>CM039686.1:18284003-23284003 GCA_022530915.1 Paspalum notatum
TAAAATCTGCCTTGCTTTAAAATAGAGGTTGTGAGAAAAATGCTAAGCATCACCTAAAAAGCTAATTCCTACAATGCAACGGGATGCTTATATATATCCAACCACCTCATTAGCACTCGTTAAGCACCAATGTTTAACTAAGCACCTCATACACCTTTTAAGCACCTGGTGCTAGAAAATAAACCGATTTTTATTGCTAAGCATCTCCTATAAGCACCCATTGTACATGCTCTAATAATTTCTAAAAATTCAAACCATGATTAAAAATACATAACAGAATAAACTCCACCTATAACAAAAGCAGAATGCTTACGGAGTTACGGAGAGAGATGATGAAGACCACCACATCGCAACACGGTTGTGAGATATGCCACACAACGACAGCAGCATGGCTTGGTGCTCGGCCGTGCAGACACGACTCGCGTATCATGTTGGGGGCGCCGAGGTACGATGGGCTGCTCTGCCTGGCTATCATCGTCATGTGTAGGAGCGTGGGCGATGCTCGTGCGTCGTGGGTGGGGCTGCCGGCATGTACGCCGCTGACTATGCGTGGTGTGCTTATGCCTGGTCAAGGACACCACGAAGCAAAGATCGGAGGAGTAGATCGACATAATTGAGAAGGATATATGGCTTATCCTAATCTCCTTGGCACTGCATTCTTGGGTGGAGTGACCAGACGGTCGGCATCACCATATTTATCAGACATGCAGACCATGGGGTGTCAGCCATCAAGTGTAATAATAGGTGAGTGGAGAGGGAAAGACAATATGACTACTCGTTTCTACGCAAACTTGGAAACCACTGGCAACTCATCTATTGATCATTAGTTGATGGTTAATATTTAATATGCACCTCAACATCATCATCGACACTCTGGCAGAAAGTTAAGGTCGTTTGACGCGGTTCAGGTCCTGCGTGGTGCCCATGCAAGAAAGTTAGGATGATCTAGCCTTCTGAATTGAACCACATGAATCACCAGATGGAGAATACTGAATGGAAACGAGCAAATAGTGGATGGGTGGAAGAAATTAAATGGGCACCTGCTCCGCCTGTTTGTATCATAGTGGTGTATTATCGAGGCAAGTAATTGTAGCCTGATGCTATTAGTGTGTGCTAGTGTCTTCATTATTGAGTGGTGGAAGAAGTTGAAGAAGAAAAATTTGCAAACCTTTGTTTCCATGCAAAACATTTTAATTGAAATTAGTGGATGATGACATGGCGCAACGTGGAGGCAGCTTTAGACTTAACTGGCCTCCATCTATATAGATATATAGGATATGCTATTATCAAGTTCATGACTAAAAAGCACGTTAGTGAATAATATATATTTAGATGATGGCTAAAATAGCGCACTAGGCCTAATTTTAGAGAATTCACGGACCTTGGTGTGCTCTCTTCACTATGTGTTATTACATATAATCACAAAAGGGGCTGTTTTTATATTAACCCTGTTAAGCACCCACGTGATTTGCTCAATAATACGCACGTGCATGATTTATCGCTATTGAGGACCGGTACCAGAAATGTGGGACCAGTGCCCATATAATTTTTTTTAATTCACTAAAATCTTTATTTTTGTAACAATCGATAAAAATTCAATGGGGGAAGTACCCCTCCTGGTACCAGCAGTACTTTTCCAACCATTGTGAAACACCTCAAATAAGGTGGCGTTTGGTTCATGGAGATTTTAGGAATAGGAGATAACGGACAAGAGACTCTAACTATTCATAGTGTTTGGATGTATAGATTTTATCTTAGGTAATGTGCCAACATTCAAATATCTCTCATTATTATCAAGGGTGGAGGGCCGGGATTATGGGATTGTGCATTGGATAATGTGCCTTCAGTCTATTATCTCACACCCACATAATCTTGAGGAACCAAACGGGGCCAAGGGTCAAAGGCTACTTAAAGAATATGAGTGGAGGCTTGTGCTCTTATCGGACTTTCTCGTGTTCACACTTCATGCTAATTATGTTGCCATTGCTTCAACCCTTCCACCGGCCATCCTTTTGCAATCACGGATGCAAGTCCCTGTAAGGAAAATGCACCCTTTAGAGATATATCATATATGTGATTTTAGAGATTAACGAGCATATAATCGGTCTTCTAATTTTATGAGAAATGGTAGGGGGGTACGTGTGTGATCCATGGTGTAGTGAGTAATCACACTAACTCCACGAGTTTATTTCAAAAAAGTATTTCTCGAGCACCATAAGGAGCTTCATGACATACGTGGATATGCTCCTCAAATCTGAGGATTTCATGGATTTGAAGTTCGTTGAGCTAAAGTGTTTGGCTAGAGAATTGACAATGTAGCTAAATTTAGTGAATTAAAGTGCTATCGGACAGGCCCTAAAGTAGAATATATGAGTTTCTATTTTTGTATTGTATTTTGTAAATAATAGGAGTAGAGGTATCTAACCAAACTAACTTCCAAAGCAAAATAAGATGAAAAGTATGGTCACAGCTAAAAAACTGTTGGGGATGGGTTTAGGTGTCGTTTGGCAGCGCTCCCAACCGCGTCCGCTCCGCTCTGCTCCTCGCTCTCGCTGCTCCTCGCTCCCGCTCTCGTCTCGGTGCCGTTTGGCAGCGCTTCTTGCTTCTGCTCCTCCTTGCTCCCACGGCCGGCGGCGAGGATCGACGGCAGAGGCGTGGATCGAGCCCGACGGTGGCGCGCATGGACAGTGGAGGCACGGATCGAGGCCGGAGGCGGCACAAATCGACGCTGTCGGTGCGGATCGAGGCCGCCGGCGGCGCGGATCGACGCCGTCGGCGCGGATCGAGCCCGGTGGCGGCGCAGATCGACGGCAGCGACGCGTTTTGAGCCCGGCGCCGGCGCGGCTCGACGCGGCGTGGCTTGACGACGGCTTAAATCGAGCTCGGTGATGGTGGCGACGTAGCCGAGATTGACGAGAGAGGAGAGAGAGGTGGAGGAGAACGGGAGCGAATCTGGGGGAGCAGGTTTTTTGCGCTCCGCCCTCGCAGTGCATTTCGACGGGAGCGGAATCCGCGATTCCGCAGTGGAGCGGGTGGAGTTTTTCCCGTTTGGCAGCCTCCACCAGATTCACTCTACGGAATCGTGGAGCGGAGCCCTGCCAAACGCACCCTTAGTATAGTTTTGGTGGTTGAGTGACAACATTGACCACCCATGGGATAAATATCTTTGCTAGAATATATATTTTTGTCATAGGGTTGTAAGTAATGGTTTTAGGGAACAAACACCTTAAATTAGTTATCAAAAGCTCAAGAGAAAACCTAATGATCACTACAAAACCCCCAAACATAAGTGAAAAAGGCCTTGGTTCCCTGACATATGGTGGGCCGGTGATAAGAAGACTGGGCGAAAAATAAGTTTTTTTATAGGAGCCAAAAAATAAGTTGATGACCCATTGCGAACTACATGCATTGGATGGTCTGGTGATTAACAACGGACACAAGTGGCTGGAAATAGAGAAGGAGAGACTGCGTACAAATGCGCCCACAGGAGGTCCAGTGATACACCGAATAAAAGTCACGTAAGCGTGAAGATTAAAGATTCTGGCATTTTGACATGCGTTGGATGGTCCGGTGAATATACATGGGACAATTCAATGGTTAAATGGAGCAACTACGGACTCCAATGGCTAGTTGGAAAAAGGCAAATGCGCCCACAGGAGGTTCGATGATACACCAAACAAAAGTCACGTAAGCGTGAAGATTAAAGGTTTTGGCATGTTTGACATGTTGGATTGTCCGGTGAATATACATTGTACAATTCAATGGTTAAATAGAGCAACTATCGACTCCAATGGCTAGTTGGAAAAAGGCACTCATCGGACCGTTTGATGTTCACTGCAAAAGCAACAATCATTTCTCAATGGGTAGTTTGACGGGGCAATAAATACCCCCTTGACGGATCCTCCCTGTATGCTTGGTGTGGCGGAACCGCCGATTTAATACGGGCTAAGTACACCTGCCACCATTAGCTTAAAATGTACTTAGACCGTACTAAATCCGGTCGTCCGTCGAGAGGCCTTCGGCTCTCGATAACACCCTTTCCCAGAGGAACCGACATCATACACATCTGACTCTCGATGGAGCCACAACAGTTACATCATCACAGGCAGTTGAAATAAAGAATAGATAGATTTAGTTTACAAACCAAGAATGTATATAGTCAAATACATGTCCAAAATATAAAAAATGCGGAAGCGTTTTCAAAACATCTCGCAGCGGAAACCAAGTACCTAAGAAGTCTTCATACAGACGAACGAGGCGAGTAGCACCGAGCCCACCGGTTCTACCCTTCTCCAAGCAGCTATCCAAAAGCCGCCAATACCTGTGAGCCAAAAGTGGGGGCAAACCCTGAGTACTAATTACTCAGTAGGACTTAATGGACGGGGTTTACGGCTGACGCAAAGCTCAGCTTACTAGCAAGTAGGTCCTTAGCCATTGATTTTAAACTGTAAAATGTTATTATAGGATAGCGGGATTCGACAGTCGCTATCCTTTAATCATGATTTTCCACTATGGTTTAGTGTCATACTATAGCGGGATTTGACAGCCGCTAGTCCTTATCCTGAACCTCATTGGTAATACGAAGTAAGCAATTTGCATGAAGTAAAACAGGTATATCCAATGTGTAGTAGCAAATCATCAATTCCATACATCATCATGCCTCAAACAGTTCTACGTTGCCCGTGTGCGATATTGGCATTCTCACACCTGGTGAGCATCAGCGATTCGAATCGATTTTTATATTCCCGGGAATAACTAGAAAATGCCAGGGGCCCATATGCTTACTCACACGACGGCTTTCCCACATATAGTCCCCCTCCTCCACCTGTCCCATCCCAAGTTCGATTCACTCCCGCCTGACTCCCGGGTTGTGCCCCCATGACGAGCCTGCCGACATCTCGGTCTCCCCGTCATGAGTACCAAGCTCCCCCGGGCCACCTTCCTCTCAACCAGTGGGTAGGAACGTGTTTCTATTCTTCGGATGGCACAAGTAAGGTTTCACCGGTCCCATTTCCCGGATAAGCATTCTAGCAATGTTATGCCGATCAGCAGGCGAACAGCGAACGGGCCTTACGCGACTCGGGCGGAGTCCACCATACCATCATATCATTTTTCAACATAGTAATCCCATATCTCCGCCCGGTCTCAATTGAAAGCATAACATAGCAAAAATAAATTCATAGTAATGAGGATTCATCATTCGAAAGTAAACCCTACGAGACGAGTGACAATGCTCACTCGTGTCTACTCGCGCCTAACCATTCTAGGCACTCGTCCTACGAACCCTAAGTATAGGTGCTAGGGCCAGGGCGGCCGGGAAGTCTAATGCAATTGGTTTCAATCAATCCTAATGCATATGCGTAACTCAAAATAATTTGTTTGCTGGGATTTGCATGGTCCTGCCTACCTTTGACTGTCTTTAAGAAACCAACAAACTAAACTAAGTTAGTTTGCCGGGTTGTGGGGCTTTGCCCCAGGCAACCCCTTGAAACAGGGACGGTTTTATTAGCGACACACCGTCTTCTGCCACCAGGTTCCACTTGTCGTCTGGCTTCTCGATCAACGGTAGATCTTGTGTCGGCTCCTCGATCCCGTGGTCTATATGTATGCCAGATATGCAAACGAGTGTAAGGATGCAATGCAGGATAGAGTGCAGTAGAAAAGTAACCCCCGGTGGATTCTCCGTGGCAAAGTAAACAAACCTTCTTATTTAAGGTCTACCTCCTAAGGAAGGCATTCATACTCTCCTAGGAAATCCTACAGGCCAACTTTTAGAAATCGTATAAACCATCGCCTAAAGCTAGCTCAACTAATCATATTAACTAACTAACTTACTCTTAGGGTGTAATTAGCAAAGGAGTTTACACTTAGAGATGTGCATATACTTAGGGTAAGTTTTCTTTTAGCTTTAAATTTGGATTAAAATGAGCCCTCAAGTTATAACCAAAAGACATAGCCAAATGAACCCAAAATTTTATGCCACACAGATCTGGCCCACACTAATCCACTACCAAAGTTTCAGCCCAAATGGAAATGCAATTATTTTATTCTAATTTCTACTAATTTTTAGCCCTACACTTTGTCAGAATTTTCATAAAATCTAGGATTGGTTTCTGTAAGTGAAATTTTCCCAGCAGCCAACTATCAATATTTAGAGTGTGCACAAAATTTGGCAAGTCCTATACCTACCCTTTTGCGGGACATCTATTTTCCATATATTTATTTATTAAAGCAAATTACCTAATACAAAACGGTAGTTTAAACATGCACATATATACCTTCTGAGCACTAGACATCATTTACAAGCCGTCAAATTTCTCCTAGAATTTTCCTAGCAATTTAGAACCCATTTTTCTATTTAACAAGACTAGCACTTAACATTTTGTCAATTTCAAATCACCTTTAAAACTTGACATTTATAGGTTCATATTTTTTCCATTGAGACTTACTAGCTATATAGAATATGATAGATATACCAGAGGACTCATATTAACATGTTTTGCATGGTACACATTTTTAAGTTAATAAAAAGGTGCATTATGCCAATATAATAGAAAAGCCTCACACAACAGCAATCACTATGGCCATAAAATTTGTCATAGTGTTCTCATGTGCTACAAAGCATACTGACCAAGTTTTACCATTTTAGGGGTTCATCTAGACCACTTTTGCTATTTATTCTCCCTTTACATACATGCACAAAGCCAAGGGTAAAATGGTCACTTCGCTCATCCACGTCATACCTAACCTGTAGATCTACTACAGAGGAGTCCAATGCAACTGGGTTTGCCTTTTTAGTATTTTTCTATGATTTTTGGTGATTTTCCAAAGTTCAAACCGAAATAAAAATCAAATAAATGGAAAAATATATAGATCCGGGGCTAGACCGTAATTATCCGTTAGATCCAGGGGCTAAACCGCAAGATCTGCTAGACACAGAGAAACCGGGGGAGGACCGGGGTGTAATATTGAAAAACCTGAGGGGCCGGATCTAAAATTTTCCGGCCCCCTTTCTTCTTCCTCTCGCCAGGCGCACCCGCGCGGCGAGGCGCGGCGGGACGCGCGCGCCGGCGAGTCTCGGCTCGCCGGGGCTGCGACGCGGGGCGCCGGAGACGCGCGGTGGCGCGGCGCTCACCGTGGGGTAGGGTCGTCGGCGGTGGGGGCGAGGAGCGACGGGAAACGGCGGCGCACCGAGCTCGAACCGGGACGTCGGTGGCGCGGGCCGCGACGCCGCGGCAGCGTCGATCTTGGCGTAGGGTGGCTCTCCGACGACGAGACTCGGGGCGGCGGACGCGGCTTGGAGCGGTGGTGGTGGTGGTGTAGGCCTAGGGGTGAGAGGCGGCCGGGAGAGCGCGGCGCAAGCTCGAACCCGAGCTTGCCGGCGGCAATGGCAGCTCGGCGTTTGAACGCGCGGCGCGGGGTGGAGACGGGACAGAGAGGTGGGGAATAGCTAGGGTTTGGGGCGCGGGGTTCCCCCCCTCCTTTTGACGCGGTCGGGCGGCCGGCCGGTGGCTCGCCGTACTTCCTGTACGTCGGCGAGCCACGCGGCGCGCGCCGGTCCGCGCCGTGGGCGCGACGCGGATCCGAGGGCCCACGTGTCAGTGACTCCCCCCTTGGAAATGTGACTTTGTGTTTTCTCCCTTCCTGTATTTTGCTGTTTTTGCGTATTTGGAGGCCGAATTTGAGGAAACTCTAATTGAAGGAATTGTTCCACTCTCAGAGATCTACAACTTTGTCAAAATGGACTACCCCAGATTCCAAGTGTAAATATGAGTTAAATTCAAATTTAACTAGCAGCCCTAGTTGTGGACAGGGTACTTTTATTGTTTGGAAAAATGATAAGTCTTATTTCCAAGCCTTTTCTCCCAAAAGTCCTTTTGGGTAAGTTGTTTAGAATTTCAAATCCTACAACTTTTCAAATTGGAGTTTTGCATGAAAGTGGCTGCAGGCTAGAGAAAATTGGAGATTTCTAAATGGGGCTGATTTGAACTGGTTTTCTGTGTTGGAAGAAAATGACCCTAATCTCCATTTAAAAATCAATGTATGATCAAACTATAGTTACTAAAGTTGTCCCTCAGTATTTCATCTACAAGTTTGGTAATATGACTTTGGTCTGAAACCCAACAGATTTTGAATTTTAGACACAATTATGTTCCAAAGTTTATTAAAACAGAAATTTCACTTTGTATAGAGACTTTTTTGTTTCCAACTTTTGGAGTATCAAATGAAGTGCAATCACTTCCACAATAGGTGCATTTGAGAGGTGATAAGTTCAATTTCATTTCATAGAAAGGGAGAATTTGAAGTCATATAGTGAAATCAAAAGTAATTTCAGAATTAATTTAGGAAAAGGCAGAAATTTTTGACTTAGTTGTTTCTCCACCAAAATCTAATTACTCTCTAAGCGTGATTTAGTCCTAATTCATCACTAGCTTTTGTATAATTTTGTGTTAAGGCTTCTGAGATGCCAGGGGCATCACAACCCACCCCCCTTAGAGAAATCTCGTCCCGAGATTTGGAGAAAGCGGGGTTCTACGGCTTACTGCGAAATGCAAGTTTTTGGGCATCCTTGTTCGTGTGCTTCTGTCATACATGGCAACACTTAATCCTTCATCCATTTGCTTTGTTAACTGGCTCGTGAATGGTTAGTGCCTTTTTAACACAGGGTAGTTACAAAGCTTTTGAATACGTCTAAGGTGGTCTTTCCCAGGTGCTCAGCAAGTCATGGTTTTTATGAGAGCGAATGAACAAACCGCAAGTACGGTGTGGCCAATGCGAAAACGGCCATGATCTATTTGAATGATGAAACAGGGTTACTCCCTGACTTTGACACCAAGATTTGGAAACGTGATGAATATATATAGGTCTTAGAACATCAGAAGCAAGGTGTACACAATCAGAAAAATCGAACCATGAAGGATCTTGCGTTTCAAAGGGTCATCAATGGATGTGTTTTTGAGACACATTCGTTTTGTTTGATAGGGACTGTATACACATATAAGACATTAAATTCGAACATTCTCCAAAGAGTAAGATGGGGCAATACATAACACATTCTACTCATTGTTTCAAGAAAGATGCCGTGGAAAGAGAATAGGACATATTCACCTAGACAAGGTGATGGTTTGTATGATTTCATAGAATTGATCAAGACTGACCAAGAGAAGTATAGGCATATGATGTGCGCTTACTAACGAAACAATAGTCAGTGTTAGTAAGCTTAACTGAGGATGATTTTCAAAGAAGAACGAAGCAACTTCTTGAAAAGGACGATATGACAAAAGCACTAGCTGAGAACAAAAGCTTAGCGCGGCGGATGGTGCTGAAGTTCCCCTTCAGGAGATAAGGTTCAATATATTCCAGAAAGGAACGTAGGAGAAAGCAGTGGAAACAGAGTTTGGCTGTCTCCACCATTCAGAGAGGGGCAAGTTGGAAAAAGAAATGGAATGACGTAGTAAGACAGTGGGAATGAGATCAAGCATTTCCACACATACAAGATGTTAACGAAAATCAGGGTAAGCGCAGAGAAATCCGAGATTTGGACCAATGGTTGTGAAGGTATCGTGGAGAATAGAATTGCTCATCCCCGTGAAGCATGACCAGCAAGGATAAACAAAGTCAACGAAAAGATGTGGACGAGTGGAGCCATAGATTTGGCTCGTCTCACGGATCGAGAAGAACATGGTTCAACAAGGCAAGAGAAAGGTGTGAACGATAGTGGGGTTAGGGTGGATCTTTTCCCACAGACCACGAAGGGCAAGGTGAAACAAAGCAATGAAATGATACTAGGTGGCAGTTGAATTTGAGTACTTATTTCCACGAATTAGATGTATAGAGGTCAACGAGGTGTTAGAAGTTGGATAGGGATATTCCACCATTTCAGCGGTGTCATGCCTTGCATGTCTTGATACCAGCGCGCCCCCAGTGGAACCGAGTGACGGCCGTGCACACAGGACCCTAGGTTCCGTCGCGGCACCATAGACTGCTCGGGTAAACACCTCGTCAAGAGCGGTATTTCCATCCAATCTTAGAGGATATGCTAATAACACAAGGTTATAGAGAGACATGAACAAGGAGGTTTTACACGCCATAGCGCAATGTTTTTGAAGGTACAATTCATCAGATTTATTTGAGTTAGAAACAAGGTAACAACAACAAAAAGTGTCATGGATTACAAAGACTGAAGTGCCTGAATAACAAAAGCATGAAACGTGAGAACTACAAGAGTTCAGAATGCTCCCTGAAAATAGAGTCACATAATTCATGAGGGTGGGACACATGCCGACTGCAAAGAGTTGGATACAGGGGAAACTCGAGATTTATGAGAGTCAACCCCCTCTCATTACAAAAGTTTTGCGATGACTGCTAGCACACCAACTAGTATCTAGCTAGTACTGCCTAAACGTAAGATTGATACGCCCAGGACGAATGCCCGTTTCTTCTTTCAACCAACTTGGTGCAGTGTTGGTCTTCACGTGGGAAACGCCATGAAATAACAGTCTTGATTCTCCACCGAGTATGAGAACGTCACCAGATCCGAGGTTGATCTTGGTTGCTTGGTCTTTGTCTCTCGTGTCACCGAACAAAAACTCGGCGGTGTCTCCTATGGAGATGGATATGAAAGGTAAACCTTTGGTAAGGCTACTCTCTGACTCGTCCTTGTCTTGGTGAAGCCCGAGCTTTCCGGAGTTGGTGTAGTAGTTGACGATGCATACGTCCGGGTTAATCTGAGGAAATTCGCTTGCAGTGGAATTCGCAGTTTGAGAAATCATCTTGAAAGCATCTGGTATTGTCGGGGCTTGTGCTCCATCGAATGGACGCGTGGGTCCATATGAGCGTGACGTCGGATCCCAGTTCTTTCCTAGGGACATCATCCATAAGTTCAGCTTGGCACCATTCTTGAGGCTTGGCCTGTAAAATCCCCCTGGGCCCTTACCCAGTTGTCGACACATACTGACCATCCCGATTTGATCTTCAGGCTTGACAAATCCTTTTAATAGAACCATCCCAGGTCGCAGGTGCTGAACCGAAGCTGCATCGGTGGAGGGCTCTCCCGCTTTTCTCTTCATGCTACCTTTAGGTATTATGGTTTTAGCTGTCATGGATTCATGGTGGCCAGGACATAAGTCGAAAGGCGGTGTCGAGGGCTGCGACATCTGTGGCAGGAAGATTAAGGCTTTAGTTAATTCACAAGTTCTAAAGGTCTAATGTGATCTTAGAGCAATTTGTATTTGTGTGCTGAAGAAAATACACATTATAAGTGAATTCCTAGCAGTATGATGGCACCCATCTATTGCATCCTTTTCTAACGTATACGGTGTCTAGCTAGAACTTAGAGGCATATCTCTGGTCGTTCTAGAAACTAAAATTTTGTGTGCCACGCAAAATATATCATACGTTGTTGATATAGGAAGTGCTTACTGGCTCTACTTCATAATGATCTAGAACTCGATCTAGTCAGCTAGCCCAAGTCTATCTAGGTTCTAGTTTTGACTTGAAACGACCATAGGGCATCCTTACGTGCATTTTACAACAAGGTCAATATACGAGACTTGTTTGTTTTGTCATCCCCTACTACTTTGGTACAGGAAGTTCTCATTAAGTGTGTTTAGGGCATTACTAGGTTTTGAAATTTCAAAGCTGTAGGCCATGTAAGTGTAGATTTCGGTTTTAATGTGTTTTAGGTTGGGTTTCAAAATTCAAGCATCTTTAGAGGAAACATCCTACAGCAAAGTGAGTAAAAACTTTGCATTCTACAATCATATTGTATAAAGTTTCTCCTGATTCTGTGTGCAGCTTACATCAAAACAACAGTAACACAAATCCCAATCACATTCCAAAGACATTGTTCCCAAACAAACACATAGCAAGGCACATGAGATGAGATGGAATGATGCATGATTCGCCCTATCCGATCTCGCACCACACATCCTATGTATGTTATATATAACTAGCGATATTTCGGTGACATGTATGCACGTCTCTCCTTAATGCAACTAGTCGTCATCTAGTCGTTCTTACTTTCGCACGTGGTTAGTGTACCTGCAGAAGAATGCATACTCATACATTACCACATAGTGTGGCATCCACGCGTGACCGCTGCGTGGACAACGTTGGTGGGCCGCTGCACCTTTTCCTCAAAACCTGACTTTCCACCAGTACTGGGGATTGTCGAGAAAAAGGTGGATCCCAAAACCGAATGTAAGTGTGGTGGGTATGAAAGCCTCAAACATGCCCACCACCCTTAAAGAGCTTTTACTTATACAGCATGAATGCAGAGGTTACAACTGTCCGCAAAACCCAATAGCTTCCACCAGTACTGGGGACAGTTATGGCCGAAAAGTTGCTTCTCAAAGCGCCGAATATGATATGAGGTCTATCTAGGTCAGAGTGTCAGTGATGTCACCTGGATAGCACTAACATCCTTAATATGGGCATATCGTATACTCTCATTTTTGAATTACTTGAAAAGGGCTTTCGAAAATAGTTTTGTAAACCAAAACTGGATGATATAACTGTTGTCTGTGTATGATCGGCTCTGATACCAGCTGTGGCGGAACCGCCGATTTAATACGGGCTAAGTACACCTGCCACCATTAGCTTACAATGTACTTAGACCGTACTAAATCCGGTCGTCCGTCGAGAGGCCTTCGGCTCTCGATAACACCCTTTCCCAGAGGAACCGACATCATACACATCTGACTCTCGATGGAGCCACAACAGTTACATCATCACAGGCAGTTGAAATAAAGAATAGATAGATTTAGTTTACAAACCAAGAATGTATATAGTCAAATACATGTCCAAAATATAAAAAATGCGGAAGCGTTTTCAAAACATCTCGCAGCGGAAACCAAGTACCTAAGAAGTCTTCATACAGACGAACGAGGCGAGTAGCACCGAGCCCACCGGTTCTACCCTTCTCCAAGCAGCTATCCAAAAGCCGCCAATACCTGTGAGCCAAAAGTGGGGGCAAACCCTGAGTACTAATTACTCAGTAGGACTTAATGGACGGGGTTTACGGCTGACGCAAAGCTCAGCTTACTAGCAAGTAGGTCCTTAGCCATTGATTTTAAACTGTAAAATGTTATTATAGGATAGCGGGATTCGACAGTCGCTATCCTTTAATCATGATTTTCCACTATGGTTTAGTGTCATACTATAGCGGGATTTGACAGCCGCTAGTCCTTATCCTGAACCTCATTGGTAATACGAAGTAAGCAATTTGCATGAAGTAAAACAGGTATATCCAATGTGTAGTAGCAAATCATCAATTCCATACATCATCATGCCTCAAACAGTTCTACGTTGCCCGTGTGCGATATTGGCATTCTCACACCTGGTGAGCATCAGCGATTCGAATCGATTTTTATATTCCCGGGAATAACTAGAAAATGCCAGGGGCCCATATGCTTACTCACACGACGGCTTTCCCACATATAGTCCCCCTCCTCCACCTGTCCCATCCCAAGTTCGATTCACTCCCGCCTGACTCCCGGGTTGTGCCCCCATGACGAGCCTGCCGACATCTCGGTCTCCCCGTCATGAGTACCAAGCTCCCCCGGGCCACCTTCCTCTCAACCAGTGGGTAGGAACGTGTTTCTATTCTTCGGATGGCACAAGTAAGGTTTCACCGGTCCCATTTCCCGGATAAGCATTCTAGCAATGTTATGCCGATCAGCAGGCGAACAGCGAACGGGCCTTACGCGACTCGGGCGGAGTCCACCATACCATCATATCATTTTTCAACATAGTAATCCCATATCTCCGCCCGGTCTCAATTGAAAGCATAACATAGCAAAAATAAATTCATAGTAATGAGGATTCATCATTCGAAAGTAAACCCTACGAGACGAGTGACAATGCTCACTCGTGTCTACTCGCGCCTAACCATTCTAGGCACTCGTCCTACGAACCCTAAGTATAGGTGCTAGGGCCAGGGCGGCCGGGAAGTCTAATGCAATTGGTTTCAATCAATCCTAATGCATATGCGTAACTCAAAATAATTTGTTTGCTGGGATTTGCATGGTCCTGCCTACCTTTGACTGTCTTTAAGAAACCAACAAACTAAACTAAGTTAGTTTGCCGGGTTGTGGGGCTTTGCCCCAGGCAACCCCTTGAAACAGGGACGGTTTTATTAGCGACACGCCGTCTTCTGCCACCAGGTTCCACTTGTCGTCTGGCTTCTCGATCAACGGTAGATCTTGTGTCGGCTCCTCGATCCCGTGGTCTATATGTATGCCAGATATGCAAACGAGTGTAAGGATGCAATGCAGGATAGAGTGCAGTAGAAAAGTAACCCCCGGTGGATTCTCCGTGGCAAAGTAAACAAACCTTCTTATTTAAGGTCTACCTCCTAAGGAAGGCATTCATACTCTCCTAGGAAATCCTACAGGCCAACTTTTAGAAATCGTATAAACCATCGCCTAAAGCTAGCTCAACTAATCATATTAACTAACTAACTTACTCTTAGGGTGTAATTAGCAAAGGAGTTTACACTTAGAGATGTGCATATACTTAGGGTAAGTTTTCTTTTAGCTTTAAATTTGGATTAAAATGAGCCCTCAAGTTATAACCAAAAGACATAGCCAAATGAACCCAAAATTTTATGCCACACAGATCTGGCCCACACTAATCCACTACCAAAGTTTCAGCCCAAATGGAAATGCAATTATTTTATTCTAATTTCTACTAATTTTTAGCCCTACACTTTGTCAGAATTTTCATAAAATCTAGGATTGGTTTCTGTAAGTGAAATTTTCCCAGCAGCCAACTATCAATATTTAGAGTGTGCACAAAATTTGGCAAGTCCTATACCTACCCTTTTGCGGGACATCTATTTTCCATATATTTATTTATTAAAGCAAATTACCTAATACAAAACGGTAGTTTAAACATGCACATATATACCTTCTGAGCACTAGACATCATTTACAAGCCGTCAAATTTCTCCTAGAATTTTCCTAGCAATTTAGAACCCATTTTTCTATTTAACAAGACTAGCACTTAACATTTTGTCAATTTCAAATCACCTTTAAAACTTGACATTTATAGGTTCATATTTTTTCCATTGAGACTTACTAGCTATATAGAATATGATAGATATACCAGAGGACTCATATTAACATGTTTTGCATGGTACACATTTTTAAGTTAATAAAAAGGTGCATTATGCCAATATAATAGCAAAGCCTCACACAACAGCAATCACTATGGCCATAAAATTTGTCATAGTGTTCTCATGTGCTACAAAGCATACTGACCAAGTTTTACCATTTTAGGGGTTCATCTAGACCACTTTTGCTATTTATTCTCCCTTTACATACATGCACAAAGCCAAGGGTAAAATGGTCACTTCGCTCATCCACGTCATACCTAACCTGTAGATCTACTACAAAGGAGTCCAATGCAACTGGGTTTGCCTTTTTAGTATTTTTCTATGATTTTTGGTGATTTTCCAAAGTTCAAACCGAAATAAAAATCAAATAAATGGAAAAATATATAGATCCGGGGCTAGACCGTAATTATCCGTTAGATCCAGGGGCTAAACCGCAAGATCTGCTAGACACAGAGAAACCGGGGGAGGACCGGGGTGTAATATTGAAAAACCTGAGGGGCCGGATCTAAAATTTTCCGGCCCCCTTTCTTCTTCCTCTCGCCAGGCGCACCCGCGCGGCGAGGCGCGGCGGGACGCGCGCGCCGGCGAGTCCCGGCTCGCCGGGGCTGCGACGCGGGGCGCCGGAGACGCGCGGTGGCGCGGCGCTCACCGTGGGGTAGGGTCGTCGGCGGTGGGGGCGAGGAGCGACGGGAAACGGCGGCGCACCGAGCTCGAACCGAGACGTCGGTGGCGCGGCCGCGACGCCGCGGCAGCGTCGATCTTGGCGTAGGGTGGCTCTCTGACGACGAGACTCGGGGCGGCGGACGCGGCTCGGAGCGGTGGTGGTGGTGGTGTAGGCCTAGGGGTGAGAGGCGGCCGGGAGAGCGCGGCGCAAGCTCGAACCCGAGCTTGCCGGCGGCAATGGCAGCTCGGCGTTTGAACGCGCGGCGCGGGGTGGAGACGGGACAGAGAGGTGGGGAATAGCTAGGGTTTGGGGCGCGGGTTCCCCCCCTCCTTTTGACGCGGTCGGGCAGCCGGCCGGTGGCTCGCCGTACTTCCTGTACGTCGGCGAGCCACGCGGCGCGCGCCGGTCCGCGCCGTGGGCGCGACGCGGATCCGAGGGCCCACGTGTCAGTGACTCCCCCCTGGAAATGTGATTTTGTGTTTTCTCCCTTCCTGTATTTTACTGTTTTTGCGTATTTGGAGGCCGAATTTGAGGAAACTCTAATTGAAGGAATTGTTCCACTCTCAGAGATCTACAACTTTGTCAAAATGGACTACCCCAGATTCCAAGTGTAAATATGAGTTAAATTCAAATTTAACTAGCAGCCCTAGTTGTGGACAGGGTACTTTTATTGTTTGGAAAAATGATAAGTCTTATTTCCAAGCCTTTTCTCCCAAAAGTCCTTTTGGGTAAGTTGTTTAGAATTTCAAATCCTACAACTTTTCAAAATGGAGTTTTGCATGAAAGTGGCTGCAGGCTAGAGAAAATTGGAGATTTCTAAATGGGGCTGATTTGAACTGGTTTTCTGTGTTGGTAGAAAATGACCCTAATCTCCATTTAAAAATCAATGTATGATCAAACTATAGTTACTAAAGTTGTCCCTCAGTACTTTATCTACAAGTTTGGTAATATGACTTTGGCCTGAAACCCAACAGATTTTGAGTTTTAGACACAATTATGTTCCAAGGTTTATTAAAACAGAAATTTCACTTTGTATAGAGACTTTTTTGTTTCCAACTTTTGGAGTATCAAATGAAGTGCAATCACTTCCACAATAGGTGCATTTGAGAGGTGATAAGTTCAATTTCATTTCATAGAAAGGGAGAATTTGAAGTCATATAGTGAAATCAAAAGTAATTTCAGAATGAATTTAGGAAAAGGTAGAAATTTTTGACTTAGTTGTTTCTCCACCAAAATCTAATTACTCTCTAAGCGTGATTTAGTCCTAATTCATCACTAGCTTTTGTATAATTTTGTGTTAAGGCTTCTGAGATGCCAGGGGCATCACACTTGGAGCTCCATGACTCCACTCTGGTGTACGCATTTAGTTTCACAAAGTGCTTAAGTGCATATTTTGGTATAGTTTAGTGCTTGCAAGCGCTTGCTTAGACCACTTAGCACATTGCTCTTGGTTATGACCAAGATTTGTAATGAGGTCTGTGCACATCTTATTGCCAGTGCTTTCGTGCAACTCTTTGTAAGTGTGGGGCTCATGAATCTTGTGATGCCATATGGAGTGTGGATGGCTCCAACCTACTTGTGATAGAGGTTCATGGAAGCTTCCACATGCACGTGGGGAGAGCCAGGACTATCCAGGAATTTACTCATTTGGGAGCTTGGCCCTTTGCGCACCAACTTGTGATTGATTCTTGCGCAGATTATGGAAGAGGAAGCCCCTGTGAGGGACTCCAATGAGGATTACGAGAAGACTTGCAGGCCTTCTTGATATCTCGGTAAAATAAATCATTGAGTTGTCGTTAGGACTATGCATTTCTACAGCTTTATTTATATTTTGCACTTACAACATTATAATTGTGTGCTTATATTCCTAGTTTAGCCGGATATACTAGATTCTTGGATTGGAATTTAGGTTGCAAATCTTTTAACGGTAAAATAGCGACACTTTGCCAACCTTAGTGCACATTTGATCTATACCTTCCATATGGTTTGTTAAGTTATTTTTGTATTAGAAAATTTGAAATTCTAATTCAACCCCTCTAAAAATGTCACATTCTACTTTCAATTTTCAAACACCATTATCTGTAACATTAAATCCAAATCTTTTTTATTCCAAAACAAATTAAATAAGGTAAGGAGAAGCAATTGTCATAGATAAAAAATGAGAAGAGAAGTATATATATTAAAATATCATAATAGGAGGGAGAGAAATATGATTCATGAGAGGTATTGTCTCTCACAAACATATGCGGGGTAAAACACAATCCTCTAAAACAGTAAATACAAATCTTTAGGACTTTCATTCAACTGGTGGAATAGGAATACCCATTAGGGCGCCTCCAACGGTCACATGAAATCGCTAGCTGACCTGGCAATAAAAGAAATAAAAAAAGAAACACCCAAAGACTCTCTCCATTTTGGCGCATGGAAGAACGTGATGTCAATGATCAAAGATTCATGGGGCAGTGTGCGAGACAATAGATTTTTTTTGATAAAGGAGACAGTCGATTCTGGACTCGAGAACCTTTTTCATGCCCGAGAACCTTTTTCATGCCCTCTCACATCCAAGTGGACTAAAATAATATACTTGCTAGCGATTTCGCTCACCGCTGGAGGCGCCCTTACTGCACTACCATTGCAACTTCTGGTGGCCTGATTGGTCAAAGGTAAACGTAGTCACACTTAGGGCTAGTTTGACAACACTATTTTTCTAAGGGATTTACGCGTGTTTGTGAGCATCTACCTCTGTAATTCTAGATCTGTTGAACAGAACATTTGTAGAAGTTATCTGTGTTAATTTGGCGTATGCAGCGCAGCCAGAAGCTTCCAGGCTTATATCCTAAGCCACAGTTTCAGCTAATACTACTTCCATGACAGATCAACAATGAACTGACTTGTATTGGACTAAATCTTAAAGAACCGACTGCAGTGAGGATTATCTTGATCCAACTACAAGGGCAGAACCGCCATTCATTTCAATGGTACAGGACCCATTCTCCGACAGGGGCAGCCCAGTACATGACCTTCCGCTTGGGCAGAGCCCAAGGAAGGATCAAAGCCACTTTGTACTATGTCAAACAAAAAAAAAAGCCACTTTTTAATCTATTATCGCAGTCATTTCTGTAAAGAATGGTCCAGACTCCAGACAAACATTTTTTTAATGAAAAAAAATATGTTACACCCAGTTACTCCTTATTTCATGTTCTCTTTGAAATGTGGCAGCTACGAAATCACTGGTTTAAAAAAATTGCAAAGCATTGCATAAGGCCAACTCTCGATACCAATCTGGGACATTCGATTAGGTCATCTGTCACAATAGCACTTTAGGATGAAGTAATCACAACTACCAGACCCTCAACATACAGTAACACCCAACCTTTAACATGCATGTCATAATAAGTCATAAAAGAATGCTGGTCGTTCATTTCAGCAGAGATCTTGCAAGGTGCTCCCTAGCTGTGGCTAGGGCCTGAGATATCGTCTGCACAGAAAAGGTCACATGGATCATGAGATAGCCTTTGAAAGGAATGTGGTAGCTTGGATCAATTAATTACCTGCTCAGAAAATGGGACAGAACCGTCAACAGCATTGGTTGCGACCTTCCCAGCAATGGTGTTTGCATCTGTTTCCAGGATGATGCTGCAGAAATCACATAAAACCCAAATTGTATCAGTAAATGCTCAATAAACAATAATTTGTGACTGGTTAACTACTGACTGCAGCTTCTGCTCCACGGAGCAATCTTTAACACATAACTAGCAGTAATCATGCTATCTTTCTAAACTCTACTGATTAGCTGTTGTATTATGTTTGGCATAAGGAACATAACAAATGTTATCATCAAGGCAATCATTTTCCTTCCATAAGTAGCTCATTTTTGTGGAAATCAATCAGTAGCACCTTTATTTTTCATCCTATACATATATTAGTGGTACAGTTTTGTGAAGTCATCCTGTTCTTCACTGAGACCTGCACAATTTGTGGTACATGCATACCATTCGACTTATGACAGGCATATTAAGCCAAAGACCCAGCAGATGTCACAGATGATCATAGATGCATGCATTGGAATAACCAGTTCAAATAACTAAAATCGTTATTTATCTATGTTAACTAGCAATAATCATAATAACAGATGCCATAAAACAGGCAGCAGCTAGGCCATGTCAGAATTTGTTTCCTATGTAACCCACAGTACATAAAAGGTTAAAAAGGAACGCAGAGCTACTCATGGCAAAATCACATAGCCATCTAAAATAATACACAGTCATATTTGATGGTAGCATGTAAAACACAACTGATAATAAAAAATTAGCAAAAGACGCAAGATTATTACCCGCCATCTATAATTTCATCAATGCAAAGAAGTATCAAGTCCAAGTTCTCAAGTGCAGTCCGCTTCTCAACATCACCCCTAAAGCACAGTAAATGGCACTTCAACACACACATACAAAAACAACTGCTAATGCAGTAATAACAGAAAAATAGGTCACCTGAGTAGAAGACCAACAGAATCAGAAAAACCATTTAGTACACTTGCTAAGATGAGCTCATTCTCATCGTCTCCAGCAGTGACGAAAAAGTGAAGGTCATGGACAAACTTGTAAACCACAATGTAACCATCAAACAATGTTATCTCAGCTGCAAAGAACGAAAAGTATGCATCAGGGAATAATTTACTTTTAGACAGGAGACACCCTCTAGTGTCCAAGTATATAAAAGGAGAATCCAAATTCAACTTAACCATCAACCTCGTGTATGAAGTATGATTCAGTACCTAGAAAGGTGCATAGACAACAAGGCTGCTTCAATGCAACTGATAACAGGGGTACCAACAATATAATAGCATGCATTTTTACCATTTATGCTATTATAGGCTGCTCCACTATTGCTCAAATTCAATTACCCTAAAATGTTAATTGGATAGCCTAAGCCAGCAAAGTGATTGTGCAATAGAGTGATTAAGCAATTGTTAACAAAATCAAATAACAGGTTTCAGACAAGAAAAATTGGAAGCTGTTGAAGACCTATTGTTAGTTGAACATTAACGGACCAAAACATAGGGTGGTACAGGCTGCATGAAAGCAAAAGTAAAATCTTGGGATCAAAACCTACATTAAGTTGTTCAATTTTGGAAAAAAGTAACAGCATGGTTTAAGATTTTAGATATCCTTGCAAGATAATGAGTTTCATTCTGCATAGAACAACTAACAGCGAAAAATACCTTCTGTCCGTGCATTTGTCTTCAGAGTTTTAGTAAAGACAGATTTTTCATAGGCCAATTTTGATGCGTTAGTGGGCCAATCATCTGAGAAATACTTTACAGCAACACGCTTCCCTTCAGAATCCAGAAGCAGAATATTCTTCACAGAAGGGCAAGATTCCTGTGTAACAGACAGATGATTGCATTAGCTTCCTGTTAGGACTAAGCCATCCAGGGCAATGACTGTAAGTTTCACAATGAACGAAGTATGCCAATAACATTATGAAAGAGGAAGAAATAATGATCCAGGGCATCCATGCTTTGAATGACTAAGGAAATCACGTAACATTATCACTCATCTTCAAGATGGAAACACATTTTATAAATGCACCAATGTCAATATTGTACCTTCTTACAAACTAATAAAGTAAGATATGATTTTACCTCCACAACTGAACAACTATTTAAATATAACAAGTTGGTTTGGATTTTCAACTTCTAAATATTATGGCAAATGGGCCAAGGGATTACCCTGTCCTATCATAATGAAAATGCCACAACAGTGAAGTGCAAAGCACTCAATATATAAACCTCATACACTATACTAACTTATATAATCTTTTATTTCATTACTAAAATGGTGTTACTGTTTCAGAGTAAGCAATATGGAAAAAAGTTATTCATATGCCATAACATTGTTATCACATTACAGGTAGATGGTACTACTAATGAAACCCACAAATGGAGTGCTTTTATTAGGCATTGACAGGTCAATTCACACTATATAGGTAAATCATGATTGCATGCACATCAAATGACATAACTAGATTAATACAGCATTCCAAATAACAAGTTTTGAGGTCCCTTGCCAATGGGACAAAGCCAGAACATCACTTTATCGGGTCAAGCACTGAGCACTAGGGTCAATATATGATTTATTATCAACTTAGAACAGTGATTTGCATGCCTTGAAGAATTTGAAAAAAAATCATCAGGGTCAGCTGACCCTGGTCAATACACGTAGCTTCACCCCTGCTGCCCAAAGGTGCACATCCTATTGGCATACCAATTCTTTCTGAAGGTTCCATTCTCCTATTCCTTATTTATTTTTGTTAACATAGAATTGAATTCACATTTCTATACAAGAAAATAATGATGATCCAGCCTGGGGGCCCCAAACAAATTTAGTCATGGCTGATCCCCGCCGACAGTACATAAAAAATATAATTCCCAGGAATAAACAGAAACAACAGGCATGCAAGGTAGCAGTAGTGCGAAGTAAAAATAGATGGTAGGAGAATCTGCCTCACACCTTGGAGAAATCCGCCATAGTGTATCGTCCTCCCCTGCTCCACCCTTAACACAAAATGAGGAAAATAAGATCACCAGCTCAAGGGTCACAGCAGCTGTGAAGCAAAATGCAGCAATCAAATCCCGACAGAAATGGACATACAGAAGACAAAGAATGATTAGATTTCAGAGTACCAGCAGATTATATATATATATATATATATATATATATATATATATATATATATATATATATATAGAGAGAGAGAGAGAGAGAGAGAGAGAGAGAAATCCCGAGAGATATTCTGCAGAACAAAATAAGAAATCTGTCTAAAAAGCTATCGTGTTCTCCAGGGTGGATCCAGCATAGGAAATGGGTGTACATATGTACATTGGTAATTTTAGCAAAAAATCATAGTAGATATAATACATATGCATATAATTGGGATAGGAGCCGAAAACCTTATATTAGGGGCTGGGTGGGGTGGGGGGCTTGTTAACTCATATTAAGGGAGAACAGGCCAAACCTATTAATATTAGGCAAGATCGAGCTAAAACTCCAACTAGTACGACCATACAGCTTAACTTAACTAGTATCAAAACATCGCAAAACAACCAATTCCACATCATCTATACCCCTTTAAAAGTTTCTATGGTTCCAACGCATCCGTTTCTGTTGCTCCGTCGGTCCGTCACCCAGGCTCCAGCTGTCCCGCACAACCAGCCACTCGCCGGCTCCCCTGTCCGCCACAGCCTCGGCCGGCCCTGCGTTCCTAACCAATCCGAGCTCCGCGCCTCGGCCGACCCTGCCCGCCGCCGCTACCGCCCCCAGATCCGGCGCGTGGGCGTCGCAAGCGAAGACAGGATCCATCGCGCCCTTTCTCCCCAGCCGCTCCTCACGCTCGACGGCCGCCGCGCCCGTGCCCTCTCTCCCTGCGCTGCGGTCGCCACACCCTCACCGGGGGAAAGGCCAACGCGGGCGAGCCGCCATGCCTGCAGCGCGGGGGAGAGAGGGGAGCGATTCCGGCCAGCGTGGATCCCACCAGCGCAGGAGCGGAGGAAGGGAGAGGAGGGGGCGGAGTGGTCGAGGTTGGCCAGCTTCGAGCTCGGCATGGAAGGAGCGGGCCTCGGGACGACGACGAGAGACGCTGGAGGAGGAGGCCTCCGCGGATCCGGGCACCGCGCGCCGCAGAGCCTGGCGAAGCGGGAGGAGGCGACGGTGGCCTGGATCCGGCCGGGGAGGATGCGGCAGGGCGGATC
The DNA here is from genome assembly GCA_022530915.1 of Paspalum notatum. Lineage (NCBI taxonomy): Eukaryota > Viridiplantae > Streptophyta > Magnoliopsida > Poales > Poaceae > Paspalum > Paspalum notatum. The sequence continues at coordinate 18,307,536 of CM039686.1, forward strand.
GAGGACGAGGAGGCGCGGGGGCGAACAGGGAAGGGCCACCTACCGTCTGAGGACGCCGCCGCTAGGCCGTTCGACGCAGGCCGGCGAGGGACCCGGCGATTCCCCGTGCGTTTGGTTCACCGGGAGAAGAGAGAGGGGAGGCGGAGGCCGGAGATGTCACGCATGTGGGGAGGAGGGGGGTTGATAGCAAGGGCATGGGAATTGGATTTTTATTTCCAATCTTTTGCTCGGCAATTGATGAAGGGATTTAAGCGAGTGAGTTAGGAAAGAATATGACGTAGGAATTAAGGCTAAACACGGGTGTGCATTCTCAAACCCAAAGTAATTCCTTGTCATATGAAACAAACAAGAGATTTTAAACCATTTTTCAGTAGAATAGATATATTGATTTCTGTGCACGGTAGCGCTACTATAGAAAACGAGGTGGTTGGAACAGTTGATAGACAAAAGGATACCCATCCGGCCTTGTCACACTAAACTTCCATTCCCTTACGTTAAATCTCCTCCCCCCAACCAAATGAGCTGTTAGGGTTTTTACTCCGGCTGACTTGTTTGTAAGTGTTGTGTTGGAGGATCTCAGCCGCCCAATGTCATCTGACGGCTGATCCTCGCCCGCGAGAGGATGGGTTGGGCCTGGCCGCAGCGCACACTAGACCAGCAATGGTCGGATTAACTGGGTTGTGCTGTTTCTCTTAGGTACTTTTCTATTTTAATTTTATATATAAAGTTTATTTTATATTATTCTATGTATTATTTGAGATTAAGTATCACTGAGATGGCACAATTAAGTATTGAGTTAATCATTTTTCATGAGTTTTATTCGTGTTGTAACTATAATTTGTTTAGTGAATTTTAAGTTATCTTTAGGTATGCCTAGAAATATTTGTGCTAAAATTATTTATGATTTATGAGGGTTAGTTATATGAGGTATGATGTTTCATTAAATCTTATTTACGCACAAACATGCCTTGATGTCAAATAAGAAAATTTTGAAAATTTTAGGCTAAGAAATAAAGTAATAATTTTGTTTTAGGGAGGGAGAGTGGCGACGTGCTAGAGGAGGAGAGGGTGAGGCGTGTCTGTGCCGATGCACGTTGCGCTTGTATCCCATAGAGGGAGAAGGGGAAGGGAGAGAGAGAGGTGGCAGTGGCTACAGGGTGCTCTTCCTGCTCGGCGTAGGGAGTGTTCGCAAAGAGGTTGGATCCGGCCACATGGAGAGATGGAGATGAGGGGGCTGCCCCAATCCCGCGGCCGGTGGTGGATATATAGGCAATAGGCGGAGGAGAAGACTGCGACGAGGCGGAGGAGAGGAAGAGAAGGTTGTCTGCCGTGGAGTGAACTAGGGTAGCGGTGCGGAGAGGAGAAGGCGTGGCTGGAACCACGTGGCCGTGGCAGAGTAGACTAGGCTACATGCCCCCCTACTCGGCCGTCTTGCCACACATAAGAAAAATTAATACCGAAGGGTTTACAATTGAAAAAACATAACAACATGCTCTACTTATAAATTAAATTCACACAAAGAATGAAATTGTGTATCTTCATTCTACTGATCGTTGGGGAAAGCAGCCTAGCCCTTAGTAGGCCCGGCCCAATAAATGGTCGGTTCGTGTGTAACAAGGACCTTTCTGTAATTTTAGAGTTCCTTAGAGAAAAATATGTAAATAGCCATGCGCTCTCTCTCTATATATACGATCCCAAAGCTAGGATTTAGGGGAAGATGATAATAGAATTGAGCAATTTACCATTTTACCCTTCGTTCGTAGGTCTCAATGTTCTTTACCTTCGTCCACTTTATAACTTTCATCATATTTTCCTTCGAGCGAAGGCTCCATCGAGCCTTCATCCCAAATCTGCTGGGCAACGCCCAACACTGATATTGGTATAATATGTTAAAGGATGGCCTAATATTAAACTTTCCGTAGCAACGCACGGACTACTTGCTAGTGGTTATTAAAATACGATTAAGCGACGCATCGCCGCTTAATGCAAGCGTTAAAACGCTATGCCGGCGCTCTAGATCTGGAATGCTAGAATACCGCTTTACCCACACCTGTGCACCGCCACCCCCACGACAGCTTGCCGACGCCAGGTGAGGCAAGCCTCTGCCTCGTAGCCGCGCGCGCCCGCGGTCCTCCACCGCCACCCAGTGCCAGCGCCCTGCCTCGTCGCTCGTTGCCGTGACCCTGCCCGTCGTGCGAAGAATACTCGCCAGCGCGCACCCGCCGCAGTGCTGCCACCCAGACAGATCCGCCTTGCTAGCAGTGATCGAAAGAGAAGAGAGGAAGGGGGAATGGGAAGGGAGATCAAGGGCCTACCGCAGTGGTAAGCCGGAGAGACAGAGGCGAGAGGGGGTGGGGTGAGGAGGAAGAAGGAAGGAGGAAGACACCTCGTGCGCGCGGACGCGGAGGAAGCAGATGCGCCGCCGCCCAGATCCGCCTGCCTAGCAGTGATCGAAAGAGAAGAAAGGTGGGGGTGGGGTGAGGAGGAAGCAGGAAGCCACCTCGTGTGCTAGTGTGCCATTTTCAATATTTTTCCAAATTCTTTGTCTTCTTTCTCTGTGTCACTACGGTCACCCTCTCGGGATTAATGAAGCGGATAATTTTTGTGAAAATAGTTATTTTAGACCTAAGTTTTTTCGGCTGAACACTCACGTGGACGCTATAGCCCTATAAATACGCTACAGCATGTAAATATACAAAGACTATAGAATAGAGTTTAAATACGGATGGAAAAAACACCGACACCTCTCTGCCTCCACGTCAATTGGGCGCCATCGTGGCCACAGATCACTCCGTTGACGTGGTGCCATCGCTCAACTTTGGCAACCCAATCTCCCTTATGGCGCTTGACAACCTCCCTCGTGCAGGCGCCGCAACTCCCCTCCTCCAAGTAGAGGCCTAGGTGAGCGACCCTGTCAACTAACAATCGCCATCGCGCCGTTCCATCCTCGTCTCCACAGCACAAGATACAGCTTTACATAGATGATTGCTCTCCCCTTTGGAGTAAAACCAAACTGATCTATAAATCGGCTAGCCAATAAGCTAAGGTAGCATCATGCTCTAAGTTATCCTGATACAATGTACAGGCATATTTTTTTATGCCACTCCTCAAAATGCTTGCCTAGTACCTTTTCTCATTGCTGCCACCGACAACGGTTCCTCTTATCGCAATAGCCAGCCACAATGTCGGAGGAGAGTATCCACAGGGACGGTACAAGCCTTACACTTGTATCCGTCAGGGATGAAGGTTGAAGGTTCTTCGTAATGTTGGCAATCAACCAAATCACCATATATTGAATATAAGAGGTGTCACATCTTGGTGGGTTGTTGCTTAGGGATCGGGGGTCCAAGGGTTGTGTACATATCGTCCAGAGGGCTTATGTATCTCCTGGACAACTTATACCATTGTCCTTGTAGGAAGGATAGATTGCGTATAATGGATTGGATGTATTGCATAAAGCATTTGGGCAAATGTATAGGAGTACAAGACTGGGGGGCAAAGCACCTCCTCGGATATATATATGGCACTCCTAGATACATAAGGCTGAGTCCAATGGGACTCTCTATCCCCACTCCCTAAACACTATTCCAACTACCCCCCTCTCTGTGTACAGTGCAGCATTTATGTCAAACAATGCAAAACAATGTTTAAGGAACCTATATAGAGAGTCCCATTGGACTCAGCCTAAGACTTCGAAATATACATGACACCTAATACTACCAATTATACTCTAACATCCCCGACAATCGTAGCAGGCGCATTGCAGACGGTCAGACTGGAGAAGAAGCTGACATCCCCCCGCAGTCGTAACTATGTCGCGGTGCAGAGGCAACGACTGGAGAAGAAACCCAAAAGGAGCTCATGCAGACGATAACCCTTTGTGTCGATGTCGAGGTAACCAAGTACAAGGACGTGGAGCCATTGTCGAGGTGTCGTGTGTGTAGGGTAGATGTGGTCGATGAAGCTATCAAGGACGCCGAAGAAGACAAGCCGCACAAGTCGCACGTGCGGTCACAGCACGCGGGAAGGCCCGCAGCGTACCAGAAGACACTAGGGTCATGGTGGCGCGGAAGCAAGGCACCATAGACGAAGATGGCGACGTAGTCGAGGCAGTTGATGAAGAAGGCTGACGCCGAGGACGATACTGTCAAACCGCCTTGGACGATGCGTGCTCTAGGTTTAATAGGTCTGGAAATGCATCGTGGACGAAGGCAAATGTCGGTGTTGCTACTACCGGACATACTAGGTAGAGGGCCCCAACCATATGTGTCAGCGTCTGAAGGAACCAGCAGAGAAGGCCTCCACGATGGTTGTGGTGCACTACTGCGGGAGTGCCGTCAGAACTCATGGTTGTCAGAGCGGAGTAGACGAAGTAGTCGAGGATGAGACGGTGACGCTGGTGATGAGGTTGTGCTGGACGAAGGCGAAGAGGTAGCTGTGGCAGCTCATCAAGGTTTTTGGATTTGCAGCGGTGAGAGCCGCGATGCACTGGAAGAAGAGCCTCGACGGCACCAGTGGAGCGTGACGACGGTACTTGAAGTTCGCAAAGAACTCGAGGATGAACGCGTCGCAGACCGGCGATGGAGGGTGTCGACGCAGCATGCAGGTGCAACACAAAACGATGGGTGTGCCGGCGTAGCTCGCAGATGACGAACAACTCGTTGACCATGTGCGTGAGATGCACAACAACAGAGTCGACAGCGATGTAGAAGAAATGGCGGGGGTCGATGACAGGCGGCAGCGCTGCTGCTCGAAGAGGCGATGCAGTGACAGGGACAACGATAGGCGTTAGCAACGCGGCCCAAGGGGGGCAACGTAGTCATCGGGTCAACTATAGGCCGTGAGAAGGTGATGCAGCGTCAACCCTCGTGCTTGGTGAAGCAACTCACTGTATATGACGAACGCCACAAAAGGGTGGTGTCACGCGTGATCGGTTGATCGGACCGACGACGTGCAAGGCGAAGATGACGATGGCGATGTCGAGGTGGAGCCTCCCGATCGGTGATGGCGACAACGAATTGGTGTAAGTCGATGCGCAGAGGCGTGGCGCAAAGGCAGCATGCGGCGTCCCCTAGCACACCGCTAGCCATGCCATGTCACACATTGTCGAAAAAGAGGAAGAAGTTGGTGTTGTCGAAGCCGATGTCGATGACACGTGAGCCGACGGGCAATGGGCGATGGGGACACAAACCAATCACAGATCGGGAAAAGAAAAAGACGTAGCAGCAACTGATCGGGTACATCATCGATAGAACACTGGGGTAACCATAGCCTTTCCCATTATCTCTTTCTCTCTTCGGTCAAAAGGACATAGAGAGAGGAGATAGGGACCAGGTAGGGTACCCATGGCCCCTGCACCACTATCGCGATGCCACCACTGGATCCGGGTGGCCTGCGGCAGCTGGACCTACGACCACCAACCCTGCAGCGGAGAGGCAGCGGGGCGGCCTATGACAGCTGGACCGGCGACCTCGGGCTCTGTGGCGCGGCTCGCGGTGCCGGACCCGAGCGGAGGCGGCTTGTGGCCACCGAAGTGGTGCCACCTCGACTTAGACCAGCAACGGGATCTGGACCGAGGACACCGCCAGCACAAACCCTAGCCCAACCCCACGGATCTGAGCGTTGCTCCCACAACCATCACCACGACGACACAAGGAGGGAGAGGTTGGGTGCAGCCGTCTTCATGACGGCTTGCGAAGGGGATAGGTAGGTCTTGGCATTGGCTGAAGATGATGCGGGAGCAGCATGATGAGTTCCGATCTGTTGATGTTCCTGACGACGAGACGACGAGCGCAGTGGATCAGAGGGACCCATGGCACATTCTACGAGGGCACTGCCCCCGGCGCAGCGGAAGCCTAGGTCTAGGATTAGAAACCCTAAACTCGTGATACCCTAAACTCACCTTTTATTTCAAACTCTACTGTATCTACAACTGTAAGCATCTAGGCCCTAAGGTGAGTTTCGATGATTGATTGACAAGCTTAAGTGTTGTCTAATGAGCTCGTGAATGCAGGTTTAATAATGAATACAAAAATGGTTGCTCATTGGATTATGTGAATGGCCCCTAATTCAAATGTTTTACTTCATGGAAGCAGACTTGGTTTTCATCCATATCTCGAAGGCTAAGGATTTCTCTAGAGTCAAGGATCATGGTGTTGAAGAATCCTTGCTTAGATAGGGTTTATAGCTTTCTAGTGTCCGCACTATTAAGAGGGGTCAACGGTTAGTAACTTGATCAAGTGAATTGCCAAGTTATGGATGCACACACATGCCAAATCTTTCAGAAACAACAAAGGTATAAGCTACATAGGCTCAAGGTCTAAAAAAAATCAAGCTTCACATCAAAATTCTTGAAGAAAACTCAAATTCAGAGAATGACATAGGGACAATATTGTCCTCTCTATGTCAAAACAAAGGACCGGACAAATCTAGGTTTTAGGTGAACTTATACTATCCAAAGGCCATGCAAATCCTTCACACAGGAATGTCAGGTTTAGTGTAACCGGACAAAACTAAGGACAAATAAACCTGAGGCTATGAACCTGCTGCAAATCAGCCAAAACATTGGACAGTATTGTCCCAACTTGAAGACAGTACAAACCTAAGGACAAAGAAACCTGAGGCTATGGTTTTCTTGCTTGCAAGTGAATACATGGACAGTATTGTCCGAAGCTGAGGACAGTACAAATCTAAGGACAAAGAAACCTGAGGCTATGATTTTCTGAGTATGCCAGTGAATACATGGACAGTATTGTCCGATGTTCAAAACAGTACAAAGGTAAGGACAAAAAAACCTGAGGCTATGTTTTTCTGAGTATGCAGGTGAATACATGGACAGTATTGTCTGAAGCTCGGCATGGTATAAACCTAAGGACAAAAGTACAATGACGTATTGAGTCAGTGACCGTTGGTAAAGTATATGGACAGTATTGTCCGAAGTTGGCAAAAGCAAGGGACCAGAAAAATACTGTGTACTCTGCGTCAGCAGCTCTCTTTGTGCAACGGCTCTATCATCTTGAGGGCTATATATATGGGTTCCTTCACTCCATTTTGTGCTCTTTGACACTCCAGTAACTTCATACACTCAAAGAGCCCTTGTGCTTCAACTCGTTGCAACATCCACTTACATATTCATCCTTTGAGAGCAAGATCAAGGTCAAGGCTTGTGTGTATCCATCTTGGTGAGGATCAAGATCAAGTGAAGACCGGCGGCTTGTTACTCTTGGTGATTGGCAGCACCTAGGCGGACTTGGTGACCGGGGTGCGTTCTCGGAGCTTGCCAAGAGATTGTGGAAGCCCGAAGAACAACGGTGTACAAGGCTTGAGCTCCACCTTTCTGGGATGGCGAACGGAGACTCTTAGTGAGCGCCCACAAGCATGGAAGGCGGCAAAACACTCTAGGGTGTGCCGCAACGTGGACTAGGGGAGGGTGCCAAACCTCCGATACCACGGGAAAAATCCGATTGTCTCTCTCCTTTGTCCCTCTACTTGATGCTCTTTTGGCTCTTGCTATTTTCATGGATTGCATCTAGTAGTCATCATGATTATTCTCTTCTTGGCTAGTATGTCGCTTGCTATGGTCATTAGTGTTGCTAGTCTTAGATTCCGTTGCGGTTTCCTTTCCACTAGCATGAGTAGGGTTCCTTGCTTTGCCGTGTAGAGTAGGTTCGTGTAGAGGGTGAAGTGGGCTAATTTGTAGCTTCGTTAGGCTAAGGATTTTCGTTTAGAGTTTGAAATTAGCCCAATTCACCCCCTCTTGGGCATCCGATCCTTACAAGTGGTATCAGAGCCTCGTTGCTCATTGGATTACTAAGCTTCACTGCTTAGAGCAAGATGTCTAAGATGGGAGGCTCGGTCCCCTACTTTGAGGGCAATAACTTTAGCTATTGGAAAGCGAGCATGCGAGCATACCTTGAGTCTATTGCCCCCGAAGTTTGGGAAGCTACCGAGCATGGTTTCGTTGCGCCTCACACCAATGACCAAATCAAGTGGAATGCTAGGGCCTGAAATGCGATCTTTGAAAGCATTAGCCAAGAGGTGTTTGCTACGGTCTCGAGCAAACTCAATGCTTGTGATATTTGGGCCGAACTTGTTGAAATTCATGAGGGCACCACTAAAGTTAGAGAGCAAAAGTATCATGTGCTTAAGGCTAAATATGATGACTTCAAGATGCATTCTTATGAAAATTTCAATTCCATGTATTCTCACTTAAATGTCATCATTGAGGACATTAATGCTCTTGATGTTTGTAAACTTGACAAGGGCACCATCAACCGAAAGATCCTCCGCATCCTCATCAAGCCCATGTACAACATCATCAACACGATGCTTCAAAAGGAGAATCTTGACACACTTGAAGTGAGTGAGGTGGTGAGCCAAATTCGAGCTCATGAGATGGGGGTTCTTGGCATCACGGAAGAGTCTTCCCAAAGCAAGACCGTGGCACTCAAGGCCAAGACCAAGAAACCCCACACTCCCAAGAAAGTGATGCCTCAACTTCCAAGCTCCTCAAGCGAAGAAGAGCAAGAAGAGCAAGATGATGATTCAAGTGGTGATGAGAATGATGCCGAACTAGCTCTTATGATGAAGAAGTTCAACCGCCTTCATGCAAAGATCAACAAGAAGGGGTTCAACTTTGACTCCAAAAGGAAGGCGTTCTGGCCAAGGAGAGATGACAAGAAGAAGTGCTACAATTGTGGTGAAAATGGCCACATCTCTTATGAGTGCCCCAAGCCGGACAAGCGCAAGGGCAAGATCAAGAAAGATGAGTCCGATGATGAAGAGGAAGAGAAGCCCAAGCGCAAGCCCTTCTACAAGAAGAAGAATGATTCTAAGGCAAAGCTCATTCCAAAGAAGAAGAAAGGTTCCCAAAGAAGCTTCATGTGTGAAAGAAATGAATGGGTGACCGATGAAGAAATAAGTGAAGGCTCAAGTGATGATGATGATTTTGCTGGGCTTGCTACCTCCACCAAGGGGCCAACACTTCCTCCACCACCCATGTGCCTCATGGCCAAGGGCTCCAAGGTACGGGAAATAGAAGTAGATGATAGTGATGATGAGCTTTCTCCCGATGAACTTGCTTCTTTGATCGATGAGTACGTTTCCTTGATCAAGAGGGAAAAAGGGAATGTAAAGTATCTTGAGAGCACTCTTGCTAAACTAGAGGAGAGCCACCATGATTTGCTTGAAAAACATAATGCCTTGCTTAAAGAGCAAGTTAAGACCAAAGCATATGTCAAGCAAATTGAGGAGGGAAACTCAACTCTAAAAAAGTTGCACATTGATCTCGAGACTTCTCGTAACTCATTACTTGCTAAACATGAAGACCTTGTCAAGGTCCACTCCAAAAATCATGACATTAGCAAGATAAATGAGAAGTACAAGAGGTATGCGCAAGAGCATAGAGAGTTGACTCACAAGTATCAAGAGCTTGAAATTGCCTATGAGATCATTGACTCAAGTCTTGAGCACTCTACCACCTCCCATGTGGTCAAAGTCAATGTCTCTACCTCTTGTGAGGACCTTGCTCCCGGTCCCCTTGCTACTAATGACTTGCCTAAGTGTGAAGGAGAAAGGGTAAAAGAATTGAAGGCTCAATTTGAAGGATTGAAAAGTGGGCTTGCTAAGCTCAATAGAGGACAATATATTCATCAAGAAATATTGTTCCATAATCTCCGGAATTATGAAGGAAGAGGGCTTGGATCCTACCCTGAGCCACCAAAAGTGGATGACACTCCTTCACCGGAGGTCAAGGATAGCTTCATCAAAGGAGTGGGCTCCTATTGCAATTATTGCATGATCACCGGTCACCACACTAGGGAGTGTCCCATCCCCAATCGCCCTCCTCCTAAATTACCTTCTAACTACAAATCTATGCATGATAATAACATCTACTTGTTGAGCAAGGTTAATGGCAAGGTGAAGGCAAAGTTCATTGGCAAAGACATAAAGAGCAAGAAGGGGAAGCTTCCCAAGCAACTTTGGGTTCCTAAAGTCTTAGTCACTCACGTGCAAGGACCAAGGCTTTCGTGGGTGGCCAAAACTCAAAAATGACTTCTCTATGTGTAGGTGAACTACAAAGCCGTTGGAAAGCATTGGGTACTTGATAGTGGTTGCACACAGCATATGACAAGAAATGATGGTATGTTCACCTCACTAGAAGACCCCGACGACAAAGAGCAAGTCACCTTTGGTGATAATTCAAAGGGCAAAGTCATTGGATTGGGTAAAATTGCTATCTCAAATGATCTATCAATCTTTAACGTTCTCTTTGTCAAGTCCTTGAGCTTTAATCTCCTCTCAATCGCACAATTGTGCGATCTTGGTCTAACGTGTGAATTTGACAAGAATTGTGTTGTAGTGAAAAGTGAAAAGGATAAGTCCATAGTGTTTCAAAGGTTTCGGCACGGCCACCTCTACCTTGTTGATTTTAGTGAGATGAAAACTTCATCAACAACTTGCCTCTTCTCCAAGTCTTCCTTGGGTTGGCTTTGGCACCGGCGCATAGCACATATTGGAATGAGCCAACTCAAGAAGGTCGTCAAGAAAGGGATGGTGACCAACGTAAAGGACGTCACATTTGAGAAGGACAAGCTTTGTAGCGCATGTCAAGCCAGCAAGCAAGTCACAAGTCACCATTCAATGAAGACTTGTGTCTCAACCTCCAAGCCGCTCCAACTTCTTCACATGGATCTATTTGGTCCCACTACCTATGAGAGCGTTGGTGGCAATCTCTATTGCCTAGTCATTGTTGATGATTTTACACGGTATACTTGGACCTTGTTTCTAGGTGATAAGAGTGAGACTCCGGACAAGTTCAAGATCTTCGCCAAGCGGGCTCAACGTGAGTTTGGGCTCAACATTGTGAAGGTCCAAAGTTACAATGGCTCCGAATTCAAGAATTACAAGGTGGATGCGTGGTGTGATGAGAAAGGCATCAAGCACGAATTCTCCGCCACCTACACACCTCAACAAAATGGAGTTGTTGAGAGAAAGAACAAGACGTTGATCACTCTTGCAAGAGCCATGTTGGATGACTATGGCACGTCGCAAGATTTTTGGGCGGAAGCAATCAATACGACATGCCATGCTTCAAATCGTGTCTATCTCCATCGGTTACTTGGCAAGACACCTTACGAGCTCCTCATTGGGAGGAAACCCAACATCTCCTACTTCCGGGTCTTCGGTTGCAAGTGCTTCATCTACAAAAAGAAAAGGCTCAGTAAATTCGAAAAACGTTGCGATATTGGTTTCTTTGTGGGTTATGCATCAAACTCTAAGGCATACCGTGTATTCAATCAAACCACAGGAATGATTGAAGAAACGTGTGACGTAGAGTTTGATGAGACTAATGGTTCCCAAGGGAGATGTTCTCTCATGATGATGTAGATGATGAACCCCTACGCGATGCTATGAAGAACATGACTATAGGGGGATGTAAAGCCTGAGGAGGTGCATGAAGACAATGATCAAGGGGGAGGGAATTCTCCATCAAGACCAAGCACCTCTATGTCACCCCATGTGGATGAGAATGAAGAAAGAGAGATAGAACAAGGTGGAGTTGATGAAGTGCCGGACAATCGAGATCAAGGAGTGCCACAAGCATCAAATGATTAGTCATCACCACCCATGGCACCAAGAAGGCCACTAGTGAGACATGGACGCATCTCCAAGGATCACCCCATCGATCAAGTGATTGGGAGTCCTTCAAGGGGAGTAAGAACTCGTTCACGTAACCTTGTCTTATTTTGTGAACATTACTCGTTTGTTTCTTGTGTGGAGCCTACTTGTGTAGAGGAAGCTCTTGCGGACCCCGATTGGATCGTAGCCATGCAAGAGGAGTTGAACAACTTCGCTCGCAATGAAGTGTGGGTGCTTGAAGAGCGTCCAAAGGACACGAACATCATTGGCACCAAGTGGATCTTCCGCAACAAACAAGATGAACATGGTGTGGTGGTGCGCAACAAGGCAAGGCGTGTGGCAAAGGGATTTGCACAAGTTGAAGGTTTGGTCATTGGCGAAACATTCACCCCGATTGCAAGACTTGAATCCATCCGTATCCTTCTTGCTTACTCTTCACATCATAAGATAAAACTTTATCAAATGGATGTGAAGAGCGCCTTTCTCAATGGTTATATTAATGAACTTGTTTATGTTGACCAACCGCCCGGATTTGAAGATCAGAGGAAGCCTATTCATGTGTATGGGTTGCACAAGGCCTTGTATGGACTCAAACAAGCACCACGGGCATGGTATGAGCGACTAAGGGACTTCCTCATCATGCAAGGATTCAAAATCGGCAAAGTCGACATGACATTGTTCACCAAAGACGTCAACGGGGATCTCTTCATTTGTCAAATCTATGTTGATGATATTATCTTTGGTTGCACTAACAAGAAACTAAGCCATGAGTATGGTGATATGATGTCTTAGGAGTTCGAGATGTCCATGATCGGCGAGCTAAACTTCTTCCTTGGTTTTCAAATCAAGCAAGTGAAGGGAGGAATATACATCCATCAAGAAAAATATTGTAGAGATCTACTCAAAAAGTTCAAGATGGGTGATTACAAGCCGATTAGCACTCCAATGTCTACGAATGAACATCTCGACGCCGACGTGGACGGAAAGCCTATTGATCAATCCACCTACCGCTCCATGATCGGTTCGCTACTCTATCTCACCGCATCTAGGCCGGATATAATGTTTAGTGTGTGCTTGTGTGCTCGCTTCCAAGCGGCTCCTAAGGAATCCCACCTTACGGCCGTGAAAAGGATACTTCGGTATCTCAAGCACACCCCAAGTATAGGCCTATGGTACCCCGAGGGCGCTAAGTTAGAACTCTTGGGATACTCGGATTCGGACTTCGCCGGATACCGTGTCGATCGCAAGAGTACCTCCGGGGGGTGCCATTTGCTTGGGCGGTCCCTAGTCTCTTGGTCGAGTAAGAAGCAAAACTGTGTAGCATTATCCACTGCGGAGGCGGAATATATAGCGGCCGGTGCATGTTGTGCCCAAATTCTCTATATGAAGCAATCCCTTTTGGACTTTGGTGTTGTTTGTGGCTCTGTGCCTCTCCTTTGTGACAATGAGAGTGCCGCTAAAATAGCTAAAACCCCCGTCCAACACTCTCGCACTAAGCACATTGATATTCGCCATCACTTCTTGCGTGATCATGAGGCCAAAGGTGATATCACCATAACCGGAGTGAGATCCGGGGAGCAATTGGCGGATATCTTCACTAAGCCCTTAGGAGAGGAGACCTTTTGTAGGTTGCGAAGTGAGCTTAACGTGTTGGACTGGTTCAACTTCATATAGGTTGCCCTATCATATAATCTTGCATTGCATGCATTTTGCCTGAGTAAGTGCTTGTCAGACTCCTTCAAGATAGGGGTGAGCAGGGTCTAGCTTGAGCCGGTGGTACTTAGTTTCGCTCAAGGCTTGTAGTTGGGCTCACCCTGAGGAAGCTTGCAGGAGGTTCAAACTTGACAAGTTAGATTTAAATTCTTGCAATGCATTTTTTCTGTCATATAGTTGTGCACGCATATTTAATTTCTTGTAATGCATGGTAGCTTGTTTGGCATTGCTTGCGGTAGTGTCACAAAGGAGCCACTAAATGCGAAAGAAAGATTGCCCTTAATGCAATTCTTTCAACTCATAAGAGTGGGCAAATTAATGAATTATGAGTGCTTAACGCTTATTGAGTCATGTTCCCGAAGGACTAGAGCATCCATCTCTATTGAGCTCTTCGGAAAAGACTCATACATTTTCTTTGGTTCTTTTTGAATCTCCATTTGCCATTTCGAAAATAAAAATTATATTCACAAGTTTGGTGCAAACTATTTTGAGGGGAGAAGGTTTCGTTCCTACATGCCCAACACATGCGCTTATTCGAATCTTATATGTGGAAGGCAATGTGGGAAAGCTATTCAGCTTTGGTTCTTTTTCTCTAAACCAGATTGTCAGAAGCTCCAGAAGGTCATGAAGTTCGGACAATACTATCCTCACAAGGCGGTCTTAAGGTGAAAATATGTGTCTCAGGTAAAATAATACGAAGGTTGGTACAGTTATCAGGGTCGGACAATACCCTCTTCGATTTTCGTAGTTCATACCCCACACTATAGACCGGACGAGATGAGACCTTTGTCCGCTCAGTTAGTTTGATAGAGACCGGACAATATTGTCCGCAGATGGTGAAAGGGATAAAAACAGGAGCGTCAGGAAAAATGGGACGGAGTTTTGTCCGATATAGTACTTCGGACAATACCTTCTATGTGGCGCAGGCGCGATGCCGAACAAGAAGACCGGACAACTTGCAACATTTGTCCGCTCCGGCTCTCTATATCAAAATGGACTGTCCGGTCCGCCTATCTCCTTCACGAATCCAAAATCCGTTCTTCAGTCAACTTAGGACAAAACCATCAATTTGTCCGATCCGGCCTTATGACCGAAATCGGACTGTCCGGTCTTGGTAAATTAATATCGACCCGCTCCTCTGGCTTTTCGTCTGCAGTACTATCCGATCCGGCTTAAGCGGATTGTCCGCTCTCCCTTCCGTCTGACAAGTGGGACCATATCGTCAATCCTTGGCCAATCACTGGGTCTCTTCTCCGTTTTCAGTCCAACGCGCGCGCCGCCCCTTCAAATCCGAACCGCCGCCACCATCCTCACGACCACCGGCCCCCACGCCGTCGTGCGCCACCACCCACCTCGCCGCCGCGGCCCGCGCCGCAGCTCCACGCTGTAAGGATCGGATGCCCAAGAGGGGGGGTGAATTGGGCTAATTTCAAACTCTAAACGAAAATCCTTAGCCTAACGAAGCTACAAATTAGCCCACTTCACCCTCTACACGAACCTACTCTACACGACAAGACAAGGAACCCTACTCATGCTAGTGGAAGGGAAACCGCAACGGAAGCAAGGACTAGCAACACTAATAGCCATAGCAAGGGACATACTAGCCAAGATGAGACTAACTATGATGACTACTAGAAGCAATCCATGAAAGTAGCAAGAACCGAAAGAGCATCAAGTAGAGGGACAAGGGAGAGAGACAACCGGAATTTTTCCGTGGTATCGGAGGTTTGGCACCCTCCCCTAGTCCACGTTGCGGCACACCCTAGAGTGTTTTGCCGCCTCCCATGCTTGTGGGCGCTCACTAAGAGTCTCCGTTCGCCATCCCGGCAAGGTGGAGCTCAAGCCTTGTACACCGTTGTTCTTCGGGCTTCCACAATCCCCTTGGCAAGCTCCGAGAACGCACCTCGGTCACCAAGTCCGCCTAGGTGCTGCCAATCACCAAGAGTAACAAGCCACTGGTCTTCACTTGATCTTGATCCTCACCAAGATGGATGCACACAAGCCTTGACCTTGATCTTGCTCTCAAAGGATGAATATGTAAGTAGTTATTGCAAAGAGTTGAAGCACAAGGGCTCTCTGTGTGTATGAAGTTGCTGGAGTGTCAAAAAAAGCACAAGATGGAGTGAAGGAACCCATATATATAGCCCTCAAGATGATAGAGCCGTTGCACAAAGAGAGCTGCTGACGCAGAGTACATAGTATTGTCCGGTCCCTTGCTTTTTCAAACATCGAACAATACTGTCCATATACTTTACCAACGGTCACTGACTCAGTACGTCATTGTACTTTTGTCCTTAGGTTTATACCATGTCGAACTTCGGACAATACTGTCCATGTATTCACTGGCATACTCAAAAAATCGTAGCCTCAGGTTTCTTTGTCCTTAGATTTGTACTGTCCTTAACTTCGGACAATACTGTCCATGTATTCACTTGCATACACAGGAAATCATAGCCTCAGGTTTCTTTGTCCTTAGATTTGTACTGTCCTCAACTTCGGACAATACTGTCCATGTATTCACTTGCATACACAGGAAATCATAGCCTCAGGTTTCTTTGTCCTTAGATTTGTACTGTCCTCAACTTCGGACAATACTGTCCATTGTTTTGGCTGATTTCTCGCAGGTTTGTAGCCTCAGGTTTATTTGTCCGTAGCTTTGTCCGGTTACACTAAACCTGACATTCCGGTGTAGAGGATTTGCATGGGCTTTGGACAGTATATGTTCACCTAAAACCTTGATTTGTCCGGTCCCTTGTTTTGGCATAGAGAGGACAATATTGTCCCTATGTATTTCTCTGATTTTGAGTTTTCTTCAAGAATTTTGATGTGAAGCTTGATTTTCTTGGACCTTGAGCCTATGTAGCTTATACCTTTGCTGTTTCTGAAAGATTTGGCATGTGTGTGCATCCATAACTTGGCAATTCACTTGATCAAGCTACTAACCGTTGACCCCTCTTAATAGTGCGGACACTAGAAAGCTGTAAACCCTATCTAAGCAAGGATCCTTCAACACCATGATCCTTGACTCTAGAAAAGTCCTTAGCCTTCGAGATACGGATGAAAACCAAGTCCGCTTCCATGAAGTGAAACATTTGAATTAGGGGCCATTCACATAATCCAATGAGCAACCATTTTTGTATTCATTATTAAACCTGCACTCACAAGCTCATTAGATAACACTTAACGTTGTCAATCAATCACCGAAACTCACCTTAGGGCCTAGATGCTTACAATCTCTCCCTTTTTGGTGATTGATGACAAGTAAAAGACGGCAAGAGTAGAGATGGTAAATAAATTAAGAACAACGTCAACTACTCTAGCCTTAGACAAGGAAATTAAGCACACGGAGCTCGAAGGCTCACCCAGAGTGATATAGACATGATAACAAAGAGCATACACAAGTACCAAAAGTCATGTCCATCCACAAAAGCCAAAAGAGCACAAAACATACAGAGCACCAAGTCTACTACCATCCTACTCCCAACCTATCTCCCCCTTTGTCATCGAGGACCAAAGAAGGGACCTAATCTCTCGGAGGAGGTGGAGGAGGAGAAGCCGGAGGTGGAGGAGGGCGACGTGAGATGAACTGAAAGCGCGTGTCGTCGTCACTGTCGGCGTCTGAATCACCCATCTCTGCAGCAGCCCTGTCCACGGCACCCAGCGGTGAGTCGGGTACGACCGCTGTCTCTGGCTGTGCAGCAACTGCCTGGGAGCTCGCTGGCTGCGTGATCTGCTCTATCACTGGCTCCACTGTCTCCTCAAGCTGGTCTCTGCGAGAAGGTCCGGAGGAGGAGCCAGCAGCTGTGACCGAGGGACCCTGTGCCGGTGACTCAAACATAAGTGTAGTGGCTGCTAGAGGTGAGAGCACCGGTCGCAAGTCTGTCCGTAGCAGAGGTGAAAGAGGGAAAGTCCCTGGAGTGGAGGCACCTGCTAACTGAGCAGAGGGAGTGACCTGAGGTGGAGCCAGCAGAGTCACCTGAGGTGGAGCTGGCAGAGTCATCTGAGGTGGAGCTGGCAGAGTCTGCTGAGGCTGTGGTAGACCAAGAGCTCCTCGTACCTCAGACCTCAAGGAATCGATCTCGTGCCGGTACTCCTGACGCTGCTCCCTGAGTGACGTGCGGATCTCCTCAAGTATGATCGTCTGTCTTGCCTCCTGTCTATCAGCTCTGTCTCGAGTCTCTCTCTGAAAGTCAAGCTGAGCCTGGTGTAAGGTCAGGAGCTGCTGAGTCTGCTGCTGCTGCACTCGAGTGTGCTCGGCCTGCTGCTGAAGTAAGGCCTGGAGAATCCCCTGCAGAGCATCGGGCTGTGTGACCTGGGCCTGAGAGACCACTGGGGCCGAAGGTGGTGAAGGTGGTCGTGGCTCCCCTGAGCCTCCGGCCTCGGCATCGTGTGCTGCAGGCGGAAAGAAGTGTGCCTGCTCCTCCTCATCATCATAATCTGAGTCTGAGGTAGTGGAGGCGTAGTAAAACGAAAGAAAACCTGCCTCTGCTGCCTCCAGCTCCTCATCCTCTGCCTCTACTTCGGCCCTATCCTCGGCAGGAATCTGCTCGCGAATGGCTCTGGCTGCCCGGCCACCTCTTCTCTGATCATCTCTCATGGCAGGCCTGTAGTCCGGGAAGCGGGTCTGGGTGCCACGGTACAGTGCACGAAAGTCTGCATCCCCCTCACCTAACTGATATAGAATGTGAGTGATCCAGTGAGCATATGGCATCTGTCGTCGTGTAGCCATCCCATCGACTATCACATCCTCCATCTCTGCCAGAATAACATCCACAATGTCAAAATCCATGAACTTGGTGAGGAAAGTCATTACTGCCTGCTGTAGAGCTGTGAGTCCCTCTCTGAAGCCTGCCTTAGGAACCAAAGACCTCCTCAAGATCTGCAACAGGAGCTGGTACTCTGGCCTGAGCCTGTCTGGAGTTCTCGGAGTGTCCGCAAGCATCTCACATCTGAACAAGTGTCTGACCTGGTCCAGTGGTGGTGCTGTACCTGCGTGACCTCTGTAGGGTGGAGATATTCCGTCGTAGACGACGGAGTGCACTGAACGATCTCTCACGGGCACACCAAGTAGCTCCGCTATCCTTTCCCTATATAGCCTGTGCTCCGTCCCATTGAACATGAAGTGAATAAAGTGCCTCTGGTCGGCGATGTAGAGGGTAGCATAGAACACCCTAACCCAGTCCTCAACGTACGTGTGTGAACTGGTCATCAGGTCAACGAGCCCTGGATAGTGATCAAAGTACTGCCTGATGTCGTGTCCACTGACAGTGTTAGCCCTGTTGAAATCTATCGCTGCCTGAGGCATGAGCCTGTGACCTCCCTGCAAGGCACTCTCGTACAAGCTGGCCTGCAACACTGTCCAAAAGCGACGGTCAATCCTGAAGTCTCTCGGCCTGGGGTAGAACTCATCCACTGTCATGTCATACCGAAGGGCCTTGATGCCCTTGGTCTTCCTGCGCCTCAGATCAAACAGGCGGATGTCCTCATTGGCCATTACACTGCGAGGTCCTTTGTGCGGTGGCTCTCGGGGCTGCTCCTGTGGCTGCTCCTCCTGACTCAACCGTCCTGCTGACGGAGTGGCTCTTCCGCGAGTGCGAGGGCGGCCTCCGCGGGAGCGAGCTGTGCTCGGAGGAGTCGCTGTCTGGGGTGGAGCCTGCTGCCTGGTGCGAGTGGATCTGCGCTGTCCTCCGATCTGCAGGCTAGCCCCTGCTCCCCCTCTCTCTGCTCTCTCTGCTGATCTGCTACTGCCTGTGCTATCTCGGCCTCCTTCTGGGCCTTTGACTTCCGCTTCTTCCTAGGCTCCTCTGGAACAGGCTCCTTGCCCTTCCTCTTCTCGTGACCCATCTGTTGACAAGACAAACAACCAGGATAGGCACGAAGATTTCAGAGAAGAATACGAGAATATCTAGACATAAGATAAGTCGTAAAGCAAAGAATTAGACTGATAATAGCCTAGCATGTCATGTCAATTGTCAAAATCTGAGAAATTTTAGCTAGAATTGCGTGACCATCTCACAATTAGAGCCAAATTTCTTTGTCCATGCTTAATCGACATTAAAGGTTAATTCCTCAAGTCCATAAACATGCTAGGTCTATTTAGAACTGCACAACTCCCCCTAAAACAATGCACAATGATGATATAGCAGTGAATCTGGTGCCAAGAGCACTTCCATTTCATCAATTTCTGCTTCAATTTCAAGAGTTGAGACTCAATTTCTCGGAATATGAACTAGGGTTGCATGAATTTAAAAAAAATGACCAAACCCTAGCAGGATGGAAGAAAACGGGTGCTCACCACTGCAGAGAATGGAGCAAGTGGCCGGCGGTGAGGAGGAACCCGACGGCGCTCGGAGTGGCGCAGACAGGAGTGGAGAGGTGCGGCGGCGGCGCAAGTGAAGCGGCGGCGCAGGTGAGACTGCTCGATGGCGCGCGTGGAGCTGCGGCGCGGGCCGCGGCGGCGAGGTGGGGCGACGGTGCGGGACTGGCGCGGCGGCGCGGGCGGACTGGAGCGGCGGCGCTGGCAGAGTGGAGAGACGGCGGTGCGTGAGAGCGGCGTGGCACCGCGGAACAGCAGGGGAGCGCGGCGAGAGGAGCGGCGGCGAGGCCCGGTCAGCGGTGGAGCTGCGGCGGTGAAACCCAGTAGGGGCGGATGGCGGCGGCACTGGGCGGTTTGGAGAGGAAGCGCGCGCGTCGAAGTCCAAATGAGGAAGAAGCGAGATGATTGGTCTCTGCTCAAACGAGAGGCCCCACTGGTTAGATCAGAGGGAGACCGGACAATCCGGTTTCGGCCATAAGGCCTGAGCGGACAAAATACAAGTTTTGTCCGGTCTCCTATTTTAAAACGCGCCTGAGCCACCAGAAGGAATTGTCCGAGGTTGCAGACCGGACAAATGTCCGTCCATGTTTTCCTGACGCTCCTGTTTTCTAGTTCCTCTCCTCTTGCTAGGATCGGACAGTCCGGTCCATCTGAAAAAGCCGGAGCGGACAAAGGTCGCAAGTTGTCCGGTCTTTTTGTTCGGCATCGCGCCTATGCCACATAGAAAGTATTGTCCGAATTGAAGTATCGGACAAAACCTCGTCCTAATATTCCTAAAGCTGCTGCATTGGTGACTTGGCTCCATCGTAACAGGACCGGATAGTCCGTTTTAATCTATATGGCCTGAGCGGACAAAAGATACTATCTTGTCCGGTCTTTGATTGGAACTTTGCGCCTGAGCCATACAGATAGTATTGTCCAATACTCGCACCGGACAAAACTTCGTCCTATTTTTCCTGACGCTTCCAATTTTTGATCCCGTTCACCATCTGCGGAGAGTATTGTCCGGTCTCAACCAAACTATCTGAGCGGACAAATGATCCATCTCGTCCGGTCTGCAGTGTGAGGTTTGCACTAGAAAACTGAAGACCGTATTGTCCGACCCTGATAACCGTACCAACCTTCGTCTTATTTTATATGAGACACTGAATTCTCACCTGCTTACTTCTTGCATTAACCGAAATGTCCGAGGCTTGTATCCCCTTTTTTTTTTATTTTAAAGAACGGACATTTCGGTTTTGAGAAGTTTTAGGCACAGCTGAAAAGCTTTCCCACATTGCCTTTCACATATAAAATTCGAACAAACACATGTGTTGGGCATGTAGGAACGAAACCCTCACCCCTCAAAATATTTTGCACCAAACTTGTGCATATAGTTTTGTTTTGTAAAGAGACGAAAGAGGATTCGAAAAGAACCAAAAGGAATGTATGAGTCTTTTCCGAAGAGCTCAATAGAGATGGATGCTCTAGTCCTTCGGGAACATGACTCAATAAGCGTTAAGCACTCATAAAACATTACTTTGTCCACTTTTATGAGTTGAAAGAATTGCATTAAGGGCAATACTTCTTTCTCATTTAGTGGCTCCTTTGTGACTCTACCGCATGCAATGCCAAACAAGCTACTATGCATTACAAGAATTTAAATATGCGTGCACATCTATATGACAGGAAAAATACATTGCAAGAATTTAAATCTAGCTTGTCAAGTTTGAACCTCCCGCAAGCTTCCTCAGGGTGAGCCCAACTACAAGCCTTGAGCAAAACCAAGTACCACCGGCTCAAGCTAGACCCTGCTCACCCCTATCTTGAAGAAGTCTGACAAGCACTTACTTAAGGCAAAATGCATGCAATGCAAGATTATATGACAGGGCAACCTATATGAAGTTGGACCAGTCCAACACGTTAAGCTCACTTCGCAACCTACAAAAAGTCTCCTCTCCTAAGGGCTTAGTGAAGATATCCGCCAATTGCTCCTCGGATCTCACTCCGGTTATGGTGATATCACCTTTGGCCTCATGATCACGTAAGAAGTGATGGCGAATATCAATGTGCTTAGTGCGAGAGTGTTGGACGGGGTTTTTAGCTATCTTAGCGGACTCTCATTGTCACAAAGGAGAGGCACAGAGCCACAAACAACACCAAAGTCCAAAAGGGATTGCTTCATATATAGAATTTGGGCACAACATGCACCGGCCGCTATATATTCCGCCTCCGCAGTGGACAAAGCCACACAGTTTTGCTTTTTACTTGACCACGAAACTAGGGATCGCCCAAGCAAATGGCACCCCCCGGAGGTACTCTTGCGATCGACACGGTATCCGGCGAAGTCCGAATCCGAGTATCCCAAGAGTTCTAACTTAGCGCCCTCGGGGTACCATAGGCCTATACTTGGGGTGTGCTTGAGATACCGAAGTATCCTCTTCACGGCCGTAAGGTGGGATTCCTTAGGAGCCGCTTGGAAGCGAGCGCACAAGCACACACTAAACATTATATCCGGCCTAGATGCGGTGAGATAGAGTAGCGAACCGATCATGGAGCGGTAGGTGGATTGATCAACGGGCTTCCCGTCCATGTCGGCGTCGAGATGTTCATTCGTAGACATTGGAGTGCTAATTGGCTTGCAATCACCTATCTTGAACTTCTTGAGTAGATCTCTACAATATTTTTCTTGATGGATGAATATTCCTCCATTCACTTGCTTTATTTGAAAACCAAGGAAGAAATTTAGCTCGCCAATCATGGACATCTCGAACTCCCTAGACATCATATCACCAAACTCATGGCTTAGTTTCTCGTTAGTACAACCAAAAATAATATCATCAACATAGATTTGACAGATGAAGAGATCCCCATTGACGTCTTTGGTGAACAGTGTCATGTCGACTTTGCCGATCTTGAATCCTTGCATGATGAGGAAGTCCCTTAGCCGTTCATACCATGCCCGTGGAGCTTGTTTGAGTCCATACAAGGCTTTGTGCAACCTATACACATGGTTAGGCTTCCTCGGATCTTCAAATCCGGGCGGCTGGTCAACATAAACAAGTTCATTAATAAAACCATTGAGAAAGGCACTCTTCACATCCATTTGATAAAGTTTTATCTTATGATGTGAAGAGTAAGCAAGAAGGATACGGATGGCTTCAAGTCTTGCAACCGGGGCGAATGTTTCGCCAAAGTCCAAACCTTCCACTTGTGCAAATCCCTTTGCCACAAGCCTTGCCTTGTTGCGCACCACCACACCATGTTCATCTTGTTTGTTGCGGAAGACCCACTTGGTGCCAATGATGGTCTTGTTCTTTGGACGCTCTTCAAGCACCCATACTTCATTGCGAGCGAAGTTGTTCAACTCCTCTTGCATGGCTATGATCCAATCGGGGTCCGCAAGAGCTTCCTCTACACAAGTAGGCTCGACACAAGAAACAAACGAGTAATGTTCACAAAATGAGACAAGGTTACGAGAACGAGTTCTTACTCCCCTTGAAGGACTCCCAATTACTTGGTCGATGGGGTGATCCTTGGAGATGCGTCCATGTCTCACTAGTGGCCTTCTTGGTGCCATGGGTGGTGATGACTCATCATTTGATGCTTGTGGCACTCCTTGATCTCGATTGTCCGGCACTTCATCAACTCCACCTTGTTCTATCTCTCTTTCTTCATTCTCATCCACATGAGGTGACATGGAGGTGCTTAGTCTTGATGGAGAATTTCCTCCCCCTTGATCATTGTCTTCATGCACCTCCTCCGGCTTTACGTCCCCTACAGTCATATTCTTCATAGCATCGCGTAGGGGTTCATCATCTACATCATCATTAGAGAACATCTCCCCTTGGGAGCCATTAGTCTCATCAAACTCTATGTCACACGTTTCTTCAATCATTCCAGTGGTTTGATTGAATACACGGTATGCCTTCGAGTTTGATGCATAACCCACAAAGAAACCAACATCGCAACGTTTTTCGAATTTACCGAGCCTTTTCTTTTTGTAGATGAAGCACTTGCAACCGAAGACCCGAAAGTAGGAGATGTTGGGTTTCCTCCCAATGAGGAGCTCATAAGGTGTCTTGCCAAGTAACCGATGAAGATAGACACGATTTGAAGCATGGCATGCCGTGTTGATTGCTTCCGCCCAAAAATCTTCCGACGTGCCATAGTCATCCAACATGGCTCTTGCGAGAGTTATCAACGTCTTGTTCTTTCTCTCAACAACTCCATTTTGCTGAGGTGTATAGGTGGCGGAGAATTCGTGTTTGATGCCTTCTTCATCACTCCAGTCATCCACCTTGTAATTTTTGAATTCAGAGCCATTGTCACTCCGGACCTTCACAATGTTGAGCCCAAACTCACGTTGAGCCCGCTTGGCGAAGATCTTGAACTTGTCCGGAGTCTCACTCTTATCACCTAGAAACAAAGTCCAAGTATACCGTGTAAAATCATCAACAATGACTAGGCAATAGAGATTACCACCAATGCTCTCATAAGTAGTGGGACCGAATAGATCCATGTGAAGAAGTTGAAGCGCCTTGGAGGTTGAAACACAAGTCTTCATTGGATGGTGACTTGCGACTTGCTTGCCGGCTTGACATGCGCTACAAAGCTTGTCCTTCTCAAATGTGACGTCCTTTACGCCGGTCACCATCCCTTTCTTGACAACCTTCTTGAGTTGGCTCATTCCAATGTGTGCAATGCGCCGGTGCCAAAGCCAACCCAAGGAAGACTTGGAGAAGAGGCAAGTTGTTGATGAAGTCTTCATCTCACTAAAATCAACAAGGTAGAGGTGGCCGTGCCGGAACCCTTGAAATACCATGGACTTATTCTTTTCACTTTTCACTACAACACAATTCTTGTCAAATTCACACGTTAGACCAAGATCGCACAATTGTGCGATTGAGAGGAGATTAAAGCTTAAGGACTTAACAAAGAGAACGTTAGAGATTGATAGATCATTTGAGATAGCAATTTTACCCAACCCAATGACTTTGCCCTTTGAATTATCACCAAAGGTGACTTGCTCTTTGTCGCCGGGGTCTTCTAGTGAGGTGAACATACCATCATTGCCGGTCATATGTTGCGTGCAACCACTATCAAGTACCCAATGCTTTCCACCGGCTTTGTAGTTCACCTACACATAGAGAAGTCATTTTTGAGTTTTGGGCACCCACGCAAGCTTTGGTCCTTGCACGTGAGTGACTAAGACTTTAGGAACCCAAAGTTGCTTGGGAAGCTTCCCCTTCTTGTTCTTTATGTCCTTGCCAATGAACTTTGCCTTCACCTTGCCATTAACCTTGCTCAACAAGTAGATGTTATTATCATACATAGATTTGTAGTTAGAAGGTAATTTAGGAGGAGGGCGATTGGGGATGGGACACTCCCTAGAGTGGTGACCGGTGATCATGCAATAGTTGCAATAGGAGCCCACTCCTTTGATGAAGCTATCCTTGACCTCCGGTGAAGGAGTGTCATCCACTTTTGGTGGCTCGGGGTAGGATCCAAGTCCTCTTCCTTCATAATTTCGGAGATTATGGAACAATATTTCTTGATGAATATATTGTCCTCTATTGAGCTTAGCAAGCCCACTTTTCAATCCTTCAATTTGAGCCTCCAATTCTTTCACCCTTTCTCCTTCACACTTAGGCAAGTCATTAGTAGCAAAGGGACCGGGAGCAAGGTCCTCACAAGAGGTAGAGACATTGACTTTGACCACATGAGAGGTGGTAGAGTGCTCAAGACTTGAGTCAATGATCTCATAGGCAATTTCAAGCTCTTGATACTTGTGAGTCAACTCTCTATGCTCTTGCACAAGCCTCTTGTACTTCTCCTCATTTATCTTGCTAATGTCATTATTTTTGGAGTGGACCTTGACAAGGTCTTCATGTTTAGCAAGTAATGAGTTATGAGAAGCCTCGAGATCAATGTGCAACTTCTTTAGAGTTGAGTTTCCCTCCTCAATTTGCTTGACATATGCTTTGGTCTTAACTTGCTCTTTAAGCAAGGCATTATGTTTTTCAAGCAAATCGTGGTGGCTATCCTCTAGTTTAGTAAGAGTGCTCTCAAGATGCTTTACATTCCCCTTTTCCCTCTTGATCACGGAAACGTACTCATCGATCAAAGAAGCAAGTTCATCGGGAGAAAGCTCATCATCACTATCATCTACTTCTATTTCCCGTACCTTGGAGCCCTTGGCCATGAGGCACATGGGTGGTGGAGGAAGTGTTGGCCCCTTGGTGGAGATAGCAAGCCCGACAAAGTCATCGTCGTCACTTGAGCCTTCACTTGTTTCTTCATCGGTCACCCATTCATTTGTTTCACACATGAAGCTTCTTTGGGGACCTTTCTTCTTTTTTGGAAAGAGTTTTGCCTTAGAGTCATTCTTCTTCTTGTAGAATGGCTTGCGCTTGGGCTTCTCTTCCTCTTCATCATCGGACTCATCTTTCTTGATCTTGCCCTTGCGCTTGTCCGGCTTGGGGCACTCATAAGAGATATGGCCATTTTCACCACAATTGTAGCACTTCTTCTTGTCATCTCTCCTTGGCCGGAACGCCTTCCTCTTGGAGTCAAAGTTGAACCCCTTCTTGTTGATCTTTGCATGAAGGCGGTTGAACTTCTTCATCATAAGAGCTAGTTCGGCATCATCCACATCGCCACTTGAGTCATCATCTTGCTCTTCTTGCTCTTCTTTGCTTGAGGAGCTTGGAGGTGGAGGCATTACTTTCTTGGGAGTGTGGGGTTTCTTGGTCTTGGCCTTGAGTGCTACGGTCTTGCTTGGGGAAGACTCTTCCGTGATGCCAAGAACCCCCATCTCATGAGCTCGAATTTGGCTCACCACCTCACTCACTTCAAGTGTGTCAAGATTCTCCTTTTGAAGCATGGTGTTGATGATGTTGTACTTGGGCTTGATGAGGATGCAGAGGATCTTCCGGTTGATGGTGCCCTTGTCAAGTTTACAAACATCAAGAGCATTAATGTCCTCAATGATGACATTCAAGCGAGAATACATGGAATTGCAATTTTCGTGAGAATGCATCTTGAAGTCATCATACTTAGCCTTAAGCACATGATATTTTTGCTCTCTAACTTTAGTGGTGCCCTCATGAATTTCAACAAGTTCGGCCCAAATATCACAAGCATTGAGTTTGCTCGAGACCCTAGCAAACACCTCTTGGCTAATGCTTTCAAAGATAGCATTTCGGGCCCTAGCATTCCACTTGATTTGGTCATTAGTGTGAGGCGCAACGAAACCATGCTCGGTAGCTTCCCAAACTTCGGGGGCAATAGACTCAAGGTATGCTCGTATGCGAGCTTTCCAATAGCTAAAGTTATTGCCCTCAAAGTAGGGGACCGAGCCACCCATCTTAGACATCTCGCTCTAAGCGGTGAAGCTTAGTGATCCAATGAGCAACCTGGCTCTGATACCACTTGTAAGGATCGGATGCCCAAGAGGGGGGGGTGAATTGGGCTAATTTCAAACTCTAAACGAAAATCCTTAGCCTAACGAAGCTACAAATTAGCCCACTTCACCCTCTACACGAACCTACTCTACACGACAAGACAAGGAACCCTACTCATGCTAGTGGAAGGGAAACCACAACGGAAGCAAGGACTAGCAACACTAATAGCCATAGCAAGGGACATACTAGCCAAGATGAGACTAACTATGATGACTACTAGAAGCAATCCATGAAAGTAGCAAGAACCGAAAGAGCATCAAGTAGAGGGACAAGGGAGAGAGACAACCGGAATTTTTCCGTGGTATCGGAGGTTTGGCACCCTCCCCTAGTCCACGTTGCGGCACACCCTAGAGTGTTTTGCCGCCTCCCATGCTTGTGGGCGCTCACTAAGAGTCTCCGTTCGCCATCCCGGCAAGGTGGAGCTCAAGCCTTGTACACCGTTGTTCTTCGGGCTTCCACAATCCCCTTGGCAAGCTCCGAGAACGCACCCCGGTCACCAAGTCCGCCTAGGTGCTGCCAATCACCAAGAGTAACAAGCCACTGGTCTTCACTTGATCTTGATCCTCACCAAGATGGATGCACACAAGCCTTGACCTTGATCTTGCTCTCAAAGGATGAATATGTAAGTAGTTATTGCAAAGAGTTGAAGCACAAGGGCTCTCTGTGTGTATGAAGTTGCTGGAGTGTCAAAAAGAGCACGAGATGGAGTGAAGGAACCCATATATATAGCCCTCAAGATGATAGAGCCGTTGCACAAAGAGAGCTGCTGACGCAGAGTACATAGTATTGTCCGGTCCCTTGCTTTTTCAAACATCGGACAATACTGTCCATATACTTTACCAACGGTCACTGACTCAGTACGTCATTGTACTTTTGTCCTTAGGTTTATACCATGTCGAACTTCGGACAATACTGTCCATGTATTCACTGGCATACTCAAAAAATCGTAGCCTCAGGTTTCTTTGTCCTTAGATTTGTACTGTCCTTAACTTCGGACAATACTGTCCATGTATTCACTTGCATACACAGGAAATCATAGCCTCAGGTTTCTTTGTCCTTAGATTTGTACTGTCCTCAACTTCGGACAATACTGTCCATGTATTCACTTGCATACACAGGAAATCATAGTCTCAGGTTTCTTTGTCCTTAGATTTGTACTGTCCTCAACTTCGGACAATACTGTCCATGTATTCACTTGCATACACAGGAAATCATAGCCTCAGGTTTCTTTGTCCTTAGATTTGTACTGTCCTCAACTTCGGACAATACTGTCCATTGTTTTGGCTGATTTCTCGCAGGTTTGTAGCCTCAGGTTTATTTGTCCGTAGCTTTGTCCGGTTACACTAAACCTGACATTCCGGTGTAGAGGATTTGCATGGGCTTTGGACAGTATATGTTCACCTAAAACCTTGATTTGTCCGGTCCCTTGTTTTGGCATAGAAAGGACAATACTGTCCCTATGTCTTTCTCTGATTTTGAGTTTTCTTCAAGAATTTTGATGTGAAGCTTGATTTTCTTGGACCTTGAGCCTATGTAGCTTATACCTTTGCTGTTTCTGAAAGATTTGGCATGTGTGTGCATCCATAACTTGGCAATTCACTTGATCAAGCTACTAACCGTTGACCCCTCTTAATAGTGCGGACACTAGAAAGCTGTAAACCCTATCTAAGCAAGGATCCTTCAACACCATGATCCTTGACTCTAGAAAAGTCCTTAGCCTTCGAGATACGGATGAAAACCAAGTCCGCTTCCATGAAGTGAAACATATGAATTAGGGGCCATTCACATAATCCAATGAGCAACCATTTTTGTATTCATTATTAAACCTGCACTCACAAGCTCATTAGATAACACTTAACGTTGTCAATCAATCACCGAAACTCACCTTAGGGCCTAGATGCTTACACACGCGCGCCGCCGCGCAGCCTCACCCGCACCGCAGCTCCACGTGCGCCGCTGAGCAGTCTCACCCGCGCCGCCGCTCCACTTGCGCCGCCGCTGCACCTCTCCACCCCTGTCTGCACCACTCCGAGCGCCGTCGGGTTCCTCCTCACCGCCGGCCACTTGCTCCATCCTCTGCAGTGGTGAGCACCCGTTTTCTCCCATCCTGCTAGGGTTTTCTTTCCTTTTTTCTCCACTTTCATGCAACCCTAGCTCATAATCCGAGAAATTGAGTCTCAATTCTTGATTTTGAAGCAGAAATTGATGAAATGGAAGTACTCTTGGCACTAGAATCACTGCTATATCATCAATGTGCATTGATTTAGGGGGAGTTGTGTAGTTTTGGATAGTCCTAGCATGGTGTAACCATTGAGGAATTAAATTTTTCATGTCGATTAAGCATGGACAAAGAAATTTGGCTCTAATTGTGAGATGGTCACACAATTTTAGCTAAAATTTCTCAGATTTTGACAATTGGCATGACATGCTAGGCTATTATCATTCTATTTCTTTGCTTTAGGTCTTTCCTTATGTCTAGATATTCTCATATTCTTATCTGAAATCTTCTTGCCTATCTTGGTTCTTCGTTTTGTAACAGATGGGTCACGAGAAGAGGAAGGGCAAGGAGCCTGTTCCAGAGGAGTCTAGGAAGAAGCGGAAGTCCAAGGCCCAGAAGGAGGCCGAGGTAGCACAGGCAGTAGCAGAGGCAGCAGAGAGAGCAGAGAGAGGAGGAGCAGGGGGTAGCCTGCAGATCGGAGGACAGCGTAGATCCACTCGCACCAGGCACCAGGCTCCACCTCAGACAGCGATACCTCCAAGCACAGCTCGCTCCCGCGGAGGTCACCCTCGCACTCGCGGAGAAGCCACTTCATCAGCAGGACGGTTGAGTCAGGAGGAGCAGCTACAGGAGCAGCCTCGCGAGCCACCGCACACAGGACCTCGCAGTGTGGTGGCCAATGAGGACATCCGCCTGTTTGATCTGAGGGGCAGGAAGACCAAGGGCATCAAGGCCCTTCGATACGACATGGCAGTGGACGAGTTCTACCCCAGGCCGAGAGACTTCAGGATTGACCGTCGCTTTTGGACAGTGTTGCAGGCCAGCTTGTACGAGAGTGCCTTGCAGGGAGGTCACAAGCTCATGCCTCAGGCAGCGATAGATTTTAATAGGGCTAACACTGTCAGTGGACATAACATCAGGCAGTACTTTGATCACTATCCAGGGTTTGTTGACCTGATGACCAGTTCACACACGTACGTTGAGGACTGGGTTAGGGTGTTCTATGCTACCCTCTACATCGCCGACCAGAGGCACTTTATTCACTTCATGTTCAATGGGACGGAGCATAGGTTGTACAGGGAGAGGATAGCAGAGCTGCTCGGTGTGCCTGTGAGAGATCGTTCAGTGCACTCTGTCGTCTACGACGGAATATCTCCACCCTACAGAGGTCACGCAGGTACAGCACCACCACTGGACCAGGTCAGACACTTGTTCAGATGTGAGATGCTTGCGGACACTCCGAGGACTCCAGACAGGCTCAGGCCAGAGTACCAGCTTTTGTTGCAGATCTTGAGGAGGTCTTTGGTTCCTAAGGCAGGTTTTAGAGAGGGACTCACAGCTCTACAGCAGGCAGTAATGACTTTCCTCACCAAGTTCATGGACTTTGACATCGTGGATGTTATTCTGGCAGAGATGGAGGATGTGATAGTAGATGGGATGACTACACGACGACGGATGCCATATGCTCACTGGATCACACACATTCTATATTAGTTGGGTGAGGGGGATGCAGACTTTCGTGCACTGTACCGTGGCACCCAGACCCGCTTCCCGAACTACAGGCCTGCCATGAGAGATGATCAGAGGAGATGTGGCCGGGCAGCCAGAGCCGTTCGCGAGCAGATTCCTGCTGAGGATAGGGCCGAGGTAGAGGCAGAGGATGAGGAGCTGGAGGCAGAAGAGGCAGGTTTTCTTTCGTATTTCTACGCCTCCACTACCTCAGACTCAGATTATGATGATGAGAAGGAGCAGGCACACTTCTTTCCGCCTGCAGCACACGATGCCGTGGCCGGAGGGTCAGGGGAGCCACGACCACCTTCACCGCCTCCGGCCCCACTAGTCTCTCAGGCCTAGGTCACATAGCTAGATGCTCTGCAGGGGATTCTCCAGGCTTTACTTCAGTAGCAGGCCAAGCACACTCGAGTACAGCAGCAGCAGACTCAGCAGCTCCTGACCATACACCAGGCTCAGCTTGATTTCCAGCGAGAGACTCAAGACAGAGCTGATAGACAGGAGGCACGCCAGACGATTATACTTGAGGAGATCCGCACGTCACTCAGGGAGCAGCGTCAAGAGTATAGGCACGAGATTGATTCTTTGAGATCTGAGGTGCGAGGAGCGCTTGGTCTACCACAGTCACAGCCGACTCTGCCAGCTCCACCACAGATGACCTTGCCAGCTCTACCTGAGCTCACTCCCCCTGTCCAGTTAGCCAGGTGCCTCCACTCCAGGGACTTTCCCGCTTTCACCTCTGCTACGGACGGACCTGCGGCCGGTGCTCTCACCGCTGCCTGCTATGACCTTGACTTTTGAGTCACCAGCACAGGGTCCCTCAGTCACAGCGGCTGCCTCTTCCTCCGGACCTTCTCGCGGAGACTTGCTTGAGCAGACAGTGGAGCCAGTGATAGAGCAGATCACGCAGCCAGCGAGCTCCCAGGCAGTTGCTGCATAGCCAGACACTATACCTGAGGCTTCAGAGACAGCGGTCGTACCCGACTCAGGTGAGTTTCGGTGATTGATTGACAAGCTTAAGTGTTGTCTAATGAGCTCGTGAGTGCAGGTTTAATAATGAATACAAAAATGGTTGCTCATTGGATTATGTGAATGGACACTAATTCAAATGTTTCACTTCATGGAAGCGGACTTAGTTTTTATCCGTATCTCGAAGGCTAAGGACTTCTCTAGAGTCAAGGATCATGGTGTTGAAGGATCCTTGCTTAGATAGGGTTTATAGCTTTCTAGTGTCCGCACTATTAAGAGGGGTCAACGGTTAATAGCTTGATCAAGTGAATTGCCAAGTTATGGATGCACACACATGCCAAATCTTTCAGGAACAGCAAAGGTATAAGCTACAAAGGCTCAAGGTCCAAAAAAATCAAGCTTCACATCAAAATTCTTGAAGAAAACTCAAATTCAGAGAATGACATAGGGATAGTATTGTCCTCTCTATGTCAAAACAAGGGACCGGACAAATCTAGGTTTTAGGTGAACTTATACTGTCCAAAAGCCATGCAAATCCTCCACACCAGAATGTCAGGTTTAGTGTAATCGGACAAAACTAAGGACAAATAAACCTGACGCTATGAACCTGCTGCAAATCAGCCAAAACAATGGACAGTATTGTCCGAACTTGAAGACAGTATAAACCTAAGGACAAAGAAACCTGAGGCTATGGTTTCCTTGCTTGCAAGTGAATACATGGACAGTATTGTCCGAAGCTGAGGACAGTACAAATTTAAGGACAAAGAAACCTGAGGCTATGATTTTCTGAGTATGCCAGTGAATACATGGACAGTATTGTCCGATGTTCAAAACAGTACAAAGGTAAGGAGAAAGAAACCTAAGGCTATGTTTTTCTGAGTATGCAGGTGAATACATGGACAATATTGTCCGAAGCTCCGCATGGTATAAACCTAAGGACAAAAGTACAATGACGTATTGAGTCAGTGACCGTTGGTAAAGTATATGGACAGTATTGTCCGAAGTTGGCAAAAGCAAGGGACCGGACAATACTGTGTACTCTGCGTCAGCAGCTCTCTTTGTGCAACGGCTCTATCATCTTGAGGGCTATATATATGGGTTCCTTCACTCCATTTCGTGCTCTTTGAGACTCTAGTAACTTCATACACTCAGAGAGCCCTTGTGCTTCAACTCGTTGCAACATCCACTTACATATTCATCCTTTGAGAGCAAGATCAAGGTTAAGGCTTGTGTGCATCCATCTTGGTGAGGATCAAGATCAAGTGAAGACCGGCGGCTTATTACTCTTGGTGATTGGCAACACCTAGGCGGACTTGGTGACCGGGGTGCGTTCTCGGAGCTTGCCAAGAGATTGTGGAAGCCCGACGAACAACGGTGTACAAGACTTGAGCTCCACCTTTCCGGGATGGCGAACGGAGACTCTTAGTGAGCGCCCACAAGCATGGGAGGTGGCAAAACACTGTAGGGTGTGCCACAACGTGGACTAGTGGAGGGTGCCAAACCTTCGATACCACGGGAAAAAATCCGGTTGTCTCTCTCCTTTGTCCCTCTACTTGATGCTCTTTTGGCTCTTGCTATTTTCATGGATTGCATCTAGTAGTCATCGTGGTTAGTCTCTTCTTGGCTAGTATGTCCCTTACTATGGTCATTAGTGTTGCTAGTCTTAGCTTCCGTTGCGGTTTCCTTTCCACTAGCATGAGTAGGGTTCCTTGCTTTGCCGTGTAGAGTAGGTTCGTGTAGAGGGTGAAGTGGGTTAATTTGTAGCTTCGTTAGGCTAAGGATTTTTCGTTTAGAGTTTGAAATTAGCCCAATTCACCCCTCTCCCCCTCTTGGGCATCCGATCCTTACAACAGTGCATTATTTTGCACTTCCATTTGTACCCTTTGGTGCGGTGACGTTAGCCAGATGAAGATGATGCTAGCACCTATGGCCTACACAACAACACACCATGCATGGGTGGTACACACCAGCACAACGGTGAGGACGACACAAAATTATCAAGGAAATAGGCCAAAGCTTGGGTGCATCGAAAATGCAGGGATTTCACCATCGATAAGGAGCCACTTATGAATCATCTCGATTGACCACTATGAAAATCATTTTTTCATCAAAAACTCTAACCAGTGATGGGGTCGCGTGCAACCCACAGCTCAATAAGCACGTGGCGGCACTCTTCCCCATCGACCGTGGGGTGGGGTTTAGGGTTTGGTGTGCCCTCTGGAATTTATATGGTATATTGAGTCCAGTTCCAAACACAAGCGCGCAATTGCCTCAACTATGACAACATCCAAAGCGCCTAGCTGGGGGGCTCCTTGTCTGGTGGCCCCTAGTGGAGGGGTCAGGGAGAGGTTGCCGGCCAAAGACGGAGGTACGAAGGTGGGCGGCGGGAGCCACCGGAGCCGTGTGGTAGAGGACAGCGGTGGGTGGTGGAGGCGGCTGGGGCGAGAAATGCTGCGAAGGTTAGCGTTGTATGTGGCCGGAGCCGGAGGAGGCGCCGGCAGTAGGGATGAGGCTGCGTTAGCGCAGTCGGGACGGCAAGGTCACACTCAGGCACCGTCGCGCCTTAATGCCCTCTCATTTTGTCACGTCATTCGATTTGTGAGAGTTTTTTTACATGAAGTATTTTCGTGACGGTTGCCAACTAAGGCTATCTCCAACAAGGTTCCTCATCCCTTTTCCTCAAATCTCACTCCACTCTGTACGTCATGTCATTTATAGTGCAGAACAGTGTAAAACAATGCAGAAAGGTGTCGAAATAGTGCCACTTCCTCAAAATGAGGCGTGCCGTTGGAGGCAGCCTAAGGACGCGTGGGACAGCGTCCAGCCGGCAACCATAATAAGTATAAGTAATAAGTAACTCTATATCCACGGGAGGAATGGGGGTGCTCTCGAATGCCCTCCGTGCGTCGTCTCCGGTTGGTTGCGTGCACTCAATGCCGAATGGGGCCTACAAAGTCGTCGTTTCCTTCCCCGAGAAATTAGACATGCCTCAGGTGGTCAGGCCTTTCCCCTCTCTTTCCATCTCCTCCCCTGGCAGCTTCCTGCCTCCGTGCGCGCATGGGCTGGCTGCGCCGGCTGCCTCGTGCATCCCCCGCCGCGCCGGTTATCTCTCCTCCTACTTCGTCGTGCCGGCCTTCCATCCACGCACGGCCGCCTCTCCTCTCTCTCCTCCTCTCTGCCACTTCCATCTCCGGCCTCCGACGGCCTGCACGCCTCCACCGCCTATGCTGTCCTTGACCTTCCACGGCGTCGCCCTCTCCTCTTCGCCGTCGCTCCGCTCGCCTCGTCCATCACCGGTGGCTGGCCCATCTCCAGATCCATCGTCATCATGGGTGGATCCGCCTCCTCCACACCCGACGAGCGACAATAGCGAAGCGCGGCGGTCGCTAGCGATGAAGGCAGCCCGCACCATGGCCACGCAGTGACCGCCGTCGCCCATCCTAGTACCCTAGCCATTTGGTCGTCGTGTGCGTGTCCACCGGCCTACGGCTTCTCCGTCTATCTTTCGCTCCTTGCTCCTTGTGTCGGCGCTGCAACCTCCGTCTTATCGTCAGCTGTTGCTTCCTCCATAGGTGCGCCCCCTCCCTTCTTCACCGGTCCCTCCGCGTGCTTCAATCGTGCCGCGGCGGGTCGTTCCCATCGTTCCCTTTGCAATCATACCTCTACTCCTTTGCGCTCGCGATTCTGTTGTAGCTGATTGCCGACCCTTGCATTGCCTCCCGACACTGACAGGAGCTCCGCGCGTGCCTTCCAGCACCACAGCTGCAACCCTAGCCAGCCAGCGTTCTTGTGAGGTTTGTAGAGGCTTTGCGGGTGTAGCATGGCTGCACGTGGCACGGCAGGTGGGATCCCATCCATCGGCGTCGACATTGGCGCCACAGGTCAATGTAGTCAATGATTATGACAGTGATTGCTCTTTCAGATTGTATAGATGCCAACCTAATTTTGCATAAGTGGTTTACTAATGTGTATTCTCTAATTATGTTAGTAAATATGATTTTCTGATGCCAATGTGCCTGCTGTAACGATTCACACATTTCGTGTGAGTACGAGTAGGAGCAGCAGCAGTGCACTGCAGTCTCATCTTTTGTGCTCCATCGTTTCAAGCCATTTCATTTTCCCAATAAATTGTCACGTCCATTGGTAATTTGATTGCAGAATGTTTTCTTCTTCCCCGTGTTTTTTCCCCTACATCTCATATGTACTAATTACGTCATCCATTTGCATATGTCAAAAGATCTGTTGTTCTATAGCCTGCGATCTGGCAGCACATGTAGCTTGGATATATGGACCGAAGATCTTGTGAGGTATAGAGCATCTTCATGCCCATATTATGCACTGAGTGGTCTATTATTTATCCTGTCACGGTCTCTCTCTGATTTGTGTCAAGTTGAGTTTCCTGCTAAGACCGCTATAGTCTTCACATCTCTATTGGTTTTCGTAACTATGAAAAAAAAAAGTCAAATAGCATAGTTCTTGAGGTAGTGCTATTTACATGAAAACGAAGACAAATACCAGAGAAAATTGTTTTCTCCCTATTAAATTTAGCCCACTCTCAATCTTTGGTACAGTATAATGCTACTCTTAGCTTCTTACGCTGCTATTTTGGTGGCATGGGAATTTTCTGCGATATCCTTCTTAGCAACTTATTGATTTATAGCAGCCTGGTTGAGGAGAGACATGTTTTTCTCACGATTATTTAATTCATGCATTGTGCTCATGGTTTCTATTTTTTTTCCCCAAGCTAGATGAGTAACAATGTCCTGTTGAAGAGCCTTCCATTACAAACATAAGCCCCCTACCTCTCTAAAGTGAAAATCAGTCTGCCAATTTATGATTTCCCTTCCATGCTCCAGCCAAGTTAGCTTAGGTCCATTAAATGTTACTCTTTGCTGACTTTAGTTGATTCTCAACTAAAATATGGTCACTGCATATTCTGATTGCTTCCTTAGGATACTAATTTTGTCCAACTAAACGAAACAACTACAGCTACTTCAGTCCTGAATCCTTCTCAGTCTTGAAAGTTTCTCTCTGCCATAAGAATTTCAGAGAAGGCATTCATGTTTCATCCGAAATTATTGTTAATTTGCCTACATTAAATTTCATATCAGTTCCCTCTTTTCTTGGATTATATGACCTGTATGGTTTCTTTTGCTTTGCAACGTGTAACATCATGTCTAATTTAGTTAGCATATATCTGTTGTTTAACTATGTTATGTATTTATCTTTTCTTGGAATTCTGCAATAGGAAAAAGAAGAATCAGCGCTTACTTACAGGTTGGTTGAAGAATGGATGCATAAAGAAGGCCAACTAGAGATGCAGAGTGTTGTTTTTTTTAGAAAAGTGCAGTATTGTTTAAGCTCATACTAAGTATTCATTTATTTTTCATGTTTGGTTAGCCATGATGTGGTTCTGCCATATTCTTTCATTTGCTGTGATGAACATAGAAATACACTTCAAGATTCATGAACCCTAAGCAGTGGGTACACGAAAATTTCTCTGTACTTTTTTGTCAAATACACATATTACATAATTCATATTTGCTTTTCAATTTACTCAACCTCTTATTTGTCCCTTAAATATATTATTAGATTCGATGTTATGTAGTTAGCATCATTGGACAGGCGCAATGAAGTGCGCCTTTTTGTCCTAGTATCTTACATTGGCGATGGTTGATGGCGCAAGCTTTTGGAGTTTTGTTGGCTCAGGACGGCAAATAAAAAACGAACAAAATGATCAAACGAGCACAGGTCGTCGTCATATTGTCAGGATTACACTTCGTGCTTATGTATGCACATCGATGCTTGTACAAATTTAATTTCATCTCTAGTTTCTCTTTCTCCACTCTACGTACAGTCATATAGGGTCTGTTTGGTTGCTTGTTCATCTGTAGCCTGGCCCTCTCCCCTTGCCAGCCTAGCTGTGGCCAGGCCACCATTGACTATTGTACTCCAATAGACTGTGTTTGGTTGCAATCTCTGCGTAGCTTGGCCAAACCTAGCTCTTGTTTGGTTGGTCACCATCCCCTCCCGCACTCTCCCACCTTGCCGCCGTGGAGATCTGCCGGCCGCCGCGGAGGACGGCAAGATATGCCATGGGAAGACGTCGGGGAACGCGGAGGACGGCAAGATCCGCCGGGGAAGGACCACGTGGCCATCGTCGCCTCGCCTTCCGCAGCCCGGTGCTCTTGGGCGGCGGAGGCGGAGCCCCCCGAGGTAGAGGAGGACATCGAGGGAACTGGGGGGTGGAGACGGACCTCACCGGAGCGGCGGAGCTTGGGAGACGGATCCATGGAGGACGGCACAACTCCAGGGGAGAGGAGGCAGCGATGGACGAGGCGGCGGACTGGAGGGGAAGTCGCCGTGGACGAGCCGCCGGCCTCTTCCACCTCCGCCGGCTGCCCCCAATCCACCCGCAAGCGAGAGGCGGAGGTGCGTGTGATGCTCCGGCATCTCAAGCGCATAATCACTCATCATCTATGCAACATTCATCATAATGCATCATACAATGACATGCATTTGAGCCCTAATTCAAACTTGGTTGAAATGCCACTTGTTGAAACCTGTTTTCTGCTGATATGTCTCTGTAATTGTGTCTATAACTTTAATTCTATTTAGATTTGGGTGAAATTCATATTGGCAAACTTGTAGACAATTTTATGGTGAACAACTTTGGTAATTGGTTCTTTGACATGCATGAAGGTTTGCATATAGATTTGGGGCTTTTTCTGTCAGCATGTGAATTCTATCCAAACTTGGTTTGTTTAGTAATTTCAATTTTAAATTAATCTAAAGCTAAAATCTTGCAATGATCTTATTGAGAAAGTTGTAGGTCTTGAAATTATAAACAACATTGGTATAAAACTCTTTGGGTGAAAGTGAATAGAAATCAGACTTTTAGAATTTCTAAACTGAAGGGTCCTATTGGTCAAACCTTAGTCAGCAGCTTAAATTCAAATTTACACCATATTTTTGAATAGAACATGGTATACAAGTTTATAAGGGAACTGTAGAGGAACAAATTTAGAACATTTCATCCAATTGGTTCTTCTTCAATATCGGCCTCTAACCTGTTCAAAAATTGCGAAATACAAACAAAGGTCCTGGCAGTCAAACTGGGGTTTTCCAATTCCGGGAATTTCCTTTTCTCTCCGTCTCACTGACACGCGGGACCCACCCGCCGGAGCCGCGCCGGATCCCGCCCGCGCGAGACGAAATCGCCAGCCGCGGGCCCCACCGTTTCCGCATCTCCGCGCACCCGGTTCATGAGCCCTCCTCTCTCCATCCCGCTCCGGTCCCACCTGTCGGCCTCTATGGGTCTATAGACCGCGCCTACCTTTTCCTCACCGGCCTTCTCCCCCGCTCCGACGCGCCCACGCGGCGGCTGCGCCCTGCCGCGCCGCGCCGACGCCGACCGAAGCCCGCACCTGCACCCTCGCTCCGCACCTGGACGGGTTCACGGCCGCCTTCACTCCGCTCGCCCTCTTCGCTCCCCCTTTACCCCCTCTCTGCCCTCTCACTTCCTCGCTCTCCCTCTGCGCACCGAAGCCGCCCGCCATTGCCAAGCTCGGAGCTCGAGCTTCCGCGGCCGCCTCCGCCGCTCCCCGCGCCTCCAGACCACTGCCATTACGTTCGCCACGACCTCCCGCATCCGACGCCCTAGCCCTCGTCGCCACTCCACCTCTCCAACACCGTACCGAGCGCGTGTCCGCTATGGGAGTCTGCCATGGCCGCGAGCTCTGAGCTCACGCGCTAGTCGCCTCGAGCCGCCTCTCAACCCGCCGAAGCGCGCCTCGGCCTCGCCTCGCCGTCCTCCACCTTTTCCCCAAACCCTCGTCCACCGCCAGTGTCTCTAGCACCCTTCTCCGCGTGCGCGCTCACCCCGGCCGCCATTGCCGCCGCCCCTCGCCGTGGACAGCCACCTTCCGACCCTCCCCTCGCCTCCACGATACCGCCACCGGGACCATCACGCCGCCGCGCAGCTCACAAGCCCGACGGCGACCCCAATCGTGCCCTACCCCGACCGGAATCGAGCCAAGACGCCGCGCACCGCCGCGCCGTCTCGGTTCACCGCCGCCGCTTGCCCCTACTCTTCACCGCCGGCGACGAGATCCAGCCCACGGTGTCCGCCGTAGCGCCGGCCACCTCCTCGACCCGATTCGGCTCCAAGCCGCCTCCTCCACGCACCGACGACGCCGCGAGAACGCCGGCCCACCGCGCGGTTTCCCTGCCCGGAGGTAGACGACGGCATTTTTATGGTTTAGCCCCTGCGTTTTCATGTTTTCCCGTTTCCGTTTCATGAACTGTACACTGTGCCCTGCAGATCTTCTGTTCTAGCCCCTGAAGTATACGGTTAATTATGTTCAAGTCCTCGGTATATGAGTTTTCCCATTTATTTCATTTATAAATCTGCTGAAACTTTGAAAAATCATAACAATTCGAAGAAAAATCCAAAATAGACAAACTCAGTAGCTATGGACTCCTCTTGAGTAGATCACAGGATAGGTATGATGTGGATGTGTGAAAAGTCTGTTTTGCCCCTAGTTTAGTGCATGCATGGTGTAGGTAAATAAATGGTAAAAGTGGACCAAATGAACTCCAAAAATTATGAAACTTGGACAGTAGTTTTATTATGGCATCTAGTTACTGTGTGATTTTTGTTAGCCCTAGCATTAGCTGTTTAATTACTGTTTTGCCCTTATGCATGTGTTTTGTGTATTTAATTAACTTGGGGAATGAAGGCTACATAAAATATGCTCAAATATCACCTCTGGTATTTTTCATGTACCCTATATAGTATGGGTAGCTCACTAGTAGAGTATGAGATTGTGCATGTTTGTTTTAGCCGCTGTTTTAAAATTGAAAAAATGCTACTAGTTGAAAAAGAAAATAGAAAAAAGTGTATTTAAACTGCTAGGAAAATTATGGAAAAAATCTAGTAGCCTACTAGTGATGTCTTGATACCAGAAAGTAATTTTGTGCACTTTAATACCGCTGTTTTGATTTATATGATTTTCATGGTAAAATAAAATATGTAAATTAGATGTCCTACCAAGCTATGGATGTTGTGCTTGATAATTTTTGTACATGATGTTCATGCAATGTAATGGTTGCTGTAGAAATTTCAAGTCCAGAACTCATTCCTATAAATTATGAAAAATCCGAGAAGCTATAGGGCTGAGAACTTGTTGTAATTTTAATAAATTAATTATAACTTGGTTGTAGCTGAAATTTTGGCAATAGCGCTATGAAGTATGTTTGTGCATGTGGTAAAAATTTGAGATCGATTTGAGATGTCTAACTACATGAACTTATGAGTGCATTTTATTCATAAAGGTAGCGTGCCCATTAATTTGCATGTATATGTTTAACTTTAAGAGACAACTTTATTTCATTTGATAGGGACTGTGTACACATATAAGACAGTAACCTATGGTAACTTCAAAAATAAAATATGGTGATGGTTTGTACGATTTCTTAGTGATGGGCTGTATGATTTCTTAGCAAAGTCGTTAAGTTTTCTTGTTATGTGGTGTGTTTAAACTAAGAGTGCCCGAACCCATTCTTCACAAGCTGCTTGATCATGCCTTATATTTCATTTACACCTCACGCATACATCTGCCATTCGTTGTACTCATGTTTGCACTATGCCATGCATATAACACATGTAGCATATGCATGTATTTGCACTCTCTTGCACTCACTTGCATTTTATCATGCATATAGACCCCGCGTGCAAGGAGCTATCAACACAGGAGAAACCAGTGATCAAGGAACCGGACGACAGGCTATATTCGGAGCAAGAGGACGAAGGGTCGCTGATTAAATCCGTCCCTGCTTCAAGGGGTTGCTTGGGGCAAAGCCTCACAACCCGGCAAACTAACCTAGTTTAGTTTGTTGGTTTTCTTAAGATCAATCAAAGGTAGGCAGGACCATGCTATTTCCAGCAAATAAAGTAATTGATGATTACGCATATGCATTAGAAGTTGATTGAAACCAATTGCATTAGATTCCCTGGCCGCCCTGGCCCTAGCGCCTATACCTAGAGTTCGCAGGACGTGTGCCTAGAATGGTTAGGTGCGAGTAGATACAAGTGAATAAAGGTCACTCGTCTCATAGGGTTTGCTTTTCAAAAGAAAAAAATCTCACTGTTACGAAACTTATTATGATTCTGTTATGCTTTAAATGGAGACCAGACGGAGATATGGAATTATATGATGAGAATTGGAATAATGTTTGATGGATTCCGCCCGAGTCGCATAAGGCCGGTCGTTGTTCGCCTATTGGTTGGCATAACATTGCTAGAGGTGCTTATCCGGGATAATGGACCGGTGAAAGTCTTACTTGTGCCATCCGAAGAACAGAGACTTAGTCCTACCGGACTCTAGGGGTGCTCACTCTCACGGAGGGCTGACCCGACGTACCGTGGTATCGCTCTGTGGGGGCTAGACCTAGGGAATAGCGGGTTGGAATCGAACATGGGATGGGACAAGAGAAGATGGGGGCTATATGTGGGAACGCGATGGCTAGTAAGCATATACCCCTGGTATTTTTGGTTATTCCC
The DNA here is from genome assembly GCA_022530915.1 of Paspalum notatum. Taxonomy (NCBI): domain Eukaryota; kingdom Viridiplantae; phylum Streptophyta; class Magnoliopsida; order Poales; family Poaceae; genus Paspalum; species Paspalum notatum. The sequence continues at coordinate 18,349,913 of CM039686.1, forward strand.
AGGAATTAAAAATCGATTCGAATCGCTGATACTCACCAGGTGTGAGAATGCCAATATCACTGACGGGTAAAGTAGTAATCCACTTGAATATGTTATATTATTAAATCATGATTTTGTATATCAACATGCTTGGATGTGTATGATCCGTCCCTCTATTCATGGTGTTGCCCATCCAATGCTAGGAGGTCGATGGACTTGGGAGATGCTTTGAGGTCGAGGGAGGGCTGACCCGACGTACCGTGGTATCGCTCCTAAGACGGCTACTCCCAAGGGGTGGGATGGAAGTGCTGTGAATCTTGGGGCGGAACATGTGTTCATGTTGTACTTTCCTGCAAGTATTTACTTCATGATATAAATGATATTCATGATTAATGGATAGCAGCTGTCAAATCCTGCTATCTTATGTCAATATGACTTTGTTTAAGAATCAACAGCTAAGGATCCACATGATTAGTAAGCATGCTTTGCGTCAGCCGTAAGCCCCGTCCATTAAGTCCTACTGAGTAATTAGTACTCAGGGTTTGCCCCTACTTTTGGATTACAGGTACTGGCGACATCTGGATAGCTGTGTTGGAGGTGGTAGTACCGGTGGGCTCGGTGCTACTCGCCTTGTTCATCTCTTCGTGAAGGCTAATTAAGTATATTGTTTCCGCTGCGAGGTTCTGAAATCGCTTCCGCTAATTTTATGAAATGTATTTGACTTCATATATTTGGTTTGTAAATCTAGTCTATTATTCTCATTTTCAACTGCCTGTGATGATGTAATTGTCATGGCTCCTTCGAGAGTCGGATGTGTTTGATGTCGGTTCCTCTGGGAATGGTGTTATCGAGAGCCCGAGGGACTCTCGACGGACTACCAGGTTTAGTCTAGCCTAAGTGCACTGCGAGCCAGAGGTGGTAGGTGTGCTTAGTCTAGGTTAAGCAGGGCGGTTCCGCCACAGCTGGTATCAGAGCCGATCATACATAGACAACTCAAGTTTTGTTTTACAAACATATTTTTGAAAACCTATCTTCAAGTAATTCAAAAATAAGAGTATACGCTATGCCCGTATAAGGATGTTAGTCTTATACAGGTGACATCACTGACATTCTGACCTAAATAGAACTCATATGCATATTCGGTGCTTTGGGAAGCAACTTTTCGGCCATAGCTGTCCCCAGTATTGGAGGAAGCTATCGGGATTTGCGAACGGTTGTAAGCCCTGCATTTATGTCCCATAGTAAAAAGCTCTTTAAGGGTGGTGGGCATGCTTTGGATGCTTTCATACCCACCACACTTATATTCGGTTTTGGGATCCACCTTTTTCTCGACAATCCCCAGTACTGGTAGAAAGTCAGGCTTTGAGGAAAAGGTGCATCGGCCCACCAACGTTATCCACGCAGCGGTCACGCGTGGATGCCACACTAGGTGGTAATGTATGAGCATGCATTTTTCTGCAGGTACACTAACCACGTGCGAATCTAAGAACGACTAGAGAACGGCTAGTTGCATTAAGGAGAGACGTGCATATATGTCACCGAATTATCGCTAGTTATATATGTATAATACATAGGATGTGTGATGTGAGACCTAACAGGACGAATCATGCATCATGTGTCTTTTGTTATCATCTTTGGGGGTATTACTAAAAGACGAATGGAAAAAATCATGACATAAACCTACCTTCTGCACGTTCCGCTACATAATCCGTCAATTGGAAGCAACTAATACAATTCGCTAAGTAAAAGCCTCTCCTATGGAGTTTCCCGGAAAATTGTTTCGTTCGAGAGTTATAACTGGAAGCCTTCGGGTTCAAAAGTCTAGTGTGATGCCCCTGGCATCTCAAGCGCCTTGACACACAGTTAGACACAAGCTAATGATGAATTAGGGTTTAATCACGCTTTGGGGGTAAAAAGGATTAGGTGGAGAAACCACTAAATCAAAATCTTTCTATCCTAATACAAAAAGTCTGAATTTTCAGCTTGTCACCAAACTTCACACTGAAATTACTTTTGATTTCACTATATGACTTCAAATTCTCCCTTTCTATGAAATGAAATTGAACTTATCACCTCTCAAATGCACCTATTGTGGAAGTGATTGCACTTCATTTGATACTCCAAAAGTTGGAAATAAAAAAAGTCTCTACACAAAGTGAAATTTCTGTTTTAATAAACCTTGGAACATAATTGTGTCTAAAATTCAAAATCTGTTGGGTTTCAGACCAAAGTCATATTACCAAACTTTTAGGTCATCTACTGGAGAACAACTTTGGTAATTAGGGTTTGATCATATATTGAGTTTTAAATGGAGTTTGGGGTCATTTTCTACCAACACAGAAAACCAGTTCAAATCTGACCTGTTTAGTAATCTCAATGTTTATATGACCTATAGCCACTTTCATGCAAAGATCAAATTAGAAAATTTGTAGATATTGAAATTCTAAACAAACTTTTCAATACACAATTTGGGTGGTAAAGACCAGAGATAGGACTTTTGATTCTTACAATCAGTAGAGGTACCATGTCCAAACTGGGAGCTGCAACCTAAATTCAAAATAAATTCATACTTGCACTTAGAATCCGAAGCTGAGCGTATTGACAAACTTGTAGAGCTTGAAGAGTAGAGCATTTCATTCAATTGGAGTTTCTCCAAATTCGGCCTCTAAGTGGACCAAACGGGCGATTTACAGAAGGTGAGAAAGCACATTTTTCATTTTTGCATTTTCAGTCGATCCCTCGGTCACTGACCGGTGGGACCCACCGGTCAGCGCCGCTGCCACGCTCAGAACGCGGCCGCCGCGTGGGCGACGGCGAGCGGGCAGTACGCCGCGCCCACGGATCGAGCTCGGCCGACGCCGCGCCTCGGCTTCAAGACCACGCCCTCTTGAACCTAGACGCCACCCCGGTTTTATTCACCTCACTCGCCTCCCTCTCCCACTCTCCCTGCTCGTCTCGAGCTCGCGGGCACCAGCCGCCATTGTTAGAGCCCGGAGCTCAATCTCCCGGCCCCGCCGCACTCCGTCCTCCTCCCACCTCCCTAACGTGAGCAACGCAAGCCCCTCGAGCCCCTCCCTCAGTTTTCCCAAGTCCTAGAGCCCGGCATTGCCCCGGGAGCCCTATGCATGCGTGCACGCCATGGACGCCGGCATGGCGAGCCAGAGTGCGAGCTCGCGTCGCGGCCGCCTCGAGTCTTCTCCCCTCCGTCCATGAGGTGCAAAGCCGTCGCTACCCCTCCCTCCACCAAACCCCAGTACTCTAGTCCACCGAAACCGCCTCCTTCACCCCCTCCCACGCGCAGCCGCCGAGACGTGCTACCGCGCCGTCGACCTCGCCGTGGGCAGCCTCACTGGCTCCACCACCGCGCCTCCACTCCACCACCGCCGGCTTCGCCACCCCGCCGCGCACCTCACGAGCCCACCCTCGCCGCCTCTCGGTGCCCGAGCTGCCGGAATCGGGGCCGCGCCATCGCCTCCGCGCGCCGTCGCGCCACGCCGGTTCATCGCCGCCGCGCCGCCTCCCCACTCCACCCCGGGCGACGACATCTAGAGGGAAAGGTAGCCCGCGGTCGGGAACACCTCCGGCCGCCGCCTCGGCTCCAAGACGCCGCCCCTACGCGCCGGCACAAGCGTCGGAACGCCGAGCCGCGCGCCGTGTCCCTCCCCGGCCGAAGGTAGAAGAAAGAGGGGGTTTTTGCAGAAAACCCCCTGTGAGTTTCCATTTCTACGCGTCGGTTTCATTTACTATTCACTGAGTCAGCGGAATCTTCTGTGCTAGCCCCTGGAGGTTATGGTTAATTACGTATAGGTCCCGGATCTAGGGTTAATATGTATTATTTCGGTTTTGAACTTTGAAAAATCATATAAAATCACAGAAAAATCCAAAATGGACAAACTAAGTTGCATTAGACTCCTCTTGAATAGATCTATCGAATGGGTATGATGTGGATATGTGAAATGTCTCTTTTGCCCTTGGTTTGTTGCATGCATGATTAATTAGGATAAATGACAAAAGTGCACTAAATGAGCTCTAAATAGCATGAAACTTGGACAGTAGCTTTCTTGGGGCATTATAGCACTATGTAAATTTTTGTAGCCTTAGCACTTGCTGTTTAATTTCCCTTTTACCCTTATACATGTGTTAGGTGCATTATTTAACTTAGAAAGTGGAGACTACATAGAATATGTTCAAATATACTCTTTGGCATTTTTCATATACTTTAGGTAGTATAAGTATCTCATTAGTGCAATATGAGCCCCTGCATGTTAAGTTTTAATGGTGATTTGAAAATAATAAAAAGCTACATGTTAGAAGAGATATTAGGAAAAGTGGTCATAAACGGCTACGGAAATTCTCTGGAAAATATGGTAACCTAAGGTTCCAGAAAGTATATGTTTGAACTAGGTCCATTGAGGTACTCCGTGTTTAGGTAGTTTATCTATCACCTTTTTGTCGGTTCATGGAATGGATATTCATATATGTGTTTCGTGTTCAAGCATCTCATTTCTTGCATCATCCCGCGTATTATTCATATAGCGACGCTCATTGCAGATACGTAATCCAGAAACGAGCACGTGGAACTACCTCAACCAACGGTGATCCAAAAGACCAACTAAGACCCACTCACGACCTGGACGGCCCATCAGTCGTGTTTGGACGGAGGAGTTGTCCAAGGGATCAAGGGGTTGCCTGGGGCAAAGCCTCACAACCCGGCAAACTAACAGTAGCTTAGTTTGATGGTTTATTAAAGTGAATCAAGGTAGGCAGGACCATGCAAATCCCAGCAAACAAATTATTTTGAGTTACGCATATGCATTAGGATTGATTGAAACCAATTGCATTAGACTTCCCGGCCGCCCTGGCCCTAGCACCTATACTTAGGGTTCGTAGGACGGGTGCCTAGAATGGTTAGGCGCGAGTAGACACGAGTGAGCACTGTCACTCGTCTCGTAGGGTTTACTTTCGAATGATGAATCTTCATTACTATGAATTTATTATTGCTATGTTATGCTTTCAATTGAGACCGGGCGGAGATATGGGATTACTATGTTGAAAAATGATGTGATGGTATGGTGGACTCCGCCCGAGTCGCATAAGGCCCGTTCGCTGTTCGCCTGCTGATCGGCATAACATTGCTAGAATGCTTATCCGGGAAATGGGACCGGTGAAACCTTACTTGTGCCATCCGAAGAACAGAAACACGTTCCTACCCACTGGTTGAGAGGAAGGTGGCCCGGGGGAGCTTGGTACTCATGACGGGGAGACCGAGATGTCGGCAGGCTCGTCATGGGGGCACAACCCGGGAGTCAGGCGGGAGTGAATCGAACTTGGGATGGGACAAGTGGAGAAGGGGGACTATATGTGGGAAAGCCGTCGTGTTAGTAAGCATATGGGCCCCTGGCATTTTCTAGTTATTCCCGGGAATATAAAAATCGATTCGAATCGCTGATGCTCACCAGGTATGAGAATGCCAATATCACTGACGGGCAACGTAGAACTGTTTGAGGCAAGATGTTTTATGGAATCGATGATTTGATACGACACAATGGTTATACATGCTTTACTTCATGCAAATTACTCGCTTTATATTACCAATGAGATTCAGGATAAGGACTGGCGGCTGTCAAATTCCGCTATAGCATGACATTAAAACATAGTGGTTAATCAGGGTTAAAGGATAGCGAATGTCAAATCCCGCTATCCTATGGTAACATTTTACAGTTTAAAACCAATGGCTAAGGACCTACTCGCTAGTAAGCTAAGCTTTGCGTCAGCCGTAAACCCTGTCCATTAAGCCCTACTGAGTAATTAGTACTCAGGGTTTGCCCCCACTTTTGGCTCACAGGTACTGGCGGCATTTGGATAGCTGCTTGGAGAAGGGTAGCACCGGTGGGCTCGGTGCTTCTCGCCTCGTTCATCTGTATGAAGACTTCTTAAGTATTTGGTTCCGCTGCGAGATGTTTTGAAACCGCTTCCGCATTATACATATTTTGGACATGTATTTGACTATATCCATTCTCGGTTTGTAACTAAGTCTATCTATTCTATATTTCAACTGCCTGTGATGATGTAACTGCTGTGACTCCTTCGCGAGTCGGATGTGTGTGATGTCGGTTCCTCTGGGATTTGGTGCAAATCGAGAGCCGAGGGCTTCTCGACGGACGACCGGGTTTAGTACGGTCTAAGTACACTGTAAGCTAATGGTGACAGGTGTACTTAGCCCGTATTAAATCGGCGGTTCCGCCACAGCTGGTATCAGAGCCGATCATACACAGACAACAGTTATATCATCCAGTTTTTGTTTACAAAGCTATTTTCGAAAGCCCTTTTCGAGTAATTCAAAAATGAGAGTATACGATATGCCCATATTAAGGATGTTAGTGCTATCCAGGTGACATCACTGACACTCTGACCTAGATAGACCTCATATGCATATTCGGCGCTTTGAGAAGCAACTTTTCGGCCATAGCTGTCCCCAGTACTGGTGGAAGCTATTGGGTTTTGCGAACAGTTGTAACCTCTGCATTCATGCTGTATAAGTAAAAGCTCTTTAAGGGTGGTGGGCATGTTTGAGGCTTTCATACCCACCACACTTACATTCGGTTTTGGGATCCATCTTTTTCTCGACAATCCCCAGTACTGGTGGAAAGTCAGGCCTTGAGGAAAAGGTGCAGCGGCCCACCAACGTTGTCCACGCAGCGGTCACGCGTGGATGCCACACTATGTGGTAATGTATGAGCATGCATTCTTCTGCAGGTACACTAACCACGTGCGAAAATTAAGAACGACTAGAGAACGACTAGTTGCACTAGAGAGAGACGTGCATATATGTCACCGAAATATCGCTAGTTGTATACATAGAGAGTGTGATGTGAGACGGATAGAACGAGCATACATCATTCCATCTCATCTCATGTGCCTTACTTGTTTTTGCTTGAAAATAACTAGATTTCTTACTGCATCTATAAGTATATTTGTTGGGTAGTAGCATTTTACATATGAATCCTGTCTGCGGTTTTAAGATGCATTTCAAACTACGAATTGAATCAACAGAAACTTATTATAAGAACCTAGTAGTACAAGAAATTTCTAAACAACTTATGTATAGATTACTTGCTCTGAAAGTAAACACGAGCGAGGTACCAGTTTAGGGGGTGTCTTATGTCCATTTTAAAACAAGTATTATATATAAAAGTTGTAGTGCGAAAAATTCAACCAACAAACTTATCTATAATGACCCTTCGGCAAAATACTCTGGGCATTAAATTACAATCATTTAAGTCGAAGCTTAAATCCAGTTAGCAAGTACAAAGTTTAGAAGATGAAGTTCGAGACCTAACTTAATTGGCACATGAATACAAATTGCCATATGACCACATTTGGCCTTTGGAACTATTGAATTGACGGGAGCCTTATTCTTCCTGCTACAGATGTCGCAACCCTCGACGCAGCCCTTCGACTTATGCCCTAATTACCAAGAGTCCACAAAAGCTAAAACAACGATACCTCGAGAACAAAAGAAGAGAAAAGCGGAAGAATCTTCCACCGAAGCAGCCTCAGTTCAACATCTGCGACCTGGGATGGTTCTGTTAAAAGGATTTGTCAAGCCTGAAGATCAAATCGGGATGGTTAGTATGTGTCGACAACTGGGTAAGGGCCCAGAGGGATTTTACAGGCCAAGCCTCAAGAATGGTGCCAAGCTGAACCTATGGATGATGTCACTGGGAAAGAACTGGGATCCGACCGCACGCTCATATGGACCCACGCGTCCATTCGATGGAGCACAAGCCTCGACAATACCAGACGCTTTCAAGATGATTGCGCAAACTGCGAATTCCACTGCAAGCGAATTTCCTCAGATTAACCCAGACATATGCATCGTCAACTACTACACCAACTCCGGAAAGCTCGGGCTTCACCAAGACAAGGACGAGTCAGAGAGTAGCCTTACCAAAGGTTTACCTTTCATATCCATCTCCATAGGAGACACCGCCGAGTTCATGTTCGGCGACACGAGAGACAAGGACCAAGCGACCAAGATCAACCTCGAATCTGGTGACGTTCTCATACTCGGTGGAGAATCAAGACTGTTATTTCATGGCGTTTCCCACGTGAAGACCAACACTGCACCAAGTTGGTTGAAAGAAGAAACGGGCATTCGTCCTGGGCGTATCAATCTTACGTTTAGGCAGTACTAGCTAGATACTAGTTGGTATGCTAAAAGTCATCGCAAAACTTTTGTAATGAGAGGGGGTCGACTCTCATAACTCTCGAGTTTCCCATGTATCCAACTCTTTGCAGTCGGCATGTGTCCCACCCTTATGATTAATGTAACCCTATTTTCAATGGAGCATTCGAAACTCTTGTAGTTCTCACGTTTCATGCTTTTGTCATCCAGGCACTTCAGTCCTTGTAAATCCATGACACTTTTGTTGTGGTTACCTCGTTTCTGATCCAAATAAGTCTGATGAATTATACCTCCGAAAACATTGTGCTATGACGTGTAAAACTCCTTGTTCATGTTTTCTATCACCCTGTGTTATTCTCATATCCCCTGAGGTTGGAAGGAAATACCGCACTTGATGGGGTGTCTACCCGAGTAGTCTATGGTGCCGCGACGGAACCTAGGGTCCTGGGTGCACGGCCGTCACTCGGTTCCACTAGGGGCGCGCTGGTATCAAGACATGCAAGGCATGACACCGCTGAAATGGTGGAATATCCCTATCCAGCTTCTAACACCTCGTTGACCTCTATACATTTAATTCATGGAAATAAGTACTCAAATTCAACTGCCACCTAGTATCATTTCATTGCTTTGTTTCACCTTGCCCTTCGTGGTCTGTGGGGAAAGATCCACCCTAACCCCACTATCGTTCACACCTTTCTCTTGCCTTGTTGAACCATGTTCTTCTCGATCCGTGAGACGAGTCAAATCTAGGGTTCCACTCGTCCACATCTTTTCGTTGACTTTGTTTATCTTTACTGGTCGTGCTTCACGGGGATGAGCAATTCATTTCTCCACGATACATTTACACCCATTGGTCCAAACCTCGGATTTCTCTGCGCTTACCCCGATTCTCTTTAACGTTCTGTATATGTGGAAATGCTTGATCTCATTCCCACTGTCTTACTACGTCATTCCATTTCTTCTTCCAACTTGTCCCTCTCTGAATGGTGGAGACAGCCAAACTCTGTTCCCACTGCTTTCTCCTACGTTCCTTTCTGGAATATATTGAACTCTATCTTCTGAAGGTAGACTTCAGCACCATCCGCCGCGCTAAGCTTTTGTTCTCAGCTAGTGCTTTTGTCATATCATCCTTTTCAAGAAGTTGCTTCGTTCTTCTTTGAAAATCATCCTCAGTTAAGCTTACTAACACTGACTATTGTTTCGTTAGTAAGCGCACATCATATGTCTATACTTCTCTTGGTCAGTCTTGATCAATTTTATGAAATCATACAAGCCATCACTTTGTCTAGGTGAATATGTCCTATTCTCTTTCCACGGCATTTTTCCCGAAACAATGAGTAGAATGTGCTATGTATCACCACAATCTTACTCTTTGAAGAATGTTCGGATTTAATATCTTATATGTGTACACAGTCCCTATCAAATGAAATGAATGTGTCTCTCAAAAGCACATCCCTTGATAACCCATTGAATCCCAAGAGCCTTCGTGGTTCGGTCTTCCGATTGTGTACGCCTTGCTTCTGAGTATTCTAAGACCTATATATTCATCACGTTTCTAAATCTTGGTGTCAAAGTCAGGGAGTGACCCTGTTCCACTATTTGAGTAAGTCACTGTCGTTTTCGCATTGGCCACACCGTCTTTGCGGTTTGTTCATTCGCTCTCATAAAAACCACGACTTGCCGAGCACCTATGAAAGACCACCTTAAACGTATTCAAAAAGCTTTGTAACTACCTTGTGTTAAAGGGGCACTAACCATTCACGAGCCAGTTAACAAACAAATGGATGAAGAATTAAGTGTTACCCTGAGTGACAGAAGCACCCGAACAACGATGCCAAAACTATTTGCATTTCGCAGTAAGCCGTAGAACCCCGCTTCCTCCAAATCTCGGGACGAGATTTCTTTAAGGGGGGTGGGTTGTGATGCCCCTGGCATCTCAAGCGCCTTGACACACAGTTAGACACAAGCTAATGATGAATTAGGGTTTAATCACGCTTTGGGGGTAAAAAGGATTAGGTGGAGAAACCACTAAATCAAAATCTTTCTATCCTAATACAAAAAGTCTGAATTTTCAGCTTGTCACCAAACTTCACACTGAAATTACTTTTGATTTCACTATATGACTTCAAATTCTCCCTTTCTATGAAATGAAATTGAACTTATCACCTCTCAAATGCACCTATTGTGGAAGTGATTGCACTTCATTTGATACTCCAAAAGTTGGAAATAAAAAAAGTCTCTACACAAAGTGAAATTTCTGTTTTAATAAACCTTGGAACATAATTGTGTCTAAAATTCAAAATCTGTTGGGTTTCAGACCAAAGTCATATTACCAAACTTTTAGGTCATCTACTGGAGAACAACTTTGGTAATTAGGGTTTGATCATATATTGAGTTTTAAATGGAGTTTGGGGTCATTTTCTACCAACACAGAAAACCAGTTCAAATCTGACCTGTTTAGTAATCTCAATGTTTATATGACCTATAGCCACTTTCATGCAAAGATCAAATTAGAAAATTTGTAGATATTGAAATTCTAAACAAACTTTTCAATACACAATTTGGGTGGTAAAGACCAGAGATAGGACTTTTGATTCTTACAATCAGTAGAGGTACCATGTCCAAACTGGGAGCTGCAACCTAAATTCAAAATAAATTCATACTTGCACTTAGAATCCGAAGCTGAGCGTATTGACAAACTTGTAGAGCTTGAAGAGTAGAGCATTTCATTCAATTGGAGTTTCTCCAAATTCGGCCTCTAAGTGGACCAAACGGGCGATTTACAGAAGGTGAGAAAGCACATTTTTCATTTTTGCATTTTCAGTCGATCCCTCGGTCACTGACCGGTGGGACCCACCGGTCAGCGCCGCTGCCACGCTCAGAACGCGGCCGCCGCGTGGGCGACGGCGAGCGGGCAGTACGCCGCGCCCACGGATCGAGCTCGGCCGACGCCGCGCCTCGGCTTCAAGACCACGCCCTCTTGAACCTAGACGCCACCCCGGTTTTATTCACCTCACTCGCCTCCCTCTCCCACTCTCCCTGCTCGTCTCGAGCTCGCGGGCACCAGCCGCCATTGTTAGAGCCCGGAGCTCAATCTCCCGGCCCCGCCGCACTCCGTCCTCCTCCCACCTCCCTAACGTGAGCAACGCAAGCCCCTCGAGCCCCTCCCTCAGTTTTCCCAAGTCCTAGAGCCCGGCATTGCCCCGGGAGCCCTATGCATGCGTGCACGCCATGGACGCCGGCATGGCGAGCCAGAGTGCGAGCTCGCGTCGCGGCCGCCTCGAGTCTTCTCCCCTCCGTCCATGAGGTGCAAAGCCGTCGCTACCCCTCCCTCCACCAAACCCCAGTACTCTAGTCCACCGAAACCGCCTCCTTCACCCCCTCCCACGCGCAGCCGCCGAGACGTGCTACCGCGCCGTCGACCTCGCCGTGGGCAGCCTCACTGGCTCCACCACCGCGCCTCCACTCCACCACCGCCGGCTTCGCCACCCCGCCGCGCACCTCACGAGCCCACCCTCGCCGCCTCTCGGTGCCCGAGCTGCCGGAATCGGGGCCGCGCCATCGCCTCCGCGCGCCGTCGCGCCACGCCGGTTCATCGCCGCCGCGCCGCCTCCCCACTCCACCCCGGGCGACGACATCTAGAGGGAAAGGTAGCCCGCGGTCGGGAACACCTCCGGCCGCCGCCTCGGCTCCAAGACGCCGCCCCTACGCGCCGGCACAAGCGTCGGAACGCCGAGCCGCGCGCCGTGTCCCTCCCCGGCCGAAGGTAGAAGAAAGAGGGGGTTTTTGCAGAAAACCCCCTGTGAGTTTCCATTTCTACGCGTCGGTTTCATTTACTATTCACTGAGTCAGCGGAATCTTCTGTGCTAGCCCCTGGAGGTTATGGTTAATTACGTATAGGTCCCGGATCTAGGGTTAATATGTATTATTTCGGTTTTGAACTTTGAAAAATCATATAAAATCACAGAAAAATCCAAAATGGACAAACTAAGTTGCATTAGACTCCTCTTGAATAGATCTATCGAATGGGTATGATGTGGATATGTGAAATGTCTCTTTTGCCCTTGGTTTGTTGCATGCATGATTAATTAGGATAAATGACAAAAGTGCACTAAATGAGCTCCAAATAGCATGAAACTTGGACAGTAGCTTTCTTGGGGCATTATAGCACTATGTAAATTTTTGTAGCCTTAGCACTTGCTGTTTAATTTCCCTTTTACCCTTATACATGTGTTAGGTGCATTATTTAACTTAGAAAGTGGAGACTACATAGAATATGTTCAAATATACTCTTTGGCATTTTTCATATACTTTAGGTAGTATAAGTATCTCATTAGTGCAATATGAGCCCCTGCATGTTAAGTTTTAATGGTGATTTGAAAATAATAAAAAGCTACATGTTAGAAGAGATATTAGGAAAAGTGGTCATAAACGGCTAGGGAAATTCTCTGGAAAATATGGTAACCTAAGGTTCCAGAAAGTATATGTTTGAACTAGGTCCATTGAGGTACTCCGTGTTTAGGTAGTTTATCTATCACCTTTTTGTCGGTTCATGGAATGGATATTCATATATGTGTTTCGTGTTCAAGCATCTCATTTCTTGCATCATCCCGCGTATTATTCATATAGCGACGCTCATTGCAGATACGTAATCCAGAAACGAGCACGTGGAACTACCTCAACCAACGGTGATCCAAAAGACCAACTAAGACCCACTCACGACCTGGACGGCCCATCAGTCGTGTTTGGACGGAGGAGTTGTCCAAGGGATCAAGGGGTTGCCTGGGGCAAAGCCTCACAACCCGGCAAACTAACAGTAGCTTAGTTTGATGGTTTATTAAAGTGAATCAAGGTAGGCAGGACCATGCAAATCCCAGCAAACAAATTATTTTGAGTTACGCATATGCATTAGGATTGATTGAAACCAATTGCATTAGACTTCCCGGCCGCCCTGGCCCTAGCACCTATACTTAGGGTTCGTAGGACGGGTGCCTAGAATGGTTAGGCGCGAGTAGACACGAGTGAGCACTGTCACTCGTCTCGTAGGGTTTACTTTCGAATGATGAATCTTCATTACTATGAATTTATTATTGCTATGTTATGCTTTCAATTGAGACCGGGCGGAGATATGGGATTACTATGTTGAAAAATGATGTGATGGTATGGTGGACTCCGCCCGAGTCGCATAAGGCCCGTTCGCTGTTCGCCTGCTGATCGGCATAACATTGCTAGAATGCTTATCCGGGAAATGGGACCGGTGAAACCTTACTTGTGCCATCCGAAGAACAGAAACACGTTCCTACCCACTGGTTGAGAGGAAGGTGGCCCGGGGGAGCTTGGTACTCATGACGGGGAGACCGAGATGTCGGCAGGCTCGTCATGGGGGCACAACCCGGGAGTCAGGCGGGAGTGAATCGAACTTGGGATGGGACAAGTGGAGAAGGGGGACTATATGTGGGAAAGCCGTCGTGTTAGTAAGCATATGGGCCCCTGGCATTTTCTAGTTATTCCCGGGAATATAAAAATCGATTCGAATCGCTGATGCTCACCAGGTGTGAGAATGCCAATATCACTGACGGGCAACGTAGAACTGTTTGAGGCAAGATGTTTTATGGAATCGATGATTTGATACGACACAATGGTTATACATGCTTTACTTCATGCAAATTACTCGCTTTATATTACCAATGAGATTCAGGATAAGGACTGGCGGCTGTCAAATCCCGCTATAGCATGACATTAAAACATAGTGGTTAATCAGGGTTAAAGGATAGCGAATGTCAAATCCCGCTATCCTATGGTAACATTTTACAGTTTAAAACCAATGGCTAAGGACCTACTCGCTAGTAAGCTAAGCTTTGCGTCAGCCGTAAACCCTGTCCATTAAGCCCTACTGAGTAATTAGTACTCAGGGTTTGCCCCCACTTTTGGCTCACAGGTACTGGCGGCATTTGGATAGCTGCTTGGAGAAGTGTAGCACCGGTGGGCTCGGTGCTTCTCGCCTCGTTCATCTGTATGAAGACTTCTTAAGTATTTGGTTCCGCTGCGAGATGTTTTGAAACCGCTTCCGCATTATACATATTTTGGACATGTATTTGACTATATCCATTCTCGGTTTGTAACTAAGTCTATCTATTCTATATTTCAACTGCCTGTGATGATGTAACTGCTGTGGCTCCTTCGCGAGTCGAATGTGTGTGATGTCGGTTCCTCTGGGATTTGGTGCAAATCGAGAGCTGAGGGCTTCTCGACGGACGACCGGGTTTAGTACGGTCTAAGTACACTGTAAGCTAATGGTGACAGGTGTACTTAGCCCGTATTAAATCGGCGGTTCCGCCACATCTAGACACCCATACCGACGAGACACAGCGCACAAGTTTGCCGTTAACAAATACGATTGCCCAAGCTTACCAGATGACAGCTAACACTTTATGTGCCTTCCAGCTATTCTGTCCACTTACATGCTTTCATGTATTCAAAATATATTTATGGTGCTTTGACCTTTTTATCACCGCATCGATTGCACAAAAACTCTTGCACTAAACCCGATTTGCCTTCATTTTTGCAGATGGTCACCCCACCAGAGACATCTGCACAGGGGAGTGCTTCTGGAGCACCATCTCCTTCTGAGTTGGCCACTCAGATTGCTCAGCAACTCATCGACTTGATAGCTCAAGCGCAACAACGGCGCGACCCACAAGAGATCAGCTACACTGACTTTGCGGCGCTACAACCGCCCATCTTCACCGTTGCCACTGATCCACTAGATGCTGATGACTGGCTTCGAATTATTGAGTCCAAGTTCAGTCTACTGCCCCAACTCACTGAGCAACAGAAGGCTCACTTCGCGGCACAGTGTCTACATGGTCCCTCGGGGGCCTGGTGTGCTTCATTCCTGGCAATGCAACCAGCCGGGCACCAGGTCTCGTGGGATGAGTTTTGTGCGGCTTTTCGGGCTCACTATCTCCCGCCTAGCCTCATCGAGCTCAAGCAACGGGAGTTCCGTGCACTTCGACAAAGGAACATGTCAGTACTGGAATACGTGCAGGCCTTCATTCGCCTGTCGCAGTACTCTCCTGAAGACGTCAACACCGACCCGCGTAGGGCTGCTCGTCTGTTGGGTGGGTTTGACCCCACTCTCCTGACTCACTTGGGGCGCAGCTACGACAGCTTCACCGAGTTGGTATATGTCGCCATCGACATGGAGCAACGCCTCCGTCAGGCCCACGAGGATCAGCAGAGGAAGAGAATTGCAAGCACACCTCCGTCGAGTTCATCTCAATGACAACGGGTTGTGCATCGCGCACCGCCGCACATGTATTACATCGACATGCCCCAACAGCAAGAGCAACAGTTGGGTACACAACAACACCCGTCATCCTGCAGTGCACCACCTCGTCCACCTGCTTCAGTGCCCCTTTCCAAACCAAGCGTTGGCTCCCCTTGTTTAACCTGCGGGAGGGCTGGACATTCCAGTCGCACATGTCGCACGCAACAGAAGACTCCGGGCTCAGTGCCTACAGAAGCAGAGAAGAGATCAGCCCCGAAGATGGGCCAACTGCATTATAGCTAGCTTGAGCAAGTTCCAGAGAGTGAACCAGTCTTGGCAGGCATATTTCTTGTAAATGACCATCCTACAGTTGTTTTGTTTGATTCTGGAGCGTCATTCACTTTCATCAGCAAAGCATACGCACTGAAGCATGGGTATGAAATGACAGAGCTGAAACAGAAATACCAAATCCAAGCTGCAGGATCATCCATAGTTACCAATCACATAGTGAGAGACTTGCGTTTGCAAGTTGGAAGGGAAAGTTTGTTCATCAGTCCTCTAGTACTTCCACAACTGGGGATTGATGTTATTCTGGGGATGGAATGGCTGAAGCAACACAATGCCATGATAGATGTTGGGAGTAGAACAGTTCAGTTGCGCTCTAGCAGTGGGACCGATGTGGTTAATCATGTGCCACTTCATAAGCATGTGTCTCACACGGTTAATGCTGCAGAAACTCAGACGGAAGCACAAGCACTTGCAAAGATCCCAGTAGCCTGTGACTATCCGGACGTGTTTCCAGAAGAAATTCCTGGACTACCGCCGGATAGAGATGTAGAGTTTAGAATAGACCTTGTTCCAGGCACGGCACCTGTCTCTAAGAGGCCGTATAGAATGGCACCTGATGAACTGAAGGAGCTAAAAACACAACTGCAGGAGCAGTTAGACAAAGGGTTTATCCGACCTAGCTCATCACCTTGGGGTTGTCCCGCCCTCTTTGTTGAGAAGAAAGACCAAGGTGGTAGGAGATTATGTGTGGACTATCGACCGTTGAATGCTGTTACTGTCAAGAATAATTACCCTTTGCCACACATTGATATCCTATTTGATCAGCTTGGGGGAGCCACAGTTTTCTCCAAGATTGATTTTAGATCCGGGTACCATCAAATAAAGGTCCGAGAAGAAGACATACCAAAAACCACTTTCTCCACGCGTTATGGGCTTTACGAGTATCTTGTCATGTCCTTCGGTTTGACTAATGCACCAGCTTTCTTCATGTACCTGATGAACTCGGTGTTCATGAATGAGCTTCACAAATTCTTGGTACTATTCATTGATGACATCTTAGTGTATTCCAAGAATGAGAAGGAGCACGAAGAACATTTGCGGATAGTGCTATCTCGCCTTAGAGAACATAAACTTTATGCCAAGTTCAGCAAGTGTGCATTTTGGCTAAAGGAAGTGGCATTCCTGGGACATATTTTGTCAGCGAAGGGAGTAGCTGTCGATCCCAGCAAGGTGGAAGATGTGCTGAATTGGAAGCAGCCACAAACTGTGACAGAGATACGGAGTTTTCTTGGTTTAGCAGGGTACTACCGCCACTTCATCAAAGATTTCTCTAAAATTGCAAAGCCTATGACAGCGTTGATCCAGAAAAATGCAAAGTTCGCATGGAGCCAAAAATGCGAAGAAGCCTTTGGGACGTTGAAGAAGCTCCTAACTTCAGCACATGTTCTTGCTCAACCAGACATCACCAAGCCGTTTGATGTGTATTGTGATGCCTCTGGTAGTGGCCTCGGTTGTGTTCTGATGCAAGAAATAAGAGTTATTGCATATGCATCCTGCCAACTAAGGAAACATGAGGTAAATTACCCAACTCACGATCTTGAGCTACTTGCGGTTGTCTATGCACTAAAGAAATGGAGGCATTACTTGCTAGGCAACACCTGTCACATCTACACTGACCACAAGAGTCTCAAATACATCTTTACCCAACCTGAATTAAATATGAGGCAAAGACGGTGGGTAGAGTTGATAAAAGATTATGATTTAGAGGTTCATTACCACCCCGGCAAGGCTAATGTAGTAGCTGATGCATTAAGCCGTAAGGCTCATTGCAACTTCATTGAAGCTCGTCCAACGGTGAGAGTGCTATGTTGTGAGATTGGGGACATAGAAATGCCAACAGCGCTGGAAGCCGAACTTTATAACCTTGTCCTTGAACCAACCATCAAGGATCAAATCATAGCAGCACAAAAGCAAGATAAGGGCATGGCACATATTCGAGCTGAGATCGATGACCAGAAGAAGGCCTGTTTCAAGCTTGACGAAGAAGGAGTCTTGTGGTTCAAAAACCGCTTAGTGGTACCAAAGGATATGGAGCTGAGAAAGAAAATCCTAGATGAAGCTCACACCTCCATGTTCACCCTATACCCGGGCAGCAACAAGATGTACCAAGATTTAAAGCAAAAATTTTGGTGGACCCGTATGAAACGGGAGATCGCCAAGTATGTGTCCGAGTGCGACGCGTGTCAAAGAGTGAAAGCTGACCACCTGAAGCCTGCGGGTATGCTTCAGCCTTTAGCAGTTCTCGCCTGGAAATGGGAGGATATACACATGGACTTCATTGTGGGATTACCTCGCACATCGAAGGGGTATGATTCCACATGGGTGATCATTGACCGATTCATGAAATCAGCTCACTTCATTCCTGTGAAGACAATTTACCATGCCAAAACCTATGCCGAAATTTATATAGCCAGGATTGTCTCTTTGCACGGTGTTCCTCGAACTATCACTTCGGACAGAGGTTCACTGTTTGTGTCATGCTTCTGGAAGCAATTGCAAACTGCTCTTGGAACCAATTTAATTCACAGTTCGGCATACCATCCTCAAACAAGTGGCCAAGTTGAGAGAGTGAACAAGATCCGAAAAGATATGTTGAGAGCATGCGCCTTGACCTATTCCACTAAGTGGGATGAGTGTCTTCCCTTAGCAGAGTTTGCTTACAACAACAGTTACCAGAAGAGCTTAGAAATGACACCTTTCGAGGCCCTATACGGTAGGCGGTGTAGAACCCCACTCAACTGGTCAGAACCAGGTGAGCGTGTCACGTTCGGCCCAGACTTGGTAACATAGGCAGAAGAGCAAGTTAAATTCATTCACGACAATCTGAAAAGAGCACAATCTAGGCAGAAGAGCTACTCAGATAGGAGGAGAAACCGTTACTATTTGAGAAGGATGATCATGTGTTGCTAGAGGTGCTTATCCGGGATAATGGATCCGTGAAAGTCTTACTTGTGCCATCCGAAGAACAGAGACTTGGGCCTACCGGACTCTAGGGGCGCTCACTCTCACGGAGGGCTGACCCGATGTAACATCCCGTATTTTTATGGAATGTTAATGATAGTAAAAATTGCGAACTTTCAAAAACTTTTCATTTAATTGTGTGGATTGCTTGTTTGCATCTCATATTAGATTCAACACTTAGCTTTTACTAGATAAACTAGTTCTAACTAATATGAAAACAACTCAACTTTAGCTAAGAGTTCAAAACTCTTTAAATAATTTATTGTGCGTTGTATGGTTCTTCTTAAAAGAAATGAACAACTATAAAATATTCTTACTAATTAAGCGCGTAGTTAATTTAAAACCTACAGTAACAAAACGCTAGACCATGTGCATGAGTGAGTGCTCGTTCTTTTCTTTGGACCTTTGAGTGCTAGTATGATTGTGTAGGTTAATTAAATTTGCCAAGCTATATCACCTACTCAAATATGTGTGCTAATTATTTTTGCTAAAGGCTAAGCCTTCAATCGAGCAGGCCGACACTCGCTGGGCTTGGCCCAGTTCGGCCAGCAGCAGCAGGTGCCCAACCGCACGCACCTTCTTTCTCTCTCGCTGATAGCGATGGCCCGCACAGCAGCTTGTCCTTCCCCTGTTTCTCTTCCCCGCGTGAGATGCAAGAAGCCGACGCAGGACACCGGCTGCTCCCTGGTTCGGATCCCCTCGCCCCATCTTCTTGGCCACCAAGCAAAACCCCAGCTGAAACCAACAGCGCCCTCGCTGCCGGTGGAGCCCGCTGCCCCGCTCTCACGCGCTCCGCGACCAGCGCACGCCAGGGGCCTGCTGCCGCCGATGCGCACCACGTACCCCGAAGCACGGAAGCCGAAAATCGATGGCCACCCGCAGCGGAAGCCTCTCCCGTGGAACCCTAACCTCCATCCTATTTAATCCCTAGCTCCTCCTTCCTCCCTGTGCGCCGCCGCTTGAAGGACCAGAGGGAGAGGGACCTAGGGAGAAGAAGCAGATCGAGGAGGCCGGGATCGGAGCTGAAGAAAAGGAGGACGCCTCGGTGCCGTTCGTGCCAAGAAGAGAAGCTACCGGAGCTCGACATCGTCCGCATTGCAAGAAGGCGACCGCCACTGTCAGGGCCAGGAGGGGAAGCTGCGAACCCGTGCACGCGCAAGAACGTCGCCGAGCCGTGGCGAGGACCCGACGGCCACCGCCTTCGCCGTCGACACCGCGCTACCGTTCCCCGCCTTCGCTTCCTCTTCTCCACCGCGTGATCGCCTTCTCGACCCCAAGCAACCGAGGTGAGAAACCGAGCCCCCTTGACCAACCTCGCCGCGGACCGGGTCTCCCATGGAGTCCCTCTCTGTTCCGTGTGCTCACCGCCGCCGTGGCCTTCCTGGAGCCGGCCTTCGTGCCGCGTCTCAAGCCTCGAGCCGCCGTCGTTGAGGTCGTAGGGCTGCTGCGTGTAGCGCCTGCTTTGCGAGCGCCGTCGCGATTGTCGCCGTCGCGGCGCGCGCGTGAACCGCACGTGACGCCGCGAGCCCCAGTTGGCCGGTCCTTGAGCCACGCCATCGTACCCTGTGTGCGGGAGATGTGCAGTGTATGCGCGATCCACCCGCGGAGCCAAGGCCCAACCTCCTCCTCTGTTTTGCTGTCCGGCGACGTTGCCGATGAGCCTTCCATGCCTGTGTCCGTGCCTTTGTGCCGGGAAGCTTTCTTCTGCAGGAACGTGGAACCCCTTTTTACCCAAGGCCGCCGTTGCTGTGCCGTGTCTCATGTCATCGGCCGCCGTCGCTGGGTGCAGAACCGTAGCCATCGCGCGTGCGCGTTCCGCGGGCCGTCGTGTTAGTAGACGCCGTCGCGAGCCGGCCTTGAGCCGAGCCACCCGCGCCATCGCGGATGGACGCGAGTCCGTGAGCCACTGCCATCGCTATCGGATGATCCGATGCACAACCACCACCGAGGCTTTGCCCTGCCAAGCGCCGCCGTGTCCAAGCCTTGCCGCCGAAACAATCCGTGGGGAGACCCCGCCTCGCCGTCGCGGCCGGAGTCGATCCGTGCCCGCACGCTTGCCTGTACGCTCTGCTTAGTTGCTGTCGCGTCGCCGTGGCCGGAGACACCCGTGCCCGCGTGACCGTGCGCCGCGCGCCACCCACGTTCTTCAATCGGACGCCAGTCCGTGAGAAACCTGAGCCAGCGCCGCGTCCGGGAATCTTCCCGTGCTCGCGCGCGTGTCCAAGCCGCCGCACGTAGCTGCCTTACCGCCGTCCCACACCACCCCGGCCTAGCGCTGCCCTGGTCTCCGTTCCGCGCGCCCGTCCTAAGCCGTCTTGTGTCAAGCCGTGTGTCCGCGTGCGCTTGAACCGCGCGCAGCGTCCGCCGTACCTTGCCGCCGGTCGAGCAGCTACCCTTGTGAGCCGGCCTTCGAGCCGTTTTGTATGCAGGGTGAAGGGGAGTCGCGCCGCCGCGCGTAGTCGCCACCATGGCGAGCGCCGCCGGCGGGGAGTTTCTTGGAGGCGATTTACCGAGCACCTCGTGCACGGGGTGGGAGTCAGAGGAGGTTGAGGAGAGAAAGTGGAGCTTGGGCTCCAGTCGCCGCCGTGGCTTCGGCCCGTTCTGCACGTGGCAGGCCGGGCGTGAGGGAGAGAGGGGCAGGCCGAACCCTGCTGGGCTGCCTCTCGGCCCGTGAGAAAGGGAGCGGGCCGAGCCAAGAAAGGAGCCGAGCAGGCCGAGCCTGGAGGGGAGCCGAGCGGGCCACGTCCGTGGGCTTCGCCCGGAGGAGGAAAGGAGGAGTGGGCCGAATTCGGCCTATGTGCGCAGTAAGCCGTTTTTTCCCTTTTAATCAATTCGAACTCGAATTTAACTTAGGAAATTCATTATAAATCCCTTCCAACTCAGAAAATTATGTAACCAAATCCTAAATTCATCTAAAATCAAGCTCTACGAATTAGAGCTTTTGTTTGAGTGATGTTGGTTCTTTATGCATCTTATTTGGAGTTTATGTGCATTCGATTTATTCGGTCTTTCGCGTATAGGGCCGGCTCGGAGGACCCTGATGAGTACAACTATTTCAACTACACCGGAGTTTTAGAGCAGCCAGCTCTACCGAGGTCACCATTCAGACACTTCCCTCGCTTCATAACGTATAGACACGCAACTTGCTGCTGCTACTTTTAATATTTATGCTTGCTGTTAACCTAAAGATAGGGAGCCTTTTTCCATGTAACCACTATTACCTTGCTTGCTACATCACCACCATTATACTACTATAACTAAATAAAATGAACATGATGTGAGATTGGGTGATATGTTGGTGGGATGTGATAACTCTTGGCGTGTGTGAAGTGGGTGGATTTGAGCGAGAGATGGTGTGTGAGATGGGTGGCGAGAGTCGGCACCGGAAACATGGGAGAGACTAGAACTCTCTTCAGAGTGGAGAGAGGTGTGTGGTGGTGCGCGGCCCACCGCTGAGGGTGGCAACCGACCTTTGGAAGGCTTGCTCTCGCCGATTAAGGACCGAATAGGGGTGACAGTATCTTGGACTATGACTCGTGCATACCACACGACCTCAGGCCCGGTTCTTGACTTTCCCCAATGGCACTGGAACTGTTGGCGTAAGGCGATAGTGTTAGGGGGCGATGACGGTTGCGGGGGTAATCTCTCGTCCCCGATATACTCGACCCGTGGGGCCCCGGATCAGTCGAGCTCACAGTTCTGAGAGTGCGGTGGGTTTGTATCCGCACAGTTTCTAGCTCAGGAAAGCAGGAAAGGTGCCAGAAAGGGAGGGTTATCTATCGGTGTGGTGGGCCCGGGGCAGATCGCTACTGCCTCCGTCCCATCTCGTGTGGGTACAGATGTACAACATCCTCTCGAGAGTGTATGATCTATACGTATAGCCGCCGTCCCCGGTCAAAGGACGATCCAAGAGCGGAGTCACTTCATCTAGCATGGGATTTCTTCTCTTCTCCCTCGAGTGTTTGGAATCCGGCTGCGGCCGTTGAGGCATGGACGGGTGGGAGCTGTCATGCCGCAGATGTAGTATGATGAGTGTGGATGATATGGAAGAGGTGTATGGTGGTGAGGTGTGTATGTGTTGGGTTGAGTGATGAGCAGGGGAACCGGTTGTGTGATCGAATTCCCGAATGGAATAATGATATGGTAAACTGGATAATATTATTTACATACTTTCTTGCATAGGAAGCCTAGAGCCTTCCACTTGTGCCAGTCCCTTTTATTATTACGCTGCCGCTTAGGGGAGTGTCTCAGGGTGGCCTGCGCTACTGGCGCGCAGGTTTTGGAGATAAGCTGGATGACGACCTCTTCTTCGACGGAAGGTGATGAGATGGACGATGATCATTCCCATGAAGGACGGACAACTGAGGATCACGGTGCTTCGCTCAAGGATGCCTGTGGAGATGGACCCGAAGACTTACTTTCCGCTGCTAGATTACGGTTTCTGCTTGATTCAGTCCTATTGGACTTGTACCGGCTTAGGCCATTAATGTATAAATGTAATATTATTCGAAGCTGTGGATGTGATACCAATGGAAACATATGAATTGCGATAGCTTATGTGTATCCTGGGACTATCGCAATGAGTAAAGGCTTGGATTTTGGCATCGCGGAATCCGGGTCGTTTCAGTTGGTATCAGAGCCAAGCTTGACCGTAGCACGTGACCCTAGACTCGGACGAACATAAGGACTATTTTATGAACAAAATTATTTTACCCGACTGGCATTTTGGAAAAAAATTTATCAACCCATGTCTACTTCTTACCCTTAGTCTATCAGAAATTGTTTTGATTTTCTCTCAGTCGAATCGAGATCCTTCCTCTGGATTTAAAAACCTTCAACTAGATTTAAACATTAAAACACGAGACAATCGCTCGCATTCAACCTTCGTTGCATCAAAGAGATCTGGCAAAATGCAAGTGCCATACAGAGTCGAAGTGCCATGAAGACTTGAGTGTGTCTACTTGGATTGGAGCAATTATCATCAAAGACAATGTCTTGTTGAAGGCAATCGAATGAGAATCAAGCCTATACCGACAAGAGCCAGTGACGAAAGAGGACCATGCCCTCCTTATCGACCAGACAAACGACCACGTTTTAGTGACTACCCTCCGAATGCCACGATGTAGAATAACTCGGTAGAAGTGCGATATCTCTAGAGCCATGGAGTCAGCCTAGAGAAAGCACATAATTAGGGTATAATACTGTATTGAGTGCCTGGATCTTATGGATTTATTTGGTTCTTATGCTTCTTCTGCTTGAGTGCTCCTAATAAACTATTTTATTATAAGTTAAATAATATTATAGACTCCATCGTAAATGACCACGTAAACACCCATCCTGTTTTAATATCGACTACCCTCTTATCTTAACAGATGCCGCTAAGAATGTCGAACCGGTTGATGGCCATGGGTGATGGAGTTAGGAGTGGCAATGCACCACCCCTAGAAAGAGGAAGAAGGCACCGAGGAAGAGGAAGCGGAGAAACAGATGGTGGGCCTGTGCCTCAGCTCGAGAACCCAGCCACAGAGCCTGAAATTAACCTACCACCACCTCCCGAACAAAATCCACAACCCCCAAATCCTCAAGCACCTTCCATAGACCAGCTAATAGCCAAACAAGACCAGATGATCGCTAACCAGAACCAGCTTATGCAAGCCATGGCCAACCTACTACATGCCCAGAAAAACCAAAACCCTCCACCAAACCCAGTCCAGAATGACCATACCCAAGACCCACACCCCGAGAGCCTTACCAAGAAGATTGAGCGATTCATAAAGCTGAAAGCCCCCACCTTTGACTATACCGATGACCCACTCGAGGCTGAGGATTGGCTAAGGGAGATTGAGAAGAAGCTTGATCTTACTACTTGCACAGATGAAGAGTGTGTAGCGCTTGCTGTCCACCAGTTGAAAGGCTCAGTGAGTGCTTGGTAGGATAGCTTTTGTGAGACCCACGATGACCCAGCCAGCATCACGTGGGAGGAGTTCACGATTGCTTTCAGGGATTTCTTTGTGCCAAAAGAAATGATGATGCAAAAGGCAGCAGAATTCCGCAACTTGAAGCAAGGCACCATGAAGGTACAGGAGTATGTGAACCTCTTCATCAAGATGATGAGGTATGCCCCAGATGATACCAGAACCGACGAGAAGAAGCAATATTGGTTCCTGCAAGGTCTACATCCAGAAATCCGAGTGCTCTTGACAGCAGGTGTCTACCGATCTCTTCGGCACATGATGAACAAGGCCATCTCTGTTGGGAAAGAGGTATTGGACTACCATGGGGGTGACGATGACCTGGACTACAACGCTGAAGTGCAAGGTCCTATTCGCCAGAGGCAGAGCCACCAGCCCCTTGGGGAGGACTCATGGGAAGAAACACCCACACCGATCCCTACTCCAGGTGATTTGGCGTTCACTTGCTTCGTGTGTGGCAGTCTCGATCACGAGGCTGATTTATGCCCATACAAGGAAAAGAAGAAGAGGAAAAGAAAAAGGCATGCCAAGGCGCATACAGACAGAAGGTCAGATCAATGCACTCAAGTTCGCACACCACATTCAGCTGTACAGGGCCAGTTGAACCATGTGGTCGCCGAGGATACTACAAACGTGCCAGATGTCGTACTCGGTGAGTTTTTGGTAAACAAGACAAATGCCTTAGTGCTATTTGATTCTGGAGCAACAAGTTCGTATGTGTCATCCAAGTTTGCTACTCAGAATTCTCTGGTTTCTATACCTCAGAAAAGACCCATAATCACTAGCTCACCCTTGGGAAAGATGAGCTGCACCTTGTTTTGCAAAGGTGTGAGTATCATGATAGCAGGATTGGAGTTCAAGGCAGACTTGACCATCCTCTGTTCTGACGGGATAGATGTAATTTTGGGTATGGACTGGCTCACTAGACACCGAGGTGTGATTTCTTGCTTTTCTCGTTCAGTCAAGCTTGCACACCCTACTGGACAGGAGGTAGAGTTTGTCCCTGTACGGTCATTAGCTACTCACCAGTTGCACAGTCTTGTCACCCAGACTATAGATGAGGTGCCAGTTGTCTGTGAGTATCCAGATGTTTTCCCGGATGAGTTGCCAGGGTTACCGCCAGATCGAGCTGTGGAGTTTGCAATCAACCTTGTGCCAGGGACTGCACCTATTGCAAAGGCGCCCTACCGAATGTCGGGAAAAGAATACGATGAGTTGAAGAAACAACTGGATGAACTGCTGGAGAAAGGGTTAATCAGATGCAGTGCATCACCATGGGGAGCCCCAGTGCTGTTCGTGAAGAAGAGAGACGAAACAATGAGATTGTGCATTGATTACCGCGAGCTGAATGCGGTCACATTAAAGAGCAAGTGCCCGTTGCCCCGAATCGATGATCTGCTTGACCAATTGAAGGGGGCAAAGTATTTTAGTAAGATTGACCTCAGGTCTGGGTACCATCAGATAAAGATCCGTGAGGAGGACATACCGAAGACAGCCTTCGTGACCCGGTATGGTCACCATGAGTTCACTGTTGTTCCTTCAGGTCTCACGAATGCCCCAGCCTACTTCATGAACTTGATGAACCTGATTCTCAAGGAAGAACTTGACCAATTCGTGGTGGTTTTCACTGATGATATCCTGATTTACTCCAAGGCCTATGAAGAGCATGGGAAGCACCTTCGAGTTGTGCTAGAGAAACTCCGCAAGAACCAGTTGTTTGGGAAGTTCAGTAAGTGCGAGTTTTTGTTGGAGAAAATTTCCTTGCTTGGCCACGTGTGGACTACAGAAGGTGTGTTAGTGGATCCTGAGAAGATTGAGGCCGTGTCCAATTGGAAGACTCCTCGAAATGTGACAGAGATCAGAAGTTTCTTGGGGTTAGCTAAATACTACCGGAGGTTCATCGAGAATTTCTCCAAGATTGCAAGGCCAATGACTGAGCTGCTCAAGGACCAAGTGTCATTTGAATGGAATGATAAGCGTGAGAAAAGTTTTCGATGTCTGAAGGACAAGCTAACTACGACTCCAGTGCTTACTTTGCCGGATCTGCAGAAGGACTTTGCCGTGTACTGCGATGCTTCCAGACAGGGTTTGGGATGTGTGTTAATGCAAGATAATCATGTGATTTCCTATGCCTCCCGCCAGTTGAGAGCTCATGAGGAGAACTACGCGACTCACGACTTAGAGCTTGCAGCAGTAGTTCATGCGTTGAAGATTTAGAGACACTATCTGTTAGGGAACAAGTGCGATATCTATACTGATCACAAGAGCTTGAAGTACATATTCACTCAATCTGAGTTAAACATGAGGCAGAGAAGATGGTTGGAATTGATCAAGGACTACGAGCTAGAAATCCACTACCACCCTGGAAAAGCAAATGTGGTAGCCGATGCTTTGAGCCGCAAGAGTTACTTGTGATGCTCCAGCATCTCGAGTGCATTATCATATCTTAATCATGCACTAAGCATCATTTAGCATCTTGTGATTTCATGTAATTAGGCTAGGACTTGTTTGGATGAGGTGGAAAGCTTGAAATTTGAATTTTATGCATGTGTTCTGTTAGATTCTTGTTCCTAAATCCAAAACTATTGGGATCTAGGGGAAACTCATATTACCAAACTTGTAGATAATGAAGTTTTGAACAACTTTCATAATTGGGGTTTGGCCAGATAATGAAGTCTACATAGGGTTTGGAGTCTTTCTTTGTCAGTGCAGAAAACCAACTCAAATCAGCCTTGTTTAAAAACCCTAAGTTTGCACAAACCTACAGCCACTTTCATGCAACACTCCCATTGAATAAGTTGTAGGTTTTGAAATTCTAAGCAAGTTACCCAAAAGGCACTTTGGGTGAAAAGGCTTAGAAATAGGGTTTTTCCTTTTTCCAAACAATAAAGGTACCCTGTCCCTACCTAGGGCTGATTTCAAAATTTAAATTTAAACCACATTTACACTTGGATTCTGGAGTTGAGCCTTTTGACAAACTTGTAGAGTTCAAAGAGTAGAACATTTCTTCCAATTGGGCTTTTTCCAAATTCGGCCTAGAATTGAGTTAAAATCGCGGAAAACAGAGGCCTAGAAAACACATTTCTCTTTTTCCCAGTTTTTGAGTCGCTGACAGGTGGGGCCCGCGATCCGCGCGACGCGCACGGCGCGAACCGACGCGCGCCGCGTGGCTCGCCGGCGTACACGGAGTACGGCGAGCCCCGCGGCGGCCGTCTGGGCGCGTCAAAAGGAGGAGGGGGTTCCGCGCCCCAAACCCTAGCTCCTTCCCCCGCATTTCCGTCCCGTTTTCGCCCCGCGCGCGCCGCTCAAGCTCGGGCCGCCATTGACGCCGGCCGAACTCGGGGTCGAGCCGCGCCGCCGCCTCCCGGCCTCCCCGAGCCAAACCGACCCCACCACCGCACTCCCCGCTCCGCGCCGCCCTCACTCCGCTAGGTCTAGTCGTCGGACTCCTCTCCCCCGAGGAGATCGAGCTCGGCTCGACGTCGC
This sequence comes from Paspalum notatum, assembly GCA_022530915.1. Taxonomy (NCBI): domain Eukaryota; kingdom Viridiplantae; phylum Streptophyta; class Magnoliopsida; order Poales; family Poaceae; genus Paspalum; species Paspalum notatum. Next base: position 18,378,117 of record CM039686.1, read on the forward strand.
GCCCGCGCCACCGACGCCGTCGTTCACGTTCGGTGCGCCGCCGTTCCCCGCCGCTCCACGCCTCCTCCGCCGACGAGGATACCCCCAAGGTGAAGCCCTAGCTCCCGCGCACCTCCGCCACCCCGCGTCGCGGCTCCGGCGAGCCCCAGCTCGCCGGCGCGCGCGCGCCGCGCCGCGCGGCCGCGGCCGGCGCGAGGAAGAAGACGGGGGCCGGATCTTTTTAGATCTAGCCCTCGGACTTTTCCGAATTTACACCCCGGTCCTCCCGCACGGGGGCTGAGTCTTGCAGATCTTGCAAGCTAGCCCCTGGAAACTATGGTTAATTACGCAGAGGTCCTCGGATCTGGGTTTTTCTTTTTCTTTTTTCCTTTTTCTCGGTTTGAACTTTGAAAAATCATATAAATTCAAAGAAAAATCCAAAATGGACAAACTTAGAACCTATGAACTCCTTGTAAATAGATCTATAGAGTGGGCATGATGTGGATCTGATAATTGACTGTTTTGCCCCTGTTTTTATGTATGCATGTTAAATACTCATAAAATGGAAAAGATGGCCTAAATGGTTTCCTAAATTTGTGAGGTCTTGGTGTTGGCTTACATGTGATGTCTTGGCACTGTTTGAAGGATTGTGGGCTGTAGCATGAGTAGTTTCACCTTGTATTTCACCATTTCATGCTCATTTTGTGTATTTATGCAAATAGGAAAATGGTGTATATGTAATGTATGTTCAAAATGGCATGCCTACATTTTTCTTGTGCCACTTATAGTATGGGAAGCTCACCGGTGAAATTTGAGAGTGTGCATGTATGGTTTAGTCCTTGTTTTGAAATTGATAAAAGATTACTTGCTAAACTTGATAAATGGGAAAAATGACCTTAGGGTGTATGGAAAATATCAGGGAATTTATAGTGGGTTACTAGCAACATAAGAAGCCCGGAAAGTATTTTTATGGAAATCCTTGGCACTGTTTGTACATGCATCTAGGGTTGCAAGTAGATTTTATATGGATAAATGGTTGAAGGATTTATTGTGTTGTATCATACAAGTGCTTGTTCCTGAGGTGCTCTTTACTAGTTAACATTTATATGACTAGTTGTTTTGGTGCATGTTCTACGTGATGAATCCTCTATTGAGTGATGGTTTGTACGATTTCTTAGTGCCATACAATTTCATGCATTGCATTTCGTTGCGCTCATGTGCACTCTCATGACATACATATAGATCACGTGAACGAAGAGCAGACCCAGGAGCAGCCACTGATCGAGGAGCCCGAGGACCCGGAGCCGTACCCGCAGCAAGAGGATCTCCAGCAGGCCGCCGACTCCGCTCCCGACGACACTAACCCTAGCGAGGAAGGTAGGCAGGCCCTACATTCTCCTAGCAGAATTATAATTTATGATTACGCATATGCATTAGGTATTGTTTGGAACCTTATTGCATTAGAACCACTGGCCGTCCTGGCCCTAGCACCTATATTAGGTACATAGGACGAGTTGCCTAGAAATGCTAGGCTCGAGTAGACACGAGTGAATGGTCACTCGTCGCGTAGGGTGACTCTGAAAAAGAAATGGAACACTGGCAGTTTTGCCATGATAGTATATGATGTTGATGATAAATTGGAGACCGGGCAGAGATTAAGCTATATTCTTGCGGTGTGCGTTGTTGCGGTGTAATGGCTCCGCCCGAGTCGCATAAGGCCCGTTCGCTGTTCGCCTGCTGGTTGGCATACCATTGCTAAAGTGCTTACCCGGTTAATGGGGCCGGTGAAACCTTACTTGTGCCATCCGGAGAACAGAAACACGTTCCTACCCACTGGTTGAGAGGAAGGTGGCCCGGGGGAGCTTGGTACTCATGGCGTGGAGTCCGAGATGTCGGCAGGCTCGTCATGGGGGCACAACCCGGGAGTCAGGTGGGAGTGAATCGAACTTGGGATGGGACAGGTGGAGGAGGGGGACTATATGTGGGAAAGCCGTCGTGTGAGTAAGCATATGGGCCCCTGGCATTTTTAGTTATTCCCGGGAATTAGAAATCGATTCGAATCGCTGATACTCACCAGGTGTGAGAATGCCAAATGCCGCACACGGGCAACGTAGTAATAACTTTAATACCATATGATTATGATTCATGTTTTCGAATATTACATGATTGGTTACTTAATTGATTTTTGGATGCTTCAAGTTTATGTCATTTATCATACTCTAAATGGTTATCTCTTTCTATCATAAGGGGTAGCGGCTGTCAAACCCCGCTACCTTATGTATAATCAACCTTTGATAAAAATCAATGGCTAAGGACCTAGATGATAGTAAGCAAGCTTTGCGTCAGCCGTAAGCCAATGCCATTAAGTCCTCTGAGTAATTAGTACTCAGGGTTTGCCCCCAACATTTGGTTTTCAGGTATGGAGTTCCTCTTTTGTGCCTGCGTGGGTGGAGGAGCTTGTTACCACCAGGAGTGAGCCGAGTCATGATCTGGCAATGGGGTGACATCAGTGGGCATGATGTCACTCTCCTACTGCAAGTCTTTTGTTTATCATGAACTGTGATCTTTAATTTCCGCTGCGAGACACCATTTCGAACTCTATTTTATTATGGACCTATGTTGAACCTATTTTATTCAGAACCTGGTTTGTAACTTAAAGTCTTATTACTATCTATTCAAATGCCTGTGATGATGTAACTGTTGTGGCTCCATCGTGAGTCGGATGTGTGTGATGTCGGTTCATCTGGGATTTGGTGCAAATCGAGAGCCGAGGGCTTCTCGACGGACGACCGGGTTTAGTACGGTCTAAGTACACTGTAAGCTAATGGTGACAGGTGTACTTAGCCCGTATTAAATCGAGGGTTCCGCCACATTACTGCAACCTTTTGACAGGAGAAGAGATGTCAGCAGAGCTGTGTGCAGAGATGGAGCAGTTGAGGCTTGATTTTGTCACTACCGAGCAGCTAAATGAGTTGAGAGTCAAATGCAGTCTAGAAGATCAAATCAGACAAGCTCAGAAAGATTGCACTAGCATAGCAGAATTGAAAGTGGGAATGGAGAAAGGCTTACTTCCTGATTTCAGGACAGATGATCAGGGCACCATTTGGCTGAAAGAACGCTTGTGCGTTCCACTTGATGAGGGGATCAGAGAATCCATTCTAACTGAGGCTCACTGTACTAAGTACTCGATCCACCCAGGAAGCACCAAGATGTACCAAGACTTGAAGAAGTTGTTCTGGTGGAGAAGAATGAAGCGTGACATCGCTGCCTTCGTTGCTCAGTGTGACACTTGCAACCGAATAAAAGCAGAAAAGCAGAGGCCTGCTGGATTGTTGAAGCCCTTGGATATTCCGATGTGGAAATGGGAGAAAATTACCATGGACTTCATAATTCGACTTCCCCGCACTCCAAAGGGGAATGACTCTATCTGGGTAATTGTTGATCGACTGACCAAGTCAGCTCACTTTATACCAGTGAAGGCTACTCACAATGCCCCTAGATTGGCAGAGCTATATATACAGAATGTGTTGAGACTCCATGGGGTTCCTATTAGCATTGTCTCCGATAGAGGACCACAGTTTATCGCCAGATTCTGGAAGAGTTTGCATGAAGCTTTGGGCACTAAGGAAGACTACAGTACCGCTTACCACCCTCAGACTGATGGGCAGACGGAACGAGTGAATCAACTCTTAGAAGACCTTTTGAGAGCTTGTGTGTTGACTTACGGGCCAAACTGGGAAGACAGCTTGCCGTTTGCAGAATTTTCGTACAACAACAGCTATCAAGCCAGCATTGGGATGTCGCCATTCCAGGCTTTGTATGGTCGTCAGTGCAGAACTCCCTTGATGTGGGAAGAGGCAGGAGAGAGACAGTTCTTTGGGCCAGCTATGTTTGAAGAAGTAGCGGAAAATGTGGCAAAGGTCAGAGAGAACCTCAGAATAGCTCAGAGCCGCCAGAAAAGCTATGCAGATAAGCGCAGGCGTGAGCTCACTTTTGAAGCAGGAGAATTTGTGTACTTGAAAGTGTCACCCTTGCGTGGAACCAAGAGATTTCACATGAGAGGGAAGCTTGCACCAAGATATATTGGGCCTTACAGAATCAAGAAGAAAATTGGAGATCTAGCCTACGAGCTTGAATTGCCTGAGCACCTGTCCGGAGTGCACCCAGTGTTTCATGTTTCTCAGCTTCGCAAGTGTTTGAGGTTACCTGATACACAGATATCACCAGAAGTAGTTGACTTGCAAGATAACCTGGAATACTTAGAGTACCCAGTACAGATTCTTGACCGGGCAGAAAAAGGAACCAGAAGAACAAGGATACCTGTATGCAAAGTGCTATGGAGCAATCATTCAGAAAGAGAGGCTACATGGGAGAAGGAGTCAGAATTTCGCGAGAAGTATCCGCACCTCTTCGAGAATGAGTAAGTTACCCCTAAATCTCGAGGACGAGATTCTTGTGAGGGGGGAAGACTGTAACATCCCGTATTTTTATGGAATGTTAATGATAGTAAAAATTGCGAACTTTCAAAAACTTTTCATTTAATTGTGTGGATTGCTTGTTTGCATCTCATATTAGATTCAACACTTAGCTTTTACTAGATAAACTAGTTCTAACTAATATGAAAACAACTCAACTTTAGCTAAGAGTTCAAAACTCTTTAAATAATTTATTGTGCGTTGTATGGTTCTTCTTAAAAGAAATGAACAACTATAAAATATTCTTACTAATTAAGCGCGTAGTTAATTTAAAACCTACAGTAACAAAACGCTAGACCATGTGCATGAGTGAGTGCTCGTTCTTTTCTTTGGACCTTTGAGTGCTAGTATGATTGTGTAGGTTAATTAAATTTGCCAAGCTATATCACCTACTCAAATATGTGTGCTAATTATTTTTGCTAAAGGCTAAGCCTTCAATCGAGCAGGCCGACACTCGCTGGGCTTGGCCCAGTTCGGCCAGCAGCAGCAGGTGCCCAACCGCACGCACCTTCTTTCTCTCTCGCTGATAGCGATGGCCCGCACAGCAGCTTGTCCTTCCCCTGTTTCTCTTCCCCGCGTGAGATGCAAGAAGCCGACGCAGGACACCGGCTGCTCCCTGGTTCGGATCCCCTCGCCCCATCTTCTTGGCCACCAAGCAAAACCCCAGCTGAAACCAACAGCGCCCTCGCTGCCGGTGGAGCCCGCTGCCCCGCTCTCACGCGCTCCGCGACCAGCGCACGCCAGGGGCCTGCTGCCGCCGATGCGCACCACGTACCCCGAAGCACGGAAGCCGAAAATCGATGGCCACCCGCAGCGGAAGCCTCTCCCGTGGAACCCTAACCTCCATCCTATTTAATCCCTAGCTCCTCCTTCCTCCCTGTGCGCCGCCGCTTGAGGGACCAGAGGGAGAGGGACCTAGGGAGAAGAAGCAGATCGAGGAGGCCGGGATCGGAGCTGAAGAAAAGGAGGACGCCTCGGTGCCGTTCGTGCCAAGAAGAGAAGCTACCGGAGCTCGACGTCGTCCGCATTGCAAGAAGGCGACCGCCACTGTCAGGGCCAGGAGGGGAAGCTGCGAACCCGTGCACGCGCAAGAACGTCGCCGAGCCGTGGCGAGGACCCGACGGCCACCGCCTTCGCCGTCGACACCGCGCTACCGTTCCCCGCCTTCGCTTCCTCTTCTCCACCGCGTGATCGCCTTCTCGACCCCAAGCAACCGAGGTGAGAAACCGAGCCCCCTTGACCAACCTCGCCGCGGACCGGGTCTCCCATGGAGTCCCTCTCTGTTCCGCGTGCTCACCGCCGCCGTGGCCTTCCTGGAGCCGGCCTTCGTGCCGCGTCTCAAGCCTCGAGCCGCCGTCGTTGAGGTCGTAGGGCTGCTGCGTGTAGCGCCTGCTTTGCGAGCGCCGTCGCGATTGTCGCCGTCGCGGCGCGCGCGTGAACCGCACGTGACGCCGCGAGCCCCAGTTGGCCGGTCCTTGAGCCACGCCATCGTACCCTGTGTGCGGGAGATGTGCAGTGTATGCGCGATCCACCCGCGGAGCCAAGGCCCAACCTCCTCCTCTGTTTTGCTGTCCGGCGACGTTGCCGATGAGCCTTCCATGCCTGTGTCCGTGCCTTTGTGCCGGGAAGCTTTCTTCTGCAGGAACGTGGAACCCCTTTTTACCCAAGGCCGCCGTTGCTGTGCCGTGTCTCATGTCATCGGCCGCCGTCGCTGGGTGCAGAACCGTAGCCATCGCGCGTGCGCGTTCCGCGGGCCGTCGTGTTAGTAGACGCCGTCGCGAGCCGGCCTTGAGCCGAGCCACCCGCGCCATCGCGGATGGACGCGAGTCCGTGAGCCACTGCCATCGCTATCGGATGATCCGATGCACAACCACCACCGAGGCTTTGCCCTGCCAAGCGCCGCCGTGTCCAAGCCTTGCCGCCGAAACAATCCGTGGGGAGACCCCGCCTCGCCGTCGCGGCCGGAGTCGATCCGTACCCGCACGCTTGCCTGTACGCTCTGCTTAGTTGCTGTCGCGTCGCCGTGGCCGGAGACACCCGTGCCCGCGTGACCGTGCGCCACGCGCCACCCACGTTCTTCAATCGGACGCCAGTTCGTGAGAAACCTGAGCCAGCGCCGCGTCCGGGAATCTTCCCGTGCTCGCGCGCGTGTCCAAGCCGCCGCACGTAGCTGCCTTACCGCCGTCCCACACCACCCCGGCCTAGCGCTGCCCTGGTCTCCGTTCCGCGCGCCCGTCCTAAGCCGTCTTGTGTCAAGCCGTGTGTCCGCGTGCGCTTGAACCGCGCGCAGCGTCCGCCGTACCTTGCCGCCAGTCGAGCAGCTACCCTTGTGAGCCGGCCTTCGAGCCGTTTTGTATGCAGGGTGAAGGGGAGTCGCGCCGCCGCGCGTAGTCGCCACCATGGCGAGCGCCGCCGGCGGGGAGTTTCTTGGAGGCGATTTACCGAGCACCTCGTGCACGGGGTGGGAGTCAGAGGAGGTTGAGGAGAGAAAGTGGAGCTTGGGCTCCAGTCGCCGCCGTGGCTTCGGCCCGTTCTGCACGTGGCAGGCCGGGCGTGAGGGAGAGAGGGGCAGGCCGAACCCTGCTGGGCTGCCTCTCGGCCCGTGAGAAAGGGAGCGGGCCGAGCCAAGAAAGGAGCCGAGCAGGCCGAGCCTGGAGGGGAGCCGAGCGGGCCACGTCCGTGGGCTTCGCCCGGAGGAGGAAAGGAGGAGTGGGCCAAATTCGGCCTATGTGCGCAGTAAGCCGTTTTTTCCCTTTTAATCAATTCGAACTCGAATTTAACTTAGGAAATTCATTATAAATCCCTTCCAACTCAGAAAATTATGTAACCAAATCCTAAATTCATCTAAAATCAAGCTCTACGAATTAGAGCTTTTGTTTGAGTGATGTTGGTTCTTTATGCATCTTATTTGGAGTTTATGTGCATTCGATTTATTCGGTCTTTCGCGTATAGGGCCGGCTCGGAGGACCCTGATGAGTACAACTATTTCAACTACACCGGAGTTTTAGAGCAGCCAGCTCTACCGAGGTCACCATTCAGACACTTCCCTCGCTTCATAACCTATAGACACGCAACTTGCTGCTGCTACTTTTAATATTTATGCTTGCTGTTAACCTAAAGATAGGGAGCCTTTTTCCATGTAACCACTATTACCTTGCTTGCTACATCACCACCATTATACTACTATAACTAAATAAAATGAACATGATGTGAGATTGGGTGATATGTTGGTGGGATGTGATAACTCTTGGCGTGTGTGAAGTGGGTGGATTTGAGCGAGAGATGGTGTGTGAGATGGGTGGCGAGAGTCGGCACCGGAAACATGGGAGAGACTAGAACTCTCTTCAGAGTGGAGAGAGGTGTGTGGTGGTGCGCGGCCCACCGCTGAGGCTGGCAACCGACCTTTGGAAGGCTTGCTCTCGCCGATTAAGGACCGAGTAGGGGTGACAGTATCTTGGACTATGACTCGTGCATACCACACGACCTCAGGCCCGGTTCTTGACTTTCCCCAATGGCACTGGAACTGTTGGCGTAAGGCGATAGTGTTAGGGGGCGATGACGGTTGCGGGGGTAATCTCTCGTCCCCGATATACTCGACCCGTGGGGCCCCGGATCAGTCGAGCTCACAGTTCTGAGAGTGCGGTGGGTTTGTATCCGCACAGTTTCTAGCTCAGAAAAGCAGGAAAGGTGCCAGAAAGGGAGGGTTATCTATCGGTGTGGTGGGCCCGGGGCAGATCACTACTGCCTCCCTCCCATCTCGTGTGGGTACAGATGTACAACATCCTCTCGAGAGTGTATGATCTATACGTATAGCCGCCGTCCCCGGTCAAAGGACGATCCAAGAGCGGAGTCACTTCATCTAGCATGGGATTTCTTCTCTTCTCCCTCGAGTGTTTGGAATCCGGCTGCGGCCGTTGAGGCATGGACGGGTGGGAGCTGTCATGCCGCAGATGTAGTATGATGAGTGTGGATGATATGGAAGAGGTGTATGGTGGTGAGGTGTGTATGTGTTGGGTTGAGTGATGAGCAGGGGAACCGGTTGTGTGATCGAATTCCCGAATGGAATAATGATATGGTAAACTGGATAATATTATTTACATACTTTCTTGCATAGGAAGCCTAGAGCCTTCCACTTGTGCCAGTCCCTTTTATTATTACGCTGCCGCTTAGGGGAGTGTCTCAGGGTGGCCTGCGCTACTGGCGCGCAGGTTTTGGAGATAAGCTGGATGACGACCTCTTCTTCGACGGAAGGTGATGAGATGGACGATGATCATTCCCATGAAGGACGGACAACTGAGGATCACGGTGCTTCGCTCAAGGATGCCTGTGGAGATGGACCCGAAGACTTACTTTCCGCTGCTAGATTACGGTTTCTGCTTGATTCAGTCCTATTGGACTTGTACCGGCTTAGGCCATTAATGTATAAATGTAATATTATTCGAAGCTGTGGATGTGATACCGATGGAAACATATGAATTGCGATAGCTTATGTGTATCCTGTGACTATCGCAATGAGTAAAGGCTTGGATTTTGGCATCGCGGAATCCGGGTCGTTTCACCCGACGTACCGTGGTATCGCTCTGTGGGGGCTAAACCTAGGGAATGGCGGGTTGGAATCGAACTTGGGATGGGACAAGAGGAGATGGGGGCTATATGTGGGAACGCAATGGCTAGTAAGCATATATCCCTAGCATTTTTTGTTATTCTCGGGAATTAAAAATCGATTCGAATCGCTGATACTCACCAGGTGTGAGAATGCCAATACCACTGACGGGCAAAGTAGTAATCCACTTGAATATGTTATATTATTAAATCATGATTTTGTATATCAACATGCTTGGATGTGTATGATCCGTCCCTCTATTCATGGTGTTGCCCATCCACTGCTAGGAGGTCAATGGACTTGGGAGATGCTTTGAGGTCGAGGGAGGGCTGACCCGACGTACCGTGGTATCGCTCCTAAGACGGCTACTCCCAAGGGGTGGGATGGAAGTGCTGTGAATCTTGGGGCGGAACATGTGTTCATGTTATACTTTCCTGCAAGTATTTACTTCATGATATAAATGATATTCATGATTAATGGATAGCAGATGTCAAATCCTGCTATCTTATGTCAATATGATTTTGTTTAAGAATCAACAGCTAAGGATCCACATGATTAGTAAGCATGCTTTGCGTCAGCCGTAAGCCCCGTCCATTAAGTCCTACTGAGTAATTAGTACTCAGGGTTTGCCCCCACTTTTGGATTACAGGTACTGGCGACATCTGGATAGGGATAGCTGTGTTGGAGGTGGTAGTACCGGTGGGCTCGGTGCTACTCGCCTTGTTCATCTCTTCGTGAAGGCTAATTAAGTATATTGTTTCCGCTGCGAGGTTCTGAAATCGCTTCCGCTAATTTTATGAAATGTATTTGACTTCATATATTTGGTTTGTAAATCTAGTCTATTATTCTCTATTTTAACTGCCTGTGATGATGTAATTGTTGTGGTTCCTTCGAGAGTCGGATGTGTTTGATGTCGGTTCCTCTGGGAATGGTGTTATCGAGAGCCCGAGGGACTCTCGACGGACTAACGGGTTTAGTCTGATCTAAGTGCACTGCGAGCCAGAGGTGACAGGTGTGCTTAGTCTAGGTTAAGCAGGGCGGTTCCGCCATAGTGCGGCAGGCCACGGAGGCGGCGACGCGCGGGCGACAGAGAGTGGAGACAGCGTGGAGACGGCGGCGGGCTTCGGGGCGACGGCGGCGGTGGCGGCAGAGACGGAGAGCGAAGGGGAGCCGTGGGTGGCCAGCTGAAGCCACCAGAGGGGCTTGCGGGTGCAAACGTGGCCCGGCCAGAATTGAAAGGCCGATTCCGGCGTTCGGCCAGAGCCACCCGCAGGGGCCTTCTTGGCATGCGCTGGCCTGGCCAGGGGAGCAGCCTCTTTAGCCAAACAGTGGGCCTCGTCGTGGGCTAGCCAGGCCAGCCCCCTGGCTTACCAACCAAACAGCCCCATACACACCCATGGCGTGGCGTAATCCTCCATCTAACGTGTGCACGCGCACGAAGAAGGATTGATGATGCGTCTGCACGCCGCTATTAATTCCTAGAGAAGAGCCTGCTGGAGACGATGACGCGCCAAGCCAGAAGGTGGCAACAGCCTCCTTGTTCGTCTCCGTCAGCTTGAGCCCAGAATGCAAAAACCAGCGACCATCGTACTTATTTCTATGTTTTAAAAATCACGTCAAAACTTCTATGAAAAATTCAATAAAAATGTGAATGGATACATGATGCATATATAAAATTTGAGAATGAACAACCATGAATGCACGGAGAAAAAAAAAAGAAAATCAGAAGTTTTTAGCGGGTTGCGGGTCCACATTGAAACCCAATTACATTTTTTTCTTTCTCCTCGCTCGAATGTATGTTTTGTTCCAATTTCTATGTGTATGTAGATATTTGCATCATATTTTCACAGATATTTTTTATTAAATTTTTAATGCAAGTTTTGATGCAATTTTTAAAACGTGTGATATTTTTTTTAAAATTTTTAATGCAAGTTTTGATGCAATTTTTGAAACGTGCGAATAAGTTTGACTTGCCCCCCTGCTCCGTGGGGCGGTCCTTTGAGTGTTCGAGTTTCCTCTCCTCCTCCGCCTTCGCCTTAGCCTCCGCCACCCTCTCCGGCTCGCTGTGATGGTCATCCCTCGCCTTCCCGTCCTGCTCCTCTTCACGATCCTGCCGCTTCGCAGTACTCTCGCTCGGCTGCGGCTGCGGCGGCGCCACAGGCTTAGCCTTCTCGTCTTCCTCTCTGCTTCTCTCCTTCAAGCTCATCCTCTCCGCTGACTCAAGGCCAACCTTGGCCGCCTTGTCCTCCTCCTTGTCGGCTGCTGGCTTATCGCCGCCGCCGGTGACACGGGGCTCCTCCACTTTGGCTTGCGGTGGCGCAGAAGTAGGAGGCGGCGCGGCGGCAGCGGCCGCACCGGGACTGGCGAGCTGCTCTTGCTGCAGCTTGGGCACGGTGAGCGTCAGCGTGGTGCCGTCGAAGCTGGCTGTGAAGGCGTCGAGGTTGGCCGTGATGGGCAGCCGGAACCGCAGCGCCTTGCCCTCGGAGCCGCCAGTGCCGCCGGGCGTGGGCTTGCGCTGGGCGATGACGAGGCTCTCGCCGTCCACGTACACGTGGAAGTCCCCCGGCTTGAACCCTTTTGATTTTTTTTTTTCATTCAACCATATGACGAAGAAGATAATAAGTGCGCATGTCGTCGATCGAACAGTTGCAGTCACGCTCACGCCTCACCTGGGAGATGAAGACGGAGGAGGCAGTTGGCGCCGCCGTCGTCGAGCCACTCGTAGGCGGGCTCCGCCGCCGGTGCTTGTCTGCTCGTCATCGCCGGTGATCTCTGCCCCTTTGCAGTACTCTCTCTCGGCTGCGGCTGCGGCGGCGCCACAAGCTTAGCCTTCTCGTCTTCCTCTCTGCTTCTCTCCTTCAAGCTCGTCCTCTCCGCTGACTCAAGGCCAACCTTGGCCGCCTTGTCCTCCTCCTTGTCGGCTGCTGGCTTATCGCCGCCGCCGGTGACACGGGGGCTCCTCCACTTTGGCTTGCGGTGGCGCAGAAGGAGGAGGCGGTGCGGCGGCGGCCGCCGCACCGGGACTGGCGAGCTGCTCTTGCTGCAGCTTGGGCACGGTGAGCGTCAGCGTGGTGCCGTCGAAGCTGGCTGTGATGGCGTCGAGGTTGGCCGTTCTGGGCAGCTGGAACGCCTTGCGGAGCGGCAGCGCCTTGCCCTCGGAGCCGCCGGTGCCGCCGGGCGTGGGCTTGCGCTGGGCGATGACGGTGAGCCGGCGCTCGCCGTCCACGTCCACGCTGAAGTCCCCCTTCTTGAACCCTTTTGATTTTTTTTTCATTCAACCATGTGACGAAGAAGATAATAAGTGCATGTCGTCGATCGAACAATTGCAGATTTGCAGTCACGTTCATGCCTCACCTGGGAGATCAAGACGGAGGAGGTAATTGGCGCCGCCGTCGTCGAGCCACTCGTAGGCGGGCTCCGCCGCCGGTGCTTGTCTCCTCGTCATCGCCGGTGATCTCGATGAGGTTGATGGCGCCGCGCGTGTTCTTGGTAGCCGCTTGCTCTGTGGCGCTATGCAGAATGGATCGAAGAATCGAGGCAGCCATTGGGCATGCAGCACCTCGCCTCATCATATATGCCAGGGACCGGACGCCGTGAGCCTGCACTTCTAGCTTCTTTATCCGCTCACTCATTCCAAGCTTTTTCACGAGGGCAAGAAAATCGGTCGATGTCTTTGAGGCCACGGAGGAGGACAACAAATGGCTTGGCGGTGAAGGATTGGGATCTCATCTCAGCTCTGGAACCTCCAAGGACCGATATGTATATGCAGTACACTATCCGCGATGGTATCCTCTGTATTTGGTCCCTAACATATATACCTGAAGCCTGCAGCATTAACCCCTACAGTATATCATATTTCTGTATTATTTAATTATTTGTTATTTCTCGTTACTACACAGTCGACAAGCAAGACCCACCAACCTTTCCCTTCCATTTCCACCGCGCAGCAGCCTACGGACACCGGCCGACCGCTGGCGCGGCTCTCGCGGCACCCTCCTTGCAGCCCGCCGTGTCGGCCTTCGCGGCACCACCTGGCTCGGGTGCAGCCTAGTGCTGGCCGCCCCGGACCGCCCGATGCAGGCAGCCGCTAGTTGATGGCCGCCCCGACGGCCCGGCCCGCCCCGCCAGCCTTTGGCCACACCGCCGGCGCTTGCCGCTCATGCGGCATGCCCCCGCTTGCCCGACGACGCTGGCTGCCAGCCACCCCGCGGAACGTCCCGCCTACTCACGGTCGCCTCCCCCCCCTTGCCACGCTGAAGGCTACGGTATATGGGGCCGCACACCGCCGCTGGACTGGAGGCCGCAGGCTGCTAGCTCGGGCCACCACTCTGCAGCTGGAGCTTCTTCTTCCACAAGCGCGAACGAAAAAAGAGAGTATACGGGGAGGGTGTTGATCCTGCAAATTTGGGGGTGGTATTCCCTTCTTGTAGAGTACGGAATGATTTGCAGGTCACCGCTGCACTAGTTTTGTTTTCACTTAGTCTATAATTTAGCGGTCTAGGGCCTTTATAGATCACTAGCATAATATACGTGCAACACATATGTGTCATCAGATGACCGGCCGAGCAATAGAAATGAGGGAAAAAAATGAATGAATTATAAGGATGGAGTCACAAAAATTATTCGATGAGTATTGGCACAAAATGATGTGGAAAAAATTAATAAAAGACTAAGTGGTGAAAATATTTTTCTTCATTGAGTTTTAACTTCTAACCCATTCTAACACTTTTCTACGATCTCGGTGGAGCCAACGTGAAGATGTACTCTGTCGGAAAAAGGATTTTTCCAACTCGCTCCTTTTTTTACGCGTAGATTGCGGCGCCCAGCCTTGTGTCCATTTCCTTTGGGCGCGCGGCACGGCATCTCGGCGTCGGCTGCTACCTGCTTTCCAACTTTCGGAATGGATTTGATCTTTCTAGTGCCAGTCTTCTCCTGTCTGTGGCTTGAGAAAATCCGATTGTATGTGGATCCAAATCCAACTTGCAGTGAAATTTGTACGGCGACAATACTTTAGTTACACGAGTAGAAATTCTGTATGGAGGCTAACTGAACAATTATTCAAATAACAGAAGGTATGAAATGAACATTTTCTCTTTGAATGTTTTCTTCCTTTTCTCCCCATAGACAAGTTGAATTTATGGTTGACTTTTTTTTGGATGATAGTTGAAAGCACCATGATGACCTAATAATGTTACGTGAAGAAATATGAAATTCTCCGGATTTTTTTTTTCGGGTCAATCAACCAGTGGGCTAAGCATGTCCCGTTGAGCCGTTGAGGTTGGACAGACAGCAAAGACCTGAGCTGAGCATCTACCGTTCCGTTACACTGCGCTTACTTGCAGTGCACAGGAAACAACCCATGATTATTTGCACCCAATCCTTACGCGGGGCGCGCCGCGCGCCGTGTCCCCCTCTGCTGCCCTGCGTGGGTCCCACGGCAGGGACGCGTCGCACATGCGCCGCGCAGGGGCCTTGTTATTTGCACAAGTCCAAGCCAGTGAATGAGGATCAAGAGATCAAGGGAACAGGGATGTAAACGCAATGTAATCACCATCATATTTAGCAAGCTCAATTATAGTTCCCAAAATGGCAAAATCACCATCAATTATTAACAGGTGTTAAGATCAAAACACATTGGGCCAATCCTAATATTTGCCTACAAAATAGATCATGGCGGGGGAAAACATAATTCAAGATCAAAATGATGTCACAAAGATGACTTCAGCCGATGTTTCCCATATTATTCCAATCAAAAGGAAATTCCTAGAGCCCCAACCATCTAGGGTTTTAGTGCTTGAGCACCAAGGACAGACCAATTTTCGTGCTCTTCTCAGTTGCCTTGGTGTCGACAAGACTTGGGGCGCCATTCATGCTAGAAAAAGGGCACTGACCATGCCCTAGTTGCTCAAGCGGCTGACGGATCGGAGGACGGCCAGTGAGCGGTGGAGGTGGCGTAGCTGCTGGAGCCAGAGGCGGTTGGGGGGCGAGCAAGGCCGCGAAGATAAGCGGAGACGGCGAGAGTTTTTTTCATGGCTTAACGCCCTTTTTTTTTTCATGGCGTCCGATTCGTGAGAGTTTTTTTTTTTTTGTGACATGAAATAGTACATGTATTGCATATTTGCATGTATGCACATCGATGCTACGTACACGTACGTTTAATCTCTACGTATAGTCGTCATAGACACATCTGTGGCGCGCGTGTGATCTGCCATCTAGCGTGTGCACGCACACGAACAAGGCTTGATGATGCGTCTGGACGCCGCGATTAATTCCTGGAGAAGAGCCTGCTGGAGACGAAGACGCCAAGCGTGAAGGCGGCGACAGCCGTGGCGATCGCCTCCTTGTTCTTGCTGAGAGTGTCCGCCAGCTTGAGCCCCTCCTCCATGGCGCGGTCCTTCCAGTGCTCGCACTTCCTCTCCCGCTCCGCCTTCGCCTTGGCCTCCGCCACCCTCGCCCGCGCCGCCTCGATCCTGCGCGCCGCCTCGCGGGCCACCTCCTCTCTGTGATGGTGGTCATCCCTCGCCTTCTTCCCGTCCTGCTCCTCTTCTCGACGCTGCCCCTTCGTCGCAGCACTCTCGCTCGGCGGCGGCGGCGGCGGCGGCGGCCCCACGGGCTTGGCGGCCTTCTCGTCTGCTTCCTCTCCGCTTCTCTCCGTCGTCAAGCTCGCCCTCTCCGCCGCCTTACCGGCAACCTTGGCCGCCCTGTCCTCCTTCTGTTCGGCTGCTGGCTTTTCATCGCCGCCGGCGACACGGCCGGGCTCCTCTTTGGCCTGCGGCGGTGGCGCAGAAGGAGGCGGCGGCGGCGCGGCGGCCGCAGCACCGGGACCGGCGGGCTGCTCTTGCTGCTGCAGCTTGGGCACGGTGAGCGTCAGCATGGTGCCGTCGAAGCGGCCGGTGATGGCGTCGAGGTTGGCCGTGCTGGGCAGCTGGAACGACTTGCGGACCCGCAGCGCCTTGCCCTCGGAGCCGCCGGGCGCGGGCTTGCGCAGGGCGACGACGGTGAGCAGGCCCTCGCCGTTCACGTACACGCTCATGTCCTCCTTCTTGAACCCTTTGATTTTTTTTTTTTTTTTGATTCAACCATAAGAAGAAGAAGAGGATAATTAGTGCCCGTCGTCGATCTAACAGTTGCAGTCACACCACAGCTCACCTGGGAGATCGAGCCGGAGGAGGTAGTTGGCGCCGCCGTCGTCGAGCCACTCGTAGGCGGGCTCGGCGTCGGCAACCATCGCCGCCGGTTCTTGCCCGCTCGTCATCGCCGGCGGTGATCTCGATGAGGTTGACGGCGCCGGCCGCGCGTGTTCTTGTGCTGTGCACGTACGTTGGTGGTCTTGGTAGCTTGGTTCTTGGCGCTGTGGGGAATGGATCGATGAACCGAGGCAGCCATTGGGCACCTCGCCTCATATATGCCCGGGACGGCCGGACGCCGTGAGCAGCAGTGCAGGCTTGTAGCTTCTTTATCCGCTCACTCATTCCAAGCTTTTTCTCGAGGGCAAGAAAAAAATTGTCGATTTCTTTGAGGCCACGGAGGAGGGCAACAAATGGTTTGGCGGTGAAGGATCGGATAGGGATCTCATATGCCTCAGCTCTGGAACCTCCAAGGATCGATCGATTTGTTTACCGTTGCCTTTCGGCGCGCGACACGGCACCTCGGCCTCGGCTGTTTACCTGCTTCACTGCAACGTAAGCGCGGCTCAGGTCTTGCCGTCTGTCCAACCTCAACGGGACAGGCTGATTGTTCCAAAAAAAATCATGAAAAGTTCAGATTTCTTCACGTAACATTAGCTCATGATGTTGTCAACTGTCATCCCAAAAAATTTCAACCAAAAATACAACTTGTGTGAGGAGAAAAAATTTGTATGGAGGCTAAGTGAACAATTATTCAAATAATAACAGAAGGTAGTGAAATGAACTTTCTATCTTCGCAAATTTCACTGCAAATTGGGTTTGGCATACAATCGGAATTTCTCAGGCCACAAGCCTACAGGAGAAGACTAGCTCTTGCCAGTCTGGCACCAGAAAGATCAAATTCATTCCAAAAGTTGGAAGCTAAAATTCTGTGCTCTGTTTCTGAATGGATTGCCACTGAACTATGGTGAAAGAAAAAGATAAAGCCATGCTTGGAACCGTTGTTTGCAGGGAGCAGATTTAACTATAGCTCTTAAATCAGGCTCAATATTTCTTTCCCTTTTCATCTACCCAATAAGGCTTGGAAATTGAATTATATCGTATATATATGTATACCACAGGAAACAACCCATGATAATTTGCAGATATCCAAACCAATGAATGGGGATCGGGAGATTAAAGGAACAGGGATGCTAACGCAATGTAATCACCATCATATTCAGCAAGCTCATCGATAGTTCTCAAAATCACCATAAATTATTAACAGGAGGTGTTAGGAACAAAACATTCAGCCAATCCTAATATTTGCCTACAAAATAGATCATGGAGGGGAAAAAAAATATAATTCAAGATCAAAATGATGCCACAAAGATGACCTCAGGCGATGTTTCCCATGTTATTCCAATCCACTGTAACTGAAAAGGAAATTCCTAGAGCCCAAAACATCTGGGGTTTTAGTGCTTGAGCACCAAGGACACACCAATTTTCGTGCTCTTCTCAATTGCCTTGGTGTCGACCTCACCAGAGATGGTGACGAATGACTTGGGGCGCCATTCATGCCGGACAAGGGCACTAGCCATGCCATAGTTGTTGAAGCGTGCCTTTATGGTTGTGTGGGGATCCAATGAGTGCTGAGACCCAAAGATTAGGGTGCTCTCATTTCTTGAGAAGCTGTGTGACAACTCAGCTCCAACAGCAGTGCTTGAATGTTGCTTTACCAAGTGATAGTAGGATGCAACCAGGGAATCACCATGGTTATTCCTGATGAAGATTTTTCATGGTTATTCACCAAAGTAGAATTGAAGACAAAGACATGTGTAATACTAATGTTCACTGATGACACCGAGGCAGATTAGCATATGATAGCTCAAAAAGGAAATGATACTCACAAATGAAGGGAAGCGATAAGATCTGGGTTGGTGAGGCTTAGGGCAGCATTGTACTTGGTGAAATTGCTTGTCGCTGTATCAAATGAAACATCAACGCCCACTGAAAGTGCTTTGCTTCCAAAGACAGCAGAAAGGTTAACCATGGGATTGGAATTAAGCCCAACACTTGCATTCACACCAGCGTAGTCATGTAGGTACTGGAGTTCAAGCTGATAAGACAGATACAACGACGATTGAGTATTTTTACCTTACTGGCCAGCATGTTGGATAAGAACAGTTGTAGGTTAGTAGCCAATGGCAATTGATTAGAGCCTTCAAATTACGTACCTTCCCTGATCTTTGGTCCGGAACAACCAAGTTGAGAATCGATTTGAGTCCTGGAGTTCCGAACTCATCCACAGTGATTGTCGTCAAAAGCTGGAAGATTTGAAACCCAACTCTCAGAAAAGACCGTAAATTCACAGGTACAGATTATGAGGCATTAAACACAGTTAAATGCATAGCACGAAAATGGAAACATGGCTCATGCTGCTTACATCCGACTCTGAATTTGCTTTGACATCAACTGTCAGCTTCTTGTTCTTAATCTGGGTGTGAAGCTCACCAAAGACAGACTCATTTTTCCTTGTTCCTGCAGCTGTGATTGCCTGTATGCAAAAGCAAGACCGCATTACCACAGCGCACAACACACAGGCACTATATGAAGATACACTGAACCAATATTGTATCCTGACCCTCCACTCATCTTCTCGGTAGACAAAATTCACCTGGGTTTACTAAATCTTTGTTGCATGGTATAAACAAAAATACACGATGCAATTACAGTAAAAGAGAACGAAAAATTATGTTCTAGCAACCGCAGAACCACAGTAATTAAGAGACACGAGGTCCTGAACAACATCTAATAAAAAAAATAGAGACTCCAAGCACGAGATCCAGCACACATTGCACACGACCGTAAACAGTGATCGGTAGTGGGGACTACTCTCTGCAAACAAGCAACAGGAGCGACCGATTCGATCAGCCAATTGGAAATGGGCGTGGCGGTTCCATCTGTTTGGGCAGTCCTAAAGGAATCGGATTCCCAGCGATTCACTCCACCAAGGACTACGCCACGAGATTATGGAATCCTTTGGGGGAGACGCGCGATGAGAAATTGAGAAGAGGATAAGAGGGTGATTGATTAGGAGGGAGGGAGTGAGCACTCACGACGCCGTGGGGGGAGCAGGTGGTGAGGGAGAACTTCTGGTGCGTGTTGTAGTCCTTGTACAGCAGATCTGCACCGCGAAGGGAAACCACACACCGCGTGAGGATCAAGCCGTTATCAGGCACCGAAGAACATGAGCAGGAACAAAATCAGGAGGGAGAGTAAAGATGGCGCTCTAGACCTCTGGTCTTCTTGCCGATGTCGGTGTAGAGGCCGGGTGCCATGGCGGCGGACGGCGAGAAGGGTGCGAGTGGTACGGAGGAGGCGAAGGGAGAGGTGCCAGCGGCCGAGGCGGAGGCGGAGGCGGCGCCCAGTTAAGACTCCGCTGCAGATCTTGGCATCTTTGGTTCTTTTTCCTGGTTCTCTGGTGTGGCCGATCGCGTCGCGTCTCCGCTCTCTTCGTCCTTCGTGGGGAACAACCCGCGGAGGCGGGCAGCTGGGCCAGGCTGTTTCTGGGACCCCACGCAGTGGTCGCCTCGCGCACGTGTTGGGCTGGGGAGCGAGCATTGGAGAGAATTTTTTTTGGTTTTTATATATTTTTGGGAAAAGTGTATTTTTCATCCCTATGTATTTCAAAAGTGCGTAATTTATCCTTTAGGTTTTATGTTTTAGTTGGTGCAAATCAACCCCTCCACTAATTAAAATGGTATATTAGGCCACATAATCATATGACTAATCATTTATTAGCCACATCATGTGTCGATGATGCGGTACACTTGTGAACCCTTTCTCTCTTTCTTGTTCGGTTTCTGTCTTCGCTTTCAACCCCCCACTTCATCCCTTGCATATCATTTGTATTATGTTTCTCTTCACTTAGCGAATGGATCGGTTCAGCTAGTGCCACGTTGCTTATTTCCGCCTCATCTCGGCCGAGATCGGCTTCGACCCGCCGATATATTCAGGTCTCCTAGGTCCTAGGATGAGTGAGCTCATCTGTGAGCCGACGATCATGGCAGCTCTCGACAACATGTTCAACATCAATTATTTGCATTGAGAGGACGTTCCTTGTGGCACGACATTCGGTGTGATGGACAAACTACAAAGGACTTATTGCTGCGTTGAAGGACAAGTTATTGTCGAAATTTCATCAGGTTCCTTTGAAAAGTCACCACCATTGCCTTATGTTTTGTGGCAAGGCATGTGTTCGAGTTAAAAAACGTCGTCACAAGTCAGCACGTGACGTGGCTAATTAAGGATTAATCAGATGATTATATGGACTAAACCAGTATTAAACTGAGGTGGAGATGATTAGTGTACCGATTTAATTAGCTAAGGGATTAATTTGCACCAACTAAAACATAAAGGATGAATGTCACACTTGTGCAATACTTAAGGGATGAAATACACATTTTTTCTATATTTTAAGATAGAATGTTTATTTAGTGGTAGGCGACATTTCTGTCGACAGCAAGGCGTCCGTGATGACTTCGTCAATCTCAAGATATGCTGGCCGAGTCTTTCGGATGTGCTCATAGAGATAGCGTGTGCGCGCGTCCGTTCATAGAGGTGAATATGCGTGCGTTTGTGAGCATCCGCGTTTCTACGATGTTTAAAAAAAAAAGATAGAACATAGAAATATACCTCCTCATCCTCAAATTACACATGTCCTCTCTCCAAGTGGGTATTGCAATGGGAGACAAGGGCTAAACACCTCAACCACAAAAATCAGCGTTGAATTTTTTGCGAAGACCCTCCTAGGAATTGTCTAGCTCTGGACGATATGGTACCCGTTCACCCAAGGCCAGCTATCGTACCTAGATTTGTTCTATCGTATATCTTCCACAAGTGAATAAAAACATTTGTGGCGCAATGGTATTCATGTAGCCTTCTATTCCACACGCCTTACAGCGTGTTTGGTTTGACGGTTAGACTAGTCCGGCATTACCTACCTCCGGATGGACTCGTCCGGAGATTTCTGGTGGAGTGAACTAATTTCGCATGCTATCATGCTAATACAGTACCGCGGCAATGGACGACATCATTCCACCACGCAAACCAAATGGCAACGGAGGCTCGGATGTAGCTTCAATGACTCCGGAAGCAACTGAACCCGCAAACCAAACACGTTGATTGAAGCATTGTTTTTTTTTTATTAGTTAATCTAGTTTTTTATTGGTTGATCTAGCCAATCTAGCCATACCTCAATTGCAGGCTGTCTTCTTTTGTTTTATGTGAAACTTGTTAACAACCCCGATAACCTTAGTGGAGAACTCGACAAAACAGTTACCTCCTCTAGCTGCTGCTGCCTACACGCAGCATGCTACAAAGCATGGGCTAGCAGGGGCAAACCGCAAACACAATTCAGCAACGCAACCAGAAGAGCGAGTGTGGCCACGTAGACCGCGGTGTTTATCCTGGACTCCTGGTGTGGGATGTCTCGCCTAGGCCCTGCTAGTACACGGTGTGCGTGTTGGTCGGCAGTCGGCAGGAGAGGCGCCTAGGTGCTGTAGACAAGCAACTGGAACCCCTCATCGCTGGCCTCAGGCTCTGGAACATGGTCTCTCTGGCGAAGTGGTGATAGAGGAGCTCCATCATGTAAACGATGGACGTGACGCCAAGGCAGGGCATGGTTGCCAACAAATTAAAGCGAACTCGGCTCGCCATTGGCCTCGCCATATTTTTGTTGCTCAGCGCCGCACAAGCGCACATCACAGGAGCACAAGTGAGTACACACATCCAGACACGCTGTCGAGTGCCGACCAGGAGGCGGCGCGGCGCACCGTCAGCCTGTCACGACGCCGTTCTAGGAAGCCAGGACCGGAAGGCCATGCCGCGGCGTACTTGCAGGGTAAAGCTCGGCACAACTACATGCATTCATCTTAAATGAAATCCACCCAAATTAACTGGCAACTTTTTACTTGGCGAGTTCCGTGTACAAGTTTAAATAAGTCACTAAAAACGCATTGATATGGAACAACTTAGTAGCAGAAAGGCTATGAACAATGCTAGTTCGTTGACTGTTTGAACAACAGGTTAGTAAGAGGACGACCAGATAAACATTCAACCTGGATTTGGCACAACCGCCGATTCGGATGAACTGGCGTAGCGGACGACATGCCGATAGGGACAACGCTTGTGCGACTACAGGTGCACCTCCGCGGGGTGGCCTATGGCCGAGACTTTGCTGGAGCCACAGAACTAGGGCAGGCACACTGTAGTTCGCCTTGATGCACGGGTGTCGTCTCCAGGAGAGGAGGGAAGGGCAGTAGATCTAGTCTGACTAGGGACACCAAATCCGATCCAGACTGGCCTGGGGAAGCGGTGGCGGCGGAGGAGGAGGAGACGACCGGAGATTTGGAGGAAGCGGCGGTGACCTGCTCGGAGCAGGGAGGACAAGGCGACCGGGAGAAGGAGGATGCCTCTGCAGCCTGAACACCAGAGGGAATGCCTACCCCTGGATCTTCCTTGATCAGAACGGTGAGGGGCTAGAGACAATGACGCGACAGCCAAGTGGCACTGCTGGGGGAAGCGGCGGCACGGTGGAGGATCAGGGGTACGACGACACAGCTTCAAGGTGGCTCCATGGGGGATGCGATGGCACATTGGAGGGGCCAGGGATGGTGAGAGGGAGACGTAGCTACGCGGGCTGTGGCGGTTAGGGTTATGCTAGTGGTGGTGCCACCCCACTGGATATTGGGAAGGCGCGGTGAAGACGAAGGGTGGCCTGGTCCCACTCGTCGGCGCCGGAAAAAGGCGGAGAGAACCACAAACCGCAGAGGGTGGAATACGGGTAGTGAAGTGGGAAGCCATTCATATTTTTAAGTAGTAGAAATTAGAATGGAATTGAGAGTATGCAGGAGATCGACTGTGGAGTTTGCTATTGGTTTCTTCTTTGGGAAGACAAAGTCCTATAGATTTTTTATACGAGCTTTTGTCGGCGTAAGGACTCTGACGAAGCCTTCATTAGGGTGATGAACTTGATGAAGGTCAAACATGTAATAATCCATTATTGCCAAAAGGTCTAATCCGGTCCCTAAACCCTAGCCCTCAGTCATATTTATAGAGGGCGTGGTAATCTAAATGTCTTTCCCTGAGGGATTTTAGAGTTACAAACAATCCTCACCCTATATGGGCTGGCCATTTCATGGACCTTTGCTCGTCGTGTCCCCCTCTAACAGTAGCCCCCCTCCCAAAGAAAACTACTTTGTCGAGACTCGAGATGGTATATTGTTGACGCGGCTTAAGTACTAAATTTATGTTATAATTTCATATGATTTTATGCCGTTTAATGAATTAATATTGTGATTTATTATTATTTTACTAACAATTAACCCCGTTTTCGAGAATGCTCTTTGTTTTTGTGCATTATTCATTTTTTGCAGGAAATCAGGTAATAATTGATATATTTGAAGAATTCTCGGAAATAGGATTTATGCTAAGATGAGCAAAGCCCAAGTGCAAAAGGATAATGAAGCCCAATTGAAGGATAAAGCCCAATTAAAGGAGTATTCTAGAAGATGAAGGTTGCTAGGAAAGGCAATTCCTGAAATATTCGCGAAGTCAATAACAGCAGCAACTTGTGGGCCCAATTTGGAGACCTTAACGACGTCAAATGAAGAAAGTTTGAATACCAAAGTTGTAGATCTCTTCGAGCTCTACAATTTAGAGTCCGAGTTTGCATTTATTGGACTTCGGAAGGCAAAGTTATGGTCGATTTACTACAAGTTGCAGAACCGGGAAGGTTTATTTCGGGAATTAAAGAGAGAAGACTTCGTCATCAAGCAAGGAAAGATATGGACGACCGGGACTCTTCTAGAAGCTTGATTATACTTGGAAATAGATGTATGAGGTGTTCTAGGACTCTTAGAACCGACCTATTAGTTTCCATGTATAGGGTTTCCTTCGGGATATAAATAGAGGGCTCCATCTAGGGAGATGAGAGGAGAGACTCGCCACAAATCCATTGTAACCGAGAGGCTAGGGCAGAGCTCGAGGGCCAAAGGAGTTCAACTCGGTGGGAGGAACATCTCGGCGAAAGGAGGAAGCAAGAGGAGACAGGACCCAGGGGGGTCGGCCGACCCCTAGAGGTCTGGCTCGGCCGACCCCTGGCATCCCGAGGGCAGATCGAGTTCGTCTTTCGTCGACTTCTTCGTCTAGTTCATCTCGACGGCTTTGGGTCACGAATTCCGATGTATCTTGAGTAAACCCCTCGAACTTCTTCTGTACTATGATAAAACCTTGATTATGGATCTATAAAGTTGTCTTTTAGACTTTGCTTCTTGTTTATGCTTGTTCATGATCTATGCTTAGCAATGCTTGTTGTCTAATTGTGTAAATCAGTGGCCACTGTTAAGTACTTCACATGTCTTTTAGTAGATTTAATCTGCTCATGTTAGGCATAGTTAGGGTTTACTAGTTCGTCGATTACCTGGTTACCAGTGACAGTGGAGCCCGGGGAAAGGTTCAAGTAGGTTCTTGACATTCATGTTCATGCTTATTCTATGCTTAATGTTTAGATCTAAGTCAAGGTGGTTCGTAGTACTTTAGTAGTTTGTCTCATATCTCTTGTGGATCCTTTTGCCTGTTTAAATCCTATATACCCCGAGTTTAAGTCTTTGCTTATACCTTTTATGCAATAGATTAGAATATAGATTAGATCTTGATTAGAGTAGAATTAGAGTCTTTATTAGTTGTAATTAGATAACCTTTATCTCTTATTTAAGCTTATTAGATATATTAGAATTAGATAGTAATATTGTTAATAATTGATTAATAGCATTTTAAACATAATTAATCCCGGATTGATAAACCCAAGATACTCATCCTGGGGAAAAGCTACCGCGATACTGTGCGCTTGCAGTATAAGGATTTGGCATGCTTAAGTGCTGTCAACAACCGCGAAGGCTGAAAGAGATAGGAGGGAGAGTGAAGAGCAGAAGCTAGCAGGAGTGACGTCTACATATGCTATCTACAAGGAGCAACAACCTGCCAGAAAGACTCCAGTGTCTTATGCAGCTGAGGAAGAGGAGTACGAGTGTTTTGCACCACAAGTGAAGACAGAGTGTTCAGATTTTGGAAGCCTTGCTAGTGCAAAACCACTGACAGAATTCGACAAGATGAGCTGGATGCCAGTAGATTTTGGAGATACACTGATGTGTGCAGGACCACTTCCACTAGAAGACTTAGAAGAAGAGAAAGAGCTGTTTCCACCAGAGGTACCACTAAGGAGAAGCTCAGATGATCTAAGTACAGGGGAGGTACTGCAGAAATTATTCCAAG
This sequence comes from Paspalum notatum, assembly GCA_022530915.1. Lineage (NCBI taxonomy): Eukaryota > Viridiplantae > Streptophyta > Magnoliopsida > Poales > Poaceae > Paspalum > Paspalum notatum. Next base: position 18,403,616 of record CM039686.1, read on the forward strand.
AAGAGGAGCTGGACAGTGACTTTGTCTCTGAAGTGAAGCGGGTGATTGGTGTCAAGCCGGAGTCATCACTAACTGAGGAGGTTATCGTCCACCTGGAGCCAGAAGAATCTTCGACTGGTATTTCTTGCTCCATCAACAAAGAAGACTTCAACAATATTCACTGCTTTATGGAAGCCCAGGTAAGTACTATGAGCTATGAAGTTTATTGTACTTTAAGTGATAAACCACACTTAGTTTCTACTAGTATTAAGATTAAACTTCCTAATAATGAAATAATTCGACCTGTAGGCTTAATTAAAGATGTTGAAGTTAACTTTGCTAATAATATTATACCAACTGATTTTTATATAATTAATGTCTACGATAATGATATTAATATAATTCTTGGTAGACCTTTTCTTAAGTTGGTTAATGCCGTAGTAAATAATGATAAAGGAAAAATCAATATTAATATTAATGGATTAAAATATGACTTTGATTTCCTACCGGCATCTAAAGTGCCTATTAATCTCACTCCCGATATAGAGGAGATAGAGAGTATTAATTATATTAATGCCTTTAGAGAGCCATTAAAATTAGTATTAGAAGGAGGAGAAGAAGGATTCTTCTCTGAGGAAACAACCATTGCCACTAAACAACTTGACCTTAATCAAGAAGAAACCAAAGACATTCCTGTAGAACCATTAGGAGACCTTAATCCACAGGAGGCGCCCGATGTTGAGCTTAAACCACTACCCGAAGGACTTAAGTATGAATTCTTAGGAAAAGATAAAACCTATCCTGTAATAATTAGTGACCAGCTAAGTCCAGAAGAGGTGGAAAGACTGCTAGGAATGTTGAGGGAACATAAGAAGGCAATAGGTTATTCTCTAGCAGATCTTAAAGGAATTAGCCCAGCATTTTGTACTCATAGGATTCCAATGGAAGAAGACCACAAACCAGTGGTAGACAATCAAAGGAGACTGAGTAAATGAGATCTGTAGTGAAGAAGGAAGTAATCAAATTACTAAACGCCGGAATTATCTACCCAGTACCAACTAGTGAGTGGGTTAGCCCAGTTCATTGTGTGCCTAAGAAGGGAGGTTTAACTGTAGTTAAAAATGAGAATAATGAATTAATTCCACAAAGGACTGTCACTGGTTGGAGAATGTGTATAGATTACCGAAAGCTTAATAAAGCCACTAAGAAAGATCACTTCCCTTTACCCTTTATTGACGAAATGCTAGAGAGACTTGCTAAGAATACCCATTTTTGCTATTTAGATGGTTATTCTGGATTCTTTCAAATCCCTATCCATCCAGACGATCAACACAAGACAACTTTCACTTGTCCTTATGGAACCTTTGCCTATAGGAGAATGCCCTTTGGATTATGCAATGCACCAGCGTCATTTCAACGGTGTATGATGGCCATTTTCTCAGACTTCATTGAGGATATCATGGAGGTTTTCATGGACGATTTCTCAGTTCACGGCACTAGTTTTGACCACTGTCTAAAGAATTTAGAGAAAGTTCTGAAGAGATGTGGAGAAGTAGACTTAGTGTTGAATTGGGAGAAGTGTCATTTCATGGTGAGAAGAGGACTTGTGTTGGGACACATCATTTCTGAGAAAGGAATTGAAGTAGATAAAGCCAAGATAGAGACTGTAGAAAGATTGCCACCACCTACAGATATTAGATCTCTTAGAAGCTTTCTCGGACATGCTGGGTTTTATAGGAGATTTATTAAGGATTTTTCTAAAATAGCTAAGCCACTGAATTACCTACTCCAGAAGGACGTTCCATTTGAGTTTACTGATGAGTGTGAAGTAGCCTTTAGAAAAATTAAGGAATTACTAGTTAAGGCACCTATCATTCAACCACCTGATTGGAATTTACCCTTTGAGATCATGTGTGATGCCAGTGACTATGCCGTAGGAGCTGTGCTGGGGCAGAGAAAAGACGGAAGAGTACATGCCATTTATTATGCCAGCAAGACTCTTAACGAGGCCCAAGTTAATTATGCAACCACTGAAAAGGAGTTATTAGCAGTAGTTTTTGCCTTTGAGAAATTTAGATCCTACATAGTTAATTCAAAGGTTATAGTCTACACTGATCATGCTGCTATCAAATACCTTTTAACTAAAAAAGATGCTAAACCTCGTTTAATTAGATGGATCCTTATGCTACAAGAATTCGATGTAGAGATCAGAGACAAGAAGGGAGTTGAGAACGTAGTGGCAGATCACTTGTCTAGGATGAGCCATAGTAAAGGAGGTCCACCAATTGAAGATGCATTAAGAGACGACACCCTTTATGCAGTTATAGACAAGGACTCTTGGATGTTAGACGTAATTAGAGCCATTAAAGGAGAGCCATTGACTCATCTCAACTATAATTCAAAAAGGAAAGTCCTTGCCGAAGCCAAGAAATTTTATTGGAATTCACCCTACTTATATAGATTTGGATCTGATGGAGTCCTCAGAAGATGCGTACCTGCAGATGAGAGAAGTGAGATTTTGAGAAAGTGTCACGCTGCAGAATATGGGGGGCATCATGGACATTTCAGAACCCAGGCTAAGATATGGGCGAGTGGATTCTATTGGCCAGGAATGCATGAAGATGCAAGGAAATTTGTCGCTTCTTGTCCTGAGTGTCAGAGAACTGGAAATATAACAGCTAGAAATTCTATGCCTTTGACATACAATCTACAGATTGATTTATTTGATGTTTGGGGAATGGATTTTATGGGACCCTTTGAGAATTCACATGGATATGAGTATATTTTAGTAACTGTGGATTATGTCTCAAAGTGGGTAGAAGCCTTGCCATGTAAGAAAGCATCAACGCAAGAGTCCATAGAGATGATCAAGAATAACATCTTTCCAAGATATGGAGTACCTAGAGTAATTATCTCTGATGGAGGATCGCATTTTATTGGTAAGGAGTTTACGGATTATCTGGCTAAGATGGGAATTGAACATAGAGTTTCTACAGTTTATCACCCACAGACTAATGGCCAAGCCGAAACATCAAATAAACAATTAAAAGAAATCCTTAAAAAGATGATAATTAAAGGAGGCAAAAATTGGTCAAAGAAGCTTAATGATGCTCTTTGGGCTTATAGGACTGCATTTAAAGCACCTATTGGAATGACACCCTATCAATTAGTTTATGGAAAGACTTATCATTTACCAGTTGAGCTAGAACATAAAGCTTATTGGGCAATTAAGGAATTAAATTTAGACCTAGATGCCGCCTTAGTTAAAAGAAGGATTCAATTAAGTACCCTTGATGAAGCTCGTTTGCAAGCCTATCATAATGCTACCATTTATAAGGAGAGGATTAAGAGATGGTTTGACAAGAAGCTCGTCAAGAAGGAGTTTAAGCCAGGTGATAAGGTTCTTCTTTATAATTCAAGATTCAAATTATTTGGAAAAGGAAAATTACAAAGTAAATGGGATGGACCTTATATTGTTCATGACGTATCACCTGCCGGAGCTGTTACCATTATGGATTTTGAAGGGAACAAGTATATGGTAAATGGACAAAGATTGAAGGTCTACGTTGAAGAGGAAAAATTTGACATCAATTATATCGAGACTTTCATTTTCGAAGAAGTTAGAGTTGGTTACCATAGATATGACCCTTAGATTTCCATAAGTAACCTATCCTTTGTATATATTTTAGTTGCGTAGTTTAAATATTTTTCAAATTTTTTTCTGTACATAAATATTTTTATTTAATAAATAAACCTTCCGACCAAACCTGAGGCCCAGCAGCCAGAAGGGGGGCCCAGGTCAGCCGACCAGAGAGGCCCAACTCGGCCGACATGGGGGGTTTTCGAGTCGGATTCATTTCAATTTTTGGTATGCGATGTCTCGCGGTGTTCTGATATGTTTTGGATTGGAGTTCGAGTCGGATTGGAAACTTTTCCTACCAAAACTATCGTTTCTCCGGAGTATAAAACCATAGGCAGACCTTTACATCAAGACATCAAAATCAAACACAACCAAATCATAGCCACAACAGTTTCCAGAGACATGGAGAAACAGCCCGAGAAGAACGGAGGCGAGGAGAGCAACAAGGAAGGGGGCTCGGCCGACCAGAAGGCCCAGGATCGGCCGACCTACCTCGTTTTCAAGGGTGCTCGCAACAATTTTTCTCAGGTTGTCTTCTCTGATGATGAGGAACTTGAGAGGGTATGTGCTGCAGCTGGAAGACGTCGTGATGTTTCGAAGAGGTTAGCCAAGCTATCCATTGAGCCAGTAGAGATGAAGCGGTCTAAGCGGATTGCAGGCAAGAAGAAGATCAATTATGCAGAGTCTTCAGTCAGCAAGGGAGGGACCATCAACTCTAATGACAGTGATTATCCAGATGATGACCATGAAGAAGTAAGTTCTGTTCATGTTGTCCCTAGTATTGACACTTATCATCTGGGAGGTGGAGATGGACAACGTTGCTGTGCCAAGTGTAGGGAGGCCATTAGAGCTCTTTTGCAGAAGAATAGTGACACCTTCACCGTCATAGATGATCTCGAAGACAGGCTTTCCACTGAGATGATCGGAATTAGGAGAGATGTTGAGAATTTCTCTAGGCGTATGAAAGGAGAAGTGAGCTTTATGCTAAGAGAAATGCAACATCTAAATAATGCTCTGGAGAACATCAACTTCAAGCTGTATAATCCTCAGTATTATCAACCAAATGAAGTTTGGAATGAGCCAGAGGTTGAAGAACCAGCTTTCTACAGGCCAGGAGAAGATCCACTCGATGATCCAGAGGATGGCTGGGAGTGGGACACCAAAGATGAGTAGGACACTTAGCATTAGCTAAGTGTGGGGATGTATTTTCCCCTTTAGAAGAATAAAGCGTTTGAAATAATAACGCCATTTATCATTTATCTTTTTTTTCATTTATTATTTTCTATTAGGTGTGAGTTGCTGGGATGGCGTTATTATGAATATTCTTATTATTAATAAAGTATTAATATTTAGTGATAATTTTGTCTCACTTTATTTAAGTTTATTCTATGCAATTACTTTGATATTTAATTTTGCCTAAGTTATCATGATTAGAGTAATATGGGAATTACTAAAATAATTAATAATGTATAACCCATGTTCTGTTGGGAGATGATGTTTTATAGCTTTGCCAAAGTTTCCAATTAAGAAAAAATTAGAGGGGTTTATAAAAATCTTTTGTTTAAATTTATCTTTATTTGATCAAGTTTTACATCCCTTAATCAAGAGAGAGTTTTTAAATACCTATTAGAGCTTAGTTTTAAGTCCACTTTATAAGCAAGTTATTTCATGTGAGTTTGATTAAGTTTGATTTCTTTAGTAATTTTGATCATTTAAAATAATTCTTGGTCATTGATATTTTTCATCGTTTGCTAGCCTTATTATATTTCAATTGCTTAAAAATAATAAGCAATTCCTTTACCTTATAAACCTTTCATCTCATTTGTCTATCTTTACCTATTTAAGTGAGGTTTTTGCTCATTAATTAAAATTGAAATAAAAAGGGACTTTTTGAGATGAAAAAGGAGAAGAGGTTCTAGTTAAAAAAAAAGGGAAAGACCAAGTTGTCGAAATTAAAAAAAAAAGAAAAAAAAATAGAGGGAGAAAATAATGGCCAAGTGGCCGAAGTAAATAAAAAAAAAGGGTAAGGAAAAGAGAGGTAGAATTAGGAAAAAGGAGAAAAGGGGGAGAAAATTTATATAAAATTAAAAGTTAGTTTCTTTGAAAGTCTCACAGATTGTTGTTTAAAAATTAATGGGCAAAGACTTTCACTTTTTCCAACCATGTGCAAAAATTCCGGAATTTATTCCAATTTCATCATCTATATGCACATGTCCACTATCTATATCTTCTTTTCCTTTGTCTATATATATTATTTTCTTTATTCTCGATGACCAAGGTTGTTTAATTTGATTGATTGGGCTTTAGAAAGATAACTTATTTGAGCAATAAAATGTTTAACTTTGCTAGGCCTTTACCAAGCTCCATATATATTTCCTTTTTGAGAGAGAGAGTGTTATCTTTTAAGATAGCTACCTATATAGAGTGTCTTTTTGAGAGCTTGATTAAAAGGGATTAGTAATTTCTTGATCATTTGAAGAGTTTTTTGCTTTTTCTAAAAAATATATTGAAAATCCTCTTTTATATTCTGAAAAGAGACTTTGGCATAGTTATGATTTATTTAATCTCGATAAATCTTGTGGGGATCTATATGCATGAAAGTTAAATAAATATTCCCATGTTATGATTTGAGTGATTTCTGAAGTAAAGTTATTTTTGATGGGTATTTGTTTAGAATGAACATAAATTTAGTTGAGAGTTTATTTTAAGATTTATCGATCCTATGCTCGAGGACTAGCATGATCTAAGTGTGGGGATATTGTTGACGCGGCTTAAGTACTAAATTTATGTTATAATTTCATATGATTTTATGCCGTTTAATGAATTAATATTGTGATTTATTATTATTTTACTAACAATTAACCCCGTTTTCGAGAATGCTCTTTGTTTTTGTGCATTATTCATTTTTTGCAGGAAATCAGGTAATAATTGATATATTTGAAGAATTCTCGGAAATAGGATTTATGCTAAGATGAGCAAAGCCCAAGTGCAAAAGGATAATGAAGCCCAATTGAAGGATAAAGCCCAAATTAAAAGAGTATTCTAGAAGATGAAGGTTGATAGGAAAGGCAATTCCTGAAATATTCGCGAAGTCAATAACAGCAGCAACTTGTGGGCCCAATTTGGAGACCTTAACGACGTCAAATGAAGAAAGTTTGAATACCAAAGTTGTAGATCTCTTCGAGCTCTACAATTTAGAGTCCGAGTTTGCATTTATTGGACTTCGGAAGGCAAAGTTATGGTCGATTTACTACAAGTTGCAGAACCGGGAAGGTTTATTTCGGGAATTAAAGAGAGAAGACTTCGTCATCAAGCAAGGAAAGATATGGACGACCGGGACTCTTCTAGAAGCTTGATTATACTTGGAAATAGATGTATGAGGTGTTCTAGGACTCTTAGAACCGACCTATTAGTTTCCATGTATAGGGTTTCCTTCGGGATATAAATAGAGGGCTCCATCTAGGGAGATGAGAGGAGAGACTCGCCACAAATCCATTGTAACCGAGAGGCTAGGGCAGAGCTCGAGGGCCAAAGGAGTTTAACTCGGCGGGAGGAACATCTCGGCGAAAGGAGGAAGCAAGAGGAGACAGGACCCAGGGGGGTCGGCCGACCCCTAGGGGTCTGGCTCGGCCGACCCCTGGCATCCCGAGGGCAGATCGAGTTCGTCTTTCGTCGACTTCTTCGTCTAGTTCATCTCGACGGCTTTGGGTCACGAATTCCGATGTATCTTGAGTAAACCCCTCGAACTTCTTCTGTACTATGATAAAACCTTGATTATGGATCTATAAAGTTGTCTTTTAGACTTTGCTTCTTGTTTATGCTTGTTCATGATCTATGCTTAGCAATGCTTGTTGTCTAATTGTGTAAATCAGTGGCCACTGTTAAGTACTTCACATGTCTTTTAGTAGATTTAATCTGCTCATGTTAGGCATAGTTAGGGTTTACTAGTTCGTCGATTACCTGGTTACCAGTGACAGTGGAGCCCGGGGAAAGGTTCGAGTAGGTTCTTGACATTCATGTTCATGCTTATTTTATGCTTAATGTTTAGATCTAAGTCAAGGTGGTTCGTAGTACTTTAGTAGTTTGTCTCATATCTCTTGTGGATCCTTTTGCCTGTTTAAATCCTATATACCCCGAGTTTAAGTCTTTGCTTATACCTTTTATGCAATAGATTAGAATATAGATTAGATCTTGATTAGAGTAGAATTAGAGTCTTTATTAGTTGTAATTAGATAGCTTTTATCTCTTATTTAAGCTTATTAGATATATTAGAATTAGATAGTAATATTGTTAATAATTGATTAATAGCATTTTAAACATAATTAATCCCGGATTGATAAACCCAAGATACTCATCCTGGGGAAAAGCTACCGCGATACTGTGCGCTTGCAGTATAAGGATTTGGCATGCTTAAGTGCTGTCAACATATATCACGACAAAGGAGCTACGAATAAGGGAAAATGCGTAGCCTTTACTGTAATTTAGGATGAAAGGAACACCCTCATGGACTTACCCTGTCTGTGCGTATGCCTCACTAAAAAATCCATCTCCAAAACCTAGTGTCAAAAATAGGACGGAGAAAGAGCATGTACACCTCCTGGGTCTAAGCATACATATTGATCGCATCCGAAGAAGGGGGCTTCGTTTGTGCAAAAATACGAAGTTGAGCCTTCACAAATATGAGGGGACTAGACATCAAATCATTTCCATGCTCATCTGCTTTTGATATTTTGCTTCATCCTCTTTGTACCCAACATAGTCAAAGTAGTCAACGTAGAGGTAGTAGACATCAAAGAGGTAGTAGTTGTTGCCAAAGCCCCTGGTGATTCCTTTGAGCCGAATCATGTCATCGGCGAGGCCCCTGTTGGCGGAGATGTAATTTCCGAAGTTTCTAACAAAGCCCATTAGGCTATAGATGTGCGACGAATGAGATGAAGTCATCGTTCCCCATTGCTACGGGTGAAGTCGGTGCAATTGTCATTGAAGTATGCTCTTTGTGTCCTCTCTTACAGGCACCTGACAACACATGATCTTTGGGATAGGTTGGTTCACCAATATGCCCCTTCCTATCCCCTTTGGTTGGTGCTCATACGCGACCCTAAAGCATAGTGGAAGTAGACACTATTGTAGTTAAACTCGCAATTGTCAAAGTGTCACTTGAGAAAATAATCGAATGACGAAATTGGCGAAGCCATTGGTTGTAACAAGGCCAGGTAGTTGTTTAATATTCCAATGGAGCCCTTTAGCCATAGTAGCATAATGGAGGCGAAGAAGTTGATGAGCCCATGTTGTTGGCTAGTTGATGAAGACATTGTTTGCTGGTTTAATATGCCGAAGCTATGTAGGAAGATAATGCAAATGTGAGAAATGAGTAGACTGACGATCTTCACAATGTCAAATGCTGAAGGCCATATCAAATGTCAGTGAGCTGCACATGCTAAGCGTTTTGTTAAAAACAGAGCAATTAGTCAAGGTATACCATCTCTGAAAGCGCTATTTTCGCTCACAAACATAGCATAAACATGCGTTTCGCTGGAAATTACAACAAAATAGACAATACTCAATGAAACCTCTCTTTCAAGTTTTGATTAATCGTGATGTTCCCAATTTAAACAATCACTTATGGAAGCTAAAATCATTTTTAAAAGTTAAAATATTTGTAGTATATTTGTTGGGGAGTAGTTTTGACCAAAGATAATCTAGCTAAACACAACTGGTAGCAAAACATGTTACTTTTGCTACAGAGATGAGACAATTAAACCCTTGTATTTTATTTCCCTTTCGCTTGTATGCTTTGGAGCTAAATTAATTTAGCTTTGGGTATTCCCAAACCATATTGTGTTTCCAATATGTTTGGAAACTGGCTATCTGGTCACTCTCATTGAGTAGGAAGGAATGGTTTGGTTTTCCAAAAGAAATATATTGTCTCCTTTATAGATTATCACCACTATTACCCATTGGCTGAGCACATGGGTTATGTTACAGAAGCAGGAGCTGTGATCTACAACGATGAAGGCTATGCCTTTTTTCCTAGGCCCATGGGTGGCACTCCAGTAAGTGGATAGATTGTTGGTAGAATGCGCTTGTTATAGTTTGCTTTTTAGGCTATGTGTAACTTGTTGTAAAGAGGTTATAGGTAGGAGAGGTTTTTTAAAACTTTCTGTCTATGATCTGAAGTGCAGTTATCAAGGCATATTGCATAATTGTATACGTTGGTATTTCTCCTTGAAAATTTTAGTATGAGCCGGTTGCCTCGGTCAAGCATACTCCTGCAGAGGGGCTTGCCGTACCGAAAGACGGAAAGAACTATGGCACAATCAATCCTGAATGGACAAAATATTGAATTGAATCGTACCGGTCTATATTGGGCCTTGACTTCTGTGATTAAGTCCGAACACATTTGGTTTTGAGTTGAGGGTATACTGGTCTGCATGACCCAATACAAGTATTCGTCCTTTCCAATCTGAGAAAAGTGTTGCCGAAAGCTTACCCGGCCTCTTCCACACAGTGGAAGTAGATGAAGCGTTGCTCCTTGCTCCAGATTTGACACAAAGAACACCGACCTCCATATTCAGCTCATATGTTCCTCAACCTACTGCACCTGCTGGGTGAGGCAGGTGCATCCTTACAGTGCAACCAAAATAGTGTGCGGTAAACTTAAACGGCCGCATTACATTTTCCCTGTTTTTTCCGTTTTCAGTGTGATATTCTCTAACGTTTGATGCTGGCTATTTTATTTTTGAACTGTTCAGTGATAAATATAAAAGAATAAGCGAGTATCAAACAACCTAGAAGCTAAAAGGACATTTTTAATTTTTACCATGGTGTTGACTCATCATGCACATGTGACAGCTCCACCTTGACTTAGTGTTAACTTTGAGCCAAAATACGAAGTTTAAGGACTTGTGTGGAGAATTTGAAAGTCAAACTAAACCTTATGGGAAGCTTAAGGGACTAAATTGAATATGATCCAACCGAGGCAATATGATCCAACCGAGACCAAATTGAATAAGGTACGAAATGACAGGGGAGTAAGTTTTTTTTTTTTTTTGAGTTTGTATCTTTAACGTCCTCCCTGGATAGGAAAACTTAGACTTTGTGGTAGAAGATTTTCGAATGAAATATTCTAAATTTGTGACGTATACACACACACCTCGAAAAATACATTACACAAGAACCAATAGCAGAGACCGGCAGTGGACTGATCTGTGCGCAATTAAGGCCATTCATTTGTAGGGGTGTAATCGGATCGAATACGGACGGATATTGCCGATACCGATAAGGCTTAGATGGACATCGACATCATGTATATCTAACTTTTGTTATTCGGATACGGATATAAATCGAATACGGATCGGATACTGAATGTCTGGACTCGGATACGGTCGGATCTCAACTCTTCTAAATGGATCCGGACTCGAATACGGACGGATAATATCCGTACCGTTTACACCACTACTCATTTGGCTCCGGCGGCGGGTGCGTGCGCCGTGGCCTGGAGCACGCCGTCGCGGACCTGGGCGGCGACGTCGTGCACCGCGGCGGGGCCGTGCGGGATGAACACGGTGGCGGCGCGCGACGTGGCGCCGATGTCCCTGATGGTGTCGAAGTACTGCGTGGCGAGGACCATGTCCATGACGGACTTCTCGTCGGGCACGAATCGGCGCAGGCCGTCGACGATGGCCTGGCGCTGGCGCGCGACGCCGACGCCCGCCAGGTACCTGGACTCGGCCTCCCCCTCGGCGCGCTTGACCTGCTGTATCTTGTCGGCCTCGGCGCGCTCCGCCGCGGCCACGCGCAGGCGCGCGGCGGCGTTGATGTCGTTCATGGCGCGCTTGACCACCTCGTCGGGCTCGATGTCCACGATGAGCGTCTGCACGATCTCGTAGCCGTACATGGTCATGGCCTTGGCCAGCTCCTCCTCCACGGCGCGCGCCACCTCGTTCTTCTGCTCGAACACCTGGTCCAGGTTCATGTTGGGCACGCTCGCACGGATCACTGAAGAAGAGAAGAGTATCGATCAATTTGTTGGTTCGATCGATCAGTAGTACATCATGATCGTCCATGCATCGATCACAAGAACAGATGCTGCGTGCTAGCTGATGAGAGTTACTACCGTCGAAGACGTAGGACTGGATCTGCTCGCGGGCGTTGCTGAGGCGGTAGAAGGCGTCGAAGGCCTTGTCGGCCAGGGCGCGGTACTGCACGGACGCCACCACGGTGACGAAGACGTTGTCCTTGCTCTTGGTCTCGCAGCGGACGTCGAGCTGCTGGACACGGAGGGAGAGGTAGCCGGCGACCCGCCGGCCGACGCACCAGGGCATGAAGTGGCAGCCCGGCTCCAGCACCGTGTCGTACCGCCCGCACGTCTCCTCCATGGCCACCGTCGACTGCTCCACGCACGCGCAGCACAGCAGCTGCGTCAGGTCCGCCGACTGGATCGACGACGACGACCCCGCGCCCATCTCGATGTCGAATTTGCTAGCTAGCTCGATGAGACCAACAATGGATGGTTAAATGCTACTACCTGCCTAGACAGTGTCCAGTCTGAACTCTACTCCGTAGTAGAGACTTTTTCTGAACTGAAGCTCATTTCATTGTAAGTACTTACTTTAATTTCTAAACTAAGCAAACGACAGTGATCGGTGCATCATCGATTGTCTTCAGCCTTATCCTACTAGCCAACAGGTTTGTGTTGGAGAATGTCTCCCCTCTCTGAGTCGGAGAGATGCCAACCTGCACTGCATCTCGGTCGTCATCCGGATGACAAGAACCGGCAGCGAACCAGCTGTTCAGCTCACAGAATACATGTAAAGGGAGTGGCTGACCGGCGAAGTCGCCGCCCGCGAGTCCGCGGCCGTGTTTCATTTGTCTGCTGACGGGGACATTTGAGAACTCGCGTCCAACTGTCAGCCTCGGTGAGGTGGGAGTGGGACAGGGAGAAGTGAGGCATCAGCCATGTGAGCGGGGTGGCAAAATTTCAGTAAATAAATAAATAAACATGAAACTGCATTTTACAACGCGATGGACCTAGATAACAAAGTTAAGAGCCTTCAACGTATTTTAATCAAAGATTTAATTTACTCTTAGTCTTTCTTTTGTTTTTTTACTTGAAACAGGCATATCATTCTATGATGAGGCACAGTTGACGATAAACATAACCGATACTCATTTACTGAACAATGGCTAGGAGCAGGACTGCAAGTCCGAATAGGAAATTCGAGCTCTGTTTGAGGGAAAAAAAATAACTCCTCTTATTCTCTAAATACTAGTACAGTGTTTCTCTGCATGTAGTATGTAGAAGGAGTTAACAGTAAATTTGATTGCTTCCTGTTTCTCCACAATCCCTTGTTTCTCTGTATGTAGTATGTAGAAGAAGTTAACAGTAAATTTGATTGCTTCCTGTTTCTCCACAATCCCTTTCTGAGGTTTGCCGTTTACAACGCAGCCCCTTGTTGTCAGGAACTCGGAAGCTATAGCAATTTCACTCTTCAGTTTCGTCAGTTCAGAAACGAGAGGAAACAGCTCTGTTGCCTGGGACTAGATATTGAATTCAAGCAAGTAGAGGAAAGTAGTGTAGCTGTAGCATGTGTGACCACACTTCAATTGCAAAATGGCATTTCTAATACCTACAAAGAAAATGGAGGACTGGGTTTTCGGGATCTCCTCGTTTTAACTTGCAATGCTTGCAAGGCAGGCCTAGCGGCTTTTAACTAATGCTGATATTCTATGACCAGAAAGAAATGTGTTTTCCGAACGATGATACATAGAGTATATTGCAGTGCAAAATACGAGGAGGTATTATTTCCTATTCTTGGAGTAGCATGATACAGGGTGTTCAGCTTCTCAAACAAGGAATAATATGGCGAATTAGAAATAGAGTCAATGCAAATATTTGGAGAGAACTATGGATTCCCCCAGGAAGAAAGCACAAGGAAATTTGACTGATCGGCCAGCATGGCATTTCGATTCCAAGTGAAATCTGCATATAAGTTAGTTGTGCAGATCTATAATCAAGAATTGTGAAGGGATGTTGTTGGAACTAGTAGAAATTTATGAAATATTTGGATCCATTTATTGTAACAAATACTTCATCATCATATGCAGCAATTAATGGGGATGAGTCCCAAACTTCCAAATGGCACAGGATATGGAATCTGAAATTCCCAAATAAAGTCAATATGGTCAACACTCATCAGCCATTTCGCCCAATCATAGTCTACCGGTCAAAAGGAATTTGGCTAGCAGAGGAATCAAGACTGATATAATGTGTTATCGCCTTAATGCTAAGCAATGTTGTCAAGCCATGAACTTGTAGCTTGGAGCTCTGCATCTGGAAAGGAGACTGCTGAAAATTCTGAATCTCCAATCGGAGCAAAACAAGATATTCATATGGCTATGGAGATGGTCCGTATGTAAAAAAGTAATGCAGCTGATAAGATGGCCAGTGGCCACTGTGACTAGATTAGCAACTCGGTTGGAACTTGGAAATTTGAGAAGCTGAAAACCCAAAGGTCGAAAAAAAAAATCAGAAGCTTTGCCTGAGCGCCTTGTTCGGTTAGAGAGGGATAAAGGGGATTACTTTATTCAAATTTAACTAGGGAGGCCCTCCAATCCCCCTCTAGCAGAACAAAGCCTAAGCCGTGGCTACTACAAGATCAATATTGATGCCTCCTACTATGAATCCACAAAGAAGATTTGGAATTTTTTGCTTATGATAGTGAGGGAGCTTTTTGGGAGGAGTGGGAACATCTCCCGGGCTGCTGAATTGTGTATGACAAGTTTCGGCAGTTATTGGGAAGACAATCAAATCAACAGAGTTTGATGGAATCCCAAATCGAAAAGCACGAAATTTTGGATCAAATTCAAATTCCTGTAAACGCTGACACTAGGTAGTGGCTTAGGGAACTGATGAGTTACGGTTCAGTGCGAGGTGAGTGTGAGGCTGACAGTGATGTCTGCAAGGCACCTAGGCAATTAGGCATCACCGAGAACTGCAGGCTAAGGCTCTGTCTAGCAGATCATCTATCCACGTCGTTATTTCAAATTTCACTCTGTCTACAGTTTAGCTATAGTGTTGTTTTTGTGGTATAGAGGATCGTTTACGCTGGACACAGCCTAAGAGAAGTGCATTAGGAAAAGTGACTTGACTTTGTGACTCGTTTTAAAGTTAGAAAACGATTTAGATGGGCCAAGCAGCGAGAGAAGGTCTTTTGGCCCAATTTAGTGTTGTTTTCTAAAATTATAGACCCATACAGTTTTTTTCACTCCACGCGGAAAGCAAAGAAATTTCGAAAAAAATGTGAACCTACATTTACTTATATGTGCCACGTACTTTGCATAGCCCTGGTTTCTAGCGATCATGCTAGAATCAGTGTATGGGAGCTTTTTTCCCTTAAAAAAGGACTCCCACCTCCTTAGACCGAGAGCATCCGCTTATCTACAATGCTTACATTGCACCAACAATGTTACGCGCAACCATATGCACGCTCAGCTTTGTACGATCTGCTACGCTTAGCCTCAGTAGCAAACAACCTGAGGTACTAAACTCCACACCATGTACCCATCCCGTTATGTGCACTATGGCTGCCGCCATACCTCGCCTTAAGAACGTTTTTCATTTATACAGAAATGTGGAAGTGGTATAATGGTAGGGCTTGAGCCTTCTAAAGCATGGGTTTTTAGTTTGAATCGCGGCTTGTCCCAGATGTTTCTTTTTTTTTTTTAGTTTCTTTGCTACAACTAACCTTCAATCTATTTTGCAGTATGATTTTACTGGATTTTTAGTTCTTTTTGTTGTAACTAATCTTCAATCTATCCTACACCAACTAACCTTCAGTTTGTCCGGCCATACATAATTTTTTCTTCGTCCTCCGCCATTGTATGTACCATCGCCGTCTGGGCACACACACTGCATGGAGCACTTAGGGCCTGATTGGTTGTCTGGATGAGGCTTGGCCAGGCCCGCCAGGTGCAAGATCCCCGCTTGGTTGGTAGGGTGGATGGAGTTTCGGGCCTGGCGTGTGGCGTGCAAAAGGAAGCGTTGGGTCTGGCTACGCGGGTGCAAAAAAATCGGCCGTATCCCATAGGCCTGGCCGCCTGGCCGGCGCGGTGCACGGGTAGGTGGGGAGGGTGCATGTGAAAAGGAACTGAACTCTCATTCTGTCAGATGCAGCCAACCAAACGAAGTCCCACTGTAACCTGGTCCAAGAGCTGTAAGCAACCAAACATGACCTTCTTACATGCGTATAGCCTGGCCACGGAGGGCCAAGATGGTAGATACAGGCTAGGCCAGGCTCATCCGGGCAACCAATCAGGCCCCTAACACATTGCTCAGACAACCAGGTTGCCGCACTGCCAGACCCTGACCATGACCAGTCGCATGGCATAAAACATCACTAGATTCAAATGAACGAACCGCAAGCACCAGAAGTAAAAGCAGTCATAACCATGCATGATTATGATCTGACAAATGTGTACCACACACCTGAAAGCGAGCTTCGTCACCCCATCAATGGCACATGCATTGGTCTTAACTGAGCATGAGCAGTCGTGCAGAGCTGCTGCTGCCACCAAGCATGCATTATGGAACGATGATGACGACAACCAACGACGCCGATTGTCTTTCCATTGCCCCTTTTTTGTTTTTCTCCACATGGCGATTACTTACAATGCTACTGACAGCTTCAAAAATAGATCGGAGTCACACACTGACTCATGAAACATACCTATCGATGGTTTTCCAGGAAGGATCAATTCCTAAGCATTTGTTGCCTGAGCATTGTTTGGAAGACGAATAAAACCCTGTTTAATCCCACATTCCCACCTTCCAAGTCAAGGTATCAAGAGTTGTAATGATAAGGCAGCTAAATCTACGTGATAAAAAGGAAAAAAAAAAACACCCGCTGATGATCTGTGGAATCCCCAATCATTGCTGCTGCTTCATCCACAACACAGGGAGCTCAGATACCATGGAGGTGCAAGTGCAACATGGAAGGGTTCATCCACCAGCTACGGCTGGAACTCCAGTCTTGAAAATATATCATGGCAGACAGGCAACCACTATGACTCACTGCCGCTTGCCGTCAGGTCTTGGTGACTGGCGATATGGGGAAGCATGGGGACCATATGAGAGGCTCCTCAGGGGCTGCTGCCCATTCCGTGCAAATGTGCTCTGAGCCTTCATGCTTTGACTGCCATGTGGGTTGGCAAGGGCTGTGCGCCGCTCATGTTGCATGGACTGGAAGAAGTAGGAAGAGCTGGCCATGTCCTTGAGGTTCTGGAGAGGCTTCAGAGCCTCCACAACTTGGCTCATCAAGGGCCTAGATTTCGGGTCACGGCTGAGGCAGGCATGGGCTAGCTGAGCCGTCTTCTGAGCACCTTTTATGGAGAAATTCCCATCCAAACGGGGATCTACAAGCTTATAGAATCGGCGCCTTTCTCCCAGGTAGGGGCGTGCCCATTCGACCAGGTTGTGTTCCCCATTTGGCCTGTTCTTGTCCATTGACCTTCTACCAGTCATCATCTCTAGTAGCACCACCCCAAAGCTATATACATCGCTCTTTGATGTCAGGTGACCTGGATGAGAAAGGAACTTATAAGAAGTAGAAAATACATAGAAAATTTAATAGCCTCCTAAAACAATAGTATCTAGCCTACCAACTACCAAGCATAAATGTGTATCACCCTCACTAAAAATACAGGATTGGCTGATATGTTTGCAGAACACGTCATCAGGGCAACCTCACTAAAAACTGCTGCTAGACTGAAGATAGATTAAGTATAATGATACACTTGATCAATTCACCTGTCATTACATATTCAGGCGCAGCGTATCCATATGTTCCCATGACCCTAGTTGACACATGAGTTTTATCACCCTCAGGACCATCTTTAGCAAGTCCAAAATCAGAGAGTTTTGCGTTGTAGTCCTGGAAGAATATGTTTAAGAAACAGCTAATGTGATTGTATGAAATAATAGAGCCAACATTTCAATATGTTACATACCGCATCTAAAAGAATATTTGATGTTTTGAAGTCCCGATATATTACTGGTCTTTCAGCTTCTTCATGAAGAAAAGCAAGGCCTTTGGCAGCACCAAGAGCAATTTTCATTCTAATGGCCCATGGGAGAGGCAGCGACTCTACTCGATACAAAGTTACACAAAAAATGCTATTAGATGGGTATGTGACGGTTCAAGATAAATTATGAAAAAAAAACATGGTCAAATTTGGCACATAAACATATCTTCTTATCAATAGCAGCAACCCAAAATCATCATTAAGAGAGAAAGAGAACTAGTATTATAAAGTCAATCAAATCCATATCACTAAAGCCATCCAATTAAGAAAAATAATAAAACTCTATCAAGGGAAAATATCAAACAGAAAAACATGCAAAACCGCCCACAGCCCTTATTGATAATTAGAGTTCAAAACAAATCATTATGTGAGAATCAACATAACATCCTAGTCACTTCCTCATGAATTCTTATATACCAACCTACCAGATCCAGATGTTGATACAAGCTCTGGACCAAACTACCAGATCTAGATGTTAGTACAAGCTATGAAAAGGCTAATACACATAGTGGGAAAGTTTCTTACAAACAATCCACTGGTCAATCAAGGTCATGGTGCCACATGATAACCAAAAACAAAGTGCCAGTATGACATGTGTTAAAAGTATCATGTTGTAGCATCACAAGAACAGAAATGCTATCATGGATTAACAAACAGAAAAGGGAAAAAAGGATAACAGTAGAAAATATGTTCTGTAAAACTAATAAAGGTCTACTTACTTCTAAAAAGATGATTCTCCAAACTTCCACGGGGCATAAATTCATATACAAGCAACCTCTGGTCATCTTCAATGCAGTAACCGACCAACTTCACTAAGTGTGGATGCTGAAGGTTTCCAAGGAAATCAACTTCTGCCTGCAAAGAAACAATGATACTTTGCTTAATGACGCATTAGAAGACAATTGAACAGTACTCTCTTCAACGCAGTATACCAAGGAAAGACAAAACATACCACCCATTCTTTATGCCCCTGCAGCCCATCATGGTTGAGTGTCTTGACAGCAACAGTTAATCCAGTGCCTGGCTTGACAGGAGCAGTTCCATTCTCCTCAATCCACCCCTTAAAGACACAGCCAAAACCTCCCTCACCAAGAAGACTCTCAGGACGGAAGTTTCTTGTGGCACACTTCAGTTCGTTAAAAGTAAATCTACGCAGTTGGAAAGCTAGTTTAAGCTCCTCTCCAACTACAGAAGAAGGTGAGATGCTTCCAGTATTACTGGATGTTGTGGAACCAGAGGCTGGTGGGACTGATTGGTCCTGGCCACCATCAGTCGCTGGTTTGTGTTCTGCACATGTAGACATATTATCTGTTAGGTGATAAACCAAATCTCAAAATCCTGAGGATATGAATTCTATTCCTCAGGTCCAATTCAGACCACGAACAGCAATAGTAACAGAATAGTCCATTTCTTCATTAACAGAAAGTGAATCTGGAATGGGTCAATCCCAGGCATAATAATTCAAGTAACAAGATTCTACATTCCAGTGCTGTCTAGACACCATTGCAAGTTTTAAGATTTCTAGCCTTAGTCTGGACATGATTGATTCCATATGCATAATTATTGGCGTTGAGTATAGTTCAATGCTAGATCTGATATTTTTATATGTATATCACATAAATGCACTATTTGTTAATACTCCAACGTTTATTTTCTAACAAATCAATGAAAGCACTTTCTATATTAGTTTCTCAACCATAACTAAGGCATCCCACTTGAGTGGTTGAGTGTTTCACTTGACACTCCATTCAAAGGAATTCATTTGTCCACATTCAAGTGTGCTCAAGTGTCATGAAACCCTTCAATAATCCTGTCAGAAAGGGGTCCTGAGTCATAACTATTTGATTGCATTTACAGCCAAACATGTGTACGCAGTTGAACCAATTCGACACATCTTAAAAATGGAAAAGGACAAATGTCGAATTTAACCGATTTTGGGCACCTGTACCACTCGCGCCAACATCAACCCATCTTGCAGCAACCAAAAACACCACCCTGCATTTCACATTTCAGCCAGTGGTTCCTAAGAAGAACCAACAACGGTGCCCACCCATGCTCATCAATGGCAGCATTCCAGCTCATAGAGAAGAAAGAGCACACATCACGTCCGCTTGTCCACCATCGCGAAGAGGTAAAACCGGACCATGCCATCCGGGCAACCCACCCGACACCAACCACTCTGTCCAGCTCTCAGTTCCAACACACGGTTAAGCTGCACCACCCACCAGAGGCATTAGTGCACACCAACACACATCCAATTCCAATCATGCAATCCGCCCATGATAGTCCCATCAACATCAACTCAACCAAGAGCGGAGAAATGGGAAAAAGGAAGCCATAGCTTCTTCCACCATCTCTGAAGCCTGAACTCTGAAGCGCCCGTGCGGAACTCTCTGCTGGCCGCCGTGCACAGGCGCAGCACAGACAGGCACCTAGCAACAGAGCGTGCGCGCGCTTGGGCAGGCAAAACATGTGAAATCCTACGATGACCGCCAAGCAAGAGAAGCACGAAGCTGCAGAGCAGCTAAACAACCAGGCAGGCAGGTAGCAGCAGGATACTGGAGTTAAAAAAAAAATTACGGGAGCAGCTAGCAGTTCTCACCCCCGCCGCTGCCACGCGCGCTGGCGCCGCCACTACTGGAGTCGACCTTGGCGCGCGACGACATACAGCCCCGGAGGCGGGGCAAGCGGATCCAGCACCCGGCCACCGGCGCCGCGTCATCCGCCGCCACCGCAGCCGCCGCCTTGGCCTTCCCCGCCCCCTTCCGCTTCCCGTCCCGCTGCTGCTTCCCCATCGCCGCACACTCCACTCCCCCAAAACCAAATAAGCACACGCAGCGCCTCCCGCCGAGAGGACCTCTCGTCAGCGCGGCGGAATGGGAAGCCGCCGCGCGCGGCCAGCGGCGAGCGCGTGGGCGGGCATAGCGCGGCGAGCTGGCGAGGCGAGCGAAGCGAGGGGATGGTGTGAAGTGGGTTGTGTTGTGGCAGGGGAGGGGAGGGCAGAGCGGGCAGGGTAAAGGCAAAGCTTCGGGCAGGGCAGGGGCGTGGGAATTTGGCAAAGACCGGGTCCGGGAACGGGACGGGTCTGTGACTGATGACTGGCATGGAAGGCGTACTCCTGGCCGTTGTTTTCAGAACGGACCCCTCTCTAGTTTCCGTTTTTTTTTATACAGAAAAATGCAAAGTGGATCCTTAAACTTTGTACAGAATTTTGTCAAAGGTCCCTTTGAAACTCAGTGTTTTTTTTTTATTTCTGTATGTTTTCCCTATGAAATTGAACTAGTTCTATAAAATTTCTACGTTCTAAAGATGCCCTGAATCTATGTGCTAAAAACTAGTCTAGGTTCATGGTTCAATGTTGCACCTGCTTGGGTCCATGGCCCTCTACGGTGGCTCCAATCGCTTATGTGGCTCTTCTAGCATGGACTGACAAAGAGGTTTTTGGCGTCATCACATGGTTGGTCCTTTTGCACTTTAGCGCCTCAAAAAATATGTAGTCCACATACGTAGGGACTAAAGTCCAAAGTTTTCTTTGAAAAAAATATATATATTCCACCTAGATGGTCGCTTTTTATTCATATATCTAGACGAAAACTCGTGGGAAGTTTAAGGAATAAGACTCAATGCGTGTTTTATGGTAAAAATTCAAAAGTAAGAATTTTAATCCCGTGTGATTCGCAGTCAAACCTACTACTGTCTACACTGATATTCGAAATGTTAATGTCTACACTTAAATATGTAGCTTGTAATCTAATTTCTTAAGTCGGGTATTTTGCGATAGTTTTTCTAGTCTACTCTTTGTTTTGAGGAAATTGAAATTTCTTTGAAAAAATGAAATAGGTGCGATCCCAACCTAAAAAGAAAAAAAATGAAAGTATATTAACAATCTTTAAACTTGACTAAATATGTCATTTAGGTCAGTGAATTATCCATTTGAAAGAACTTGTAACTGCATAACTCAATTCCCAAATAACAATAATCACCATATGTGTCGCTTGCCTATGTGCGTAAATGAAACTAGCTCCTAAGTGTGTTTTGGTAAGTTGATGGCATAACACTTGAGGTTATAATCAGGTGTGCTAGAAGTGTATAGGAAATGATTCTAGTGACACAAGATGTACAAAACGGAGCTCCTACTACCTCAACATCAATGCATTAGGCGTTAGCAAGTGCCCCCATCTGATTAAAGCCTTATGTAAGGGTGCCATATCATAGTAGTTCGTCTAGAATTCTAGATATGCTAATAATGTCTTAACATGCTCAAGAAAAATCACACACAAGTATAAAAGACAAGGCAAAGTAAATCCAAGAAGATTGAAATAAAATAAAAAAAACCAGTCGCTTGATAGCATGGTGTTAAACTTAAGTGAGGAAACCACCGAACAATACTAGCCAAATGCTGTGCTTTTCGATAAGACTAGCCAAGAAGATAGAAGTAAAAAAAATCAGTCACTTTCCGATAAGTGAGGAGACCTTGATAAAGCAATGTAAATAATGATTGTAAAATTGGATGACATGGGGTGCTCTTAAAATGCTAGCACACTTTGCCGAGAAAAACTTGTTGGAATGTTATGTATCGCGTACGGGACAAGAGAATCCCAATATCTTGGATAAATATATCAGGCTGCAAAGAATCATTAGCATCTACAACAGGTGATGCAACCTCAAATTATTCTCTGTTTCTATCTAACCATCATGTAGTACCATTGACATCATCATTATTAGGTGTAGCCTCAATATTATTCTCCGTTTGCGTCGGACCATCTCTAAGCTGATTATCAGCATTATTATCAAGTGCAGCAGGGCTTTGATCAAGTGAACGATTATCCGGCGGTACTTGTGATCCTTTTATAATAAATCTATCTATAGCTCCCTTCTAAGACTGAGTTAAATCCTCTTTTTTTTTTTTCTTATTCTTTTGGTAACCAGATTCATATTGGTGTCCTATTCACGTCCCAATGGACGACACGAGCTCGTGCAGACAGGAACTCCTGTGTGGCCGTGGGTTATGCTGGTTGCGGCTGCTTGTACAGCCCAGCCGTTTGGCAGTTGAAGACCTTTGGATTGCTACACAAGTTGTTTTGACTACAGAAACGATAGCTCTTCTGACTAGCTGTGGCTGGTGCTCGCTGGCCGCTGCAACTGCCGCAACTGTGCAGCCCTAGCCAGCCGATCGAACAAGCCGCTGTGCCGCGCGCCCACGCCTTGCCTGTGCGGCCTTGTGCCCCGCGCAATACCAGAAGGGAAAAAAACATTATCTCACAGGCTCCAAAAACAACGCCATAAGACCATCCAACGGCATTGTGCAAATGAATTAGCTATTTCTATTCTTCCACTACTTCAACTAATTTTTCTCTATCTACAGTCGTTTTGGTATTAACAGTGTCAAACAATGTTAGCATTCTATTTCCTCCCTCTCTCCGTTGGGATAGCCTAATCGCATGTCTTCTCGTTGGAGTCGTCGCCACCGGCGACTGGGGCCGTCTATTGGGGGCCCGCGAGGCAGCCACCCAGCGGCTGGGTACGTGGCAGGCAGCCGTGACAAAGGGAAAGGGGTGAGCAGAAAAAGGAAACACGGCACTTGGACTTTGGAGCAGTCAAAGCTTTGCAGTTGCAGAGGCTTTGTTGTGTTCTCTGCTGACAGAGTACGACCACTAATAAGGTTTGGGTATTGGATAGGGTCGTCAGTTCGAGTTAGGCACGGCAGTTAGCTGCTGCAGCCTAATTTTGTGAAAGCGTCTTCATTCCTGCTTGTGGTCGCGGCCAATGAGTTTGATGCATTATGAAATTGGGATCCTTGGTGATCGGTGAATAGAATATAAGAAATGGATGGTTGGAGTGCAAGAACAACATTGTATGTATTCTCGCTTTTAAGCAAAAAAAAGAAAGAAAAAACAGGAGCTCTTTCAGTGTCTTGAGATCGATCAAAAGCAGGTATTGACATTCTAAAGCAGAGCTAACCAGCAATTCTCAGTCTATAATACTACTAGGATTTTTCTGATGCGAACTGTAGAGTCACCAGGACAAAATTTGGATTATCCGCTTTCTAAAGGAGCCATTAAATCGGTGGTTGGAATAATCGTCTATAAAGAATGACGCAGATGACTAAGCTTCAACTTTCAGAGAGTTCAGAGTCTGCTGCGTTTGAACACACGGTCGAGAATTTCCAGCTAAGCGGCTAGCTAACTTTCCAGAAAAAATATATGTGGAAGTGTTCAAGTGCATGCTTTGTCCCGTGGTTTGTATAAACAATTGCTGGTTGCAGAGCGTCAGAATGGTCAACTTATAGTTTTCCAAGGTCTGATTTTCTTATCTGTTCTTTTGTGAGATGAGAATGAGATTGTCAATGGTCGATAGCAAAGTTAGGTAAAGGTAACCGAATAATGTAACGTGGGTGGACTTTGTCGCATATATAATTTCTCTGACTCATGAAACTTATAGATGCAATCGTGCAAGGGCATCTCCCGCGCTTGATCGAATCGAACTGTAATAGTGGGTCCATAGTAGCAGCAGCCGAAATCGATTTTTGCGTGTGCAGTGTAAAGTTCAGTTTAGGATCGACTAGGTAAAGAGTAAAAAAGTGTATTGCTATGACTCTCTCTCTCTCTCGTTCTTTCGGCTATGGCACTAGCGGGTTTGAGTATTTTATTTTTGAGTAAAATACAATCCGTGTCCTTAAATTTTCACCGAGGTAGCATATGAATCTATGAATTTTTAATTTGCACATTTAGGTCCATGATCTATCGTTGGGCGCAGGTCCATATGGATCCAAACCCCGCCAGGCAAGCCTCGCCCGCCTACGTGGCATGCCACCGGGTGCTACTATGGCCACGACGACATGCATGGCTCTCGGCTGCCGGCTCCTATCGTCCCGCGCATGCACTCGGCCGCCCGCGCGCCACCTCCTGCGTGCTGGCGGCCGACGGCCATCTACCCCCCCCTGCCGCGGCCACCCTGCGCGAGGCTGCCCGGGCGCCTAGCTGTGCACACCTGTCCGCCACCGTTGCACGACATGTGCGCCTATCCACCACCGGCGCTGCCGCTGCTCGCCTTCGCGCACTTGCTCGCGCCTCCGCCGCGCGCTCCGCGCACCGGCTGCATCTGCAAGCGGCACCGGTAGAGCAGGTGACAGCGCCGCTCTGCCGCACCCTCTCGTCGCGTCCACACACCAGCTGCGTCCGCGAGGCCTCCGCCGTGCCCCGTGCGTGCACCGGCCGCCTCTGCAGGCGGCTCGGCCGCTCCCCTCCACCCGCTAACCGTGTGGTCTAAACTGACCGAGGGTGCTGGCCTGCCGCCGCTCGCCTGAGCGCGACGCCGCCATGGGCGCTGAACCCACTGCTCGGTCGCAGGGACCTGCTCCGTTCATCATCCGTCAAAGCGCATCCCGCACCGCGACCGCCATCCATGCGGGCTCAGTGTTGCTGCGGCCACGACCGCGCCCTGCGTCGCCGCCCACCCGTGGCCCTGCTCTGCGGGTGCCGCCTGCAGAGGCAGCCGATGCACGGAGGGGCGCGGACAGGTGTGCACAGCTGGGTGGCCGGACGGACTCACGCGGACGGGTGGCCGGCAGGGCGGGTAGACGGCCGGCGGTGGCGGCAGCAAATGCCGCGACCGGCGCGCGGGAGCGGGTGCGTGGGCGGCTAGGTGCATGCGCGGCTGGCTAGCGGTGCGTGCGTATGTAGGCGGAGGCACGAGGGGAGCTGTCGCCGTGCTTTGTGCCTGCGAGGTGCTGCTCCCGACAGCCTAGGAGCTCAGCGCGACGAGCCATACCACCGACGTGCCGCCGGGGCCGCGACGGCTGAGCTGCCCGCACTCGCGCCCATGGCCACCGCATACGCGGAGCTCGCACTGGCGGAGGTACTAGCGGGGCCCAGCGCTGTGGGCCGCACCGCTCCCACCCGCCGCCGACGCTCCCTTGCCCGCCGCACTCCTCTACCGTCTCCTCCACGCCGCGGCCGCCGCGGGTACCGCCGCGAACACATGTCGCAACCTATAAGCTCCACACCGCCGCTGTGCTGCACCAGCACAGCAAGGGCAGCAGGTCTAGGATAGCGACGCCAGCACCGGCGACCAAGAAAGGGAGTTTCTTGGGATCCGTGTCACGGATGTTGAGCCGACTGAACCCGCTCAGAGGCAGCGGGTGGGCCAAGGACATAGCCAGTATCGACGATGGAAGCCATTGTAATGCCATGCATGTTGTCGTGGCCACGGTTGCACCCGGTGGCATGCCACGTAGACGGGCGAGGTTTACCTGGCGGGGTTTGGATGGCGGGTAGACACCCAGCAATAGATTATGGATCCAAATGTACAAATTAGAAGTTCATGGATCCAGATGGTACCTCGGTGAAAGTTTAAGGACCCGGGTGCATTTTACTCTTTATGTTTCCTATATGCTGGCTGGTGCTCGAACCAGGTTGGAGATCCGAATTAAGAAATATTCTCCACCTGTTTAGTTGCTGCAGTGTACAATTAAATCGTAGTGTATATTCTCTTCCCCTTCTGTTTGATTTCCATCGAGGTGCCCTTAAGTTGTCAATGGACAGACAGTCTTAAGTACCGGAGGCGATGCATGACTGCATGATTGTTCCATGGGAACTCAAGGGAAGCAAGAATGCAGTGCCGGCTTACCGGATGCAGGCGACAGCGCAGCAGCAAGCAGAGGGACAGTGCCGTGGCGAGCCATGGAGAAGAAACGGGGGAGCTAGAGAGAAATAACCGTAGTTTTAAATTGCCGGCTATAACCTCCGCTGTATCCGGGTTTAACCTCCGAAGAGAGCTAAAGGTAAGCTAAACATCATTTAGCGCTAAACTTACCTATACGATAATAGCCGCTATTAGCCAGCTAAAACAGCTATGTTTAGCTCCGCTAAGCGTTAGGTTTAGTGTTGGGCCGAAACGTAGTTGGGCTTTCTCTAACTTCGCATCGCGTAGCCCACTATGTTTATCACTTTGTCCACTAAATGATTTTTTAGTGATGATGTAATGAGAGCATGGATGCCTTGATATATTTCTATCCATGAAATGGTCCATATTTTATATCTTTTTACATGTTTTGCTCGTTTATGAAAAGTATTTTTACAAACCGCTAAACAAGATTAACGGAGCTGTAGCCTCTGGAAAATGGAACCGCTAAACAACAAAATGCGCTATTTAGAGCTATGGAAATAACAGGCGGAGATTGCGGCACCGCAGAAGCACAAATGAAGCATGGGTGTAGACCGCAGATCAAAAACCTGCGCATCCTACGTGCAATGCCTTCGTTGGCCCTGTGGATGATGATCAAATCCAGCATATTGTGTGTATGGTCGTCCATAAAGATGATCGAGCATACCAGTGCGTGGACATCTGGCGGCATTGGCTCCCATCAAACACACGCATCTGCTACCAAATAATATCAAACGACTACAGTGTCAGCTGCAACAAAACGTCATTGCAGTAGAAAAAACAACTCATAACACAAAAAAAAAGTGTGCTGGCACTGGCTGTCAGATGGTCTCCGTAGCATAGGAAACATGTATACTTAACGTCAAAAAATAATGTGCGCGACACTGAAAATTAACTTTTGCAATAATGTGCGCAACACTAAAAATTAACTTTTCAGCATCAATATATAGATTAAAAATCCCTTGAGTCCATCCGATTTAAGGAAAAAAATCCCACGACACATTGGTTCATGTTTCACACAATATAAAAACAACGACAAGATTCACAGAACACTGAAAATGCATATCTTCAATATCTAAAAAATAGTGTATGCAACACTCGAATTCAACTATCGCAACATCCATAATTTGAATAAAAAATTTATCACGTTCATCCAAATTAAGAGAAACTACTACAACATTTGGTGAACATTAGAAATGAATATCTTCAATACCGAAAATATACTAATTTCAGCATCGTAAAATCGTGGACTTGCATGGACCCGCGCCAACAAATACAACATCTGAAATAAAGTTGCAACATTCGAAATCAATTGCTACAATATTCAAGGAGTCCGCTAAGGCAATGGTGACACTCAGTGCACCCTTTCGCCTGTTGTCAGTTTGTCTATGGGAGGTGGTGGTGGTTTGGTGGAGGAAACCGGAGGTGCTGGCTTCTTGTTGTGCTTGGCAATGATGACTTGTACTGGACTGCAGGTACTGCAGGCCCTCTCTCATGGTTGACCTTTCGCTGCTCACCTCCGGTGCTTTAGGCATGCATTGCGGTATAGTCGGAGCTGCTACGCGGTTGGGGTGCAACCTAGCTCGGCAACAATGACGCTTAGTGTACTTTTTCAGCTGTTGCTGATTTGTCTGGGAGTTGGTTTGGTGGAAAAATCGGAGCTGCTGACTTCTGTGCTTGGCGATGATGACTTGCGCCGAGCTGTAGGTCATCTCTCGTGGTTGTCTTTGGTTTGGCTTGTAGGGTTAGGTTTTTGTGTTCCTTTGTGGTGGTGTTCCCTTTATGTATGCTCTTTTGTGGATTGTCGTGTATTTTTTTCCTTTGTGTTATTTGATTGTTGTATTTCCTTCTTCTTAGTAAAAAAACGCACGTTGATACTCAAGCACGGAACATCAGTGGTTTTGGTGCTAATTAGAAGTATTAAATATAGTCTAATTATAAAACTAATTAAACTGATAGGACTAAACGTCGAAACGAATTTATTAAACCTTACCATGGATTAATTAGGTTTAATAAATCCGTCTCGTCGTTTAAAACTCATCTGCGTAATTAGTTTTATTATTAGACTATATTTAATACTTCTAACTAGCGTCAAATATCTGATTTGACAGGAGGTAAAATTTAGCTCGGGGATCAAACACCCCCTAACTCTGGTTGCACTACCGGTCTTACCAGAGCATCGCTTGCTGTAGAAC
This sequence comes from Paspalum notatum, assembly GCA_022530915.1. Lineage (NCBI taxonomy): Eukaryota > Viridiplantae > Streptophyta > Magnoliopsida > Poales > Poaceae > Paspalum > Paspalum notatum. The sequence continues at coordinate 18,432,176 of CM039686.1, forward strand.
TAACTCGTCACGCCTATAACACTAGCGTAAATCTTCCAGCAAAAATTCAAGCCGCCATATAAATCAGTTTGCACGATGACACGTTCAACACAATGTCACATTCATAACAAGTGACGGAGCACTGGACAACTCGCTGAATCATAACTGATGTCATACAAGCAAATGCAGAGTTCCAGTGAGGTTCAGAACAAATGTTCAAAAGGGCTGGGTGCATTTCAGCTGCAAGTACTGCTTTGCAGCGTGTGCGGCATAAATCCACCATGATCCTACGGCACCCTGAGGTCCTGTTTGGTAACCTTGGATAGAGAGTAGATTGAAGGGTATTGGAGTAGACTAGGAGGAATTGGGAGAATTGATTTATTGGAGATTTAAACACACTCCAATTTTTCCAAACTATTTCAATCCGAGGTTATCCAAACTTGACTTGGACATTTTAGCAGATGGAAGTGAATCCACGTCAGGAGAAGATGCTTCACATCATCACATGGAAGAGTGAGCTCTGCAGCTGAAGGTAGGTCCTACGACAAAGTTTTCCTGCTTCAGTGAAACTCATGAACGCCCAATTGAAATTGGGAAATTACATTACAGAATGTTTATATTTGATGTAAACAATTTTCTTTCCTCAGCCATTGGACTATTGGATGCACAGCGTGGACCTGCACAACTGAACGCTCAGCAACTTGAATGTTTGCCTAATGTTTATGACATATTTGCTTTCCAGTCATTTTAGAAGGCATGAATTCTATTGGTTTCTTTAGTTTCGAGTATATTTGGTGCACCTTCTATTGCCAAGTGCTACTAAGCTTTTAAAGTGTAAGCCAGCCTAATGGCATTGTCCTGGTATCATCTGCAGACACAAGGAACAAGCTGTCATCAACTGATCTCTCCAACTCAACGCCATCTGCTGCATCAGTACAACCTTGGTAGCGATAATCAGACCAGTGGGTGGGCTGCCCTGCACAAGCAGAGCAGTGAACAGAGCTGGTCAATCCCAGGTAGCTGGTATCTTACTCCCTCGGTCCACAAAAAATGTCGCCCTCGATTTTAGTGTAGTACATTCAATCCTTCATCTTATTCAATTTTATTTTTATAAATATCATAATTTTTTTATGATTATGTTCGTAACCTTAAATACTTTCATATAATTTATTTTATTTTATATTTTGAATTAAATTTTTGAATAAAACGCGTGTCAGAACGTGCACTGAAATCAAAATAAGCGACACTCTTTCTGAGACAAAAGGAGTACCTGGCAAACGGCACCTCAGAGTGATGCAAGCATGGGCTGGGGAATGATGGCACAGAGGAATATGAAGAGAATGCCTTGGTAGCATCAGCTCAAGGTGCTTCAGGCTACATGTGTAGCTATGGCAACACAGCCTAATGCAGTTACAAAAATGGGTTGGTTACCAAATCCAGGAAACACCAGCATGACCATGATCTGGGCGGCAAATCAAGTTTAGGGCACTCCAAATGCAGCAGCTATGATGGGAGGTCAGACGCAAGGAGTTGCAATGTCCCCATGGGGTGGCGTTGCATCAGGAAATGCAAATTCCTATCCTTGCTGGGTAACCCAACAAGTTGGAAACATGAATCAAAATGGTGCCTGGAATGCTCCTGTGCAGGGAAATCCAGGTCAGGCAAACAATAACATGAACTGGAACACATCAATTGGTAATCTGGATCGGAATAATCAGCAAAGAGATAATGGGGGCAGTCACTCTGGGCAGACTTCTGGCAAACGAAAGCCACATAGAAACCAAAGTTTGCACGACGACACCAAAAAGACAAGGAACTGATTCAGCATTTCAGTGCACAATCAGGAACCACATAATCATTTCAAGTTCAGAATAAACTACCAAGAGCTGGAATTAAACACGCTGAATCGTATCATACAGGCAAATGCAGAGTTTCAGTAATGTTAAGAGCAAACATCACAAGGGCTGTGAGCGTTTCAGCAGCACAGATTGCTTCCTCCAAGTTCACGGCCTGATATGCGTAGTGCGAGACATAAATCTACCAAGATCCTACAGCGCCCTGGGCTGGGTTTTCAAAGTGAGAGAAGCCCCAGTAGGTCTTCAAAGAGTATGGCGGGTAGATGGTCGATCCTTCAGTTGTGATCTTGGCAATCTGTCATTCAACTACAGGTTAGGGCAATCTATAACCATATACTGAATTTCTGCTGAGCGTTTATAAGTTCAGCAAACTTGACCAATATAGATGGGTTCATACCTGGAATTTATTGATAGATGACCTGTCACGGTACAGCAAGACCAGCAAACACTTCTCAACCAGCTTGACTGCTTCTTCAAAAGTCATATCCTCGTGCCACTCAGCACGAAGTATGGGGATCGCCAGATGATTTCCGAATCCAGTAGCAATGTGGTTTTCCTCAAAGTGGGTACCGATCATGTTAACCTGCATTGGTCCAGAATTTGGCATAAGATGCTGACAAATAAACACCAGTGAATCAGAAGATACTAGTGTTTGAGAGATCATACCATGCCAAGATACTTCTCATCACCCTTTGGACCCTTTTTAACTCCACCAAGTACAAGTGAGTTCCAGAGAGGATCAAACTTGTTGCGTCTGTTGTACATTACTCTTGTCAAATAACTGTGGATCTCTTTGGGGCCCAAAGAGTTTCCATCATCCCACATATGATCAGACAAACTGAAAAGAAAGGGAGAACGGATAGTTTCAGATATCAAAAACATTATTACAGAGAAAAGCATAAGTATCCACCCATCAGTGACAGAACATACGTTAGTTCATCCAGATAGCGCAAAATCTCCTGAAAATCACTGAACTCTCCACTTGCTCCAATGAGGCTATGCTTGCCAACTGCCTTAATGCGTTCCACACTCTTGTATCTCAAAGTTGACCCATAGGAGGCTGCAAAAAATAAGTTAGGACTAAGTTCTCCATTGTGATAACGGTATGTCTCTGCAGAATAACTGTGACTAACCTCCAGTGTCACATGCCATGATCACACCATCCTTGTATTTCAAGGCAATGACTGAGGTGCCAGTCACATACGGATACCTGTTGGTGTGAGCAGATATATACTTATCAAAAGCAAAGCACCACAATAGAATTACAGAAGATCTGAAGGGAAGAAGGCATTCTGAAAATAATAACCACATAACTGATGCTGATCCTTTTGTACTAACAGAGAAGCCATTACAAACATCGGCATGGCTGCATGGCCTATCGGGAACCGAGAAAAATGAAGCACTAGGCTTAAGCATATTGCAATAACCCTGATTTAACCTTATTTCACAAGATCATACCGACCAAGCAAAACTAATCTCAGCTATACTCCCACAAACGAAGGCATATTTCAATGATGCTACCGTTTCATAATCTAACGCCCACATGCCTACAAATCCCTCGCTTTTCCAATCCTCTGGTAACCTGATCTATCTCATAAGCACTGATAAATGCCAATGTGCAAGATAACGGGTAATAACCGCGAGCTAACAACCATCTACGATGGTAGAGGTCAAATCCAAGCAGTATTTCACAGAGAAACTGTCCAGCTTCCTCACTGACAGCTACAAACATCTATATGCCCTAACCCAAATCCACGACAACCACACATAATCCTAATTGACAAAACCCTAATTTTTCCCAGCGAGATTTCACCGGGAAGAACAAATAAAAACATAGAAATCCAACCGATGGCACCCTAATCGGCCGGCACTCCACCGCAAAAACTCGCCAAGCGTCTTGCACCCTAAGGAGAGGTAGACTGAAGCACGACATCACTCAAGCACCGAAATATAAATCTATAGACTTACTGCGTCCGCTGCGTCTGGCCTCCTCCTGCCACCTGGTTTCCGCCCTCGGCGTGGGACCCCATCACCTGGCTGCCACTGCGGAAATCAACGATCAGGACATTTGTAAAGAGATCGAAGTTGCTAGGCATTTGTAATCAGATCAGATCCGAATACAAATAGCCCAATAGCTTAAGTTAGGGTTTGGGCGCTCAGCTTCGAACAGACGGAAAGGAGGAGAAAGGAGTGGGCATACCTGGTGGGTGATCGTCGCCGGCAAAGGCCCGACGAAGACCTGTGTAGGACTGTAGGGCTAGCGCGGCGCGACGGTGGTGTACAGTCGTCGGCACGAGAGGGAGGGTCTAGAGCGCACGCCTTTCTTTCTTCTTTCTTTCTTGCAATCGAAGCCGAACCGAAGAAGAGTCCGAAAACCGGGTCGGAGTTAACTCAGACCCAACCTTGGGCTGGGCCGCGATTGGCTTGCAGCGAAACAGAAATTGCTAGCCCACTAGAAACTGTAATGGTTTCTGGGCTCACCAAGACGCCCAAAGAGAATGTCCATTCCACTATGCTGCACCGTCCGAGCAGTAGACATAGAGGGGAGTAGTTAGAATAGTGGATATGCTCTTTGGTGAGCCTAGCCTTATAGAAAATCAATTACTGTAATGGGGCCGCTCATCAGCGGAAAACCTTTTGTTGCAGCAATAAATAGTGAAATAGATGACATCATCCTTTGTACTAGAAAAAATTAAAAAAGATATATTTTCTAAATGGTGCATCCAAATTAATCCAATTGCAATATTTTGTTATTCATAACAAAATATTTAAATCAAAGCTTGCTTGGGTATATTTGGAAGACATTTTATCGGAGAGCATTTTTCTAATAAAGATAGAACATTTTTCTTAATCAGAAAATGTTCTATGATCACTAATAGAATTGTTCTAGGTTTAAGATAATGTTTTTTTCTACACTCACTGGAAATTTTTCTAAGCTGCAGAGAAAAATGTTCTAGGTTGTAGAGAAAATGTTATAGCCTTATGGGACAAAAATGTCCAAGGTTGATGAGAAAATTGTTCTAGTTGAGTAAACTGTCTGATGATGTTTCCACAACAATCAAGAGGGACCGTGAAGCTTCAGGGAAACAAACCCCTAGGCCATAACGGAGAGAGGAACAAGTAGCCGGACATCAAAATGTGTTTCCTTCTTCCACTCTCAATTAGTGGTGTTTAGCTGTTTATAGCCGCACACAGCCTAGGTCAATGCTGTTTTACAGGATTTGACCATTCCACCATTATGCTTTGAGGGTAATGGATCCCTTCTTTCTCTATGTGAGGGCCATCTTCCGGAGACTATAGTCTTTTTCCCGGTCTAGAATACGATTGGCTCCAAACAGGTTTCCCAACAACATCTTTGAGTGAACCCTCTCGTCAAACACTCCCTCTTGGAAGAAGGTCCCAAACTCGGAGACAACCTCGATGTCGTGGGTGAATCAAATCGGAGGTAGGGTCATGAAAGGTCGCCCCCTTTTTCTCTTTGCCTCTTTGCTACAGGGCCTCCTTACCCACCCCGCAGCGATGTAGGGGTGTTGCCGCCAAATCCTTCGCACGCCATGTCTTGGGATGGAGTGCGGGTCGTAGAGTGTTGGCATCGCTGCATAGGGCATAGGCAACGCTAGCGGTTCATATGGATGATATCGACGGTGGTTGTGTGTGTGTGCCCAATGTATCGACAGATGGCATGATGGAGGCCATGGATAGGTGCAACAGGGCAGGGGTGCTAGCGGCTAGGAATGAGAGGTTGAAGGTGTGGGTAAGACAGAAGTCGCAACCCCCATGGGAAAATAGATTGTGAGGTGCAATGGAGAAGAGAAAGATAAGGGTGGGATAAGATATGCGGATAGGCCTAATAGGTGGGTGCCACAGCCACCTAGAACTAGATCACTATCAAAACCAGTTGATGAGGAAGATGAATGTTTTGAGAGTTGAGGGAGGTTGGATACCATGTTTCCCACACGAGGGAAGAAAACCAAACTAGAATAATAATTGGAGGAATGGAGGAAGGTCGATTGAATTTCTTCTAATGTTTTTTTTTAGCCATGAATGTCTTCCGAGGAGGTTCTTGCTCTCTCGTGATGTTCCAGTGCAGGCCTATTTTAGTTGGAACGAGATCGGCTAACGTGGTGTCATCTATGTTAGCGGGACGACAGCTATTGCTAGCCGTGCATCGGCCATCGGACGACAGTCACATAAACGATTGTTCATCTGTTCAGTCCGAATTGTCTACACAGCAAATAGAGAAGATAAAAAAAATCTGCAATTATGGTACGTAAGTGATGAGAAAATATTGCAATTATCTCGTTAAAAAAAGTAGAGGTGATGGGCATGCAGAGAAAGTTATGGATTAAAACCCATTTGGAGTGTTGGAAATATTAATGAGGAAACATGGCAAAAGAGAGTAAGATTAGTTAGACTGACACAAGATTATGGTGCAAGCTCATCCAATCGTCTTCTCATGAGGGTAATCTAATATTTTTGTCACCGCAATGGATGACGACTCTCCGTTTATTACTCTTATGGCTTACATATTTGCACCGGAGAGATTATTTCTTATAGGTTTATCTTTTTGCCGATGTGGCGTGCCACTGTGACAATTTTGATGACGTGTCATGCCGCCGAAGCATGCTACCATAGCGATGACACAATACCCCTGCTATCTCTAATGCACTCTCTCTGTGACTTGCGGGAGCGCCTATCATCACTTTCATCCACCCTCCTCATCCCTGCGTCGCTGGCCATCTCCTCCCCATCCCACGCGCAACACCAAGGGTGTCACGTTCGTGTGCGGGTCCGGCGGATAGACAATGATGTAGGGTTGCGTCCGCGTGCGGGTCCGAGAGGGGTGGCGCGTTGTCGCGGGCTGGCGGTGGGGCGCGGCCGCGCACGTGGCCGGGGGGGAGGTGTGGCGCTTTGGTGCGGCGAGGCATATGACTGGCGACGTGGGTGCATCGACGTCACACACATGGTCTGCGGGGGTGGCGTGTTGGAGGGACCGCACAAGCAAGCGCCTGCGGCTCGTGGGAGCGGGTGGGTGGCGGCGTGGATCACAGGAGCGCGGGTCAGGGTAGGGGCGGAGCCGTGGCTCGAGTCTTGAACCGACATCGGGTGAGATGGCGGTGGCTGGTGGGGAGGAAGAAGGCTAAAGGTTGGTGATGACATGTGGACCCAGGGGCAACAGAGGGGAGAGAGGAAACGAGTGGCAAATTTATCATTCTGCGTGGCTGGCGGGCACCCGTGCCTCGCTGACAGGCCTAGGTGCCATGCCACATCAACAAAAATGGCCACGGTGGCATACCATGTCGGTAAAAAGGTAAAATTGTAAGAAATTATCTCTCTCCACTGGCAAATATGTAAAAATGATGTACGAGTGATCGACCGGGAATCGTCATTTGGTGTAGTGGCAAAAAATTAAATACCCCTCCTCATGATCAGTGTCGCACGCTTTTCCCTCCTGCTTGCTCTGTAAATGGCCCTTACCAAAGGCATCCTCTAGTATGCTATTGTCGGATTGCCGACAAGCGATCAACATCCTAGACGTTCCGCTAACATTAGGGGTGAAAACGGACATGAAAAATCCTGTCCCATCGTGCCGTATTTCTATTTTCCTGGCGTTTTCGTATTTCTAAGGGCTAGTTTGGCAACCCTATTTTTCAAGGGATTTTGGAAAATTGAGGGAAAAATAGTTTATTTTTTTTTGGAAAAATGGAAATCGCTCGAGAAAATATGGTTCCCAAACTACCCTAAGAAAAAAATGGACCGATTAGAGATCCGCGCCAGTATTTGCGGAATCCTGTTTTTAACTGGAAAAGCCTCAGCCCAGGCCAACACACCAGCCCAGCCCAAAAGGAACTTGGGACACCCGCAGCGGCCGCACCCCGCACTCTCGTCTTCGTCTGCCGCAGCCAGTCGCCGCTCGGCTCCCGACCCCGCTCCCCGGTCTCCCTCTTGCAGCCTCGCACTCCGCCAGCAAAGCCGCCGGCCGCCGCCTCCCTGGCGCCCTGCCAGCCGCCCTCCACCAGCCAGCCGCCGGACCGCCGCCTCAGGCCGGTCGCAGGCTCGCATCAGGCCGTTTGTGGCCCGTGCGACCCATGCCTGCGCTTTTTTATTTTTTAGATTTTTTTTTTCATTTTTACAAAAATATACACCGGTTGGTAACATTTGCAGGCATGGTCGACCGGCGCCTGCCAGCGGCCCCCAGGCGCCGGGTGCGGGGCCGTCAACGGGCGACCAACGGACGGTCGGACGGAGACGGACGGGCCTGGCGCCCGGAGCCCCGGCGCCAGGTGCTTTTTTTTTATTAGCTCGCTAATCTCACGTTTAATCGCTAATCTCGCTGTTTAATCTCGTGCATCCGATCCGAGTTAGATTCTAACCATTTAGCTTCAACCTTACCTATTATATTAGCATTCTAAATTAGCGCTTCGACCCTTTCACCAGGACCCCTCCAGTTTATTTTGACCCCAGTTTATTTTGAAATTACAAGTATTTTGCTCTATTTTTTTCTCCATTTTCTATTTCCTATTTTGCGTATGTTTATTTTGAAATTATAAGTATTTTTAGGTCACGTTGTTCTGCTTCGCGAAGCAGATCTTGTCGGCGCTTTAGCTTATCCTCCCTCCTCTTCAGTTCTAAATACTACTAGATGTAAATATTACTACAATATACTAATAAACATACGCAAAATAGGAAATAGAAAATGGAGAAAGAAAATAGAGCAAAATACTTGTAATTTCAAAATAAACTGGGGTCAAAATAAACTGGAGGGGTCCTGGTGAAAGGGTCGAAGCGCTAATTTAGAATGCTAATATAATATGCAAGGTTGAAGCTAAATGGTTAGAATCTAACTCGGATCGGATGCACGAGATTAAACAGCGAGATTAGCGATTAAACGTGAGATTAGCGAGCTAATAAAAAAAAAGCACCTGGCGGCGCCGGGGCTCCGGGCGCCAGGCCCCTGGCGCCGGGGCTCCGGGCGCCAGGCGTCTCCGTCCGTCCGTCGGTCCGTCTCCGTCCGTCGGTCGCCCGTTGGTCGCCCGTTGACGGCCCCACACCTGGCGCCTGGGCACCGGGCGCCAGGCCCCTGGCGCCCGGCCCCCGGGCGCCGGTCGACCATCTCTGCAAATGTTACCAACGGTGTATATTTTTGTAAAAACGAAAAAAAAAATCTAAAAATAAAAAAAACGCGACCCACGCACCCGAACCACATTGGGCTGGGCCCGCGAGTCCGACCCCGACCGCCGCCATTCACCCGCCAGCCGCCAGACGATAAGAAAAAAAGGCCTAGCCCAACGCGACCCAGACCCAACCGACCCAACCCCATAGGCGAACGGCGGCCGGCGCCTCGGCGGCTACCCCCGGTCGTCGTCTTCCCTTCCCGCACGCGCGCGCGACGCGCCGCCTCTCTCCTCCCCCTCTCAGGCGCGGCCGATCTAGGTAGGGGTTAAGGTTCCGGCAAGATGGGTGAGCGTAAGGTGCTCAACAAGTATTACCCGCCGGACTTCGATCCGGCGAAGATCCCGCGGAGGCGGCAGCCCAAGAACCAGCAGATCAAGGTGCGCATGATGCTTCCCATGAGCATCCAGTGCGCCACCTGCGGGACATACATCTACAAGGGCACCAAGTTCAACTCCAGAAAAGAGGACGTCGTCGGAGAGGTAGGCTTACTCACCCAGCCCTAGTTGTTGTTGTTTTTGGAACACTACTAGTTGTAGGCACCGTCGCTAATTGGATTCGCTCTGGGCTCCTATTTGTGTTTTTTTCCGCCAATTCCGTCTCGCTCGGGAAAAAAAGGAATTATGCATGTCCTGTGCTCGTTTTGATCAGACCCAAATGTGTTAGGCGCAGATTGTTGGATCCCGTTCTGTTGCTGCCAATTAGGAACAAGCATCGATGCAGCATGGGGTGATACAAGATACATCTCTGCTGTGCTAGAATAAAGCTGTATGCTTTATTAATGTTTCCCACAAGCTATACAATCCAGTGGTACAGAAAATAGAAGAGAAACGGTTGCCTAAAAGCTGGGTGTAGTTGTGGGAACTTGATGACAAGATTTCAGTTTTGTTACATACATTCGTGGATGATTTGATCACTGCAGCATGGTATTTGGCATACGTACATGGGTTGTGGACCAGCATTATCAGAGCGGGCTGGGTACCAATTGCTTGCTTCATCAGTAGTACAAAAAAAATAGATCAGGCGAGGTAACACATTTATTGCTATGAGCTATAAGCTATTTGAAGCGCCATGTGTTCTAACTCTGGAATAACAATGAGTCATCAATGACAGAAAAAAGAGGGGGTAGAATTTAGAGGGTAACAGCAGTGCAGTAATATGAAGAATAAACACTTGAAAATTGAGGATCTAAAAAAATGAAGAATAAAAGATGCAGTCAATAATTAGTGACCCTAGTTGTATAACTGCTCTAGGCGACTAAGTCACAAGAAAATCTAGAAAAATTATAATATTCACAAATGGCTTGTCATCCACTGCATTGTACACTTACATGAAATCTGGGATATTAAAAGCTGGCATCCATTTCAAACTCCCGTAAATCTCCAAGTTCCATGTCCCGTCTTCTAGATTCAGTTCTACAATATTTTCAAGAGTTTATGCTGCTGGTTATATCAGAAAATTTTGGTCTGTCCTTTACTTCTTATCTTTAGAAGTGCTCTGCTTGCTCATCTAGTCTGTGCAGTGTTGATAGGTTTACTATTGTACATGCTATGCCTTCGTAGAGCAAGAGATTCTACCAATCGTGGCATTAACCTATCTTGTAGCATAGAGACGACAACAGTTCTTTGTGTTTAGTGCATGCTTCTCATTTAAGTAAGCATAATAGCATTTTCATAGGCATTTCTGTGCTTTTGATATACAACCATGGTTGGAATTTATTGGTGGTGGCTCTTTCTTTTTTCTTTTCCTTTGTGGCTTATGTTGGGTTTCAACTTTGAACTTTAGCCTACCCCAACTTGCTTGGGACTAGTAGGCTTTGTTGTTGTTGTTCAAACTTATTGGTAATCAATATATGTTCCGCCATTATCTTTATTAAGTTGTCTGTTGTCTTGGAACTGCATTTCATTCTGTATGTGTATTTGGGTTACCGATTGTTGCTTACTCATGTCAATGCCATTTCCTTCTTTTTGGTGCAGACATACTTGGGAATACAAATATTTAGGTTTTACTTCAAGTGCACTAAGTGCTCTGCTGAGATCACTTTCAAAACAGATCCTCAGAATTCTGACTACACAGTTGAATCAGGGGCTAGTCGCAATTTTGAACCTTGGCGTGAACAGGATGAGGTAAGTGACTTTGGGGCATATTCTAAGGACAACTTCTATGTTTCAAGCATTATGATCTTCAATTTGATCACCATGATACGTATTCTTTTGTTCAGGCAGCAGATAAAGAAAAGAGGAAACGAGATGCTGAGGAAATGGGTGACGCAATGAAAGCATTGGAGAATAGAGCAGTGGATTCAAAGCAGGATATGGACATACTTGCTGCTCTAGAAGAGATGCGGTCCATGAAGGTTGGATCTTCTATGCCAGTAGCAGCTGTATGGGAGTGCTTATTTCATGGCATTTACTGATTGCTAATATTGTTTTCTTGTGTCTACAGTCTAGACATGCTGGCGTATCTGTTGATCAGATGCTTGAAATTTTGAAACGTTCAGCTCATGAGAAGGTAAGACCATAGAAACATTGCTTTCTTTATCATGTTTATTAATTAATATGTGTTTGAAATAATATATTGCATCTTGTGGTTGTTATTTAGAATATTTTTATCACCATAATGTCATTTTCCTACATTTCTCTCTTAACATTGTGTATTCTTTGTTCAATGACAGGAGGAAAGAGCTATTGCAGAGCTTGATGAAGAAGATGAAGAACTTATCAAATCCATCACTTTTCGAGTAATCCTCTATCTCTGTATTACAATGCCCTTTAATGCCTTCGTGTATAACTTGTGCATGGAGGATGTTACCTTTTGAAACTACAATTTTGTAACAGTTTCCAATGAAAGCATCTCTTTTTAACTTGGAATCCTATTGCTTAATGTAATGCAGAACTCTGGATTTTATGTAAAGCGGATAGAAGATGACGACGACGACGACGACGATGATGATTTGGTCCCAGGCCAATCGAGTAGAACAATAAAGGTATTTACTGTAACACTTCCTTGTTTTCATTGCTTTTTTTAAAGTTCAATATCCCAACTCAACTATTAGAGTAAAATTGCATTTCTTGAAATATATATATCATGTGCTGTTAATTTACACTTATTACTTTTAACCTCAAAAGGTTGTAGTTTTATCATTCCCACTATGTCATGAACCTTAGTTCATCAGGGGTAAATACCTCGACCATGTGGTCTAGGCTTGGGGAATTGGGTGCCAACAATGGCGATGGGTGCCAGTGATGGCGAGGAACTTGATCTATTTCTTACTTGATTTAATTGATACAATTCCCCTCTTTATATAGATAAATATATAGAGAGGGTTTGCTTGACCCTAAGGAATAGATCTAATCTACTAATACTTATCTTATCCCTAACTATCCCTATCCTTATCTCTAAACACCCCCGCCTGTACCAAGGGTGCTGCAACGCTGTACTGTAGCATGAGCCTGGCCCAAAGGGCCTAGCCTATTGCCCATTACACACTAATATATGTGTTCTGCTATCATCAATGGCACATTACCCTTGCAGTTTTCCAGTCAATTTTGTTTTGAACATATTAGCAGCGATTCATGTTAAATTTTGAAATTGAAACATTGTCCCGTGTAAGGTTTCTAGAATATCTGGTTTGCTTTAGGTTGAGAAAACTGTTGGAGTTTGAAAAAGGCAAGATCCTTTGAACATCGATACAATGATAAGAATAAAATTTTTTTGTTGAGCAACACACAATATGCAAAATTTGGCCAACATTGCATACAATTGAATTAATGGTGTTGTGGTGTAGTGTAGCCGAGTACTGGCTATCACGTAGCATTCTCATATGAAAGATATTATGCACTACAATTGTCCATTGTGTTATCACTTGTCTGTCTTGCCACAAAAGTATATTTTTTATTATTATTTTCATATGATGAAATCTCTTGAATAATTTTGCTGGTTGGCTAATATTTTAATCTTTTTGCAGATCAACGGATCTTCCGAATCAGTGACAAAGCCAACAGATGTTTTAAGCAAAACTAACGGATCGGAGGGTGCCAATAAAGAAGGTAAGCACTGAGCAGATTTATCATTAATTTTCTGTTTAGATACATCAGTCTACAAAGTGCAGAAAGAGTCTCATATTGCAGTTTTTTTTGTTCAGTTATACTATTAAATGCAGGATTGAAATGGGACACTTCCATGAAATACTGTGATACCTCATCATTTTATTCTGCTGAGAAATTAACATTAACATTATACTTTTATATACAGCTGTACAGGGTCCTATAGTTATTTCTTAAGAACTGCTGTACAATTTTACATATCTAACATGCGTCATACTATGCACTTAGTCAGCTTGTTTTGGACGATCACCATTCCAAAATTTAAATGTAAAACATGCTTATTTTACATTTTATAATGAATTTACATGCATTATTTTATCCTTTACCTGGTTAAAAATAGCCATTTTTATTTTTGAAATCAAATGGCAAAACTTTCATCTGTAAACTTACAATTGGGCATGGATTGCAGGTAGCAAGAGCTGGATGCCCAAATTTATAGTAAAACCAAAGTCTAATAGTTCAGATACTCATAAAAAGCAGAAGACTGAATCCACAGCTATCCAAGACAACAGCAAAGTACCAGTGGTGGAACAAAAGAGTGAACCTGCAAAGCAAACCAATGTTCTCCAGTCCCTCTTGAATTATGATAGCGATGATAGTGAGGGCGGGCAACCCCTCGTGAGGCCATAACGGTACTGGTTGTCTACGCTGTAAAATCATTGCACCAGAGGGTAATTGACATGTAGTTCCGAAACCAATTGTGCTATCCTTGTGTAGCAATGTAAGTTTGCCATTACTCTGGCTATCAATGGCTCAACTGCGAATTATTGACTTACAGATCAGGGCTGTCCAGATAGTCTTGTTGTCGTTGGATGTCCCAAAGCTTCGTAAAATTTATTTATAGTTGCAAAAAGAAGTTGTAAGTGGTTCATAGGCCAGTCCTTTGAACCTTGTTGCAGCAGAATGCTAAAGTTGAGCTCACCAGTACAGTGTACATACAATGTTTTGCACATTCATATGCATGCTTTGGGATCTTTGGCTAAGGAGTGCCATTGAAGTTAGTATAAATACGGATGTTAATCGTACGTTTGGATATAATGTTGTTTGTAATAGTTGTCTGTGAATATTTTCCTATCTACTGCCTGTAATCCAAACCACGCGCCAACTTGCGCAGCATTATTGAAATAATAATAAGTCCTTCAACCCCAGCAATGGAATCACTCCTCTTTCCGTTCACAAATATACGATGTGATTGATTTTTTTTCATAATTTTGATCACTTGTTTTATTTAAATAGAATGCATTCTTTCTAGTATATATCATCTCTATCTCTAAAAGAATGCAATTTTATTGTTGTTTGAAGTCAAACTATTTTAAGATTGATCAAGTTTAGATAAAAATAATGTTGTTATATCAAACAGTTGTGTTATTAAGGCTCTCCAATGGAAATGCCCAAATGCATTGCCTCTCTATTCATCCACTATTTCAACTTCTCCTTTATCTATATACAGTAGCGCTACAGTGTCAAATAGTACTGTACACATCTAATTTACTCCACCTATTGGGGATGGTCTAATGTCGATATTTTTCTCCATGTATTTGGTTAAGCTTATGTAGTCTGACTTAGAACAAAATTAGATGATACCTCGCGTGTTGCTGCGTGATTTGTATAATGTTGTACTGATTAAAGGTATCAAATGAATTCCCCGCGCGTAGCTGCGGAAATTTGAGTGATACCGGCATATACACCATAGATAAATACTGCATGCGTGAAGCCAAAAAAATGATATAAAAATATAAATAAATATCTTAGTGGATGATGACGTGGCATATGATTTAGTGGGCTCCAGAGATGACGTAGCTTCACACAAGTTGAGAGAAATAGATAATGGGGGTTAGCTATTTATTTCATATAAAAGATAAAAAGATTAGGAGTGTGCTTGGTTGGTGACCAAAATAATTGTTGCCAATACCTATTTTGGCCATGGCCAAATTTGGACTATGATTTTGGTCATTAACAAAACAGGCCTTAGAATTGTACTCCCTTAGTTTACAAATGTATGATACGTTTGAGTTTTTTTTTTTTTGATCGCTCGTCTTATTAAAAAATTAATAAATTATTATTTATTTGGTTGTCATTTGATTTATGATTAGATGTAATTTGAGTATGATTTATATTTTTCACATGTTTAATTTTTTTTTAAATATGACAAATGATTAAAGTTTTGAAAAAAGATTAACCGCGTCGTAAATTTAGGAACGGAGGTAGTATTAATTTTTCTATGGACAGAGAGAAAAAAGGAATCTAATAAGTAAGGATACGTAGGTATAAGAGATCGTCGTGCTTACTTGTCCCACGACACCTGGCTTGGTAACGATACTTGTGTTTTCTTGAGACTGAGGGCTGGAGTACCGTGCCACAATGGGTGCCGAAGGCACCAGCCGCTATAGATCCCTAGCCTTTACCTAGACGTCGACGACAAACTCGATTTCCGGCACCAGCCGCTAGAGATCCCTAGCCTTTACCTAGACGTCGACGACAAACTCGATTTCATTTCTGCTGCAACTTGGAAGAAAAGTTTGGAATAACCAACAAGGCACACAAAACGAAACATATATGCACCTACATATTTATATAAGGTAGCCTAAACGGTCGTTGGGAACTGTACTCTTGGCGGTAAATTAGCTGAGCTAGCTGCAGCACCTCACCATTCATCGATCGATCACCCAGATCTCGGTTGGTTCCGATCGATCGGTTCCATGGCCAGCAGCTGCAAGCCGAAGGGATCAGCGACGAAGGGCTGCGCCGCGCCGGAGGCCTGCGTTGCCGACATCGACCCCAAGTTCGAGTGGCATGACGGCATCAACAGCTACATCATTCGCCTGAGTCTCCCAGGTAGGTAGTAGCTATAGGTTGAGCTGAGCATGAATGCTAGAGGCATTACGCCTCAACGATCGATGGACGCGCCATTCATGTGTATATATGTATGAGATGATCTTTGAAGGGTTCAAGAAGGAGGACTTCAAGGTCCAGGTGGACTCCGGCGGTCGGCTGACGGTCCGCGGCGAGCGCCCCGCCGGGTACGTGCGGTTCAGCAAGTCGTTCCCGCTGCCCCAGACGGCCAACCACGACGGGATCGCCGGCCGCTTCGACGGCACCGTGCTGTCCCTCACCGTGCCCAAGAAGGCGGTCAGCGGGGCGGACATGGTGAAGGCGAGGCTGACCGAGGTGCAGGAGGAGTGCGCGGCGGCGCAGGCGGAGAAGACGACGTGGGCGGAGGCGCTCGGCGGCAAGGGGCAGGTGGTGGCCGCGGCCGTCGCCGGGGTCGCGCTCGGCGCGTTCCTCGCCCACAGGCTCTTGTCGGCCACGAATAGCCAGTAAATTAAAGACGCCTTGTGTTTATATACTACGTAGTGAAACCTGCGAATTGGATTCGTTAAAAAGGGAATGTATTTAATTAAACATTTGGATTCATCGGAGAAACAAGTCATACGAAATGGATTCATCATATCATATGGAGGTGCTGTTTGGTTCGGGCCTTTTGGGGCTGGAACCGTTCCTAGCGCTAACCGATCGCTTTGTTTATTGTTTGGTTGGAGAAGCCCGTAATGCATCACGCCGTGAGTGGATGCCGGCCAGTAGAATCTCGTTCCCCCTCCTATCGCTGCGTTATCTGATCCCACGAGCTGCTACAACGGTCCGCCCGTGAACCAAACTAATCGCGTTTTTCCTTCCACCGGAAGAAATCACGGAGTGAGTGCATCCCATTCTCGTTGCCGTTCCGGTGACTTGAACCAAACAGCACCTTATAAGTTCATAACTCAAAAGAGTACGAGTATCTGACTTTCATTCCCGTTTGGATTCAGACATTAGAGTCTGCAATTGAGAATTGGAATAAGCTTTCATGATTTATATGGTTTGGTTATGTACGTAATTCAAAATTGGAATTACAGCCCTAATTTCTTAGGATTGGGATATAACTGGATATGGCCTCTTTCAGTACCGAGGTGCTTCGTTTTGGATGAATTGAAATCCAACTAGCACCCAAACAACAAATTTGATATTGAAACTTATTTCCAATACTAGTTGGGTTTGGTACTCTTACATAATTCAATTCCAATAAACTCAATGACTGCATCTAAACGGAATGTTATATTCATTCATGTTCCCTCTCTTCTTCTGAGTTGTAACATCATTTCTTTTGAATCCTGCCGGGGGCTTCCTATGCGACTTCCGAAAGATAGTTAAGTTATCTCTGCCCCTTCTAAAATTTACAATGTTTCTCCACTCTGCCCACCCCTTCGTCCGTCGCTCCTGTACAGCCGTCCCGCACTCTCCCCCACCCCTTCGTCCGCCCCCTCGCCCTCGGTGGCTCCTCCGGTCCTCCCCCTGCTTCTCTTGTGTCCGTCGCCTCCATGCGCCCCGCAACCGTACCGCCTCACCGGTTCCTGCTCCCGCACCCCCTCGGTCCTCGCCCCACTTCCCACCGTCTCTGCCGCTTCTCCACCGCCTTTCTTGCAACCTCCTCCCTATCCAGTGCAGCCCACGAGGCGACACCGGTGCCGAGAGCGAAACTGCCGTCTCCCATCCCGTCCCCTCGCTCAAACGGTCTCCCGTCCCTTCCCCGCACTCCTGCCTTGGCGCCGGGCTGGGCCTCCGCCGCCTTCCACCGCCGCCGCCCCTCCCCGCCTCGCCCTTCCAACGGATCGCGGTTCATCTCCCAGTCCCACCGATCCCACCCACCCTCTCCCACCGGCCCCGCTACCGTCAGTCGAGGAGGAGGACACGAGCGGTGCGACGGATCGATGGAGGGCGGGCCGCGCGCACGGAGGAGAGAGGGCCGTGACGGATCCAGCCTCCTGGGCCCTGGCGGTGGCGGATTCGGCCGCTGCGGCCTCAGCGGAGGGGAGGCAAGAGGTCTGCCGCCAGCTCCTGTTATCCATTGTTGCTGTTCATCATCGTTTTCTGTCGCTCCCTGCGGCCGGCCGGAGGCGGAGGCCGGACGGGAGGCGGCGGCGCGGCCGGAGGCGGAGACCGGACGGGAAGCGGAGGCCGGCCGGAGGTGGAGGCCGGACGAGGTCCCCGCATCAGTCGTGGTGGGCTTATTGCTTTCCTCGGCTTTGGTGGTGTGAGTAGTGTGACGGTGGAAGTGCAGGATGCGGGCGGCAGTGATTGCGTTCCTGCGCATAACGACGAACCATGCTCCACCCATGCACCATCTGCTGGAAGCCTCAGCTCACTTGCCATTTCTGATGTCTACAATCGTGCCAAGGATAGCAGTGCACATCCATGGCTTTGACATTCGAAGTTCAATGGCATCACATGAATGCGGAATGTATATAACCTATTCGATTGAATGCCTGAATGGTTTTGCTATGCCGAAGGAAGCATACTTACTTGAGGCATTTGTTGGAGAATGAGTGCCTGTGTGTACCAATTGTACCAACTCCGAACTGCAATCCCATGTTTCTATTTTGCACCAGATTTTACCATGTAGCACAATGGTGTTGAATTCCTAAGCTAATTGTTTACCTAAGGGTTTAGGAATTTTGCCCTTCAGTATAGTGTGCTGTAATATGAAATCAACGTTTGTAAGATATATATATTTGTTATTAGCTGTCACAATATACCGTGCATGTTTTCATCACCATATAAATTCCTAAGCTAATTGTTTACCTCTTGAATTGTGTCAGATAATTGTTAATCGTTTTTATCCTATAGACTTGTACTGATGGGTGCTTGAGGATGTTGGGCATGCCAATCGCAAGGATGCAAGCCTGCTACTGCATTGCATGACCTAATTCATGTAGATATTCGTGTTTCCTTCTGATGTTTCTTTGTCAATATAATCTTTTGGATAGCAGTTGCTGTACTGTCTGAATTTTTCCCTCCAAGCCATGTTAGTTATGGTCACTAATGCTGTATGAGTGTGTGTAGGTCATTGCTGCTGCAGGCACGAGGAAATATGAAGCTATCTTTAGTGTAACCTAGAGCTAACTGCAGTACTGAAATTAAACACTAATTGAATCCCCTTTCTCTTTTCTGTTTTCAGGCTGAACTCCAGTACTTGCGTCACCATGCTGGTGTCTCTGCAAGTCTTGGCCTAAATGTAAACCCTGTTGTAAACCTTTTTGGTGTATTTGGAACTAAAGCTTTTCTTGTTGGTGCTGACGCCACATTTGATACTTCATCCGGGGATTTAACCAAATATAATGTTGGACTGAACTACACTATTGAAGACCTTGTTCCCGTAATGACTCTGTAAGTGGTTTCTCTTAATGATTAACATTTCCTGTTTGTAACTTTGAATCCTAGGGATCCCATCTAAGAAAACTATGTAAGGGTTTGGTACTCTTACATAATTCAATTCCAATAAACTCAATGACTGCATCTAAACGGAATGTTATATTCATTCATGTTCCCTCTCTTCTTCTGAGTTGTAACATCATTTCTTTTGAATCCTGCCGGGGGCTTCCTATGCGACTTCCGAAAGATAGTTAAGTTATCCATCTAAAAAAGCCCACCAGCCCATTTTAACCTTGACCGATAGGCCACCTCATCCTTCCAATGTCCGGAGGAACGGTTCACCTCACGTAAATAGCACGTAGCAGGAATTTTTGCGGGCCTGAGGTTACAAAGGGATAGCGATGGGTGGGGCGTTGGAGCACTACAACTTACTATTTGAACTTTGCAAATGTTGGAACTTTCATATATAAATGTCAAATCGAAGATTCAGAAATGATTGAATAAATAATTTCATAATTTGATTGAGTTTACACAAAATATTGAATATGTATTCAACATTTGTAAATATCTTATTCAACATTTTATCTAAGCGAGTTCAACATTTAAAAAAAAACTGGTTCAACAATTTGAGCATAGAAATGTTGAAATAGTATAATTAAAATGTTGAAATAATATAATAAAAATATTGAAATCAAATAGCTGAAATGTTGAAATACTATATTCAAAAATTGATAATGATGATAAAAAAGAGAAGAAAATAATGCATCGCAGCTTCTTGCAGAATATCATTACAACACCATATAAATTCTTTGCAACATTTGTGCTGGCAGACCTAATTTCAATGGTTATCAGCTGAGCATCTGCCCTATGCCTCTGCAATTAAAAAAGCAATCAACATTACAGTTCAGTGGAAAAAAGAATAGAGCTTCTCTGACAAAAAAATTGAGCTAGAATATGGAATCTGAATGAAGAAGTTTTATAAAGCCTCACATAGAGAAGATTATATAAACAAACACAACGCTCATGAGAATTGAGAAGTGAACACTACTGGGTGCATTGATAGAACAAATACAGCCTTCACGGTCATGAGAAGTAAATACCGGTGCTTTGAGGAGTTTCTCCATTTTCAGTCAAGACTCAAGAAAAGTACAGGTAGAATATGGAATAAATAACTAAGGTTTCCAAAAAATATATTTGGATGGGTTCTAAAAAATAGGAGTGTCAGTGTAACATCTAAAATGAACTAGTAAAATGGAACGAAATTTGGCATGGATTTGAAGTGTTCTGTGTCTAATACACGCAGGGGTTCAGGGATGAAACAGCTAGCGTGTCCTATTGGGAAAAATGATCAGTGGAGAACATCAATTTAATGTGGCAGGTAACTGGATCGTCAATCCAAGAATCCAGTCCCACTGAAGAAATATTTGTAAGAATGCCTGAACCGCATGCAGTGCCTTGCCTGCAGAGTGTCAAACGTCTATCAAATATGTATTACATCGGATCCATCACCAACAGCATACAGGCTCATAGTTTCACGCAATGAAATGCAGTCGATTGATGGCAGTTCTCGTAAGGACTGAAACTATTTATTTCCTGCTTCTATACATGTATGATGAGCTTCGCAATGAAATGCAGTCGATTGATGGCAGTTCTCGTAAGGACTGAAACTATTTATTTCCTGCTTCTATACATGTATTATGAGCTTTCAGATGTGGGTGTTTTCAGATAAAACAACCGTACCATTCTACCATTTAGTCAGAAACTCTGACCGGTAGCCTTAGCTCCTAACACTCACAAATTACGCATCAACAACACAGAAAGCTAGCTCAAGACCAAGAGACCAACAAACAAAGAGAACTTTCTCTGAAGCTCTGCGAAGGCACCGGCGACTTCGTGGTCGGCTCCAGGTGCGTCAGCGCCGCCTCGGTCTCCCTCTGCGATCCACCGACGGTGACCTCGAGGATGGCTGTATTTGGGATACCTGGATCTAGCGAGAGCATTCATAACCTCTCTTTTTTGGCACGGAATTGGAGCAGGAAGGTGAGGCAAGAGGAGAGGGCGCGGAGTGAGGCAGGCGGTGGCGACGACGACGGTCGGCAAGCGCCAAGCCACCAGCAGTACAGCGAGGAAGACGACTAACGAGGTCGCAAGCACGAATCTCAAACAATGCAAGACGGATAGGCTTTCCACCTTCCAGAGTTGTATAGAAACTTAGCCTAAATTTCTCTTGACCGGGCTAGATAAATGTTTAGGCTTCCATATGCCCATTATTTGTGCAGGCCCAAGGACCAAAGTCCATACAGTCTGGCCAGGTTTTATGCTCGCCCTGCCTGGAGAGATCGATCGATGGGGTCTTTGGACGGCGCTATCTACTCTGCTAACTACATTTATTATGGAGCAAATGAATTCATTCATCATATTAACCCCAACGGAAACTTATGCGCAACCGACGACGCAACAGAGAATCGATTCCGTGCTCCCTTTCACCTGCAGCTGTTGCCATCAAACAGCTAGCGGGATACGAGCATCAAATTAAAGGACATGTATGCCTGGACCTATGCTACGCAAATGCAACCATACATACCCACTCTGCGTAGAGAAAGAAAAAACCTGCGAAATGGATTCGTTGAAAAGGAAATGGGTTTAAGAAATGGATTCCTCGCAGAAACAAGTTATACGAAATGGATTGTTCAATACTCAAAAGAGTACAGAAATGCTTGCGAGTTCACCTTACGTTCTTGATTCCTTCGTACTCATTCTCTTCTGACCTCGCTTTCTTTTAAAACCTCTCGTCAACCCGTGGTAGTGCATACTAGCGTTTGAAAAAGGTAATCATTGGTGATCTTTGAACTTATCTCGAGTTTTCATCGTGGTCTCGGTAATGGACATCAATGTGTGCTTAGGGTTACCTGACCATGGGCCCACATGCCAATCAAAACCTATCTCCCCTCCTGTCCTATCTCATCTTCTTCCCCTGCCTCTTCTCTCTCACTAGGTGTGGCGGTGGTGGCAAGCGCGGCGAGTGGAGCATGACGAGCATTGGCGAGTGTCATAGTGAGAGGGGCATGGCAAGGTAGGCATTACGATGAGCAAGGGTGGTGACGAGCAATTGAGCAAGGGGAGAAGTGACGGCTGCAGCATAGCATGAAAGGTGACAATGGCATGCCGAGCGGGGTCCGATGGTGGGCGGCGGCGAACGGGAGCGGCGATGACCCGATGAGCAAGGTGCGGTGGTGGACGACATGTTGAGTAGGAAGGCGATGTCGGCACAATGAGTAGGTGCCACCGGAGACGTGGTCAGCAGGAGGATGGCAGAGGCACGGTGAGAACATGGGCGGCGGTAAGGTGGCGAGTGGGTAGGAAACGATGACACAATGTGTAGTAGAACGACGATGGTGCCATGAGCAGGCAGACGCCAGCGAGACGACGAGCTGGTTGCATTGGAAGAGGAGGGAGGAAGAGGTGTGGCTGCCATATGGGCCCCACCTGACAAGTTCACCTAAGCACACCGTTTAGTGCAAGTTACAAATTAAGATTTGTACCTATATGAAACAAGTTTATGGGTGGGACATGCATTTTGAGAGTACCGAGGCCTAGGTGAAAATTCATGACATGTTCAAGAACCACTAGTGAAAGATACTATTTTGGAGATGTTTGGGGATAGAAAATTCGAATTCCCACTCTATCGTCTCAATGCATGTGGATTGGAGGGGTTTTGATTGTATACAAAAGAGCCCTCCTTGGGAACACGAGGAAAGGGCAGGAGGAAGAACTCGCCAACGAACGCCGCGGCGGCACCACCACGGAGCCGCATCAGTGGTGCACATTCAAAAGCCGAAGTAAGAACAGATCAGATTCTGTCCGGGCCAAAGTTGAGAGCTTCCACGTCAAGAAAGACGCCAACTTCTCTTCCATTCCTCCTCCGCGCCTCTCTCACTCTAGTATAGATTCTTTCTCTCTCCAAAGCACACTAGGTTCCCCCCAAAGAAAAGAGAAAAGCTAAGCACTTGATCGCTCCACCACCCCACGCCGATCGATCACAAGAGAACCATATTCCCTTCGCCATCGCCTCTCTCTCTCTCTCTCTCTCTCTCTCTCTCTCTCTCTCTCTCTCTTCTTTCACACCATCCCCTGCTTCTTTCACACCGCCGCACCATCCCATGGCGGCCGGCGGTGGCGGCCCGCCGCCCCCGGGGCCGCCGCCGATGGTGCGGAGGCTGGCCGTCGAGGTGGTGGACGCGCGCGATCTCGTGCCCAAGGACGGGCTCGGCACGTCCAGCGCCTACGCGGTGGTGGACTTCGACGGGCAGCGGAAGCGCACGCGCACCGTGCCGCGGGAGCTCAACCCGCAGTGGCACGAGCGCCTCGAATTCTCGGTGCACGACCCGAAGAGCATGCACCTCGAGGCGCTCGACGTCTCGCTCTACCACGACCGCCGGTTCAACCCCTCCAGCGGCGGCGGCGGGAGCGGCGGCAAGAACCACTTCCTCGGCCGCGTCCGCATCTACGGCTCCCAGTTCTCGCGCCGCGGGGAGGAGGGCATCGTCTACTTCCCGCTGGAGAAGCGCAGCCTCCTCAGCTGGATCCGCGGCGAGGTCGGCCTCAAGATTTACTACTACGACGAGCCGGCGGAGCGGCCGCCGCCAGCTCCGGAAGACAAGCCGCCGGAGCAGGCCGACAACGCGCCACCGCCGGAGGTCCCGCCGGAAGCGCCCACCAGGGAGTTCCAGGAGATGCCCACGCCGACCGAGGCCGCCGTCGAGGTGCAGCAGCCGGCGGGGCAACCGCCCATCATTATCGTCGAGGAAGCGCCGCCCATGCACCCGCCGATGCACGGGCCGCACGGCCCCCACCACGGTCCAATGATGATGCCGCCGCCGGTGCACGGGCCGCACGGTCCCCACCCCCACGGTCCCATTGTGCACGGTCCCCACGGGCCAATGACGCCGCCGCCACCGGAGCCGCAGCCGGAGCCGGAACCCGCACCGGAGCCGCCGGAGGCAGGCGACCGGTACCCTCCGGAGGTGCGCAAGACGCGGATGGCGTCGAGCACGGAGCGCGTCCGTGTGGTGCGCCACCCGAGCGGCGGCTTGGTGGGCCCGGGACCGGACTACTACGCGCCGTCTCCCCGCGTCATCCCGGGGCGGTTCGTGTCCACCGGCGAGTCCGTGGAGCCGGTGCAACCGTCGTCGTACGACCTGGTGGAGCCGATGCGGTACCTGTTCGTGCGCGTGGTGCGGGTGCGCGGCACCCGCGCGTGCGAGGGCCCCTACGTCAAGGTCCAGGCCGGGCCCTACTCGCTCCGGTCGCGGCCCGGCCGCGACGTGTCCGGCACCGGCAACCCCGAATGGAACCAGGTGTTCGCCATCAGCCACGCCAAGCCGGAGCCGACGCTGGAGATCTCCGTGTGGGACGGGGGCGCGCCCTCCCCCGCCGAAGCCTTCCTCGGCGGCGTGTGCTTCGACCTCTCCGACGTGCCGGTCCGCGACCAGCCCGACGGCCCGCTGGCGCCGCAGTGGTACCGGCTGGAGGGCGGCGAGCCGGGCATGGTGACGGGGGACATCATGGTGGCGGTGTGGATCGGCACGCAGGCGGACGACGCGTTCCCGGAGGCGTGGAGCACGGACGCGCCGTACGCCGCGTACACGCGCTCCAAGGTGTACCAGTCGCCCAAGCTCTGGTACCTGCGCGCGTCGGTGATCGAGGCGCAGGACCTGCGCGTGCCGGCGCCGCCGCCGGGGCTGCCCTTCGACGTGCGCGTCAAGATACAGCTGGGCTTCCAGTCGGCGCGGACGCGCCGGTCGGTGGCCAGCAGCAGCGGCTCCGCGTTCGCGTGGTCGGAGGACCTCATGTTCGTCGCGTCCGAGCCGCTCGACGACGACCACCTCGTCGTGCTGGTGGAGGACCGGTCCATGATCAAGGAACCCGAGCTCCTGGGGCACGCGACCATCCCCGTGACCTCCGTCGAGCAGCGCCTCGACGAGCGGCACATCGTCGCGTCGAGATGGTTCAACCTCGAAGGCGGGACGTCGGGCATCGGCGGCCCATCCCCGCCGGCGTTCTACTCTGGGCGGCTGCACCTCCGGCTCTGCCTGGAAGGCGGGTACCACGTCCTCGACGAGGCGGCGCACGTGTGCAGCGACTACCGGCCGACGGCGAAGCAGCTGTGGAAGTGTCCGGTGGGCGTGCTGGAGCTGGGCATCGTCGGCGCGTGCGGCCTGCTGCCCATGAAGACCAAGGGCGGCGCCAAGGGGTCGACGGACGCCTACTGCGTGGCCAAGTACGGCAAGAAGTGGGTGCGCACGCGCACCGTCACCGACAGCCTGAACCCGCGGTGGAACGAGCAGTACACGTGGCAGGTGTACGACCCCTGCACGGTGCTCACGGTGGCCGTGTTCGACAACTGGCGCATGTTCGCCGGCGCCGGCGACGAGCGGCAGGACTACCGCATCGGCAAGGTGCGGGTGCGCGTGTCCACGCTGGAGAGCAACCGGGCGTACACGGCGTCGTACCCGCTGCTGGTGCTGCTGCGGTCGGGGCTGAAGAAGATGGGCGAGGTGCAGCTGGCCGTGCGGTTCTCGTCGCCGGCGGGGCTCCCGGACACGTGGGCCACGTACACGTCGCCGCTGCTGCCGCGCATGCACTACCTGCGCCCCATCGGCGTGGCGCAGCAGGAGGCGCTCCGCGGCGCGGCCGTGCGCACCGTGGCGCGGTGGCTGGGGCGGTCGGAGCCGCCGCTGGGGCCGGAGGTGGTGCGGTACATGCTGGACGCGGACGCGCACACGTGGAGCGTGCGGCGCGCCAAGGCCAACTGGTTCCGCATCATGGGGGTGCTCGCCTGGGCCGTGGGGCTGGCGCGGTGGCTGGACGGCGTGCAGCGGTGGCGCAACCCCTCCACCACCGTCCTCGTCCACGCGCTCTACCTCGTCCTGGTCTGGTACCCGGAGCTGGTGGTGCCCACGGCGTCGCTCTACGTGTTCATGATCGGCGTCTGGTACTACCGGTTCCGGCCGCCGGGACCCGCGGGCATGGACGCGCGGCTCTCGCAGGCGGACACGGTGGACGGCGACGAGCTGGAGGAGGAGTTCGACCCGGTGCCGCCGCCCGACGTGCTCCGGATGCGGTACGAGCGGCTGCGGACGCTGGCCGGCCGCGTGCAGCGCGTCATGGGCGACGTGGCGGCGCAGGGCGAGCGGCTGCAGGCGCTGGTGAGCTGGCGGGACCCGCGCGCCAGCCGCATCTTCGTCGGCGTCTGCCTCGCCGTCGCCGTCGCGCTGTACGCCATGCCGCCCAAGATGGTGGCCGTGGCCAGCGGCTTCTACTACCTGCGCCACCCAATGTTCCGGGACCCCATGCCCCCGCCCGCCGTCAACTTCTTCCGCCGGCTGCCCAGCCTCTCGGACAGGCTGCTCTGATCTGAGACTGGCCCGAGTTCTGTAGTAGTATTTTTTTTTTCCCTCGTTCCCCTGATTATATTCAGACTCTCGATTCTGCTGTAATAACAAGTGTGCAATCGGACCGGACAGGATAGAAACAACAAAATTGAGATTGGTGCATTCATATTTATATAAGCATACATACATATATAGATACATCCCAAGAGGAACATATAAAGAAAGATGGTAATACTGTTGTCATGGCAATCTGCAACTACTAGATTTGTTCAGCATGGTCAGTAGACATCTCATTTGGCTGCAGTGCAGTGCAGGAATCTGATCGATTTTTTGGATGGTGATCAACTGAACATGTCTTGATTCATCACAGAAGATCACTGCAACTGGAATTGAATTCTCTCATGTCATACTCCAGCGTCCTCACTGTCGGTCTCACTTTTTTTTCTCATTCACTGCTCTCTCTCCCAAGTAGGGGCATGTTGGGTAGGAGATTGAAGTAGGAGGGATCAAATCCATTTCTATTCAATTTGACTCTTCTCCACTTTCTCTCCAGCTGAACAAGGCCGTATAGATCTAGGGGCATTTCAGTCTGTTTGATTCTACCAGATTAAAATTAGATCATAGTACATCCGCATTTAAATATAAGTCATGGTTGATTTTTTTTAATAAAACTTTAATATTCGTTTCATTAGAAAAATTTACAATTTATTTTGTCATGATTTGTTTTATTATTGTAAACAGTTTAAGCATAACTTGTTTACCTATATGTTTACATAATTTCTATGAATAAGATAACTGATTGAGTTTTTGAAAAAAAATAACTGCGACTTATATTTAAACACGGAATGAATACTATGTAATTATTATTTACATGACTTGTTTAGCTATGGGAAACTATGTATTCAATTAAAGTTAAAATACTATGACAATATCAAAATAAAATATAAGTTGCGGTTGATTTTTTTATAAAACTTTAATATTCGTTTTATTAGAAAATTTTCAATTTATAATTTATTTTGTCACGATTTGTTCTATTATTGTATAGAGTTTGAGCATAACTTGTTTACCATGTTTACATAATTTTTAATGAATAAATTAACTGATTGAATTTTTGAAAAAAATAACCGCGACTTATATTTAAATACGGAAGGAGTACTATGTAATTATTATTTACATGACTTCTTTATCTATGGGAACCGGGAAGCTACGTATTCAATGAGAGTTAAAATACTATGACAGTATAAAAATTCAGATTTACTCTTATTCGATCTCTTGATATTTGTTTATCCACCGGTCAAAGAGTTTTGTGTATTTTTTGTTAAATTACTATATATATATAATTGCTATTTATTGTTGTACTGTAATTTTTTATATTATGTTATGTAACTTCGATATATGAGTGATGGATTGAATTTTATCAGTCATCTATGTGATCGTGCAAATCGTGAATGTGTGAATGGTTGATTTAATTTCCTCAATCATCCTACAAAACCGTTGGATAGACAGCGATGACCGTAAAATGTGATCGACTGGATTGAATTTTATGAGTCATCTATGTGATCGTGCAAAATGTGAATGTGTGAATGGTTGATTTAATTTCCTCAATCATCCTACAGAACCGTTGGATAGACAGCGATGACCGTAAAATGTGATCGACGAAAAATCATATACAGTATTTGTCACACGATGAGTTGATACCCATCAAAATCAAACGCACCCGAAGACCGAGCCCCGGTGGCGAAACAAACTGTGATTCGAGACAGAGAGACGGCCGACGTGCCACGCCCGGATCTCACAAACTGCCGCGGCAACGAGTCCCTTCTAATAAATACTCTTCCACCACATCCGCACCGCCACCGCCGTGACCCCACCTCCCGGATCTCATCTGCGACGAG
This sequence comes from Paspalum notatum, assembly GCA_022530915.1. NCBI lineage: Eukaryota > Viridiplantae > Streptophyta > Magnoliopsida > Poales > Poaceae > Paspalum > Paspalum notatum. The sequence goes on from CM039686.1 coordinate 18,460,765, forward strand.
CTCCCCCCTCCCTCCCGCCCGATCCCGCCGGCGCCTCCCCCCACCGAGGTCTCGTCTCCGGCGAGCGAGCCGGAGCCCGCGGCGGCGAAGATGTACGGGTGGGAGATGCTGTCGTTCAACATCCACGACGGGTTCCTGGAGGCCATCGTGCGGGGGAACCGCTCCGGCCTCCTCACCGCCGCCGACTACAACAACCTCTGCCAGTGCGAGACCCTCGACGACATCAAGATGCACCTCACCGCCACCGAGTACGGGCCATACCTTCAGAACGGTGAGATCCTCCTCCCGGCCTCCTTGCTTCGGGTGGCGTGCGGGGGAGCTACCGTGCCGCGCGCAGCTTCTTACTCCCGCTGATGAGGCTAATTCGCGATCTATCCCGCGCGAATTGTGATCCCCGGTGGGGGATTCCGGGGTAGTGCTACTGGCAGGGCTCCTTCTCGGTTAGAATACCGCGCATTGTTGCTTCCTCTTTTCCCCCCTTCATTCGTGGATCTCGGGAGGGAAGCTCGTTAAGGCAGATCACTTACTGGTTATCTGAATTTTCAATTTCAACTACTGGTATGAGCCCACTAGGTCCTGTATGGCGATGCCATCAATCGATCAGCCGAACAGGTTGTTTGTGGAGTCTAGTTAGGTATACCATACAGTTCTGTATTCATATGTTCTATCATGTTAACGTCTGAATTTCAAAGAAATCCCTGCAGGTTAGCTTACTCCCTGCTCACCTTCTGTGATGCTTCATGCATGTACACCACTATTGAATCCGAATAAAGGAATTCAGCACTTAGGGGAGTTAATTTCTAGAACCTACATGCGTTTGTGGGATAATTCCTTAAAGCAAAATTCGTTCAGTCATCATGTTTCACTTCTGCCTGGCAATATATCGCTATATGATATTTGTCAATTGTCCCTTTAGACTCGCTTGCATTAGTGGCCATATTATAATACAGATTTTGCAGATTACATTTTGAACCCTTTCTGCAATTTCATTCTACTAGCCCTCATTTTCTATGTATAGAGGGTGAATTATATTGTTGCTTAGGTTCTATATCCTTTCCATGTGTCTGTCTCTGTCACACTAGAGTTTAGCCTAACCAAAGTTCTCGTGGTGTAAAGGTAGAGTGTTGAACCCCAGGGGTCGATGAACCCCCCTGTTGTGGCTCAGTTTCAGATATTGATACCTTATTAAGGCTACACCTGGGGAAGTCTCCTTTGGTTGTCTAGATTTTTAAAGACGGTTTACCTATATGCTTCTCTTATCTCTACCATGGTTATGCTGAATGGGTAAAACTTTACTACTATACTAAGGTGTGCTGCAATTGATACAGTTTCTTTCAACAACAATGGTGTGGGTTCTGCCTAATCAACCAAGTTTTGTGTTGAGTAAACTTCACGTTGGCAGTTTTTTCATGACAGCATTTGCACTGTATGCTTGTTCAATACATTTTTGTGATATACAAGTGTACTGGGAACTTATTTCGGATGAATTGCAGAACCTTCACCCTTGCACACAACAACAATTGTGGAAAAGTGCACTCTTAAACTGGTTGATGAGTACAAGCACATGCTGTGCCAGGCCAATGAACCACTATCTACATTCTTGCAGTATATAACGTAAGCAGCGAAGTATTGTTTGGATGCTTTCTTTATATCTCTTTTGCCTACACATGCTAACATTTCTTGCTCTAGGGCAGTAATTTGATTCTAACAGGATAATTTTTTCTCAGTTATGGTCACATGATCGATAATGTTGTCCTTATTGTAACTGGGACACTGCACGAGAGAGATGTTAATGAACTATTGGAGAAATGCCACCCTCTGGGCATGTTCGACAGGTACTATTGCTGTTTCACTTGGTTCTTTTTATCAATTGAGATGTGGTAAAAACTCAGAATACTAATCATTATGTCTAATTGTTGATCAACAGCATTGCATCACTTGCTGTTGCTCAAAACATGCGTGAGCTTTATAGATTGGTTCTAGTCGATACGCCACTGGCCCCTTACTTCTCAGAGTGCATTACATCTGAGGTAAAAATGGCGGCTGATCATTTGGGCATTACATCTTTGTTCTTACTTTCCAAGTTTCCATAGCAGCCAACATTATTGATGATGAGAACTATCGGTATTTTGTAGGATTTGGATGACATGAATATTGAGATTATGAGGAACACTCTCTACAAAGCATATCTTGAGGATTTCTACAAGTTTTGCCAGGTATATAGTACTCTAATATGATGGCTTGATGATGTTTCCTCAAGACCTTAATTTTCCATTTGCTTTATTTTGTTTGTTCTCTAATTTCTAAATTACTATTTTGGTACAGAAACTAGGTGGTGCAACAGCTGAGATCATGTGCGATCTACTTTCATTTGAAGCTGATAGAAGAGCTGTCAACATTACAATAAACAGGCAAGACTGTTGGATTTTGCATCTCCAACTTTGCACCTTCCAGTTCTGCATGCATTTGTCTTAATGCTGTCCTAACTTCTATTGTGTGTTTTGCAGTATTGGGACCGAGCTGACTAGAGATGACCGCAGAAAGCTGTACTCCAACTTTGGTTTATTGTAGGTTTTATTTGAAAGCAACACTAGTGGTATCTTTTGTTTAGATGTACTTGTTTTTCATATGAGTTTAATATTTTGATATCCTCCAGGCATCCATATGGCCATGAAGAACTGGCTGTTTGCGAAGATGTTGACCAGGTCTTGACTCTACTTATATTTGATTCATTATTTTTTTTCCTTCTCTTCTGCTAAATCACACTCTGCAATGATCTGAACTAGTTGTTTTATTATTTGTTTCCTTCTCTTTTGTTTCATTTGAAATTGTTTTGCTACAGTGTTTTAAATTAGTAAAAAGGCCTCTTTGAGTGTTATCCATGCATTTAGTGAAACAACCAGCATGTTACTAAGACTCCTCATGAAGCTTATTGAAACACAACGCCCTAGATCAAAGTATCAAACATTTCATCTTGAAAATGGAGAAGCAATGTGTTCTACAGAACGTTTTTGTGGCAAATGTAGGCCTGAACTTGCTAGTTTGTCACATTGATGTGGTTATTTGTCTTCTGCTAATATATTGCGTTTTTTATTGTTTTCCCCCCTCTATGTCCTTAGCTTAAGAAGTACAGTACAATATCATTGCATAGGGAGTATATTTCTGATGCACCATATGGTGACTGATCATCATACGCTGAACTATCTGTTTCTTGGCATTTGTTTCGGTATCCAGAAAAGCTGGTTTAGCTAACATGTATTAATACTATTTAATATACAATAATACTATTTAATATACAATATTAATTTACCATCATTCTACATGTCACTATGTCAGTAATGACAAATAATATTAATTCATGTCCTTTGGTCTTTTGTGCTTCTCACAGTAACCTTTTTCTTTCTGATGTCATGTTATGAATATTTTTTGGTGCACGTTTTTTTATTCCTAAATGTGGGGAAAATCTGTGTACAATAGGCCCCCAAATGGGTCTGACCCTTCCTTGGGCCCCGCGCAAGCGGGAGCTCATGCACCGGGCCTGCCCTTTTTTTGTTCCAAGATCTTCCATTTGCAGAGTCGCTCAATTGAAAGTTAAAATGTCTTTCTATGGCCTGTTATGGGCGGCGGCCGGAGGGCCAGCCCCATCTATCCCTCACAACAAGAGATAAGGTTAGGATAGGGATTATATTAGGTAAGGTTGGGTTAGTTTCTTGAGGGTCAAGTCTCCTATACTACGAGGGTATGTATCTGTTTAGATCAAGCAATGAATAGAGATTACTCAACTTTCCCCCTATCCTCTACCAAGCGACCGAGCAACCAGGCATTGACCTAGGCCTTCTTCTGCATTACCGGCTGGGCTAACCCCTGGCCATAACAGGCCTGTCTGGATAGGACGAATGGGGATTGAATAACATATACAGTCCATTGCTTTGTGACAAGTTACACACCTTTACACATCCCTCTTGACTTGATGTCTTATTTTGGGCCTTTTCTTTCCCAAGCTTGTTGTCTTTCAAGATGGACTGCATACGCAGTATGTATGCCTGCCTAATTAGTTATGTTATTTTGGCTCTTTTGCTTGTTTATCATGTAGGTTCGTGGTGCAATGGAGAAGTACCCACCATACCAGTCTATCTTTTCCAGAATTTCGTATGGAGAAAGCCAGATGTTAGATAAGGCCTTTTATGAGGAGGAAGTACGGAGGCTATGCTTATCCTTTGAGCAGCAGGTATGTTTTTCCATTTTGAATATGTCATGAGAGGTGCTTCCTGCTATTTATGGACGTACGCCCAGAAATTCAAAGCTATCCTCACAGCCATAAGCTCATTCATGGTTTTATCTCCTGACACATTTTTCTGGGCCTTGCAGTTCCACTACGCTGTTTTCTTCGCTTACATCAGGCTACGTGAGCAGGAAATCAGGAACCTGATGTGGATCTCTGAGTGTGTTGCTCAGAACCAGAAGTCCAGGGTCCATGACAGTGTTGTGTTTATCTTCTGAGCATCCTCGCGGCACTATATATGTTGTACAAAATGTCCTTTGATAATGGCACAATCGCTTGCACCTATTCCCTCCTGGGACTTATTATTCCCTCTTGTTCGACGCTGCAGAAAAAAAAAGACCAGATCGACATCGATGTATTGTTTATTTTGTAGTCAAATAAAGGCGTGATTGTCTGGTACACCGAATAAAATCTTATCTCTAGAATAAGTGTAATCTTGTGTATTTTGGGGCCAGGGCCTTCATTGTCAATGTTCAGTATGCTGTCAATCTTGTGCCCTTTGTTTTTTGGGGAACTTTTCTACTTTTGCCAGATGAAATTTCGTGGCTTTGGTATATATCACATGGCATTTCTACCCGCATCCGAATTTTCATGCATCTACTCTTTGGAATGTGATCTCTGCAGTAAAGACCAAGACGATCGTGTGTAGACAAAGTGAAGTTTGAATATAGATGGTGTGATAGATGATCTGTTAGACATAGCCTAATTGACTTGCCTCTGCAGACGTGCTTCTGTGTCAGTCTTGCTGATCCAACCGCCACCCGCTGAATCCTAACGTCTAACCCAACAGGTATAAACATGGGCACTCAAAACTTAGGACGTGTTTAGTTTGCTAAGAATAATATGAATATACATAATTTTATTTTATATGGATTCATTCTTTATTTTCTCTCTTGGATTTTGTGCCACAAGAAAGCTTTTCCATTATCCAACATTTCTCGATTAATTTGCATTATCTGATTCTCAAAATCACACCCCAACAAAATCTACAAGGAACGACAGGACACGAGGCTCTCGAACGTGTCATCATTGTCGCTGGGGTGCGCCGCTGGCTGTGTGCCAGCGCTGATTTACCTTGAACAAGTCACGACGTACCTTGAAGCATTCTATCCAACATTCAAAGCAGATCTGACGGCTGCAACATTTTCTGGCATATTCTATTTAGCTTTGTACTGGATTTAAGAAGATCTTGCGACCCATCATTGGCACTCTAGAATCCGGCACCAATAGAATTATTTTGTTCACAATGTCAATTTTACATAGAAAACTCTTTCAAAAAAATTTATGGCGATTTCTAGAATTAGTAGAATATTTTGGGTCATTTGGTAGCCTTCAGTTTACTAGGCATCCGAGGTGTTACATTAGCTAGTTGTTTTTTTTTTTGAAATGGCTAGATGGGGGCTTGGGGTCGTGCGCGACGCATGGGAAAGTTGTGGTGCCACAATGTAACTGACAATGACGTGGCAAGGCAGTGTTAGATTTAGTGGGAAAGTACCCTACATGCATGCTGGTTATGTGGGCAACGTATCAGGTGCAAACCATGCAATTGGTGCAAATCCGTACAAACCTACTAAAATAAGTTTTAAAAAATTCTAGAAAAAATCATAAATGTACTTTTTATCTTACCTCATCTATATATAAAATTTCATGGTCAAATTCATTTTATTCTAGAAGTTACAAAAAAAGACAAATTTGTTGTCAGGAAATTTGTCTTTTTTTGTAACTTCTAGAGTAAGATGAATTTGACTATAAAATTTTATATATAGATAAGGTAAGATGAGAAGTACATTCATGATTTTTTTCTAAAATTTTTTAAAATTTATTTTAGTAGGTTTGCACGGGTTTGCACTAAGTGCTTGGTTTGCACCTAATATGTTGCCGGTTATGCGAGCACATTTTCACCAGCCTAGGTGCCAGTTAAAGTAATGGAAACATCTTATCAAAAAAAAAAAAGTAATGGAAACACATGGCTCCTGTGGAGTGGGATGCACATATTTTTGTCAATTTTTGTGGCTAACAAAAATGGCTAAAAACACTATTTACCTTACATATTCATTTCTCGCCTAGCCATTGAAAAAATGTATTGTATTTTTGCCGGCCAATCACAAGGTTGATGAAAAATACTCTCCGATTTTATTTATATGTCACTAGCTAAGTCAAAAATGACTTGTCGGACGTCATATAAAAAAGTCTTGAGGGAGTAGTAATTTATTTTGATTTGATGTCCCCCCAAGTCAGTGGAAATAAATTTATTTTTGTCGACTACCTGAGAAGCTGGCGTAAATATATGAAGCGGACGAAAAAAATAGTTGCTACCCTATAAGTATGTGTCTGACAATTTATAACCATGTCAATTTTTTTGAAATGTTGAAATATGATAAAGTCAAATTCTCTGAGAACACCTAACTACCACATCCAAATGATGAACAAAATAATAAACTATATATTTCTCAAAGTTTGCTAAGGCCCCCTCAGCTTGTCACCCTAACTAGTACTCCGTAACTACTACCCGCTCCCTGCCTATGTGACATAGACACCAACATACATAAATCATCGATAGATTATTGCTCTCCATGATAGAATATCTATGAGCATAGCTCTGCTTCAACTCACTTTTTAATGTTTGGGTCCATATGGTACGCAATCATTTTAGGTGTGAAGGACACTTTTTTGAGGCTAGCATAATGTCTACCCTCACTTTTACGCACAACTCTGCTATTTGCAATTATGCCAAAGCATCATCATTATTTAGTAACTAAAAATTATATATATCATAGACTACGAATGGATAAAAGAAACTACTAGAACACATGCTCCTGCAATGCGTTACATACCAAAGTAGGAGCAATCCCTTCTTTGTGGTTGGGGCCGGGGGACAGCATCAATCACCAGGCATGATGTCGTAATGGTGAAGTAGTGCAAGTTTTCACCATTCTCAGGGTACAACACCATAGTCTCTGATGAGGCATCGAAGACAACGTCATTGACTAGCTTGGCCAGATGCGCACCTATGTTTAGTTCAAAAGAGAGCACCTGTGTTTAGTATATGTATGGTAAGCTATATATGATGAACGATGTTTTATGGATTGGGTTAGACACTAAGTAACCATTTGACATTCTTGTGACCTAGGTTGCTAGTAGGCGAGGATCCATGACCCAATCATACGACTTGATGTGCATGAAACCATGGAGGATTTTGCAGAACACTATCATCCCATTGTGGCCATGGAGTGGTAATCACATCAGATTATGGTAAGTAATCATGCCAGTGCGGAATAATTATATGATTTGAATTAGCCAATTTCAACTGGAGTAAAAACTTCCATTCTGCACTGGAATGTCAAATATGAATATTTATTTTTTTACATGCATAAATATTTATACTTGTTATGATATTTTATTATTATATAAGGAAAATATGTATATTTTAATACTATAGTACAATACCGTTTAGACCGTTTAAATCCGTGTAAACATCATTTAAACGGTGTAAACGCTAAACGAAAGGTGACCGACTGTTTACCGTTTAGCGTTTAGGATAATACTGATTGTTGTTTGGCGAGATGGTTTGCTTTGATGGCGACAATCCCCATTCAATGATGAAGATGTAGTGAACTGTGTAGATATGCCAACCAACTTTCTTCCATGTAGCGACATGCCGACATCTCAGTAAACAACTTGATTCATGCCCAAACGAAAATATGATATGTACAAGAGGAGGCTAATGAAAAGAATGGTTGTATTATTACTCACAAATAAAATGAAGTCACACTGAATGTAAATGATATCTCAATGTTGGGTGAAAGGAGGGAAGACTGGCATGGTTGCAAGAGAGACCAGAATGGGAGGTATGTATATGTGTGGGCCGGCAGTGGTGCAAAAACCACGGCCTAGGTAGGGGTAGCAAGATTAGTGGCAGGTTGAGTCTATATACATGCTTAAATATATTATAACCCTGTTGTTAGAACACTAAAACATTGCTTCAATGTTTTTGTTTTACACATCGCATACGTTTTTTATTTGCTGTGAATTGCATTTATGCATGGGACACTCACATCGATAGTGTGCATGATACCAAGAGTATTGGTGTGTGAATTTTCTTGATCTTTTGACGTCACACCCATATATCTAAATGGTTACTGGGGCTGTTGCTATCACGATCTTATTATAGATTCATTAAGTTGCGCTAGTTTCCATTTACACCTACCTTGATCTCAGATCCTTAAGGCCGTGCAAAGTGACGTTTCTACACATCGCAGATTCTCCCACACTCATATAGTAAATCAAGTGTTTCTGGATTCCTTTGGTTTAGCTGAAATCTTCAAAAATTTGACTGGTTTTACTCTAGCTAAAAAAATAGGAATTCAAATAATACAATTATTCTATAGTTCGGTGTCCTTATTTGCCACAGTTGGCCATAATCCAACTCTATTATTACCACCCTACCTGGGGCTATAGTGTGCAGCAAGATCCTCCATGGTTCCATGCACACAGATCATATGATTTGATTGGTCATGGATCCTCTTACCAGCACACCACTGCGCAAAAACATTCTTTAGCCACACCCTACATTTTGCACAGCGATGGACCAAAAATCGAGCCATCTTTACTGATCTTTACAGGCCTAACAGCGCGCCCCTAAGGATAGTGGACCATGACGATCTTGTGTTGCAGTGGCCAGGCTTCACGTAGGTGACGTACCTTTCCTGGTTATTTCAGGACTCCATCAAGACTCCTCGGCACTCAGCAACCCGAAGAAGCAACAACTGGCGCTAGAGAGATCACGTAGAGGATTGGAGATGGCGTCGGTGAAGTTTTGTGTTGGTATTCCATCCGTCTTAAGTTGTAAGGGTTATATAGTCATCTTTTTATCTATTCATATTCAAATGGATGTTGATGGTTTAAACATACTAGCATAGATATACGTGCAACATGCACGTGTTGTGAGATAACCAAGCAGAAAATAGAAAGGAAAAAAAAGAAAAATAAAATTAAAAGGAAGAAGTTCTGATTGATTAGCATCATTCTTTTCTCATTAAAACAAAAAGAAGCAAAGTAACAGCTGGATATAGGTATAAAATGAGGTGAGGAATAAAAAGAGAAAGTGGATGAAACATTTTGCATCTATGGATTTTGGACCTTTCCACCTTTTTCCAAACTTTTCCAAACTGCGCAGTGGGGTCAGCGTGAGGGGTATACCTATGCCTTTGTAGGTAAAAAAGATTTTTAGAAAACTCGCTCTTTTATAGTGTGGATTAAACACACATGTTACACTTTTGGAACGGAGAGAGTAATCTTCTATATCTAAATAGCTAACCACCACTACCTATTTCTCTCAACATGCGTGAAGCCACGTCATCTCCGGAGCCCACTAAATTCTATGGCACATCATCATCCACTGAGTCATTCACTTATATGTTTATATCGATTTTCTGTGGCTTCGCGCATGCAGTGCTTCTCTATGGCGTATACGCCAATATTACTTAAAATTCTACAACTACGTGTAAAAAAAATTATCTGGTACCTTTTATAAGTATACAAGTTACACAATTCACGCAGCAACGCGCACGGTATCATCTGGATCGTAAAGAGAGCAAAACCAGAGTAGCAAATGAATTGGCCCATCCAGTTGGCCAATACGCAAGCGCTTAATAAAGTCTCATGTCTTTATCAATCGGAAGAAGGAAGAAAAGAACCATTCTCTTCCAGCCTTCTTCGATCAATAGACAACCGTAAAACGTTCAATGACAAAGTGACAGGTAAAAGCAAAACTCGGAGAACTGTTCCAGAAAAGAATACACTGCTACTAATCCTGCAGTAGAATATACTAGTCGTCCACCCCCCGTACCCTGTACCGGGCGGAATGGTAAATCCTATCCACGAAAATAAAGCTGATCCGTCAATAGACAAGTCAGAATTGCTTACCACGCGAAACCGGCCGGCCGGCGCCTGAAAACTCAACTTGACCGACGACGACAGAGTCTGAAATCGTATCGAGTTTGACGGGAAATAAAAGCTGGGAAGTACATACATGCATCAACTAGCGATGCAAGCTGGTATAGTAGCGCGTGTTATCCTTTTCATGATATATTCGGTCGGGCCGTCAGGCGTCAGCGCGTACTAGCTACTTGCGTCTGAAATAGAAGAACTTGACGGCCATATATATGCTTATGCTGAAGTTTCCATCTCGACCGGCACAAGTCAAATTCAGAGGCGAAAGGGCGTCCATTTCTTGTACGGTCATGGATTCCAAGTCCATCATTGTGACGTGAAACATTTCTGTGAGGTAGACGGCACTGCTTTTGCTTTGTTTTAAATCCCTTTTATTTATTTTACTGGGGAGACACGATGATAGAACATAATTAATATTCATGGTGGCAAGCTCAAGTTTAGCGATGGATTCACGCCTCTACCCTCTACCGTACCGTAGCACTACCAGACAGCCATCAGGTACGAAATTGGGGTTTTCACGTGGTTGTTACAAAACATGCACGGCTTGTTATATAGGAGTAGAAGTTTATATGCCTTGTTGTACTTGGTCGCCAACGAGACCAGTACAAGCCTACTACACGTGATGTGAGTACACACACGCACATGCGTGCGCAGCCGCCGGACGGCCGCATATTGGCAGCTGAACGAATGAAATTAAAGGAAGACACAACTCTCTCCAAAGAATAATTAATTAGAGAGAGCTGGAGACACACGTACGCTTTGCTTGTCGTGACAAATTAAGCTATTTGTTTAGATGGCAAATTGACAATACTTTAAAAAAAAATACACATGCTCAGAATATCGGGGAAAAATAAAATAAAAGAAGTGCTGTATATTGAAAGCATTCTTCCTCCTGAAAAAAAAATACACATGTTCATACAAAAACAAAGCTTTGGGAAACTTTCAAACTGAATATATATTGCAGTTCCAATAAACAGTTAAACACACAGATGCTGCCAGAGTATTGTGCCCCAATTTGGTCTTACGTACACTTAAACCCAACAGGCCGGGGCAGATAGACGCGTCATACGTGGTCTTGAAAAGGGTAAAATTCTTCGTGGTACCCGGAAACCCCAGACGATAGATACTGCTGACCGTATCTGCTGCCGTAATTTCTTTTTCTTTTGATGTCATATGAGAGGAAGAATTTCTTGCCAAGTTGCAGCCGGATCAGGACCGAGTTGACAAAGACCGTGCATGGCGCGTGCGTGACGACGAGCAGGCACCAGACGACATGCGTGAGCTGAGACGGACAGAAGGATCGGATCGGAGCTCGATCGAGAAAAAGTCAAATTCCGATGACAAAAGCAGTCACGTTTCCAGCGCCGAGATTAACGAACTAATCAATCGCTTAATATAACCAAGAAAGCAGTTACCTTGCCGTGTTTTTGCTCTTGCTCACCATCTTTTTTTTTTTAATAACAAGCCGGACCTGTTCGCCATCTTGTTCTTTAACTAAGCTGCAGCGGGCCGCTCGTTAGGTCAGCGTTTGACATTTTCAGGTAGTAGCAGATAGGACCACACGGCACCGTTCGTCTATATAAAGGAAGACAGACCAGAGAGGAGGCTGCAGGTTGCAGATGCAGAAAAAGGCAAAATATAGTACATACTAGTCACAGCGACTTTATAGTTTATACTGCAAGATCAGAAGATAGATAGAAGGTGCTAGGTCTCTTCATTATGGAGCTCAAGACTTTGGTTTTCCAGGAACTGATGAGAGGCACAGACAAGGTAAAATTACCATCAAATTTCTCATTATTTGTCTGCAACTAACTCGATCCGTATACTTTGCTCATGTTATAATACTGAAAATATACCATGCAATTACCTATGTCTATAGATCACCATGGGCGACGAACCTGCCGGACCATTTCTGTCGCTTAGCCTTGGACCGACGACGAACGCGAGCGGCGCAAGTTTCCACACGAGAGGAACGGAGAAGATCGCCGGCGCACAGCTGCGAGATGCTAGTGATCACGACGACACTGTGGGCGCCGCCGGTTTGGCCCTTGGGTTGCGCTGCGACAGCGGCGAGCCGGTCCAAGACGTCTCCAGCAGCGGCGGCGCCGGCAAGCGGCCGAGGACGACGGCAAGCGGCGACGAACGCGGAGCCAAGAAGGCGGTGCTGCCGACGACCACGACGACGCCGCAGCAGGAGAGGCCGGACCGCGTCACCTTCAGGGCGCGGTGCAGCGCGGCGACGGTGAACGACGGCTGCCAGTGGCGCAAGTATGGGCAGAAGGTGGCCAAGGGCAACCCGTGCCCGCGCGCGTACTACCGCTGCACGGGCGCGCCCGACTGCCCCGTCAGGAAGAAGGTGCAGAGGTGCGCGCAGGACACGTCCGTGCTCGTCACCACCTACGACGGCGTCCACAACCACCCGCTCACGCCCTACGCCGCCGCCGTGCTCGCGTCCGCGGCGGGCACCGCCGCTCGGCCCGCCAGCGACGGCGCGCCGCGGCTGGCCTTGCCCCTCGCCGTGCTGCCACCGGCGCCGCAACGCTCCTGCGCGCCCACTGCAGCGTCGAGCCGGAACGCTGCCCCGATGGCAAACATCATGCAGAAGGCGGTCGCTGACCCCAAGTTCCGCGCGGCGGTGATGGCCGCCGTCGCCAGCTACGTCGGCGAGCAGTGCGGTGGAAGAAACATAGCCGACTTCTTCGCCTTCCAACCTCCCCGCTAACTATAGCTCGTGCAATCACAATTCACAAATGAGTACGATATATAGAAAAAATGTGACTTTGATTCATCCCATTCAATTTCATTTGTTTTTTTTATACCAGTAACTAATTTCAGATTGTAACACCATTTTCCTTCGTTTCTCTTTTTTTTTCAAGATTTACTTCATTATTCTTATGTATATTCTAAACTAGTTTACTCTCTCCGCCTTGAAAAACAAGTTCTAGTTTATCCTTACTCAATTTTTTTTAAAGTTTGACAAAATTTATAGCGAAAATGGCAACATTTAGAACATCAAATAGATGTATTATGAAAATAATGATACTTATTTAGTTATTTGATTTCATTAATATTGATATTTTTATATAAACCTAGTCAAAGTAATAATTCAAGCTCCATCTTCTCCCTCAATGAAGATAAACTAGCCTAGTGCTGCTGCCTTACCTTCCTCTCTTTTCAACTAGGGTGGCATGTGGTAGCCGAGGAGCATGCGGTAGCTACCACGGTGCGAATGGCATGCGGGAGAGGCCATAGTCACACTGCGGCGTGGTGTGAGGAGGGCGTGCGGCGGAAGGGAGCAGGCAAGCAGCACGCGTACATCCGCAGCGTGAGGAAGACGTGTGGTGGAAGGCAACGGAGCTTGTCCGCGGCAATGAAGAGCACGCACCGGTGGAGAGATTGCACCGGCGGTGGAAAGGGTGTGTGGTAGAGAGAGCGGCTAGGAGAGAGAAGGGGAGCAAGAAGTTGGAAATAAGGGCAAAAAGACTTTTCACCTGACTTCTCACCCCATTCCAAAAAATGATATTTTATTCGTTGCGATGTGTTATGCCATTTTATAATGGTACTCAATGTATTTAGCCATTTGCAGCGTGATTTGGTCAATTACTCGTTGGGAGCCTTCTTCTCTTTTCCGCGCGACGTCGGACCGTCTGATGGTGTCACCCAACTAGCTGTTAGAGTCGACCCTTGGAACCTCAGATGATCGTTGAGACCATCGGACCGTCCGATGCGTGGAACGCCGTGGTCTTGCATTTGTTGATCCCACTGTCCAAATCGTCCGATGGACCATCGGACCGTCCGATGGTAGGTCCGATGCTTGAAGCGTCGGGACTTCGTCTTCTCCTACCTCGCTGCATAGCTCGTCCGATGGACCATCGGACCGTTCGATGATGGTATTTTGCGCTGGAACTTGTATCTTCAATCTTGGGCTTTTTTTTCTCGTCGGTGCACTCGATGGGGCTTCTCTAGACTTCTTGGTGCTCAAAAAAAAAAAAAAAAAAAAACGGACCGCTCTCTACCCATGATTTGGAGGGATCATGGATTTATGCATGATTTATGCACCACTAATCTTAAGATGTAAGGCTAGGATTCCATCCCCCACTCTCTACCCTACCCTACCCTGCCCATGACCCCGCCCCCTCACCGCTTCTCATCCTAGCCGCCGCCACTCGCCCCATGCCTCCTCGCAGCAGCAGCCCACCGCGCCTCCTCACCCCCGCCTCCACCGCCCGCCCGCCCATCTCAGGCGGCAACCCCGCCACCACATCCGCTGCCCGCCTGCCACTCATCCTGTCTCCATCGCCGCCACCATCTTCCCCGGCTCTAGTGGTGTCCTCCTCTACTCGCCCAATGTTGCAATCTCATTCACCTCCCGGAACTTGGTATTATCAGTGAGTAATAATAGAATCCTTCTTTTGATTAGCATTCTTTCCATACGTATCATATTTTTATATGGGGTTAAATTAAGTATTTTACTGAGATGCCGCTACATGGAATTCCCATTGACTCACAGCATATCTTAAACTTTCTCAAGTTAGTGTGGATATTCTACGCAGACTACAACATCTTGATCAATAGGATCAACAACAAGAAGAATCCAAGCAATCTATGACCTCTCTAGGGATGTTTTTGAGGCGTCTACTCCAGGCTTTGCCATTACCACGTGACGTGTGGCACGTCTCGCCGGGTTCATGAGTATTTTGCGCCTTGTTTTTATTATTTCTAAAATGAATGCATAGGTCTGACTCCAAAATATCTCTTATGTCGCTTGGATTAAGGAGCTGATAAAAGAACTTATGTGTGACCCACATCACTTTGTTCTTGTAAAATCATCCATTTTTTTTACAACGACTGGGCACATATTTGACCAAATGTGTTTATTTCAAACCCATTCAACTAGAGGTGGGCTGTTTGCAGTTTATTTGGTATTCAATCGAACACTCATCATAGATGCTCGGCCCACTATTGCACAGGAACAATTCGTTGACCTAAACCCGTAATTCATACTAACTTGTCCTACAATATTTTGCCTATTATGTGAGACGTTTTGTGGCTTTGTTGAAGAGTAGATATCAGTAATAAATGTGAATTCAAATTTGAACATTCCCATTTATATTTCTATTCGAGAAATTTATATGCACATTTGTACCTGACAACAAGAGTCTTTCTACCCAACAACCATCTAATTTGGAGGGGTCTTACACATGATTTATGCACCATTGAATCTTAAGATAGAGGGCCAGGATTCTTCCACACTCTTTACCCTACCATACCCCGCCCATGACCCCGCCTCACTGTTTCTCCTCCCAGCCGCCGCCACCCCCGCGCCACACATCCTCGCAGCCGCCGCCCGCCGACCTTCTTGCCCCTGCCCGCCCATCTTTGGCGGTGTCCCCGCCGCCATATCCGCTGCCCACCTGCCACTAGTCCTGTCTCCACCACCGCCACCTTCTTCCTTGGCTCTGGCGGTGTCCTCCTCCACCCGCCCAACTTTCAATCTCATTCACCTCCTGGAACTTGGTATTATAAGTGAGTAATAATATAACCTTTTTTTGATTAGCATTATTTCCATACATATCGTATTTTTATATGGGATAAAATCAAGTTTTTTATGGAGATGCAGTTACATGGAAGCCTCATTGACTCACACCATATCTTAAACTTTCTCAAGTTAGTGTGGAAATTTTACGCGAAAGCCACGGAGGACAGCCCAGATCAGCTGATGATGCTCATGTCTTGCAAGTGCTCATGCTTAACGAACACAGTGACAAGGAGCAAGGATTTGTGCTTGTTTTTGCCATCTCTTAGTGTTCTTGGTTTGAGATGACAAAATAATAATACATGTTCCCTTGACAATGTGAAGGTATGTTGCTATTGGCCGATCCTTCTTCTTGCGGGTTATAATGCAACCTAGAAATCTTGGCTTGGATGTCGAGGGATGGAAGGGTTTCTATCAGAGTATCAAGCCGACACAGAACGACTTATCTGTGATTGCAGGTCAGATGTCACTTATATCTCTGAACTCATATTATTTGTGTAGTTATCTGTGGTGTCTTTGAAAAACATTCATGGGGACCCATCCCCTAGGTGCTGAACTCAAATAAAAAAGAAACTGGAATCAATTGGAAGTTGTAAACTTCTGTGTTCCACATCTTGATCAAATAGGATCAAGAACAAGAACAATCACAACAATCTATGACACCTATAGGTATGTTTTTGCGACATCTACTCTAGGCTTAGTGCCATTAGCGAGTGACGTGTGGCACGTCTCACCGAGTTCTTGAGTATTTTACACCTTATTTTTATTATTTTTTAAAATGAATGCATAGGTCCCACTCTAAAATATCTCTTATGTTGTAGGATTAAGGAACTGATAAAAAGGTACTGATGTGTGACCCACGTGACTTTGTTCTTATAAAATCATTTCTTATTGTTCTTCGTTTGAGACAACAAAATAAAAATGCATGTTCCCTTGAGAATGCACAGGTATGTCGCTGTTGGCCGATCCTTCTTCTCGCGGGTTATAATGGAACATAGGGATCTTGGTTTTGTTGTCGAGGCATGGAAGGGTTTCTACCAAACCATCAGGCTGACACAGAATGGAATATCTGTGACCTCAGGTCAGATGTCATTTACATCTCTGAACTCTTATTATTTAGAAGTTATCTGCGGTGTCTTTAGAGAGGATTCAAGGGGACCCATCCCCTGGGCGCTGAACTCAAATAAAAAAGAATTTGGGATCAGTTAAAAGTTGTAAACTTCTGTGTTTCACATCTAGATCAATAGGATCAACAACAAGAACAATCTAAAGAATTTTGATATCTCCAGGGATGTTTTTGAGGCGCCTACTCCAGGCTTTGTGCCTTTACCAAGTGACGTGTGCCACGTGTCACCGAGTTCTTGAGTATTTTACGTCTAGTTTTTATTATTTTTAAAATGAGTGCATAGGTCCCGCTCCAACATATCTCTTATGTTGCTAGGATTAAGGAACTGATAAAAGAAACTGATGTGTGATCCACTTGACTTTGCTCTTGTAAAATCATCTATTAGTTTTATTGGTTTGAGACGACAAAATAAAAATACATGTTCCCTTCACAATGCGTAGGTATGTTCCTGTTGGCCAATCTTTCTTCTCGTAGGTCATAACGGTACCTAGGAATCTTCGCTTGGATGTCGAGGGAGGGAAGGGTTTCTGCCAGATCATCAAGCCGACACAGAACGGAATATCTATGATCGTAGATCAGATGCCATTTACATCTCTGAAGTCTTATTATTTGTGAAGTTATCTGTGGTGTCTTTAGAAAGGATTTAAGGGGACCCATCCCCTATACGCTGAACTAAAAAAAAAGTGTCTGGAATCAATTGGAAGTTGTAAACTTCTGTGTTTCACATCTAGGTCAATAGGATCAACAACAAGAACAATCTAAACAATCTATGACATCTATAGGGATGTTTTTGATGCGTCCACTCTAGGCTTTGTGCCATTACCAAGTGACGTGTGGCACATCTCACCCAGTTCTTGAGTATTTTATGCCTAGTTTTTATTATTTTTAAAATGAGTGCATAGGTCTTGCTTCAACATATCTCTAATGTTGCTAGGATTAAGGAACAGATGTGTGACCCACTTGACTTTGCTCTTGTAAATTCATCTCTTAGTTTTATTGATTTGAGACGAAAAAATAAAAATACATGTTCCCTTGACAATGCGCAGGTATGTTATTGTTGGCCAATCCTTCTTCTCGCAGGTCATAATGGAACCTAGGAATCTTCGCTTCGATGTCGAGGGATGGAAGGGTTTCTACCAAAGCATCAAGCCGACATAGAACGAAATACCTGTGATCGCAGGTCAGATGTCATTTACATCTCTGAACTCTTATTATTTTGAAGTTATCTGCGGTGTCTTTGGAAAAGATTTAAGGAGACCCATCCCCTGGGCGTTGAACTCAAATAGAAAAGAATCCGGGATCAATTGAAAGTTGTAAAGTTTTGTGTTTCACATCTAGATCAATAGGATCAACAAGGACAATCCAAACGATCTATGACCTCTCTAGGGATGTTTTTGAGGCGTCTACTCCAGGCATTGTGCCATTACCAAGTGATGTGTGGCATGTCTCAACGTGTCCTTGAGTATTTTACGCCTAGTTTTTATTATTTTTAAAATGAGTGCATAGGTCCCGCTCCAACATATCTCTAATGTTGCTACGATTAAGGAATTGATAAAATGAACTGATGTGTGACCCATTTGACTTTGCTCTTGTAAAATCATCTCTTAGTTTTATTGGTTTGAGACGACAAAATAAAAATACATGTTCCCATGACAATGTGTAGGTATGTTCATATTGGCCGATCCTTCTTCTCGCAGGTCATAATGGTACCTTGGAATCTTTGCTTGGATGTCGAGGGATGGAATGGTTTCTACCAGAGCGTCAAGCCGACACAGAACGGAATATCTGTGATCGCAGGTCAGATGTCATTTACATCTCAGAAGTCTTATTATTTGTGAATGTGGTGTCTTTAGAAAGGATTCAATGGGACCCATCCCCTATGCGCTGTACCAAAAAAAAGTATCTAGGATCAATTGGAAGTTGTAAACTTCTGTGTTTCACATCTAGGTCAATAGGATCAACAAAAAGAACAATCCAAACAATCTATGACATCTATAGGGATGTTTTTGACGCGTCTACTCTAGGCTTTGTGCCATTACAAGTGACGTGTGGCACGTCTCACCCAGTTCTTGAGTATTTTACGCCTAGTTTTTATTATTTTTAAAATGAGTGTATAGGTCCCGCTCCAACATATCTCTAATGTTGCTAGGATTAAGGAACAAATGTGTGACCCACTGCTCTTGTAAAATCATCTTTTAGTTTTATTTATTTGAGACGACAAAATAAAAATACATGTTCCCTTGACAATGCGCAGGTATGTTGTTGTAGGCCGATCCTTCTTCTCGCAGGTCATAATGGAACCCAGAAATCTTTGCTTGGATGTTGAGGGATGGAAGGGTTTGTACCAAAGCATCAAGCCGACACAGTACGGAATATCTGTGATCGCAGGTCAGATATCATTTAGATCTCTGAACTCTTATTATTTTGAAGTTATATGCGGTGTCTTTGGAAAGGATTCAAGGGGATCCATCCCCTTGGCGCTGAACTCAAATAAAAAAGAATCTAAGATCAATTGGAAGATGTAAACTTCTGTGTTTCACATCTAGGTCAATAGGATCAACAACAAGAACAATCCAAACAATCGATGACATCTCTAGGGATGTTTTTGACGCATCTACTCATGGCTTTGTGCCATTACCAAGTGACGTGTGCACGTCTCACCGAGTTCTTGAGTATTTTACACCTAGTTTTTATTATTTTTTAAAATGAGTGCATAAGTCCCGCTCCAACATATCTGTAATGTTGCTAGGATTAAGGAACTGACGTGTGATCCACTTGACTTTGCCCTTGTAAAATCGTCTCTTAGTTTTATTGGTTTGAGACGACAAATAAAAAATACATGTTCCCATTACAATACGCAGGTATATTGTTGCTGGTCGATCCTTCTTCTCGCAGGTCATAATGGAACCTAGGAATCTTCGCTTGGATGTCGAGGGATGGAAGGGTTTCTACCTAAGCATCAAGCCGTCACAGAACGGACTATTTGTCATCGCAGGTCAGATGTCATTTACATCTCTGAACTCTTCTTATTTTGAAGTTATCTGCGGTGTCTTTGGAAAGGCTTCAAGGGGACCCATCCCTTGGGCGCTGAACTCAAATAAAAAGGAATCCGGGATCAATCGAAAGTTGT
Source organism: Paspalum notatum (assembly GCA_022530915.1). Classification (NCBI taxonomy): domain Eukaryota; kingdom Viridiplantae; phylum Streptophyta; class Magnoliopsida; order Poales; family Poaceae; genus Paspalum; species Paspalum notatum. Next base: position 18,480,791 of record CM039686.1, read on the forward strand.
AAAGTTCTGTGTTTCACATCTAGATCAATAGAATCAACAACAATAACAATCCAAACAATCTATGACCTCTCTAGGGATGTTTTTGAGGCATCTACTCAGGCTTTGTGCCATTACCAAGTGACGTGTGGTATGTCTCACCGAGTTCTTGAGTATTTTACGCCTAGTTTTATTATTTTTAAAATGAGTGCATAGGCCCCGCTCCAACATATCTCTTATCTTGCTAGGATTAAGGACCTAATAAAAGGAACTGATGTGTGACCCACTTGACTTTGCTCTTGTAAAATCATCTCTTAGTTTTATTGTTTTGAGACGACAAAATAAAAATATATGTTCCCTTGACAATGCGCAGATATGTTCCTGTTGGCCAATCCTTCTTCTCGCAGGTCATAATGGAACCTAGGAATCTTTGCTTGGATGTCGAGGGCTGGAAGGGTTTCTACCAAAGCATCAAGCCGACACAGAACGGAATATTTGTGATGGCAGGTTAGATGTCATTTACATCTCTGAACTCTTATTATTTTGAAGTTATATGTGGTGTCTTTGGAAAGGATTCAAGGGGACAGATCCCCTGGGCGCCGAACTCAAATAAAAAAGAATTCGGGATCAATTGAAAGCTGTAAAGTTATGTGTTTCACATCTAGATAAATAGGATAAACAACAATAACAATCCAAACAATCTATGACCTCTCTAGGGATGTTTTTGAGGCGTCTGCTCCGGCTTTGTGCCATTACTAAGTGACGTGTGGCATGTCTCACCGAGTTCTTGAGTATTTTACGTCTAGTTTTTATTATTTTTAAAATGAGTGCATAGGTTCCGCTCCAACATATCTCTTATCTTGTTAGGATTAAGGACCTAATAAAAGGAACTGATGTATGACCCACTTGACTTTGCTTTTGTAAAATCATCTCTTAGTTTTATTGTTTTGAGACGACAAAATAAAAATAAATGTTCCCTTGACAATACGAATGCGCAGGTATGTTCCTGTTGGCCGATCCTTCTTCTCACGAACCTAGAGGGCCCATCCCCTAGGCGCTGAACTTAAAAAAAATGAATCTGGATTCAATTGGAAGTTGTAAACTTCTGTGTTTCACATCTAGGTCAATAGGATCAACAACAATAACAATCCAAACAATCTATGACATCTATAGGGATGTTTTTGACGTGTCTACTCTAGGCTTTGTCCTATTGCCAAGTGACGTGTTGCACGTCTCACCGAGTTCTTGAGTATTTTACGCCTAGTTTTTATTATTTTAAAATGAGTGCATAGGTCCCGCTCCAACATATCTCTTATGCTGCTAGGATTAAGGAACTTATAAAAGGAACTGATGTGTGGCCCACTTGACTTTGCTCCTGTAAAATCATCTCTTCGTTTTATTGTTTTAAGACGACAAAATTAAAATATACGTTCCCTTGACAATGCGCAGGTATGTTCCTGTTGGCCGATCCTTCTTCTCGCAAGTCATAATGGAACCTAGGAATCTTCGCTTGGATGTCGAGGGATGGAAGGGTTTCTACCAAAGCATCAAGCCGACACAGAATGGAATATCTGTGATCGCAGGTCACATGTTATTTACATCTCTGAACTCTTATTATTTTGAAGTTATCTGCGGTGTCTTTGGAAAGGATTCAAGGGGACCCATCCCCTGGGCGCCGAACTCAAATAAAAAAGAATCTGGGATCAATTGAAAGTTATAAACTTCTGTGTTTCACATCTAGATCAATAGGATCAACAACGAGAACATTCCAAACAATCTATGACATGTCTAGAGATGTTTTTGAGGCGTCTAATTCAGGCTTTGTGCCATTACCAAGTGACGTGTTGCATGTCTCACCGAGTTCTTGAGTATCTTACGCCTAGTTTTTATTATTTTTAATATGAGTGCATATGTTCGGCTCCAACATATCTCTTATGTTGCTAGGATTAAGGAGCTGATGTGTGACCCACTTGACTTTGCTTTTGTAAAATCATCTCTTAGTTTTTTTTGTTTTGAGACGACAAAATAAAAATGCATGTTTTCTTGACAATGCGCAGGTATGTTGCTGTTGGCCGATCCATCTTCTCACAGGTCATAATGGAACCTAGGAATCTTGATTTGGATGTCGAGGGATGGATGGGTTTCTATCAGAGCATCAAGCCGACACAGAACGGAATATCTTTGATCGCAGGTCAGATATCATTTACATCTCTGAACTCTTATTATTTATGATGAAGTTATCTGCGGTGTCTTTGGAAAGGATTCAAGGGGACCCGTCCCTAGGTGCTGAACTCAAATAAAAAAGAATCTAGAATCGATTGGAAGTTGTAAACTTATATGTTTCACATCTAGATCAATAGGATCAACAACGAGAACAATCCAAACAATCTAATACATCTCTAGGGATGTATTTGAGGCGTCTACTCTAGGCTTTGTGCCATTAGCGAGTGACGTGTGGCACGTCTCACCGGGTTCTTTAGTATTTTACGCTTTGTTTTTATTATTTTTAAAATGAATGCATAGGTCCCGCTCCAACATATCTCTTATGTTGCTAGGATAGATTAACCATACTTTATTTGCAATTTTTTTGGTATCCAATTGAACACTCATGATAGATGCTAGGCCCACTATTACACAGGAACAATTGTTAGACCTAAACCCGTAATACAAACTAACTCATCCTACAACATTTTGCCTACCATCTGTGCTGGTGTGTGACTTTGTTGATGAGTAGATATCGGAATTAAATGCGAATTCAAATTCAAACTATCCGTTTTATGTTCCTATCCAAGAAATTATATCCGCATTTGTACCTGGTGAGATGTGCCACTCGTCCCTGCTCCCCACTGCCACCTTGTTCCCTGGCTCTTGCGGTGTCCTCCTCCACCCGCCCAACGTTGCAATCTCATTCACCTCTTAAACTTGGTTTTATAAGTGAGTAATAATAGAATCCTTCTTTTGAGTAGCATTCTTTCCAGACATATCATATTTTTATATGGGGTTAAATCAAGTATTTTATCGAGATGCCGTTACATGGAAGTCCCATTGACTCACACCATATCTTAAACTTTCTAAAGTTAGTGTGGAAATTCTACGCAGTCTGCAACATCTTGATCAATAGGATCAACAACAAGAATAATCCAAGCAATATATGACATCTCTAGGGATGGTTTAAGGCGTCCAGTCCAAGCTTTGTGCCATTACCAAGTGACATGCGGCACATCTCTCCGGATTCTTGAGTATTTTACGCCTTCTTTTAATTATTTCTAAAATGAATGCAATGGTCCCACTCTAACATATCTCTTTGCTGGGATTAAAGAGCTGATAAAAGGAACTGATGTGTGTGACCCATAGGACAGCACATCAACAATGCACGGATCGTAGCTTTATGTTGGGTTTGTTCTCCCTAATGGAAGCTACATTTTTTGCACCTATAATTTCGTTCTTGAGCCTGTATGTACATTGAATGCATTTATGGCCTATACATTTTTTTAGGCAACCTCTCTTGTATCCTCTCCGTAACATTTCCGAATAAGCAACACTTTGTGGGCATCACTTGAATGTAAGGTGGATTGAGCTTTGGCTAGAAAAGACAATGCACATATGTTCAGCCCACTTTGTGGCAACCATGTGTCGCATTACTCTCATCAGGCATGAAATGATGATCCCATGGCTATTCCTACATACAGTTCTTGTGTTTTTCGATCATCTAGTTTTCGATTTGGCTATTTTTTCCATTGATGAAAACTATCATAGGAAGAATAAATTATTTACAACCACCGCCCTATCATCAAAAATATATTTTGGAGATGCAATATCACTCAAAATAGAGGAAAATACCCAGCCAAGCAGGTGGACATCACTTGAATTATGATTGCCATGGAGGAGTACTAAGAGAGGAAACTAATGAATCATCTTGTCGCACGCTGGCATGATTAGCATATGGCTTGATTATATATTTTACTTTTTACATGCATTTCCTACCAAAATTTGTGTCACGGTTTGTAGTCACCATGTAATTTAGGGGTCCGAGTGTCTTATTTGATTTTTGTGCCTGCGTGCACTTGTGGTGAAGAATGTGAATCAAGCTGGAGCCTACGTGCTATATGGATGGTCAGACTTGTTGGCCTTCCGTCCAAACCATTTTGAGTCTGTTGTCTGTTCTGAGTCTTCACGTTTTTAGCCCATTAACTCTTTTGTGCTTGTGTCCTGCTTGGTGCTTGTGTCAGTCGTCGTCTTTCAGGAGAGAATGGTGATCCGGCGCATGGGACGCGCTACAGCCGGATGGTGCTGTCAGCTGCTGTAGTTGAGTTTAGCTTGTGGTCGCGCCGAACGGCCGAAGCATGGACGACGAGCTGTTGCCGTGCGTGCAGCTCCCTTCCAGCCAAGCATCCTGGCGGTGGAGGCCGGGCAGGCGGGCAGGACACGGTGATCACTGTAACCAGCCCATCAGATATCACACCACACGGCTTGTGACAAAATCACAAAACTCCTCTTCCAGGCAATGCAAAAAGAATCAGGTTGATTTTTTTCTGTATCACACCATTCATTTTCCTGCCTACGACGTGTCAGTATCTCATTGGCCAACAAAAGTGGATGATAAGACCATCTCCAACTCATTGCCTAAAAATTTTGCCTATCCACTATTCTAAGTATACAGTAGCGCTATAGGCAGTGCTTTTACCCAATCTATTGGGGATAGCCTAAGGGTAAAAAAAAAATATTATGCAAATGATACGTAGCAAGCCCAAAATAGCATATCTTTAAATATGGTTTTTGCGCGGTTAGCCTTTTTGGTTGGGCCAGCCCAGCTGTGGGACGTAGGCATGTCTTACATGACAAGCCCGGCCCAATAGAGAAGGGAAGAAGCGCTTCTTCTGGTGATCTCGTCGGCGCATTCCATCCTGCGTACGTGGCGCCACACAGCGTACACGTGGTGTGGTCATCTCTCTGCCATCTCGCCCCTGCTATCCCCTGATCTCCTCTCCGAGACCGGGAGCCCCGCCGCAACCCCTGCCCTTGGATTGGAACCAAGAAGAGAAAGCTGCCGCCCACTGTTTCCGAATTCCCATCACCGTCCAAGAACCGGAGCCACGGGGGCCGGGAGGCGGCGCTGCTTCTACTCCCCGGTTATCTTCTTCTCGCGCCGACACCCACCCATCTGTTCTTTCCCGTCCAAGTCCAAAGTTCCAAACCCTAGGCTGCGGCGGCAGTGCGGCACGGGGACGGGGGCAACGTCAAGCAGCAGCACACCCACGAGGCACGAGCTGTAGAAGCGGCCTGCAGGCTGCGCGCGTCTAGGCCGAAGGCGACAACGACTCGGTGAGCCAGCAAGCGACCCGTTGGCACTTGGCAGGCTGCACGCAGCAGGTACTACTAGCTTGTTTCCTATGTAAAAATTATCCCCATGTCAGTTGACTGATCTGAGGTATTTGTAATTTCAGATTGTGTAAATATCAAATTAGAGTCTGAATCTACATTTATGGTAATTTTGTTCACATGGAACTGTGAAATCGCAGAATGAGGAGGATCAAGACACTGAAATCATTTTAGTCTCCTGCGCCTATTTTACAGTCACCAAGCCAACCTTTTTGCTCAAGTACAAGAACAAAATGCATGGAATTATGTTTTTATCAAGATTTTTATACAGTTATGCAAGGAATGAGATACCATGCATTTTATCCGTTGTATGAATTCCTCGATCAGTACTTAACCCATTATGGATTGTTTAGACACTTAGATAGTGTCCCTAGGCGTGAAAATTGGAGAGCTCCGCCACTTCTTACAGACTAAACTGTGTGCATTGTTCCTGTAGTAGTGTAGTCAGAGGTATTTACATATATATATGATGAAGTTGTTTGCCCTGCATGTGTACTGTATCTATTAGTCAGTGACAGTGAGGTTGAAGGTGAATAGGTGATACCTGTTTGATTAATTCTTCATCAATTTCTTATAGACATGGATCGATCTGAGGAAAACCTGGAATTCCCGAGCTGTGATGCCTACTTTGAAGCTATCCAGTCCAAGAAGAAGTTGCCACTGTCTTTGCAAGAATCACTAACTGCTGCCTTCGCTCAGATTTCGGTCTCGTCTTTCCCTGAGGTTCCAGCTGGTCGAGGTACTCCCTTTTGCAAAAATAAATCTACTCAAATTTTTGTTTTCCCATTTCCTTTATCGTACTGTTAGTAATCCTCATTGTTCTATGCACAGTAATTGAAATTCCAGGAGACACTTCTGTTCTTGACGCTGTAAGGATTCTCTCGGAACATAACATAAGGGCAGCACCAGTGTTGAATCCAGAACCTGAGGCTCCTGCTGATTGGCAGGGGAGGTACCTTGGCGTCATCGATTACTCAGCAATCATCATTTGGGTACTAGAAAATGCTGAACTTGCTGCCGTTGCTCTCTCAGCTGGATCAGCAACTGCTGCTGGAGTTGGCATGGGTGCTCTAGGTGCGGTGGGGGTGGCAACATTGGGTGCAACTGGCCCAGTTGCTGCAGCTGGCTTAACTGCAGCTGCAGTAGGGGCTGCTGTTGCTGGTGGGTTAACTGCTGAAAAGGGTGTGGCAAAGGATGGTCTAACTGCTGCAGATCATTTAGAGGAGGATTTCTACAAAGTTCTGCTTCAGCAGGAACCTTTCAAATCAACAACAGTAAGACATTAGCCCTACCCTTCATAGTTATGTATGTAAGCACTGCATAAATAAATAGTAAATCTGTTTCCTATTGTTAATATGAACCAAATTTAATAATCAATCTACTCCAAGGAACATAGGCTTAATGTTTTTATCTGTATTCTTCAAAAAAATGTTTTGATGTGTGGCCAAACTGAAATTTGGTTACCCTAGGGTTAAAGTATATGCTGTAGCCATTTCCACTTGATTTAAAGATTAGAGACATCTTGACTTTGTTTGTTGTTACCTGCCTGTGTTTTGTACTTTTCTTGCTAAGATTAACTTTGGTTCAGACTTCAGACCCTTTTATTCTAGTTAAATATTGTATGATGAATTGATGAAAATCTGTTCTTTGACTTTGTTGCAGGTTCGATCAATTGTAGAATCATATCGTTGGTCTCCTTTTGTCCCCATTACACTGGACAGTTCCATGCTAACTGTACTATTGTTGCTCTCGAAGTACAGATTGAGAAATGTCCCAGTTATTGAGCCTGACAAACCTGTGATCAAGAACTTCATCACTCAGACTGGTATTGTGAAAGGGCTGCAGCAATGTAAAGGAAGGGACTGGTTTGACTACATTTCTGCACTTCCTCTTTCAGACTTGGGACTTCCATTTATGTCTATTGATGAGGTTACCTTTTATTACTGCTTCAGTTAAATTCTACTATTTTAATGCAAGAGCCAGTTCCCTATTTCCTATGGTATTATGTACTCTGTGCAAGCTGTGAAACAGTGTGTACATTATGCTGATACTGGTAAATTTTTATATTACAATTTTGTGCTTTCTTCAGGTTATCACTGTCAATGGTGATGATTTAATCTTGGAAGCTTTCAAGTGCATGAAGGATAACAAAATTGGTGGCGTGCCAGTGGTAGAAGGACCCAAAAGAAAACTTGTTGGCAGCGTTAGCATAAGGGATATCCGCTTTCTTTTGCTTAGACCCAACTTATTTTCGAATTTCAGGTATTAAGCTATCTTATAGTGCGTCTGTGTTCTTTTGGCTATTATTATGTATATTTGTTTGTCCTTGATGGTTTCTTCCACGCAGGCAACTTACTGTCATTGAATTCATGAAGACTCTAGGCTCCACTCTTCCTGATTCAGGGGACAACTGCCTGGTGAAGCCGCCACCCACCTGCACTCCTGACGCCTCCCTTGGTAGTGTTATCGACAGCATTGCATCAAGAATAACCCACAGGATATATGTAGTGGATGGTGACCTTGAGGTTGTCGGTGTTGTGACTCTCCGTGATGTGATCTCATGTTTCATCCATGAGCCACCTGGTTACTGCGACAGCTATTTGGCTTCAGCAATGGAGAAGCTTGGGGGCAAAGGAGTTGGATCAGTGGAGAAAAGTTGATTCTCTGTAGCGTGAATGTTCAATAACAAAGTGAGTTTGAGGAAGTCGTATTTAGTTAAAGTGATGCATTCAGATCGTATTAATCCAGTAAATTATGTATAGACGAATTAAGACCGTTTCTCTGTTCTATTTAGTTTACAGTGCCGTTTCCTTGGATTGTTCGGTAACCAAGGACATGTACAATGCAAGATGCTTACATATACGTCTTTCAATGGTCACAATACTAACTACTAGTAAAATAAATAAATCCCTACAATGTGAATATATGTTTAAATTGGCTAAACCACTTCTTAAGGTCCCATTTAAAGACCGGGGAAGAGAGCTTGCAGGGTGGCGTAATCTTTTTTCTCCAACGCAAAGTGACTGCATCTTCTACATTTCCAAATTTCTAAGAGAGAAGGCACAACTTAACAAGGATCTTGTTGAGTCAAATCTTATATTGCAAGTGATAGTATCAGTTGCAGCATTTTTAAGATATTGCAAGTGATAGTATCAGTTGCAGCATTTTTAAGATAAGTATCAAAGGTTTGTCGATCAGTGAAAAATTAGGTTTAAACTACTATTAATAAAAAATTAATCAATTACTAACTAGCTCTAATAGATCCAAAAAACTAATGATAAAAGATAATCTAATCACAAACTAGGTCTATAACTATCCTCTCTCCTCCAAAAGCAAGCTAAATCCTTGCTAGCATGGTCCCCAACGAAAGCTTGCCTGCCAACCAAACTCACGTCTGTTTCATTAACCTTGCTAGGCAAGGCTGCATAGTGCTTGTCAAAGAGATCCAAATGGACACACGTAGAGATAAAGTATTGCAAAGACATGGATCAAAGATCATATGTAAACAAAGAACTCACACCATAAAGGCAAATTCATTGATCGAACTTAGGGTTTATATAGCAAATAAAAAGAATAGAGAGTTTACTTAAGAATCATCCTGAACTTAAATACAAAGTTGTCAAATTTGACGAGATGAAGCACATATCAAAAGACGAACTCGAAGCTCCTTGAAAGCCCCTAGGTCGGCCGACCCTAGGGCCTCCTGCCTCCTCTCCCTTCTCCTTTTCGCCGAGAACTTCTCTCTCGACTAAACTTACAAAGTTGTAATCGAAACTCTCTCTTTGGAGCTCTGGTTATGATGAATTGAGTGGCCTCCTCCCCTTGGGAGGCCCTGGTTGTATACTTCAGAGGATGCCCTATATATATAGAAAGTCTAAGGTCGGTTTCATATAGCTTCTATGATCTATTTCCATGTATATACATATCTCTTGAAGGTTTTAGGTCGTCCATAAAGCTCCTTTCTCGAAGAGGAAGCCATTGCCATTATCTTGTCCGAAATCCAACTTTCCTTATTCTGCACTGTGAGAAACATGACCCTAAAAGGTAGAGGTTTCGGTGATTAATGACAACCTAACCGTGTTACTAATGAAATCATGACATAAAGGGATAATATTCTATATTGTGCTCATTAGTTTATTAAAAGAGACCCCTCCATTCAACTCGATGAAATTTTCATGAAGGATGGCCCTTGGTTTGGATTTCTAGCGCGAAGATTGTGTGTAACCAGCCCTCTAAGTGCCATAAAATCGAAAGAAGGGCACTTAGGTGTTTATTTGCTAGTTTTTAGAAGGTCCGTACTATCAAGGGGGCCGAGGTGAGTAGCTCGATGCACTTCTCTCTAAGAGTTTGTAAGAGCATCTAAGTCCTAAAGTTCAAACCTACTAAAATATGCTAAAAACCACTCACCTCTATCATTTTGATCAAAAGAAAAACCCTCGAAAAATATCTCAAACTTCCTTTCAAAAGAACTGAAAAACAAGGTTTCATGTACCACCGGACTGTCCGGTGGCGTATATATAGCGCTAAGTCTTTATTGTCCCGGCCTGTGCTTCATGCACCGTCGGACAGTCCGGTGGCTTGCCATCGGACTATCCGGTGTCTCCGTCGGACAATAAAGGTTATAATATGTTTTGTATTTATGTCTAGATTAATAGTTAGCATCCATCCATTTGAATATATTAGATGGCCACGACCAATTCTATCCTACTAGTTCATCAACCGTGTTCTTGCACGGGTTAGATTTTTAGGCTGAGTACAACAAGGAGGAGCAAATGGGTGATCAAAGTCCACGTCAGCGCCATGTCACCCACAAACTTTTCATTTGCACCCTTGGAATTCTTTTCCATCTCCCCCCCAAGCCCCTGTCCTCTTTCCCTCACCTCCCGCTGATCCAGCCTCCTCCCCGTGCCTCCTCCGCCCACCGGTGCTCCTCGCCGCAACCGCCTTGACGTCCGCCGCCGCCCGCCTCCCTACGCCTACTCCGTCAGATTCTTCTCCACGCCACCGCCGGCCTCTTCCTCACACTGGCATATGCTTTACTTTTTTTTCAGGCTCTTTTCCTCCTCTTTTTTCACTCTGCCTTTTGATTTGTTAGATTAAGATAACTATATAACTTTCCCTCGTGATTAGCAAATGAGCAAAAACTTCACTACGTAGGTAATGAGTGTCAAAAGATGAAAGGTTTAAAGGATATGGAATCTATACATCTAATAAATAACATAAACTTATTTGAAATAGATTTTTTAAACCTAAGAACTATATAAAATTTGTTAGTCAAATATTATTATTTTTATAAATTATATTTTATTTTTGGACATGTGCATGCTACACGTGCATTTCAGCTAGTCCCACTTAAAAACTGTAATCAACATACATAATATAATTCGTATGCAAGGTCGTCGATTTTTGTTTCTGATAATAAATTTATGTGGTATTCTGCTTGTTTTAATTTTTATATGGGTGTCATTCCCTTGTTTTTATTATCTATTTGTTGCCGATGAGTTGCTTATACCCGATGAACATTGGTTCCATGAAAATAGAGTAGGGAGCTTCGCGCCTGCTGGACTATTTCTGAAACAGGATTAATTGTAGACAAGATTTCTGAAACAAAAATTATATAGATAAAATAAATATGCAACACCGTAGGCTCGAAAGACAATACAGCCATGCATCAGACAACTCTCTAGACGATCAAGCAAGAGCATAAACATAGCCATCAAGCCAGTACTAGATCTGTAATAGGCATATTAAATTATACTCCCTCCGTCTCTATTTATATAAAATTTGTTTTTTTCACCAAATTTTACTGGCTGGTCTTGTTCAAAATATTTGCAAAAAAATTAGAAAAATTCAATTCATAGTTAAAGTATATTATATGCTAAACTAAATCACAATGAAAATAAATGATAATTGTGAAAATGTTTGAATAAGACAGGCCGGCCAAATTTAGTGTCAACAAAAGCTATACTAAATCACATTGAAAATAAATGATAATTGTAAATTTTTTTGAATAAAACGAGCCGGTCAAATTTGGTGTAAAAAAATCAAATGAACTATAAATTAAAAAGGGGGAGCAGTACTTTTGACGAAGATGCAAATCTTAATGCATTCATGCACAAAAACCAAAATACATAATAGACATGAAATTCAATGGCGTTAATTAATTCTTATCCATTTACACTACTGCAATAACTTGCAACAGGATCGGTGGAAAAACCCATTGCAGAATCGGTTTTGTTAAGTGTTCCTGAACCGCTTCTGCAGTATCCTCAGCAGGAGCGGACCATGTTTTGAGCCGTTTCTGCTGAGAACCTTACAGGAACGGTTCATAATATGGACCGCTCCTGCTGAGGATTTTACCGAGAGCGGTTCTAAATTCCACCGATCCTGCTGTGTACTTAAAAAAATAAAAAAAAAATGCTGAGCGAGCCTAGAGCCCCATGGTGCACGCCCGCACCGCACGTGACCTGGCCGAGCCTGCGCCCCACGTCGCTGTCGCGCCATTATGAGCCGGCCGACTGTGCCGACGCCGCGGCCCCGCCTCGCCCCGTCAACGCCGCCTGCTCGCTGTGCCAATGCCGCGGCACCGCCGCGCCCCGTCAACGCCACACGCTCGCCGTGGTGCCGCCGCGGCTCGGTCGGCTGCGCCCCGCCGACGCCGCACGCTAGCCGGGGTGCCGCCGCGGCCCGGCCGGCTGCGTTCCGCCGACGCCGCACGCCATCGCATGCCGTCGAGGCCGAGACGCCGCCACCCCATCGACGCCGCACGTCCGCAGCGACGCTACACCGCCGCCGCCGTGGGGAAGGGAAGGGGGCACTGGTGTAGCAGCATTGCCGCGCTGAGACACTGCCGCCGCGGGGAAGGGAAGGGAAGGGGCGCTGGTGCCGCGCCGCCGCACCGGTGCGCCGCCCGCCCTGCCCGCTGCCGCCGCGCCAAGATGCTGCAGCCACAGGGAAGTGAAGGGGTGCAGCCGCCGCGCTGGTGCCGCGCCACGCCGCCGCGCCGTGGGGAAGGGAAGGGGGCGCTGGTGCCGCACCTTCGCGCCGCCCGCCCTGCCCGCTGCCGCCGTGCTGGTGTCGCGCCGTGGGGAAGGGAAGGGAAGAGGGCGTTGGTGCTGCACCGCCGCGCCGGCCTGCCCGCGCCGACGAAGCTGCTGGTGCGCCGCCGCTGCTCGTTCTGGACTTGGTGTGAAGAAGATAGGAGTGGTGGAAGATAGGAAGGAGAAAACAGTGGATGGGTGGGAGACGGAGGGTTGAGAAAGAGAATATTTTAGAGAGAGTAAGCAGTGACACCTTTGCAGGAGCGGTGCTAGTTGAAGACAGTATTTTGAAAGAGAGAAATATTTCAATTTTTGCGCCAAGGATGAAAAATTTCGGGAACACTCCAGGAGCTAGCAGGAGCGGTGGACTCACCAACCGTTTCTGCTATTCTATTAACAGAAACGGTTGATGTTGTGTACTGTTCCTGTAAATAAAATAGCAAGAGTGGTTGTTGACATCCACCGCTTCTGCTAAATGCAACTAGCAGGAACGGTGCACTACACCAACCATTCCTGCTAACTGCCCACAACAGGAGCGGTTGGTGCCACGCACCGCTCCCCCTAAGCTTATAGCAGGAGCGGTGCACGTTGTGGGATCCACTCTAGTAACAACGGGAGCAGCTCGTAATTGGAGCCGTTCTTAATGTTATTTGGTTGGCGTTCCTATAGCAAGTTTTTGCAGTAGCGTTAGTTGCACTCCAAATACATGACTAATCCAAGTCCATTGGATTATTCATGTCTTCGGTTTTGTCTTTAGTTTCCATATCAGATCCACCATCCAGTAGCAATGGCTCATACAGGCTAGTATCATCCATCCGAGGATATTGCATATCTTATCTTCCGAGGTCGCTTCAGGTTCCTCTCTACACCTGCACATAATAAACATTTAAACACGACAAAACCAAAGTGCCCATGTGTTAGTGCAAATAGCCTACACATATATGTGCCTAATCCTAATTCACGCCAAGTCCTATGAGAGTATCAACCAATTTACTTCTAAAATGCAAGAGAACCTAATGTGATCTTTTTTCTCTCCACTTTGTTGGGGCAAAGATCTTGTTTCTGTTTTAATTTCCGGCCATTTCTTCTAAAGGCTCACTTTTTATGTGCATGTTCTTGATATCGTGTGCACTAACAGGAAAAAGTTTGATTTATAAAAGCAGTCTGAATTTTCATTTACTCTCTCAGTTCCAAATTCTAAGAGGTTCTAACCTTCATTTTTATGGATGTTGATGAATCTAGACGCATATACAAAACACATATATGGAATATTGGATGAATCTAATCAAAGCGTAGAACCCCTTACAATTTGGAACGAAAAAATAACACCATTTTATTTGTACTTGGCCCATAGTTTGCACCGGCAGCAAAATTTTAATCAATATAGCAATCCGAAATCCAATATTCGGTTGCATTTGACTGGGTTCATGTCCCACATGGCTTGCATTCCATGTAGTCCACATGTCTGGAACAGTACTATACAACTTGTCTAGAATTAGCTCACTGATGGCTTCCAGAATCAGATGAGTCAAGATTCTAGCAAGAGCTTTACACATGACCTCAACTAGCAAGTCTAGCTAGCACTATATATATATATATATATATATATCAGAGAAAAGTTCACTTTTGTCCATCAACGATGGCCTTGGTCCAACTTCGATCCTTCAAGGCCTCAACTACGGCAACCCTCACTTTTTGTCTCTCAACTCTCAAAACTGTCCACATTTGGTTCCTGGGTCAGTTAGTAAGCTAAAATAAATAATATATATATAGGACTAAAGAGAAAGGAGGAAAATGAAGCGGTTGACCGTAGGTTATGCAATTTTTCATCATTTTTTCCCCTTATTTTGCTAGTTTCTAAATATTGACCGGCATGTTATTGTCATCGCTCTTCACCTACGTGGACTTCACATAAACACCCAAGACATCGCAAACCACCCCGGTTTGACTCGAGGGACAAAATATAAACGGCTTTGAGAGTTCAAGGACCAAAAGTAAACAATTTCATAGTTTGAGACCAAAGTTAGACCAAGAGCATAATGGAGGGACCTAAAGTGTTAAAATATAGTATCAACAATCACAACTTCGAATCAGGTTTAATATCTTATTCATCACAAGGTTTTCTCAGAAGAAAAGCAACAAGTAAAAAAAAAACAGGGCTAGGAATTTGAAACGCCCCAGTTACCAAAATGGGACTAAAATGTGCTTTATTACCAACCCAGGGTTTGGTAATCACATTCTTACATCAGAGTGATACAGATCTGCCCTAACGGGTCGGACAGCAAAGGGGCACAGCCCTGAATCTAAGCAGCGGAATATAAAATGTAGGCCCAACCTTCCACACGTCACGTTGGGAAGTAGGTCGTAGTCCTAATCGCTTTCACACATGGTGACTTCATCGTCTCCATTGGAAAAACATCAACAAAGCAAGGGTGAGTACATACGTACTCAACAAGTCCACCTTCCTCCATAAGGAGTAGGGGTATAGCTATATCTATATGCAAGTCATATCTGGAGCTCAGGAAGTTTTGCATGAAAACATTTCGTATGCAGTGTTTAAGCTAGTTCTAACAAGTTTTAGTTATTCAGAAAACAGGATTTTTCTTAAAAGGGGTGCCACTAGACTTGCTGGTCCACATGGCCAATGACTTTTCCAACCATCACATTTTCCACAGGGTGCTACCCTCGTATATTAGCATCCACCCAAAAACCACTTTGTTTCCAATCCAAAACCAAACCAATTCTTACCATTTTTAGTTTATGAAAAGTGCTAATTGAAGAGCCAAGCCGTAACTCATCCATACCAGTGGACTTGGACTATTCGAATAGGTTTTACAATGATCAGAGGTTGTACTAATTCTCAAAGTTGGACTCAGCGACAATTACGGCCAAATAAGCGTCTGAATTCCAAACCAAGCCTTTGCCTTTGTTTCATCACCTAGCAGTACTTTAGAGGTTCGGGCTACCAAGCCGCACCTTGGTGTCCCTCGACACCCCCTCGGCATACAATCCTTTCCCTTGCCCCTTGTGCGCCAACACAGAAGCTACTAGGCTATCCACTCCGGCTCGGGCCTAGCCAATGCCTCGTATAGAGCGAGTGGTTGTACTAAAAGAGTTAGGCAAGATGAAAATCAACGCGGTCCTTAAAGAGCGCAGGTAGAACCGTTCCAACATTCCACTGCTCGACACCGCGAGCATCCACCTACCCGGTCGTCTCCACGACTACCGGGACTTAGGTAACTGCGGGTTGCTAAGTTACCGTTCATACCCTGCCCTTAAATGGCGTATCCCGACCCGTGGGTCGTTTGTCGGGGTTTTTCCCTATTTTATTTTAAAACACACACCTATTCTCATCCCAAACCCATCAAGTTTCACAACCATAATTCCAACTTAGCATCAAGATTATAATAGATATAATTAAGTGAGCGATCCCACCTATACGCATTACATCTAAAATAGGCTTAGGTGGCTGTATATTTGTGGAGTTACCTTAGCAAGCAAAACATGCATGTTTTTATGTGATTATCGGGCCAAGGGTTATGGTTGCAAAACATAGAAATTTTTATGCATCAAGTGGGGATTCCAGTGGACTTGCCATGGTCCTCCCATTCACTGGATAATACGTCGGCGTAATGCCCAATAGTGGGCATCCTCGTGCTCATGCTGTAGATGCCGATGACGCACTAGCCGCTGGTGGCGGAAGTACGCCATCTGCCGAATGCTTTGGTATTCTAACTGCTGGGCACGATGGTGCCTCAACCACTGAGCATGCCGCGCATGTTGCTGTGCGCGGTGGCGCGCCATCCATTGCGCGTGCTCAGCTAGCATCTGCTATATTCGCCGGGTGCAGGCCTTGAGTCTCATGGAAATCCTTGCGAGAGACGTACCGGCTATGATACCTGGTATAACCTACGTGCACAAACAGGGGAAAACACATATATGAAGGCATATCGTGAGCTCAACACGATGAAAGGATGTTTTGGGGAGAGTAAATATTATTTGGGGGCCTGTTGGTGGCACTTACCAGCGGTGGTGGTTCCGGTAAGGTGTGAGGGGCAACGGGTTGGGCTGCCAACTGCCGACCATGCTGGCGGGCATGGTGCCGGTCATGGGGGTATTGCCACGGTAGTGGGTCGGGGCGGTTAGGGCGATGAAGGTAATGGCGACATGGCGGTCGCATGGTGGTGTGGGAGGGGAAAAGATTTTTGGTGGAGTGTATGAATGGATAGAGCTTGATTTTAGATAAATTTAAGCGCAAGAATCACCTAAATCGGAGTTCAACTGGAGGAGATATGTAGTATTTAGTGTCAAGGGGTAGATTTAGACTTTTCTGGAAAGTTTAGGGCGGCAAATGAACTTTTCTTGGATTTGGCCCGCGGGAAATAGAACCTAGGCCGGGGGTAGAATTCGGCCTGCGCGGCCCGCGAGCGCGGCGCGCGCCACTGGGCCGGCCTACTCGGGCGGGGGACGGCGCGGCTAACGGCGTGGCCGCGGGCCGGCGTGTCAGCGGCTCAGGGGGGCGACGGCGTCAGGGAAAGGGCAACGGCGGCGGCTCGGTTCGGGGCCGAACCGGGGCGGCGACAGTCTGGCGCGGTCCGCCGGCGGTTCTCACCGCCGGTGGCGGTTCCGGCGATGAGCCCTCGGGTGCGAGCACCGGGACGGCGAGTCGAAGTGGATGGGGGTATCGTGGACATGGATTGGGGATCTGGGGTGGGGTGTCCACGGCGTGGCGGCGCGGGCGTGCGTTGGCGTCGCGGTGTGCGCACGCGGCGGCGATGCAGTGGTGTGGAAGAGGGGCGACGAGGTGTCGAGGTGGCCGCTCGGTGGATGGCGAAGCTCACGGCGGAAGTAATCGAGCGATGGTGCTTCATGGGAGAGAAATTTGGGCTTGCGGCGGTGGCTTGCGGTGGTAAGGGAGGTGACGACGCTCGGCGCCCATTTATAGGCGCAGGGTCGAGGTGGTGATGGAGGTGAGGCCGGTGGAGGAGGGGTTGAGGGCAATTTGCAGAGCGCCCGGGCTGTGGAGGGAGGGGGCTGGGTGGAAGAGGGTGTCGAGTGAGCGGTGTTAATGCGGGTCGACGGCGGGCCGGGGTGATGCGCGGCGTGGCGGGGACCGGGCGCTTGGCGCGTTGGCGTGGCAATGCGGCGGGGGTCCGGCGAGGCGCGGCGAGGCGGGGCCTGTTGGTGGCACTTACCAGCAGTGGTGGTTCCGGTAAGGTGTGAGGGGCAACGGGTTGGGCTGCCAACTGCCGACCATGCTGACGGGCATGGTGGCGGTCATGGGGGTATTGCCACGGTAGTGGGTCGGGGCGGTTAGGGCGATGACGGTAATGGCGACATGGCGGTCGCATGGTGGTGTGGGAGGGGAAAAGATTTTTGGTGGAGTGTATGAATGGATAGAGCTTGATTTTAGATAAATTTAGGCGCAAGAATCACCTAAATCGGAGTTCAACCGGAGGAGATATGGAGTATTTAGTGTCAAGGGGTAGATTTAGACTTTTCTGGAAAGTTTAGGGCGGCAAATGAACTTTTCTTGGATTTGGCCCGCGGGAAATAGAACCTAGGCCGGGGGTGGAATTCGACCTGCGCTGCCCGCGAGCGCGGCGCGCGCCACTGGGCCGGCCCACTCGGGCGGGGGACGGCGCGGCTAACGGCGTGGCCGCGGGCCGGCGTGTCAGCGGCTCAGGGGGGTGACGGCGTCAGGGAAAGGGCAACGGCGGCGGCTCGGTTCGGGGCCGAACCGGGGCGGCGACGGTCTGGCGCGGTCCGCCGGCGGTTCTCACCGCCGGTGGCGGTTCCGGCGATGAGCCCTCGGGTGCGAGCACCGGGACGGCGAGGCGAAGTGGATGGGGGTATCGTGGACGTGGATTGGGGGTCTGGGGTGGGGTGTCCACGGCGTGGCGGCGCGGGCGCGCGTTGGCGTCGCGGTGTGCGCGCGCGGCGGCGATGTAGTGGTGTGGAAGAGGGGCGGCGAGGTGTCGAGGTGGCCGCTCGGTGGATGGCGAAGCTCACGGCGGAAGTAATCGAGCGATGGTGCTTCGTGGGAGAGAAATTTGGGCTTGCGGCGGTGGCTTGCGGTGGTGAGGGAGGTGACGACGCTCGGCGCCCATTTATATGCGCGGGGTCGAGGTGGTGATGGAGGGGAGGCCGGTGGAGGAGGGGCCGAGGGCAATTTGCAGAGCGCTCGGGCTGTGGAGGGAGGGGGCTGGGTGGAAGAGGGTGTCGAGTGAGAGGCGTTAAGGCGGGTCGACGGCGGGCCGGGGTGATGCGCGGCGTGGCGGGGACCGGGCGCTTGGCGCGTTGGCGTGGCAATGCGGCGGGGGTCCGGCGAGGCGCGGCGAGGCGGGGCCTGGGCGTGGCCGGGCCGGCGTAGCGCGCGCGCCAATGAGAGGACCAGGAAGGGGTTGGGGACTGGGCGCGGCGCGTGGCGTGCGGAGGGTAGGCGTGGCCGGGGTCCGGGACAGAGGTCGGGGCCGGGTAAAGGCGACGGGCGGAGTCCGGCGCGGGGGCGCGGGGCCGGGCAGGGGCGCGGTGGGGACCGGGTGGAGCCACGGCGGCGCGGCGCGTGGACGCGTGGCGCGGCGAGACGGTGCAGAGGTGGGGCCAGGTATTGGCGGAGGTAGGGGACGGCCGCGGCGGATGGGGTTGGCGTGGGGCCTCGGGGGCGCGGCGTCGCGTGGCATGCGCGGTGTGTGAGCGCGTCGCGCTGAGGAAGAGGACAGGGGACGAGGGAGGTGGCTGACGGGTGGGGTCCGCTTGTCAGGGGGGAGGGGCGCTGTGGTGGTGGTTTAGGCTGGGCCGAAGGGAGGAGGGGGGGGGAGTTGATGGGCTGCCCGAAAAATTCGGTCCACATGACTTTTCTCCATTTTGTGGATTTTGTTTTTGGAATTTAGAAAGGATTTTGAGAGGGATTTTGGAAGAGGTGTTTGATGAATATTTCGGTCTTTTGGAGATCTTTGTTGAGCTCATATTAACGAACAAGACAAACAAACAACGAACAACCATCACACGAACAATCATCGGGGTTTTCGAAATTTGATTTTGAATTAGAGGGAGATTAGAAAAAAAATTCCGGTCCTAAATTTCGGGGTGTTACAGAATTAATTAGTCACTTGCACCTGTATTGAAATATTGGGAGTCTTCTGCGCGGCACGGGCCCCTGCACGCGCTACTCCACCACCGTAGACACGGGCCCCTGCACGCGCTACTCTGCGGCTCGAGCGCAACAACGGTGGAAGCAGGGTTAAATGGGTATGGAAAATGAGAAAAATAAAAGGGATCCAAAATAGAAGAACTTCGCAGTTTTGGTGCCAAATATCAAAATGCATATGAACGGAGTGTCAAATACAGAGAGGTGCAAATTAGATGCCAAATTTTGCTTTCGATTGGATGGGTGGCGGCGGCTATTCGGTGAGAAAGATGGGGGAGATGGGCCGCATGCTCGGCGTGGCGATCCACTTCGAAACCCATCGTTGCCGTCCGCTTGAAGCGTCGCCAACGTCTCACACCCGTCCAAGTCAGCGATCCGCGGCCCCTACCCAGGCACCAATCAGCGCTCGCCACTGGTGGCCTATAAACCAATCAGCGCTCGTCACTACCACTCCGCTCTCAATTCCCAAACCCCGTCTAAAAAAAAAAAAAAAAAATCCCAAACCCCGTCGCCCCGCGAGCCCTCAAAAGCACCGATGGCGCTCAAGGCCGAGAAGAAGCCGGCAGCGAAGAAGCCCGCGGCGGAGGAGCCTGCGGCCGAGAAGGCGGAGAAGGCCCCGGCGGGGAAGAAGCCCAAGGCGGAGAAGCGCCTCCCCGCGGGCAAGTCCAGCGCCGGCAAGGACGGCGAGGGCGGCAAGAAGGGCAGGAAGAAGGCCAAGAAGAGTGTCGAGACCTACAAGATCTACATCTTCAAGGTGCTCAAGCAGGTCCACCCGGACATCGGCATCTCCTCCAAGGCCATGTCCATCATGAACTCCTTCATCAACGACATCTTCGAGAAGCTCGCCGCCGAGGCCGCCAAGCTCGCCCGCTACAACAAGAAGCCCACCATCACCTCCCGCGAGATCCAGACCTCCGTCCGCCTCGTCCTACCCGGGGAGCTCGCCAAGCACGCCGTCTCCGAGGGCACAAAGGCCGTTACCAAATTCACATCCTCTTAGATTAGATTGGTTGCCTTGCCTCCCTCTTGTTTGTACTGGTGTTATCTGGTAGCAGTAGCATTGTCGTTGGTGCTGTTCAATGGATTTGGAGATGGATGGTTAGTGTGTAGTTAGTTGTGATGCTTTGAGAACTGAGGTTGTTCTTTTGACATACTGTCCCCTGATCTACATGGAATCGAAATGGTGCCTGTTCTGTTAGCTTGGTTCTGTGGTGTTCTTATTGTGATTTGCAGCGCTTTCTGTGTAGAGAAGCACATACAATAGCTGTTGTGTTGGATTGTGGTGTTTTGTTAGTACCTAATTTTCTTGATTTGGTCGGGTACCTACATCTATCTTCCGTAGCTCAAGTACATACTGCCGGAGGCAATGTATGTCGTGAATAAGAAAACTTTTGTCTCCAGTTCTAATATTATAAGTAGTTGTCTAACAAAAGTTCAGTCTTCAGTTCTTGCATTACTCTTTTATTCTTATTTCATGATTTGGGCAAACTGGAAGGCTGGTTCTACAAATTGCAATCGGTGAGATGACACTGAAGTTGTGGCTGTCAACTTTCCTTTTGATGCTAAGAAAGCCATGCAACTCTTCCATTCATTACATGTTTGAAGTGTATCTTGCTTTCTACGATGCGAGTTTGTAGTTCTCTGTTGGGCTCAATTACTGGAATACTGGAACAATCATTCCAAAACCTTTCATAATGCCAGCTGTCCTATTGTACATTCTTATTTCCTTTTCGTTCCACTGCACTTGAACTTCTGGACTTAATTGCAATTTTTTTAAAAAGAACTAGACTAGCTGTAATCTCCTTCATGATGTTCGTTCTATTTTAGGCTTACATGCTCAAGTATGATTCCACGCACAGTCCGTTCAAGGCCTGAGTAAAGGTGGTGGATGGGAAGCAAATGTCGCGGCTGTGATCGTTTGTGCTACTTCAGCTGCCTGTTGCTTTGCTTTGCTTTGGATACATACTCTGTTTTTCCTGTAGCGACTGCAGCCACAGCCACAGCAGCAGCTGCAAGAAGCTGTACCGTATAATGCCAGCAGTTTTAAGTGAGGCTCACTAACTGGAGCACAATGGCGAGGCTGATGACTTATCTCTTCCACGTCCTCTACATCGAGTTCCGAGACTAAGACCGGAAAGACCAAAAGACTAGAGAAGAAAAGTTCTTTTGTTTTAATGCTCCGGGGAAAACCCATCTCTACTATCGAGTTCTGGGGAAAACCCATTTCTACTATCGTTCTTTTGTTTTAATGCTCATATATAATTATATCGATGCTGTTGTCTTTTATTATTGCAGGTGAATTTGAAGTATGAAGATGAATAGATGATACACTGGTTGATCACAATGGGGTAGGAAGAAAAGTGATGGACAAACTTCAGTGAATTGATGCCACTGAGCTTGCCAACTAAGATTTTACATATGACGGTGAGAAGAACCTGTCCACAATTGAAGATCTTCCTCAAGTCAACAGTGAGTTTGTTGTTGTAGTGGACAACATTTCAACTGGAAAATAACGCCTCAGCTATTTTAGTTGATATGTACTTATCTACTCTAGGATTATTGGTTGATTTGTCCTTGTCTACTCTTATGTTCATTTGATTTTCTTGCTTTCAGGACTCCTGCAAATTGCAGCCCTGGCAATGGAAGTACTGGAAATGATAAGGAAAAGGACCCTTACAATACAAAGACAAGAAGTTGTCTGCCTTTTGCTCTTATGCAAAGAAATACAAATATAGTGCTAAAATGCTTATAAGACAGCTCAGTAAACAACATACATCTGTTGTTACCGGCTTACCAGTTACCACTGGAGAACAGGAGAGAAGGGATGGGATCTAATGGGCTAGTGGCAACTGGTGAGATGAGCATGTGTAACATTTGTGAGGAACCGAAAGCTTGAACTTGGGTGGTGCTGTCATGCCAGTGCGATCGAGAGCAGGTTTTGGTTTCTTCTTGCTTGATTTCAAATCCCACTTGGGTCTGGTGACCATCTATGTATAGTTGATCACAGACATCTGAGTGTTATTTTTTTCTTTGCTTAATTCACGATCACACATGGATCTCATGATGACTGGGGGTACAAATTTGATCGTAGAACATGGATTTTAAACTTACTCAAGATCACTGGGAATTCTTTTCATACAGATAGCACGCATACTCAGCAATATCAACTAATAATCTGTAGAGTTTAATCATGCCAATATTATTTCATTGTCTAAAGAAAAAATTATTGGTATATAAGTTTTTTTGTTTCCTTATATCATTTTTTTTGCTGTCAGGCTGCCACTCATGATAATTTGCTTCAGTTAAAATTCAAATGGCAAAGGCGGATGCCCCAAAAAAGATCCCAACATCTTTGATGTGTCACAGCTGTGCTTCATCATGTAACAAGTCTTGGGCTTGCAGAGCAGCCGCTGGCAGAACCAACTGGTCCTCCTTTAGTCCTTCCTTCGGGACCCGGATAAACGTACGCCAACCCATCACAAATTCACAATGCAAGAGGCTTATCCCGATTCGGACCCGGATCAAGAATTCGAATCGATTTCGATGCTAATTTTTGTTGTCTCAGTCCGACGCGGACACCACACGTGCATCTGCGTCTTACATATACTGTATGTTAGCTGTTAGCAGCAGCACGCACCACGCCTCGACGTACGCTGCATCTCTAATCGTCCGTTATGGACACGGGCGGCAACTCACTGCCGTCGCCGTCGTGCCCCGACGCCACGAAGCGCCGCGTGTGCTACTACTACGACGGCGGCATCGCCAACGTCGACTTCGGCGGAGACCACGTCATGGTGCCCCGCCGCGTCGACATGGCGCACGCGCTCGTCCGCTCCTACGGCCTGCTTGACCACATGACGCGCCTCCGCACGAGGCCCGCCACCGAGCACGAGATCGCCGCCTTCCACGAACCGGGCTACGTCGGGTTCCTGCGGGACCTCACCCCGGAGGGCTTCAACGCCGCCGGCGGCGAGATGACGACCACAGCCCAGAAGTACAAAATCGGGTACGACAACCCCGCCATCGCCGGGCTCTGGGACTACTGCCGGCGCTACGCCGGCGGGTCGCTGGCCGCGGCGCGCGCGCTCGCCAGCCGCGACGCCGACGTCGCCATCAACTGGTCCGGCGGCATGCACCACGCGCGCAGGGGCAACGCCAGCGGCTTCTGCTTCGTCAACGACATCGTGCTCGCCGTCAACGAGCTCCTCGGCCACTTCGGCCGCGTCCTGTACGTGGACATCGACGTGCACCACGGCGACGGCGTCGAGGCCGCCTTCATCGACTCCAACCGGGTGATGACGGTGTCGTTCCACCAGCGCACCACCCACGGCTTCTTCCCGGCGGGAAAAGGAAATCTCCGAGACGTCGGGGAAGGCCAAGGCGAACTCCACGCGGTGAACGTGCCCATGTACAAGGGTATGGACGACGAGGGGTACCACCTGCTGTTCAAGCCCATCATGGAGAAGGCCATGGGGGTGTTCCAGCCGGAGGCCATCGTGATGCAGTGCGGCGGCGACTCGCTCTCCGGCGACAGGCTCGGCCGTCTCAACCTGTCCGTCGCCGGCCACGCACAGTGCGTCAGCTACATGCGGAGCTTCAACGTGCCGCTGCTGCTCCTCGGCGGCGGCGGATACACCATCAACCACGTCGCCGCGTGCTGGTGCTACGAGGTGCAGTATATAACTAACTGAATTATCAACACTCTCTCATGTTGTATATCATCACGTCATTCGGTGAATTTTGTGGTATGATGAGGCATGCAGACTGCGGTCGCCGTCGGCAAGGAGAAGGAGATCGACGACCACATACCGGTCCACTGCTACGACGGCTACTACAGCAGCCAAGACTACAAGCTCCATTACCCGGTGGACAAGAAACGCAAGAACGAGAACACGAGCATCTACATCCGGGACACAGCGACAGCGGTCATACGGAACCTCTCCGCGATCAAGGGCGAGCCGATCATGCAGCTCGAGAACCCTCGCGGCGGAAGCGCCCACACCGAGTCGCTCTTCCACAGCTCACCGCCGAGCGAAGACGACGACCCCATGGAGAGGCTGCACCGGCGGTGCGGCCGGATGGACAAGCGCTGCTTCTTCGTAGAGCTGGGGAAGCGGCAGCATAAACTGAAATTAGCCGAGGAGGATATTGAAAATGGCGGCAGTCACCAGACGTCGTCTCAGTCCGAACCGGTGCCGGTAAAAAGGAATCGGCATGAATACTGATCGGGGTTCTCTCTTTGTTAAACAGTCAAAGGCATACTGATCCGCGACTATGCCTCCATCTTCATATCAACAATTGTTGTAACAATTTAGAGTTAGTTATCAGTCGCGATAGCGTGGGCAGTAGCTTGTTGGCGATTTTTACGCACACAAAAAATAGATATATTCCACAAATGCACGGAATCACTGTTGCAGGACTTCATCTTGGAATATTCTAGGGTATCATAAATTTCCATGAGGAAACATTAGACGAAGGTAAATAGGAGGCACCCACTGCCTATTTCTCTCAACATGCAACCATGCCATGTCACCGTCCACTGAGTCATCTATTTATATCTTTCAACAATTTTCTGTGACCTTATGCATGCAATTTTTTTTGGCTTATACGCAGGGTGCACCTCAAATTCCCGCAGCAACGCGCGGGGAATTCATCTAGTAAACTAAACAGTTAAACTTGAACAATTGATACTCTTGATAAATAAAACAACTAGTGACTAGCCGGGTAAGCCAAATATGGTAGTCATGTATCGGGAGAGAATAACTAGTGACCAAAGGAGTCGGTAGATAGGCAAGTGCCAAGGAGGGTAATGAGATGAGACAATATTCTGTCTCTAATCTTGTTAGTTTAAACACTAGGGGCTATTGGCGGTTAAACAAAGATACCTAGGGAATCAAGTTAGAGTCTTGCGTCAGCGAATATAAAAGATATGGGGTTGGAAGGAGTGGATTGTAGTTACTGGCAATTCTAACAAGAGCTAGATAACTCTAAGTTAACACAATCTACCTAGTCCTAGCTAATGCACAAAAGAAAAAGGGTTATACACTAACTAAGGATATAATAACCAAGTAACAATGAGAAGATGAATATATTTGTATTGCAATGTAATCTCAAGTCATAAACCCAACGCTTCCGAAACCCCCTAAGGCAAAGCTCAAACTCAATTCTAACTCCTTGGACACTCTAACCTAATGTACCAAGGAAGAGTGAAGCAATCCTAAGGTGTGACTAACTTTACTTCTCTTCTCTATGCTTGTTCCTTCTTCCAAGTGCGAAGCAAGGGTATAGCTGCCAGTGATGGATGCATGTGTGGCCAAAGTCAATGGCCGAGGGGGGGGGGGGAGGGCATGTGTCTACCGTGTTGGGCCAAGGCACTTGTCGGTTTGCCCTCCAAGGTGGGTGGGTAGCCCTCAAAAGGCACTACCTTTTCTTGATTGATGGTTGAGGATGCTCCTTGAGATCGGTAATGGTGGAAGCACTTGTCACATGTGCTGGGTAGCCAAGTCGGTTGGTTGGCTGACCCATATGCTTCCTCCTTAGCGGTCCAATTAACCGTCATAAATACTAGGCGATGGAGATTTTTCTTGGGGTAAGTGTTGGATTGCTGATATCAATGATCGATGGGATGGGTCATTGTGATGGAGTCTTTCGTCCTTTAATCTCATCCCATGTTTTATCATGGCTACACGTTGCTGAGAGTGTACGTGTTTCTTTGCATGCAGGAATTTGACGAGGCATTTGGGCTCTATGAGGTGGCTGGCCAGACCAGTGAGGTGGTTAGTCAGCTATGACGGATGGCTAGCTAACTAGTCACTCCGTAGGACATAGCCATTTTTTTTTTCATTTTCTACATTTTGTCCACTACATCAAATATTTGCAACACATCACGTGGAACTTGAGTAGTAGATAAAAGTTAGTGCAAATGCATCAAAAACTTGCTTTCAACGATGGCAATTAACGGTTGAAATCATGCAATAACATCCCTCAATATAACCACTTGGCCATGTTCATCAACATGACCACTTGGCCATGTTCATCAATTTTCTTTTATTGTTTTTCGTTAGGCAATCAGGATGACTAGGATTTTTTATCACCTAGAAGTCTAGTAATTGCCTTAAAAACCATGCAAATAAGTCACGAAAAAATGTAGAATGTTTTTAACATTGCAAAATGTAAGATTATATGAGGGGAAGGTCATCCATGCTTACCTAGTATCGAAACACAAGAATGGTATCTCAATATGTGTCGTGAAAAACGAGCAAAGGGACCATGATGCCTTAAGATTGGGCTCGGAGTAAATTAGGCATTCTAAAAACTATGGGATCTAAAAAACTTATCAAACTAATAAGGTTTTACTAATTATTGCTACTTCTACCGCAATAGGACTTGCAACATAAGTTCCAAACCAATAGTCTAGTCGATCAAGCTAAACTAGGAGTGTAATCACATAATTCCAAGAGAGTGAAGGAATGTAAATAGAAAATAGAAAAGCAAATTCCCGATGATGACGATGATTTGGCTATTTTTTGTTGAGGTATAAAGAAGGCGCGTAAGACTTCGTCTAGTCATCATTGGAGCTCCTTGAAAGGATGTCAGAGAGGTCCAAACTTTGGTGGCTGCTATTCCACACTTTGGAGTCTTGCGAGACTACAAGGCTCTACCCTTACAATAGTGGTGTACACAAGCACTAGGTATGCAAACCTTAGTACAAACTTAGTCTAAGCTAAAGATAATGCGTTAAGCAGCCTCTAATTAAAACTTCCAAGCACTAATCCTAAGTCGAGATACGCAATTATGCACTTTGGTGGCTAGAGCTTTACAAGAATGTGTCTCAATATAAGAATGACTTCCAATAGCTCCAACTCTACTAGAAAAGCCAAATGGGATGATGCAACCCTTAAGACCAAGTCCAGTAGAACATCTATATGGTCGTCTATAGTATGAAAATGGCATTGTAGCTACACTATAAACAAAGTGAATTTTGAATATAGGCAATGTAATAGACGTTCTGCTGGAGTCAACCTAAGAGCCAACTAGCCATTTGAAACGAGGCTGGTAGATCTATCAATGATCAGACATACCACTCCTAGCATATCATCATAGAACATATAGTTTGGTCGATGTGTTATTTAAATTATGCATTGAATTAGTCATTGGATTTTTTGGTCAGTTTATCCATCCTAGCCACAGACTATCCGATCAGTTCATTTGGCTTATCTTCTAGTGATATTGTTCATGCCTTTATACGTGCCACAATTCTTGTTGTCTAGTCCTTTGAAATTGTCAGGATCTTCAATTTCCTTTGTTTCTTTGAAAATGTTGTATGTAAATTTAGGGTGTTACAACTTCACTCTTGTGTTGAGATACAATCTTGAGTGACCAAGTACATGCTACTAAAGTGCATCATATAGGCATAGTTTGTGCTTGTGAGTCATTGCCCTTGATTCTGATCAAGGTTAGATAGCAAGGTTTGTGACTCTTTTTGCTAGTGCTTGTGCGTATGAAGAGCCCACGGTTTCTCGAAGACTCAAATGTGATGCAAGTGCTTGTCCTAGGAGTATAGCATACATATTTATTCATCAAGTGATATAGAGTCTTACTTGACGATATAACAAGCACACATGTACAATAAATAAAGGTAGAACAGAAGCATCTTTCAGAGTCCCGATGCCATAGGCCAGTTTGGTGGTAGATTATCAGCATACTATGAACCAATTACCCCCTACTATGCTGGGCTAGCATGTGGAGCATTCAGGCTCTGTCTACATGCTTCCCGCTGGGGAGGGGACGCAGTTCCAAGGCCCCAAGCGGCATGTCCGGTGATTATCATTCAGCCTCCATCTGCATGCTAGCCACTGGGGACCCTCAGACGAGATTCTGGGGTCCAGCCCCTACGGTGCCAAGGTCAAATCCAAGCTAGATAAAAAGGCAGTTTGAAGAACAAGCCCCACCATAGGCTTGAGCCCCATGGTGGGCCTAGGGGCCATTGTTTGTGTATTGGGAACTACGTACCCTAGTCTGCTAGGCTAACGCGCCCCTTGAACTAGCTTGAAGATATGGGTCCGAAGGCACGCCCCTTGGGGTGGGCTCTGGAGCAGTCATGTGGCGGGCCAAGTCTGGTCCCACCCAACATGTATAGGCCAGGGTACGCCCCTAGGGGTAGGTTCCAGAGATGCCACATGGCAGGTTGGGTCCGGCCTCGACCAGTGTGGCCAATGGTTGTCCCGCGGTTGGGCCTCACATGACTCCTAGACCCTTCCCGGATCCAAGAGGGTAAGGTTCGGTGGAACGTAGCGGGCACACATGAGCCACGTAGTGTGCCAGAAGGAAGCCCCTAAATTTAGTGCAAGTCTATGAAGCAGCGGGGAGGGATGCCCTCCGCATAGGCCTGTGTCAGGTGGCCCAGTGGAGAGCCTAGGAGGGCGCAACAGAATGTGGCACAAGGCAAGACAAGACAAGGCGTGAGCTGTAGAACCAGCCACAGAGAAGCACTCGAGTGGCTCTAAAGGAAATGTCACATCATATGTGTAAGTGCAGCAAGGATCCTTAGTAGTTTTGGTGTATTGAGTGACAACATGATTAAAGGTCTAACTTCTTTGTGAAGTGCCTTGACAGATATTCACAAGTTGATTAATTGTGATCAAATGTGAAAGAATGAATTCTCATGTATATCTCTTATGATAAAGCAAAAATGTGTGTTGAGAATCAAGTGCTTTCATTGTATACTATTCTCATGTTGACACTAATGGACCTATATTGGATATCTATCCTTAAGGAAGGATATTTGGCCAAGGATCAGTCCATTGTTGGATATGCTCATGGATCATCACATTGGCCTTATTATTGTTGCATTTTTTCATTATGACATGGACACTTACATTGCCAGTTATTTATATGTATCATGGTGAAAATGGTTCTATCAACTGAATGCATTGCCTCAGTGTTGGTTATTATGGGTTCTCTATTCTCGATGCACTTAGAGGCTCTTGGTTATCATATTGAGTAGAGTGACATGAAGCTATTTCTTCCATTTGGATGTCACTATATTATTTGGACTCTTCACAAACGACTAGTGTGGCAGAACCGCCCTGCTTAATCTAGACTAAGCACACCTGCCACCTCTGGCTCGCAGTGCACTTAGGCCAGACTAAACCCGGTAGTCCGTCGAGAGTACTTCGAGCTCTCGATAACACCATTTTCTAAGGAACCGACATCAAACACATCCGACTCTCGAAGGAGCCACAACAATTACATCATCACAGGCAGTTAAAATAGAGAATAATAGACTAAATTTACAAACCAATGTATGAAATCAAATACATGTTCAAATATAGCGGAAGCGAATTCAGAGTATATATATATCGGAAGCGTTTTTAAAACATCTCGCAGCGGAAACAAACTCAAATAGTCTTCATGAATAGATGAACAAGGCGAGTAGCACCGAGCCCACCGGTACTACCACCTCCAACACAGTTATCCTACTGCCATCGGTACCTGTAATCCAAAAGTGGGGGCAAACCCTGAGTACTAATTACTCAGTAGGACTTAATGGACGGGGCTTACGGCTGACGCAAAGCTTGCTTACTAATCATATGGATCCTTAGCCATTGATTTTTAAACGAGGTCATGAGGACATAAGATAGCAGGATTTGACAGCTGCTATCCATTAACCATGAGGATCATTATAGCATAAAGTAAATACTTGCATGAAAGTAAAGCATGAGTACCATCAGTAACTTGCATAATATACAAGATATACCCCTATTCTACACATGTCCTGTCCCAAGATTCATAGCGCCTCCATCCAACCCCTGGGAGTAGCCGTCTCAGGAGCGATACCACGGTACGTCGGGTCAGCCCTCCCTTGACTTCAAAGCACCTCCCAAGTCCATCGACCTCCTACCAGTGGATGGGCAGCACCATGAATAGTGGGACGGATCATACACATCCAAGCATGTTGTATTGAAAAGAGTGATTAAATAAGCAACATGTTACAGTTATTACTACGTTGTCCGTGTGCGATATCTGACATTCTCACACCTGGTGAGCATCAGCGATTCGAATCGATTTTTAATTCCCGAGAATAACTAAAAATGCCAGGGGTATATGCTTACTAGCCATCCCGTTCCCACATATAGCCCCCATCTCCACTTGTCTCATCCCAAGTTCGATTCTAACCCGCCATTTCCCAGGTTTAGCCCCCATGGAGCGTTACCACGGTATGTCGGGTCAGCCCTCCCATGAGTCAAGCGCCCCCAGGCCCATGGTAGGAACAAGTCTCTGTTCTTCGGATGGCACAAGTAAGATTTTTACCGGTCCATTATTCCGGATAAGCACTCTAGCAATGTTATGCCGATCAGCAGGCGAACAGCGAACGGGCCTTATGCGACTCGGACGGAGTCCACCATACCTTGCCACATCATTTTTTACAATATTCCCATAACTCCGCCCGGTCTCTATTTAACATCAGCAATAATAATCATAAATTGTATCATAGTAAGATTTCTGAGGTTTGTAACATCACCTACGCGACGAGTGACAGTGTTCACTCGTGTCTACTCGTACTTAGCATTTCTAGGCATAGTCGTCCTATGAACTCTATTCATAGGATCTAGGGTCAGGGCGGCCAGGATGTCTAATGCAGTTGGTTCCAAACAACTCCTGATGCATATGCCTAATCATTAAAATATAAAGGTTTGCTGGGTATAGTATGGTCCTGCCTACCTTTGATTTACTTCAAGAATGTAACACCCTAAATTTTGCTACATGAAAATCTTTTCATAAACTAATGTAATTTTGCTTAGAGTTTGATTTATTTATGCATAACACCATAATACTTTGGTTATTTCAAATATTAATCAATTAAAAATAAATCCTAGGAACCACATGTTTGAGTATTCATGCCCTTGCATATTTTATTGGATGATTTGCAGTGTTTAAAGTTTGAATTCAAAACCATTTGCATCTCTCCAAAATTTTTCAAACTCCAAAACAATCCGGGAAAAGTTCCTTTTTCCTCCCTCCCTTTCTTTCCTCTCTTTCGGCCCACTCCCGCCGATGGCCCAGTCGTCACCCCCTTTTTCCTTTTCCCTTTTTGCGCCGACCCGAGCCGCGGCCCAGTCTCAGCCGAGGCCCAGCAGGCCGCCCTCCTCTCCCTCTCACTGTCGGGCGGGCCCCGCCTGTCATCTCCCACCTCCCCTCCCTCTTTCCTTTTCTGTCCGACGCCCGACGGAGCGGAGCTCAAGCCAACGCCGCGCCGCGGCCTCGGTCCTGCACCCTCGCGCTCCGTCTCCTCCGTTCCCTCCAAAGAATCACGCGCCGCCTCCGCTCTTCCTTGTAGCAACCCGCCTCTCTCTTTCCTTCGGTGCACGCCCGGATGGAGTCCCGCGATGGACACGGGACCCGGCCGAGCTGGACTCTGTTTCCCCCTTTTCCAAGCTGCGCGGCTTCGCCATCTCTCCAACTCCCGCACCCGCGCCTCGTCCTTCCTTTCCGCGCCCGCGCCTTCCTTTCCCTGCTCACGCGCGCGCCGAGCGACGCGGACTCCGAGTCCAACTCGAGGTGGACTCCGTTGCACGCCGCCTTCCCTTGCCCCTCGCGCAAGCCTCGACCTCCGCCCTATATAAGTCCGCCGACCCCGTCCGCTAGGAGCATCAAAACCCAAGCCCTAAACCGCAGCCGTGCGCTCGACGTTAGCCGCGAGTTCTTCAAGTTCGCCGCGACGTTCATCGAGTTCACCGTCTCGTTTCGCCTCTACAAGCCGTGAGAGTCGACGAGATCAAGCTCACCAGTTTCGCCGCAAGGTAGAACACCTAAACGCTTAACCCCGGCCTCTGTCTCGTCTCGGTTCAACGGTTTGAGCTCACTCCGCCACCGCCGGTCCACGCAGGGAGCCACCGCATGTCGCCGTCCGCCGTCGCCGCCTCTCCGTTGACTACGTCTACACTGGGAGCTTCACCGTGAGGTGAGGAAGCTTCATAGCCTACTCTCGTCCTCAATCCCGCTCCACACCAGCGGGAATTGCTCGCCGGAGCTCCGCCTCCGCCCTGCTTTGCCGTCCGCCGCCTCTAGCCAATGCGCCGCCGCCTAGACCCCCCTACCCGCTTCGCCGTTGTCTCCGCTTGCTCCTGCGCCCGGTCTCGCTAGCTCTAGGCCCTGGAACCGCGGAATCCGCATGGTTCCGGCGAGGCTCCGCCGCGTCCGTCGGCCGCGCCGGTCAAGTCCTCCGCGGAACCCCCTCTCCCTTTCCCCGATCAGCTTAGAGCCGTTGGATCAAGATCCAACCGTTCACAGGCCGCGCGACCCGGTCAATACCGGTCAGCGCTGGTGTTTTTGCAAAAGAGCCCCTGCGTTTTGCGCAAATCAACCCGCGGCCTAGTTTTTGTTATGGTTAGGTCCAAATCTTTACGGGTAGATCCCTGTAGTTTAAAATCTTCTTTATTTTAAGCCTTCTGCCTTATTTTATGCATAACTTTTGCGTTTTAGCTCCGATTTGAGCGATTTTCGAACCTACGGAACCGTGATAAAGCGTAGATTAGATCTAAAGCCTTTTTACTCTCGGTTTATAATGTTTGGTGTACTGTTTTAGATGGTTTGTACTTATTGCTTGTATGTGTACAACGCGTAGCCGACGCTCCGTCCGAGTTTGCTGAAAACTAAGCTTGGGAAGCCCCTGAGCAGCTTTTTGTGGATCAAGGCAAGTATTCTTTGACCTATGTCCTATTTACATTAATTACACAATCTAGAGCCCAATTTGATTGCTCCTATTAAGGATGACTAGCCTCATATGTCTTTATATGCTTATGGAACCTGGGATGGGCTGTGATGTGTAGATTAATGCTATCGCTCAACATCTTTATATTCATGTTGCTAATCTTGTTTAATTAATGATGAACTTGATGATAAAAGTTTGGTTTTAGCAACATGGAGACTTTGGCATGTTTTTGTTGGTTTTGCTCAAGTGCTTCACCCTAAGGATCGGTTCGCCGAGCGACCACTCAGAAAAACAGTACAACCACAAGAGGTGGAATGGGACGCCCTTGACTGATTAATTAGATGAACTAGAATTTTGGCTTACTTTCCTAAAACATGGCGTATGAGGGGGTCTGGGGGATATGGGACTTTGCCCTTTGCCAATGTGGTGCAGTTTGACTGTCACTCTTTGGAACGAAACTCTCATATCTTTAGTTAACTGGAGTAACCTATAACGAGTGGGCCATAACTCTAGAAATTCTTTGTAAAGGTCTCGTAGTGAAACCCTGCCGACTCACCAAAGGTCAGTGTTTGAGGGCCCGTACAACCCGAGGCAAATGGGAATCACGACTTGTGGGTAAAGTTGTACAACCTCTCGAGAGTGTTTAAAACTGATATATCAGCCGTGCTCACGGTTAAGAGCGGCCTGGACCCTCACAGATTAGAGTTTTTCAAAGAAAGTGGCTCATGGTGATCATGGTAATGATGGTAATGATGACAACAATTATGGTTATGGTTCATGGTTATTTATTTAATATGTTTTACTGTCTTTATAATAACGGGATGGGTTAGGCTAATTCATTGTTAGTAAATAAAAGTTGACCAACTAAAAGCAATCGCTATTGCCTGTCCACTATAAAGCCAGTCCACTTTTATCCTAAACGGAATGCTTGCTGGGTACGGGATGTACTCATTCTTGCTTATTTTCATACCACGTTGCATCCATTGCAACCGCTGCTCAGATCCAAAAGGGAATGGTGATGAATTCTAATCAGAAGTTCCAAGACTACGATGAGTTCTAGGCTGGTGTGCCATCCGTCAGTCGCCTGTGGAGCATTGGTCATCTTCCGCTGTCGCTTAGTTATTTCGTTCTCATTAAGTTACTCGTTAAAGACATTTATGGTCTGTAATAATGGTTATTACTTCTTAAGTTAAAGTACTAGTTGTGTTATTACTTTTGTTTATGCTGTGTATGTGGTTAAACTGATCCTGGCACATACATGGTTAGCACTTGGTTTTGTTTCTAAAACCGGGTGTGACAAAGAGCACAACAAACTAAGCTAATGTTAGTTTGCTAGGTTGTGAGGCTTTGCCCCAGGCAACCCCTTGCTCCCTTGGACAACTTCTCCTTCCAAACACGACTGATGGGCACTCCAGGTCGTGCTTGGGGCTTAGTTGATCTTCTGGATCACCGTTGGTTGAAGTAGTTCCACGCGCTCGTTTCTTGATCACGTATCTGCAATGAGCGCCGCTATATGAACGACATGCATGATGCAACCCATGAGATGCATGAATATCAAGCACACACAAGGACAATCCTTTCATGGACGAACAGAAAGGTGATCGATAAACTACTTAAACAAGGGGTACTTTTATGGGCCTAGATCAATCATATACTAAATCGACTGTATGATCGCACTTATCAAGTTAGTGATCATACAACAACCGTATTAATGTTGTGAGCCAGTAAAAGCGAGTAATATATCATGGAACACTAAGTTGGGTGAGGTGGTGTTTATCTCCATTCAACAACAAGTTGGAAACATACACTTCATGGGCTGATAATAATCATAGCCAATCACATGCCTAACTAGTAAGTTACTTATCGTAAAAAAAGCCTGTTGGGTACTAAGTGGATGAAACCACATAAGGATGATGCAAAGTTAAAACATTATTAAGTATTTTATTTGGAATGAGTTATTTAACATGACAAGACTACATCGTGCACACATAGGAGAGCATTCGCTAATGACATCACACGTTCCGGTGATCTAATGGATTAAGGCCCTACATAAACTTTAAGTATTTTACACAGCAAATAAGTTAATCCCTCAATCAAGTGTGGCATAGACAACAGTAGATAGCGTGCAGTTAGAAATCAACCCACATGCACAATGATAACAATTGAAATCAAACACCTTCACATCTAATCAAAAACCACATGCCCACTTTACGAATAAAATGCATACTCGAGTTCATGCAGTTAGGAAATGATAAATGAGCTAAAACTTTTATGACAAGCATAATGATGTCACACCATACCACTGCCCAAAATTCAGCCATAAAAGAGTTATAATTTAATTATTAAAATTCCAGCAAGTTACTAGCCTTTCATCTTCCCAGATTCTTCATAATTTATAGAATGAGTTTCTGGTCATGAAATTTACCCAGCAAATAATACAAGGCCTAAACAACATATACAAAAACTAGCAAGTGAAATATCATCAGTTTAGTAGGACATCTATTTTCCATATTTTATTCCACCATGATATTCACATAAATTAAAACAGTAGCAATAAAATGCACAAAAATACTTTCTGGAATCAAAACATCCCTAGTGGACTACTAGATTTTTCCCAGAATTTTCCTAGCATTATAGAATCTCTTTTTTCAATTATTTTGTCTACCATGCAATATCTTGTCATTTTCAAATCACTACTCAAACCTTACATGCAAAGTCCCAAACTTTACCAGCTAGCTAAATATACCACAAAGAGTGCCCATAAAATTCAGTACAATATTTGGAGCAAGTTTCATATGTCAAGTATTTTCCCATGCATTTTTGTTGCAAATACCAAGCCTAGGGGTAGATCTGTCATTTAATAGCAAAGACTACTGCTACCAACATTCACCACAGAGCCTAAATACTCCTACAAAGCTGCTGTCCAAGTTTCATGGTCATTGGAATCCATTTGGTCCACTTTTATCATTTATTTACCCTCAACATGCATGCACGATACCAGGGGTAAAACAGTCATTTCACATATCCACATCATACCCATTCTGTAAATCTACTTAAGATGAGTCCAATGCAACTAAGTTTGCCTTTTTAGGATTTTTATTTGATTTACTATGAATTTCCAAAGTTCTCAGCTGAAATTAATATGTTTAATAGAAAAAATCACAGATCCAGGGACTTAAACAAAATTAACTATATACTCCAGGGGTTAGCACGGAAGATCAGCAACACACAGTCAACAGTGCATGCAAAACTCGAGTTTCTCCGGGCCAGATCTGCAAGATTGCAAGGGCTTGGGTTAGAATGCGAAACTCTAATAGATCCAGGGGTGTTTTCATAGTTTACGCAAGACATATCGAACAGTAATTTAGTAATCAATAATTAAGAGGGCCTTTCTGCAAAATGGCGGCTCCGTCTTCTACCTTGGGTCAGGAACGATGGCGCGGCGACGGCGGCGTTCCTGGGCGTGGTGCGGCGCGTAGAGGCGAGTACTTGGAGCCAAAATGGCTGCTGAAGGTGGCCTTGACCACAGAGATTCCTTTCCCCTTGATATCGTCGCACGGGGAAGACTAGGTAAGCGGGGAACGCGCGCGAACCGGAGGCGGTGACGGCGTACAGCTCCCGCCCGCGGCGCGCTCGACCCACCGGCGCAGGCGAGGGGAAAGGCTATGGTGTGCCCCTTGAGCTGCGCAGGAACATAGGGAACGCGGGAGAAGTGGAGAGAAGACGCGGGGATGGCCCGAAGGTGGACCTCCACAGCAAGCATGGTGGCGCAGCGCGGCCATGGTGGTGGCGCCCGGTGGAACGGAGGCTGGAGGCGCTGGTAGCAGACTAGGGCTCGGGAATTTGGTGAAGAGAGGTGTGGTGACGGTGCTGCACGTCGTAGCCGGAGGGGAGGCAGCCTGAGACGGCCGTGACGCGAGAGCTTCAAGCTCAGCGCGTGGCCATGGTGGCCGTGGCGGGCATGCACACGGAACGGGGCTAGAGGTGGCGTAGGGCGTCACGGGTATGGGGAAATCGGTGGAGGGGACCAAGGAGAAGGTGATGCTGGCGGTGGATGGAGGCGCGGTGGTCTGAGACGACGGTGCAGTGAGCTCGAAGCTCGGTGTCCATGGCCATGGCGGCATGCTCATCTCGTGCGAGCAGAGGCAGGGATACGGGCGCGGGACTGAGGACGAGGGAGTGAGCGAGGAGAGGATGAACGGAGCCGCGTTCTCGTCTAGGTGAGGCCGGGTGGATGCTTGGACGGCGTCGCAGGCGCCGCGCGGCACTGCCGGTGCGTCGCGGCCGCGTGGCCGCCATGGGCTGGGCAACGGCCGAACGGCCGGATCGAGGGCCCACCTGTCATTGAGAGGGGGAGGGGAAAATGGATAAATGTGTTTTCTCCCCTTTTGTAAACCGCCTATTAGACCAATTTAGAGTCCGATTTTGGAAAAACTGCAATTAGAAGAAATTTCACACTCTTTGAGTTCTACAACTTTTCCAAAAGACCTAATACCAAATTCGGAGTGAAAATATGATTTACATTTGAATTTACCAAGCAGCCCTAGATTTGGATAGTGGACCTTTATTGATTTAGAAATTCAAAAGTCCTCCCTATAGCCATTTTCACCTGAAGTGCTTATTGACACTTTTGTTGGGGACTCCAGGATCTATAACTTCTCCAATTACGGTGTTGCAAAATTATGGATGTATATTAGAGAAAATTTGAATTACTATGCAGGATAGGTTTTGGCAGAAAACACAACCTGACAGAAAGAGACCCAAAGCACTATCCAAATCACTGTTCATGTCAACACTCCAATCACCAAAGTTGTTTCTAATATAATTTTCTACAAGTTTGATAATATAGAGTTGGTCTGAATCCCAACAGATTTTGAATTATAGACACAAATATGCTCCAAGGTTTGGTAAGACAGAAATTTCACTTTGTGTAGAGACTTTCTTGTTTCCAACTTTTGAAGTATCAAATGAAATCCAATCACTTCAAGGTCTATTGCATTTGAAGGGTGATAAGTTTAATTTCACTTCATAGAAAGGGAGAATTTGAAATTGTGTAGTGAATTCAAAAGTAATTTCAGATTCAAGTTTGGGATGAGCTGAAAATTCAGACTTGGGGATTTTTCTAAGTGTAGACTATCTTGGGGCTGATTTCATGAGGTATTTGGGGTCAAAATTAAAGTAGTTAGAGGCAGTTTTAAACATGCTCAGGGTAACAAAAGTGAAGTTCACGGTATATATGACAACTTTGACAATGGAGCTAAGCTCAGTTGCTTAATGAATCAAAAAGTTTTATTAGGGCCCAAATTTGTTCACAATCACAATTGGCACCTTCCAAAGAATTTCTGGTTTGGTTTGGTCTCTACTTTTAAACCTCATAAAAAATGATTTTAAAGATAGCCGTAATATCAAAGTTGAAGATAACATCCTGAACTAAGAC
This sequence comes from Paspalum notatum, assembly GCA_022530915.1. Taxonomy (NCBI): domain Eukaryota; kingdom Viridiplantae; phylum Streptophyta; class Magnoliopsida; order Poales; family Poaceae; genus Paspalum; species Paspalum notatum. The sequence goes on from CM039686.1 coordinate 18,519,487, forward strand.
TTTTGTATTTGGTGTTTTGCATAAAAGCTGGTGGGTGGTGACTTAAACAACCAAACCACGTAGGGTTTCGTATTCTTCTAGAAAAATTTTGGCTTAGTGATTTCTCCATCTAGTCTTCGTTACTCTCTAAGCATCATCAAGACCTAATTCATTATTAACTTGTCTCTAGCTGTGTGTTAAGGCTCTTGAGATGCCTGGGGCATCACAACTAGTGGACGATCATGAAGAATCTCTATTGCATATGTTAGCTACAAAGAATTAAAAGCACTAATGAGCTTATTTAAGAATGACTATAATGATATTGCAAATGAAAGTGCAACTAAATGTTACATCAAGCAAGTGAAAGTGGGTTTTAACTCTACATCAAGCAAACAAGTGCTAAGGTGTCATTGCAAGAAAGAAAAAAGAGGCCCCTCATTTATTTGAAGACTAATTGAAGTGGTTCGCGCTCAAGTTCAAAGCTCAAATAGTTTTGCTAATTTATTTCTTGAGTATAGGAACCGCCGTACTATCAAGGGGGTCCAACTTGCAGCGCTCCTAGTGTCATCAAGCTCACAAAGGCTAAGTCTTTCACAAAGATCCAATTCACAAAGTCAAACTCCTTCAAGAGTGTTTTCTGAGTTGACTCTGGTTGAATGTAAGGTTCAACTGGTATTCTTCATTTTAACCGGTTTGGGCTCACGGGTTGCTTCTCAGCCAATCCAGTTGGCCATCCCAGTTGAACCTCTATTAGCAATTTTAACCGGTTTGGGCTCTCGGGTTGCTTCTCAGCCAATCCCGGTTGACCATCCCGGTTGAACCTCTATTAGCGACTTTAACCGGAATGGGCTCTCGGGTTGAATTACCAGCCAATCCCGATTGAACCTGCCTACCCTGGTTGAACCTATATTCACTGGTTTGCCCTATAACGGCTAGTTCGAGAGGGGCTGCTATATATACCCCTCATACCCCTTCACTCACTAGCTCTTGGCACTACATTCAACTTGAGACAAAGTTTGAAAGAGCTCTTCCTTCTTCAACCTCCTCCTCACTCACTTGAGCTCAAATCCATTCAAATCTTTGAGTGAATTTGTGAGAATTCAAAGAGCATTCAAGATCTACATCTTCCTTACTACTAGAAAATGACCCTAATGCCACCAAACGCATTGCAACCGCACACCAATTGGTTGCAATAGGAGTCTGCTATTGCCTCCATTTGCAAAATTGGTGATAATGTGGACAATATTGCCACCAAATATATTTCGATGTGATAATCTAAAACTTCGCTGCAATAGAAAGGTCTATTGACTCCAATCATGAATTGGTGGCGATATGTGAGCAATATCGCAACAAAATTTTTTGTGGTTGCGATAACCTGCAAGCGTAGTTGCAATAGGTAGGTGTTATTGCCTCACATGAAGTTTCGCTGCAATAAGTGGCCAATCTCGCAACCACATTTTTTTGTTGGCATATTTCGTTGCTATAGGTATGCACTTTTGCCACCATTTATATCTCGATGCAATTAGTAGCCAATCTCGCAACCAGATTTTTTCGTTGGCATATTTCGTTGCTATAGGTGTGCACTTTTGCCACCATTTATATCTCGATGCAATTAGTGGCCAATTTCGCAACCACATTTTTTTGTTGGCATATTTCGTTGCTATAGGTATGCACTTTTGCCACCATTTATATCTCGATGCAATTAGTTGCCAATATCGCAACCACATATTTTCGTTGGCATGCTTCGTTGCTATAGGTAGGCAATATTGCTACCATTTATATCTCGATGCAATTAGTGGCCAATATCGCAACCACATTTTCGTTGGCTAGGACATCGGAGCCCCGAAGGACGACGGAGCCGCCGGTGATAGATCCACGTCGAGGGGTGCTCTTGATCTTTGGCTTAAATCCCCCGGCGACTTGGGTCCCGCCACCGCCGGAACCCTTAGCTTTGGATCCACCGGGCTTGGGGCTTCCGCATCTTTAGATACCGAGAGGAACCTACCAGTGACCTCGTCATGGCCCTGGGCACGCACCACCCTCTACCTCTTGGTGAGGCCCATGGCGCACGGCCGGCCGCCGGGAGCAGTGGGGGAATGGAGGCGACGATGGGGTAGGGAATCGGGAAGACGAATGGATAAGGCGGATGTGGTGTGGCGGACAGAGCAAGGAGTGGATATCTACCATCTTTTGTTTAGACAATGTAGAATGGTGGGAGGCATAGATTTGATATTTCCCTTAGGGCCTTAATATGAGTAGAGATAAATGTCATGTAGAGATTTGTTTTTGATTAATTGAAGACTTTATTCAATGAAATTCAATGAGGCACTAATTGCATTCATATTGTTCAACAGGAATATACATACAGTACGTGGTGCGTATGTGGTGCGCTGGATATCCTGAACAGTCAAGTCAAGCGATTCCTCTTGGTGGCCAACCTAATGTCAAGTTTCTAGCTGATAGATTATGTAGTTTGGGTTACATACTAGTTAGGAATTCCAATGTTTCAATTTATGTTTTCACACGGGTTGGCATTTGTACCTATTACTTGTATTCTAAACGCTTGCACGGGACTCTATATTGCAATTGATTTTTTTTAATAATTGGCCATTATTTGAAGCAATATGAATTGCCACGGAATATGTTGCAATATTGTTAATTGGAACATATTTTGGTTGGTGGCGATAGCATGTAATATTTGTTGCTACGAACATTGTTGTGTTGCAACAATTCTATACGCCACGATTGGTTTTGGTCGCAACACTGGTTTTCAACATTAATAATATTTGGTTGCGACATTATTTTACAACCATGAATTTGTTTGACCGCAACTGTGTTTGTAGTCACCAATTGATTTTGGTTGCAATAGTGTATATGTTGCCACTATTTTTTTTCTTGCCGCACCCAACTAATGTCTTGAATTTATTTGGTTGTAAAAGTTTAAATTGCCACTATTTGTTTTTCTTGGCAACACTCAACTAATGCCATAAATATATTTGGTTGCTAAAGTATTTGTCGCCACTATTTGTTTTACCTGGCAACATTCAACTAATGCCTTATTATATTTGGTTGCAAAATTATTTCTGGCCAGTATTTGTTTTTTCTGGCAACAACCAACTAATGCTATGAAACCAATTTGTTGCAAAAGTATTTGTCGCCATAGATATATTTGGTTGCCACCGTGTTTGTTGCCACAATTTAATTTTTGTTGCGACATTTTCAATTGCCACACATGTTTAGAGTGGTAAAAGAGGTTATTACCGCACCATTTATCGTGGTGATTAATGCCAAAAAACGGTGGCAATAAAGGCTATTTCAACGGAAGCAGTGGTGGCAACTAATTGCTACATTCGTAGCAATAGATCCTATTCCCACGTATTACTTTGGTTGCGATTTGTATTTAACACAACGACAATTTCGGTGGCTATTTACACAACTAATGCTAGGAACCATAAAACGTGGCTATAGCCTCTTGCAACTATGACATATTGCCACGGCTGGCAACGAACACGTTTTGCTGCTATATGTGCTTATTGCCACCATTTCACCCCTATTGCAACATTTTTGTGCCGTGGCAACAGGGGTCAAAAATAGTAGTTGTTCTTTGTGAGCTATTGTGACCCTTGAAGCAATCTTTGTGGATTCATTACTCTTGGGGCTTGGTGCTCCTAGACGGCTAAGCGTTGCCTGTTAAAGCATCAATTTCGTGTGGATTGCTCCGGGAAGTTTGTATTACCCGCTCTTTTGAGCAACTCATAGTAAGTACTCTTCACCGATCTTGGTGATCGGGGAGAAGAGGATAGCGTTGCAAGCCCAAACCCTTGGTGGCTTCCTCAACTATGAGGACGTATGGACAACTTGGTGGTGTGCCCGAACCTCGGGATAAATCCTTGTCTCGTGTGCTTGCTTGTGTTCTTCGCGTTCTTGCCTCTTACCTTGTTTTGGAGAGTTTTGTGTGGATCTCTTGTTTGTGCAGGAATCAAGGCAAGCCCCTTGCAAATCTACAAGGTTGAACATCAAGGAACACTCTCCAACTCATGGATCCAAGTTTGGTTGGCTCGATTTGTAAATCAATTTAGTTTTTCGTATCCTATATAGGTTGAACCACCCTAGGGCAGGTTCAACCGCTTTTGTACTGATTTATTGATTTTGGTCTTTTAGATTGCCTATTCGCCCCCTTCTAGGCGACATCTCAGTCTTTTCAATATGTAGCAGCATAAGTCAAAGACTACTCTAATGTAGTGTCATAGGTATTGTACAAGTAGGTGTTTTTCTTAGTCTACAATGCATTAGCTAGGCACATATCTCGTGTATCCTCCCTAGTACTATAAAAGGAAGGGGAAGTGTATTGTAACACACGGGTCCAAACTTTTAGGGTGAGGCAAGCTCTCTCAAGCTTGTTGAGCCCACATATTCTCATACATAGAGGAAGTAGGGTGTTACGCTCCAGCATCACAAAACTCTCTAAATATTTGTCTTCCTCGGTTCTGTTTAGGTGGATCTCCATCGTCATCATCCACACACCCATCTGTTGTTCCACGACAGTTGGCGCACCCAGTATGGGGAGGCGTGTTGCCGTTGCTAGCAGTGGCTAATCCTCCTAGCGATGAAGTCATATCGATCTCATCATCTTCGTAAGTTCTCTACAGATTAATCTATCAATAAAAAAGTTCTTTCTTTCTTTGGTCTATGTTCTTTCATTCTTTGGTATATGCTTTCTTTCTTTGGTGTATGCCCTGGGACTTGTTGCCTCATTGAGAACTTCAACCCCCTAAGAAACTTTCTTGTTCAACAATGTTTTGGATCCCAAGGGTAGGTGTGAGTAAAAAAGAAATGAAGGAGTTGGCCATCAGCTATTAGCTTGATTGAAGCAGTCTAGGGTAATGTCCTAGGGTCTAGCTAAGCGTTGAAGGGTCTTGAGTAATCTGGCCTCTGGATCATTACTCAACCTTGTAAGGGTGGGTCGCTGGATCTTGGCCTAGCTCATTCCCTCTACGTGGAAATCCCTCTGTAGTTGCGGTCTGCTGACCCTACCAACATTTTTACTCTGTGCTAGGGCCTGAGGATCGGGAAAAGGTTGCAAATAAAGAAAGTTTTGGTGAAGGGATAAGTTCTCGATATGGTTGGATTCTAGGAAGAGTTATGTTTTTCTCTATTGAAAGAACTGTTAGTATGATGGGAGTCGGGTACTTCCAGTAGTGTGGAGGAGCTCTGTCAACAGTTTGCCACTAGCTTTGAGGCCACATGCATGTGTCTTCATGCATGCCATTCTGCACTTCAGCTAGGTTTATTTACATTGTTCTGCATTATTGATGGCGCTTAAGTACACCAAACCTTATACTGCAAGTGACAATATCGGTGTAGCTTTTCTCCAGGATGAGTTTCATGGGTTTGTCAATCTGCGGAAATGAATAATAAAGAATGAATGAACTATCCTAAGCTTAAGGTAAACTAGAGTTAAAGAAGTTAGATGATAAGCAACTAGAACATAATTAGAACATCTGATTAGGAGAAACTAAATAGAGTCTACTCAAGCTCTAATTGGATCCAAGACAAGCATGATAGGTACAACTAAGAGATTAGAGCACTTGACATAACTAGTTGTTCATGGTAGATAAAAAAGCATATCAAGCCTGTACTTCATAGCATGATTAAACCAATATCATCAATCAAACCCCCCCTCAATTGAGCTTAACCTTTCCCTCCAACCACTTTACATAAGTCAGGGTAATTGACGAAAAGCTTTCATAAGGCATACATGATTAGCCCTCGATTCTAATCATTAGCGTAGTCTAATAACACGATGAACATAGCAAGGACTTCTAATCACCATGATCCCAAGAACATGATACAAAACTATGTCACTAGTAAGAAACATCAAAGACCAAGATCTCTAGAAGATCATAACCTTTAAGAACAAGATCAATAACGTTGGTGTTTAGTACTGGCAGCCCACCACAGGATGCTTCGCGTGATAGTTTTGACATCGGCTAGGGCTGGCGAGAAGAATCACGAAGGTGTGCAGAATGTGAGAGATAGCAAGTTAGACAGGTTCGGGTAGCCAAAATGTTGAACCCTACATCCTAATGAGAATATGACCAATACGCATACGACCAAGGCCTAAGCAAATATGGAGTTTGAAGCCCAATTCGAGTTGAGGTCCAGTTTATTCGCGAGTCTGGTTCGGACTGCTATAGCAGGCCTCACGAAAACGGACACTCAGGCCACATATGAGCTCCGTTTTGGGCGTTCTACATATCGCTAGAAAGCTAAGGAGATAACCTTTCCAACCCAGCTGGTCGCATGTCAAAATTCGCATGGAGTCAATGGAAATACTCTAAATAAATGACATCCAAAATCTGCCTGGGTGCTGCTGGACCGGTTTTTTGGCCCGCAGGCCTTGTAAGCCCTAGGGTTGGTCGGCCACCCCCTAGCCCTCTATCCTCTATATACTCAGTAACCATCATTATATTAGAGGGGGTTTTGCTTAGATTATTGTGTCGATTGAACAGTTTCGCAATTTGAGAACACTTCGGTCTGTGAAACCCCAATTCGTGTGAAATATTTCGATTTGTATTTTATTGAGTTTGCATCTACTGTGTTCTTGCTTGTGTTCTTCGATTCACAGCCAGGGATAAGCCTTCGTTGCGAGGTCAATCATGTGTGCATGGTTGATAACCAGAGGAGACGTGGTGCTGGGATTGCAGGGTTCGAATCATGTTGATTGGAAGTAGATCGTGTGTGTCGTGCCTCCGCCAAATCGATAGTTATCTCCATCTCACGGAAGATCAGGAACCCCCCGTCCCCATCAAGTGGTATCCAGAGCAAGGTTTACCGTCAGGTTGTATCACATCCCTTTTACCTTAGTTTAGATTGATTTAATGTTTGTCCCATAGTCCACAAAAAGCTATATAAAAATTAGGGTTTGTAGTTCATCTTGTCCCATAGCTAAGTTTAGCCTTGCATATTTATTTTTAGAGTCTGCATCATTGAGTTTGTGTCCATAGTCATGGTTTTGTTTCTGGTTTAGATTGTGTTCTTAGATTGGTTTGAGTTTTGCATCATGTCACCATGTCCGTTTTCATCCCATTATCCCGTCAAGATTGAGTGTGTCTCTATCCAGTTCGGTATTTCAATCTTAAATCTTCATACGAACTCAGATTTTAGTGTTCTTGTACTTTTTGGAAAGGTTGTGAAATTATACATAACTTTGTCAATTGTGACTTTTCCAGAAAACGCTTGTTTTAGTTGGGAGAAAATCTGTTCGTGACCCAAAATTTTCTGAATAGTCTGTATTTCAGGGTCAATATCTCCTGCTTTCTTTATCCAAAAAAGCGTTCCATATATTGAAAAGAAAGAGAAAAGATAGAGCTACAACTTTGTTATGATAAGTTTTCGTATTTGAGGTCATTAAGAGTGTGAAATCGTCTGTGGAAGTTCAGGTTGAAAATCTGTAATTTACAGACGTTAGTTTTGTGATAGTGTGGAGTTGTATCTTCCTCTTGCGTCACATTTGAGAAGAAAAAGAAAAAAAAAGGCAAGTGCATAAAAAAGAGCCGCACAAAAGAAGAGGAAAAAAATCAAAAGTGCTTGCATCCTTTGTGCTTCGTATGTGTGACTTGCTTGCTTGAGCTAGTTCTTGGAACAAGATTTGGCCATCAACTTAGACAAGTCCATTGGACACTTATTCAATTTTGCTATCTGATTTCGATTTGTGCTAATCATTGCTACCATATAAAGCCTCTCAAAGCTCCACATACATGTACTTCTAGTCATTACAAGTTCAACTTTTGCAATCGCATCACTCACGCCCTCACGATATCACGAACCAGCCACCGGTTGTACCGTCATTTGCTTTGCGTCGGTAAGAAGACTCATAAGAACTTGGTAAGACGCTTGAGAGTGTGTGATTCCACTACATATATATAGTAGTTGATAGGAAAATATACTTTTTGTGTGTTTTCTTGTTTTTTTGCTAATAATGATAGGGTATAGCAACACTGACAAAGGGGCCATGAATGATTACGAGAGACACATCACTGCTGCTAACTCTTCTCACACAGGTTATATCCTTCCAAATCTTCTTTTATATAATGGTTTTAGTTCCAACAAGTATATTGATTCTTGCACAATGTCAAATGTGTGATAGAAGAAAGATTAAGAATGCTGCTAGTGCTCTAAAATCATCTGCTTTAATTTGGTGGGAAGATCTTTGTGATTATAATGAAGATCCACAAACATCGAGAGGTATGAATAAAATTTTGAGAGATGAATTTGTTTCTGATTCTCAATCTATAAAGCTAATTTGTGAATTGCAATATCTGCAACAACATGATAAATCTGTTAAGGAGTATTATGATATTCTAAATACATAGTTGTTACGTTGTGGTTTACATGAATCTGAGAAAAGAATAAGAAGATTTTTAAATGATCTTAATTATGACATCTATGATATTATTGTTGATATAAAATATAATTCTCTGTATGATCTGTTTGAACTTGCTTGTGAGATTGAAAAATAAAATTAGATATGAGAAATAACAATTCACTAATATTGATTATAATGCATATCTTGCTGAAATTAAACATCATGACACACAATCTATGGAGGCTTCCTTTGCTACTAACCATACACAGAATATTGAGAGCAAAGATGAAGGAGACAACACGCTACTAGAGGATAAGCATTGCACTAGACATGTGAGTGCAGATAATAGCATGGGTGCAGTGGTCATACAAGGTGAGCAAATTTTTGATGTGCTACATTCAACCATTATTGAAGATGATTTTGTTGCTATCTTGTGTGATAAAGAAGAGTTGTGTGATGATGGTGCTGGTATTTCTATGTCACAAGTTGTGAATAATCATGATACTATGGCTCTAGAACCTATTGTTTGTGCTAAGTAAACCTTTTCTCCCAATTACTAGTTTGCAAGATGAGCTGAAATTGTTATCTTCATTGAATACTTTGGGTTATATTAAATTTGATATTCTTTGTAATCTAAATAATTTAAATGGGAATCTTTTTGTGCACGCTGATTTGTCATGGTTATCTAAGTATACCTATCATAAATATGACAGTAAAGGAGAATATATGGTTCATTGAGTTTATATCTGCTCAAATATAAAATATTCTTATGTTGTGCAACAATTTGATGAATTAGAAAACTATTCTAAGACTAATCCTATCATGGAAAGTTTCTCTTGTCAAGAATTCCAACGATTACTTCCGCGAGCATCGATGACTTTGAGTCGAAGACGATTCAAAACCAAGAAGGGAGAATGATGAGGACTTGACCAAATATGACCAAAGCCTAAGCAAAGATGGAGTTTGAACCCCAATCCGAGTTGAGGTCCAGTTTATTCGCGAGCCTGGTTCGGACTGTTGGAGCAGGCCTCATGAAAACGCACAGACGCCCAGGCCACATACGAGCTTTGTTTTGGGTGTTCTACATATCGTTGGAAAGCTAAAGAGATAACCTTTCCAACCCAGCTGGTCTCATATCAAAATTCGCTCGGAGTCAATGGGAATCGTCAAAACAAGATGACGTCCAGAATCTGTCCGGGTGCTGCTAGAGTTGTTTTTGGGCCCGCTGGCCTTGTAAGCCCTAGGGTTGGTCGGCCATCCCCTTGGCCGCCCCTTGCCCTCTATCCTCTATATACTCTGTAGCCATCATTATATTAGAGGGGGTTTTGCTTATAGGATTGTGTCGATTGAACATTTTTGTCGTTTGAGAATACTCTAATTTGTGAAACCCAATTCGTGTGCTTAATCTTTTGATTTGTAATTTGATTTTGCATCTATCGTGTTCTTGCTTGTGTTCTTTGATTCGCAGGCAGGGATAAGCCTTCGTGGCGAGGTCAATCGTGTATGCACGGTTGATAACCAGAGGAGACGTGGTGCTGCGATTGCAGGGTTCGAATCGTGTTAATTGGAAGCCGGATCGTGTGTGTCATGCCTCCGCCAAATCGATAGTTATCTGCACTTGATGGAAGATCGGGAACCCTCGTCCCCATCACGTCCTGTGGTGTGTATGATCGTGTTATGCTTGTCCGTAAGCAAGAGCCCATATATGTATGTATGTGTCCAATGACCCCTAAGCTCCCCTTATATTGTCTGGGACGTAGGGTTACAACTCAGTCATTTGAGAGTCCTAGTTAGATTACATCTCCTCAAACATAGGAACAAATCAAATACATATATGTATGAGTCCGACTAGCCTAAGCTACTTTGGATCTTACGTCGTATTTCATCTTGATCTTCAAGTCGAACTACTCGGCCCACGTGGCAGAGTGGTGGCAATTTGAGTCCTTGAGGCACTCGTGGATATATGACACCCACAAATAAGATATGCATCTGGATCAAGAACATGAACAACTAGACCAAAAATGAGAAATTTGCCTCTAGACCATTTTCAAAAGTGGGCTTCGCCACTTTGCTATCCCAAGAATGGGATTCACTCTTTAGCCATTCTCAAAGCATGGCACCACTTCATAATGCCATTGTTTCCATTCTCTAGCATTTTAAACATTTTGGCAAAATATTAGCACTAGAGCTGACCGTTTTGCCCCTCTTCCTCTTCCCTCTCTGCCTCCCTCCATGAACACCGCCGCCCTCTTCCTGCGCCTCCCCGCCTGCTCGCCCCCACAAGCACGCGCTCCATGGCCCCACCGCCTGACCTGCAGCCGAGGTCGATGTGAGTCACAAGCGCCCCCCATGGCCGCCGCGCCCGCGCTCAGGCACAATCTCTCGCTCCAGATCCGGCTCCAGCGGCAGGCGGCACGGCGAGGCCATCGTCATCCACGTCAGGGTCGGGGCCCCACTTTCGCTTCGAAGCCGGCGCGGGGCCGTGCTATGAGGCCGGGAGAGGAGGCAGAGGGGTGAGGTGGCGGCCGATCGGCGGTGAGGAAAAGGTCGGGCGGCAACGTGACGGAGGAGACAGAGGGGTGAGGATCGCGACCAGCCGGCGGTGAGGAGGCAGAGGGGTGAGGAGGCGGCAGACTGGCGGTGAGGAAGAAGACGGGGAAGGAGGCAGAGGGGTGAGGAGGCAGTTGGCCAGCGGTGAAGAAGAGGCCCAGGCACAAGCTCTCGCTCCAGATCCGGCTCCGGCGGCGCGGTGAGGCTATCGTCGTCCACGTGGGGATTGGGGCCCCACTGCTGCTTTGAAGCTGGTGCTGGGCTGCGCTATGAGGCCGGGGGAGGAGGTAGAGGGGTGAGGTGGCGGCCAATGGGCGGTGAGGAAGAGGTCGGGCGGCAACGTGACAGAGGAGGCAGAGGGGTGAGGAGCACGGCCAGCCAGCGGTAAGGAGGCAGAGGGGTGCGGAGGCGGCCGACCGACGGTGAGGAAGAAGATGGGGAAGGAGGCAGACGGGTGAGGAGGTAGCTGGCCGGCGATGAGGAAAAGGCTGGGTGGCAGCGTGATGGAGGGGTAAAATGGACAAATCAAGTACCATTTGTTGGCCAAAATAGTTAAAAGATGGAATAATTGATGAAAATGGCATTCTGGACTGGTGCCACACTTTGAGAATGGCTAAAGAGCGAATCTCATTTGCGGGATGGCAATGTAGCGAAGCCTACTTTTGATAATGGTCTAGAGGGCAAATTTCTCACCAAAAACATTATGAACTAGATCAAGAACATGATAACTAGAACAAGATCATTACTCCAAATAACATTCATATCAAAGTTACAACCTTGATCTTACCTCCCATGATGATATGAAGAGCCTATATGAACAAGGTAATTAGAAGACCATGCAAGGCCTCTAATTACCTCTAGGAACTAGAAGAACATCTAATCCCTACCCTAGAACTCGACCCTCTGCTCTCCTCTAGTGGATGTCCCTCCCTTCTTCTTCTTCTTGCCTTGATAATGAATTGGATGGCCTTTGGGGATCTCATGTGAGTCCTATTTATACTCTAAAGGTTCCTTGGGGTGCCATTCAATTTCTTTAGGGAATTCGTGTTTGAAGATGAAGTAGGACTCTTGTTTGCCTTAGAATCAAACTTTCCTTTTTCTGCACCTTTCATATTTTGACCATATCTTCATCATTCGAACTCCAAATAAGGCCAGTTCAGAGCCTAAATTTTGTATCTAAAAAATATTTACAACTTTGGTATTCAAGATTTCTTCATTTGACATCATTTAGGTCTTCGATTTGGTCCCACAAAGTGTTTTTGTCCTGGAATCCGAGAATACCTCAAGATTTAGTTGGAACTTGAATCGAACCTTTTATAACCCTTCCTTATCTTCCTTGATATTTAAGCAATCCTTAGATTTCAGAACCTTCTCCACTAATGGGCTTGGGCCTTATTTTGGGCTTTGCTTTCTCAAGGTAGATCTTTCATAGAGTGTCAAATTGGCCTTTAAATCTGCAATTTTTGAGTATAACACAACGCCATAACAATATCACAAAATCCACATTTATCGGAGATATTTGTTTGTAAATAATGACATTGATGCTCATATTCAATGAAAAATCATGTGAAATCATACATTTATTTTGTCAATATAGAGCGCCAACATGCATTTATTTCGTGATGTACTTTTTCTTTGTCTCTGTTTGCACCTGAATAAAGTGATTATAAATGATGCCTTGTATAGTTTAGTCAGTGCGCTTTAGGAAAGCTAAAGTATGGTGTGTGTCTAACTGACTCTATTGCTAACTAAACTGGTAAACGGTCTTGGGGGCAGCACCTTGTGAGCATCAAAGCCTCTGGGATTCCTCGGGGGTCAGCCTCCATGTCGCCTCTCAACTCCTAATGGTGGGTTGTTGCGTTACAGCCTAAACCGACCTCCCCATGAACCACTATAACATAGTAGTTGGTTGGTTGGCTGCCCCATAGTAAAGTCGTCGGCCCAGGCCCAGAACATACTACAAGGAAAATAATGTAGAAGAGCTCACTTGAGTATGGAGCATGCATGCAAGGCCCGTCGTGAATACTAATCGCTACTTTACTAAATTTTTGTTTAGAAACAGGTTACATGTTGCCCGTGGGAGCCTCGGGATGCGGTTCTGAGCCAGCAGCATATGTCCGATTATGTAGCATTCAGCCTCCGTATACATGCCAACCGCAGGGGCCGTCAAATGCGGTTATGAGCTCTTGGCAGCACGTCCAATGATGGTGCATTCAACTTCCGTCTACATGCCACCCATGGGGCCCCCAGACGCACTTCTAGACTCCTAGTGACACAACTGATGATGGAGTATTCAACCTCCGCCTACATGCGACTTACTAGGGGCCCTAGACGTGGTTCTGGGCCCCTTGTGGCGCACCCAATGAAGGATCATTCAGCCTCCGTCTACATGTCGCTCGGCGAGGGCCCCTAGATGCAGTTCTAGGCTCCTGGCAGCGCACCTGATGATGGAGCATTTAGCCCCTGTCTACATGCCACTCGTGGGGCCCCCGAACGTGGTTTTGGGCTTCTTACAATGTGCCTGATGACGGAGCATTCAACTTCCCTCTACATGCCACCTGCCGGAGGCCCCCGGACGTGGTTTTGGGATCCTAGCGACATGCCCGATGATGGAGCATTTAGCCTCCATATACATGTCGCCCGTTGGGGCTCCCCAAACATGGTTTTGGGCCCTTAGCAGCATGTCCGATGATGGAGCATTCAGCCTCTGTCTACATGCCCATATGGGGCCCGCGAACGCGATTCTAGACCTATGGCAGCACATCCTATGATGGATCGATCATTCAGCCTTCGTCTACATGCTGCTTGTTGGGGGATTCCTGATGCGGTTTTGGGCCCCTAGCTGTGCATCCGGTGGTGGAGCATTTAGCCTCCATCTACATGCTGCCTGTTGGGAGGGGGTTGGATGCAGTTTCGAGGCCCCAAGCAGCATGTCTGGTAATAGAGCATTCGGCCTCCATCTGCATGCTAGCTGCTGAGGATCCTTAGACGAGATTCTGGGTCTGCGCATGCGGTGCCAAGGTCAGATCCAAGCTATCTAACAAAGGCATGTTGAAGAACAAGCCCCACCATAGGGATGCTCCCCATGGTGGGCCTAGGGGCATGTACTGGGAACCAGGTACCCCGGTCCACTGGACTAATGCACCCCCTAGAACTAGCTTGAAGATAAGGGTCCAGAGGTACGCCCCCTAGGGTGGGCTCTAGAACAGGCACAAGGCAAGGCAAGGCAAGACAAGGTGTGGGCTATAGAACTAGCCACAGAGAAGCACTCGAGTAGCTCTCAAGGAAATATCACATCATATATAGCAGCATAAGTCAAAGACTACTCTAATGTAGCGTCATAGGTACTGTACAAGTAGGCTTTTTCTCAGTCTACAATGCCTTAGTTGGGCACACATCTCGTGTATCCTCCCTTGTACTATAAAAGGGAGGGAAGTGCATTGTAACATGGATCCAAACTTTTGGGGAGAGGTGAGCCCTCTCAAGCTTGTTGAGCCCTTATATTCTTGCACAGAGAGGACGTAGGGTGTTACGCTCTCGTGGTCACAAAGGGGCCACTTGGGGGTGACCCCACCTATCGTTCCACAATAGCTACAACCTAGTTGTCCTCTGAAAACATCGACATAGAAAGGGTGAGTACAATGTACTCCGCAAGCCCACCTTCATCGCTATTGGACTTGACTGTTGATGGCTTTCAAGTACATGGTTGGTGGAACGCTGTGGGCGCAGTTAGAATAGTTAGGCTTACTAAAGTCAATTGTGTGAATTAGCTTATACACCTTTTATATATTTGGTATCGTACCGTGTCTCACATTGGTCTATGTTACGTGGGGTATGGTTTGTCCCTATATATGGTAGGTAGGTTATTCGGAGTAGTCAATGATAGAGGTCTTGGTTAGGTTTGATCCTGCTCGAGTTGGAATGGCCTGACATGTCTCTATATATGAGGTCTAGTTGACCTAGTCGGCTTTGATTTATTTTAGGCACATAGTTGATGGTATGTTGTAGGCCCAGATAGAACCGTTGTGTGAATCTATTTATACACCTTTTTAATCTTTGGTATTGTACTCTGTCTCACGTTGGTCTATGTTATGTGGTGCATAGTTTGTCCCTATATATGGTAGGTAGGTCATATAGAGTAATCAATGATAGATGATTTGGTTAGGTCTTGTCCTGCTCAGTTGGAATGCCCCGCCGTGTCTCTGTGAGGGTAGTTGATCTATGGGTTGAGGAGTGTTCTAATCGTGCGTGACCAAATGCACATTGGCTCTAGAGATGTAGGAGTTTATATTTATTACATTTTATGTTCAAAAGTCCTCAACTTAGAGAGATGTATATCGACTTTTGTAGATCCCGAACAGTCGGCTCATCCTCACATAGCTGATACAGGGATAGGTATTGATATCCTTCAATGTCTTTTTTGCTTATAGATTCGCTAAAGATCACGAATTTCTTGGCTGGCTAGTCAAGCCAAGTCGCACAATCCACACAAACAGATTGCTCAAAAGGTTAGGGACCTGCAATATAGGAGTCAGCAACTCTATTAGGTCCATAGTTGACTACACAGATGGGCCGTCATGGGCTTTAGACTGGCATCATGATCCCTCACCCAATAGTTTTGTCCACCATCGTGCTTCAAGCCAAGTCATAGAAAAATCTATCTCCACAAAGAAGCAATGTTATCATGTAGCCACAAATCTATTAGGTCTTCTTAACTGGAAGTTTTTTTCATAAATTTTGTAAAATCATTACATGAAATTGCTTCCATAAAGAACGCTATAGCTTTTCACCACTTTTTGAGGAGGCCTTCACTAAACGTCATAGCACGCCACTAAAATCTTCATGCCTAGTGAGAGTAATCAGACTCATGGTTGTCGTGAAGTGCACAGAACATATTTTCTTTGGCTTTTCTGGCCAATGAAAATGCTTAATACTCAATCCTTACATTTTACATCAACTTTTTGATTGGGAGATAAAAATATGTTGTTTATTTGAAAGTGGTTAGGAGAGCATTCAAAAGAAGTCACTGAGATCATGAGGAAGAGCAGATACAATCCATGGAGTTACCCGATTGGGAGCCAGGCCCTTACATGGGCTACCTTGCCCTTAATACTTGCTCGGGTCATCGAGGAAGAGCAAGGTCCTTGCGAGGGGCCCCAACAAGGACTTTACGAAAAGCATGCACACCACCACAATATCTCAGTAAAAAATCGTTGAGTCACTGTTAGCACCATAGTTTGTCGTTATACTCCTCCCTTTACATCCCGCATTTACATTGTTTCAATAGTGAGCTTACTTTTCTAACTTAGCTTGATAGGCTGAATTCTAGGATTGACACTTTGGTTTCATGTCTATTTTCGTGGTAGAAGTAGCAATACTTAGCACATCCTTAGTGGACATTTTGATAGTATCTTGCATAGGTTTGATATGCTATTTTTATGATCCCTACTTTCTATAGATGCCTATTTCACTCCCTCATTTGGCTTCACGTCTACTTTTGCAATGAAAATGGTTAAAAGCCTACCCCCATATATTTCATTCCTCTTATGTGGTTGGTAAAAAATGTTTTGTATTTTTGGCCTACAAGGAGGGCGATAAAAAATAACAATGTTTTTCATTCCTGGCATCGGTTCGATGAAAATAATTGGTTTTGTGAACTATGTAGAAGTCGATGTAAATATATGAAGGGAATGGAAAGATGGTGTCCATGCAATGATTATGTGACTATTAACTTATAACCAACTCGAAATGATTTTCAGCAAAATAAAAATATGATAAATGCATAAAGCAGAGTTCTCTGATAATTCCAAACTAAAATTACAACCAAATGATAAAGAAATTAAACGAACTATAAACTTCTGCCCTCTCCCTGCCTCTATCACAGATCATGGACACCAACATGTATAATTTAGATTGTCTTCCCGATAGACGATCTGTGAACCATCCTCTTCTTCAACTCACTTCTGAATGTTTATGTCCATAATATGAACATTCATTTCTGGGGTGAAGTCCACTTTATTGAGCCATGCATACTGTCCATCCCCACCTCCTTGCGCAAGTCTGCTACCTACAATTATGCCCAAAAAACCATCATTTTTAGTAATTGAAATTATCTCAATGACAATGACGGCAAATGGATGATAGAAATCACTAGAATACATGTTTCTAAAAGCAAGATGTGACGGACCAAAGTAGGAGCAATCCCTTCCTTCTTCTGCGCTATAGGGTGGGCCCATGACATCAAGCACCACACAGGGTGATATTCCAGTGAATCTGTGCAAGTTTCCACCATTCTCAGGGTACAACACCACAGTCTCTGATGAGGCATCAAAGACAGCGTCACTGTGTATCTTGGCCAGACGAGCACCTGCGTTTAGTTTGGAGGGGAGCAAGTTAGTATCAGACTAGCTATATGATCAACAAGGTATTATGGATAAGGTTTGTCACTGACCATTTGGCATTCTTGTGACCAGATTGCTGGTAGGAGTATCAATGACCCAATCATATGACTTGATGTGCATGGATCCATGGAGAATTTTACTGAACACAGTCATCCCAGGGTGGTCATGGAGCGGGATCATGGTAGATTGCGGCAAGTAGAACACGCCGAACTATATATGGAATAATTGTAAGATTTGAGTTCACATAGTTTCAGTTTGAGTATAAACTTTCAAATTTTCTAAGGTGCTGTCAAACAAATGCACAAAAACTTGACATACAGAGAATTTAGGAGACTTTTCATAGTGCAGATATGTCACTTTGCGACGGTCTTGAGTATCTGCTCTGAAGCAAGGCATGGATAAATGAAGGCCAACATCCCGTAGCGTTAGCCCATCTACATCAATACGGATAAATTGGAGAAAGATTTAGATCGATGCAGGTGTGGCATGAGACAAGATGGCATCTCATCTTCATGTCCACAATGAGATCATGATGGTATTAGCATCAAATTACATTTTAGACAAAAAAATCATGAGAGAATGCTAAACATTACTACACATGATATCATGGACATGGTGGATATGACTATAGTCAATGCATCGATGCAATTAAGAGCACCAAAAATTGTATGAACCATAAATGGATTCAATGGACAGAGATGGATGAATACACTATAGGTGTAAAAACTGTTGTTTCCTATTAGGGAGAACAATCCCAACATAAAACTATGATCCATGCATTTCAATGTGATGATGTCATGTGGATCACGCATCCATTGCTTTTATCAGCTCCTTAATCCCGGCAACATAAGAGCTATGATTGAGCGGGATCTACGGCATCATTTTAGAAATAAAAAAAGAAGGTATAACATACTCAACAACTCGGTGAGACGTGCCACGTCACTTGGCAATGGCACAAAGCCTGGAGTGGATGACTCAAAAACATCCCTAGAGATGTCATAGATTGCTTGGATTGTTTGTGTTGCTGATCTTATGGATGAAGATGTTGCAGCCTGCGTAGATTTTCTAGCCACCTTTCTTCCACGTAGCGGCATCTCTGTAAAAGACTTGATTCAACCTCAAATAAAAATATGCTATGTACAGATAGAATGCTAATCAAAAGAAGAGCTCTATTATTACACACTTCTAAAATCAAGTTCCCGGTGGTGAATAAGATTGCAACGTTGGGCAGGTGGAGGAAAGGTGAGTGGAATGGTTGCAAGAGAGACCACAGGTGGGGTATATATATGCCGGTCGTCTTGTCCTTGGGCGGCCGTGGAGTGAAAACCACGGGCTACAGATAGCAGGATTAGTGGCCGGTTTGAGTCGATATAATATAAATATATTACATTCCTGTGGGCTACGACACCAAAAAAAATATGTCGCAAATGGTTTTATTTCATACATCTTGTATTGATTAACCTTATTATATTCAGCTCTATCACCCTATATCTTGAAGATATTACCTTTTATGTTGAATAATACATTATGTTATCGCTCATTTTTCTATTTCTTTATTGTAGCTAATGCGATTACTGCTAGCATGATATGGTGATACTTGTCATCTTTTACCATAGTAGGAGCCTTATGTTGGCGAAATCCATTCACTAGGCAACTGTCGGGGTTTTAATCCGGCAATACACCACGGGGTGTACCACGGGATGCTTTTTTGGGTAGGCGAGTCCGACCGTAGCTCCATGGTTCGCGTGTAACACGACGAAGAACAAGAACACACGATTTATACAGGTTCGGGCCGCGGTGTGCGTAATACCCTACGTCCTGTTTGTGGCTGGATTATATTGCTTTGAGTACATATGAGGTCTATGAGTTGGAGAGAGTTGCTATAAGTTGGGGAGAGTTGCTATGAGTTGGAGGGAGTTGCTATGAGTTGAGTTGAGATGAGATGCTTGGGAGGGATCCAGCCCGCCTTATCTAGTCCGGCATGGCTTGGGTTATAAGGAGTTCTAATCCTATCAGGATTGGTTACATCTCCTACTAGGATTCTTCTTAGATCTTCCTTGTACACGTCGAGTCCTTGTCTTGTGCGCCGGCCTAGGTCGGTCGGCCCATGTAGAGAATACGCTTCATGAGGACCTAGGGGATATCTATCCCCCACGGCAACCTTCACTAATTCACCATCCGCTCTTGTGTATTTGCAGTGTATATAGGTGTGGGGGATAGATATCCCCTGGGCCCTCACGGCGTGGATTCAGTACATGAGCCGTTGCAGGGCCCAATGGAGACAGCAGGCCCCTATACAGCGTGCCAACTGGTCTCGTGGGCCCGAGAACGGATGACGAGCTTGAAGACCAAGTCAAAAAATTGTAATTCAGGAAAGGTGTAAAGGAGTTGGTTCGGGCTCTGTATTCCAGAAGCAGCAAGACTCAAGAAAGGGAGCGTATAATCGTAGACTCTGTGTACTCTTTAGGATTCCAAGCCGGGTAGGTCTCATAGATGGAAACTAACTTGTAACCCAAGCCTTGCCGGACTATATAAGGCGGGTGAGGAACCCCTACGTAGACAATCAATAATCTCATCGCATACCAGCCCCCAAGCCCTCGCTGTAACCTCGAGAACTCAGATCAATACAACTCACAGCAAACAGGACGTAGGGTATTACGCATATTGCGGCCCGAACCTGTAAAAACCCTTGTGTTTTGTCGCATCTCTACGCGAACCATCGAGCTACGCCGATCTCGCCACCCCAAAAGCATCACGTGACACACCCCATGGTGCATTGCCGGTATCAAACCCCGACAGTTGGCGCACCAGGTAGGGGGCGGCGAAATCGACATCAGCTAGCTCCATGGCCGATCGCCTCGTCAACAGCTTCATCCCAGGTGACATGATCCAGTTTGGATCGATCACCTTCATCGCTGATCGGAGCGGCGACCTTCACCAGCTTCGCAGCGCGCCGGTGCGACCACGCATCGTCGTGCAACCATCGACCACTCCAGGGCGATCTGCACCATCGGATCGTCGCCAGGGACCAGCGCCTCGTTAGCCTCCTCCAACTCCGCGCCAAGCTTCAGCACGTCGGCACGAGGCGCCGTTCCCTCGCCAGAATCCGCCTCTGTGTCGTACTGAGTCGGATCGTGCTCCTCGTGGTCATATGACTCGGGAGCACGAACCAACCGGAGGATCTCCTTCAGGGGTGGATCTGCGTCGGCCATGCTGGCTTGAGTAGCACCTGCGACGACCACCGCTTCGGCCCTGACTTGTCGCATGGCACTCTCAACTTCCCCAACTCAAGTCTGGACTCGGATTAGTTAGGGACCGAGATCAGGTTCCTCAGGGAACCCCTCTTGAGATCCACGGCGGGCCCATGCCTCAGGCGGTGCTCCACGGAGCCTAAGGCGAGTTCCTGTTGATACTCGTTCCTAGGTCCCATGTCCGCTATGGGTCCCACTACCTCCGTCCGCACCGAAGCGAGCCCGGCCAGCCTCGCCTGTCCAGGGCCGAAAGAAGACTCGGGTGGAGCCCGTCGTTGCCCCCATCCCGTTCGGTGTCCGTAACTCTACTGCCACATACCAAGGGCTTCTCTCCCGTGCCTCGGCTCCCCTCAACAACGACGAGGGTGCGCGGGGGTGCCCGACTCAAGACAGTCCGTGCCTCTTCCAAACGATTGCATCTACAGCGAGCCCGACGCGCCGCCAATGGGCCGTCGCCTGCGGCTCGTCATCGATTCCACTCCAGCAGGAAGATCCGTTCGTTAGTACACCACGCCGATCGACGAGGCTCGTCATCACTCGCTGGTCGATCGGATGGCTCGCAATGCGGGACATCCCCACATGATCTGCAGCACTGAGGCTCATACGGTCTCTGAACACAGCGCGACCACCACCACGACCACAGTACCTGCTTCGAACACTAGCTTGGGGGTGGCGGCCACGGCCACCAGCAGATCCGAGGGTTCGCTTCTGAGCTCTAGCCTCTGCTTCCCTGAGCTCCTCGTGATCAGCAGTGCACCAAACGAGATCGACGAAGTGGTCTCAGACGACGAGCAACCTACCCTCGCTGAAACCTTGCAAGATCACCACAGGAAGGAGATGGCAAACCGCATTTGTAACATCCGACGTCGTCACATCCTGGGTAACAAGGATCCCATGCTGCCTGTCTCGATAGACGAGGTAACTCGGGAGAGCGAGAATGAGCAGGAGGTGCAGAGCCACTGATGTAGGAACTAGACGTGGCAGCGGCGTCGCAATTGGCAGACTACTCAAGCCAGCCGACAGCAGGTGGCAGCGCTACCCGGACGCAATCTTCTGAAGGAGTTTGAAGCGGTCATGGAGACTGCAAGTCAAGTAGGAGGGGCGCTAGTCAAGCTCTGTGGTCTCCTCCCTGACAATGAGGATGGGGAGGCCATCAAGACCGTTCTCGCTCGGGTGGTAGACCACCTTGTGCCCAGGCAACAAGAGGTCGCCGACGCATGACAGGTCATCAACGGTAACTGCGACGCACATCACAGCATCGAGCAATCTCGCGCTTAGCGACACCAGCTCGAGATAGACCGGTGGGCGAACTACGACCGAGACTATGGCCCCCTTCAGCGTGCTCCAGCCGCCAGGGGTCACTCGGGAGCTGTCTCCGTGAACAGCTTCGCCCCCCGAGTCAGATCTGAGCGGGATCATCGACCTCAGTCCCCGCCCCGCCGGCCAGTGGAGGACCGCGGTAGCCCGGCTGGCACCGCCGAAGCTGCCATAGCGGCCTTCGGTCAGAGGATTCAAGACATTGAGTGGCCGCCCAATTTCAAAATCTCAAATATTGAAAAGTTTGAGACGAAGATGGATCCGCCGAATTGGCTGGCAGTGTATACTACTGCGGCCTGGGTGGCCAATGCCTCGAAAGATCTCATGACGGCCTACGTCCCAATCAAGTTGGGGCAGGACGCGCTTCAATGGCTTCGCCACCTCAGGCGGGGCAGCATTGAGGACTGGGGCGACTTCCGTCACCTATTCATCGCCAACTTCCAGTCACTCTCCGACAAGCCGGCGCAGCGATGGGACCTCAAAACCATTAGGCACAAGGATTCAGAAAGCCTGCGATCGTACCTCAAGCGGTTCCAGGCTATCAGAAATCGTATCCCCGACGTATCTGAGGATATGTTGATTGACGACTTTCTCCAGGGATCCAACGACCAGGTCTTCGTCAAGCACATACTAGAAAGGGCGCCCACTACCTCGGAGCGTCTCTTCCAAGAAGCGGACCGCTACATTACGGCGGATGAACAAGCTCGCGACCTTGTTCGCCCTTGACAAGACGATCGGGGCAAGGGCAAGCAGGAGAGACACGAAGAACCCTCACGGCAAGATCGTCGCTGGGACAATAGGCCTCAGGAGGAGATCTTAGTCATGGCTCCAGCCCTAGTACGACCACGTGGTCCGCCTCCAGCCCAGGCTCGGACCCTCGATCAACTCCTCGACGAGCCGTGCCCTGCGCATAAGGATATGCGCCATACTCTCAGGAACTGCCGCGACTTCAAAGCCATGTTGACACGCGGCCAGTTCCTGATACCGAAGCCTACTCCGCCGCCACCTCCACCGCGGAACTAGCCTCCGCAACGGCCAGCTAGAGGAAACAACCAACGCTTCCCCAACGTCAACAAAGAAGTCAACTTCATCCTAGGAGGGCACGGAGCGTATGCGAGCAAACGCCAGCAGAAGTTGAAGGATCGGCGGATCAACGCGGCCACCTCAGAGCCGCCGCAACCATACGATTGGTCTCACGAGCCAATCTCGTTCAGTCGGGCGGATCAATGGCTCAACTTCGATGAGTCAGGCAAGTACCCGTTGCTCATAACTCCTATAGTCGGGGATACCCGACTCAAGAAGGTTCTGATCGACAGCGGGGCGAGCATCAATTTAGTGTTCCCTAGAGCTCTGCAAGACATGGGGATCCCGCTTAGCGAACTCAAGAAGTCAGATACCCCGTTCTTTGGAATTGTTCCGGGCGCAGGTGAATACCCGCTTGGGCACATCTATCTGTCGGTCGCTTTTGGCACGGCAGAGAACTTCCACATCGAGACGCTGCGCTTTGAAGTCCCGACCTTCAACTGCGTCTAAAACGCCATCATCGGGCATCCTGGGCTAGCCAAGTTCATGGCTATCCCGCATTACCCGTACCTCGTCCTCAAGATGCCAGCTCCAGGTGGTGCACTCTCCATACGCGCCGACTTCAACGAAGCCTCAGAGTGTGTGCAAGAGGCTATGAAGATGGCCCTTGAGCAGAATCATATGGCGGCACAGAAGAAGCTCAAGACGGACGAAGCCGGCAGGTCGCAGGAAGACCTCCAAATCCTGACTCAAGAGGCGGCCTCAAGCACGGCAATTCAACCAGCTGTCCCGACGAAAGGGATAAGTCTCGACCCCTCGGACACGACCAAGACGACCGCCATCAATGCTCTTCTTTCTTCTAAATAGGAAGACACGCTCGTCCAGTTCCTGAGGGCCAACCGCGACATGTTTGTATGGAAGCCAGCGGATATGCCTGGGGTCCCGAGGGAACTGGCCGAGCACCAACTCAAAGTGTTCCCCAATGCCAAACCCATCAAGCAGACGCTGCGGCGATTCACTCCAGAAAAGCGAGAGGCCATTAGGGCAGAGTTAACCTGGCTGAAGGCTGCCGGTTTTATTAGAGAGGTCATGCATCTCGAGTGGCTTGCAAATCCTATACTCGTTCTCAAGAAGAATAAAAAGGAATGGTGGATGTGTAATGATTATACCAATCTCAATAAGCACTGCCCTAAGGACCCGTTCGGGTTGCCTCGCATTGACCAGGTCGTTGACTCTACGGCCGGCTGCGCTTTGCTCTCCTTCCTCGATTGTTACTCAGGCTATCATCAGATCAGCCTAGCAACCGAAGATCAGGAGAAAACAGTGTTCATCACGCATTTCGGGGCCTACTGTTATACCTCAATGTCTTTCGGGTTGAAAAACGCTGGAGCAACATACCAAAGGGCAATCCAAACTTGCCTCACCAACCACTGGGGCGAACGTGTCGAGGCTTACGTTGACGACGTCGTAATCAAGACCAAGAACGAAGAGGACTTTATCGATGATCTACGCCAGGTGTTCGACAGCCTGAGGAAATTCCGGTGGAAGCTCAACCCCACCAAGTGCGTCTTCGGCATCCCTGCAGGTCAGTTACTCAGTTTTGTCGTCAGTAACAGAGGAATTGAAGCCAACCCCGAGAAGATCAAGGCTATTCTACGCATGCACCATCCCAGATCATAGAAAGACGCTCAAAGGTTGACTGGGTGCATGGCAGCCTTGAGCTGATTCATCTCGTGACTCGGCGAACGTGGTATGCCTTTCTACAAACTCCTCAAGAGGGTCGATAGGTTTAAATGGACCGCAGAGGCTTAGGAAGCGTCGGACGCTCTGAAAAAGTCCCTAACGTCGCCTCCCGTACTCAAGTCTCCTAATCATGCCACTGCCGACTCACCGGCTGAAGATCTGCTCCTCTACATCTCTTGTACGACTCATGTGATTAGTATCGCATTGGTGGTCGAGCGACCGAATGGACAGCACATGGTACCGAGGCAACATCCGGTCTACTTCATCAGCGAGGTCCTCAGTCCCTCTAAAATCAGGTATCCTCAAGTACAGAAGCTATTATACGTAGTTCTAATTACCGCAGGTAAACTGTGCCATTACTTTGATGAGCATAAAATCATAGTGGTCACTGAGATTCCAATCGGGGAAGTCTTACGCAATCGGGAGGCCACAGGGCGTATCGCCAAGTGGGCTTGTGAACTGGGGGCTCATGACATCGAGTTCCGTCCTCGTACTGCCATCAAAACTCAGGCACTAGTTGATTTTGTCTCTGAGTGGACTGAGCACCAAGTGCCTGAGAAGCCAAAAATCATGGTAGTCTGGAAGATGTATTTCGATGGCTCATTGAAGTTGGAAGGAGCCGGCGCTGGCATTGTCTTCACCTCGCCAGCAGGGGAAAAACTCAAGTACGTGCTATAGATTCTCTTCCCGGTTTCCAACAATGCAGCTGAATACGAGGCCCTCCTCCATGGTCTTCGCATCGCCATATCGCTCGGGATCCAGCGTCTAATGGCCTACGGAGATTCCTTGGTGGTCATCAATCGGGTCAACAAGGAGTGGGATCACTCCACAGAAAGTATGGACAAATATTGCGAGGCAGTCCACAAGCTGGAAGGCAGATTTCAAGGCCTTGAGTACATTCATGTGGATCAGGATCGCAATGTGGATGCTGATATCCTATCCAAGCTGGGCTCATCACGAGCCAAAGTACCCTCCGGTATCTTCGTCCGAGAGCTTCATCATCCTTCTGTCTAGCTAGATGAGCTGAACATACCTACCGACCGGCATATCTTAACTCTGGATACGCCAACTGACTGGAGGGCCCCCATCATCAAGTACATTCTGAGCGAAGAAATTCCAGAGGATAAAGCAGAGTCCGAGCAAATAGCAAGACGGTCTTTCAGCTATACGAGCTATACAAGCGTGCTACCTCAGGAGTTTTGTTGAAATGCCTAAGCACCTCATCAGGGCAGAGCTTGCTCAAGGAGATACACGTTGGAGTCTGTGGAATTTATGCTGCCTGACGCACATTGGTCGGGAAGGTGTTCAGGGCTGGTTTCTATTGGTCTACGGCGAAAAAGGATGCCGCTGAGTTAGTGCAGCACTGCGAGGCCTGTCAATTCCTAGCCAAGCAGCACTATCTTCCAGCACAACAGTTGCAGAATATAACTGTCTCATGGCCTTTTGCCTGCTGGGGGCTAGATATGATTGGGCCTTTCAAGAAAGCTCAAGGTGGATATACTCACGTGCTGGTTGCCATCGACAAGTTCACTAAATGGATCGAGTTCAAGCCCATCGCGTCTTTAACGTCTGCCAAAGCAGTGGAGTTTATCCAAGACATCATCTTTCGCTTTGGGATCATGAATTCCATTATCACAGATCTAGGGTCCAACTTCACGGTCTCAGAATTCTTCGATTTCTGTGAGCAAAGGTCCATCCACATCAAGTACGTCTCGGTGGCCCACCCCAGAGCTAATGGGCGGGTCGAGCGGGCCAATGGCATGATCCTAGATGCACACAAGAAAAAGATCTTTGACAAGAACAAGAAGCTGGCTGGCAAGTGGATACGTGAACTGCCGTATGTGGTCTGGAGTCTTCGAACACAACCTAGTAAAGCCCTCGCAGGGAATACGCCCTTCTTCATGGTGTATGGATCAGAGGCAGTCTTGCCTGCAGACCTGCAGTTTGAGGCCCCACGACTGGCTTTCAGTAGCATTGCTGAAGCTGAAGCAACTCGCCTCGAGGAAATCGACTTACTCGAGGAGGAGCGTCTCAACTCTATTATTCAGTCGGCTTGGTATCAGCAGACTCTACGTCGTTACCAATACACGAGGCCTCGTTCCTTCTCAATCGGGGACCTGGTATTACGTAGGGTGCTCAAGCTTGCGAGACAGCACAAGTTAACTCCACCTTGGGAAGGCCCATACATCGTTACAGAAGTTACTCGTCTAGGATCATATCATCTGTACCAAATGGACGGCACTCTAGTCGGCAACTCTTGGAACATAGAGCATTTGCGTAGATTCTACGCATAGTATTTTATCTGTGGTTGTTCGAGTTAGCAGTCAGTGTCATTCTATGTACTTTGTCCTCATTCATGCTCTATAAATAAATGCACTCTTGAGACAAAGTACTCTGTGTTCTTTTCCCTATTTTTTACTCGTGTTACTCACTCGTTGTATACGGGCAATCGACGTAGGTCAGTCGACCGACAGTACGGTGCTACATGCCCACTCTTACTCTTGACGGGGATACCAGCCCCACCACGAGAGCAATCAGCCTAGGTCAGTTGACCGATAGCACGGTGTTACATGCTCTCATTCGTACTCATAGTCGGGAAGCACTCAAGGTCCCAACAAAACAAAGGCAATCAGCCTAGGTCAGTCGACCGACAGCACGGTGCTACATGCCTTTGCAGGACCTCATAATCGGGGAGCATTCAAGGCCCCAGCTAAACAAAGACAGAAGGGCTTAGGTTTCGATGACCTACAGCTTGATACTGCATGTCTTTGCTTCATTATAATGCTCTTGACCTACAGCTTGATACTGCATGTCTTTGCTTCATCATAATGCTCTTTCTTACAGTACTCGTGTTTATCACTTTTATATCTTGCTTTTCTTATATTTAGTTCAAACTCAGGTCGTGATAGCGTTGCCTATTTTCTCTGCATAGGCATGACTCTCATGTACGTATGGAATATTTTGATTCGTTCTTAAAATTAACTCGGTTTTGCAGAATAAATAGTCAAGATAGTCGACACGAGATGCTAAACATGTACACACAGCATTCAGTTCATCATATTACATGGGGATCATTGTTTTACTCATTACCGCCTACGTGGAGTTTGGCAATCGAGTGGGCTTCATCTTCATGCTCAGCACCTTGGCCCTCCTTTATTATCCTCGCTGGTAAACCAGCCAAGTCGATCTCAGGCTGTGAGTTTTTGATGACCGTAAGGACGCGGGTAAGAACGGTTTGCACTCGCTCAGAAATCTTGGACTTCATGTCGTCCATGAAAGTTGTTATTCGGTCACCCAGAGGACGAGGTGCAGCTTTCTCTGGTACACAGATGTCTAGGATCTTGATCAAGGCAGTATTGGCAGTTAAGGCAGCTTTTTTTGCCTTCTCAAAGGCGTCTTTCAGCTTGTTGCAGTTCTTCTTTCTCAATACCTCTGACACATGAGCCTGACGAGCAGCCTCGTCTCGGGATTCTTTAATTGTAGACCTCGTAGAGGCTAGTACCTTCTTCATTTTATAAAGGGCGCTCTGGGATTCAGCCAGTTCAGTTTCTTTGTCCCTGAGTGCTTGGCGTGTTAAGGAGTGACTATTCTTTAGAAAATCCAATGCATTGGCAGTCTCGCGGAATGAATTCTCAAAGTCATCTCGAGACTCTTGCCGCTGCTAGTACTCATCATTTCTTTGACGCATCTCCTCCTGTGGAATGATTCAGTTCATGCGCTTCTGTGAGCAAAGAATATGCTAGTTGGGATTCTTGACGGGTTACCTCATGGTTTTTCTTCTCCATATCTAGCTGCCTGTGAAGGTCCGCGGCTGTGTCCTTGGCTTGGTCTCTGTCAGCAATGGCGTTACGGTGTTCTATCTCTCGAGTCATAGCCACGTGCTTCCGGCGAGCAATTTCAGCAGCAGCAGCTGGCAACAAGTTCATGGTTCAGTTTGAGATCTCAGATATTGGAGTATGGAAAGGTTGCATGCATACCTGTTGTTTCAGTTTTGCGTGCGGCCTCAGAGTCAGCCAGTTGTTGCCTCAGGGTAGTAACCTCAAGGCTGGAGAGTGCAGTAATCTTCTCGTGGACCATGCTGGCCTGGTGAACTCCCACCTGTAAAGTGTTCAGCATAGCCTGCAGAGAGTAATTCGAGTTGTTCAGGCAACAGCAAAGTCAACACAGGATATGTAAGGTTGCAAAGTTGGCATACCTCGAAAGCTGTCGGCAGCCCTGAGCTTGGGGGTGCTGGTACTAGTTGATGACTGTTATCAACTCCTTCATTCAGAGGAGGCTGGGCGCTGTCTGGCTCGGTCGTAGCCAGGGAGTCTGATTGTCCTCTTTCGACTTGATCAGGATGTGTTGTTTCTTCAGCTCCTTTGCTGCCGACTCATGGGCTTCAGATGAGGGTTGGGGAGTATCGCCTGCATCAATTTCAGTTAGGCGCTCCTGGGAGATAGCAGCTTCAGGTAATGGCTCGGTTGCAGGCTCTTGCTGCTTCTCTTCTGGAGCTGCCCCGGTTAGTGCCTGTTGCCAGTTTTCAGATGGCATTTGTGCCTCATGCACAGTTCTAGTGGCTTTATTCATATGAGCAGTCTCATTCTTAGGAATATCTACTAGTGTTGGGTCCGTAGGGTTTTCAGACTCTAAGTTCTTTGATGCTAGCTCTGTTGTCGCTCGGGGGCTTGTGGTCTCAGGTTGTTTTCCCCTAGAGCACGTTGACAATGACTCTATATCTTCATTAGAGCATATAGTGAAGGGAAGTTTGCACGTATCTCTGATAATTCGGTCTAGATCCATGTTTTCTGCCGTCAGATCAATTTCATCCTCCTCAAGTGGCAGTGTGGATGCAGAAGGGGCTGATATAGTGTCATCGTGATGTTTCTTGGATCGCCTCTCACGATGATACAATTGAGCTTGCTCTTCTTCCTCTTCGTCCTTATCAACTAAGCTTGTCCAGTTTACCTCAGATAATGAGTCATCAGTTTTAACTGCGGCATGAGAGGAATACCTGGGTTTCTTGCTGACTCTATCGGTTGACTCGGGAGAGTTTGTCAAATCCTTGATTGCCCACTTGTTCGTTCTCTGTCTCCGTGTCATCACGGTACGAGAGGCCCTCGCTTTGGTACACCCCTGGCCAGCTGCAGCTCGTGTCTTCACACCGCTTGGAGCGGCCGTAACTCGGGGGTTGCTTTGGTGATGTCGCTCACACTAATCTCTTGAGCGGTCTGGGTTGCACGTGGTATCACAATGAATGTATGCTCTTCATTGTTTCCTGCACTATGGGCAGCAGCAACAACAGCTTCCATCTCTTCAGTGGATAACTCAGATTATCGTTTGGATAGCCTGTCAGTTACAGAGGTTGTGGGGTCTGACAGAAACTTGGATATATTGCTCTGCAATAACTCTATGAGTCAGGAGATGATTGCAAGCAAGGTTACTTACGGAAATCGTAATAAGAATACTTACATTGGGAGTTCGATTCCATGCAGAATATGGTTTGGGAGTACCCTCATTGTGAGCTTCACCTCTGAGTATCAACTCCACTCGTGCCTTGACATCATTTTCAGTCATGGATCGTGTTGTTTCTCTAGTTGGATCACTAGCCCCGACATACAGATAAGCAGGGTAGATCCTGTCCTTCAATGGCTGAATACAGCGATACACAAAATCTATCACCACAGCATGGGCAGTGAGGCATTTTTCCTTCAGATTGGCTATTTCTTCTAGCAGTGCGTCAACCTCAGCTTGCTCCTCAACAATTGGGCCATCTTCCCAGCTTGCCAGTTTACTGTCAGGTTGCCTCCTAGATCTCGAGGGGAGGGAGTTTCCATGGTTTTCAATGTAGAACCACTCGGAGTGCCATCCTCTGTTGTTATCTGGAAGGGGGATATCCAAGTAAACGGCTTTGCGATTCTTTCACAGCTCAAAGCTAGCCCCTCCAGTAACTTGTAACACTCCATCCCTCAGACCGGCTTTACAGTAGTATAAGTATTTCCATAAGCCAAAGTGAGGGACAATTCCAAGAAACACCTCGCAAAGATGGACGAAAATCGAAAGTTGAAGAATGGAATTGGGGTTCAGATGGGTCAGATTGATTGCATAGAACTGCAATAGGCCTCGCACGAATGAGCAAACAGGGAGACCTAACCCGCGGACGAAGAACGGCATGAACATCATTGCCTCGTAGGTGTCCTCGGTTGGAGTAGCGTCATTCTTCTTCTCGCATACACTCCAGTTTGCTACCTCCTTCGGTGGCAGGACGCCCATAGCTACTAATGATTGTAGCATGGGCTCGGTGACAGCGGAGAGACGATACGCTAAGTATGGCGAAGGCAACTGCCGGTTCTCATTGTGTGGCAGGCCCTCACTGGTGTTTCCGCGCTTACTCAAGGTTTCCTTCTTAGGAGCCATGGATGTGGATGTCTCTGTTGCGTTGGGGATTTGAGAAGTGAAGGATGCAGTAGTGCTCTAAGTTCAGACAATGGTGGCGGCGGGCTGAGTGGGGAAGAATTGCAGCACGATTCTCAAATGGGTGAAATCGGTTCAGGGTATAGATCTCAAATAACCCTGACGCCGTCAGTAATAGTTCTCGAGAATTGACGGAAATTGCGATTATTGTTAACATTAACTCAAATCTCATGACGTTAACGGTTTAGTCGGATCTTTCTGAGATTAAGTCGTCCATTTCAGTCAAGATGATTTCTTAAAAAGAACGGTTGTTCGGTTAGTATTCATAGAACCAGTTCATGTTTTCTATCACTCGGAGAATGAGGTCTCTAACTCGGCCCAGTGAGTTGAGTCTTGCCCAAATTCTAGGCATAAGAGAAGTGTGATTTCTTTTGTCATATGACGATTTCGTCTTTTCTTCAAAGAACCCAAAAGATGCATTTGACTCGGATGCAAGATTCTCAAAATAAGAACACACAGAAGAACTCAAGAACGAAGGATAATGCGATGGATTTCATTATATAAAAACATAGTTCATGACGGTGGATTACATATAATGGGGGAGATTATACTAATCTACTCTTATACTAATCTACTCCGAACTGCTACTACTACTACTACTGTGGTGGTGGTGGCGGTGGTGGCCTACACGCTGGTGGAGGGCCTGGGCGAGGGCCCGGTGATGTGGCGGCGCTTGGAGGCCGGGGCGTCGGCCACATCTCCGCCGTCGTGCCCGCCGTCGTCACCGCCCGGGCCATCATGGCCACCGGGGGCATCGTCGTCGTCGTCATCATCGTCGTTGGAGTCCTCCTACTCGCTATCCTCCTCCTCGTCATCGAAGAAGTCCTGGAAGGAGGCACAATGGAGGCCCCAGAGCTTGGCGCGCTCCTTGGCGTCGTAGCCTTGGGAGTCGTCGGTGATGGGTTCCGACTCGTCCTCCCGCGGCGGCGTCTCCTCAGGGGCTGGCTCCTTCTCATTGGAGGAGCCATTGGAGGAGGAGTCCCCATCGTACGCGCCGCCAAAGAACGCGTCGTCGGAGTCCTCATACTCCTCCTCGCTGGCGCGCGCGCGCTTCTTGCCCTTTCCTCCGGCCATGGCTGAGAGCGAGGGGGTGGGGAGTTCTTCGGGTTTTCTTGAATAACTGGGTGCTCGGTGGAGGCGTAATGGATGACCGGGTGATGGCTCTGCTCTTATAGTACGGCCACCTCGCTCCGATCTCTGTGAACACGATTCAATAGGCTGCGTCGTTTCGACTTCCTCCACGCGTCAGTTATCCCATGGGGTGCGGGATTTGTGGGAAAATTATTCTTTTTCCTAAAATCCGAAAAAGCAGGAAGTTTGAGTCGGCTTTCTATGACTCAGAAAGCTGGGGACAGATGGTAGCTCAGATAAAAGGATCTGTTATACCTCAAGTTGACTCGGCACCTGAGGAATGCATTCTATGAAGTCTGATTGAAGGGTTTAGATCTTCAAGCTGATTGATACTCAAGTCAACTTGAAGCTCGGGGGTTACCCCATGGGGTGCACCGACCATGAGAAACAATGTTGACTTGGATGAGGAACTCATGAGCAGTATGTTATTCTTTCTAGAGTCTCGAGTCAATTAATCTCTAAATTAACTCGAGCCTCGGGGGCTTGTGAGGGATAGATATCCCCTGGGCCCTCATGACGTGGATTCAGTACATGGACCGTTGGAGGGCCCAATGGAGACAGCAGGCCCCCATACAGGGTGCCGACTGGTCTCGTGGGCCCAAGAACGGATGATGAGCTTGAAGACCAAGTCAAGACGCTGTAATTCAGGAAAGGCGTAAAGGAGTTGGTTCGGGCTCTGTATTCCTGAAGCAGCAAGACTCAGGAAAGGAAGCGTATAATCATAGATTTTGTGTACTCTTTAGGATTCCAAGCCGGGTAGGTCTCATAGATGGAAACCGAAGTGTAACCCAAGCCTTGCCGGACTATGTAAGGCGGGTGAGGAACCCCTACGTAGACAATCAATCATCTCATCGCATACCAGCCACCAAGCCCCCAAGCCCTCACTGTAACCTCGAGAACTCAGATCAATACAACTCACGGCAAACAGGACGTAGGGTATTACGCATATTGCGGCCTGAACCTGTATAAACCCATGTGTTTTGTCGCATCTCTACGCGAACCATCGAGCTACGCCGATCTCGCCTCCCCAAAAGCATCATGTGACACACCCCGTGGTGCATTGCCGGTATCAAACACCGACAATAGGCTCCCAGAGATGACATCTGAAGGATCAAGAAGGTGACCTAAAGTGGGGTGTCGGTGTTTCGTACCGGCAGCCCACCATGGGGTAACCCACACGATCGTTTTGAAAATGAGGGGGTTAGCAAGGAGATTGAGATGGTGTACAGAACTAAGAAATCATATGTCATGTATGGTTTGGTTGGTGTATTGAGCGTATAGATGAATGCGTATGAGTTTGTATGTTCCTATGGGTCCCTGGCTCCCCTTATATAGCCGAGGAGTTAGGGTTACAAGTCGGTTACATAAGAGTCCTAGTCGGTTTACAATCCCAAAATTATGGAAACAAATCTATCATGGATACATCATTATTCGGCTAGCCAAAGATTTCTTGTAGCCCATGCTGTCTTGCACCGTGCTCTGCAAGGGAATCCATTGGGCCCATATGGCAGATGCCTATAATCCGTGTACCTGAGGTACCCGTGGATACATGACACCCAAGAGCCCTCTCTTCTTGCTCCGTGCAAGATCATGTAGCAACGATCCAACTATTGACATTAGGACACACCAAGAAAACCATTGCGGAAGCATGCAGTTGAATCAACACTCAAAATAACAGATGCAAAACAAGCCAAAAACCAAAGAGGGTTGGCACCCTGCACACCTAACGCCTTGTCTGGTGGAGAGGATCACCTTGTCCGATCTCCACCGGCTTGTCCGGTAGTGGGGCTCGGCTTGTCTGGTGGAGGCTGGCATAGCTTCTTGTCACCGACTTATCCGACGATGGCCACTAGCTCGTACATGTGCAACATCGGCTTGTCCTTTGCTACACCGGCTCATCCATTGAGCCTAGAAATCAGCCCCAAAATTTGAGATGAAACTGCCAAAACTATATCGAATCTTCACCAAACCTTGTGAAACTTTGTCATCACTCACGAATGTAAGTGCAGCAAGGCTCTTTAGTGGTTTTGGTGTATTAAGTGACAACGCGATTAAAGGTCTAACTTCTTTTTAAAGGCCTTAACTGGTATTCATAGGATAATTAATTATGATTAAATGTAAAAAATGGATTTTCATATGTGTTGAGAATCAAGGGTATTCATTGTTTATCGTTCTTATGTTTTTTATAACAGTTTATCATTCTTATGTTGACACCAATGTACCTAAATTGCATATCTATCTCTGAAGAAGGTTATTTGGCCAAGGATCAACACATTGATTAATATACTCATGGATCATCATAGTGGCCTTATCATTAGTACATTTGTTCACCATGCCATGGACA
This sequence comes from Paspalum notatum, assembly GCA_022530915.1. NCBI lineage: Eukaryota > Viridiplantae > Streptophyta > Magnoliopsida > Poales > Poaceae > Paspalum > Paspalum notatum. The sequence goes on from CM039686.1 coordinate 18,554,047, forward strand.
CTCACATTATTGGTTATCTTGTGTATGTTATGATAATAATGGTTATATCAATGAAATACATTTCCTCAATGCTGGTTATCATTGGCTTTTTTTCTTAATGCACTTTGAGGCTCATAGTTATGATTTTGAGGAAAGTGACATAGAATCTATTTCTTTCATTTGGATGTCACTATATTGATTGGATTCTTCACAAATAACAAGTGGCAGATCATGGGGACTCTTTACTGCATATCTCAGCAACAATGAATGAAGATCAAGCATATTGAATGGTTAATGAGCAAATATGCTCCATCTACCTATGAAAGAGGTTTTCTAATTGAAATCCAACTTATTTAGCTCAAAGAGGATTCCTCTGAGAAAAAGCTTAGCTTGGTTGTCCCTATCCATTGGAATTGATCAAGACAACGTTGTTCATCAAGGATGAAGACTCAAGTGAAGATCAACTAGATTATTTGTTTATGTTGAGTATTGGTATGCTGTACTATCATGAGGGAAGCTAAGCTTGGAAAGTCACTAGTCAACATGTGCTCTAGCTTTTAGAGAGAGATTCGAGCCATTTCATCCGTGTGTTGAATTTGGCATTGAGTGTGGGCATTGTTGAGAGCCCAAGTAAGAAGAGCTATGTGAACTTTTTCTTGTGCTTAAAATCTTAGCTAGGTGTACCTCTAATGGATACAAACACCAGTATCTCTCTTACCTAGTGACCAAGGCCATGTGCCTTTAGCCATCTGGCCAACAGTCCTCACTGGACTATCCGACGGACTCTTTATATTGTCTGGTGGAGGTTGTTTGAACTTCAATAGCTAGTTGCTCCTCACCAAACTGTCCGATGGAGGCCACCAGACTGTCTAGTGTTTGCTTGATACAGGGCCAATGGCTAGTTTTGTGGATGTGAGTATTTATACTCTCACTCCACCTCTTGTTGGGGTTGTTGCTTCCCTTCAACGTCCATATTCATTTAGAGGCTAGAGAAACTCTCCCCGACACTCTGAGATTGAGCTAGATTTGTGAGAATCTTGAGTTGGGAGAGAAATTGTGAGATTGCATGAGCATTTGTGAGCAACCTAGTTTCTGAGCACAAGTTGGCATTGTATTTCTCAGCTGATGCTATTGTTACTCTTGGAGGTCTCCTCCTAGATGGACAGAGCATCCACCGAAGGGAACCTAGCTAGTGGGTGCCATGCTTCGAGTTTATGATTACCCCCGCTCTTCAGAGCATTGCTAGTAAGCATCCTTCTCAGTCTTTGTGGTTCGGGAGGGAAGGCCGTGAGTTGAAACAGACTCAAGCACTTGGTGGGTGCCTCAACGAGGATGTAGGGACACTTGCAGGTGTGACCAAACCTCAGGAATTAAATCTTATGTCTTGTGTGTTGTGGCCCTGCTGGGAGCTTGACCCAAGCTTTGTGCTTGTGGTTGTTTTTCTTACTTGCATTACTTTTGCGCTTCTGCTACTACTCTTGTGCAAGCTCTTGTTGTGAGTGTAGGGATTCAGTGCAGCAAAGCTCTATATCACCAGAGAAACCCTAGGAACAGCACCTCTAAGCTCGATAAGTATTCACATGCATAATTCCTTTGTTGAGCTACCTCTCTGTGTGACACCGGAACATCTGGTGTGCTACACCAGACAATCTGATACCACCGGACTGTCTGGTAGGTAGCACCATACTATCCGATGTTGGGACTGACGGTGTGTTTTAAGTTGTAGATTTTCATATTAGCCTATTGCTGGAGTCTCTTACCTAAACAGATTTTACTCCACAAGCGCATGGAGACCGTTGTAGCCTTTCACCCAAAGTATTCTGAGGTATCGTAAATTTCCATAAGGAAGCGGTCGGTGAGAGGATGGCATGCTAAAAACGCACTCAAGCAAAGCTTGAGCAACAATAGATCGTCCTTGATCAAAGGAGAGGACCTAACCAGAGGCTAGCATATATGTTGGATTATAGCACCGGCAAGAATAACAGGACTTGAATAACCAAGGTAACCATAGCCTAAGCCTAGCAAATATGCAAAGAGGCAACTTTACCACAGACTCGAAGGTATCTCTGAGAACTCCGAGGCAACGCTCGACCTACCCTAACTCCCAGGACTATCCAAACAACTAATGTATGGAAATGACACAATCTAAGGTAGAATGTAGCTCTCTCAACTTCTTCACACCTTTACAAATGAGCTCTCGAGGCCTATTTATAGCCTATACAAGTGAGAAGGGTATTTGTAGGGGGGTAAGGTCAGTGTGGGAGGTGAGGCGGTGGCCGGCTGACCACGTCGGTGGTCGGGTGGCCACCCCCTATGGTCGGGCGACCATAGGATGGACCGACCTTGTCCATCCTTCGGCTGGGATTGCTTCCTCATGTCTTGTTGGCGGTTGAAACAGTTGATCCACGTGTAAAATGGTTAACGTGACTGGTCGGGCGGCCATGCATGTGGACAGGCGGCTTGGTGTCTTCCTCTGATTTGTTGCATGGCTCCTTCCTCGGATTAATGACATCACCGATCCATGACTTGATGGTCTTTTGGCCCTTATATTCTTTGGATGCTCGGTTCCACGGTTGGATTAACATTGCATTGTGTTTCTTTGCATGCATAAGTGAAGTGGAGGCAAACCGACTCGGTGAGGTGGTCGGTCGGCCATACCACATGGCCGGCCGACCATGGCACATGGTCGGGCGGCCATGGTAATTTCTCCATTTTAGCTCAGCTTCACTTCTTAGCCTTGTTTCATCCTTTTTACATGTATTTTCGTATCTGCAACCAAATATTCATACAAAACTATTGGAGCTCACTAGTAGAAAGTGTTAGTCCAATTTTATTCACATGTTTTGCTTCATTTGGTTGGTAATTGACGGCTAAAATCGTGAGATTATGACCGTCAACACCTATTCGCCCCCCCCTCTAGGCGACATCAAGATCCTTTCAAAGAAGATCAAGGATTACTCTAGAATTTTAGATCTCACAACAGAGGTAAGTTTTTCACTAATTTTTGGAAAATTTCAAGATCTGACTTACTTATGGATTCTATGGAGTTATGCACTAGGTTATATCAATTCCACCACTAGATAGCAAGCCAAAAATCAAACAAAAGAAGGATTCAACTCATGTCAACAAGAAACACCCTAAAGAGTTTCATCCCAGAACTAAAAAGCAAGGATTGAAAGGAAATTGACCACACAAGGTGCACACCAAAAACCATCTATTGAAATGTCCCAAAGAGGTCTCAACTAAAATTGGGGGAACTGAATTAGTAAACATATGACTAGGCTTTAGCATTCCATGTTCTATTTTGGGTCACCAATTGTATGGTGAAGCCTAGCACCATGATCCCTTACTCAATACTTCTGGTGTCCATCGTGCTTCAATCCATATCACAGAAAAAAGCCATTACACCAAGGAGCAATTTTGTCGATCTGTGTGGCATAACGAAGAATGAATATGAATGTTGATTGCAGCCAAAACTATGTCTATTTATTAAATGGACGTGAGTAATAGACCTAGAGATGTGCTCTCATGCAGCCCTAGACATACATTCAAGTATTTGTCTTTTGTAACATTTTCTTAGTTCCATGTTTCTATGCATATAGCTTTTATAAAATTGTTAAATAAAATAGCTTCTCTATAGCCTACTATAGATTTTCACATCTTTTCAAAGAGGCCTCCACTAAATGTAATAGACTATTTAAAACCTTCATGCCTAGTGTCAGTAAAGGGACACATGGTTGCGGCAAACCATATTTGCTCGATTCAAGGAAGAACAATGCCTTGTGAGGGGCACACGAGGATTCTTGGAGGGCTTGCACACTACCTCAATATCTCGGTAAAAAGTCATTGAGTCATCGTAGTTTGCCTTAATACCGCTCCCTTTATATCCCACACTTATATTGTTGCAATTGTATGGTTACTTTTCTAACTTAATTTGATAGACTAAATTGGATTGGAATATAGGTTGAATGTCTTTTTTCGGTAGAAATAGCAATATTTATCATATCCTAAGTGCATATTTAGATAGTACCTTGCAAAGGTTTTGATGTGCAGTTTATATGAGCCTTACTTTTTATAAAGAGTTGCATGCACCAATGGTCCATCAACTTACACAGAGGTATCAGTTAGGTCCACCAACTTAGAAAGTGTATTTTCGAGTCCACGAACTTTTTAAAGGGGCTCAAATTGGTCCATACCCCTCTGTTTTATGTTTTATTTTTCATTTAGCCCCCTGGCATTTTCATTCTTCTCCCACCTAGCCCCCTGTCCTCTTCCCTCACTCCCTCGCAACCGCGCACCCCGGCAGCCGCCATGGCTAGAGCTTTTTTATCTCTGCGCCACCGCCATTCCAGCCTCCTTCCACCCAGCCACTGCACGCCCCAATGTCGAACACTCCGCCGCATCTAGCATTACGCCCGCACCGTCACCACCACCGTGCGGGGCTGCTAGGAACCCCGTCCTCGACCAACAAGTGTCGGTCTGCCCCGGCTTGGATTTTCGCAATATGCACTGCCTGCTCAAGCTACTGCTCCATGCCGCCTCTTGTGATGCCCTCAGCATCTCAAAGGCCTTAACGCGCAATTTGACCAGTGATAATGATGATTTATGATTTAATCATGCTAAAGAAGAATAAGGATTATATGGGCAATCACTTGTCATAAATTTTCTATTCAAAATACAAAACCGCACGTTGTTTGGTTGCTTAAGTCAACACCCACAAGATTTTGTGCAAAACACCAAATACGAAAGTTCTAGTTCAAGAATTTTTCTTCAGCTTTCCTATTGTGACCATCCTCAAAATCAATTGATAGGTGGTTTAAAATTTTGAAATGAATCCAGCCAACGTCCTTTTTGAAAGGTGACAAGGTGTCCTTGACCAAACCTGAGCCCTAATAAAACTTTAAAATCCATTAAGCACATTTGCTCAAACTGTATACCAAACTTGTAGTACAGATCCTATACTACACTGAACATGGTTCAAAACTGTTGATTTTTTACTTTAAATTGCACCCAAATATCTCTTGGAATCAACCCAAGTCATTGAACACCAAGAAAAATTCCTAGTCTAGATTTTCAGTTCTTCCTCAAACTTCACTCTGAAATTTCTTTTGATTTCACTATAGCACTTCAAAATCTACCTGATTATGAAATGTAGTCAAACTTATTTCCTTTCAAATGCACCTGACCTTGACGTGATTAGACCCCATTTGTTGGTTACTCAAAAGTTTGAAACAAAAGAGACTTTACATAAATTGAAGCTACAGTTTTACCAAACCTTTGAATATAATTGTGCTTGTAGTTCAAATTATAAAGTGATATAAACCAAACTTTATATACCAAACTTGTAGAATATCTACAAATGAACACCTTTCTTATTTGGTCTTGTGACATGCAGAAAGTTTTGAATAGGGTTTTGAGTCATTTTCTCTCAACATGTGAAATCTGCCAAAACTAGGTCTGACTTGTAAATTCAAATTTTACTAAAACAAAGTCCCTATCATGCGAAACTTTATATAATAAAGTTGTAGACCATGAAATTAGGAAAACAATGGTTGTGAAGGTGACCATAAAATGGACTTCTAGAATTTCTAAACTGGTGGGTTGCGTCAAACTTTGGTCAGTTCTTTAAATTCAAATTTAAACCATATTTTTGTACAGAACATAGTATGAAAAGATACAAATTTTCAACAGTTCTCGTATTTTGAGTTTGATCTAATTCGACCTTAAAATGTTCAAAAATGAAGATTTTCCTTTTCCTCTCTGCCTATGACGAGCGGGCCCCACTCGGCCGACGCCGACCTTGCTCTGCTCGCCATGGCCACGCGGCCGGCGGTCTCTGGCACCCCTGCCCGCCTGCCCGCACCTGCCTGCACCCTCGGCTCACCTGGACGCGAACCCGGCCTCCTTCACTCCCTTGCCCATCTCCCTGCCTCTCCTCCACGAGCGCACAGTGCGCGAGCACTAGCAGCCATGGCCAACGAGATCGAGCTCGCTACGCTCACCGCCTGGAGCCTTCGGCCCTCAGTCCATGATGCGCACCTCCACCGCCTCACCTCCATCCACCTTCCCCGACAACCCTAGTGCGCCGGCATTGCCTCCAACCCTCCGTTCCACCGGGTGTCGCCACCATGGCCGCACCGCGCCACCATGCTTGCCGTGGGGGTCCACCCTTGGGCCATCCCTACGCCTTCCTTACACTTCCCCCACGTCCCCACGTTCCCGCGCAGTTCAAGGGACCCACCATGTCCTTCCCTCTCGCTTGCACCGACGGATCGAGCACGCTGTGAACGGGAGCTGCGCGTCGTCGCCACCTCCGGTTCACGAGCGTTCCCCGCTCTTCCAGTCCACCCCGCACATCTAGATCAAGAATACAAGAAGACACACGTCAGGGAACATCTTTCCGGAGCTACTCGGCTCCAAGATCACTCCTCCACGCACCGGTTGCGAGCTCGGAAATGCCGGTCGCGCCGTGCAGTTCATCACTGGCCAAAGGTAGAAGAAGATCCCCACAGTTTTGTGATTAGCCCCTGCATTTTTATGTTTTCGTGTTTCCATTTCATGCATTGTGCGTTGTTTCTTGTACATCTTGTGGTTTAGGCCCGATAAGTATGATAAATCGCTTACACGTTCTCGGCTGTGTAGATCTAGGTTTAAAATGAATTTCTTGAGTTGATAACTTTGATAATTCGTAACAAATCGAATAAAATGCAAAAAATATAAATTCAGCTGCATTGGACTCCTCTTGAGTAGATCTACATAATGGCTAAGATCTGGATCCATGAAATGACCATTTTGCCCCTAGTTTCTTACATGCATGTTGAAGGGAAATAAATGCTAAAAGTGGGTTAAATGGACTCTAAATGATATGAAACTTGGACATTAGCTCTAATGTGATCTTTAGGCTCTGTGTTAGTTTTGGTAGCAGTAGAACTTATTGCTAAATGTTTTGTCAATCCAAGAAATGAATTAATTGAGAACTAATTAACTAGAATTTATAATTTATAGGAAACAAAGGATAAAAAAGAGTAAAAAGGGTATTCTAATCTATCTCTAAACCAGTCTTTAATCTAAACCAATCCTTAGCCTAAACTAGATAAAAACTATATTAATATATAAGATAGGCAATTAGAACAGAATTAGAGCACTAATCAAAGGGTATTAACTAGCTTCTAATCAAGCTCTAATTGGATCCAAACATACATGATATGGGGTGCCACAACAAGATTAGAGCAGCGAGAAAACTAGTAGCTCAAGGTAGACAAGCATGTTCAAACATATTCATCATAGCATAATTAAATCAACATCAAACAATCGAATCCCCTATATCAGTTTAACCTTTCTCCGTCTATATGCTGTCACCAAAAACCGGGTAATCGACGAGAAACTTTCAATAGGCATACATAACCAGAAACGCGCTCCTACCTACTTCACGTAGTCTAATAACATAATTAGAGCAACTAGAACTTCTAACCACCATGATTAAAAGAACTAGAAACACAACCATATTACTAGTAAACTAGATCATTGATCAAGTACGCTAGATGAATATAACCTTTACTAATAAACGCGTAGCACCCCTAGTAGGCTAACACAATAGAGCCGGTAGGTGTATGTGGATGTAGGGGTCTCTCCTCCTTGCTGCGGCTCACGATCGGCTGAAACGACAAGCCGATCAACTGCCGGTGGTTGGGCGTGCCACCTGGTTGATGACCTAACCAAAGGTTGTGATTGCGATGGTGGTGGCGATGATCAGCTCATGTTTCCCTGCAAAGACAATACAGACATATGAAACGTCAAATACTAGCCTGATCGCTCGGATCGGCTCTCCCCCATCGGGTCTTCTACATCGGCTTTAACATGCTTGCCGATGATACATTCAAGTTATTTATAAAAAAATATGCAATGAAAAGAAAATAAAAGCCAATCTAGATCTACACAAGACAGGCAAACTCCGGCCTAATACTTCCATGCTTCTAGGGCCGAACTTGTACTTAGAGACTATACTAGTATATCAACAAGAAGACAAATCTCTATAAATATCAGCAAAAGATAAGAACATGGAGACATCAGCTCTTCTCTAGCAAAAACGGATCTGTAGGTATATCTTTTAAAGACAGATCAAGCTTGAACATCAAACTTGCATTATGCTAATCTTACAACAAAAACCATGTAGCATAGGAGCGTACATTATAAAGATCATTAACATAAAGCGTGTTGCATATGAACCGATGTGCATCGGCTTATTGCATGTGAACCAATCTATGGCATGAAGCATGTATATATGAAAAGAGCGGCAAACATACAAAGGTAAAGATGAACTGTGTAACAAGCCAGGCATGTTACAAGATTCATCTAGATAAACGATGTATCTCATACTGAGACAAGCTCACGATGAGATTCATCAAGGTAACTAATGGATCTCGTGCCAAGGTAAGCTTGGCACGAGATTCATCGTGGTAACTAGCAAATCGTGCCATCAAAAACGCTTCAGTACACGATCTGCCAGGCGACTAACGTCTAATGCCCTAATGAAATAAATTATTAGAGCAGCATGACGATTACCTAAAACTCTAGTCGCTAGAGGTGCACGATCTGCCGGCGACTAACGTCTAATGCCCTAATGAAATAAATCATTAGAGCAGCATGACGATTACCTAAAACTCTAGTCGCTAGAGGTGGCAATGCGCCGATGGAATATGGAGACAATCGCTGCTTGATGAACGTATGTCGTCAAACTTATTCAGTAATCATAGGTACATATTTATAGTCCTGTGGATTTGGGCGGCAAGCCTGCCCTTTCCTTAATTAATGCTAAAACTCTAACCGACTCAATTCCTAACTGGACTCTCTTAACTCAAATTACTAAACTATGATACAAGGTCTAGCGACCTACTCGGACTTGGTGCGCGCCATCGCTTCCTTGGATGGCTCTTCTCAGCCCAAAGCCGATTTAAGCCTAGTAACAGGGTCGGCTAAATTCTGGTGCCAACACATGCCCCCTGGTTTTGGCAAATAATACTTTTTATTTCAAAACCAAGATAAGAAGGAACCTCTGGCCCAGACGTCCCGTCGAACTGAACTGCCACACGGTCTTCCATGGAAACCGTAGTGATGACCCGCGTGACCCTTCACTTTCCCTGTACGGCGCCTCTTCGCCTTCCATCGCCTTTCGCTTAATAAAAGGCGAGGCTCCCCTGCTTCTTCATCATCGGCATCTGCTCTTCTTCTTCCTCTAGCCAAAAGAGTCGAGCCACAACTTTCTTTCCCACCATGTCTTCCATCGGCAGCAACATCCCCTTGGAGCCCTCTTCTCCTTCCGTGATGGGACCTCGAGAGCCCACTCCACTAGCCTCGCCCTCCTTCGCTTCCATCAAGGGCACGGCAGCTCCAGCCGCCAATGCGCAAGCCTCATCGTCACCTGGCCCTAATGCGCTGCCGGGTCTTGCTCCCCTGCCAACAGCGGGAGCCGATCAGGCGCCTTCGGCCGTACCGGCGGACGGCGGAGAGGGCTCGTCGGACCAGGCCACCAAGGCCTGGTTGAAGATCTTCGGCCCTGACATCCCGAACCCTCCGTCCGGGGTGTGGGTGAACCTCGAATGCGCCGAGGACCCAGAGGACGCGGTGGTGTCTCCTCCGTGGAACCCTCCTCCCCCGCAGCGGTCGCCAACGCCTGAGCGCCCCACCAAGAGGAGGCGGGTGGAGGCGCCTTCGATTGACGACGACGAGCACGATGAGGAGGAGGACGATGATGACGAGGACAGCGACAAGCACGGCGATGATGAGCAGGAGGAGTCCGATCAGGACACCCCGGAGGAAGAACCGGAAGAGGACGCGGACCTTCTCGCTCAAACTGAGGAGAGCCCATCCAACCTTCACTCCTCCGGAAGTGAAGACGCCGGCGACGAGGTCGACGGCAGCAATGAAGAAGCCGACGACGAGTCGGCCGACGACAGTGATGCTTAGAGCATCATTATTTAGCAAAAAATAGGATTAGTTAGATGTTTAGTAATAGCCGTTGCATCAGCTTCTAGGAAGAAAAATCCCTAAATTTTGGAGATTCACAGCTGGAATGTTGGCTCAGGGGAATGTAAATATATTTTGCTATGTAAATTAATGAAATTTCCTTCCTAAAACTCTATTTGCTTTTGCCGATTTCCTCTTGCCTTAGTACTTTCATCATAGCAAAAATCGGCTTAGTGGCAACGCACTGATTCGGGAACTCTCAGGATCGGCTCTGAGCAACGATACAACAAGCCGATCCACTTAATCAGCCGATTCTTCTACAAAATTGACTCGTTAGTAGACTGTAGATCGGCTCTGACCAAAACATTGACTTAGTCCAAACTAATGCAGAGAGCCGATCTGGACAAAGACGCACTTCCTGCAGCCAAAATTTCCAAATTCCGCGCGGGCCAGCACCCTATAAAAGCACACTTGCCGAGCCTTAAAGCACATCTCCCATCTTCCACCACTGAAATCATCTTACCACCACAACCGTGCTTCAAACAACTTGTGAAATTCCCAAAAATAAAAGTATGTGGTTTGTACGGAAAGTGCTCAAGACCACGGCGACAACAAGACGGTCCTTCACCAACCAAAGCAAGTCTATGCCCTTTGGACTCCATTCTAATGGCCCTACTATTTGCTCAAGTCACGCTTCATCATTCATTAGCTCAACTAAAGTTTTAATCCTTTCAACTAGTAAGTTGAATTAAATAAAACAACTCCTATATATCGCGAGTGGTGGTAACCTAGCCACCTCTCGTCTTCTACCGGTAATAAGCATAACTAAGCATTAATCGAAACATGTATCAAACATATTCAATCTAGTGGTTAAGCTAGAATCTACACTGTAAAAGAGTGAGTTCTCTCGAAATCTTTTTTACCTAAATTGGTCCCACGGTACCCCTCACGTTGGCCCCACTATGTAGGTTGGAAAGGATTGGAAAGGGTGGAAATCTACACTATAAAAGAGCGAGTTCTCTCGAAATCTTTTTTACCTAAATTGGTCGCACGGTACTCCTCACGTTGGCCCCATTACGCAGGTTGGAAAAAGATCAGAAAGGATGGAAAGAAGTAAAAATCGATAGAAGGAAAATGTTTCATTCGTTTTGTGTCTGCTTTTTTCACACAGCCATAAAACTTACACGCCCACCGTACCCACTTCGTGCCTCCGTATCACTTTTGGTAACTCCCCACGATTGCGCCATTTGTGCATACGACGTCGCGCACCTCGGCGGGCTACCCGTGCGTTGTCAAATAAAACCGGCGCTCAAACCCTATAGCTGCTTCGTCCTCTCCATCCTCACCCGCAGGCCGCGGCCGTCGTCCGCCTCACTCTTCACCCGCGCCGCCGCCCCGCCTCCCCCGTGCACCCTCCCTCGCGTGGCCTCCTTGCCTCGCCTCCCCCACCGTCTCCCACGCGACAGCGGTGTCTCGGCTATCGGCCCGGCCACTCGCGATGGCGCGACCGAGCGGCGGCCCGGTCAACACGGCGCGGTGGTGGTGCCACCAGGCAGTGGCCACGGTGACCAAGCGGAGCGCGCGCAGGCGACTTGGCGGACCGAGGCGACCCGGCACGCGGCTCCGGCGGGCGCGCCGGCGGATTCCCAGCCCGCCGCGGCTGCGGACCGCGGCGGGCGGCTGCCTCGGGGTCGGCGCTTCGCTCCGCTGCGGTCCGGCCTCGATCCACGGCGCGTGCCGGCGGAGCCCTGGCCAGACGCGGCTCAGCCCCGATGTGGTCTCCGGCGTGGGTGGCGGCCCCGGGCCCCGATGTGTCTGCTTATTTCAGTTGCGTAGGACCAAAACTTCCTTTCTTTATGCGCTTCCTTGTCTTGTGGTTTTTTTTATGTGGTGCACTGGTATTTCATTCTGCTATTATCAGGTTGCTGCTGATAATAGGAAGATCCAGAAGAAATGAGCGGCATGTCAAGCAGCATTCATGAATGCAGAAAAAAAAGGAAAAAGTGATATAATCCATATATGCTTTGATTTTGCTTTTAATCTTATTAAGTGATTCTATGCCTGTTAGTGTTTGCTTTTAATCTTTACGCTTTTATTATTGTTGAACTGTTAATTCAGTGGCGAAGTCAGTGGTGACTGTGAGTGCTTTGCCCTCAATTATTACCGCGGTAGTGCGGTACGTTCTCGGATGTAAGCGTTTAGTGTTATACGTTTGTGCTATGCCCTTAATGGTATATATCAGCACCATAGCCACTACCCTTTACACCCAATTTCTCATGTTCCCCTTGTTGTTTTGGTAACAAGGGCCCTGCAGCCTGCGCAACATGATTGTGGTTGCTGATACATTCCTGATTCTAATTATGTCAAGTTGTTGAATGACAGGCAGTTCAGTAGACCATGGCGAGCCTTGCGCACAGGGCGTCAATCGATAGGTTCTTCTACTTTGTACAGGTGAGCCAGTCTGCACATCAAAGAGAGATTTGGGAATTTCAGAAGGTGCCTGATTCTAGATTCCTAGGTGCCATTTCATGACATGGATCATTGGGGAGCAGTGTCAACTGTCACAGGTCAGCTTACACTAAGGCTTAGGAAGCTAGTTGTCCATTGCGAAACAAAGACAAAGATACTCACTTCTGATTTCTCACAAGTTGGATTCAGCTGCGTTGTTCCATCCTAGAGATTTTCTAAAATGACTATTAGTTTTTACCATCTATCTAGACATTTTGTTCCACTTATTTACTACTATTTCGAAGATGATTTATGATTCCTTTTTTAAATCTATATGCATGCTGCCACGGATAATGCTTTCGTTGTATTATCTCAGTAACAAAGTGTTGTCCAAACTGTTGGTGCTAGAGCTGTACATCTATATGCTCCATCAATTGTTATGGGCAGGTAGAGAGCAGAATTTTAATAGAGTAGATAATTACCAAATTAGTATATCCATCAATTTCAGTAGAGTAGATAATGACCAAATTAGTATATCTAGCTCTTCGTCTTATATGAAGGGATGAGGGAATTATCACCATGCATCGGTTTCCTTTTTCCTTAATTTTTGCTGCCTAAACTTAAGTGATATTGTGGAACCGTGACGTTAACAACTGTGTATTAGGCTATTAGCCTACTGTTTTCTAAATAACAGTGTAGCCAAAATGGTTTCCTGGTCTGAAATAACATACATAGTGGTGCGGTGGTGCCCATGTCTGAGTATGTTTTAGGATACATCTGAGTTGGAGTATTGTTTAACCTTTTATTCTTGTATGTGCTATTTAGTAATTTTCCTACTCTGATGTAATGTACTTTGCCATTTCTCATTGGATGCTTAGGAAGAAGATGTTGACCAGTGATTAAATTCTGCTTTGTATCTTTTCTAGATAGAGAATGTTGATCAGTGGGTCATTCAAAACCTGACCCTTTTTGGTTTTGGATTGGTCCAGGCAATGATGCCCAAGGATATAAAATGTTAATCAGTGCATGTTCTGTTTGATCCTTAGTGCAGAGAGACAGGAGTATTTGGTAGTGCGGCCCGGGTGTGGAGGATTCGGCAGTGCCGCAGTGGACCCTCCCCTCCATGGTGTCCGCTGCTTCTCTCCCTCCGGCGACCTAGGCTACAGCGGGGTGAGCTGGCAACCCATCACGGCACCTCCCCGTCACCTTCTGCTCAGGTACATCCCTCTTGTCAATTACATTCTTTTTATAGTGTAGATTTCAAAGGGGTTGGGTCGTCTGGGGCTGGTTATTGGAGATGAGGATTGATTCCCATCGATTCCTGCAGGCTTGGTTTCATTTGCAGCCTGTTGTGGAGTGAGGGTTGATGGATGGAGACAGGCCCGCGGCCATGCCTCTCCCTCGCCAGTGTGGACTCGTGTTTGGAGGCCTCCGTCTCATCGCTGGCTAAGGTCCCGGAATCCCATATCAGATCTTGTTCAGGTGTGGCCCTTCCTTTCTCTTTCATCTCTTGTGTCCTGCTTCTGTATATTGTTATCAGGTGTTCATTTTGCATCCTTGACTACATGGCCGCCAAGCAATCAGGGTCACTAAAAATCCAATTTTAGGCTTTCTTTCTTAATTATCTTAGCAGGGTTAGACAATTAGTACATGTCATGAGGATACATCAGACAGAGCATTTTTTTTTTATCTGTGCTCTTTTATGCGCAGTCCTAATATACTGCATCAGTGCCTTGGACCTTTTCCTGCTATTCTCAACTACGGAGTGTGTTATTTATTCTCAATCGACTACCTGCTGATTTATTTGGAAATCTAACATTATCTTTTTCTGGTGCTCTCTAAGCGGATGAACTCCTGTGGATAACAGCGTCCTCATCGATCTGTGCCGACGACATGTCATAAAAAAACAATCTGCATGTGGTCTAAGCCTTATCTGAATTAGGAATTATAGGTATTTCCCTAATCCCTGGAGTTAATACACTTTGGCTCTAGCATTTCACCATGTCGGTTTCAGTAGTCTTTGCTCAACTTGTATTTTGATTATTGATCTATACTTTTTGTGCATAGTCCTGGCGTAGTGCGCTAGAGGCCTAGACCTTCTGTTATTTTCAAGTATGCAATTCTCAAGTATGCAGCATGTTTTTTCTTAGGTGTTCTCTGCGATCATTGGTTATCAGGTGATTTTTCAAAACTCCCCTCATGTCCAGTATTTCCATATGCCTCACCGGTTTGAGGATATGCATGCACTGCATGGGAAATTACAGGCCCCTGAAATATTTGATTTTCATCTTGTTTACCCACGTGAGTTTGGGTTCTTCTAGGTAAATTAGTTTCCACATGTGTTTCATACTTTTGATATTCAGATAGGTGTGTACTTAGCCAAGTCAAAATGTTCAGTTCTTCGTGCCCTTGAAATGCTTCCTTGTTAAACAACACTTGCATTGCATATCATACAGGATGCAGGAACCATTTGTTTCCCCTCCTATTTTTTTTTTTTCTAATTATCATTGCGATTTGGTGTCTGATCTGTCCCTACAATGGGAACTAGCTATATGGTACCCTTGCAGTGGTGATGACTTGACTGAATAGCCTGCTATGTTTTTCCCTGTTGTAAGGTTCACTCTTTGAGACATGCTCTGTTATTTTTGGTTTCATCTGGAAAAGGTTCACCTGTACCTAGCCTTATGACATATGTGTAGCTCAGGAAGTAGCTGAGTTGGTTTATTTCACTGAATGGTCTATTATGGGCATTGTCCAATCCTAAATTCTTTGTTAGTTTAAGTGGTGGTTTCATACTTTGATTTTGCATCCATCGCTGCTTGTACAGGATTAGTTCTATTTATTAAATTCTCGGTGGTGTGCTGTGATCCTGAGTTTAACCTAGCAGCTATTGGTTTTGTCCAGTCGTAACTATTAAATTGTTTGACTGCTAAGTTACTCCGAGTCCCATGAGTTATATATAAAAAAATTACAATGGCGGCTTCAACTAATTCCAGCATGGATTGAGCATGATAAAATCAAATGGATCATTTTGTCGATAATTGCTGTCGGATCCAAAGTAAAAACTCCAAAATCTAAGTTTAGCTGTATCTGAACTTTGAAATTTTTTTCATTGTTTTCATGCATTCTTCGGTATAGGCAAGGTTTTACCCACAAACCGGCAAACTGCTGGGAAAAGGCGAGTGAAGTATAAAGTCTTATCCAGCTTTATACACTTTGTACATATGTTTCAATCCTATATATCTATCGGCAGCTATCATATTGATTTATGCACATTAAGATCCTAGAATGCTAAACATGATTGTTTAGGCACATGCCATCAAATGTATATATTTTTCTTTTTTGTTTTTAATATTTTTTAGGAATGGCTGGACTGTGATAGAATCACATGTTACCCCCTTGGGATGACAACATTGACTAACTTCTTCAAGCAAAGATAACCTAGAGGAAAATATTAGTTCGTCATATCACTCCAATTTTATTATTTTTCTTCCATTATGAATATTTTTCCAAGGGATGTGTGGCATGCACATGCACTTTTGTCGTTATACATTGCAAGTATGTTGCAAAAATATGATATGTTAGTATCAAACAACTATGTATCTTGATTTCTTAAATTTTGAATGTTCTTTATATGTTAAGTTAGCAGTAAAGTTACTACATTACAATTGAATATTTTTGTTACGTTCAAAAAAACAATTGAATATTTTTCAAAAAAAAATTATACGGGCATGCCGCCCGTGCATGACTACACTTATTAGTTCTTTACATATATTCTTATTTTCTATGTATTAGATTATTCATCTGAGCCATATCGAATTGGAATATCGTAACAGAAACTCAGTATATAATTTGGAATAGATTCTATTAGAAAATCCTTTTTCAAATTAGAGAAATAAAAAAAGTTTAATAAATTCTATGTCTTTTTAGTTTAGCTTTAACCATGCTAACGGTCTCACATTATTGGTCTACAGAGATTCAAAGTTAATTTATCAATTAAGTTGTGAAATGTCATCGTTCTTTCATAAGATTAGTTATTTAGAAGTGATTTGTTGAGACATGCGCCATTTCTTATTTATTTACCAAAAAAGAAAAAACATAAAAGTTGAGCGTAACATATTTGTTCTTACGTGCGGCGCACGTGCTTTGAAAACGGTACAAAATATTATTTTATGCACATCATTGTTTTGGATCATCATAATGCAATTGACTCTTTGGGAATTGGGAAGGGATAGATTTTTTTTCTTCCCACGTGCGTGCCGCACGTACATTTCAACTAGTTAGAGAAAATACCAAATAGGTTCTACGCATCACATATGTACTAATAGAGTTAAGTTCATGCACAAACAATATATATATATGTAACAACTCAATTTGATTCAAAATGAAGTTAAAAGAGGTGCCTGCCTTAGTAACAGGTGGTAGTCTCCTCGCTCACAGGCTCCGGTTGCGGCTCACACACCGCTTGCTCCAGCGTCTCGGTCCATACGCGAGTGCATATGATGCAATAAAATTAATACAATGCAATGCTCAGGATGAATATGCCATAAAATGCATTAGCAATGGAGAAATATTATTTTCAAGCTACCACGACATCTCAAAATAATTATCAAGCTTTTACAAAAACAAGCTTTTAACTAGACTTAGCCTAAAACACTAATGGTTGCCCATGGCATTAGCGTAATTACAAGGAAAAGTTCTCAGAAACGCGATTTGCAAAGGTTCGGGTAACCAATCACAATGTGGTTTGATCCCTAAACTCCTAGGAGTTGATAAACATTTGATTTAGCAACTAAATAAGAAGAACATCAAGATTTAGTGCTTGAATAGTATCAGTGGAGATGAGCTTCCATGGCTGCCATGGCCAAGCTTTGAACGGCGACG
This sequence comes from Paspalum notatum, assembly GCA_022530915.1. NCBI lineage: Eukaryota > Viridiplantae > Streptophyta > Magnoliopsida > Poales > Poaceae > Paspalum > Paspalum notatum. Next base: position 18,571,321 of record CM039686.1, read on the forward strand.
GAACGAAAGGAAATCACTAATGGAGTCTCACCTAGGGCAATGAAATGATTGGAGTGGTCCAATGTTGCAGGGAAATGTCGATGGAGGAGATCGGCCTTCGAAAGCGTTCTTGGAAACACCAATACACAAATTAAGACATCCGGAAGGAAGAGAGAACCATAGAAAAGAGGAGGGGACACAAGGGAGCTCACCAGGTGGGGGAGTGGTTTGCAAGGCCGGCGACCGGAGGTGGGCTAAAGGTTGGACCGACGTCTAAGAGGAGGGTGAATTAGGATTTTTAAAAACTAAGGTTTACTAAAAACTACAACTGCTAAGCAAAACCTATGTAAGTAAATCTAACTATATGTACTATGTTTTTGATAAGTGTTGCTACTACTACCGTGGCCAAGTTTTGCAACCTAGTTTCACCTAGAAACTAATCTATCAAGCTAGTCTAGGAATGTAAACACACAATTATAAGAAAGTAAATGCGGAAGCTAAAGAGATGTGAAGAGATATGCAAACTCCCGATGACGATGTCGGCGAAGGCACACGGTGAAGATAAGGAGATTTTTTTCCGAGGTTCGGAGAGGGCCAACGTGCCGTCTCACCCCCTACTCCTCGTTAGGTGCCCCCATAGGCTTTGCTCTCGCGCAATCCTCAAAGGAGTGCGGTCTCGCCCACGCAAGGGTGAAGGCTGGCAAAGTGACTTCCCCAGAAGTCAAACAACCCCGGTCGGGTCTCCGGATATCCTCGGTACACACCCACACAAGCCCTTCTCTCGCGTAGTCTTGGACTACGGTCTCGCCCACGCAAGGGTAGAGGATTGTCGGGGTTGTTGGGGTCTTCCGAGTCCTTCTCGCGGAGCTGCCCCGCTATCTCCACTATGGCAAGCTTTGGCCAAAACGCCGAGGGCCTTCCTCCCTCTCACAAGGTGGTGGCGGCCACTCCACACTGCGGAAGGTCTCGCAAGACTTACAACCGCACACACACAAGGATCAAATGGGTGCTTCAACACTTCTGTTAGCTCAGGATACTCCAACCACTTAGTGGAGGCCGGCCAAGGGGGTATATATAGGGCTCACCTCCAAAACTAGCCGTTAGAGGCATCTTTTCACTTTTCTGCGTACCTACCACCGGACTACCCGGTGCGTGTAACTTGCTGCCTCTGACAGTTCAACCGTTGGGCTCGGAGTCCGGTGGCTCTTGGCGCTGGGTCTTCGACTTGTGTAGCCCTCAGTTTATAGCGTCGTGTGGCACCATCGGACTGTCCGGTGGTGAGCCACCGGACTGTCCGGCGGTGGATTTTGCGCTGAACTTCGTCTTTTCCTTCTCAGCCTATATCGTCCGCTGGAGAACCACCGGACTGTCCAGTGCATGAAATTTTACACCGGTTCTTCAGCTCTTGGCTCGGCTCCTTGTAGGCACCGGACTGTCCGGTGCATGCATTTTCTTCTGTCCTTAGCCAAAAAATCGAGACCGCCGAGTCAGAATCCTCGCTTGCAACTTGATGGCGGCTTGAGTCTTCTTTTGTGCTTTTTTGGTCTTTCTTTGAGCTGTTTGTACCTTAAGTCCACCTTTTTGTACTCTGGAACTTTAGGCAAAAACACTTATACACAAATATTAGTCTCATGGCACGTGTTATCAATTCAATCACCAAAACCACATATGGAAACTAAGCAAAAGGCACACATATAGGAACTAAGCGCTTAGGATCCATTTTTCTTAGACTATAGTCACCAACCAGTGTATTTGTACCGTATACAGTATGCAATCATTATTTTTTCACTCTGTATACAGTGCATAAACAGTGTTTTTCACGTTCGTTTTCACTCTCTGGTCACCCTGGTCTTGCAGTGGGCGAAGCACTCGCCTCCTGTCCGCTCGAACAGAAAGGGAGAGCGGACAAAAGAAACAGCGAGGAAGAGAGAGTACGGAAGGAGAGGGGGCCTTCGGAAGGAGAGTCGAGTTGGCCGAGGGGTGGGCGAGTTGCTGGAAGGGCGCTGCATGCCTGCCACCGCGACAAACTCGCTTCAGTTTGGAGACAGAGAGGCTAGCTCGGAGGGTGACTCGAAGACTCCACGTGACTATTCAGGTCGAGCTCTCTGTTTGGAGACAGACAAGCAGACCTAATGGCGACTCGAATACTCCTCTCTGGCTGGAACACAGAGAACGCTCCTCAAATGAGGACTCGGAGCCTGACTGGAGCTCTCTGTAAAGAAAGTTGAAACATTGCATGAAACTATTTTTTTTTCTAAACTCGAATCTAGAGATGGCAATGAGTATCCGAAACTCGGCTATCCGATGGGTTTTACCCGATATAAAAGCGGTATGGGATGATTTCTCTATCCACCGGTACGTTAATAGGCACAATTTTATACTCGTTGGGTACGCGGGTGTGGGTATGGGTGCATACTACCCATACCCGTGTACCTATGGGTAATTTATATCCGCTTCAACCATACATTTATTCTACATAACTAAACAAACATAAGTGTATATTAGGCAAAAATATGGTCACCTTGCATATTTCAATATCATTTGCTATTGTCTTCAATTTATTTACTCACATTTAGTGATTTATTATTTTAACTATACCATTATTTATTATATTTGTGCTATTTAAACGTGTGCTTAGTGGGTATTTAATCGGGTATGGGTTACCCGTCGGGTTTTTTTACCCACACGGGTATGGGTAAAACTTCATAGCGGGTATGGGTATCGTAGCGGATAAGATTTTTATTCGCGGGTGCGGGTATAGAATTATAATACCCGACGGGTATGCCATCTTTACTCGGACCATTTAGAGGTCATTTAAAATCATGAACTTTTTTCAAGTAGATACTTCGAACCAAAGACAATCCATTTTACCTAATTTGGATATCAAAACTTTCATATTTTTGAAATAAAAATTCTTTCCGAAATGCTAATTTTAAACTTTCAGCTAAGCTATTTAGCCCTCAAACAAACTCTAAAATTTTCATGTATGATATCTAAATTTTTGTTTTGGTATGTAAAATTTTATCATATAATTTGTTAACATAGGTTTTAGAGGAAAACAAAGTTTCCTTCACAAGCATACCTTTAAAGATAAGATTTTTATTTAAATTCACAATCAAATCATGCTCAAAATAATTCAAAGATGAAAAATATGATGCACATGAATGCTTCATGTCATGTTTGATTAACTTGTGTCATTAAAAAAAAACCTTGTTAGAGGATACTGGGACATTTCCAAATATGGTAGTTTATGGTTTGCATCAATCCATATGATGTTTTTAGTTTATATATTAATGACCATTGACTACAGAAATATTACATCCACAAACATAAGAAACTAATATTATGATGCCCTACTATAAACAAATGTATTTATATAATGCCGCCAGGCATCTATATTTGAGGTTCAAAACGATTAATACCACGTGTCCCACAGCAAATTAGAAACGTTAAGTACAATCGCACGAGCCAAAATAATATGAATCTTACAATGATCGTAACGAAGGCGTTGAGCCATTGATCATGAGTCTTCAAATACATGGGGATATAGAATAGAATCTTATAAAAAAAAATAACATGTTCAAGTTGAGCAGACATGTAAAGTCTGAAAAAATTACAATAGCTAGACTAAAAATAATATTGCATCTTATATAGTCATATTACAAGTTCCAAAGTTAACCTAAAGAAACAAACGAGAACTAGCCAAAAACCAGCTGCCCCCAAAGAATGTTCGTTCCATGTTCCATCCCATGAAAACTGCCACCAAATCACATGAACTGGAGGGTGAATTTCAAGGAAAATATCCAGTTTCAGACAAGGCGACGTCCATGCGTTAGTCAATGCTGCTCATTTGTACAGTGATAGGCCACGTTTGATGGCAGAACAATCACTTTGCTTATTATACAGTTTGCTTCAGACTATTCCGTGGCACTTTGCTTATTGTACAGCAGTTTGCTTCAGACTATTCCGTGGCAGTAGAGCACATTTGAAGCAAGATCGATTCGCCATCTATATTCTACAGAGATTTGCTCACAAATAATCACTCTGATGGGCTGAGTCCAACATGTTGCTACTTTACTCGCTTGCTTTGGCTGCATCAGTTCTTGTTGCACCCACATCCTCGTCGGGAACTTCCTTTACTGGCACATCAGTATCATGGGCGACTTGTTCAGAAGATATTTCTGAGTTGGCATGCTCACTATTAACAGCAGGAGCTGGTGAAGCTTCAGAAACAGAATTGTGCAAATCAGATGAGCCTGCCGGTTCGTCGACAGCTTTCTCTGCCTCTAATGGCTCATCTATTGTTCTCTCTGCCACTATCTCAACTGATGAGGCTGAAGATTCTGCCACACCAGAGGCAGACTCATCTGTACCTACGTCAGTATTACTATTTGAAGCAGCATCTGGATGCCGTTCCATCCCCTCTGTATTTTTCAATCGTTCATCCTCAATGCAACAATTAGACTGTTCAGTACATGCTGCTATGTCCTTTACCTCCTCAGTACTACCATTTCCAAGATACACTGTTTCCATTTCATCCTCGGTGCCAATGACTTGACTATCATCAGCTTCCTCAGTTTCTAGGGAAGTCTCCTCAGAATTTGGTGATGATGAAGGAACAGATGCAGATGATCGGTCATTGATGCCTCTCTCACCATCAAATGTGAACCAGTTTGAATTTGTAAAAAGGGAGCTGCTTATAAACACAGATGCATAATCTATCAGCCATCACATAAAGAGTAAGGAAAGGTGATCGAAAACATTGTTAGATAGCAAATTACCCATCCTGGTCATCTCCCAGACGCAGGGAAGATATTACCACCTCAGCTGATTCATCATCAAAATACACATCCTGAAAGAAGACAATGAAGAAAAAAACAGTCCACTAAGATGGCAGCAGCTCAACCATGAGCAAAACAATCACGTTTATTGTACTAAAACGACCAACTTCCCAAAAAAATGCTGGTGCAATTTGTGTTTCCTTTCTACATAAAGCCAGTTTGCATTTAAAACTTTTTTGTTCAGGAAGCTGCACTGAACATCTATCAGATCGTATGTTACAACCAAATAAAATGAGCAGGAAAGCAATGTGAGAGACATAATTTGCCAACTATTACCTCATCATCTCGTCCAAGTGACCCTTGTGCCTGCATTCACAAAACTAACATGTATCAATAATATGTAGCAATACCTAGAAAGCTTACATGTTCTAAAAAATCACAAAAGCCAGCATGAAATGGTTAGCAACATCACACAGCCAAGTGGCCCTGCTAATATAAGATGCAGGGGAACTGATAGTTTCCCCCTGCACATGGCAATGTCAACATTAAAAACTATGCACTGGGAAATAAATGCGGTAATGACAGACTATCAATTCTAAAAGCTTAGCACATTCAAACCTCTTCAATGTCATCGTTGCTGTATATACCATAACGAAATGCCTGACTCAAGTTATTAGCAAGAGCTGCCACATCATAATCTCTGTCCCGGAAATCGTCATCATCACTGTCCCTACCACGGTCATGTAACGATGTCGGGCGCCTGTCGCATCAAAGCATAGCAGCAAGGTTATATAAAATTAAAGCAATCGATAGCATTTACTGCTATAAGATAAGTGAAGAAACAGGAACACACCCACAAGCCCAATGATAAACATTCTCCACTTCATTGCGTTTGACAAGCACATCTGTTTGCCATTCAACCCATTCGCTATTTTCCTTTTAAAAAGACAAATGTTCAACACACAATGGTCAGCAGAAAACCATTGATATCCTTAAACCAAACGATTGCTAAGCATTCAAGAAAGTTAACCTGTAAATGAGCCTGGATTGTGCTGTTACTATTTCCCAACTGAAGAAGCTTATTGGCTATTCTTGTCATGTGACCAACATTTCCAATTCTAGGAGGGGTTTTCCCTTCCGAGGGTACAGTAGGCTGAGCATATAAGACAAAGACGATTAAAAAAAGGAATTACATCTTGATAAAATAATCAGGGTTACACTGATTAAAAACTTACCCCATCAGACTCAGTTGACAAAGAAGAAAGCCTTTCCGAAACAAGAATTTTACCAACAATGTCACATTCATGAAGAACATGCTCAACAAGCTCAGTTCTTTTACCCTCCAGGCAAGATACAATTATATTCTCAACATGATGATGCAAAAAGTTGTTATATGGATACCTGTGTACAACAATCATAAAAAGGGGGCTTTGGGCTAGAGAGAAATAGAATTCCAAAAAATATTAACATCCACACTTACTCAAAGAACAAATCAATTGAGCGCTTTATTGCTGATTGTCTTATTAGCTCTTTTTCGGCGGTTTCACTACCAATTGTAAGCAGCACAGAGATGAACTCTACAATCTGGGGCGAAAAGATAAACCCAGGTTAGTGCCAAAATGAACAAGAAAAATGGCAGACACTGTAACACTGACATGATGAAAACCTATAAAATGTCATCTAGCAAAAGATGCACTTGTACTCAAGACATTTATGACATGGAGAGGTTCTTAATGGACCTTTGGTTTGGCCAATGCCCTGGCACCATATACGTGGCCAGGACTCCAGATAGTGCTAGGGTTCTGTTGGGGGTATGTTTGCTTAGCCATCTGGAGAAACAAATGCTTATCCAGCCTGGTTCTTCCCAAAAGCATAATTAAAATTGACAAAAAATTGGCCAGCTCCACTGGACAGCAGCACCAGTGGCACCTCCAAGATCTTAAGTTACCATGCTATGCTGTATGGCCACCTCAGTATACGGTCCAGTGAAGTCGATGGCCCTGTGCTGCCACATGGAGTCACTTCAGCAACATGATTGGTTGTACAGAGCTGTGCATGTCCAACGCAGCTTGCTACGTCTTCATGAAAGTGCATAGCAGCATCGTAAGACAAGACAGTAAGGTGAAGAAAGGTAGGGGCTGGCCAAATTTGACGTGGGAGGAGGCAATCAAAAGGAATTTGAAAGAATGGGATGGAGTTGTGTTTGGATAGAAGTGCTTGGAAAGAAGCTATTCATGTGCCTGAACCGTAATTAGGCTTTTTACCCCTATTAGTTTCCTTTAAAGCCCTTTTCATCTCCCTTCTCCATCTTTTTTCTTCTATGAAGGCTCTTCTTGGGTTTCAACTCTAGCCTACCCCAAAATCCCAAATTTGCTTGGGACTAAAAAGCTTTGTTGGTGTGCTCAAACAGACCAAATCGCAGATTGCATAGTGGTAGATCACTGATTTTTGTTAAAGAAGTTAAAAAAACATCCATCAAAAAAGTAAACTATATTTAAGCGTTCTTGGGCAATGGGCAACAATCAAACAAGATGGTCTCAGGCATGCCTGGTAGGTAAGCCCTCTCACAAATCACTAATATCTCCAGTATCACTAAAGCACAGAACACAACAAAACCAACCCAACATCTCACCCAAAATAATGCCCAGAACAAGTAGGAAACCATAGCAAAAGTATGGTGAGTAAAGTAAAAATGTACAACAACAAAGCCTTTTATTCCCAAGCAAGTTGTGTAGGTTAGAGTTGAAACCCAAAACAAGCCGCCGCCATGGGGAGAAAGAGAGATGAGGAAGAAAACAATGCCTAAAAAGATAATAGTACGTGGCTAAAGCCAAATCAATGTTCAGGCACACGGATAGCTGCTCTCCAAGCAGTTCTATCCAAGGCCAACTCTCTCGTTATGTTCCAATCTTGAGCAAACTAAAAATATGACAACTAAAATTAATTGATACATAAACCCATTCATAGGAGAAATGATGAGCTCAAGCAATAAAATCATTACTGAAGTCGATGGCAATGGACCATCCTATACCTTCAGGCGATGTTTTCCAAGAGGTGGGCGTAAACATCCATAAGTTGTTGGCAATACGATTTCAGCAGCAGAGGTATCCAATAATTTCAGCAAGTTGCCTAAAAAAACATGCCAGCCATGCCAAAAGATGAATGAAAACATAGAATATGAAAAGATATCTAGGTTATGATTTTCTAGGGCCAAAAAATTATGAAGAAAGATTTTTTAAAACAAAAAAAATAAGCATAAAATATACAATACTCACCTAGACTCTCAAGCATACCATCAACTGTTTCTGGACTGGCAGTGACCAATGCCCCATGGCTTAAGTTGCTTCTGAATGCTTGATAGGAAGCCGATGCTAGTCTTTTCGGATCCAGCAAAGATATGCACACTGACAGTGAATGAACCAGAACAGATTTGGGTCTTGATTCTTCAAGAGCATGATGGAACAACCTCCCAACAAAACTGTAATTTTCATAGAACATAACAAAGAAAGGCGTAAATCATGAGAAAAAGGGAATTAAATATGAAATATTCACTAGTATGTGTGAGGCTTCTATAGATACAGACTGCATTGGATTAGAACTCTTTACAACTCATGTAGGATCCTTTTCAGTAGACTACCCAAGATATGCACTTTCTTTGTTGACAAAAATCCCAAAATTCATGTACAAAAATTCCAAAAAAAATATAAAAATCCCAAAAATGTCGAATAAGGAGTAACTTGTGACCATAGAACAAAGATAGAATACCTTGGACTGCATATCTTTGCAGCAAGAGATGGAGGTGCACACCGAGTAACTGCACATAGAATTTCCGCAGCATTGGCATGCACTTCAGGAGAATCCTGCTTGGCAATAATATACAACATGAACTTTTCTGCTAGGAAACATTTCTACCAAATATTTATGGGAGGGGAAAGTATTTACAACCCTCTCAAATATCACAGGAGACTCATTTTCACCCTCAACAATCAAACACAGTATTTAATTACCCAAACATATATTTCAGAAAAAAAAAACTTTCCGAACATAAAATTCAATATAAATAATAGTATAGTAACATAACATTACCGCTTGGTCTTACTACTAACAAGGTTCAATTAAATGCTAGGTGGGTGCTAGGCCTCCGCCGAACGCCTAGGCGAGGCGGAGTAAACGTAGATTAAATGTGATTAAATATTTCTGTTTAAAATAAAAAATGAGAATAAGCATGGAAATTAAGAATACATGATATGTTTATGCATAAATATGAAAGAATAAGTGGAAAAAGGAAGAGGAATGTCTCAACGGCCCACTCCTATCTGCAGAAGCCCACAGCCCATCAAACAAACACTTCTCCCGTTCCCCTGGATGAGATGCCCTACAACACGACACGCAGCCCCCAGCTGCGTCTTCTTCGCCCGCGCTGCCTCCTTCCCAGCCATGGCAACCACCGCTACCATGCGTGCACGGGCCCGTCCAATCCCCCACGCACCACCTCTGCTCCGTCAGAGTCAACAATCTCATGGCATACTCGAGCAAAAGGTGAGTTAAATCAGGCCATGTCACCTCTCAGTTGCCTTCCCTTTCCTATCCTCTGTAGGTGCTCGACTTCTTTCTGTGCAGCGCTCGATTGGCTCCTTAGGGCCTAAAACACAACGTTGGGGACCAACTACTGCCTAATTGTGGCTAATCATACACTTAATCATGTTTTTTCGAACAGTGACTGCTAATGTGCCATCCTAACTGGGGGACACTATTCTAGATTCACTCTACCTACCAGCTAGGAGAAAAATCTACATATCTTGTCCATCAATGATGGCCACTGCCCACACTAACCTTTAGGGTTATACAAGCAGCTTCTCTCATCGACACACCCCAGCTCATCTGAGCCAGAATCAGGAATCAGTCATGTGAATGTGAAAGCAGAAAAGAATGGTCAAGTAGGAATGGTGCTACCGAGATTCAATGAGACCTCTTGCTGTACATGCTTCGACATTCAACTATGCCCATTAGGCTGCAGCAGCAACGAAATCAGGCTAACAGCATGGTGATCAAGTTCAGCTTACCAAAGAATGTGTGTGCAATTTGGTGAGGAGAATCAGATGCAAAGGGAGACTGTAAATTTGAGAAGAAATAGCACTAGTTTATGGCTGATAAGATGCAAGGTATGTGAGAGGGAAATATAGGAACAGAGACTGGTAAGAGGTGACTGTTAATGCAATTGTTTAAAAATATTTTATTTCTATAGGAAGTCTCCAAGTCAATGATTCCTGTATTCCTACATGGAAAAGCAGCCCACAAGAACTATTAAAACTTACAAAAACAAGTCACCTAAGCACCGCCGTGCCACTTAGTGCTTGGTAAGAACCTAGCCTACCTATGTATGATTAGGCACTAAGGGCCTGTTTGGTAGCATGGTATTTTCACGGTTTTGAAACAATACCATGGCTTTTGCGAATACTGTGGTTTTAGAAGCCAAAAGATGTTTGATTGATATCAGCAAAACATGGTTTTGAAAACCATGGTTTACCTAAAACCATGGTATTTTTGGAGTTTTGGAAACTGAGATCAAGACTTCAGTTTTCTCTCTTGCATGTCTCTTCCGTAACATGAGGCTCTTGAAAACTGTGGTATATGGCTGTTGAAAACTGTGGAACCAAACAAGCCTCGGTTTTCATCAAAACTGTGAAAAAACCATGGTATTTGAAAACCGTGGTATTTGTGTCATGTACAACTGAAAACCACAGTATCCAAAAACCATGAAAAACCATGGTTTTTGAAAACTTTGCTACCAAACAGGCCCTAATACATCTACTCCCTCCATTCTAAATCATAAGTCGTTTTAGCTTTGTCCTAAGTCTAACATATATAGCATTGACCAAATTTTGCACAAAAATATATTCAGATATATGATATCAAATAAATACAAAAATCAATATACATTAAATGGTGTGTCTAATGAAAATAGTTTGATGGTGTAGAGTCAGGACAAAGCTAGAATGACATAAAATTTGGAATGGAGTAGCACCTAGCACTTCTTAAAGCACTGGCTCTAAAATAGATTATGAATGGAAGCGGCATATGTTTTAGAAGTTTGAGGGGTTAAACACCAATTCTCCAGTTCTAATATTCGCAGTGTTATGCAGGTACTTTCACTGTTACTTTTGTTTATTGTACAGCCAAAATGAGCAGATCAATAAATATCTTTAGGAGCTTATGCTTAAAATTTTCCTGACCAATGCTGCTACATTAATTAATCAATAACTAAATTTCCCCATGGATTTTGTGCTAAATATATTCCTGAGCGCTAGAGAATTTTTAACTTACCGTTGAGCTAAACTTATCTGCAATCATTTCAAGGACATCTGTATTTTCTAACCACTGCAATGTATCACCGTAGTTTGAATATATGGTCTCATCAGCACCAATCAGTCGTATCAGAACCTGAAGAATTTCAGGAAAAGCATCAACCAAGTGCACCCAAGAAATCACTAATTAAAAATAATTCTCAATAAACTTGCCTCCATTATTGATGTGATTCCAATCAGATCGACAAGCTGGGCAACTATCTCCGGATGCCCCTATAAAAGCAAATGGTGAGGCCTTTGTAAATCCATTGGAATGCTTAGCTTAACAGAAATTATTAATCTTGCAATAGAAACATGGTTTAGGGTATTAAAAAAATTTGCTTTAGCAGATTTCAGATACAGAAAGAGTAGCGGCCGCAGGTAAGCAGTGTTAAAGATTAGAATTCTTTGCTTCGCCGAACAATGCAAAAACATGAAAGAGATGGAGAAAAAAGTGTGATGATAGACTTCGTACAGTGAATGCAATTTAAAAAATTGTCCTTTATGCAGAAAAATATGAGGAATACCTGAACATAATTCATAAGTGGGGCAGTCTTCCGCAGCATCAAACATATTACCACCTACAATACATAATTAATTTAACTAAATTTAACTAAATTCAGCCTCAGCATAAAAAACACAGAATAAAGTCTAGCTCCAAAATGACAAACTCCTCCAAGGGACTTGAACATGAATTTATTTGATGATTCAGATAAACCAAGTTACCTTACTGAAATAACCGGACAATAATGTGCTATGTGGGTGATCAGGTTTGACAAACGAGAAAAGTAAGTCCATTAGCTGCAACAGACAGGGTGAAACGAAAAATAAATTAAGCTACAATACAATAATCTAGAGGTGAAAATATTCATAAGGGAAAAACCTCAAAGAGCAAATATATGACAAGAAAGCCAACCTCTTCGTCCTCTACTAGGGTCCTCAAAATGACATCAATTTCGCAAGTAAATATTTCACAAGCAATAAAAGGGAACCTGCAAGGAGTTGGGAGAAGTTCGAATGAATGAAAAAACTAATGCTTTTATGCAAAATGACAACATTAATGATCAAGGGTGTACTTAAAAGAGCGTTTCTTTTCAGCGTCCTCTGGAACTTCTTCAACAACATAACGAAGTAGCTGCTCCACCTGGGCCTTGTCACGTAAGCTACAGAAATAATTCAAGTATTACATAGCTGGGAAACCAATACTATCAGGTAAACTAAACACCACCACGTTGTAATGCTTAAGAAAGGAAACACTTAGGGTTTCATTATTATTAGCAATGTATCTAATAATGTCCTCCAGCAAGAAAACTTGTTGTGGGTCCATTAGCTACAGTAGTACAAACAGTATATTTTGTCCCAAAGACACAAAGCTAAAGAACAGTGCCAAGGTTCAAACACAGAGCTAGCAGAAGTACAATTTTATGTGCATAAGAGTGAGAACCTTTGCAGCAACTCAAAGTGCAGGGGGGTCAGAATTATATCATAAGCAATCTTATTTATCATTGTATTCTCTAACAGGTATTTCATTTGCCATTGCAATGATTGTACTATATCTCATAAGTCACAAGTGATGTAAGACAGCTCTCACACAAAAAGCAAATACTAAAGGTAAGTTCCATTAGTAGATTAAACATGTGTCTCATGTCCCAAAAACAATAAGAAAATTACAAGTTTATGAGCCGTGAATTCAGTGCTTTGCACTCCTGAATAATTTCATCCTCATCAAGAAGTTCTTCCAGTGTAAAATTTTCTTTGTCCAGAATAGTATCCACCTGAAAAGAATAAAACACTACATTAGCACAGTGAGCTACATGGTACAAGCTATTTACAGTGACTATGAAAGAACAAGAATGATCCATGTTGACCGTGAGATCCATCACTTGAAAAGGAATTTGGCAGTATACTAAGTTTCAGGCTTGCATAATATGAGAACTGAAACAAAATTAAAGGTGTCACATTGTTTTTCCCTTGAATATACAACCCTGTATTATGTGACCAGGCAACGATTCCTCCTCCATATCAAATAAACAAGTCCAAGCTCAGTAAATCCAACCAGGCCATTCCCGCCAAAAGAACTAATAGAATGGAAAATATAAGAGCATATTGCAATAGTACACTATTCCAGCACAACATGATAATCCTTTCTGCGGCTGCAACAGAACCCTATTCGTAGGTGATATGTTTACAAACATTTGTCTATAACAAATGCTCAGAAAACAGAATCCCACACGTGAACAGGTTCAGTATAAAATATCTGTGGCATAAATGAATCTCCTGTCATACACAAATGATACCAACGCATATCCTTCCTTTCAGCATCACGCCAGCGATCCCACCAGCACCCTAAAATCCACGGGAATAGAATACGCATGTACTCACCAACGCAGAAATCACACACCTCCCAGCCACAACGCACTCGCACACTAGTCCCAGCACGAACTTTGCCAGATAATATTCAAAACCAGCGAGCATTACAGCCCAACAGCCGAATCCAAATCCAATCCACCGACCCAATCCGGAACAACCAAACGCCCACAACCGCCGCTTTCAGTCACAGCCACCCCAGCCTGAGAGAAGGAAGCAGCAGAGAGTGGTTAGGAGCAGGAAGGGAAACTCACGGGCGAGGCCGCGGAGAGGCCGGTCATGCGCCAGAACATGGCGGCGGCGGCGGGATGACGGCGGCGGATCTAGGGTTTGGGGCGTCGGGGAGCGCGAATCCGCTGGCGAGTGCGCGCGAATCCTGACGGCGGCAGCCGAATTGGGCGGCCGCGGAGGGCGGGGCGGATCCGGAGGGTAGGGGAGTGGATCGAATTGGGATCGCGAGGTGGGGGAGGCAGGGAAGGGATGCGCACGCACGCGCACGCACACGAGAGGATGAAAAAAGGAGCACGCTTTTCTATTTCGCAGTCTGGGTAATTTCGGTTTGGGCCTGGCCTGGGACTGGGTGGCCGTCTCCACTGCTGTTACTTTCGTCAAGGCACAGGTGGCCGGTCACAGACAGGTGAATGATTTGGAGTGTTTGCCTTGGTTTCTCTGTTCTAAAACAAAATCCTAAAATCTATACGGAGGTCAAGCTATGGTCATGTTTGATGCACCCAGCTAATTATTCCATCTGTTAGAGTCGTTTAATTTTTGACACAAGTTTAACCAACTTATCTATTTAATTTTTTAAAAAATATAGAAAAAATCAATTCAAAAGTATTTTATCAAGTGGGCTTGTCGCATGCTAGAGTCTCTAGCGACGGAAATCTTTGCCAATTATAGGTGGTCATCTTCTAAGCGATTAGCTTTGGTTTATTTTCTTCTATTTTTTAAACCTCTTTCTCAGGCCAAGAGCCATAAATAATCGGTGAGAAATGGTACCATGCGGGTACCAAATGCTTTACAACCACAACTCTCTTTTTATATTGGTGGAGTTAGATGATTTAAGTGCAAATTTAGGGGTTACTTTATGTTATTTTCATAAGGATAGAGGTAATAAATTAGAAGCAAGTTAGATTCAGCTATATTTTATTAATGATGATTAGCATCTATCGAATTGATGACTAAGTGTTACGATTTTTCTGAGAATTTATATGCTTCTACTCATCTTACAAAAGGATTAATGTTTATTAGTTGTTAGGATAATATTTTTCATAACTGTTAAACTATTCATGCATTAATGTATACTTGTTATGAATTGTAGCATATATCACATATGTTTACTTGAGTTAATTTTTTTAGATTTGCAATGTTTTGGGAGCACTTAGATTGTGGCTTGGCATGTGAAAGGTACACGTGGGTCGTGCTAGATGTCCCAAGAGGGGTGAATTAGGTTTTATGAAAACGAAGGTTCACAAAACAATTTAATATTACATATGCAAGATATAAAACTAAATGCACTAAGGTTTTTCTAAGTGTATCTACTTCTATAAAAAATGATTTCAAATTCTAATCCTAAAATCTAGCCTACCAAGATAGTTTAGAAATGTAAACACACAATTGCAATAATGTAAACTGCAGAATGTAAAGGGTGATAAAAGAGCAAACTCTTGATGACAGTGACGACGATGGCAACAAGGTGAAGATTCAAAAATTTTTGCCAAAATATCGAGTAGAAGCGCAAACCTTTCTCTAATTGGATCCCCGCGCAAGGCCTTGCTCTTGCTTAATCCACACAACAATTTTAAGGTCTTGATGTATGCAAAGATCAAGTAGGGGAATGTGAAGCCTTACAAGGGTCAAGCTCCTCCTCTAGCAACTCTAGATATCCTTAGTTTCGCTCCACTCACAGCTATGACTTCCACAGGTCTCTCTCGGATGCTCTATAAGCCATCTCTATTAAGGTGAGATTTGGGCAAAATACAGATGCTAAGGGTCTCCCTCCCTCTCACTGGCAACCAGAGGTTCACAAACCTCGTTATTTAACCTTCATTGGAATCGAGGGTAATACACTAAACAAGGGCTAAACAAGCACTCACGAGATACCTAGATGATATGCTTTAGCGCTTTTGTCACACTTGGGTACTTAAGCATGTGTCTCAACACCAAAGTGAAGTCTAAGCGTCCTCTTGTGATGGGGAAGGAGGTATTTATAGTACAAACCATCAAACTAGTTATTTGAAGAAAAAAAGTCGTTGTCGCAATCCTCACCGAACCATATGGTGTAGCACCAGACCATGTGATGAATACATTTTTCCAACTAGCTTTTGGAGCTGGCTACCGAAGATGAAGTGCCTAGTATTTAAGTCATGTTTGTGTCTTTGTGAGATTATATAATCTAGTTTTAGAGTGTATTATATAAGTTTTTAGAAAATCCCTATAGTTATTGTTATAGATTAGTTAGAAATATGCTGAAGTAAACACTCTTAGAGTAGCTTATAGATTATGATAATCTATGGTGTATAGATTAAATTTGTTGTACTTTGAGCTGCATTGTTTGTTATCCACTTAAGCTTAATTAAGCTAAATTATATAATCCGTAGGGTAAACAAACATGACATTAATAGCGAGAACAGGAACTTTGCCACATTCCTCATCCCAGAAATGTTCGCTCCATTATGCGAATGCATGCACAATTTCTTTCCTAGATGGTTAAAACTGTTTTTAAGTAGCATATCACATCCAACATTATGTTTCCCGACCCTGTCTGATATTTATTATCAGACCGTTCGGTGCATGTAAATCGCACAAGGTCTTGATTCTTCAAGGCCTCGGTCTATCTCCTCCGATGTATCACGAGACAGTCTAGTGTACCATCAATCCATCGCTAGACTGTCCGGTGAGAGCAATTTTAGACGCAGTCGCTACTTCCTCCTCCGGCTACTTATATCCGTGGTTAATAACTGGAACGTCAGATGCATATAATTTGCACTAGGGACATATATCATGGATATTCAACCGAATAACCAATAGTTTTGCAAAAACACTAATTTATATGTACATATGTACCAAATAAAATAAAATATACACGTAAAGACAATGATTTACTTTTTAAAAAAAACTTTTGAAGACTTCGGATCTTGGCCCATTTGCACCAGCTCTTGGGTCTTCAATCTTAGCCATCTTCTTAGCATTGAACTATGCACACAGTATTATCAAACCGCCCTGTCACGGCTCCTTGCCTTTTTCCATTAATGTCTTGTATATTTTTTGGGCGATGTATAAATGTTTTATGCTCATTGATCATTTTTTTGAGACGTTTGTGTCCTAAGTTTATCATTTCTATGGTGAAACTAAAATAACTATTAAAGAGTAAATTACACCCACCATACAACAACTTGTTATGTCATATCAATTTAGTCCGACACCTTGCAAACCATGCGAACCGATGCATAAACTTGCTAAGTGTGTGCATACACGGTCTAATGTACACTAGCGAGCGTATTTTGTATGGTGACTGCTCACATGGACATGCAAGTAATACAAGGTAGAGTTATTTGTATACAAAGTGGACCCAAAACCAGTGATTTTGCACGTAACCTCTGCATCTATTCACTCAGAAACGCACTATTAATTGGCAGTTTACGGCTCCTGGTAGTTTTTGTGGAGATCGCGGCTGCTCCTGCTAAAGGCCGCAACACACGATCTACAACCGTTTGTGGCGATAAAAGACCTTTTTTTTTTTGCATATTGGCCGGTGCCTATTTCTAACGCAGCTCCATCGATGAGTCTGTGCGAGCTTTGCATATGCATAGGGCCTATTCTGTTGGCTTGGTGGGCATGGCTTCCAGCGGGGGATGATCAGAGTGGCTTGAGCACAGGGTCAGGTGACCAGCGGCTCAGCAATGTCAGATTAGAGGACGCCTAGGGCTGGACAGGAAGATAGCAAGCTTAGCAACATATGAGTAGTCTGCCATGCATAAAAATTAGCAGTACATGGCTGTGAGGACGGAGGAAATCGGATTTTGAGATTTGGAGGTACCAGTTGGGAATAGGCGAATAGCTTTATAGGAGTTAAAACATGTAACGACATTTTGTATTTTCACTGTTATGACCATAACATCGCCGCGTAAATTGCCAAATGATAAAAATACGCTCGATAGCGCACATTGGATCGTACATGCACACATGTAACGACTTTAGGCTGTCCCCAGTGGGAAGTCTCAAACGGTTCCTCAAAACACTGTTTGATATAAATGCATCACTGTAGACAGAAAGGGAAATAGTTGGAATAGCGATAGGGAATGAAATTTGAAGAGTGTTGTTGGAGATAGCCTTAAGCATCAGTTCGCATGGTTTGCAGGTTGTTGGATTAAATTGATACGACACATCAAGTTATTGTACGTTGGGTACAATTTACTCAATATTAAATACGTTAGTCTGAAATAATCTTTTGTTATTTAATCACCAAGTTAAGCGCGAGGCTTGTGACCTATTTTTCTTAAAACAGAAAAAAAAAACGAATCGATCTTAATATAACGAATCATACTCTTTGTGGACAGATCCGACCGTTAATGGTTTAAGCGTGGACCTATTCCCAAACGTTTCAAACGTTAACAGTCCTGCAATCTATCCAATCCCCAGCCACGTCCATGTTCCCATCCACGGGATCTTGAGCTGAAAACTCAATGTACGCACGCTATTATTGAGATGGCATTTCCTAAAGCATGAAGTTTTATCGATTGACTTTGCTGGCTCTTTTTTATTCTTCGTCCTAAATCGCAAAGGTTTTTCTTTATATTTGTCCATATTTGATGAATCTACACACAAATTGAATATATTTTATCATATTTTACTATTACTAATTAGAAGTTATAAAAGAAACACGAATTGCGGAGCGCGCTAGAAAAAAATAAATCTTAGACATTCACATAAAAATCAGAAACATCCGGCCATCCGTCGAAGAGTATCCGATAATACTAGCCATTAGATCTATTATATCTTCTAAAAGATTACCACCATGTCATTACGAAAGACCATCGAAGTAACTCACAAAATTTCCACATAAATTACCCACCGTGTCATTATGAAAAAAACATTAAATTAACTCTCCAAATTTTTATATAAATTACCACCAAGCCATTACGAAATATGAATTAAAATAGCCCCCTAAATTGGCAAATAAATTACTATAAGTAAAATAATCCTCTAAATTTGCATATAGATTACCCCCCACGCCATTAAAAAATATGTATTAAATAACTTCCTCAATTTGAAAATAAATTACCCATTGTGACATTATAAAATATGTATTAAATAATCCCTAAATTTGTATATAAATTATCCACTAGTGTCATTATACAAGATAAATTAAAATAACCTCTAAATCTACATATAACTTAACCACCATGTCACCATGCCACTACGAAAGACCATTAAAATGACCCCCAGATTTTTATATAAATTACCACCAAACCATTATAAAATATGAATTAAAATAATCTCCAAAATTGGGATATAAATTATCCATCATGCCATTATAAACTACCAGCGAAATGCCCGTGCGTTACAATGGGAGTAAAAATGCTTAAGCACCTCTAGTCTAGATAGGCCTCACGAATAAATTCCATGTCCTATTGTTTCGAATTTCCTTTTGCGTGCGAGGGAATTTAGATAGTGTCGGTTGGGTTAGAATTATTACTTTTTAGCTTTTTGGCAATATATAGAACGTCCAAAACAGAATTTATATATGACCTAGGTATCTGTTTTCACGTAGTATGTTCCTCCCGTCCGAATTGGGCTCCCGAATAAATTGCATGTCATGTTGTGTTAATTGGGATGGACTTTCATTTTAGCTTTCCGTCGATATATAGAACGTTGAAAACGAAGTCCGTATGCGATTTGGGTGTCCGTTTTCGCGTGCGTTGTTCTTGCAGTCCAAATCGAGCTCGTGAATAAATTCCACGCTATATTGTTTTGACGATTTACGTTGACTGAGAGAGAATTTTAAAGTGGTTTCAGTTTGGTTGGAAAGATTATTATTTTAGTTTTCCATCGACATATAGAGCGTCAAAAACGGAGTCCGTATGCGATTTGGACGTCGTTTTCTCGTGGGTTCCTTCTCCGGTCTGAATCCGGTTCGCAAATAAATTAAATTTCAAACAAACCAAACCCATATGTATGGTATGTTAAATTGGACCACAGAATCCTTCTTCTTTTATTATTAGGTAGAGATGAAGTAAAATAATTCCCTAAATTTTCATATAAATTACTCTCATGGCATTAAAAATAGAAAATAAATTACTCGTTGCGCTGTTATAAAATATGTATTAAAATTACATGCCAATGTCATTATAAAAGATGAATTAAAATAACCTCTAAATTTGCATATAACTTAACCACCATGTCATAACGAACACCGTGTCATTACGAAGGATGAATTACAATAACTCCCCAAATTTTCATATAAAGTACCACCATACCATTATAAAACATGAATTAAAATAACCCCCTAAATTGGCATATAAATTATCAATCGTGCCCTTATAAACAATGAAGTAAAATAATCCCCTAA
This sequence comes from Paspalum notatum, assembly GCA_022530915.1. Taxonomy (NCBI): domain Eukaryota; kingdom Viridiplantae; phylum Streptophyta; class Magnoliopsida; order Poales; family Poaceae; genus Paspalum; species Paspalum notatum. Next base: position 18,591,363 of record CM039686.1, read on the forward strand.
GTTTGCATATAAATTACTCTCATATCATTACAAAATATGTATTAAATAACTTCCTAAAATTGAAAATAAATTACCCATTGTGCCATTATAAAATTTGTATTAAATAGTCCTAAATTTGTATATAAATTCCTCACAAATGCCATTCAAATGCCATCATAAAAGATGAATTAAAATAACCTCTAAATTTGCATATAACTTACCCACCATGTCATTACGAAGGATGAATTAAAATGACATCTAAATTTATATATAAATTATCCACCATTTTATTATGAAAGATAAATGAAAATAATCACATTTAATACTAAAAATAAAATGACATCTAAATCTAAAAAAAATATGGTTTTGTAAAAAATAAATAACAAAAATAAACCTATGTATATTCTTCTAAATTATCATCGTTGCTACAATTAAAGTTACATATCATTTAGTACATATACATATTAAAAGTCAAACCCGTACGAGAGTATAGGTTGATGGACTAGTACATAAATGAATCAATCTAGTTAAGGTGTAGAATATTTACAATTTGAGACGGAGGGAGTATCATAGTTAAATTTTTCTGATTTTCTTAATTGTTTTGTGACGTTAGCTTGTTTATAGTGCTAGTGTTGGGTTTATGCGACGGTATCCATTGAATATTTCAAGTGAAGAATAAAACATGAATCTAAGATCATCTCCGGTGGATCGTATATCCACCTTGAAAAAAGGTACGAGTTCGTGCCACAATTAGTATCGATTGTTTGTGGCTCTAAAAGGTAATAGCTGTCTGTAGCTTGCAGTCTATCATCTCCAAATACACATACGAATGTCTATATTTTATTCCAAACTCAATTAAGGAATGACTTTGACAGGTAGTTTTCTCAAATAATGAAATCAATAATCCAGTGATATTTATACCAGTATATCCATTTCATTCATTGCAAAAAGGATATTTTAGGGATGTACCTTCTGAACAAACAATGTTTTACAGCCAAATTTTACGCACGATTTGCAGTTGAGAGTTAAGAGATTCAGAGCATGTAAATAGAATCAAGAAGATTATAAACTGTAGCAAAAGAAAAAAACACTGGCTCGTTCAATATGTAAATGATTGTGTAGAGAGTAGTACTTCCCTTGCATTTTATCACAACCAAGCATTGGACAGGAAAATTATTTGTCGGGTATGATCCAGGACAGCCTCTAGACCGAGTAAATATATTGAAATGGGTATTACCATCATCATCATATCGAGAGAACATGCTGTTAAAATCTACATGAACCCTTTCCAGAATTCAAACCATATAGTTTATGACACTTCATGTTCCTACCACTACCCTCATAGGTAATCTCTTCTCGAACTAAGACTGTTATCTATTCAAGAATAAAATGGCTGTATTGATTTCACATAATCCCCCCAAAAGTCCAAAACTATTCAAATAAGTTCTAGAAATCAGGAAGGATATTCACGTGGAACCAGTTTATACCTTGCCTACTTACAATGAATAATCACAGCCATCTAAGCAAGGTCACGAGCAAATAGCAGGTGAAACCGATCCTGAGTGGCTAACAGCAACTTCACTGCATCTGCTGATACCTTCAAATGCCTGGACGCACACTCCTGAAAATCCCATCAGAGCATGGAATACATTTGGAAGGCTTGTCTGCAGATTGTTCAGCGTCATGGCTCGGCTTGTCCTCACTGAGGTTAGGTATCTGGCCTTCTCCTCCTCGACCTGCTTTCTAAATGCATCAAGTTTTGTTCCATTCTTTGATACTGAATAGTGATTCTTATTTGGAGGCTGGACAGAGTTTTGCGCTGCGTTTTCACTGTGTTTCTCTAACTGGGTCTGAAACTTGCTATCCATGTTATCTGACTTTTTCTTCAACTGACGCTCTTCACTCTGTTGTACAACTATAGAGTGTATGGCTGACATAAAAGTCTTTATTGCTTCAGCTGCTACCTGTTTGTATAAACAAGGGGCATCCTTTTAAAGAGAGGATCTTGTGAAGATAGCTAAATGGCAAGTGCAACGAAATTCGTGACAGATGAGTACACTGGTCCTTCAATTCATTCATGAAGAATGTATAAATATTCTTATTTAATGAAAACATGTGTTCAAAAGTTCCTGAATGCTGGATTTCAACCGAAAGAAAATACCAAATTGGTCCTACTATACCTTCTCGGGTAGCCTGTCAAGAGCACGCTGAAGTTCCTCAGACAGGTTACGAATTCCAGATGAGCTTCTCATTAAGTCATCATCATCAGGAAGGCAGTCCGTGAGTTTAATCCATTGGTTGAGGATGCTTATATATTCGCGCTGCAATGCAATCAGATTGCAGAAGGCACTGTGCCATCCAGACACCTCAATTTCCAGCTGAGATGTTGCCTGGCAATGAGTGTCACTTGTTGGCTCACTCCCAGGTCTGTTGCCTACGAGGCTAGCTTGCTGGGCAATATGGTTCTGAAACTGATGACACTCGTACATGTTTCTCCACATATGCACAAGCCTAAGTCAAGAGAAGAAAGTTCAGAAGAGATAACACGAACCTAGATAGTACTGTGATAAGGACTAAAATTGCATAAAAAAGATAATATTTGAAGCATTGATATGAGCAGCACCGATAGACTGCTGCCTGCATTCATTGATTATTGCCTCGCCTCCAAGGGCCACATTCCATGACAATAGTCGCATTATGTATGAAGTCACTACTAACTAATTACAAAAAGGCTCCAGTATGACAACACTCAGCACATGTGACTTAAAAGGTAATAAGCCATTCTTGTGAGTTCCAAATGAACTTATCAGACAATGCTAATACAAGAACAAGTAAGAGTGAATATTGTTTTCGAAATAGCAGTTTTTTTTAATGTAGGAGTATTTTAGTTAACAAACTTTTGGAGCTTACCCTGCAGATAATTCAATAATCTGAGGATATAACTCCTCATCTCTGAGCTTTGATATGGAAAAACAAGCCAAACTCACAGCTTCCTCCAACGAAATTATCCGAGTTTGCAATTCTTCAATAGCATCCTGAACTCTTTCTGCATGCAACCTATCATGCTCCCCTGATTCTAGCTTTTGTAGCACTGAGATGTGCTTCTTGTACTGGAGCCTTGCAAATTCTTCATCCTGTAGGATAGATAGTAATAATCAGCAATGTGTTGACTTTTTGGTAAAGCAAGTAAAATGGAAGCACGTAAATATTTTGCTGTCATGTTGTTGTGCTCTCTTGTTAATAGAACAAATAATAAATATGCTCATGAAACAATTTCCAGATACCACAAAAAATGCTAGGAGTCCAACAGTAGTTCACCTTGACTAACTTGTAGAGTTTTTGCTCCTCGTCATAAAGCTTCTCCAGTGTTTTGCCATGGTAACCATATCCAGAGGTATCATTAGAGTTCAGAATTGCAGATTCGCTGTTAGCCAGCTGCGATTTGAAAGACCAGCTCCAAGAAAGTGTGGAGAAAACCTTAGCAGATTTGGAATATTTTCCTGCACCTGGAAAAAATAACCACCACTACTCAGCAACTGACTGAAAACCAAGGAAGACAACATTGTTGTCCTAAACAATGCATGAATATTGGACACAATAATACTCAAAACTAGATCAAATTAAGACCTATTATGTATAAAAGATCTTCTTGTCTGTTCTTCTCATTTGAAGACAGAAGGATGAAGATCCTCTGATGGTTTCACCTAGGGGGTTTCATGAGGATCATCTTAGTGAACAGCAGGAGAGCGGTGTGAATGCATATTGTCAAAAGAGCAGACCATGACATGAGACATTAAATCCATTTCATTTCTAAGCTAGCAGATGGATTACGGGTATCCTGTCAAGAATTTCAAATTTCAGGACAGAACAGATTTACATCCACCTAATTTCAACGACCTTGTTTGATGATTTGCAGACTTTTCCAAAAGAGCATTGACACACCCAAAGAAAGAAGATTCTAGAGCATAAGTTATTGACTGGCATCTCAAAGATATGTATATAATAATAGCAAGTGGACACATATTACCTTTCTTTGTCTCTGTCTCTAAGGCATCAGGAGACCCACCAGCAGAGTCCAAAAGAATGACAACATCTCTCCCACTCGCTGCTGCTTTCAAGAAGTACTCATCAATCTCTTTAACAATCTCTACAAGTGATCTATTACTCGTCCAAGGCACCGCTGTAGAGTCTGAATCTTTTGTCACCCAGCTCACCATTGAAGAGTTGTCACCAACCAGAGCCCTACCCTTTGCTGGATTGACATGGACCCTATTCACAATGCCATCATCGTTGCCAAGCACGCTTTCATCCTCCTCTCCATCAAATTCTGCGTTTGTCTCCACCCAAGGATCATTGTCCATGGTAACATGCGAGGTCACTTCTTTATCGTTCCTATCAGCAAATGGAGAAGGGAAATTCAAGCGGTCCACATTGTAAGGATCCAAGTCCTCCCATTCTATGCCGGGTGGTGGGGGTGGTGGCAAAGGAGTTGAGCAGCTGTCAGTGTCGTCGTCGTCATCATCTGTAAATTCACCATCCCTCTTTCTTAATCTTATTGGGCTAAAAACCAGAGGCGGTGGGCGGAGCTCATCACCCCCCTTCTCCATCTTCTTTATGGTTGTTCTTGGACTAAAAGGGAGAGGTGGTGGGGGGCCTGGCGAGGGTGGCAATGAGGACATAACAGATGGTTCAGGAGGAGGCGGGGGCGGTGGCTGTTGATTAGGCGATGGGGGCGCTGCAAGGCCTACAGGAGGCTGCTGTAACAATGCAGACTCCACTTCCACAAATTGACGGAGAGTAGCTCCTGTGTTGCGGAGGGCGTGCAGGTATGCAATGTGTGCAGCAGCAAGCTCCGGGCGGCGGCGCACAAGCTGCTTCATGAGCTGCCTCCTGTCCTTGCACCTCCTCACGGGCTCCTCATTGTCCACTTTGGAGTTGGAGCAACCCATCTGTCACCACACACCAACGAGCACAATACCCCAGTGGTAGCTTAGAGGAATGCAGACCGCAGCACCAACCGGAACTCCTAAAATTGGTTCTTTCTCTGGGGTTGATGAAAGTTGACTGAAAGTCTGAAACTGATAACCAATTTCCACTAAAATTCCAGGATGTAGGCACTGTCCAGCCACAGCTCCTAATCATATGACGCGCAATCCAGAACTCCCCGGATGGGTTGTATGGGTTCCTACGTAATTGGCCCCCAATTTTGCTAAAAAAAAGGGGAAGTGGGTAGACACCCAAGAAATTGGTCCTGCTCTCCAACAACCAGTCACAGCTCACAACCACCTACCAATTCCTCTTCTCTTGCATCGAAACCCGATACTGAAACGAATTACACAAGAGAGACATCCAAAAACGACGAATCAGCCAATACAGGGGGAGGAAACCAAGATGACCACAGGGGAGAAGCAGATTCTTGAATAGACAGAGCTGCGCTGTGGCTGCAAGGCACCTTACCAGAGAGTGGCCCGGTTGAAGAAACGCTCCGCGGCCAGCAATCCCCCGGTTGTTGGTCAGCTCGGATGCTACGCAGGGCCGACCGAAGAAAGAAGGATCTAGACAAACGCAGACGAAGAATATGCCGACAAAAAAAGAGAGGAGAGAAAGACGGTGGTGATTGCATCATGTGATTCTTACCCACTCCCAAGAAGCCATCTCCATTTTCCCCCTCATCTCCCTCTCTCCCCCTGGAGGCAGCAGTTGGCAATGGGTAATAGCGGCCGGCAATTGGGACTTTGGGGGGAAGAGAGAGGCTCCAGAGAGAGAGAGAGAGGTAGGGATCAACCGGCAGGAGGAGCAGGAAGGAAGGGGAAAGAAGGAGAAGGCGTGGGATGCGGTTGCGCAATTAAAGTAGTAGGAGTAGTGGGGAGGAGGAGGGAACAGTGCGCAGCTGCAGGCCTGCAGCTGCAGCGCCGGAGCAGGGGGAGAGAGGTGGGGTGGTGCGTGGCGTGGACGGTGGACCCGTGGCGGCGGTGGTGTAGGAATGTGGGCAGAGCTGCCACTTTCCACACCGCTGGCGCCGAAGCTGCAGGCCTCCGGCTCCGACCACTTGTGCGGCCCTCTTCGACTTTTCCATTCTACCCTTCTTCCTCTTGGCCTTTTCCTTAACGATAGGTCCACACTCCACTCCGCCCCCCAGCTCCACTCCACGGGCAAGGATTAAAAACAGATTAATGGCGATGGTTAGTGCTATTACTATTAGCGTGTGCTCAATCAAAGCTTTGCCAAGGATATCGACAGCCTGTTTGTTTGGCGCTTGTACGCCAACGGCGACCGGTCCGTTGATTCTTCTATAGCCCAATGACGTACTTGTACTCGACCAAGAGATTTCCCCAACGCATTACGGACTTCGGCCGCGCTTGGAACCAGGACGCTCATGGAATCCGGCTAGTGATTTTTGAAGACTAGATCAGTTTGCAAGATTTTAAAAGCTACCGCCTTTAAGCTGATGCAAGCTGGGGGCATGTTTGGACCACAACTATCTTTTGAAAGCGAGTAGATTTTACAATTTAGTTGGATCCAAATGCTGACTTCTTTGAGCCATCTTGTGACCACCGAAGGTGGTGTGCTAGCTAGCCATGTTACGAAGCGAAAGAGTTTAAAAACTGAAATTGTTTTTTAGTGACAAAACTTTCTACGCTTATTAGGTTAGAGACAAGTTTGGGCTAGCTTCTGGGGGTCAGGGGTGGCACTAGCAGTTTGTCTTGTCCAAGCAAGCAGACCGAGAGGGACAAAAAGGATGGAGAGCACGCTACGGCACCGAGTCGAGGTGGAATAGAATTCGGATAGGCACGACGACACGAGCCACAGGAGCAGATGCGAAATATCATAACCGCGATCGGTTCTCCGACCGACCGATTTTTCCCCCGCGCGCGAGGAGGCACAGACTGAACGTGTGAGCGAAATGTGTGTGAAGTGTGATAAAATCTACGAACGGAAAGATAAATGATGGAACTACGAAAGGACATGAACAGCGCTGGAAAAGGGTCAACCGTCAAGCGTGTCTGATCGGCTCGCCGATCGGTTGTCAATGAGCCGGTGAGCACAAGATGGGTTTGGTATTTTGATAATTTTTTAGTAATGTTTGTTAATACCATAGTATTTTAGACTGTTTGGTTGCATTCTAAAAATTTATTTCTAAAATTATGGTTTTATAGATACCATGGTATTTTTAGAGTATTGAAAATTCCACTCCAACTCAAAGTTTTCATAGTTTGGTTAGCTCTTGTCTAAATACAATGGTTTATGATGTTACATCCAAATACCTGGTAGTTTTAATGGAATTAGATAAACCATGGTATTGTCGACAATGAAAAACCATGGAATTCTAAAATTATGATTTCCAAACTGGCCCGAAATATTGTGTGCGGCGTGCTGTTGCAGCTGCGCGTTGTGCATTGCATATTTATACTACCATCTACCTACGTCTATACTACTTCTACTGATCGCGCCCTTAGGGCCTGTTTGGATCCAAGTGACTAAATACAAAGTGACTAAACCTTTAGCTACCTCTGTTTGAATCCTGTGACTAAATCAGTGACTTTTAGCCACTTTTAGTCACCCCTGTTTGGATCCATTGCATTTAGTTACCATTTAGCTTCTCCTTGGTGACAAAAAAAAAAAAATCTTTAGTCAGTTTTGACACTTTAGTTAGTTTTTAGTCACTCTGATTTGGTACTTTAGTCATCTAGTGACCAACGTTTAGTCAGTTTAGGTTTAGTCACCTGGATCCAAACAGGCCAAGTATATTTGGTATGTCTCGTTTGCCCGATGGCACTATTTATTTTGTCATGTGTTTGAATGTTCATTTTATCCAAAAGACCTCTCCTATAAGTATTGTTCAGCTAATGGTGGTGTTGTAAATATGACATATCTTTTATATCTACGTAGAATGTTTGAGTAAAACAAATGGGCAGCACTATGTGCAAATATAATTGTGAATTTAGGGTAGCTCAGTCGATTAGGTGGTGGAGCAGCGTATTTGCGTTCAAGTTCTCAATTTGGTATGATTGTTCGTATTTTTCTATATTTATTTTTAGGATTTAATGATATTATTCTTTCAGTGATGGGCGATATTTTTTTCTGCTTGGTAATACCACCCTAGTTCTATATATGCAGCCAAATACACCAGACCACTAAAAAGGCACGCTAGTAGATTAAGTGTTGATACAATCTTATCCTAACGAAATAAATATGTCTACAAAAATTTTAAAAGAAGGATGCAATAATAAATTTGTTTAATGAAGGAGCATCATACAAAAATAAATGCCGCATAGGCATAGGGTTGGGCCATTCAGCTGGCCAAATCGTACAAAGTAATCCCTCTGGCCCAAACAAATTATTATAGGTTAATTAAGTTTGACTAACTCATCTTATTTAATGTTTTTATAATTATCATATATTTTCACTATGATTTTGTTACCATACATTAAGTATGACTTGAATTTTTGTAATTTATAATTTTTTAAATAAGATGAGAAGTGTGAATTTGGTGTAAAAAATATATAATGATCTATGTGTTTGGTTTAGGAGTGGGATGGGATGGAGCCATTCCATCCCATGTTTGGTTCCAGAACTAGGATCTTCCAGGAGCGAAGCCATCCCCCGAGAGGGAATATTCCCTCCAGATTCGGGATGGCTCCGCTCCAGAAAATTTGGCGGACACGCTCGTCCCACTCGCACGCCGTTCGTCTTCCGTCCGAGGTGTACGTGACGCAAGCGAGTCCGAGCGACGCCGGGAGGAAACACGGCCAGGCGAGTTCGCCGCCAGGGGGAGGAGGAGGCGGGGCCGGGCGCGTCCGCCGCCGGGGGGAGGAGGACGCGGGGCCGGGCGCGTCCGCCGCCGGGGGGAGGAGGACGCGGGGCCGGGCGCGTCCGCCGCCAGGGGAGGAGGAGGCGGGGCCGGGCGCGTCCGCCGCCGGGGGAAGGAGGACGCGGGGCCGGGCGCGTCCGCCGCCAGGGAGAGGAGGAGCGAGGCCCGTCGCGGCCGCCGCCAGGGGAAGAGGACGCGGGGCCGGGCGCGTCCGCCGCCGGGGAGAAGAGGACGCGGGGGCCGGGCGCGTCCGCGCCGGGGGGAGGAGGACGCGGGGCCCGTCGCGGCCGCCGCCAGGGGAAGAGGACGCGGGGCCGGGCGCGTCCGCCGCCGGGGGGAGGAGGATGCGGGGCCGGGCGCGTCCGCCGCCAGGGAGAGGAGGAGGCGCGGCCGCCGCCGGGGGAGGAAGCGTGGTCGCCGCTGGGAGATGCGGTCATGCGGGCGAAGCGAAGGGAGGAAGAAGATGCACTTGATTGAGTCACTGACAGACGGTCCCACAAAACGGTGAACCTGTTATCCCCATCCTTTCATCTCTCCAACCAAACATAGAATGGAGCCATTCTATCCCACCAACCAAACACGGGATGGAGCCATTGCGTTCCTAAAATCAGGAATGGAACCATTCTATCCTACCCCGCTCTCCAACCAAACGGACCCTAAACGAATGGAGTAGCTAGTTTTATACAGGAGTAATTTAGACTAGAATCGACATGAGAATTTCTAGGGAACCCAAGAAGCATACGCACATAGTGGAATTCGTGACCGTAGCTTTGTGCACGGCCGGTGTACACCCCTTAGGCCCTGTTTAGATGTTGTGTATAACTAGTTTTCAATTGTAAATTATTGTGCACAACAAAACAGTTGGAATTTAATTCGCTGGCAGGGTGACACCCAAAGCGCTGCTCCACCCTCCTTGTGCACAATATTTTTTTTGACTCAGCATGGAAAAGAATATGGGCATGTATTTTATATTGGTTTTGGGCTTAAAACTTCCAAACATGCCCTTACGAATGCGGACTGTAGTATGTAGCAGGACTGGTCACTGGAGTGTTTTCCCGGGCCAACCGCTCTGTAATATTAATGGTGGCATATATGTTCGGCCCGAAAATGATGACGGTGTATTCGGTGGGTGATGGGCGCCGACTGCCGACACAGCCACACGCATCCTCCAACCACAAAGGCCCCAAGCCACGGAGCATGTGGCTGCTGGGAGGAACTCATTAATAGTCTCCAGCTATCTCTCAAAAAAATAGTCTCCAGCTCAGCGTCGTTGTTTCTTCCCCTTTAAAAGAATGGGCCCTAGATTTTGGTAAAAAGAGAACTTCAGCACACCACCTGCGGCAGCGACAGAGGCAGCAAGGTATAGCAGTAGCACCATAGTTTTTCTTGCTCAATAATTTGGACAATCTCAACCTAAACCTCGGTTGTATACCATACCTTTTTAAATCTTCAGCAGAGCTTTTAATTTCCATAGGTTTCTATTTATATTGAAAATATTTCTAAGTATTAGAGCTGCATAAAATGTTCACCTAATGATGATCATTTGAAGTTAACGCTAAGCGCAATGATGCCCACTAAAAGTTCGGGACCGGAAAAATAGCGGAAATAAAGCCCACAAAACACCTGCAGCGAGAGCTGATATCATATCCACCAAATATAGCATAGGGGCTTGTTAGACCATCTCTAATGGCTTTGCCCCTATCCACTGTTCCTTCGCTATTTTAACTATCCCTCTCTATATCTACAGTGCAGTCCATTGGGGATAGCCTTATATACCTACCTGATATCATCGTTATAAACCTATATTATCTAATAAAAAACACAACAACAAAATTTATAAAAATATCTTTATTCAGTACAAACATTAAATTAACAAAGAAAATCCTCCTAATTCAAAATTCATATAATTCAAAAACATTAAATAATAATTTACGTACATGACATACATGCATTTTGATTAGTCATGATAAAACCCATCTAATCAGGCCCCAGAACGGCGAATGGTGGGTAAGGCACTGAATCTGAATCCCGCGGCAAGGTACTCGTCCAAGTCCTAGTTAGGTTGGTGCTTTGCTCCAGACAAGAGAAGAATGGTGGGGCCATGTGTTTGGAAACACCAGGAGCTGTTCGATCAAAATTAGATGGTGGGTATGGGTAGATAAGGTACACCGTGTCTGAATCTGAATCCGCGAATGGTTCGGGATTGAACAGAGCAAATTGATTGGAATTTAAAACTGAGTGGAGAGGAAGGCGTGGGACGTAATGTTGTTTCTAATTTGTTTTTTTTCTTTCCTCCCTCTATAAATTATCTTAACAAAATTGATGCCTTGAGATTTGTGCTGTCTCTTAGGCTGTATCTAGCAGGAGCACCGTTACATCGTTCAAATTTAAACTTAACTCTATGTACAATATTGTTACAATATATATTTCGTCATTTGGTCCATTCTTTTGTGAGCTTGGTCCTTCTGCTGAACACAGTCTTACTAATCAGTGTATCATAATATAGCCCTCTTTTTTAAAAACATATAAATGTTAGATTTTATTTGGATCCACATGTGTTGAAAGTTAGGTGATGTTTGGATCGGAATAGAGATCGTGAATACAATAGAAAAGGTTATGGAACAAGGATAAAAATCTATTTCACCGCTCACATTCATTTATCTAGCTTTCTATTTAAACATAGGACAAAATGCATCCCATCCTTCTTATTGCTATCCCACTCCTCGTTTTCCGCAATCCAAACACCACATTAAGGTTTGTTTGAAACGTGGAAAAAATTCTTTGTTTCTGCGTTAAATTTAAACTGTTTTCTATGAAATTCACGTGTAATTTTTGTAAAATTCCTGCATTTCTAAGATAATTTTTTATAGCTCAATTCCCTCTCATACGTGATGGACTTTTTGTCGTGTTTTCCACACCAGCTTCTCCGGCGAGAGATCCCTGAGCATCGCCATCGGGGCTAAGCGAGAGGAGCGCCTCCGCCCCCAAGCTGGCCCATGATGACTGTGGGGCGCTCGGCAGCGCATCACCTCCATGGCCATATTCCGCGTCGAGGTTGTCGGATACCAGCTCTCTCATTTCAAGGCTGCGATTCAGTCAACATTTTGCTGACCGTGAGGCGGCGGGAGCCGCCGGAGTCGGGGGGAGGCGCCGGCGGTGGGGGTGACACCGCGTGACCGTCGCCCGTTAACCTCGTCCTTTTTTGCTGTGTTTTCCACACCAGGCTACCAGCCCCTCCGGCGAGAGATCCCTGAGAATCGCCATCGGGGCTAAGCGAGGATGCGCCTCCACCCCCAAGCTGGCCCATGCTGACCGTGGGCGCTTGCCGGCGCATCACCTCCGTGGCCGTGTTCCGCGTCAAGGCCGTCGAAGGTCGACTCTCTCATTTCAATGCTTCGATTTCTTAAGGCTAGTTTGGCAACCCCATTTTCCTAAGGGATTTTGGAAAATTGAGGCCTTGTTCGGTTGTTGGGGATTGAGTGAAACGCAAACATGTCACTTTGATCCCAGCCTGGGTTTAATCCCAGACAATACCAGCTGGGGTTTAATCCGTATCCTCAAAAGCTTGTTCGGTTATGCCCCAAGGGGAATTACTCTATCCCAGCAAGCTAAACACACGATAACAGAATTCTACTGAACAATCAGTACATATTATGACAGTATCCAACACAAATTATGACAGTATCCAATATAGATTATGACAGTATCCAACACAACATTCCAAGGAGATCGAAAACCATCGAACCAAGATTAGCCACCTCTAAAACATGGACAGAGCTCCAGATTACTGGGATGGTTGGCGTATGAAGTAACAAGTTTGGTCACAGCACAAAGTACAAACGTGTTCAGGAACCAAACCCAGCCCAACCATAGGCCAACAAACAGAACACAAAGGAGACCATGGTAGAATACAATGATGATATTCACAACCTGGGCGTGCAAAACCAAACACACTAGCACTACGCCTCATCAATAGAGCATTTTGATCAATGAAGCAGTCTAGAAACTGAAACTGATCAATGGAGCATCCTGCAAAGATATAGAAAAATGAGGATTAAATTCTTACCAACAAAGCAAATTGAAACTAAGACTGACGAAACTGAAACTGATGTTTAAACTGAAACTGAAAGAATGTAGTGCATTATAATTCAGTTTACCAAGAATCATCCGAAACCCCTCTAAAAAAATTCTACCATAGATACATTTGTTAAAGAGATTAAAGAGTGTTATGAGATTGAAAAAAGCCCTCCTAGACTTTTTTTTATGTGCGGCTGTTTGCAATAGAACAGGTTTACAACTTGATTGGCCTATATTGATTCTGTCCTCTCTGAAATCTCATTCGTGTGCCGTAATGTTTATGTAGCAATTCATCGATTCATTTTCACTAGCGTCGCATAAACTTTCATTAGAAATAGTGGCATTGCGTACCCATAATAATTAACTAATTAGGACAACGGCCAAGAAACATTGAACTTGTGAGAACCATTGGCACTAGATGTCCTGTAAACTCATGCCATCTAACAAGTGCAGCTAATGAAGTGTATACTAGTGTGATTCTGTCGATCACGTGCATGTGCTGACGCTTAGCTTAAGTGTGTTTTTTGTGCTACTCTGTAAGACCATCCCCAACGCAAGACCATTCCCATTGCTTATATTCCTATTCATTCACTATTCTAACTGCCTCTCTCTGTCTACAGTAGCGCTACAGTGTCAAACAGTGTTGTAGGCAGCCTTTTTAGACCACCATTGGGGATAGCCTAAACCCACTTGTTCAGGGACAGACGCCAGGCCGGTCGGCTAAGCATGCCCACATCAGAAGAAGGCATCACTTCACGTTACTTCAAGCTGCAGACACCAGCGCGCCGGAGCCCGGGCAGGTGCCCAGGGTCTTCAGGCACTGGGTCCGCCCTTGCGCTCATGAGGCTGCTAGATCCAAGGACTAGGAATATATTGCTTGCAGAAGAGGACAAAATGATAACGCGCCGATATCCTAAGAGGGGTATTTGGCTCACAATTCCATATTCCTAGGGTATAGTCGTTGATTCAAGCTTTTGTGGATTTTTGGAATGTAGATGGCCACACCATAACCACTACCCAAGGGGAGATTGACTACTCTTACATGCCATCTATACTAAACTCTGCAAATGCTGTCGACATATTTGACTGGCAAGGCACTTGAAAAGATCCAGGAATTATTGAACTATTTTCTTGCTAACAAAAAGTAGGATGAGAACATTAGCGAGACGTCCCTTCATATTGACCTATGCACCTGCATTGGATTCTTTCCTCAAGAACTATGGATTCTAAGTTGTAGTTCCAAAAGGCGAAAACCCATTTGCATTTGTCTCAGGGCTCATAGTATATTCTTGGGCCCAACATTCTAGGACAGAGTATCAATATATTATCAATCCCGATATTCAAGGATAGAGTATCGGGCAGCCTCATTGCTACCTGGTTATGCTTATATTGTGTGCCAATAGATGGTGGGGGTTTATCTTCGACTACAGCAGCTGTCAGCATCACTAAAGGCACAAGGAAAGCCATTGGTATAGCAAGTTTACCACTTATGTACTGTTGTCTGGACAATGGGGGTGATCACTTGAGATTTATTTGTCAGCATCGCTAAAGGCACAAGGAAAGCCATTGGTATAGCAAGTTTATCACTTCTGTACTGTTGTCGATCTGGACAATGTCTTTCATTCCATAGCCATAGGGACTTCTTTAGCCACTAAATGCAATTTGGCACTTTGTACTCACATCATCATGGTCTGGTTTACGGTCTATTGGAAGGCCATATCACAACCACCGTTTTGTGTATCTACTTCTGTAAACAATCCTTCTTTTATTGCAGATTGTTGGATGGTTGTTCAAGTGTCTGTTGACCTTATTGATGCTCACCGTTTTTCTTGCAACTGATGAGCAGAAACAATGTTTGCTTTCCCTAGATTTCCTAGGTCACTAGGAGCTATTCATTTTGCGAGACAGACTCTAGTCCATTTGAATGACAGTCGGGAGACTTCTAATGAGGTGAGATCACTGAAAACTCCTGAGATTGACATCATTATCAACAATATAGGTGGTGGTGTCTCCCATCAACGGTGGTAGTTTCAAAATAACCAAGTGTACTGTCCCCATCACTTTGCTCATACCCACAATTGTGACCAGGAGGTGCCTGATTTTTTCATGGATGGGTAGCTGGAAGCTACAATTTACCCATTATATGAAGGGAACTCTAAAGGAGACCACAGGACTATTGAATCGCCGGCTTCTTGGATATTTACGTCCTGGAGGGCATGATGTTGAGCTTTTGTTGTTTGTATGAATATATGAAGTGGTACACATCCATGTTGTCTTTCCTACAAAAAGCCGATATTTAGGTCAAGTAAATGTCGAAGGAAAAGAGGTAGCATGCTATTACCTCAATGGTACCATGGTTGGGCCGGAATGTAATTATCCCCCCATTGAGAAACTATGCTTGACACTAATATTTGCATTTAAGAAGCTTTGGCATTACTTGCTTGCACAAGAGGTCTATCTCACTGCAAGAGCTGACCCTGTGAAGTACGTGCTTGGTAAGCTGGTGCTCATAGGCAGGAAGTATGATATTTTGTATGTTCCACAGAAGGCTGTGAAAGGACAGCACATCCTATATCTGATGACTCTCCTCTTGTTTACAGATCCACCTTATGAAGAAGTATTCACAGTCATTACACAAGCCCCATGAGACTTGTACGTTGACGATGCGTCCCGCTTAGAGTCGAATTCTGATGAGACTCCTTGTAGAAGAGCTGGTGCAGGCATAGTATTCAAGAGTCCTCAAGGAGAAATTATCTACCACTCTTTTTCCTGGCTCAAGGAAGAACGTTCAAATATATAATATTGCCCGTGAGGTTTACATCCACACAACGTGGGAGGTGAAGGCATGTTCATGCAAGTCTCAAAATCCCCAATAATCCAAACAAATTAAAGAACAAGTCAAAGAAAGAGAGAAAAAAAAGACAGGTGACCGCAAATTGATCCCCAAGTCCAATAATGGATCCGCATTCTATACAGAGGATCATATTTCACCATCGTCACAAGAAAATTGAGCCAAATATCCATGTCGTCATTCCCCATCCAAACAATCTCAACTTCAACCACTCCTTGCTAAAGAGTATTGGGTTATTAGTGTGCCCTAACTAAGGAGATAATTCTAGTAAGTTTTCAACATCTCGAGAGCACTCATGGAACATGTGACTTCAGCATACGGACACCAGGAAGCAAAGAAACTAATTTTTTTTCTTACAGTCGTTCATTGATCTCCAAAGGTCAAGTCACTTGCAGCCATGTCACACCCGGTTTTAGAAACAAAACCCGATGACACCATATGTGTGCCCAGGATCTATTTCCCACACATATAGCCGACTTCATTAGTGAATATCAATAGACAGTGCATTATATAAGCGTATAAAACTTACATTTGACACAAAGATCAATATATCAGAGTATAGCGGAACTTCTATCTCGTAGCGGAACTCCATCTTCACAGGAAGGTTGACTGGGAGCACGTATGCCTAAACATATTGTAAACTTCTGGATCCACTCCGTCTTCATATCATCATCAACTTGTATAGAGAAGAACTATAGGTTTGGGATAGCAAGGGTGAGTATATGGCGCACTCAGCAAGTATTCCGTTTAGGATAAAAGTGGACTAGCTTTACAGTGGACAGGCATAGCGGTTGCTTTTAGTTGGTCAAGTTTTATTACTAGCTATGATTAGCATAACCCATCCCATAACTGAAATATTATAAGTAAATAAAATAATTGAGTATCAACCATTGTCGTAACTGCCACCATTACCATTATCACCACTGTCATCATCACTGTCATCACCATTATCATCATGAGCCATTTTCTTTGAAAACTCTAATCTGTGAGGGTCCAGGCCGCTCTTAACCGTGAGCACGGCTGATATATCAGTTTGAAACACTCTTGAGAGGTTGTACATCTTTCCCCACAAGTCATGATTCCCATTTGCGAAGAGGTGGCCAAACCCCATATATTCACTATCCTTTGATGAATCGGCAGGGTTTCATTGCGAGACCTTTACAAAGAATTCCTAGAGTCATGGCCCACCCGTTACAGGTTACTCCAGTTAACTAAAGATATGAGAGTTCCGTTCCCAAGGGTGACCAGTCAAACTGTTCCCAAGGGCAAAGGGCAAAGTCCCATATCCCCCAGACCCCTCATACGCCATGTTTCAGGTAAGCAAGCCAAAACACTAGTTCATCTAATTAATCAGTCAAGCCCAGTGCCCATATGAGTCTTGTGGTTGTACTGTTTTTCTGGGTGGTCGCTCGGCGAACCGATCCTTAGGGTGAGGCAATCGAGCAAACCCACAAAACATGCTCAAATCCCCATGTTGCCAAAATCACCAAGTTTTTATCATCATTGCATCATTAATTAATCAATTTAGCAACATGAGTAAAATAAGTTGAGCGGTAGCAATTAATTTACAACATCACAGCCCTTCCAGGTTTATAAACATGTAAAGGCATATCAAGCTAGTCATCCTTAATAGGAGCATGCAAATTTAGGCTCTAAATTGTGTGATTAAAGTAAATAGGACATAGGTCAAAGAATACTTGCCTTTATTTCCAAGTATATAACTGCTCAAATAATCTTCGCTTATAGGTCTTGAAAAGCTCGGCCTTCACTGTCACGCATGCTACTCGTTCTATATGTGACGACACAAATAACATACAAGAAGACAAACATACATGGATAAGAAACAATACACCAATCAAAAGAAAGCTTTATAACACAGGCCAAAAGAGAGGGATCGTCACTACGGTCACGAGAGCGCAAGAAACGTTGAAAACGGGGTTACGGTTGAAAAGATATATCTAACCGAAGGTTTGCATTTGTAAAAAAAAAGAAAGAACTACGAGTGTCACTTATTTTAATTAATAGAATAATTCAAATGGATATTTCAAAGAAATAATCAACTTAGAATTAATTCAAATTAGATTTGAATTAAAAACCGTAGTTAAAACTAACCATGTTTTATTTATAAAGATTTCCTATAAGTCATGCCATTAAAATAATCAATTTGAGAAAGACTAGTTTATAAGATCACCTACTCGGACATTTAGCATATAACGGGTTTGATGTAAACAAGTTATAATCAAAAACACATTATAGTCGGCGTTAATCAAATTAACATATTTGATTATGAAAGGCCGATATATAAACCTATGCATATTTTAATTAGAAAGCAATTGCATCATCATTAGTCAAGTTAACATGCACTTTAATAAAATCGTGGTTTAAACCTAATTACCTTTTAATTGGAAAGCATTAGAGAAATATTTATCCAAATTAACAAGAGTTTAAGAAAAAGCGAGATTAAACACTATATTGCTTTTATTTACAAAAATAATGAGATAACATTAATCCGATTGAGGCTTATACTTAAAATCAGAAACCAGAAACTCATAATATGTTAAACATGAATACTAAAGCGTAGGTTTCATCGTTATGAATCTAACGCAATTTGAATGGACCAAAACGGAGTTAAAACGTAAAAGATATGGACAAAACAAGATAAAGGGGCTATTTTCAAATAGATTTGAAACTCCAGGGGCTAAACCGTAAGAACCTGGACCTAACCGTAAAGATTGGGACTGCGGGTTGATTAAATAAAAGATCAGGGGCTCTTTTATAAAACCGCGACGGCTGACCGGTATTGACCCGATCGCACTCACTGTTAGCCGTTGGATCTGGATTGAACGGTTGGGATCGGATCGGAGGGGAAAGAGAGGAGGCCGGCGGCGGTTCTGGGCGGCGCCGCCCACGAACACGGCGGTGGACCGCCGGAGCTTCCCAAACTCGGGGTTCCGGTGGCCTAGACCTAGCGGGAAGAGGCACAGGAGCAAGGACGTGGTGCGGCGAGGCGGGTGGAGCGTTTGGGCGGCGGCGCATCGGCCGGAGGTGGCTAGCGGCGAGAGGGCGCGGCGGCGGAGCTACGGCGAGAAATCGCCGACGCTCTAGGGAACAATCGGGGACGAGGTTAGGCTAGATAGATTTCTCACCTCGCGGAGAACCTCCGAAAGTAGAAGTAGGCGACCCAAACTAGACGGCGTAGGGTGACGACGGCGGCGGCGCTCCTGCGTGGACACGGTGGCGCGGCGGGGTCAAAACCGAGAAAACAAGGAGAGGTAGGCGCCGGGTTTAGGCGTTTAGACTTGTTACCTTGCCGCGAGAGCAACAGAATTGATCTCGTCGACTCGGGGTGGCTCAAAACGGCGAGACACGGCGATGAACTCCGACTAGCGCGACGGCGACTTGAAGTTCCGGCGGCTCGAGTTGGAATCTAAGGCGTGGCGCAGGGGCTCGGGCTTGATGGCTTTGGTGCCCTAGGACGACGGGGTCGGCGCTATTTATACGGACGACACCATGGCTTGCGGGAGGGGCAAAGAACGACGGCGCGGGAGGTGGAGTCCGGCTCGGACTCTTGTTCAAATCCGCCATGGACTCTGTCCAAGTGCGCGCAAAGGAAAGAGAGCGGCGCGCGAGGAAGGAAAGGATGCAGCAGCAGGGGAAGATGGCGTGGAGACGAGGCTGGGGGTTCGGGAAAGAACTCCGGCTCGGCCTTGGCCTACCCGGGCCGGCATGGCTTGGCCAGCGCGAGAAATGGAAAGGAAGAAGGAGGAAAGGGATGACGGGTGGCCCTGGCGTGTCAGTGAGACAGAGAGAAGGAGCGCGGGATGGGCTGAGAGCACCGCGGTTGGCCTGGCTGAGAGCCTTGGCCGGTTGGGCCGAGCCAAAAAGATAAGGGAGAAAAATGGGCTGTCCTGATTCGGGCCGAAAAGAGAAGAAGAAAAAGAAAACAGGAAAGTTCCTCCTTCCACCTTGGCTTTTTCCTAAAATTTGAGAGATGTTTGAAGAATTGAAATGATTTTAAAATTGATCCAAAGCAAGGCAAATCAAGCAATAAAATGTGCACCAACATGAATGCTCAAACAATTAATCCTATGATTCATTTTAATAGATTATTTTGTGAAAATAAAAAAATAGATGGCGTGATAAATAATTCAGGGAAGACAATTTAAATTGGTTTGCAAAGAATTTTAAGATGTTAAAATTCAGGGTGTTACAAGCCATACTTAAAGCCACCTTATAGCTCGGTAGCAAAAATAGCCCACATTAAACATATGTACAGAAAAAAGGTTTTATTTGGCAACCTACCATTTAACATTTTCTTTGCAGCTTAACTTTGCATCGCCCCATTTTGAGAGCAGTGAAATACCCCAGTGGACCGTGTACGGATCTACGAGACCCTTCAATCCTATTTGCTTTATGGTCACAATAGAATTGATAAAACCCTTTTGAAATGTGGTATGGACTTTCACCGCAAATCAAAGATGATGACCGACAGATTCATTGGCTGGCTCCAGTTAGTGACTAGTGAGGCAATCGCAATGAACACTAGCGGCATTTGTTTGTTCATGGCATGGTCTTTCGGTGTGACTTCTAAATCTCTATGTACCAGCAGCAATGTTTTTTAGCAGTAGCGTGGCCTTCCGCTATGATGTAATTTTTTTCAACTATTGGCCTAGCTAGACTTTCGCCATATGATATGATGCAATGATTCGTCGTTTCTTTTTGTAGCATGGGCTTTCGCTACAATGTGACCAAGTTCAAGTGGTGGTATGGTCATTCATAGCATCACAATTCATTTTCCATCACAATTCATTTTCCAGTATGGATTTTCACTATGTAACACCCTAAAATCCTCTCAAATTCAAAATCCATTTTCAAAATTTCTTTCAATTTTTATTTGAAACCTCTCAAATATCCAAATCCCTCAAAAAGAAAAGGAAAAGCCTTTTCTTCTCCTTTCCTTTCCCTCTGGCCCAGTCCAACACACCTCTCCCCTTTCCTCCTACATGGGCTGCACCTCCCCGCGGCCCACCTCCTCACACAGCATGTTCCCCTCATGCCAACGGACCTTGTTGTGGCATTTAGACGAGTTAATTTGCAGTGGCCATGCTGTGGCATGTTCAAAAGCTATAGTTACCATGCAGTGGTGAATGGTGGTTGATGATGGGGTCCAAGGATGTTGAACAAGGTTGTGGGTGTTTCAAACCTACAATCAATGAGTTGCAAGGACATATGAGTGCGATGATGGCTATGTAGTTTGGTTGGGGCTAGATTGGATCAGGGATCAGGTCAGGAGGACACTAGGAGGCCGAGGCTTGCAATGAAGGGACACGTATCAATGCTAGGATGATTTGTTGGTCTAGAGTCTAGATTACAAAATCAACAAGATAGGTAGCTTGACGATTTGGGCCTCAAAATCATCCGTGGGCAATGAGGCCTTTTGGGCCTAGTTGTGGAGGAGTTTAGATGTGGAATGCTTGTTCAAGTGGTCAGCATCAAATGATTGGGTGGCTTTACTCAAAACCACCACCAACTCTTTATAGATTTCCCAAAACTGTGGGCATGTTTTCCTGTTTTCGCTTAAAAACCGTGGGCTACTAAAGATCAGGCTATGGACGTGGCGACATCTCTAGAGATAGCGTCACAGTGAAGCCAAGTCTCCATGTCTTCACATCGACTCATTCTAGTTATATGTATCTTTTCAATTTTGCCCCTACAAGCTTTCTAGAGTTAAGTAATAGAGGTTGTAGCCATTTGGTGGTACCTTTTTCCAATTAGGAACCCTAATTTATATTAGTAAATTGCAGCCAAGTGCTTACACATGAAGAGGCCAATATCTATATAGAACAGAGTGCTTAAGGGTCTTATGTCATTATATAATCTAACAAAAACATAAACAACACAACACTCAAAGATAAATAATATCTTACAAACAATGGTACTTAAGCGAAAACATGTTGGTTGCGTATACTCACAAACACTAGCAAGAATCTATTTGAATTTGAAAGTGCGAGGCCCACTCCTTATTTCTCCAACGGCAAGCACAACAATACAATACAAGAAGAATATATTGTGGGTGCAGTTTTTGCTAGCTAGCATTTCAGTTTCCGGTGCCATAAATGTCTCCAACGGCAAACACAACAATACTATATAAGAAGAAATATGTTGTGGGTGCATTTTTTTCTACCTACCATTTCAGTTCCCGGTGCCGCAAATTATGCTCATCTTCTGTGCCAGCGATTTACATTGAAATGTGGATACGTTTCTTTGTCATTTCCTCATATTCTATCTATAATTTCAGTTCCTAGTTCCACAAAACAAGCAAAACTTCTTAATATGCCAGATGTTTTCTAGGCAAAGTACATCCACTTCTATTTTTAATTATTTCCTTCTAATTTCTAGATGCCATTTCAGTTTGAAAAGCCAGAAATGATGACAAATGCTTAGCATGCTAGGGGATTTATGCGTTCTCATTATTGCTAGCCAGCTATTTAGTTCCTAGGACCACTAATCCAGCAAAAGTTCTTACTTTGCCAGTTGTTGCCTTATAATTTCTTGCTGTCATTTCAGTTCATAGAGTTTCAAATTATATACAATACTAGTGAGCGTTTTTTTAGGAAAAAGGCATCTAGTTCTCAACATTGTTTCTCTATAAATATAGCCAATCCTTTCACTTACAAGCCTCAACAGTAGCACAAAGCACATAATGTGCTATTGATTTTACAAAAAAAAGAGAGATGGTGCCTTCATGGCTAGAGCTCTTGCTTGCAACACAATTCTTTACCACTTGCTCAAACCATCCCCTTGCTACTCACAATGAGTGCAATCTATTTTGCACCGAGTGTGAGGAGCTACCAGCTGCTTTCTGCTACTATTGCCGTTCCTGCGATCACTCATCTCACCGTGTAATCCAGGTATGCAATATGTACATATATGACATATCATGCATTGAATATTTTATTATTTTACTGCCTTTTATATTTTTGCTTCTTGCTTATCTCACATGCAGTCTTGAAACGAACATAAAACTTCTTACAGTTTTTGTTCTACAAAAATACATTTATTTACATTCCATGAATATTCTAAATAAGCGACACAGAATTTTTGTACCATGTTCAATGAAAATATGATAGCATATAAGGGTTTAATAATTGGATCCTTCAGATAAGGCGGTCATCCTACCATGATGTCGTGAGGGTTTCAGAGATCGAGGACATTCTCGATATTTGTGATGTGCAAACTTACATAATCAATAGTGCAAAGGTTGTATTCTTGAATGAGCGGCCAAAGCATCATAGCTGTGGAGTCTCCATTCCTAAGTCACTTTCATCGTCAGGACATAGTTGCGAGACATGTGGTCGTGCTCTACTTGATGCCTTTCGTTTTTGCTCTATTGGATGCAATGTAAGTTATTATGCATCACCTACATATTATGTTTGTTTAAAAAAAGTATAAAATAAGAATTCCCTTTAAATTTAATATACTTGAGCTCAGATTTCATATTTACTGATTCCATATATTTCCTAACCTTGTACAGCTCAAAGGCATAAAAAAGGATAATATGCCAGAGATGGTTGAAAACGATCCTCATTGCAGTAAGAATGATGATGTGACTACCACCAATGATGTTGGCTCAAGTTTTTCCAGTAACAAAGATAGCTGCAATGATGAGAATGAAGAAGAATCACCACCAAAAAAGACTCGTCACCGACGCAAGGGAATACCCCAACGAGCACCATTCTTCTAATATAAAGCTCATGGATATATCTATTATATATTGAGGCAAATAAGATGAGCAAATATTTGTCATGAGTGGAATGAATGAATAAAAGAAACCCATTCTATGCTTGGGTGTATTTTCAGTTTGTGATTGTTTTAGAAAGATTTATAGTAGACCACAAATATGAGCTTAATTTTGAACAATCAAACAGTCACATCTATTATAAAAAATAACTAATACAATATTGTTAACTACTCTTTTATACTCTAATTTTTTTATCGTGCTGGATGCAAATAACTAGGTAAATTAAGTGTAGCTTAGTTTGTATGATTCCTTGAGGGTGAACTTATCCTCTGTATTTTGACTCTACATCTCAGCACATGTGCTCAAACATTTTGTTGATTGTTCTTTTGGTGATAGCTATGCACTCTTTGATAGATTGGCACACCTATTGACTTCATCAATCCAAATATCTACTAGCTCATCCTATTAGACGCATTCGTAGGTATGATATCAAATCTCCTATGGAGTGGTTTTGTTAATATCAAGATATACCAGTTCAATATCTCGAAAGCATTCAGATGGATATGTATGTGTGTGTGCGCGTGCGTGCATTCATAAAGCTGGATATGCAAGGCTTATTGCCTTAAGATCTCTTTGTTTTTATAAGGAGCTTTCATCAGTAAAAACATTTAAGTAGTGCATAAATGGGATCAAAACAACCCCATGCAACATACCGGAGTATTTCTAGAACATGACATATCTCGCTATGCATCATGTTTGCACAAGAGAAACTAGCAGGTTCTGTAGTAGCATGTTGTCTAGTTGAGCGGAAAGAAGATGTGCTGCTCTGATTGCTTCTCTTTTTCTTTAATTCACCTAAATTATTTTGCCTTCATGTAAATTCCTAAGGTCCACCTGTGGGAGAGAGACCCACAAGGTATGCCACAGAAGAGGAAACCAATCGTCTGATGGGGGGCCGGACGGGTGGGTGAGCCATGATCTAGTCAAGACGCGTTTGGGGGCAGGTGGCAAATGACAAAAAGGCAATCAGTGTAGTAGGCAAGAACTGGTGAGGAATCCTAGTAGGTTAGGAAGTCGAATCCAACCTGGAACTGATCATGCCTTGTAACCCCCATAGGATCATCAAATCATAAAGCAATCAAACGCAAACCTATAAAGTGCTAGGCTCACAAACTCAAAAAGACACTCTTGGCTCGCGACCTATTTTCCACGCAGCAATATATGCAAACTACCATACAGGATGTAGGGTATTACGTGTTTTAGCGTCCCAAACATGTCTAAATCATATGTCCCCTATGTTCTATACACCATCAATCACCTGTCGATGATCACCCGGTACGATAAACCCAACCGGTGAGCCTCCCCCAGACAGCTGGTGCATAACACGACACCACAAGTATTGGTTTGAGCATCCAAGGGTTGTGCAGGTGCATAGGAGTTCTTGAAGCAATAGTGGCTAATTCCTGGCAAACATTGTGATAGATTATGTCCTTTAGGTTCAATTTGTTTGTTATTATTATAGCAAACAGAAGGGCATCTGCTTCTGCTTCTAGGACTAGGACGACACCCCCATGTAGGGGTGGGCAAGAAACCCGATACCCGAAACCCGTACCCAATTAACCCGAACCCGTACAATCCGAACTCGAATAGACCGATGCTTGTTTCGGGTAGCAGACCCCGATACCTGAAATTATAAATGGTATTTCGGGCTACTGTGTCCGGTACCCGATCTGCCCGAGTTACCCGATCAGGAGGTGCAGGGAGCTAGAGAGCAGGCCGCATGGGGCAGCATCCAATGAGCCAGGAGCAGGCCGCATGGCGCAAGCATCCAACGAGCCCAGCCCAACAACAAAACTACTCTGCCAAACCCTACCCTCCACGCCCCAGGCAAATCCTGACTCCTGACTTCGTCTGTTCCTCTGATCCAGGCGCCCGTCGGCGCCTGCACACCGGCACGCCGCCATCCCGGCCCCACCAGGTGCCAGGCCCTAGACCTACGCAGCCATGCCCACCCCGAGTCCCCGCCCCCAATGGCCGTCTGTGCACCATGGACGGCGAACCCGCCGACATCAGCACCGGCACAGCGCCCCTATGCTGCGCTCCCCGACCGCCTGACCAGTGTCTGCTCGAAGCTGGGGAAGGGGGCAAGCTCACTACGGCATGGTGAAACTGAAGAACATCCCCAACAACAGAGAAATCTTGCAACATATGTGCTCTATTTATCTCAATACTGTCATTCCGTGATCTGTTCATGTGAATCGGGTAGTTCGGTTTTACCCGAACCCGATAAATCGGGTACCCGAATTTTCGGGTACAAGGTGTGTTCAGGTGGTGTTCGGGTCTTGATGCTGGATACCCAAAATTTTGAAAACCCAAAAAACCCGACCCGAAATTTTGGGTTTACCCGAACGCCAACCGCTACCCCACGTCATGTTCTGATGAAGACGGACACCCGTTGGTGCTAAAAAATCACCAGTACAGCCATAACCGTGTTATTGTACTGTAGGAATGTTGTATGGTAGAGTCGAATCATCAATGTAGCAGAGGTTCTGAGTGTGTTTTGGTCCTTGGTATTGCAATCTTATGGAGGTGGCCAAGTTGGCGGAGCGAAGTGTATGCC
This sequence comes from Paspalum notatum, assembly GCA_022530915.1. Classification (NCBI taxonomy): domain Eukaryota; kingdom Viridiplantae; phylum Streptophyta; class Magnoliopsida; order Poales; family Poaceae; genus Paspalum; species Paspalum notatum. The sequence goes on from CM039686.1 coordinate 18,617,443, forward strand.
CATCGTCAGGAGTCTTGGGCTAGAGCGGAGTGATGTCAACTCACCTTTTAGACCCACTAGGGATGCCTAGGTGTGTGGGGGCAAATCCCCAGTAATATGATGTTTTTTTAAACATACGGTGTTTTTTTAAACACTCCACAAAATAGTAAAAGTTTGACTGGCTGGTTCCAGTGGTTTTCCCTTGCATTTAAGGGTTTTCCACGTTAGTTCCTGGTGTCTGATCTGTATTTGGTTTGGTCTTTTTCATTCTATTTTGCTTGTCGATCCCCAACAACAGACTGTGTAGAAGTTCCAGCAAGTTGTTGTACAGATGAAGGCTAATGTGTTGATGTAGCCTCTTGGCCATGGTCTTTGTATCCTGTTTTTTCTTAGACTTTAAATGAATGGAGTTTTGGATTTCCGCTCTTCTTTCAAAATGTACCTGTTGTAGTGTTCATCTCCTATTATTTAGACTAAGACTATTTTCTCAATGGAACATAATAAGGCTCTTGAAACAGATGGATTCCATGCTGAATTTATCAAAAGTTTTGGGACACCATCAAAGGTGATTCGATGCAAATGTTTCTAGATCTTCATGCCGGAGACCTACCTCTCTTTAGCCTCAATTTTAGGCCCTAAATTATAGTCGTGGAAGCAAATTATATCTAGCAATATAGGCTGATCTGCCTACTAAATGTTAGCTTTAAGATTTTTTACTAAAGTGGCCACTATTAGAGTCAACTAAATTGTGGATTATTTAGTTAGCCCAAGGGTGGAACATCTTGGAGGGTGTTGTTACCTTGCATGAGATTGTTCATGAACTGCATAGTAAAAGCAAAGTGGGGTTGCCTTAAAAATTGACTTTGAAAAGATATATGATAAAATTAGATGGTCATTCCTTGTCCAAACGCTCCAAATGAAAGGCAGCTTTATCTCAAGTGGTAGTGTAGTTGTCAATGTTAATGATTAGGTCAGACCTTATTTTCAAACAAAAAAAAAGTCTTCGACAGAGTGATCCATTATCAACTATTTTGTTCAACATTGTAGCTGATATGCTAGCTATCCTAATTAACATATGCAAGATAGATGTGCTGATAAGCGGTGTGGTACCTCATCTAGTAGATGGTAGTTTATCAATACTAGCATAAACGTACGTGCAGCTCACACTGTCACACCCAAATTTTCCAATTTGGTATGTGACACTGTTGGCTCGAATTAATACAATGTGTTTCTGAAATTTTTAAAAAATTTACGAACTGTTATACCATTATCAAGATATTTAGTGTGGGGAATAAATATTTTATGAACCAAAACAAATTTTATAACTTGTAATAATATGTGTGTTGCATTCATGCTGGTTTGCATAGTGTTTTTGAGTGATAAAAGTTCTCAACATGCGTATAAACTCAAATTAATCCTTGTCGGGAATTTTCAAGAATTTTCTAGAAGCTTTTTATCCTAAAGATAAATCCATTTATTGGATTCTCTTAATGATCTTTCCATGATCTCCAAATATTTTATTTGGGTTCATTAGGTCCAAAACTATTTCTGAGATTTTTTCTAGAATTTTTGTGACCGTCGGGATATTTTTTGGATTTCAAGTATTGATTAGCTAGAATTATTTTAATTCCGAAAATGAATAACTCCGAATTTACTCGGGCTTTCTCCATTTAAATATGCTGGAATTTTAATGAACGCGAAGGCTCGTTTGTGTGTTTTCTAATGGACTATAAACGCACTAGGCCCATTAGTGGAGGTGGGAGATGTAAATCAATAGTACCATATTGCCATTTAACGCGCATCTACGGAGGTTTTCTCCCTATATAATAAACCCAACCCCTCAGTCTATTAGTTGGACACCCAACCGTCGCCTTGCCTGGGCCCGCACTCTAGTTGCCCCTATAAAAGCTGAGGTCTACGGCCTATATGCCCTAGCTGCCGCACGCCCCTTGTCGCTCATGTTGCCGCCGGCCGTCCTCACGCGCTACCTGACCCAGGTAACACGTTGGCCGTCATCGGCCACCCGTATGGCTGAGACCGCGGCGCCCTGCACGTGCGCCCCCAGACTGTCGCACCGCATGCCCATGCGATGGCAAGCTGGACCGGGCTCTTCTCTTCCCCTACACGAGAAGACGCTTGAAGCCGGTAAGTGAGCCAACAACATCCAGCGATCGACCTGTACGAGTTTCCGTTCAGGCCAGGAAGTTTTCTCGTGAAGCAGAGATGTATCTTTGCATGCAGACCCGTTCGAGAGGAGCAGCAGCAACGTTCCAGATGGTAATCATCCGCATATATATCCTACGTACCATGACAACCTTGCATCTCAACATATCCTTTTGATTCCTTTGACCTGATCCAATCCATACCTTTCAGCAGATTGAATCCCAATCGTTGGCCAATTCATGAGGACTGTTCATGAAGCATTGTAAATCTTTTTATCCAGCTCCTAAAGTCTACGTTCAGTCACGATGTAATCCTTTTGTCTCCGTTTGTGATCGCATATCTTTTTATATTTTAGATCTGTTTTGACCCGTTCAAGTTACCTTAAATTCGTAATGATGAAACCTAAGCTTTAGTGGTCATATTTATCCTATTTTTGTGTTCTGATTTTTAAGGCAAACAATAATTGGATTAATGTTATTCTCATTACTATTTTTGTGAATAAAATCAATTTAGGTATTACTCTTGGTTTTCCTAAACATATGTTAATCTAAATAATTCTTATTCCAATATTTTTCAGATTAATCTAATTAGGTTTAATCCTTGGTTTTATGTTTAATGCATGTTAACTTGATTAATGATTACATAACTGTTTTCTAATTTAAAATATGCGTAGGTTTATACCTCAATTTCTATAAAGTTATGATAATTTGATTAATAGTAATTATAGTGTGTGTCTAATTATAATTCGCTCAGTAAAAACATGGTATATGTTAAATATCGGTTAGATAATCTTTCATACTTGTCTTTCTTGTAAGTTAATCATTTAAATGGTATATAATTCCTATGAAACGATTATTAAAAAAAATATAATTAGTTCAACTACGGTTAATATATCATGTGCCTATTTTTTGATGAGTTAATTGTTTAAATGGTATAGTTAATATCAAATATTTATAAATAAAATATGCCTAGTTTCAAATATGGTTTTCAATTCAAATATATTCTGTCTTAAGATAACTTGGTTATTTCTCTAAAATATCCATAAATATGTATTTTATTATTTAAATAAAGACATATTTGAGTTCTTTCTTTGTCGGCTAACCATGCGAATCTTGTCATAGATGTATCTATTTAACCGTAGTTCCTTTTTGAAGTGCTTCTTTTGTTCACGTGATCGTAGCGACGAGCCCCCTCTTTTGGCACGTGTTTTATAAAGCTTTTCTTTTGATTGGTGTATTGTTTTTTATGCATGTATGTTTGTCTGCTTTGTATGTTGTTTGTATTGTTACGTATAGAACGAGTATCATACGCGAGAGTGAACGTCAAGCTTTTCAAAACTACAAGTGAAGATTATTTGAGCAGCTATATAATTGGCAATAAGGCAATTATTCTTCGACCTATTGTCCTACTCACATTGAAGACTTATTTTAGCGCACAACCAAGCATGCTCAATCTAAGGATGATTGGCCACTTATTTTCCTGTCAACGTTTCATCCTATGGGAGGACTGTGATGTGTAGATTAATGCTAGCGCTCAACAAATCTTACTCATGTTGCTAAAATCTTGTTTAATTGCTGGTATAATGTTGATGGAAGTTTGGTTACTTTGCAACATGGGGTCTTGAGCATATTTTTGTGGGTTTTGCTCGAGTGCTTTACCCTAAGGATCGGTTCGCCGAGCGACCACCCATGAAAACAGTATAACCACAGGACTCACATGGGCACTGGGCTTGACTGATTAATTAGATGAACTAGAGTTTTGGCTTACTTTCCTGAAACATGGCGTATGAGGGGTCTGGGGGATATGGGACTTTGACCTTTGCCAATGTGGTGCAGTTTGGTTTATTTGATATTTGTTAGCCACCCTTTGAAACGCAACTCTCGTATCTTTAGTTGACTGGAGTAACATGTAACGAGTGGACCATAACTCTAGGAATTCTTTGTAAAGGTCTCGTAATGAAACCCTGCCGATTCATCAAAGGATAGTGAATATATGAGGTTTGGCCACCTCATGGCATATAGGAATCATGGCTTATGGGTAAAGATGTACCACCACTCGAGAGTGTTTAAAACTAATATATCAGCCGTGCTCACGGTTATGAGTGGCCTGGACTCTCACAGATTAGAGTTTTTTCAAAGAAAAAGGACTCATGGCAATGATGGTAAAGATGGGATGCTAATTGGATGATGATGGTACGATGGTGGTTTATTTTCATATACTTTATTGTATTTATGTTATTCCAGTTATAGGATGAGTTATGCTAATTCATTGTTAGTAAATAAAAGTTGACCAACTAAAAGCAACCGCTATGCCTCTCCACTATAAAGCCAGTCCACTTTATCCTAAACGGAATACTTGCTGAGTACGACATGTACTTACCCTTGCTATCTAAAAAAAATATATAGCTCTGCTCTATCCAAGTTGATGATGCTTTGAAGACGAAATAGATCTAGAAATCTACAAGGTGTTTAGGCGTACGTGCCCCCAGTCAACCTTCCTGTGAAGATGGAGTTCCGCTACGAGATAGAATTTCCGCTATACTCTGATATATTGACCTTTGTGTCAAATGTAAGTTTTATACGCTTATATAATGCACTGTCTATTGATATTCACTAACGAAGTCGGCTGTATGTGTGGAAAATAGATCCTGGACACACATATGGTGTCATCTGTTTTTATTTATAAAATCGGGTGTGAAACACATCGTATAGCGTGTCTCAGTCTGTATGCTTGACACGTCTATGTGGATCACGTGAAGAGCAGAGGAAATGAAGGAAAAGGAAGAAGTGAGTCGGCCTACGATCAATGAGGCAAAGGAAAGAGAATTAAAGAATTAAAAGAAAGAAGACCCGCTAAATTGTTGTCCTTCCTTCATTAATTCCAAAACAAGGAAACCCCATGTGGTGGGTGTGGGTAGAAAACGAGGTGAAAATGATAAAGGACTAAAGTGTGAAGATATTTTCTTTCTATCACTTTTAATCCCTTTCCAATCCTTTCCAATTTGTACACAGTGGTGTTGTAGTGTTGTAGAAACAATAGATGGGGTCACCCAAAGTGACTCCTTTGTGAGTCAATGAGGTCAGCGTGTGACCGGCGATGATGGCGATCTAGGTGACCTAATGCGTGCCCTAAGGCTGTTTCCAATGGTGATTGGCAAAATGAGAATTCTGGCACCGTTCTGACACTGTACACAGAGTGGAGTTTGAAATAAAGAATGCTGATAGGGATCCCCGCTAGAGACAGCGTGCTTACAAGGCTACACAGGAGTAGGTTAAAAAATGTCCTATCTATCCCTTCATGGTGTGAAGTTATTATATCCTACGTGTACCGTGCTTACAAGGCTACACAGGAGTAGGTTTTGACTTACTATAAACGATGTGACATTTCATTTTGAATGTACTCGAGTGCATCTCTGCCATAGGTTCTGCAGTGCTTGCATTGTCCTATCGTGTGCTCCATTTCCCGTCCTGTTGCGCCCAAGGGCATTAAAAGCAACAAGGCACTCCATTGGGCCACCTAACACAGAGATTAGGTGGGTGAGATCCCTCACACTATAGCATATCCCTGCATTTAATGCAGGCTTCCTTCTCATACATGCCTGGCCCCACATGGGGCCAAAGCGCAGCTCACATGTGCCATTCTTCCCTATGGGACCCGACCCTTGGGGGTCCGGTCGATCGGTAGGGTTCATTCGCAGGCTAGAATTGTACACTAGGCAGATCCGAACCCGACTAGCCATGTGGCAGCTCCGGACCCACCACAGAACTGGGTACTCGGATCCCAGTATGCTGACAAGTAGGACCAATGTAAAAGGTACAAATATTTTCGTTGGGTAAAAAATGGTATTGCGAGAACTCGCTCTTTCATAGTGTAGACTACAATATGCAGACACTGTTATCTTTTTGGACCATGACCTAGAACATACTCATAATACGATGCTTTTGCTTTGTGCTTTCTAACATGTGTCAGGTCATTTTAACAAAAGTGAAATATTTTGCTTTTGTGGCGCAAGATAACTTGACAGAATAAACACAATTGTTTACCTATACTTCTGGAGGCCTTCGAGTGAGATAACTGGGTATTATTATACATTACAGGCGACTTTCAATTATGGATTGGAAGAATGTTGAGGAACACTTTGAGAAAAGATTCGTTAGTTGGAAGAGCAAATATCTTTTAACTGGTGGGAGGTTAACACTGATTAACTCTGTGGTTTTAGTCTGCCCATGTGTATGATGTCTTTTTTCGCTATCCCTAAGGCCTTGTTCAGTTGCTCGGTTGTACAGGTATTCAAGAGGATTGGGAGGGATTAAATCTTTTCCTATTCAAATTTGATTGGCAAGAGATTGAATCCCCTTCGATGCCTGTGTAACTGAACAATCCCTAAATGTGTAGTTGTAAAATTGGATTACCTTCAACTAAGGATTTTTTGGCAATGCGATGGGAAACACAAATATCATATTGTCAAATGAGATATATTGTGCCGACCAAAAGATAAGAAGGGCCAGAGATTCACAACCATAACACAACTCTTCTTAGCAAATGGGATTCGTGCTTGGGCTATTCTCTAGAAGCCCCACAGGGCGTCTTAGTGTTTGACGCCGGTGGCCACTGAGTTTTTTTTTAACCTAAGCACATAAATGACAGTCTCGTCTACAGATTGAGTTTCACTGGTTTGTTGGTACTTTTATGTGACTTTCTTTCTAAGGTTGTGTGCATGCCGGTACACAAAGGTCGGGAGTGTTTTAGGATCAATGTATCGCCTCGATCTATTGATCAAAGCTTCCATTACCGGGAAAAAAGGACGTTGGAAAGCCAGAGTAGTGAGCAATCGCAAGCACATAAGTTTTCAGCTAGCTTTAAGATTCATAAACTATGAGGTCCTTATAAAAAAAACCCTGTGAACATTTTCCTTTTTTCAAAAGAAAAAGAAAGGGTCAAGACCATGTGCTTGGCTGTGGTCGTGTTGGTTTTAACTGTGTGGCCTACCGCCGGGCCGGTAGGGAAGGAACATCGCGTGGCATGTTTGTGGCTCGGTTTCGCTCGATGCGGCGGTGGGTCCAGCCGAAAAAGATAAGCCCCCTCAACCAGTGGCCACATCCAGATTTCTTCGATTTCTGCAGACAGCGAAACAGAGAGGAAAACCAAGAAAAGAAAACAGAGTTCGAGACAGAATCAGTTCCAAAAAGTTGAAACAGGGCAGGAAGAAATGGCTGCAATACCAGCAGCGATCTCCGGTTGCTGCTCTTCGTCTCGGGGACTGTCCCAGCCTGCTGGCCTCCTGCCCTGCACAAGCAGAAGGCGCTTCAAGGTCACGGCCATGGCGCCCAAGAAGAAGGTACCAGGCCCTTTTTTTTTTTGTAATTGTTGCCAAGACCCCAGCTTGGATTCCTCAACAAATTCACCATGGCCCCCAGCTCCTCAGTAAGCTGCTGCTGCTGCTGCTCGTGCGCTCCTGGCCGTGCAGGTGAACCGGTACGACGAGAACTGGTCGAAGCAGTGGTTCGGCGCCGGCATCTTCGCGGAGGGCAGCGAGGAGGTGTCGGTGGACGTGTTCAAGAAGCTGGAGCGGCGCAAGGTGCTGAGCACGGTGGAGAAGGCGGGGCTGCTGTCCAAGGCCGAGGAGCTGGGCGTCACGCTCTCCTCGCTGGAGCAGCTGGGCCTGCTCTCCAAGGCCGAGGACCTGGGCCTGCTCAGCCTCGTGGAGACCGCCGCGGGGACCTCCCCCTCCGTGCTCGCCTCCATCTCCCTGCCACTCCTCGTCGCCGCCGTCGTCGCTGTGGTCGTCGTGCCCGACGACTCCGTCGCGCTCGTCGCACTGCAGGCCGTCGTTGCCGCGGTGCTCGCGGCCGGAGCAGCAGGGCTGTTCGTGGGATCCGTCGTGCTCGCCGGGCTGCAGGAGTCAGATTAGCAGCATCTGTCTGTCTGAGCACGCCCTGAACGCATGCAGTAGGATCTTGGCAGTTTCCAATCCGTGTGACCGTGTCATGCAATCAGCAGTATCTTATCTGGGCTGCACTCTGAATGTAGATCATATCGTTTAGAGATAGTGTGGACTTTGAATGGGCAAAGTGCCAAGCCTTGTATTCTGTTTCTTGGATGCCTATACGAACACCGTTGATAAAGATACCCAGTATTCATTAGCAAACGAAAACAAAGATCGAGTACAAATAAAGTAGTACTACGAACTACAAAGCTATTCACAAAGGCACCTACCATATGAAAGACAGAGAAGTCCCGCGAGCCCTTTTTGCTCTCCAAAGGTCGCAGATTCCCATTTCCCAGTGCCATCCAAAAGAGCTCGATGTCGTTGCTTCTCAAACAACCGAGAAAAAGAGAAGCATTTGAAGTTGCTATGGAAATTTAAGTAATACTTACATTATAAAAAAAACAGGCATGTATAAAATCATAGAAGATCGATCACAGCTACTGAAGTGGCTAGCACCAACACTACTCTTAGAAGGTTAAGAACGGCTGAAAAAGATACCCGCGTCTGCTATACTCAGGGTGTGTCCGAGTTTATCCACCGTTCATAGTCTAGGATTATTAGGAACGGTTGAAAACATGCACCGCCTCTGCAAATAGCAGGAACGGACTATGCTACCAGCCGTTCCTGCTAAGTGGATTAGCAGAAACGGCCTCCACTTAGCAGGAACGGTTGGTAGCATGGACCGTTCCTGCTATATGTAGGGGCGGTGCATATTTTCAACCATTTCTGCTAATTGCCTTAGCAGAAATGGATCACGCTTTGAGCCGTCCCTCCTAATTTCTCCTCAATAAATACGTTTTTGCTATAATTTTTTTCTGCGATAAATCATGGAAAATGCAATTAAACTCATAAAATATTCTAGTTTCCATGAAAAATTGCAAACAAGGTACCTAGATGAATAAACATACTATACGAGGGTAACCTCGAGTCCACGCGTGAATCCGATGAAGAAAACTAGTGATCACGTTAAAACTTAGATGGTGAGAGTGACTTCACACGTAACCCGTACAAGGAGTGAAAGACGTATGAAAAGAAACGCCGGCATCTTGTAGAGTTTTTTGTCCAAACTTATTTGAGGATGCTACGTGTACATATGTTGACCCTCTGCCAAATATCGTGAATTTTTGAATCTATCTGTGTATTATTAGTTTTTTCTGCGATAAACAGTGGAAAATGCAATTAAACTCATAAAATATTCTAATTTCCATAGAAAATTGCAATAAGGTACCTAGATGAATAAACATACTATACGAGGTAACCTCGAGTCCACGCGTGAATCCGATGAAAAAACTAGTGATCACGTTGAAACTTGGACGGTGAGAGTGACTTCATATGTAACTCGCAAAAGGAGTGGAAGACGTATGAAAGAAACTCCGGCATCTTGTGGAGTTTCTTGTCCAAACTTATTTGAGGAAGCTACGTGTACATATGTTGCCCTTTCGCCAAATATCGTGAATTTTTGAGGCTATCGGTGTATTATTAGTTTTTTTTTCTCTGGTAAATCATGGAAAATGCAATTAAACTTATAAAATATTCTAGTTTTCACATAAAATTGCAAATAATGTACCTAGACCAATATATATACTATACTAGGGTAACCTCGATTCCATACGTGAATCCGATGAAGCAAACTAGTGATCACATTGAAAGTTGGATAGTGAGAGTGACTTCACACGTAACCTGCTCGAGGAGTGGAAGACGTATGAAAGCTGACATCTTGTGGAGTTTCTTGTACAAACTTATTTGAGGATGCTACGTTTACGTACGTTGCCCCTCCACCAAAAATCGTGAATTTTTGAGACTATTACTGTATTATTAGTTTTTTTGGTAAATCATCAAAAATGCAATTAAACTCATAAAATATTCTAGTTTTCATAGAAAATTCCAAATAAGGTACCTAGATCAATAAACATACTATACGAGGGTAACCGCAAGTCTTCACGTGAATCCGATGAAGCAAAATATTGATCTTGTTGAAAGTTGGATGGTGAAAGTGACTTCATGAGCAATACATACAAGGCTCGGAAGACGTATGAAAAAAACACCGCCATCTTGTGGAGTTTCTTATCCAAACTTTTTTGAGGATGCTAAGTGGACATATCTTGCCCCTCTCACAGATATTGTGAATTTTTTAGGCTATCTGTGTGTTATTAGTTTTATTCCACGGTAAATCACCAAAAATGCAATTAAACTTATAAAATATTCTAGTTTTCACAGAAAAATGTAAATAAGCCATCTAGACCAATAAATATACTATAAAAAGGTACCTATAAAAGTAAATGTATGATATGTGAAAAAAAATAAAAGTAAATGTAAAATATGGGTTTGTGCAATGTGTTTTTTTTAAATGAAAATTATAAAAGAAACATGTAGTAGGAACGGTGGATAAGGTCCACCGTTCCTACTAAACCTGCAGTAGAAACGGTGGACAAAGTAACCTGTAGTAGGAATGGTGGATAAGGTGGATAAGGTCCACCGTTTCTACTTAAACTTGTAGTAGGAACGGTGGATTCCTAGTAACCTGTAGTAGGAACGGTGGATACTAACCTGTAGTAGGAACGGTAGATAATGTCCACCATTTTTACTAAAGTTTTCACCCATATAAGCACGGGCACAGGCGTAGAAAAGGCGAAAAGTTCTAAGTCCTGCTGAAATTTTCAACCCGCGCCATTTCCGCGGCCGTCCTCACCAACCGCTGCTGAGATTGAGCACCGCCGCTATTTTTCATCATCGACAACAACTCTAGCGCACACCTTCGTCCCTTCTCTCGATCCTTCTGCGGCGTCGCCGCGCCGCCGCGTACACCATCGCCGAGCGTCGCCGCATCCCCATCGCCGGGCGTCCGCGTACGTAAGACTGCACCACCGTCTCCCTCTCTTTATTTTTCCCTTATTCTTCTTCTCCAACTTGAGCTCTCTCGCGTAGTATGGTGTGTCCAAGATGCAGCAGCTGCTAGGTGGCCAATATGCAGCAGCAGCCAGCGCGCGGGCATGTCTGCATCACGCACGGGCATGGCCAGCACCACGCGTCGGCACTTGTCGGCAACGCAGGGCGGGCGGCACTGTGTGGCGGAACCTCCGACTTAACCCGGTTCAAGCACATCTGCCATCTCTTGGCTTGCAATGCACTTGAAACGACATAAGCCCGGTCGTCCGTCGAGTGCCCCGAAGGACCCTCGATTTAACTAAAACTTTCCATGTAACTAAAACTTTCCATGGACCGACATCATACACATCAAACTCAAGAATGAGCCACAATGATTACAACAACCCATCATTTCATACAAACATAGCTTGATTTTACAAAAACCATTGCTCAAATATTATACAACCATACTGATATAGAGTTCAAAATAGACTCGCAGCAGAATATATATTACAAGTAGAAAGTAGTGCAGCGGAATTAAAGCACCGAGACATGACAGTGAGCCCACCATTGTCATTCTTGATCACACAAGTATCTGAAAAAAAATATCAACAACAACGCTGAGTACGTGGGGTACTCGGTAGAACTTACCCGTGGGTCTTATATGCCCGACACATTTTTAGTATGCAAAGCTTTATGTGAACTAGCTGACTTCTAACCCGCATAAGCTTACTACAAGTGCGTCCTTACTTTCAAGTTTTTTTTTAAAGCATAAGCTTAAGTAATCCAACATAATTACCATGTCAAGTTTGCAACTAGCAACTAGAACATTCCAATGAAAACAAAAATGTTGCATATTTGTAAAAGCAGGTATAAATTATCATCATAAATAACTTGCATATATCATAATCTATGGCAACAACTACGATGAACGTCAGTGATACAGCATACTCGACATCTGGCGAGCCACAGCGATTCGAATCGATTTTAATTCCCAAGAATATTCCAAACCGCACGATATATGCTTACTTGCCGTAGTTTCCGCACATATACCTACCCTTGCCAAGTCCATCCTCGAGTATGAACCGAGCTCGCCAAACTCAAGGGTCTCGCACACGAGCACCCAAGCCAACATCCCTCCTTCCAGCCGGCGAGCAACGATTCAACCTCGAGTTTAGTCAAGGTAGAGCTTCAATAATTTATGCGTCTTGGTAAAAGTAAATGCTGATCCCAGCGCGAACAACGGACGGGCCTTAATCGACACAGGCAGGGCCACAAGTATCTCATTATAATCAAATACAATATTTCATCATCATATATCACAATTCTTTTGCCCCACCCGGTCTCACATTTTTTTATCATTTATAGTCATAGCTCAAGTTCATGATTCAAATTCATATCTCCAAGTAATAGTAATAAATGAGTAACACCTACTCTCGCGAGTGATTGATTTCACTCGACTTCTATCGTTACTAAGCATGGCTAAGCATAGACTTCGACCTATTCATACTAGTTGGGATCAGAGATATATGCATGTGGGTTTCAATCAACTCTTAAACGTAAATGCACATAGAAAAATAGATTGTAGGACTCTTTAAATAGGTGATATGCTTAGGAGCCTACCTTTGTGTTATTTTTTTTAAGAAAGTCAACAAACTAATCTGGGTTAGTTTGCCGGGTTGTGAGGCTTTGCCCCAGGCAACCCCCTCGAAACAGGGACGAAATTAATCAGCGACCCACCGTCTTCATCTTGACAGAAAACCAAACCTGCTCGAGAGATTACCGCAGTTAGCACCTTATAGGCATGGATGCAAATGAAATGGTTTTACATGATGCTCTTGCATGATTCAATTTAAGTACACAACTCCTTATTTGGTCATACAAGCTTACTGTAAAACCTGACAACTCATAGAACTATAACACAGCCCGTAATAACCCAGGTCTAATCAACACATGAAGGCAAGATAATTAACAAATAACAATTATACGCATGTTCTGTGGCTCAGATTTTTACTAGGGTGATGTTTAGCATTTGTAACCTACTGGAATTTTTCTGTGACAGGGCATGCACAATTTAATTGCAAGCAAAAGCATAACGTAGGCGTAGGTTTCAGTTTCACTTATCCAAATGAATTTCTATGAATGGTCATAAGTTTTACAAGCTAGGATGTAACTTCCACTTTGAAAAATCATTGACTCAAGAATTAAGTATATGCACAAAAATTAGAAAGATGCCATGACTCACAGGTGTATGAAATTACAATGTGTAACCAAAATGTGACATAACAGGCTGCTTTCAGGTTCTGCTCTATCACTCAAATATGGTTGTTTTGTACACGTGCAGTTAGAGTAATTTCAGCAAGCAAAACTAATAACATACATTAGCTGGAGCATTTTTCCGCTTATCTGTGTTTGTGCAGAAGTTGGAGTAAAACTAAATTTAAATAAGAAGGGAGACAATGTGTAGTCTGAAACTTGAGGCTTGATTGTTGGAAGCTTGGATAACTAAGTTAGTGAATATGCCACTATATATATATATTCACAACAGTTTGGTTAATGCATGGATTAGTACCACAGTGTGCAATTTCTTATTAGCTTGTACTATACAACTCCTTCATCTATAGTTGTAGGAGAGAAGTGGTTTGCAGGCAGTTTAGGCCAAAATGCACACCGACGATGGATGTTGGGCTGAGATATACTGCTCCTATAGGAGTAAAGATTGAATGGTGATTCATGTAATGCAATTTTTACCGACATTGTAACTTAGGATTTCAGAGCAATGTGTAGGGAAAGAAAATGATAACCAAAAACATATTTGTGTGCTCGAACAAGAGGCACTGACGGCACATTGGTGTAATCCTGCTAGAACATATTAACAAACACCATGGGGGGTAGTGGAGTTGCAACTTGCAAGCAGTGTCTGGTTGCAGGCATAAATATTCAGATCGGAGCATATCACAGCACACATGGAAATAGGAGAAATGGACTACCAAAATCATTGCCGCCAGGGTTGGGAATCAAACAGCGAGCTGCAGGAAGGAAGCTGGTGGCATTGCTGTTGTACGCCTACTGCTGCTGCTGGCTGCTGATTTTGGTGAAAGAAGAGCACTGGTGCTAATCGATGGGAGCAGGAACAACTGCAGGCATGGTGGACTGACCTGCTGATGCAGCGAAGAAAACGAGGAGAGGGTCAGCAGTGGGATTGAGCAAGAAACATGGACTAATCCTGTTGCCTGATGTGAAGGAGGGGAAAAACAAAAGGAATGACCTGCAAGGAAGGGATGCTGCTTTTCTTCTGCGATGTTACTGCTGCACGAACAGAAGAGGAGGGCAGGGAATCGATCTGCTGCTGATATGGTGTGGGGCTGGGGAGGTGAGCGGAGAGAGGAGAGTTGGGCGATCAGGGCGAGACGGCCGCAGGGCTCATGCGACGCGTGGGTACGGGCGTGTCGCGCGGTGCGGCGTTGTGGTTGCCAAGTGGCTCTGTGCGCAGGCAAGACAGGATGATGGGAGCTGGTTCAGGTCACAAACGTACACGCGCATAGCAGATTTCGTTGGCAATTTTCCCGTGTCTTGGTGCAGCAATGAACGAATCCTTAAATACAAAAGTTGTAGATGGTTCAAAGGTCTAAAACTTTTCTATAAATATTTAAGTCCAAAACGCAGTAATTTGCAAGACATAGCAAGCAGAAGTTTGGTCGAATTGGTCAAATCCAGAAATTTAGCGAACCTAGAGCTCGACTTTGTGCATGTTTTTTTCCCAAATTATGATAGAAAGGATCCAAGGTGTCTATACAAAAATTAAAGGTGGTTCATAGGGCTTCAATTTTGTTATAAACATTCAGGTCAAAACATCTACGGTTTGGGAGATACAAGCAGCCAAAGTTGGGTCGATTCAACGAGTTAAGCTGACAAATTTCAGACTTGCAGTTTTCAGGTTTAGCTACACTTTTAGAATTGACACAGAGGAACCCGCTTGTAGTTCAGAATATAAAGAGCTACAGGCTCAGGTCCAAATATAAAAGTTTTAGGCCATAAAATTCTATACAACTTTGGTATAAAGACTTTTCACAAATAAAGTTTATAGCACATTGAAAATGTAAATCTTGAGAAAAAGTTCAGATTACCCAGATTTTGATCCTGAACTGATTTCAGTTGTAATTCAAAAACTAAGAACCTTCAGAGGAAACATTATATAACAAAGTTGTCACACATTTCATGATCTACAAGTTCTGTATATAAAGTTTTGTCCAGTTCCTTTTAGTTTTTAAGTTATGCACCACAGCAGTATCAGATTACTGAATTTCTCTAACAAATTCAATTTTCTTCATTCAAATTGCATTCAAACACTTGAAACCAATATCAATACACTTGTGCTGGAATGATGAACATGAAATGCATGTGTTATTTGCCTTTGAGATACCGGAGGTATCACACACTGCGCGTTGGTGACCACGGCGGCCGGTGAAATGGCGAGCTGAGCGCGGCGGCCGGCGCGGCATGGTGCTACTGCCTGTGTTTTTTTGTATTTTTAATTCATTAGTAGGAACGGTTGGAATAATCCACCGTTCCTGCTATTAGTATAGCAAGAACACATCCACCGTTCTTGCTATACTAATAGCAGGAACAGCTGAACACATGGACCGTTTCTGCTATGGTATAGGAGGAACGGTTTCTCCTACTGATACGAGATAGCAGAAACACTGCTGTAGAAACGTTTTTCTGCCACCGTTCCTAAAATGGGTTCTTGCACCGTTTCTACTAGCCACTTTTGTACCAGTGGATGGAATAAATAAATAGAGTGCTCACGAAATAGTTATGTGGCATTTAGCTTAGTGGCTCTTGAGATGATATGGCTTCATGCGTGTCTAGAAATATTATATAAGATGTGCCTATTTAGTTATACAAGATATGGAAGGTACAGTATCTTGTGGATGCATGGACCCAAGAGGTGCTAAAATGGTGAAAATTACGGTAGTTTTTATAATAAAATTCATAATTTTTGTGGGACACTGCTCCTTTGAGAGTTTGACGTGGTGGCGGTGGCAGAACCTAGGGATGACGCACATGGTGGAGGGCACCGCCTGCGGCATAGAATGCGGCGACACGCATGATGGAGCACGTGGAGGGTGGCACGTGAGGAGGATGCAACGGCACGTTAGCCTAGGATGCAGTGGTGTATCAGTGCATGGGGGGCTCCTGTTCCTATGTGCACGGTTCCGGTGGATGAAAGAAGGCGGATCCACTTGGGCTGGCATGGTGCAACCATGGAAGAGGAAGTGGGAGAGGTGGTGCCTGATGTTGGAGGTAGGAGAGGCAACTGACTGATGGAGAGGAGCGACCGTTGGAGGGGGAGTAGAGAGAGGCGGTAGGAGAGAGTGTGTGGGAGGACCAAGGCGGTGGAACACTCATCGGCTGAAGGTTAGATAATCTAAGGCTTGTCCTTTTGAGATGGGACCAAAACTGGGGGAGAAATTAAAAACTGCTTCAAGTCATCGAATGCCTTTTGCTGAACTGCCCTCCAGTAGAAGTCTTGGTCACTTTTTATCTTCACCAAACGCAAGAAAGGTTCTAACTTCTTAGATGAATTAGCAATAAATCTTCGGACAAAATTTATCTTACTGATCAACGTTTCTAGCTCCTTCTTGTTGGTTGGTGGCACCATGTTTTTGATGGCATTTGTGCTCCTCAAGTCCAACTCGATATCCTTTTTGTGCACTAGAAAGCCCAAGAACTGTCTTGACATGACGCCGAACACACATTTCTTTGGGTTCATGCGCATACCATGCTTCCTAGTCCGCTCCAAGTCTTTCCTAAGATCAGCGAGATGGCTTTGTTGTGCCTTGGATTTCACGACCATGTCATCGATATAGACCTCCACAAGCCAACCGATCAGATCATGGAAAACATAATTCATGGTTGTGATGCTCCGGCATCTCAAGTGCATAATCCTTCATCATACATGCAACATTCATCATAATACATCATGCAATGACATGCATTTGAGCCCTAGTTCAAATTTGGTTGAGGTGCAAATTGTTGAAACCTGTTCTCTGCAGATACGTCTCTGTGATTGTGCTCATAACTTTGATTCTATTTAGATTTGGGTGAAACTTATATTGACAAACTTGTAGACAATTTTGTGGTGAACAACTTTGGTGATTGGTGCTTTGACATGCATGAAGGTTTGCATAGAGTTTTGGGGCTTTTTCTGTCAACCTATGAGATCTGTCCAAACATGACCAGTTTAATAAATTCAAATTTTCTTGATCTTAAATCCAAAATCTTGCAATGCTGGTATTGAGAGAGTTGTAGATCATGAAATTTTGAACAACATTGGTATAAAAGTCCTTTTGTGAAAGTGTTTAGAAAATAGACTTTTAGAATTTCCAAACTGGAGGGTTTTGTTGGTCAAACCTTAGTCAGCAGTTTAAATTCAAATTTTCACCAGAATTTTGAATAGAACATGGTATACAAGTTTATAAGGGAAATGTAGAGGAGCAAATTTAGAACATTTCATCTAATTGGAGTTTTTCGAAATTCGGTCCCTAAACTGTTCAAACAAGCAAAGTTCAGAAACACCTTCCTTGGTCAAAACTGAATTTTTCAATTTCGGGATTTTTCCTTCCTTCCCGTCTCACTGACCGGTGGGTCCCACCGGCAGACCGCCTTCGGAATCCCGCCCCCGGGATTGGAAATCCGGTCCAGTGGGCCCCACCCCGCACGCCGTCCGTGCAACCGGTCCATGGACCGCGTCTCTCTCTTTCCCGTACCCGGTCCCACCAGTCATTGACACAGAGTCCGTGGACCCAGTCCACGCCGCGGCGCCGTCCCTCCTCCCCGCTCCGTCGGCTCCACGCGGCGGACGCCGCCTGCTGCCGGCCGGCCGAGGCCGGGCCCCGCCCGCACCTGGACGGCACCCCGGCCGGATGCGCGCCCCACTCCTCCACTCCCCGCCTCACTCCTCCTCTTACCGCTCCACCGAGCGCGCCCTCACTCCCTCTGTTTCCCACCGTCGCCGCCATCGCCGCGAGCTCGGGCCGACCCCACGCCCGCCGTTCCGAAGCTCCCCGTGCCTCCTCACTGCTACACCGCTCTTCCCCGGCCTCCACTCCGCCACATCCCCTAGGTCTAGGCCACCGTCTCCCCTCCACCGCCGCACATTACGCCGCCGGACCGCCATAGCCGCGGAGCTCTGGCTCAAGCCACGCCGGCCGTCCCGCTCGACCCCGCTCCTCCACACCACCCCGCCAAGGTTCACCTCCCTCCTCTCCACCGTTTCCCCTCGGTCTAGGCCGGCGAGACCCCACCGCCGCGCCGCACAACTTCGCCGGACTCCCACCTCCTCTGCTCACTGTCGCCGGCCTCCTCCGACGCTCCGCCGCCGAATCAGGTAGTTGGGTAAGCATCCCCGCACTCCCCTCCCTCTCCCCGACCACCGCCGGCGAGCCCGCGAGCCCCGCGCGGCCAGTTCAACGCGCGCCACCGCCGGTCAACCCCCTCCCCGGCGGGAGGTTGAAGAAGCCGCGGTTTTTGCGCCTTGACCCCCGGAGTTTCGGTGTTTTACGTTTAGGTCTGAGTCGCTGTGTAATGAGTCTCGCAAATCTTACTGTCTAGCCCCTGAGATCTATGGTTAATTACATATGAGTCCCTAGATCTAATGTTTTTCCATTAATTTTTAGTTATTTCGGCTGAAACTTTGAAAAATCATAACAATTAAAATAAAAATCCAAAATGGACAAACTCAGTGGCTATGGACCCCTTGTGAGTAGGTTTACAGGATAGGTATGATGTAGATGTGTGGAAAGACTGTTTTGCCCCTGGTTTGGTGCATGCATGGTGTAGGTAAATAAATGGTAAAAGTGTACCAAATGAACTCCAAAAATTATGAAACTTAGACAGTAGCTTTGTTATGGCATCTAAGTACTGTGTGATTTTTGGTAGCCCTAGCATTGATTGGTTAATTACTGTTTTGCCCTTATGCATGTGATTTGTGTGTTTAATTAACTTGGAAAATGAAGGCTATATAAAATATGCTCAACTATGACCATTTGTATTTTTCATGCACTTCACATAGTATGAGTAACTCACCAGTAGAATATGAGGTTGTGCATGCATGTTTAAGCTGCTTAATTGAAAATAATAAAATGCTACTAGTTGAAAAGAAAATAGGAAAAAGTGTATTTAAACTGCTAATAAAATTAAGGGAAAAATCTAGTAGCGTTATGGAGTATGTTGCTGTATGTGGTAAAGATTTGAAATCGATTGGAGTTTTCTAACTACATGAACTTATGAGTGCATTTTATTCATAAAGGTAGCGTGTCCATTAATTTGCATGTATATGTTTAACTTTAAGAGACAACTTCATTTCATTTGATAGCGACTGTGTACACATATAGAACAATTATTCCCAATAACTTCAAAGATAAAATGTGGTAGTGGTTTGTACGATTTTCTTAGTGATGAGCTGTATGATTTCTTAGCAAAAATCGTTAAGTTTTCTTGTTTTGGGGTGTGTTTAAACTATGAATACCCGAACCCAGTATTCACAAGTTGTTTGATCATGCATTATATTTCATTGACACCTCATGCATACATTCGCAATTCGTTGCACTCATGATCGCACCATATCATACATATAACTTGTACCTATTGCATGTATTTGCATTCTCTTGCACTCACTTGCATATTATCATGCATATAGACCCCGCGTGCAAGGAGCTACCAACACAGGAGAAACCAGTTATCAAGAAAACGTACGACAGGCTATATCCGGAGCAAGAAGACGGAGGGTCGCTGATTAAATCCGTCCCTGCTTCAAGGGGTTGCCTGGGGCAAAGCCTCACAACCCGGCAAACTAACCTAGTTTAGTTTGTTGGTTTTCTTAAGATCAATCGAAGGTAGGCAGGACCATGATTTCTCCCAGCAAATACAAATCTTGTTTGATAATTACGCATATGCATTAGGAGTTGTTTGAAACCAACTGCATTAGACTTCCTGGCCGCCCTGGCCCTAGCACCTATACGTAGAGTTCGTAGGGCGAGTGCCTAGAATTGCTAGGTACGAGTAGATACGAGTGATTGTACTCGTCTCGTAAGTACGGTTTTACAAAGTGACAGAAATCTCACCTATGGAAGTGACTGTACATGCTATGTTTAAATGGAGACCGGGCGGAGATTTATTGAGTTATTTATGGATTATGGTATTGTGCACTGGACTCCGCCCGAGTCGCATAAGGCCCGTTCGCTGTTCGCCTGCTGATCGGCATAACATTGCTAGAGTGCTTATCCGGGATAATGGACCGGTGAAAGCTTACTTGTGCCATCCGAAGAACAGAGACAGACTCCTACTGTGACACCTTGGGGAGCTTGTAGTCGAGGGAGGGCTGACCCGACGTGACCGTGGTATCGCTCCTAAGACAGCACAACCTGGGAACAACGGAAGGATTGAATCGAACTTGGGATGGGACAAGTGGAGATGGGAGAAGCATATGTGGAACGCTGGGAGTTAGTAAGCATATGCCATCCTGGTGCTTCTAGTTATTCCCGGGGAATTAACAAACCGATTCGAATCGCTGATGCTCACCAGGTGTGAGAATGCCAGATATCGCACACGGGCAACGTAGTAATAATTGGAACATACTGTTTACGAAGTCACGCTTTTAATACAACATGCTTGGATGTGTATGATCTGTCCTACTATTCAGGGCGTTGCCCATCCACCGGTTGGAGGTCGATGGACTTGGGAGATGCTTTGAGGTCGAGGGAGGGCTGGCCCGACGTACCGTGGTATCGCTCCTCAGACGGCTACTCCCAAGGGGTTGGATGGAAGCGCAGTGAATCTTGGGACAGGACATGTTTTCATGATTTACTTTTCATGCAAGTATTTACCTTATGTTATAAATGAATCTTTATGAATAATGGATAGCAGCTGTCAAATCCTGCTATCTGATATCAACATGACCTTGTTTAAGAATCAACAGCTAAGGATCCACATGATTAGTAAGCATGCTTTGCGTCAGCCGTAAGCCCCGTCCATTAAGTCCTACTGAGTAATTAGTACTCAGGGTTTGCCCCCACTTTTGGATTACAGGTACCGATGATTTTGGACAACTGTGCTGGAGGTGGTAGTACCGGTGGGCTCGGTGTTATTCGCCTTGTCATCTCTTCCTAAAGACTACTTAAGTATATATTCCGCTGCGAGATGTTTTGAAAACGCTTCCGCTATATTTATATACTCTAAATTCGCTTCCGCTATATTTGAACATGTATTTGATTTCATACAATTGAGTTGTAAATTAATCCTATAACTCTCTATTTCAACTGCCTGTGATGATGTAATTGTTGTGGCTCCTTCGAGAGTCGGATGTGTTTGATGTCGTTTCCTCGGAATTGGTGTTATCGAGAGCTCGAAGGACTCTCGACGGACTACCGGGTTTAGTCTGGCCTAAGTGCACTGCGAGCCAGAGGTGGCAGGTGTGCTTAGTCTAGATTAAGCAGGGCGGTTCCGCCACAGCTGGTATCAGAGCCGATCAAACACAGACAACAATTATGTCATCAAGTTTTGTTTTACAAAACTATTTTCGAAAGCTCTTCTCAAGTAAAAAAAAAATGAGAGTATACGCTATGCCCGTATAAGGATGTTAGTGTTATCCAGGTGACATCACTGACATTCTGACCTAGATAGAACTCATATGCATATTCGGCGCTTTGGGAAGCAACTTTTTCGGCCATAGCTGTCCCCAGTACTGGAGGAAGCTATTGGGATTTGCGAACGGTTGTGAACCCTGCATTCATGCCCCGTAGTACAAGCTCTTTAAGGGTGGTGGGCATGTTTGAGGCTTTCATACCCACCACACTTACATTTGGTTTTGGGATCCACCTTTTTCTCGACAATCCCCAGTACTGGTGGAAAGTCAGGCTTTGAGGAAAAGGTGCATCGGCCCACCTACGTTGTCCACGCAGCGGTCACGCGTGGATGCCACATTAGGTGGTAATGTATGAGCATGCATTCTTCTGCAGGTACACTGACCACGTGCGAAACTAAGAACGACTAGAGAACGGCTAGTTGCATTAAAGAGAGACGTGCATATATGTCACCGAATTATCGCTAGCTATATATATAATACATAGGATGTGGGATGTGAGACCGAATAGGACGAATCATGCATCATGTATCTTTTGCTATCATTTTGGGGATACTACTAAAAGACAAATGGGATAAATTGCGACCTAACCAAACTTCCTACACATTTCACTCACACAATACAGTTAATTTTACAAAGAGGGGTTCCCCCACGATAACCCGAACGACCACGGTCAGAAGCAACACCTGAATGAAGTTGCATCCCTCACCCAATTCGTGAGAAATTTGATATTAGAGCTAGTTACATACCAAAGGAATAGAGGACTAGTCATTAGAGAACTTCCATAATTGGACATCCATCCAAATCGATCGACTTGACCAGCATCTAAAACTGCGCCCAAGTTCCCATTAGCAGATTCGTTTATCCAGACCTATAAGACTTTTGCTAACACTCTAAGTGCAATTGAGCTATTCTGTTCACTTACATGCTTTCATGCATCCAGCATGTAATTATGGTGTTATGACCTTTTTATCACCGCATCGGCTGCACAAAAGCTCTTGGACTAAACTCGACTGGCTTTATTTCTGCAGATGGTCACCCCACCAGAGACATCTGCTCAGGGGACTGCTCATGGAGCCCCATCTTCTTCTGAGTTGGCCACTCAGGTCGCTCAGCAACTCATCGACTTGATAGCTCAAGCGCAGCAACGGCGCGACCCGCAAGAGATCAGCTACACTGACTTTGCGGCGCTACAACCGCCCATCTTCACCACTGCCCCAGATCCATTGGATGCTGATGACTGGCTTCGGATCATCGAGTCCAAGTTCAGTCTACTGCCCCAACTCACTGAGCAACAGAAGGCTCGTTTCGCGGCACAGTGTCTACATGGTCCCTCGGGGGCCTGGTGTGCTTCATTCCTGGCAATGCAACCAGCCGGGCACCAGGTCACGTGGGATGAGTTTCGTGCGGCTTTTCGGGCTCACTATCTCCCGCCTAGCCTCATCGAGCTCAAGCAACGAGAGTTCCGTGCACTTCGACAAGGGAACATGTCGGTACTCGAGTACGTGCAGGCTTTCATCCGCCTGTCGCAGTACTCCCCGGAAGACGTCAACACTGACCCACGTAGGGCTACCCGTCTGTTGGATGGATTTGATCCCACCCTGCTGACTCACTTGGGGCGCAGCTACGACAGCTTCACTGAGTTGGTAGACGTCGCCATCGACATGGAGGATCGCCTTAATCATGCCCATGAGGATCAGCGCAGGAAAAGACTTGCAAGCACACTTCAGTCAGGTTCCTCTCAGCGGCAACGGGTTGTGCTTCATCGTTCACCACTTATACATTACATCGACATGCCCCAGCAACAAGAACCACACTGGGGAACGCAACAACCCTCCTCTTGCAGTGCACCACCTCGTCCGCCTGCTTCAGTGCCACCGGCCAAACAAAGTGCCAAATACCCCTGCTACAATTGTGGAAAGACCGGCCATTTCAGCAAGAATTGTTTTGCCCGTCGGCGAAGCCAGGCACCATTGTTGATTAGAGACAACCCACGCCAAAGTAAGAAGAAAGGACCAAAGCGAGATCTAGCCCCAACAGAAGGTCGTGTGCACTATACCCATGAAGATCAGATTCCAGAAGGTGAACCAGTGTTAGCAAGCATATTTCTTGTCAACGAGCACCCTACTGTGGTTTTATTTGACTCCGGAGCAACCCACACTTTCATCAGCAGGTCATATGCAACCAAACATGGTTATCACATTGATAATATGAAGGCCAAATACCATATCACAGCCCCGGGATCACCGATTGACACGAATCAGATTGTGAGGCACTTACGCTTGTGCATAGGCACAGAGGATTTCTATGTTGACCCGGTGGTACTTCCTAACCAGGGGATCGACATTATCTTGGGGATGGATTGGATGAAGGAGCACAACGTCTTGTTGGATATTACTAGTAGGATAGTTCAGATTAAGTCTAGCAAGAGTGGGAAAGTTATGCACATTCATCTGCCAAGTCACAGGCATTCGCCACCCACAGTAAATGCCACAGAAGCCCAGTTGATCAAGAAAATACCGGTGGTTTCTGATTTTCCAGATGTGTTCCCGGAAGAGCTTCCAGGGCTCCCACCGGATAGAAATGTTGAGTTCGCCATTGAGCTTGTACCTGGCACGGCACCTGTCTCCAAGAGACCGTATAGAATGGCACCTGATGAACTGAAGGAGCTAAAAACACAACTGCAGGAGCAGTTAGACAAAGGGTTTATTCGACCTAGCTCATCACCTTGGGGTTGTCCCGCCCTCTTTGTTGAGAAGAAAGACCAAGGTGGTAAGAGATTATGTGTGGACTATCGACCGTTGAATGCTGTTACTGTCAAGAATAAGTACCCTTTGCCACACATTGATATCCTATTTGATCAGCTTGGGGGAGCCACAGTTTTCTCCAAGATTGATCTTAGGTCCGGGTACCATCAAATTAAGGTCCGAGAAGAAGACATACCGAAGACTGCTTTCTCCACGCGTTATGGGCTTTATGAGTATCTTGTCATGTCCTTCGGTTTGACAAATGCACCGGCTTTCTTCATGTACCTGATGAACTCGGTGTTCATGAATGAGCTTGACAAATTCGTGGTAGTATTCATTGATGACATCTTAGTGTATTCCAAGAATGAGAAGGAGCATGAAGAACATTTGCGGATAGTGCTATCTCGCCTTAGAGAACATAAACTTTACGCCAAGTTCAGCAAGTGTGCGTTTTGGCTAAAGGAAGTGGCATTCCTAGGCCATATCTTGTCAGCGAAGGGAGTGGCTGTCGATCCCAGCAAGGTGGAAGATGTGCTGAATTGGAAGCAGCCACAAACTGTGACAGAGATACGGAGTTTTCTTGGTTTAGCGGGCTACTACCGCCGCTTCATCAAAGATTTCTCAAAAATAGCAAAGCCTATGACAGCATTAACCCAAAAAAATGCAAAGTTTGCGTGGAGCCCAAAATGCGAAGAAGCATTTGGAACATTGAAGAAGCTCCTGACTTCAGCACCTGTTCTGGCTCAACCAGACATCACCAAGCCGTTTGACGTTTATTGTGATGCCTCTGGTAGCGGCCTCGGTTGTGTTCTGATGCAAGAAGGGAGAGTGATTGCATACGCATCCTGCCAACTGAGGAAACATGAGGTGAATTACCCAACTCACGATCTTGAGCTACTTGCAGTTGTTTATGCACTGAAGAAATGGAGACATTACTTGCTAGGCAACACTTGTCACATTTACACTGACCACAAGAGTCTCAAATACATCTTTACCCAACCTGAATTAAATATGAGGCAAAGACGGTGGTTAGAGTTGATAAAAGATTATGACCTAGAGGTTCATTACCACCCCGGCAAGGCTAATGTAGTAGCAGATGCATTGAGCCGTAAAGCTCATTGCAACTTCATTGAAGCTCGTCCAACAGTGAGAGTGCTATGCTGTGAGATTGGGGACATAGAAATGCCAACAGCGCTGGAAGCTGAACTTTACAACCTTGTCCTTGAACCAACCATAAAAGATCAAATCATAGCAGCGCAAAAGCAAGATAAGGGCATGGCACATATTCGAGATGAGATCGATGACAAGAAGAAGGCCTGTTTCAAGCTTGACGAAGAAGGAGTCTTGTGGTTCAAAAACCGCTTAGTAGTGCCAAAGGATATGGAGCTGAGAAAAAAAATCCTAGATGAAGCTCACACCTCCATGTTCACCCTACACCCGGGCAGCAACAAGATGTACCAAGATTTAAAGCAAAAATTTTGGTGGACCCGGATGAAACGGGAGATCGCCAAGTATGTGTCTGAATGTGACGTATGCCAAAGAGTGAAAGCTGACCACTTGAAGCCTGCGGGTATGCTTCAGCCCCTAGCAGTTCCCGCCTGGAAGTGGGAGGATATACACATGGACTTCATTGTGGGATTGCCTCGCACACAGAAGGGGTATGATTCCATTTGGGTAATTATTGACCGGTTCACAAAATCTGCACATTTCATCCCTGTCAAGACCACCTATCGAGCAAAACAATATGCTGAACTATATATTTCCCGGATTGTATCCTTGCACGGTGTCCCTCTAACCATCACTTCGGACAGAGGCTCACTGTTTTTGTCACGCTTCTGGGAGCAATTGCAAACTGCTCTTGGAACCAAATTAATTCACAGTTCGGCATACCATCCTCAAACCAGCGGCCAAGTTGAAAGAGTGAATCAGATCCTTGAAGATATGTTGAGAGCCTGTGCATTGACCTATTCCACCAAGTGGGATGAATGTCTCCCCTTGGCAGAGTTCGCCTACAACAACAGCTATCAAAAGAGCTTAGATATGGCACCTTTCGAGGCCCTATACGGTAGACGGTGTAGAACACCACTCAACTGGTCTGAGCCAGGTGAGCGTGTCACATTTGGACCTGACTTGGTAACACAAGCAGAAGAACAAGTTAAATTCATTCACGACAATCTAAAGAGGGCACAGTCTAGGCAGAAAAGCTACTCAGATAAGAGGAGAAGACCGCTAACCTTTGAAGAGGATGATCATGTATATCTTCGAGTATCACCCATGAAAGGAGTACACCGGTTTGGAGTAAAAGGCAAGCTAGCACCAAGATATGTTGGTCCGTTCAAGATCACAGAGCAATGTGGGCCAGTTGCTTATCGACTGGAGCTACCACCACATCTAGCTGCGGTTCATGACGTGTTTCATGTCTCGCAACTCAAGAAGTGTTTAAGAGTGCCAGGGGAAGTGATTGATACATCTCAAATACGGATCCAACCAGACCTCACTTATGAAGAGAAGCCCATAAAAATCCTCGACCAAAAGCAAAGATCAACACGGCGAAGAACCATCAACTTCTACAAGGTGCAATGGAGTAATCACTCCGAAGAAGAGGCAACATGGGAACAAGAGGAATTTTTACGAACAAAGTATCCCGGATTCCTTCCATCCACTTCGAATTGAGTACGTCACAGCAATTTAGAGTTTTGAACTCATACACAATGCACTTTCTTCTCATTAACTTATCCACCCACTTCACATCAGAATCTCGGGACGAGATTTCTTTAAGGGGGGTGGGTTGTGATGCTCCGGCATCTCAAGTGCATAATCCTTCATCATACATGCAACATTCATCATAATACATCATGCAATGACATGCATTTGAGCCCTAGTTCAAATTTGGTTGAGGTGCAAATTGTTGAAACCTGTTCTCTGCAGATACGTCTCTGTGATTGTGCTCATAACTTTGATTCTATTTAGATTTGGGTGAAACTTATATTGACAAACTTGTAGACAATTTTGTGGTGAACAACTTTGGTGATTGGTGCTTTGACATGCATGAAGGTTTGCATAGAGTTTTGGGGCTTTTTCTGTCAACCTATGAGATCTGTCCAAACATGACCAGTTTAATAAATTCAAATTTTCTTGATCTTAAATCCAAAATCTTGCAATGCTGGTATTGAGAGAGTTGTAGATCATGAAATTTTGAACAACATTGGTATAAAAGTCCTTTTGTGAAAGTGTTTAGAAAATAGACTTTTAGAATTTCCAAACTAGAGGGTTTTGTTGGTCAAACCTTAGTCAGCAGTTTAAATTCAAATTTTCACCAGAATTTTGAATAGAACATGGTATACAAGTTTATAAGGGAAATGCAGAGGAGCAAATTTAGAACATTTCATCTAATTGGAGTTTTTCGAAATTCGGTCCCTAAACTGTTCAAACAAGCAAAGTTCAGAAACACCTTCCTTGGTCAAAACTGAATTTTTCAATTTCGGGATTTTTCCTTCCTTCCCGTCTCACTGACCGGTGGGTCCCACCGGCAGACCGCCTTCGGAATCCCGCCCCCGGGATTGGAAATCCGGTCCAGTGGGCCCCACCCCGCACGCCGTCCGTGCAACCGGTCCATGGACCGCGTCTCTCTCTTTCCCGTACCCGGTCCCACCAGTCATTGACACAGAGTCCGTGGACCCAGTCCACGCCGCGGCGCCGTCCCTCCTCCCCGCTCCGTCGGCTCCACGCGGCGGACGCCGCCTGCTGCCGGCCGGCCGAGGCCGGGCCCCGCCCGCACCTGGACGGCACCCCGGCCGGATGCGCGCCCCACTCCTCCACTCCCCGCCTCACTCCTCCTCTTACCGCTCCACCGAGCGTGCCCTCACTCCCTCTGTTTCCCACCGTCGCCGCCGTCGCCGCGAGCTCGGGCCGACCCCACGCCCGCCGTTCCGAAGCTCCCCGTGCCTCCTCACTGCTACACCGCTCTTCCCCGGCCTCCACTCCGCCACATCCCCTAGGTCTAGGCCACCGTCTCCCCTCCACCGCCGCACATTACGCCGCCGGACCGCCATAGCCGCGGAGCTCTGGCTCAAGCCACGCCGGCCGTCCCGCTCGACCCCGCTCCTCCACACCACCCCGCCAAGGTTCACCTCCCTCCTCTCCACCGTTTCCCCTCGGTCTAGGCCGGCGAGACCCCACCGCCGCGCCGCACAACTTCGCCGGACTCCCACCTCCTCTGCTCACTGTCGCCGGCCTCCTCCGACGCTCCGCCGCCGAATCAGGTAGTTGGGTAAGCATCCCCGCACTCCCCTCCCTCTCCCCGACCACCGCCGGCGAGCCCGCGAGCCCCGCGCGGCCAGTTCAACGCGCGCCACCGCCGGTCAACCCCCTCCCCGGCGGGAGGTTGAAGAAGCCGCGGTTTTTGCGCCTTGACCCCTGGAGTTTCGGTGTTTTACGTTTAGGTCTGAGTCGCTGTGTAATGAGTCTCGCAAATCTTACTGTCTAGCCCCTGAGATCTATGGTTAATTACATATGAGTCCCTAGATCTAATGTTTTTCCATTAATTTTTAGTTATTTCGGCTGAAACTTTGAAAAATCATAACAATTAAAATAAAAATCCAAAATGGACAAACTCAGTGGCTATGGACCCCTTGTGAGTAGGTCTACAGGATAGGTATGATGTAGATGTGTGGAAAGACTGTTTTGCCCCTGGTTTGGTGCATGCATGGTGTAGGTAAATAAATGGTAAAAGTGTACCAAATGAACTCCAAAAATTATGAAACTTAGACAGTAGCTTTGTTATGGCATCTAGGTACTGTGTGATTTTTGGTAGCCCTAGCATTGATTGGTTAATTACTGTTTTGCCCTTATGCATGTGATTTGTGTGTTTAATTAACTTGGAAATGAAGGCTATATAAAATATGCTCAACTATGACCATTTGTATTTTTCATGCACTTCACATAGTATGAGTAACTCACCGGTAGAATATGAGGTTGTGCATGCATGTTTAAGCTGCTTAATTGAAAATAATAAAATGCTACTAGTTGAAAAGAAAATAGGAAAAAGTGTATTTAAACTGCTAATAAAATTAAGGGAAAAATCTAGTAGCGTTATGGAGTATGTTGCTGTATGTGGTAAAGATTTGAAATCGATTGGAGTTTTCTAACTACATGAACTTATGAGTGCATTTTATTCATAAAGGTAGCGTGTCCATTAATTTGCATGTATATGTTTAACTTTAAGAGACAACTTCATTTCATTTGATAGCGACTGTGTACACATATAGAACAATTATTCCCAATAACTTCAAAGATAAAATGTGGTAGTGGTTTGTACGATTTTCTTAGTGATGAGCTGTATGATTTCTTAGCAAAAATCGTTAAGTTTTCTTGTTTTGGGGTGTGTTTAAACTATGAATACCCGAACCCAGTATTCACAAGTTGTTTGATCATGCATTATATTTCATTGACACCTCATGCATACATTCGCAATTCGTTGCACTCATGATCGCACCATATCATACATATAACTTGTACCTATTGCATGTATTTGCATTCTCTTGCACTCACTTGCATATTATCATGCATATAGACCCCGCGTGCAAGGAGCTACCAACACAGGAGAAACCAGTTATCAAGAAAACGTACGACAGGCTATATCCGGAGCAAGAAGACGGAGGGTCGCTGATTAAATCCGTCCCTGCTTCAAGGGGTTGCCTGGGGCAAAGCCTCACAACCCGGCAAACTAACCTAGTTTAGTTTGTTGGTTTTCTTAAGATCAATCGAGGTAGGCAGGACCATGATTTCTCCCAGCAAATACAAATCTTGTTTGATAATTACGCATATGCATTAGGAGTTGTTTGAAACCAACTGCATTAGACTTCCTGGCCGCCCTGGCCCTAGCACCTATACGTAGAGTTCGTAGGGCGAGTGCCTAGAATTGCTAGGTACGAGTAGATACGAGTGATTGTACTCGTCTCGTAAGTACGGTTTTACAAAGTGACAGAAATCTCACCTATGGAAGTGACTGTACATGCTATGTTTAAATGGAGACCGGGCGGAGATTTATTGAGTTATTTATGGATTATGGTATTGTGCACTGGACTCCGCCCGAGTCGCATAAGGCCCGTTCGCTGTTCGCCTGCTGATCGGCATAACATTGCTAGAGTGCTTATCCGGGATAATGGACCGGTGAAAGCTTACTTGTGCCATCCGAAGAACAGAGACAGACTCCTACTGTGACACCTTGGGGAGCTTGTAGTCGAGGGAGGGCTGACCCGACGTGACCGTGGTATCGCTCCTAAGACAGCACAACCTGGGAACAACGGAAGGATTGAATCGAACTTGGGATGGGACAAGTGGAGATGGGAGAAGCATATGTGGAACGCTGGGAGTTAGTAAGCATATGCCATCCTGGTGCTTCTAGTTATTCCCGGGGAATTAACAAACCGATTCGAATCGCTGATGCTCACCAGGTGTGAGAATGCCAGATATCGCACACGGGCAACGTAGTAATAATTGGAACATACTGTTTACGAAGTCACGCTTTTAATACAACATGCTTGGATGTGTATGATCTGTCCTACTATTCAGGGCGTTGCCCATCCACCGGTTGGAGGTCGATGGACTTGGGAGATGCTTTGAGGTCGAGGGAGGGCTGGCCCGACGTACCGTGGTATCGCTCCTCAGACGGCTACTCCCAAGGGGTTGGATGGAAGCGCAGTGAATCTTGGGACAGGACATGTTTTCATGATTTACTTTTCATGCAAGTATTTACCTTATGTTATAAATGAATCTTTATGAATAATGGATAGCAGCTGTCAAATCCTGCTATCTGATATCAACATGACCTTGTTTAAGAATCAACAGCTAAGGATCCACATGATTAGTAAGCATGCTTTGCGTCAGCCGTAAGCCCCGTCCATTAAGTCCTACTGAGTAATTAGTACTCAGGGTTTGCCCCCACTTTTGGATTACAGGTACCGATGATTTTGGACAACTGTGCTGGAGGTGGTAGTACCGGTGGGCTCGGTGTTATTCGCCTTGTCATCTCTTCCTAAAGACTACTTAAGTATATATTCCGCTGCGAGATGTTTTGAAAACGCTTCCGCTATATTTATATACTCTAAATTCGCTTCCGCTATATTTGAACATGTATTTGATTTCATACAATTGAGTTGTAAATTAATCCTATAACTCTCTATTTCAACTGCCTGTGATGATGTAATTGTTGTGGCTCCTTCGAGAGTCGGATGTGTTTGATGTCGTTTCCTCGGAATTGGTGTTATCGAGAGCTCGAAGGACTCTCGACGGACTACCGGGTTTAGTCTGGCCTAAGTGCACTGCGAGCCAGAGGTGGCAGGTGTGCTTAGTCTAGATTAAGCAGGGCGGTTCCGCCACAGCTGGTATCAGAGCCGATCAAACACAGACAACAATTATGTCATCAAGTTTTGTTTTACAAAACTATTTTCGAAAGCTCTTCTCAAGTAAAAAAAAAATGAGAGTATACGCTATGCCCGTATAAGGATGTTAGTGTTATCCAGGTGACATCACTGACATTCTGACCTAGATAGAACTCATATGCATATTCGGCGCTTTGGGAAGCAACTTTTTCGGCCATAGCTGTCCCCAGTACTGGAGGAAGCTATTGGGATTTGCGAACGGTTGTGAACCCTGCATTCATGCCCCGTAGTACAAGCTCTTTAAGGGTGGTGGGCATGTTTGAGGCTTTCATACCCACCACACTTACATTTGGTTTTGGGATCCACCTTTTTCTCGACAATCCCCAGTACTGGTGGAAAGTCAGGCTTTGAGGAAAAGGTGCATCGGCCCACCTACGTTGTCCACGCAGCGGTCACGCGTGGATGCCACATTAGGTGGTAATGTATGAGCATGCATTCTTCTGCAGGTACACTGACCACGTGCGAAACTAAGAACGACTAGAGAACGGCTAGTTGCATTAAAGAGAGACGTGCATATATGTCACCGAATTATCGCTAGCTATATATATAATACATAGGATGTGGGATGTGAGACCGAATAGGACGAATCATGCATCATGTATCTTTTGCTATCATTTTGGGGATACTACTAAAAGACAAATGGGATAAATTGCGACCTAACCAAACTTCCTACACATTTCACTCACACAATACAGTTAATTTTACAAAGAGGGGTTCCCCCACGATAACCCGAACGACCACGGTCAGAAGCAACACCTGAATGAAGTTGCATCCCTCACCCAATTCGTGAGAAATTTGATATTAGAGCTAGTTACATACCAAAGGAATAGAGGACTAGTCATTAGAGAACTTCCATAATTGGACATCCATCCAAATCGATCGACTTGACCAGCATCTAAAACTGCGCCCAAGTTCCCATTAGCAGATTCGTTTATCCAGACCTATAAGACTTTTGCTAACACTCTAAGTGCAATTGAGCTATTCTGTTCACTTACATGCTTTCATGCATCCAGCATGTAATTATGGTGTTATGACCTTTTTATCACCGCATCGGCTGCACAAAAGCTCTTGGACTAAACTCGACTGGCTTTATTTCTGCAGATGGTCACCCCACCAGAGACATCTGCTCAGGGGACTGCTCATGGAGCCCCATCTTCTTCTGAGTTGGCCACTCAGGTCGCTCAGCAACTCATCGACTTGATAGCTCAAGCGCAGCAACGGCGCGACCCGCAAGAGATCAGCTACACTGACTTTGCGGCGCTACAACCGCCCATCTTCACCACTGCCCCAGATCCATTGGATGCTGATGACTGGCTTCGGATCATCGAGTCCAAGTTCAGTCTACTGCCCCAACTCACTGAGCAACAGAAGGCTCGTTTCGCGGCACAGTGTCTACATGGTCCCTCGGGGGCCTGGTGTGCTTCATTCCTGGCAATGCAACCAGCCGGGCACCAGGTCACGTGGGATGAGTTTCGTGCGGCTTTTCGGGCTCACTATCTCCCGCCTAGCCTCATCGAGCTCAAGCAACGAGAGTTCCGTGCACTTCGACAAGGGAACATGTCGGTACTCGAGTACGTGCAGGCTTTCATCCGCCTGTCGCAGTACTCCCCGGAAGACGTCAACACTGACCCACGTAGGGCTACCCGTCTGTTGGATGGATTTGATCCCACCCTGCTGACTCACTTGGGGCGCAGCTACGACAGCTTCACTGAGTTGGTAGACGTCGCCATCGACATGGAGGATCGCCTTAATCATGCCCATGAGGATCAGCGCAGGAAAAGACTTGCAAGCACACTTCAGTCAGGTTCCTCTCAGCGGCAACGGGTTGTGCTTCATCGTTCACCACTTATACATTACATCGACATGCCCCAGCAACAAGAACCACACTGGGGAACGCAACAACCCTCCTCTTGCAGTGCACCACCTCGTCCGCCTGCTTCAGTGCCACCGGCCAAACAAAGTGCCAAATACCCCTGCTACAATTGTGGAAAGACCGGCCATTTCAGCAAGAATTGTTTTGCCCGTCGGCGAAGCCAGGCACCATTGTTGATTAGAGACAACCCACGCCAAAGTAAGAAGAAAGGACCAAAGCGAGATCTAGCCCCAACAGAAGGTCGTGTGCACTATACCCATGAAGATCAGATTCCAGAAGGTGAACCAGTGTTAGCAAGCATATTTCTTGTCAACGAGCACCCTACTGTGGTTTTATTTGACTCCGGAGCAACCCACACTTTCATCAGCAGGTCATATGCAACCAAACATGGTTATCACATTGATAATATGAAGGCCAAATACCATATCACAGCCCCGGGATCACCGATTGACACGAATCAGATTGTGAGGCACTTACGCTTGTGCATAGGCACAGAGGATTTCTATGTTGACCCGGTGGTACTTCCTAACCAGGGGATCGACATTATCTTGGGGATGGATTGGATGAAGGAGCACAACGTCTTGTTGGATATTACTAGTAGGATAGTTCAGATTAAGTCTAGCAAGAGTGGGAAAGTTATGCACATTCATCTGCCAAGTCACAGGCATTCGCCACCCACAGTAAATGCCACAGAAGCCCAGTTGATCAAGAAAATACCGGTGGTTTCTGATTTTCCAGATGTGTTCCCGGAAGAGCTTCCAGGGCTCCCACCGGATAGAAATGTTGAGTTCGCCATTGAGCTTGTACCTGGCACGGCACCTGTCTCCAAGAGACCGTATAGAATGGCACCTGATGAACTGAAGGAGCTAAAAACACAACTGCAGGAGCAGTTAGACAAAGGGTTTATTCGACCTAGCTCATCACCTTGGGGTTGTCCCGCCCTCTTTGTTGAGAAGAAAGACCAAGGTGGTAAGAGATTATGTGTGGACTATCGACCGTTGAATGCTGTTACTGTCAAGAATAAGTACCCTTTGCCACACATTGATATCCTATTTGATCAGCTTGGGGGAGCCACAGTTTTCTCCAAGATTGATCTTAGGTCCGGGTACCATCAAATTAAGGTCCGAGAAGAAGACATACCGAAGACTGCTTTCTCCACGCGTTATGGGCTTTATGAGTATCTTGTCATGTCCTTCGGTTTGACAAATGCACCGGCTTTCTTCATGTACCTGATGAACTCGGTGTTCATGAATGAACTTGACAAATTCGTGGTAGTATTCATTGATGACATCTTAGTGTATTCCAAGAATGAGAAGGAGCATGAAGAACATTTGCGGATAGTGCTATCTCGCCTTAGAGAACATAAACTTTACGCCAAGTTCAGCAAGTGTGCGTTTTGGCTAAAGGAAGTGGCATTCCTAGGCCATATCTTGTCAGCGAAGGGAGTGGCTGTCGATCCCAGCAAGGTGGAAGATGTGCTGAATTGGAAGCAGCCACAAACTGTGACAGAGATACGGAGTTTTCTTGGTTTAGCGGGCTACTACCGCCGCTTCATCAAAGATTTCTCAAAAATAGCAAAGCCTATGACAGCATTAACCCAAAAAAATGCAAAGTTTGCGTGGAGCCCAAAATGCGAAGAAGCATTTGGAACATTGAAGAAGCTCCTGACTTCAGCACCTGTTCTGGCTCAACCAGACATCACCAAGCCGTTTGACGTTTATTGTGATGCCTCTGGTAGCGGCCTCGGTTGTGTTCTGATGCAAGAAGGGAGAGTGATTGCATACGCATCCTGCCAACTGAGGAAACATGAGGTGAATTACCCAACTCACGATCTTGAGCTACTTGCAGTTGTTTATGCACTGAAGAAATGGAGACATTACTTGCTAGGCAACACTTGTCACATTTACACTGACCACAAGAGTCTCAAATACATCTTTACCCAACCTGAATTAAATATGAGGCAAAGACGGTGGTTAGAGTTGATAAAAGATTATGACCTAGAGGTTCATTACCACCCCGGCAAGGCTAATGTAGTAGCAGATGCATTGAGCCGTAAAGCTCATTGCAACTTCATTGAAGCTCGTCCAACAGTGAGAGTGCTATGCTGTGAGATTGGGGACATAGAAATGCCAACAGCGCTGGAAGCTGAACTTTACAACCTTGTCCTTGAACCAACCATAAAAGATCAAATCATAGCAGCGCAAAAGCAAGATAAGGGCATGGCACATATTCGAGATGAGATCGATGACAAGAAGAAGGCCTGTTTCAAGCTTGACGAAGAAGGAGTCTTGTGGTTCAAAAACCGCTTAGTAGTGCCAAAGGATATGGAGCTGAGAAAGAAAATCCTAGATGAAGCTCACACCTCCATGTTCACCCTACACCCGGGCAGCAACAAGATGTACCAAGATTTAAAGCAAAAATTTTGGTGGACCCGGATGAAACGGGAGATCGCCAAGTATGTGTCTGAATGTGACGTATGCCAAAGAGTGAAAGCTGACCACTTGAAGCCTGCGGGTATGCTTCAGCCCCTAGCAGTTCCCGCCTGGAAGTGGGAGGATATACACATGGACTTCATTGTGGGATTGCCTCGCACACAGAAGGGGTATGATTCCATTTGGGTAATTGTTGACCGGTTCACAAAATCTGCACATTTCATCCCTGTCAAGACCACCTATCGAGCAAAACAATATGCTGAACTATATATTTCCCGGATTGTATCCTTGCACGGTGTCCCTCTAACCATCACTTCGGACAGAGGCTCACTGTTTTTGTCACGCTTCTGGGAGCAATTGCAAACTGCTCTTGGAACCAAATTAATTCACAGTTCGGCATACCATCCTCAAACCAGCGGCCAAGTTGAAAGAGTGAATCAGATCCTTGAAGATATGTT
Source organism: Paspalum notatum (assembly GCA_022530915.1). Taxonomy (NCBI): domain Eukaryota; kingdom Viridiplantae; phylum Streptophyta; class Magnoliopsida; order Poales; family Poaceae; genus Paspalum; species Paspalum notatum. The sequence continues at coordinate 18,654,036 of CM039686.1, forward strand.
GAGAGCCTGTGCATTGACCTATTCCACCAAGTGGGATGAATGTCTCCCCTTGGCAGAGTTCGCCTACAACAACAGCTATCAAAAGAGCTTAGATATGGCACCTTTCGAGGCCCTATACGGTAGACGGTGTAGAACACCACTCAACTGGTCTGAGCCAGGTGAGCGTGTCACATTTGGACCTGACTTGGTAACACAAGCAGAAGAACAAGTTAAATTCATTCACGACAATCTAAAGAGGGCACAGTCTAGGCAGAAAAGCTACTCAGATAAGAGGAGAAGACCGCTAACCTTTGAAGAGGATGATCATGTATATCTTCGAGTATCACCCATGAAAGGAGTACACCGGTTTGGAGTAAAAGGCAAGCTAGCACCAAGATATGTTGGTCCGTTCAAGATCACAGAGCAATGTGGGCCAGTTGCTTATCGACTGGAGCTACCACCACATCTAGCTGCGGTTCATGACGTGTTTCATGTCTCGCAACTCAAGAAGTGTTTAAGAGTGCCAGGGGAAGTGATTGATACATCTCAAATACGGATCCAACCAGACCTCACTTATGAAGAGAAGCCCATAAAAATCCTCGACCAAAAGCAAAGATCAACACGGCGAAGAACCATCAACTTCTACAAGGTGCAATGGAGTAATCACTCCGAAGAAGAGGCAACATGGGAACAAGAGGAATTTTTACGAACAAAGTATCCCGGATTCCTTCCATCCACTTCGAATTGAGTACGTCACAGCAATTTAGAGTTTTGAACTCATACACAATGCACTTTCTTCTCATTAACTTATCCACCCACTTCACATCAGAATCTCGGGACGAGATTTCTTTAAGGGGGGTGGGTTGTGATGCTCCGGCATCTCAAGTGCATAATCCTTCATCATACATGCAACATTCATCATAATACATCATGCAATGACATGCATTTGAGCCCTAGTTCAAATTTGGTTGAGGTGCAAATTGTTGAAACCTGTTCTCTGCAGATACGTCTCTGTGATTGTGCTCATAACTTTGATTCTATTTAGATTTGGGTGAAACTTATATTGACAAACTTGTAGACAATTTTGTGGTGAACAACTTTGGTGATTGGTGCTTTGACATGCATGAAGGTTTGCATAGAGTTTTGGGGCTTTTTCTGTCAACCTATGAGATCTGTCCAAACATGACCAGTTTAATAAATTCAAATTTTCTTGATCTTAAATCCAAAATCTTGCAATGCTGGTATTGAGAGAGTTGTAGATCATGAAATTTTGAACAACATTGGTATAAAAGTCCTTTTGTGAAAGTGTTTAGAAAATAGACTTTTAGAATTTCCAAACTAGAGGGTTTTGTTGGTCAAACCTTAGTCAGCAGTTTAAATTCAAATTTTCACCAGAATTTTGAATAGAACATGGTATACAAGTTTATAAGGGAAATGCAGAGGAGCAAATTTAGAACATTTCATCTAATTGGAGTTTTTCGAAATTCGGTCCCTAAACTGTTCAAACAAGCAAAGTTCAGAAACACCTTCCTTAGTCAAAACTGAATTTTTCAATTTCGGGATTTTTCCTTCCTTCCCGTCTCACTGACCGGTGGGTCCCACCGGCAGACCGCCTTCGGAATCCCGCCCCCGGGATTGGAAATCCGGTCCAGTGGGCCCCACCCCGCACGCCGTCCGTGCAACCGGTCCATGGACCGCGTCTCTCTCTTTCCCGTACCCGGTCCCACCAGTCATTGACACAGAGTCCGTGGACCCAGTCCACGCCGCGGCGCCGTCCCTCCTCCCCGCTCCGTCGGCTCCACGCGGCGGACGCCGCCTGCTGCCGGCCGGCCGAGGCCGGGCCCCGCCCGCACCTGGACGGCACCCCGGCCGGATGCGCGCCCCACTCCTCCACTCCCCGCCTCACTCCTCCTCTTACCGCTCCACCGAGCGCGCCCTCACTCCCTCTGTTTCCCACCGTCGCCGCCGTCGCCGCGAGCTCGGGCCGACCCCACGCCCGCCGTTCCGAAGCTCCCCGTGCCTCCTCACTGCTACACCGCTCTTCCCCGGCCTCCACTCCGCCACATCCCCTAGGTCTAGGCCACCGTCTCCCCTCCACCGCCGCACATTACGCCGCCGGACCGCCATAGCCGCGGAGCTCTGGCTCAAGCCACGCCGGCCGTCCCGCTCGACCCCGCTCCTCCACACCACCCCGCCAAGGTTCACCTCCCTCCTCTCCACCGTTTCCCCTCGGTCTAGGCCGGCGAGACCCCACCGCCGCGCCGCACAACTTCGCCGGACTCCCACCTCCTCTGCTCACTGTCGCCGGCCTCCTCCGACGCTCCGCCGCCGAATCAGGTAGTTGGGTAAGCATCCCCGCACTCCCCTCCCTCTCCCCGACCACCGCCGGCGAGCCCGCGAGCCCCGCGCGGCCAGTTCAACGCGCGCCACCGCCGGTCAACCCCCTCCCCGGCGGGAGGTTGAAGAAGCCGCGGTTTTTGCGCCTTGACCCCCGGAGTTTCGGTGTTTTACGTTTAGGTCTGAGTCGCTGTGTAATGAGTCTCGCAAATCTTACTGTCTAGCCCCTGAGATCTATGGTTAATTACATATGAGTCCCTAGATCTAATGTTTTTCCATTAATTTTTAGTTATTTCGGCTGAAACTTTGAAAAATCATAACAATTAAAATAAAAATCCAAAATGGACAAACTCAGTGGCTATGGACCCCTTGTGAGTAGGTCTACAGGATAGGTATGATGTAGATGTGTGGAAAGACTGTTTTGCCCCTGGTTTGGTGCATGCATGGTGTAGGTAAATAAATGGTAAAAGTGTACCAAATGAACTCCAAAAATTATGAAACTTAGACAGTAGCTTTGTTATGGCATCTAGGTACTGTGTGATTTTTGGTAGCCCTAGCATTGATTGGTTAATTACTGTTTTGCCCTTATGCATGTGATTTGTGTGTTTAATTAACTTGGAAATGAAGGCTATATAAAATATGCTCAACTATGACCATTTGTATTTTTCATGCATTTCACATAGTATGAGTAACTCACCGGTAGAATATGAGGTTGTGCATGCATGTTTAAGCTGCTTAATTGAAAATAATAAAATGCTACTAGTTGAAAAGAAAATAGGAAAAAGTGTATTTAAACTGCTAATAAAATTAAGGGAAAAATCTAGTAGCGTTATGGAGTATGTTGCTGTATGTGGTAAAGATTTGAAATCGATTGGAGTTTTCTAACTACATGAACTTATGAGTGCATTTTATTCATAAAGGTAGCGTGTCCATTAATTTGCATGTATATGTTTAACTTTAAGAGACAACTTCATTTCATTTGATAGCGACTGTGTACACATATAGAACAATTATTCCCAATAACTTCAAAGATAAAATGTGGTAGTGGTTTGTACGATTTTCTTAGTGATGAGCTGTATGATTTCTTAGCAAAAATCGTTAAGTTTTCTTGTTTTGGGGTGTGTTTAAACTATGAATACCCGAACCCAGTATTCACAAGTTGTTTGATCATGCATTATATTTCATTGACACCTCATGCATACATTCGCAATTCGTTGCACTCATGATCGCACCATATCATACATATAACTTGTACCTATTGCATGTATTTGCATTCTCTTGCACTCACTTGCATATTATCATGCATATAGACCCCGCGTGCAAGGAGCTACCAACACAGGAGAAACCAGTTATCAAGAAAACGTACGACAGGCTATATCCGGAGCAAGAAGACGGAGGGTCGCTGATTAAATCCGTCCCTGCTTCAAGGGGTTGCCTGGGGCAAAGCCTCACAACCCGGCAAACTAACCTAGTTTAGTTTGTTGGTTTTCTTAAGATCAATCGAAGGTAGGCAGGACCATGATTTCTCCCAGCAAATACAAATCTTGTTTGATAATTACGCATATGCATTAGGAGTTGTTTGAAACCAACTGCATTAGACTTCCTGGCCGCCCTGGCCCTAGCACCTATACGTAGAGTTCGTAGGGCGAGTGCCTAGAATTGCTAGGTACGAGTAGATACGAGTGATTGTACTCGTCTCGTAAGTACGGTTTTACAAAGTGACAGAAATCTCACCTATGGAAGTGACTGTACATGCTATGTTTAAATGGAGACCGGGCGGAGATTTATTGAGTTATTTATGGATTATGGTATTGTGCACTGGACTCCGCCCGAGTCGCATAAGGCCCGTTCGCTGTTCGCCTGCTGATCGGCATAACATTGCTAGAGTGCTTATCCGGGATAATGGACCGGTGAAAGCTTACTTGTGCCATCCGAAGAACAGAGACAGACTCCTACTGTGACACCTTGGGGAGCTTGTAGTCGAGGGAGGGCTGACCCGACGTGACCGTGGTATTGCTCCTAAGACAGCACAACCTGGGAACAACGGAAGGATTGAATCGAACTTGGGATGGGACAAGTGGAGATGGGAGAAGCATATGTGGAACGCTGGGAGTTAGTAAGCATATGCCATCCTGGTGCTTCTAGTTATTCCCGGGGAATTAACAAACCGATTCGAATCGCTGATGCTCACCAGGTGTGAGAATGCCAGATATCGCACACGGGCAACGTAGTAATAATTGGAACATACTGTTTACGAAGTCACGCTTTTAATACAACATGCTTGGATGTGTATGATCTGTCCTACTATTCAGGGCGTTGCCCATCCACCGGTTGGAGGTCGATGGACTTGGGAGATGCTTTGAGGTCGAGGGAGGGCTGGCCCGACGTACCGTGGTATCGCTCCTGAGACGGCTACTCCCAAGGGGTTGGATGGAAGCGCAGTGAATCTTGGGACAGGACATGTTTTCATGATTTACTTTTCATGCAAGTATTTACCTTATGTTATAAATGAATCTTTATGAATAATGGATAGCAGCTGTCAAATCCTGCTATCTGATATCAACATGACCTTGTTTAAGAATCAACAGCTAAGGATCCACATGATTAGTAAGCATGCTTTGCGTCAGCCGTAAGCCCCGTCCATTAAGTCCTACTGAGTAATTAGTACTCAGGGTTTGCCCCCACTTTTGGATTACAGGTACCGATGATTTTGGACAACTGTGCTGGAGGTGGTAGTACCGGTGGGCTCGGTGTTATTCGCCTTGTCATCTCTTCCTAAAGACTACTTAAGTAAATATTCCGCTGCGAGATGTTTTGAAAACGCTTCCGCTATATTTATATACTCTAAATTCGCTTCCGCTATATTTGAACATGTATTTGATTTCATACAATTGAGTTGTAAATTAATCCTATAACTCTCTATTTCAACTGCCTGTGATGATGTAATTGTTGTGGCTCCTTCGAGAGTCGGATGTGTTTGATGTCGTTTCCTCGGAATTGGTGTTATCGAGAGCTCGAAGGACTCTCGACGGACTACCGGGTTTAGTCTGGCCTAAGTGCACTGCGAGCCAGAGGTGGCAGGTGTGCTTAGTCTAGATTAAGCAGGGCGGTTCCGCCACAATGGTGTGTAGGTACTTTGCTCATGCATTCTTCAACTAAAAGTCATTACGACATACTCAAACTCAAACAAACACATAGGGCATATGAACGCAGTCTTTGAAATATCCTCCTCTGCCATGAATATCCGATTATACCAGGTATTCCCATCCATAAAACTAAGCATCTTGTGCCCTGCCGCAACATCGACTAGCATATCGGCAATGCGCATCAAGTACTCATCCTTTATGATCACCCTATTCAAGTCTCTATAGTCGATGCATACTCTGACTCGACCATCTTTCTTCTCAACTAGCACGACGGTGGATACCCACCGCGAGTATTGACATGGTCATATGAATTTGGAATCTAGCATCTTTCCAATCTCAGCGTTGACATCATTCACCCACCTATCCAGGAGCCTTCTAAGCTTTTGCGCAACTGGCCGATAAGTGGGCTTGATAGGCACTCGATGCTCAATGATGGATTGGTCGAGACCTGGCATTTTAGAGTAACCCCAAGAAAAACAGATGTGCATATTCTTTTAACAATGATATTAACTTAGGACCGAAAATGGGCATGGCTTGTCACCTGGGCCTATATCAACTTCCTCAATCTCATCTATTGACATAAAACCTAAACCTAACTTGTCAGGATCCACAAATTCAGTATCACTTGGAAAATGGGAGTGAGGTGTCTTTGTGTTGAATCCTCGAGACATGCCTCACTCTCTTAGCAAGAGGAGGTCTTCCTTTCTTCATTACTTGATGCCCACTCACAAGGATTGGGTTTGGTAGCATACAAACCCGATGTTACAAAATCATGAACGGACCGACCACACGGGCCAGTCTTACCTCCATGCAAAGAGGGATCTAAACAGCTTAGTTTTTCTTCTATGGTTACATCCTTTACTGGGCGATCGCTTGTACCACCCTCATCCTTACTTCGTGACGTTTCTAAAGGTGTAGGCTCCACTATTGACCAACCGTGTGGGCCGGTTTTGACTATTTGCGCGCAAATGCCGCTTGACTTTGGACCTGATAGGAGCCGATGGCCTTGATCAGCTATCTTGTTGATGCTACAGCCTTGCATGCACACTTGACATGGATTGATTATGGGCCGGTCCTAAAGACCGGTGATATCATTTTTTTAAAGTCAGAGTAGCTGCAATCCTCCAAATCTTGTCCTGAAAGGGTCTTCTGGTCATCAGCATCCCAAAAATGTGCGTCAGCCACCACAACATTGGCTTTCATCTACTCTAATCATCTCCATGTCATTTCCATCCCATTGAAAAAGGCACTGGTGCATCGTGGAAGGGACACAATAGTTGACATGGATCCAGTCTCTCCCCAACAACACTGAGTAAGCACCCATGCTCTTTGTGATAAAAAATGTTGTGGGGATTGACTTGCGCCCGACGGTTAGGTCGAACGTTTACTACACCTTTGGCTGGAGATGTCTGCGTGTTGAAGTTGCTTAGTGTAACGTTGGTCTCGATCATATCCTCCAGCTTCTTCCCCAAGCTCCTATAGGTAGAATATGGCATCAGATTAATGGTTGTGCCACTATCGACCATCATCTTGCTTATGGGAATGTTGTTAATGTGATCCTTGATGTACAGTGGCTTGAGATGATGGTGCCTCTTGTCTTTTGACTTCTCAAAGTGACAAGATGAGGTCCGAGCTCCATCTGTCCAAATGCTATCTTCACATCCTTGACACCACCATATTCTTAGGGAAACACAAAGACCATGTTGACATTACCTTTGGCTTTGCCCTTGTCATCCTCTTTCCTCTTCCACACTCATCGGCCTCTAGCTCTTCCTATTTTTGTTCTCGGGCGGAGGCACTGTACCCTCCTCTTCTAGGACCTATTGAGTCCATCTGGACACCACAGTGGCTTGTTGTGTTCATCAGCATAGTCGATGCGGTGGTGTTGATGGCATGTGCGTTACTCCTCCTAGTCGGACCACCGTTCACGGTGTCCTATTGTGGCGAACACTGAGGGCTGCCCTTTGAAGTCCATGTGGTCATTGCATTCTGAACAATATTCAATAGTTGGGAGTCTCTCCATGTCACTGTCCCAGAAGTACTAGAAGAAATACACCCCAATGCTTGCATGTTTGGTCGTGGCTTCGCATGCGATGCACTTCAAATTCCTGCTCCTACTTGTGAGACTGCCTGAGGCGGGTTTCATAGTATCTAGGCTCGTCTTCCTCAATGGCCTTCCTCCTACAGAACTCCTTCTCTATGTGATGTGTGCACTGGGCCTTGTACTTGTTCAGGAGCATCTCAGAGGTGACACATCTCTTCTTTGGTGGAGGCAGGCTAGCTCGACGTGGTGGATCAACAAAAGTAGATCATCGTCTGTGCAACCGACTGGGTTGAACGACCTCCACAATAATTATTGGCAAGGAATGCTAGTCAATGTTCATGGGCTTCTTATCGAAGATGAGCTTGCCCTACTCAATGGCTATCTGATTCTACTATCGCAACACCTTGCAATCATTGGTATGGTGGGTGTTGGAGTTATGCCACTTACAGTAGACCCTACAACGGACCACCTCAGTTGATGAGAGGACGTGGTCAACCATTTAACTTGATCTACTTATCGAGTAGGAGGTTGAAGATCTTCTCGGCCTTAGTGATGTTGAAGTCAAAATGCTCCTTAGCCTCTGCTGCTCTAAGCTAAGGACACGCCACAACAGATTGATTGCACAACTGCAACTTTGTGCTCAAGGTCATCGTCTTCTTCATCAACGAGGGCCAAATAAGCCACCGACCTCTTCTAGAGGAAATCTTGAGAGTTCCTCTCATACGTGAAGACTTTTTGCAAGACCTATCCAATGTTTTTAATTTCCTATGCAAGGAAGCATTCCCTAACTAGGATAATCAATCCATAGAAGGCGAGACTAGCCAACTCTATGTCAGGGATGTGCACATGGAACACTTGTTCCTTGCCTCCCTAAATCTGTGGATGTAATATTTGATCGGTTCATTTGGCCTTTGCCTAACCTCCGCTAGATTAGACATATGTAATTGGTGCATCTTGGAGGAAAAGTATGTGTAGAATTGGCCCTCTAGGTCCCTCTAGGTGTGGATGGAAACCAATTGAAAGCAGTTCCTGATAGGATCAAGGAGAACAAGTGGACCCTCAGCTGGTCAGAAGCAACAACTATCCCACATGCGCTAGGTAACAACTGGTATGCTTAATGGGGGTGGTCTTGTCTTGCCCATATAATTTAGCAAAATCACGAACCTTGAACCTAGGTGGATATCGAACCACATGAAAGTAGTTAGGGTAGGGCTTTTGGTACCCTTTCGCTTGGCCCCTTACGGTGAGGCCAAACTAATCATCTAACTGCGTGGAGAGCACGGGGTCAGTAACCTAGGCAGTAGCCAGATTGCTGGCGTACTAGCAGAACCAGTTATCTTGATTGGCAGACTGGGGTGTAAGGCTGCCACCGCTTATGCCCTCAATATGCTAGGAAGGAACATGGTTTGTTGGGGTGGACACCAATGTTGCATAGCTTAGCAAAAGCCTTTGAACCATCTTCCATTACAATCCATCTAGTATCTCAATCTGTGGGAAATCCAATGCCTGAGCTCCTTCAATTGTGCCACCGATTGGGTACACGTAGTAGGTGTTCTTCCGGATGAACTTGACTAGCTTGGTGTATCTAGAGGCCTCTACATAAGTAGACCGGAACACGGGGCCCACCTTGCCTGGGATATTCCCTTCTTCTTCCATGTCGTTCAGGACGTCAATGAAAAGTCCTTGAACTGACTTGGTCTAAATGGTGGACTAGCAGATAAGATACTGAGAGACCATCTTGTTGACCAAGTCCTGGAGCGCCCTTGACCTATCTTCCCATGGCACCGACAAATCGACATCATTGATGGAAGGGATGAAGTCATACAACTGGAGCATTAGGTTTCAACTACGAGAAAGGCGAAAAGGTAGAATTTTCTTGAGCTATCGATCCCACCATCTCTATGAATTGATCGTAGGCTTCTCGCTCCACTGGCTTCATAGCTTCCTTGGACATCATACAACGTGAGAGGTCCTTCCTGCCTCCCAAGTCAGCAATCGACTACAAGGTACATAGGCGGCACCTGGTGGTGCTTTAGGCGGAGCTCTTGCCACTGTCCTTGAGTGAGCCTGTCCCATGCTTGCTTTCTAAGGTTGGTGTCCAGAGGGGGTTGTTCGTCTATGAGCTTGATCTGTAGCTTGTGCTCATTAGCTGAGAGCTATACCCACTTGTCTTCGCTTAAGTGCCTCCATTGGTCCTTTCTTCTACAACGGTATTATTGTTCTCTTGAGATGTCGACATTCTCACAGTTATTGCTTGCTCTTCGTGTCCCACTAGGCGTGGCAAAAAGTGTGTTGTTAACTGTGCAGTGTAGCACCTAGCTTAACATTGCAACTCGGGAGGGGTCAAATCAATCATTGTTCGTTGTCCTGTGTGCATGCAACAAAGATAATTAAATAATCCTTAGTTGATCCGACAATTGACTTAACGCGATGTAGATCGAAAATTGAACAACCGATACACAGGAACATGCAATGGTGTGTTGTGGCACCATGATAAATAACTGACCTGCAAGTAGTAACTAGGCTCTCTAGATGAGGCATAGACAGATCCCTCAAACAAAAACATTTGATATAAAGAACACACACATCAGATGAATATGAACATTCCATAGCAGAAGCTACGATCCACACCTGATCGATACATGCAAGGAGCCCACTGCCCGCATACCGTAACCAAACAGGAATGTTCCATAGTAGAGCTAAGAGCCATGCCCGATCAACATATACAGAAAACATCCAGATCCATATCTAAGGTCATGCCTAAAGAACCAGTCCGGACCATGCCAAAAACAATATATTAGGGCATGTTTGGCAGGACTCCAGCTCCTCTAAAAATGGCTCCGGCTCCTGGTTCCTCTGGAGGAGTCGGATCCCTTTTACAAGTCGTTTGGCAAAACAGCTCCTATTGTATTTTTTCTATGGATGTAAGAGGCAAATGTCCATAGTTCCCCTGTTTCTTTTATATGATGAGAGCATATATTGCAACTAAGGAATATTATGGTGAATCATATATATTATGCTGATCTGCAAAAAGGATAGTGGTTAGATTTACAATTGTCCAATGGCCAGATTATATTGAGCCATCTCATTCTTTGCAGGGGGTTTTCATAACATTACAAGATACATAACTTAACATAAAAATTACAACGTTCGTTAAGGATATTTTTGCAAAACTTTCATTTTCAACCTCCAAATCACGCCTCACGTGGGCACCATCACGCCCGGTGCTAAGCGCGGCTTCACGAGCGAGCGCAGAACGTGAGGTGGCCAGCACACAACATGGCTGGCAGCACACGTGAGCACAGAACGCGGTGCAGCGCTCCCACTTGTGGAACATGCAAGGGCAAATGGTAATTAGGCCGTTTGAGCTACTAGAAGCTACATTTTATGACTCCGGCTCCTAGTAGAAAAATGGCTCTGGCTCTCTCGCAGCTCCGTGGAAGAAGTTGTTTTTTCCACGCCATTTGGTAGAGCTTCACAAGGAGCCAGAGCAGCCGAAAGCCCTGCCAAAGGGGCTCTGATTGGCTACGAACAATATAATGCGAGGCATGGGGGAAGCTTCTTAGGGACGCTCTGTCAAGTGAACAGAAGCATGAGTTCTGACTCTATCAACACATCGACTCAATTCAGCCTTGATCGACTCCGCACTCGTCATCAAGCAAAAACAACCTCCAATTGATTTAACCCCTAAATATGGGCCAACCCTTATACATACGCAAACCCAACCTAGGAATCTCCCTGTCATATCAACAAAGAAAGAGACAGGTTTTCGTCATGCATGATTTGACCTTTCAGCTTAGCTAAGATCAGCTTTTAAACTCCTATCCATGTAGAGAAAACAAGCAGAACTTCGCACAAGACCAAAACATGTGGGTAACTAATGGATCTTGCCATCAACAATGCTTCAGTACAAGATCTGTCATGGTAAAACACCCCGAGGCCTAGGCAGATCTAAAAGAATCAACATTAGGGCAACATGACACCGAGTGAAAACCCTAGAATAGGGATGAATGTGCACCATAGGTTGATTGATTATCCCTATTATGATCGATATGCATGCATATATCTAGCTCTACTAGGCTTGCTGCTAAAAGAAACTAAAACTTAACCTAACTCAACGCGATATCTTAACTCGACACGATACAAACTTGGTCCTCAGTATCTCCATCATGAAGACATCTTCTCTAGTCGACCTACGAATGGGCCAGCCTCATCTATTGTGGCCCATCTTAGCCTAGTCTAAAAAACTAGCGCCGACACCTGCAGAGTGTACTAGCGGTCACCTCTAGAGTGGACTTGGAGGAATGCTCTTTCAAGTGTATGAGGCGCTGCCAGAGTGGACTTGGCGTGGTAAAACCCTACTGACTGCATTGGTAGGTGGCCCATGGGGTACTTCGGTCTGTGACCGGCTTTAGAAGGACTTGAAGTTGAGAAAAGGATTGTTGTGCCTTAAAACTACGATCTTGGAGGAAAACCCATGATCGTTTCCTTATTCCATTGTAACGATTAGGGCACAATATTGTTTCCTGATTCGAGCGTCAAAATCAGGTGGCCAAGGACCATTTGTCGGTTCCATCATCAAAACCGGACTTATCCAAAGGTTGGACTACAGGACACATGGATGACATCAAGAGATTGCTTAGAGGTTGATAAGATCAGATATCCATCGTGTTCAATCGGTTGAGTTACTCAACATTTTAAGTTCATTTCAGCCCTTCAAGAATTCTATTGTTGAGTCTAGATCTTAGGAGGGTTATTTGCAAAAGAGTAAAATGCATCATTAGTCCATTAACTTTTTGGAAAGTGTCGGTTAGGTCTATCAAATATTGATGTGCATTTGTGGGTCCATTAACATTTTAAAGTGTATCATATAGGTCCATATCGCACCTAACATTAACTAAAAAATGCATATCAAATCATGTAAATATCCAAAAAAATATAAAATTATTTTTCATACATTTGTATTCATTAACTCTACACAATGGAACTAATTTGGCATGTAAAATGACCATGTTACCTCTATTCTTTTCAAAATAAATGTTTAGTTACTTTTAATCATATCCATTGTTTAGTATATCTAAAAACCTTGGAAAAATACAATTGTGCAAGTTATGCTCTATGTATACAGGTATACATTTATCATGGTTAGTGGTTGCTATTGTCTTAAAGAAAAGTATGTCTTTATGAATCATGGTCTTTTAAATGAAAAGAAATGTATGGATTCTTGTAGTACTTAATAAATGTCACAAAAATCATGTTGTTTTTATTTTAATCAGTACATGTATAGTCAAAAATTTCATGGACAGCACCTTCTATTTTGGGCTCAAAATAAATAAAAATAAGGTTTAGCATTCATGGTCTTTTAAATGAAAAGAAATTTATGGATTGTTGTAGTAATTAATAAATGTCACAAAAATCATGTTGTTTGTATTTTAGTTAGTATATATGTATATGCAAAATTTTCATGGACAACACTTTCTATTTTGGGATCAAAATAATTAAAAATGAGTTTTAGCATTTAAATCTATTTTACCACTTAAATAGAGACAAAGTGGTCAAGCCAGTTCCAACGTGTAGATCTCATCAAGATAGAGGTATCAAAATTGATTTTATAATTTTTGGATATGTACATGATCTAATATGTAATTTTTCTTTAATGTTAGCTGTAGTATGGACTTGTATGATACATTATAAAAATTTAATGGACTTAAAAATACACATTGATAGTTGATGGACCTAACCGACATAGTCCAAGAAGTTAATGGACTAATGGTGCATTTTACTCTTTGTAAAATAACCATTAGAGGTAAGGGCTGAGCCTTTGTAGTATAAGTAAGGGGTGAGGGTTGTCTTAGAAGGTGCTCCTCTTGTTTTGCCATTGGAATTATTTCCTCAAGCACTGAGCTTCGTAGAGAGCACAATTTCTCCTTTTTTCAATGTAAATCTACGTTCATGATTGAACATTGAGTTAATTAAGAATGGAAAGTTGATGGACCTACATGATCACAATGAAAAGTTAAAGGATCCACATAATCACTTTGGGACTTGCTAACAAAAAGTTTGAGCACCTGTGCTGAGATGAAGACTCAATATATAGTTTAGCTAGTTATTTGTATCTAGCACATTAAGAATGTTTAGAGCAGGAAAGACTATTAACTATATTATATTAGTTATTTTTATAAATAGATGCCAGTGTTTGATTCCTCAAAATTAAATTCATTGTGTGGTCTACTAAAAATGTTTCTAAAATAGTCACAATTTAAGAGTACAGCCAAGCATAGAACAAGTTTCTTTTATTCATTCATTTATTCAACTCATGACAAATATTCGCTCATCTTATTTTCCTCAACATATAATGGATATGGCCATGAGCTTTGTATTAGAAGAATGGTGCCCGGTGAGGTATTCCCTTGCGTCGGTGACGAGCAATCTTTTTGGGTGGTGGTTCTTCTCCATTCTCATCATTGTAGCTAGCTTTGTTACTAGAAGAACTTGAGCCAACATCATTGTTGCTAGTCACATCATCATTCTTGCTGCAATATGGATCGTTTTCAACCATCGCTGGCATATTATCCATTTTTATGGATTTGAGCTGTACAAGGTTAGGAAACATATGCAATCAGTAAAATATGATATTTGAGCTGAAGTATATCGAATTTAAATGGAATTCTTATTTTTATAGATTTTTAAAACAAAGATAATGTTTAGGGGATGCATAATAACTTACATTACATCCAAGAGAGCAAAAACGAAAGGCATCAAGTAGACCACGGCCACACATCTCGCAGCTATGTCCTGATGATGAAGGTGCCTTCTGAATGGAGAATCCAGAACTACGAATCTTTGGCCGCTCATTCAAGAATACAACCCTTGCACTATTGATTATGTAAGTTTGCACATCGCTAATATCAAGAATGTCCTCAATCTCTGAAACCCTCACGACATCATGGTAGGATGACCGCCTTATCTGAAAGATCCAATTATTTAACCATTAAATGCTATCATATTTTCATTGAACATGGTACATATATACATTTGTGCTTACTTAGAAGATTCATATAATGTAAATAAATGTATTTTTTTAGCAAACTGGATGTAAAGTTTTGTGTTCATTTCAGGATTGCATGTGAGATAAGCAAGAAGCAACAATATAAAAGACAACAAAATTATAAACTATTCAATGCATGATATGTACCATATATGAAAAAAGTATAGTTTCTATTGATGGTATGATTACATATTACATACCTGGATTACATGGTGGGTTGAATGATCACACGAACGGCAGTAGTTGCAGAAAGCAGGTGGTAGCTCCTCACACTCGGTGCAAAACAAGTTGCACTCATTGCGAGTAGCAAGGGGATGGTTTGCGCAAGTGGTAAAGAATTGTGTTGCAAGCAATAACTCTAGCCATGAAGGCACCATCTCTCTTTTCATTGTAAAATCAATAGCACATTATGTGCTTGGTGCTATTGTTGAGGCTTGTAAGTGAAAGGATTGGCTATACTTATAGAGAAACGATGTTGAGAACTAGATGGCCTTTTCCTAAAAACCGCTCATGAATATTTTATATAATTTGAAGCTCTATGAACTGAAATGACAACTAGAAATTATAGGGAGACAACTGGCAAAGTAAAACTGTTTGCTGGATTGGTGGTCCTAAGGACTAAATAGTTGGGTAGCAATAATGAGAACGCATAAATCCACTAGCATACTAAGCATTTATCATCATTCCTGGCTTTACAAACTGAAATGAGATCTAGAAATTAGAAGGAAATAATTAAAAAATAGAAGTAGATGTACTTTTCCTATAAAACATCTGGCATATTAAGAAATTTTGCCTGTTTTGTGGCACTAGGAACTGAAATTATAGATAGAATATGAGAAAATGACAAAGAAATGTATCCACATTTCTGTAAAACAGCTGGCACAGAGGATTAGCATAATTTGCGGAACCTGAAACTGAAATGCCGTTGGAAAAAACTGTGCCAACAACATGTTCTTTTTATATTGTATTGTTGTGCTTGCCGTTGGAGAAATTTGTGGCATCGGAAATTGAAATGCTAGCTAGAAACAAAATCTGCGTCCACAACATATTCTTCTTGTATTGTATTGTTGTGCTTGCCGTTGGAGAAATATGGAATATGCCTCGCACTTTCAAATAGATTCGTGTTAGTATTTGTCAGGATATGCAAGCAACATGATTCATGTTGTTTATGTTTTTGTTAGGATATAAAATGACAACCTATTTGGAACCTCTATGAGAATAAGTTATTCACAATGTTTGTGTCATCATATTGGTAATTTCACAATATATTTGATGTGTACCCATGCCAAGGGTACCCCCACTGGTCCAACAACCGTGATGGGCCAAACAGGCTGGGCCAACAAGGCCCAGGAACTTAGCGGTCATCTGAATAGCAGTACGACCCCAAGATCATGCTCCACAATACGGCTCGTTCAACGATGTTGAGAACTAGATGCCCTTTTCCTAAAAACCGCACTTGAATGTTTTATATGATTTGAAACTCTATGAACTGAAATGACAGCTAGAAATTATAGGGCAATAACTGCCAAAGTAAGAACTTTTGCTTGGATTGGTGGTCCTAAGCACTAAATAGGTGGTTAGCAATAATGAGAACGCATAAATCCACTAGCATACTAAGCATTTGTCATCATTTCTGGCTTTACAAACTGAAATGGCATCTAGAATTAGAAGGAAATAATTAAAAATAGAAGTAGATGTAGTTTTCTGGAAAACATCTGGTACACTAAGAAGTTTTGCATGTTTTGTGGCACTAGGAACTGAAATTATAGATAGAATATGAACAAACGACAAAGAAATGTATCCACATTTCTGTGTAAAACCACTGGCGCGAAAGATTAGCATAATTTGCGGCACTGGGAACTGAAATTCTAGCTAGAAAAAACTGCGCCCACAACATATTTGTTGTTATATAGTATTGTTGTGCTTGCTGTTGGAGAAATTTGTGGCACCGGAAACTGAAATGCTAGCTGGAAAAAACTGCACCCACAACATATTCTTCTTATATTGTATTGTTGTGCTTGCCGTTGAAGAAATAAGGAATAGGCCTTGCACTTTCAAATAGATTCTTGTTAGTGCTTGTCAGGATATGCGAGCAACATGTTTCATTTAAGTATCATTGTTTGGAAGATGTTATATTTCTTTCAGTGTTGTGTTGTTTATGCTTTTTTTAGAATATATAATGACAACCTATTTGGTGCCTCTATGAGAACAAGTCCTTCACAATATTTGTGTCATCATCTTGGTACTTTCACAATGTATTTACAAGTGTTGTTGATGTAATGTGTTTGCAATATCATGGATTTGGTAAAAAAAAATCTTAAAGGATTGAAAAGGGCGACTAGAGGGTGTGGAGCCTCTCAAAAATTCGACCCCAAAACCTCCCTTCTAGGACATGCAAGGTTATGAAGCATGGGACAGGCTAACTAACCCTATGACACAGCTAGTAACAACTCAACACAAGCACTCACACAAAACATCCACAATAACAACCACAAAATGAGCAAACTAGTAGCCAACTGTGAGCACCGGATTGTCCAGTGTGAGCCTGCTGGAAAGAGAGTTCCACACACCAAACGGTCTAGTGATGTTAGCACCTGACGATCCGGTATTAGCACCAGATGGTCTAGTGTTAGCATCAGATGAAATATATAGGGAGAGAGGGGATCAAATCTCTACCCAAATATATGCAAGAGACGTTCAAGTGATGCCTTCACCGGGTGACTTGGTGTGATTATCGACTGAGATAGATGGGGGACCTCCTAAACACCCCTAGGCAAAGCAACACACACTAGAATGGTGTGTTGTCTGTATCATCAGATGGCCTGGTGAGTACTAAGACTGCCCAAAAACTCTGTTCGTCCTAAGATCTAACCAAACTATATCCAAGCCAAATCAAACCAAGTCCAATTGATGTGAAACTTTATAGCAACATTATTTAGCCCATTTGGAGGCCATTATCACAAGGATATAAGGACAACATCAAGGGATCTCCTAGAATTGAGATTCACACTTATGACCAAGGCAACAATTTGGAGTTCCTCTCAAGAACAAAATTAGGGTGAACACAGGTACACTCCTTGGCAAACACAAAATCTCAAAAGCCAAGCGAATTCATCTTGAGAACCAAAAGGGAAGGGGGAGGAATTGTTCACTTGATCACAAGGCATAGCTACGAAATTTTCTTGAATTACTTGATGAATAATGAGTGCAAATGTTCTACAGCCTCGCACCCACATCCACCCACTAATGATTGATTACAAGACCCTCAAGCACTCAAATCCCTCTGGATCTTATCCTCTTCACGTGTAAGCAATTGACTACAAATTACTAAGACAAAATAGTGCTTCTAACTAGAAACGGTGCCTCCAAATGGCTACGACCTCTATTACTTTAACTCGAGAAAGCCCATCCAAGTAAAACTGGAAAGACATATACTACTTGAATGGACGGACACGATGACTTGGATACTTGGCTTAACCGCGACACCATGTATGGTGGAGATGCCACCATGTCCACAGCCTGATCCTTAGCAGCCCATGGTTATGAAGCAGAAACTAGGAAACTAGCCCACGACTTTGGGGAATCTTGGAACCTAGCGTTGGCAGCGGTTTGGAGGAAAAATGAACAAATCGCCTAATGCCAACCACGTGTCCAAGCCTCCACACCGTAGATCCTCCACTACTAGGCCCATTTGATGTAGAAAGGTATCAGGGGACTCTATGTGGTCAACTGCAGAACCGGCATATTTGCTTGCTCATGTGAAGCGGGTTCAGTATTTTGCTTTGTAAGGAAAATGGGCCCTAAGCCTTGTACTTAGTTCCCTAATGTGATTCTGGTGGATGAAGTGACAACACGTTCCATGGGACTAATATTTGTGTACAAGTGTTTTTGTATAAGTACCAGGGTCAAGTAGAGAACTTGGGGAATAAAACACCTCAAAGGAAGGACTTAAAGAGCACAAGAGAAGATCCAAGACTCTATCCCGTCGAAAGCTTATGCCTTGACTCAGCGGGCCGATTTTTTGGGCCACTAGAAGGTCAAAAAGAGCTCCATCAGATGGACCGAAAAGAAGAAGAAGCCCCAAGATGAAGACTTGAAGATTCGGTGCATTTACATACACCGGACGGTCCGGTGGCCTACCACCGGACATTCTGGGCAGAGGAAGGAGGAGTGACCATGTCCAAGTGCTATAATGCACCGGACGGTCCAGTGGTACCATCGGACGTTTTGGGCCGAGAGCACTGCAATCGAAGAACAAAGCTCCAACACACACCAGACCGTCTATTGGTGCAGCACTGGACCATCCGGCGCCTCCAACGGTCGAATTCCAAGTCCAACAGTCGACTCCAACGGCTAGCCAACTACATGCACCGGACCTTTCGGTGGTGTACCATCGAACCGTCTGGTGGTGTACCATCGGACCATCCGATGGTCACACAGAAAAGGGAAGAAAGCTTCCAAGGACTAGTTTTAAGGCTTGGGCTATAAATACCCTCTTGCCCAACCTCCACAATGTGGTTGGAGACTCCTGAGCTAACATAAGTGTTTGGCAACATCTTGATCTATCCAAAGAGCCTCATACACACTTTTGAGAGCCCAACCACCACAAGAGCTAAAGAGACACATCCCAGCATAGCTAGAGCTTCCATAGCATCCATGCTTAGGCCTATTTGTCTTTCTACGTGTCTATGTGCACGTCATTGGTGTACAAGTGCGGCTGTAAGTCTTGTGAGACTTAGTTAAGCTTGCAGGTGCTAGTCTTCAACCATGGTTATGCGCCTTGGGCCTTTTCACCTTTCGCGCGCCTCTATTGCCTTGTGCAATAGCTGCTAAGGTGCCAAAGAGTAGAATGGTCTGGGCCCCTCCTCCAATTCATGAGCTGTTGCATGAGCCACACACCACATCTAGGTCCTAGGTCACACCGCCACCACCACACATGTGCGAGCTAAGTTTAGGCACTGCCTCTAGGTCCCATGTGTGCCACTGTCATGGATACTTCTAAGAACTGTAGTGGCATCGCATCGAGAAAGAAGGGAGCAAGGTAAGTGTCAGGCAAGCTCTAGTGGCTGCGGTGTGTGGTGGACGCATGCATTAAGTATGGGAGTGGTCATAGCTAGTTGTTGGACTACGCTGCATCCGCACATGCAGGAGCAGCCAACCAAAATGTGGAGAAGAAGACATTTGTTTTATGAAAAAACACTAAAACACTACAATTTGCCATCACCTTGTGTGTTATTTTTTACAAAGAACCTCCTAGAATTAAATGGACTTTCAATATTGCTTAAGCCAAGGGCAATATCATCTTTTGAACCTTCATTTAGCTGTTGTCACTATGTGATCACATAGAAGTGACACATTAGCACTGGGGGCACGAAAAAATTTCACCAGTGGCATGTTAGGCATGATAGAAATTTTAGTTTCAGAATGGAACTAAGAACTTTCCAATAGTCCAATATATCTCCTTTACATAATTGTTTTTGTATGAATTGCGCTATGAGCACATTCGAGAAGCTAACCCAGAAGATCTTGAGATTCACAAAATCACCATAGATGCATCGCTCTTGACAGCAATGTCGCCCACTATTCAAAGTTGTTAAACTTCGAATAAATCCAGAAAACTACAAGTATATGTTTCCAACTTAGGACTTGAACTTAGGTGGTTGATCCCACCACAAACAACCTAACTAGTTGAGCAAGTGAGAAAGTTAATTTTTTTTTTAAAAAAAAGATTGAATTAGAAAATTTTACGCCGGCTAGCCTCACCCCTATCGTATCTGTGATTGCTCAACGATGAGCAAGTTAGTAGGTTAAATCATAGTTGTCGAGGACCCCATCGGTCAATTAGGTAAGGCCTACTTGCTAGCAGCCTCTTCCACACGGCTTGACACATTTGTTCATTCTTTTCCTTTTGTTACATTTAATCATTTCCTAACCTTGCAAATAAAACTAAAATGTCAAATCTTGTCCAAATAAACAAGCAGTCTAACCTCGTACATGTGATATTCATATTGCTCACTTGCATAAGGTTTTGTCCACTTTTCCTTGAAGACCATTGGGAAAATATTGTTAAGAAAGACCTTACCAAATTGTTGGGAATTTTGTGGAATATAGTATGATTTTAGTCATGGCATCCTTATTCCATTCATGTTTCTAGAAAATCCCAATGTTCACAAGATTCCTCTTAGGGTCAAATTCCTACCTCACCTAAGTTAAAATCTTGCAAGTGCCACTTGTTTTGGGCTTTTTAGCAAGGAGGGATGATAAGAGGAGGTCCGGGCTTGCATTTGCTTTGCCGTGACATGGATTGAGCATGCATGGGAGCCTATTCTATAAGTTGTTGTCTTTGAAATGATGTTAATTGTTTGTTTGAGGATGCTGGTGAGGGCTGTCTCATTGTGTTGAGGATGGTCTGAATTAGAATGTTATCCCTCTTGATGTTTCGAACTCCTCGTTAAGGTTCCTTGACCTAATGAGGTTAGGCATCCAAGGTGGTGTTGTGTTGATATGGAAAATTAAGTTAGGGGAAGTGTATTCTGGATTAGGATCCGAACCTTGGCGTACATATCTCCCATAGGAATAGCGATCCAGATGGTGTGATCCGGGTTGTCATGTCTAGAGTCTTGTAAAGTTTCCTCGCTCTCTAACTTGACCTATAGTACTTGAATGAGAGTTTTTGGTAGGATATTGTTCCTTGCCGTGGGATTGCCGCACATAGTGAACTCGAGCTAGAATAAGTCAGATTGGAATTTGCTATCGACATGAGTTATAGATCTGAACTACCCTAGCACTTGAACACAAAATTTCCACAATGGATGGTTGGTTAAGGGATGTAGAGGTCATAGTGTAAGCAAGGGAAGTGAGAGTGATGGAGCCATGACCTCTACCTAGGGGTAGATCCAACACCATGGAGATAATGGCTCGAGCCTCTCTACCACTGTTAGAAGCATGGAGATCCTCTCCTCACCCCTACCGCCCACCAAATCCCTCTTGCTAGTAATTCACAACTATCAAAGTTGGAAAGAAAGGGGCAGGTGTAGATGATGAGCATAATTCTATAGATCTATCCTTGACTTTGCCTTGTCAAGATTGTCCCTTCGGGGAACCAGAAGCATCTAGACTTGCATGATTGATTTCATGCAGTGCTCCTACCCTACTATGCCTCTAGATATCGACAATATGTACGGGTAGATATTTGGTTTCCAAACTGAAAAAATCAAGATGTCCAAGAGGGGGTGAATTGGACTTCTAATTTCGAAACTTAAAATTAAATCCTATCGACCAAGTTCCAATTCACCCTAGTGCCTAAACAAGTGTGCCTAGAGTTGCTACACGATGACAAAAGTTTTGCAACCTAGAGCCAAGAATGCAATTCTAGAGAAGTAAAGTGCGGAAAGTAAATTGCATGAAAGTAACGCGGAATGTAAAAGAGAAGTGATGACACGGTGATCATTTTCCCGAGGTATCGAGGAGTCGTGCCCCCCCCCCCCCCCATCCTCTTTTTTGCCCCTCGCAAGGCCTTGCTCTTGCTTAGCCCTCGCAACGACTAAGGCCCCATTCCCGCAAGAACGGGGGATGGCAAGGTGACTCTCACAAGAGTCAAGCTACCCCCTTGACCTTCGCAAAGATCAAGTGCTCTCTTTGGGATGCCCTTCTCTACTCCGAAAGGGTGGGCTCCAAACCGCGCATAATGCCCTCACAAGGACCTTCTTTCGCTTCTTCCACAATCTTCAGGAAGCTCGCGAAAGGCATGACTTGCAAGCCGTCTAGGTGACCGCGATCACCAAGAGTAATAAGCCTTTGTTTTCACTTGATTGAACCTTTAACAAGAAGTTCTCTCTCTTTCAAGTTTTTTGACCCAAAGCTCAAAGATGGTGTGAATTTTGGTGCTTGGATGACCTTTGTGTGTGTATGAATGATGCCTAGTCACAAAGGTATGGAATGAGGGAGGGGGTTCCTTTTTATAGAGGCTAGCTCAAAAAACTAGCCATTATTGTTGATCTGCACAATCTGCGTGACCACCGGACGGTCCGGTGCGTTCATTCTTCAAAACTCATTTTTCGCGCCCAGTGTTGTTGTACACACCGAACGGTCCGGTGGTTCCCACGGATGGTTCGGTGCGTGCAAATGCCTCGGCCTCAGCTAAAAACAACCTCCCTATCTAGATCGTCCGGTGCTTCACCGGACGGTCCGGTGCGCACGAACGCTCAAGGGCGCCCTAGATAACCCCTACTGCCCAAAACGTCCGGTGTAACACCAGACTCTCCGGTGCGCACTAAATCGCACAGACTAAGTGATATTGGACTACTGCGTGTTTTAATGCACCAGATGGTACGATGCTTCATCATCGGACGGTCTGGCGCATACAAAAACTTAGTTTCTTCGCTGTTTTTTATTCAAAAAACGTTTGGAGGAGTTTCTTTAGATGAAACAAGGTTGGGTGAGTGTATTTTAGCACATTTTAAGTGTATGAGTTTTAGGACCAAGATAGACTCGAAATTAAGTAGAACTTTGAGCGAGATCTATCAAGCTACTCACCTCGACCCCCTTGATAGTACGATTGTCTACAAACCGGAAAATAAACCCCCAAGTGTCCTTCTATTGACTTTACGACACTTGGAGCTATCAATCCTTGACCTTCTCGCTAGATGATTCAACCCAAAGCCGTCCTTCATGAAAATCGAAGTTGAGGGGTCTCCTTTAGTCAACCAATGAGCACGATTACAATATATGAATCTTTCATGTCATGAACTTATTAATAACACAATTAAGTTGTCATTAATCACCGAAACCATTACCTCTAAGGGTCATGTTTCTCACACAAACGATTTTGCACATAGAAAGTGCATGATCTTATATTGGTTCTAGCCTTGCAGGGCCCTTGTTTGCGTAGAAACCTTATTCCCAATTGTTGATAATTTTATTGATCTCAACCAGTACAATGAGAAATTATCAAGGTGTCTATATGTACACTTGAGATTAGAAATCCTAGAAACTTGGCACAAGGAATACCTTCTATTGTTGGATTGAGACTCTTGATCCTGACTATATTGGTTTCCTCCAACAGTATGGCATCGACAACTGTTGCCCATTCACATCTTGTGGTGCTGTCATAATCTCAGCTTGTAAGACTTGCTTGCGTTCCCTCTCTTAAATGAATTAGCAATGCTCCTGCTTTGCTGTAGAGAAAAACTGGTCTTGTGGACCAGAAACTAGTTTAGTTTATTTAGAGCATCGCCAGAGTTTTTAAAGCCGGCTTTCATAATCTGAGGGGATCTGGGGTTCCAAACAAACTTAAGCAGAACATATTTAGGGGCAGGTACCTCATTCACTGTAACCAAAATAAGAAATGATGCATTTTCTATCTATTGCAAATACAGGAACAGGGGAACCAAGGTCGGCCGACAGAACACAATTCGCAGTGGCAAGGAAATATTTTTTTGCACGAGCAAACAATCAGACTGTGTATTGCGCTAACGCATGCTTGTTGCTAAACCATATTGCTACATTTTTTTTCGCAGAACATATTTTTTTATGTTGAATCAATCGACGATGCTCGCTGTTTATTAGTGGTATACATTTTTTTTCGCAGAACATATTTTTTTTTATGCTGAATCAATCGACGATGCTCGCTGTTTATTAGTGGTATATGTAGTAATAACTTTTTAATTAGGATTACAAGACAAGACACACATGGCTGTCACACCACCACTCTTTGAGTGCATCGGCACCAGGCAGCCATGCCATCACGTTTCCTGTTAAATACTGTATTAACCTTGCGCACATCAGGTGTTGGTAGCCTCGCCGACTTGGCGAGCCACGACCAGGCCGCGTGTCTCAAGCTGCTCCCTGGCCACGGTCGCCGGCGTCGCCGCGCACAAAGACGCAGAAGAACCCTCCGGCCACCGTGGAGCCGGCCATGGTCCAGACCACCGCAGCCACGGCCGGGGCCGGCGCGAGCGCGGCGACGCGGCGCGCAAACATAGCCGTGAGAGCCGCGGATAGAGCCCACGCCGCGGCCCTGAGCAGGCCCCGGCGCCTGTCCTCGCGCGCTCGCCCGTGCACGGAGACCGTGGCGACGAGAGTGGCCACGAGCACGGTGGCGACCGCGACGAACGCCGCCGCGGGGGCGTCGCCGCGGCCGAGCGCGCGGCGCGTCGCCACCCACGAGTTGAGCATGAACAGCGCGGACGCCAGCGCGGCCAGTGCGGCGGACGGTTGCACATGCACGGTGCCGAGCAGCCGCATTGCCATCATGATCACACGACACGGCTCCGAACTTCCGATCGAGGAGGCTCAGAAATGGAGGACAAGAACAATACTACCTTTTTAAAAAAAAAAAGAACTAAAAGATTTCAAGACACAAACCTTTGATATGCTTATATAGGCTTGTTGCAGAGGCAGGGGACCGGAGCGGAGTGGATAACTGCATGGCGCGTATAGGATTGACTAGGGCAACAGGGTCTTCGTCTCCAATTAAACGTGTTTAGTACTCTCAGATCTATCATCTCTTCGCGGGCCAATGTTACTGGAAATTTACTTGATCTGATCTACTCTGGAATGAAATTCAGCGCATATTCCTCTTGTGGAGTTGTGACCTCTGCAATCTGTGTAGCTCATGTAAGCATGCATCATGGCTGCTGACGCAACGATGAACTGGTCCAGGATCGTGGCATGGCCTGTCAGTAGGGTAGATACAGATTCTCTCTCGCCCATTTCGTACGCGGCGTACATAGCACGTTGGTTACCATCGTGATTAGCCGTGGCCGTATCCCGTTCCAGAAACTAGAGCGTCGTCTGCTCCAAGGAGCGACGACGATACGGCTGTAAGGATTGCTGACTTCGACGAATGAATGGCAATGTTACCGATAAGATTGGAGGGTTTGGTAGTAGTATTATAGTCTCATGCACGCAATGGTATGGATTTCAGTGAGCAGCCACCTCAAATAAAGATCGAGTTATGTGTGTTGAAGAATCTAAAAGATCACAAGACTAGCTCAGACGTGTGCTCTGCTGCCTCGATGCAAGAAGGTAGTATGTGTAGATGAATGAAGAAAACCAAAGAGTGGAAAACAATTCTTTTTGGCACTCTAGGTCATAAATTCGATCCCTCGTTGGAACGAAATAACAAAAATCCGGTGAGGTTTATTCCTCTTAACGAAAACCCGAATAACCTCAATAAAACTGGGTTTTTCGGTACATGTAAAAGTTGTGTGCCATTCGAAAGTTTGTATTCTCTGATCTATCCAAAAAAAAAAGCAATTCTTGGTTGTTCCAAGTCAACTTGACCTAGTACATATAAAGAGAGGACCAATGCTTATTGTACCGAACAAGTATACTTCGATTCACTATAGAACAAATATTGTACATATTTGGTGACATAGATGTTAATTAATAACATTTTCTATAAAATTAGTCAAACTTAAAAAAGACCTTTGTTTAAGAACAAAATTAGGATTGCATTTTTTTAGATAATACTTGTTTTGATATCTTTAATATTTCTAGGATAGTTTGGGCGATAAAGGATAGCAGCACTAACCTAAAGCACATCTAAAAAAAAGGAGGATTTTTTTATGTATACAAAGTTAGTCGTGGTTCTAAATGGCCATAATTCAATACCCAATCGCCTGTTAAGATTTAGGTTGGTTAAGGCATCTCTGCTTTGAATCAGCTTCATACATGGAATTGACTTGACCAGTTGACCTGGCACCATCAGTCAACGTACTATATGGTTCGTCCTCTATTTGCATTTGCAGAGCATCTTCCTGGAACATTTTCTTTTCACGCAGCAAATAAACAAGGATTCTACACCAAGCATCATAGCATTATCCTCCAACATGAAGAAGCCAAAGCAGGGCATGCCATCATCTAAACTACGTCATACTCAACTCAAATGAAGACAACTGCAACAACCGCACCAAACTGGCAACAGCCACAGGTAAAAAGAACCCCTGCACCAAACTTACAGGTAACATCTCAACAAACCATCTTTGCCCATGTCAAATGCGCACCCACCATATATCTCCTCCCATGGTCATGACTCTAAACCTAGAGGTCCCATCTTGAACAGAGGTCATGAATCTCTGAAACAAGGAACATTCACACAAAGTAATAGCAAAATGTTGTATCAGTAAACAGCAAGACCTAACCATACATCCTGCTTCCTTTTCATCACTACTGGTGTTGCTCTGCTGATGTGTGCTGCTGCTGGTTTCCTGGCTCATCACCATCATCCTCATGCTGTGTCAAGTTCGCCTGTTCGATGGGCTTCATATACAGTTTCTTCTGCTGCTTCTGTACTACCTGCCGAGGCATCACCTCAAGGATGAAGCTTCCACCGTTCCATGTTGCCGCGCACACCTTGAGGATCTGGAAAACCACATGCATCCAGTAGGACAGGAATATAGGGACGGTAAGGGCCATTGTCGCCACCGTGAACAGCGCCTGGAGCAGTATGTACATGACCTGCCGGTTCCGGTCACCCAGCAGTCCACTCAGCCTCCACCAGATATTGTTCGCTTTCTGTGCTTTCTTTGAGAGCTCCCTGCCAAACATCAGCATCCCAGGTTTAATTAGTGGCTCACTTTCAGCTCTGGTGTGGCCAAGGATCATTGAATGCACACCATGACACCAACAGTTACTTAATGAACTTATGCCGCTCGAAAACAGAAACTGTGGTATAGTGACAGAGGTCAAAATCGAGCACAGGAGACCTAACGAATGCATAAAAGATTTTACTTCAACAATGCCAACAGTTACTGATGAACTTGCTCAACTAAGAAACAGGAAGACAAAAACTGTGGGAGTGCAAGTAGGTAAAACCCAATACAAGTAAAAATTTGAGGAACAGAGTGCAAGAATATTTATGTTATATAAATTAAAATTCAAAAGTCAAACATCAAAACTGTACGTACACCATTGTAGTTTCATGGAAATACAATTTCACTGAGATTTAATGAGTGTTAATGCCACCATTCGCAGGTGGCTATGCGCATCAGTAGCACAAGCACGCCAGATTGTCAGGGACAAACACAAATCCATCTTGCCTTCCTTGTTATTTCATAACCAACCACAAATCCATCTTGCCTTCCTTGTTGTTTCATAACCTACCTTTTTGTCTTAATTGAGTTTATTTCTCTCACTTTAAAGCAAGAAGGCATGCAAGGACTCTTACCTGTATGATGTCATGACTTCAGGGTCCCTTAACAACCTCTGTCGACGCAGAACGTTAACTATGAGGAAATACATAAGCTGCCACAGGGTGTAAGCAGCTAGGGGAACAAAAAAAAGCCATGTCCACAAATATGATTTGTCCTCCACATACGGCCATGTGACTCTGGCTGCTCTTCCTTCTGGGTGCATGGCAGCAAATGTTTGTGGATTCCACCACCGGATAGTAAATAGAACAATCCCTGCAGAGGCACTCAATCAGTTTTGAAGCCCAAAATATATTCAGAAAGAAAATGTAACCGATGCAGAAAAAAAAAACTGCATGACAAAAAACTCAGGATGTGAATACTTATGTAGAAACTTATGTAGAACTGAATCTAACAGGATCCATTGGACAATTTTGTTCAATTCCTCAGGTTATATATTGATAATAGGAAAAAGTATATATAACCCCCTAAGTATATAGGGTGGAACACATCACCCCCTGAACTACGAAACCGGATGTTTTACACCCTAAAGTATCAAAATCCGGTCAAATTACCCAATGAGTGGTTTTGGTGGGTGGTTTTGATGACGTCGCATGCTGATGTGTTCAAATCACCCCTCTAACTATTTCAATTGGTACATTCTACCCCTTGATAAATTTATATTTTTTGTTTCTTCGTCTACAATTTGAATTTGAAGTTTAAATTTTACAAGGTAATAGTTAAGGTCATAACTTGTATTAGAAAAATAAATGGTGATTTTTTGTGATTATTTTTCTTTACAATTTTATTAGAAAAGTTAATTTATTATTAAATGTCTAACTAATAAAAAATTATGATAAAATCACCATAAATATTTCTAACATAGATTATAATGTCTTCCATAACCTTACGAAACTTAAACTCTAAAACTCAATTTGCACATGGAGAAACAAAAAATACTAATTTATAAAGGGGTAGAATGTACCAACTGAAATAGTTGGAGGGGTGATTTGAACACATCAGCATGCCACGTCATCAAAATCACCCACCAAAACCACTCAGGGGGTTATTTGACCGGTTTTTAATACTTTAGGGTGTAAAACATCTTATTTCGTAGTTCAGGAGGTGATGTATTCCACCCTATACTTCAGGGGGTTATATAGACTTTTTCCATTGATAATATGCTGTTTCTAATTGTTTAATACTTTGGCCCAAATGCAGTTTCCTTGAAATTTTTACTGATAAGGGAAGAAAGAAGGTCAGCCAGACAAAAAAAGGGAAGCGTGGGTTCAGGAATAGGGAAGCGTGGGTTCAGGAATCGTGAGTGAGCACACAAACATCACATAACGTAAAGTTCACGTAGATTACTTCCACAATAGGTCAAAGTAGCAATGAACTGAAACAGCAATAGTTTAACTAGACCAAAATGATTTTTTCCTTCAAAATGTAAGTACTGTATACATTGAATCGACCTATACATGTCCAGGATCACTTACCAGGTAAAAGATGTATCAGGACACTAACAAGCTTGTCAAATGAACTAAAAACCAAGCTGCAACGCCACACAATTAATGCCCAAGCAAGCGGACCCTGTAAGGATTTGAAACGATTACAGATGCTGTATATTGCCCAGAAATCAACGAGTTACAAGGATATTTTTCATACCTCTGCAAATGAGAAGCAAACCATGAAAAGTTTTTCATCCTTTGGATAGAAGAGAATCATCACAAGCAGAAAAGTGTTGGCATAGTAGCAGAAGTCCTGCGGAAGAGAGAAAAAAATGAAAAATAAACCCCAAGAATCTACACAGTTTGATGGTTTAGAAACTGAAAACATTCAATTGAAATGACACAAAACTGGTATCTAGCAAACTTACATTTGTGACTAGGAAAATTCAAACTGTAAAATAAAACAGAACCTATAACGTTGACATGGAGTCCTGGACATGATGTAGGCATACTATTTATCAGGTAAATAAGGCAAAGATTCCCGGTACACTAAGAAAAGAGTGAAAATAACTTCAATGCTCGCTGCCATTAGCAGGGAGTGGCTCGCTTCTATATTTTAAAGAATAAAGACATGAGATATGTTACAATGATACAATCCAGTTACTGTCAACACATTGCACAACTGCATTAGGTTGGCACAATGCCACACAACGTATCATTCACTCATTCTACAAATGAGTGTCGTCACTTCCAACTGTTCAACATTTCGTCAAAGCTTTCTACTGTACGATCTGTGGAGAGAACATTGGACTCACCAGGAGATAGTAATGCCATTTCTTGTAGCGGTAGTATATCCAGCGAAGCGGAACAAATATGACATAGAACAGGCAATACACATATGGAACATCCTGTGGTCCTGCAAGCAAGACAAGAGCATTCAGTATCACAAGAGGAACCAATGAGAACCTTAGGATGAACCGAATAGATGGATGCTGCAGTTGCTTACTGGCACCCAAGAGATAACAAAATCCCCCGAATCCAAGAACACCCAGCAAGTGTGTGACCTGCACATTAAAAGCCAGTGGCACCACCAAGTTAGAACATTCCCTGCACTCAATCTTCGCAGGGCCGTACTTGGTGTACTGAGCAATAAATGCAGAAACTGTGAACAGCTACAATATTCCCGCTCCGCTAAAAACGCCCCCAAAATTAAAACAGAGAGTAACATCATCGCAAATATTCTCTCGTATTCATCGAACAGACTACATCACACAATGGCTCCCCAAAACTGACTACGAAAAATAAAATGATAACAGAAACAGGTGCAATTAATCCCCTGAATTAATAAACAAACACGGGCCCGGCAAGATTTTTGCAGGAGGCTACCCCTGATTATCAGAACAATAGCCAGGAGGAGAGATTAGGGGAGAGGGAAAGGGGCGGAGAAATGACCTTGAAGATGAAGCGCTTGTGCTGCTCGGCCTTGGTGGCGATCTTGACGGCCTGCTTGGACAGAATCTCCTTCGCCTGGTCTCTCTGCACACGACGGAACCCCCCGAACAAGATCAGAACCCATTAAAAAGTACTAGCGAAAAGCAAACACGGGAGAAGAAGAAGGAAAAAAGAACAATCAAACGCAAGGAAAAGAAGCAGTGGCGCGGTGACCCACCCTCCGGCGGACGTCCGCTGCCCCGTTGGTGATCAGCGGCGCTCCCGCCGCCGCCGCCGCCGCCTCATCCTCCGCCTCCGACGCCATCCCTATTCCCTTCTTGACAAGGCAAGAACCTTCGAGACGCGACCAGGTCCCTTCTCCTATCCTCTGCACCACCTTTCTTTGTTTTATGTATTGATCTGTTCCTTTCCTCTGCTCTCTAATGTGTGGATTTAATGGCCTTTTATATAAGGGGTCACACAGTATGCGTACAGCTTAATCCGCTTTTCTTAGAAATTTGTTTCCTTAATCTGAACCCATCCCAATTTTCTTCACTTTTTTCCGGTAAGCTCAGACGCAGAGCTGCGTGGCGTATTGAGCTCCCCGTCAATAATTTGGTGGAATGCGACGCCTCACCACGTGTGCCCTCGCCGCCTTTAATTTGGCGACGCGATTTCCCGTGGTTTGGTTTCGGTCTTTCAGAAGGTTTTTTTTTTTTTTTCTATTTTCCTATCTTTTTCCATCGGCGCATAGGCGCTTTTCACGCGTTAGCCCTGCTTCGGTTTGACTGCAAGTTTCTTTTCCCTTTTTCTTAACATATTATTGCACCCGTTAATTATTAATAACTCCACCAAATTAATTAGCTGCTTTGTTGCAGAATGCTAGCTAATTTGTAGCCATTAAATTTTAGTTGATCTAAATAAAAGAAGTAAGCGCTAATAGAACTTCTGATCTAAAAAATTTTACGAAAATGTTCAAAAGTATACGAATTAAAAGGATTCATGTTCTTTAAAGAGGACATTAATGTAGATGAAAAAAAGGAAAATTGTCTCTGGACGTGTATCTAATCTCTTACTCCGTCCATTCATTTCATTTTTATAACGTTCAAACATGGTTGGAAAACAAAGGAACCGGTGAACTGGCCGTTCTACGCTTTAACCCTGTTCCATCCCATACATGCGTCCACCGGTCCACGCATCAACTTTATTTGGTTTGTTCCCGTCTAGAAACAGATTTCTTTTACTGATCCAGAAACCAGTTTTGCCTGACCTACATGTTCAAACCCAGCGTGCTTTTAGATATTGACTGCGGCATTGCATGACATGATCTTGATAGCTTCAGTCCCCTCGGCGGAAATGGAATGGCTAGACCGAAGCCTAGAATATTCTTTGCTTGGGCCTTGACAGTTTGGGGGCCTACGGTTGTTTGTTTGGTTTCATTGTTTCGCTCCGTTTGGCTCCTGCTTGGATTCCAATTGTTTTATAAAAAAACTTAGCATGAACACAGCTATATCTCTTATACTAATATTAAAGTAAGTAAGGCTTTTTTGACCGTCCTAACACATAGACCTCACTGCCGCCGCTACCTTTCCGTGTCGTGCGCCCGCTTTTCGCGTCATCTCCTTCATCCATCGAGCAGTCCGAGTTCCCCATTACGGGGTCTGTCTTTGTACGTCGTCCTCTCCTTCCCGCATTCGCTTTGACTCGATGGCCCATCATGATAAAAAAAAACAGAACAAGAGGAAAGATCCATGAACATGTATGATAAAAAGTGATTTGATAAAAGTGATCCATGGCTGCCCCCCAAGAATAAGAGGCAAAAACAATAATCCCACCACGCTTTAGAAACTTTGTTTATACATGCTCATAATTGTCAGCGAATCATGAGAACCCCGTGTGAGAAGCAACTACAAGAGTGAATCATAACAACAAGACAGGCAAACGAACAAGTTGCCACCATTCAGATCGGTATCCAGACGAACACCCACGTAGGGGGCGGCGGACAAATCCAATGGTGTGGTGAGGCCGGCACGGCGACTGGAGCAGGTAGCAACACGGCAGGTGATAGTGGGGTGAGGATGACGAGGCGGCCTGGTGAGGGGCGTGCCGGCGGGGTGGAGTTGCGGGGCGCCGGGCAAAGCCATGGAGGCCGGATCTTAAAGGCGGCAGGGGGAGAGGACAAGGCCCCTTGGGGGGTGCCGGCAGAGCTGGTGGCGCTAGTCGGTGGGGAGGAGGCACGGGGCACTGAGCGGAGCCGCACGGAGGCCGGATCTTGGAGGCGGCAGCAAGGAGGAGGACGAGGCAGGGAGGAGGTGCAGGGTGCCAGGCGGAGCCACAGCGGGGAGGAGGACGAGGTGACATGGTGGGAGGTGTGCCGGTGGGGCCGCCGACCGGCGGACAAGGAGTGGGCCGGCGGAGCCACAGAGGGGGACGCAGGGAGGAGGATTTGGATAGGAATAAGAGAAGAGGGAGGGAAAAGGGAGGAGAATAGAAAATAATAAAAAACGAGGTACGTAGAGTAGAGGGTATATCAATTCTAGAATGTCAATTGAAAAATAATGTATGAGGCACGTCTGGCATTTGCCACAATGGTTCACGTACCCATGTGAGTTCCCTCTTTACTCACATCGACCAACTTTACATGGAACTGAATCGATAGAAGCACTTGAAAAAATGTATGATGTAGTGTAAGAAGCGAGCATCAAGATAGACCAATCACAGTTGGTAAAGAAATTCGAGCAAAACTGTTTCATGATGTCTTTCATTCACTATATTATATTGTGGGTTGCTGGTGCCAAACACAAGGCAAGGCTACTCGACAAAGATGGGTTGTCGTGGTCATGGGCAGAGCAATAGAATGGTAAATTGTGACACTAACATTCATGTATATACACTGCGTCGAATACGACTTCAAATTAGTTTGTCATATTTAACTAAGTATAATAAACATAATATAATGGTGTAGTGTATTCTTCCGTTGAAGTGCACGGATCCTTTTGCTAGTCATATGTTGTGATGCTCCGGCATCTCAAGTGCATAATCACTCATCTTACATGAAGCATTCATCTTGAGCATCATGGCATAACACGTGTGGGTGCATTGGAAACAAGTTTAGTTTATATTGCATGGTGAAAAACATTGTCATTTCATGTGCGATGCCATGTTTACGATCATATCTTTTATCCTGTTGAGATCTGGGTGAAATTCATATTGGCAAAACTGTAGGTCAACATGATATGAACAACTTTCCTAAATGGAGTCTTGTCTGATAATGAGGTTTAGAAGGTGTTTCGGGTCATTTAATGACAGTACAGAAAACCAGTTCAAATTGGGGCTGGTTTGAAATTCCAAGTTTACCCTGATCTACAGTCATTTTCATGCAAAGCTCAAATTAGAGAAGTTGTAGGAAATGATCTAAGGAGCAACTCTTTCAATTGGGGTCTGGTTAGGAAATGAATTCTAGTTGATGATTTGAGCCATTTTCTGCCAGCCTAGAAACACAGTTTAAATCTGACCAGTTGGTAAACTGGGTTTTTCTCCAATTTAAATTCATTTTCATGTCAAACCCAAATAGAATGAAATATGTAGGATTTAATTTTAAACAAACTTGTCAATGGGAGTTTTGGAAGTTAGAACCCAGAAATGGGAGTTTTCCCCTTCACAAGAAATAGATATGTTCTGCCCCAACTAGAGCTGCTATACAAATTCAAATTTAATTCATATTTGCAAGCTGATTTGGGGGCAGAGCCTTTTGACAAAGTTGTAGAACTCAAAGAGTAGAACATTTCATATAATTGGCACTTTTTCAAAATCGGGCTCTAAATAGGTCAAAATCTCGAATTTCAGAGAAGAAGGAAACACATTTTTTCATTTTCTTTTATTTCCTTTCCCCCGCGGTCGCTGACCGGTGGGCCCGCCTCCGCCGGGCGACCACCGTGTCCGGGGCGTCGCCCGACACGCGGCCGCCGGCGTACGGTCACGCCGGCGCGCCCACGGATCGCCGGCCGCGCCCCTCGGCCTAAACTCGACCGCGTACCCGTCCAGGTACATTCCCCCGTCCATTCCCTCGCTCACGCCTCGCCTCGCCTCGCTCGCTCTCGCCCGAGCCGCCGCCATAGCCGTCGGCTTCGAGTTCCCACGCCGGCCGCCTCCGACCCTCCCCGTGCCTCCCGACCCCACCACCGCCTTCGCCTCGCCCGTCCGCCTCTCCTCCGCCCA
This sequence comes from Paspalum notatum, assembly GCA_022530915.1. Taxonomy (NCBI): domain Eukaryota; kingdom Viridiplantae; phylum Streptophyta; class Magnoliopsida; order Poales; family Poaceae; genus Paspalum; species Paspalum notatum. The sequence continues at coordinate 18,688,820 of CM039686.1, forward strand.
CTCCCGCCGCCGCTACCGCCCTAGGCCGCGAGATCGACTCGCGACCCCCGCCCGACCTCCATTACCGGGCCGAGCTCAAGCTCGAGCTCGCGCCGCCCACTCCGCCGCCTCTCGCGCCCCTAGATCTACCTCACCGCACTCGGCTCACTCCCGCACACCCGACGCGCCCCTCCTCGTCGCCGCTCGACCCCGCGACGCCCAAATCCTCCCCGCCTCGACGTCGTTCACGGCGCCGTCCACGCCGCCGACCCCCTTCGGTTCACCGCCACGCCGCCTCGCCCGCACCCTCCCCGACGCCGAGACCTACCCCAGGGTGAGCCCCGTATCCCCGCGCACCCGACGCGCCCCGCGTCGCGGCCCCGGCGAGCCGGAGCTCGCCGGCGCGCGCGCGCGCCGCCGCGCCGTCGCGCGCGGCGGGAGGAGGAAGAAAGGGGGGGAAACTTTGCATGCTACCCCCCGAAGTTTGATGTATTTACATTTTAGCCCACGCGCTGTTTACTGAGTCTCGGGATTCTTACGTGCTAGCCCCTGGAGTATAGGGTTAATTGTGTTCTAGTCCTCGAGTCTATTTTTCCATTTCATTTTCGGCTGAAACTTTGGAAATTCATATAAAATCGAATAAAAATCGTAAAAAGGTAAACTCAGTTGCATTGTACTCCTGGTAAATAGATCTACACAATTGGTATGATGTAGTTGTGTGAAAAGACTGTTTTGCCCCTGGATCTTGGCATGCATATGAGAAGGGGATAAATACAAAATATGGTCTAAATGGAGTCTAAAAATCTTGAAACTTGGTCAGTAGCCTTTTTAGGGTGTCGTGATACTGTGGTAATTTCTGGTGAATCAAAACTCTATTGTTCATTCATGGTTTTACTGTTCTATATGTACTTTATGCATTATTTGATAATTTGAAAATGAGGTCCATGCAAAACATGTGAAATAAGACCCCCTAGTATTTTTCTTAGGTTCTATATAGCTTGTGGACACCACCGGTAAAATATGAGCCCCTGCATGTATAGTTTTGATGGTGATTTGAAAATGACAAATCTTGACCTGGAGAACTTGATAAATGGAAAAATGGGTCCTAATGTGCAAGATAAATTCTACCAAAATTCTAGTAGCATGTGGGAGTACTGGAGAGTCCAGAAAGTATATGCTTGGGGGCTATTCTCACTGTTTATATGTACATCTTAATTTACACTCGTTTTATATATGGGAAATATATGTCCTGTCAAAAATTTGGAGTTTTAGCTCGTAAATTTTTGTACAGGTAGTTCATACTAAGTATAGCTTACAGGTAAAATTTCATCTTCAGAAACCATGCCAATTAATTATAAAAATTCTGACAATGTGTAGGGCTGCAAACTTGCTGGAATTTTAATAAAATAATTATAACTTCAATTGAGCTGAAACTTTGACAGTAGCTTTGGGTATGAAGTATCTGCTTGTCATAAAAGTTTGGTCCCATTTGAGTTAGTAGAACTGCTAGAACTCAGAGGCATAATTTTATTCACAAATGAGCATGATATACCCCACGCGCATACATGTACAGTATTTCATCTACTGCATACGTATCATTTCTCATAAAGTATTTGCTGCACATTAACATTAGCATTTCATCTACAACAAGTGCATACATTTGCATCCGTATGCACTCATGCCTGCACCTTTCATGCATATAGATCCCGCGAACGAGGAGCTGCCACCGGATCAACCGCTGATTGAGGAGCCCGAGGACGAGCCCGAAGACCCGCACACGACTGCCGATCACCCCGCCGCAGAAGCACCCTCTAACCCGAGCGGAGAAGGTAGGCAGGACCATACTACCCAGTTAATATAATAATGCTTATGAATTACGCATATGCATTAGGAGTTGAATGAGAACAGTTGCATTAGACATCCCGGCCGCCCTGGCCCTAGATCCTATGAATAGAGTTCGTAGGACGAGTATGCCTAGAAATGCTAGGTACGAGTAGGCACGAGTGAGCACTGTCACTCGTCGCGTAGGTGATATTTCAAAACCTCAGAAATACTACTATGATGCAATTTATGGTTATTTATGTTGATATTAAATTGAGACGGGGCGGAGCGTACATTTACTTTCGTGGTGTGCGTTGTTGTTCTCCGGCTCCGCCCCTGTCGCATAAGGCCTGTTCGCTGTTCGCCTGCTGATTGACACAATATTGCTAGGAGTGCTTATCCGGGTCGTGGGACCGGTGAAAGTCTTACCGGCCCCGTCCTACTATTCATGGTGCTGCCCATCCACTGATAGGGGGCCGATGGACTTGGGAGGTGCTTGGAAGTCGAAGGAGGGCTGACCCGACGTACCGTGGTATCGCTCCTGAGACGGCTACTCCCAAGGGTTAGGTGAGGGCGCTGTGAATCTTGGGACGGGACAGGTGGAGACGAGGGATATATGTGTGGAACGCGATGGCTAGTAAGCATATATCACTTGGCATTTTTAGTTATTCCCGGGAATTAAAAATCGATTCGAATCGCTGATGCTCACCAGGTGTGAGAGTGTCAAATGTCGCACACGGACAACGTCGTAATTACCTGAATTCTATTGCTAAAATGCATGTTTTCAAACACAACTTGTTTGGTGTATATGATGGTTTACTTATACGCAACTGATGATGGATTACTCTCATGCAAGTTTTTATGATTTACTTTTCTGCAAAGAGTTACCCTGTTATCATGATCTATTCTTAATATGATGAAGGATAGCAGCTGTCAAATCCTGCTGTCATCAAACTAACACTTTGATGAAATAAAATCAATGGCTAAGGACAAACAATGATTAGTAAGCTATGCATCGCGTCAGCCGTAAGCCATGTCCATTAAGTCCTATTGAGTAATTAGTACTCAGGGTTTGCCCCCATTTTTGGCTCACAGGTATGGAGTTTCTCATGTGCCCCTGCATCGGAGGGGGCACATGTGTGCAGCATGACTAGCAGATGACGTGTGTGGCACCAGGACAGCATCAGTGGGCTTGATGTTGATCTCCTTTCACAATTTCCGCTGCATTTCCTGAACTCTGAACTATCCTATCTTCCGCTGCGAAACATTTAAGAACTTATGTTATCCTATGACTATGTTGGATTTGAAACTTTAATTTGAACTGGTCTGTAAACTAAGTCTGTTATCTATCTATATTCAACTGCCTGTGATGATGTAATGGTTGTGGCTCCATCGAGGGTCAACGTGTATGATGTCGGTTTCTTTGGGATTGGTGTTATCGAGGGCCGAAGGCCACTCGACGGACTACCGGGTTTAGTCCAGCTTAAGTGCACTGCAAGCCAAAGGTGGCAGGTGCGCTTAATCTGGGTTAAGCAGGGCGGTTCCGCCACAGCTGGTATCAGAGCCGATCATACACAGACAACAGTTACATCATCAAGTTTTGGTTTACAAAACTATTTTCGAAAGCCCTTTTCAAGTAATTGAAAAAAGAACGTATACTATATGCCCGTATAAGGATGTTAGTGTTAATCAGGTGACATCACTGACATTCTAACCTAGATAGAACTCATATGCATGTTCGGCGCTTGGAGAAACAACTTTTCGGCCATAGCTGTCCCCAGTACTGGTGGAAGCTATCGGGTTTTGCGAACGGTTGTGAACTCTGCATTCATGCTGTATAAGTAAAAGCTCTTTAAGGGTGGTGGGCATGTTTGAGGCTTTCATACCCACCACACTTACATTCGGATTTGGGATCCATCTTTTCCTCGACAATCCCCAGTACTGGTGGTAAGTCAGGTTTTGAGGAAAAGGTGCATCGGCCCACCAACGTTGTCCACGCAGCGGTCACGCGTGGATGCCACACTAAGTGGTAATGTATGAGCATGCATTCTTCTGCAGGTACCCTAACTACGTGCGAAAACTAAGAACGGCCAGGGAACGACTAGTTGCATTAGAGAGTGCCGTGCATATGTGTCACCGAAATAACGATAGCTATATGTACTCTTCTTTTAGATGTGTGATGTGAGACCGTTTAGATACGATTCATGCATCATGTTTACTGTTTTTATTTATGGTGGGATATTATTAAAATGCTATGAAATAAATCGTAAATTTTAAAAGTTTACCTTCCATATGATGCACTATTGTACCCTTGGCTTAATATCTCGTATGAAAAATATATCCCTCACTAATGCACAACCTTGTCTACCTAAAACAGATGGCCAGGACCAAGCAGACCGCACGCAAGGCCACTGGAGCCAGGACCACCGTTCTCCCTGACGTGACCCACACTCCCCCTGTGGTGGAGGATGGGTTGCTCCACACTCGCTGCAGGGAGGAGTGCCCCCTGTCCCAGTTGCTGTGCAGGGCCCTGAGGGAGATGGGGCGTCGTCCCTGTCCCTTCATCTCGGTGCAGACGGTGCACGCGGAGGGCAACTGCATGGCCCAGGTTGTCCTTCCACGGGGGACGTTCGCAGGCCAGCAGACCCTCACCACCTACGGGGCCAATGAGGAGGAGGCTTACCGTAAGGCGGTGATGGGAGCCCTCACCTCGTTGAGCTCCAGGTGGGAGGCAGACCACACGGTCCTGCGCTTCCTCCCCACACGCGACCTCGACCACGCTTGGCAGGAGCGCCGTGGGTGGCTTCGGGACAGGAACGGCTCTCGGCCCTTGGTAGCGTGCATGGACTATGCACGTGAGGCGCACGGGATGTATCAGCGCGCGGAGAACAGGAGCCGCTTCTACTTTTCCAGGTACACGGAGACCCGTACCCGTGTGGAGGAGTTAGAGACCCGGGTGGCGCAGCTGCAGCAGCGTCTGGCCGAGTACGAGCCGCCGCAGCAGCCCGCGCCCTTGGAGGAGGAGGAGGAGGAGGAGTCCTCGGAGCCCATGGAGGTGGAAGAGGAGGAGGAGAACGACCCCTCTGACGCTCACTCCCGGGTGCAGGGCGTTTGATGGATTGATGCAAGGAAGTTGAGCATTAAAGTTAGGGACGCGTTGAAAGCGATGTTTTGTAATAATCCGCTCCGCGTTTAGACTCATGGTTGTACGAAAACATTGGTGAGTTGTGAGAGCTCATTCCGTACACCATTTGATGTTATGATGGACCATGTTATTTCGCACTGTTTGATGGTTGGTTGATGTAGCCACCATCCTATGATGTAAACCTAAGACTCTTTAGCGGTAATTGAACTTTTCTAAGTGGCACTGATGTTGGTTTTACGTTGTAATGGCCTTTGAGATGGTTGTATGTATGGATTTGTGAGTTGCACCTCGTTTTGGATTGCACCTTGCAATCTGGAATTTTTCGCAGCTGCAGCCAAAAACTGAAGTTATCTTAAGTTGTGTAAGGATTTGAGCCAAGAGTTGAATAGTAAAGTTGTGGAGGACTGTCTGGTGCACAACCTTGCCATTTGGAGCTTTCTCTAATTGTGCTCAGATCTGGAGTTACGGTCAAATCTCTCACGAACCTAAAATCTGGACTGAAGTAGCACCAGTAGGAAAATCCCATTTTTCACACCCTTAGTGCAAGAACTGAACTGAGAGCATGTTGTCAAAGTAGTAGATCTGGAAGTGTAGAACAACTTTGTTATACAAAGCTTCTCCTAAATACGACTCATTTGGGAGATATGACTGAAATCACACGGTCACTGAAATCTGAACTGAACTAGTATATGCTGACGTAGACTAAATTTCGAATGGGCTACAAGTAGAATCACCAAAAACATTCCATATGAAAGTGAGAGACCACAGAACAAGGAATAACTTTGCTAAGGGGAGTATAATCAAAAGATGCACGGTTTAGGAGCAGCGCACCGGTACAGTCATTGCTGTCCAGAAATTCACGCGATAGCCGACTGCTAAACACCAACACAACGAGCTATGACTAAATGTGACAGTGGTCGAACCGCTGCAAGAAGGAAGCTAACACTTTACTGCAATTATATGTTTCCGTCTTACATGTTTTGAGTAACTGTGTTTCGGCGCATTTAATTGCTTTAAAGTGGGACTGAACACTGTTAGCTTCATTCTTGCAGATGGTGAACACGCGCAATGGGCAGACCTCAGGCCAGCAGCCACACGATGCACCACCTCCGCCGGAGCTGGCTACTCTGGTTGTGCAGCAGGCGGAGTTGATCCGCATGATGGCAGAGGAACGCCAAGCACAGGGGCAACAGCGGGCACGGGAACACCAGCCCCGCGGCATCACCTACCAAGACTTCGAGGGTCTGCGCCCTCCTGTCTTCACTATATGCCCTGAGCCGCTCGCAGCAGATGACTGGCTCCGTACAATCGAGTCCAAGTTCACCCTGCTTCCGGGGTTGACTGAGCAAGAAAAAGCTCGGTTTGCGGCACAGCTACTTCAGGGCCCCGCGGGAGCTTGGTACGCCACGTTCCAGGCTATGCAGCAGCGGGATCACGTTGTCACATGGGAGGAGCTCCGTACTGCCTTCCGGGCCCACTACATCCCGGCAAGTCTTATGGAGCAGAAGCAGCGCGAGTTCAGGGAGCTCAAACAGGGCAGTCGCACGGTGATGCAGTACGTGCAAACATTCATACAGCTGTCACAGTATTCGCCTATGGATGTGGCAGATGATCCTAGCAGAGCAGCCAGACTCTTGCAGGGCTTCGACCCCACCCTCCAGACACACCTCGGGCGTCGTTACCAGAGCTTCTCAGAGCTGGTCGACACTGCACTGGACATGGAGAATCGCCTCCGTGTTGCTAATGAGGACCAAAAGAGGAAGCGTCAGGCCAGTAGTGCACAGGGGCCGTCTCAGAAGCAGAAGGCCAATTACCAGCAGCAGCCCCGCTACGTGATCCGGCCCAATCAATCGGGATGGTTCCACCGAGCTCCGCAGCAGCAGCAGTACCCGACCTACCGTGCACCCGCGCAGCTTCCCGCTCCTCGTGCTCCCACCGCACCAGGGCCCGGGAATCCTTGCTTCAATTGTGGCAAGACAGGCCACTTTAGCAGGGAGTGTCGCGCCCCTCGCAGGATCCAAGGCCCCACTCCTGCGGGTGGCAGTCAGCAGAGCAAGCCCAAGGGGAACGCACCACGGAAGGGCCAAGTGCACTACATTCACTTGGAGCAGATCCCCGTCGGGGAACCCGTACTCGCTGGTACGTTCTCAGTCGACGGCCACCCAACCGTTGTGCTATTTGATTCTGGGGCCACGCACACTTTCATTAGTCAGTCATATGCATCGAAGCATGGGATAAAAACTTCTTGCATAAAAGAAAGCTACAACATCTCTGCACCTGGAAACCCCATTAACACAAATTTGATAGTGAAGAGGTTGCTTTTAAGCATAGGAGGGGAAGATTTCATCATCAGTCCTGTGGTGCTGCCACACCAAGGGATCGATGTCATACTGGGAATGAGTTGGATGAACGAAAACCATGCAGTCCTGGATATTGGCAGCAGGACAGTACAACTAAAGTCTAATGTCAGTGGAAAGGTTCTAAAGATCCACATACCAAATCAAAAGCACATCGAACCTACTGTGAATGCAACTGAGCTACAAGAAATCAAAAAGATACCTGTAGTATGCGAATTCCCAGACGTGTTTCCGGAGGAGCTGCCTGGTCTTCCACCGGATAGGAATGTTGAGTTTAGCATCGAGCTGGTTCCAGGTACGGCACCCGTCTCTAAGAGGCCGTACAGGATGGCACCAGATGAACTTAAAGAGTTGAAAACGCAGTTGCAAGAACAGCTGGATAAAGGTTTCATCCGCCCTAGCTCGTCACCTTGGGGGTGCCCAGCCCTCTTTGTCGAAAAGAAAGACCAAGGTGGTAAACGGCTATGTGTAGACTATCGGCCTCTAAATGCAGTCACAGTCAAAAACAAATACCCACTGCCACATATTGACATTCTATTTGATCAACTAGCTGGGGCTAGAGTCTTCTCAAAAATTGACCTAAGATCAGGATACTATCAGATAAAAATCAGAGAGGAGGATATCCCCAAAACAGCTTTCTCAACTAGATATGGCTTGTATGAGTACCTAGTCATGTCTTTCGGGTTGACCAATGCACCGGCTTTCTTCATGTATATGATGAACTCGGTGTTCATGAATGAACTGGATAAATTTGTGGTAGTATTCATCGATGATATACTGATCTACTCCAAAAATGAAGAAGAACACAGAGAACACTTGCGGATTGTACTCACTCGGCTTAGGGAACACAAACTCTATGCCAAGTTCAGCAAGTGCGCGTTTTGGTTAAAAGAAGTAAGCTTCTTGGGTCACATATTGTCCGAGAAGGGGGTAGCTGTTGATCCCAGCAAGGTAGAGAGTGTACTAAATTGGAAGCAACCCGAATCTGTAACTGAGATCCGGAGTTTCCTCGGTTTAGCGGGCTATTACCGCCGCTTTATCAAGGATTTCTCCAAAACGGCAAAGCCAATGACCTCATTGACCAAGAAAAATGCTAAGTACACGTGGAGTCCGAACTGTGAGGAAGCCTTCCAGAGTTTGAAGAGATCCTTGACAACCGCACCAGTACTAGCACAACCGGACGTCACGAAGCCATTCGATGTGTATTGTGACGCCTCCGGCAATGGGCTTGGCTGTGTGCTAATGCAAGAAGGGAGGGTAGTCGCTTACGCTTCCCGTCAGTTGAGAAAACATGAAGCCAATTACCCAACTCATGATCTGGAACTGGCAGCAGTGGTACACGCACTGAAAATATGGAGGCACTATCTGCTAGGCAATACTTGTCATATCTACACCGACCATAAGAGCCTCAAATACATCCTCACCCAACCCGAATTGAATATGAGGCAGCGACGGTGGTTAGAGTTGATAAAGGATTATGACTTGGAAATTCATTATCATCCAGGCAAGGCTAACGTAGTAGCGGATGCGCTAAGCCGTCGGGCTCATTGCAATGTGATTGAAGCCCGACCCACAGTAAGGGTGCTATGTTGCGAGATAGATGAAATCGAATTACCTACAGAACAGCTAGCTGAGCTCTATAACCTTATTATTGAGCCCACTATCAAAGAACAAATCATAACTGCACAAAAGCAAGATAAGGGCATGGCATTCATTCGTAAAGGGATGGATGAGAAGAAGAGAGCATGTTTCACACTTGATGACCAAGGTGTGTTGTGGTTCAAAAATCGGTTAGTGGTCCCTAAGGATATGGAGTTGAGGAAGAGGATTCTAGATGAAGCTCACACGTCTATGTTCACTATGCACCCGGGCAGTAACAAAATGTACCAAGACCTGAAACAGAAGTTTTGGTGGACTCGTATGAAACGAGAGATCGCCGCGTACGTGTCCGAGTGTGACGTGTGTCAAAGAATAAAAGCTGATCACCTAAAGCCTGCAGGTATGCTTCAACCGCTTGAGGTTCCCGCCTGGAAGTGGGAAAACATACACATGGACTTTATTGTGGGCCTGCCTCCCACACAGAAAGGGTATGATTCGATCTGGGTAGTCATTGACCGATTCACGAAAGCCGCTCATTTCCTTCCTGTCAAGACCACTTATCGAGCAAAACAATATGCCGAGTTATATATCTCTCGAATTGTGGCACTACACGGTGTTCCTCTGACCATCACTTCGGACAGAGGCTCATTGTTTGTGTCACGCTTTTGGGAGCAATTGCAAACCGCTCTTGGAACTACCTTGATTCACAGTTCGGCGTATCATCCACAGACCAGCGGCCAAGTTGAGAGAGTAAATCAGATCTTAGAAGATATGTTGAGGGCTTGTGCTTTAACTTATTCCACCAAATGGGATGAGTGTCTCCCCCTAGCAGAGTTTGCCTATAACAACAGCTACCAGAAGAGCTTAGAGATGGCTCCTTTCGAGGCTCTGTATGGTAGAAGATGTAGAACACCCCTAAACTGGTCCGAACCGGGAGAACGTGTCACCTTTGGCCCTGATTTGGTAACACAAGCCGAGGAGCAAGTTAAACTTATACACGGCAACTTGAAAAGAGCACAGTCTAGACAAAAGAGCTACTCTGACAAGAGAAGACGACCGTTGGTCTTTGAGCTAGGTGATCATGTGTACCTTCGGGTGTCACCAATGAAAGGGGTACATCGCTTTGGGGTGAAAGGGAAGTTAGCCCCGAGGTACGTAGGTCCGTTTAAGATTACTGAGCAGTGTGGGCCAGTTGCTTACCGGTTGGAGTTACCCCCACATCTGGCTGCGGTTCATGACGTATTTCATGTCTCGCAACTTAAGAAGTGTTTAAGAGTGCCGGAAGAAGCAGTGGACACCTCACAAATTGAAATTGAGCCTGACCTCACCTATGAGGAGCGTCCTATAAAAATCCTCGACCAAAAACAAAGAGCAACAAGAAGAAGAGCAATCAACTTTTACAAGGTACAATGGAGTAATCACTCCGAAGAAGAGGCGACTTGGGAGCAAGAAGAATACTTGCAAACCAAATACCCGGGTTTCCTTTCGGCTACTACAAACGAGTATGTGTAACCACCCAAATACAAATTCTTATTCGAAATCCTACACGACACACTGCATCCAAATTTTTCCTTATCCACCCACATCACATCAACAAAATCTCGGGACGAGATTTCCTTAAGGGGGGTGGGTTGTGATGCTCCGGCATCTCAAGTGCATAATCACTCATCTTACATGAAGCATTCATCTTGAGCATCATGGCATAACACGTGTGGGTGCATTGGAAACAAGTTTAGTTTATATTGCATGGTGAAAAACATTGTCATTTCATGTGCGATGCCATGTTTACGATCATATCTTTTATCCTGTTGAGATCTGGGTGAAATTCATATTGGCAAAACTGTAGGTCAACATGATATGAACAACTTTCCTAAATGGAGTCTTGTCTGATAATGAGGTTTAGAAGGTGTTTCGGGTCATTTAATGACAGTACAGAAAACCAGTTCAAATTGGGGCTGGTTTGAAATTCCAAGTTTACCCTGATCTACAGTCATTTTCATGCAAAGCTCAAATTAGAGAAGTTGTAGGAAATGATCTAAGGAGCAACTCTTTCAATTGGGGTCTGGTTAGGAAATGAATTCTAGTTGATGATTTGAGCCATTTTCTGCCAGCCTAGAAACACAGTTTAAATCTGACCAGTTGGTAAACTGGGTTTTTCTCCAATTTAAATTCATTTTCATGTCAAACCCAAATAGAATGAAATATGTAGGATTTAATTTTAAACAAACTTGTCAATGGGAGTTTTGGAAGTTAGAACCCAGAAATGGGAGTTTTCCCCTTCACAAGAAATAGATATGTTCTGCCCCAACTAGAGCTGCTATACAAATTCAAATTTAATTCATATTTGCAAGCTGATTTGGGGGCAGAGCCTTTTGACAAAGTTGTAGAACTCAAAGAGTAGAACATTTCATATAATTGGCACTTTTTCAAAATCGGGCTCTAAATAGGTCAAAATCTCGAATTTCAGAGAAGAAGGAAACACATTTTTTCATTTTCTTTTATTTCCTTTCCCCCGCGGTCGCTGACCGGTGGGCCCGCCTCCGCCGGGCGACCACCGTGTCCGGGGCGTCGCCCGACACGCGGCCGCCGGCGTACGGTCACGCCGGCGCGCCCACGGATCGCCGGCCGCGCCCCTCGGCCTAAACTCGACCGCGTACCCGTCCAGGTACATTCCCCCGTCCATTCCCTCGCTCACGCCTCGCCTCGCCTCGCTCGCTCTCGCCCGAGCCGCCGCCATAGCCGTCGGCTTCGAGTTCCCACGCCGGCCGCCTCCGACCCTCCCCGTGCCTCCCGACCCCACCACCGCCTTCGCCTCGCCCGTCCGCCTCTCCTCCGCCCACTCCCGCCGCCGCTACCGCCCTAGGCCGCGAGATCGACTCGCGACCCCGCCCGACCTCCATTACCGGGCCGAGCTCAAGCTCGAGCTCGCGCCGCCCACTCCGCCGCCTCTCGCGCCCCTAGATCTACCTCACCGCACTCGGCTCACTCCCGCACACCCGACGCGCCCCTCCTCGTCGCCGCTCGACCCCGCGACGCCCAAATCCTCCCCGCCTCGACGTCGTTCACGGCGCCGTCCACGCCGCCGACCCCCTTCGGTTCACCGCCACGCCGCCTCGCCCGCACCCTCCCCGACGCCGAGACCTACCCCAGGGTGAGCCCCGTATCCCCGCGCACCCGACGCGCCCCGCGTCGCGGCCCCGGCGAGCCGGAGCTCGCCGGCGCGCGCGCGCGCCGCCGCGCCGTCGCGCGCGGCGGGAGGAGGAAGAAAGGGGGGGAAACTTTGCATGCTACCCCCCGAAGTTTGATGTATTTACATTTTAGCCCACGCGCTGTTTACTGAGTCTCGGGATTCTTACGTGCTAGCCCCTGGAGTATAGGGTTAATTGTGTTCTAGTCCTCGAGTCTATTTTTCCATTTCATTTTCGGCTGAAACTTTGGAAATTCATATAAAATCGAATAAAAATCGTAAAAAGGTAAACTCAGTTGCATTGTACTCCTGGTAAATAGATCTACACAATAGGTATGATGTAGTTGTGTGAAAAGACTGTTTTGCCCCTGGATCTTGGCATGCATATGAGAAGGGGATAAATACAAAATATGGTCTAAATGGAGTCTAAAAATCTTGAAACTTGGTCAGTAGCCTTTTTAGGGTGTCGTGATACTGTGGTAATTTCTGGTGAATCAAAACTCTATTGTTCATTCATGGTTTTACTGTTCTATATGTACTTTATGCATTATTTGATAATTTGAAAATGAGGTCCATGCAAAACATGTGAAATAAGACCCCCTAGTATTTTTCTTAGGTTCTATATAGCTTGTGGACACCACCGGTAAAATATGAGCCCCTGCATGTATAGTTTTGATGGTGATTTGAAAATGACAAATCTTGACCTGGAGAACTTGATAAATGGAAAAATGGGTCCTAATGTGCAAGATAAATTCTACCAAAATTCTAGTAGCATGTGGGAGTACTGGAGAGTCCAGAAAGTATATGCTTGGGGGCTATTCTCACTGTTTATATGTACATCTTAATTTACACTCGTTTTACATATGGGAAATATATGTCCTGTCAAAAATTTGGAGTTTTAGCTCGTAAATTTTTGTACAGGTAGTTCATACTAAGTATAGCTTACAGGTAAAATTTCATCTTCAGAAACCATGCCAATTAATTATAAAAATTCTGACAATGTGTAGGGCTGCAAACTTGCTGGAATTTTAATAAAATAATTATAACTCCAATTGAGCTGAAACTTTGACAGTAGCTTTGGGTATGAAGTATCTGCTTGTCATAAAAGTTTGGTCCCATTTTAGTTAGTAGAACTGCTAGAACTCAGAGGCATAATTTTATTCACAAATGAGCATGATATACCCCACGCGCATACATGTACAGTATTTCATCTACTGCATACGTATCATTTCTCATAAAGTATTTGCTGCACATTAACATTAGCATTTCATCTACAACAAGTGCATACATTTGCATCCGTATGCACTCATGCCTGCACCTTTCATGCATATAGATCCCGCGAACGAGGAGCTGCCACCGGATCAACCGCTGATTGAGGAGCCCGAGGACGAGCCCGAAGACCCGCACACGACTGCCGATCACCCCGCCGCAGAAGCACCCTCTAACCCGAGCGGAGAAGGTAGGCAGGACCATACTACCCAGTTAATATAATAATGCTTATGAATTACGCATATGCATTAGGAGTTGAATGAGAACAGTTGCATTAGACATCCCGGCCGCCCTGGCCCTAGATCCTATGAATAGAGTTCGTAGGACGAGTATGCCTAGAAATGCTAGGTACGAGTAGGCACGAGTGAGCACTGTCACTCGTCGCGTAGGTGATATTTCAAAACCTCAGAAATACTACTATGATGCAATTTATGGTTATTTATGTTGATATTAAATTGAGACGGGGCGGAGCGTACATTTACTTTCGTGGTGTGCGTTGTTGTTCTCCGGCTCCGCCCCTGTCGCATAAGGCCTGTTCGCTGTTCGCCTGCTGATTGACACAATATTGCTAGGAGTGCTTATCCGGGTCGTGGGACCGGTGAAAGTCTTACCGGCCCCGTCCTACTATTCATGGTGCTGCCCATCCACTGATAGGGGGCCGATGGACTTGGGAGGTGCTTGGAAGTCGAAGGAGGGCTGACCCGACGTACCGTGGTATCGCTCCTGAGACGGCTACTCCCAAGGGTTAGGTGGGGGCGCTGTGAATCTTGGGACGGGACAGGTGGAGACGAGGGATATATGTGTGGAACGCGATGGCTAGTAAGCATATATCACTTGGCATTTTTAGTTATTCCCGGGAATTAAAAATCGATTCGAATCGCTGATGCTCACCAGGTGTGAGAGTGTCAAATGTCGCACACGGACAACGTCGTAATTACCTGAATTCTATTGCTAAAATGCATGTTTTCAAACACAACTTGTTTGGTGTATATGATGGTTTACTTATACGCAACTGATGATGGATTACTCTCATGCAAGTTTTTATGATTTACTTTTCTGCAAAGAGTTACCCTGTTATCATGATCTATTCTTAATATGATGAAGGATAGCAGCTGTCAAATCCTGCTGTCATCAAACTAACACTTTGATGAAATAAAATCAATGGCTAAGGACAAACAATGATTAGTAAGCTATGCATCGCGTCAGCCGTAAGCCATGTCCATTAAGTCCTATTGAGTAATTAGTACTCAGGGTTTGCCCCCATTTTTGGCTCACAGGTATGGAGTTTCTCATGTGCCCCTGCATCGGAGGGGGCACATGTGTGCAGCATGACTAGCAGATGACGTGTGTGGCACCAGGACAGCATCAGTGGGCTTGATGTTGATCTCCTTTCACAATTTCCGCTGCATTTCCTGAACTCTGAACTATCCTATCTTCCGCTGCGAAACATTTAAGAACTTATGTTATCCTATGACTATGTTGGATTTGAAACTTTAATTTGAACTGGTCTGTAAACTAAGTCTGTTATCTATCTATATTCAACTGCCTGTGATGATGTAATGGTTGTGGCTCCATCGAGGGTCAACGTATATGATGTCGGTTTCTTTGGGATTGGTGTTATCGAGGGCCGAAGGCCACTCGACGGACTACCGGGTTTAGTCCAGCTTAAGTGCACTGCAAGCCAAAGGTGGCAGGTGCGCTTAATCTGGGTTAAGCAGGGCGGTTCCGCCACATATGTAAGATAATAAGAAGATTCCAAGTGTATTTTAAATGAGTTCAATTCATCCGTCTTCAAAGAATCGAGAGAAAAAACAAAGTAATTTCCTTGATCTCCCTCAATACTTATAGATTGGAGAGAGTTTGGTGTCATGATCTAGCGTAATTATATCCGGTTTGACACATTGAGTAATGATCTAGTCTAATTGGGAGCAGAGAAAAACTTTCCGATGGAAAACCGCCGGAATTCTGGAAAAATTCCGTTTCCGGTAGCATACGGGAAATGGGATTTCTCTATTTTCGCTATTTTTCGTTTTGAATTTAAAAAATACAAAAAAAATTGTAAAAAATCAGGAAAAATATTATAAAAAACTAAATGTTTCTTTTAGCAAATAGAACTTGAACACACTCAAATATAAGATCATTTGCTAGGTTAAAATTGCATTTTGGTTGTAAGATAAGGTTATTTGTAGTCTGATGAGTTATGGTTTATAGCTTTTTTTAGTGTGTGTACTATCAATGGGTTGAAAGAATATACCTTTTAAATGGAATGAGATGTCTTTTTTCTTTTTCCTTGCACTTTCATCCTATCTTCATTACTTATCAAGTACTACGTGATATATACATAGATATTGTTTATTAAATTGAACTTGGGCTTTCATATAGACTATGCAATTTATGTACTATAAACTTGTATTATGGTCTATGGATTGTAATTATGTACTTATGTTATTGTGATAAATTTAGTTTTCATGCATTTTATTTGTGATTTCATGTGACAATATGGATTTGTTATGAATAATTTATGTGTAATATATTTAATATGCATTGTACATTGCAATATACAAAAGATGCAAATAATATTCTATCAATTTATTTAATTTTTTATATGTTTGGAGCATTTTCTAGTCAAAAAATGCCATTTTCTACCGGAAAGTTCGGAATTCCGACCATACAGCGGAATTCCGATAGGAAATTCTGAAATTCCGTTTTTCAAATTTGAAAACACCTTTCGCTCGAAAAATACAGATTTCTGCGAAATTTCATTTGAAATTCCGTTTCCTGAGGTCGCTGGGATTTTTGTTTGAACCGAAAAGGTAAACCCTGATTGAGAGTATGCTCATCAGCCTCGCGAGGTCGAGCTAAAATTGAGGAGTCATGCTCATGTCAAAACTAGGTTGGTCCGGCCCAGCGGCGCGATACAGCCCGTACATGGAGGGCTGGGCTACGCTCAGCAATCCAATCTCTGCAAAGAGCCAAAAAAAGATTGTACTGGGCCCATCAAAGTACCGTGTACACCAATGATACAGTACTCTGATACAGACCTCTCGTTGTACTCCTACGTGGCAGTTTGGCAGGATTCACAATCAACGAATCATCTTCGTGATCGAAAAAGAATGTAGTAAAACGTTAACGTAAAACGCAATACAACTCGGCTGCGGCGTTGGCTCACTGAGACATTCCAGTTGCCTTGCGTATCTATAGCAGACGCAAGTTAAGTGGGAATAAAACTTGATTAGCGGCGGCACGGCCAATACCAGAAGAGGCTTGCCGATCTTGGTCCTGAATGATGTTCAGCTTTGACGACAGCACCGCTAGCTGCTGTGTTTTTATGCCCATGCTGCTGCTTTGACAAATCGATCGATCGACAGGCCACACGGAGAGACCGATCGACTTCGTCTCGGTGCCCCTTGGTCCTAGACGCGCTGTTGCCCGCCGTGCGGCGGCTCCCCGGCGAGGCGACAGGTCCGCGGCCGCGGCGCGGCGGCGGGGTGGTTGTGGACGCCGTCGTAGGTGGTGACGACGAAGCGCGCGTCGTCCCGCGCCCGCTCCACCCGCTTCTTCACGTGGCAGCCCTCGCTGGAGCACCGGTAGTAGTTCCTGATGACGATTGCATATATGGCCCGCCGGCCGGAGGATTTGAGAAGAGAGAAAAACATTCATTCATCAGAGGACGATAAGAGAAATATATTGATCGATGCTTATAGTTATATTATATATGTAGATATTATTGTTACCTCGGGTTGGGGCTGTTCTTGACGAGCTTCTTGCCGTACTTGCGCCAGCGGTAGCCGTCGTCCAGCACGTCCACGTCGGACCGCGTCTTGAACGCGATCTTGCCGCCGTTCACGCCCCTCGTCGTCCCCAGGAGCCTCGTCGCTCCTCCGCTACTACTGGTGGACGATGTTGAGCCCCTGATGCCATGCACGCACATTCAGATCAGATCAGATCAGATCAGATCAGAGGGGGCTAGCTAGCATCTTCTGTTGTGATGATGTGGATCACCCCATCCCAAAGCTACTACTAGCCAGTAATATAAGGCGTACTGGTTCATCTTGTGGTAGCTGCTGGTTAGTAGTGCCGCCGCCGGGCTGCTGCTGAGCGCCGCCGATGCATCCGGCATGCTCTGCTCGCCGCCCCTGCCACTGACGCAGTAGCCGTCGTCGTCCGCCTGCAGTTGCAGCGTGTCGAAGAGTGTCACCTGCCCCATCTGCATCGAGTGGAACGCGGCGGCCGCCGCCTCCTCCTGCTCCGGCGCCGATGGGCAGCAGTAGTACTCCTCGGCGACGTCGTCCTCGAGGGCGGTGTCCAGGGAGAGGTAGCTGCACACGGCCGCCATGTCGTCGTCGGCGGCATCGTCGCCGCCCACCACCAGGTCCCCGTGGCTCAGCGAGAGGAGAGACGAATACGACGACATGGGCAGCTGGCTCGCAACACTGACTGCTAGCAGGTACCTAGCCCAGCTCCAGTGAGGCCAGAAGAATGAAGGGCTTTTATCCGCCTCCGATCCAATGCCGGAGTGCCGGACCACCAGGGGCTGTCAACGCCGAGACGGCACGCGCGCTGACCCCTGTTGTTCCCCAGTTCCCAAGGAGATGGATGGCGTGGCGCGGGACGGTCGACGGCGACCACCGCACGGGAGTAGGACTTTTGAGAGAAACCCCGCGGCCCGCGCCAGCTACTAGCCAGTCTCCGGATGCGCGACATCATCTGAGCCTGACCTATAGCTAACATTGGTTCTCGGTGGCGTACGATGGCGCCAGCCAGCAATGCAAGCAAGAGCTTTGCTGGAAGACACATGCGGATGCGGTCTACGTCGGCGTTCAGTGGACAGGACCAGCCGACGACTTTGACGGCGGAAATAAAAGAGCGTCGGGTCAAGGACGACGCCGCGAGTCTGCCCTTCTCTGAGACGGCCGGCGGGGCGGGAGCCACGGGAGCCTGCCGGCCGACCGGCCCGTGCTCCCCCCGGCGCCACGGCGGGGTCGTCACTCGTCAACCGCCCGCCGCACACGGGAGCGTACGTGTGTTGACCTGACCAGTGTTGGCTTGTTGGCAGCGCTCAGCCGGGATGATGTGATCTCATCTCATCGACCATCGCCGGTGCATTTTCTCCGCCGGATCAGCGTCTATGGAGCGGCAAACTTTATTATTCAACGAGTATTAACTGCACATTTTATATATTGATTCCCTCATAAATGAACGTTCCAATCGATTATACATCTGATTGAATGCCTCCTATACGTTTGCATCCAACAAAATTGGGACGGCCAGTCAAACCCAGCGTACAAGCAAAACTTCCTATCAATTTTAAAAGAAGCATAATTTTATGCCGGGCCGGTACTTCTCGCGAAGAACTAGCAGGGCAAAAGCTCTACGATTCGATGCTCCAGCTGCCCGCCTAACTCGAGCAGAGCCTACCGCAAAAACTACCTCATCCACCTGCCAATCTTCATCGCAGTTATCTTCCGCCTCTTGTGCTCCCGGTGCTTGGCTGCGATACGCCGCTTTCGCTTGGCGTGCCGCTCCGGGTCAACGGCTGCGATAAGCTTCTGCGCCCGCTTTCTACCATCCCGTTTATGTTTCAGACCCATTCGAACCCTCTTGTAGACTTCAACAAACTTATCGGCACCAATCTGATCGCGTAGCTTGTTCCGGACCCCCTCAGCCAGTTGCTTAACTTCATCTGAAACAATAACACCAATATGGTACTAAAATAAGCCCTGGCAGATATATATGCCTAGACCGTGTGAATATGTATGCATCCTCTACATGCTAAAAATGAATAATTATCACTAGCAAGACAGGACAGAAGACAGATATCATACCACCAACAACTTTCCCAGCAAATCCTTCAGAAACTTTATACAATGGGGTCAACAGGTGATCAGCATAGGTTAATGTTTCATCAGACCCAAGAGCTGATGAAATCATACTGAAGCAATTGAACACGATCTTCGTCTACATACGGATAGAAAAAAAGTATTACATAGGAATTAAATCACAGCATCTTGAACATACAGGGAAAACAACTTTGATGATGGAATGGAACTTACCTGTGCATCCTGCATCTGCATAGCAATTTTACCCATCCTTTTTAGGATTGAAGAAACTAATAAAGATGTAGGCTCTTCGCTACTGTCATCACTAGATGTCGAAGTACAAAGGAGGAACATATTCTTTGCTTTTGTTGAACCAAGCAATTCAAAACCCTCAAGGAAGGCACCATGATCATAAGAACTAATGCTAGACCAAAACTGATGTGTCGAGCTCGATTGCCTAATGAACATATGCAAGTTGCAGACCGAGTATGCAAGATTCTGTACAATCAGATTATTTGGCGTAGTATCACTCAGTTCAGTCCTCAATTGTTTCAAGAAAGAAACAGCTATTATGAACAGCCTGCTTGGTTGCACTAGCAACCATAATGTGGCATCCAATTTCTGCTCATGTTTCCTTTTCTCTACTGTAGCAAAATATGATGCTACCAGAGAGCTTGAAATATTACGCAACATTGAATGGGGATGGATCAGCAACTTGCATACCACAATCCATATTTCCTGCAAGTTATAACTGTGTCACAAACTTGAAGGCGCAAGGGATATGACCACAATTTAAGGTCTGAAATAAATAGTATGCTTAAGAACAAATCGTCTGAGATCCTACATGCTCCCTCCATTACAAAATGCAGGTCACTTAGTTTTGTCCTAAGTTAAACATTTCTAACTCTGACCACATTTATACAAAAGCACATTAATATCTACAATACCAAACAGATGTGGACACATTTAACAGGGGATTTAATGAACATATTTGACGTTGTATACTCCCTCTGTCCTGGAATAAGGTAATGAAGCCATCTACAATACCGATTATCTTGGTCATATTCGCAATCAAAAGAAGGTTGACGAAGGACAAAACTAAAACTACCTACATTTTAGAATGCAAGTACTACTAAATAAGTGAATAATCGACAAGTGCCTCAAATACTTCCATCTAGTTGTATAAAGAAAAAGGTTCAAATCATTCCCCCCACATATGGACGTGGTTTGGATTTAAGCCCCTAAAACTAATTATGTATTCAATTTACCCACCCTCCAACTATTTCAGTTGGTCCAATCTACCCTTAACAAAAAAAAAAATTGTTTTCTCCATGTACAAGATGAATATTAATAATAAACTTATACAAGAAAAAATACATTATTATATATGTTAGGATCCTAATAATAAACTAATCCAGTTGATACAAAACTGCACGAACAATCATTGTGTTTTTCTAACAGTTATGATGTCCGCCATAACCCCACGAGATTTAAAATTCAAACCTAAAACTCACCTTGTACATGGAGAAATGAAAACAAAAAGAAAAATCCTAATTAAGGGGTAGATTGGATAGACAGAAACAGGGGTAAATTGAACAAAAAATTACTTTAGGTTATCCAAACAATGTCCATATATCATATATGCGGGGTCAATTTGGGCATTTCCCTTGTACAAATCTCATTAAATGGGTAAAAAAATACATGGCTGTAACAATGAATGCTGGAAGACATAATACGGTTGTTTGACAGCACTGGATGTAAACCTCAAAACTCAATATATTAAGAAGAGTTTCAAGTTATGTGGAATCACAAATCAAAGTTTTGAAATTCATCAGTTAAACATGAACCCATAGGGTTTGGATTCTTGAACACTGGTTCTACACCCACCAACTCCTCCCCGCGCCCACGCAAGATGTGCGGACAAAAAGGAAAAACTCCTTGACAGCACTATGGAAAAGGAACGGTACCAAATTATTCCAGGAAACAATCAAATAATAAATCTGCTACAGATTCAAAAACATAGCAAGATCTAGATCAGAAAAACAAAATACATACATCTGCAATTAGAAATGGTATTAGTGCATATTGGTAGCCATACCTCCATGTTCTGTTCAAAATACAACTCCGGAAAGCGGAGAAGTAACTTCTCCAACATGGCAACAGAGTGGTAAGCCTCTTTCCACAGTGGCAGGACTTCATCAGGTAAACCCAATTGTAATACTCCAGAAGCAACAATAGATGATTCCATTATTTTTTTAGCAACAGCCAGAATACTTTTAATGTGTTTGCCCATTCGTAATGTATGATCACCAACAAGTAAACCGATAACCTGAAAAAGTGCATGAACCACTTGTATGGGTAATCTAAAAAGAAAATAGTCTGCTGCAATCACCCACCCACCCACTAGTCCACTGCTAACTGTATTATATGAGAATTTCAATGGCAGTCCATAAACTTGTCTCTACATCATCATAACTTGCCCTAAACATTGCAATTAGGCGTGTTTCACAGGTGGGCCCACATATCACTCTCTTCCCTCTCTCCCTCTTCTATCACCGCCATGGCACCATCGTGCTCCCTCGCCGCCATCCTACCCTCACCGCACTCCCCTTGTCATCGTTGCTGCCCACCGGCCCTTGCCGCGCTCCGCTAGCCGCCGCGCTTGCCCCGCTTGTCACTGGTCATGCCTCGCTCACCACTGCGGTGAGGGAGAGTGCCACAACGCAGTGAGGCATAGCGGCTGCGATGGCGCAGCAGGGGGCGGGTATGGTGACGAAGGGGCATGGTGGCGGCAAAAGAGGGGAGAGAGTGGGACAAGTTACGAAGATTTGGACATATATATGAAACAAATTAGCAGGTTTTGGGACTTAAACTTGCATTTTGAGAGTATCGGGACCTAAATGAAATCATAGGACAAATTCAAGTTCCGCCAGTTAAACTCTCATTTTTTTTGTGTCACTAAATCATGGTCTTAGGGCATGCTACCTAATGCTTGCATGTTTTAGCGACTGGAGTATTTGGTAAAATATAGCAATGCTACTAAATGGTAACCTGGGCTGAAGAACTCCACAAACTTTGTTTTTCACCAATGTACCACGAAAGTGCATACTCAAAAATGGAACTCTTTCCCTGATCACCAATGCGCCCTAACAGCTTTTGGATCGCTCTGAGGATCATTGAAGACACATTCTGATGCTGTTCATTCGCCAAAGCAACCACAAGATGAAGAAAAAAAGTTTGACCCTGGTCATCAATAATCCTCTGGGGAAATCTGGTAAGAATGTCATGGAGCATTTCAAGTACCGCTTCTCTTCCTGAAGGATGCTCATAACTGCAAATTTTCCAGAGTGTTAGCACACAGGGCAGAGGTTAAGCTAAAGGTAAGTAGCAATGGATATTCATACCTTAAGTTCGCCAGGAAAAAGTCAATATGTTGTTGCAACCGCTTCTCAGAAAGTGGATAGTTCAGAAAGAACTGAAGCAGAATTTGAATGCATTGCTTTTGTATAGATTCAGTTAGAGTTGTTACCATCAACTCTCCTATCTTAATTACAATGTCATAAATTTCATGGGAAACCAACTTTCGCCTGACTATTGCCTTCAGAAGCGATAAGGCAACAGGAGAAGGATTTGTCTGAATATCAACAAACATAGGGGTGTGAATAAGCATCTGAAGCTGATCATCTGAAAGTGAAATTCTGAATCCTCTAAGTAGATCAGCAAGTAGCTTCATACAAGATGTGAGCAAATGACCATTGGAGTTTCCAGCTCTCTGTGCAATGTCCATAAGCACATTTTTTATAATAGCTGCATTGTCACTGAGAGATGGCAAAGGAAGTTTGACCAACAAGGCAAGACATCTAAAAGCAACTGAGAGAACACTTTCATGTTTCGAATTCAGACACCTTCCCAGAAGGTCGACAAAGGGATCCAACATGTTCAGGAGTTTCTCATCGTCCTTGTGTAGCTTGATGCTCTTCAGACGATTGCGCAGTAAGTCAAGTGCAAACTTGGTAAGTATATAAGAATTTTGTGATCCACTCTCACCTAGTCCTATGAAGGTCTTTCCTACAGTACTGTGTTGATCACGACCGGATTGTGTATTCTCTTTGCTTTCAGATTTACTTCCTGTAAAAGTATCCTCAACAAGACAATATGCAAAGATAAACAAGTTTGATGTTTCAGTAGATGGATTGCACTCAATCCCTAAGGCAATATTGTGCAGCATCATCTCAAGTTTCGTTTTCAACTTTGGATTAAGTTGCTTCTGAAGTTGTGAAGAAACAGGTGAGATTAGCTTCTTGAGCAAATCTGTCCTGAATGTAATACTTTGAGCAATCAGCTTAAGAGTCTCAAATGACATTCTCTTTTTCGTCTCTTTCATTTTGGAGGCAATCTTTTCAACTTCCTTTTGTTCAGCAACGTCTCCAAGTAAATCACTGTCAACCACTGCCAACAAATCTTCTAAACAGTAGTCAAGCCTACCATTCATATCAACAGTAATGTTTTTTGACAATAAATAATGAAGTGTGTAGCCCAGAACATGCAACTCAAAACCCCTTTTTAGTATAGCTCTCAATATCCTGACCACAAACTGTAAATACCCAATCCCAAGTTCCTTCAAAGAAGCAGCTAAGGCAGACCTAGCTTCATCACGTATGCTTTCAAGACGACTCTTGAGGAAGTTACAAATTCGATGAATTATGCTTGAAAGCTGTGACTCAAAATAATTCAATGGTAGCAATTTAAGTATTTTCAGTGCTACTAGGTTTATGCTGACATTGACTTTCTCTGGATCTGCCCCCAACAACTTTTGAACCTGTGGAAACACTACCTTTTGCAGGTAGTGTTGCTTATCAGAAGACACTGTAGTTAATGAGAATGTAAGGGAAGAATCAGTGTCTTCCCTTGTAGCATCAGAATTTCCCGAGGAATCATTTGCAGGCTTCATGAAATGGAATGCGTCTAACACAGAGTAAATCAGCCTCAATATGGTCTTCTGCTTATCAGGCCTAAGGTTTAATTCTCGGAAGCATCTCGTCAATATTGTTCTATAGTGTTCCCACTGGACTTTGGCAGCGATAGCAGATAGAGTATCCAAACATACATCTCTGATTTGTTCTCCTTTCCCAGTTTTTACGTCAGAAAACATGTTGAAAAATAGTGGAACAAAGACTTTCATAGTGATATCCTGAATTGAAAGGAAGTAATGTCAATGAATAAACAAGGGGGGGATTCAGTCCACTGGACACTAGCTGAACTACTTGTTATCAAGTTAGGCAATAGTTGTACGAAACAGAGATTGTTGAACTGCAACCTATCACATATGTGCATTTTTTTACATATAAATCAAAACAATATTGTACTATGAAATTATAAGGGATTTTGGGTTTCGAAAAGATTCATGCATTATTCTATGTATGTGTTTTGTATATGTCCAGATTCATCAACATCTATTTGAACATGGAGGGCTAAAACCTCTTATAATTTTGAACGGAGGGAGTAACTAATAAACCAAAAGACAAGCCATCAGTTTTGAAGGAAAATGTATAATCCAGCAGAGTTAGTGAGTTACTATGAAATCACAGCATTCCAAAAGAAAAGAAGCAACAGCGGAAACAAATACACTAATTTTTTTTCTTTCTAGAAAAATGCAGACTCCTGGAAACTAACTAGATGAACATAGCACATTAACAGTCCAGTAGTCATCAACTAAGATTCTTTTGGAGCCCTTGTTAATACAATATTCGAAGACAGAATCCTACTGCCTCAGAAGACAAATCTTCTTGCTGTTATGTACACTATTACACAGTTTCAAAGAAAAGCAGATATGTACACCATACTCTTAGGCCTTTAAGGTAAACGGTAAAAAAATAGGCACACTGCTTAGCACTATCACATAAAAATTTGTGGAGTCATATCAGCCTGACAAAGCAAAGAGACAGACTAATTAACAAAAAGAAATAAACTGGTAGTCACATAGCAGATCCATCACTATTTGAACTTTTTGATTCAACAACCGAAACAAATAGTCAATCATCACCATTTAAGTTCAGAAGATGCACATATCATACTGACATCAACTAGAGTGTTCTCTTATCATTTACCTCTGAGAAGTTGTTTTCCTTGATTCCCTGTCTGAAAAGTGACAGTGCTTTTGATCTTTTACCTGCCTGAATTAGTAAATATAAATAAGTTCTGCTGCCCTTTCTCTGGCCTTCGGGATAACGGAATCAAGTAAGTTTACCTGTAAATGAGTTATGTTGTGGAAAAAATCCTCTTCCATATCCTCCTTACAGAGAGGCCTGAATGAGCTTAAGGATACTAAATGATTAAAATTGGAGACCATCTCCCGAAGTAAAATAATCCATTCCTGAATACAACATCATTTTCAGCCCTTCAAACAACATCATAGATTTGAGCTATGAAAAAAGAATAAATATATGCACACCTTTTGAATTGATATATCTTTAGTCATTGCTATTCCCATATTGTGCAGATAAGTTTTTTCTAATATCTTCTGAATACAGCCCATTGTGCAAATGTTTCTGGTATTGATCTCTCCAGATTTATCATCAGCAGTTTCAATAGAGTATTTGGACTCGCCATTATTCATAACCGATGCAGAAAAATCCAGGAACGATTGCAGTGCCCTGGAAGCACTTTGCCGTAAAATTAACTCTTCAGAAGACATATCATACACACAATGAGATAATATGGCGTCCACATGCTCTTCTGTCAAGCCAAGAAACAACTGAGGTTTAACCTTGTCATAGGTGTTAAGTCTAGTGTCGTAATCTAGTTCCCCAAGTTCTGATGTTGAAACTGCATTCAGATCACGTATAAACCTAGCCTGTTAAAAATGCAAGTCACCACGAAAAACAGCTGTGAAATAGGAACAGGCAAAAGGGTGAAGTAGACATGAATTGACATCACAAATTAGAGTGATAGTTACCAGAAATGACATTGGAGATTCATGCAATGACAGCCCATCATAAATATCACAGATGCATAGGCGCAGTTCCAGTCCAACTGTCGCAAGTAATGGGTTCAATGAATTAAGAACTTTTACAGATATCTTGCGGCTTAGATTTGGAACTATTCCCCTCACAACACGTAACGCTTCCAAGCACTCATCTGTCATATGAAAAACAAGAGACGAATAGGGCAGATCATATCAAGGTTACTGGATATTTGCAAATGAAAGTGAAAAAACAATCATTATATATGCATGCTAATGTGCACAAAAAAATTACTCCATAAAAGGCTCACCAGAATTCAGATCCTTCTTACTGAAAAATGGAAGAATAAGGTCTATGAAATTCTCAGCAGCCGAGGGTTCTGTGATGTAATTTAGCAATAATTTGAACAATCTAAGCTCACGTTGCCCAAGCCATGTACCAGATCTCCTGTATACATCAAAGTGCAGGAAATGAAGTCAACCATATGAAGTCTCATGCATATATGCTCCTAAACGTGTAGTAAACACTGCCTGGAGACATTCTACACCAAAAAAGATGCAGCGTTCTGATGACCCAAGAAGTTAAAGGTTGCAAGAAAATTAGTGTACTTGCTATATGAAACAGACATATTTCGCAATGTCTTTTAAGTTCTGAGTCTCCCATAAGAGATGTTTAATTACCATAATAGATGAACAAAACATTAAGAAAGATAATATATGTAGTACGGTTCATTTGCTGTTTTAGGATATAGACACAGCCTTAGATCCATAATTCTAACAACTACTTTTTCTATGCATGGACAAAAAATGTCTATGATATTGATGGTGATTGTCATGTGACGAATTTATAGAACATGTTGTATATAGCCCACCATGTGGCATGTGCACTAACCAAGAAAATAATACTCCGTCCGTCCCAAAAAAAACAAGTCATTCTAGTTTTGTCCAAATATGTATATTATGAAAATGTATGTCATGACGAATATAACTAAACCCATTTGGTGTCATAAATTTTGATACTGTTTTTATGTAAACTTGGTCAAACTTTACATCACAAGAACCATACTTTTGATTTCTTCAGTGGACAAATATTCTGAAATGTATTCCCCAATCCCATGGACAAATATAGTAAAATAGTAAGTATTTTATTGTATCCAAGTGGTCAAAGTTTTGCATTCTTGGACAAAATCTACTTGGCATGGAGATAGTAATACTAAAGTAATGGTGTAAGTAACCTGTTAAGTTCTTTACGATGATTAACAAAATCATGGAGACTATGGATAAGAACATCCATATGTGGGGCAAGAATTTTCTTCACTGAATGGTCATCTTGCTGCTCTAAATCAATATCCAACCTCAACAGATTCTCAATGAACTCGAGTGCATAGGTAGTGATAGATCCTGACGCTGTCTTCACAGTTAAAATAGAAAAAATAGCTGGTACAAGATTATTTGACCCCAGTAGCGGTGCTAATTTTGGGCTCAGGCTCATAGCCATAAAGCAAGCAAATAATGAACTTGGTTTCTGACTACTGGAAGCCTCTTGTGTAAAGCTGTCAAGCAGAGGTTTCACAGAAGAAAAAAATATATTCCAGAAGTTTTGTCCAAAGTCATGACTTTCATAATGACTAAGTGCTGAGGAGATAACTCTAATACATAAAGACCTCAGATCCTTCAACTGCTTGATTGACGCACTTGCCTGCATGACAGAGTGGGGTTGCTGATGCAGTTAGTTCGGAGGATATATGAACACTTTTGCCATTAAAATGCATAATAGCCTAATGATAAGAAGAATAATGATACGAGCTCACAAATAAGAGTTGTTGACATAAGAATTTGATAGAACCATCTACTTGGATTTTCTATTTGTACCTAGTTCTTTCCTATATCCCTATAGTACCAGATGTGCTAGTTATTTCCGTAATTTCAGATACTGAGCTTGGTTACAAGAGTAACACAAAAAATTTTAGGGAGTACTGCGAAACAATTGGATACTCCCTCCAGGTCCGAAATTCTTGTCGTTTTGGACAATGATTGAGTCAAAGATTTAAACTTTAACTATAAATAACTTTTAAATTATTTGGTTTTGAAACTTTAACATCATATCATTAGATTTGTCTTAAAAAGTGCTTTCACAAAAGTATAAATTTGGTAGAATATTCATTTATATTCTAATAGAAAACATTGGTCAAAACTATGTTTTGGAGACCGTGTCATTGTCCAAAATGACAACAATTTCGGACCTGGAGGAAGTATATGGCACTGGAGTAAAACTAAATGATCAAAGCACACATAAAGGCAACAATAAGATATACCTCCATATGGTCTCCTACATGCATTTCTTCAGGGCATCCATCCACATTTGCAGAATTATCCACTTCCATGTTTACGGAACAATCGTTATCATGGTCATTTGATTGCTTGGAAGGATATTCCCCATCGTTATCGCTTTTGAGATTCCGCATGCAACTCTCCAGCAAGCGAGCAACAATTATTAACAAAAAATTAAGGAATGGACTTATATGTGCCATATCAAAAGTACCAAAGATGTCTTCAACCAAATGAACGAAACCATTTGCCTTTTTCCATGTGAAGTTTTCTATACAAATTTCTGGCGAAGTTCCAACAATGTCAGAGGCATTTCCAAGCAGGTTCTCAGACTTGAAACCAATTATTTTATGCTGAAGGCTGCCAGGGATCAAGGATTTCAGAAGTAATGAGAAAAAGAGGTGAAGTTCATTTGAATCAAACTGCAAAAGGAAACGAAGAATGGCCTTTCGATGACTGACACCTGTGTGCTGGCAGAATGCAAAGTATAATGACAAGGTCAGATAAGAAGCATATGACAAATGTAATAATTTATAAATACCATTATAATGAATAGATAAGCAGTAAACAAACACAAACCTTTCGAGAGCCAAGTAGCTTTAACTTCCTCACTTTTGGTGTCAACACACGAATAATCAGAGGAACAACAAAGCTTCTATGGTCTTTCAAAATTGACAAGGAGTCATGTGAAACTGCCCATGTGGTCAGCTCTTCACGAAGAGTTTTTATGTCGATCAGGTGCTTAAGGTTTTGACTGTACGGGGTCAAGAATTCATCCTTCCAGTTCAAAAGACAATCCAATGCTTTTGCTTGTATGTCAGGATCACTGTCATCAAGAACCCTGGGAAGAAATTGCCAATTAATACACGATTTATCACACAAAACACAATAATTCACCTGTAGCTGCAGCAACAAATATATTACTATTCATTCGCAAACCTTTTAGTTAGTACTTCATGGAGAACCTTGCTCTGATATAATGACCGTGCATTGTGCATTAACCTCAATAAGTTCAACCATTCTGTTAGAATTGTTTTCCAATGTTTGCCCTTACATTTGTCAGGCATATATGAATCAGCACTGTAGAAGTCAAAGTTCAAAAAAGGTATCAACAAGGATTGGACTTCCAAATTCAAGTCCAAACTTTAGAAAATAATATAGTTTATCAGCTAAATACCTAAAGATGCTGCCATCATCATAGCCCATAAAATTGAGAAATAGTGGTACAAGATGTCGAGATCGGGACTCAGCAACATCAGGAATCCTTTGGAGGGATTGAAGCAACAAGGTAGCTATGGTCTCAGCTGGTGTACAATCAATCTCCGTAGCAAGATACAAGCTGAAGCACTCAAAAATAGCTGCAGTCCGAAGCATGAAGTAAGAAAAAGCAGTACAAATGGAGTAAACAGAACCACAGCAGGATGGAGACAAGAAATACTCAACAATAACAAAGGATACATTGTTCACTCTTACTGCTTTCCATAATGACTACAAAGCATTTTACAAATAGGATTTCCTAGGACAATTACAAGGAAATCACAAATATGTAGATGTCAACTAACTGTTCACAATGTCAATCAAGTTGCACTAGTTAAGAGACAGCACAACTGCGCAAGTAAATACATTCAAGATTCAACTCAAGGTAAGAAAGGCTCCAGAGTGCAATATCCTCAACTACTACCACATGTCAACTAAAAAATATTGCATCAGAATTTCACTGTCAAAACCGTAGCTAGATCTGGCAGACGTAGTATGTGAAATCAGATACAAAGTCAACATAGAGTGTCAAGAACTTTCTGAGTAGAGCTAGGAATATTGGCTGCACAGGACATGAAATGAATAATTCAAAGCACAAAGGCATGCATGTAGAGAATAAGGACACATACAAACTGTTACTAGAGGCTGAGGTGTTTTGGGTAAGGGCGATAAGGACACATACAAATGATTACTAGATGCTGAGGTGTTTTGGAGTAAGGGTGCTGAGGGGTGGGTTTCTAGAAGAAAAATGCCCATAAAAAACATTAGAAAATGTGTGGCGCATACACTGTGGTTGGGCTGCAGCTTCCAGCTTCTCCTGATTTTTCACAGTTGGTCCTTTTGATTGGTGAACTGCAATAAACTGAACAAGGTGGCTCCACACAAGCTCCTTGTGTTTCCTAATGAGTACAGCAAGACAATCCAGTGCTGTTGGCCACAGATCACTAAATCTGTTGTATAATATGCCAATAATACCATGTAAAAGAGGAGGTATGTAGTCCTCATGGACCATATTGGACGTTAGACTCATTTGTATCCGAGAAATGATTATAGCAATTTTCCGGCTAGTAGATACTGAAATCGGAGTTGACTCAACCATCAGAAGGGTATCCAAAACCTGATTTCAAGGGAAACATTAGAGCAATGCCAGCAAAATATAGCAAGTAAAAGTAGCTGCCAAGGCATACATTATTGTATTTAGCAACAGCTTCCTCTCCAGAATCTTCTGTTCTCTGCCTCTTGTGTGGCCGCTCCTCATTTGTGCCTAGACGTTGATCCATCTTCACAAAATATGATAGAATCTTCAACGTTAAAATCCGGACATCCTTATTTGGACTGCTCAAGTTGACAGCAAAGATTGACAACAGATCCAAGAGATTTTGTGAATCAAATTCTTTTGTTTCTTCCAGGCATGTTACTCTGTTCATGGAAGCATAAATAAAAAAAAATGAAGAATGAAGAATTGCCTGAATCAAACAAATTAAAAATTGCCTGCATCAGGACTGGAGAGTAAACAATATGTGTAGCTTTACCCTTGTAGGGAATCCAAATATTCAGCTACAGCAGACAGTACTTGTGGGCATGTCTTGTGACTCTTGGCAAGCGATATGAAAAAACCTAATTCTGAATTTCTACTGGTGTTGACCAGCAATAGTTCATGGTATGATGACAATGCTGCACCAAGTAGACTTCTCCATGTAGGCAGTGGAAGTCCATTCATGTTCTCTGCATGTCAATCAATTGAATTTATGCCTTCTAGAGAGACTAAATATGGTGCTTATTGTAAGAAGTTAAAGAAATGTTCAAGTAAATCACCTTCTCGGACTTCAAGCAACAGATCAAGGTTGCAAATTAATTTCTTCATCAGTGGCAAACTACCTTGATGCACACCACTCATGTTAGGATAGCAGCAAATAGATCCCCACAGTATAGCAGCTTCCTTTTCACTGACCTGATTACTATATCGATTGCCAGTGTTGATTGTATCATCTAATAACTCTATCCAAAAAGAGAATTTTGATTCAAAGAACTTGCACACTTTCTCCATTGAATCCAGATGATTTCCATCAGTGCCATGAAGAATTTGCTTCTTTGATCCTTTAAAGAAATTCAGAAGGATATAGACAACTTCCTCTGGTGAACTGGCAAGAAAATTACCCATTGCGCTACAAGGCATAAAATTGCATGGTCAAAATTTTTGACTGTAAATTGTGATTGCACATAACAGTTCTTTAATCAGGTGTTTGGTCTGGGGAGAGAGGTGGTGCATCATCTCCTCACTTTTTTTTGTTTGGTTTATGAAATGGAATGGGTTTATCCATCATCACCCCATTCCTCAAGAACTAATAATTAGTATAGGAATGGGGAATGGGGTCATCCCACCAAACTTTTGTGGTCATTATGGATCATATCATCTAGGATGTGGTGGATCCCCAAACCAAACACTCCCCAAAGGAATAGAGTTAATGATATCACATACCTCAATATTTGACTTCCAAAATGATGTATTATTTTGGGATCTTTTGCCAAAAGTTTCTTTAGAAATACAATCACACTGAAAACAGAGTTGAAAAAGTCATCCATTTGGTAAAAAGAAATATGCCCAGGAGTTATCGAAGTAAACAAACACTGCTAGGAAGAAACTTTTACCTGAAGTTTGTTAGTTTAAACACTGGGGCATAGAAAGACGATACAATGGATAAATCGTCAGAAATAATTGGAATATCCAGAACACAAAGCAGATAATCCAAAATGCTTCCAAGAACCTCAGATGAAGAAGCTTCTATTATGTTGCTACCAGGCAATATGTATCTACTAACCAGCAACTCACCAAGTTTAACCAACTTCATCTTATCTGGCAAAAGATAAAAGAATCTACTAATCATCTAATCTGAACTAGCAATGAATTCAGGCAGTGAAAGAATATTGACGATGAAATGGTAAATCTGACCAAATACACCGCTTTGCTTCTTTTGTAGAGCAAATGCAAGAAAATCAATCAGGCACTTCAAATGCTCCAAACAACCATCCTTAATACAGCTATTGATTTCTTCAAATAAACAACTATATATCAATGACAATTCTTTTGGATCCACTTCATCGAATAATCTTTGAATTAGCCCTGTGATGATCTCATGAATAGTAGAAGAGCCTGCAGTTTGCACTATACAGCGATTACATTATGGAAGAATGGCAACAGATAAAAACCAACAGCCATCAAGACAGATTTTGCCTCTGGCATGATTATGCAAAAAAAATTATGTTAGGTTTTGCATTATGGTTATGAAATATGTAAAAACTTAAAAAATTCACTTACAAACTATGAAGAAACACTGATGAATTAAGCTAACCCTATACAAGCAGTAGATAGAACATATGAAACATAAGGACAGTGCAACTAACATGCAAGAAAATCACAATAGTACATGCCATTGGCAGAAAGTCATCTGACCATCAGGGAATAGATAGAACATGAAGAAGCCTAAAAACCTATGAGAGCCGATGATGAATTCAGCTAAACTGAAGTACATAATGAGGTGGACCAATGAAAACAAGCAATAGATAGAATGTATCACAATAGCACATGCCATTGGCAGAAAGTTATCTGACCATCATGGAATTTATCACAGATGGTGGTAATAATTGACTTGCTGAACAAGAACTTCAGGACTTTCCCAGCTCTTGAGTGGAGTGTTGTTGAAGTTCCTTTCATGACATGCCACAGCAAAGAGGACGCCCCATCTATCCGTATAGGTGATGATTTTTTCGCAGCCTCAAGTAGAACTTTCATTAAACCTAATAAGAAACAATCAAGAAAAATCAGTTAAAATAAAGTGGCTACCTCATCTAAAGAAGCATGACAGCCTAGAGACTACCATAGACTCTTTAATTGGTAGCAATGAAACTACACGACATGATTTTATATGGGAAATAATTTCTCCCTATATAGAAGCATATGCCTCAGCAAAAAGGAGACATTGTATAGATGAATAGGATAGCAAGCCAGTGGAAAGAGAGAAACATGGATCCAAGCATTTAAAACTCCATTCATCAGTGCTTGAGAATTTGCCACTCAGTGTTTTGCATGTGTTTCCTGAGGCCTTGTTGGTGAGGCAATGGAGAGAAAAAACATCAAAAGCACTTGAAAATGGAGTGGCAAATCCTCCCTTTTCAACATTAGAAGTCAGAGAGATATTGGACACGATTGTAGACAAGATTTAAAACTAAATCACAGTATAAGCAATGTGCCTCATCAAATTTATTTTCCAATTGAGATGAGATGCAGGCAGGATAGGTAAAAATAAGCAGTTAAGCACAGAAAGGAATGGATTTAGTAGAAGAAAAAAGGAAAACAAATGGAGATGTCCTTTTTAAGCATCCATCTTTATGTATTATTTTACTCCCACAACTTTCAATTAGTCCTCTGAGCCCTCAGTTCAGGTTTGGTTAGGATGAATAAGTCAGGACTCAGGAGCTTGATTGGTGGTGAGTGGGTTGTCGAGATTGTAGCCAAACAAGATGCTCGCTGCTCAGGGAAGGAACAGGGAAAGCATGGAGGAGCTATGTGGGGGCGCAGGGCAGCAGTGATACTGTTCCTGCGCGTGAACAGTAGCAGGGGGCAGGGGCACAGGAATCAGGATGCTTGAGGCCACGAGAGTTGAGAGGATTTTCTCTTCTTGATTAACACAAATACATCCCCTCTATTTATATAGTACCTATTACTTAACTCCTAAGGCAGTAAGGCGAGTAGGGGTTGCCACCGTAATAGATTGGATCTCCCCTTCACAAATCAATCTTAATTCAATCTCTTATGATCTTATGATAAGAGCATGGGCCGTGGGCATGGGCCGTGCGCGCATGCTGTGCAACAAGGGCAGCCGCAACCCTGGTTCAGCCCCCTGTTGCGACAGGGCTAGCCTGGGCCGTGGGCCATGAGCTGCAGCCTGACAGAAAAACAGATTACTTCCAAGTATGTTATACCTTTGAGCCAGTTATGACAGAGCCAATACTTAAGTTAAGCACGCTGTCATATACCACAAAGGTCAACTTTGGACCAAATATGAAACGCTAGTGGCTACATAGAATCATAGTAACAAGCCCCAAAAGTTGAAAAAGACAAAAAAAGACCAATGCTTTCTAAAACATGGTATATACTTCAGTAAAATACCTTGTGTTAGCTGATTATTAGGTGCATTCCTCAGCAGAAATGACACAGATTCAGACATAAATTCTCTAACATAATCCTTTGGGAAATATCTCAGCGCTGCTGTGACCCTTCAACAATGATAAAGATTTAGCAGCCAGTTAGACATCAACAAATGCAACTGGTTTTATTGGTTACAATGAATGCAACTGGTTTATCTAATCATGGAGCGGAGTCCAAAAAAATGCATATAACTCGATTGCAAAGACGTAAACTCACCTTAGAATTTGGACAATGTCTTTCACTAGATACTTTTGCAAGTACATCAGTATATATGACCAAGATGTGAAGACCTGAAATACAACAGAACATATGACTTCTGCCACTCAACTGCAAGCAAGACTTGTGAATAACACTAAGCAGACCAACCTGCTCCAGGATTTCAGGGTCACGATCGCCTCCATCATTAAAGAGAGCTAAAATGGCATTAGCATGTCTTCCTAGGAAACTGTAATCAATAAAACATAAAAGAATGTGAAGGCGTAATGAAGATAAAGGCCTCCAAATCTTTAATTTTGTATGAAAATCATGTCGCGCAGCCAATTATTGCAGTAGAAAAATAAGAATTCCATTTCTCTTAGGTTGATTTAATTTAGATTGTAGGGAAGAACTAGGTCAAGGTAAGCAAGCAAACAATAATGCCAGGCCCTACAAAACAGTATAAAGCTACAGACTAACAACTGCGTTGAGTAGCCAAATAGTAATTTATTTGAATTAGAACTCACGGCAAAAAATCTTCTAGAATATCCCTGGAGAGAGCTGCAATCAACCTGCATGTCAAAAAGAAATCAGTTAGGCATCCAATAGTAGCTACATTGTCACAACCAAATCTCAAGGACATCCTTTAGATGGCCCTGAACCCAAGCAGAATGACCATGCTGACAAATAGCCGCTGCACCACAAGGGCAGGGCTACAGGGGGAGATAAGAGCTAAGAACTCTTGATTTAACTCTAGCTTAACCAATCTTTATATACATGGGCAACTTGGCTCTTAAGAAACCAATCTCAATTATGGAACCAACTCAATCTGATCTTATCTCTAAAGGACAAATTTAATCCTAAGGTCGCAATGAACAGTACCACACAGTTACTGTTTGTGTGGGACTAGCTCCACCAGCTCCCAGTTCATTTTGGGGAGGTAGGTACCCCATTGTCACGTGAAGCCGAGCCCATGGAAGTCTGGCCAAACAGGGCCAGTATTAAGATGGCTTAAAAATAGCTTTCTTCAACCCATACGTGTTGTGTGCTAATCCAATAGCCATTCCAACCAAGACACAACAAAACATTAGCAATTAAATACAGACACAGGCAGGTTCCATTTACAGTCTAACAGAACAATCAAGGGGAACAACTCCTGTATAGCCAGTCTAGGTAGATGATTAGATATATGAAGCATGACAAACTTGAGTTCATTTCCAATGTTTTTATCTTATTATCTATTTGTCTTATACAGATAGTTTTTCAAATTGTGGAACCAATATATAAAATACAAACACCAAACTTTAGTGATCATGCGCCATTGAAATACGTGGGCCAAACAAAAAAGGAAAGGCAATGACAGCATAACACATTAAATACCATAAGAGTCAGTCATTGCATTCAACTAGCACATGAATCCATGGCATACTTACATGAGTATTGGCTCCAGGGACAATCTCGCATTCATGTTTACTCTCATTAGAAGTGCAGAAAAGAGCTTTTCACGGTGCAGTACAATTTGAGGTAGGGTCTGTACCAATGGTATCATCTCCTCATAAAATGAGATGAAATCCTCTGCAGTATTTAGCTCCTGGATAGGCATGATAAAAAAGTGACATGAATTGTCTATAACTATCTGTTCGAAACAAAAGGAACTAAATTTCCACAAGGCGTAGATATAACCAAAAAAACCCTTCCAGATGTACTCATGCTGGGCATAAATCATGCATCTACCATTGTGCTTGACCTGCATGAAGCCCTATTCCCCACCACTAGCCCAAAAAATAGACCTGCTAGGCATCTGTCAGCACCAGAAAACTAGTAACAACTTAACGTAGAACCCCTTCCAGATATGCTACCTCCTAGCTCACATCATGCCTCTTCTGAAACCGGGCGTGATGACATGGAGTCAGGTTTGGGTGGATTTGATGACGTGGTGGTGGTTATGGTTGCCGGAACAGTAGTTCGTCTTGCCATGTCACCCTCCCCCTCCCCTAAATCTCTATGTTTGCCAGTGCTGCATGAGCTCACCTGTAGCATCACTAGTTGACTTGTCCTCAGCACTTGGGATGCAGTGAAAAATGTTAGGTCCAAGCAAGAAGTTGGGGCCTTAAAGCATGTAAGATTATTTTCTACTTGTGGCTATGCTATGCATGAGAAATAAACTAGCAAATCCAAAATTGTTAACCAACTCCCCAACATTCTAAGCTTATTGGTCACAATCTTGAACTCTGCTAATTCTTCAACCAGAAGTTTAAGCAACTTAGATAGAACTAAGATTCCATATCGCATTGAGTGGCATTTTTAAAAGCTCTTGTTCCTATTTTCGTGTGTGTAATCCTGGCTAGGTTACAACAATATGATGCACAGGACAGCATCAGTAAACAAGAATAAAGGCAATTAAACACTTTCTGATGCTCTAAACACCAAATTAAGCTCCCTTGTTGCTTCCAAAAATGGATCATTGTCTCACTGACGATAGCAAACCTTGAAACAAACAAAGCAAGTGAAAGAAAAGTCGCATACCCTCCACTCCACGAGGGCGTCGAGGAAGAAGGATGATCCGCTGGAGGGCTCCGCCTTCACCGCGTGCAGGCTGCGGTACACATCGATGTCGATGTCCTCCACCCGCTGCGAGAAGCTCTTGAACTGCGCGATCAAACACAGAGCCGTCAGCAACCATAGCATCCGTTCGTGACCTCGATTCGGGGTCAGCGAAACAGCCGTCGGGGGAGACGCCTACCGAGAAGCGCTTGCGGCTGGACGAAGACGTGTTCAGGCACTTCACCGCCGCGTAAGATGGGGTCGCCATGGCCGCCGGCGGAGGTGGACGCGGCGGCGCTAGCGGAGGCGGTAGGCCGGTACCTACGAGCGAGCCGAGCGGAAGCGGAACAACATCCGGGTCCGGAGGCTGGCGGGTTTAAGCGAGGAGCAGTTTTATTTGCGGCCTAGGGTTTTGAGGGAGGCGGTGACGGATGGTGGTGGCCTGGTGGGAACCTGGGGAGGAGGAAGACGCTTGTGGCGGTACGCGGGCCTTATGCAGCTTAGGCTGCGCTGAATGGGCTTTGGAATGTGATCGTGTAAAGAAGTCAATCCCCCTTCAGCTATGTCCGGAGTCAGCATAACCTCCTTGGACTGCAATACCACACACTCTGGAACTCAAATATTTATACAGTGTTTAGTTGGTAGGATGAGGTGGCATTATATCCACCAATTTCAACGTTTGGTTAAAAAGAAGAGTGAATA
The DNA here is from genome assembly GCA_022530915.1 of Paspalum notatum. Lineage (NCBI taxonomy): Eukaryota > Viridiplantae > Streptophyta > Magnoliopsida > Poales > Poaceae > Paspalum > Paspalum notatum. The sequence continues at coordinate 18,727,189 of CM039686.1, forward strand.
TTAGTTTAGGAAAGAGAATATTCTATGCAGATTCAAGACGGGCACGTTTTAAAAAAATTAGAATGCATGTGCTCCACTTAGAATTTGAGACTGACTATGAACCCAACCTCGATTATAAACAAACCCAAAGATAAAACACATGTGTATGCTATGACAAAATTCCAAACACACATAGATTTTATTAGTGGAATCATAAAAATCATGTTACAGCATTATAACTTTATTAAAAAAACCCGGGGTTTGAAAGAAAATTACATATATTTTACTTCTGGTCTTGTATGTGCATGTGCGAGCCATCATCTTCCACAAGAAATTATAGTGCATGTGTGACCGGATTGTGGAACATCACTTCTTTTCTATATAGAATGTCCGGTGGTTGGTCACCGGACCGTCCAGTGTGTGTAAATCGCACCGGATCTTTAATCTCCACTTGGGCTTGTGTGGACCGTACCTTCCGAAGTATAGGATGGTTTGTTGGACCGTACCATACAATCCGTTGTAACACCATCTTCCTCTGAGTGCATAGCTTCTACGGAATTGGTCCGAAGTATAGAACGGTCTTTCAGATCGTACCATATGGTCTGTTTAATATGCTCTCGGATGCACTAAGTCAACTTCTCTTGCATTGATTGGTACACTCTGTTGATTTGCACCGGGGTCGGACCATCCAGTCCATGTATTTCTTTGTCACTTGGGTCTTTTGTTGCGCTTTTTCTTCCTCTTTTAAGGGGAAGTCCTAGCGATATATGCTATCACTTCAACCCACTGTTCGCCTAAACGATTATTTAGCCCATTTAAAACGCTAAACAGCGGTTCACCGTTTCCGTTTAATTGGCCATTTACACCGTTTAAACGGCCGTTTAGCACCGAACAATGGCTAAACAGTGGGTGACCGACTGTTTACCGTTTAGGCTAACACTGCTTCAACCACCAAAATCATTCAAGGGAACTAAGCACAAGGCTTAAACCCGGCTAGATCTGGGCGTGGGCTGCCCGACCCGGCAGACCTGACCCGCCCAAAAATAACCCAACCCGCCTGAAGAGTTTGATGGACGGGCTCGGGCCAAGATTTTCAACCCGGTCTGCCTGACGGGTAGGGTCCGGCCAAGAATTTTGACCCGAAACCCAAAAAAACCCGAAGAACCCAACAATTTACACAGGCCGAACCCGACCCGATTGGTTGTTGGGTCGGATGCAGGCTCGATTTTTTGACCCTACCGCCGGGCCGGGTTCGGGCCGTCTCAAAAAACACTGGGTCTGAGAAATGCCTAGGTCTAGACCCAGCACACTTATATGTTTGAGCAAGAAAGCTTCCGTTACTTATAATCATACTAAGACCATGCTCACCAAAGAGTCCAAAAAAAATGCCTAAAACACTGTTTTGCACTGTGAACGGCTGAACGCATTGTAGATAAAGAGAAGTTTGAAATTTGAGTGGTTGGATAGTCTTTTTTTGGTAGCATAGAATAAAGCATTGGCAATATTAACATTCCAGTATTTGCACATCATATAGTATAGCCGTATATTTCCGTAAAAATGAAGTAGCGTGAGGGGAAAAGGTAGCGTGGTATATTGAGAAGGAACTGCTCTGCCATCTCTCTTCGGGAACATGGGGATTCGGTTTGGGATTGGACGGTTCCACATTACACATAGTGAGCAGTCACTGTTTTTGTGGTTTTTTTTTTGAACAAATTGTTTTTGTGGTTGGATGTGTTTGACAAACGACGTGCACATCTCCAGCACAGGAGACATGTATCAATGTATCATAGGAACGCTCAGGGTCTCCATTGGTTGCCTGAGTGTTTCTAGCCTGGCCCGATTCTGGAACCAGGCCCGTCACAGCCTGGCCCAAAACGTGCATCAAGGAGTGATTGGTAGCCTGGGTAAATTCGGCCTGCCTCCGGAAAGCTGCTGATTGGTTGCCTGAATTGCATTGAAATTCAAATTTATAGTGCACACTAGTATGCCTCCCGACGCCGCGCATGCATGCGGAGAGCCTGGCCCGTGGGATACGCTCAAATTTGCCGCACCGCCGGAGCCAGGCCCAAGGGGTTCCCATGCACGCGCCGGGCCAGGTCCAATCCTTGGTGCAGGCTACCAATCAGTGGAGGCTGCATCCCATGGGCCTGGATGCGCCATATGCAGACAACCAATCAGGCTATGTGAGCAATGGTGCTCAGGTCAATAGCAGAAGCTGTATGTTTCACTGAATGGGTGAGAAACGTATGTATTTGGTTTGAGGAATCAAACTATGAGGTCATGTAACATAAGGTAATTTCATAAATTTTGGTGCGATGATACCATTTCTCATCGTACTAGCCAATGAAAAATGAGTTGATGGTGAATCAACTTATCCATTCCACAAACCAAACAAAAAAATTAAGAAGTAAGAAGATAGCGGACTAGTCCACTCCTCAAACTAACGACCCCAAAAGGAGTGTTGATGAATAGTTAGAACATCTCTGATAGCTCTCTGGTGGTTGTTGTGTTAGGCATTGTACACAGAGAGAGGGGTAGTTGGAATAGTGTTTAAAGAGTGGAGATAGGGAGTCCCATTGGACTCAGCCTTAAGAGTTAATTTGGCACATCCGGATCATGGTGTTGTATGGGCCGAGCCTCATGGTTTGAGCTTCTTTTGAGGGTCCATTTGAAATGCAAGAATTTCATAAGAATTATGCAAGATTTTTACACGAAACAATTCAATTTCAGAGCGAAGAAAATTTACCGTGGTCCAAATTGGGAAAGAAAAGTCGTAGGAAATGATGTGAATATCGAAGGCACAGACGTAGCAATAATGTGGGATTATGGTGAAAATGATGTTGCAGCCGTAAACACATACAGGCAAAGGTAGTATTTGCCTATTGCCTAATTGGTATAAAGATGCACATAACGCTGCAGACCGAATTTATTTGGGAGAAAAAAAATAATCATGCCATCATTCTTTTCATCATACAGTATAGGACTAGTAAAATATAATCCTTAATTTAATAAACTAGACGTATAATCCGTGCTGTTTTAACTGAAAGACATGAGATCTGATAAAAGCATCCAAAGAGGTATAACTGGTGGCAAAAGAAACAAACTACAGAATTTCAGTTGCAATGACTGCAGAACTATCTGTCCTACCGACAGAGTCACATTTGCATGTACCTATAAAGATCAAAATGAGACAATCACAAGTACCAAGGATGCAAGGAGCACAAAAGAAATGGTGTGAACATGCACAAGAATATCAGAAATCCAGTGGAGGCTTTCAGCCTAAATGCTTGCGAAATCTGCTACTTATGCAGCTAATCTTCAGCTGCAGGACTTGGAACTAAAATTAGACATCAGGGAAATGAAACGAATTAGAGCATTTCTCTCATCTTTCAACTTCAGCAGCACGCAGTTAGTATCTCACACCAATTAACAGGCACCAGATGTTTCAGCACCTCTCTGTACGGCGCGCACGTACGAGGAGGAGGGGAACAGACGATATCCAGCATAGTATGCGCGCAGAGCGTACAATGTCAGGTCAATGGAGCCACCAGGTTGGGGGAGCGTTGTCCGAGGTGGACGGGCAGCGACCCGGCGGCCATGGCTCGGTGGCCGTTTCCTCCATGGAGTACCTTCCCATGTCGCTGAAAGAGTACAACCTCCTGCCGTCCGCCGATAGCACGGAGACGAAGCCTTCGTCCAGGAAGTAGATCATGGACTCCTGGAAGCCATCGTAGCGAGCGACCTCGAAGCATCTGGAGCAGCCCCGCCCCAGGAACAGCATCCGGCCCCCCAGCTCATTGCCGAGGCTCACCCAGGTCGCGAGGGGCGGCTGAGCGGGGTCGGCCAACGGCCCCGTGACAAGGAACCGAAAGACACGGATCATCTCCGTCGTGCCACCAATCCCACCATCGTGGTCGTAGACGTACCTGACCACCATGAGCAGGAGGCCCTGAGACACGACGAGGTAGCGCGTCATCTTGCCGTGGTTGCCCACGAAGCCGAGGTCGTCGTTGTAGTCCCCTCGCTGCTGCATCTCGTAGTCCAAGCGGGCAAAGGTCACGTCGCCGTTGGGGGCAACGTACGGGTAGAACGTGACGACGCCCTCGTCGGCCCCGACGAAGTAGAAGCCGCCCACGTAGAAGATGACGTCCTGCGGCCGTGGAGGTCCTCCCGGCGCGAACCAGCTGGGGCTGCCCTCTGTCCAGAACGCGGCCGTGGAGCCGTTGGCGACGAGCACGATGGCGGCGACCATGTAGGGCACGCCGGGCGACGGCGCGGCGGAGAGCGTGGCGGCGCGCACGACGAGCGGGAAATCGGCGTTCCTCGGCGTCCTGAACCCCGGGGGCAGCGGGATGCGCTGGCTGGTGTCGAGGTTGTAGAGCGCGTGCGCGTGGCGCGAGTTGAGCGCGAGGACAAGCCAGCCGCCGTCGCCCGAGCCGCAGCAGCGCGCGGCGCGGACGTCGTGCGGGAGCCCGCAGAGGCGGTGGTGGCGGCCGGTGAGCGGGCTGTAGAAGGTGGGCGACTCGGTGGTGCCGGGGAAGATGAGCCACGGGAGCTGGGGCGGCAGCAGCGGGAGCGGGGGCAGCAGCGGCGGCGGCGGGCGCCGCACCCCCCGCACGGCGGCCCACCACTGCCTGTTGACGCAGGCCATGTGGACGCGATCGGCGCGGCAGCGGAGGAAGGCGGAGACGCAGACGAGGATGTTGTCGGGGATGTCCCCCCACGAACGCAGCGCCGCGGCCGCTCGGGGTGAGACCGGCGGTTTCCTAGACACCGTGGAGGTGGAGGTGGGGGTGGAGGGGATCTTTCCTCCTCCTTGCTCCATCCTCGCTCTCCTCTCCTCCCAGGCCTTCAGCACTTTGGATTTTCGCCTGTGGTAGGCGTGGCCGTGGCGTGCCCTGGAAGCTGGAAGCGGTTACGGCCTGGGTGGCGTTGGTCGGTTGGTGGTCCGAGAATTTATATGCCGGGACGGCGGTGCCGTGGATGGAAACGAAAACAATCTAGCTTGTGCCGGGCCGTGGAGGCAGCAGCAACTACGCGAACGATGGCAATCCAAGAGCATATTTCTGTTGTTTTCAGAAACACCCGAGCATAACACCAACCAAAAACCGGGTGTTTCTTCAGTTGTGATTTGTGAACACATGAATTTGAGTTGATCTGAGAAGATAAACCCGATGGTCTGCAAAACTGACCAAATCTTCTGACAAACTTATAATAACTACTTAAATCACGTTGATCAGGAAAAAAGTACCGAAAACGCAAATAATGACTGCAAATAAGAAAAAAGAACTACAAGTACCAACTTACTGATCAAGTCACTTCATCACATTCAATTGAAGATATTCAGACTAAAGATATTCACCGAAACCGTTGATCGTCCTTCACTATCTCTGCCTCCAACCATGAACTTTTAACTTCGAAGTACTAACTCGGATAATCCTTCGTTTCACTCAGATATTTCTCTACTGGTTCCTCTTTTTTTACCTCTGCTCAATTCGTGTGCAATTTGTGCTACCAGCAGTCTAGCACATCTTCAGAGTAAGACAAAGCTGGGCGTGGAGGGATGACTATAGCGACTTAGCGAGTGAAAAATAAGTTCTCTCCTTCTCATAAAAAAAAAAACTGAAACCACTTCAAATCAAATGACGGAAAAAACCACACCAGAAATGTGTCCACATGTGTTTTTTTTGAGGGAAACAGCGGGGGGGGGGGGGGGGGGGGCAAGTTTTCCGCACCTTGAATAGCAGGGAAAGGGGGTAGATCTCGCCCAAACAATGGCCAACTATCACCAAACTCGGACAGTGGACTACGTATCTGAAGAAAATAGAGAGCACCAGGAGTCAACTACAGTGGCACTAGCGACGGGGAAACGATGACGCCAGAGGGGTGCCGCGTCCAGCAGAGCAGCCTTGAGACGACCACGGCACGGGGCGAGCCCGTTGAATGTTGCATCGTTGCGATGCTTCCACAGGAACCAGCTCACCATGAGAAGGAACATGTTATAATGTGCAGCAGGGACCATCAATGGTCGGGGGAGCTCCCACAGCGACAACACATCATGATCGGCGGTGTCGATGTGCAGCCTGGCCCAAATATGTTTTGCGAACGAGCATTGGAGGATCAGATGGTTTGGAGTTTCCACGCCCCCCCTGCAGACTGGGCATACATCATCATCAACAATGTTTTTCTTCTTGAGGTTGTAGCGGCATTAGATCCTTTGCTGCACCAACAACCAACCGAAATACTGAACTTTCGGCGGGGCTTTGTTGTTCCACACGAACTCAGTGAAGGGAGGAGCAGCAGCAACATTGCGCTTGATAGTTCTATATATGGAACCAGCTTGTAGTGAGCCATCACCCCGGATAAACGGACTCGATCTCTGATCTGATTCAGTACCGAGTTGTATGTCCGACAATGCAGCTTGGAGTACATTCAGTTCGACTTCAGCAACACGAGTAAGTCTTGGAACCAGAAATCGGCGTAGGCCCCTGTGTTTAGCAGAAGCCACACTGATCGCAGGGGGCAGGGCATGACTGAACAGCGCCGGATACTGCTCTGCCAACGTCTTCTCACCTAACCAGACGTCATCCCAAAAATTCGTGGCATCTCCAGACCCCACACTGACAATAGTGATACTGCGGTAGAGGGGAAGGACGCAACGCAGCGCATCCTAGTGAGCACCAACAGCCAAAGGCCCCTTGAGCGAAATGAGGTCGAGCCCCTCCAAGGCCCAGGCTGCCCAAGCCGAATCTCCAGGACTGTATACTATGCAGCATTTTCAGAAGGAGACACTGATTCTGCAGTGCCAAATCTTTGATACTGAGGCCCCCACATTCTTTTGGGGTGCAGACCCCGGCCAAGCAATCAAGCACTGTCCGCCTTTAGTTTTTTGTTCAGCTCCAGACCAAAGCAAAGCTCTTCTTCTTTGATCAAGTGCAGCAAGGACACCGGGAGGAAGCAGTAGTGCGGCCATGGAGTAGGTAACCATGCCGTCAAGGACTGAATTAACCAAGACACTGCGCCCTTTTGCATTAAGCATTTTCCCTTGCCATCCTGCCAGACGCTTATCAACCTTGGAAACCACAGCGCTAAAAGTAGAGAGATTGAGCTTCACATTAGAGAGGGGCAAACCAAGATACACTTGGGGGAAACCTTCAAGCTTACACCCCATGACTCCCTGCAGCTCCTGTGCGTGTTCCATCGTAACATTCATCGGCACCATGGTGCTTTTCTGAAAATTGATTCGCAATCCAGTAGCCGCAGAGAAAAGATCAAGCAGGTTCTTCAGTGCTTGTACCTCTTCTTGGACAGCAGGGATGATCAGCAGTGTGTCGTCGGCGTACTGCAAGATCGGACAAGGCAGGCTCGGTACTAGTGGGTGATGGACTTCACCACTACTCGTGATCAAAGCCTGCAGGACATCCGCTACCAAAATAAACAGGTAAGGTGAGATGGGATCGCCCTGCCGAAGCCCTCTTTTGCAGTTGATCCAACGGCTAGGGACTCCATTAACAAGCACCGCCGACAGTGATGAGCGAAGGAGATCATTGATCCAGCCACACCAAGAGTCGGGAAACCACGCACTTCCAGGATCCGGAGTAGGCTGTCCCAGTCAACAGATGTCCACATGTGTTGAAAATATGCAATCCATGAACGGTAAACTCATGGGCACCAGGTGCATTTATCTTCCCTCTGAAACCGAAAACCGTTGATCCGTGCATAGACGCAATGCTTAACTCGCCTCAACACCAACGCACACCTGATCCACAAATAATTGCGCTGAACAATCTCTGCATATATTTGAAAACCAGGAGGCAGTAGTGGATGCCAAAGAATCAACATCATTCATGCTTGATTAGTTAAGGAGATCAAAGAGTCAAAACATGCTATAAGAATAAGAAATAACACAAAATAAAGAATGGGGGTAACTTGCGCAGGATGTCATATACTGAACTCAGAGATTGGACCTCCAATGTACCTGCAAAAACAGCCATGATCCCCTTGAATACACTAAACCAGCATGATTTTCTTTAGATAATGGATAAATATCCTGCTTCAGACCTCTTCAAGAAGAGCCAGAACACACTGAACCAGCATGATAAATGGATGAAAACACAGTGTACGACAAAACAAAAAACTGGCGAAGAGCAAGAACCTGTGTGTAATACTATTATACTAATAGTATAAGAGTTCACTGAACCAGCATGAAGGAAAGATGAAAACACACGATCTGCCAATAATCTGGCAAAGAGCAAGAACTTGTTGCAAAAATATGCGGAGATTGCCAGAAACAGAATGGAAGTTGTCAGGTTGCAAAAATATGCGGAGACTGGCCGAACTACCGACAGGATCACAATGTACGGTAAAGCAGCAAGCAACCTGAACAAATAAGAGAGCATGACTGCATGAGGCAATGACAACCGACCAAATTAAAGTACACACGTACGAGCGAGGAGAGGTCAGAACAGCCACAGAAATGAGCGGCATAGAATGCAGTACACAGACGATGCTAGAAGCGTCAGGTCAATGGAGCCACCAGGTTGGGGGAGCGTTTAGGGACCTAGACGGGTAGATACCCGGAGGCCAAGGCTCGGTGGCCATGTCTTCCATGGAGTACCTGCCCATGTCGGTGAAGGAGTACCACGTCCTGCCGTCCACCGATGGCACGGTGACCAAGCTGTCGTCCAGGAAATAGATGGTGGACTCTTGGAACCCATTGTAGTGAGCGATCGACCTCGAAGGACCTGGAGCAGCCCGGCCCCAGGAACAGCATCCGGCCACCCAGCTCATCCCGGAGGTGCTCCAAGGCCGCGCGAGGCTGTAGGACGTTGATCGCCGCCGTGGCCACGGCGCGGAACTAGCTCGAGCCTCGAACACCTGGATCACCTCCGTGCCGCCGCCCTCGTTACCTCACGACCATGAGCAGGCGCCCCCGGGACTCGACGAGGTAGCGCCTCATCGAGCCCATCCCCCCGCCGATGAAGCCGGCGTCGACGTCGTAGTCCTCCCGCTGCTGCATGTCGTAGTCCACACGTGCCAGGGCCACGTCGTTGTTGAGGCCGTACGTCGGACGGAACGAGATGTCCTCCTCGCAGGATGTGATGTGACGGAGAAGAAGGCGCCCGCGTAGTAGCCGATGACATCCTGCGGCCTGACTCGTCGCAGCAGAGGCCCCGTCGAGAACCAGTCCTCGCTGCCCTCGCTCCGGAACGCGGTGGTGGAGCGGTTGGCGACGAGCACGATGGCGGCGACCATGTACGGGTTGGGAGACGGCGGGGCGGAGATCGTGTGGCGACGCGCACGACGAGCGGGGAACTCTTTGTCCGCCGGGGTCGTGAAGCTCCGCGGGAGCGGGATGCGCTGGCCGGTGTTGAGAGGTTGTAGAGCGTGTGCGTGTGGCGCGAGGACGAGCCAGCAGCCGTCGCCCGAGTCGCAGCACCGCGCGTGGCGGGCGTCAGGCGGGAGCCGCCGGCGGCGGCGGCGGCGGGTGATCGGGCTGTAGAAGGTGGGCGCTGTGGGGCTGGGGAAGATGAGCCATGGGAGCTGGGGCGGCAGCGGAGGCCGCGGGGGCAGCATTGGTGGCGGCGGGCGGCGCAAGCCCCGCACGGCGTTGCTCCGCTTCCGGTTGGCGCAGGCCATGTGGACGCGGTCGGCGTGGCGGCGACACTGATGAGGATGTTGTCAGGGACGTCCCCCCACGACGTCCGCCCCGCCAAAGCCGCCGCCGCGCGCGGAGAGGTGCGCGGTTGCGGGGTCGCCGCTGTGGTGCATCCATCGTCCTCTCCGGAGTTTTCAGTTCAAATCCTCGTGTGTGGTGGTGGGGAGAGGTGTCACACCGGGACGATTCCACGGAAATGGAATTACGTGATGGGTGGTGGGGTGATGCTGCAGTCTACTCCTTTAGAGCCTGTTTGGTTTGGTGCTAAAATTGGCCATATTAAAATTTTTCTACCCAATTTGATTTGCCAAAATTTTAGTTTGACCACTTTTGTCATTGAACACTCATAGTGCTCTTGCTCTAGAGCGAGTAATTGGAAATGGGCCCATACGGATTGAATCCGTGTTGTGAGGAGTGAAAATGGATAGAATTCAGTTGATTTTAGTTAGGTACAAACACTTATATTAAATTCTCAAATGAAAATATAAATTGGATAGTTTGAATTTGAATCCACATTTAATTCTGATATCTACTTTTCAACAAAGTTACACACGGGCGCAAATGGTAGGCAAAATATTGTAGGACGAGTTAGTATGTATTATGGGTTTAGGTCAAAGAATTGTTTCTATATAATAGTGGGACTAGCATGTACCATGAGTATTAATACCAAAAACTTTGCAAACAACCTATGCACATGTTCTTGCTCTTTGACAAAGCATTTGAGTACACATGTTTCGAATCTTGTCCCCGCCTCTGGTTTAATGGGGTTGTAATGTAATGAACACACTTTGCTCAAATATATGACCAGTCATTGTAAAAAAATGGTTGATAGGATAGCAAGTACCCATTTGATTTATTGATGATTTTACAAGAATAAAGTCATTATGTATAAGTCTAGATTAAAAGTATGACATAACACACGCAAAGAAAAATAAAGAAACAAATATTTATTTTGGTTTGATAATGATTATCCCTAGTAGTAATATTCCTAGGGTTTCCAAATAGATTCATGCATTATGCATACGTGTGTTTGTATGCATGTCTAGATTTTATCGTCATTCATTTATTAATATAAACATAGACCGAGAGAGGATAATGAAAAACCCTTAGGTCATCTCTAGCACATACTCATTTCATTTATCAAATTTTAACCCTCACTCTGTCTACGGTGCTGCAATGTTGTTTTAAGCATCCATTTGAGACAATAGCCAGAGATGGCCTTATAGGTTGCTACAGTAGTTTTTATAGAGTTTGCTCTTGTTGTGGGTTAGCAAACACAGTAGCAACTTGTTACAGTCCTTCGTTAGCTCTCTCTATAGCTCATTTAGCAAGTACAAGCCCCCTTTACCGATCATTTGGTCGTAAAAACCCAAGTGAGAAACGACCGCTAACATGTCTTACTGAATCATTTTTCCTAAAATTATAGATCACACATTCATCCTCCTATATGTGACATTAGCTAGATGTAATAACCTTTCAGAGCCCTTAGTGTGTGGCCTCATCCTCTTGTTATGTGCTAATGTTACTCTTCCACCACTTATGGTGTTCATGCACCAAATTATCTATATATTCTTTGCAAAACACGTAGAATCACAAAAACATCTACATTTTTTTAAATCATGTAGATGCACGAAACATATGGAACTTATTAGTGTATAAGGTAGAACGATGCATATAACTTAGTACGCAACAACTTATTCACCCTGTGTTGGTTGTCATAATGGTATTTAACAATCGTCAACGTTAACATGCGGTCAACAACAAGGAGAGGAGTCAAGCACGTACGTCGAAGGCAAGGAGCCTAGGGGAGGGGCATGTGTGTCGCTTCACTTAGTAGAGGCAACAATTGAGGATACGCAAGGGTGTGCGCTCAATTAATTTGGACATAAGCAGACAAATAGAGTGTCAAGAAACCCTATTAGAGAGCAAAGTTGGATGGATAATAGTCCTTCAAATTGTGACTAATTTTTGACTTAGCGAAATAAATGATAGATAATACTTTTTTTTGTTCTAGCTTCAGTTTGACCTTTAGTTTGTAGAAAAAAATAATGTTCAAAGTCCCAGTTAAGTATACTTACTTTTGACAATGTATGTCCAAGTTCTATATATTGATAGCACATGATATTTAGAGTTCTATATAGATTGACAACGCAGAATATTTTAAATCGAAAACAGTAACTTGTTGACAATGTTGATTTATTAAGAAACCATGACATTGAGCTAAACCACGAAATGCTTAATGGCATGCTTCTAGATTGTACCGCTCTCTCCGTAAATATAATGAAATCCTAATTTTGTCCTAAGTCATTCTAGTTTGACCGAGTCTATAAAAAGAGTTTGTTACAATAATTAGAAGGTTACTTTTAGGATAACTGATAAGTATTAGTGGTACTTTCAAGATAACTAGTTGACATGCACGCGCGAATCTTAAAAGTATTTTCTTCACTATGGAGAAACATCAAAGAAAGTCAGCAGTTTAAAAAGCAATTAAACAAATTCAAAATTACCATAAACATTTTAAACGTGAACAAGGATCGTAGGAGCCTATGACTGTATGGATGTATCAATTATAACTTCAGCCCAACGCAACACTTGATTTTGATGAGATAATCCTTTTAAGAAGATAATCGTACCGATGACTATAGTTACTGAAAGATTACACAGCTAATGTCAAAAGGGCAATAAAGCAAAACAAACCACAAACACATAGGTCTAATCTCCAATACATCAGAACGAAGAGATTACAACACATCATGAGATAACCTCTTGATCGTTCCTTGAAATCCTTAAATCAAATGAACTTTTTCCGTCCCAATCAAGAGCACTGTTTGAAAGCCTTCAAAATACAATTAGTTTCGTCCCAGCCATAAACATTATTTGAGGTGTACCTTCCGATCAAGAATATATCCTTATATTAAATTTCTGCATAAATGTGAACATATTCCTTGCATTGCCAGGCAGACATGTTCCTTGCATTGTGAGACAGACATGTTCACGTAAAAGTAATACAAACACAGTAACAAATTAAAAACGGACAGTTTGAAACTCCAAAATTTAAAAATACATGCCCATGTAAAGGGTTCCAACCATTAGCAACCACAATTTTTTGAAAAAGGCCAATTAGAAATTGCATTGGACTGAATTTAATGGTGTTTAAACTTATTTTGTTCTTTGTTTCACATGGTTGTTATGATCACAAAACCAAATAAGGTAGAGGTTTAGTGCCATAGGCAGCAATTTATCACCACAATAGCTAAGAGCCCCTCTGCCCAGATGAACTGGAAGCACTATTGAGTCTTGAACCTATTGCCTCTCAAACTTTTTGAACTACTCCATGCAGTTAGCCTTGCCGCCGATGCTGGCAGTGCACACCAGTATGTTCTAAGTCGCTGCAAAGCAACAATGCACCAGATGGCCAACGCTGCCAAATTGGAACTTGCAACTGGAAATGAATTTAGAGGTTCCAATCATCGCATAGTACTTAGGAAATAAAAGGATAACATATATGACTATATGTTTAATAAAAATATCAATTAAATCAAAGTCTACGAATTTAGGCCAACATGTCAATCCTATTTTCCCAGGGGTTGCTAATGTATTATTATTAGGAGCATTCATTTACTAATTATTTGGGTTGCAAATCATTCTCAGACCTAAACATGAATCATCATTGAGAACTCAAACAAAAAATCAAGATAAGAGAACATCAAACAAAAATTATTTTTAGGCATGCATTGGTTGGGCATACTAAAATAGTCATGCTGAACTATAGATCTTGGAACTGGCATGCTTAAAAAAAACTCTAAAATATCCAGATGCTACATTGTAGCTCATGAGCTATAACCAGAAGAATGGTTCCCTGGGATGAGCGATGCAAACCCTCACAGCTCAGGCACACCAGAATTGCTGAAAAATCTATAGTGAATGTGCGATTCGAAGAGATACCGTACAAGTATAATTGAGTAGGAAATGGTGTAAACCACAGTGCAACCAAGATACTCAGTTATTCAGGTTGATCTTTCTGCATATAAAATCATCAAAATAATTTTTAGTAGCTATATCAAATGAAGACTCCACTACCGGTAAGAATGACAAAGCGAGAAAACCTATTCTTTTCAAAATAGCAGTGATTTGCTAATCTCACGTTATATCAAAAGGATATTGATTTCAAATAATACGCGGAGCAAATATCAGATAAAGAAAAATAACCAATAAATAATATAAGATATTAGAAATACTAATATATATTGTACCAATTAGAAAGACATGATCCGCTTTCAGGTAATTCGGTAAATAAAATTAATGAGCATACAAAATTAACATGTGCGAATTATTTTTCAGTTTCTCCTGCCTAGCAGACCTAGAGAAGCTATAGATATACCAGGAGATATATGCTCTTCTCGCTGTGTTGGATTTTATACATATATACCAGCTTGTTCCGTAACCAGCTTCATAGGACTTGAGCTGCCAGTGAGTGCTTGCATTCCATTTAGTAGGGCTCCATAGGGGTATGGAACTTAGCACCAGCATACACAGGAGCAGCACCAAGCTCTTCTTCTCAATCCTAAGCAGTTATTCCATCATAAAAATAATATGAATCAGTACAGATGTGCAGATACTCGAGGGCAAAAGTTGGACATTGAGGTCATTTGGAAAGAACTATGGTTCAAGAAGGCTGTCATTATGGTACTGCGGCTCTTGAAGATTGCCTGGCTGTACTTGGCAAGACGTTCCGATCTGCGAGGTGCTCTAGGCTTAATCTGACCCTGTTAGGCTGACTCTACCAGGTGGGGTAAAATCCAATCTATCTACTATTTCAATTACCACTCTTTCTGTGAACAGTGTCGCTACAGTATCATTTTGTACTATACCCGACCATATACCCGGACTGCTGGACTTAGCCTTACACAAATGAATGACCATTCTCTATTTTTCCCTCTCTTAAGTGCATTATACGTGTGCTCTCGATGGCACTGTTAAAAACAGCAACAAGAAAACATTAATAAACATTGGTGTAGAGTTCTTACTGTGCAGGCCATGTGCATCCTAAAAAATCAAGTGGTACACGTTTAGAATTACCTGCACTTACATCGTCGGAAATACTCCATTGGTGTCATCCCTCGAAATTTTAGACCTATCCACAGAAAGCCTCGTATACAAATCATTTCTACGTAGCCAATTATCGTGACCAATCCCATCACCTGGTTAATTGTCGTAAAAATCATAATAGGTTGTAAAACATTGTAGTCATTTTTCAAAACATGACCAATTAAAATGGATTGTACCAGCCATGTCGTTGGTTTGTGTCATCCTAGTCATCTCGTTCTTAGATGTTCTAGCAAGGAACGAATCCTCAGAAAAAGTCGTTTCCTAGATAGGCAACACTGAACAGTGTTTAATATATTTTCTCCAATGGTAGCTGCTTCTTACCTTTGCCGGGTATTTCTTCTTTCTTCTCCTTTGCCAAGTTTGCATATTTTTCTCTTATCCTTTTCCTATTCCCCTCCCTTATCCGTTTCCTATTCCTCTCCTTAAGGCTCATCGCAACATCCTCCGTAGATAATTCCAGAAAAAACATATAGAAGTTATGGGTATTTTTGATAGAACACGTTATAGGGTTAGTATACACCCATCCGGTTCCGACAAAACATTATTAGAATTTGATCGTCGTATGTTTTTGAAAACATTCGTCGATTCATCGTTAAGGGTATTCATGATATCTTCAAGTAGAGCTCTTGCCTTTGTCCGTTTCTCTTCTTTCTTCTCCTCTGGCAAGTTTGCATAATTTTCTTTTGCCCTTTTCCTATTTCGCTCTTTAGGCTCATCGCAACATCCTCTATACATAATTCAAGAAAAAATGTATATAAGTTATGGGTATTTTTTATAGCACAAGTTAGAGGGTTAGTATACACCCACCTGATTGTGACAAAACATTATTACAATTTGACCGTCGTATGTTTTTGCAAACATTCATTGATTCAACATTAACGGTATTTGTGATATCTTCGAGTGATCGAATAACGGGACGAGGAGGCTTCATTTTCTAAAAAAAATACAAATCTAGATTAATTACTGCAGCAATAAGTCAAACATCTCGAGCAGAATGTACAAACCGCACAACTTCAGTCCGGCGCCAACGGCGTCGCAGGGGCTGGCGGACTGCGCGAGCTGCGGCGTCAGGGGCGACTTGGGACGCCGTCGCCCAGTCGCGGCGTGTGAGCCGCAGCGTCAGGGGCGGCGTGCAGCGCCGGCGTCCAAACGGCCGAGGCGCACGGGCTGTGACGGAGCCGGCAAGCCATCAGCGTCAGGGACGACGTGGTACGCCATCGTACAATAGCGGTGTCCGGGGCGCGCGAGCCTCGGCGTCGGGGACGACGTGCGATGTGTGGCGCCGGCATCCGGCTGCCAAGGCTGCGCTGGCCGCGACATGCAGCGCCGGTGTCCAGCCGGCAAGGACGTGCTGGCCGCGTCGTGGGGGCGGCGTCCCACGCCGACGTTTGGTCGCGGCGTACGGCGCGCGAGCGGGGGCGTCGGGGGTGGCTTGCGATGTTAGCTTCCGGGTTGTCGGGCACGCCGGCGTGGCATGTGGGACGGCGAGCGATGCCGGCTTCAGGGCGGTCGGGGCTTCAGGTCGAGGCATCCTCGCGGGGTTCGGAGCACGCAAGCCTCGGCGTTGGGGCGGCGTATGGCGCCGACGTCCGGTCGGCAAGGGCGCGAGGCGGCATGCGTCGCCGGCGTACAGCCGGCAAGGGCGCACTGGCTGCGTCGTGGGGGCGTCGTTCGACGCCGGCGGCTGGTCGTGGCGTTCGGCGTGCGAGCGGCGGCGTACAGCGCACGAGCGGGGGCATGGGGGTGGCTAGCGAGCTGCGTACGGCTGGTCGCGTCGTTCCTCTCGTTTAAGAATGCAATTGATTCTTTTCCAATCAAACAAGCTAATTAGGAACGCACAATTAGGAGGGTGGCAAAGCAATTGATCATCTCATCTCGTTTCTAAAACATGGGTGGTATAGGGTAGAAATCGGGTGAGAAAAGAAAAGAGAAAATGGATGAAATATTTTGCATCTATGAGTTTTGAGCCTTTCCATCCCCTTTCCAAACTACGCAGTGGGGCCAACGTGAGGGGTATAGGTTGGTTTTCTCAGGTAAAAAAGGTTTAGCGAGAATTCGCTCTTTTATAGTGTAGATAGATTAGTAAGTGCCAATAGTACTTTCGTATAATTATAGGCATGCAATATTTTTTGTCCTTTAACTTTTTAGAAATATTAACATTGGGACTGAGTTCACGTCTTTTTTACTGGTCACACCCTTTTTTGGTGCGCCCCACTCACTAGTGTTTCTGATCAGTACTTCCTAATGTAAAGTTATTGGATCTCATGAAATAGAGGGCTTACATTAGTCTCAATCATTATAAAATCTATAGAAAAATATATCAACATTTATGATAATAAATATATAAAAATATGGTTCACTATATATCTTTATATAAATTGGTCAAATTTATAATAGTTTGACTTATAAGAAACAAAGAGTGACATGAATTCGGAAGACCTAAAACTATGGCTGCACAGCCGATTTTGGACAATAGACAGAATGGATCGTAGCCAGAGTTACACTACGTGCACTAGGATGCATTGTGTATCTACTGTTCCAACTATCTTTCTCTCTACATACACTTCTCGCTACAGTGCATAGACAATCTATTTATCCATTACACTGTACATAGTCTTAGAATTTCATTTTTTGACTGATAGAGCGATTAGCAAGCCAAACTTGAAGGGTCCATTGTCGGATCTGCTTCCAACATCGTCGAGTGTAATCCACCCAAACAAGAAACAACGTTCTCCTCCAAGTTTTCTTGTTGCCGTCATCCACTGCACTTTTGATCACATGATCTTTGCGCACGGAGCATGGGCGGTGGTGGTGGCGTGGCCCCCACGGCCAGCTAGAAGCAGTCGCCGCGACATCCTGGCCTCAAAAGGAGCTCCAGCTTGTCCAGGGCGGCGCGACTCCCCAACGACGGCGTATCCTGTGGGCCACACAATACTACACCGGAGGGTAGTTTCGTCACCGACGCGACCAAAGAAAACAGCGCACTGCGGCAGGTGGCCCGAAAGGCAGCCGTCCTCACGGGCAAGGGGGCTGAAAAATAGTTCTGGTGCCCCGTCACAAAATTGCAACTTGAGCTCTAGTCTGCGTCTGTCAATTTCAATTCTCTCAAAAACTCAAAATAAATATGAAATCACCACAGTCGTTTGTGCATGATGCAACTCTCCAGATACTACGATCACAGAATGACGTAAAGGACCTAGACGAGAATTACTGGAACTACAGGTCCTTGAAGCAAAAAGTGCAGCCATTTAATTGGCTTTTGCCGTCCGGAAACATCGCATTTCAGGACCAAAGCAGAATTCATCGATTCTTTCAAACCGCAAGAAAACTAAGCAGCACGTAATTACCATTTCTGCCCTCCGCCTTCTCTCCCCTCTCCAGCTCGCCGTCGCCGCGCGCGCACGGAACCGCCGCGCCGTCATCGCCGGCGGTAACCACCACGTGCGGTGGGATCGGCCACCAAAGCAATCGCGCGAAAGAGAAGGAAAAAAAAAAACCAAGGACGGACGGCGAGAAGCAACAGCAAGCAGCAGCGTGGGTGGGTAGGTGGGGGAACGGAGCAGAGGTAGTCCAATTCTCTACCTCGCCGGCTGCTGACCTCGCCGGCGGCGGGGTCCCATCTGCTTGAGCCTACGGATCCGTGGTCCCCCCGATCCGAGCCTGATCCACCCCATGGTACTGTTCCGGATCCTTTGCTTGTCTAACCATTTGCGTTTCCAGCTACTGCTACTAGCTTGTGTGCCGGGCGCGCTTCGCTTTCGCGTGACTGCGGATTGAATCATTTTTTGCTGCGGTTCGCGGCTCTGGATAGGTTCAGATGGCTTAATTGAGCTGCGACTGCGAGGGCTGCTTGTGCATTTGGAAGCCTTAGTCGATAATATTTTTTTCAACCCTAGCCTTATAAGATTTCTTATTACACGGCATGCTGTTGGCCTGTTGCTGGCGGTAGAGTAGTTGCAGCTTTGGAGTTTTGCATGCTGATGCTTGCTGCTATTTTTGGAGTTCGCTAGCTTGCTGCTCGTGCCTCTTTAAGAGGACCCCTGTTTTTTGTTTCTCATTTTGGAATTAGGATATATAGCGTGGTTGGATTATGAATTGCTTGTACCGCATTTGCGCAGCAGTATTGCTATGCTTACTTCACTCAATAGTTGAAAGCGCCATGCCTGAAAACTACACTGATGACAGGAAGATCAGCTCTTATCTACAACAAAATTTATTTAGCAGTAGTGTGATGGACTGATGGTTGCTTAATAGGACATCTTAGAAAGATTATATTAGGGCATTCTCTTTGTTTGATGGTTTAGTGCTAAACAAACCTTAGTTTTAGTTTAGATTGGTCTTCTTCAGTGTTACTAGCAGCGATGTTTGGGCTGGAAACAAAACTACACTCATCTGTAGGTCATTAATGTGCATTTCTTGTATGTTCTGTACTTCTGTATGAAGTATCTTTTATTATCAATAAGGTGACCGAGGATTTGAACTGCATTATCCCTTAAGGATCTAACTAGAGTTGTTTGAGATACATTGATGTTTTGATGAGCCAGTATTGTGGATTAAATTAGTTATTGTCTTATTGATAGTTTCTTGAATAAAGTCGATATAAATTTTATGTTCCATGACATATCAAAATTCTGTTACCAGGAATCTTGTGGTTAAAGTTGCATATCTCACAATTTGTTTAAACTATTGAGTATCGAACTGCATTTGTCTTATTCCTTTAGCGGTTTGGAACCAATTTTATTCATGGTTACTTTTGACCGTCAAATGCACAATTGCCTCAAGAGTATACCGTTTAGTATGTTGTCCATATTTGTATTAACTACTTGATGTAAAAAATACTTATCAACACCGAAGTGCTTAGCAATCTACATACTGTTTTTGTATAGCTACTTTAGAACCGTGCCTTCGTGGCCTTATATGTTATAGCATGACCTTGTAATTGTAATGATAAATTGCAATGCTTTGGATATTCCTGGCTGTGGACCTAAGTACTGTGCTAGCTGTAACATCTTGCTACTGATCTTCAGAATTCGGTTAAGCACTCAGATACATAATTGATGCATGAATTTGGAAAAGCAATTTTTTTATACATGCATGGCTGGGATGTATTGCACAAGTAGGTTTTAAATCAATCATTGCAAAGGCACTATATATTTTATTTTTATCACTACAAAAGCAGCCTCCTCAATCTGTTTGGGGAAAAAGTTTTTTTAATTAAATTTTATTGTGCTCCAAAGTTTATTTGGTTAGGCCTTGCACAAGAGCATCTCCAGCAGATGGACAACTCACCCCCCAAAAAAGTTTTTTGGGGGCCTGCAATAGGTTTGTTTGAGTTTTGGGGCCTCCGCTGCAGCAGATTGGGAAATCCCAAATATTTCCACTAAGTAGGTCCCACATGTCAGGGTGATATCTCTTTTTCATTCACCCACCCCCACCTTGCTCTTTCTATCTCTATCTCTCCCTCCCCTGCGTGTCGTCCGTCTTCTCCCTTCTTCCTCCACCTGCAGTGGCCGCAGTGTGATACATGGTAGGTGCAGGCGCGGCGGCACATTGAGCTGCTGGGGCGTTGACAAGTGCGGCTGTGCAAGCGGCGGTCGAGGTGGCACACTGAGCTGCTGGGGTGGTGGCGCCCTGGATTGCTAAGCGGGTGCGTGTGCGTGTGCAAGCAGTGGGTGAGGCAGCGTGCAGACCTGCGGGGGTGGTGGCACAAATGGCAGTGTGTCGAGTTGCAGGCATGGTGATGCGAACGGTGTGAGTGAGGCGGTACAGGTGCTGCTCTTCCTCCTCTCCTGTAGTCCTATCTGTTAGGGACAGCACTGGAGCCCATGGGGTGGTGTGGCGGCACATGCGAGCAGCGGCGGTGAAATGTCCTGCCTGCCAATGTAACTGCTATTGGGGGAGGGAGGGCGGGGGGGCGCTTCTCCCATCTTTGGTGGGGAGGAGAAGCTTATTTTCTCATTGGGGAGGGGGATTCTCATTCTGTTGGAGATGCACCAAGTCTGTTCTGGTTGTGTGCCCGATGTCACAAGGGTTGTTGACTTGTTGCGTATTGTTTCTTTGCTTACCTTGTTGATTCTCCATCTTCCTCGCTTCCCCTGCAAATGATGCTTTCAGACAAAGTTGGTCTCACCTTTGGTGCAAAATACCAGCCTCTATGCCATCGGAAGCTTGGTGGTTCAAAGACCGGTTCATTGTGCCATTAGAATACTGTTTCTTTCATCATTTCAATAACAGTGTCTCACATGCATTATGTGACAACATTTATAATAATTCAACATGATGTTGAGTTCACTGATATTAGTGACATGATAGCAAGGGAGGGAGAGTTATTTAAAGTTTTAAACATAGAGTAGGTTACTCCTTAACTCTGTTTTTCTTGACACCTCTTTGACTATTGCACCATTTGTTGCACAGGGAACTACAGTTAACATCATCGTCGGTTCTCATGTTTGGGTAGAAGACGCAACTCTAGCTTGGATAGATGGGGAGGTTGTTAGCATTAAAAACAATGAAGTACATGTGCAGACATCTGATGGGAAAAAGGTATTCTTTGTTGTTTCTTCTCATGCGTTCTGCATCCATATTGCTATGATTCAAATTATGTCCTTCTGAATAAGATTTCCATTTTGTTATGAATAATTATTCAAATTATGTTGGCATTTTTCTTCTTAGATTTCCTTAGGAACAAATGGATTTTTCATATTCTTGTAAAAAGAAAGTCAACAGTTCTGCTCCAGTATTTTGTATTCTGGTGGACTCAGGATTTAGGTTGTATCTTTTGGAAGAAAATGGATTCTGAAAGTAATGCTTTTGCACAGGTTACCACAGACAGGTCAAAAGTTTTCCCCAAGGATATGGAAGCTCCACCAGGAGGAGTTGATGATATGACAAGACTATCATACTTACATGAACCTGGTGTTCTACAGAATCTTGCTACCCGCTATGAACTGAATGAAATATATGTGAGCCGCTTACCATTTTTTCCTAAAATCTTACACCAAATAAATTGTATAAGTTGCTCTATGATAACAATTCATTTGCACTCTCAGACTTATACTGGCAGCATTTTGATTGCTGTAAACCCATTTCAAAGATTGCCACATCTTTATGATACCCACATGATGGAACAATACAAGGGTGCTGATTTTGGGGAATTGAGTCCCCATGTCTTTGCTATTGCGGATGTTGCTTACAGGTGAATTCTTGTTGTATAAAATATAAATATTTTTATATATGGCATTCATGGACTAATTTACATGATTGCGTTACTCTGATCCAACCTATCAATCTGAGAAACCAGGGCCATGATAAATGAAGGGAAAAGCAACTCTATATTAGTCAGTGGTGAAAGTGGTGCTGGAAAGACTGAGACAACAAAGATGCTTATGAGATATCTAGCACACTTAGGTGGGCGATCTGGAGTAGAAGGACGAACAGTAGAGCAACAAGTCTTAGAGGCAAGGCTGTTTATCCTGTTTTTTTATTTCTCTGCTTACTATGTTTATCTTTTTTATGATGGAAAGCATATGTTTTGGTTGGTTGTCTTATATTGTTATACCATACATAATTTCAGTCCAACCCAGTTCTTGAAGCCTTTGGTAATGCTAAAACTGTGAGAAACAACAACTCAAGGTAAGTATTTGATTGGTTGCTCTCTATTTCTCCCCTTTGGATACCATCAAATGGTTGTTTGACATCACCCTTAACCATCAAATGGCTGTTTGACATCACCCTTTGTTTTCAATTCTGGTAAAGTCGTTTTGGAAAGTTTGTTGAGATCCAATTTGACAAGACTGGACGGATCTCAGGAGCTGCTATCAGAACTTACTTGCTGGAAAGATCACGTGTGTGCCAAATTAATACCCCGGAAAGAAATTATCATTGTTTCTATTTCCTTTGTGCCGGACCACCAGAGGTACACTTTCAAATTGATGCTATTACTATGTGGTTCTTATATTTTGAGCATGAAACTCACCATGTTTGAAAAGGTGCATCCCTTATGTGGACCTTTGTAACTTGCAGGACACTCAGAGGTATAAGCTGTCTGATCCTAGATCTTTCCATTACCTCAACCAATCAAACTGTATTGAGGTGGATGGAATTAATGACGCTGAGGAGTATTTAGCAACAAGAAGGGCCATGGACATAGTTGGAATCAACGAGGAAGAGCAGGTGTGTGTCTTATTATACTGAAGGTACTAGAATATTAGTTTCAGGATTATAGACAACCATCATAATTCATTTATTTTTACAGGAAGCTATATTCAGGGTCGTAGCAGCTGTACTTCATCTTGGAAATATAAATTTTGCCAAGGGAACAGAAATTGATTCATCTGTAATCAAAGATGATAAGTCCAGGTTTCACCTTGATACTGCATCAGAACTTTTGAAGTGAGTGCACGTTTCTCCTTATGTAGAACGCTTAATTTCCTATATGTTCAGTGTGACCACAAAAATGCTAAACACTATAGTTTCTTGCAGATGTGATTGCAAGAATTTGGAAAAGGCTCTGATAACACGAGTAATAGTCACGCCTGAAGAAATTATCACTAGAACACTTGATCCTGCTTCTGCAGTTGCTAGCAGAGATGCATTGGCTAAAACATTATACTCCCGATTGTTTGATTGGTAATGATCCTTCCTTGCCTGTCTGAAAATAACAATTAGATTTCTTATAAAGTACCCATATCCTGACATCTGTTATTATTGTGACCTTGTGCACAGGATCGTGGAAAAAATTAATGTCTCAATTGGACAGGACCCCAACTCAAAGCAATTGATTGGAGTTCTTGATATCTATGGTTTTGAGAGCTTCAAAGTTAACAGGTGACTGTTTATAACTCTTCCGAACTAGATAAAATTCCGCATAATAGAATGGCCTAAATAGAGATGTTGAACTTCTCTCAACAGTTTTGAACAGCTATGTATCAATTATACAAATGAAAAGCTGCAACAACATTTTAACCAGGTATGTCACTAATTTACTCGGGATGATGTCACTTTATCTTGAGATTCTTGACCTTAAATAAACATGTGGCATTTGTCATGCAGCATGTGTTCAAAATGGAACAAGAAGAATATACCAGAGAAGAGATAAACTGGAGTTACATTGAGTTTGTTGATAATCAAGATGTGCTAGATTTGATAGAGAAGGTACATGCTACAAACTCTGACATGACAATTGACACATAAATGCCATATTCATAATGTAATAACTTCTCAAAGAGTATAGATACTAAAAATGCAAGACTAGGGCTCTCCAAGCTAAAAACTCATTTATGATTCTTTTATTTCTAGGATGACCTAGGGTTTAGCGAAACAAATTTTGGTATTTGGTAATGGAGATTCTGAAATAAACTATTGTTAGTTTCGAATTTTGCTTAAGAACTATGTATGACACTAGTAACATGCATTCCCATGTTTTCAGAAAGGAGGATTGATTGCACTTCTGGATGAAGCATGGTATACTTTGGGAATTCCTACCGCAAGCAACAATTCCATCAATTACTATGGCAACTAACTGTTGTTAGTTATTTTGGTACTCCATTATCCGACTGCTTGTAAATTGACTCTTCTTTCCCTACAATTTCTGTGCAGTATGTTTCCTAGATCAACACATGAGACGTTTGCACAGAAGCTATACACAACATTTAAGAACAACAAGCGGTTTGCCAAACCAAAGCTTTCACGCACTGATTTTACAGTAGTCCATTATGCTGGCGATGTAAGTCATCTTCATAAAAGGATATGTATATTCTTGTACAGAAAGTGTAAAGTATCTTATCTATCGATCAATTTTTTTGGGTGATATCCACAGGTGACATACAAGGCTGACCAATTCTTAGACAAGAACAAAGATTATGTAGTGGCTGAGCATCAGGATCTGCTGAATGCTTCTTTATGCCCATTCGTAGCTGGTTTATTCCCTGCTCTCCCTCAGGAGACGGCAAAATCTTCAAAATTTGCATCCATTGGATCACGTTTTAAGGTATGAAATTCTGTTTATTTTATTATCCTACGACACACTGTTTATTCAAACATCATGTTTTCTTTTGTTGCTCATGTGAATAATAAGCTTATTTATTTGCTACATTTCTACCTTATGTCTTTTTGGAAGCATTCAGTCGTGAAATGCTTCCCACTGCATTTTTTTTGCCCTCAAGAACATTTGGTGCCAGTGTTGAAAATGCTATCCGTGTTGTTCTCTTACTTCAATCCATGCCTGGAACTCTGTATTAGCTTTGATCTATGTAATATTTCCCTATTCAACATTCTCTGATACATACAAAGTTAGGTAGCTTTTGACATTCTTAAGCATGACACCTAATGACATTGTATTGCAGACTATTCGATATGCCAATATTAACTTTAACCAAATCAGATTCAATTTCTTCTCTTCATTGTGGTTTCAGCCTTCATTTGATGGTGTTAACCCACAATGTAAATGTACCAGACCTGATCAGTCTGTTAACTAGCTGCCTGAGCTGAAAGTTCAGCTCGAAGGGAAAATATGTGCATTAGATTGAGAGTTGATGAGCTGCATGTTGGGATTCTTGAGCAGCCGCTTCACAATGGTATAGGACTTGGAGCTGCTTCTGTGCTTTGCAGCTGAGCAAGGAGTAGTTTGAGTGGCACGGCGAGTGTGGTGCTGGTGCCCACTTGAGTGAGGCTAAGTGCGCTGCAGTGGAGTCCCTACGTAGTCCATTGCTCCTCTGCTGTGATGCAAGCTCTGTTCTTGGCTGCCTCCGGGGGTGCATGGGAGCAGTTAGTGGCATTGGTGTGGTCAGGGGAAGGATGATCCAGACCATGGATTGCCTTTGCCAATGGAGAGAAGCACCTACCTGTTCCAAACCAGCGAAGCCATTGGTGCAGACCACCTAAACCAGCTAATGACATGTTGACTTGGTTTTGCCGCGTAGCCCGCTTGAAACCATGGGTGGACAGGGCTGAACAGTATGTTTATTAACTTGTAGACTCTGCAAACTGTCTTTAAATTTGTAACGCTATTTTTCTAATCTTCTCCGATGTTGCTAACCCCAATCTTAATCCACAATAGATCCTTCTTTGTCAGATCTAATGCTGTTACGCAAGCAAACTTTGTCATTTTAAACCTTATATGTGTGCCATGGTATATTGCATGACGTGGTCTATATGGAAAGAATGTTTGGAGTGCATACAGTTTTTACCTCGTACATCGATATGCGAATAAAAAAGATATGAATTGGAAAAAAAACTTTTTTTTGTATATGATTGCACTAGGGTCCAACTCAATGCATGTGTAATGTGTCTGTATGCTCTTCCTGACCCTTTGGTATCGTAAATCTGTGTCACTGCAATGGCGCTACTTAGCAACATAGTAGTGTGGAGATAAAAAAAAGTAGCAAATCCTTTATGACTGGCGAGTGTGTTAGTCCTTTTTATTTTCTTTTACTATCAATAAGCATGTAATGATGCAACCAATACAAATATTTATTCTTTACGTTCTGGTACATCAAAATGAGAAAGCAACTTTGTTGAATGTTTATTCTCCTTTATATTATCTCTAACTATTTAGATTACTGACATCCTTGTGCAATTTTCAGCTGCAACTACAATCTCTCATGGAAACATTGAGCTCTACTGAACCCCACTATATTAGATGTGTGAAGCCAAATAATCTCCTCAAGCCAGCCATTTTTGAGAATACTAATGTTATACAACAACTACGCTGTGGAGTAAGTTTCTTAAACTCTATTGTATAATTATTGTTGTTAGCGTCAGTTGAACTAATTAGGACATATAACAGGGTGTTCTTGAAGCTATCAGGATCAGCTGTGCTGGATACCCCACAAGAAAAACATTTTATGAATTTGTCAATCGTTTTGGTGTCCTTGCTCCTGAAGTTTTAGAAGGGAGGTAGGGAATACACAAAGAAAGGAAAATTGAGTTTTCTGCTCATTTTCCAGCATTTGTTTTTGGCGCTTCAATCTATTCATCTGCCTTTTGTTTTTCCTTTGTATTCCCTAGCAATGATGATAAGATTGCGTGCCAGAAGATTTTGGAAAAAATGGGTCTGGAGAACTACCAGGTAACACATGGAACTGCTAGTCTGCTACTGTGATCCCATCACTCTCTCATATTGTTTCATATAGCACTGGTGCCTAAGACAGGCTCTAATCACAACAAACATAAGAATTCAGTGATATCTACTAGAATTTCTCTTACCTTAGTTTTTGCCCTTACAATTTACATGTCAAAGCAGTCAAATATTGATGTGTTTCTAAAGAATGACCTTTGCTGTCCTATCTGTACCAAGCCCTTCTATTTCCTTTGACAAAGAAAAGAAATCCTTGAGACTTGAAAGCTGTTTGTCTTTTAGAATTGGATTTGCTTTTCAGGCAAATGCCTATGCTCTAGATTTCAGTCTTGCATCATTCTATTTGTGAAACATGGATTTTATCACATTGCAGAATTGGAATTATACTTGTATCTGTTCTTAATATTCGTAGCTTTCATTGTTGCTATCCTTGGTTCTTACTTGTTAGTTCTTGGTCTCTTGATATTTTTCCAGATTGGAAAAACCAAGGTGTTTCTAAGAGCTGGACAGATGGCTGATTTGGATGCACGTAGAGCTGAAGTATTAGGAAGAGCAGCAAGAATCATACAGAGACAAATCAGTACATATATTGCAAGGAAACAGTTTGTTGAGCTCAAAAGATCAGCAACACAGCTGCAGTCTTTTGTCAGAGGTACCCCTTATTTCTGTGCTAGTGTTAGGCAGAAGTAATGTTGATGCCTATTTTCTCTTCTCAAGTGTATCACAGTGTTGAACACATGTGAGTTTCTATGGCATTCTGCCGGCTTAACACACTTATCTTTTTTTCCTCTCGAAATTTAGGAACCTTGGCTCGTAAGTTGTATGAGTGCATGAGGCGTGAAGCAGCGGCTGTTAAAATACAAAAGAATATGCGTCGCCACAAAGCACGAGAGTCTTATTTACAACTGCAAGCAGCTGCAATCACACTGCAGACAGGCTTAAGGGCAATGTCTGCTCGCAAAGAATTTAGGTTCAGAAAGGAAACGAAAGCAGCTGTTCACATCCAAGTACAATCTTTTCAATTAAGTTGCTTTCAAATTTAAGAATTTATGCACTACTGTTTCCTTCTGCACTTCTACTTTGTCTCATTTAATGATCATTTAATTGATATGATATTTTGAACACAGGCTCGATGGCGCTGCCACAGAGACTATTTACATTACAAGAATCTGCAAGGCGCGGTTCTTACTTACCAGTGTGCCTGGAGACAAAGGCTTGCCAGAAGAGAGCTCAGAAAGCTCAAGATGGTATTTTTATATCTCTCACCCTCTGCAATCCTCCCATTTTCTATACTATGGCACAGACATCAACTTTGTATATCATGAACCATCTGCAGGCTGCGAGAGAAACAGGGGCCCTTAAAGAGGCCAAGGATAAACTTGAGAAGCGTGTTGAGGAACTCACCTGGCGGTTAGGATTGGAGAAGCGATTAAGGGTAGTGTACCTGCATTTTTTTTATTTCACTTCTTATCACAACACTGTTTGAAATTTGGTAATTGTGGGCCTATTCTAATGTCCTTACTTTGCAGACGGACCTTGAGGAAACAAAAGCCCAGGAAATTGCTAAGCTGCAAGAGACATTGCATGACATGCAGCTTCAAGTTGAAGAAGCAAAGGCTATGGTTGTTAAGGAAAGAGAAGCTGCTAGAAAGGCAATTGAAGAAGCACCTCCTGTAATAAAAGAGACACCTGTGCTAGTCGAAGACACAGACAAGATTAACTCCTTGGCAGCCGAAGTTGAACAGCTAAAGGTATGGTGGCAACTGATCTTTTTTTTTTTTTTGACAGCACCTCCACATTGTTTTAGATCTTCACTTGCTACTTACCCCATGAATAAAACATTGTCTATTCACAGTTTGCTGAATGTTCAGAATAAGATAATGATCATATGAGTAAGGCGTAGTTGATCATCTCTGTTTCACAGTTTGCAAAAGTTCAGAATAGCATAATGACTGAACTAAAGGATGCCTTGTGCTTGAAATTTGAAAACATATGCGTCTTGCATGATCTAATTGAAGTTACACTTGTTTTTTTTTATTATTGCAGGCTTTGCTGCAAACTGAAAGGCAAGCGACAGAAGCTGCAAAAAGCGAACATGCTGAATATGAACGGAAAAATGAAGAACTAATTAAGAAGTTTGAGAGCGCAGAGAAAAAGATTGAGCAACTTCAGGATACTGTACAGAGGTATAATATAAATAAAGTTTCAGAATACGTTAATTAGTCTCACCTATCTAATATTTTGATCTATCACACTATTTCTGTTAAGAATAAATACCTAATATGTTTTTATTGAAATAAACAAAGGCTGGAGGAGAAAGCAACCAATATGGAATCTGAGAACAAAGTGCTCCGTCAACAGGCTGTTGCAATTTCTCCTACTGCAAAGTCATTAGCTGCATATCCTAAGTCTCCTTTCCAGGTATGCCAGTTTCCTGCGTACAACATACTACAGGTATTCTGTACATATATACTTTCATGTAGTGACAATTTTTTTAAACTAATGCTACTTTGCTAGGTGAAAACTCCGGAGAATGGGAATGCTCTAAATGGAGAAGTCAAGTCATCACCAGTAAGTGGAAAAAAACAATGTCAAGAACATTTCACATACAATTTTGTAGTAACCGATTAGTTGATAACCTTTTTTGTATCTTGAAATTTTTACATAGGATGTCACCCCTATCTCACTCAACCCCAAGGAGCTCGAGGCTGAAGAGAAGCCACAAAAATCACTTAATGAAAAGCAGCAGGTTTGCTATTTGCGATTACTCCTCTGTTCCCTAAAATTATTCACTTGCTGTGGTTTGATCCTGAAGTTATATAATTTCTTTTGAAGTTATATCAGTTCTGATTTTGTTTCACGACATATGAATGTGCTCCAGGAAAATCAAGACTTGTTGATCAAGTGTGTATCACAAGATCTGGGATTCTCCAGTGGCAAACCTATTGCCGCTTGCCTTATCTACAGGTGTCTTCTACATTGGAGATCATTTGAAGTTGAAAGAACTGGTGTTTTTGACCGTATTATTCAAACTATTGGCTCTGCTATTGAGGTAATGAACTGTGCTTAACTGCTTATTTGTTTCCCTTATTTTT
Source organism: Paspalum notatum (assembly GCA_022530915.1). Classification (NCBI taxonomy): domain Eukaryota; kingdom Viridiplantae; phylum Streptophyta; class Magnoliopsida; order Poales; family Poaceae; genus Paspalum; species Paspalum notatum. The sequence continues at coordinate 18,757,106 of CM039686.1, forward strand.
TTTTGGAGGACTACACAATTTGCCTGCCTAGTATATTCTGACTACGAACTGGTACATTATGCTTTCATGATACAACTGGAAAGATAGAAACAATGCACACAGAGCTATGGTGTATATTAAAATTTTGAATACTGCAAGAACATATGGACTAAACCTTCATTCTCTTTAGTTGATGTTTTATTATATTGCTATATGTTAAAGTTCAAAATTTTATTTTTCCGAAGTCCCAGGACAATAACGACAAGTTGGCATATTGGCTCTCTAATTCGTCCACACTACTACTGCTGCTGCAACGAACACTGAAAACAACTGGAGCAGCCGGACTCACTCCTCAAAGGCGCAGGTCATCTGCTGCATCTTTTGGGAGGGTGTTTTCGGTAAAACATTTTCTTCACCCCATTTTTTTTACCTGTGCATTCTAGTTTTGTAATCAGAAAAATGCTCAATTCACTGTTTCTGAAATACAAAGGGGATGCGAGCCTCACCACAAAGTGCTGGGCGTGCTTTTCTGGGAAGTCGCTTGATTGGAGGGCTAGGCGATCTTCGTCAAGTTGAAGCCAAGTATCCTGCCCTGCTTTTCAAGCAACAACTTACGGCTTTCCTTGAGAAGATCTATGGAATGATAAGAGACAATTTGAAGAAGGAAATATCTCCTTTACTTGGCCTTTGCATCCAGGTATATATAGATTACTGACAGTGTCGCTGTGCTATCTGTTATTTCAGCGGTAAAAGTAATGGTTTATTTTTTTATTTGATTCTTAATATTTCAGGCACCAAGAACATCCCGTGCAAGTCTTATTAAAGGATCACGTTCTCAAGCAAATGCCTTAGCTCAGCAAACTCTGATCGCCCATTGGCAGAGCATTGTGAAAATATTGACAAATTACTTGAATGTGTTAAAAGCCAACTATGTATGTTACCTAAAATAAACTCTAACATGCTATTTTTTTTCCTTTTTTAATGTTATAATATGCATTGACCTGACCCGACTACATTGATATTGACAGGTCCCTTCATTCTTAATCAGCAAAGTATTCACCCAAATCTTCTCGTTTATTAATGTTCAGTTATTTAATAGGTACGATTTCAAACGTTGCTCTACCTGTGCTACATTATATTTGCTTTCCGCTTAGGTTTTAAGAAAGTCCTTGTATTATAGCCTGCTGCTTCGACGTGAGTGCTGTTCATTTAGCAATGGAGAATATGTGAAAGCTGGGTTAGCAGAATTAGAGCAGTGGTGCATCTATGCAACTGAAGAGGTATGAAGAAACTCTTTTCTTTTAGTTGTGGACTTATCTGATTTATATGCTAATGTTATGTGGCATGAACAGTATGCAGGATCTTCCTGGGAAGAATTAAAACATATTAGGCAGGCTGTTGGATTCCTCGTATGAACTCTATGCTGATTGGATGTTTTATTTTATTTGCAACTTTCAGATTCAGAATCAAAATTAGATATTCTAACGATTTATATTATAGGTTATTCATCAAAAACCCAAGAAAACGTTGAAAGAAATTACGAATGATCTGTGCCCTGTAAGTGGCTCTGAACTCAGTTAACTTAAGCTACTCATCAACATTTGTTGGTTATGACTTACGGCTTGTCGCACATTATGTTAACTTCAGGTCCTTAGCATACAACAGCTATATCGAATCAGTACCATGTATTGGGATGATAAGTATGGTACCCACACTGTTTCATCAGATGTAAGCTTATTCAACTTGATTTAGTTGTTACTTAGCTCGAACATCATATGTTGTGTCAAGATATGGCCCTATCCAGATTCTGATGGCGAAACAAAATCATTTAGGTCATCTCAAGTATGAGGGTAATGATGACGGAGGATTCTAATAGCGCAGTTAGCAGTTCTTTCTTGTTGGACGACGATTCCAGGTTATTATTTTCCTTATTCCTACTTTGATAGTTGACTCTAATTACTTGAATCCTGTTACCTCATTACCTAACAGTGTACTACTAATCACAGTATTCCATTTTCGGTGGACGACATCTCGAAATCGATGACAGAAATCGAGGTAACAGATGTCGATATGCCACCTTTGATCCGGGAGAATTCTGGCTTTACCTTCCTACACCAAAGAAAGGACTAACCTGGTGGTCCTTCCAGCTGCAAGTCTCTTTCTACATTCTTTTCTGTCCTCAACCTGTGCATAACTCATGTACATACACTCGTGCCTTTTGCTCATCTGGTCAGGGTAATTGTTAGATCTATTTTTGTTTATCGTTAGGTCTTCAGTTTGATTTATTGGTTCTTTCTCCAATCTTCTCCCCTTTTTCTGGGGAAGGGTTCTCAATTTATATTGTAGTGAAGGGGTCGGATGCCCCCTGTTCAGGTCCCTGAGCTGCTATTGGAAATGCTCTCGGTCCTTCAGTGTCTGGAAAGGTTTCCCACGGCTACAAGTCCGTCATTGTGTCTTTGTCGTTCATATATGATCTCCACCGTATTGTAAATTGCAAAGAATTATAGTTGGGAAAAAAATTACGGTGACATCTAAGTTTCTGGTGTGACCGATTTGAAATGTAATTACAGTGACAACTAGATTTTTTATCTCTCAATCAAGGATGTCACTGCTGTGTGAATTACTGCTATTTCATCTTGCTCGGGGGTAGATGAATAAAAGTTGGCTCATAATAAGATTGACACAGAAATATCTTACAATTATTTGTATGAAACGTGTCTGGATAAACAGTAAACAAAAAGGAAATGTTAACTTTTCACCAAGGAATGTTAACTTTTCACCAAGGAATAAGAAATCTCTAAAAGGCATCAATGCAAGTTATATGTGTTCTATTCTTAATAATGAGATGCCACATAGGCAAAAGGGGTGACATGGCAATGAATTTATGAATAAAGAGTTGGTCATGAAACTGTGTACATGGTTATAGATCACAGCACCATAAAACCATCAAATCAATGTCTTAGCTTAGGAAACCAAAAGATGAAAATATGCATTGAGAAAGGCCGTTTCATTCATCAACTCAAACTTCTAAGTATGATGCGACACCATTTGAAACTGCGTGACGAAACTCTCTGCATCCAATATAAATGTGATCGGAAGAGCTACAACTCCAGCTATACAGCCGTTATGGCTGTGGCTGCAATTCATTCCTCACAGATTTCTGTATAAAACAGCATCAACAGTAGGCTGTTCCCGTACAGCGGCTGTTCCGATCGGAGCCGGACCAATGCATGTGAGAGCAGATGATCTCATGATCCACGCGGAAGTTAAGAATGACCAACATGTGCCAAGTTTTAAACCCCTACACATAGACCGCTGTACTGTAGCGGTAGCGATACACCATATGTGACCGGTACCGCTATTGTGGCCACTGTTACCTTGCCTTGGATACTAGTGCAGCCTTGGACCGAGCTTGTTGTTTGATGTTACACTGAACCATCCAATTTATCAGCAATGTAACAGTTTCGTTTTCGCGTAATACGACAATATATGGGGGCCCAGTTTCGTTTCGGAAGTATATGGGCTACAAGGCAGTTATTTCTGTTGGCCCATTTCCCGCCTTTCCCCATTTCCCGCTACAGTGTCCAGCTCCAGCATCACAACTACACCTCACCTGCGCTGTCCTGTCTCTCTGGCTCCGACCCCACCCTCACAGCCCGTCCACATTGCTTTTTCTCTGTTATAATTAATCTTGCAATTAATCATCACACCCGTAATCCTGTTATAATAACCATAATAAACCGAAGGAAATCTATCGATTCCGTCCGATGCCTTCCAGCTGTTTGCAGTCCTGCAGATGACGTGAGGCCTACCTCGCCGTCCACTTCCGCCAGCATCAATTTAAAATGGTTTGTTTGAAATGATTGTTTTCTCCATTGATGAGCAGCACGAATTGGCCAGCCATTGGCGACCTTTTCTTTTTCCATCTCGCCCCCATTCCTTTTTTCTCAACGAACTCGTGCTAGGCTTACATTTTTCTCTGTTTCTATTTTACAAATACTCACAGACTGCCCCTGCAGATTTTGCTGTCGGTACAATTAAATCGAAACAATCAAATTTCTTTTCTGTAAGACCGAGTCCAGCAGATGGGGTATATCCCCATCTATCCACTATTCCAACTATCCCTCTCTCTGTAAACAGTGTCGCTACAGTGTTATTTTGTACTGTACCCGGCCTTTTACCTCATCTGCCGGACTCAGCCTAAATGGCCATCAGATACTTGGTTCTCTCTCTCTAATGTCAGTGTCCCATCTACGGTAATATTTATATTTTGAGGGTGACATGTCATTGTTAGGCCAAAAATAATCAAAAGGGAAGACGAGCACAAGGCAGGGCAAGAGAGGGGAAAGTACGAGCCAGCCAGCTAGGAAGCAAGCATGGAGGCAGAGATGCCAACCGCAGCATACTGTGATCTCTGCCCATGAGCAGCACATCGGTAACGATCTTGATCATGCTTCACCTGCCCAAAATTCCAACCTGTTTCTCTGCTGATCCGCTGATCCGATCCTGCAGTGGGCGCTGCAGAAGCCCCGTCAAGCAGGTCAAGGTCGCCCATGGATGGAGATCAGAGGAGGCAAGCCGCCGCCGCCGCCGTGGTCACCGTCACGCGGGCGGCGCGCTCGCGCGACGACGGCCCGGCACGGCGCCTGATCGCCTGGCTTCAGCTGCTCTTCAGTGAGTGCCGCCTCGTTCGTTTCTCCTCTCTCGTCGATTTTAGGTGCGTTCTTGGAAGAATCAGACGGGCTCGGTCGTGACCGGCGCCGAGGTTCTGCTCCTGTGCAGGGGCGTTCGTGCATAGGTACGGCGGGGTCGCGACGAGCTGGGACGCCGCGGGGCGCCCCGTGCTCGCCGTCGTCGCGGTGTTCTTCCTCCAGAGGAGCCTGCGCCGCCGGTACCTGTCGTGGAAGGAGTCGTCGCGGCTGCGGCTGCAGGCCGCCGCCGTCACCGTGCAGGCGGCCGTCAGGGTGGCGGCGGCTCGCCGCGAGCTCTCGGTCCGGAGGCAGGCAAAGGCCGCCACACGCATCCAGGTAGCTAGCATGCCAGTGTGGTAGCTGTAGCATCCAGGGAGTAGCATACAGTGGATTCTGATTTTTTTCCCCGTCGTGTCGGGAACAAGGCGCAATGGCGTGCGCACAGGGCGATGTGGAGCTACCTGATGACGAAGAAGGCCGCCGTGATCTGCCAGCGTGCTTGGAGGCAAAGCATTGCGAGCAAGGAGCTCATGAAGTTCAGACTGGTCCGGCCCTCATCTTCTTCTACTGATCACAGTCACAGGGCTCAGCTTTCTTGCGTTCTTCACTTGATAGACTTGGTATATGGATGGACAATGACAATGTGCAGGAAAATCTTGAGATGGAAATGCTGGCTGAGATGTGCAGGCTGCGTGAGATGGTGGACGTGCTCCAGCAGGCCGTCAACGACGCGGAGACGAGGGCCGTTAACGAGAGGGAGGCTGCCAAGAAGGCGATAGCGGAATCAGAAGCAGCCCCGGTGATCAAGGAGACCGTGGTGATGGTTGAGGACACCGAGAAGGTCAACTCGCTGAATGCAGAAGTTGACCGATTGAAGGTCTCTCATTCACACCAGTTTCATTCAGAGATTGTGCAGTGTGGATTGGTTCCATGTGTGATCTGATCTCTCAACACTCTGGATCGACGCTTTATGGGTTGCAGGGTTTGCTGGGAGCTGAAATGGAGGAAACGTTTTCGGCGAAGAAGGCGCTCGCTGAAGCTGAATTGAGGAATGAGAAACTGGCGAGGCTGCTTGGAGTTGAGGAGGTTAAGAACAAACGCCTGCAAGATTCCCTGAAAAGGTTTTATTACAAGTTCACAATTACACCCAGGTTACCCTTTTGTGAGTTCATGATAGGAAACTCTAGCGGTTTTTTTTCCACGGTTATCACGCAGGATGGAGGAGAAGGCTTCCAATTTAGATGAAGAAAACAAAATGCTTCGACAGGCTGTTGCGTCCGTTCCTGCTATCATCAAGTCACCATCCATCGAAAACCATGAAGTTCCTAATATTCAGGTACCTACTATCAGAACCATCAAACTTTGTACGCAGGATCATCATGCCCACTACTACTGCTTGTGGTAATAGTAGTAACTAATGATACTTGTGTATATCTATGTTGACAGGAAACTCCTGATAATGAGAAAACACCAAATGGTGCAGTGAAGCCCGTCACAGTGGAAAGGGAGGACAATATTCATGTACACTGAGCCTATAACCATTTTGATCAATGATACTTTTGTGGCTGGATATAGATTGCTGACTTGACATTATGCATTTGTAACTAGGAGAAGAGCGCTGAACAGCCTAGCTCAAACGGCCATGAACCTGAGAAGCAACAGCAAGTATGACACTGTGGCTCTGAACTCTCCATTCGTGAAAATGTGTCTGAGCATCTTTTTTAATTATCTAAAAACGTTCAGGATCTTCTGATCAAGTGTCTATCTGAAGATTTGGGTTTCTCGATCGGTAGGCCTATTGCTGCATACCTCATATACCGATGTCTGGTCCACTGGAGATCATTTGAAGAGGAAAGGACCCCAGTCTTTGACAGGATTATTCAGAAGATTACTGCTGCCCTTGAGGTATCTGGCAGGTCATATGAAATGTATAGCTAGTACGAAATGAAAGCATAATTTTAATGTTCTTTGCTTGTAGGCTCGAGACAACAACGATACGTTAGCATATTGGCTGTCCAATTCATGCACACTGCTTGTTCTTCTCCAAAGGACACTTAAAATCAACGGGGTAGCTGCTTTGGCTCGTCAGAGGCGAAGAGCATCACCTCTTAAGGTACCACAGGTGATGTTCTGAAAACCCAACTCTAAACTCAACAACTCGCAAAAGTTTCTGAAATCTGATCACCGTCCAGGAAAATCAAGACCCAAGTCACCCTGACCGTCCAGTTTCTGATGGACGGTTGACTGGTGGGCTAGCTGAAGTTTGTCAGGTTGAGGCCAAGTATCCAGCTATTGCATTCAAGCAACAGCTGACAGCATTGCTGGAGAAGGTCTATGGGATAATCAGGCACAATCTGAAGAAGGAACTTTCCCCGCTTCTCGGCCTGTGTATTCAGGTAGTATTCTGCATGTTGTATCCTCAAGCATCTTTGCTGAAGCTAAGACATTGCCATAAAACCTTTTGTAGGCACCAAGAACATTTGTTGTCAGCCCCAGAGGATCATGTTCTCAAGGAACAGATTTGGCACAGCAAGCTTCTATGGCGCATTGGCAGAGCATCATCAAAATCCTCACAAATTCTCTTAATGTTATGAAATCCAATTATGTACGTTCCAAAAAATATAGTATTAACTACTGTTGTTTGAAACACACATCAGTGAAACCTTGTTGCACTGCAGGTGCCTCCATTCCTGATCTGCAAGCTGATCACTCAAGTTTTTTCATTTATCAACGTGCAACTCTTTAACAGGTACGCGCTTGATTATTTTTCACCCAGCTTTCAAACCTAGCTCCATGAATTCATGTAGAATTTGTTCAATTGTAGTCTTTTGCTACGACGGGAATGCTGTTCATTCAGTAACGGAGAGTATGTCAAAGCTGGGCTGGACGAACTAGAGCATTGGTGCTTTTGGCTGACTGAAGAGGTGATGACATCTTCATAATGCTTCAACAAACCTTTGAGAAAGGAGCTGCTAACCTTCTTCGCCTGTAACTGTAAACAGTATGCAGGCTCTGCCTGGGAGGAGCTGAAGCATATCAGGCAAGCAGTTACCCTCTTGATACTTGAAGAGAAGCACAGCAGGAGCCTCACAGAGATCACAGATGATTTGTGCCCTGTAAGTTTCTGAACCTTGCAATCTACTACATATGCTTTTGATACCATCATTCTCAAGTTAGTGACAAAATTGGGCGTTTATGGTATCGAAAGGCACTGAGCATGCAGCAACTGTACCGGATCAGTACAATGTACTGTGACGACAAGTATGGAACCCTGGGCCTCCCATCAGAAGTAAGTGATCCTAACATATTCCTGCCAAGAACTTTCAGGCCACCACTTTTTCACTCCACGGACTGAATTCCCTCTAAATCGCAGGTCGTCTCGAGCATGCGTACCAAGATGATCGAGGGCTCGAGCAGTCCGTCGGCGCATGACGACATCAACTCATTCCTTTTAGATGATGACTTCAGGTTCCAACTCCTCTTCCTTTTATCCCCATATCGGTTGCCTGATGAAGCGATGATTCCTTACTGAGACTGCATCTTTGGTTGCAGCATACCATTCTCCATGGATGACATCGCGAAGCTGATGGTGCACGTGGACGTAGCGGACATGGACCTGCCACCGCTGATTCAGGAGAGCAATGGCTCCAAACTGGGACACTGACCTGAACGGCCAACTGATCAATTGATGAAACGCCTTCTTTTTCGTGTTCCCGCGTTGATGTACATAGAGCGTGATATATAATATACCACAGTTTTGAGTTCTGAGGCTTGACCATTTGATTGCATATACGATTTTGTTTTTTTTTTCTTCTTCAACTGGCCTTGGTTTCTCTTACATCTGAGTGCCTGATTGCGTTGCGTGTGTATGATTGTATAGAACTGAGGTGGCATGTAATGTAAGTAATGGAAGAAAGAAAGGCTTTGTGTTTGATTATTCAGAAGAGTGATAGATGCTTGCAAGTCAAGCTTTCCTGCTGTATTTCGTCATCTGTGTTCTCAGGCTGCTGGAAGTTGGTGTATACTTCTTTCATGTTACGGTACTCATTTCTAGTTGGGACAACTGTCAGCTGCCGATGGGGTTGATGGCTTGTGCCCTAATTTCCATTCAACTGTTTAACATCTGTCACTCTCTCAATAATGATAAAAACAAAAGACACTGATGAGCATCTGTCACTGGAAACTTGTCGTCTATCCTTATTGCCTTTGATTGTCGTCCCTGGGCACAGGCACTGTGATTTGGATCTGAGCATCTCACATCTGGCCATGGCCAGCGCATGGATGATAAAGTGGTCTTGCCAAGGAGCTTAAACCATATCTACTCCTCTTTGGGCTAGAACAAGGTTACCGACAGCGATGTTACAGTGTAATATACAGGATTAGGAACAATGACCGTTCCTTCATATCTCTGTCAGCAGCACTGCTGTCCGAGAGAGATAGGGGAGAACAGACCAAAACGCAGCTTTGTGTAGCTCTCACAGCACAGTTTTTACTAATCAACGTAGCATCACGTTGTTCATGAGATGGAAAAGACAAAAGGGGCAAAAAAAAGTGCATGCGATGCACTGATTGATTCTGCTGCAGCCTACAAGTGCGAGTCTGTGATCTGTTCGTGCGACACCACTGCACGATGTGCAGCGGATTACAAATCGACGGGACTCTTTCTGATAACTTTGAACCCAACACAGCACTTGATCTTCAACACTGATTGCTTCTGATCGGCGTTGCAAATTGCAGCCCTTGGCTTGACAGGCTGCCTTGCAGTTACAATTACAACAGGCCGTCAGGCCGGCCCCCACCAAATATGCTAGTATCTACCACAGCCTCACGCATGACAGCAGTGTGAGATCCGACCATGGATGTGTCACGCAGCAATTGTGAAAAAGTAGGTGAGAAAAGATCCTCCAAGCTCTGGCAACCGTTGCGAATTTTACGTGAAACAGACAAACAGTTCTCCCACACATGAAGTTGGCGTGTTCGGGTTCTGCCAACCACATCCTCGAACAGAGACCAATCAGCTTGAGCTAAGCATCTGCTGCTAATAATCTCGTGCGTCAGTGTGATCAAGTACTGTTCCGTCGACATACACTATATTTATATTTATAGCTACCATCAGATCATCGGCAATGGATAGCTACCATTAATTCGAAGAGGCTTGTTTACAGTGCTTGAGACACTGTAAGGATGCCATTATTTCGTCGTGTTTTGAATTGTTCCTTCCTCTGTCTGCCTCCTCGGACATATTTAAGAGCACCGATAATGAGATAATAATCTTCTGAAAAACGGAAGATATCATGAGCACATCAGCATCCACCCGGAACTAGATAGGAGTAGATTTGTCTAGAATCATAGTGCTGTGTGGATCAGGGGCCTCTAGCTTGGCCACTGAATCAGGTGAACCGTTATCCCTGTTCTGCACTAATTGTTGGTTCAGCTTAAATGATGGCCCATATCATAATACTACAGTGCTTGATTTGGTTTTGTCGACTGAAGCTGAAGTGATGGGTTCGTCTTTGTAGGCCCAGGTCGATCATTGTTCGTTTGTTTGCAGGGTGAGAGACTGGGAGCTTGTACTCGTAGGCAGGCAAATGGACACCTCCACCTGAGCTTAATTTGCGTTCCAGTCCAAACCAGTGAATCAGCGATCGGTCGTTTTCGTCGGTTCCCTATCATCTTCCAATTGTGTTGTACCTAATGACCCAGGATGAGCTCGTAGTTATGCTGCTGCTTCTTCACTCGTAATCCTTTTGTAGTTTTTTTCAGCATTGACCAGTTTGTCAGATAAGCCCGTTTGTTACGTTCCTCTGCTAGCTGGAGTCAACACACTCCTATAATCCTATCGATTATAAGCTATATATCATATCTAACTACACAGCATTCCGGCCATAGATATATGCTGTAACAAAATAATGAAACATAGTAGCAGCAGTACCTCGATTGTTTGCAAGCACAAGCATACCTAAATGGTGCGGAGAACAACATTGGAGGTACACGTTGCTTCTGTTGGAGTATATTTGTGCGCTACACCCACCCACGTGTGTGGTATTTGTGCGTTGAACTTGTATTTGGAAGAAAAAAATTGCACAGATGAAAAGGATGTATTGATTGGTCCAACAAGATATAAGATCATGGTGTAAAAGTGGAGAAAAGATTTTTGGCTAAAACTTGTGACGCAAAAGAATTGTACAAAACACAACGTGATAACTAATAATTGAGCTAGACTCACTTCCTCGCGCGATGACTCGGAGCTTCAGTGCTCCATGGACAGCTCACTGTAGCTTCCCCTTAAACAATGCTCGTCGAGATCATTAGACTTGAGCTATATATATATAAACTATATTGCACGGTTCAAATCCATGGACAAGCCGTTTTCACAGAGTATAAATACCACAAACAAATCTATGTCTGATGGACACACATGTCCTCGTGTTTGAAAAGCATGGAGGAACAAACCAGGAGTTCAAACGCGGAGGGAGCTAGTCCAAGTGCGGTGCTCCAAACGTGAAATGAAAGCGGCTTGCTTGCACTGACTCAATCATCGACCCGCATTGAGGCCCCATGAACGTATATTAGAGTATACTTGAAAGGTGGATGGAATGGGTTGATGGGGGTCATCTAGGAACCCATTAATTAATTAGCACTGATGCATTATAGTTTACATTTATCATGATTTCCATGACAGTACTATAAGCTCTCCATGATACCACACCCACCAGCACACTGGATGAGACCAGATTAATATAATAGTAATGGACAAGCATGATGATATTTTTGATACAAATAAAGCACTATATATCAGCAACTAGCAGTACGAGTGGTAATGTCTGTTTGTTAACTGCAACTATATTAGTACAGCCAGTAGCAGCAGTAGATGCTCCTAAAAGGGGTATCAGAAGATGTTTTTGCTGTCAGGTTGGTGATCTGCATTGTGGCACTTCGTTGTCGTGATGGGTGGTGTCCAACCACACGCGAGGCCCAATCCAATCATGCAACCGGCCACACACAACACAACACACCGGAATCAGGATCATCATGATTGACAGCTTGCTGCCACTGCATGCTCAATTCTTTCTCTCGTGCAAGCGCAACAACTGCACGTTATCCACACGCACAACACCGTACGTACAAGTACAGGAGTACATGTACAGGATTCAGGAACAAAAAACACTACACAGAGTGACAGAGAAGCAAAAAGGGTAATTAAAGATGAAGATGTTTTACTTTCTCATACGGTGTATATATATTTTACAAATCCAAAAGGCTCCCAAAGTGCATATATATGGGCAGGAAATTCACATCATCAGCTCACCTAATGCAACACCCAAAGAAAGCTTTTTGGCCATTTTTAAAAATAAGCACAAAAAGGCTCCCCGGCTCTCTCTCTCTCTCACGCACAAATCTCACTGTCAATCCCTACCCAAAATTAGTGACAAAGGAAATCATTCACAAACGGTACTACTATACTGCAAATAAACCGGGATTAGCAGCCAGAAGAAATAATAATATTGCTAATATGTGGTCTCCCTTTTTCCTCCATTTTTTTGGGGTCCATTTTTTTTTTTGAATTTTCCCCTTCCAATGTCAGTGTCGTTAGAAGCCGACAGCGACGGCAGCGGTGGCCGGCGTCTCCGGCAGCGAGATGCCGTCATCGTCGTCGTCGTCGCCGCCGAAGAGCGACCCGATCTCCATAAACTCCCCCTCCTCGATCTCGACGCCGGCATCCCCTTGAATGTGCCTCTGCCATTTCTCCCGGTACGAGTTAAGCTTCTCCAGCTTCAGCCCTTCACGGAAGCTCTCGATGAACCTGTCCGCCTTGGTGTTCACGTCGGGGCTCGCGCAGTACGCCGGCGCCGGCGACGCCGTGACTGAAGGGGAGTCGTCCTCGCCCTCTGACACCGGCGGCGGGGGAGGAGGTGGAGGTAGCGGCGACGGCGGCGGGTAGTAGGTGTAGTAGACGCGCCTCGGGTACAATGGCGGCTGCGGCGCGTACGTGGGCGCGGGCGCGGGCGCGTGGGTCCGTGGCGGCCGTGTCCTGACCGGTGGCGGCGGCGGTGCTGGAGGAGCGGGGCGAGACGGAGGCGGCGGTGGCTTCTTGGACCGGCGAATAATGGGTGCGGGCGGGGGTGGCGGCGGCTGCGGCGGCGCGACGGAGTGGATGCGGCGGCTCTTGCTGCCGCCCTTCTTGTTCTTGAAGAGATTGGAGAAGATGGAGGACGGCGGGGGCGGGGGAGGGGGCGGCGGCGGCGGAGGCCGCGGGGGCGCGTTGGTGGTGCGGGCAGCGGAGTCCGGGCTCGCCGACGCGTCTGACGACGGCGACGAGTGGTGGTCGTCGGAATGGTGGTGGTGGTGGTGGTGCGGCCGCCTCTTGGCCTTCATGGTGATGCTCTTGCGCTTCTTCTGGTAGAAGAGCGCGATGGCGGACGCCAGCTCCTTGGCGCCGCCCACGCTGCCGCCCCGCTTCTTCTTGCTGCGCGACACCGTGGACGGAGGCGGGGGAGGGGGCGGCGGCGGCGGCGTTCCGGGCGGGAACATGGCCGGCGGTGGCGGCGGCATCGGGTTCCTGACCTCTTCCACTACAATCTCTTGCTCCAGGTCCTCTGGCCTCGGGAGCTTCTCGACGCTGCGCCGTCGCCGTCGGGCAGGCGCCGGGGGTGGAGGCGGAGGTGGTGGCGCAGCAACAGCAGCAGGCGCCATCACTACCGGTGGTTGCTGCTCCGTGATCACGTCGACAGCCTCCGATTTCCACCTCCTGCTCCTCGCCGGAGCCACCGACTGCGGCGCTCGCTGCTCCGTGATCACGTCCACCGCCTCCGAGTTCCACCTCGCGCTCCTCGCCGGAGCCACCACCGGCGCCTCCCGCTCCAGCATCGCATCCAATGACTCCGAGTTCCACCTCCTGATCCTCGCGGGCGGCGCCACCGCCGCTGGCTCCTGCTCCGGTATGGCGTGCGCCACCTCCGAATCCCACCTCCAGCTCCTCGACGGAACCGACTGCGGCGCTCGCTGCTCCGTGATCACATCCACCGCCTCCGAGCTCCACCTCGTACTCCTCGCCTGAGCCACCGGCGCCTCCCGCTCCAGCATCGCATCCAATGACTCCGAGTTCCACCTCCTGATCCTCGAGGGCGGCGCCACCGCTGCCGGCTCCTGCTCCGGTATGGCGTGCGCCACCTCCGAGTCCCCCCACCTCCAGCTCCTCGAGGACGGCGGCGGCACAGCCACATCCTGTACTTCCGGTACGACGTCGGCCAGGTCGGAGTTCCACCTCCTGAGCCTCGGCTGCGGCGGCCTCTCCTCCTCCACCACCTCCATCTTCGGGAGCCTCTCGACGCTCATCCTCCTCCGCCCCCGCGGCTCCCGAGCCGCCGGGGTGTCCCTCTCCCTCCTGCCGCGCTCCACGAAGGTGTCGACGGGGATGGTCTTGACCTTGACCCTCCCGTGCGTCGTCGGGTCGACGTCGTCCCAGCTGGTGCTGGTCCGCTCCGCCGGGCGGCGCGCCCTGTAGAGCTCGGCGTCGTCGTAGAACCTCCATGCGGCGTCGGGCGACGCGAGGCCCCAGACGCCGTCGCTACCGAGTCGCAGCTCCGGGTAGGAGCTGCTGCTCTTCATCCGGCGAATCCCCGCGGCGTGGTTGGTGGTGGCGCGGGGCAGGCTGGCGTAGACGGCATCGAAGGAGTCGCCGGCGTAGCCGGAGGCGGAGGCGGAGGCGTTCCAGTCCCCCGAGGCCGCGGTGACGCGGTCCGTGGCCGGCGCCGCGTGCACCCCGCGGTCGTCCTTGGCCGCCGCTCCGGATGAGGAGGAGTCCCCGTCGCCGCCGCTGCCGCGGCCGAGGAGGCCGCAGAGGATGGCGAAGAGCACGAGGCAGAGGTTGACGACGTCCCATCCGCTCTTGAAGCTGATCATCCCGCCGCGGCGGTACCCTCCTCCGGTCCCGGCCCCTCCGCCTCCTCCGCCGATTCCGCCTCCGCCTCCCCAGGGCGTCCCCCCGCCGCGCCGCACCGCGGAGGGCAGGAACGGCAGCAGGAGCAGCGCGAAGAGGAGCACGAGCACCCAGACCTTGGCCCCGCCCGCGCTGCCCGCATTGTCGTCGCCGTCGGTGTAGGACGAGTAGGGCGGCGCGCCGCTAGTGCTGGGCGCGGCCGCCGTGGCTTCCGCCGCGGAAGCGTTCCTCACCTGCCCGTCCATCCGCCTTCCTCCTCCTCCTCCGCAGCTCCGTCGTGGCGCGGCCCACAGGAGGTGGGCGGGTGGGCGCGAATCCGAACGGCAAAAGGGCTAAAGCTAGTCTCGCTCTCTGGTCTGGTCTCTGGCTCTCTGCTAGCTGCTCTGTGGCGTTGCTGTTGGCTGCCTTTTTGGCTGCTGGTCTTCTTCTTCTTCTCCGGCGCGCCGCGCCGCGCCTGTCTGGCTGGCTCTGAGTCTGTTCTGCGAGAGGGAGGAGATGTATATATATATATATATACATGTACTATTGCGTGAGTAGAGCATGGCTTGCTTGCTTAAGCTGATTTCTGGGGCTTAGTTGGAGTATTATGTTTTGTGGCACGGAACGAGGAGACGACTGACGCCATGATTTGGCTGTCAAGGAACTCGCGCGCCGGACCGGAGCCGCGTACGTACGGTTGGGAAATGATTAGCCATTTTTTTTTGTTATTAATAATCTGAGATGGTAATTAAGCAATGGTCGCCACTGACTGAGGCGCACCGAAGCTTCGCTGCCAAGCACAGAAGCACTCGTAGCAGCAGCAGACTAGCAGTTGGTCCGGTCCACGATCCATCTCAGCAGCTAGCGCCGTGCTTTTTTTTTTTTTTTGTGTGTGTCTCTGTCGAGCTGACTGACAGGTAATAAGCAGTGTATATGACTCCACAAAATGCCGAACTGGTCACACATCGGCGGTGCGATGATCCTGTGATGAGCAATTCCGTTTCCGTGCAGGGAACGAATGAACACGTGCACACGGCCCGAACAGGCAGAGATGGTTTCTGTGCTGCAGCCTGCTGGTGTCGACCTGGCAGGGCGCCAGGAACGGAAAAGGGTAACCGAATCCAGGCCACGCACACCGCACTGTTCCATTCCATTCCATTCCATTTCATGCGCACACACACACACAGATTAATTGTGACTACTGATGAGTTGTGACCTGTTGCTGTTGGTTGGTTCAGTTCAGTTCGGTTCGGTTCGGTTCTCCTTGCAATCTGGATGCAATGCAACCGATCGATGGGTCCAATGGCCTAAACGAAGCCGAAGACGCCACCGGCTGGCCAAATTCTGATGACAGCCTAATTAGCGTACTAAATGGTCAGTAGCAGTAGATGGTTTTTGATTTGGTACTTTGTTTCGGGTCGCTTCAACGTGGCCGCATCATCACGTGGATGGCCTCGGCGTCCCGGTTCTCCAGAGCGGCATACATAGCGAATTCGCGACGCGAGGCCGAGGCACGTAAATTGATCGAGGAATGATCAATGATGCCTCGGCTCATCATTCACGCTATGACCAATAAACACTGCCCTCCTCCTGGCTCCTGGTAGTATATACTATATATGATATGATGCCGTATGATGAACAGGAGCACACACTACTCCACTCTCTGAACAAGCTCCATCAAAACGTACGTACCCTGCCTTTTCTCCCTCCCTTTTTCCTCCTGATTCTCGGGCGGCACAGCAGCCAGCCACCGATCCCGTCGCTGGAATGGAACGCTTCAGCATGCAGAAACGAAAGGTAGTCAGCGCCCACGCAAAGGTTTCAACACATACAGGGCCTGCCTGATTGTGGTTCGTATCCCTGGAAAACGCAGGATTTTCCTCCTGAAAACGCTACGCTGAGGCTGAGCTCACTGGAGCGCCCAAAAGACAGCGTCCATACATTGTGCGACACTGTAGACAAAGAAAAGAATAATTAAAACAGTGGACGGATGTTGAGTCCAGTCTGAGGACGCCGGACTGCAGCAGATCCGAAAGGTTCGTTCAGGTACATACAGCCCACAGACAAAGCAACGGCGGCGGCGGCAGCAGGATGCAAAATCCTGCAGGTGTGACGTGAGTCGCAAAATAGGGGGGCAAAGAAAGGTGTGATTTGGACACTAGCCGGGCCGGGCGGGCACGCTTCTGCTTCTGCTACTGGTACTGGTCTGTTTGTCGAGGCAGAAAGCAAGGTATCGTCGCTTCCAAAGCATCGTCCAGCCATCCAGTCCAGTGCATGCAGGCGTCTTCTCTCCTACCCGAATAGTACTGATTACTCACTCCAGCTCGACCTCAGCTGCAGGTTGCAACCAATGCAATCACACATTAGAGAAAGGAACATTTGTTCAGGAATTGCAATCACACAGTGCAGGAATAGCAATTGTGTACCTATATATATCCTCCTCTCCTCTCTTCTTTTTTTTTTAAAAAAAAAAACTGAAGGAACAGTAAAGGTATCCTTGGAATTAACAATCCCACAAGGAATAAACGCGTACGGATATGATGTACACACGTACTGTGTGAAATGAATCCCAGGTCACATGCATCGTGTGTGCAGACTGCATGCAGAGAGGAAAGCCTCAGCACCCACGCCTAATCCATGAGAAATGATGGAGGTGGTGCTAATCCCGGCCACTGAGGTTAATTAGAGGTTAGCAGAAAAGTGGGGAAAGAGAGACGGAGAAATATACATTGCTTGTGTGTCATTTCACTCCCACCGTCGTCTATCTCTCTCTCTCTCTCTATCGCTTGGCCCATCAATCGATATTTTTGTTGGCTCATTTCTATCCTGCGGCCCCCATCGGCTCAATTATCCTTTGTTTTAATTAATACTAACCGTTCTCTGTCTGTGTGCGTTTTATCATAACATCTTTTTCTTGAGAGATTGAGAGAGACGGGCGGACGGCAGGTGCGTGGGCGGTGGTGTGATCTTGGAGCCTCTGCAAGGATGCAGACGCAGCTGCAGTTCAGGGAACCCTGCTGTCTCGTCTCCCTTCCCTTCCCTTGCCGCAGACGCGCGGATATGGGGTCCGTCCGGCGCCGCCCAGCCGATGTTGCCACGGCAACAGCAGCAGGCAGCGCTTAACACAACAGTATCTTATTGGCTGCTGCTTGTTCTGCTGTTCGTTCCCTGCAAAATGCACTTGCCGTTGTTCGCTCCTTGCCATGTACATACCCGTACTTTCTCCGTTCCTTTTTTTTCATTTCATGTTTTCGGGATTGCTTGGTTTTCTGGTCCTAGATAGAAGTGATTAAAAGTCTAATCCTAAACTATTTTTTTACCTATTTAGTTTCAAAGACTAAATCAGAGGCCAGACCATTTATTACTGTCTAAAAAGACCTCAATACCCTTAACTCTCTCCCCCCATCTTCCCCACGGCTCCCATGGCGCGCAGGGGCAGCGCGGGGTGGCGGCCGGCGAGCGGCGCGGCAGGCAACGGCGGCGGAGGGGATCGACGACGCGGAGGCAGAAGGAGAGAGAGCCGTCGGTGGGGGTGGGGACCAAGAGTGGGGGGGGGGGGGTCATTCTTCTATTTTTTTTTCACCTGTTTAGCACCTCTTTTGCTTCTTTCAGATTTTGGCTAGTTCTAACCCATCTAGTCAATAGTGTTTGGTTGTCTAGTTGATTTTTATCTAGAGTCGAATCAATTTTCTTCCGGTGCCTGGCAACAAATATTGAAAACCGGGATGGTACCGCATTCAAAGGCGAACTATCACAATCAGTTTTTGGAACGCTGTTCGTTGATCCTTTTTCGGAGCCGTTGGATGACACGTCGTTAAGTTTGACGACCCGTCCGCTTACAAGATTATTGGGCCAAAATCACGGATGGATAAAACAAGGAATAAAATAAAGTTTGCATTTGAAAAATAGGGACGACGAAGCTCTAGCTGAACTGAAGATAGGTTTACAAAACCTGAGAGGCCCGGTGGGCTCTGGTCGACTGGTCACTCTCTGGTCCCGGTATAGTTGGCCTGGCCCGCGTGCACTCAACTTGGAGGAGGCTTTTCTTTTCTTTTCTTATCCAGTGCAAATTAATGATTGGTCCATGGACTCGAGGTCCGGGCAGCATATACTTACTGTAGTACAATCAGATGCTGTCATCACTGCTGGTACGTACCTACGCACGACTAAATAAAAGTGCTTGGCGGGTAATCTTTCTGCCGCGGGCATGCATGTAAGTTATATGCGACGTACGTCGTGCGCATACACACATCGTTCTTGCGCCCATACGTATATAATTATTACGTAGCAAAAGCACGATGCTGTGCCTGTGCTTCTATTATTTCTATAGGATGGATCGGTTTTCTTACAAGTCATCAGGCGAGCACATGCACGCGTAGCGAAAGCCTAGCTGGGTGCCACGTTTGGTCAAGACGTCGTAGACGTAGGGTAGGGAGTAGCAAGCGGTGGAGCGAGATGGAGGACCGCGGTGGAGTGGAGTAGGGCGAGGGAATAATGAGCACAAGCAGAGTTGGCGGTGACCCCGCGTTTTGGTTGGTTGGTTGGTTGGTTGGTTACGTTAGTTGGCCGCGCGTATACAACCATATGCCTCGCGCGTTTTTGCGCCGCGTCCCGCTGACCATACTACACACACACTACCTCCCTCCCTCGGATTGTTGCAGGAGACGAGACGGCTAGCTTCACCGGCGTTTTTGGGCACTTCGCCGGATCAAATGCCAGAGTGAGGTTTCCATGCACTTCGCTGCTGTTGCTGCACTCAAACAATATTCTGAATCAGCCAAACGCCGCCTCCTCTTTTACCGTGCAAGCATACACGCAGCGTCAAGCAAAGCAAGCCGGCCAACAAAACGCAACTTTGGCAACCTGCCCCCCCGTCGTCTATTCTATGGCCTGGTGCGCCCTCCGCCACCAGCTCTCTGCTGATTCCCCTACGCCCGCCCAAAGTTGTTGAGACGTTGACGGAAAGTTTGGAGCAGTGGGGCTCGTCAGCCTCTGATCATGTCTCCTCGGTATGCTACAAAAACTTACCAGGGGATTTCTTATACACAGCTTATACCAAATGAACTTCAGCGCTTGGTGACGACCTGTTGTCAACCCGACACCCACATACATAACTAACCACCATCATTTCGCTTCACGGCATAAAGACTTGACAACTCATCCTAAAATGGGCCGCGCCAAGAAAATTCAAGGGCCCAAGTCCCCTACGGTCTAGGAATTCATTGATGATCAGTGTGTTACATTCAACTCCACCAAAACTTGGCTACAAGCCATCAGGAAATCGACGGCCAAAGAATGAGACCATCAGCAATTGCCATAAAAGGACCAACACACACTTTTTCAAGATTCCTCTCCATCCTTTGACACCAGTCTAACGTGCTTGCCATCGACAGAAAATTTGGAGCTTGAAGATATCTGCAACAAGTAACAGCAAGACAATATTCATTAGCAAACAAAATGGTCTAAAATGGGAATCATGGGGGGAAATGGCAGGAAGAGTGGCTAGGTTTGTTTCATAATGATTTACTTTATCCATCAAGGTAACACGGAGCCCCTCCTTGTCTTCAGACACACCACATCCCAGAAGCTCCTTGGCGACTAGCTTTTGTAGCTTCTTCAGCTTCATAACTCCATCCGGGCTCTAGAAGAAACAGCGCAGCTATCAACACTAGATATAAAATGCCAAGGATGTAAACAATATTGGACATGATCAAGCTTCTTAAGCTCACCGTCTTTAGTGTTTTAGTAATAATCTTCTTCCACTTGATCTTTTGTTTCTCAGTGTTTTTACAATCAGCACCACTTGCTGACTTCCCGTTTTCAGATTGTATCACCTCTCCAGTGCCCAAGCTTGCTAAATGCTGTCTTTTTGTATTATTTGGCTCCTCTATCGTCATGTCACCCATTCTCTTTCTTTTCCCAGCATCTTTTTCGTCATCTCTTTCACTATCACCGCTCTTACCACCATTTTCCTGCGCAGATTCTTTTGTTGGCACAGCACCAGTCTCCTTCACATCTGGAGTTTGCTCAGTTTCATTTGCTTGCTTCTGAGAAGCATGAAAGGCTTTTGCTTTTGCCCTATGCTTCTTCCCATCAGCGTGCAGTAAGAGAGTTTGCTTGCTAGTGGTAGTGGTCTTGCATAGGCTGTGATGCAAATTCGCAATAAGTACACAAAGTTCATAGATATCCTTCACTATGTCTACACAAAAGCTCTAGGATTCTTTGAAGCAACATGTCAGTTTTCTAAAAATTCAAAATTCATCAACACTCAACCTAACAGTAAATAACGACACTTCAAATTGAAACACTCAACTGAACCAAAACAAGGCCTAACCTGCAAAATTAGAAATCTAACTAAATACAATAATAGCAAATCTCGGCCTCTAAATTACCCATGTTTACTGTATGAAAGTATGTCTGGTCTACATAGATGCACCTGTACTGCCCATGTGAATAGCATAATACAAATAGTTTCAATAGTATCAAGCAAGCATTTCAAAATGGTATGCAAACCAAGCTACAAAATTGATCTCTCACAGATGTTTGCAACTTCAAAGAAAAGTGTAACATCGATTAATTGATTCACCATATCTAGTCATCTATATATATGCAATTTCACCCAATGTGGTATTAATCTAAATCACCAAAATGGTCCCAATAAACAAGCAATAAACATTGATCACAACCAAGCAAATTATTTTATTAATTATGACATCAAAGCATAGAAACAAGCAATAAACATTGATCACAATCAACACTTCTATGATTAGGAGTTAGATGGCCTAGAGACACGATCAATCAGCACTGTTACTACATAACCATCTGCGAAGATAATTGTGTATGTACTAAGGGATCACATCAGCAAACCTGCAGAACCAGGGAGGCCGTGTCGAGAGCCCAACATTGATATCAACATCCGCATTTGGCTTTGGCTTATCTGCCTTACCCTGTGCACCATTAGATGGCTTGCTTTGTCCCTTAGGACCATACTTCTCCTGAAAATAAAATATGGCAGAAATGAGCACTAGATTGAATACTATAATTTGCAAACATAAAAATAGATATAGTATATTAAAAAACTTTACAAAGCCACGTATAGCTACTGATCCTACTGAACTCTGGAGAATACATTTTGAAGACTATATATTACAGTCTGTACAAAAAAGAAACGGTTCAAATAGAAATAAAAGCTTCCACATATTCTAACATAAGCGTTCACACCTACATAGCTCCTGCTGAAATCACTAATCCAAATATGAACAAGAAAAAGGGAAATCATCCTGCAGGCTGTAACATATGGAGCATGTCTATGCACTCCAAAATATACTAGTTGCCATTTGCCAAGCAGCATTGCCTAGTCAGGCCACAAGCTTTATAAACCTTGTTAACCAATTGCACCGCAAGCACATGTCATCTCCACCGGAATTGCACAGAGAAACAGTAAAATTTCGCACCAATGTGAGGAGGGTACTCATAGAGGGGCGGAGAAACTCACGGCCTCGGAAATGCACTGGGTGTGCCCCTGCACGGTGTCCTGGCTGAAGAACTCGCCGCAATCGATGCATGACAGCTGCCGTCTCGCAACAAAAAACAGCGATCAACAACTCGTAAGCCACGGCGCCAAAGATCGATCTACAAAGGAGTCGGAGCAGGGGAAGAGGATCGGGCGCCGCCACTCTCACCTTGTACGCGGAGCAGGAGCGGAAGTGCCCCGCGAGCTTGGGCTTCTTGAGGTTCTCGCCACAGTCCTCGCACTGGAACCACACCATCGCTCGCTGCTGCTGCTTCGGGAAGCTTCTGGTGGCCGGAGGCGCCCCCCGCAGACGAAGCGTGGTTTTGGAGGCGTGGGTGACCCTGTGCTAGCTAGGGTTTTGGACGCACGGCGAGAAGCCGGCGTACTCGCGTTGAGAAAGCTCCTGGAAGACAGGGCCCAAGCGTGAGAGACAGGCAGCCCATCATCACTTGGGGGCCCACGTGGCGGATCGACCGGCCCAACCCACGGTCATTCACCATTTTTCCTTGGAATAAGTTAATCTTTGGCCATCAACTGATTTTATTCCTTAACCACATATCTTTGACCATTCAACTATTAAAGTTGAAAAAAATTGATCCTAGAGATGTGTTTGAAAGGTGGTTTTTGAATTTTAAGAAAGAACATAATACGGTTTAATCTCTAAAATGTCATAACTAATTTATTTTATTAAAAGAACATGAGATTGATAACAACTTTTTTCCTTAAAATGCAATATATTTTTGGTGTTATATTTGGATATTATATATTCCCAGAGTTTTGCCTGCTATTTATCTAGATTGTCTTTTTTAGTTTACTTTAGGTTGATCACATCATTAGTTGATTGCATGGTTGCAGGGATCGATAACCCAACCTCTAAAATTTCATAGCTAATTCGTTTCAAATAAAAAAATGAAATTGGTATCAAAATTTTAATAAAAGCGTAATATACATTTTGGTGATATATTTAGAGTAATCTGGATATTATGTATTCCTATTTCTAGTTTACTATTGCATGCATTCTTGCCCACTATTTATCTAGAAATCGATCCTTCGTTGTGACGAATTCGGAAAGTTTTTTTCCCGGCGGTGCCCGCGCCATTGACGAACCACGAAGGAGATACCCAACCAGCAACTTGCAGGGTTCAATTTGTAACTAAGCGATGCATATTGGTCGTGATACAATATTGGGGGTTTAGATTCATCTGTATCCTAATGGATATTCAATGTCCAACATCGTATTCAAATCTGGATTAGAACATGGATATTTTAGATTATTTTCCGTGAAGGTTAATGTCTTGGTACCGGGGGAGTTTTACTTTTTCCTATCCAAGCAGTTGTTAAAGTGATTAGAGTTTTTTTTTTCCAACTCTGTTGTCAATGATTTGCAGCAACAGCGACATTAGTAATGGAACCAGTTCGTTGAATCGAACGACAAACACACCCAGATCGGCAGGATTCACAGTGACGAGACGACCAGCCCGTGCTCAAGATTCAGATCTCGGGTGCACACCAGTATTTCCACTAGCTGATGCTATTGACAGATTTCACAATTTCAGGCAGGCAGGATACAGAACTCTTTATAACACTTGTTTCTTTTGTATCCTACAAGCTCAAATATACATTGCCAGATACATGGACGCCCAGCTTGACAAAATGAATACAGGGCAACGAAGAAAGAAGAATGGAAAACAGGACCATCACCGCGGCCAGGAAACATAAACCCTGACGCGGATTTCGCAATCTGTACCATATACGGGAGATACAGCCCTTGGCAGCCCAAATGGCTAAAGAAACTGAGAAAACAAAGAACTGGGCTAAGTAATGTACTAAGGCAGCGAACTAAACTGACCAAATTTGGATTCTCCAAATCTAGGTTCCTAGCAACTTGTCACTGTAGTTGTTCATCAAGCCATGCGTGGTTATGTTCTGCTCTTGAACTTGCGCTGCGCTTTGAGGTCAACTACGACGATGGTAATGTTATCTTTGCTCCCCTTTTGGAGAGCAAGCTTCGACAGGCATTCAGCGGCTGCTTGAGCAGCTGGGTCTTCGGAATCACCAACCCTTGGGGCAGATGATGAGCTTGTGCCATTCTTCTTGTGCCACAGAAGTATCCGCTTACGGGCAACATCACATACCTCTTCGTTTGACATTACATCCCAGAGGCCATCACTGGCAAGAATAAGGCACTCATCGTCCTTCGCCCGAGGAACTATTGTTACCTCTGGAACTGGAATTATCCATGGCTTCAGGTATCTGTCACCTGCAACACATAGAAGTTCAGATTATATCATACATGTTCCGATATCTTGGATTCTTACGTAATGTAGAAGAAAAATAACTAAAAGAAACAAAAACAATAGCATATGAGAGTTTTTTTTTTCTGAGAACACATTTTTATTAAGAAAGAGAAAAATGTTTAATGTAAACCAAAGCAAATGAGAGTACAGGGAGAAAAGAATACAGGGAAGAGAGATCAACAGATGCCAGCTAAAGAACTAACGGGGATGTGGTGCCAGAAAGGGGCTGCTCCTGGGGTGCTGGGGCCAACAACCTCGCATGAGAGTATTGGGTTATTCTGCTAGCACTTTTGAAAAAATAAAATGATATAAGGCTCGGGTATGATCCAAATAGTGTGAAATAATCAATGTCAAGAAAAGGTACATGAGTCCATCTGCAGCCATTGCTAGCAACGTACATGCATGGAAAAAGTCTACCTTACCCCCTGAACTAT
Organism: Paspalum notatum; assembly: GCA_022530915.1. Lineage (NCBI taxonomy): Eukaryota > Viridiplantae > Streptophyta > Magnoliopsida > Poales > Poaceae > Paspalum > Paspalum notatum. The sequence continues at coordinate 18,781,939 of CM039686.1, forward strand.
GAGGGTTGTCTACATCATCCCCTAATCTTTTAAACCAGATGTTTAACACTTTGAAGTTGTGAAAACCAGATAAAAAACCCCTTAGGCGATTTTGCTATGTGGTTTTGCCTACGTGGCCCGCCAAGCTGGACAAAGCTGATGCTGTGGTGCTGTCACATACGCTTCCTGATTGCTCCCTTGCCTTCACCGATTCAAACAAGCAGACAACCATGGAGGCAGCTGTGCTCTCATCTCTTATCCTGCCTCTTTCTTCCACCTGAAGCTCCCTACCTCGTTTCTTCTTTACACAGGCAAACCACCACAAGAATCTCCCTTCAGTGATGTCCCCTCATGAGCATTCAATCCATGCATGGAGGCTAGCTACAGACTGCAGCACGCTAATTTCTCTCGTTCCTTAATTCATCTCCCGGTTCTTCCACCGAGCAATCCAATAGCATCGTCATCTGATGTGCACTCTCATGATAAGCCTATGGCAATAAACTTTTCAAAACTAGCATAAAGATTGAGGTATGCCATGAAGATCTATGCACATCTTGTAAAAGTACACAGAAACTAAAATAGCAAACTAGTGATGAAACCACATACATAGATACATCAAAACTTTGGAGAACAGTGGTAGAAACATTCTAGTTCAGAAGTCAGGAAGTTAATAGACAACATGTAGCAAACATAAAAAATGAAGACCACCCAGAAATCAACAAACTAAGGATATTCCAAATCAACCCAACAGCTTGCCAAACTTCATTAGTTTCAATGAATCAGATCATACAATATCAGCAAGATGGCTCCAGATGGGGAAGGTGGAGCAGCCAAATGTTCCTGGGACTTTGGGCATTGAGCCATTCATTTGCATCTTATAGCCTTGGGCATTGAGCCATATTCGATCCAAAATTCACCAGAACCAATCATATATAGCCTCCACAAGGCATAACGATGAAGAGGAACTGTTATAGCAAGCTGAGGTGGCACTGTTGGCACTGAGCTTCAAAACACAAAGTATTAAGATGGAGAATAACAAGCATCCAAGGTACAAGAAAGAATGTCCTTGCCATGAGCAGTAGAAATTCCTCTTGTGATGCTCCCTAGTACGCAAGCACTCAAAAGGAGACTTATTTTTGTTTAGGTACAAAATAGAAGTAGGACATGTTCATAACCTAGCTGCCTAGTTTTCACAGGCTAGCAAAACAGCAACCAGTTTGAGAATAGACATGAGAAGAAATGTATAGATGTACCAATCACCTATCTACTAAGGCCCTTTTGGATCAGCTGAAAATTAGCTAGCATTGGCTGCTGCTAATCAGCTAATGGATGCTAATATATTTTACACCTATTAGCTGATTTATTAGCTAGACCCGTTTGGATCCAAACCAGCTAATTTTTAGCTGCTAATAATTAGTCGGGTACTTGGCTGCATCCAAACATGCCCTAATAAATAGGGCATGACCAAACCATACAACTACAAGGACCCAGTGACTTTCAACCATGTATGGAACCAACAAAGTATCAGAAACATTGGTGCTATGATGGTTCAAGATAAGTGTTGTTTTTATTTGCAATAGTGCTACCATAATTCAACAACAAAGATGTGGTTCAATCATGGTAGGACCCTGACCTTTCTTCACCAATATCAACAGATGGAATCAAATAAGTGGAGTCAGAATCAGAATTTCAGGGCATAAGCAACTTTGCAGACAAGACTTCCACAACAAGATCCTCTCTTTGGATGCTCAAGGCATGATTACTATTTCATCAAAAATCTGATTCAGTCCTATGTACTATATCATAGCAAAGGGCCCAATCCACATCCATGGCTTCTTTGAATCTAAGAATTCTCGGGAAGACGTGCGGTGATTAGAACTTACAAGCATAAGGTACTACACAGGAGAGTCTGAAGAGTCTGAAAATCATGCAGTCCCTCTGTCCCAAAAATATAGCTACTTCTAGAGTTGTACTAAGTCAGACTAACTTAGGTTTGACCAAATTTATATGAAAATATATTAGCACTCGTGACATATATCAGTACCACTACGGATTCAAGGTATTCATGAAAGATATTTTCATGGTGCTCTTATCTTATATGGAAAATATCTTTTTTCTATAAACTTGGTAAAACCTGAGATTGTTTGACTTAGGACAAACCTAGAAATAGTTATATTTAGGACAGAGAAATATATAAAATTTATATTGACGTGAACAAAAAGATCCATTGCTACTTAATAAACGCCGACAGTGGCTCACTTGAGAACTGGAAATATTTGTCAACAAGTAACAAAAAAAAAAAGAGCTGCCATATAACTATCATGATTTGCCAGATAGCTTATGGATTATCATGTTAGGCTGCTAGTTTGTCCAAATAGGTTTTGTTAAAAATTGACAACAGAATGGCATCTTCAATCAACATGGATGATACTTAGGTAATGGTCCATACTCTCATCACATTATTGTGCTATTGTGGAGCAGACACTACAAAAGAAATGCAACATCACAAGGTCACAAAACTTAATAACAACCAGCACGCTTCCTATCACCAAACTAGTTGCACAGTGATGTTAGTGAGCTAGTACAGCATGCAGTACTTCATTAACAGAAATTTATTGAACCGTCCATACCCAAATCATTCCAACACACAGTGAAAAAAGTGACTTCTATTATATCAGCAAACTCAGTGTGCTGGAGAGTAACAAGAGGCATACCAATTGATCGCGACATTGCAAGAACACCGAAAACTCGGTAACCATTCCATTGTATGACCTTGCCACCCGCTGCTTCAATCCTTGCATACTCATCCTCCCTGTTAGGCTGCAGCAAAAACAGAGAAGTAAGAAGTCAACATCCAATTGACATGTGAACCAAAAGGTCATGCAAAGAAAGGCAGTCTCGGAGGGGAGCTTACTTTATGATCCACCGACAGAGGCACGGGCTGCTTGCCACGGCAAAGCACCGCCCGTGAATCTCCACAATTGGCGACAATGATATGTGAGGAGCAGATGACAGCGACCACCGCCGTCGAACCCACGGTCTCAGGTGCCACAGGTTCGGGCACAAGCGCGGCAGCGGCATCACTTGCAGTCGTGCCGCCGCCGCCCCCTCCCCTGCTCACCTTGCCCCCAACCTCGTCATCCATTCTGGCAAAACAATCCACAAAGGCATTTTCCCACTGCTTCTTGAACTCCACGTCCCCCAAGTTATCTGCAGAAATGGTCCGCTCTATCCTGCTCAGCTGCTCCACTAGTGCCACATGAAGGCGTTCCCGACAGTAATTTGCAACCTAGAACGAGTTGGGGCAAAATGCACTCAATGTAGGTGTCACATACAGTTCCGAGATGGGAAACCAAAAGCAGGCTATTAGTAGAAAGTCGTTAATGAACGGACGGTGCCTCGCGCGTACCTGTGCACCCCCGTGGCCGTCATAGACACCGAAGAAATGCGCGGGCAGGCGGAACGTGATGGGATCCAGCCCGTCGATGACGGCATTGCCGGTGAGCATCCACAGGGGCACGTCGAAGAACCGCGGCACCGCGGCGGCGTCGTCCTCCATCTCGGGCCTGCGGCCGCACATGGAGACGCACCCCCAGAGCGGGACGCAGTCGACGGCGAAGACGCTCCTGCCGCCAGCCGCGACCCTGGCCTCCGCCTCGACCGTGGCGGCGGACGCCGCCGAGTCCTCGAGCACCATGATGGGCCCGCCGCCGCCGTCCTCCGCGGCGGCGGCGGGGAAGAAGCCCATGCCGACGCCCTCGAAGTCCGCGCTGGCGACGCTGCTGCAGTCGCTGGCCACGGAGCAGGGGCTCCCGGCCACCGACGCCTCCCCTCCCTCGCCTTCCCCTTCGCCCTTGCCATGCTGGGGCGGCCGCGGCGCGCCGTCGTCGTCCAGGTCCAGCGCGACCGCGGACGCCGTCCTGACGGGGGGCACGGAGACCCCCACATCCAGGGCCCCCGCGACGGCCGCGGCGGCGGCGGCGATCGGGTCCGCGGCCGCGGCGGCGATCAGCGTGAGCCCCGCCGCGGCGGGGCTAAACGGCGGCGCGGCGACCACGGCCACGACGTCCTCCATCCCCCCTCCTCCTCCAGCCGCCTCCCCCTCCTCCGCCGCCGCCGCCGCCACCTCCTCCAGGATCACCTCCGCACGCGGGGTCAAGTCGTCCTCCTCCTCCTCCGCAGCACCGCCGCATCGCTACCCCTCCGCCGCCGCCGCCTCATGTGCCTCCAGATCTGCGCCGCCGATCCGTCCCCTCCCCCAACCAAGCCCCGCGCTCGCAGGGTGCCGAGGCCCGGATCCGAGTCCACGGCCCCCGACGGGCTACTACTCGCGCAAGCACCACTCCGGCAGGCAACGCGGCGCTAGCTGCCCCCCTCGTGAGGAGGAAGGGGGCTGGTCCTAGCTGCAAAGTGCGCCGCGGCAAGCAAGCAAGGCAGCTGGCGAGCACCACGCGCCCTCGAGCTGGGAAGCCGAGGGAGGGAGATTTGGCAGGCAGGGTAATTGTTGAAGAGTTTACCGGCAGAAAGGGATGGGGAGGTGCCCAGGGGGCGAGCGAGAGGAGGGAAAGCTACGTGCACTTCGCGCGCGCGCGTGGGGGGTGGGGGGAGGACAGGTGTCGAGGCGGCGCGGTGGGGATGGGGCGCGCGAGGGCCACGCGGATCGGCTGCGCCGCCGCGACCACCCGGCAGCCGCGGGGCGAGGGGCCGCGTGTCGAGACACCAGGCGGGGGCGCGTGGCGTGGAGCGATGGGAGAGGCGTACTGCCTGCGCCGTCCGCTCTCAGGTCTGGCCTCCCTCCCCCTGCCGATGCTGATGGCTTCCCATCACCCTAGTGTTGTGTTTCTCGGAAAGAAGAGGAGACGTTTGCTGTTCTGTCAATTTTTACCGGGGCAGGCCACGGTAACAGAGTGGTAGTACGTAACCAATATACACCCGATGAACTATGTGCGGTGAATTGGATAAATAGATTGTTCATACATTGTAGTGACGCTGTTTATACGTAGAAAAAAGAAAAACGGGACGCGTTGCTGTTTGTGCGTGGAGGACGCAAACATCTTTCCAGAAAAAGGTGGGCAACAGCGAAAAGGAAACGCTCGACAGTGACACGGCAGCTATCGGCGCGGCCACGTGGTGGCTGCTGCTGCTGCAGACCGGACGGACCTGGCAACGTGGACGAGCGGGCAACTGTGCGACACGAGCCCGTGCTGGTGCTCCTGCCGAGCGCCCGATGCGATGCCGGGCCCCACTCGCCAGTCGCCCCGCCGAGGTACGGTAAAAACCAGAAGCCGCGCGCGCGCGCGGCACCAGTACTAAATGCTGCGACGGCGACGGCCGAGGAGCAGAGGAGCAGCAGCCGAACAGCGAACACCGCCACCGCGCCCATCCCATGTGCGGGCGCCGCGTGGGATCCCATCGCCCTCCGCTCTGGGCATCTTGTCTTGGGCAACGCAAATGCCCCCGCCTCCCGGCCGACCGCCGGGGGGGCGTCGGCTGCCTGCGGAGCTGCCACTGACGGTTGGGACCGCTGACCCTACACGTCAGTCACAGTGCCCCACCCGAGTACCCAACGCAACGCCACGCGCTCATCCTGGTGGGGCCTACTGGCCTCATTCCCGGGCAACGGCGGCCGTCAATCGTGCCACGTGGTCTTCCCTGGCCCGTCAGCAGACACTCCTCGGGGGGCGGGCACTCTTCGGCGCCACGGTATTGGCCCGCGGAGCGACGGGTTGCACGGTCCGAGGCTACCTGGTGCATCACCGTCGGACGGACCGAAAAGGCTACCCACCGCGTCGGACGCTTGTGTTCTCCTGCGTTTGTACTTACCGCTGGAGTACTTTTTTTTTTTTTCTTCTCCGAATGGTCGGCGGACTCGTTTTGATCTTCGGCCGCCAAGTACGGCGCGGCCCAAGCCCAAGATTGCTTGAATAAAAAAGGTGCTGCGAAGTATGCCCGCCCATGATGCTTGATGGCCCACGTACATACATTAATCTCTCGTCTGTCTCCCTTAAGAAGCGAATGTCTCCCCTCTGCACGAGAGACAAGATGGAGACGAAAAGCGTTCGGTATATATCGATCTAATTTGGTTCACCGGCTGGAATGTGTAGGCTGTGTTTGCTATAGCTCGTGTCGATCTGTTGAGCTTTTTGAACTTGTCTACACTTTGATGCAAACTGTGAATTGACTATTCTGAAAATATGATCCTTTTGTCTTAGGTGATCTCATCTTGTAGAAGAAGAGAATCAGCTACCAACATTCACTAGCTTGCTAGAGTTTGGAACATGTTTGAACAAAGGGCTATCTATTTGTTTCTAAGAAACCGTAGCAATGCACGAGTACATTTAAACAATAAAAAGCAGCCATATATATGTATGTATGTTTCTAAATTTCCAAATATTATTGAAGGGATGCATGCTTGTCGTTTTTCTAGGGGCTCAAGAAACCACATCCCCAACGTCGTCTCTAGAGGTGACCTGACACGTCGCCACTTCCACCCCCACCTCAACTTCATATCCATCACTGTCGGCACTAGCTAGCCAGTTGCGGCTGATGGGGACGGGGTTCCCGATCTTCCGTCAGGTGGAGATAACTATCGATTTGGCGGAGGCACGACACACACGATCCGGCTTCCAATCAACACGATTCGAACCCTGCAATCGCAGCACCACGTCTTCTCTGGTTATCAACCGTGCACACACGATTGACCTCGCCACGAAGGTTTATCCTTGCCTGCGAATCAAAGAACACAAGCAAGAACACGGTAGATGCAAACTAAAATTGCAAATAGAAAGTATTAAGCTCACAAGTTGGGGTTTCACAAACCGGAGTATTTTCAAACAGCGAAACTGTTCATAACGACAGAATAATCTAAACAAAACCTATCTAATCTAATGACGGCGGCTGTGTATATAGAAGAGAGAGAGTTAGGGGGTGGCCAAAGGGGTGGCCGGGCAACCCTAGGGAGTATAAGGCCTTTAGACCCAAAAACAGGTGTTGGACATATTCTGGTCGTCAACTTGTTTCACAATCCGGCTTACAATCAATACGATTCGAACCCTGCAATCGCAGCACCACGTCTCCTCTGGTTATCAACCGTGCACACACGATTGACCTCGCCACGAAGGCTTATCCTTGCCTGCGAATCAAAGAACACAAGCAAAAACACGGTAGATGCAAACTAAAATTGCAAATCGAAAGTATTAAGCTCACAAGTTGGGGTTTCACAAACCGGAGTATTCTCAAACGGCGAAAGTGTTCATAATGACGGAATAATCTAAGCAAAACCCATCTAATCTAATGACGGTGGCTGTGTATCTAGAAGAGAGAGGGCTAGGGGGCGGCCAAGGGGGTGGCCGGGCAACCCTAGGGAGTACAAGGCCTTCAGGCCCAAAAACAGGTGTTGGACATATTCTGGTCGTCAACTTGTTTCGACGATTTCCGTCGACTCGGAGCGTATTTTGGCATGGGACCACCTGGATTGGAAAGCTTTCTCGTTAGTTTTCCGTCGATACGTAGAACGTCCGAAACGGAGCCCGTATGTGGCCTGGGCGTCCGTTTTCGTGAGGCCTGCTCCAACAGTCCGAACCGGACTCGCGAATAAATAAGACTTCAACGTGGATTGGGCTTTGAACTCTATCTTCGCTTGGGCCTTGGTCATATGCGTATTGGTCATGTCCTCATCAGCGGCGGTGGCCTTCTGCGGCGTCAAAGCTGACACCATATTCTCCCTTCTCTCCTCCTCGTCCCCCACTCTCATTATTGATCTATGCTACAAAGCTTCAACCCCCCCCCCCCCCCCATCGATCTCTCCCACTAGCCCTCACAAGTGAAAGCTTCACCCGCTGAACAGATAGACGACATCAACATTGTCAAGGTTTCGCGACCTCCCTGGAGGCGTTTCTCTCCCTTCATCGACCATTTTGTGCTTCTGTTCTTGTTTAGGTTTGGTTAGTTCGAAGTGTGAAATTTGTGTTTTTATTGGTTAATACATGTTTTGGTCATTTGGTGTTTTTTGGTGCTTGGAATATCTCTTTCTTTTTTTTTGGAAGAAGTCTATTTTTGGCTCTTCAACTATTTCGTTTGTCTAATTTTAACCTCCAACTATTTTCTCGGCCAAACCTAGGGATGAAAACAGGACGGAAAATTCCCGTACCGACCGGCACCGAACACTGCTTTTTATCGACCGTTTCCGGTTTTAGCAGGAAAATCCGAAATCAAGAAAAAAACAGGAAATAAAATGTGAAAATAGTACGGAAACAGGGAGAGGGTTTTCCCGCCCGTATTCACGGTTCCCGTATTTAAACAGGATTTTCCCGACAGGAAAACCGTATTCTAGGCTTATGACGTGTTCGTTACTGTGATTTCTGTTCCTATTATATAGAAATCCAGACGTTGTTGTGTTGTTTAGCTGGGCGAGGTGGGAGTTTTGGTGGAAGTGAGAACCAACAGCGTGCTTCTGCTTGGACTGCCAAAGCGTTGTGGGCTGAATGGGCCATTTTCTATGTTAACGATGCAAGCTAATGTCGGGATTTTTTTTTGCTCAATCACATCTTCAACACACCACACGTCCAGTAATTTTTTGTTTATATTTATGTTATTTTTTTTTGCTATGTGCAGTCATACTTAGTGCTTTCGTAATAATTATATGTTCCCGATTTGAATTATCGGTCCCGACCGTTACCGATATGTTTCCGATCAAATTGTTCCGTTTCCGACATTCCGTTTTTCCGATTTCGTTTTTCCAATCGGCTTTCCTGTTTCTGTTTTTGTTTCCGAATAAAAATATGGAAACGGAAGTGGTTAGAGGGTTTTTCCGACCGTTCCCGATCGTTTTCATCCCTAGCCAAACCGGACACCTGAAGTTAGTAAACCGGTCAACAATAGCACCTCGGCTCGGCTTGGGTAGTTTTGGTGCTGACGTGGAGCGGTTTTTGGTGCTGACTGGTTAAGTAGGACCCACACCAAGCCCGCAAGGTGGCGCGGCTCTGCACCATGGTCGCTGCCACGTCGGCCACAGCGCCGGCTTCGACCCGGACATCTCCTCGGCCGCAGCGCCCTCGTGCCGGTGGGCAGCGTCGTCCGCGGGAGCGTTCGTCTCTGGCGCCGCGACAGCGCGCATCGAGTAGTGCAGGAACGCCGGGAAGGTGAAGAAGCCCGCGAACGGCGCCGCGTCGTCACAGCCTCCAGACCAGCACCGCTCGCACTCCCCCCAGACGCCGCAGGCAGCGCGCCGGCGGCAGGGGCGTCACCCAGGTCCAGGAACCCATGCTGGAGTGGAGGCGGCGGCGAGCGCGCGGCCGCGTCCCAGTCCCAGCTGCCGCCGGCGCCACCCGAAGCGACTGCCTTGCTGGTACAGCACCACGGCCTCCAATGCCATGCCTTGCTGGGTCGCGCCTCTCAAGAAACCAGCCAGCAGTAGCAGCAGCAGCATGCAGAAGTCAAGATTCCGAGAGAAGTTTGCTCGTCGTCTCTTCCAATGGGATCGCCTCCCTCCTGGTCCTGGCCAGCAGCTAGCTTTTGGCTGGGAGCACCTACGTCCGTCCGCTGCTGATCCAAGCCTGTCACCACGCCCAGCTGCCGCCGCCGCCCCAGCGCTCGTCCTCACCACGCCGCCGCCAGCCCCCCCTCTCTCTCCCTAGCCCTCTCGCTCCCGTCCCCGTCGCCGCATGGTGCGGCCGGCGGCGCTGATGGCCGTGCGGGAGCGGAGGGCCCGCAGCGCCGGCAGCCGACGGCGCTGCCTCCCACGCCCGTCCTCGTCGCGCCGCCACCTCTCTCTGCTCTGCTCTGCTCCCGACGCCGCTTAGCCTAGCTGCTGCCACTGCCCCTACGCCCGTCTGCTGAGGGCGCTATGGCGCAGCTGGGCGCCGGAGCGGCAAATGCGGCGCAGCTGGGGTCGACGTTGGCAGCCGGATCAGCTGGACGCGACGCAGCTCGGGTCGGCGGCTCGGCGCTAAGGGCGTTGCAGCTGGGGGCGGCGTCGCGGCCGGAGCTGTGGGGGGCGCATTGGCGCTGCGTCGTGCAGGCCCTCTGCTGCATGCTTCTTGCACCCCGGCGCCGCTCGAACGCCGGCGCCCACACGTAAGCAGTACACGCTGGCATCAAAACCGCCCAACATCATCCCAAAACCACCCAAACCGAATTGAGTGTCAAAGTTATACGGTTTTGCAAGTTTAGGTGTCCGGTTTGGCCGAAATAATAGTTGGGGGTTAAAACTAGTCAAATGAGATAGTTGAGGGGTCAAAAATGGACTTCTTTCTTTTTTTTTTTTAGTTCACATGATTTGTAAGTCATGCCTTGCTTCTTGTAGTTATAGTTGTTTTGTCCTCTTAACTAAAAAGGTGCCTTGTGTGTTCGTGAAAATACTTGCGATATTATTGAATTTATCTATCAAATTTTTAACGCGTGCCTTGTATAACTCTAATACGTACAAAAGTATAGGTTAAGTGATTAATGGACTGAGTTGAATAATTCAATACTACATCCGTCCTGTGGAAAGTGTCAATCTAACTTTAAAATATTCCCACAAAGAATGCTAATGTAGCTATTTTATGGTGTTATATTTTTTTTTTCTACATACCGCCGTGCATTACATATAGCCAATAAAATTGAGGGGTAGATACAGTCAATTAATCTTACCACTGATCTATCATTACTATATATCTAGGAAAGCTAACAAGCTTCATAGCACATACTCCCTCCGGCTTTAAATATAAGTTGCGGTTGATTTTTTTAAAAAAACTTTGACCATTCGTTTTATTCAAAAAAATTACAAATTATTATTTATTTTGTTGTGATTTGGTTTATTACTAAGATTAGTTTGAGCATGATTTGTAATTTTATATATTTAAACAATTTTTTTTGAATAAAACGAATGATTAAAGTTTTGAAAAAAAAAAATCAATCGTGACTTATATTTAAAACCGAAATACTGTGCTATGTAATCATGGAGCTCAATAGCGTCTTGTAGCCCGTAGGTAGGATATATATATACTCATTAGGTTGTGACCTGCCTTTTCCTGGAAGCATCGGGGCAGGAATCTCCTGGCCGACTCCTTTTGCAGCTTCAGCTCCACCACCAACGGCAAAGCGTGCCCGCAGAACCTGTCAATTCACCAGATCTCGCCATTTGAACTGGGAAAAGAAAAAGAGAAAGAAAGGGAAGAAAACAGGAGATCCTGTTCGTTGCTGTACATATCGAGTGTGGTGTAGAGGCGACTCGAAAAGTCGAAAGCCTACGCGGTACTAAATCCGTCTCATAAAAAGTGTCAGTTTAGCTTTTTTAGATGGATCTATGTATGTAAGATCAATCTATGTATGTGCCTCTTAAATTTCATTGGTCCTGACAGATTAAATAGTACCCTACAGAAAATGATTGCCTCAAATTGCTAGATTGATATTTTTATAAGAAAAATACAAATGCTAGATTGTCAGTTTTCATGGGATAAGAAAAATACAAATGCTACATTGCACAAGTATTTGTGCATGGGTACATGTGTGTTTTGGATGATCAATTAAACAATTCGGCAAATCATCATGCATACGTATAATAAGAGTGCGGTAAACAAGCTGTCACAAGACTTGGGTCGTGGATCAATCAAAATGTGCCAAGTCTATCTTGTTCACTGCCGTTAGGGGTCTACTACTTGTTTTAGCGCCAAAACTTGCGAGTCAATTTGGTTCGCTAAAATTTTAATACGACTAACTTTAGTACTAAACCAAGTACTTATATAATAAGAAATGCCAGACTTGGGCAGCGCCGCGAGCGGCAGTGGGCCCGTTTGTTTTTGAACACTATGGTTTTACAATACCATGATTTAGAGTTGTATATGATAAAAATACTATGGTTTTCCTTTACTGCAATAAAACCATAGTATTTCTAAAAACTGCAGCCTGTTTGGTTCCGGTATCTGACTTCATCTACAGCCCACCCCACCCATCGGTCATCCTCCATTCGCTGCTCTCTCCCTTTCCCCCGCTGCCTCTCCGTCCCCCCTTCCCCCCCGCTGCCATCTCCCTCGCCGCAGTCGGAGGACGGCGCCGTGCTGGAGGCCGTGCGGGAGGCAGGGCCGCAAGGCGGAGTCGCCGCGTAGGAGGAAGGGTAGCGGCGTGGGCCCCACGCCGCGGCAAGGGCGCATGAAGCCGCGGCGACGGCCGGCGCTGCAGCGGGAGGCCGGGCATCCAGGTGGAGACGACGTGCGACAGGCTGGGCAGTGGCGCAGGAGACGGCCAACGGCGCGGAGACGAGCGTCGGCGCGTGGAGACGAGCGTTGGCACGCGGAGATGGATGTGGAGATGGACGATGAGCGACGCGGGGCCGGGGCTGAACGCACCGAGCCGCAGCGGCCCGACCGACGGCTGGAAGACGAGGGGAGACGGGGCAGGGGGAGGGCCGCCGCCGGCGTGGAGCAGGGAGGCGACGGCGGCGGTGTTGGGAGATGAGCAGGCGGCGTGTCCGGTGGGGAGGCAAGCCGCCGGCGGTGCGGGAGGCGGGCAGCCGGCGATGCGAGCCAGCGGGAGGAGTCGGAACACTGAAGTAGCGCGCGGGGGTGGCAAGCTCGAGGAAAAAGTAGCACGCAGGGGCAGGCGGAAGGGGCTCGGAGGAGAAAACTGAGGTCCAAGTCTCAGTATCCAAAACTGCAAAAATACTGCAGTTTTAGCAATACTGTGGAGTCTGTGGTATTCAAAACAGTGTTTTGAAAGGCTGAATCAAACACATTTGGACCAAAAAACCACAGCATTCTCTAATATCATGGTTTTGTAGCAAAACTATGAAAATATTTTGGTATCAAATAGGGCCTAAACTATGACTAGTGTTAGTGGCGGAATCAGCTTTCATATATAGCCTGGCGGACCCAACTTTTATATATTGGGTATACCAGGTGAAAAATTTAGAAAAAAAAACTAATGGTTTAGAAGTATAGAGCAACACTCATTGACCACCAGAATAATAAGTACTGTTTCATAGGGTCCACGGGATCCGCCCACCGAATAGTGTTGGTGACTCCAGAAGAAGAGGGACAAATCATAACTAATCACCAATCTAAATAAAGTAGCACTGGCAGGCAGATGCTCACGCTCTGCTACTGCTAGCAAGAGGAAAATGAAACGCGTAGGAGACTGGGGCAAAGGGCTTGCCTGTATTTAGTTTGAACATGCATTAAGGAACAAGGTGGTGGCAAGGGGTCGATAAAGTGCAGGTTGTGCTTGAGTACCGAGCGTTAACATTACTACTACTACGTGCATTTCATGCGAAAGGAGCTGATCCGGGTCCATCACGAGACCACGTCCATGACTCCATCCATGTCCGGGGCGGCGCCAACAAGTCTTGATACGCCGTCCCACGACAGCCCGCGCCTGCCTGCCGGCTGCCGCCCAAGATGCACAAATGGCAAGGCAGAGAGGGAGGCAGCCCGGGCGAGGCGACCCAAGAGGGGCGGCACAAGCATCCAACAAGCCTGGCACCCATGGGTCAGAAAAGGGCGGAAAATAAATCGGTGCCGTGGCGGTGACAACACGGGCCCATGCAGAATTTGACCGTTTGTTCCATGCCCAAGTTCAGCACAAGCTGCCCAAGACACCGCCGGCGACTTGTGGTCTGAACACACTTGCTGCCCAAGTTCAGCACAAGCTGAAGGTTCCGCCATTTCATTTAAAAACTACTACTACTACAGGCAACAGGTTGGAGGTTCTTCAGCCCTTGGAGCTGGAGCAGAGCAGAGTTTCAGTGGAGGATTGAACAAGACCACACTAATAATCCGGTCATCTCCTGCTGGTTCTCAAAATAGGTAACGCCCAAAATGAAATGTGCTGGGGACAACACCCTTCTCAAGCGTCGCTTTTGACAGAAACTGCAAGGTCTGTTTATGGCCATCGATCAGGCAAGGTTGAGTACAACTCCAACTATGGACTCACAGCGATCATGCAACCAAGGCTGCGAGCCGCTAGATTGATGAGTCTGCGACTTTTGTGCTGCTAGTGGCTTGTCCGAGAGACATGGTCGGTTCGTCATATCCCCATCCCCCCACCCCCGACTTTTGCGCTGCAGAAGTAGGACTGTTACAAAGTGAGAAAAGATACTGATCAGGTTAGGTTAGTACAAAACATAAATGCGTAATCAGGTGAGTATAAAGGACTCTAGTAAGAACGATTGGAGGTGCCTCGGCTATCCCCAATTGGAGAGTAAATTGACTGCATATAATACTGTTTGACAATGTAGCGCTACTGCAGACAGAGAGAACGGTAGTTGGAACAGTGGAGGAATAATGTTATAGACAAGATTTTTACTCCCTGGTTGGGGATGGTCAGTGCCTCTGAGGAACATCCTTGAGCAAGACATGAGAGAATAGCTGTACCAATATATAGTACAGAAATAATGAAAGCAAGACAGGAAAAAAACACTAAACTGAGATGTAATGTAGGCAACTACTGATTAGCAGCCAACACAGGGCCGAAGAACACGACTTAAATTACTTTTGCTGAATGTACAGTATCACTCTGTTTATCTACCATGAGCAGATTTTATCAGGCCTGAAAAATACAGGCTTACTGGGGCTCTCACACAGGTTTGAGGCATACAATTGTCACCAACATTTTGGAATCTAATTTACTCCGAGCAATGTATATTTCTTACATGCTTAACTAACATCATGAGGGGTTGTGAGATCACTGCCAGTAGTTGCTGGGTAGGAAACCATGGAACCGCGCAGAGATGTACGAAGAAAACCATTAACATAGTTCAGTTCAGTTCAGACGCTGATATTCCTAGATCTGGCTACAAACTCTGAACTCGCCCTGTAGCAGAGCAATAACATGAACATAGTTCATGGTCCTACAGCGAATTCAACAAGCAGCAGCATAAATTGACCAGAAAGACTTGCGACTTGGCAGAAGGTGCAATGTTTCAAGTAATCAGCGAATTTTTCTGCTACCTCGGGCAGGATTATTCATGTCACATAATAAATTGGAAGCCTTAGCACTGTACATCTAATAATCTGTAATGCAAATGAAGTTTAGCTAGGAACTGAGGAAGAGAAGCTAAGCTCCTCCTTAAAAAGGAGATGCAATCTGGAGCTCAGAAGTTGGTAAAAAGGATTGAGAAACTAGTAATGCCATGGTGATTCATAGTACCAGTTTCCGTCTTTCGGATGTATGCTAGAACCAGAACCTTGAATTGGGAAAACAGAGAAGAAAATGCGAGAACAAAAGGGGGATTATACTCACATTGACCTCCATCTCCATTGCATTCTCTCGAGTGATTTAGCCTGTTCGCTCGAGCTACTTTCAACTTCTTTTCAGTCATAGAACAGTAAAACTAGCTATTTCAGCTTCTTTTCAGTCATAGAACAGTAAAACTAGCTATATGTACAGTGATAATCTGCAGCCGCAGCCGGCTTATAAACTCAAGCGAACAGGCCATTTGATTTTGGTTCACCTGCATTGAGCAAGAGCGCATCAACGCGTTCAACAAAGGCACTGCAATAGGCACGTGGCCCCGATATCAACGCATCGATGTGTTGGTGCATCGCCCTCGTGCTGAAATCAAACGGCGGAAGCGCAACACAACGCAA
The DNA here is from genome assembly GCA_022530915.1 of Paspalum notatum. Lineage (NCBI taxonomy): Eukaryota > Viridiplantae > Streptophyta > Magnoliopsida > Poales > Poaceae > Paspalum > Paspalum notatum. The sequence goes on from CM039686.1 coordinate 18,797,481, forward strand.
ACGTTCTTCAGTCTGCTAATCTTTCTCAACTTCTTTTTTCCAAATTGAATTTGTATACAAGCGGTAAGTATATTGCAACATAGGAAAATTCAGCTGCCCAAATTCTCCACAAGATGTTCACTGCTACTCCATCGCATCCCTTAAATAATTAATTACATGGTCTTGTGTGGGCTTGTTTGCCATCTACTATATGTATCAATGAAGTGATCCAGGCAGCTGCTAACAGAAGGAAGAGCAGCAAGTCCTACCAAAATCTTCTAGGCTACCAGCTACAAGTAGTAAAAGAATTGCTAGTTGTTGTTTTTAGTCCAATTTGTACCAAAGAAACTGAAACCGATGGGAGGATAGGGTGGGATGCAGGAAGCCAAGAATGGGATGGGAAGACAGGAATGATATCTAGAAGAATGTGGTGCCGGCGAGGCCACGGTGGAGCAGGTTGTGGGCGATGTTGTCCCTGGCGCGCTTGGCCGCCTCGGACCGCACGGGGTTCTCCGGCGTGGTCTCGTCGTCCACCAGCTCGCAGCGGATGGCCGGGTCGACCTCCTCGCCGCGGATCTCGCAGATGTTGTGCAGGACGCAGCAGGCGCCGAGCACGACGGGGAGGTCCTGCAGCTTGACCTCGGTGCGCTTCTGCAGGCAGGCCCAGCGCGCCTTGAGCCTGGCGAAGGCGTCGACTGCGACGCGGCGGAGGTCGGCCACCTTCTCGTTGAAGGCGTGCTGCGTCCACGTGAGGTTGGGGTGCGTGTAGGGCACGAGCACCCAGTCCATGAGCGGGTAGCTGGCGCCGCCGACGAGCCAGGAGTCGTGCATGACCCCCGCGGCGGCGCGCTGGTGGAGCATGGACTTCTCGAGGACCTGGTCGTCGGGCATGGAGCCCGGCCATCCGATGCAGACGTCGGTGAAGGCGCCGTCGGGTCCGACGACGCCCTGCAGCGTGATGGAGTAGGACGTCTTCTGGTTGCGCTCCGTGTGGCGGCGGTTGAAGTATGCGGCGACGGAGATCTTGGGCGCGATGATGGGGATGTGCGTGGTGTACATGGCGCCGACGACGCCCGGCACGCCCGAGGTGCGCTCGAAGCTGGCCTTGAAGCGCGCGGCCGCGGCGTCGTCGGGCCACTGCAGGTAGCGCGGCATGAGCACGGTCTTGATGGCGGCGCAGACCTCGAGGACGAGCTTGTGGCAGGTGGAGATGCCGAGGCCGAAGCGCTTGGAGACGAGGCGCAGCGGCTCCCCCGTGGCGAGCCGCCAGACGCAGACAGCGACGCGCTGGCGCACGGGGATGGCGGCCCGGAGCATGGTGTCCTCCTTGGCCACGGCGGCGCCCAGCGCGTCGCAGATCATGTCGAAGGTCTCCCGCCCCATCCGGAACGCGCGGCGGAACTCCTCCTCCGGGTAGTCGGCGCTGTTGCAGCGGTCCCACCAGGCGCGGGACCGGTCCTTGACCCACAGCCGCCGCTGGTGGTGGCCCTGCGCTGCTCCCGCGGCGCGCGTGGGCGAGCCCGACGCGGATGCCGAAGCGGAGGCCGCCGAAGCGGCTGCCTCTTCCCCGGCCACGACGGCCGCGGCGGCCACCGACGCGGCGAGCCTGGAGCGCTTGGACCTGGCGGCGGCGTCGGACTCGGCGGTGGCGTCGAAGCTGCCCTCCATCTTGGCGTAGTAGTCCATCATGGCGTGCGAGCGGGTGTCGGCGTTGGACTCGAGCAGCGCGAGCTCCCGCCTGGACGCGTCCGCGGCGCCCGCGCGGTCCGCGTGCTCCTCCGCCTCCAGCGCCGCCAGCGACGTGAGTATCCTGGCGATGGACCGCTTCTTCTTGCCGTCGCTCTTGCTGCTGCTGTTGGCGGCGGAGGTGGGGGCGGCCCCTTCCCCGTCCCCCGCCGCCGCGCCCGCGCCCGCGTCCCCTCCGCCGCCGCGCTGCTTCCGGCGCCGGCCGCCGTTGGTCATCGCGTCGGCGCCGGGGCTCTGGTCCTCGAGCGCGAGCGGCGACGGCACCACCGCGGCGCCGGCGTCCTGGAGGAAGGAGTAGTAGAAGGCGAAGTCGTCGTCCCCTGCTGCTGCTGGTCCTCCCGCTCCTCCACCCCCACCGCTGGTTGGGGGGCGGCCGTTGGATTGGGATCTCATATACGCCTCCTCAGCTTGTCTCGCCACCACACACGCAACGCAAGCAGAGGAACAAGGCCGGGGGTACCCCGGGTCGGTCTCGCTCTCGCTCTCGCGTGCTGCTGGTGGGGGTGGGTGGGTGCGCCGTGCGCGTCAAAGCCTCAAACTTTGATGAGCGAAGCGAGGAGGGCAGGGCGCGGACGGGCGGGCGAGCGGAAATGGGACGATGGGAGCGGAGCCTCGTGGCGATTCTGGGGAGACTGGTGTGAAAGGGGGCGGATGTATATAAATACCCTTTGATGGTCTGATGTGACGAGGCGGAGGGAGGAGCAGTGTGTGAACGCGGGGGGGAGGTTGCTTTTTGGACAAGGAAAGGGTCGGAGCAAGGAAGGAAAGAAGGCGAGACCGACCTGCCTCCGCCTGCACAGCAGTCTCCTGACCCAGGGGCCAGGGGGTGCGGCGCTGGCTTGGGCTGTGTTTAGAACCCCAATTTCTTTTCAAAATTTCTAAAATTTTCATCACATCGAAGCATTAAATGTACTAAAATACGCATGTCCGGAGTATGAAATGCAGGTAAAAACAAAAACTAATTGCACAGTTTAGATGTACGTTACGAGACGAATCTTTTGAGCCTAGTTAGACTATGGTAGGATAATATTTACCACAAACAAACAAAACGTGCTACAGTGCTTTTTAGTTTGGAACAGTGACAGTTTTTAGGGTTCTAAACACACCCTTGGCTGGCTGCTGGCGTCCCCGCTGACACCACGCGTGGGGGAGCGTGCCGCGGCGCGGGATTTTACGCGGTTTCGCGCGGGAGCCGGGGACGGGATCGGGAAGGTGGGGTGTGGTGGGTGGGTAGGCTGGCACGGCACGACACGACACCGCGTGGACCCATATCGCTCGGCTCGGGCGGGCCACCGCCGGTCGCCCTCCTCGGCGGTGCGCGGTCAATGGGCGACGGCGTGGCCGCATGGCCCGGACATGTTCCGCATGCCGAGAGGAGAGCTGGCGTGGCGTGGCGTGGGTGGATTCGCTTGCGCGGACGGACAGCGCCGCAACGGTGAAAAATCAGCCGCAAGTGGCGCGGGCGAGGACGAGCGACCGTGACGGGGGGCAGGGCAGGGCAGCCGAGGAGGGGACGCGGCCGTCTCGTCTCGCCGTCTCCTGTCGCCTCCCTCCTCGCGGCTTCGCCACCGGTCCCCGCGCCGCGCTCGCCGACATGCCCATGCCCGACTCACCAATCACCATATGCGGTGCGGTGGGTGACGTTTCGGATGAGAGGCTGCTCGTCTTCCTAGGCGCGCGGCCAGCCGGGACGAGGGCGTGCACGCTGCGGCACCACCACGAACGCGGCGTCGCACAAAAAACCGTGGAATTTCTTGGTTCGGGACGTTTTTAATCTCTAGAGTTTCTTGAAACGCATGATTTTCTTAAAAAAAATCCTACTACGTTTTTTCTATAAATTTAAATTCATCCCTATGAAATTTACTCTGCGTTCCAAATGGATCCTATAATAATTTGGCTTTGTTCGCTGTGTAGGTCATAACGGTTAGGATTGGTTTGAATTACGTCTGAATGGTTTAGATATAATTGGTGTAAACTACCCACATCTATTAATGGTACATTCAAGTTAAAGTTGAGCTTAGATTTCAAACATCGTATTCAAGCATTAAAATTTTATTGGAACACGGTGGAATTTATTGAAGACGATCCACTCTATGCAGATTATTATGATTAACAGTATGCGCCTTCCGCGTCTTGTCAACAGACAGACCTTTGAACTAATACCTCACATTCACGCCTTTCTTTCTCATTGATTCCGAGACAATGTGAGAAAAAAAACACTGGCCCCCTTTGGAACGTAGGAATTTCACAGGATTGGCACAGGAATTTCACAGAAAACAGTTCAAAAACACAGAAAAAATGCAGGAACAGAAAAAATTCCCCGCGTTCCAAAGAGGGCCTAAAGGGTGGAAACATTTTCGTTCTATCGTTTTTTTTTCAATTTTTTCTAGTCCTTTCCAACCTGTGCGGTGGAGTCGATGTGAGGGATATCAAGGTTTTCATTGGGTGAAAATTGGTATTGAAAAACTTGCACTCTTATAGCGTAGATAGTTTTATTGTACCACATTGGCACGCAATACACTAGCACTTTGTTATATATAGGAAAATATTATCTCATCGGAACCGATTTGGTGAGACTTCTATCATAAAGATTGGCCAAATATGCTGAGGAGTGATGCCTAAGGCCTAGGTCAAGATGAAATCACGAGTTTAATACATATTGAAGCACAGTTTATTCTCGAGACTGGTTTAGACTGCAGGAGTAAGCCACGCAAGAAAAGATGTCTAGGCTATATACAGACTCTGTTTGGGACGTTCTACGTATAAATGGAAAAATAAAGAGATAAGCATAAAAAACGAAGAAAATAGATATAGATGTGAACGGGGAAATAAGAGGCAAGCCTTTTATAATTTAGAAACAAAGGGAGCAGCAGACTATATAATTTAGGGTAAACTATAGCCCTAAGACTACGTGGTTGGATAAATGGATTGCCTATACACTGTAGCGACACCGTTTACAGAGAGAAAGATAATTGGAATAGTAGATACACAATGCATTTACATATCCTGCTGCATATAGTCTTAACCAATGTAACTACCGAAGACTTGACACACCCTTGGATTGATCGGAGCGTCGTATATTCGGAATTTCCAATTTGGTCAATTGTGCAAAGTAGCTAGGGCACTGATCTTGTATGTTTAGTAGTGGTGGACATCGTACGTTACCCATCTCTACCTAATCTCTACCTAATATTAAAGAGAATAAGGTTTTTTGGTCTGTCTCCTCACAAACCTGACACGTGGGACCGATTTGTCCAAATTTATTTTTTCTAACATCTAAAATCCTTCTAGCGGATACCCGCATACAACGTACTGAGTCCGTATCGTCCTATCCCCAGCCAACTCCTCTGCCTTCCCAAATTGGCTTCAAACACGCGAATCAGTTGCACCAAACACATCGGACTTGCAGCCCCGCAGCCCCGATGCTTGATGACCCATATATCAGCTTTGTGGCCCAACTGTGGATAATAAGCGACATAATACAATACAATACAATACAACTTCAAACTATAATCCCAAATCGTCCATAAAACACCAAATATATCTACATATAACCAGACTACATGTTCATGACTACAACGAGACGTTGATGGTCCAAAAAGATCTCGCAGTTGCCGGCATCAACAAAAACGATCAATTAGAATTTGGGGACAAACCAAAACCAAAATCTTGCAAAAGATACAAGGCCAAGCAGATGCACACATTGACGCCGGGACGAGCGGACGGCAGTGAGCCGCTGCAAGCCTGTAGCTGGGTCACCATGACCGGATCGGCATAAGCTAACTTTAGAGTTTGGATGTCCGTGATACAGTAATATCTCTCTACTTCACTCGCCTAGCATTTTTTTTCATTATTATGTTTGAAACCGTGGCTTTAAGTTTCCACACAGAATGCACCCCCAGCTATTTTACCTACAGAATATGAAGGGCATATACATCAATTAATATTATTTTACCAACGGGCACATAAGTCAATTAACATTACCACAACTAATTCTTAAAAAAGCTAGATGTGTACTCTTCGGTCGGAGGTAGAAAATACAAAGCCAGACATAAAAGATCAAGCAATAGAAAAAAACCCTAAGCACTCCATATTGAGATTGAGATCTCTAGAAAGCGTTCACAATCCAAATCACATGAATCAACGGAAAAAAACTGGACTCTGTCGAATATAATTAATGTACACCAAATATAAATTTATAATAAATATTTCAATGGTAAGAGGGACGAACTCAACATCGTATCTTTCCACAAAACCTCGAGCAGCACATAAGACAACAAATTCGGTTGCGAATTTCCAATACCACAATAATAAATTCAGCAAAGCTAACAAGATATATACTCTTTCAGTCCATCTGTTTTTCAATAATTTTCCGTTGCAACGCACGGGTATTTTTTTAGTAGTTTTAAAAATATTTGTGGTAGTAGGTTGTTAAACAAAATGAAGATACTGCTGCCATTGCCGGTACTAGTTTGAAGGGGACAAAAGGAGAGAAAAGAAAGATCGAACCAAGTACTAGTAGTATGAACAACGATAGAGGGTCGGACGACTTGCAGTACAGGTCAAACCAAGCGCACATGTTCAAATTGGGGTCGGGTATGGCAGAAACGCTTGAAAAGTCAACTGACAAAAGGCAAAAAAAAAAAAAAAAAGCACAAGGAGAAACGAGCCTGTCCCCACGGAGCACGGGTAGGTCTTGAATCAAGCACGAAGAAATGATTCACCGAGAATAATACGTACTACAGCACACCCACCTCCTGTCTGCCGAATGCGACGTTCATGGTCAAGCAACGCAAAGGAAAGGTGGCGCATGTTCTGAGGCTATGGTCATCAGGAGGTGCATTTGTACTGTTTATAGTGTGTAATTATTATTTTTTTACTCTGAGTACAGTGCGCAAACAGTATTTTTCACATCTTTTTTCACCCCTGGTGACATGGTCTGATGAGATGTGTAATTTCCTAGTCAAATCGTCAGGTTAAGTCTGACTTCTAAGCCCCGGCCCATGCTTTTTTCTCCATCTCTTTTCCTGTATTAGTCTGAGGCGAGCATCTAGGGTGAACAGTGTCGCTACAGTGTCGTTTTATATTATATCCGGCCATATACCCAGACTGCTGGATTTAGCCTTATGCGTTTCAAATTTGAAGGTTTTTACGAGAGTTGACGCACACTGTGTAAAACAAATGCCGGCAGAAAGAAAGACATCAAGAAGAACCAAAACTGTAGCTTGGTCAGCGCAAACAAATTAACCTCAGCTGTCCTTTGCCAAAACTGTTCTACTAGATCTTTCTCAAACAAAAAAAAAAGAAAAGAAAAGCTGCCACGATCCGTCAACCAACGTAACATACGTTAGTAACATATAATATAGCCTATGATTGATCCACGGTTTACCAAGTGCAAAACGCCCTCCATCGGGCCTCGGCAACGCCGAAAAACACCTATATTATACATACTGCCTGACGCTAATCGTCTGCTTAAGCTGTTTATCCCGTGCCCGTCGGCCCGGTCGCGCACGTGACGTGGGCGTGACCCGAGGCTGACGCAAGGGGGGCAGATCGCGGGTAGCTAAATACAGTAGTGTATGACAAGCTGGCCCGGTTGACCGGCGGTGGTTAGCGTCGCGATCGTCCGCAAGAACGGCAGCTATTGCTGACGGCGACAGCAAATCCGGCCGGAGCCGGAATTGCATGGACCCCCGCCCGGATTGTGTACGAATAGATGCTGACATGTCAAGTTAGTACTTCTGTAGTCCTGTAGTAGAAGTAGATGATTTTCAATAACATTTTTCAAATCTCATTCTTTATCACTATTCTAATTACTTTTCTCTATTTACAGTGCAATATTTATATCAAACAGTACAAAACAATGTTTTGAAGAACCGTTTTGAGGCTCGCATTGGAGAGAGCCTCAAAGGAGACCGGGGCTGGCTAATCGGACCCGTCATGTGCAGCTGCGCGGAGTGAATGTGTTTCAGGTATGCCTATGGGCCATGGCAGGCCCCGTGAGCAGTAATCTGTTGATCTGATCTGTCATCTGAGTGCCTTGTGAATCAATAAGTCAAATGGTTCAATTTCAATGGCGTTTCTGTGCTCCACTCTCCTTACGGTACACCGGATTATCGGAATTGTTTCGTATCACCTAGAAAACCACTAGTGCGGCGTTGCCGGACTTGCCGCGCCATCTAGAGTTTTCAACAGACATATCAGTACAAATATCCATTGTCTATGAATTTAAAGTAAATTATTTGGACAAGTGGAAAAAACACAGAGTGGCCTCTGTTACCATGTCAAAGTCTTTGGTTGGTCTTTTGGGCTTCGGTATTTTGTTTGATGTCTGGATTTTTATTATTTTGTTTTATGGTTCGTGAGCCAAGGTTTACCTCGTGTAATTCTTATACACTTTTAGTGAAATACTTGCTTAGGCATGATTGAAAAAAAAAAGCTGTCAAAGTTGGGAGTTCCACTGAGATACACGCCCTTCCATTTTTATTTATAATACATGCTCCTGTGGAACGCAAAATTTTTATAGAAATTTCATAAGAATAAATTCAATTTTAAGGATAAAATGCGAGGTTTGAGAGAAAAAATCTCATGTTTCCAATGAGGCCGCCATGAAGAGGGGAAATGACATCCATCTCAAGTTTATTGATTTTATAGCATGCATGTTAAGTCTACATTGTGTGTACTTATCATTTGATTTGGCAATAATGCAAGGTCCAGTCGAAGTGCCTAAGTCAATGTTGGACATAGACAATAAATACAATACGCCAATACCTGAGTCGGCCCCTGAGAAATCTAACGAGAAATACTCGCGTTGATGTGATGCCCCCGGCACCTCAAAAGGTTTAACACACAGTTAGAGACAAGCTAATTATAGAGTAAGTCTTAATCATGCTTAGAGAGTAATGAGGACTAGGTGGAGAAATCACTAAGTCAAATTTTTTTCTATTCAAAATACAAAACCGCACATTTTTTGGTTGAGTAAGTCAACACCCATAAGTTTTGTGCAAAACACCAAGAACAAAAGTTCTAATCAGAAAATAATCTTCTACTTTGCTACTTTGACCATTGTTCAAAACCGAAGGACAAGAGGTCCAAAAGTTTAATTGAATCCCGCCAACGTTCTTAGGCGACAAAGGGACTCTTGATCAAATTTCAACCCTAATAAAACTTTCAAATTCATTAAGCACCTGAGCTCAGCTCCATTATCAAAGTTGCTGTACATACCATAAACTTCACTTTTGTTACACTAAGCATGGTTCAAAACTAGCCCTACTTGTTCCAAATTTGCACCTAAATAGCTCTTGAAATCAGCCCAAGTGGGTCTAAGGAAAATTCCCCAAGTCTTGATTTTCAGCTTATCCCCAAACTGATTCTGAAATTACTTTTGATTTAGCTATACAATGTCAAAATCTTCTTTTCTATGAAATGAAATTAAACTTGTTACCTTTCCAATGCATCTGATCTCAAAACGGTTGGATTTCATTTGGTACTTCAAAAGTTGAAAACAACAAAGACTCTACATAAAGTAAACCTACTGCTTGACCAAACCTTTGATCATGTTTTATCTTGTATTTCAAAATCCGTGGTGAATTGAATGAAACTTTATATATACAAAACCTGTAGACATTTTCATGATGACCTACTTTGGTAATTGGTGCTTGATCATGTATTGAGGTTTGCATAGTGTTTTGAGTCTTTTTCTGTCAGCATGTGAAATCTGTCAAAACCTGACCTGGATAGTAAGTTCAATTTTTCTTTAACCTACAGCCATTTTCATGCAAAGCTTTAATTGAGAAAGTTGTAGGTGATGAAATTATGAACAAAGTTTGTATGAAACTCCTTGTATGAAAGTAGTCACAATACGTACTTTTGGATTTTTTAAGTTGACAGGGTCTGTTGACCAAACTGGAGTTAGTAAGTTGAATTCAAATTTAAACCATATTTCCACATAGAACTGGGGATCAAGCCTTTTTACAAAGTTGTATATTTCAAATAGTACAACAATTCTTTCAATTGGAATTTTTCCAAATTCGGCATCTAAGTTGGTCCAAATTGCGAATTACAAAGACAAACAAAACCCAATTGGGTGTGTTTCTTCATATTTCCATTTTCCTCGTTTTTCCAGTCACTGACAGTGGGCCCCGCGATCCGGTAGGCGCGTCCACCGGCGTACGGGCAGCGCACCGTGCTGCGGATCGAGCCCTCCCCGCGCCTGTGGCTTCACCTGGACGGATTCTCGGCCTCCTGCGCTCTACCCTGCTCAGTCCCTCTCTGCCTCTCCCTTGGAACGCGACGCGCAGAGACGCCATGGCTGCCGTGGCCCGAGCTCCCTAAGCTCGCGAGCCTCGCTTCCTCATGTCTCCTTCCTCCCATCCCGCATGAGCAACACACTCTCCACACTCTTCTCCACCGTCCCCGCTACTCCTCGACACCCACCAGCGCGTCCTCCACCCTCCCCGCGAGTGCCACCCGCCATGGCCGGCATGGTGAGCTCGGCCTCCGCGTGGATCAACCCCTCTGGGCCACCCCCCACATCTAGGCCAGGTTCCCCGAGTGCGTCATCTCCCCGCGCATCTCGAGCGCCCAACTATGGCCTCATCCCTCCTGGTGCCAACGGATTGAGCCACGCCATGCCAAGCCGACGCCCGGAAGTTCACCTTCGGTTCACCGCCATTGCGCCACCTCTCCTCTCCACCACCGGCGACGAGATCAAGAGGAAACGAGGCCCCGTGTCCGGGAACACCTTCCCCGACCACGTCGGCTCCAAAACGGCGCCGCCACGCGCGTTGCCAAGCCCGGGAATGCAACCCTCCGCGCGCCCTCTCCCCTGTCCGAAGGTAGAAAAAGACCGTGGTTATTTTCAGATCTAGTCCCTACGTTTTAGCGTTTTTGCATTTTAATCCTGAGCGCTATTCACTTGGTCTTGCATATCTTCCATGCTAGCCCTTGAACTATATAATTAATTGCGTTTAGGTCCCTGATCTGTATGATTTTCTTTTAAATGCATTTTTCTAGATCAGTGAATTCGAAAATTCATAACAAATCTAATAAAAATCTAAAAAAATGCAAACTCAGTGGCTATGGACCCCTTGTTAATAGATCTACAGGATGGCTATGATATGGATCCATGAAAAGACTGTTTTACCCTCGGTTTAGTGCATGCATTTTTAAAACTAGATAAATGACAAAAGTGGGCAAAATGAACTCCTAAAATATTGAAATATGGATAGTAGCTTTAGTGTGATATTTAGGCTCTGGGAAAAACTTGGGTAGCAGCAGCACATTCTGTTAAAGGACATATCTACCCCTAGGCTTAATTTTTGCAATAAAAATACATGGGGAAATACTTCCCACATGAAACTTGCTCCAAATACTGTACTGGATTTTATGGGAACTCTTTATGGTATATTTAGCTTTTTGGTAAAGTTTGAGGCTCTGCATTTAAGGTTTAAGTGGTGATTTAAAAATGACAAGATGTTGCCTGCTTAACTAAGTAATAGGAAAAAGTTGTTTTAAAGTGCATAATAAATTCTATGAAAAATATGGTAGTGTGCTGGTCAGTTGTTGGTTCTAGATAGTATTTTTGTGGAATTTATAGTCACTGTTGTGATGCTTCGGCATCTCAAATACCTAATTAAAGTAATTTTGCATTAATCATTCATCATAAACATCATGTCATAGCCATGGTTAGTAAAGCATGGTCAAAACTTGGAAAAAGTGCAACCTTGTTAAGTGTTGTTTACACATGTGTGGTTCCATGTTTGCTATTGTAAACCTATTTTCCTTTGAGATCTATATGAAACCTATATTATCAAAAGTATAGACAAAGAGGTGTTGAACAACTTTTACAATTGGAGTTTTGACATTTGATGAAGTTTACATGGTGATTTGGGTCATTATTTGTCAATTGAGAAAACCACTTCAAATCTGACTTGTTTTGTGAATTCAAATTTTCTCTAGCTTACAGTCACTTTCATGAAAAGCTCCCATTGAATAAGTTGTAGGGTTTGAAATCCTAAGCAACTCACTCAAAAGGCACTTTGGGAGACAAGGCCTGGAAATAGGACTTTTCATTTTTCCAAGCAATAAAGGTACCCTGTCCATACCTAGGGCTGATCACTAAATTTGAATTTAAATCATACTTACACTTGGATTTTGGGGTTGTTTATTTTGAAAAAATTGTAGATCTCTCAGAGTAGAACATTTCTCCCAATTGGGACTTTTCCAAATTCGGCCTCTAATTGGGCCAAAACAGCGAATTACAGGAGGGATAAAAACACATTTTCCATTTTTCCAAATCCTGAGTCATTGACCGGTGGGGCCCGCGATCCGTGCCGCGTGGCTCGCCGGCGTACAGGGAGTACGGCGAGCCACCGGCCGGCCTCCCCGCGCGCGTCATGTGAACGAGACCGAAGCCCTCTATCCATTCACCTCCTTCACTCGTTCTCTCCCCCACCCAAACCCTCTCCCTCCGCCTCACTTGTCCGCGCCGCCATTGGAGCCGAGGCTCGGAGCTCAAGCTCGCGCCGCCGCCATCCGGCCACTTCCTACCCCGAGACCGCCACCGTTGCAACCACCGCTCCACCGCGCACCCGTAGCCCTTGATCTCGCCGTCTCTCCCCCACCCGGCGCCGAGATCCACCTCCGCTCGACGTCGAGCTCGCGCCGCCGTCGCTCCGGTTCACCGCCGGTTCATCACCGTAGCAACCACCCTTCACTGCCTCCCGGTGCTCCAGACCCCCACCGCCAGCTCCGGCTCGGCCCCACGCGCCCAACGCGCTAGGTATCGCGACCGCCATCGCCTCCTCCACCTCTCCCCGCGCGCGCCGCTCGCGCGCACCCCGCGCCACCCACGGGCTCACTCCGGCTCTCTCCACGCCTCCACTTCGCCTCCGCCGGGTTCGCCGTGTCCCCGCGCAGCTCGGGCACCCTTTGGCCCCGCCATTCGCCGCCTCGACCGCCGGATCGACCCCGCACCGCCGCGGCCTCGCCGCGCGTTCACCCTCCGGTTCACCGCCACCGCACCGCCTGCTCGTTCCACCCCGCGCGACGAGGTCTTGGGGAACCAGTAGCCCGAGGTCGGGAACATCCTCACCAACCTCGTCGGTTTCAAGTAGAAGCCCCACGACGCCGGCGTAGCCCCGCCAAGCGCCGGCCACCGCGCGCCGTTCGCCCCTGCCGGAGGAAGAAGAAGGGTGGGCAGTTTTGCATAAAACCCCCTAGCTGATTCCATTTTCCAGCTTTTTATGTTAACTATTCACTGTGTCTTGCGAAAAGTGCAGATTTAACCCTAGACCTACTAGCGTTTTACAAGTTAACCCGAGCCTTGGCATTTTTGCAGATCTAACCCTGGGTTCTACGGGTTTCACGTGCACTGTTCGCTGAGTCTTGGCCTACTTGCCTGCTACCCCTGAAAACTACGGTTAATTACGTTTAGGTCCCTAGTCTGAGTGATTTTCCATTTAAATGCATTTAAATTAGCTGTGAACTTTGGAAAATCATATAAAATCACAGAAAATTTCAAAATGGACAAACTCAGATGCGTTTGACTCCTCTTGAATAGATCTACATGATAGGTATGATGTGGAAGTGTGAAATGTCTGTTTTGCCCTTGGTTAGTTGCATGCAAGATTAATTAGGTTAAAAGTCAAAAGTGGACTAAATGAACTCCAAATGCATGAAACTTGGATAGTAGCCTTCTCGTGGCATTGTAGCACCATGTGAATTTTTGTAGCCCTAGCACATGCTGTTTAATTACCCTTTTGCCATTTTACATGTGTTATGTGCATTTATTTAACCTAGGAATTGGAGGCTACATAGAATATGCTCAAATCGACTCTCGAGCATTTTTCATATACTTTGGGTAGTATAAGTTTCTCACTGGTACAATATGAGCCCCTGCATGTTAAGTTTTAATAGCATTTTGAAAATGATAAAATGGTGCATGTTGGAAATGATAGATAGAAAAAAGTGGTCATGACTTGCTAGGAAAATTTCTCCGGAAAAATTTGGTAGCCTAAGGTTGATGCATAGAGTCCAGAAAGTATATGTTTGATCTAGGTCCATCGAGGTACTCCATGTTTAGGTAGTTTATCAATCACCTTTTCGCCTGTTCATGAAATGGTTATTCATACGTGTGTTTCGTGTTCATGCACCTAATTTCTTGCATCATCCTGCATGTCAATCATACAGTGACGCTCGTTACAGATACGTGATCAATAAACGAGCGCGTGGAACTACTTCAACCAACGGTGATCCAAAAGACCAACTAAGACTCATTCACGACCTGGAGGGCCCATCAGTCGTGCTTGGAAGGAGGGGTTGTCCAAGGGATCAAGGGGTTGCCTGGGGCAAAGCCTCACAACCCGGCAAACTAACAGTAGCTTAGTTTGTTGGTTTATTAAAGTGAAGCAAGGTAGGCAGGACCATGCAAATCCCAGCAAACAAATTATTTTGAGTTACGCATATGCACTAGGGTTGATTGAAACCAATTGCATTAGACTTCCCGGCCGCCCTGGCCCTAGTACCTATACTTAGGATTCGTAGGACGAGTGCCTAGAATGGTTAGGCGCGAGTAGACACGAGTGAACACTGTCACTCGTCTCGTAGGGTTTACTTTCAAATGATGAATACTCGTTACTATGAATTTATTATTGCTATGTTATGCTTTCAATTGAGACCGGGCGGAGATATGGGATTACTATGTTGAAAAATGATGTGGATGGTACGGTGGACTCCGCCCGAGTCGCATAAGGCCCTTTCGCTGTTCGCCTGCTGATCGGCATAACATTGCTAGGGTGCTTATCCGAGATCAATGGACCGGTGAAAGTCTTACTTGTGCTGTCTCAAGAAAGGGGCACGTTTCTACCCGCGGGTTGAGAGAAAGGTGGCCGCGGAGGCGGGTGTCAAAGGAGGGCAGAACCCGACATAACCGAGGTAACACTTCTACGACAACGCGCTCCGGGAGTCAGGCGGGAGTGGTCATCGAACTTGAGACGGGACAAGTGGAGATGGGGGGAGCATACGTGGAACGCTGGGAGTTAGTAAGCATATGCCATACTGGTGCTTCTAGTTATTCCCGAGAATATAAAAATCGATTCGAATCGCTGATGCTCACCGGGTGTGAGAATGCCAATATCGCACACGGGCAACGTAGAACTGTTTGAGGCATGATGTTTTATGGAATTGCTGATCTGATACTACACAATGGATATATATGATTTACTTCATGCAAATTATTCACTTTATATTACCAATGACATTCAGGATAAGGACTAGCGGCTGTCAAATCCCGCTATAGCATGACACTAAAACATAGTGGATAATCATGATTAAAGGATAGCGACTGTCAAATCCCGCTATCCTATGGCAACAGTTTACAGTTTAAAATCAATGGCTAAGTACCTACTTGCTAGTAAGCTGAGCTTTGCGTCAGCCGTAAACCCCGTTCATTAAGTCCTACTGAGTAATTAGTACTCAGGGTTTGCCCCCACTTTTGGCTCACAGGTACTGGCAGCATTCGGATAGCTGCTTGGAGAAGGGTAGCACCGGTGGGCTCGGTGCTACTCGCCTCGTTCGTCTGTATGAAGACTACTTTAAGTATTTGGTTCCCGCTGCGAGATGTTTTGAAACGCTTCCGTATTATATATATTTTGGACATGTATTTGACTATATACATTCTTGGTTTGTAAACTAAGCCTATCTATTCTATATTTCAACTGACTGGGATGATGTAACTGTTGTGGCTTCATCGAGAGTCGGATATGTATGATGTCGGTTTCTCTGAGAAATGGTGTTATCGAGAGCCGAAGGCCTCTCGACGGACACCGAGTTTAGTACAGTCTAAATACTCTACAAGCTAATGGTGGCAGGTGTACTTAGCCCGTATTAAATCGGCGGTTCCGCCACAACTGTTTTATTTTGCATCTACCATAAGCTAAAGAAAATAGATGACCAATCAAACCATGAGTATTTTGCTTGCTGATTTTTGTACATGGTATTTATAGTTTGTATTGGTTACAAAGTAAATTTCATGAACAGAAACCTTTTTCATGAATTATGAAAAATCTGGAAAGATATAGGGCTGATAACTTGCTGGAATTTCCAAAAATTAACTATAACTCCTTTGTATCTGAAATTTTGACAGCAGCATCATGTAGTATGTTTCTGCATGTCATAAATATATGAGTCCATTTGTCATTTTCTAACAACCTGAACTTAGACGCGAGTTTTAATTCATAAGTTGGGCATGTTGCATTGAATCATTGTGTAGGCGTTTATTTGCAAATTGATATTATTATGAATGTGGGTTGATTTCTGTGATGCTCCGGTATCTCAAGTGCATGATTATCATTTGCATATGCATCATTCATCATAGAGCATCATATATTGATATGCATTTGAAATCCATCATCAAACTAGGTTGAAATGCAAATTGCTAAACCCTGTTTTCTGCATGTATGTTGTTGTTTGTAGTCATAACTTTAATTCTATTGTAATCTAGGTGAAATTTATTGAACCAAACCTGTAGACAACTTCATAATGAACAACTTTGATAATTGGAGCTTAGCCATACACGGAGGTTATCATGGTGTTTTAAGTCTTTTTCTGTCAGCTTGTGAAACCTGATCTGCTCAGAAATTTCAATTTTTCTCTAAGGTACAGCCACTTTCATGCAAAGCTATAATTGAATGAAATGTAGATCTTGAAATTATAAGCAACATTTTTAAGAAGCACTTTAGGAGAAAATGGCTAGAAATATGACTTTTGAATTTCCCAAGCAATAAAGGTCCACTATCCAAATTTAGGGCTGCTAGGTAAATTCAAATTTAAATCGTATTTCCACTCAGATTTTGGTATTAGGCCTTTGACAAAATTGTAGAGCTTAATGAGTAGAACATTTCAGCCTATTGGGATTTTGTAAATTAGGCTTCTAGATTGGTCAAATATGCGATTTTCAGAGAAAACACATTTCCTTTTGTGTTTTTCTTATGTCACTGACGGGTGGGGCCCGGCTGTCAGGCGCCGCGCCCGTGGCGGGCCGGTGGCCGCCACGCGGACGCCGACGTACGGGCAATGGCCCTCGGCCACGGATCGATGCCCCGAGCGAGTCCTTAAGTGGAGGAGCTCCCCTTCGGCTCTCTCTTTCCTTCCCCCCCGCGTGGTTCGCCTCACCATTGCTCCGCTATAGCCTCCGCCGTCCGAGCCGCCATTGGCGCGCCCGAGCTCAAAGCTCGAGCTCGCGCCGTTGTCCCCGTCCACCTCAGCGCCCTAGACCGCCACCACCACCTCCGTCGCAACCTCACGCACCCGATGCGCTAGGTCTCGTCGCCACTCCGCCACCCGAATGCCGAATCCAATCTCGCCTCGACGTCACCGAGCCGACGGTTCACGTCCTCGCTGTCTCGGTCCACCGTCGCCGCACGCCTCCTCCCCACCGCCTCTGTCGCCGCCGTCACCCCAAGGTAGAAGCCCGTGTCTAGGGGCACCCTTGCCGAGCCATGTCGCGGCCGCGGCGGACCGGAGCTCGCCGGCGTGCGTGCGCGTTCCCGCGCGGCCGATGGCCGGCCGGAGGTGGAAGATGACCCCGGCAACTTTTAGATCTAGCCCCTGCGTTTTTGTTTATTTACATCTAAGTCCACGCACTGTTGAATGAGTCCGGTGGATCTTGCGTGCTAGCCCCTGGGGTTTTGAAATAATCGCGATCTAGTGCCTGGATCGAGGTTTTTTTAGATTTTTGTTTAAAATTGGTTGAAACTTTAAAAAATTATAATAAATCAAATAAAAATCCAAAAAGGACAAACCCAGTGACTATGAACTCTTTGTGACTAGATCTATAGGATGGGTATGATGTGGAGATGTGCATTGACTGTTTTGCCCCTGATCTAATACATGCATTTTAAACCTAGTTAAATGAAAAACATGGTCTAAATGAACCCCAAAAATTATAAAACTTGAACAATAGTTTGGTTAGGGTATCTGGACACTGTGTGATTTTTGGTAGCACTAGAACTGCTTGGATTGTCACTGTTTTGCCATTATGTCTATATTTTGTGCATTTATTTAACTTGTAAAATGAAGACTATATAAAACCTGCTCAAAATGGCTCCCTAGAATTTTCATATGCTCTATTTAGCATGAGTAGATCACTGGTGAAGTATGGACCTGTGCATGTTTAATTTTGATACTGTTTTGAAAATAACAAAATGTTACTTGTTGGAAATGATAATTGGAAAAAGTGATGTCAGAGTGATAGGAAAATTCTCTGAAAAATTTGGTAGTTTACGATGATGCATAGGTTTCATAAAGTAATTTTGTGGACTTTATAAGCGCTGTGGTATTTTGCATCTAAAGCAGGCTAAAGAAAATATATGGAAAATAGATGTTCTATCAAAGTATGGATTTTGTGCTCACTGATTTTTGTGTAGTATTTCATGCTTTATACTGCTCACTGAGTAAATTTCATGATCAGAAAACATTCCTGTAAATTATGAAAAATCTAGAAAGATAATGGGCTGATAATTTGCTGGAATTTTAATAAATTAATTATAACTCCATTGCGGCTGAAATACAGTAGCTTTGTATACCAATTTTATGCATTTCATAAAAGTTTGAGATCAATTGAAGTTGTCTAACTATTTAAACTCAGATGCATGTTTTAATTCATAAGGTGTGATTGTTTACAATAAGTGTGTGCATTTGTATTTACTTGGGCTCCAAATCACCAGCAGTTATTCATAAAGCATATGTTGCACACTGTCATATACATTTTAGCAGCATCTCACGCATGCATGTGCATTCATTGCTCTCATATTGGCATTATATCATTCATATAGACACCGAGAGCGAAGGACTGACGTAGGAGCTACCGCAGATCGAAGAGCCAGACGACCAGGAGCAAGGAGACCAGCAGCGGGAGGAGAACCCGCAGCAAACCACTGAAGGTGCATCTGAAGGGACAGACTTTAGCAAAGAAGGTGGGCAGGACCATACTTTTTCCAGAAAATGTGTTATATTTGATGAGTACGCATATGCATTAGGAGTTGCTTGAAACCAATTGCATTAGACTCCTTGGCCGCCCTGGCATTAGCACCTACAATAGAGTATATAGGACGAGTATGCCTAGTAACGCTAGGTACGAGTAGACACGAGTGAGTGATGTCACTCGTCACGTAGGTGCTTTTCAAAATACCAAAATCTTACTATTATGGAAGTCATTATTATGCTTATGATTTAACTGGAGACCGGGCGGAAAATAAGTTTACTTTTGTGGTGTGCGTTGTTGTTGTGTTCGGCTCCGCCCGAGTCACATAAGGCCGTTCGTTGTTCGCCTATTGGTCGATATAACATTGCTAGAGTGCTTATCCAGGCCGTGGGATTGGTGAAAGTCTTACTTGTGAACAGAGACAGGTTCCTACTGTTGAGCTTTGGGGAGCTTGTACTCAATGGAGAGCTGACCCGGTACACCGAGGTATCGCTCCTGCGAGGGTATAACCTAGGAAAAACGGCGGGATTGAATCGAATTTGGGATGTGACAAGTGGAGATGGGGGATATATGTGAGGAAAGCCGAGGGTTAGTAAGCATATATTTTCTGGCATTTTTAGTTATTTCACCAGCAGTTATTCATAAAGTACATGTTGCACACTGTCATATACATTTTAGCAGCATCTCACGCATGCATGTGCATTCATTGCTCTCATATTTGGCATTATATCATTCATATAGACACCGGGACCGAAGGACTGACGCAGGAGCTACCGCAGATCGAAGAGCCGGACGACCAGGAGCAAGGAGACCAGCAGCGGGAGGAGAACCCGCAGCAGACCACTGAAGGTGCACCTGAAGGGACTGACTTTAGCGAAGAAGGTAGGCAGGACCATACTTTTCCCAGCAAATGTGTTATATTTGATGAGTACGTATATGCATTAGGAGTTGCTTGAAACCAATTGCATTAGACTCCTTGGCCGACCTGGCATTAACACCTACAATAGAGTACGTAGAACGAGTATGCCTAGTAACGCTAGGTACGAGTAGACACGAGTGAGTGATGTTACTCGTCACGTAGGTGCTTTTCAAAATACCAAAATCTTACTATTATGAAAGTCATTATTATGCTTATGATTTAACTGGAGACCGGACAGAAAATAAGTTTACTTTTGTGGTGTGCGTTGTTGTTGTGTTCGGCTCCGCCTGAGTCGCATAAGGCCGTTCGTTGTTCGCCTATTGGCCGGCATAACATTGCTAGAATGCTTATCCAGGCCGTGGGACTTGTGAAAGTCTTACTTGTGACATCCAAAGAACAGAGACAGGTTCCTACGGTTAAGCCTTGGAGAGCTTGTTCTCAATGGAGGGCTGACCCGGTACGCACAGGTATCACTCCTGCGAGGGCACAACCTGGAAAGAACGGCGGGATTGAATCGAACTTGGGATGGAACAAGTGGAGATGGGGGATATATGTGAGGAAAGCCGAGGGTCAGTAAGCATATATTTCCTGGCATTTTTAGTTATTTCCAAGAACTAAAAATCGATTCGAATCGCTGATGCTCACTAGGTGTGAGAATGCCAATGCTTTTGAGGTCCAATGTAGTAACTACTTGAATACAGTATGCTTACGATTCTTGTTTTCGAATTCCACATGCTTGTATTTGTATGTTTACACTCCTGTAAGTTACTATTATCATGATATATGCAAATGTTGGAACATGTTACTTTATGCTTAATTCATCACTGTTAAAGAATCAATGGCTAAGGATCCACTTGTTAGTAAGCAAGCTTTGCGTCAGCCGTAAGCCATTCCATTGAGTCCTATTGAGTAATTAGAACTTAGGGTTTGCCCTCACTTTTGAGCTGCAGGTATGGAGTTCTTTGTGTGTGCCTGTGTTGGTAGGGGTGCTTGCTTCCACCAGGGATGATGATCATCATGTGGCACGTGAGCAGCATCGGTGGGCTCGATGTTGCTTCACCATTGCAAGTCATCTGAGTTATCATGAACTTTGAACTTAACTTCCGCTGCGAGATACTTTTAAACTTACTTATCGTATGGTATTATGGTGGAACTGTATTTTATTTTCGAACTGGTTTGTAACCTAAGTCTATTTACCATCTATTTCAACTGCCTGTGATGATGTAACTGTTGTGGCTCCATCGAGAGTCGGATGTGTGTGATGTCGGTTCCTCTGAGTTTGGTGTTATCGAGAGCCGAAGGCCTCTCGACGGACGACCGGGTTTAGTTTGGCCTAAACACACTGCGAACCAAAGGTGGCAAGTGTGTTTAGTCTGGATTAAATCGGCGGTTCCACCACAATTTCTTGTTGCATACTATCTATTATTCTCTGTGTCACTCGATTAAGAAATTAATTTACTTACTCGTGTAAAACACTTGAAGTCGATATAGGGTTTTAAACCATTAAATAAACAAAATGCACGATATAGATAGTGAATGTTTCCTATAAATGCATGAAGTGTATGATTGCAACTTGTTACTGTTTGGAAATAAACATCACCACCACGTCCATCTTAGTAATACAAGTAACTAGATAACTGTGACTTGTTTTATCGGGCTACATCATTAACATTCTGCCGGTGTGATCAATAGTTGTATATTGGTGACTTCATGATTGTGTGTTTGCTCAATGTTTGTAAGAGTATTCCCTGCCTAAAAGTAGTTATCAATCACTTTTATGATTATCCATGGAGTAATTGTCCATATGTGTGATCGATATTCATGCATCTCATTCACTACATCATGCATATCATTCATATAGCGGCGCTCATTGTAGAGACGTGATCAAGAAGTGAGCGCGTGGAGCTACTTCAACCAACAGTGGACCAAAAGATCAACTAAGCCCCAAGCACGACCGGGAGGGCCCATCAGTCGTGTTTAGAAGGAAGAGTGGTCCAAGGGATCAAGGGGTTGCCTGGAGCAAAGCCCCACAACCCGGCAAACTAACATTAGCTTAGTTTGTTGGTTTTCTTTAAATAAAAGCAAAGGTAGGCAGGACCATACTTTTCCCGAGCAAATATGTTATATTGGATGATTACGCATATGCATAAACCAATTGCATTAGACTTCCTGGCCGCCCTGACCCTAGCACCTATCCATAGAGTCCCTAGGACGAGTATGCCTAGTATTGCTAGGTGCGAGTAGACACGAGTGAATGGAGTCACTCGTCTCGTAGGTGATTTCAAAATCACATAAATCTTATTATTGTGGAAGTTATTATTATGCTCATGATTTAAATGGAGACCGGACGGAGCATAAATTTATTTTTGGGGTGTGCGTTGTTGTTATATTTGGTTCCGCCCGAGTCGCATAAGGCTCATCCGTGTTCGTTTGCTGATCGGCATAATATTGCTAGAATGTTTAACCAGGCCATGGGACTGGTGAAAGCTTATTTGTGCCATCCGAAATTTTCAGGGTGCCGCCCATCCACTACTTGGAAGCAGTTAGCCCGGGGGAGCTTTGATCTCACTACGGGGAGTCCGAGATGTCGGCAGGCTCGCCGTGGGGGCACAATTCGGGGGTTCGGTGGGGGCGCTTTAAATCTTGGGATGAGACAAGTGGAGATGGAGACTATACGTGAGAACACCGAGGGTTAGTAAGCATATAGCCCTAGCATTTTTAGTTATTCCCGAAAATTAAAAATCGATTTGAATCGCTGATGCTCACCAGGTGTGAGAATGCCAATATCACTGACGGGCAACGTCGTAACAACTCGAATATATTATGCTTATGATTCATGATTTCAAATTCCACATGCTTCTATTTGTATGTTTACATTTCTGCAAGATATTACTATTATGATACATGCAAATGTTGGAACATGTTACTTTATGCTTAATTTATCACTGTTTAAAGAAATCAATGGCTAAGGATCCACTTGTTAGTAAGCAAGCTTTGCGTCAGCCGTAAGCCAATCCATTAAGTCCTACTGAGTAATTAGTACTTAGGGTTTGTTCCCATCTTGTGAGCGTAGGTATGCAGTTTCTTGTATGCACCTGTGTTGGAGGAGGTGCATGCCCCCATCAGGAGTGATCATCATCATGGATGGCATAGGAGCAACATCGGTGGGCTCGATGTTGTTTCATCGTTGCAAGTCTCTGAGTCATCATGAACTCTGAATTTTAAATTCCGCTGCGAGATACTTTTGAACTTGCTTATCGTATGGTACTACTTTGGAACTCTATTTTATTTCGAACTGGTTTGTAACCTAAGTCTATTTACTATCTATTTTAACTGCCTGTGATGATGTAACTGTTGTGGCTCCATCGAGAGTCGGATGTGTGTGATGTCGGTTCCTCTGGGTTTGGTGTTATCGAGAGCCGAAGGACTCTCGATGGACGACCGGATTTAGTTTGGCCTAAGCACACTACGAGCCAGAGGTGGCAGGTGTGTTTAGCCCGGATTAAATCGGCGGTTCCGCCACAGTTGACTCTGTAGAATATGATATATTAGTCCTATAATAATTGTTTTGTCTTATGATACATCAAAACTCACTTTAAGGCCTACATGCATTTAGACCGGGTGCTCGCAGCTTGTGCAGACACATCATGCATTTCAAACCTCTATGTACAATGCTCAAACAATGTTATCATGGTTTTGGTCTGCTGCACTCAACCTTAGACTATTTTCACCGGTCTAACCATTCCACCACCACATTTTAAGCTTGTCTCTATTGGGTCTGTTGGGTTAGCTTTTGATAGCTGGCTGCCGCTGCAGCTGCTTTGGAGTACTACTTAGAGTCTACTGTAGCTTTGCCTGGTGAAGCATCAAGCCGCAGCAGCAGCCCGCCGAAGCAAGCCAAACGAACACACCCATTTACAGTGCGCGCACAATACCCGCAAAATAAAATGGAAAGGCTTTTGGGCGGCCTGGTGAACATAGTCTTACAAGGACAAAGGTCACAAATACAAACATGAAAGTTGTGAGGATATGAGTGGGTAGGGACAACACAGCCTAGGCCCTAGCTGCACTGCAAGGCGCTCGGGCGGCACACAGCCGTGAACCCCCATCGAAAAACACCACGTATCTCTATAAGACCATCCCCAATTGGTGGAGTAAATTGGATGTTTATAGTACTGTTTGACACTGCAGCGTTATTGTAGACAGAGAGGAAGGTAGTTGGAATAGTGGATGATTAGAGATAAACAATGCATTTGGACATCCCATTGGGAATAGCCTGAACACCCAAAAGTACGAGGACACCAAAGCTCCCAAATACCCCCCGACATTATGAAATCTACTATTAGAATTGGGGTTGAGAGGGAAGCAAAGGGCACCGATGAATCCTACAGAGTCATTGAGTAGCAAGCTGGTTCAAGTTAGATCGTTAACTTGTTCGTCATGGAATACAAATGAGGCAGTGTTCGTTTCGGGGGGTGGGGCATCCGGGCAGGGGGAAGGTTCTGGGCGGACGACGTGTGATAGGCTAGAGCCGGTATCGGACGGACCTAAGGAAATCAGGGGAATATTCCTCTCCCCATCCCCCGAAAAGAACAGAGCCTGAGCCGATACGTGCCGATCTCCCAAGCTGAACGAGCTAAAGCCAGCCCTATAAAATACTCCATTCATTTTAAACTGTATACCATTTGAATTTTTAAACGTCAACTTTGACTAGTGATTTTATTCAAATGTTTTTACATATATCATTTATTTATATTTTGATCTAGTTTACTATATAGTGAACTTTAAGTATGACTTAATTTTTTTGCTTATTTTTATAATTTTCTTGAATAAAACAAATAATAAAGGTTAACGGAAAGAAGTAAACGACTACTGTGCACACCCAAGATCCGTTTGGCAAATGGGACGGGAGGTGGGATTGGCCGATTGGGATATCCCTATTTCATCTCCTCACATTTCCCATCTTTTATCCATATCACATCCTCTTATCCCAATATCTAAGCAACACCTCAAATCACATGCAATGTCCTGTACTCACACCATGTGATAGAAAGCGTAAAACGATGAGTACGTTATCACGACATGAGACACAAAGCCTCATGATATTACGCTTTCTTCCTGAAGATGGAGCCGCCTGACCCGATCCGATCCGATCCGACCCGACCAAGAACCGGACGAACTAAACGGATCGGCCGGGGGGCGAGCACGCGTCCGGCCGCGCGAGGTAGAGCGTCGAGGCGGCGGCGGCAAACTGA
This sequence comes from Paspalum notatum, assembly GCA_022530915.1. Lineage (NCBI taxonomy): Eukaryota > Viridiplantae > Streptophyta > Magnoliopsida > Poales > Poaceae > Paspalum > Paspalum notatum. Next base: position 18,822,364 of record CM039686.1, read on the forward strand.
GGAGTGAGGCGTCAAGCTCAAGCAGGAGGCAGGCAGGATGTCGTCAGTGTACGTGCTTGAGCCCCTGACGAAGGGCAAGGTGGTGGTGCAGACGACGGCCGGTCCGCTCGACATCGAGCTGTGGCCCAAGGAGGCCCCAAAGGCGGCGCGCAACTTCGTCCAGCTCTGCCTCGAGGGCTACTACGACGGCACCCTCTTCCACCGCGTCATCAAGAACTTCCTCGTCCAGGGCGGCGACCCCACCGGCTCCGGCACCGGTATACCGTCCCCACTCCCCCCGAGCTTATCTATACCTGTACCTATCTAGGGTTTCTGTGCCCTGATGTTGATTTCTACCAAATGGATTCATAGATTTTGACCGAATTACTAACTAATGCCTCAAATTTGAATGAATTCGTGCCTGGGTAACTACACATGATTGTTTTTGGTACATAGGTTTTGGCGATTTGCAATGGGTGTGAGTGGAGGGAGGGTTCGGGATGCTTCGATTTGGAGCTGATGACTTCTTTTTCTGGCTTCATTCCTGCAGGAGGTGAGAGCATCTATGGTGCACCTTTTGCGGATGAGTTCCACTCACGGCTGAGGTTTAACCACAGGGGTTTAGTGGCGTGCGCCAATGCTGGGACGCCTCATTCTAATGGAAGCCAGTTCTTTATCACCCTTGACCGTTGCGATTGGCTTGATAAGAAGAACACCATCTTTGGGAAGGTTCTGTATCTAGTTTGAGAGCTCTTTGCGGTGCGTGCCTTTGTACAGCGTGCTGTTCCTCTGGACTCATGGTTTGCTACATGTTGTGCACAGGTTACTGGTGATTCTATTTTCAATCTTCTTTCCTTGGCCGATGTTGAGACTGATAAGGATGATCGACCTGTGTACCCGCAGAAAATTCTTTCAGTCGAGGTGCCTTTTCCTCTCCTATCATATCTTGTTGTTATTTCCATTCTGGTATTTACCTGTATTTTGTCTAAGTGATAGATAACTTACCTAATAGTTTTTCTATCAGCGCTTAGCGGTGCATCCAAACTAGTTATTTATCCTTATGTTTTGTTTTTCTGTTTCTGTAGGTTCTCTGGGACCCATTTGAGGATATTGTTCCAAGGCAACTTAAGAAACCTGAGTCTGGTGCCAAGGCTGATGCTGAGGTGAAACCTAAGAAGAAGGCTGTTAAGTAAGTGTTCGCCTCCACATTGTTCTTAGGATAGCTGTGCAATGCCTGTTAGATTAGTTTTGACCCTGAACTGTTGATATTTCAGGCAACTTAATGTGCTCTCTTTTGGGGATGAAGTAGAAGAGGAGGAGAATGAGGCAGCTTCCTCTGTTCAGACCAAAATAAAAAGTATTCATGATGTGTTGGATGATCCCCGCTTTCTTAAAGGGGAACCAGAACATGTGCAGCTGGTGGGTTTTATCAGTTGTCATGAAAATAATGTTCAGCATCCTATTAAGCAAATGTTTGCTAACGAACAAAACGCGCTGAAAAGAACAAGACCATAACAGTACTGTCTCTGCCACGTTAGTGCACATACCATCTTTCCTTTTTTTTTTTGTTTACCCTGCTCATAAATTGAAATGCTTCTGGTATTGAGTTGGTTTACGCTTGAGATCACTCTGGTCAGCTGGTGACTTTTAGCATTTGTGGTCGAAAAATGTTCAACATATGAACCACACTTTAGCTATTGAACACATCTAATTGAAAATGATAGTACAATACCTTATCCAGTTAGCAGCTAGGTTATCTAGAACTTTGCTGTCTCTCTCACATTAGTGTGCCAACTATGGTGGCTTTGTCTTTTTAAATTTAATTTGTTCTTGTAAGTCCTGTTTGCTAAATGCCTTTTTCTCAGGCAGGCATTCTCTTCTACACTGCTCATCAATTGAATGTGTCTGGTACTGAGTTGGTTTAGGGCGTAATCTGTATCTTTTTTCTCTGTTCAGGTTTTGCAATTATAGTTATACATGCATTGGTAACTATTAATGTTCTTACAAATCTAAATATCATTGTGCTTATTCCCACCTTGCAGTCAAAGGAGCAAGAAGAGAAGAAAAAAGATAGTGTTCTAGCTGTCAGAGATGCTTTGGTCTCAAAGAAAGTTGACTCAAGAGAGCCAGAGCATGCTTCCGAATCTGATGATTATCCTGAAGACGAGAATGAAGAGGATTTTGACAATAGGATGCGCTCACAAATCCTAAAAAAACGTAGAGAGCTTGGTGATGTTCGCCCTCGTGAAACGTCTAAAGCAGGTAGCATTTTTTTTGAAGTTTCTATTAGAATTGTGGTTCTCCTCAAATTAGATGCAGTTTTTCTGTATTCAAGAATCTTAACTGCAAAAATGAATGCTATTAATTTTCTCTCTTTGGAACAGATAAACCACATCGGAAGGATAAGGAATTACCAGACCGCAGGTCCAATATTGAACATAGGTATATGCTCATGTACATCATCCCTGAATTATCATGGTTGCCCCCCTACCCTCACCCATGATATTGATAGAAAACACACTCATTTCTAGGTTGTAGGTGATCGTTATATACGGCTGAACGATTAGTTACCCCTGATCATGTGAACATCGTGCAAGATACATTTTGTATAGGGCCCTTAGCTCAAAAGACGTAGTTATTCTATTTCTTTGCATTTGTAATCATAATGCCTTTCAAAAGCAGAAGATAGCATGTATTGAATAGTGATTGCTAGTGCGCTACTATAATATTCTGTGCCATGATGAGTTGATGACAATGGAAAATATATTCCTGCGTCTTTACATGTTTGAGAAGATCTAAATTTCGGACGTATTCTATGGATAATTGGTGAACAACTTTTCTAAGTGATTCTCGGTTGGTTTACAGGAGGGACAATAACGGCGATGACGATCTGGATGATGAGCTACAAAAGTCTAAAAAACTATCGTTGAAGAAAAAAGGTATTGGTTCAGAAGCCAGTGCCGAGAGGATGTCCAAAGCAGATGCTAATTTGCAGCTACTAAATCCAGCTGAACAAGAGAGACATTTGCAAAAACAGAAAAAACGCCGGCTCCAAGGCCGTGAAGATGAGGTAAAGTTTTTTCATACTGATAATTTCTACATTTCCAATGCCATGGCATGATAGTTCAAGCATATTGATATGCCTGCTGGCATCAAATTGACCTGTAATGTTCGTGTTCTTCAAATTGCATGGGCAATATTTCTTACACTTTATTTCCCTTATTAGACTCTAGTGAAGTTACAGAAGTTCAAGGCTTCTTTCCTCAGTAAGAATCCGGCTCCCGATCATGTCAAGGAAAAGAATCCGGCTCCCGATCATGTCAAAGAAAAGAATCCTGATTTTGATAAGGCGGAAAAAGAAGATGAAGAGGACTACACAGGGTGGCATACAAACCGGCTGTCTTTCCTACCTGATTCTTCCAAGGTTGGTTGTCAGGCTTGCCCTTTCACACATGATAACTAGATGCATCTTGTTTGGGAATGACATGAAACTTGATCTTCACAGGATGGAATGGCTAGGAAAGATGATCCAGATGACTATGTAGTGGTAGATCCTCTTCTGGAGAAAGGAAAACAAAAATTCAACAAGATGCAGGCAAAGCTTAAGCGCAGAGAGCGTGAATGGGCAGGCAGATCTCTCACCTGATCAGAAAGCTTGCATGATTATGTCAATGCATGATTATGTCAATGCTCCTTCCTTACCCTCAATGGTACTGAATCACATCTGCATTCTAGTTGCTCTTGCCAACCTGATAGCATCTGACTTTTATTTTCTCTGAAACGTTGCAAAATGCCAACAGATTGCAAATGCTGCATTTTTGGCGTGGTTGTCACTGTAAACCGCGGATACTGCACACAGATCATGGCAGCTGATGGTAGAGTGCCCATCTGTAGACTAATGTTTCCCTTTTTGGCATTTGTACCATGATTGCTTAAACTGTAAATGAAACTGTACGATGGATGGGTTTGTTGATTGTTTATATGTTCACTAAGAATCACTCTATGTTTTCAGAGTTGACACACGGAGCTGACACCCTAGTTATCGAGATTAAAAAAAAGGCATGCCATACTTGCTGTTATCTCTATCTTCAGTTCCTTTTCTTACCTTGCTGCCTGTAGAGACAGAATCAGTCTCAACTTTTATTAAAGATGTCAAGTATAATTATAATCACGTTTGGCACATATGGGCCTTGCAATGTAGGGTGTTATGACGTTGCCCGGGTCACTCTTCCCTCAATTTCTTCAGAAAGCAAAGCCCCAAGCAAACTTGGCTTTCCCGTGGGCTGTGCTTCGTCCTCTAGTGCGTTTCCGGAGACTGGCTGCTTCTCCATGGACATCAGCTTTCCTGTCCCCTCTACCCGCAGTTCTCCATTTCTTTTTTCGAGAGTGCTGGCGCCCGGACGTCCGATCCGGGCGCCAGTATCGGACGGTGGCTGAAACAATTTGAATGTGTATCTAACATCAAAAAATGGTATCCGCAACACTGAAAATTAATATTTGCAACATCAATATTTGGATTAAAAAAATCACCGCGTCCATCTGATTCAAAGGAAAAAATTCCACTACAACATCAATTCATATTTCACACAACATAAAAAAACAACGTCAAAATTCACGCAACACTGGGAATTCATATCTTCAACATCGAAAAATAGTGTATGCAACACTCAGATTCAACAGTCGCAACATCCATCAATATTATAAAAAATCACCGCGTCCATCCGATTCAAGATAAAAAATCTCACCACAACATCGGTTTATATTTCACATAACATAAAAAATAACGTCAAAATTCACGCAGCACTGAAAATTCATATCTTCAACATTGAAAAATAGTGCATGCAACACTTAGATTCAATTGTCGCAACATCCATAAATCAAATAAAAAATTCATCATGTTCATCCAGATTCAAATGAAACTACTGCAACATTCGATTCAACATTACAAATAAATATTTCCACACTGAAAAATATTAATTTCAACATGAAAAAATAATATCCAAAGGGCCCACATTTGAAGCAGCCGTCCGATGCGTCCAGCGCCTCCGGACGCGCGGACGGTAGCGTTCACGTTTTTTTAAGTCAATTCCCTCGTTGTCACCAGAATTTTAGCCTATTCCCTCGTTGGCGCTAGAATTTTCGGGTTTCCTTCACTGGCACCGAAAAAATTTTCTACTTCCTTGATTGTCACTCCCATCAACCATCTATTAAATTGTGTCCAGGTTGGGCCCACACTCCTCTCGGTTATCCCCACGCCTCTCTCTCCTTGGTGCACGAGCAGACACAAATTTTGCTTTTTAACCTTTGCCTTAATTTATTTTCACAAATGATCATCTTTCAAAACTATTTGCAAATCTGACCCTTTTGCGGTGCCACCATCCGTGGATACAGTGGTTGGAGACGTCATTTACGGGGTAAAACGGTTGCGGCGCCACGGTTCATGGCGCCGCAGCACTGTGCTGTGGCACCAGACTGCATGGCGCCGCAGACTTCTTTTTGAAAAATCGTATCTTCTTCGTGCAACGTCGGATTGAGATGATTTTTACACGAAAAATGTAGCTCTCGACTAGATCTACAACTTTATAGTTTTGAGTTTTTTCATTTGAGGTCGTTTTTGAAAAATTCATTATAAATCGATCTGTATTGTACGCAATCTCTGTTTAGAAAAATTATATTTTTTACATGTGACGTCGGATGAAAATGATCTTAACATAAAAATTGTAGCACTCAACGAGATCTACAATTTTATAGTTTTGAGTTTTTTCATTTGAAATCATTTAGGCAGTCTTAAAATTCATTATAAATCTAACTGTAATCTGCGCGTTCTTTGTTTTCTAAAATTATATTTTTACGTGCGACTTTTCTGTTTTCAATTTTTTGAAAAGGCTACTATCTTATATTATGTCGTTTTATAGTATAATTTGTACTAAAACATCATGCAATAGATCATATAATTTCATTTATATATATAACCAATGTTTTTAGTTATATTTTCACATTGGAAGAAAATCTAATTAACACTTTCATATGCTAGTTAAAACTACTTGCAATAATTGATTTAAAGTGCCCAAATCCTTAAAATAATCAAATGCTTGATAAAACCGTCGATAAGCCCAGCTAAGAAAAAAAATCAAAGGATGGTACGATTTATCATAGAGAACACATATGGTGAAAAACCAAATTAATTGTCTCCATTGTGTTGATATTATATTTGTTAGATCTAAGAACCGAACATTTTTAGTTTGGATCTAAGACTTGAAAACTATTATTTTTATTGATATGTTAGAATATCATATTTATTTCTATCGTACAACATGTGGACGCATATTTGAGCTGGATTAAAAGCTCATGATTGTTTACCTATTTTTATCATACTATTATTCATATTAGTAATTTCTATTTCCTATTTTACGGCATATAGAAAATTATATCTAGCATATAATTGAATTCAGATTATTAGATGTTTAGAAGATATAATGGTTCAGATCATTTGATTTTTATTAATGGGGTGATTTCTAGGTCCTTTAATGAATTTGGTGACTTCTTTTAATAAACTTGCCTCAGACAATTTGATGAGCATAATAAATAATCACGTAGAGTTTTCTTTTTTTTTCCAGATATTTGAAATACGATTTAATATAGAGGTTAGGTATTCTTAACATGTATAGTTTTTGTTTTCTGGTTAATGGAGCCTGCTAATAAAAGAAGTCAAAAGATGGTACAATTTGTTGAAGTGAAGAAACATATAATGGAAAACCAAATTAATTGAGTATACAACTATTTATATTTTTATACCAAATTAATTAACAACTATTTATACTAAAATAATTAATAACAATATATACTAAATTAAGTCATGTTGTTAAGCCAATATTTTTCAACACCTTACGGTAGAATAGCATATTTATTCATATCGGACAACATATTGACTTTGTATATGAGTTGGGTTAAAAACTCACGATTTCTTATCTACTTTTATTCTTCAAATACTTATGTTATTAAAATTGCAAAGATTAAAAATATTAAGTTGCATTGCATACACGGGTGCAACGTGAAAGCGGCATATTTCTATATTTGTGCCCTAGGCATGTTGCGTGGGTCTTAGTCTCTTAGAAAAGAGCTAATTTGGATGGTGCATATTAGGATAGAAGGAAGAAGAATAGATTAGTACAAATTATGCTATAAAACTATATAATAACGTAAGATAGTAGCTTTTTGAAAAAGGTCTTGAGAAAACAGAAATGATAAAAATATAATTTTAGAAAACAAAAAACGCGCAGATTACAGTTAGATTTATAATGAATTTTTAGACTAGCTAAATGATTTTAAATAAAAAAATTCAAAACTACAAAATTGTAGATCTCGTTGAGTACTACAATTTTCATATAAAGATCATTTTTATCCGACGTCACATGTAAAAAAATATAATTTTTCTTAATAGAGGTCGCGTACAATACAGATCGATTTATAATGAATTTTTAAAACTTCAAAACGATTTTAAATGAAAAAACTCAAAACTACAAAGTTGTAGATCTCATCGAGAGCTACAATTTTCATATAAAGATTATCTCAATCCGACATCGTACGAAAAAGATATGATTTTTCAAAAAGAAGCCTGCGGCGCCTAGCAGTCTGGCGCCTTAGCGCAGCACACTGCAGCGCCATGAACCGTGGCGCCGCAAACGTTTTACGCCGTAAATGACGTGTCCGACCACTGTACAACTCTTCGGACGGTTTCTACGTATCGAGCACTGTACAACGCCTCGAACGGTTTCTACGTGGCAGATATTGCGGCGCCACCATCCGTAGCGGCGTCACGGTGTATGACGCCGCAAAAAAGATCGGATTTGCAAATAGTTTTGAGGGAAGGTCACGCGTGAAAATAAATTAACCCAGCGGTTCAGGACGTGTGCACGAGCAGCGTGCCCCTTCCCCCGCGCGCACCTCCCGGCGGCGCCGTCGACGTCGAGGCACGCCTCGGCTCGCCGCGCGTAGCCATGGATCGAAAAGGCAAAGTGGCTGCAGGCAGCCTAGGGTCTAGGGATCTAGTTGAGCATGCATGCAGATGCACTGATGCAGGGGGAGGGAGCAGCCGAGCAGCAGCATGAGCTCAGGCTCAGTTTCCTTCCTCCGACAGCTGCTCGAATTCGTCGATGCCGCGCACGCAAAAGACAACTGTTTAGTACCCTAAATTTCTCCCAAAATTCACTATGCAAAAAGAAGATTTTCCATCACATCAAAATGCCGGCACATGCATGGAATACTAAATGTAGATGAAATAAAAAAATAATTGCACAGTTTAGATGTACTTTGCGAGACGAATCTTTTGAGCCTATTTAGACCATAGTAGGACAATATTTACCACAAACAAACGAAAAGTGCTACAGTGATTCTACAGTGATTTTCAGTTCGGAACAGTGTTTTTTTCAACCATCTAAACACACCCGATGCTTCGATTCGGCGCTTCCTTCAATCATGGCAGAGTAGCAGAGGCGGCAGAGACGACGACCAGGGCACTGTTTAGTACCCCAACTTCCTCCCAAAATTCACTATGCAAAAAAAGATTCCCCGTCACATCAAAATGCCGGCACATGCATGAAATACTAAATGTAGATGAAATAAAAAACTAATTGCACAGTTTAGATGTACTTTGCGAGACAAATCTTTTGAGCCTAGTTAGGCCATAGTAGGACAATATTTACCACAAACAAATGAAAAGTGCTACAGTGATTCTACAGTGCTTTTCAGTTCGAAACAGTGTTTTTTTCAAACATCTAAACACACCCCAGGGCGCAATTAATCAAAAATTGGGCTGCAAGCTGTCTGCATCGATCGATCCAGCAGCGCGCTTGCAGGGGCAGTGAGCACTGAGCAGTCGGATCAGATGCTACCTCAGCAAATCCCAAGCAAGAAAGTTCCGAATTATAAGATGTAGCAGTACGACGATGGAAGAGCCGGGGAGGGCCGCTCTTGGGCGCGGCTACCGACGCCTGGCCGCTGTACAGGAACTGCAGCACCAGCACCAACGCCTCGTAGCGGATGGAGCTGATGGGGATGACGAGCGCCAGGGGAGGAGGATCCCCCGAGCGCCAGGGGAGGAGGCGGCGGCTGCAGGTGGTTGGGGTCGAGGCCGCAGAAGAGCTTGCGGAAGAAGAGGCTGCGCGCGGCGAGATGCCCGGGCGGGAGCACGCTGCACGGCTGCCTGCGCACGAGGAGAGGGAGGCGTGGGGATAACGGAGGGGAGTGTGGACCCAAACTGTCAGTGACACGAACTTAACATATGGTCGACGGGGGTGGCAATCAAGGAATTAGAAAAGTTTTTTTGGTGGCCGTAACTTCAAAATTTTAGTCGCAATAAGAGAATGGGCTAAAATTCTGGTGGCAATGAGAAAATTGACTCTTTTTTTTTCGCCCAACCTCGGTGGCATGTGGGCTGGAGTGTGCGCACTCCTCTCCTGTATAGTCCTTTGTTTAGAAACAGGATCCTGTATTGCGATCTAGAATTCAGTGGCTGATATTACAAAGTTAGAGCACATGCTCCGAATATACAGTACTCCGTTCGTCTTTATGTCTTTTTTGACATGAAGTTTCACTTACTCATCTTATTAAAAAATTTCATAATTATTATTTATTATTTATTGTGATTTAGTTTAGCAAGTAGTTTGTTTCTGACATTGACATGACGACAATTTGCCCAGAATGGCATATACGAATTGGGGCTCATGCCATGATGCTATAGAGATTTTGTCAAATTTTACCAAATTCTGTCAAAAACTGCTTAGCTTTGAAATGTATGTAAATTATGTCAGATATTGTTGCCAAAATCTTTTTAACACCTATCAAAATAAAGTACAAATCTTTATGCCAAAATAAGGATCAAAACACAAACTATAAACAGGGGTAAATTCATGATAGTTTTTTGACATGAGAATTGACACAGTTAGGGCTGGTTTGGCAGCCCAAAATCCCACCGAATTCCGAGCCTTTTCCCTGTGGAGAAAGCCCACGCGGAGAATTTCCACGGGCCATCCATCCGCGACGTTTGGCGGCCCATTTTTCGGGGGAGAGTCTCCTAGGGGAGCCCATTTTCCACCCAGAAACATCCCCAGCCTCCGAAGTCCTCGCGATTCTCCCGTCCTCTCTGCCGCTCGCTCTCTCTCGTCTCTCTGCGGCTCGCTTGCTCTCTCTCGTCTCTCTGCGGCTCGCTCGCTCGCCGTCTCGCCCGCACGAGACCACCATCGCCGCCGTGCCTCCTCGGCGCCCTCCGTCCGCCTGGAGGTCCGGCCTCCCCCACACTTCCGTCCGCCTCCAGCTCTGGCTTACCCCGCGCCTCCATCCGCCTGGAGCTCTGGCTTTCCCCGCGCCGGCATCCGCCTGGAGATCCGCCTTCCCCCGCGCCTCCGTCCGCCAAGAGATCCGGCTTCCCCAATGCCTCCGTCCACCTGGAGCCCTTGCTTCCACCGCGCCTCCGTCCACCGGAACTGAAGAAGGAGCACCTCCCCCGCCTCGGATCTTGGGTTTTTCTGGTTTGAACTTCGATTCCTCTACGGTAATGAAACCCTAGCTCATCTTTCATTCTGTTTTGTTTCAGATCTTTCATTCCTGAACTTTGAACAAGTCTTGAACTTCCCATCTTGTTTGAGTGTTCTTCTGAATCGATGAATTACTTATAGCTTTGATCAATGGAGATCATATTTACCTGGTTGCGTCATTACTTTGATGTTCGCGTTTGTACTGAGCTTTTGTGGTTGCTCTCCAATACTGCTCTCATTCAGTGAGGCAGTGAGCCCAGCGTTACGTACGCAGATTTTCCTGGCTCCCAAACAGTGCGTGGTGAAAAAACCCGGTGGGGGCAAACCCTCCTAGGAAAATGAAATGACAAGAAAATCCCTGAAGAAAATTTCCTTCCCTGATTTTTTTTTCCTTCACATGCTGCCAAAGCCCTTACGAAGATTTAATGGAATGAGGTAAATTGTGACTTCAATTCAAAAAGACGGGTTAAATTTAATAAAATTGAAAAAAGGGCAAAATCACCATTAGACTTCAAAGCGGGGACATGAACACTAAAGCATTTTTTTATTCGGAGACTGATTCCCGGTGTATTTTTATGGTTTTCAAACAATACCATGTTTTGTCGCAATACCATGGTATTTTTAGTTATAAGGTGTTTGGTTGCCATCTGAAAAATAGTGTTTTGAAAACCATGGTATTGGAGATACCATGGTATTTTTGGAGTATTTGAAACTCCACTCCAACCCAAAGTTTTCATAGCTTCTTGTTTACACTAAAATACCATAGCTTTGTATGTTGTCCAAACAAGTTATAAGGAATACCATGGTTTTAGTGCAACTAACAAAATCATAGTATTGTCATGATAAATATAAATCATAGTATTTAAATACTGCTATAATTCCAAACAGACCCAATTTGCTTCCTAATACGAGGACAATCTGAGACTTTCATCCTTCTTAGTCATTTGCCTCCTAATACGAGGACAATCAATCACGTAAGATAATTTCTATACTACTATGTATTCCATACCATCCTAGACGAATATATATTTCCATTTATGAGAGATAACCGCGGTGAATGACTGCAAGCTTTTATTCAAATATTTTTCGTTTTTATAGATAATTGCGCAACGTGTATGGTACTCCCGTCTGGACAACAGTGATGCCGGTACGTATACTATATACAATGCTCGTTCTAACTTCTGGACCTTTCAGCGTACTTGCTTTTGATCCATAACACGGCTACACTATTCACGTACAACGGTATTGATAAATACGCGCGTTGCCGGCCGGCACATATTATTGTTTGCTCATATAAAAAAACCTTAATACAAATGCCCTTCGCTAAGTTAAGTGCGATTGGGTAGCGGATGATGCTTAGCTTAGCGGAATGATCCTTCTGCCTGGAAACGCAATTTCGATGCGGCACGACTGGCTGGCCGGCACCCAATGCATGGCTCGTACGTGATTTATTTGGCAGGATAGGATTCACTTGACATGTCAATCATCCGAGCGGCGCCATGATTTAATTCTCTCAATATTTACCCCAATTGTGACATGCCGATAGGCCGACGTACATCGAGCACTCTATCTATACATGCATGTCTTAATTTGTATCTGTCTAGTTGGATGGACTTCTTTGGAGGTCCTGGTTGAAAGCCGATTTAGCTATGCAGATCTGTTATATCGTGTGTTTAAATAGATTTTTATTTACTTCGTTACGGATGCGGTCTGTTCCTATTATTATATCTGCGCGTCTCTTGGATCATGGAGCATCGGCACTTTAGGCGATGGGAATCCACGGGCTCCCGTGTTGCCGATCCTAGCGATCAGGCACGTATTTAACGTTTTAGATCTGTTATGTACGCTTTTCAGTGAGAACAGAAGACAACCACCGCATCCAGCGCACAACCTTATTGGCTGCAAGGTCAAGCCAGGTGGCACACCCGTACCACAGCAACCACGCGAGATATTGATCGGCTCTCCAGCGAGAAATCGATCGGAGCCGCATTCAAGGGAGACGACCGAAGCAGCACGCGATCCCCGGCTCCCAGGTGTTCTGTGCTCGGACCTCGCCGCCCGCCGGTATCTGGGTGCAATACAAATTAGCACGCCCGGTGGGACCCCACCTTCTGCCTAATTAGAAGTCAGACGGCGTACATCTCTGCAAGTCAACAAGACGGATCGGCTTGCTAAAAAATATTTTATTTTGTCCGGGAGACAGAAAGAGCCGATCTATTACCTGAAGCAACACATTCTGACGGGGAGATCACGACAAGTATACCCATGCAAAAAAAAGCTTTGGTGAAAGAAAAATCTGAAACCGAGAGGAGGAAGAAGGATGATAACCGATTAGACGTGATCGGCTAGGAAATATAGGACACGTCATGCTATTCTCTGGCTAGATTGATGCCCAGGATAAATTCAGGGGACATCGGCTCATAAAAGACAATCCCAATCTGTATCAAGGCCGTTGCTGGCCTGTGGTTTGGGTACAGCGTTGAGAGGCCTACGCTTGCGCTGAAGCTGCCAGCACTGACGAGGACACGATGGCCATAGAGGTGGCCTTGCTGCGGTGGGAGCAGCAGCGGCCGATCAGGTGGCCGCAATGTGGCGCTGCGTGCAGAAGACGAAGGTCTAGTCCAAGCAAATGCTCGCGCTACTCGTCAATCTTGCAGAGGACCCGCATATGCTGTGCCTGCTCGCCTCCTGTAGCAGCAGCGTCCGCGCTCGTCTCCGGCGACGACGGCGGCAGCGCTGCAACGGCGGTGCTGGGTCGGCCTCGGGCGACCATGAGGACGCAGTAGCGAGGAGATGATCAAGAGGACGCGGCCGTTTGCCATCACCACAGCCGCGGCCGTGCGACAGATACGACGCCAGAGACGTCACCAGAGCCACTTATATCGGCTGATCGGACTACTGGAGGCTGTAGAAAAAAAAAATTAATACACAGGCATCGCTGCCGGCACCAAGCAGCCTTCTTCCGCTGCCTTGCAAATCTGCTTTCTTCTCCGGCAAGGTGCTGCTTGCTGCACTGGTATCTCCGCTCTGCTTCACGAGATGGCCAATAGCCGATGGGCATGATCGGCTGGTTGGCTCTTGTACTGCTGTTGGCTGTGCTGTCAGATGGCTCGCGGGCATCGGACGCTTGGTACAAGCTGTGTGACTGGCCGTTCGCGGCTTGGATCGGCATCGGCTCTCGTACAAGAAGGATAATACTTGTACATGCATGGGCCATACAACGATACAAAGACAGGTCACAGGTACACGCTCGGCCAGACGTATTGGACGCGTAATCAACACGGAGTCCGACAGGCTGGGTAGGAAACCTCCAGAAGGACGCGAACCGATTATCACGCAGCAAGGTCGGCCCTCGCGCATGGTCGGCTCCAAGATCTTCCGCTGACCATCTACGGCTACATCTCTCTGGGGATGAATTGCTACCACCGGCTGCCGGCGTCACCTAAACGTGCCCACACCGACAGCAACCTGCATGCATCAGGTAAGCAGCCTTGTTGATCTTGTTTTTTCTTGATTAATTCCCAATAGATGCATGCAGGCATAGGGGGCAGTCAAAGGATCGTACCAGATGGATATCGGCAATCGGCGCATGCTCTGAGTACAATGGGACTCCCTATATAGGTTTTCTAAATACTGTTTTGTACTGTTTGACATAAATGCTGTGAGAAAAAGGTAGTTGTAATAGTGTTTAGAAAGTGGGGATAGGGAGTCGTATTGGACTCAGCCTTAGAGAGTTAACCGATCGGGACCATCGGTTCCTGATTGGTACGAGGTCAAAGTAGCGATCATATGGGAGAAGCTGAGGCAGAAGCTGAGGCCGGTTCACATGGTTGACCGACGATTATGTTTTCAGCATAACAGGAAAATCGGCTTAGGTTAAAGAAAATGTATTTTCCTTTGCTCGGGGGCAGCATGAGCCGATTTACTATCTACATCAGCCGACGATGATACTTGAAGAATAAGCAACAACGGCAGCGTCGACTTGCAACAGAAAAAATCAGCTCGGATAAAAATATTTTACCATGTTCGGATGGCAGGCGGAGCCGATTTATTTACAGCGGCCACCGGTGAGACATGAAGTTTCAAGAAATAGTAGGAGTGTCGGCTTGCAACGGAGAGAATTGTTAAAAGAAACTCGCATATCAGAATCTGTCACGGTGTACGACAGGAAAAATCGGCTTGGTAAAAATATTTTATTGTTGCTCTAGGACAAAAAGGGCCGATTGATTATCTGACACAAGCCGATCAGCTGACACAAGCCGATCAGCTAGGCTTTTCTAAGAAGTGGGCATATACAAGCTTATATATACTTGCACCACCCGATGAAGCACTAGGCTTAGGAATAGCTATGGAAGAGCTATCCTTTGCCACACCACAAGTGCTTTTACCCAAAGACTCACTCTCAACATGAGAATCCATCTCCGGTGGCAAAGAGGAAACCTCATAAATGCCAACCTCGGAGTGTATAGGAAATGAGTCAATCGGGGACTTAGCACTGAAAGTCTTGCACCTTGCAACCAAAACCTCATTTTCAAATTTGAGGCGGTCACAAGAACCACACGGATCCCTTCTTAGTTCATCCATCTGCTTCTCTATGCATCTGGCATAGGTGGTCCGCAAGAGCTCATTCTCTTTCTCAAGATTGGCACTCATATCATTGTGCACAGCCACCTTGGCGCTCATATCATCGCGCAAAATTTTCAAAGCCTCAACTTCATTTTTCAAAGCAATACATGAAGTGCAAGATACATGAATGCAACAAATATCATCAATTAAAGCATTATGATCAGCATCACATGAAGTTTGGCAGACAACATCATTCAAAGAGCATAAACTAGGCAATGAGTCAAGTTTAGCAATTTTAGCCCTAGCATGCTCAAGTTCAACTACACATGTGGAGTGAGCCAATTTTAGTTGTTTCAAATTAGCATGCAAAGACTCACATGAGCCACAAGGTAGCGAAGCTATAGAATGCACCAAAGAAATCTCATGCCTAGCAGCATCATGATCATCATGCAGAACATTAAGCAAAGACTTAGCATGTTCAATAGTATCAAAGCTAAAAAACAAATTCTTGTGCAATAGGTCATGCTCAAAGTTACACGCAAGCATCAAAGTTACACGCAAGCAGCAAGTTCAAATTATCATTCTTCTCAAGCATGGCATGATCATCAACAACAGCAGGCAAGGAACCACATGAGTCACAAGGCACATAAGCTATGGGATGCAAAAAAGTAATCTCACCTCTAGCAATATCAAGGTCAACATGTGAAACAACAATCAAAGCCTTAGCATGTTCTAACTTCTCAAAGCTAGAGAAAAGCTTCTTCTCTAAAAGCTCATGTTCAGATCTGGCACATGCAAGCAAAGACCATAAATCATCATTCTTACTATGCATGGCTAAGCAATCAAAGCAAGGAGCATTAGCACGAGATTTCCAAAACTCAAGCCCACTTCTAAGCCTAGAGCAAGAACCCTTCAACTTCCTAACCTTCCTATGCAAAGCATCACAAAGCTCATGAGACTCATCAAGTTTATCATTCACAAATTCACAAGAAGCAGACGCAAGTTTATCCTCAAGTCTACGCATCTTCCACTTAAGCTCATCCATTACATCATTATGCATGCAAAGACGAGTGAATAAGCGAGTATCCCTTGAGCGAGGCGACTCCGACTCATCTTGAGAAGCTTGTCCTTGAGTTCATCTTGTTCATGTTGCTTATCAAACAAGA
Organism: Paspalum notatum; assembly: GCA_022530915.1. Classification (NCBI taxonomy): domain Eukaryota; kingdom Viridiplantae; phylum Streptophyta; class Magnoliopsida; order Poales; family Poaceae; genus Paspalum; species Paspalum notatum. The sequence continues at coordinate 18,838,607 of CM039686.1, forward strand.
GCGTTAGCAAAGCCTCCTCTTGTTCCTTCACAATCAACTCCTCCTCAAGTGCAGCTGGACTACTCAGCCCTGGACACAAAGACACACGAGGAAGAGAACTTTGTGCCATAGCTGAAAAGGCACGGTTAGGGTTAGCAAACAAGCCCGAACCCTGAGACAAAAGCCAAACACAAAAGCAAGCCGCCTAAAGGATCAAGAACCGGTTAAGGTTATGGAAGATCCCTAACCAGGCTCTGATACCAATTGAGGACCGAAAGAGCGACCTAGAGGGGGGGGGGGGTGAATAGGTCGACACCTAAAAACCTACCACCCAAATACCCTCTCTTCTCAAATGTGCAAGGTCACGTAGCAAAGACAAGCTACTAACCCTAGGACACGTAGAGGAACACTACGCGGAAGCACTCGCTCAAACGCCGATCGAAAACGACGCAAAAAGAGACAAAAACAGAAAGCTAAAAACCATGGGACGGACCTATGGTCTGACCATAGGACGGTCCGATGGTCTAGCTTGTCCGATGGTCATACCATGGGACGATCCGATGGTTAGACCACAGGACGGTCTGATGGTACCATGGGACAAGTTAGGCAGCAAGGGTGGCCGGGCCTCGAAACAACTACTGAGCACGGATCTCGTCCGATGGTCAAACCATGGGACGGTCCGATGGTCACCAACTCGTCCGACGGTCTCATCTGATGGTTACCAACTCGTCCGATGGTTTCCAACTCATCCGATGGTTCCCAGCAGCAAAATCAGCCTGCGTATCCACCAAAAACTTCACCAAAACCAGGTCAAAACACCTCCAAAATTCAAAAATTTTTATGGAAGCTTTATGGTTCACAGGGAAAGAGCTCCACAAAATTTCAGTCCAAAATTCGAAGGTTTGACCACTGAACCAACCAGGTCTTGAAACAGGAAAGAACAAGCAAGAAAATGCAAAGCTCCCCCTGAAATGCATCCTCACAAATGTAGAATGAGTGCAAACTCCTCCTCAACTAAATCTCTCCCAAGTTCTCCCCCTTGTCCATATTTCTCCAAATCTCTCCCCCTTGTTAACAATGGACACATCAAGAGTTCCTTGAACTTGACTCCCCTGAACTAGACAACCCCCCCTCAAAATATGCCATGAAGTGTAAGGAGTGTAACCAAACGAGCTCAAAAGGGATGTAAAGCTAGTAATCACAAGGTCTAGCATACAGAGCAAGTGAGGGAAGGAAACATGCAACAAGCTCAAATGAATCTATCTCATACAAATCAGGAGCAAGCATGGTTTTCAGGTTTGAATAAAAGAAAGCATCACCACTTAGCCTAGCCAACTAACAAGATAAACATGAACTGCAAATGCTAGCAAGTAACTACACTAGTGAGCTTTCCAAAACAAGGATTTTGAGCAAACTTGAATTCTCATGCAAACAGACTTGATATTTCAATTAAGGCTGCCAAGGGTTATTGCTTGTCAAGTCACTTTTGACGACACGTTTCAGATCAAGCAATCCACCTGGATCTTTTCAAAACAAGCTTGCTAGGGGTTAGTAACTTGCCTGGTCACTCTTTTGACACATTCTAGGTCAAGTACCCCTCCTGGATCTTACAATTCAGCTCAAACCACCTGGTTTTCTTTTTATATCAGATTTTTGCACATTTTACAATGTTTAGCAATAAGGTCAAGTTGCAAATCTTATTCCACAGTAAAGGACATAGCATGCTAGGCAGGCACAAGATAGCAAAAGCAAATTCAGCCTACGTATGCTAGTAGCCAAAGCAAGTGGTGATCATGGTTTTACAGTTTTCAGGAAGCAAAATGACTTAGCTCACAAACAGTGTTCAACAGATTCGAGTGAGCTTAGCCAACCATGATCAAGCAAGCATCTGTACAAACTAGCACAAGCAAGTACTAACTCATCACACCAAAAAAAAGCTCTAGTGCTTGTGAATGAAATGTATATGATACAATGCAATGCATGATATGATCCAAATAGGCAGAAAAGCCATCCAAGAAAACAAGAACAAAGTCTTCCCAAAGGAAGACAACAACCACATCACATACCTGGCAAGCTCAAAAGCTTGAGGAAGATCCCGCTGGACCTTTCGGCGTGCATGCACACCCTAAGGTCACCTCCCCTACGTCCTCAACGTGTCCATCTCTGCATGTACAGGAAGCGGTCCTTGAAGAGGTTGAACACGTGTAGTAGTGGAAGTAGTTGTACAGGCGTCCTCCTCCAAGGTGATGAAGCAGAGATGAAGCTCTCCCTCAAAATGAGCCATCTAGCTGTACAAAAGCTAGAAATGAGAGACACAAACGAAACCAATGAACTAAGAAAGTCCATGGCTCAAGTTAGGAGGTTAGAGTAGGCAAATATGCACAATTGAGGCCACTTGTGGAAAGTACCACTTGTGGAATTAAGCACAAAGTATGTTTTCTGCAAAACAAAGTGAGCACATATATACAAAACTCACGGATACAAGGGAAAGCTAGCTCAAGCAATAGAATTAGACACAAGTCTACACTACCCAAGGCAAAGGTAACCAAGTCATGATACAAGGTAGCTAGACTGCATGAATTATACTAGAGCAAGCATCACAAGAATGATATCACATGAATAGCATACCAAGAACAATAGCACTTGAAAGGCACTTGATACAATTAGATCATTACAAGGCATGATGTTCATGAGCTATCACACACTAACACACAAAGGTGACTAGTCCACCAACACAAACAAAGCTTGCAAGATATGGTATATGAAGAAACACACAAACTAGCATGTCATGTGGCTAACCCACCAAAACAGAACCAAATCAAACATACAAAATCTACTAAGTAGAAAAACAAGCATGGCACGAGATTCACAAGGACCACATGCAAGCATGCAAGGAAGACTAGACTAGCAATGGAGGCATACAACTAGCATCAGAAAAGTTAGCATGATATGTGGCTAGTCCACCAAGCATACAAGCATGAAAGCTAAGTACCAAAAGAAACACAAAATAAATGACACAAGCTAAACAAAATACACAGGAGAGCAATGAACAAAGCTCTCAAATGTACAAAAGATACAAGCCCATATATGAGCAACCTCAGAGCCTGGAGAACCATCAAGTCTTACTCATCACATGTTCTCCAGAACTCAAACCTGCAAGATCAGCAATAGTATGGAGGGGCAGATGGTCCGACACTGGGGTTAGTGAAACTGCTGAACCAGTGCCGAGCCATCTGCTCAAACGTGGGGTAAGCACAGTCAAAGAAATCATCATGATGATTCGGGTAACCACGTCCTCCAAAGCGTGAACCCTCAAACTCTCTCTCAAAGCCTCGGTCACGAGGTCCATAGCCACGCTAAATGATTAGGAGCTCGGCCGGCAAAGCGTCTCTCACCACCAAGAGCACGAGCCTGAAAGCCGCCTCCACGTCTCCCACTAGCAAAGCGGTCTCTCATCTCACTGCGGTGGGAAGGATCTTGCCTACCACCCTGGTAGAACTGATCCTGGTTCCCCCAAGCTCTCTCCTGCCTCTCAACTCGCTTCCTCCTAAAGCAAAACTCCGCTAGGTGGCCATTCCACTGGCAAAACTCACAGTGGTAGATAGGTATGTTTATATGACAAGTATAGTGCTTTGCATGCTTAGTATAGTAAGGTGCTTTAACATCTGTTGAGAACCTGCTTTTCTGTCTTTTATCCTCTACATTGCTAGCTTCACTGGTTCGGTAGGTTGTGTTTGCGTGTTATCATACTCCTTGTTCCTCGTGGATTCGATACCCCAGAATACTCTTTCTTGGGTGAAAGGCTACAACGCGATCCGTGCGCTTTCGGAGTTATATCTGATAGGCTAAGGAATGCCAACAAGCTTTTCTGGCATCGTTGCCGGGGAACGGTAGCTATTTTAACACAGAACCAAGGTCGTCCTATCTCCCACTATACCACCACATACATCACCATCTCACCATATCATCCCCATGGATCACACGCCTATCTGCGAGTTATCGGCTCCGAAGGGCGATTATCTGGAGCCTCCACCATCATTCGCCCCCATCCTCACAGCTGGCTATCAGCTACATTCCGGCTTGATAGCCATGGTTCGGGATCAATGTTTCACAGGATTAGAATCAGAGAGTCCCTACACACACCTTCGAGAGTTCGAGCAGCTATGCAGTTGCATCGTAATCCCGGGAATGCCTGGAGAAACCCTTCGATGGCTTCTTTTTCCGTTCTCACTCACGGGAGAAGCCAAATCTTGGTACCACGGAGTAGTTGGTGCAGTAGAGGGGAGTTAGGAAAGACTTAAAGTCAAGTTCTGCCTACATTTCTTCCCATAACATCGAGTCATTGACCTCCGATGTGAAGTTCTTAACTTCCGACAAGGAAGCAATGAGGACTTGGCCGCAGCCTGGTCACGTTTCACCAGTCTGGTCGCATTTGGCCCTGATCTGGCGATTCAAGAGTCCATGCTCATGCAGGACTTCGTCTGAGGCCCATCATCAGGAGCAGGACTATGTCTGGACTTAGCTTCAGGAGGATCGTTTTCTCACTTAACCGCCCCAGAAGGACGTAAAGTCCTAAACAAAATCCTTGAAAAATCTTCTGATGGCGGTAGAATCGAGAAACCACGTTAACAACCACAAGATCCACCTAAGCCCAGCTGCCACGAAGAAAGTCAGAACACCCATCCACCAGCTCCACTATCTCGTCAAACCCTCATGATAGAGGATGTTCCTGAACCAAGCGCGTCACAGGACACTGAGAGGGTCAGTGCATCCGTGACGAATCCTCCGTCGGTTCCACCATTCTCGTTCGAAGACGAGTTATTTACGGGCTTTGGGAAAGTATCTCGACTTCCCAAAGAGAGGCGACGCTTCCAAAGGACCTCTCAACCAGCATACATCTTCCCACAACATATACACCAAATGAGAGAGGACCTTCTCTGGCTTACAGCTGTACTAAATCGGGAATGGCTAGAAGAGAGACAACTTGACACAAAAATGGTTAGGTTCTACCCAGGACCATCTCTCGTCCCTGGCCATGTATCTGACATGTTCTCACAAGATATTCTCTATGACCCACGAGTTGGGGTGAACATCATTCCTAAACATGTTGTAGATACCCACTTCCCCACTCAACCACGATCAAAATCCAACATTCGCTTGAAGTGGAATAAGAATGAATCGTTGGAAAATCATGGAGTCATTAGGGTCATACCAGTAACCTTGCGGGACAAGCAGATGTTCTTAGACTTCCACGTCTTTGACATACCCGAAGAACCTATGCCACTCATACTGGTTGGGATCCCTATAGCTTCCCTTATCAACACGACAAATCTAGGTCAGCTACAACTACAGCTTGGTGAAGAGGTGTTCGAAATTGGCATGAGTCGAGCACTAAATACCAATACAGAAGCTAAGCCAGAGGTTGATCTCCTAGAAGAAGTGATAGGTATTTCACTTGAGGAGGAGGAAGATCAACAAAGCCTTGAGGAAGAGGCTAGCAACTTCAGTGCAGTAAAAGAGCCACTCGAGTTTGAAGAACTGGGTGAATCTCTACGGCCCGACCCCCCAAAAATAGAGCTTGAACAGCTACCGCCTAGCCTGATGTATGACTTCCTCAACTGGAATCCGAACACACCGGTGATCATCAGCGACAAGCTAACCGAGAATGAAAGCCAGCGATTGATCTCAGTCTTGGAGAAGTACAGATCAGTGCTTGGGTACTCACTCAAGATCTAAAGGGAATCAGTTCGAACCTGTGCACACATCGCATCCCCATGGAGACCGATCATCGGCCTACAAGGGAACCACAACGCAGACTCAATAATGCGATGAGAGAGGTAGTTAAGAAGAAGGTACTCAAACTCCTACACGCGGGTATCATCTGCCCCGTACAAGATAATGAATGGGTCAGCCCAGTCCAAGTTGTGCCCAAGAAGGGAGGAATGACAGTTGTGAATAACCAGAACAATGAGCTAATACCGCAGCGCACTGTCACCGGATGGCGTATGTGTATCGACTACAGGAAACTAAATGCAGCCACCCGGAAGGATCACTTTCCTCTTCCTTTCATTGATGAGATGCTCGAAAGGCTGGCCAATCACTCCTTCTGCTATCTCGATGGCTACTCCGGTTATCACCAGATACCCATTCACCCGGATGACCAGAGTAAGACCACATTCACCTGTCCTTACGATATGTTTGCTTATCGACAGATGTCGTTTGGACTATGCAATGCTCCAGCATCGTTCCAACGTTGCATAATGGCCATATTCTCCGACCTAATAAAGAACATAATGGAAGTCTTTATTGATGACTTCTCAGTTTATGGCAAGACCTTTGATGGATGTGTAGAGAACTTGGAAAAGGTTCTCCAGAGGTGCAAAGAAGTCGACCTTGTCCTAAACTGGGAAAAGTGTCACTTTATGGTCAGAGAAGGGATTGTGCTAGGACACAGGATTTCTGAGAGAGGCATAGAGGTGGACCGTGCAAAAATTGAAGTTATTGAGCAGCTACCACCTCTAGCAAACCTCAAGGCACTCCGAAGCTTCCTTGGTCATGCTGGGTTTTATAGGAGATTCATCAAAAACTTCTCCTTTATTGCCCGGCCATTGACCAACCTGCTAGCCAAGGACACACCCTTTGAGTTTGATGATGCCTGCCTCGAAGCTTTCCATACACTCAAGAAAGAACTTGTCACAGCACCCATCATCCAACCACCAGACTGGAATGCTCCATTTGAAATTATGTGCGATGCAAGCGATTATGCTGTTGGAGCAGTCCTAGGCCAGAGCAAGGATAGAAAACATCATGCCATATTCTATGCTAGCAAGACGCTGACTGACCCGCAATTGAACTACTCCACCACCGAGAAGGAATTATTAGCCGTTGTCTTTGCCATTAACAAGTTCAGATCATATTTGGTGGGAGCGAAGGTCATTATATACACATACCATGCAGCTCTCAAATATCTCCTCACCAAGAAAGATGCAAAGCCACGTCTAATCTGGTGTATCCTGTTACTCCAAGAGTTTGACATTGAGATCAGAGACAAGAAAGAAGTAGAAAATTTAGTTGCAGATCATCTCTCAAGAATACAGTTTGAAGAAACATTATACTTGCCGATTGATGACTATATGAGAGATGACACCCTCCTATAGGTTACAACATCCCAACCATGGTATGCCGATCTGGTCAACTACCTGGTCACGGGATATGTACCTGAAGGAGTCGAAAAGAGGAAACTGGTCCACGATAGCCAGTTCTATCTCTGGGATTATCCATACCTATACAAGCTCTGCGCAGATGGATTCTTACATCGCTGCATTCCTGCTTGCGAAGCCCCTCAAATCCTTGACAGATGTCATGCAACTTCTTACGGAGGTCATTATGGAGCCTATCGGACTCATGCAAAGATTTGGCAAAGTGGATTCTACTGGCCAAATATGTACGATGATGCCAAAGAGTTCGTGCGAAGGTGTCCAAGGTGCCAACGTCAAGGAAACATTAATCCAAGGGATGCTATGCCACTCACCAGCAACCTTCAACTTGATGTATTTGATGTGTGGGGCATAGACTTCATGGGACCGTTTCGCAAGTGTGGAGACAAAGAGTACATCCTGATCGCAGTTGATTATGTGTCAAAATGGGTAGAGGCGTTGCCATGCTCTGCGGCAGATTCAATACATTCAATCAGAATGTTTTACGACACCATATTTCCACAATTTGGGACGCCAAGGGTCATAATCAGTGATGGAGGACTGCACTTCATAGACAAAAGATTCAAGAGGTGCCTCGCAGAACTCGGTGTGGACCACCGTATTGCTACTCCTTACCACCCTCAGACAAGTGGCCAAGCTGAGACATCAAGCAAGCAGATCAAGAACATCCTGCAGAAAACTGTCGAAGCTATGGGAAAAGACTGAGTATCCAAGCTACCTGATGCTCTTTGGGCATACTGCACAGCATATAAAACTCCCATTGGCATGACACCATAACACCATATCAAATGGTGTACGGCAAGACTTGTCATTTGCCGGTGGAACTTGAGTTCAAGTCCCACTGGGCGATAAGGAAGTGGAACATGGATCTCCAATCGGCAGGAGTTCGACGTCAAATCTAACTCGCTGAATTGGAGGAATGGAGGGAGAAGGCCTACCACAGTGCCTAGCTGTACAAGGAGCAAACAAAAAGATGGCACGACAAGCGTATCAAGATCAAGACATTCCAACCAGGCGATAAGGTACTACTTTTTAATTCTTGCATTCGTTTGTTTAGTCATGGTAAGCTTAGAAGTAAGTGGGAAGGACCCTTTTTGGTCCTTGATGCCGCCGATCATGGTGCCATCACCCTCCAGAATGAAGACGAGAAGGTCTTTAAAGCGAATGGGCAACGCTTAAAAGCCTTCCTCGAGCCCGAAATGCCGCAGCTCGAAGAAGTGGACGTCTACGAGCTGCAAGAACGGCATGATCACACGTCCACGGTCTAGCGACGACCTTAAACGAGCCATGTACACTACCATGCTCCTCACTTTTCTGTCTTATCTCACGTTGTGCTTCCATACCACCAAAAATCTCAACAAAGAGCCGACACAACACGATGAAAAGGGTTTCAATCCACCTAGAAGGGCAAAACCGACTTCTAGTCTGCCAAACCAGAGTCGGTGAGGCTGGTGCGAGCCACCCGGCCCCCTGGTGGAGCCGCCCGGCGCCTGGCCAGGCCGCCCAGCTCCGTGCCGTGCAGCCCAGCCTGGCACGAGGTCGCCCGACCTCGAATTTTGCCGCCCGGCCTCCTCTTTTCAAAATTTTCGAAGAGGATCTGATCCCAAAGCTGCCGGTGTTCGGTTGAGTCGATGAGGTCGAGCCTTCGCGACTTAAACCTGAGAGTTTTTCCCTTCCAATCACTCTCATCTCCACACCTCATCCTTCCTGCGAAAAACCTAAGTCATGGCCTCCAACAACACCTCTGCTAAGAGCCTTGCCATCACCTCCGGCACCACGGCGACCTACTCGCCGTCATCCGACCACGAGATCGACCCATCTATGGTGCTCGATGTGGCACCTCTGGCCGCCTGGCCCCCTCTCCAGGCCGCCCGGCCTGGAGCCAGGTCGCCCGGCTTAGCCAGGGGCCGCCCGGCCTCCCCTACGCGCTCACGTAGTGCAGGCAGGCCGGCACGCAGGTTATCTCCTGCGCGCACGATCGGGAAGAAGGTGTATCAGGGTGATTCACCCCGACCTAACATCGGGAACCTCACTCCAAAGAAGGTGCCTGTCCGGAAACTCTTCTCAAAAGATTCCATGGAGGGCAAGGGCAAGGACGTGCCCAAATGACTCGGATCGCCGACCTACACCGTCCGGGGAGGGGTCACCCCCTTTGGAAAGTGGGGGAAGGTACTTGTCCCGAAGCACATGGAGAACGTCCTTAGTAGGGATGCAAACGGATCGGATCGGAGCGGATAATGCCTTTTCCATATCCTAATCCTATTTCTTTTGTCGGATTCGGAGCGTAGCGGATATTACTCGGTTACGGATATGGATACGGATTTTTTCGGATATCGGAAATGGTGCGGAATCGGATCGGTGTCGGAGCGGATGCGGATTTAAAAATATCGGATAATACATGTTACATATAGTTTTTTTTTACAATGATCAACAAGTTATATGCTAAAGTATAACTGTTCACATCATAGTTTAAATATCAGTAACAAAAAAATAATAGTGACGGTATTTTTAGCACTAATCAATCATCGTTGACTCTTATGTACTTGTCAAACTAATCGGATTATCCTATTATAATCATCGGATAATCCGCATTTAAATATCGGATACTCCATATCCGTCGGATTTTCGTGATACCATATCCTACTCCGCATCCACGTGTAAATCGGATTCGGATTATCCATATCCGCATGGATATAAAAACTACTTCTCCATATCCGCATAATTAGGATTCGGATCGGATCGGATCGGATAATTATCCACACCACTTGCACCCCTAGTCCTTAGAGGGGGCGCATCGATTGATGAGTCAATTGACTCTACTCCCCTAGGAGGAACATGAAGAGGATCACCAGCCCTCCTCCGATCAGGGTTCCACCTGGTCATTTTGAAGGATCAGATGAGGAGAAGGAGAATGGTGAGAAAGAGACCATCGCGTCTCTCAAGGCGGAGCTCGCAGTGATGAAGAAAAAATTCATTAGGCTTGAAGAACGCTGCGCAGAAGGAGAACTTTGGAAGTGGGAGATTAGTGATAGGCTAGACATCCTTAGGAAGGGCTTCTCTTCCAAGTTCCGCCGCCTTGCAGAAGCCACTGGGCATCTGGACATCTACGATCCACCTATGCCATAGACGCCCATGGCTTCACAATAAATTTAGTATAGGCGCCCTTTTGCTTTCTTAGTGATTAGGTTTTGTTTTATTTCTTTCTTTTGTATGAAACTGTGCCTATGTTCTTTGAGTTAATTCCAATGATTAGTTAAATAAATGAGTCTTTATCCTGCTTTGAGTTCAAGTGTGGGGGAGAAGCATTCTTCTTTTCCCATATCTCGCTACTAACCCTGGAGAAACGAACGAAGAAACGTGATGTACAGGGTTGCACCTCGCTGCACACAAAAGTTTGGGACAAACCAAGCCAAGCCCAGGCCACCCAGCTCCAACCTGAGCCGCCCGGCCTGACACTCAGGCTGCCCGGCACCTAGTCAGGTTGCCCGGCCTACCATGACAATGAAAAATGTAACACACGCAGAATACGGTGTCCCAAAGCACTTCTCCACGCAATACGATCGGTGCAAGGGTTGGAAGGTCCCACAATCAGGTCGCCCGACCCCAAGGTCAGGCCGCCCGGCCATCTCCACTCCGACCCTGCACAAGGACCAGGTATTATCGCGAAATTTCAAGTTTTGGTCCTCATATTCCATTCTATGCATGAAACTTGGTTAAAAATTTGCTCTACATGATCATATTGCCAACTCATGTCTATACTTGTCTGTTTACGGAAACCTTGTGCATGCTTATAGTGTTGGCTATAAAGTAGTGCTTGCTTTTCTGGCTCATTACCAGTAAGTAGTAACCTCTCTGAGCGGCACAACGGTGTTCACACTTAGAGTTTACCTTGGTTGGTCGGCTATCCCACGCAGCTCTAGTTGGTAGACACACTAGGTGACAGCTTTTGTGTTCTCAGTATTCCAATCCCGTTCGTTCGGATAGACTCGCTGACGCATAGCCGAATCCTGTAGCGCCCGCCTTTCTCGGCTGGGTATTCAGCACTCTGGTGCCTGGCAGTGGCTCTGCAGCTTTGGTGTCTATGTTTACATGACAAGTATAGTGCTTTGCATGCTTAGTATAGTAAGGTGCTTTAACATCTGTTGAGAACCTGTTTTTTTGTCTTTTATCCTCTACGTGCTAGCTTCACTAGTTCGATAGGTTGTGTTGTGTGTTATTATACTCCTTGTTCCTCGTGGATTCAATACCCTGGAATACTCTTGGGTGAAAGGCTACAACGCAATCCGTGCGCTTGCGGAGTTATATTTGATAGGCTAAGGAACGCCAACAGACATCGCGGCTATAGAACCACTGCCAGGCACCAGAGTGCTGATTACCCAGCCAAGAAAGGCGGGTTCTAGGGAGCCCGACTATGCGTCTACATACATGTTGTAAAACAACCTGGCGCCAGCCCGAACGACGGGGATGGAATACAAAGGCATCCTAACACTGTCACCGAAAGGAGCTACCTAAAGCCTATGCGTGAAAGAGGTACACACGAGGCACCTAGAGCTGCGTGGGGCTGGTTGCAAACCAAGGTGAACTTCCAGAGTTTAGTAAACTCTGGTTATTCACATCCTCCACTTGGCTAGAAACAAGTGGAAGCATCACAACTGCTACGACTTAACTAACAGCGTGAACAAGGAACCCGCAAGCAAATATACTAGATTAACCATAACCTATTAGAGCAACGCTAACTATGGCCTAATGACATCCCTACACTACGATCATAACCACAGGCAAGAATGTAAATGCTTGAACTTAAATAAAGAAATATATTAAATAAACTCAAAATCTTACAGGAAAGGAAAGATACAAGAGACTCATACCAGACTCCTGAAGACGACTCCGGAACAGGCAGAGCCCGACTCTAACTCCTACCAAAAAACTGAACTAGAAGGGGTAGCGCCACCCGAAGGGGCACCTCCCCAAGGGAGAGAGTGGATAGAGTACAATGGTGCAAGTGAGAATGAGGGGGTGCCTCTCTATTTATAGTGGAGGAGGTGCCTTGGAGAGGTGGAGATGCTCCCTTGATCCTAGGAATATTCCTCGCGTGCATGGATGCTTAGGAGTGAAGGAACTTGCATGCAGATGACATGTGGGGCCAGGTGACTCCTCTTAGGCCAGACGACCTGCATGTGGGGCCGGGCGGCCTGCATGTGGGGCCGAGCGGCCTCCCCCTTGGTCGGCTAGCCCTTGGATCCACCGCCTCTGCTTCATCAACGGTCAAGGTTGTCTCCCAAAGTCGGTAGTAGTTGCAGATGTGCCAGGCGGCCGAGGGGGAGCCCGGGCGGTTTCCCACTTGTGCAGTCAGCAATGTGTTTCTTTTCATGTTGTCCAAATAACTGTCTTGACACTTGGCACTCATTGGTTGGTTGCTAGGATGTGTGCATGGATCATTGATGTCACCAATCTGAGTGTTGGTCCAAGTGTGGTTGCCTTCCAACGGTTGATAAATCTCAAGTTGTGATCCCACTGTTGCATGTTGCTTAAGATGTGTTTTCTTGCATGCACATACGTTGGTGTGGCATTTGGGCTTGATGATGTGGTCGGGCAACCTTGGTGGGGTCGACCGGCCTGCATGGTGGGGCTGGGCGGCCTGAGGTGGGGCCGGCCGGCCTGGGTCCAATGCCCTGGCACTTGGTTACTTTCCCTCATTATCCAAATGATGTGTATTATGAGTGTCTCCCTACAAAACAGTCTCAACCACCAAAACTCGTGGAAGCTATTAGTTCAACATATATAATGCATAGAATTTGGCTCATAACCTATTTATTCACCGAGGAATTGGCGGTCGAAATACGGAAATAACGACCGCCAACAATTTCCTACGGATTCAATGGCTGAAAATGCTTCTCCAAGGTCGGTGACGGTTGCCAAAGTCGGTGCACGTGCAAAACGGAAAAAGGTCATGGCCGGGCGGCCACGTGTTTCTCTCGGATTGGCTGCATGCTGTCTCCCTTGGATTGCAATCCTTGTGTGATGGCCTTCCGACCCATGGTTTCATCAGATACTTGGTTGGACGGTTGGATTCATCTCCTTTTGTGTTTTTTTGCATGCAGGTTGAAGGATGTATTGGATTGCCACCGTGGCATGGCCGGCCGGCCAAAGTGAGTGGCCAGCCAGCCATGTGAGATGGCCAGGCGGCCATGTAACTTGGCCAGCTGCCTTCCCACTTGGTGTTCTTCCTTTGTTTCCCACGTCTCCTTTGTTATTTGAACGTGACAAGCTCCTGTGTGCAACTTTGTGTCGGGGGAACCATATGGCGTGCCTGGGAAGCCAAGATTATGGCCGGGCAGCCATGGGTGGTGGCCGAGCGGCCATACCATATAAGATGGCCGGGCGGCCATGGCCCATTCCTCTCAGCGTTGTCAATTATTGCGACGGCCATAACTTTTACATCCGGACTCTAAATTGAGTGAACCAAAACTCCATTTCAATTATCTCGACAAGCTCTTTGCAATGGTTTTGTCCATGAGGGCATTTGAGATACTTTGTAGTGGTGGAATTTGCAAATCTTATCTCAAGCCCTTTTGTGCTAATTCTGTCATGCTCCAAATGGTCTTCTTTTGTATGGAATATGAGCATCTCCCTGTGATACATCAAAAACCACCCAAACTTGTGGAATTCGTTAGTGTTAGGTAAATAATGCATAGAACCTTGTGTATACCCCATTTATTCACCGAGTAATTGGCGGTCGAAATGGTGAAATAACGACAGTCAACAGAGACTTGAAAGGAGAGAACTTCTTGAGTGAGCTTGAATCAAGTGAAGCCAAAGCTTGTTACTCTTGGTGATCGCGATCACCTAGACGGCTGCATGTCGTGCCTTCCGCGAGCTGCTCGGAGATTGTGGGAGAAGAAGCGGAGGAAGGTCCTTACGAGGGCAATTGTGTGCGGTTTGGAGCTCACCATTCCAAGAGGAGAAGAGCATCCCGAAGAGAGCACTTGGTCCGCGGATCAAGGGGTTGATTGACCTTTGCGAAGGTCACCTTGCCATCCTCTTTACCTTGCGAGGGAGAGGGTGTAGCTCCGTGTGAGCTACGCGTGAGCAAGGCCTTGCGAGGGGCGCCAAACGAGGATTAGGGGGGAGTCGCGACTCCTCGATACCTCAGGAAAAAGATCGCCGTGTCATCTCTTCCTTTACATTCCACACTTACTTTCCACATTTACTTTGTGCCTTTACTTTTCTAGTATTGCATGCTTAACTCTAGGTTGCAAATCTTTTGTTATCGTGTAGAACTCTAGACACACTTTTAGGCACTAGGGTGAATTGAGACTTGGATGATTGGATTTAATTTCAAGTTTCGAAATTAGAAGTCCAATTCATCCCCCTGGACATCTCGATCCTTTTACCTGATCAATATTAGTCTTGTAGGCATTGGCCAATCAAGAACAAAGTTCTTGCAGGGGTCATTTAACTTTAGAACACTCTACAACCATTTCTCAAGTGTATTTACGATAGGTTTTTAGAAATGGCTTGGAATTAGGGTTTTAAAGATCCAACAGCAGTAGCAGGGGTTGGAGGCCAGGCAAATCCGTTTGTTGGAATTAATATGAGCATGCACCGTCACACTCTATTAATCATGGGGATACCATGGGAATCATCGATCCATATGAATATCAAATATTGAGTATGCGACGTTTATGGCGTTTCTGCAATTCTGCAATTCAGTAGCGTGTGCTTCTAAACTTGGACGTTGGTGTATAACAGCTTGTGTGTATTGGATTGGGCAAAGATTTGTCTATTTCTCCATTTGTTAAAATTATCCTTTTGTTTGTGGCAAGAACATGGGCACTTATTTGCTTCTTGTTCTCCAGACTGTGTACATGAAGATTCGCTATATGGAATATTACGTATAAGTTAAATACAGCGGCGGAGCCAGGAATGGATCAAAGCGGGGGCTAATTTTAAAAGAATAATTAATTGATGTTTGGTAGTACATGGGATATTTTTGTTTGATACAAGTAAGGGACACAATTCATATAAAACTTGTTCTAATGGGCTATTTTTCGTTTGGTAGACTAAAAATTTACATAGGGCATTGTGGAGCTATTGGGCTGTAACCGGGGCTCCAGCCCCCAGCCCCGGTCCTGGCTCCGCCCCTGGTTAAATATATATGATTAACACATTAATATGAACATATTATTAGAATTATACTAAAATTTGAGCATATTATTAGAATTAGACTAAATTGTAGACAATGGATATTTTTGTCCGGTTTGCTACATCTAAAGATATTAACTGCAGAGGTATTTGTGAATCACCATATTCGATTGCGTCAGACTGAAATACATATAAGAAAATCTTGTTGAGCAGTAACATCACGTGGCAGTAAATAATTTGCAGTTTTCTGCACGCGGAGCATGTGTTGGCTCGGTGCCTGGCTCGGGTACTGAACACCCAGGGCACTAATTAGCGCAGATATATGTAGGGCGGCTGATGGCGGGAAGGGGAGGTACCTAGAACTTTTCCACGTGCACGCGCCAAGCCAAATGCAGTCGCTCAGAGTTCGTGTGCCGCACCACCACAGCCTTGCTCTTTGGAAACGAAGACTGATCTCGTTTCACGGAACCAGGCTCCAGGCCCTTTTGCACGCAGTGGGACAGGCCCAGGAAGGCATCCAACCTACCAAACATGGGCACCTTGTATCTGGCGGGCCTGGCCAGCCCTTGTCCAGGTAACCAAACAAGCCAGTGTACTGAACATGCAGCTCTGATATATCAAGCCTTTTCGTGCGCTATGAATCATCTCTCTGCTCTTGTTTACCCTCCCAAACCAGTGCCCCTGCGTTGATTACGAATCGAGCTATGTTTGTGGGTTAATTCATTTTTGCTTACTGCTCTTCAAAATATGAGGTCACCAAAAGTTAGATTACATGGCCTACGCGCGTATGGGCGTGCTCCAAATACTAGTGTTTTATATGCTAACAAACTAGGTGTGAGAGGATGTAATCCTACCGCGGGAGGGAAGCAACAGGTAGGGCGACAATGTAGCTACCCATAGGTAAAAGTCTACATATCCTTCTAAATTATCCTAGAGTGTCTACTTCACTCCTCATCTTTAAAATCGGATTTTGTGTAATTTAAAATTTACAAAACCAGACAAAGTCGCACCTATAACATTTTTTGATTGATTTTGCCACTGTGGCACATCTAGTACCCACACGTCAACGCCAACTCAGCAAGCATGCGTATTTTTTTCTTCTACCCCTCCCTATTTCCTTTTTGTGTGCTACCCTTAGTTCACCTGTCCCATGGAGGGCCGCAACGCTAGTTGCTCATCCCGGATTGCGGCTACCATCCGCCACCATCATTATTTGGATTCCTACAAGATCTAAAAAAGCTACATATAGGAGAAATATAAGAATGAGAAGAGGGAGATAGACACAAAAGAAAGTATTCAAGAGGTTGCCGCCCAAACAACAAGATAGGCCAGTTTTATTTGTTGGGATAAATCAATTGTTTTTCTAACGATGCCGTAGATAGATTGAAAAATTGATCTAGAAAGCCTTTGAAGTTAGTGCTGCAAGGTTGGTAGTAATAACATAAAAAAGTCCTCAGAAACTTGCTGTTTATAGATAGATTGTGCATGAGCTCAAATAGTTTTAGATAGTTTTTGAGCTGGAACGATATCTACGTACAGCAAAAGATTGTTGTGGCTCGGCTGGTAGCAAAAGAGCGCTGGAACGATATCTATGTACACCAAAAGATTGTTGTGGCTCGGTACATCCAAAAGACGCCACTGTTAGCAAAAGAGCGCTGATGCATTTAGCAAAAGAGCGCTGATACAAAATCACGTATTTACACCAGAAGGCAAATGAAGACAAGATATGTCATTTAGCTTCGTCGGGATCCTGCATCACAAAAACATGATTTGTTTTTTACTAAGATAAATTTAGTATGGTTGCACCAGATACAACTTGAAAGGAAAACAATATTATATATGATTTGGTTGGAAAGAAAATTTATGTTTTAGATAATTGTAGTCATGTATATACTTATTATCCAACTATGTTATGCTTTTAACTTAAACGACAATACATTTTTTTTCATCATCGCGAAGCCTCAAAATATGAAGGCAATATTTTTTATGCATGATTTAGTATGATATGTAATGGCCTCCAGGCTAGATTTGATCCAGAAAATTTACACAGATGATGTGGCGTGCTCCATGCTGAGCATATAATACTTGATGCCACTACATACATTGGCTAGCCTACTGCACTGGGAATACGGCAATACATAAAAATAAACTGTATGTGAGGTGATTACCTTAATGTTTTGCGCTGGCTTGGCTACGTAGTTTCTTTACTTTCTTCTGCTGATCTCCATCGTTGTCATAGCCAATGTTGTGCTGGTATTATGACCATTACTAAGTTGACATTGTACTTTTTAAATCAATATCTTTCATGTATAGAAATAAAGTTGAGAATGTGCACTTGGTTGTCGTTATCTATCTCTTCCAAATTTCTCTTGGTCGAGCTTTGACTTTCATCCCATATCCTGAAATTAAATTGGATTTTAACATAATTTGTAATTGTGTGAATAATAACATATCTAGTTATTCTATTGTCATACCCAGATGGTTCAATGTCCATGTCTTCGACAGATCCGAGCTGATTTGTTGATGTTGGAGTCTGTGCCAAAATAATTATAGCGGATTATATTGGTTGACTTTTTTCGAACACATACTTATAAAGGTAAAATTATCAGGTTTGAATGGTATATCTAGTGCATATGGTATATAAGTCTGTTGGATATTATTTTGTGGGTTTGTGCATGCGATTATTTGATTTAATAATTAAGCAACTGTAAGGTGTACAATTAGTATACAGTAATGTTATTAGAAAGGAGAATAACTATTTATGACCAATCAGTGTTGTGCGCACAGAAGAGACGCTAATGAAATTACGAAGTTGAATAATAGAGTTAATTGCCAAATCTGAGGGCTATATGTTCTATTTCTATATTAAAAAGCTTATTTGGGGTCATTCTAAAATCTCATGAACTTCAATTAGTACAGAAGAAGAACTTGTGCAGATTATAAGATGTACCAGTAGAAGGATATTTTTCCAGAGGATACTTGAGTTGGAAAGTTTGATAAACAAAGAAAGTAATTAAACAGCGTAAAAACCTGAGTAGTTGATTTCTTAGAAGGTAGCTATCAACGGTGGCAGATTTTCTTCATGAGAAATTGTAGTTGATTCTGAATCTGGTGCTATAGTCATCTCTGGTCTGAATACTGGTATAATAGGCTGCTTTCCAAATCTTTCTTTTATCATCAAGACTTCAAATGATGGATCTTTACTGTTTATGCTTCTCTTAGTTGAACTGTAACAAACCAGATTGAATTTGTGTCCAATCAGAATTTGAGGTGGAATTTGGTTTGGATCATACTGCTTATGAAGAGTCTCAGCAGTTTTGCCAATGATCTCTACTCCTTTCTTCTCGAAAAAGATGAATTCAAGGTTGTAGGCACCGTCGGTTGTTATGAATGGTATTTTATATCTGGAAAATGTGTCAGTGTTACTATTGTTTTAATTGCAAAGAAAAATTAAGTACATGTATAATAAACTTAATTCCAAAGAAATTGAGTACACGGGCATCCTTCTCTCGTGCATTGGTAAGTATTGCCAATTTGTATGTGCCTTGAGTTACAGACTTTGCAAGCTCAATAACACCATGTTTGTTTTTCAGTAATACCAACGATAGTTACAGTACACTGATAGCGCAATCCCTGCATATTAAAGTCCAATTAGCATAACAGTCACATTATATATGGAAGAAGCTGAGATTGGTATTATTCATTTTAGTTCTAAAGTGTAAGCTACGTATATAACAATGCACTATGGTGATATCTCTATAAAATGAATTATAATTCTATATAAATGTCAAGCAATAACTTTTAACTACAAGGGAGTGGCTTTGGCTGTGCTGTTACTGCTGTTGCTCAGCCACAGCAGCTGAACAGCCCTATGCACTGTGCACCCTGAAGCTGAGGAGCTGTACAGTAAAGTACAGTAAAATAAGCTGTAAAATCCCTTCCGGTCAGGCTCAATGTTGAATGGAAATGTGAACAGAGAACTCAATTTTTACCTTATGGATGAAGGGGTCCGCTTTTTGGAGCTGAAGTAAATTCGCCTGTTCAAAGTTTTGTTGCATGTCATCGTCACTTTGTAGATATATGTTTTCAACTGCTGTAGCTTCATTTGGTAGGCTACAATTTAAATTCGTAATTAGTTTAGTGTCAATTAAAAATAGATGTGAACAAATTATATCAAGGTTTGTTATGAGACGTAGTGACGGGGGAGAATACAAAACCCCCAAAGAAAAAAGCCCAAGAAAGGCCTGCTCAGGCCCAGATCGAAGGCCCACGGCCCTAACCAAACGCACGGCGACCGGGGGAGTGAGCCGATCCGACCCTCGCCCCGTACGCTCGTACGGGGCGGAGGCGGCCGACCTTCCTACAAGGCGGCCGATCCTCAGATCGAGGCTCGAGCGAGGCGGAGAATCCCGACCGATGCCGCGCCCGGCGTTGGGCCCCACCGGCGTGCGGCCGACGTCTAGGCAGCGGAAAGTCCACTCATGGGCCCGGATGATGGGACGACACGCTGCCCTCCTGCGCCCACGCCTGCTACGACGGAACGGCGTCACGCTGCCACCGCCTGCCAGGCACGTGCCTGCACGCGTACCCTTTGCGACAAGATGTGCCATCAACCATTTGACGCCGCTCGCCTGGAACACCTCGCCACGACGGGACTAGGGGGTGACGCCGGATGTAGGTTGACCCTATAAAACGAGATACCTAGCGGGGTGTGGCGAGGCCGGCAAAACCAAACAAGCGTAAGAGACAGGACCACCGAGCCCCGCCTCGTATAGACTTACAAGGCGGGGGGCAACCGACTGACCCTCACCCCTCGGTAGGGCACGATCATACACGGTGCACCGTTACGGACAGACGGAACGACTCGGCAGCAACGCTCCGTAGCCGGATAATCCGCCACCTAACACCACGCCCGTCTGACGCCAAAGGCTAAAGTAAGGAGGCCAGGACGGACGTGACGGAACACCCTCCCCATGCGGCTCTCTGACTCCGTGAGAATAGAAGCATTCGCAGGTACACCGAACCCCCGGCACAGCTCAGCTACAGGACCCTGGACGGACGACCTCATCGCGCGTGACAAAGGCGTGCCAGGGACGCACGAGCATCTGACAGGACTCTTGTAGCGAGGGGACCCACATGTCAGGGTCCCCCATCCCCTTTGTATCCCTTCTTCTTTTCCTAGAACTGTAAGCTCCCCCCTTGAACTATAAAAGGAGGGGAAGCACTCACGAGTAAGGAGAGAAGAGCAAGGAACACCACAAAGAGCATAGAGGCCAAGTAACAGGGAGACCTCCCTCCCGCAGCGCTTGCGCCCATTGTAACACCTCCACACACCTCATAATACAAGAAACACACTCCACTAGACGTAGGGATTCACCCTGAACCAGTATAAACCTCTGAGTCTACCGGCTCACCATTCGGAGCGAGTCCGTGCTGACATCCCCACCGAACAACAAATCTACTGCTTGTGTCACCCCGGTTCCCGGAACCACGACAGTTGGCGCGCCAGGTAGGGGATCTTCAGCGCGCCCAAGCGACATCATCGCTCCGATGGCATCATCATCCACCTCCGTCGGCAACAAGGTCCTCGCACCCGGGAGCCGCATCACCTTCGGCACCTTCACCTTCGTTGCCACCGCCGCCGGCGAGCTCCGCCTCGTCGACCCTACTCCATCCATGGACGCCCTCACTCAGGGCATGAATGACCTCCAAATCATGGACGCTCCGCGCGACACGACGATGGGAGAAGCTGTGCAGTCGACGCCCGCCGACCTCAACATGGAGGTGCTCGCCGACTGCGCCAACGCGCTCCTCCGCTCAACCTCCACTTGTGAAGATCGCGATCAAGTGCTCTATGCACTCGCGAACGTGGTAACCCAGCTGCATGGGAACCCACCGCTGCCGTCCATGGCGGCGCTCCAGGGCACTGCCCCGGACTTGCCCCTCGCAGCGAGGACGGAAGGACCTATACGCCTCGCGCCTGCCAGAACCAAGGCAGATAAGCGAAGGCTGAAGCGACGCACCGCTGCGCTCAAGCGCCGCCCCGAGTCGCGCACCGCAACCCACGAGGACGGAACGCTTCGTCAATCGACCCTCGTGGCCATGGCGGGCCACTACCCGACGTCCGTCCATGACCTCCTGGAAGATGTTTCCAGCAGCGGGTCCATCTCCAGCTCGGACGAAAGCCACCCCGCCGCGATCGGAAGGGCATGCCTTGTGGCAACCCCTCCCTTAGGCGGAGATGCTGGAGGTCAAAAGACCCCCAGCCAAGAGGTAGAGTACCAGCGTGAACGACAGGCGCGCACCCTCGCGCGCGAAAACGAGCTCCGCCAAAAGGAGAAGGAGATCGACGACCTCGAGCATAGGCTCGAGGAGCTCCACAATGAGGTGGGGCGGCGCCAGCATAAGCGCGAAGGGCCCCGCGGGCGCCACGTCTACAACCAGCTCCTCCAAGGGAGCGACGGGACGCCATATTTCCCGCGCCCCGACCAAAATATCGCCGCCGCTGCCATGATGCTCCAGGCAATCCCGGAGCCCAACGAGCCCGCCGCCAAGGCCACGCTCCAAAACCTTCGCAGTCTCGTGCAAAGGGCAGCGGTGCAGCAGGCCGAATTGGCAAATCAGCCAACGGCGGATACGGATGCACGCACCACGCGAACGGCGACTACACAAGGTAATGGGGCACGGGCGTCCACGAGACCCGTCAAGGATCGCCTGGGCGACAAGCGTGACGCCCGCGACACCCTCAATGCCCGCCGAAGGGAGCGGGACAACATCGCACACTCGCGCACCCCGGACGCAAGACGCGAGTATGGATCGGGTCCAGCTGGACCAAGGCCACGAGCCTTCGGGAACGCGATCCGCGAGGCGCAGTTCCCCTCACGAGTGCGTACTCCCACCAACCTCACCAGGTACGACGGGTCCACAAACCCGGCCGTATGGCTCGAGGATTATCGACTCGCCTGCCGGCTAGCAGGGATTAGGGATGATTCTCTGATCATCCAGTATCTTCCCATCCACCTCGGGGACGCGCCTCGAGCATGGCTCGAGCACTTGCCGGAGGACACCATCCACGACTGGGAAGGCCTCAGGAAGGTCTTTGTAGGGAATTTCTAGGGACGTACAAGCGCCCCGGAAGCTCCTGGGACTCAAGAGCTGCACCCAGAAGTCCGGAGAAAGTCTCCGGGACTACATCTGGAGATTCTCTCAGAAGAGAAACGAGCTCTCGGATATCACCGACGCCGACGTCGTCAGTGCCTTCACATATGGCACTACGAACGAGGCGCTTGTCCACGAGCTCGGCCGCGGGTGCCCCAAGACAACAGCCGATCTCCTCGACATCGCCACCAAGTTTGCCGATGGCGAAGACGCGGTCGGCGCCATCTTCCGCAAGGGAAGAGCCTCCCGTGATGACGGGAAGGAAACAAGCGGCGCCAAAAAAGATCGGCGCAAGCGCCGCGGCAAGCGCCAGAGGGACGAAAGGCATCAGAGGGACGAGCGCCCACACCACGGGAGAAATGAAGTCGCCGCAGCCGACCGACCTCCCAAGCCTCCGGCCAAGTCCAGCAACGAGCACTTCCAAAAGCTCATGGGCGGGCCGTGCCAGAACCAAGGGTTCCCGGTACGTCACAAGCTCCGGGAATGCGAACTCCTCAAGCGCTTCGTCGGCAACCCTTCGCAGAAGAAGGCGAAGACGGAGGAGGCCGCCCAGATGGCGGAGAAGAAGGACGACGCCGAGGCATTCCCCGAGATGACGGGGTGCCTCATGATCTTTGGGGGGCCGGAGTCCTACGGCGACAAGCGCAAGCTCAAGCTCGTGAATCGCGAGGTAAATGCCGTAAACCCCGCCGTCCCCGAATACCTCCGATGGTCGGAAGAGCCGATCACCTTCGATCGACGCGACCATCCGAACAAAGTCCCGCACCCTGGGACCTACCCGCTTGTCGTGGAGCCGATCATCGGCCCAAAGCGCCTCACAAGGGTACTCATGGACGGCGGAAGCGGCCTCAACATTATGTATGTTGAGACGCTCGACGCAATGGGCATCCCTAGGGCAAGCCTGCGGCCCAGTCACGCCCCATTCCACGGCATCATCCCAGGCCTGCAGGCCTACCCCCTCGTGCAGATCACGCTGCCCGTCACGTTCGGCGACCCCTCGAACTTCCGCACAGAACGGTTGCAGTTCGAGATGGTCGATTTCGCGAGGTCGTACCACGCGATCTTGGGTCGGCCATGCTATGCCAAGTTCATGGCCATCCCAAATTACACATATCTCAAGCTAAAGATGCCCGGTCCCCACGGGATCATCACTGTAGGATCTTCTTTCAAAGAAGCCTACAAGTGCGAGCGAGCCAACTGCGAGCTTGCCGCATCCCTTGTGGCGTCCAAGGAAATGGCCGACCTCAAGAAGGTCATGTCAACGGATGCCCCCGAGGCAGCCAAAGAAATACCCCCAGACGTCCCCGAGACTCCCAGAGCTGGGGGAGGCACCTTCAAGCCCTCTGAGGACACGAAGGAGGTGCCGCTCGACCCTGCCGACCCTTCCAAGAAGGTCAGGATCGGGGCCACGCTTTCCTAGAAATAGGAAAGCGCGCTCGTCGACTTCCTCCGAGCCAACCGGGACGTCTTCGCTTGGAAGCCTGCTGACATGCCAGGAGTCCCTTGGGAAGTCACCGAGCACTCCCTAAATGTCCGACTAACCGCAAGACCGGTCGCCCAACGCCTTCGCCGATTCGACGAGGAGAAGCGTAAGGCTATAGGGGAGGAGATCACTAAGCTTTTAGCCGCATGGTTCATAAAAGAAGTGCAACACCCGGAGTGGGTTGCCAATCCTGTAATGGTTAAAAAGAAGAATGGGAAGTGGAGGATGTGTGTCGACTACACGAGCCTGAACAAGGCATGTCCAAAGGACCCTTTCCCTCTACCTCGCATTGACCAAGTGGTCGACTCCACCGCAGGCTGTGAGCTGCTATCCTTTTTGGACACGTACTCCGGCTACCACCAAATCGCGATGAAAGAAAGCGACCAGCTCGCCACTTCTTTCATCACTCCTTTCGGTCCCTTTTGTTTCGTATCCATGCCATTCGGCTTAAAAAATGCGGGAGCAACATACCAGCGATGCATGCTCCTGTGTTTCGTCAATCAGGTAGAACGAAATGTGGAGGTCTACGTCGACGACATAGTCGTAAAGACCAAGGAATCCTATGGCCTCATAGCCGACCTAGAGGAAACTTTCGCGAACCTCCGCAAGTTCCGGATTAAGCTCAACCCCGAAAAATGCGTTTTTGGAGTCCCCAAAGGCAAACTCCTGGGCTTCATGGTCTCCGAAAGGGGAATCGAGGCTAACCTGGAAAAAATTGACGCCATTCAAAGAATGGGCCCCATTCGAAACCTGAAGGGAGTCCAACGACTGGTAGGATGCGTCGCCTCGCTCAGCCGCTTTATATCCAGGCTCGGCGAACGAGGGATGC
This sequence comes from Paspalum notatum, assembly GCA_022530915.1. NCBI lineage: Eukaryota > Viridiplantae > Streptophyta > Magnoliopsida > Poales > Poaceae > Paspalum > Paspalum notatum. The sequence continues at coordinate 18,863,418 of CM039686.1, forward strand.
TGCTCTACAAGTTGCTAAGAAAGGGAGACCGCTTCTCCTGGACCCCGGAGGCCCAAACGGCCCTGGACAAAATCAAGGCCTTTCTCACGACTCCTCCGGTGTTGGTCGCACCCGACCTAACAGAGACGCTGCTTTTGTACGTCGCCGCCACCACGCAAGTGGTCAGCGCGGCCCTGGTCGTAGAGCGAGCGGAAGATGGCCGAGCGCTCAAAGAACAGAGGCCCGTCTACTTCGTCAGCGAGGTTTTAAGCGAGTCCAAGGCTCGGTACCCGCAAGTACAGAAGCTCCTCTATGCGGTACTCATCGCCAAGAGGAAGCTTATCCATTACTTCGACCGACACCCAGTGACGGTCGTCTCCACCGCCCCTTTGGGCGAGATCGCCCGTAACCGTGACGCGACAGGACGCATCGCGAAATGGGCACTAGAGCTCAACGGGCTCGACATTACCTACCTGCCAAGAACTGTGATCAAATCGCAGGCCCTGGCAGATTTCATCGCCGAATGGACCGAAGCACAGGAACCACCGCCAGTCGAGGACCCAGAGTACTAGATCATGCACTTCGACGGATCCTATCTCAAGACCGGCAGCGGGGCAGGCATTGTTCTCATTTCCCCGCAGGGACATAGGCTACGGTATACCATACGCCTCCACTTCCCGTCCACTAACAACGTGGCCGAATATGAGGCCCTAGTAAACGGGCTCCGTATAGCAGCAGAGGTGGGGGCGAGGCGCCTCCTCGTGCGAGGAGACTCAAAGCTCGTGGTCGACCAGGTCATGAAGGCGGCCGAGCCCCGCGACCCCAGAATGTGTGCCTACTATAAAGAGGTACGCAAGCTGGAAGAAAATTTTAAAGGCTTCGAGCTAGAGCACAACTATCGACGCTTCAACGAGGAAGCTGGCCGACTCTCAACCATAGCGTCCGGTCGGGAACCCGTTCCAGACAGAGTCTTCGCCTCCGACCTTTATAAACCTTCCGTCACGACCGAATCATTGGACGAAGAACCACCGGCAATTCCCCTGACCCTGCCACACAGGCTCGGGGGCTGGTAGCTGTAGTCGGGGGTCCAGACTGGCGTCTCCCCATCATGAGCCGACTCTCCGACGGCAACCTACCCGAGGACGCGACCGAGGCCAGACGTTTGGCCCGCAGAGCAAAGTCCTTTGTTATTGTTAATGGGGAGCTCTACAAAAAGAGCGCCTCCGGGATCAAACGGAGATGCATCCCCACTGATGAGGGGAAGCAGATCCTGGCCGAAATCCATGGAGGCGTCTGCGGGCACCACGCGGCCCCAAGGGCACTGGTAGGAAAGGCTTTCCGGCAAGGTTTCTACTGGCCGACGGCCATGGCTGACACCGAGCAGGTCGTGCGAACCAGCGAAGGATGCCAATTTTTTGCCAAGCAGATTCACATGCCCGCGCAGGCACTCCAAACTATCCCCATCACGTGGCCCTTTGCGGTCTGGGGCCTGGACATGGTTGGACCCTTTAAAAAAGCGTCCGGAGGCTTCACCCACTTATTTGTCGCTGTCGACAAATTCACCAAGTGGATAGAAGCCAAACCCATCGCGCTGCTCACAGCGGTGAATGCCGCTTCCTTTTTCCGTGACATCGTTTATAGGTTTGGAGTACCAAACTCTATTATAACCGACAACGGAGTCCAACTCAAGGGTCACGACTTCCTCCAGTTCTGCGACCAGTTCAACATCAAGGTCGAGTGGGCCGCCGTGGCGCACCCATGAACCAACGGCCAAGTTGAGCGAGCCAACGGCATGATCCTACGAGGGCTCAAGCCCAGAATCTTTGACAGATTGAAAAATTTCGACGGAAAATGGGCGGCCGAGCTTCCCACCGTCCTCTGGAGCTTGCGCACAACTCCATCTAGAGCCACCAGATGCACCCCCTTCTTCTTGGCATACGGCGCTGAAGCCGTACTCCCCACGGAGCTTGAATATGGATCCCCTAGGGTCCGAGCGTACGACAGCGAGCGACAAACGACGGACGCCGAACTCGCTAACGACCTCCTAGACGAAGCGAGAGAGGCAATAGTCGTCACGTCGGCCAAATACCAACAAGACCTGCGACGCTACCACGACCGTCAGGTCCGCAGCAGGTCCCTCAACGTTGGTGATCTAGTACTAAGGAGGGTCATGGACACCAGAGGCAAGCACAAACTCACCCCACCATGGGAGGGACCTTACATCATCGCCAAGGTCTTACGCCCAGGCTCCTACAAACTCAAAGACTCCGACGGTAACATCTTCACCAACGCATGGAACATTGAAAACCTGAGGAGATTTTATCCTTAGACTACTATTCGCTCCCCCACATGACTAAGTTGGCCAAGCCAACCTATCGGTCGCCTTGCCCAACTCGGGGGCTGGGAGTGAACTAGGCAGACATACTGCCCGACCCAAAAGGTCAATTCGCGGGAGTCCAGGCGCTACCCCGGAGCCTCCATAAGTCGCAAAAATTGATGAAAATCAAAATCACAAGACAAGTACGGGAGCTATTTATTCTTCTGATTCGAGAACTTTCATTACATCAACAGTTGGATCAAAGGGAGCTCTGGGCCCCGCCCCCTGGGGCCAGTGTTGAAAAAAGGGTCACGCGCACCTTGCACCGGCAAAGACGACCCCCGGACGTTGGCTCTTGTGGGAGTCAGCTTCTTGATGCCTCTGCGGCAGGGAAGGTCATGAACCTCCCCACTCAAGAACCTTCCCACTCAACAAGAGTCACCACCCCTTCCTTGTGAGGTGTTTTCGCCGTGCGGTGAGTGTCAAAGAAGGGAAAACCCTCCTCAGCGCTCCACCACATAGGGCCTGCCGCCACCAATGAGCATCCTATTTTGGGAGCTCAACGTGGGGGTCAGGCACCCAACGACGCACCTGAACCAAGGAGAGGATGGCCGGAAAGCCGCCGAGGGTGTGCTGAGTAGAGGGCTAGACTTAAATAGTCGCCCCTCTCACCGCCGTCACGCCGGCGACTTCTCAGCTCCAGCTCCCGCCGACGGCAGGACGCGTGACCCACCAGACAGTGGCAGGGCAAAACTCCCGCACCACCGTCCGGCGCCGGATCCTCCTGGACAACCTCACCTAGGCAGCCACCAAAGCCTCTTCCGAGAGGACCTGAGGTGGAACGCCCGCCCGCGCAGGAGGCGCACAGGTACGAGGTCACCAGAGGGTGTTCTGGGTACAAGTGGCGTATACGAAGCCACTCGTAGCCAAAACCCGGCGCGCATACGAAGACACTCATAGCAAAGACGTAGGAATCATGGGGAAGACCATGCTATCCTAAGGTCAGCTTTCCCCGCCCGGGACAAAAACCTTGAATCCGGGCAACCCTGCTCATTACAAAGGAAGGAAAGTCCCTCTTCCATGGAACAAGCAAACCCCATTGTTTGTAGGGACTCGAGAGGCTTTGGCTGTCCGGCCTTAGATGCTTTCCTTGGGAGGAGCCCTCCCCTATTTATAGTCACGGCGGACAGAGGGCGCGCGCCTCGGCCGGCCTCACAAGTCCCCTGTAGAGGGCCCAGCAGACGCCACCGAGGCTCGCCATACCCCTGCCTCGCTCTGCAGACATGACGGCCCTGCCAAGGGGTGCACCTCTGCCTCGCTCTGCAGACGCGACGGCCCTGCCAAGGGGCGCAGAGGCATCCGATGCCCTGACCCATCGCAGACGACGCGACTACTCGAAACAAAAAATACGTGAAGATACCACGCGCTGCCACGGCCACAACGCGCCTCGGGCCAATAAAAAGAGCGGTACCAGAGACGCACTGGGATAACCGGGCAAAACGGGGGAGACGAGATGGGCCCCCAGGATCGCCATGTCAGATGGCCCCCGGCATAGGTCAGCATGAGGCGCGTGAGGGCCACGGCAAGAGCAACGCGGACGGAGGCGACCCCTTCACCCACACGCGGGATGTAGAAAGACAAGGAAACTCTACCCTTAGCTATTTCATTCGTTTTTACTCGCGTACCAGTAAAACAAAGCGACCGAACAAGGTCACCTTGCTTTACTCGGGGGCTGGGAACGTACCATCCGTACGCGTTTTTCCCTTACCCTCACAAAAAGAAGAGGAGGGTCGGCCTAGCTGCCCGACCTCCCCTCAACTCAGTATCTTTTTCTTTAAGCCCCGTTGCCCGACCTTTCCTCTAAAAATTCCCCGAGCCTAGATCAGCCCCCAAAGGCCCACCTACGCCTCAAAGGTCACAGCGACTGTGGCTACGGCAGCCTAAGGCGAGGCACATGATTGTAACGGCAAAAACACGTGCGAATTTTCAGAAACAAAGGGCAAAGGCACGGGATTAAATTAAAAGCACGTCGGCCACCAGTAACAACGAAAGTTAATTACAAACACATTGTTCAAGTCCCTGACAAGAGATTAGTCTGCTAACGGGTTTCGCAGGAGGACCGGCGGATCGACGTGGCTCGAGACCATCAGGGCGTGGGGGCAGACTTCATCTTCAATCCTTGCCACCTCCTCGTCGGCGACCCCAGCGGCAAACCCCTCCGCGATCGGCGCGAGCACTGGATGAAGCTCCTTAAAATGGGAAACCGCCTGCGCAAAGGACAGGCTACTCCCAAAGAAGGCAGCCTGCCGCACGACGTGCTCGACGTGCTCCCGAAGCCCCGCCACCCGCTCCAGCAGCGGCGCGGGCGACGGCGGCGAAAGACAGGCGCACACCGAGCCAACCGCCTCCCGAAGGCTCTGGAGCTCCCCCCCCCCCCCCCCGCAGTTCTGAAAAGAAAGAACGCAACAGAATTACGAGCGGCCCTTGGGCAAAATCAAGAAACCGCCTCAAAACACCGCTCACAGGCAATGACGGAGCCCTGGGCAGAGAGCTCCGTGCGGGACCGCTCGAGCGAGCCCGTCACCTCAAGCAGGGCCTGCTCCGCCTCAATGGCCCGCCGCGTCGCGGCCATGAGCTCCCGGCGCAACGCCACGGTATCGTTCACGGCGGCAGTATGCTCCGCCCGAAGCTGCTCTGTCTCTCGACGGAGGCTCCCCGCCTCGGCGCGTAGCGAGGACGCTTCGGCCGAAACACTGTCGAGACGCATGGCCAGCGTGCTCACCTGCCGGACGGCAACGGCCCTCGCCTCCTGCGAGCGCATGGCATCCGAGCGCGCCTGCGCCGCTTCAGCCTGGGCGGCGCCGAGCGAAGAGATGCGCTCGGTAGCCCGCGCCAACAGAGCCTATAACAAAAAGGTTCCACAGGTCGGGAAGATCCAAGAAAACACCGATACCAAGGAGGACGAAAGGAGATCACGTACCGCCCCATGACAAAGCACGCGCTGCGAGATCGCCTCCTCAGCATGGCTCGCCGTTGCCAGCGTAGTCCGGAGGGATTCCAAAACCGTTCCCACGTCGACGGCCGCGCTGGTGGACGCCTCCTGCATGATCCCCCAATCCATCGCCTTCTGCTCCGCGGAGAGAGACGGAGACCCCTCCCGGACAACTGGAAGTAGCCGGCACCCGATGGAGGAGGCCCAGGAGGGGGTGACGGCAGCGGAACCATCGCGCCACCCGAGTCCGCGGCACCTTCGCGAGTAGGCTCCAGCCGCTCCAGCGCCGCCTCCCCCACCGGATCCGCTGCGGCGATCCTCGGATCCGCCGGCGGTGCAGCAAGGGGTCGGAGGACCGACGCCCCCGGCGAGGAAGGAGCCGTCGCGGACGACGACACCGCAGATGACGCCCCCTGGCACGCAGCCCATGCGGCCTCCGAGAGCGACTTATGTGGGATAAAAGGGCTACACCAGAAGCATCCAACCATGTAAAACAAGAACTGAGAAAACCGCGACCACGACGGAAAGGCGGGGGGATCGCTCACCGAGAAGACCGCGGCGTGGGAAAGAGATGCCTCCAACCTCGAGACGCTGTCCCCAGTGGCACGTTCGCACTTCCTGGCGAGGGAACGGACGGCGCGTCGACCCTCAAGGGCGGCCCTGGCGCATCAAAAGCAACGGGGGCCGCGCTCGCCCCCACTGGCAGCGATGACTCCGACCCAGGAGGCGACCCCTGGGCGGTCGCCGTTACCAAAGCGCCCGAAGAATAGCCGGCAGCGGGCTCGGCCGACGCCCCTGATGGTAACACGGGCGCCCCCGAGCCTCCGGACGCCGTCACCGGCACGGTCCCCAGCGATCCCACGGACGTCGACGTCAAGACTGCGACGGGGACGCCGGACCCTTCTAGCTCCGGCGAAGGCGGCACTTCCACAACCGGCTCCGCCCGCGCCTGAGCCACCGGAGCCGGAACAGGAACGCGTTGAGATTCCCACGCCGACCCTTGAGACCCCCTCAACGGGGGCACGGTGCCTGCCACCGGCGGAGTCATGATCAGCATCGCCTCAGGAAGGACGCCCGAGCCAGAACTCTCCCCAGTCTCGCCAGCGAGCGGCACGGCGTCAAGCGTATCATCTGAGGACCACTCCTCGTCGGACGATGCGGTAGAAGGAGTTGGTGAACGACCCTCCTCCCGGGCGCGCTGATCGCGCTCCCTCTTCTTCCTGTCGCGGACGAGCTGATGGCGTTTCTCACGCTCGTCCACCAAGAACGCCTCCGCCTCCCTCTTTCGCTTCCGGTCTGCCTTCACGGCGGCGTCCTTAGGAAGAGGGGCGGGGGACGGCTTCATAGAACCAATGCCCTGAAACCACGCGAGGCGCGGCATTAGTAAACCTAAAAGCACCCATCACACAACCTGGTAAAAGAGACTCACCAAGTCCTCTTTGATCGAATGGTTGAGGGCCAGAGGACCGCCAAAGAAGTTTGCCGTCGAAGTCCCCGCGGTGATGGCGATCACACGGAGCCGAATCTCTGCAGAAGTAAGCTCCTCGCCAGAGAAGCGGTCCAGATCGGCTGCGCCGGTATACTCCCACATGGGAAAACGACGGAACCGAAGCGGTTGGACGGCCCTCCGAATAAAGGTCGAAACCAGCACCACGCCAGTCAAGCCGCGGCGACGGAGGAGCCCTATCTTCTCCAAGAGGAACCCCACCTGGTTGACGCTCCTCTTCTCGCGACCCCAGTCCCATTGAACCTGCCTCGAGGGGGCGGCACCGGTAAAGGCAGGGGCCCTCCCGACGTATCCGGGCAGGGGCATGACCCCGTCCGCCAGGGGAGGGTCGCCTAGGTTCTGAACGCAGAACCATTCCCCCGAGTAAGCATGAATGGAAGACGGGAAGGGGATCTGAAGGTAATCTTGCCGGAGGCCGTTGCGCAGCTGGATGGTCACGCCGCCGACAAGGGACTGCCCGCCTTGCCCCTGCGAGAGCTGGGGGCGAAACAGGTAGCACCACAGCTTGAAGTGCGGCGCAATCCCGAGGAGCCCCACCTCGTATAGACTTACGAGGCGGGGGCAACCGACCGACCCTCACCCCTCGGTAGGGCACGATGATACACGGTGCACCGTTACGGACAGACGGAACGACTCGGCAGCAACGCTCCATAGCCGGATAATCCGCCACCTAACACCACGCCCGTCTGACGCCAAAGGCTAAAGTAAGGAGGCCAGGACGGATGGGACGGAACACCCTCCCCATGCGGCTCTCTGGCTCCGTGAGAATAGAAGCATTCGCAGGTACACCGAACCCCCGGCACAGCTCAGCTACAGGACCCTGGACGGACGACCTCATCGCGCGTGACAAAGGCGTGCCAGGGACGCACGAGCATCTGACAGGACTCTTGTAGCGAGGGGACCCACATGTCAGGGTCCCCCCTCCCCTTTGTATCCCTTCTTCTTTTCCTAGAACTGTAAGCTCCCCCCTTGAACTATAAAAGGAGGGGAAGCACTCACGAGTAAGGAGAGAAGAGCAAGGAACACCACAAAGAGCATAGAGGCCAAGTAACAGGGAGACCTCCCTCCCGCAGCGCTTGCGCCCATTGTAACACCTCCACACACCTCATAATACAAGAAACACACTCCACTGGATGTAGGGATTCACCCCGAACCAGTATAAACCTCTAAGTCTACCGGCTCATCATTCGGAGCGAGTCCGTGCTGACATCCCCACCGAACAACAAATCTACTGCTTGTGTCACCCCGGTTCCCGGAACCACGACACGTAGTAATACCTTTTCTGAAAAGTTTTGATTGCTGGAATGTCATTTTCATTAATATACCAACGACATGCTGATGTTCCACTAAGAATCTATGATCATCTCTATAGAGTTTCATCAAAGTTCCCACAAATATAGCAATAACATGATGCTTTTGACCAAGGCCCAATACTGCCTCGGCAGGAAATTCAGTAGCTCTCTTGCCTGATAGTGATAATTCCATAACATTTCCCCTAGGAAAAAAGAATGCATATAAATTATGATATCAAACATTATGAAGTACGGTAATATATAATATGTAGGATCTTCTGAATCAGTAATTGTGTACTCTCTTTGAAACCTAGAGGCACAACTTTTCCATATAAAAAAAAGTCCTGCTCTATGGTGATTGTAGAGTAATAATTCTAGGCCATTTGAATATCAGATAATATATTACAATTGTTTCATATAAACAGATAATGTTGTATAGTGATTTAGAGCAGCAATATCAGGCTATTTGAAAATATTGTAGCAATTGATTTGAGGACAGAAACGTTAGATAAACTAATATATTTTCTAGGGTAATGTTTTTTTCGTTGTTGAATACGTACTTGAGGTCTTGTAATCGTATGAATCTTCTCATCATTGGATCTCCAGATGTGTTATAAACCTTTGCTGCATTTGACACACCAATAATTTTGCCGATGACATCTGGAAGGAAAATTTAAGAAGTTTAATTAGTATTTCATTAACGTTGTGGACACAAATCTTGTTTGCTGTTTAAAATAATAATTATGAAATTACCTAGGAAACGATCTGTCCTTCTTATGTACTGTGGAAGCATTTCGAATGGAATAAGTGAGAATGTGTATTTTGGAAAATTTATATTTTCAGCACATGGAAATATGCAGGTCCTGGTGTTCATTTTGATCATGTAAGGATTGTCAACTGCTCTGTATCCAGGCTTAGCTCGTTCAACTGTAATCTTGGATATGATAATAAGTTTTCCTTCCTCTAAAAATGATTTCACATATGGTACTGCATCTGGTGGAATTTCAGCATACCTGTGAAGCATGTGCAGTCGATTGCAGGTAAAACATATACATTGGATCAATGAGGACAGAAATAAGATATATTTTAATAGACATATAACTGTAAATAAATTACCTTTTGATAGATGAGAACGAGGTCAAGATGCTTTCATTTTCCTTATTAGGACCTCTAAATTCCCACATTCTAGATATTCTAACATGTATGGTATAATCTATTCGTCCTGGACGCAGATCTGAAACTAGAGTGATATTTGCCTATAATCAAAAGTAAATGTAAGGTTGAATATGTTTATGACAAGTGAACAGATTATATCTTTTTGTTTGATTGAACGAAGACTTTGTATTCTTAAAAAGAGATAGGAGTGGAAATCGCCTGCATAGTTTAGACAACAGCATAACACCTTTTTGTAACCACGTAGTGAAGATGGTGCGACAATCTGTTTATTTTTCCAGCATAAGAAACACCTTATATGTTAATTGTGATGTACTATGTATGTGAAAAGGGGTAATCGGACCATTTTTAGTATGTCTTTATATACAATATTTTTAGTACTCTTCCCACAAGACCCATCTGAATTTTCTATTAATATTTTAAGTCCGCTTCTATTATGTACTCTTGATACCGCAACATATAACTGGCCAGGTGTGAAAACTAGTTTGTTTAAATACACTCCTACATTTGATAGGGTCTGTCCTTGGCTTTTGTTTATTGTCATACAATAACAAACTTGTATAGGAAACTGACGACGATATAATGTAAATGGCCATAGAGAACCTCAGGTTGTTAAATTTATTCAAGGTATATATATTTTATCACCAATATGTGTGCCAGTTATTATAACAGCTTCAATAACATTGTGACCTAGATTAGTTATCATCAGTCGGGTTCCATTACAGAAACCAAGACTTTGGTTGAGATTTCTGAGAAGCATTATTGGAACACCAATTTTGAGTTTCAACCTATGACTTGGAAAGTTGTTAGCATTTAGCGTGTTAAGATATTCAAGAGGGTAAAGTATGTCAGCATCATTGCATACATCTGTACATTTTGATATTGAATCAGCACTGAAATATTCTGTTTCGATACCTGGTATTAGATCGGTCATATAATTGTTGATTTCATCTACAATATCATTGGTAGTTGCTAAAATGGCTCTATTTTTAATATACTCTGCATTGTTGTAATTTGATTACAGGATAAGTGGCTTCTACAAGTGCTTTTATTTTATTATGTGATGTGTTTATCAATAAGTCATCTGGTATGTCAACGATGGAACAATCTGGATCTTCATCTATGTCCTGTACCATTTCATGTTTAATAGTTCCATTTCCAATGGTTAGTATCTGATGGGGACCAGGGGGTTCCCGATCTCCGTCAGGTGGGGATAAGTCGATTAGGCGGCGCGAGACACTCACGATCCGGCTCCTTGATCAGCACGACCAAGACCCCTGCAATCGCAGCACCGCGCGTCCTCTGGTTATCAACCGTGCGCTGCCCGGTTGACCTTGCCACGAAGGCTAATCCCTGCCAGTGAATCGAGAACACGAGCAAGAACAAGATAGATGCAACAAATATTGCTGATGAATGATTAAGTTCACAAGTGGGGTCTCACAAAGAGCCGGAGTATTCTCCAAACGGCGGCACTGTTCGATGACAGAAGCAACTAAGCAAAACCCCCAAAAACCCTAACTTGGGCGGCGGCTAAGGTTTTATAGACCTTAGGGTCAACCAAGGACTCCTAGACGCGGACTCAATAGACTCTCACACGATACATGGCCCAACGGCCCAAAATATAGGCGACGCACCCTGGACAGATTCTGTCCGCCGACTTCCAATGCGATTTCCCGTCGACTCCGAACTCCAATGGGCCTCAAACTGGTGGCATTGGAAAGCTTATGTTTTTATCTTTCCAGGCATATGTGGATCGCTGAAAACAGAGTCCGTTTGTGGTCTGGACAACGAATTTGGTGCAGACTATCCCTGGAGGCCGACTTCGAGACGAATTGGGCCTCCAACTTGACTTGGACGCCTTCCTTGCTTCTCTCCTCGCCCTTGCTGGTTCCCAAGGCCTTCTTGTTCCTCTCCCAAGTTCCTAAGTACAATTAAATCAACAGTACCATTAAGTAGTATACCATCCCCACACATATATGCATTCGAACTTAAGAACGAGCTCACCTGTTGATTTAGTTGTCGTGTTCTTGCTCTCGTGAGAGGACCAGGCATCACCATTGGAGGAGTGTCAGTAGGAGAGATGTCCTCATCATCCTCCCCCTCTTGAAGTGGAGTCATCCTCGACTCAAGCTCATCTTCTTCTCCCAAATACGGCTTCAAATCTGCAATGTTAAACGTGGGACTAACCCCAAACTCGGGAGGCAATTCAAGCTTATATGCATTGTCATTTATTTTCTCAATTATCTTGAAAGGACCATCAGCTCTAAGCATCAATTTAGACTTTCTCAAATCTGGAAAACGATCCTTCCGCAAGTATAACCATACTAAATCACCCGGTTCAAGTTTAATTTCCTTTCTACCTTTATTACCCGCAACCCTATACCTTTCATTCATCTTTGCAATATTGTCTTTAGTGGTTTGATGCAGTTTTAGAATAAAATCAGCATGTTTCTTGGCATCATGATGAACTCTCTCACTAGTAGGTAAAGGTAGAAGATCAATAGGAGCACGAGGGTTGAAACCATACACTACCTGGAAGGGACTTACCTTGGTGGTGGAGTGCACTGCCCTATTGTATGCAAACTCGACATGCGGCAAACACTCTTCCCACATCTTTAAATTTTTCTTCAAAACAGCCCTCAACATGGTAGATAAAGTTCGATTTACTACCTCGGTTTGGCCATCGGTTTGGGGATGACATGTTGTAGAAAATAGCAGCTTCGTCCCCAATTTATTCCAAAGCGTTCTCCAAAAGTGGCTCAAAAATTTGGCATCACGATCTGAAACAATAGTAGAAGGCATACCATGCAAGCGAACGATATCTTGAAAGAATAGGTTAGCAATATTAACGGCATCGTCGCTCTTATGACAAGGAATAAAATGTGCCATCTTTGAAAATCTATCAACCACCACAAAAATGCTATCCCTCCCCCTCTTTGTCCTAGGCAATCCTAACACAAAGTCCATAGATAGATCCTCCCATGGAGTGCTAGGAACAGGAAGAGGTATATATAAACCATGTGGATTCAATCGTGACTTAGCCTTTTGACATGTAGTGCAACGAGATACAAACCTCTCAATGTCCCGCCTCATCTTTGGCCAAAAGAAATGTGTGGACAGCACGGCTTCCGTTTTCTTGGCTCCAAAATGACCCATCAATCCACCTCCATGAGCTTCCTGTAACAAAAGAAGACGAACGGATCCAACTGGAATGCATAGGCGGTTAGCTCTAAACACAAATCCATCATGTATCACATATTTGTCCCATGTTCTTCCCTTTTTGCAATGCAACATGACATCCTTAAAATCTTCATCATAAGCATATTGTGCTTTAATTGATTCTAAGCCAAATATACGATGATCAAGTTGGGACAACATGGTATATCTCCTAGATAAAGCATCAGCAATCACATTATCCTTCCCTTTTTTTGTGTTTAATAACATAAGGAAAAGATTCAATGAATTCAACCCACTTAGCATGTCTACGGTTCAGTTTCACTTGGCTTCTAATATGTTTTAGCGATTCATGGTCAGAATGAATAACAAATTCCTTAGGCCATAGATAATGTTGCCACGTTTCTAAAGATCTAACAAGAGCATACAATTCTTTATCATACGTGGAATAATTTAAAACAGGTCCACTCAATTTTTCACTAAAGTAAGCAACGGGTTTATTTTCTTGCATCAAAACACCACCAATGCCTACTCCACTAGCATCACATTCGAGCTCAAAGGTCTTACCAAAATCAGAAAGTTGCAGCAATGGAGCATGAGTAAGTTTATCTTTCAAAAGATTAAAGGCATCTTCCTGTGGCTTACCCCAACGGAATGCTACTCCCTTCTTTGTCAACTCATTTAATGGGGCAGCGATGGTGCTGAAATTTGGCACAAAACGACGGTAAAATCCAGCAAGTCCATGGAAACTACGCACTTGTGAGACCGTCGTAGGCGTAGGCCAACTGCGAATAGCTTGCACCTTGGCTTCATCTACCTCAATTCCCTGCGGTGTCACAACATAACCAAGAAACGAGACTCGATCGGTGCAAAAGGTGCACTTCTCGATGTTACCAAATAAGCGCGCAGCCCGCAAGGCATCAAAAACAGCACGTAGATGATCCATATGTTCAGGTAAAGACTTGCTATAAATCAATATATCATCAAAGTAGACCACCACAAATTTTCCAATAAATGATCATAAAACCTCATTCATTAATCGCATGAAGGTGCTAGGTGCATTAGTTAACCCAAAAGGCATGACTAACCATTCATATAACCCGAACTTGGTTTTAAAAGCTGTTTTCCATTCATCTCCCAATTTCATTCGTATTTGGTGGTAGCCACTACGCAAGTCAACCTTAGAAAAAATTATAGAACCACTTAACTCATCAAGCATGTCATCCAACCTTGGAATAGGGTGACGGTACCTTATGGTAATGTTGTTAATGGCTCTACAATCTACGCACATGCGCCAACTACCATCTTTTTTAGGAACCAAAATAACAGGAATGGCACAAGGACTAAGGCTTTCACGTACATACCCGCGGTCCAAAAGATCTTGGACTTGGCGCTGAATTTCCTTAGTCTCCTCAGGGTTGGTCCTATAAGCAGCTCGGTTTGGCAAACTCGCTCGAGGTATCAAATCAATTTGGTGCTCAATCCCTCGAATAGGTGGTAGTCCTGGAGGTATCTCGGCGGGAAAAACATCCGCATACTCCTGCAAAAGGTTAGTGACCGCAGGAGGCAAAGTATGGTGCATATCTTCCAAAGAAAACAAAGCATCTTTGCATATGAAAGCATAGCACGCAGCAGCATCATTAATTTCAGCAAGGTCACATTTTGTAGCAAGCAAGACAGGATTTCTCAATTTTATTTGGTTTGTGACATGCTGAATTTCAGATTTTGTTTCAACAGTTTTATTGTCAATAGCAAGCCTCTCTCTATCAAACTTAACAATTTCAGCAGGTGTCAAAGGTAGAAGCGTAATTTTCTTTCCCTTATGCATGAAGGTATATTTATTACTCCTACCATGGTGAAGTGCATCAGTGTCATATTCCCAGGGACGACCCAACAAAAGAGAGCAAGCTTGCATCGGTACGATATCGCAATCGGCAAAATCAGCATAAGAACCAATGGAAAAATGAACCCGAACTGCTTGTGTTACCTTAGCTTTGCCGGAATCATTAAACCACTGAATATGATACGGATGTGGATGCGGTCGTGTGGTCAAACCAAGCTTCTTGACCAAATCTGTACTCACCAAATTATTGCAGCTGCCAGAATCAATAATCACACGCGCTCGCCGGTTGTTGATGACGAAGAAAATCTGAAACAAGTTGTGACGCTGCTGCTGCTCGGCTTGCTCCATCTGTGCACTAAGAACACGCTGGACAATAATGGACCTGTAAGCAGCAGTGTCCTCAGATCCAAAAGTGGCGTCCTCAATGTCTTCATCATCATTGGTGAGTTCAGTGTCGTCGATATCTTCCTCGACGTCAGAGGCGCTGATGTAGCCACCGTCTTCAGTAGCAATGTATGCTCGTTTGCTAGGGCACTCCCTCTGGACGTGGCCAATACCTTGGCACTTGTGGCAGCGAATCTCCGTCGAAGTGCGGCCTGTAGAAGCGACAGAGGAGGAGCTTTTGGCAAGTGCAGGTGGCAACACCTTGCTGCTGCCCGGAGCGCGTGCGGAGGGTGCTGTTGTCGCTGGTCGTGAGGTTGTCGAAGGAGGTGGTGCAGCCGGTCGAAATGTAGAGGTAGGTGCTGTCCTCGCTTGTCCGGTCGATGTCCGAGGCGTGAAGGAAGTGCCGGCGTTGCTCCTGCTCTTGGATTGGCATCCCTGCAACTCCTTCTCTGCTAACATGGCAAGATGAAACAAACGATTGACAGTAGAAAATTCTTTATAGTCAACAATGTCCTGAATTTCTCGCCGTAGCCCACCATAAAAACGACAAATTTTATCCTCAGTTTCCTCTTTAACCCCACAACGAATCATGCCCTTTTGCAACTCAGCATAATATTCCTGAACGGTCATGTCTCCTTGTTCTAAACGTTGTAGTTTCTTACACAAGTCACGTTTATATGAAGAAGGAACAAATCGTTCACGCATAGCCTCTTTTAACCTATCCCATGTATCAGGTTGTAAGCGAAGGCTACCTAATTCAGTCCACCAAAAAATAGCAAAATCCTTAAACTCACTAGTGGCTTGTCTAACTCGATGTTGTTCAGGAACAAGATGGGAATTAAATTTTTGCTCAACGGTCATTTCCCAATCCAAATAAGCCTCAGCATCATAAGCTCCAGAAAAAGAAGGAATTGTGAATTTTACCTTGGCGAAGGGATCGTCATTGTTGCTATGGGTACCTCCCTTCTTACCTCCCATACCTTTCCTGTTGCGACGAAGACGATTATGTAGCCGATGTTGCATCTCAGTGTCGTCTTCTTCGTTGTCTTCTTCCTCAAAATCCTCATCCCTTGCATCATTGGCGTCTTGGTCATTGTCGTTGTCGTTGTCGTTGTCGTTGTCATTGTCATTATCGTTGACAACGCTCTTGGCGGAGGCACTTGCCTTCTCATGACGCTGTTTTTCAATGGCATCCACCCTCTTTGTGAGTGAAGATACGCTGCGAGTCAGGGTGTCGAGGGACTTGTTGGTCGCCTTATTGCCCTCTGTGATTGTTGTTGTGATCTTGGCCAGCATCTCCGCCAATTCAGAATGAAGAACACAATCTCCGAAGGAAATCTCAGCATCATCATCCTTATCGCCTTTCTTGCCACCTGCCATGGTAAGCGCAGAAAAACAACAAGAAAATAGCAAGCACAAGTAAATGAGCCCTATGAACTACAAGGTGGGTGTGGCCTCACACTCTCAAGCAAACTTACCAAGTTCTTACCCGGTTCTTGGCAACACAGCAAAGGACGGTGCAACCAGTGGTTGGTTCGTGATAACGTGAGAGTGTGACGAAGCAATTGCAAGGGCCAAAACCTGTGCTGATCAGGAGATAATATCTGGAGCTGTAGGAAGGCTGTATGTAGATATCAGTGGTACACAATCAGTAACAGATAGTAATGCTGAATAAATGTTCAAAGATCTTGCCCTAGTTGCTGGTCTAAATGTGTCCTTGTTCTCGTTGCAAAGCACACAAGTAGGGGATGGTGAAAGCAGACAACCAAGGCTAAAAAGGATCAACAAATATCAGCACAGTACCACGTTAAAACAAACACCTTTGCATCCTGTTGTGCACTTTTTTTTTCTTTTTTTTGCACTATTTTTTTCACACTTTTTTTTCACACTTTTTTTAACTTTTTTTTAACTCAAACACAGACCAAGAAGTGCCACAGAAAATTTCAGACCCAACAGAAATAAGATGTGGCCTGTGGAGTTAAAACTGTGAGAACAGACGGCTTAAACGCAAGGGTGTAGAAACTTCGGGGCCTGATATCTCAGTCTTCCAGGCCGATTTTCGCAAAAAAAAGTTCGTCGAACCCGGCAAAGCGGGGGACAACGAGATCCGGAATTTTTTGCCGATTTCCGAAATGTATATTTTTGCCCTGTTTCGAGTTCCGAGCGAAAAGTTATGGCCGTTTTATTGCAGGGGTCCGAAATATGGTTTTGTAGGTGATACCTCTTCAGAAACAAGGATGTATAGCGTGGATATGGATGGTAAAGGTCGATGGTGGATGTCTCTGGGATGGTGGGTAATAGTATAGTAGGCGGAGGGGCCGAATTAGGGTTTTGATGAGGGAAACCCGAACACACAACGGAAAAGACGAAACCTAACTCGACTAGGACTCGAATGGCGATCTGGATCGGTGTAGGATGTGAGATGCAGCGGAGATGGAACACAACTGAAACAGAAACACAATCTAAACCAGCAACACGACTTGACCTTGGACACAAACTCAGAATTACGGACTCCGAAACTGAAATTGTGCGAAAGCTAACGTCGTGGTTGTAGGTATGGATTTTTTTTTTGGCTTTTCGTGGACTGTGGGACGAAACGATACTAATCTGCTAAGGATAAATGTAGGCAAACCTGACGGTAAACCTCGCTCTGAATACCACTTGATGGGGACCAGGGGGTTTCCGATCTTCCGTCAGGTGGGGATAAGTCGATTAGGCGGCGCGAGACACTCACGATCCGGCTCCTTGATCAGCACGACCAAGACCCCTGCAATCGCAGCACCACGCGTCCTCTGGTTATCAACCGTGCGCTGCTCGGTTGACCTTGCCACGAAGGCTAATCCCTGCCAGTGAATCGAGAACACGAGCAAGAACAAGATAGATGCAACAAATATTGCTGATGAATGATTAAGTTCACAAGTGGGGTCTCACAAAGAGCCGGAGTATTCTCTAAACGGCGGCACTGTTCGATGACAGAAGCAACTAAGCAAAACCCCCAAAAACCCTAACTTGGGCGGCGGCTAAGGTTTTATAGACCTTAGGGTCGACCAAGGACTCCTAGACGCGGACTCAATAGACTCTCACACGATACATGGCCCAACGGCCCAAAATATAGGCGACGCACCCTGGACAGATTCTGTCCGCCGACTTCCAATGCGATTTCCCGTCGACTCCGAACTCCAATGGGCCTCAAACTGGTGGCATTGGAAAGCTTATGTTTTTATCTTTCCAGGCATATGTGGATCTCTGAAAACGGAGTCCGTTTGTGTCCTGGACAACGAATTTGGTGCAGACTGTCCCTGAAGGCCGACTTCGAGACGAATTGGGCCTCCAACTTGACTTGGACGCCTTCCTTGCTTCTCTCCTCGCCCTTGCTGGTTCCCAAGGCCTTCTTATTCCTCTCCCAAGTTCCTAAGTACAATTAAATCAACAGTAGCATTAAGTAGTATACCATCCCCACACATATATGCATTCGAACTTAAGAACGAGCTCACCTGTTGATTTAGTTGTCGTGTTCTTGCTCTTGTGAGAGGGCCAGGCATCACCATTGGAGGAGTGTCAGTAATATGCATAGGAGAGATGTCCTCATCAGTATCCAATCATTAAAATCATTTATTTCTTTATATTCAGATGTACCTGGCTGCACTCTCTTTAAACGCATATTTTGATTTAGATAAATTTTGTTTACATGGTTCCAGAGGTATGATCTAAATATTGAGGCATTTATTATTTGAGCCTTGTTTGCATTTTCAATAACTGGAAGTATCTGTTTTGGGTCTCCTCCTAGAACAACAACTTTTCCTCCAAATGGTACTCCCTCCGTCCACAAAAGAATGAAATCCTGGGGTTCAAAATTTGTCCACAAAAGAATGAAATCGTGGAAATGAAATCCTGGGGTTCAAAATTTGTCCACAAAAGAATGAAATCGTGGAGTACATCGCATAGTTCTGTGTTATTTTCACATAATAT
Source organism: Paspalum notatum (assembly GCA_022530915.1). Taxonomy (NCBI): domain Eukaryota; kingdom Viridiplantae; phylum Streptophyta; class Magnoliopsida; order Poales; family Poaceae; genus Paspalum; species Paspalum notatum. The sequence goes on from CM039686.1 coordinate 18,882,048, forward strand.
ATCTCTTAATGATCTATCAAGAGCCTCAAAGCATTGTCTATTTGTCATTAATGCCTCATCCCATATAATGAGGTCGGTTTGTGATAAAAGTTCTGCTAACTTTGTTCCCCATTTTTTATATCGCACATTGATATTTCATCTATTTCTATTGGAATTCGAAACCATGAATGGGCTGTACGTCCATTTGGCAGTAACAAAGATGCAACTCCTGATGATGCAACTGTTAGAACTATTTTTTTATGTGCTCTTAGATAAGAAACAATTGTATTCTATAAAAATGTTTTTCTTATGCCTCCATGACCGGCTATGAAAAATAGATTGTGTTCTCTATTTAATACACTATTAACTATTTTGTGGAAAGCCTCTCTTTGCTCATTATTTAGTTGGGCATATAATCTGTTGGCTTCTTCTAGATTTTTTGCATCATAGTTTAGTTCATCTTCAGTAAGTTGGTTGCTTCTATCAGTCTTGTATGTTACTGATATCTCAGGAAGGTTATAATTATGTATGTTCATTCCATTCTTTCCAAATATCTGTTCTAATTGTTGAAGCAACAGATCTTGCAATTCTATTTCTGTTGGGCAATGCATAACAAGATAGTAGCTTTCAATTAAATGTCGTTCGATATCATCTGTCATTTTCCTCCAGTTCTGTTCATAGAATTTTCTTTCATCTTGGAGATCACAAAATAATATCATGGTTGTAAATAGGTATCGTAATGATGTTGCCCAATTTGCAGCTTCGTCAAAGGTTTTATACCACTCATTATCGTCTTGTAACAAACCACGTGCTACACATGCGTCTTTAAATGTTTGATATATAATACCATTATATGTTCTTATATCTTTATAATCTTTTGCGCCTTTCACTATCATGAGTAACATGCGTAGATAGAACCGTTCACCTTCTGTTGGATTGACATACTATAAACGACCAATTTTGAAACCATGATGACGTTTAATCCATTTTTTATCTTGCTCATCCCATTTCCAATATCGTGGAAATTCACAATATGTTATTTGTCTAGCTTCCTCATAGTTCTCGTTGGCTTTAAACCATGCTGTTAATTTTGTCTTGCGATATTTAGGATCTTTTGCAATGGCCTCCAATTTACTATTTTTTTGTAATTTTATTATGTTTAGTAAGGGTAGGTGCACTGGTAGCCTCTCAACATGGGGCCAATGATAGTGTATATCAAAGCTTAGTAATCTCCATATTGCATCCTGCTCACATATATATCTACAATCTAAATACTCCTTAATCTCATCTATATCTCTTGTTTCTTTATTTATAGGTGTATCCTCACCTTTTCTATGCGTTCAAAAATAATTGTTGCTTTATCAGGTCCTTTATTGACATATTTGCAAAGATATTTGAGTAACTTGCTCTTGTTTACATATTCAACATTTATATGTGCTTGGTATTTTTTTAGAAGATATAAATTATGTGGAACAACCCACCTATTATCCAAGTTGTGATTATCTCTACGTATGTAAATATTAGTATCTCGCCGACGATATTGTGTGAAACCATTGTCAGTGAAATTTGTTTCATTCTAAAAGTCCTTTGGATAATATTTTGAACACTTCCCTTTCTTCATACATGGGCATTTTTCATTTTTTTCTCCACATGGTCCATGCATCATGTGTTCAGAGACAAGGATATATCCTAATGGATCTTCTGATGGGTTTGGTATTTCAGCAAACACCCATAGATCTATTATTTCAGGTGATATTTCATCTTCATTTTTATCTATCCATACCAAGATATGAACATGTGGTAGTCCTCTTTTCTGAAACTCTATAGACTATAGAATAGCAACTACAGTTCCAAAGATTGTACCAGACCGTATATCTTCTAGCATTTGTTGTAGTTTCATATGGAACACCTGCACTATAATATCGGGTCTATCATTTGGTTGTTCACCTTGTAAAATAGCAGATATTATTTCAGGCCATTTAGGGTTACATGTGAATGTTATGAAAAGATCTAGGAGTCCATAGACACGGCATATTGCTATTCCATCATGATAATTTTGAATTATATAACGCCTGGACCCAACATGACTTGATGGTAGTAGAACCTTTTTTCCTACTTGATTACCTTCACTCAGTCCCTTTTCAATTGCATCAAATTAAATATGCCTTGAAGATATTCAGCTCTCAATTTGTCTTGGTTTCTAGCAATGTACATTAGCCTATCTTCATCTTCCATTGCACGTGCATCTACGATGGCTTGTTTTGATAGTCTTCCATAGCATAAAAAAGGATTTGGTTGGTTTGGTCTATAATGCATGTGATATTTGTAATGTTCATGAAATGTAACAGTGTTTCGTTTTCTTTTGGGTTTTCTGTTATTTTCTTTCTGTTCGTATGGTATACCTAACTGAAACCCTCTTTCTCCATAAGGAAATAACAAGGGATATTGCAACGCCATATATGCTTGGTGAAAAATAGAAATATGTTGGAGACCTCCACGTTTGGTACTAACTATGATGTCACGTTTATATTTCTCTAAGCTTAAGTCTCCAACTATAACCATTGCTAATTCTTCTGTGTGTGGCATTTCATACTGTATTGGGTCACCTTTTTTTGCACCTATAATGCGTATGCTTATATCAATAGTTTTGTACTTTTCAAATAGATCTCGTGCATGTCGAAATGTTTTTGCAAATGGATTATATCGGTCTAGCATTTTTCCAAGCTCTTCCGCTATATATGGGTTTATATCATTTTCTGTAGGATCTTCTTTACACAGCGCTTTTATTCTATTTTCAATCTCATTTTGTGTATCAAATATACAGAGCTCAGCATATTTAGGTAGGTTGTTTGGTTTAGGTAGTAGAGAACCTATACGATGGTGTATTTGACCGTCTATACGAAACACATATGGTCCTTCACTTTTATTTATATTATGATCTATATTAGCACCCATTGATGTGAAAGCGAATAATCTATTATATTGTCTTATTTTCTGGAGGAAATTCTTTTACAGAGGATTTTCTTTGTTATAAAGTAGGTTGGACACAGAAAATCAGGTGGATCCTTAAACGCTGGTATTTTAATTTCACCATTATTACAGCAATTAGAATATGATATTTCACAGCTTGTTGCTGATATTGTATAGTTTCTTTCGTTATACCAAAATATGGCATTGCAATATTACCATGCCTTTTGAAGTATACAGATATGAATGAGCAAGATCGAGATACAGGCGACGTGCCTTTGTGCTTCTTCCCGTAATAGAATGGTCTGACTCATCCCTTTTTCTTTTGTTTTGTTCTATTGCATTTTTTTTTGCATTTGTCTCCTTTTTTCTGGAATCACATTGGACATCTATTGTTTGTTGTGGTTGATATTTTCTCTTTGTACGAACCATATCTATATATACGATAGTATACAGGAATATAGGGGAAAAACTTAGAAAGTTAGATGCAAATTTTCATAAAAATGAAAAGACTTGGAATTATAGTACAAAAAAAACTCAAAAAGGCTTGGATGAGTTGTTTTGTATTTTTAGAGCAAAAAATTTAGGTAGAATAATTGCTTTAATATGGGTAATGTAGAAGATATGTAAGCTAACTTAATAAGAAATAGTATGTCACATAAAGATGTGATTTTATGTTTGCTTTCTACTTCTATGTCAGATTGAAAAGTACAATGGATTAAATTTAGCTTTATGTTTTTTTTGTAGCAATTAGACAAAGTTTTTTTTCTTCACTTTGGATACGTTGGATACACAATATATGCACATGTGACTGGAGTTTACTGTTAGCAAAGAACAAAGTTTGTAATTCCGTACCTTCTAATCTCTTCTTTCTTCACAGTTGGTTTACTTTTTCCCCGTGGTCCTGTATGTGTATGAGACTCAATGTAAGTAGACATTACTCTATATATATGGATGCATAGAGTTAAGTAATATATAATACACTTCAATAACTATTGAATAATCTATAAGGACAAATGGCATTAGAAATTCAGTTTATACAGATGAAATAAACCAAGAGTAGTACAGCTTGAAATGCATTAAACAAGACTTTGCTAGTAAAGTTTATATCTCTAACAGATTATTGATACTACTATTTCCGTAGAATGTTTAAGAATTTGCAGCTTACTTTTTGGTTTTATAGATACATGTTCTCCAAGGCTGAAAGCTAAATTCAGAATGGAGAATTGGAAAATTGGATGGTTCTATTACTCCATGTTTGAATCTTTAAGCACTTGATTGTTTCAGAAATATACACTACTACATAACAAGGTTTCAGTAACACCAATTTGTGATACTATATCTCAATTAAAGTGTTACCAGTTATTTTGGTAACACATATTGTTTGTGTTACCATTGCCTATATTACTATTGAACTGATGTTCTAGAACACAAGACATGTGTTTCTTTATATCCAAAAAAGTGTTACCACATTGTGTTACTGCTTCGTACACATTTTTGTTGAAAATGAAAAAATTACATGCCTTTACTAGGAATTGAACACACGAGACCTCATGGTTGTTCTAAGACTTCCACTCCACCACACTACACAAGCACTTGTGTATAAAGAAATAAGGTTTTCTTTTTGTATACATTATGATGAATTTTATATTGTATATTTGAACCCTTAAATAATATTAGATGAAAAATCTCTCAACTACAAAGTTTTAAATCTCGTTAAATACTACATTTTTGGTATAGCTACATATCCATATATACAAGGTTATTCGATGAATTATATGAAAAATACATTGGAATTTATAGGGGCAATAAATGGTCTCAAATAATGGAAAATTTATCAATTATGAAATTATTGATCTCATTAAATACTATAACATTGGTATTGTATCTTGATGTAATTTTATATAAATACTTATGATTTTTTCACTGTAAAAGAACTATTTCTACATGCAGATAGTAATACGGTCTGTCTCTAAAAACCATTTTCATAGGTCTATGTTATAGATCACCTCTAGAGCATTTTTAGATGTGCTCCGTAGTGTGTTCAGCGTACAGAAATGAATATTTTGAGTGACGATGTATGTTATAGATCATGTTTGTAAACAAGAGCTATTTCTAGTGGTGGCCTGTAGTATGGACGACCTCCAAAAACTAATTCCAAGAAAGGTATTTTAGGTGAAGCCCTTACTGGTAATAGCATACTTTGGCTCCTTTTTTAATTGTCACTAAAAAAATAAAAAGAGGATGTATGCACAAAAACCAATTTTGTAGTACTGAATTGTATCATATATGTTTCTTTAGAACACTTTGTAGGTAACATTACTTTGTGTTACCGTATGGTATGTTTTTGCATCATATTATACGTGTTCCATCAATGTGTTACAATATCTACAATCTTTGTAACACTTTAGGAGTAACATAACATTTTTTGCTACTAAATTCATTATTTGTAACACATTTTTTGCAGAACAAATACTATGTGTTACTGGTTTTTATTGTAACACATAGTTTGTGTTACTATAAAAGTCTTTCATAACATATTGCTATATGTGTTACAGAAGTGTGCTACAATAGCTATGTTTTGTAGTAGTGATATGAATGTAGAATTTAAGCAATCGGATTGTTTCAGAAATATATAAATGTAGAATATTAAGAACTAACATATTGTACGAAAGAGGTTATGAATATTCAAAGTTGTGGGTTGGGATTGGAACTGTAATAAATTATTTTTAATCATCAGGTATTTCATACTCAGCATTGGTGCACAACAGATTGTCTAGACGATAGCAAAACAGGTGTAGTCAACTACGCGAGTTTGAGTGAATGGGTGTCCTCAAGGACAAATCATTCGCCTTGGAGAGAGGCACCGCACGTACTTCTCTAAATCTGAACTATCTATCTAGATAGACTTTTACTCAACGTGATGCTCATTTTAGTTGCTCGTCATACATCCACGGTCCTGAGCAAGGGTGGATGCGCACAGAGTATGGGGATCAAGGTTCACCGTACCATTCCCCAATTTCGGAATTTTGTTTTTGAAAAAAAAAATTGACTTTTAGATTTTAAAGTGCTGAATCGGAAAACCAAGGTTTCCGGACCAGAATTTCAATCCCGCGTAGTGTCGGAAACGGAAAAAAATACGGTTTTCCGGTGAATCCCGACCGGAATTGTGAACCCTGATGGGGATAGGGACCGGCGGGAGTGGCGCTCGGGCATGGCAGTGCGAGGTTGGACTGGAGCGAGACCACCTTCGTGTGCGCGTTGCAGCGTGCAGTGGGCACTTAGGCCGCCGTGCGCGCAGGGGCAGAGGTGGTGGGCTTACATCAAGAAATTACAAAGATAAAATGACAAGATGCCGCGGAGGTAACCATAATCTTCATTAGCAACGCAGTGGGCCAAATAAAAAAGTCCAATGAGAAATTCAAATTTTATTGAAGTCACCGCCACACAAAAATGAATGAAAAGACCACTGAAAATCATCCGGAAGATAAATAGAAAAACTGAAATTTTATGCGTGGTGACCACAGTTTGGCATTTGTCCAAATGTATTTTTTAACCGAGTAGGCCCGCAGAAATGAATGATGGCTAAGGAGAATCGTCTCGCCCTCGCAGGATTATTGCGCCGGGCTGGGCCGGTGCCGGACAGCGGGGCAAAGTTGTGCAGCGATAATTACAACAACCACATCCCCTGCGTTACCACAGGCCCACAGTGATAATATACAGCGTCCAATTCAGGCGTGGGAAGCGGTCACCACATCCCCTCCGCCGGCGCCGCCATCAAACTTTAACCCTAGGGCAAGGGCCGTCTGCCGCGATGTCGGAGAGCGGATACGAGATCTGCGGCCTCCGAGACGCATCACGCGAAGCCATGGCTGTCTCTGGCAAAGCCTTGTTGGAGGCAAAGGACGCGGACTCTGGCAAAGCCTCGTTGGAGGACATGGAAGACGAGGACACGGAAGACGAGGAAGACGAGGACATGGAAGACGATGAGGCGAGGGGGTGCAAAGTTATTCTGCCGCTGTTGACAACGGTGTTCGACCATCCTGGTAATTTTCTCACTTTGGCTCATCTGATCCCGTACTACGTGATTAATCTTTGCCTCAAATCCTATATTTTTCTTGATACGATCTTCCAGATCTTTTCGAGAGTAGATGGGGATGGGACAGGTTAATTCCTCTCAACCTCTCTACATGCCGCGTTGATATTTATGAGAAGTACCTCGTAGAGTTTTACCGCCGCAATGAACATGCCGCCTCCTCTGCTGCATCTGCCGCTTCTGCTGCTCTGCAGGTAACCATTCAAGTTTCTGTGTGTGGTATCCTTCGTTTGATTAACTGCTGCCGCTTTAAAATATGTCGACATATTGTTTCTTGGTTTCAGTCAAGTTTTCCTATGTGATTGCTACCTCTTCCTTGTGTAGAAGTTTAATTTCATCTCTTTTACGTTCTTTTTCAAGCATTTATTCAGTTATTGTTGACCTAATTCCTCTTATATAGGAGTAGTGTGTATCGGGGTGTCAGTAAACCTGCAGTGTAAAATTGGAAATTCACATTGTAACTTTTGTTAGTTTATAGTGTAAAAAAAGTATTTGACCGTTTTTTATAAATATAGACACTCTAAAAGGCTTGCACTTCGTTTTTTTTTTTCCAGATCGTCCCAAAATTAATTCTTACAAAACGGCTTCATTCAAAAAAAAATCAGATGAAGTTTGTATGACATTGGCGCTGTAACTTAAAACGCGTGTGTTCCATTTGGTACATCTGTAACTTAAAACATGTGTTCCATTTTTTATACATTTGGACTGTCATAAAGTCTAATTTTGGCCCCCTCTTGAGTTCTAAAAGTAGCTAGTTCAAATTTTCTTCTATTGGGGGACTCGTGTGCCACCTGTCGCTTTTATTAAGAGCGTCAATTATTTGTTATTTGTGTAAGTCAAAATTTGAATTTGAACTAATATTGTAAGTAATGGAGGTTTCTTTCTTTGAAAGTGTTTGGAGACGGAGAATCAATTGATCTCATTGAGGCAGGATTTACAAGCCAATGTCTTCTCTTGTGAGAAAGTTCTCAGTGACACAATCCTGAGTCAAATGTCACAGATCCTTGAGAAAGGGGATGAACTAAAAGAGTTTCCCTTTGCTGCTGATGCTTGTGTTGTTTCTCTCTTGACAATCCAATTCAATAAGTACCATTTAGTATCCATTCATTTTGTTCAAGAATTGGATTTCCACTTGTTTATTTGTGTAAAATGATCGATGGTTCCAAAGTGTATTGAAGAGGAGGCTAAGATCACCATGGAGCTGCTGAAGAAGGGATGTCGTTTTTCTCATGATCAGTACCTCCTGAGCAGAGCTATTCGTTGCTGTGCCTTGAACTTTCTAATGCTCAAAGGAGATCACTCTGATGAAGTAGCTGCTGCATTTCTGGTAGGTGTATACTTGACCAAATTGTGATGTACTTTGAATTTCCTGCCACATTATTCTGATCAATTTCTATGCATGCGCTGCAAATACAATGACCTGAAGGGAATAAGAAAGGAGGCCCAACTGTTGTTTGATAATATAAGGCTTGGCTACTCCCACTTGACTACATCCACGATGATCCGTATGTCTTCCAAGGGCTATCTGGATTTCAGATTTACTGAATTGGAATCAGGTTCTGCTTGTGATGTTGATGGGAATGTGGTCACTCAACCAACATGGTATGTTTTTATGCTCTTCAAAATGTATTCTTAAAATATGCTGTATTTGGTTCAGACGATTTTTTCTCAAGATGATGGTTCTGAATTATTTCTATTTTCTGTGCATATTCAGGGGAAATGCTGAAGACATTGCAAAGAACCTGGAGAATAAATGTACCATCAATATAAAACGTGTTATGGCGCTGGGAAGGTCTGCGTTGAGGTGGTAGAGGTAGAGCCGGGGGAGCAGGTCCTCGGCTGCGGAGGGCGTGATCGTCGGCTGGAATCCGTCGATCTATGTTGGAAGCAGGAGGGAGACTAGAGAAGGAAGGTAGATAGGAGATAATGATTAAACTCTTTTCTTAACTTCTTCCTGGTGCCTTGCGGCTTACATATAGGACTCCTGGTGCCTTACGGCTTACACAAAGGCCATTGGCCGGACTCCAACTAACTCCCACTATTTTAACTCTGACAACTAACTAATCCCAAAATTAACAAAAATCTAGATAACTATGGACTCTTCGGCTGTACTGACGCCCCCACATAACAAAACGACCAGGTAGAACATTGAAAACAAAAAAATTACTGATATCCCATTTTTATTTGGCATAGTAATAATGTATTGCTTTTTTAACAGAAGAAGATGCAGTGTATTAATGAATCCAACCATTGGAAGGTTAGTGTTGTTGTTTTGTGAATGATACTACCTACATTCTTTCTTAGATGATTTCAGGACCAAGATTTTTAGCTCATTCCTAGTGCAATTGTGATATCTGAAACGACATCCATTTAGCTCATTCCTAGTGCAATTGTGATATCTGAAACGACATCCATTTAAGAATGGAGGAAGTATTTGAATGCACTTCGTCCATTTTCTTTGTGACTTCTCATGCAGTCTCATTTCTGCACGTGTGATTTGTTACAGAAAGTATCATGGGAAGTGATGATGAAGGCGATTATGACTGTTTCAGTAGGACGTGCTATACCAACTGTGAAAGTCGAACTCATGCTGCCTTCAGCACGTGTCCTTGATCTTCTTTTATCCCATCTTTTTCATTTATTATGGGTGTTTAAAGAATTTCGTGTTTATACTGAGCACAATCTTTGGTAATGTAATCTGAGATTCCAAATATATGTACGCAAGTGTTCATGCCCGTGCGTTGCCAAACTATGGGTGTGATCAAAGCTATACTTCTATGACCTTTGTTGGCTCGGGTGGATGTCTTATTCTCTCACCTCTTCAAGTTTATAAGCAATAAGAAATGTTTTTATCATTTATAGCGTTTAACATAAACTTGGTGACGGACTGCGACTATTGCAGGCATGTTCAGTATGAGATACGGAATGGAGGATGATCATATGAATGTATTGAAGTTGCAGTCCGCTAGCAAAGCACCTGTAACGGCGTGCTGGCCCGTTACGTAGAAGATGGAAGTGCAGATATGCATAGGGATTAGTCTGTTTATGCATCTGAATTTGTCTCTCAAAAGTTTGCGTGGTATGATCTTGTCCAATTATATATGTTTCTCTCAAATCATAAGCAAGCTACAAAAAACACCTGGTGCAAATTCTGAGCTCGCTACAAAATTGTCCTTGTCTCATATTACCCTGACTCGTGCCAAGAGGATGAAAAGGGAGAAATGAACACCCAACGAGTCAACTCCTGAAGTTACCACACGAATAGAGATGCCCTTGCTGGGTTTCACCTCCATCCGAAAATGCTGAAGCGATTAACTTGGTATACAGAAATAAAAGCAGCATACCCCCAGTGCATATCAATATTTACTAGTTATATGCCGGTGCCTTGCCACGGACGGCAATGGCTCATTCCGCGATGAAACAAGTGTTTTTTGATAATTGAGTGTACAACGATAACTGTGTATTTATGCATGACAAGCTCAAGGTGGCTTCAACATTGCTATAAACAACTTGAGTACAGAAACTACAAACACATATGTAGAGATATACAAAAGTAGCCAGAAGGCTAGCCATGTGTGAAACTTTTTAATAGGTACCATCACTATCCGCAAAGTGGTGTCCTCTGTATCATCTCCCCTATATATTTTATTTCTTTATTATTTTTTCTGTTGTACAACTAACAAGCAGGGTGAAGGTTGGACCGGCGCCTAAAAGGGAGGTGAATTAGGATTTCTAAAATTAAGGCTCTCTAAAAACTACAACTACTAAGCAAAAGCTATGCAATATAAACTAGCTATGTGTACTACGGTTTTGCTACGTGTTGCTAATTCTACCGTGGCCAAGTCTTGCAACCTAGTTCTACCTAGAAACTAACCTATCAAGCTAGTCTAGAAAAGTAAGCACACAATTATAGTAAAGTAAATGCGGAAGGTAAAGGATAGGTAGAGAATGCAAACTCCCATTGACGATGTCGGCGATGGCACACGATGGAGACACGGAGATTTTTTCTGAGATTCGGAGAGGCCAACGTGCCTCTACCCCCTACTCCTCGTTAGGCGCTCCCCTTAGGGCTTTGCTCTCGCGTAGTCCTCAAAGGAATACGGCCTCGCCCACACAAGGGTGGAGCATGGCAAAGTGACTTTCTCGGAAGTCAAGCAACCCCGATCGGGTCTTCGGATATCCCCGGTACACACCCACACGAACCCTTCTCTTGCGTAGTATTGGACTACGGCCTCGCCCACGCAAGGGTAGAGAATTGTCGAGGCCGTTGGGGTCATCCGAGTCCTTCCCGGAGCTACCCTCTGTCTCCACAATGGGAAGCTTTTGGCCAACGTGCCGAGGGTCTTCCTCTCTCTCGCAAGTAAAGTGGCGACCACTTCACATACCAGAGGGTCTCGCAAGACTTACAAGCCCCACACTTACAAAGACGACGTGCACGCAGACATGGGCAAAGACAATAGGCCTAAACAAAAGATGCTATTACAAGCTCTAGCTATGCCGGGATGTGTCTATTAGCTCTCGTGGTGGTTGGGCTCACAAATGAGTGTGTGTGGCTCTTTGGATGGATCAAATGGGTGCCTCAACACTTGTGTTAGCTCAGGAGTCTCCAACCACAATGTGGAGGCTGGCCATGTGAGTATTTATAGCCCAAGCCTCAAAACTAGCCGTTGAAAGCAACTTGATCTGCACTGTCATGACAATCGGACCGTCCGATGCGTGCACCCAGCTAGCCATTGGAGTTGACCGTTAGAACCTCAAATGACCGTTGAGACCATCGGACCGTCCGATGCGTGGAACGCTATGGTCTTGAGTTTGTTGATCGTTCTGTCCAACTAGTCCGATGGACAATCGGACTGTTCGATGGTGGGACCATCGGACCGTCCAATGCGTTGAAATGCCCAGATGGTCCGATGCACCATCGGACCATTCGTTGCGCGTATTTCGCACCGGGTCTTCAATCTTCAACTTTGGGCTTCTTCTCACCGGTCCACTCGATGGGGCTTCTGCGGACCTCGCCGTTCAGCTGGACTGCCGAGTCAGGACATCGGTTTGCAACTTGATGGCGGCTTGGGTCTTTTCTTGTGTATTTTAAGTCCTCCTTTGAGGTGTTTGTACCCTAAGTCCACCTTTTGCATCCTGGAAATTAACCACAAAAACCACTTGTACAAACTAACTGATAAGATACTAAACCAATCAAGATTAATTCTAACAATCACCTCCTAATCTTGATTGCTTTTATTTTTACCTCCACGATGCACTTCCCAGCAACGCCGGCTCATTGTCGGCGTTCGCCATGGCAAGTTGCGCCACCTCTTTGACCATTTTCCTCACCACATCACACTCATCAGCAAAATGACCATACTCACCACATTTACGGCAGTCGACCTTGGACTTGTCGAACTTGCGGCGGTACTTCTTGTAACCACTCTTGTTGCCGCCGTCGCTGGAGCCGTCACTGTTGCGCTTCTCTTCAGCAATGATGGCCTCCCACTCAGCACGAGTGAGACGCCGCTCATCACGTGCCATCAACAGCTTCTCCTCTTCCTTCTCATGGTGTCGTGGCTTCAAGGACTCCTCGAATGCCCGCAGGCGCCCCACCACTTCCGCCACAAACATCGTCTCTAGATCCCCCCATTGCTCGATGGTGCTCATGATGGGTTGGAACTTGTCGGGGACGGATCGCAGCAGCTTCTCCACCACAGTCACATTCTCCACTTTCGTGCCGAGATTGTGAATCTCGTTCACGACACTAGTCACCTTCACTGCAAATTCACTAAATTTTTCAGTATCGCCCATGTACATAGCATCAAGCTCCACCCTGAGAGTTTGTTCTCAGGCCTTCACGACACGCTCTTCACCAACATGCATCTCCTTGAGGGCGTCCCACACCTTCTTGGCCATCTTGTGTTCGGCCGTTGCCATCATCACCGACTCTGGAATAGCCTGGATAATGGCAGCGAGAGCCATCTTGTCCAGCTTGGAGTCCACCGCTTCTTTCTCCACGGGTGTCCACACGCCTTGGGCGCCCATGAAGATCTCCATCTTCACCGCCCACGCGTCGTAGTTGTTCTCCTCGAGCATGGGGTAACGCAGCGTCATCCCTGCCTCCTTCACTACCACCTCACCACTTGATGAAGACGACTTGTCGTTGTCGTCGCTTCCCTTGTTGCGCTTCCCTGGTGGCGTGTACGCATCATCGCCAGCCATCACCACACCACTCACTCTTGGCTCCGAATACCACCTGTTGGATCGCCTCCCTCTTCCTCTCTTGATTATACATTGGATGGAACTCACACAATACTCACGAACTGGAGAAAGACGAAAGGACACCAACAGATCACACACACACACTAGCACTCTTTGTTTATTCACTAATCACCGCCACACACTCGTACAGAATACGCACACAGCACTCTCACTAGAACTCTCGCACTCTGCACCCTCCCTAAACATGGACACAACAGTTGTACTCGCAAGCACAACACTACTGCTTTGAACACGCACCACCTCCCAGCACCAGCACGCACCGGTATTTAACACTGTAACACACGCACGCACAGCACCCACGATGCATGCAGCTGCCCACTAATCAGCTTGCATGCAGCCCACTCGTGCAGCGGCACATCCGGCGCACGCACACACATCGTGGGTTCCAATGGCCTCCACGATCTGCAGGAACCGATCACCACTGCAACAGCTCCATGGCGTAGCTCTGCCAACGCCTGCACACCTCGATGCCTGCACAACGGCCGCATCCACTGTGCCACACACACATAGGTCAGTTTGCCGCACAGTTCGGCAACTCTGGACTAGGCACACACTCGGCTGCACAACCGAGCCATGCACGAACTAACACACACCGAGCCACCCAACTTGGCCGGTCATCACTAGCTGATGCTAATTAACAGACACTAATTGATAAGACACTAAACTAATCAAGATTAATTCTAACACCGAGCTTCCATGGCCGACTGAAACCGAGCTTTGCCTCCAGTCCATCGGAGGGCTTTTGCCTCAGTCCATCAAGGTCTTCATCATCTACCTCCAGTCCATTGGAGGGCCTCCAGTCTATCGAAGAGCTTTTGCCTTATTTCATTCGGTACTTGTCCACTGTTGGCAATCACTCATCGCACCAGGAGTGTAATGAGGCCGGTCCATTGGCTCTAAAAAAAGTATACAAATAAGAGACCATCCGATGGCAAGATCACATCATGTAGATTTGTTTGTGCAAATGAGTGTCATCGGGCACAAGACAAAAGAGGTCATTTAGTTACTCATTTAGTTAAGTGCAATCGAGCCGAAACTAGAACCGATTGTCATGTCCACATGAATCTTATAATGGACCGAGGTAAGGGAATTTGAAAAGTGACTGAGTTGGCTTTAGAACACAATCATGTACTACACCTTCCAGAAACCTTGCACTTACTGGCGTCACAACAAAAAATTTCAGATTTATTGAAATTGAAACAGCAGATGATTTAGGAATTGGACCTAAAGCTGCACATGAGTTGGCTAGTCGTCAAGTTGGTGGTCCAATCAATCTTAGCTACACCATTTGTGATCACAAGAATTATTTGCGTACCTAGCAACAACGAGAGATGGAATATGGAATAGCAGGCAGCACGCTTAAGTATTTTTCAAGACAAGATGGCTGAAAACCCTTCATTTCAATATGCATTACAGATGGATTGCAAAGAAAAGATAGCTGTTGACGGTCGTTATTTCCCTATTTTAACCGTCAAATCCTCGGTAAATAAATGGGATATAGGTAAAGTTCTGTGCATTATGTACCTAACACTGATGAATTCCACGAGTTTTGGTGGTTTTCGATGTACCACAGGGAGATGAACAAATTCCATACAAAAGAACATCATTTGGAGCAAGAGAGAAATCACGCACAACAGGGCTTGAGATAAGAGTTGCAAAATCCATCACTACAAAGTATCTCAAATGCCCTTAAGGACTACACCATTGCGTAGAGCTCGTCAAGATGATTCCAACGGACATATTATTTGCATCGTTTGGAGTTCCGGTGGAAAAGATATGGAAGATACAAAAATATAGGGAATGTTGACGTCATCGCTGATGACAGCAGCCCCCACCATATAGCACAATAGTCAGGGCGTGGCCCACCAGCACCAGACGTGGGGAGCAGCCCACTAGGCGCAGGGACAGCCCACCAGGCGCAGTGAGCAGCCTAGGGATGCTTTGGGGGTTAATCCCACCTTAGGAACCCATGGAAGACCCCCTCACCTCCACCTATAAATAGAGAGGCACCCCCTCACTCTCACTTGTACCATTCACCATGTGAACTCTCTTCCTCCCTCTAGGAGGTGCCCCACGGGAGGTGCCTCCATTTTGAAAGCAGTGTTTAGGTAGGAATTAGAGCTAGCTTCGTGCGTCGGAGTCGGTCGGGAATCCCCGGTAATGTACTTTTCTTCCTGATATATTTGTTACATTACTTTTCCAATAATGATTAGTGCTTTACTTTCTTAATTATTGCACTTCTTCTTCTTTACTTAGTTACATGATGTGGTCAGTAGTTTAGGAGTATCGCATCATGGCCTGAGTTGTGCTAAGTTAGAACTGGTGCTACAATTCAGCCCTAGACTTAGACGCTAGGCTCTGGTTAGTTCCTCTCCTTTGGCCAAGGATGAACTATTGTTGTTCAAGCTTCGCTTGCACACTTTTGTAGCATGTCATCCTACCCATGCAGATTTGCTTGGTAGCCCCACTCGGTGATAGCGTGTGGTGTTCCTGTGTAGTCCAAGCCCATTCGTTCGGTAGGCCCATAGGTGATAGCCAGGTTCTCTTTCGGTGGTCAACTATCTACCCCTGACCCCTCGAGGGCGTTGGAATTTCACTCGACGCAAGTATCGCCTCTGTTGAAGTCCTTTCGACCTTAGCACGGACAACTCTTGTATGCTAGTAATGAAAGAAGACCGAAACATTAGTCTTGACTCGTTATCCTCCTAGCTAAACCTGTTTTCATGCCAACGGTGTTTGACTTCTATCTCATGGTATTTGATGTTTGTCTTTTGTTTATCTTTCTTATATCTAAACCTATCATTTGGAATGAATTAGATAGATAAAGCTAGATGATCGATGAATCATTGTTCTTTCTCAACGCTTCCCAGTGGATAAATACGATACCTTAGAATATTCCCGGGTGAAAGCTACAGCATTCTCTGTTCGCTTCCGGAGTAAAATCTGTTAGGCTAAGAACCGCCAACAATAGCAAGCATTTTTTTGGGCTGATGCTAGAATGGTTTTGGATTATGCACATTTTGGTGATGTTGTTAGCTTTGATACTATTTTTGCAACAAATAATGAGAGCAGGCCATTTGGTGTGTTCGTTGGTGTTATGAACCCTATTTCATAGGGGGGATAAACAGCGCCGAGCAGATAGCCGGGCTGAGTCGGCTTGGAGGGGGACTAGACTATTAAGGAGATTTATAGCTAATTCTTCTTCATTGATTGATTGATTGATCTCCCTCAGGAGGTACAACCTATCTTTATATAGATGGGAAGACTTGTCCCTCAAGTAACTAACTCAATCTTATCTAATCTAATCCTTATGCAACTAATCCTAACCCTAAACCTATCCCTATGGCCCTCCGGGCCCTGGGCTGTCGTCCCATGACATTCCCCCACCCTTCGAAGACAGCTCGTCCTCGAGCTGTAGTGGAGTACATGGCAGCACACTTGACGCCTAACTTGATCTGCACGTGCAAGTGCAACCCTAACTAGAAGCCTTTTACATCTCGGCTTTAATTTATTTGTAACTAAAATAAAGAATCTAATTTTTTGTCCAAGAGCGGTCCTCCTAGAGCCCATGGAAACAGTCTCGTCCCCGTTGCAAGGGCCAAGGCGATGCAACTCATCTGACCCACAGCCTTGTTGATTGCGGAGGATGGCACCCGTTGCCTTGAACCACATGGCTGGAGCGCCCGAGAGCAGAGAGGATTGCCACAGCGGAGGATCAGCCAACGCCGATGGCCCTGCCGCCACCTGCGTCACCTAAAGTCGCCGCGCTAGGAAACTATGGAGCGCCACCGCCGCTGTTCGGTGTCCGGTCTCCATGGCCACCAGTTCCTTGTGTAGCCCCTGCTATCGCGCCACCGCTGCAACTTGCCGCGTGTGGCGCCGCGCTGTAGCCTGAAGACGGTGAGCCGCCGCCTGCTGTTGTGCCGCTACGACAACTTGCCGTGCGTGCCGCCGTGTCAGGAAGCCACGCGTCGCAGCCTGAAGACGCGTCGTAGCTACCTCCACTTGCCGCCCTTGACTCCGCGCCAGGAAACTGCACGCCACGGCCTGAAGCGGTGTCGCTGCCACCGCTCGGTAGTCAGACTCCTGCAGCACTTTGATCAGGTCTTGAAGCCGCTGGACAGCAAATCGAACGTGCAGAAGCTCCTCCAGATCTGCCCTTACACGAGCAAGTCCCTCAGAGATTTGTTGGCTGCCTTCACGCAAGATGCGGAAATCGTCCGCAAGGATCGTGGTCTCTGGATACCAGATGTTATGAACCCTATTTCATAGGGGGATAAACAGCACCAAGAAGATAGCCGGACGGAGTCGGCTTGGAGGGGGACTAGACTATTAGGGAGATTTATGGCTAATTCTTCTTCATTGATTGATTGATTGATCTCCTTCAAGGAGGTATAGCCTATCTTTATATAGATGGGAAGACTTGTCCCTCAAGTAACTAACTCAATCTTATCTAATCTAATCCTCCTAACCCTAAATCTATCCCCATGGCCCTCCGGTCCCTGGGCTGCCGCCCATGACAGTTTTGGATTCAATCACTTTAGAGAAACTGTAATTTTTGGTGCTGCTCTCATGTAGAATGAAACATTTGAGTCCTTCAAGTGGTTATTTGAGACCTTTTTAAAAGCTCATAATGGACAACAACCTGAAACAATCTATACTAACCAAGATGCTGCAATGATGAAGGCTGTTGGGCAAGTGTTTGTAGAAGCATGGCATGGACTGTGCACCTTTCATATCATGCAAAATGTTGTCAAGCATCTACATGAAGAGAAGAATGAGAAAAAAATGAAGGCAAGAAAAAAGGAAAGGAGGAATGAAGACAAAAAATGAAGGGAAGAAAAAAGAAAAGATTGAAGAGCTAAATATTCTCTCAAACTTTAGCGCATGTATGTTTCAGTACGAAGACATAGCAGAATTTGAACAAAATTTCGATCTCCTGAGGTAAAAGGTGACCAAGCTCCTAGCAAAAAAAAAAATTGACCAAGCAAACTTGGTTGGATAGTACATATAAGCTGAAAGAAAAATGGGTTGCACGTTACATGAAGGATGTCTTCACATTAGGAATGAGAAGTACACAATTGAGTGAGAGTTTGAACAATGACTTGAAAATCAATTTCAAATCTGATTTGGATCTCATTCGATTCTTTAAGCATTTTGATAGGGTGCTACAAGGAAAAAGAAATAATCAATTGAATTCCGAATTTGATTCAAGGAAAAAACAACCTAGAATATTTATGAGGAGACCACCTGCAATGTTGGTGCACGCTAGCAAGATGTACACACCTGTTATATTTGAAACTGTTCAAGGTGAATATGAAAGATCCTTACAAGCTTCTGCAAAAGCAATGGATGGTAATAACGAATATCTAGTTGGAGATTTTACCTTTGAGGAGGGGTACAAAGTTATTGGTGATCCTTTGAATCAAACAGTTATATGTGATTGTCAACAATTTGATAGAGTTGGAATATTGTGTTGTCATACTCTGAAAGTTCTTGACATAATGAATATCAAGTTGCTACCACCGCAATACATGTTAAAGAGGTGGACATGAGAAGCATGGGCTGGAATTGTACAGGACAACCAGGGAAGAAATATAATTGAAAATTCAAAAGATGGATGCTATGCTTTCCTTCAATTTTATGTCCAACAAATTTTTGAATTTGGCACATCAAGCAGCACACTATCCTGAATGAATCATGCTAGTGGACAACACACTTGACATTCTTGATAAACAAATTGAAGAGAAAATCAATGCATGCACAAGCACTGTGGAGGATCCATAAGTTTCCATAAATGCTAATCCACCAAATGAGTTGTTGAGCAATGCACGCCTAAAGAAAAAAGAGGTCAAAACTACAAGTTCAAAACGAATAAAATCTTGGATTGATAAGCAGCACGGCTAGGAAGAAGAGACAAAAACCAAAGGTAATGATGTAACTTTACATTTCGTTATCTTGCAAGGCTGTGGAGGAGTCAAGGAATGGTGGTGCAGAAGGACAAGGACCAATTACTGCTCTTGATTATGTTTTGCAAGGACCAAAAACTGATGATAAGGTGAACAGTTCTGAAGACAGCCCGTAAAAAATTATAGATGAAGCAGCACACTAGCCATAATGTTTAGCTCAGTTCGAGGAGCATTTGCCATCTGCAACCTGCACTCTATTACTTAGGAGTATGCAAGTTCAGTTTTGCCTTGGAGGCAATTATGTATGCATACTAAAATGTCCAAGACATTTCACTTTATGTCAATACAGCAGCAATATACTCAGTCTCAATCTTATTCAAATTCGTTTGCTGTACTGAACAAGATCATTCAATCTATCAAATTACGTACAATCTTGTCTGAAAAAATACACATCTGCTTCTATAGCTATTCTACTATAGAGCCCTGAATCATTGCACACTGAAATTCAGCTTGCAGCCTCCAACAGCCCTTGTCCACACCCCTCATCCAGCATTAGCAGCTATCAGCTCGTTCTCCTCCATGGATAGCATGGGTTGGAGGTCGTTTCCTACTGGTGTTGGCGCTATACGTCCATGGAGACCGCCACCTCCATCGCCATGCTAGGGGGCGGATCTTCTGGATTGAGGTCACAAGGTCAAGGGATGCGGAAAAGGACAGCGGCAACAGACCGAAGGGCTCAGTCACGGACCTGCTCCACTTGCCCACGCGCCACCGGTCGCCGAGCACCCGGCGACCATCGATGCCGGAGATCCTGCCGAGGGAGGCGACAAGCGGCTGAGTGGCCGGCCGCCAGGCGACACAGCGAGCATGGAGATTTGGGATAAGCAGAGCACCATCCAAATGGGCTGAAAATAGCATTTATGGGCCGGATGCTCTGTTTCGCTGATGCCATCGTCCGATACAAAACGAGTGGCGATGCAGCGTCGAACGTCCAGCAGATTCCGGCTAGTGAATGAAAAAAGAAAAATACTGAGCTCCATTCACAAATACTTGTCATTTTTTACCAAATACTTGGCACTTCACGCTTTTCGAGATATAAATTCCCATTTTGCCCTTACAACAGAATACTCTAAAAACATATAAAGTATCTTTGAAGGGCATTTTGGTCATTTTAACCTTAACAAGTGGCACACTTTGGTAAGCGTACATTGGTCAAAGTTGCCAAGCGAATGGAGATTGGTACGTGGAAGCGAGCTGGTCGGCGCCGTCTGAGCGGCAGGAAAGTTTCCCGGCAACATTGCATACGATACGATGTTTTTTCCGCACTGCAAGACGTGCTAGTATTTCTCATCATACACAGAACTGTACATACACCACGATTTCTGGACATGTGTGTCCGTCCGTATAAAAAGATCGGATGGCTCGCTAACTGACGACACAGGGCCGCCACGCCGCCCGCTAGCTCTCCGCCGTTTTCCATGAACCACCACCCACCGTCGGCGAGCTCACGCTGGCCTGGACACCACCTTCTCCACCACTTGCAAGGCTGGAGCCGCCGGAGCTGGCGCGTGCCTCGTACGCGTGCCCGAGGTTCCTCAACCTGTTGAGCTCCGGCAGGATGACGGTGGAGAGGTCCGGCCGGTCCCTCCGCCGCATCTCCGTGCACTTGAGCGCGAGCTTGGCGAATCCGAGCGCCTCCTCGACGGGCCAGTCCTTGACGGTGATGTCGAGCATCTGCGCGAAGGTGCCGGCGTCGATGGCCTTCTCGACGTGGTGGGTGAGACCCATGGGTGGCCGCGCCGTGATCACCTGCAGCAGCAGCACGCCGAGGGAGTAGATGTCCGACTTGACGCCCAGCTTGCCCGTCTGCTGGTACTCCGGGTCGATGTAGCAGAAGGTGCCCGCCGTCGCCGTCAGCCGGTACTGCGTCACGCTGTCGGCCACCGCCGGCGGCACCAGGCGCGCCAGCCCCACGTCGCTGATCTTGCTCACGTAGTTGCGGTCCAGCAGGATGTTGGCCGGCTTCAGGTCCCGGTGCACCAGCGGCTCCGGCTTGGTCTGGTGCAGGAACAGCAGCGCCGTCGCGATCTCCGCGGCGATCCGGAACCGCTGCGACCACGGGATCGGCGCCGTGCCGCCGCGCCGGTACAGCCGGTCCTCCAGGCTGCCGTTGTCCATGTACTCGTACACGAGGCAGCCGTACTCGGGGCAGGCGCCGAGGAGGAGCACCATGTTGGGGTGCCGGATGCAGCTCAGCACCTCCACCTCCTGCTGGAACTGCTTCCGCCCCTGGTGCGCGTCGGGCCGGAGCACCTTGATGGCGACGGGGGTGTGGTCGAGCGAGGCGCGGTACACGGGGCCGTACCCGCCCTCGCCGATCTTGAGCCCGTCGGAGAAGCGCTCCGTGGAGGTCTCGATCTCGTCGATGTGGTACTTGCGGTACCGGAAGTCGTGGTTGGAGATGGCGTCCAGGGCGCGCACCTTCTCGTCGGCCTCCCGGCGCGCGCGCACCTCGGCGTTGCGCCGGCGCTGCGCCTCCAGGTCGGCGAGCCGCTGCGCCGCCTCCGCCGCCTCCATGGCCGCGCGGCACTTGGCCTTCTCCATCTCGGCCATCGCCAGCGCCGCCTCCTCCGCGTGCCGGGCCTCCTCCAGCCGCCGCGCCTCCTCCAGCTTCAGCATGTGCATCTCCTTGGCACGCTGCTTGGCGCTGAGGGCCTCCTTGCACGCCGCGTTGTACATGTCCATGGTCTGCTTCAGCTCCAGCCGGAGCCGGCGCATCTCCACCTCGACCTCCCGGGGGCCCTGGGTGGCCGGCGACATGGGCTCCCGCCCCGGGCTGGCGGCCGACGACATGTCCAGGTTCTCGCCGAAGTCGATGGAGGAGGCGTAGCGCGTGCTCTGCCCGAAGTCGAGGTCGCCACCGAACGACTCGTGCCGCGCCGACCGGGACGACGCGTCGGAGTAGTCTTTGGACGACGGCAAGACGATGTTCTTGGTGGCCGACGACGGCAGCGACCGCTCGCGGAAGGCTGGCCGCGTGGTGAGCTCCGGCACGGTGCGGCTGTCGACGGAGCGCCGAGCGTCGGACGGCGGCGGCGTCGCCGGCGGCAGGTTGCCCCTGGAGCCGCGCCGCGCGTAGAGCGCCGACCCCCGGAGGGAGTCGGTGTCCGGGAGGATGTCGGCGCCGGTGATGGGTGGCACGCCGCACTTGGCGAGCCGGACGTTGACGGACTTGCCCTTGGCCACGACGTAGATGTTGCAGTAGTCCGGCGCGCACTTCATCAGGGTCGACGGCACGTCCGCGTTCTTGAATTTCCTGCGAGTTCCGTTTCCATGGCGTGTCAGTTCTCAGTTGATAATTCGGATGCATGCAAAAAAAAAAAAAGAAAGAAATAAAAATCCGGCCTACTTGGTGAATGCATTTCTGCTGGCTCCGCCGAGCGCAATGCTCTGGATCTTGTTTGCAGTGATGTAACCTAGAATGGCCTTGGACACATCTGCCTCTTCCAAGACTACCTCGGAAACTTCCACCTGCTGGAAACGTGCATCATTGCCGTCAGCCTCAACCACAGCAACACCGACATCATGGCCCTCATGATGGATCAATCTTGACAGAGATCTGTAAGCAAATTCTGGATGTTGCAATTTTGCACTGTCGTTATTATTACCGCATTCCGGGCGAAGAATCCTCTGTAGGGGACAAAAATCTCCTTCATTTCAGCCTCCAGCGCGCCCTGCGTCGTCTCGGCCATGGCGAATCCATCTGCACATTGTTGTTCAACGAAACCATGCAGAGCTCAGCTGCTGTATCATCATTCATCAGTGGGGGCAATGGCGCGCGGGTACCAAACCAACGGACGTACGGTTGAGGGGAGGGTGGTGCACGGCGACGTGGAGGAGGATGATGTGGGAGGCGCCGGAGAGGAGATGGTCCACGACCCACTTCACGGCCAGCTGGCTGTTCCGGTCCCGGTCGATGGCCACGACGATGGTGGACGCCGGCTGGTGCAGCAGCGCCGGCGGCGACGCCGTCCGGTACTCGTCCGGGCTCGGTGGGCCTCCTTGCATCGCGCCACCGTCCGTCGGTGATGGCAATGGCAAATAGGCCGCCGCCGCGCAACGCCGCCGGTCGAGATGGATGCCGGCTGCTCAGTGGGCCGTGCGATGGATAGGTATGAGGATTGGGGCGCAGGAGAAGAAGGCAGAGAGGTGGAGGGAGACGGGGTGTTCCGCCTCTCCTCCTGCCCTTCTTCCTCTCTCTCCCTTGCCTCCAACCTTTGTCTCCTACAGGCCTTCTCCTGCCCTTCCTCTCCATCTTGCACCTAAATGCCATGGCACAGGAGCAAGGACAGCCTCATACTATTCTTGCACATCCTTTTTGTTTTTATTTTCTCCTTTTGCATTTTGCAAATATTATTGGAGGAAAAACACTTTGACCTGGCATTGAGCAACCTAAAATAAGGGTGTGATTAATGGGCATGTAAAAAGCCTTGAAACAGCAAAGGTAGGGATGGAGACAAAAAGAGAGACAGAAGACCTAAAAATGGCTAATGCAGGAGCCATTATTACCATCAGTTAATCTCTCTACTTGTTCTCCCAGCGTGCACAACACCATGTGCTTCCCTATCTCTTCTCCATAGCAAACATAAAACTTTCAAGTGTGTTCTAGCATTGCTGGTCACCCCAAGATCCACCGTCATACGGGGAAAAATAAAAGTAACCCCCAGATTCCTTCTAAGTTATTTACAACTACAAAACTGTACATTTCTAATAGTTCTCGCAGACTGGCGAAATGGGTTTACAAGGTCAGGTAGGTCTTGATCATTCTTGAGCCGGTCGGATCAGAGAGGAGATGTCTTACGAGGCTCATCCGCAATTGATTTGGAGCTATCGCAAACATGTAGAAAGAAAATAGTATGAGATCCACGGATGAAAGTGTTGAGCCCAGGAATCCTCGCCACATCCTGTTGAGGGAAAAATAGTGGTTATCAAAACTTTCTGGACAAGGTAGACTTCAGAACAATGAATTTCTATGAAAATGAACTGAAACTGGGCAAAATCTGGCACTACCATTTGGGCACCCTGAAAAAGGTTTCAAAGAATGTTTGTATGCCTTCGTTATTCAGTTGGATTATCAACGCTAACCCAAATAGGAAGAAGGATCGTTGACGTTTCCGTTCTTGAGGCCATAGTGTTCTCCACGCTGAAGCAGCACATAACAGTTAGTAGCAAAAAGTTTTGCTCGCTTGTATAAACTTTACACAGCTGTGCTTGTCCTAAAGCAATGTAATAGTACTGCCAACCGAGTTGAGTAAATACCAGAAGAATGCTTACCAAGCATTGATGGACTGTAATTTTCAGAAATTCCAGGCAAATACTCAGCAGGAGCTCGGTTCCTTAAGATGTCTGATATGACAGAAGCATATTGTGGAGCCTCGGACAAAGATCTAACCACTGAGTACCCTATGTAATTTGTGAAACATTGTCAATATATGCAATAATACAAGGAATAAAATGGTGTGTAAAATTAGAGGATTTGTATGTACCAGTTGCAGGATGCACCATACTTGCTGCAGCACCAAATGCAAGATTTTTCTGATCTGTGTTGGGTAAGGACCCTCCAACAGGAATGTAGGACCATTCCTGAAACCAAGAGCATTTCAAATTTATATTCTGGATACATATGAATGAGAAATTAATAATTGTTGGCCCTTAACTTTTTACCTCCTCGTAGACTTTCAGTATACGAACTCCCATCGCATCCAACCGATACATCAACCTCTTCTTAAGTAGATCAAAGGGCATAGCATCTTTAGAAGCTAAGCATGTTTCCTGTGATAAAGTATTCAGTCAGAGACTTTAAAGCATGATGGCTGCAGGTGCAGGTAACAAAACTCTGTTCATACCTCGAAGAAAACTCGTGTGGATGACATGGGCATAGCATACAGGAAAGTGGGATTTTCTTGTTCAGTGTGTGAGAATTCCTCTTTGAAACAATCTCTGTAGTCCATGAAAACCATTAAGCTGGGATCATATGGATTGTTTTCCACCTGAAAAATTCAAATTATTTTGAAGGAACAAACATCTAGCTCCTAAATGTTACATTGAAATTTCATCTACAAATGTAATGAGATTCTGATCTTGTCTGATTTATAGCATAGATGGTAACAAATAATTTGAAATGATCAGCTTCTGCAGTCTTTGTTGCATACCTCAACTTCCACTCCATATGCAGTCTGCACACAAACACGGGGACCTCCAACCTCGTACTCTAGAAGCCTACCAGATGCTGCCCCCGAAGCAACAATGGCAAGCCTGCAAATTATCTCACGACCCATTTCACAACAGACTACTCTGTGTCCATCTGGAGATTCTATGATCTTGTCCACTTTCGAGTTCACGTATGTAACACCAGCTTCATAGCATCTACCAATTATTTAAGTGTTTCTATTGTCAGTCACATTATATCAACTTGTTTGGTGATGGTATTTCTGAATCCCAATATCGATACATGAAAATTTTTACCTTCTCAGCAGCTCCTCATGGAGCAAGTCACGGTGCACCCTACCATAAGAACGGCCAATCAGTATTGGCTTGTTATTGTCTAGGTAGACAATAGTATCCTTCCAGACATGCTCGATACAGCTCTCTAGACCAAGATCTGAACATCAAAGAAGAAAAAAAGTACCATCATATTAAGTAATGTTGACAAAGATGTTATGCAAACACTCTGTAGTTTGTCACTGCAAACAATAGTGTACCTTTGAATTCATCCTCCCACACACCATAGTTATTCGTGAATGGAAGATCAGGACCAATGAGGCCAACTGAGAGACCTTTCTTAGCTGACTCTGAAGCTAGAGAAAGACCAGCAGGACCACAACCAATGATAACCAAATCGAGTACTGAATTTTCATCAGATATGGGCAATAGCTGCAAACAAAACATAAGACCACATAGTTAATTTTCCATGGGATACACAATACACTGTTCTTTCGACAAAAATATGCTAATACCATCTAAATAAATGTGAACATTAGTCTATGGCGCAAAGGCTCCAGTTGAAGTTCTGCTGTTCTGGGCAATCCTAGAGAATAAATATGGCATAGTTTTGGGGGATTGCCTGTGCCTAGACTACTCTAGTTGATTATTGCTCAAACTAAAGCAAGTCAACTGTGTGACATTAGACAACGATCAGGCAACAAGCTACCGTCATACCATGGAAGGAACTAGTGATCGCAAAAAAAAAGGATGGTCGTCATGAGACTGTAGATTGCGTCCTGTGATAGTTACTGGTTCGATTTGTCAAAATCAACAGCAGGTACAGTGGGACTTTGTTAGGGCAAGGGCAGTGCACTGTTCACTGAGTTGCACAAGTATGAGTGTATGACAGTAATACAAGACTGATGAGGTACTGCCATTATTGTCATGAATAATTTCATGATTCTTTTATACATTTCCAAATGGCCAAAATTCATTTGGAAACGGAGATGAACTGTGTCAATGAAAACCATTTCGAGACATCTAGAACGCAAAACCACAGTGACTAGTGAGGATAAACGACGTGCCTACCGTACTGGACGGACGTCCTTGTAGCCAAGGCACGTGAAGTACGGCCGAAGGACGACGATCGTGGTTCCAGTTGAATTGTGCAGTATTTTACTATGCTCTCAGTATCATATATACTTGGCTGTGGTTTTCCTCTTAAAAAGAGCTAACCATCAATTATTGGCGGATGGCAATGCAGTTAAAAAAATGTTACTTGTACGATTGTACACCCTCGCTCGCAAAGAATGGTCTGCCGTTGGAAACAAAATGAGCCCTACGTGTTAATCAGATTAAAGTTTACACGATCTAGTAAACTTCGTGGTGTCACGGATCTCATGTCCAGTAAATCCCAAAATACTACAAGAAAGAGGGGACAAAATCCATAATTACGATCATTAGAACAAGCACAGAAATTGATTAGTGGACGGAATTGACAGTAGCAAATTAAAGCGATCACCTTGGAGGCGATCTTGGTCTGGCTCTCCATGGGCTTGGTGGCCTGCATTTGCACGTAAAGCAGCTCGCCGCCGCCCCCCTTGCGGTAGTCCTCCTCGTCGGCGAACTCCACGCCGACGACCGCCGCCGTCTCGTCGTGCTTCTCGGTCGCCACGCACCTTACCTTGGCTCCGCCCACGCGCCGGGCCGCGCCCAGCCGCCGCCACCTGATCTCCGCCTCCGCCCCCCGCACCTTGCCTCCGCCGACGGCCCGGCGCGGCAGCCCGCGGCAGCCGAGTGGCGCGGAGATCGTCGCGCCCGAGAGCCCCATTCGCGCCGGCCCCTCCCGCCGGGCTCTTCGTCCTCTCCGGCGCGGCTCCCTTGCCTCGAATTGCGCGGTGGTTGGTCGGAGGCGGCGGCGGCGAGGGGGAACTACCAGAGCAGACGAGGAGTTGGCCGCTGCTCTGCTGTGCCGTTGTGGAGGGAGAGGGGGTATCCCGGATATGGCACGTGGCGGATGTGGATTGGCTGCGGGCCCACGGGCGTGGATATGGTTTTCGCTTTTCGGCAGCGACGGCACCGGGGGCGTGACTCACCGGCTGCGCTGCCCGTCCCGCGTGTCAGTGACATGGACCTGGTCCTTTCTAGCGTTGGGCTGGGCTGCGGAGTGCGGAGAAAGGCCTCCATTACATGATTTGTTTTGGTGGATTGGCTCCGTACGGGCCTGTTTGGAAGCTTGGTTTTAGGCTAAAACCGGTGTAAAATACAGGCACGTAATTTTTTATGGGTTGGATCTAAAAAGGCTATTTGGATAGAATGTGAGCCCAATAATTTTATACACGGATTGGACCAAAACCGGTGTAAAAAAATTGACAAGAAAATAACACGAGAAACGTCGGGTTCCCCTTGCCTCGGCATCGACCCCCCCTCGGCCACCGTCGGAGTCCTCATCCGCCATGCGATGCCGGCCTCAGTGCCTCCCCGGCCGCAGGTGGCGCCACGGCGGGCGGCCAGAGCGCGTCCCTGGCCCAAGGCCTCCGGCGGCTCCGCACGCCCACGCCGACAGCAGCGCCCTGCGAGCCATGGCTGCCTGCGTCGGGCCGGCTGCGGCGAGGAGGCAGAGCCCCAGAGGCACCTGGCTGTTGGGGCAATGCGCAGTCGGCCGCAGCGGCGAGGAGGCGCCCGTCAGTGGAGGCGAGGCGAGGTTGGCCGCGACAGCGAGGTGACGCCCGGCTACGGGAACGAGACGAGGCCGGCCGCAGCGGCGAGACGGCGGGGGCGAGGTATGGCCAACCACAACGAAGAGGTGCCCGGCGGCGAGGACGGCCGCGACGGCACGGTGGCGCCTGGCGGCTAGACGCGAGGACGGCGGCAGGAAGAAGGTGGGACTCGTGGGAGTGGCGCTGTGGCCTGTGGGTGCCAACGAATTGCTGAGCGAATTATATTCCGACTATTTTATTGTGCACAGCAAATTACAGGTGAAAACTAGTTGCAAGTAAAATATTATACATCACACCCAAACAGGGCCAAAACGATAATTTCCGCAAAGTCTACCACGCGCTCGCGCAGAGCACGACCCTTGTGCGCCCGGCCCATGCGCCCTCGTGCGCCCCGGCCCACACGTGTTCGTGCAGTTGGGTTTCCATACACCTTCATCTATTCCCTCAGCTTTAAATTTGCAGTCAGTCTCATAATAACTTGCTGAATTTTTAGATTATATATTTACACAACTTGCTGTTGTTTTATATCATCTACGCACATAGCTTTCTTCAAAATAAAGACTTGCTGCACATGATTTTTTCTGCACAGATTTGCTATAGATATCTATAACTTGTAAAAAACTCTAAAACCTTTGTTTAAATAGCCCAAAATGCGTATTAGGCAATAAATTTTAGAAACTTGCTGTAGACTTTTAGAAACTTGCTACAAATTTTTTCAGCAACTACTTTTTGCAATTTGTATTTGCATAACTTGCTGTATATAAAACTTTGTTGAAAATAAATGAGACAAAATAGAGGGACGTGGCAAGTTGCACATTCACACCACATAACTTAAGGTTGAAATAAGGACAAAACCAAACTTGCTACGTAATTTTTCAGAATTCTTTCTACAAGCATTGCACAACTTGCTGAATAGAGAAGAAAGATGACTTGCCGATTTTTTTTAACCATCTACGTACACAACTCTCTATAGAAAAATTGCCCAACTTGCACCAAAATCAGCAGAATATGAATAGCTACAAAACAAAATTGCCTAACTTGCACCAAAATCAGCAGAATATAAATAGTTACGAAACGAGCAAACTTCATACGGAAAAGTGTCGAGTTTACCTGTAATCTTATAATAATAAGTTGCTACTAGTTTTGCATATAACTTTCAATTAGTTTTATATATAATTTTATCTTAATGTTTAATGTCGATAAAATATATGAAAAATGGATCTCATTTTGTAGACCTCATCGCAATGTACACAACAGTTTAAACGGATGTGAAAACGCACACCGTATGCGAGAGTACAATGGAGAACGAGAAAATACGTCATTTTTTCTCGCTTGCGTCGTCCTTGATGTCATTTGAAAGCGACACGAGCTAATAAGCAGCGTTCACTGAAACTGAATTGGACATGCTTGGTACACACAGCGGGGTCCGTAGACATGCTTCGTATTGACAGATGGACGGGTCGCGCACACACTCACCGCGCGACGGGTCGCGCGATGTGGTGGCCCATAATTTCCTTCCTTTGAGTCTAGTTTGGCAAATCTTCGGTCTCAATTCCGAGATCAAATCTAACATTCTTCTCCTTTGATCTCGGTCTCATCAGTTTCAAAGTCATTCTGTGTTTCGTCCCTTAACAGATTAACATACCGAGACCAAAGCGTTCAAAAGCTAGTTACGTGCAATCGAACTCATTGACTACAATATATTTTTCTATCTTAGAACTAAACTTTCTGTGAGATGGTTGTTTTAACAGCTTTCAATCCAAAATCATAGATCTTTTTGTAAACCTATGCCGGCTAAAAGTTTATTCAACACTTTGAGTGAAACGCCTATAGTCAGCGGATCCGCGAGTATATCTTCGGTTCCTAAATGCTCGACGTCAATAGTGTGATTCTGGATTCTCTCTTTCACAACATAAAATTTAATGTCGATGTGTTTCGATGCACCACTTGACCTCTGGTTGTGAAAATGGTCTATTGCTGACGAATTGTCGCAATATATTTTGAGTGGTTTTTCAATACAAATCCACCACTCTCAAACCGGGTATAAATTTCTTTAGCCATATGGCCTGTCCCGTCGCCTCAAAACAAGCAATAATCTCAGCGTACATTATCGACGATGTAACGATAGATTGCTTACAACTTTTCCATGATACAGCTCCTCCTGCCAGAGTGAACACGTAGGGCATCTGTCTTTCTATATGTTAATATCAGGTCTTTTGTCCCTTGCAAATATCGCAAGGCTTTATTCGTAGCTATCCAGTGAGCTCTTCCTAGATTCGACTGGTATCTTCCAAGCATCCCGATTGTGAATGCCAAATCGGGGCGTGTGCACACTTGTGCATACATAATGCTTCCAATCGTTGAAGTATATGGAACCGATTTCATCTATTTTTTTTCATATTCATTCTTGGGACATTGATAATTTCCAAATTTATCCCCATTGTCTATTGGAACATGCCCTGCATTGCAGGCTTGCATACCGTATCGTTTCAAGACATTTTCAATATATGTCTTCTGAGACAATCCTAGTATGCATCTATTTGTCTCTGTGGATTTGAATCCCCAGAACATAGGACGCCTCCTCCAAATCCTTCGTATCATAATTCGAGTATAGAAATCTTTTTGGCTCTAGCACCAAATCCATATCACTGCTAGCTAGTAGGATATCATCCACGTATAAGACTAGAAAAATATACCTTCCGTTTTGGAACTTTGCATAAATGCAATTGTCCTCGTCATTCTCTTTGAAACCAAACTTTCGAATGGTCTCATCAAACTTCAAATACCACTGTCTTGAAGCTTGTTTCAATCCATAAATAGATTTCTTTAAGTGGCATCCCATATTTTCTTTTCCTTCCACAACAAACCTTTGGGTTGATCCATGAAAACATTTTCATTAAGCACTCCATTCAAGAATGTTGTCTTTACATCCATTTGGTGTAATTTCAAATCAAAATGAGCAACTTGTGCCATGATGATTCTAAAAGAGTCTTTCGACGATACGGGTGAGAAGGTTTCGGTGTAATCGATTCCCTCTCTCTGAGTGAAGCCTTTCGCCACTAATCGGGCTTTGTATCTTTCGATGTTCCCTCTGGAGTCTCTTTTAGTCTTGTAGACCCATTTACAGCCTACTTTCTTTGCTCCTTTGGGAATTTCTTCTAAGTCCCAGACTTTATTCGTGTCCATTGATCTCATTTTATCTTCCATAGCAGCAAGCCACTTGGACGAGTCGGGACTTCTCATGGCTTCCTCATATGTAGCGGGATCTCCCTCTAGGGACATATCCTCACTGACATACACCTCGTAATCGTCAGGGATCGCAGATCTCCTAACTCTTTGTGACCTTCTTACAGGCACATCTTGTTCCTCCACTTGAGGCTGCTCTGGTGGTGCACTGTCAGGCACAATTTTTTGTTCCGGTCCTTCTGCCTCAGCCGCATCAGGAGCCAAAGGCTCAGGGGTTGCAGTAGGAGGCTCAGGGACTGGTACAATTTCTTGTTCATATGTTGTCGTGCCCAACGAACCAACATCCACAGCAGGGGTTGCAACAATAGCTCGTTAAACCGGTGGTGCTACCTCAGCAGGCATCGAGAAGTAAGGTTCTTCTACCATCGGAAATGTGACATACATCCTCTTTTCCTGAAGGTTCACACCTCTCGAGGTGCCATGCTCCTCCGGATCATGTTATTTTTTAGAAACACTGCGTGTCTTGTCTCAACAAATTTCATATGTCTGTCTCGACAATAAAATCTAAAGCCTTTCGACTTTTCAGGATAGTCAATAAAATAGCAACTCACTGTCTTTTCATCCAATTTCTCCTGTGAAGAGTTAAATATCTTGGCCTCAGCTGGGCAGCCCTAGACGTGCAAATAATTCAACGTGGGTTTTCTTCCAGACCATAACTCGTATGGCGTCTTAAGAACAGACTTACTGGAAACCCGATTAAGTACATGAATGGCGGTTTTTAATGCGTCTATCCACAGACTAACCGAAAGTGTCGAGTAGCTTATCATACTCCTCACCATGTCCACCAAGGTGCGATTTTTTCTTTCTGCTACTCCATTCTGCTGAGATTCACCCGGTGTCAAATACTGGACTACTATTCCATTTTCCCGCAAGACCCTTGCAAAAGGTCCAGTAACTTGTCCATACTGCGTATGTCGACCGTAGTACTCCCCCCACGGTCAGATCTTACAATCTTTATCTTTAAGTCATGTTGATTTTCAACTTCAGCTTTGAAAATTTTAAACTTGTCTAACGTTTCTGATCTTTCTTTGAGGGGGTAAATGTAGCCATATCGAGAGTAATCGTCTGTGAACGTTATGAACGAGTCATAACCGTCCATAATCCTTTTAGGAAAAGGACCACAAATGTCAGTATGGATTACCTCCAATACTCTCGAGCTACGTTTCGTGTTTTTCTTAATTTGATTTGCAAATTTTCCTTTGATGCAATCAATGCAACGGTCTAAGTCTACAAAGTCTAACGAATGGAGACTATCTTCTTTTATCAATCGTTCTATCCTCTCCCTCGAAATATGGCCTAAACAACAATGCCACAATTTCGACGAAATTTTTTCATCGTTTTCTTTTTCTTTTGTTTGTCTTAGTCTTTTCAGGTACAGAATCGGATGCATCAATCTCATTCACAACATTGCAATGGGAAATCAAATAAAGCATGTCTTGTAAGACGCCAAGACCAACATCTTTGTTATTACAACGAATAACGCATCTATTATTCCCAAAATGACAACGTATCAAATCTTTATCAAGTCTGGAGACATAAATCAAATTCCTCTTTAAAGAGGCAACAAAAAGAACATCCCGCAATAACAGTACAAAACCATCATCTAATTCTAGAGAAAGATCTCCAATGGCTTTGACCGAGACTTCAACACCGTTAGCAACTCTAACGTTTCTTCTGCCCCTTTCCAGCATCCTCTTTGTTCTGAAGCCCTGTAAAGAATTCGCAACATGAACAGTTGCATCAGAGTCAATCCACCAAGCAGCAGTGGAAAAATCTAAATACAGGGATTCATCAATAAAGGTCACTTGATCTGTACCCACAGTTCGCCTAAACGGTCGTTTAGCCTGTTTAAACACCGTTTAAACGCTAAACAGTGGCTGACCGTTTCCGTTTAATTGGTCATTTTCACTGTTTAAACCCATTTAAATGGCCGTTTAGCACTGAATAATGGCTAAACAGTAGGTGACCGACTGTTTACCGTTTAGGCTAACACTGTATGTGCCTTTGTCTTTGTCTTTCGGGATGAGAGACCTCAACCAGTCTAGACAGTCTTTCTTGTGGTGCCCCTCTTGTTTGCAATACAAGCAAACATTGAAAGGCACAGAAAAGAACTTGTCAGGATTCTTCCCTCTACCATGGTAGTGGTTGATCATAGAGATCTTGCTCGAGGGCTGTCTAGGGTCTCCTTTAAACCCTTTCTTGAAGGTCGGCGTTGATGCCACTTAAGAACGGCGAACTTTATACTACAAACGTACAGTATCGAAGTAGCTTTTCCCCAGGATGAGTATCTTGGGTTTGTCAATCCAGAAATAATTATGTTTAAGTTACTGTCTATCTAATATTAACTAAATTACTAATTAATTCTAATAGATCTAAACAAGCTTAAACGAGGGATAAAACTATTCTAAATAAACTATAATCTATACTCTAATAAGGTTCTAATAAGAGATAAAACTATTGCATAAAATGATAGAACAAGATTTAGGCTATAAACGCGAGAACGATAGGTTTAACATGGCAAAAGGATCCACAAGAGATATAAGACAAACAACCATCATACTAAGAACCACCTTGAAACTAGATCTAAATATTAAGCAAAGAATAAACATGATCATGAATGTCAAGGATCTACTCGAACCTTTCTCCGGGCTCTACTGTCACTAGTAACCAGGTAATCGACGAACTAGTAAACCCCAACCATCTCTAAGCATGAGTAGATTCAATCAACTAGCTAAGAAGAAAGATCTACTACAAGAACATGAAGAACTTCTATACGTCGGCCGACTAGACATGTTGAAATTAAGCATTGCAAAGATATGGATCATAAATCATGTATAAACAACAAACTAGGTCCAGAAGACAATCTTTATTGATCGAATATCAAGGTTTCATCAAAGTATCGAAGGAAGTACAAAGAATTACTCGAGATACATCGTAAACTCTGAAGCATAGTCATCGGGTTGAACTCGACGAAGAACATGTCGAAAGATGAACTCGAGACCTCCTTGAAAGGGCCTGGGTCGGCCGACCAGACTCCCTAGGGGTCGGCCGATCGGACCCCCTTCCGCCTCCTCTTGCTTCCTCCTTTCGCCGAGATGAGCTTCTCGCCGAGTTGAATGCTTCTAGCCCCCGACCTTTGCCTTAGACTCTCGACTTACAATGAATAATGCGATGGACTAACTCTCTCCCCTTGGGAGGCTCTATATTTATACCTCGGAGGGAACCCTATACATAGAATCTAATAGGTCGGTTCTAAGAGTCCTAAAACACCTATTTCCAAGTATATACAAGTTTTCAAAAGAGTCCTGGACGTTCATGTCTTTCCTTGCTCGTAGATGAAGCTTCCATCCTTGTCCTTCCCGAATTGGACTCTTCTATATTCTGCAGTCTTTAGTATTTCGACCATAACTTCCTCATCTGAAGTCTAAATAAGGCAAACTCGAACTCTAAATTGTAGAACTCGAAGAGATCTACAACTTTGGTATTCAAACATTCTTCATTTGATGTCGTTAAGGTCTCCAAATTGGGCCTACAAGCTGCTGCTGTCATGAATTTCGAGAAGATTTCAGGATTTAATCCTTGAAACACACTTTATCTTCCAAGACTTCTTTTCTTGTTGGGCTTCTTCCTCAAGTGGGCTTCAATTAATCTTTATTTCAGAGCCCGCTTCATACATAAATCCTTTCTTCGAGAAATTCTCAATTATCTTCAATTATTCCCTATTTTCCTGCAAAAATGAATATTGTACAAAAACAAAGAGCATTCTCGAAAACGGGGTTATTTGTTAGTAAAACAAGACTAAATGATAAGATTAACTCTCGAAAAGATATAAAATCATATAAAAATAAAGCAAAATTTTAGTACTTAACTAGCGTCAACAGTCGGCTTGGAGTTCTTGTTCATTTTCTTTGACTGATTGGAGACATAGTTGAGAGAGTCACCCTTGTGACTCTTCAACCTCTCCTCTTCTTGTAAGCACTGAGCCATTAGCTGCTCTATCGTCATGAAAAGTCTCATATCCTTTTGGAAGTGATTTCATTATCATGTGCACCACAAAGTCCTAAGGCAAATCCTTGCCCAAGTACTTGTTCAGCTTGGTAGCAATGCTAGTCATTTTCTGGATATAGGCTCGCACTCCAGAACTGTTGCACCTCGTATTGGTGAAATCGTCTACCAGAGCGCTAGCATACGCCTTGGAGGATCCGGTAAACAGAGTCTTCAGTATATCCAGAAGCTCCTTAGCAGTAGCGCACTCTGGTATTGACCCCTCAATGGAGTCATCAATGAGGTGTCTTATAATCTTCAAACACTTAGTGTTTGAAATCTTCCACTTTCTTTTTTCGATGCTATATTGCAGCATCTTGTCATCATATCGAGCCTCGCCAGGAACGGGCTCAATGGGTTTGTCATACAAGAGTGCAAAATCCATGTCAGTCAAAGTGAACATCATGTCAATGTCTTTTCGCCAAGTGGGATAGTTTTTCCCCTTGAGCTTATCAATCTTCCCCATGTGAGTGAAGAGCATCACAACATTCATGCCTTGGGTGTTGAGGAAGGACTCGGCCGGTGCCGTGTGGGCAACGGTGTTGTCTAGTTCCGCACGGGGCCGGTCCTCGAGTTCCTTCTCATGCTGCTCCTTGAGGCGGCGCTCCTCCGCCGCCTTGGTCTCCTCTTCTCTCCTCCTCTCCTACTCCTGCGCGTCGGCGACATGCGTGGAGGCGTTGTCATCGGCCATCGGGTCGGCGGCGTGGATTGGAGTGGCGATTCCAGTCACTCGGTGCGCGTGGGAGATCGGGTCCCTCAGGGTGTGTCGGGCTAGGGTTTGACGGCGGCTAGGGATGCGTTGGCGTCCGTGCCGGCCCCTAGACCCTCTTTATATAGCGCACTGTGCCCGGAGGCCACAGCCAAGGAAAGGGTCGCGCCCCCGATCAGGGCGCGGAAAGTCCGTCCGTTCCGAGATTAAATCTAACAAATTCACGGTGTTTTATGATTTGACACTCATCTCGTCATGAACACTGTGGTCTCTGGTCTCGTGTTTTTGTTGTAGATTCGGTGGACAGTACTACAGCATGTGGGCCCAACGTAAAATGGTCATTAGAATTGTTCATACGAAATACATAGAGGTGAAAAACTGTTCGTTAAACTTGCTGTTTTATACAGATGGTTTATATTAGAATAGACTAGTACGTCACATAGTGCTAAGCACGGGCTAATATATATGAATTTGAAATCCCTAATTAATCAAAATTACTATTATTTAACATGTCTCGTGTACGTGTACATAACTTTTATCTTATCTACTATAATATGCTCTAGTTAACATTTATATTTTATAATTGTATTTGGTAATTTATATACAAAATTTTAGGAGTTACTTTAATTCATATTTCATAATAGCATGGTGGATGATTTATATGTAAATTTATTATAATGGTATGGTGGATAATTTATTTGTAAATTTAGGAGACTATTTTAATTGATATTTCATATGGCGGGTAACTTATGTGCAAATTTAGAAGGTTATTTTAGTGGATCTTTCCCCCTCGAATGGTATTTAATTTTTAAAAAATATAATAGTTTCAATGACTAGTATTATTATAAGTTACTTGATAGACGCTCAAATGTTTCAGATTTTTTAGGAATTTTAGGGATTATTTTAGCGCATAGTTAGTGTTTTTTAACCTCTAGTTAATTAATAATAAGATAAGATACTACTGGTTTTCCTCGATGCCATAAGAATATTGCCAGAATTCGTATACATCCATAATGTCTGTAGTTATATTGGGCTCATCATCGTCGTCGTCGTCAAGTGATCTCGTCACCAGAATATCGGACAGTTCAATATTCTAATGTTAATGCGTCTTTCTGAGCTCTCTGTTGGATGTTCGCCCAGATCTGGAAATAACTTTACAAGTTTGACCCAACTTCAGACAAATAGACTTGTTCTGGACAGATAATTAAGAGCGCTCGATTCTGAAAGCTGACTCTTATGTCGAGTCTTGTCAGGGCACTCAATGTTTCATCATATAGAAATCTATGAACAGGAGCTCGAAAGTAGCAAGGACTAATATCCAAACGGCAGGACCATAGGAAGAATAATTCATATAGAAGCGACAATTATAGAAGAACATGTTCTTCCTTTTTCTACTCAATTACCTTTCTTTTTACGCAAAATATAATACATACAGAGTAAATAAGATACGGAAAAAATTACCACATGACATCTAAAGTGATGTCGATTTGCAGTACGACACAAAGAAAAATGTGTCTGTTTCCTACTTGACACTGTACCTCTGATAACTTTGCCAGTGGGCACTTCAAATTAGCTGGTGGACACTATAATTTTGTTCAATTTTGCTGGTAAACATATCACTTTTTTAACAAATTTGTTGGTGGACACTAAATCATGTCTATTGGTATTTTTTTTAAGTTACAGTGTCCATCAGCAAATGGTCTCCTTTAGTGTGTCCTAAAAATCGATTTTACTTTGGATGTCCTATGACAAATTTCCCCAATAGCACACATGCTCTCACCATTACTACAAACACATGTATGACAAGTTGTCCATCGCGCTTCATCGTGTGCGTGTTTCATTCTGGTATAACAAGTTGTCCATTGGATTCGATCGATCCAACACATTGATCGACATTAGTGATCCTAAGGCTGTACAATGTTGGAGCAACAAAAAATGAACTCATTAATATTAACTACTAGCTTTTAAGTGACTCGGTAATGTGTGCATTCTTCAATTGTTGTTCCTGATTTATGCTTGATTGCTTCTCTCGGTTTTTATTTTTGTTTCAAGTGGCAAATCCTTTGTCTATTTTTTTATTCGAATTTTTAGGTTTCATTTCCACTAACTATTGTTCCTTTGCAATTTTGGGCTGATATTTTGTGGTAGAGAAAATTCTATTTTACAACCTCGAAATGTCACGGTCGTCCGATTTTCAATCTTGAATTACAAAACCGGGTAATAAACTAGGACCCTTAAACTAACCAAACCGGACGAAAAACCCCCTGGCCATATTGAAAGCAGTTTCAGATGGTGGTTTCATATTTTTTAAACAATAAAATATTATTTAATATATAAAAATCACAATCAATTTATTTTAAACTATAAAAATATATGAGACTTGTACCAAATGATATCTACAAATATAATCTATTTATTGCTATTTTAGTTATTTTAATTAGAGCAATAATACAATATATGTAGGAATAAATGAGTTAGAAATATTTTTAAATAGAGCACCAATACATGTTTTATATTTTCCCGATTTAAAATAAATTAGCTATCAATTTTTAGAAATTAAATAAGTTTTATTATTTTTTTAAAAAAAATACAAAGCCACAATCTGAAAGCACTTTCAATTGAGTCAGAGGGATTTTTCATCCAGTTTGGGCAGTTCAGAGAGCTGATTACCCGGTTTCATAATTTAGGGATGAAAATCGGACATGACAGTTTGAGATTTTAAAATGGATTTTTCCCTTTGTGGCATGATAGATTGAGTTTGGAATAGCGTTATCTATTCTTTTACTGTTTCTAAACTTTTTAAAGCGTATAATAAACATGCATGACTTACAAATGGGTGTCTAAAGATTGTCATGACGACATCTTCAAGTAAGGCCAGTGTCTTGAATAGTTACCCTATGGCCATACTCGCCATAGCATCTACTCACAGAATCGGTTACTCAAATGACGCTTCATTCTTTAGATGGTTCTTGAGGACTCTGGATGTGTGTCTACTTGGTAGCTCATACCAGTGTCGTCATCAGGTGGGGGTGGGGTGTCTAAATATTGTTTGCTTGTCATTGTGTTTGCCTCACTGATGGTAGTAGGTCAAGATTGGGTCGTGTCGTACGATGGTATTACCTAAAAAAAGGAAGTAGTACTAGGAGCTTTAGGCGGCTATTCCTCAACTCTGGGAGAAATCACGAGGTTTGACCTTGGTTGGATGTACCTAGCAATGGCCTTGTTGGTATTGTTATTTCAAATTTGAAGAATTTAATCTCTTGGGTGTAAACCTATGGTCTATTTTTATTGGTTGGATCATATCAACAACTTTGCGCATTTGCATTGTTTTCATCTCGAAACCTTGCTTTTGGATCACCGTAGTTCAGCTGTTGTTTGCCGTGAATGGAATTAAAGACAGTTCTACGCTGTTCACTGAGATATAACAGATGACACAATGTTTTTCTTTTTTATATAAAGGTTAACTAGAGGTCAGGATTGACCCTAGTATAATTGCATCATTTAATATAGAGGTTATATACATAGTAATTATATAGGGATCAGGATTAACCATAGTATAATTGAATCATCTTAATATAACTGAAATCAGTAAAAGCTTTTCTTATCGAATAAATCAGGGAGCTTACGTAGACAATATACAAAGTGTGGAATGGGTGGCTCGCTTAGCCTGGGAATAAATCTGAGATGGTGCTATGTATATTTATTATAGATTTCAGAAGATTCGTCGCTAAGCCCATGTCAAATGAAGCGTCGACACCGAGTGGGCCTTTTAATTTTAAACGAAGTGTTAATTATTATAATTACAACTATTAAATACTGACAAAAGGTTTTGCCCAGCCTATATATGAACTCCTCTCGATGGCTCTCCATTTCTCATAAACACACAAGGCATGCACGAGACACCCATGCCGCCATTAACACAATGTACGCACTGTCAAATCTCCTCACTTTTCGCTACTGTAGCAGAGCTTGGGGAAGCCACACAACAGCAGCTTCACCGGCTCCTTGGGGCTCTGTGAGAGGGAGGAGTGAGGAGAGAGAAAAACGGCTCAAGCTACAGTACCCGAGCAGCATGTTACGGTATCCGGTCAGCCAACTACAGTTCTCTGGGCAGTGAAGTCGACTCCGATGAAAGGTTTGAGACAAAGGTGACAGAAGAGAGTGAGCACACGTGGTGCTTCCTCGCATGCATTTCTCGATCATGATTGGAGCTACGCGTGCTCACTTCTCTTCCTGTCACCTCTCTCTCTTCATAGAATCAGCTATGTTTTGTCTATGTAGATATGTAAATCTGAATCATATCACCAATTCAACGTGGGTTCAGTGATCAATCTAGGCTTGAACATCATCAGAATCAGGTTCATTGTTTGATAAAGATTGTTGTTTAGTCATACCAGCATTTAACAAAGGATTTTATAAATAGAGAAATTTTACAGCGCTTGGAATTAAAGTCAGCCCTTGATTAGCTTTGATCTAATGGTTAAAAAATAGAAGGAACTACTAAAAGGAACTAAAGTTGTGGACCGGAACCTAAAACTTGTGGGCCAGGAACTTTAATGGTTTAAAATGGGAACTAAAACTAGGAGGACAGATTAGTAATTTCATTCAAGGGCAATTGATTATTCATCCGGCAGTCGTCGACTCATCTCATCGCAGAAGATTGTGACTGCCCTATCACCCATCGCCGTCGATCACCACACCATTTGCGCTCGCTAGGGCCTATCCGCAGCTCGTGAGACGGTGAGAGCCACACCACGACGGCGCCTTCTGCTCTACTCATGTCCATGCCATAGCTGCCCCATCATGTGCCCTGGCCGCAACTCATCACCGTTGATTGCGGTTGATGTGGGGAGGCTCATGCCTCATGGCTTGTCTATGTTCGTTCCTTCATCACGCACACTGGCGAATGCGATGATGATGGCGGCCGATGACAAAGCTACAAGTTACAGCCTACTGGTTCCGCACTTCAGCTTGGCTCCGTCGGAGGTGAGTGGATTGTTAATCCCAACCTCGGATATAAAAAGTGCAGGCGCGCAGCATAAAGCTATTGGTCCTCACCTGCTCGCAAGCTCTTTGCTTAGCATGTTCATGTCTGTTGCTGCTTCGTGTGATTCATCGGCTTAATTGGCCGCAAGACTCAACAGGTAGGGGGTGGATTCCACACTGGTGGGCTGGCGGCATGTTTCTGTGCACGCAGCCAACAACGACGGAAGGTGCTAGCAGTCTGCCTTTACGCTCGCCGCCGGCGGGTGCTGACGGAGATGGTGGCGGTCTGTCCAGGCGGACAGAAGAAATTTAGCTCTCCATCCGTTTCGTTCACTATATGTGCTGAAATTACTCAACTGCCCTCATTTATAATAACTCATAATTAATGTTTTTCTTTCAAAATCAACGGCTCAGGTTAATACACTGAGGAGGAACTCCAGGTTCCTCCCAAGCACCGTAACAAATCTCCTATAAATATTATCGAGATCAGCTAACCCATAACATCCCCCCCCCTCCCCCCCCCCCCCCCCCCCCCCCAAAATAAATTCGCTTGTGCCATCGTTCGATTAGGTATAACGTCTACATCTAGACTAGGGAAGGAGCTCCTGCCTATCTAGCAAACATATGGAGTATACTCAAAGCAGCACGACCCCAGTTCTTCAATTCCGGCCAGTGCTTGTTTGCATGGTTAGTCGTGGCGCACGTTCAGGTGCCATGTGCTGGTGCAAGTGTGATACTTGCATGCGGACAAATGTGGTGGGTTCGTGTTGTTGGAGTTTCTGGACCAAGGCCCATAAACTTATAGCAATAAAATCAGAAAATCTCAAAGGTCCAAAGATGGCAAAATTTAGCCCCATATAGCCATATCGAAAGTTTGGAGGGAAGGTAGCTAATTTATTTATATAGCATGCACCTTGCCATTATTTGAATGGAAGAATAAGAGAGGAGTTAGAGTTTTTGTATTTTCCATGTGAACACTAGTGATATCTCCATCCTTATTTTTTGCCCTTTCCTTCAATTAAATTCGACCATATATATCTTGCGCATCAAGTTTAGAACCAAATAGATCAGATCGTGGGCTAAAGAACCTGCATGGGCTAGAGAAAATTAGGCTTTTGGGAAACAGATACATGACTGCTCATTGAGTTGATTTCCTACACTCAGTGGACTTCATCGTTAAACTCAACTCATCCACTATAGCGATCTCCATTGTAAGTCCTGATGACTTCTTCTCGCATTTTGTCAATGTGCATTCGAGATAGATTTAATTTGCTATATTAATATGCTTTTGTTTGCTTTATGTTGTTTATTCTTAGTTCATATAGCATTCGTTTTACGGATTAATCGTATCTTTGCGTAGTTTTCTAACATGATGCACAAGGTGCAAAGTTGGAATTACTTTTCAATGGCTAGTTTAAGGGGAGGAGCTAATTTTTTTAAAACAAACCACTAGGAGAGATGCCTGTTATATTGAAAAGGATAAAGCATATGGGAAGGCAAAAGTATAACACCAGAAGTGTACAAGAAGTGACTCCCAAAAAACCGCAAGCAAACAGGGGTTGGGATTCGATCAAGCCCCAAGAAAAAATAGAGGCACCTCTGAAACATGACACTAAGAATGGCCAAGGAGGCCAGCTAGGTGCATGTTGCCCACAGGTCGCATCAAGACAAGAATGGGCACTTATGTCATATTTTCATATATTGTTTTGATGATTGATTGGTAAACAAAACTTGAACTAACAAACTTGTCTAGATGCACACTCTTAGGTGTTTAGATCCTAGGGACGAAAAGAAGAAGAAGAGTCGAAGGCAAGGCCTGAAGGGCCACCATAACATAGGTTTCACTACCCGGTTAGCGGATGGGGGTCGAGAGGGAGGCCCCCCTCCCGCAAGTCTTAGGACATCCCTCACAGCATTTGTAAGGACTGGAAGGTCTGACCCGTCAAGGTTGGACTAACTGTCGAACCAATTCTTTCAAAGGGGCTGAGAAATGAACACTAGAAGAATATAAGGATCGGAAAGTCCAACCCTCATAATTTGTATGGAGGGGGCTTTTGTTGCAAAGGAAGCTGAAGCGAGCCAGGATACAAGGACTGAAAGGTCTGACCCTTAAAGGTCAGACCATTTTGGCACAAGGTGTGGAAAATGGAGCAATGGGGGTTATATGGATTGGAAGGTA
The DNA here is from genome assembly GCA_022530915.1 of Paspalum notatum. Lineage (NCBI taxonomy): Eukaryota > Viridiplantae > Streptophyta > Magnoliopsida > Poales > Poaceae > Paspalum > Paspalum notatum. The sequence continues at coordinate 18,925,633 of CM039686.1, forward strand.
CGTCCCCCATTGGTCAGACTATTGACCAAACCTTTTGAGAGTAACGGCTAGTTCAACGGCCAATTGGCAAGTACAACGGACCGAAAGGTCTGATGTATGCCAAAAGGTGTTGTTTGGACCGTCCGGTCCATGCAATTTTTAGCAGCCTTTTGGCTAACGGCGAGTTCGAGTTTGGGGGCTGTATAAGCCACCTACACTGTCATTTGAAGCGAGTTAGAACTCCTGAAGATGACGATAAGTCTACAGGAGCAATCCAAGCATATCATCCACTCCAACCACTATAAGAGTGATTAGTGCTTAATCCAAGGTAGTTTAGAGTTCTAAGAGAATGAGCTAGCGAACTTTCCTTCGAGTGCAGCTCTTGCGTGGGCTATTGGCAAGACTTGGTTGCGGTCAAGGCATATTCTACTCATTGATAAACCCTCGTTCTTGGTGTGAAGCTGCAGTGACACTCGATGAGAGGACGAGAAAACCTTTCAAACTCCATAGTGAAGATCCGATGCCTTACGACTGAAGAGACGGTGGCAGTGACTTTACCTTGTTGGCTTGGTGACACTTAGCCTTTACTTGCCAAATGCCGTAGAGGGCAATTGCAAGACGGTGATCGAGAGAGTCTTGGTGTCTGCCTCATTTGCCTTCGGCGGTGAGCCCGTTGACATAGGCCTTAGTGGGGAACCACATTAAATCTTTGTGTCTCCTCGAAAGTTTACATCACCTTGCCCTTACTCTCTTGACTTAATTACCGCATTTACCTTTCGGTATTTACTTTGTTGTGTACATTTACATTTCCTAATTAGATTGATTAGGTTTGACGACTATAGGTTGCAAATATTTTGAATAAGTTAGACAGCGCATAGATAAATCTTAGATTTAAGCATGCGTAGGATGTGTTAGGATTATTTTATGCACTAGAAAATTATAAATTTTAAAACGGTATATTAGCGACCCACTCCTTCCCCCCTTTTGAGTCAGATACCCAGCACACTCCAACCATCCACGAGATGGCCTCGCCTTTAATGGAGCCAAGAACCCGCTGGGTTGAGGATTACCTGCGTTCAAAAAAAACTCGTGTTTCTTTCACGCCACAGCTCCTAAGTTACAAGGATGATTAGGCTCCCCTTTATCATTGCACGAGTACTAGTTAGCCAGAGCTATTGCCAGGGTCATCCACCAGTTTAGGACTGAAACTGAAGCACAGTCATTGTACGAGTACGAGTACAAATAGAAGCAAATGTCAAGCGGCAACAAAAGGACATTGAGTGGGAGTTTGCAATTCGTCCGTTCCATTTCTCCTCAGACAAGTCGTCGCTTCAGAGTTTACGGTTTTGATGATAGAGTTTTCATTTTTTTTTTTTCTGAATTTGATTTCATGGCCGTTTTGTTGCGCTTGTAGTCCTGGCAGCAGCAGCACCGATATGGTGAGGTACACCAAATCACCACAAATTCGAACAAGTAGTACGTGAACCCAAAGTACAAACCTGATGGTCGTTTGTTAAACTGGCCTAGCGAGAACGAAAACTTGAAAGCAGAAGCTTCCCAAATCCAGGCATTGATTCAACAGAAGGAAAAAAAAAGTCAAGAAAGAAAAAGCAGCAGCTCTGCTGCTTTCAATTCGAAACACGGCAGGCAGCGTCGTCTTGCGTGCCTAAAGATCGAAGAACCCTGACATGCCGGGTTGCCTGGCTTTTCCTTGGTTTCAGAGAGGCGCGCGGGCACATGAGCAGACCCAGCCCAGGGAGATCACCATTGGGAGTCGGGAGCAACGGCCATGGGGGGTCACCGTCAGGCACGCCGGCCGGCGGCCATGAAAGGCGCAGAGCCCGGGGTAGCGGTAGGGACGCGGAGAAAAGAAGGGATACGGCCACGAATTGAAAGACGCGCTTGCAGGCTTGCAGCCATGGCCGCTCGTCGCTCTTGGTCCGCTTTGCAACACGAGCGCGGCTGCTGCTTGTCTTGTGTACTACTTCATCATCGTGTACTACACCACTACTCGTCAGGGAGGGAGGACAGACCGCGAGGGAGACGACGACAGCACTCGATCGATCTCAAGTTCTGAACTGACCCTTGTCTTGTGGCCTGAATACCGCGGCAGGGCAAAAAAAACCTGTGGGTGCAGTGCAAGGAGTCAGCGGCTGACGCATGCAGGTGATTAAGAACAACACGTAGTACATACGTACTACTCCGGCGTATTAATTGGTGTGCGGCGTCTCTTCGGAGACATCCGGCAAAATTATATTAGTGTGGTGCTGCACTGCATTTGAGTGAACCACAAAATTAAGAGCAACTGCATACAAGATAAGTAGTACCCCGGATGGATAATCTAGCGTTGGTAAAAACATGCATAGCATATACTATAGCATTAGGTTGGTGTATGCTTGTATATTCCTACATCATCTAAGGTTAGGAGTCCATGCATGTGGGCGGACAGAAAAAATAGGTAAAGGCTAGGACGAACCAACGTGACGGGCAGCACGCATCCTGCTAACTGCTTGGACCGAAGCAAAGCAGAAGCAGCCCACAGAAACCCCGGGTGGATCATGTCGTCAAAACCGTGGAAAAGGTGTCCCGTTTTCCATGTGGGAGTTGAACACTACTATCCGCTGATGTCCATTTGCACGGCGCACCTGCCAGGCCGTCACTGACATCCATGATGCATCTGAAGTAGTAGTACCACAACACTTGGCATCTAGATTAGATTCTAGACCGCCGGTGGAAACAACAAGATGTATAAGCCCGGGCGGCGCGCGTCAGAGTCATGCTCCTTATTATTATGATGATAAAAGAGCGGTGATCAACTAATCAGCTTATAATTAACTAGTAATCGTCAAATTGCCATGTCAGACAAAATCGGTAGTAGTACATGGTTTTGTGGCCCACAGTATCCCCTGATTAGTACTAGTAGCACACGCATGCATGATGATGATACACACATATCTGCAACTCTTACACACACCTTTTATTTTGTCCTAGAGTACCTACGTACGTATATCTCTCCAAAAACACCAAAACTTTTGCACCAGAAACCTCCTCATAATTCCACGTCATTCAAGCATTACCAATCTCCGCGTCTTAGCAACAGCACTCCAGTGTACTGTACATAAAGGCGGTGTGCAGCACACGGCACACCCCAGTTTCAGCTCAATCAGAGGGCAGCAAAAAAAAAAAAAAAAAAAAAAAAAAAAAAAAGAGAGAGGAAGAAGGGATCAAGAGACACTGGCCTCTGCTTTCCGTGTGGGGCTCTCCTCTTCGATGCTTTCTTCCCCGCACCCATCTTCCATCCATGCAACAAGGAATCCAATCTTAATTTGACCTCTTCTCTTTTTTCTATCAATCTATTTCAATTCAATTCTCCGCGCACCAATTCCTCTCGAATTATTTTTCTCTTTATTTGACCACAAACAAAATCGGTGCGCGAGTTGACATATATACCCACCCCCACCCCACCCATGGGGCCGCCCTCCCCGCAGCAACAACAAGGGCTCTGTTTCTCTGCCCCCTGGCCATGGGGCGCTGACGGGAATTGGATGGAGGCCTCTCTGGACGGCGGCGGCGGCGCCCGGGGACCTGGGCTCAGGTTCCTTCTCAAGCTCGACCCGGGACAGCCGGCGCTCGACCGCACTCTGCTCGGCTTCTCCCTCTCCGCGCTGTTCACCCGCCTTCTTGGACGGGGGAGAGGAGCGCCCGCGGCGGCGATCGCGGGCGACGGCGGGGAGTCTGGAAGTGCCGCCGCCGCGCTGGCCGCGGCCGTCTCTCTCAGCCTTGCCGCCGCCATGTACGCCTCGGACCGGCGGCCGCCGCCGCGCGCTCGCCGGCCGCCGCTGCCTGCGCCGAGCTCAGCCGCGCGGCCTCGTGCTCTGCCTGCGCCGCCGCAAGATGGGCTCAGGATCCTGTCGTCGTCCAACGTGAGTTCATCTGCCCTGCCCAACAACTTTCCGTTTCTTTGGTAATGCCAACTTCACACGGCTTTTGGACTCATAATTCGACCCGTCACAACTACTGATCCTTTCGATTGACTCCGTGCTGCTCCTTAATTAAAGGATGAATCTTTGGACAACGTGATCCACGCCGCGTCGATCGGCGCCGGAGACGACGGGCCGGACATCGTCGCGCGGGTGGTGATGGAGGCCGCCGCGCCGGCCGTGTCTCAAACCGCCGAAGACGAAACCGAGCCGGACCGATCGGAACAACAACAACAAGAAGAAGAAGAGCTACAGGAGCACGAGCGGCTGAGGGAGCTGTGGCTGTCGCTGGTGGAGCGGGAGCAGAGGCTGGAGCTGCGTCTGCAGGAGCTTGAGGACCTCCGCCGGGCGCAGGACGCCGCCGTGCGGGAGCTCGAGGGCCGCGTCGCCGCCGCCGCCACGGAGGAGCGGCTGCTGCAGCTCAAGCTCTCGGCGCTGCAGGAGGAGAACGGGCGGCTCAGGGCGCAGGCAGACGAGCTGGGCGTCGCCCGCGCCGAGCTGGCGCGCGCCAAGGAGAAGCTACACGCGGTCAAGGCGAGGGTGCAGGTGGAGGAGGAGGCGGCGGCGGCGCTCCGGGACACGGTGGCGGAGCTGGAGAGGGGCCGCGACGAGAGCCGCCGCGCGCTGGCCGCGGAGGTCGCCGAGCTGCGGAAGGCCAACGCGGCGCTGGAGGAGGAGAACTTGGAGCTTGCCCTCAGGCTGCAGGACGCGGAGCAGGCCGCCGCCGGGGCCTCTGTTAATCTCATTCTTCAGGTAATTAATAGGTTTCTCTTAATTAACTCTTGTCGTATAGTAGTAATTTAATCGTGTCTGGTTGTTAAATATTTTTTAAAAAAGATTATAAAGTGCTAGTCTAGGACTCTAGGTTATCGTGATGTGATAAACCCTGGAAGATGGTGGTACATCGCATATTGTTTTACAGCTTTTGCATAATGGCTAAAAGAATTGAGCAGAATATAAGAAATCAAAGTAGCTTGGTTACTTGTGTTTAGGAATAGTGCCAAGTGCCAACAAACGTCTGTTTTATGCGATTCAAAAAGTGCTGGTGAAATGCCATTTGTTATTCCCTCCTTTTGTGCGGGAAAAAAAAAATAACGCTCTCCAAAAAGCAGAGGCTAGAAGTGCCAAAATTGATGCGTCACTGTCATTACTGTCATAGCTTTAATTTGACTTCAGGTTGCCTATCAAATTAGACTACCTCATCCAGGGTTTGTTATAGAAAATAGAAATGATAAAGTCATGGTTAGAACCTTGCGCTACTGAATTATTGGTGTTGAGCATGAACTTGGTCATTTTCGCCTTTGATGCTGAATTGCTTATAATAAACAAATTAATCTTGTTTATCCATGGCCTTGTTGTCAACGATACTTTTCCTGACTACTTGTATACATCTAACGTGTTAGGTCATAAACTTCTCCCTCTTTCAAATGCTTTAGAGCCAAAAGAAGAGAAACCGTTCATACATAGTACTCTTTCAAAACATTCCCTCTTTCAAAACACGACACGGCACACACCTTCAGAAGAAAAAGAAGCACGTGCAGTAAAGTAAAGCAAGCTACCGTAGTAGCCGCTGGTACTCGTTCTAATACGACACGGCTCTGATCTAAACATGTTTAGCTTCCCGAAATGGTATCAACGAGAACATGTTAGCAAATAAAATTCTTATTAAGAAACAGTTTGCACACTTGTAATCTTGTTCTTTTTTTTTTCTTCCATCATCCAGGAGGACATGGCTGAGGAGACGAAGCACCTGAGGGAGAGCAACGAGATGCTGACGAGGCAGATCGAGCAGCTGCGCAACGACCACTGCGCCCACGTGGAGGAGCTCGTCTACCTCAAGTGGGTCAACGCCTGCCTCCGCCACGAGCTCCTCCGCGACCCCACTACCACTACCGGAGAAGAGCAACAAGACCACCACCACGCCGGCGACGGCGACGGCGCCGCCGGAGCGAGGGGCCTGACCGCTCTGGAGCTGAGCAAGAGCATGAGCTTCCGCTCCAGCGAGAGGGCCAAGCAGCTGATGCTCAGGTACGGCCACCCCGGCCTCGACGGCTTCGGCAGCCCCGCCCTCTTCTCCCCGCTGCACGAGTCATCAGTTGACGGCGACGGCGACGAGAGGTCGCCGGCGCGGCGCAACTACGAATCGGAACGGAGCCCTTATTATGCTAGGACGCCGGAGAAGACGCCGGCGACCACCACCTCTGCCTCCGCCGCCGCGGCGGCAGCGCCGGGGAATAAGAAGGCCGGGCAGCGGAAGCTCAAGTTCCTTGGCAACATCAGGAAGATGCTCCCGGGAGGGAAGAGGAGCCACAACCACTCGGCCCACGGGCACGGGCACGCCGGCGGCGACGGCAGGAAGGCGCCGGCGGCGGCGCCGAGCGACGAGTACCTCGAGAAGGCCATGCGGTGGCTGTCCACGCACGACGTGCTCGACGGCGACCACTCCTACGACAGCACGCCGCTGTACTCGTCGTGCGAGCGGACGCCGGTGAGCAGCGTGACGACCAACACGACGGCGGACATGGACTCGCGCGCCCGCGGCGGCGGCGGCCACAGCGAGCACGGAGGAGAGGCGGCGCGGCGAGAGGCCGGGCCCGGGCCGGTCTTGGCGAGGTCCAAGAGCGACGCCGGGGGGTCATACGGGCGGGAGGTGAGCCGGTACCACGCGCTCAGGCCGGACCACCCGGCCGCCGGCGAGGTCGAGCCGGACGGCTTCCGTGCGCCGGAGAAGCGGGAGGGGAGGCGGCGGTCGGAGGGGCTGAGGAGCCCGGTGGTGACATAGTGCGCGATGTGGACATACAGGGCATGCATGCAGACTGCAGACTGCAGAGCGATGTACAATTGCAGTATGCACTATACAGAAGCAGGTCCTTTTTGTGAATATTTTTCTGCTCATTATAATATTGATTGATGATTGAAAGGTGAACCTGCATCTAGAGAGAGTGTCGTGATGCGTTGATAAAAGGCGACGTAATATAAGAGAGATGACGCTATTATGGCTGAATGATGATACAAAACCTTTTTGATAGGTTTTCTCCCATTTTCTCTACGTCTATATATTGTTTTTTTGAATTTTTAACGGTCACCGGTAAAAAAAATTATCCATATTGTATTAGAGCAGCAACGGAATTCGGGATTTGCTAGCGCCCGCACATCCGCTCCGGAGCGCTAGTATCCAACGGGGAGTCCACACGCTAATAAGTACTTTGCCCCGTGTCGCTTGTCACACCCAAACTGCAACTCTCGCATCCTCTCTTTTCTCTCTTCTGTTGCCGCTTCTACTCCACAGCGATGCAATTGTAAGTCTTGATGAGGCGAGGCTCTTGTTTAGAAATCAGAGATCGAGAGATTGAGCAAATGATCATTGAATGAATTACTGTGTGTATTCCATTAACAAATGTATAAATATATACATGGTGAACAGGTGCTTACGCGCCTGTTCGGTAATGAACAGACGGCCTCGCGTCTGTTCATCCTTAATCACGTTTACATTATAGTTAAGTAGGATTAGGGGTAATTAAGCAACTGCTAATCTTCTGGAGTATTCCTCGATGATGAGATCACCACCGTCATTAGTTCTTAACACTCCCCCTTGATCGAATCAATCAATCAAATCTGTTACAATATCTAGGAATACAGAAAACTATTCTATATCTATCCTGTTATGTGTATTATCATCTTATAAAAACCCTATGGAAAAATTAAATGACAAGACACATTTCCTGTGTCAATATTATCTCATTAAAAACTTTAGATAGTAAAACCTCTGTGAGGAAAAAATCCATATAAAGAAAAGAGTATAATATAATGTTAACTTGATTATACTTTGGAGAGTGATACTCCCCCTGATTCCTGCAAATATCTGAGTCGCCTCATACCTATTCCTTTAATATATTTCGAAAATGTGGAATATGGTAACGACTTTGTAAATAAATCACCAAGATTATCACACGACTTAGTTTGCAAGATGTTTATCTCCCAATTCTTTTGTAACTCATGAGGATAAAACAACTTTACAGCAATATGTTTTGTGATATTACTTTTTATATAACCAGTTTCCATCTGAACAACACAGGCAACATTATCTTCATAGATAATGGTTGGTGAACCAATTGGACCAATACCACATGACTGAGTAATATGGTTCATCATTCTGCGAAGCCAAACACACTCCTTTGAGGCTTCATATAATGCAATGATTTCAGAATGATTAGTGGAGATAGCTACCAAAGTTTGTTTGGATGATTTTCAAGAGATAGCCGTTCCACCTTGTAGAAATACAAAACCGGTCTGTGATCTGGCATTATGGGGATAAGATAAATAGCCAGCATCAGTATATCCAACTAAAGTAGGATCTTGGTTTCTACCATATAAAAGACCAAGATCTCTTGTACCATTAAGGTATCTTAAGATATTCTTAATTCCAGCTCAATGGCGTTTAGTAGGAGCTGCACTGTACCACTTGCAAGTAAATTCACTGCAAATGCAATGTCCAGCCGGAAATTATTTGCAAGATACATAAGTGCTCCAATAGCGCTGAGGTATGGGAATTCAGATCCCAAAATTTCTTCTCCTTCATCCTTTAGTCGAAAAGGATCTTTTTTCATATCAAATGATCTTACAACCATAGGAGTCTTAGCTGGAAAAGCTTTATCCATATTGAATTTCTCTAGTACTTTCTGGATATACGCCGATTGATATAAAAAAAATACCTGAAGGTAAATGTTTAAGTTGGATATCTAAGCAAAATTTGATTTGATCCAATTCCTTCATCTCAAATTCCGTCCTTAAATGATGACGTGTTTCATTTATATTTTTTTCATTTCCAATAATGTTGAGGTCATCAACATATACTGAAATGATACAAAATCCAGCAGTGGATTTCTTAATGAACACACACGGGCAATCATCATTTTTAGTGTACCCTTTAAGAGAAAGGAATTCACTTAATCGATTGTACCACACCCACCCTGATTGTTTTAAGCCATATAGTGATTTTTTTTAATTTTACACAATACATGTTGCGATTTGCCGATGGATTCGGTATATTTATTCCATCTGGAACTTTCATGTAAATTTCTGAATCCAGTGACCCGTATAAATATGCGTTTACTACGTCCATCAACTGCAAAGATAGATGATTTTTTACTGCCAATGAAATTAAGTATCGGAATGTTATGCCACTTATTACTGGAGAATACGTTTCATTATAATCGATGCCGGGCTTTTGCGTGAAGCCTTGTGCTACTAGCCTTGCTTTATATCTCACCACTTCGTTATTTTCGTTTCTCTTGCGAACGTAAACCCACTTGTATCCTACATGGAAGGTACCTTTAGGTGTTAACATTACTTCTGAGAATACTTCTCTTTTATAAAGCGAGGCGATCTCTTTTTCAATAGCTTCTTTCCACTGATTTCAGTCCGAGCGTTTTCTACACTCTGCCATGGACTTAGGATCTAGATCACTAAGGATGTCAGCAACTTGTTTAGAGAAATAAGTGTCGACAATAGTAGTCTTTCGGTCAAATGTTTCGCCAGTCTCTATATAATTGGTAGCTAGTTCATCTACCCTTAAGGACACATCAGGATTTCCCGTATCCATGGTCCTTGGGTTTTCCGATATCCCTACTTCGACCATGCACGCATTCGAAGAGGGCTGTGGATCAGCTCCACTTTGAGTTTCATCAACTAATTGTTGATGTGCATTCACCGTCTTTCTTTTCTTTGAAGGAGTTGACTCCTTATTAGTTGCCTTACTTCTCCCCATTTTATTAGCAGGAGTTTGAGTGGTTTTATTTGGTACCTCCACTCTTTCAGGCACGTTCCTAGCAGGAATGAAAGACTTTGTTACACCTTTATAGTCAGTAAATGCATCAGGCAGATTATTTGCAATATTTTGCAAACCAATGATTTTCTGAACTTGAAGTTCATTTTTTTTAGTACGGGGATCTGAGGAGGAGATACTCTTCGCATCCCAATCAATTTCTCGGCATTCTCCTTTCTGGTACTTGAAATCTCCCCCTAATGCCGGGAAATGTTCCTCATTAAAAATACAATCAGCGAACCAGGCCGTAAATAGATCACCCGTGAGGGGTTCTAAATACTTTATGTGGCGGAACCGCCGATTTAATACGGGCTAAGTACACCTGACACCATTAGCTCACAGTGTACTTAGACCGTACTAAACCCGGTCGTCCGTCGAGAAGCCCTCGGCTCTCGATTTACACCAAATCCCAGATGAACCGACATCACACACATCCGACTCATGATGGAGCCACAACAGTTACATCATCACAGGCATTTGAATAGGTAGTAATAAGACTTTAAGTTACAAGATAGGTTCTGAATAAAATAGGTTCAACATAGTTCCATAATAAAATAGAGTTCGAAATAGTGTCTTGCAGCGGAAATTAAAGATCACAGTTCATGATAAATAAAGGACTTGCAGTAGGAGAGTGACATCATGCCCACTGATGTCACCCCATTGCCAGATCATGACTCGGCTCACTCCTGGTGGTAACAAGCTCCTCCACCCACGCAGGCACAAAAGAGGAACTCCATACCTGAAAACCAAATGTTGGGGGCAAACCCTGAGTACTAATTACTCAGAGGACTTAATGGCATTGGCTTACGGCTGACGCAAAGCTTGCTTACTATCATCTAGGTCCTTAGCCATTGATTTTCATCAAATGTTGATTATACATAAGGTAGCGGGTTTTGACAGCCGCTACCCCTTATGATAGAAAGAGATAACCATTTAGAGTATGATAAATGACATAAATTTGACGCATCCAAAAATCAACTAAGTAACCAATCATGTAATATTCGAAAACACGAATCATAATCATATGGTATTAAAGTTATTACTACGTTGTCCGTGTGCGGCATTTGGCATTCTCACACCTGGTGAGTATCAGCGATTCGAATCGATTTCTAATTCCCGGGAATAACTAAAATGCCAAGGGTCCATATGCTTACTCACACGACGGCTTTCCCACATATAGTCCCCCTCCTCCACCCGTCCCATCCCGAGTTCGATTCACTCCCACCTGACTCCCGGGTTGTGCCCCCATGACGAGCCTGCCGACATCTCGGACTCCCCGCCATGAGTACCAAGCTCCCCCGGGCCACCTTCCTCTCAACCAGTGGGTAGGAACGTGTTTCTGTTCTCCGGATGGCACAAGTAAGGTTTCACCGGCCCCATTAACCGGGCAAGCACTTTAGCAATGGTATGCCAACCAGCAGGCGAACAGCGGACGGGCCTTAAACGACTCGGGCGGAGCCATTACACCGCAACAACACACACCTCGAAAAGTAAAGCTTAATCTCCGCCCGGTCTCCTTTTAATCATCAACAGTGAAGCCATCAAGGCAGTTTCCAGTGTATCATTTTCTTTTCAAGGTCAACCTACGTGACGAGTGACCATTCACTCGTGTCTACTCGGCCCTATCATTTCTATGCAACTCGTCCTACGGACCTATTATTGGTGCTAGGGCCAGGGCGGCCAGTGGTTCTAATGCAATAAGGTTCCAAACAATACCTAATGCATATGCGTAATCATAAATCATAATTAGCTAGGAGAATGTAGGGCCTGCCTACCTTCCTCGCTAGGGTTAGTGTCGTCGGGAGCGGAGTCGGCGGCCTGCTGGAGATCCTCCTGCTGCGGGTACGGCTCCGGGTCCTCGGGCTCCTCGATCAGTGGCTGCTCCTGCGTCTGCTCTTCGTTCACGTGATCTATATGTATGCCATGAGAGTGCACATGAGTGCAACGAAATGCAATGCATGAAATTGTATGGCACTAAGAAATCGTACAGACCATCACTCAACATGGGATTCATCATGTAGAACATGCACCAAAACAATTAGTCATATAAATGTTACTAGTAATGAGCACCTCAGGAACATGCACTTGTATGATACAACACGATAACTCCTTCAACCATTTATCCATATAAAGAAATACTCATTTTACTAATTAAACATGCCATTGAGTTTGGATAGCTACACTGCTCTAAATGACTTCAAAATTTTTCAGTATGCAGATCTTATACATAATAAGTTGCTGCCAAAAATTTAGCCCAAAAAGAGTTACAGTGAATTTATTAAAAATCTAACAATTTAGCAGCCCTAGACCTTGTCAGAATTTTCCTATTTTATTGGGAGGGTTTTTGGTCCTGAAATTTTACCAGTGGCCTAGTATGAATATTTAGAGTGTGTACAAAAATTACCAATCCTAGAATCTAATTATTCGTAGGACATCTATTTTCCACACCTCTATTTGCCATAACAATCCATCTCATACAAAACAGTGGTCTTGGTATGAGCATATATACTTTTTGGGTTCCCTACCTCACCAACAAGGTACCATATTTTTCCCGAAAATTTGCTAGCCATTTAAGAACCCTTTTTCCTATTTTCTTCTCCTAGCTAGCAACTTTTGTCATTTTCAAAACAAGGACTAAACCATACATGCACACTCTCAAACTTCACCAGTGAGCTTCCCATACTATATGTGGCACAAGAAAAATGTAGGCATGCCATTTTGAACATACAATGCATATACACCATTTTTCCTATTTGCATAAATACACAAAATGAGCATGACATGGTGAATACAAGGTGAAACTACTCACACTACAGCCCACAATCCTTCAAACAGTGCCAAGACATCACATGTAAGCCAACACCAAGACCTCACAAATTTAGGAAACCATTTAGGCCATCTTTTCCATTTTATGAATATTTAACATGCATACACAAAAACAGGGGCAAAATGGTCAATGCTCATCTCCACATCATGTCCATTGCATAGATCTATTTATAAGGAGTTCATAGGTTCTGAGTTTGTCCATTTTGGATTTTTCTTTGAATTTATATGATTTTTCAAAGTTTAAACCGAGAAAAAGGAAAATAGAAAAAGAAAAACCCAGATCCGAGGACCTCTGCGTAATTAACCATAGTTTCCAGGGGCTAGCTTGCAAGATCTGCAAGACTCAGCCCCCGTGCGGGAGGACCGGGGTGTAAATTCGGAAAAGTCCGGGGGCTAGATCTAAAAAGATCCGGCCCCCGTCTTCTTCCTCGCGCCGGCCGCGGCCGGCGCGGCGCGGCGCGCGCGCGCCGGCGAGCCGGGGCTCGCCGGAGCCGCGACGCGGGGTGGCGGAGGTGCGCGGGAGTTGGAGCTTCACCGTGGGGGTATCCTCGTCGGCGGAGGAGGCGTGGAGCGGCGGGGAACGGCGGCGCACCGAGCGTGAACGGCGGCGTCGGTGGCGCGAGCGCGACGTCGAGGCGACCTCGATCTCCTCGGGGAAGGGAAGAACGACGACGAGGGCTAGCGGGGGAGGGGCGGCGTGGAGCGGCGGTTGCGGTGGTGCGGTCGGTTGGGCTCGGGGAGGCCGGGAGGCGGCGGCGCGGCTCGACCCCGAGCTCGGCCGGCTTCAATGGCGGCGGGCGGGAAAACGGACGGGGCGGCGCGGAGACGGAACGGGAGGCGAGGGTTTCGGCTAGGGTTTGGACGGGGGGGACTCCGCTCCCTTTTGACGCGCCCGGACGGCCGCCGCGGGGCTCGCCGTACTCCCTGTACGCCGGCGAGCCACGCGGCGCGCGTCGGTTCGCGCCGTGCGCGTCGCGCGGATCGCGGGCCCCACCTGTCAGCGACTCAAAAGCTGGGAAAAAGAGAAATGTGTTTTCTAGGCCTCTGTTTTTCGCGATTTTAACCCATTTCTAGACCGAAATTGGAAAAAGTCCAATTGGAAGAAATGTTCTACTCTTTGAACTCTACAAATTTGTCAAAAGGCTCAACTCCAGAATCCAAGTGTAAATGTGGTTTAAATTCAAATTTTGAAATCAGCCCTAGTTAGGGACAGGGTACCTTTATTGTTTGGAAAAAGGAAAAACCCTATTTCCAAGCCTTTTCACCCAAGGTGCCTTTTGTATAACTTGCTTAGAATTTCAAAACCTACAACTTCTTCAATGGGAGTGTTGCATGAAAGTGGCTGTAGGTTTGTGCAAACTTAGGGTTTTTAAACAAGGCTGATTTGAGTTGGTTTTCTGTACTGACAAAGAAAGACTCCAAACCCTATGTAGCCTTCATTATCTGGCCAAACCCCAATTATGAAAGTTGTTCAAAACTTCATTATCTACAAGTTTGGTAATATGAGTTTCCCCTAGATCCCAATAGATTTGGATTTATGAACAAGAACATATCATAGCACATGTATAAAAATCATATTTCAAGCATTCCATCTCATCCAATGCAAAACCTAGCTTGTCTATATGCAACACATGATGCTTGATGATGCCTAATGCATGATTAAGACATGGTAATGTACTTGAGATGCTGGAGCATCACACTTTATTATCGACGGAGATTGGTAACCCACATAAATCCCTAACTTTCTGTGGGGGCCCATAGAGGTACGCTGTGGTGGTGATATCGGTACGTAAACAGCACACCCGAATTTACGCAAATGGGAAATCCTAGGAGGGTCCCCTCGTACTAACTCCATAGGGGAGGAGTCATGATATGCAGTTGGTCTTAGTTGCAGTAGGTCGGCAGCGTGTAAAACTGCATGACCCCAACATGACGTAAGCAAAGTGCAATTCATTAGTAATGGATGTGCAACGACCTTTATTCTTTTTATTAAAGATTCAGCCAACCCGTTTTGGGTATGGACATATGGAACTGAGTGCTGAACTTGGATTCCTAAAACCATGCAATAATCATTAAAAGCATGGAAGGAAAATTCAGTAGCATTGTCCATTCGAATTGATTGAATTCGTTGTTCAGGATAATGTGCCTTTAACTTTATAATTTGAGACATTATTTTGGCAAAGGCATGGTTTCTAGTGGACAATAAACACACATGTGACCATCTCGTAGATGCGTCAATTAAATCCATAAAATATCTGAACGGTCTAGAGGATGGCTCAATGGGACCACAAATATCACCTTGAATTCTTTCAAGAAATCTAAGTGGTTCTGCTCGAATTTTAAGAGGTGAAGGTCTTAAAATCAATTTTCCTGTAGCACATGCAGTGCATACATAATCTGAAGTTTTGGAAAATTTTGCTTTCGTCAAATCATGACCAATAGAATTGGTGATAATTTTTCTCATCATCCCGATACCTGGGTGCCCAAGTCGATCATGCCAAGTTTGAAATGCATCGATATTCTGAAAAATTACCTTATATGCAACATGTTCAATGGGCTTAATGTATGTATAATATAATCCGGATTCAAGAGTTGGAATTTTTTCACATATTTGTTTGCCATATTCAGTAGGTTTGGTAAAAAGAAGATATTCTTCTTTATTTTCTTCATATGTTTCCACATGAATACCATTTTTACGAACATCTCTATAACTTAGTAAGGTACGAGTTGAATCGAGGTACAATAAAGCATTCTCAATTACAATTTGAGTACCCATCGGGAGAGTGATAATGGCTCTACCAGAACCAACTATCAATGCATCTTTCCCGGCAATTGTTAAAACATTTCCTTCCCTTTTCTTTAAAGTTTGGAAATATTTAATTTCAGTTAGTATAGAGTTTGTGGTGCAACTATCCACAAGGCACAATTCCTCCTCCGGTAAACCGTCTTCATTGGACATCTAAATTAAACATAAGAATTATATAATTAATTCTTTATTTATTTTATACTTGTCAATACATACATATGTATCTAATATCCAAAACATCATAATAATATTAGGACATACATGAGTTTCATACTAATAATAGTACAACTCTTATTAATACAACTAAGTTTAAACTCTAAGCTATGTGAGTTTGAACTATAAACTTTTACAACACTTATAATAATAATTGGGTATCATAATTTCATATTTAGATATCTAAACTAAATCTCCGCATATGTCGCCCGAGTTGTATTCAATCATCATATTATCCATCTGCTGAGTGAGTGTATTGTTGTTGGGCGATTCATAGTGAACCTGGGACGAACAACCATCCTCCTTATCTTCCTCAGTAGTTTGATTGAAGTGGGTTTCATATCTTGATTTTTTATTGCCATCACGAAGTGACTTTAAATAAAGGTCTACCAAATGTTTAGGAGTACGGCAAGTGGCAGCAAAATGCGTGTTACAACCACACTTATAACAAACTCTTGGTTTATCGTTTGTGAGTGGTGCATTCCCGCGTGCCCTCTTATTTTCTTTGTGTCTATGATTCTTGTTGAAATTGCGACCACGACGACCAGGTGGAATATTTGGATTTTTTGGTGGAGATCCACTAATTTTTTTTTTATTATTCTTAACCTTATTCTGTGCATAATTAACTTCAGGTAGAGGTGCGGAGCCAACTGGGCGCAAATGATGATTTTTCAATTGAAGTTCATCATGTCTCTCTGACTGAGTTAAAAGAGTAAATAAGTTGGGAATAGATATGGTGGTTCTCTTTATGGTATTGATTAGTTAATACCCTATCCGATGGATGCATAGTTGATAAAGTTTTCCTTATCTTTTCTGCATCCGTTGGTTCTTTATCGCAAAATTTCAAACTTGTGCATATGTCATGAACTCTATGATCATAATCCGCTACAGATTTAAAATCTTGAAAGCGTAGGTGATTCCATGCATGATCTGCATCAGGATATATTCATTCTTTTTGCAGTTCATAACGTTCTTTTAATGCAACCCATAGAGTGTGGGGGTTTTCTTCCAAAAGATATTCTTTCTTTAGATCTTTGTGGATAGAAGCCCTTAATAAGAGTAATGCAGTGTACTTCATGGGGTCAGTTATCTCAGGACCATTTTGAACTGGTGGATTAATGGTAGGTAAAATTTTTCGTGATGCAAATGCAATTTTCATATCTGATGCCCAAGTAGGATAATTGCTTCCATCGAGAGCAAGTTCCTCAAATTCTTTGATTCCTTGCATTTTGTCCTACAATGCATAACCATCGATTTATTAATTTACCTATGTGGTAATTTTTTTAAAAAACCTTAATGGTGGTGTTGTAATATTAAAATTGTTATATATATCTTAAACATCATATACGAGTAGGCCAAGTATCCAAACATTAGTTAATAAGAATAACATGTATAGGTAGTCATTATGTTGGGACATAATGTAGACCTCTTAGTGACAGACAATATAAATTGCTGCTAAAAAGGCATGGTCTCTGGGCAGAAATATTCATAATTTTGAATAAAACGCAGCCAATGCCCTAGTCTCTATCACCCTATGTTAGTTCTCAAATTAATGTAAAATATATCTAAATTAATGATACATGTGTTATAAATAAATAAATAAAATATCACAATCTATGTGAACGAATGCTTCTTTTTAACTCTAAAGACAACTCAAATATATACTAAGTGTGAGAGTTTTGTTGAAACTCTTATATATTTGATTGTGAGAGTTTAATTGTGTTGTGTAGTGTCATTTTATGTGAAAACATACACAAGAGACAAAAATATACACAAACACATATATACATTCACATATTCATGGTTACATATTACTAATACTATAGTAAAAAAAATGTAAAAGAAAAATGCTGAAAATATGTAAACTAACACATATATACAAACTAATGGACCGGGTATGGGCCTGAGTGGACCATAACCACAATAACAGGGGGTAAATGGGGCTTCTGGCGGCCTTCTGGTCTTCTGGCCCATGCAGGTCAGAGCAGTCCGGGGCGGCCTGCTCGCTGGAGAGCCCAGGACGGCCTGCCGGCCGAAACCCACAGCAGTGGGAGCCTGCAGCCGGAGCCCGCAGCGGCCCGCTAGCGGCAGCCGGCGGCGGCCTGCCAACCGGGGCGAGGCGGCCTGCCAGAGGACCGGCCCAGGGGACCCGGCTGCCTCTCGGCTAAAAGGGGAATGGACCGGCGGCTAGGGTTACAATCCTAGAGCCACGTCCTTTCGTCCCCTTCCAACCGCCGCCGCCTCTCTGTCTCCGCCGCCGCCGCCTCTTTGTCTCCGCCGCCGCCGTCAGTGCTCTGCCGCTGCCACATCAGGCCAGATCTGCCTTCAGGCCGTCAGATGAATGGATCTAGCCATCGCCGTCACCCCCTTCTCCCCCTCTTCTGTGTGCATCTAGGAGATGGAGTCCTCCCTCTCCTCGTCGGAGGAGGAGCGCCATCCGCCGGAGCCGAGACCGTTTGGGAGGTCGCCTGTGGTGGAGGCCGCGTCTTGGGCGGTGCGGAGTCCCGGGCGACGTGCAGACGCCTCTCCGGCATGGCGGCGTGGAGCTAGCATGGAGGGAGGCGGCATCGGGAGGGCGGAAGCCGGCGGTGGGATGATCTCATCGTCGGTGACCACGGCGTCGGCGTCCGCGGCATCCACGGCATCGTTGTAGAAGGGCGGGCACCCCATCCGAGCCGCCATAGTTGGGCGGCGTCCGAAACCGGGCGGTGCGAGCGTCGGGGGCCTCCATCGAGGCCTCTCCTCTACTACCGGAGTCAGAGTCGGTGGAGTAGCAGGAGCCTCGGGAGCGTCGGCGTCCTGGCGCAGTGCAGCGATGATGGTGACGTCGAGAACTCCGGCATTCGGGAGAATGCAGGGCCCATACCCATGGACCGGGCAGTAGTCCGGTGGGTATGGGTTGAGAGATGGCACCGCTGCCACTGGAGCCGAAGCTGGAGGAGCCACCGCCACTGGTGGCGCTCGTGCGCTGCGCGGTGGCTGTCCACGGCGAAGTGGTTCACGTCGAGCGGATCTGCGTGGGGCGGGAAGCAGCACGCCGGTGTAGCCGGCGGCGCTCAGACGCGTGATGGTGCGGTGAAGAGCAAAGCCGATGCGGTCGTCGTCAAGCACGCCAGCATGACAGGCGTGGATGAACTCCCGGATGACGGCGCGCCGGAGTTTCTTTACCAATCGACGAAGGGTAAGCATCGGCATCTTTATTACCTTGTTCTTTCGTTTCCTCGCCGGAGTTCTTACTGTGTATTTCCTTTCCGGTCGCCGGAGTTCATCACTGCATCAAGTTCTTCACTGCGGTTTCTTGCTTTCTCAGTGGTTGAGTCTCGTGCTGATAACGTGTTTAGAAATTAGAGATCGAGAGATTGAGCAAATGATTAGTGAATGAATCACTGTGTGTATTCCATTAACAAATGTACAAATATATACATGGTGAACAGGTGCTTATGCGCCTGTTCGGTAATGAACAGACAGCCTCGCGTCTGTTCATCCTTAATCACGTTTACATTATAGTTAATTACAATTAGGGGTAATTAAACAACTGCTAATCTTCTAGAGTATTCATTGATGATGAGATCACCACCGTCATTAGTTCTTAACAGCTCTGGCTCATCTAGCGGCATCAAGCATCATTGCGCTCTGAGCAAGGGACATAGTGGATTTCGATAAAATGGTCCAACAATGAACGAAACACTCAATTAGGCTCTCTCCAGCCCTTCCCCATCCCCATCCCCATCCTCCATCTTCTCTCTCATCACTATTCCAACTACCATTTTCTCTGTTTACAGCGCATTAAATTTTGCGAAACCAATATGGCGGAACCGCTGGATTCAGTCTTAGGAGTAACTCCTTGTCTTCCAAATGATTTTCTCATTGGAAATCATTCCCTTTTTTTTGACCAATCAGATTTTGACACGTCATCATCTTCTTCCTCCCACACAACACAGCAGGACGACGATGGGCAGGCGGCGCGCCTCCGCACGCCGGACCCCGGCGTGCCGCCAGAACGGCGCCGCCCCCGCCTCCCGCTGCGCTGCTCCCCGCCCCCCGCGTCGCTGCTCCTCTCAGCATGCCCCTCCGCCAGCTGCCGGGCACCTCCTCGCCCGTGCCGTCCACTGGAGCTCGCTCGCCGTCGTCCCTCCGCCTCTCGCCGGCGAAGAAGAGGAAGCAACACGATGTCGGTGGCCAGCGGGCGCTCCCCCTCCCTCCCTGGCTCTCTCCGCGCCGTGGGCGAGATGCGCCCACCTCGATTCGCTCCTCTGCCGCCGGGGAAGAAGATGGAGGCCCTTCGACGAGGTGGCTATGGCGGCGGACGCGGCGCCGCCGGGGCTGCTCCGAGCGGCCGGAAGAGGCAGGCGCGACACTGGCTGCCGATGCGGGCGCGGCACTGGCCGCCGCAGCGGTACAGTGGAGCTCGAGGAGGAGGTGTCGGCGGAATGAAACTAAAATAAGAAAAGAAAAACAGAGAAGAAAAATGGACCTAAGTTGAAAGCCTAATCCTATGCACAAATCTTAAAGCAATCACAGCCACACAAAAAATGAATGAAATGACAACTGAAAATCATCCGAAAAATAAATAGAAATTCTGAAATTGAAAGAAAGAAATAAAATAAAAAGACACAAAATGAAATAGGGGAAATAAGAACAAAAATAGTACTAAACAAAAGAAGGGGAAATATATAATAAAATTAAAAAAAAGCATTGGACCATAGGGGGAAACCACATGAGGAAGACGTGATGCAGCCCACCAAGACGTAGCAATGAGCTCCGGTAGAAGAAAGCATGTGCTCCATCCAATTGGGCTGAGGTGACGAATTACTATGGCTAGCATTCTTGAATTATTACAGAAACGTGTTTTGTTCCGTTGCTGCGCACTGTATTGCTTGGCCTAACAAGGATGGAAAATTATTCTGGCTTTGTTCCATTCCGTGGATGTGGAGACGATCCGCTCCGCAAAACAGGAGGCGAGTGGGCACATCACTGTTAATCCGTAGCATCCAAGCCCAGAAGTATCTTTGATCTATTAACTTCAGCTGAAACGCGCCACTTAATGTCTTAATCTGAATGGAACGGAGCGTCTGTGTGTTTGGTTTCTTTGCTTTGCTTTACGGGGGCCTGTGTGGGTGATATTTTGCTTGCTACCGGGTAGCATTCGGATACCAATTCTTTTCATCTTTTCTCTTCCATAGTAACTAAATATGACATGTAATTTTTCATCCAAATTCGTATTCTTGTTTCTTAGATTAGGCTAGTTAAGATCCATATAAATCAACCCCAAATTCATTATATATCTACTTAAATGATGGATTTAAAAATTCGGATAGCATTCGGATACGGATGGTTTTTTATATTTTCCTTCATAGAAAGCAAATAAGGCAAGAAAAAATCTATCTAATTTTATATTCTTGTTTGTTGTAATGTATTTGTTATAATATATAAACATGGATACCAAATTTGTTCAATATCTATTTCAAAATAATAGATATTTCAGACAAGTCGGGTACCTATTTTCATCCCCCACGTCGAAGAGCCTAATTGGCTTGCTAGCCCACGCAAGATTCTGGTTACCCGAACCGCAAAGCGAGGGGAGATACACCAGTGTTTGGAACCAAGTGACACGTTAATCCACCGAACCTAGACACACCCCTGCGCCACCAAAATGGAGCAGCATCATCTCTGTAACTAAATCATATCCAGCATGTTGCTGTTAAAATCTTATAACGTTAAACATAATATAATCCATAGATTGAGAAATAGTACTATGAAAGGAAATATTCCCCGCATACACCATTAAAAAGTATTGCATGCATAAAGGCACAGAAGATCAATTAATGGAATGTTTAAATAGAGGTTTTAGTGGACGATAACGTGGCTTCACACATGTTGAGAGAAATAGGTAGCGGGGTTCTCCTATCTAGGCATATAAGATAAGATATAAGATAGACGAGGCCGAGTTTCAAGGGTAGACCCAAACGCCAGCCATGAACCATCAGAGGAAAAAGTCCATCCGAAGTCCTTCAAGTATCGTTTGAGTCCGAGTTTCATCCTTGAACCGCAAAACCAAGTACAATGATTCCTAAACTATCAAAACTGGCTACACAAACATCCTCGTAGAAAATCCACCATGGTTTTGTCATACGTGACAATCCTACGTAGCAAATGTATAGTGGGGTCCACATGTTACTCTGATCCCTTCCTCTGCAACCTCTCCCCCTCTTTTTTTTTTTTCCACTCGTCGTCGTCTCTCATGGCTCCTGCCGGCATCCGCACCTCCATCTCACCACCCCCACCGTTTCCGAGAGGCGAGTGTCAGCGGCACACGCAGGGCGAGGCAAGGGGACAAGGTGGCGCCCTAGGCTGATAGTGGCGCAGACAGTGGCGGCCGTCGCGGCAAGATAGCGGCCGGAGGAGCGATGTTGGGCTCCAAGATGGCGGCCAAAGTTCAGGAGCGAGGAGATCGACGACCCTTGGGAGCCAACCGGCAGTCAGGAACGGGGAGGTTGGTGACGACGTTGGTCGGGGAAGATGAGAAGGCAAGGCGGGCCAGCAGGGCGGAACCTTGGGTCTGAGAGCGTGGCATCGGCTCCCGTGTCCCGTGGGACTAGCTGCGAACCGGTACCTGTGGAGCGCGCTGACGGCAAGCGCCTCGGGCGAGGTGGCAAGCTTGGAGCCTTGGAGACCTGGCGCAGCGTCTGGGAGAGCTCATTAGAGTCGGAACAGAGAAAGGCAGTGAGGTCGGACCCGACGACCACGGCAGTACTTAACAGGGATTATTAATTTTCTTAGCTAATGACCATATAAATAAATACAAAAATATCCCTTAACAGCCCAATGGCCCAGCAGTATGTTCGACGGCCCAGCTATAAAGAATAGAAAGAAGGAATTACTAGAAAGAACATGAAGGGTCCAATACGGCCGCCTGTTCGCTCCCTGTTCGACGCTCCGGCTTCTCGCTCCCGTTCGGCGTTCGCATCTGCTATCACCGCCGAGGCGCCGGCGCCGGTGTCGACTGCCAACCGGCGATCAACCTCCAGCCATGCACGCCGGCCATCGGCGACTAGAAGCTGTCGACGGTCGGTACAGTTTGCTACCCAGAATCTCATATTTGATAATCTTGCTCCTCGTCTTATTTAGCTTTCAATTTTAGTTCGATTAAGATATGAAGAGACCAAGAACAACACTTCATCGTTTCTTTAAGCCAGGTGATTCAAGCACTATCCTGCCGGCTGCCGCTGACGTCCATGCTGAAACTGAATGTCCTATTCCTAGCCCAACAAATGCACAAGATAATTCTATATATCTAGGCGCTATTTGCACTACGTTTTTTAGATGTTTTTCCATGTTGATAGTTGACATCCGAAGGATTGTCCCCCCTAATCTAAAATCCTGGCTTCACCCCTGCCCACAGGAGCTAGCGCTAGTGGCGATAGTACATGGCGCGTTGGTCGGGTAGGGTGGGGGTGGGCCCGAGGTGGAGCACGGCATGGCGGATATAGGGGAGGTGGGCTCATGGTCGCGAGGACTAGGCGTCGAGGAAGAAGTTGATGTGGCACCATAAGTGTGCGTGACATGTGGGTCCATCCCACATCTAACTCTCAACCAGGTCAAAACCAAGGTGGATTTTGGTTAAGGTCATTCTGCAACCAATTTCGATAGCTGAGGGACCCAGAATATCTGGGAGGATAAAGCGTGGACTCGTACAATAGTTGGATCCGCGATGCATTTTTTCATATCTCAGGCTGCTCGAACCAGAGAGTCAAAAAAAAAAAAAAGCACAAAACACTGTTTTGCACTGTAGGCAAAAAAAAAAATTAGTTGGAATAGTGGATGGACGAAGTTGGATAAGCACTTTGATGAATATAGCCTCAGAAAGAGCACTGTGTTCGTGTAGGAAGTGAGCGGCCCATGGAACAGGTTAATTAAAGCCTCGGTTTTTTCAAAAATAATTAAAGCCTCGGTCGTCCTTATTCAGTATTCACTCACTCTCGGCGTTCTCGCTCCTTGTGCACGGAGGCCTTGAATGCAATCTTTATTTCCGCGCACCAGCGGCCCGACCCGTGGGATTCCAGGTTTTGAAGCTGGCCGATCATAGATCATTCAGACAAAGAAAGTGAACATGTATCCATCGAACGGGATGCGATCACAAGTCAACTAATAACTGAATACGTACAGTACGTACTTACTACTCTATCGATCGTAGTAACAAGCAATCACGCAAAAATATAGGACGGATCAACAAGCAAGCACGGAACGGAAGGAACCAATGCAAACGCACGCGAAATCCGATCATCCATGGACGACGCCACGACGGATCGGATCGTATCACTCTGGCTTAAGCTTAACCGAGCAGCTTCTTGACGGCCTGGAACCTGGCGTCCTTGTCGCCGAACTTGGTGCCCTGATAGTACTCCAGGTAGTCCCCAAACCTGTATGGCCCAGGGTACGCCAGCGCGGCGGCGGTCTCGCTTGCCGGCGCCACCACGGCGTCGGGACCGGGGTTGTAGAACGTGGCCACCGACAGCCGGCGGCCCCGGCGGCCGGCCGCGACGCGGTGCAGCACGCTGCGGTAGGCGCCGGCGCTGAGCACCTCGATCTGATCCCCAATGTTGACGAAGAGCCTGCCTCCGACGGTGGGCCCGACGGGGACCCAGTACTCGCCGCCGCCGTCGCCGCCCTGCCTCCCCTGCCTGAAGAACTCGAGCCCACCGACGGCGTCGTCCTGGAGGAGCAGGATGATGCCGCCGGCGTCGGTGTGCGCTCGCAGGCCCCACACGAGGTCCGGGCGCGGGCAGGCCGGGTACATGGCGAACTTGGTGCCGACGAACGGCGGCGCGAAGGTGCGCGCGACGTGGGCGCCGGCGAGGCCCAGGTTGAGGCTCACGCACTCGCCCAGCCGCTCCGCCAGCGCCACCACCTGCGCGACGTAGGCGTCCAGGGTCTCCCTGTATGCCGGCGTGATCTCCGGGAAGTCGGCGGCGGTGTCCCTGGGGCGGTGCTGGATGAAGTAGGTGGCCTCCCAGTCCACCTTGTCGGCGGCGAGCGGCGGCAGGTTCTGCGCCAGGTCCGACGCGTAGAACTTGGGCTCCAGGTGCTCCTCGTAGTGGGCGTACACGAAGCGCTTCACCTCGTCCATGAGCGCCGCATCCACGCCGTGGTTCTCCACCTGCGGCATGCATCAAAGTCTTACCAATTAAGCTATAGCTAAGAAAAGATGGAGTAGTGAGTAGATTATTGCAGTGCTAGAAATTAAATGGTTACCCAGAAGAAGCCCCAGTCCTTGCAGGCATCGTGGAGCTGCGCCATTGTCCGCGACCTCTCGTCGTCCCCGGCGTCGAGGCCGCTGAGGTCGATCACGGGGATCTCCATCGGACCCGTCATCGCGAGTTGCGATAATTGCAACAGTATAGCTTCTTCCTTTGCAGTGTGTGGTAAGCGTGTGTGAGCTTACTAAACTGCTATCTGCATGGGAAGAAGGTGGTAGGTATGTTAGCCGCCATTTATAGTGGTGGAGCTGCACCATTAACATACACACACGCATATACGTGTCCCGTGCATGAACAATCAAACTATAGTACTAGTGGTCTAGTCTTCCAAAATTCCAACTGGGCGGTGCCAACAAGTTGCCGGCGAGTTGGACGGATGGATCCCACATTCCATGTGGGCTGCGGCCATACACATAGCACATATATAAAGCCAGATTAATAATAAGGTACCGCGGTTTCCAGTTGCTTGGTTTTGGAAGAATGGCAGGTTTTTAACATTCAAGATCTGCAGTAGTCTGAATGAAGCATCAAATCTGAATGCGATCTAGCACGCACAGGGTCTCTGGCCAGGGGGGTGGAGGAGGAGGCCAAATCCAATGGACTGACCCTCACAAATAAACCCATGCATATTCCGGATCCGATGCAGGCTGCCAGGTGCAAGGGCGGCGGATGCGGCGGAGTGCCATGCATGTGTGGCGCGTACGGACCAAGCGACGGGCGATCGCTGGCTCGCTTCGCTGCGTGGCCTCGTACTCTCTACTCGACGCTGCTTCGCGGCACGGCCGGGGGGATCGGAGCCTGACGCGCCGCCGCATCCGGCCGCTGCTCTCGATCGATCCTGCTCGTGCCCGGTCGTCTTCCGACCAGCCGGCAATGCCGCGGTGGCCTTGGCCTCTCTCTCTCCATGACTCCATTCCAGCAAGGCAACAAGGGGCGGTGGTGGGCCTGCACCGCGCCGCACGGTGTCTCGGTCGACGTACGCTTTCTTCCATTGTCTTATTGTCTGCTCCCTCCATCCATCTTTGATAGTCATATAAGCTAGCTAGAAAAAAAATTTCAACAATAAATGTCGCGCAACAATTGGCTACCCTAAAAGATGCATTTACGAGTGCATCGCTGCATGCAACAAATGAGTGTACGCGACTAAATGAGATAAGCAGACTCCACCATTTTTTGTCTTTATGTTTGAAGCTTATATAACTATCAAAGATGGACGGAGAGAGTAAGAGGGACGGAGACAGGGAGGGGGGCTGGGGGCTGGGGCCTCGGTTTCTGTCCAACAATTCTAGATGCCCTATGCATTTTTTCTAACAAATGAAAAGTAGCCCAATAACCCTAATTATCATATATATTTTTTATCCAACAAATAAAAAATAGTCCAACTGACTAAGTTTTATATGAATTGTGTCCATTACTTGTGTCAAAAAAAATCACATGTACTACTAAATACCAATTAATTACTCATTTAAAATTAACCCCTCATAATCCATTTCTAGATCCGCCACGGGGAGTAGTACTGTAGGAAACTCTCCTAGTCTAGCCTCGCTAGAGACCATCGAAGAAATGAGACGTGTGGAAAATTAACGTTTGATCTTGATCGGTATGGTTTGGTTGTACGCCTGTGCCTTCTCGGAAGCAATAGCTAGGCATGCAGTGAAGAGACTATACAGAAGTGAAGACTGAAGAGACGACCATGCCAGCACGGTCACCGCCGGCGGCATCACTGCATGCAGATGCGGCGGGTGCGCCCCCGGGTTACCTGAAAACAGCGAGCGCCACGAGCACATCAGCACATGCATGCCGCCATGCCGTTCCTGGTCAATCGATCAGCGGTCAACAGGCCCACCGTCGTGCGTTCATTCAGGACCACGGCGCGTGCCTTTTCAGTTTTCACCATGCCGTCTCTTTTATAACCACGATCTCTACCTTCACCACCGCACCCATGCCGGCCGGTTCCACTGTAAGCGGCAGTGGAATTCTGGCCAAAGTTGCACATACCAAATTACCAATCCTTTTTTTTTTTTTTTTTTTTGAGGAACCAAATTACCAATCCTTGTAACACGTACGCGTCAAGTGCTGAGAAATCATGTCGTCATAAAGCTCTCCAAAACAAAGTTGCCGTTTGATCTGATAGAACAACCACACGTAAAGGGCAAGCAAAATACACGTTCTTGGTAAAATTAAACTCCAAAATTTCAATCGAATTTAGCAAAAGAAAAAGAACAATTATTTTACTCGGATGTTTGAATTCGATGTTCAGTTCCAAAGTTTTCATAATGATAACACAGTCTTTTCACTGTGTTCGGTTGATGTATGTGTGTGTGTGTCTGTGTGTGTGCGCGCGCAGTCAGAGACAAAGTCCGAGAATTTTAACCTTTGCAACATTCTAACAATTCCCTAGAATTTATTGGAAAATAGTGCAAATGCAGTTAGAGAAAATTAATATTCTCTCCGTCCTAATTTATAGGTCGTTTGGGTTTTTTCACCAAGTTTGACCAGCTAGCTCGTCTTATTCAAAATATTTACGAAAATATAGAAAAATTAAATTCATAGTTGAAGTATACTATATGCTAAACTAAATCACAATTAAAATAAATTATAATTTTCAAAATTTTAAAAAATTAAAATGACCTATACATATTGGAACACACGGAGTATTTTTGTAAACTGAATCCAATTTAACATATGGTTTATAATATTGCTTGTTGACAGTTTCATTCGGTATTTATGTGTGTGAAATCCTTTTTGATGTGTTTATGAACTGAGAACAGCTTTTTGTGAATTTTATACACTTTTCTTAGAATTTTCCTCAATTTCTAGACCTCTTATCCATTTAGTGGAAGCATCTTGAGGTGTTCTCATGAGCTCTAGATATTTTATTTTCTGTTTAGCATGATTAAAATGATGTATCTAAGTTTTTTTTAATCTTTTTTGTTTGCACAAATGTATTTTTTATCATCTTATAAATAAATTATTGGATTCTTTAGAAATATTTTTGAAGCGAAAATGTTTTTTCCCTGACCCTAACCCTGGCAGCACGCCTCCCAGCCCACCCCAGCGGCCCTGCACAAGTCGGGCTAAGCCATCATTCCCTCGTCCGGCCCCTCTGTCAGCTGCCGCCGTCGGGATGCGCGCACACGTGAGCTCAGCCTAACCATAGCCGCCGCCGCCAAGCTCCCGTTCGAGCTCGTCGTGGTGACTGGTGAGCACCGGCCCGCGCCTCTTCGCCCTGCACCGCTCGTGCTCATCGGATCCCGTCCCTCTGTCGTCCCGCACAACAGCCGCTGCTGTGTGTTGTCGCGCGCGCCCGGCAAGCTCCACCGGCCACCGCCGCTGCTTTGCAGCGTGCGCTTGCGTACCTCCAGCCTCGCGTGCTTGCAGCTCTGGCGGTAGCTTCATTACACTCACGCTGGTTCCGGGATTTTTGGCAAGTGCAAATTTGCCCGTGCGGTCATCAGTGGCACCCAAAGCACTCTATGCACGGTCTGGAGGGCGGCAGACATAAAAGAGTTTCAAATATGGATGATGAAATAAACTGATTGGTGAGCATCCGTTGCAGCGCCTATAGCGGATTTACCTACAAAAGACTTGACAAGACTTCCTCAAACCAAAAAATTTAACGTAAATCAGAACTTTAAAAAAAAACAGTTTATTTTTTTTTACCAAAATAATTCTCGGTTTCAGATTTGAGGATTAAGAGAAGTATTCGATGCAACATGGGGCAAAGTTCACCGCCTATAAGTTGGTCAAGTGCAACATGGGGCGAATCGGGCAACCAATCAGGCCCTTAAAAGGTCTTCGAAACAAAAAGATGCCGTCTCAATTCTGAAAGAACAGCGCGTAAAGGATCCATGCCTCAGTACAATTAAAAATCCAACCTTCTATTAACTTCAGCAAAGGAAAAAATGATTGTTTTGCTCAGTTGCTTGACTTCAAAATCGATGTTCAGTTTCAAACTTTTGAAACCGGTAATCCATTCTGTTCACCAGCCTTGGCCTGCCCGTTACCATTGAATGACCGCAAGTTACAGAGGCAGAAGTATTGCTATTACATCGGTGCGCATGATCACGGTTTGTTTCTGATGCAAACCATGCGTAACAAAGCACAGATTCAGTTAAATGTAAGACGAGTACGACACGATCCTTATTTATAATCTGATGAGGCAGTAAATGCTTTACTGATTGATTACCAGCTAGGACAATACATGAATGATGTGCTTTGAACATTAGAATGTGTCAATGCACCCTCCAATGACCAAAAATGAATAATCAGATAATACAAAAGCCAATGGTTGGCTTCTTCGAGATCTCCAACATATCACGCACATGGACTCAGGTATAAGCAGAGTCTCATCTGCGCCCTCCATCAGCAAAACCAGATCTACTGTGTCTAGAGCCACAGCCCGTAATTTCTGACACCTAGATCGAGTCCTAACCATTCCTTCCATGCAAATTCTTATGTAGCCTAATTTACATCTTTATATATCAATGCTTAAACTAACATACGACTAATTCATGTAACTCCTGACAGTCCGTGCGTCATAGTTGCTGTGACTTTCACCTCTTGCCAGAAAGTTGATAGGGCCATGTTATTTTAGAAACCAAAAGCTTGTACAGATTATACGACTCAACTGCATATAGCCTCAACAACAGCCCTTTTCATAGTCCCTGGGCATGGATCCCCACCAAATACATCTGGAACCACACTTACCCCACAGCGCTCTTGACCAATGCAGTTCTGCAAGAAACACCACCGTCAGTTGTAACTAAACACAAATACATAAAAAGTTTTGAATCTACCTGACCAATGCTTGCAGATCCTTTACCTTCCAAAATATGTCGTACGATTTGTGCGCATGGCAACCTCCTTCAGAGTAGTTGCCACAGGAGCCTTGAGGTGTGCCAAAGCTGGCGAATTTTATCTCATTTATCTTCCTTCCATGATCGCACTGGATGTGGATCTTGGCTCTCTCATAGTCCTTTGTATGCCAGTTCTTCATTGATGGCTGCCATTCAGATACATCAGCACAGATACTCCCTGTGGTTCTTTTCACCATCGAAATTCCAGTAGGATCACCACCCCACTCCTCAAATATAACCAAAAGGTTCCCTGTCGGATTAAGCCATGAACGAGGAACGTGGTACCTGAACAAGCATGACATCAATATAAGAGCTTCAAACAAGCTTTTCTGGATATTGCTGCAGTAATCTATTAAGAGCCTACCATCTCTGAGAAGATTCGCCACAGTTGGTTTGGCACTTTTTCTCGTCATACTCTCCACGGTAATCACAGATTTCACATGCTCCAGAGGCTTTGTAGCCGGTCCAATACCGTCCAATACCTTGTCCATTTATCCAAATTTGCCCTTTACCCATGCTACTCATGTCCAAAGCTAGTGGCTCATCGCCATCAGGTGCATTGAAGAAAGCCTGCACAGAATACAATAAATGGATGATCTTTTGAAAAATGTTTTATTCCCACATGGAAAGCAATTAAACTTGTGAACTTCTTCAATACCTTGTACCATGTCAGAGGCTGCTTCTGCACAGGTTCTCCCCACTCTACTGAAGAGCTTCCACTAAGTGAATGAAGACTCAAAGACTCACCTTTCAGACCAACCTGCACAAGTACAGAGTTGTTTAGGTTCATGTGTTTAACACATCACACATAAGGTTAAGGTTCATAACAATGACAGACGTAACCTTGTAGGTCCATTTCTGCCACGTGAGATATCTTCTTCCCTCATTTAGGCCATCCAGTGTCACAGGACCTAGAACTCCAGCATTCCAAGTCTCAAAATGTTCACCCATATTCTGCAGTGAAGGTTAATATGATTAATCTGGAAATGCACAGCTCCCAAACAAGAGTAGTAGAGTATCTTCTGTTAAAAATGTACGCTTACCGGGAGGCCAACTGCTATACTTAGGCATGAAATGGTGTTACTGCCTGGCCAAAGTTTCACACTTCCAGTATATGTCAATCTTGGATCGTCTACACTTCCATACACAGTTCCTGACAATGAATTGGAGAGCATACTGGAAATCAATTGGGTGGGGAGAGAGGGAGGGAGAGAGAAAGAAAGAGAGAGGGGGTGGGGGGAGAGAGACTCCTTTGTTTCACCTGTTAGTTGTCCATTAATGAAAATATGCAAAGCATGACCAGCCGACATAACAGTTAGCATGGGATCCTTCCCATTACTGAGGAACTGCTCATCTTGAGCAACATCAACTCTAAAAGTGAAACCTTTAGTATCTTTGAATTGCAAAAAACTATTATTATATTTCCTGAGTTAGAGATTAGAACACTCACTGTGTTGTATACCATAAATAGTCTGTGGTATCCCTTGTTACATTTATCTGTTCCAGTAACCCTACTGTTGTAAATGATTCGTCACCCAAGGAGTTTATATCCTCATTGTATGATTGCCATGCAAATCCTCCAGCCCATTCCATTTTCATTTGTGAAATCTGACTTCCGACCTGTATAACATCTCCATCAATGATAAAAAGGTGAATTAGCAAGAAATCCTG
Organism: Paspalum notatum; assembly: GCA_022530915.1. NCBI lineage: Eukaryota > Viridiplantae > Streptophyta > Magnoliopsida > Poales > Poaceae > Paspalum > Paspalum notatum. Next base: position 18,957,048 of record CM039686.1, read on the forward strand.
CATTACCTAAACAATAGGATAAACATCCAATTTAAGCAAACAACTTAACTAGACTAAGAACAACAGGAAATTGTAGCATGAGCAAAAATATTCAGGTGCCCAGTCTCACCCTGGCGGTATTGTAGACTGTTGTTTTGCAGTCTGGAAGAATACTTATGGACCAGGGAGGTAGATTATAATGCATTCCATTGAATGCTACCCTGGCATAAGATACCTTATCCTTGTTCTCAAGGAAGGCCACACAAGCACCTGCACCAGTGCTTGATCTAAAAACAGATGCCTAAAACAAGAAATTATCAAATCAGTCCTGAACAAAAAAAAAATTATTGAGTTCAAGGACAGGTGACTGAACATAATGTTGTAACAGTTAACAACCTGCTGAGCATTGCCAAGTGAAGTTACAATCGGATCTCCTGCAACCAAGGCTGGTTCGCAAAGCTTAATAGCTTTGTGCAACTCCTTTAAGTGACCCCATTTTGGTTCTCTCAACAAACCTGAGGAAGTGAAGGGGAAGGGGGAGTTTACTCAGATCAAATGATTAATTTGGTCAGTAGAAGACTGTTTAATTTCAGAAAGCGTTGGATATAGAACTTGTTTCAATCAGTTGCAGCTTATAGAAGGCAGCTAAAACTGATTATTGTCCAACTTTTAACCATCCCACTTCTATCCAACCACCCAGCTATCGCAGCTTATGATAAGCTGGAGTGATCCAAACAGGGTAGTCTCTTCTCGTTTGGCACCAAATGCACATATTATATCCCATCAAAGTAATTCAATAATGCATGTTGCATGCGCTTTCGATTGAAGAAAAAATGTCTTACCTGATAAAGTATTTTAACAGTAATTAAAGAGATTAGATGTTACACTATATTTAACTATTTAAATAATTAAAATATCTTCAATTCATGGACTACAGACCGTGGGCTTGAGCACTAGTATACCATGCTGTAGCGGTGTAGCCACAGCCAACAGAAAATACCTACACCTATGTTTCATTCAAGATGACTGGAGAACAACACTAAATCAACCCCATAGCATCTATGGGATAATGTGGACAGGCTACATTAGGGAAAGTATGTAGCAGTAATCCTTACATGACAAGGGATTAATGCAAACTGCATAATCATGCCTTTTACCAAAGTAGAATGTGGTCAACTCACCATATTCATCAATAGGAGCATCGTAGTCATAGCTAGTTGCAATGAATGGACCACCAGCTGTGCGCCCAAAATTTGTCCCTCCATGATACTGAAAAGTGGTGTAAAAACTTTATTCAAGCAAAAATTTGGTAATGCTCTTCAGTAGCATTGCTTGAATCATGGGAATTACCATGTAATAGTTAACAAAAGAGCCACCCTTCTGAATAAACTTAGCAACAGCATATGCTAGATCTTCTACTGGCCTATGTGGAACTGGATTACCAAAGCCAGTGAACCTGCATTATATACAAGATAGAATAAAGGAATTATATAAGTTGAAAGATTAAAAAGATTACTAGTGTCTGGCTTCTTAGGTTATGAAAAATAAAGCAAACAAAATTACCAAGCTGTCCAAGCCTCAGTCCACATGGTAGGCTTGTGTGGTTTATTAGGGGAGAACCAATCACAATAAAACCCATTGCACGTATTAATCTGCAACCATTAAATCAAAGAAAGTTCTTGTTAAGTGAAAAAGGAGGAAGAAAATAGCAAATAATCCAACATATGATCAATCATTTAGCTTCCTTTCTTGGACAACGGTCACAGGGTCAGAACCTAGCACATTAAAGAAATGTTGCCCAAGGTGCACTATTAAAGAAACGAAGTACACAATGCATACAATTGGATCTGGGGCATCATCTTCTTTGCACATGACCCATGGAACACCCGTGTTGAGCGCAACCGCCATGTTAGCTGCCCATGACGCGTAGGCCTTGGCGGGCTCGCCCTGGTCCCACTCCAAGGGCCCAAACTCATTCTCAATCTGCAAGGACAATCATAATTCAAATGTGGGTTGCATTCAAAAGGATGGCATCAATATGTATCAAGAATATACGAGCTGCAGACCTACCTGGGAGAGGATTATTGGCCCTCCCTGCCATTCAAAGAGCCCTTCTGACTTCATCATGTCAACAATCTTAGCGGTGAACTTCTGCATCTCAGCCTGTTCATGATTCACCCAAGGGTCAAAAGTTTTTACAGAGTTTGCAGTAATTTCAGAAAGGAGAAGCATATGAAAAGGCAGAGCTGTCAGCTGTTTCTTGCCTTGAACGGCTCATTATCAGTCCTGAAGCTGATGCCCGGGACGTACTTGAGCCAAACGGGGAAACCACTGCAAACAAAAGGGGGGGAGCATCATAGTTTAGCATACTTCACATCAATTTAGTACTCTCAATGGGTATATGATAGTTATTCCTCGCTAGCCAAATTGAAAGGACTTACAGGAGTAAGACAGTAAGTTACTACAAGTGGACACTCACTGTCAACTACAAGAGCATGAAAACTACTTCAAAAACCAAATTAACTAGTACCAAATCTCCGCTGCCTTTTTTTATTAACTGGAAACTCACACTACACGCTGCAAGAAACAGCAACGGTCATATCAACAACTATAACAGCAATGTCGCCCGCAACATCCCACACGGAAGAACAGGCCGGAAAGGCAAATCGAGCCCTGGTTACCCGAAATTCCACTCGGCGCAGACGTAGGGGCCAATGCGGAGGTGCACGTAGAGCCCGGCCTGCTTGACCAGCTTGATGAAGCGCACCAGATCATACCGCCCCTCGAAGTAGTACTGCACGTGGGCAACCAACCACCGCATCAAGAACAGCAGAGGAAGAGGGCCGGGGGAACTCCAGCAACCAGTGGTGCTCCGGTAGAGGTAAGCTACCTACCTGCCCAGGAGAGGGCTCGTGGCCGTTCCAGAACACGTAGGTCTGCACCACGTCGAGGCCGCCGTCCTTGGCCTTCTGTATCAGATCCGGCCACATCTGCGCGCCACCAAGAAACAAGCACGCAAGCGCAAACAAGCTAGTCACACACACTGCACACGAGCGCTGCGGCGGCCACCGAGCCCGCATTTGGCGCCGGCGGAGAGAGGGGAAAAGCAAGGAGCTGAGAGCACCTCCGGGACGCTCCTGGGGTAGTGGATGGAGCCGGACAGCAGGATCCGGCGCTGGCCGTTCACCACCACGGCCTTGCGGTCGTAGGTGACGGAAGCCGACGCCGCGGCAAAGAGCACGGCGACCGCGACCGCGACGGCGGCGGCGGCGACGCCCGCCGGCGCGGCGGGGGCCATGGAGGAGGCGGGGAGGGGGCAAGGAAAGCGAGGGGAGTGCCGTGAAAAGAAGGTGGGAACAAAGTGAGGGAGAGGGAGAAAAAAAAAAGGCCGCGCCTTTCGGTGCTTTCCCTCCACTGGAAGCTTGGTCACTCAAGGAGGGCGCAAGAGGACAGTGATGACTGATGAGTGAGGAGCTAGCTCTCTCCCTCCCTCCCTCTCTCTCTCAGCTGTTCCTGCGTGCTTTGCTGCTGATTCTCTCTCTCTCTCTGTGTACTTTCTCTCTCTAGATTTGGCCTTTGGGATTGGAGAAGGTAGTGCTACTAATTAATCTCCTGGCCCTCGCTCTGACTAAAAAAATGTGTTTTTACAAGAACGGGGGCGAGGATCTAGGAGGGCTCAAGGAGTGTGGCTGGCATTGGCAGTGGGAGTCCAACTAATAGCGTCGTTAATTAGAGAGAGATAGGGAATGGGTCTGCGTTAATGGACCCACAGCGTGTACCGGTGTCGTCAAGGTGACAGAGGACCTTTTTGGCGCGTAGAGGCGGAGGCGTGAATTTATAGGGGGGTGTCAAATCTAGGTGGGGGTTGCGGGTTTGCCTGCCGACTAGTAGAGTGGTGAGCTGTGGTCCCCCCACTTGGCATTTCTTGCCGCGTCTTTGCGTTGGGCGGGCGGGCGTGCAGCCATGGTGGACAGCTTGCATAGTTGCATGCTTTGCTCGGAATAAATACGTGATCGTCTAAAATTAATTCTTGCGATATTGCCTATCACTGGTACGAGTAGTTGGCGAAACGCTTTCGGAAACGCTTCATGTTTGAGAGTACTAGGCGAAAACTTTATTTTACATTTCCATAAATAACCTTTTGCAGGACCGAAAACTGTGACCAAGAGAGAGATGAATAAAAACAGTTGAAAACTCAAATTCAAACTCCGACGCAACTTTCATCGAAACACGTGTATTTGGTACCGCCACTGAACAGATATGCACTGGGTAAGCAGAATCACTCGCTCAAACACCGAAGAGAAATGACGCAAAACAAGCCGACCTCAAGAAAACATCAGATTTCAAACAGATAAGTCTGCGAAAAAACTGACAAAACCCTTCGAGCAAAGGACGGAGAGAGAGTATGCAATGCCTATCTACCATAGTGTTTGGTTCGGTGTTCCCTAATGTAATCGATCAGATCGATCGCGGAGGTAACACCGTGAATAACGTTTGGTTGATTGTGGCCGGTAATAAGCTACTTCGCAATTGGATATATACCAATCTATAGATATCTAATTCCGCTTGTTATTGATTCAAGGGGCTCACAAGCTGCCTCTTATTTTACGAAACAAACCAGGCAGAAGAGATACTAACTTTATTGATAAAAAAGGAGGCCTAGACTAGGCAAACAATATCCCTAAAAAGAGGAGACAACATGAAACGACAAAACGGCTATAGTAGCAAACAAAGACCTACTCAAACGACTTTTTCACAACAAAATCGAACGACGAAACGACAATCACAATGAAGAGGACTCTAACGAAATGGCAAAGAAACCTCTGGTATGAAGTCATAGAAGGCACACCCTTCTAAACTTAGCAAGGGCTTTGAGGAGATCCGACAACACAATTTTTTTAAGATAGTCTAAATAAATTTGAATTATGTCACCGTTGAGCTTTCTATCATTTCCAATGATGCCCAAATCTTTTAATGCATTGTGCTCTGGAAGGCGAGCACTTTGGCGACATGCGATGATCTATTATAGGCCTTGCCCCGACATCTTGCTATAGGAGTCGGTAGTGAAGGAGGATAAATAGAAGGGCATTCAAGGTCCTCACCCTTGTGGTGGCAAGAGAAGACACTACCTCTAATAGTGGATCCTCTATCAGCTAAGGCTCTTCTAGCTTGACCTCAACTATAGAATGTTAATCGATGTCTTCGACGATGGTGAGAAAGATAGAGTTCTCAATTGTCACAGCTGAGATAATATTTTCATCATCAAGTGCATCCTCCGATCCACTAGAATAACCTCCATAATATAGAAGTGTCAATGGGCACATCAATGGCTTGCTCATCAATAGGGCGACTGTGGGCACATCATCGACATACTCTTCAACAGAGGTGATAGTGGGTTCGTCTCTCCATGAACCCTCGTAACAGATATCTTTGTAGAATGGCAATAGTTATTGATCCTATCACCAATTGTAGTGTAATCGATTGCATTTCCGTTTGTTGAACCAAAAACAACCTACATGTGTTCTAAGACAAATCAAGGTGAGAAGTGAATAATTAATACAATTATATAAAAACCATAGGAGCATAGGTAAACCATATATTTGACAAAACAAATCGCAACAAAAATTCACTTATGAATTTTTTAAAATAAGATAAACAATTGAAGTTTTGAAAAAAAAACAACCGCATTATATATTTTGGGTTAATTGGATGCATGCTATTATAATTTCCACGGTTCTGAAATCTGCCATTACTATTCTACTTGTTGTATACAAGCCATTGCAATTTTCTATACCTTTGAAATATGCCATTGGATACGTATCTGAAGGCTTTGGGCACACGTGCAGTGTATGCATCTCCATATTTACGAAAATACCACTCCCTACCCTCTCTCTTACGCCTTGGTCCCACTTGACAGCTTCTTCTTCTTCCCCACTCCACTAACATTCACGATGAGTTCTACCCACGTCGGTTGGTAGAATCGACGAGCTCCCTCTCGCCGATGCCTCCTTCCCGCGCCGCCGTGGGCGCCTCTCCCCCCACTTGGTCGTGCGCTGCCCGTCCCCCATCCGCCCGTGCCCCACCATGCCCATCCTCCCCATCTCCGGCCAGGCGCCACAAGCCGCCACGACCGTCGATCCCCACTTCTTGGCGTGTCCGCTCTCCCCTTCCTCCCATGCTGGGCGACGAGTTTGCATCAGGTGGTGAAGATGGAGAGAACGAAGGTAGCCGAGCCATCCCACGCCCGCCTTCCTTGGTATCCATCCTCGTCCACTCCCTCACGGCCGACCATCGCATCCGCCTCGCTCGTCTCGAAGCTCCAGCTCCACCACCCCGACCTGCACCCTCCGGTGGCACCGCGGTGGGCCCTCATCGCCGGAGGCCATGGCGTGTTCACCTCGGCCACACATGGATGAGAGGAAATCGAGCAGGGAAGATATGGGCGCAACCGCGCGGCGGCCACTGCGCATTGGCCTCGTCCATACGCGGAGCAGAGAAGGCTAGAGATGGGAGCTCAGAGGATCCGGTAACTGGTGGCCTGGTGACACGGTTGGGGAAGGAGGAGAAAGGAGATGTTGATAGGTGGGCCCAAGGTGTAAGAGAGAGAGTAGGGAGTGATGTTTTCGTAAATACGGAAATGCATACACTGCACGTAGCCTCAAAGCCTTTAAATACGTATCCAATGGCATATTTCAAATGTATGGAAAATTGTAATGCTCTATATACAATATGTAAAATAGTAGTGGCAGATTTCAAAACCGTAGAAATTATAATGGTATGTATCCAATTAACCATTATATATTTGTAAACGGAGAAAATATATCTAGTGTCGCGAGTGGCTCAACCACCAGCTATACGCGTATCGTGTCATGAACTCATGATGCTTGTAGTTGTAGCATGTGTTGTGCCACTTCATTTATTGATCCATCTGCAGCCGTGTAACCTTTTTCACGGTGCCTCGATCGATCATGTGCTAGCTTTATTGTTGCCAACATAAAAGGCAAATTAAAGCATCCTACGTTCGGCACGTGATGATTCACGTCACTAACGCACAGTACCAGGTGTAACTCAAACATCTTGCTTCAGATCATCTCTGCCATTTCGTTTGGACACGGTTGCTGACAGGGGGGCGGGGGCCTGAAGGTCTCCAAATGGATGACGACATGGTGTAAGCTCAAATATTGCAATAGAATTCTAAACTATCCAGGCTCAAGCTGGCGGGGCAATAATTACGTCTAAACTAATCATATATCATACCATAATATTGTAAAGCTATGCTATATTGCTATGGTATTGGAAACTTTATTTCTAAACAGTCTCATCGTATTGATGTTTAGATGTGTAGTTGTGTGCTAGTAACATTTAATAGCTCGGCTAGTTTTCTTTGGGTGCGTGGAATCTCCCACTAAGGTTTTTTTTAGAAAGAAGAAATATTATTACCTCAAGAACCTTACAGCAACAAAGACTTGAACTGCAAGTTTCGATTTCTGTTTAACAAGAAAACATTGAGCCAATGGTTCTTATTTACTTGTATCACACGAGTAATACTTTGTTGTTGGCATTTGTATCATGGTGATGTAGCATCACGTGCAAGGTGATTTATTGGTCGATCGTGTCCTGTTCAATCATGAGAGCGCAATAAATGTTTTTTTTTCAGGATCGTGAGAGCGCGATAAGAGCAGCTCCAGTGTATAATCTTTGCACTCGGTGCAAAGGGAGCCATATCACAAGATGTGTCAAAGGTGCTAGGCTAATACAGAAACACTCCAATGTGAAGAGGCGCTAAGCTAATAAAATACTTTTAGGCCCTGTTTGGAACGCGGGAAAATTTTTCTGTTCCTACGTTTTTCCTGTGAAATTGAACCGATTCCTGTAAAATTTCTGCACAATTCCGGTGAAATTCCTGCGTTCCAAACAGGCCCTTACTTTATTCAGTCACATGTCCATCACCTCTGTTCTCTCTCAGTCTTTCTTCTTTCACAAGAATAAAATGTTTTATATTCTTTGCACCGAGAGCTAAAGAAGGCACCAAGTGCTAGCAATTTCTAAGCTTAGCACGACTAGTACAATGTATCGCACCTTGCTTCATCCATTCTCTCTCATTGTAGCACCTCTTTGGCGATCACATTGGAGTAGCCCTAAGTAGGAGTACGACGATAGCAGTGCCATAACTAACAACTAACGCCTATTTCAAGTCATACGTACATGTAGGCATGGGCCTACTCCTGCACTACCCTAAAAGACTGAGTTGAGAGCTACATACCAGCAGCAAAGAGAATCGTCAGGAACTGCACGAACACGACAATCGGTCCTGTGGTGGTACACACACATATATACTCTCTATGCAGTGCGCCAGATCTGAGCGGAAACAGACGCCCTATGCGATTAGTCGATTACACAGCACTCTCGTCCTGACGTCCATGAATACACTTGTGAGTATCCATATATATGTTGCACGTCAATCTCATTTAACTCCTGGTACACATACTACTATAGTTTACTATTAATCAAATGAGTTGTTTGACGGATAAGAATGGCAACAAGAGGTCGAATTTGCCCTTCATTTAGACACTCTTTGTAACATGGAATCTTCTAAATCCATTTTTTTCTATAAAATTTGACTATTTTATATACAAACTTTTTATATAATTTATGTATTTTCTACGTCCTAACAGGGTTTACATTTTCGTTTTGGATGTTTGGATTTCGTTTTTTAAAAAAGATTGACTATTATATTTTTAAATGCTGAATCGGAATATGTAAAAATACCAACTGAAATTGTTGCACCGGAGAGAACCGGAAACCGAAAAAAATCCCTGAAATCCGGTGGATCCCGAACGAAAAAGTGAACCATGCATCCTAAAGAGAATCTTAGTGTGCCTTGTTATATGCTCACTAACCGGACAGAAGCTGTAACGGCCTAGGTGCTTTACATGTAATTATGATAATCATGTACACCATTCATCATTTATAAGCATCATGTCATCCAATGTTTATGTTAAAACATCTTGGTTGGAATGTGGGAATGAAACTAGAATAAAAAGCTCTTAGTGAGGGCAGTCAAACTCGTTTTTTGGGGTTTGTACCGTGGACTGTCCGGCCTTAGAGGACGTACTGTGGTCTAACTGGAAAAAAGCACTAGGATTGGCCAGCGGCTGTTGAGTTTTGACAAGTGAAAGGCGGACTGTCCGCTCTATTGCAGCGGTGTCGTGGTTCCGGGAACCGGGGTGACACAAGCTGTAGATTTGTTGTTCGGTGGGGGATGTCAGCACGGACACGCTCCGAATGGTGAGCCGGTAGACTCGAAGGTTTATACTGGTTCGGGATGAATCCCTACGTCCAGTGGAGTGTGTTTCTTGTATTACGAGGTGTGTGGAGGAGTTACAGTGGGCGCAAGCGCAGCGGAAAGGGTCTCCTGTTACTTGGCCTCTGTGCTCTTTCTAGTGTTCCTTGCTATCCTCCCATTCATGAGTGCCTCCCCTACTTTTATAGTTCAAGGGGGGTGCTTATAGTTCCAGGGGAGAAGAAGAAGAAAGGACATAGAGAGGAGGGAGGGACCCTGACGCGTGGGTCCCCTTGTTACAAGAGTCCTGCCAGAAGCCCGTGTGTTCCCGGCACGCCCTCGTCACGCGCGGTGAGGTCGTCTGTCCGGGGTCCTGTAGCTGAGCCGTGCCGGGGGTTCGATGTACCTGCAAATGCTTTTATTCTCACGGAGTTAGAGAACCGTATGGGGAGGGTGTTCTGTCCCGTCCGTCCTGGCCTCCTTTCTTTAGCTCTTGGCGTCAGACGGTCGTGATGTTAGGTGGCGGATTATCCGGCTACGGAGCGTCCCTGCCGAGCCGTTCCGTCCGTCCGTAACGGTGCATCGTGTATCATCGCGCCCCGCCGAGGGGTGAAGGTCGGTCGATTGCCTCCCGCCTCGTAAGTCTGTACGAAGCAGGGCTCGGTGGTCCTGTCTCTTGCGCTTGTTCGGTTTTGCCGGCCTCGCCACATCCTGCCAGGTATCCCGTTTTATAGGGTCAATCACTATCCGGCGTCATCCCCCTAGCCCCGTCGTGGCGGGATGTTCCAGGCGTGCGGCGTCAGGTGGTTGATGGCACATCTTGTCACAAGAGTACGCGTGCAGGCACGCGCTTGGCAGGTGGTGGCAGCGTGACGCCGTTCCGTCATAGCAGGCGTGGGCGCAGGAAGGCAGCTTGTCGTCCCATCATCCGGGCCCATGAGTGGACTTTTCGCTGCCTGGTCGTGGGCCGCACGCCGGTGGGTTCCAACGTCGGGCGTGGCATCGGTCGGGACTCTCCGCCTCGCCCGAGCCTTGATCTGAGGATCGGCTGCCTCGTGGGAAGGTCGGCCGCCTCCGTCCCGTACGAGCGTACGGGGCGAGGGTCGGATTGGTTCACTCGCCCTGGTCGCCGTGCGTTGGGTAAGCCCGTGGGCCTTTGGTTTGGGCCCGTGCAGGCCTTTCTTAGGCCTCTTTCCTCTGAAGGGTTTTATATTCTCCCCCGTCAGTAGCCCCCGAGCCTTCGATCAACCCTTTTGTGGTTGGTTGGAGGCTTACTCTAGGGGGAGGCGCGGAAGCGCATCCGTGGGATGTAGCCCCCGAGCCCCCGAGTGATTTCGTGAGGAATCGCTAGGGGTTGTCAGGGACTTGTGTGTGTGTGTGAAGCCGTTATGGGCATACCACAGGGTTTGCCTTTTAAGCCCATCGTCAGATCTTCAAGAGAATTTTCTTGAGTACCCAGTTTTGAATAGGATTTTTGGCGCGACCCCCTCCGGAAGGTCTGTTCGTTTTGACCTTTTGAAGGTTGGGCCGGCCGTCACCAGCCAGGTTGGCGTGAGTGCGGCGGCCATCGAGCTAATAGCGGGTAGTCCGAGTGAGATCCGACGGTTCTTCCGGTTTAGAACGGTCGTGGCGAGTTATCCCGTTGAGGGGCTCGACCCGCTGGGGGCATCTCATTGAAAGAACCTTTCCTTACTCGATCTTGATCCGGCCCTTTGGTCAGGAGTCTGTCCAAAGGGGGGCCACGTGGCCACCCCATCAACTGGGTTACCGCAAGAGAGTTTGAGGTATGGTCTCGGACACGGTCAGGGCAAATGGCCTTATGCCGGCTCACTTGGCATGTAGCTCGCTTGGGAGCTTGCCTGCCGACCGTCCCTCGCTCTATGCGCTGATTTAAGTTGGATCATGCATTGGTTTGGAGTCAGGTTTATGCTTACCCAGGATCGCTCTGGCGTAAAGGACCCGTCCGCGTGTCGTTCCGTCGACGCCGGCTCCCTGCCATCTCATTTAATGCAAGCGGGGTAGCTTAGGGGTCGTACCTTTTGAGGGAGGCGGGCCGTCCCGTCTCTCTGCCTTCTCGCGCCGTTCGAGAGAAGTCGGGGCGTGATCGTGGCCCCGTTTTCGAGGAGACGCCGGGGGTCGTGGTGGTAAATGCATAGTGGTGGGCCCGTCGACGGCCCTCCACGTCCGCTTGTCCCTTGTTTCCCCGTTATCCTCTGCGCGGGTTTATGAGGGAAGAGGAGAGAATTAGACTGTTTACTTGCCTCTTTTTCGCCTATGCTGTTTGCCTTCTCCTTCCTCGCGTTCCTCGTCGGTTCCTGCGCGCTTCTTCGCCGCCGCCGATGGCTTCCTTCCCTCGGTGCACGACCCCCAGGACGCGCCTGGCGCTCTTGGAGAAGAAAGGCTTCCTCCCCCCCTGGACGGTGCCGGGATCGCGGCTGCCAGAGCTCGGTAGCCTGCCTGATCCTCGGGGGAATGAGATCGTCATTCTCGCGCCCTTCTATGAGCGCGGGTTCGGTCTCCCCCTGCACCCATTCGTGCGGGGGCTCCTCTTCTTTTACGGCCTGGAGATTCAGCACTTGAATCCCAACGCCGTGCTTCACATGGCGTGCTTTATCACTCTGTGCGAGGCCTTCCTCGGGATAGCGCCGCACTTCAAGTTATGGTGCTACCTGTTTTGCCCCCAGCTCTCGCAAGGGCAAGGCGGGCAGTCCCTTGTCGGCGGCGTGACCATCCAGCTGCGCAACGGCCGTCGGCAAGACTACCTTCAGATCCCCTTCCCGTCTTCCATCTATGGGTACTCGGGGGAATGGTTCTATGTTCAGAACCTAGGTGACCCTCCCCTGGCGGACGGGGTCATGCCCCCGCCCGGATACATCGGGAGGGCCCCCGCCTTTACCGGTGCCGCCCCCTCGAGGCGGGTCCAATGGGACTGGGGTCACGAGAAGAGGAGCGCCAACCAGGTGGGGTTCCTCTTGGAGAAGATAGGGCTCCTCCGTCGCCGCGGTTTGACCGGCGTGATGCTGGTTTCGACCTTCATTCGGAGGGCTCTCCAACCGCTTCGGTGCCGTCGTTTCCCCATGTGGGAGTATACCGGCGTGGCTGATCCGGACCGAATCTCTGGCGAGGAGCTTACTCCTACAGAGATCCGGCTCCGTGTGATCGCCATCACCGAGGGGACCTCGACGGCGAACCTCCTTGGCGGTCCTCTGGCCCTCAATCATTCGATCAAAGAGAACTTGGTAAGTTCCTTTTACTGGACGTGTGATAGGTGCTTCTAGGCTTACTAATGTCGCGCCTCGTGTGGTTTTAGGGTGTTGGTTCTATGAGGCCATGCCCCGCCCCTCTTCCTGAGGATGCCGCCGTGAAGGCGGACCGAAAGCGAAAGAGGGAGGCGGAGGCGCACTTGGCGGATGAGCGCAAGAAACGCCATCAGCTGGCCCATGATAGAAAGAAGAGGGAGCGCGATCAGCGCGCCCGGGAGGAGGGTCGCTCGCCAACTCCTTCTACCGCATCATCCGACGAGGAGTGGTCTTTGGATGATACGCTCGAGGCCGTGCCGCTTGCTGGCGAGATTGGTGAAAGTTCAGGCTCGGACGTCCTCCCGGAGGCGATGCTGATCATGACTCTGCCGGCGGCGGGTGCTGTGCCCCTGTTGAGGGGGTCTCAAGGGTCGGTGGGGGAGTCTCAGCGCATTCCTGTTCCGGCTACGGTGGTTCAGGCGCGGGTGGAGCCGGTCGTGGAAGTTCCGTCCTCGCCGGAGCCGGAAGGGTCCGGCGTCCCTGTCGCGGTCTTGACATCGACGTCCGTGGCAACGCCAGGGACCGTGCCGGTGGAGGCGTCCGGAGGCTCAGGGGCGCCTGTGTTGCCGTCAGGGGCGTCGGCCGAGCTCGCTGCCGGCTCTTCTTCGGGCGCTTTGGTAGCGGTGACCGTCCAGGGTCACCTCCTGGGTCGGAGTCATCGCTGCCAGTGGGGGCGAGCGTGGCCCCCGTTACTTCTCATGCGCCAAGGCCGCCCTTGAGGGTCGACGCGCCGTCCGTCTCCTTGCCAGCAAGTGCGAACGTGCCGCCGGGGACGGCGTCTCGAGGTTGGAGGCGTCTCTTTCCCACGCCGCGGTCTTCTCGGTGAGCGATCCTCCCGCCTTTCTGTTGTGGTTGTGGTTTCCTGCGTTCTTGTTTTGCATGGTTGAATGCTTTTGGTACAGTCGGTTTATCCCGCATAAGTCACTCTCGGAGGCCGCACGGGCTGCGTGCCAGGGGGCGTCATCTGCGGCGTCATCGTCCGCGGTGGCGCCTTCCTCGCCGGGGGCGTCGATCCTCCGACCCCCTGTTGCGTCGCTGGCGGGCCCGAGGGTCGCCGCGGCGGATCCGGTGGGAGAGGCGGCGCTGGAGCAGTTGGAGCCAGCTTGCAAGGGTGCCGCGGACTCAGATGGCACGATGATTCCGCTGCCGTCACCTCCTCCTGGGCCTCCTCCATCGGGTGCCATCCGTCTGTTCATCCCTCCCCGGTTGATTCCAGCTATCCAGGAGGAATCTCCGCCGCTCTCCGCGGAGCAGGAGGCGATGGATTGGGGGATCATACAGGAGGCGTCCACCAGCGCGGCCGTCGACGTGGGAATGGTTTTGGAATCCCTCCAGACGGCGCTGGCAGCGGCGAGCCGTGCTGAGGAAGCGATCTCGCAGCGCGTGCTTCGTCATGGGGCGGTACGTGACCTCCTTTCGTCCTCCTTCGTATCGGTGTCTCTTTGGATCTTTTCGATCCGTGGAACCTTTTTGTTGTAGGCTCTGTTGGCTCGGGCTACCGAGCACATCTCTTCGCTCGGCGCCGCCTAGGCTGAAGCGGCGCAGGCGCGTATGGATGCCTCGCGCTCGCAGGAGGCGAGGGCCGCTGCCGTCCGGCAGGCGAGCATGTTGACCATGCGTCTCGACAGTGTTTCAGCTGAAGCGGCCTCGCTGCGCGCCAAGGCGGGGAGCCTCCGTCGAGAGACGGAGCAGCTTCGAGCGGAGCGCACCGCCGCCGTGAACGATACCTTGGCGTTGCACCGAGAGCTCACAGTCGCGACGCGGTGGGCCACTGAGGCGGAGCAGGCCCTGCTTGAGGTGACGGGCTCGCTCGAGCGGTCTCGCACGGAGCTCTCTGCCCAGGCCTCCGTCATTGCCGGTGAGCGGTGTTCTGAGGTGGTTTCTTGATTTCGCCCGAGGGCCGTTTGTCATTTTGTTGTGTTCTTTCTTTTCAGAGCTGCGAGGGGAGCTCCAGAGCCTTCGGGAGGCAGTTGGCTCGGCGTGCGCCTGGCTTTCACCACCGTCGCTCGCGCCGATGCTGGAGCGGGTGGCGGGGCTTCAGGAGCACGTCGAGCGCGTCGTGCGGCTGGCTGCCTTCTTTGGGAGCAGCCTGTCCTTTGCACAGGCGGTTTCCCACTTTAGGGAGCTTCGTCCAGTGCTCGCGCCGATCGCGGAGGGGTTTGCCGCTGGGGTGGCCGACGAGGAGGTGGAGAGGATTGAAGACGAAGTCCGCCCCCACGCCCTGATGGTCTCGAGCCATGTCGATCCGCCGGCCCTCCAGCGAAACCCATTGGCGGACTAATTTCCATCAGGAATTTGAACAATATGTTTGTAATTAACTTTTGTTGTTACTGGTGACCGACGGGCTTTTAATTTAATCCTGTGCCTTTGCCCTTTGTTTCTAAAAATTCACACGTGTTTTTGCCGTTGCGATCGTGTGCCGGCTGATCTAGGCTCGGGGAATTTTTAGAGGAAAGGTCGGGCGATGGGGCTTAAAGAAAAAGGTACTGAGTTGAGGGGGAGGTCGGGCAGCTAGGCTGGCCCTCCTCTTTTTTTGTGAGGGTAAGGGAAAACATGTACGGATAGTACATTCCCAGCCCCCAAGTAAAGCCAGGTGACCTTGTTCGGTCACTTTGGTTTACTGGTACGTGAGTAAAAATCGAATGAAACAGCTAGGGGTAGAGTTTCCTTATCTTTTAATATCCCACGTGTGGGTGAAAGGGTCGCCTCTGTCCGCGTTGCTCTTGCCGTGGCCCTTGCGCGCCTCATGCAGACCTATCTCGGGGGCCATCCGGCGTGGCAATCCTGGGGGCCCATCTCATCTTCCCTGTTTTGCCCGGTTATACGAGTGCATCTTTGGTACCGCTCTTTTTATTGGCCCGAGGCGCGTTGTGGCCGTGGCAGCGCCGGACGCAGAGCATGGTATTTTTGCGTATTTTTTGTTTCGAGTAGTCGCGTCGTCTGCAGCGGATCACGGCATCGGATGCCTCTGCACCCCTTGGCAGGGCTGTCGCGTCTCTAGAGCGAGGCAGAGGTACGGCGAGCCCCGGTGGTGTCCGTTGGGCCCTCTACAGGGAACTTGGGAGGCCGGCCGGGGCGCTCGCCCGCTGTCTCTTTGGCCGCGGCTATAAATAGAGGGGATTCCTCCCAAGGAAGGCATTTAGAGCCAGACAGCCAGAGCCCCTTGAGTCTCTACGAACCATGGGGTTTGCTTGTTCCATGGGAGAGCGACTTTCCTTCCTTTGTAGCGAGCAGGGTTGCCTGGGTTCAAGGTTTTTGTCCCGGGCGGGGAAAGCTGACCTTAGGATAGCATGGTCTTCTCTATGGTTCCTGCGTCTTTGGCTATGAATGTCTTCGTATGCGTGCTGGGTTTTGGCTACGAGTGGCTTCGTATATGCCACCTGTACCCAGAACGCCTTCCGGTGACCTTGTACCTGTGCGCCCCCTGCGCGGGCAGGCGTTCCACCTCAGGTCCTCTCGAGAGAGGCTTTGGTGGTTGCCTAGGTGAGGTTGTCCATGAGGATCCGGCGCCGGATGGTGGTGCGGGGGTTTCGCCCTGCCACCGCCTGGTGGGTCACGCGTCCTGCCGTCGGCGGGAGCCGGAGCTAAGAAGTCGCCGGCGTGATGGTGGTGAGGGGGCGACTATCAAAGTCTAGCCCTCCGCCCAGCACGCTCTAGGTGGCTTTTTGGCCACCCTCTCCTTGGTTCAGGTGCATCATTGGTTGCCTGACCCCCACGTTGCGCTCCCAAAAGAGGATGCTCATTGGTGGCGGCAGGCCCTATGTGGTGGAGTGCCGAGGAAGGTTCGCGTCTTCTTTGACGCTTACTGCACGGCGAAAACACCCACAAGGAAGGGGTGATGGCTCTTGTTGAGTGGGAAGGTTCTTGAGTGGGGGAGGGGGGGTTCGTGGCCTCCCCCGCCGCAGAGGCACCAAGAATCTTACTCCAACAAGAGCCAATGCCCGGGGGGCCATCTTCACCGGCGCAAGATGCGTGCGACCTTTTCCAACTCTGGCCCCATGGGGCGGGGCCTAGAGCTCCCTTTGATCCAAATATTGATGTAATGAGAGTTTTTTGAACAGAAGAATAAATAACTCCCGTACTTGTCTTGTGATTTTAATTTTCATTAATTTTTGCGACTTGTGGAGGCTCTGGGGCAGCGCCTGGACTCCCGCGAATTGACTTTTTGGGTCGGGCAGTATGTCTGCCTGGTTCACTCCCAGCCCCCGAGTTGGGCAAGGCAACCGATAGGTTGGTTTGGCCAACTTAGTCATGTGGGGGAGTGAACAGTAGTCTAAGGATAAAATCTCCTCAGGTTTTCAATGTTCCATGCGCTGGTGAAGATGTTACCGTCGGAGTCTTTGAGGTTGTAGGAGCCTGGCCGTAGGACCTTGGCGATGATGTAAGGTCCTTCCCATGGCGGAGTGAGTTTGTGCTTGCTTCTGGTGTCCATGACCCTTCTTAGTACTAGATCACCAACGTTGAGGGACCTGCTGCGGACCTGGCGGTCGTGGTAGCGTCGCGGGTCTTGTTGGTATTTGGCCGACGTGACGACTATTGCCTTTCTTGCCTCGTCTAGGAGGTCGTTGGCGAGTTCGGCGTCCGTCGTTTGTCGCTCGCTGTCGTACGCTCGGACCCTAGGGGATCCATATTCGAGCTCCGTGGGGAGTATGGCTTCAGCGCCGTATGCCAAGAAGAAGGGGGTGCATCCTGTGGCTCTAGATGGGGTTGTGCGCAAGCTCAAAAGGACGGCGGGTAGCTCGGCCACCCATTTTCCGCCAAACTTTTTCAATCTGTCGAAGATTCTGGGTTTGAGCCCTTGTAAGATCATGCCGTTGGCTCGCTCGACTTGGCCGTTGGTTCGTGGGTGCGCCACGGCGGCACATTTGACCTTTATGTTGAATTGGTCGCAGAACTGGAGGAAGTCATGACCCTTGAATTGGACTCCGTTGTCGGTGAAGCCCCCAGGCGCTTTTTTGAGGGGTCCAACCATATCCAGGCCCCAGACCGCAAAGGGCCACGTGATGGGGATAGTTTGGAGTGCCTGCGCAGGCATGTGAATCTGCCTGGCAAAAAATTGGCATCCTTCGCAGGTTCGCACGACCTGCTCGGCGTCAGCCATGGTTGTCGGCCAATAGAAACCTTGCCGGAAAGCCTTTCCTACCAGTGCCTTGGGGCCGCGTGGTGCCCGCAGATGCCTCCATGGATTTCGGCCAGGATCTGCTTCCCCTCATCGGTGGGGATGCACCTGTGTTTGATCCCGGAGGCGCTCTTTTTGTAGAGCTCTCCATTAATAATAACAAAGGACTTTGCTCTGCGGGCCACACGTCTGGCCTCGGTCTCGTCCTCGAGTAGGTTGCCGTCGGAGAGTCGGTTAATGATGGGAAGACGCCAGTCTGGACCCCCGACTACAGCTACCAGCCCCCGAGCCTGTGTGGCAGGGTCGGGGGGAATTGCCGTTGGTTCCTCGTCCGACGGTTCGGTCGTGACGGAAGGTTTATAAAGGTCGGAGGCGAAGACTCCGTCTAGAATGGGTTCCCGACCGGACGCTATGGTTGAGAGTCGGTCGGCTTCCTCGTTGAAGCGTCGATAGTTGTGCTCGAGCTCGAAGCCTTTAAATTTTTCTTCCAGCTTGCGTACCTCTTTATAGTAGGCACACATCCTGCGGTCGCGAGGCTCGGCCGCCTTCATGACCTGGTCGACCACGAGCTTTGAGTCTCCTCGCACGAGGAGGCGCCTTGCCCCCACCTCTACTGCTATACGGAGCCCGTTTACCAGGGCCTCGTATTCGGCCACGTTGTTAGTGGACGGGAAGTGGAGGCGTATGGTGTACCGTAGCCTGTGTCCCTGTGGGGAAATGAGGACAATGCCTGCCCCGCTGTCGGTCTTGAGATAGGACCCGTCGAAGTACATGATCCAGTACTCCGGATCCTCGACTGGCGGTGGTTCTTGTGCTTCGGTCCATTCGGCGACGAAATCTGCCAGGGCTTGCGATTTGATCACAGTTCTTGGCAGGTAGGTAATGTCGAGCCCGTTGAGCTCGAGTGCCTATTTCACGATGCGTCCTGTCGCGTCACGGTTACAGACGATCTTGCCCAAAGGGGCAGTGGAGACGACCGTCACCGGGTGTCGGTCGAAGTAATGGATAAGCTTTCTCTTGGCGATGAGTACCGCATAGAGGAGCTTCTGTACTTGCGGGTATCGAGCCTTGGACTCACTTAAAACCTCGCTGATGAAGTAGACGGGCCTCTGTACTTTGAGCGCTCGGTCCTCTTCCGCTCGCTCTACGACCTGGGCCGCGCTGACCACTTGTGTGGTGGCGGCGACGTATAAAAGCAGTGTTTCTGTTAGGTCGGGTGCGACCAACATCGGAGGAGTCGTGAGAAAAGCCTTGATTTTGTCCTGGGCCGCTTAGGCCTCCGGGGTCCAGGAGAAGCGGTCTCCCTTTCTTAGCAGCTTGTAGAGCAGCATCCCTCGTTCGCCAAGCCTGGATATAAAGCGGCTGAGCGAGGCGACGCATCCTACCAGTCGTTGGACTCCCTTCAGGTTTCGAATGGGGCCCATTCTTTGGATGGCGTCAATTTTTTCCTGGTTAGCCTCGATTCCCCTTTCGGAGACCATGAAGCCTAGGAGTTTGCCCTTGGGGACCCCAAAAACGCATTTTTCGGGGTTGAGCTTAATCCGGAACTTGCGGAGGTTCGCGAAGGTTTCCTCTAGGTCGGCTATGAGGCCATCGGATTCCTTGGTCTTTACGACTATGTCCTCGACGTAGACCTCCACATTTCGTCCTACCTGATCGACGAAACACAGGAGCATGCATCGCTGGTATGTTGCTCCCGCATTCTTCAAATCGAATGGCATGGATACGAAACAGAAGGGACCGAAGGGAGTGATGAAGGAAGTGGCGAGCTGGTTGCTTTCTTTCATCGCGATTTGGTGGTAGCCGGAGTATGCGTCCAAAAAGGATAGCAACTCACATCCTGCAGTGGAGTCGACCACTTGGTCAATGCGAGGTAGAGGGAAAGGGTCCTTTGGACATGCCTTGTTCAGGCTCGTGTAGTCGACACACATCCTCCACTTTCCATTCTTCTCTTTAACCATTACAGGATTGGCAACCCACTCTGTGTGTTGCACTTCTTTTATGAATCCTGCGGCTAAAAGCTTAGTGATCTCCTCCCCTATAGCCTTACGTTTCTCCTCGTCGAATCGGCGAAGGCGTTGGGCGACCGGTCTTGCGGTCGGTCGGATATTTAGGGAGTGCTCGGCGACCTCCCGGGGGATTCCTGGCATGTCGGCAGGCTTCCAAGCGAAGACGTCCCGGTTGGCTCGGAGGAAGTCGACGAGTGCGCTTTCCTATTTCTGGGAAAGCGCGGCCCCGATCCTGATCTTCTTGGAAGGGTCGGCAGGGTCGAGCGGCCTCCTTCGTGTCCTCAGAGGGTTTGAAGGTGCCTCCCCCAGCTTTGGATGTCTCGGGGACGTCTGGGGTGTTTCTTTGGTTGCCTCGGGGGCACCCGTTGACATGACCTTTTTGAGGTCGTCCATCTCCTTGGATGCCACAAGGGACGCGGCAAGCTCGCAGTTGGCCCGCTCGCACTTGTAGGCTTCTTTGAAGGAAGATCCTATAGTGATGACCCCGTGCGGACCGGGCATCTTTAGCTTGAGATATGTGTAATTTGGGATGGCCATGAACTTGGCGTAACATGGCCGTCCCAAAATCACGTGGTATGACCCCGCGAAGTCGACCACCTCGAACTGCAACTGCTCCGTGCGGAAGTTCGAAGGGTCGCCGAATGTGACGAGCAGCGTGATCTGCCCGAGGGAGTAGGCCTGCTGGCCCGGGATGATGCCGTGGAACGGGGCGTGACTGGGCCGCAGGCTTGTCCTGGGGATTCCCATCGCATCGAGCGTCTCAACATACATGATGTTGAGGCTGCTTCCGCCGTCCATGAGTACCCTTGTGAGGCGCTTGGGGCCGATGATCGGTTCCACGACGAGCGAGTAAGTCTCGGGGTGCGGAACTTTGTTCGGATGGTCACATCGATCGAAGGTGATCGGCTCTTCCGACCATCTGAGGTATTCAGGGACGGCGGGATTTACGGCATTTACCTCGCGGTTCGCGAGCTTGAGCTTGCGCTTGTCGCCGTAGGACTCCGGCCCCCCGAAGATCATGAGGCATCCCGTCGTCTCGGGGAATGTCTCGGCATCGTCCTTTTTCTCCGCCATCTGGGCGGCCTCCTCCGTCTTTGCCTTCTTCTGCGAAGGGTTGCCGACGAAGCGCTTGAGGAGTTCGCATTCCCGGAGCTTGTGACGCACCGGGAACCCATGGTTCTGGCACGGCCCGTCCATGAGCTTTTGGAAGTGCTCGTTGCTGGATTTGGCTGGTGGCTTGGGAGGTCGGTCAGCTGCGGCGACTTTATTTCTCCCGCGGTGTGTGCGCTCGTCCCTCTGATGCCTTTCGTCCCTCTGGCGCTTGCCGCGGCGCTCGCGCCGATCTTTTTTGGCGCCGCTTGTTCCCTCCCCATCATCATGGGAGGTTCTTCCCTTGCGGAAGATGGCGCCGACCGCGTCCTCGCCATCGGCAAACTTGGTGGTGATGTCGAGGAGATCAGCCGTTGTCTTGGGGCGCCCACGACCGAGCTCGTGGACGAGCGCCTCGTTCGTAGTGCCGTAAGTGAAGGCACTAACGACGTCGGCGTCAGTGATGTCCGGAAGCTCGTTCCTCTTCTGAGAGAATCTCCGGATGTAGTCCCGGAGACTTTCTCCGGACTTCTGGGTGCAACTCTTGAGGTCCCAGGAGCTCCCGGGGCGCTTGTACGTCCCCTGGAAATTCCCTACGAAGACCTTCTTGAGGCCTTCCCAGTCGTGGATGGTGTCCTCGGGCAAGTGCTCGAGCCATGCTCGAGGCGCGTCCCCGAGGTGGATGGGGAGATACTGGATGATGAGAGAATCGTCCCTGATCCCTACTAGTCGGCAGGCGAATTGATAATCCTCGCGCCATACGGCCGGGTTCGTGGACCCGTCGTAACTGGTGAGGTTGGTGGGTGCGCGCACTCGTGAGGGGAACTGCGCTTCGCGGATTGCGTTCCCGAAAGCGCGTGGTCCTGGTCCAGTTAGACTGGATCCATACTCGCGTCTTGCGTCCGGGGTGCGCGAGTGTGCGATGTTGTCCTGCTGCATTCGGCGGGCATTGAGGGTGTCGCGGGCATCACGCTTGTCGCCCAGGCGATCCTTGACAGGTCTCGCGGACGCTCGTGCCCCATTACCCTGTGTGGTCGCCGTCCGCGTGGTGCGTGCAGACGTATCCGCTGATGGCTGATTTGCCAACTCGGCCTGCTGCACCGCTGCCCTTTGCACGAGGCTGCGAAGGTTTTGGAGCGTGGCCTTGGCGACAGGCTCGCTGGGCTCCGGGATTGCCTGGAGCATCATGGCGGCGGCGGCGATGTTTTGGTCGGGGTGCGGGAAATATGGCGTCCCGTCGCTCCCTTGAAGGAGCTGGTTGGACGTGGCACCTGCGGGGCCCTTCGCCCTTATGCTGGCGTCGCCCCACCTCATTATGGAGCTCCTCGAGCCTATGTTTGAGGTCGTCGATCTCCTTCTCCTTCTGGCGAGCTCGTTTTCGCGCGCGAGGGTGCGTGCTTGTCGTTCACGCTGGTACTCCACCTCTTGGCTTGGGGTCTTTTGACCTCCAGCATCTCCGCCTATGGGAGGGGTTGCCACGAGGCATGTCCTTCCGATCGCGGCGGGGTGGTTTTCGTCCGAGCTGGAGACGGACTCGCTGCTGGAGACATCTTTCAGGAGGTCATGGACGGACGTCGGGTAGTGGCCCGCCATGGCCACGAGGGTTGATTGACGTGGCGTCTCGTCCCCGTGGATTGTGATGCGTGCGTCGGGGCGGCGCTTGAGCGCAGCGGTACGTCGCTTCAGCCTCCGCTTATCTGCCTTGGTTCCGGCAGGCGCGGGGCGTATGGGTCCTTCCGTCCTCGCTGCAAGGGGCGAGTCTGGGGCAGTGGCTTGGAGCGCCGCCATGAACGGCAGCGGTGGGTTCCCATGCAGCTGGGTTACCACGTTCGCGAGTGCATAGAGCACTTGATCGCGGTCCTCACAAGTGGAGGTTGAGCGGAGGAGCGCGTTGGCGCAGTCTGCGAGCGCCTTCATGTTGAGGTCGGCAGGCGTCGAGCGCGCAGCTTCTCCCATCGACGTGTCTTGCGGAGCGTCCGCGATTTGGAGGTCGTCCATGCCCTGAGTGAGGGCGTCGATGGATGGAGCAGGGTTGATGAGGCGGAGCTCGCCGGCGGCGGTGGCAACGAAGGTGAAGGCGTCGAAGGTGATGCGGCTCCCTGGTGTGAGGACCTTGTTGCCGACGGAGGTGGATGATGATGCCATCGGAGCGATGATGTCGCTTAGGTGCGCTGAAGATCCCCTACCTGGCGCGCCAACTGTCGTGGTTCCGGGAACCGGGGTGACACAAGCAGTAGATTTGTTGTTCGGTGGGAGATGTCAGCACGGACTCGCTCCGAATGGTGAGCCGGTAGACTCGAAGGTTTATACTCGTTCGGGATGAATCCCTACGTCCAGTGGAGTGTGTTTCTTGTATTACGAGGTGTGTGGAGGAGTTACAGTGGGCGCAAGCGCAGCGGAGTGGGTCTCCTGTTACTTGGCCTCTGTGCTCTTTCTGGTGTTCCTTGCTATCCTCCCATTTGTGAGTGCCTCCCCTCCTTTTATAGTTCAAGGGGGGTGCTTACAGTTTCAGGGGAGAAGAAGAAGAAAGAACATAGAGAGGAGGGAGGGACCCTGACGCGTGGGTCCCCTTGTTACAAGAGTCCTGCCAGAAGCCCGTGCGTTCCCGGCACACCCTCGTCGCGCGCGATGAGGTCGTTTGTCCGGGGTCCTATAGCTGAGCCGTGCCGGGGGTTCGATGTACCTGCGAATGCTTCTATTCTCACAGAGTCAGAGAGCCGTATGGGGAGGGTGTTCCGTCCCGTCCGTCCTCGCCTCCTTTCTTTAGCTCTTGGCGTCAGACGGTCGTGATGTTAGGTGGCGGATTATCCGGCTACGGAGCGTCCCTGCCGAGCTGTTCCGTCTGTCCGTAACGGTGCATCGTGTATCATCGCGCCCCGCCGAGGGGTGAAGGTCGGTCGGTTGCCTCCCGCCTCGTAAGTCTGTACGAAGCGGGGCACGGTGGTCCTGTCTTTTGCGCTTGTTCGGTTTTGCCGGCCTCGCCACATCCTGCCAGGTATCCCGTTTTATAGGGTCAACCACTATCCGGCGTCATCCCCCTAGCCCCGTCGTGGCGGGATGTTCCAAGCGTGCGGCGTCTGGTGGTTGATGGCACATCTTGTCACAAAGAGTATGCGTGCAGGCACGCGCTTGGCAGGTGGTGGCAGCGTGACGCCGTTCCGTCGTAGCAGGCGTGGGCGCAGGAGGGCAGCTTGTCGTCCCATCATCCGGGCCCATGAGTGGACTTTTCGCTGCCTGGTCGTGGGCCGCACGCCGGTGGGTCCCAACGTCGGGCGTGGCATCGGTCGGGACTCTCCGCCTCGCCCGAGCCTTGATCTGAGGATCGGCCGCCTCGTGGGAAGGTCGGCCGCCTCCGTCCCGTACGAGCGTACGGGGCGAGGGTCGAATTGGTTCACTCGCCCTGGTCGCCGTGCGTTGGGTAAGCCCGTGGGCCTTCGGTTTGGGCCCGTGCAGGCCTTCTTGGGCCTCTTTCCTCTGGGGGGTTTTATATTCTCCCCCATCAAGCGGACTGTCCGAGAACGGGCATAGGGAGGGCCGTAGGCGCTGGTGAGATTTTCTACCCAACGGCGGATTGTCCGAGCTCCTAGAGACGACTGTCCGCTGTTCTAATGAGCGGCGACTGAGTGGGCTTTGACCCCCAACGGCGGATTGTCCAGGGTTCAGGGCCGGACTGTCCGCAGTAGCTTATTGGAACTGGCAGCCGATCGGGAACTCCCTGGTAAATTTAGAGCTATAAGGGCGGACTGTCCGCGGGTTTGGCCCGGACTGTCTGCGGTGCATGTCTTAGTCACCCCCGAAAATGGCTAAGTCCCTCTAGGAGTCGTGACCCTCTACGGCGGATTGTCCGAGACCTAAGTCCGGATTGTCCGCATTTCTTCTGTGACAACCCCACAGTGCTCAGACTGTGACTGACCCCGGTATTCTTCCCTACGGCGGACTATTCGCCGCTTAAGTGCGGACTGTCCACGAGGGTCGCGCTGGCATCTGTTTGATGCGCTGTCGCGCATGCACGAGGGACAAGTGTCCTCTCTTCGCCCCTAAACCCCGAGTGAGGGTGTTTCTCATCCACAGCTCCCTTCATTCAGCCCCTTTCCTCTCTCTCTCAAGAACACCAAAGAAGAGAGCTCTTTCCCTCACTCTCCTCACTCAAGATCCAAGATTGAAGGCCAATGGAGACCATGGAGCCCCTCTCCCTTCATCTCTAGGTGATCCTCCATCAATCCCCTTCGTTTTTCCCCTTGATTCCATGGTAGGAGACCCTAATCCTCCTCTCTCCCATGGTTTTCTCTCTCTAGGTCAAGAAGGAGCTCGTGGCCCGATCTTTCTCCCCTTTGATTTCCATCACTTGGGGGTTGTTCTAGGAGCCTCCTCCATCCTAGGTAAGCTTGATTTCGTGGGTGGGATGAGTGGCATTGGTGTGCTCACGGTGTTCAGGGTGACCATGGAGCTCTCATGTTCATAGTATTTTGGGGATTTCTAACCCTAGCATGGTAATGTAGATATGACTCTAGGATATTTAGGATGATGTTGACTTGGGAGATGATGTGACCTAGGTAGCTTCATCATGGGGTTAATGCTAATTTATTCTTGCATATGTGGACAAGTATTGTTTATATTTCCTTTTAGATAAGAGATTGTAGACATTTAATCTTGCCTTTGATAAAATGCGTTGCTCACATATCTTGCATAACACATCATTTACATATCATGAGCATAGCATTATTCTTATATTTTGCATCATATACACCTGTGTAGAGATCGCACCGGTGAATCAAGTGGAGGTTGAACCCACATTAGAGCCAGCGAGTGACGTCTCTTCTTTTGAGAACCAAGGCAAGCACCCTTTCTTTTACTCCATCTATTTGGATCAAATATGTACTTTAATGTTAGTGCATGACATGTGTAACGAGTAGAGCCTATTAAGCATTTCCACTAGGCGTAGAACAAATTCTAGTTGAGTATGAATGCTAGGCGTCTCGAATTAATTGCTTAGCATTGTTTAGAAACGGTAGAAGACGAGAGATGGCAAGGTCACCGCCCTTCGCGAGCTTTAGGAGTTGTTTTTATTTCAGCTTCATATCGGAATGGTAAAAGTGGATCTCTATTATTGCTTAATATGATTCGGGCTTGGTGCAAGGTGATGCTTCCTCAAGTTATATAAGGATGACAGTTGTAGCCTTCGGTTTTGAGCACCATTCCGTACTCAGCACATGCTTTTTATGGGGCGGAGGGGGGAGGGAAGCCAAGTACCATAAGTTGCCCGGAGCAACCAATGAATTCAGGCGAGATGGTTGAGGTGTAGCCGAAGTTGCCTGACGTACTAGGGGCTCGGTGCACCTAGCCTTTCCCGCCCATTCAGAGGGCATTTGGGGCGGGTATGTGAAAAGTTGAGGGCATGAATCAACCCTTATCCTAGGCCAAGGATATGGAAGTTCGGTCTTGTGCCTCGTGTGGAAAAAGGAATACACCCCGGCCGGATGATGATCTATTCAAATAGCCGCGCTCTCGGTCATTTAGCACGCTCTCTACTATCCTTCAACATAGAGTTTTGGTTGTGAGCTATGGAAGATTGCCTCTTGCTCATGATGCTAATTACTTTTGTGCAAATGTATTGGTGAATGCTTAGAGTAAGGCTAGAAGCTTTGTCTTTTGCTTATTATAACTTACTCAAATGCTTTTCCTCACGTCAAATTAAATGAATGAGCATTGCATTCCACCACATACTTATGGCTTGGGATAAGACCTGCTAGTACGAAATGTACTAATGGTGATGCCGTTAAGTTGATTTCAGGTGAACCGGAGGCCGTGTATGGCTATTTCTATCCCGCTGAGGGCGGCGAAGGCCAATAGTGATGAGCTTGAGTTGCGTGGGAATCATGTTGTGGCATGAGACACGTTCCTTATTTTGTCGTATGTCGTATGGAAGAGCCACGATGATACTATTCCGCTACAAAACTCTAAAATCTTTTATGTAATTTGAACCTTGGTCTGTAAAACTTAAGACTTGTTGTGACGATGTATGCAATGTGACTTGGTTATGGAAGATCCTTGTGTTGAAAAAATGTGGAATACCGGGGTCGCTCGGGTCGAATTGGGGGTTCAACGGATGAAACTCGGTTTAGCTTGGGTGATCTGGGTGGCTCCCTCACAGAAGCTGTGATGTGCATGTTAAACAGTCTAAATAAAAAAAGACTTGAGAAAGGGGAAAATTAGATGACACAATCACTCCTTGCCATCACAGGCGAACTTAAAAAATGTACGATGTGATTAATTTTTTCCATAACTTCTATCATTTTTTCATATTTAAAAATTTTATTTAAACATGTAAAAACACAACTCATACTCAAATTACCTTTAAGTCCCCTTTAGAATCAAGGATTTTATAAAAATTCCATATGAAACAGTTAAAAACATAGGCCTTGGTGATAACGCAAATGGTAACATGTGAATTTTTTTAACAAGACAAATGGTTAAAGTTGTAGAAAAAAATCACTCATGTCAGGCCTCATATGGAATGAATTTTTTCAGAGGAATGTTAGAGAAATGGTATTGCAAATAAATTAAGTTGTTGAGAGACGTTTGAAACAAAGAAACATGTCTTCCCGTCACGGAGGAAAGCCTTGCTTTTCTTTACAAAACGGAGGAATCATTGTAAGAAAAATGGGCCCTAAGCCTTGTGCTTAGTTTTCTAATGTGGTTTTGGTGGTTGAAGTGACAACACGTGCCATGGGACTAATATTTGTGTACAAGTGTTTTGTCTAAAGTCTCAGGGGTGCAAAAGGTGGACTTGGGGTACAAACACCTCAAAGGAAGACCTAAAAGGCACGAGAAAAGATCCCAAGCCACCATCAAGTTGCAAGCGAGGGTCCTGACTCGGCGGTCCCGATTTTTTGGGGTACCAAGAAATCCGGAGAAGCCCCATCGAGTGCACCGGCGAGAATAAAAAGCCCTAGATTGAAGATACAAGCCCCAGTGCAAAATGCCACCATCGGACAGTCTAATGGTCCATCGAACGAGCTGGACAGCGAGGAATGAGAAGACAAAGTCCCGGCGCTTCAAGCATCGGACCACCATCGGACGAGCTGGACAGCGAGGAAAAGACCAAGTCCCGGCACTTCAAGCATCGGACTGTCCGATGGTGGTCCATCGGACGAGCTGGGCAGCGAGGAAGAAAAAGACCAAGTCCCGGCGCTTCAAGCATGGGACGGTCTGTGAAGTGCCCCCGATTTCTCGGAAGCTAAATGTGATACAAAAGCTAGTCCCAGGAGGCTAGCTACACATTTATTCAAAGCAGTAAAGAGTCTGACTTAGCGATTACAACACAACATTACATAAATCAGCGGAAGCGGTAAATAAAACGAGCATCTTTTATTCGACCCAACTCCACAGGCGGTTGGGGATAAGAGCACGACCTAGCCGAAGAACGCTTCAGCGAACGCGTCGAAGTCCTCTGAAAAACGACAACAAAGCAAGGGTGAGTACTTCGTACTCCGCAAGCCCACCTCACTCCTCGCGGAGGGACGGGTAAAGACCTATTAGTACATGCAAGGGAATATCTGTAGCTTAGGGTGTTTGCCATGATAAGAGTTGCGCATGCATGGGATAACTAGTTGGAATGTTTTTAGTTTAGTAAAACGGTTTTATTCCCCCAGAACAAATACTTGCCGTCGGACTGGCCGGTCCGGGCGGCTCGTGGCTCACCGGCCACCACATTTTTCACACACTCCTCCTCGGCAACCGCAGCTGCCTCAAAACCATTCCTTTTAACCCTTCCCATCCCACATTTTGTAAGAAGCTAGTTTCCGAGACCAAACCGTAACCCCGTCCATAACAATGGACACTGGACTATCCGGATAGATTTTAAACTCTGATCAGAGATGTGCACTTTACCCACAAGTTCGGATATCATGATAGGAGCGACCATATCATATCAATCCTATCTAGGCCATTCCCGTGCAAGGCTTCCCCAGACTTCAACCATGAGAGACGCGGGACCACCTGTCGCTCAGACCCGCAGCCACGCGACTGTTGACCCCTGACCGCAGCCATGCAACCGCGCCCATTTCCCAATCTCTCATGCATCCCAGCACACCGGTCTACGTCCGGTTGGTCCTTGCGGGGTCCGACCACGGGTTGCCGCATACAACCTCGAGTGGTTGCACAAGCGGGTTAGGTGAGATGAGACGTAAACTCGGTCCTTAAGGGTAGAGCTCCCACATTCGCTCATCAACTGAGCTATCACCTGCCCGACCCTCGCAACAAGGGCCGGACTCCGGGGCTTCCGTGATCACGTCACCCCAGGGTTTCTACCCCCAAATGTGGCTTCAACAACCGAAGTCGTCTGCCGGGGTCTTTCCCCATGTTTTACACCAAAACACTTTCCTTTTCTTTTCCGCCCATCCATAATTCATTTTCCAAGCGAGGAATTATAAATGGTATAGCATATGAGCGATCCCACCTATGCGCGCTACTTCTATTATGGCTTAGGAGGCTACTTTATTGGGGTAGTCCTTAGCTAGCAAAACATGCAGGGTTTTTGTGTTATGAACCTGGGCCGGGGTTGTATTGACGAAAATTAGGTATTTTTATGCATCAAGCACGGGGAAATTCAGTGGACTTGCCGTCGTCAAGCTCTTCGTCACAGCGAAGTTCGGGAGTTGCTTCCTCGGGCTCGGTGTCAACAGCAGTCACTTCCGGTTCCGGCGGGTTCTCGGGCGTTTCGTCTACCGCAAAAACAAACACACAAGTAAACATACATGCATACATATTCAAAACAGAGTGGAAATTATGTGGATGGGTAGAGGGTGATTTTAGATGAATTTAGGTGGAAGAATCACTTGATTCGGAGTTAAAATGACCGAGATATACACATTTCAATTTCTGGAATATTCAAAAATCATCTGGAAAAGGGAAAAACCACGCGGGCCGAAATAGCGCGCGCAGCCCAACCCCTTCCTCCGAAACGGCTCGGCCCATCCCCTCACCGCGCCCGTGGGCCTTAGCAGGCCGGCCCACTGGCCGCGCGGAGGGGAGGGACGGCGGGCGAACGGCGTCCACCCGGCCCCACCTGTCAGTCTTACGGCGACAGGGGGCGACGGTGACGGCCGTCCGGCCCGAGCCGATCCGGGTCTTGGTTGAGCCGGTCGCCGGGGGCGGAGCGGTTCACCGGCGGCTTGCCGCCGGTGATCCGGTTCCGTCGCCGGGGACCGTCCCAGGAGCGAGGCGGATCCAAGCTGAGAAGGTTGATGTAGACGTGGACGTGGATGGCGCGGTGTGGGAGCTCAACGGCGAGCGCCGAGGTGGAGGGTCAAGGCGCGGTGGCGCTCCGGCGAGGCCGGGGCGGGGCCGGGCCGAGAGAGAGAGGGGAAAGGTGCGCGTCCTTACCAGGGACGCGGTGCTCACCTAATGGGGCTTCGGGGTAGCTCGGAGCTCCGGAATCGGAGAGGGAGGCGGTCGGCAAAGGCGGGCACCGGGACGGGGTGGACGGGGCGTTCGCGCTGAGGCGCTTGCCGAGGGTGGAGGTGGTGGGTGCGTGCGTCGGGGTGAGCGGGAGGAAGAGCCGGCGCGGGGGCTTGCCCCTTTTATAGGTGGCGACGCGGCGGCGTCGAGGTGGGGCCGATGTCGTCCGGCGGGTCCCGGAGCAGGGGAGGGGAGGCGTGGCGCGCTCGGGTGAAGTGGGCGCGTCCGCGTGCGTGAGTGTGGCAGTGTGCGCGTGCGAGTGGGAGGAGGAGGGCCGACGCGGCGCCGTGGCGCGCCGGCATGGCGTGCCGAGCCGGCGGGGACCGGACACTCCCGTGGGAGGGGTAGCGGCTTGCGTGCCGCGGCCGGGCTAGGGCGGTGACTAGGGGCGCTCAAGTGCCTGGCCGAGGTGCTGCGGCGGCGCTCGAGTGCCTGGCCGAGGTGCTACGGCGGCGCAGAGAGGTGGGGGACGGCGCGGCGACGACGGCGTCGCGCGCGTGCACGCGTCGTCGCTGGCGCGCGCTGGAGGTAGGGGACGGGTGCGAGCGAGTGGGCCGTTGGGCCGGAGAAGGAGCGGGAGCTGGGATCTTCGGCTGGGCTCGGCCCATGCGGGAGGGGAGGAAGAGAGATGGGGGCGCTGGGCCGGGCTGAAAGAGAGAGGGAGGGGGCGCTGGGCCGGGCTGACAGAGAGAGGGAAGGGGGCGCTGGGCCAGGCTGACAGGGAGAGAAGGGGGCGCTGGGCCGGGCTGAGAGAGAGAGGGAAGGGGAAGGAGAAGGAAATTTCGGCCCGGGAAGGTAGAAAAGGTTTTTCATATTTGTGAATTTGATTTTAGAGATCGAACTGTGGAGATTTGAGGGAGAGTTTTGCAAACCATTTGAAAACCGGGTGCATTTAGAGGTGCATTTTGAGGTAGATAAAACTCGGGGTATTACAAACCTACCCCCCTTAGAAGAGATCTCGTCCTCGAGATCGGGTTGGTTTTCGAACAGATGGGGGTGTTCTTTCCTGAGAGCATCTTCTCTTTCCCAGGTTGCCTCCTCTTCGCCGTGACGGCTCCAAAGAACTCTGCATAACTTGGTTGTTGTAGTCCGTGTTTTCCGGGCGACTGTATCCAAAATTTTGATTGGTCTCTCTTGATAAACTAGATCCGGTTGTAACTCTTCGGCAGTCAGGTTTATTTGTTGGTCCGGTACTTTCAGGCACTTTCTTAGTTGGGATACGTGAAACACGTCGTGTATGTCACGCATCGATTCTGGCAGCTCCAACTTATAGGCGACCTTTCCTATTCGCCGAACCACCTTGTAGGGTCCGATGTAGCGGGGTGCGAGTTTTCCTTTGATCTGGAATCTCTTTGTCCCTCGAATAGGTGACACCTTTAGGTACACTGAGTCTCCCTCTTCAAAACTAAGTTCCCGTCTTCTGCCATCGGCATAACTCTTCTGTCGGGATTGAGCTTCCTTCAGTCTTGCTCTGACTTCTGCCACCTTTTCTTCTGCTTCTTTAATTAAGGCAGGTCCTACTAAGGATCGTTCTCCCACTTCATGCCACATCAGCGGGGTTCTACATTTTCTTCCATATAGAGCTTCAAATGGCGCCATACCTAAGCTGGCTTGGCGTCCATTGTTGTACGAAAACTCTGCAAACGGAAGGCTGGCTTCCCAGTTGGTGCCATAGGTGAGAGCGCACGCTCTCAACATATCTTCCATGACTTGATTTACCCTTTCTGTCTGGCCATCTGTCTGTGGGTGGTATGCGGTGCTGAAGTCTAACTTTGTGCCCATTGCTTCTTGCAGACTTTTCCAGAACTTGGAGGTGAACTGTGTCCCTCTATCTGACACTATTCTGCTGGGTATCCCATGCAACTTTACCACATTCTCGATGTAGAGCTGGGCTAACTTTGCTCCATTATAGGTGGTTCGCACAGGCAGGAAATGAGCAGTTTTTGTGAGTCTATCAATAATGACCCATATGGCATCATTCCCTTTTGGCGTTCTTGTTAACCCTGTCACGAAGTCCATACCTATCTCATCCCATTTCCACATAGGGATGGGTAGGGGTTGCAATAGACCTGCTGGTTTCTGATGTTCTGCTTTTACTCTCTGGCAAACGTCACATCGTGCCACATATCTTGCGATATCTGCCTTCATGCCCTTCCACCAGTAATCTGTTTTTAGGTCCAGGTACATCTTGGTAGACCCTGGGTGAATAGAGTAGGCTGAGTTATGGGCTTCTTCCATCACAATTTTCCTGGTTACTCCTGTTTTCGGCACACAGATTCTGTTTTTAAACCATAGGGTGCCTTTCTCATCAACCCGAAGTCCGGTGACTGGCCCGGTACCGATGCGCTGGATTGCCTTCTGAATTTCTCCGTCTGCCTTCTGGTCTTGCCTTATTTGTTCTACCAAGGTTGGTTGAACTGCCAACAGGCCTTGTTTGGGTTCTTGTACAATGTGCATGTTGAGTTTCAACAGGTCCTCTTTTAAGTGTTTATTCCTTGGGATCCACTCCTTGCCATATGCTTTTCTGCTCAATGCATCTGCTACCACATTTGCCTTGCCTGGATGGTATTGAATGCTCATATCAAAATCTTTGATTAGTTCTAGCCATCTGCGTTGCCTCAGATTCAGGTCAGGCTGGGTGAAAATGTACTTGAGGCTCTTGTGGTCAGTATACACCTCACACTTGTTGCCAATCAGATAGTGTCTCCATACTTTCAGTGCATGTACCACCGCAGCTAACTCAAGGTCGTGCGTGGGGTAATTTTGCTCATGATCCTTGAGTTGCCGGGAGGCATAAGCTATCACCTTGTCGTCCTGCATGAGGACGCAACCCAACCCTTGCCGAGACGCGTCACAGTATATGACGAAGTCCCGGTGAATGTCAGGCAGTACTAAGACTGGGGCTGAGGTTAGTTTGGCTTTCAGCTCTTGAAAGCTTTTCTCGCAGGCCTCGGTCCATTCGAACCGGGCACCCTTTTTCTGGAGCGCTGTCATGGGCTTGGCAATTTTCGCAAAGCCCCCAATGAAACGGCGGTAAAATCCCGCCAATCCAATGAAACTGCGGACTTCGCTTACATTAGTCGGTTGTGGCCATTCCATTACTGCCTCTACCTTTTCAGGGTCCATTGTTACCCCTTCTGCTGTGATGATATGCCCCAGGTATGAAATTCTTTCTAACCAGAACTCACATTTACTGAATTTAGCATACAACCGGTGGCTTCTTAATTTCTCCAGTACTTTCCGGAGGTGTTCTTCATGCTCCTCGATTGTCTTGGAATAGACAAGTATATCATCAATGAAAACTATGACGTGCTTGTCTAATTCGTCCATAAATATCTTATTCATGAGGTTCATGAAGTAGGCCGGGGCATTGGTGAGTCCAAAAGGCATCACTGTGAATTCATACTGGCCATATCTGGTAACGAAAGCAGTCTTGTGTATATCTTCCTCTCTGATCTTGAGCTGATGGTAACCTGACCTCAAGTCTATCTTGGAGAAACACTTTGCTCCCTTCAGCTGGTCGAATAGATCATCGATCCGCGGAAGAGGGTACTTGTTTTTGATGGTCATCTCGTTCAGGGATCGGTAATCTATACACATTCTCATACTTCCATCTTTCTTGGATACAAAGAGCACAGGGGCTCCCCATGGGGAAGAACTGGGTCTGACAAAGCCCTTCTCCTGCAGGTCTCTGAGCTGTTCTTTCAGTTCCACTAGTTCCTTTGATGACATTCTGTATGGTCTCTTGGCAATGGGTGGAGTTCCGGGGTAAAGATCAATTATAAATTCTATATCTCTGTCTGGAGGCATCCCGGGTAGCTCATCAGGGAAGACATCTGGGTACTCTCGGGTTATAGGTACATCATGGACGGTCTGGATTTGTACGTGGAAGTTCATGGGGTCGCGGGTAGGTTTATCGACGTGGAAGAATACTCTGGTTCCATCAGGGTGGACTAGGTGCACAGTTTTGTTTTTGCAGGTTATGACGCCCTGGTGAGAGCTCAACCAGTTCATGCCCAGAATGACGTCAATGTCCTGGGACTTGATCACTATGAGGTTTGCGGTGAACACTACCCCTCTTAGAAGGATTTGGACCCCGACACACCCGAGTTGACACGGGATGTCAGCCCCGGGTGTTCGGGTCAGGAGGGGCTTTTTGAGTGGTATGGTGGGGATGTTGTGTTTCTCGACGAAGGATGAGGATATAAATGAATGTGATGCACCAGAATCAAATAGAATAGTTGCTTTAACTGAGTTTACCAGGAACTCACCGAGAGCCACACCAGTAGCCTGCTGTGCTTCCTGCGCTTCGACATGGTTGATGCGGGCCCTGTTAGCTGGTGGCAGGGGTGGCTTGCCGGACTGAGTACTCGTCGCAGGACGGTTCCCGGTAGCACTGGTCTGTTTTGGCCCATTTACTGAGTTGGAGAAGGTGGATGCTGCTGGTCGCATCGGTTGAGGACAGCTGAACTGAAAATGCCCGGGCTTGCCACACTTGAAGCAGGTACGAGGGTCATACTGCTGAGTCTGATAGCTGCTTTGAGTTGGAGCAAAGCGTGACGGGTTCGAAATAGTGTTTCTGGGGGGCACACCATACGAGCCCCGTGACACTTGCCCACCAAAGCTCTTCTGACGGAAACGGCGTTCCTGGCGCTGGGATTTGATCTCCATAAACTTCCTTTTGAGCTGACTTTTCTCTTCGCGCTTATCTTCTTCTATCTGGATGACTCGGTTGATCAGTGTTGCGAAGCTTGGTGCTTCATTTGAGTGAACTATGGACTTGATTTCAGGGTTCAGTCCCCGAATGAAACACTTGCACTTCTTAGGATCAGTGTTGACTTCTTCCGGTGCATAACGGGACAGAGTGGTGAACTTCTCAATGTACTCTTGCATGGTCATGGTGTTCTGCTTCAGCTTCCTGAATTCTTCTGCCTTGAGATCTCTTGCAGCTTCTGGAACATGATATTTGCGGAAGTCTTCCAGGAATCCTTCCCAGGTAACTTGCCCTCTGTGAGCTTCACGGTAACTTTCCCACCAGGCCAGTGCTGCCCCAGTGAGTTGATGAGTGGCCAGGGCTACCTTGGTTGGCTCATCACAGTTAATAATTTCCAACTTTCTTTCAATAGTCTTGATCCAGTCATAAGCTTCAAGGGGATCGTGGGATCCAGCAAAAGGTGTGGGTCTTAATTTCATGAACTCCCCCATCAGATTCTGAGCTCTGCCTTGCTGGGGTGGCGGTGCCCTTTGAGCTATTCCTTCTATGCAACGGACCAAATTCTGAGTCAGTTCCACGATCGGATTGGGTGGTGGAGGTGGAGTACGGGCCCGTTGAGACGGATGAGTGTGACTTTCTGCTCCACTGTTTCTACTTTGTTCACCTGTTGCTGCTGGGTTCTGAACAGCCGCTACTGCTGCTGCTGCTGCTGCTGGCTGGCCATTGTCACCCTGCCCTTCTGCCACTGCTTCTGGCACCACATTGTCGGCGTTGCCCGAGTTGTGAGATGCCATCTGAAAGACATGGGTGGTGTTTAAGATAGAGATTAAGTGTTCTTCGTTGGTAGACAATATCACGAGGTTTTCAAAATTTTATTTTATTCAAACAACCGTTCTAGCGTTACAAGGGGGCAAAGCATGCCCTAGGACACCATGGTTGACTCTATTCGAGGAGGTCTATCAATTCCTCCAAGGGAGTTGGGGTACCCTCTCGGGGAAGCATCTCGAAAGCAGAGAGGTCGATATCAATATCGTCGTCAGGGAAAGCCTCACTAGGTGGAGGAAAAAGACTCCAATCTAACTCTAGACTGGCTAAGTCAGCATCCTGGCGTCCCTCTGTCTCCTTGTTTTGTGCGGGTTCCTCAGGCTCCGTCCTGGCCTTCTTTGTAGTGTGTTCTTCCGTTGCTGGCTTTTCAGGCTCGATTCTGGTCCTTTTTGCCATGCGTTCCATCTTTGCCTTGTACTTGTTGCGCGTGCTCCTCACCATCTCCCAAGCTGCCCTTTCCTTGTCCTCAGTAGCCGCTAATCTAGTACGTAGGGAAGCATTCTGGATTCTCAGCTCTCTGGCCTCCATTTCACTGGCTAGCACTCGTCGGTGGGTTTTGAACAGTTGCTTGTCTAGCTTTTGGAAATGGGTGTCTAAGGCGTAAAGGTAGTTGGTCAAGCTGGATATGGTGGGGTTTTTGTTGGATATCCTAGCTTCTACTACTGGGGTTAGGCGTCTCTTCCATAAGGGAGTGGTTCGGTCTTCCGCTGGGAAGAACCGTACGCTGGTGTGCTCGATTTCTTTTTCATAGATGTTGCAGAGGCGGCGAAGGGTGTTGAGAGCTGCGGTGTGCTTGGTAAGGTTTGGGTCATGGCCAGGGGTAGTTACTGCAAAGCCGGGGTGTTTCTTGCTGGCTTCTATGTATACGGTTATGGCACACCCTATGGTGTCAGGCTTGTGGAATTCTACAATTTTGTAGTAAGGCTCTTTGGGAATGTCGAGTAGCCGAGTGCAATGGAGCAAGAGTGTGACGAAGTCAGTCTCTCCGTGCTCACTGGTCGCGAGAGCTGGAATCGCCGGGGCCATCTGGAGACGGAACAAGCAGGAGTAAATAGATGGATAAGCACCAAGAAAGTTTTATAAAAGAATTTGGACTCAGAAACGTTATTTGACTTAGGGTCGCGTCTTACGGCCAACCTACGGCTCTGATACCACCTGAAGTGCCCCCGATTTCTCGGAAGCTAAATGTGATACAAAAGCTAGTCCCAGGAGGCTAGCTACACATTTATTCAAAGCAGTAAAGAGTCTGACTTAGCGATTACAACACAACATTACATAAATCAGCGGAAGCGGTAAATAAAACGAGCATCTTTTATTCGACCCAACTCCACAGGCGGTTGGGGATAAGAGCACGACCTAGCCGAAGAACGCTTCAGCGAACGCGTCGAAGTCCTCTGAAAAACGACAACAAAGCAAGGGTGAGTACTTCGTACTCCGCAAGCCCACCTCACTCCTCGCGGAGGGACGGGTAAAGACCTATTAGTACATGCAAGGGAATATCTGTAGCTTAGGGTGTTTGCCATGATAAGAGTTGCGCATGCATGGGATAACTAGTTGGAATGTTTTTAGTTTAGTAAAACGGTTTTATTCCCCCAGAACAAATACTTGCCGTCGGACTGGCCGGTCCGGGCGGCTCGTGGCTCACCGGCCACCACATTTTTCACACACTCCTCCTCGGCAACCGCAGCTGCCTCAAAACCATTCCTTTTAACCCTTCCCATCCCACATTTTGTAAGAAGCTAGTTTCCGAGACCAAACCGTAACCCCGTCCATAACAATGGACACTGGACTATCCGGATAGATTTTAAACTCTGATCAGAGATGTGCACTTTACCCACAAGTTCGGATATCATGATAGGAGCGACCATATCATATCAATCCTATCTAGGCCATTCCCGTGCAAGGCTTCCCCAGACTTCAACCATGAGAGACGCGGGACCACCTGTCGCTCAGACCCGCAGCCACGCGACTGTTGACCCCTGACCGCAGCCATGCAACCGCGCCCATTTCCCAATCTCTCATGCATCCCAGCACACCGGTCTACGTCCGGTTGGTCCTTGCGGGGTCCGACCACGGGTTGCCGCATACAACCTCGAGTGGTTGCACAAGCGGGTTAGGTGAGATGAGACGTAAACTCGGTCCTTAAGGGTAGAGCTCCCACATTCGCTCATCAACTGAGCTATCACCTGCCCGACCCTCGCAACAAGGGCCGGACTCCGGGGCTTCCGTGATCACGTCACCCCAGGGTTTCTACCCCCAAATGTGGCTTCAACAACCGAAGTCGTCTGCCGGGGTCTTTCCCCATGTTTTACACCAAAACACTTTCCTTTTCTTTTCCGCCCATCCATAATTCATTTTCCAAGCGAGGAATTATAAATGGTATAGCATATGAGCGATCCCACCTATGCGCGCTACTTCTATTATGGCTTAGGAGGCTACTTTATTGGGGTAGTCCTTAGCTAGCAAAACATGCAGGGTTTTTGTGTTATGAACCTGGGCCGGGGTTGTATTGACGAAAATTAGGTATTTTTATGCATCAAGCACGGGGAAATTCAGTGGACTTGCCGTCGTCAAGCTCTTCGTCACAGCGAAGTTCGGGAGTTGCTTCCTCGGGCTCGGTGTCGACAGCAGTCACTTCCGGTTCCGGCGGGTTCTCGGGCGTTTCGTCTACCGCAAAAACAAACACACAAGTAAACATACATGCATACATATTCAAAACAGAGTGGAAATTATGTGGATGGGTAGAGGGTGATTTTAGATGAATTTAGGTGGAAGAATCACTTGATTCGGAGTTAAAATGACCGAGATATACACATTTCAATTTCTGGAATATTCAAAAATCATCTGGAAAAGGGAAAAAACCACGCGGGCCGAAATAGCGCGCGCAGCCCAACCCCTTCCTCCGAAACGGCTCGGCCCATCCCCTCACCGCGCCCGTGGGCCTTAGCAGGCCGGCCCACTGGCCGCGCGGAGGGGAGGGACGGCGGGCGAACGGCGTCCACCCGGCCCCACCTGTCAGTCTTACGGCGACAGGGGGCGACGGTGACGGCCGTCCGGCCCGAGCCGGTCCGGGTCTTGGTTGAGCCGATCGCCGGGGGCGGAGCGGTTCACCGGCGGCTTGCCGCCGGTGATCCGGTTCCGTCGCCGGGGACCGTC
This sequence comes from Paspalum notatum, assembly GCA_022530915.1. Taxonomy (NCBI): domain Eukaryota; kingdom Viridiplantae; phylum Streptophyta; class Magnoliopsida; order Poales; family Poaceae; genus Paspalum; species Paspalum notatum. Next base: position 18,995,980 of record CM039686.1, read on the forward strand.
CCAGGAGCGAGGCGGATCCAAGCTGAGAAGGTTGATGTAGACGTGGACGTGGATGGCGCGGTGTGGGAGCTCAACGGCGAGCGCCGAGGTGGAGGGTCAAGGCGCGGCGGCGCTCCGGCGAGGCCGGGGCGGGGCCGGGCCGAGAGAGAGAGGGGAAAGGTGCGCGTCCTTACCAGGGACGCGGTGCTCACCTAATGGGGCTTCGGGGTAGCTCGGAGCTCCGGAATCGGAGAGGAAGGCGGTCGGCAAAGGCGGGCACCGGGACGGGGTGGACGGGGCGTTCGCGCTGAGGCGCTTGCCGAGGGTGGAGGTGGTGGGTGCGTGCGTCGGGGGTGAGCGGGAGGAAGAGCCGGCGCGGGGGCTTGCCCCTTTTATAGGTGGCGACGCGGCGGCGTCGAGGCGGGGCCGATGTCGTCCGGCGGGTCCCGGAGCAGGGGAGGGGAGGCGTGGCGCGCTCGGGTGAAGTGGGCGCGTCCGCGTGCGTGAGTGTGGCAGTGTGCGCGTGCGAGTGGGAGGAGGAGGGCCGACGCGGCGCCTTGGCGCGCCGGCATGGCGTGCCGAGCCGGCGGGGACCGGACACTCCCGTGGGAGGGGTAGCGGCTTGCGTGCCGCGGCCGGGCTAGGGCGGTGACTAGGGGCGCTCAAGTGCCTGGCCGAGGTGCTGCGGCGGCGCTCGAGTGCCTGGCCGAGGTGCTACGGCGGCGCAGAGAGGTGGGGGACGGCGCGGCGACGACGGCGTCGCGCGCGTGCACGCGTCGTCGCTGGCGCGCGCTGGAGGTAGGGGACGGGTGCGAGCGAGTGGGCCGTTGGGCCGGAGAAGGAGCGGGAGCTGGGATCTTCGGCTGGGCTCGGCCCATGCGGGAGGGGAGGAAGAGAGATGGGGGCGCTGGGCCGGGCTGAAAGAGAGAGGGAGGGGGCGCTGGGCCGGGCTGACAGAGAGAGGGAAGGGGGCGCTGGGCCAGGCTGACAGGGAGAGAAGGGGGCGCTGGGCCGGGCTGAGAGAGAGAGGGAAGGGGAAGGAGAAGGAAATTTCGGCCCGGGAAGGTAGAAAAGGTTTTTCATATTTGTGAATTTGATTTTAGAGATCGAACTGTGGAGATTTGAGGGAGAGTTTTGCAAACCATTTGAAAACCGGGTGCATTTAGAGGTGCATTTTGAGGTAGATAAAACTCGGGGTATTACAGTCTGATGGTTCCACCATCGGACAGTCCGATGGTCCATCGGACAAGTTGGACAGAAGGCCCAACAAAAGCAAGACCGCGGTGTTACCACCATCGGACGGTCCGATGGTCCCAACGGTCGACTGAAGCTCCAACGGTCGACTCCAATGGCTAGTTGGGTGCCGCCATCGGATGGATGGTCCGATGGTCCCAACGGTCGACTGAAGCTCCAACGGTCGACTCCAATGGCTAGTTGGGTGTCACCATCGGACGGTCCGATGGTCCCGCAGAGAAGAGGGAAAAGGCTCTCAACGGCTAGTTTTGAGGCTTGGACTATATATACCCCATGGCCGGCCTCCACTTAGTCGTTGGAGCATCCTGAGCTTACACAAGTGTTGAAACACCATTTCCATGCCCATTTGAAGTGTAGCAACACCATTTGAGAACCAAATCACCACAAGAGCAAAACTAGACACATCCGGCATAACTAGTGCTTAGTGCATCCTTGGTTAGGCCACCTTGTCTATTCTCCATGCCTGCGTGTATGACCTTAGTGTATCAAGTGCGGCTGTAAGTCTTGCGAGACCCTTCAGAGTGTGGAGTGGCCGCCACCATCTTGTGAGAGGGAGGAAGGCCCTCGGCATGTTGGCCAAAAACTTTCCTTATTGGAGACGGCGGGGTAGCTCTGCGAGAAGGACTCGGAAGACCCCAACGGCCGTATCCATTCTCTACCCGTGGAGGACTACGCGAGAGATAGGCTCAGGTGGGTGTGTACCGAGGATATTTGGAGACCCGACCGTGGTTGCTTGGCTTCCGAGGAAGTCACTTTGCCATCCTCCACCCTTGCGTGGGCGAGGCCGCACTCCTTTGAGGATTGCGCGAGAGCAAAGCCCTTTGTGGAGCGCCAACGAGGACGTAGGGGGTAGAGGCACGTTGGCCTCCCCGAACTTCGGGAAAAACATCGCCATGTCTTCCTTGTGTGCCATTGCCGACATCGTTATCGGGAGTTTGCATTCTCTGCCTATCCTTTAGTTTCCGAATTTACATTCTTGCAATTGTGTGCTTACATCAAATTAACCAATTTATGTGAACATATGGTACATCAACATATATGTATAAAACAATGAATTACTTAGCACAGTTCTCATCCCCTCAAATGACACTATTTTTCAATTGCATTTACAGACACATGAGCCGAATTGCATTGTTCAAGTTTGCAGTCGTGTAGGTGTGCTTGTGTAGTGGTTCATTAGTCAGCACTGAATCCAACAGCTCCTCCATGCTCGATCACTATTCTAACTATCCCGCATTCTGTCTACATTGCAGAACAGTATGGTAACAGCGCGGCGTTTAATTTTAGGGCTCCATACGAGGAAGCCGCTGGATTTAGCCTCGCGACTTATGAGTACATCAACAAATAAGATTCAATCATCCAAGACAATCCAAGACAGGTAGCTGTAGACCTGATCATGGGCCGGGTCGGGTCGGGTTCGGGTCGGGCCGACCTCGGGTCGGGTCATTTTTACCTCGGCCCGTGCCCGACCCGAGGACGGTTGCGGGTTGAAATTTTCGGCCCGGACCCGACCCAATGTGTGCTCGGGTCGGGTCGGGTCGGGTCGGGCCTGTGTAATGTATCGGGTTCTTCGGGTTTTTTCGGGTTTTCGTTCGAAAATCACGGCCCGAGCCCGACCCGGTGAACGTGGCGGGCCGAAAATCATGGCCCGTGCCCGGCCCGTGCATTGATCGGGTCGGGTCGGGTCGGGTTTTTTTCGGGCCGGGTTTGTCGGGCCGGGTTTGTCGGGCCGCCCGACCCATGATCAGGCCTATAGCTAAGTAACCACCAAGTACAGTTAAGCACATTATAATAATATTACAGCAAAGAGCATTATACCCTGCCTCGCTGAGTTTACGAGCTGGCCCGTTATAGTAAAAGCTAAAACTGTACCTCGACTCGTTATAAAGCTGAAACGAGTCAGAACCAAACTGATAAAAAACCGAATGAATTAACGTGCTGCGAATATTTTTTTTCTAACCCTAGAAATCGGTAAGGAAAACCATGGAAAAGCCCAAATTTGCAACATCGATAAAAGAGTGTGAGAGCTGCTGGGTGAGGCTCCCCAGCGCGCTATGAAAGCAGTCGCCATCCGTGTCCGTCTCGGAGCCATCACGGCCTCGCCTTCGGTTCCCTCCCCTCTTCGTCCTCACGAGCGAGAGCGACGAACCCCTCCTGCTGCTGCAGCGATCGGCGCCGGAGCTCTCCTCTGCTCCGTCCACGCCAATCCCGGACCCCGAGGCAGACAGAGGAGGCCAGCACCGCCGATGGCGGAGACCCACGACGCCTTCAGTCCCCGTAAGGCCCCGACCGCGACCCCATCGATTCAACACACCGCACCTCCTGCAAATTGTCAGTATGTCTGCAGTTGGCAATTGCAGCCAAATCGTTGTGAAAGTCACCTGAAAATTACTGTTTTTATTCAGCGTCAGTGGTTGAATTAGTGCGTGGTAATATATCCCCTGTCTAGCTTAGTGAGTAGCCACCGATCCAATAGGCAAACTCCGAGTACCATACGCAAGAAGAAAGTTTACCGTCTCCATGACGCTTGAGCTCAATGAATACCCGATCGACGAGTGGATGTTGAGTTTACCGTCTACCACTCCACACCCGATCGACGAGCAAGTCTCGATGGGTTCAGACTTTAGAGTTGGGGGCTTCGAGTGGATGTTGTTCCATGTGGATGTGCCTTGAAACTGTATAGTGTGCGGATGTAACTGAATATTTTTAAAGCCACAGAAAGGATTCCTTGAAGTTTTTATGCTATTTTGGCGCAATGTACTCTACTTGAGCAGAATCTGTTCAACTCTATAAACGACTTTACCACCTCTGTGCAGCTGCTTCTGAAGAAAGAGTTGTAGTAACAAATAAGCATGGAGAGCGGCTTGTGGGGTTTCTGCATCACACCGGTTCAAACAAGATTGTGGTCTTGTGCCACGGTTTTATTGCTAGTAAGGTATATAGCTCGTTAGCCACCAGAGGAAATATACACTGATGTCTTCAAGATGTCAAAGACCATAGCCTATACACCTTCATTGCAAGACAAGTAGTCAGCTCTTACTTTGTTTCAGAGGATATGCGAGGTATTTTAATGTTATTGCAATAATGACTGCTTAATCATAGATCTTATTGCTGATTTCCAGAATGACACTCTCATTCTTGACCTGGCGGCGGCATTGACAAAGAAAGGGATCAGTGTCTTCCGTTTCGATTTCAGTGGAAATGGGTAAGCTGCAGCATCGGAATTCAGAACTCTATCCACCAGCAACCTCAGCTAGGCTATTGAAACAATTATATAAACTTTGCTTTATTGTGGCATCATCATGTAAGTTGGCTAAAAATATATAATTCCCAAAAATTTTGGCTTCGTAGTTATTACTGTTACTATTATTATTTGATGGGTTTATGCCCTATATGTTTCTTATGTTTAACCTTACATATATACACCTCAATTTTGGTAGATGTCGGGTTGTTGTATAAGTTTTTGTTGCTTGATATACAAATTTGTAGTACCCATATTTTTAAAGTACAACATTATATTATATTATATTATATTTAGCACGAATGCACTCTGTTAACACTTCATTCAGGGAAAGTGAAGGAGAGTTCGAGTACGGTAACTACAGGAAGGAGGCAGATGATTTGCATTCTGTTGTATTGTATCTTTATGAAAAAGGCTATGATATAACAGCAGTTGTTGGACATAGCAAAGGTAGGTGATGTGTATCTTTTCATTAGCAGTTTGGTCATGTATCATTTTTGATTTTGAGTTCCTTTGAATCTTCATCAGTAACATATGAAAAGAGTTTGTTCAGTTAAACAAAATTTTGCATCTCAAGAAGTAAAGATTATATTCATGAAGTGTGCTATTAAAATTATGATAACATGAAACCTACTTGTGCCTTCTATTTGGGTCCAGTAACTTTTTATGGTTTTGTACTTGTTTCAAACTTTGATGATTTTGATGTTATCTGGTTATCACTTTCCTTATGGTGTATTGTTATTCTGTTAAATGCATTAAGCATGTCTTATCCATTATGTTGCTTATTCTCCTTTTTTATAATTAATTTTGGTTTAGATTTTTAGTATTACCAAATAAGTGAAGCCAATCCACACGAGTCCTCTTAGCATTTTGCACCTGAACATTATCTCCTGTATCACCATATCTTTCTTTAGTTCTGTTCTCATATCATATCTTTTGAATGATTAACTTATTTGTTTGGATCCCATTTCCTTTTTGCAGGAGGAGATGTAGTGATACTATATGCTTCTGTTTATGGTGATGTCCACACAATTGTTAATTTATCAGGCCGATTTGATCTAACTAAAGGCATTGAAGAACGAATAGGGGAAGGGTCTATCAATAGAATAAATAAAGAAGGTTACCTTGATGTCAAGGACAAATCTGGTATGAATGGGGCTTAGGTAGCTATTGCTGTGTAATAACTTTCACGGGTGTATTTTGACCGTATTGGAATCAATGTAGAACATGTCAACTACAGGGTAACCAAAGAAAGTTTGATGGAGCGGCTTAACACCGATATGCGTGCTGCAAGTGTTTCCATTAGCGAGGAATGCAGGTATGGAAACCATTTCAGACATCTTGGTCTCTTCTGCTTATACTCCAAACTGAAAAAGATGAGTCTGTGTTCATTCTCAGTCTCTCAGAAGGTTCCACGGTTCCATCATTCTAGAATAGCTCATATATTGTGCAAATTTTCAGACATGTCTCTATTCAGGTTCTTAACAGTCCATGGTTCAGCTGACGAGACCATACCTGTAGAAGATGCCTATGAGTTTGCAAAGCTTATACCCAACCATAAACTACATGTCATAGAGGGAGCAAATCATAACTATACTGCACATCGCAAAGAAGTTGCTGATGCAGTAGTAGATTTCATCATGGTCAATGGAGTATAAGGTATTTAGGATTTACCTTTTGTATTTCTTTTCTAAGTCCAGGTATTCCATATGACCGAAGTTCTATTTTTGTAGCGAAGGCTGGGGAGCCACGTTGCCAAGAGGTGAATGCCATTTGCAGACCGTTTAGCGCTTGGCTATGCACCTGTTCCCATTGGTGCACCTGGGTGGGACACATCCTTCCACCCTTTGGCTTATCATAATTTGCCAAGGATATGAATCGAAAGCCTGTTGGGCATCCAGTAATCAGCAATGATTTGATGTTGTAGACGAATATTATCATCTCAATTGATGTCAGGCCGCTTTGATTAAGGATTATATGTAATTGATATGTGCTTTAAGAACCTGTAAATATCAAACTCTTGGTAGGGCTAGGGCTTTTATGTCGCAGTTGTATACTTGATGAACCCCTTTAAGTTTCAGTAGATTACTGCGATTCTGCCAATGTGTTCTGGGTTGATTATATGTCACATGTTTTTTTGGTTTGCCAATATTATTGTCTGTCTTGTTGGTGGCGTTTTCATGGCTAAGCACAAATGGCTGCTGGCCAGTACAAGCGCCAGCCTCACGCAGTGATCCCTGGCATTGAAATGCATGGATGCGTGCAGATCAATGTATGGATGAAATCCATTCAGTACTCATTTAAAATGCAGGAATTTCACATGAATCACATAGGAATTTTAAGAAACAATTCAATTTCATAGTAAAAACGCAACATTAGGAAAATTTTCCGTATCCCTAGCAGACCCTCATTGTAATAAGCAATGGCCAAACACCAATATTCCAGGTTACAGTTCAATATGACCAAAAAAGCAAAATAAAAAGTAACGCTGAGGAGCAGAAAGGCGAGGTGTAGAACCACGGGGTCCAAGGAAGAAGCCAATGATAGTGATGTCGCTGGAGGACTAGGCGACTAGCTGCCATTCACCACAACAATGACGAAACATATTGCAAAGCACCAACTACAATGGACAGAATGCGAGCACTTTGTCTATGCCTTGTTGGATGTTATGAATTCTACTACGGCAGCAGAAAGTTCATTGCGATGAGCAGTGTAGCAGTGATTTGCTCCCTCGATGACATGCAGTTTGTGGTTTGGTATAAGCTTTGCAAACTCATATGCATCTTCCACGGGTATGACCTCATCAGCTGAACCATGAACTGTAAAGAAGCTGGACAATCAAACAATAGTTTCTGTGAGGAAATATTTTGTTCTAGAACATCAACAAACGTAGATGAAAAATGTAATCTATGTGCTATTTTCGATTATAGTCATGCATATAGATTACAAGGTCAACAGACATGAATATATTCTTTATTGGAACAAACATGAATATTTTTTGCTGCTATATTGGCTGCTTCAATTTTAATTTCCATGAAGGGAAAATTAGTTCATAACCTGCATTCTTTGCTGATGGAAAGGCTTGCTGCATGCATATCAGTGTTCAGTCTTTCCGTCAAGCTTTCTTTGGTTACTCTGTACAAAACCTTTCCTACATTGCAATCAGCAAATATTTATTAGACAAACATGAAAGAGAAATACAGGTAGCACATAAGTTTTGTTTAGCACAACATTGAATATAAAAGGCCACATGCGTTTCCATACCTGATTTGTTTGTGACATCAATGTAGCCTTCTTTGTTTATTCGATCCATAAATTCTTTGCCTAGGCGCTCTTCAATGCCTTTTTCCAAATAAAATCGACCAGAGAGGTTAACCACCATGGGCACATCGTCGTAGATAGAGGCATATAGGACTACCACATCTCCTCCTGAAGAAAAAGAAATGCAGACTTAATGACCATATTTTAGGGTAAATACCACCAGAAGGATGGCCGCCAGCTCCAGCTTGCTTTCAGGGAGACAAGGATGAGCATTTTTGTTTTCTCTTGCATGTGTTTAAGAATGACAAAGGTCCTATTCACCATTTTGTAGTAGTCCATTCACAAAGCTTATAATAGTATGAAAATTAACATGAAAGATTCCATTTGATTGCAGGTTCATTCAGCACTTGTCTATTCTGACTGTGACTACTGGTGCACATTTACATGGTTATGAACTAATGCATAAATATACAGAAAATAGTTCTCCATGGTTGACTTGTATGTAAGATTGTTGATTGTATTTGTATATGCAAATTTTTGTTCAAACCTGATTACTGAACAAACTTTTGGGGGGATTTGTCCTACCAATGACAGAAATTCAATGGAACAACCTGACAGAATAATGGATTTCATGATCATATCAACCAAATGATGCATATAACTCTACCTTTGCTGTGACCAACAATTGCTGCTACATCATACTTCTCCTGGTTAAGGTATGAGACGACAGAATGCAAGTCATCAGCCTCTTTCCTGTAGTTGCCGTACTGGAATTCACCCTTGCTTTCTCTGGAAATTTTATCATCAAAAGCATCATATTGACTGAGGCTATGGAGAATGCATGATTACTCAAACTGATAGTTACTGCAAACTAAGAAGTATTGCCAAAACTACAAAACAAGAATAAGCAATACAGATTCAAACAATTCTGATGTCACATAATTCAAACAGAAATGAATGTTTACAAATATCCTACTGTTTTTTTCCCTGAAATGAAACAAAAATGAAGGTCTGCGAAATAAGTGAAATATCGAAGTGCAATACACATTAGAGTCAGGAAGTTCAGTTCATTTGGTCCAATCGAAACCTATCTTTATAAATCTATGGAGCTTCAATCATATAATTGTGTTCTCTGTCAATTGGACATAGAGGAATCTCTGGAACATCTCTTTTTAAATTGTGCTTGGACTAGAGATTGCTGGGCACTCTTGGGTCTTAATGTTGAGACCACCCTCAACCTTTTCCAGAATTTCGAACGTTTCAAGATCAATTTGGGTGTACCCTTCTTCATGGAAATAATTATTGCTATGTGCTGGAGCATTTGGATGACCAGGAATAATCACATTTTTCAAGGGGCAGCCGTGGACATACAATCCTGTAGACATATCTTCATCAAAGAATTTGGCATGATTATTCATAGAGCCAAATCATCATATTTTCCTGTAATAGAACAATGGCTAGAAACCCTTGTGTAATCCTCCCTCTTTGTACCCCTCTTGTAAACTTCTCTGCTGTACTTATCTTTTTCTTGGTTTTAATAAAATTCCTGTAGGGGGAAACCCCCCCAGTTCACTCAAAAAAAAATAGAGAAAATTGAAAGCAATGGATGAAATGAATAAAGACTACTGTAACAATTACAAAAATCGCACGGATGGATGACGGATCCCCGATTCCATGGTCGACCTACCCATTTCCACTGAAATCGAAGCGGAACACACTAATCCCCTGGCTTGTTAGTGCGGCCGCAAGATCAACAATGATGCTACTGTCCTGCAAAGAATCCTTAAATTTCGTTACAGAAACAACAACACATGCTCCTACAAGAAAAGGTTCAGCTTACACAAAAAACACGTAACTACTCTATCCAGCCATATATTCAAGATAAGGCAAAATTTCTTCAGTACCTTGGAAGCCGTAAAGCCGTGGCAGAGCACTACAACCTTGTTGGAGCCCGTGTGGTGCAGCAGCCCCACGAGATTCTCCCCATGCGTGTTCGTCACCAGTACTCTCTGTTGTGCCGCAACAGCTGTTCAGAAACCAAGTTATATGGATTCAATAATCCGGAGGCAGGACAGTTCTACTTCGCGTCCCATCCCTACTCTACTAAGATCAGGGAAGTGAGCTGCTCACGGCAATCGGGGGCATCTTGGGATGATGAGCTGGGCGGCTCCGCCATGGTTAGCCACCCGGCTGACCGTGCGCCCCGGTCGGCAGTTGGACTGGATCGGTGGAGGCCGGTGTACCCGACGTCGCCGCCTCGCCGGCCGCAGCAAGCGGAGAGGCAACGATAGAGCGCGAAGAGGGTTGCGCGGGGCGGCGGCGAGCACGAGCGCGAAGAGGTCTGGGAGTGGGCGAGCGGTGGGGGAGGAGAGGCGGAGCGGCGACGCGGGCGGACCTTGGTGGCGGCGGCGCAGGCGTTCTGGGTCGGCTCCTTTCGATTCGTTCTGAAGGCCAAGAGCAAGGGGTGTTATGGTATTACATGCCCTGTGGGGGTGGAAAACAAATGAAACACCCAAAAACATAAATTCATACGACTTGGTGTCAAATGATGTTTAGAAGGCAGACAAATTTGAGTCTTTTATTCTGAAATCTCTAAGTGGAGGTTAGAAGGAGCGGGAGAGGGGATCTCGGAAGAGCCACGGATGGATCGGAGTCAAGCATAAACATCGCCAGCTACAGCAAACTGAGGTCAGTAGGAAAGATTGAATCATGGTACTTGATGATGGCATTGAGTTTCTACAAGGAGGCGACCCTAGAATCACTTATCTAATCGGTGCATTGTTAATGGATTGGCTTGGCAACATAGTCGAGCCGACTTTAGCGTCCAAGGTGCGTTGTGATGGATTTGGTGCCGAGTGAACTTCAGGTGCACATTGTGAGGTGTTTATTGGCACTAATTTACGGCTGCAATACAACGAGGTAAAGACACTCATGCGGGAATGTGTGAGGGCCGCACTTTCCATGCCCTATCTGCTTGGACAAGATGGGCGGAAGGGGGATTAGAGCTTATGGTCATGCTAGATTACTACAATGTTTTCCACAAGTTGTGTATTGTGTCATGGTTTGGGAGTATCCTCACGTGTCCGATGTGCCGCCATGATTAACGCCATCATGGTACAAGAAGATGTGTCTCAATGATAATATGTTTAATTAGTAGTTTCTTTATATTGTGTTTTTTCATATAATCATAATAATTATTGTACCTACCATTAGTTCATTGTGATGAGAAATTTCAAGAACTAACACTCCAATTGCATGTCTTTTAAGATTTGACACCATGACTCACATGCTAATGATCCATAGTGACCCCACATGTCATTTTGATGTGGTGTCAAATCTTAAAAGCCATGCAAATTTTAGTGTTTGAAATCTTAATATAATCTATGTTTCTGATTGCAAATTATGGTTTTATGTTGTCCACAATTTTTAATTTACATATTTAAAGTCACATCAAGTTTGGAGTTAAAAAATATTGTTTCAAATAACGAAACTTATAAGTCAGAAGAAGAGCGGACCGAAATGTCCGGTCCTCAGACCAACCCCAATCTATCTATGAGTAAAAATGTTTTCCTATCTACTATTCCTCCACTATTCTAACTACCATTTTCTCTGAGTCTACAGCAGCGCTACAGTGTCAAACAGTGTTATACTCTCTCATTTTACTCATGGGTTGGGCTTGGTCTCACCACAATGAATGGAGTAGACCTTTCCACCTGGCATCATGGAGCAAGTCAGAAGAAAAAGGTCCAGTCCACATCACATTGAATGGAGTGAACCTCTGCAACTGGAATGGAGCGGACCTTTGCAACCGGCGACATAGAGCAAGTCAGAAGAAGAGTGGATCGAAAGGTCCGGTGCTTAGACCAAGCCCAACCCATGAGTAAAATGGGAGAGTATATAACACTGTTTGACACTGCAGCGCTATTGTAGACAAAGAGATGGGTAGTTAAAATAGTGGAGGAATAGTGGATAGAGAAAGATTTTTACTCATGGATTGGGGTTGGTCTTAGAAGAATGAATGGAGCGGACATTTGCTACAAGCAACATGGAGCATGTAGACCACAAGGTCCGATCCTCAGAAGAATAAATGAAGCTGACCTTCGCTACAGCGTGCGCACCGCAATGGCCTTAGCCCGCTCCGCCATTAGCATAAGCTCTAGGCCACTTAATTCCCCTCCCTCTTCGTCTCGGACTAGCGCATCTGCCATGGCCACCTTTGTCTCCGTCGTATAATTTAGGATGTAATACTCGTATAATTTTCTTTTTATCCAACTGATGTCAGGCAGCTTCGATTAAGGCTTATACGTTGCTGGCATGTGCTTTAAGAACTCCTGTGTGAATATCGAACTCTTGGTAGGGCTTGTATGTCGCAGTTATATCACTTGATGAACCCCTTTTTAAGTTTCAATAGACTACTTCTGCGGTTCTGCCGATGTGTTCTAGGTTGATTTTCTTAGGCTGGGCTCACTAGGGCGTTCAAAAGGAATGCCCATTCTACTGTGTTGTACTGCAGATAGAGAAAGAAGTACTGCAACAATTCATATCAAACATGGGGTCTGCTATCCATAGGAATGGAGCGGGGAAAGAGCGAGGATGAGCATAGCGCGGACAGCCCTACCTGTAGGTGCGGTGAAGATAAATGTCGATGATGCCATATCCAAGAGCAGAAATGCTGGCATAGCTGCAGCAATAGCGAGGGACTCGCAGGGAGATTTCTTGGGTGCGTCTGTCCTCGTAGTCGATGGCATTAGTGAGGCTGAAACTATGGAGGTGCTAGCATGTAGAGAGGGGCTTGGTCTGGCTTCAGACTTGGTCTTGCGGCGCGTGAAAGTAGTTTACGATTGCAGCAATGTTATACAGAGCATCAGAGGATTTGGCTTAGGGTGATATGGCCACATCGTTTAGGAGATTAAAGCACGAACAAGTGAGTTTGTATCGGTGGATTTCGCCCATGAGGGCAGAAGGTCAAATGTCGACGCACATAGGCTAGCCATAAGTTCTATTTACTTGTCAACTGGTCGCCATGTGTGGTTTGTAACCCCACCCCCGAGTGTGTGTACGTCCTGTGATATCACAGAGCAATAAACGGTGGAAGAATTCTCAAAAAAAAGTTAAAATAGTGAAGTTTTCAAAAAAAAAATAGTAAAAAGGACGGGGTTGGATGGGCTCTCTAGCCTTACTTGTCTCGACATATATGTATATGCTACCAATATGCATGCATGTGTGTGTGTTGGGGTTGATGAACCATGTCTGTCTTGGTGGTGGCGTTTCAATGGCTAAGCACAAATGGCTGCTGGCCAGTACAAGCGCCTGCCTCACGCAGTGATGATCCCTGGCATTGCAGTGCATGGATGCGTGCAAATCAATGTATCCACGGAATCAATTCATTGTAATAAGCAAAACACCAATATTCCATGTTACAGTTCAATATAATCAAAACAAAGCAAAAATAAAAAAAAAAGGGGCCTCTATGGACTCTGGTGTGAAGTAACGTGTAAGGCTGAGGGGCCGCAAGGCGAAGTGTAGAAGCGCGGGGTCCAAGGAAGAAGCCACTGATGACGCTAACTATTCACCACGAGTCCACGACCACTGATGAAACATGTTGCAAAGCACCAACTACAATGGACAGAACGCGATCAGTTGGGCTTTGTCTATACCTCGTTGGATGTTATGAATTCTACTACGGCAGCAGAAAGTTCATTGCGATGAGCAGTGTAGCAGTGATTTGCCCCCTCGATGACACGCAGTTTGTGGTTTGTTATAAGCTTTGCAAACTCATATGCATCTTCCACGGGTATGATCTCATCAGCTGAACCATGAACTGTAAAGAACCTGGACAATCAAACAATAGTTTCTATGAGGAAATATTTTGTTCTAGAACATCAATGAATGTAGATGAAAAAAATCTAATCTATGTACTATTTTCGATTATAGTAATGCATATAAATTACAAGTTCAACAAGACAACAAACATGAATATATTTTTATTGGAACAAACATGGATATTGTTTGATGCTATATTGGCTGCTTCAATTTTAATTTCCATGAAGGGAAAATTAGTCCATAACCTGCATTCTTTGCTGATGGAAAGGCTTGCTGCATGCATATCAGTGTTCAGTCTTTCCATCAAGCTTTCTTTGGTTACTCTGTACAAAACCTTTCCTACATTGCAATCAGCAAACATTTATTAGACGAACATGAAAGATAAATAAACTACAGGTACCACATAAGTTTTGTTTAGGATAGCGTTGAATATAAAAGGCCACATATGTTTCCATACCTGATTTGTTTGTGACATCAATGTAGCCTTCTTTGTTTATTTGATCCATAAATTCTTTGCCTAGGCGCTCTTCAATGCCTTTCTCCAAATAAAATCGACCAGAGAGGTTAACCACCATGGGCACATCACTGTAGATAGAGGCATATAGGACTACCACATCTCCTCCTGAAGAAAAAGAAATACAGACTTAATGACCATATTTCTAGGGTAAATACCACCAGAAGGATGGATGCCAGCTACAGCTTGCTTTCGGGGAGACAAGGATGAGCTTTTTATTCTCTTGCTTGTGTTTAAGAATGACAAAGGTCCTTTTGACCCGTTTGTAGTAGTCCATTCACAGTCAAAGCATATAATAGTATGAAAATTAACACAAAAGATTCCGTTTTGCTGGTTCATTCAGCATTTTTCTATTCTGACTCTGACCACTGGTGTACATTTATATGGTTATGAACTAATGCACAAAAATACAGAAAATAGTTCTCCATGGTTAACTTGTATGTATGATTGTATTTGTATATGCAATTTTTTGTTCAAATCTGATTAACTGAACAAAATTTTTTGGTGGATTTGTCCTACCAATGACAGAAATTCAATGGAACAATGTGATAGAATAATGGATTTCATGATTATATCAACCAAATGATTCATATAACCCTACCTTTGCTGTGACCAACAATTGCTGCTACATCATACTTCTCCTGGTGAAGGTATGAGACGACAGAATGCAAGTCATCAGCTTCCTTCTTGTAGTTGCCATACTGGAATTCACCTTCGCTTTCTCTGGAAAATATATCATCAAAAGCATCATATCGACTGAGGCTATGGAGAATGCATGATTACACAAACTGATAGTTACTGCAAACTAAGAAGTATTGCCAAAAACTACAAAACAAGAAATAAGCAATAAAGATCCAAACAATTCTGATGTCACATAATTCAAAAAGAAATGTATGTTTTACAAATGTCCTACTGCTGTTTTTTTTTTCTGAAATGAAGCAAAAATGCAGGCCTGCGAAATAAGTGAAACATCGAAGTGGTACTAAGGTAATACACATTAGAGCCAGGAAGTTCAGTTCATTTAGTCCAATCGAAACCTATCTTTAGAATAGATAAAATTGAAAGAAATGGATGAAATGAAGAGATACTACTGCAACATTTACAAAAATCGCACAGATGGATGATGGATCCCTAATTCCATGGTCGACCTACCCATTTCCACTGAAATCGAAGCGGAACACACTAATCCCCTGGTTTGTTAGTGCAGCCGCAAGATCAACAATGATGCTATCGTCCTGCAAAGAATCGTTAAATTTCGTTAACAATACATGCTCCTGCAAGAAAAGTTTAGCTTTGCACAAAAACACGTAACTAATCTATTTATCTATCCAGCCATATCTTCAAGAGAAGGTGAGAAGGCAAAGTTTCTTCAGTACCTTGGAAGCCGTAAAGCCATGGCAGAGCACTACAACCTTGTTAGAGCCCGTGTGGTGCAGCAGCCCCACGAGATTCTCCCCATGCGTGTTCGTCACCAGTACTCTCTGTGCCGGAGCAGCTGTTCAGAAACCAAGTTATATATGGATTCAACGATCCGGAGGCAGGACACTTCTACTTCGCCCCCATGCATCCCTAGTATGCTAAGATCAGGGAAGTGAGCTGCTCACGGCAATCGGGGGCATCTTGGGACGATGAGCTGAGAGGCTCCGCCATTGTTAGCCGCCCAGGTGACCGTGCGCCCCGGTCGGCCGTTACCGGATCGGTGGAGGCCGGTGTAGCCGATGGCGCCGGCCGCAGCAAGCGGAGCCGGAGAGGCAACGATGAAATGGCTGGCGAGTGGAGGTTGGAAGGAGTGGGAGAGGGGGATCCGGGAAGACCAACACCTTCCGGGTTCCGGTGGCGTCGATCGGTTGACTGGCGCCTATAGCTTTTAGCTACCGTAGTCTATGGTCTGTATTATCCGATTCTAGACATGCTGGGGGGCAGGTTCACCATTCTGTTTTAAAAATTCCGATTTAACTAAAAGTTTGACTTTCATTTTTTTTTTTAATTTAAACCAGAATTCATCGCTTTTCAGACCGAAAACCACATCCCGATCAAGTCCGGAAACAGAATCCCAAATCAGAATTCAGGTGTTTCTGACCGGAAAGGTGAACACTGACCAGGGATCCCATGGCAAAAAGTTAAATGCCCTCCGATTTGATGGTAGCGTGGTGTTTTCCTTCGTGATGTCGTTTTGACGATTTCCCAACTCGAGTGAATTTGGGTACAGCACTGCCTGCGAACAGGATCGTGACAGAATTTCACATATCTGAGGTACAGGGAACATGTTGAAACGGCTCAACGCATAACAAGGAAGCATGGCAGATGTAGCGTGGCTACTCCCACTATACGTCTATACCTTCACCGGCAGCTTGTATTACAGCAATCATTCTATTGGGCCCGGATGAAAACTCGGCAATTTCAAAGACATTTCGTATTAAAAGGGGCCAGGGATACAGGTAACACACGCCAGTTGCATAACTGAATTCACATATCAAATACTAAATAGCAGAGCATAACTAGATGAAGCCTATCAGCAGGTCGATTAGATGAAAAAACCCTTCGCAGCATCAATAAGCTTCTTGGGAAACATCTCCAGAGTATCCCCGATGGCAATAAGTTTTCATCAGAACAAAACAGCTTCCTACCTTCCTGGAAACTGGAACCATTCAGCATTTTGTTGTCAAATGAAGTGATGTTACAGCACAAAAAAAAAAATGCTACCATTTGTGCCAGCTAACAAGGCAAGTAGTTTCAGAGCCATGTTTTCAATGGACTGCAGCCTGAGAACAAAAATCAAGACCAGCAGGACCGCCGACACAATCACCGCAACTTAGGGAGAGACTCTGCCTTAATGAACTCCTTGAGAAGAGCTTTCTCCTCGTTGATCGTGTTCTTCTCAGCGGCATTGCGTGGTTTGATCTTCCGCTTCTCTTCAAGCATCCATTTGTACACCTGCCGCTGCTCATCATCAGACAGTGATGGGAGAACCCTTTTGGGTGCAGGTGCAGGTGCAGGTGCAGGTGCAGGTGTAGGTGCAGGAGGAGGAGCAGGAGCCTTGGCATTGGCAGTAGTTGCACTTTCTGGGGACGACAATGCTGCAACAGTGGTAGCGGCGGTGGCCGCCTCAGCTTTTTTCTTTTCCTGGTCTCTTTTGTAGGTCTTGGCAAATACATAAACTGCATGTGACAAGGATGTTAGCTTACTGCAGCATGCGAACAACCACTAGAAAAGTGAAAAATGCATCTTGCAACAGCTTTCAGTGCATCGAATCCCTGAATATAGATCACTGCATAGTACAATATAGTGCAAGTAAACATACTGTGGCAGGCATGCGTACATCAGTTAACAGATCTTACGGTAGCTAATTGAGTTGTTTGGCATGCCTCAATTGGTACTAGCTTTAATTTGTAGGAAAAACAAGCTACATGACATAAAAAATAACCACGATAATATTAATTGATTATCAACCAGCTATCATGTTCAACTTGTAGGCTGTAGCTGATGTCAATGGTTCTATGTTGTTTGCCCATATATACATGTCAGATCATGTGTGCCTTACACTAATTTTCTTCTAAGGAATCATAATACACCTTATCTCATGTGAAATCTTATGGATATCTATCGTATCCATCTTAACACACAGTACAAGTAAATCAAGCTGGAGACTGGCAACCTGGCATACCCAGGTGCCCTGCCATAAAACAGAGATGAGAATACAGGATGTCATGCCTTTTCAACTCCTGGGAAGAATATCACTTGGACATGTAGTATGGACAGCAGCGGAATTGCAAGCATTTGTTAAACTTTTCTTTATAGCAGACAAGGGACTGAGATTCCCTAGAGTTTCCAACTGTGCCCTAAATGGAGTTCTCTTGGTCCCCCCTATCATATTCCTACTAAACAGAGTATATACCACCTGCTGGGGGACCATATTGTCCAGAAATTCCCAAAAACTGCATAAGCATTAAATCTAAATTCTAAATGGCCAAGATAGAATTATATCAATTGATTTCTCCCTTGTAGCATGTGCAATCACTGGTATCACAAATTCCAGGTCATGAGTACATCATACATCAATGATGAGCTGACCTGAATAATCGGTGTTGGAACTCTTGTACTGTTCTTTCTGTTTTACATAGAGAAATTTATACTAGGTGGTAAGTGCCATTCAATGAAAACTCCGGTATGGTGTTTTTTTTTTTTTTATCTCCGAAATGAAAGTGAAACTCTTAGCAATCTAATTCTTTACTAGTATTTCACACAAAACTAAAAAAAAAATGCAGACTTGACAAAACAGCCATCCATATCTTACCACCTAAACATACAGCCACCTTGACATCTATAGCACAAGATAAACAAATCCACTTCCATTTTGCATCAGCTACAAAGTTAAACATAGCATGCCAGGCCATCCAACCCTAGCATTGCTACAAATGCCACAGATTTTCAAGAAAATACCAGGACCAAACTGAGGTGGCCTAGTTACACAACCATTTAAGGGGGTAAAAGTATAACAAGCGCAAATCGCTTATACTTCTAGCATCTAACCACTAATCTCTGCCGCAAAAACATTTCTGGCATTTTTTTTGACGTCGATTCTGGCGCATAATCTACAAAGTGAAGCGCTTGAACCTTGGGGATCTGATAGTCGAGACAGGAGTGCAAAGGGGAGAGGTCGGTAGAAGGGGCTTCTCTCTCACCTCCAACGAAGACGTTGGTCGCGAGGAGGAAGGGAAAGATGCGGCGCATGAAGGCCACCCTCGCCGCCGAAGGGGCCTGCGGCGGCGCGGTGGGGTCGGGCTTGCCGCCGGAGGCCATCACAGCGGGCCGGGAAGGGGAGATTTGACGACGGCCGCGCGGAAGCACTGGGATTAGTGATTTACCAGTGACGACTCTTTTACCCTTTCGCCTCGTTCACTTGGGCCTTGTTCGGTTGGTTGATCGGAGGGAATTTAATTTTGTCATATTCAAATTTGATTAGTAAGAGATTAAATTTTTTTTAATTTTTTTGAAATTTTCCCTAACCAAACAAGGTCTTGAGGGCTTGTTTGGGGCCTTAATTCCCTTCTGACGGAAGGGATAAAAAATAATGAGGAAACGAGCTAGTAATTTTTTTCTCAATCTCTACCATTCTCTCAATCTATATGAAATAAGGTGTTTTATGGTGCTTGAAACAAATACCAATAGGTACCAAGAGATACCTCGCACGTTGAATTTTTTCTGATCATTTTACAAATAAGACCGTTAGTAGATCAAAAGAAAGAAAACTTATAAGGGTACCTGTGCATCTTGCCTAATGAACAACTCTAATTTGAAGATTAAATGCTTGACAAAACGATCGATTACCTTTTAGTTGTCTTAAGGTGGTGTATCACTCTGTCATCGAGGAGCCCCGCAAGGAGTTGAAGACGATGACGTGGTTAGGCGAGGTCACCCACAAGATAGTGTGGGACCTAACAAATGATAGAGTGCCAACTCTCCACTCTCAAGTGGCTTGACATGATCGTTTAGAAGTGATGCGGTAAGGGACGCACCATATGCCACGGAGGAGGGTGCAGTGGTGTCACACCCAATTTTGAAAAGAAAGCTGAATATAAACCTTGTATGTGTTAGAATTGGAATCACATACATAGGAACACAAATGAACATCACATCACAATGCATACATGAATATAATAAATATAGTTATTACAATCCATTGACTTAACTAAAGTTTTATAACATAATAGAACATTCAACATCAGAGTAAACAACGTTGGTAGGCCACAATGCTTCACAGATAGCTTGACCGAGGGTGTCACCCGCCTAGTACTCATCACCGCAGTACTGAAGCACCTAGGTGTAGGTGTAATGAAGGATGGGGAAGGCAACCCAGAGGACAATTGAATAGATCTAGCAAAAAATTGACCTCAAAAGACCCTCTCTTCTTGCTTCGTACAAGATCACATATTAACAGACGTGATACCGCGACCTTAAGACATGTCAAGGACCACTACGGGAGAGGGGCTGACACTCAAAGGCCTATCAGTTTGTCTGGTGGCACTGCAAGCAGGGCACCTTGCCGGCTTGTCCGATGTGAGCTCAAACAACCCAGAAAATTGAGCAAAAATGATTAAAACCCGATCAAACATTCACCAAACCTTGTAAAAGTTTGCAAGTACTATCCTAGGTCCAACACAAAGCTAATTCAAGCATTTATCAAGAATTTCATAAGTCACGAGAAAGGGAAGTTTTCAACGGTTTTTTGGAAAAACTCAAGAACTGACTTGCTCGTGGATTTAAAAGGGTTTAGCACTAGGCTAGATCCACTACTTCATAGCATGCCAAACCCTCAACGTAAGAGGGATTCAACTACTCCCTAGTGGTGCCCCGCCGCAGCGCTTCCTCCTTGCTGTAGGCTCCCTCATCCTCTGCACCGCCGGCCTCCATGGTGCCACGTCGTGACGCTTCCTCCTTGCTACCGAATCCCATACCCTCTGCACTCGCCAACCTCCATGGTGTCATTGCTGGCCTTCATGGCGCCCTGCCACAACGCATGCTGGCCACCGGCTGCCTTGTCCTCCACGTTGTTGGCCTCCCTAGCGCAAGAGGGGCGCATTCCCCATGAGCGAGCGATGGGGAGCAGGCGTATGCTCTCCACTTGTCGCATCGACAAAAGGGAGGGGAGAAGAAGGCAGGAGCGAGATTGAAGATAGGGGCATAAAGGTCATTTCCTCCTACCTTCTCTTTCCCTAAACCTGATAAATAAATATTTTAACGGGCACGGTGTCTACTAGCAAAGATTCATGAATTTATAATGTTGCCCGGCAAATATTAGCTTTTGTAGTGTCCAATGGCCAAATCCACAAGTTTCGGATGTCCAAGAGCAAAATTTGCCAATGTTTTTTTAAACTCTCACACATTTCCTCTTAATTCCTTTTACAACTCCTTTTTTTCTTTTTGAAAACCAGTTGTACATAATCGTGAGTCACAAACTTACTCGTCTACATTAAATAGAAAATATAATTTACAACACATTTTTTTACTTAACAAAACTTATATTATAGTTAAAAATATATGTTATACATGGCAAAAACATAAAACACAGTTCACAACACATATCTTGTTCAATTAAAATACTAAATAAAAATAACACGATAATTGTATAATTTTAAAATTAATTACACTATATATTTTTTAACTGTCACGTGTGGGATGTATACATGTAAAAGGTGAGTGGGCAACAATTCCTTGCAACATCCTCAAATTGTTGGATTATATTCGGATTTGTTTTAGAAATAAACGACAATGTTCTCAGTGGTGCTAACATTGTCCAGCAACGGTGAGATGCCTATAGAGATTAATCTCAAAATATATGGTCGTGTGGTTTCTAAGAGACGCTTCTAGGAACAGGTCTACGTGCCTGTGCTCATAATATGGCCATGAAGGGCGGCTGGTTCAGCGTCTAGATAGAATGCCAGCTAGACTGATGGGTTAGTTAGAATCATGGGCCCGGCGTGAGAATGTGATTAATCAGATTCCTAGACCTGTTCAAGGGAGTAACTTATATATATCTTTTATTTTCGTTTTGCACTTTTGCTCCAAAGGTGCTGCCTTTTTTGAATGAATGGTACCACAAGTATGTTGAATATGAAGTCAATGAATTAGACCTTGTCTTTCAAGAGATATTATTAAACTTTAACATTTAGGTCCTTTTGCAATTCATGGTCACATATTTATTGTAGAGGTGCAGAATACTAGATGCGGTTCTATAAATTCTAGCTTCGGGTTTTGGCTTTTTTTAGAAAAAAAGAATAATATCCGGGCCCTGCAAACACACACAGCCAAGCTTCGAGTTTTGGTACTCTCTTATTTTTTATTTTCACGAGTCCATAGGTCCACATAATTTAAATGGAATGACCAATGCTTGAAAATCATGCCACCGTACGTGTACCTACCTGGCTACCTTTGCAGCTTCCCGCAACACGGCTTCTTTTGTCAGCCAAATGCTTCGAGCAATGAAGGAAATATAAGCATATGTATAATTCATATGGTTACGAAATGCAGCAACCAGAATATTTTTATGAGTTTTTTTATTACCAAACAAGCTAATAATATAAGGATGTACTCTTTTTTTCCTGAACATTTATCGTTTGCTAGTTCATTTTTTGAATTAAAAAGCATCAAATAAACAAACCAGAGGGAGTAGTACCATTTGTATTTCCCTATTTTCAAGGAAAAGGTTCATTTTTTTCTGAAATATTGGGGCATATATCATGGATGGCTCTGATTAAGCATCTGCTTTATTAGTTATAGTAATAAGAACAAACTTCACTTATCGAGCTTAGGTGAAAAACCATTGTATCCATGCATGAACCTCTTCATTGAAAACGTATGCTATTTTTAGGGTCCTACATGCATCCATTGTTAAGCCCAACGATGCAAAAGAAAAAAAAAAAACTTCAGTCCCATCTTTCATCCATATAAGCTACTATACTCAACAACTTCTTAAGTACTTCTGCATTTGCCTCCTAGTATCCAATAGAAGGTGCAAATGCCTGTTACTCAATTAGTTATTATTCCTGTTGAGTAACCTGGGCACAAAACAGAGCAGATGTTGCCATGGATGGAATATGTTGTTTTTATTCAGGACAGGTTCTCCTATCTCTGCATATGTTGTGATTAATATAACCAACTTCTTCTGCTTAGTTGCACACGTATCCTGCGACGTTATACTTTCCTTTTTGCAATATCCATGTGCTCATATTTTAGTAGAGCAATAACTCAAACAGATGGTTCAGGTTCAGAGTTGCATTCTCTGGATCTGAAGGTTGATAATTGAAAACATTTTGTTGTTAGGTCAGGTTTGAAATTGCCTTTGAATATGGACATCATAATCGATTTTTTATATTATGATCTTGGAGGGCCCTTCGGTTTGTAGTGGTTGCGGTAATTTGTAGTCCGATCCTGGCTCTTCCTAACTCCAGTAAAAACAAGATTACACTATAGATTGAAGTCATGAATACAAATGAACACGCTGCCCCTTTGGATCCCGGCGTCAGAGCCCTGGCAGGCGTCCGGGTCGCCGGGTGCTGGGTCTGCCCCTGATATATACTCAGTATAATATATATATATATATAGACACACACTCGAGAAGGTACAAGTGCCGTGAAAAATTGATCCGTTGTTGTTTGCACCTGCTGCCTCACGGCCATCGCTATTATTAGTTCTGTAGTAGCGTAAATAAAGTACAGGCCTTGCACGCAACGGTAGGTCACAAGGGGTAGGAGCTGGTACGTATTATATTTTTCCGCAACAAGATATGTTCGCGCATATCATCCACACCGTACCGTTCATCTTTAATCCACTTCAATCCGCTCTCTTTTCACCGCCATTGTCGCACGAATCTCAAAGCAGTGAAAAGGATGGATGATAATAAAACATGGACAGTTGGACACACCCTCCGTTGTTTTATTGATTTTCCGTATATATGGGATAGATGTGCGCAGAGACTATCTAGTCGGCGGCTACTTGGCTGATTCAGCGTCGTCATCTAGATAGAATGCCAGTTAATTAGCTAGACTGATGGGTTATAATAGTTACAATCATGGGTACGGTCCGGCGTGAGCACGTAATTAATCAGATCTCTGCCTTTAATTGATCGGTTGTTGCTTTTGCTACACGGCCGGCGGCGGCACCGCACATTGCAAGTAGGGATGGCACTCAGACCCACGGGTGCGGGTGTCCACGGGTTCATACTCATTGGGTGCGGGTGCGGATGTTAAATTAGACTTATGGGTGCGGATGCAGGTGTCAAATTAGACCCGCGGGTTGGGTGCGGGTGTAGATTTCCACCCGCGGGTGTCCATTAGGCCCCATAAAGAATATTATATTGTTCTAAATCTTAATTTTTGATGGATTGAATTTATCCTAACTCGCTAGAATTTAGAATCCTAATGTGTTTGAACCTTGTTTCTCTTTATTCTGATGCTCATCAGCAGTTTGAACATATATAATAATTATTGTTTTGTCAAGTATCATCTCACCATTACTAATTTGAAATATGAAAAAATTGATTTGGTCTATCGTTAAGCCTCCTACAACACTGTTACGTGGCTAAATTGAGTTTGAAACATTATTATCATGTGAATTGTCAATAGATTACATGTTACGTGTTGATGAATTAACTTTCTATTTATTATATGTACGTTTTTTACATGCTATTTAGGTGTGGTGTGTAGTGCTACACTTTTAAGTATGGAAATATCGATCATCCAGCGGGTGCCCAGCGGGTGCGGGTGCGGTTGTGAAACGGCACCCGTTAGATATTACGGGTGCGGGTGTGTTTTGATGTAACGGGTGTCACTACGGGTGGGTGTTTTCTCCATCCGCCGGGTGGCCACCCATTGCCATCCCTAATTCCAAGAGAGCCGAGAGTCTAGCTTGGTGGGCCTCACTAGCGAAGCCAAAATGCACGTCGATCGTCAGCACGGCGATCGAGAGCGACACCTTATCTATCCCGGCACGGTGCAGCTATGCTGATCCATACTATATAGTACATACAAGCGTGCTGCGCTTTTCCCTTGCCTTTTTAGCCGCTATATATCGGTGCCTTGAAGCCATGCAGATGCAGTGCAAAGCAGGCGCGCGTGGTAGTTTTGGCGATGCCCTACGCCTAAACGAACTCCGATCCATCATCATCGTCGTCTCCAGCTCCAACCATGCATGCAGCAAGGGTGGCAGCTGCAACTTGCGATTGTGGCGCCGAAGGCCGTGATGAACTACTGCATCTTCACGCATCAGATATGTGGTATGATCGACATCGTCTTTAATAATATATATAATTTCGTATAGATCCACTACGTACTAGCACTGCCAATGCAAATCTGAAGCTTTTTAATTTACAGATACTTTTAATTTTATGGTTGTGAAATCAAGTGTACATGTTGAAGAAGCAGCAGGTAGCCAGCATATATATATATATATATATATATATATATATATATATATATATATATATATATATATATACGAATTACCAAACGCATGCTTTCTGACATTTGGATTTTCAGTTGAAATTGAAATGGTGTCTACTACTCCTATATATATAACACCGTACGGATGGCAGATCGATACCACTTAATTACTTGCATATACGGTATTAATTGTCATCACCACGCAGATCGATCAGATCGAGTAGGAGTGCAAATTATCATGCCTCTGCAGATTTGTTGCGGCCTGTTAATTAGAGTGATCAGTGCTGCAGCATATATATATACAGTGTTGCTTCCTTCACCGTAACTCATCAAAAAAATCTGGGGAGAGAGAGAGAGAGAGAGAGATGTTCTGGTAACATACCTCGCTCACAGCTGGTTGCTTGCAGATTGTTCTTTGGATTCAACTGGTGTGATGATATATATGTTTTTTTCTCTACGTTCGCATTGTTGCAAGCAACTCAATTTATGTTTTTCTACCACGATCTGACGGCCAAATGCCCTTTATATACCCCGTCTCCAGTCTCCTCGTCCTCATCAGTCTCACACTCTCACCGGTGCACGCAAAACCCAATCACCAGCAAACAACAAGCTATACGTTGCCTTTCGTAGCAGCACCAAACTCCTCGCGCCACGACCGTTTCCTCCCGCCGGCCTGCAGTCCTGCTGTGGCCACCTTGTCGTCTCGTCGCTAGCCAAACATGGCCTGCACTCACCAGGTATGTACGTACGTAATTAAGCCAACAGGCTAGCCCTGCCGGCCTGCTTCTGTCGTACAAGCTAGCAAAACGTTCCTACCTTATTTGTCATGCTAGTACTACATCACCACTTGGTCGTCGTCCTCGTTCTCCTGCCGTGGAGTACGTACGTACGTGCGAGCTCACTTCGATCGTGCATCATGTCGCCGTCGTCGTGCAGGACGACGTCGTGTTCGACGCCAACGCCGCCGGTTGGGCTCCCTCCGGCGCGCGCACGGCGCTGTCCCTGCAGCACGAGGACCAGCCGGCCAGGCTCCCCACGTCGGCGGCGGCGGCCATCGGCGACGCCGCCCACGCGCCCAGCGGCCGCTACGTCCTCGCGGCGGGCCGCGCCGACGAGGAGGACGGGCTGTGCCAGGCCATCGCGCCCGGCGCGCTCAAGCCGCGCGTCACGTACCGCGTCGCCGGCTGGGTCAGCGTGGCGCCGTCGCCGTCGTCGCCGCCGTCGTCGGAGGGAAGCCACCCCGTGCGTGTCAGCGTCCGCGTCGACGGCGGGCGCCGCGGCGTCGTGGACGCCGGCGCGGCCTGCGCCGAGCCGGGCGGCGCGTGGGCGGAGCTCAAGGGCGCGTTCCGGCTCAGGGAGAGCCCACGCAGCGCCGCCGTCTACGTGCATGGGGCGCCCGCCGGTGTGGACGTCAAGGTCATGGACCTTCGGATCGTTGCCACGGACAGAAAGGCCAGGTTCAGCTACCTCAAGGACAAGACGGACAAGGTGAGCATCACCGAGCAGAGCATGCACGTATAGTAGTATATTTTACCACCGTGTTGACACCGTATATGTGTTCTTCCTATAATTATTCGACGCTCTACTCTACTACTAACGTTCAGGGCAAGACACGTACGATAATCCGAGGTAACTAAATTTGCAACAAATAATGGACCTTACAGGTGAGGTACGGTGATTGATTGAATGATTCACGTATATGGACATAAAAAAAAAACGTGGTTCTGCAAGCACAACAACAAATCGTCGTCAGCAAAAGTTTTATGGCGAAAAAAAATACCAGAACGATCATAAAAACGTACTATATTACAAAAATATGGTTTATCGTGGAACTATTTTCTATATAATAATTATTTAAAGCGCAGATGAAGACGCTCACATAGGAACGTGCATTTATTTCCAAGCTCTAGGGTTATCTAAAGATGACTGTATATTGACTTTGTCAATAGTTTCTGACAAAATAGTCACGCACAGCATGCATGTTTATCCAAACAGCACTGTATATAAACGTGCATATATCGTCTTCTTTTCGTTTTTAATTTCCTTTTTTAGCAAATAACTACTAGCAAATATTCAGAATATATAAACGTTTTCTTTTGTCATCCCAACCAACAATCAAAACACATACAAAATTCAAAAAAGAATAAGTTATCTAGGTTATTAGCCACGTGTCGCTTTATGTATATATATATAAGCCAGCTAGCGCAAATATATATAAACCATCTTACGTAAGCTGAACAAGGAAATATAACCATGCATTCCCCTTTCAATTACCGTCGCTCGAGAAGACACTCAAGACGTACGTAGCATGAAAATGATATGATAGCTAATAGTATGCATTAAGTAAGAAGCTAGGTAATGATCGATTCGAGAAGATTGTACAGATAGATAGATATTTACATCTAGTGGATATAGACGACGACCTAAAGTAATAATGATAAAGGAGGCCGGTTGTACATCTGTATCTATCCGAGGACAAATAATGCATTTGAAATGAAAATTAATACTATATGTACAGTGACAGTACTGATCGAACAACTTGTGATGAGTAGCTAAACACGATACATTCACGCTATAGCTAGCCAGTTACCATCATATCGCTATAAAAAAAATATACTACTACTGTTAGGCAAATACTTATAAGATTTTACTCGACGATGGGCCGGCCGGCCGGCACGGCAAAACGAGACGTGGACGGAGCAGCTAGCCACGTACTTAAATTTGACAAATATTGTCAATATAAATGTCGTCGATTCTTTGGTGCCATTTGTCCTGGTTGGCACACAGTCGGCGGACGTCGGTATCGTTCTTGGATGTGCCACGACGACTCGTAGAACGTAGTTGCGTGGCGCCCAGAGATAAGACAGACCGGATGGACACTACGCGCGGGCCGGGTGAAGGGAAATGCATGCATGGTTGGCGGCCGGCCCGTGAACTGCCGACAATAGTGACATATATACTGATCAACACATGTACCGCCCACCAGTGGACATTGCTGACACGTAAAACCTTCGAATTCGATCGTACGTACGGCCGAGGCATTAATTATTATATATTTGTCCTGCTTCTATACATGATCTGATTTAACTCTACACATATACAGAGTAAGTTGGATAGACGAAAAAATCTCTGATTTAATTCTGACTTGTGCTACGACGAACTAGAACTTCTATACATGATGTGATCCATCCAATCCCTTTATAATTTACATACATCAAACAAATTAATTAAACGACGTACTGTACGTGTTAATTTGTACTGCTGCATAGGTGCGAAAGCGTGACGTGGTTCTCAAGTTCGGCGGCAACAGCAGCAATGGCGCCGCCGTGTCGTCGGGCGCGCCCGTGCGTGTGGTGCAGCTGGACAATAGCTTCCCCATCGGCAGCTGCATCAATGGCGGGGTGATCCAGGACCCCGCCTTCGTGGACTTCTTCACCAACCACTTCGACTGGGCCGTGTTCGAGAACGAGCTCAAGTGGTACTGGACGGAGGCGAACCGCGGGCAGCTCAACTACGCCGACGCCGACCGCCTGCTCGACTTCTGCGACCGCGCCGGCAAGCCCGTGCGCGGCCACTGCATCTTCTGGGCCGTCGACGCCGAGGTGCAGCAGTGGATCAAGGACATCGCCGACGAGGACGGCGCCGACCAGCTCATGGCCGCCGTGCAGGCGCGCATCAGGGGGCTCCTCGACCGCTACCGCGGCCGCTTCCCGCACTACGACGTCAACAACGAGATGCTGCACGGGCGCTTCTTCCGCGACCGCCTCGGCGACGGCGTCGCCGCCATGATGTTCCGCGAGGCGGCGCGCCTCGACCCCGCCGCCGCGCTCTTCGTCAACGACTACAACGTCGAGTGCGGCGGCGACCCCAGCGCGACGCCGGAGAAGTACGTCGAGCTGGTCCGCGACCTGCAGCGCGGCGGCGCGCAGGTGGGGGGAATCGGGCTGCAGGGCCACTTCACCAACCCCGTCGGGGAGGTCGTCTGCGACGCCATGGACAAGCTGTCCGCCGCCACGGGTCTGCCGATCTGGATCACCGAGCTGGACGTGAGCGAGCCCGACGAGGCGCTCCGCGCCGACGACCTCGAGGTGGTGCTCCGGGAGGCGTACGCGCACCCGGCCGTGCAGGGCATCGTGTTCTGGGGGTTCATGGAGGGACACATGTGGAGACAGGACGCGGCGCTCGTCGGCGCCGACGGCGCCGTCAACGGGGCCGGGCGGAGGTTCCTCGACCTCCGGAGGGAGTGGACCACCGACGCGCGAGGACGGCTCGACGGCGACGGCCAGTTCAAGTTCAGGGGCTTCCACGGCACGTACGTGGCGCAAGTCACCACGGCCACGGGGGCGAAGATGCTCAAGGCGTTCACCGTCGACCAAGGGGACAATGCTCTCGTGCTCGACATTGAGATCTGATGATCGACGATCAATCATCACACCAATCATACTACCTCAATATTATACTATATGCTACGTACTTATTATAGTACCTTATCTACCTACCTGGGGGCTGAGGTGGATGTGCTAGATCATCCTGAAAATTACTACTCCATGCATAGCGCAATTATTGGATAGCAGGATCTGGATCAACACCCCAACCTAGCTCCGCTTCTGCCCTGATCCATGGTGGGTACTGTAAGTGATGTATTATTATTGGGTGAGTCATGAATCATCCAATTGAGATAAATAAAGTAACCCCATGCTGAGCCATCCGTACGTGGCTGACTGGCTGTGTATACGTGTGCATTATCACTCACTCGCCCGAGGTATACTTCTATCAACGCTTTGATCGACAAAACTGGGATGGAATATTTAAGAAAAAAGTATGCTAAGGCGGTACTTATATCATTAGTCAAAGGTCCACGGTGCTATATCTTCGCTCCGCGAGCTATGGCTTACTCCAGCAGATCGTCTATTCCACTGTCTATATTCAAACTTCACTCTACTCACAGTATATCTACAGTGTCATTTTCATACCATAAACGACCATAGAGGCGATCTGATGGACTTGGTCTAACTCTTTGTTGACACCACACGCTAAACGGTGTTGTATTTGTATTAACCAAAAACATACTGTAAATGAGAGAGGGAGTCGGCCCATTACAAACAGATTTCGGCCCAATAGCACTTTCAAAAAAAGATAAAATGGGTGAACAGAGGGTTTGCCGGTTAGCCGCTCCGAACCGAACTACCGAAAGACCCCACGGAAAGCAATCCACCCTCCAACCTGGGCCTCCATTGGCCATTGCTCCCCCTCAGCGGCTCAGCCCATGTTGGTTGGAAGCCCAACCCACCACGCCATATCCTTTCACTCAAGCATTGGTCCCTATGAGTTCGTCCTTGGCGTCTCCGTCTCTCGTAGGCAGCGGCGTGGCACATCCAGCGTTTCCGCGGCAGGCGGCAAGGAGACGAGATCGCTCGGCGACAAGCCGACCACGGGCCACGGCGACCAAGCAGCCAGAGCCAGCCAGCGACGCGTGCTGCCTGCTGCTACTTGCCAGGCCAACGAGAAGACATCAAGCAGCATCGGATTAGCTTGTCCAGATCTCTCCTAGCTTGCACAAAGGCTTTGTGCTTACCTTCCTTCACTGCCCATTTAACTTGCATAGGTTCTTCTATCATGTGTTCTTGTTCTTAATGACGGATCTACATTGATATATTGTTTGGGATGACCATTTGTTTTCTCTTCTTCCACCTCTATTATTCTTTCTCTCTTCTTTATTTATTTATATAAAATATTGTAAAGGGTTGAAGAGGAACTCCATTGTCCGCACCATGGTAGCTGGGCTCGAGCCCCAACGGTGATGGATCCCATGGCACCCAACACTGAATTGACATCGGTTTCTGATTCTATTGTACGCCAGTCGGTCGGTTCTCAATTCTTGTATATGTACAAGTTTTCTTGTACCGAATAAACCGAACCGAGAACATCGAATAAACCGATTGTCTGCTTCTAAAAAAGGACACTGGAAGGCCACGCATGGGCCGATGAAACAATCTGGCCCGAAAAGGAAATAGCCTTATGACGCCCGCGCTCTCGATCCCTTGCGGTGCGACCTGTCCAACTTATTTTTTGTGGTTGTTTGATCGGGCCTTGCTTGTTTTGTTGACATGGTGGCGATGCACATTGGGTTGGACCTTGTGGCCGTGGATCGCATGGTGACAGCTAGCATTAAGAAGGAAAGAGGGTGGTGGCCCATGCAGGTTGGCATGCTGGAAATGTCCGCTGCGAGGTGTTTTTTTTTTGCCCGTTAGGCTGACTCCAGCAGGTGTGGTAAAACCTTTCACTATTCTAACTACCCTTCATTCTGTAAACAGTGTCGCTACAGTGTTGTTTTGTATTATATCTGGCCATATACCCGGATTGCTGGACTTAGCCTTATTCGGACGAACGTAGGAGCGGTGACCATAGCGGAGGGCGCCGCTCCCGGTACCTACTTTGGCTGCTCTGCTGATCGAGTGCATTGCAGAAAGGAGAGGAGCTGGCATGATGAAGGCTAGCTCGGACGAGAAGAAATGTCGCATCGCATATATGCCTATTCTTTTTAATCAGGTTGTAGATATCTTAGCCATCATTATAACCAGAGCAAAAGAAAATGGCCAGATTCAAGGTTTAGTTTCTCATCTGGTTGATGGGGATCTCGATACTACAGTATGCTGATGATACAATCTTATTCATGGAGCATAATTTAGAGCAAGCAAAGAATATGAAAATTATCTTATGTGTTTTTGAAAAACTGTCTAGCCTGAAGATTAATTTTCATGAAAGTTAACTCTTCTGCTATGGAGAGGAAAATGATTTTGTGGAATATTATTCACAGATTTTTGCAAGTGGAGTGGGAAATTTACCTTTTCGGTATTTAGAAATCCCAATGAACCACAAAAATTAAGCAATAAAGATTAGAAACAAGTGAAAGAACGTTTCTAGAAAACATTAAGTGGTTGGAAAGGAAAGATTTTATCTTATGGGGCGCATTTGGTTTTTGATCAATTCGGTCTTAAATAGCCTTGCAATGTTTATGATGTTTTTCTTTGAAGTACCAAAAGACATTAGTAAGAAACTAGATTTCTATAGATTTTTTTTTCTGGCAAGGTGACAGCCATAAGAAGAAATATAGATTAGCGAGATGGGAAATCCTTTGCTTGCGAAAAGAACAGAGAGGCTTGAGTATTAGAAATCTTGAGATACAGAATATTTGTTTTCTTAGCAAATGGCTTTACAAATTGATAAATGAAGAGGGTGCGTGGCAGAACATACTAAAAAGAAATATTTGAAAGGTAAATCTATTGGAGAAGTTCAATGGAAGACAGGTGATTCACACTTCTAATCTGGCCTCATAAAGGTTAAAGAGCATTTCCTTGAGCTTTAATTTACACGATGGTTCTCAAATAAGATTTTGGGGACTAGGTACTTCAGTCACCTTCCGGTTAAAAATCAATACCCATCTTTGTATAGTATTACTAAGAAAAAACATATCACAGTAGCAGCCATGTTTAGCTCCACGCCACTTAATATTTCCTTTAGGAGAGCTCTGGTTGGAGACAGATTTCGAAAGTGGGAAGAGCTGGTTTCAAAAATTGCTATGGTGCAACTAGATGACCTGATAGTATTAAATGGAACCTCTCCAAACATGGTCGTTTCACAGTTAACTCAATGTATAAATATTTGGTGAACCAAACTGCTTTACTATTGAACAAATTTTTATGGACATTAAAATTACCCCTAAAAATCAAGATATTTGTTTGGTTCCTGTTTAAGGGAGTAATTTTAACAAAGAATAATTTGTTAAAATGGCATTAAAGTGGAGATGTCCGATGTTGTTTTTGTGACACAAATGAAATCATTCAACACTTATTTTTTGATTGTCCTGTTGCCAGGTTTGTTTGAAGAGTTGTCTTTTTAGCTTTTGGTTTGCGGCCTCCCAAGAATATAAATGAGCTATCTAGTTCTTTGTTCTAGCAAGATAGACTGTACTTGCATGTCTAAATTTGTGTAGGAGCTAAGTGTATTTTTATGGTCTATTTGGCTGTGCAGAAATGAAGTCATCTTTGGTGGAAAGAGATTGTATTCTTATTTGCAGGTAATCTGGACACGATCATGGAGTGCTCTTCAAAAAAAAAAAAAGACCGCTACTCAAGTGAGCATGTCTATCTTTAGAGACCTTAGTTATGGAGATTTTTGCCAACCATGAGTGGCCATCTTTTAAAAAGATTAGGTTCAGTCAAGTTTATCCTGTTTAGTTCTTTGAGAGCTCTCTTATCACATTGTAATAAAGATTGGTTAAATGCAAACCTCTTACAGAGGTCGGAATAAAATTTCCCTTTTCGAAAAAAAAAGGTCCTCGTGTAGCAAGGTGCAGGACATACTACGTCCACCGGACCACTACCCTGCGTGATGGAGGTGACCACTGATTGTCTGAGTCACTGATGACAAAGCCACGAAGGAACGGTAAAGCTGATAAAAACGGTGTACATGCATACGGTAGACCGAGTAAGTTTTTAAAAAATAAAAATAAATAGTTAGTGATTGTGAGACCGCGAATAAAGGAGACGAATAGGAGCCAATTAAAATCTCAAACCCCAAATCCCTCTCTTTTAGCAATGTGCAAGGTTCGGTAGTAAGGACAACCTACCAACTCTAAGACATAGCTAGCTAGACATGAGTTCGTGGAAACACGAGCTCAAACATCCAGAGAAAATGATGCAGAACGAGTCTCGACTGCTACTGCGGAGAGCACCAAAAGAACTGGACAAAGACTAGCCAAACTTGCTCTCCACACGACAAGATCACAAACAATTCACAAACAGCCATTAGTCACCTTTCATCCACCCACTAAGATGGGATTACAAGACCATCAAGCACTCATCTCTCTTGGATCTCATCTCTCTTGGATCTTGGTCTCTTCCCACTTGGTGAAAGCCTATAATAGGGAGAAATCGTGAAATTTTACAAGCACTATCCCATCACCACCACAAAGCTAATCCTGAAAGATCTACTGAAAAAATATCATGGATTGCTTGGGAATTTCAGATTTCATAGAGATTGAAATACTTCACCAAGAAGGAGGAAACCCATGATTTGAGGGTTTTCTAGACGCTACCGGACAAGCCGACGAGTGCTCCAGAGAAGCCGACGCTGGCCCCTCAGCTCAACTCCACTGGACAAACTGACGCAAGCTGCCGAACAACCAGGTGGATGCTGGACAAGCCGGAGCCTCCTACTGGACAAGCTGGTGTGCCGAGCCTGCACTTTCATTTTGTGTTTCGACTCTGGTGTTTTCGTCGAACATGCCATTTTGATTCTTCACCATATGCCCGTACTCTTACTTGCTGAGCTCTTCAATGAGGCACACTTTGGTGTGTAGAGTGGCTGGTGGAGGCCATTGTGCTCGCATCCTCGCTACACTCGTTTTACAATCTTTGTCTTGATCATTGATTCGAGTTCTTCCTCTTTTGCTAGATTCCTTGACGTGTCTTAGTTAGGTTCACTAGCATGTCATTGCTACGTGAACCTGCACAGTGCAAAAAGAGAGGTCGGTGGGTTAAATTTTTAGGAGTCTTCTCTTCACCCTTCTCATCGCTTTTTCAGTCTTTCAGTGACATTAGCCTAAGAGACGATGGAGTTGAGCTCACAGCCTAGTTATACTAGGTAGCAAAGATGGTCAGCGTCGATGGCAATTGGTCCATCTAGCCAGAAATCACAAACATTTTGGACAAAATAGAACATTATGTTAGTTAATTACTATCTGCTACGATCTAAAGTTCTAAACTAGTATTTGAAAAACTATCGTGTGGTTTCTCATAGGGACGCTTCTAGAAACAGGTTTATGTGCGTACTCATGGCCATCAAGTGTGCTACCTAAAGATAAAGTGTTGGGCCCTAGCTAGCCAGGAACTTTAAACGTCCGGATGTGCAATCTCGTTGTCAACGTCTAGGCGTCTGGTGTGTTGCGTTCGCGTGCAATTAATTGTCAAATCATCATTCTCAAATATAAAAATTTGTCAAATCATCTAACATTATTGATTTATTTCTATCCGTGCCTGTTGAAAGACAGAAAGAAACGGCACACATGCACGAACGGAATTGGCTGCGCTAAAGTATGATTCTTGTTAATTCTAGTTTCCGGGTAGTGTCCTTTTTTCGATCATATTTATTTATATCCAATATATAGGGAATTCAAGTCGTATGCAGTATTTCTGATCTTTTAATAATTTGTAAACAGAAATAAAAGGTATAAATAAAGATAATACTCGTAGAGTCCTATATGCCATTATGGATTTGATCACTATTTTTCTAAAAAATGATTGCGGTATAGGTGCCTCCTCTATTTCCAAATGAAGATTAAATTATGAGCCGCCTGAATAGTTGACTGTATCTATGGAACGCATGTCGAGAACATATTTTCATAGATGGTTCCCATAAGCGTCTTATGAAAATTTGTTATTTTCGCAAGAACTACATCTGTAAACTATTCTATTACCGTTTTTAATGACTTCATGATCCAGTGGTAAAGAAAGATTGTGCAAAAGGGGAGGCTACGGTTTCAGGTCCCAGAGAATCAAGTGATTTGTAAATTAAGTGTGTGCTCAAGCAGGACGCAAACTTTTTTTTTAACTAACCTTGTTTCTTATGGATTTCTATAGAGAACGACACGTAGAAAATATATGAAAAATACTTTGCCACTCATGAAATTTGCAGTGGTGTTTGGTGGAAGGAATGATCTCATTAGTTTCACCCACTTGAAAACTGAAGCACACACATGTAATGCAATTTGCTCGCTGGCCGGGAAACAAAATTGAACCTAGCTCAAGGCCGGTTTCAACACTCCGCAGCTGCAGTACTAGCGAGAGCAGACGTCCAGGGAACCAACAAGCCTCCTAGCTTCTTGGCTGCCCAGATGCAAGTGCGGGTAGCCAAACAAACGTGTGCTTTGCTACATCCCATCAGGCTAGTTGATCCATATTTGGACTACCAACCACGCTCATGTGGTCTTAGAATTTGTGCATGTGTGTCACACGTTTGCATACTACGGAGTATATATTAATGATGACCGAATCAATTTAATTAACTACTGCTCATATAGTGTCCGTGCGTTCAGGGGTGAGTGTATATGTATGCTTGTTTGTGAGTGTTTATGTGTGCACCATGTCTACGTTCCAAAAAAAAGGTACTATATAAATTGAAAATGTACGTAGAACCGTAAACAGGTAATACTTGTCAAATAGCATCATGTAAAAAATCGCTTCAAATCATCCAAATGAACCATTTTTCATGTCCCTAGTTTCGACGGATTTCATTGTCATTCATCAACCAGCATGTCAGATTGAAGTATTGAACCAAACAAAATGTTGGCATGTTATCTGCAATAATCAACTATTACTCCTAATCTGACTCGGTTTTGTTCCTGCCAGTTTTGGCTTGGCGTTGGCGGTTGGTCGTTCATTCAGTTTTGCTAACGTGCAGTGCAGTTTTGACAGCGTGATCTCTACTACCAAATTTTGACTGTTCTTTTTTCTTTTTGCTACCCGCCATTCCTAATTAAATATGGTCTTAGAAACAACACTTTGGCCATCAGATTCTATATTAGTATGTTGCTTGTACCAACCAAATTATAATCAAAGGAAAATACTTTCAAATAATCATTTCCCACAAAAACTACATATTTTTTGGGAAATATTGTTAAGTAGACATCACTAAGTTTGAAGTGTGTGCACACCTGATATAAAAACAAAAAAAAGTGGTTTTAAGTGTAGAACCAAGTGATGAGTTAGGTAATGCGCTTTGCTTTCCACAGAAGGAATATTTAACCTGTTGCCATTCTAGAGAGGTGGGTGGCAACATATTTGCCACCCAATAACTCATGCTACAGTAAGACACGATTAAGAGCTATCTGTAAAAGTGACAAAAAATTAGATGCCCCTCCACAGAAGGCCGGTAATAAAGTGGCGTTTAGTGTGACTAGGAACCTTCTGGAAGGGGTCCGCGTCCATCCAGACCCAGGTAAACTGATGGTTAAGGGTAACTACTGGCTCTGAACGGCCGAACCATCCACCTCAGCAAGCAATCTTATCCTAACCCAAACCGAAAGGAAAATTATTTAATTAGTTCATGGCATCCTTGATTAGCATCGGGAAAGCAAAGAAATAGTCTTGCTGTACTGTACTCCCTAGCAAGCCACAGAGGAAATGGCCCTTGCATCACCCAAGAGGCCAAGAAGCACGATAAAATAAGGTTACTCTTCTCTAGCCATCATAGCCCAGATGAGAGGATTAGGTTCGCGATGATTGATGAAGAAGCCATCTGGCAGCTTGTTTAGCATCCGGTTGCAGCTATCATCACCAATCAAGAGGACGTATTTCACAAAGACTGCGCGCTACAAAACTCTTAAAACATGAACCACGAAGCATTTCTTTAAAGAGGGATCGTATGCATCAGCTTCCTTGGCAAGAATAGGAAATTTATACTCAGAAAAAGAAGTGAAAGGTCTCTATCCATTCTTTCTAATAACAGCTATTAACAGAAAAATGCAGACAACTGACCACAGATTTTCGATCATGTTAACCCAATGCAGTCTTGACATTGTATATCAGCGTTTGTGTTCAGAACTACTGCACGAAACAAGTGCTGATTCAATATCTGGTCGGCATGCCTTTCCTCGTACAACCTAGCATGCATACAGTTGTTCTTAAATTTCTAAGAACTGAAAGGATGCTAGTTGTATTTACAGCTACCAACTCGACGCATTGCTTTGCTGGACAAAAAAGACAGCAGATTAGAGTATGAAGATCCATTGTCGATACACCACCCCAGATGAGCCTTGATTTATAGCAGGAGTGACGGCCAGGAGGCTGCCTTAATGCTCAGCCGTCAGCGGTGATTTTTCTTCAGCAAGTGCTCATGATGAAATACATCTGTTTCTCAGTAGTTGGGGCGGCAATATCACCAAGAACTTTGACATAATTGGCAACCTCCAGTCATCGTAGTTCAGGAATCTTGTACAGCTCAAGCAATCACAATACTGGTTAATCTTCCACTGCTGTGTTGAAGACGAAACTAGGGAAGACGGTTGTGATGTCCCTGAACATTTGAGGGGCAAGAAAACAGCAAGTAAACAATCGTGAACTTTTGACTTGTAATTATGAATCGCTTTTGCTGTACTCTACAGACAATAATAGTTTGTTTGGCAAACATCATGCCAACCTATTTTTTTCATAAAGATCACATGATCAGGCGCAAACCTCAGATAAGGCAGTGTCATGTTCTTTAACAAGTTAGGGTGGCGTGATACAAATTCCTTCCACTCATCTTGATTTATTTTTCCATCCCTATCAGCATCAGCATCTTCAAATGTCTAGGTAAATAAGTCCAAGGTTACAACAGTGCAATAGCAAAAAAAAGCTCGAGTTGATAGTGACCTACCTTATCTATAATGGCCTCAAGAAGGTCATCTGATAATTTCACATCAGATTCCATCAAAATAGCAATGACCATTTGCTCAACCTATAAAACAAGCCATACCAATGAACCACTTCACTAAGATTATACTAGAAAAGAAACCACAGAAAAAGATATTGAAAGATACATAACATCTTTGTGAGCTAACCTCTTCGCGTTCAATAAAACCAGTTTGCCTCAAGTCATACAACCTAAATGCAACTGAAAAATTCAAAAGGATAACCCCAAATGTAAATATGCCAACATGAATTAGTATATTGATCATAGTTTCTGCAAGTAGCATGCATACAGTTGATCTTGTCTTCCAACGGTGCCAAAGGATGGAAGACACTTAGTGCATGAACAAACTCATCGAACTCGATTACACCATTTTTCTTCTCATCAAACAAATAAAAAACCTGGATCATGGAGACGATCTTAGTCTCAAATCATTACCTAGGCCAGCAGCATGCAATGTAAACAATTTGAGGATAATCAGGAGAAAATAGGACAAGCTTTGTGTGTGACTTAGTAAATGAATCAAGAAGTTACAGCATTTTGGAAAAAGCAAAGCAATAGTAAGGACTGACCCTATCAAGAAAAAGATTCTCGCCACTTGGAGTTTTGAACAACGCCAGCTGGAGCTCTTCCTGAAGAACCATTCAACAGTGGAATGGTTAGAAAAGATTCAATACGGCGTTATGACTGTTCCTGTAGTTGTGTGCAAAAAAGAAAGTACATTC
The DNA here is from genome assembly GCA_022530915.1 of Paspalum notatum. NCBI lineage: Eukaryota > Viridiplantae > Streptophyta > Magnoliopsida > Poales > Poaceae > Paspalum > Paspalum notatum. The sequence continues at coordinate 19,035,163 of CM039686.1, forward strand.
GAATTTTATTTACTACTTTCTGTTTTCTAATTCGAGTATTGCACGCATCGATGTGTTAGTTCGTGCACATAGCAAATGCTTCTGAAAATAAGCCTGAATAATATTTTTCTGACTTTGACCTACATCAGTCACAAATAAAGTCGCAACCGTGTTAGCTGAATAAAAAAATGTGACTTCCTAGGGATGGAAGAGGAAGGAACATGCCAACGAAGCATAGCGAGATGCAGGTATTATCCTAAGGCCCAATGGCACACGCAACATGGGAAAATTCAGGCAAGCAATCCTACGGGCTGTCAAGAAAAATTTTATAATGCTCTCCTGCGTGCCTGTCACATGATACTGCCCAATCAACTCAGAAACAAGACATGAAAATGTCTTAAGTAACCCAACACTAAGTAAATCCAATCCATTGCGTGCAGTGCAGCAGCAATTCGAGATGGATCTATGTACAAGATTGGGCATCGCTCTCAATGACTGAATACTATTGAATCGTGCAAAGATGACAAAGTGACACTAGCACCGGTCTTAATAGTGCCCATTTTGTTCATATTTAAATGCAATCATTGGGGATTAAAAAAATCCCTTCGACAGAAGCACAGTAAGGAATGTCCAAAATAACCGCAAACCGAGTTATGAAGGCAAGAACGTGTATGGCAGATACAGGAATCGAAGAAAGGCTTTGTTGGATGTACCTTGTGGATGAGGCCGTCGTCGATGATGGAGCAGCTGATCTTCTTGTAGAGCTCGAAGAGCGCCTCCACCTCGTTCACCGAGACTTGGTTTGGTTCAATTCAGTTCAATCGGAAGAAAGTCAGATGAAACGGCCGGCATTGAGAAATGGAGGCGGAGCAATCAAAGAAGAAGAAAAGGTGGGGACTTGAGTCCAATCGAAAGCAAGATGAAACAGCATTGCAGATGGAGGCGGAGGAATCAGTGAAGAAGAAAAGGTGGGGACTTGGATCGATGTTTACAGCATCCGGACTCGTCGGCGAGGCGCGCGAGCTGGCGGAAGTTGAGGGGAGTCCATCCGTCGGCGCCGACGCGGCGTAGCAAGGGTCGGTAGTGCTGGGGGCGACGATGGCGCCAACTGTTCTTCTTGGCGGCGGCGAAGGTGGCGGCGGAGGAGGACGCGCCTGCGCCGCGGCGGCACGAGGCTGAGGAGTCGGAGTCGGGGCAGAGGTCGGCGAGGCAGTCGGTGAGGGCGAAGAAGACGGCCTCGGCGATGGCGACGAAGGGGAAGAAGACCGCGCAGAGGCGCTCCCCCAGCGACAGCGAGCTCCCGGACCGCTGCCCGCAGAGAAAACGAGGCGAGGAACCATGAGATCCGTCGCGAGAAGAAAACTCCACTGCAGGATCTATAGAATTGCAGGCACCTACCACGTCGCCGGAGGAGAAGCCGAAGCCGAAGCGGGAATCCATGGACTCGCAGGGAGGGAACGGGATCGCTGCTGGATCTTAAATTTGTAAATTGTAATTAAAAGAAAAAAAAATCTATTCACATCTTATACCTTATATATTTAAATTGGAGTATCCCACTGCCTATTTTTCTTGATACGAGACCACTAAATTTTATAACATGTCACAATCCACTGACACATCTATTTATATCTTCTATGATTTTCTATAACTTCATGTATAGAATGTTTTTCTGTGGCATATGCATTGCTATCTCTCAAATTTTCGCAGCAAACGTACGGAAAATTGCTCTGGTTATAAAAAATGACGGTACCGAACTTGTCATTTGAAAATAGCGGGGATGAACGGGGAAATTGCAACATTGTCCTCATGGCATAGCCGCGTGAAGAAAAGAGAAGAGGTTGTACTTGTACAGTCACTCATAGAGTGGCAACGGTGTCTAGGGATGAGGAGACGACGTCAGCAAACAAGCGAGGAGAGGCGGTGATGGCGTGCATGAGGAGCCGGAATGAACGACTGCGGAGGCTCAACGAAGGGCCAAGGGACGGTCTGAGTCAAACGAGACCGTCGGTATGGGTTTTCTAAACACTGTGTTACACTGTTTATCATAAATACTGTATTGTATATAAAAAAGTGTGGTTAAAATAGTATTTAGAAAGTGGAGATAAAAAGTTTTATTAGAGTCAGCCTTGCGCACGAACGAGAGAGGCGATTCAAATAACTGATATCCGTTTCCAACCGTGGCTCCGACTACTCTGTCGCCTGGATGGCGAGTTGGCTGTGATGTTCGTGCACGTTTTTGGTTGCGGAACTTGTGGTCCTCAACCGCGATCTTCCGCTCGATGGCTACTGCTTCCGCTGAGCTCAGCCCGATGACGCCACTCGCTGTCTGTAAAATTTCAGAAAACTATGATACGTGCTGCGGGAATATTTAAACTAACTTTAAAATTAAAATTTATATTAATTTTTAAAGTAAAAATTTAAAGGTGGAAATGCTACTTTAATTGCAAAGGACATCTTTTTATAATACATAGTATTTTATAGCATTTTCATATTAATTGAGAAAGATGGATTTTTACATCGATCTTTGGCCATAGAAATTTTTGTAGCATGGTGTATGAACTAATAGGTGCATGCATGGCGGCTATTAGCCATAGAAAATTGACAACACACTTTAATAAAAGGCCCTAGTGGATGGTGACGTGGTTTAGAATTTGGTGGACTTATGGATGATGTGGATAGCTCGCATGTTGAAAAAAATAGACTTAATGATTGTTAACGGATTTAACTTATATAGGTTAAATAGATGGTACTAATGTGGTGCGGTACAGTATTCAAGAAATAACACTAAAAATTTCTCTATTCACAAAATAGCATTGGTTACCATTTGAATTCAGAAAATATTACTCTATCTTATTTAATTCTTGTACTTTATTTGCATATGAATGGACCAAATTGTCCCTTGCTACATTGGAACAAAACATAGATTCACTCTTTTCTCAAATATTTGTCACGATTAATTTTTTTCTCACAACTTTGGCATTCATCTTATTAAAAAATGTAAACATGAAAAAATGTTAGTAATAAAATAAATCAATAAAATAAACAATGATTTACAAAAAAAACTGATGTGAGAAAAAAATAAAGTGCGGCAAAAAATTGAGCAAGAATTTTCCATATAAGAAAGAATCATTTTTATGAGATATAAAAACACAATTAAATAAATAATTTTCTATATAAGAAAGAGGGATTTTTAAACCATCCCCAACCCAATGCCTAAATGGCTTGTCTATCCACTGTTTATCTACTATTCCAACTGCAACACTCCCTGTCTATAGCAGCGCTACAGTGTATAGGCAATCCCTTTACACACTCCGTTGGGGATAGCCTTATGGGATGTAAAAACACAACTAAATAAATAAATAGACAGATACAGTTATAGTGCAGTCTAATATGCTTAGCCATGTTTAAACAGAGCAACGCAAATAGATAATGGACAGTAATGCCCAATGTAATGCACTATGTTTAACGTACCTTAAAGTTCTACCTTTTATACAGTCAATTTATACTATATTGTCGGACTGGACGGAAGAGAGGTAGAAAGGATAGCAAGTGTTGATGTCCAAGGGAACGTGAAGAGAGCACTAGAATTAAATAGAAAGAGTGAGAAAAGTAGATGGAGTGATGTTTCCTAAATCCATTCACTCAAACTTGTGTTGTTCTATGAATTTGCTTCTATGTGTAGTGCTATTTCTTAAACACTTTATGATACCATTGTTGTTTTGCCTGACTTTTAGCAACTGACTTTTACCTCCTCTCTTGATCGATACTCGTCCTTGAGTATGAGTAATGGATAAATAATAAAATGAAGCTGCTATAAGAATTTGATAGCACTAATCTCCAGATTAAATTTTCATACTCCAACTGAAATAGGTTGTGGACGAAAGGGATACACAAGGAGATATTTTTTAGTTTTCGGGTTGATATCCAATGAAGTTTATAAACCCTCGAATGTGAGAATTACAATGCATGGATAGAAAAGTCTACCAAACAAATGGTACCCAAATAACTGATCTGCTTCTAAGTCTCATATGCTATAAAATAATCTTGATCCAACTCATTTGAAAACAAATATAATAATATGTTATATAAATATATGGCTCTAGTGGGAATGGCTATGGCAAGATAACCTCGTAAAGTTAGTAATGACATTTATAAGTAGTAAAAATAAACATGGAGATGATAATAATAAGCATTAAACCTTGTGAAAATAAATCGGTCTTTATGAACAATCATAATCAACCACCAATTTGCTAGCTTGTTCAATTAAGCATGTTTTATGAGAGCAAGCTATTTTGACTAATCAAAACTAAAGCATAACAAAGTTAAAGAGAAAACTTTCGTCATTTTCTTTAAAGCATTGTTGCCATCATTCAATCATTTAAGCATAGATTATGATTGTAGCATTAATACAATATAGATCTCGACTAAGACATTTAAAACAAGAGAAATACAAAGGGAACACCAAGTTAATAGACATAGTCAAATATTTGTAGAACTAAAAATGAAAAGAGAATGTATTTAAAACATGTTACTAGAGATTTCTTAAATTTTTTTGTCATGAAATCATTTTCTGCAAAACTAATTTAAGTGCATATATATTCTCGAGATAACAATCAAGAGTAGAAGCAATTTGCCAGAATCCAAAAACATTTCCAATGATTTTTAACTCGTGACCTAGTCAATTTTAGTAAAAGAAAAATTCAATGGATGTACGTGAGTGCAAGTGTGTATACATGAACTTAGTAGCATTCAAGATAGAAACCAAACTCACAAGAGTTTACACCTAGCACATTAGCACTAAACACCATGTTCGCTACTAGATTTCTAAAATTCTAAGGTAAAACACCATGTTTTAAGCCAGGAAACAAATCGCTCTGGTTAGTTTAGAAAACCAAACATGTTAACACAGCAAAGGCGGAAAGTTTATTCACACAAGAGACATGATTAGTAAGGAACTTTCAATCAAACCAAATGATGATAATCTAAATATTAAATCTAAGCACCCCGCTTACACTTAATTTACCAAGGCCCTGTTTGTTTCCGCTTTTCTGGGTCTCGATTATCTGAACCGCATGCTTTTCTGAGAATCCGATTGCTGCAGAATCTGTCGTGGATAAAATCGAAGCATTTGGCAATCCTGATTATGCCCATGTCTAATAATACCTCATTTTGGAGCTAACGTCGAGCAGAATACAATGGTACAAAATCTTGCGGCCATTAGTTTAATCAACATGATTAGCCAAGCAAATTAAGTTGTTAATCATACAACAAACAGTCATGGAAATTCTCTGTAAATCTTCTCCGGTTCATAAAGAAATAGTCATGAAACCATAGGCAATTGCATTTGCATCAGCAAAGCAGGGATTGAGGAGGCGACTGGTTTGGTTGGAGGCAGAGGCGGCCGGCTTGCTTGGAGGCAGACGAGGCTGAGGAGGGAGGGGGCGACCCGGATCCACGGTGTCGGGAGCCGGACAACCGACATGGCAAGTCAGGCGAGGCGGAGGAGCAGCGTCGTCCCGGCATCGCGCAAGAGCGGCTGCGGCCGGGCTTCGGGCGGTCGAGCGGCGACGAGGAGGCGGCCGAGCGTCGTCATGGAGGTAGGCGAGCAGCGGCGCCTAGGGCTCGCGGAGGCGCGACGGCGCCCCGGACGAGCGGCTGCGGCTGGGCGCTGCAGACGAGGACCAGATGCTTCGCCCAGGGTTCGCGGAGGTAGAGGATCGGTGGCGCCCCGGCGCGGTGGAGTAGCGGCGGCGAACGGGTGGAATCGGGGAAACACGCGCGCGAGGGGAAAATCGGCCGCGTTGGGCGAGCGGAGTCCGGAAGGCTGCGTCTGAGGTAATCGAGTTTTCTACTGGGGAGGTGATTCCCACGTAAGCGGGCTCAAGAGAAAAGCGAACCGTTTGGATGGGCTTCTCGCGGTGAATGGCCCATAATCTGATTATAATCGTATCCAAACAGGGTCCAAGAAGAATACTCCATCAAGTATCAACATGATTATAATTCAATCATTATAAAGTTTGTGAAAATCACTATATCAACGTAACAAATGTGAAGAAACAAATGAGTTGTACATGCGGCATGAGCTACATCGTGAAACACACCCACCTTGATTGGGATGGCACTCCGTGTATTGATGTAGTGGCACGACAATTCTTCCTCTCCTTTGGTTTAATGAAACTTGATTTCTCAAAAAATGATCTTGACATGGGAGAATAACGACGTTTATTTTGCATAAAAGTGATACCGAGAGTTGGGTTTTGGGTTCCATTAATTTAATTATTTAATACTTATATACGTGCAACTTTCATACTAATTCTTCATTTCGACCGTTACCTTTTTTGGGAAAATTTCCATATGCACGGCCTATGCATTCCCCTCAATCTGTCCCCACAGCAAGAGTAAGCGATAGCTCAAGATCGGAGATTGGTTCACGAGCATTGCCGGTGCGCCCCTTGTCCATAAGATACAGCTTGGCATCTGCATAGACACAACCTGGCTAGTTTCTCAATGGCGGCGGCAACCTATGTCAAAAATAACAACACAAACTCCAATGGCGGCGGTAGGCTATATACATGAATCCCGAGGCACATTTTCATTTTTCTGCTTTTCTTTATTGTTCCCTTTCCACCTTGTTCATCAATCTAATTGCTTCTTCATCTCACTTGCTCTCACTTTGCCTCGGGCATATGCAAAAACCAGAGCTCGTAGTGGATGTTTTATTTCATCCATTTTGTCAAGGGGAGCTGTCCTTTCCTGTGGAAACAAGAAGTGCATCCCTCCATTCCAAACAACAGAAACATTTTTCTCTTCCTTCACTTTTCCTATGGTTTTACTAAGTTAGGACGATATAGCGTTAGTTCCAAACTAAATTATTACCATGTCCAAGCATGTCAAAAATAAAAAGATTAGACACAGTATCTTAGCTGTGGGTATACCTACATTATTGTGGGCGATAAAAGTCGTACTGTCAGCTTCATCAACTCAAAAGGAGTACCACTTGCCTCACTTGGATTGCTTCGTTGTACTTTTTCACAAGTAATTCAGATAGCATGCACAGATTAAGGGAAGCTTATCATATGGTTTGTGTTACTTTGATAAACTAACAATACTTTCAAATTTATCATGTGTGTAGTCTCACTAAGTCCCTACAGGTACGTATGAAGTTAAGAAAAATAAGCTTCAATTTGATAACATCCTCCTTGGTGTTCTTTTTGCCCATTTAGAGCTACCTCCATGCACAATATTGTATAAGTTTCATCTACACTGTAAAAGAACGAGTTTTCTAAAAATCTTTTTTACCTACAAAGGCATTGGTATACCTCTCACGCTGACCCCACTGCGCAGTTTGGAAAAGGTTGAAAAGGGGTGAAAAGGCTCAAAACCATAGATGCAAAATGTTTCATTCACTTTCTCTCTTTATTTCTCACCTCGTTTTATACTTATACCCACCTGTTACTTTCCTTCTCTTGATTTTAATGGGAATGGAACAACGCTAATCAATCAGGACTCTTTTCTTTTAATTCTATTTTACTTCCTATTGTCTGTTTGATTACTCCCTTCGTTCCAGAAAACAAGGCGTTCTGGGTTTGTCCTAAGTCAAACTTCATAAAGTTTGACCAAATTTATAAAAAAATATATCGTCAGTTATAAAACCAAATTAATACCTAATGAAAATATATGTGACAAGGAATCTAACGATACTCATTTGGTACTACAAACATTTACACTTTTTCGTATAAATTTGGTCAAACTTGAGAAAATTTGACTTAGGACAAACCCAGAATGACTTATTTTCTGGAACAGAGAGAGTATCTCACAACACGTGCATGTTGCACGTACATCTATGCTAGTTGTCTTAAATAGGCTAGATGTGCATATGCTTCCTCTCAATCATATGTACGCACATCTTTAGGTGGAGTATAGCCTATGTTATATGAGTCTCATGTATTTTGATCAGTTTGCCTTCCATGTCCGGATGAAAGGAACATAGAAAAGGAGCGATCGCGTGCAAGTTTGCATACACCAGACTGTCTGGTGTTGCACACACTGGACGTTATAGGCCGAGACATGCAATAGTCTAAGACCTCAGTCGATTACATGCACCGGACGGTCCGATGACCGACAGGAGATCCAGTGCATACACTGGACAGTCCGGTGAGAACAAGTCTGCCAACTGCAGCTTTCTTCCAATGATTAGTTTTGAAGTTTAGACTATTTATACCCCCTTGCCCTGCCTCCATTGGATGGTTGGTGACTCCTAAATTCATTCTAGTTTGAGAGACACAATCTTGAGACTCAATTTATCAAGAGAATTAATAGTGCATACTTAGTCATAGTCGGTTCTTACAAGCTCTTGGCTTAGCACATAGCCCTTGGTTGCGACCAAGTATTGCAGCGAGATTTGTAAATCTCTTAGCATATGTGCTTGCACGCATGAACACTTGTAAGTGTAGGGCTTGTAGTCTTGTGAGACCCTCTGGGTTGTGGAGTGGCCACCACCTTTCTTGTGAGAGGGAGGGAGGCCCTCAACATTTTGGCCAAAGCTTACCTTAGTGGAGACGACAATGAGCATCCAAGAGAGGCCCATGGAAGACTCCACACTTGAGAGTAGGTGTGCACCGGAGATATCCAGAGCTACCCATTCGAGAAGCTTGACCCTTGCACGAGTCACCTTGCCAACCTTTATCCTTGCGAGGATCAAAGCTTTAGGGCGTGTTTGAATACAAAGTACTAAATATTAGCCACTAAAGTTTAGTCCATTTGCATCCAAATAGGACACTTAATGAATGAGCTAAACTTTAGCTAAGCATTGGCCTAACCATTAGTCCAAAAAAGTAAGCTAAAGTGGCCATGCCAATTCCTAGTGTAAGTAATAGATCAACTAACTATTATCCCATACTATTCAAACAACCCATGGCTAGTGGTTAGTGAACTAAACTTTAGTTATGACTAATCTTTAGTTCTAATGTATTCAAACAAGCACTTAGTACTTGCACAGACTAAGCGAGAGGGGAAGGCCTTGTGAGGGCCTCCAAACGAAGACTAGGGGGGAAGTCTTCCATACTTTCTCGATACCTCAGGAAAAATAGTTGTGTCTCCAACTAGTGACAACATCGTCATCGTCATCGGGAGTTTGCATTCTCTATCCAACTCTTTACCTTCCGCATTTATATTCTTGCAAATATATGCTTACTTTCCTTGACTAGCTTGGTAAATTAGTTTCTAGGTGGAACTAGGTTGCAAAGCTTATCATCGGTAGAGTTAGCAACACTTAGCAAAAACTTACTGCACATAATTATTTTATCTTGCATAAGTTTTGATAACTTGGTTTTAGAGATCCTTAGTTTTTAGAATCCCTAATTCACCTCTCCTATTAGGACGTCAGCTCAAGGTCCTCGCATGACTTTGTAAGGAAAATGGCCTCATGTGCCATATTTCCATAGTTGTGTTTTGGTGATTGATTGACAACCAACACTTAGACTAATGAACTTGTCTAAATGCACATTCTCAGGTGTTTAGGTCCAAGAGATGAAGAAGAAGAAAAGCTAGAGAAAAGGCCCGAAGGACCGCCCCAACGGGGGAGGAGGCTGAGAAGTGGAAGCAAAGTTGGGAATTGTATTGACCGTCCATGGACCGTCTATGGACCATACCAAATAACCCGTGGGTACCAAACCTTTGGACTGGAAGTAATATAGTACTCTCTAGAAGACCGTCCAAAAACCGTACCAAATAACCCGAAGCTATGGACTTGGAGGAAAATTAGGAATACATGGACCGTATAGTACTCTCTAAGATGACCGTACTAAATAACTCAAAGCTATGTGTCGACGTTCTCGACACTGAGATACCGTATAGGTATCCCGCTAGTATGAAGGAGCGTAGGGATGTGGATGCTACCGCTAGCTCTACTGCGACGGAGAGGGTGAAGATCGAGGTTTAGAGAGGTTCAGGCCACCGGTATGGTGTAACACCCTACGTCCTCTTGGTGGAGATTCAATATATGGATGAAGAACACAAGTTACAACCCGAGGGCTAGCCTCTGGAGTGGGTGGTAATGCTCAAGAGTGACTGAGTGTGTGGTGTAAGAAGGGCTGATTGATCGATCCTTTCTCTAGGTGCTCCACTCCTCCTTTTTATAGTCCAAGGGAAGGAGTGACAGTACAGAGTTGGTAGCATAGGGCTACAATGGTGGTTTCAATAAATCTCATCCTAAGGTACGGTTTGGTACAATATTTACTATGCAACGGACTGGCCGTCACGTCTCCACTCCCACCATGTGGCACCTGATCGTGACGGTGGCATGATGTTTGGTCTCCTGTAGCCGGCCTGTCCGCGCAGCCGGCAGAGCGGCTCCGTCTCGTCTCGTCCCGTTTGATGGGACTGTGATGGGACACACACGCAGCCTGCAACGTGCAGGCGTACTTTTGACCCCTTGACCCTACCACATTATGGGCTTTGTCCTCTTGAAGGGGCTCCTCTGGGGTTCCTTGGGCGTGGCTTGGGGGTTATGCAGTGGCTGCCACATGTCCGCCCGGCCACAGACTGCTCCTGGGGTGGCCTTGCTGCACACCTGCGGTGGCAGTGAGACCTATCTCATGACCCCACGGTGTACTGGCGAGGCTTTATATATGCGTCTCTGGGGTATGGGTCCCCCAGGACGCTAACAGAGGCCCCCGGGTCCACTACGCAGTTTCACTGCGCTGTGGGCCCAAATCTTTTCTTGATTCAACCAAAGCCGGGTTGGGTTGAGAGATGAACCATCTTGTCCTCGGGGGCGGCACGTGGGGGATGCACATGCCTCCATCATCACCACGTCGCCCGAGGATGGCGCGGTGGTTCAGCTCCCACAGTCGTTCATTAAGAACGTGTAGCGAGAATATTGATATCAGTTTTTATCAAGGTCTTATTTTACGGTCGTGTGAACTAGGTGGGGAAGTGACCGGCTATAAAACCGCTTCCAGTGGTCCTCTTCTATTCTTTACGCTTTCTTGCCTTCTAATCCTTCTTGCGCTTGGTCCTTGTTTACTATTCATCTTCTTGCTCTCACCACCGCCGCCGCTCCTTCTTCCCTTGCCGGAATGGCGGGTTCTCTTAGGGAATTGCTAGAAGCCTCCCTTCCTGAGCCGAAGTACTCCCTGAGTGACATCATGGAGGTGCTCAGGTCATCGGCGGGCGTGGGCGGCGGGCTCCGTGCGATGGATCAGGCTGGCGCAGCCATCCGAGGCGAGCCACGGCACCAGCGCACACAGGGCCCCTGGTACATCGAGCTCTAGAGCCACACCGACCTCTACCGGGCCTGAGTCGGCCAGGCAAAGGCGCGGGCACGATGCCAAGGCTGATCCACGGTTGGCGCCTCAGCCATGCCTGGGATGCAAGTTGCTTCATGCGCAGGTCGAAGAAGCGCACGACCAAATGCGTCAGGTTCTATTTTTGCCTGTTCCTGTTGATTCTTTGTTGTGTCTCTATTTGTTTTTTAAACTTTCGATTTCTATTTTTAGGCGAGAGATCACTTCTCCTAGAGCGGAGTACGTCCTCCCCGCTTCAATTAGAAGCTTCAGCAGGTCATCCTGCACTGAGGGAGAGTGTTGCTCCAGCGGCGTCGGGGGCTGTCGAGCCCTTTGGATTCGAGGTGGATCCCGACCTTGCGGGGAGGGTAGAGATCCCAGCTCCGGGGGGGGAACCCTGACAACGAGCCGGAGCAAGAAGTCCTGGGGTTATCTGGGGCAGGGTCCCCAGAGGAAACCCCAGGCATAGCTGTTGCCCCGGGGTTGCAGTCCGGGGGTTTCCCGTAGGGCTCCCAGCCTGCTGGGGTTGAGTGTGGCATCGGGGTTGTCCCAGGCGCTGCTTTTGTCGACCCAACCCCCAGCGAGGAGAGTCCAGGGGAGCCCTAGGCCACGACTACCACCGAACCGGCCCCCAGCGAGGCGAGGTCAGAGGAGCCCCAGGCCGATGCTGTGGTCACCTCTAGCTTGGGGTTGTCGTGCCTTTGAGGGCGCCTTCTGTGGCAATTTCTGACAATGCCGTCTCGGATGCCGCCGAAGCCATGGGAGCTTTCGCGGCATTAGGTGATGAAGAGGAATGGTCGGAGCCCACCGACCTTCATGAGCACCCTACCATCTCTCAGTTAAAGGGTGATTCTCCTAGGTGCACCAGGGATTGTGGCACTTGGAGGACCAGCTGGTCACCAAGTGGTGCTATTATGAGGAGGAGCTGTCAGCGGCCCGTCTGCTGCCGAGGAGGCTACGACCACCATCGCCGAAGCCCACCGTGAGCGAGATGAAGCCTGGGATCTCATGGCGGAGGGCTATGCCACCTCCCAGCCACAACCGAGGAACTAACGCTGGCTCGCGACACCACCCGGGAGAGGCTACCAACCATAGTTGCGTGGGTAAAATAGCACACTAAACTAGAGTTCAAGTTTGAACTCTAAAGTTCTTTCTAGATCAGAGGGTGAGAACTAAGTTAATCTTAGATCAAAGCCTAAGACAAGCTTATAGCACCGGCAAGTCTAGCAAAATTTAGATAACTTAAGAACAACACAAACCTATGCCTTGGTCTAGTATGCAAGAAGGTACACCACACTAGGCAAGTGTAAGAAATAAAGTAAAGTATAACTCAAAAAATGGAGCAAGGAATTATATTATACTTGAGTAGTAAGAGTACAAAGATAGAAAGATACAAGAGCTTTACCAGACTCGAAGTTTCCCCGAAGTAGGACTAGGCAAAGCAGCGGCAAGCTGAGCTAGCTTAGTTTCTAGCATTTTGTTAAAGCTCAATTGGTTCTTCATGGCACTGTTAAGAGTTTCCATTTGCAAAGATAGGGTTTCTAGAATTCTATCATTTGCATGGAATTTCTTACTTATGCTATCGTTCACAGCTTTTTGATCGAAAGGATTCTTATTAAACTGCTGAGAACTGCTAGAAGACGTACCTTGACCAGCGAAAGGTAAGTGGGGTCGTGAATTCCAACCTGGTTGAGGACGAGGCCCGTTGTTGAAGCTATTGTTGTTGATTAGTTGATGTCCTCCGATCCATTTTCGGGGCAGCTGTTCCCCGTGTGGCCGGTGTTCCCACAATATTCTCAAGTCATACGAGAATCCAGTGCCTAGACCGGCACAGCTTCAGGAGTGCCCTCCGGCTTCTTGGGCAGGAGGTCCATCTTGGTGGCGAGCATGTCAGAGCCGTCAATATGGTGGACTCCACGGGGCTTATTGTTCACCCTCTCCTGTATCCATCCTTGGTTGCTTGCCATATTCTCGAGGAGAGTGCGGGCAGCGGCAACACTCAAGGACAGAAAGGATCCTCCAGTGGCTGCATCAAGGTGTTCTTGCACGATCAGATGTAGACCGTAGAAGAAGTTCTGGATGATGAGCCACTCTTCCATACCGTGGTGGGAGCAGGTGGTGATGTACTCTTGAAGTCTCTCCCATGCCTCCGCCACCGTCTCATCAGCGAGCTGCTAGAAGCTCGAGATGTGGTTCCTCTATGAGCTCATCTTCCCCAGAGGAAAGTACTTTGCAAGGAAGGCATTGGAGCATGCCTCCCATGTCATCAAGCTTTGGCGATTTAGATAGAACCACTTTTGCCTTTCCGATCAGTGAGAACGGGAAGAGACGAAATTGAACAGCATCGGTGGTTGCACCCTTAATGGTAAAAGTGCTGCATATCTCCAGAAACTGCTGGAGATGGCTGTTTGCATCCTTCGACGCCAATCCGTAGAATGGACTGGCTTGGACCATATGGATGACAGCTGGCTTGAGCTTGAATCGTTCTCCAACTAGTACATCGGGCCTAGTGGGGATGTTGTTGCTAGATGGGACTGAGAACTCACGGATGGTCTTCTCAGGCATAGCCATGGTTGGTGTCGGCAGCTTTGTGTCTGTGGATCCAAATTCCAGTATTGATGGCACAGGTCTCTGCCCGTGGATTGTCTTTTGACGGACTCTCCTTCTGAGCAGCGGCTCCGGATTGTTGTGAAACCCGGTAGTACACCTCTCTGTTACCCAACAATAAAGTAGACAGAGGCAAATGAGCACGCTAAGAAATTGCGGTATGTTATCAAGTTATAAAGTGCCTAGGTTCGAACAAATCAAACTTCTATTGCCAATTGCTTCCCCGGCAACGGCGCCAGAAAAAGCTTGTTGACATCTCTTAGCATAACAGATTTTACTCCGCAAGCACACGGAGATTCGCTGTAGCTTTTTCACCCATAGTATTCCAGGTATCGTAAAAATCCACACGGAAGCAAGGGCTAATAGGTGGAATGATATGTCGAACTTCAAGTAGTACAATATAACTTAGATAAACTCCCAACTATTCTTACAACGGGGTTAAGATAGCCAAGATAGTGTATGGTGGGAAGAGTAAACAGGGACCAAAGAAGTAAATAGCTAGGTAGTTGCCTAGGAGGAACACGAGTGAGATTAAGATATCCAAACTCTTCTTCTTAACTGCTGCAGAGGTGTATTCGCGTTTGAACTAAGCTAATCAAACACGAATTAGGGTCTTGCGTCGAGCGAAATTCCAGACTACACCGAGGACGCCAGGGGGTAGATAGGAGGCCAACCGAACGGCAACTGGCGAACACCTACGGGCTTACCGAACGACGAATTGGAATACTGAGACCTCTAAAGCTGTCACCTAGAGAGGCCACCAAACATAGCTGCGTGGGTAAAATAGCACGCTAAACTAGAGTTCAAGTGAGAACTTGAACTCTAAATTTCTTCCTTGATCAGAGGGTGAGAACTAACATAATCTTAGATCAAAGCCAAAGACAAGCTTATAGCACCGGCAAGTCTAGCAAGATTTAAATAACTTAAGAACAACACAAATCTAAGCCTTGGTCTAGTATGCAAGAAGGTACACCAAACTAGGCAAGTGTAAGAAATAAAGTGAAGTATAACTCAAAAAATAGTGCAAGGAATTATATTATACTTGAGTAGTGAGAGTACAAAGATAGAAAGATACAAGAGCTTTACCAGACTCGAAGCTAACTCCGGAATCCCTGAGGCAAAGACTTAGACTCAACTCTAACTCCCAAGACTAACCTAGTGCTACTCTACTAACCGATGGTATGAACTACTCAACTTCCACACTTCACAAGTGAAGTCTTGGGGGTATTTATACCTACTAAGGTTGGTGTGGCAGTTAGGGAGGCAGTTACAGGCCGGGCGGCCTTTGGTAGGGCCGAGCGGCTCCAGGTGGGGCTGGACGGCTCGACCCCAGGCCGGGCGGCCCGGGTAGCCGTCGGATCCACCGTCTCTTGTCATCCAATGGTCCACATTGCCTCCCTAAGTCCGTTGCATGGCAGATATGGCGGTTACAAGTGTGCTTTTTCCTCAACTATTGATCTTCACTTGTGTTTCTTCCTTAGCCGCAGGATTGAAGTCCCTCGGATTGCTGACTTCACCGATCCAAGTGTTGGATCGATGAGGTGGATCCTTTCGGTACTTAACGTGTTCATTTCTCAGCTTGAACCTTGGTGTTGTGTTGACACGTCCTTCATGTGCATGCAGGTCGAAGATGGAATGTTTTGGCCACATTGTCAGGCCGGGCGGCTTGGGGTGGAGCCGGGCGGCTTGGCCCACTTGCCAATGGTTCCTGACTTAGCCATATTTCACATGTTTTCAACTGATCTTGTACCTACATTCAAATATTCAACACAACTTGTGGAACTATGTTAGTAGCAAAGGTGTATCCATACTTTGATGTATTTTCCCACATGTTCATGGATAGTTGATGGTTGTAGGTAGTGCAATAACGACTGTCAATACTTGGTAACCGAAAAACATATACAGAAATAAAGCAGCATACCCCAGTGCCCATATCAATATTTATTATATGCCTATGCGTTGCCTATTGTTGTGTTGCACATATCCAGAGCCAAATGCTTTACATGATGAAACCTTTACGT
Organism: Paspalum notatum; assembly: GCA_022530915.1. Taxonomy (NCBI): domain Eukaryota; kingdom Viridiplantae; phylum Streptophyta; class Magnoliopsida; order Poales; family Poaceae; genus Paspalum; species Paspalum notatum. The sequence continues at coordinate 19,051,055 of CM039686.1, forward strand.
ATGCTACCTATTGTTGTATTGAGTTTTGTCAAATTTTGAGTTCTTATGAGGTAGTGGCACTTCAAATCCCGATCAAAATCCCTCACATCCACCTTCATTTTGCTAGCCTTTCCTCAGTCTAGTTATGCTTAAATCTACACTGGATTCAAGCATCCTCTTACACTAGATATTTCTCCATCAAATCCACACAAATATGGTCTACAAATAAATACTCCAGTCATATTCCACAAATATCCCCAAGTTCCGAGGAGACATGGAGCTATCGAAAAAAAAGAGAGAGAAAGAGAAGGGAAAGAAAAAAGAGAGAATGATAGCTCCATGTACTCAAAAGCTTCAAAGTTGCAAGAGGGGATTCATCAAATAAGGAGTTTTTCATACATAGACCATATCCATCCACAAGGCAAGTCCATTCTGCTTTGATCGGGATGAGAGGTATCACGAACTTCGCTAGGACCAATCTTTGTCTCAACAAAATACATGACATAGGTAAGCTAACTTTATCCCTACCTCGAGCTCCACATAAGCCTTTTAGTTGATAAGGAAAAGTTTGGCCAATGGCCTAGTGAGGAATATACAACCACTTGAGTGATCGAGGGTACCATTTGAGGAACTTAGTGCTTCCACTTCAAAATTTTCAAAACCCTCCGAGCATGAAATCAGAAAAGAGATAGAGTTCGGTGACACTCTACTAAGATTGTTCTATCTCTCAACTGCCAAAGACAAGGTAAGAAACGCCAGAAGCCCCACAGGTATGGATAAAAAGGTTGGGGTACACTTATGTCAGTTTGTTCATCCATAAAGGTAGAATTTTAGGTTGTGCACTTAATACTTGCAGGACATTGACATTAAAGCAACTACTGATCTGCCAAGCCTAAGTCTTAGCTTTGCTTGAGGACGAGCAAAAGTTCAAGCTTGAAGGTGTGGTGGTGGTCGTTATTGCAAGATTTCAACCACCAATTGTTGGTAAATAAATGGGGGTATAGATAAAATCATGCGCATTATTCACCTAACACTGACGAATTCCATGAGTTTTGGTGGTTTTCGATGTATCACAGGGAGAAGCTCATATTCCGTACAAAAGAAGACAATTTGGAATAGAAGAGAAATCACACATAAAAGGCTTGAGATAAGAACCACAAATTTCATCACTACAAAGTATCTCAAAAGCCCTCAAGGACTAGACCATTGCGTAGAGCTATTGAGGCGATTCCAACAGACATATTATTTGCATCGTTTGAAGTTCGTACGGAAAAGATATCGAAAATACAACAATATAGGGACTGCTGACGTCAGCGCCCCCCTCCGTACCGACCGCAAGCTGGAATCCACCTAGGCTTGCCACTTGGCAGGCGGCCATTGGCGGCGGCAGCAGCATTGGTGCGGTGCGCGTGGAGGCAGTCCGGCTGGAGGGGACAGCCACCCAAAGGCTGCTGTGTGGCAGGTGGGGGACTCGGGCGACGCGCAGCGCGCGGGAGCCGGAGTGGCCCGCACCTGGCCACGTAGCGCGAGGAGAAAGGTGCAGGCGCGGCTCACCCACCAGGCAGGGGCACGTGGCGAGCGTTGACTGCCTGCCGCCCGGTCCAGCTGCTTGTTTGCCCGGTTTTTGACCCAGAATACACTGCAGAGCCCGGTTTTCACTTCCAATGGCCGGTTCACCGACCTAACGACTGGTTCTTAGCCGATTCTTCATGCCTGCACGTGTGGAATACCGTTGCCGACCAATCTAAGACAGTTGCCAGGCCAGGTGGCGCCCAAGGAGGGATTTGGGGGAGAATCTTGCATGTAGACACTAGGAATATTCCCTCATCCTCCTCTTATAAATATAGGTGCACACCCCCCTCTCATTCTTGTACCTTTCACCATGTGAGCTCTCTTTCTCCCTCTCTAGGAGCCGCCCCACGGGAGGTGCCTCCATTCTGAAAGCAGTATTTAGTTAGGAGTTAGAGAAGGTCTACTGTATCAGAGTCAATCGAAAGTATTTGGTAATGTGTTTCATTTGCTTATCTAGAGCATTACTTTCCTACTATTGACAAATGCATGTACTTCATGTTTCTACTTTATGCACTTATCTTCGTCTCTATTAGTAACTCGAGTGGTGTAGTTGCATTTTCCTTTTGGTCCACCATTTCGAGGCCTGAGTTGTACTAAACTAGAATTGATTGGTCATTGTTATGCTTGCCGGTGCTACAATTCAACCTATACGCTAGGCTCTGGTTAGTTCCTCTCCTTTGGCCAAGGATGAACTATTGTTGTTCAAGCATCGCTTGAACACGTTTGTAGCATGCCATCCTCTCCACGCAGATTTGCTTGGTAGCCCCACTTGGTGATAGCATGTGGTGTGCTTTGTAGTCCAAACGCGTTCATTCGGGAGGCCCGTAGGTGATAGCCAAGTTCTCTTTCGGTGGTCAACTATCTACCCCCTGACCCCTCGAGGGCGCTGGTATTTCGCTCGACGCAAGTTCATAACTCTGTTGAGATTCTTTCGGCCCTTAGCACGGATAGCTCTTGTATGCTAGCAGAGATAGAAGACCGTACCGCAGTCTTTGTCTCGTTGTCCTCCTAGCTTTACCTGTTTTCTTGCCAACTGTGCTTGGCTTGTATCCCATGGTGTTTGGTGTCAACCTTTCCTAGCTATCGGTTGATGTGAAAGATTCGTAACATGGATGAATAATAGTTTGATATCTCTATCTCAATGCTTCCCTGTGGATAAATACGATACCTTGGAATACTCCGAGGTGAAAGGCTACAGCGGTCTCCGTGCGCTTACGGAGTAAAATCCGGTAGGCTAAGAGCCGCCAATAGCGTTCACAAAAGATCTGGGTATTACCCTGATTCAATCATCGCCATACTATGCCCAGGCTAACGGGTAGGTAGAGGCATCCAAAAAAAGTTTGGTTATGTTGATCAAACGCAAGATTAATGAATACCCTAAACAGTGGCATGATCGCTTAGCAGAAGCATTGTGGGCTTACTGAATGCCGTGCCATGGAGCTACTAAGTGCACGATCTATTGTTGCTCAAGCTTTGCTTGTGTATGTTTATAGCGTGTCATCCTCTCCACGCAGCTTTGCTTGGTAGCCCCACTCGGTGACACTGTGTAGTGTGCCTGTGTAGTCCAGACCCGTCGTTCGGGAGGCCCGTAGATGATAGCTGGGGTTCTCTTTCGATGGTCAACTATCTACCCCCTGACCCCTTGAGGGCGTCGGAATTTTGCTCGACGCGAGACCCTAACTTGTTTGCTTGAGTTTCTTTAGTTAACCACGACATAGTCTTTGCAGCCGAATAGAATAGAGTTTGGAAAGTTTTTCTCACTCGTTGTCCTTCTAGGAAACTATACATTTCTACGTGTATCTTAGGTAGTTTATTTTACTTTTCCACCATACACCTACCTTTACCAGACTTACCCCTGTCTAGATACTAGTTGGTATATTTATTTAAGTTTATGGATATTTCAGTTTGAGTTTATCCAATTATACTCTCTCGCCTGCCGCTTCCCCTTGGATAAATATGATACTCGGAATACTCTGGGTGAAAGGCTACCGCGGTCTCCATGCGCTTGCGGAGTAAAATCTGTTTAGGCTAAAATACACCAACAATTACCGGTGTGTCCTCTTTCCCGTGGAGTAAGGCGTACTTCAGGCAGGCGGTAGCTGCTTCAGCTCTACTTTCAGAGCTTCGGGCCGCAATGATTCACCAAGTTCTTCAAACTCAAGCGGCTCCTTTACCGCACTGAAGTCTCTAAGGGCCTCTTCCTCTAGACTATCTTGACCTATTTCCTCAAGTGAAAGGCTCATCACTTCTTCTAAAGGGTCAACCTCTGGCTTCGCTTCTATTTTGGTGTTGAGTGATATGTCGATGTTTACATTAATTTCCTATTTGCCAAACTGAAAATGTAGTCTCCCTCTATATATATATCTAAGCTGGTGAGGGCAGTGATTGGGATCCCAACCACAATTAACGGTGTGGATCCCTTGGGGTTGTCGAAGACGTGGAAGTCCAAGAACATTTGAGTATCCCATAGGGTTGCTGGAATTACTCAAAGCACATCGTCACACTTCAAATATTTGCTATCTGTCCATTGTAGATGTATGGCAGATCTTGATAGCGGCTGTGTGGGATAATAACTGTCCATCACATACTTAGGAATTATGTTCACTCATATTCTTGGGTCGTATATGATGCCCTGTTGTTGAAGCCTTGATACTTGGCCAAGGATGACGCTAGGGTCTAGGTAGAATTTGATTGCTCTTGTGTCCAGGTGTCTCTCCTCTAGCCATTCCCGATTGATTGCTGCGGAAAGCCAGAGTAGGTCCTCCTTCATATGTTCTTTGTGGTCCGGTAATGCATATGCTGGTTTGGAGGTCCTAGTGAAGCGTCAGTCTTGCTTAGGCAATCGAGAGGCATTGCCGAAGTCCATGAATATTTCGTCCTAGAAAGGGAATGGAGGTGCCGACGGAGGAATCGTCAAGGCTAAACTGATCCTCTCAGTTTGTCGTGACGATGGTTTTGGGATCTCTTCGATTCGGGGAGGTGGTGGTGGAGAGGGATGATGTGTGATTTGTCGCTCTTCGTTAGAAATTTGCACAGAGGGCTTCTGTGGGGATTGCTCTTCTAGTGTGCCAAGGTCAGAAGCCTTCTCGAGAATTTTGTTGAGAATTTTTCTACCCTCACATGCTTTTAAATGTGAGAATGACATTCTCGAGGCTAAGTCAAGGCAAAGATCAGCACCAGGTGAGAGACCTTGGATGAAGTCGGGTCCTGAGGAGACCAAACGGTTGAAGCGTGCCCAAGCTGCCCCTAAGGATTCTCTCTCTCTGTCAAAACGAAAGAACTTCGCAACGGAGATCAACAACCTTGTTTGGCGGAAAGAAGCGCAGACAAAAATTGATTTCAGCTCCTCCCAACTCCCTTCTACTTTACCAACTGTTTGATTGCACCAGATCTTTGCCTCCCCCGTTAGTGAAAACGGAAAAAGCACCAAGATTTACATGGTTCACCACTAAGGGATACGTCCATAGGCTCATCACCAAAGACAATTCCAAGCCTGGTGTAAGGAAAATGGGCCCTAAGCCTTGTGCTTAGTTCCCTAATGTGGTTTTGGTGGTTGAAGTGACAACATGTGCCATGGGACTACTATTTGTGTACAAGTGTTTTTTGTCTAAGTCCCAGGGTGCAAAAGGTGGACTTGGGGTACAAACACCTCAAATAAGGATCTAAAAGACATAAGAAAAGACCCCAAGCCGCCATCAAGTTGCAAGCGAGGGTCCTGACTCGGCGGTCCCAAATTTTTGGGACACCAAGAAGTCCGGAGAAGCCCCATCGAGTGCACCGATAAGAAGAAAAGGCCTAAGATTGAAGATACAAGTCCCAGTGCAAAATCCCACCATCGGACGGTCCGACGGTCCATCGGACGAACTAGGCAGTGAGGAAGGAGAAGACCAAGTCCCAGTGCTTCAAGCATCGGACGGTCTGATGGTCCGATGGTCCATCGGACGAGTTGGACAAAAGACCCAACAAAAGCAAGACCGTGGTGTTCCAACCATCGGACGGTCCGATGGTCTCAATGGTCGACTGAAGCTCCAACGGTTGACTCCAACGGCTGGTTGGATGCCACCATCGGACGGTCCGATGATCACGCAGAGAAGAGAAAAAGGCTCCCAACGGCTAGTTTTGAGGTTTGGCCTATATAACTCCCATGGCCGGCCTCCACAATGTGGTTGGAGTATCCTGAGCTCATACTAGTGTTGATACACATTTCCCATGCCCATTTGAAGTGTAGCAACCACTTTTGAGAGCCCAACCACCACAAGAGCAAAACTAGACACATCCGGCATAGCTACTGCTTAGTGCATCCTTGCTTAGGCCACCTTATCTATTCTCCGTGCCTGCGTGCACGACTTTGGTGTATCAAGTGCGACTGTAAGTCTTGCGAGACCCTCCGAAGTGTGGAGTGGCTACCACCATCTTGTGAGAGGGAGGAAGGCCCTCGGCACATTGGCCAAAAGCTTCCCATAGTGGAGATGGCAGGGTAGCTCCAAGAGAAGGACTCGGAAGACCCCAACAGCCCCGACAATCCTCTACCCTTGCGTGGGCGAGGCTATAGTCGAAGACTACGCGAGAGAAGGGCTTGTGTGGGTGTGTACCGGGGATATCTAAAGACCCGACCGTGGTTGCTTGGCTTCCGAGGAAGCCACTTTTCCATCCTCCACCCTTGTGTGGGCGAGGCCGCACTCCTTTAAGGATTGCGCGAGAGCAAAGCCCTTTGTGGAGTGCCAATGAGGACGTAGGGGGTAGAGGCACGTTGGCCTCCCCGAACCTCAGAAAAAATATCGCCGTATCTTCCTTGTGTGCCATCGCCGACATCGTCATCGGGAGTTTGCATTCTCTGCCTATCCTTTAGCTTCCGCATTTACATTCTTACAATTGTGTGCTTACTTTCCTAGACTAGCTTGATAGGTTAGTCTCTAGGTGGAACAAGGTTGCAAGACTTGGCCACGATAGAAGAAGCAACACTTAGCAAAATCTTAGTACACATAGCTAGATTTACTTTGCATAGGTTTTGCTTAGTTGTTGTAGTTTTTAGTGAGCTTTAGTTTTTAGAAATCCTAATTCACCCCCCCTCTTAGGCGTCGGTCCTTACCTTCACCTGGCACCAAGAATCTTTCAATCACTGTCTTGCAGTAGCCATCATGGCTCCCGATAACTAAAGGCTAAGTGTCACCAAGCCACCAAGGCACAACCACCGCCATTGTCTCTATCGATCAAAAAGCACCGGATCTTCACTACGGAATTTGAAGGGTCTCCTCGTCCTCACCCAAGGTGTCACTGCTGCTCCACACCAAGAAGGAGGGTCTAACAACTAGTACAATGTGGCTTGACCGCAGCCAAGGCTTCCCAATAGCTCACGCAGGAGCTACACTCAAAAAGAGCTTGCAAGCTCACTCTCTCAAAGCTTTAATCTAGCTTGGATTAAGCACTAAGCACTATTATGGTGGTTGGAGTGCATGATATGCTTGGAATGCTCCTCTACATTTATTGTGGTTTTCAGTAGCTCCAACTCACTTCAAATGTCCGGGTGGGTGGCTTATATAGTCCCTAAACTCGAACTAGTAAGGCTACCAGAAAGTGTATGGACCGGATGGTCTCATCATCATTCTCTAGCATACATCGGACCGTGCGATCCTTTGTACTTGCCAGCTATGGTCCGGCCTATGGGGGTCGGACATTTTGGTCCATGTAACTCCCCTACTTCTGCACTTTCCACACCTTCGGCTAAAATGGACTGACCTTAGTCCGACCTTCAAAGGTCGGACCTTCCGGTCCTTGTATTTTCTAGGTCGCTCTGGAAAGGTCCGCTCCATTCAATTTGTGGAGGGTCGAACCTTTCGGTCTTTATGTCCTTGCTGCTTTGCCTTCTTCGGCCACAGGAGGTCCGATCCATTCAATCTTCTAGGGATTGTACCTTCCGGTCCCCATATTACGCCAGGCTTCCAACTTTCAGCCCCTTCGGGAGAAATGGTCTGTCGGTTAGTCTGACCTTAAGCGCCTTTTGAGTCTTGCCTTCAGCTCTTCTTCTTCTCTTCATATTTTGGATCTAAATACCTGAGAATGTGCATCTAGACAAGTTTGTTAGTCCAAGTATTGTTTGTCATTCAATCACCAAAACATAACTATGAAAATGTGGCATAAAAGACCATTTTCCTTACAACTCTGCACAAAGTTATGCGACCGTGATGCTGCCCCTACATGCGCATCCTTGCGAGGAGAGCTCAACGAGACTAGAGGAAAAGTTGTATGTTTTCTCGATACATCGGAAAAAAATAGCAGAATCATTATCGTTACTGGAATTTTGCATTTCTACCGCTCTCTCTTTATATTCTACACTTAGATTTTTGCAATAGTATTTTGTATAGGCTTTGATAAGTTGTTTTAGAGTCATTAAGTTTTAGAACGTCTAATTCATCGTCTTTCATAGAGCGACACGGTATTCTTTAGGTGCAAATCCAGATGGATGCAGTTAGATCAAGCTTAAGCATTCTCTTCTCTTGTGAAATCATGCTGCTAACGAAGAATTGTGGTTGAAGCAAACTCGGCAGCGGAGATAGAAACAACAGAACAGCAAAATGTCCTGTCTTCATAATGATGGCAGGGCGTACGACGAGGCAAAACAGAGCCTCCTCCTGTTCTTGACTCTCTGATCCTCTCTTGTGCTTTTCCCATCTCGACAATATTCATTGGTGGGACAAAGGAAGCAGTATGCAAACCCAAACCACACGACTCCAGCTTTTGGCGGCTTTGCAGTTTGCAGGCAAGTTCTTCACTCTTCAACATCAGTAGGCATCTCGTAACAGGGAAGCTTTTGTTTCTGTCGTACGCTGAACAGAGACACCAAACTGTAGATCGTACACCTGACGATGCATGGTGCCTATCCTTATCGGTCATCACTTCTGTAGATTCTTGGAACTGAAAAATCGTCTCTGAATCCCAGCCTGACAACACACTTCCTGTACGAGGAAAAGAGAATAGGATGCGACCAGACTCGAGAACCACAAACAAGCCTTTGAGATGTAGATCGACCCTAAAGACCTACAGGATCACAGTGGCGTCTAATCTAATCATTCAGTGAGTGTATCGCCTTTGTGGGTTCCTAGTCATGGCAGATGGTTACTTCCAACCTCATCAAGTGCTAACCTATCAATCGATCATCATTTTAGTGAGGCATATCGTAGAGGAATACAGTGTGTGGGGCGCAGTGACCTTGGCGATGGCGATGCTATGTTACCGCCGTCGTCTTTTTCAGTATATGTTACAGCTACCATACAAAGTGGAAAGGAAATGATGCGACACCACCAGCTTTCGACATGACGCGGAGACATCAACTTCGGATGGCTGCCAGACTTTCCAGCAACCCGTAGTTACAGAAAATTGCGCCATGTTCAAGCTGTCCTCGCCAAATTTTTTGAACAAGTTTTAGCTGATGGTGTCATCATGCGCTTTCAGTACATGTCTTCTGATTCTCTAAGGTAGCGTTTGGTTTGGGGACGAAGTAGGACGGAACGGCTCGATTTCTGATTTTTGAGATAAGATGGTCCTATATGTACGTTTGGTTGAAGGGATGGGGAACGTCTTCTTTTTTTGTTTGGTTTGAGGGATTACAGAGGATAGAGATGGATAGATGTTTGACACCGTTTGTAGCCCTGTTAGTGGACCCCACCTGGCAGTGAGAGACGGAAGCTTCTTCTTCCTCCTGTCGTCCTTGCAGGCAAGACATCAGCAGCTCTTCCCCCACCGCGCCGCCCCTCCCCGACTCCCCGCGCCGCCTTCTCTCAGAGCTCCGCCCCGTCGTGCCGCCACCGCCACCGCCTCCTTCCCAGAGCTCCAACCCGCCGCTCCGCCACCGCCGCCTCCTCCCGGAGCTCCGTCCGGTCGTGCCGCCACCGCCGCCGCCTCCTCCTTGGAGCTCCGCCCCGTCGCTCCGCCACCGCCGCCTCCTCCCGAAGCTCCACCCCGTCGCGCCGCCTCCTCCTCCTCCCTGGTGCTCTGCCTCAGCCTCCACACTGGCGCTCCACCTCTGCTGCTGTCGCCGCGGCCGGAACAAGGCGAAGGGGCGGCAATGGGGGAGGCCTTGCCGGCGGCAGGCAGGGCCTAACGACGGCCTCGCAAGGGCATAGGCGAGCAAGACGAGAGACGGATGCCGTCCCGCGGGAACGGCATGGTCCCTGCTTTCGAAAGAGACGAAGGAGGACGGCATATGGAGGAAATATTCCTTCTTGGGGATGATCCCATCCCTTTTGTTCCACAACCAAACAGGTCAAAAAGTGGGACGATCCCACTCCATCCCATCCCCCAAACCAAACACTGCCTAAAGCATCAGCTAATATTGGCCGTAGTTACATATCCATTCTGTAGTCTCTGATACGACTAGCGTATCTATTTTTCCTATATCATACGGATCAAACGTCCTATGAAAATACAGTTGAAAAGTTAATAATTATCGTTCACAAAAAAAGACAAGTTTATGTTGTAAAATACAATTTTCACTAATACTACTTGCTGAATTTAACAATAGGATGAAAGGTCAAAGAGAAATGCCCACATAAATAAATTTCACGATCCCATTCAACAAATAACCCTCCCGTACAGGTAGAAACTTGATGTGCCGTACTGCGGTGCTGGCATAGATCAGTATTCATTGGGTTAGCTAGTCATGAATAAATCCAATTTCTCTCACCAAGGAGTAGCAGCGCTAAGTCATTTAGTCATTCGACCTTCACACCACCACCATAGATCACAAAAGGGAGAGCAGAGAGTATAACATTGTGCGGATAATAGGATTACCGAACCAAACACACCAGTTCAGGTTTCATACCCTTTTGTCAGTGCAAAGCAGGACTGGAGAAACTGGAAACAGGATCTGGTTTGACGCAAAGAGAGGCTTTTCCATTAATTGGCTTGTGAGCTGAATATACAGGTTGATACAAAAGAGATTGTCTCTAACAACATGGACCTCAAAGGCAAAATATACAACTGGGCCCACTGTCAGGTTACAATTCGACAACAAAAGGAATTTGCCCTCACAAGAACCACCTCCAGCATTCTAGGGTCAAACTACTTGGAAGGTAGCAGTGTGGCACCAAAATGGTACGGGAAATAATTATCTACCTGACACTGAGGTGGCTACAATTAGCTCAAAGTTGGGGAATAAAGAGCGCTATCATCCGCACATCTTCCACAGCACGGACGCCTAGAAAAAGGTAGGAAGGCAAAAGAGATCAGAAAACAGAGGCCCTGCCAATTATAGATGTCACATCAACAATAAGGCAATAACAAATACTCTCTTCTAAAATGTAGGCCTTTTAACTTCTCTAACTTATGACCACATTTACAGAATAATGTACTGACAGCTAATTAATTTCATTAAATTCACCATGTATTGATAGTGCATTTATCTAGTATTTGTAGATGTTAATATATTTTTCTATGAACTTGATAAAAGCTAAAGAAGTTACTTAGAAAAAAACTAACACAACCTACACTTTGAAACGGAGAGAGTTCGAAGATAATTCATCTGGTACCATAAAGCTCAAGAGAAAAAATTATGCAGAAACTGGAGGATGGGGGGTAAGAAAAGATAACAATTTACTACCACACATCAGAAGTTCAGAACTAAAGAAATAAACAATCAAGATGTGTTCAGTGTTCTAACTCAATTATTGTATCACTTCCATACAAACAAAATTGTGGCAAACGAGTGAAAATAGTGGATACCTGTACAGTAACTTTACAAGGGGTAGAGAGGCTCTTCAAAAATAGGGGCCCAGCGTAGTCCATCATCCTGGTCCGGAATTTGAAGGATGAGCGTATACACTGCCTTGAACAACAGGCCTCTGCTGCTGCTGCTGCTGCTGCCGAGACTGTTGTTGCTGCAGCTGACCACCAATGGCATGTCCATGTATAGGCACACCACCGGACATTTGCCTTTGCAGCATGCTTTGGCTAGCTGATGGCAATAACTTATCGCTTGCAACAAAGGTGTCTTGGGGTGGGCTAGCTAGCTGTGAAGTTGAGGTAACTGCACTTGGATCGTGGGACGACTCTTGTTTCCGCTGGCTTATGGATGATATGCCTGGGCTACCTGAGTCCGTACTTCTTGCAAGTGAGGCAGATGACATTACCTGGTTATGCTGTACTTGGTCAGCAGGTAACTCAATCCTGCCATCTGTGTTCATATGGCGATTCTGTTGCATCATTAGCCTTTGAATATTATTTTGTGACGAGTTCATGTACCGAAGCTGCTGCTGTGTAGCCAAATGTGAAGGTGAATGAAGTGGACCCTGTTGGGAAGTTAACAAGGTATGGTTGGAAGAACCCTTTACTGCACCCTGATTATTAATATCTGGTGCTTGCATCGGAGACAGAGGCATCTGAGAATTGTATACCTTTGGTTGACTCCCAGACTGAGGTATTGATGGAGTTGATCCCTTGCTACCAGCAAAATGCCCTTGACCCTGCTGCATCACATTCTTATCAGGAACTTGGTTTTTACAGGTTGTAGAAATGCCACTAGCTTGAGTAGCATCCACAGGACTTTGGGGCATCATGTTCCCTCGGCCTAAGCTTTTCATAAGCTTAGCTTGCTGGCTGCCTTGATTCCGTTGCTGTTGATTTGGTCTAGGCTGCTGCTGGCCCTGTTGCTTCTTCTGTTTGTGGGATGTAGTGGTAGAAGGCTGATGGGAAAGCATTGGGTTACCTAGCGGATTTTGTGCAGGATGCTGCTGTTTATGCTGTTGCTGTGAAACTGAGATTACAGCGGCTGCAGATCCTTGGCTCTGCTGATGCATCTGTGAGCCATTCTGGACAGTTGGCGCTGCACTAGCTCCAGGTAGCGGCCGCTGTTGTTGGGGCATCATTTGTTGAATATGTCTCTCTCTAGCCAAGCGCATAGCATAAGCCTGCTGCTGCTGTGTATTTGACTGATTTGTTCCTTGGGTATGAGGAAGATGTGAGTTTCCATACATGTGTGACTGCTGTGGCATCTGATGAGGTTGGGACTGCTGGATGGGAAAAGATTGAACAGGTGAAGATGCTCCAGTGTTGGAAAATGGTGGACCGCTGAAATGTACAGCATGGTTATTTCCCTGTGAGACCTGTAACTGATACTCCGGCATCATCATCTGTCTATGCTCTTCTGAACTCTGGCCAGGCTACACAAAACACACCATAGTATTAGTAATTATAAAAAGGCACAAATGGAAACTCTTCATTTGACCATAACTTTCCTTGATCAAACGAAGTTAATGTCGTAACAGCAACTAAACCTTTTGTTTGACACAAATATAACAACTAGCCTATCTCAAGCAAGATAGTGATAGTGGTAAAAGAATGTTGACAAATCATGGATGTAACATGGGAACTGTTAATTTCTTTACGCTCCTATCTAAAGGAAATTCTTTGAATATATTATGTTTCGTCAAATATCTCTTAAATGTTTCCTCCCATGTCAGGCTTGGTTGACATAGCCTCTCTTTGTACTACCAGCATGCATGAGAATTCTGCTATCCACCTGATGCCTGTGGAGGCTTCATCCCAAAAATCCAAACCCAACTCAAACAACATTGGAGAATACTCCCTACTCCCTCCCTCCGGCTCTCTCCCTCCCTCTCCCTACTGCATATACCACATATCCAGTGCTGGAAAAGCTTTTCTTTAATCAGTGCCACACCCTGGCCTCGTCACTATTATGAATAGCACTTGTATTCAATAAGGGCTTTGGGCCCGAATATATACACCAGTACAAGAGTCCCAATGGACTAAACTAAGGACAAGAGTCCCAGTCCCATACAAACTAGACTAGTACAAGAAGGCAAAATACAGAAAACCCCTTATATACTGGGAAAATACAAAGGGACCTATATATATCTCTAACAGTCACTACAGCATACACATCTCAATGTATGTGTTGTCTTTAGTAGGACATTCAGCACCGTACAATATCTTAACAGCGCACCCAGCCTCTTCCTCCTCTGCTCCAGTTGCCAAGACAGTAGCAACAGCAAGGCAAGGATGACAGCAACAAATAGCAGCAGGCCAGCAAGGCAAGGTATTAGTGTGGAACTCTCAATACTCACGGCGTGCAAGCATGGACTTAAGAGGAAGAGGAAGATGTCCAAGAGGAGCATGCTGATTTTGTGGCTAATGATATGGATGCAAGAATGACTTTTGAATAGGATATCTCCACCTCTCAGTCCTCATGAGGGCGCAAGTGGTCAACCCATGAGTTGGATGACATTTGATGATTAGAGTGTTATGTTTCTGTGTTTTAGACTTCGGAAATAATAGGTATTCTGGATTTGAATCATGAAAAACTCGACCTGTGGGGAAAGACCGCCCCAGGCCCCACGGCATTGCATTAAGAAGAATCATCTCGCGCTCGGGCCAAGAAACACCCCGAAGGCTGGCTTGTCTAGAAGTGGCACCGAGCACCCAGGACACATGCCTGCAGCCACATGCATCTTGCTGAAAGAGACTTATATGGTTATATGTACGATTCAGGAACAAACCCAGGCCTATTTAAATTCACTCCCACCTGAGGTGCTACTAAGGTTGCTGCAACCACTAGGCTACAGACTTGAATTATTGTTTGCTTTGTTTCCTGCTATAAAAAAATAAGACTCCCATTGAGTTACTCGGTGACTAGTTGACTGACTTATTGACTAGGCGACTGGACAGTACCTTATCGACTTGACTCAGCGACTTAACAACCATGCGCTGCTCCACAAGAATCGATGCACAGCAGAAGATATATTGAAATTAAAAAAATCATGAAGAACATGGAATCGAATGCTTACCCGAAGCAACTGCATAGGGTCTCGTGGCCGCAACATCGTATTTCCAGGACCAGGTATAGCACCAGGATGAACATTTATTGTATTTTGTAAGCCTTGCCCATTGTTTGGTGACATGTTTCCAGGAGAAACTGCATTTGCCATTCCAGGAGAACCAAGCCTTGGGAAACTCGGCCTAGTAACAGGTGTACCTCGATTTAGTCCAGTCATAATTCCGACGCTATGAGCTGGTGACATCATTCGGGCACCACGATCAACGCCAGATGGCAACACACCAGGAACAGGAACTCCAGGTTGCTGAAGGTTTCTGCCACTGACCATCTGGTTGTAATGAATTCTTGATTGATCATCACCATGTAATGAGGTTGGTCTAGGCACACCATACCTCTGAACATCCCTGAAATAAAGATTTTGCAGAAACAACTATGAACATGGAATGCATTATATATCAGCTATAGACGATAATCAGATCATTTACCTAGAGGGAGCATTCAAAGGCAATGGTGAATTGCTTCCTAGAACCATACCAGGAGAACCTGGTAGCCTGCAATTCACATTCGATGTAGGACCAATAGAACCATGATTGTTTGGAAGAGTTAAACCAGTTGTGTGAGATCCTGGGTAACTAACGGAAAGTGAATCCGAGTTCGAAGGTCCATCACAAAGATCAAGTGGCCTATAAAAAGCTTAAAATTAGAAACATGGCAGTTTGATATGAACAGTATAGAAAGTTATACGTTCATAGAAGGATTTGATAAGAGAGGTAATTATTCAAAGTGTATAGTTCATACGTCAAAAGGACACCAGATAAGTTGCCTGGACATGCTTGAGAGAGTGCAAAAACATGAGAAGCATGAAGTGGATTTATTTGCCTCAGCTCCTGGATCTCAGCCTAATAACAAAAAAACATAGACACAAGGCAATCACCATTAGCAAATATTAATAATATAAAAAACCCAAATTGGAGAAATATTCGAGATTAAGTTTTCAAATATTCATAGAAAGAAACATGGTTTGGTTTCATCATGCATCACATGATGGGTTGTAAGTTGTAACCTAACTTGGATTGCAAAATTAATGATTCATGATTTAACAACAACAATAGAGCCTTTTAGTCACAAGCAAGTTGGGGCAGGCAGGAGTTGGACCTGAACAAGATCCACCAAAAAAGGAAAAGAAAGTGAAAAATAAAAATATAATAACTATCCATGGTTGAGGCACATGAATAGCCGCTTTCCATCCACACCTATCCAAGGACATATCTTTGGTTATACTCTCCGTTCAAAATCTCTACTGCCTCATCCCATGTCAAGTTCGGCCAATCCCTACCTCTTACCCTCTCCTCACATCAGTGCCATGCGTTAGTATTCCACTACGCACTGGTGCCTCAGAAAGTCTTCGTTATACATGCACAAACCATCTCACCAATGTTGGACAAGCTTTTCCTCAATTGGTGCTACATCTAGCCTATCAAGTACATTGTCGTTTCAGGCACAGTTTATTCTTGTATGAACACAAATCCAACAGAACATGCACTGTTCTGTGATACTTGACTGTCGAACATGTTGCCTTTTTGTAGGTCAACATTCTGCAGCATACAACATCATAAGTCAAAGGGAATGTCTGGAACATTGGTTTTTTTCAGTTCTGCGTTTTTTTCTGTGAAGTTGAATTGTTTCCTATGAAATTTCTGCGCGATTCCTGTGAAATTCCTGCGTTTCAAATATGCCCTAATCATCGTTCCGGCACCCTCTTGTTAACCAAATTAACAGAAAAACATGGTTAAATCACAAATCTATGGTTAATCGTAATTTAAATCGAACTGCAATAAAAATAATTCATTGGAACAAAATATAAATAACCACAAGAAACTGTCAATAATACTCCGCAGTTTATATTTATACTGATAATCTAAGTGAAGAACCAATGGAGGTAAAATGTTTGGCCAATATGCATGCCCTCGTTCCTCCGAACAAAAAAAGTGTGGGACAACAGAAGAGCATGCAATCAAATTGTATTGATTTTGAACACAAATACCATCTACAGTATGTAATTTAGATATATAGAAATGGCAAAAAAATCACAAAGCTACTTCTATAATATTATAATGCTGCACTATTTTTACAACTTGGGTACGCAATCAGGCTAGCGACCTCCCTTGAGTCTTTTTCTCTTCCTGTTCTTGATCTAGTCTCCTTTGTTCTCCAGTTCATGGCTTCTTGTTGTTTTATTTACTTTTCCCCTTTCTGATCTAGTGGTGTCTGCTATCTACTGTCGAATTTTTTTCACCACAGCCTTGAGTAGATAGCAGCTCCAAGCAGTGCTACACAAGTGCTATTGTTAGGCTGAGACTTAGCTCAAGTTTCTTTAAAAAAAAAAAAACTTGACTTAATGTAGGTTCTGATTATGCGGCAACGAGGTCAACTGATATTAGAGCTCCACTAAAGGGAGCTTTTTTTAGATGAAAAAAGCATGGATTAGTCTGATTGTGGTCGTCTGTTTAGAGAGCTAAACTTTCGCATGTCTCTTTGACTTCTTTGGTGTAGACGCCTCGGGCTTGTAATGTAGTGGCTCACCATCTAGCTAGTAGGAGCTGAAATGAATCTGGGTGGTGTCTGTTTTTGGCATGATATCATGCCTGTCGATGTAAGATTTCTTGTGGCTGCAGACCTGAGGTCAGCTAAGGTCAATAGGGAGCATTTTTTAGACTACACTTGCAAGGTTTTTTTCTTTTTTTTTTTTTTTTTTTTGCATCTTCTAGTTCTGCTGATGCTGTTACAATTTTTTATTTTTTAGACTAAAATGTATGTATCAGGTTTTTGAGAAAAATATGATATCCGTGTATCCATATCGACCCGATGTCGATACATGGCATCCGTGCTGCATAGTCTAAAACTAGCTGAGTTGTCCCAACTCCTAAACAGCAAGGCGATAGTGCCTCAAGCAAGAGCCAATAAGAAAAAAGGTGTGAAAATTAGCAAATAGTAAAATGACCTTTTAGCTATTACTTGCTCTGATAAAAAACGCAAATCATTAGAATGTTGAATTGTTGACAGTTGGACAGTTTCTATTAAATAAGCTAATAATAAGTAAAAAGAAATAATATTTTTCTGAAAGCAGTCTTAGTGTTAGTAGCTATTCTTGTAACACTAATTTATATTGTTAATACATGTACTTCTTCACATATTGACAATTAAACCTCAGAACGTTTGATTCACACAAACCCTAAAACAATAAAACATTTTCAATTGAAAGAGTAGATGTAAGCAAAAGATTTCATACATATTGTGTTCCTATAAAGAATCAAGTAGTATGATGTTTGCCAAAACATAACACTAACCTTTCTACAAGTTAGGTGCA
Organism: Paspalum notatum; assembly: GCA_022530915.1. Taxonomy (NCBI): domain Eukaryota; kingdom Viridiplantae; phylum Streptophyta; class Magnoliopsida; order Poales; family Poaceae; genus Paspalum; species Paspalum notatum. Next base: position 19,068,760 of record CM039686.1, read on the forward strand.
GTTTTTGTCCAAGGAATATTATTTTCTCAAAATGTGTCTTGAGAGTTTCTTCCTCAAACGGTCCTTGAAGGCGCTGAAACAACTGCCTGGCGCTACCCTGGTATTCACATGTAGAGGGTCATAGTGTCAAAGACTAAAGAGTGTATCTTTGGTTTATCTGTGCTGCGTACTATTGAAGGGGAAAATAGTCACTTTCTTTCCAACCCACAATAATTTTTGAAAAGATGCATTATATAAGAAGAGAATCTATAGCCACCTCACCAAAGAACTAGAACCAAAGTCTTCCAAATACATTTCCATATGCATGCTGACAGCTAAGAAGTAAATTTGAAGAAAGAATAAAATAGGAAATGACCTTTGGAATGCCGGGCAACGCAGATGGATAGTGTTGAGATGAGCCAGAGTCATCAGCACTGTCAGCCCCATCGCCAGAACTTTTATCCGTTAGAAGTTTATGGCGTTCCTTGCACTCATTAGGTCTTCTATATATACACTGCGGATGAGATGCTAGAATATTCAATCGAATAATAAATGCAACATCATTTTTAATAAGCGCCGGATTATTGCAACAAATAAGATCCAAATCCATGAAATATATATATCTATATAAATCATTACAAAAAGGAACACAAAATAACTTAAACTTACTCCTATGAAGTAGAAGGTGCTAAAAGAAAAACACAAACATAAAGGTTGTGTAGAGGAATAGAGGACCATACACCTTTAGATGGGGGGTGACCATATATATAGCCAATATGGCTTGGTGTACAAGGCAATTACAAATTATGATGATACACCTATCTACTTCCTAACATGGCTATACAATTTCTAAAACCCACCCATAGTAGCAGCGGGAGGATCTTGAACGCAAAGATTGGACCTAAACTCACTGTCCATGTAAGCCTTTGGTGATGATGTCCACGAATTGGTGCGAAGACAGAACATAAAGCACACTGATCTGCCCCAATGCAACTTCCAACGGCTAATGAAGTGAATATCAATCTCGATGTGCTTCATGCGGCGATGATGAACCAGGTTGGCTGTCATTTAGACAGCACCTCACATTGTTGCAATACAGGGCAGTCACCGAAGGGCTCAATTTGTCCCTCCCCTATGCAAAGTCACCGCTGTACCCTTGATGTGCTCCATGAGGTTGAAGTGTCGAACATGCCACACACACTGTTAAAGAAGGATGACCACTTTGTGTAGTTAGGGTTTTGAAGTTCCTGAGGGATCAGAACATGCACCTTCACGGTGACTGGCATAGGATTGAGGAAGACGGGGCCAGGGAGTTGGAGGTCAAACCAAAGGTGCCGCTGCTGTGCGGTTGGCTGGTGGCCAACATGGGGAGGGGACAGCCCAGCGATATGGTTTGCAGCAGGGGAGGGGAGGGGCGACGGCAGGAGAGGAAGATGCACTAGTGACAGGGGAGAGGGTGATGGCAGAGGGGAGGGCGTCGCGGGGTGTGGGCGTTGGTGCAGGGGTCGCATCGCAAGGGTAGAAGGGGCGGCGGCCAGGGAGGAGTGCCGAGGACTAGTGCGGCGAAAAAAACCTAGGCTCTGATACCATGGAGAGGGATAGAGGAACACCACAACACCCTTAGAGGGGGTGACTTTCATATTATAGCCAATATGGCTTGGTGTACAAGGCAATTACAAATCAGGAATGATACACATGTATATACTTTCTAATATGGCTATACAATGTAACAGGTTGCGCAAAATAGGTTAGATAGCACATTTTCATTATTTATGAGAAAAATAAATGGCTTATACCAAATTTAAACAGTTATCCTGAATAAATTGTTACCTTCAGTTGGATGATGCTATTAAGGGCATCGCTCACCAATTCCCAGTTTTCACCCATATCATGGACAAGGACAACAAGAGCCTGATATAATAGGACATTAGAGTATTGCCAACCACAGAAAATAAGACTTGCAACAATTTCAAAGACAACAACCTGATCCTCGAAACTTGACCATGGATATCCAGGACCTGAATGACCAGCTGCCACCTAACAAAAACATCAGAATTTGGGAAAGATGTTCTCTTTTAACAAGAAACAACTACAAAAAACAACATAGAATGCTAAATACACATAACAGAAAGTACGGAACTATTCAAAAGAATTTGAAAATTAGAAGCTTCAGTCGGCTCAGATTTTGGCTTAGATCAACTTATATTAAGCCTGGAGCGAGCATCTCTAGCACACAGTTATGTTCAACTTTTTTAGGAGATCCTACATAACCTCCTAGGGCAATTTATCCAGTGTGCAAATTTGACCAAATGTCTCGAGCCACGCTCGACAGCTCAAGCAATTCAATCAAGCAAAAATGTTGGGCCAAGCCCATGCTAAGTAAGGCTGTATTTCTTGAACTCTGCGTGCTCCCAGCATTACGCACAATGTTTATGTGAGAGACCAATCAAAGCATAACAGCTTTGATCAGTAGTGCATTCAGTTGTTGTCGAGGACCAAGAGGAAATAGCATGTAAATGAGAAATTTTGGTAAATTTCAGTGACTTCAAGGCGTCGCCTAGGCATCTGGGCGGTGGGTGCTCGCCATGGCACCTTGTCACCTAACCCCAGCGACGCCTAGGAGGTTGGGTCATGGTTGCCCGCCATGCCTTGCCTAGTCGCCTTAAGAGCCATGGTAAATGTATATGTAGTGCTTCTACAATGACTACAATATAACCTGATGGACACGAATGTGCAGGCCACCATTTTATGTTACCAAAACATGGATCCAAAATTAACTGATGACAACAAAAAGATTTAAGTGGCATACAAAAACTGCATGACCAGAATGATAATTACCGAAAGATATGAATACCTTGAGTCCTTTACTTTTTCTTCCACGAGTGCTAATCTTTATGACCTTCATAGGGTTTGCCATGTTGCTCATTTGTGACGCAGCAGGAGAGGCCATTGGACCAACTGGCGTAAGAGCTTCCATGGAAATATCTTGTGCGTGATTTGTCAATTTAGGCTTCTTAGCAGCATGTTGACCATTAACCACTGTTGATAAGTCAATAAAAACCTAACATGTGAGGAGATCTTTCATGTCCAAACGATAAGAACAGGTCGTTATCATGTGGCATTGGTGACAATATGATGATAAAATATGCAGTCAGGAGAATAGACAAAGGGAGTACCAAAATTCCCATTTGAATCGAATTGATGAGTCTCTGGTCTCTTCTTCAAATAATCCTTCTGGTACAGGAAGAATAAAACATGCATCAGATACTAAGTATGGAATGGGATTGGGGTATCTTGTGGAATTCTCGAGGGCCTGTTTGGCCCTAGGTGGCCAAGTCAAATTTTGGCCACGGTTTGACCACATTTGATTAGAGTAAAATTACATCATACACCATAATTTTCATTCACATGGCTTGTTTGGCTATGGCCAAGCCATATAAATGAGAAACATGTTGTTTGGCCAAATTTTAGTCTAGAGTCAAACATGGTCAAACTCTGGCGAAAATTTGGCCTGGCCACCTAGGGCCTTCAACCAAACACATCCTCAGATCCCAGCAAATTATAGCACTACAATACATGATGGATGCGTAAATTCATTTAATGCAATTATTTGGTTCCCGGCCTTAAAATCATTTCAGATCGTTATTCAGCAATTTGTACTAAATAGATGTATGGATAGCCAACTGAAAACTAAGACATTGACATAGAATTTAAATGCAAAGATTGGATCGGGTGATATAACCAAATATAACAAACTATTAAGAAATACCTGATCATATTGAGCAAATGAGTCAACCTGAGATCTAGGATCATAAGTGCCCTGAAAAAAAAATCACCAGAAAGTTACTCATAAAACAAAGCCAATGACAAAAATAATGAAAACTTTGCACCAAGGAATACCTTTCCAGGAACCATCGACTCAGCCCCACTTTGTGGTGTCCTGTATCCTGGGTGCTTGGGTTTTTTCTTCTTTTTGGTTTTTGTAGACACCTCATTACCATCATACAACAATTGTCTGTCAAAATCAACAGTGGATTCTATATCTGCATTCTTCCTGGCAAATGACCCTCCATGTAATGAACTTTGATCATCTTGACAGGAGTTCGTGTCTCCACTAGAAGCGTCAGTTTTATTTGTGAATTGAGGGGTCCCAGAAGCACCAGCAGGAAATGGACTCACAATCCGCTGCCTGGATGCTGTGCGGATGCGTTTTATAGGAATGGAAAGGAAATCTGTCGTTCGTTTGCCGTTTGATAAGAGTTGCTGGTTTCCTGGCTTACTTTCCAAGACCGATTCATAAGGCATGTCAGCACCAAATTCATATGGCCTTGCGCCATTCATCCTTTGTGGCAAAAGGTGTTTCTTTTTGTGACTTAATTTTGATGCCAAACCACCATCATAAGTTCCAGGCAGTGAATATGTACATGCCTCGCCTTCATCGTCTCCATATGCATTTTCCATAGGTACATCTACACCATATGAAGTGTTGGTAAGAACATGAAACACACAATAATGCATTTACCTAGAGAATAGAGGTATACAGTAAATGTTGATAAGAGAAATGATCATGATAATTACCTGCAACAGAGGCATATGTTGATGGCTCATAATCATCCTTGAGGACAGTGTTACCAATTTTCTGGAACAAATAGATTTAAGCTCGCTAAGTCCATTTTTTCCACCCAGAAAAGGAGATATACCAATGAATAAATAGTACTACCTCTGTTCTCAAATATTTATCGCTAACCAGTTTATTTTTAAACTAAAAAGCGTCAAATATAAAAATGGAGGGGGTATTGTGTCAACATGTATCATATACTCTAGCACTACAAAAAATTATTGTTAGCAATTTAGTGTAGACAAGGTAGCCGTCAACATCCAAGATTCTATGGCCCATAATGCCAAACAAAATCTATAAAGCAGATACTCGGGAAGAGAGAGACAAGTCCATGTTGTAGCCCCACTCCTTAACACCTGAAGCTTTCTTACAAACCAACAATTGGAGAGCAATCACAAGTGAAACAACAACAAAGCCTCGAGTCCCAATCAAGTTAAGTTAGAGAATGAAACCGAACAAGAGCCAGATCCAGACTTCCAGAGAGAGAGAGAGAGAGAGAGAGAGAGAGAGAGAGAGTAATATTGTAACATAGTACTACTGATTATATACAAAGGTGCACAAGTGAAACACTCGGTCATGGAGCAGATACATGTTTCAGTGTATACTAAAGGTTCAACATTTAACAAAGCAACCTGATGACCAAAAAAAGTGTAAGAGCAGAGCATGATAATCCCCAAAGTACCAAGAGCATACCCTTACCTTCTTATAAACAAAGAGACGCTCCATACACCTCATGTATGCCTGCACTGCACCTGGTGCTACACCGTAAAAGAGATTTTCCTGAGATTAGAGGGGAACCCATTAGCAGATTTCTTTTTGGAAGTTTATGCGGACTAAAAGGAAGTTGATGTTACTTGGATTATTGCTATGAGGTGGCATCAAGTTTTACTACCAAGTAAAAAGTTTCAATAAACCTAGGAACTAGATGGCATTGTGTATAAGAAATAGGCACTCAAATTCAAGTAGAAGAGGACTCAACTCTGGGAGGTGTAAACCCACACCTCCCACCAACTTAGAATGGAACTTAGTTCCTGTATCAGGTTTACTATCGCTTAGAATGAAATAACAAGCAAAGCAGTGTAAAGAATAAACAGGTTACGTAAACAACAGTGTTCAGATAGATTACTTCTGAAAGTTGATCTGGTACTTTCAAAATGCCAAAATCGTTTAGCCTGTCAGGAGTTGGTGGTGCTTCAGCTAATGACAAACATTCAGATGTATTAATATTGTACTCAAGAAGTCGAAGTGCATAGCTCTTAATAGAAGATTGATGAGACTTCTCTTGCTTCAAAGATTCATCCTGTACACATTCACACATCGCACCAAAATCAAATGCCAAATACATCAAGCTTTACAAACATGAAGTTCAAACATCAAAGACCATTCTCTGAAATTCCATTCAACTGTGAGGCTTCTCAATAAACATTAAGTCCTAAATCATTATGGCACAACAAAAAAATAATCAGTAAATTCATTTCACTGACCTGTTTTCCTGCTTTGACCCAACCCAGCTTCTTTTCTTCTAGCTCACTCGACTGCTCTATTTGCGTTGGTTTAGGCATCCCATCACTAGCTCGTAAAGTATCGACTGAACGCCAAAAGTTCATAATGCCGTTGGCCAGCATTTTAGCAACAGATTTCTGCTTTCTATGAATACTTGCTTCTTCAAATGCTGCTCGACCACTAGAAGAAACCCAGTGTGACATCTGTGCTGCGGCTGCACTTTTCCACAGGCGCTCCTATTATGGAAACAATCAAGGCACAAGATATTCGAATAAGTTAGTAGGGTCAATAATGAGTAGAAACACAGCAAAAACATTTCAGATTGTGAAAAGAGCACTTGAGAAAGTACCTGCATGAAGTCATTTGCCATCCAGACCATCTCTTCCAAAACAAAATCCCAGTGACTCTTCCGCTTCTTCTCCAAAGAAATATTGCAGACAGACCGTTCACCAGCCCTCCTAATGTTTGCCTGCCAAGTAATGAGTGTTTTACTCCATCCCACAAAATAAGGCGTGCATGCATCTGGCATGGTCTTTAAAGCAAAAGTTTGACCATTTATTTCTTTCAAAATCTAAAAATCTATATTTTTTACTAAATTGTTAGTCAAAGATTTTAAAGCTTGACTTTTCCAATTACATGCATGCCTTATTTCATGGGATGGAGGGAGTAAGAAGCAAGAGTACTGTCAGAAAGGAGAGCATTATATACTAGGTATACCTCTATATACCGTGCCCTTCTAAGGATGGCGTCTTCATGATCCTTCTTTGCAACGATAGAATCGTCGCATCCCTTCTTTGCTATCTTCTCCTGATCTCCGCTAGATTTCTCAACATCATTTTCTACAGAGTTAGTCACATTGCCTGTGAGTAAGGCAGGGGGCACAGTAACAGAAGCTGGCTTTTGGGCATCAATAGATTCACTCTCGTTATTTCTATCGGAATCTGCACATTCCTCCTTGTTCCCTTTTTCCTGATTAGAAGTAGCGAGCGGTTCTGTATTCGTTTGTGCATCTCCTGCATCGTTACAAACTTTTGTTTCATCGTTCACATTAAGAGAATTGCTAGCTTCTGGTTGTGCAGGAGTAGAACTGTCATCCAAAGCAACAGGCTCACTACTAACTTCCAGTTGACCATCTTTCTTGTCATCCTTGCCCTCAGGTAGAATATTATTCAAGCCTTCATCAACCATTTCATCCGCATTCACTGGTACAAGATTCTCATTTTGGCCTGGGTGTTCGTTAACAGCCTTAGTGGCACATGCAAGAGTTGGATCCACATCATTTTCATTTAAACTAGCACTCTTCACAACAGAGTGAGGAGCATCACTCTTGTTATCCATACCATCTGCATGGATGTCGACTGCACTTAACGTATACGGGCTATCGCCTGCCTTCTCAGGAGTTTGTGCTTCTTTCAAGATTTCATTGGATATAGATGGCATAGAACAAGCTATCCTTGAAGCATCTTCTTTTGAAATAGCATCAGGAGATTCTACAGAAGCAGTTGCAGCAGCCATCTGATCACCTATTGTAACAGGTAAATTATCAGTCACACTGTTTGGTAAAATCTCCATAGCTTGACTGCCATTGTTGATGTTTGATAACTCGTTCTTGGATGATTGGTTGCCTTCATGAGCTGCTTGAACACCATCCGTCTCCACTGCCATATTATCATCTAATGACGCATTCTTCAGCATATTTTTACAGTTAGGACTAGTCGGTTTTAAATCACCCATGCATGAAATGCCATTATCCTCAGTCTTGGCTTCTGGTATTAACCCTGCTACATCTTTTTGCTGAGAACTTAGTGGAGGAATTGGTGGATGCCGAACAGAGGCACTATTTGCATTCTCTCTTATTGACTTTGACCTACGTCGTGCGTATGCTTGGCTCTTTGGCCCAAGTCGGAACAAACCAGAATCTTCTCCTTCTTTTGCGCTATTCTGACCATCACAGTGCAGGAACTGCTCAGCTTGAGCTGCATTAGTTCTTTTAGTTCCACGTTTCGCAATTTTCTCCCCACCTATGTTGCTGGTATCTCCATCCAAAAGCATAAGATTATCGGCTGTATTGCCTTCACGGCACAATGAATTTCCTGGCTTGCCACTGCTTTCAACAGAATCCCCATGAGGCGACGCAGCAAATGCAAAACTACCTTTAGCCTCGCTGCAGTACAATAGAAACAAAAGGATTAGACAATGTTATTAAATGGTAAATCAGGAGTTAGTTATCACCTTATCACATTTTGTTCAGCTATCTGGTCTGTCACAGAAGTGGACTGTACACTGAGTGATGCTACATTGCCGAGTTTGAAATCCAAGGGATTGCCTCCCTGAAACAATAAGTGAATAAGCAAGAAAAAAAAGTTCCAATGCGAATTCAATGTGCCAAAACCATAATGCTGCCATTGCAAGGTACCTTCTCCAGAAATTCAAGCTCCCTCCTCCGTTCTTCACGGACATCGTATTCCTGCCTGGAGTTTACATTCAGCATCAGTACACAGAGCAAGTATACGCAAGTTGAGAACACGGTCTGTCATTTTATGTACCTGAGCTCCTCTTGAGCTTTCTCTATGGCCGCACGACGTGGTGAAGCTTTAGTGTCGACGCTCACACCACATTCAGCAATCCCTCCCATAGAGCACAGCTCAATAGCCACTGGAGCACAGAAGCAGGCTTCGCCCATGCATCATTGTATGTACATCTACTCAGCAGTGTGTACCATTAAACTATACAATCTCATCTCAGATTCTCAAGTCCAGAAAACAGACACTCTATTTCCTGCAAGCCAAAAGCTGGTCAATATAAGTCACCCAACTAACTATCAGAAACAACAAGAGACCAATCAAAGCTTCTGACAAGCAATGAAGTCCTGACATATCGAGCTCAAGACCTTGCGAAGATTGTTAAAATTAACTCTAACCAGAATAACACAATGTCAGACCTTGCAGGCGCTGCAGATGACATGACACCCCGCACCCAAATTGACAATGGTCCGCAGGCAAATAGCAGCATTTGGTTTATTATTACTTACCTAATCAAGTAATCAAACAAAACACACATCCTGACAAGATGCTTAATGATGTCACCAATTTCCGTATTAGAAGAATGTCCAGGACCATCAGAACAGGTACAGAAAAAAAATCACATTTTTGAGCCCGCCCACACCATTTCCCAAACTGAAAAGTGATGTAACGCACTTTTAGCCCATGCACGTTACCGGTTAACACAGGCTCAGCGACTGCAACGTGGAGCGGGCACGCGCACGCACCACCCCACGCCCGCCCAGCCCAAATGCAGCACAATTCAGAAGCTGCCGGCGCAGTCCCCCCCGCACTGACCACTGAGAACCCCCACCCGCACCACCGTGCGGCACTGCACGTACCTCTATTGCGACCCAGAGGGGGCCGTGGGAGCCGGAGGAGGTCCGGCAGGAGCGCCCGATGGAGCAGGGGACGAACTAGCACGGCCCGGAGCCAGGAGCTAGGGTTAGGGTTTGGGGCAGGGGAACCCAGGGGAGCCCACGGGGCGCGGCGCGGCGGCCTGAGGGACTCCTGGGGAGGCCTCAGGAGCGCGGGAGAGGGCTCGCCGGAGTCGGTGATGTCGACGCCGGAGATCGGGGCGCGGTGGAGAGCGGGCGCGGGGGCGGGGGGATGGTGCGTCGTCCGGATGCAGGCGTTGGTTCCCCTGGGGAAGAAGGGGAGGGAGGAGAAGGTGGTGTGCGCGACGCGAGACGGGCCGGCCCGGTCCGGTCGGGTGCGTACGAGCTGGTGCGGTCGGACCCGATGGGCGTGGGATTGGGTGCGGGTTGCACGACCGACGTGCCGACGGGTTTCGGCGGTGGGGCTGTGGGCTACGTGACAGGGCGTCGCCCGGAAGCGAATCTGCAGATGGATGCATGGCTCTCTTTCTCCGTATTTAAATATGAATCGTGATTATTTTTTTTCCAAACTTCAGTTTTATTAAAAATTTATAAGTTATTATTTATTTTGTTATTATTTGTTTTATCATACTCTTTATATTTACAAACATACGACACGGTTGAAAAAGACTTACGCTCGAAGTTTTGAAAAAAATCAACCATGTTATACGTTCATGAACAGAGGGAGTACTGTAGAGTTTGAACATGATTTTTTTTATTATATTTTACACAAATTTTTTGAATAAGACGAACGTTTGAAGTTTTGAAAAAATCAACCGCTACTTATATTTAAATACAAAGCGAGTATAAAATTAGCGGCGGAAGTGACCATCCCATCCTATATATGAATGTTGAGAGTTTAGAAAAGAGTTTTAAGGTATATGAATCTGAATTCGATTATACACTTTTGTGGCGTGGGGTATGATATGGTAAAAATTCAACAAATATGAATTATTCGATATTTATCCATGGATTATCCGAGTCGTATAGTAGAATTATCATATTAGTCACCAAAATTCGATGTGTTTAATTTAATATCGCTATAGGATTAACAATGTGTTTTTTTTATTTTCCAGAGAAGACTTTGTTTTGCTTTTGAGTCGTGTTATGTTTGTATCAAACTTCTTAGTTGTGAGTCTATAGCATGAAGACTGCATTCAGATTTGTTTTTATGGTTGTTTCTGCACCTTTGCTAATGAGCCATAAATATGAGTTTTTCATGTCATGTTAGTCATGCATTTCTATCTTTAGGTTATGAAATATGGACAAACTCAAACATCTATATATAAAAACGGTATGTGTTATTTGGCTATTTTAATCTGCACCAAGTTCGATTCTAATCCGACTTTGCACCATCTTCGACATTCAAAAGAATTCGGTTTCATATACGTATCTATACAATACCCACTCCACCTAGATCCAATTAAAGAATGTGATCAATGACAATGAGCACTATCTACTTCGATTCAACCTGTTTTTACCCCTACTTTTAATTATTTTCTTTGCTCGCGCTATTGTTATACCAAACCAATATGGTGACATGAAACTGCCGCTATCATACTAATCGCCTGAGACTGTTGGCAAAACTTTTTATTTGATATGGGAAAATGACTAAATCATCCCTAAGTTGTCAAGGGTCGAACACATAGACCTCTGGATAATGAAATCTGATATCAAACATACAACTTCTGAAACCAACAATTTACCCCTAAGGTGATCTTGTGTAATTGAAACATGGTGCAAGGTGGGTTTGTGCAATTAATCACATAAGCCATTTTATTTATATGACATAAACATGTAAGGGATTTTATCTTGGTTGAATCGATATTTTGTACTAATACAATCTTGTAGGCTCCTATGAATAGTAATTTAGGCTTACAATCGCATCCTTCTTCCCGTCAAGTTGAGCAAGCATATGGAGAGGAGAGGAGGAGGCACGGGTAATGTGCTTCTCAACCTCTGCCACGGCTTCACCATCGCAGCCTACACCCTCGAGGCTAGGTGGCATGATACAAGCGTGCGGGAGGAGAGGAGCCAGGCGACTTGAGATTCCTTTGTTTTCCTATGAAAGTTGGAGGATAGAAATTTTACTTAATTTTTTCTTCGCTAATTACCTAAGGCCAACGGTTCGTATATATGACTGTGCACGTATACTAATGTGGTATTTGGATATAGGAAAAATAAAAGGTGGGGTAAGAAAGTTGAGACCAGGAGAACCTCAACTCACGTTTGAATTGACGGGAATATAGAAATCCCACACTTTAATTCTAATATATCGCCGTCCCAATACAAACGTTACATTTGAACAATCTTGTTTAGCAGATCCTACATACACGTATTGTGAGAGAAATTTGTGCATCCACTAGTCTATTTGTACAATCTACACCTCATTTCCTTCACACTTTTCACAATGTGCGCATACACAATCAACTAGATATCAAATCGATCGTGTAAATGTATATACACAACTATTTGCACGAACTGCACTTGACCTTAGAGCAGAGTGTAGACATATGCCACATCTACTGCCGTAGCGTTGTGATGGTAGCTTCTGATTGTGTTGGAGCTGGTCCAGTAGCTCTAAGTAGCATTTGGCTGGAGAGTGAGGTAGAATAGGATGTTCCATTTTAAATTCTAGAACTGAAATGGTTAAGTCCCAAATTTCAGAAATGGAATAGTTCCGTCCCAGATTTCGAGTTCGGGTTCACTTTTAGTGTCACGTTTCAAGTGGAACATATGCATTCCAGAATTTTTGAACGTGCCCGTTCCAAATCGAGAGACAATATTATATTTTATGTAACGGACCAATTCCTCTGCTTTTCAACCAAAAGCTAGAATTTAGGGATGTGATTGTTCCATTTCACCCCATCCGACAAACCAAACAATGTTTATTTTAAAGACATTATGGGATGGGGATGGTTGGTTTCTGATTTTTGAAATTAATTGTTTTTCTGTTGTCTGGTTAGTAGAGACAAATTTAGGCTTAATTTTTCGGAGAAAAACAAATAAAGTTTGGAAGATTTATTTTTCATAAAAAATTTTCTGTTTGAAACAAAAGATTGAATCCTACCAATTTTTTAAAATCCATATAGAATGACACTGTGCATAGCAATTTTAGAGAAAATATAAGCATGAGATATGACTTCATGTTTTCTTTCTGTCTTGCCTGCGCATAATCTATATACATGCTTTGTGATTTTTCCATATCCAATAGAACTTCAATTGCACAGACATTTTTATTTGATGGTTTTCCTATTCTGTATTTTGAAGTAGTGATAATCCCTATTTTTCAAAAGAGGGCTGTTACATTGTTTAATATTCAAATTCCAATACCATTTTCTTACCGTATGGACTGCTCCACTTGGGTCTTGGCGATCCCCAATGGTTGTCTAAATAGAACCGGCTATACACTGTAGCGCTGCAAACAGAGAGCGGTGGTTGGAATAGCGGAGGAATATTAAGTTTTTTTAAGAGAATGGTTGTGATGGTCCTATTTGCCATCAGTGCGGGCCCCACTGGCAGCTCCGATCTCATTTTCCTCCTCCGCACCGCTCCGGCGCTACCCCCGCGCCTCCTCATCCGTCGGCCTGTCTCGCGCCGCTCCTCCGCCGACCGACCTCGCCCCGCCTCGCATCGCTCGTCCTCCGCCGGCTCGGCCCGCTCCTCCGGCTCGTGCTGCTCGTCCTCCTCCGCCCCTCCGCCTCCGCGTCGTCGCCGGTTCCTCGCCGGCGGCAGCGACGCTGGGCGAGCGGTGGCGACTAGGAGAGTTCTTGATATGGGCGCCGGCGAGAATAATCCACTAGGTAGTACGTTGCCCTTTCCCTTCCTTTTCTGCGGTGCGGAGCCGAGCACCCCCAATCAATATCCATTCGACCCAATGACAGTATATACATGTACTTAGTATCATACTCACTTAGTTTTTGAAAAAAAAACATTATTGGGTGTACTTATGTGCCCGCCCTGAGCTGCTGTTTTTTTGCTGATTTATTTGATGTTCTAGAGGTTCCATAAATGGACCACAACAGAAGGTTGTGCCCTGATGTAAATATGTTTCAGGAGCCCAAAATGCGTGGGATATGCTCTCTGAAGAGCAGTCACAGAAACACATCACTACTGGTTCTGGTGACCTCAACGGCATACTTGGTGGCGGGATTCACTGCAAAGAAGTCACCGAGATCGGTTAGTTTACTTTCTAATACTGTTCGGATCAACTAGGAGCTATTGGGCAATTCTTTTACTTCCCATCCCCTACGTCCCAAAAATATGAAAAGTTTGTAATCTTTGACCAACAACTAGTCAACAATATGAAAAGTTTGTACTACAAATGTGGTTGCATTGGATTCATATTTAGAAATACTTTCTAATCATCAAAATTTTGTTGCCACAAATGATATGTTATAATTGAAATTAGCTGTCCAAGAATGGTCTTAGAGACTGCATCAGGTCAAACCGTGCTTTATACTATTTTGGGACTGAGGGAATACCCATTAGCAAGGTATATGTAACCTGTGCTTGTGTTATTCTGAAGAACCATAGAGGCTAGTGTGTCTCATGTTCTATCCTGCTTCTCTCCTTGTGTTCAGATATCCCTTCATTCCGCTCTATCAAGTAGTTTACAAGATATTTTATTCTCTCAGTTGACAACTTGATGTATCTGAAGCAACTGACCTAATGCATAGTACTAATTTTACTCAGGTGGTGTCCCAGGGGTTGGTAAAACTCAACTGGGGTATGTTGTGCCTGCCTACTGCTGGATCCAAGTACATTATATCTCTGTACTGAATACATAATTTTCTTCAGGATTCAACTAGCAATAAATGTACAAATCCCAGTGGAATACGGTGGCCTTGGAGGGAAAGCAGTTTATATCGGTAAATGGCTTCACACAAGAACACCTATCATCTTTTGCTTTATTGAGAAGGCCTAATAGCTATTGCCTTCACCATAAAAGATACGGAGGGGAGCTTCATGGTTGAACGTGTCTACCAAATTGCTGAAGGGTGTATCAGTGACATACTTGAGCACTTTCCGCACAGCCATGAGAAGTCCTCTTCTGGCAACAAACAGCTGCAGCCTGAGCATTTCCTGGCAGACATCTATTACTTCCGAATATGCAGCTATGCTGAACAAATTGCAGCTATAAACTACTTGGAAAAGTTCCTTGGAGAGCATAAAGATGTGGGTTTCTTCAACAGTTGACTTCTCAAGTCTAACTTAAATACCAGCTTTTCTGTTGTATTGTCAACATTTTTTGTCTTGACAATTCATCACTTTTTTTGCAATAGGGAAATTATAATGTGTACTACATTTTTTTCTCCCCCATTCCTTTGTTTTGCAATATACAAAAACTGACCTGGTGTTTCAAAAGTAAAGAGTTGTGTATCTATACTTCACAGGTGCGTATAGTTATTATTGATAGTGTCACTTTCCACTTCCGACAAGATTTTGATGATCTGGCACTGAGGACCAGAGTGCTTAGTGAATTATCATTGAAGTTGATGAAGATTGCAAAGGCATACAACTTGGCGGTAAGATTGCAAAGTACTTTGTGCGAAGGGTATTATTGCTGATTGTATGTTTGAGGAAGACAACAATTTGATGAGGCTAACATACTTATCATCCTGTTTTGCTAAGCAGGTTGTCTTATTGAACCAAGTCACTACCAAATTTACAGAAGGATCATTTCAATTGACTCTTGCTCTAGGTCAGTTTTGTTTCATACAATTGTAATATTTCTTTATCTTCGAATTAATATATTAGATGATTATATGTTCCTGTTGTTCACAGAGTAACTGCTGAAATTAACATAAGAATTTCCAATCATGTGTGTTTGTTATCAAGGTTGCATTTTGCCATTTTGCACTTCTAGGGCTATTTTTCTTCGAAAATGCAGCAGAGATGCACTTCATCTCATTAAGAAAGAATAGAGAAAGGAAGGACTGAAACCACCTCCCCAAACACACCCCCACACATCTCCTTTTTGGATAATTCAACTACATGCCACACAGTCTTGTACACAACCAGATGTACTTCTAGTGCTGGGCATACATTACCAGTGACTAATTTAAAATGGCTGAAGCACTTATGGATTATGGACTTGAACTTTATCTAATTCCAGTCAGAACAATGATACCATGATAATGCAGTGCGGATGAAAGAGCCAACTTGCAAACTAAAAATTGAAAATATAGTTGTGTATTGCACATCTTTTTATTCTACACTACACAATTTTATGGCCCCACTACAATAAGTGTGGTGTTATGTGCAGTGCTGTACTGCAGTAGCAATCCTATAGTTTGTCCCTAAAAGCTTAATAGATTATTTGTTATCGTAGATTTAAAGATAAGATTTCATTAATTGTTTCCTGTATGATGGAGGTAACCGCATGTATTTGAGGAAAGCTACGAAGATGAATTAATTTAGTCTCTCCCCTGACCCTGAGTTTTTCATTCCAATCCATAGTCTCCTCTCGTACCAAATAGCTGCTGCGTCCGGCTGTCTTTCTCGTGGTATTTTCACCAGTGATATACATTAACCTGTGGATTCTTAACTTCTTATCGATTACTTTTTGTATAGAAGTATAATGGACTCCCTACTTGTATTGGACATACCGTTTATATAACCAGACGAGGGCACCCAGTATAGAGCCTGAAAGCTACATCAAGACAGGATCCAACATCTATCTAGATCGAATAAGTAACTCTTTAATGCAGGTGAAATCCATGTTCACCCAGGTCATCGTTTTACTATAGACGAATTACGTCTCGCATTTTCCCTAACCGTAGGTTGATTCAACTGTTTCTTTTATCAGAAACAGCTATTACAGGCTAAGAACCAATACATTGACGAACTGGTTATAGTTCTGATGGTGTCCGGTTTATGACAATAGCTAGTATCCTTCTTTTTTTTTTCAGTTGGCTTGATGGTTGTGTTAGCAAAAATTTAGTTTTGAGGTAGATGCTACTGTGTAGTTTATTTCTTATTATGTTGGATGACATACTTTTTTTCTGAATATTTCATGGTTTAGACACTTGAACCATTTATACCAATACATGAGAAATATGACCTTGTTATGCAGGTGACAGCTGGTCCCACTCGTGCACTAATCGGGTGATTCTGTACTGGAATGGGACCGAACGATACGCATACCTTGATAAGTCTCCTTCACTTCCTGTAGCCTCCGCACCATATGCAGTGACAGGCAAAGGGGTGAGAGATGTGAGTTCAAATCACAAGCGAGTCCGAGTAACATAGCAATCATGGTGTCAAATACTTGTATCTCCACTATACACTTGCTGTTAACTGTGTTACTTAACAATAGATCTTTTGGAGAAGATAGGTGATTGACATTTTAGTGGCAGAAAATTTAACGTTTTGTTAGGGATGAAAACAGTCGTCAAAGGCTAAATCATTTTTCTCTTATCACATTTTTTTTTCTCTCAAAAACGACGACACGATATTGTCTGTCAACTACGATTGAAAGAACATATCACTACGATTGTAAAGACGAATATGTCAAAATGTAGAATATGACACTGGCCGTTTCCAAATACTAGATCCCCATCCAAATGCTTTGGAAAAAAATACCTTTCCCACATGAGCGAACACTACAATGCCACTGTATGAAATCCTGACCGTTTGCAGGCTAGGGTAGGGGAATAAAGGGAATCGCCATCACCCGCGGCATGCGTCCATATCGCCTGCCTACATGGGAGAGAACACACAGGATTGTGGAACGTGGATATTTGTTTTATAGGTCATTGCTGTGGCAATTTTTTGTTTGTTCCTCCTGTACTTTAGGGATCCATGATGCTTTAGGAAACCCCTGCTACCAGTCTAACACGTCCCTCACCCCGTGTCATTTTATTTCTGAAGCAAATTCACAAACAAGATGGTCATGAGAAGGGTTGACTGTATGTTAATACGACATCACCATTTATTGAACAGTGGTTCGATTCTAACGAATCAAATGCATCGTTTGATCTTCAAAAGTTGTATGTACTAGTTGAGGTGTTTATAAATCTCTCCTTTTGTTTTCGCGGCCTACTTTTATCCTTAAAAACTAGGCCGATCTCTTTTCTTCTGATATAAAGGCAGCCATATTTTGTCTCCGTTGCCTTTGGCTACTCGCCATCCACCACTATGAACAAATTTTCCATAGGAGTACATTCTTTTTATCTGGTCGTTATTGTATGGGAATCGATCGAATTGTTCACTGTGGAAATCGTACCGAACTCATACGGAGTACAATCACCCTGTCAATTTTCCAACCTGGTTCTGAATTCTGAATCTGGTGCTTGTGTTAGCATGGATAATGATATAGAGCTGCATGCCTGCACTCTATATTACGTTGGCCCTCCATCGCGTTTGTCACAGTATAAAGTGATCCGCTCTATCCCAGCATCTCTTTTAATTCGCTGACAACTTAGTAGCGGGGGGCCCGGCCCGTCGCAAGAATACTGCATGAATTCAGGAATAAAAACGCAGTGGCAGCTAGTGATGAAACCAGCGTAATTATTCGGGAGTTGGGACAGCGTGAGCTATCATGTTCCACCTCCTGGGAAACGAAAGAAAAGTCTCAAGAGTTGTGTTCATATTCTCAGATCCCTCCTCCTCAGGGCATTGTGCCGCGAAAGTCGATCGCTAGGCTGTGCCAGCAGATCAGTGGACTGCAGGTGAGTACCTATGGCAACCTAAAGAACCCGTAGAACGATCCATTATCTCTCCTGTTAAGCGTGTAAGGCTAAGTTCAGCAGATCGTCTATTCAATCGTTTATATTTAAACTTCACTTTATCTACGATGTTATTTTTTACTACAGATGATCTGCTGAATTTGGTCTAAGGGGGCGTCCACCACCTACCGTGCTCCCGCTTGCCCCCCGTACCCCACTCGACCCCGCTTGCCCCGTGCACCCCCTCCCCCCCCCCCCGCGTCCCCGCCCGCCACCCCACCGCATCCCCCAACCCACTCGCTTCCCAGCTCGCACCAACACTCCTAGCGTTGTACCTTGCCGCAATCCACGCTGCACCCCCACTCCTGAGATGCCCGCCTCCCCCATATCCCGCGCCCCTCTCCATCACGCCGTCAAACCTAACTGCACGCCGCCGTTGTACCCTCTCCTCGCGCGCAACATTGCCGCGTGGTCCCATCTCCGATGTCGCGCGTCAACGTTGCCCACGCCGTACTATCGCCATACGCTCTTCTCCGATCCGGCACTGTTGCCCCTGGCCCAACATCAGCGTGGGAAGCTCTCCTTGGACCCGACGCCATCGCCCGCGACCTGGCGCTGTCGTGCACTTATGCGCTGCTGTGGTACATCTGATCGTCATCCCCCAGAAAGGATCAAGATGTCCAAGGGGTGAATTGGACTTCTAATTTCGAAACTTGAAATTAAACCATATCGATCAAGTCCCAATTCACCCTAGTATTTAGAAAGTGTGTATAGGGATGCTACACGGTAACAAAGGTTTGCAACCTAGAGCTAAATATGCAATTCTAGGAAAGTAAAGTGCAGAAAGTAAATTGCATGAAAGTAGTGTTGAGAAAAGAAGACACAGTCGATCTTTTTCCCGAGGTATCGAGTAGTCACAACTCCCCCTAATCCTCGTTTGGTGCCCCTCGCAAGGCCCCGCTCTCGCTTAACCCTCGCAAGGGCTATGGCCCCGTTCTCGAAACAAATGGGGATGCCAATATGACTTTCGTAAAAGTCAACCTACCCCTTGACCTTCGCAAAGATCAAGTGCTCTCTTTTTGGATGTTCTTCTCAGCTCCGGAATCGTGGACTCCGAACCACGACCTTCTTAGACGTATTTGTTCCCCAAGTTCTCTACTTGCACCCTAAGACTTAAAAAAAACACTTACACACAAATTAGTCTCAATGATATGTGTTGTCATTTCAACCACCAAAATCATATTAGGGAACTAAACACAAAGCTTAAGGCCCATTTTGAGGATATTTGTATGGACAATGGGCAATCAAGTCAGTCAAGGCTATTTGTCACTTTGTCAGGACAATGGGCAATTACCATTGCTGGATGCATATACAGAGAGTCATGCATACAATTGACATTGAATGAGCTAGGTCCCGCATGCAGGAACGCAAATGCATGCATCCGTGAATGGTTGATGATTGGGGCAACTTATCCAAATCAATGTACATTTCTTCTCGATTGAATCATCACGCGTCCTGAAGAATTAATTATCGGCCGCAGTCAGATGCATGTATGCTTCATTAGTCTACAGTACAATCACTTCATCTCAAAGGGTGACGAGCGACGACTGAAGAGTGGGTGGAAAGGCCATCACTGACCACCTTTGAATCCTGACTAGCTGATGATGTATAGTACTATTTGAGGCAATGATTTAGTAATCAACCAGTCAAAGTGTTTACGGGGTACCAGTCGAGCATAACAGATTAACAGTCACTGATGGCAAAATTCACTCTCTGTAGCATGCATTGGGAGCACGTAGTAGATGGCAAAATATACTATGGGCGAGTGCAACTAGCCCTAAGCAAGGTTACAGATGTCGACAACCGGTTGCACAACACACAACATGGTCAGTATTGCTCTTCGCCGGCGAACTCCTACTTGTCGTGCTCCAAAGGGCCCACGCCGCGGCTCCTTTGGTGGCTTCCTGCAGATCACCGCGGCTTGCCGTCGCCAGATCCGGTAGCCCCAAGCTGCAGGGGGATGCTGCCACTCCCGTTCATCGGTGGGATCTCACTGCCCATCGCTGGACCCGGCACCCCTGGATTGATGCGTGCATTGAGCAATGAGACTGCCTGGCCTCTTTGGCGGATCCGGGATCCTCGAGCGTGGATCTACGATCCCTCAAGCAAGGAAGGCTTCTTCCGCCGGATCTGGCTCCTTGGCTCCGGGCTATGACGAAACAGGCCTACCCCGTCACTGTGCTTCTCGGGCCACGCTGCTACCTCCGGCATCACCGCCGGTTGAGCACCCCCGAGCCACGCCACTTGCTGTCAAACGTGTGTTATTGCAGGCCTTCTCGCTGCAGCTAGGAGGTGCCCGGACTCCCCGCTACGGGGATACGCTGCCACTTTCGGCATTCATCGTGGGTCCGGCACCCCCCGAGGCATAGCTACCCCAGGCCCTCCTTGTCGCTAGGCTACCGGAGCTAGCCTGCCACCACTGGCTTACCATCGTTGGATCTGGCACTCCGGATCCTGCTGTCGGTGACTCTCCTGCCATTCTCGAGGTCCTTAGATCAAATTGTCTCGTAAAAAATACCAGGTTTGCGAGACCATTGTCCCTTCTCTTGGACCACCTCGATCTCCATTAGGCGTCCCTCCCTCCCTGGACGCTTCCTTCCCTCAAGGGGTGTTAGTGGGCGTCGACTGGTCCTCGGATGTGCACTCCTAAGGCGATGCAGTCACGACTATCGTCTATCATCTTGACTCGAAGCCTAACAATCGTGGGGATTGGGGAATGAAGGTCGCCGAAATTTTGTCGTTTGGTGGTGGTTTTGGTTGATGCTGCCATTTTGCTCTAATTTTGCAGATTGACTTCATTGTAATCCTACGGACCGTATTGGGCCATTGTCGTCGTCGCTGTTTTCTCCTCCTTTTTAATCTATGTTTTGCTTGATGTAATACTACGGACCGTGTTGGACCACTAATTAATAAAAATTCGGGTAGAGATTCCTTTCCCGCACAATAAAAAAAAGGCTCCTAGCAACCTTGTACCCTAACCCCCCTTCTCTCCTCGTAAACTTAGAAGGCTTGTAGAAGAAAGGATGCACACTTCCAAGCGAGCGTGACCCACACACAGTAGCGTGCCAGCTTATGTGTTACTTTTTTTTTATAGAAAGGTTTGCACCCAGTTTTATTGAAAGCTTATTAGAGTTTTGGCTGGGGACACCAACTTACAAAGACTTAGCGCTAACCGAAAACATCTACCCCACTTAACCTATCCTACTTTCAACCTCTCAAAGCATCTAACAGACTAGAAGAACATCTACCCATCGGAGACCTCTCTCACCCAAGATCGGTGCTGTTTGGTGTCGTGGTTCCGGGAACCGGGGTGACACAAGCAGTAGATTTGTTGTTCGGTGGGGGATGACAGCACGGACTCGTTCCGAATGGTGAGCCGGTAGACTCGAAGGTTTATACTGGTTCGGGATGAAACCCTACGTCCAGTGGAGTGTGTCTCTTGGATTATGAGATGTGTGGGGGTGTTACAGTGAAGCGTCCCAGCCCTTAAGCAGGACTAAAATGTGTATTATTACCATTCCCAGGAGTTATGGTAATCACATTTGTTCATCAGTTGAGTACAGATCCGTCCTAACGGGACAGACCAAACGGGGCGCAGCCCGAAAACACTGCAGCGGAAACTATAAAAGCGCGACCCATACTTTCCCACAACACACAGTTGGGAAGCAGGCCGTAACCCTCACACGTCCATGATCTTCTTTGCTCTGTAAACCAACAACAAAGCAAGGGTGAGTACATACGTACTCCGCAAGTCCACCTTCTTTCATAGGAAGGGGGATATAACCTATCATTACATGCAAGATATATCTGGAGCTGAAGGTAACTTTGCAGTAAAACATTTGATATGCAGGGTTCCTTAGTTCTCAGTTTTAATTGAGAAAACATCTTTATCCCAAAAGAGGTTGCCACTGGACTTGCCGGTCCATCGCGGCTCGTGGCACGCATGCCATCACATTTTCCACACACACACCTCCTCGGCAACCGCAGCTGCCTCAAAACCATCATTTTGATCCCATCCCAAAAACCATATTTTTTTATAAGAAGCTAGTTCGGAAACCAAGCCGTAACTCGTTTGTCCATACCAGTGGACAGCGGACTATCATGATAGATTTAGTTATACTCTGGCCAGAGGTGCACACTTTACCCACAAGTTTGGTCCAGGCACTCATGATCAGTGAGCCCCTTTCCGCTCGCCGGTTGTTCCCCCGCAAGGCGCTCCCCAGACTTCAGCCATGAGAGAGTACGGGCCCACCTGTCGCTCAGACCCGCAGCCACGCGACTGTTGACCTCTGACCGCAGCCTTGCAACCGCGCCCATCCACCCAATCTCTCATGCATCCCAGCACACCGGCTTACGCCTGGTTCGTCCAAAGCGGGTTCTAACCGAGGGTTGCCGCATACAACCTCGAGTGGTTGCGCTAGATGAGTTAGGCAAGATGAAACGTCAACTCGGTCCTTCAGGGTGGAACTCCCACAATGCTCACGCATGAGCAACACCAGCCCAGTCCTCACAACAAGGACCAGGTTTCCACCCCGTAAATGGCTTCAACAACCGAAGTCGTCTGCCAGGGTCTTACCCTATGTTTTACTGAAAAACAACCGCCCATACCCACCATCATATTCCCATCATTTTCATCAAGATTAATGTATATAATTGAGTGAGCGATCCACCTAAGCGCACTACATCTAAAGTGGCTCGGGAGGCTATATCCTACTATGTTTTACCTTAGCCAGCAAAACATGCAAGTTTTCTTGTTTTACAAGGCAATAGGATGTGTATATAAAAACATGGGTAATTTATGCATCAAGTGAGGATTTCAGTGGACTTGCATTCATTTTTGTCGAGGTAGCCGGTACGACGGTCGCTGCACCATTGGGCTCCTGTTCCGGCCTCTGAGTTAGCCACCTTCAGAGACGGAACCGAACGGCTCTCCGGAAAACCTACACGTTCAGACAAGCAAAACACACCAAATCAAGGTACACTCTGAGCTCGTTATGATATGGGTTTGGTGGGGGCTAAAGATATCCTTAGGGTTTGCATGTGATCAGAACGTGAGTCAAACGGATAAATGGCGCGTTTGGCCCCCTTTTTGATATCAAGAGTTTGATCTTTAGCGCCAGCCATGCCGGGCTCATGAGACGGATTTTCCGGCAGCATGAGGACAGCATGTCGGCAATAAAGATTAATTCGGAGAAGAGAGAGATGACACGGGCCAGCTCTGGCGCGTGTGGTCTAACTCTTCCTTCCGGTTGGGCTTGGTCTACTCTCGCAGCGCGATGGGTTTACATCGCGGTGAGGGAGAGAACGACGAACTCGGGCGGTGCCAACCATCCCCTCCTGTCGCCCGTATTACGGAGACAGGGGCAGAGCTTGACAACCGTCCGGTTCGGTTCAACCAAACCGGGTCTTCAGTGAACCGATCAGCGAGGGCGGAACTAACGCACAAGTGGCTTGCCACAGGTGCCCTAGTTCCGTCGTCGCGGGTCGACCCAAAAGTGACGCAGACCGTGGATCTTCAGGTGTCGTGGTCGGCGAAGTGTGTGGGAATATTATGAAAAGTGCATGAATAGATAGAGCTTGATTTATAGAGAATTTAGGTGCAAGAATCACGTAAAACGGAGCTAGAACGGAAAAGATACGGAGATATTTGAGTCAAGGGGTAGATATAGACCTTTTGGATAGTTCAAGGGGTAGGAATAGACTTTACTTGGGTGAACTCTGGCTTTGGCCCGCAGCAGAAACGAACTTGGGCTTGGAAAGGATTCGGCCCACGGGCTCTTTTCTTTTTCTCACCTTTTTCTTCTTTTCTTTTGGCCCGTGGACGCAGAGGCCACTTGGGCCGGCCCAAGCGGACACAAGGGAGAGGGGGCTCGGGCGCAGTGGAGGCCGAGGCGCTCGGCTCGCGCCTGTCGCCGCCGTCCCGGGCGCGCAGTGCTCGCCGGAGCACCGCGGGGGAGGGTGCTCCCGGCCTCCGGCCGCCGGGCCAAGGGCACCGGCGCACAGAGGGGGCCGAGGCAAACTCGTCCGAGGCTCTCCGAGCAGGGGAAGAGGCTCGGGACTAGGTGGCCCATGGGCGCCGCGGCTGCCGGCTTCAGGCGCGCGTAGGGGGCGCGGTAGGAGTGACTGGAGCGGGGGCTGAGGTCGGGCGACGGTGGACGGCGACGATGTGGTGGTGTAGGTGCGTGGAATCGGACCGAGGTGATATGGGGCAGGGGAAATTTTGTTGCGCTCGCTCGGTGGGGGAAGAACAGGGCAAGGAGGCGACCGTGGCGCTTGCTCGTCGGTGAGGAGTAGAGCAAGACGAGGAGGGCGACGTTCGCGGCGGATGGCTCCCGGCTGAACCAGGGGCTACCCGCGGTGAGGAGGGGGAACGACGACGTCGGCGCGGCTCGTCTCGCGGCGAGCGGCGCGGGCGGCGCAGATGGAGCAGAAGGGGGAAAGGGGACGGCTCGCCGGGGCTCTCGTTTTAAAGGCGCAGCGCGCACTGGGGGGGAAGAGGCGCGGCGCGGGCGGCAGCTCGGCGTGGCGTGTGCGTAGCGCGAACGGCAGGGGCCCGGTGCGCGCGTCGCGGAGTGCGGTGGCGGCTAGCGTTGTCGCGGCGCAGTGCGGGTGGTGGACGCGGGTGCTGCGGAGTGGGGGCCTGGTGTGTGTGGACGGGCGCAGGCGGCTGATGGCGCTTAGCGTCACGGCGCGGCGTCGCTTTGTGCGTGGCGGGGCCGATGTCGCAGCGCGGCGCGGCTTGGGACGGCGCGGAGCGCGGCGTCAACGCGGCACAGAGCAGCAGCGCAAGCGCGGCGAGCAGGGAGAGGGAAAAGGGGAAGGAGATGGCCGGTTGGGCCGCCGGTTTGGGCCGGGGCAAAGGAGAGGGGGGAAGAGAGGTGGGCCGGGGGCGTGGCCCACGCGAGAAGGAGAGGAGGGAAAGGGAGGAGTGGCAGGCGGGCCGAGGCAGGCCGGAAAGGGAGGAGGGAGCTGGGCTGCGGCCCAAGTGAGGGGGAAAAGATTTTCCTTTTTCTGATTTGGATTTGGGATAGGAAATTGAATGGATTTTGATGGAGAATTTCTCAGAAACATTTGAGAGATATTTCAAGGAATGAGATGATTTTTGATGAGCTCAAACTGTACACTTTCACTCAAACAAGACTTTCGAAATTCATTTTGAATTTAGATGAGAGATTAGAAGATAGTTTATTCGGGTAAATTTCCGGGGTATTACAAACCTACCCCACTTAAAAGAGATCTCGTCCCCGAGATCAGGTTAGAAGGGTTACAGGGATAGCTTTACTTCAGCTAAACAACTTCTGCTTACAACTGGGACTTTAGCTTGTACAAACAGAAGATGGAACTTCAACAACAAAAGACTCTTGCTCCTTTGTTAAGGATGGATGGAGTCTGCACTTTGAAAAAAAACTGCTTCTGAAGGTAGCAACAGAAAATCGGCAGAGGCATTTTCTCTTTCTGCATTGGCCGATTTCCTTGGTGGCATGTACCGGCAACTTCATGTATCCTCCAGAAATTTGCATGCCTCAATTTCTGGGTTTCCCTTCATCAGAACTAGCAGAAGAGAGACTACCCCACTTAAAAGAGTGGAAGTACCCCACTAAGTGGATTAGTGTCTCTTCTGGAAGTGGGGAGTTGCCGGGGAAGAAGCGGCGTTTTGGGATATACTTCTTCAGGTTACTTTTCTTTTTATCCCAAGCGCTTCTGGTTACTCTTCTTTTTATCCCAAGCATAACTTGTTGCCTTATTTTAGGCTTCTTCATCTTGGCACAACTTGGCTAGCAAGAAGCTTCTTCTTGCTTCTTCTCTGCCCGTGGGAGGGTGACTAACCGGAGGAGGATTAGAAGACACAGAACAGTAATCTCAGCAAAGATTATGTAGCGAAGTGGGAGACAGGCTCTGGTTTCTGGGTTCATGCCTCGGAGGAATCTGGGGGATAGTGTGCGAGCACTTGGCTGATGCGGGCTTGAAATCTGACTGTGCTTCGTGCAAGTTGGAGGAGGACTCTGGAGATTTTGTAGAGGAGGGCGCACTGGATGAGAAGGAGTATGTAGATGGCTATACTCATTCCCTGGTCGATCTCTCTTGTTTTGCTCTCGGGGAAGGGTTTGATGAATCTTCCCACAGAAATAGGAGGAATGTAAGGAAGATGAGTAGGGCAATAGCAAAAAAGCTTAGCAAGAGTTGCTCTATCCAAGAGTCACCGAACATTCGGGAGTTGGATTTTTTTGGGGTTCAGCTGTGGAGGGAGTGTGTGATGGCTAACTCTGCGGGGTGGATGGAGTGCGATGCCCGGGCAGGGCTTTTATAGACGCACGGAGGGGGCAGTGGTTGCGGTGCGGTGGTCTGTGCATCGAGGGGACATGAGCGGTGGAGGGGGGGGGTGCGGTACACGCGGCAAGCATGCGAGGAGCGAGGCAGGGGGGTCTGGCTTCGGCTAACGGTGGCACGAAGGTGCGCTGCAAAGAGCGGCAGGCGGGTGCACATGCGTGCATGCGCGGTGATAAGGGCAAGTGGGTGGTGGGGACAGGCTCGGTGAGTGCGGCGAAAAAGACGGGGGTGTCAACGGAGAAGGTGGGAAGACGAGGGCGGTGGAGAGACGAGAGTGGCGGGGAACTGTGGTTTGCACAGTTTGCCTAGGAATTGTAGCATGAAGTGTCTCATCCGGTCTTTTCCTTTTTCCCAGGGCCACTATTTCTTTTCACTGTACACACTGTACCTCCTCGTTTTCTGTTGCCTGTACTGTGCTTTCTTGGGCACACTGTTGTCGGGTGTTGACTGTACTGACTGGTTTGAATCTGGCTTCCTTCTGGCAGAGGATTTGAGATGGCTTCTTTCTGAAGACTTGCTTCTCTTTAGCAGACGGGTTAAGGTGAGAGAGGAAGCAGAGATAAGAGTTAGGTCTACTGATGATGTGTTCTTTATTAGAAAAACTCCACAAACAGAAAAAAGCAAACACCAAAACAAACACACTAACGCGGCTACTCGCGCAAGACTGCTTTCAACTTCTGCGGGTTGGAGGCTTGATTCTGCACTGCAGGCTGAGAACTGGATCCTTCTTCTGGAAACGAGAGCGACAAGAAGGCGCCCATGCTGGCTCTGTCTTCCCTGATGTGGGCGTTCACTTGATGACTTGGGTCTGCCTGGACAGGAGGATTTGTTGCTACTCTGTATGCGACTTGCACTTCGTCTATGTGACTTGGGCACTGAGGATTAGAACTGCTTTCCTCTTCCCTTTTGACTTGCCTCAGGATTTTCTTTGTTCTCAGCAACTGTAGCTCTTGTTGAGTTTTAGTCAGGAGGGCTTTTATTCCCTTGTGGCGGACTTCTAGCTTGCCGTACTGAAAACGGAGCTTGTCATACTCCACATCCAGAGTATGAAGGTAGAGGGTAAGGTAGGCCACAGTCGGGTCGTCGGCATTCCTCATTTGCTGCAGGGCTTGGAGTTGTTGGATCCATCGGAGAGAGTTCTTTTCTGCGGGTGGAAAGAGCTTCACAGGGGATGCAGGGTTGATCCCTTGGTAGGATGAGCACAGAATCCTTAGAGTGTCACGGGCAGCAACGTGACATGCATCTAGGAAACTGTTTCCTATTACTGTGCTCCACCATCGTTCTGGAGCACCATCTGCTTTGAGTTGCACTCCGACAACCCATTTCCATTGTCCTTCATCAAGGAAAACTTTTCCATGATACTCCGGGTAACCAGAAAGGTTGAACCACTTCAGGGTCTCTCTTAAAAGCCTGGGGAAACCATCCTCACTTTCACAGGAGCTGACATACTCGGCACTTTCCATCTGAACAAGACGGGCAGAACTCGGCCTAACACTGACTCAACGGAAAACAAAAGCTACAAACACTACAAGAAACACTACAACACACGCGAACTACACGATTCACTCTTACAGGGGGTGCTAACCAAAGTGGAATAAAAATTCCACTACCCACATGTAAGAGGGGAACTGGGTACAACTAACTACGGACCACACGGCTTCACTCCCGAAGGGCGCTGGTGACTTCATCTGGGGACGACTCCCTGGACCTGCTGTTGACCTCTTGCAACGACGGGGGCCAGACGACGGAGTCTTCCGCTTCTTCTACCTCACAGGACGAGGCAGAGCTTGATGGTTCTGGGGTAGCTTCCACGAGAGGAGACGCGGCTCGCGTCCTCAACAGCTCTTCCCATGGCAGCTCACTGAGCGGAACCGGACTGGGTGGTGGGGCTCTTGGGCTTTCTACTGACAGCGGGGAACTGGGTGCAGCTTCTGGGGTTTCTGCTAGCTCTGGTGGAGAGATGGAGGAGAGTTCTGGCTCACTCTCAACTGGTATGCCTTCCAAGATCGGAACTCCATTGATGAGGTCTCCGACCCTTCTCTTCTTTATAGGCGTGGGGGTGCCTTTGAGCGTTGAGGGTTGCTTGGCCATGGTGACTTGCACTTGAGCGGTTTTTGAGTTCTTCTAGCCTTTTGGTGGGCTTTTAAACACTTTGCCGGCATATCTGGGGCTGAGTCCTCGTGTCCCTTTCCCGACAGCAGACATGGCGTTAGGCGCTGATCACTGTGGTTGCGGCGGTCTCTCGTCCTCTGTGCTGCACTGCAAGGCCTTTCAAGGCAAGGGAGGCGGGAAACACAAGGAGGGTCACTTCCTTGTTTTCCGGTGCACGTCACGGTCATCCATAGGGCAGGGTGCCACTTTTGACTTCCATAGGGGATGCACGTCTTTTCTTGCAGACGGGTTGAACACGGTCTTCCAAGCGGGGCACTTGACTGAGGAAGGGGGAAAAGAGCAGATAAACTCGTTTTGAAACGGAGTAAGATAAGGAGTAGAGGTGTTTTTCAACCGATTTTGGACTCAAAAACCTTTTTCCGACCTAGGGTTACGTCCTACGGCCAACTTACGGCTCTGATACCACCTGAAGCGTCCCAGCCCTTAAGCAGGACTAAAAT
Organism: Paspalum notatum; assembly: GCA_022530915.1. Classification (NCBI taxonomy): domain Eukaryota; kingdom Viridiplantae; phylum Streptophyta; class Magnoliopsida; order Poales; family Poaceae; genus Paspalum; species Paspalum notatum. Next base: position 19,097,950 of record CM039686.1, read on the forward strand.
GTGTATTATTACCATTCCCAGGAGTTATGGTAATCACATTTGTTCATCAGTTGAGTACAGATCCGTCCTAACGGGACAGACCAAACGGGGCGCAGCCCGAAAACACTGCAGCGGAAACTATAAAAGCGCGACCCATACTTTCCCACAACACACAGTTGGGAAGCAGGCCGTAACCCTCACACGTCCATGATCTTCTTTGCTCTGTAAACCAACAACAAAGCAAGGGTGAGTACATACGTACTCCGCAAGTCCACCTTCTTCCATAGGAAGGGGGATATAACCTATCATTACATGCAAGATATATCTGGAGCTGAAGGTAACTTTGCAGTAAAACATTTGATATGCAGGGTTCCTTAGTTCTTAGTTTTAATTGAGAAAACATCTTTATCCCAAAAGAGGTTGCCACTGGACTTGCCGGTCCATCGCGGCTCGTGGCACGCATGCCATCACATTTTCCACACACACACCTCCTCGGCAACCGCAGCTGCCTCAAAACCATCATTTTGATCCCATCCCAAAAACCATATTTTTTTATAAGAAGCTAGTTCGGAAACCAAGCCGTAACTCGTTTGTCCATACCAGTGGACAGCGGACTATCATGATAGATTTAGTTATACTCTGGCCAGAGGTGCACACTTTACCCACAAGTTTGGTCCAGGCACTCATGATCAGTGAGCCCCTTTCCGCTCGCCGGTTGTTCCCCCGCAAGGCGCTCCCCAGACTTCAGCCATGAGAGAGTACGGGCCCACCTGTCGCTCAGACCCGCAGCCACGCGACTGTTGACCCCTGACCGCAGCCTTGCAACCGCGCCCATCCACCCAATCTCTCATGCATCCCAGCACACCGGCTTACGCCTGGTTCGTCCAAAGCGGGTTCTAACCGAGGGTTGCCGCATACAACCTCGAGTGGTTGCGCTAGATGAGTTAGGCAAGATGAAACGTCAACTCGGTCCTTCAGGGTGGAACTCCCACAATGCTCACGCATGAGCAACACCAGCCCAGTCCTCACAACAAGGACCAGGTTTCCACCCCGTAAATGGCTTCAACAACCGAAGTCGTCTGCCAGGGTCTTACCCTATGTTTTACTGAAAAACAACCGCCCATACCCACCATCATATTCCCATCATTTTCATCAAGATTAATGTATATAATTGAGTGAGCGATCCACCTAAGCGCACTACATCTAAAGTGGCTCGGGAGGCTATATCCTACTATGTTTTACCTTAGCCAGCAAAACATGCAAGTTTTCTTGTTTTACAAGGCAATAGGATGTGTATATAAAAACATGGGTAATTTATGCATCAAGTGAGGATTTCAGTGGACTTGCATTCATTTTTGTCGAGGTAGCCGGTACGACGGTCGCTGCACCATTGGGCTCCTGTTCCGGCCTCTGAGTTAGCCACCTTCAGAGACGGAACCGAACGGCTCTCCGGAAAACCTACACGTTCAGACAAGCAAAACACACCAAATCAAGGTACACTCTGAGCTCGTTATGATATGGGTTTGGTGGGGGCTAAAGATATCCTTAGGGTTTGCATGTGATCAGAACGTGAGTCAAACGGATAAATGGCGCGTTTGGCCCCCTTTTTGATATCAAGAGTTTGATCTTTAGCGCCAGCCATGCCGGGCTCATGAGACGGATTTTCCGGCAGCATGAGGACAGCATGTCGGCAATAAAGATTAATTCGGAGAAGAGAGAGATGACACGGGCCAGCTCTGGCGCGTGTGGTCTAACTCTTCCTTCCGGTTGGGCTTGGTCTACTCTCGCAGCGCGATGGGTTTACATCGCGGTGAGGGAGAGAACGACGAACTCGGGCGGTGCCAACCATCCCCTCCTGTCGCCCGTATTACGGAGACAGGGGCAGAGCTTGACAACTGTCCGGTTCGGTTCAACCAAACCGGGTCTTCAGTGAACCGATCAGCGAGGGCGGAACTAACGCACAAGTGGCTTGCCACAGGTGCCCTAGTTCCGTCGTCGCGGGTCGACCCAAAAGTGACGCAGACCGTGGATCTTCAGGTGTCGTGGTCGGCGAAGTGTGTGGGAATATTATGAAAAGTGCATGAATAGATAGAGCTTGATTTATAGAGAATTTAGGTGCAAGAATCACGTAAAACGGAGCTAGAACGGAAAAGATACGGAGATATTTGAGTCAAGGGGTAGATATAGACCTTTTGGATAGTTCAAGGGGTAGGAATAGACTTTACTTGGGTGAACTCTGGCTTTGGCCCGCAGCAGAAACGAACTTGGGCTTGGAAAGGATTCGGCCCACGGGCTCTTTTCTTTTTCTCACCTTTTTCTTCTTTTCTTTTGGCCCGTGGACGCAGAGGCCACTTGGGCCGGCCCAAGCGGACACAAGGGAGAGGGGGCTCGGGCGCAGTGGAGGCCGAGGCGCTCGGCTCGCGCCTGTCGCCGCCGTCCCGGGCGCGCAGTGCTCGCCGGAGCACCGCGGGGGAGGGTGCTCCCGGCCTCCGGCCGCCGGGCCAAGGGCACCGGCGCACAGAGGGGGCCGAGGCAAACTCGTCCGAGGCTCTCCGAGCAGGGGAAGAGGCTCGGGACTAGGTGGCCCATGGGCGCCGCGGCTGCCGGCTTCAGGCGCGCGTAGGGGGCGCGGTAGGAGTGACTGGAGCGGGGGCTGAGGTCGGGCGACGGTGGACGGCGACGATGTGGTGGTGTAGGTGCGTGGAATCGGACCGAGGTGATATGGGGCAGGGGAAATTTTGTTGCGCTCGCTCGGTGGGGGAAGAACAGGGCAAGGAGGCGACCGTGGCGCTTGCTCGTCGGTGAGGAGTAGAGCAAGACGAGGAGGGCGACGTTCGCGGCGGATGGCTCCCGGCTGAACCAGGGGCTACCCGCGGTGAGGAGGGGGAACGACGACGTCGGCGCGGCTCGTCTCGCGGCGAGCGGCGCGGGCGGCGCAGATGGAGCAGAAGGGGGAAAGGGGACGGCTCGCCGGGGCTCTCGTTTTAAAGGCGCAGCGCGCACTGGGGGGGAAGAGGCGCGGCGCGGGCGGCAGCTCGGCGTGGCGTGTGCGTAGCGCGAACGGCAGGGGCCCGGTGCGCGCGTCGCGGAGTGCGGTGGCGGCTAGCGTTGTCGCGGCGCAGTGCGGGTGGTGGACGCGGGTGCTGCGGAGTGGGGGCCTGGTGTGTGTGGACGGGCGCAGGCGGCTGATGGCGCTTAGCGTCACGGCGCGGCGTCGCTTTGTGCGTGGCGGGGCCGATGTCGCAGCGCGGCGCGGCTTGGGACGGCGCGGAGCGCGGCGTCAACGCGGCACAGAGCAGCAGCGCAAGCGCGGCGAGCAGGGAGAGGGAAAAGGGGAAGGAGATGGCCGGTTGGGCCGCCGGTTTGGGCCGGGGCAAAGGAGAGGGGGGAAGAGAGGTGGGCCGGGGGCGTGGCCCACGCGAGAAGGAGAGGAGGGAAAGGGAGGAGTGGCAGGCGGGCCGAGGCAGGCCGGAAAGGGAGGAGGGAGCTGGGCTGCGGCCCAAGTGAGGGGGAAAAGATTTTCCTTTTTCTGATTTGGATTTGGGATAGGAAATTGAATGGATTTTGATGGAGAATTTCTCAGAAACATTTGAGAGATATTTCAAGGAATGAGATGATTTTTGATGAGCTCAAACTGTACACTTTCACTCAAACAAGACTTTCGAAATTCATTTTGAATTTAGATGAGAGATTAGAAGATAGTTTATTCGGGTAAATTTCCGGGGTATTACATACAGTGAGCGCGAGCGCAGTGAGGAGGAGTCTCCCTGTTGCCCGGCCCTTATGCTCTTGGTGTGGTATATGTTGCCTCTCTCCACTCGTGAGCGCCTCCCCTCCTTTTATAGTTCAAAGAGGGAGGTTACAGTATCAGGGAGAAAGAAGAAGGGAAAAATAGATACAAAGAGGAGGGATTACAAGAGTCCTGCCAGAAGTCCGTGCACCCTGGAGCGCTCTTGTCATGTGCGGTGAGGCCGTCTGTCCGGGATCCTATAGCCAACCCGTGCCCGGGGTTCGGTGTACCTGCGAACGCTCTTGTTCTCACGGGGTCAAAGGGTCGTATGGAGGTGGTGTTCCGTCCCGTCCGTCTTGGCTTCCTTTCTTTAGCTCCTGGCGTCAGACGGGCGTGACGATAGACGGCGGATTATCCGGCCACGGAACGTCTCTGCCGAGTTGTTCCATTTGTCCGTAACGGCGCCGCGTGCACCGTCGTGTCCCAGCGGGGGGCGGAGTTCGGTCGGTCGCCTTCTGACTTGTAGGGCCGCACGAGGCGGGGCTCGGCGGCCCTGACCCTTGCGCTTGTTTGGTCGCGCTGGTCTCGCCAGGCCTCGCCAGGTGTCCCCCTTTATAGGGTCAAACACAGCCCGGTGTCACTCCCCTAGCCCTGTCGTAGCGGGGTGTTCCAGACGTGTGGCGTCAGGCAGTTGATGGCTCGTCCTGTCGCAATGAGCACGCGCGCGGGCGTGCGCTCGGCAATCGGTGGCAGCGTATGGTCGTCACGTCACAGCAGACGTGAGAGCAGGAGGGCAGCGTGATGTCCCATCAGTGGACTTTCCGCTGCCTGGTCGTGGGACACACGCCGGCGGGTCCCACCGTCGGTCGCGGCATAGGTCGGGGCTCTCCGCCTCGCCCGAGCCCCGATCCGAGGGTTGGCCGCCTTGCAGGAAGGTCGGCCGCCTCCGCCCCGTACGAGCGTACGGGGCGAGGGTCGGGTTGGCTCGCTCCCCTGGTCGCCGTTCGTCTGATCAGCGCCGTGGGCCTTCGATCTGGGCCTGTGCAGGTCTTTCACGGGCTTCTTTCCTTGGGGTTTTGTTTTCTCCCCCGTCAGTAGCCCCCGAGCCCCCAAGTGATTTCGTGAGGAATCGTTCGGGGGTTGTTCAGAGACTTGTGTGTGTGAAGCCATTATGGGTATTGCATACGTTCCGCCCTTCAAACCATCGTCTGGTTTTTAGGAGAATTTTCCGAGCACCCTGTTTCGGATGGGACTCTTGGCGCGTCCCCCTCCGGAAGGCCTGTTCGTTTGACCTTTTGGAGGTTGGGCCGACCGTCACCAGCCAGGTTGGCGTGGGTGCGGCGGCCGTCGAGTTAATAGCGGGTAGTCCGAGTGAGATCCGACGGTTCTTCCGGTTTGGAACGGTCATGGCGTGTTATCCCGTTGAGGGGCTCGACCCGCTGGGGGCATCTCATTGAAAGAACCTTTCCTTACTCGATCTTGTTTCGGCCCTTTGGTCAGGAGTCTGCCCAAAGGGGGGCCACGTGGCCACCCCATCAGCTGGGTTACCGCAAGAGAGTTTGAGGTATGGTCTCGGATACGGTCGGGGCAAATGGCCTTGTGCCGGCTCACTTGGCATGTAGCTCGCTCGGGAGCTTGCCGCCGACCGTCCCTCACTCTGCGCGCTGATTTAAGTTGGATTGTGCATAGATTTGGAATCATGTTTATGCTTACCCAGGATTTTTCTAGCGTGGAAGACCCGTCCGCGTGTCGTTCCGTCGACGCCGGCTCCCTGCCAGTTCAGTTAATGCAAGCGGGGTAGCTGAGGGGTTGTACCTTTTGAGGGCCGTCCCATCTCTCTGCCTTCTCGCACCGTTCGAGGGAAGCCGAGGCGTGATCGTGGCCCTGTTTTCGAGGGGTCGCCGAGGGTCGTGGCATTAAGCGCGTAGTGGTGGGCCCGTTGATGGCCCTCCACATTCGCCTGCCCTTCGTTCCGTGGCTATCCTCTGCGTGGGTTTATAGGGGGAGAGGAGAGGATTAGATTGTCTCGCTTGCCTCCCTTTCGCTGCTGCCATTTGCTTTCTCCTTCCTCGCGTTCTTCGTCGGTTTCCACGCGCTCCTTTGCCGCCGCCGATGGGTTCCTTCCCCCGGTGCACAACCCCTAGGACGCGCCTGGCGCTCTTGGAGAAGAAAGGCTTCCTTCCCCCCCGGGCGGTGTCGGGGTCGCGGCTTCCTGAGCTCGATAGCCTGCCCGATCCTGTGGAGGCTCCGGAGCAGCGCCTCGACTCCAGCGAGTTGATCTTTTGGGTCGGGCGGTATGTCTGCCTGGTTCGCTCACTCCTAGCCCCCGAGTTGGGCAAGGCGACCGATGGGTTGGCTTGGCCAACTTGTCATGTGGAGGAGCAAATAGTAATCTAAGGATAAAATCTCCTCAGGTTTTCAATGTTCCACGCGTTGGTGAAATGTTACCATCGGAGTCTTTGAGTTTGTAGGAGCCTGGACGCAGGACCTTGGCGATGATGTAAGGCCTTTCCACGGCGGGGTGAGCTTGTGCTTGCCTCTGGTGTCCATGACCCTCCTTAGTACTAGGTCACCAACGTTGAGGGACCTGCCGCGGACCTGACGGTCGTGATAGCGTCGCAGGTCCTGTTGGTATCTGGTCGACGTGACGACTATTGCCTCTCTTGCCTCATCCAGGAGATCGTTGGCGACTTCGGCGTCCGTCGTTTGCTGCTCGCTGTCGTATGCTCGGACCCTGGGGGATCCATATTCGAGCTTCGTGGGGAGTACGGCTTCGGCGCCGTATGCTAGGAAGAAGGGGGTGCATCCAGTGGCTCTAGACGGGGTCGTGCGCAGGCTCCAGAGGACGGCGGGAAGCTCGGCCGCCCATTTTCCGCTGAACTTTTTCAATCTATCGAAGATTCTGGGCTTGAGCCCTTGTAAGATCATGCCGTTGGCTCGCTCAACTTGGCCGTTGGTCCTTGGGTGCGCCACGGCGGCCCACTCGACCTTGATGTTAAACTGGTCGCAGAATTGGAGGAAGTCATGACCCTTGAATTGGACTCCGTTGTCGGTTATAATGGAGTTTAGTACTCCAAACCTATAAACGATGTCACGAAAGAAGGAAGCGGCGTTCGCCGCCGTGAGCAGCGTGATAGGTTTGGCTTCTATCCACTTGGTGAACTTGTCGATAGCGACGAATAAGTGGGTGAAGCCTTCGGGAGCTTTCTTAAAGGGTCCAACCATGTCCAAGCCCCAGACCGCAAAGGGCCACGTGATGGGATAGTTTGGAGTGCCTGCGCGGGTGTGTGAATCTGCCTGGCAAAGAATTGGCATCCTTCGCAGGTTCGCACGACTTGCTCGGCGTCAGCCATGGCCGTTGGCCAGTAGAAACCTTGCCGGAAAGCCTTTCCTACCAGTGCCCTTGGGGCGGCGTGGTGCCCGCAGATGCCTCCATGGATTTCGACGAGGATCTGCTTTCCCTCATCAGTGGGGATGCACCTCTGTCTGATCCCGGAGGCGCTCTTTTTGTAGAGCTCCCCGCTAACAATAACGAAAGACTTTGCTCTGCGGGCCACGCGTCTGGCCTCGGTCGCGTCCTCGGCTAGGCTCCCATTGGTGAGTCGGCTCATGATGGGGAGACGCCAGTCAGGGCCCCCGATTACAGCTACCAGCCCCCGAGCCTGTGTGGCGGGGTCGGGGGGAATTGCCGGTGGTCCCTCGTCCGACGATTCGGTCGTGATGGAAGGTTTATAAAGGTCGGAGGCGAAGACTCCGTCTGGAACGGGTTCCCGACCGGACGCTATGGTTGAGAGTCGGTCGGCTTCCTCATTGAAGCGTCGGTAGTTGTGCTCTAGCTCGAAGCCTTTACACCTTTCTTCCAGCTTGCGTACCTCTTTATAGTAGGCACACATCCTGGGGTCGCGAGGCTCGGCCGCTTTCATGACCTGGTTGACCACGAGCTTTGAGTCTCCTCGCACGAGGAGGCGCCTCGCCCCCACCTCTGCTGCTATACGGAGCCTGTTTACCAAGGCCTCGTATTCGGCCACGTTGTTAGTGGACGGGAAGTGGAGGCGTATGGCGTACCGTAGCCTATGTCCCTGTGGGGAAATGAGGACAATGCCTGCCCCGCTGCCGGTCTTGAGGTAGGATCCGTCGAAGTACATGATCCAGTACTCCGGATCCTCGACTGGCGGTGGTTCTTGTGCTTCGGTCCATTCGGCGACGAAGTCCGCCAGGGCTTGCGATTTGATCGCAGTTCTTGGCAGGTAGGTAATGTCGAGCCCGTTGAGCTCTAGAGCCCATTTCGCGATGCGTCCTGTCGCGTCACGGTTACGGACGATCTCACCCAAAGGGGCGGTGGAGACGACCGTCACCGGGTGTCGGTCGAAGTAATGGATAAGCTTCCTCTTGGCGATGAGCACCGCATAGAGGAGCTTCTGTACTTGCGGGTACCGAGCCTTGGACTCGCTTAAAACCTCGCTGATGAAGTAGACTGGCCTTTGTACTTTGAGCGCTCGGCCTTCTTCTGCTCGCTCTATGACCAGGGCCGCGCTAACCACTTGCGTGGTGGCGGCGATGTATAGAAGCAGCGTCTCTGTCGGGTCGGGCGCGACCAACATCGGAGGAGTTGTGAGAAAGGCCTTGATCTTGTCCAGCGTCGTTTGGGCCTCCGGGGTCCAGGAGAAGCGGTCTCCCTTTCTTAGCAACTTGTAGAGCGGCATCCCTCGTTCGCCGAGCCTGGATATAAAGCGGCTGAGCGAGGCAACGCATCCTACCAGTCGTTGGACTCCCTTCAAGTTTCGAATTGGGCCCATTCTTTGAATGGCGTCAATCTTTTCCTGATTAGCCTCGATTCCCCTTTCGGAGACCATGAAGCCCAGGAGTTTGCCCTTGGGGACCCCAAAAACGCATTTTTCGGGGTTGAGCTTAATCCGGAACTTGCGGAGGTTCGCGAAAGTTTCCTCTAGGTCGGCTATGAGGCCATCGGATTCCTTGGTCTTTACGACTATGTCGTCAACGTAGACCTCCACGTTTCGTCCTACCTGGTCGACAAAACACAGGAGCATGCATCGCTGGTATGTTGCTCCCGCATTCCTTAAGCCAAATGGCATGGATACGAAACAGAAGGGACCGAAGGGAGTGATGAAGGAAGTGGCGAGCTGGTCGCTTTCTTTCATCGCGATTTGGTGGTAGCCGGAGTACACATCCAAAAAGGATAGCAACTCACAGCCTGCGGTGGAGTCGACCACTTGGTTGATGCGAGGTAGAGGGAAAGGGTCTTTTGGACACGCCTTGTTCAGGCTCGTGTAGTCGACACACATCCTCCACTTCCCATTCTTCTTTTTAACCATTACAGGGTTGGCAACCCATTCCGGGTGTTGCACTTCTTTTATGAACCCTGCGGCTAAAAGCTTAGTGATCTCCTCCCTTATGGCCTTATGCTTCTCCTCGTCGAATCGGCGAAGGCGTTGGGCGACCGGCCTTGCGGGCGGTCGGACATTTAGGGAGTGCTCGGCGACCTCCCGGGGGATTCCTGGCATGTCGGCAGGCTTCCAGGCGAAGACGTCCCGGTTGGCTCGGAGGAAGTCGACGAGCGCGCTTTCCTATTTCTGGGAAAGCGTGGCCCCGATCCTGACCTTCTTGGAAGGGTCGGCAGGATCGAGTGGTACCTCCTTCGTGTCCTCAGAGGGCTTGAAGGTGCCTCCCCTAGCTTTGGACGTCTTGGGGACGTCTGGGGGTGTTTCTTTGGTTGCCTCTGGGGCACCTGTTGACATGACTGTTTTGAGGTCGGCCATCTCCTTGGAGGCCACAAGGGATGCGGCAAGCTCGCAGTTGGCCCGCTCGCACTTGTAGGCCTCTTTGAAGGAGGATCCCACAGTGATGATCCCGTGCGGACCGGGCATCTTTAGCTTGAGGTATGTGTAATTTGGGAGGGCCATGAACTTGGCGTAGCATGGCCGTCCCAAGATCGCGTGGTATGGCCCCACGAAGTCGACTACCTCAAACTGCAACCGCTCCATTCGGAAGTTCGAAGGGTCGCCGAACGTGACGGGCAGCGTGATCTGCCCGAGGGGGTAGGCCTGTTGGCCTGGGATGATGCCGTGGAATGGGGCGTGACTGGGCCGTAGGCTGGCCCTGGGGATCCCCATCGCGTCGAGCGTTTCAACATATATGATGTTGAGGCCGCTTCCGCCGTCCATGAGCACCCTTGTGAGGCTCTTTGGGCCTATGATCGGCTCCACGACGAGCGGGTAGGTCCCGGGGTGCGGGACTCTGTCCGAATGGTCGCGTCGATCGAAGGTGATCGGCTCTTCCGACCACCGGAGGTATTTGGGGACGACGGGATTTACGGCATTTACCTCGCGGTTCGCGAGCTTGAGCTTGCGCTTGTCACCGTAGGACTCCGGCCCTCCGAAGATCATGAGGCATCCCGTCGTCTCGGGGAATGCCTCGGCGTCGTCCTTCCTCTCCGCCATCTGGGCGGCCTCCTCCGTCTTTGCCTTCTTCTGCGAAGGGCTGCTGACAAAGCTCTTGAGGAGTTCGCATTCCCGGAGCTTGTGACGCACCGGGAACCCATGGTTCTGGCACGGCCCGTCCATGAGCTTTTGGAAGTGCTTGTTATCGGACTTGGCCGGAGGCTTGGGAGGTCGGTCGGCTGCGGCGATTTCATGTCTCCCGTGGCGTGGGCGCTCGTCCCTCTGATGCCTTTCGTCTCTCTGGCGCTTGCCGCGGCGCTCGCGCCGATCTTTCTTGGCGCCGCTTGTTCTCTCCCCGTCGTCACGGGAGGCTCTTCCCTTGCGGAAGATGGCGCCGACCGCGTCTTCGCCGTCGGCAAACTTGGTGGCGATGTCAAGGAGATCGGCCGTTGTCTTGGGGCGCCCACGGCCGAGCTCGTGGACGAGCGCTTCGTTCGTAATGCCGTATGTGAAGGCACTGACGACGTCGGCGTCGGTGATGTCTGGGAGCTCGTTTCTCTTCTGAAAGAATCTCCGGATGTAGTCCCGGGGACTTTCTCCGGGCTTCTAGGTGCAGCTCTTGAGGTCCCAGGAGCTCCCGGGGCGCTTATACGTCCCCTGGAAGTTTCCTACAAAGACCTTCTTGAGGCCTTCCCAATCGTGGATAGTGTCCTCGGGCAGGTGCTCGAGCCATGCTGGGGGCGCGTCCCCGAGGTGGATGGGGAGATACTGGATGATCAGAGTATCATCCCTAATCCCTGCTAGCCGGCAGGCGAGTCGATAGTCCTCGAGCCATACGGCCGGGTTCGTGGACCCGTCATACCTGGTGAGGTTGGTGGGTGCGCGCACCCGTGAGGGGAACTGCGCCTCGCGGATCGCGTTCCCGAAAACGCGCGGCCCCGGTACAGTTGGACCGGATCCATATTCGCGTCTTGCGTCCGGGGTGCGCGAGTGCGCGATGTTGTCCCTCTCCCTTCGGCGAGCATTGAGGGTGTCGCGAGCATCGCGCTTGTCGCCCAGGCGATCCTTGATGGGTCTCGCGGACGCTCACGCCCCATTGCCCTATGTGGTTGCCGTCTGTGTGGCGCGGGCAGCCGTATCCGCTGTTGGCTGATTCGCCAACTCGGCCTGTTGCACCGCTGCCCTTTGCACGAGGCTGCGAAGGTTTTGGAGCATGGCCTTGGCGGCAGGCTCGCTGGGCTCCGGGATTGCCTGGAGCATCATGGCGGCGGCGATGTTTTGGTCGAGGCGCGGGAAGTATGGCGTCCCGTCGCTCCCTTGGAGGAGCTGGTTGTAGACGTGGCGCCCGCGGGGACCTTCGCCCCTATGCAGGCGACGCCCCATCTCATTGTGGAGCTCCTCGAGTCTATGTTCGAGGTCGTCGATCTCCTTCTCCTTCTGGCGAAGCTTGTTTTCGCGCGCGAGGGCGCGCGCCTGTCGTTCACGTTGGTACTCCACCTCTTGGCTGGGGGTCCTTTAACCTTCAGCATCTCCGCCTAGGGGAGGGGTTGCCATGAGGCATGCCCTTCCTATCGCGGCGGGGTGGTTTTCGTCCGAGCCGGAGACGGACCCGCTGCTGGAAACATCTTCCAGGAGGTCGTGGACGGACGTCGGGTAGTGGCCCGCCATGGCCACGAGGGTTGATTGACGAAGCGTCTTGTCCTCGTGGACTGCGGCGCGCGCCTTGGGGCGACGCTTGAGCGCAGCGGTGCGTTGCTTACGCCTCCGTTTATCTGCCTTGGTCCCGGCAGGCGCGAGGCGTGTGGGTCCTTCCGTCCTCGCTGCGTGGGGCGAGTTCGGGGCGGTGCCTTGGAGCGCCGTCATGGACGGCAGCGGTGGGTTCCCATGCAGCTGGGTCACCACATTCGCGAGTGCATAGAGCACTTGATCGCGATCCTCACAGGAGGAGGTCGAGCGGAGGAGCGCGTTGGAGTAGTCGGCGAACGCCTCCACGTTGAGATCGGCGGGCGTCGACCGCACAGCTTCTCTCATCATCGTGTCGCGCGGAGCGTCCACGATTTGGAGGTCACTCATGCCCTGAGTGAGGGCGTCGATGGATAGGGTAGGGTCGACGAGGCGGAGCTCGCCGGCGGCGGCGGCAACGAAGGTGAAAGCGCCAAAAGTGATGCGACTACGGGGCGCGAGGACCTTGTCGCCGTCGGAGGTGGATGATGATGCCATCGGAGCGGTGATGTCGCTTGGGCGCGCTGAAGATCCCCTACCTGGCGCGCCAACTGTCGTGGTTCCGAGAACCGGGGTGACACAAGCAGTAGGTTTGTTGTTCGGTGGGGGATGACAGCACGGACTCGCTCCGAATGGTGAGCCGGTAGACTCGAAGGTTTATACTGGTTCGGGATAAAACCCTACGTCCAGTGGAGTGTGTCTCTTGGATTATGAGATGTGTGGGGGTGTTACAGTGAGCGCGAGCGCAGTGAGGAGGAGTCTCCCTGTTGCCCGGCCCTTATGCTCTTGGTGTGGTATATGTTGCTTCTCTCCACTCGTGAGCGCCTCCCCTCCTTTTATAGTTCAAAGGGGGAGGTTACAGTATCAGGGAGAAAGAAGAAGGGAAAAATAGATACAAAGAGGATGGAAGGGACCCTGACACGTGGGTCCCTTTATTACAAGAGTCCTGCCAGAAGTCCGTGCACCCTGGAGCGCTCTTGTCATGTGCGGTGAGGCCGTCTGTCCGGGATCCTGTAGCCAACCCGTGCCCGGGGTTCGGTGTACCTGCGAACGCTCTTGTTCTCACGGGGTCAAAGGGTCGTATGGAGGTGGTGTTCCGTCTCGTCCGTCCTGGCTTCCTTTCTTTAGCTCCTGGCGTCAGACAGGCGTGACGATTGACGGCGGATTATCCGGCCACGGAACGTCCCTGCCGAGTTGTTCCATTTGTCCATAACGGCGCCGCGTGCACCGTCGTGTCCCAGCGGGGGGCGGAGTTCGATCGGTCGCCTTCTGACTTGTAGGGCCGCACGAGGCGGGGCTTGGCGGCCCTGACCCTTGCGCTTGTTTGGTCGCGCTGGTCTCGCCAGGCCTCGCCAGGTGTCCCCCTTTATAGGGTCAAACATAGCCCGGTGTCACTCCCCTAGCCCTGTCGTAGCGGGGTGTTCCAGACGTGTGGCGTCAGGCAGTTGATGGCTCGTCCTGTCGCAATGAGCACGCGCGCGGGCGTGCGCTCGGCAATCGGTGGCAGCGTATGGTCGTCACGTCGCAGCAGACGTGAGAGCAGGAGGGCAGCGTGATGTCCCATCAGTAGACTTTCCGCTGCCTGGTCGCGGGACGCACGCCGGCGGGTCCCACCGTCGGTCGCGGCATAGGTCGGGGCTCTCCGCCTCGCCCGAGCCCCGATCCGAGGGTCGGCCGCCTTGCAGGAAGGTCGGCCGCCTCCGCCCCGTACGAGCGTACGGGGCGAGGGTCGGGTTGGCTCGCTCCCCTGGTCGCCGTTCGTCTGATCAGGGCCGTGGGCCTTCGATCTGGGTCTGTGCAGGCCTTTCACGGGCTTCTTTCCTTGGGGTTTTGTTTTCTCCCCCATCATTTGGTTTAACGATTTTCTTCCATGATTGCTTCCCAACACTAACTGTTCACGTTACCACAGGTTTGGTTGGGCCAGAACGCAATCATCATCTCTGGCGGGATCGGATACAAGCTTGCGCGGCCGCGATACCGCTCGCTATGGCGGGATTGACTCCGTTAGTCTGATTTATTCTCTATGATGCCGTTACCGTTCTTGAACAAACAATCCCTTCGCTACAGTGCAACCGTTGGCGCGGGGATGCATTCCCATTTGTGTTACCGTTCCCAAAGCTAAACCAAACAGCACTAACAATCACCATTGCTGTAACAACCCTAATTTTTGTAAGCCAAAAATCACTACTTAAAAATTTTGTTTCCAATTTATGTTTGATGCATTGCATATAACCTAGGAAATAGGATAAATAATTAAAATGAATAATCAACCCTAAATAAAACTAGCTAAATAACTTCAGTTATGTTACACCTTGTGCTTAATTTTCATACATGATCTATTTGGATTTCTTGGCTCTTTGATTGAGTGCTTTGTTCAAACCAAATTCAAATCAAACTTAACTAATGGAAAATAAATTAGAAAAGGGGAGAAAAAGGAAAAGGCCTTGGGCCGCCAAGCCGAGCCAGCCCAACCAAGCCACCCTGTGCCCTGCCGCTGCCAGGTGGGCCACCGTCGCCATCTCGCTGCCAAGTGGGTCCCGGCGGCAGCTTTCCCCTTCCTCTGTTCGCTCGGCCGGCTCGTCTTTGCTCGTCCCGCTCTCGCGCCGACAGCCCATGTGCCCCTGCCACTCGCCTTCTTGCGCGCCAAGCTGAGGGGGAGAAGATAGGATCGCCTGCCAGCCTGCACTCCCCAACTGCCGCGCCCATGTGAGGCCAGGGTCACGCCATCTGCATGACCTCCTCGCACCGCCGGAGCGGAGGCATCCGAGGCCACCACCGATCCGTGCCGTCCCGAGGTGCCCAAACCCCAATTCCCCTTGCCGCCGCTATAAGAACCTCGCGTACACCCCAAGAAACCCTAGCCGAGCCTGGGGTTTTCCCTAATTCTACTCCAAGTCGCCGCCAGAGGGACAAGTGAGAGAGGGACCGGGAAAGCGGAGGCCGGAAGGGGAAGCGGAGGCCGGGAAGAAGGACGCCGCCATCCGTGCCAAGGAGGAGAAGCCGACGCCAAGCCAAGAAGGACGAGGTGACTACCGCCATCAATGTCGAGAAGAGAACCACGAGCCCGTGACCACGCGAGGACACCGCCAGGACCCCGACGCCAAGCCGACGCCAGCGTACCCATCGCGACGCTGCCGTACCCCGCCGTTCCTCTGCTTCTTCTCCCCCAACGCGTGTTCGTCTTCACGTCGGCAAGCCAACCAAGGTGAGCTTGAGCCAATCCCCTTGACCAACCCTCTCGCTGCGGACCGGGCTCCCTCGGAGTCCTTTCCGTTCGCGTGCGCGTCGCCGCCGTGGCTTCCTGGAGCCGGCCGTCGTGCCGTGTCTCGCGCCACCGCCGTCATCGTTGACGCCTTTTCAGCTAGTCGTGTGCGTGCCGTGTGCGACGCCGCTCCCGTTCGTGCCGTCGGGGGGCCGGTCGCGAACCGAGCCGCCCTGAACCTTGTGCTGTCCGCGCCCGCGTCTGCTGCGTCGCGTGCAAGCAGTCGCCGCCGCCGCGGCCGGGAATGCCCGTAACCGCGCAAGTTGTGCCCTGCTGCTTAGGTATCGTGCCTGGCCTTTGAGCCGTCTTTGCCCGATCGAGTGTGACTCGTCGCCGCGGCCGAGCCGTGTCGCCGTCGCGCGCTGGCGTTCACGCCATGACGCGCCATCTAGCCGCTTTGCCGTCACCTCTGACCCGGTCTCCGCGGCCGGATGAGACCACAACCGCGAGAGCTACCGCGTTGGTAGTAGCTGTCGCCGCGTCCGGGGTTTGTCCTGAGCACGCGCATGTGCCCACACCATAGAGCATAGCCGCCTCACCGCAGTTTCGCGCCGCCGGACCAAACCGCCCTGGCCCCACGTTTTGTCTTGTCACCGCCGCGTTTTAGACCTGGTCGTTGAGCCGCTTGAGTGCTTGGAGGAGGGTGTTGTGCCGCCGCGCGTTGCTGTCATGCCGACAAGCGCCGCCGGCGTGGAGATCCTTGGAGGCGTTTCGTCGAGCGCTTGGTGTGCAGGGTGGGGGATGGAGCAGATCGCAGAAGAGAGAGTGGAGCTCGGGCTCCGACCCGAGTTGGGCTGCGTTTCGGCCCATGTCGCGAGCAGGCGGGGAAAAGAGAAGGGAAGAGAGAGGGAGGCGGGCCATCCCAGCCAGGTCCGTCTCTGGGCCTAGGAGCGCCCGCGGGCTGCTCCTGCTGAAAGAGTGGGCCGTGCCCACGAGGGAGGAGCCGAGTGGGCTAAGTTTTGGCCCAATGACCAGCCTGTTCACCCAAGATGGTTTAGGAATAATAAACTCCGATTTAAATTTAGGAAATTCATAGTAAATTCATATCAAGTCAGAAAATTATGAAACCAGTTTCTAAATTCATCTAAAATCAAACTCTATAGAATAAAATTACTCTCATTGCTTGGTGTTGCCTCTTATCATATTTATTTGGGTCTTTGTGATAAATGCTTATACGAATATATTCATCTAGGGCCGAAGGCCAGAAGACCCGGAGGACCTCAATGGCTACGGAGTTCTAGAGCGACCGCTCTACCCGAGGTCACCATTCAGACACTTCTCTGTTTCAAATCCTATACTATAGACACGCATATATACTGCTGCTGCTTTATTTATGTTCATGCTTGCTATGATAACCTAAAAATAGGGAGCCTACTTCCTTGTAGCCATGTTACCCTGCTTGTTATGCTATCACTATCATACTACTTCAACTAAATAAAATGAACATGATGTGAGATTGGGTGATATGACGGTGGGATGTGATTACTCTTGGCGTGTGTGAAGTGGGTAGATTTTGAGAGCGAGTTGGTGTGTGAGTTGGGTGGCGAGAGTCGGCACCGGAAATCATGGGGGACACTAGTGTGGTGGTGCGCGGCCCACCGCTGTAGGGTGGCAACCGACCCTTAAAAGGCTTGCTCTCGCCAAATTAAAGACCGAGTAGGAGTAACTTCACCTTGGACTATGACTCGTGCATACCATGCGACCTCAGATCCAGTTCTTGAATCCCCCCCCCCCAAGGCACCAGAACTGTAGGCGTGAGGCGATAGTGTTAGGGGGCGATGATGGTTGCGTGGCAATCTCTCGTTCCCGATAGACTCGACCCGTGGGGCACCGAATCAGTCGAGCTCACAGTTCTGAGAGTGCGGTGGATAGTATATCCGCACAGTTTCTAGCTCAGAAAAGCAGGGTGGTGCCAGAAAGGAGAGTTCATCTATCGGTGTGGTGGGCCCGGGGTGGTTGGCCACTGCCCCCGTCCCATCTCGCGTGGGTACAGATGTACAAAATACTCTGCAGAGTGTATGATCTATACGTATAGCCGCTGTTCCTAGTCAAAGGACGACCCTTGGTGTAATTTGCTCTAACTAGCATGGAATTTCTTCTCTTCTCCTTCGAGTGTTTGGAACCCTGGCTGCGGCCGTTGAGCCTTGGACGGGTGGGAGCTGTCATGTCGCAGATGTAGCTTGATGAGTGTGGATGCTATGGAAGAGATATATGGTGGTGAGGTGTGTATGTGTTGGTACGAGTGATGAGCAGGGGAAACGGTCGTGTGACCGAATTCCAGAATAGAATAATGATATAATAATCTGGATATTATTGTTATATGCTTTGCTTGCATAGAAATCCTAGAGCCTTCCATTTGAGCTGGTCCCTTTTATTGTATGCTACCGTTTAGGAGAGTGTCTCAGGATGGACTGCGTGACCAGCGCGCAGGTTTTGGAAAAACAACGGACAGAGATGAACTAGATGACGATCATTCCCATGAAGGACGGTACGACTGAGGATCGCGGTACTACGCTCAAGGACGCCTGTGGAGATGGACCCGAAGCCCTATTTTCTGCTGCTAGATTATGATTTCTGCTTGATTTAGTCCAGTTGGACTTGTATCGGGCTAAGCCAATAATGTATAAATGTAATGTTATTCGAAGCTAGGGATGTGATACCGATTGAAACATATGATTTGCGATAGCTTTTGTGTATCCTGAGACTATCACAATAAATAAAGGTTTGGATTTCGGCATCGCGGAATCCGGATCCTTTCAATTACAGCAAGATTAGAAAGCATGATCAGTCCAAAACACAAACAACCCCGATCGCACACTAGTCGACGGCGGCTGCGTGAAGAGCGTTTGTGACATCTTCCATTTTCTTATCCACCTCCCTCAATCCTGCGCTCCAAGACTTGAGCAAAATCACCAGCTTGTGAATGACACCATTTGGAGACGCCATTAACTTATCTTCAAAGCCAAATCATTGCGCGCTTTCGACAAGGTCCAGATAATACCTACACACAAAAGCAGAAAAATGTGTCTTTCAACCCCTCTTCTATTTTGCAGAACCACCCTAAAAACATCTTCAAAAGAAACTGGTGGCAAAGGCCAATCCAGGCAAGATTTTAGGAAGGCCCAAGCAAAAATTGCAATGGGGCAAACGAAAAGAATACGGTTAGTATTAGTAGATTCGGGGCTAGCACACAGCTTGCAATCAAGTGGACCAGACCAGTTTTGCTTCTTCAATTGTTTCCGATCTCGGCTGACCATCCATGTTAAAATACGAACTTCCATAGGAATTTTAGAAGCCCACACCTCTACCATTTGCCTGTCCACCAGTCCACCATGATTGAGATTTTTATATAAAGATTTTGTGGAATATCTCCTGACTTCTCCAGAACCCACCTATATTCATCTCGCCCCTCTTCTAGATGGACCCCATTCAGCACCCCTTGAAGGCGTCGCCATTCTGCTACCTAAGCCTCTCCAAAGATCGTCTGAAAGTAATAGCCCAACTGTTCGAACCAAAAGCATGATCAGCAACAGAAATCTCAGGATTCTGACAGATCTGAAACAGAGTATGGGACTCGATTTTCAAGGCACGCACACCTAACCATATGTATCAAACCAGAACCTAGTTTGGGGGCCACTGTGCACTTTCATTATTCTACCTCTATCGAACCAAGATCTGATAGACAACAGCCCCCACCAGAAATGTGAGAGCCCCCTACTCGAGGAACTTGGAAAACGCTCCTCTGCCCTAGATATTTCTCTGTCTCAGCAGATGGCACACCAGGCTGTTGTCCTGCCCCTCTACTCGATCTATTCAATTGGCCTGTAACGCTATCTCCAGCGGGATGTCTATCTATCTTTCCTATCACTGTTTCAAATATCCTTCTCTCTGTCTACAGTAGCGAAACAGTGTCAAACAGTGTTATATCCATCCCCTTTATC
Organism: Paspalum notatum; assembly: GCA_022530915.1. Taxonomy (NCBI): domain Eukaryota; kingdom Viridiplantae; phylum Streptophyta; class Magnoliopsida; order Poales; family Poaceae; genus Paspalum; species Paspalum notatum. The sequence goes on from CM039686.1 coordinate 19,116,982, forward strand.
CATCCCATTGAAAATGGTCTCAGCAAATATTCATAAGGTTCAAATCTGTAAAACCAAGCCCCCCATAGTCTTTCGGTCTACTCAAAGCTTCCCACTTAATCATGTACAGCTCGAATTATATTCTTTTTTAGGATGGAATTAGTACACTGTCCAGCTGCAAGTGACTCCATACATGAAAGTCAGTCAGTCAAGGCTATTTGTCACTTGTCGGGACAATGGCTAATTGCCAATGCTAGATGCATATATAGTGAGTCATGCATACGACTGACATTGAACGAGCTAGGTCCCGCTGCAGGAACGCACATGCATGCATGTATCCGCGAATGGTTGATAACCTATCCAAATCAATGTACATTTCTCCTCGCTTGAATCATCACGTCCTAAAGAATTAATTATTTTTTAACTAAATGGCAGGAGCTCTGCCTTTCAATTAAGAGGGAAAAACAAAAGTGCAAAGACCAAAGACCTTAGGTATAGATTTTGGGACGAGCCAACACAGACAGGGAAGAAGGGGGGGATACAGTTACGCTCTAGGCCGCACGGGACGCCTTCCTAAAGAGAGAAATCATCCTTAGCACGACCCGTCACTTGGGGTGGGGACAAGGAGCAATGCTAAAAAAATCTTCGATTTCGCTCTTTCCAGATGTTCCACACGGTGTGCATGTATGCTTCATTAGTCTACAGTACAAGCACTTCATCTCAAAGGGTGACGATTGAAGAGTGGGGGGAAAGGCCATATATGACGAAGTGTGGAGGATAGGTACAAACGGATAGAATTGGTACCTTTATTTGCAAGTCAGTCAAAGCTATTTGTCTGGACAATGGGCAATCAAATCAGTCAAGGCTATTTGTCACTTTGTCAGGCCAATGGCCAATTACCAATGCTAGATACATATAGTGAGTCATGCATACGACTGACATTGAACGAGCTAGGTCCCGCAGCAGGAACGCACATGCATGCATCCGCGAATGGTTGATGAATTATTGGGGCAACCTATCCAAATCAATGTACGTATGTCCTCAATTGAATCATCACGTCCTGAAGAATTGATTATCGGACGCAGTCTGATGCATGTATGATTCATTAGTGTGCAAGCACTTCATCTCAAAGGGTGAAGCTTGAAGAGTGGGCGGAAAGGCCATCTATCGCTGACCACCTCTGAATATCCTGCCTAGCTGATGTATGGTACTATCTGAGGCACTGATTCAGTAATCAACCAAAGTGTTTACGAGGTAGTCGAGCATAACAGTCACTGATGGCAAAATTCACTCTTCTCTGTAGCATGCATTGGGAGCACGTAGATGGCAAAATATACTATGGGCGAGTGCAACTAGCCCTAAGCAAGGTTACAGATGTCAAAACCGGTTTTTTATACCATGTTTACAGAAAGGAGTGTCCAAACACAGTACGCGGACAGAGAAAAATTTAAAACATAGGCGGTGGGATGTACTATCGATCAGAATTCTGACGTGTGTCTGTCGTGACGTGGCCACGTGGGCGTGAGCTTGACACTCCCTTACTTCAAGCGACGCGCCGCGACCCAGTCGAGGAAATCAAAGACCCATCTCTTAGCTTTCCTATACGAAGAGAAGCAGCTGCTCTGCCTGCTCATGAATTTTGTCCGCTGCGACAGCATATAATAGAAACTGCTTGTTAGCTACGCGCACGCGTACATCAAATAAGAATCTGGATCGGAGTCGGATGGCACATGTGGAGTAGTAGGCTACTAGGACGGCACAAGTGGCATGCATGAATGGGAGCCTTATCAGGGGATGGGTGGAGGGACAAGTTTTCTTCATAGTTGTTGAGTCATTGCTGGCTTCCTTTGAATCAGTGACTTCACATCAGGAGATTTCTTTGTTCAGGTACTACTAATATTTTTGGTAAATCTTGAATTCTTGATACATCAATTTTTGTTGGTTTAGTGTTCTGATCCACACATATATATCCAATTTGTGCAGCTCTATCACTCAAGCAACGAAGCAAGGTTACAAGGATAGCCACCATGGCGGAGGGTGTTGTTGCAGTGCTGATTGTCAAGCTTGCTGCTGCTTTAGTGATGGAGGCAGGGACCGTGGCCGCTTGTCTCATCTCCAAGGAAGCGTCATCCTTGAAGGCTCTGTTTAGGGATATCCGTTATTTCAAGGAAGAGCTGGAGAGCATGCAAGCATACCTGAGAGAGGCAGAGAGGCTCAAGGACACTGATGAGGTCACCGGTGTCTTTGTCAAGAAGATCCGTGGCATCGCTTTTGAGGTTGAGGATGTCATTGATGAATTCACCTACAAGCTGCAGGACAAGCATGGCGGATTTCTTACAAAGATGAAGAAAAGGATCATACATGTGAAAACTTGGCATCAACTTGCACGTAGGCTGCAAGAAATCAAGCAAAGGCTCAAGGATGCTACTGAGAGGAAAGTCCGCTATGAGATGAGAGGAGGAACTGAGAACGAAACCAGAAGCAGCGTTTGTTGTTCTGTTGATCAAGCCTCATACTTTGCAAGAGGCGACCATCTTGTGGGTATAGAGGAAAACGTGAAACTGCTGAGGCAGCTTCTCACAAATGATCCCCAGGAGCAAAGATTGATTGCTACAGTTTGTGGGATGGGAGGAGTGGGAAAGACGACACTGGTTTCCCATGTTTATAGCCTCGTGAAGGTGGACTTCGATATTGCTGCGTGGGTAACTGTTTCAAACAGGTACCAGGTTGAACACTTACTGAAGATGATTGCTACAGAATTCCGCATCCCGGATGATGTAGACAACGTGGGGACAAGAAGCCTTATTGAAACCATCCGCTGCTTTTTGCAAGGCAAAAGGTACCTATTGGTTCTGGATGATGTTTGGGATGTGGGTATGTGGTTCAAGATAAGCCATGCATTCCCTGATGATGGCAGTGTCTTTGGTCGATTTGTTATTACCTCAAGAATCTTGGATGTAGCAAGTCTATCAAATAGAAATTGTAGAATTGAATTGAAACCACTCGAGAAGCACCACTCGATGGACCTCTTTCGCGTTGAGGCTTTTTGGAGGGATCAGAACAAAACCTGCCCTCTTGAATTAGAGAATTTAGCAGAAAAGTTTGTGAGCAAATGTGGTGGACTTCCACTTGCTATTGCATGCATAGGTCGGCTGTTATCATGCAGAAATCAAACCTATGCTGACTGGGAAATTGTGTACAAGGAATTAGAGCTTCAGTTGACTAATAATGTGATTCTTGATGTTAATGTTATTCTAAGGGTCAGTTTCGAGGATCTTCCATACGATCTGAAGAATTGCCTTTTGTACTGCACAATATTTCCAGAAGATCATTTGATAAAGAGGAGGATGACAATGAGGCACTGGATAACCGCTGGATTCATTAAAGAACAGAGCAACAAAACATTGGAGGAAGTTGCAGAGGGCTACCTAAATGAACTTGTTAATCGAAGCTTGCTACAAGTAGCGGAAAGAAACACAGTTGGGCGAATAAAAGCTTGCCGGATGCATGATATCATGCGCCTTCTACTGCTGACCAAAACAACTGAAGAATACTTCTGTACAGTATATGACGGATCAGTGACACATTCAGTGGATGCAATACGTCGATTGTCAGTTCAGAGCACCAACATGATACAGTGGAATCAATCTAGACCAACACATCTCCGTGCACTCCATGTTTTTAAGAGCGATATCAGTATTAATCTGCTGAAGCCTATCCTAGCATCTTCAGTTTGGCTGTCAACATTGGATCTGCAACGTACTGATGATCTGGAGATGTTGCCTGACGAGGTGTTTAAATTGTTTAACCTGCGCTATTTGGGCCTTCGATGTACTGCTATTAAAATTCTACCAGAAGAAATAGGAAAACTGAAAAATTTAGAAGTGCTGGATGCTTCTGGTACTAATCTTTTGTCATTACCAAGGACTATTGTAAAGCTTCAGAAGTTGAGGTACTTGTATGCCGGCAGAAATATTATAACTGCTTCAGTACAAACTTATGGTGGAGTTACGGTGCCTAAGGGGATAAGTCGCTTGACTGGACTGTATGCTCTGAGTGGTGTGATTGCAAGCTCAGGGACACTGCAAGATGTTGCATCTATGATAGAGCTAAGAACATTTGCTGTGGGCGGTGTCAGAAATGAACACCGCAGCGATTTGTGCTGTGCCATCTCCAAGATGAATCATCTTGTCCATCTGTTAATTGCCATGTCAAATGAAAATGATGTGTTACCATTGGATGGGCTTCGTTTTCCACAAACACTTTGTAAACTTATATTGGAAGGGCACCTGGAGAAGGAATCAATGACCCAGATGATCTCATCCTGGTCTCACCTAAAGAACCTCACTAGATTGTTTTTATCCTTCTCTAAACTGGATCAACGCTCATTTTCTAGCCTCTTGGTTTTACAAGGTTTGTGCTGGCTTCAGCTGTGTAAAGCTTATGATGACACATCGCTGCAAATTCCTTCAGGGTCATTTCCAAACCTTGAAAATCTGGTCATATGGGGTGCTCTCCAGCTCTGCCATGTTCAAATAGAAGATGGTGCAATGGGGAGGCTTCTTGTTCTAGCGCTTGCAAACTGTCCTGAACTTAAGTTCCTTCCCCACGGTGTTGAGTACCTTTCCTGCCTTGAGAGATTTGTTCTGGAGGATACATCAGAAGATCTTATAGAAAAACTGCTTCAAAACAGAGAGCCTGATAGACGTGATGAAGACCTTATCAGGAAGATTAACCATATAAGAAATGTCACGGTGAGCCTAAAGAGCAAAGGAATACATGAGAGGATAAGGTGAACCGCTGAGCAGCTTGAACCTTCAAAATTGTAAGGGTTTTCTACTTCCAATATTTATTTGTTGCAGTAAAGCAGATTGATTAACTACACCATAGTACACTTCCAAAAGTGTATCATGATTTATTTGGGTTGGAATCCGAGATCTGTCAGTTATGATTAAATAGCACGTCAACCGCACATGTTGCCAAGTTTTAAACAATACTCCCTCCGTCCCACAATAAATGCTGTTTTAAAATTCAAACTTTGTCTCACAATAAGTACTGTTTTAAAAGATTAGTTGCCTAGAAAAACTAATCAGCATGCATGCATATACCAATAAAAAAAAAGAATAGTCTGTTACTCAGGGGCACATGCGTCATCTCTCACCCTCCATAATCTGTCCTAAAAATCCTAAAACAACATTTATTGTGGGACGGAGGGAATATAGGGCTATGAGTATATCGGTGGCTCATCCTCATCTGCAACTAATTATTTTTTACTAGTCCATCAACTTATGCTCTCGCACGGGATAGAGTTTTACGAGACATAGATTGAATGCTTAGTAATATTAGAGGGTGATTATTTTAATTCATCTTTTGTATTGGCATTGTGGATAATTTATATGCAAATTTAGAAATTATTTTAATTTATCTTTCATGAAAGCATATTAGATAATTTATATGCATATTTAGGACTTATTTTAATTCATTTTTTATGATGTCACAGTGAATAATTTATATGTGAATTTAGGGAGTAATTTAATTCATATTTTATAATGGCACGCTGTGTAATTTTTATGCAAATTTAAGGGCTATTTTAATTCTTATTCACAATGGCATGGAAGGTAATTTTTATATAAATATAGGGGGTTATTTTATTTCATAATTCATAATGACATGGTAGGTAATTTTTAGAAAATATTGATATAATCGCTATTATTATTAGAGCTACCTGATGCACAACCGAATGTTTCTAATTTTTGTGAGAATTTTCAAAAATTTATTTTTTTTCTAGCGCGTCTGGTGGCATGACGAGTATTTTTATGCAAATTTAGAGGGTTATTTTAACTTATATTCATAATGGTATGGTGGGTAAACTTTTATATAAATTTAGGAGTTATTTTATTTCATCTTTCATATGGCATTGTAGATAATTTTTATATAAATTTAGGAGGTTATTTTATCTCATATTTCGTAATGGTATGATGAGAAATGTTTTTAAAAATATAATAGATCTAATGGCTATTATTACTAGATCTACAACATATTACTAGATCTACGTTATAGACGACCCGATATTTCTGATTTTTGTGAGAATTTCTATGATTTATTCTTTTACTAGCATGTCTGGTGAGGATTAATATGGATGTTTTAAAAGGATTATCTGATTAGCAATAGTAAGATGCTTAAATCCTTAGTTTCCGCAACTCTTTGTCTTTTTAGCACCTAAGGAAAAATCCAGATCGACCACGGTTCTTTCCCGCTTAGGCCAAAGTCCTAAATTTTCATCATGGCACTTTCTAAGTTGCTAAAGCATCTCTAGAGTAGTAGGAGCAAGAACAAAGAAAATTGAGGACCAAGACAAGGAAAGAAATAATGGAAGAATCAAGGCATGACACAACCACAGAGGAGAAAAAGATTGTTTGCAAATTCGTTCCATTACCCCATTGTAGAGAGAACAATTGAGCAACTTAAATAAATTCGTCCCATTACCCCATTGTAGATAAGATGATTTAGAGAATAATTGAGCAACTTAAATTGATCAAGCACAAGGAGAGGGTGGCCCTAGAATAGATAAGATAAAGGAGACTCACGTATCTAAGCTCAAAATTTTAACCAATAGTCAGAGTAAGTTATGATGTGCAGGTTTTCCTTTTACTCATCTATTAAGCTATCTAGGGGTACCTCCATGAACCTGGCTGTGATACCAATTTGTCAGGACCTGCCAAGTTAAATCGGATAAACCGAGTTGTAAACCACCAGACTAGCTCAGTTTAATTGAAATAATCCTGATAATCCCTGGTATGTGTCCCAAATCATCACCCAAGATCAACATGCATACCATGAACGTCATGGCAACCATCATATCTCAACTACCTATTAACCGTGCCCCCGCTCGTCCCCGCCCGCCCCGCGCCCCTGCGCATCCTCGCCCGCCGCCCTGCCGCATTCCCTGGCCCACTCCCTTCCCAACTCGCCCGCACACTCCTAGCGCTGCCCCCTGCCGCGCCCCCACTCCTGAGATGCCCGCCTCCCCGTGTCCCACACCTCACTCCATCACGCTCATCAAACCTAACTGCACGCCGCTGCAGTGTTGACGGCACTTAAGCACGGCAAACCTTATACTGCATATCGTGTGTAGCTTTTCCCCAGGATGAGTATCATGGGTTTTGTCAATCCAAAAAATTAACTAATTGAGAACTAATTAACAGAATTTATGCAAACTAAAGGTATAAAAAAGACTATAATCTAATTCTAAACCAATCCTTAAACTAATCTAAACTAAGCATAAAATATACTAATATATATAAAAGATAGGCAATTAGAATAGAACTAGAACTCTAATTAAAGGTATTAACTAGATTCTAATCCAGCTCTAATTGGATCCAAGACATGCAAGATAACGGACGCCATAACAAGATTAGAGTAGCGAGATAACTAGTAGCTCAAGGTAAACAAGCAATGATCAAATATAAACTTCATAGCATGATTAAATCAAGATCAACCAATCTAATCCACTAGATCGAGTTTAACCTTTCTCCAGCCCTACTGTCACTAAAATCAATTAATCGACGAAAAACTCTCAACAGGCATACATAATTGGAGAACATGCTTCTAATTATTTCACATAGTCTAATAACATAATTAGCACAACTAGAATCTCTAATCACCATGATTACAAGAACCAGAAACACAACTATATCATTAGTAAACTAGATTAATGATCAAGAACACTAGAAGAATATAGCCCTTAATGACATGCTCTAATCAACAAACATCTAGATCTAAATCTAATTAGAGCCAGAACAAGCATAATTAGAAAAAAACATGATAATTAGACAAGAACATTACTTCATTAATAAATTGTATCAATGTACAGCTATGATCATACCTTCCCTCGATAATACAATTAGACCTCTGGAGCTAGGTAATTAGAACACCATGCAATGCTTCTGATCATCCCTTGGAACTGAAAAACTCTAATCCTAGACTAGAAACTCGACCCTCTACTCTTTTCTAGTTGTTGTCCCTCTTATCTACATTCTATCGCCTTGATAATGAATTGGATGTCTGATCTCGGGGTCTACACTAACTATTTATACCCTGGAGAAGACGTGGTAGAAAGGAAATTAGAAACCGACTCCCGGTAGGGTGGATCGGCCGACCAAAAGGCCCAAAGTCGGCCGACCTGGACTCTTCCTTCGGCTATTTCTTTCCATCTTTCTCCGTGACGTTCGTTGTCACATGAGAAATGTTTTTGCAATGGTACTCGGACTCGTAGGGCTTTGGAATCTTCGGTATTAGCCGAGATACGTCGAAATCTTCTGGTTTTTGATAGATATGAAGCGTCTTGGCACCTTCCATGTAGATTTCTTCTACTAGCTTCCCTTTCTAGCGTAGCATATGATGTCTTCTAGAAGTCCTCTGAATAGGAAGCCTTGATTAACACAGAGGGGGAATTAATCAACCAAGCCTTCCTTGTTTATCACCTTATAGAATACCATCTCAGAGGCATTTCCTTACTCGACGTAGAATATGGTGAATTTTGCGAAAAATAGCTCAAAAACTTGCAAAAATTAAGTATAGCAAATTTCCAAGGTAATGTTGCAAAATCCAACATAATCGGTGATAATTGTCAGTAAAAGACATAGTTGACGCTCAAATCAATGGAAAATCACATAAAATGATACAAAATATTAGTCTAAGTGTTGCGTCAACATGCAGCACCCTCTCCTCGCGCGCAACATTGCCGCGTGCTCCCATATCTAATGCCGCGCGTCAATGTTGCCCACACCCAACGACCACCGGGCGCTCTTCTCGGACTCGATATTGTTGCCCCTGGCCCGGCATCGGCGCGGGAAGCTCTCCTCGGACCTGGCGCCGTCACTCGTGACCTGACGCTACTGTGCGCTTCTACGCCGCTCGTCCCCCCGGATCGTCCCCGGTCCTTATCCCGGATCTCCTCCACGCCTGGCCACCGCGAATCACCGATTCCATCGATCGATCGCCCCTACCCCAGCGTGCCCCAATCCAAGTAGATAGAAAACTGGCTAGCCGTCCTCCTCATCGTGGCTCACCTCCACCCCGACTGCCACGGATCGCCCTTACCGGCCACCGTCCTCAACGCGGATCGCCTCCACACGACGGTCACCGTTATCCATGGCCGACATCGTCATCTCCACGAACTTGGTAGCATGCATTATTTTTTTTTTTGAACGTAACGGCAGGAGCGCTGCCTTTCAATTAAGAAAAAAAAGAATTGACCTAGTTTTTAAGGAAAAACCGGGTTGAAAACCTTTACACAACGGGCGGTTGGATTGGGACATCAACGCGCGCCGCACAACACTAACACTCCACACAAAACATGACGTCAGAAACCCGCAGTCCAGCGCAAGTCATCGTTGCCGAGCATTGCCACGAGGCAAGCAGCTCCGACTTCCTCCACCGGACTAACACCCCACACAAAACACGTCGGTGGAAGCCCGCACTCCGGCGCCAGTCATCGTTGCCAAGCATTGCCACGAGGCAAGCAGCTCCGACTTCCTCTACCAGACCTCCATCCTCTGCCACAAACTAGGAACGGCCAAAGGAGCGCAAAGATGTCATCGTTGCCGAGCTAGGTTGCACCAACAACGTAGCAGCTTCGACTTCACCGTAGCGCCCGCCTCCAAGCAACCAGGCACCACCAACAGGAGATCTGATGCCACTACGAGCTGCGGAGAACCTCCAAGGCAACCACGCCAACACACGATGAGCACCATCCCACCTAGACCGGAGAGCCACAGCTCGGCATCGTTGCCCAGCTTCACCGACCCTTTCAGTGAGCAGCTCCGACTTCGACCGAGGAACTCAGGCAAAGGGGAGCAGTGCGTGTGAGGTAGGAAGCAAACCGAAGAAGCACGAAGCCCAGACAGTGGAAGACGATTGCCACCAAGGCACCGTGAGGCTCCAAAGCAACGCCTCCATGGAGGAAACCGACGCCGCACACCGTCGCCGCCAGCCTAGGTAGACCAGGCAGGGTTTCCCCCGGAGAATCCCCATGATGAGGGGGAGGTGCATACGACAACGCTCCCAAGGGAGAAAGTGACACCTCTGGCGCCGCCGCCGTCGGCTCTGGCAGAAGCTAGCCCTAGCTTTCGCCCAGCACCACCACCACACGGCGCGGTGGCCACCTGGAGTTTGCGGCAAAGAACCCAATCTGACGCCACCGACGTGAAGAACCCACGCGGAAGCGGCAAGCCCGAACACACAGGATGAAACCCCTGCCCGAGCCACCGTCACCACGGCACCGAGGGAGGAGGGCTGCGGCCACCAGCAGCCCCAGACGCCGCCGACGAGGAGGCCCTTGGCGGGAATGGCAGCTCTGAGCACGCGGGAGCGAAGCCAAGCCGCCGCCGCCAAGGAATCCCCGCCGAGGGCCGGCATGGCCGCCGCCCGACGAAGCCCGGACGCCCCCGAACCGGGGTAACCACCCTCCCCCCTGCATCGCGCAGCGCCGGCGGCGCCCTCCGCCGACCCCAGAGGCTAGATCCGGGCCAGCCCCGGCCGTATCCGGCCCAGGGGCCGCCGGAAACGGCCTCCGACGGGGCGCCAGCGAAGGAGCCCACAACACGCTCGGATGAAGACGCGGGAGAAGGGATGGCCCCGCCGCCGCCGTCCTTGCCCCCAGCGCGGGGTTCCCGGCCGCGGGCTTGGGCGGCGGCGAGGACGAGGATGGGCCGGCGGCGGGGTTTGAGGCGGTGGCGGCAGGGTCCGCCCGTGTCGCCCGCCTAGGGGCGACGCGGGGGCGAGGTCAGGTAGCATGCATTATACATTTAGACAAGGTGGTTCATCCATATTTAACGATTTGTCATAAGAAACAAACATGCCGGGTAAGCTACATGATCCGAATTTAGATAGGTTTGTCTATAGAGCCACATAATTTATATTGCTTAACATAACCTGAAAGAATAGTCACAAGAACTCAGCAGAAAAGTATAGTTCCTAGGTAAAATGACCATGATTGTCCAATGAAGTCACCTTTGTGGTGCCCATGATTTCTTCTGCACTTGGTTCATGGAATTTCTACTTAGATCAAACTAACATTCTGCACTTGATTTCTTCTACACTTGACCAAACTAACATTCTGTACTTGATTTCTTCTATGCTTACTTGGTGAGCAGTGAGCTGCAACTTTTCTTGTCATGTTCCAAACTTTGTACTTTGTAGCTTGAAACGTTTAGAGCAAACTTTTTGCTACCCTTTCCCACATGCTCAGTCATTATAGTCTGTACATGTTCCTCTTTGTTGCTTCCATGATTTCAAAAGTGTGATAACTTGTTACAACAACTTAAACCCGCTAAGTACTTTCTCTGATGACCAATGTTAGTTCTGAGTTGTGTTTACTTGTAGAAGCTTTACTATATCTCCCTGTTCTTAAGAATTTAGTTTCATCAAATAATGCCTTGTTCCGTTAAGATTGTTTTTAGTTTTATGCCTTGCCATGATGACAAGCTATGTATTTCATGAGATGGAATTTTTTACTGTGAGAGATTTTCTCTTATGACCCTTGTCATGCTATCGTTACATTGTTAGGTTTCGGCCAGCCAACTGCGAATTAACTACTGTCCTCAATTTCGATTGATTTCTTCTTTCTTCATGACTATATATGAACACCCTTTTTCATCTATTGATGCCACCGGATTGCGCTTTAATCTTTTTACCCTTGTTTTCCTAGCTAGGATGGCGCTTGGAGGGCTTGTAACAGTTCTGCATCAGTGCCTTGATATGAAATCCATCTCCATTGGGAAATATCACTAAATTCCTTTACATTGTTGTCTTGGCAATGCAGGTGTGTTCATCAGTCAACTGCTAGCACTTCTGTAACTGGAAAAGATAATTATTGGGAATTTGGGATACTATGGTGAAACACTTTGTTGGTTATACAACCTGAGATATTTTTAACTATCGATGAGGACCTGAAGCCCCTTAGTTCTTGTTTAGGTTAGGCAAGCTATCAACTCCTGTCCAGGGTGAGCAGGCTGTCAACTTGGTTTTTCAACCACGACATAGCCTAACACAATTGGTGGCTTTCAGATACATTCCATGCTTGTCTAGCTTACAACAGAGGAGCAAGCTGAACTAGCAACCAAAAGTCATTGTGAACTAATACGATGTTATACAATTTCTGTATATTTTCCTCAGTAAAAATTTATTATTGTTTGTTTGTGTTGTGCTGATATATTCTCTTCGACACTTGTATTAGAGGGCTCTATAATTCTGAAGAAAAACCCAGAGTATCACAAAGAGTGATTACAATTAGTAGGCCTGATAACAAGCTATTTTCTGGTGACGTGCATGCATGCTCTGTGCAAAACTGCGAGGTTGTTGATATGTTGAGAACATGTATGCTTCGATATCTCGGAGAGTTTAAGGCTATTATGTGAAGTTGATGCATATGATTTTTAATTTGCTTTAAAATATGTTACTAAGATCAGTAAAATCCATGCTCTTAATTGAGTTGGCACAAACTAATCTTTGATAATAGCAGCACGGTAGCTCAAAATCAGCATTAATCTATGTTTTCCCTTATTGAGCTATTACCTGATATCAATGTCATCAATGTGAAGAAATTTGCACCTACTCGAGGTAGAAACTAACTTTGATTCTGCTTGTGTTTTAGAAACTTTAGAAAAAACATTTAAGTTCTGAAAAAGATGCATGTGTGCGGTTAATGTACATGTGAAAGTAGTAACATTGTTATCACTGTGTGACACCTATAAAAGTCACATCTATATTCATAATTGTCTCTGTGGCGAACGCACGGGCATAGACCTAGTCTAAAGGTTAAGAATATATCGCTTTGCTAAGTAAATTGTTATTTATTAAGCTCTTAACATCTTAGGGTACTTGAGGCCATTATCAACGGTATAGGCTTCATAAGAGTTTTATTATGGCATTAAGTACAACAACACATCAACAATTGTGATGGCATGACATAATATTTATGAAGAAAAATATGACCACAGTTTCATGATGTTGAAACCATGTATACACTATTTCCAAAAATTGGTTGTGTTTTGCACATTGGCTAGGAAACAACAACAAACGAAATCATGCATTGTGAGAAGCTATTTCATTCATTAATCTCGTACTCTTTTGTTTATGTGGTACATTTAAAACACAAATATAAAACAATCAGAATGGCCTGACAACATCTTCTTAAAAAAGCAGTACTTGTCATCTACTAAACTGTTAGTACAAGTTGATTGGAAGCTAGAAAGACTAACACTTTTTGCTACCCTAATGAAGGTCAAGCAATATTTTCTTCGCTTTGGCACTTTCAGAAGTGACATCCAGGTGAGGTTGTTGGAAGATACTTGGCTTGATAATTGTGCAATAAAACAACGGTACCGATATATATAGCATTACAAGAAGGAAATCCATAGCCATTGCAGAAGCACTATCATCTCAACAACTAAATATGTCATAGAGACTATCTCTAACAAAACATAAGTTAGCAGTGTAGAATGAAATACTTCGACGCATTGCAAGTCCATGGTTTGGACAGGATGAGATGATGAATTCCACTGAAATCTGAGTCAATCGGGACAATTCTCGATGAAATTCGATTATCAAATGTCGATTAAAATGCCGTCCCAAATCTAAGGAAATAGTAATGATAGCTAAGAGCTCCACAAAGTTTTTTTGTGGTATCCAAGGGGAGTCATTTTGACTAGATAGCTTGGTTAAGCGTATTAGGAAAGGCGGAACGACATGTTGCTTTTGTCACGAGTTGGAAACAATTAGGCACCCTATTCTTATTCTTTGACTGGTGCTTTGCTTTATATGGTTTGGAGTCTAATATATTTAGGGTTCGGCATATCTGTGCCATCTAGCGTTTCCAATAAGTTTGGAAGCTGGCTTATTGGTTTTGGAAAATACCTTAAGAGACATAGCTTTTTTAGGAGTAGTAAATGTCTTTTGGTCTCTATGGGTATGCATAAACGATTTTTTTTCCAAAGTCAATTTTTTTCCTCTGTGGCTTATATTTACTACTCCCTACGTCCCAAATTATAAGGCTTCTAGACCACTACTAGATTCATTCATTAGACTGTGTCCAGCATATCGTGTAAAAGGAAGGTCGTCTATAGTACAAAAAGTACACTATAACGACACTGTAGATAGAGTAGAGTTTGAAATGACGATGAAGATAGACGATCTGCTGGACTCAACCTTACTCCATATACGTGTGTTCAATATGTATTTAGATACATCAACATTCAAATGAATGTCGATGGATGAGCTAGAACCCATAACAATTTTGGGCGGAGGGAGTCTCTCCTATAGCTTATGCACAGTATATTAGCTATGCTGCAGAATTTGGAGCTACGATCTACTATGGTGGATGATACGCAACCTTTGATGTAGGTTATCAAGGATTTTTTTTCCAAGCATATATAGGTGACAATCTAGTCTTTGAATCAATGGTCACTAGATTATATGTGTGGTGTCTTTCACTTGTATCAGCCGTTGTAATGATCTTGAAATTAATATAAATTCTTCCTTTATTAAAAACATAAAATCTCATACTTTTCCTTTCTCAGATATAGGATATTCTAGCTATGTATATAGACGATAAGAGGTAGGTTTTGTCTATATAGACAATGTGGCGGAACAGCCCTGCTTAATCCAGACTAAGCACACCTGCCACCAGTGGCCCGTAGTGCACTTAGGCCAGACTAAACCCGGTAGTCCGTCGAGAGTCCTTTGGGCTCTCGATAACACCATTTCCCGAGGAACCGACATCAAACACATCCGACTCTCGAAGAGCCACAACAATTACATCATCACAGTCAGTTGAAATAGAGAATAACAGACTTAATTTACAAACCAAGGTATGAAATCAAATACATAGTCCATTGTTCCCAAGTTGTGCCGCCTTAGGAGCGATACCACGGTCACGTCGGGTCAGCCCTCCTTCGACTACAAGCTCCCCAAGGTGTCACAGTAGGAGTCTGTCTCTGTTCTTCGGATGGCACAAGTAAGACTTTCACCGGTCCATTATCCCGGATAAACACCCTAGCAATGTTATGCCGACCAATAGGCGAACAACGACCGGCCTTATGCGACTCGGGCGGAGTCCAATGCACAATACCATAAACAATAAATAACTCATAAAATCTCCCCCCGGTCTCTATTTAAAACATAAGCATGTATAATAACTTCCATAAGTGAGATTTTTGTCACATTGTAAAGTCGTACCTACGAGACGAGTACAATCACTCGTGTCTACTCGTACCTAGCAATTCTAGGCACTCGTCTTACGAACTCTACGTATAGGTGCTAGGGCCAAGGCGGCCAGGAAGTCTAATACAGTTGGTTTCAAACAACTCCTAATGCATGTGCGTAATCATCACACAAGATTGTATTTGCTGGGAGAAGACATGGTCCTGCCTACCTTTGATTGTTCTTAAGAAAACCAACAAATTAAACTAAGTTAGTTTACCGGGTTGTGAGACTTTGCCCCAGGCAACCCCTTGAAGCAGGGACGGATTTAATCAGTGACCCTTCGTCTTCTGGCTCCGGATATAGCCTGTCGCCTGGTTCCTTGATCACTGGTTTCTCCTGCGTTGATAGCTCCTTGCACGCGGGGTCTATATGCATGATAGAATGCAAGTGAGTGCAAGAGAATGCAAATACATGCATATGATACAGGTTATATGCATGACATAGTGCAATCATGAGTGCAACGAATTGCAAATGTATGCACGAGGTGTCAATGAAATATAATGCATGATCAAACCGCTTGTGAAGCATGGATGCGAGTTCTCTCAGTTTAACACATCCCATAACAAGAAAACCTAACAACATTCCTAAGAAATCATATAAACCATCACCATATTTTATCTTTGAAGGTGTTAGGAATAATTGTTCTATATGTGTACACAGTCCCTATCAAATGAAATGAAGTTGTCTCTTGAAAGCACCTTTATGAATATAATGTACTCATAAGTTCATGTAGTTAGACAACTCAAATCAATCTCAAATTTTTACCACATGCAGAAATATACTTCATAGCGCTACTGCCAAAATTTCAGCAACAAACAAGTTATAATTAATTTATTGAAATTCCAAGAAGTTATTAGCCCTACAGCTTCTCAGATTTTTCATAATTTATAGGAATGAGTTCTGAACTTAAAATTTCTACATCAACTATTACATTGCATGAACATCATGTACAAAAATTAGCAAGCACAAAATCCATAGCTTGATAGGACATCTAATTTCCATATTTTATTTCACAATGAAAATCATATAAATCAAAACAGCGGTATTAAAGTACACAAAATTACTTTCTGGTATCAAGACATAACTAGTAGGCTACTAGATTTTTCCCATAATTTTTCTAATAGTTTAAATACACTTTTTTCTATTTTCTTTTTCAACTAGTAGCATTTTGTCAATTTCAAAACAGCAGCTAAAACAAACATGCACAACCTCATACTTTACTAGTGAGCTACCCATACTATATAGAGTACATGAAAAATACCAGAGATGATATTGGAGCATATTTTATGTAGCCTTAATTTCCCAAGTTAATTAAATACACAAATCACAAGCATAAGGGCAAAACAGTAATTAACCAGTCAATGCTAGAGCTACCAAAAATCACACAGTACCTAGATGCCATAACAAGGCTACTATCCAAGTTTCATAATTTTTGGAGTTCATTTGGTTCACTTTTACCATTTATTTACCTACACCATGCATGCATTAAACCAGGGGCAAAATAGACTTTTCATACATCCACATCATACCTATCCTGTAGATCTACTCACAAGGAGTCCATAGCCACTGAGTTTGTCTATTTTGGATTTTTATTTTAATTGTTATGATTTTTTAAAATTTCAGCTCAATATAAATGAGTTTAAATGGAAAAACCTCTAGATCGAGGACTTAAACGAAATTAACCGTAACTCCCAGGGGCTAGAACGCAAGATTACGCCGACTCAGTGCACTGCGCGCGAGAATCTCTTAAAGCTCGGGGTTAGATCTGCAAAATGTAAAAGCTCGGGTTAAAATGCAAGACCCTAATAGATGCAGGGGGTTATCGGTAATTTCTGCAAGACTCAATAAACAGTGGATTAGTTTCACCAAACTCCAGGGGCTCAATCGCTAAATGCTCGTCGTCTACCTCGCGTAGGGGAAAAGGGCCGCGCGGCGGCCGGCGTTCATGCGCGCGGCGCGGCGCGTAGAGGAGCACGCTTGGAGCCGAGTTGGGTCGGTGGGGTGCCTCCCGCGACGGCGAACTTGACTAGGTAGGTCTCGTCGCTGGCCGTGGAACGTAGAGGAGAGTGGCGGCGGTGAACCGAGACGGCCGTGGCGCGGCGGTGCGCGGCGGCGCGGACTCGATTCGGCGAGAGAGAGAGGCAACGACGGCGAGGCCTAGCGCGGAAGGTGCGCGGTGGGGCGGCGAGCCCGGTGGTGGTGAAGTGGAGGTGATGGAAGGGCCGGGAGATGGTCTCCCACGGTGAGGGGTGGCGGCAATGGCGGCCGGGAGGGTGCGCTCGCGGGGAAGGGCGATGGAGGCGAGGGCGAGCGGCAAGGCCGTGCGGGATCGGAGGAGTAACGCGAGGCGAGCGTGAGGCGTGCGTCGGCGAGGCGGGAGGCGGCTTGAGGTGGCGGGTGACGTGAGCTCGCCGTGGTGGCAACGGCGGCGGGCACACTGTGCTTGGGAGGGGGAGGCGGAGGGAGAAGACGAGGGCTAGGGCGTTAGACGCGGGAGGCAGAGGCGGTTGTAATGGCGGTGGTCGGGAGGTTCGGAGAGCGGCGGAGCGGCCGGCGCGAGCTCGCCTCCGAGCTCGGCTATGGCGGCGGCGGCGTACGGTGCAGAGTGGAGAGCGAGGGAGGCGTTCGGCGACTGTTGGGCGAGTGAGAGCGGAGCCGCGGGTTAACGAGGGGCGAGGAAAGGCGCGGGAGTGGAGGCGGACGGGATCCTGTCCAGGTGCGAGCGTCGGGGCGCGGCCTCGGCCGGCAGGCGGCAGACGCTGGGCGCCGCGTGCGCGTCGGGGAGAGGGGAAGGAGGACGGTGGCCGGGCGACCTGGAGAAGGAGTGGTCCATTGGACCGAGTCCGCGAACGGAGAGGTAAGGTTTGGCCGACGCGGGCGGGAATCCGAAAGGAGCTGACGTTGTGGGGCCCGCCGGTCATAGACAGAGGAGATGGGAGAAATTCCGAAAATGGAAAAATCAAGTTTGACCTACAGGATACACTCTGAAACTTGGAGTTTTTGAGCAACCTAGAATCCGAATTTGACAAAACTCTAATTGGATGAAATGTTCTAAATTTGTTCCTCTACAATTCTCTTATAAACTTGTATACCATGTTATATTCAGAAATTTGGTGTAAATTTGAAATTTATCTGCTGACCAAGGTTTGACCAACAGAACCTATATGTTTAGAAATTCTAAAAGTCTATTCTCTAATCACATTCACCCAAAGAGTTTTATATCAATGTTGTCCAGAATTTCAAGATCTACAACTTTCTCAACTAAAGTTTTGCAATACTTCGGTTTTAAGATTGAGTAAAGTTGAATTTACCCTCCAGGTCAAATTTGGACAGATTTCATAGGTTGACAGAAAAAGCTCCAAAACTCTATGCACACCTTAATGCATGTCAAAGCACCAATTACCAAAGTTGTTTATCATTAAATTTTCTACAAGTTTTCCAATATGAGTTTCACCTATATCATTATATAACTAAAGTTATAGGCACAATCACAGAGACATAGCAGCAGAAAACAGGTTTCAACAAGTGGCATTTCAACCAAGTTTGAACTAGGGCTCAAATGCATGTCATTGTATGATGCATCATGATGAATGTTGCATGTATGATGAATGATTATGCACTTGAGATGCCGGAGCATCACAACCCACCCCGCTTAAAGAAATCTCGTCCCGAGATTCTGATGTGATGTGCGTGGATAAGTTAAATGAGAAGAATACGCATGGTGTATGAATTTGAAACTTTTAAACTGCTGGGACGTACTCAATTTGAAGTGGATGGAAGAAAACTAGGATATTTTGTTCGCAAGAATTCTTCTTGCTCCCAAGTGGCCTCTTCCACGGAGTGATTACTCCATTGAACTTTGTAGAAGTTAATGTTTCTTCGTCGTGTTGAGCGTTGCTTTTAGTCGAGAATTTTTTTGGGCTTCTCTTCATAGGTGAGGTCTGGTTGGATCTGAATTTGAGACGTATCAATCACTTCCTCTGGTACTCGTAAGCACTTCTTGAGCTGCGAGACATGAAACACATCATGGACCGCAGCAAGGTGTGGTGGCAATTCCAATCTATAAGCTACTGATCCACATCTTTTTGTGATCTTGAATGGACCAACGTATCTTGGTGCTAACTTGCCTTTTACTCCAAACCGGTGTACTCCTTTCATTGGTGACACCTGAAGATATACATGATCGCCTTCTTCAAAGGCTAAGGGTCATCTTCTCTTATCTGAGTAGCTTTTCTGCCTAGACTGTGCGCTCTTCAGATTACTGTGAATGAATTTTACTTGCTCCTCAGCTTGTGTTACCAAGTCTGGACCGAACGTGACGCGTTCTCCTGGTTCGGACCAGTTGAGTGGTGTTCTACATCTCCTACCATAAAGAGCTTCGAAAGGTGCCATTTCCAAACTCTTTTGGTAGTTGTTATTGTAGGCGAACTCTGCCAACGAAAGACACTCATCCCACTTGGTGGAATAAGTCAAAGCACATGCCCTCAACATATCTTCAAGGATCTGATTCACTCTTTCTACTTGGCCGCTTGTTTAAGGGTGGTATGCTGAACTCCGAATCAATTTGGTTCCAAGAGCAGTTTGCAGTTGCTCCCAGAAGCGTGACACAAACAGTGAGCCTCTGTCCGAAGTGATAGTTCGAGGAACACCGTGCAAAGAGACAATCCTGGCTATATAAAGTTCAGCATAGGTCTTGGCATGGTAAATTGTCTTCACAGGAACGAAGTGAGCTGATTTCGTGAATCGGTCAATGATCACCCTTATGGAATCGTACCCCTTCTGTGTGCGGGGCAAACCTACAATGAAGTCCATATGTATGTCCTCCCATTTCTAGGCTGGAACTGCTAGAGGTTGAAGCATCCCTGCAGGCTTTAAGTGATCAGCTTTCACTCTTTGACACACGTCGCACTCAGACACATACTTGGCGATCTCCCGTTTCATACGGGTCCACCAAAATTTTTGCTTCAGATCTTGGTACATCTTATTGCTGTCCGGGTGCAAGGTGAACATGGAGGTGTGAGCTTCATCTAGGATTTTCTTCCTCAGCTCCATATCCTTTGGTACCACTAAGCGGTTTTTGAACCATAGGATGCCCTCTTCGTCAAGCCTAAAACAAGCCTTCTTTTTGTCATCGATCTCATCTCGAATATGTGCCATGCCCTTATCTTGCTTTTGCGTTGCTATGATTTGATCCTTGATGGTTGGTTCAAGGACAAGGTTATAAAGTTCGGCTTACAGTGCTGTTGGCATTTCTATGTCCCCCATCTCACAGCATAGTACTCTCACCGTTGGACGAGCTTCAATGAAGTTGCAATGAGCTTTACGGCTCAATGCATCTGCTACTACGTTAGCCTTACCGGGGTGGTAATGAACTTCCAAGTCATAATCTTTTATCAACTCTAAACCACCGTCCTTGCCTCATATTTAGTTCAGGTTGGGTAAAGATGTATTTGAGACTCTTGTGGTCAGTGTAAATGTGACAGGTGTTGCCTAGCAAGTAATGTCTCCATTTCTTCAGCGCATAAACAACAGCAAGTAGCTCAAGATCGTGAGTGGGGTAATTCACCGCATGTTTCCTCAGTTGGAAGAATGCATACGCAATCACTCTCCCTTCTTGCATTAGAACACAACCGAGGCCACTACCAGAAGCATCACAATATACGTCAAACGGCTTGGTGATGTCTGGTTGAGCAAGAACAGGTGCTGAAGTTAGGAGTTTCTTCAATGTCCCAAATGCCTCTTCGCATTTTGAGCTCCATGCGAACTTTGCATTTTTCTGGGTCAACGCTGTCATAGGCTTTGCAATTTTAGAGAAATCTTTGATGAAACGGCGGTAGTACCCCGCTAAACCAAGAAAACTCCGTATCTCTGTCACAGTTTGTGGTTGCCTCCAATTCAGCACATCTTCCACCTTGCTGGGATCGACAGCTACTCACTTCGCTGACAAGACATGGCCTAGGAATGCCACTTTCTTTAGCCAAAAAGCACACTTGCTGAACTTGGCATAGAGTTTATGTTCTCTAAGGCGAGATAGCACTATCCGCAAATGTTCTTCGTGCTCCTTCTCATTCTTGGAATACACTAAGATGTCATCAATGAATATTACCACGAATTTGTCAAGTTCATTCATGAACACCGAGTTCATCAGGTACATGAAGAAAGCCGGCGCATTAGTCAACCCGAAGGACATGACAAGATACTCGTAAAGCCCATAACGCGTGGAGAAAGCGGTCTTTGGTATGTCTTCTTCTCGGACTTTTATTTGATGGTACCCGGATCTAAGATCAATCTTGGAGAAAACTGTGGCTCCCCCAAGCTGATCAAATAGGATATCAATGTGTGGCAAAGGGTACTTGTTCTTGACAGTAACAACATTCAACGGTCGATAGTCCACACATAATCTCTTACCGTCTTGGTCTTTCTTCTCAACAAAGAGGGCGGGACAACCCCAAGGTGATGAGCTAGGTCGGATAAACCCTTTCTCTAACTGCTCCTGCAGTTGTGTTTTTAGCTCCTTCAGTTCATCAGGTGCCATTCTATACGGCCTCTTGGAGACAGGTGCCGTGCCAGGTACAAGCTCAATGGCGAACTCAACATTTCTATCTGGTGGGAGCCCGGGAAGTTCTTCTGGAAACACATCAGGAAAATCAGAAACCACCGGTATCTTTTTGATCAATTGGGCTTCTGTGGCATTTACTATGGGTGGCGAATGCTTGTGACTTGGCAGGTGACTGTGCATAACCTTTCCACTCTTGCTAGACTTCATTTGAACTGTCCTACTAGTAATGTCTAACGAGACATTGTGCTCTTTCATCCAATCCATCCCTAAGATAATGTCAATCCCCTGGTTAGGGAGTACCACAGGATCAACATAGAATTCCTCTATGCCAATGCACAAGCGTAAGTGCCTCACAATCTGACCCGTGTCAATTGGTGACCCCGGGGCTGTGATATGGTATTTTGCCTTCTTATTATCAATGTGATAACCATGTTTGGTTGCATATGACCTGCTGACGAAAGTGTGTGTTGCTCCGGAGTCAAACAAAACCACTGTAGGGTGCTCGTTGACAAGAAATGTGCTTGCTAACACTGGTTCACCTTCTGGAATCTGATCTACGTGGGTATAGTGCACACGACCCTCTGTTGGGGCTAGATCTCGCTTGGGTCCTTTCTTCTTATTCTGGCGTGGGTTGTCTCTAATCAACAATGGTGCCTGGCTCCGCCGAAGGGCAAGACAATTCTTGCTGAAATGGCCAGTCTTTCTGCACTTGTAGCAGGGGTATTTGGCATTTGGTTTGGCCGATGGTACGGAAGCAGGTGGATGAGGCGGTATACTGCAGGAAGAGGGATGTTGTTGTGTACCCCAACTGTTGTTCTTGCTACTGGGGCATGTCAATGTAACAGATACGCGGCGGTGGGCGATGCACAACCCGTTGCCGCTGAGAGGAACCTGATTGAAGTGTGCTTGCAAGTCTTTTCCTCCGCTGATCCTCATGGGCCTGACGGAGGCGTTGCTCCATGTCGATAGTAATATCTACCAACTTAGTGAAGCTGTCGTAGCTGCGCCCCAAGTGAGTCAGGAGAGTGGGATCGAATCCATCCAACAGACGGGTAGCCCTACGTGGGTCAGTGTTGACGTCTTCAGGGGAGTACTGCGACAGGCGGATGAAAGCCTGCACGTATTCGAGTACCGACATGTTCCTTTGTAGAAGTGCACGGAACTCTCGTTGCTTGAGCTCGATGAGGCTAGGCGGAAGATAGTGAGCCCGAAAAGCCGCACGAAACTCACCCCACGAGACCTGGTGCCCGGCTGGTTGCATTGCCAGGAATGAAGCACACCAGGCCCCCGAGGGACCATGTAGACACTATGCTGCAAAGCGAGCCTTCTGTTGCTCACTGAGGCGAGGCAGTAGACTGAACTTGGACTCGATGATCCGAAGCCAGTCATCAGCATCCAATGGATCTGTGGCAGTTGTGAAGATTGGCGGTTGTAGCGCCGCAAAGTCAGTGTAACTGATCTCTTGCGGGTCACGCCGTTGTTGCGTTTGAGCTATCAAGTCGATGAGTTGCTGAGCGACCTGAGTGGCTAACTCAGAAGGAGATGGTGCTCCATGAGCAGCCCCCTGAGCAGATGTCTCGGGTGGGGTCACCATCTGCAGAAATAAAGCCAGTCGAGTTTAGTTTAAGAACTTGCATGCGATCGATACGGTGATAAAAAAAAAGACCGCAGCACCATAAATATATACTGGATACATGAAAGCATGTAAGTGAACAGAATAACTGGATGTCACATCAAGTGTTAGCTGTCATTTGGTAAGCTTGGGCAATCGTATTGGTTAACGGTAAACTTGTGCATTGTGTCTCGTCGGTATGGGTGTCTAGACTTTTGAACCCGAAGGTTTTCAGATATATTTCTCGAACGAAACACATTTCCGGGAGCTCCATAGGAGAGGCCTTTACTTAGTGAATTGTATTAGTTGCTTCCAATTGATGGATTATGTAGCGAAACGTGCAGAAAGTAGGTTCAAGTTATGATTTATTCCATTCGTCTTTTAGTAATACCCCCAAAGATGATAACAAAAGACACATGATGCATGATTCATCCTATTCGGTCTCACATCACACATCCTAGGTATTATACATATATAACTAGCGATAATTCGGTGACATATATGCACGTCTCTCCTTAATGCAACTAGTCGTTCTGAGATTCGCACGTGGTTAGTATACCTGCAGAAGAATGCATGCTCATACATTACCACCTAGTGTGGCATCCACGCGTGACCGCTGCGTGGACAACGTTGGTGGGCCGATGCAACTTTTCCTCAAAGCCTGACTTTCCACCAGTACTGGGATTGTCGAGAAAAAGGTGGATCCCAAAACCAAATGTAAGTGTGGTGAGTATGAAAGCATCCAAAGCATGCCCACCACCCTTAAAGAGCTTTTACTATGGGGCATGAATGCAGGGCTTACAACCGTTCGCAAATTCCAATAGCTTCCACCAGTATTGGGGACAGCTATGGCCGAAAAGTTGCTTCCCAAAGTGTCGAATATGCATATGAGTTCTATCTAGGTCAGAATGTCAGTGATGTCACCTGGATAACACTAACATCCTTATACGGGCCTAGCGTATACTA
The DNA here is from genome assembly GCA_022530915.1 of Paspalum notatum. NCBI lineage: Eukaryota > Viridiplantae > Streptophyta > Magnoliopsida > Poales > Poaceae > Paspalum > Paspalum notatum. The sequence goes on from CM039686.1 coordinate 19,141,362, forward strand.
TCATTTTTGAATTACTTAAAAAGGGCTTTCGAAAATAGTTTTGTAAACCAAAACTTGATGATATAACTGTTGTTTGTGTTTGATCGGCTCTGATACCAGCTGTGGTGGAACCGCCCTGCTTAATCCAGACTAAGCATACCTGCCACCACTGGCTCGCAGTGCACTTAGGCCAGACTAAACCCAGTAGTCCGACGAGAGTCCTTCGGGCTCTCGATAACACCATTTTCCGAGGAACCGACATCAAACACATCCGACTCTCGAAGAGCCACAACAATTACATCATCATAGGCAGTTGAAATAGAGAATAATAGACTTAATTTACAAACCAAAGTATGAAATCAAATACATAGTCAAAATATGGCGGAAGCGATTTCAGATTATATATATAGCGGAAGCGTTTTCAAAACATCTAGCAGCGGAATAATATACTTAAGTAGTCTTCATGAAGAGATGAACAAGGCAAATAGCACCGAGTCCACCGGTACTACCACCTCCAACACAGTTGTCCAGCTATCGTCGGTACCTGTAATCCAAAAGTGGGGGCAAACCCTGAGTACTAATTACTCAGTAGGATTTAATGGACTGGGCTTACGGCTGACGCAAGGCATGCTTACTAATCATGTGGATCCTTAGCTGTTGATTTTTAAACAAGGTCATGTTGACAAAAGATAGCAGGATTTGACAGCTGCTATCCCTTAACAATGATAATCATTTGTACCATAAAGTAAATACTTGCAGGAAAAGTAAAACAGGAATGCATGTGCCGTCCCAAGATTCACAGTGTCTCCATCCAACCCCTTGGGAGTAGCCGTCTCAGGAGCGATACCACGGTACGTCGGGTCAGCCCTCCCTCGACCCCAAATCATCTCCCAAGTCCATCGACCTCCTAGCAGTGGATGGGCAACACCCTAAATAGTGGGACGAATCATCACATCCAAGCATGTTGATATACAAAATCATGAATTAATAATACAACATATTCAAGTGGATTACTACTTTGCCCATCAGTGGTATTGGCATTCTCACACCTGGTGAGCATCAGCGATTCGAATCGATTTTTATATTCCCGAGAATAACTAGAAATGCCAGGGGCATATGCTTACTAGCCATCGCGTTCCCACATATAGCCCCCATCTCCACTTGTCCCATCCCAAGTTCGATTCAATCCTTCCGTTGTTCCCAGATTGTGCCGCCTTAGGAGCGATACCACGGTCACGTCGGGTCAGCCCTCCTTCGACTACAAGCTCCCCAAGGTGTCACAGTAGGAGTCTGTCTCTGTTCTTCGGATGGCACAAGTAAGACTTTCACCGGTCCATTATCCCGGATAAGCACCCTAACAATGTTATGCCGACCAATAGGCGAACAACGACCGGCCTTATGCGACTCGGGCGGAGTCCAATGCACAATACCATAAACAATAAATAACTCATAAAATCTCCGCCCGGTCTCCATTTAAAACATAAGCATGTATAATAACTTCCATAAGTGAGATTTTTGTCACATTGTAAAGTCGCACCTACGAGACGAGTACAATCACTCGTGTCTACTCGTACCCAGCAATTCTAGGCACTCGTCTTACGAACTCTGCGTATAGGTGCTAGGGCCAGGGCGGCCAGGAAGTCTAATACAGTTGGTTTCAAACAACTCCTAATACATATGCGTAATCATCACACAAGATTGTATTTGCTGGGAGAAGACATGGTCCTGCCTACCTTTGATTGTTCTTAAGAAAACCAACAAACTAAACTAAGTTAGTTTGCCGGGTTGTGAGGCTTTGCCCTCGGCAACCCCTTGAAGCAGGGACGGATTTAATCAGCGACCCTTCGTCTTCTGGCTCCGGATATAGCCTGTCGCCTGGTTTCTTGATCACTGGTTTCTCCTGCGTTGATAGCTCCTTGCACGCGGGGTCTATATGCATGATAGAATGCAAGTGAGTGCAAGAGAATGCAAATACATGCATATGATACAGGTTATATGCATGACATAGTGCAATCATGAGTGCAACGAATTGCAAATGTATGCATGAGGTATCAATGAAATATAATGAATGATCAAACCGTTTGTTGAAGCATGGATGCGAGTGCTCTCAGTTTAACACATTCCATAACAAGAAAACCTAACAACATTCCTAAAAAATCATATAAACCATCACCACATTTTATCTTTGAAGTTATTAGGAATAATTGTTCTATATGTGTACACAGTCCCTATCAAATAAAATGAAATTGTTTCTTGAAAGCACCTTTATGAATATAATGTACTCATAAGTTTATGTAGTTAGACAACTCAAATCGATCTCAAATTTTTTTCACATGCAGAAACATACTTCATAGTGCTACTGCCAAAATTTCAGCTACAAACAAGTTATAATTAATTTATTAAAATTCCAAGATGTTATTATCCCTACAGCTTCTCGGATTTTTCATAATTTATAGGAATGAGTTCTGGACTTGAAATTTCTACAGCAACCATTACATTGCATGAACATCATGTACAAAAATTAGCAAGTACAAAATCCATAGCTTAATAGGACATCTAATTTCCATATTTTATTTCACCATGAAAATCATATAAATCAAAACAGCGGTATTAAAGTGCACAAAATTACTTTCTGGTATCAAGACATCACCAGTAGGCTACTAGATTTTTCCCATAATTTTTCTAGCAGTTTAAATACACTTTTTCCTATTTTTTTTCAATTAGTAGCATTTTGTCAATTTCAAAACAGCAGCTAAAACAAACATCCACAACCTCATACTTTATCAGTGAGCTACCCATACTATATAGAGTACATGAAAAATACCAGAGGTGATATTGGAGCATATTTTATGTAGCCTTAATTTTCCAAGTTAATTAAATACCCAAATCACATGCATAAGGGCAAAACAGTAATTAACCAGTCAATGCTAGGGCTACCAAAAATCACACAGTACCTAAATGCCATAACAAGGCTACTGTCCAAGTTTCATAATTTTTGGAGTCAATTTGGTTCACTTTTACCATTTATTTACCTACACCATGCATGCATTAAACCAGGGGCAAAATAGACTTTTCATACATCCACATCATACCTATCCTGTAGATCTACTCACAAGGAGTCCATAGCCACTGAGTTTGTCCATTTTAGATTTTTATTTTAATTGTTATGATTTTTCAAAGTTTCAGCTCAATATAAATGAGTTTAAATGGAAAAACCTCTAGATCGAGGACTTAAACGAAATTAACCGTAACTCCCAGGGGCTAAAACGCGAGATTACCCCGACTCAGTGCACAGCGCGCGAGAATCTCCTAAAGCTCGGTGTTAGATCTGCAAAATGTAAAAGCTCGGGTTAAAATGCGAGACCCTAATAGATGCAGGGGGTTATCGGTAATTTCTGCAAGACTCAATAAACAGTGGATTTGTTTCACTAAACTCCAGGGGCTCAATCGCTAAATGCTCGTCGTCTACCTCGTGTAGCGGAAAAGGGCCGCGCGGCGGGGCCGGAGTTCATGCGCGCGGCGCGGCGCGTAGAGGAGCACGCTTGGAGCCGAGTTGGGTCGGTGGGGTGCCTCCCGCGACGGCGAACTTGACTAGGTAGGTCTCGTCGCCGGCCGTGGAACGTAGAGGAGAGTGGCGGCGGTGAACCGAGACGGCCGTGGCGCGGCGGTGCGCGGCGGCGCGGACTCGCTCCGGCGAGAGAGAGAGGCAACGACGGCGAGGCCTAGCGCGGAAGGTGCACGGTGGGGTGGCGACCGCGGTGGTGATGAAGTGGAGGTGATGGAAGGGCCGGGAGATGGTCTCCCACGGTGAGGGGTGGCGGCAATGGCGGCCGGGAGGGTGCGCTCGCGGGGAAGGGCGATGGAGGCGAGGGCGAGCGGCAAGGCCGTGCGGGATCGGAGGAGTAACGCGAGGCGAGCGTGAGGCGCGCGTCGGCGAGGCGGGAGGCGGCTTGAGGTGGCGGGTGACGTGAGCTCGCCGTGATGGCAACGGAGGCGGGCACACTGTGCTTGGGAGGGGGAGGCGGAGGGAGATGACGAGGGCTAAGGCGTTAGACGCGGGAGGCGGAGGCGGTTGTAATGGTGGTGGTCGGGAGGTTCGGGGAGCGGCGGAGCGGCCGGCGCGAGCTCGCCTCCGAGCTCGGCTATGGCGGCGGCGGCGTATGGTGCAGAGTGGAGAGCGAGGGAGGCGTTCGGCGACTGTTGGGCGAGTGAGAGCGGAGCCGCGGGTTAACGAGGGGCGAGGAAAGGCGCGGGAGTGGAGGCGGACGGGATCCTGTCCAGGTGCGGGCGTCGGGGCAGGGCGCGGCCTCGGCCGACCGGTGGCAGACGCCGGGCGCCGCGTGCGCGTCGGGGGAGAGGGGAAGGAGGACGGTGGACGGGCGGTAGACAGGGTCCATAGACCCGGTGTCTATGGCAGGTGGGGCCGGGCGACCTGGAGAATGAGTGGTCCATTGGACCGAGTCCGCGAACGGAGAGGTAAGGTGGGACCCACTGGACCGGGGTTTGGCCGACGCGGGCGGGAATCCGAAAGGAGCCGACGTTGTGGGGCCCGCCGGTCATAGACGGAGGAGATGGGAGAAATTCCGAAAATGGAAAAATCAAGTTTGACCTACAGGATACACTCTGAAACTTGGAGTTTTTGAGCAACCTAGAATCCGAATTTGACAAAACTCTAATTGGATGAAATGTTCTAAATTTGTTCCTCTACAATTCTCTTATAAACTTGTATACCATGTTATATTCATAAATTTGGTGTAAATTTGAAATTTATCTGCTGACCAAGGTTTGACCAACAGAACCTATATGTTTAGAAATTCTAAAAGTCTATTCTCTAATCACATTCACCCAAAGAGTTTTATATCAATGTTGTCCAGAATTTCAAGATCTACAATTTTCTCAGCTAAAGTTTTGCAATACTTTGGTTTTAAGATTGAGTAAAGTTGAATTTACCCTCCAGATCAAATTTGGACAGATTTCATAGGTTGACAGAAAAAGCTCCAAAACTCTATGCACACCTTAATGCATGTCAAAGCACCAATTACCAAAGTTGTTTATCATTAAATTGTCTACAAGTTTGCCAATATGAGTTTCACCTATATCATTATATAACTAAAGTTATAGGCACAATCACAGAGACATTGCGGCAGAAAACAGGTTTCAACAAGTGGCATTTCAACCAAGTTTGAATTAGGGCTCAAATGCATGTCATTGTATGATGCATCATGATGAATGTTGCATGTATGATGAATGATTATGCACTTGAGATGCCGGAGCATCACAGACAATTACTTATCTAGATATTTATATACAATCAAAGTTCATCTCTATTCTATTTCAGGATTAAGGGAGTAGCACAGGGTGTTACCATTTTATATCTTCACCAACACAGGTAAGGAACTAAGGATAGTCTCAATTAGTTGCATGATACTCGTTAATCAAGTGCCATGAAGATTCATTGGCTGATGTGGCAAGGAATTCAATAAAAGAGAGAATGAAGCCTTACTTCGTGCAAGTTACTTGTTTTGGCCGGAAATTTGAGGTTATAACACAAAACCTGATGTTGTGCATGTCTTGTATGTTATCCATGAAACCACATCGAATAAAACTATGTATTGTAAGAGACTGTTTGAACCAGAATTCAATCCCAACATGCTTATTTGGCATCTTGGAAATATAAATGGCCTAATGCATAGACAAAAACATCAAAGCAATTAATTATCTTAAATATAAAAAATAAGATACTAGATATTACAGAGGGTGTTCCTTACTAGTGGTATTATACTTTAATTAGGGCAAGCTGTTAGGGCATTCTCAATTGAAAGTTTCATTTTTATTTTTCTAAGATGCCATATAAATAAGAGAAAGTTGAAATCATAGATGAAACTCTCCATTGTGAATACATAGTTTCATTGGTGCGATTTCATAGGCAAGACACAACTTGATTAGGTAGCCATGTGCGCAGAGTTTTCGATGAAACTCATTTCATCCCTCTCTTCATTAATTCACTGCCATATCATCAAAGTCGCTGACATAACGCATCATTTGATGAGAATGAAATTTCCACTGAGAATAGCCTTAACTATGGGGCATATTGAAGTATATAAATTATAAAGCTGGCTGCTGCTGGTCCGAGGTCCGAGTGGTCGGGGAGGGAGGTGATGTTGGACAAATCAGAAAGGCGGCCGGAAACTAATACTGAAGCAGCAGCCAACTAAGCACGGATGATGACCGGCGGGGCCCGTATACAGCTCGCTGAAAATGCTCGGCGTACGGTTAGCTTGGTTGACAGCACAGCAGGATATATGTCGCCCGGCCGCCTGCCTGCCTACCTCTACGTTACCTCGTGAAGAGGGAATAATAATCGATCCAGCTCCATGTCCATGCATGCCTCCATCGGTCCATTCCATCCTACGCGCAAAAGGAAATTAGTCCTGCAGCTTTCCCACTGCTATTATCCATCATCCATGGTCCCGGTGCCGGGGCAGGCCGGGCAGCAGCATCTGCCTCAAATCTTAAATGTCTAAATAGCTAGCCTCACTACCGATTTTTCTGCGCTCTCGTGAAGCCACATCATCATCCACTATGGTTTGAGAGATGTCACATCATTAGCCACTAAGTCTCTCCATTTATGTTTTCTGCCGATCTCTTATGGCTATAACACTCATGCATGCATGTGACCCTTTCATAATTTAGAATTTTATTTACTATTTTTAACTCCACAATATTCCCGCTGCAACGCGCGGGATATCATCTAGTTAATCCAGTAGCTTGGTATTGATCGTCCTGCCACGTCATCACGCGCATCGATCGATCGATCGCTCAATAGTATTATCCAACACGTACGATCTCCCCTCTCTCTCTTGTCTCTTTGAGTCAGAGCCAACGCATGCATGCATGCTCTGACGATGCTCAGGACGCCCTCGATTCGTCGATCAGTGGCTCGGTCTCCCTCTCTCACACACGCACAGCGCAGAGAGTTGAAGAAACGAATGAAGAGGAAGAGGATGCACAGGCATGCACTCGATCGAATTCTCGATGTTGGTTTCTCCTCTCCTCGATCGGCGGCGCGGTCAAAATAAACCTGAACCATGCATGCATATATCGAAAGACGAGCGGGCGGGCGCGGAGTCTCACGCACGGGCCGGGCGGCAAAGCTAGCTAGCTAGCGCGCGACACAATCTTCCTGCTGCCTGGCTGCCTGTGCCTGTGTCGTCGATCTGACCGAAAATCGCCCTTCATCTTCGGACGGCCGTGCCGATTGCCATCCCCCACCCGAGCCCGAATGCCTGACTTAATCTACCTTCGTGTGTCGTGACCGCCGACAGGAGATATATGTACATGCGTTCCATCCATATATGCCCATTGTCGCAGACAGAGGTAAGCCACGCATTCATCACCGTTAGGGCGTCTTCAATGGCTATCTATTTCACTAGATAGATGCGCTTTTTCTCCTGCGTGGAAAAAAAATAGAAAAAATGAAAATAGCTAGCGATGACCAAATAGACAGGAGATTTCACGTACTCCAAAAAACTGAAAATATTACGTATGGATCCAAGTCATTATGGTGAGATAAATTACTCTTTCTGTTGTTCTCTCACCTCCACGTCAGCTGGCTATTTGCTACAACCAAATGACCACTCTTCATTTAACACACTTACAAATGCTTCGGTCGTCCATCTCTTAATCCACTTCTCTCTTACCTCTTCTCCTCTTCCTGACATCACATCAGGGGCCCATTCTTCTCCATTAGTTAATTAGGGTGCCAGGCTCTAGCCAGACACTATTGTTGGATAGTGATCCGAATTTTTAGTTGGGCTTTAGGGACGCCTTAGCCCGTTATGTTGTGGCCTAAGTAGGTCACGTGTTTCACCCTATAAATATATCTTGTAAGCCGTCGGGGAGAGGTGACGTCTCATTGTAATCCTCCACGTTCTGTAAACATTTTCCAATAAAATGGAGTTTTGCTGGCTGGCGCCCGTGGTTTTTTTCCGCAAGGATTTTCTACGTAAAATCGTGTCTCGTGTTCGATCTTGTTTATTGCATTATTTGCTAACAAGTGGTATACGGAGCTAGTCACGAGATTTATAGAAAAAAAAATTAGGGTTTCAGTCCCCGTTCCGTCGGCGCCGTTACGGTTCTGGATTTCTCGTCGCCGTCGGAGTCCGTCTGTATCTGCGTTTGTTGGTCTGCCCCGCGCAGGTCAGTTCATCGGACGGGTTGGTGAGACGTGTCTCTGTCCACGTCAATCCGATCTGTGCGCCGTCCGCTCTCTGGGTTTCACGGACGATCCCATCTGCTCCTGTTGCTGTGCCTTCTCGTGGGGAGAAGGTCGCGTCACATCTGTTCCTGCCAAGCTGCTACTTCTACTACCTGCTTCCTACTGCGCACGCGAAGGGCAGGTTCTGTTCGTGCTTCAGGAGAAAATCAAGATTGATTTTTTTGCTGCGCGCACACAGGAGTTGTACCAGAAGATTAGTCTTGCTGATTTCTTCTAGGTGCACCAAACAAGTTGCACACAGTAATTTATTCTCAGCAATTATTTGTCTCTGGTTCCTCTAGTTATTTTATTTTAATGGCTTCCATGAAGTATGACATTCCGCTGCTAGATTATGATACAAGATTTTCGCTGTGGCAAGTTAAGATGCGTGCTATTTTGTCACAAACTGATCTAGATGATGCACTTGATAAGTTCGGCAATAAAGATTCAAAGTTTTAGTCCGATGAGGAGAAAAGAAGAGATCGCAAGGCCTTGTCTCAGATTCATCTTCATTTGTCTAAATAATATTTTGCAAGAGGTTTTACAGAAGAAAACCGCAGCCGCTCTATGGCTTAAACTGGAATCGATCTGTATGTCAAAGGATCTTAACAGTAAAATGCATTTGAAGATGAAGTTATTTTTGCACAAGTTGCAAGAGGGTGGTTCTGTGCCAAATCACCTGACGGCCTTTAAGGAGATCGTTTCTGACCTTCAGGCTATGGAGGTAAAATATGAAGATGAGGATCTCGGTCTCATTCTGTTATGTTCGCTGCCTAGTTCATTTGTAAATTTCAGAGATACCATATTACATAGCCGTGATACTCTCACGTTGAATGATGTTTATGAAGCCTTGCAAGCCAAGAAAAAGATGAAACAGATGGTGTTTATTGATGGTTCTGCTTCCAATGGTGAAGTTTTGGCTGCTCGTGGTCGGACAGAGAAAAAGTCCAATAATGGCTCCAGAGGTAAAAGTTTTAATGACCACCATAGCCATTCAAAATCTAGAGGCAGAGGTTATAAATTTTGCTATTATTATAAGAAGGATAATCATTTTATTTCTAAATGCTATAAGTTGAAAAATAAAGAAAAGAGAACCGGCACATATTGAGAGAAAAATAAATCCAATGATGATGGTAAAGCTTCTGTTGCTTCTAGTTCAGATAATTTTGATGGTGATACTCTCGTTGTTTTTGCCGGATGTGCTAATAATGGTGATGAATGGATTCTTGATTCTGGTGCTTCCTTTCATATATGCATTAATAGAGATTGGTTTATCACTTATGATTCAGTTAAATCTGGTAGTTCTGTTAGAATGGGTGATGATATACTATGTCAAATTGTTGGAATTGAATCTGTTCAAATTAAGATGCATGATGGCATTGTTAGGACTTTGACTGATGTTAGGCACATTCCAGATATGACTAAGAATTTAATTTCTTTGAGTACTCTTGATGGCAAAGGGTACAAATACTCCGGTGGAGATGGAGTTTTAAAAGTGTCAAAAGGTTCTCTTATTGTCATGAAAGCTGATTTGAAATCTGCAAATTTGTACCGTCTCCGTGGTACTACCATTACAGGTGATGCCGCTGTAATTTCTAAATCATTATATGATTTTGATACTACTAATCTTTGGCATATGCGTCTTGGTCACATGAGTGAACATGGCATGAAAGTTCTGAGCGAGAGAGGACTTCTTGATGGGCTTAGCATCAGTAAATTGAAATTTTGTGAGCATTGTGTGTTTGACAAACACAAGAGGGTAATGTTTAAGACCTCTACTCATACAAGTAAATGTGTTCTTGATTATGTGCATTCTGATTATGGAGACCATCTCGCAAGAGTTCTCTTGGTGGCCGTCGTTATATGTTGACAATTATTGATGATTACTCCAGAAAAGTATAGCCTTATTTTTTGAAATATAAATCAGATGCATTTTCAGCATTTAAATAGTGGAAGGTTATGGCTGAAAACCAAACCGAAAGAAAGGTTAAAATTCTTCGTACTGATAATGGGATGGAATTCTGTTCTGATGAATTTAATGACTATTGCAAGTCTGAAGGCATTGTTAGGCACTACACTATTCCTGGTACGCCTCAACAGAATGGTGTAGCTGAGCGTATGAACAGAACTATCATCTCCAGAGCTCGTTGCATGTTGTCCAATGCTGGCCTTAATAGGCGTTTTTGGGCTGAGGCTGCTTCCACTGCTTGCTATCTTATTAACCGTTCACCCTGTATTGCTATTGATAAGAAAACTCCAATTGAGGTATGGTCTGGTTCACCTGCTGATTATTCACAATTGAGAGTTTTTGATTGTACTGTTTATGCTCACGTTGATAATGAAAAATTAGAGCCTAGAGCTATTAAGTGCATCTTTCTTGGTTATCAAACTGGTGTTAAAAGTTATAAATTGTGGAATTTACAAACTCAAAAGGTTGTGTTTAATAGGAATGTTATCTTTAATGAAACTTCTATGCTATCTGACAAACTGTCTAGTGATACTCCTGTTGAGAAACAGCAGAAAACAAACGTGCAAGTGGAGCATTTTGTTGATGTTGATAATACACCAGAGAATGATAATACTGTTGTCCAAGATGCACATATTCATGATAATTCACCAATTGTTGATGATTCATCTTCTGTTGAGCATTCTTCTTCAGTTGTGCAGCCTCCACAACATTCTATTGCAGCTAATAGGTCCGTAAAGACACGTAAGCCAGTTAGAAGATTAATTGAAAAATGCAATATTGCTTATGCTTTAAGTGTTGCAGAAGAAATCGAAGGTAATGCAGAACCTTCTAATTATTCTGAGGCTATTAATTCTATTGATTGCAACAATTGGGTGACCGCTATGCAAGATGAGATGGAGTCGATTGAAAAGAATGGTACTTGGGATTTAGTAAAGTTGCATAAGGATAAAAATCATGTCCGTTGTAAATGGATTTTCAAACGGAGGAAGGTATTTCCCCAAGTGAGCCTGCAAGGTATAAAGCGAGATTGGTTGCTAAGGGCTATAGCCAGATTCCAGGTATTGATTTTAATGATGTTTTTTTCCAGTTGCGAAGCATAGTTCTATTCGCATGTTGCTCAGTATTGTCGATATGCATGATTATGAACTTGAGCAATTGGATGTTAAAACTGCATTCTTGCATGGGGAGTTAGATGAAGACATTTATATGGACCAACCTGAAGGTTTTGTTGTTCCTGAAAAATAAAACCTTAGTTGCAAATTAAAGAAATCTCTTTATGGATTGAAACAATCTCCTAGGCAATAGTATAAGAGATTTGATTCATTTATGCTCTCTAATGGTTTTAAGCGGTCTGATTATGATAGATGTGTTTATTTAAACACTGTTAATGGTTCAGCTATTTATTTGTTTCTATATGTTGATGATATGTTGATTGCTGCTAAAGAAAAATCAAAAATAGCAAAATTGAAAGCACAATTAAATAAAAAATTTGAGATGAAGGACTTGGGTGCAGCTAAGAAAATTCTTGGTATGGAAATAATCAGAGATAGAAAATCTGGTTTATTATACCTCAGTCGGCGAGGTTATATTGAAAAGGTTCTTCGTCGATTTAATATGCATGATGCAAAACCAGTGAGTACTCCGTTACCTGCACATTTCAGATTATCTTCAGATTTATGTCCAAAGTCAGATGATGATATTGAGTACATGTCTAGAGTTCCATATTCCAGTGCAGTTGGTTCTCTTATGTATGCCATTTTATCTCATGTATTGAGTGTTGTCAGTAGATACATGGCTAATCCTGGTAAGGAACATTAGAGGGTTATTCGATGGATTTTTAGATATCTGTGTAGTACTTCTATTGCTTGTTTGCAGTTTGATAAATCTAGAGATGGACTTGTTGATTCTGACCATGTTGGAGATTTGGATAAAAGGAGGTCGCTCACAGGTTATGTTTTCACCGTTGGTGGTTGTGCTGTTAGTTGGAAAGCCTGTCTGCAAGCTACTGTTGCTTTGTCTACTACTGAAGCTGAATATATGGCTATTTCTAAAGCTGGTAAAGAAGCTATTTGGTTGAGAGGTTTATCTTGCGTTACCATACATTGTGATAGTCAAAGTACTATTTATCTCACAAAAGATCAGATGTTTCATGAGAGAACAAAGCACATTGATGTAAGATATCATTTTATTCGAGGTGTTATTGCTGAAGGTGGCATTAAGGTACGCAAGATAAGCATTCATGATAATCCAGCTGATACGATGACAAAGCATATTCCTACATCTAAGTTTGAGCTGTGCTCAAGCTTGGTTGGTATTAAAGTTTGAAGTCCAAGTGACTTTTGGCGCCGGTGAAATTTATTATTGAAGAAAGATTATTGTTGATTCTTCGTTGCTACGAGATGGAATTCGTCTCAAGGTAAAGTTTGTTGGATATTGATCCGAATTCTCAGTTGGGCTTTAGGGACGCCTTAGCCCGTTATGTTGTGACCCAAGTAGGTCACGTGTTCCACCCTATAAATACATCTGGTAAACCGTCGGAGAGAGGTGACGCCTCATTGTATTCCTCCGCGTTCTGTAAACACTTTCCGATACAGTGGAGTTTTGCCGGCTGGCGCCCATGGTTTTTTTCCCGCGAGGGTTTTCCATATAAAATCGTGTCTCGTGTTCGATCTTGTTTATTGTATTATTTGCTAACAACTATGGCCACACTCATCTTTATACTATCTTCAGCAGCATACTCATTACATTCCTTAGATTTAAACTTCATTCCGTGTTAAAACAATGTGAAACAGTGTCAGCTTTTTCAAGATGAGGCAACGACGTGGCATGCACAGGTTAGAGATGACAAGCCAGACAAGTGAAAGGCTGTAGGGGTAAAGAGGATATCTTGCAACTTTAGCGTGTGTCATGTCTTTATTGGCTTGTTGCCTAGTGCGTTACATCCGTACAAATGGCAAATCTGTAATCATCTCTTTCCAATGGCAAATTTGTAGAAGCAACCGTAAAAATGCTAGAAGATGGGCATCCATAACAGTAAAAAGAAAACAAATAGTCCGACGTCAGATTTCTCGAATTGGAGCCCGGGACGTAAGGTCTCCAGGCCACACGTGGAATTCTCACGGCTAAACTGTAGCCACTTTGTTAAATTCAAATGTTTAATTGGACCATCAATTATGCTTGATTAAGTAAGAAGTTTGGCAGAATTGAGATTGACTCGACCTTGAACCTGGCTGGAGAGAGCGCTAGATTGGAGAACTTCCGGCAGGGAAGCGCAAGAAAGTCTTGGGAGCAAAAAAAACAAAAAAGGTCGCTGGGGGCTTGAAAATCCGCTCCATTTCACGTGCTAATGGCGCCTAATGTAGTTAATGCTGTTGACAAACCAAATTATTTTGTCCGTCGTCCGATCCGTTTGTGTGACCAATCTCTTCCACGGAGGTCGAGTACAGATCAGATCGACAACCTTTCGTTGACGCATGCACGTCATGCATGTGGCATTTATACGTCTGCTGGACGCTTGACTTTTGAGAAGGGTGGTTGCCTCATAGAGTATATAGGGTCCGATTGGCTCCCTGATGTGCCCAGCCTGGCCCGATCCATAGAGCTGGCTCTTTAGAGCCTGACCCAATACATACAAATAAGGTTTGATTGGTTGCTCGGATGCGCTCAGTCTGGCCGAATTGAGATGGTGATTGGTAGGCTGGTTTGCATGCAAAGTCTCTCACAGCCAGCCAAGCCCAAGGCCACCTCGTGCACGCGCTCAGCCAGGCCCGTGGGATACGCTCAATTTTCTCGCACGCGCCCAGCCAGACCCAAGGCCACCTCGTGCACGCGCCTAGCCAGACCGAGAAGCACATCTAGCGTACCAATCACATGAATTTTGTATCCGACGAGTCTGGCTGAACCGGATGCAGGCAACCAATCAGACCCACCATAACATATCTTTCATTCTCTCAAACTAATCTCGGAATCGTTTTCTTGCACACGAGTTTTTTTAATGACAATGTAAACACACGAGACTGAGTGAACACTACTGATGTACACGTCCTTTATCCGCTCAAAGGAACGTACTACTACCATTATTCTAAGGTTTTAGAAACGGCCGCTGCGGCTGCTATAATATTATCGCAATTATTTAGTGATTGGTGTCGTCTCAAACGTGACATTTTGGACACTCGTGGTGCAAAGCTACGCTACCACCGTACGTACTAAGTACGGTTGACTTTTTTTTACAACTTTAATCTTTCATTTTATTCAAAACATTTGTTAAAACATATAAAAATATAAATCATACTCAAACTACATTTAATGATAAATCAAACCAAAATAAAATAAATGATAATTTATTATTTTTTAAATGAAAACAACAACCATTTTTTAAAAGACTCAACCCCGTCATGTATCTGTGGATGGAGAGAGTAACTATTAACGCAACATCCACACGTTGCACTCGCGTGCCTGAACCATCTCGATTTGATGCCGTGTCTAGTTAATTAGAGCGTTGTGGTACGGCTACTAACGCCTTCAGGGCGGTCTGTCACTCTGTCGTCGACGGTAAATTTACCTCTCAGGCAAGCTCTCACACCAAGATGTCAAGCAAAAGCAAGGTTTTATTTTACTAATGAAGCACACACTGCCCATGCAGGCCCTACCTTTAATTGCTTTGCCCTGCAACGAAATGGATTATATATGCCTTTAGAACCCTACCCAAGCAGACTAACTACTCTCACAGATAATGCGGTCGATCGAGCCATAGTCATCTCATCACTAGTACTCCATTTGATTCCAAACATAAATAGGTTAACTATTAGGACATTATTTGGTCTACAATATGTGACACCCTTGATTTTTATTAGAATGATATACGATTCTAAGAACGCTCCAATCCCTCCGTCCCAAATTGTAAAAAAAATAGATCTTATTTTATCCGTCCATATTCGGATGTTAACAAATTTAGACATATTAAATACAGATACATGGAATAATGAATCAAGTAGATGCCTGAAACCCTTACAATTTAGAACGGAGGGAGTAGAAAAGTTATGCTCCTATATACATTATGAAACCGGTGTCTATGATAATTAAGTCTAATATCATCAACTGTGTGTCCTCAATCTCCTTAATAAATCTACTTAAGTTGGGCCAATTAGAGTCTTAAAATGGCGTACACTTGGACATGCAGGGAATACAACATATATAACTGTGAAACTCAATGCAAATCTTAACTATTTGTAACGGCCTAGATGCTTATATGATGATCATGGAAAGCGTGTGTGTCCTTTCATCCATCAAATGCATCATCTTAGTCAATTTCAGTGTTTAAAAATCTTGGTTTGAATGTTGGGATGAAACTAGAATGAGAAATTCTTGAGTGAGGACAGTTAACTCATTTTCTAGGAGTTTTAACGGCGGACTGTCCGACTCTCATGGGCGGACTGTCCGCAAGTCTAACTGGGAAAAGTCCTAGAACCCGGCTGGGCACTGTCGAGTTTTTACAGGTCAACGGCGGACTGTCCGCGCCTTTGGGGGCGGATTGTCCGAGAACCCACTCAGGGAAGGTTGTAGGTTCTGGTAAATTCTACCTCCTAACACCGGACTGTCCGGTCTCTCCGAACGGATTGTCCGTAGTACTAACCGGGTGGCAACTCAGAATCGAGGCTGGTTCTGAGTGGATTTTTACTCCCAACGGCGGACTGTCCGGGCCTATAAAGGCGGACTGTCCGCAGTACTAATTTGAGGAACCGGCAGTTACTCTAGGTAGATTTTACCTCCTAACGGCGGACTGTCCGGCCCCTTAAGGGCGGACTATCCGCAGTACTTGTTTAGGGAACCTGCAGGGACTCGGGACGTTTCTGAGCGAGGTTGAATTTATAAGGAAGGGCGGACTGTCCACAGCGTAAAAATTTCAGGACTTAGTTTCTGCGAGAAATAGACCTTTCTAGGGCGGACTGTCCGCGTTTTTAGTGCGGACTGTCCGTGAAACGCATCGCTAGTAGTAAAAGGTCGCGTGGCAAGCATGCGTGGCCGTGGGGGTGGACACGCGCCCAACCCCGCGCCCCTCTAAGGCCGAACCGGCCTTTTCCCATACCCTCTCCACCTCCATTCAGCCCCTTCTCCCTCTCTCTCAAGAACACAAAAGAAGAGAGCTTTTTCTTCAAGTTCTTCCCTCAAGATCCACCGTTGGAGGCCATTGGAGACCATGGAGCCCCTCTCCCATCGTCCCTAGGTGATCCTCCATCAATGCCCTTCGATTTCCCCGCGTTTCCATGGTGGAAAACCTTAATCCCCTCTCTCCCATGAACTTTCTCTCTCTAGGTCAAGAAGGAGCTCGTGACCCGATCTCTCTCCCCTTCGATTTCCATCACTTGGGGGCTGCTCTAAGCACTTCCTACATCCTAGGTAAGCCCGATTTCGTGGGTGGTATGGATTACAATGGTGTGCTCATGGGATTCATGATGACCATGGAGCTCTCATGCATGTTGTGACTTGAGGATTTCTAACCCTAACATGGTAATGTAGGTGCAATTTTTGGATGATTTAGCATGATGTGGATTAGTAGAATGCCATTACCTAGGTAGGTTCACCAATGGGTTAAATATGGATCTATCCTTGATTAGGAAGAATATAAGCCATATTTGGATAACATTTTGGGGATTGTTTGATTTAACTATGGTTATGTCTTTACATACTAGAACCAAATTGTGATAGCCTTCTTTCGTATGTGCTATGTTTCTTGATTTAGCATCCATGACATATGAGGAATAATTGAAGTGTTCATGTTTAAGTCACTTTGTATCATGCTTTGATTGATTGTTATTTGTATGATGTTCTACTAATTATTTCTCTATGTGGTACTAGTTTGGTCATTTTATTTTACTTTCATGTCTCTCATGCTTAGTATAGTTTCTACCCGTAAACAATGAGGTTGTGCATATGGTTATTTTTTGCCCTGTCCTTAGAAAGTAAATAAGTAAAATCTTTCTTGCCTTCTTTTGTATTAAATATATGCAGCCTTGCTTGTGTCTATTTCTAAATGCATTGTTTAAGTCTTTAGAACCAATTATTGGTTAGCTTCCATCTTGTACATGCTATGTTTAGAGTAGCTCTTCCTTTTTCACAAAATAACATACGAAAGTAGTGCAAGTTATATTTATTCATGGGATAGCTAAAAAATTAGAGTACATGCTTTACTAGTTATAGTTGCATTTAAACACTAAACTTTGTGTTCCAACTTGATTATTTGTGTATGTTCCTCTATGACGTTTATGCTTCCTAGTTTTATCACTTGTTTTGAAAGTTGGTGCTTGATTTGATTAAGTGAAAGATGTTGTTCTATTTCTCCTTCTCTAGAATTTAGTTTAGTGAGGCCTAACTTTGTACAATTGTAAGCATGTGCTTTATTTATAGACAAAGTTGCACCTTGAAGGTAGTTTGTTTTGATATTGTGTAGTTGATCTTTTAGACTAAAGGCATGTGTTCTCAATTTAATCATTCTTGTTATTAGGCATGCCTTCTTTATATTTTGTACTGTCATACTTGGCATGGCGGTACCTAGCGTGCATAAGTTATGAATGACACATGCTTGCGGATTCTTTCCTTGGTTGATATTTCATATTTGGTAGAACCTTCTCCCTTTTTGTATATGACATGCTAGTATAAAAAATATGTTATGAGTTTGTATGCTTGTTTGCTTGTGCTTTCACTAAAGTTAAGTATGTCCATTGCATTTCATGTTATCATACATATGCATTCATGGCATTCATTCTAATTCCTTGCATACGTTTAATTTAGTGATCGCTTCTCCGAAGTGTCGCAATCTTGATGATTGAAGTTAACTTGGGTTGGATCTCGATGGAACACCGAATTTCAGGCAGGCACCTGTTTCTCACCCTATTTTGGATCAATATGAGTCATTATATTATATATTGTTTGTGCATGAGTTTAACTCTATTAGTTCATATGTGATGTGTAGAATCTATTTGGCATTTTCCCTAGTTCTAGCTTAATGACTGTGATGAATATGTATGATAGGTGTCTCGATTAATGCTTAGCCATGCTTAGTTTCGATAGAAAACGAGTGGTGGCAAGGTCACCACCGCTCGCGAGATTTAGGAGTTATCTTTAATTCAAATTCTTATCGGAATGATAAAAGTGAATCGTTATCCATGTTAATATGATTCGGGCTTGGAGCAAGGCGATGCTTGCTAAAGTCATATAAGGATGATCGTTGTCGCCTTCAGGATTGAGCACCATTCAGTACTCACCACATACCAAATATAACAGTACGGGAAGCAAGTAGCATAAGTCGCCCGGTTCACCCGATGGATTCGGATGAGATAGTTAAGATGTAGCTGGAGTTGACCTAACGTACTTGGGGCTCAGTGCATCTAGCCATTCCCATCCGTTCAGAGAGCGTGTGGGGCGGGTATGTGAAAAGTCGAGGGCATGAATCAATCATTATCCTAGGCCAAGGATATGGAGGTTCGGTCTTGTGCCTCGTGTGGAAAAGGAGTACACCCCGGCCGGGTAAAAATCTATTCAAATAGCCGCGCTCTCGGTCACTGAGCACGCTCTCTGCCGTCCTTCAACTTAGAGTCCCGTATGCGAGCTATGGAAGATTGGCTCTTGAATCATGATGATATTTACTTTTATGCAATGGTATTGGTGAATGCTTAGAGTAAGGCTAGATGCAGTGTCTTTTGCTTATCATAACTTGGTCAAATGCTTCCGCTTTCACAACGTTCAAATTTAGTTGATAGAGCCTCTTGCATTCACCATATTTATTTTTGGGATAAGTCCTGCTAATACGCAATGTACTAACGGTGCTGCCGTAAAGTTGTTTTGCAGGTACTAAGAAGGTGTCTTCAACCATGTTATCCTGCCGGTGCCGGCAAAGTGGTTGCATGGTAGAGCTCCTTCTATGCTATGGTGGTGATGTCCCTTGAGCAAGGGCATCACTTTATATTATTTCCGCTGCGTAAACTCTCAACATAGAAAACATGGTAGGATAGCCACCTAGTTTAGTTGGACAGCTGAATCTAGAATGGCTAAGATTTGCTTTACAAGTTTAAAAATGTTTCTCTCTTATGTATCTATGTGATGCTTGCCATGACGTGCACAGTATGCAGTTGTCCTAGGCGATGTTTGGGACGCATACCGGGGAATACCGGAGTTAATTCTACTAAATTGAGCCGATCAAGTGGTTGATACTCGGTTTAGTGGATTTAACTTGGGCGGCTCCTGACACTATTATCTGCCATGTGATCATATGTGTGCTTTAGTATTAAGTATACACCCTAGTTGATTAGAGGGTTGATGATGAAAGGGTTCAAAAAAATTAGGGAGCAAAAGCAAGCATAAAGCATCTAGTTCCCTGTGGGCACATGATGGGAACTTCTCCTATTCAGCCGAGGCTTGGTGAGCTACGTATAGCTGAAAAAGTTCTAAAGCTTGTTGAGGCCAAGGAGTATTACATATTAGTGCTATCCTAATGGAATGAAAGGTTTCCATAGCATTAATTGTAGTGTCTAAGTAAAACGATGATATGATGGTAGAGTTGAGGGAAAAGGAAACCATTTCATATGCAAGCACGGTGCCACAATCAAGAAATGAATAAAGGGAGATGTAGGGTGAAGGAAGGGAGAAGAGAAAGAAATGGATGAGAATTATTCCGGTGAAAGTGAAACCATTCAATGAGAATATAGTTTCTGCATGTAGTGTCTAAATGGCACGGCAACTATAGAAGACTACATGGTAGTTTCCAGATTAGGATTGCTCTTAGAGCACATGTCAGCAATGGAGAGGAGAAGGCTAAAGAAGGAAAGAAAGAGAGCTTGAGGGCCAAAGGGGTAGAAAAATGAAGGTAATGGGCAATATAGTCTAAAGCGTCGAAGGATACATAAATATATATAAATATTGTATCACCAACCTTATTTAGACATTTGTAGCAACATTGCTAGCTACTCCCTCAATTCAAAAATACAATGGATCTTAGGATTTTTATGACAATTGAATGGAGATGTCAACAGTTCCATCTCACATGCACCCTCTCATTACCCTATATAGGTTTTTATTGGCCTATAGTTAGGGGAAATAAGGAGGCGGAACACTTTAATTGATAAAAGGTGTCCTAATTCACACTGAATCCCTTGTATTTTGGCACAAATTTCAAATGATTCGGTCTCTTATATTTTAGGATGGAGGGAATGTATCACACCTACTTATTCTAACCTCAACCCCCATAGCCACAAATGTATTTTGGATTAGATCTTTATCAATATTTACTCCAATGGCTCCACATTTTTATTTTGCATCCAGCCTTCTTTCTTCGGCCATGGTGTCTGGTACTCACCTTTGCCATGTCCTTCTCCCATTTTCAATAACTCCTATGGCCAGATCTAGCGGCCCTGTTTGGTACAACTTATAAGCAGTTGTGGCCACAATAAGCCAATATTAGCAGCCAAACGGTGTGCTCTTTTGCAGCTTTTTTCCCAAGCTTTTTTTCACTGCCTCCATCTGTTATAACACGCTGAGATTGTAACTCTAACTTATAAATTATAGCATATCTCCTTTTTAAAATCTAGCATTTTTAATAAGGCATTATTTGAAGAAAACATATCTCCATTTCAAACGAAGTGTAATGTATATGTGCACTTCATTGGTAAATGTGATTATTAGCTAGAATAACAATATATTTGACTTACTAGTACATTGAATTATTTGCATGTGAGTAAAATGCATTAGTTGTTCAGAGAGTTGCCACTAGGTCTGAAAAAGATCTATATGCCAAAAAGTTAATAATTATGGCACTTGAGGTCCAAATCTCACTAACTAGCATGGATTTGCTTAGGTTGCATGCCAATATGTCCATGCACTTCACCTTCCGTGACTAATGTGGAGCTATCATCATTGTTCTTTTTCATTGGTTTTTATGCGGAACTCAAGAGAGTGGTAAGGTAGCAAGGATGATGGGTTGAAAAAAATCGAAGGCCACATACTTTAGACAGTTCAACACAGAATAGAGGGTTTTGGATCTCGAGTGAACTGCTTAGTGAACGTAGGGATTAGGTGAATAGTTGAAGACCTATTGACCTTAGAACAAGTTTTTGTATTTTTTTTTCCCCACTTTGCATGCGTCTGCGTAAAGGAGGTCAACGGAAATACAGTAGGAGACAGCATCCGGGTGGTATTGTATCGTACTAGCAGTCTAGTACTTTGCTCCCTTGGTTTTAGAAAAGAAATTATGAGCAGGCAGCTTGTTGTATGTATGACCATCATGTCCCACACTCCCACGGACGATGATTAGATTCTCCTTTGCGGCCTTCACACTGTCAGCCGGGCCCACTCCTGACTAGTACCGATCGATTGATGTGCACTGAAAACTGCTGGAGCCGACGCAGTGCCTGTCTGCCTGCCTGTCTACCTGCCTCCTCGATCATCTACGCTACGCATGGCAAACGGTCCAAACGTACGTCGCAGGCTAAAATGCAACAAAAGGCTTTGGCACGGCAATCACACAAATCATCGTGTCAATCCTCGAATTCCAAGTAGGATCTTGCATTGTCTACTTCATCGAAACATTGCCACGTCATGGTTATTTGGTCGGTTTTAACTTGCCAGGCATGATCGCATATTTGGCCCCTTGACCCACTGTCTGCAGACGACATATCTGTTTGGTGCACTTTCACAACGATCGTGCCTTTGGTTTTGTTCACCGCACATTTTTTTCCTCGGTTCTTTTTTACGTGCATGCATTATTTGATGTGTTAATATCTGATGGACATATGGTTTATACAATTTGTTAATATAAAATAAACACCATAGCGTAATGGCAAAAAAAAAAAAGTCTACGCAGCCCGATCAACATTTTTCCTTTCAAAACTCCGAAATTTTAACAGAAAGCGCTGAAAACTGTTGAAAAAACACTGACTTTTGTTTTTGAATTAGGTTGCCCTTTACCTAGAACCTTAGTTTCATTTTTGTCTGCTAGTATATCTTGAGTTCCATCTATTCTGTCTCTCATGAAACCGTCTCTATATGTTATTATATTGTCAAAATGATAATGTGTCATATCATTTATATCGGTAATAAAACTTAAATAAAATCCCCCAGAAATACTACCGGCAGCAGTTAAATTGGACTACCGAGGCAGTTGACCGGAGATTCAAGCGAGACCAAACCATGCCCAGGAAGTACAAACATACAACCATGTTTTACACTTTCACTACATCGGTCACATGCAATGCAAGGCCGTGGCGCGTACCTGTTGTCACGTACTGCTACACTCGGTTGGTGCGTGCCGTCCACAGACAGCGGATGCCATTGCCCGGCTTTCTGCCCAAGCCTGACTTCGGAGAGAGTACCTGTACCTGTGACCGCCCGGGGGCCTCCACGTTATTACCACCACCACCCAGCCACTCATCAGCTCACTGCTCAGTGCTCACCGGCTGCTGCTGCATGCTGCGGCCATTCCTCGAACCCCTCACCCCAGCACGCGCCCACGCCCTCGCCCTGTCTCCCTCCCTGACCCCCTGCTCTCCCACCACCACTCACCAGCACAAAGAACCAAGCGCCGCCCAAGCCCAAGCCGCCCGGCAGCACCGGGCGCGAGCGAGGGCGATGGCCTCCGCGCGCCTCGCGTCGCCCACCTCCCTCATCCCGCTACTGCTGCTGCTGTGCCTGTGCGCCGCGCCCCCGCCCCCGTCCCGCGCGGCGGACGACGGCGAGGTGCGCGCGCTGCTGGCGCTGCGGGCCGCGCTGGACCCCACGGGCCGGCTGCTCCCCTCCTGGGCGCCCGGCCGCGACCCCTGCGGCTTCGAGGGCGTCGCCTGCGACGCCCGCGGCGCCGTCGCCAACGTCTCGCTCCAGGGCAAGGGGCTCGCCGGCACGCTCCCGCCCGCCGTCGCGGGGCTCCGCTCCCTCACGGGCCTCTACCTCCACTACAACGCGCTCCGTGGCCCCGTCCCGCGGGAGCTCGCCGCGCTCGCCGCACTCACCGACCTCTACCTCGACGTCAACAACTTCTCCGGCCCCATCCCGCCGGAGATCGGCGCCATGCCGTCCCTGCAAGGTACGTTTGCATCGCTGACTCGCATCGCGTGCTGCTGCATGTGCCCGCGCCGTCGACTCTCTGGGCTGGGGTCGATGTGCGATTCATTTCTGTTCGTTTTTTTTTTTTTTTAAATTCCTTCGGGTCGTCGACTTTGCTTGGCGTTTCTCCACTCCAAAGTCCAAAAAAGGCTAAAATGCTGCTGTACCTAACTATCCGTTGAATTCGTGCGAGATTTTGCCCTCCTGCTCCCAAGTTGCAGCAGCAACCAGCCAGAACCAGCTCCTGTTGCTCAGATGGCTACATGTCTTGGCTCATCCACCACACCCAACATTTCGTTCCAGATTTCCCATCATTCCATAATCCATGGTTTCTTTTCTTGGGTTTGTTTCCCGTTTTGGTCACCCTTCCTTCTGCTCATAACTCATATACCCAAACCAGTATTCCCAACCAATCATCTCCAGATGCTGTTGCTCTGTTCTTGGAGGATTTCTGGTTCTGGTTCTGACGATTTCTGATTATAATTCAATGGCTCAATGCTGCTCTCGCTCGCTCTGGTGTCGCTCGCAGTGGTGCAGCTCTGCTACAACCAGCTCACCGGCAGCATCCCCACGCAGCTGGGCAACCTCACCAGGCTCACTGTGCTGGCCCTGCAGTCCAACCGCCTCACCGGCGCCATCCCCGCCAGCCTCGGCGACCTGCCGCTGCTCGCGCGCCTCGACCTCAGCTTCAACGCCCTCTTCGGCTCCATCCCCGTCAGGCTCGCGCGCCTGCCCCGCCTCGCCGCGCTCGACGTCAGGAACAACTCCCTCACCGGCAGCGTGCCCGCCGGTAAATCTCTCCATCCATTTCTTCATTACTTTTGCTGATTGATTGCTTGGTTTTCTGCTTAATTGCTGCTTCGCTTCGCTTCGTCCCATCCCAACCCAAGACCTGGCGGCCAGGCTGCAGGCCGGCTTCCAGTACGGCAACAACAGCGACCTGTGCGGCGCCGGGCTGCCGGCGCTCCGCCCGTGCACCCCGGCCGACCTCATCGACCCCGACAGGCCGCAGCCGTTCAGCGCCGGCATCGCGCCGCAGGTCACGCCCCCCGGCGGCGGCGGGAGCGGCGGACGCGCGCCGTCCACCAAGGCGCTCGCGGCCGTGGTGGTCGTCGCTGTGGTCCTGCTCGTGGCCACGGCGGCCGGCCTGTTCGCGCTCTCGTGGCGCCGGTGGCGCGCGCAGAGCGCCGCCGCGGGGGGCTCGCCGTCCACGACCTCCGGCGGCCGGTGCAGCACCGACGCGGCGAAGGCGGCGGCGGCGGGGGCGGCGTCGGCTCGCAAGAGCGCGTCCTCGGCGCTCGCCAGCCTCGAGTACTCCAACGCCTGGGACCCGCTGGCGGACGCGCTGTCCCAGAGCATGTGGATCAGCACGGAGGAGGTGGAGTCCGCGACGCGCTACTTCTCGGAGCTCAACCTGCTCGGGAAGCGCGGGAGGAAGAAGGTCGCGGCGGCGGCGACGTACCGGGGCACGCTGCGCGACGACACGCCCGTCGCCGTGAGGCGGCTGGGCAAGACGTGCTGCCGGCAGGAGGAGGCCGAGTTCGTCAGGGGGCTGAAGCTGCTGGCCGAGCTCCGGCACGACAATGTGGTCGCGCTGAGGGGGTTCTGCTGCTCCAGGGCGCGCGGGGAGTGCTTCCTCGTCTACGACTTCGTGCCCAACGGCAGCTTGTCGCAGTTCCTCGACGTCGACGGCACCGGCGACACCGCCGCCGGCGGCTGCGGCCGTGTCCTCGGCTGGTCCACGAGGATCTCCATCATCAAGGGCATCGCCAAAGGTATAGCGGAACACCATCTATCGTCCCCTATCACCCTCAAGCCACCAGTTAGTTTGCTAGTTTCACTGATCTTTCCACTAGTGGTGGCTTTGTTGATGCCCAACCATATCTTTCATGCATTCACACTATTCTGTTCATACCAGTTCACACATCACAAATCACACCCACGCGCGCGCAGCAGCAGCAGCAGCAACGCACAAACCCAAACGATGATGCATGCTTATAGAGTTCTAGTTGGTGTGGTAGGTAGTGGAAGGCTGGAAGCTAGTTGTCATCTTGATTTGCCTGAAAAAGTATGGCACGCGTGCAACATTTGGCACCGGAATTGCAAATTTGCCCAAGTCTGTGTGTGTCATACATGGGCACACATGTGATTCTTGCAATCACCGGACTGATGGGATGGTACATTGATTCGTCTGTGCCGCTGGTCCTGCGCTGATTGCTCACATGTTTGATTACGCACAAACCTGTGAGCGCCAGCCACAATAGTCCCGTTCTGAACTTTTGTCTGCACAGAAAAGCTCTGCATGGCATGTCTCAGAAACTTTATTTGGTGGTGCTTTTATCATCAGTCGCTTTCTATCAGTGTTAAAAAATCATCGTCTAAATTGTTCAAGACACTTTGCATTGTGTCGCAGGGATCGAGTACTTGCACAGCACAAGACCCAGCAAGCCCGGTCTCGTCCACCAAAACATCTCGGCGGACAAGGTGCTGCTGGACTACACCTACAGGCCCCTCATCTCCGGGTGCGGCCTGCACAAGCTCCTGGTCGACGACCTCGTCTTCTCGACGCTCAAGGCCAGCGCCGCCATGGGGTACCTCGCGCCCGAGTACACCACCGTGGGCCGCTTCTCGGAGAAGAGCGACGTCTACGCGTTCGGGGTCATCGTGCTCCAGGTGCTCACGGGCAAGAGGAAGGTGACGCCGACGACGCAGCTGCACGGCGACGGCGGCGGTGTGGATGAGCTCGTCGACGGCAACCTGCAGGGAAGCTACACGGCGGCCGAGGCCGCCGTGCTGGTGAAGATCGCCTCGGCTTGCACCAGCGAGAACCCGGATCAGAGGCCAACGATGGAGGAGCTCCTCCGAGAACTGAGCACCATCTGATGGACAGACGTGTGAAAGTTTCCCATCATCCACTGTAAACTGTTTCATGCAAGACTCACATGCATGCCTTGACATTGTGCCAAGGGGCATGTGACCTAGTACCTACTTGCCTAGGATCACTAGTCAGTAATCACTGATCTTAGAGAAACATCTGATCGAGCTAGGCACTAATCAGTAATCACTGATAGATCTTAGGAAGCACATGCCTAGGATCATGAGATCTTGTATGCTAATGATGTGTCATTACCACCCGCTCTGAAAAGCGTGCCTTTGTTGTAGCTGACCTGGGTGTGCTCTGGCTCCTACATTTTGGTAGACTGAACGTGAATGCAGCCATTTCCTGCAGCAACTTTTTTGCTGAGCTCTAGTGAATCCAAGTGTACCAGCAACCCTGTGTGCCAAATTGGCTGCATCTCCTGAGGTGAGATTGCTGGCCACCATTCCAGGGAGGAAGGTGCCAAGGGTCCTGGAAGGCATGTGAGCTATATTTCTGTGTTGTCTTGTTTGTTGTCCGTGTTTGGGGTCCTGCCTCGTGATCACACACAGTAGAGGCCGTCTGTCAGCTGACTGATGAAATCTCACAGGCCGTATGTAAAGCTCTCGGTGGTCCTGGAATTGATATACTAAAGGCTGAGAGGCTGGACAAAATAGACTCTACCAAGCAATAAAATTATACACTGAAAGAACAAGAGCACAGGCACCTCCAGAAGGGCGAAACCCAAGGTGAGGCCGAATTACTGTGACTGTCTTTATTTTGTAAGATACTAGTGGATTAGGTTTTTTGGAATTGAGTCTTTGGAGCTTAGCAATGGTCATGTAGATAATTATTATTTATAATATTTGTAATATCTATCCTTGTTCTATTAGATAATTCTTGTAGAGAAATTTGTATCCATACCGTACCACTCCAATTTCTGAAAATTAGATAAATCCTAACCAGAGACAGTAGAGAAAAGATACATCTAAAAAAATCTCACAAAAAATTAGAAATCGCCGCCTATCTGTCATCTGTCAAGTAACCTTTAACAATAATAGGTATATGATCTATTTAGTTTTCTACAAGGATAGCTGCACTAAAACTATGAAAATAATTTAAAGTAACCCTCAGAATTGTATTTAAATTACCCACCTATGCCCTTTTTAAAGATAATTTAAAGTAACCCCTAAATAAAAGTTACCAACATATGCTACTATGAAACATGATTTAAAGTAACATCAAAATTTGTATTGAAGTTATCTATCTGGTTTCCATTACTTTGACAAATGAATTCTATATCAAACTATAGCTATTGCAGTCAAACTATAGCTATTGCATTAAAGAAGGAAAAGAATTAACAAATATAAGTCGAAGACGAGGAATGGTAGATGTCATAGAGAATTGAGAATTTTTCATGTCTTTCAATTCTTGTACTCATAATTGGAAAAGTATGGAAGAGTTCACATTTGTCAATGAAACAAGGTAAAAGAACTTTGGGCAATTTCGAAATCAGAGCAAGCATCTTAATACATATACCAAAAACATATTATTGGTCCTGCCTCGTGATCACGTACAGTAGAAGTAGAGGCTATCAGCTAACTGATGAAATCTCAGAGGCCATATAGAAAGCACTCTGTGGTCCTGGACTTTTGTGCTAGAGGCTGAGAGGCTGGGCAAAATAGATTCTACTAAGCAATATAATTATACACTGAAAGATCAAGATCACATGCACATCCAAAAGGGCGAAACCCAAGGTGCGGCCGAATTACTGTGGCTGTCCTTGTTTTGTAAGAGAGTGGATTAGGTTTTTTGGAAGTAAGTCTTTGGAACTTAGCAATGGTCATATAGATAATTATTTCACAATATTTATCACTCCTTCTATTACAAAATTATTCTATACAACATTTGTACCCATATCACCCCAATTTCTCAAAATTAGATAAATCCTAACGAGACAAGATAGAAAAAAGATAAATCTAAAATAATTCACAAAACATTAGAAATATCCATCCATCCGTCAAGTAACCTCTAATGATAATAGCAATCTGATATATTTAGTTTTATAAAAGATAACTACACAAAAATTATTTGTGTCCAATTAGATGGACACCATGATAAAGCTATTTAGAGCCTTATTAAACATGGATATTTCACTGTTAAGTCTTTATATAATTTCTTAGTGAACCAAAGCGCCTTACCTGTGGCGGAACCGCCCAATTTAGTACGGGCCAAGTACACCTGCCACCACTGGCCCACAGTGCACTTAGACCGAACTAAACTCGGTAGTCCGTCGAGCTACCCAGAAGGGCACTCGATGAAACCATCTCCCAGGGATGCCGACATCACACACGTTAAGCTCTCGGAAGAGCCACAACAATTACAACAACCCACCATTTCATACAAACATAATTTGATTGATTACAAATACTTTTGCTCAAAAGGAGTACAAGGTAGTGAAAAAGAACTTCAAAATAAACCTCGCAGCGGAATACATATCGTTACAAAGATGTAACGTGCAGCGGAAAGTAAACATCAAGTATGACCTCGAGCCCACCGTAGTCATCCTTGATCATAATCTGATATGCACCTAAAAGAAAAATATCAACAACAAACGGTGAGTTCGTGGGGAACTCGTAGGACTTACCCGTGGGCGGTTTCAGCCCGACACATTTGAGATTATGCAAGGCTTTTTGGTGGACTGACTTCTAAACCGCATAAGCTTACTAGAAGTGGGTCCTTAGCCATTGATTGTTTATTTAAAACATGTTATCGTAAGATAGCAGGATTTGACAGCTGCTACCCCTTAGTTGTGATTATCAACAATATCATAGGGGGAAAACTTGCAGAGAAAATAAAACAGGAACGCATGGCCCGTCCCAAGATTCATAGAGCCCCCATCGAACTCTTGGGAGTAGCCGTCTCAGGAGCGATGCCCCTATAGTCGGGTCATCTCTCCCTTGACCTCGAAGCATCTCCCAAATCCATCAACCTCCTCTCAGTGGATGGGCAGCACTATGAATAGTCGGACGGATCATACTTATCCAAGCATGTTGTATATAAAACATGAATATAAGCATAAAGTATTTAAGTTGTTACTACGTTGCCCGTCAGTGATATTTGGCATTCTCACACCTGGTGAGCATCAGCGATTCGAATCGATTTTTAATTCCCGGGAATAACTAAAAATGCCAGGGGCCCATATGCTTACTCACACGACGGCTTTCCCACATATGATCCCCCGCCTCCACTTGTCCCATCCCAAGTTTGATTCACTCCCGCCTGACCTCCGGGTTGTGCCCCCATGACGAGCCTGCCGGCATCCCGGTCTCCCCGTCATGAGCACCAAGCTCCCCCGGACCACCTTCCTCTCAACCAGTGGGTAGGAACGTGTTTCTGTTCTCCGGATGGCACAAGTAAGGTTTCACCGGCCCCATATACCGGATAAGCACTCTAGCAATGTTATGCCAATCAGCAGGCGAACAGCGGACGGGCCTTAATCGACTCGGGCGGAGTCCACCAACACATTATCACAATCTCATCATATCAAACCATATCTCCGCCCGGTCTCAACTTATCATCAAGTCATACCAGATTGCCTTTCGATCCAAGGATTTGTAAAAACAATTTGTAGTCCCTATCATCTCGCGAGTGAATACCTTCACTCGTCTTCTACCGTCTAAGCATGGCTAAGCATAGACTTCGTTTTATCCTTTCTACTTTGGGCATCAAGGATTTATGCAAGTGGGGTTTCATAAAATCCCTAAACGTAATGCACAAACAAGAATAGGGTGGTGAGACTCCCTAGATAGGTGAAAATGCCTAAGGGGCCTACCTTTGTTGTTGACAACTTGAACAAACTAAACTACTGTTAGTTTGCCGGGTTGTGAGGCTGCGCCCCAGGCAACCCCTTGTTACAGGGACGGCCAACTCAGCGACACGTCGTCTTCGTGCTCCGGGTTCCACTTGTTGTCTGGCTTCTCGATCAACGGTAGATCCTGCGTCGGCTCCTTGATCCCGTGGTCTATATGCATGCCAGATATGCAAATGAGTGTAAGGATGCAATGCAGGATAGAGTGCAGTAGAAAAGTAACCCACGGTGGATACTACATGTCAAAGTAAATAAGCCTTCTTATTTCAGGTCTACCTCCCGAGGAAGGCATTCATACTCTCCTAGGAAAATCCTGCATGCCATCTTTTAAGAAATCGTATAAACCCTCACCTAAAGCTAGCTCAACTAATCATATTAACTAAACTAGCTTACTCTTTAGAGTGTAATTAGCAAAAGAGTTTACCTAATACAAAACAGTGGTTTAAACCTGCACATATATACTTTCTGAGTCCCATGTATCATGTACAAGCCACCAAAGTTCCCCTGAAATTTTCCTAGCCATTTAACCCCACTTTTTCCTTATTTTCTTTCCTAGCTAGTGGCACTTTGTCCATTTCAAAACACCATTCAAACTTGACATGCACAAACTCATATTTTACCAGTGACTCTTATCAGTTATCTAGTGCATAGGAAAAATACCAGATGACTCATTCTAGCAGGTTTTGCATGGTGTTCACTTTTTAATTAATAGAAAGGTACATTATGCAAATATAATGGCAAAGTCCCACCTAACAGCAAGCACTATGGCCATAAAGTTTGTCATAGTGTTCTCATGTGCTACAAAGCTTAATGACCAAGTTTTACCATTTTAGAAGTTCATCTAGATCACTTTTTTCTATTTATTTCCCTTTTACATACATGCACAAAACCGAGGGTAAAATGGTCATTTCACTCATCTTTATCATACCTAACCTGTAGATCTACTCAAGAGGAGTTCATAGGTACTGAGTTTGCCCATTTTGGATTTTTCTTTGAATTGATATGATTTTTCAAAGTTTCAGCTCAAAATAAATATAGATCTAGGATCTATACGCAATTAACCATAACCTCCAGGGGCTAGACTGTAAGGTTCTCAAGACTCAGTGCATAGTACAGAAATCGGGACAGAATTTACCAAAACTGCAGGGGGTTATTCACAAAAACGCGCGGTCTTCTTCTTCCTCCGGTCACGGACGGACGGCGCGGCGCGGGGGAGGAACGGCGGGGCTGCGCCGGCGGCGGGGAAGCCGGACTTGGAGCCGAGGCGGCGCGGGACGGTGGCACGGTCGAGGGGCTTCGTTTTCCTCAAGCCCTAGTTGCGCGAGGAGGTTGGGGTCGACGGGGAACGCGCGTGAACCGAAGGTGAACCGGAGCGGCCACGGCGCGGCGGTGCGCGGCGGCGTGGGCCGGATCCCGTCGGTGAGGCGACTAATGGCGGAGCCGCGGGGCGCTCGAGCTCCGCGCGGACGAGGTGGGCTCGGAGGCGGTGGTCTGGAGGCGAGGGGTTGGCCCAGAGAGGGCTCTCCACGGCGAGCCGACGGCGGCTATGGCGGTGGCGGGTGGGCGCCCGTGGGGAGAGGTGGAGGAGCGACGGCGAGGGCTGAGGAGTAGCCGGGGCGACGGAGGAGGGTGAGGCGATGACGGGGCGCGCGTCGGACGGGGCGGAGGCAGCTTGCGGCGGCCGGGGTGTGAGCTCGCCGTGAGCGCGGCTCTGGCGGGCGGCGCGCGGCGCTCTGTGCGGGCGGAGGCGGAGAGAGGGCCGGGAGTGGGGGAAGAGGGCGCGGGCGAGTGGAGCGGGGATGGGGTAGTGTCTGGGTTCAAGAGGAGGGCGCGGCCGGTCGGGGCGGAGGCCACGGCGGCGATCCGTGGGCGCGCGGCGCTGCCCGGCCGTCGCCGGCCGCGTGGTCGCCATCGGCCCGGACACGGTGGCGGCCGGGGGCGCGGGGCCCACCTGTCATCGACCGGGAAAAAGGAGGGAAAAAAGAAAATAGAAAAATGTGTTTCCTCTTGTGCTGAAAATCGCCATTTAGACCAATTTAGAGGCCGAATTTGGAAAAACTCCAATTGAATGAAATGTTCTACTCTTTGAACTCTACAACTTTGTCAATAGGCATGATTTCAAATTCGGTATGGAAATACGAAATTCATTTGAATTTAGCTCTCAAGTTTAATTTGGCCTACAGTTCAGGGTTGCTTGGAAAATTCAAAACTCTTATTTCTGGGCCTTATCACCCAAGGAGCCTATTGACAATATTGTTTGAAATTTCAAAACCTACAATTTATTCAATTTGGGCCTTGCATGAAAATGGATGTAGGTTAGAGTAAAACTCCATTTTCCAAACTGGACAGATTTAAAGTGTGTTTCTAGGCTGACAAAAATTGGTTCAAAACACCTATTATAATTCATTTTATGACCAGACTCATTTTGACAAAGTTGTTTCCTAGATCATTTCCTACAACTTTGATAATATGAGCCTTCTCTAAATCACAACATATTTTGAAATACAACATACCCTTGTTTAGGGTTTTGGTAAAATAGCAGATTTATCCTAAGTAAAGCTTTTCTTGTTTTCATCTTTTGAAGTATCAAATGAAGTCCAAACACATCCACAATAGATGCATTTGAAAGGTGATGAGTCCAATTTTATTTCATAGAAAGGAATATTCTTAAGTGGTATAGTCAAATCAAAAGAAATTTCAGAATCAATTTGGGGATGGGCTAAAATTTCAGATTTGAGAAATTTTGACTTAGTGGTTTATCTACCAATTCCTCATTACTCTTTTAAGCATGATTTAGTCTTAATTCATCATTAGCTTACGTATAATTGTGTGTACGGCTTCTGAGATGCCAGGGGCATCACAACCCACCCCCCTTAAAGAAATCTCGTCCCGAGATTTGGAGGAAGCGGGGTTCTACGGCTTACCGCGAAGTGTAAATGGTTTCGGCGTCGTGATTTGTGTGCTTCTGTCACACATGGTGACACTTAATCCTTCACCAACTTGCTTTGTTAACAGGCTCGTGAATGGTTAGTGCCTCTTTAACACAAGTTTGTTACAAAGCTTTTGAATACCTCCAAGGTGGTCCTTCCCAGGGGCTCGGCAAGTCGTGGTTTATATGAGAGCGAATGAACAAACCGCAAAGACGGTGTGGCCAATGTGGAAATGGCAGTGCTTTGCTCGACTAATGGAACAGGGTTACTCCCTGACTTTGACACCAAGATTTATAAACGTGATGAATATATAGGCCTTGGAACAATTAGAAGCAAGGGGTACACAATCGGAGGACCGAACCGTGAAGGCTCTTGGGATTCAAAGGGTTATCAATGGATGTGCTTTTGAGAGACACATTCATTTCATTTGATAGGGACTGTGTACACATATAAGACATTAAATCCGAACATTCTTCAAAGAGCAAGATGTGGTGATACATAGCACATTCTACTCATCGTTTCGAGAAAGATGCCGTGGAAAGAGGATAGGACATATTCACCTAGATAAGGTGGTGGTTTGTATGATTTCATATAATTGATCAAGACTGACCAAGAAAAATATAGACAGAGGGCTTATGCTTACTAACAGAACACCAAGGTTAGTGAGCCCAACTTTGAGGATAATTTCAAAAGAAGAACGAAGCAACTCTTGAAAAGGACAATGCGACGAAAGCATTAGCCGAGAACAAAAGCTTAGTGCAGTGGATGATGCTGAAGTCCTTTAGGAGATAAGATTCAACATATATGAAGGAAGAAATCATAAGATAGAGGGTGGAAACAGAGTTGGTTGCTTCCCACCAATCAAGCGAGGCAAATTGGAAGAAGGCTATGGAATGATGTAGCAAAATAGTGGAAATGGAACCAAGCATCCCCACAGATACGGTCGTTAAAGCTGATCAAGGTAAGCATAGAGGAGTCCGAGAAAGATGTGGACGAGTGGAACCATAGAGTCGATCCGTCTCCGCTGATCGAGAAGAACATGACTCAACAAGGCGAGGCAAGGGTGTGAACGATACGGGGATTGAGATGGATTTTTCCCCACAGATCAAGAAAGGCAAGGTGAAACAAAGCAAGGAAACGATACTAGGCAGCAGTGGAAATAGAGTGAATTATTTCCACGAATTTGAAGGATAGAGGTCAACAAGGCGTTAAGAGTTGGATCGGAATGTTCCACAACTTCGGCGGTGTCATGCCTTGCATGTCTTGATACCAGCGCGCCCCTAGTGGAACCGAGTGACGGCCGTGCACCCAGGACCCTAGGTTCCGTCGCGGCACCATAGACTGCTCGGGTAAACACCTCGTCAAGAGCGGTATTTCCATCCAATCTCCGAGGATATGCTAATAACACAAGGTTATAGAAAGACATAAACAAGGAGTTTTACACGCCATAGCATAATGTTTTCGGAGGTATAACTCATCAGACTTATTTCAATCAGGAACGAGGTAACCACAACAAAAGTGTCATGGATTACAGGGACTGAAGTGCCTGAATGACAAAAGCGTGAGAACTACAAGAGTTTAGAATGCTCCATTGAAAATAGAGTTACATTAGTCATGAGGGTGGGACATATGCCGACTGCAAGGAGCTGGATACATGGGAACTCA
This sequence comes from Paspalum notatum, assembly GCA_022530915.1. NCBI lineage: Eukaryota > Viridiplantae > Streptophyta > Magnoliopsida > Poales > Poaceae > Paspalum > Paspalum notatum. The sequence continues at coordinate 19,175,976 of CM039686.1, forward strand.
AGGGTTATGAGAGTCAACCTCCTCTTATTACAACAGTTTGCGATGACTGCTAGCACACCAACTAGTATCTAGCTAATACTGCCTAAACGTAAGATTGATACGTCCAGGACGAATGCCCGTTTCTTCTTTCAACCAACTTGGTGCAGTGTCGGTCTTCACGTGGGAAACGCCATGAAATAACAATCTTGATTCTCCACCGAGTATGAGAACGTCACCAGATTCGAGGTTGATCTTGGTTGCTTGGTCTTTGTCTCTTGTGTTGCCGAACAAGAACTCGGCGGTGTCTCCTATGGAGATGGATATGAAAGGTAAACCTTTGGTAAGGCTACTCTCTGACTCGTCCTTGTCTTGGTGAAGTCCGAGCTTCCCGGAGTTGGTGTAGTAGTTGACGATGCATACGTCCGGGTTAATCTGAGGAAACTCGTTTGCAGTGGAGTTCGCAGCTTGAGCAATCATCTTGAAAGCATCTGGTATTGTCGGGGCTGGTGCTCCGTCGAATGGACGCGTGGGTCCATATGAGCGTAACGTCGGATCCCAGTTCTTTCCTAGGGACATCATCCATAAGTTCAGCTTGGCACCATTCTTGAAACTTGGCCTATAAAATCCTCCTGGGCCCTTACCCAGTTGTCGACACATACGAACCATCCCGACCTGATCTTCAGGCTTGACAAATCCTTTTAATAGAACCATCCCAGGTCGCAGGTGTTGAACTGAGGCTGCTTCGGTGGAAGATTTTCCCGCTTTTCCCTTCTTTTGTTCTCGAGGAATCGTTGTTTTAGCTTTTGCGGACTCTTGGTAATTAGGGCATAAGTCGAAGGGCTGCGTCGAGGGTTGCGACATCTGTAGCAGGAAGAATAAGGCTCCCGTCAATTTGATAGTTTCGAAGGCCAAATGTGGTCATAAGGCAATTTGTATTCATGTGCCAATTAAGTTACGTCCCGAACTTAATCTTCTAACTTCGTACTTGCTCTCTAGATGTAAGCTTGGACTTAAAATGGTTGCAAGTTAATGTCCAGAGTATTTTGACGAAGGGTCGTTATAGATCAATTTGTTGGTTGAATTTTTCGCACTACAACTTTTATATATAATACTTGTTTTAAAATGGACATAAGACACGCCCTAAACTGGTACCTCGCTCGTATTTACTTTCAGAGCAAGTAATCTATACATAAGTTGTTTAGAAATTTCTTGTACTACTAGGTTCTTATAATAAGTTTCTGTTGATTTTATTCGTAGTTTGAAATGCATCTTAAAAATCGCAGACAGGATTCATATGTAAAATGCTACTACCCAACAATTATACTTATAGATGCAGTAAGAAATCTAGTTATTTTCAAGCAAAACAAGTAAGGCATAATAGATGAGATGGAATGATGTATGCCCGTCCTATCCGGTCTCACATCACACTTTCTAAGTATACAACTAGCGATATTCGGTGACATATATGCACGTCTCTCTCTAGTGCAACTAGTCGTTCTCTAGTCGTTCTTAATTTCGCACGTGGTTAGTGTACCTGCAGAAAAATGCATGCTCATACATTACCACATACTGTGGCATCCACGCGTGACCGCTGCGTGGACAACGTTGGTGGGCCGCTGCACCTTTTCCTCAAGCCTGACTTTCCACCAGTACTGGGGATTGTCGAGAAAAAGGTGGATCCCAAAACCGAATGTAAATGTGGTGGGTATGAAAGCCTCAAACATGCCCACCACCCTTAAAGAGCTTTTACTTATACAGCATGAATGCAGAGATTACAACTATCCGCAAAACCCAATAGCTTCCACCAGTACTGGGGATAGCTATGGCCGAATAGTTGCCTCTCAAAGCGCCCAAAATGCATATGAATTCTATCTAGGTCAGAATGTTAGTGATGTCACCTGATATCTCCTAACATCCTTATAATGGGCATATACGCGATATCTCTCATTTTCGCAAATACTCTGAAAAGATTTGGAAAATAGGCTTTTGAAATCAAAACGAAGTTGTTATAATTGTTGCTCGTGCATGATCGGCTCTGATACCAGCTGTGGCGGAACCGCCCAATTTAGTACGGGCCAAGTACACCTGCCACCACTGGCCCACAGTGCACTTAGACCGAACTAAACTCGGTAGTCCGTCGAGCTACCCAGAAGGGCACTCGATGAAACCATCTCCCAGGGATGCCGACATCACACACGTTAAGCTCTCGGAAGAGCCACAACAATTACAACAACCCACCATTTCATACAAACATAATTTGATTGATTACAAATACTTTTGCTCAAAAGGAGTACAAGGTAGTGAAAAAGAACTTCAAAATAAACCTCGCAGCGGAATACATATCGTTACAAAGATGTAACGTGCAGCGGAAAGTAAACATCAAGTATGACCTCGAGCCCACCGTAGTCATCCTTGATCATAATCTGATATGCACCTAAAAGAAAAATATCAACAACAAACGGTGAGTTCGTGGGGAACTCGTAGGACTTACCCGTGGGCGGTTTCAGCCCGACACATTTGAGATTATGCAAGGCTTTTTGGTGGACTGACTTCTAAACCGCATAAGCTTACTAGAAGTGGGTCCTTAGCCATTGATTGTTTATTTAAAACATGTTATCGTAAGATAGCAGGATTTGACAGCTGCTACCCCTTAGTTGTGATTATCAACAATATCATAGGGGGAAAACTTGCAGAGAAAATAAAACAGGAACGCATGGCCCGTCCCAAGATTCATAGAGCCCCCATCGAACTCTTGGGAGTAGCCGTCTCAGGAGCGATGCCCCTATAGTCGGGTCATCTCTCCCTTGACCTCGAAGCATCTCCCAAATCCATCAACCTCCTCTCAGTGGATGGGCAGCACTATGAATAGTCGGACGGATCATACTTATCCAAGCATGTTGTATATAAAACATGAATATAAGCATAAAGTATTTAAGTTGTTACTACGTTGCCCGTCAGTGATATTTGGCATTCTCACACCTGGTGAGCATCAGCGATTCGAATCGATTTTTAATTCCCGGGAATAACTAAAAATGCCAGGGGCCCATATGCTTACTCACACGACGGCTTTCCCACATATGATCCCCCGCCTCCACTTGTCCCATCCCAAGTTTGATTCACTCCCGCCTGACCTCCGGGTTGTGCCCCCATGACGAGCCTGCCGGCATCCCGGTCTCCCCGTCATGAGCACCAAGCTCCCCCGGACCACCTTCCTCTCAACCAGTGGGTAGGAACGTGTTTCTGTTCTCCGGATGGCACAAGTAAGGTTTCACCGGCCCCATATACCGGATAAGCACTCTAGCAATGTTATGCCAATCAGCAGGCGAACAGCGGACGGGCCTTAATCGACTCGGGCGGAGTCCACCAACACATTATCACAATCTCATCATATCAAACCATATCTCCGCCCGGTCTCAACTTATCATCAAGTCATACCAGATTGCCTTTCGATCCAAGGATTTGTAAAAACAATTTGTAGTCCCTATCATCTCGCGAGTGAATACCTTCACTCGTCTTCTACCGTCTAAGCATGGCTAAGCATAGACTTCGTTTTATCCTTTCTACTTTGGGCATCAAGGATTTATGCAAGTGGGGTTTCATAAAATCCCTAAACGTAATGCACAAACAAGAATAGGGTGGTGAGACTCCCTACATAGGTGAAAATGCCTAAGGGGCCTACCTTTGTTGTTGACAACTTGAACAAACTAAACTACTGTTAGTTTGCCGGGTTGTGAGGCTGCGCCCCAGGCAACCCCTTGTTACAGGGACGGCCAACTCAGCGACACGTCGTCTTCGTGCTCCGGGTTCCACTTGTTGTCTGGCTTCTCGATCAACGGTAGATCCTGCGTCGGCTCCTTGATCCCGTGGTCTATATGCATGCCAGATATGCAAATGAGTGTAAGGATGCAATGCAGGATAGAGTGCAGTAGAAAAGTAACCCACGGTGGATACTACATGTCAAAGTAAATAAGCCTTCTTATTTCAGGTCTACCTCCCGAGGAAGGCATTCATACTCTCCTAGGAAAATCCTGCATGCCATCTTTTAAGAAATCGTATAAACCCTCACCTAAAGCTAGCTCAACTAATCATATTAACTAAACTAGCTTACTCTTTAGAGTGTAATTAGCAAAAGAGTTTACCTAATACAAAACAGTGGTTTAAACCTGCACATATATACTTTCTGAGTCCCATGTATCATGTACAAGCCACCAAAGTTCCCCTGAAATTTTCCTAGCCATTTAACCCCACTTTTTCCTTATTTTCTTTCCTAGCTAGTGGCACTTTGTCCATTTCAAAACACCATTCAAACTTGACATGCACAAACTCATATTTTACCAGTGACTCTTATCAGTTATCTAGTGCATAGGAAAAATACCAGATGACTCATTCTAGCAGGTTTTGCATGGTGTTCACTTTTTAATTAATAGAAAGGTACATTATGCAAATATAATGGCAAAGTCCCACCTAACAGCAAGCACTATGGCCATAAAGTTTGTCATAGTGTTCTCATGTGCTACAAAGCTTAATGACCAAGTTTTACCATTTTAGAAGTTCATCTAGATCACTTTTTTCTATTTATTTCCCTTTTACATACATGCACAAAACCGAGGGTAAAATGGTCATTTCACTCATCTTTATCATACCTAACCTGTAGATCTACTCAAGAGGAGTTCATAGGTACTGAGTTTGCCCATTTTGGATTTTTCTTTGAATTGATATGATTTTTCAAAGTTTCAGCTCAAAATAAATATAGATCTAGGATCTATACGCAATTAACCATAACCTCCAGGGGCTAGACTGTAAGGTTCTCAAGACTCAGTGCATAGTACAGAAATCGGGACAGAATTTACCAAAACTGCAGGGGGTTATTCACAAAAACGCGCGGTCTTCTTCTTCCTCCGGTCACGGACGGACGGCGCGGCGCGGGGGAGGAACGGCGGGGCTGCGCCGGCGGCGGGGAAGCCGGACTTGGAGCCGAGGCGGCGCGGGACGGTGGCACGGTCGAGGGGCTTCGTTTTCCTCAAGCCCTAGTTGCGCGAGGAGGTTGGGGTCGACGGGGAACGCGCGTGAACCGAAGGTGAACCGGAGCGGCCACGGCGCGGCGGTGCGCGGCGGCGTGGGCCGGATCCCGTCGGTGAGGCGACTAATGGCGGAGCCGCGGGGCGCTCGAGCTCCGCGCGGACGAGGTGGGCTCGGAGGCGGTGGTCTGGAGGCGAGGGGTTGGCCCAGAGAGGGCTCTCCACGGCGAGCCGACGGCGGCTATGGCGGTGGCGGGTGGGCGCCCGTGGGGAGAGGTGGAGGAGCGACGGCGAGGGCTGAGGAGTAGCCGGGGCGACGGAGGAGGGTGAGGCGATGACGGGGCGCGCGTCGGACGGGGCGGAGGCAGCTTGCGGCGGCCGGGGTGTGAGCTCGCCGTGAGCGCGGCTCTGGCGGGCGGCGCGCGGCGCTCTGTGCGGGCGGAGGCGGAGAGAGGGCCGGGAGTGGGGGAAGAGGGCGCGGGCGAGTGGAGCGGGGATGGGGTAGTGTCTGGGTTCAAGAGGAGGGCGCGGCCGGTCGGGGCGGAGGCCACGGCGGCGATCCGTGGGCGCGCGGCGCTGCCCGGCCGTCGCCGGCCGCGTGGTCGCCATCGGCCCGGACACGGTGGCGGCCGGGGGCGCGGGGCCCACCTGTCATCGACCGGGAAAAAGGAGGGAAAAAAGAAAATAGAAAAATGTGTTTCCTCTTGTGCTGAAAATCGCCATTTAGACCAATTTAGAGGCCGAATTTGGAAAAACTCCAATTGAATGAAATGTTCTACTCTTTGAACTCTACAACTTTGTCAATAGGCATGATTTCAAATTCGGTATGGAAATACGAAATTCATTTGAATTTAGCTCTCAAGTTTAATTTGGCCTACAGATCAGGGTTGCTTGGAAAATTCAAAACTCTTATTTCTGGGCCTTATCACCCAAGGAGCCTATTGACAATATTGTTTGAAATTTCAAAACCTACAATTTATTCAATTTGGGCCTTGCATGAAAATGGATGTAGGTTAGAGTAAAACTCCATTTTCCAAACTGGACAGATTTAAAGTGTGTTTCTAGGCTGACAAAAATTGGTTCAAAACACCTATTATAATTCATTTTATGACCAGACTCATTTTGACAAAGTTGTTTCCTAGATCATTTCCTACAACTTTGATAATATGAGCCTTCTCTAAATCACAATATATTTTGAAATACAACATACCCTTGTTTAGGGTTTTGGTAAAATAGCAGATTTATCCTAAGTAAAGCTTTTCTTGTTTTCATCTTTTGAAGTATCAAATGAAGTCCAAACACATCCACAATAGATGCATTTGAAAGGTGATGAGTCCAATTTTATTTCATAGAAAGGAATATTCTTAAGTGGTATAGTCAAATCAAAAGAAATTTCAGAATCAATTTGGGGATGGGCTAAAATTTCAGATTTGAGAAATTTTGACTTAGTGGTTTATCTACCAATTCCTCATTACTCTTTTAAGCATGATTTAGTCTTAATTCATCATTAGCTTACGTATAATTGTGTGTACGGCTTCTGAGATGCCAGGGGCATCACATTACCTCTCAATAAAAATTTATGGAAGTTGAAGTTGCCTTTGAAAATTAAGATATTTGTTTGGTTTTTAATGAAAGGTGTAATTTTGACAAAAGACAATCTTAAGAAACGCAATTGGAATGGAGATGATGGCTGTTGTTTTTGTAACAAGAAGGAGACAATCCAACATTTATTTTTTGACTGTCATGTAGCACGTTTTGTGTGGAGAATTTTTGAAGTTGCTTTTGGTTTAAAACCTCCCTCTAATGTTATCTGTCTTGTTGGTACTTGGTTTGAACAAGTAGATCCAAATATGCGCCCTTTACTTTGTATAGGTGCAAGCGCAATTGTATAGTCCATCTGGCTATGCAGAAATGATTGCGTTTTTGACAGGAAGAGATTAAATTCTTATTTGCAGGTTATTTTCAGGGGTACATACTGGACAAGGTTCTGGAGTCAACTTCAAAAGGAGAATGGCAGGAATCATTTGAAGTGGGCATGCCGCTTGTTAGAGACGGTGGCTTTCGAGGTGTTCGCAAAGAATGGTTGGCTGTCGTCTAGGAGGCTTTGTGTTTAAGAATGCCTTTTCGTTATGAATGCTCTTTTTTTCTTTTTCAATTACTACTTCAGACTTGCTGCTGTTTTGGTTAAGTACATAACTTATGCAGAGACCGGAATAAAAATTCCTTTTTCTAAAAAAACAACACAAAAATTATAAAAATAATTTAAAGTAACCCGTAGAATTGAATTACGCACCTATGCCATTTTTAAAGATAAATTAAAGCAACCACTAAATTTTATTTAAGTTACCTTCATATCCATTATGAAATATGATTTGAATAACATAAAAGATTGTATTTAAGTTATCTATCTTGTTTGCATTACTTTGACAAATGGAGTCTGTATCAAATTATAGCTATTGCATTAAAGAAGGAAAGAAACTAACATCCGTCAAAGATCAGGAATGGTAGTGAATAGAGAAAAGGATTTTTGTGATTTTTTTATTGCTGAAAATATTGTTTTCGTGTCCTAAACGCCATGGAGAATCTTCAGCAGTAGGGGAATCGACTCAAGCTTTATTTCTTTCTAGTGTATGATGAAGACTACTGGAAGATGATTCATTTAGAGGAGACTTATAAAAAACAAGCCATTAAAGACGTGTAACACCCCGAAATTTAACCCCGTAAATTTTCTCCTAATTCTCCTCCCTAATTCAAAATCAATTTTTGAAAACCCCGATTGTTGTTGTTTGATTTGATTGTGTGCATCGAATGAGCTCAACGAAAATCTCCACAGATTCCAAAACAGCTCATCTCCAAATATTCCCAAAACACCCTACCAAAATTCCCTCAAAACTTTACTATAAATTTCTACTCAAAATCCAACCCAGAAATCCAAAAGAAAAAGAAAAAGAAAAAGAGAAAAACCCGGATGGGCCAAAATCCACCTCTCTTCCCCACTCGGCCCAAACCGGCCTCCCCTCCTTTCCCTCATTCGGCCTAGGCCGCCCTAGCCACCAAAACCCCCTTCCTCCCTCTGCCTCGGCCCACGGGCCCAGCTCCCACGAGGCCCGGTTCCCCCTCTTCCCCGCCTCCTCCTCCTCTGTCCGGCCACGCGTCCACGCGCCGCGCCGCCGTGGCTCCGCCAGGCCCCGTCCACCTTCAATTTCCCCTCTCCCTCGCCTCAGCGACGCCGCGGCGCGAGCCCCTCTCGCCGCCGACACACCCACCCGCGTCGCCACCGCGGGGGACCCCACTCCTGACCCCATATCCACCTCCACAATACCCCTACCGGGTTCGCCCCCTCCTCGCGGTGCTCACGGCGGTGCCCTCATCGCCGGAACCGGCCTCGCCGCCGGTGAACCGCCGACGAGCTACCTCGGACCGCCCAGCTCCGGTTCACCCCGACCGCCGTCACCCTCGCTCCAACACCGTCACACCGCCCCCCCTCACTGACACGTGGGCCCCACGCTGACGGCGTTGCCGCGCCGTCAGGCCGCCTCCCCCGCCGCGTGGGCCGGCCCAGTGGCGCGCACGGCGCCCACGGGCCAAGCCAGGCCACGCGTTGCGCGTGGGCCGAATCCCGCCCTGGCCCAAGTTGAACTCCCCCGCGGCCAAAACCCAAGAAAAGTCCATTCTTACCCCCTGAATTTTCCAGAAAAGTCTAAATCTACCCCTCGACACTGTATACTCCATATCTCCTCCGTTTGAACTCCGATTTAGGTGATTTTCGTGCCTAAATTCATCTAAAACCAAGCTCTACCTATCCATACACTCAACAAAGTATCTTCCCCCCCCCAACATCGCCATGCGACCACCCTCCCGCCATTTCCGCCATCGCTCTAGCTGCCCCGACCCAGTACCGTGGCAATATCTCCATAACCGCCACCATGCCCGTCAGCAAAGCCAACACCCCGCACCACCATGAGCTTCCCTCCACCACTTTCTAGAGCCAACCCCTCGGGTAAGAATCGACCATCAAACTCCCTCCTCCTAAGATTTATGTTGAGCTCATGTTAACACGCGATATGTGTGCTTCCTTGTTTGTGCGCGTAGGCTATACCGGGTATCATAGCGGGGACGCCTCTCGCAAGGATTTCCATGAGACTCGAAGCCTGCGCCCGGCGATTACAGCAAATGCTAGCTGAGCACGCACAATGGATGGCGCACCACCGCGCACAGCAACGTGCTCGGCATGCCCAGTGATTGAGGTACCATCGTGCCCAGCAGTTGGAATACTAACGCATTCGGCAGATGGCATACCTCCGCCACCAGTGGCTAGCGCGTTATCGACAGCGACAGCAGGAGCACGAGAATGCCCAATATTGGGCATTACGCCGACATGTTATACAGCAGCAAGGAGGACCACGGCAAGTCCACTGGAATCCCCACTTGATGCATAAAATTCCTATGTTTTACAAATACAACCCTTGGCCTGATAATCACTATAAAACTTGCATGTTTTACCTGCTAAGGTAACCCCACAAATATACCGCCACCTATGCCTATTTTAGATGTAGTGCGCATAGGTGGGATCGCTCACTTAATTAGATCCATCATAATCTTAACGATAGGTTGGGATTATGGTTGTGAGACTTGATGGGTTTGAGGATGAGGATAGGTGTGCGTGTTTTCAAATAAAATGGGGAAGAACCCCGGCAAACGACCCACGGGTCGGGATACGCCATGCAAGGGCGGGGTATGAACGGTAACTTAGCTACCCGCGGTTACCCAAGTCTCGGGAGTCATGGAAACGACCGGGTAGGTGGATGCTCGCAGTGTCGAGCAGTGGAAAGATGGAACGGTTCTACCTGCGCTCTGTAAGGACCGCGTTGATTTTCATCTCGCCTAACCCTTTTAGTACAACCACTCGCTTTTTATGAGGCATTGACTAGGCCCGAGCCGGAGTGGATAGGCTAGTAGCTTCTGTGCTGGCGCATAAGGGGCTACGGAAGGGGTTGGGAGCCTCGGGAGTACCGCGGGGTACTGGAGTGGCTAGGTGGACCGAACCTCTAAAGTACTACTAGGCAATGAAACAAAGGCAATGGTTTGGTTTGTAATTCGGATGCTTATTTGGCCGTAAGTGTCGCTGAGTCCAACTTGTGGGAATTAGAACAACCTCTGATCAGAGTACAACCTATTCGAATAGTCCGAGTCCACTGGTATGGATGAGTTACGGCTTGGTTCTTGTAACACCCCGAAAATTTACCCTGATAAATTACCCTCCAATCTCCCCCTTAATTCAAAATAAATTCCGAGTGCGAGTGTGCAGTTCTGAGCTCACCTAAAATCACTTCAACCTCCTCTGAATATTTTCAAAAATATTCCCCACTTTTCCTTCTCAAAATCCATTCAAATTCTTTGTTCAAATCCAAATATGAAAAATGGAGAATCCTCTCTCTTTCTCACTTGGGCCGAAACCCACTCCCCCCCAGCCCGCTTCGCCTCCCCTTCTCCTTCGGCCCAAGACGAATGGCCCAGCCGGCCATCCTCTTCCTTCTTCCTCCTTCCCCACGCTGCTGCCGAGCGCGTGCCGCGTCCCGACGCCGCGCCGGGCCCCGGGCCCCGGGCAGCGCTGCCTGCCGCCGCGCGCATCGCGCCAACGCCGCCCTGCCTACGCCCATCCGCGCCCACACCCGGGCCCCTGCTGCGAGCGCCCCTCCCACGGCACGCTCGCGCCACACCGTGCCAGCGCACGCCGCGCCCGTTCGCCCCGCTCGCCGCGTCCTTTAAACGGAGCAGCCAGCCTCCGCTTCCCCCCCTCTCTCTTTCCCTCCTGCTTCCACTCGCGCCGCCCGCGCCGCTCGCCCCCCGCGACGAGCCGCGCCGACGTCGCCGCCCTCCCTCACCTCGCACTACTCTACCGCGGATCTTTCCCTCGCCTCGGCCGGCCCCGGTTCACCACGACCCGGAGCCGCCCGACGCGAGCACCCCTTCCCCACTCTCCCTCGCCGTTCGCCATGAACACCCGCCGCCGCGCGAGGAAATACTCCACCCACGCGCCACCTCGGTCCAATCCACTGCACAGAGAGTACCACAGCACCACCCTCCACCCTCGCCCGCCTCCAATTCCTCCTTCCCTAGCTTGGGCAGAGCCGCCCACGGAGCCCCGTGCCGCCTCCAATGGTGCCCCGTGGACAGCCCAACGCCGTGCCTCTTCCCGTGCCCGGAAGGTCTTGGATGGGTTCGTGCCACCTTCCTCTACACGCCGGCGCTCTCGGTCCCGGGAGTGGAGGACGAGCGCGGCCGCTCCGGTGAGCTCCGGCGAGCGAGCCCGGCGGCGACCGGGCGAGCGCTCTGGTCGAGCGAGCCGCTCGCTCGGCGCGCCTGCCTGCCCTCGCCCCGCGCCACATGGGCCGGCCCAAGACTCCCCCTGTGCGCGTAAGAGAAGAAAGAAAAAGGAAAGAAAAGGAGGCCCTGTGGGCCGAATGTTCTCCCTCGGCCCAGATCCATTTCCTACTCGGGCCAGAACCAGAGTTTGCCACCAAAGTCTGTTCCACCCCCCTGAGCTATCCAGGAAGCTCCAATCTACCCCCCCTGTCACGAAACGTTCCATATCACTTCCGTTCTAGCTCCGATTTATGTAATTCTTGTACCAAAATTCTCTGTAAATCAAGCCCTATCTATTCATGTAATTCTTGTAATATTCCCACACACTCCGCCGACCACGACACACGAAGATTCACGGTCTACGTCATTTTTGGGTCGACCCGCGACGACGGAACTAGGACACCTGTGGCAAGCCACTTGTGCATTAGTTCCGCCCTCGCCGATCGGTTCACTGAAGACCCGGTTTGGTTGAACCGAACCGGACGGTTGTCAAACTCTACCCCTGTCCCCGTAATGCGGACGACAGGTGGGGATGGTTGGCACCGCCCGAGTTCGTCGTTCTCTCCCTCACCGCGATGTAAGCCCATCGCGCTGCGGGAGTAGACCGAGCCCAACCGGAAGGAAGAGTTGGACCGCACGCGCCAGGATTTGGCCCGTGTCGTCTCTCTCTTCTTCCAAATTAATCTTTATTGCCGACATGCTGCCCTCATGTGGCCGGAAAATCCGTCTCATGGGCTCGGCATGGATGGCACTAAAGATCAAACTCTTGATATCTAAAAGGGAGGCCAAACGCGCCATTTATCCGTTTGACTCTCGCTCTATTCATATGCAAAACCCTAAGGACATCTTTAGCTCCACAAAACCCATATCAAGATGAGCTCAGATTGTACCTTGATTTGGTGTGTTTTGCTTGTCTGTACGTGTAGGCTTTCGCGGAGAGCCGCTCGGTTCCGTCTCTGAAATGGTTGATTCAGAGACCGGGACAGGAGTTTAATGGTGCAACGACCGTCGTACCGGCTACCTCGACGGAATGAATGCAAGTCCACTGGAATCCTCACTTGATGCATAAATTACCCAGTTTTTATATACACATCCTATTGCCTTGTATGAACGATAAAACTTGCATGTTTTGCTGGCTAAGGTAAACATAGTAGGATATAGCCTCCTGAGCCACCTTAGAGGTAGTGCGCTTAGGTGGATCGCTCACTCAATTATATACATTAATCTTGATGAAAATGATGGGAATATTGTGATGGGTGTGGACGGATGTTTTCAGTAAAACATGGGGTAAGACCCTGGCAGACGACTTCGGTTGTTGAAGCCACTACGGGGTAGAAACCCCGGGGATACGTTATCACGGATGCCCCGGTGTCCGGTCCTTGTTGCGAGGGCCGGACTGGTGTTGGCTCAGATGATGAGCATGTGTGGGAGCTCTACCCTGAAGGACCGAGTTGACGTTTCATCTTGCCTAACTCATTTAGTGCAACCACTCGAGGTTGTATGCGGCAACCCTCGGTTAGAACCCGCTTTGGACAAACCAGGCGTAAGCCGGTGTGCTGGGATGCATGAGAGATTGGGAAAGGGGCGCGGTTGCATGGCTGCGGTCAGGGGTCAACAGTCGCGTGGCTGCGGGTCTGAGCGACAGGTGGTCCCGCGTCTCTCATGGCTGAAGTCTGGGGGCGCCTTGCGGGGGAAAAACCGGCGAGCGGAAAGGGGCCACATGACGATGTGTGTCCTAGACCAAACTTGTGGGTAAAGTGTGCACCTCTGGCCAGAGTATAATTAAATCTATCATGATAGTCCGCTGTCCACTGGTATGGACAAACGAGTTACGGCTTGGTTTCTGAAACTAGCATCTTATAAAATGTGGGTTTTTGGGATGGGATCAAAATGATGGTTTTGAGGCAGCTGCGGTTGCCGAGGAGGTGTGTGTGTGGAAAATGTGATGGCATGCGTGCCATGAGCCACGATGGACCGGCAAGTCCAGTGGCAACCTCTTTTGGGAAAAAGATGTTTTCTCAATTAAAACTGAGAACTAAGGAACCCTGCATATGCAAATGTTTTACTGCAAATTTATCCTTCAGCTCCAGATATATCTTGCATATAGTGATAGCTTTTACCCCCTCTTCCTATGGAGGAAGGTGGGCTTGCGGAGTACGTTTGTACTCACCCTTGCTTTGTTGTTGGTTTACAGAGCAAAGAAGACCATGGACGTGTGAGGGTTACGGCCTGCTTCCCAACTGTGTTCGTGTGGGAAAGTATGGGTCGCGCTTTAAAGTTTTCCGCTGCAGTGTTTTTGGGCTGCGCCCCGTTTGGTCTGTCCCGTTAGGGCGGATCTGTATACATCTGATGAACAAATGTGGTTACCATAACTCCTGGGAATGGTAATAATACACATTTTAGTCCTGCTTAAGGGCTGGGACGCTTCAGTTCTTCAATTAGCACTTTTCATAAACTAAAACGGTGGGGAAAGGTTTGGTTTTGGTTGTGGAATGGTTTTTGGGTGGAAGTTAAGCTACGGGGGTAGAACCCTGTAGCGGCGTGGAAAGTGTGATGGCTGGAAGGTCATTGGCCATGCTGACCGGCAAGTCCAGTGGCACCCATTTTGGGAAAAAACCCTTTTCTAAATGATTAAAACTTATTAGACTATCTCGAACCCGGCATACAAAGTGTCTTTATGCAAAACCTCCTTAAGCTCCAGATATATCCTGCATATAGATGTAGCTACCCCCACTCTGTACGGAGGAGGGTGGGCTTGCAGAGTACGATTGTACTCACCTTTGCTTTATTGATGTTTTTCCAGTGGAGACGATGAGAGCACCGTATACGGCAGTGAATAAGGGCTACGACCTACTTCCCAACCGTGACGTGGGAAAACTTAGGCCTACGTTTATATTCCGCTGCTTAGTCTTCAAGGGCTGCGCCCCTTTGTTGTCCTACCCGTTAGGGCGGATCTGTATCACTCTGATGTAATAATGTGATTACCAAACCCTGGGATGGTAAAAAAGCACATTTCAGTCCCATTATGGAAACTGGGGCGCTTCAGGTGGTATCAGAGCCGTAGTTGGCCGTAGGACGTAACCCTAAGGTTGAAAAACATTTTGAGTCCAAAATCCGTTTGAAAAACACCTCTGCTCCTCGGCCTACTCCATTTCAAAAATGTTTTGGCCCTTTCTTACCCCAACGGCCGCCACCAAAGCCAGTCAAGCTTCTGCCTGAAGGAAACGGCACTTCCCATGCAAGCTAGGAAATAATGGATATGAGTACAGTGCCTGGACCAGATGGACGTGATGGATCGGTATTAAAGGAGCCAGTGCTCACAGAACGGAAATATCCCCATCACAGAGACACATGGCATGGCCCTAAGGTATGGACCACCCTGGTCAAAGCATTTGGCCCTATGAATGGCCAGGGCCTATACCCCAGGAATCGAGGATATGGCCCCTACACGGTACATTGCTATCAATGCAGCACAGTTGACAAGTGACCTCTCGGGCAGACAATATAATATTGGCACTAAAGGACGCGCCAACCTAGCTATTTAAAGGCCCATCAGGAAGCAAAAGAGACTCGGGACCGCTCTATTGCAAGCAACAATGGCAGAAGAAAAGCCTATTCTTGACGGTCGCCCCATGCCCCTTAAAAAGAGGTGGCGCATCGACCTCTCCATAGACATCCCATGGTTTGATGGTACATCAGTTATCTCACCCCAGCCAGAAAGCCAACCAGTTCCACTAGAACCCCTTCCAAATCCTCCACAAGAGCTAGCAGAAACCCTCCCCCAGGAAACCCCAGCTCCCGAGCTAGAGTACCTAGAGAAGGAAGAACTACCTAAGGGGCCGCCCCCAAGCCCTGCCTCTCCCATCCAACCACGAGTCCCACCAACATCCCTGAGGCCTGCAGCATCGAGTCTCGCTTCGCCCTGGGGATTGACTGAAGAAGACGACCCCCTGGTCTTGGCTCAGTCATCGTCAGGAGTCATCATCATCAGCTCCAGTGAGGAATCTTCCGGCGGAGAATTCTCCAGTGAAGAGACCTCTGAAGAAACCACCAACCCCTCATCAGAATAAGCCACTGCATTCCGCAAGGGATGAAGCAGCAAGGTCCGAAGTAGTAGTACCCAGCGTCTCTCTTACTATTGGGTAGTGAAGATTTTCTTTCACTTTGGTTAGCACCCTTGTAAGAGTGAGTCGTGTAGATTTGCGTGCGTTGTATTCACTTGTCTTGTTTCTCTACTTGTTGGTGTGTTGAGTTAGTTAGCGTAGTTCGAATCTTACGTGTCTCGATCAGATGGCTAGTGACCGCCAGGTCAGCTACTGCGAAGGCGTGGAAAGATTCCCAAAGCTTCTAAGGGACACTATGCGATGCCTTGAGGTCCAAGGATACCCAGAATACCGCGGGCTAGCACTTCTTGGAAGGGAAGGGACTGAATGGACGGTCACGCTGTATATCCGGGAAAGCCCTACACTCACTGAATGGTTTACCACAGTCGTCAGGAAGGAGTTTTTGGGCGCATGCCGCATCGCCGCGCGCGACGCCATGAAGAAGATATGCTCCACGTACCGGGGCATGGTGCAGCACTCACCCATGAGATTCTACCCACCCATGAACAAGATGGCTCCCGCCTGGCGCAAGAGAACTGCAGTTCTGGCAGAGATCAGTGGATCCAAGGATCCCACCATAGCCTACCTCGCCCTATATGTGGACGCCCTGGATGACGAGTATGATAAGCTGAGGAACCTACACAATAAGCTGATAACTCGGAACTGTGAAATGGAAGCGGAACTAATCCACCTCCGGGTCAGCCAATACCACAATTCCCTGAGCCACCAAGGAAGAAGGAAAAGAAGTTTGTCCGGTTTCCCTCACATTGGAGGAACATCAAACCCTCCAGACTTACCAGTACCAGCTCCCCCAGCAAGTCTCCAGCAATCCTTCCTTCGTCAGCTACAAACCCAGGAACGGGTCCCGCACAACCCCGTTCACCCAGAAGACAGAGCAAGCATGGGAGCATTCCTGACGTTCTCATCCCCCAAAGGAGGACCCAGCAACCAGCAACCACCATCAGATGAAGCCACCAGCAGCCAGAAGACGATGCCGTTTTGGCTCGAGTAGTCACGTTAGAATGTCCGTCTCCGTGTTTGTAACGCTTTGCTTGTTATGTTTGTTTTAGAGTGTTGTTGTCTCATATATGTGCTAATAAAATCACCTATTAGAGCCAGCCCCCCACCCCTGCTATCTTTTTCCCACCTTAAACCCATCCGCCCAAAGAAGGTGTGCCCTCCGAGAAAAGCCACCCAGAAAGGAATCTCGGTCAAAGAAAGTACCGACAACTTCTGACAGAAACTCTGCCCAAGGAACGGCACAAGGAAACAGTAGCCCTGGGAATATTGGATAAGACCGGAGAGAAAACTTTCTGCACCGCAAACAGTAACCCTACAAACAGCATCCCCACTGCTCACGTCCTTTCCACCGCCCCTGCTGATTGTCTGCCGCGTCAGCCGCATCCAATGCACCGGCCCCCACCACCCACTCGCCTTTTCTATCAGCGCACGCCGCCTACGCCGCCTGCCGCCTTTGGCAGCGCGCCCACCGCCTCCCTGTCGGCCATAACCGACCCTTGCACACCGCCCCTGCCGCGTGTCCTCACCCCATCGGTAGCCAGTGCCCGGCCCCTACACCCGGTAAATCGCACGCCGCCGCGTGTCCATCGTCAGTGGATGCCCGGCCCCGCAGCCACTTACCACCGTCCGTCGCGTGCTCCAGCTCCACCACCTCGGTACACGAGCCGCCGCACCGCGCCTACCGCTCCCCAGCACCATTAAAACCCCCTCCCCGAGTGGAACCACCAAGCAGCTTCCCCCATGTTCGGAGACTCCTGGTTAGGACATATTCTCCTAGGCTTCTACACTTTCGCCGCCTTCGCCCTTCCATTCTGTTTCCTCTTCCTTTGGATAATCCATCGCCCCCTTCCCTCGGAACTAAATCATCCCAAACCACCCGCCCGCTCCACCACTAGATGATGGACCCAGCCATCATCACACTTCTTCTCATTCAGTGCGCCTTCCTCTACAAGATCTCCAAGGTTCTCCTCCAGCTCGCGTGCAGCACAGTCAGATTCCAAGACCGCAGAGCAAACCCACCACCATTTCCCCCCTCCCCCATTGGAACCACCAAGCAGCTTCCCCCATGTTCGGAGACTCCTGGTTAGGACATATTCTCCTAGGCTTCTACACTTTCGCCGCCTTCGCCCTTCCATTCTGTTTCCTCTTCCTTTGCATAATCCATCGCCCCCTTCCCTCGGAACTAAATCATCCCAAACCACCCGCCCGCTCCACCACCAGATGATGGACCCAGCCATCATCACACTTCTTCTCATTCAGTGCGCCTTCCTCTACAAGATCTCCAAGGTTCTCCTCCAGCTCGCGTGCAGCACAGTCAGATTCCAAGACCGCATAAGCCAAGTTCTCGCACACTACCCTCCAGATTCATCCGAGGCATGAACCTAGAGCCCCAAGTCTGCATTCCGCTCCACTACATATTCTTCGCCATAATCCTAGTCCTATGCCTCCTAATCCTCCTCCGGTTGATAACTCTCCCACGGGCAGAGCAGAAGCTAGAAGATGCTTCCTGCTAGCAAAGCAGTGCCAAGATGAAGAAGCCCAAGACCGGCCAAGAAGCAGCAGCTCCCCACTCCCAGAGGAGTGCCTAACCTACTCAAGTAGGGGTTTCCGCCCTATTTAAGTGGGGTAGTCACCCTTCTGTAGATTCTGAAGTAAGATAATCTGGCTCCCTAAGGCAAGCAACTACTCTAATTTTGGACAGGCTGCCCAGATTATACCGCCATCTAGAGAGGAGAAAGTGTCTTGCTAAATTTTTGGCACTTTCTAGAAAGTCCCATCTGAAGCTGCCAGGCAATGGTTCAACCTTCCAAGTTCATGGGGACAGAGAGATAAAAATACCTCTTTGTATGAAGAAGGCTTGCACAACGGCGCCAATGAAGAAACAAGTAGCCAAATAAAAGCCGAGTCAGTTGTTGTTGAAGTTCCACCTGCCATTTCTTGTAAGAACTGAGCTTCAATTGTAAAGCTAGTTTAGCTGAAGTGAAGCTATGCCTGTAAACCTTCTAGGCCGAATCTCGAGGACGAGATTCATTTTAAGTGGGGTAGATCTGTAACACCCCGAAATTTAACCCCGGAAATTTTCTCCTAATTCTCCTCCCTAATTCAAAATCAATTTTTGAAACCCCGATTGTTGTTGTTTGATTTGATTGTGTGCATCGAATGAGCTCAACAAAAATCTCCACAGATTCCAAAACAGTTCATCTCCAAATATTCCCAAAGCACCTTCCAAAATTCCCTCAAGACTTTACTACAAATTCCTACTCAAAATCCAACCCAGAAATAAAGAAAAAGAAAAAGGAAAAAACCCGGATGGGCCAAAATCCTCCTCTCTTCCCCACTCGGCCCAAACCGGCCCTCTCCTCCTTTCCGTCATTCGGCCCAGGCCACCCTAGCCACCAAAGACCCCCCTTCCTCCCTCTGCCTCGGCCCACGGGCCCAGCTACCACGCGGCCCGGTTCCCTCTCTTCCCCCGCCTCCTCCTCCTCTATCCGGGCCCGCGCGTCCACGCGCCGCGTCACCGTGGCTCCGCCTGGCCCCGTGCCCCCGCGCTTGGACCCCGGCCCCAGCCGCACTCGGCTTCCCTGTCACCGCCGTGGTACTCTTCTCGGGCCGCGCCCCGACCCCGGTCAGCTCCGCACCGCGCTAGGCCTCGCCGCGCGCGCCATCGCGTCCCTCCGCTCCGGCCCCTACTCGCCGCGGGCCGAAGTGCACCCCCGGCCAGCCCCGTGCCGCCGCGCCCGTCTTTACGCCCAGCCCCCTCCCTCTACAGCCCGGGCACTCCACATTTGCCCTCGACCCCTCCTTCGCCGTCTCCCGAGCCCCCGCCACGCGCCGCGACGCCGAGCCCCGGCCACCCCCTTGCTTCGGCTATAAAAGCCCTTTGTCGCTGCACACCACTCACCGCCCTGCACCGCCGCGACCAGCCCCGGCTCACCCGGGCGTTGCCCGCCGCGGACACCGTTCCCTTTCCTCCAATTCCTCCATTCTCTGTTCTTCCCCGCGAGCAAGTCCGCCGCGGAATTCTCCACGCGTGAGCCACCTCGGTTCAATTAAACTAGTGAGGAGCACCACACCATCCACCTCTACCCCCGCCCACCTTCAATTTCCCCTCTCCCTCACCTCAGCGACGCTGCGGCGCGAGCCCCTCTCGCCGCCGACAAGCCCACCCGCATCGCCACCGCGGGGACCCAACTCCTGACCCCATATTCACCTCCACAATACCCCTACCGGGTTCGCCCCCTCCTCGCGGTGCTCACGGCGGTGCCCTCATCGCCGGAACCGGCCTCGCCGCCGGTGAACCGCCGACGAGCTACCTCGAACCGCCCAGCTCCGGTTCACCCCGACCCGGCCGACCGCCGTCACCCTCGCTCCAACACCGTCACACCGCCCCCCCCCCCCTCACTGACACGTGGGCCCCGCGCTGACGGCGTTGCCGGCGCCGTCAGGCCGCCTCCCCCGCCGCGTGGGCCGGCCCAGTGGCGCGCGCCGCGCCCACGGGCCAAGCCAGGCCGCGCGCCGCGCGCGCGCGTTGCACGTGGGCCGAGTGGGCCGAATCCCGCCCCGGCCCAGGTTGAACTCCCCCGCGGCCAAAACCCAAGAAAAGTCCGTTCCTACCCCCTGAATTTTCCAGAAAAGTCTAAATCTACCCCTCGACACTGTATACTCCATATCTCCTCCGTTTGAACTCCGATTTAGGTGATTTTCGTGCCTAAATTCATCTAAAACCAAGCTCTACCTATCCATACACTCTACAAAGTATCTTCCCCCAACATCACCATGCGACCACCCTCCCGCCATTTCCGCCATCGCTCTAGCCGCCCCGACCCACTACCGTGGCAATATCCCCATAACCGCCACCATGCCCGTCAGCAAAGCCAACACCCCGCACCACCACGAGCTTCCCTCCACCACTTTCCAGAGCCAACCCCTCTGGTAAGAATCGACCATCAAACTCCCTCCTCCTAAGATTTATGTTGAGCTCATGTTAACACGCGATATGTGTGCTTTCTTGTTTGTGCACGTAGGCTATACCGCGTATCATACCGGGGACACCTCTCGCAAGGATTTCCATGAGACTCGAAGCCTGCGCCCGGCGATTACAGCAAATGCTAGCTGAGCACGCACAATGGATGGCGCACCACCGCGCACAGCAACGTGCTCGGCATGCCCAGTGGTTGAGGTACCCTCCCGCCATTTCCGCCATCGCTCTAGCTGCCCCGACCCACTACCGTGCCAATATCTCCATAACCGCCACCATGCCCGTCAGCAAAGCCAACACCCCGCACCACCATGAGCTTCCCTCCACCACTTTCTAGAGCCAACCCCTCAGGTAAGAATCGACCATCAAACTCCCTCCTCCTAAGATTTATGTTGAGCTCATGTTAACACGCGATATGTGTGCTTCCTTGTTTGTGCGCGTAGGCTATACCGGGTATCATAGCGGGGACGCCTCTCGCAAGGATTTCCATGAGACTCGAAGCCTGCGCCCGGCGATTACAGCAAATGCTAGCTGAGCACGCACAATGGATGGCGCACCACCGCGCACAGCAACGTGCTCGGCATGCCCAGTGATTGAGGTACCATCGTGCCCAGCAGTTGGAATACTAACGCATTCGGCAGATGGCATACCTCCGCCACCAGTGGCTAGCGCGTTATCGACAGCGACAGCAGGAGCACGAGAATGCCCAATATTGGGCATTACGCCGACATGTTATACAGCAGCAAGGAGGACCACGGCAAGTCCACTGGAATCCCCACTTGATGCATAAAATTCCTATGTTTTACAAATACAACCCTTGGCCTGATAATCACTATAAAACTTGCATGTTTTACCTGCTAAGGTAACCCCACAAATATACCGCCACCTATGCCTATTTTAGATGTAGTGCGCATAGGTGGGATCGCTCACTTAATTAGATCCATCATAATCTTAACGATAGGTTGGGATTATGGTTGTGAGACTTGATGGGTTTGAGGATGAGGATAGGTGTGCGTGTTTTCAAATAAAATGGGGAAGAACCCCGGCAAACGACCCACGGGTCGGGATACGCCATGCAAGGGCGGGGTATGAACGGTAACTTAGCTACCCGCGGTTACCCAAGTCTCGGGAGTCATGGAAACGACCGGGTAGGTGGATGCTCGCAGTGTCGAGCAGTGGAAAGATGGAACGGTTCTACCTGCGCTCTGTAAGGACCGCGTTGATTTTCATCTCGCCTAACCCTTTTAGTACAACCACTCGCTTTGTATGAGGCATTGACTAGGCCCGAGCCGGAGTGGATAGGCTAGTAGCTTCTGTGCTGGCGCATAAGGGGCTACGGAAGGGGTTGGGAGCCTCGGGAGTACCGCGGGGTACTGGAGTGGCTAGGTGGACCGAACCTCTAAAGTACTGCTAGGCAATGAAACAAAGGCAATGATTTGGTTTGTAATTCGGATGCTTATTTGGCCGTAAGTGTCGCTGAGTCCAACTTGTGGGAATTAGTACAACCTCTGATCAGAGTACAACCTATTCGAATGAGTCCACTGGTATGGATGAGTTACGGCTTGGTTCTTGTAACACCCCGAAAATTTACCCTGATAAATTACCCTCCAATCTCCCCCTTAATTCAAAATAAATTCCGAGTGCGAGTGTGCAGTTCTGAGCTCACCTAAAATCACTTCAACCTCCTCTGAATATTTTCAAAAATATTCCCCACTTTTCCTTCTCAAAATCCATTCAAATTCTTTGTTCAAATCCAAATATGAAAAATGGAGAATCCTCTCTCTTTCTCACTTGGGCCGAAACCCACTCCCCCCCCGGCCCGCTTCGCCTCCCCTTCTCTTTCGGCCCAAGACGAATGGCCCAGCCGGCCATCCTCTTCCTTCTTCCTCCTTCCCCACGCTGCTGCCGAGCGCGTGCCGCGTCCCGACGCCGCGCCGGGCCCCGGGCCCCGGGCAGCGCTGCCTGCCGCCGCGCGCATCGCGCCAACGCCGCCCTGCCTACGCCCATCCGCGCCCACACCCGGGCCCCCTGCTGCGAGCGCCCCTCCCACGGCACGCTCGCGCCACACCGTGCCAGCGCACGCCGCGCCCGTTCGCCCGCTCGCCGCGTCCTTTAAACGGAGCAGCCAGCCTCCGCTTCCCCCCCCCCCCTCTCTCTTTCCCTCCTGCTTCCACTCGCGCCGCCCGCGCCGCTCGCCCCCCGCGACGAGCCGCGCCGACGTCGCCGCCCTCCCTCACCTCGCACTACTCTACCGCGGATCTTTCCCTCGCCTCGGCCGGCCCCGGTTCGCCACGACCCGGAGCCGCCCGACGCGAGCACCCCTTCCCCACTCTCCCTCGCCGTTCGCCATGAACACCCCGCCGCCGCGCGAGGAAATACTCCACCCACGCGCCACCTCGGTCCAATCCACTGCACAGAGAGTACCACAGCACCACCCTCCACCCTCGCCCGCCTCCAATTCCTCCTTCCCTAGCTTGGGCAGAGCCGCCCACGGAGCCCCGTGCCGCCTCCAATGGTGCCCCGTGGACAGCCCAACGCCGTGCCTCTTCCCCGTGCCCGGAAGGTCTTGGATGGGTTCGTGCCACCTTCCTCTACACGCCGGCGCTCTCGGTCCCGGGAGTGGAGGACGAGCGCGGCCGCTCCGGTGAGCTCCGGCGAGCGAGCCCGGCGGCGACCGGGCGAGCGCTCTGGTCGAGCGAGCCGCTCGCTCGGCGCGCCTGCCTGCCCTCGCCCCCGCGCCACATGGGCCGGCCCAAGACTCCCCCTGTGCGCGTAAGAGAAGAAAGAAAAAGGAAAGAAAAGGAGGCCCTGTGGGCCGAATGTTCTCCCTCGGCCCAGATCCATTTCCTACTCGGGCCAGAACCAGAGTTTGCCACCAAAGTCTGTTCCACCCCCCTGAGCTATCCAGGAAGCTCCAATCTACCCCCCCTGTCACGAAACGTTCCATATCTCTTCCGTTCTAGCTCCGATTTATGTAATTCTTGTACCAAAATTCTCTGTAAATCAAGCCCTATCTATTCATGTAATTCTTGTAATATTCCCACACACTCCGCCGACCACGACACACGAAGATTCACGGTCTACGTCATTTTTGGGTCGACCCGCGACGACGGAACTAGGACACCTGTGGCAAGCCACTTGTGCATTAGTTCCGCCCTCGCCGATCGGTTCACTGAAGACCCGGTTTGGTTGAACCGAACCGGACGGTTGTCAAACTCTACCCCTGTCCCCGTAATGCGGACGACAGGTGGGGATGGTTGGCACCGCCCGAGTTCGTCGTTCTCTCCCTCACCGCGATGTAAGCCCATCGCGCTGCGGGAGTAGACCGAGCCCAACCGGAAGGAAGAGTTGGACCGCACGCGCCAGGATTTGGCCCGTGTCGTCTCTCTCTTCTTCCAAATTAATCTTTATTGCCGACATGCTGCCCTCATGCGGCCGGAAAATCCGTCTCATGGGCTCGGCATGGATGGCACTAAAGATCAAACTCTTGATATCTAAAAGGGAGGCCAAACGCGCCATTTATCCGTTTGACTCTCGCTCTATTCATATGCAAAACCCTAAGGACATCTTTAGCTCCACAAAACCCATATCAAGATGAGCTCAGATTGTACCTTGATTTGGTGTGTTTTGCTTGTCTGTACGTGTAGGCTTTCGCGGAGAGCCGCTCGGTTCCGTCTCTGAAATGGTTGATTCAGAGACCGGGACAGGAGTTTAATGGTGCAACGACCGTCGTACCGGCTACCTCGACGGAATGAATGCAAGTCCACTGGAATCCTCACTTGATGCATAAATTACCCAGTTTTTATATACACATCCTATTGCCTTGTATGAACGATAAAACTTGCATGTTTTGCTGGCTAAGGTAAACATAGTAGGATATGGCCTCCTGAGCCACCTTAGAGGTAGTGCGCTTAGGTGGATCGCTCACTCAATTATATACATTAATCTTGATGAAAATGATGGGAATATTGTGATGGGTGTGGACGAATGTTTTCAGTAAAACATGGGGTAAGACCCTGGCAGACGACTTCGGTTGTTGAAGCCACTACGGGGTAGAAACCCCGGGGATACGTTATCACGGATGCCCTGGTGTCCGGTCCTTGTTGCGAGGGCCGGACTGGTGTTGGCTCAGATGATGAGCATGTGTGGGAGCTCTACCCTGAAGGACCGAGTTGACGTTTCATCTTGCCTAACTCATTTAGTGCAACCACTCGAGGTTGTATGCGGCAACCCTCGGTTAGAACCCGCTTTGGACAAACCAGGCGTAAGCCGGTGTGCTGGGATGCATGAGAGATTGGGAAAGGGGCGCGGTTGCATGGCTGCGGTCAGGGGTCAACAGTCGCGTGGCTGCGGGTCTGAGCGACAGGTGGTCCCGCGTCTCTCATGGCTGAAGTCTGGGGGCGCCTTGCGGGGAAAAACCGGCGAGCGGAAAGGGGCCACATGACGATGTGTGTCCTGGACCAAACTTGTGGGTAAAGTGTGCACCTCTGGCCAGAGTATAATTAAATCTATCATGATAGTCCGCTGTCCACTGGTATGGACAAACGAGTTACGGCTTGGTTTCTGAAACTAGCATCTTATAAAATGTGGGTTTTTGGGATGGGATCAAAATGATGGTTTTGAGGCAGCTGCGGTTGCCGAGGAGGTGTGTGTGTGGAAAATGTGATGGCATGCGTGCCATGAGCCACGATGGACCGGCAAGTCCAGTGGCAACCTCTTTTGGGAAAAAGATGTTTTCTCAATTAAAACTGAGAACTAAGGAACCCTGCATATGCAAATGTTTTACTGCAAATTTATCCTTCAGCTCCAGATATATCTTGCATATAGTGATAGCTTTTACCCCCTCTTCCTATGGAGGAAGGTGGGCTTGCGGAGTACGTTTGTACTCACCCTTGCTTTGTTGTTGGTTTACAGAGCAAAGAAGACCATGGACGTGTGAGGGTTACGGCCTGCTTCCCAACTGTGTTCGTGTGGGAAAGTATGGGTCGCGCTTTAAAGTTTTCCGCTGCAGTGTTTTTGGGCTGCGCCCCGTTTGGTCTGTCCTGTTAGGGCGGATCTGTATACATCTGATGAACAAATGTGGTTACCATAACTCCTGGGAATGGTAATAATACACATTTTAGTCCTGCTTAAGGGCTGGGACGCTTCAGTTCTTCAATTAGCACTTTTCATAAACTAAAACGGTGGGGAAAGGTTTGGTTTTGGTTGTGGAATGGTTTTTGGGTGGAAGTTAAGCTACGGGGGTAGAACCCTGTAGCGGCGTGGAAAGTGTGATGGCTGGAAGGTCATTGGCCATGCTGACCGGCAAGTCCAGTGGCACCCATTTTGGGAAAAAACCCTTTTCTAAATGATTAAAACTTATTAGACTATCTCGAACCCGGCATACAAAGTGTCTTTATGCAAAACCTCCTTAAGCTCCAGATATATCCTGCATATAGATGTAGCTACCCCCACTCTGTACGGAGGAGGGTGGGCTTGCAGAGTACGATTGTACTCACCTTTGCTTTATTGATGTTTTTCCAGTGGAGACGATGAGAGCACCGTATATGGCAGTGAATAAGGGCTACGACCTACTTCCCAACCGTGACGTGGGAAAACTTAGGCCTACGTTTATATTCCGCTGCTTAGTCTTCAAGGGCTGCGCCCCTTTGTTGTCCTACCCGTTAGGGCGGATCTGTATCACTCTGATGTAATAATGTGATTACCAAACCCTGGGATGGTAAAAAAGCACATTTCAGTCCCATTATGGAAACTGGGGCGCTTCAGGTGGTATCAGAGCCGTAGTTGGCCGTAGGACGTAACCCTAAGGTTGAAAAACATTTTGAGTCCAAAATCCGTTTGAAAAACACCTCTGCTCCTCGGCCTACTCCATTTCAAAAATGTTTTGGCCCTTTCTTACCCCAACGGCCGCCACCAAAGCCAGTCAAGCTTCTGCCTGAAGGAAACGGCACTTCCCATGCAAGCTAGGAAATAATGGATATGAGTACAGTGCCTGGACCAGATGGACGTGATGGATCGGTATTAAAGGAGCCAGTGCTCACAGAACGGAAATATCCCCATCACAGAGACACATGGCATGGCCCTAAGGTATGGACCACCCTGGTCAAAGCATTTGGCCCTATGAATGGCCAGGGCCTATACCCCAGGAATCGAGGATATGGCCCCTACACGGTACATTGCTATCAATGCAGCACAGTTGACAAGTGACCTCTCGGGCAGACAATATAATATTGGCACTAAAGGACGCGCCAACCTAGCTATTTAAAGGCCCATCAGGAAGCAAAAGAGACTCGGGACCGCTCTATTGCAAGCAACAATGGCAGAAGAAAAGCCTATTCTTGACGGTCGCCCCATGCCCCTTAAAAAGAGGAGGCGCATCGACCTCTCCATAGACATCCCATGGTTTGATGGTACATCAGTTATCTCACCCCAGCCAGAAAGCCAACCAGTTCCACTAGAACCCCTTCCAAATCCTCCACAAGAGCTAGCAGAAACCCTCCCCCAGGAAACCCCAGCTCCCGAGCTAGAGTACCTAGAGAAGGAAGAACTACCTAAGGGGCCGCCCCCAAGCCCTGCCTCTCCCATCCAACCACGAGTCCCACCAACATCCCTGAGGCCTGCAGCATCGAGTCTCGCTTCGCCCTGGGGATTGACTGAAGAAGACGACCCCCTGGTCTTGGCTCAGTCATCGTCAGGAGTCATCATCATCAGCTCCAGTGAGGAATCTTCCGGCGGAGAATTCTCCAGTGAAGAGACCTCTGAAGAAACCACCAACCCCTCATCAGAATAAGCCACTGCATTCCGCAAGGGATGAAGCAGCAAGGTCCGAAGTAGTAGTACCCAGCGTCTCTCTTACTATTGGGTAGTGAAGATTTTCTTTCACTTTGGTTAGCACCCTTGTAAGAGTGAGTCGTGTAGATTTGCGTGCGTTGTATTCACTTGTCTTGTTTCTCTACTTGTTGGTGTGTTGAGTTAGTTAGCGTAGTTCGAATCTTACGTGTCTCGATCAGATGGCTAGTGACCGCCAGGTCAGCTACTGCGAAGGCGTGGAAAGATTCCCAAAGCTTCTAAGGGACACTATGCGATGCCTTGAGGTCCAAGGATACCCAGAATACCGCGGGCTAGCACTTCTTGGAAGGGAAGGGACTGAATGGACGGTCACGCTGTATATCCGGGAAAGCCCTACACTCACTGAATGGTTTACCACAGTCGTCAGGAAGGAGTTTTTGGGCGCATGCCGCATCGCCGCGCGCGACGCCATGAAGAAGATATGCTCCACGTACCGGGGCATGGTGCAGCACTCACCCATGAGATTCTACCCACCCATGAACAAGATGGCTCCCGCCTGGCGCAAGAGAACTGCAGTTCTGGCAGAGATCAGTGGATCCAAGGATCCCACCATAGCCTACCTCGCCCTATATGTGGACGCCCTGGATGACGAGTATGATAAGCTGAGGAACCTACACAATAAGCTGATAACTCGGAACTGTGAAATGGAAGCGGAACTAATCCACCTCCGGGTCAGCCAATACCACAATTCCCTGAGCCACCAAGGAAGAAGGAAAAGAAGTTTGTCCGGTTTCCCTCACATTGGAGGAACATCAAACCCTCCAGACTTATCAGTACCAGCTCCCCCAGCAAGTCTCCAGCAATCCTTCCTTCGTCAGCTACAAACCCAGGAACGGGTCCCGCACAACCCCGTTCACCCAGAAGACAGAGCAAGCATGGGAGCATTCCTGACGTTCTCATCCCCCAAAGGAGGACCCAGCAACCAGCAACCACCATCAGATGAAGCCACCAGCAGCCAGAAGACGATGCCGTTTTGGCTCGAGTAGTCACGTTAGAATGTCCGTCTCCGTGTTTGTAACGCTTTGCTTGTTATGTTTGTTTTAGAGTGTTGTTGTCTCATATATGTGCTAATAAAATCACCTATTAGAGCCAGCCCCCCACCCCTGCTATCTTTTTCCCACCTTAAACCCATCCGCCCAAAGAAGGTGTGCCCTCCGAGAAAAGCCACCCAGAAAGGAATCTCGGTCAAAGAAAGTACCGACAACTTCTGACAGAAACTCTGCCCAAGGAACGGCACAAGGAAACAGTAGCCCTGGGAATATTGGATAAGACCGGAGAGAAAACTTTCTGCACCGCAAACAGTAACCCTACAAACAGCATCCCCACTGCTCACGTCCTTTCCACCGCCCCTGCTGATTGTCTGCCGCGTCAGCCGCATCCAATGCACCGGCCCCCACCACCCACTCGCCTTTTCTATCAGCGCACGCCGCCTACGCCGCCTGCCGCCTTTGGCAGCGCGCCCACCGCCTCCCTGTCGGCCATAACTGACCCTTGCACACCGCCCCTGCCGCGTGTCCTCACCCCATCGGTAGCCAGTGCCCGGCCCCTACACCCGGTAAATCGCACGCCGCCGCGTGTCCATCGTCAGTGGATGCCCGGCCCCGCAGCCACTTACCACCGTCCGTCGCGTGCTCCAGCTCCACCACCTCGGTACACGAGCCGCCGCACCGCGCCTACCGCTCCCCAGCACCATTAAAACCCCCTCCCCGAGTGGAACCACCAAGCAGCTTCCCCCATGTTCGGAGACTCCTGGTTAGGACATATTCTCCTAGGCTTCTACACTTTCGCCGCCTTCGCCCTTCCATTCTGTTTCCTCTTCCTTTGGATAATCCATCGCCCCCTTCCCTCGGAACTAAATCATCCCAAACCACCCGCCCGCTCCATCACCAGATGATGGACCCAGCCATCATCACACTTCTTCTCATTCAGTGCGCCTTCCTCTACAAGATCTCCAAGGTTCTCCTCCAGCTCGCGTGCAGCACAGTCAGATTCCAAGACCGCAGAGCAAACCCACCACCATTTCCCCCCTCCCCCATTGGAACCACCAAGCAGCTTCCCCCATGTTCGGAGACTCCTGGTTAGGACATATTCTCCTAGGCTTCTACACTTTCGCCGCCTTCGCCCTTCCATTCTGTTTCCTCTTCCTTTGCATAATCCATCGCCCCCTTCCCTCGGAACTAAATCATCCCAAACCACCCGCCCGCTCCACCACCAGATGATGGACCCAGCCATCATCACACTTCTTCTCATTCAGTGCGCCTTCCTCTACAAGATCTCCAAGGTTCTCCTCCAGCTCGCGTGCAGCACAGTCAGATTCCAAGACCGCATAAGCCAGGTTCTCGCACACTACCCTCCAGATTCATCCGAGGCATGAACCTAGAGCCCCAAGTCTGCATTCCGCTCCACTACATATTCTTCGCCATAATCCTAGTCCTATGCCTCCTAATCCTCCTCCGGTTGATAACTCTCCCACGGGCAGAGCAGAAGCTAGAAGATGCTTCCTGCTAGCAAAGCAGTGCCAAGATGAAGAAGCCCAAGACCGGCCAAGAAGCAGCAGCTCCCCACTCCCAGAGGAGTGCCTAACCTACTCAAGTAGGGGTTTCCGCCCTATTTAAGTGGGGTAGTCACCCTTCTGTAGATTCTGAAGTAAGATAATCTGGCTCCCTAAGGCAAGCAACTACTCTAATTTTGGACAGGCTGCCCAGATTATACCGCCATCTAGAGAGGAGAAAGTGTCTTGCTAAATTTTTGGCACTTTCTAGAAAGTCCCATCTGAAGCTGCCAGGCAATGGTTCAACCTTCCAAGTTCATGGGGACAGAGAGATAAAAATACCTCTTTGTATGAAGAAGGCTTGCACAACGGCGCCAATGAAGAAACAAGTAGCCAAATAAAAGCCGAGTCAGTTGTTGTTGAAGTTCCACCTGCCATTTCTTGTAAGAACTGAGCTTCAATTGTAAAGCTAGTTTAGCTGAAGTGAAGCTATGCCTGTAAACCTTCTAGGCCGAATCTCGAGGACGAGATTCATTTTAAGTGGGGTAGATCTGTAACACCCCGAAATTTAACCCCGGAAATTTTCTCCTAATTCTCCTCCCTAATTCAAAATCAATTTTTGAAACCCCGATTGTTGTTGTTTGATTTGATTGTGTGCATCGAATGAGCTCAACAAAAATCTCCACAGATTCCAAAACAGTTCATCTCCAAATATTCCCAAAGCACCTTCCAAAATTCCCTCAAGACTTTACTACAAATTCCTACTCAAAATCCAACCCAGAAATCCAAAAGAAAAAGAAAAAGGAAAAAACCCGGATGGGCCAAAATCCTCCTCTCTTCCCCACTCGGCCCAAACCGGCCTCTCCTCCTTTCCGTCATTCGGCCCAGGCCACCCTAGCCACCAAAAC
This sequence comes from Paspalum notatum, assembly GCA_022530915.1. Taxonomy (NCBI): domain Eukaryota; kingdom Viridiplantae; phylum Streptophyta; class Magnoliopsida; order Poales; family Poaceae; genus Paspalum; species Paspalum notatum. Next base: position 19,206,689 of record CM039686.1, read on the forward strand.
CCCCTTCCTCCCTCTGCCTCGGCCCACGGGCCCAGCTACCACGCGGCCCGGTTCCCTCTCTTCCCCGCCTCCTCCTCCTCTATCCGGCCGCGCGTCCACGCGCCGCGTCACCGTGGCTCCGCCTGGCCCCGTGCCCCGCGCTTGGACCCCGGCCCCAGCCGCACTCGGCTTCCCTGTCACCGCCGTGGTACTCTTCTCGGCCGCGCCCCGACCCCGCTCAGCTCCGCACCGCGCTAGGCCTCGCCGCGCGCGCCATCGCGTCCCTCCGCGCCGGCCCCTACTCGCCGCGGGCCGAAGTGCACCCCCCGGCCAGCCCCGTGCCGCCGCGCCCGTCTTTACGCCCAGCCCCCTCCCTCTACAGCCCGGGCACTCCACATTTGCCCTCGACCCCTCCTTCGCCGTCTCCCGAGCCCCCGCCACGCGCCGCGACGCCGAGCCCCGGCCACCCCCTTGCTTCGGCTATAAAAGCCCTTTGTCGCTGCACACCACTCACCGCCCTGCACCGCCGCGACCAGCCCCGGCTCACCCGGGCGTTGCCCGCCGCGGACACCGTTCCCTTTCCTCCAATTCCTCCATTCTCTGTTCTTCCCCGCGAGCAAGTCCGCCGCGGAATTCTCCACGCGTGAGCCACCTCGGTTCAATTAAACTAGTAAGGAGCACCACACCATCCACCTCTACCCCCGCCCACCTTCAATTTCCCCTCTCCCTCACCTCAGCGACGCTGCGGCGCGAGCCCCTCTCGCCGCCGACAAGCCCACCCGCATCGCCACCGCGGGGACCCAACTCCTGACCCCATATTCACCTCCACAATACCCCTACCGGGTTCGCCCCCTCCTCGCGGTGCTCACGGCGGTGCCCTCATCGCCGGAACCGGCCTCGCCGCCGGTGAACCGCCGACGAGCTACCTCGAACCGCCCAGCTCCGGTTCACCCCGACCCGGCCGACCGCTGTCACCCTCGCTCCAACACCGTCACACCGCCCCCCCCCCTCACTGACACGTGGGCCCCGCGCTGACGGCGTTGCCGCGCCGTCAGGCCGCCTCCCCCGCCGCGTGGGCCGGCCCAGTGGCGCGCGCCGCGCCCACGGGCCAAGCCAGGCCGCGCGCCGCGCGTGCGTTGCACGTGGGCCGAGTGGGCCGAATCCCGCCCCGGCCCAGGTTGAACTCCCCCGCGGCCAAAACCCAAGAAAAGTCCGTTCCTACCCCCTGAATTTTCCAGAAAAGTCTAAATCTACCCCTCGACACTGTATACTCCATATCTCCTCCGTTTGAACTCCGATTTAGGTGATTTTCGTGCCTAAATTCATCTAAAACCAAGCTCTACCTATCCATACACTCTACAAAGTATCTTCCCCCAACATCACCATGCGACCACCCTCCCGCCATTTCCGCCATCGCTCTAGCCGCCCCGACCCACTACCGTGGCAATATCCCCATAACCGCCACCATGCCCGTCAGCAAAGCCAACACCCCGCACCACCACGAGCTTCCCTCCACCACTTTCCAGAGCCAACCCCTCTGGTAAGAATCGACCATCAAACTCCCTCCTCCTAAGATTTATGTTGAGCTCATGTTAACACGCGATATGTGTGCTTTCTTGTTTGTGCACGTAGGCTATACCGCGTATCATACCGGGGACACCTCTCGCAAGGATTTCCATGAGACTCGAAGCCTGCGCCCGGCGATTACAGCAAATGCTAGCTGAGCACGCACAATGGATGGCGCACCACCGCGCACAGCAACGTGCTCGGCATGCCCAGTGGTTGAGGTACCATCGTGCCCAGTAGTTGGAATACCAACGCATTCGGCAGATGGCGTACCTCCGCCACCAGTGGCTAGCGCGTTATCGACAGCGACAGCAGGAGCACGAGAATGCCCAATATTGGGCATTACGCCGACATGTTATACAGCAGCAAGGAGGACCACGGCAAGTCCATTGGAATCCCCATTTGATACATAGAATTCCTATGTTTTACAAACACAACCTTTGGCCTGATAATCACTGTAAAACTTGCATGTTTTGCCTGCTAAGGTAACCCCACAAATATACCGCCACCTAAGCCTATTTTAGATGTAGTGCGCATAGGTGGGATCAGTCACTTAATTATATCCATCGTAATCTTAACGATAGGTTGGGATTATGGTTGTGAGACTTAATGGGTTTGAGGATGAGGATAGGTGTGCGTGTTTTCAAATAAAATGGGGAAGAACCCGGCAAACGACTCACGGGTCGGGATACGCCATGCAAGGGCAGGGTATGAACGGTAACTTAGCAACCCGCGGTTACCTAAGTCCCGGGAGTCGTGGAGACGACCGGGTAGGTGGATGCTCGCAGTGTCGAGCAGTGGAAAGATGGAACGGTTCTACCTGCGCTCTGTAAGGACCGCGTTGATTTTCGTCTCGCCTAACTCTTTTAGTACAACCACTCGCTTTGTATGAGGCATTGACTAGACCCGAGCCGGAGTGGATAGCCTAGTAGCTTCTGTGCTGGCGCACAAGGGGCTAGGGAAGGGGTTGGGAGCCTCGGGAGTACGGCGGGGTACTGGAGTGGCTAGGTGGCCCGAACCTCTAAAGTACTGCTAGGCAATGAAACAAAGGCAACGGTTTGATTTAGAATTCGGATGCTTATTTGGCCATAAGTGTCGCTGAGTCCAACTTGTGGGAATTAGTACAACCTCTGATCAGAGTACAACCTATTCGAATAGTCCGAATCCACTGGTATGGATGAGTTACGGCTTGGTTCTTCAATTAGCACTTTTCATAAACTAAAACGGTGGGGAAAGGTTTGGTTTTGGTTGTGGAATGGTTTTTGGGTGGAAGTTAAGCTACGGGGGTAGAACCCTGTAGCGGCGTGGAAAGTGTGATGGCTGTAAGGTCATTGGCCATGCGGACCGGCAAGTCCAGTGAAACCCCTTTTGGGAAAAAACCCTGTTTCTGAATGATTAAAACTTAGTAGACTATCTCGAACCCGGCATACAAAGTGTCTTTATGCAAAACCTCCTTAAGCTCCAGATATATCCTGCATATAGATGTAGCTATACCCCCACTCCATACGGAGGAGGGTGGGCTTGCAGAGTACGATTGTACTCACCCTTGCTTTGTTGATTTTTTTTCCAGTGGAGACGATAAGAGCACCGTATATGGCAGTGAATAAGGGCTACGACCTACTTCCCAACCGTGACGTGGGAAAACTTAGGCCTACGTTTATATTCCGCTGCTTAGTCTTCAAGGGCTGCGCCCCTTTGTTGTCCGACCCGTTAGGGCGGATCTGTATCACTCTGATGTAATAATGTGATTACCAAACCCTGGGATGGTAATAAAGCACATTTTAGTCCCGTTATGGAAACTGCGGCGCTTCAAGACGCATACTGGATTATTATGTTGGAGTTAGTCTTTTTTCTTCTGGCTACGTACTTCTAGGTTTGTCTATAATATGTACCAATACTATGTAATAACTTGGTCTAATACATCATCTTTTGATGATGTCTGAAGCCGGAATATATTTTCGTTATTACAAAAAGACGCCACAGAGAATTGAGAAATCTTCGTGTCTTTCAATTCTTGTAGTCGTACTTGGAAAGTTATGGTAGAAGATCCATCATTTTGCAATGAAAACAACATAGAAAACGTTTGGGCAATTTTAAAATCAGACCAAGAGTCTTAATACATAAGCAAATAATGTCATTGGTCCACCATTGATGGCATGGTTTAGCTTTTTACGAATCAAAATGTTGATTTGCTATGAATAATGGCAGTACTTTCAGTATGCTAAGGATATAAGGTATCCACAATTCATTTAGAGCTACTTAATAGTCTATTCCTTATACTATATTTCTATCACGTGAAACCCTCAAGCCAAAAGATGCAGAAGATATTGCTAACAAACGTTGATGTATGAGTAAGATAAAAAACGTTCGTTTTCTCCTTTTTTTCATTTTTTGAGATAAAGCTTTTCTCAGATAAAGCAAGAAGGAGAAGGATCTTTTCAACTTTCCATCATAATTATGGTGAAACAAAAGGTATCATCACCAATACCCCCCCTTCAAAATAATATCCAACAAAAATGAGAGAGATAGATAATGACATACCAGCATGAAACATTTAACATGTGCTCCTCCTGGGCCAATTTGTAGGTCGCTTGACTTTTATGACACCAAGTTTTACCAAAATTCAAAACAATTGCGAAAATATGGAAAAATTAAAGTCATACTTAAAGTTATTATATGCTAAACTAGATTATAATGAAAATAAATGATAATTGTGAATTTTTTTTGAATAAGTTGAGGAAATCAAACTTAGTGTTAAAAAAGTCAAACGACCTATAAACTATGACGGAGGGAGTATAATACAATATCAAAACATGAGTGGGGACACAAATGAGCATATTGAAAGTAGACCATGACGGCCTAAGAGGGGGTGAAAGTAGACCATGACGACCTAAGAGGGGGTGAATTAAGAGTTCTAAATATTTAAGGCTCACAAAATAAGTTACGACAAAAGATATGTGTGATGTAATTTATATGTGCACTAAGGTTTTGTGTTGCTTCTTCTACTGTAAAAAGAGGCAACCTAAGTTCCAATCCTATAATCTAGCCTATCAAACTAAGGAGAGAGGACAGAATTACAACAATGTAAGTGTGGAATGCAAAAAACAACGGTAGAAATGCAAACTCCAAGTGACGATGATAACTAGGTGATTTTTCTTGAAGTATCAGGAAGTCATCCTTTCCTTCCACAAGTAAAGTGGAGGCCACCCTACACTTCAAAGGATCTAACAAGACTTGCAAGCCTCACACTTACAAAGATTGTGTGCGTAAGCACCGACAATGAGAGGTGTACACAGCCAAAGAAAGCACTAACAAGCACTAAGTTATGCCAAGATATGCAATTAGTGAAGCTATAGCTCTTTTAAAAATGTGTCTTAATAACAGGGCGAAGTTCCTCAGCTCCAACCTACTTTAAATGAATGGGTGTGGTGGCTTATATAGCCCTATGAGCCACTGTTTGGATTTGGATCAAGCTTGCCAGAATTCACTAGGATTAATGTTCAAACATGTGTCACTGCGATCATCAACGTTTGGTCTTTGGAAACAAGCTTTTATAGAAGCATACATTTTTGAACAAGGATTATGACTTATTGACACATTCATAGAAAGAATAGAGAGTTACTTGACCCAATTCAAGATTGAAACAAAGTAGAAGTCATCGAGTCACTGAGATAAAGCACTGCGATGAAGATGGGCATGAGAGGCTGGAAAAACGGCTAGGGTCAGTTGGGCCTAGGATTTGTTTCGCCTCCTCTTGTGACAGCCTTTCGTGGAGAACTCCTCCTCAAATTTATCTCAAAGTGTCGGCCCCTAGACCTTGCTCTTGAACTTGAAAAAATAATGAATTGGGATGATTCTCCTTCTCAAGAGGCCTTGTTTATATAGTCCATGGTGTGTCTTATACACGAAACCTAATATGTTAGTTTGTAATTTGATCTTATCACTTTTTTGATCTACTTCTATATCCTAATGGTTCTTCAGGTGCCCTCCAAGAAATATTGCTTGAAGATGAAACTAAAGTCTTGTTTCCTCGAAACAAATCTTTCTTTATCTTGCACCTTTAATATTTTTACCACATATCCATCATTTGAACTCCAACTAAAGTAAATTTGGACCCTAAATTGTAGAGATCGAAACAAGCTATAACGTTGGTATTCAAACTTTCTTCACTTGACATCTTTTATGCCCTGAAATTAGCCCCACAAGGTGCTGCTATTTTGAATTATCATGATAGGATCTCAAAATTGACTTGATCTTGATTTGAACTTGAGTTAATCTTGTGATAAGCTTTCCACCTCTTCAATTACATCGTGCTCAAGCAATCCATCATAGGCGCCCTTCTAAAATTTTTCTTGCTAATATGCGTGTAATTGGGCTTGTCCCTTTCTTTGGATTCAAAATAATTTTTAACTAATTTTGTCTTTTGCTTAAACTTCAATATCAAGTCCATGCACAAGCTACCTCTTTATGAAAGTAGTGTTTTATATGTTTTTTGTGATTTTGATCGTAGCACACAGACAAGAGACATACAAAAAAATAGATTAACTATTAGTTGTCACTGACCTTATCGTAAGTTTATATACTAACTATCATGAAAGCATCCTCAAAATAAAATACAAGTCATTCATAACTTGTGCCAACAATACCCCCACATTTTGCCCCATCAATTGCATTCATCTATAGGATAAAAGTGCAGGCCACAAACATGCAGTTATCACAAATTTATTTTGATCATGCTTGGATTGTCATTGCAATATGTTTATACACAAATTGACTGTTTGGTTTGTGGCCCAAATTCGCTGCAAAACTATGGCCATGGATAAAAATTGGTTATGGATTTGGCCCATAAACAAAACACACCCGAATTCTACGCTATACTATACATTATATTAACTCTTAGCATATATACTTGACAATTGCTCAAATTGAAATATAAATAGACATTTAATCAAACAGATGTGAGGCGACCAATGCACTTGTGCGACACGACCACGAGGTTCCACCCTAGGGAGTAGAGCACGAGAAAGTCCTCCATTAGTAGGGTGGCGTGTGGCCACATGGGCAACACGGCAGCGCAGCCTCCACCTAAGAGTTGCATCTCGCTACCGTAGCCAAGAAGTGGTTTTGATGATTTTGAGGAACAACCGAATAGGTGGGGTGGATATCGGCAGGGAAAATGTGAAATGTGGTCAATTATAAGGAAGAGGCGGATGAACATGCTGCTTACACAGTTGCACCATGGTTGCACTAGAACTGTGGTCATAATTGTACTGTTTTGCTTTCAATATTAATATTGAATGCTTATGAGACACAAACAAGCTTTGTGGCATAATCATTGGGAATCGACAAATAGAATACTAGGGCGGTTCATCTTGAGATGCCTTACGGTGGTAGATTAAGCTAGGGCTCAAGGGAGACGAAGTACGATGTTAACATAATATTACATAACAGAACAAGATTTATATATGTATTGATTTAGATGCATATGTCTGCATATTTTGGAGGAGTCTCTACCCCTTCCCCCGCCACCACCACCTTATATACTCAGGGGACAGGGTTACTGGTCGGTGTGCCCATATGGTACCATAGTCCTAGCTGGATTATAAGGACTAGGTCATCACGATTACATAGAAAGCTTTTCTACATTATAGGATTAATATTTAACCTATCTTAAACCGCATGTCATTTTGTATCGTGGTCATGCCTTGCCCTTCCGAAAACGTCAGCAGATCCACCTTTCAAGTGGATGATTTATCCAGATCTGGTGTGCCATGGCGTGCTTACCCTCCCCCCACCACCATATAGGGTGATTTATCTACTCTACATTTATTTTGTACTACTGCCTCCGTGCTAAATTGTATATTGTTTGGTTTTTTTGACACTAAATTTGACCCACTCGTTTTATTCAACAAATTTCATAATTATCATTTATGTTCATTGTGATTTTGTTTAACATATAATATACTTTAAATAGGACTTGAACTTTTTCATATTTGGTAATTTTTTTTGTAGAAGACGAGTTAGTCAAATTGTAAAAAAAAAATCAAACTACCTATATTTGGAAACGAGGGAGTGCATCCCTTCTATGAACAATGTAAATATAGTTTTCAAGGATAGATTAGTGCTAAGATTATTTGAAACGTGTATCCCTTAATTTTTATCAGTTATGGTGTATTGCATGGTATCATACAACAAATAACTGCTCAAAATAGCTAGAATGATACTCATCGTGGGAAAAAAAATTCAAACAGTATATTGACACACTTAATGGGGTATATGTAGTATTGCATATAGTTTCTGTATCTTATTTGCATTAATCTGCACTTGATGATAATCATATTGATATGCTTGAGGTTGCCTTCTCTGTGCAATTTATATTCATGTAATTTATTTTCTGAGAAATGGTTTTATGCGTGGCTTGATCGAGGCCTTCAAATATCGCTAGCGTGGCATGCCAGGCATGCCAAACTTTGTTTATGCTCTTTGCACATGTCATATGTTCGTTTTTTTTATTTTTTTGCCAACAATATAAATTTCAATTATTTGTCTTATTCAAAAAATCCACAAAGCATCATTTATTTTATTGTCATTTAATTTATCCAAATGTTGGGAATGATTTATATTTTTATATGTTTAAATAAAATTTTAAATAAAAAAATAATTAAGTTTCAAAAAGTTAAACACGTCATTTAGGAACGGAAGAGTACATGGTTCATTACCACACTTGTATTGATACAAAATCTGCAAGAATGCATTTCTTAACAATTATCACGCAAGATGTGAGAAAAGCTGTTCGCTATTTCCATTATACTGTAACAATTATCATTGGCCTTGATCTCGACTCTGCAGTCTGCTGGCAGTTACAAAAGTCAACTGGCAGTACGTCTTCGCAAAAAAGGGCCAAACAAACACAAATACGAAGAGGAAAATGAATTTTGCCTCCAAGTTCTTAACGGGTCAAAGGGGCGGACGACCACCCGACCCGCGGCCGCGCGGGGCCTCGTCGCCTTCCTCCCACACCGCAAGCGCAAGGCAACCACCCTCAGGCTTCCTCCTCCGCCTGACCGCCTCCCTCCCGCCCCCCGCTCGCGCGCGCACTGAGCCGACACCATAGAGAGAGGGAGGCTCGCCGAGCATCCCCGCCGGGAGGCCGGTGATCTCCGGTTCCGGTGGCGGAGATGGGGTCGTCGTCGCGGATCTTCGAGTACTTCGTGGTGTGCGGGCTGGGGCCGGAGATCCGAGCGCTGGACGGCGCCAAGGGCTTCCACGGCGCCGAGGAGATGTACATGCCGTCCTTCATCGACCAGTTCCCGCCCTCCAACCACGCGCTGTACCCTCCCCCGCCGCCGCAGCTCCCCACCGTGAGTCCGCAGATCCCACGCTTCCTCCCTGCCCCTCGCCGCGTCAATTTGATCGAGCATTGATCCGCTTTGGGTGAGTTTCGGTCGAATTCCTGTTAGAACAGGCCGAATTGGTGAGCAATGTAAGATGTGCGTGCAGTGTCGGCATTTGGTTGGGGGTGGCTCATTGCTCATTTCGAAACAACGAACTGATCGTAAGTGAATTCACGCTGCTCTTATGCAGCGGGCTTATTAGTACGATCTGGGTAGGTTGCGGGGTAATGGGCTTATTAGTAATGGACTCACTAGCCTGCTGCCCCCAGGGCCTGCCTGCCTGTTGTTCAGCCTGCTTGGCTCGTGCTGCACTGCTGCCATTGCTTGCTCAATCATCTAGCTAGTAGCTTCTCTGTTGACTTCATCAGCTTGATTCGATTAAATTTGACATAGCTATCATGTTTTTTTAGTTGACGTGACTTCTTCGGTTTGTAGTCAGCTTATTTTGATCTAGGAATTTGGAGGCTGGCCTCATAGGTGTTTAGATTTACTCTATGCTGTTAATCCACTACATTCCAGCGTATCCTAACTTCTGAAGATGGATTAATCTTCCTTTGACAATTGGCGTCCATATTCGTTGCTGAATGCGATGACAGGAACCTCAATTTGCTAGGGCAAACACTGAGATAGCTAGGGTGCACCTTGTTACCGACGACCTTGTCCATGGACTGTCCCTGCCCCTGTACAGGCAATGCCATGTTGTAAACAGGGAAGTCAGATTCAGTAAGTTTTTGGAATGATTGGACATAGAAAAATACGGTTAAAATGTCGTTGATGCAATTATGATCATGTGATGTATGATGGTTCATGTTGTTGGAGCATGCACAACTCTCCATTTTACACCAACACATATTGTTTCCACCAAAAATAGCTTTGCAACCTGAAAGTGAATAAAGGTTGTATGGGTCCCATAGAAATAACGTTTGGAAATTTGACAGATGACAAAAAATTAAAGTGATACTGATAATTGTTGAGAGCAAAATGAATTTTGATTCTTCTGGCAGTATGATCCCAGCATGTTGAATGGCAGTTGAGAATAATGATACCTTATCTCTGTTTAAATTGTGAATCTGAACCATGTAACATTGTCTGGTCATAAATGCAGTGTGTTTTGCCAGCAGGAGTAAGAATATATTCTTCAGGGCTGGACACAGATGATGTCTCAACATATCCTCGTAGTTATCCTATTGTTTTGACAGGTACATTTGATAGACTGATCGTTATTCCGTTTATATCCCCTTCTAAAAAAACTCCCTCTGGTTTTAAATATATGCCACGTTTGACTTTTTTTTTCTAAAATTTTTATCATTCGTCTTACTTTAAAAAAACTATAAGTTATTATTTATTTTGTTGTGGTTTGTTTTATGATTGTAGAGAGTTTGAGTATGACTTGCTTTCTTATACGTTTACACAAATTTTTTGAATAAAACAAACTTTTGAAATTGTGGAAAAAAGTCAACCGCGACTTATATTTAAATACGGAGGGAGTATTTTGTAAATTTTGTAGCATGCTGTTCAAGTTTCTTGTCAAAATTACTTTGCTTACTGTGTACTGATCACCCTTTTAACTATGTTGTCATTTGTCATTTCTTGCAGAAGGAGATGGTTCAAAAATTTATGTCAGCTGTATTGCATTCCGGGATCCTATTTGTGAAGATATTATTGAAGCTTACCAAATTCCGGCAAACTCTTTTGCTGATAAATGCATCTGCCTTGTGTCCCATTCTCCTAGTTTCCAAGTCCTTCGTGATGCCCTTGAGGAAATATTTGTTCTTTGTTTTTCTCCTGCAGGGTGTAGGTAAACTTCATGTACTTACATGCTCATTTCAAATTTCAGCTACCTCATAGTCTAATTTTTATGTCATCTGATTTCACATTTCAGCAAACCTTTGTGGGACATAATTTCTCATATGGTTTCAAATGTGACATTACCTACACCGGGAAAGAATCGTGTCTTATTTGCCATTGAAAATTGCCTTCTTTCTGTTGAAGCTCCTCCAAAAGAATGGCTTCCCCATGCTGATGTATGGTTCCTGTTTCCATTTGCTCTTTGCTTTTCAGCCTTCTCTCCAGTATAGTTCCTCTGTTAAATTAGATTCATTCATTTTGTTCACTTCTGGCTGGCTATATCAAGCTTTACTGTGCCTGCAGATATCGTTCCAACCACTGGTGCAGTGTCTGGATGTTGACAAACTAATACTGCTCTTTACTGCTGTCCTTCTTGAAAGAAGGATATTGCTTCGATCAAATAAGTTCGTTCAGTCCCCACTTCCCACTTAGCAACTTTTGATCATTTTCCTTCCTCCTATCAGTTCATCATTATCTAGCCTACTCTAATTTGCTTGGGACTAAAATGCCTTGTTGTATCTGTGCACCCTTATCTCTGCATGTAATACCTCATAAGTGAAGGAACTATTTCATTGCAGATTTTACCTCACACATGAAAGAGTTTTTGACACATCCAACACCATTGATGATGAATCTTTAATGAGTTTGACAGACTTCTGTTTTGTTGATAATGCAGGTATACCCTATTGACTCTAGTTTCAGAAGCCATTTGCCATTTAATATACCCAATTAGGTGGCAGGTAGGTTTCACTCAAATGTTTGGTTTCATACTCTTTTCAGTGAGCTTCAAAAATACTTTGGAAAACAATTGCTGTGATCGAGGAATCCATTCATGTTTATATCCAACGTCCCTACTGATGTTTTATTTCTAATCGTGGAGGGGGTTTATACAACTTAATTTTGTGATGCAGCATGTTTATATTCCAATAATATTCTCTAGTGGGGTTGACTACATTGATGCTCCGACACCCTACATGATGGGACTTCATTCTGGTGTTGACACATCTGCGGTGACAATGGACGGCGTAAGTTGTCAAATTAAGATTAGCTTTTCCATTAACAAACCTTTTGGTCTTGCATATTTTCTCTCAGGGTGATAAGTCAGTTCTCATTTGTTTGGTATAGACACACTTTTACTTCATTTTTAAAGGTAGTTTTGGTTGCTTTGATATTTACAACCGATGTTTGAAGGACACATCTTCATTCTGTTTGATTTGCTACATAAAGGTCTGATGCGTGTGCGGTGTATGTTAAGAATCTCCCAAAGTGAAGATGCTTGCTTGAACTTCAAAGATATTTTAACTTGAGCAAAATATATAAGTTTACTAATATTGGGAGCTTGAGGGCAATAGATTTTCTTCTAGACGTGTTAATGATTTCCATATTTTATGCACCTTTTTTTTCCGAACAACGCAGGAGAGCTGCGTGTCATTTCATTAAGGAAGAATAAAGAGCCAAATACACAGGGAGGGGTGTGACCTCCCTGAACCCCCAACACACAAACACAACGACCACGACCACTAGTCAGCAACCAGCTAAGGGGGGTGCGCACTCCTTAAGAGGAGTTCTTGCAGCCCGGAGGCTCCGGCTAGGCACCACAGATGGCCCTCAGCGGCCATTTGAGAGAGCACTGCTTGCACTTGAGGTTGGGCACCATCAAACACGCAGGCGTTCCTATGCTTCCACAATATCCATGCGATCAGGATCACCAAGGAGTTGAAACCCTTTTTCAGATTCTTGTCCAGAGTAGCCGCTGCCCTACTCCACCAGGAACAGAAGCGGCTTGAGGCGTTGGGGGGTGGGACCCCATCCAGTCTGAGCTCTCTCAAGGTCCAAGTCCAAACCTCCCTAGAAAGAACACATCCAACAAGAATATGATTGATGGTCTCCTCTGCCTGGTCGCAAAAGGGACAGGCAGGCTGATGGGGCAACCCTCGCTTGGCCAGGCGGTCCGACGTCCAACATTTATTATTGATGGCCAACCAAATGAAGAACCTGCAGTTCATAGGCGCTCAGCTCTTCCAAATCCGTTTCCAGGGAGAGAAACTGATGGTTCCAGCAAACAAAGAGTCATACGCCGACTTGCAGCTATATGTACCGGAGGAAGAGAGCTTCCAGCGGTGCTGGTCCGGGGTATCAGGCTGCAATTCCACCCCATCCACCAAGTCCCACTAGCAAATATTCCGAGAGGACCTGTACTGTTAGTGCTCCCTTGATGTCATTCACCCATCTCCTGTTGTCAAGTGCCTGACTCACTGTACGCCGCTGCACCGCCCTCTTAGGGATCGTACTAAAGAGATTAGACGCCAATTCTTCAAGTGTTTTTCCTTGGACCCAGCGGTCCGTCCAGAATTTCGTGGTTCTCCTGTTACCGACAATGGTGTCAACCGCAGCAGCAAAGAGAGCACTAGCCTGCTTGGGGACCATGACCTGCAAGCCAGTCCATGGTCTAGTGGATTCTGTCTTTTGGAACCACAGCCATCTAGTGCGCAGAGCCCAGCCCAAGCGTTCCAGATCAAGGACTCCTATCCCTCCAAACCGAAGTGGCCTCTGAACTTTTGTCCAGGACACAAGACAACTTCCCCCACGGGCTTGCTCTTGACCCTTCCACAAGAAACCCCTTCTCAGCTTATCAATGGCCCTGATCATCCATTTGGGTAGGTCCAAGGCAGTCAATAGATGAATAAGGGTCGTAGTCAGGACAGATTTAACGACCACCAATCTACCAGCGCGATTCAAGAGCGGCGCTTTCCACCCAGGGAGTTTGTCGGCCACCTTATCCACAAGCGGTAAGAGAACAGATTTCGAAGGCTTGTGAAGGGTGAGAGGGAGACCTAGATAAGTACAAGGGAAAGTACCGACTGCACAAGACTATTTTATGCACTTTTAATAAAGCATAATTCTGCATCGCTTCAAAGTAATCTTAAGAAGTACCCATTCAAAGTACTCTTAAGAGAAGTGATTGTTTTTTATTCTATGCATACATTCTTCAAATAAAGGCTTCTTTTGTTGCATACTTTTAGCAAATTTTCTGACCATCAGTTCCTTCTTCTTTGGTTTGCCAAACAATGCATACATTGATTTATCATGCTTTCTTAGTTATCACTTCAGAATTCTTGTAACAAGTTATATCACTGCAGGTTGTGGTGGTAGATCTTGAATACAACCGGATAACAACAACGGAAGAAATTCCTCCAATACCAGAAACTGAACATAGTTTCTTGCGTGGTGAGATATTAAAATTACTACAACCCAATGTCGTGGGTATTGATTGCATGAAAATAAGTCTTGCCAGTATGGGTGGCCACTCTTTAAGGACTGGCACAAAATCATGGAGCCAGGAGCATGATTTCCAGCTTAGGTAATTCTATTCTCATTTACTATGCTTAATGTGCTGTCCGTAATTTCAAATAAGTATCATATTTCAGCATTTCAGCAAGAACCTGCTGAGGGTAGGTGTACTACCTGTCTACCTTACATGGGGACAGAGATGAATAAGTTAGTACTAAATTGTAGTTCCTGTACCAGCATATGTACCTACATTCAATATTCGGATTATTTTCCTCTTGTGTGTCAATGATACCAGAATTAGTGGTTATGAACTGTTTTTTTTTTTTTTCACAAGCAATGCCATTTTAGAAACATAGAGCTTGTTAAAACTACTGGAAAGAAAAATATTTCTTTCCTGAATAAGATAGGGACCTTAGACTTCTTTGTGATGCGCTCCTAGTGCTTTACAATATTTGTCCATTTCTCTTGGGAACCATTATTTATAATTTTTTTTGTAATATTTCTCTGTCGTTCAATGCCGTGAAAGAAAATTTTCAGCATACCATTCAATAGGGCATGTTTTATTAAATGATGTTCTGTTTTTATGCAGGCTGATATTTTTGAGATTCTTTGCACAGATTCTGAGTGGTTACCGTAACTTCATTGTAAGCCATCATGTCTAATAAGTTCCGTAGCAGTTATTTATAATGTTTGTTGCGGTAACTCAGGACTACCCTTTTCCCCTTGTCAGGATACTGCTTCAACAACTGGTTTCAATTCTCAAGCGTTTCTTAAAAAGCGTTCTCGAGCAACTAATCAGCCTGTTGAGTCCATGTCAATGGTATTCTTATAATCTTACGTCTAGTGCTTGTTTTTTTATTTCCTTTTTTTTTCATGTTTTCATAAATCATAATTGTTAATGTACGTTTGAGATGTTGAGGAAAGAATTCAAAGTAGTGGTGGTCTTGTTTTCTTTTGATTTTATAGTATTTCAAGAGGAGACTAATCACATGTTCCTAAAGCTCAACTACCTCAGTTAGTATAGGCTACAATGCTACATTATATCTTTTTTTCTCGAACAACGCAGGAGAGCTGCACATCATTTCATTTAAGGTAGAAAAAACAAGTACTACATTGGGTAGGCAGAAGGTAGCACCAAACCCGAACACAACACACAAAGACCACACTTGGGACTTCTCAAAAACTAGATTATACAATACTCAATATTCTCTGTTCATTGTCACTAACATCAAAGAGGGGTGGTTTAGGAGACAAAATACGAGGAAGCAAGAGACAGATTTAGCAGGGGCATATATTCATCTTGTGTTTTGTTTTCTAAATATAGTGAAGCCATGCACACGTGTAAAATGTCATATAAGAATGACATGATTACTATTTGGGTTTTCGAATTAGAGGAACATTCTCCATTCTCTGACAAGGAGTTTGGTGCCTGGTGGCTGAGGGTTTCTCATTTGGCCCCCATAGTTTTGAGGAAAGGATTGAATTCCCTCATTACCTTGACTACTTGGACCTTATGAGAGCACCATAACGATGCTGTGTTCAATGGAGCCATTCCTAATGTTCAGGTTGTCGTTACATAGATCCGTGTGGAGGCTCAGCTATGGTCCTTGGCAGGGGCAAGGGGATTAGCCCATTTGGAGGTTGCCACTGCGTAGTGTCTGGGTGGTTGCCTGGTTGATGTTTTCACTGGAGCGTGGTTTTCTGTTTCAGGTTAGAGCATGTTTAGGGTTTAGGGCTTAGTTTCCTGGTTGATGTTTGCCTGCAATATGGCCCTCCCCTTCTGTTGCACCTGCCGTCGCCCTTCCCCTCATCTGGTGCTCCAGCCATGCCTGCCCTCTGCCTCCACCTGTGCGGCTGTGGCTGCCTTACTGCCCTCACCCCTCCTAGTACATGAATCCCCTCTGGAGGCTGAAGAATTCGCCGTGATTTGGGTTCGGCATGTCAGAAGGAAGTGAAGTGGGGATGAGCTGGACAAACTGCTGCCGCTTTGACCAGGCTGCAGCGGCGATAGAGTGGTCTGTGCCCACGGAGATGCATCAGTCTTTGTTAGTGGGGGGATGAGCTCTGGTGATCCGGTCCCACAGAGATGGAGATGAAGGGGATTAAGGACTATGGCGGCCATGGGCGAAGCTGCCATCAATGATAACCTCTGATGACATTGCTGTGGATTCGGCAGCGGTGCGGCGCTGCAGCAACTTCATTGATGGTGTGACACTCTGGCAGCTCTGCGAGTGGTGACTGCTATGGTGGCTCCGGGTACTGTTGCTCTCCTTTGTTACAGTCACCAATAAGTGGGTCTTGTCAGCAGCTCAGCGCCCATGGAAAGGATGTAGAAAATCAATTGTGCTAAGCACCATAGCTTCTTATCTAGCAGCTTTTCCAAGAAGTGACAAAAAGTTTAAGCCGTCTAAAAGATGGCCTAAAGAAAGCCTAAGCTGTGCCAAATGGAAGGACCACAGTCATGAGTCATATCTTCTTGGTTTAGCTAATATTTAGGTCAGATCATGAGTCATGACCACAGTCATCTAAAGTTGTGTCCCAGCACAACAACAACAACAAGCCTTTTAATCCCAAGCAAGTTGGGGTAGCCTAGAGTTGAAACCCAAACCAAACCGCTAGAAAGGGGAAAGTTTTTTTTTTTTTTTTTTTTTTTTTTTTTTTTTTTTTTTTTTGAAAAGGTTGCTATTCAAGCTTCTTACCATGTCAGAAATTGATCTCAAAAGATAATATGAGCTATACCACATTCAAGCTACTTACTGTTTACTTGGTCTCTGCTGTACCATGAATTTACTTAAATTTATTAGTGCTTAATCATAAAGTGCTTTAATGATTGATAATTGTTCTTACCTTTGTTAACCCTGCTGATTGAAGTGTAGGATCTAAATAAATAAATTATGATTTTTGCTGATGACACTGCCCTTTTGCTATTCATCGTAAACTGCCTTAGCGTTAAACCTAGAAAATTTACATTGTGGGCTAAAATAATCCATTTCTACATTTTGTGGTTTAATAATAAATTTGATCACCACGAATTTGTTGCAAAATTCTGTGGGGGTCTGTTGATTACCTACAAATCACACTTGCCTTGGCCTTGCCTATGATGGCTTACCTACCGCATACTGTGACAGCTATCCTACTTCAATATTAGTTTTGTTGCCTGGCATGCTTCTTTTTTTTATTTTTTTGGATATTAAGCTTGCACTTATTTAGTTAATAGTATTCAAACCATATTATATACACTTGGACTTTTAGCATTATTCTTGTATATCCACTTTGACGATATTCTTGGCAAACTGATACCTCTTTGGCTCTTTGGCCTCCACAATATATGGCAAAAGTAATCCATAAGCAATATAATATTATTTTCAAGTGGGTTGATACATTGTGGAAGTAGTCCATAGTAAAGGGTACCCATATGCATATGGACTGTCCATAAGGAATATAAAATATTATTCTCTTACATATTCTTTCATCTCTCCTCAATGTCTCTCTTCCTATTGGATGTAGAGGTATATGTGGGTCATATTACTATGGTCTACCTAATCTTTACACATTGTGGCAATTGCAATTGCTAAAGACCACTTGCAATATGGCCCACCCATATGGACTACTTGGTCCATATACACTGGAGAAGCCCTAAAGATGTAATTGTTTTAGCCAAGAGTGTTGATTTTCATGAGATGCAATATTTTTTGGGGCAACGTTTTCCAAATGAACACCTGCATTGATCACTTATTGCTACTGGTGTTCGAGGTACTGCCTCCAACCTACATGATGTTGCGGACCATGAAAACATACTGTTTTCTGTTAATTTTATTTCTCCTAAACATCATTTTTTTGTGACTGGAGGTAGTAGCATAAAATAGCAATAGTTAAATAAGAAAAAATGAGCTGGTAATACATTCCTTGTTCTGTGTACTTGAATACAAATATCAAGGAAATAGACCCATAGCAATTACATGAATTATCATATTTGTCTGGCAGATTATGCAGTTTCTAGAGACTCAGGGGTTCTTGGATTATCTGGAGAGATGCAACAGCGCAGAAGAAAATGCCAACAACCTTCTTGATAAGTTGCAGGATGCAACCGGAAGAGGACAAAATCCTCTAGCCATCTTTCCTTCTGAAGTTGCTGATCCTGAGATTATTACAATAGCTGATTCTGAGACTGAGGGTTCTGGTATGTATTCCTTTTTTATGTCTACACTTATTCTCCATTTTTACTGCCATATGCAAATCTGTGTTCTAGCAATTCAAGATCTGTATTAGAATTGAAGGCGTGCTACTTAAAAACATAAACTGCAGTGCATTGTTCATGTTCATTAAACACATCCCATTATCTATTATCGGTACCAGTTGATCTTAAATAACATTTACATATACTCCGCTATGTCTTCCTTGTCAGCTGGAGCAATGTTAGCATCATATCACCCAATAAAAAAAGCAACTTAGAAGTTAGAACTATACAGATTACATGCCTGGAATATAATTTATTGATATTGGATCTAATGCATCATCCTGTAGGATTTGTTTTTTTATGAACAGCCAAGTCTCTCTAGGGAAATTAATTGAAGGTCTTGACTTTTGTGTATTAACTAAAGGATCCAATGATCCATACACAAATATCTTGTTTCTAATTTCAAGTTGAGGTCCATGTTTCATCAGTAATGCCAGTACTTAAGTTTCTAGTGTTTTGGGAAGGTAGTTAACTATATATCTGTCTGCAGAACCAGTCAATAGACACTGCTACAAAAGGTTTCCAGCTAATGCAAGAACAGAAGACCAAGAAGAAAAACGCAAGGCGATACTGGCATTAGCTAGTGGGGCTAGTAAGCAAGTACCAAGGTAAGAAGGCATGCCTGGATGTTTCTTTGCTGTCATTTTTTTCCCGACGTCTGTAATGTTATTGTGGCATCCATTTTCAGCTCTCCTTCTATCCGAGTAAATGGTGGTCCAAAGGCAGAAAGTCTAAGCCCAAGAGAGAGGGCGGTAAGGCATCCAGCTATGCGCAGTAGTCTCTACCATTATCTCTCAATATGCATGTCAGTGTAACAGTTTTTTGTGCCTATTTTTGTTTGTTCAACAGGCCGAGAGAGAAAGGATGGTTCTGGACATAAAAGTAAAGCTCCAGGTAATTATCATATTCATCTCAATTGCCCAAATCCCAATACATTGACTTCCTTGAACTTTTTAGCATGTATGCAACTGCTATTGTCAGCATACTACTAAGCTACTGTAGATTACAGAAACTATGTCCAAAGCTGCTGTATGTAGCCAAGGATGCATGTACTTTAGATGACACTATTTTCTCAGTGTCATGTTTTGCCATTACCTTACAAATTTGGTTTGTAGTTCTGTAGTATTGTACTATTGTTTCTAAAGCCAAACACTGCAATACGTTCATTATAGACTTGTAGCCTGCAATTCTAAATGTTTTTTTGCTTTTTTCGACGGCCTTTTATGTGGGCCACCACAAACTCCTCTGTTAAATACGAAGTACTGTATTGTCCTTCATAAGGCATAGATAATTACTATTTTGTGTAATTGTTTGCCTACAAAGTGCATGATGATTATGTATGCACATTATAAGCATGCCCCTACTGAAACCATGCATTTCATCTCCAGGGACTCTGGCTTCGTCTTCTGAGACTTGGGGCAACTGAGGATCCTCTCTCGTCTTTTGAATATGGCACAATCCTTGGTATCATGGAATTTGAGGTTACTATTTGTCTGTGCCTTCCCATTCTCCTTGTAATTTTTCTTTTATTTCCTTTTGCAGCCTTGATTGAATCTGATGCAGAAGGCATCGGGGGAAGTGGCTTTGTTGAATGCATCAGAGAGCATATTCATTCGGTAATCTGGATCTTAGGATCTTGCAATTGATGAATCTATACTCTGCCACTTTCTAATCTACTATATATCTTGCTTTACTATCTTTGTAGGGCTGGCAATGCCGCTTGACCGATGAGCAATTTATTGCTGTAAAAGAACTGGTGTGCCAGATTTCTAATTCCTCAATTATTTAAGTACTAGTTTCTCTTACTGTTGGTGATATCTACTCAAATAACTGGAATGTCACAGCCTGGCTTGTAGGATGTAGTGCGATTATGAATTTGTGATGGCTGGTACATAAACATAATTGACAAGCCATCCGGTGATACTCACCAGGTTTAATCCAAGATTATTCTGTGCGTGAGCCTGAGGGATTACTGATAAACAATTTATCTGGTTTAATTTCTTGTAAAATACTAAATCAGTTATTTAGTTACGACACTGTTGACTTTTGACCTGACGTTTGAGTATCTGTCTTACTCAAAAATTTTGCTCAAACGTACAAAGTATAAGTCATGATTAAAGTACCACGAACGATCACAACAAAATAAATCAAACTTACATAGTTTTTTTTGAATAAGATGAATATTAAAACGTCGATCCAAAAGTTGATGGTGTCATATATTAAAAACAGAGGGAATATTACTCTCCAAGTTTCTCTTTGTAAGGCCTGCATACATTAATGGTCCCCTTAGATTCATGTTATGATTATGATATTTTTGTTTTTGAAGTATATATTATAGTATAAACTATGAGTCAAGTTTGGTTTTAGATAGCATCCTGAGGCAAATTACGCCTTATATTTTGAAGCACAGGGAGGGAACCTGTGTGTTGGTTTGGGGTTATTTGGATACCAGCTTTATAACTCAAGTTCCTAATTTTTAACATTTGCTATCCAATGGAGTTCATTCCATTCTGATGCTAGGACTTTCCATCTGATTTTCTTCACCATATTTATTCTGCAGTTCTATTCTTGATGCGTTTACAGGGTTATGAAACTCACATGTTTTATATACTTGAAGAGCTAGCAATATGAATCAACCTCATCATTATTTCTGTGTGCAGCTTAAAACTGCTATAACTCGCGCCAACTCCCGAAATGACTTGGCGACCATTAGAGATGCTCTTGAAGTTTCTGCTGAAATGTACAGAAAAGACCCAAACAATGTTCAAGACTATGTTCAGCGTCATCTATTGTCTTTGTCAGTATGGGAGGAGCTTCGGTATGTCATATTAACTGATCAATTTCGATTTTGAAGTTGAACTTAGTTCCCAAGTTCATGTCTCCAATAATGTTGATCCTGCCATTTACAATGGAACTTTACAGTAGTATGAAAGTTTATATGAAAAATAATATATATAATCAATGCCCTTATGCAATTGTCAGCGGACAATAGCTGGTGGTCATGAAAATCATATAACTTTTCAATTGCTTGTAATGTTGACTGTACTTATGGCAATCCATTGCTATGTGTCCAAAACCTTATTTTCACCTTTCTCTGCGCTCAGCACAAGCAATGGATTGGCATCTGAATTCTGTTTGCCACGTCATTCTCCATAAGGGTTGCCACATGAACTTTTTTTTCTCGAACACGCAGGAGAGCTGCGTATCATTTAATTAAAAAAGTGGGAAAGAGGGGGGGTGGGGGGTGGGGGGGGGGACCCCAAACAACACAGCCCCACACAAGACACTCACCTAGATAGCTATGACACAGCCCTAAACCAGTTCACTGCAAAACAACGCGAGACTGTGACCTAACAATAACAATCGTAAGCAGCTTCAGATGTCAGGGCAGTTAAGAAGGAAATGCCCCGGCCAAACCCCAACCCTTCAGCTCCTCCCTGCAAGGATCAGAAGTTCAGAACTGAAGCCAAGTAGGCGAAAGACTTAGTAACCGGGAATGTGGAACTTTGCCATGTTCCTCGTCCTAGGAACATTTTGTTCTGTTACGGGAACGAGGGAACAATCTCGTCCCCGTAGTGTTAAAATCCTTGTTTAGTAGCGTACAACATTCCTGTTCCTCGACCCCGTCGACCCGGGAACTTGGTTACTAAGCGGAAGACGATGAAAAAGTAAAAAACACAGCGATAGCGAAGGTTCCAAAGAGACCGATCAACAAAAAGATTAATGCCTTGCCTAGCCTGATCAACAAGAAGATTATTGGCGCCACCCCACCAGTCATGAAAGGAGGAATCAACCGATCGTGATGGGACACATTAGCTTGTCTCCATAAGGGTTGCCACATGAACTTGAAGGCACATTGGCTTGTCATGTTATCATTTCTAGTTACACAAAGTAAGGAAAAAGTATAGATAACTCCTGAAATATATGGTGTCGCATACTTCACCCCCAAACAGAAAAAAAAAAAGATATAGATAGCACATTAAACTTCTTGAAACTAGATAAATCACCCTTAGTCTGGTATTTGGGCTCCTGCTGACGTGGCGTCTGGTTTTGCTGTGGAACATCCATCGGTGCGTGGAGGGCAGGCAGCTGCCTGGTGGCGCGGGAGCAATGGCCCTGCTGCCGCCGATGCCATACAGGTGCTGCAGCCGCCTCCAGGTGAGCCAAGGCCGCCGCCGGGCGTACGGGAGTTGCTGGGCCCCGCCACGCCGCCAATGCTAGGTGCGGGCACCGCCGCGAAGGAAGTGCGCGCGGGGGCTGCCGACGAGCTGCCCGAGTGCTGAGAGGACCCCCCCCCCCCTTGCAGATCCGCTTGTCGTCGATGGAGCATTGCTGTTCTCTGCATCCCTGTTCTCCGCATCGAGCCGGCGGCAGCGCACTCGATAACGGAGAAGTCGAGCGCCTCAACGCCACGCTGCTCTGCCTGCCCGCCGTCGTTGATCCCTCAGAGGTGTCGTTGCGCCGGGATGTGGACGATCGCCTCCTCCACCCTCTCCACCTCCACCAGCACCGCTTCCCGCTCCTGCACCTCGCCATTTGTGAGGACCGGATAGTCTGATCCAACCTTCCGGTCCACACTTCTTCTGGCTTGCTCACATCGCCAGCCAAAAGAAGTGTGGACCGGAAAAATGAATGGATCCGACAGTCCGGTCCTCACAAACGGTGCGGCGCGGGAGCAAGAAGCGGTGCTGGTGGAGGTGGAAGTTCGCGTCCGCCGTTAGGGGAGGCGTCGCGCCGCGGGAGACCGCCCTCCGCGGGTCTGTCAGCCGCACCGGCGCCTCCGCGGCCCTCGTCGCGCTCGAGCTCCATGCGCCAGCAGCTGTAGCGATGAAGGCGCCTCCGTGTGCCTCGTCGTGCTCGAGCTACGCCCGCTGCGCGCCAGCAGCTGCAGCGATGAATCCTATTCCTCCCCCTGAACCTGTGCCGCCACCACGCATCTCACCTCGACAGCCCTCGGGGGAGGCATGGCGCCGCTGGAGTCCGGCCTCCGCGGGCCCGTCCACGACCTTGTCTTCCAGTACCTCGCACATGTTGCCCAGTCAGCAAAACCAGATGCCACGTCAGCAGAGGGAGCCCAAATACCAGGTGGAGGGGTGATTTATCCGGTTTCAAGAATTTTAATGCACTATCTATACCTTTTTTTTTGTTTTGGGTGTGAAGTATACGGCGTCATATACTTCACGGGGTTATCTATACTTTCTCCTACAAAGTAATGCTGCGACTTCAGGAACCACACTTTCTAAACTGAGATGTTGAGGCACTGTATAATTCAAAGCGAAATTTGAGGCTTAGCACTTGAAACAGCTCTTGATCGAGGGACTTATGTTTAAGCGTCCTCTTTATATTAGAAGGAATGCCTCCTTTTTTTGGTGACAAACGTAACTAAAAGAAGGCACACTTAAATATGCTATCAATAGAAGCACCAGTTTTTAATTTGTTTGTGAAAATCACTGTCCCAGTAGCAGGTTCAAAGTTCAAAGTACCAACTATTATTACTCTTTTGATCTGTTGATCGTTTATGATTTGATTTTCCAAATGATCACACTAGTTTAGACGTATGTAATTATCCTGCTTTTATTTATTGATTTATTTTCATTTCATCGATATGGGTCTTTGCTTATGACTGCTTCTCTTGCAGCTTCTGGGATGGCTACTTTGAGTATTTAATGGAAAATTGTTCCAACAAGTAAGTAGAAACTTTGAATTGTACTGTGATCTCGCTGTCTCCATTCCATATGTGGGACTGAAAGAATCACATTCTCAGTATATATGAACAGCTTTATGCAGTAAATACTTTAGGGCAATATATTTGATGCAGCCTAAAAAACATTAACTGGTAAAAGAAATTTTATAAACAAGGAGACTGTAAATTTTACCTTTTTCCTTTTAGTTACACTTAGCTCTGAGATTTAAAAACATGTAAATCACAAATATCATTCAGGATATTGCATTAAGATGGTTCACAGAATTACAGCAAATATTTCAATAATAGCATTAATCGCTTTTTTGTATGGGAAAATTCTAGTATGGTTACAATGAGGAATTTTTAGTAAGGTTACATGTGCTGTGTCTTCTTATCTTTCGCTTCTTCTGTTCTTCAGATCAGCAAATTATGTAACATTAGTTACGGCACAGCTCATTGTCATGGCAACCCACATGGTACGTGATTGGTTTCATCTTATTTTCTGTCAAGGATAGCTCAATGTGACTGCCTAACTTACTGTATTGTACTAAAATGAAGGCTGGATTGGGATTACCTGACATTGACTCTTGGAATATGATTGAGAAAATGGCGGAGAGAAACAATTTGGGTTATAAGCAGCTTGTAAGTAAAACTGGAGCTTTTGCCATTGAGAATCGGTTCCTTTAAATGCCTGTTTTCTTACATTTTCTTTCAACTTTTTTTCAGATCAAACTTAGAGCATTGCTCACACATCTGCAACAACTCCGCATTGGCTATTGGGGGGTTGCTACAGGGAAAAGCCAATCATTGCAATCATATGGCATGGCTTCACCTCATGCGATCGATGTATCTGATGAAAGCCAACAACCTGCCGAAGCTTCTGGGTTGGGACGAAGTTGGGTGCATAGTATGTTCAGCAGAGACAGAAGTTTAAGAGCCAGCTCTTTCAATAGAGCTAGTAAGTTTTTGGCTACTTCCATCTGTGCACATCCGAGTACCTTAAATACAATAGAGCTTATATTAGAGTGCACATTACTGCTCTTTATTTCCACTTATCTAATATATATAGCCGTTGTTGAATAATGTCAGGTGATGCAAATGTTGTTGCTACTGCGGGCAAAACTGACATCTCTGCTGCACAAAAGAAAACTCAAACAAACATGAGGACCCTTAGAGGACATACAGGTGCTATTACAGCTCTTCATTGTGTAACAAGAAAGGAGGTCTGGGATCTTGTTGGTGATCGTGAAGATGCTGGCTTTTTCATCAGTGGAAGCACAGATTGCACGGTTAGCATAAAGTTGTGCTGTTAATCCGTATGGTTGTATTGTATGATTGCTTTTTGCAATTCTTGCTCCAGCATACCAGCATCCTTCAGTTCAGGGCCAGTATCCTTCTGTCTACTATTATTCAATTATGTCAATATTAAACAGAAAAAAACTCTTGAAGAGAAGGAAGATGCAATACAATAAAATAAGAATTGATAGGCAGACTAGGCCGAATTGCGCAATCATGATGCTTTGACAGCATATATGGGTTTTCTTTGTGCTGAGAAAGGCTAGCATCTCCCCAGAGTATAGAACAAAACGTTCTTGAATAAAGATGGTTTTCATCAAACTCTATTCTTTTCCTTTTTTATGTTTTAGTAGGAAACTGAAATAAAAATGACAAATTATTTTAGTCTCAAATAAGTCTGGTTAGGCTTTTTTTTTTCTCAAATACGCATGATGTACTGTAGATGTTAATATATTTCTATAAACTTTGTCAAAGTTAGAGACGTTTGACATGGGACAAAACTGAAATGATATATAATTTGGGACAGAGGGATTACTTATTAGTTTCCATCAATCAAAGTCATATTTGATTGTTACTAGAATTGCAGGACTGGTCATACACTCATACAACAACAACAACAAGCCTTTTAATCCCAAGAAAGTTGGGGTAGGCTAGAGTTGAAACCCAAACCAAACCGCTAGAATTGCAGGACTGGTCATAGTTTAGAAAAAAGAGGAGCCATGACCACTTATATTTGGCTGTTTACTGCACCAATCTGAATCATGCTGGGCAGTTTGATCTGTATTTGCAGTTTTCTAGTAATCATCAATACCAATATTTGTAGACTGATCCTGCACAGCCTATTATTTTGTAACTTCAATCATTTTGAAATGAGTACTCTTTTGAAATACACATCTAGCATTTCACGCAAGAGTCAAGGAACATATGTGAAAAACTAATCTGCATCCTTGAAAGGCTTGATAACAGTAAATGCACCAACTCCAATATGCATGAGCTACCAATAATACATGCCGTCCAATTCCATAAATGCACTAGTAAATTAGCAATAGTTGAAGTTTGGTTGAAAATGAATAACTGATTAACTGTTGGTACAAGACCATAACAAAGGTGGAGCTGTTAAAAGAAATTTGTATTTGAGGACAAAATTGGAATGCCAGAATGACATTTATTTTGTAAGAGAGTACATCTTGTTTGGAGATTGTTAACTTTGCTTGTCAGCTAAGGATTTTAGTGAAATTTGCATGCAGCTTGTTGATTGCCTTCCATTTTGACTATAGCAACAGCATACCTTTATCGTTGCTTTAAATTGAGAAAAAGTCCGTGTGCATTTTATTTGGAATTTTTTGGCAGTAGTGTTTGTTTTTATGCTATATGGTTAACAAGCATTCCTCAATTCTAGAGTATATCTATGCTAACTTACTACATCATATCTTTATGTCTTCGATGTGGACATTGAACATTTAGTTTGTTTTGTACATTTCACAGGTAAAAATTTGGGATCCAAGTTTGCGTGGTTCTGAACTTCGTGCAACACTTAAAGGGCATACTAGGTACAAGCCGTAGTCTAAATTGTTAAATACTGAATTGTTACTTTGATTCTATTGCAGTTTAATATCTTATAAGCTAACTGAAGTTTCTTAACCAAGACACAACATAGATTTAAAAAGGAACATTAAATTGTCTCTTTTTACTTTTTAAGGCATGCCAAATATGTGTAACAACTTTTAAATTGATGCAACTTGAACCATTTCTTGTGTTTGCACATTTTCAAGAAATGGGATTTACCTTTAGCGGTTCATCCATTACAATGAATGATTATTGTTTCCATTCTTTCCTGTAAAGTATCAGGAATGGTTGTTTTAATGCCTAAAATTGTGTTTATATGGTCCGAGGGGTATACTAGGTCGACGCTTTGAATTATAGGGCAACACTATCAATTTTTACTTATGAAGATTTTGCAAGTTTTCTGTGTTTTGTGACTTATACATGAATACACTATGCATCTGTATGGTACTTCTGAGAATTTTCTGAATGAACTATTGAAATAGATCTTCAAGGGACCTTGTTGTTGCTCTAGTATTATTATTGAAATAATCGAATCTTCATTCGTTCAATTCGTCCACTGAACTAATCTGTCCATTTCTTCAAATTTGCAGGACAATTCGAACAATAAGTTCAGATCGTGGTAAAATAGTTTCTGGAGCTGATGATCAGTCTGTCATAGTCTGGGATAAACAGACTTTTAAGCTTTTGGAAGAACTGAAGGGCCATGACGCACCGGTGAGGATCTTACAATCAGCTATAGATCCATTTTAATGTGTTCATTGCCCCTCCTTAGTAACAATGAAGCATGTTTAATTTTTATGTTCAATATCGATATAGGTTAGTTCTGTCCGTATGCTCTCAGGAGAACGTGTCCTTACTACATCCCATGATGGTACTGTGAAGATGTGGGATGTCCGGACTGATACTTGTGTTGCTACTGTGGGTCGTTGTCAAAGTGCTGTTCTCTGTATGGAATATGATGATTCCACTGGAATTCTGGCGGCTGCTGGAAGAGATGTGTATGTATTCTTTTGTCCTAACTGGGTTTTGGATACTTAAATTTTTGAATTTATGTGAGTGTAGTTGCAATTTATTCTGAAAAGTTGATTCTGAGCAGATTGGCGCATGTCTGGGATATTCGTTCCAGTAAGCAGATGTTCAAGCTTCAAGGTCATACAAAGTGGATAAGGTAATTTCTACGTTGAATTTTCCAACTCTCTTTGTATGCAGCCATGTGTGATTTCTTACATGAATTCTTGTCCACTAAAGATCAATGAGGATGACCGGAGATACCATAATAACGGGTAGCGATGATTGGACTGCTAGAGTGTGGTCCCTTAACCGGGGAACATGTGATGCAGTGTTAGCATGCCATGCTGGACCTATACTTTGTGTTGAATACTCACCTTCAGACAAAGGAATTATCACTGGTATGTAACTATATCTCATGTCAAGAAGAGGACAGCCTTAGATGTGGCTATGTATATCCACATTTACACATATGCTTTTGTAGACTCTGCACGTTACATATGAATCTGATTTTTAATTAATATTCCAGGTTCCTCTGATGGGCTCATACGTTTTTGGGAAAATGAAGGTGAGGTCTTAGAGATTGTAAACTAATTTCAGTCTGCTGCATTGATGTTTTTTCCTATTTTTGGGAAACTAGCATATATGCATGCTTTGCTGTGGGATGTTTTTCCCTATCAACACCTACATATTATTGATAACTTGTAAGGGGTGCAATCTAAATGTCTTTTGGTGAAATGTGCCTCTTGAAAACATAAATACAATGGCTAGTTTTCACTACCTCCATTTCAGTGCACCTTTCATCTACTCCCTTTGTTCTAAAATGTAAGGGGTTTTAGGCTTTGATAGATTTATGCAATATTCCATGTATATGGTTTGTATGTGTCTAGATTCATCAACATCCATATGAACATGGACGAAGAAAATGAGGGCCAATATCCCTTAAAATTTGGAACGGTGGGAGTATACCGCTAGGCCATGTCAAAGACACGTGGTGCATGGTGCTCTAGGATTGGCCGTATGGATGAAATTATTCTAGATACAATTTGCAATAGGGAGCAAATTTCACCTCAAGTTACTCTAAAAACAGCTTGCAATTGGGTGCTATAGTAAAGGACATCCCATCGGGACGCATACATATATTTTCAGTACCATTTCACTAATAATGTGTCTAATTATTAATTAAAGTGCCCCTTATCTTTTTAACTTGTTGTTAATATTCTAATTTAGTTGATCCAGTAAGAAGTCAATTTTAGAGCAGAGGAGGATTTGTGGCTTTGTACCATATTTTCACACATGATGTAAATGCTAATCTAGCTATTAGCAACTGGCTTTCATAGTTTCTGAGGATCTAACCTTACTTTGTGATATTGGGTGCAAGGTTATATAGATTTGACATTGACTCAATACTCAGTATCATGTTTTTTTGGTATTAGTAGGTTGCAGTTTAGCATGAATACGTTACTATTTGCAGAATTGTAGTTAGCATCAATGCATCAAACCCTTATATTATGCCTAGCTGTGAGCCTATAACCAAGGTAAGAAAAAGCAATGGGGTGTTGAGAGTAGAATCTTTTAAAACGATTTGGAGAAATGCTAAATTAAATTTACCAATTACCATTTAATGGAAACTGGTGGGGGTCAGGAAATTTCTCAAACCCAAAATGTTTAACCTTGGGCGCAGCTACCGGCAGGCACCAGTTACTCAATCTTTGCAAGTATGCATATGTACACTCTTGTGACTTGAAAGTTTTATAACTAACATTTTTCAGTGGAGATCTTATTCTTTTTTTCGCTTTGTTTTGGAACTCTATAAAAAGTACTCCCTCCGGAGATTAGGTCATTTGACTTTTTTGACATCGAGTTTGACCAGCTCGTCTTATTCAAAACTTTTGTGAAAATATGGAAAAATTCAAGTCATAGTTAAAGTATACTATATGCTAAACTAAATCACAATGAAAATAAATGTAATTATGATTTTTTTTGAATAAGATGAGAAAGTCAAACTTGATGTTAAAAAAAGTCAAAAGACTTGTAAATTGGGATGGAGATAGTATCATTTAGCTTCCGCATGTGACACTTCACAATAAACATTTTGTTCTCTTTTGTAGGAGGAATAAAATGCGTCAAGAATCTGACGCTTCACACAGCTTCTGTTCTGTCCATTAGTGCCGGTGATCATTGGCTAGGAATTGGTGCTGCTGATAATTCTATTTCTCTCTTCCATCGGCCACAAGAAAGATTTGGTGGCTTCTCAAATGCAGGATCAAAAGTTGGGGGATGGCAGCTTTACAGAACTCCCCAGAAAACTGCTGCAGTGGTATGCAAATATTCACGCATTGCTTTGTTTAGCTCATTTATTGCCAAATACTCCATACTTTTCTAGTAGTGACCTGCCCGTGTGACTTCTAGTTAGGTACAGTAACCCCACCTTTTGCACCATGGCAAAATTAGCAGTGCTGTGTAAAGCAATGCTACATATATTGATGACCTGTTGGGAAATCCAACACATAATAATGAAATATGCCAAAACAGCCCGCTTTTAGAAAGAACGACCTATGTTTGAGTTGGTCACCACCAATGATGCTCCTAGGATTGCCTTGTGTTCACTACTTTTGTACTGAATCAATTGTTGTGGGCATGTAGCATGTTTGTATATTAATGCAATGTTTATGTTTGCTTCATTAAACCAACTTTTCTAACCATGACTATAGATCTGTAGTATGATTAAGATGTGAGGTGTTTGATATCATGTACATGAACGGTTTTATTAGATCACTAATTGTGGCTAGTGAAGGCTCATCAGTTCATCATGGGGCAACTGTTCTTCTGTTCTGAGCATCTATATTTTTCGTACTGTATGTAATATTAAAAATTATCTGTTGCAGGTGAGATGTATAGCATCAGACCTTGATAGGAAAAGAATATGCAGCGGGGGTCGCAATGGACTTCTTCGGCTTTGGGATGCGACCACAAGTATTTAGAATTCGTATAGGAAATATCTTAATGTACAAAGAAGGCAATTGTACGTGATGTTGTATGCCATTTTTTTCTTGCCCTTTGTTTTAATTTTGGCTAGGAAATTCTATGTTATTTAGACGATAAGAATGGAACAGAATTTGCTCCATTCCTTTTCTCTCATCTCCAAAACTATCCAGCTGTGTACATGCTCGATGTCTCGTAAAATTTTGTTTATATATTCAGGTTCAGATAGCCCTACAGGGCAATGATTTTGTAAGAACTATGAGAAACTTGGGAAGTTTTGTGCTATTATTAAAGCAAACTTGTGGTGTAATTCAACATCCATTTCATGTGTGCACATTTCTTCGTATGTACATGGGAGCTTTGTTTTCGTATGTACAAAAATTCCTCCACTAACTTGTGGCAAGTGCCAGCATGGATCACATACTACCTCCGTCCTTAAATGCTATGACTTTCAGCTGTTATCATCTTTTTTATGGACACCACTGGTCGATCAATGACTAGATTTATTTAGCATTCTGGCTCAGATAATTTTGATTTGATTTATTTAAGTGGTCATACCATTTCGCATGCGCATGCAATCTGTTAGCTTTGTAAGGGATAATGAATCAGGTTGGCCTTGCTGCTGCTCAGGAAGATGTCATTGGCCGCTGGCGGTTGGTTTTTTATAGCTCTCAAATTTTGCTGTTAGTTAATTTTTCTGACTTGGAAAGGCATGCAAAAGGATTCTGTTCCAATACAAAGTTATGTGTTGAACTTTGCTATGCACTGGAATCTCTTGCCCATAGACCATATCTGTACAAGTACTACTATAAGAGAAACATACACGAAAGTATAGATACGGACACAAGGATAAAACATACAAAGGGCTAAAGGGACGACCTATCCCACCCAACTAGCACAGAGGTCCTCAAG
Organism: Paspalum notatum; assembly: GCA_022530915.1. Classification (NCBI taxonomy): domain Eukaryota; kingdom Viridiplantae; phylum Streptophyta; class Magnoliopsida; order Poales; family Poaceae; genus Paspalum; species Paspalum notatum. The sequence continues at coordinate 19,238,454 of CM039686.1, forward strand.
AAAAAAGTAAAAAAAAAAACAAGTAGGTCCATCACCGCTGGACGCTGATGAACTCGCTGGAGGAAAACGATGAAAGTTGGGGGCTCTTGCTTGGTGTGCGTGTTCCAAACGCTCAAAGAGCTCCTGCCCGCCGTCATTCCCACCCGCTCTCTCTTCTTCCGCTGTCAGCGCCACCCCGCCCCCGCCCCGCTCCCGCCACCCGGAGGCCGCCGGCGCATCGGCATCCTCGCTGCGGCCTCCCCGCCCGCCGGCCGCCGCCCCTCTCCGCGCCGACCCGACCCTCCGTCCTCCACCGCCATGTCCGCCGCTGCATGGACCTTCCCTGCCGCCGACCCTTCCTAACCGCCATCCTACCCCGCCCGACCGGCAGTGCCCCCGCCACTGGTCTCTCCGCCGCACCACCAACCGCCTCCACCGCCTAGCCGGCCGGCCACCCCCGTCCCTCCTTCTATGGCCTGAGGTGGAGGAGATGGCCATGGCGGCAGCAGCCCCCAACCCCAACCCTGAACCCTAACCCCAGCGGCGGCGGCGGCGGCGGCGGCGGCGCTCCCTTCTTCCTTGGTGAGCAAGTGAGGTAGGCGGCGAGACAGGCGGCGGCGCGCGCCTCGACAAAAAGTGTGCGTCAGGAACGCGCGCGCGCCGTATAAGAATCGTGCGAAAGCTGGCACACCAAACTAGGCTTGGAAGAGAGCAACTCCACGCTCCACCGCCTGTGTCCAGTGTCCTCTAAATTCTACCCTAAAGAAATACAGAGTATTCTACTCTCTTCCAAAGGATTTTGTTCTCTCCAACATCCCGTATTCCACATACTTATGCAATATTTTATATATACTACTCAAACCACCTCTGCAACAAAATATATTTTTATCGTGTTACAAATTGATTAATGATGTAGTGATTAATTCATTCATGTATAGTGGATAAGTGAAAAATCAATTTATTTTTTATTTTTAACCCATTATAAATTTCCATTTTCTTAATTATCTTTCTAAGAAAAACTTATCCTCACCCCCAACACTCCACCCATACCCATCTCTCTCCACCTCTCCTACTTTGCTCGTTCCTCCTCCCTCCTTAGAAATGGCAATAGGTACGACAACACTCAACGGATTTTACCCGATATAAAGGTGGGTATGGAACGAGTTTTTTATCCATGGGTATGTTGAAAGTCACATGAGGACTATACTTGGTGCTTAGACTAAGAGGGGGACAGTTTGAATTAAGCTTTCTAATAACTAAGACTCACAAAAACACTTCACCAAACATATGCAAGATGTGAAACTAATTGTTCTAAGGTTTGCTAAATTCACCTATTTCTATCGAAAAAGACTAAGAATGTAAGCACACAATTGAAAAATAGCGCACAATAGCGTTTTTGGAAGTCTGACACTAAATTATATAGCGCGCTATTTTATACATTGCCCACAAGTATTAAGGTTGGCAAGGTGATCCCTCGCAAGGTTCAAGCTCCTAATTGAGTAATTCCGGATATCCCCAGTACATTTCCACTCGCAAGTGGGTACTTTCGCAAACCTCTCAGATACTCTCCGAGCCATCTCCACTAAGATGACCTTTGTCCAAAATGCCGAGGGCCTCCTTCCCTCTCACAAGATGGCATCAACTTCACATCCTTGGAGAGTTTGTCAAGACTTAGAAACCTCATACTTGCAACTGTAGTGCGTGCAAGCACGGGCAACACTGTTCGGTGTACGATATTAGCGATTGTCCGATGCAATTGACTGAAATCGAAGGAGATAAACTTTCCAACGCAATTGACGTCACCCAAAAATTAGCCCAGAGTTGACAAAAAATTGTCAAAACAAGATGACATCATAGGAAAGGATGGATTTTTGGTATGCCCTGGCCCTATCATCATCCGTTATGACCTTTATTTGAACACAATAATTTGATCAATCCATATCCATCATTATACATGAAAACCGAAAAACATTACAAGGACACATTAGATAGCTTAGTACGAAACACGCACACCACAAACTGTGGCTAGATTTTATCCATAGCAACTTAAGGACGACATTGACAACAACAACAATACATCCTTTAATGCATGCACATTTCTTCATAATATATATGAATTGCTCATGGGAGCTTTGTTTCCTATATACAAAATTCCTCCACCAAAATCTCTCTCAATGTCACTCCAATCCCTCTCAATCCATAAGTTGCCAACTGTAGCTCTAAGTTGGTATGCCTACCATTTGCTAACTAGGCATGCATCACACGACCTAAAACCTCAAAGTGCCATCATCTGCAACCTCTCTCTGATCTGGTCGCATTAGGGCAACACAGGGTTTTTTAATTACACTTGCTAACCGGAAACTGATATTTTTTTTCTTAAAACCACCCATAACATGCGTCCCATCGTCGTCCATCACCGGCGGCGCCGGTGTGCATGTTTTACCCCTTCAAAGTCCAACGATGACCACCGAGCCCAACGCTGAGGCTGAGCGATGATAGAGCACGTACGCACGCATGGCGATGGCTGAACCGGTCGCTAATTCACAGCGCCAGTAATTAACCTGTGGCGGATCGGAGGAACCGAGGCATTGCGCCCTGCTCCGGTCCGGCCTAGGCCGCGGCGACGAGCGGGGCCGGGGCGGCGCAGGAGGCTGAGGATGGAGACGAGGTCGCGTCGTGCACCGCCTTCGTCATGGCCTCGTGGAACAGCGCCTCGTCCCAGCAGTCGCCGTCCACGATGTGCAGCTTGATGTTGGCGAGGGCCTTGAGCACGGCCTGCGGCGAGTAGGTGTCGGCGTCGACGGAGAGCACGCTGACCCCGGCCATCCAGCGGAGGCGCTCCAGGACGTGCAGCACCAGCTCCACGATGTCGCACTCCACCATCACCATCACCGTCAGGCTCACCTGCAGCTGCTCGCCCGACGCCGCCGCCCTGGCTATATGGACCTTGGCTCTCCGGTGGTGGTGGTGGTGCGGCTGCTGAGCGCCATCCTCGCCGGGAACGTACTTCTCCAGCTTGCTATTCTTCAGCTCCAGATCCGACACCTCCGCCTCCAGCGCCTTCAGGTGGCTCGCCGCGCTCATCAGCACCGTCGTCTTGTCCTTCTGTACATATACAGCACAAGATTATTTATCAGTCCTATTTTTCGTGTGAAATTTAATTTTAATTTGTTTGAAAAAAAAAACGGCATGGTGAAAATTTTAATTTTAATGTTTCAGAAGAAGTGTTATTAGATCTTTTGCATTTCCAGATTCTTGGAGCTCTATCTATTCTTCTATAGGATGTCAATGCAAAAGGCAATCTCAACTCTCAAGCGCGCTCTGTCATATTCATGAAAGGGTAGTTCCATTATTCTACCGACTCCGAGTGGCTAAGCTAATCTGCTTTGGTGGTCTGATTAGGACAGCCCGGCCCGATTAGTACTACTAGTTGGCTGCGTACGTACGTGCTGCTTTATTTCTACTACATATATGCAGGCAACTGAACAGGTTGCTTCGTGGCAACCACCAAAAAACAGTAAAGTAACGCAGTTGGTGATGTGGCTTTATATATGTTGGACATTTTTTGTGACGCTTGCTTGTCTTGTCCCTCCCTCGGCACCTACCGCTGGCTGGATCTCTCACAGTAGATAGACAGCAGCAAGGTCCTCCTTCCAATCACCTTCCTCGAGAGCTCGGCTGTCGTCTTTCCTTGGAAACAAGAAACCACTGACCAGCCAGCACACTTGACTTTCAAAGCCCTAATTTTTTGCAACAACTGTGCCCAAATCTTGCTATATCTATCGTCCACTCAGAAAAACTAAAAGTACTGTTGTACTAATGTTCCTAGCTTCTGCAATCAGCTGCTAATCGTTTTCTATCTGTACGTCTATATATCATGCATTGACTAAAAGTAGCAGTATCATTATTTGATAGCAGCAACTTGAACAAATTTTATGAGAGCTTCCACCGTCTCTCTCCCTGCAAGTTGTTGATGATATAATAATCCTAGCATGGCCCTGGCAATTAGCTCGGCCGATACTGCTCAAGTATGTTTGTTGGAGTTGGAAGCTTCCACGCATTGTATTGGGCCTTTTCAGCCTGTGCGCACAGGGACCTTTGTCTTACGAATCTAATCCTATGGCGCTTCTAAACACCTTCCCCTGTCAACGTCCTTTTCAAAAAGGAACATTAAACAACGCTATCCTTCACAAGGCTGGACATAGTGGCAAGACTTGCGTTCTTCCAAGTCACCTTAATTTTTTTTTGGGAAAAGACGTACGTACAGAGGATCTATTCTCTGCCTTAGAAAAAGCAATGGGACTTGGCACTACTTTCTTGGGTCCCCTTCTCGACAATCACATCTTAAATTACCAGCCACCGGAATTCATATCTTTTTATTTCCTTCCGTGCGATTATTTGTTCTATCTAGGTCAGAGTCGTCGGACTGGGTATAACAGGGCAGCTTATGTTATTGCACCATTTAAGGCATAAATATCAGTAATTAGCATATGCATGCTTGCGTTGGGTGATGACAGTAGATCCCACTAGTTTTTTTCGTTGGTTGCCATGTTCGACTCAATGGTGATACACCCTCCGTTTGAAAAGTTGTGGTCCAAGTTTTGTCCTAACAATATGCGGACTATATATTGTTAAAGATTTCTCATTGTGAACACAATTTCAAGATTTAATGGACAAAGATATAAATTTTTGGTTTTAAGATAAAACTAGAATCAGGATATTTTTTAAATGTGTGGAGTAATAATGATCAGTCGGGGAAAAATACTTATATATGACTACATAGGCAGACGATCAAAACTGGTTAGATTGGTTGGGATCTCAAGCCCCAAAACCTAAAAATACAAACTAATAAACACATGGCCCTCGGTAACACTCTAAACAAGTTTATACCGTGTGACACTTTAATTACTTGAATTGAAAACAAATACACGTCTTCATTCGCCCCCAAAAAAACATGTCTCCTCTTTTGGGAGGTAGCAATCCCCCGGAACTGTCGATGCCTCGGCACAAAGTGACAAAAGTTCTAGTCTCCTAGAGGCTAGAGAGATCGATAATCCCATCGATCAAGTCTACTGAAAAGAATCTACACATGTTGTATTGGTGCATATTGGTCCTATCTTAATATTTAAAATGTTACCATATTCTTCTGCATTGGACGTTGGAGTCATATAGGAATGTAGCACATAGTAAATTATATCAGTTCATCTACACTCAATTGGTTGAGGGAGTACAATCTACTCTAGGGTAGGCCACCCAAGTTTGAGTTGTATCACGAGCACGATACACATGCATATAGCTCCTCCTAGCTAGGTTAATTTGGTTTAATTAGTTTTCTTTTATATATAGTCAACAAAGTTAAAGTGAAAGGTGGTATAATAGTGTGATAATAATGTAGACAAGGAGAATTAATTGGAGCAGGAATGAATGGATGCGTACGGTATGCATGTACGTACCTTGGAACAGGGTGGGAGGAGCGACCTGAGCGTGTGGAAGCTGTCGTTGAGCTTCTCCCGCCTCTTCCTCTCCGACATCATGTGGTACACCTGGCTGCTGTTGTTGTTGGTGCTCCCCGCCGCCGCCGCCGCCGCCGCCTTGGCGTCGTCGTGCTGCTGCTGCTGCTGCTGCTGCGTGGTCGTCCTATCCGGCGCCACAGCGAAGCCGCGGCTGCCCACGTGCACGCGGTGGCGCGGTTGGTGCGCGGCGGCTTGCGCGGTCGTGGTGGTGGCGGCGCGCTGGCTCAGCGCCGGCGACGAGGACTCGGAGGAGGAGGGCGAGGCCGAGGAGATGACGGCCATCATGGCGCGCATGATGGCCGCCTCGTCGTCGTCGTCGTCGTCCCTCCGCGCGAAGGGGTGGTCTTGCGCCTGCGGTGCGGCGGGGAGGGAGTGGGACTGGGACGGCGAGAAGACGCCGGGCGTGGCCGTGGCCGTCGCGGCTGCTGCGGCCAGGGCGTCGTCGAGCGGGAAGAGCGCGGAGGAGGAGCCGCCGCTGTCGATGGAGAGGGAGCGCTTGGAGGAGAGCGAGGACGAGGAGTACTGCTCCTGCTGCTGCATCATCAGGTGGTGGTGTTGGTGATCGCCGTTCTCGGCGGCGGCGAAGAAGCCGCTCGTGTCCATCATGCCGTCGTCCTGCAGCTGCTTGCCGCCGTCGCCGTTACCAGCTGCTGCGGAGGCCGCGAGGTCGTCGATGTCGGCGACGCCGAAGCACGCGGTGTCGCCGGCGAGGAAGGTGGCCGCGCAGCTGAACCGATGGAGCACACAGAAAGGTGGGTTAGTACTTAGTACGTACGATGGAGCTGTATATATATATATATATATAGTAGCAGGCAGGGCAGGACGTACTCTGTGAGAGCTGGCCAGAAGGGGCCATCAGGAGCAGGTGGGAGGCCGGCGATGTCGGCGGCCTGCAGGTCTAGGCCGCACCACAGCTCGTCCATGGATGATGGAAAGATAGCTGTGGCCTTTGGATGGCCGGACAGCTCCTACAAGTAGCTGAAAGAAAGAAGATGGTGGAGGGAGCTAGCGAGCGAGTGGGTTGGCGAGGCAGCTGCTGCTGCTTTATACGGGCGAGGAGGAAGAGAGGGGCCGCGGGGGGAGTTGGTGTTGGTGCATCATCATCAAAGGAGTGGAAGAGGAGGTGGTGCTCGGATACAATACAAGTGGGTGGTGGCGGTAATTGAAATGGAGCTGGAGGAGGAAGAAGGGGCGTGGAATAGTCGGTCGCTTCTCGCTGCGGTGGTCAAAGTCAAGGGTGCGGTGGTGCGTGCGGGGGGGGGGGGGGGGGGGGGGTGGAGGAGGGGGAGGGATTAGGAAGCTGCAGCGAAGGCCGGTCAAAGTCACCGGAGGCCGCCTCCTCGTCGTCCTCGGATGCTTGGAAGGGTTCGCCGGTTCAGAGATCAACGGCGGCGAGCCCGAGCCGGCCGGCTACTCTGGCGATGCTCCTGCTCCTGCACACCGCTCGCCCGTCGCGGTCGGTCCTGCAACGTACGCCTCGTCCGGATCGGAAGTCCTGACGGGATCGCTGCTGCCAACGGTGGGCCATGGCATGGCTTCATTCGTTCCCAACGTCAACACTAGTAATCCCCTGCGTGAGCCCACGTGTCAAATAATTTATATAAATGCAGAAATAACATCTCAAATAATTTATATAAATGCAGTTCACTTTGGTTCCACTATTTATAGAGTTATTTTTAGAAAGAAAAAAAAAGGGAAATTGTTGGTGTACAGTTGCAACTTGCAAGTCTGAAACCACTTGCATATACTTAGCTTATATACTGCACACAAACAAAGACGTGACAAATGTGTGGTCTTGCATGCCACAGAATGGGTCATCGAGGGTTTATTTATTTTATACGATGGTTCATGAGTTATGGGCGTATGCTCAAGCTAAAGTCATCGTCGTCGTCGTCGCATGCATGCTCTGGGCTCCGAGAGTGCGACCCGGTGTAAGAGTACAATAATAATAATGTATGGCGTAAGGTATGGACTTAATTCCCCCAGTATAATTTAGAGTAATAACGTAGCTGAGCTGTGTAAATTTCGGCGACATTTTTTTTAAAAAAAATAGAAACTTCATTATCGATTTTAAATATTCGGAGCAATGTTAAATAAATTATATTATAATATTTAGCTTATTGCCCACGATATTTTATATGATTTGCATATCTTTATAGTTGGATACTAAAGGTAATGTTATATATCTTTTTTTTTCTCAATTTAAGCTGATTCAGTTACTTTCAATCAAGGATTTGCACCTAAATTTTTTTTTTCAAAAATAGAGTAAAGTATGAAAGTTGTACATGCTATTTACCTTGTATTATCACATCATAGTTTTTTTCTCGCACACATCGCATTCTTTCCTTAATAATACAAAGAAAGAATAATTCAACATCTTATACGCATACAATTAGGATTGCGATGTGGATGATGTTTTTTTCTTGCTGCTAGTCATGATTGATGACTTTAATATTCAGTGAGCCCTCTCATTGGCTAAGAGAGAAAAACACAAAGCAACTAAATTGTTCATCATGACATTAGCATTGGGATTTTTTTGCCTTCACCACTTTAGGCATGTCAACAGTGAAAAGGTAAGTTGCTTTTTCCTCATTGACAATGTTTCCTTTGTGCTATCTACCCCTTTTGTCATAAGATAACGTAGCGCGCGCGCACACAACTTCAAGCACTATTTTTTCTTTACCCTTGTTTGCCATGTTAAGTTGCCTTCTTTGCATTAAAGTTACAAACATGCTTATGCTGCTTATTGACATATCTAGTCTATGTCATATTTTTGGGGTGCCACCGTGCCAGCAAGGCCACCTGTACCTTGACCCGTGTCCCCTGTTACCGTGTACGGCGAACACGGAACCGCATGGCAACAAGATGTATGTCTCCGAGGAAGTCCGTCTCGAGATGAGGCTCTGGCTGTATGTACGCATGCCTCTCTCGTCCAAGATGATTTTTCTTGAGCGAGTGGTGGGTCTTATTTACCGACGAAAAGCTATTTTGGTGACCTCTGAAAATAAGGAACCCATCAAATTTCGGGTTTTTTAGAGAGTTTTTTAATTGTTCAGTCAGTTTTTCGTCTTCATGTTGAAACAAATTTCGTTCAATTTTAATTGAAATAGTGAACCGCATATGTACTCTATATAGCTACGATGAAAAAAAACTAGGATCGCCCTGTGTTTGTACTGCTGTTAGTATTTTTTTTACACTGGCCATATTGTACGGGTACTGTTTGGTTCAAGGAGCACCGAACCAGAAAGGGGATTTCCTATCTAACCAGCGGAAGGAGGTTAGACAAGCTAAATAAAAGCTCACTAGGCCCAATAATAATTTCAGATGTTAAAATATATTCATTCAACAATTGCAGATACCTGATTCAACATCTCATTTGATTGATTTCAACATTTTACAAATATCAATTCAACAATTTACACGTCGAATGTTGAATCAGTGTAAGTCGAATGTTGAATCAGTATAGATCGAATGTTGAATCGGTGTAAAATGAATGTTGAATCAGCAGATCAGTACGGGGAAGAGAAGAACGGTGCAGCTGGGGAGAGAAGAACGCGGCAGCGGCGCCCGGCGCGCGACCCCGGCGCGGCGCACTGCAGCGGCGGCAGCCCCGGCAGCAGGGCGGCAGCTCTCCGGCGGCGGGGCGCGGCGCACGGGGATGGCCGGGCGGCGGAAGACGGCGCGGGGATGCCAGGCAGGCCGCGGGGGAAGGGAGGAGAGAGAGAAGAGGGAGGTAGGAGATGGATGGTGAAGATGATGTGCACGGATCTCAAATAATGAAAGGTAGGTAGACATTTGTTTTACCAGAAGATATATATGATTTTCGACCGGTTCGGGACCAGATTCATTTTCAGCAACGAGCCAACGACCATTGTCTTGGCCATTTTTGTCCCGACAAGCCCACAGCGTCATCAACAGACCGTTGATCGATCCGTAAGCCTCTATCAGCTCAGCTCTGATAAAAACGAGCCTTCGTCTACCCGTCTGAATCCCGGCAGACCCTTCTATTCGGCCCATCATGTAGGTGCTTGAGAACAAAGTATATATGCGCCCGACATGAATCCATCGCAAAATACATCAAATCAAACTGTATACACAACACGATCCTGTGTTGTTTGAGAACACCAGTACTACTCCAACGCATTCCAATCCGATGGCAGTTTAAAGACATTTTTTACATGCTCCTCGCAAACTATGAAGCCCACTATAGCTGTGTTGAAACTCATTGCTGTTCCCCAGTTCCCCTGGCCTTGAGTGGCAAATCTTCTATACAGCCATCATATATCATGTTACAGAAACCAAAAAATGAAATGAAGATATTCTACTGTTCTTACAAACAACCCCCCAGCCCCAAAATTCCTTAAATAATGACAACAGTGGACGGCGCCACATCATCTCCGTGGATCTGTTTGGGAAGGGCAAATCTTACAAAAACCGCAAGGCACTTCAAACCTTCTAGGCTCAAGGCTCTATATGTTCCCCTCGACTGCTAGAGTTGGATTTCCGGCCAAAAGCTAAACATCTGCTAAATTATTGTGCCACCGGGCTTGAGTATTCGGGTCCGATCTCTGAAGTGGTTACGCTGGATGACGCTGCCGTGGTCACGTTGCTGTATGAGGAACCGTTCCTTGTGGATTTTGGTTGGAGTTCCATCTCTCTTGGCCGTTCTGGGCCAGCAGCACCCGCATCTGCTAACCTCTTCAGAATGTTCATTATTGTGGGAACAAATTTCGTTGACAGTGAAAGCATGGCTGGAAGCTGTGGAATCACAAGGGTCAAAAGTAAGTTCAGGCCATTTTCAAGTGGCTAAAAAGAGTGTAACAGAAAAGTTCCTTAAATACTTACAAATCCATGTTGGAATTCCCTGCCCATTTCTGACTGCACCCAAATGGCTTTTCCAACAAGATAAACAACAAATATGGCAAACAGGTAAAGTGGGTTCCTGTTGTTTAAAGTAAAAACATGTTTATCAGATCAAAGAGAAGATAATAAGATACAATAACCAACATGCATGTATGACTCTGCAGGCAAATGAATAATACCTCAGCAATGTCATGAACTCATTGAATCCAAGGATAGCCATCGCAGCAAGTGCCCATGGAGGTGGCAGCCAGTTATTGTTCCTCTTATTTGCTTCCTGAACAAGGTAAAAGTATATGTTTAGCAAATACATTTTATGCACCAATATTTAAGTTGATCGAACCCACTTCCCAAAAGATTCAGAGGTAAAACAGACAACTTCGAGATGACAGACACAAAAAGTTATGATAGCACATATCAACTGATGAAGCGGATCATGTGAAGATACCTGCGCAGCTATGGCCTGAGTGACCGTATATTCAGTTTCAGCTTTGAATTGCCTCCACAAATTTTTGCACTGCACAGGGGTAATTAAAGTTTTCTCCTCCGGAACCTGCTCATGAATGGCATGTCCTCAGCTTAACATATGCTTTGTGCTTAAAGAAGCTGCTAAGTAAAAAACGTGTATTATTTCAGCAAAGACATAAAATTTTTACATGCAAGAAATAGCTTCCTTACCCTTTCCCATGAGCTGGAGGCAAGTGGATCAGATAATTGGATACTCCTATCTGTTTTCCCAGGATTTGCAGTGTCAACAAGAGCAAGGGCAAGAGTATTTTCGATGTTGTCACCATCTTCATCCAACCGAATTGCAGCTACTGTAGAAAGCAACTTCATGGACTGCATCAAAATGGGAGATTGGATACATTTCAGTTCCTAAGACAGTTCTTTGCTATTATAAATATATAATCCATTATTAGCATTCGACATACAGCTGAACGAGCTGTTTTAGTAATAGCTTTTATGTCCTCCTTTCCTGTCCACACCCTAGGCATAGAGTCAGCATCCCGGCTGAATAGTGTTGAGAACCTGTAGATTTGTTTCAGTTTAGTATTTGCACAGAAGATAAGTATTTATGTGAGTTGACAATATGGAGCCCAGCTCACCTGTCCTTCATGCGAATCAAAACCCTTCCAGCTTCTTCTTTTGCCTTTGATTCAACTACACTCCTTCCATGGTTCTCAAGTTTCACAAGTAGTTCTTTCTCAGTTGCTTCATCAAGCTCAAAAGCTGACACAGCAGATTCAAGACCTGAAACAGCAGCTTTTGTCTCTCGTTGAAGAAGTTTTCTAATAGCTGGCCAGGTATCTTCCCCCGCTGAATCTAAAAGAGCTTCGACCGGTTCTGCCAGAGCTTTAGTAAGTTGTGCCTGAACAACATAACGAAGGTTAGATAATGTGTCCTGCGGCATGACAAAAAACAAATTAATTGCAACTGGAAGCAACCTCATATTTTGCACAAAGTTCAGATAATTTTGAAGCGCGAACTGAAGCTACATGTGCCTCGATATCACGCTTAAGCTTATCCTTCACTTTTGAGGAGTCCCAGTTCACTTGTTGAATAGCAGCATCTGTCAAAGAATATGCAATTTTCTTATAAGGCATTCTTATAAGCCATACAATTAAAAGTGGAAAGAGATTTTAGATAGGGGTCTTGAGAACCTAGAAGTAGCTAACGAAAATATTACAGTTATTGTTTAACAGATGGTCATCTTTAAGCAGTACAGCAGTATCACAGGCAATCAATGGAGTAAATTGACGTTTCAGAAAGTTGAAAACCACAACAGCAAATATGTTAGGCAAAATTTGCTCTGGGACATCCAACTTTCATTGAATCCACCAGCTCACACCACCAACAGCTTAATTGGCCAAGTACCATTATGAAATCATGGCCATTTGCCAGATCACACCACAGCCATTATGGTAATAATTTATCAGATTTGGGGAGAGGTGGTGGACAAAATGTCCTATTAGCCTTCTTTGAAGTGGACCCACATGGCATAATCTATCTCTATCTTCCTCTCCTCCGAGTGCACCTCACACCACGACGCTGCTGTTGCCTGAGTTCGCCACGTGCCGCACTGCCATCGCCCGTGTTGGCAACAAGCCATCCACACCACCGGCTCGCTTTGCTCCGCACGTGTGGTGGCCTCCTGCAGCGGCTTGCAGCCAGCTACGCCCGGTGATGGTGCGCAGCAGCCAGCAGGGCATAGCCAGCAGCGCGGTGCGGTGAACAGCAGGGAGTGAGGCGCGCAAGGCTGGCGGTGTGGGCACGGCTGGCGGCACGCGGTCAGCAGGGGTGTGGCTTCCGACAAGGAGCAGTGCGCGACCAGCAGCGACGAGGGGGCTTGCAGCGTGCAGGCACAACAGGCCAGGAGCAGGCAATTGCCGGTGGGGCAGCAGCCTGCAGCACGTGGGTGCGCACAAGGCTAGCGGTGGTGGAGCTGGGCAGTGGCTCAGCTCTGCTGCCTAGCAATAGTGGTAGGAAGAGCTTGGGGCAGAGGTTGAAGACAAGACCATAAAGGTCATTTCCTCCACTTTTTCGCTCCCCAAATCTAAGAAAATATTATTATTATGGTTGTGGTGTGGTCTGGCAAATGACCACAATTTCATAATGGTAGCCAATTAGGCTGTTGGTGGTGTAAGCTGGTGATTTCCACGAAAATTGGATGTCCTAGAGCAAATTTTGCCAATATGTTATTATTTCATTGCAAGTTTTTTTTTTACGGCCTGTTTCAGACTAAAGTGGCTGGTATATTATTAAAAATAGAAATGTACCGAGCCATTTGAGAATTTTTAATGACAGGATTTTGATTGGATTTGGTAGTTTGTAGTTATAGCCTAGAAAGGTGCCCTGCTAGTTATAAACCATTTTTCACTTCTAGTCTAGATTAATGTTTCCAACATACCCCATAATTGACTTAGTGGCTACCAACATAATTTTATGTTTCTAAATGAGTGGAGCACTACCCTTAACAGGAAAGAAAGAAACAATTAACATTCCTGAAAACATACCTTCAGATCCTTTATCAAACTTATCCAAGAAAGCCTGAGTACAGTTACGAGCTGCGACGGCGAATCCCTCCTTTTCTAGGGCCTTGTCAAATGACTCCTTAAATGCTTCTAAAGTTCTAGTGCGCAAGTGACCCAGAAGAGATTGATAGGCAGGATTGACAAGCTACAGACAAGGAAGTCATTGGTGTAAACAGGATGCAACAATAAGTAGCACAGCAAAATGAAACAACGATGCAAAAAATGTAGCTGCAAACATGGGATCATGTAAGCAAATACATACAAAAACAGAACCCATGACAGGAAAAATGGAAAATAAATACACAATAACATAGTTGGACCTAATTTAATTTCAGTTTCATTATAAAAAGCTTCTAATCTTCTCCAACTAGTTAAAAAACATGTTGAATTGTCGATATCTCTAGTCAGGAAAAATGTACAGCGATATTTATTCCCAGATTTATAGTGACCATGGACAGATACATGACCCGTACCAGAAATAACTATGCTAACTCTTGATTAACCCTTTGTATATAAATGTTTGATTTGGACAGTCAGTGAGAAGTTTAAAGTTTAGCTACAACATACGAACAATCACCTAGATTGACCAAATTAAGTAATCTTAATATGTTCATCATCAAAACGATAGTTCATCATACCAAATTTTCATAGCGTTCACCAGCATATGGTGCTAGTAAGTTGTAGCTAGAGTTGCCAAATCTATAATTATGGCGTAAGCATTTGTACATGAGGATCTAATACAGCGAGGGAGTAAATGTGAATGGGTAGAGCGGTAATTTATTTCAAAATTCATATAATGGATCAAGTGTGTTTGAAACAAAGTAAAAAAATATGACGGAACCTGCAAGAGTTTAGACTCAAGCTGCTGCCTTTTCGAGTTTCTGACACCTTCATCAAAATAAATAGCCTCCATGTCATACCTGTGATCAAAGAAGACAAAATAAACAAAAACTTTTTAAAAGATGCCTTCATTATTTACACCAAGAACTGAGCATATAAACTGCATTACTCATTAAAAACAAATTGATAGCCTTTAAAGAGTGCTCTTCATTTGAACATCAAACCAGGCTGCTTGCCATAAGTTAATAATTGCTAGCAGGTAAAGGATTAGAGAAGGTCCCAAAGCAGGACCTGGTTCTCCACACTGCTGCATTGCTGTAACTACTAGGCTACAAGCCTACAAGAGACCATGAGTTCTATAAAGGCATATGGGACTCCTTTCCCTTGAATATACTAGGGTAGAGTGACCTAACTTAAAGTAGAACAAACGGACCAGAGCTCATGATGCCACAACCAGACAGTTCAAGAAGCAAACATTGATGTAACTAATAAGCCGAAAACATTATCAAATTCATGGGCGTTCCATGACCAGAACAAGATACAGAGTACTCAAAAGAAAACCAATTAACTCACTCTGATAAACATCTTTCAAGAAGGCTGCTAAGCTTCTTCCCAAATCCAGGAACAAAGTCATGTTGAACAGCCTCCTCAAATTGTTGCCATTCCTTCACATAGAATGATAGAAAGCATTTAGAATCAGTACATGCATGCATCTATGATCCGCAGACATGTGTGATATGTATTAATAATCACCTCATCAGCTGTGAAACTGGCAACTTTTTCATTACCAATTTCCTCACAGCGTACAGTAGCCACCATAACCTGACCGGAAGCATAAAAATGTCAGATACATGACGGTGATAGCTCGAACTGGAAAACAATTGTACTCACTTTATGAGCAGGCAGGTCAAGGTCCTTGTTCTCCTTAATGACTTTCCAAAATTGTTGTGAACTAAACGAGAATCCTGAAGCTGGGACAACACCACGCCGATCCCCAGCAAGTCCACCAGGAGCAATAGAATGCTGAAACCTATCTCTTAAATCAGAAACCTACAGCAAGAGTGATTTACAATTAGATCCTAGCACGATCAGCAATGAGCACACATTTCACAATTTACATTTTATAAACACCAACCTGTTCCTTGAATAACTCTTCTTTTTCTTCATAACTGGACAGTGCCACAACTTGTACCTGGATGTGGAAAACAAATGCACTTGATAGTGAATGACTCCAGCAAAAAAAAACATGATTTGAGAAAAGATTAGGTCATGAATCATGATCTTTACATTGAAAAATTCACTAAGTGGAGTTTCTTTATGGGCATGAGGTTTAGGAACAGCATCCCATATCTGCAGCAAAAACGTAAACAGCTCAGGCCACTGAAAACACAAATGGCTCAAAAGGAAACAGGATATCAACTAAACACGTACCTTCTGAATATCTTCCCTTAGAATCGGTTCAAGATTTTCTAGGGGTGTCTGTCAGAAACCAAAAGGTGTTGATAGTTATCAGATAAACAATTAGATGTGAAAATGGAAGTAGAAATGTTAGCAGTTGATCGCATGCCTTAGTTCTAAGCAGCCTAAAATGCAGGATAGCAAGCCCTTACCCTTGATTTGTCACGAATAACAAATAATAGTGTTGTCCTGCGAGGACTGAACAACCTCATCATGACCTACAATTATGAGAAATTACCAAGGTAAATGCTAGATCTAGAAATGCCACTTCACATCAAGCGTAAACATAATATAGTAAAAGAAGCTATATCAAAATATTAATCGTAACAACTTGCCTGGAAAACAGTCTTCAAAAGAGGCTTGTTTGCAGCCTGCTCTCTGCCAATGTCATGGCACCACCTATAAAGGAGAATAAAACAATTGTTCAATTGCACAAGGGAATAGCAGGTCCAAGTCCAACAGCAATCACTTAGCAGAACAAACTTACATATTAATCAACACAATGTCCGAAACGGCCAAAGCAAACAATGCACTTTGCTTCTCAAAGGCTGTGTCATCCTGAAATACCACGTAGATGAATCATGCATCAACACAATGTATAACACAAATGTAACTCATAGAGAAGGTTTGGTTCAGCAAAGTTCAGCTTGTTACAAGATGAAATGAGGATGCAACAGGCAACACATTATGCGGCTTATTCAAATAAGACAAGAGTCATTTGTACACTTGAAATCCATAATGGTCTTTAACATAAATCAATAGGGAGGGCCTAACAGACTTACAAAAAAAGCAGCAGAAACAAGAAGAATTCAAGCATATGGTTTCTGTGACACTACTAACATACATTCAAAGCAGACCACAATACCACATTCAAATTGGAGGTATGATAGTTTTATTACCTCTCCCCTCTCTCTTCCATCTGTTCCTTCCAAGTCCATTACAAGGGTGCATGGTTCAATGTTCTGGGCCTTTGCTAACCATATACCTTTGGTAGTCTGTGACCTGATGATATTTTAAAAAAAAACAGTTGATAAGTTACAGAAGAACAGGCTGCACCAAAGCCAAGGAAGTTTCAACTGAGAAATGGAAGAGAAAGTAAACAGAAATATACCTTCCTTTGAATGCATCCATCTCCCTAAATTTGGTGCCAAATAGATGATTCAAAAGTGTACTTTTCCCTGCAAGAGAAAGAGGGAAACGGGAATCAGAGAAAAGGAGGTGCCGAATAAACAGAATGAAAACAACAGAAAGGAGAGAACCCATACCACTACTCTGCGGCCCCATTATTGATACGACAGCATATGATAGCCCACATTCACCCAATCTAACTTCCTTCATGAAGTTGTCTAATCCGGACACATTGAAGACCCCATCTCCATCGATGAGCTGTGTAGAGAAACACGCATCCCCCATTTCTGCTCTGCAGGAGATGAAGCCAAAACCATCAAATTCATCGTAATAAGAGAAGGGAAAAAATTATAACTCGAAGTATAAGGAATATGGCTGCAGCGCTTGGCTTGCCTCCAGAAGTTCTCGAAAAGCAAAATTAAACACATACAGCACCAAAATTGGCACAAGAAGAGTATCTAGGGCGTTCAAGGACAAGGCCATCGAGCCGTGCTGCAGGACAACCAGGCGCTGGAACCAAACAGCTATTGGCATACCCTTGAGCAATACCATTCAAAACCCTCCTCGATCAGCCTATGCTCCAGGCGTCATGCCTCAGATATTCGAGTAGAGATCAAATCAGGAGCATTAAATGGGGGTAGGTAACTAGCAGTGCAGCAATGTCGCAGTACCAAGGTGGCCAAATTGATGGGCGTGCCCCGCTAACCACGGTTCCCTTTGGGGGTCATCTACGGCTGAATACTACAATTATAGCTCGAGATCGCACCGCGTACAGTGCCAGGGGCGGGCTACCATGAGGGCTCCAGCTGAACCCCCCGAGAGATCGTTTTGGGATGGGAAGAAAAAAAAAGTGGTATTGTCAGCAAGCAAATCCGCGCCAGACCAAGCGACCCGTCCAAGGTCGGAAGATTTGGATTTCGAACACAGGTCAGCACGGATCTTGACCCCACGTCGGCGATGGTCGGCGGGGACCTATGGCGCCCCAGGGCGGAAGGAAGATAGCGGCTGCGGCGGACGGGTACCGAGAAGATTGAATCGGATCGGGGAGAAGGAGGTGGGGGAGGAGGGTACGGACCGTGGAGATGGCGCCGGGGCTCTCGCGCGGTGGCCGGCGTCGGCGGATGGCGGAGGTGGGGAAGAGGGGGAGGAGAAAGAGGACCGGAGGTGCACGAAGGCGTGGCGTGGGGCCTTTTATTGGGGGAGGTTGGTGATTGCAATTTTCGATTTCGAAAAGCGAGAGAGCATGGGTAACCGTATAAACATAGTATATGATGGATACCGTCGACGCGTGTGCATGTATACATATACATGTACTCCGTATATATATTTATATATCTATTTAGATAAAATAAAGTGTGAATTTGAATAAATAAAGTGCCAGAAAATGGATGAGCCGGGGAGAAAATAAATTTGGAATACTAGGAAATTTGTGCGTGGACAGATGCGGCAGCGGCACGTTGTTCTGTTTCGATGGTAAAAATCTCTCTCGAGCGAATGTCTCTTTTTTTTCTCTCATTTATTGAAATTATGGTGTCACACAAATTTGATTTGAGGAAACACTTTATGTAGATAGAATCACTTTTAGAGTAAATAAATTTGAATGACTTCTCTACATTGAACTAGGAAGCGCGGAGCCGTGGAAGTTTATAGCTTCTATTGATTTAGTTCAAGTAAATAAGGCTAAAACAAACAGCTTCGCCATCTCCATCGCTATTCCAACTAATATTCTCTCTCACTACAGTGTAAAACAGTACCGTAACAGTGTCGCATTAAATTTTAAGGGATGGATACGGAGAAACCGTTGGTTTGAGGCTAATTGGTCTTTCTCGTAGTGTTTCTTATCCTACACAATCATTTTCAACCACATCGTGTCTCACAGAGACTTAATCCTATAAAATGATGTGCCATCCTAAAAACAATGGTGATACGACGCTCGTACAGTCGTACTGATAGACATATATGGGCTTGTTTGCTTGGTGCCCTCCCAGGCAAAGCACCCACCAGGCAGCAATCCTAGCCCCAGGCAGTTGAAAATCGAACGCTTGGGATTTGAAGTTGCAGCAGGCAAAGGTTGCCTAGGAACAAAGCAAACAGGCCCACATAATGTGGGTTTGATCTAGATGAAATATAGGTGTACGTTATTTCCAGAAACTTTGAAATGTGTTGAACCGGCATTGGGGGTGGCAATTTTTTTTTCAAAAAAAAAAAAAATCAAATGCCGACTGCTCGTGACTCATCCACTGCGAACGGAGCACAAGGTTCGGCTGGCAGGCGAATCCATAGAAAATCCACCGGCCCAACTGTGGATCCATCCATAAAATTTGAAAACGAAATGAACCTATACCGGTATCCGCACAGGGCAGAAAACGAGGGCCCACCTGCCAGTGAGTGACCGTATGCCTGGCACGCGGTGCGAACGGAACGGGTGTGCCGAGGCGGGGGTCTCCGTGCCAAAATAACCATAATTAAAAGGGCCGAATTAAAAAATCGGGTGGCTAAAATTGTTGTGTGCCGTCGCGTCGGTTGGTTGCCGAAAGGTGGCCGCCGATTCCAAAGCGGGCAGATGCGAACCGCCGAGCCTGCGACCCGGCGCCGCCCACTGACGTGGCACGCGGCCCCTGTTTTTTTTTTCTTTTCCTACCTTTTTTTGCGCTTTACACCCTGCTTTTTGTTTGATTAAGCACCGCCAGGTTCCTCTAATCAGAGAGACCGTGTATCCCAAAATGTTCGAAATCGCATATTCCGTTCCATGTACTACTGAGGGACGATATAATTTTTTAATAAAATAAGGTGGTATGATGATGGACGATACGTGTAGACATCGGCATGCTCGAAACATGGGAATGAAAAAATAAAATCGTAGAAATGATGATGATGAAACGGTGAATAGTCTTCCAAGTGCTTAGTGAACAAGACACCCACCATTAGAAGAAAGCAGAGCAGAAAAAACGTGCTCCGTTATTATTTTGTTCACACCGAGGGGCTGGACATGTTTTTTCTTCTTCCCTATTTTCTTGCTGATAGCGTTGAGTTGTCCAAGTCATCGCTTTGCTTCATTGATGTTTATTAACCATAAACAGTGGTGAGGATAGAGAAGAATGAATGGGGTGCCTGCTTTACATCGAAGCATAACCCTTTGACTTCGCTTTGTGCTTCCTCCGATAACAGACATATATGTGATGCTAAAATGTGCTCCGATATATATGTCGCTTTGACTACAGGTATTTATAAAAATGGTATTTTCTTAAACCGCGGTTTCAATTATAAGAGGTTCTAACATCTAAATAGGCTAATGAAGTATTTGATATAAAAATAAAGAGCGAGTTATTAAAAAATCTTTTTTACTCGAAGAGATTTATACCTATATTGACTCATAGACCAAACGTGGACCCACAGTCGGACCCACAAAACCCGCTAAAAACAAGTTGCCAAGGCAGAACCCTCGTTCCTGCCTTTGAACTCGCAACCGGCTGGCGTCTCTCCGTATATATTTTTTCACCGTCATCTCCCCTGCCTGCCCGTCTACCCGCCCGTATGTAATCGATACGACGATCCCACGCAGGAAACAAAAATCAATCAAAAACGTCCTCTCAGCTCAATACAAAAGAACGTCGATTAATTCATAGGCCCAAAAACAAAACTAACAAACACATATGATTTAGTGCCACATCGATCATCAAACAATTGTTAAGTTTACATATAAGCTGTCAACAACCTCGTTGAAGCATCACATGACAAGTTGAAAATCAAAGCATCACATGACAAGTTGAAAATCAAGAACAAATCCAGGAGCGAAAAGAGAACCGCCGGAGGGGGAAGACGTAGGGCGGCGGCGGCTCACCGGCGACGGCAAGGACGTGTGACCTCCGCCGCGGATCCGGCATTCCGGCCACGACGGGGGCCGCACCAGCCCCGACGAGGGAGGACGCGAGCCGGGGGTCGCCCGGGGAAGGAGTCTTCGGGCGAGCTGCCGGGGGTCGTCGCGAGCCGGGCTATGGAGGGAGGGAGTCGGCGGGCGACGACGCATCCAAGTAGGAGGGCGCACCGGGAGGGAGTAGCCGCAGGGGAGGCGGCGGGTCCGGCCAGGGATGCGTCGGCAGGGAGAGACGGCGGCCGGACGGGGAGGAGGAGGCGGCGGGCCCGGCCAGGGGGAGGAGAGGAGCCGAGGAGGCGACGGCCGTCGCAGGGGGAGGCGGCGGCCGTTGCAGGGGGAGCTCGCCCGGGGTGACCGGAGAGCTAGGGTTTCCCTAAGGATCTTCGTTTATAAAGCGAAGGAGTGCAAATCATGGCCGTTCATCACGATCGACGGCTGATCCAGGCTGGGCTGGTTTCAAACATGGGCCGGGGGCGGCTCACGGGCCACTTTCCAAAAAACCAAGAATGTTTTTCTTCTTTTGATATTTTGCATAACTTTTGATCTATTTTGATATAAATTTGGTCAATATTTTTAATAACTATGAAAAACATTCAAAACAATTAATAAACCATAAAACTATGTTTTTTAAAAAAATAAACTTTCACAAATAAAAAGCGTAAAAAATGTAATAACTAACTTTGATACTATAAAATGCGCATGCGCCACGTGCGGGACGCACGTGCATTTTTACCAGTTTGATATAAAATGTTTTGTATATGTATCTAAGTTCATCAATATCAATATATAGCTAAAACCTCTTACAATTTGTAATTGATGGAGTATAGGCTGCATTTCAAGATAAAATATTGACATCAAACTTACGATCCACATAATTAGGAGTCTTCACAAATCAATTGTCAAAACGTTATTATAATTTTTTCGCTTGGGATTAACTTTTTCATTTGGGGTAAACTACAGTTGACTTATTGTCGATGCTCTGTCAGTGGCTATTGATGTGCCGCACTGTCTCACCCCTTATGGCTATCTCAAGAGGCAAGGTTGTATACTCGTTCGGCCAACGTGCTTTGCATCCCATATATGTGGCATCGATTTTATTCAAAGCTCGAGAGTTCAAGGTTTGCAAACTTGGTAGAGCAGGAGATGCCATCGGGGCTAACAGTGTGACTTAAGAGGGCATGTCGTCATAGGTGCGTCGCGAGGAGTTCATCCTTATCGTCGGGTAGGACATATGTAGAACATGTGCTCAATTGGCCGAGAGGCGAGTTGTAGGTTGTCCCATGACCCCACCAGCTTCGTCCATGTCACCTTCCCAAACCAAGTTCCTCCCTGGTCGATTGGCGTGGTGGCCAAGGCTTAGGTTGTGAAGGGTGGTTACAACCCTCACCATCTTGGTTGGGGGTCCTCCAATCTTCAGGGCCCACTTCCTTGGCGATCATTGGCATATGTTTGAGTTGTGCCTCTGTCGGTGTAGGTCTCCTAGGCGCACACACACAACCTTGTTAGGAGCCCCTGACTTGCCTCATCGTCGTCTAGGATCACGGGGTGGCTTCCTCGAGCGACTCCTGTTTCTACGAAGTCCTACGAGGGGCAACCTCAAGTCTTTGTCCATCATGGGTGATTGTCCGGAGAGTCCAGTCACAGGACCATTTGATGCTCGAAAAAATTGTCCGATGGACACTTTCGTAGTGTTTGGTTGGGAAGCAATGTAAAATAAAATGGTTTCATTTCAGATTTCAAAGATAAAATGGTTTTGTTTCAGATTTCAGATATATTGATAGAATGTTACCGTTTCCAAATTACGAGCTGGTTCCGTCTCAGATTTCAGAGAGAGAATGGTTCCATTCCAGATTCCGAACTTAGACCCACTGTTGGTCTCTGCATTCTTTTTTTTTTTGAAAGGTACGCGTCCCAAATCTAGGAAGAATGTTTTTTTTTTCTAAAACTTTCTGAAACAGAATGTTTTTTTTTCTAAAACTTTCTGAAATCGAACCATTCCTTTGTTTTCCAACCAAACACTAGAATTGGTGTTGGTGGAGTTCCATTCCACTCCTTAACTTTTTCTGCCAATGTCTCCGGGCTTCTTGATGACCTTTAGATATTCTATTGTGCTATCCGAGCACTCATTTGTGTTGTTTGTATCCCAATTCCATCACTTAGCATACAACAACTTAAAAAAATACATTTGCAAACATATTAGTCTCAAAATAGTCCTTGTTATCATTTAACCACCAAAATCACATTAGGCACAATAAGAGGCTCAAGACCCATTTTACTTACATTACACAACCGACACTACTTTAGTTCATTTGAATTCTTTACTTAGCTTCTAGGTTGCACAAAGAAAAAGCTGATCACATATGCACTATGCAGTGATCATATTTGAATATGAGGATAACCCACTACATAGAGAATAATTGTTAGCCAATTTGTGTGCTAACTCTTCATTATGCTTCGCAAATGTCATCTGTCCATCCACAACACATTATTCCCGTGACAGACCATCTGATGTATCATTCATGATGCCGGCGAAAGAAATGCGACCCAAGAGCTACATAGTTGAGAGAAAGAAAACCCATGCATGAGCTAGATAGCTGTTAGGCAGATGAAATTAAGTTGTTTCTTCCATGCCATGGCCAAGACAATGTTTAAGTATGTGTGCACTTGATGAGCTAGCATTTCCTTAGATATCCTTGAAAAGGAGCTGGAATCTTGGTATCCTCTCAGGTGGAATAGGGCAAGACACTATCAGTTTACCTTTCATCGCACCTCTATATATTGCCTGCCATCAGGAAATCAAAGGTGTCAGATGAATTACATTTGTAAATAATCTTGTCATACTCAAACAAGCAAACAACAAGAATAAAAAAATGAAGAATTATGTGAGATGCACCACAGGTATAGGTAAATCTGTGAGCAGGTATACAGCCTATGATAGTAGATGGATTAAGGGGTAGCCTAGATACAGATACATACACCAGACATCTAGAGTCCTGGGAGGATACAAGTCCTAATCCTAATCTATACCCCAACCCCATCCATACTAGGTGATCACAGCAAGGTCTATGCAGCAGCCGTACAAAGCCCAATGGGCTTAGCTGAACAGGAGTCCCATTAGGGATAAGCCCATATTCTAACACGCCCCCGCAATCTGATTTGGCGCATCGTGAACGTTCAGACTTGACCTGAACTCCTTCAAGACAGAAAATGGCAGGCCTTTAGTGAAGATGTCTACATACTGCATACTTTGAGGATGCAGGTACACGCAAAACACTGAGATCACCAAAGGACACTCAGTTCCTGAACAATGTGATTATGTGAAGATCAATCTCAATATGCTTGGTTCATTGATGCTAAACCGGATTGGAGAACATGTAGATGGTGCTGATAGAAAAGAGCCATGGCAAGAAAGCATGGAGTTCCTGAAGAAGCTGTCAAAGCCATGTAACCTCAGCCATCATATTATTGGCTACAACACGGTACTCGGCTTCAGCGCTGGAAGTCTGGAATGGGAGACAGTGCTCTGTTGCTTCAAGGACCAAGAAACCAACCAAATTGAGAGGTAGCTAGTGGAGGGTGGTTGGTAGCTGGAGTGTCGCAGAGAGTAGTCGTGAGAGATAGAGGGATGAGAGCTAGGACCTCTTCGTCTCTATTTTTAAAAGCCAGAGAGGAGGGGAGACAGCAGATAAGAGATCTGAGAAAGCAGGAGAGGAGACAGAGGATAAGTTTGATTTATTGCTTCCCTCCCACGAGATACAAGGGTCACCTATTTATATGGGCTGACACACAACCTTTCCTAACTAACAAATTCCCTGATCTCCTACTATTGCTAATTGAATTATCTAAACAAACTAACCAAATCGACTAAGGCTCTTAACTGAACCCAAATCCTAAATAGGAACCTATAGACTTGTGATAAAACCCGACTCATAGGCCTACTGCTACACACGACAGGTGGATGTTAACTGAAGAATCTAATATAAATTGCAAATTAGAGAAAGTGCTCATGGTTCCCTCACCTCAACCACATCAATGAAGTCTTGCTTGCTGCTAAAAGAGCCTATCCATTTTGTGTGATCAGGTGTCCTGTATTTATATGTTATAATAATTAATAGGCCTGTCACATTCCTGTTGCAGGTAAAATATTGTAAAGATAAAAACTAGGAGACAGTGAGAAAAAATTGTCCTTGCTGGTGCAATTTATATTTAAGTTCATGATAATAGAAGTAACAAAATAGATTTGACCTCATCAGTTTATGCTCAACACAGAAGAAAGAGCTCACATCAACTCAGTACTCCATAGTTTTTAAGTACTATAAATCATTTACACGTCAGGAAAGATATCTATGTTAGTAGCTATAGAATACAATGTACACGTATTTGCAAATATTTCAATAGTCATTATCATAACTCCATCAGGAATCATTAGATTGCCATCTCATACAATGCCGACGTACAAATCATTCTGATAAATAGTATCCATAAATTTTGTTTTTATCATTTAACTTTTTAATATTCCATACATATATTCCACACTCAACTTCTATAAAATTGGTCCTATTCCTTCTTAGGTATTCAAGATGCTAACGCTTCCAAGTTCCAACATATTTCAAAGGCACTAAACAGAATATAGCTTTACAAAGTTCGTATCTGTTGCACATAGATAACAAGAGAAAACCAGAAGCACCATGCTGATAATATAACAGAGTTAAATAGTTAACACAAAACATATCAGGTACCAACACCAGAACACTACAGATTCAGCAGGAAGAAGAGAAATATATTCTGTTATGAGATTACATATTGAAAAACTAGAATCTGAAATATAAGATTACAATGAGCTGTAATGAAAACTTTAAGTAAAAAAAATAAAACTTACCCTGAATCCATCTTCATGTGATGGGCGTTGAAGAAGAAAATCGTTGCCGGAACCAAAGTAATGTCAAAATAGTCAATGTAAACTTGAATCTCCTCAGAATCCATTTCAACCAATGCTACCGTAGCAAACTTGGATATGTCCCAAGAAGATTTAGCAAGCTTTTTTTTTAAAAAAAGCATCAATGAGAAAATATCGTTAACGAAACAGACATGAGAGGCATACACTTAACATATATGGCAATAATGTGAATACAAAGCTTCCTTAGCAATATGTACACATACTATACTACCGAACAAAATGAGAACAAAGGTGTTTGGTGTTAGACCGGATCACAATTTTCGCCCTCTAATGTGTCTCAACTTTAACCGCTACTAATTTAGCATACAGGAACTCTAGCAACCTCAATGACAATGTGCATGGTAGAAATAATGGATATGCAGTGCACGGTTTATACAAACAAAATTGTGAAAAGCAACCAGCGAATTCCAAAAATAAAAACCATTACTGATCAATTCCAAACTGCCGCGCGGTCTAGCTACGTTGGCGAAAGGAGAGGGACCACGAGGTAGATGAGAGGGCAGGAGGCAGAGCTCTGGCTCTGGCTCCGACTCCGATGATAGCTCAGCTCAACATCGAAAGGGCAGCGGAGCGGGAGGGGGCACTCACGACGTCGTCTAGCTGGAGGCAGGAGGTGTCGGCGGCGCGGCCGAATCGGAGGACGAGGACCTTGTCAAGGGTGTCGCGGATGGCGGCGTCCACCTCCGCCTTCCGCCACAGGGTCGGCAGCAAAGCCGACCCCATCTTCGCACCGGCCGCCTCTGCTCGCCCCCTTCCTTTCCTTCTGGATCGTTCCGAGGAAACCAACAAGGTTGGGTTCTCGACCAAGGGGAGTCGGGGACGCTTCGGGCGAGGCTTCTGGGCAAAATCCCACTCGTGGGGCCCACATGCCATAGAAAGAATTCCCATTTTCGCTGCCTGTTTGATCAGAAAACATCTCAGTTCGACCGTAATGTTTGTATTGCCTCGTCCCATTCATATTTACTTTTTTCATCCTAATTTACAGGCCGTTTGATTTTTTTAGCATCAAGTTTGATCGGTTTGTTTTATTTATATTCGTAAAAATGTAGAAAAATTCAATTCATAGATAAAATATATTATATGCTAAACTAAATCACAATAAAAATTAATAATAATTGTGGAATTTTTTAAATAAGACGAACAAATTGAACCTAGTGTCAAAAAAAACCAACCAACCTATAAATTGGAACGGAAGGAGTACTTCTATCTCCGTTAAAATTATGACCGCGGATGACTTTTTTCTAAAATTTGATTATCATTCTATTTTAAAAAAAATATTCAAACATGTAAAAATACAAATGATGTTCTAACTACGTTTAATGATAATGATAAAGCAAATACCAACAAAATGACCTAGCTAGGTGGGTGAAAAAGAGATGTCAAATCATGATTGGGTCATTTCCGTGGGAGTTTCATTTGACCTCCATTCTCATTAAATGCACCGAGACATTAACATCCTTGGTGACATGGCAATGTATTTATTAAAAAAAGAGATAGAAAGAGTTTCATGAGAAGAAAAATGTTCATCTAGATGAAACTCAAGATGCACATGTATATAAATAAATTTTGATATGACACTCTAGATAACCGTGCAAACAAACTTTTGTTGGGAATGGCCTCACACGCCACACGGCGATCAAAATCAACTAGGACAGTTGGGCCCTCAGTTTGAGGAAATGAGGTCCCATTGCTAAGCTTCTCCAATGTTATGGACCAAGTAGTCCATATGGGTAGGCCATATTGTAAGTGGTCTTTAGCTATTGCAATTGTCACAATGTGTAAAGGTTAGGTAGACCATAGTAACAGGATTCACATATACTTCTACATCCAATATAAAGAGAGACATTGAGGAGACATGGAAGAATATACAAGAGAATGATATTTTATATTCTTTATGGGCAGCCTATATGCATATGGATACCCTTTACTATGGACTACTTCCACAATGTATCAGCCCACTTGAAAAATAATATTATATTGCTTATGGAATGCTTTTGCTATACATTGTGGAAGCCATAAACAAGCAACAAAATAAGAAGTATTAATCCACGGACAAATGTAGAACCACAACCTCTAGCAACAATAAGAAATACTGCTTATGAAGCCATCAATCAACATAGCATAACATACAATTGTGGCACACGAGGGTATTGGTTGTTGCACTAGACTTTGACTATAGACGCCGATATGGTGGTGTAAGCCAAAGAGAAGATTAGTGTATTTTCCAAAAAAAAAAGGCAATGAAACAATCACTCCCAACCCCATAGTGATAAAAACATGAGAGTGAAAAAAGTGAGGAGAGTACAAGTTAATTTGTCCTAGGGCTGAACCGCATGCAAAATAGCTTATCAAAGTTAATTTGCACAGGTCACCTCCTAGTTTATACGTGTAGCACAAGAGATATCCACCAGCTTAGCAAAGTTTTTAGGTGCGGTACAAGCAGTGATATCAAAAGTAGCTCAACTTTACTACACAAAGAGGCGGTGAAATATAAATAATGAAGGTGAGTGGGCTGATTACTTGAAATATACTACGGTTAGCACTAGTACAGTCTGATGATCAGCTGTCCGAATGATTGGATCTCAGCTCATTGATGATTGAACCACCACCTTTGATTTTGCATAAAAGCCTGGCGGAGCACTTGATGACCGAGCTTTTTGATGATGGTGATGATTGTACGTTGTACCTGGGGGACCAGACCATGAATATGTGATCATCCTTGTGTGTAGCAGTGCTTAGCACAGAGCAACAGGAATGAATGTAAAATGAATCCCCATCAGTACTCTTTGTCCTCAAGGATCGTCCACCTCACCTGTGATCAATACTATAATACCGCTCCTGACAGCAAACTAAGCACCCGCAGGGAGGCATTATGGTTTTGACAAAAAGTAAAAGGAAGAGGCGATAAGTCGTGCCAGCTCGTCGTTGAGGACGTGTTTTGGTAAAAAAAAAAAGAGGCGATTAGTCAATCCATCAGGTTAGTCGAAATCAAAGGCATGCTGCAACCTCTATGGTCGAAGCCGGCCAGGCTTTTTTTTGTCCAGAATTAATAACACATAGAAGTGTATCAATCAATCAACTCTATGAAGAGCAATTTTTTTTAAAGTTTTTTTCTGTAACTAAGTTTACGCACGGTTACACGTGGGCACCATTTTTTTTAGAAACACACTGCAACGTAGGCGTTCACACGCGCGTACACTCATCCCTATGAACGCACACAGACATCTCGAGATTCACGAAGTCACCACAGACATTTCGCTGTTGACGGGGACGTCACCTACCACCGAAAGAACAAAGCCGTTAAATCATACGAACACCCGTGTCAAGTCGAAGATTTGAACCCGGGTGGGCAGGTTCCACCACAAGGAACCAAACTAGTTGGGCTACGCTCAGTTCGCACCATTTCTTCCTGCTCTCACATTTTCTCTCACGACTCTTTTTAACCAATCATATACAGATGGTTGGTCCACGGATTAGGTTAATAAATTGTTTCAAACGTCAAAGCATTAGATACACAAAAATAACACATCAAATTTGACATAATTTAAAGTTTTAATTATATGATGTCTTTTAACTATTAGGTGTGGAAATTTTTTTTCAGAGGAACTTACTGGTTTCAGATGTGGGCCAAGTTACAGCGAAATTAAGATGAAGCATGAGCGATTATCGTCGCTGCTAACAATTAGAGTTAGTGGCATCGCAAGTGTTAGCGTCTTTTGGATGGCGCTATGTGGCTAGGATTTCATTTCGTGTTTAATGAAACTTTGTTAAGTGCCAAAGGTTAATGTTGCATAAGTTGCAATAAACACGGTCTGATTCTCTCATAGTGAGAAGCCGGAAACTCCGTTTCCCTTATTAAAAAAAATGTGTGGAACACATCTGCATTTTTATTATTACAATATATACGAGCTCATAGGATGAGAGAGAGAGAGTTTATTTTCTCCTTGTTCGGGAGATGGTGGTCAGGATGCAAGAAAAGGACCAATTTGTGACAACTCTGCATCCGAAGATTTATGCCAGAATATACAAGGGAGAAAAATACCGTAGTATGGACACTAGTTTAGATCCGCTGCTAAATTGAGCTGGAGCAGGGCATCTACTGGCTCGGAGACGAGCAGAGTGGGCGGAGGCGGTGAACAGGGCAATGACATGAGCTTTGGAGGGAGAAAGGTGCAGGGGGGAATAAAGCCGATGAGATGTGGCCAGATGTCCACCCACTCCACTCCCACCCCGCCGGGGCCGGTGGCGGTGCACGCGAGTTCCGACGGCGCGGCATCCCCTCGGCGGGACAGGCTCCTCGTGCGCCGCCCCAACACCCCACATGCCCGACAGCCTCTGCGCGGCGATCTCGTCCCCGTTCCCAGCCCACGCTCGATCTGCATGCGCACGGCCAACCAATCCCTGTATTAACACATGATCGGATCTTGTTTATTTGGGGCCATACATACAGGTAGATTTGGTCCGGATGCCAACGATTGTTCCTGCCCCAAGGCCTTTAAAATGTTCCTTTTGCGACGGAATTTACATAGCGTCTTTGCACCTTCGGAGAACCATGGACAAGCCCACAAACAGGCCGGCTAGCCCACCACTCGAAGCAGCTGAGTAGCTAAAACCAACCAAAGCTCGCATGATTTATCAAAAAAAAAAAAAAAAAAAAACCAAAGCTCGCATGGTCCACGGCTAAAGAAACTCAATGGCCAAGCCTCAAACTGTCCGCGTGTTAGGTAGTGCAGTATTTTTATGGTTTCTATAAAATACTGTAGTATTTTAGACGGTTGGACCAAAACCTCTGGCCACACCTTTTCTTTGTCGCTTGCCATTCTTGCGCCGCGCCGGCCATCACCTCCCCGGCGCGGCGCTTGCCGACCGCGTGGCCCCTCTTCTCTCCATCGGGGCGCGACCGCTCGCGCCGGCCCTCTCCTCCCCGGTGAGGCGCGGCCACCCTCGCAGACCACCTCCTTCGCAGCAGGGCGCTCCGGCGACGCCTCTTCTTCCCGCGTTGGGCCGGGCTGCGCTGCCCCGCCGGCGTCCTCCCATGCCGACGTGTGTTGCTGCAGCGCCCATCCATGCCGACCTGGCTTGCGCCGCGGTCTTTGCACCACATGGCCCCTCGCCGGCGCATGGGACAGGGGCCGTGCGGCCTGCTTGCGGCGGGAGAGAGAGATGGCAGCGGAGGAGAGGAAAAGGGAGAGGGCGACGGACTGCGGACTGCCTTTGTTTACGGATGATACTGTGTAAGAAAACACGTCATAGTTTTACAAAATACTGCAGTTTTATTGAAATATAGCAAAATCAAAATATTTCTGTCATGTACAACTAAAAATCATAATATTCTAAAGCTATAGTATTCGAAAACTTTGCTATCAAACAGGCCATCATACTCTGAATGGTATACGTCTAGATCTTGAACCATCCAATCCGAATAGTCTATTGGTGAGCATGGGATGATCCGTGCCTAGCATAAAACTACACAACCAGAAAACATGAGGTCTCACTCGAAATCGATACAAAACTCAAATAAAACTTCACGAAACATTAGAGCTACGTTGTTAAACCCAAAGCGATGAAATTTCTACATGATCTATACCCAAAAAAAAAATCTAGAAATAACTTGGATTAGCCTACACAAGTGAAAGGTAAGGCTTTTTAGGAGTTTTTTTTATCAAACCCAAAATCAATTCATGATCGTGGTTTTCACTTTTCAAGGATCAAGCCATAGGCTAGATAAGATTTTTAACATGTCATAGCACGTTCAATCACCACACACACAAAATCAAAGATTCAATCCTTAAATCAAAGAGACTCGATAATCCAATGAAATCACCTAAGAACCAAAAAGTGAGGGAGAGACCCACTACTGAAACATCCTACCACTTTGGGTTGAGTTACAAGAACAAGGTGCAAAGCGGTTCCGCTACAGTACTGCCGCGGGACTCGCTGCCACTGCCCCGTGGGCCCATGCTAGACGGGCCCACTTGGCAGGGAGACGAGTCTGGTTGTAGTACTGCACCCGAGGCTTATCCCGAAAGGTGAGGGATAGTAGAGGAACTTCCATATCAAATAGAATTAGTTTAGGGAATCTAACTAAGTTTTCTTTATTACATTACAGAGGAATTCACCTATACATTATACCTAGCCTCACTACTGAAGCATCCTCCCGCTTTGGGTTCAATTGCACGGCTAAAAGGTGACGATTAACTCCATCGTACCTAGCCCTGTTCTCAAAAAAACACTTGGTGTAGGATTTTGCAAATGACATTAGGATTCTGTTAGCACTAAAATTGACAATATTAATTTGTTAAATTAGTAATTTGACCAAATATTTCAAGTAGGAGTCTAGGAGCAATACGATAATATGATCTCTAAAAGCTTCATATGCAGAATATAAGGAAAGGATATCTACAAGAGAAAGAGTCTTGATTAGTTATACGAGTCCTAATATCTTAGGATATATCTATAATAAGAGGTCAAGTTGTAATCTATTTCTAGTTTAAGTTAAGACGAAATCTATCTTATTAGGTAAGAGATTAGATTGTACTCCATCTATAGTTTGAGTAGGATTAGAAAAATATAAATACTTAGGGCTATAAATATTTAGCCAGGTGCGTCGTGGACGAAGAATCAATCGTCGATACCACAATCCTTTTACTTTTAGAGCATCGTCAAGTCTTTGCATAGCTTTTCTCAAATAAAAGTCATGCTATACCTAATGTTGTTTCGATTTAGACCGCTAAGAGCACCTCCAATGGATCGATTTGGGCTAGCTATTTGACAGGTGACTAGGATTGGTTGGAGAAAAGAAAGAAAAAATAATCTCGCTATCTCATTTTTTATTATTTGGTCACTCCACGTATGGTGGCGATTTAGCTGGACGATTGTGGCCGCCCTAAGGTGTATCGACATCTACCCACGTCACGCCTTTCAACGAGTGTTCAATCGGTTAGCTCTAGTCTGCCAGCCTGCTTCGCGCGTGCCATGCGCCATCGAGTTTCTTCAGACTGTCTAGCTAGCACAATCGATTGACTCGCTGGCTTAATCCTATCAGCCGTTGGATCATCCTATCGGCAAGCTAGTAGGCATCTTCATCGACTCGTCTACAACACACCGGCTCTTCTTCATGATTAGCCAAGCACTGTAGGCTGCTCGACCTTCCTAGATAATTGGTCAAGCTAGATGGCATAAGCGTGCACAACCTTTGACGCATTCCAATGGAGATGGTCTAACCTCACGTGTCCTCTGTATTGAGTGGATTGCTCACGGCCTCATCGTCGGGGCTCAGTTTTGCCATTGGTGCAATCCTCTCGGCCATTCTTATCATAGCCAAAAGAGTCTCCTCTGCTTGCTCTACAAACCACATGGTCCATCCACGCGCGCGCGCGCTTGGCCTTTCGTTGATCGCCATCGACCATCTCGTCCCCAGGTGCAAGTTGCGAGACACGTAAACGACAGTGGTAAATAACGTCTGGCCGTCTGCCTTAGACCATCCCTAACCGGCTTATTAAAAGTTTACCTATCGACTGTTCTTCTCGGTCTACAGTAGCGCTACAGTGTTGTAAAGACAGTACTTTAGACAATCCTATTGAAAATAGCCTTAGCCACAAAGGCACTACAATGCACCACACCACCGCACGCCACCAGTTCCTTCCTTTTATCACTTGCATTTGCAGTGTATCACGCAAGGCCTAGTACGTTGGTACGAGATCTACATGCGTGCCAGCTGAATTGGTCTGATCCTCTGAATTGTCAGCATTAAGCAGCAGCTGCTGACGGGAGCAGAGCACGCACGGATTGCCCACCAACAGGAAGCAAGGTATCTGCCAGCTGTCATATATACTTGTGTTATAATTTGACCAGGTACAATTTTAATGCTTTCGAAGAAACCCAAAGGTCCCGTACTTACAACTCCTACGTGTAAAAAGATGGTTAGCTTCCGGATCTGTTTGTGAGTAATTTATTCAGCTTGGGCCGCCGCGTTGGGCTGGATCCATGTATCCTTCGTTGCCTCTTAGATGGGCTGCCTTCTTTCCAATCCCCATTCCACCGCGCACCGGGTCCGCAGTGTGCCGCTGAACGAAGGAAATAAATGGGCCGGGCTGCATTGGGCCAGCCTTGAGTTTCCGTAGCTACTCCGCTCCACATGAACTTTCCGTTTCCAATTTCCATTATTATTAAACGACAGATCCCGGTCCCGGCCGGCACATGCACATCCCAGCTTGGACTGGGAAACCGAGATAAAAGATGCCAAGTAACAAGATGGACGCCTTTCAGTTACTATCATTTCTGTTGTTCATGTACCAAACCCTGGGAAACAAATTGTGCTGTTCATGGAGGCGCCTGATCGTGATCATCATCAGTATATGAACAGCGCGTGATTAATAGAGTGCATTTTGTTTATAAGTACGTAGAACAACGATTTTCGCTTCCTGCAGCGGTCAGACTGCCAAGAAGAGATCCCAGCCCGCCACAGTACAGACTGGCGGCAGGACAGTACGGCCTCCATCTTCATATCAATGCCGTCATGCATGAATGAATGAATGACTGGCTGCAGTATCCCTTCCCTGGTTCAATCCCATCCGCAACGGCCAACGGCCAACGGCTTTGGCTGGCCAGTGCTGCCCACAGAACAGGTGGTCTAGCTGGTCTATCTATTGATCGATGATCATCGTTCATCACGGATCGATCGATGCATCCGAATTATTCCACAGCAAAAAGGGAAAAAAGAAGAAGCAATTGGGCCTTGACGTGGGCTGCTGCATGCGGAAAGAACGCCGAATCCATCCGTTTCAATGGGCCTTTCTGTTTCATATGTAAGTTGCTCGTCTTTATTATTATCAGTATAGACGTACGTGCAACATGCACATATTATGA
Organism: Paspalum notatum; assembly: GCA_022530915.1. Classification (NCBI taxonomy): domain Eukaryota; kingdom Viridiplantae; phylum Streptophyta; class Magnoliopsida; order Poales; family Poaceae; genus Paspalum; species Paspalum notatum. The sequence goes on from CM039686.1 coordinate 19,272,963, forward strand.
AATAATCGATCGAGCAATGAGAAAAAAATAAAAGAAAAAAGACATGTTGATTGACGTCTTTCATTTCTCATTAATTCCAAAACAAGTAACAAGTGGGTATGTGTAAAATTAAGGTAAAAAAAATAAAAGGCCAAAGGGCGGAAACATTTTTTTTCTATTGGTTTTGGACCCTTTCCAACCTGCGCAGTGGAACCAACATGAGGGGGTAAAAAAAAGATTTTAAGAAACTCATTTTTTTATAGTGCAGATTAATAAGAAAAAAGAGATAAAAGATAGTACGGAGAGAAAACAAAAAATGGAAATGAATGATGGAAAAAAAAAACCCCGCGGAATAGAAGCATACCAAGAAGAATTGATCCGCGCCACGCAAACCAGCACATTTATCTCTTGGTATAAAGTAATCCTCACTGCAATTTTATCTAAGCTATCCACACTATCAATTCCATCCGATAGTTAACTTTGTATTTTGACCGCCTTCGCTCACCAGATAATACTTGCACCGTTTGTACGATGCTAAGACTGCGCTCACCAGTGAGCCTATCCCACCCCGTCCATCCACTATTCCAACTACTCCTCTCTCTGTCTACAGTGCTAAACAGTGTATGAGCACCCTCTTTTGGGCCTTCTGGTGACCCCAGTCTAAGTGCTGCAAAGTTGACTTGATGAGCATCAATGATAAAACACATACAGAGGGAACAACAAGGATGGTTTTAAGTCAACTATTTTGTCTTGGATAATACTTTCTCTGTTCTTTTTTAGTTAATGCTTTTTAGTTTAAAAGTAAGCTAGTCAGCAATAAATATTTGAGAAGGAGGTAAGACTATGTGCAGTGGATTGGATAAATGGATTGCCTATACACTGTACGACACTGTTCACAGAGAAGGAGATAGTTGGAATAGTAGATACACAATGCATTTACACATCCTGCTGCACATAGTCTAATACCTTCTTCTATTTGTAACTGTACCTTCTTTTGTTTGGTGCCCAACCACTAATATGCCGGCGAAGGGCACTCAATTTGGTGGGTTCCATCTTTAGATGGAGTTTTTCACTTTTACTGGTACATCCCATATTTCAATAAGCATCATAGGATAGCCAACCCAGTCGAGCTTGAACCATTTGCTATTTCCTTGGAATGCATGTGTTCCCATATCTAGAATAAGAGGTGTGTGATATTTAAACTCTCATTCCAAGTTCACCCAAATGAATTAACAACCCGACAGCTCTATCTCTCTAAGATTAAAAAGATATTATTGATGGCAGCATTGAACAAAAGGGCCAGCGGTCATTATGTCAATCATTTATTTTTTTCTTTGTTGTTTCTTAGTATATTGAAGTCACCACCCATAAGTTGCTAGTGAGTTCTCTTGGCCTGCTCTCACTAGCTCCGCTAAGAAAGCCGTTTGTGTTCATCTTGAACTAGTCCAATGACAGTTATGAGGATCCATCTAATGTTATCCGTTTTGTTGCGAAGATGGAATTTAATTAAAATTCCCTTCAGTAATTATGCATCCCTAACTCCCGAGAGAATACCACCCGATCTTCCTCGTGGTGGTAGGCAATGCCAAACGAAGTCTCCCCCTCTCGAGAGACGAGTAAGTCCGATTTGGCATATCTTATTTGCATGTTTCCGTTACCATCACAAAATCCAACTTCTTTTCACTCATTGTCTCAGTAATGTATCGATGTTTAGCAAAGTCAGAAAGGCCTCTGCCATTCCTAAAACAAATCCTCTAATTTGGAACCTTTTGGTCCTTCCTTATCCCCTTCCCTTTGCGGGAGAGCTTATTGTCGTTGCAAATTCTTTAGATTTGGCGATAAACTTGAGACCACAGATATTTGTTTCCAAGTCCACCTCCTATAAATCTATCTCGGATACCTCACTAACCAAGTGTGCGAGTTGGGTGTTATCTAGTTCATCACCCTTGTCATCGCTTAATTAGTTCAAAGAGGAAAGGACTATGGTTTTCTTGTGAATTAGCATTGGCAAAGCCTACCTCAGATTCTTTTAACGAGCTAACATATAGAAGCGTTTCTCTTATCTCTTATTCCGTTTGTTGTCGTCGAATGCAATCCATGTCATATGCTCAACTGGATGTACCAGTAGTACCACCACATGGATCGGCCCATTGTTGTCTTTTTAACCGCCGTCGGTTGCTCGCTAGATATACTACTTCACTTTGTGTATGACATGGCGTGCTCATTTTTAAGCTAACGGGCGTCATATAAATATCATTTTTTTATTTGTACGATTCTGAGTGGTGCAAATTTAAAATTGACTTGATGAGCTATCGTCCATGATAAGAAAAAACAGATTGAGAATACCACACAACAACGAGGACGGTTTCCTTGGGGAAAAAAATGATATACAGTATATAGCCGCACGTAGTACGGTAGTAGATGGATTTAACGAATTGTGCGGCCGCCTGCATCCTATAGTTCTATTCCATCTTCTTGGGAATCCCAACGACGTACTAGTGCGACGATGCTTGTTGTTTGAAAAGAGTGCCGAATAGAAAAGGAAAGGGGAGGGTGGCGTCTGGTACTCGCTCGCGCTGATGATTGGGTCGCTTGTGCAGTTGTGCACGAGCACGACGACCAGGCGATCGACCAGCATAATAAAAGTTGCTCACTTGCTCTTGACCACCTCATTGATTCAAATTGGTGAAAAATGCTGCACCCCGGCCCCGGACGAGCTGACGAGTAGTCTAAGACCAATGTTATCAGAAAGGTGTATTGGTACTGTCTACAGTGCGCAATGATTGTTTTTTCATTCTGTATACAGTACGCAAACAGTATTTTCAACATTTTTTTTCACTCTTTGGTGATTTAGTCTAACCAACCTGCACCTAGCTAGTAGCCTGGTGGCCACAGCTGGATCGAGTCTTCCTTCTCCATTTATCCTGCTGGTCTCTCGCGGCTCGCCCAACAGCTAGCCGAAACATCAAACACGCACCGAACATCAAATTTTGACGGCTGCCACTCTACCAGCGGCCTGATGATCCCCGCCGTTGACGTGTCCCCAACTCCCCATGCATCCGATTGAGATATATATATATACTAGGGATGGAGGCGCGGCGTAATGGTTGTTTGAAGAGCTCAAGTTATGACATACATAATGTCAATGAACACAACATCTATATATTGATATCAATGAGGTTATATTATCTTTTCATTCACAACGTACAGGGCATGAGTATCAAATACGTATCACTGTAAACATGGCCTCAATCGAGCAGGCGCAGTAGGTGTACAGAAGACGGATTGATGAACAAAATTCTGGAGAGAAAAGAAACTAACTTTAGTTAATGCAAACCATCAACTAACTTCGGTGATGAAGATTGTGCAGTGCAACAACAGAAAAATAAAACATTCCAACATTCCAATGTTGAAGGAAACTTAACTGTACCTAAAAATACTTTTACAAAGTAACAATAATAATGTGACCTGTCACTAAAGACGAAGTAATATATCGTTTGAGTGAGAAGGTAAGTATACTGTACGCACGAATTGCCAAAGCGAAACCATGTAGAATTGGAGCAATTATGTAATGATGGCACAAATGTGATTTGATTACATTAAACTAAACGCTAATCTCAATTACACAACACTTGATATAGCAATGATCTAGCGATATAGCCTTATTCATTACATAGTGAGCTTTAACGGTTGACAGGTCCCAGTAAATCAAAATAGTTCTTTCTTTGTTTCTGCAAAATGACAGCCTTATTCACTATATACCAAGCTTTACGGTCTAGCAGGTCCATAAACTATGTACAAACTATTGGCGAAGCCATAGTTGACCAAGACATGCACTCACTGAGAAGCTTCGATGGCTTAGACAGTTCATGATTAAGCCTAAGCAAATATAGTATAAAATATCAATTGTAGTCACTTGTTTTCGTAGAATCTTTAGAAACTACGCTAAATTCTGCATTACCTTTTCAGCAGAGCTTTGTGAAGTCTTAGTTGAACAATGCCAGAATATAGAACCTCAGATTAAGAACTGTGTTGACCTGTAACAGAAGGCGAAAGGGAACAAACACAATGGCAGAGCAGTGGAGCACAGAATCTCAAATCTCTACATATCCGGCTGATGAGTCGATGTTCTACTCATGCTCTGCCATGCAGCTTTGAGGGGCACCAGAATGCCATGTGTTTTGAACGTCAACACATGGAAAATATTGTAGCATAAGTGTAATCATGTACATAGTTGACAACTGTATTAGCGAGATTAGTCAATCTGGGTAGACCATGAATGGTTGATAACTGATAGGAGGAGATGTCGATTAGTGTACTAACCAGGTAGGCAGGTATGCTGCGCAAGGCCATCGCCGCGGATGAGTAAGGCGGCTGAAGGAAGTGGCGACTGCGACGAGGCGCGGCGACGGCCATGGTCGGGATCCGGCTGCCTTGGTGCGGATCCAAACCGAGGGGCCAGCGGGGCGGAGGAGGAAGAAGAGTTAGCCGGGTCGGGAAGGTGGCGTGCCGGGCGCTCAGGGAGCAAGCCGACGGCCATTGCGAGCAGGCCAGCCGAAGGAGGAGCCAACCGGGGCAGGGAGAATGCGCGCCGACCGTGGCGGGGCGCCGCGAGGAGCAGGCCGGCGAGGAGGTGCGTCGGCTGTGGTGGGGAGGAGGCACACCGGGCGCCGCGGCGAGGAGGCCGGCGAGGAGGCGGCGGCCGGCCGCGGAGGGGAGGTCGGCGCGATGGAGCAGGAGGGGAGGCAGCCGGCGGCCGTGGTGCTGGGGCCCCCGCCCCTCCCGACCCTGGCGCGGCGCAGAGGCCCGACGTGCGGAGCGGCAGGAAGGGCGGCACGCGCGGCGGGGAGGAGGCGCTGGTGGGGAGGAAGAGGAGGCACCGGTGTGGAGGAGCCGATGGCGGTGAGGAGGGAGAGGGGGCTGCCGGCGCTGGTGCGGAAGAGGAGCCGCCGGCGGGAGACGGGTAGGCGGCGAGGAGGATTGCATACGGGAGATGGGGACAGGCGACGGGAAGGAGAAGTGGAGACGATGACGTGGAGGAACGCAGGCCCGTCATTTTTTTGCTCGGACACGCGTTTCTCCGAGTGAGCGCAGCCCACGCGTACGCGTATCTGTATGTTAGAATTGCCAGCCGTCAGTCGCGGAGGGTAAATAGCGCCGGATGAACGTCTTTTTCTTGAAGCCTAAGGAGGTACATATACGGAGTAGTACTGTGGCTATGTTTCTTTTGGCGTAAAGGCAGACTCTGTTTGATAGAGTTTTTTTTTCACCTCATGGCCAAAATAATGTGGAACTAACAGCAAACAAGATGTGATTTTTTAGTTTCTCTTTGCCGTGCTTTTTTCCACCGCACCCATTTCTATTAAAAAACAGAAGCTGGCCCAAACCTGACTGCACTATTCACTTATTTGTATAGCTCGCTAGAAAAGCGTTTCCTTAAGAAGTTATACCAAACAGGGCCAAAATAAGCTCACAGTAGCCGAGAACCTTTTAGACCCTTCGCTGCACTAATCGTAGGGTGCGGAACCAGCTACAACACTATGCTCCTTAGCGGTGCGTATCCGCTCCGCGATACGGAACGGAACCTGTCTTGCACAAGCCGCATATATGTGCGAGTAAGCGAGTTGGAAGGCTTAGACTATTATCACTGAAAAGTGTAAAAAAATATTGCAAAACACCGTAGATGTGTACCTTATACACAATGGAGATGCCCCCTTTGGCAGGGCTCTTTGAGCGGCTCCGGCTCTGGCTCATGGCGGAGCCGTGCCAAACGAGGTCAAAAAAAATGGCTCCTACGGAGGAGCCCAAGGAGGATCTGGAGCCCTTTTACAATAGGGAGCCGGAGCTACGAAAATGTGGCTTCTACTGGCTCCTCCATCCTCCCGTTGCGCCTTCCCTCCTCCACCCTTTCCTTCCCGTGTGCGCAGAGGGCAGGGCATACCGTCGTGCGCGTCACTGCACTCGGCCGCACCTCCTGACTTAGGTGGATCTGGGGCGATGACAACCGGTGATGGAGAAGGGGGGCAGATTGAGGCGGCAGCGAGCGAGGCGGGGCGGGGTGAGCAAGCGACAGAGGGAGGTTGGAGAAGGACGATAACGACGCTCGGTGTGATGGAGAAGGACGACGACGACGACATCCCGGTTCCCTCCGGCTCCTCCTCTCACCGGTTTTGCCCCTACTCTCTACCCCACTCCTCCTTCTCCCTAGACACGGGGCAGGGCAGGCCACGCTGCCGCTGGCCGCCGCGCGCTTGGCGCCACATCGGCCGGCGAACCGGATACAAGGGGGCGGGCCGGCGCCAGAGCACCGAAGGCGGGGGCGGGCGGGCGAGCGGCAGAGGGAGGTTGGGCAGGCGGTGGAGAGGATAAGGTTGAGTTGGGTTTGGAGAGAGCTGTCGGTTGATAGATAAAAGAGGATTATTTACCTCACGAAAAAACAAAAGGCACAATGTATATTTTCTGTTTTAACTATTTGAAAGGGCCGTTTTGCCAAACGATCTTATAAAATGGCTTTAACTTCTTAGAAAGAGCTAAAAACATCGAAAGAGTCAGAACCCGGAACCGTTTTTGGAGGAGCCAGAGCTCTCCCAAAAGGGCCTAAAATAAAAGCTCGGGTGGCGATAGCCTTAAGCTTCTCTTGTGGTGGACACAATTGCCTAGATGGGGCCATCCACAAGGCAAATTAAAACGCGCGTCGTACTCCCTGCACAGTTGCAGATTAAGCTCATCAACTCGATCGATCACTCAGCGGAGACGATGTAGTGGCCGCGTACTCCATCACATAGCAGTGGTTAGGACGTCCATTAACTCGCTTTATTTGCTGTACTAGCTACTCGTACTAGCCGTCACGCGCGCACTCGATTCGTTCCACACAATGTCACAATCAATCTCTGTTCCCCTCTCTCTCACAGACTCGCCAACAAGCTGCCTTCTCTGCTGCGGTACTGCCCTGATCATCAGCTAGCTAAAATAACAGCTACCTACCTGCCGCGCGGCTAATTGATCGATTCCAGCGATGAGTGGCATCCACGGACACAACAAGCTGCTTACTGTATACAGTAGTATTAATTACTGTAATAAACTAAACAGGCCAGCTGTACATATGTGCCTGCCGACCTAGCTAGTGAACTGGCAGATACAGTACTAGTTAGACCGTTTGTTTGTGTGATCCGATCCAATCCCAATAATCACTCCATGGAATCAGCAGGTCATGGTCTCCATAACATATATAATTGGGTCAACATGGATGGACGTCCATGTTATGTGCCTTATCTATCTCTGCCTCTTCCCGTCTCCATGCCTTAAAAAAGAATAATTAAGACTTCGAATGAAAATAATAGATACAGATAGAGGCTTAGACCCCCTTTGGCAGGTTTTTTTAAAAATAGCTTCAACCCTTAGAACCAAAAAAACCAGAAAAGCTATGTTTTAATGGTTTTTCTTCTCTAGCGTAAAAATGGATTCTTCTCTCTGTGGTTTCTCATGTAAAACTGTTTTTTAAAAACTATTTAAAAGAGTTTCACTTAAAACCATGAAAAACCGAAGCCACACAATAAACCATGTTAAAAGGGACATTATATTAGATAAAAAATAAATTAAGGCAGCTGGACACGACTTTTGTCCGCCCACTCGCTCGCTACATACCATTGAAATGATTAGCCCACTGCTAATCTACCTTATTAGCTAACGGGGCGACCACCACCCTTATCATGTCTTGTCTCGTCTCCTCTCTTCCAAATAAGCGCAATGGCCGGCCTCATGGGATGGGACCTCTCACCGGTCGCCTTCTTGGTCGTGGCAGCGCATTACCATCCTCTGTGGCTCTGTGCCTGAGCCTGGTCAGTGCCTGCTAGTGTGCTATACGTATTAGATGAAAGGGGAAAAGAAACCTATCCAGATTAACATGCAAAACTATCGGGTCGTAATTAAAAAAACAATCGAGAGACACAAACCTTGTCAAAGAAATCCATGGCCACTGCCTCCAATGACTAACGTGTCATCCGTTACATGTATAGACGTGTTGCGATGTTACCGTAATTCTCAGTCTTAAATTGTAACGAGTTCTAACTCTCTTTTTATGCGTCCACATTTATATGCATGTAGACACATATTGAATACACATACATTGAATAGTGAATGAATTTAATAGAGACCTAAACCCCTTACAATTTGGGAGATAGACGAGAGTACTAATGCCTATCACACTAAATAAGAACACTATAAAGTTATATTATTTCATGATGAATATATATAACGATACTAATTCGATTTCGGTGCACTTTTTGTTAAAAGCTTTGCCATGATTTAACCTAAATAAGGGCAGCTCCATAGGGTGATTTATTTTGGAACACACAGAGTAGGCGGCTCAAAGGAAAAACTCCATGCCGTTACGTTTCTAGGTTTGTTTGTGCCTAACGCCATGTGAGATATGGAAATAGAAAAAAAAAATGAATGCTCTATGATTCTATTGTGGTTGCAGAAGGTTGCATTTTGAAGTTTCTGTTCGGCTTACATTTCTTTACGAAAGCCAAAGCAAAATTAACATGTGTTTGGGTCCATAGCCATAAACTAGCTGAAAGGTGTGGATGGGAACAACCATAGAGACTAGAATGCCCCTGCATGTTGTGTAAAAAGCAAAGGTAAAATAGTCAAGTCCCTCCATTAGCTACTTCTAGGTGAAATAAGCTAAGGATAGATTCTGGAAAATGGTATCCAACTAAGGCTATGTTTGAAACAAAGAAATAGAAAAATAGAGAAATAGAGAAAAATGTAGAAATGAAGAGGAGTGGAAAGTAGAAAAGTACAGCAAGCAGTTGATCGATGGAACGATGATTTGAGGAAAAACAATATAAAAATCATGATTTGATAGTATGACTCAAATAGAAGCGAATTAGAGAGCTGGCGGAGGAGCACGAGTCGTTCCCTTGTATGAGACTAGATTTTTCTTTCATGTGTTTTGCGCGTGTATCACTTCCTTTCCTCTAGGACGGGACATGGCCTTCCTTCAAACCAAACGCTGTCTTTCGAATGAGTTTTTCTTTCGAAATGAATGGCTAAGATAAACCTTACTCAACGTGCACCTGTGAAAAAAAAAAGAACGCTTTACCGTCCATTGCTCCAGGCGCACCCAAGGCCTCAGAGCTATATTCGGCAGGGGATCGTCGCGCGACCACAACGGCAGGCGATAATCGATCAAGGGAAAAAAATTAAGAAAACCCCCACTGCCAGTCCCACGTAGGCGCTGCCGGCGCGTGTCGCCTATATCCGTTGGAACCCCACCACGTACGCCCGGCCCTGCGCCGCCGCCGCCGCCGCCGCCGCCGCCGCCATGCCCGCCGCCGCGGCGCGTGCCCAAGCGTAGTGCCCGGCCCTCCGTGTGCCAGCCGAGCACACCCACCACCCACCAGGCTGCTGCCGCCCGGCCTGTACCTGTACACGTACGTATTTACCAACCACCGTATACTGCTGCTGTCCAGTCCAGGCCAGGCCATCCCAAAATCATGCAGCGGGGCGCGCGTATTCATTGGCCGCGCCGATACGTACAAAACGGGACGGCTGTACGAGACTACTATTGGTACGGTACCATACAGCTTCCAATTTTTGGTGGCACGCCACGCCGAACGCTGCCTGGTAGGAGTAGTGAAGTGATGGGATGCGAGGCTGTGCAGCTTTGGAGCTACGCGCGACCACTCCACGTACGTGCACGCTCGCTCGCTCGCGCCGTTTTGATTTGATATATAAATATATATACTATATGTGCTCGAGTGCTAGTACCGGCAGCTTAATTTGGTTTAACAATGGGCTGACACTACTCAACGCCGGGCAGGGTGCAAAGCAAACCACCGTTAAAAACATCTCCACGGTACAACGAGACCTCCAGTAAGCCCGCGAACCTTTTGGGTAAGTTTCCTAATAAACTACAAAGCGGCTGGCGTACGTGAACACAACCGGAGGAGGGCGCCAAAAAGAGCTGGTTTCAAACCGTCAAACACCGATGTCAGAATGGTATTTGAAAGTTATGTATGAGGATGCAAGTATTTCTTTTGGAGAAGAAAAAAGGCCGCATCGATTTGGAAATCGTGTCTTTTCTTTGAGATGGCAGAAAAAATAGAGACCATCATGCACGACTATCATTATTATTTATCGATAAAGGTACTCATGGTATGCTTTATCTTTTGCTACGTGTCGGTGGGATTTGTGATGCTCTATCGTCAGCACATCATTGTTTTATTTGTTTACTATCCCTAGGTGATTATTAGACGAAAGTCACATGGGCTTTGCATCTTGCCGCCTCCCTTTATTTGCCTCTTAATATTTCTATTGTCTTCTTGATTAAAAGGATATGTCTATCATCTCATACGATAAATCCATACACAAGCTTTACTTTACTCCTGTTGTTGCTACAGTGAGCTCATGTTGTCGTAATGGATACTAGTATTAAATTAAAATATTGATTTTCCAATACTATCCTAGTTATATTCAAGACATTACCGAGAAGCGACAGACAACTCATGCGAAACAAACCCATGGAAAACTACTGTTTTATTTAAATCTGCCCAAGATCTAGTATGCTAAAGCGTGACCTTTTTTTCTTTTCTACAAGGCATTTGCGAGTCAACCAGTCGCCATTTTTATGACGTAACACCACCATCTATGACCTGGTTGCCGCTAGCAAGGAGTCTCTGTGCCTCCTTTGCATCTCTTAACTGAAATAAAGGATACGTCGCCAACTTGCACGCAAGATATACTTTATTTTACTCGTATTGTCGCCTAGCAAATCTCTTTATCTGTATTTGGTAGTACTGTAGAATACCATATCTCTTTACTTTGCTACTACTATTTTATTTATGTTTGTAGCACTAATGTAAAATAACACACAAAGTACCGTATCTAAGGCAAAGAAAAAAGAGAAAAAGAACGGAAATCAACAAAGAAAGACCAGAAAACCCATCACCGGGCACGCTCGTCGGTCAGGAAGGCGGAGTCCACTGGGTGGCCGTAGCAGCAAGCTGGAGATGGGTGAAGAAAAGATAGAGAGGAAAGAGGAAATAATAAGCACACAGAAAATCTGGAAATACTACTGTACTCCACTCCATTGTATAAATGGGCTCAGTCATTATTACTGCACTCGTCTTCTCCCTCCGCGTTTCCCTTCCCACCACCTCTCACTCCTAGCTAGCACTCCCTAGCAGCTCCCCCACTTTACTCCTCCTCATCCTCTCTCGTCCGTCCAGGACTTGCTCGTCCCATCCCCATCCCCATCCCATCTCCGAAAGCAAAAGCGGCAGCCAGGAAGCGAAGCGAAGCCGAGCGTACGCTTGCAGCAATGGGCGACCGGGCGTACGCGCCGGCGTCGAAGCCGGTCCCCGTGCGCGCCGCCACGAACGGCACGGCGAACGGCGGCGGCGGGGGGCCACCGCGTCCCGCGCCGCCGTCCATGCTCCCGGGCGGCCGCGTGCCGCCTCCCCCGATGTACCGCCCCAACAAGCCCGCGCAGTCCCGCCCGGCCCCCCGCCGCCGGCCCCGCCGCAGCGCGCGCGGGTGGTGCTGCGCGTGCTTCCTCTGGCTGACGCTGGTCCTCGTGGGCCTCGCCCTCCTGTGCGCCGTCGCGGCGGGGGCGCTGTACGTGGTGTACCGCCCGCGCCCGCCCACCTTCGCGGTGACGTCGCTGCGGCTGGCGGCGCTGAACGTGTCGGACTCGGACGCGCTGACCTCGCGCTTGGAGTTCACCGTCACGGCGCGCAACCCGAACGCGAAGCTGGCGTTCGCGTACGGCGACATGTCGGCGTCCTTCGTCTCCGCCTCCGACGGCGCGGACCTGGGCGACGGCGTGGTGCCGGGGTTCCTGCACGCGCCGGGCAACACGACGGTGATCCGCGCGTCGGCGTCGGCCGCCGCCGAGACGCTGGACCCCGTGCAGGCGGCGGCGCTCAGATCCCGGCGGTCCCGCGTCGTGGTGGCCGCGGAGCTGGACGCCAAGGTGGGCGTCCAGATCGGGCGGTTCAGGTCCAAGCGCATCGGCGTGCGCGTCACCTGCGCCGGCGTCGCCGCGGGGCTCGCCAAGCCGGAGGAGCAGCCCGCGGCGCCCGCGCCCGCGCCGGACGCCGGGCCCCCCACCGTCGTCGTCGCAGCCGCGCCGGCGCCCGCGCGCGGAGGCCGAGGCGGAGGCCGCGGGCGGGGCCGGTCCCCCCCGCGGTCCGTGGTGGTGCGGGCGTCCTCGTCCTCTTCCGGAGGAGGCGGGAAGGTGACGCCGACGGACGCAAAGTGTAAGGTCCGAATCAAGATCTGGATTTGGTCGTTTTGATGACGATGATTTCTTCTTCTTCTTCTTGATTCTTTGGCTCCTCCTTGATCCCCCCATCTCTTCTTCCCTCTTCTTGACAGCAGTGTATGTGGATGATTTATTGGAGTATAGTCTTATATATGGTTTCCATTTTGCCGGCGGTTGTTCATCGGGGGGGTCTCTGCAGCAATTTCCCTGCCCGCTAGAGATCTCTGCTTGCTGCTACCGCTGCTAGTTGTGCCAATTCGGGCTTTGCATCTCGCCATCGAGAGTCTTGATCCCCGCATAGTGCATCCAGACAGAATAAGAGCAGGGTAGCAGCCCGCTCCACACTCTACAGTGTCAGCACGGCAGTAGTGCTTATTTAGCAGGGAGAATCTACCAATAATTAACCGCAAATTGCTGGCGGTGATTAGTGTTTCTGTGGTCAATCTTGGGCTGTGACTAGCTAAAGCTAGCTTGTGCGCGCGCGCGTGTCGGTGGCGTCAGAGCGGATCGATTTCCAGCTAATGCTAGGCTAGAAGAGAAGATTTCGTCGCCCTCCCAGTCCGGAAAGCCTTTCCTCTCGGCCCGGCTCCGTCCGGCGTGGCGGTCGCTTTCGGTTCCGGGCCGGGCCCGGTTCCTAGCTGGAGGTGGCTGACGCGCGGGACCGGTTCGGGGTTGGGGCCAGGGGATATAGGACGTGTGTCGGGGTGGTGGGCGTGGTCCGGTCCGGTCCGGATGGATGGATGGGGATGACCGCTCCGCTGCAGCATCTCTGGAGAGAAAGCGACGTCACCCTCGCTCGCACTCGCACGCTCGGCAGCTGGCTTGCATTGCCCACCTCCTGCCGAGGATAAGTACAAGTACAGTACAGTAGTAAAAAACCCAAAGGGTGGTTAAATTTATAAGATTTGGACGCGCGGCGCGGATGGATGGGCGAGGATTTTAATGGCGGCCGCACATGCCACAACGGTACCACCACCACACCGTGGCCGTGTATATATGTTTTGACTTGCATTGCAAATCCGTGGGGAATGCCCACTCACAGTCACAGACTCACAGTGCTTTGGCTCCTTGCTCCGCCGCGTGTAGCCTTTATAACGGCTCTCTGAATCGTTGAGGAAATCTGCTGCCGTGAAATCTCGGCTCGTACGTGCTACGCACCCAGGCCACAAGCTAAATGGCCGACTAGCCGTACCGTACGGCTCCGCACCTCTCCCCCTTCCCGCTCGCGTGCTGATTCAACTTTTTACCGTTTTTTTTTCCTTCCCCCAAATTTGTGTACTAATAAAGTAGAAAGAAAAAACAACCAGCACGTACTAGTTTGGTCTTTTTTAGATCCAAACTTTTCTTTCAAATTTCACTATGCAAAAAGAAAATTTCCTATTACATCAAAATGCCGGCACATGTATGGAGTACTAAATATAGATGAAATAAAAAATTAATTGCACAGTTTAGATGTATTTTGCGAGACGAATTTTTTAAGCCTAATTAGGCCATAGAAAGACAATATTTACCACAAACAAACAAAAAGTGCTACAGTGTATTTTTCAGTGCTACAGTGCATTTTAGTTCCAATTTCAGCGGATCTAAACACGGACTTTGCCACAGTCGGCCTGCTGCTCTGGTAAGCGCGAACTATTCGCTTGTCCGGATGCGTTTGTCGCTGCCGCCGGAAGCCGTCATCTTATTCCGCGCTCCTTGCTTTGCTCATCTCTCACAGGCACAGCATTTTTTTTTTCCTTTGCTCCGTCGTCCATACTCCATCGACGAGGACAACATGCGAATGCATATATGCGACGAGGCATGGCTGAGCGGTGTGCCATGCGTTGCCCGTCTTTTTCGTTTTCACTTGTCCAGTGTGGACTACCAGCAGTGTAGCAGTAGTAGTACTCCAAGGACAATATATATATAGTAGCTGCGAGAGAACGGAAAAAAAAAAATTATACTGCTGAGTAGGATAAATCGCCCGCACATTTAGGCGGGGGGATGGCCGTCATCTGCAGAGGAAACAAAATCACTTTCGTGTACGGTTTAATCGTACGTCTTATTCAAAAAATATTTGTTATTTTTTATCTTTTATTGATTGTGTTTGTAATCGTATTCTAAATGTAATAATAAAAAATAAATAACATTATCAAATATTTTTTATATAAGACAAACGGTTATCCGTGCATCGAAATTAAAAAATGATTTTTTTGGAAGGGAGGGACTATAATACATGCACGACGCGGCGGAGATCACATCAGTCAGTGAGCCAAAACAACGTTTTGGCCGACTAATTTACATCGGTTTCGCCGCTTGTTACGTACGAGTAGTTGCGCGCGTGATACTGATAATTACTCCTACGGAGTACGTAGTACACTGGTAAACAGCGCCAGGCACCGTACTTCAAAGGTAGCAAAGCACCGGTTAGCGCCCGGACCGCGCTATGGGCAGGGACGTATCCCCCCCGTGACCACAGCTGATTTGCACTATCAAACGACTCTCTGGAGACGAAGGTGACTCTCTGAAGTGTAATTAATATTTTGTTAGAATGAAACATGATTTGCACATTGTAGTGATTGACCTACACGTCGACAAATTTAGTTAGAATGAAACATGAACAGTATTCCACATAATTAATTTTGGGGAACAAAATAATCTTAGATATATTTTAAAAATCACTTGCAATAGTATTCAAGTAATTTCATTCATTTTTAAAAATCACTTGCTATTCCGTACCTGTAACATTTGCCTATAGTGAACGATTTGAATCTTAGATATATTTTATTTCATTGATCTTAATTAAGCGGGATTACAACATGAAGAAAACAAAAACAATAGTATCTTATTTTGGTCATGTTCCTACAGCACAATCACAACCTGTTCCACCTCCATTCTCCAGCACCTTACATTTTTTAAACTAGAACTATTGATGGTGAATAATTTAATTAGACTTTAACCGAACCCCAAGTACAAGAAACCACATAAGTGGAAAATTTTAACTACTATTGCTATTTTTCACTGTATGGTTTGCCCACGTAGCTTTGTACTTGAATTTTGGCCCTAGTCGTCGCCAAAAGCTAGGTCCGCCACTGACATGAACAGTATTCCACATAATTAATTTTGGGGAACAGAATAATCTAAGATGGCATTCCAATACAACTAATCAGATTGTTCAGAACACACCATCAAATTTCCATATAACTTACCCCACCTCTACTATAATTAAACATAAAATAAAAAATCCCTAAATATGCATCTTAATTACTATGTACATGTACCGCTATAAAAAAAACCTATGAAACATACCTATATGTCTGGCCTGTTTGGTTGGAGGCCTTTGGTGGCCAGACCAAAGTTGGGCACAGTCAAACTATGTTTGATCTTAAATTAAAATTTGACCAAACAATAAATTACTCATTTATATGGTTCGTGCATAGCTAAATAAACCATATAGATGAAAATCATGTTGTAAAATATAATTTTGTTTTAGATTCAAACTTTGGCCAAACGGTGGCCAAACTTTGGCCAAACGGTGGCCAAACCTAGCTCAAATTGAAGCCACCGTCCATGCCAAAGTGTACATGCATGAGCGATTAGTATATATAATATACCTATGGTTTAACAATCATGAATAACGTCCCTTAAAAAATCACCTACTGATCACACCAAAAAAATCTTTCTAAATTATAAAAATATTACTTTAGATAGTTTTTTTATACATTTTGATACAATGATTGGAAAGCACCAATGATACTTTCAGGATAATTGATAAGTAGCATTGATACTTTCAAGAAAATTGGTGGTACTTAGAGTGTAGTTACTATTGAAATTCATATAATACCCTTTTTACCTTTTATTAAAAAAATATATAATTAGTTTGGTGCTGGTTCCACTTCATTTTGGTACTGGTCCCATATATTTTTGGGTACCTAGTACTTTTATATTAGTACTTCATAATTTTAAACCATTGGATATCATGAAATGAAAGGCTCTTATTAAACCCAATCATCGTAACGCATGCATACATAGACATACATGATTACGGTCTTGTTGCTGTTGAATACCGCTAGATTTTGGCGATAGCAGGTCTAGAATCTAAAATTTTAATAGGTAAGTGTAGATAAAAAGTATCATAAGCACTAGAGTTTCACCTTAATATGTTGGGAAAAATTCACAACAAATAATAGGATCAAAATTGTAAAGCCAAACATAGAGTCATCGGCGTTTAATTTGGTGTACATAAGTAATATATTTGTTCAGAAAATTCTGATACTTTGCACCTAAGATTCTAGCTCGTGCACGGTGAAGCATGGGTTGACAAAAGCTAGAAGTATCACTAAAAGCATTCAGATGTGGGTCAAACAGTTCTCCAAAAATTCTTGATGGTTTTGACCGTCTAATGTTTGGGAAATGGGTAATAGCTAGAGCATAAGAGCAGCTCAATGCAGTGACTAAGGAGATGCTAAGAGGAGAGAAAAGAAAAAAAGATGTGCTATACATTGAAGGGTGGATGCTAGCTTAGCAACTCAAAAAACCTGGTGCTTGTTTTGACACCTGGTGCTAACATTAAATAAATAATATTTTTTGCTTTCTCTCTCTCCACCCACCATCCATGGTGTGATTGGAGAAGTTGAATATTTTAGCAAGTGTGGATTCTAGTATAGCATGAGCTATGTAATTATACAATGGAACATATTTTTCTTAACTTAGCACCTCATGACACGTCAATCATTTGCATCTTGTATATAACTATACATTGGAGTTGCCCTAATATCCAGTTCAGGGTTTCCAACTTCCCATTGGGAGCGGAGCCTAGTGGAGATGAAACGGCTCCCCACATCTCCGCAGTTGCCTCACTGACCTGAGGTTAAGTTTGTTGGCTGGTTTGTGTTTGATAAGAACAGAGGACTACGGTTGGAGAAGACGAAGAGGGCAACAGAGACTGTCGATGTTGAAGGAGACAATGAATAGGCTGTGTGATTTTTTATCTCGGGTGGCCCAAGTAAAAAAAAATAGCAGTCCAGCACTATTTTCTCTAGAAGCCCCTGTTGCAACTTTAACTGCCTCCTCGTGATGGTGCCATGCTCCGCCACTCACTGCAAGAAAAGCAATGAAATTCTTCTGTTTTTTTTAAGTTTGTCGGGCACAGGATAGCCGATGAAATTATAGGCGTTAAGTTCGTCCGTTCCTTGTCTTGAAATTAGATTAAATTCATCGGTTTTTCCACATCCCGACGAATTTAACTAAGTTCGTCGGTCCGAACATGCGACCGACGGACTTACGTGTCCGCCAGAACGTTTTGAAAATTCATTAACTTCGTGGGTCTCTTTGTGCCCACGAACTTATCGAACATTATAAAGTGCGCGTCCCAGCTGTTGCAACCCTAAGGCAATTTCCTTCTCCATTCCTTCCCTCCTCGCGCCGCCGCCACACCTCATCGAGTCGGCCTCCCGCGTGGTCTCCCCCGCAGCGGCCCCGCGCCGCCCGGCCTCACGGCGGCTCCTTCTCCCTTGCCCTCGGGTGCCGCCTGGGCTCCCCCGGCGTGGCCCCGCGCCGCCCGGCCTCACAGCGGCTCCCTCGCCCTTGCCCTCCGGCGCCGGCGAGGCCCTGCTCCGCCCGGCCTTTCGCGACACCGGCGAGGCCCTGCTCCGCTCGGCCTCCCGCGGCGCCGGCCAAGGCCACGCGCGACCTGCCCCACGGGCCACCGCCTCCTGTCCCCGAGCCACGCCAGCGAGGAGCTAGGTCAGGGCCAGATCTGGGTCGCCATCGATCTGGATCTTCAGTCCGTAACTCTGTTTTTCATCCTTAGGACAACTGCTTGTATGGTCATTGCGTGTTCTTCAGACTATAGTGGTCAATTCTAGATGCAGTGGCGATTGTGCCTTTGGTGCTTTGTGATGTTCATGTCGATTGTTGATATGTTGAATGATATTTGAACCCTATGACACATTGATTGGTGCACCCAAATGCCAAATGGTTCAGTTGTAATCTATATATTGCATGAATTTCTTATTTTTGACAAATTATCAGATTTTCTATGAATACGATATTATTATTAAATTACAAAATTTAATTTCGTGGGTTTATAGAAACTGACGAAATTAACTGCCACGTGGGTCATAAATTCGTTGGGCCATACTGTCGCGACGAAATTAGCCATGGGCCCAACTAAGTTTGTCGGCCGTCATAAAACCGACGAAGTTATCATAAATTCGTGAGAGCCGACGAACTTATTTGTATAATTTCGTTGAGTTAAGTTCGACAAATAAATTCGACGGATTGCCGAAGAATTTAGGCTAATTTCGTCGGTATGGCCTAAATTCGTGGGGCTTTGGCCGAAGAATTTTATCGGGTTTCTTGTAGTGACTGGTCTCCACACAAGCTTACGGCGTGGTCAAATACAATAGCTAAAGTTTAACCACAAAAATTTAGTCCATTTACATTCAAACAGAGCAGCTAATGAACAGGCTAAATTTAGCTAACTTTTAGCCTAACCATTAGTCCAAAAAATAAGCTAAAGTGGGCTAATGTCAATTCCTAGCTAGTGTAATTAATGGATCAACTAAATATTAGCTATACTATTAAAACACAGTGGCTAAAGGTTAGTGAACTAAACTTTAGCTATGGCTAAACTTTAGGTCTAGCCTCTCGGCGAGACAACCTTTGCCACATGATCAAAACGTTATTGGGGGAGGAGGCGAGGAGGGGAGGAAGGGACCATAGGCGATTGAAGCATCACTCGCTCCTATGGTGGGGGAATATAATTGGACTTGGAAGCTCTGTTTTGAACATGACAGGTTTTTAGGATCCGGATTATGTGAAAAATCTAGATACTATACTTTTATAAAGCGTTTGAATGGATGCATACTATCTACTATATAAGACTATGAGACTATGTGCAGTGAGATGGGTAAAAAGATTGCCTATACACTGTAGCGACACTATACGCAGAGAGAAAAGTAGTTGAAACAGTGGATACACGATGCATTTAACAGTGGTGGTGGAGGACGGAGCAGGCAAGGGCAGAGCGGGTTGACATGCCTGGAGGAGGCTGAAGGAGCGACAACATTTTAGGGGCACACCCTCGTCATTTTGTCGAAAAGGTGTTGTGATATCCTCTGTTATCTACGAAAAGCCAGAAACCCGGATTTTGCATTGTTTAGATAAAATCCCCTCTAGATCTATTATGGATCCTAAGCATTTTGAGAATCTCACCGGATCCAAGGTAAACGAGGCCGTTGTATATTTTGAGATCTCATTGAATCCACAAACAGGACTGTAGTGACATAAACGAAAGCTTCAGTTGAGTTGACCCATTAAGAGCCGTTTGAACTGAATCAGCGAAA
The DNA here is from genome assembly GCA_022530915.1 of Paspalum notatum. Classification (NCBI taxonomy): domain Eukaryota; kingdom Viridiplantae; phylum Streptophyta; class Magnoliopsida; order Poales; family Poaceae; genus Paspalum; species Paspalum notatum. Next base: position 19,292,541 of record CM039686.1, read on the forward strand.
ATAGCTGGCCGCTCATTGCAGAAAAGATTAATTTCAATCGCAAGAGTTACCAACGAAATGAAAAGAAAAAAAAGGCACGCATCAGATTTGCACAAGAAACAACAAGGCATGTGAGATGTGAGGAGGGTTTAGGTAAGTGCTCGTATGATTTGATTATACAAGGAGGACAGGTGGTCCTGCACTGATTGAGTGATTGTTGGGCACTCTTCCAACACGTATTACAAACAGAGGTAATTACTACCAGTTGCTGCTACTACTACTACAGTAGTACGCACAAGAGCAGTACCATTCATTAACTAGTACGTCTAGCTTTTCTTAATAGAAAAACTGCGTCTTAGCTAGATAGGTCCTCTCAGGCAGAGTGGACGCATCAGACAAATGGCGTCGCTGACGCCACTCAGGGTGGATGTGGTGGTGGAGCCGCAGGAGTCCGGAGTCCCTTCTGCGCTGCGCCCTGCGGGCGGCAAATGTTGATTTGCCGATCGACGACGGCTCGCGGTCCCTCTCCACGGCTGCTGCTGCTAGTCTACTAGGGCTCTATGCTCTAGCAGAGATGCTGGGAATAAAAACGCCATGTGATGTGCTTGCTACGTGGAGTTGGAGCCGTCGTCGTCGAAAGTGGGGAAAGGGAAAGGCCGGCCGGGGGGCGCATGCATCGCGAGCATCTCCTACATCTCCTACATGTCCTTGCAAAGCTATAATATGTACTACTCCGTAATAATTACTCTTTCTGTCCTACAAAACAAGTCATTCTAGATTTGTTCTAAATCAATTTTTCTAAAATTTGATCAAATTTATACGAAAAAAAATATAAATGTTTATAGTACCAAATGAGTATTGTTAGATTCATTGTCTCATATATTTTCATTATGTATCAATTTGGTTCTATAAATGACGATATATTTTCTTATAAATTTGATCAAACTTTACAAAATTTGACTTAAGACAAATTCAGAACGATTTGTTTTCTAGAACGGAGGGAGTATCACACAACACGACCTCCCCTTTGGTTGTGGTCTAGGCATGCACCTCGCGGATTAATTTGCAATGATTTGGCTTGAGCCTCACTTCTCCAGCTCCCAAGCAAAGGCACCCCCAGTGCAAGTGTTTTTACACTGATGAATGAATGGCCGAGAGGGAGAGACACCTCGCTCCCATGCCCATGCTGCTTGCAGCGTGTCTTTGCTCCCCGGCCCGTCCGCGTGCATCACCGAGTCTCTGCTGTACTGCAGTGGTAGTGGTGTCTCATCTATGTCATGGATACGTCATCAGCGTCGTCATAGATGGATGGACGGATCATGGATCTAATCCGATCCAATCCGAGGAGCAAAAGGCTGCTGCGGGCTGCAGGCCTGCAGAGCGGAGTGACGCATGCAGCAAAGCAGCGCGGCACCGGGGAGCCATGGAACGAATAATCACCGCGGCCCAGGCCCCAGACAGACAGGGAAAAGGCGGCGGGGGCCCAGCAGCAGCAGGCTCGGCCCGGCGGCCCACCCGCGCGAGCCCCGAGGCCCGGGGCCAGCCAGCCCAGCGCCAAAGCCAAGACAGGCGCACGTGGCGGCTTATCCCTCGCCTCCCCGCCTCAACCACGCAGCAGCAGCAGCAGCAGCAGCAGGCCAGCAGCCATGGCCGCGGCCGCCTTCCTCTCCGCCAGGGCGGCGGCGGCGCCCGCGCTGCTCCCTCGCTCGCGCAGGCTGCTGCCCCGCCGCCTCCTCGCGGCCCGCGCCGCGGCCGAGTCCTCCTCCGGGCAAGGTGCGCCGCCCGCGCGCGCGATTCCTATCTATCCCCTCGTCGCCTCACGTGGCCCCACCCGCCTGCTCACTCTGGCTCTCCGGTTGCTTCGCGACTGGCGGCTGTTTTTTCCTTCTTTCTTCTTCTTCGCAGGTGGCGATGGCGGCGGGGGAGTGGAGTTCCAGGGGAAGGTGGGCTTCCTGGGGCTCGGGATCATGGGCGCGCCCATGGCGTCCAACCTCATCAAGGCTGGGTAAACCTAACCACCCGACTCCCCCACCTTCGATCCATGCGGCCCGCCGGACATATGGCCGGCGTCGGTAACGATTAAACTTGCTCGTTTTCCTTCCCGCGCCCTGCAGCTGCGACGTTACGGTGTGGAACAGGACCAAGAGCAAGTGCGACCCCCTCCTTAGCCTCGGTGCCAAGTATGTGATTTGATGCACTCAACGCTATACTATAACGATGTGCAATTCTCTCTTTTCTGAAATGCACAGCAACTGAAAACCCTGCAAACACACCCAATTTTGATCGCTGCAAAGCTTCACCTGTCCGTGTTCATCCATCGGCATCTCGCCTCCAGCCTTCATCAGAGCATGGCATTGCTCTTCTTTGTTTCCGAGGCTTCGGAAACTTTCTGCCTTGCTCAAACTCCACTCGAAAGCGCTCCGGTTCAAGGAACAAGCGCCTTTACAGCAGCTATACAATCCTAGCCTCCCAACGCTACGATGGATGTGCTGTCTGTCCAGTGCCACTAGAGTACTACAGTAGTAGACAGCTTCATGTTGTTCATGTTGACCCACACCAAAAGCAGCAGTCTAGCTACTTGAACCAAAAGACATGAGATGCTTTGCTTCATACAAGAGCATGCTGATGCCGCTGCGTTCCTGCAGGTACGAGCCTTCGCCGGCCCAAGTCACCTCCTCCTGCGACGTGACCTTCGCGATGCTTGCTGATCCACAAAGCGCGGTGCATACATATGCTTCGTTTCTGAATTTAGACACCATTATTCTCTCTGCTCTCTGAAATACACTACGCAGCTCACATGACAAACCCAATCATTTGTCTGTCACGATATGTGCCTGCAACAGGCTGAGGTTGCATGCGGGGCCGATGGAGCTGCTCAAGGGTTGGCCCCAGGGAAAGGGTAACTAACTAACTAACCTGGTGGCTCAGAGAGCATGCCTGGAGCATATGAGGACGCATAGCTAGATAACATTATCTCTGATATTGACCTGCAGGTATGTCGATGTGTCGACGGTTGATGGTGCTACATCCAAGCTGATCGGTGAGCATATCGCAAGCACGGGGGCATCTTTCCTTGAGGTAGCCCCCTGGTCCCTGCCATTGTTTACTGATCATCTTGCACAGCGAAAACTGTTCATCTGCTTGTCTCATTGTGTCACCAAAAGTGTAATTGCAATGCTTGTACATCGCCCCAAACCGCTAACTCGATAACTTTTCAGTAGGCTCCGGTTTCAGGCTCGAAAAAGCCTGCAGAAGATGGGCTGCTCATCTTTCTCACCGCAGGTAAACTAGTGCGTCCATGATTATGGTAGTTGTGAGAATGCCCCGTTTCTGTTATCTGAAACTGTAGACACTACTGCACCAAGGTGATGAATCGTTGTACAGGAGAGTGGTGCCCCTCCTTGACGTCATGGGAAAGGTTAATAGTACCTCACATTCCCAAAGCGTTTCCCTTCTCGCATACTGGATCCAGAAAATGCATGCGCTAATCTTTTGACCCCTTGCTCTGAAACCAGTCAAGGTTTTATCTTGGCGATGTAGGCAATGGTGCGGCAATGAAGCTTGTGGTTAACATGGTCATGGGGAGGTGACACAAAATCATTCATTTTCTATCTACTGCTTTGTAATGGTTTGACCAGACCCTTTGGATATTGTCTGTAACTCTTCTTCTTTTGGTGAAATATTGCAGCATGATGGTTTCCTTTGCAGAAGGGTTGCTCCTGAGTGAAAAAGTTGGCTTAGAACCAAATACTCTCGTTGAGGTAATTCTAGAAGCAGAAATAATCTGAAGTCGACAGTAATGTTGCAGAGGTAAATAATGAGACGCCCATGGAGAAGGAATCTAATCTAGGGTACTTTGATCGTTTCAGGTTATTTCACAGGGTGCTATCAGTGCCCCCATGTTCTCCCTGAAGGGCCCATCTATGGTTAAAGCTGCATATCCTACTGCCTTTCCTCTGAAGCATCAACAGAAGGTAGCACCTACTTGCTTGTCCAACAATCTATCCATTCAAGCATTCAGCAGTGATGAACAGTTCCATCTGCGTCTGGCCTGATCTGATCACGACCGAGTCCCTGATGCTGATCAAACAAACGACTCATGGCAGGACCTGAGGCTCGCATTGGACCTAGCGGAATCGGTGTCCCAGTCCATTCCTACAGTCGCAGCTGCCAACGAGCTGTACAAGGCTGCGATATCGCTCGGCCTTGCTGACCATGACTTCTCGGCGGTTATTGAAGCACTGAAAGCCAAAGCGGAGAGCTCGCGACAGCAGTAATTGCCTGTACCGTTACAATTTGCCATTGAGGCAGCATTTTTGTATTGTGATTGTGACCGAGGTACGAAGGAATAAGTGGCGTCGAAACTTTGGAGGGAATTTTCTCAAGATCAATAGAGAGAATATTTGCTTGTTTTACAAACACTAGAAAATAGAGTTTTCTATTTGCCAATTTTTTAAAGTTGGTTGGTGAGTAGGTCTGCAAGTCACCAGCGCCGTATGTACTAAATGGTCTAGTGACTGCTGTCTTGTGAATCACAACAAGCTTTGAAACACCAAAACTAAATAAAAAGGATTTTATCAGCTTCACTACACATGCTATACAACTATACAACAAGTGAGCATCAGTGGGGCTGATCAATAGACTCAGCAGCTAGCCAGCTACCACACTGTATTCAAGCACACAGGGCATCTTATTCGAAATGTGTTACAATTTATGATGTTAGGTACACCAGGTAGGTAGATCGAATGCAAACAATTATTAGGGTCTAAACAACAGAAACCATTTTGGATATGGGTACAAAACTGACTCAAGCACCAGCTAAATGTGCCTACTACAAAGTGTAGAGTTGTTGTTCTGCACTCTAGGCACATGAACAGTTTACAAGCAATCAGTATGTTCTATTGCTGCAACAGTTTAGCATACGCCTGATAGCCCTCATCAACCGCCACTTGCCGAACAGCTTGCTAGTTTGGTGAAATATACACAAGGCAAACCAGTGGGGATGCTCCGTGCGCTAAGATCCGATACCAGCCACTCCCTTGGCTTTGGCTGCTGCCTGCTGTGCTGCTGCGGCAGCTGCAGCTGCAGCTGCAGCAGCTGATGCAGCTGGTGATGTAGGGGAAGCTGGTGCTGCTGGGGTCTTCTGTGGTGCTTCAATAGCTTGCTCCTGTTGCTGTTTGTTATTTACCTGGGCTAATATGTTCTTTATCTGGGCTCCTGTGAGGGTCTCATGCTCAAGAAGTGCGTTGGCTAGAGCATGGAGCTCCTTATTGTGTTTCGTGAGGATAGTCTTTGCGTTATTGTATGCATTCTCCAAGAAATTCTTCACCTCCTGCTCAATCAAGAGTCTTGTTTCTGAGCTCATGCTCTTCCCATCATCCTCGTAGTTGTAAGATACAAGGCCGACCTGCTTGCTCATGCCATATTTAGTAACCATTGCTCTTGCCGTTGCAGTTGCTTGCTGGAAATCTGAAGAAGCACCAGATGTCACCTCAGTATCCCCAAATATAAGCTCCTCTGCCACACGTCCTCCCATGCAGACATCCAAATTTGCCAGCATCTGTTTCCTTGACACACTAGTCTCATCCTTTTCAGGGAGTTGGGCCACCATTCCTAGGGCCATCCCCCTGGGTACAATGGTGGCCTTGTGGACAGGGTGAGCTCCCTCAGTGTGGATGGCAACAAGGGCATGCCCTCCCTCATGGTATGCCGTCAATTTCCTGCATTCATCCGAGATAACTGCTGATTTCCGCTCACTACCCATCATGATTCGGTCCTTTGCATACTCAAGATCATTCATTGTGACGGCTTTTGCACCATCCATGGCAGCCTTAAGAGCAGCGACATTTACCAAGTTAGCAAGGTCAGCACCAGAGAATCCTGGCGTTCCCCTGGCAATGATCATCAAGTCCACATCATCACCCTTCAAGATCTGCAATAAACAAATAAGAGGGTAAGATAATACAATTTGATCTGGATGGCACAGTAAAAAGAGCACTCAAGAATCACCTTTGACATATGGGAATCTAGAATTTGCCGCCGACCCTCAACATCTGGGTTAGGAACAACAATATGACGGTCAAAACGCCCAGGTCTGACGAGGGCTTTATCTAGTGACTCAGGGAAGTTGGTCGCAGCGATGACAATTATCCCCTCATTCTGCTTAAAGCCATCCAACTCAACAAGCAGCTGGTTCAAGGTCATCTTCATATACTGTTGATCCTTAGGATTCCTGCTCCCACCAATTGCATCTATCTCATCAATAAATATTATACAAGGAGATCGCTTTTTTGCTGCAGCAAAAAGGTCTCGCACTCTTCTAGCTCCAACTCCCACAAACATCTCCTCAAACTCACTTCCACTGCATGAGAAGAAAGGAACACCAGCTTCACCAGCAATAGCCCTTGCTAGCATGGTTTTCCCAGTGCCAGGAGGGCCAACAAGCAATACACCTTTTGGAAGTTTTCCACCCAAACGTGTGAAACGCTGAAAACAAGTGGACAGTTTGTGAACATCATATCAAAATGATATGAAAAAAACCCAAGGTGACTTGACACTGATCCAATTTTTGTTCCCAATGTGACACTGCCATCCATTTTGCCAGAGGAATTGATGGTATATGCTACCAGAACTAAAGTAGTGTTAAAGAGGGAATGAAAATTAGAAGTGTCAATTAGGAAAGTTTAAAATTTCGAGGCCGAAGAAAGAATATGCTAACAGAACTAAAGGAAGTGTTAAAGATAAATATGAATCCAGTGTTATAGGGAAGTTTAAAATTCTGAGGACTAAAGAACCACTCATTTTACTGGTGTCAAATAGGGAATTTTCTGTAACTTATAATGTGCTGTCAAGATAGAAAACACAAGCATAAAAACACACAAAAATAAAACTTACATATAAAGATGGAGGTAATCCGCAAACTATCAACATGGCAAAAATAGAACATACAGCTTTACAAAACAATAAAAAGGGCAAATCAATTATAAAGCAGACAGCTTTTAGACGTACATAAGAACCAATGTGGTTACAAATAGCAGGTAGAGCAATGTTGACAAGACGAGACCATCACCAAACAGTCTAAGTATTATTTTTACACAAGTTTTGTGCTAACCTTTAACGAAGGTATTGGTTGATGCATTAGTCCAAAAGCAACACATGACTAAAAATACAGGGAGATTCAAAGGATTATTTCTTCACACAATGGCATGGCAAACACTTTTCCATACCACTGAGGCATTGGAACCCTCTTCAATATTAATGGCATAGTATATTAACATCTAAACACCAAATGGGGAAAAATTATCCAAGTATCATTTTGTTCAACTTGAGGAAACTCTAAATCCAAAGCAGCTAGATACTAATACCATTTTCAAGATTAATAACTGAAAAGGTTTTACCTTGGGATCTCGAAGATAATGAACTATTTCTTCAAGTTCAGACTTGGCTTCATCAACGCCCTTTACATCACTAAATTTCGTACTCGACTCCATGCTTGGTTGAACCTCTTCATTCAGACCAAGGCCTACATTCATTTGACAAATGGTTACTAGGATGAATTTCAATTCAGAAGATACACAGATCTTTCACAAAATCAAACCTTTGCTGATTCCTCTATCTTCGATGAGAGCTCCGATGCCCGAAATAAGAAGGAAAGTTAAGGCAATGCTTCGGAAGGTGCGCCAAAGCTGATCCTTAAATTGACCTGTTTCTGCTGTAACCATGTGAATAGGTGCATTTGCAGTGCCAAGAACTCCATCCTTTGTTGCTTGACCAGCACCAACTAATGCTGGAATGCTACCAAAGCTTTCCTCCCCCCTTTTTAAAGCAATGCTACCAAAGCTTTCTTCCCCCCTTTTCAAAGCAGCAGCACCTATATAAATAATTCAAGAGTACAATTACAAGCCATGTTAAACAGACGAGCATCTAAAGGAAATCAAACTATATGAAGATTCAAAAAGGTTACCACAAACATATGGTATTATATATAGAACAGGCTTTTCTGAATTGCAGTACTCTAATATGTTTGCCTACATATGAAAACAGCCACAAGTAGTTCCAGGTTATCATTACTCTTGTAATTCTCATTATGTAGTTACTAAAACTCAATGACCAAGACTGTGATAGCAACACATACAAAGCTAGGGATCAAAGTAAATCACAACTACAATAGAATAGAGCTTTGGCAGAACACTTACATGCTATGAATGACAAATATGTATGCATTTGTTAAGGCTGTGGTTTATACATAAGAATAGAGAATTTGTATACAAGACAGCAAAAACCTACTAGCTTGTTAAATAGCATGACACTCCATAATATAACAACACGGTCACTATACATGTGTTAAGGCTGTGATTTATTCATAAGAATAGGAGAATTTGTATACAAGACATCAAAACCTACTAGCTTGTTAAATAGCATGACACTCCATAATATAACAACATGATCACTATACAAGTGTTTTTCAGGCGATGCTAGAATTAAAAAATAAAAGCAATGGCAGCATCTCGCACACAATGTAGTGAAATGCAAAAACTTCTTAGTCATAAATAAATAAAATGTACGAGGACATTTGTACCTCTCTGCAGTGTTTTAAGCAAGGCGCTCTCATCCAGCCTATCAACCTTTACAAGAGCTTTTACATACTCTGAAAGTGCTGCAGGATTGGAATGTAATGAAGGTTGGCTTTCAAATATTTGTATGACACGCTCTGGGTCACTTCTGTAAATCTCTTTAAGCAAAGAAGTTTCGCTTGGTGAATCTAGGTCTCGCACCCGGCGTGCAAAGCTACCAATGTAGCTTGACTGATTCCTCTCTTGTAAGTTTCTAATTCTGGCACCTGTGAAACAATATAAATGTCAAATATAAAAGTGCAAAGGCATTCTAGTTATAGACTGGAACCACAAGTGACACTGCATTGAATAGATATGAAGGCTATCACAGGAAACTTTATGAGTACTTCATAAAAAGGACAACTTTATATAATATATAATATGTGAAAGTTGATAGCAAATGATATGAATAATCATATATGAGCATGATAACACTAGAAAGTTGCAAATGCCGCACAGTTAGGCAAGCAACATACTAATAATAGAGTAATAGGAAACAGATGGTTGTTGGTATCTGCACCAACTCATTGTAACCTCAGTATACCTGCAGTGATGTCACTTCTAAGAGCGGCCAAAGGGGAGGAAGCAATTAATTCATTGCAAATTGCATTTTTTGGTCGATGTCTTGCAATCTGTGACAAAACAATACACAAATGCATACAAGCCTGGGTTAACACAAGAAATTAACATTCATGTGTATAGATGTATCGACACAGATAGAACACAACAAAAAAGCAGCAAAAATATTTAGTCCTGAGCAACAATTGTTACAGGACATCTCAACATTTAAATATACTTGACATCAATTTGTAGCTCTTACTGTTCCATCCTCAGAAATAGCTTTCACAAGACACTAGACACAAGGACTAGATTTCTGTAAATTCTCATACAGGCTATCACACCAATCCAATAACAGGTCATACAACAGACCTTCCGGTATTGATACCAAAAGAAGGGATTTTTCTGTTACCAACCGAAAATAATAACGATACAAAGCGCAAACTGGAATAATGGATCACTGTTTGGCCAAAGCCAGTAGCCTTATCCCCTACATGTCTCAACAGCAGACATCGTCTCAAAGATAGCTCCCAACATAGCTAGTCATACCAACCAGATAGACGCACACGCTGTTCATATCACTAGAGCGCCAAACACGCAGACCCCAATCCCGCCGTACCTAAGATCGAAGGTTTGAATCCAAAGCCGCATCCGTACAACCCACCAAAGCGCGGAAACGAAAAAGATGAAGGGCTCTCACCTGGGTGAGGACGCGTCGCCACGCCATGGGCCCGAATCCCACCACCGGCCCGGCGAGATCCCGAGCAAAAAGGGCCCACGCGGGCGGAGGTGGAGGATTGGGCGGTCGGGGTGGGCGGACGAAGGTGGGAGCCGCGCGGAGGGGAAAGAACGACGAGGAGTCACGGCGGCGGTGTAGAGGCGGGCGCGGGAGGAGCGGATGGAGGCGGCGGCGGCGGCGGAGGTAACGCGAGCAGAGGAGGTGGGCAGGAGAAGGGGAGAGGAGAGGAAGAGGACACGAGAGAGAACTCCGATTTTTTTTTTCTCTTTTCCTGTTCCCCCCTCGGCGTCGGAGGCGAGACTCTAGAAAAAATATTCAAATAGTAAAGTGCTATTTCGATTTGTTTTTTGAGGTGGATAGATTGCCTCTTATTTGAAGCTAAGAATTTTTTTACACCATGGGCCGGGCCGCTTCCGTTGAGCCCAGCTGGAGCCCAACGAAAAAAATAATAATCGGATAGGATATTGAATAAGTCCATCGTAGGTCCTTCAACTATCACCCAAATCCGAGTTTTATTTCTGAACCGCAAAACCAAGTATATTTGATCCCTCAACTATCACCCCGTTTTGACCTACGTGGCAATCTCACGTGGCATGGGCATGCATGCAGGATCAAGACAGAAACAGAGGGTGGCTCATGGGTATGGAGAGGCATAGACCCTGTTTGGTTACGCTTTTCTCCATCACGATTTTACTGTGAGTAGGACTATCTACCAAGCTGTGGTGTGGAGAATCTGTTCCATAGATAAGCATAGCGTTTGGCAATCTTCGATTTTAACTCCTCTCTCTTCCTTTTCCCCTCTTCCCAGGCAATCGCTCCACCCCGGCAGATCTCCTCCGCCGCCCATCCTCGCCACCTCTCCTCGCACGGCAGCCTCCCCCCACTTCCTCTCCCCGCTCCGGCCGGCGCGAGAGAAGGCGGGGTCACAGGCGGCCGTCGGCGGAAGGAGCATCGGCACGGGAGAGGTCGGGCAGTGCGCCTCCCTCCTCGTCGCGCGGAGGCGGAGGAGCCAGTCGGCTGCGCGGAGGCAGGCCGACGCGGAGAGGGAGAAGGCGGGCGGCCGACGTGGAGGAGGGCCGGCACGTAGACGGAGAAGGTGCCCCGACACGGAGGCGGAGGAGATCCTCCCGTCCTCGTCCCCTCCACCGCGTGGAGCCCGGCGGGCGGGAGGAGGCGCTGGGCGGGCTGGAGGAGCCGGCGGCGGGTGGAGGCGACGCCGACGGGCTGGAGGAGCCGCCGGCGGACAGCAGCGCTGGAGGGTGGTGGCACCGGCGGACGGACGGGAATGGGAGAATCGGCCGCTTTTTTCCATTCGCGAGTTGCCCGCCGCTTTACCAATAATCGGGTTTTCTACTGTGGAGAGGATTCGGTGGGAAGTGGGCTCATGGGAGAAGCAACCTGTTTGGTGGGCTTTTCGCTTGTCCCCACCATAATCTGATTATAATCGGATCCAAACAAGCCCATAGCCACTTGGGACGAATCGTCCCTCGCATAGCCGCAACGCATAGCAGAGGTTCACCGAAGGTGCACCAAAACAACGAATTCGATCCCTGGATTCTTACTACGAGTAGAGGAGCGCTATGGGGTCTAGCCATGGGTGGCCATTGGCGTGGCTAGGGAGCTTATGGATAGCTTTGGTGTAGGCAAGGAGGGGAGAAAATGGGACCCAGGGGAGGTAGAGAAAGGTGGGGAGAAGCTCACGCCCGAAGAAATCGAGCCAGGGTGCCCCGAGCGCGGAGAATGCTGAGGAAGAGCGGCGGCGGCGGCGACGTGGTAGACGCTGGGTGTCTGGTCGTGGAGGCCACAACAGTGCCGGCGTGCATGGTGGCCGCACTGCTGCTACCACCATGACCACTATCCTCTCCGACGCGGCCTGCTCCACCTAAGGACGACGCCATGGTGGCCACGGGACGCACTTTCTCCCCCTCCCCCCTAAAGCGGCGTGGCGGGCCCATTGCCACGACGCCGAGGAGCAACAGCAGAATAACCAACAACTTGTCCTAGACCTAACCTGATCAACGTCTGAACAGATATACCAAAAATCAAACATCTAGGCTCCGTTTGGATATTGGTATTCAAGACCAAGGATTTGAAATGGATCCAATACCAAATCTGAGTGGGAATTGAAATGGCCCTGAAATTCAATGCGCAGGGGAATAGGTAGATTCAGCCTAATACAAAGTGTGAGAGTTCGGAATTGTCATTGACCCTGGGCAACCATGTCTTGAATTCTTTGTTATTGGAGCCCATTTTCGCTCAACAATACCAAAACCATCCAAACAACATAATTAGATGTTTCCTGTACCAATGCTAGATTCCAATCTTGAATCCCATCGTTCTAACTAGAATAAAAACCGTCTTATATTAAAAACTATAACATAGAACTGTTCCATTCCATCCTAGCATGGAGGTAAACTAGATGGCCTGGTTTGAGTGATTTTTAGCTTAAAAATAAATAAAATAAAAATATGATCCAGTTTTTGGTATTATATCCAGTTTTTGGTATTATTTTTAAAAACTTCGGTAAAATTTTGAGGGCGCACTTCGCCACTCTACAGGAGCACCAAAGACTGTCACCTAATCGCGCCCGTTAATGGGGCCAAACGGGTCCAAATCTCGGACCCGCAAACGGAGTTCTCACTCCACCCCCTTCGCCTCGCCTGATCTCCCGCTCTCTCGCCGGCGATGGCGCCGGCGGCGGCATCGGCCACGGCGGGGAAGAAATTTCCGGCCACCGTGCTCCTCCTCTACGTAGCGTGTGCTTTCATCCTAATCCTCCTCCTCGCCACTTATTCCCCACGCCTCCAGCCCCACGCCCACGGCCGCAGCCTCCACCGCCGCCTCAAGCTCCATCCCAAGAGCTCCCCATCTTCCGCCTCCTCCTCCGACGCAGAATCCGGTGGGAGCGCGGGGCAACATCAGCAGCAGCACCACCAGCACTACGCAGCCTCCTTCGATCCGACCATCGCCGAGCTGGAGCGCCGGCTGGACGACAAGGAGTGGGAGCGCGAGCACTACCGCCTCCTCCACGGCGGCGGCGACGGCGACGGCGGCGAGCCGGACGACCACATGAAGGAGTGGGAGGAGTTCCTAAAGGAGGAGGAGGACCTCATCAACGACGACGAGCGATTCAACCTCGCCGACCGCATCCGCGCGCTCTTCCCCAAAATCGACGCCGCCCCGCAGGACGGATTCGTCTCCCTCGACGAGCTCACCTACTGGAACCTCGAGCAGGCCAGGGCCGACCAGCAGCACCGCTCCGCCAGGGAGATGGAGCTCTACGATAAGAACGGCGACGGGATCGTCTCATTCGGGGCCTTCAACGCATTACGCCAAGAATCCCATGGTAACATTGCTAAGTTCTCTGCTTTTGTTCTGCGTGGAGCCATGAATGTAGCAATGTAAGGAAAGAATTCCATGGCATCGATATAGGTTGGTGCTGCTGATTGGTTGATTCATATTCTGCAGGTGAGGGCAATATGCTGGGGTTCCCATGGTGGAAGGAGGAACACTTCAATGCATCCGATGCAAATGGCGATGGTTTCCTTGATAAATCTGAATTTAATGAGTAAGCATTCATTTCAATAAATCAATAGTACCAAACATCAAGTTTTCTTATATGGTTCTTGATTATTTGCTGACGCTGCCTTTTGCATTGTCTTGCTCCCACGTCAGTTTCCTAAATCCAAGTGATTCGAATAATCCCAGAATCATCAATTTGCTCTGCAGACAGGAAATAAGGTGCATGCTTTGTCAACCTTATGACTATTTTCTATCACAGTTTACATTAATTTTAGCAGCATAGCTGTAAACGATGTGGAGTGCTTCAATCTTGGGTTTAGTCTGAAGAGTGAAGAGTTCACTTCGAATAAGTCTTTTCGTTCCGAGTCCTGAAGTCTCCGTTCATATAGTCTACCCATCAGAAATGGTATTGAAATTTATCCCTGCCTCAGCACTATATGTGCATTTTCATGCTGTAGCAGGCAACAAGCTCTAGCTAGTGATTGGTGAAACGGTTTTATATTAGATACCAGAGTGACAATTCCAGTGCTGACAAGTGACAAGCAGTAGTTCCACCTACCTAAGGGGATACTTCCCTCATAGCCACTTAAATCCCTTGGATTCGATACCGTGTGTACGGCATGCGGACCCAGTGGTATACAAGAAATTGAATCTTTTTTCACTGTCACTGAGGCAATTGTCTCTCAAATGAAGATGCAAATACCATGGTCATGCACTTAGATGACTTTTATGTACTTAAGATGGTATAACCCTAACCCATCAAAATTAAGAGGGTATTAGTTTACTCATGGGTGAGTCCTTAGTTATGTTTCATGGTATCCTTGTAGCATTTATTCTTGCCCTAGAATTATCTAGTTACTTTGCCTATGCCACATGTTGTCTAATTGGTATCTTGTGACTTGTGAGGCAGTGGCGAAGCCAAAGCAAACTAGAGGGTGCATAGACTTGAGCTTTGGAGAGTGAATGTATGGTGAAAAATTGTTCTTAATCACTAGTTTTGCATTTTGGTGGGGGTGAGATGCGCCCCCCCCCCCCCCCCAAAAAAAAAAAAAAAAAAAACAGTTTGCATCCCTCTAGTTGTGAAGCAAGTTTGTTAGCTTCACCTGATTGTCATATGTTCAAAGTTATTATTCACATGGGTGCGTGCGCAACATGCGTATACCACTAACGTTATAACTGAAAAAAAAAAAAACGGCAGCAATAGCAGATCGTGGTGTACACATCCGGGTCTCACCCCTTACTCTATCCCGTGCGGAGGCACATGCACCCACAGTGAGAAAGACGGGTTGGGGGGGGGGGGTGCTGGGGATAGCTTGCCAGCAGCGGAGCCCGATATCCCCCACGGCAGCGCGGGGGCGCAGCGTGATGGAGCGGCCAGACAACATGGTGCACGGAGCCTAGCCACCACCATGGTGGGAAGCAGCTCGGCTGGTGACGTCCGCAGGTGCAGTACAGCCGCATGACAGACTGCAGCCCTGCGCTCTGCCTGCATCTGCGTGCAGAGAGGCCTGTGAATCCGAGTGGCGTTGGAGGCCGTAGCCCCACCCTCATCGACGCGTGGATCGAGGTGATGCAACCTTGGCAGGTGGTGAGTCTGGCGGCGACACAGTTGGCGGCGGAGGGCAAGCCACGCCGCCACTACAACATCCACGATGCAGAGGGGCAGCCTGCCGGAGATGGAGCGGGGCGGCATGGGGCCTGTCGGCGAGCGAGGCCGCCACCACAGCGTGGAGGGGGCGGCACGTGGCTTGGAGTGGATGACCTGTAGATCCAGGCAGCCTTCCACAACCGTCACCACGACGACGTGCAGAAGGTTAGCTTGGACGTACAGGCCTATCCGTAGCCATCACTACGACGGTGTGCAGAAGGGACGGGGCGTGATCCAGCTGGCAGTAGATCTCGAACAACCACCACGACACGCAGCGAGGCCGGTTAGATCCTGACCTGTTATGCTTGACTACACGCGTGGCAGATCAACGGGACCAGCCACGCATCCTATGGGGGTGCGGTCCCCGGTGGAGATTGATCTCCCCGGGGCAGCGCAGCAGCAGCGGAAGATCAGGTCTACGGTGAGAAACCCTAAACTCATGATACCATGTTCGAAGAATAGATTGCATATAATAGATGTGATGATCGTATTGCTGAGCCCTTAGGCTGTTTGTATAGGGGTACATGGCTTGAGGGCAAGACACATCTCCTAGAGATAAGGAAGGTTATCATGGGATTACAATCAATCCTAAACTATTCAAATCTGAGTTTCCTAATACATGCTAACAAGATTAAGGGTACATGTAATGATGTAAAAGACTAGCATGCCCCTCGTCATATCCTTGGAAGTTGTTGTGATTGCCTAGATTATTGGACGGTTGTTAGAACCATGGAGCATTTTAAGTGCAACTTTGGATTTGACTCGAACATTTACTTATCCGAGCAAACATGAAGATCACCGTCTAATGGGGAAAGCTCGCTAAAGAATTAAATGAGTCGTGTCCAAATGTATCTAGAAGACCTTATATTTGAGGACAACTTTTGAATGATCCATCCCTTGTATTTCAGGAAGAATGGAGCACTTGCTACCATTACTTGTTGATGTGACCTATGGTTTTGGCAACAGTTTCTTCCTGCCTGTCTTAACAACTATAGGTTTTATATCCAGCTCCTCTTAAATTCCACAATTTGAAAATGCATATAATAGTAAAACTTTATAAAATACAAACTAGGCTCTAATAACGCTTAAGGACGGCGCACACCTTTGAGACGCAACAAGAACAACAACGCACCTGAGGTAGTAAAGAATGTTCTGGTTTAAAAAAAGAAAGATTCATTTGGATGGCATGTCATGTCTGGACTCTGGAAACAGGAATGTTGTTGATTTTTTGTCACTATATACGCATAATTAAAGGTGGATATACTCTCACTATTAGAGCACACTTGCAGTTTCCTTGTTTGAAGTTCCTTACTCATTGTGCCATATCCAGGCAGAAAGATAAAGATGGTGATGGAAAGCTAAACTTTGAAGAGTATTTTAATGGTTTACATGACCATATACATGGTTATGATGATGAGAATGCAGATATTTCTCATATTGGGAACATTACTGTTGGAAAGGATCGGTTTGCCAAACTTGACAAAGATAATGATGGGTATGCAAGTGGACCTCTATATAAAATTCTTTTATAGCAATTTCTATTTGGAATTTGGTATAATCTTTTACTTTTATTTATTTTAGAAAAAAACTTTTTTTGTAGGTTTCTTTCGGAGCATGAACTAGAGCCTGTTCTTGATAAGCTCTATCTTTCTGAACGCTATTATGCTAGACAGCAAGCCACACATGCTATTTCTGAGGTTTGATATTTTTTCCTCATTGCTTCTAGATATTTTTCTTTGAGAGATCGTATTTTATTTCCGTGGTCTACTTAATATGCATGTTTTGCCTTTTGATCTGTTTTACTAGTTCTCAGTGTTCTTAAATTATGTTATCATGGTTATGTGTATAGTGTGATGACATAGTTAGTTTACTTTGGACTTTGTAAGTTTCTTCTTTGCATCTCTGAAACTAGAAGTCACTAGACTACTAAACCTTCTTGCGGCGTAAGGTAGAGCGATGAACTCCAGGGGTTGATGGATTCCCTGTAACCGGCCCAGGTTCAAAGCTGAGGTACTCTTCTTTAGGATGAAAAGCGGGGGGAGTCCCTCCCACTGGTCTTCTAACTAGAAGCCGCTAGTACTTATGTACCATCATGTATGAACATTTGTTTGCTCATTTATGAGAGTTCAGAGTTTATTTCAAACATGTCTGCACTCTGCAGATACAACAGAAGTTTTCATGTTGGTTCACTCCTTATTAATTTTCTCTTCCTTCCAAATCAGTGCATTGGCACAACCAATTTAACCGCTTTAGCTTGTTATGGGCAGTCGGCTGGGCTGACCAGGTCCATTACAATAGCATGCAGTATTGCCAAAAATCTATTATAGCATGCAGTAATGTCTGTAAGATAAAGCCTGGTATGCTTATGCTTGTGTGGGCAAATAGGAAGACCATGGATTTCAAGGCATCGCCTAGGTGACAAGGCGCTCAAAATCCTGGGCGTCGCCATCACAAGCCATAAATGCAGCGAAATGTAGGGACGGAGGGGGAAGAGCTGGAAATTGTATCATGGGGTTTTTGTTGGTGCAGTGTGGATTTGGTTCATTTTTTTTGGGAGTAAACATGGTCAAAATTCAGTGGGTTAGAACCTTAGAAGGATGATTTGAATCGTAAGAAATTCAAGAGAAGACCTTAATTATTCAGGACTGGTAGGTGTATGATGATGTATATAAGCCCAAATATCCCACTGGTTTCATCTTTGGTGCTTTTTCATCCAATTTATTCAAAAGGGCTCTAGGGTTAAATGCTAAAAATTTGGTGGATAGAGAACCTGCAGTTAATGGATTACTGAGTGCAGTATGCTAAAATGTGCTAGTTTGTACTTGCATGTTCCAGTAACTGCATTTTTGTACTTGCATGTTCCAGTAACTGCATCTTTCCTTCTGTTTGTACTCTTAACGGCTGTTTGATATTCCTTTGGCACTTTGCATATGGTCAATCAAAAAGGTCAATCGTACTCTAGTAACTTCCTCCCTGAGCATTCATGTGATAAGCCTCTTTTCCAGGAGATGACATTTATGATTGCTTCATCCAATTGCAGGCAGACAGAGACCATGATGGGAGGCTAACTTTAGAAGAGATGCTTGAGAACCCTTATACATTTTATGGTAGTGTTTACCTTAGCGACGACGAAGACTATTTCCATGATGAATTCCGCTGAGAGATCTGCAGGTGGTCCCTTTAACACTTCTCTTGCCAGCTCTAGCCTGAAAATGGCTTCCTATCATGTACTTGTCCAATAATTCTGCCCGTTTCTACTCTAGTTTGCAGTTTGCACCACGACTGACAACAATCTTCTTCAGCAGATTGTTGGTATCCTGACCACGCAAGCAACGCAACAAATCAGCATCAAGGCGCACACATTGATTCCAAATGTCTAACCTACTGTCTGAATGCGCCTGCTGACAGAATGGAGAACTTACTGCCAAGAGCTAGTCCTAGTCACTTGGTTCTTTCAAGTTCTTTTGTGTCAGAAATGAAACGACTACAGCATCCTAGTAAGCCAGTGATTGATGTTACGTATAGTTAGGAAGTTAGTCACCTTTTATCTAGGCTGATCTGGCACTGTTTCCATCCTGTAAAATGCATGTGGTCCAGATGACAATGAGTGGGACGTCATCTCGGTGACGGACGGATTCAAAATCTCACACGGATCATGTTGTCTAGTGCCTGGAGTATATATATGCTGAATTCAATTGTTTCAGGCAGAATGTCCCAATCAGACCAACATTCCATCGGCTGCATGAGTGCGCCATGGACGGAGGATCGATCTGCCGAATTATTGGGGGTTTCGATCGCTTTATTCTGAACACCGATTGAGCCTACTCATCCGTGTCCTTGAGTACGGAGGATGCAGGGTGCTTTCTCCGGAAAGGCAGAAACGCCGCTACCCGCGGACGGCAGAGAACCCCTCTCAATCACGTATCCAACGGTAGCGGGATACTCGAAGATAGTACACTTCTATTTACTCCTCCCACGAAGAAGATACTCGAAGATAGTGGGAAGAGTAAGTAGGACTGGTACCGTATAGATTTATTTTTTAAATGCGCCAAGGTTAGATGTAGCTCATACTAAGTACGCCATCCATCCCACAAAACAAATAATTCTAGAATTCAAAAATTGTTTAAAAAACATGTCGTTTGGTATTTATGATGAAGCTACAACTCAGTGACTCCTACCTCAAACCTCTCTCAACGCCAATCCGGCCCGTGTCTCCAATTGTTTTTTAATTATGGAAGTCATGTCTTGTAGCATATTGTAACGACGAAAAGCGTGCTCATGAATAAGGTATTAACTAATACAAATTTTACGGAAGTTTGAAAAAATGGGAGTCATTCATCGAGTGAAATCCAATTGTTTATAAATAGACAATATCACGGTATTGGTACCACGCGGTATTAAATAGGTATGTTTAGGACCCAGAATGGTGGAACCGAAAATATTTTTTACTTATTTTAACTATTTAATAATTTAGCCAAAAAATTAAGAAAAAAAGAGTGGTATTGTTGGGTACCGGTGGGTACCTTTCTAAACACAGTAGAATTTCTCACTAACGAAACATATTTTAAAGTATATATAGTATGGTGAAAATAGAGGAAACTACAAAATATAGCTAGAAATATTTAATAGTCTAATAGAATTCTAGTCTATACATGAGCACGGGTCGATCGCAGCATATAGAGTTCAAGTTCATGAGTGAATGTCCCTCCATGATCGCCATGTCTTTGGTTAATTTATAGTAGTAAGAACTCCATCCGTTCTAATTTATAGGACGTTTATTTTTTAACACTAAATTTGACTCGCTCATCTTATTCAAGGAATTTCTACAAAAATAAAAATTTTCAAGTTGCAGTTGAAATATATTATATGGTAAACTAATTCACAATAAAATAAATGATGATTATGATTGTTTAAATAAGACGAACATGTCAAATTTGGTGTCAAGTCAACCGACAAAGGAGGAAATATTTAACTTCCATATGGCTCTACTAAATACTCCCTCCGTATTTAAATATAAACTGCGGTTGATTTTTTCCAAAACTTCGATCGATCGTATTATCCAAAAAAAATATAGGTATTATTTATTTTGTTGTAATTTGTTTTATCAATGTATAGAGTTTAATGATGAGTACATTTTGTTATATGTTTACATAATTTTTTTGAATAAAACGAATCATCCAAATTTTTGAAAAAAAAATCAACAAGATCTATATTTAAATTCGGACGAAGTACTTCAGCATCTTTTGTTTTGAGATTTTGAGAAGAGCTCTGCATATATACATATACATGTAATATACATGTAGTGATGCCGATGTATGCGTTACGTACATGTATACTAGCTGATCGCCGCTATAGTGGTAGTAGCCGAATATGCATGCATCATGGCCACGTGTTTGGTGTCCGGCCCATGTGGCCGCTGGCTGAATGTCCACTGCAGACTGCAGAGACGACGACGACGACAAAGACAAAGATCAGGGCATCCATCCATGCATCCGGCAGCCACATGAGTAACCTGAAACAGGCACGTGCATATGGTAGACTGAGATCTATCGACCAGGGAGCACCAGCACCAGTAGCAGGTCATGCATGATTCCTGAACTACATCAGACATTCAGTCAATGGCCACATGCACGGTTGCCTTCGATCCAACTGATGATTGCCCTTCTTCGCTCGTTCCTGGCTAGAGGCTAGTGGTCGCCGCCGCCGTCGTCTTGTGCAAATGTATGTAGCTGCATGCTGGAGCCTGGATCGATCAATCGGAGGTTGGAATTGAAGCTGGTTGTGATCGATGATCGATCGATCGAGGCAAATGATCAGCTGGAGTCGCTGCGAATCAACGACCTTACAAATTAAACGTGGTACATACGGTCGTCCTGCAGCTGCTGCAAATTAAGGAGGCATGCAGCAGGTATATCTATATCTATACCTAATATTAAAACAAATAAGGTTTCACGGTCCCTTCGGTCCGTCCTGACAGATCGGGCCCACCTATCAGGCTCTAGGTCGGTCCGTGTACCCATCGACCGCGAACGACGGGTGAAACAACCAGTCCGTTGTCCATGAGTCTTGGTCGTACTAGGCCGACAGATCCATGTGGCCACATACATTGCACAAACATCACGTTGTAATAATTCATATCGGCCCAATACATAGCACAAATATCATATATCATATATCTAGCACAAATATCATATATCATAATAATCCCACATCGGTCGTACAGTTCTAGAAATATCTACTTATAATCGGCATTTATCCTAACAAAAACAAGCTTCGAAAGAAAAGCATGCCGGGATGCAGAGATGCATGAGGTGGAATTGCTTGGGAAATTTAAGAAAAGGAGCTCTCCGAAATCAAGAAGGCTTGGAATGCCTTGCGGCAAGAGAAGGAAACATCACAATAAATAAGATACTGCCTTTGATCTCTGCCCCATCAAACGCATCTGCAGCAAACAGACTCTAGATACAGAAAGGGCAATAGAGAGCATGACGCATCTGAACTCTGGAAAAGCATACTACGTACAGATGGCGCTATCACAGTCTCTCGAACGCGTCGCCATCGCCGATCGGACGGGCAGCTGCGCGGCGCCGCCGCTGCCGCTCCTCCCCGCGCTCTTCTGCTATGCGCGGCCCCCTTCACTCCTCGCCTGCAAGCATGCGTGGCGCATCGGTTGCGCTCCTGGTTGCTGCTGTGTGCGGCAGCCGCCGCTACCCCCCTCGCCTGGCTGCTGCTAGGGTTATCGATTGGAGAAGATTTGGGTGCCTGGGCTGTTGTACGCGAGCAGGTGGGCTGCTAAGCCTGCTACTGCTGCGTTTCGGCCTTGCTGTGCGGGAGTGCATGTTGGGCCAAGATGACTAAGCCACTTGTGGCCCAGAACAACAACTTCGGTGCTGGTTCGGTTGTTCGGTGTGTACACATGATAGGAACCGAAACCGAAGCCGATAACCGAAGCCGAAACCAAAAACCGAGAGTTGTTTGATTAAAATTTTATCTAGATTCAAATATGGTCAAAATTACCAAAATTTTGGCATGCCAAAGATTTGGCATCCAATCAAGCAGGATCTAAAAGTGTCCACCCGTACTTGGGTGAATTGCGTACAGATGGCGATGTCGCGGACTCTCCTAGTATATATATATATGTTTTTGTTGGCGATGATATCATATCGTCGTCTACCCGCCGCGCGATATGATGCTGGATATATTGGTGTAGTAATTAATAAGAGAAATTTTACGGCGCTTGAAATTAATGGTAGCCATACGTTTACTTAGATCTGATGGTTAAAATAAAGAGGAACTTGTGTGAAGGAACCGAACTAAAAATTTGTGAACCAAAAACTTAAATTTTATTATCTATAAAAGAATTATAAAGGATATTCCACGCTATCATCTTTTTAGGTCCTATCGGCTATCGCTGTCGGGATGCCACGGGATTCGCCCCTCACCGGCAGTCAATCGTACGTCACCCTCTTGGTCTCTCGCCTCGGTCGGCTGCCATCGTCTTCCTAGCCATCACGGTCTTGTGCCTTGGCGGCAGGGCTATGTTCATCGTCTGCTAGTTTGGGGAACCTTGTCATCGGTGTGGGCAGACGGCGACAGCACACGGTACCAGCCTACCCCTATGCAAGCCGTCGTCGCGCGCTAGCAACACTCGGTTACGGCGACCCGGCTGGTCCGACGCCGGCCAATTCCTGCTGCGGGAGGGGTGGCAGCGACTGCCTGTGCTCGGTAGTGGCTTTGCCCCTGTAGGCTGTAGGCAAATGGATTGAGCGGTGGAGTGCCGGCTTGCCCCTACGCATGCGGCTGCCACTACGCCCGGCGGCCGGCGGCTGCGCTTGATTACAGTCCTAGGCGTTGGTGCGGGGTACGAGGAGAAAGGCAATTACTGGGGAAGCAATTACTAAATTACCCTTATCAAAATAAATCAGGTATCGTGGTGCATCAACGGTCTGCGTTTTTTTGGCCTGGAGGAACCGAAGGTTCCGGCCAAGTACTGGAACAAGTCTCAATTAATAAAGCAGTGTTTCCCATTATATTCCCGATTGCGGTTTAATTCCAAATACGTAGTTAATGTAACTGAGATGATAGAGCTAATATGTAGAACTAATTAATAGCTTGGGCGCTAGCTCTTGATTGGGAACTCCCGGCCCGTTGCAAGAGGCGGCCGGGTTGTTTGGTGATGTACACAATCAGGCATATACGTACGAATGTGATGGCACGGCCGGGAGGATGGGTTCGCACGGACGATACACCCCATCACGCAAGCATCAAGGACACGCGCCGTGCAGTGCAGTGCCGCTGTATGTATCTCGTGATGGCACAATCACCAGGAAGCTAAGCTGAGCCGCCTCTGACTGACGCACGGCACGGCACGCCAGCCTGCAGGCAATCTTGCTACGACGCATGCGCTCGTCGGCCCTACTACCTGCTTGCTGCCGTTCGTTCACGTGTTGCCGGAAGCCCCCGGAGGGACAAGCGGATTCCACTCGTGTAGTGTGCTGCTGCTAGCATGCTATGGCCTAACTACGGGTTAGTTTAGCTAGGCACAGTAGTGATTCCAACGAACGAACACATGCCCACGTGAGCCGTGAGCGGATTCCGATGCGTGAACCGGTGCACCGCCGGCGAGTGGTGGATCGGCGGTACGGTGAAGGGAATCGTCGACGCTATGCAGCCGGCGAGCCCTCCCGTTTATGGCGCGCCGGACTCGGCGCGCCGGGCTACCATATGTTTCCATATGTTTCTAGCCTGGGAGCGTGGTCGTGTGCTAATCTTTGTATTTTTTTAATATAAAAATTTATTTTAAGACAAAATAATGTTGTACATCTGTGCCGTTTCTGCTGCGTGCGCTTAGGACGTACATCGATGCGAACCACTTGTGACGAATTCTATGAGCGCGACTATAGATGGCCAGATGGGCTGGACCCGGCTGGCAGTGCCGTGGGCTGGCACGGCACGGGGCCTATCGCGCCCATGCCAGCACGGCCCATGGACCATGCCGTGCCTAGGGCAGGAGTGAGGCACGGCGTGCCGGCACTTCACGACACGAATCCAACGGCCTGCCCGCTAAGCTCGTTAGGCTCGCGAGGGCACGGCACAAGGGCCTATATAAGCCCCGCAGCGCCGGCCGAAACCCTAGCCCCCATTGCCCGGCCCGCCTAAACGTCTCCGCCTCGAACCCTAGCCGCCGCTCCCACCTCCTCTCCACCCCGCCGGTCGTCAGACGACGAGGATCTACAGATCTCCACCCTGCTGGTCTCCGGACGATGCAGATCTGCGCCTCTCCACCCCTTGCCGTCGTGTGTAAGTTGTATGTCCTCCTCCCTGTCGACTCTCGCGATGACGTGCTCTAGATCCACCGATTCACCATCTTCTTTGGTGAGCGGTGGACTGGATCTGCATCGCCGCTGGTTGTGTCGTGCCCGTTTGGCCATCTAATCTCTCCTCTATCATTCCCGGATTTACTCGTCTACACGTTGTTCGTGGGTCTTGGTTGCCGGCGGAACCGGTGCTCCAGCCTCGGTTAGTACCTCTTCCCTCTGACGAGTGGGCATATATAGGCTCAGAACTTTCCTTGCTCATCTTTTTCCGCCACACACTCACGCCTCTCTCTCTCTAGGCCGCCGCATCCCACCTTCTCTCCCTCTCCTCCACCCCGCCGCACTACCTCCTCCTTCCTGGCCTCCTCGAGGCACCAGCCAGCCGAGGGATCCCGCGACAGGCCCCCCTCATCTCCAATGGCCGCAACAGCTGGACCCAGCCTCCTCCGCTCATTTCCCCAACGGCCACGATGCGGGCACAACCGGCCACCCTCTCCTCTCCTTGCCGGCCAAATCCGCCACGATGACGCCGGTGTTTCTCATCCAGGGGCTAGATCCCTCTGCCCACCTCCTCAACGGGCCCGAGGCGCTCCTCCACATGTCTAGCTCCTCCATTTCTCCTTCCTCCTCCGCACGCCCTCCATGTTAGAGGTTGTTCCTCTTGGTGCTTTGATAAGCGTGTTAAACTGTTATTAGTAGGTTTATTCTATATTTTAGGGGCGATTTGGTACTTTTTTCTCTCTCTTTGCCGCATAATTGTGGCAACGATTCTATTCGTTCGTCATTGTTGGGCCTTTTTCTATTTGATCTTGGTGGGCTAAGACTAAGAGGCCTCTATGCCTTCATGTATGGAGGTGGGTTTGATCATGGTTTGATCTAGGTTTAGAGTCCCATCCGATTGGGACTAACTCGCAGGTAGATGAATCTCCAGTTAGACCTGGGCATTCACCGGGCCGGGTCGGGTTCGGGTCGGGCCGAAGCTGACCCGATGTTTCCAGGTGTTGGCCCGAGCCCGACCCGACCCGGACGTCGGGCTGAAGCTCCTGGCCCGAGCCCACCCGTCGCCTGGCCCGACGGCCCGCGGGTCAGCCCGTCAGCTCGGCGCGGACGGCTTCGGCAGCGGCGTGACGCGAAGGCGGTGGTGCAGGCGGCGCGGAGGTGGAGAGGAGGCAAGCAAGGGGCTCTTGGTCAGCGTCTCTGGGTGCGAGCGGACGACGGCTTCGGCGGTGGCGACGAAGAAGATGAAGGCGACGGCGTACCTACGGGCTGCGGCAAGGCGCCCCGATGGCTTCGGCGGTGGCGGCGAGGAAGAGAAAGGCGGCGGCGGGCCAAGGTTGGGGAGCGGACGTCACTTCCATGCCGGGGACCGGGGTGCGGGCGGCGGCGCGTTGCCGTCTGCGCCTCGCGGGAGCTGGGAGCCGAGACCGAGAGGGGCGCTTAGGGAGTTAGGGTTAGGGGAGTTGATGGGCCAGGCCAGGAGGGGAGTTGTTGGGCCAGGCCGGGAGAGAGGGGAGACGCTGGGCCAGGCCAGGACGGGAGGGATGGGAGGTGCTGGGCCACGTGAGGAGGGAAGGGAAGGTGTTGGGCCGGCCTGTTGGTTTGTTTTGTCGGGTCACCGGGCCGGCCCGCGGGCTAAAATTCCAGCCCGAGCCCGACTCGAAAATTCCACCGGGCTGAATTTTTTGGCCTGTGCCCGCCCGTTGATCTGACCGGGTCGAGCTGGGTCGGGTTTTTTTTCGGGCGGGTCGAGTCAGGTTTGTCGGGTCGGGTGGCCCATGCCCAGGTCTATCTCCAGTGAAAAAAAGAACCACTATATCTGGCAGAAACTCGTAAGAATCTCCATATGAATTCTCTTCCATCGTAGGAATTCTTTTCCATATTAGGGAGGAGGCTGTGTGGAAGAAGATCAAACGGTGGACCTCTTTACGTGGAAATCATGTGCATATTAATTGTTAATAACCGGACATGCCTTGTGGGACCGCATGCATTGCGGGGACGATGGATCTAAGGGCTGGTACATAATTGGGTTTGGTTATGTTTAGGTGAGAAGTATCTCTGCAATCTAGGAACTTAAAAAATCGTATATAGATACTTTCCCATATAGGCAGAGGTCTATTATATACACACCATATTATATCTATGATCTATCTCTGGTATATGTGTTGTGTGTTTCTAACTAGGTGATATATTTTATATTTGTTTGGTTCCAATAGTGTAACCGGAGGTATGGTGTACGTAGATAGTTTACTTAGCATGGCTTTTTTTTTTTGTAAATAAGTAACTGCCATAAATATGGCACGAGTGTCACCCTATTTTTCTCACTATATCCAGCAACTATTTGTTTTAAGTCTTATTTGAAATAACCAAGCAGGGGTAGTGTCTATAACGCTCTTCCTACACATTATTCCCCCCTAACTATCGACGATAAAAAATGAAAAAAAATCTGTCGTAAATCATGAGAAGAGAGTAAAATTTTCTTTTGATTATTTTAGTTTCTCTTTCTTTATTTGCGATCAGCTTCAGGACTGAGGAATTGTAAAACTGGTTATGTGCACCTGCAGCAACCAGAATGCATTTCTTTTTTCAAAAAACCATAAGAAAAGAGTAAAATTTCCATTGTGCAGTGTATATGTAGCTAGAAATCAACAATTAGGGAGTTGGTAACAAGTAAAAACAATACCATACGTTATACTATATGATATACTCACAGATATAACACATGTAAGATGCTCCCTCAGTCCATAAATGTATAACACGTTTAATTTTTTTCTACAACTTTAATCATTCGTATTATTTAAAAAACGTATTCAAACATGTAATAAGACTAGTCATATCATACTATGCTTACTAATAAAATAAAATATAACAAAATAAATCATAAAATTTTTTAATAAAAGAATGAATGAAGTTTTAGGAAAAAAAATTAACAGTGTCATACATTTGTGAACATAGGTAGTATAACCTACCAGTACTTTTTATTGTAGGGTGGGTGTATAACCGAACCTACACACACAACGTATGATTTCCGTTCAGCAAGTAATAAGCCAGTAAAAGATTCAGAAATGCCAGAGTGCAAACTCACCGCTATTTTTTCTAAATCTTTCCTTAGGAAATTCAGATCATATGGTGGCGAGATTAAACATAAATAAATTAGAACATTGGCCATAGTTACTAAAGTTGCTAGCAGGAAAGCAGCACACACATAGTATAGATAGAGAGAACTTTTCCAATATTCTCTCTCACCCCATACATACAGCATGGAATAATGCGTGCCCATGACCAATAGGTCCAATACCAACAAAACCATGTCACGGGTGAACAGTAGGCTGCACTTGCCCAGTACATGGGCTGATTGCACGACACAGTACACAGACAGGCGCACACATATGTAGTATCAATAAAACAAAAATAAATAAATATGTCACGGCCAAGTAGGCCACATATGTCTTGTAGACCAAAGAATGCACCTGCTGCCTGCTGGCCCTTCTGTGGTCTATGTAGTCTACCCAAAGGACTCGAGTTCATTCACACAATCATCTGCTCTCTCAAGTCATGTCACCAAATATTGGCTTATGAAAATAATCATATCGCCAAAAAAAAAATATAACCTCTTTTCTAGGCATGTAAAATTGTAACATGGATGCAATGCCAAAAACAAGTGAGATGATGCATGCATGCATGTATTATTACTGTCACATAGCTATGGTTTTTCCTTCCCTTGATCCGAGCTTAGTTTACAGTTGTTGATCGATCTCTCTTCCCCAACCCAAAAAATTACAGACTCCCAGCGTGCTGCTGTATCATTATCATCATCCACCAAGAGCTTGAAGGATGATCGCTTGCATGGATGAAGTTGCTAGTAGATCATAAGATGATATCATGAACAGATAAAGCAGGAGATGAGCAAGATATATTACCCAAACCCAGGCTCGAAAGGCATGGTGCACTGGCCGGCCCTAGCTATAGCCATGGCTGTGCAGGCATCACTGCAGCAGCGATCAGATGGAAACGATGGATGATGCCAGGGTAGCTAGCTCTAGCTCTAGCTATGGCTGCCCATGCCGTTCCATGGCTCGTTGCTGCTTTGCTGCTGCTGCGTCTGCGCATGTTGCTGTGGGTCGTAGCAGGCGGTCATGTCGGCGTTGGCGGTGACGGCGCCCATGCAGGAGGAGTCGAAGCCGGCGAGGCCGAGGATGTCGCGGTGGGAGAAGGCGCGTAGGCCCAGGAAATCCCTCGTCATGCCGTCGCCGCCTCCACCGGCGCCGCCACCGTCCTCGCCGCTGCGGCCGTGGGAGCCCGTCCTCGCGAGCCCGCCCATGACCACCCCATCCTGGTGGTGGTGCTGGGCAGTCGTCGTCAGGCCCGGGAGGCCGAGCCCGAAGGTGGCGCTGCCGCCGGGCGCGCTCGTCGCGGGCCCGGCCATCTGTGTGTAGTGCGCGCCGGTGCCGCCGCCGCCAATGGTGGCGCCCATCTGCGCCGCCTTCTGCAGCAGCGCCGTCGCCGACAGGTGCGCGGAGGACGCCGCCGCCGAGGTGGGTAGATGCTGCTGCGGCGGCGCGGACGTGGCCGAGCTCTGCGCAGCGGCGGCGGCGTTGCAGAGCGGCTGCAGCAGCGGGTGCGCGTCGTAGGCCATCGCCGGCCACGGCGGCATCTCCGTCTTCATGGCGTAGTTGTTGCAGTGCTGCGGCGGCTGCATGACCTCCTGGTGCTGCTGGTGGTGCTGCTCCTGCAGCGCGGCCAGGTCCTGGTGGACCTGCTGCTGCTGCTGCATCACCGGCGGTGAGAAGAGGAGCGGGTGGTGGTGGTGCGCCGGCGCAACGGCGGCGGCGGCCATGGCGTTGAGGCCGATGGCCTTGGCGCTCTCCTCCGTGAGCGCGTCGCAGAAGGCGCGGTGCGTGATGAAGCTGTCCCGCCTGCATGCCATTCAAAAAGGAGAGGGAACAACGGAGAATCAAATCTTTAGCCATCACAAGCAAGAAAGAGGAAAAAACAAAAGAGAAAGGCACCGGAAAAAAGCAAAAGCTCTTCATCCACAACTCCACCCCGTTCGATCTTGATCTTGCTCACCACCACCACCTGTCATGGCAATGGCATGGCTTACGGCACGCAATGCTTCCGTGTGTGACTGGCTAGCTGGATGGATGGTGTCCGAGAGAGAGAGAAGAGAGAAGGGACATGACAGGAGAGAGAAGAAGAACAGTATGGTAGCTCGGCTCTAGGGAATTAGCTAGCTAGGCCTAGGCTAGCTAGGCGTAGCACAGGCAGCATCGGGGCGAGCTATCGAGATGGAAAGCCGGCCGCATCGGCTCTGCAAAGAGATTCACATGTCTGAACAACTCTGAACATGAGGAGCTCTTTCCTTCCCCTTCTCCTTCCTCCTCCTCTAGCGCCTCAGCGGCTTTCCCCGTCTGTCCTATGCCTCCATAGCTTTGCTGTTTGTTTGTTTGCTTCCTCCGCCTCTCAACTCTCGAGCTCATACAAGAAAGAAAAGAGTATCACACGCACACGATACAGACACTCGCATGCGCCCAAGGAAACCTATCAGCAGTAGCCGTAGCCCAGCCCTGCTGCCATTGGGCTCTGCACCACGCAGCGCTGGTGCAGCTTCTTCCGAATCCTCATCCATGGCCGTTTCCCTCGCCCCGAACAAAAAGAAAAGAGCAAAGGGGATCGGAGAGGTCTCTCAGATCAGAAAGTGGTCCATCTTTCTTCTTTCTTTCATTTCCCTTTTTCTTTCCGTGGACACATGCATGATGCCTTGAAGTCGAAAGGGCCTGCTTGCATTCCCCAATCTCGCGCGCGGCCTCGCTCATCGGATGCATTGCTGTTGCTGCTGCTGCAGCTGCAAGCAAGTGGTGCAGCAGTACACCAGTCGTGCTTGCAGGTCATCTGCTGCCTGGCCTGATGCCTGCTGGTGTGGTAGTAGTATCATCCTATCGACCGAGCGGGCCTCCTGACATAGCTGGATCTCGATCCCCACACGCTAATCCTCTTGATCAAATCAAAGCAGCAATCCATCAAAGCACCTGCTTAATTTCCTCTCGATCAGGCAGTGCAGCATCGATCGCCTTGGAGCTTGCCCTCCAAATGTGAAAGAAGAGAAAGGATCAAGGCAAGACCGCAAGAAGAGAACACAGGTGGTTGACCAGTAGTAAGTACACGCTCAGTGTACTGTCTTCATCTTCGTCTGCCACCCAATGGCATCCAATCCAACAACCAAGACAATCAGCAATCACGGGGGGTTCTATTACCATATTCTACTGGTTCTTGGTTGGTGGTGGACTGGTAGTGCAAGCAGTGCAACTGGAAGTCTGGAACTGGAACCTGCTAGCAAGCTGCAATGGGCGGATAGGATCATGCATGGAAGAAGGAAGACGATGGATCACTGAGACACCGACCTTGAGAAGATGGTGCCGCAGTCGCACTTGTACTCCCTGGTGCCGCAGATCTTGGCGTGCGCCTTCCAGTCGGAGTGCACGGCGTACTTCTTGGCGCACTTGTCGCACTTCCACTTCTTCTCGCCGTGCTTGCGGAAGAAGTGCTTCTTGATGCCGGTGAGGTCTCCCAGCGCGCGTGCCGGGTCGTGGTGCACGCACGACGCCTCGGGGCACACGTACACCTTCTTCCGCTGCGCCTCCTTGCCGGTGCCGCGCTGCTTCAGCTTCCACGGCAGGTTGTGGCCGCGCCGGTGGAGCTGCAGGTTCTGGTCGCGCTGGAACCCCTTGCCGCAGATCTCGCACACGAACCGGTTCGTCGCCATCAGCGTCGCCGGGGACAGCGCCACCACCTCCGCGTCGGGGTCTGAAAATGAATCATTGAATCGTTCGTGGAGTGCGTCGATCAGTGTTCAGTAGGTTGTTGTTTCGTTCTTGCATCAATCGATATAATTGATTAACCAAAGCATGCAGCGACAAGAACGAACAGCGAGTAGAACAACACGCTTGTCCACCTACCGGGGTTGCCTGGGAGGCTCCGCTTGCGCTTGTTGCCGGAGGAGGCGGGCGGCGGCGGGGCAGGAGGAGGCGGCGCGTTGTTGGGGCAGCCGGACGCGGAGGAGGTGAGGTTGGACATGCTGCTCTCCTGATCTGCCGCTGCAGGTGCAGCTTCTGCCTGCCGCTGTTCCTGCAAGAACTGCTGCTGCTGGTGGTTGTGGTGGTGGAACATAACCGATCGGTCGGAGGAGGCGCCTAGCCTTTAGCTTGGCCTGATCTTGCACTGATCGTTTATATACCACTGTGTATAGTATCTATCATCCTATATATCTTATCTAGCAGGGGGAGGGAATGATCTATGTAGCTCAAACTCAAACCAACCCAAGGGAAGAAGGAAGGAAGGGAGTGGCTGGCAATAAATCGGGAGGGAGGGATCAGGGATGTGGTGCCCTTGTGCTATCTATCTGCTGGAATAAAGGCATTTAAGAACTCGTCAAGAATGAAGGGGGGTGGATGGGGGCCATGGGAGGAGGACAACAAGGAGCTCGAGCAGGGAGGTGAGTGAGGCCAGGGAACAAACAACAACACAAGCAGGGATGGAGGGGAGAGGGAGGAACAGCAAGCAACAACACAGGAATCAAGGAGCAGGGGGACAAACGGAGGGGAAAACTGAAACTCTGGGCGGTCAATGACTGGAAAGCAATTGCAGATTCTTTCTTTCGTTCGTTCCCCGCTCTCCTCCTCCTCCTCCTCTCTCTCTCCTCTCTCCTGGGTCCTGGCTTCTTGCGCTCTCTCTCTCTCCTCTCTCCCCACTCCTCTGTGCTTGTGTGCAGTCGATCAGCCAAGGCAACAGCTGTCTATCTATCTAGAGCTGGCAGCAGTCGTGCTGCTAGCGCGCAGGGAGAGAGGCCGCAGCAGTCATGGCCGCCGACGACATGGAAGGGAGAGAGAGAGAGAGAGAGAGAGAGAGAGAGAGAGAGAGGATGAAGGGGCCAGGCCGGTGTGGGAGAGGAGGGAAGAGGAACAGTGTCAGCAGGGAAGCAAAGGGGAAGAAGGTCAGTGGCACCAACACCGACCCGTGCTTTTATCCATCCGCTTCTCTTCTCGCTTTTAGAAGAGGGAGGGAGAGAGCGACACAGAGAGAGCGCCAAGAATCCCAAAGATAAAAAGGCCGAGCAGATCACCCTCCTTCTTCCATGCTTGCCCTCCCTCTAGTCTAGGAATACAAAAGCGAAAGAAAACACAAAAAGAAACCTTTTCTTTTTTTTTTCTTTGAGCAATCAATTCCCAGTGCATTCTAAGTTCTAGGAACACAGATCGAGTCCCCTTTTGTAAAAAAAAAAAAAGACAGAAACAAGCAACAGCACTAGTATTGAATTGCATGTGTTGACTAGTTTAACTTCAATGCATGTTTTAATCAATAAGGCTATTGTCATCACATAGTGCAAAACAATGTAGACAATGGAGTTTGAAATAGGAGGTGTGATAGAAAGTTGGATATAAGGGGTGGTGACGGAGACCAAAGAGAATAACAAAAGGCAGATTACTTATACTTCAATCCCTCAAGCACAAATCATTTTATCAGATACAAGTGTCGCGCCAATATTTGAATATTAAATAAATGTGTCATCTAACATTTGAACTTGAGACTCTTAGCCTATTGTTTATGATATGTATTAATCTATATGCACCGTTCACCAACTAATTCAACCTACAAACAACTTAAAGCGATGCAAAAAATCTAGAAAATGATCTTGTACTGTACTTCAATAAGCAGATGAACAGTAGTAGTAGAGCAAGCACTGGGCCTGTGACTGTGAGTATAGCTTATATACAGACGAGGACGGCGCACACCACAAGCAAGCCAATGTCCACCACCCCCACACCACACCACAGGCCAGAGAGCTCATCACACGCACACCACTGCACCACACTCAGTCACGGTAGCAAATAGCAATGCTGCACTGATGCTGAGCTTTCTTGTCTTTTCCCTTGTCTCCTTACAAATGTGGTAGCAGATACTCTACTACTAGACAACTGTCTCTCCCTCCCTGCACTCTCCACCCGCTCTCTTGATCTGATCAACACCCCCTTTTCTTTATGGACTCTCTACATCACCTACTGCCTCGGTTGGTAGTGGTACACCATAGATAAACACGCAGATCTTTTTTTTTTTTGTTACAGCTAACCTTGTTTTTCCACATCATTAGCAGTTTTATTTGAAGGATTATTCCAGGACCTGATCATATGCATATATATAGCTCTGCATGCATCTGCTACACCACACATGATGTGGCACCTGTACCCACCATTGTGCATGCATGCATGCATCTGCCGTATATATGTACATATCTATGCATACCATGTGAGTTATCTATCTAGTACCTTTTTTGCAAGCCTATTTTTCTCTGATGACTCACCTTGGGCCCACACGCGTATCATGTTTGCCCATAATTCAGACATGGAAATCCCTATCTCGCCCGTCGTGGACCAGTCCCTTTGTCTCTCTGTACACTGCAGTAGTCGATCCTACAGTGCCATGCCTCCATAGTTTCCATCAATCTCTTTTATCTCATTAGGGCACAATATGAGGTGAACTGCAGAGCATTGAATACCCTCTCCTCCTATGAGAGACTGAGATGAGCAAAAAAAGTATATCACAGAATGATGTGCGGTTCCAAATGATCTGCATGCACGCTGATCAGGAATCTGCAGGCCATAGGATTATCTGTACATATACTACTATGTACTTAGCAACCAAACAACAACCAAGGAGAAATTAATTAACACCTCTCCAGTGCAAAAGAAAAAGGCTAGCAAGGCTATCTCCAGCTTCGCTGTTCCATATTCCGCATCCACTATTGCAACCATCTCTTTCTTTGTTTACAGCGTCGAAACAACGTCAAACAGTCAAAATAGCTATACCGTTGGAGATAGCCTAATAACGGAGGTTGTTTTAACTGTCTCAGAGTATTTTACTTTGCTCTTTCCATTGCCTGTTCAATCACAGGTCATGTGAATGAACAGCCAACAGGGTGATGTACTTGTACTTGTGTGTGTGCAGCAACAGTACAGTAGGACATGTGTAATGTAGTAAACCAGGGGCAAAGGCCTGAGAAATTTGGGGTGTACCTCAAAGGCCCAAAAGGATGGAGCCGTGTTTTCCAAAGTTAGCCGGGTGACCACAGGAGCCTAGGTCGCTACGTACATAGGATAGGAGTAACAAATTCAAGAGCATAAATTCCAGGTGTACCCCTTGTTTGTTACTGCAGGTAGAAACCCCCCACAACCACAATCTTCCATTCCATGCAAAGGCACTGCACAAGAAAGCTGATGGGTACTTCATTCACCTGGATCAAGCTGCGCCAATATATATCCTTAAAAAAAACATCCCTGTGACAGTGTATATTTTGGTCACCTGGAGAACACCAAAGATTCATGGACATGCACCATCTGTTCACTCGAACTGTGAGTAGGCGAGTGTCCCAAGAAGGGCGCCGTAAAAAAGATAGAGGCTGTGTTTAGATCCAAACTTCCCTCAAAATTTCACTATGCAAAAAGAAGATTCCCCATCACATCAAAAATGCCGGCACAAAGTACTAAATGTAGACGAAATCATAAAATAATCATATTATACAATTTAGATGTACTTTGCGAGACGAATCTTTTGAGTCTAGTAAAGCCATGGTAGGACAATATTTACCACAAACAAACGAAAAGTGCTACAGTATGCTACAGTGTCCGATGTGATGTTTTTTGCCAAATTTTTACAATTTTGCCTGATTTTCGACTCCAAACTTTGGACCTAAACACAGCCAGACAAGATGCCTGTCATAGAAGAAAATTACCAGACAGCAGCAGAGCAGAGAGGCCGCGACTGTCTGCATGCCACTGTTTCCGCTGGAATGGGTGGCAGTCGATCGATCGATCTTGTGATGATGCGAGATGTGCCATTTACAACAGTGACACACTATTTCTCCTCTTTTCGAGCCACGCACGGCGCGGTGCGGTGCACTGCATTTACGCGTGGACGGGGAATCTCTCGAAAAGAGCAAATACACGACTCCTTCATGGCTCTACAGTACGCACAGAGGACTACAGAGAAGATATTCTTTTTTCCACTTTAATTCGCCGCGTGAAGTAAATTCAGTTTTTGCACTATTC
This sequence comes from Paspalum notatum, assembly GCA_022530915.1. Taxonomy (NCBI): domain Eukaryota; kingdom Viridiplantae; phylum Streptophyta; class Magnoliopsida; order Poales; family Poaceae; genus Paspalum; species Paspalum notatum. The sequence goes on from CM039686.1 coordinate 19,328,012, forward strand.
GTAGTGAATTGTAACGGGGTTTTATTGGTCTGATCAACAGCGGGTTTCATTTTTATAGCTAGTTTAGCAACCCAATTTTTCAACTGGCTCTTAAACGAAAAACATGCGATATATGCAGAATCGACTATAATGAAGTAAAGCATGGTTTAACTTGTTCTATAATCCTAGCAACATGCATAACTACAGGACCCGTGCATCCTTGCACCTGTTGCAGCGACCACAGGAGATCCCAGCGCTCCATTTCAACACATTTGCACTATTATGCTGCTGGAATCTATGGAAAAAGCGGAACAAGCTTGTTTTGTATGAGGCTTTGACAACCGCGCCGGAGTTCTTGGCTTCAGTCCGGGCAGAAGTAGCCCTCTAGCGTCATAGGCTGAAGGTGGAAGATAGATGGGTAGTTGATTCTTGGTGTTCCAAACTTGCCTGGCAAATTAACTTTTGAAAATGTAACAGGCCGTTAGTGCCAAATATGTAACAAACACATTATGTGGGCCATCTGGGGCCAGTGAGATCAATGAAAATTCAGGTGGGCGATCCCCCCGGTTGACAGTCAAAAAAAATGCATGACTATATTATAAGTTTTTTAATGATAAGCTTAGTATCTATATATGATAATCAAAGGCATGTGCTCATTCTGTATATTGTATACATATAATATTTTTCATACAAGTATTGATGCTGGTTTTTTTTCATTTGCTAACTTAATATCATATATTATATACTTCAGAATATCTATTTGTCATGATAAACTAGTGAGGCACTGTATATTTTATCATCTATATTTTTATTTTTTTCTCTTTTGTATCGTACCAGTCATATGTGTCTCGATCTAGCTAAACTCTTAGTCTAAAAATATGTCAGCTCTTTTTATAATGCAAGTATTGTGATGTACGAATATAGATTTTGGCTTTCATTTTTTATTTTATTTAGTTGTTGCGCTTTTTTATCCAATGTTAAGTTAAAATTCTAAATCTAATGGGATGGGAGCCTTAAGTTGAAACTCTAAATTGATCTTATGGTACACCCTGTAAACTACCCTCTTGTGCTTTTTAAACAAAAATGAACTGTACACCGTTATATTAGCCACTGCAATGGCATAAGTAACCATTTCAATCTACACCTCGACGCTCAAAATGTTGATTTTTCTTTATTTTTTTGAAAGTTATTGATTTTTCTTTCTTATTTATGGCATTTGGAGCTAGACTAGTCCTTAGTCTTGATAGAAATCCATGAAAACCTTGGTCGTCCTTGAATATAATTTGAATATTGAAATTAGCTAGGAGTCTCCTTTGTTCAATTTGCTGATGAGCAATTACATTTGTTCTTGCAATCACAAACTCATTAGTAACACAAAGACCAATAAGACTATTATTAATCGTCGAATATTATATTAGGGGCCTTGTTGCTCACAGAGTGAACTCTTAGCTTGGACATTGAGCTTTACTTTTTGCTAGGCGTTGTCCTAGTGGAGGCTCCTTGCTCGAAGTTAATTTGTAAAGCTAAAGGATTGTGAGGGCTGTAATCTTGCCTCCATAAGAGAGCGAACTAATCGACCAAGTGGGGATTGAGTTTTGATCCTATTGATTGTTTGAGTGTGGAGAGTGGTTAGTTGTGTGATGCATGACACTGCAATTCTTGAGTATGATCCCATTGATCACTTGAAGCTTCCTCAACGGTGATGTAGAACCATAGTTTAGATGATGTCGACCCTTGGTAAAACAAATCATGTTCATATTGTTTCCTTGTGTTTAATTTCTTTTACTTGGGTGTCGGTCCCTCTTGTGGTCTCATTGCCAGAACATGTGCTTGTAGCTACATAATACACGATCGTCAAGTCATCATATTCATCGGCGTGTGCTATTATATTTGTGTAGGCTGCTTTCCATCAAGTGGTAATTTGTAGCTTGCTAGAGTATATAGCTTCTCTCAAAGGATTAATATTAGTAGCCGAGTAGCAGAATACATCACATAAGAGTTTAATGCAAAATTTGTCAAAGGAAAGGATTATATATGATGATATATAGGCTTCTTTGTTACCTTTACCGACATATACTCTAGTATATTTATATAATACGTACACTAGCTCTATTATATTAGCAGCACATGTGAGTGAGGTGATGTGTTTGAGACTTGCTTGAACATTCTGAAGTGACAGCTGACAAGCGGCCGGTGAAGTTAACAAACAACGAAGACGTCCCACGAAATGTACCACATATATATATATATTTATAAAAGAATCAACTAAACTTTCGCGGCAGAAAAAAAAAATCACCTAAACTATGCGAGCTCGCATAGGATACTTTGATTCCCCGACCGAATGCGATCACTGACGGAGCGCCCCCCTTTTATTTACATACATACACACATATCTCTTTCCCGTGAAACAGATTTATATTATATTACCTTATTATATATATTAATGTGTTAATCAAGGAAGCTAGCAGCAACTCCAGCCAGCAGAATGGATGGATTGGCGTCTAGTGGGAGAATATTATATTATACTAAGTGTATACAAATATAAATAAATAAATAAATATAGTAATAGCAGGTGCACGTAATCTGGCAAAGCATCGTCAGGCCGCCGTTGCTTCCAACCCCTAGAAACAAAGCCGAGATTGGCCGTGTCAGACCGGAAAGGTTAACTGCTCATTACTTAACTACCAGTTGATCGCGATCAGGCTCTTAATCACTTGGATTACATATATATAATAAAAGGAGTATATTAGATTAACTAAACACGAGCGAGCGAGGCGATCAGAACTGGGTGACGCTTTTTGGCGCCATCATGTCGCCGGTCTCTTCTTCTGCCCTGCTGCATATGCTGCCACTGGTTATTTTAGTGCTGCCACTGGTAGGTTGTTAATTACTGTGATTTTTTAAGGGGTGGATCGATCATCAGCTAGCACTAGCAGTGGTGTTAATCAGCTAGTAATAACGAACTATATATATAGTCTGAGGCGAGGAGCAGTGGGTCGATCGGTCGCTGTCTGCCGCTGCTGCAGTGCTTGTGGTTTTATTCTGCAATTGCATGGAGATCGATGAGCAGCTAGGTGGTGGTCGCGTCCGGACAAGCGTCAAGGGGACGGGGGCCGGCCGGAGTGGACATGCCATGTGCCACCTCATCTCCCTCCCACGCTTCTCCATCATCCTTGCATTGTAGGAGGAGTATTTCTCCTTCAACACATTCTCCTTGTGATCAGAGCAGCGGTTTGTGATGAAGGGGGAACCCGGCCAGTTATATTTGCTGGGTGCACCTGGGATGCCATGCCTGCTGGGTCCCAATTGCCTCCACGTCCACCAGATCGAATTAGGGCATGTGCAATGCATGAACGGTGGTTTTCTGCTCTTCTTTTTGTATCTGTCTCGGTTACAAGTGTATTTTGTTTGAATTCACATGACTAGTTAGCTAGATTCTGACAAAGTTTTTTAGAGGAAAATTGTGTTAGTAGATACGGACATACAGTACTACTTTTGATCAAGTTCCTTAGGTAGCGATCACTAGGATGTGATCGCTCCATCCACTCTGTAGGATGGGACAATCCCAATGTTCATTGCATAGAAAGAGTCATTCTCGTTTTTTTATGAGGGATTGGAGCAGGAGAGTAGTCCGTTTGTCGACCCCACGTCATTGTTCCTTTTCTCTGGCTTCTACCTTGGCCACCTCGGTGTAGGGCGCGGCAGCCAGGGTTGGACGCGGTGCGACGGCTTGGGGCTTGGAGGCGAGCCATAGACGATGGGCACGGTGGCGTCGCGGATGTCGGCAGCTTGGAGGCGAGCACTGGCGGCCGGCAATCTTCATGAATGCAGGGTCGACGGCCTGGATCCAGCGCCGGAGTGGCGGGTGACGTGAAGGGCATGCGGGGCCGAAGACGAAGCCGTATGGATCCAAGCCGGTAGGGGCGTAGAGGCAGAGGGGATTGCCGCAGGCGCATAGGGCTAGAGCGGCGGATCGCCGGAGGTGTGCGGCCGTGCGGGGCTAGAGCGACGAATCACCGGAGGCGCGGGACTGGAGTGCTGACAAGAGGGCAATGGAAAAGAAACAATCCTATAGCATCCCTTGTCGTTCTCTCATTTGGAGGAACGCCACCATCCCGGATCTGAGAAAAATATTCCCTTCCGATGATGACTCCGTCCTGTGTCTTCTAACCAACAAGCTCAATAATAGAACCGTCCTACTTCATTGAGTCCTCTCAACCAAACGGACCCTTGCATTACACCCCACAGGACAAACCGATACCAACGACCAATAGTCCAATACCAAGCACATGTATCTATTCGCTCCCTGTCTTTTGTTGCCCTGGTACATCGTCCTTTTTGGGTCTGGGAAAAAAAAAGAGCACCCATCCGCTGCATGACTAGGTGTTGTGTTGATCTGGCTTTTCCTCTGCACATCATTGACAGATCCCGGCAGCCAGCAAAAGCCGCACGCAGCTCTTTATTAGCGTCCATCCATGGAAAGATTAGATCCAGCCCAGCCTCTCTTCCCCAGCACAACAAGACCAAAAAGGAAGATTCACATGCATGAGCAACAACGTCGTCGACGACGACAATGATTAGCAGATAATTGGCACATCGTGCCAACAACAACAGGCACCAACAGCTACGGTAATAAATATTTCATCCTTGTGATGAGTCGTTGGGCCAAGATTGCGCAGGTAGCAGGCATGACATTATACTACCTTCGTTCACAACACGCATCAACTCATAGTCAAACTACGTTCGGTAATAAAAACAATTCATAACAAAATAAATGATAAATTGTGACATTTTTTTTGAAGAAAACGGCCGATCAAAGTTTTTTTTTCTTTAGGAAAAACAACCGTGGCATTCATTTGTGAACCAAAAAAGTATCATACACACATCACACATGACACAACTACACGCCAGAGGTCAATGCACACAGTGATTTTGCAGGCTAGTATGTAGCTTAGCTCCATGAAGATATCAAGCTGCTCGCCGTAAAATGATTTTGTGTTCTTTTTCCTATTTGCAGGTAGGGCCATAGATATCGCCATCAACGTACTCAAATTCTAATCGTGTAGTATGATTTTACTTAAAAAGAGGCGGTCAAGGCGCAAATTATGAGACCGGATATAAGCATGTCCGTGTCATGAGAAGGACAGGCAGCCCCCTTGCAGACGCAGTTTTTGAATCTGGGATTTGGAAATTCATGCGCCATGAGCCATGGCCTTGAAGACGGTCCCTCTGAACCGTAATGAATTGCGCATTTTGACGTCGTCAGAACTAAAACAGAACTACACTAAAAAAAACCACCAAAACAGAACTGCTGGAATACGAAATCCAGGGTCCAACCAAGGATGGTCGTAGTCGCCTCCATCCATCGACATCGATCGTGTTCTGGAGGTTCTTGGATGATAGGCCTCCATTCCTGAGACGTACAGGAGGCCGACAGCTACCTTACCTGCAAGGAAAATTGAGCGTTGGTAGGACTCGCTCATGATGCCACGGTCACTTCACCAAATACAGGATCAAGAAAGGGATGCACACACAGCACAGCACGAGCTCGATGGCACTGAAAAGGCCCAGCCTTGCGCCTCCATAGGTCTGAAACCCATAATGGCAACCCCTCATAATTCCCTCCTACTTACCGATAATAAGCGCGTGACTGATGGCGAGTAACCAGCTGCTGATATTTGCTCAAACACTACATCATAGCCTGAGTGAGTCCACATGAACAGTCAACACCCTTATTTGGATTGGCCATGCGATTAAGTAGATGCTAGAAAAAGTACTATAAGTCAAAGCATTTTCATTCTAGTAATTTAAATAGCTAGGCAAGGATCAACTTGACCTAATATATATTGCTGCTGTCTGACAAGGCTGGGAAAGAGACACAAAGATAAAGTTATGAACAAAGGTTTACCATTTCCTTGAAATTGGGGTCTGGAATCTGGATCACTAGTAAAAGCACAACAGTTACAGAACAGTGAGGTACACCATACATACAGGCGCCATCCTGTTAGGGGTTCAACAGGAGCAGAAGCGTCCCAGGAAGTGGCTGTTCCAGCTGAATTCAGAGGGGCCTTGGGTCATCACTCATCACACATCAGCTGAACCTGATTGAATGCAGGAGTCTCTTCCCTGTTTGCAAGCTGAGTTGTTTTGTCACCTCCCAGCCTGAATGTGCCTGGTCTGGCCAGGATTCATACAGAACAGATGCAGAGAAAAGAGAAGAAACAAAACGGCGTCCAACAGCATGTTCAGATACCAAAGGTGAATGGAATCCCAAGCCATACCAAGCATCACGTTCTGCTCCCTTTGCGGCGGTGGAACAAAACCCAGCTGATGTCGCATGTACAAGGAAATAAGAAATGTAGTATATGAACAGAAATGCCATAAGAGCCCTGTTAGATACGGGTGGAGGTGGACTCAGGTGCCGTGCGGTAGAGCTCTGTGCTGAACAGCTGAAGAGAGGAAGAAAATGGTGGCCGGATCTGAGCATCAGGTGACACGTGACAAGCTGGAGCTAGACAGCGAGCATAGAATGGCAGCATTTTTGTTATTTTGCCTTCTGATTTTCTGTTATATATGCTAGACATACGAAATTCTCTCTCTTTTTTTTACTATATACTATATATATGTACAAACACGATCTTTTTTTAGGGATCAAATGACAACAATTTACGAAACAGATTTACTATTCTTCAAACGACTGATTTTTGTACTTACCATCAGTTAACGGCTCACTAGGCATCTCCGCCCCGTGCCACCTCCTCCGCCGCCGCTGTCTTCCCTTTGGGATCGGGGTTGGGGTTTGGGGGTGAGGGTCAACGAGGTCTTTCTCTCTACCCCCGGCCTTAGAAGGGAGGGCCAGAGGTGGTAGCCGGTCCAGTGGTGGTGTCGGGCGGCTAAGACCGGCGGTGAGGGCGCAGTCGATCAAGCGGGGGAGGACGGCGGTTGGGAAAAGCCAGTGATGGGGGCAAGGCAACCCTTTTAGTGGAGGGCGATGGCAAGCTGATGGTGGCGGAGGGCGTGGGGTGGGGCGGTGGGATATGCCGACAGCGGTGCCGACGACCAGGCAAGTGGATGCGAGGAGTAGGAATGAGCGATTGCAAGGTTCGCCTCCGCATTGAAGGAAGAAAAAGAAAGGATAAGGTCGGATGGGGAGGAAGAAGAGGGGAAGGAGTGGATAAGGTGGGTGCTAAACATTGGATGTAGATACAATGGCTTGTTGACAGATAGGTCAAAAATATCAGTCACTCAAGAGTGACCCTTTATGAAATTCATTCTTCCGTGGGAAATGTCCAAGTGGCCCTTCGTAAACGGAAATTCTGGAGATAGCAAGAGAAAGCGACAAAATAACTACGGTCGCATTTCCGACAGACGAGGATTTTTCATTGCCAGATCGACACGTGAATGAACTTATCGTGTCCACATGAGTACATGACGTGAGTCACAGTGCAGGTTCAGTCGCACAAGTCGCTCAGATCATCATAATTTCGAGTCAGTTGCTCTCGAGAGTGCCAGTAATAATTCATCAAGATAACAAACCACAAATCACCTCAGCCTGGATTCTTGGCACATGGAAAATGACAACTAGTTACTGTACACAGTACACACACCTCCAAAGAAGCAACGCGACGGACGAGCTGACGACAGAACTTAAATCGTACATTTGCTGCCGAGGTAATCTGTTCCAAGGGGCATGACACCATCATATGATTAAAAGAACAAACTTGACTGTTCTGATGAGAATGAGATACAACTGGCATGCCTGATTGCATGGCAAGCTGCAGTGATGAATCAGCATGTGAGACCTCTCAGTGACCATGTGAATGTAATTCGGAATTGATGCAACATCAGCAGAGATTTCGACAGCAAGCAGGCACGGGACATGAGCGAACCCGACTTGAGATGAGGCAACAGTCACAGAGTCCAGCTCATGCGTGGGGCCTTAACCACCTGCCGTGGTGTACCAGTCTCCAGCTAGTTCACAAGTAATTCTGAACCCTAGTGATAGGATCAAAGATCCCGGGGGTACTGTATGCATGCAAGCCCAGATCATGCTCTGCACCAGGCTAATGTTGGTCGCCAGCAAGGACCCAAAGTCTACCACAGATGTACCCGGAATCATGATGATGATACAAGATTATCGCAGTCCCGATTGCTTCCTGCCATTCTCATGTGGCAACACCGACGTAAAGCTTTTGCATGGAGGAATCAGGAGCCCCTGGCATGAAAAAAGTTGATACATCACTTTTCTTTCCTCAAACTCATCCTAAGAGCGAGGCAAAGCTTGATACCAAAGCAGCTGGAGAAAATGGCCGGCCCACACACAGTACATTTTGATGGGGAAGAATCTTTCAATAGACAGCTGAACAGAAAGAAATGTATGGAACTCACCTGAAAGGAGAGATGCCTCACAAAACTATCCTTGTTAGGAACCGACTAATGACACATCGAGTACCATTGTGCTGCCTCGTGCATCAGAGTTCAACTTTTCCATAACATTTAAACAAAGGAATCACGTCAGGTTTCTGTTCCAAAGCTGCAGATAAATCCATCATTCAACCAACAGTCACAAGAAATAATTCACAAGGAATCAACGAAAGAATCCATATTGTCGATCAATGGTATAGCACACCAGCCCTTACCAGTCTTCAACTTTTTATAACCACCACAAATATATCAATAAACCATGACATGTTGCTCCATGGGGACCATGAAAAGTTTTCGCTATACTCATATATTAAAAGGACAATTTGACCAGTGGAATGCACAAATCAATATAATGAATATCAACCAAAACAAAGGCAAGAACATGGAGATAGTTGAGTAGTCAAGAACTAATATTACATAAAAAATTCCACATAAACTGTATTGAGGGAAGTGTATAAAGTTTGCATCGTAACTCAGAAATTGCTTACATCTCAAAGTTAGTTCATGGGTATCCATAGACCATAGCAACCACAAGTCAAAGTTGGTGCACAAGTACCAGTTCAAGGAGGAATCCACAGACCAGCAAGATCAACCAGTGTAAGAAAACATCTGCTCCATGCCTCCATGTAACTACCATGTGGTTTGATGTTCACCCTCTCACCGAGTCCATAATAGTGATCCTTCTCCTTCCCCCACAGTAAATCTGTGCAAACATCTGCAAATTTAGTCCTAAGTAATCTTTATTGGTACTCAACACAGATATAAGATTTCATAAGTATTATATTCCCGTTGACCTGCAAAAAGATGAAAATAGCAAACAAACATGTAATACATGGTTGTGAAGTGGAAACTCAAAACGCAGAATATCAATGAGTCGCATGGTCACAGACATGAATTCGAACAATGTAAGCTGTAACTGTCAAATTTTTGTTTTGACTTACTAATATAACACACGTAAAGAGTAAAATGAAGCTATCAAAAGGCAGAATAGTGCACACATACTTTAACTGCCAACACCCAAGAACTCCAGAAAAATCTTAGAGGCCTCTGACTCTGAGTCTTCATGCTGAGTAGGTATTGATCCAGGTGTCCCAGTAGAATCAATTGGTAAACTAGCTTTTTTTTGTTCTGAACATGGATGTACGGTAGTTTGTGTTGATAAATTCTTCACATCTAGGTGGTTGTATTGCTTCACAATTTTTTGCTTTCCTGTTTCATGTTTTCCAGGGTGCTGAAGTTGGCTGCCATTTGCATTCCTTTGTTTCTCAATGGGCAAGGCACTTGGGTGCAGATAACTCGTATTTGGTACACCTTTGCTGAAGGGAAGAAACTGCACACCCTTCGGAATACGATTAGACATGTTTTGAGCATTGAGCGAGACACCAGACAGATTTTTAAGGATGGAATGCTGTTGTTTGGTAGAAGCAGAGGTCGCACGTCCACCACTGTGAACTGTTGAGCTTTTCTGACTACTTGTATACTCTGTGAGGGTTCTTTTCTCAAATGCCAGTGAAACATCAGATGTCTTTGCATCTGGTGCGGGAGTACCTTCTGTAGTTTGCATCTGACAAAGAATGGAATTTTTAGAAACTATTTAGCGACACTTAAATTGTCCTGGACTATTACATTTGAATAGGTAAGACGACAGAAAATTATTAGGGTCAATTACGTACCACATGAGAGAACTTGCATTTATCACCTCTGGAGCACATGCCATTGTTTTTGTAGTTATGGCATTCGTACTTTGACAACTCATGATCATATGGACACTGATCACCTTTCAAACAAGAACCACATGCAAAATGCTTGCATGGCTGTAAGAAATACAAACGTATTAGAAAGACATGACATGCATCGAAACCAAGAGGAAGGTAAGACGCACTTTGGTAAAGCTATGGTTACACCCCACCCACACACAAACAAAAGAAAAAAATTAACATGTCCTAAGAATCACATACATTCAAATTATAAATACTCCCTCTGTCCACGAAAGAATGAAATTTTGGTTTTGTCCTATGTCAAACTATCGTAAATTTGATCAAGTTTATATAAAAATATAACAACAATTATGCTATCAAATATGTATGATATGAAAATATGTTTCAACAAGAATCTAATGATACTAATTTGGTAGCATAAGTTTTAATATATTTTGATATACATTTGGTCAAAGTTACAACGGTTTGACTTAGGACAAAGCTATGATTTCATTCTTTTGTGGACAGAGGGAATATAATATGAGCACCCATAATTTTGTGGAAAACCTTAATTTTAGGCACCAGTAATAGGCTGTTTGGATTGAGGGAAATGGAGAGTGGGATAGGGAAATGGAAGGTGGGATATCCCTATCCCTTGCTTGGATGGTAGGGATAGGGAAATACATGTGAGTATATTTCCCTATCCCATGGTTAAACTTTATCTCATTCCCAATCCCAATCCAAACACCAACTTAGGCCTAGTTTGGCAACTAGTGTATTGAGGTGGATTGAAGTGGGTTGGAGGGGATTGAGGGGTTTTGTTGACTTACAACACACCTCAACCCACTCCAATCCACTTCAATCCCCCTCAAACCACTAGTTGCCAACCTAGGCCTTAAAGATTTTTTTTTTTTTTTGCTTTACCATCTTGCACAGGTCAAATGGAGCTTATTGAAATAAGTATGTGGGAGTGCGCATTAAATGTGTTACTTTTTTTAGTGGGTGTTACCATATTCCTAAATACAAAGGCAGAATTACGACAGTAACTTGGGACAGATTGACTGATGGCTTAGAAAATAGGTTTACTGTGGAGGACATACCATTGTATAGAAACACATTACAGATATAGTTGTGTACTATAATGCATAAAAAACACTAAAACCATAGACACTACAACATACGTACCTTAGATTTTGTCAAAGGTGTGAAATCATGGGAGAAGTTGCAACTATCGCCCTGCAAGAGAGAAGAGAGAATAAGTAAACACAATCAGAAAAAAGTTGATATATATTTGTTATACAAAAAGAAAATCCACTGAGTATGAAATGGACAATTTTATGTCAAGCAACTTTTACATTTGATGATATCTAGCAAACAGGACTTTGTGACGATGACTATATCGCAATAGATTGAAACCACACCATAGATGAACTTTCAGCCTAAAAGAAGGCAGAAATGTAAAAAAGAGAAGCACAAGAACTGGATGAACACAATATCCCTTCAAGTGAATAGGTAAGGGATAAGTTGAGCACAAGAACTGGATGAACACAATATCCCTTCAAGTGAATAGATAAGGGATAAGTTAGGTTGGCCAGATAAAACTTACATGCTGACAGTTCCCATACTTATAGTATCGGCAAGGTGGTTTTTGCTTTATTAGAGGCTTAAGCTTTGGTCTTATGACTCCATTAGCTATGCGTTCCTGTGCTCGCTTCATTCTTTTATTTTTCTGCAAGTCAGTTGTCAATAACATTAGAAAGCAAGTTTGGCCTTAAGAAGAAACAGTTCATACAACAGTAAATGGAATTCAGATGGTATCCAGACTAACACACCGTCTTTGTAGCCTTCCTCGTTTCTGTCATAGAGCGTTTTTTCTTCTTCTCAGGGTTGGGAGCCTGAAATATATTGGAAGGGCGGAACATTGGTACATCCAGACAAAAAGATCAGAAGAGAAGAACCTATTGTAATCATGGCACCAAGATGGCCATCTGCGACATGAAGTTTTGTGATCCTCTCACAGAGTGTACAAGTTATATGGTTATAAGGTATGCAATTTACAGCCTAGACATGTAGGATTTGTAAAAGAGATAAGCTACTGAATTCAATTGATCACATGAAACATTGAACCTGACTAGGTAAACGAACTGAATGCATGATTGACAAAAGACACAACAAACAAAGATTGTTTAAAACCAATACTGGTTAATAAAGAAAAGTCTGTTGTATTCAATACCTCATTGTTAGGCAGCGGAGTCTCATTCCAAACCACGACATCATCATAACTGACAGCTTGAGCCCTGGCAACAGAAATTTGAGCATTACTCCTGACATTAGCATCCTGGTCCAGTAAAAGATGGCCATTTCCTGGAATTTCAGGTGTTGAGTTCAAATTCTTAAACCCAGTGCCATTATCGCATAATTCATTCGCCACTGAGCCTTTGGTAATGGAATCACCTCCCAATTCCTCATCTTCAGCATCTTCATCTCCAAGCTCAGAACTGTCAGATTCTTCTGAATCCAAATCCTGAAACTCGCCCTCAATCTCTCCTTCCTCAAAACCACCACCAGCAATCTGCCCACAATCTGAATTATTCATGGGTTCCCCATCTTCAATTCCGTCTCCAAATTGTTTCAAAACCTCAGACACGTTGCTATTCTGCAGCCCACCTTCGGAAGCTGCACAGCTCTGCGCTGCTATGTCTCCATCAGCAACATCATCAATCAGCCCTGTGAAGTCGGTCAACATCGCGTCAAACAGAAGCTGGCCCTCGTCATCACCCATTGCTTCCTCTACCGCTCCATCAACCTCCGTCTCCAAGCAGGCCTCCACCGACTTCAAAGCCTCGTCCTCCACCACCGCCTCCGCCAGTCGAACTCCAACCTCTGACTCCTCACCCTCGTCGCTAGTCTTACAGGACATTCTTTCTGCAACAACTGCCGCGCCCGCATCCTCGACCGGGTCGCCAGTAGGGTTCGCCGCGGCCGGCTGAGTCCTCGATGGCGAGACGATCCCGTGGAGTGAAGGGTCTCCCGCATCCGATGCCTCACCTTCCACACCCTTCAGCCGATCAAAACCGGCAACGCCAGGGGCCTCTGGGGAAACGACAACGACAGAGTCCCGGCCTATAGGGCCCGCGGCGGCGGGTTCGAGATCTGGCGGCGCGGAGCCCTCGTTGGGCGGCGGGTGGAGGTGGAGGCAGTGGGAGAAGAGGCGGGAGAGCGTGCGGAAGGAGGCGCTGTCGAGGTGTGACCGCCGGCGAGTGATGACGGCAGCGGCGACGAGGGGGGCGGGAGTCGGTGCCACATACGGCGTCGCGAGGGCGTTCTCCATGGCTTCCATGGTTGAAGGGACTGGGTGGGCTGGAACTAGGATTTAGGGCTCAGCTCGCCGCCGGCGGCCCGACGAAGAGAGGGGTTCTTCAAGAAAAAACCATCGCGGAGGAGGAAGGAAACGGCTTGCGGCGGCGGCCGGGCAGGGATTGCGGCGCGGGGGGCCTGGACGACGGTGGACGTCGTTCCTTTTCCTAAAATTTTCCTTGGGCCACGTTCAGGCTGAGGGCTCATCACTACATGGGCTGAAAAGTTGTGATGGGCTAAGAGACTATAGTGGCTATAACGGGCCCTCTGCCTCAAGAACAGAAGTAGGCGGACGGCAGCATCAGTCCGTCACCCTTGACGACGATGGCAACATCCTACCGCCACCAGTTGCCTAGATATGCCCACGCCGGTCATGGCCTGGAGGCACGCACCCGAAGCCCCCGTGACGTGGAGATGACCGATAGCACCGGCACCACCCGAGGCTCTGGCCGTCTGGCGACATGGAGGAGGAGCACCGCTCTCATGTCCATAGCTCAGCACACGGGCAATCAATTTGAAGCGCCGGATCTTTCGCCTCGGCTCGAAAAGGAAACTCACGGCCCTTGAGAAGAGGATAAGTGCAATGGCTATTTCTGGATTAAAACTCCAGCACTGGATATAAAATGCATATCCAATAATTTCGTCCGGTACATATACTATATATATAGCATTACACAATTGAGTAAAAAAAGCCATCATTAGTTCCAACTAATTTTTATTCTTGGTATCAAAAGAAAATTACTCTCGGGTAGAAAATTGTTGCATTAAGAAATGTCAAGTAATATGCGGCGTGAATTTGGTCACCCCATATATAGTTACTTACATGTAGCTACTAATATTGTACCTTCAATTTGGAAGGTCGCAAAATATATGGTCATGGGGCTAGTTGTTTGAAAAATAAATATTACTCTCAATGCATGAGTAGCGATTTTTATTTTTTGCTTGCTCAATATCATGTTCTAAAAACATTGTATCATGTACACGTTACATGATAGAAATAGAATGAATAGGCATTTGGATTGACGTATTGTAAAATCATGATGAAACTGATACTCCGTGCTTGATCACTACATACAAGTACATCACGCGTTGTTACTCGTACTTGTAGCAACGCATGGACATTATGCTAGTAATAATCTTAAATTTGAAAAGTTGTCCAACTAAACAAGCAATTGACCTGCATTTTGGCTTGATTAGAAATGGTGTGGCCAGTGGGGCACCCAGGCGCACGATAAAATGACACGCATCGTCATTTGAGCTACGAAAGGCAAATGGTGCGCGATTCTGTGCTGCATCCTTCAAAAATTAGAAAAGGAAAACGATATTTGAGCAAACTTTTTCGCAAAGTCCTAGTTTGCTTAGACATAGAACCGGCACTGTATTTGAGCAGTTGAGCTCGATGTTCTCAGATACAGTAGCAGTGTGCCAATTGAACAGGGCTAATTTAAGCGATGTACTATATACGAATATCAGGTGGCAGAATCCTAATATGAACAAGAACAACCCCACTATTCCTCTCCAGATCAAGCTATTCATGATCATGGCTGCACCTCTAGTGCTCCACAAACTGCATTGGCTCCACCAGATACGAGCAGTCATCGCCCCACCCGCAAGGCCGTCCTGTCAACTCCTCGACGTCGACGCCGGCCGCGGCCTCGTATGCTTCACCTCCCATGTCAGCGACAGGGATCGCGTCCAGCTCGTCCCACACATCACGCCAAATGCTGTCCATCTCCTGATCACTCCGTTCTTGCGCAGGCCACTCGTGTTTCGCGGCCGTGCCGCCATCGCTGCTCCCCGTACAGATGTCAGCCGCCGCCACCCCTGTCGCCGCCGTGGTGAGCGCAGCTTCTTCCGTGCCACTCCTCAGCGGCGAACCACCGTGCCGATGCTCTTCGTTCTCCATGACCATGAGCCGGTGCCTTTTTGCAGCGCCACAGAGCTCGTTCTCCTTGGCGTAGCTGCTGAGCAGGACCTTGTGCACGAAAGCTGGGTTGCTCAGCACCTTTGCGAAGAAGCCGAGGGCTCGCTGCTGCATCCTCTCGTTGCTCAGGACCCTCTCCTCCAAGGCGTCGAGCTGAGATCGGCAGATGCTCTGCTGCTGCTTCAGCGCGATGACTTCGGCCCTCAGTGCTGCGCGGTCTCGCTTCAGAGTCTCCACCTCGCCGGGATCCCTGCTGGGCTGTCCGAAACAAGCACTACTTGCGCCGCGGTTTCTTGGCTGTGCTTCCACCTGAGGCTTGGAAGTGGAAGCGCGCCGCCGCTTGATGTTCGTCAGCAAATGCTTCTGGCCGGCTAAGAACGATTCGTTTGCAAACTCCCAACGATCCGGATTCACCTTCCGGAACCCCTGCACAACAGGAACAGAGCCATTAACATTTAGACAATCAAGCTTTGGCTACAATGTTTTCCCATTTTTTTCTCAAACACTTCTACTATGAGCCCAAATCACTGGCTCTGTATTATGCAATATCTAACTATTGTAAAAAAAATTAGGAAACAAGAAAAATGAAGTTAAAAGTGGCATTGCAATTTAGCACACCAAAGAACCCATTGCACAATCAGTTGCCACAGAAACAAAGTCTCCTGCAGGTCATGGGACAGAAGCCACACACATTAGCGGAGCCCCACATCATCAAAACGACAAAGGGAAGAACTAATTTCAGTTAGACAATAATGTGCCCATCACCTTTTGCTTTTTAACTGTTAAAGGCTGGACAGGTCATGAGATTCAGTACTTCAGAGCAGCGGAGTAGAATTTGATTACGACATACCAACAACTGCTTGGGCACTTGCAGTCTCCAGCAGGAAGCACATTATCCTCATAGTTTTAGTGAAATCAAAAAGCATAGGCATCTTAGATTAGTTACAACGTGAAGAGACTGGGATAATCTACCATCATAGTGGATGGAGCTGATGAAATTCAAAAAAATCGTATTCATCATAAAAGATTAGATCGCTGTGTCATGATTCTTGATGAACACAAGGGAGTGGCATGATGAAACATTTCGGCTGTATACGCTAATGTAGCTACATCACAGCTGAATTCAGTGATATATATGTGTTGCCGACTATTTCAGCTTTCATGATGACACTGAAACACACAACCTGCTACACCCAGCAGCTCAAAATCCAGATTAAAGGGAAATGGGTCAACATAGCTTTACACCATTCAACTGTTATCTCTGCACATTATCTTAAGAAAACTGTTATCTCTGCAAAATTCACCCCATGGTTTAATAAATTTCAAAACATGGGGAAAAAACCTAGAATAGCACATGAGAGCGCCATCGCGTGTTAGTACCGCCACCAATTCGGACTAAAACAGAATACTCAATTAACAGGATACCAGTATGTGTACACATTAGCCACAACGTTCAGGCAGCTAACACAGACATGAATTCATTTGAAAAAGATTTCCACCACTTCCGTTTTTTTCAGCACATGAAAACCATGACCAACTATGGAGTATGGACAGATAAAAACCGGTAAGAAACTGAAGCAGATGAATCGCCAGCAACAGTTTTCGAAAGAAAGACAAAACATACGAGATAACTAAACCATGCCAATCGCCGCACCGCACAATCCAGCCATTTTACTGACCAAATCAATAAATCATACACAAAGCATGAAAGCGATTCGAACGAGCAGGTCTCCTAAGTTGCAATTACAGGTGAGCGTGCGTGCGGAAGGGGGGAGGGGGAGATACGTACGTAGATGTTGAGCTGCCTGACGAAGGATGCGAAGTTGGCGTGCTTGAAGAAGCGAGGGAGGAGGCCGACGGCGAGCGCCTGCGGGTCCCACACCACGAAGCTGTTCCCGGCGCCGCCGGGCGCCCACGACACCACCGCGTCCGTGGCCGCGTCCGCCACCATCTCGTACGTCTTCGCCACGAACGGCGCCGGCTGCGGAGGCCCCTCCGCCATCGCCCGCGGCACCGCCACCGCTTCCAGCGCCCACGGCTCCGGCTTCTGCTCCAGCTTCACTGCCGCCATTGCTTCGCCTCCGAGCCCGACGCCGCTCGCGCGCGCTGCCCTGGGCTGCTTGGAGCCGCTTGGCCTGGGGGCGATCGGGCACGAGGTGGAGGAGGAGGACGAGGCCATCTGGCTGCGCGGTGCGGTGAGGTGTCTGGGGTTAACATTTATAAACTGCTATATATAAGTATTATTTGTTTTATAAATACAGTGGGTGGGTTTCGTTGAAACTAAAAGAAATGAAGGGATTTGAAATAAACATTTGGATCGTCTGAAAAAGGGAAATTCTAGTTGAGCACATCATGAACATCATCATACTCAAATTCTTTTTCTTCGACATGTTGTGATAGATGGCTACCAATCATGTGTCCGTGTCATGTTGGCCTACGCCGAGCAGCTGGTCCAGTAGTTCTTGCGAGCTTGATTAGCCTGCCGAGCACTAGAGAGCCGAGGCAGGAGATTACGGGTGTAAATGTAAATGGTATGATTATTATGGGTCAGTATTTGAGTCCCGATCTATTTTAAAATGGTTAGGATCTGATTTGTAGCCGAGTCAGTATATTTAGTATTTGAATCTGTATATCCAAAGTTAAATATATAGCTATTCAAATTTTATTTGATTCCAATCTGATTTTTTTTTTTTAAATATGAAAATATAGAATCATGATATCCATTCTTGTCCGACCTGGTTATATCCTATAGGAGATGGACATATGAAAGTGGTGGGGAGCAGCCATCAAAAAGGATAGGAGCAGCAAGGCTGGGAGATGCACGTGTCCTACTAGATCCACTTCAGTCGGAAGCCTAGGAAAAAGGAATAAGTTCAACTTTAACCCTCAACTATGTTTTCGGCTAAAACCGGACATTTGAAGTCAGTAAACAAGTCCACATTAGTACCTCGGCTTGGTTTCGGGGCTTTTTGGTGATGACCTGGAGTGGTTTTTATGCTGACTGGTTACTTGGGACAAAGGTAGTAGCCTACTACATATTAGGTAATGGTTTGCATTCAAGGTGAGGGTTCTCTAGAAGCACTAGGTTATTTTTGGAGGCCAATGGGTAGAGAGAAGTTGAAGACAAGGGTAAAAGAGACACATTTTCTTCACCTTTTTGCTCTCTAAATCTAAGGAAATATTATTAAAAATTAAAATCATCACAGTATGTTTTGATAAAGAGTAACGATTTCATAAGAGTGCTTGGCAAATTCGAGCGTTGGTAGTGTGAAATGATGAAAACCACATAATTAGAATATCCCACAACAATTTTCCCTAAAAAAACGAGTGTTGACTAAGTAGCAGTGGGGAAGGGGGGCAGACTCACTCTAAAATTATATAGGATGCAGACTATGTTTGCTACTAATGATAGTATTTGAGTCTAATTTTCTACTAATTGTGTTTTTAAGTGTATTTTTCTACATAATATTGCTTGTCAAATAATTCTCCAAGTTAAATTTCTAGGCTCGTACCTGTGACCAAGGACATTCGAGTGATGGGCTGATGGCTAGCCAAGAAAAAAACATTTGACAGTGCCTTTAATTTTCATGATATGATTTCTCTATTGACATTTTGACATATCGATAGTCAATTGTCTTATTAAGAAAAAACTACTTCTTGTGTTCTAAATTGCCTTACTTTATGCATGTATGTTTAATATGCGTCTAAATTCATTAGCATCCATATGAACGTGGACAAACAAAAAAGAGATAAAACCCTTTATAATTTGGAACAGAAGGATTATAAAAGTATTATTCCCTTTGTTTTATTGTGACCTTTTTTGCCCTAATGAAACTTCATGCACGGCTTGCATTTTCTTAGTTTACATAGTTTTAAAATATAACAAAGTTGTCAAATGACGTTTCAACTTTCAACAGCGTTATTAAGAAAACGGAGGCAGCACGGGGGACCATGAGCTTCAGGACCTCAGTTTCCAGAGGCAGGCGCCAAGTGCCAACCGAATCAAAAGTATCTGCCCCAGAAAGCATAATATATCTTAGCTTCAGAGCCGTGGTGCCACGGCAGAGCATGAGTACCCACGTACACGACGCTCAAACACGTAACAGTGGGTAGGAGTGGCCCGGCGAGCGGCCGCCACGGCAGCACACCGAGCGGAGCAAGCAAAGGCAACGCGTCCAAGCCTACCATGATAGTATTCATCACTGCATCACAAAAGAAAATGGCAACAGGTATTATCCTACTATACTCTGGGACCTCTGAAATGAACCACCCGATAAGGTACTGAGACAAGCCCAAGTGGCGAGGACAAAGCACCGGCACAACACGCTCGGGTGTGGCACGTACACAAGAAACAAATGCAGCAACCACAGCCCACAGGTCCGCAGCCGCTCAAAATAAACTCATTGACGGGGGGCAAATCTTCGACAGTCCCTCAAGACTTGTTTATTTCGCACAAGAGTCGTTTCGCAATAATAGAATTCATACATAATCTGCTGCTTGCGTTGGGGCTAACCTTCAGGGTGGTAAGCAAAGCATTCATAAACTTCAAAACTCCTATGTGTTCATACAAAGAGCACAATACAAATCTGCAGTATAGAAGAAACCGAGAGCTTGCTATAAAACCTCTCTAAACTGTAATCCTGTGCCTGCCTTTGGCGATTCTCCGAGCAATCACCTTGCGCCCACCCTTGGTCGATTTACTGCAGAACCAAAATAACAAGGGTGTCAGCGCACTGAGCCACCACCACTCAAACCAAAAATTGTATACAACCTCAGGCAAACCAACTTTCTGATCCAACTGAGGCGAGCGAGAAAAGGGGGCATAAACAGTCAACTTGAAACTCATCATCATTTAGGGTTGAGGGATGGAAAATAGTGGCACACAGTTGAACTGGATCAGGGGGAGAGAAAGCGAGGGAGGGAGACCAACCGTGTAAGAAATCCATGGGTTCTTTTCCGCTTGATGGTACTGGGCTGGTAAGTTCTTTTTGGAAGTAACTGAAGGGGTTCATTAGCCACAGGATCCTCGACTACAAATAGCACAATACAAACATCAGATTATAGTCAAAAGCCTACAAGTTATTATCAAATACAGAAGCATTCAACCAAACAACTATGACAATATTTTCAGCAGCAGGAGTAACAAGGAGCAATCACTGTTTGGGACCATGTAAGCAGTAAACAATCCAGAAATAGCAAAAGGAACATTGGGTACTTGAGTATTTCTCAGACACTTTATACCCAATTTCAGGACAATCCACAGCGATGCAACAAGCGACAGTCACCATTTGGCACATGCAAGTAGAAAATCACAAGAATAGCAAAAAGAAACTTGTGTAATTGAGTATTTCAAGCGCACTTTCTACCAAACTTTAGGACTTAATTCGATGTAAACGATAGGTTTATGAGTGGGAGAAGTTCCCAAGCTCCACGCAATCTCACTTTAAGACAATCAAATGATTCACATAATCAACCTTTCCATTCTGCCACAGGTTAAATAGTGCAAAATGCATTGCAAGCCATGTTTTTATTTGTCAAGGTTGATCAACCACCTCATCTTACTTTCAACATCAACAGAATAACACATATTCAGAAGCCCTCTGTTTATGAATCATAAAGACAGAGCACAAGCCCTAAACATTCTTTTGTCTAGCACACAGCCATTAGTGGACCAGATACACCCTCAATCATCATTTGGGTGGCAACTTCTTCAGAATATTTCACCAATATACCTACAGCTCATGTAAGCCAGGCAGCATCCGCTGAATGCCTTAAGCTACAACTAGTTAACAAAACAAGTACCAACACACCCTCCTAACATAGGTAATAGCAGCACATCACCATTCAGGAAGATCACCATGGGATTTCAGACAAAACATAATGAATGTCCTGGGATTCTAACAAACGAAGCACCCTGTACTAAACCATGCCAAATTCTTCCCGAACCCGCAAACAATCCAGGCTCAATCAATCAGAAATCGCCGTAGTGCTATAACTGCAGATCACATAAATTAGTTTGGTTGCAGTCTGCAGCAGAAACCATGAAGGTTTGGAGTACTCACAGCACAAACTCAAACTCACGGCATCCATTTCTGCATCCAACAGGAAGCACAGATCCGAGCCCCGATTGTATGTAAAACTAAAAATCACGGCCTAATTCATAGGCGAGTGTGTGAGGCGAGCGAGCGGTACCGTCGTCGATGAAGAAGCGAAGCGAGGGGAGGCCGCAGGGGAATGAGATCTCGCCGGGGAGAGAGCTGAGCCTGGCGACCGCGTCCGCGTCGTGCGCGTCGAAGCGCCCCGCCTGCGCCTGCGCCGGCGGCAAAGGAACGTGCGGCTGCGGCAGCCTGGAGAGGAGCGGCAGCCCCGCGCGGAGCAGGGAGGAAGGTGGCGGGGACGCGAGGACGCGGCCGAGGAGGGAGGATCCCGCCCGCGCCAGGGTCTTCGCCGCCGATGCCATTGCCGAGCACCTTAAACCCTAGGCTTGGCTTCTTCTCCTCGCTGCTCTGCTCTCCCCACACCCACGCCGGCCGCCGCCGTCGGGCTGCTGCGAGTGCGAGCTATGGCCCTCGAATGGGCCGAACAGTGACTTCGATAAGGCCCAATAATCTTAGGGCCGTGTGAAGCGTTTTTTTATTTTTTAGATTTTTATTTTTTCGTTTTTACAAAAATATACACCGGTTGGTAATATTTGCAGAGGTAGTCGACCGGCGCCCGGGGTCCGGGCGCCAGGGGCCTGGGCCATCCGACGGCGTCGGACGCGGCCGACGTCGTCGCCGTCGCCCAGGGGCCTGGCGCCCAGCCACCAGGCGCCAGGGCTGGGCGCCAGGCGCCCAGCCACCCGGCGCCAGGCCCCCAAGTTTTTTTTTTTTTTGCTAATCTCACGATTAAAATCTCGTGTTTGTTTAATCTCGCTGTTTAATCTCGTGCATCTGATCCGAGTTAGATTCTAACCATTTTGCTTCAACCTTGCATATTATATTAGCATTTTAAATTAGCGTTTCGACTCTTTCACCAGGACCCCTCCAGTTTATTTTGACCCCAGTTTATTTTGAAATTACAAGTATTTTGCTCTATTTTCTTTCTCTATTTCCTATTTCCTATTTTGCGTATGTTTATTTTGAAATTATAAGTATTTTTAGGTCACGTTGTTCTGTTTCGCGAAGCAGATCTTGTCGGCGCTTTAGCTCATCCTCCCTCCTCTTCAGTTCTAAATACTACTAGATGTAAATATTACTACAATATACTACTATTAAAACTTAATAACAAATAGTACAAATAAATACTAAATATAACAAAATATATATTCAACTAAATACTAATACTAAATACTAAATCCAGTTATTACAACGGGTTACAACTGCGCACTACTACACTAATACATTGCGCACTACTACACTAATACATACACTGATACACTAACTACTACTACACTAATACATACACTAATACACTAACTACTACGTACACTAATACACTAACTAACTAATACACTAACTAATCCCCCTAACTAATGCCTCCTAGCGCCGGGGCTCCGGGCGCCAGGCCCACGTCCGCGTCGGAGACTCCCACAACTGAAGAGGAGGGAGATGAGCTAAAGCGCCGATAACATCTGCTTCGCGAAGCAGAACAACGTGACCTAAAAATACTTATAATTTCAAAATAAACATACGCAAAATAGAAAATAGGAAATA
The DNA here is from genome assembly GCA_022530915.1 of Paspalum notatum. Classification (NCBI taxonomy): domain Eukaryota; kingdom Viridiplantae; phylum Streptophyta; class Magnoliopsida; order Poales; family Poaceae; genus Paspalum; species Paspalum notatum. Next base: position 19,351,087 of record CM039686.1, read on the forward strand.
GAGAAAGAAAATGGAGCAAAATACTTGTAATTTCAAAATAAACTGGGGTCAAAATAAACTGGAGGGGTCCTGGTGAAAGAGTCGAAGCGCTAATTTAAAATGCTAATATAATATGCAAGGTTGAAGCAAAATGGTTAGAATCTAACTCGGATCGGATGCACGAGATTAAACAGCGAGATTAAACAAACACGAGATTTTAATCGTGAGATTAGCAAAAAAAAAAACTTGGGGGCCTGGCGCCGGGTGGCTGGGCGCCAGGCCTCCGGGCGACGGCGACGACGTCGGCCGCGTCCGACGCCGTCGGATGGTGTCGGATGGCCCCACACCTGGCGCCCGCCCCTGGCGCCCGGACCCCGGGCGCCGGTCGACTACCTCTGCAAATATTACCAACCGGTGTATATTTTTGTAAAAACGAAAAAATAGAAATCTAAAAAATAAAAAAAACGCCCGTGTGAAGCGACAGCCGCTGTGGTGAGTGGTGAACCTTTTTTTTTTAATGTTTTGCTGGAAAAGACTTGTTTGGGTAATATCGGATTTGAGTGGTTTGGAGAGATTGGTGTGTGTTTAAATCCTTAATAGATTAAAATCCTCCTCAATGAACTCCAATCTCCCTCAATTCAATGTTACCCAAACAAAACCTTAGAGTAAGGCTATAAGCGACAACAACCCACCGTATATTTCAAATTCTTTTACAGTACGCATACGGTGTTTTGCACTTTCATTTAGCCTCTCTAGTGAGTATAGCTTAAAAAAAATGACCTGGTCGGTGTCAACGGTTAACGCGGGTGAAAGCGTAAAGCCAGCGGGCATGAACAATGTTTTTGTTCATCCGGGAAGCAACAAGCAAGTTGCTGAGAAGGCACACAAGTCCCCCTGATCAGATAACCATCCGGGTTAATTCTTTCTTGCACGGCCACGCCCTCGCGCTCGAATGAACGTATACGTATGTACCTAGCCAAGCCCAACCAAAGCAGTCACGTCTATCGCCTCATGTGCCCGTCGTCTTACATATACCATCCGTGCACGAGATTAACATGCTCACAGCATCTCCAACTGCCTGGACTTTTTATCACATGAATACTGGAGCATGCAGAGATACGTGAAGGCTTTCTCACAACTTGCAGCTAGCGTGCGTTAGCTCCAGTCATTTGTGGATGGATAATAGGTGGGATTAACTAAAAGGGGTGGTGAATGGTGATGCATATGCATAGTTTGTTAGGCTGAGGTCACACCAGAGCGTGAATATATGGTTGTAAAATGAATAAAGTTTGAAATATACAGATGGGGTGTATGTTTGAAACATAGACGATGTGATAGACGGACATCGTTTCAGATGCGCGAGCCTAAACATTTGAGATGCACGAATGGGAGGGCAGTATATTTTGAGGGTCCCATCCCATCCAGGTGCTTTCGTTCTTGGCGTTGTCAGAGATGAGGATGCATGCATCTCCGAATCCGTGGGAGCATCTCGATCACTCTCCTCTCTCCAATCTCCATCCATCATTCTTGCTTGTTGATAAGGGCCTGTTGATAAACAAGACCGTATGCATGCCCTGGAAGCCCGGCAAATGCAGTGCGTGCGTTGCGTCAGTGGTGGTAGTGCCGGGTGGTGTGATGGATTTTAATGCGTGCAAGAACCGGTAGAAGCAGCTAGCAGCAGCACTAGCTTCTCCGGCCGGTTGCCCTGTACCGATTCGTGGGGACTGGGGACCAACCATCCAATCCCAATTCCAGTTCCAGTTCCAATTCCAATTCCAATTCCAATTCCAATTCCAATTCCAATTCCAATTCCAATCAACGACGTGCAGTGGGCAACCTCAACGGCCGGCGCTCTGCCTAGTCAAATCGACAACGCGATTCTTCTGCTGCTTCCGGCCGGTCGATCAGTCGTCGCAATTACTGCAATCCCAGCTCCGTCACCTCATTTGGAATTTTTGGATCGTATATACTCCCACAACACAAGTTCAGCAGTTAATTCTTGGCTGAGTCTGCATTCTGATCTGATGATGATGCAACAAAGCTGAAGGAAGTGTGCAAGATAGGCCAAGGGGATTTCCTCCTGTAACGCTTGTGCTCCAATTTACAGTTCTTTAGTTTGACCTAGCCTAATATGCATGCCAAGTGTCCACCTTTCTTTCCCGCAACAACCTCTTCTCTTCTCTCCTCGAGAGAGACTTGGTTGTGCTGGTTAAGTCAAGCTCAAGACAGAATGCGATACAGTATATATATTTTTTCAATTCAACTTCAGTCATAAGAAATTGACATTTCCAACCGATTAAGTTAAAACGTACCACTAATCCCAGGCTAACAGTTGCTGGTTGGAATGCCCGGTCGACATGCTTAAATTGTGGCAACGACTAATGGTAGCTCCATAAAAGGGGGGCCACGTTGCATTACTTGCGCCCCTGAACACCCTCTGCTCCCTCCTCTTCTCTCTCTCTCTCTCTCTCTCTCTCTCTCTCTCTCCGCTTTGTCCATTATTTCCTCACCGTTTCAAGGAACAGGTACGGTGTGGATGATCCTGATACCTTCATGCTTCTGTGCTTCTTGCTATCTAGCTAGTATCTTCCATTCTGTTTGTAGTTACCTAGCCTGTTACCTGAATGCTGATGTAGCGCTAATTGCTAGCCAGGAGCTAGTTGACATGGATCATGTAGATCTGCTGCTCTTATAGCCATCTTGTGTAATCATGCATGCCCCTTTTCTTTGTTTGCAAAAAGTTTCACCATGTTTTCTTTGGATTTCTCTCTTGGGTTTCTATAAGTAATGGGTTTATGCCTGAGGGTTTGACTGTAAGGATTATGCTTTAGGATGGTCCTGGATGATCCACCCCCCCCCCCCTCATGGGTCCAAACAAAATGAATTAGAGCTTAGAAGTTGCATGGAAATTGCAGAGCTTGCTCTCGTCTTCGAGATATATTCACTCAGTGATGATTTCTAAAACATGAGAATTTTTACGGTGCTTGAGAGGAACCTAGTTCCGAGTCTATACGTTTTTGGTTTCGGCCCATAAGTTTAGTGAGATAACCGGAGGAACCTTTGGTTCCGGGTCCATGAAATTTAAGTTCCGGTCCACAAGATTTAAGTTCCGGTATACAACTTTGGTTCTTTTGAATGGGTTCCTCCTAAGTTTTAACCATTAGAATGAAGCCAATAAATGGCTACAATTAACTCCAAGCACTGTAACAAACCTCCTAAAACATAGTGTGAACTGAGTTATTTCGGCAGAAGACACTGGACATTTGCATTTGGTGATTGGGAGACAGATTCCTGAAACCTGGATTTATGGTCTTGCAGTATGCTAACAACAATTAGCACTTTTTCCTCAAATATAGTTTTTTAGATAAAGTTTCCTCAAATATAGTTGGAGTTTGCATTTCGCTCCCTTGAATCTCCTCTGGTAGATTGCTTACATTTGTTCCTTTACATATACCATCGCAGTCTACGAGGAGGAACAGAACAAGATGTTCTTTCAGAGGAAGAACTCAAAGAAAGTCAAGGACTCTGAAGGGTCTCAGAAGAAGGGAAAAGACAGCCGTGGGAAGAAGGACCTTTTTGATCGTGCCAAGGTCGGGCTTAATGCCCTTGCAGGAAGCCTCCAGTCAGCGAAGAACGGTTAGTCATTTCTGTTCCTTTTTATCCATGATTTTGTGTGCAAGGAATGCCATCCAGCTTCAGAAGTGGCTATTCTTCGTCGAGTTCTTCAGCCTCTACAAATACTTGTCATGATAGGAAATAGTAATTGATAGCATATATACCCACATGGCCGCATTTGATCAATACATAACAGTCAAAGCTGTTTGGTTGCAAGTTGTCATCGTTAGATAATAACACGGCAAATAGCTGATTGATTGTTGCACAGAGTTGTCTACCTAAATGACTTTGAAATTACCTTGATATGGACCTGAAAGGCTACATTTTTATGGCACACGCTTTCAGTCAAAGTCAAGAAAATAGAACTGCTGGTTCTGAACTTCTGATAAGTGAGTGATAGATATATATACTACATTCTGGCAAAATAAAGAAAAGTTCTAATTCCCAGAAGGTTTCAGACCTGAATTTTAAAGTAGTGCCGGATCGGATCGTGTCTTGTATATTGTTTCCACGTTATCTGTCCTAAGGCCTACCACGTTGTGATTTTAATAATTTTCCTGATCCCTACCTATGGGCTTAATCGACAGACGCCGAAACAGCGACGGAGAAGCTTCAAGGGGATATGAAGTCAGGCATTGAAACGATCTTGCACAAGGGCTCAGGCCTTCTTGAGAAAGCGAAAGAAGAGCTCGGAGGCCACTCCGAGGCCGGCCGTTCAAAGGAACTAGGTAAGCTTCACTCATTTAGAGTGGCTTCAAAGGAAAACAAAGGGTTCTTGCAAGATTTCATGAATCGTCTAGTATAGCATCAAGTTGATCACGTGGTCCTTGTTGATGTTTTATTTCAGAAAGAAAAAAATTGCCTGCATTTTTGCTAGCGCAGTTCAATGTTCTGAGTTAGAATTTTTTTCAGTCTAAATTAGATCCTAGAGAAGTTATAAAGTCAAACCATCCCTTTGAGGCAATGATAAAAATCTTCAAACCTGGCACATAATGAAGAGTTGGTATGCTTCAGTATGACTGCGTGAGGATCCATAAGTAACACTTGTGCAGTAAACAGCGGCCCATGTTTAACGGAACATACCTAGGATGTTACTCTAAATGTTATTGGAACATGGATGCATCTGGAAAATTAAGCAATTGAAACATCTTATCTTGCTATTACTAATTAGAGGTTAAAAAAAAGCATGAATTGTGATTGCGCTAGAAAAAAAGATAAATACTAGAAATTCTCATAAAAATTAGAAACATCTGGCCTCCATCAACTAGTATCAATAATACTGGCCATTAGATCTATTATATTTTCTAAAAAAACATTATTACTAATTAGAGGTTCAAAAAAAGTACGAATTGCGAAGTAAGCTAGAAAAAAAATAAATACTAGAAATTCTCACAAAAATTAAAAATATCTGGCCTTCCATCAAGTAGTATCGAATACTAGTAGCCATTGGATCTTTTATATTTTCTAAAAAATTACCCACCATGTTATTATGAAAAACCATTAAAGTAACCCCCTAAATTTTCATATAAATTACCCACCAAGCCATTATGAAATATGAATTAAAATAACCCCCTAAATTTGTATATAAATTACACATCATGCCATATAAATTACCCACCATGCCATTATAAAATATGAATTAAATAACTTCTTAAATTTGCATATAAATTATCCATCATGCCATTGTAAAAGAGAAATTAAATCCATCATACCATTATGAAAGATGAATTAAATAATCACCTCTAATATTCTACCGATAAATAAAATCTAATCTGTGCGAGAGCACGGGTTGATAGCCTAGTTTTGTCCATGGTTTTAAATAGCGGGATACGAGGTTTAGCGGCGCATTCCTCAAAAGTGCAAATAGTGGGCTATAGCGGGATATAGCCGGCTACAGCGGGCTAAATGAGGCTATAGCGCGTAACTTTTTCTTGCTAAAACAGCTATATCGGGCTCTAGCGGAGGCTATAGCCGGTTATTTAAAACCTTGGTTTTGTCCCAATTAGGTGATCTGTCTTTCTCGGATAGGACCCTTTTGAAGGAAAAACCCACGAGCTATGTGATTAAGAAAGCAGTGATGTAACACATGGGACATGGAAAACGTCGATTTGATTTCAGTCATGATCTTGAAGTAGGTCAATTTGGATCATGATAGTGGACAAACCATTTGCTACGGAATACCATCCAACATGTGTTGAAAACAAGCCAGATTTTCTCTAATGATGCCAAGACATATTCTAGAATCTAGATGATGTGCTAAGCAATGTAATTATGAGGGTAAAATAAAGTTGAAAATTGGTAAAGAAAAACAATTGTTTTAATGGACATTTCATAGCATGCAAGAACTGCATTTTACTTATCTTTGTGCTACTCCGAACATCATTTTTTTTAAAAAGAGACCTACCTTCCTCAGATTATGTCTCGTGGCCTATAGGCTTACTTAGCTTTACTGCCAAGTAAAAGCAGCTTTATGCACACAATGATGATTCTCTAGGATGTTGGGGCATGTGTGGTTGAAGGCGTACCTGGTACCATTTTTCACGATTGTTTTCTCCATGATCCATTCCTAATCTGAAAAAGACGAAGTAAAAAAACTATCCTATCACAGATCATTATGAGCTGAATACACACACTGCAATTATATGTTTTTTTTTGGTGACACAGTTACAGCTCAAGCACCATGTTCCATTGTCCTGTTAGTGGGCCTGCATGTGCCAGATGGTTATTAGTTGACCCTGGCATATATACATGCGTACCACACGAACCAAATCCCACAATCCAACTCCATTTGTCCAGCTAGAATTCACAAACAAAAGTTTTAAAGAATCCTAAAGAATCCAACTGTTATGCTCTGCGTATCTTACATGATCAATGAAAGTATAGCAAATAAAGCGCTGTCTTAGAACAAATAAAGTAATGTTTGATTGACCCAGCTGGGCTGTTACAGCAAGTGACACTCTGTATGACACAAGCTGCGCCGTGCAAGCCACGACGTAGGATCATCCTCGACCAACCACCATGAATGCCTGCAGTTTGTTTGCCTGCGTCCATCTCGCTGTCACTCTACTGCACTGTCCTACCATGTAGTATTATTATGCATGATGCTCCAGGCTCCAGTGGTGTTTTGTGTGTATATAATACTAACACAGAAAACATTAGCTTCACACTAGTAATTAGCCCATATTAAGGGGCTCGGTTAGAGCGATAAGCCACAATAAGCCAAAAGTCTTCGACTTCACACTGAAAAGCTCTGCCCCTTTTGGTTTTCGTCAGTTTAGCTTTCCCCACTTATTGTTGCTTACTTCTCCGGCCTTCAAGTCTGAAGTTTTCTTCCCAACTAGTAAGGGCCTCTTCTTCACTCTGCAAGTTCGATTTCAGCCACTACGTTCCTGATCATAGGTTCTACTCTTCCGAGCTTTTGCGTGGTTCTTTCATCGTTCTGTCTGCATGCATGTTTTTTTTGTGGAGATTTGGCATCTTGCCTATTCTCTAGAATCCTTTTCTCTGTCGAATTGATCAGTAAGAAAGCAATTCTTTCCCACTGTTTTGCGTTTGAGTTACTGATAATTCTACTACTAATCGGGGTGTGCTGAATACGTACAATAACTAGGAAGTTATTAGAAGGGTGGAGAAAGTGTAATTGACTAATGGATCTACATAATTTACAATCCTTCTTATCATGTCAGTATATTGTTGTGGTGCTGCTTGAATTCAGCTGCACTCACCCGGGTCACCCCACATGCTTCATTTCACGTTCATCTCCTCATTCCTGACTTGTAAGAAGCTAGTACTACTTGACCGAAAAAATCAGGATGCCCCTGAATGAAAATTGCAAAATGCTAAACAAAGCAGATCCCTTTTGCCCGTTCTATTTTCTCTAAGCCGCATTCATGTCGATTTCGCAGAGCAAGGAGGCGAAGAACAGGGCAACAAGGACATGGATGCTTTCAGTGCAGTGATTGACAAGGTGAAGAGCCACCCAGAAGTGATGGAAAAGGTCAAGGACGAGGTGAAGAACCTTGCCGATGCCCTCCATCTGCACAGACATGGTAAAACACTTGATCGTCTATTGTTTCTGGGATTGTCCTTGGTAGTTAACTGATTGCCTTGGTGAATTTGCTCATCCACGGTCTGATTGTTAAACATTTGCATCATCCTTATCTTGATCAGGGTCGAAAGATAAAGAACCTGAAGCTGAAGAGAAGGCAGAGGAAGGCGAGGCGGCGGCGCAGAACGTCGACGAGGGCGGATCTGCTGACAAGACTGAAGACTCTAATGTGTTGGAGCAAGCTGTAGAAGAAATACAGGCTGTCGTCGCAGCCGTGCAGCAGCACACTGCCCCAACAGCTGAAACCGAAATTCCAATTGAGACTGCCGCTGCCGCTGAAACATCAGCCGAAGGAGACAAGCCCGAAGAAACAAACCGGGAGGTGGAGAAAGATGACCCAAACAAGCGGCTCGATTTCTTTGGGTACTTTGCCATGCTGTTTGAGAGGTTCTGCTCCCCTGCCAACAAGAAGAAAGATTGATTGCAGGTAAGGTGTGGATTTATCGCTTTGTGATCTTGGACTTGGAGACTACATGGAATGCATGGGATTGTGGGTGGTGTACAGTATGCAGCTGTGTTTGCTTTCTTCAGACAGATCTGCTGTCGTTTTTTATTACCTTGTGTGGTGAATTGGTGATGAGGGTAATGGTAGCGTTTTACATGGTGTAATTCTTATCACCCTAGTGGATTTGATTATGTTTTTGCGAACAAATGATTTATTCTTCAGAGCTTTTCTGTGCCCAAGTAACGCGAATATTTTTTTGGTAAGATAATAGTGTGCCAAGCCTTGTATAAACATGTGAGTTCCAATCTTACTATTACTAATTGGAAATTAAAAAAAGCACGAAAAGCGTAGCGCGCTAGAAAAAATATAAATTCTAATAATTCTCACAATAATCAAAAATATCCGACCATCAATACGCAGACTAGAATATTAATAGCAATTAGATCTGTTTTTAAAATAATTACCCATCTCTGGCCATTATGAAAGGTTTTGAGTTCAGTTCTCACCTAAAACAAATTCCTTCATTTTTTGGCAAATTTTCCCCCATTTTCAAGCAATTAGATATATTTTCAAAGTAATTACCCACCTCTGCCATTATAAAAAGTTTTGAGTTTAATTCTCACCGAAAGCAAATTTTTCCTTTTTTTGGCAGATTTTTTTCCAATTACATATTTATCCTACTAAATGATCCCAAGATTTTTTGACAAAGATGCTAGAAACCTTTTTATAAAACAGATATATTGTGCCTAATTTTATTATTACTAATTAGATACTTTTTTTGGAGCCTACATATTAATCCTCACAAAAAAATAAAATCATAGAAATTATTACAATAATCACAAACATTCGATCATGAATTGGCAAATTGGAATCTTAAGAATCTTAATAGACATTAGATCTGTTTTCTATAAAATTACCCACCTCTGCCATTATGAAAATAATATTAAGTAACACCCAAAACTATATATTAGTTACCCACTTTGCCATTATAAAATAAAATATGAAATAAATCCCTAAATGTATACATAAATGCTCACATTTGCTATTATGATGGATAATATATACAAAATAACCCCTCTAACTTATATCTAAATTGTTCACCTTTACTATTATGATCGATGAAGGGCGGGCCTGGTGCAGCGGTGTAACCGGAAGGTCCCGGGTTCGAGCCCTAGCCTCTGCATATTATGCGGGTAAGGACTGGCGCTTAAAGATACCCTTCCCAGCCTACGGCACTGGATACGCCCTTTACTATTATGATCGATATTATAATAAAAATAAAACCTTAAATTTATATTAAAATTACCTATTTTTGTGATCGTATCAAAGATTACATAAGAATCAAACATATATCTAAAATAGCAAGATATGCTATTATAAAAATCTAAGTATAAAAATAGATCTATATATGTTGTATTGTAACACATAATACATCTAAATCTCTAACCCATGCGAGAGCACGGGTTGATCGACTAGTTTTACTAATTATAAACATTTTTGTGGTTGGTTTATGTGTAATCAAGTAAAAAGAGGTGCTGATTTCAACTTGGACAAGGGTCGATAGGTAGTTTCAAACAGGAGAAACAGAAATGAGTAGAGGAAACAGAAATGAGTAGAGTCATAGGTGATTCTGACCAAAGACTATTTTGCTAACTGTTGCTACGTAAACATCATTCAGGCACCGTTGATATACTGGGATAAAGAAAAATACAGACCAAAGTCTGAACAAGGGTACCAATCTTGTATAGTTAATGTCAGGCATTATATGGAACAGTCATTGACTCATTATACTCATGGTTACAAATTAACAGTCATTGACTCATTGTACTCATGGTTACAAATTACAAATAGCAGCATAATTGATGGTGTACAATAGAACAGAATGTTACAGAATACAGACCCAATCTGACCGATATACAGTACTCTCCATCATATGCCACAGCCAACATGGCGATAGGATTCATAACACCACCAATGCCAGACTAGATTTTCTTTACTTCATCAGTCCTAATTCCTAAAACAAGATAGGCCAACATAGCTTCATTTGTTACCACCTGACGCATGAACTCTCTCTCGGGGAGGAACTCCTAGCAACGTCTTCATCATGTCATATGTTGTAAAGCCGATAGCTACTGATGGAACAACCTGAAACGTTCAAGCATCAAGAGACAAACCATTAGCGTACATGAGCATCCCTGCTGTACATGTCTAATAATTGCAACTAAGTTTAGAAAACAATGAGCAATAGAACATGAGTGCTTTCATAAAAAGACCAGTTATTTTTCACCTTAGAGATTTAGCAATACTGGTTCTCATTTTGCTCAAATTTTGTGTTTTCCTTTAATGTTATCCCGGCTTATTACCTTGACATAGTTAAGGCTCAAGCCAGCAAAGAGTTGCCTCCACCCTTGGCACCGAATGATGAGCAAGAGACCCTGGAAGGTTCCTCTTATACGGAAGCCATCACTTGAAATTTGCGGCTGCTTGCTCTGAACCTGAAGACAGAAAAGTCTTGTAAATGATAACCAAACAGAACACACAGTCAAAACTACACAGTTAGCAGATCATCAATCAATGGAAATTGGAATACAGTAATTGTACCTGCATTTGTCTCCGGACCACATCCAGTGGATAAGTGAGGGTTTGTCCAAATAGACCAGCTAAAGCTCCACAAGAGAGCTTCAATATAACAGATTTTTTGTAATCTTCTGGAACTCGAGATTTCAAATCTTCATATATGTAGAACTTTAAGCCAGCATATGGAAGAATACCAATCAGTGTTGGAGCTGTAATTGATTATAAAATAATTTAACCCTCTGCTCATGCATTGTGATAATATGGTGTAAATAGGTAGTCCAGACAGCTCAGTAATTTAATTTAAACAAAAAAATTTCAGGATATTCACGTGATAGCAGCAAACATTTGAAATAACTAAACACTAGCATCATCTTGTTTTCAGCAAAACCACAATAAACTGAATATGCCGATTTGACATCAATCCCCCATGCTACATAGCATCTTGTTACCATAGAAACAAAGGTGAGCAAGTATGCAACATTACCTGGCGCGGTAGTGAGGAAAACAGACATGATAATTTGCTACCCACAAACAATCCTACATAATCATAGAAAAGGAAATGAGATTGAGAGGATAAGACATACCCACTCCACGATATAAAGATCGTGCGCCTCCTTCCTTGTAAACAGTCTTGAAGACATCTTTTATGCCGTTATATGTTTGTTGTTGACCAGAATTTCCCAAAGCATTGCCAGGTTGTCCCACGTTTGAAACCTTGGAGTAATTGTGAAGAAATTAGTGCAAACAGACTTGAGCCAATCGTCAGTGGCAACGGTAGATCGTATAAACAACTAATATTGCTCAAAGAGTTGTTCCATCAATGCTTCTATTGATGGAGACTCTTCACTACAGTCAAAGAAACAAAGTGAAAAATAACGATGCATCAGTGGACATGCTAATGCAATACCTGGTATGCCAGCTTGGTCCTAGCCAAGTCTAATGGATATGTACATAAAACCGCAGTGCCACCAGCAGCAGATCCAGCTAAAAGATCAACGACAGGCCCTGTACCTACTGATGGAGCAAAATTGTTCAATATCCAGCACCTATACTGCTCATATGTCATGTAATGCAATGCCGCGTATGGAACAATCCGAAGCACGCTTGCACCATTCCCTCTGCATGGGCAATATCAGGGCATCAAAATCGATAATTCGTATGCTTGAATCCAACAGTAAAAGCCTTAGGCACTTCTCCTTCCCCAAATCAGAAGCACTCACTTGTAGAAGCCTCGAACTCCCTCATACTGCCACAGCTTCCTCAAGGACTGGAGGATCCCAAGGGACTGGAAACCTTCAGTTCTTGTCTACAGAGCAAACAACACGGCCGCAGCAAGTGAGCTAAATATCCGCATAATCACCGCGAGCAACAAAATTGTGAGAGTACGAGCAGATTTGCACCTGCAATAAGATCTTGACCCTCTCCAGCGGCGCCACCGCGGTCTTTGCGAATGCACCAGCAGCGCCACCGGCAATAAGCTCCTTGGCATAGACCGGGAGCAAGTCCAGAGCGGAAGCATTCACTTGTGCAGCCGCTGAGGCTGATGAGAAGGTGGGCTCTTGCGTGGAACCCATCTCCCCACAAGCCCCCTCGGATAGTCAGAATGCGTAGCAATAATATGTACCCTCCCCACCACCACTGATATGAACATCAAAATGGAAACTCGAGCAAGGGGATATCTTTTGTACAGGGCGGAATGTTCCCAAGAATATTTCCCCAAAACCGGCAATACAAACGTTACTTTGGCTCCCCCACCACTTGCATTAGCAGCACGGAAATAGAAATGATAAGAGATAAGGTGGAATCTTGCACAGTGAAGATCGGGCGGTTAATCCAATCACCCCCCGCCCGGGAAAATCCAATCTTTACACTCCCAAGTGAAAAAAAAGGTTAAGGCAAATAGGGGCGGAAAATCTAGCGCGAGCTGGATCCCCACCCAGGATAGAATTCACATCCCCAAGAAGGGAAGAACTGTACGCTCTCGTGTTGCCAGAGAGCTCAACACTCGCATCAGCCTTTTCTCTCCACAGGCAGGCTAACAAACTCTAGGGATCGAGATCGATCAAGGAGTCTCGGGGTTCCTAAAGCGCAAGGAGGAGGAGACCGGCGGATCCACCAGGCCGCCCCTCCGCAAGCGATCGCAGGAGGGCGAGCGGTCACTCACTAGCCCATGGGCCTGCGGCTAGCTCCGGCCTAGCTCCGGGGACGGAAGGTGAGAGGAGGAGCCTGCCCGCCGGGGGAGGCGGCAAGATCGGGGCGAAGGCGGGTCGAGCCCCGGCAGGTCCCTCGCATCCACCACCGGGTCTCTCCAAGGGACGGGGAGAGAAATACTAGTACTACTCATCAAATGCGCGGGATTCGCGGGTGTCGGAGGGCGGAGGGGAGGGAAGACCCCGATCGAGGAGCCGGCGGTGGCAGGCAGTGGATTCGGTCCGGCCGGAGCCGTGGAAGAATCGCGCGATCCGCGTGGCGCTTGTTCTAGTGGCAACTGGGAATGGGAAGGGGATGACCGACCGCTGCTTCGTGGAAGAAGAGGAAGCCGGGCGGTGGTGGTGGCGTCACAGGGTTGGCGTTGCTGCCTGCTGGCACGCTCCCACGTCACCACTCACCACGTGCGAAACGGTGGGTCGGCGTCGACTACCTTTTAAATAAATCGGACACTATTCTCTCCTTCCACCTCGAAAACCTACTTTCTCCACGTCATCAGGTCTTCAATGGCATTCCCCGTCCTCTTTCTCAAATCTTACTTCACCCACGTCATCTACAGTGCAGAAGAATGCAAAACAGTGTCGAAACAGTGTTTTGATGAAAAGGATAGGGAGCCCCATCGGAGACAGCCTCGTAGAGATAAAGATGGGATTGAATCCGGTTAATCCATTAGTCAGTTGATCTGACCCACCACCAGAAAGGCCAAAAACTTTCCTTCAAATTGCTCGGTTGATCTAACTCGACAAATTTGATGTTGAAGTTGTGGGTGATACCATTGATTTACGTCATTGATAGTGAAAGTTTGATTTGAGTTTCAATCTCATAAAATGTTATACCACATAAAAAAAAATGGTGATATGGCAATACAATTAGGTCATTCCTAGTGAAGGGTTTTATTGCACATTACCAAAAGTGCCACATCAGATTTTATCTAGATACCCGTGCATCCTGAGTTTTATCTAAATGAAACTCTCACTCCTATAAAACTACCTCTATCTCTTTCTTCATAAATACATTGTCATGTCACCAAATCATGCTGATGTGTCATAGCATGTAATGAGAATAAAATTGCACTGAGAATGGCTTTAGTGAGGAGAGATATGAGATAGCTTTGTAAAAGCAGAGATGGTTTCACCTAGATGAAACTTAGGCTACACATATACTAAACAAAATGCTGAGATGGCACCGTTGGTCTGTACTGGGAATGGCCTTATACCATTGAGCTTACTAGATGTGGACCGGTATAAGTGTCTTGCACCAGTAGTCCACCTAGCAATATTTCACCGGGCGATTTTATCATACGGGGATGGTTGTGAGCAAGTCCGATGATGTAAAGAATGCCATTTAAACATGTCCGGTCTGCTAAACGCGTATAGTTTAGTATTGCTTTGTGGATTGATACTAAGCCTCATGAGATGAAGAAGACGATCTTTCGAGTTCTCATTGACTAGCATTTGTCTCCTATAACAGCTCTAGCTAGTTAACATTTATATTTTATAATGGTACTATGGTAATTTCAATGCAAATTTAGATGTTTGTTTTAATTATCTTTCGCAATGTCTCTATCATGGAACAATAGGTAATCTATATGGAAATTTAGAAATACTTTAATTCATATTTCATAATGGTATATCAAATTAATTTATGTGCAAATTTAGGAATTATTTTAATTTTATTTTTTTTACACTAGCAGGGTGGGTAATTTATATGCAAATTTAGATGTTATTTTAGTTTATCTTTTATCATAGAATGATTGGTAATTTACATGTGAATTTAGGGATTATTTTAATTGATAGTTCATAATAGCATTCGTGTAATTTATATGTAAATTTAGGAGATTACTTTAATGCTCCCTCGTAATAGTGTGGTGTGTAATTCTTTCAAAAAAATTTGAAAATTTGTAGAATTTATTTTTTCTAGTGTGCATCGGAATTAGTTTTTACTCTCTAATTAGTAATCTATACCTATCTATCTATCTATAAACTCTATATAAGTGAAGTCCACTATAGGTCATTAACTTCAATTCTCTCAACATTCAAACTATTCACGTCAGCTGAATTTCATCGGTCCATAATTTCCACTCTTCTATGCCCTTTCTCCTCCTTCCGATGAACCATTCTCGCATGCATATGGTGCATTCATGATTGTCAGTTACCACCTTGCACACCGATTGGGCCATTCTCGCATGCATATGGTGCACATTTCTCCTCTTTCGTGTGAGCCATTCTCGCATGCATATGGTGCATTCATGATCGTCGGTTACCACCATACACATCGATCCACCACCTTTGAGTTTCCTCTGCCTTATAAAAATAGGAATAAAATGCATCCCATGTTCTAAAACTTTGCCTGCACTACCACATAGATTCGTTAACTTTGAATTTGCACATCTATATCCATGATCTTTGCTAGGTGCGTAGCCACCGTCCAAACCACGCCAGCGTCCTCCCTCTCCTGCTCAAGGTGGAAGAAGAAGGTTGACTCGCGGATAACCCCCCGCCTTTTCTTCTTTTTGATTCTCGCTGTTATGTACTATGCGCTGAGTCTTTGCCAATTTCCGTGTAGGCCCCTGTCAGCTAGAAACAATTACTTATAGGTCCTTAGGCGTTTTGTTTTCTTTAAGTATTTTGCTGAACATTGCATGAACTTTGAAACTCTATAATAAATCACAGAAAAATCATAAAAATATGAAACTTGTTTTGTTAGATTTCTTGTGAGTAGACCTACACAGTGGACTAGGCATTGCTGTGTGAAATGACTGTTTTGTCCTGCTTATGTGCATGCATTGTTTTAGTAGTTAATTAGCAAAAGTGGTATAAATAACCCCCAAAATTTTTGAATTCTTGACAGTAGCATGTATATGATATTTAAGGTCTGTTGTGATTTTTGTAGCCATAGAATTCACTATTAAATGATAGATCTACCCCTAGGCATGTGTTTAGTGTACTTTATGAATGCTGAAATACATGCTATACAAAACTTATCCAGAAAAATCCATAGAAATTATATTGTACTTCTTTGGTCCAATGCAGTCTATAAATAAAGTTACATATGTTTTGCTTGCTGTTTGCTATGTGTTTTAAACATGACAGTTGTTATGGTGATTTAACCAATAAAATAGGAAAGTGCTATTTCATACGTCCTAAAAATTCCACCAAAATTTATATAGCCTTGTTATTGTATGAACATGCTGGTGGGAATTTTTAAGAATTATGGGTTGCTGTTATACGAGGAACATGAAAATGCTTACTTAATAAGCTTAAAGATGAAAAGGATAAAATGGGGGTATTAGTGTGTGCTCAAATGAACTTATGTTTTCTCTTGAATACACCTCTTTATATATTTAGTTGCTTTACCAAAATAGAACATCCACTTTGTGATTAAATACTGTAAGTGAATAACTAATCAACTAGTGCTAGCTATAATATGAGAATGCCCATCCCTTCCTAGTTAAGGTCCTTACAATTGCTTCTACATAGCATATCTAGTTGTTGTAAGAGTTTGGTCTACATATCATGTCTGTATACCTTGATGGTATAAACTGAACTAAAAATGACCTTAGCACATTTTCTTTATGATCAATAGCTTGACAGGTGCATATAGAAATTATTTAAATGCATATTTACTAGGAGTGCATGAAAGTACTGTTATCATTAGTACTAGGAGTGATGTGTCAAACTAGCAATCCTTTACGTGTATAAATATATGAGTGTTTTATGCTTGGCTTACATGTGGTATGATAAAGGACAATTTAAGTTAATGCTGGATCATGTAATAAATTCCTATGTTGCATGGTGAATATTTGATTGCATCATTTTATGCTTGTCTAATGTTTTGCTTGCATGTGGTATGAAAAAGAGCAACTTAACTTAATACTCATGCATCTCATTCGTTGCACCATGCATATCATTCATATAGTGACGCTTATTGCAGATACGTACTCAAAAGCAAATGGTGGAGCTACGTTAAGCAATGGTGGTCCAAAAGACCAACTAAGTCCCAAGCACGACCTGGAGGGCCCATCGGTCGTGTTTGGAAGGAGGAGCAGTCCAAGTGATCAAGGGGTTGCCTGGAGCAAAGCCTCACAACCCGGCAAACTAACATTAGCATAGTTTGTTCAAGTTATTGCAACAACAAAGGTAGGCCCCTTAGGCATTTACACCTATTTAGGGAGTTCCACCACCCTATATTTGTTTGTGCATTACGTTTAGGAGTTGTGTGAAACCCCACCTACATAAATCCCAGATATCCTAAATATACTGCATAGGTCGAAATCTATGCTTAGCCATGCTTAGACGGTACAAGACGAGTGAAGATATTCACTCGCGAGATGATAGGGCTCAAAAATGATTTACAAAAATTTAATTCGAGAGAAATATGATATGATATGATGTGATGGAAAAATTGAGACCGGGCAGAGATATGGGTATATTATGTTGAAAAATGATGTGGATGGTTTGGTGGATTTCGCCCGAATCGTTTAAGACCCCGTCTGTTGTTCGGCTATTGGTCGGCATAACATTGCCAGAGTGCTTATCCGGAATAATGGACTGGTGAAAGTCTTACTTAAACCATCCAAAGAACAGATACTTGTTTCTACTATGGGGCCTAGGGGCGCTTAACTCATGGGAGGGCTGACCCGGTACGCCGTGGTATCGTTCCATGGGGGCTAAACCTAGGGAATTGCTGGTTGGAATCGAACTTGGGTTGGAACAAGTGGAGATGGGGGATATATGTGGAACGTGATGGCTAGTAAGCATATACCCCAGACATGATAGTTATTCCAGGAAATTAAAAAATCGATTCGAATCGCTGATACTCACCAGGTGTGAGAATGCCAATACCACTGGCGTTCTAACGTAGTAATAACTTTAACATGTTCTTTATTAAATCATGCTTTTAATATTAAGTGCTTGTACTTGATGTTTATATTCCTGCGATTTACATTATGATGATATATGTTGTTAAGATTATTGAGATATATGAATTATGGATCATGATGATAACTATGATGAATCAAATGAGGCTTACGCTATAAAATAAAAATGAATGAAACTTATAAGTAAGG
Source organism: Paspalum notatum (assembly GCA_022530915.1). Lineage (NCBI taxonomy): Eukaryota > Viridiplantae > Streptophyta > Magnoliopsida > Poales > Poaceae > Paspalum > Paspalum notatum. The sequence goes on from CM039686.1 coordinate 19,369,087, forward strand.
ACTCACTCTTAGTAAGTTGCTGTGGGTTAGAAGTCAGCCCACAAAAAGCCTTGCATAATCTCAAATGTGTCGAGCTGATACCGCCCACGGGTAAGTCCTACCGAGTACCCCACGTACTCAGCGTTTGTTTTCATATTTTTTTTAGGTACTCGAGTAATTGTGATCAAGGATGGCAATGGTAGGCTTGATGTCATGCCTTGATGTCTTTATTTTCCGCTGCATTGTATCTGTATATTAATATGTATTCCGTTGCGAGATTATTTTGAAGCTCTATTTCAATACATTTGTACATTATTTTGAGCAAAGTATTTGTAATTCAATCAAACTATGTTGGTATGAAATGATGGGTTGTTGTAATTATTGTGGCTCTTTCGAGAGCTTAATGTGTGTGATGTCGGCATCCTTGGGTGATGGTTACATCGAGTGCCCGTTTGGGTAGGTCGACGGAGTACCGGGTTTAGTTCGGTCTAAGTGCACTGCGAGCCATGCGGAGGCAGGTGTGCTTGGCTCGGATTAAATCGGCGGTTCTGCCACACTATCTTTCTCTAAAGAGAGTTGTCGGCTGATAGTGGATGTATGAACCAGAAGGGCCGACCCTTAAGGTTGGACTATTAGCCGAACTATAGTACAATTTATAGCTATTTCAATTTTCAAATAGGGTTCAACGGACCGAAAGGTCTGACCCTAAGTCGGATCAATGTATCAGATTTATCCCCTATAATGGCTGCTTGACCGGGTAGTTGGAAAGTTATTTGGACTGGAAAGTCCAACCCTTGGAAAAGTAAATGAGTGGGCCATCCAAAGTACACCGCGTCAGGAGACTACTTTTTCAATGGCTCCAAGGCTTTGAGGCATACACACACACACATGTTTCTAGGCACCATATCACTACTCTTGGCATTTTTACAACTTCAGCAACTTCAAGAGTCACATGTGCTTCATCCTTATAGTCAAACCACTCGACTTTCACATCTTGATAGCAAGAAGACAGTCTAGGCTTGTGTGCGCCCATCTAGGTGAGGATCAAGGTCAAGTGAAGACCGAAAGCTTGTTACTCTTGGTGTTTGGTAGCACCTAGGTAGACTTGGTGACCGGGGGTGAATTTCAGAGCTTGCCAAGGAATGTTAAAGCCCAGAGAACAAGGATTGTACAAGGTTTGACCTCCACCTCATCGAGAGCACCCATTGTCTTTGTTACATGGAAGGTGGCATTGCACTTAGTGTGTGGCACAACATGGACTAGTGTAGAGTGCCAAACCTCCGATAGCATGGATGTAAGCATCTAGGCCCTAAGTTGAGTTTTGGTGATTGATTGACAAGCCTAGTTGTTGTAACAAGCTCATGAGTGCAGGTGTAACTTTGAATATAAAACGATTGCTCATTGAGTTATGGTGAATGGCCCCTATATTGTTGGTTTCATTTAATGGAAGTGGACGTGATTTTCTTCCGTATCTCGAAGGCCAAGGACTCTTCTAGAGTCAAGGATCAAAGGTGTTGGGGGATCCTTGCTTAGATAGGGTTTCCTAGTTTTCTAGTGTCCGCACTATTAAGGGGGGGTGGTCAATGGTTAGTAGCTTGATTGCGAGACTGCCAAGTTTTCAGGTGCACACACAAGCCAAAAGCCTTCTTAATAGCAAAGGTGAAAGGTGCAAGCAATACAAGCACAAGGTCCAAAAAGGAGTCATGGTTATGACGAAATAGTTAAAGAAGATTAAAATCAGAAATTCTTACAAGGACCGGATGGTATGGTCTAAATAGATTGTGCAAGACTGGACCTTATCAACCATTTGTTTCCTAAAAGTGCCATGCAAATCCATATATCCAGAAGGTGACTGTATGGTATGGTCCTAAAGACCGTCCTATAAGCGTACCAACGTACCAGAGACTATGACTTGAAGGATTTTCAGTAGCAACATGGACCATATGGTACGCTCCCAATAACTGTACCATATATAGCCTTAAGTTTTGCCGGGGAAGAAGAATGAAGGAAAAGGGAAACAATCTTGTGAAGACCGTATGGTATGGTCCTAAAGACCGTCCTATAAGCGTATCAACGTACCAGATACTGTGTACTTGAAGGATTTTCAGCTACAACATGGACCATATGGTATGGTCCTGATAACCGTACCATATAAGCATACCAATGTACTAGAGGCTATGAACTTGGAGGAGTTTCAGCTATAACATGGACCATATGGTACGCTCCAACAAACCGTACTTGAGATCGTACCAAAGGATGGTGACGTATGTGGCTCTGTGACCGTTGTAAAAGTGAGTGGACCGTATGGTACGGTCCTCACGAATTGCATAGGACCGTACCATACGGTCTACATTGCGTCAGCCAGCCTTTTAAGCAACGGCTCTATCTCCTTGGGGCTATAAATATGGATTCCTCCGACTCATTTGATGCTCTTTGACACTCCAGCAACCTCATATACTCAGAGAGCCCTTGCTTCAACTATTGCATCAACCACTCACATACTCACACCTTTGAGAGCAAGATCAAGGCTTAGAGCTTGTGTGCATCCACTTGGTGAGGATCAAGATCAAGGGAAGGCCAAAGACTTTTTACTCTGGGTGTTTGGCAGCACCTAGGTGGACTTGGTGACTGGGGTGCATTCTCGGAGCTTACCAAGGACTTGTGGATGCCGAAGAACAATGGTGTACAAGGCTTGAGCTCCACCTTGCCGGGATGGCGATCGGAGACTCCTAGTGAGCGCCCACTCGCATGGGAGGTGGCAAAACACTCTAGGGTGTGCCGCAACATGGACTAGGGAAGGGTGCCAAACCTCCGATACCACAGGAAAAAATCTGGTTGTCCCTTCTACTCTTTCTACTTGATGCTCTCTTTGCCTTGCGTATTTTCATGGATTGCATCTTGTAGTCACTGTGTTTAGTCTCCTCTTGGCTAGTATGTCTCTTGAGTTGATCACTTGTGTTGCTAGTCTTAGTTCGCGTTGTTGTTTCCTTTCCACTAGTATGAGTAGGTCTTTCTCCTTCGTCGTGTAGAGGTATTTTCGGGTAGAGGGTGAAGTGGGCTAATTGGTAGTATCTATAGGTTAAGGATTTTCGATTAGAGTTTTAAATTAGCCCAATTCACCCCCCTCTTGGGCATCCGATCCTTACAATGGGACCAAATCCGCCTGTTTCCTATCCATCTCATTTACTTCCAATATTTTAATTTCCACAAGTTTCATTAGTTTGTATCTTGTTGTCTCTCTTTACTAACTTCGCACTTATGTTGGTTACTAGAGTAGAGTTGCTTAGTTGTGTTGTTTTCATTTCCACTAGCATGCACATGATTTTCTTTCATGTCTAGAGGGTGAAGTGGGGTAATTCGTTGTTTGCTAGGTTATGGACTTTTGATTAGAGTTTAAATTAGCCCAATTCACCTCTCCTCTTGGGCATTAGATAATTACAATTAAGGAGGTAAGGATGCAAGCTAGTGCGGTTTAATAATTCATAGTTTGATTTTGGCTAACCCAAGACAAGCGCTCTGTATAGACATAGCATGGCTTGTGGTCGATGATGGCCAACGAAGGCCAAGCAAAGGTGCATGCCGAAGGACCATATAACTGATGCAGATTCTAGACGTCCCATTGTTTTGGCTATTTTCCATTGACTCTGAGCTTATCTGGATGTGATATCTGGATGTGATTCTAGTTGAATTGGAAAGCTTATCTCCTTAGCTTTCCATCCATATGTAGAACGTCACAAAAGGAGTCCGTACATGGCTTGGGGGCATTTTCATACCGAACCAGTATCGCGAATAAACTGGGCTTTAACATGAATTAGGCTCATGACTTTATTTTGGCTTGGGCCTTGGCCGCACAATTATCATCATATTTGTTCAAACTTATGATATAAGCTTGGCCAAGCAGGTTCCTTCACCGTGGGCTTCTAATGATATTTTGGCCTCTCTTTCCACCATCATGCTTAGTGCTTCAATCATTTACTTTTACCATTACAATCATGATTAATGAACAACTTTACAATGTGCAATTTTTTTTGAAACGAATATGAGGGGTTGCGCCTACCGGAAGAAATAAATTACAAGAGAAATAGTTGCATACAAACAATCAAAAGGCAAAAAACAAAAACGCTTCCAATGAATTGTTCAACCATGATTATGTGTGTAGGGGAAATTGCTAGGACTTTTGTCACACCCAGTTTCTAACGAACGAACGAAATCGTGTAAACCATATATGTGCCAGGAACAAATCTTACATATATCGCAGTAATATCACAGAACATGTCAAAGACAAAAATGTTGCACATCGTATATCACCATTATTACATCAAGACCACAAGTATTTATAACAGAGCCATAGCGAAAGCATAAAGCAAAAGATAACTCGAGCTGCCACAGGGACGTCAGCCGGGGAGCGAAAGTGCCTAGAACTCATCGAAGTCTTGGATGTAGTCTTCCAGACCTCCATCAACTGAGCAACGGTTCGGTAAAGGAACAAGCTTGAGTACTTCAACTAGTACTCGGCAAATATAACAAAAACCTTGAGGCTCTAAGGTTAACTGATTCAACTGCATTGCTTTTAATTGGTCAAGGTTTATTAGCAATTATTTACTAAAGGTGAGTAGATAAACCAGTAACCCAAAAGATATAACATAAGGAATTAATCAACCTTAATGATATAAGAACTAACATCTGAACCATAACCAAGGTCCACCTTAAAAAGATCCTTGCTGCTGCTAGTAAAAGCCTTCAAAGGGATGTTCCTCAACTTCCACGGATGGCTCAACATCTACGCACGATCACGGCACCATACAAGCATCCACATATACACATACATGCAAGCATGGAAAAAAAAGGTAAGAAATAGTACACAATTACTTACAAAAAGATCTTACAAAGCAAATATAAAACTATTCTACGTATTGCTACGGTCACATGGGCTCAAGAATCACTCAAAGTGGAGCTAAAATGTGAAATTTATGCCCAAAACAAGACGATAGGGGGCATAACTATGAACAAAAACCTAGATATAGGGCTAATTTTGCAAAATCGAGGACTTGTGCGTAATAAGCGAAAATCCTTAGGGCTACAGAGACAAAATCCTAGGCATGGATGACAGAGTTCTATTTTTCAAAAGCATGGGCTAAACAGAAAAGAAGATCTGGGCAGAAATCGCTCCGGGGTGGTCTTGCGATGACGAAAAGGGATTAGGAGGGCCTCGGATGCGTCACCAGAGCATAATCGAAGTGGGTCTAGGAAGAGGGTCGACCGGGAAAGGAAAGGACCTTAAAAGGATAGGTTAGATGGTCGGAGATGACAGGTGTGAAAAACATGACCCTAAAAGGTAGAGGTTTCGGTGATTAATGACAACTTAACTCTGTTTCTAATGAGCTCATGACATGAAGGGATAAAATTATATATTGGGCTCGTTGGTTTTATCAAAAGAGACCCCTACAACACAAATTTCTTGAAGTATGGCTTGAAGCTTGGTGATCTAGCGTGAAGACTAAAAGCTTTAGTGCTCTAAGTGTCGCAAAGTCGAAAGAAGGACACTTAGACCTTGTTTTGCTAGTTTCTAGATTAGCCGTACTATCAAGGGGGGTCGAGGTGAGTATCTTGATGGACCTAGTTCAATTAGTTCTACTTACTCGCGAGTCAACTTGGTCCTAAAGCTCTTTCACTCAAAATGTGGTAAAAATACACTCACTTCCTTCTGTTTTACCCAAAGGAACCCCTACTCTTATCCCCGTTACAATTCTCAAGGTTTTGAAATCTACCATTACAATTCGCGAAATTGGATACATGCCATTACAATTTTGGAGGTATTGAAAATACACCATTGCGTACGCACCTGTTGCATCCGGGCCCATTTGCAGGCGTATGTACACGCGCCTGACTTCCGTATGGACGATATTGCCCCTGGGCCCACTGGTCATACTCGTTATGAGACAACTCGTTCCCCTCCCCTCTACTCTCTGTCTGCTCTCACCCTTGCTCATTCCCCTCTCTCCCCAACACAACGGGCGGCGTGCGGCCCTCGGCGCGGCGGCCCAGGAGCGGTGGAGCGACCTCGCCGCGGCGGACTGCGGGTGGACGGCTGCGCAGCGGGGCAGGTCGGAGCGGCGGTGGCAGCGGCTGCGAATCGGGCCAGATCGGAGCGGCGATGGCGACGGCAGCAGCTGCACATCGGGACAGGGCTACGGCTGTGGCGTCGTGCGGCGCAACGGGCCAGTACGCGCAGATGAGGGCAGGGAGCAGCCCCATGAAGGCACCGTCAGGCTGCAGCTCAACGGCAAGCGACCGGCATAGGCCTCTTCGACTCGTCAACTGCCCTGAATGTGGTGTTCGTGTGGTAAAGATCAAGAGCAAGCAGCCAACTTCATTTAACAAGATCTTCTTCAAGTGCCCCAACAACTTTAAGGTAAGTCTGATTGCTGTTGTGGTTAGATTTGGTGTTCGTTTTGGTTTGTTGTGCTTGTGCTTGTTCTGTACACTTGCCATGATGCGTACAGGACGACCCGATGACGTGTGGCTTCATTCAATCTGAGGAGCAGTATGCAGCTTACCTGCGTCAATTAGATGCAAGCGAGGAACACTTGGAGAAGCCGATGTCTGCCAATCTAGAGCTGGTTGAAGCTCATGCCTATGTTCATTTGAAACAGCAAGTGGATGATCTGAAGCAGCAGCTCAAAAGAGCTCTAGTGGAGATTTGGAATTTGAAGATGCAAGTGTTAGAGGGGAATAAAAGAGGAATTGTACTGGACAATGTTGTAGTTTCTGTATGTGTTGGTGTAGTTTTGGGCATTGTAGTGTCCATGCTGTGGAAATGATTAGTGGTGTCTGGGTAGTGACTGTTGTATTCCCTTGAAGTTTGCTGGTGAATGGATCGAGTTTAGTTTGAAATAACAAGACTCCAAATGCATGATAACTTCAGTTCAAGTGCATGATAACATGATGACTTCACCATTCTAAGAATTTAAGAGTACCGTCACAATTATTGAGTACCATCACACCTAATTAGTTCCATGATAACATTGACATGCAGTACAAAGTTCATCTGGCAGAATGCCAGCATGTTGAAAAGCAGCAGGATTACATCTGCAGGTTTAACAGCATGTTCAACATACTTAACAGACAAGGTTCAACACATAAGACACTTGCTCTTAATAGTTCTAGAGCACATAACATACATAATAGATTAGCGACACATAACACATTCTCAAGCATAACAGCTTGGCAACTTCAGGCTTGGGAGCATTTCTCTTCTTTTGCGCTTTTGTCAGGATCACACAGATTGTCAAGCATGGACACCAAGCTTCTAACCACCTTTGCTGACGGTGCAGATTCTTCTCTTTTCTTCTGTTTGTGCATCTTCTTCAACTTTGGGGTCTTTTTCTTCTTTGGTGTCTTTTTCTTCGTCGGGGCTGACATCTTCGTCTTCTTTACTTGTGCTGTTGATGTCCCAGTCTCATCATCTTCAAGTGGCCTGCCAATGTTCATTAATGGTTAATGCATAGTGAGTGATACAACACACAAAATATTCACACAATAAATGAAACAGTTAGTAATGCACCTTTTGGTGCTCTTCTTAGGATGTACATGCATTCCATTTTCATCACATTAAGGCATTTTGCATGTTTTGGCAAAGTGCCCCTTCTCTCCACACCTTTTGCATCTAACTTTCTTTTTAGTGGCATTTTTCTCTAGGCAGCCTCTTATCTTTGGCACCTTAGGTGTCCCTGGTGCTCTACCTAGCAGTGGAGGCCACACTTTGTAACCAAGATCTACCTATGGCCAATATGATCTATCAGGCATTGGAGCTACTCTCGCTTCATATGCAGCCCTGAATTTGGCAACATAATAGTACTCATGAACAAAGTCAGCTAATGCCATGCCTCTATTGGACAATATCCAAGCTAGAGCATGCTTGCATGGCTTTCCTATGAGCTGCCACTGGTCATGAACAAGAGCAAGTATGGTTGACAAGATCGACATGATGCCTTTTTGAGTTGTTCCACTGGTCAAAAAGTGTCGCTTCTGCAAAATCATCATAACTTCTGGCAACTTTTACAACCTTTAAGTTGTTGCTAATCAGATTTAGCTCTTTAATGACTCCAGGCAAGATCCCATCTTCCATCTCTCTGCCAATTTTCCTTCTGAGGTACCTCTTCTCCATGATCAACTCCCTCAACCCATCAACAAGTTCATGCAGAAGCAAGCCCTTGAGGTGCTTGACCTGAGCATTGAAGCTCTCAGAAACATTGTTGGTCAGGTAATCACACTTGCTAGCTTCACTAAACTGTCACACCCGGTTTTATAAACAAAACCAGATAATACTATATGTGTGCCCAGGATCTATTTCCCACACATACAGCCGACTTCATTAGTGAATATCAATAGACAGTGCATTATATAAGCGTATAAAACTTACATTTGACACAAAGGTCAATATATCAGAGTATAGCGGAACTTCTATCTCGTAGCGGAACTCCATCTTCACAGGAGGGTTGACTGGGGGCACGTACGCCTAAACACATTATAAACTTCTGGATCCACTCCGTCTTCTTATCACCATGAACTTGTATAGAGAAGAACTATAGGTTTGGGATAGCAAGGGTGAGTACATGGTGCACTCAGCAAGTATTCCGTTTATGATAAAAGTGGACTAGCTTTATAGTGGACAGGCATAGCAGTTGCTTTTAGTTGGTCAAGTTTTATTACTAGCAATGATTAGCATAACCCATCCCATAACTGAAATATTACAAGTAAATAAAATAATTGAGTATCAACCATTGTCGTAACTGCCACCATTACCATCATCACCACTGTCATCATCACTGTCATCATCACTGTCATCACCATTATCATCATGAGCCATTTTCTTTGAAAACTCTAATCTGTGAGGGTCCAGGCCGCTCATAACCGTGAGCACGGCTGATATATCAGTTTAAAACACTCTCGAGAGGTTGTACATCTTTACCCACAAGTCATGATTCCCATATGCCTAAGGGTGGATCAGACCCCATATATTCATTACCTTGGATGAATCGGCAGGGTTTCATTACGAGACCTTTACAAAGAATTCCTAGAGTTATGGCCCACTCGTTACAGGTTACTCCAGTTAACTAAAGATATGAGAGTTCCGTTCCAAAGGGTGACTAACAACAAACTGCACCACATTGGCAAAGGGCAAAGTCCCATATCCCCCAGACCCCTCATACGCCATGTTTCAGGAAAGTAAGCCAAAACTCTAGTTCATCTAATTAATCAGTCAAGCCCAGTGCCCATGTGAGTCTTGTGGTTGTACTGTTTTCCTGGGTGGTCGCTCGGCGAACCGATCCTTAGGGTGAGGCCATCGAGCAAACCCACAAAACATGCTCAAATCCCCATGTTGCCAAAATCATATGTTTATCATCAAACTCATTATTAATTAAACAAGATTAACAACATGAGTAAAGTAAGTTGAGCGGTAGCAATTAATTTGCAACATCACAGCCCTCCCATAGGATAAAACATTGACGGAAAAAAATAAGTGGCTAGTCATCCTTAGGTTGAGCATTCAAATTAGGCTCTAGATCATGTGATTAACGTAAATAGGACATAGGTCAAAGAATACTTGCCTTTATTCCTAAATATGTAACCGCTCGAATAATCTTCAATTGTAGATCTTGAAAAGCTTGATCTTCACTCTCACGTATGATACTCGTTCTATACGTGACAACACAAGCAACATACAAGCAGACAAACATACATGCATAAGAAACAATACACCAATCAAAAAAAAAGCTTTATAAAACATGTGCCAAAAAGAGAGGAAACGTCACTATGGTCACAAGAGCGCGAGAAACGCCGCAAACAGAGCTACGGTTGAAAAGATACGTCTAACGTAAGATTTGTAGTCTTGACCCTCAAAGAAAAGACTATGAGCATCATTTATTTTAATTAATAAAATAATTCAAATGGATATTTCAGAGAAATAACCAATTTAGAATTAATTCAAATTATATTTGAATTAAAAACCGTAGTTGAAACTAACCAGATTTTATTTATAAAGACTCATTGTAGCATTAAAATAATTAATTTAAGAAAGAGTAGTTTTATAAGATCACCTATTCGGACTTTTAGCATATAACGTGTTTGATCTAAACAAGTTATAATTAAAAACACATTATACTCGGCATTAATCAAATTAACTTGATGAATTATGAAAAGCCGAGGTATAAACCTATGCATATTTTAATTAGGAAGCAATTGCATAATCATTAATCAAGTTAACATGTAGTTTAACAAAACCGTGGTTTAAACCTAAATAATTTTTAATTGGAAATCATTAGAGAAAGATTTATCCAAATTAACAAGAGTTTATGAAAAAGCGAGATTAAACGCTAGATTGCTTTTATTCAGAAAACCCTATGAGATATTATTAACCAAATTAATATTTAATTTGAAAATTAGAAATACAAAACATGGTAAACATCAATACTATAAGCGTATGTTTTGGCGTTACGACTCTAATGCAACAAGAACGGACATAAGCATAGCTAAAACGAATAAGATACAAGACATTAAGGATCAAAGAGCAGAAAACACGATTAATTGTATACCTTATGAGCTGAAAGAGAACATTGATGGGCTCAACGAATAGTACTCCTGAATTGGCCAAAAATTGGGATTCGATCTGCTGAAAGATATGGAATGGATCTGATTAAAGAGATAAAAAGGATCTACTGTTGAGATGCAAGGTTGTCATAACAAATCGGATATATGCGGAGGATTACCCTCTGGTTTCGCAAACCCTCACCTTCACGGTGCATGGCTCCTGCAGTCGTCGACGAGGACATGGTGACGCGAGGCCCCGGTTGGCAGTGAGGGAGATTGGGAAGCTGCCGCTGCGTTGGGTTGGCTCTGGTGCCGGTGCGCTGGGCTGCTGCTGCGGCTCCAGTGATGAGCAGCAGCTGCTGCTATGCTACTCGTGTGGCTGCTGCTGAACTTGCTGTACTGTTGCGTGGTTACTGCTGGCCGTTGGTGTGGCTACGTTGGGCCAGACACATGCGAGAGAGAACAGGGAACACGAGCAGCTCTCCAGCTTAGGCCACGCCTTCAGGGAGGAAAGAGCAGGCCATTGCACTGCTCGCTCCTAGGCCAAAAGGGAAAAGAAAGAAGGAAGGAGGAGAAATAGACTTTTCTTAAATATTTAAAGGAGAGAAAATTTACCGGCAATAGAGACACCCATCGGAGTCGGAGAAAAGCTACAGACTATCTTCGGGCTCTCAAACTTCCGGGCCTCCATAGAGTAGTCTATATTTTTATGTGCCGTTTAGAGGAGGGGTTGGATTTATTATATAGGGAGAAGAGCCGGTAGATACGCGTCAACTAGCAAGGTGGTACTAATTGATTTGCACCTTCCACCCCACTAATGGGCTTAATGAGCTTAAAGCCCATTAGAGAACCCATAAATGGGCCTTAGGGGTTTATTAAAATTCCGGCGTATTTAAATGGAGAAAGCCCAAGTAAATTCGGAATTATTTATTTTCGGAATTAAAATAATTATAGATAAGTCTAGAATCAATACTTGAAGTCCGAAAAATATGCCGACGGTCTCAAAAATTTTATGAAAAATCCCAGAAATAGTTTTGGACCTAATGAACCCAAATAAAATATTTGGAGCTCATGAAGATGTTCTTAAGAGCTTCCAATAAATGGATTGTGCTCTACGGAAAACAGGAAAAGCTTCTAGGAAAATCTAGAAAGTTCCTAGAAAAGGTTACTTGTAGTTTAAACTCATTTAGAAAATCTTTATCACTCAAAAACATCATGTGAACCAGCATGAATGCAACACATATATTATTATAACATAGATTATATTTGTTCTCTTTACAAAATAATTATTTCCTACACTAAATATCTATGTAAATATATAACTGCTTTACAAAATTTTAAATATTCAAGAAATTCACTGTATTAATTCAAGCCAAAAGTGTCACATTCCAAATTGAAAAAATTTGGGGTGTGACAAAACTACCCCCCTTAAAGGAATCTCGTCCTCGAGATTTGGACAGGCTAGCAAGAAAAGACGGATGGTTTAAAATTCTTCATCCATGATTGACTCTTTACCATTAGCGACTTCCTGGTGGTAATTTCCTCACTTCATCTGAAATACTCAATTCTCATGATAGACCAAATTCTTGTTAGTCCAACCTCTTGCAATCTCTACATCTACCCCCCTTAAAAAGATGAGGCTTTACGAGTTGTTCCTTACTGCACTTGATGAAAGGGATAATAGTAGAGTGTTGATCTTGGCCATGTTGGTGGAGGCATTATTCTTCCTTGTAGTTGCACTTCAATTAGAAATAAGTTTTGCAAAAGAAAAAGGAAAGATGAATAGGGATAGAAAAGAACCCATCTATTTATTATATAACAACTCTTGCTATTGTGGATCAAAATCCAACAACACATCAACAATCATTACAAAGAACCAAATCACACATGTAGCACAATAACAAGCATACAAACTCGCACTATTCGTTCTCTTTAAACTTATATGGTGGACTTCCTTAAAAGGGGTTTCTATATTCCCTAAAGACAACAAGATAAGGGTAAGATAAGGAACGTGCTATTAAAGGCCACATATGTAAGACAGAAAGGTAGATGATGAGACTAGACTAGCCGGAAGGATGGAAAGCAGTTTAGGGGAGAAGACATTAAATATTATAGAAAAGGGATAAAGGCAAACTGGTTATAAAGAATATAACCACTACCAAGGGCAACATGTGAATCAAGAAGTGAGTCAAATGGATTGGTTAATGATAGGCGATGATTAGTTAAAGATGGAGTATAGGGATATGAGTTTAGAAGGCCATGTCGTACCTAAGAAAGATACTCTTGATACCTGGAATTGATATTACAAAGAGATGGAAATATTTGATGAGAAAGTTGGCCATAGGGTGAAAGCGGAATGGATGTGGTCATGTCAAGAATCTGAAGTTCTATGTGACAAGAGGGTACCCCAAAAAGTAAATCCCATAGGATGAAAATTAGACTAGCCATGTTATATGGGACAAAGTGTTGGCCTACTAAGAGGTGGCATGTTCAATAGTTAAATTCAATGGAGACGCTTATGTTAGGTTGGATCTGTGGGCATACAAGTTGGACCAAATGAGGAATGATGAGATAGGTGATAGGCTAGGGTAGCTCCAATTGAAGAAAATCTATCAAGCCTCGGTGAAGGCGATTTGGACATGTACAAAGAAGACTTTTGGATGCACTAGTGCATAGAAGCATCGTAAGGCGAGACAATACTGTGAAGAGAGACAGGGGACAACCAAAGCTGACATGGGATGACGTAACAAAAAAAAATTAATGGAAAGAATGGGTTGTACGAGAAAAGTAGTGTTTGGATAGAATTGCGTGGAAAGAAACTTTCATGTGCCAAAACTTGATTTGGGCTCTACCCTCCTTAAGTTCTATGTAAGAGGACGGAGAAAAGAAATAGGACGAGAACAAAGATACACCAAATGCTTTGGGGCAGCAATTTGATAACTTGGAAAGCAAGTATAGCGAAGGTGAATGAGTATATAGCAATCTAAGGTCAAAAAAGAAACCATGCTAACTAGGCTTACGTCCTACAGTCAACCTGGCTCTGATACCACTTCTGTCACACCCGGTTTTATAAACAAAACCAGATAATACTATATGTGTGCCCAGGATCTATTTCCCACACATACAGCCGACTTCATTAGTGAATATCAATAGACAGTGCATTATATAAGCGTATAAAACTTACATTTGACACAAAGGTCAATATATCAGAGTATAGCGGAACTTCTATCTCGTAGCGGAACTCCATCTTCACAGGAGGGTTGACTGGGGGCACGTACGCCTAAACACATTATAAACTTCTGGATCCACTCCGTCTTCTTATCACCATGAACTTGTATAGAGAAGAACTATAGGTTTGGGATAGCAAGGGTGAGTACATGGTGCACTCAGCAAGTATTCCGTTTATGATAAAAGTGGACTAGCTTTATAGTGGACAGGCATAGCAGTTGCTTTTAGTTGGTCAAGTTTTATTACTAGCAATGATTAGCATAACCCATCCCATAACTGAAATATTACAAGTAAATAAAATAATTGAGTATCAACCATTGTCGTAACTGCCACCATTACCATCATCACCACTGTCATCATCACTGTCATCATCACTGTCATCACCATTATCATCATGAGCCATTTTCTTTGAAAACTCTAATCTGTGAGGGTCCAGGCCGCTCATAACCGTGAGCACGGCTGATATATCAGTTTAAAACACTCTCGAGAGGTTGTACATCTTTACCCACAAGTCATGATTCCCATATGCCTAAGGGTGGATCAGACCCCATATATTCATTACCTTGGATGAATCGGCAGGGTTTCATTACGAGACCTTTACAAAGAATTCCTAGAGTTATGGCCCACTCGTTACAGGTTACTCCAGTTAACTAAAGATATGAGAGTTCCGTTCCAAAGGGTGACTAACAACAAACTGCACCACATTGGCAAAGGGCAAAGTCCCATATCCCCCAGACCCCTCATACGCCATGTTTCAGGAAAGTAAGCCAAAACTCTAGTTCATCTAATTAATCAGTCAAGCCCAGTGCCCATGTGAGTCTTGTGGTTGTACTGTTTTCCTGGGTGGTCGCTCGGCGAACCGATCCTTAGGGTGAGGCCATCGAGCAAACCCACAAAACATGCTCAAATCCCCATGTTGCCAAAATCATATGTTTATCATCAAACTCATTATTAATTAAACAAGATTAACAACATGAGTAAAGTAAGTTGAGCGGTAGCAATTAATTTGCAACATCACAGCCCTCCCATAGGATAAAACATTGACGGAAAAAAATAAGTGGCTAGTCATCCTTAGGTTGAGCATTCAAATTAGGCTCTAGATCATGTGATTAACGTAAATAGGACATAGGTCAAAGAATACTTGCCTTTATTCCTAAATATGTAACCGCTCGAATAATCTTCAATTGTAGATCTTGAAAAGCTTGATCTTCACTCTCACGTATGATACTCGTTCTATACGTGACAACACAAGCAACATACAAGCAGACAAACATACATGCATAAGAAACAATACACCAATCAAAAAAAAAGCTTTATAAAACATGTGCCAAAAAGAGAGGAAACGTCACTATGGTCACAAGAGCGCGAGAAACGCCGCAAACAGAGCTACGGTTGAAAAGATACGTCTAACGTAAGATTTGTAGTCTTGACCCTCAAAGAAAAGACTATGAGCATCATTTATTTTAATTAATAAAATAATTCAAATGGATATTTCAGAGAAATAACCAATTTAGAATTAATTCAAATTATATTTGAATTAAAAACCGTAGTTGAAACTAACCAGATTTTATTTATAAAGACTCATTGTAGCATTAAAATAATTAATTTAAGAAAGAGTAGTTTTATAAGATCACCTATTCGGACTTTTAGCATATAACGTGTTTGATCTAAACAAGTTATAATTAAAAACACATTATACTCGGCATTAATCAAATTAACTTGATGAATTATGAAAAGCCGAGGTATAAACCTATGCATATTTTAATTAGGAAGCAATTGCATAATCATTAATCAAGTTAACATGTAGTTTAACAAAACCGTGGTTTAAACCTAAATAATTTTTAATTGGAAATCATTAGAGAAAGATTTATCCAAATTAACAAGAGTTTATGAAAAAGCGAGATTAAACGCTAGATTGCTTTTATTCAGAAAACCCTATGAGATATTATTAACCAAATTAATATTTAATTTGAAAATTAGAAATACAAAACATGGTAAACATCAATACTATAAGCGTATGTTTTGGCGTTACGACTCTAATGCAACAAGAACGGACATAAGCATAGCTAAAACGAATAAGATACAAGACATTAAGGATCAAAGAGCAGAAAACACGATTAATTGTATACCTTATGAGCTGAAAGAGAACATTGATGGGCTCAACGAATAGTACTCCTGAATTGGCCAAAAATTGGGATTCGATCTGCTGAAAGATATGGAATGGATCTGATTAAAGAGATAAAAAGGATCTACTGTTGAGATGCAAGGTTGTCATAACAAATCGGATATATGCGGAGGATTACCCTCTGGTTTCGCAAACCCTCACCTTCACGGTGCATGGCTCCTGCAGTCGTCGACGAGGACATGGTGACGCGAGGCCCCGGTTGGCAGTGAGGGAGATTGGGAAGCTGCCGCTGCGTTGGGTTGGCTCTGGTGCCGGTGCGCTGGGCTGCTGCTGCGGCTCCAGTGATGAGCAGCAGCTGCTGCTATGCTACTCGTGTGGCTGCTGCTGAACTTGCTGTACTGTTGCGTGGTTACTGCTGGCCGTTGGTGTGGCTACGTTGGGCCAGACACATGCGAGAGAGAACAGGGAACACGAGCAGCTCTCCAGCTTAGGCCACGCCTTCAGGGAGGAAAGAGCAGGCCATTGCACTGCTCGCTCCTAGGCCAAAAGGGAAAAGAAAGAAGGAAGGAGGAGAAATAGACTTTTCTTAAATATTTAAAGGAGAGAAAATTTACCGGCAATAGAGACACCCATCGGAGTCGGAGAAAAGCTACAGACTATCTTCGGGCTCTCAAACTTCCGGGCCTCCATAGAGTAGTCTATATTTTTATGTGCCGTTTAGAGGAGGGGTTGGATTTATTATATAGGGAGAAGAGCCGGTAGATACGCGTCAACTAGCAAGGTGGTACTAATTGATTTGCACCTTCCACCCCACTAATGGGCTTAATGAGCTTAAAGCCCATTAGAGAACCCATAAATGGGCCTTAGGGGTTTATTAAAATTCCGGCGTATTTAAATGGAGAAAGCCCAAGTAAATTCGGAATTATTTATTTTCGGAATTAAAATAATTATAGATAAGTCTAGAATCAATACTTGAAGTCCGAAAAATATGCCGACGGTCTCAAAAATTTTATGAAAAATCCCAGAAATAGTTTTGGACCTAATGAACCCAAATAAAATATTTGGAGCTCATGAAGATGTTCTTAAGAGCTTCCAATAAATGGATTGTGCTCTACGGAAAACAGGAAAAGCTTCTAGGAAAATCTAGAAAGTTCCTAGAAAAGGTTACTTGTAGTTTAAACTCATTTAGAAAATCTTTATCACTCAAAAACATCATGTGAACCAGCATGAATGCAACACATATATTATTATAACATAGATTATATTTGTTCTCTTTACAAAATAATTATTTCCTACACTAAATATCTATGTAAATATATAACTGCTTTACAAAATTTTAAATATTCAAGAAATTCACTGTATTAATTCAAGCCAAAAGTGTCACATTCCAAATTGAAAAAATTTGGGGTGTGACATAAACCAAGGTCTCTACCATAGCCTGTTGTGGTAGGTATCTAGATAGAACAGTGCATCAGGAGCAGCTTTATATATCTTCTGCATGTGCCACTTGAACAAGCCCTCTGTGTACGCCCTTGCAGCTGGATATAAGTGCTCAGTGTAGACATCTCCTTGGTAATACTTTATAAAAATTTCCATACAAGTGCCTCATTGAAGCGCCCCAGCCCTTAAGCGGGACTAAAATGTGCTTTATTACTATTCCCAAGAGTATGGTAACCACATTTGTACATCAGATGATTACAGATCCGCCCTAACGGGACAGACCAAACGGGGAGCTGTCCGAAAACGCAACAGCGGAACTTTAAAGCGGAGCCCAAGCTTTCCCACAAGACAAGGTTGGGAAGCAGGCCGCAACCCTCACACGTCCACGATCATCTTCTTTGCTCTGTAAACCAACAACAAAGCAAGGGTGAGTACAAAACATACTTCGCAAGCCCACCTTCTTCCATAAGAAGAGGGGGTAAAAGCTATCACTATATGCAAGATATATCTAGAGCTTAGGATAACTTTGCAGTAAAACATTTGCATATGCAGGGTTCATTAGTTCTCAGTTTTAATTGAGAAAACATCTTTTTCCCATAAAAAGTTGCCACTGGACTTGCCGGTCCATCGTGGCTCATGGCACACAGGCCATCACATTTTCACACACACCTCCTCGGCAACCGCAGCTGCCTCAAAACCATCATTTTGATCCCATCCAAACCCATATTTTATGAAGAAGCTAATTGCCGAAACCAAGCCATAACCTGTCCATACCAATGGACAACGGACTATCATGATAGATTTATACTCTAGCTAGAGGTGCACACTTTACCCACAAGTTTGGTCCAGGCACTCATGATCAGTGAGGCCCTTTCCGCTCAAGGTTTTTCCCACGCAAGGCTTCTCCAAATTTCAACCATGAGAGACACAGGACCACCTGTCGCTCAGACCCGCAGTCACGCGACTGTCGTCCCCTATCCGCAGATATGCGACCGCGCCCCATTCCTAGTCTCCCATGCATCCCAGCACACCGGTTTACACCCGGTTCGTCCTTGCGGGTTCCAACCAAGGGTTGCCCACACAACCTCGAGTGGTTGCACTAAAAAGAGTTAGGCAAGATGAATTGTCAACCCGGTCCTTTAGGGTAGAGCTCCCACAATGCTCACGCATGAGCCAACACAAGCCTAGTCCTCTTACAAGGACCAGACTCCGGGGCATTCGTGATAACGTCACCCCGGGGTTTCTACCCTGTAATGGCTTAGCCGACCGAAGTCGTCTGCCGGGGTTTTACCCCATGTTTTCCAAAAAACATCCATCCATATCCATCACCATATAACCATCATCTTATCAAGATTATTATAGATAATGAATGAGCGATCCACCTATGCGCGCTACATCTAATATAGCTTAGGTGGCTATATCCTACTAAGTTACCTAAGCAAGCAAAACATGCAAGTTTTATTATTCATACAGGCCAATGGGTTGTGTATATAAAACAGGGTAGTTTATGCATCAAGTGAGGATTCCAGTGGACTTGCCATTCACTTTGTTGAGGTAGCAGATACGGCGGTCGTTGCATCGTCGAACTCCTATCCTGGTCTTCGAGTCAAACATCTCGGGGATAGGACCGAACGGCTCTCCGAGAAAGCCTACACGCACAGACAAGCAAAACACACCAATCAAGGTACAATTTGAGCTCATCATGAGATGGATTTAATGTAGTTAGATAGACCTTGATTTTAGAAGGATTTAGGCGAAGGAATCATCGGAATCCAAATTGAGAGGAGCAAGATCATGAAGTTTTCTTGGCTAAGAATGTCCTTATAGACATGCGAGTAGAATGAGAGTCAAACGGGTAAAAAGGCGTGTTTGGCCCCTTTTTAGATATCAACATTTGTGATCTTTAGTGCCATCCATGCTGGGCCCACAAGACCGATTTTCAGCAGCATGGGGACAACATGTTAGCAATAAAGATTAATTGAAGAACAGAAAGACGACACGGCCAAATTCGATTCGGCGCGTGCGGCCCAACTCTTCCTTCCGATTTGGTTCGGCCTGCTCTCACACCGCGATGAGTGGCGATGTGAGAGAGGACGACGAACACAAACGGCGTTGGCCAGCCCCACCTGTCATCCTTATGGGGACAGGGTAGAGGCTAACAACCGTCTGGTTCAGTTCAACCAAACCGGGTCTTCAGTGAACCGACCGGCGAGGGCGGAACTGGTTCGCCCGTGGCTTTCCACCGGTGTCCCGATTTCGTCGTCGCGGATCGACCCAAAAACGATGCAGATGTGGGACAAAGCTCTGTGGTGCGGTCGGCGAAGTGTGTGGGAAAATTGTGAGAAGGACATGAGTGGATAGAGCTTGATTTATAGAGAATTTAGGCGCAAGAATTGCTCAAATCGGAGTTAAGACGGAGAAGATATGGGGTAAATAGAGTGGAGGGGTAGATTTAGACTTTCTGGATAGCTGAGGGAGTGGAAGCAGACTTTTTGGTGGCGAAATGCTGATTTGGCCCAAGCTGAAACGAACTTGGGCCGGGGAAGTAAATCTGGCCCATGAGGCCTTTCTTTTTATTCTTTTCTTCTCTTCTTTTCTCAGCCCATTGGCTTGCGGCCTGGCAACTTGGCCAGTGGGCCGGCCCAAGCGGTAGGAGGAGGGGCTCGGGCGCACGGGACGCCGAGCGGCTTCGGCCGGCTCTGTCCGCCGTCGCCGGAGCAGTTCCGGTGCACGCCGGGGAACGCCGGAACGGTGGTTCCCGACCCCCGTTCGCGAATCCGAGGACACCGGCGCGACGAGGAGAGCTGCGCGAGTCCGTTCCGAGGGTTCCGGGCATGAGGAGAGGCACGGAACAGGTACGGCCACGGGCGCCAATGGAGGCAGCCATGGAGCTCCGTGGGCGGCTCTGTCCGAGCTTGCGGAATAGGAATTGGGGGTGGGCGGAGGTAGAGGGGGGTGGTGTGGTGCTCTCTGCCGTTTTAATTTGAAAGTGGAAGGCCATAGCCATGGATTGGCTCGCCGGTTGGCCTTGCACAGCAGAACAGAAAGGTGGAGGTGTGGCGCGACGTCGGCGTGGTTCACCGAGGTGAACGACGCGGGCGGCGCGGCGTGAGAAAGGGAGTGGCGCGAGGTGGAGGGCGACGTCGGCGCGGCTCGCAAAAACGAGCGGCGTGGGCGGCGCGAGTGGGAGCAGGGGAGAGAGCTCGCGGGGGGTCGCAGCGTCGGCGGCGGTCGCTGAAGCGAGCTAGCTCGGCGCCTTTTATAGGCGCAGCGACGAGCGAGGAGCAGCGGCCGGTGTCGCGCAGCGGTGTGGCGCGACGTGCTCGTCGGCGAGACGTGGCGTGCGCGGGCGCGGGTGTGCGGCGTGGCGAGCACCGCGTGGGGCACGCTGGCGAAGAGGGGTGGTGTGATGGAGGGCGCCGGCGTCGGGTTGCTGGTGGTGGGGAGCGCGCTGGCGCGGCGCTTGCTGGCGGGATGCGGCGTGCGCGAGCGCGGCGCGGCGCGTGCGACGCGCGGCAGGTGGCGAGGGGAAACAGGAAGGAGAGAAAGGAGGCTGGCGGCTGGCTGGCTGGGAAACGGAGAGAGAGAAAGGCAGGCGGGCCGAGCCAGGCCGGGAGAGGAGGAAGGAAGTGGGCTTCGGCCCGAGATGAGAGGGAAAGGAATTATTTTCTGATTTGGATTTTGAATTTGGACTTTAGAAATTTTGGAGAGATTTTGGTAGAGAAATTTGATGGAGAAATTTCAGAAGTATTTGAGAGATATTTCTAGGAATATTTGGAGAAGAATTGAGATGATTTTTGTTGAGCTCAAACGGTACACTTCACTCATAAACAAGCTTTCGAAATTGATTTTGAATTAAAGAGAGATTAGAGGATATTTTCTTAGGGTCAAATTTCGGGGTGTTACACTCATGCACTCTCTGTACTCAGCTTCAAGGAAAACTGAACCCACTGCAGTTTCTAAGCCTTTACATGCATCTGTGCATATGACCAGCCCTGCAGGTGTGCCAACTGCTCTATGTAGCTGCTTCATGAACCATGTACAATTATCTTTATTCTCTATCTCAAATATGGCATAAGCTACATAGTACAACCAATTGTTCCCATCTACAGATGTTGTTGCAGCCAACTGTCCTGAGTATCTGCCAGTGAGACTAGATGCATCAACTCCTATAAAGAGCCTACAGCCATTCAAAAAGCCATCAACACATGGCTTCAAAGCAACAAGCATTCTTTTGAAGCAATTATTCCTTTTTATTTTCTCCAATTCAATTTCTATGGTGCTGCCAGGGCAACTAATTTCCATCTGTGCTTTCCAGTTGAACAACATCTGGAAACTCTTTTCATATCTACCATGTATCTGATTAAGAGCAATCTGCGCACCTGACCATGCTTTGGAATACTTCAGTTTTATTCCAAAGTCTGACTCCAACTTTTCCTTAGCTTCCTTGGCACCTTTACGTGGATTCTTTTTCAACCAATCAGCTAGCCTAGCAGCCACCCAGTTTTGAGTTGCCATTTTTCCTTCCTTTAGCTTTGTAGTTGGATAATTATAGTCAGCTGGACACTTTTTAATCTGGCACACAAGAATGAAACAGTTAGTGCACTCAAACCATGAATCCTAAGTGCAAACACCGATCTAAATAAAAAAAATTACAGAGTTGAATAAAAATACAGTACAGCTGACCTATATTGTCCTTTGATCGTGAATCCTTGAAGCATGGATGCGCCATGGACATCCAGGGTGGGCACACTTGGCAATGAACCTGGTCTTATCGGTCCTCAAATCAGTAAACTCAAAGCCTTTTATGACTGCATAGTGCCTTATTGCTTTCCTAAATGTGGCGGTATCAGCAAACAAAGCACCCTCCTCAACTTTGGGATTAAGTGGATCATTCACCACATTTAGCACCTCTGGATCTGCATCATTTACTTTTGCCTCAGGAGGAAAATTCCCTTTGGCAGACACACAAGGATCAGCACCAGAAGTAGAATTAGCATTTGGGTAGTCAGCTGCAGCTTGTTCATTCTGCTGGGGACTGTCAGCTAGTTTGGGTGGCTTTGAAGGAGGAATGGGTATGTACAAGTGCTCATCGTTTACCCCAACATACTCCTCGTTATCAAAGATGTCAGGCTCTAAAGCATGTGCATCATCACCTTCCTTTGATTCTGCAGCAGCTGGTGCATTTTCAACTGGTGGCTCTTTTGGCTTGCTAGCAGTAGGCTAATCAACATCAGGAGGCAACACACAGAGTGGTTCTAGTTCATCTAATCAACATCAGGAGGCAACACACAGAGTGGTTCTAGTTCATCATACTGATGTTGGAGCTGATATTCTTTATCTATAATAGCAACAACAAGTTCACAATGCATCTCACTCTTATACATCTCAACTAAGTCAATCATTTGGATCTCGCTAGTTAGTCTCACATCCTCACCAAGCCTTTTGTCGAAAAACCATACAGAAACAGCCTTGTCTGCGCCCCAGGCCAGCTCAGTGTACACGCTCGACATCAGCGTATCTAAGAAAATGCCTACTACATCAACATGCCATTTAATCACCTTTCCCTTGCAATACGTCTTCCTACCATCAGCATCAGTCATCCGATAGCCCTCAACTTTGAGATCTAAGCAAAACAGATCGACCCTACGAGAACAATTAAGTGAAACCTACGATGAGATCAAAACTCAAATCGAAACAAGTCCTACCGCCGTTAGTGCCATGCAAATCGAACCAAACACATGCAATTCGTACATTATTCAAGGTTAGTCTACTCAATCAGAGCCTTCTGTCGTACCTGTCTGTGGCCTCGTCTTCCATGACTGATGGCGTCCGTGCGCCACTTCGAGGCAGCCGAGGTCGCCCACCGCTTCGAGGTCGTCGCCGCGCCAGCCTAGGTCGCCCGCCGCGCGCCGTGCCGAGGACGCGCAATTGAGGAGGAGGTCGCTTCGAGGTCGTCCACCCCGCGCCGCGCCGAGGAGGCCCGCCGCGCCGAGGTCTCTAGCCGCGCGCCGCGTCGAGGTCGCCGGCCGCCGCGCGATCTAGGGTTAGGGGCGGCGCTAGCCGCTGGGGAGGGAGGCGATATGGGGTCGGGGAGACTGACTGACGATAAGGTGGGCGATGGGCACATAACACATGGGACCGTGGGCAATTTCGTCCATACGGAAGTCGGGATCGTGTACGTACGCCTGCATGTGGGCCCGTACGCGTCGGATTCGTATGTAATGGTAGATTTCCAATTCTTGCGAAATTGTAATGGCGTGTATGCAATTTCGCGAATTGTAATAGTAGATTTCAAAACCTTGAGCATTGTAACGGCGTATATCCAATTAACCCAAAAGCTATCTGCGCTAGCTGTTCGTTTGAGCGGATTCGGTCACGAGTCGCGAGCCTGAGCCGGTCCGGAGTTCAGAATAAAAAAATCGATGCGTTTTTGCCGCAACCGGAGGCGTGAATGAACAGAGCCTCAGGCTGGCTGCGGCGGGTCCCTTGCTGCGGGGGGTTTTCAGAAAAATGACACCAATGTCGAATTTTCTCTTCTTCGCACTAAAATAACTTTTACATTTCGGACGTATGTGTGAATAGTTTGAACCCTAACACCGTACGAACTAGACTAAATGGACGGCAGGTTGATTTACGGAATCCTGAAGGGACTTTTTGCAAAACAACGCAGACCACGCGTCCACCCGTGCAGCCTCTGCAGGCGCTTCGAGTGCTCTCGTGCAAGCAGGAGCGCTCTCATAACAAGATGCAGAGGCTCAAAAAAAAAATCCATAGAATAACCATTGAGATACTATTCTGGATACAATTTTTTACACGAATCTGAATGCATACCACTATTCCCTGCTCAGCCAGTCTGCCTAACCCATCGCTACGAAGCGTCCTAGCAGATCTACCGTCCTAGCCAGTCTACCTTTCCCTTTCATTTGCAATTCCCTGATGCACTTCTGACGCCTCGTCAGCAGCTAGGGTTCCATTAGCTGCTGCATATAGAATCATCCTTCATCTACGAGCATAAGCACCTGCAGAACCAGATGGAGATGTGAATCGAATACCAGACATCAGCCGCTTGGGTTCCATTAGCGGCTGGAGAAACCAAAATCAAAGCAGAATCAGAAAATGAGGTACGCCCCGGCCCTTTTCCCCCCAACTGCATTCTGAGCTCTGAAGACCCCATTTCCCCAGCAGAAAAATCAGCCAGCTCAGTTTTTTAGTTTCTGTAGAAATTATGTGAACGAAAGTTCACATGCATATAGAATCCAAACCTCAATTATTTTGAAGCTGACTAGGGTTCCATTAGCTGCTGCATATAGAATCAACCTTGACCTATGAGCATAAGCACCTGCAGCATAGAACAGTGGCATTAGCTTTATTTGTAATTTCCTTGCCATTATTTTACAGGGAAGAAGAAGATCCCTTGTGGCAGACATATATGAATCAAACAGGGGCTAGAACTAGAACAGAAGATTCAAAGCCACCACCGACATGGGTATGGTGGTTCCTAGGCGCATTTGGTGAAGTTATTTTTGCTTCGTTCTTGCTGTGTTCCATCCTAAAATGCCTACAACAGCAGTGCCAAAGAAAGCGAGGAATTATGCGGATTCAAAGAGTGGAACCCAGCTCACCACCCTTACTAGTCAGCGTCTACTGCACTCCGCCGACATCACCCCTGCAAAGGGTAACCACCGTCTACAAGGTACATCAGGATTCCTTCTTGCTAGAATAGTGTAATTGGATTATTCCCAACCCTAGAAGGGTGGTAGAAGTATAGAGTACATGGGCCTAAAGGGCCTGATACATGGCCTTACACACATACTCCAACACCCCCCCGCTTTTTGAACTTCCGGCGCAGCGGAGTTTAAGACTGGACAAGAAAGAAAGCACACACAGGGCCAATGCCCCCCTGCAGTCGCAACTAGCCATGGCTGATGTTGAGGCTGGAAAGGAACTCGGAGAAGGTCGAGGAAGGTGGTCGGGATGTGGAGAAACCGAACATTCTTCATGTCCAGCTGGTGCACAGGCTAGGAGCGAGAGAGAGCCAGCGACAGAACTGTGCTCACTATAGCAGGCTTCACCACTGGGCTAAAAGTCTCATCATAGTCCACGCCGGGACGCTGGGTGAAGCCCTGGAGAACCCAACGAGCCTTGTAGCGCTCCAGGGTACCACCAGCTCGCCGCTTATGCGTCCAGATCCACTTGCTAGAGACCACATTGCAACCAGATGGACGTGGCACTAGGTCCCACGTCTGGTTGGCAAGAAGCGCCACGTACTCCTCTTCCATCGCACGACGCCAGTGAGGATCCACTAGGGCGTCACGGACGGAAGAGGGTACAGGAGAGACCCGTGGCTCAGTGGCGGCAGCCGAGAGGACCTTGGGCCGAAGAACACCAGCCGCCCGCCGCGTCACCATGTGGTAAACATGACTCGGATCCCGGTGGAGGACGGGTGGGTTGTACACCGGCGACGCGCGTGTGAGAGCGGGTCGGGGCACGGGCAGGCGGCTCCGGCGAAGGAGGCACCACCGGTGGTGTCAGTGTCGACGGTGGCGCCAGACGGCGCTGGTAGATGCGCACGGATGATGCTACTCCTTAGCCTCGAGATGTAGTACACCTCGGTGAGCAGCTTGTGCTCTCGATCCCGAAGTCGGAGGATGCCATGCTCGATCAGCACCTAGCACCCGCGCTCATCCAGCTGCCCCAAGCTGATGATGCTGCTCCTTAGCCTCGAGATGTAGTACATCCCAGTGAGCGCGCGGTGGCTGCCGTCTCGGCAGCTGAAGAGGATGGAACCCTGGCCGGCGATCGTGATGACGCTGTTGTCGCCGAACCGGACCGTGCCCGTCACCGCGGAGTCCAGTTCGGAGAAGGTTGATGCAGCTCGATATAGAAATAGAAACTTGATTGGGGGTCTCAGATACTTGACTCACACACGGCCAGACATTGCTTTTATTGTGGGATATGTGAGCAGATTCATGGAAGACCCTCGCAAGGAACTTGGGCTGTCATACCCTCGCAGAAAGAAAACCAGTGATCTAAGGCTGATTGGGTTCAGTGACAGTGACATGGGAGGCGATAATGATGGCAGGAAAAGCACCTCAGGGATGGTGTTTCTGCTGGAATCATGCCCAAATAGTTGGCAGTCGTAGAAGCAGAAGATACATGTGAGGCTGAATACATGCTAGGGTGGCTGCAGCATGTCATGGAGTTTGGCTGAGGACATTGCTGGAGGAAATCACTGGGCAAGCAGTGCAGCCATGCCACTGCCGCTGGAGTCTGCCTACCTCTCACTACCACTCCTTCGTTAGTTCGCCTCCGTGTGTCTGATGTCCATGCGCTGGCACACCACATCCCCATAGTCGCCGCCCCCGGCCTGCCCCTCCTGCATAGGTGCAACGCATGCACAAGCTATTGCTACCCCTCGCTACTTCTACGCCCTTGGTTGGTGATCTGTTTAGCAGATACACCGCTGTTACCACAGCTTCTCCCCATAACCATCTTGGCAGTCCCTTTGCCTTCAACAGACTGCGTGCTATTGCCACGATGGTCCCATTTCGCCGCTCCACAACACCATTTTGTTGCGGCGAGTAGGGGGCCGTTAACTGCCTTCGAATACCACTTTCCGTGCAATACTCCATGAAGTCCACGGATGTGAATTCACCTCCCCGGTCTGTGCGTAGTGCACCTAGCTTCTTCCCTGTCTCAGCTTCAGCATCTGCTTGGAATTGCTTGATAGCTGCAGCCGCCTGATCCTTGGAGCACAGGATCTTGACCCACAATAGCGGTTGCGGTCATCAACCAGGAGCAGAAAATATTTGCTTCCCCTTGGAGTTGGTGGAGAGATAGGTCCGCACAAATCACCATAGACCAGCTCCAGCACCCTTTCTGCTCTATGCTCCACCTTCGCTGGGAATGGCATCCGCCGTTGTTTGCTGGCCATGCATCCTTCACATAGTTGGTTCACCTGTGTCAATTCCGGTAACTCACGGACCATCTCCTTGCGTGCCAAAGTCTGCATCGCTTGGAAATTCAAGTGACCTAGACGAGCATGCCACTTCCAGGTCTCCTCCTCTGCCCACACACTTAGGCACACCGGCTGTGCAATGGTGATGTTGAGCAGGAATAGCATGTTCGCCTTGCGGGGCACATGAGCCAACAAGCGCCCACACGGATCCTTCACCTTCATGACGCCCTCCTTGTTGATCAGAATCTCATGCCCAGCCTCGTTCAATTGACCCACACAAACAATATTTGCTGTGAGACGGGGGATGCCGTAGACGTTTGACAACACCTGATGCTCGCCGTTCTTGCAAACGAAGAGGATAGTTCCGCAACCTTCAATCCGGGCCACTGAATTGTCACCGAAGCGCACGGTGCCACACACATCTGTATCTAGTTTAGCAAACGCTGCCCTAGACCCGGACATGTGGTTCGTGGCTCTAGTGTCGAGGACCCATTGCTTGGTCTCACGGACTCCCTCATCGTCAAGCTGAATGAAGATCTTCTCTTCTTCGAGCTGAATGTGCCTCACATCCTTCTTTCTTGAGGTTGGTTCCAGTGCGCTCTCCACCATTTGAGTGGCTATCACCATCAAGAGCGTGCCTTCTTCTTCGTGGACGAAGTTAGCCTCTGCCTTCTTCTGCCGGCATTCCCGTGCCCAATGCCCCTTCTTGACACAGCGATTGCAGACGTCCCAAGGTTTGGGACCGAATCTGTTGCCAGAATCATTCCTCCCCTCGCCTGCTCTTGTATCGCCGTAGCCACGGCCTCTGCCTCTCTCGCGGCCTCTCCCCCTGCCGCTTGTTCCTCGGCCGCCATAGCTTGGACCACCGCATGTGCCCTCTTGATTCTTTAGACGCGCTAGCCACTCTTCCTCTGTGAGGAGAAGGTGACCAGCATTGTCCTTCATTTGGGACTGCGTGGTTTTCTTCCTTTGCTCCACAGCGCGCAGACGGCCTGCAACTTCTTCAATAGAAACTTTACTCAAGTCGAGCAAAGTCTCAATTGAAACGGCCACCTGCTCCAAACTCTTGGGCACAAAATGTAGCAACCGCTTCGCCACTTCCTTCTCTGAGATATCCTCTCCCAGAACACGCAGCTGGTTAGCGAGCGTGTTGAGGTGAAGCGAGAAATCTTTTACTCTCTCTCTTGCCTTGAACTTGAGTTCATTGAACTCCTTCCGCAGCTTCTCTGTGTTGGCTTCCTTCACGTGCTCCACTCCAACGCGCACTGCCTTGATTGCCTCCAATGCCTCCTTGGCTGTCTCCTTCACGGCGAGACCAGCCTGCATCTCCTACGGCACCGCACGGAGAAGCGCTGCAAGCGCGTTGCGGTCGTCCCGGTATTCCCCCTTACCGGTGTTGACAACCTCCCACAACCCCGCCGCCTGCAGATTCACACGCATCACCAACGACCACTCGGTGTAGTTGGTGCGTGTGAGCATGGGATAGGTCACCGCTGCTGTGCCTTCTCCACTACCCGCTCAAGGACCACCTCGCGCCCACCCATGGTGCGGCCTCGATGGTGACGTGGCGGTGGAGACAGTGATGCCCTTCGATCACGTCGTGGAGACGGCGATCGCTCAGCACCCCCTTGCCTTTCTGGAGCTGATGCAGCAGACATGGATCACTCAACCTGTGCCCTGATACCAATTGTTAGTACTACTAGCACCTCCCTCAACTCAACCACACTACACACTCACTGCCTTGAGATGAAGATGGAGCTGATATGTAGTAGAAGTCTTATTTCACAAGCTCAAGCTACATATGTTGGTGTACATGTCCTTTTATAGGACTTTTAGGTCAGTGCTACAGTAGGTTCTACAGTAACCGACATACTATAGTGCCTGCTACCTGTCTACAGCTTATTACAGCTCATGTGAAAGTCAAATTGACTGCCTATGCTAGCTGTAAAACAGCACACACAGCACTACACACTTCTAGCAACATCTATATTATTCTAGCTAATAGCCAAGTGACAATACAAGGTTTATTACCAACATGAGCTGCTTGTAAGCCTTGGAGGGGGAAAAGTTCTTGTTTCCCCAAATGTATGTCCAAAGATCTGATTGATCTATCAAGATGGTGTCTTGTATGAGATTGGCGAACTGTTGTAAATGTGTGTAAGCCTCGGTTGACAGGTGGAATAGAAGGGGGATGTTGTCTGAGTTCTTAATCTGGTAAAGAGTGCTTCTCTTGTTCTTGGTGAAAGAATGCAGCTCTAGCCATTCCTGTTCTAGGATAGAGTTGCTCCATAAATCCTCCTAGAAGAGGCAGCTGTGTCCATCCCCTGGTGATGCTCTTGACAGGCCCTTGAATTTATCCAGTAGTTTCAGATTATAATTTCACCAGAAGGATCCTTTTCTCCTAGATGAAGGCACTTGGTGTTGTGGGTAATAATGGCTCCAAACCGGTTGCACCCAGGGAATGTCAGCTTTGTTGAAGAATTTGTGGAACTTTTTTAGAAGCAGGGCTTCATTTTGTGTTCTTAGATCCAAAAATCCAAGCCCTCCTTCTGACTTGGGCTTTGCCACTAGGGTCCAAGCTGCTTTTGAAGGTTGCTTGGCATTGATGTCTGATCCCCTCCAAAGGCAATGCTTCCTGAGCTTGTCAATCTGATCCACAAGATGGAAAGTTCGCAATGCCGTGAGGATTGAGTTTGTTATCTGCAGTCTGTCAGCCTGTGAGAGGAAAATGGAAGTGCTGATTAGTCTCCTCTCACATTTGGTTACCAGTAGCATGAACTCTTCAACCTTTGGCTTGGTGAGTCCCAGAGGTAGGCCTAGGTAGGTGAAGGGCAGTGATCCTTTGCTGCAAGAAAAAGTGTTGGCCAAGATATCCAGACGCTCTTCCGTGATGTTAATGCGTACCATCATGGATTTGGCATAATTTACTCTTAGACCTGTTGAGTCTGCAAAGGAGTTAAGGAGTGTTTTCAGAAAGAAGAGTTGCTTTGGGCATCCTTCCATGATGATCAGGGTGTCATCAGCATATTGCAGTATTGGGAAGTCCTCTGTGGATCTGACTGGTATTGGCAGTCTTAAGAGCCCAAGGTTCTTGGCTTTGTTCAGAAGTGACTAAAGGAGATCTGCTGCCAAAACAAAAAGGAGGGGGGACAAAGGGTCACCTTGCCTAACCCCTCTCTTGCAGTGAAAGACTTTTCCTGGGGTTCCATTGAGGAGGACAGATGATGTTCCTGAAGAGAAGATGTTGTTCATCCATGTGATCCAGGTGTCAGTGAAACCCATTTGCTGCATAATTTGGATCATACTGCTGTGCTCAATTTTGTCAAATGCCTTTTCAAAATCTAGTTTTAGGATTATAATTTTTTCTTTGATTTATGGCAGATGTGGAGGTACTCAAAGGCCCAAGCTAGGCAGTCCTGGATTGTTCTCATTCTGGTAAAGCCATACTGATTCTTGTGCACTAGGCTCTGTATTACCTCTTGTAGCCTGTTGGCCAGCAATTTAGTGATCATCTTGATTGAACCATTGAACAGTGAGATTGGTCTAAAGTCACATACTACAGTTGGACTGTATTTCTTTGGTATGAGGGTGATGAAGGATCCATTTATGCTTCTCAGGCAGAGCAGATTATGGTAGAAAGCTTCAAAAAGATTATAGAAGTCAACTGAGATGATGTGCCAACATTTCTTTATAAATTCATTTGTGAATCCATCTGGTCCTGGGGATTTGTCATTGGGTAGGTGTTTGACTATCTGATCAATTTCCTCTTTCCCAAAAGGGTCAGTCAAGTTTGTTAGGTTGGTTGATGCTTGGATTATATTGGCCAGATCAAACCTCATTGTTGGCTTCTATGTAGTGCCCAATCTTTCCTGAAAAGCTTTCAAAATTATTTCTGCCTTCTGTTCATGATCAGTTTGGGTGTTGCCAAACTCATCATTTAGCTTTGCTATCTGCTTTTTTTTGAATTTGATTGTAGCATTGGCATGAAAGAATTTGGTGTTTTCGTCCCCCAATTTTACCCATTTCACTGTGCCTCTCTGTCTCTAGTAAGCTCTTTGCATTTATAATAGGTTGATCAGCTTTTCTCTGAGGATCTCTCTGAAATTCCATTCTGCCAGTGTCAGGTCTCTGAATTCTTCCATAATTTCCAGGAGGGAGATGACTAGTTTGATCTTGGCTAGAGATTCCTTGATGCTAGAAAGATGTTTTTGCCAGTTTTTCAATGTCTTCCTTAGATGCTTGAACTTTGCTGTGATGATCTTTGCATGATCTGACTGGTTGATGGGCACATTCCAAGCTTGATGTACTATGGACAGAAAATCCTCATGTCTCATTAGGTAGTTTTCAAATCTGAAGATTTTGCTGATTGGTATCTGAGTGCCAGCTGCAATAAGACAAGGGCTGTGGTCTGATGTTTCCATGACTAAGGTTTCAACTTTGGTGTTGGGATAAGATAGAGTCCAAGCATTGCTTGTGAAAAACCAATCTAGCCTTTCAAGGAGTGGGTCTTCTTGCTTATTTGTCTAGGTGAACTGCTTTCCTGTTAAGGGTAGTTCCACTAATCTCAGTGCACCAATTGCTTGATTTAAGGACATCATTTCATTCACAATTTCATTCACATCACCACCAGGTTTGTTCCTATCTTCTGGCTTTCTCATCAAGTTGAAGTCCCCTAAGATAATCCAGTCTAAGTCTACTGGCATATGAATGTTTTCAAACCACTCAAGAAAGTCTATTTTCCCTTCGGGTGTGCAGGGAGCATACACATTGGTTAGTATCCAGGTAGCATCATTAGTCAAGGAGGTGAACTCGAGGGACATGGCAAAAGCATTGTGGAAAACCAGTTCACCATTAAAAAGGTTCACTTTACAAGCAGCGAGCATACCACCTCAGGCTCCTAGTGAGGGGACAAATTCAAATTTGTTGAAGGAGGCAGGGCAGATTTTCTTGATAAACATGTGGTCGACATCTGTTTTCTTTGTTTCCTGTAAACACAAGACATCACAGTTGCTTTCTGATATCTTGTCTCTGACTGAATTCCACTTTTTTGAGGCATTCAGACCTCTCACATTCCAACATAAAATTCTCCAGGATTTTTTGTTTGCCATTAAATAACCAATGGGGGTGAGAGATAAACCAGTACATTATGCATAGCATTAGTACATAACCAACAATTTTGATCCACAATATTAAGATAGGAAATAACCATCAACTTAACGCTGAATAAAGACTGTATGCTACATAGGCATAACCACTGTCTGCTACAAGAGCATAACCACCACTGTCTGCTACAGAAGCATAACAATAATTCAGAAAACGAAATAAAAGAGTTGGGCAAGCCAAGCGATGCTGCAAAATTGCCTGGCTGCTTGGAGGCCAGTGCCTCACTTCTTGGGCTTCTTCGATGCATCAACATCTTCACCAGGTGTGCTTGTTGGCTTCTTAGTCTTGGAGCTGCTAGGCTTCCTCCCAACTGGTTCAGTTTTCCTTTTCAGTCCAAGCTTCTGATCACTGATTTCACTCGGGCTGATCTTGCAGAAATCTTCTCCCAGGCTTCCGATGATAGATGGCTGCAGGGTTGGTGGGACTGCTTCACAGGCCTGGCAGCATTTGGATTTGGACTGTGACTCTTTGAATCCCTTTCTCTTGTTTTTGAGCCTGTCACTCCTTCTTACCTCAGTTTCTACTAAGCAGCTGTGCACTTTGGGGGTTTCGATTGGAGGTGTGCCAACTCAAGGATGTGCTCTTTTTCGCTTGGCTTGCTCATGAAGAAGAAATGATCAGAGTACCCTCCTTCAGAATTGGTGGCAAGCTCCAAGAGCTCAGTGATGCTGCAAGTCTTGGGTAAGTTGTCAGGCAGTTTAATCTGAAAAGTGTCACAATTTGAGTTGAAAGCAGCCCAGGCTTCAGAAGTTAGAAATTTTCTTGCCCAAGGGAAGAACTATGGGATGGCTAGCTGAGTCAAAAAGAAGTTTCCCCAGTTGTTTGGGATTTCCACTGTGTTGTGATCATCTGCCACAGGTTTGAACATTTTTTTCCCAGATGGAGAGCTGTGCTGGCTTGAGGAAGGGCAAGGAGAGCATTGGGTCTACCTCAAGTGTTTGGGTCAGCTGAACAAAACCAAGCTGGATGACATTGTCCTCTGGGTGGACAGCAAGCTGCTCTTCCAGGTGATCAATGAGCATGTCCAAGGGGACTTCTTCCACCATTAAATTTACTGGGTTTGCCACAAAGGGGATGTTTACTATGACTTCATTCTGCACATGCTGCACTGAGGGGCTAAGAAGGGATCTTCTTCCAGGGGATCTTCTTCTTGCTCATTAACTTGCACAAATGCAATGGGTGCTGGGTCCCAAGCTGCATTATCAACCAGCTGTCCAACTGGTTCAGGGTGAAGAAGCATTTTCTCAGGGTTTTCTATTACTGCATTCAGATTAATTTCCATGTGATGATGGTTGCCCTCTTCTTGCTGCTGTCCTTCTGGTTGGGGCTGAGGGATGCTGATCTACTGCATTGCAGGGAGGAAGTCTGGCCATAGGTCCTAGTTTGCTGCGTTGATGTTCTGTGCATTCCTTTCATAATCTCCACCATTCTTCTCATTTCGCTCATTGTTGTTATTTTGATTGGGGGCTGCTGGGTCTGGCCCTTCTTGTCCAAAGCCAAAGAATTAGAAGGGGACATTTGGTCCATCATCATTTTCTTCAGGAGCCAGCTCTTCATCTGGTGCTTGTGCACCTAGCATCTCCTACTGCAATATCACACATTGCATTGTCCACGATTCCCCTTCAAAGCCTTCTGCATCAGTGACCACAATGAAGCGAGGGATGGACTCTAAATCCAAAACTCTAGCTCTTACAATTATTCTTGAAAGTCTCTTTGGATCACTTTCCCAGGAGATGACCCTACCAAAGGAGCAGATGGAACTTTCCACGTATTCATGCTTCCAGTAATCTAAGGGAAAAACTAAGAGCATTAGTGTGCACTCTTGGTTGAAGTTCATAGCTCGCCAGTTCCTGCCCCTGTTGTGCCTCTCAAAGCTAATGAAAACATCATCAAACTGGTGTAGCCCCCCTGAATGAGGTGATCTCTGTCATGGATGTGTGCAAACCGAACATAGACCTGACCCAGATGGCAAGGTTGGATGTCCCTGACTTCTATCCTTCTGTGCCCAATGAGAAACTCCTCTAGGACCTCTCTAATTGCATGAAAGGTTACCTGAACTGCCGACAAAGGAGTGATGTTGACGATGGCCACATCGTCATTCCTGGCTGGAGGCCGAGCCATCACCACACGCACGACCGGCTTGCATCCTAGAATGTTGATGCAGGCCATGCCTCGGGGTGCAAACGGAGCTGGGTTGGTGATTTGGTACACCATTGCTGCCGCGGCGGATTGCTCTGGCGTTGTGTGAGCGGGGAAGAGTTGGAGAGTCCGAGGCCAAGGGAAGACGAAGCGACTCCGTGAACAGTTAACGAGGGGGCATCGAGGGGTGACTGGGTTTAGGGAACTGGCCCTTTTCCTTTTGCCTGTTGGGTATTAATGAACCTGTCTCGCTGTGGGCTTCGAATTGGAGTGTGCCGGCCCACAAACTCGCTTCCACGGGCTGAGCGATGGGAAACCGGGGCTGACGGCCCAGCCATGTCGAGCCCAGGGTGAAAGTCCCTTTCCCGCTTCTTCTGAACCCATTTTTGAACCGTTCTCTTGCCGGAAGTCAACTTAGGGCAATTAGCTGCAATGTGCCCTTTTGAGAGGCAATTATGACACTTTATATCAAAGCGACATGCTCTTCTAAGGTGACTGGTGGATAGGCACCTAGTGCAACAGAGGTTAGTAAGGGGCTGACTTTCTGACTGGAGCTGTTCTTGGGTTTGAATTTGAGTTTGGGGGCTGTAAATCATCTGTAGCCTTGCCTATGAACTGACGATGTGAACTGCCAAAGTCTTGAAGCTTTTGTCTATCTGAGCTGTAAACTTGGGATTGAACTGGTTCAATGCGATCAAAGACTGACCTCCTCTTGATGGGAACCAAATTGGCACCTGTGAGTGGATTCTTGTGGCCGAAATGAACTGCTTCCGCGAAAGAAGAAGAGGAGCTGTTCTTCTTGGGCTTGACTGTCACCCATTCAAAGTGTTTGCCTTCTTCAGTTGCTTTAGAGAGTCGGGCTCTGCCAAGGCCTTCAGAATTCCAGAGGTTGAAGTATACTTTGAACATATCATTAGAGAAAGTCTTGAGTTTGTATATTAGAAAACCAAAAGCTTTAGAAGGGACCGAAAACTGAAAGATTCGGTCTTCCAATTCAAGAACACCAAAAGAACCATGAAAACCCCCAATAATAGCTTGGAGAATGAGATTGACCGAACCTTCTGACAATCTGAACTTGCATCTCCCCACTGTAACCAGAAGTGTGAAAGGACCCGAGGACCGAGCAGCCACAGAGTTTAGGCCAAGGCGAAGCTCAGCCCGCTTGCTAAACTCAATACCGTGAGAGAAGTCCAGCTTTGGAAGATCCATGAGGAAGGAGGGGAAAGAGTGTACCGACCAAGCGCTTCCACGAGCGGAGTGAGGAGGTGAGGCCGAGGGGTTAGCTATCTTCCCATGTTAATGGGTAATCACTCGACAAGAGTTGGGGCAGCGATTTTGCCGATGAGGTTTCTTCGGTCGGCGCCATCCTTGGACGCGCCGGTGGCGGCGGCGTCGAGGCCGCCAGAGAGGACCTCGAAGCGCTCTCTTAGTCGTGATATGCAAGAGGTATTAGAATGGGATGCGTCGTGAATGAGGCTTACGGTTGTGTCTGCTGCCGATGCATCATCTTGCAGAAGTATATGCAGCAGCACGGCAACGTTGAGCTCTCCGCGCTCAGCCTGGGTGCGTCATCCCTCTTATCCTCTGCCTGTCTTCTCGTCCACAAAAGGTATAGTACAACGTAGCTCAAGCCATTCTTTTCTCTCCGACTAGGTCATCTTCTGCACCCAATCGGCAGGACTCATGAGCACAAGGCACGGGCGAACAAACTTAGACCAAATAAGAGTAGCAAAAGCATATAGCCAAGAGGTGACAGTCCTCTCATCATGGGAGACCGCAAAGTTAAAATAATTTGCATTTTTCTTCCTATATCTTGTGAATTCTCTTTGTTTATTAGAAATATAGAGCATTTTTTTCTTAGACATTTTATTTATGTTATTATGGACTTTTTTGTCTTTGAATAAAAAAATTTGCTAGGGAATACCCTACTTCAAAAATCCTGGCTCCGCCACTGTGTGTGTTTGTGCTTGAGCTGTGAGAGGTGTGTGTGCGCACTGGTTTTTGCTAACATTACCAATGTCAAATCAGAAGAGGGGAAACCTTCATAGGGTGACCGTGAGGGGCCAAGGATCATCACATTGAACTACCACATTTTCTCCCAACGGAGATGCACTAATCCACGGTGCTGCACGCATGGCAAGAAAAAAAGCGGAATCAGATAACACAAACATTAGAAGTAGACTCCGGATTACAAAGAAAATTCTCAGAGGAAATCTGGCAAAGTAACAATCTGGCACCTGGTTCGCTGAGGAGCTTTGTGTCTCGTTCCTGCACAGATACAAATTCCAGATAGATTCATCGAGAAAAAGCATAGGATTCGACGGAGCAGAAGAGAGGGCACTAGGTGATACGGAGTAGATCTGAGCAGAGCAAGGGGTGACCCGAGCATAGGGTGCACCTCGACAATCAGGGGAGGGAGGTTGCTGTTAGCAACCACGCCGTTGGTCGTGGACCCTCCGGACGGTCCATGTCCTTCTCTCCAACATCGCATCTGTGTCCGCCGAACGCTGGGAGGCGAGCAGAGGCCAGAGGGGCGGCAGCTGGGAGGAGGGAGAGAAAGGGAGAGAGGAAGCATAGTATATGCTATACTGCATACGGCCCAACACCTTTAAGGGACTGTTTTTGGAGAGGCAAACCAGTAAACTACCGACAACGAATAGCCCCGTTTGGTTCGCATGTTTCGCACGGGAATTACAGAGGAAGCAGTTCCGGAGGAAAGGAACCCCGCGCGCGCGTTTGGAACGAAGGAATGCGAGGTTCCGTTCCGGAGGAAAGGCAGCCGATAGACACCAAAACACAAAAATCCAGTCCGACTCAAGGGAACGGCCGGTCGCTCTCTTTCCGCTCTATATCCGTTCACCTCTCCTCTTCCCCGCATGGCCTGAACCCTAGAAAAAAGTGGCGCGAATCATCAGCGATGACAAATCCTAGGCAACGAAGCATCCCTGGCGGACGAAAATCAGCCCCGCCGCATCCTCCTCTTCCTCCTCTACTGATTTGATAACTGATTAGATCCTCCCTTGGGTTGATTTTCTTCCGTATCAGGTGCTAAGCTGTTTTTTTTTTTAGTGTTTCGGAGGGGGAGAGGCTCCCCCACCTGCTCCCTTAAGCGTCAATAGTGCCATTATGGGCTGTATCGTAGTGCAGTGCAGGGTTTCTCCAGGTGCTATTTTCTTACATTGTGTTCTTTAATTAACTAGCAACTTGAGATTTTGTAATGTATTTATTTGTCAGATAACAGGTGCTATTGAGATTTTGTAATGTATTTATTTGTAATGTACGTTCATTCTGATTATAATACAATTTCTATACATTTGTAGATTAGTTATCGTCTTTCTTTCATGATTAACTGGCTATATTGAAACCATATTTTGTTATTGCTATGATTAGCCTCACCTCAGTGGTGTGGCCTTCTCTTTCTTTGTTGCTAGTATTTATTGTCTTTGTTGAAGTGAGTTTTCCCATCTGATATTTAGGGGCACAGTGCTGGTCTTTATAACCTGGGGAATACATGCTACATGAATTCTACATTGCAATGTCTTCATTCTGTTCCAGAGCTGAAGTCAGCCCTACTAAGGTTCGGCCAAAAAATTCCCTAAGTATTAACTTTGTATCTGGTGTTTGATATCGTTCTTTACTTTTCCAGCTATTCAGATACTGTAATAGGCAATGGCATTGACCAAGCCTCTCATAATTTGACTCTTGCAACTTGTAATACCTTTGGTGAGCTTGATCAAAGTGTTCGTCCTGTTGCACCTCTACAATTCTTGCTGGTGAGCTCTCCGTCGTTAAGCTATTGCTTCCTAGGCTAGTAAAGTGTATCTTCTCTGTTCTGGAGTTGAAGAACTCATTTTGTCACTGTTGTCCATAAAATTGTACAAGTCAGATGAAGACAAACTCTATTGAAAATGAAGATGGTCATGGTATTGTTTGGTCAAACATTTGAATGTCACTATTAATTTATGCAAAAGTATCTAGACTAGTGACACATGGTTAGATTTGTGATTAAATAGATTCACAATGTGTCAAGTATTTTATTTCTAAAAAAAATACAGTTAGAGCTCATTGAAGATCATGAAAATTCTTACTACTATTTATTCATCAACATCAACAAAGTTTTTTTTCCTCCCAAGCAAGTTAGGGTAGGCTATAGTTGAAACCCAACACAAGTCACTAAAAGAGAAAGAGAGAAAAGGCTTTTTTTTTCTCGAACTACGCAGAACGGCGCGTCATTTCATTAAGAAGAAATAAATGGGTACACCTGAGGGGTTAGACACCCATCAGGGGGTAATATTTACACGACTCTTACTGAGGGGGGGGGGGGGGGGGCACTCACATGACGACACGACCAGTTCCCTAAGAGCCTGGAGTAATGGTCCTCAGGAAGAGCTCCTGAAGGGCCGAGGCACCAGCCCGACACCACAAGTGTCCTTCCGAGGCAGCTGAGAGAAGAATAGACTGCACATCAGGGCTAGTCCCTTCAAATACACAAGCATTCCTATGCTTCCAAAGCTCCCAAACAATTAAGATGACCAAAGTATTAAAGCCCTTTCGTAGCTCCTTAGGTGTGGACCTCGCCGCACTGCTCCACCAGGAGTTGAAGCGACTGCCTGGCCCGGGTGGTGACGAATCAGGAAGGTTCAGCCTCCTCAAGACCCAAGTCCACACTTCTCTAGCAAACACACAGGAAGACAGGACATGGTTAACTGTTTCCTAGGCTTAAAAGGAACAAAACGAGAAAAAGGCCTAATAATTGAAAATGGAGGGAACAATAGCTTGCAGTCTCAATGGTTTATCTAAATTGTCATCTTTACATATGAAATTGAAAGGCCCTGTATATTTTCCAGTGCACTGTTTGTTACTGTTTTGATAGTTCAAGAAAATAGGCTAGAGTGGATTTTTCTCATTATATATTGTCGTGATCTGAGTGGATTCAATGCGGAACTGTATGCTTTGTGAAGTCCTACCTTATATAATTAGGTGATCTAATTTAGATGATTGGAAGATTTTGAGGGCTCACATGGGCCAAATATACATAGCACTGACATTCTTTTTTTTTTGTCTCATTTTGAGCAGACATTGCGTAAAAAATACCCTCAATTTGCGCAGCAGCACAATAATGTCTACATGCAACAGGTTCCTTTTAATCGCCTACGGTTAAGAGTTAGGTTATATGCTGTCAATTTTGTGTGGTGATGTTCATTTATTTTATATTTTAATGAAAATACAGGATGCAGAAGAGTGCTGGACACAGCTGGTGTATACACTTTCTCAAACTCTTACATCAGATTCAAGGTAACCTATCCAGTGTCAAGCCCTTTTTGCTTATCACCATTTACATTTATCATGTTTATCTTTGTGTATTTTTTTAAAGAATGCTACAATGTAGAGCAGAGCACCCTGCAGTTTTTTATTGGCAATATTTGGCTACTTCGTCTAAATCTATTTGCTTATTTTTTTTCCTATAGTGAATCCGCAGCTCTTCCGATGAAGCAACTATTTGGGATAGATCTCGTCAGCAGGTTCTGTCTATCTCTCTATTTCTATTGGCGACATGTGCCCTACATACGTATGTTATTTTTCATTGTACATTTGGTAGATTGCATGATCATGTTTATACACTTTATATATAGAAAACAGATGGTTCCAGTTTGCAATTATGTTTTCATTTCTTTTTTTAATGGCCCTTTATCTTATAGCTAGCTGAGTACAATAAACATTTCAAAACAGCTAGGATTTCTCTATGCATTTCCAGAGTGGTAAATGAGATAAAACTTCAGTCCTGTACTTTCTATCTCTATATAGCTAACATACGGGTAACTGAAGCCAACGATGATAATTTTAATTCTGTCATTGGCTAAATAGTGTTTGGGTTTTTAATGTTTCTAAGGATAACCATTTGCTATGGTCATAACACTGGTATGTTCGATATGCATGTCTTAAAGATTAAAATACTTGTATATTTATTTATAATAAAGATGGACATACCCCAGTGCAGTTGTGATATTTGTTGATTGCTTTTGCTTCCAGGGTCCACTGTGCAGAAAGTGGTGAGGAGAGTGTTGAGACAGAGTCGGTTTATTCCCTCCAGTGTTATATATCACAAGATGTGAACCACCTTCATGAGGGACTCAAGCATGTAAGTAATTATTTGTTTTATTCGTTGTTCGCTGTGAACATCAGATTGCTCATTGCTAGTGCTGATAGGATAAATATTGATAAGAATCTGGAATTAGCGCCTGCTTTCCTCCCGTTCTTTCCTAACATGACAAATGACACCCATTCAAACACCACCAAGAACCTTTTTTTTTTTTTTTTTTTGATGCAGTGGAAGAACTGTGTGCTGTTATTGTCTCTTCTATGAGGGTTTTGAGGGGAAAGGGAAAAATGAAATGGAATATTGCTTGTGATATACTGTGTCACATTAGTGTCCATAGACATCCTTCAGAATTTTCATAAGACTATCCATATAAAACATTCATGCTTTCTGTGTACAGGCTTGAAAACAGAACTTGAGAAAGCTTCACCTGCACTGGGTCGAACTGCGATTTATACTAGAGAATCAAGAATAAATGATCTGCCTAGGCAAGTACATAAAATCTTTGTGTTTCACTTCTATCCTCGCTTATATAGAAACATCATTTTACATATGTACTCCTTTCTTTAGGTACTTGACTGTGCAGTTCGTTCGTTTCTTCTGGAAAAGGGAATCAAACCAAAAGGCAAAGATTTTACGAGTATGTTTCTTTTACTCCCTCCACTTTGAACAATGCTTTGATGACTATAACAGCTGAATTTTGCATGGAATATTTTGTCATTTTCTCTCTCTAATACTGTGGTGTTGGACATGTTTTTACCTCTGTTTGCTAAAGGAAAATCTCGTTTGTGATTCTTCTGTTGCCAGAAAGTTGATTACTCTCTGGAACTGGATGTTTATGAATTTTGCTCAGATGAACTGAAACTGAAACTCCAAGCTCCTCGACAGGTAGCTTTCTATTTTCACTGTTTTGAGTTGCTAACATTATTGCTGCAGTATTGATTTGGAATGCTCAATTTACATCTGCAGATGCTGAGAGATGCAGAAAATGCAAAGTTTGGATTGAAAGCACAGGGAAAAGCCAGCAGTTCAAAAGAAAATGAGGTAATGGTATAGTGTTACCATGATATCACTCTCATCAGAAAGAGCTGTGAACTCATATATGGATCTTTTAGCAAATAAATGTGATGTGTTTTCGCATTAAGTTTTATTTGGATTAAGTTTTCAAATAAAAGGCGCATTAAGTTTTCGCACTTTTATTTGGATCTTCAATCTAGTTTGATGCAATTAATGCATTTCATTTCAGGGGTCATCAAGTAGTGCTGGAGAATCATCCAGCATGGACATTGACAAAGGCAAGTGATTTGTTTCTGCCATCATTTTGTAATGATAGCAGTGCGTGTTTGCCTTATTATAACATTCTTTCTTGAGATTATATATTTTATGATACGAGTAGTTTTACCCTTTGCCATTAATGATCGAGGTTACAGCTATTGTTGTCTTATTGACTTTATACTTGTTTTGCTTGTGTGTTCAATGCAGCTGTGTCTTCTGTACCGAAGAAACAATTAACTGGAGTCTATGATTTGGTTGCTGTCTTGACACACAAGGGAAGAAGCGCAGACTCTGGCCACTATGTTGGTTGGGTTAAGCAAGATGACGGTGAGTTCAACTTACAGCTCAGCTTTTTTAATCAAGTGTTTCACTTTATTGCTAGGGTTACTGAAATTTCATTTTGGTTTTTAGGAAAATGGATCGAGTTTGATGATGACAACCCAAACATTCGCAAGGAGGAAGGCATTTTGAAGCTATCTGGGGGAGGTGAGCAACCGTTGCACATCATATGAAACTAGTTTTGAACCGTTTTTTAACGCAGAATATTGTTTGCCTATGCAGGTGACTGGCACATGGCTTATATGATTATATCTGCCTATACAAAGCTCGTATGGCCGAATCAAAGAGTTAGAGATCTCTTGGCTGAACTGGTTCTACATTTCTCGTGTCGTGAATGCCTTTTGTTTTTGGGCGCACGAGTGACTGTTAATTATTTTTCCAGTTTGAATGTGGCTACTGTTGAATTTGCGTCAATGCCTTTGGCTACCATTCACCGGGGTATGTATTTTAGAAATTCAAAATTAGTACATTTTGCGTACTTATCAAAATACAGAACAAAGAAATCAACTGAAAATTTCACCTTAATAGTGGATCCGATTGACTCCTACGAACTGGTTTATCCTTGTGTTCCAGCATGTCCCGGCGTGCATTTGGGGTTCTAGCACCATGGCACGGGATTGAAGGGACTATCCTTTCCTATTCAAATTGAATAGGAAGGGAATAAAAAGGATTTAATCCCCTTCAATCCGTTGGGGCCAATACTGGGCTCCGGACCCCCCTGGCGTTGCCAATTCTCAAAGGAGCAGACGAGTTTGCATGGCTCCATGCATGTCCTACAGGTGCACGTGTGCATGCGCATGCATCCTCTCATTCACACCACTCTTCGCATGCACTGGCCCTCGCAATAAGTACAGGTAGGAGGTAGCAGGAGTCATGCAGCTCCCAGCCTTGTGGTAGCTTGGAATTGTCCCTTTGTCAACCTTAACCCTCAATCACTGCATCCGGCCCTCTCTTCGTTTTAGCTCTAGCTCAGTCATTGCCTTCAATCCCCTTGCAACCGAATAAGCCGTTAGGATGTAATGTAGAAATTTTGCGGAATCTGTGTAGGAATTTCACAAGTAGTTTGATTTTAATGGGCTGGTTTGGCAACCCCATTTCCCTAAGGGATTCCCATTTTTTTAAGGAAAATTTTCTCCTTAGTTCTCCAAAATCTCTTGGAAAAATAGGATTGCCAAACTAACCCTAAATGTTGCCTTGGGCTTAGAAAGATTTAAAGCGCTGCATAGAGTTTGCACGATGTATATTTGCCGATACCCCCAAACAAAGGATCAGCAGTCGAGTGCAATTTTCAAACAAATCATAGCCATTTTCATAATATGATTTTGGTTATTGAGCAATAACATAGTCATCAATTCTAACATGTGCGCGTGTTATGTCAAGTATTTAGGTTATAAAGGGTGCAAACTAAGAAAAGGCCACGCAAAATCAGCCAAAGAAACGAGAGAGGAATTAGCTAAGGAAAAAGCTAAATTGGTTAGAGTGTTGTCTTTTGTTCGATCAGTACAAGTCCACATAGTCAAAGACCAAAACTAGTATCTCCGTCCCAA
This sequence comes from Paspalum notatum, assembly GCA_022530915.1. Taxonomy (NCBI): domain Eukaryota; kingdom Viridiplantae; phylum Streptophyta; class Magnoliopsida; order Poales; family Poaceae; genus Paspalum; species Paspalum notatum. Next base: position 19,412,970 of record CM039686.1, read on the forward strand.
TTTATAGGTCGTTTGACTTTTTTGGCACCAAGTTTGACCTATTTGTCTTATTCAAAATATTTATGAAAAAGTAAAAAACATTAATTCATAGTTAAAGTATATTATACGCTAAACTAAACCACAATGAAAATAAATGATAATTGTGAAATCTTTTGAATAAGACGAGCCGGTCATTGGGGTAAAAAAAAAGTCAAACGACCTATAAATTGGGACGGAGGGAGTATCTAACAAGATGATTGGAACAACACAGAAGAAACTAAATAAGAAGTAGAATTATTGATCGAACTTACCGCTGTGGGAAGATTCTAAACACCAGAGTTCAGGCGAAGTCAACATAGAGATGGTTGAGATGTGAAGACTAGAATTGTTGCTTAAGAGTAACACAGAGATGGCTAAAGTTGGGTGGCTCAAAGAAGTTGTGAAGATCAGATAGTCTGATGATAAGAAGTTGAGTTGACCTGACTTTGGCTGGAGCATTGTAATAGCTACTTGAAGCGTGGCAAAGAAAATGAATTGACACTATTGTCCGGTGATGTTCCACTGACCCGATCATTTGTTTTGGTTGGAGTAATTATATAAAGCCTCTGAAGGCAAAGCCAGATATCTAAGTAGGGTGGTGCACATCAAAGTAAAGTAGAATTTTTTAGTCAAATACCTGACATATTCTAATAATTTGTGAGCAAAAAATTTCTTTACCATGGTGCCAATGCACCAAGGTAAGACTACCTAGCGTCGCCCCCTCCATCCTCTGGTTACTGGCTCGGAAAAAGGAGGCGCGCTGCAGTTTCAAACAAGGAACCTAACCTTCAACAGTAGTGTAGCCCTCAAGTAGGCGTAATGTGGTTGCCATGCTTGGTCCAGTGGTGTAACCCATGAACAATAGGTAACGTTGGTGATTGGGTAGGAACATAGTAATTATGACTAGTAAGTTTTTTAAGCATGTGATTTACATGTTTATAGGTCCTAAGGATGTAATACAGCAAGATGTAAGGCTACACAAGCAAAACAATCAAGCTTGCGTTCGGAACAGCCTTTTGCAGCCGGCTCCGGCTGTGGCTGCATCTCCTGTAAGTTTATGCTACAGTGCTGAAAGTTACGAGAAGCTTGAACTGGTTAGATTATCTAATGAGATCAACTTGCACTGATCAGATGGCCTCATGGTTCTATCTGTCGATCAAACCCACTGTTCTTCAGGCATAGAAGTCCCCCAAAAGTCACCAGTCATCCCCCAACATGCAATATCATTATGCAAAAGACACAAAACAATACTAGGAAATCATAGACAAACAAAGAGAAGTTGGAGATATCTGAAGCACATACATTCTTTTTTCGATAAAATCTGAAGCACATACATTGTGGACTCTTTTATTAAAAGAGGTTCTTATAACACTACATTAGTTGGCGGCCAGACTGCCGGCCTGGCGAGGTTCGATGATGTCCCGGGGTGGTCATCTTGTGTGGATTAAGTCGGTCATGACGGCGGTGCCTATCTACACGATGATGGCCAACGGGATTCCGGCTTGGGCGCGGGAGGAGATCGAGGCCTGCTGCAGACGCTTCTTTTGGGCTCGAGTGGACGCGTCAGTCCGCGGCAAATGCGCGGTGGCTTGGCCGGTGGTCGACCGTATGAGTTTGGCGGCCTTGGAGTTCTGGATTTGCGCCTCATGGGCTTGGCTCTTCAAGTACGTTGGCTTTGGCTTCAACGCAATCCTGAGGACGGTGACCGTGCCTGGACGGAGCTACCTCTGAAAATCGCCCCAGAAGTCCGGTTCTTGTTCTAGGCATCGGCGGTTTTTGAGGTCGGCGATGGACTGTGAACGCTCTTCTGGAAGGACAGATGGATCGCAGGTGCATCTGTTGAAGACATTGCTCCTGGTTGATTGGGTTTGTGGCCAAGCGGACAAGATCGTCGCAATCCGTTGCCGCGGCCATGCAAGGGAATCAATGGATCAGAGAACTGAGAGAACTTTCGGTTCAGGCGATCGCCCAATATTTGAAGCTGTGGGACGCTGTGCGAGGGATCAGTCTATCTCCTTCGATTCCGGACAGGCTGCTGTGGCGTTGGTCGTCTGATGGCCAATTTAGTGTGCACTCGGCATACCAGCTGCTCCATGAAGGTTCTCTCCATCGGCCTGAGATCGCGATCGTTTGGAAGACGTGGGCGCCGTTGAGGATCTGTTATGTACCAAGACCTCAAATCACACCATGAACACACTCAGGATGGGAAACTCGTGGACCTTCTACTCATTCATACAGAATTGATACAAGTTACAGAATAGATTGGATAGTTCAAGAGGAAGAAGAAAGAGGAACAGAGGAACTCGAGAGAGGAAATCTAGAATGAGTAGCAGAGTTCTGTTATTTCCTGATGCCGTTTCCTTCTGCTCTTTTCCTTTTGTATACTGATGGCCACTATCTCGCAGCCCACAAGCCCATGTCGGCCCAGTCCATGACATTTCCCCTAGCTTAAAATGCGGCTTGCCCTCAAGACGCTCTTGAAAGTTGAAACCACCAAGATTCCATGGAGTTTGCCCAACTTGTTGCATAGCACAACATCAATTTTGAAGCAGTAGCAACTCTCTTCGCAAACTTGCTGCAGCAATACACCTTCTGTACTTCTGAAGAGTGCTTCAGATAGCACCAATTTCCTCTGCCTACACCCAGCAATTTTTTTTTCAACCGAGAGCAGTGCACCTTGCTTGTTGCTAAATGCAAAGTGTCCTAGGATATATTGAGGTCCTTGGCAGATAATTGTAGAGACATGTTCAGATAATTGTACTCCTTGTCTCGATTAGCATATATGGTTGCAAAACCTTTGCCAATTTTCTTTGTTTGACATTGATACGAGGGCTCACTCAATAACACCAGGGCACTGTTTGAGTGACAAATGCCATCAAACTTGCATACTGTCAGCTGCCAAAACAGTAGCCATATAATTCCACTTTGCAAAGACAGTGACCATGCAGAAATAAGTTGCCTTCTTGGAAGCTCAATGATGAAGTTGTAGTTGAGTTGCAGAGTTTCCGAGTGTGCCAAGTGCAGGTTAGAACCACCTGGGTCCCAATGTACAGAAATAGATTGAACCGACTTGTAATACCTTAACAGCTTAGTATCATCGAAGTTCTGGTATGGTGCCCAAAATTGAGAGATCACTTGCTTAATCAACTCACAACAAGACCATCAGATGTACTGGTGGTGACACTGTCCAGGAATCCCAACCAAATTTTCTCCCACGCAAGTTCTTGTAGCACCAGACCATAGCATCTTACTCAGGTCAAACACCACAATATCATGTTCACAATAGAGACCTTCCACTGCCATCCCAAACCTTTGCAACCAATCACTCGATGTAACATGCAGAAGTATTATGCCAACACCATAAAAAATGAGGAAATGCATGCCACTTAATGGAGCAATTGGTACCTGAGGTAACCATGGTTCAGGTGTATTCAGTATATGTGCTCCAACAGAGAGAAAGACAGATTTCATCCAGAATAACTGCTTGTGTTGTATTCTAACTCTTGCCGTTATTGGCACCACTTCAAGTTCATCTCCAATCTGAAATACACTGTGTTTTTCAGACCAAGGCCACTTCTCTAGCCTTTTCTTCCAAAGTCACACAGATTAACTGTCTGAACCACCAACACACAATAAACCACCAACACACAATATCTGTCATAGATGCAAGGCCCATACAAATAAACCAATGTACAGATTGTCTGTTGATATTGCTGAAATTGTCTGAACGCCTGACAACCTGATGGCCTACAAGTAACATAGCTTGTCTCAACTATTTGATTTGGACTAAACACATAAGCCAAGCCCTTGATCGTCCTTGGACTAGGACTAGTTAACTTGCACCCATAGGAGAATGACGACCATGAAATTGGCCACATGTCAGTTCCACTATGCATCATCGGAAGCTGCATAGGTGGTGGCCATGGCTGTTGCAACTGCACACTATCCCAACTGCTCTGTCGGAACACGATTGAGCAGCTCTTGCTGACGCCGAATGGAACAGCAGCTGCTGGGGCACTGTCGTCGCTGCAACATTGTGTCGAACTCATGACAGGTGAGTTGTTGGAGACCTTATGTTCAGCCCTTGGAGCTGCTGGTACCGGTTAGACTATATCCGCCTCAAGTATGAACGTGTCTGCACTACGGCTAGTGTTGGTGTCGCTGCAAGGACCCATCATGGAACAATTTGTGGGTGCCGCGTGGACATGTTCTTGCACTGTTGGAGTAACTGCCGCGTCCACTAGCATGAAGTGCACCCCACCGTGGTTCTTTAATGATGTCCTGTGGTGCCACCAGGACAACAAGGCTACCTGGTTGTTGGGCAGCTTCTTGGTGATCTTCTTCCTCGCGGCGAGGCCACTACGTGCTGGATGAAGCTCATTGCAATTAGTAAGCCTAGTACCAGGAGCATATTCCTCCTCCACCTCCAACACTTGGCATGCAACCTGGGCGCCAATTCTAGAACCTTGAAGCACAGCATCAATCTTTGATGTGCTAGAAAACACCTCACAAGCAGCCCTTCTGCAGTTCCTATTCAGTCCCAGAATATGATCACCTATTTTCAGCAACTTGCCACTGCCCCTAAGCATGCTATCACTATCAGGTACGGTTTCTTCAATCCCTTCCAAGCACCTTTCTTGATCAAAACGTTCAAGCACAACTCTGCGCATATCTTCCCAACTTTGAATGTGACCCATTAAACCTGAAGTATGTAACCAGGTAGCTGCTGGTCCAATGAAATTTAAAGCAGCAAAACGTGCTTTGAGATTCTCACAAATCAAGTAAGTCTCAAAATACCTCTCACATCGGTCTGCCCATACTTTAGGATTGTCACCATCAAATTTTGGGAACTCTAACTTGGGCAAGGGAGCAGTACCATCAATCGTGCCTGGATTTGCAAAGGAAGGCATTGATGCTGGTTGCTTCATCTCCAATATGGACATATGTTCTTGGGTGAGGCCGAGCATCGAGCACCTTGCAGGCGTCACAATGTTGCCGCTCTCACATGGTAGCAACGACACCGTGGTGGTGGTGGCGACCGGTGCGTCCCCTTCATTTGCGGCTGACGCGATCTTGGTGAGGCACTGCGCCGCGTTTGCGAGGGCGCCGCCACGATCCGCACCAAGGGGAAGGCCGACACCGGCAACGTCGTCGAGGCCGTGCGCCACGTTCGCTCCGTCATGGGTGATGTCCGTGCGCTCGGCAACATGGACGACGATGAGCTCTTCACCTACGCCAAGCGCATCGCCGCGCCCTATGACCTCGTCATGTAGACCAAGCAGCTCGGCCGCCTCCCCGTAGTCCAGTTCGCCGTGGGGGATGTTGCCACACCCGCAGCTCATGATGCAGCTCGGATGCGACAGCGTCTTCGTCGGTGAGGGTGACCGCCACCAGGTTCAGGTTAGAGAACTCCAATGCCGTGCTTATGGACGAAGCAGGTGGTGCAGCAGTCCATGTGGAGGACGCCGTCAAAGTAGTGGACGCAGTCTGCTGAGGAACGCGCTGCAAACTGGCCAGCCCCTCCTCCATCATCTTCATCAACCGGTCCAACCTCTCTGACAAGGCCAAGATGGCGGCCGGCTCGGGATCGTGGGCGGCGGCCATGAAATCGAACTGCAGATGCCCTCAATCAATTTGGGGAAAAATTTAGGGCACCCCAAATCAAAGGCTATTACCAATTGTTATGTACCAAGACCTCAAATCACACCATGAACACACTCAGGATGGGAAACTCGTGGATCTTCTACTCATTCATACAGAATTGATACAAGTTACAGAATAGATTGGATAGTTCAAGAGGAAGAAGAAAGAGGAACAGAGGAACTCGAGAGAGGAAATCTAGAATGAGTAGCAGAGTTCTGTTATTTCCTGATGCCGTTTCCGTTTGCTCTTTTCCTTTTGTATACTGATGGCCACTATCTCGCAGCCCACAAGCCCATATCGGCCCAGTCCATGACAAGATCAAGCTCTTCCTGTGGCTTGCCTGGCGGAGGCGGCTCTGGACCGCTGACAGGAGGCGGCGCCATGGACTCGATGCGAGAACCACTTGCTACCTCTGCAATACGACGGACGAAACCTGTGACTATTTGCTGGCCAGTTGCAGCTTCTCCCTTCGTGTTTGGGACAGCATTTTGTTGCCATTGAGGCTTCACAGGCCGCCGGTAACGGGCTGCAGTTCAGTCCTGGAGTGGTGGCATAGAGTGCGGGAGCTGTGGCCACCGGGCGTCAGGAAGAGCGGTGACTCTCTCTTTGCGCTGGTGACTTGGGAAATTTGGAAGGAGAGAAACGCCAAGTGCTTCCGGAGCGAGGCCTCATCTGTCAAGGCCATTGTATCATCCATTCTTAGCAATTCTAGCGAGTGGGTGAGGGCCAGAGCGAGAGCCCTTGGTTGTATTTTGAGTGAGTAATCAGCTCTAGTTTTCGGGCCGGCTAGTCCGGCATTTGTATTTGTATTCGAATTCTTTTTCTATTAACAAAGATGCGCAGCTCTCCTGCGTATTCGACGAAAAAAAATTGGCAGTAGCTGCAGTTCATCAAAGGCAACCTGAAACACAATTTAACCGCCGCGTATTTTAAAATAGAAGATTTTGATTGGAGATCTATGCAAAATCCTGGACTTCTCAAGAAATAGGTGCAAAGTATGACGTGCCCTTGTGCAGCTGCTTTCTGTACAGAAAATTTCTCCAGTCCCAAAGTGTACCTTCTTGACCTCACAACCCAATTCCTCCTGGCTTTTGCAGTACTCTAATTTGATTTCCTCCTTTCGATAGTCCAAACGATGCGGGTATATCTCTTGCATAAAATGGAGTTCTTTTCCCCAGCCACATCTCTTCCTAAATTTTACCTATTGCATTGTATGCCAAAATGACATCGGCAAAATCAGACAATCTCTGTATAGCAGCACATACGAGTGGCTACAACTCATTCAAGAGCTTTCTCTCCAGTTGCAAAGACATTCCACAACACTTTGCCTCCTATGTACAGCACAACAGCCACCTTAAACACACTATCCCAAGAACCTGGAAGTTAAAATATAGGAATAAGAAAGTTAGGAAGTTAGAATAAATATAAAAGATACTTTAAGTTATAAAATATGCTTTATAGTAATGCTACAGAAAGTTATCTTTTTCAACATGACCATCGTTCCTTAATTTATATTTTTCTTGTTGGATAACATAAAGATACAGCTTTTCACCAGAAACAACCTTTGATTTCTAAGCTTTCCTTACATTTTTGAAGAATGTAGCCAGTGGCAGCAGTACCAAAAACTCCTGCAAGCACGCCAGCAGTGTTTGAAAGTCCAAGAAGTAACCCCTGAGGTTAGATTCAATTCTCTATGACGGTTAGCTCAAAAAAAGAAGTAAGGAACATCAATACTAACATTAATACTAGGATAACTAAAAATCACTTATGTGTACTAGACAACATTAAACTAGCAACAATCTACACAAGTACATTACCGCATAACGTGGCCCTATGTCTTGGTGATTTGAATACAGCCCAGACTGTGAGAAAGCATCGCTTCCCTGAGAAAATGGACAGAAAAAACCAGCAAACAAAAGATAAAAAAAACAGCAAGCAATTATAGCAGAGTAATTGTCATTGTGTCAGACGCTACTTATAAATCTATAAGTGGTCTTTCTAAAGTGCTTCAAACCTGACTGCATGCCATACATAATACGGCCATAGCTGGAGTACGAACTTTGCACAGCAGAGTCAAGAACAAGGCTGGTCCAAGGAAACCAATTGATTGCATGATTTGCATAATTGAGTTTTAAAAGTATTTCAAGATCAGTTGCCCTAAGCATAGCTCTTCTTATAAATCCACACGAGAAATAAAATTATTGAAGGACAACTTACCTTACGAACATTTGTTACAGAGACCCTCTCTGAACTAGAGTGTCGGCAACCCATCCACAAATATTTGCAAAAACAACCATTGTCAGCCATGGCAAGACACAGAGAAGCCCGGATTCGGTTAGATTGAACTTCAGAACCTGGGTAAGAATTTGGGGAGCACAAACAATGGCATAACAATGGCATAATATGCTGTCATTATATTATTCAAGCAATAAGGAACGCCAACATTTGATAGCGCAGCATTGTCACAACCTGATTGTAGTATGTGGGCATCCATGTTAGAAGAATGAATGTTCCCCAGTTATGGCAAAAATGTGATATTATGAGAGCCCACACTGGAGACTTTGACAGAATCAGCCTCCATGGTATGGAAGTTACAGGCTCCTTTAAGAGACTACCACCCAATATATGCCTCTTTTCAGCTTTACTTAGCTCTGGATCATCATCTGGAGAGTGTGTGCCTAAATAAGAGGCATATTGATTAAAGCTGAACAAGGAAAATGAGTAACAAAAAACTTGCATCATGCTAATTTCCAGGAGAAAAGAGTGTTTGATACGGTAATAGATAACAAAAATGATACCTAAAGCAACCTTTTATAATAAACCTATGTCTACCAAGTAAATCCATACAGAACAAAGATTATGTGATACGATGTAAGAAATTGGCGCAAGATTTGGTCTGTCTTACTTTGCTTTGCCACAGTGCAAACCAGACGCTTCCAAGGGATCCAAATGCATAAAAGACAGAAGGCCAGCCAAATCTGCTAATCAACAGAGGTGAGAGAGAGAGGCCGGTGACTGACCCAAGGTACATTCCGCTGTACACTAAGGAAAGAGACCTGCTTCTCTCTGAAACTGGGATCCATTTGGAAAGCATGTTGTTCATAGCAGGCATGGCAACACCCTGTAAAATTATAGATATAAGAAAATCAATGATATAAAAGGGGAAAGCAAAAATATACTGCATTGTACTGTTGCAACTAGGAACCTTGTTGCTAGAGAATGCCTGCACTACTAATAATATCAACAAACTAAGTTAGATATCAAGTAAACATTCAAATTTCATAAACAATGCTATGAAGCCAGATAAGAGACTGCAATGCTATTATCACTAGGTTTAATTTATGGGCTTCTCCCGCCTTAGTCTCTTGAATGTACCGTTGGAAGCCCGGGCAGTTGCAGGGACAGTGATGGAAATCACTCCCACTCTCTTGAAGTTTGTCACAAACACACTAGACTTTCTATGGTAGACACACGAGCACAAAAAAACATACAAGCAGTTTTTGGTCAATATGGCCACACCAGCCGGCAGTCTCTAACTGTTTTCTCATTTTATAGCTGATATAAGGCTACATACCAGCCCATGATATTCTCCTAATTAATACACGTGATGCACCATATAATCTTCCCATTATTCTCCATAAAAACCTGGACACACACAGGATTACTTACACAGGGCTCCTTCTGTCCTGTGCAGCCAGATTGGGCACTTCAGTGTGCGGACATCTCAGCAGCGTCTTCAGCACAACAGCAGCCCTGGTGCCGACGTGGACACAGTTATGCAGCGAGAGGTTGCGGCCATAGATCTGCGGTTGGGCTGTGTCCCTGTGCCAGGGGCTGGGGCAGATCGACGGGTGGTCTCACGTGACTGTGTAGCGGAGACCGCGCTAGGACAGCATGTAGGCTACGGCGACGTGCTGTCACTGCAGGTGGCGATGGAGACAAAGCTGCAGTGGCTGGGCTCAGTTGTGCTGGACTTTGCTTGGATCCGGCAGGCAGTGGTGCTGCTGCTGCCATACCTCTCAGTGGCGACTCCTTCTCCCAAATCCTAGCCATCGCTAGGTCCAATCTCTTAGTGTAGCCACCGCTAGCTCTAGCTGGCCATCGCCTATGTGGGTTGATCCCCGTCCTTTGGATCTGATGCAGGTGCACTTGATTTGCTCTAGGTGGATGTTCGTCGGTGTTCGCATGGAAAGTGCAGTTGGATGGATGGACAAGATAAACAAATTGCTTCAACATTTTTCCGAGCTTTCTTAGAAATTGATTTATTCTTATTTATTATAGTCTCCTATACCGTTTGTGATGAAAATTGAAACAAAGGCTAATGAGCCGAGCCGAAATCGACTTTCATTCAAAATTAACTAATTTTATTTAAAAGAAAAACGAATGCAATTGGAGCAATTTTAAAACAATCCATGGAGCCAGCTCAAAGAGCTTTTTATCCAACCGATTTGTTCACTGGCAGGCAGTCCATTCGTCTTCTATGGTTTGATGGTGGATGGTTGTGTGGCTACTTGCAATGGTGTCTTCATCTCTAGTCAAAGGCTTGCATACCGGCCTGGAGGCCGGAGCCACCTTGGCCCTTTGCATTGACTCATGGAATCGCTTACTCGGGCGACTCATCTTGTATTTAGATGCATCATGTGGATTTTGGGTGTGTACCTATTGGCTACCTTCCATTGTCATTGTGGGGCGGTGTGCCTCTATTAGGGGTATGATGGAATTGGTTCGGAAAGGAGGAGGGGGGGGACTTCAATTTGGTGGTGCCTGCTGGGGCCTGGTTGCTCGACTCTAATGATAATCCCTTACGTCTAGATATTTGTACCAGACAATGGTGGCATTGTTATCACTTCCTTTTTTAAGGCATTTCCTAGGGTTTGCTCTACCCTTGCAAGTGGGCCGGGTTTTCCCACAAACCTGCATAACCGCCCCGCAAAAACGGTGCTCGCGGCTAACGCATTGTGACCGCAAGTTGGTCGCAGCTCACTATTGTCTGCCCCGCTACGTCCGCGGACAATAGTATTAACCCGCAAAGAACCCGCAGGACCCGCAAGAACAAAAATATCACACCAATATTGTAAATCCATTCACTTCGATCGATACTAAACGGCGCCTAGGATTTTTATCGTTGATGCTCCTACCTCAATGCAAACATCCTACACCGTAATCCGTGGTCGAATATATGTTTTTTGTTATAGCATGTTTTAGATAATTTATCGATATATGCCGGTCTTGCAGGTTTGCGTTTTTTACCGCAAAGAACACAAACTTAATGTTTACTGCATCATTGAGTTTGCAGACAACCGCAAAACCGTGAGAATATTTTCGTGGCATGCTTTGTGGGTTTGCGGCTGTCCATAACCCGCCCCGCTTGCAAGCCTAGAACTATTGGAATAATTGGATTGATTCATTCCCAACCCTAGAAGATGGGTAAATAGTCTAGAGTACATGGGCCTACATGGGCCAATATATGGGCTGCATACACAGCATACACATACTCCATCACCTAGTTTGCTCTCTAGGGTGAAAACCTATGGTTTGGCCTTTTACTAATAGGATCATGGCAACAGTAGCACACACATGAGTCATTTCTTTCCTGGATAAGTTGTTTTTGGATAGCCTTCCTCATGTTCTAAGTAAAGTTGGTGCATAAAACTGAGGATTATGTTATGTGTTGTAGCATGATATATGATACCATGTTGGCTTTCTTTAATAACCATAGGCTCTGTGCATCCTAACTGTGCTGAGGCAGGGAGTGGGGTTAGATAGATTGTATCGCCTTCATGTAATTTCCTGAGATCAATAAAGCTTTCTTTATCTAAAAATCTTTTAATTTGTAGTATGATTTCAACAGGTCATCTGTAACAACAATATAGATTTTTCATCATCACATCTTCCGTTGGATGCTACTCTATCTGCGTAACTTGGAGACATTTGTTGTATACATGCCCTATCCAGGTTAAATAGCACTAGTGCTTTAGGAAGCAATGTAACTGTAGACACAAGTATAAGACACCAACCTCGCCTATCCCCATGAAGGCGCGCATGGGGAGTAAGCATGGAAGTCCAATCTTTGCAGCAAGGGGTGTAAGAACTGTTGCAAGTGACCACCATATAACCCCAAATCCCAGTACTACCTTACCACCAAACTTGTCAGCCCAAATACCTCCAAGAATCTGTAGCAGTAGTTTCATTTTGTAATGTCAGAAACTACATACCAGAATGCACATCTGAGAAATTCCAACAGAACAAACTCGCACGTACAGCAAGAAATAGCAAAGCACCTGTGTAAGAAGGTAACCCCAAAAGAAAGATGATTGGATTAAACCAACAGTTGCTGGATTCCAGCTGAACTCTGATGACATTGGCAGGATCGCAATGCTCATAATGACCTGGCAGAAACCAGCAAATGTTCAGGAAGGAAGAGAAAAGGGGAAGTGTATAATGGCCTTAAGCTCAACTGTTCTTATGAGACAAGTTGAGACAAGATACAAGAATTAGTGAATTACTGTCTAACTCACACGGTCCATATTGCAAAGAAGGAACGCAAAGAAGCAGAGGAGAACAATCGTCCAGCGCTTCGGAAACTCCTGCCACCAGGGAGAAATCTCATTTGTATCTCCAATCATAACAGCATTGGCAGGAACATCGGAAGGGCTCAAAGGTGATCCCGTTATTTCACACTGCTCTGCTTTGCAGTCGGCACGAGTTCTGACCGGTAGTTTGAACTCTGGTTGGACACATGCACTCTCCAAACTAGTGAAATTCTCTGACCTCCTTGGTTTCAACCAACCGTTGTCTGAAGACAAAAAGCACTCAACCCTCGACAGAACTCTCCTTTTCATGGTTGCATTGTATAATGTCCAGGTCAAGTAGTTTCTTGAAGAGTCCAATGCAGGTTGCTGAAACTGCCCAGACATTTGTAGCCTTGCCACTGTGATGCCCCTGGAATTTTGGAGCAAAACAGGAGTGTTCCTAGTAACATGTCGACCAAATCCTGCTTCTAGCAACACAGATTTGCCTTGTGGTGATGTGCAATATTTCATCTGATGTTGCATCCCTGTAGAATATTTCATCTTTTTAGGAGGTAACTCTATAACAATAGAATTGTATCCCCTCCGGGCGAGGGCTTCTCTCCTTCTTCCGAGGAAGTAGGTATAGTCTTTTATTCCTTGGTTTTGTTTTTGTCCGGCTCCACGAGTCCACGTAGACGTAGCGCCAAATCCTATATATTTACATAGATGGAGACCACTGAGATCATATCTCAACATACAAGCTATCCACATCATCATCCACTAATAAACCATATCATCATCCACTAGAAAACTCTATTAATGTCTTTCGCCGATCTTTTGTGACTAATAACATCTATGCATGTAACTATTTGTCATTTCGATTACTTCGCCATAAAATTCCCGCAACATAAATACACAAATGATCAATCATTTAAAAGTTAATCTCTCTCAAGTCAATCTCTCTCACCTAAGATGAATAAATTATCAAGTATAATGTGTTTAAAAAATAGTAAATTAAAAAATAATGTGTCACAGATGATCAATCATTTAAAAGTCAATCTCTCTCAACTAAGATGAATAAGTTATCAAGTATAATGTGTTTTTAAAAAAATAGTACATTCAAAAATAATGTGTTTAAAAAATATTGTCATACCAAATGATCGATCATTTAAAAGTCAATCTTTTTAAAATAAGTTAAATAAGTTATCAAGTATAATGTACTAAAAATTGTTGTTATATAATATGCATTACTATATTTCTATTTTCAAAGTCCACGCCATCTTTTAAAAATTCGCACAGCCCTCACAACGTGCCGATTAAGGTGAGTCCTACTTTCCACATATTGTTTATTTTTTTATCAGGCTAAGTTTCCTATTAATAAGGATTGTCAAACACCCATTCAAGCCACTCTCTTTTTCGGTTTACTATACAACTATATATTTTTTCTCTCACATATATATACACAGGTGAACCCATCATATTTTTATCATTACAATTCATTCAGCAGCAAGTTGAAGTTACTCCCTACATCTCGCATTCATTAATGTATTAATGTCATTACACGTTCTAAATGTAAGACTTCAAACTATACGAAGGCACTTGTCTACATCTCGCATTCATTAATGTATTAATGTCGTTACACGTTCTAAATGTAAGACTTCAAACTATACGAAGGCACTTGTCTTTCTTATCCAAATAATTATGTAATATATATATCCTCCTATGCAGGACAGTAGAAGATATAAGGACAGGTAAATGGAATAATCTGTGCAGCTTTTTGATTCGCGTATTGTTAGGAAGCGCATCCAAAGGTAAGTTGTCATCACTAGAGATGTGTTGTTCATACCATAATCAAATATTCACTCCACAAATTATTTTAGTAGCTTTAATTGCATAGGTTTATTAAAATTATTGTTGAGTTTGAGTACTGATAGACCATGGCAGTTTCATTGTCCTATTTTCTCCGCCAAATAAACATTTGAATCAATATTATTTCTTTCTTCAAAAAAATGTTGAAATCACTCTTTCAGTCCCATAGCAACGCGCGGAGAAATCACCTAGTTCTTTCTTATTTGGCGCGCGCACGCCGCGACGAGCGCTTTCCAACAGCACTTGCTTCTGCAAGGTTGTGGTGGCGCGCGTGTACCGGTTGGATCACCAAGAATGTTGACGCTCCCCACACCAGACAAGCCTACGGGGGTGTTTGGCTTCTTGGCTCACGTCACATCGAATATTATGTTGCTATTTAGAAATATTAAATATAGTTTAGTTATAAAACTAATTACACGGATGAGTACTAAATGGCGAGACAAATTTATTAAGCCTAATTAATCTATGATTAGCCAATGTTACTTAGGCTTAATAAATTCATCTCATCATTTAGTTCTCGTCTACGTAATTAGTTTTATAATTATACTATATTTACTAATTCTAACTAGCGTCAAAACATTTGATGTGATGAAAGCTAAAGTTTAGCTTTGAAATCCAAACACCCCTACGTCTCATTGTCCTGGTTGTGGTGCCACGTGACAAGCTGTCCGGCTTGGACCCTATGAACATACTCCCACCAGATTCCAAAAGAATCGTTTTAGACTGCAACCTATCTATCAAGAAATAATTAAATAGGGTGTCTATTTTTCCTTCTACCTATAATAAACACTACAAGAAACAACTATTTTTTCGTGGACTAAAAACCCACAAAAATAGTTCAAAACCCACAAAATTATGGCTTTTTCACGCCGACGAAATTTTTTCCCAAAACAAAATCGGATATTTAATTTCATGGGCCCCCACGAATTTACGATAACGCGACCGATGAAATTAAAGCCACGGTGGTAGATAATTTCGTCAGCCACATGGGCCGACAAAATTACACTGTTATTTTCGTCGGCCACGTCACTATTTTCGTCGGCCACGCAGACCCACGAAAATAGATAATTTTTTGTTTAAGAAAAATAATAGCACACTCAGAAAAATCCAAAACATCACAGAAACTTAAAAAAAAATTCTGGAAAGATATACATTATAGTTCAATCCCATACAGTCCTCAAATCAACATCACATATATTAGAAGTTAACTCAATGGTTCAGCCCCAAACAATATATTAGTTCACATACATAACACGATAGACTGTTCTAGGAAAAACCATACAACCAATATGCAATACATCTACTGCATATGGAAATTTGTAGCTACCCACTGAATGTCCGCTGCAGTTCTTGGACCTGCCTGATCAATTTTGCTTAAGACACCAATGGTACCTACGAAATATAGTTCTAGTGACGATATGCAGAAAGTGTAATAATAGGGATACATATTATATTGCAGAAGGGTATTTATAGAAGAAAGAAAGCTGTTAAGATAAAGGTCCCTAGAACAAGAATAACCATCTGACTAGTAATGCACATCATGTTTAGATCCCTAGATCACTGATGCGATGATTAAGCCTATCGAGTTAAGTACATCTAATATACAATGTCTAAGATAACTAACAGACCTACTGTCTAATAGTCTAAATGAAATTGGACAGGGTAGAAAGCTAGCTCATCGGGACAAGCTAGCCTATGATAGCACTACTGGAAGATGGAGCTATCATAAAGTTATTGATCCAGCAAAGGGGAAAGATTAAAGCATCATAAAAAGGAGCTAAAAGAAAGGTAGAGCATATCTAAAAGAAAGGAACAAACAAAGCCAAGCGCTAGCACACAATATGTGATCCAAACCTCACATACTAATCAAAGACAGCCATCCCAAAAGCCCAAGACGTGTACTAGCATTTTCCAAGATGAAAAATTTAACTTCAAGGTTCTACTTATTTTCTAATGGACCTTACTTGACAATAAATTACAGAAAGCAAGCATGAATAAAACAACCAAATTTCTACAGTTCATCTCCTTGTCATTCAACAGGCAAGTGAATTTAGGAAAACTAAATTAGACAAAGCCATGTTCAAAGTTCTTGCCTATAACAAACCATGCTGAAAAACTAATCAAGGGCCAGAACACTCTTATGACACAAAGCTGATCAACAGTCTTATTTTGGATCTAGTAGGACTAATCAATAGCTGTACAAATTCAAACTAATAGTGGTACAAGGCTGATCAGAACATGGAGCAGGCACTAATTCAGTGCTCAACTTCAGACTAGTAGCAGTACAATGACAAAGGAAATTACAGTGGGAATTATGGCAACAGCCTCAGTGTTCCAGGTGATTCCTCAATCTGTTATGCCTTGTTGATGGTTCGACAACCTAGAGAGACAAAAACGGATGGGAAAGTTAAGAGAAATATAACCAATAGAATCGAAGGATGCATGAAATTCTTATTCTGATTAGTAAATAATAAATAGACACCTAATATTAAATAGTAACTATTCTGATTAGTGCTAAAGTAGAATAGACTCCTAAGTTACCAATGCTCTACTAGTACAGATTCAGTGTGTATAAGTTCAGGCATACAGCCACATAACAGACATGCAACAAAAGCACAACCCATAGCAGTGAGTAGTCAACACTCAACAGCCAATCAGCCACATAACAGCCACTAAAGTTTAAGTGTCTAATGGCATAAAGGCACACTATCCAACAGGCATGCACTTATACAGTTATGAGAGCCAATGGACCGGCCTCATTGCTCTCCTGGTGTGATGAGTGATTGTCAACGGCTCAAGCCCTCCGATGGACTGGAGGCCCTCCGATGGACTGGAGGTAGACGATAAAGACCTCGATGGACTGAGGCAAAAGTCCTCCAATGGACCGGAGGCAATGCTCGGCGTCGATCGGTCATGGAAGCTCGGTACACGGAGGGGCGGTTCGGCAACGGTGGTGTAAATCCTCCGATGGACCGCGAGGCAACTCCGATGGACTGGAGAAGCCGGGTGCCACCGTGGTGCTCCAACCCGAGTGCATGGCGCGAAGGCGTGCGAGGGAGGCTTTGGCGGTTTCGGCCCAAAACCGCCACCCAAGTTCAGATGACTTGGTGGGTTGGGCTCCGACTCGCCAAGATTGAAGATTGGGCCAAGACCCGGCCCAGGAAGCCCGCAGAATAAAGTTTTCCGGTTTCTGACTTCAAAACCGAGGGAAGCTTCCGGACTACTGGCTACGTGGCGCACATCTAAGCGAGGCGGAGAAACCGAAGATGATCAAGACGTCACCGTAGTCGTCCGATTGTATCTTTTCGGTTTGGCCCCCTCCGGGCATTTTTAGAGTAGAGGTCTTAATGTAATTATGTCGTTTAGGGCCTAGGGTATAAATAGACTTGAGAGGCTCCCTTGGAGCTCATCTGGGCAGCCACAAACCCTAGGATTTCGTAGCAGCCAAGGTCCAAAGAGAGAAAGAGAGGATTAGCTAGGAGATGAGTGCCTAGTTTAGTCTAATCTTGTCATTAGTGGGAGGATGAAGGGAGGTAGGCTCTAGGGAACTTTTATAATCTGAATTTCGTGATCAATCCAAAGTTCCTTGTTGAGAAATTCTATGTCTTGAGCAGCAATTTCGTCCCTCCTCCTTCCTTCTCCCTTCTAGTTTGGTTTTTGGTCCCGTTTCTTGGATTTTGGCTCGTTTTGTGTTGTCCAAGGATGAGACCTTTCGTTTGCCGGTATCTTGCCTTGCTACGACGTGGTAAATCATGCTAGCCTTGTACTAGAATCTTTCAATCATGAGCAAGGGTTGTTCTTGGCGTTTTTCGTATTTTCGGTCTTTTTCCACCATCTCCGCGAGATTTGCAATTCCCGTAAGTTCCTAGATCATTTTGAGTTGATTCTTTGGGGGTTTACTTTGGAATGGATTCAAGATCCTCTGTGCAAATTTTCGTAGAGTTTGGTTGAGATTTGGTTTGGATTTGGTCGTTTTTTAGGTGGGTTCGTGCACTGATTTCTCAGTTCCAGATTTGGGCCAGCAGCGAGAACTGACCGGACAATCCGTCCCTTTGTCCGGTCTATTCAAGCGGACTGTCCGATCTGTGTGACGGAGAAACCGAGGCTCGTCCACCTTGTGTGTGTTTCTCAGGTTAGTTTGTCCGTGGGTTTGTCCGAGGTGTTGGGTTCGGACTGTCCGGTTTGTTGGGTTAGAAGTCCGGGTTTCTCTTCCTCTCTATTTTGTCCGGTCAGGTCTTCCTGATCTGAGCGGAGTGTCCGGTCCGTGTCTGGTTTTTCGGTCTTGACGTTTTGTTTTTCCTGTTCGTCCGTTTGTCCGGTCTTTGGATTTCCTTTGTCCGGTCTGTGTGACGGAGAAACCAAGGTTCGGCCACCTCTTGTGTGTGTCTCAGGTTTGTTTGTCCGGTCTTTTGTCCGGTTTGCCAAACCGGACAGTCCGGTCTGCTGTTTTCTGCGTGCGTGGTTCGTTCTTTCTTGTTTTGTCCGGTCAAGCCTTCTGGGAAAGACCGGACTGTCCGGTCCCTTGTTTCTCTTTTGCGTTTCGCATGTTTTGTTGTTTGGCCCACAGGTTTGTCCGGTTTAGGGTTTGTGTTGTCCAGTTTCTTTAGTTTTTGAAGTGTTGTTGTTTGCTTCAAACTTGCTTTGTGTCAACCACTGCATGCTCATACTCTTCACTCACTTTTCTAAGTGAGGCACGCTTCGGTGTGTTGAGTGGCTAGTTTGCGACACTTGCAAGCTTTGTAGCTTGTTTCATTTTGTCTGTGCTTTGTTGTGTTTGTCTAGGTGGTGTGTGCTTCCGCTTTGCACCCGATACGTATCTGTTCAATGGACGGTATCGGTTGTGCGTGTGCTTTTGTGAGAGAGCACTTTGGGGTTTAAATTTGAGTTTTTCAAATGCTCCTATTCACCCCTCCCCCCCTCTAGTCGCACGTCTCGGTCCTACAAGTTACTTTAAACACTAGATCTAGGAGGCATACACACACACAAGCTATTGGGAAGTGAGATCATGTGCAGCAGCAGCAAGTTTAAGTATAAGCTGTTAAAGACCCTAAGATATTAAATTAGATCTATTCAGCAAGCCGAGTGTTTCCTTGTTGAATTAAATAAATAAACCATAATATTACAATGGAAAGTCACATGTAAACTACAAAGCACTGCAGACCTACACTTCTACAATCACCAAGATAGCCCTCAAGTTTATGCCAAGACAACAAATTTACTAGGTTAGAGTGGTAATAAAATCACAACAAGCTTAAATAATAAGCTTGATAAGAGTAATATACTAATGCTGAAACTAAAAGGTTGTTGCCTAGGTTTTTGAAAGAAACAAGAACATAACAGTGTGATATCCTTGTTGATAACAAAGTTCAGGAAGAGCAGAGCAACGAGATCTTAAGGCATGAGTTGAATATAAAAATGTGCACAAACCCTAATTAGTTTTCAACGAGATCTCAAGTTGGAATGCACTTGTCACCTTTTTGGCTTTCTCCACCAATCTCATGTAATAAACTCTGTCATCCTATATTCAGAATGGAGTGGACCTGCGTACAGAACTCTCAGGAACAAACATAGAGGAGAATCTCCAACTATGAACCACCAGCAGTGAGACATTACTAAAGCCTCATTATTGTTTACTTGCAGACCTCGTTCCGGATCTGAATGAGCAAACAAGTCAGACAACATAAGGTTTCAGTGAAGAGATACTGGGAAAAATAAAATAATGGAGGTATGACAAAGCAATACAAGGTAGAGCCCTGCAACATAATCCACATAAAAGGTGCAGAGTAGGCGAGCACTAATCAAACACAAATCGTTTACCAGGGTAGGCAAATATATAGTGGTCTTACTAGGAAAGGTGACACAAAAATCTTTGTATAACCAGACTTAAAACTTAATTTACTGCCAAAGGAAATCTTTGACACCAGCACTCAAAAGAAAATAAATAATACTAGAGATGCCAAAAAAAATTATACCATTACCATGTAATACTAGAGAGAATGAAACAGGAAGGATAAATAATACACAAAATAGAGAGAATAAGCAATGTAATATACAATTACTAAACTAAACAAAAGGCAAAATCTCTCCATATACAATTACTAAAGCTCTATGGCCCATTTCAGTAATAAACAGCAAAAACAGTTGGATTCTTTTACCCTACTCTCAACGCCAATGATGAAAAGCATCACGCTACAAAAATAAGCATGTCATACAACTAGCAAGTCTGTAGCATGTCGACTAAAAGCTGTCTTCTAGATTCATAGCAATAACAAATAACTAAAACAAAACAACTATGAGGAACCAAATCGATGTCTCAATGGGGCTTTTTTTGTTTCATTATAAGCACTAACGTTTATGCATTATACAGTATGCTTGCCATTTCAGTTAAGCAATCTATATAGAAACTTTTCTTGGTTTATGAATAAAGGTGAATTGGTAAGGTACCATGTAAAACACAGAGCAGCAGCATATTCAACTAAACAATGAAAGAAATCAAATAACCAATTGGGTGGGCAGCACTAGGATTTGGGTGGGGGGGCTGAGCTTCACCTTCGCTCAATCATATAACATCCCATAATCTCGCATCAGTTTGGTGACTGGCTGTCAGCCATAAGTTCCAACTAATATTTTGATAAACAACCTATGAAACTCTAGCTGAATAAGGGACATCTAAATTGCTAAAACTTTGTGAACTGAGCACAACATCCATAGCAGAATTGAATACCAAGCAAGAAGTTATTCCATATATTGGTTCTAGTTCTCATTCTAATGTTCAACTGTAAATGAAATAAACAGCCATCTTACTGAGTTTACAGAACAGCAAATGAAAAAGGTCTTTGCTGAAAGTGTCTAACAGGTTAGAACATATGAAAAATGATCTTCCACCTCTCAACTCAATGACAAGATGCTACTGATTTTCAGTTGAAGCAAAAATCATCAGACCACACGGATTGATTACCACACGGATAGATTATTTACACTGCTTGCCATGCATTTTCATATTTTCAAGGGCCAAGGTGCATATGGAAGATTTCCATACCGTGAGTTACTGCAGAGGCCAGACAGTAGGGACACGGGGTGATGGCCAGCGGTGCTGCTGCTCGGGCCAGTGGCCGCCCACTCCGGCTACAGCCACCACCGCGCACACATATCATGGTCCAGAGCAAGAAGCCAAGAACTGGAGAAGGGAGCAATGGGGAAATGGGAACAAGGCCAACCTGGACGTCGAGGAGGTCGAGGTTGTGGGGGAGGCGGAGTCCGTGGCGGCGGCGGCTGCATGGATCTGGCTACCATGGCGGGGGGCGGCGGCGCTAGGGTTAAGATGGAGGCGGCGCCAAGGACAGTGCGGAGCCGGATCGAGCGTCGGGGAGGCGGGTGCCGAGGGATGGGGAGGCGCTGGCACCGAGGGTCGGGGACAGGGCAGCGGGGGTGGCTGGCGACGGGAGACCGGGCGGTACGGGGCCCGGGGCAGCGTCGTCAGCCGGCGGGGACGGCGCGGGTCCCGGGGTGGCGTCGTCGGGCGATGGGGACAGCGCGGGGCCCGGGGTGGCGTCGTCGGGCGGCGGGAGCGGCAGGCGGGGCGGGCGTGGGTGGGGGTGGGTCGAGTGCGTGTGTAGGGCAGTGCGTGCTGGGGGTGGGGGTAGGGTTATGCTGTGTCCAATGATTCTTCTCATCCATTTCTCAAAATATTATTCCAACTAATCTTCATTTGTCTACAGTACACTATTTATGTCAAACAGTATTTTGAGAAACCATTGAGGCTTCCCGACAGTATTTTGAAAAACCATTGAGGCTTCCCGTTAAGGACAGCCTTTGTGGGCTGGACGGGAGACATAATTTCGTCGGCCACTGCCAGCGCCTACGAAAATGTCTCTGTTTTTGTCGGCCGAAGCTTGGAGTCCACGAATTTAAAATTATTTTTGTCGGTTCTCAAAACCGACGAAGTTAATGGACTTATTTTCGTAGACCGGTCCACGAAATTATATTGGCTCATGAAAAAATACAATTTTTATGTAGTAAAATATGGTCACATTTGGCGGCGCAGTGCATGCTCTCAGAAACCTGCTGCAGCTAGAACGACACTCTTTTGGGATCTAGAAGAAGTAATAGTTAGTGGGAGCAAATAACTGGTTGGTGTGGTGGAGGTGATAGAACACTGCTAAGGATTTAGTTACACACATTATATTCTTAGATATTTGAAATACGTGAAATCCCCTATCAACGTATTCTCTCGTTCAAAGTAAATACTTCTTTTGTTCAAAAAAAAGTAGTTTTTTCTATCGTAAAGTTACTTTTTCTAATATTCATAATAAATCGAAGAAGGCCATTTCAAAACGCGCGTGGTACAACCAGTAGTAACACGCCGGCGTAGGATATGCTCCAGCGGCGCAAGCGCTGCCGAGCGTCCATCCATTGAGTAGCCTTTTTCAATTTCCAAATAGATGAGAAACGTTTAGGGTATGTTTGTTTTCCAGCGTAACCACCTATCCAGCCTTACTGGATGCATCCTTCCAGTGTTTGTTTTTCTGTATATGTGCTTTATGCAGGCTTAGGCAATACAAAGTGGTTCCATAGGCTGTATTGCTAGAAACCCAAAAATTAGGCGTTTATCTTGTGCAAGCCAGCGGAGTACAGCAGCCTGCATCCACAATGCAACTTAAAGTACCTCCCTGCACCTGCAATGCAACCTCTATTCCCCACGCGCTCGCCGGCAGACGTAGCGTGCGCCGGCCACCGCGTCTCGTCCTCTTCCTCCTGTCCCATGGGGTGCACGGCAGAGGCGGGGCGGTGTCCACCACGGCCGGAGGCGGAGGCAGAGCGGCAGCGCAGGCGGAGCCTGAGAGGGGGCCGCTGCGGTCGGAGGCGGAGGCGACAGGACGACACCGCGACCAGAGGCCGTCAAGGATGACGAGGAGGAGCGCGGCTATGTGGTGACCGGCGCCGCGGACTCCTCCCGCACGTCGGAGCTCAGGTCTCGTCGCCTTCCCCATCCCTTCCTCACTCACCCAAATCTCGTGGCTGACGAGCTCGGGGATATGGCGGCAGTTGCGGCGGCGGCGGTGAGAGGACGACCTCGAGCAGGGGCAGAGGTGCCATGGGCGGTGGTGGCCATGGGCAGAGGGGAAGGGGAAAGGGCACGGGGGGACGAAATCGGCGAGGTGTGGGCCTTTACCAAGGTCAGCCCGCCGGCGGCGGCCATGGGCAGAGGGGAAGGGGAAAGGGCACGGGCGGACAAAATCGACGAGGTGTGCAGAAAAACAAACAAAGACTAACCAGTGCAATAAGCCTATGCAGGTAAAACAAACACAGACTACCTAAATCCGGAAAAGATATGCAGAGGAAACAAACACTGTCACATTGGATATCTTATGCCAGGATATGTTATGCCTGCATATCGGCTAAGGCAGGCCTAACTCTTGGCCAGGGAAACAAACAGACCCTTATTTCTCGTTCTATAGAGCTTCCGCCCAAAACATCTTTCTTCCATTATTTACTCATCCTGTTTCCTGTCCAGTTGTCGCTTCCTCTTTATCAGCTCTAGTAACAACTAAAAGGTGTGCACAAATACAATTAATACATAATTTATATACTATTCCTAATTTATCAATATATATCATATATGAGTTTAGGAAACGTCAAGCTACAGCATACCATTTTGTCCTGTTTTTCACGTCTAAACCATCCATATTATTGTAATAGTAAAACCATCTTATTCTTGTAATAGCGTAAAATGGCCATGATAAAAATAGGGTTTTTGGTGTTCTACCTTAAACTACAATGGTGATTTTGCCTCTTTTTCTAACTTTGTGATTTAGCCTCTACTTTTGACAAGTCAACATAATTTTTGCTCTTCGTCTTTGTGGATTGCCTTTATAGTAAAGGGAAAAATCACAAAATAAGGACCAGTTTGGCAACCTCATTTCCCCAAAATATTCCCATTTTTCCAAAGCTTGGGAAAATGAACTATTTTTTCCTCAGTTCCCCAAAATCCCGTGGGAAAATGGATTCCCAAACTAGCCCTAAAAGAAAAAAAAGATAAAAATCACAACTGCAGTTCAAAGTAGGGGTAAGAACACCTGAGCCCCTAAAAGTAGACAGTTTGCTCCACTAAATTTTCAACTAACATATCAGACTTTTATATTCAATATGAAATATTTTGTATTCAAGTTTGGAAAACTTTAAATTAGCAAATAAAAAATGTATATACCATAAATTTTAAGTTTGTCAATAACAAAACTTTGCATATCTATTTAAAATGCTTTTAAATAATGAACATCAAACTTTTAACATATATTCGAACTTTTAATCACATAATTTAAATCACATTTGAAAACCCTTTTACTTGAATGTTTAAAGCTTTCAAATGATATATTCGAAACTTTTTATGTTGCTAGCTTTTTAGTCACATATCAAAACTTCTAAACCACACGGGAAACGTAACATATCAGACTTTTATGTTCAATCTGAAATACTTTATACTTTATATTCAAGTTTAGAAAACTTTAAATTGGCAAAAAAATTTGTGTGTACCATAACTTATAAGTCTATGCATAACAAAACTTTGCATGTATATCTAAAATACTTTTAAATAATGAGCGTACAACTTGTAACATATATTTAAACTTTTTACTTAAATTTAAAACTTTCAAATCATATATTCAAAACCTTTTTACATTCCTAGCTTTTTAGTCACATATTAAAATTTCTGAATCAAACGGGGAAACATTTATACTTGGAATAGAAAACAATCAAATTATTTATTTAAATCTACATTTGAAGCTTTTAAGTCACGTATTAAAATATTTTGTTTCCACATCTCTAGCATTCAAGTGATACTTAAGAAAAATTTGTATTGGAAATAGTAAAACTTTAAAATAATATATTGAGATTTCTACGTCTCAAACTTTTAAATCACATGGCAAAACATTTTTACTCCAAATGATGAAACTTCTAAATCATATATTTAAATTCTGTATATCTCAATCTTTGAAGTCATAGACAAATTATTTGAACTTAAAAAAAATTAAAAAACTGACATCATACATTTTATACGTTGTCCACGAATCGCCACATATTCCAGAATTTAAAATTATTTATCGATATGGTCTGTCTCAACAGTATCTACAAATTTTAAAGAGATATATTACTCGCCCATCATATATTTTAGAGTGCCAATCTTCTTAGAAAAGATGTAAAGATTGCATAGTAGTACTTGATACTCGACGGAGCGCTGGACGTTGATCTGTGCTACCCGCACTGCAGCAGCCAGCAGGACATTAACACTTTGCAGGAAGCAAGTGCTGTCAGAAAACGTTAATTCGTGATCCCCAACCGGTTCACGCCAGGAAGCTGTGATGTGTGGGACAACGATGTGTGAAACGAATATCTGAGCTCTCGAGCTCCAACATGTGTGCACAAACTTTACAGTATGTGTCAAAATTGTCTGTGGAACAAAACTAGTATGTAGAAATTGCAATTAGCTTGTTAATACCAAGCTAGGAATGTGTGGTGGTTGGCCATGACAGTGAGACTCATTTATTGTTAATACCAATAGGAATGTCTTGCCCTTCTTAGCATACTGCTTGTTCAACAAGTATATTAACTTCTGCATCTATTGATTGATCTAGAGTGCAGTGCTGCTAATTTTGATGGTTTTGATTTGTAAATAAACTTAGATGGTTTTGAAAATCACAATCAACTTAGCATATTCATTTTGGTGTAGAACGCAGTGCTACTTTGGATGTTTCTGACTTTTTAAAGCTTGGTGATTACTCTGCTCTTCTTCTTTTTTCTAACATTTCTTTGTATTGCTAAAGCTCGCACAATTATACTTTCTACTCCCTCCGTCCCAAATTGTAAAGGGTTTTAGCCCACTTTTTATTTGTCCGCATTCATAGATATGTTGATGAATTTAGGCACATATTAAGCGCACATACATGAAAAAAGGAATGAACCTAGTTGAAGGCTAGAAGTCCTTACAATTTGGAAAGGAGGGAGTATTATAATTTGATTGTGATTTTCTA
Organism: Paspalum notatum; assembly: GCA_022530915.1. Classification (NCBI taxonomy): domain Eukaryota; kingdom Viridiplantae; phylum Streptophyta; class Magnoliopsida; order Poales; family Poaceae; genus Paspalum; species Paspalum notatum. Next base: position 19,439,035 of record CM039686.1, read on the forward strand.
TGCCATCTGTTGGTAGGAGCAAGATTATATAAGCGCAGGTTGATTTTTGATCTTTTTTATAGGTTGCCTTCTCGCTGTGTAGTTTGAGGAATGCAAGACTATAATGGTCAAACAGATCATTTTACTTGAGATGTTTTTACTTTAAGTCAATAGTAGACACCAACTTGAGATGATTGCAACTACTTGAAAATCCAAAGCTTAGGTACTAGGAAGAGTTAAAGCTAATGAGAAGAAATGAGCTTGCGTGTGATTCGCTAGTTAGCGAAACAAGACTGTTCTATTGGCCTATCTATGTGGGATAGATATCCCTTGGGTCCTCATAGCACGGATTCAATACGTGGGCTGTTGGAGAGCCCAATAGAGATAGCAGGCATAACTTGGGCGCCAACTATTCTTATGGGCCCAAAAGACGATCGAGTATGTTTGGAAATCAAGACAGGCAGCCGCGTCCTAGGCCAAGATATAGAGCGAGATAGTTCGGGATTGAGCTCCAGGATTGGCGCGAGTCAAAGAAGGAAGGAGGGAATTATAGATTCTTTGTATGTAATCATAGATTCCATGTATTCATAAGCATTCCAAACTTAGAAGAGGTCATAGATGGAAACCGACTTGTAACCCAAGCCATGTCGGACTATATAAGGCTGGTGAGGGACCCCTACGTAGAACATCTAGCTTCTCATCGCACACTAGCCACCCGAAGCCCTAGCTTTCATTGTAACCTTGAGAGCAAAGGCAATACATCTCGCCACAAATAGGACGTAGGGTGTTACGCTTCCAGCAGCCTGAACCTGTATAAACCTTGTGTCTTGTCGCTTTTCCACGCGAACCATCGAGCTACGCCGATTTCGCCGCCCAAAAAACACTACGTGAGACATCCCATAGGGCATTGTCGGATTAAAACCCCGACAGTTGGCGCGCCAGGTATGGGGCGGCGAGATCGACATCAGCTAGCTCCATGGCCAACCTCTTCGTCAACGGATTCGCTTCGGCGACATGATTCGCTTTGGGGCAATCACCTTCATCGCCGACCGGAGAGGCGACCTCCACCAGCTCCGGAGCATGCCGGAGCAACCGCACTTCGTCGTGCGACCGCCGCCTGCTCCAGGTCCTGCTCCCGGACCCGCACCGCAGGGTCGTCGTCAGGGCGCGGTGCCTCGTCAAACTCCTCCAGCTCGGCGTCAAGCTCCTCCGGCTCGGCGTCAAGCTTCCCCATCTCAGCATCAAGCTCCAGCGCGCCAGCCTGAGGCGCTGGCTCACCACCAGAACCCGCCGCCCCAGCGCGGTGCAGGAGCGTGTTGCCTGGGATCATCCTGGCTCGGGGGCTCCAAACGCTAGGAGGCCCTCTACTGGGCCTAGATCTGCACCGGCTATTCTGACCCAAGCAATCTTAGCAGCAACAGCTTCAGCACCGACTCGGCGTACCGCGCTCTCGACCTCCCCGACTCAGATCTAGACATGGATCAGTCCAGCCCCAAGGGCACGACAGTCGGCGAACCCTCCCCGGGACTCGCGGCAGGCTCCTGCAATAGCGAGCCCTCCGCAGAGCCCTCGGCAAGTCCGCATCGACACTCGTTCCTGGGTCTCTCGTTTCCTACGGGTCCCACCACCGCCGCCCGCTCCTAAGCGAGCTCCGCCATCCTCTACTGATCGGGGCTCCAAGAGGACCCGGGTCGAGCCCCAGGGTCCATATAGGCTCCGCAATGCTGCTACCACGTACCAAGAGCTTCTCTCGCATGCCTCGGCTCCTCTCAACGATGGCGAGGGTGCGCGGAGAGGGAGGCCTGACCTAAAGCAACAATCAATGCCTCTTCCGAACGACGATATCTTCAACGAGCCCGACGTACCGTTGACCAGTCTTCGCCTGGGGCTCATCATTGACTCCTCTCTGGAGGGAAGGCGCACGCGCTAGCGCTGCTCGCAGGCGGTGGCCCGACCTCAATCACTCGTAGCAGCACAAGAGGATGGTGAAGGAAGACGCCATCATATGGTTTGCAATCTCGAGACCTCCTCAGCAGTTTCCGACCGCGAGGTGGCAACTGCATCGGTCATTGTTCCAACCTCAGATGCCCGATCGGAGGAAGAGTCCACACTTCCTGGTGGGCCCGAGGGCTCGCTCCCGAGCTCGACCCTCTATTTCTCCGAAATACTTGTGCTCCAACGCCGTGAAGACGAGATTGAGGAGGTAGTCTCCAACGACGAAGGGCCTGTCCTCGCTGAGACATCACAAGATCGCCAGAGGCGAGAGCGGGCGAATCGTATCCGCAACATTCATCGTCATCACGTTGCAGAAAATAAAGATCCGACCTTCCCCGTCTCAGAAAACGAAGTAACTCGTGCTAGCGAGAATACACAGGAAATGACGCAGGAATGACGTTCGGCAAGGGCGTCGCGACTGGCAAGCTCGGCGGCCACAACCACGGGCGCCTCTCCTCCCTGCGCGTAATCTGCTGCCTGAGTTTGAGGCAGCCATGAGAACTCCAAGACAAACAGGTGGCACTCTCGTCAGGCTTTGCGAGATTTTTCCCAACAATGATGAAGGGGAAGCTGTGAAGCGTATCCTCACTCGAGTCGTGGACTATCTCAGCACAACCCATGGCGGGGGGATGCCTACCAAGTCATCAACAACAACCGGGATGCGGGGAACAACATCGAGCAATCTTGTGCTCAAATGCATCAGGCGGAGCTGGCGCGTCGTGCGCAATACAATCAATAGCACGGTGCCTCGCACAACGCCCTGGCTGCGAGGGGTCGCTCGGGGGCAGCCTCTGTTAACAGTCCCACGGTGCGCACCGGGCCCGGAAACGACGCACGCCCTCAGTCCCAATCGCGCCAGGAGGGTGGAGCCTGAGGCGGCGACCGAGACGAGCCAGTCGGTCGCAACGAGATAGGCATAACTGCCTTCACTCGGTGGCTCCGCGACGTGGTCTGGTAGCCCAGCTTCAAGGTCTCGAACGTCGATAGATTCAAAACAAAGCTCAATCCATGAGCTGTACTCTACCGCAGCTCGAGCAGCCGGAGCGTCTGAGGACGAGATGGAGGCTTACGTCCCGATTGTGCTCGGTCAAGAAGCATTCCAATGGCTCCGCCACCTCCGACGCGTATGTATCGACGACTGGGACGATTTCTATCGGTTATTCATTGCCAACTTCAAATGCCTCTCCGACAGGCCGGCGCAACGGTGGGACCTCAAAACCGTTAGGCGTCGGGACAACGAGACCTTGCGATCGTACCTCAAAAGGTTTCAGGCCATGCGCAATAGCATCCCCAGCGTTAACGAGGAAACGGTAATTGACGACTTACTCCAGGGGTCCAACGACCAGCATTTCGTCAAGAGCATACTGGAGAAAGCTCCGACCACCTCGGAGCAGCTCTTCCTGGAAGCGGATCAGTACATCACAGCGGACAAGCGTGCCCGCAATCTCATCAGTTCGCGACACGACGATCGGGGCATAGGCAAGCAGGAGAAGCAGGAAGACTCATCGCGGTAGGAGCGCCGCTGGGAGAAAAGACCACGGGAAGAGGTCCGAGTCATGGGACCACCACAAGTACGCCCGCGGGGACCGCCTTCCGCCCCGCCCCGTACATTGGATCAGCTCCTCGACGAGCCGTGCCCCACGCACAAGGAGATGCGCCACATGCTGCGGAACTGTCGTGACCTCAAGGCCATGCTCGCAAGGGGGTAATTCCTCATGCCACGAGTCGCACCACCGCCACCGCCTCCCCGTAACCAGCCTCCACCGCCGCGTCCGAACAGGGCCAATGGCTCGCCCTTCCCAAACATCAATAGGGAGGTCAACATCATCTTTGGCGGACATGGCGCCCATGTGAGCAAACGCCAGCAGAAGCTGAATGATCGTCGAGTCAACGTGGCCACCTCAGAGCCGCCGCAAGCTTACACATGGTCTGACGAACCAATCTCGTTCAGTCGGGCAGATCAGTGGCTCAACTTTGACGAGCCAGGCAAGTACCCATTGCTAGTGAATCCAATAATCAGTGACTGCCGACTCAAGAAAGTACTCATTGATGGCGGGGCTAGTATCAATGTGATATTCCCCAGGACGTTGCAAGATATGGGGGTCTCTCTCAATGACCTCAAGAAATCAGATACTCCGTTCTTCGGCATAATACCGGGCGTTGGGGAACACCCGCTCGGGCACATCTACTTGCCCGTTACCTTCGGCACGGTGGAAAATTCCGCATTGAGACTCTACGCTTCAAGGTGTCGACCTTCAACTCTATCTAACGCCATCATCGGGCGTCCTAGGCTGGCTAAGTTCATGGCCATCCCGTACCTCGTCCTCAAGATGCCGGCCTCGGGTGGTGTCCTGACGATCAGGGCAGACTTCAAGGGAGCATCGGAGTGCATGCATGAGGCAATCCATACGGCCCTTGAATAGAGCAGCACGGCGGCCCAGAAGAAGCTCAAAGCAGACGCAGCCTAGCTCTTACAAGAAGACCTGCAGATCCCGGTGCAAGAGGGGACTCCCAGCACGGCGATGCAGGCAGCGGTCCCGACCAAGGAAGTCGGCCTCGACCCCATAGACGCATCAAAGACGACGGCCATCAACGCCGCTCTTCCTCCTAAATAGAAAGACACGCTCGTTCGGTTCCTGTGGGCCAATCGTGATATGTTTGCGTGGAAGTCTACAGATATGCCTGGGGTCCCGAGGGAGCTAGCCGAGCACAAACTCAAGGTCTTCCCCAGCGCGAAGCCCATCAAGCAGAGGTTGCATAGATTCACCCCCGAGAAGAGAGAGGCCATTACGGCAGAGTTAACCCGGTTGTAGGCTGCTGGTTTTATTAGAGAGGTCATGCATCCCGAGTGGCTTGCAAATCCTGTACTTGTTCTCAAAAAGAATAAAAAGGACTGGCAGATGTGTGTCGATTATACCGATCCCAACAAACACTGCCCCAAAGATCCCATTGGGCTGCCTCGTATAGACCAGGTCGTTGACTCTACGGCTGGTTGCGCTTTACTCTCTTTTCTCGATTGTTACTCAGGGTACCATCAGATCAGTCTGGCGGTCAAAGATCAAGAGAAAACGGCATTCATCACTCCCTTCGGCGTGTATTGTTACAACTCTATGTCATTCGGGTTAAAAAATGCTGGGGCCACATATCAAAGGGCCATCCAGACATGCCTCGCTGATCATTTGGGCAAGCGGGTCGAAGCATATGTCGATGATGTCGTGATCAAAACTAAGCATGAGGAAGACTTCATTGACGTCTTACAAAAGGTATTCGATAGCCTGCGAAAGTTTCGATGGAAGCTCAACCCCACAAAGTGCGTATTTGGGGTTCCTGCTGGGCAATTGCTCGGTTTTGTTGTCAGCAACAGGGGGATTGAAGCCAACCCCCAAAAAATCAGCACCATACTTTGGATGTACCCACCCAGATCACAGAAGGATGCCCAGAGGTTGACTGGGTGCATGGCGGCCTTAAGCCGATTCATCTCGCGGCTCGGAGAATGTGGTATGCCTTTCTACAAGCTTCTCAAGAAAGTATATCGATTTCAGTGGACCACGGAAGCTCAGGAAGCATTGGAAGCCCCGAAGAAGTTCTTGACTACTCCTCCTGTGCTCAAATCTCCTAACCGGGCTACCCCCGACTCACCAATGGAGGATTTGCTCCTCTATATCTCTTGCACGACTCACATAGTAAGTACTGCACTGGTGGTGGAACGGCTGGACGAGCAGCACGCACATCCAAGGCAGCATCCGGTCTACTTCATCAGCGAGGTCCTCAACCCATCGAAAATCAGGTATCCTCAAGTTTAGAAATTGTTATACGCCGTTCTCATTACTGCGCGCAAATTGCGCCATTACTTTGAGGAACACAAGATTGTGGTGGTCATAGAATTCCCAATTGGGGAAGTGCTACGTAACCGTGAAGGTACAGGACGCATAGCCAAGTGGGCTTGTGAGCTGGGGGCGCATGACATTGAGTTTCGCCCTCGTACCGCCATCAAGACTCAAGCCTTAGTCGATTTTTCTCCGAATGGATAGAGCATCAAGTCTCGAAGAAGCCAGAGGCCATGGAAGTCTGGAAGATGTACTTCGATGGGTCACTGAAGCTAGAAGGAGCGGGCACAAGAGTAGTCTTTACATCGCCAGCAAGAGAGAAGCTCAAGTATGTACTCTAGATCCTCTTTCTAGTATTCAACAATGCCGCTGAGTATGAGGCTCTGCTTCATGGCTTACGCATAGCCATATCACTCAGAATTCAGCGCCTGATGGCCTATGGAGATTCTTTAGTGGTCATCAATCAGGTCAACAAGGAATGGGATCACTCCACGGATTCTATGGACAAGTATTGTGTGGCAATTCGTAAATTGGAGGATAAATTTCAAGTCCTCAAATATCACCATGTAGATTGTGACCGAAATGCGGACGCTGACATCTTGTCCAAACTTGGCTCATCCCGAGCCAAAGTACCCGCCGGCGTTTTCGTTCAGGAGCTTCGTCACCCTTCAATTTAGCTAGAAGAGCTGAATGTGCCTCCTGACCGTCATGTTAGGACATTGGTGAGAGCCAATGGATTGGCTTCATTGCTCTCCTGGTGTGATGAGTGATTGTCAACGAGCTCAAGCCCTCCGATGGATTGGAGGTAGTAGAAGATGAAGACCTCGATGGACTGAGGCATGGCTTGGCATCGGTCGGCCATGGGAGCTCGGTACACGGAGGGGTGGTTCGGCAACGGCGGTGTAGGTCCTCCAATGGATGGCAAGGCTACTTCGATGGACTGAAGAAGCCGGGTGCCACCGTGGTGCTCCAACCCGAGTGCATGACGCGAAGACGTTCGAGGGCTTTGGCGGCTTCAGCTCAAAACCGCCACCCAAGCTACGAAGACTTGGCGAGTGGATCGAAACTCGTCAAGATAGAAGATTGGGCCCAGCACGGCCCATGAAGCCCGCGAAATAAAGTTTCCTGGTTTCTGACTTCAAAACCGGGGGAAGCTTCCGGACTACTGGCTACGCGGCGCACATCCAAGCGAGGCGTGGAGAAGAAGAAGATCAAGTCGTCATCGTAGTCGTCCGGTTGTATCGTTTACATTTTAGCCCCTGTGGGCATTTGTAGTGTAGGGGTCTTAGTGTAATTGGTGTATTTAGGGCCTAGGGTATAAATAGACTTGACATGCCCCTTGGGCATTATCTTGGCAGCCCAAACCCTAGGATTTCCCTAACCCTAGCAGCCAAGGTCCTAAGAGAGAAAGAGTGAGGATTAGCTAGGGGATGAGTGCCTAGCTTAGTCTAATCTCGTCATTTGTGGGAGGATGATGGGAGGTGGGCTCTAGGAAACATTTGTAATCTGAATTCATGAATCAATTCAAGGTTCCTCTTTGTGATATTCCATGTCTTGAGCAGCAATTTCGTCCTTCCTTCTTTCCCCCCTTTCTAGTTTGGTTTTTGGCTTCAATTCTTGGTTTTTCGGGTGTTTGCTTTGGCCGAGGTTGAATCCTTTGTTTTGCTTGTGTTTTTGACTTGCAAGGACGTGGAGATTATGTCTTAGAACATCTCAATCCCAAAGGATTGCCACGAGCAAGTTGTTCTTGAGCTTTCCCCTTTTCTTGCCCAAAGGTTCCCTCTTCACGAGATCTGAAATTCCCACTTATCTCTTGATCTTTTTCCATAGATCTTTTGGGGATAGCTTTGGAATGGAGCTAGGTTAGTGTGTGCAAAATTTCGTGAAGATTGGTGAAGGTTTGGTCAAGTTTTGGCTTCGGAAGCTCAAGTTTCGTGTGGCTGTTTTTCTGTGTGTATATAACGTCCAGTGATTTTCTATTTCGTCTGGTGATTAGTTCAGTGGTCAAATGTGCTCCGAATGATCTAAAATTTTCTGGAGCTCTTGCCCTGTAAATCATAAAGCTTCCTTAAAAATTTCAGAATTTTTGGAGGTGTTTTGACCTGATTTTGGTATTTTTCTTTTGAGGAAGGTCTGCCTGTTTCTGAACACCGGACGGTCCGGTGTGCCAATCACCGGACGGTCCGGTGAGTGTTGGGAGTACATTTCTTCTCCTTTTGAGCTGAAAATTTGTGGAGTTGTTCCTTGGCCCTTTCTCAACCTGCAGTAAAAATTTAATAATTTTTGGAGTTGATTTGGTTGGGTTTTTAATCAAAGTTTTTTGGAGTGTCAGTTTGTGAATACCGGACGGTCCGGTGCTCAATCACCGGATGGTCCGGTAATAGCAGCTTGTTTCATTTGTCTGAATTTTTCTGGAGCTGTTCTTGGTTATCTTGTGAGGGTGTCGTATATTTGATGGATTTTTTTGAACTTCGCTTGAGGGGTTTTGGCAATTATCTTTGCAGCCCTGTCCGGCTGTTTTCTGTCGTCATTGCAAGGTTGGCTCGTTCCGTGTCCTTTGTCTTAGAATTGTGTGCGTGTGCTTCCTCTTTGTGCTTGGTACGTATCTGTTCAGTGGACGGTACCAAGCACACGTTGTGAGTTAGATACGTATCCTTTCAGTGGACGGTGTCTAGCTTTGTTGTGAGTATCATTTCAGTTTGCACTGCGGGGGTTTGATTTTGAGTTTTCAAAAGCTCATATTGACCCCCCCTCTAGCCGCACGTCTCGGTCCTACAAGTGGTATCAAAGCCGGTTAGGTTTCTCCATACCTTAACCGGTGACGAAACCGTAGCAACGATGACTTACTCTGGGAAGGTTCCGGTCCTTGGCTCTGATGGCTATCCCTGCTAGAAGGGTAAGATAGAGGCCTTTCTTGTTAGCCAGGGTCAGGACATATGGGATGCTACTCAGAGTGTGACTTTTGCTGTGCTTCCTGCTGCCCAACGTACTACGCCTGAGATAGTGGCTCAGCATGAGGCGAATGTCAAGGCTGTTAACTTTCTCTTTTTCGGGCTTGGTCCCATAGATTATAAGAGAGTGAGTCACTTCAAGACGGCTCAAGAGATATGGTCCCTGCTCAGTGCACACCATGAGGGTACTGCGACAATTAAGGCTAGGCTTGTAGAGTCTTACCGGTACGAATATGAGAATTTCGTCCAGAAGCCAGGAGAGTCAATAGATAGCTTGTTTGGTCGTTTTTAGTCGATCATTAACAAGCTGCGTGTCAACTCTTCACCTGCTGAGCTCCCATACAATGATCATCAGCAGGCTGTGAAGTTACTATTTGCCTTAGATAGGAAAGTGTGGAAGATTAGGAAGAACTCCATCTTAGAATCGACAGGTATGATACGATTAGAGTGGAGGAGCTATATAGCAAGCTCAAGGCCACAGAGGTCGATTACCGGATGACAGAGTTTCTTGACGGTAGTGGCTCCAAGAGCCTGGCCTTGGCTACTCCTTCTTGTGAGGCTGTTACTAACCCCTCACTTTACAACTTCTTGTTTTCTGTTTTGATGTCTGTGACAGAGCAGCAATTGGCGTCACTTGGGGATAAGGAGCTGTGTCTGGTGCCTAGTCGCTTTCAGTGCGCCTATGACAACCGGATGAGTAAGAAGAAGGGTGAGAGGCCCAAGTGTTTTGAGTGCGGAGAGGTCGGCCACTCCATTGCCGATTGCCCTAACAAGAATCACAGCTACTACAAGAAGGGTAAGAACTACTCCCGTGACTCTAACTCCAGCGGACACCACTCACGTGACTTCGGCAAGCACCGCACTAGCAAGAGGGACAAGGAGCTCAAGAAGAAGTTCAAGAGCTTGATGAAGGACAACCGGAGGCGTGAGAAGGCTTTTCTCGCCGAAGTGAGCGAACGCTACATCAAGTCGGCTACCTCTTCTATCTCCTCAAGTTCAAGCAATGAGGAGATCATCATCAAGAGAAGCAAGAAGAAGGAGCTTGGTGGTCCAGCTGGGCTCTGCTTTGTTAGTGGGAGATGCAAGTCCAAGCACAAGAAGGAGAGAAAGCTTTGTTTCGTGGCGATTGAGAACAAGAAGAACAGCGACCACGACAACAACTCTTCTACCGATGATGAGGTAATGCCTGATGATGCTCAAATACTTGAGTTGTTGGAAAGTTATAGTAGTTCTCTAAAAGCCCAGGATAAAATGCTTGAGAAGGCTGCCAAGAAGAAGCAAAAGTTGAAAGCCAAATTAGTTGATGCTCAAGCAGAAATAGAGAGGATAAAGAGTGTGCTAGCTAGCCCTAGTGAGATAGAGTGCCCTACCTGTGAGTCCTTCATGACAGAGCTTAGTGACCAGAGAGACAAGTATATCAAGCGGGTAGAGGAGATAGATGGGCTGAGAGCTGAGTTAGGCAAACTTCAGTCCACGCTGGATGAGCCTATTGTGGGTAACGTTCCTGAGTGTGATTCTTGCCCCCGATTAGCTAGTGAGTTAGCTGAGCTGAAGGAGAAGTCAGAGGGGCAGCTCAAGGAGCTTGAGGAGCTTAGGGCTAGGCCTGCACTTTTGGGTGCTTGTTTGGTCTGTCCTACATTGAGAGCTGAGCTTGAGCAGTTGAGAGCTGATTTTGAGGTTCTGTCAGCTCCTTCTGACTCTTGTGAGACTTGCTTGACTCTTAGGATGCAGCTTGTGGATAGGAATACCACCATTAAGAAGTTGGAGAAAACTGCTCCTGTGATTCTCTTCCTAGACTGTGATAATTGTGCTTCCCAGACTGCAGTTCTGGAGGATCTGAGATATAAAGTGTTGTCTTTGCAAAATGGCAACAATAGATTGAGAGAGGTGCTGAATTGGATGTATGCGAGGCAACCCCAACTAGAGATGATCATAGAGAGCACTAAGAGAGATGAGGGTGACATGAGTGGTTTCGGGTTTCGAGAGAGCAGTGCTTCGGGTGAGAAGAGAGCTCCAATTAAGATCAAGACCGCTCCTACCGAACTAGGTCGGACTGTTGATGGGGTTTACCACGAGCCACCCAAGGCTGTGAGACCCAATGGACCGGCTTCATTGCTCTCCTGGTGTGATGAGTGATTGTCAACGAGCTCAAGCCCTCCGATGGACTGGAGGCCCTCTGATGGACTAGAGGTAGATGATGAAGACCTCGATGGACTGAGGCAAAAGCCCTCCAATGGACCGGAGGCAATGCTCGGCGTCGGTCGGCTATGGGAGCTTGGTACATGGAGGGGCGGTTCGGCAACGGTGGTGTAAGCCCTCCGATGGACTGTGAGGCGACTCCGATGGACTGAAGAAGCCGGGTGCCACCGTGGTGCTCTAACCCGAGTGCATGGCGCAAAGGCGTGCGAGGGAGGCTTTGGCGGCTTCGGCTCAAAACCGCCACCCAAGCTATTCAAAGCTTGGTGAGTTGGGCCACGACTCGCCAAGATAGAGAAGATGGGCCAAGTCCGGCCCAGACGGAGACTTCTTAAAGTTTCTCGGTTTCTGACCTCAAAACCGGGGGTGCAAAGGTGGATTGGACTACTGGCCACGTGGAGGACATCCGAAGATTGCGTGGAAGCTAAGAAGATGAAGTCTTCATCGTGGTCGCCCATCCCCGATATTTCGGGTTCTTTTATGTTTTAGCCCCTTTGGATGTTTCCAGTGTTAGGGGTCTATGTGTAAAAATGCCAAAACTGAACCGGTGTATAAATAGCCTAAGTGCTGGTCATTAGAGAGAGTCTTGGCAGCTAGGTTTTCATTTCCTTAGGGTATTTTTCGTCCTCAAGCTTTGAGCTTCAAGTTTATGAGGGTTAGGGTGAGATCTAGCCTCCAAATCAAGAGGGAAGGTGAGAGTGGTTGCTTGGGATAAAATTCTTCGTTGTAATCTGACCTAAGACCTCTTTTGAGGCTCATAATCGAAATGATTTCGTGCAGCAACTTTGTGTGCTTCTCTTCCCCTTGTTCTCTTTGGTTTTTTGTTTCAATCCTTGGCTTTTTGGATGTTTTCTCTGGCCAAGGTTGAATCCTTTGTTTTTCTTGTGTTTTGGACTTGCAAGGACGTGGAGATTATGTCTTATAACATCTCAATCCCAAAGTCTCAATCCCAAAGGATTGCCACGAGCAAGTTGTTCTTGAGCTTTTCCCTTTCTTGCCCAAATATTTACCTCTTCACGAGATCTGAAATTCCCGCTAATCCCTTGATCTTTTTCAATAGATATTTTGGGAATAGCTTTGGAATGGAGCTAGGTTAGTGTGTGCAAAATTTTGTGAAGACTGGTGAAGGTTTGGTCAAGTTTTGGTTTTGGAAGTTTAAGTTTCGTGTGGCTGTTTTTCTGTCTGTCTATAACGTCCGGTGGTTATCTATTTCGTCCGATGGTTGGTTCAGTGGTCAAACGTGCTCCAAATGACCTGAAATTTTGTGGAGCTCTTTTCCTGTGAATCATAAAGCTTCCATCAAAAATTTTAGATTTTTTGGAGGTGTTTTGACCTGGTTTTGGTATTTTTCTTTGGAGGTTGGTCTGTTTGTTTCTGAGCACCGGACGGTCCGGTGTGCATATCACCGGACGGTCCGGTGAGTGTTGGAGTTTCATTTCTTTTTTTTTTAGCTGAAATTTTGTGGAGTTGTTCCTTGGTCCCTTCTTAAGATGCTGTAAAAAGTTCATAATTTTTGTAGTTGATGTGGTTGGGTTTTGATTGAGATCTTTTCGGAGTGTCAGTCTGTGAACACTAGACGGTCCAGTGCTCAATCACCGGACGGTCCGGTGATCACAACTTGCTCTTTTTGGTCTGAATTTTTCTAGAGCTGTTCCCTATTTTCTTGTGAAGTTGTGGTAATTTTTTGGGGTGGTTTGGAGCTTTGTTTCTAGGGTTTTGAGATTTTTCTTTACAGCCCTGTCTGTTTGAAATCTGCAGTTTTCTGAAGTTAGTTCCTTTTGCGCTTTTTGTCTTAGCCGTTTGAGCGTGTGCTTCCGCTTTGTGCTTGGTACGTATCTGTTCAGTGGACGGTACCAAGCACGTGTTGTGAGCTAGATACGTATCCTCTCAGTCGACGGTGTCTAGCTTTGTTGTGGGTGTTGTTTCAATTTGCACTACGCGGGATTGAGTTTGAGTTTTCAAGTGCTCCTATTCACCCCCCACGTCTCAGTGCTACAATTGGTATCAGAGCCGGTTAGGTTTCCTATACCTTAACCGGTGAAGAAACCGTAGCGACCATGACTTACTCTGGGAAGATTTCCGTCCTTGGCTCCGATGGCTATCCCTACTGGAAGGGTAGGAAGGAGGCATTCCTTGTTAGCCAGAGTCAGGACATATGTGATGCTACTCAGAGTACGATTTTTGTGGTGCTTCCGGTCGCTGAGCGTACTACGCAGGATATCGTGGCTTGGCATGAGGCGAATGCCAAGGCTGTTAACTTTCTCTTTTCCGGGCTTGGTCCCATAGATTATGAGAGAGTGAGTCACCTTAAGACTGCGCATGGGATATGGTCACTGCTTAGTGCACACCATGAGGGTACTGCAACGATTAAGGCTAAGCTCATGGAGACTGACCGGTGCGAATACGAAAATTTTGTCCAGAAGCCGAGAGAGTCAGTAGACGACTTGTTTGGTCACTTTCAGTCGATCATTAACAAGTTGCGTGTCAACTCTTATCCCGCTGAGCTCCCATACACCGATGATCAGCAGGCCGTCAAGTTGGTGTATGCGTTGGACAGAAAAGCATGGGAGATCAAGGTGAACTCAATCATTGAGTCGGCAGGGTATGACATGATAGGAGTAGAGGCGCTCTATAGTAAGCTCAAGGCCATAGAAATAGATTACAAGATGAGGGATTCCCTCGCTTGTACAGGTTTTACGGTAGCGTTTGGTTGAGAGGCGGCAGGGGATGGGACAGTCACATCCTTGATCTTAGGGATGGGTCCATTCCATTCCATTTTTTGGAGTCTGTTTGGTTGGGAAACAAGGCTAGGAGGATCAAAGATGTATGACAACTGGGCCCCGCCTGTCATCCTCTCCAGCCGTCTTCTACCCTGCGCTCGCACTCCGCTCCCCAATGACGGCGCGCTGCCCTGCATCGAGCTTCCTTTCCGGCGGTGGTCCGCCCCACGCCCGGCTCCTAGCAGCGGTCCCCCCTCCCCCAGCGCCCGGCTTCCAGCGGCGGTCAGCCCCATGCCCCCACGCCAAGCTCCCGGTGGTGAGTCTCTCCGCCGGCTCTTCCGGCTGGTTACGCCGGGCTGCGCCACCCACCTTCACCCTCGGCAACGACGGCGACCATGCCGCTCCGTCGTCTTGTCCGGCGGCAGCCACGGGTGGGCGCAAACGCGAGAGGGCTTCGGCTCTCCCCGCACGCCGCCAAGATCCGCCGCCTCCCTCCGTCAGCCGGACGCCTCGGCTTCGCTCCGCTACGGCAGGCTGCCTCCGTGCCGACCAACTCCGCTCCACTTCAGCGGGTGCCGCCGCCTCCGCGGCACTTCCTCTGCTCCGCCTCCCCAGCTCTTGCCTCTCTGCCTCCTAGGCGATCCGCCTCCGCCTCGCACGCCGCTCCAGTCCGGGACAGGCTGGGACATGGTGAAGGGACGGGGCCGGGCGGCGGCCTCACCGCCGGTGGGCAGGGCACGGCCGGGTGGCGGGCGCCGCGGACGAGCGTGAGGGGAGAGGACAAAAGGCGCCGCAGGACGAGGACGATGTCGTCCCTCCAAATCAGAGGTACCACATCATCCCTCGAATTGAGGGATGGAGACGTCCTCGTCCTTCCTCGTCCCCCAACCAAACAACCCAAAAACTGGAGCCATCCCACTCCATCCCATTTCGTCCCCTCAACCAAACACACGCTAAGAGTCTGGCCTTGGCTACCCCCTCTAGTGAGTCTGTTACTAACCCCCTGTTACACAACTTCTCGTTTTCTGCTTTGATGTCTGTTACAGAGGAGCAGTTGGCGATGCTTGGGATGATGAGCTTTGTCTGGTGTCTAGTCGCTTTCAGCGCACCTATGACAACCGGATGAGCAAGAAGAGGGAAAAGAGGCCCAAGTGCTTCGAGTGCGGAGAGGTCGGCCACTTTATCGCCGAGTGCCCCAACAAGAACGACTACTACAAGAAGGGCAAGAGCTACTCCCGCGACTCCGACAAGTACCACTCCGGCAAGCCAAGCTTTGACAAGCACCGCTCCAGTAAGCACGGCTTCCGCAAGCATCCTTTTGGCAAGAAGAACTTTTGGAAGGCTTTCAAGAGCTACCAGAAGGACAACCGGAAGTGGGACAAGACCTTCTTTGCCGAGATCAGATTCTGCAGCAGCGGATCTTTTTTCTCTTCGTCCTCGTCGAGCTCAAGTGATGACGAGATCACGTACAGGACGGACAAGAGGAACGATCAAGGAGATCCAGCTGGCTTGTGCTTCGTCTCCACCAAGTCTAGGCGCAAGAACAGAGACAAGCGGAGCTCGGTTTGCTCCATGGCGCTTGAGGACAAGGAGAACAAGGATGACGGCAGCAACTCTTCTTCCGATGATGAGGTAACTCCTGAGCAAGCCGAAATCCTTGAGATGCTTGAGCACAATAGCCGAGAGTTGAATGCCTAGGATAAGATGCTAGAGAAGGCAGCTAAGAAACTGAAGAAGTTGAAAGCACAACTTGCTGAGGCTTTAGACGAGAATGAGAGGTTGAGGAGTGTGAGACCCCAACCTAGTGAGTTTGAGTGCCCTACCTGCGAGTCTTTTATGACGGAGCTTGGTGACCAGAGAGATAGGTACGCCAAGCGGGTAGAGGAGATAGATGAGCTGAAAGTGGAGTTAGGCAAACTCCAGTCCAAACTGGATGAGCCTACTTTGAGTGGAGAGCTCGAGTGTGAGTCTTGCCCCTATTTAGCTAATGAGTTAGCTGTGCTGAAGGAGAGGTTTGAGGGGCAGCTCATGGAGATTGAGGAGCTTAGGGCTAGACCTGCGCTTTTGGGTGTGTGTATGGTCTGTTCTACTTTGAGAGGTGAGTTAGAGCAGTTGAGAGCTGACTTTGTGGTGCTTTCAGCACCTATTGACACTTGTGAGAACTGCTTAACCCCTAGGATGCAGCTGGTGGATAGGGATGCCACCATTAGGAAGTTGAAGAAAACTACTCCTGTTTTTCTCTCTTTAGATTGTGATACCTATGCTGCCCAGACAGTAGTTCTGGAAGAACTGAAGTTGCAGGTGTTGTCTTTGCAAGATGACAACTGCAGGTCGAGAGAGGTGTTGAGTTGGGTATATGCTAGGCAACTCCAACTAGAGATGATCATAGAGAGCACCAAGAGAGCCGAGGGTAACACGAGTGATTTTGGGTTTGGGGAGTGCAGCACCTCAGGTGAGAGGAGTGCCCCAATTAGGATCAAGACTGCACCTACCTAGCCAGGTGAGACTGTTGATGGGGTTTACCACAAGCTACCCAATGTTGCTCCAAAGAAGCAGTACTGGACACCCAAGCCTTCCAAGGCTAAGCTGGACAAGATTATAGAGGAAGAGCTTAAGTCCAAGGGCAAGAAGCCAATTCAGCAGCCTGAGCCACCCAAGGCCACACCACCTAAGCCCAAGCCGCAGTCTAACCCAGTTCCTAGAGGAGTTTTGCTTCAGGAGGAAGCGGGTTGAGAGGCAGGAGAAAGCTTGGGGGAACCAGGATCAGTTCTACCAGGGTGGTAGGCAAGATCCTCCCCGTCGCGGTGAGATGAGAGACCGCTTTGCTGGTGGTGAGAGAGGAGGCGACTTTCGAGCCCGTGCTCCTAGTGGTGAGAGACGCCCTGCCGGTCGAGCTCCTAGTCGTTTTCAGCGCGGCTATGTTACTCGTGACCGTGGCTTTAGGAGAGAGTTCGAGGGTCCACGCTTTGCTAGTCGTGGTTACCCCGATCGTGGTAGGAGGGATGATTTCTTTGATAGTATTTACCCCTCGTTTGAGCAGATGACTCGGCACTGGTTTAGCAATTTCACTAACCCTAGTGTCGGACCGTCTGCCCCTTCATGCTATCGCTGATCTTGTAGGTTTGAGTTCTGGAGAACATGTGATGAGTGAGAGTTGATGGTTCTCCAGGCTTTGAGGTTGCTCATGGGTTTATATCCTTTGTACATTTGAGAGCCTTGCTCATTGCTCTCCTGTGTATTTTGTATAGCTGGTGCCATTTTTTTTTTGTGTTTCTTTTGGTACATAGCTTTCTTGCTTGTATGCTTGGTGGACTAGCCACATATCATGCTAGCTTTTCTGATGCTAGTTGTATGCCTCCTTTGCTAGTCCAGTCTTTCTTGCATGCTTGCATGTGATCCTTGTGAATCTCGTGTCATGCTTTCTCTGTCTTGGCATATTATTCACTTGTGATCAGTTTGATTGTTCTTAGCTATTTAGCTTTCGCTTTCTTTAGTAGATTTTGCCTGCTAGGATTGTTTTTGCTTTGGTGGGCTAGCCACATGACATGCTAGTTTGTGTGTTTTTTCATATGCCATATCTTGCTAGCTTTGTTGGTGGACTAGTCACCTTTATCTATTAGCTTGTGATAGCTCATGAATATCATGCCATGTGACATTTCAAACAGCTATTAGCTGAAAGCTTTTCAAGTGATATTGTTCTTGGTATGTTATTCATCTGTTATGATTTTGATTGTTTTCTTCTCTAACTTAATGTTGTGTAGTCTAGCCACCTTGTCTCCTGACTTGGTTACCTTTGCTTTGGGTAGTGTAGACTTGTGCCTATTTTTTTTTGATTGAGCTAATTTTCCCTTGTGTATGTGAGTTTTGTACATTTGTGCTCACTTTGCTTTGCAGGATTCATGCCTTGTGCCTAAATCCACAAGTAGTACCTTCCATAAGTGGCATATTTATTTCTTATGCATGATTTCCTGCACTAACCCCCTAACTTGAGCTATGGACTATCATAGTTCATTGGTTTCTTTTGTTTCTAGCTTTTGTACAGCTAGTAGGCTCATTTTGAGGAGGAGATTCATCTCTGTTTTATCGCCTTGGAGGAGGACATTTGTACTACTACTTCCACTACTACACGTGTTCCACCTCTACAAGGATCGCTTCTTGCACATATAGAGATGGATCCGCTGAGGACGTAGGGGAGGTGACCTCCGAGATTGTTCCATCTCGGCAGGTCCAGCGGGATCACCCTACTCATAGGATGATTGGAGACATTCACCAGCGTGTTACACGCTCTTCGGTTGCTTCTCTAGCCTTTTTCTCCCACTCTACATATGTTGCTACTTTTGAGCCTCGGAATGTGTCACATGCATTATCTGATTCTAACTGGGTGAACGCCATGCATGAGAAGTTGGAGAATTTTGAGAGAAACCATGTCTGGGATTTAGTGGAGCCTCCACCAAACTGTCGCCCTATAGGTACCAAGTGGATTTTCAAGAACAAACTGGGTAAGAACGGGATGGTTGTGAGGAACAAAGCGAGATTGGTAGCCTAAGGTTTCTGTTAGAAGGAGGGGATAGATTATGAGGAGACTTTTGCCCCTGCAGCTCGTTTGGAAGCTATTAGGATTTTGTTTGCCTTTGCGGCCTCTAAAGGCTTCTAATGCAGCAAATGGATGTCAAGTCTGCTTTCTTGAACGGGTTCATAGAGGAGGAGGTATATGTGAGACAACCTTCTGGCTTTGAGAGTGCTAGATTTTCAGACCAGGTGTATAAGTTAAGAAAAGCCCTTTATGGTCTGAAGCAAGCTCCTAGAGCTTGGTATACTAGGTTGAAGAGTTTCCTGCTCAAGTCTGGGTTTGTGATGGGTTCAGTAGACAAGACCTTGTTTCTGTTGAGTCGTGGCGGTGACACCCTGATAGTTCAGATATATGTTGATGACATAATCTTTGTTGGTTCATCTCA
The DNA here is from genome assembly GCA_022530915.1 of Paspalum notatum. Classification (NCBI taxonomy): domain Eukaryota; kingdom Viridiplantae; phylum Streptophyta; class Magnoliopsida; order Poales; family Poaceae; genus Paspalum; species Paspalum notatum. Next base: position 19,457,658 of record CM039686.1, read on the forward strand.
CGCTTTAGTGTCTTGTTTTGCTGAACAGATGAGCAGGGAATTTGAGATGAGTCTTATGGGTGAGCTCCAGTTCTTCCTCAGGCTGCAGATTAAGCAAGGCCCTGAAGGAACCTTCATCCACCAAGCCAAGTATACAAGAGACATACTCAAGAAGTTTGAGAAAGGTGACTCCAAGCCCATGACGACTCCTATGAGTACAAACACGGCGCTTGATGCTGATGAAGATGGGGAGGCGGTGGACCAGAAGGAATTTTGAGGGATGATCGGCTCACTTCTATACTTGACAGCGACCAGGCCGGACATTCACGCGATCTGCCTTTGTGCGCGCTACCAAGGTTCTCCTAGGACTTCTCACCATCAAGCGGTGAAACGCATTTTCAGGTATCTGAAATTCACTCCTGAGCTTGGTCTCTGTGACCCATTGCGAAATTGGGTCTCGGGGTGCATACGAGGCATGAGTTCGAGCCCCCGGAGCCATTTCTTCTCTTTTCACAACGAACATGCCAAATCCACTACTTTAGGTCCAAAACTCATGTTTGGGGTTGTTTCGCGCCATTTCGTTGCCGCACTTACCCATGGCGAAATTGGGTCTCGGGGTGCATACAAGGCATGAGTTTTTGCACTTTTCGCAACAAACATGCCAAATCCACTACTTTAGGTCCAAAACACATGTTTGGGGTGGTTTGCCGCCATTTCGTTGCCGCATGTGACCCATTGCGAAATCGGTTCTCGGGGTGCACACAAGGTATGAGTTTGTGCCCCCGAGACCATTTCTGCACTTTTCGCAACGAACATGCCCAATCCACTATTTTAGGTCAAAAACTCATGTCGCGCCATTTCATTCCTGCACATGACCCATTGCGAAAACCGGTCTCGGAGTGCATACAAGGCATGAGTTTCTGCCTCCGAAACTATTTCTACACATTTCACAACGAACATGCCCAATCCACTACTTAAGGTCCAAAACTCATGTTTGGGGTGGTTTCGCGCCATTTCGTTGCCGCACGTGACCCATTGCGAAATTGGGTCTCGGGGTGCATACAAGGCATGAGTTTGAGCCATCGGAATCATTTCTTCTCTTTTCGCAACGAACATGCCCAATCCACTAATTTAGGTCCAAAACTCATGTTTGGGGTGGTTTCCCGCCATTTCGTTGCCGCATGTGACCCATTGCAAAATTAGGTCTTGGGGTGCATACAAGGCATGAGTTTCTTGCCCCCGGAACGATTTCAACACTTCTCGCAACGAACAAGCCCAATCCACTACTTTAGGTCCAAAACACATGTTTGGGGTGGTTTGCTGCCATTTCGTTGCCGCATGTGACTCATTGTGAAATCGGTTCTTAGGGTGCATACAAGGCATGAGTTTGTGCCCCGGAACGATTTCTGCACCAATCCACTAATTTAGGTCCAAAACTAATATTTGGGGTGGTTTCGCGGCATTTCGTTGCCGCACGTGAGCCATTGCAAAATTGGGTCTCGGGGTGCATACAAGGCATGAGTTTCTGCCCCCGGAACGATTTCAACACTTTTCGCAATGATCAAGCCCAATCCACTACTTTAGGTCCAAAACTCATGTTTGGGGTGGTTTCGCGACATTTCATTGCCGCACGTGACCCATTGCGAAATTGGGTCTCGGGGTGCGTACGAGGCATGAGTTTGAGCCCCCGGAACCATTTCTTCTCTTTTCACAACGAAGCCCAATCCACAACTTTAGGTCCAAAACTCATGTTTGGTGTGGTTTCGCGCCATTTCGCTACCGCACTTGACCCATTGCGAAAATGGGTCTCTGTGTGCATACAAGGCATGAGTTTATGCCCCTGGAACCATTTCTGTACTTTTCGCAACGAACATGCCCAATCCACTATTTTAGGTATAAAACTCATGTTTGGGGTGTTTTCGCACCATTTCGTTGACATACGTGACCCATTGCGAAAACGCGTCACGAGGTGCGTACATGGCATGAGTTTGTGCCCCCGGAACCATTTCTGCACTTTTCGCAATGAACATGCCCAATCCACTACATTAGGTCCAAAACTCATGTTTGGGGTGGTTTCGCGCCATTTCGTTGCCGCACTGGCCCATTTCGAAATTGGGTCTCGGGGTGCATACAAGGCATGAGTTTTTGCCCCCAGAACCATTTGTGCACTTTTCGCAACGAACATGCCAAATCCACTACTTTAGGTCTAAAACACATGTTTGGAGTGGTTTGCCGCCGTTTCATTGCCGCACGTGACCCATTGCGAAATCGGTTCTCGGGGTGCATACAATTTATGAGTTTGTGCCCCTGAGACCATTTCTGCACTTTTCGCAATGAACATGCTCAATCCACTACTTTAGATCCAAAACTCATGTTTGGGGTGGTCTCGCGCCATTTCGTTGCCGCACGTGACCCATTACGAAATTGGGTCTCAGGGTGGATACAAGGCATGAGTTTGAGCCCCCGGAACCATTTCTTCTCTTTTTGCAATGAACATGCCCAATCCACTGCTTTAGGTCCAAAAGTCATGTCTGGGGGTGGTTTTCCGCCATTTCGTTGCCGCACGTGACCCATTACGAAACCGTGTCTCGGGGTGCAGTCAAGGTATGAGTTTGTGCCCCTGGGACCATTTCTGCACTTTTCGCAGCGAACATGCCCAATCCACTACTTTAGATCCAAAACTCATGTTTGGGGTGGTTTTGTGCCATTTTGTTGCCGCACGTGATACATTGGAAAAATGGGTCTCTGAGTGCATACAAGGCATGAGTTTGTGCCCCCGGAACCGTTTCTGCACTTTTCTCAACGAACATGCCCAATCCACTACTTCAGGTACAAAACTCATGTTTGGGGTGGTTTCGTGCCATTTCATTGCCGCATGTGACTCATTGCGAAAACGGGTCACGGAGTGCATACAAGGCATGAGTTTGTGCCCCCGGAACCATTTCTGCACTTTTCACAACGAACATGCCCAATCCACTACTTTAGGTCCAAAACCCATATTTGGGGTGGTTTCGCGGCATTTCGTTGCCACACGTGATCCATTGCGAAATTGGGTCTCGGGGTGGCATGAGTTTCTGCCTCCGGAACGATTTCAGCAGTTTTCACAACGAACCAGCCCAATCCACCACTTTAGGTACAAAACTCATGTTTTGGGTGGTTTCGCGCCATTTCGTTGCCGCACGTGACCCATTGCGAAATTGGGTCTCAGGATGCATACAAGGCATGAGTTTGAACTCCCAAAACCATTTCTTCTCTTTTCACAACGAACATGCACAATCCACTACTTTATGTCCAAAACTCATGTTTGGTGTGGTTTCGCGCCATTTCGTTGCCGCACGTGACCCATTGCGAAATTGGGTCTCGGGGTGCATACGAGGCATGAGTTTGAGCTCCCGGAGCCATTTTTTCTCTTTTCGCAACGAACATGCCCAATCCACTACTTTAGGTCCAAAACTCATGTTTGTGGTGGTTTCCCGCCATTTTGTTGCCGCACGTGACCCACTGCGATACTGAGTCTCGGGGTGCATACAAGGTATGAGTTTATGCCCCCAGGCAACGAACATGCCCAATCCACTGCTTTAGATCCAAAACTCATGTTTGGAATGGTTTTGCGCCATTTTATTGCCGCACGTGACAAATTGCGAAAACGGGACTTGGAGTGCATACATGGCATGAGTTTGTGCCTCCGAAACCATTTCTGCACTTTTCGCAACGAACATGCCCGATCCACTACTTTATGTACAAAACTCATGTTTACAGTGGTTTCATGTCATTTCGTTGCCGCACGTGACCCATTGCAAAATTGTGTCTCGGGGTGCATACAAGGCATGAGCTTAAGCCCTCGGAACCATTTCATCTCTTTTCACAACGAACATGCCCATCAGCAAAACATATTTATTTATATTTAAGTTTTTATGTGTCATGCCTCATGTCACTTAAAAATTATATCAAAGTTTCACAAAGATTCCAAGTGACATAAAAATCAAACTAACAGTTTATCAATCTCAAAAGATATTGCTAACAAGCACTAATATATGACTAAAGGTAAAAACCAAAGCACATTTTTTCATATATTATTTAAAAAAACAAAAGATATGGTACAAGGTCTTTCAAACTTCCCCTCAACAAATCATATAACTCCCCCTCAAACGAATATCCATTAAACACAAAGGAGACATGATGACATAAAAACATGAAGCATATAACATGATCAAAACATGCCAGGAGAATACATATGACCATACAAATAATAATCTCATCTCATGTCATAAATATCAATATGTGTGAATATAAAAGTATGAGTATAAATAGCTCATCGAGCATAGAGAACCATACAAATCACAATCACGTCAACAAAAAATGATCCATCGAGCTTATGTTCTCCATCCCGCATCACAAAAATCTGCACAACTCAAGTAGATGTTGAGGCCTCCGTACTGGAGTAAGTAATAAACCATTTAGAAATTCAGTACTGAGACACTCGACGAAAACTAGTAGCCACAACACAAGTATTTTTATGATTAAAATCAGATTTATCTTGTGTCATATTTCTATCAACAAAAAGTGTTTGCTTCACTTGATTCATAAATCGAGGTGCCACCGCCTCAGATGAAGCAAATATGTTTTTTTAAAATTAGACATAGCCTTAGTTCTTTTTTTTCTTCGTTGTTTAGCTAGTCTAAAGCAAAATTCCACTATATGACCATCTTTACCACAATGAGTGCAAGCGTACTTCACATAAGGTTTAGCTTTAGAAGTAGAAGGTTCATCTGCATTCATCATAGTAGAAGACAAAATTCCAGCAAATGTAAAAACGGTTTCTTAGGCATACCACATGTCTCAATTTTACCACTATCATGAGATTTAACAACAGTAGAGGCATTATGCTTGGAGTGAGTATAAGGATCAAAGGCTAAATCAGTCTTATATTTCAGCGATTTAGTTTTTTATTCCAAAATTTGATTCAAACTTTTGGTTCCCATATTTGTTTGTAGATATTCAGTTTGTTTCAAAAGAGTGGAACAATTATTACAAGAATTGTACATAGGTTTCTTTTGTTTGCGACAATTAGAGCAAGAAGTAATCTCATGTTTGGAAAAATCATGTTTTAGTTGATCAACTCTAGTACTTGTATCTTTCAATTTTAATTCTAGAACATTGCAATTATCACAAGATGTGTTTTCATCACATATACAAACAAGATTTTCATTTTTCTCTTTTTCAGCCTTTAGTTGCTGTAAGATGGAAGCATGCACGTCTTGAACAAATTTTTTAATAAGGCAAAGACTAAAGTTATATAAAAAAGTCAACCGCAACGTATATTTGTGAACGGAGGTAGTATGAGCTTTTCATCCTCGTTTTAATATATAATTGACAATTCTCTCAATTAGTTCGTGTGAAAAAGAAAGAGCAGGCCAATAGTTGATGCTTGACTTGGGGTCGAGGTTACGGGGATTTTTTTTTTTGAATCCTAGAAAAGCAAAGTATGAGATGAAACCAATCTTTAGTAGTATGATAAGTGTGCCATGAAAAAATGTTTGTAAATAGCAAAAATGTAAGTAGCATGAACATCACTTGCAAAGAAACACTAAACCTTAGAATGCTACTTGCAAGGAATTGAAACAAATTCTAGCAATTGTATTCTATACATAATTTGGGAATTGGTATTTGGGCCTGTTTGGATCCTTGGAATTGGGTCAAACTGCATCACTTTCTTAAACGGGCCTGTTTGGCTACAGACAAGAATTAGAAAGTGGCATTCCATGTGCTTTTCCGATCCAGGACTAAAATTGTGGTCCGTGTTAAATTACTGGGCCTATTTATTTAGCAGTACGATAAACGATATTTGGGCCTGTTCAGAATCGTCGGTGCCAATGACAATTTGCTCCAAATACCAATTCTAAACAAGCGGCCCTCCTCGCATGTGGAAACATGCATAGGTATGTGTTGAGTCGATCCTATAGGAAGAATTAAAGATGGACATGGCCTCCACCAACTTCTTCGCTTAGACATCACTCATCACAGTGCAAGCAATTGAGTGCCTAAAAACGGATCCAATTGAGGTCCCTCGATAAGATCTGTACCATAGAAGATTTCATTTAGGTTGGCATGCAGATCTCTCCACCTCATCGATCGATCACACGACTAGCAGTCGATCACGTGGTGTGGATCTGCAATAGTCTCTCTTACTTTCCACACAAATTCTAGATCTCAACGTTGACCGGCCTTCTGATGATTGACTACTGACAATTTTAGGCCAGCATTAGCAGCAGCAGCAAGTGGCACCGGGATCCTAGAAGGGTACGGCGAGACGATATCGTAAAGGGTACGTAGAACATAAGCATTAACGAGGGTAATTAAGCACTATATTAGTCCTCGCAAGTAAAGTCGTTTGGACCTGTTTATTTCGTAAGCTTGGTGCTCTAAAGTTATATTACAGATAGAAAGAAGAAGACGAAGAATGCACGACTAAAAGAGAAAACAATGTTGCAATTGCAGCACGAAACTACCTAGAAATGGGGTGCAAATTAGTAAAGCTGACCAGCTGCTCAGCTCAGGTGATAGATGCCTGCCGGCTGGCATTCGTTCCCTTGTCGACTTTGCAGTCGTCATTGCACGATTCTGCTGTGTAATACAACCTATGTCATTAATATATATAATGTTTCTAGTAAAAAAACATCATATATATTAATGATCGGAGGGAATACGTTATTATGACCAGAATGTTACCGATGAGAAGTGAGATACATCATACATGCTAGTTGTAGGCAGTATCTATCGTCATATATTGGTTGGATTTCGCACATCCAGTGCACACAGACAGTAGCTGCTGTATGAATTTGAATGGCGGATGATCTCGGCTACCAGACTCGGTTCAGGAAATCAGGAATACATGGTACAGGCTGCATCCATAACGTGGGTAAATCTAACTCCTCTTCTTCGAGTTCGAGGCGATCCGTTATTATGGACGGAATGATAATAAGCCAAGCCACCGAGGATTCGCAGGAACCTGCCTGGCCATGCACGTACGTTTGACTAGCCGGCTACTTTTTATACTTTGCACAAAATTTGCCAAGTACGTCCCCGCACCTCCACAATGACCCGAAAAACAACAATCTGTCGATTCATTCACTGCTGTGCATGCAGGGCCAGGGGAGCTACCTGTTCGTCGCCCATCTACTACTTGGATCCCGTCGTACGTATTATTGTTTTAAGGCCAGACGACGAACGAGAGAAGTAGTAAAAATAAACGGGACGACAGCAGCACATAGAGAGGACAAAGAAGAGCCAATTAGTAGCAGGCACGCCACTATCTCACTCGAGGACAACATATAATATGTAACATTCCATTTTTATTCTTTTGTACGATCTTGATGTAACTGTGTAAGATTAATAAAGCTTTCTTTGTTAGGAAAACCTCGCATTCCCACAGTTCGTAGCTAGTGCTCTTTCTTCCCTGTTTCTTTCCTCTCGGAGAATACACTAAAGGCAGCTAGATCAGTTTTGGTTGTTAAAAAGACTACCTATACTAGTGTGCGAGGACCTTGCATCAACGCCCAGTCGAGTCAAGTACGCCTGGAGGTTACATGATCGGCATAAAAGCAACCCCGCGATATAGGCACACACGTTTCCAAAATTACGTAGGCTTGAACTGCATTTTAGCAAGTATATTTGACGGGTCTATATAGATCCAGATCGTGTGAAGAGCGGAGAACTTCAAGAAAAAGAATAAGACGACCCTGGTAGGACAATCAAAGGAGAGGAAGAAAAGAGAAATAATGAATTAAAAAGAAAATGCCCGTTTGATTGAGGTATTTTAATTTCTTTTCATTAATTTAATCAGACAAAGAAGTACATGTATATAGTTATAAAACGGTGAGAAATTAAAGAACTAAAGGCGGAAACATTGTCTATCTATAAGTTTTAGGCCATTTCCAAATCTTTCTAATCCTTTCCAACCTGTGGTGCCAATGTGAGAGCTACAAAGATTTTCATTGGGTGGAAAATGGTACTCCTATTACGAAAACTCGTTTTCTATAGTTTATAAATAAAATTAAAGTGCACATCATCATCTCAGCAGATTGAGAAAACTCCACCCCAAAATAATGGTATTGGGAAGATCAAGTTTTCATGCTACAGCTGACGACTACCAAAAAGTAATAACGTACTTGCACATTGCACTTTCCTGCAAATCTAGTCTTCCGTTCGGCGGCCATTGCGCTTTTATTCCACTCCTAGTCTTGTTATTCTAGTGCTTGACCTCCTAATTACGACCAGCAAAATTCTTCGTTGCAACTTGCAAGTGAGACCCAGATCGACAAAAACTACACTGTTAATGACCAAAAGTAGCAATAACCATGCATCTGACTGTTGACGACCGCAGGTGAGATAGATTCATCTTCAATTCTGGGAAGCTACTGGGCAAGGGACACAAACCTGCTGCATGTGCATCTGTCGTATTTATCAACCGAAAACGGTCATACTCTTTCTAGCGTTTCATTGACGCGAATTTGCAACACGTAAACTCTTTCTACATAATCCTATCATTAATTCCAAATTATAATTTACTTTAGTTGTATCATTACTTTAGTTTTATCATAAATACATAAACACTACTAAAAAAAAGCTCAGCAGGATCGGTGGACAAACCTCTATAGGATCAGGTATCCGAGGCGATCCTACTAAAAGGCTCATGCAGTGGTTCCTACTACAGGAGCGGTTCGGGCACCGCTCCCTGTAAGGTTCACAGCAGGAGCGGCTAATGTTTTTAGCTGCTCCTACTGAGGACCTTACAGGAGTGGTGCAAACTATGCACCTCTCTCCTGCTGCGGTTCCTAGTAGGAGCGGCTTGAAACATGAGCCGCTCCTGATGTAAACTTTAGTAGGAGCGGTTTGAGTTTTCCACCGCTCCTGCTAAAATTCAAGCCCCCCATTATTCCCGCCACAATTTGAAAAGGTTGTTTCCCGCCAAATTCGAAAGTAATTTGTTTTGAAAATCGTACGGATTGGAATGTATTGCTTTCCGCCACAATTTTAAAAGGATGTTTCCCGCCAAATTCAAAAGTAATTTTTCGAATCATAATGCATGCTTTTCTGCAATATACATTATCGGACCACATTTACATATATATTCAAGCATGTCAACCTTGCCGTGCGTGCTAGCTAGTTACAAAACACATCGCACATAGATTAGTACACGTTTATACATCAACATACAACTATTGATGCTCCTCCCACTCGACCAATGGACGATATTTTGCATCTATTGCTAAAACTGAGTCGTGATCGAAGAATTGGCCTCGCCGGTTGATTACCTCGTGCACTGTGAAATGACATAGGTCGGCAACCATGCCCATGAGATCTTTCTCGGTGAGAGGCTCACATGTTTTAGGGATTTGGGGGATCTGGACCAAAAAAGATGACATGAGTGTTAAGAGTGCCACGGTGGTCTTAAATATGTGCACACATGCAATACATACAATGAAACAAGATAATGTTATTGAGTACTTATATCTTCAGGATTAGTTCTGTACCTCCCATCGCCCTTGAGGAATTCGAAAATAATATCCTATTCCCCTTGATTGCTCGTAGCACTATGTTTTACAACAAGTTTAATTAGTTTTAGATTTATAATACATTGTTTCAACATATGCATATTTACTTATCTTTTTTTCCGTACCGGGAATTCCGTTCTGACTTTGATATTAAGCTTGTGCACGGGATGAAACGACAGACCATACAGTTCGATGGCCATTTTGAAGGCCCCGTTATATTTAGAACACATATAGAAACTCAGATAAGTAGGACGACTTGACATGTGTATAAGAACCAATATGGCAGGTATATATCTTACCACCGTATTATATTAAAAAAGGTCGCATATGTCTTGACATCGAAATCCAATGAGTCCAAGACCAATACTCTGCTGTCATTAGGCATGATGTATAGACAGATCCAGTGTTCGCTGCAAAGACTGAAGCGCCCCAGTTTCCATAACGGGACTAAAATGTTCTTTATTACCATCCCAGGATTTAGTAATCATATTCTTACATCAGAGTGATACAGATCCGCCCTAACAGGTCGGACAACAAAGGGGCGCAGCCCTTGAAAAGCTAAGCAGTGGAATATAAACGTAGGCCCAAGCTTCCCCACGTCGCGGTTGGAAAGTAGGTCGTAGCCCTTAATCGCTGTCGTATATGGTGCACTCATTGCTTCCATTGGAAAAACATCAACAAAGCAAGGGTGAGTACAATCGTACTCCGCAAGCCCACCTACACCTTCCTCCGTAAGGAGTGGGGGTATAGCTACATCTATATGTAGAATATATCTGGAGCTTAGGGAGGTTTTGCATAAAAAGACTTTGTATGCAGGGTTCAAGATAGTCTATCAAGTTTTAGTCATTCAGAAACAGGGTTTTTCGCAAAAAGGGGTGCCACTAGACTTGCCGGTCCGCATGGCAAATGACCTTCCAGCCATCACACTTTCCACACCGCTACCGGGTTCTACCCCGTACCTTAACTTCCACCCAAAGATCATTCCACATCCACAACCACACCTTTTCCCACAGTTTTAGTTTATGAAAAGTGCTAATTGAAGAACTAAGCCGTAACTCATCCATACCAGTGGACTCGGACTATTCGAATAGGTTTTACTCTGATCAGAGGTTGTACTAATTCCCACAAGTTGGACTCAGCGACACTTACGACCAAATAAGCATCCGAATTCCAAACCAAACCGTTGCCTTTATTTCATTGCCTAGCAGTACCTTAGGGATTCGGGCCACCTAGTCACTCCAGTTCCCCGCGGTACTCCTGAGGCTCCCAACCCCTTCCCTAGCCCCTTGTGCGCCAGCACAGAAGCTACTAGGCTATCCACTCTGGCTCGGGCCTAGTCAATGCCTCATACAAAGCGAGTGGTTGTACTAAGAGAGTTAGGCCAGAAGAAAATCAATTCGGTCCTTACAGAGCACAGGTAGAACAGTTCCAACTTTCCACTGCTCGACACTACGAGCATCCACCTACCCGGTCGTCTCCACAACTCCCGGGACTTGGGTAACCGCGGGTTGTTAAGTTACCGTTCATACCCTGCCCTTATATGGCGTATCCCGACCCGTGGGTCGTTTGCCGGGGTCCTTCCCCATTTTATTTTAAAACACGCACACCTATCCTCATCCCAAACCCATCAAGTTTCACAACCATAATCCCAACTTAGCATCAAGATTATGATAGATATAATTAAGTGAGCGATCCCACCTATGCGCACTACATCTAAGATAGGCTTAGGAAGCTGTATAATCAGTGGGGTTTTAGTGCTTATCAGGTCAAAGGTTGTGTTTGCAAAACATAGGAATTTTATGCATCAAGTGAGGATTCCAGTGGACTTGCCGTATGCTTTGTTGAAGCGGTTAATTCATCAAATGCTGGGCGTAGGAAGCACTGACCGTCGTGTAGTACACCGCGAGGGGCAGACCGAACGGACTCGTCGATGTAGCCTGCGCGTATAAACAAGAAAACACACCACAAGTCGAGGCATAACATGAGCTCAACATTATTTGGTTGTGATAGGATGTTTGGAGGGGATATGAGCTATTTGTCGGTGGTGCTTACCAATGGCGTTGGTTTTGATAGGATGTAGGATGCAGCAAGTTGGGCTGCGAGCTGCTGACCACGCTGGCGTCTACGGTGGCGGAAATTGCGATAACGCTAGGAAAAAGGAAGTGGGCGGCTATGGCGGAAACAGAAACGGCGAGATGGCGGCCGCATGGTGATGTTGGAGGGGAAATGATCCTTTGTAGAATGTATGGATACGTAGAGCCTGATTTTAGATGAATTTAGGCGCGAAAATCACCCAAATCGGAGTTCAAACGGAGGAGATATGGAGTATTTAGTGTCAAGGGGTAGATTTGGACTTTTCTGGAAAGTTTAGGGGGTAGATTCGGCCTCTTCTTGGTTTCGTCCCGGGGGGAAACAATCCTGGGCCGGGGGCAAATTCGGCCTGCTCGGCCCACACGCGGCGCGCGCACGGCCTGGCTCGGCCCGCTCGCGCGCTACGCGCGCGGTGGCCTGCCTGGGCCGGCCCGCGGGGGCATAACGGCGCGGTGCCGGTGTTCGTCTGCGGGCCCATGCGTCAGAGGCACAAGTGGGGCGACGGCGTTAGGGGTGGTCGACGGGACCAAGTCGGTTCGGGGTGAACCGGGGGGCGGCGGTCCGAGGGAGGCCTCACCGGCGGTTCTCACCGCCGGCGGTGGTTCTGGTGACGAGCTCACCGGTGCAAGCGCTAGGGCGGAGAGGCGAACTCGGTGGAGGTATCATGGAGGTGGTTGGAGGCTGGAGGTGGGGGTCCCCACGGCGCGGCGGCGCGGGCTCACGTCGGCGACACGGGGCGCGTGCACTGCGAGGCGCTATAGCGTGGGCGAGAGAGCGGCGAGGTGACGGGGCAGTAGGGGAAGGCGAGGCGGAGCTTGTGCTCGCCGGAATTGAGAGGGGATGTAGTGGGGTGGCAGAATCCGGTGGCGGAGGGAGGGAGTTCGTCGGAGCGGGGAGTGGTGGCGACGGCCCTTTTTATAGCCGAGGAAGGGGATGGCGGGAGCTCGGTGTGTCGTGGCGGGGATGGAGATGGGGTCTGGCGCGGGAGGGGGTAGCGGCGCGGCTGGGATCGGCAGCGTGGCGTGCGACGCGGCGGGGGCCCGGGAGAGCGGCGGAGGAGGGGTCGAGTGAAATTGTAGAGCGCCCGTACTGTGGTGGGAGGGGGCTGAGTGCACGAGGGTGCCGAGGGAGCGGCGTTGAGGTGGTAGCGCGGTAGGGGTTCGGGGCCGAGCGCGGCGTCACCGGGGTCCGGTGTGGCGCGGCGGGGGCCGGCGGTCGCGCTCGTCGCGCGCGGCGCGTGGCGAGGAAGGGTGGAGGCGAGGCTGTGCGTGTCTGGGGCCGGGTATTGGCGAGGGTGGGGGACGGCCGCGGCGTGGGAGGGTCCGGGGACAGGCGCGGCGTGCGCGGCACACGTGCCTGCTGAGGAAGAACGGCAGGAGAGCGGGGGAGAGGATGACGGGTGGGCCCGCTCGGCAGCGGGGGAGGGGCGCGGGGTCCGGTTGGCAGAGGCAGCAGGGGAGGGTGGCGGCGACTTGGGCCGGGGCAGAATGGGCCTGCTCGGCCGGTGTGGTGGGTGCAGTTCGAGGCCGGGAAAGGAAAGGGGAGGGGTGGGCCGCGGGTGGGATGGTGGCCCAAGAAGGGAAAAGAGGTTTTCTCTTTTTTTTTTTGGATTTCTGGGTTGAATTTTGAAGGGATCTTGGTGGGGAATTTGGTGGGGAATATTTTTGGAACATCTATGATTTTTGTTGAGCTCACATTAACATACTCACAACAAACAAACAAGGTTTTCAAACAATTGATTTTGAATTAGGGAGAAATTTAGAAGAAATTTTCTAGGACTAAATTTCGGGGTGTCACAAAGACCAAAGCGAAAGAATTTAGATATGATTGGGCGTGTTCAATTTTCGGTCAGTACCAAGTAAAAGGAAGGGTATTGACACACTCAAAGTTGTATGGAGCAAGGATTTGGTCACGCTTTTCATCGTGGAAGAACTTTAGGGCATTGCATATGTATGAGGCAACTTTCTTCTTCGCCTTTCTGTGTAATATTTCCCGGATTGCCTCCTTCTCTGCCTTTGTTTTTCCTTTCCGTAGGTCTTCGCTATCGTCCTTTAGCTTTAGCGGAAAGTCATGTTGACTCTGGTTAATTAGTGAAGGGTCCAAGAACCCGACTCTTGTATCGCCACGCTTTTGAGCTTGTTGATACTGCATTCTGAAAGGTGTATTATAAAGCAAATGGACGTTACATATGAGAGTATTATTATGTTAATTATACCCACATAATTAATGGGATTGGCAAGGACACTTACAGGCACCAAAGGATCATCACAGTGATGTTAGACGGAACATGTTTTGGAACTCCAAAAAATCGGCGATTGTAGTCTTGGTTAGGGTGATGAAACATTCACTGGGCACCTCAGCAGTTACGAACGTCACCTCAAGTCTACATGCCCTTAGATACCATTCGTGAAATTTTCTCATCTCATAAGGGAATTCTTCATCATTGAGAACCCAACTAGGCAGGAATAGTTTGCCGTGTTCATATCTTAGGGGACAATCTGGCATATCGGGAATTTCATTGAGGCCAAGAACGGTTTTGTATAATTTTCGGTCTGGAATAAGATCAATTTCTTTTGTTGCCGTCTTTCCCTTTGCCGGCCCTTTTCTCTTGGGTTTCTCCTTTTCCTTTCTTGCCGCATTTTTCTTGAACCATGCTTCCACCTCAGGTGTCGTAGGCTTTTCAAACGTGCGTACCATTTTTGGCACCACTCCTTTGTCGCATGTCTGTGCTGTCACTCGAGCCTCGGCCTCTGGAGGTTGTTCTGAACTCGTCGGTTTCTCAACGACTGCTAGCTGTGTAGCTGGCTCTGGAGGAGTTGGCATGATTTCATGTATCGGAGGATCTGTTTCTGGATGATCTCATTCGAGCACAACATGTTCTTCCTCCATTGCATCTCCATGAGGGCCATGTTCTATGAGGCTTTGTTCGGGTTGTAGTTGTTCCTGTGGTGCTAGGTTCTTGATGTATTTCTTATGCCACAAAATGAACTGATCGACAGACTGGCCGAGGAAGTGGACCCCATTTGGCAAGGAACACAGTCAGCATCATATGGCAATCATGAGCGTTGTACCCACTTATGGACAAATCTTTTATGGACACTAGACTCCTGATATTAGACGATAACCCAATGGGCAGTTTTAGACCACGTAGACACAGGCACAATTCTCTTTTCTCATCTGATATCAGGTTGTAGCTCGCGGCAGGAAGCTTAAATTTTCCATTGCCATGTTCCACAGGGTGGAGCTCACTTCTGATCTTCATATTTACCAGATTCCGACGTGATTTCAGGCCATCCTTTGTTTTTCCTTTCACGTCCATCAATGTACATATAGTGCTATCAAACACGTTCTTCTTTAGGTGCATACAATCGATGGCGTGTGGAACCTCCAAGTCCTTCCAATATGCAAGTACTTAAAGAAGATTGACTGCTTCTTGAAACGCATGCCTTCAATAGGGGCTTTAGTTCTCTTGATCTTCTTCCCATAGAGAATGTTGATATTCCTGACCATATCAAAAAACATGTTTAGTATCGTGTCTTCTTTTTGGTGCTGAAGCTTTTTCTTTCTTGCCGTCAAAGTGGTTGTTCAACTGTTTCCTACGGTACCTATGCCCTGGGACTAGGAAGCGGCAGTATTTTGTGTAAACAACCTTTCTAGATCCATCAAGTTACTCAGACGTCATTGCATCCAAGCATACTAGACATCCCTTCTTTCCTTTGATCTGATCGGATAGCGAGAAGTTTGCAGGGTAATCGTTGATCGTAGTGAGTAACATTCCTCTGAGTGTGAACTCTGTCTATGTTAATGAATCCATCATTTTCACCCCTTCATTCCAAAGCTTTGTCATATCTTCCATCAAGGGCTCAAGGAAGACATCTATATCAATGCCAGGTTGTTTAGGACCTTGTATCAGACCGTATAGCATTGTGTACTTTCTCTTCTGACAAAGCCATATAGGTAGATTGTATATGGTCAATATCAATGGCCATGTGCTGTGTGCTATTTCTTTCTCCAAAAAGATTCATTCCATCTGTACTCAGTGCAAACCTCACATTTCTTGGGTCCTTCGCAAACTCAGGATATAATTCATCAAACCTTTGCCACTGCGATGCATCGGCTGGATGTGAAAGCTTTTTGTCATCCTTTGTTCGCTCACAATACCACCAACACATCAGCTTCGCAAAGGCAGGGTTTGCAAAGATACGCCTTAAGCGATCGATTGGATTGAGGTACCACATGACTAGGACAGGGATTTTTTTTGTTTTTCTCGTCGATTCCTAAGCATGTATATTCTTCGGAAGGATTGGGTGCAACCTTCTTCTTCCTTTTCTTGCCATTAGAGGATCCTTCACCATCCTCACCACTGTATACAACATTCCGCTTGTAACGGCTCACGCCACAAGTTGGACATTTCTCCAGATACTCAAATTTCTTCCCTCGGTATAAGATGCAGTGGTTGGGACATGCATGAATTCTTTTAACTCACATTTTTAAGGGGCTAATAACCTTCTTTGCTTGGTATGTGTTGGCAGGAACAAAGTTAGGCTTCGGAAGCAACCACGATAAGAGTTTTAACGGATCGTTGAAGCTAGAGTCAGACCACCTGTACTTGGCTTTTAGGATCAACAGCTCGAGTACAAAACATAGCAAAGACCAATGAGTAGGACAATCCTTTGACTTCTCATACACACTCTTCTTTGTGGCATCCTTTACCTCTTTAAAATTATCTACCCCTTTTGCACCCGAAAGAACGATATCCGCCTTGAAGTGTTTCAACATTTCTTCAAGGTCATCTGCATCTGAATCGGCATCAAGTCCCAAGTCTTCGATACTCTCTGAAGGCAAGGAAAATGATGTTCCACCACCATTGTCTTCTTCATCATCGCCAGCACAATCCAACATATCAAAATCTGCATCGAAAAATGTGTCGTTGTTATCATCCACATCGCCGCCAATGAGTTCATCTGAGGCCTGGTTGGTATTTGTTGGTCTGGGAGGTGCTTGTTGCTCGCCGTGATGGATCCAAACAGAGTAGTCTTTCACAAACCCATTAACAATCAAATGCGATCTAATGTCGACTGGATCCGTTCAAACCTTCAAATTCATACAGTCTCTGCAAGGACAACATATGCCGAGAACCTTCTTCTTCATCGCATCCTTTTTTGCAGCTTCAATAAATTTATCCACTTCCTCACGGTAAGGCCGTCCCATCCTTGGCAAGTTATACATTCAACCACGTGCCATCTATAAATATTAAAAGGTAACAGATATGTAATATCGTATCTTCGATGGATATGGTATTATGAATTAGGCTATTAATGAAGTGTACTTGTCAGGGACTATTCATGAGGGTACTTCATTGATAAGGCTATCAATGAAGTGTATTTATGTGAGGGTATCAATTAATGAAGTATATTTATTGAATGTATTTACGAGGGTTTACTCATTAGGACTACAATCATTAGGACTACAGTCATAAAAGATATTTATGAAAAAAAATTAATAAGGTATAATCATGAATACAATAAATGATATATTATAAAATTATTTAATATCACACCATCTAGCTATAGGTTTCAAACTAGGTCTAGATCTAGATCCACTAATAGAGAGCAACACAACTCATAAAGTAACAACCAATTGCATGCTAGCACCAAGTTGAGACAACTCTAATCAAGTCCATTACCCTAAAGTTTCTAATGGTATAAGATAATAAATCCTCCATACACATGAGATGAGGAGAGAGAGAGAATGACATTTAAATCCTACCTACTTTACCATAATATGCTTTAAAGATACTCAAATTAGATGCATAGAGAGTGGAGGCTTACCTTGTAGCTTCCAACTTCTAAGAAATAAAAAAGAAAAAACTTCTCCTCCTATTTTTAAATTTTTGGCCACCATTAGCTAGTTTAAAGAACTAAAATAGCAAACTCCTAAAAAACTAAAATAGCAAACTCCTCCTCGGGTGTACAGGAACCCGAAGAGGAAGAAGGCTTTTATATGGGGAAGAACAGCAGGAGAGGTGCACCTTATAAACCGCTCCTGCTATTCCCTTATAGGAGCGGTGCATAGTTCCAACCGCTCGTGTAAGGAAAATAGCAGGAGCGGTTGGTGCCATGCACCGCTCCTGCTATGGGCGCCTCAGCAGGAGCGGGTGATGGTTTCCACCGCTCCTGCTAGTAGACCTCAGCGGGAGCGGTACTGTGGCGGAATCGCCGATTTAATACGGGCTAAGTACACCTGCCACCATTAGCTTTCAATGTACTTAGACCGTACTAAACCTGGCCGTCCTTCGAGAGGCCTTCGGCTCTCGATAACACCATTTCCCAGAGGAACCGACATCATACACATCCGACTCTCGATGGAGCCACAACAGTTACATCATCACAGGCAGTTGAAATATAGAATAGGTAGACTTAGTTTACAAACCAAGAATGTATATAGTCAAATACATGTCCAAAATATATATAATGCGGAAGCGTTTTCAAAACATCTCGCAGCGGAAACCAAATACTTAAGTAGTCTTCATATAGACGAACGAGGCGAGAAACACCGAGCCCACCGGTGCTACCCTTCTCCAAGCAACTATCCAAATGCCGCCAGTACCTGTGAGCCAAAAGTCGGGGCAAACCCTGAGTACTAATTACTCAGTAGGACTTAATGGACAAGGTTTATGGCTGACTCAAAGCTCAGCTTACTAGCAAGTAGGTCCTTAGCCATTGATTATAAACTATAAATGTTACCGTAGGATAGCGGAATTTGACAGTCGCTATCCTTTAATCATGATTATCCACTATGTTTTAGTGTCATGCTATAGCGGGATTTGACAGCCGCTAGTCCTTATCCTGAATCTTATTAGTAATATAAAGCGAGTAATTTGCATGAAGTAAAGCATGTATGACCATTGTGTAGTATCGAATCATCAATTCCATAAAACATCTTGCCTCAAACAGTTCTACGTTGTCCGTGTGCGATATTGGCATTCTCACACCTGGTGAGCATCAGCGATTCGAATCGATTTTTATATTCCCGGGAATAACTAGAAGCACCAGGATGGCATATGCTTACTAACTCCTAGCGTTCCACATATGCTTCCCCTATCTCCACTTGTCCCGTCTCAAGTTCGATGACCACTCCCGCCCGACTCCCGAAGCGCGTTGTCGCAGGAGCGTTACCTCGGTTACGTCGGGTTCTGCCCTCCTTTGACACCCACCTCTGCGGCCACCTTCCTCTCAACCAGTGGGTAGGAACGTGCCCCTTTCTTGAGACGGCACAAGTAAGACTTTCACCGGTCCATTGATCCCGGATAAGCACCCTAGCAATGTTATGCCGATCAGCAGGCGAACAGCGAACGTGCCTTATGCGACTCGGGCGGAGTCCACCATACCATCCACATCATTTTTCGACATAATAATCCCATATCTCCGCCCGGTCTCAATTGAAAGCATAACATAGCAATAATAAATTCATAGTAATGAGAATTCACAATTTGAAAGTAAACCCTACGAGACGAGTGACAGTGCTCACTCGTGTCTACTCGCGCCTAACCATTCTAGGCACTCGTCCTACGTACCCTAAGTATAGGTGCTAGGGCCAGGGCGGCCGGGAAGTCTAATGCAATTGGTGTCAATCAATCCTAATGCATATGCGTAACTTAAAATAATTTGTTTGCTGGGTTTTGCATGGTCCTGCCTACCTTTGATTCACTTTAATAAAACCAACAAACTAAGCTACTGTTAGTTTGCCGGGTTGTGAGGCTTCGCCCCAGGCAACCTCTTGATCCCTTGGACAACTCCTCCTTCCAAGCACGACTGATGGGCCCTCCAGGTCGTGAATGGGTCTTAGTTGGTCTTTTGGATCACCGTTGGTTGAAGTAGTCCCACGTGCCCGTTTCTTGATCACGTATCTGTAATGAGCGTCACTATATGACTGACATGCGGGATGATGCAAGAAATGACATGCATGAACACGAAACACACGTTTGAATAACCATTTCATGAACAGGCGAAAAGGTGATTGATAAACTACCTAAACACGGAGTACCTCGATGGACCTAGATCAAACATATATTTTCTAGACTCTATGCATCAACCTTAGGCTACCCATATAATTAGAGACACGCAATACAACACTCGGACTAATGTATGAGCAAGATATCAACTTAGATTGTTTGTTATCATTGTATATGTAAGCAAAACACCACCCAAGTTTGACAGGACATCTATTTTCCATACATTAATCCTAGGTGAATTTAAGATGTACATATGAACAGTGTAAATAGCCCTCTCGAATATACTTTCTAGAATCCATACACCAACATTAAGTTACCATATTTTCCAGAGAATTTCCCTAGCCGTTTATGGCCACTTTTCCTAATTATCTCTTTTAATATGTAGCATTTTATTATTTTTAAATCACCATTAAAACTTAACATGCAGGGGCTCATGTTTTACCAGTAAGATACTTAGACTACCTAAAGTATAGAAAAAATGCTAGAGAGTCAATTTGAGCATATTCCTTGTAGCCTCCACTTCCTAGGTTAGATAAATGCACATAACACATGCATAATGGCAAAAGGGTAATTAACCAGCAAGTGCTAGGGCTACAAAATTTTACATAGTGCTATAATGCCCCAAGAAAGCTACTGTCCAAGTTTCATGCCATTTGGAGTTTATCTAGTCCATTTTTGTCATTTATCCTAATTAATCATGCATGCAACAAACCAAGGGCAAAACAGACATTTCACACTTCCACATCATACTATCATGTAGATCTACTCAAGAGAAGTCTAACGCAACTGAGTTTGCCCACTTTGGATTTTTTTGTGATTTTATATGATTTTTCAAAGTTCATAGTCAATTTAAATGCATCTAAATAGAAAATTACTCAGACTAAGGACCCGAACGTAATTAACCATAGCTTTCGGGGGTTAGCGTGCAAGAATCACCAGACTCATACCACAGTGCACCGAATGACTTTGTGAAACTTCAAAAGGTCGGGGGCCGGATCGCAAAATCTCCTTCTTCTTCTTCTTCCTCCTCGGGCCGACGGGGGGAACGACGCGGCGGCTCGGCGTTCCGGCGCTTGCGCCGGTGCGTAGGGGCGGCGTCTTGGAGCCGAGGCGGTGGCCAAGGGTGTTCCCGGCCGCGGGCTACCTCTCGGGGTAGCTCTCGTCGCCGGCGATGGAGAGGGGAGGCGGCGCGGCGAGGGTGAACCGGGGGTGAACGCGCGGCGAGGCCGCGGCGGCGCGGGGTCGATCCGCCGACTCCGGCGACGGGAGGGGGCGAGGACGGGCGCGAGAGCTCCATGGGAGACGGCGCACGCGGCGGTGGTGAAGTGGAGGGGCGGGGATGGCCGGAGGAAGGCTCTCCGCGTTGAGGCGCGGGTGAGTCGGGGCGGCGCTCGGCGTCGCGCGTGGGGAAGGGGGCTAAGGCCGACGGCGGCGGCCTAGGGTTTGGGGCTTCGGTGGAGGAAGGTGCGGCGACGACGGGGCGTGCGTTGGACGAAAGGGGAGGCGGCCCGAGGCGACCGATGTAGCTAGCTCGCCGCGGGCTAGGCCATGGCGTGGCCGCGGCGTGCGCGCACGCGGAACGAGGTAGAGGTGGCGGGGCGAGGCCGAGGATCGGCGGGGACGGTGGAGGAGCTCGAGGCGACTACGGTGGGGGTGGTGGCTAGGCGAATGGCGGTCCGCAGGGGTGGCGGCGCGAGCTCACCGAGCTTCGGCCATGGCGGCTCGGGCGCGTCCTGCGTTCTGCGCGAGAGAACGGGAGGAGCGGGGAGAAAATGGAGGGCGAGGGAGTGAACCCGGACGTGGTTGCGGCCAGGTGAAGAAGGGCGCGGGCTCGGTCGGCCGAGGCTCGATCGGTGGGCGCGGCCTCTGCCCGCTCGCCGTCGCCCACGCGGCGGCCATGTTCTGAGCGCGGCAGCGGCGCTGGCCGGTGGGACCCGCCCGTCAGTGAGACAGAGGCCAAGGAAAAGGAAATGTGTTTTCTCCCCGTCAGTAAACAGCCGTTTTGACCTAGTTAGAGTCCGATTTTGGAAAATTGTCAATTGAATGAAACGTTCTACTCTTTGATCTCTACAAGTTTGTCAAAAGGTTCAACACCAAATTCCAAGTGCAAATATGAATTCCTTTTAAATTTAGCTCTCAAGTTTCAATTTGACCTACAGACCAGATTATATTAGGAGTTCAAAATGACCCCCATACAGTCACTTTCGCTCAAAGAGCTTATTAACAATATTGTGGCTAATTCTAGGATCTACAACTTCTCTAATTAAGGCTTTGCCAAATTATGGGTGTATGCTAGTGAAAACTTGGAATTACAGAGCAGATCAGTTTTGGCTGGTTTTCTTGGTTGGCAGAAAATGGTCCTAAACTCCATTTAAAAATCAATGTGTGATCAAACTCTAGTTACCAAAGTTGTTCTCCAGTATTTTATCTACAAGTTTGGTAATATTACTTTGGCCTGAAACCCAACAGATTTTGAATTATAGACACTATTATGTTCCAAGGTTTATTAAAACAGAAATTTCGCTTTGTGTAGAGACTTTCTTGTTTCCAACTTTTGAAGTATCAAATGAGGGCCAATCACTCCCACAATAGGTGCATTTGAAAGGTGATAAGTTCAATTTCATTTCATAGAAAGGAAGATTTTTGACTTGTATAGGAAGATTTAAAGTAATTTCAGAGTGAAGCTTGGGGAAAAGCTGAAATTCCAGTTTTTGGCAATATTCTAAGTGTGGTTGGTATGGCTGATTCCAAGAGATTTTATGGAAAGATTCCCAATGGGTTAATGACAGTTTTAGTCCACACTTAGTGTAGCAGAAGTGTAGTGTATGCCATGTACTATAACTTTTATAATGAAGTTGAGCTCAGGTGCTTAAGAAATGCAAGGGTTCTTCTAAGGCCAAATTTGATCAAGGGCACAATTTCACCCTTCTAGAATTGCTAGTTAGTTTAATTTGCACTTTTGGGCCTCATAACGCTTGATCTTAAAGACGGTCAATTTAAAAAAGTTGAAGTCAACATCATGAGTTAAGCATTTTGTATTTTGAATGGAAAATTTGACTCTTAGTGATTCATCCAAAAAAAAATCCTCGTTACCACTAAGCATGATTAAACCGTAATTTCATTATTACTTTTCATCTAATCGTGTGTTAAGCCTTTTGAGATGCCAGGGGCATCACAGGTACACCCGCTTCTGCTATTTGTAGGAGCGGGTTGTCCCGTGCACCGCTCCTACTGAGGTTGCAGCAGGAGTGGCTTACCTAGTGGGGCCCGTCTAGAGAAAAATAGAAGCAGCTCCTTATTGGAACTGATCCTATAGTGGTTTTGGTGGCGCTCCTACAATACGTTTGTGTAGCAGTGAAAACTTATTTAATAACTTTGATCTAGTTTTTAGAACACTGATGTTATTATGGATAATGGTCCATTTTTATGTAAACTTGATAATCTTGGAAAATTTAATATAGAACAAAGTTAGAGTGAAATATAATTTGAAGAGGAGAGCATTTCCCATTGTTTGCGTATATACCCCTCTTTGTGTTCAATTTTCAGTTTGTCAACAGAACGAAATAAAAGGCAGCTCGATCGTTCACGTACCATTATTGGTACATCGTGCATGGACACACAAAGTCAATCAGTTTTTAATCGAGGCTGCTACCTAGCTCTCCCATCCCATCCAACAATCAATTAATCATCAGGTCATCATCGCCATTAACCCGATCGACCTCCATCCCAATCATATCGAATGTGGCTGCTGCGTTTCATCGTCCTCGTCTGCTACAGCATCATCAATGCGGCTGCTGCTGTGGCTGTGGACTGGTCCACCGGTGGATTTATGCAGCAGCCACCAACAGTACGTTCATCAATTGGCAGGCAAGAGAGGTGAGAAATGAAGCGCGGCATGGAGTGGTGAGACGCAGCAGGATCTGATCCGTTTATCCTCTGATGGATTTAATTGATTATCCAGTTTATTTTTTCCACAAACAAGATAAATATAATCATACTTAATCGTTCTTAATATTTGGTGCGATTGATTTTTTTCTGCAACTTTAACCATTCGTCTTATTGATCACTAAGCGTAACTGATATTTTTACATCCTGTATAGTTTTAAAAATAAAACAAATGATAAAAAATGTGGAAAAAACATCCGCGACAAAAAATTGAGAATGAGAGTAACATTTATCATCATGATCTTCGTCATTTTTCTTTTTTTTTCTTCTCACTAGAAATTGGTGTGCCTAGCATGTTTCAACTTTTTTTTTACTTCTATTCGCTTTCTATAAAAACAAAACTGATCTCTTTTATTTGGAAAATAATACAACATTTATCGTCACAAGCATGTAACAAATATTACTAAGATTCAACACGCGTAAATACAAATTCATCACGCAAAGCAATATATACAAAAAATAATAATTAGAGAAACAATGATGTACCCTTTAGCGGACCGGTGAATTTTGAAAGGCCGGCCACTTACCTCTGAAATAACAACACCGTTAAATCTTTAAATAAATCCAGAACCTAAACCAGGGTGGATAGATTCTACCACAAGAAATCCAACCAGCTGAGCAACGCTCAATTCAAACACCAATACTTTTGTGGTGCAGATGAGCGGACATTATGGTTGCAATTGCAACTAGTTGATGTAGTGGTACTAAGTTGATGTAGCCAAGATCAGGACACAATGCAATCCCGTGTTTATAAATGGAGTAATGGACACCTTCTAGTAGTAGTGGAACATACCAAACAATCACACATTTTTTATGTAGGTGGCCAACATGTTGCCTCTCCAAAAACTTCATCAGTATCCTGTCCTATTGTAGGAATGCAAACACACAATTTCATATTTTCATATGCTTACTTCCCAAAATCCTACAAAAGCAGAACACCTAGAGATGAGGCTAGATCAATGGGCCAAGAGGGGGGGGGGGTGTTAAATTAAGCATTTCAAAAATTTAAAATAAAGAGGAAATGAGAAACCTTAACCTAGAAGCTAAGTAAAAGACACCAATTCAACTACACAAACTAGAAAGACCGCAAACCTACATATGCTAGTGAAATTGGAAGCAATGGATCCCTTGTTAAGTGAAAACCCCTAATAGAGCTAAACACGTCTATCAAAATGAGTTCAACAAGCTACACTAAACATTGATGGGGGTACATGCTAGAAGGAAAGAGCGAACAAGAAACAACCTAGTTTTACCTCATGTTATAATAAATTTAGCACCTCCAACCCAAGCTAGAGTGTGACCACGAAAGATCACTGCTCCCTCTTAAGTCACGAAGGATCAGTTGCTCACTGAGTACAATTCACCATATATATAGTATGGTGGGTCTCAATACACAACATGACCGCCTTCTTGTGTCTTTTGTAATTCTGTTGCAAGCTCTCCAATAAGATCATCCTGGTTAGCTCTAATGACTCCTAGTAGTTCTTGAATGTATGGATACAATAGATCTGGGTACCATTAAAAGTAGCCATTTGAAACAAAAAAAGTTGATATTGTCTGACCGACAGGTGTCCATAATTTCTGAGTGCCCCAAATATGATCATTACTATGTTTTGAGAATCTAAGCCCGTAAAGATATGTTTAATTGAATAATGGCAACTCATGTTAACTAACAATTTTGTGGTCACAAGGATATTAAAAAATAGATCACTGGTTATTAACAAAAGGAGGTGGTTATTTATATGCGGTCATGGTTTTCACTCAAGTCGAAGAAACCTTTTTAAGTGCTAAGTGTCAAATGATTTAGATATAGGTGTTCTAGTTGGTAGAGGTAATTTTCGTCGGCTGAACCCGGCCGATAGAAATTAGCAAACTTTCGTCGATTATTGGGCCTCAGTCGATGACCGATGGAAATAAGTCATTTGCCGACGAAAATTACTAATTTCCATGGGCAAACCTCTAATATCCGTCAGCCCACGACCAATGTACAGTGCTTAAGAATATGTAAACTGGGGTCTGGACCGAGCTCAACCACCACCGTACGTACGTCTCTTGGTGCCATCACAGCCGATCCATACACATACACTTTGGTGTCGGACTTTGTTGACGGTTGTGGAGGCGGTGGGAGATAGATGCATGATGAGTGCTGCCCCGCCTCCGATCCATATGGTGCATTGGTGTGCTCATGCTCTTGTTCGATCTCGATGCCTTGTCGTTCACAGGCAGTGGACCCTGATGCAATGTTGCCTGTTTGTAGTTGGCTAGCTAGTTGCCATGTTGGAGCAGTATGCAAAAGGCATTGACGGCACGGTTTCTTATACGGTGAGGGTTAAATTGTGGGTCAGGAAGGACAGCAGCTGAATGAAACAAGAATGACGTACAGTACTTGGGTGGTATTGTGGCGGCATGCGCGCCTCGGGTCAGGAGTCAGGACTACCGTGTGCTCCGCGGTGTCTGACTGTGAATCTCTAGCTATTTCTTTCCTCAACCAGCCAAACTAACCAACCAACCAACCAAAACGGAGTGTCCTGTCCTTTGATAAAAAAAAATAAAAAAAAAAAACGGAGTGTGACGTTGTCGTGCAGTACGGATATCGACCGGACGCCGTCTTCCAAACAACGCCGCGTCCGCGTGCACTGTCCGCTCCGCTGAGCGCTGACGGCTGACCCGGCGGGCCGACGTGCAAAACCAGCAGGGAAGGGAAGGGAAGGGAAGCGACGCGGATTCTTCGTCGGCGACCCAAAATCCCCCGCGCGCGCGGCAACGACCGGTCGTCTCCCTTCCCCGTCGTCGCCCGCCCCCTTCCTGCCTCCGCGACACGCACAACTTGGACTCGTACTCTGCTCCGCCGCGCCTCTCCCCTTTCCATCCGTCATCTCGGTCGTCGTCTTCGTCGTCTACCACGAGCCAGCCAGCCAGCTCGCTCGCTCATCGCTCGCTGTTGTATAAATAGGCGAGGGCGAGCCCATCCGCCACCACCACACCGCGGACCAACAGCAGCTGAAGCTGAACCACCCACCACCCCCGACGATCGAAGCTCTTTCCTTTCCTTTCCTAACTAACTCGTCGCTCGATCCACGCACTACTCCTCTCCTCCATCTCTGGGTACGTGATGATGCCAATAAGAACTTACGTTTATCATCATCAGTAGTTTCTTGTTCATTTTTTTTTTGGTTCCAATTCTATATCCTATATTTCCTCTCGCTCGGTACGGCTCTTCGGTTTCTTGGATCCGCTGCCGTGGCACAGCGCCTGCAGTAAAGGCCAAGCTTCCGTTCTCTCCCCGTCCCAGCGACTTTTCTCTCTCAGGAATCTGAGGAGGATAGATATTAATTAGATAAGCCGGTGGATTTTATAAGGCCGAGCATTTTCCTGCCTGCTTTGTGTTTGTGTTTTAATTTGCCAGTGTGATAGTCTGTCGATGAGATAATAGGTGCTGCTAGGCCCAGGCCAGCAGGCAACTAATATAACCCCTCAACAATGAACCAGATTCTCTGTCCATCCAAAAGCTAATCATCGCCATGGCGCCCATCATTTGCGTGCAGGCAAAACCGGCTCTCCGGCGGCGAAACCGTCTCTGCAGGGAGGCGGCCGGGAGATGACTCTGAGGCTGCTCAACACAGAGCACAACCACCTGCTGTCCCCGAAGCCGCCGCTGAGCCCCCGGGATGTGGCCTTGTCGTCGCTGAGGTCGCCCAGGGCGTCCTCCTCCTGCAAGACCAGCAGCAGCACCACCACCACCACCAGCCCCAGGCCCAAGAAGATGGCGCGCGGCGGGCTGGAGCGCTCGCTGAGCTTCAAGAACTGGCAGGCGCAGCTGGCGGCGCCGGAGGCCGCGGGCGCCGGCGCCGCCGGCGCCGGCATCAACGGCGCGCGGCCGGGGACCCTGGCGCTGCAGCAGCAGCAGCCGCTGGCCCTGATCGAGTACATCTCGCCGCGGCCGCGGATGGAGCTGGACCAGGCGGCCACCAAGCTGCAGAAGGTGTACAAGGGCCTGCGCACGCGGCGGGGCATCGCCGACGGCAACATCATCGCCGAGGAGCTGTGGTGGAAGGCGGTGGACGCCGTGGACCTCAACATCAAGTCCATCTCCTTCTTCCACGAGGAGAGGACGGAGACGGCCGCGTCGCGCTGGTCCAGGGCCGGCAAGAGGATCGCCAAGGTCGGCAAGGGGCTCTCCAAGGACGACAAGGCGCAGAAGCTCGCGCTCCAGCACTGGCTCGAAGCGGTAATATAAGATTTTTCTTCTTATTCCTTAGTAGCTTCTTGGATTGGGAAAAAAATGTTCATTTTTTGTAATCATCATCATCGTCATCATCTGATTAGTTGTTCGTCTTCCATTATTAGATTGACCCGCGCCACCGCTACGGCCACAACCTGCACCTCTACTACGACATCTGGTCCGCCAGCTCCAGCTGCGAGCCCTTCTTCTACTGGCTGGACGTCGGCGCCGGTCGAGACGTGCTCCACCCCAAGTGTCCACGGAGCAAGCTCACCTCCCAACTCATCACCTACCTCGGACCAGTACGTGCATCTATCCTTCTTTTTACTACAAGTAACTGTCATATATAAGCTCACTGTTGGTTACTGATCTCTGAATGAACAGAACGAGAGGGCGGCGTATGAGGTCATCGTGTTGGAAGGCCGGCTGATGTACAAGCAGAGCGGAGATCCTGTGCACACCAACGAGGAGACCAAGTGGATCTTCGTGCTCAGCACCAGCCGGTCGCTGTACATCGGGCAGAAGAGGAAGGGCAAGTTCCAGCACTCGAGCTTCCTGTCTGGGGCGGCCACCACCGCCGCCGGCCGGTTGGTCGCCAAGGAGGGCGTCCTCAAGGCCATCTGGCCCTACAGCGGCCACTACCTCCCGACCGAGGAGAACTTCAGAGAGTTCATCAGCTTCCTCGAGGACAACAACGTCGATCTCGCCAATGTCAAGGTACTTACTGAATGCAAGATGTTTCACTCTCATCAAACAAAGGAATATTGTTGTCTGACAATGCAAGATGTCTGCGATTCACTCTCAGCGATGCTCGGTGGACGACGACGAGTACCCGTCGTTCAAGAAGCCGGCGCCGGAGGAGGAGCAGCCGGGCGAGGAGGCCGAGGCGCCCACCGCACACGACGAGGCGGCGGAGGACCAGCCGCCGGTTGCCCTGCCCGAGGTGGACATCGTGAAGCAGGACGACGCCGAGCCGCCGGCGACGATGGCCAGGCGGCCGTCGTTCAAGTGGTCGACGCCGACGGGCGCGCGCATCGGCTGCCTCCGGGACTACCCGGCCGGGCTGCAGAGCATGGCGCTGGAGCAGGTGAACCTGTCGCCGCGCGTGGCGGCGCCGTCGCCGCGGCTGCTGCCGATCCCGTCGCCGCGGCCCAGCCCCAAGATGAGGCTGTCGCCGCAGCTGCAGTACATGGGGCTGCCCACCCCCACCGGCGCCAGGCTCCCCGTCCACAGCCCCAAGATCAGGCTGTCGCCCAAGCAGCAGCAGCAGTTCATGGGGTTCCAGACGCCGGCCGTGGCGCTCACGCTCCCCAAGCACATGGCCGCCAAGTGATCGGCTGACCGCAGGCGGTGACAATTCCGGCGGCGTCGCCGTCGCAGCGCCGTTTTCCAAGGTGCTGGTGGTTAGATGAGGGGTTTAACAAATTTGTTGGTTGTTTGATTTTGGTTTAAGATTAATATGCTTCCATTGCGTTCTCTGATGATCGTGTACCATTTTTTTTTGTACGTACTAGTAATTACGTTTGTTGGTTCATCATATATGTTCTTTGGTTGACCTGAGGTGCACACGGTGCACGCTGTGAAGTGTAAAACTAAGTAGTACAGGCTGCAAGGCCTGTATGACCTGAACCTGCAGTTTAATTTCGCAGGGAAATGTAACACTGCAGATCAGTTCCTCTTCTGAATAAAAGAATAATGTGTTATACTAATATGTGTGGGTATATGAGGATCTTGATGGTAAGACGATGGAAATTACGTAGAGCAATCCTAAAAGGCGAAGGCGAAGGCGAAGGCAAAGGCAAAGGCAGCAGCAAATCAGATCTTTGTGAAAAGCTAAAAAAAAGGCAAAATCTCGGAGGGAGAAGGTCAATTCAATTGCGTCGCAGTTGCATTGTTTCATGTAGAATAATGCATGGAAATGCGCACAAGGAAAAGGGTACCGGCGACGAAACCGGCGCCCGGGCGCGCGTTTCTGACCTTTCTCCGATCGAATACATATGGACTGGGGAGGGACACGTCTTGGATGGAGACCTATGCATTGTTTTGTGCGCAACTTGGGGTTTTTGACTTGGGGGACGCCACAAGCCCACCTGCTGATCCAGAGCTCAATGGGGAAAAAAATTGGTTTAGCATGACAGTTCTCTATGCATGCAAGGTGTGAACTATTCTAGACTAGTTGCTAAAGTTGCATTTGATCTCCTGCTGCTAGGGCTGTTGTTGGGTCCTGTTGCTGCAGTGTCTCCATATATATGCGATGCCGTCTTGGACTAGTTTTAACTCAATGCCGTGTTGGATTTGTGAATGAAGAAGACTCCCGCTAGCTGTGGTCACTATACCTGTTTGCAATGTATGGTTACATGAAAACCTTGGGTTGTTGCATCCAGCAAAACCTTGGGTTGCTTCTGATTGCAATGGGCTCTGATATTTTCAGACAGCGCTGTAACTTTCCCAGTTCTGTGAGATCGTCATGGCGACTCCGTAGTGCTTTTCAGTTCCGTCCGAGGTTCAGTCATTTCCGGCCCATTTTCTGAAGGTTTCAGAAATCACGTCTGACCACAAGGGTCAATGTGGATACGCGTGTGCTTGGTTCGTCGCACGCACGAGCGCCAGCTTCCCGTTCCCGTCGCAGGGACACGACAACTC
The DNA here is from genome assembly GCA_022530915.1 of Paspalum notatum. Taxonomy (NCBI): domain Eukaryota; kingdom Viridiplantae; phylum Streptophyta; class Magnoliopsida; order Poales; family Poaceae; genus Paspalum; species Paspalum notatum. The sequence continues at coordinate 19,488,106 of CM039686.1, forward strand.
CACGGGACGAGAGAAGCGGTCCAAGTCTTGGATGCACAAGTTTTCCCCGGGGTGGGGGACTACCTGTCACGTCATCTGGTCTCAACGTATACGTGTCTACTATACTACGGCGCTGTTGGCTAGCTAGAATGCACGCGGCTAGCTCCATCGTCAGTCCGTCTGCTCGTTCAGAAACACGTGCCCAAGAATTCGGCGCCATTGCCATTTTATACCAAAGCCTGTTGTCTTTTTCAAGAACTTAAAATAGACACGCTAAGTGAGGCCACCAAAGGATGGTGAAAGGATACGGAAACTAAAAATATAATTTCGAGTTCCCAGACTAAATCCCAAACAAAAAGCAGGGCTTCCATGATTTGAAATGTAACTAGCGACTGCAGTATAATTGAGATCCGTTTTTTCATTCTCATCTTCTTAAAACGAAATCAGCGCACATATGCGCTCAGGGGACCGCACCAAGTTAGCCTGACGTGTTCCTACCGTCAGATTGGGCTCCAGAACAATATCAGCCGTTGGATAAGCAAGCTACGGTGAGAAAACCTCCAGAGAAAGCACGTGCACGTCCAATTCGTCTAGAAACCTTCCTCAGAACAAACTATAAGAGATAACGTGGCACAACCTAGATGGCCCCTTTTGCTGTATAAGTGGATCAGCGATGGGGACCTCTCAGGCTCTCACATTGTTGACAGCAGCACCACTCACGTGCTTTCTGAACACCACCACAGCAGAACTCACAAAAAAAGATTTAAATGGAAAGAAGGTACGAATCAGGGTAAGCTTTTACAACTTTTACTCTTCTGGTTGCTACATGAAAAAAGCAACTCATCAACAAAAAGTAAATCCAAGCTTGCCTACCTGCTAGAGATTCAATAATCTTCTGTTGCTGGATCTAAAACAGAACGATAGAAAAAAAAAAGAGACGCTTTTGTGATGAAAGTCCCCTTTAGCACCTTACATAGCTTGAGCATCCTTTGTTTTGTTCTTCCCAAATCCATTCTTTGGTTGACCCTTGCAAATAAAATATCTTCATTTGAGAATATGCTCACAATAAAATAATTAAATCAACAGCAATCCAGTTTTGATTACTTTAAGCATTTCAAAATGTTCTAAATTTATGCAAGTATAGTTTGTAGATATATTACAAACAACATTATCTAATATGACATTTTTAATACTGCACATGACAATTTTACAAGAATACCGATACTACAAAATCATGTAAACTACACATGTAACAAGTTTGCAACAATACCTACATGTGCTACAAAGGCATGTTTCTGATATGATATTTTCATTACTGCAAATGAAAATATGCAATAGCTCCGAAATAGTAGGTAGCAAAATTTCTTTGTTGTCTGCTAATCTGCATCTGTGTACAACATATCTTTTTTTATATTTCTCAGGGCAACTCTCAAAGTCTGAATAACAAAAGACTACATTAGTTTCAGAGAAGAGCAGTTCACAGCAAAAAAAAAAAAAAAAAAGAGAGGTACGCAACAAGATATATTACCTCTATATGTTATCATAGAAATATAACAACTAATAAAAGATGATCTTTTGTGAAGAGATGTGCAAGCAGTTGTTATATGTTTTGTTGGCCTCTCCAAGAGCACTTGTTTCAGCTGGAGTTCAACATGCATCATCTGTGTTTAAATAGAAAATACAGAAATGCTATTAGATTTAGAACTACATCTATAACAGCAATATCAAATAATCCATTGAATTTTACTATAACAATTTTCCCACAAATAACATTAAACTTCATATCTAAGATTAATATTTTTTTTGGGAAAAGGTAGTGGCACTTCCTCTTCACTGTACAAGCTGTAATCTAAACTGTGTTTGTAAACTTCAATTGTATTGTACATGTAATGATGTCTTCTATTTAGCTCTACTAATTAGCACTGTGTAAAAGTGCATTTTCATTGTACTGATGCTTTTTTATCTTTTTTTGGCTACATACATCCATGACCTATGCATGTAGACATGGGAAAAAGAAAAATAGACCATACACAAGAATCTGATGATAGTCATCATAAAAAAAGGAAAAGAAATTTAGACATCATTGCAACCAGTAACTTATTTGGAGAAGATGCTAAAATGAGACGCGGCGAAAGGATTAAAAAAAAAGAGGAAGATGTCCAATAACTCGATTTCTACCCCCCCCCCCCTAACGGAATGGTCGATTTCCCATCACAGTATATCCAACAGCTAAAAGAATCATACACAGAAAGATCATACCTCGGCAAACCAGAATACAAATGTACACATTGCAATGCTATTTTCTGGTTTAATGAATGCAATAAATCCATGATAAGGCACAATAACTTGCAACCAGTGTATTCAAATTGCTGTAAAAATGGCAAAATCAAAATACCAAAGTATAGAGATCCTCCACCTTATCTAAATGGATTGTTGCATCAAAAGAAGGATAGCAGATCCAGACATTTTCTACAAAAAATATGACAATATAATAGTATGTTTGCGTTTACATCCATGGGTGGAAATATCGATAAAAAAATAAATAATGGTGACGGACCCTATGTCTTTCGTGTCAACGGACAGATACATCATCGAATAGGATCATTGCTACCCTTACCAAACAATTGCCCAAAATTTGCAGAACTATATATATTTGATACAAAGAATGAAATTGAGAATAGAATCAGGACTTTAACAAGAGAAGAACCAAACGAGCAAAACCTAGATCCAGAAATAGTAAAAGGGCTACAAAGAATGCTAGACGAATATAATCCATTAGTAAAAATCTTTCGCCAGGCTCGTGATTTTCTCGAAAAACATAAAGGCATTGATATAAGTGTTAGAATAATAGGTGCTGATAAAGGCGATAAAATTCAATATGAAATACCACATCAAGAAGAATTAGCTATATTAATTGTAGGTGACTTATCTTTGGAGAACTAGAAACGAGATATTCTGACAAATAAACAATGCTTTGAAGCACTTGACAGATCCCTTAGAGATATAGTAGGAGAAACAAACGAAAAGGCTCTGGACACACCTTTTGGAGGCAAAGTGGTGGTCCTAGGAAGAGATCCAAAACAGATACTACCTGTTATAGAGAATGGGACAAAAGAACAAATAATATATGCTTCTATCATTACTTTGTACCTTTGGAGCCATGTAAATATTCTTTTTCTTTCTGAAAACATGCGATTAAGAAAAAATAACATATCAAAAAAAAAACTATGAAGAGCTTGTTTCTTTTAATAATTGGATTCTTACCATTAGAAATGGACTATATAACAACAACAATGACAATGCCTCTGACTCCACAGTCATTGAAATTCCAAAAGAATTTTTAATACAAGCAAAAGAGGACAAAATTCAAGCATCGGTTGAATCAACTTATCCTGACCTGCAAACTAAGTACACTGATCCTGATTATATCAAGAAAAGAGCTATATTAGCAACTACAAATGATGCTGTTGATGAAATAAATGACTATATCATCTCTTTACTACCTGCACCAGAGAGAGAATACTATAGTGCAGATAGCATATCTAAATGCACCGACACTCTTAACGATGCTAATATTCTATACCCCGTTGAGTATCTAAACACTCTGAATGCAAATAATTTTCCTCCTCATAGACTGAAACTTAAAGTTGGCACTCCTGTTATGCTTCTACGAAATCTAAATCAAAATTTGGGGCTATGCAATGGAACAAGAATCATGATGACCCAACTAGGAGATACAATTATTGAAGGAACAATAATAACCGGTACACATGTTGGTGAAAAAACACACATACCTCGTATAAATCTAACTACTAAAGGTAATAGATGGCCTTTCACATTATGTCGGCACCAGTTTCCAATTAAAGTTTGCTACTCTGTGACTATAAATAAAAGTCAGGGACAAACACTTTCAAATGTTGGGTTATATTTAAAGAAAAAGGTGTTCACACATGGCCAGCTATATGGACTCAAAATACTAATAGAAAATGATGATGGCTCATGTGGAACTATGACGGAAAATATAGTGTACAAAGAAGTACTGCAATCTATCAATGGCTATAACAGCATGCATTGATCCTATTTTTAAATTACTTTTTGCTTGCAGATGAGCATTACACCACTATCACAAGTTCGACCAAGAGTATACACCTATACCATCTGTGTTCGAATATCACGGGTTTGGGAATTTCATGGCAAAAATGATGATGATACAATCAAGCATTTGGATCTTGTGGTTATCGATCAAAAGGTATATTTACCGTCCTTTCCACACATTCAATATATAACAATTTAATCAAAATTAACTACAGCGTATATTAGTGCTTATTTTCTGACAGTTATAATCTTGCCGTTTATCATAACTTAAATCAATAACGTACTGACCTGTTTTTATAGGGAACTGCAATGTATGCTAAAGTTCCTCCAGAGGCTATATCAACACTTCGACCACAGCTGTAGGAAAACAAAATATTAATCATGAGAAAAATTTATATTGACAATGCAAAGCAATCATACAAACCAGTGCGTGCAATGTATATGATCAGATTGCATCCAAAGACTGTGCTTCAAGAGGTGAATCCAGAACCACAAGATTTCCCAAAATATACATTCCATCTCACACCATTTACAGAGCTACCACAACTCGAAGGAAACAATGGGTATTTCATTGGTACTGTTGTTTCTCTCTCTCTTCTAATAATAATAAAAAACATTCCAACCAATTAAGATTCATTAAATGATAACCTACAGATGTCATTGGACGCATTACGGCTCTTTCTGATTCAACAATGTTTTCAACCAACAGTGGAGTAGTACGCATGAAAAGGCTGATCCAACTAATGGATCTAAGGTAAGATACTTATTGCTTCTTTGATAATGTAACGAATTTAGAATACAGCCATATACCCCCACTATAACAACTTACAATTTAATGAAGGAGAAATAAAATTGAGGTATCCCTATGGGGACCAAGAGCAGAGGAATTCCCAGGAGAACAAATCTTTAGAGCCAGTGAAAAGAATCATGTCATTGCTATCTTTGTTGGAACATCAGTTAAATCCTATGGCGAATCAACCCCTTTCCTCAGCGGCACAGCTGCATGTTGCTGGTATATAAATCTACCAGAGATCAATGAAATCAATGCATTTTATGCAAGGTAAATTGTAATCCTTTCTACTCTACCTTACATTTAAAAAAAATGTATTACGTTTTGATCTTCATGAATAGTGAATGTAAATATTCAGTCACCCTTGCACTTGACTATACCCTGATGATATGATAAAGATACCCAGCACTACTTATATTTCGACATACTCTTTTTTATCAATAAATAGTCCAAACCTAATCACTTTTAATATTTGCAGCATTGGTGAACAGTCCTAGCCAATCCAAAAGCTTCATATTCAGATGATGGACGAGATGCAGAGCAAGATTGAATAGAAGTCACTTTTAGAAATGAAATCAGTCGATCCGTTTGAGGACTTGGTAAGATAATCTACATCACTCTCAAACTAAAAAAAAAATGAAATTGCTTTCACCTAACTTATATAGTTACTTAATAATGCTTATATTTTCAGTCCAAACGTTTCGAATGCACCATCACAGTGACAAGAATTTCAGACGATGAATCTTGGTGCTACCAAGGATGCACAAAATGTAATACATCGACAAGATATGAAGGAAACTCTTATATTTGCAAACAAGGCCATATCTCCTCTCAGATGACAAACAGGTAGACTCTGTGCAATAATATTTCAAAACACAACTCATTGCATTTTATCAGCATCCATAACCTACACTGTAAACATGTATAAAATATCTCTATATGGCACTGATGGCATTTGTGAGCTCGAATTTATGCTTTTTGATGAGAGAGGAACATCACTTATTGGGAAAACTGCAGATAAATTGATAAGACAAAACAACAGATCTGAATTACCACCAGAGATATCAGCAATTGTAGGAGAAAAACTCACGGTTGTCATCAAGGTGTACCCAGCAAAAAGTATTCACAAAAGAGGACCTAACAAAGACAACAAAGATCCAACATTCGATATTCTCAATATCAAAAAGAGGCATGGAAAAGATCTACTTCTTTCTATGTTCAAAAATGAAGAAGATACTTCTCTCCTAGGCACTAGCTCATCTCAAATTCCAAAGCTACCCCGCTGGAACCAATACAGCAAAGAAGTGAAGAAATAAAGGTACAACTTTCTTCTCAGGTATCCTACTATAAATCTTGGTGCATAAAATCAAATATCACATCTATATTACTATGTAGACCTCTGGATCAGAAGCAGCATCACCTTATGATTTGCAACTTATGGAGATTGATCAGACTAGGTCAACTTCATTTATACCCTTTTTTTATAGCTTCCTGCAGAATATACAAGTTTTTGTTATAATGTATGTTTTAATCCATTGTGTTACAGCTCTTTTGACAACCTCAGCCTATTGCACAAGAGAGACTTCAGTGGAGCAGATGACTCTGACAGGGTAACTAATTTTAACCACATCAGATAATATCCAAATATTCGAATATAGATACTTTACACTTTACCTAACCTACACTACTTCCTTGTACAGGAAGGTACACATGGTGGTGACCAGCTCACAGTCTTCGCGAAAGCATCAAAGAGGAAAAATGATTAGATACTACCGGATGTAGAAGACCATCTCGAGTTCTTCTACTTTCGAAAGCAACAAACTTTTGCTTCATGGAGCCTGATAACAGCAGCTTGGTCTCTATGTATATAAATAAACACACGGATAAACTATGGCTACTTAGCAACAGCTTGGCTGCAGTTATGTTTCTCAATCTTTTGCTGTATATAGATATAGCTGCTTCATAGCAACTCAGCTGCAGCTTCGCTTTTAAGGTCACCTTTTGTACTAACAAAAGACAGGCTATGAATCAGACTCTACATGATCGTATAACACTAATATTTCTCTAATGGTTTGGTTAATAGTACGCAGCCAGCCCTACGATTAAGAAGGCTGAAATTGTATTGAATCAATTCTCACCTAGAACTCAATACTTGCCACTACAAACGAACAGCGTATGCATAGATCCAGTGACCTCATGGAAGATGTAGAGTTTCCTGACCTAGGAGCGCTGCCGCCGGCAGCCCCGGAGGCCCAGACCCGGCCAAGACAAGGTGACCGCTGCCGCCGGGAGCCCTGGACCCGAGCGAGCGCGACACGACGGAGCGCCACCGCCGGGAGCCCCGGATCCGGGCGAATTCGTGCCGGAGAGAAGAAAAGGGATAGATCAGTCTAATTGGAAAAAAAAACAACTCAGCAACAAAAAGTAAATCCAGCCGGTAGAATACTCGGCCATAAGCTTATCTGGGCCAAGCAAGCGAACGGCCCACCAGCGCGCCAACGGCGCAGATTTGGGAATCTTCTCATCACCCACCCACCCTTCCTCCCAACCTTCCCTCACTATTTCATTGCAAAGTGAGTCAGAGTGGAGTTGGAGTTGGAGTTGAAGAAAGGGGATGAGGATCTTTCTGCACTTGACACAGAGTGCAGTGGGATTTCAGAACTGGGAACGAGGATATTTGGAGATAGTCAAATAGACTTGGAGCCCCCAGTTTGTTCTGCACAGATTACCATCCGCAGGGAGAGCTTGCTCACGATAAAAAAAATACGGTGCGCTGCAAATGCCTCTAGGTGGAGAGCTTGACCACCCACAATTTATCCATCTAAAAACTTGTGGGGTAATCCCGAATGGATATGGTTAATCCAATAGGTAAGCAGTAGATTGTGAGGAAAAAGAGAACACTAGCTTGCCGTCCCATGACACGCAAGCAAATTTTCAGACCGATGCAATGATTCCATGCGAATATGAAATGATGGCGTAGCTCATCGGGTGGGAATACTATGCGGAAGGCGATGATCAACATGGTGGTGAGGTCGTCCATGACGAGGATAACGGCAGCTAGCCCAGATGATCGAGGGCCTTTGCAGTAGGCAGTACTCGCAGCAGTCGCCATTCTCGCTGCCGCAGCTGTGAGCCATGGCGGGTGGACGAGCATGGATCTGCTCATGGGCTTTGTAGCGTTGGGACACACTAAAAATGTTGGTAGTACTCCCTTCGTTCGTTTTTTATGTCGTTCCCGACATGTTTGCAAAAACTAAGGAAACAGTGCAATGACGATTTTACCTCCTCCCCTGTGCAGTCCCTCCGGCCTTCGCTAGCTACCGTCCACGGAAGCAACGAGATCTAAATTGGCGACTTCTCTGCGGTGAACTGAGGTCGCACCGGCCGACGCCACTGGCTCGCGCGAGGGGTACCCGGTGGAGGAGCAGAGGGGGCGGGCGAGCGTGGTGGCGAAGGTGGCGTCGTCGAGGCCGGCGTGGAGAGGTCGAGCGCGACGAGGGACCGGAAGAGGCGTAGCGCCCGTGCAAGCGCGTCACGGCGGAGCACGCGCGCGGCGCAGTGGGACGCAGCCTCGGCATGTGCGAACGCGTGACTCGCGAGCAGGGATTTCCTTTCCGACAGAAAACCGCCGGTTTTTCGGAAAATTTCCCGTTTCCGGACGACTACGGAAAGTGGAATTCTGGAATTTTCCGGCGAATTCCGTTTTCAAATTCAAAAATTTGAAAAAAATCGTAAAAAGTTTCTAAAAAAATCCAAAAAAAATATGATAAAAAACTAGATGTTTTTCTGAGCCTTTAGCACTTGAAATCGTTCAAATCCAAGTTGATTTGGTTGGTTAAATTGACGAATTGGGTTCGGACCCATTAAGACCCTATAACCCGTTATGTTGAGGGAGCCTTATCCACTCGGACCATTCCACCGACGCACGCACCAGAGCCCACACCGCCGCTTCCCTTTCCCCTGCGTCCTTCCCCAGCGCTCCCTCGACGAACCGCCGCCGCCACCGCCACATTCCGCCGCGGGGAGGCGGGATTCCGCCCGACCGGAAAGCATCGGGTTTCCGTTCCCCAACTCCGGCCGTCGCTCCCGCTCATCCCGACCGAGTTTCCGCCGCTCCCGAGCGGAAAACCGAGGCGCCTGAGCGGAAATCCGCTCTCTGCTGCGTAGAAAGGGAAGGAGGTGAGTGCATTCATCGATTTAGTTGTATGTTGTTGTCGATCTATGGTATAGATGGTTGTTGGTGTTGATTTGTGACATGAGCAGTAGGAAACCTAGGGTTAGTGATGTTGAATGCTATGGATTAGATGAATGTCGATGCTTATTCAAGTTGATCTATGCCGTAGGTGAATTTTTATCAAGTCTATGCATGTATGCAGTACTAAGCCCTATGAGTAAACACTCGATTTGTTAGTTGAATGTTAGAGATTTAAATGTTTGTTGATTAATGAGACGAAATATGAGTGATTTAAATGTTTGTTGTTGTCGATAATTGTATATACATTAGTATGTAACCCCCACATTACCTCCATTGGTCCATTCGTATTGACTTGCTTGACACTATCTTCCGTGATTGTAGAAAAATGGTGGACCCAGTGTGGGAGCATGGCCACAAGTACGAGGGTGGATTCATATGCAAGTATTGCAGGGAAACAAAGAGTGGAGGAGGGGCAACCCGGTTCAAGGAGCATCTGGCACAATGGGGTCATGATGTGAAGGACTGCCCTTCCGTTCCACCGGAGGTTAAGACTTTCTTCATCGAGCAGTTGGACAGGAACAAGGCTAGAGCATCAGTAAGGGCCTGAGAAAGCTTCTGAGGGACGCAGCGGCAAGGGCGCCGCACATTGACCTTGACCCAGAGGAGGAGGTGGGCCAAGGCCAATACGATGAGGATGCAGTGTTGCAGGATACCTTACGGCAGTCACGGGAGGAGTATGATTTCATGCAGCGCGCAGAGCCACATTATGACAGGGGTGGTGGATCTGGTTCTGGCAGTCGTGCAGGAGGCAGTGGTGTTCGAGGCAGCGGTGTTCGAGGGAGTGGTGTAGCAGGCAGTGGTGGACCGCTGCCTTCAATGTTCACTTGGAGTCAGTCACATGTCCCTGAGAGGGTTAGGGACTACCACCTTGGTTTGAGCTCAGCTCCACGATGTAGGACCGAGACGTGCGAATAGAGGGGGGGTGAATAGGAGCACTCGAAAAACTCAAACTCAAACCCCCAAAGTGCGATCTCACGAAAACACACACACACCCGATACCGTCCACTGAACAGATACGTATCGGGTGGAAAGCGGAAGCACTCGAATTAACGCCCAAAGAAAAGAACGTAAGACGAGCAACCAAACTACACCTAAAAAAGCAATCACACTACACCCAGACAAACACACACAACAAAACAATCGAAAGCAACACGGCACAAACAAAACAGAACAAGCTACAAAGCTTGCAAATGTCTCACACTAGCCACTCAACACACCGAAGCGTGTCCCACTAAGAATAGGGAGTGAAGAGTATGGGCATGCAGTGGTTGACACAAACAAGCTTGAAACCAACAACACACACGAGGAAGAACGACTTGGAAATAGAAAAAAATCCCTACGCGTGCAGCTAGACTATCCTAGAGCCTGACCGGACAGTCAGGTCTAGCCCCTAGAGCTTGACCGGACAAACCTACAGACCAAGCAGCTCAACACGCAAAGGCAGAAGAAGCACAAGGGACCGAACAATCCGGTTCTACCCGGAGGGCCTGACGGGACAAAGCTTCGGACAAAGCAACTCAACACGCAAAGTGCCGAAGAGAACAACGGACCGGACAGTCCGGTTCTACCCGGAAGGCCTGACCGGACAAAGAGATGAGAAATGAACTACGGGTGGTGAAAACCAAAGGACCGGACAGTCCGGTTTAGCAGACCGGACAAAACTTCGGACAAAGAAACCCGAGACACACACTCGAGGTGGCCAAGCCTTGGTTTCTCCGTCACACAAACCGGACAGTCCGCTTGAACAGACCGGACAAATGGACGGATTGTCCGGTCAGGTCTCGCTGCTAGCCCGAGTCTGGACCCGAGAAATCAGCCCGCGAATCCAACGAAAAATCGACCAAACCCAAGCCAAAACTCAACCAAACTTCACGAAAACGTACATAGAGGAACTTGATTCCATTCCAAAGTAAACCCCTCAAAAATCAACTCAAAATGATATAGGGATTTACGGGAATTGCAGATCTCGTGGAAGTGGTGTGAGAAAACCTAGGAACCGAAAAACGTCAAGAACGGCCTTTGCTTGTGGTTGGATGATTCTAGCACTTGGCTAGTGAGATGCACCACATCTTAGCAAGGCAAAATTCTGGCAAAAGAAAGGTCTCATCCTTGGACAACACAAAACGAGCCAAAATCCAAGAAACGGGACCAAAAACGAAACTAGAAAAGGGGGCAAAGAGTGAGGGACGAAATTGCTGCTCTAGGACAAAGAATTTCTCAACAAGAAACCTTGGATTAATTCATGAAATCAGATTACAAAAGTTCCCTAGAGCCTACCTCCCTTCATCCTCCCACTAATGACAAGATTAGACTAAACTAGGCACTCATCTCCTAGCTAATCCTCTCTTCCTCTCTTTGGACCTTGGCTGCTAGGGTTAGGAAATCCTAGGGTTTGTGGCTGCCAAGATGAGCTCCAAGGGAGCCTCTCAAGTCTATTTATACCCTAGGCCCTAAACGACACAATTACATTAAGACCCTACTCTAAAAATGCCCGGAGGGGGCCAAACCGAAAAGATACAATCGGACGACTACGATGATGTCTTGATCATCTTCGGTTTCTTCGCCTCGCTTGGATGTGCGCCACGTAGCCAGTAGTCCGGAAGCTTCCCCCGGTTTTGAAGTCAGAAACCAGAAAACTTTATTCTGCGGGCTTCCTGGGCCAGGTCTTGGCCCAATCTTGTATCTTGGCGAGTCGGAGCCCAACCCACCAAGTCATTTGAACTTGGGTGGCGGTTTTGAGCCGAAGCCGCCAAAGCCTCCCTCGCACGCCTTCACGCCATGCACTCGGGTTGGAGCACCACGGTGGCACCCGGCTTCTCCAGTCCATCGGAGTTGCCTCGCGGTCCATCGGAGGGCTTACACCACCGTTGCCGAACCGCTCCTCCGTGTACCGAGCTCCCATGGCCGACCGACGCCGAGACTTGCCTCCGGTCCATTGGAGGACTTTTGCCTCAGTCCATCAAGGTCTTCGTCATCCTCTACCTCCAGTCCATCGGAGGGCCTCCAGTCCATCGGAGGGCTTGAGCTCGTTGACAATCACTCATCACACCAGGAGAGCAATGAGGCCAGTCCATTGGCTCTCAATCTCCCCCTTGATGAGTGCATTGTCAACACCTTCAACCTGTAATATGAAATAGAATAAAGACAAGAGAAAAGGTAAAACCGAAAAAGAAAGAAAGAAAGAAGAAAGTTGTTCAAAATGCCCAAGAACCAAATACAAGCAAAGAAACAGGGCACAATGAGACAACAAAAGAAAGCAAAGCATCGGCTCCTCAAGACAGAGGCAAAAGGCTCAACGCACCGATGCAAAGAGCATGCTAAAAGCTTAAACTCCCCCTGAAATGCATCCTCACAAATGCAATATGAATGCAAAGCTCTCCCTCAACTAAATCTCTCCTGAGTTCTCCCCCTTTTACATATTTTTAAATTTCTTCCCCTTGGAGAAGTACACTAATCTCTCCTCAAATTTTTCCCCCTTGTTGACAATGGACACATCAAGGGTTCTTTGAACTCAACTCCCCCTGAACTAGACAACTCCCCCTCAAAGTATGCCATGAAATGCAAGGAGTGTAACTGAAAGAGCTCAGAAGGGATGGAAAGCTAGTAATCACAAGTTCTAGCATACAGAGCAAGTGAGGGCAAGGAAGCATATAACAAGCTCAAATGAATCTATCTTACACATGTCAAGAGCAAGCTTGTTTTTTAGGGTTATCGAAAAGAAAGCATCACCGACAAGAATAGCACCTAGCAAGATAGGCATGAACAGCAAGATGCTAGCAATGCATACAAGGTGTGCTACTCTCAACCAAAGCATATACAACCAGCCATAAGCATTTTAGAGACTTGCAAATTTTAGATTTATACATTTGTATTCATAAGCAAGTTCTTTATGTGTCAGGGGTTATTTACTTGTCTTTTGCCACTTCTTACCAACCAATGCCAAGCCTAGGTTATATAACCATCAGAAGCTTAAGACAAGGTTTTGGTCATACACAGCCTAGTCCAAGTTCATGCCAAAGTGCAAAGGCAAGCTGTCTCGAACTAAATCAGTGTGACAAGCAAACCCATCTGGATCTTTCTCCATTCAGCACATAAAACACCACTTGTAAGCATTTTGATTCAGATTTCAATTTAAGCAATGTGTCATAAAAGCTTGGGCATAATCATAGCAAAGGCATACAACTAGCATATCCAGGTATGAAAAGATAGCATAGCATTCAACATTCCTACTCATGCTAGGTAGCCAAATCAAGTGGTGATCATGGTTTTTGATTTACAAAGAATAAAATGACTTAGCTCACAATTAGTATTCAATAGACTCAAGAGAGCTTAGCCAACCATGATCAAGCAAGCACTGTACCATCTAGCACAAGCAAGTACTAATTCTGCATTCCAAAAGAGCTCTAGTGCTAGTGAAGTGAAAATGCAAATGATACAATGCGATGCATGATATGATACAATATGCAAAAAAAAGAGACAAAGAGAAATAAAAGTAAGATAAAAGCAAATTCTAGACTATGGAAGCTATTCCTTACTGAAAGGAATAGCGTATTATCCCTGCCTAAAAGGGATAGCACACTCCAAGCTCACCTCTCAAGCGCACAAAAGCGCCAAACTCTAGGGGCTTGGTAAAGATATCGGCCAACTGGTTTTCAGATGCTACGTGGACTAAGTCAATGTCCCCCTTCTCATAGTGATCTCTCAGAAAGTGAAACCTCACGTCTATGTGTTTGGTTCTAGAGTGCAAGACGGGGTTCTTAGCTACAGAAATAGCAGATGTAGAATCAACTAGAAGAGGGATTTTTCCAAACCTAAGACCGAAATCACTAAGGGTGGCTTTCATCCATAAAAGCTGGGAGCAGCAGCTAGCAGCAGCTATGTACTCTGCTTCTGTGGTAGACAAGGATACACTAGCTTGCTTGCGAGAGGACCAAGAGACAAGAGAGGTTCCTAAGAGTTGGCATGTGCCGGAGGTTGACTTGCGATCAATCCGGCAGCCAGCATGGTCAGCATCTGAGAACCCTCTAAGACAAAGAAAAGAACCCGAGGAATACCAAAGACCAAGCTCAGGAGTGAATTTCAGATACCTGAAAATGCGCTTCACCGCTTGACGGTGAGAAGTCCTAGGAGAAGCCTGGTAACGCGCACAGAGGCAGACCGCGAACTGAATGTCCGGCCTGGTCGCCGTCAGGTACAGAAGTGAGCGGATCATCCCTCGAAATTCCTTTTGGTCCACCGCTTCCCCATCTTCATCAGCATCAAACGCCGTGTTTGTACTCATAGGAGTCGTCATGGGCTTGGAGTCACCCATCTCAAACTTCTTGAGTATGTCTCTTGTATATTTGGCTTGATGGATGAATGTTCCTTCAGGGCCTTGCTTGACCTGCAGCCCGAGGAAGAACTGAAGCTCACCCATAAGACTCATCTCAAATTCCCTGCTCATCTGTTCAGCAAAACTAGATACCAAAGCGTGAGATGAACCACCAAAGATTATGTCATCAACATATATCTGAACTATCTGGGTGTCACCGCCACGACTCAACAAAAACAAGGTCTTGTCTACTGAACCCATCACAAACCCAGACTTGAGCAGAAAACTCTTCAACCTAGCATACCAAGCTCTAGGAGCTTGCTTCAGACCATAAAGGGCTTTCCTCAACTTATACACCCGGTCTGGAAATCTAGCACTCTCAAAGCTAGGAGGTTGTCTCACATATACCTCCTCCTCTATGAACCCGTTCAGGAAAACAGACTTGACATCCATTTGCTGCAGTTTGAAGCCTTTAGAGGCCGCAAAGGCAAGCAAAATCCTAATGGCTTCCAAACGAGCTACAGGGGCAAAGGTCTCCTCATAATCTATCCCCTCCTTCTGACAGAAACCCTGGGCTACCAATCTCGCTTTGTTCCTCACAACCATCCCATCCTCACCCTGTTTGTTCTTGAAAACCCACTTGGTACCTATAGGGAGACAGTTTGGTGGAGGTTCAACTAAATCCCAGACATGGTTTCTCTCAAAGTTCTCCAACTCCTCATGCATGGCGTTCACCCAGTTAGGATCAGATAATGCATGTGACACATCCCGGGGCTCAAAAGAAGCAACATATGCAGAGTGGGAGAAAAAGGCTACAGAGTTAACCAAAGAGCGTGTGACACGCTGGTGAATATCTCCAATCATCCTGTGTGGAGGGTGATCCCGCTGGACTTGCCGAGATGGAACAATCTCGGAAGTCACCTCCCCTGCGTCCTCAGCGGGTTCAGCCTCTGCTTGAGCTTGCTGTCGGGGGAGTGAGGAGGCAGCTGTGGGCAGGGGTCCTCCTTCATCATCTGAACTCGTAGTAGAGGGGGCAGGAGCTGTAGCCGGTACAGTGGCTCCTGCATCACCATCATTAACCACACCTTCCTCATCCTCAAAGATGGGAGTGCCTTCTTCATCATCACCTGAAAGCTCAAAGGCAGGGGGTTGTGCAGAGCATAGTCTCATCAAAAGAAACCTCACAAGTCTCAACAACTTGCTTGGCCCCTAAAATCCACACACGAAAAGCCCTAGAATTAGAAGCATACCCCAGAAAAATCCCATCCAAACAACGAGACTCAAATTTGTCCAAATGCCCCGCCTTCTTCAGCACAAAGCACCTGCAGCCAAATGCTCGCAAATGCTTGACGCTGGGCTGCCTACCAAATCGAAGTTCATACGAGGTCTTCCCAAGGAAAGCTCGCAAGAAAATCCGGTTCGCAATGTAACAGGCCGTATTCACTGCCTCAGCCCAAAAGCGCCTCGGAGTCCTATGCTCATCGAGCATCGTCCGTGCCATCTCAACAAGTGTGCGGTTCTTGCGTTCCACAACACCATTCTGCGGAGGGGTATATGGAGAAGAAAACTGGTGTTCAAGACCTAGGTCACGACAGAAGTTTTCGAACCGAGAGTTTCTGAATTCTCCGCCATTGTCACTGCGGATAGCCCTCATGGCCTTATGACTCTCGTTTCTCAACCTCAGTACCAGATCCCGAACAAAACCAAACGCCTCATCCTTAGACTCCATGAAAAATACCCACGAGAACCGCGAAAAATCGTCCACAACGACAAGCACGTACCACTTCCCACTGACTGACACAACCTGAGCGGGACCTACTGTATCCATATGGAGTAGCTCACCCGAATAGGAGGTCATAACCTGAGACACAGGAATGTGAGAGGCGGCAACCATCTTGCCATGACGACAGGGGTGGCAAACTAAGTCCTTCTCAGCTCTCAATTTGGGCAATCCTCAGATTAGGCCCATTGAACTTAACCTGACTAGCAGATCAAAGCTCAAGTGACCAAGTCTCCTATGCCACTTCCATATATCAGCAGAAGGACTAGCAACCAAACAGCGCGCAGGGCCAGAAACAGATGTGAGGTCGACCCTAAAAACCTGACCAAAAGGTAGCAAAGAGCAAACAAGGGTCTCCTCAGCATCAAGAACGCAGCACGCACCTTTCTTAAAACGAACCTCAAATCCTTCATCGAGAAGTTGCGAAACAGAAACCAAATTGAACCCCAAATTCCGGACAAAGGCAACTTCTCTCAGGGAAAGCTTAGCGGAGAGCGAAACAGAACCAACACCCATCACTTTACCTTGACCATTGTCCCCGAATGTGATATACTCCTTGGTGCTTACGGGGTTGAGGCTGGAGAACCACTTGCGGTGCCCTGTCATGTGCCTAGAGCAACCGGAGTCCATGATCCACACGTGCTCCATGCCTCGATCCTGCAAAGTCAAGTAAAGCGACGGTGAGCAAACGGTCCGGCACTGGGGTTAGTCCCAAAACTGCTGTACCAGTGCCGAGCCATCTGCTCAAAAGTGGGGTAAGCACAATCAAAGAAATCATCACGACGATCAGGGTAACCACGACCTCCAAAGCGTGAACCCTCGAAAGCTCTCTCAAAGCCTCGGTCACGAGGTCCATAGCCGCGCTGAAAACGACTAGGAGCTCGGCCGGTAAAGCGTCTCTCACCACCAGGAGCACGAGCCTGAAAGCCGCCTCCTCTCTCACCACCAGCAAAGCGGTCTCTCATCTCACCGCGGTGGGGAGGATCTTACCTACCACCCTGGTAGAACTGATCCTGGTTCCCCCAAGCTCTCTCCTGCCTCTCAACCCGCTTCCTCCTGAAGCAAAACTCCTCTAGGTGGCCATTCCGCTGGCAAAACTCACAGTGGTAGACAGGCCTACTAGGAACTAGGTTAGGCCGGGACTTGGGCTTAGGTGGTGTGACCTTGAGTGGCATAGGCTGCTGGACTGGCTTCTTGCCCTTGGGCTTAAGCTCTTCCTCAACAATCTTGTCCAGCTTAGCCTTAGAAGGCTTGGGTATCGTACTGCTTGGGGCAGCCTTGGGTGGCTCATGGTAAACCCCATCAACAGTCTCACCTGGCTGGGTAGGTGCAGTCTTGATCTTAGCTGGGGCACTCTTCTCACCTGAAGTACTGCACTCACCAAACCCAACACCACTCGTCTCACCCTCAGCTCTCTTGGTGCTCTCTATGATCATCTCTAGTTGGGGTTGCCTCGCATATACCCAACTAAGCACCTCTCTCAACCTGTTGTTGTCATTCTGCAAAGACAACACCTCCTCCCTTAGATCCTCCAGAACTACAGTATGGATAGCACAAGTGTCACCGTCTAGGGAGGAAACCACAACAGCTTTCTCCAACTTCCTAATCGTGGCATCCCTATCCATCAGCTGCATCCTAAGGATTAGGCAGTTCTCAACTCTCAACTCACCTCTCAAGGTAGGACAGACCATACACGCACCCAAAAGCGTAGGTCTAGCCCTAAGCTCCTCAAGCTCCATGAGCTGCCCCTCAAACTTCTCCTTTAGAACAGCTAGCTCTCTAGCTAGACAGGGGCAAGACTCACACTCAAGCTCTCCACTCAAAGTAGGCTCATCCAGTTTGGACTGGAGTTTGCCTAGCTCAGCCTTCAGCTCATCTATCTCCTCTACCCGCTTAGCATACCTATCTCTCTGGTCACCAAGCTCCGTCATGAAGGACTCGCAAGTAGGGCACTCAATCTCACTGGGTTGGGGTCTCACACTCCTCAACCTCTCATTCTCCTCTAAAGCCTCATCAAGTTGGGCTTTCAACTTCTGCAGCTTCTTAGCTGCCTTCTCCAGCATCTTATCCTGAGCCTTAAGTTTCCGGCTGTTCTGCTCTAGCATCTCAAGGATTTCGGTTTGCTTAGGAGTTACCTCATCATCGGAAGAAGAGTTGCTGCCGTCATCCTTGTTCTCATTGTCCTCAAGCACCATGGAGCAAACCGAGCTCCTCTTGTCCTTGTTCTTGCGCCTGGACTTGGTGGAGACGAAGCACAAGCCAGCTGGACCGCCTTGATTGTTCCTCTTGTCCTTCCTGTACGTGATCTCCTCATCGCTTGAGCTCGACGAGGACGAAGAGGAAGAAGATCCGCTGCTGCAGAACCCGATCTCGGTGAAGAAGGCCTTGTTCCGCTTTCGGTTGTCCTTCTGGTAGCTCTTGAAAGCCTTCCGGAAGTTCTTCTTGCCGAAGGGACGCTTGCCGGAGCCGTGCTTGCTGGAGCAGTGCTTGTCAAAGCCTGGCTTGCCGGGGTGGTACTTGTCGGAGTCGCGGGAGTAGCTCTTGCCCTTCCTGTAGTAGTCGTTCTTGTTGGGGCACTCGGTGATGAAGTGGCCGACCTCTCCGCACTCGAAGCATTTGGGCCGCTCGCCCCTCTTCTTGCTCATCCGGTTGTCATAGGCTCGCTGAAAGCGACTAGACACCAGACACAACTCGTCATCCCCAAGTGTCGCTTGCTGCTCCTTTGTAACAGACATCAAAGCAGAAAACGAGAAGTTGTGTAATATGGGGTTAGTGACAGACTCACTAGAGGGGGTAGCCAAGGCCAGACTCTTGGAACCTGTACAAGCGAGGGAATCCCTCATCTTGTAATCTACCTCGATGGCCTTGAGCTTACTATAGAGCGCCTCTACTCCAATCGTATCGTACCCTGCCGACTCAATGATTGAGTTCACCTTGATCTCCCATATTTTTCTGTCCAAAGCATACAGCAACTTGACAGCCTGCTGATGATCGGTATATGGGAGGGCAGCGGGGGCAGAGTTGACACGCAACTTGTTGATGATCGACTGAAAGCGACCAAACAAGTCGTCTACTGACTCTCCCGGCTTCTGGACGAAATTCTCATATTCGCGCCGGTAAGTCTCCACAAGCCTAGCCTTAATCGTCGCAGTACCCTCATTGTGTGCACTAAGCAGTGACCATATCTTACGCGCAGTCTTAAGGTGACTCACTCTCTCATAATCCATGGGACCAAGCCCGGAGAAGAGAAAGTTAACAGCCTTGGCATTCGCCTCATGCTAAGCCACGATATCCTGCGTAGTACACTCAGCGACTGGAAGCACCACAAAAGTCGTACTCTGAGTAGCATCCCATATGTCCTGACTCTGGCTAACAAGGAACGCCTCCATCCTACCCTTCCAGTAGGGATAGCCATCGGAGCCAAGTACGGAAATTTTCCCAGAGTAAGTCATAGTCGCTACGGTTTCTTCACCGGTTAAGGTATGGGAAACCTAACCGGCTCTGATACCACTTGTAGGACCGAGACATGTGACTAGAGGGGGGTGAATAGGAGCACTTGAAAAACTCAAACTCAAACCCCCCAAAGTGCGATCTCACGAAAACACACACACACCCGATACCGTCCACTGAACAGATACGTATCGGGTGGAAAGCGGAAGCACTCGAATTAACGTCCAAAGAAAAGGACATAAGACGAGCAACCAAACTACACCTAAAAGAGCAATCACACTACATCCAGACAAACACACACAACAAAACAATCGAAAGCAACACGGCACAAACAAAACAGAACAAGCTACAAAGCTTGCAAATGTCTCACACTAGCCACTCAACACACTGAAGCGTGTCCCACTAAGAATAGGGAGTGAAGAGTATGGGCATGCAGTGGTTGACACAAACAAGCTTGAAACAAACAACACACACACGAGGAAGAACGAATTGGAAATAGAGAAAAATCCCTACGCGTGCAGCTAGACTATCCTAGAGCCTGACCGGACAGTCAGGTCTAGCTCCTAGAGCTTGACCGGACAAACCTACAGACCAAGCAGCTCAACACAGAAAGGCAGAAGAAGCACAAGGGACCGGACAGTCCGATTCTACCCGGAGGGCCTGACCGGACAAAGCTTCGGACAAAGCAACTCAACACGCAAAGTGCCGAAGAGAACAACGGACCGGACAGTCCGGTTCTACCCGGAAGGCCTGACCGGACAAAGCAGATGAGAAATGAACTACGGGTGGTGAAAACCAAAGGACCGGACAGTCCGGTTTAGCAGACCGGACAAAACTTCGGACAAAGAAACCCGAGACACACACTCGAGGTGGCCAAGCCTCGGTTTCTCCGTCACACAGACCGGACAGTCCGCTTGAACGGACCGGACAAATGGACGGATTGTCCGGTCAGGTCTCGCTGCTGGCCCGAGTCTGGACCCGAGAAATCAGCCCGCGAATCCACCAAAAAATCGACCAAACCCAAGCCAAAACTCAACCAAACTTCACGAAAACTTGCACAGAGGAACTTGATTCCATTCCAAAGTAAACCCCTCAAAAATCAACTCAAAATGATCTAGGGATTTACAGGAATTGCAGATCTCGTGGAAGTGGTGTGAGAAAACCTAGGAACCGAAAAACGTCAAGAACGGCCTCTGCTTGTGGTTGGATGATTCTAGCACTTGGCTAGTGAGATGCACCACATCTTAGCAAGGCAAAATTCTGGCAAAAGAAAGGTCTCATCCTTGGACAACACAAAATGAGCCAAAATCCAAGAAACGGGACCAAAAACGAAACTAGAAAAGGGGGCAAAGAGTGAGGAACGAAATTGCCGCTCTAGGACAAAGAATTTCTCAACAAGGAACCTTGGATTAATTCATGAAATCAGATTACAAAAGTTCCCTAGAGCTACCTCCCTTCATCCTCCCACTAATGACAAGATTAGACTAAACTAGGCACTCATCTCCTAGCTAATCCTCTCTCTTTCTCTCTTTGGACCTTGGCTGCTAGGGTTAGGAAATCCTAGGGTTTGTGGCTGCCAAGATGAGCTCCAAGGGAGCCTCTCAAGTCTATTTATACCCTAGGCCCTAAACGACACAATTACATTAAGACCCCTACTCTAAAAATGCCCGGAGGGGGCCAAACCGAAAAGATACAATCGGACGACTATGATGACGTCTTGATCATCTTCGGTTTCTTCGCCTCGCTTGGATGTGCGCCATGCAGCCAGTTGTCTAGAAGCTTCCCCCGGTTTTGAAGTCAGAAACCGGAAAACTTTATTCTGCGGGCTTCCTGGGCCAGGTCTTGGCCCAATCTTCTATCTTGGCGAGTCGGAGCCCAACCCACCAAGTCATTTGAACTTGGGTGGCGGTTTTGAGCCGAAGCCGCCAAAGCCTCTCTAGCACGCCTTCACGCCATGCACTCGGGTTGGAGCACCACGGTGGCACCCGGCTTCTCCAGTCCATCGGAGTTGCCTCGCGGTCCATCGGAGGGCTTACACCACCGTTGCCGAACCGCCCCTCCGTGTACCGAGCTCCCATGGCCGACCGACGCCGAGACTTGCCTCCGGTCCATTAGAGGACTTTTGCCTCAGTCCATCGAGGTCTTCGTCATCCTCTACCTCCAGTCCATCGGAGGGCCTCCAGTCCATCGGAGGGCCTGAGCTCGTTGACAATCACTCATCACACCAGGAGATAAATGAGGCCGGTCCATTGGCTCTCACATGACAGCAACGGATAGATACTGAACCATGGACTGTGAAGGGAAAGACATCGAGGGAGCTTCTCGGGAGGGCATGGGCGAAGGCATGCCATGCTGTAGGTATTCCAGGCCGAAAAGTTGATGACCCATACTTTAAGGCCGCCATCATGGAGACCCAGAAACAAGGTAACTACGTCTATTTTGAGTTGAATGTTTTCGTGAGGTGATTGTCTTCTCAATGCTTCCTCTTCTGTGATTGCAGGTGTTGGCATCAGAATACCAACAGGCAGGGAGATTTACGGAAAGTATTTGGATGAGAATGTGAAGGAGATTGAGAACGAGATAGAGAAATGGAAGAAAGATCGGGATGAATGTGGTGTGACCCTCATGTGTGACTCGTGGACGGGCCCTATGCGGAATTCGGTCATCAATTTTTTGGTGTACAGCGGTGGCACTATGTATTTCATTAAGTCTGTCGATGCAACAGACAAAATACAAGACCACCAATACTTATTGAAGGTAAATCCTGCAACCTTGCCTTCATCCTAATCCCTTAATGACCATTACTATCATACTAATGTCACCATGCCAATGTTGTGCAGGAGATCAAAGCAGTGGTGATAAAGTTGGGTTATCACAATGTGGTTCAGATTGTGACTGACAATGGCTCGAACTACAAGAAAGCGTGCGAGATTCTCACCGACCAGTTCCCTCACATGACATGGCAGCCTTGCCTTGCCCACACCATCAACCTCATGTTGAAGGAAATTGGGAAGTGGCCGGAGCATGAAGCTTGCATTCGAAGCGTCCAGCAAATTTGCAGTTGGCTGTACAACTCCAATAGTCTGCACAGCATGATGAGGCAGCTATTGGTGGGGAGTTGGTTAAGTGGAATGCAACAAGATTTGGGACAAATTACATGTTCCTTGAAAGCATGTTCAAGAAGAAAGACCAGTTCATGGCATGGTTAATCTCACCTGAGTTCAGAAACACCCGCTTCTTCAAAACTGAAATGGGAAGGTACGCTTTTGACTCCATGACAAGTCTTGAGTGGTCAAACAACGTGGAGTGGGTGATCAATGACGTTGAGCCTCTATACATATTTCTGAGATTTGATGACTCAGATAATAATCCTAATTTGGGTGAGGTCACACTGGAGTATCAAAACTTGAGGGTCACATATGCAAGTAAGTTCGCCAGCGACCGCCCCCGCTTTGAAAGGATCATGAAAGTGGTAGATGCAAGGATGGCCACTGTCATGACTGCCACCTATATGGGGACTGCTTGTGCTCTTAACCCTTACGTGCACTACACTATTGGAGTATCACAGTCAGTCATGTCGTTAGTGCGCACTGGGGTGGATAAAATGTTGGAGGTTGATTTTGCGGCACAGGCACTGCAGGAATTTGAAACATTCAGTAGGAAGCTTGGTGAGTTCTCAACTGATATTGCTAGGCGAATGGCAATTGACCGTAATACTCCACCAGCGGCCTGGTGGGCTACATTTGGGGGAGATACGCCTGTGTTGCAAAGGGTAGCACGACGCTTGTTGTCACAATGTGCGTCATCTAGTGGATGTGAAAGGAATTGGAGCACTTTTGCATACATCCACACCAAACTGCGGAAAAGATTGAGTCACAGAAAATTGGATAAATTGGTCTTTGTGAACTACAACCTCCGGCTGCGTCTGGATCGTGCTACCAAAGTTGCAGATCCCTATGATTATGATCCAGTTAGCAGTTTCATGGATTTTTCTTTGTACCGGCGGAATTTAGCAATTGAAGATTGGATGCAGCAAGCAAGGTCCAATGGAGACCCAGCTTTTGATGAAGACTCAGATTTCAGTGACACTCCATTGCCGAGCAAGATGTTCACTGACATAGGCCGTGCTGAGGGTGATGAGGAAGAGCTAGAGGCATGGGCCGAAAAAACTGTTGGGGACACACATCTAGGCAAAAGGAAGACTAAGCTTGCTCCGGAACAGAGAAAAGGCAAGAAAAAGAGGCCTGACGATGAGGAGGACATTGGTAGTCAGGACACCACTCCTGAACCTAGTGGGGGTAAGGGTGATGGCGATGGTCACAGTCACAGTGATGATGATGGTGGTTCCAGTAGCAGTGATGGTGATGGTGACGGTGATGGTGATGGTAATGCCGGCGGCGGCGGAGGTGGTTCAGGTTCGCATCAAGGTGGTGTCAGCCCATTCACTGGTGAGGACGCTTTCACCCATGCCACACAAGATACAGATCATGGAGCACCCTCATCACAACGACAGACAAGGTCCGCACGTCGACGTGGTCGACAGGCTCGCCTTCCATATGATGAAGATAGCTCCAGCTCTGCCTCCAGTGTTCAGTGGCCACCAGAGGGGAATGTTAACACCTACAGTAGTTCTCCACCGGAAGGAGGCTTTCTGTGGCCACCACCAGGGACTGTGAATCCGGTTGTTCCGCGGCAAATTGCATCATTGCCTTATATGGAATATAGCGGCATGCTACCACATGGATATCCATTCCCTCCATATGAGGAGCCTACGTATGTGCAGTTGCCTTTGCAACCACACCAATCTCAGTATGTGCAATTGCCATTCCAACCATTTGGTCAGCCATATGGCTCGTATCCGTATGAGGGACCACCGGGAGAGAGATACGAGGAGGAGTGAAGAATGCAGGTACTCATCGTATCATTATTATTTATCTGTGTTTCGCTTTCTCTACTTATTCCATCCATTTCATACAAAGTTTTAAATGCAGATACTATGCCTTACGACTAGTTTGGATTGACTACGGTGTATGGATGCATTCTCTTGTAGGCTTCATGTGCGCTTTGGACTTTTTTGGATCGACAAGCCCATTCACTGTGTTGTAATAATTGGACTATGGACTTTTGCATTTGGACTTTGGACTAATTGTAATAATTTTAATGGACTTTGGACTATGTAGGTGTGCACTACGGACATGAATTATGTGCTAAATGTTGTGTTTCTAATTGTTTGGTGGAGTTTCATATATTCTATGTACTATGAACTGTCAATGTACACATAAACAGGGGAAACTCTGTCAAAATTTCCAATTTTTACATACGCACGTAAATTTTCCAGCTGTTTCTCATCGTTTTCTTCATTTTCCGGTCAAAAAACACGGAATTCCGACGGTTTTTTCCGGAATTCCGACCGGGATTCTTCGGAATTCCGTTTTTGAATTTGAAATGGGCTTCCGGTCGGTTTTTGCGGAAACTGACGAAAAACCGGACGGTTTTCCGTTTCCGGTCCGGTCCGAGATTTGGAAAAAATTCGGAAAGGCAATCCCTGCTCACGAGGCCAAGGAAGCGGAGCGAGCTCCGAGAATGGAGCGCGGGGGTTGAGTGACAACAAGATCCGATCGACACGCTGAAGACAGGGACGGCCGGGGAATCGGGACCGACGACCTATCTCGGCTTCATGTCTGATCTTGCTGCTCTTCAGAGAAGAGTAGTCAGAGGGCCAGGAAGTCCGTCTGCCGGAGCACGGCGTTGTGGACGCGGCGGAGGTCACGGCCCTTGAGTGTCCGCCTGGCGACCACAAGCACAGACGACGAACGAGCGTGGCATCGCGCCGCCACCATGTGCGGCAGCACCATCTCCTGCTCCTCCTCGTCGGACTCGCCACCGCCACCCCGCCCGTCCTCCGCGCGCCACGCGGCCCTTCCCGGCCACACCAGCGGCACCCTCACCGGTGCAGACTGCCTCGGCGCAACGGTGGGTGCTACCACCGCCGCCGCCCTCACTGGCACGGGCACCCCCACCACCGAGTTGCAATCCTCGGCGAGGAGCGATGAGAGACCAAAGATCTGCGACACTGCCATGGCGCCACCTCGGACGCCGACAGTATGCGGGCCATACCCTGACTGCTGGCCACACCACGTCGCGCTCAAACGGCAGTGGCACGACGACAGGGAACGGTTCGTCGGCCGGCTGCTTGATGTGGCGGCACTGATGGGGTTGAGGGTGGCGTCACGCCGGCAACCGGGGTCAAGGGCTAGGTCGCACCGGCAGTCGGGGTCGAGGGCGGCGCGACGGCCAAAGACGAGGGCGGCGTCTGTGGAGGCACGAGCAGGCGGACGGTAGCGGCGGCGGAGATGGGTACGGAGGCCAAGGGGTACAATTGTCTAGTGCTGTTGGCTTTCAATTCCGACGTCAGACATTTGCACTCTTTTTCAATTGTACTATGGGCGAGATAAAAAACGAACGGAGGGAGTATCTTTTTTGAGTGGGTCTAAAACACTCTAGTGTCAAGGGCACACCAGTCGCTATCACCACATTTTTTTGCCCCGAGGCATAAACTTTTTATGGCAATGATTTTTTTTGGCAATAAGTTCATATCCCATTTCTTAGGAGTAAATCCAAACTCCGATCGGTATGCGGTGAAACATTGTGGTAGATCCCATTTGGGAAGGTATTGACTTACCCATTCACCCGATGCTCGCCCTAGCTCCCCTTTCTTGCTCTTCATACCCAATTCTCCACATCCACCGGGCAATCGGGTTGATGGTTTTAATCTTGCCGTGCGTGAATTTGCTCCATTGTACACACACTTTCCCCACCTCTCCCTGTCTTCCACATTCATTTCTCTCCTTCCTCCCCTCTCGCCTCACCCGTTGATGGCGGCCGCTTCTCTACGAGCTCGGCACGCTCCTTCCCCCTCTCGCCCCTTCCCCGCCGGACACCACCGCCGCCGACCACGCCTCCTTCTGCACGCACGCGTCACAGAGCTAGTTGTCGCCGCGCTCCTCCTCCTTCATGTTGCCGCCTCGTCCTGCTCGGCGCTCACCTTCCCCAGGCTCGGGCTCGCCGGACACCGCCACTGCGCTTGGAGGTGTAGGAGTTGCCCATGGCGGCCAGATCCGGTGGGAGGTGGCCCTCTCCGGCGGGGAGGCGGCCCCAGCGCGGCCACCACCGCTCCCATTGTCGGCCGCACCCCCTCCCCACGCGCGGCGCGGAAGGCGGCCGGATTCGATGGGAGAAGTGGCCGCCTCGTCCGCCTCGTGCTACCCCACTGCATATGGCTCTCCGCAGCCGGTCGGCGTCATCGTCGCTCCATCCTTCCCTGTGCTTTCCTCGGCAGCCATGGCGATGACCTCGTGGCGGCCGGATTCGGGGCTGCCGCGGGCGCTTGGAGGTGATGACGACCTCATGGTGGCCGGATCCGGGACACCATGGACTCTCTCCGCCACGGCAGCCGCCCTCCACTGTGGCCATTCCCGCGCCTCCGGCAGCCTTCCCTGCGGCGATCCTCCTCCCCTGCTCCTCCTTCAATATGCAATTTAGTAGGTTTTGGTTAGGCAAAATGATGGTTTTTATTAGGCTAAATGATTGTTTTCATTAGGCAAAATAGCATTTGCATTTTTGCCTAATGATTCTGGTGTTTTTGCCTAGTAACACCAATATTTTTACCTATTGGATAGTCCATTATTGCCTATTGATACTTGTATTATTGTCTTCTCGTGAATTCTGTTTGTACTTTTTTTTGCGGGAGGTAAACATGGTTAGGTGAGGCCAGATGAGGCAACGAGTTGTGGGGTTGTGGGGTTTTTTCCTCAGACTGACTGACGTGGGCCATTCCATTTTTTCCAAAAATAGAAAAGTTGCACTTGGACAGACCAAAATATTGCTAAATATAGGTGTGTGTGCAATATGGCCAAATTACGGCCGTGCGTACGTTAGGCACTCCCATCGATCAATCCTCAAGATCGATCACCGTCTAAACACTGTACTACCTACAAACTAATACTATTACAATACTTGAGAATAACATGGTTACTACTGCAAAGATCTCTTGACCAAGAAAGACTTCCAGGGAAGAAACTTCAGACAAAACCTACAGTCATTGGCCCCACCCTGTTCATTTTGCCTCGCTCAGTCAGGTTGACCCACTCTGACCGATGCACAACGAAACATCGAAAATATTGAATGGTGTTGACAACAAGATTTTCTTGAACAGAAGGAAAGGATAACCTGTTGGGAACATACTCCTTTCATGTTTTATCACCACCTCGAATTGGTCACGTTTCTGAACAAATCGGTGGAAGAGCATGCCAACTTACCAACATGCATGAAAGGAAAACAATCAGTGCCATGGATGGGTGTTTGAACTCCGAAGGAGGCATAAAAGGCAAACAATCACGGACAGCTTACGATATGTAGTCTGACCTATAGTTTGTACCCTCTTTCAACTATGGAAATGGATATATGTATCATCAAAATTCGAAATTACATGATCAACATATTCTGGCAGCTGCAGACATTGTAGATATAAGTTGGCCGGCACAATGAAATATGCCACAAGATGCTGTTCGTGTAATCGTGTAGTTGGGATGTACCCAGTCTATTAACATTTTCCATGTACCTAATGTTCGGAGGAGAATATCAACACTCACAAGCCTAGCTTGCAACTCATTTCTGAAATGAAAGAAAGACAATCCATGTTCTCTTGGGAGCAATTTACAGGGAACGAACCCACAAAAGATACTCATAATAATAGAACAACTAAAGATGACTCAACATTGAACATGAGAAATAGAATCAAGTTCAGAAGTTATTACACCAATATTGAAAAGTGCTAACCAGAGTAAATAAACCAGTGCAAAAGATAAAGATGTGGAATTGACTGGCGACTAAAAACCTGATTGGATCATTCAACATGAAGTAGCCTCAAAGAACAGGTTCCATGGCATCTGGGGCTGGGCATGCTGATTTACAAGACATGAAAAAATAAGGTCGGTTTTACTAGATTCTCATCTTCTTCCTCCTAACATGATGGATGGCACTTAATGCACTTCGTATTATCATCTTGAAGGGGAAATTTATAGTTACCAACCAAAGAAGGAGGCCATGCCATAATATAGGGGTGTGCACCACTGTCAATTGTCCTCTGAAACAGATTCTCCAATTTCATGGTTTCCAGGCAGAGGGACATGAACCAGCTTGGGTTCAGGGAATCAGGGAACTTCTTTGAAGTTGCCAAGTACGCAAAGCCATCCCTGACTTCTACAATCAGCAGCTCATCATAGTTGCTCTTCAGTTTCCCGAGAATCCCATCAAGCTGTCCATCTAATGGGGTGGCCCTGTTCAGCACCCACTTCTCGACACCATCACCATCCGTTCTCCGCAACATCACACCAACGGTGAAGTCAATAGCATACACAATACAGCGCATACCGCTGTTTGTTTCCCCGACGCTGAAGCTGCAGCGCCGATTCCTCAGGAATTGAGGGAGCTCCTCAGCAGAGAACTCCATTGTCGCCGTGTTCAGGGTGACCATATACTTGTTATTCTTGTAAACCCAGTACACGAACCCATTCGATTGCATGTTGCTGTTCAGAAGCCAGAATTTTGAACGCCGTGGTCGCCCTGGGACATCCACCCATGGGTGAATTTTCCACTCCCGCGTGTCCGAGGAGAAGACGGTAGCCCGGACCCTGGACTCGTCGTGGGCAAGAAGCACCACTCGGAACGACGTGGGGTCTTCCTCGGAGCATAGCAAGCAGGCGTTGAACTCGACGGGAGTGCCACGGGAACCTTCAAAGATGTCCGCATGCCCATCGTCAATGAAAGGTTGGATCTGTGGAGCCATGGGATTTACTACCGCCATGGCTTGCTCACAAAACTGATCACCATTACGGAGGAGAACGTATCCGCCGCGGCAGTCGTGAATCTCCCAGGTGTGGGGCTTGTCGGGGTGCTCCTGGATGGATGTCAGGAAGAAATCGCTGCCGCGGACGGCGGCGGCCAGGTCCCGGTCGCGGCGCCGGGTGGGGACGAAGGAGGGGAAGGCCGGGAGGGCCGGGAGAGCAGGGTGTTGATAGGTGCTGGGGGGTTCGAAGAAGAAACCGAGGAGGGGCGCCGGGTGGAGCTCGCGGAAGCGGCGGCGGAAGGCCGGGGAGGAGGCCACCGCGCGGCGCCACGGCCGGCAGGCGATGGCGGCGCGGACGAGCGTCGCGAGGGAGGGGAGGCGTAGGAAGATCTGGAGCAGAAGGTCATCGGTGAGAGAGTGGATGGTGGTGGTGCTGGATTTCTTTGGGCGCTTCGCCGGCGGCAACTGGGTTGGAGACCTCTCGTGCTCCCCCATCGCGGCAGTGGCAGTGGTGGCGGCGGCGGCGGCGGCGGCGGCGAGGGAGATGTGATGCGGTGGTGGTTCCGGAATTGCTCGCCGCGGCGAAAAGTGGACAATCCGTCGCTGAACGGATTTCTCTACCGAGTTTTTACGTTTTGGGCCTAAACCTGAGAGTACTCGGCCCATCTCAGCATCTCCATGCCAGTCGCCGAGTCGCGCTCGATTGTTTGCTCTCCGTGACGTCCAGTTGTTTCTGCTCGCTTATTCTGTTCTGCCACGTTCTGTTGTTTCCGATTTGAGTTTTTGCTTCCGTTGTTTTTTTTATTTCTTCAGTCTTTCTTTCCATTTCTTCTGCGTACGTTTCTTCACTTTCTTTCTTTTCCTTTCATTTGTTTCTTATTTTCTGTTTCCTTCTAGATTAGAATGAAATTTTCTTCACTTTCTTTCTTTTCCTTTCATTTGTTTCTTATTTTCTGTTTCCTTCTAGATTAGAATGAAATATTTATCTTATAATTTCTTAGCAGTTAGCACATCTTACCACTATCTTTTTCATAGTACACCTTATTACTATATTTTTCTCATTTCTTTTGTGCTCCTTTTATGTTTTTCTCCTTTTGCCTTTTTAGAGTTGTTTCAAATACATTGCAATTTTTTTTAAGTAATCTTGTTTCCCAATCAAACACCAATCATCGACTGATTTGTTCTACGTATAGGAAATTATTTTTGCTATATATATTTTTTGTTCCACCAAAATTACATTATTTGCTCAACTAGTACATTTTTTAGTATAATGCAGTTTAAGTGTAATATTTAGCTTATAATTTCATATAATTTATTTTTCAGTGTACAAATATTTGTTCTATGTTAGAATATTTTTTTCTATGTTGACTGATCTTTGTTTTGTGAGTTTATATTTTGCTTACATATAAATCATTAATCTAAGAGTTCAATATTTGTTCTAAGTTTAGTTACTTTTATTCTGTGAATTACTATATTTTCTAGAGAACTTTTAGTATATACATCTTCTCCTAACTTCATATAATTTTTCAAGGTATATACATGATTAATATCAATAAATTGTAGTTTTTTCTATGTCTATACATTTTTCTTATGTGAGTTTGTTCAAGGTACACAATATCCGAGATGTACAATTATTTTGTTCCATGAGTTTGTATCATTCATTCTAGGTGCACAAAAGTCATACAAAATGTTTAAACTTACTAAATGTTTTTTTAAAAAATAGCTAAACATAGTCAAGCATGGTCATCTATTGAAGATATTGTTGTAAATAATCTAATGGTGCAATTGAAATTTCATTTTAATTTTTTGTTTAAAAACTATAGCTTCCTCATGTTAAAACTTTGTACATGACTAATCTTGATTGTTTATTTTTTGTTATGTATTCCCTCCAAGTCTGAAATTCTTAACGTTTTGGATAATGATTGGGTCAAACATTTAAACTTTGACTATGAATAACTTTTAAATTATTTGGTTTTGAAACTTTAAAGTCATATCATTAGATTTGTCTTAAAAAGTGCTTTAACAAAAGTATAAATTTGGTATGGTATTCATTCATATTCTAATAGAAACATTGGTTAAAACTATGTTTTGGAGACCGTGTCAATGTCCAAAACGACAAGAATTTCGGACCTGGAGAGAGTATGTGTATTGAACAGTTTTTTCTAGTAGATGGAACATATTTTCATGCTCATAAAACTATTTATTTTTCATATGTAACTATTTCTGCTAGGACAATTTATTATGAGCATAGAGTAATTTATTTTGCATGTTGAACAATTCATATTGTGTTTAGAACAATTAATTGTCTGTGCAAAATAATTCATTTTTATGCATAGAACAACTCATTTTGTCGACAGAACAATTTATTGTGAACGTAGAACAATTTATTTTGCACTTAGAACAATTCATGTATAGAACTATTCCTATTGTGCATAGAACATCTCATTATGTGCTTAGAACATTTTATATGTATGTAGAATAATTTGTTTTTATATTTAGAATAGTGTATTACACATTTAATAATAAGTAATTTTGCATATAGAACAATAACGAGTCAAAATAGAACATGTGAAAGACAATAGGTAATTCATTAGTGTGCTAGCAATCTGTCCTGCTCAACAAGTCCTTCACATAGATCAATTTATTATGCATGTAGAACAATTATTATACATATAGAACAATTAATTATGCATGTAGAACAATTAATTATATGTGTGGAATGGTTCATACTCGCTCCAGGTCTGAAATTATTGTCGTTTTAGACAATGACACGATCTTCAAAACATAATTTTGACCAATATTTTTTATTAGAATATATAAATGAATATCCTACTAAATTTATACTTTTGTCAAAGCATTTTTTTTAAGAGAAAGCTAATGATATGGCTTTCAAGTTTCAAAACCAAATAAATATAAAATTATTTATAGTTAAAGTCTAAAATGTTTGACTTAATCATTGTCTAAAACGACAAAAATTTCAGATCAGGAGGGAGTATTTAATATGGAACAATTTATTATTAGTAAAAACAATTTATACTGAGCACAAAATAATTTATTATGTTCGGAGAACAATTTATTATGTGGTATAAATAATCTGAGTCATTAATCTCGGCCACAGAATTGAAAGAAAGAGCGGAATAGAAGAACGGGCACGTAAATGTGGAATAGAAAAACGAACACGTAAATAACTATTATGTGGCACTGGCCGGCCTAATAGAAAATCGGCCCAAAATTCGTAGCGGGCGGGTGGCTACCTTCAGCGACAGAAGCCTTAGTCGTCGCTCCAGCAACGAATAGTTGCCCCCGATGGTTTCTCTCCTTTCGAGAGATGGAGCAGAGGGACTCAATTTGCGTGCTTTTCAACAAAAGGGACTCAGTTCGCGCGTCTTTCTGAAATTAACACGAGACATAAGTTCTTCATTTTAGATGTTTTCCTTCTCTTTACTTCCTTATAGATTTTCTTCATTTCTTTTTCACCTACCAAGCTTAGTGGAATGACCCTTTTGCCCTTGCCCTTCTCTGTTCAGATCGAAGCCAATTGGAAACGGATCGAGGTGAAGAAGCACCCTGCGTCGCTGGCCACGGTGCTGGGCACGCCGCTTGCACAACCCGGCCACCCCCAGCCGCGCTCCTCGACGCCGCCCTCGCCGCTCGCCCAGCCCAATCGCCCGCCCCTGGCCGCGCCCCTCCACGCCGCCATCGCCGCTTGCCCAACCCGGTCACCGCCGGCCACGCCCTCCACGCCACTGCGGTGGCTCTAAAGCGTTGATGACCTACCGGAGTGGTGACTCGCTTGGAAGCATGGAGGCTAGGCCGAGAGAAACCAGGGGCAAAAGGGTCATTCCACTAAGCCTAGGAGGTGAAAAAGAAAAGAAGAAATATCTAGGCTAGTTTGACGACCCCATTTTTCCTAAAATGAAGAAAGAGGAGAAAAACACCGAAATGAAGAATTCCCGGCCTCAGTGTCAATTTTATAAAGGCATGCTAATTGAGTCCTTATGTTGAAAGGTGCACGAATTGAGTCCCTCCCTATTCCTAAAATCTTTTCTTTCCTTTCGGTTCAGATTATCATTATCGTGTTCTTTTTCCACGGAATTTTGTTGGGTGAACTATCCCAACTAGCATCCAAACAATAAATTTGGTACTGAAACCCATTAAAATACTAGTTGGATTTAGCATTCAACCCAACTTAATTTCAACAAATGCAATGTCTATATCCAAATAGACCATATAAATTTATCTTAACTCGTCTCATCCAAACCTAATTCAATTCCAGCATTCCACCCCCCCCCCCAACACACACACACAGTGTAGCAGGTTTAGTCGTCTGAGTCTGAGTACAAGGTCCCACATGTTAAACTCTCTCTAT
This sequence comes from Paspalum notatum, assembly GCA_022530915.1. Classification (NCBI taxonomy): domain Eukaryota; kingdom Viridiplantae; phylum Streptophyta; class Magnoliopsida; order Poales; family Poaceae; genus Paspalum; species Paspalum notatum. The sequence continues at coordinate 19,521,982 of CM039686.1, forward strand.
CAGAAAAGGTAGGAACATGTGTTAGTGATTCGGATAAGGCCCAAAAGTTCCCATCTTCTGATATTCCGAATCTGCATTCTAGTAAAGTATGCTAATTAGCAGACTGACAGCGAACGTGGACAGCAAACTCGATCTTAAACGGCGCAGGCGGAATCCACCAAACATCCACAACAATTTTGCAATATAATATTCCAATATCTCCACTTGGGCTCAGTTTCATTTCACATCAATTCTATCTATCTTTGTAATTTATATTTCGAAAACAACTTTTTATAACCTAACATCTCCCGAGTGAACTCTTTCGCTCGTCTTCTACCCTACCTAAGCAGGCCTAAGCACTTCGTTCCTACGCATACTAGTATAGGTACTAATACAAGGAGCTGCTATGGTATTCTATGCTGGTGGGTGTCAAACAACTCCTATTACATATGATGGACACATTGAATTAAGACTCGATTTACTAGGATGAACAGTGCTTCAGCCTATCTTGGGTGCATTTTCCATTTTTGAACAAACTCAACTAAAGTTAGTTTGCGGGGTGTGAGGTTTTGCACTAGGCAACCCACAGAAAAGTGGTTGATAAACTATTTAAGCCAGAAATACGTTCACATGAACGGAGCAGCAAACATACAGAGTCATTACATGCTAGAGAGAGCATGAGAGAAAAAAAATCATTTTTGGCACATCATGAATATTGATTTTCTTGAGCTTAACTTTTTTGCTATAAGCTACAAATACTAGTATTAGCCTAATATATTTTTTAGAATTATCAAACATAGAAAATAGTACTCGTAATATACACTAGTTTATAAGGCATTAAACTTTACCATTCCATTACAGCATCGATACATCACTTTTAATTATCAAACAATTACTAAGGACTGATCATAGCATAGTGAGTTTTCTGTAAAAGTTGCACGTGTAATGGAGTAAGCACGACGGACATATATAATTGCAAAGTTTAATGTGTTTATTTTGTATTTTTAGGGGAATTAATATTAGTACGATATGGGGCCCAATTTGTACGGAAAACTAAATATGGCAAGCAAAAGCTATTGTAAAAATCCTAACTCATTCGGAGTAGGTTAGGTCCCCTTCCTGAAACACCCACTTTCTCATTTTAAGTATCTAGTCATTTAAGTTCTTCATTTTAACTATGCCCAAGAATTTTGAAAAAATATTAGTGGGACGAGGCCGCTCTGCCATGGCCCGAAGCAAGAGAGCCCACGTCATCGTCCTGGGCAGTGTGGTTGACTGAGGTGTCTTACCATGTCGGTAAAAGTGGCAAAATATTAAGACTTGTTCGAAAGACCGTGACAAAAACTTAGACGCTATCCGTAAAAGTGACACTAAGAAGTGACACTAAGTTAAATATCCCGTATAGCTACCGTGGAGAAATAATAAGATGGAAACCCAAGGGGCGTTTGTCACAGCGGTGATGGCGGCTCTGCGGCATGGATTCGGCGGTGTGTACCATGGGAGAGGAGGCAGATGGGCGCACAGGCTGCGCGGGACGACAGCAAGCCTGGGGAGATGGGTCTTGAGGCGAGAAAGAGTCTCGATGGGGCTGCTCCACGGCAGCAGCGAAGCTCTCCGCCGGACACCTCGTCGACGGTGAGGATAGAGGCGATCAGGGAACGCCTTTCAGGTCGGAAAGGCCAGAAAATCGGGCCGGAATTCCGTTTCCGGTCTCTATCGGGAAAGGAATTTCGGTTCAGAAATGGGTAGATTCTGGTTCCAAATTTAAAATATAAAAATCAATTTTTTTGATCAAATCAAAATTTTGCAACAGTAAAAACGGAATGGTAAGGCTAATGTTACCGGAGAGTGAAAATGGGTGTGTAAAACACTGTTTGCGCACTGTACACAGAGTGAAAAAGTAATGATTGCGTACTGTATACAGTATGAATGAACTTTCTGGTGACACCAGCCTAAACCCCGAAGGCGATGAAGGGATTCAAGGTGGTGGGGAATAGGAAGACGGTATTGAGGTGGTGTCCGCGCGCTCGCTAGTTCGGCACGGGAGGCCGGAGGAAAAGAAAGTTTCTAGTCCCTGCCCTTGTTAGGCTATTCCCAACCTTTGAGTAAAGGTGTTGCCTATAATACTGTTTGATACTGCAGCGTTTCTATACATAAAGAGAGATAGTTGAAATAATGGAGAAATAGTGGAATAGATAAAAGTTTTACTCTATGGTTGGGGATGGTTTACACCGGACCGCTAGACCTGAACAACAGGTACATGCAGCCAGAAAGCAGATGCTACATAGTAGGAGTACCTTCCACTTCTAGTAGCCCTGCCTCTACCTCTACCTCTATGGCCGGCTGGTGGGAGGGGTTCCTTCTAATTGGCTACAGACAGTACCGAAATTAAATGCGCTACTGATATGGAGTAGGAAACGGGAGAACCGCTTGCTTTAGGCTATCTCCGATGAGATTGTCTAAAACGTTAACTATACACCCCAGCGCTACTGTAGACAGAGAAATGGATAGTTAGAACAATAAAAAAATAGCAGATAGATAAGCCATTTTAAACCATGGTCGGAGATGGTCTTAGCCTCCCGACGTGCTCGTGCTGTCTTGCAGTTGCGGGTGCGCTACCTGCTCTGCCGATCGAGGCCCGCCCGATGTCCGGAGCAACAGCGGTGTGCCAGCTGTCTGTCACCTGAACCTGATGCTGCCGCGTGCATGTGGTTGCGAGGGAGCTTTTCGGCTGCTTTCTTCTTGACCTCCTCACCTGATGATCGAGTATGGAAACATTTTTGACATGGGGCGTGTTTAGATGGTTGAAAAAACACTGTTCCGAACTGAAAAGCACTGTAGAATCACTGTAGCACTTTTCGTTTGTTTGTGGTAAATATTGTCCTACTATGGCCTAACTAGGCTCAAAAGATTCGTCTCGCAAAGTACATCTAAACTGTGCAATTATTTTTTTATTTCATCTACATTTAGTATTCCATGCATGTGCCGGCATTTTGATGTGATGGAGAATCTTCTTTTTGCATAGTGAATTTTGGGAGAAAATTGGGGTACTAAACACACCCATGATGATGCGTACACTCTAGCTGTACTAAGGGCAGTTCCAACGTTGAATCTAAAGGGGTGCTAAGAAGAGAGAAGAGTGAAAAAGAAGTGCTATACATTGAAAGAGGTGAAGCTAAGCTAGAATTGCTAAGCACGGGTGCTAGATTTTGTACCCGGTGCAAGCAATAGAAAATTAATTCTTCTACCCCTCGCTATGCGTGCTCCTCTGCTCCTTGCAGCCACCGAAAAACATAAAGTTTATTCTATTTGTCATGGGTCCTACCATTAGCATCATCCGGTATCTAAGATATTGGAGCGTTTTGAGCTAAACTAGCACCTCGCATGTCGTATCTTTGCTTGCACCATGTGAAGGTGCTGTACACTGGAGTTGTTCTAATGTTTTTTCAAGACAATAACGAGCCTGCTATACTAGTAATAACTGCTAATAGCAGATGACGAAACTCTGGAGCCTTGATTCTGGCTGTGACTGTGAGAGAGCCAACGAACAGATCGATATTATATCCCCGTCGAGGACAGGTAGATGGCTAAATTCAGTGGTGTAAATGTACAATATCGCTAGCGTTTGTACTAATAATGATGTCCCAATTAAGTCAGGTGTGGACACAAGGACGCGGCAAAATAGTGCGAAAGGTGCAAAGTGGCGATCGATGAATAAACGAGTGGATCGACCGAAAGCGGATAAAAGATGTCTGAGAGTTATCCGGAAACCACTTATAACCACTCAAACATATTGTCCTTAATGGCCCATCATGCCAACGCTTTTTTATTGAGAAATTGAGAACACACTCCCTAATCAAAAGTGGATATATATAGTCTCATAGCATTAGGGTCGTTTTCGGTTGGTCCACTCGGATCTCCAAAGTAGACATTCTCAAACAGAAAAGCTAAACATCTTTCGGTTGATTGGAAGCTGTTTGACAACCGATTTTTGGGCCGTCCGATGGACACGCGCCGCGCGCTGTCGCTCGTTCGATCAGACGCTACGTGTGACTCGTTTTGGCGTCTGATGTGTGGGTCATGTTGTCCGTTTATATTTTTTTTTGGACCCGCACCATTTGTTTTCGCCTCCGCATTCATTTCCGGAATACTCCAGGCCACTCATCTTCCTCGCGGCGGAGGGGACAAGGCGATGGCGATTTGCTCGTCTTCCTCGCAGTGGAGTGTGGAGGTGATGAGGCCAAGGCGATTCCCAAGCTAGTGTTCCTCAAGGTTCGTCCATGACCCTTTCACGATTCCCCTCACCATGTGTCTATGCTGTTGGGATTGGATCTAGTCGTCAGGGGAGCGGATGATTCTGAATGTAAGATGGGGGGTTGTGGGGAGACTTGGTCGTTTGATGATGCGCTGTTTTAGGATCGATTCGGGGATGAGGGGGGCGCCCAACTATCTGTGATCTGTTTGAATTTTTTATCGTGATGGACCTGATCGAGGAGGAGGGTACATAGGCGGTGATTCAGTAGATGAAGATTGGGAAATCGATTGATTTGTTGATTATGCGGCTGGTAGCTTATTGCTGTCCCCACTGTTGGTTTTTATTTTTACTTTTTTTTTAATTTTGTGTGACGGTTTTTTAATCTGGGATGTGCGTCAGTTTTTCGCTGTTGGCGCAGTGTCCGTGTTTTTTATGTCACCTCCACTCCAGCCCCACTAAAAATGGCACAGTGAATCATGGACCTGATCTGTGTTGTGTTGTGGCGTTCTGATCTGCTTTTGCCAATAAAGAAATATATGTGTTTCTGCTTTTATTGTTGTGTTTTTCCCGTGAATCATCGAGCTGATCCGAGCGCAATCATCAGACTAGAACTCAGTTTCCAAGTAGGTACTCATTAGATTAGAACTTTGAAATGTGTATGAATCATCAGGTTCCACGAATTTGATCAAGCGTGCATCTGAGTACGGTGGTATTTGTGATGACCCATCAATTTTTAGCTATAATGTGTTACATGATGGCTACGTCAGACACTGTAATCACACTTATATACACTGTAAGTGCACTGTAAGACACCCTAATCACAATGTTATTACACCCTAATTTACACTGTAATTACACTGTAAAGGCACCCTATTTTACAATGTAATTATACCCTAATTACACTGTAAGACACTCTAATTAGTCTAGTACTTCCTCTGAGTTCAAAAATAAACTAGTTTGTGACAAATATTCAAAAATAGAGGTACAATAAACCTACCGTAACTCTAATATAAACCTACTGTAACTCCAGTGCAATTCTACCGTAAGTCTTGCATAAGCCTACCAAAACTCAGTTCTTTTCCAAAACTCAGTTCTTTTCTATTTATAACAGTTTTTAGTTTAAAAATAGACTAGTTTGTGCTGCCCACCACTGCCTGTGCTGTGCTTGACTGCTTGTTCCGTGAACAACGGATTGGCGCTGATCGCCGCTGTCGACGCACGCCATTCCGTCCACCGCGATGATCAGATTCTGACTTCTCCATTGTTGTTGTTTCCTATAGCGATGCCGACCGGTTGAATGTTTTTTTTTTGCCCTAAGCTAATATGATTGAATAATTTATTTACTGATTATAATTTATATTTCAATTAATATTGGTTTCTTAAATTTCATTTTCTATACAATCATGTCTAAAAGGTATTTCAATTAATATGTATTTCTTTCTCGATATGAATAGATAATTTTTTAGATACAATTCATGTATCAATTAGTAACATATATATTATATATAATACTTATTTATAAGGGCTCTATTTTAAATCTTGTCCCGGCCCTCAAAATGTCAGAACCGCCGTGTGTGTTTTTACATTTACAGTTTTTTAAATTACAATGTCCATCCTTACAGTTACAGTTTGTATTTTAAAATTACAGTTGCAATTTTTAAAATTACAGTTGCAATTTTTAAAATTACAGTTGCAATTTTTAAAATTACAGTGCACATTCTTACAGTGTGCCCATTCTTACAGTGTGCACAGCTACACTTAGCTGCAAGCCCCTTAGTATGAAATTGAAGACCAGACTGTTTCTCCATGCATATGTTAACCTACTTCTGCGTCAAATCCTGGACCTCAATCTGGCTTTTGGCCCCAATCTGGACTAAAACAGTGTGATGGCTTTTGCTTGGTTCATCCGGGAGAACTGTGGTGTTCAGTTTGTTAAAAAGTTCAAGTTTGCATTTTGATGATGTCTCCAGAATCGTCTTTTGTTTGGCACTCTTGGTCCCTCGAGCGCTTTTGTTGCGTGGACAGCAAATGTGCACTATCCATGCTGTTTCTAAGATCTCTCTGAGGCCAAGGGCTGAAGATGACTTTGAGCAGCTTAAACTCAATAAGCTCTAAAGTATGGTGTTTCCTAAGTTCACCACTGCAGCAGTTCAATCTTTTGTGGTATGCTATTTATGGTGACTGAGGTGGTTTGTAAATGCGTTTGCTGCATTATATAGATATATGAGAAAAACACTTTTGATAATGCTTATTATTAGTTTTGGAACTCTCTTTTAATATTTTCAAGTTGGTTTAAGGTGCCAAACTATATTGTATATGTCATGATATGTTTGATTATGTTACCCCTGTGTTTGGTATTGCAACAGTATAACTCTTTTTTTAAACCGTCTGATGTGTTTTGGATGGCTACAAAATTCGAGTGACAGAAGCATATTTATCACCTGAATTTTGTCCAGACAAAAATCGAGTGATTTGAGACCTTTTGACAACCGAGTGACAGAAGCCCCTCAAACAATCGAAAGATGAGTAGACAGACTATGGTGAAACTCCACTTAAGCATCCCATAAGACCCTTCTATATTGACCACACGTAATAGAGATTTCGAGGCAAGCCCTTTGACTGCCACATTGCATAACGAATGTGGGTTTTTAGGGAAAGCTCCGCATGCCATACCAGTGCACTATAGTTAGAAAACTGAAGCCTAGCCGTGGCACACCAATAAACTCTACCATGGATGAGTCTTCTCTGCGAGGAACCTTTTGATGATGAAACTCCACCAAAGCATTGCGCAAGACCCTCTTATCTCTTACTCTCTGCAAGGTCCACCGTGTGATGCTGCATGACACTGCCCGTATCATGTGCATGACTAAGCATTGTCCCAAAACGTCATAAGCTGTCTCGATTGCTCTTCGGTGAGGATAAGTAGCAGGAAGGAACTCATCTTTCGTTTTGCGACTACTCTAGATACACATCATTGCTCTATCCTACTATCACACCGGTCTAGCTAGATGACGTGACGAGGTTTTGGCACTCTTTTAGTTGGCATTGAAACATCGTGCGGTTCGTCTCGGATGTGAAAGATTGATTACTCAGGGCGCCGCGACACTGCTTGATATCTGTACCATTAAAGAACAACCAATGTATTCAGCGATTGCGTGCGATGAATACTTTCCATCGTTGTGTCTACATCGCGTCTAAGCTAGCCGCTTCCGTTACCATGCCCCGCTTTTCTTTGCCAGCTTAAGCTTTATCGCGGCACTCTCCATGGATGGTAGAGGTAATGCGTTGCGTCACAGCTAAAAGGTCGGCACATGACATCATCCCCTACAGCCTTACTTAGCTAACAAAACCAAAACAAGACGTAGCAAATGAAATGGAAAAGAATTGCAACCACACACACAATTTGTTTCTCGAGTCTGTCTCCAGCGGTTTGTCCAAATGGGTTATCTATAGTACAAAACGACACTGTAATCCTATTATAGATAGAGTAGAAGCGGTTGGAATATTGATAGGCAAAATTGGATAGACATTCTGTTGAAAATGGCGTGAACACTATCTATGTCAATCCACAGGGACCGCCCTCGCCAGGCAGGAGGCAGCCCAAAACCACAAGGATGGAGTGAAGAGGGGAGAGAAGCTGCGGACCGGCGCTACCCTACCGGCCCCACGGCCCACCCATGAGGCACAAGCCGCAGACAGCCACGCCATCGTGATCGCGCTCCTCATGCTGTTCTGCGTCCGCCGCGACGGCTCCTCGGCGCCCGTGGACCCTTCCAGCTCCAACCAGTTCATCCTCTTCACGGCTCCCCCGCTGTTGCTGCCGCCGATCGCCGAGGCGGAGGCTCCGCCACGGCGAGAAGGAGAAGGAGTCGGCGGCGGCGTTCGAGGACAAGCGCAAGCAGGCGGTGCACGTGAAGACGGTGCACGCGCAGCCCCCGCAGCGGACGCGGTCGTCGGAGAAGAGCGGCGGCGCCGGAGCTGCGCCGGGCGAAGTCAGACAGCGACGATAGGCGGGCGGCGGCGCCGGCGGAGTTCGGGGTGGACGACCAGGAGGCGTTCCGGTGGGCAGTTGAGGCGTTCATCGAGAAGCAGCAGAGCCGGTTCCACCGCGAGGAGTCCCTGGTCGCTGGCGCCGTGGTTAGTGAACAAGTTTTGCCTCTCGTCTTCGGTTCGTTCGTTCGTTCGTTTGATCCTTGGTTCGCTCTACGCCGTATCTATCTGGATTCTGGAGAGTAGTAGGGAGTATGTTTTTTCTTCCTGTTCTTGAACGTTTGATTGGATCCGCCTCTCATCATCTCTGGCTGCTGCTCCCAAGTGCCAATGTTTCGATCTTGGCGTTCCTTCTTCACCATCAATCCATCATCCACAATGCATTCTTCAGATCGCCGCCTATATATGCTCCCGTGTATGAAAGCAAGAAAAATGTTTTGTTAGGACGGCTGACAGGGACGACATGGGGGTTGGGGGCGTTCGATTACAGAGCGCACGCACGCGCCCTGTGGCTTGTGTGGTGTGGCTGCGCGTCTGCCGGCCTGGGTGCCTTTGCGTGGAGTGCGCGCGGTGACGATGGCCCCCGCGCGTGTACGTGCGCATGCATGGTACTCCGGACCCCTGCAGGTGCTGGTTGCATGGCCTGCCGCCGGGGGGCTGGGGCCACAAGGCGCTGGCTTTTTCATGGTTGGATTTTGGTAACTAAAATTTAGCGCACGTCATATCGGATGTTTCGATGCTAGTTAGAAGTATCAAATATGGTTAGTTATAAAACTAATTATACGGTCGAGGAGTAACGTCATTTAGGTCTCATCTATGTAATTAGTTTTATAATTAGACTATATTTAATACTTCTAACTAGCGTCGAAACATCCGATGTGATGGAACTAGATTTTAGTCTTATGGATCCAAACAGCCCCTAACTCTAGCCACACTTTTTAAATTTTTCTGTATGTACCACTCTTTCTCTATGAGTCTTTTGTTCCTATGCATAAGACCCTAACCGGTTTCAGATATGCAGCTAATCAAGGTTTGTTTAATTCTATAATGACTAAAGCAAGCTTACCTAATGTAAAAGTGGCATGTTACGCTGTATTGCTGGAAATGCAGAAATCCTGCGTACAGCTAATGCAGACCAGTAATGTCCCCATTTATCCGCTCACCCAAAATCGAGGTCTCCTGGCGTAGATATCCGCAGCTCCGTTGTGTTCCCAATCTCAGATTTTTCTATCTTCCCTCGTAGTGCGCTACGTGAGCACCAGACCTCAGTCTCTTGCTGGCCCGAGTCACAACATATTTAAAGCTTTTTGGGATATGAAAAGGGTGCTATTGGAGAAGTAAGTGTTTTTTAGGCACAAAATTTCTTAGGGAGGTCCCAATCTAAAGTTTTTTGGAGCTAAATTATTGGATATTCTTAGAGATGCTCTAACTTAAGGGTGTGATTGGATACCCGTAGCAACCCAACCTTGCATGCACAATCCCAACTATAGGCCTAAGTCAGCCAGGCTCTGCGGATGCAAGCTTTGCCTGTTTGGTTTCTAGGATGCGCACATAGACTGTGAAGGGAAGTTGTTTGGTTTCATGCATGAGCACACCGGCACTCAATTTACACTCACACCGTACTTGCATTTTGCATGCAGCGAGCCAGGCCTGCAAGAAACTCCCGAAATTGACGTACGCAACGAGCCAGGCCAGCTAGGGAATCTTGCATGCAGTAGGACAGGATGAGGAGTGCAGACAGGAAACCAAACAAGTGAACATGCAAGGGTGTATATAGGCATCCAAACACGTCCTTATGCAGCGTAGCCATGCACGGAAATCAAAATACTGTTTTCATATTGATTTTTTTTATATCTCTTGATTAAAAAAAATCTATCCACCAAACTAATTTCATATTTGTGTCCCTAACATTTTTTTATGAACAAAATTAGATCACACTTATGATATTTTTAATAAAATTTTTTTTCACGAGTCCTCAAATGGTAGAACGGAACTATAGAAATTTTGTCAAACAAGTGAGGACATGGTGCATGCTATAGTGAAAGCATCAAGGCAAATGCATATTCTGTACTTTATAGGAAGAAAAGTGTATATACCACACCACAGCTTAGGGCACTATTCATTGATGTCACGTTTGAAGGGAACTCAGTCACTTTTAGTGTGCAAGCAAGTCAAGGATGGCTGCGAGGATATATACTAGAAGATGCAGTTTATGAGTTACAACCAGACAGTATATGCCATATCGAAGTCCTCACACACTGTATATGAAACCAAAAGAGTTGTGACCAAAATTAAACATGGATAAGACTGTAGTTTCCGTCTAAAATGGACAATCTTTTATTTCCTTTCAATTTATCGGTAAAGCCGAGTAAGCGGGGCCAGTACTTGCTCACAGGAACCTGAATATAAGCACCAAATTGCACAATCGGATCCACCGAGACATGAATTGAATGTAAAGGAAGACTTGGAACTTGAATCATGAAATTTGAATGCCACGAACATGATCACAAAATTATTCAATGGAAAAAAACAGAGGTGTCAACAAGCAATCCAACCATGCGATAACACAAGTTTGTCATGCACCTACCTTAGTATTGATGGGAACCCGGCGCCACGCCCTCAGCACCTGAGCTGCCTGCACCCGTGGAGCGAAACTGCATGGGCTAGCACACATCAAACCATCATACTAATTTATGGAAAAACTCAAACTAATCCCTAGCTCGAATTCCAAATAATCTGAGTCTTTAAATTTCTAGAATTTCAGTTAGACTCATGCTGTCCACCATTTTGACCATAACTCTTGATCCGTCTAACCAATTGCACCAAATCAATACATCTCGAACATCTATAGAAAATTCTCGGTCTTGGGGAAAATCGAACTCTAACTAACAGGAAAGATTAAGCTGATGCATAGAAACTTCCCCTATCCTAGGGCAGCAGCACCATTTTCGCAATTACTTCTAAACCGCTAACCGGATTCCAATGAAACCAGCGGCATTGGAAAGATATCAATGAAATCCACAACATTTGTATGAACCAAGTTTTGAGATTATGCATGGACTATTCCCAGAAATTAATTTAACCTGCTGCATCTAATTGATCAGCCTACCCCGAACCACACCTGGTAAACTCAACCTCCCTAATACTCATACTGAAACATCTGGGAAACAACTTGGAATTATCTAGCCACGAAAGCCTAGGCTGGCAAAGGAACCTGATTTTTTTTTTCTGAAGATCCAACCTGTGCCTTCCCTGCACACTGCTTCTCGCCCTGGCTTACAGTTGACTGCACAACTGAGTCCACCAAACTTCAATCCACAGGCCACATCACGCCCAGCCTCCAGGAACTAGGTCCCTTGACTACACAAGTGAGGGCACTACACTCAAGGAACGATCTGCTGATTCCACCCATGGACAATGAGGAAAGCTACATCGATTGCAGGCTGTGGTGGAAGGTGGATAGTGGCAGCAACTTACTGCAGCACGTCCTTCAGTGAGAAGAAGACCACCAAAGCGGAGGATGCAAGGGAGGGTCTAGGGGCAAGACTACGGGTAGGGGTGGCAGTGCAGGAAGAAGGGCCTCGGGAGGAAGATGAGTAGGGCCTCAACCTAGATAACAAAAATGAGTCCTAAAAGAAATCATAGGACAAGATTTCACCTACAAAGATAAATTTACCTAATATCCAGACGAGACAAGTTAGTAGTCAAACGGATTCGACGAGCTCTACACATCTATGAATTCTCATCGTTCATATGTTGTATGGATAAAAAAGTGAATATTTGGCACATACTGGGTCAACATCTCATAATTACCACAAAATTTTTATTTATTTTGGGGTGTTACACTCGCACCCGCCGGCATCTTCCGTCGACACGGAGGCACTCCTCAAGGAGGAGGAGAAATGCATCCGCATCCTCTCCCTCTTTAACCTTGAGCTGGGAGCGGATCTGGTGATGCACACACCGCATGCTCCTGCTCTCCAGAACGGAGTCTTCTGGAAAGTGATGACATTCCCATTCTATGCCGTCGCCGGTGTAATGGGCATCATCCTAGGAGGTCTGTGTCTCGGTGCCTGAGCCATCGGCAGAGTGTTCTCCCTTCTAGGATTGGACTATTGGAGCAGGATGCGGCACACTAGCTGTAGCTGCTGAACTCGTCGGAGTCTGGGGTTGCTGAACTCATTGCATCCCGTCTCTCTCCTAACACACACCGATACATAGCATGATTTTTTACCTTTCTACTTCCTCACAATCAAGTACCAAGCGTGGTGTCGCAGTGCCAAAACTGCACATTGAGAGAAGGCGGTGAAGCCCAAAACGCCCGCTCGTACTCATCAACGGAGCTCCAGAAATTGCATAATGACCATCTCTCCTAAACCAATGTTGATTGCCAACACTTGAGCTTTCCTAAAGAGTCCATTTACGGTGAGGATGGTAGTTCGGACACCGTGGACCGTGGCTTTGAGATCTGCGATCTCCGATCCGCACTGGGCCGCTTCCTCCGATCCGCGCTGGGTTGCTTCCTCCGATCCCGCTTCCTCTGATCCGCTTCCTCCGATCTGTCAAGCCCATATGTGATGTCATTCTGCAAGGTGGTCTTGTCGTCCTCACCTGACCCTGATGGCAATTGTGTTGTGGCTGCAATCTCCGTGCACTGGAACACAGCTAAGCTTGCCCTGTGGCGGTTCAGTGACATTGCCTTGTAGCAGGGGAAGGTCTACATGTTCAGCAAGGTCACCACAAACCTCTTTGTCTTTGACATCTCAGAAGACTGCAGTGGCCTGATGGTTTCTCATGTTGAGCGTTGTGTGATGGAACTGCCTGAGTTCAAGGATAGCTATGGACAGAGGTGGAACATAGTTGAGTGGCATGGGAAGCTATTGCTGGTTGTGACATACTTAGGTGGAGCTGAAGGCTGGCACAACATTTGTAAGATTGGGGTATTTGAGGTGGACTTGAGCACAAACACTTTGAGATGTACTCAAGGTTTAAAATAGCGCGCTATGGCAAATAGCGGCAGCATTTTTCCAGCCGCTACGCCGCTATAGCGCCGCTATGCCCAATAGCGTTTTTAAAAAAAAAATGGAAACATGGGAATAAATATAAGCACAATTTAAATGAATAGATGTCAATTTAAGTTACATAACAAATAGATATACCACAAGCATAAACATAGAACGTAAGTGCAAAACATAGAATACTTAGTGCTTAAACGGAATATATGTCATTGTACTAACACTACTATTGCAGCACAAAAGCCTCAGAATTTGGTCCACAACCAAAAACGCGAATAGCGCCGCTATTTCGAGCGCTACGCTAAGGCATTTAGCGACGCTAAAGCGTGCTAAGTTGGCCATAGCGTCCATAGCGGTAAAAATGACCATAGCGTAGCGTTATACCTCTAAAAACGCTAGCGCCGCTATAGCGTCGCTATAGCGCGCTATTTAAATCCCTAGATGTACTGAGATCAACAGCTTGGATGGTGACTGCATCTTCATCAGCCCATGCAGCAGCAACTCATTCCGTGCGTGCCTGTATGATGGAGTTGAAGATGATCTTATTTACTTCATCTACCCTGCTAAAAATGCATCCACATTTGATAAGTTTGTGTACAGCATGAGGAATGGTACAATGGTGCCATTTGCTGGGGAAATAGCAGAGGACAACTTTTGGGCACCAAATGGCAGAGTCCGGAATCTAACATGGCTCTTTCCTTCTGAATGAACTACTGCTGTAGATCAACTCTGATCCTAGTGACACAACCGTTATGTTTACAGCAGAAATATTAAATATGATTTAATTAGAAAACTAATTACATGGAGGACTAAACGGGCGTATTAATCATAATTAATCGATGATTAGCAAATTGTTAATGTAGCATCACATTTGCTAATCACGGATTAATTAGGCTTAATAAATTCGTCTTGCCGTTTAGTCCTCATTTGTGTAACTACTTACATACTTAGACTATTTTTAATACTCCGATGGGAGGCTGCCCTCTCCTCCTGACTTTGATCTCCGATGGGAGGCGGGCTAGCGGTACGGTGGTGGAGGGAGCCGCCGGCTGGGGTGGTGGCCATGGGTGGTGTGCGGAGCAGGGCTGGGTCGTCTTGTGCGGCGAAGGTTAGTGGATGGTGGGTTGGAGGAGGTGGTGGGTGGGCAGACGGATGGAGCCACTGGCTGCCAGAGGTGGAATTGAGGTGGGCAGATCATCTGAGGCAGCGGGGGCTCGGGTGGGCTGCGGCGGTAGTAGGGTGCCAGATACAGGGAAGAGGGCGGTGCAGTAGATAATGAGCGACTCATCACGTGATAACTTTTGTCCTTATGAGTTCTGACACTGCTGATTCCATCTTTATATCATTCGAGCTAGCCCCATGACTTCTTTTAAGCCGCTAGAAAAAAAATTTATTAGCAATATTTTGTATAAGTAAGTTTGTAGCTCCCATTTGCTTAACTACCTCCGCTCTTCATATTGTATTTATCGAGTTGTCAGAATTGGTCAAGCAAAAGGATCAGGAATCCCATTTCATTTTGTGTCTTGCATTATGGTCATGTGCTCAATGTAAGCTATGTTTTAGCTTGTTGACAAGTTACCAGTGTAATTTGTGGGGAACTGATGTTTAACCACCAACCCTTAAGGTGCTCATCATGTGGAAAGGAATCTGCAGCATCTTCAAAAAATGGAAGACTTGTACGAGCTGGAGGAGCTGAATATCCAAGGTTTAAATAATTTGGAAGAAAGTCTGAATGAATACTTCAATGAAGAAGCGCTGGATGGGAAGAATCAATACTTTTGTCAGTCATGTCAGAAAAAGGTAGATGCCACTCGCTGCATAAAGCTTCGGTCACTTCCTCCAGTTATCAATTTTCAGCTGAAGCGTTACGTATTCCTCCCGAAGGTAATATACCTTGATCGTAAAATGTTTCTTTCAGATTTCTTTAGTCCTGCGCGTTCCTTTTTTTTTCAAATGTTTTTTTCTAACTTTTCTCATTTCCAGACAACAACAAAGAAAAAGATTTCTTCTGCATTCAGTTTCCCAAGACAGCTTGATCTGGGAAAGCGGTTGTCAAACCCTTCATCTAGTTGTACGTATGATCTGTCTGCTATTTTAATTCACAAGGGTACTGGTGCTAATAGTGGACACTATGTGGCACATATAAAAGATAAAAGCAATGGGCAGTGGTGGGAGTTTGATGATGAGACTGTATCCAAAATTGATTTGCATCCTTTTGGTGAAAAACCAGGAAAGGTATCAAACAAAGATGATCAGAAGTTAGAAACTATCTCCACAGAAGGTTCCGTCACAAACAATAGTAACAATGGTCACCATGAGGCAGTGCCAACTTCTACCACGGGGGAGATGTTTTCATTTACGGATACTTATATGCTGATGTACAAATGTACCGCTAAGGATGGCAATGCCACTGAAAGCAATAAAATTGTGGAGATCAATAATAACTCACTTCCATGCCATCTTCTAGATGAAATTAATGCACCATATACAAAATCGTGTAACGAATACGAAAGCAAGGGCAACCATTTGGCTTATATAACAGAGAGGTGTCAAGAAGTAAAATCTATTCTGACAAAATCACCTGCAGACCCAGAAGATGATTCATATTTTTGGATCTCAACAGATTGGGTTCGTCAATGGGCAGATAACATTACTCCTCCCTCATAAGTTTATTCTTTGCTCCTTCTACGTTGAAATGAACTGTTTTTTAAGTATAATATTCTCATAAGTCATAACAACACATTTTTTTGTCTCAACCATAGAAAATTCTAAAATCTTCTTTCTAAAGCCATTTTGTATTGGTATGTATACTATTGCCATCTGCTAAATGATAATAAAATGAGTATTTAAGCCGAACGATAATGTGATTCATATTACGAATAGAAGTACCATTGAACTTCTATCTGAATTTGGCTTCCATCATGGTGGATTGTGACTGCACCACCCATCTGATAAGTATGTACTTAATCTCTAATTGGGTTTAGTATTATTAAACACACCTATTTGCCACGGTTATATGGAATGGGCTAGCTGATCTTGTATCTCCAATCAGTCTTGCTAACTTTGTTCCTGTTACTTCAAAACTTCCTTTTCTCTAAGTTAATTTAGATATGGTTGTTTTAGTGTGAGATACATCTTAGACCACCTTTTTTCTGTTTTGTGATTGTATTTTGAATATTCTTGGCTCCGCTGAAGGTAATTTAATTGGATATCAGTACATTTGGGCATTTATATTATGTTGAGCACATTTTACGTGATGGTAGTGAAAAATGAATCTAATTTTTATTGTCTCTAATCCCTTTAGGCATGGGTATCCTTAGTTTTCTAGCAATATTTATGATACCTGAATGCTCTGGTTGGTTGTTTCTCATGGGGTCAATAATGGTAATCCTTTTTACAATGCAACAAATAACGCTATCACAGCTACTGTTGCAAACAGTTGGTGCACCCATAGTGTGCATAGAAATAGTATTAAATTTTTAATAGTTTACAACTTTACATCAAGAAATTTAAGGTAAGATCATTTATGCAACAACTGGTTGGCCTTTCATTATTCTTTGCTGAATTGAAATATTGTTACAGTTGTGTTTTGTTTCCTGTAGTTCTATTGACAATAGTGCAATTCAATGTGAACATGGAAAGGTTCCAGCATCTAAAGTCACATCAATAAAGCGACTATCATCTGTAGCTTGGCAGAAGCTATATTCGAAAGTATGGAACTTCTGCGCATCTTGGTTTGCACTTCATAGAATTTTGCCTTACATTGCTCAACTTAAATGATTTTCTGTAATTCTGGAGCATGATATAGTATTGTAGTTGTGACATATAATATTTTGTACTCATTTGTAATATTTGTGGCATAATATTGATGGAACTTTTATTTGGTTATCACTGCAATACTTCAAGTATGGAGGGGACCGACATTGAGCAGTGATGATTTTTGCATGGAGTGTCTTAAAGATGGGGCGAAAAATGCAGTATCCGCTGATTTTTTCCATTCCAGTGCTGTGGTGTTTTTTCTTGGAGCAATACGATTTTCATCAAGGTGGATTGGTTTACTTCTTAGGCTATACCGTTTATTGCACTAGGACTTAAAAAATTTTGTACACAAATTTCTTCTTTTCAGATCTTGCACTAAACTTTTGCATGCAGTGTGCTGCGATGACCTAACACCGCTTTAGGAGAATGTGGTGTGTACACATTTGACCCATACTTCATTTACCATATTTCGCGTAGCTAGACAAGGACAATTTTTTCAATTTATGTAGGCATCATGGTTCAACATTTGTTGTCTCCGGTACATAGTGGAAAAATTGATTTATTGACATTTAAACAGATGGGCAATGTAGCTTACCTAGGTTTCCATTAATTCCCCATTCTGTAGATGTACTTTACATTTATTCTGTGGTTTGGTCTTTATTTTTTTGTTAAATGTTTACCTTGAGCGCTACATCTGACGGACAGTGGCTCAATTCACTCTTGCATTTGTTTATCTGAATCAACATCACTCGTATGCATGTGTTCCTAGAAGTTTGTTGTGTAAGAAGTTTTCCATGCACATTAGTTTAGACTAGATAATGTATTTAACTTTCCTTTTCCTTTAATTTTCCCTTAGAATTGGAAAGTACCGCGATCCATAAAGATGGAAATTACATTGCCCAGTACATGTGCCTGGAATTTTTATTACATCCTGTAAAGTCATATGCATACAGTTATTCTTATTCTGATCTGGAAGACGGTCTGATCACCTAATATGTCCACTTTTAAGCACTTGTATCTTTATGGATACATAATTAATTATTTCGTTGAAATAAAACATCTCAGCTTTGGCATTTGCATACCAAGTTTGGCTGGTTCTATTTTTTTGCATGTTATATCTAAGGCAGCTCAATTTTCATGTTGAGGCAGTTTCTTTTTCTTTCTATGTCTGTATGCCATATGTCCTGCTTTAGGGATGCAAGAGGTGCTCACTTGTGGACATATGCCAAATATGCCATATGTCTTACCTGGGCCATACATATCTAGCATTTCTCAATTTCATTCTCACAGATGACTACTTTTGAGGATTCAGGATGGAGAATTAGCTTCAGTCAATTCTTTTTGGGTTCAGGAAGCAGAGGTAATGGGATCAGCTTCTTGTTTATTTGTTGTATTTAGATGTCTGCGCCGTGTTACATTCGTTGGATACTGCGTGCAGGGTAGCAAGTAGCAGTGGTGGTTCTAATGCCTTATAAATTCAGTAATTAAGGCATATTTGTGTTATTGTACACATTTGTGTTATGTCATTCCCCTATCAATTGTTGATATGGTCAATTATCCCTTGAGGATTTTTATGCAAAATCATGATAGCTTCATACAGCTTGTGCAAGTTGTCCTGTTGCATGTCAGCTACTTGATACCTGCACAATCTAATGTCACTGTTTTGAGTTTTGATCTCATCATTGACCTGATAGCCTGCAGGTTAACATGACATGGTGTAAGGTGTATGTGTGCACTAATTAGCTAAACTGTTTTTTCCTTATTTCAGGTTGAGCAGTAAGAGCTTCTCTTGGACTCCTTTGTGCACTAATTAGCTAACCATGCCATTCAACAGCAGCTATCTATATGGTACATTAAGGGTCGCCTTTGTGTTGCTGCTCTCTGCTTTATTTTTTATATAAAGTGCTGTTGAAAATCGTTAATGAATATCCCCTAAATTGGTGAGGAGCTAACTTTAGATAAATCCTGCTATCAGGGGCGGAGGGCCTAGTGTGGCGAGGTATGGCGCTCGCCATACCTTGGCCCTGCCCAAAGTGGGAGTATACATCGTTTTTTTGGGCCCATGTAGAAACATCCAACCCTAGCAGCCAGGCGCCAAGCCGATTTCCATGGCGACGGGGGCGTCCCGCGCCGCATCCCCACGCCCCGCAGCCGCTCGCAGCCGAGGTGCTGACGGCCTTCGCCCTCCGACCTCCATGGCTTCGTCCCTGGCTGGCCAGCTCCCCGCAGCCCCGCAGCCCAGGCGCCCAGCTCGAAAGCCGAGGCACAGGCACCGGCACGCGGCACGCCGCCAGCCTTCGCTCTCCGGTCCCCGCAGCCGCAGCCCTGCTCGAACCTCAAAGGCGCTCGCGAGTCACCACCGCCCGCTGGCTCTGCCCGTCCGCCGCTCCACGCTCTGGTAAGGCCCTGGCTGTTCCTCTCCAGTCCCGGTCCCATGGCCCCATCACGCTGCTGCTGCTCACACCCTGACCCCCCTTCCGGCTCTCACAATCCATGCATGAAACGGAAAGCAGGGACTGCAGTCTGCAGGAAAGCCAGCCGCCTAACTCCATGGACCCACAACCAAGCCCAATCAGAAAGGGAAAAGAAAGGCACAAGGAAGAGGTGAGAGTGTTTTTTGGGCATTTTATGGGTTTGGGAATGTAGCTAATTTACTGTAATCTGAATTTGATTATTTATTTCAGAGTCTCTTAGACGGAAGTAATAAATGTACCGGTATAACTCTATACTCTAATTGTATATCTTGTATTACTTTAACATTTTAGCTTTAAGCTTTCACTACTAATTTATGTTTTCTTTTTGTTTGACAGCTTATTTTGGTCCAAATGTTGATTTGATATGTACTTAACATGTTTTTTCATTTGAGGTACTTCTAAACGATGTTTTTGGTATGAACTTTTGTTTCCGTACAATATACGAATATGGTCTACTAATCATGTAGGAATCACTGCCACACCTAAATTTCTGTGCGTCCTCCGCCACTGCCTGCTATATGATTGTTGTCCGTCTCACATGGGTGGTGTGATTTGGAAACATTAACGATTATTTAATACATCATTTGCAGTTTATACAATTTTAAAGAATCTGATTTTCATGTAACTAATCCATACTTTAAGCAGTTAAGTGCTATTGCATTTGTGTAACTATGTCAAACTTAAAAGCAGAATCAATAGAAAAGCAGAATTCATGATGTGTTCTCCTTAAACACACCTTGTAGTTCTAATTTGATGCAGAAGCTTTTAAGGAGCTTATAGCACGTTCGACTTTAATTACTACTGTAATTAGCGTTGAGGATTACTACTAGTACTCAATAATATTATGATATTATCTAACAAAGTGGCTATAGTAGTAGAGTCATGCGCATTAGCACAAGTTCAAGTGACTGTTGGGTACTTCTTAGCATACTCCCTCCGTCCTAAAAAACTTGTCACATATCTTAATTTCAGTGCACGGAAAACCGCTCGTCTTATTCAAAAAATATTTGAAAATTTTATTTATTTTTTGATAATTACTCTCTCCATCCAAATTTGATCGTCGTATAAGCCTCCAACACAGAGACCAATGTATAGAAATGCCTCCTTATCTCATTTAGTACTCGACGCATGCATGACAGTTTCCCGTGCAAAATTGATGGTGGTGATTAAGGCTAATCCATTTACTACTCGACGCATGCATGCATATCCCTGGAGAAAACAAGTGCTATTGGCGTAGGGAAAATGAATGGCCACTGGAATCACGACTCATTTACATCTCGCTCGGGATACAAAGTGCATGCACGGCGGCCCCGAGGCATCAGATTGAATTAGGATCTTAGACGATGATCATTGTTGGAAATTTTTTTCCTCTTATACGACGATCAAAGTTGGATGGAGGGATTACAAACATAATTATAAAAAAATAATGAATATTTATAAATATTTTTTGAATAAGACGAATAATTTACCGTGCACGGAAATCGAAATAGGCGACAAGTATTTTGGGACGGATGGAGTAAGTGCTATTCACATAGAGTAATGTAATAAACCCGATGCCAACGATCTCAAAAGAACTTTTGCCATGATACTAATATTTTGGAACTTCAACATCAGGAAGGTACCCCCTTTTATCCCATGTCCAAGAATAACATTTTAAACATATTTAACATTATTAATTCACATTTCAAGACGTAGTTTTGCTTGCAAGACAATGCCCAAGAGTGCATGACATCCAAGCATTTTGCCAGACACTTGGATAATACCTTTTCACAGTGGCCGTGGCCATCGTGTTCGTCTTACATGACTGCTGTGAAAGGTGAGTGTACTTTGTGAACATCTGCATGTGTAGTGCGTAATTGTATTAAAAAAAAAAGATAGAACGCAGTCCACGGCGTTAAGTTCTGGTGCCAGAAGTGCTTTGCTCCCGCACGAGCATGAGGCTGCCTACCGCCAAGGCTGACCTGAGCTTTTCATACAGCAATCCCAGGCATTCCATTTCGGTCGCCTGGGGCCAGGATTGATGCCTGGCTCGCGAGCTGCCTAGGAGGCTGCGAACCAAACAATACACATTAAGTGCATTAAACTGTAATTTTGAATCCTAGTTAGATTGCTTAAAAATTCATCATCATCAGAGAATTTGCCAACATGTGGTCAATACATATAAGTTGCACGATTTTGTGCCACAATGATACAAAGTAAAATCTCCAGAAAATATATCATTCTAATCAAAATTGCAGCTGGAGGCCTTATTCTGTGGATCTCACCACGCTAACGTTACAAAGTACAACTACATTACCCTCGACACCAATTTATCTGCAACAATTATGCCCACACCCGTGCATACCGTAGGTGCAACGATGCTAACAGGTACACATAATAATCCCCCATGGGATGTGATTTTGGTTTACACTAGGCTCACATTACATGAAAAAGGGAGACACTTCTAAGGGGCGGTTTGTGCTGCTGCTGCTGCTTGCAAGTCTGCGGAAGCGTCAGCAGTCTGGAAGTAATCTTGCAAGGCGAGGGTCTCAATTGACTTGTTCTTCAAGCTCTTGATGGCGTCCATGGTGGCTCGTGCCCCATCCACAGTTGTAATTATTGGGACCTTGTAGGCCAGAGCAAGCCTGCGAAGCTGGAGGCCATCCTTTGAGTCGAGTGCATCACCAGAGCTTGTTATCACCATGACCTGTATCTGACCATTCTTTAGCATATCTCTGGCATTCGGCCGCCCCTCATGTATTTTCAGTACTGGCTCCACTGGGATGCCCTCGAGCTGGAGTACTTTGGCTGTTCCAGATGTGGCAATAATATTGAATCCAAGGTCACGGAACCCACATCCGATTTCAGCAAGGTGACGTTTCGTTAGGTCATTCAAGCTAAGGAACACAGTGCCACTTAAGGTGAGCTTCTGTCCAGCAGCAATTTGTGCTTTTGCAAAAGCACCAGAAAACTCATAATCGATGCCCATAACCTCTCCAGTGCTGCGCATCTCTGGTCCAAGAAGAATGTCACAACCTTGGAATTTCTCAAATGGAAGAACAGCCTCCTTCACAGATACATGCTTAGGAATCACTTCTTTAGTAAACCCAAGCTCTGACGAGGTCACACCAGACATGACCAATGATGCATATTTAGCCAACGGATGACCAATTGCTTTCGAGACAAAAGGAACTGTGCGTGAAGCCCGAGGGTTCGCCTCAAGCAGGAACACCTCACCAGAAGTTGAGATTGCATACTGGCAGTTCATCAGTCCACAGACATTCAGACACTTTGCTAGCTTTGTGGTCCATGAGCGGATAACTTCTAGGCACTTGGCTGATACTGTTCTAGTTGGAAGGGAGCATGCTGAATCACCAGAATGAATACCAGCCTGCTCAATGTGCTCCATAATTCCACCAATCACAACATTCCCAGCTAAGTCAGCCAATGCATCAACATCGATCTCAACGGCATCAATTAGATATTTGTCTACCAAAACAGGTCGTTCTGGATCCACTTGCACTGCAGTTGCAAGGTACTTAATCAGTTTTTCATCATTGTACACTATCTCCATTGCCCGTCCGCCAAGAACATACGAGGGACGAACCACAACAGGGTACCCTATTTCCGATGCAATAGCCAAGGCATCAGACTCGCTTCTTGCGATCCCTCCCTTTGGCTGTTGAATTCCAAGTTCTTCCAAAATTGCATTAAATTTTTTTCTATCCTCGGCAGCATCAATTGATTCTGGTGACGTTCCCCATATCTTCACATTCCCAGTTCCTGAAGCAGACACCATTTTGTTCTCCTCTATATACTGTTGTATAGGAAGAGCAAGTTTTAGAGGAGTTTGCCCTCCAAATTGCACAATTATACCATCTGGGCGCTCCAAATCAAGGACATTTGATACATCCTCAACTGTCAATGGCTCAAAGTACAAACGATCGCTGGTATCATAGTCAGTTGAGACTGTTTCAGGATTCGAGTTCATCATAATAGTCTCAAATCCAGCCTGCAAAGAGAATTAAAAAAAGAACAACTTTAGTATCATCAATCACAATTATAAAAAACAGAGGGCCATATTATTGAATACAGTTGACTAAAAAAATCTCTAATATGTGACTTACTACAAATTTCCCATGTATGCAGATATGGACAACACAACTAAAGCAAGAAGATCAGTGAAAGATGAAATAAATGATGCAGAAACAAACCTCTCTGAGTGCAAACGAAGCATGACAACAGCAGTAGTCAAATTCAATACCCTGTCCTATGCGATTAGGCCCACCACCCAATATAAGCACCTTCTTCCTATTAGTTGGAGCTGATTCACATTCATACTCATAGGAAGAGTACATGTAGGGGGTGTTGGCTTCAAACTCGGCGGCACAAGTATCAACACGCTTATATGTCGGAGTGACACCTAATGCCAAACGCCTTGATCTCACATCACTTTCTGATGATGAAGTTGCAAATGCAATCTGCTTGTCACTAAAACCCCGCCTCTTCACTTGATATAAGTCATCCTTTGACAACTGATCTAGGCTCCTTGATGCAAGGAACTGCTCAACATCCACTAGCTCCTTGAGCTCTGTAAGGAACCATTTGTCAATGAAGCTAATTCCATGTATATCTTCAACCCTCATGCCTTTCTTAAAAGCTGCATAAATAGCATGGATACGATCAGGGTTAGGTACCCGCAAGCTATATTTTATCTTTTCCCAGTCCCAGTCAAGTTCTTTGACAGGTCCACAGCCCCATCCTGCAAAGCCAGTCTCCAGTGAACGAACAGCTTTCTGGAAAGACTCCTGGAAGGTACGCCCCAGTGCCATTGCCTCGCCAACAGACTTCATCTGTGTTGTTAGTATTGGTTCAGAGCCAGGAAATTTCTCAAATGCAAAGCGTGGTATCTGCATATCAAATGGCAAGGTGAATCAGTAAGTCAGCAAAGTTGCATTATAAGTACAAGTACAAATTTTGAATGATGAAAAACATATCTGTCTGAGGAAGGATATTAATGTCATATGTAGCAAAGCAGAAAATATGTTTAGGATTGAAGTAAGCAATTTTAATATCATCTAATCGAATCGGAGCATATTCCAAACTGTAGACGAATATATGCGTCTGAATTCCTGAGTAATATGCTGTGGAATTGTGTGGATAATGCGAGATGATATCTGAGATGATAGCGATGATACATAGAGCAATTCACAGATAAACATAGGTTATGCTTTGAAGATTGGATATCAGGGAAGGTACGAAATGGTCAACATACAGGTCTCCAACAAGAAAAAAACATTGTGTGATGTGTTCCTCCTTATTTTAACAAATACATGAACCAAAAAAAGTTTCTGTTGCTTGACTAAGATGACAATGAAACAACAATGAGCAAACATGAAAAATGGTGACTGGATAAGTATATTCCTGCAAAAAGCTACTGCCTTTGAATTTTAAATATAAATGATATAAACAAACACTATGTTAAAGTAACTAGTGATATAAACAAACACTATGTTAAAGTAACTAGTAGGTAGATGCCAGAGCATATACACAACTAATTTAGTCTACCAACATATTCAACACAGTAAGAAAAGTAGACAAACTATGATGCAATTGGCGGACTTATCCTGTTCAACTAATTTGATATTATTCTCAGGAAACAAATCATTACCAGTTGACTGATAGGTGGCAACCAACAAGGAGTGCGTAAAACAATACAGGAGTCAAATATGTACAGTACATGCTTATTTGCAGCAGAAATTCATTTGCACAACTCTAAGAAAGCTGGGGAACATAGATAGAAACAATACCTTTGTGACCACATAATCAATAGAAGGCTCGAAGCTGGCAGGGGTCTTCTTGGTAATATCATTGGGGATCTGGTCCAGAGTGTAGCCTACTGAGAGCTTTGCAGCCATCTTGGCAATGGGAAACCCTGTCGCCTTTGAGGCAAGTGCGGAGGACCTGGACACCCTAGGATTCATCTCGATTATCATCACCTCCCCATCCACAGGATTGACTGCGAACTGCACATTGGAGCCACCACACTCCACCCCAATCTCCCGGATGATGGCCACGGAGTAGTCCCTGAGCCTCTGGTACTCCTTGTCTGTGAGTGTTTGCGCAGGGGCCACGGTGATGGAGTCCCCCGTGTGCACGCCCATGGGGTCGATGTTCTCGATGGAGCAGATGATGACCACATTGTCTGCCATGTCGCGCATGACCTCCAGCTCGTACTCCTTCCACCCGAGCAGCGACTTCTCGACGAGCACCTGCTGTGTGTGCGACGCGGCGAGTCCCGCCCTGCAGATGTCCTCGAACTCAGCCCTGTTGTAGGCGATGCCTCCGCCCGTGCCGCCGAGCGTGAAGGCCGGGCGCACGATGAGCGGGAACTCCCCGATGTCCTCCGCGATAGCGAGGCACTCCTCGAGCGTAGTGCCGATGCCGGAGGGCGGCGTCTTGAGGCCGATGCGGTCCATGGCCTGCTTGAAGAGCTGGCGGTCCTCGGCGGCTCGGATGGCGGGGAGTGAGGCCCCGATGAGGCGCACCCCGAGGCGGTCGAGCGCGCCCGAGTCGGCGAGCGAGACGGCGAGGTTGAGCGCGGTCTGGCCGCCCATGGTGGGGAGCAGCGCGTCGGGGCGCTCGGCGGCGATGATTTGCTCGACGAGCGGCGGCGTCATGGGCCCGATGTAGGTGCGGTGGGCGAGGCCCGGGTCGGTCATGATGGTGGCCGGGTTGGAGTTGACCAGCACGACCTCGTAGCCCTCCTCGGCGAGCGCCTTGCACGCCTGCGTGCCCGAGTAGTCGAACTCGCACGCCTGCCCGATGACGATGGGACCGGCGCCGAGGATCATGATCTTCTTGACGCCCTCCAGGCGGCTGGCCTTGGTCGGCGCGGCTGGGAAGCGGCGCACCGTGACGGCGGCGTCGCCATCGGCGTTGGTGGCGTTGGCGCGGACGGAGAGCGCGCCGGCGCGGCGGGGCACGGGGCGGCGCGCGACGAAGACGCGCGAGTGGGGCGCGAGGACGCGGCTGTGGAGGTCGGCTTGGGAGTGGGAGGGGCGGAGCTGGGACGGGGTGGAGAGCGAGGTGGCCATGGCGGCGCGAGAGGGAAGGGGAGAGGAGGCGGCGGCGTGTTTGGATGGGGGTGGATGGGGGTGGAGGTGGAGAGGATGGAAAGGTAGGGTTTTTAGTAGCACGGCGGATTAGGGGGTAACCTCAGGGTTTAGCCCCGCCAAAGACAAAATCTTTTTGATAGGGCAGAGCATATGCTTCCAAATTTTATTGATTAACCAAATCGCAATCTGCTTGTGCTATAGCACAGCAGGAGTATATAAAAGTAGGGAGCACTAGCACCAACGTATTACTTCTATTGTAATACGTGTACAAATCGAGATTGAATTGGACCAGGAATAATACTTGAATTTGTTTACGTATATGCATACGAATCCTTTTTTAGTACAAAAATTTCGATCGAACATTTAAATTAGCGGTACCGTGTTTGCTCGCACTGATGAAGAAACGGTGCCAGATTCGGAGCAATGTAATGGACTAATGGCAGCAAGATGCAGCTAAAAGGTTGAATGAGAACGAAGGGCAAAAATGGCTTTATCCTCTTATTTAGATGCTGACAGCAGACGTCACGGCAAAGTTGCAGAAAGGTGGATGGAGAAGACGAAATTCTTATCCTTTTTTTTTCGTCAATGATGGCAGGATTGGGAATATTTTGGAGCTAATTTAGTAGTGGGATACCGTATATATTTCCATGATCATGGGCTAAAACGACGTGCTCAAAAGGCGTATTACCGCACTAATTGCTCCGCTCATGTCTCTTTCTGTAGTTTACGTCGAAAGGGGACCTGGATGGCAAAGTTTTGAGAAATTCATGCGAAAGTTTTGCTCCTACGCCCTTCTGGGACAAGGAACTCACCAAGGAACATCTAACTCATAAAAAAAACAAATTTCATAAATTGCAAAACAAATTAGGGTGAGTCCAACATTCAGGAAAATTGACAAAGAATTGCAAAATCCAGTCTTTTATGGGTGCGGTTCAAAAGACCGAAATGATAGGCAGACGGTATGTCAAATTGCCGGGACGTGATGACACTCCGCTGCTCAATTACTGTTCGGCTTATCCATATTCCATCAGGGACCATTCAGATTGGTGCTAGTGTTACCTCACTGTCTTGCCATCAATCCCTCCGGGTCCACCGTGTACCGGCGCCGCTCGCTTGTTCACATGTTTCATTTTCTACCAAGTCATCTTCTAAATTATTATACAGTATATCTTTGACTTGTTATTCATAAAGACGCCCACACCGTGGCATACCGATCCCTCCGACCTTGTACTTAGGGAGGGTTTGATCTCCTCCGAGCTAAATTTTAGCTCCCGTCACATCGAATGTTTGGACACTAGTCGAAAGTATTAAATATAGTCTAATTATAAAACTAATTACACAAATGATGACTAAACAGCGAGATGAATTTATTAAGCCTAATTAATTTAGGATTAGTAAATGTGATGCTACAGTAGCCAATTGCTAATCAAAGATTAATTAGCTTAATAAATTTGTCTCGCCATTTAGTCCTCGTAATTAGTTTTTAATTAAATCATATTTAATATTTCTAACTAGCACCGAAACATCCGATGTGACATGGGCTAAACTTTAGCCTCTAGATCCAAACACCCCCTTAGATAGCGTTTGGTTGGGGGGCGAAGTAGGATGGGATGGACATGTCCCCGGTTTTTGGGATGGAATGGTCCAATCTATATGTTTGGTTAAAGGGGCAGAGTCATCCTAGTTTTTTGTTTGTTTCGAGGGATTGCAAAGGATGGGATGGATGTCTATTTAACACCATCTGCAACACTGCCAGTGGACCCCACTTGTCATTGATACATGGTTCTTCTTCCTCGTACGCAAGGCGGCAGCAGCAACAGGTCCCTAGCGCCATGGCTCCCTCGCGCGCCGTCACCCCCTGCCCCCGCCAGCGCGGGCCCGCTCCTCCTTCTCTCCGCTGCGGCATGGCCCCGCTCTTCCTCTTCTCTGCCGGCGCGCGGCCCCGCTCCTCCTCTCTGCCGCGAACGGTGGGGCGGGTGAGCTTGCTGGCGGGGTGAGGCGGAGACGGAGGCCGCGAACCGAAGAGAGGCCGTGAGAGAGGGATGGCCGTGTCCCACCTTTTTTTGGGGACGGGCTCGCCCCGGATCTTGGGGTATATTCCCTACGCGGGGATGTCCCCGTCCCTCATGTCCCCGAACCAAACACCCAAAAAAGTGGGTTGGTCCCATCCCGTCCCGTCCTGCCCCCCAAACCAAACACTACCTTAGTCACTGCCGCTATCTACATCAACTACTCTCTCCATTTCTTTTTATTTGACCCTTCTTAATTTAAAAATAAATTAGCAGCGACAAATATTCGATAATGAAGACTTATGTTGCCGTGTTTATTGCTGAGTTTCTCCATAAAAAAAGAGTACCTTTGTTTCCACACAAAAAATGTCGCATTCACTTTACACTAAGCTAGGAACGTCTCTAACACTGTTGGTTAAGCCACAAAGACTAGAAAAGTCACTGGTAACTCTTAGTACAAATATGAGATTTACTCAACATCAACTGACTAAATTTTTTTAAAGCGTCAGTCGACACCGTCTTCTAGTCATCCATTGCGCACCTCCTCCTCCGCTACCTCCATCTCATCGGGACGAAGGAGAAGAGCTCGTTGTCGGGGAAGAGCGTCGTCGTCTTCTCTTCAAGGTTGGGGATCAGGGTCGGGGTTGGAGGTCGACAAGGTCTTCTTCTCCACATCTAGCCTTAGAGGTGAGGGCCGAGGTGGCGACCGGCCCAGGGACGATTGACGAACAAGACGGCGGTAGAGAGACCGGTGGCGTATGGAGGTTGGGAAAGGCAACGCACGGAGCCCTAGCGCCCTTTGGAGCTTTGTTTGCTTCGATTCGGATGTCTCTACCCTTTGGGAGGCCCTGTATTTATACCCCTGGGTGTCCTGTACATGGAAAGTCTAAGGTCGGTTTGATATGGCCTAGCTTCTATGATCTATTTCCATGTATATACATGTCTCATGTAAGTTTCTAGCTTATTTTGCTTGGAGATGAAGTTGAAGTCTTGTCTCTCCCAAAATCCCACTTTTCTTGTTCTACACCTTTAGTATTTCGACCATAACTTTCTCATATCAAGTCTAAATAATTCATGTTCGGACTCTAAAGTGTAGAGCTCCAAGAGATCTACATTTTGGTATTCAAACTTTCTTCATTTGATGTCGTTAAGGTCTTCAAATTGCCCCCACAAGGTGTTGTTATCTCGAATTCCAAGAGTGTCTCGAGATTTGGTTGGAACTTGGATTGATCTTATGATAAACCTTACTCCCTCCGTCCCACAATAAGTGTGGTTTTATGATTTTTAGGACAGATTAATGAGAGTACAATATGACGCATGTACCGCTAGTTAATAGATTAATCTTTCCTTTTGTGGTGTATGCATGCATGCATATTAATCTTTCTTTTAAAAGCAGCTAATCTCCTAAAACAGCACTTATTGCGGGACAAAATTTGAATCTCAAAACAGCACTGGTTGTGGGACGGAGGGAGTACTTATCTTCATGTTCCTCATACTCAAGCAATCTTTAGCTTCCTAAACCATCTAAACTAATGGGCTTGGGCCTTTTTTTGGGCTTCAATTGTTCTTCTTTTATTAATCAAGTCACCTCCGTGAACTTGCAGCACTACATCCTCAGGTGAGCATGCCTCCATATATATTGCATTTTATCCTTTTTTCCGTTGATTTTCAATAAAGCATAGAAAGCAAAGGCATACTCTAAAACAGGGTTAATTGTTAGCAAATTTTGAATCCAACATATGATTTATCTCTCAAAACATATGGAAACATCTCCAAAATAGAGCAAAAATGTCATCGTTATCTTGCGCCAACAACTTGTCCTACCAAACTCGTTCGATTGTCAAAAGTCATTTGCTAGCCAAAGGGTTTGATGAATCCTTCATCCAAGGAGAAAAGTGGTGTGGCAACAGTGCAGGTAATGACAACACTGAAGGCCTTGGCGAACAAAGAGATAGGGTAAATGTATTATAGATCTGATCGAAACACTAATTAGGGGTGCTATAAATGGAGACATCACAAATAGTAGTGCAGAGTCAAACGCATGTGACAAAAAGAATCTTCAGGTTATTAAAAGAAGCTGAGAAGGAATTGTACCCTGGTTGCAAGGATACTACCAAGATTTCTTTTATTTTCCAGTTTTTTCAGATCAAGTGCATGTTTGGCCTCAGTAACAATGCTTTTGCGACCATTCTTCAATTGTTCTCATATGTGCTCCTTGAAGGCCACCACATTAGAGACAGTTTGGACAAAATGCAAAAGGTTATTCATGATCTTGGCCTTGACTACCAAAAGATACATGCATGTATCATTGACTATGTGCTATTTTAAAAAGGAATATGAGGAAATGGATACATGTCCAAAATGTGGTGAATCCTGATGGCAAGCAGTAGCTTCTGTAGAGAAGGATGATGTTAGTGATAGTGGTTTAGAGAAGAAACGTGTTCCTTATAAAATTCTGCGATATTTTTTTCTTATTCCTTGGCTTGAAGGGATTGGCTTCTAATGGTAAACTATGACACCCTGCTGACTCCATGGCATGTAAGGACTTGGAGGACAAGTATCCAAAATTTGCATCTGAACCTCACAATGTTAGGCTGTGTCTTGCATCTGATGGCTTTGATCCATTTGGAATGATGAATGTCACATGCACAACATTGTCTGTGATCCTAATTCCATACAACTTGTCTGCTTAGTTGTGTATGAAACAACCGTATTGGATTATGTCAATGTTGATACCAGAACCAAAGTCGCTAGAAAACAATATTGATGCATATTTGCAGCCCCTAATTGATGAGCTTAAAGAGCTTTGAGTTTATGGCGTCGAGACGTGGGATGCAAAGTTGAAGAGAAATTTCACTTTGCGTGTTGTCCTACTATGGACAATAAATGACTTTCCAGCGTATGGCATGCCTTCTGGTTGGAGCCCAAAAGGAAAGTTCGCCTGTCCCTACTGCCACAAGGATACAGAGTACTCCTTCCGTCCACAAAAGAATGAAATCCTGGCTTTGTCCTAAGTCAAATCATCGTAACTTGGACCAAGTTTATATTAAAATATATTAAAACTTATGCTACTAAATTAGTGTCAGTAGATTCTTGTTGAAATATATTTTCATATAATAACTATTTGATATCATAAAATGTTATATTTCTACATAAACTCGGTCAACCTTACAATAGTTTGACTTAGGACAAAGCCATAATTTCAACTCATGAACGGAGGGAGTATTTGTTGTTGAAATTTGGGTGTAAGCATTGCTAGTTGGGCCATCGCCGCTGGTTACCATCGAACTACAAGTGGAGATAGAACAAGATTATCTTCAATAACAAGATTGAGACAAGGGCCACTCCCGTTCCACTAATTGGTGCACAAGTGCTGCAACAGTATGAAAGTTTTGAGCAAGTGGAATTTGGAAAGAAGTCAAAGAAGAGGAAGCAACATGATGAAGAAATAGATGGCACAACTGGAGGAAGAAAAATAACTTTTTGAGATAACGTACTAGAAAGATCTGCTTCTTAGACATAATCTAGAGGTCACGGACATTGAGGAAAACATATTTGAAAGCATATTGGGTACATTGCTTGACATAGATGGCAAATCTAAGGACACTTACAAGGCTCGTCTGGACATGCATCACCTAGGAATCAGAAAGAATCAACATCCTATAATCAAGAATGGTAAATACTCATTTTCATCGTTGATGTACTCTTTGGGCAAGGTTGAGAAGACATTTCTATGCAAATTCCTTGAAGGAGTTAAGATGACAGATGGCTACACCTCTAATGTGCATGATATGTGTTGCTCTGCAGGCTAAAGTAGCAGGCAAAGACACAAGTGGTGATGGAAATAGACCCAATATCTCTTGTGCTTTGTTCCAAAACACAAAGGTCAATGTGCTGTTGGTTATATTACAACCCGACGACTTGCAAATACTCGTGCACGATCATGACCTCTGCAACTCATGACTATGCATGAGTAAGTTGTCAGGTTGTAATATAACTAGCAAAGCCATTGGCCTTTGTGTTTTGGAACAGAGCACGAAAGATATTGGGTCTATTTCCATCATCACTTGTGTCTTTACTTGCTACTTTAGCCTACAGAGTAACACATATCATACACATTAGAGGTGTATCCATCTAGCATCTTAACTCATTCAATAATTTGCATAGAATGTCTTCTCATCCTTACCCAAAGAGTACATCGACAATGAAAAGGAGTATTTATCATTCTTGATAATAGGATGTTGATCCTTTCTGATTCTTAGATGATGCATGTCCAGACAAGCCTTCTAAGTGTCCTTAGATTTGCCCTCTATGTCAAGCAATGTACCTAGTATGCTTTCACATATGTTTTTCTCAATGTGCTTGGTGTCTAGATTATGTCTAACAAGCACATATTTGAAGCATGGTAGTTCAAAAAAATACTTTTCTTCCTCGAGTTATGTCATCTATTTTCTTCATCATGTTGCTTCCTCTTATTTTACTTCTTCCCAAA
Organism: Paspalum notatum; assembly: GCA_022530915.1. Lineage (NCBI taxonomy): Eukaryota > Viridiplantae > Streptophyta > Magnoliopsida > Poales > Poaceae > Paspalum > Paspalum notatum. The sequence goes on from CM039686.1 coordinate 19,555,052, forward strand.
TTCCACTTGCTCAAAACTTTCTTACTATTGCAGCACTTGTGCACTAATTAGTGGAACTAGAGCGGACCTTGTCTCAACTCTGTTATTGAAGTTAATCTTGTTCCGCCTCCACTTGTGGTTCAATGGTCACCAACGACAGTGGCCTAAGTAGCGGTGCTTACATTGAAATTTCAACCACAAATACTCAGTATCCTTGTGGTAGTAGGGACATATGGACTTTTTTATTATGCTCCAACCAGAAAGCATCCCATATGCTAGAAAGTCATTTATTGTCCATATTAGCACGCAAAGTGAAATTTCTCCTCACAGTTGCATCCCACATCTTATTGACATCAACCCAAAGGTTCTAAAGCTCATCAATTAGGTGTTGCAAATATACATTAATATTGTTTTTTGGTGGCTTCGGTCTTGGTATCAACATTGACATAATCCAATACAGTTGTTTCAGACACAACCAATGTCACACCCCAGTTTTAGAAAGGGGACCAGATGTATACCATATGTGTGCATTATTTTCACACATATAGTCAACTTCATCCGTCAATATCAATGGACAGTGCATTATGTAAATGCATTAATACATAAAACTTACAAGTGACACAAAGGTCTTTATATCAGAGTAGCAAAGCGGCGTCTATCTCGTAGTCGAACTTCATCTTCACGAGAAGGTTGACTGAGGCAACGTATGCCTAAACAACGGGAAGACTCCTAGATTCTCTTCTTTCATGGCATCATCATGTTGTACAAAGCAGAACTATATGTTTGGAAATAGCAAGGTTGAGCACATGCGTACTCAACAAGAATTTATAAACATGGTTGAATACCAGCACTTAGTATTATACTAAACGTTAATTATCATGCACAGGAGGGTCCAAGCCGCTCTTGACTGTGAGCATGGTTGATATATCAGTTTGAAACACTCTCGAGAGGTTATACATCTTTACCCGTGGATCGTGATTTCCATTTTGCCTCAGGCTGTATGAGCCATTAAACACTTCCAAGGTGAGTAGGCAGGTTTTCACTGCGAGGCCTTTACAAAGAATTCCTAGAGTGTAGCCGCCCGTTATAGGATTCCTGCGTTCAGTGTGGAACTCCCTTCCAAGCAATGACTCACAAAACCACAACATGCATCGCCTTAGCAGGGCAAGGTCCATACCAACGTACGACCCCTCCTACGCCATGACAGGTAAGCAAAACTACCCAATTCTAGTTCATCTAATTAATTAGACAAGGACATCCCACATGATTGTACTATTTTCTTCGATGTTGGCTCCATGCTCAAATTAAAATCACGTACGCAACCAAACAGGTAAACAATACATTTAAAGAAACTTGCCTGTATCCCTAAACATATAGCTGCTCAAAGAATCAATGGTAGAACTTGGCAAACTTGCTCTTCATAAGACACAATCATCGTAGCTCTTGTATTGATCTTCAAAAGTCGTGCACTGCTCTCGTTTCATACACGACAAGCATCCAAGACAACAACATACAAGCAAACAAGCGTATACACATGAGAAACAATACACCAATCAGATGAAAAGGCTTTATAAAACAAAAGCCAAAGGAAAAAGGCTCATCGCTATGGTCACGTGAGCAAAAGAAACGCAGAAAACAGTGCTGCGGTTGAAAAGATACAACTATTGAAAGATTTGCATTATTATGTATTAAACACATAAAAGGACATACATGATAGGTTTATTTTAATTAATAAAGACGCGTGCAAGATATTTCAGAGACACGTCATATTATATTTGAATCGGAAACCGTATATAGACCTAGTCGTGCTTTATTTATAAATATTTCATATAACATGCCGCATTTAAACATAGAAAGAAAGACATATGTGAGCATCTAATTTAAGCATAACATGTGTCGGTTTAAACTAGAAAAGTTATTAAATAAGACACATTAAAGTTTATATTAATCACATTAATATTTATTAACAAAATAAGCCGGAGGTTAAACCTAGGTTGATTTTAATTAGAAAACAATTTGAATAAGCATTAAACAAATAGTATATAATACAAAGTGCAGGGAAGCAAGCTTGATTAGATTAATTCAGTAGAAAGGGTGGATAACATACAGCAGCTGTAGTCGTTGATCGATTGACTTAGATGTACCATGGTGTGAGGCTGGTTCAGTGGCTCGGTGGCTCGTTGCTAGTTGCTACGGCGTGCCGCAGAAGAATGAGCCCCGGTTTCTTCTGTCTTCTTGACGATATACTCCAAGGGGTCTTTCAGCAAGGATGACATCTTCTTTGGGTTAACTTCCTCCTGGAACGGAACGCTTACTGATCGGCCTGTAGTTCAGACGCACGACGCTGGGGAATATATAATCTCGGCTGTACTCGGCTCGGCCAAACTTCGCACATGGTGTGCTTGATCGACCTGAGGATGCTGGTCACTCAGGGAGGCGGCGGCGCATGCACCCATCGTAGGGGCACCGAGCCGAAGGCGGCAAAGCCACGCGCACGCGCGCACCATGCTGTGGCCGAGCGGCAAGCGCCCAGCGCACACGGCCACACCTTCGCGCGGACAAGGCGGCCGGCATGCACGATCGAGGAGGGGATCGAGAGAGCGTCGGAGCTTGGATGATCACGCTGACGACGGGAGCGGCATGCGTAGGACGATGGATTCACGCGGCGACGGCTCTGCGAAGGGCAAGATGGGAACGGTGGAGGTGGTGGCTGGCAGGCAGAGCCCTAGAGCGCTCATCCTCTTATAAACCTGCACCTGCACGGGCGCGAGGTGGCCTGGGCTCACAGCCCAAGGATCGCCACAAACAGCCCAATGCAAGCGGCCTAACATGGTGTGTACAGAAAACGTTGGGGTCAGCCAAAGGCTAGGTTGCAGCAGCTCGAGCGGCATTTGAGGTCTTGGGTTCGATTTCCGCTGGGAGCAAATTATTTCAGGATTTAACGGCTTTGTTCGTTACTGTATTTCAAAAAAAAAAGAAAAGGTTGGGCCATGCGGATTATAAAGAGGATGAACTCAAGATATTTTAATTTTATTGGGTTGATAAATCAACATGGCCTTTGCATGATTGCATCCCACGTTGGGCGATAGGGAACGTTGGACTTCAGAGAGAAACAGAATGGACTCAAAGGATCGTTTGATTGGTTGTCCAGTGACCACGACGTTACTTGCTTCGCCATGATTAACTTCAAACGCAAAGAAGAACGAGTGAAAGGGGCCGGCTTTCAGTATTGTAGAAGAATGTTTAATTGAAGAGGGGAGCGATGAAATCTTCATTAGAATTTAGAAACTAGATTTGGATCCAAGCCAAACCCAACTGTATTTCGAAATTATTTAAATTCATTTATTTTGCAGATAAAACTCTATGCAAAGCGGCATGAACGCAACACACATATCATTATAAGCTGGAACATAGTTGTTTTGCTTTATAAAATATATATTTTGAGTAAAGTGCATCAGCGGTCCTTAAACTATTGCTGGTGTATTATCTGGGTCTATAACAATTGAAGTGTGCACCAGAGACCCATAAATTATTTGAAGTGTGTCACTTAGGTCCAAACAAGTCCAAACCCAACCCGATCGTATACGTGGCATGCTGAGGTAGATATGACGAGTGGGCTCCACATGGAAGCTTCTCATTTGTCTCCTATTTTCAATCTCTCCTCTCTCCACTTGAGCAGGTGCTCATGGCGCCTGTGCGCACCGCCTCCACCTGCAGCGCCTCGCATCCCCCCACGACGGCCACCAGCGCGCCCGCTACGTGCTCCGTCGCGCGCCCGCTACGTGCTCCGTCGCGCGCCGCCCGCGCTGGCCCCAAAGGTGTCGCGCCCACCCTCCGTGCGGCACAGCCGCTCCACGACCGCCGGCGCGCGCTCCGGCTCCCCCACGCCGCCCTCCTCCAAGCGTCGCGCCATCACGCCCTTAGGCGGGCCCAACGCGGCCCGGGCATCCACGCCTGACGCTGACGCCGCATGGCCATGGCCTCCGCCTCTAGCTCCAACTCCTCCTCGGCGACCTCGCCACGGGCAATGGCGGCGCGCTATGATGGACTGCGGCGGGCGGAGGAGAGAGAAGAGAGAAGGAGAGAGAGGATAGAAATGAGATAGAAGAGCACTACGGAGGCGCGCTGCGGTGGGCTGGGGCGGGCAGCGACACGGGCTAAGCGCAACGGCGAGCAGTGACCGGCGCAGCGGCAAGCAACGGCGGCGCACTGCGGGGGTCTGTTGCAGCCGGCAAGCAGCAACGCGTGCGCGGCGGCGAGCTCTGGAGGTGCGAGGCGAGCTGGGCAATGGCGGTGCGCGATGGACTGCGGCGGGTGGAGGAGAGAGGAGACATATGAGAGGCTTCCATGTGGGTCCACTCATCATATCCACCTCGGCATGCCATGTATGCAATCGGATTGGGTTTGGACTCGTTTGGACCTAAGTGACGCTTTAAATAGTTTATGGATCTCTGGTGCACACTTCAATTGTTATGGATCCAGATGACACACTCATAATAGTTTAAGTACTCCTGATGCACTTTACTCATATATTTTTGAACATAGCTATGTAAATGTTAGAAAATTTTTAAAAAGTAGAGAAATTCGTTATATTAACTTAAGCTAAAAGAGTCACGTTCCAAATTGAAAATTGAGGTGTGACAACCTAGGAGGCAAGTTGTATGCAATTAGGATCATAGACCATGTTGTGTATGTGAATTCATCATTTCAAATGGATTGAAGCCATCAGATGCAATATCTAGTCCCACATTGCGTGGTTCAAATACAGATTCTAGGTACTTGTCATCCAAGTGCTTCCATGCCATGGAGTCAGCAGAGTGTCGTAGTTAGGGATGGTAATGGGTGGGCACCCGGCGGGTGGAGCAAACACCCACTCATATTGATACCCGTTATATCAAGGCACACTCGCACCCGTAATACCTAACGGGTGCATTTTCACACCCGCACCCGCTGGGCACCCGCTAGGTGTTGGGCACCCGTTGGGTGACACATATTTGCATACTTAGAAATGTAGCACCACACACCACACCATAAATAGATTATAAAAACATACATATAACACATAGCATGTAATCTATTGGCAATTCACATGATAATAATGTTTCAAACTCAATTTAGCCACATAATAGTGTTGTAGGAGGTTTAATGATAGGTCAAATCAATTTTTTCATATTTCAGATCAGTAATGGTGAAATGACACTTGATAAAACAATAGTTATTATATGTTCAAATAGCTGGTGAGCATCAGAATGAAGAGAAACAAGGTTCAAAGACAGTAGTTTAGACTCTAGTGAGTTAGTGAGTTAGGATAAATTCAATCCATTAAGGATTAAGATTTAGGACAATATATTATTATTTATGGGGCCCAATGGGAACCCGCTGGTGGAAATCTACACCCACACCCGACCCGCGGGTCTAATTTGACACCCACACCTATGGGTCTAATTTGACACCCGCACCCGCACCCAATGGGTGTGATACCCATGAGGACCCGCACCCGTGGGTCCGACTGCCATCCCTAGTCATAGTTTACCATCAGAAACCAATCTTTCCTTGTGCCATCGCATATGTAAAGACGTGGACTCCCTCATATATAACCTTTCAAGCCGAGGAGTAAGAGAAAATACCACAGAATTTTACAAGGAACAAGCTTCTTCTCTAAACCACTACGACTAACCTCATCTTTCCTACAGAATCAGTTGTTTTCCATGTAGACTCACCACATTTTGGACATGAATCCATTTTCTCATATTCCTTCGAAATAGCACACAATTATCGACACATGCATGTATCTTTTGGTAGTCAAGGCCAAGATCACGAATAACCCTTTGCACTTTGTCCAAACTATCTAGAATGCAGTGGCCTTCAGGGAGTACAAATGAGAACAACCAAAGAATGACCGCTAAAGCATTGTTACTGAGGCCAAACATGCACTTGATCTGAAAAAAAAACGGACAATGAAAAAAATCTTGGTACATCCTTGCAACCAGGGTACTATTCCTTCTTGGCCTCTTTTAATAACTTAAGTATTTCTTGGCACGTTCGTTCGGCTCTGCACGACTACTTATGATGTTTCTATTTATAGCACCCATAATCATGATTCAATCAGATCTTTAACCGTACCACCAAGGCCTTCACTGTTGTCATCATCTGAATCGTCACCACACTCTGGACAACATGTGGTTTCTCTTTTATAAATGCCACGAGATTAACTATCCCAAAATCCTTGAAACCATACTGCCACTCATTATATGACTTATCCTTGTGCATCCAACTGCTAGCAATATTTGACATGGTCCAATCAACATCCAAGAATAAAAATCATAAACTGTCTAGTTGCTTCCTATTCAAAAAGTAACAAGGACATGTATTTATCAAGCCTTTGCATATCATACATATCAGATGAAATTTCTAGATAAATATGTACATTGTTCTGAAATGTTTGAATTAAAGCCAGTACCTCTTCAAGAACCTCAGGGGTCTTTTAACCAAGCAAAGCCTAAACTATTGAAGGCGCAACATCTTGAGAACTACGGCTATGCCTTAGTCTTTCAATAACCCCAATCCCAATTGAAGCAAAATTAATCATGACAATTATTGCAGATGACTTAATGTGTGCACTGTTATTATCTCAACAACAAACTTCAGAAATATGTATCATGACACATATTGGTGAAAATCTTAGAAACAAAACTAATCATGACACAATGATGTTCTATATTATTATCAAGCTAGCAGCATTTTGAGGATGAATTGTGATTAGGATCCATACCGAACTCCAGATAAGCCTACACATAGTATATAAATGGGTGCCTTAAGGAAAATAGGCAATAAGTTTCGTGCTTAGTTTCCTGACGTAATTTTATAGTTGAAATGACGACATAGAGCATTTGGGACTATTGTGTGCGCACGTATATTTGTCAAAGTTTCAAGGATGTAAGTGATGGACTTAGTGTACAAACACATCAAATGATAGCTTAAATAGTAGTTAGCGCGCTGAATTTTTGCACATTTGTAGTAGTGGAATATCTCTCTTTTCCTGTAAATAAAACATAGATAAAAGAGACATCAAAACTTTGAAGGGATGCAGGAGTAGAGTGTCATACTTAGGCTAAGACCACAGCCGTCTTGACCCAAGTGTCCATTGGTTCTCCCTTGGTTCCGTTTTACCAGGTGAGCTGACCTGGCCAACCCACTCGCGCCGCTTTTCCCGGATCAACCGCCTCCATCACTCCATGCACGTACTGCAGACCCATGCGTGTAGCCTTTGCCGTAACTGCGCAGTGGCAGTGGCAGTGGCAAGGCAGGCAGAGAGACGACCGGCGCCTGATCGCCTTCCAGCTTCCGCATTCCAATGGCAAGGGCGCACCCGACCCCCGCCGCATCGATGAGGCACAGACCGATCATGGCCCCCGGCCCCGCGCTCTTCCACGCGGCGTGGATCACGGCCGCCGTCGCCGTCTGCCTCGCCCTCTGCACCATCCATTCCCGCAAGCCCTCCTCGTCGTCGTCGCGCCGGCGCGCCGTGTCCAGCCGCCGCGGGTCCAGCAGGGAGACCAACGGCACCGGCAGCGTTGGCACGGCCGCTGCCGGCAACACGCCAGCGAAGGTGTCCCCGACGCCGAGCGACGCCGCTGCCAAGGCCAACGGAGCCGCCGCCGTCGAGGCGGAGGAGGTGGCGGCTGACCACGGCGGCGGCGGCCCGGTCACGGTGATCGACGTCGGCACGCATGGGCCCATCGCGCCGGCGTTCCTGCCGCCGGACCCGGTCCCGCCGCGCCGGAGCCTGTCGTCGTCGGTGAAGCACATCCGGTTCGCGGAGCGGCTCGGGAGGATACGATCGATGCGGCGCGGCGGATCGGGGGTGGCCGCCGCCGCCGCCGCGGACGACGACGACGTCTTCCTGGGGTGCCGCCGCGGCGCCGAGGTCGGGGAGGAAGGCACGCTGTGGACCAAGACGATCATCCTCGGGGAGCGCTGCCGCGTCCCCAGCGCCGGTGACGAGGACGGCGACGGCGTCGACGACGACGTGATGGTGCCGTGGAAGAGCTACCGGCCCAGGCAGCCGCGGTCGGTGCCGGTGACGCGGAGCAACTCGTTTGCCGGCGTGGGAAGCGCCGGCGCATGCCGGCCTGCCAATCCACGATTTTAGCTAGCTCGATCAATGCAAGCTAGACGCTGCCAGGGGTTAAAAATCGCCGGTGACGGCAGCCTGCTGATCCTATCCTATGTGTCGTGCGATGAACAAATGTATCCGCTGCGAAACAAGGCACATGATGCAGGTGCATACTAGGCTGCATTTTTCATTTCCTTTTCTAGGACTAGGATTTCTTTCTTCATGCATGGGTTAGGGAGGGACTATAGGATTATATCAACATGTATTGATGTATGTCTTGTTATTATAGTGATCGACAGTGAGGTGGTTTTATATTAGGCCTTACCAGAACAGGTATCTTTAATTTGTTACACAGTTTCTTGACTTGTGGCCTTGTGAGGTCTGATCAATTCACTACTAGAATCCACTGGCTTTCGTAGTTGTTTTTTTCTATGGGAAAAAATATTGACCAGTTCCTTGGGAATTTGAACCAAGACGATTCCAGCAGTGACCGTAGGCTAGTTTTCCAGCTTTCTACTCTCATCTGATGAGGACATACGGATGAACATAGGTATTGTACTCTTTTTTGCTGACATTCGTCGGAGTTTATTAGTCAAGTGTGATGTTTTTCAGAAAATGGCCAAACAAATGACGATCGACTTGCGTGGGAAGATTGATCTGCTCAGTAAAAACAAGGTGAACGGGGTGAATACATTAAATAGACATCGTATCTTTTTTCCTCCACATTTATTGGACAACCAAATGGCACACAATCTACACGCACAGCACTCTCAAACACTCAAATAATATTCACCTCAGGTTACTTACAAATTCCATGCTTTCATAAAAGCATGTTGCATTCAGAAACGAGCACACAGTGCACGACCCAGCTTGAGACGTGATATTATGTGGAAAATGCTAAAGCAGAATCCCAAGCACAATAAGAACAAATTGGAACCTGTACAGAGCCTAAAACATAATCATGATGCCTTTTTAAGGCAAAAAGCTGCTCGAGAAAACAGAGCCTTTATTTTTGCCAACCAACTACACTGCTTGAGATCAGCAAGCGGCCTTGCTGCTCTAGCTTGCAGCTTGCGGATCACAGGGCATATGGGACTGAGGGTGGCCCAGAGAGCACATCCTTGCTCTTGATCTAGACTTCAAGTGATCATAAAGATTATAGACGTCCACTGGAGCCAGAATCTCTAGTAGTGGATCCTATCGTTGGCATCAAAGTTGAGGCCTTGGATGCCCCTTAAAGTGGACTCATAGTTCTTGGTGTTAGGCATAAGCCTGCCAGAGGATGAAAGCCTGGGGTCTGAGTACTCGAGGGTCTGTGAGGTCCGACGTGGGGGAGCATTTCTTTGGAAAGCCCCTGGGTTTGCATCTGGTGTACGACTGCGTGGTTCAGCATCACTGGTTGGAACTCGGCTACTAGAAACAGCAGGGCGCCTCAAGGATCCGCTTGAACCACCCAAAAAACTCGAACTGGAGAACTACAAGCCATTTGAGGGGTCAGAAATTACAACCAAAAAGAAGTATTTGCCACACCATCACTGTATAACAACAAAATAAATAAGTAAACTCACCACAGCATCTTTTGATGTAGACAGTTCTTGTCTAACCGGGGACTTCTGCTTCAACAAGCTGCCTGCATTTATTCCTGCACGTGGAACCTGACGTCGCAAAGGATCATCTGACCACCCACTTCTCCTTCCCTCTTCAGTGGCTAAATTAATTGAGGAGACAGTTAGCCCTAAGCAGACCTATTCAACTCAAAATTAGATGGACATAACTGTGAAACATTCAAAGAATGCAAATTTAACAGAGTTACATCAACCAAACAGAAGAATGCTTTTGAAAATCCATCTGCATCAAGACGTTTGGCGTGATTTTACATTCTTGTTTAAGAAAAGTTATGCAATTACCATATATGACAGATATCGGTGTATTTCTGATTGGTGTTGTATTTCGAATTGGTGCTTGTGTTGTTATCATATAGAACAACATATATCTGGTGTATTTCTATCCTAGATGGAAGAAATAGAAAATAGCATTGCTTGCTACCAACATGCCAATGTATCTATAATTTTGTTCATCAAGATCTTTGGCATTATTTAATAGTTCTTTGTTTTTAGCAAAAGTAGGTTATCTGATTACAATACAGAACAAATATTGATGTCATATTTTCTGAGAGTACTCTATTTCTGATTGGTGTTGGTGTATGGAAGAAATATTTGGTGTATTTCTAATCTAATGGAAGAACCAGAAAACAGTATCGCTTGCTATTAACATGGCAGCATATCCCACAATGTTTGTCATAACTTTTTCATCATCAATTGGTGTTGCAGCTCATTTTGCATGAAGCACCCATCCTAAGTGCTTATAATCTATACACATGCATATAGTTAACAAGACAGAATAAGATATTAATATCGCAAAAAAACTAAACACAGGCACACCTGATAATCTATGATTATTTTCCATTTGGGCCATCCCGGAGCTTTGACCTACTGCTGCAGCCTATAATAACAGTTCATATTCATAAGATTTTGACCTATGATTGTAGAGAAGTGCATAAGGAGAACACTGTGGATTATACCAACCATAGCTCGTGGTGGAACAGTCATTTGTGACTGCTGATACTTAAGAATGGTCCAGTCGAAAACATAATCAAACTGAAATCCTACAAGCAGAAGAAATTTCCTCTTATAAGGGCCTCCGCTAGATCATTTTCTGAAAAAACGCACTGGAAAGAGTAGCTATAAAGTTATAAATAGAAAACCAACCCTCTCGAATAAAAAGGTCTCTGAACAATCTCTTCAGGTATTGATAGTCTGGTGTATCTTCAAAACGCAGCGAGCGGCAGTAATGGAAGTAGGATATGAACTCAGTTGGGTACCCACGACAGAGAGACTGCATTAAGAAAAACCATAGAAATTACAAATTGCTCAGAAATCATAACTGTTCTTTAGCAAAGGAAAATACCTCAATTGAAGTAGCAATCTTCCTTTCACTAATTTTCTCATACTTCTGTTTCTTGGTCCCAGCTTTTAGACCCTGCCATGGAAGACTGGCACAATAAGGGCAATTTTTAGTACACAACAGATTACAAGAGGCAGAAATAGGAAAACACAAAAGCAACAAAGGCAACAAGACCAACCTTCCTTTTAAAAAGTACATGAGTACATATCCAAGCGATTCCAAGTCATCCCTCCTGCTTTGTTCTATTGGAAACAAAAAACGGTATTGTGAGTATAGCCATAACAGAATAATAAACAAAAGAAATCCAATACTCAACTTGAAACATTACTTACCAATTCCGAGATGTGTGTTTACACTTGCATATCGTGCTGTCCCAGTCAAATTTTTGTTCTCTCTGCACTTCAGTAGATAAATGTCATACATCTTAGGGAAGGCAAATAGTGTGCCTATATAAGTCTTGATAATTCATATATCCATCTATGGAAACAATCTAATAATATACAAACACAATATGGCTACGGTACCCAGTGAGGGAACATCAGAATACAACAGCAATATCATGATGCAAATAACATGATGCAAATAAAAAAGAGAGAAAGGTTAACTGTCATCCTCAGTCACAACCTGATGAACCACGACATATTACCTGTATGGAATGTGTTGATGTGTTGCACTGTCCCTGTATTTCTTTGCCAGTCCAAAATCAATCATGTATACCTGTAGGAGAATATAGAGAATGTGAAAATCCCAACAGTCTAAGGGAAGGCCCTCAAACTTATAAGTGCAACTGCATTTACAATCCCAACCATCTAAGGGAAGTGGGAACTAGGGAAGGCCCTGCATTTTTACAAGGGAACGCCTCTGTGACAAATGACTTGCCTGATTTGCTCTCTTTCCAAGGCCCATGAGAAAATTGTCTGGCTTAATATCTCGATGCAAGAACGATTTTATATGAACATATTCGACCCGGTTGATCTGCCAAAAATTGAAGTTAAAAACACTAGCATAGAGCCATAGACTAGGACTATATTTTATATTAATGGTTGTCATTCTTGAACTCAGTTGTATATTGTACCATCTGATCGGCAAGCATCAAAACAGTCTTCAGGGACAGTTTTCTGTTGCAAAAGCTGAAAAGGTCTTCGAGGCTTGGCCCCAAGAGGTCCATAACAAGAACATTGTAGTCACCTTCAACTCCAAACCACTTAACATTTGGAATTCCAGCTGCAAGAGGAAAATAGGATGTAAGTTATAACCTTAACAAAAAAATAATAATGTAGGACTAGGACAACCCAAATAGAAGAAGGCATGCATTACTTCCACCCTGCAGTATTCTATACAGCTTTGACTCATAAAGCAACTGAGGATGTTTTGTCTTCACACTTTCCTGGACAAAACACAGAGAGAGAGGTCCTGTCAGTAAGCACAGTCCAAACCCTGCAGTTGTTTAAAGAGATCATCAAGAGAAGTAGACTGAATGAGACATCATAACAATTCCTATACAAATAATCATTGCTGCAAAGCATGACATGATGAAATTGGTTACACTTAAACAGAAGCAAATAGGAGCCAAACCTGCTGCTTCTATTTTTTCGTAAATAAAAAAGTGGACTACATTCATTCTATGAAAATCATGATAGGATTCGGCACCTGCTTTCACACAAAATCTATCAATGAAGTTTAACTCTCTACCTCCTCTTAATGAAATACGTGCTCAGGCACAAAAATTAAGTTTAACTCTATGATACAAGTACATTTCACTAACTACTGAACCAAGGTCACTGAAAGTGAGGTTTAGGCTGCGTTAGATTCACACCAAATGCATATAACGCCTCAAAGGAACTTTTGGAATCAATCCACACATTTATTGGAATTCAACCAAGCTAAACTTCCCCCCACTAACTTTACTAGACTTTTCCTTGAGACAAAATATCCAATCAGTTATAAGTAACTTTTCTAAATCGAAAATACACTCATGACTCAATTAAAAGAAGCTTCTTTACTGAAAATGTAGAACGAAACAGAAAGAAGGAAGTAACTCGGGAACATCAAAATGTCTTTCCGCTTTCCTGAACTCACCAGCTTAATGGCGACCTCCTCGTTGGTCTGCACGTGAGTACCTGCAGCAACAGCGTCAGACAAACAAACAAACCGTCCGGTCAGAACCACGGGAAGAAATAAAAAAGGCGAGCGCTTTCGCATCGAGACGCGGCATTTAAGCGGAGGAGCTGGCGGCACGAACCGAGGTAGATCTCCCCGAAGGAGCCGCTCCCGAGCTTGCGCCCGAGGCGGAACTTGTTGGCCACGCGCGGCTCCATCGGCGCGTCCCCGCCCGCCGGACGACCGCCGCCGCCCTAGGCCGAAGGCATCCAGAGAGGGAACCGAGGCGACGGTGGGGCGGGGGATGGGGAGCCGCTAGGGTTTGGGGGGGATCGGCCCGAGTGCGGTGGATGGAGATGGGGATTTTTTGTTAGTTTCGTGGGGGCGGTGGTGCTTTGTTTTCGCGAGCGAGCAGGAGGCTGGAGGGCAGGAGCCGAAGCACCACACCACCCGGAGCCGGGGCCCGGGGGCAGGCCGGCGCCCACCTCACCTCATCGGCTTGGAGTGGGAATTGGTGGAAACTGGAGGGGTTGGAGTGCGAAAGTAACGTCCAAGTGGGGGATGAGAGCTCCCTACCTCAAGCGTCATGCACTCTCGTGCTGCTGCGTCGCGGCGATTGTTTTCCTTTTAGGGTCTGATGATTGGTTGCCAGGATGTTTAGCCTGGCCTGTATCTGTGAGTCAGGCTCATCTCAGTCTGGCTAGTTGTATGCAATAGCATGTTGTTTGGTTGTTTGTATCTGTTTGGTCTGGCTAGAAAAAAATATTGTTTGGTTGGCTACATGAAAACACGTTGCATGAAAGACAATCTAATAAAATATATCATTGTAATATTTTATCTTGTGAAATTTATCCAGACAACCAAACAACCGTTGTCTGTATCTCACTAGCCTGGCCCAGACACTCATCCAGGCAACCAAACAACCGTATCCTGCATCCCATGGGGCTGGCCGACATTCATGCAGGCAACCAATCGCTTCCTAGCTGCACGGAGTGTCCATGCATTGCAAAGAAACATACAGTGTGTATATATATAGTCAATGGATGCCACATTGATATTTTTTACCATGTGGCAAGAAAGCTACGAGGGACAAGAAGAAAATTATTTTTTTCATGTGACAAGAGAGCTGAGAGAGATGAAAGAAGAAAATCGTATCCTGAGGAAGGTACCATTGGGTACGAAACAATGGATATTGAAATTTGAACTATACCGCAATACATACTCTTATATACACTTAGAATTTAATTATATTAATGAAACTTAACAATACATGATACTACATATTGGGTAGTTGTATCTTCAGCGGTTTCATATGATATGATAGCTTTGGATATTGTGACAAGATAAAAATGCACTAGGGATACCCAACAAGATTTTAGTGCTATATGCCCGCACATTGCTAGAGAACAATGCCTAAATTGACTATTTTTCCCAAATCATATAAAAAAATGAACTCATTCAATCCATTTCTGCAAACTTTACCGGAGGCAACTATGTATTATTAGAGTACCAGAATGAATATTTATGCTTTTAGAAGATGCAAAATCATGACCAGTTCAAGACAGTGGTATATATATTCATGTACTTATTCATCGGCCACCCACCAGCTTAAGAACAGCCAACACCGCAGGATCTAGGAGCAAAATATAGTGTAACTTCTAACGATTGTATAAGAAACTACTAACCAGCTAGTAAATATGAATCAAAATGCCATGATTTTCTCCTCTCCATAACTTTGCTAAAAATTAAAATGGAAGCAGTTTTTCTCCTTTTTTATAATTCTGCAAAAAAGAAAATGGAAGCATGAGAGTGTAGGACCTGTTTGGAAGTGCGGTATATTTGAAGTTTGTAAGTAATACCATGGTATTAAAGAATATTGTATTATATTAAGGTAAAAAAAAGTGTTTGATATGGGGTATAGAGAGGACCCCTTTGAGTTTTGAATTAAGAGGGGTGGATGCTCACAATGAGTGAAGCATACCACAGACCGAAAACGATCACACACAGACAAAATGACAACTAGATGTAGTATAGATGTTCGAGCCGTCAAAGCGTAAAACACTATGTCATATTGGTCATCCCATGTTCCAAAGGGGAAGCAAGGACACTGCCTGATCCTCTCTAGTAGGTTTACATGCGACTGCCAGCTTTAAGACGTCATTTAGAGCGTTCACTTGAAAGGTTGTTGCGGCAAGTGGAGATGGAAGGGACACCCAGCCTTGATGGGGCAACGTGGACTTATCCCCATTTGTCTTCTTTCTTGACATGCCAAGCTATCTTGCCTATATATATACCTCCTCGCAAAATTGACCTTAAAAGGCTATTGAAAGTGAGGTTGTGGCGTTACAAGAGGGCGTGAATTAGGTGTTTAAAAAATAAGACTCACAGAAAATAGTTTAACAAAATCTATACAAGATAAACAATAAAGTGACCTGTTTTACTAAATGTAGCTGCTTCTACCATAAAAGAAACATGCAGGCTGTAGCATAAGATCCAAGCCTAGAAACGAGTATATCAAGCTAGACTAGAAAAGCAAACATGCCATTGCAAGAATATAAGTGTGGAATATAAGGGTGGATAGAAGAGCAAAACTCCCAACGACAACAGTGACTTGTGGTTTTTTAACCAAGGTATCGAGAGAAGGCGTACAATACTTTCTCTTGAGGGCCTTACCAAACCTTAATCCACGAAGCGATCAAGGCAAGGTTGCCCACAAAAGTGCCAAGCTCCCGGTCAAGCAACTCACTCTAACCTCTTTAACTTAAGCTCTTTGGATGACTAGAGATCTCAAGAGAGTGTCTCAATAAAGTGAAGTTACTCAGTTCCATCATCAATCTTCAAATGACCAGGTGGGCTAGCTTGTATATCCCCAAAAAGCAGACCAGACATTTGGATCGACATCAGATAGTTCGGTCCATGTTCTATCCAAACCAACCATGAACTAATGTCCAGTTGATTGTCCGAAGAGGAGCTTCGAAATGTCTCGTCAGTACACATCTGACTTCCTTTTACTTCTTAGGCCTTTCTGGAATGATTTGTCTGAAAGGCACATTGGACAAGGCCTTGAGTTAATCACTAATGCTGCTAAGGGACGACCAGTACAATTGATTTGGGCTTTAGTTCCTAACCTTCTCTAGTAAGCTGTCTAATGACTGTCTAGGCAATTATTCATCTCCCCTAACTTCGAACAATCCAATCGGTACATCTTCTAACTGACTTGATCTTCTGTAGCAACTATTCAATCCATTTATATTGAGTTAAGAGCATACTGTCTGATAATTTTGACTAACTAGATTTTAAACCTTCAGGGTTCCTCCATTAGCAGACAAAGTGTAATTGTGTCTGGTCCATTGATCGCGGAGGCTGGGGCCGGCGATCGGCTTGCGGACGACGGCGATGATATCCTATCCGTTTCACTAGTAAGAACGAATTGCAAGGCGATGAGATGGGATGTGATCGCTCGGATGAGATCTGCACTATGGTGTAAAAGAGATGGATGGGACGACGGGCGGCGATGAGCACGGCGTCAATCGCGCGTTCACAAGAGAAAGGTGCAGCGGCCTGCGAGTTGCATGACGAGCTGAGGACGAGGTGTACCTGCGGACGTTCGAGCGGAATCAAATCAACCGTATGGGCTGGCCGAGCAGAATTTAGGACTCAATACGCACACTTTACTAAACTTGAAATTTGACACCAAACACGTGCTCTCCTATTTCCTCTTCTTCCAGGCCATATGAGAGGATCTCAGGACCATTATGTCCATGCAAAACAGCTGACCCGCGTGAGTCTGGTTGGTTACTTGCATTGGTTCTTCCCCGGTGAGCCTCCATGTCTCCCGCACCGTCTTCCTCACCTCCGACAACCACCAACTACCCTCCAGCATACACCTGCGCCTCGTCGATCGTGACCTCGACCAGGAACTGGCCGGATCGGAGTGGGTCAGCGCTGCGGATTCCAGTCACCGACACACGCGCACGGCCACCAGATGCATGGTCTTCTTGGCCTTGCCCGAACTCGAATTGTTCAGCTTTATCAACGGCAGGCACCAACACCACTATCGATCCCAACTTATTAAGCGATCAATCAATTTAGAATTGCTTCTACTTCCTTGGACGTACGGACGGGAAACAAATTCAGGACGGAGGATAATCAATCACCAGGAATGTGTGCAGCGGCTCATCATGCCACGGAAGGATGCCTTTTCCTGCTGCAAGTGCGATGTGGAGGCAAAGGCTGCGCCAGCTCTCAAGGCAAAGCCGGCGCCGGCGCCGGCTTCTCGAGCGATGGAGGAGAGGCAGCCCCGGGGGAGAGGACCTGAGCGCTGGGGGCGTCAGCAGTTCAGAGCTGCATCGGTGTCGGCTCAGAGGAGCTGCGGGCCTGCACCGGCGCAATACAGCAATGACGGCAGGCAAGAACATGCGAGAGGATGAGGAGCGTAGCTGCGTAGGTCTCGACTTAGCCTTACACGGAGAACCTATTATAATCACAAAAATAGAAAGCTACTTTTATGATAGGGGTCACGCTAGGACTGAACAGACACCGATTTCTGTTTAGCCGGATCCATTTATCCAAGTCCTTCTTCTACTACAGAAATTCAGTTAAAGTCTGTCGGCTAGAAATCCATGAATTTAAACTAAAATTATCGGCAAACCGACAAACTTATTCGTCGTACTTAACTCGACGAATTTACGCAAATAAGTTCGTCGTTCCTCACGAACTTACAATAATTTCGTCGGTTTTTACGTGACCGACGAATTTATAGACGTAGCCCCAATTAAATTCGTCGGCCGGGTAGGACCCACGCATTAATGTCCACGTGGCAATTAAATTCGTCGTTTTTCACGAGCCCACGAATTTATTCATTTTTTAATTAAAAAATATTTTTTTGCCCATAGAAAATATGATAATTCATAGAAAATTCAAAATAAATCACTAAAAAATAGTAAAATATTATATAGTCACATATTACAACTCTAGGTATACTATAGTCGCTATAAACGTGTAGAAAAAAAATATTAAACACATATAATCCATAAAAAATAACATCGAGTAATATATCAACGGAAGTCTTAAAGCAGCTACTAAAAACCTATCAGGTTACACTAAAAGTTTCTAAGTGCTGATCAACTAATATTTCTGTAACAATGAGATCAGCTACTATTTCTAAATTATTGTATAACATGGGTTAGACACAAACCCATCCCATCTGGATCATCTACCGTATATTAATTAACCCCGAATTTGAAAAGAAGATTTAAAAAGAAGTGTTATTTATTCAAGGCATTTGTGTTTGAGATAATTTAGACATGTATAGATCCATCATGAATTAACTCTGAACTTGTCAAATCGCAAACACATCTAAATATGTTGTGCATGAATCAGATTCGAAGCAATTAACAAAAGCAACTCATATATGAACATTTGGCAAAGTAAGGAATACATTTTTTGATCAAACTAGCAATCGGCACGTCCATTGCAACTGGACAAATATTATTTTCAGAAAAACAAAATGTAAATATAGTGACATAGTTTTTAGGAGGAAATGTAGAACATAAAACTTCTTTAGAAATTATACTTAAGAGTTTCATTTATCATCTAGGAACAGAGAAGAACGCAGCTCTACTTGAACATGAATGCAGTTCAACTTGACACTTAACATGTTTCACTGGAATTATACTTTGCACTCAAACTGAGGCCTCATTGGCTATCCCAAAAAGGTACAACAATATTATGTGTACCTGCCAAAATACAACAGTAGATGCACTCCTGGAAGTCCAACTTCGACATATTTGATTACCTACAAGCAACAATCATGTAACATTTTTCATCACTCTCCAACGAAGGTAGACCATGGAGATAAAAAGACGAGCACATTAACCCCTGTAAGGAAAATGGGCCCTAAGGCTTGTGCTTAGTCCCCATATGTGATTTTGGTGGTTGAACTGACAATACGTGCCATAGGACTAATACTTGTGTGCAAGTGTTTTTGTCTAATGTCCCAGGGTGTAATTGGTGGATTTGGAGTACAAACACCTCAAAGGAGGATCTAAAAGACATAAGAAAAGACCCAAGTCGTCATCAAGGCGCAAGCGAAGGTCCTGACTCGGCGGTCCCGCTGGCCGATCAGCGGACCGGTTTTTTGGCTCAAGAACAGAAGAAAAAGCATGCACCGGACAGTCCGGTGGTGCAGCACCGGACAGTCCGGTGCTTACAAGGAGCCAAGCCAAAAGCTGAAGAACTGGTGCAAATTTCCATGCACCGGACAGTCCGGTGGCTCACCACCGGACGATATAGGCTGAGAAGAAAAGGGGCGAAGTCCAGCGCAAAACCTACCGCCGGACAGTCCGGTGGCTCACCACCGGACAGTCCGGTGGTGAGCACCGGACGATATAGACCGAGAGTATTCCAAGTCGAAGACCCGGCGCTACAACGCACCGGACAGTCCGGTGGCTCACCGTCGGACAGTCCGGTGGTGCCACCGGACAGTCCGGTGACTCCAACGGTCATATTGTCAGAGCAACGGTCGACTCAAAGAGGAGAAAATTTACACACACCGGACAGTCCGGTGGTGGGTACGCAGAAAAGTGAAACTTGCCTCTAACGCTAGTTTTGGAGGTGGAGGCTATATATACCCCCTTGGCCGGCCTCCCCATTGTGGTTGGAGCATCCTGAGCCTAGCACAAGTGTTGAGACACATTTCCATGCCCATTTGAAGTGTAGCAACACCTTTTGAGAGCCCAACCACCACAAGAGCAAAACTAGACACATCCGGCATAGCTAGTGCTTAGTGCATCCTTGCTTAGGCCACCTTGTCTATTCTTCGTGCCTGCGTGCACGCTTATCTTTGTGTGTGTACGGTTGTAAGTCTTGCGAAACCCTCCGGAGTGTGGAGTGGCCGCCACCACCTTGTGAGAGGGAGGAAGACCCTCGGCGTTTTGGCCAAAGCTTCCCTTAGTGGAGACGGCGGGGTAGCTCCGCGAGAAGGACTCGGAAGACCCTAGTGACCTATCCATCCTCTACCCTTGCGTGGGCGAGGCCGTGGTACGGGAGGACCACGCGAGAGATAGGTTCGGGTGGGTGTGTACCGAGGATATCCGGAGACCCGACCGGGGTTGCTTGACTTCCGTGGAAGTCACTTTGCCAACCTCCACCCTTGCAAAGGGCGAGGCCGTATTCCTTTGAGGACTACGCGAGTGCAAAGCCCTTAGTGGAGCGCCAACGAGGAGTAGGGGGTAGAGACCGTGAGTCTCCCCGAACCTCGGAAAAAAATCTCCGTGTCTTCACCGTGTGCCATCATCGTCATCGTCTACGGGAGTTTGCATTCTCTATCTTATCTCCTTAACTTCCGCATTTACATTGTTGCAATTGTGTGCTTACTTTCCTAGACTAGCTTGATAAGTTAGTTTCTAGGTGGCACTAGGTTGTAAGACTTGGCCACGGTAGAAGTAGCAACACTTAGCAAAATATTAGTGCACATAGCTAGTTTTACTTGCATAAGTTTTGTTTAGTAGTTGTAGTTTTTAGTGAGCCTTGTTTTTAGAAATCCTAATTCACCCCCTCTCTTAGGCGTCGGTCCTACCTTCAATTGGTATCAGAGCCGGGCCGCTCAATCTAGTCCATTTTATTGTCATAAGAGCTCACAACTCATATTTGGACTTTTTGGCTTCACCGCCGGATTGAGTACTATAGACGTCTTAGAGTGGGAGGATGAGTACCAGTAGCGCTCCTCACTTTGACGGCACGAACTACCCCTATTAGCGTGTTAGAATGGCTAGCTATTTAGAGGCCGTAGGGTTGGATGTTTGGCGAGTGACGAAGGAAGGAACGAAACCCCTCTCTCGGCCGGCAAAACCGACAAAAGCCGATGAGAAAGAAATACAATTTAATGCCATTACTCGTGACATTTTGTTCGGGTCTTTGAGCATTGATGTATTTAGTAGAGTATGTAGCCTCTCAAGCGCTCATGAGATTTGGGAATCGCTTCAAGCACACCATGGCGGCACAAGTGACGTCAAGGCAAAAACTTGGCTTGGTTAAGCGTGCTTTAAATTTCTTTACTATGCTTCCTAATGAATTGGCTAATGACATGTACTCACGCCTAAATTTTATTGTCAATGAGTTCAATTCAATAGATGAAACCAAGCTAAGCGATGCCGATGTTGCAAGAAAGATCGTCGAAGTCCTTCCAAAAGACAAATATGCAAGCATCACCACTTATCTTCTCCAACAAGACATGAACACCTTGACGCCCACCAAGGTTCTTGGCAAGATCATTGCATTTGAGCAATATCAAGGGATTGGCCAAGACACCTTTCCATCCAAGTCACATGCACTCACCAATCATGGTGAAAAAAAAGAAGATGGAGAAGGGCAAAAGCAAGAAAGAAACAAGCTCAAGCTCAAGTGAAGAAGAAAAAGATAGTGATGAAGACGATCAAGCCCAACACTCCTCCTCCGATGACGATGATGAAGAAATTGCAATGTTGATCAAGATGATGGAGAAGGCATTGAAGAAACTCAACTCCAAGGGCGTCCCTATCACCATAAGGAAATTGAGCACAACCGCCAAAGAAAGAAGGAAAGAAGAGGTGGTTGCTTTGGATGTGGTGAGAAAGGGCATTACATGGACTCATGTCCTATCATTGCCAAGGAGGAAAAGAAGAAGAAGAGCAAAGAGATAGACCCAAAGCGCTTATGAGCATTGGTATGTGGGTAGATGTGTCAAGCGATCAAGATCATCATAAGAAGCACTCCCACAAGTCTACTTCACGCAAATCATCCTCTATATCGCACAAATGCCTTATGGCCCATGGTAAAAGTGAAAGCGATGTAAGTAATGATGGTGCCCTCTTACCTAATGAGCTTGAACAACAAGTAGCTAGATTAATTTGCGAAAACAAGAGTCTTAAAGCTCAATTGGCTAGCTCATCAATCAATTATGAAGAATTGATGCTTAAGTTTGATATGGTCCTAAACCATAATGATGAGCTAACAAAGAAAATTGAGACTCTTGAATTAAAAGCTACTTCAAGTGATGCATCCACACTCTCTTTTGAAAAACCTAAAAAGGATGCTTCTACCTCTTGCTTCGATTTAAATGCTAAACCTCACTCACCCCCTTGCAAGCCGTTTGTTAGTTGGTATGAAGAAACTTGTAGGAAGAAGGAATTTGAGGTACTCAAGCAAGAGGTGGATCGGCTCAAGAAGGATGTGGCAAGGCTATAAGGTCAAAGGGAGCAAGCCCAACCTTCTCAAGATAACCGCCTCAAGGTGGTGAAGAAGCTTGAAGAGAGTCAAACCGTGGTTTGCTTCTTTTGCAATAAAGAAGGCCACAAGTCCTACATGTGTAAATTAAAAATAAGAGAAGAGGCCATCAAGAGAGAGAAAAAACAAAAGAAAGCCGTCACTCCCAAAGCATCGTAGAGCCACAAGGGTAAGGAGGACTTGGAGACTTGGTTATATTCGGATATAAGGTTCAAGTTACAAAGCCAAGTGAAGAAATTCATCACATACCCAAGTCCTTCATTTGTTGGTAACTAGGTTTGTTTTCTTCTGATATTTCCTTTAGCATCTAGTTGCCTTTCTTGCCTAGGTTTGCATGAGCATATTTAATTTCAAGTAATGCATGCCTCGGCTATCTTATGGTAGGTTGCTTGTGTCTCTTGTCTAACCCATGAGCAACCTACATGGTTTCTTAGTTTAGGTCTAAATCATAGGGTGAGCTCCTCCAATGGACTTAAATGTCTAGTGCATGTCTCTCACAAGCAATTCAAAGCTTGTATACACATATTTATGGGGAGCCTATCCTATGGTTCGTTACTTTGAGACTTACAATGTTTTCAAGTTTATCTTGTGTGTAGTCTCACCCAACTCCCCGGAGGTACGCATGAAGTTAAGGAAAATGGGCTTCAATTGGTAACACCTTCCTTGGTGTACATTTAAATTATTTAGAGCTACCTCCGTGCATAATATAGTTTAAGCCTCCCTGTGTCTCAAATGACTAAATGTGCATATGGTTCGTCTACCATCTTATGTGTGCACACACTTAGGGGGAGTTTAACCTATGTTATGCGAGTCTCATGCATTGTGATCCATTTGGCTTCCATATCTTAAGGATCATAGTGTGTGGGACTCTCCGTTGTGCTTTTAATGCTTTTCTTTTCGGTGTTTGATTCCAAAAGGGGAGAAATTGTGGACCCAAGCAAGTAAGGAGTTGAACATGAACCTGGAAAGAAAGATCAAAGAGGACCAAAAAGGGGTTGCCGTATGATCAAGAACAATGGAAGAAATGAAGATTAAGATCAAGGCAATTGTCCAACAATAAGAGAGAAGTGGCATCGGAGTAATGGGGAGCCTTATGTCCATTGACCACAAGAGGGGACAAGATCATGGCAAGGCCAAGACATGAGCAAATTCTTCCAATCTTTGGTGGAATAAAATATAAATTGGTATTATTGCATATTTCAATTAGCATCTTTAATCTTGCCTTTGCTTTGCATCCTAGCAAGTAGCTTGGTTGTGTTCTTCAATTTGTATCTTTTGTTGCTTGCTTGGTCGTGATGTCATCAATCACCAAAAAAGGGGAGATTGTAAGGAAAATAGGCCCTAAGCCTTGTGCTTAGTCCCTATATGTGATTTTGGTGGTTGAACTGACAACACGTGCCATGGGACAAATACTTGTGTGCAAGTGTTTTTGTCTAATGTCCCAAGGTGTAATTGGTGGATTTAGGGTACAAACACCTCAAAGGAGGATCTAAAAGACACAAGAAAAGACCTAAGTCGCCATCAAGACGCAAGCGAAGGTCCTGACCCTACGGTTCCGCTGGCCGGTCAGCGGACTGATTTTTTAGCTCAAGAACAGAAGAAAAAACATGCACCGGACAGTCCGGTGCTTACAAGGAGCCAAGCCAAAAACGGAAGAACCGGTGCAAATTTCCATGCACCGGACAGTCCGGTGGCTCACCATCGGACGATATAGGCTGAGAAGAAAAGGGGCGAAGTCCGGCGCAAAACCTACCGCCGGACAGTCCGGTGGTGACACCGGACGATATAGACCGAGAGTATTCCAAGTCGAAGACCCGGCGCTACAATGCACCGGACAGTCCGGTGGTGCCACCGGACAGTCCGGTGGCTCCAACGGTCATATTGTCAGAGTAACGGTCGACTCAAAGAGGAGAAAATTTACACACGCCGGACTGTCCGGTGGGTACGCAGAAAAGTGAAACTTGCCTCTAACGGCTAGTTTTGGAGGTGGAGGCTATATATACCCCCTTGGCCGGTCTCCCCATTGTGGTTGGAGCATTCTAAGCCTAGCACAAGTGTTGAGACACATTTCCATGCCCATTTGAAGTGTAGCAACACCTTTTGAGAGCCCAACCACCACAAGAGCAAAATTAGACACATCCGGCATAGATAGTGCTTAGTGCATCCTTGCTTAGGCCACCTTGTCTATTCTCCATGCCTGCGTGCACGCTTATCTTTGTGTGTGTGCGGTTGTAAGTCTTGCAAGACCTTGCGGAGTGTGGAGTGGCCGCCACCACCTTGTGAGAGGGAGGAAAGCCCTCGGCGTTTTGGCCAAAGCTTCCCTTAGTGGAGACGGCGGGGTAGCTCCGCGAGAAGGACTCGGAAGACCCCAGCGACTTATCCATCCTCTACCCTTGCGTGGGCGAGGCCGTGGTACGGGAGGACCACGCGAGAGATAGGTTCGGGTGGGTGTGTACCGAGGATATCCGGAGACCCGACCGGAGTTGCTTGACTTCCGTGGAAGTCACTTTGCCAACCTCCACCCTTGCAAAGGGTGAGGCCGTATTCCTTTGAGAACTACGTGAGTGCAAAGCCCTTAGTGGAACGCCAACGAGAAGTAGGTGTAGAGACCATGAGTCTCCCTGAACCTCGGGAAAAAATCTCCGTGTCTTTACCGTGTGCCATTGTCGTCATCGTCTACGGGAGTTTGCATTCTCTATCTCATTTCCTTAGCTTCCGCATTTACATTGTTGCAATTGTGTACTTACTTTCCTAGACTAGCTTGATAAGTTAGTTTTTAGGTGGAACTAGGTTGTAAGACTTGACCACGGTAGAAGTAGCAACACTTAGCAAAACCTTAGTGCACATAGCTAGTTTTACTTGCATAAGTTTTGCTTAGTGGTTGTAGTTTTTAGTGAGCCTTGTTTTTAGAAATTCTAATTCATTCCCCTCTTAGGCGTTGGTCCTACCTTCAACCCCTAGAAATCCATGCTCATAGAGCCCAATTCCAACAAGTGATGCCAAAGAAACAACAAACAATGGATTTAATAGTCAAACAAAATGAAACATGGTTAAGTCAATTTCACAGCCTACAAAAATGAAACTCTACATGGTTGTTGCGCTAAATATTACATGGACTGATAAAAGTCATTGAAGGTATGAATAATTCTCAAAAATCTCTATATTAAGCCCAAACAGAAATCAAGGTCACTGTACAGCGGTGCGGTCTCCAGCGGCGGCGAGGTCCGGCCCCACGGGAGGCGTGGGGTCCGGCGGCCGGATCCGGTGGCGGCGGGGGCCGGCGGCGCGTGATCTCTGAGGAGGAGGAGGCGAAGGGTGGTGCGCGGGGGCAGCGGCGGCAAGAAGATGTGAGAGGCTGAGAGCAAGGAAAAGTTAGGGGTCACTGAGATGTGAGATGCGAAACCTCGGTGCCCTAGTCTCAAATAAATTCGTCGGGCTTGCACTACGACCGACTAAGTTGTATAAGTTCGTCGGTTGTAGCACGAAACCGACGAAGTTAACATTATTTCATTGGCCACAGCCAACCCGATGAACTTATTTCCTTTAATTTTGTCACCGGGAAACTGGTCGACGAAATTGAAAAAAACTGACGAACTTTACCATGTTTCTTGTAGTGTTCGAGACTTGTCTAGAATCCAAACCCTAAGACGATTTCGTTAGGAAGAAAGTAAGCTATCGTAGAGCGAATCATGTTGAGATGGATATCAAAGCTAATTCAGAGCTTCACTGTTATTGAATAGAATTATTGATAAATTCTAATAGAAATAAATATATAGTTCTTAAACTTAAAAATCAAGCTTAAAATCCAAAACAAAAACTTCAACATAAAAAATTAATAAAATAAAAACTCATGAACAAAAACGAAACCTTAGAATTTAAACTTAATTTAAAAATCGCATAAAACATTAAGGTCATAGAACCAATGGCTCAAGCTCAAATATAGACATAAGTATACCGAGAACAAAATTAATTGGAGAATTAATTCCCATCTTAATTGTGCAAGTAACTCAACATTTAGCTCTTCTTTTTTATCCTACCAGGAGATCCTCACACATTACGTTCTTGATTCTTTCTGATCCAGTCACCAGATCCTCCTCTCACACATCACGTCCTTGTTATACTCCTTTTTTTAGGACAGTGGGGAGATACACATCCTTTTATTTTTAGAAACAGTTGATAATTTGAGCTGCTTCAAAAAAAATAATAGGGCCTAGAAAAAATCATGTCTCTAGAAATTGATTTTTAGTAACGACACATCTTACCCACCGTCTCTAGAAATCATTTTTAGAGACGGTGCATCTTACAAACTGGTTCTAAAAATCGATTCAATATAAATACAAAAGGTACGCATCACTTTATTTGTCAAATGTGATGGTGTGGTCTGGTAGTGGAAGTGTGTTACAACAGACATTAAGTTGCGGGTTCAATTCATGGAGACTACAAAAAAGTTTGTATACTTTGCTGGTGTGTTGTGTTCTTTCTTGCTATTTTCTAGAAAATATTTTTAGGAGTGGAGGGCGGTGGCTTGGCAGGTGCTCCTACAAATACCTATTTTTCGTGACTAGTTGGCGGGGTGATCCAAAGATCTACGCGGTTTATCTTATCAACTGCCTTTAGAAATCGATTTTTAAGGGTGGTGCACTTAACCAAGTGCCCCTAAAAATTGATTTTGAGGCTACTCCCCTACAAATACCTATTTTTAGTTGTGTTGGCAGGAACGCTCTAGTGGGAGGAGTAAAACTCTTACCTATCACTATTCTTCCACTATTCCGATTACCCTTCTCTCTGTATACAGTAGCGCTACAGTGCCAAACAGCGTTAAATAGTACTACAGGCAATCCATACAGGCACTCCACTGTGGATAGCCTTACCGGAGGACTGAGCCCCATGGCAGGAACATGCGCATGTTCCTGTATTTCTACTGTGGGACATATTTAGTTACGTGGGGTCAACATAAAACAAACACAAAATCACAATTGGATCCACAATCCGTAAAAGATTCAAAGGTAGAAAATAGGTGTGGGTATTATAGGGTGAAAAGTGTTTTAATGAAACTCACTTTATTTACTACATACATAGTACAATAGATGTAATGATGCTTCGTAGAGTACAAAGAGGAAGAATGTGAAAAAAATACTTCTTGGTTTTATATTTACGGACCATCTTCATTTTGTGAGTAATTTTTGTTAACTTTGATCAAATCTATTGAAAAAAATATATCTATGTCTAAAATATAAAATTAGTTCATTCAATCCATTTTTAAATATAATTTGATAATGTTTTATATATGTGAAACGAGAGAAATTGACTTAAAATAAAATTAGTGCGACCAATAGCATGAAATAAATGGAATATTTAGTTTGACATCGTCCTTATTGCCGGCTTGCCGCAAGGCATATGTAGTTTTGTTCCTTTGGCAAAAAAAGTTATTGTTATCCCGTTCCAGAAGAGTCACTTAGTTTTCGACGTACGGCCAGTTGATGCTGACCCACGTGACGTCCAAAGCATGAACTCAAGGTGATATTTCTACGAAGTATCGATACAGATCAGGTTAAGCCAAACAAAGGGTTTTAAGCATGAAAAGACAATAATCTATTGAGACTCTCATACTTGGCCGGTTATCTCTACTTATCACTCCCTCATCCTTAATTATAAGTTGATGTTAAATTTAATATGTGAAATTGGGCCATTCCTCTTATTAACAAAATTAGTGTAAATACTAAAAAATATAGACATGCTCGAAATAGTTAGAATGATAAATGAATCATAATAAATAAAATAATATTTAAATATATTTTTGGAATAAGATGAATGTCGAATGTCGTATCTCTAGAATTCAACAGTTACCTATAAATTAGGACGAAATTAATATATCCTTCAGACTGGCTGCAAATTCCAACTGCACGTTAAAACATCCTTCCCTTCAAAATTTATGGGACATGGGATACTCTAGTCCTCCAACAGTGTTTTGCTACATTTTAGGGATTATTTTGGAGGATTCCCCCTCGCCCACTAAACCTAGAGGCACAAGTACACCCGCTATGTGCGAGCACTGGTCGATGTGTCAAGTGCTAGGTTGCACTTGTGGAATGAGCCACTCGTACGGGTGGAGGATGTGACCATACTAGCAAGAGTAGACAATGCAGACAGAGGAGGGGAGAGACTAGGCCGGAGCGCGGCCGTTGTGCCTGAGTAAGAGGTGGTAAAGGGATCAATGGCCCAATAGGCGGTTAATAGAGGTTTCTAAATTTCTAACAATTAAAAGCAATCTTACCCTATTTAATTGTACTTAAAATGCTCAATTCACCTACTATCTAGAAAATAAAAGGTGCACACCTAACATGCTCTCAATTCTTTGAGGTGGTTGAAGAAGTTGAAGCTCAATTATCTCTTGAAGTGTATGAGTGTTGCTAGTATCAAAACTACTCAAATATAGGTAAGAGTGAAGTATATAGGTCAACACACTCTAACCACATTCGAGAAAAAGAGCCAATAAATTCATTGAGAAGTCCAGATAATCCGGTCACCACATTTATTTACCTATGGAGTGGATTGTCAGTTAATTAGGTTTGAGTCCTCAAACTAGACATTGAACTGCGTTAGAAATTCGGTCAATTGCCCGCTCTGTACAACAGTCCTATCAATATATCCAAGGTTTGAGTGAAAAATGTACTTTCTATCTACATACTCCTATCCTTACCCCCCAAAAAACACACTTCTACGATTTTTGCAGATAGATTAATAATCTTAAGAATGATGTGGGTGTCAGTAATTAAAATTTTTAATCAACCATGCACCTTAATAAACTAAACCTAAAAAAGTTAACTACAAAATGTGTATTCACTTTGAAAAAAAAAACTGACAATTAAATGCACCTGCATCTCGAAAAAGAAAAAAAAAACATACAATTGATCAACTAATGGGTTTACATAGTATTGTCCAAATTAGAAGCTATAATGCACCCTTCGTGTAGGAAAATTTCAAATTGTAGAAATATGCTTACCGTGAGATGGAGAGAATATATATCTATATACCTAATTTAAAAGGCGGTAAGCTTTCTGTCTGTAAAATGTCACTTTGTTGAAATACGCGCGCAAGCATGCCACGTGGTGGCTACAAATTCTGAAGTCCTTAATCCTGTTAAGTGGATACAATTTTATCATGAGATGTGCTCTTAATCTTGTGGACAAGTCCTTAATTCTACTAGGACATAAGTCTTTAATTTTAAAATAAATCCAATATGACTCCTTAATTTGATTTTTTTAAATCAATTCAACTTACATACACGACAATGATCCTGAATTCCAGGATACAAATTCTATCAGGGCATGAGTCATTAATCCGGTTAAGCAGATATAAATTCTATTAAGGCGTGGGTCTTTATCTTATTTGAACATAATGCTTAATTCTACTAGGATAGAGTCTTTCGTTAAATCAATTATGCTTACACACCAGACACGTGGTCCTCAATTCTACTAGAACATAATACCTAATGTTGCAATCAATCCAGCTTTCTTGTATACGTAAAAATACACACTGTTTGTATGTACACCTAATAATCCTTTAATGATACATGGCTTTCTCTCACATTGCAAGCACATGCATTTTTGTTAGGTATATATAATAATTTATAAATGAATTAGGCAGAGAAGTTGCCAATTATAACTATTAATAAAAGCGCAGGCTGGGCAGTAAAACATTGAGCAGGCGGTTGGATTTGGACGACATCACACGCGTTGCGATAACTTAAATGAACAAACAACATGATGGGCCAGTTGGAATAGTATGACCTCAACACTCACCGGATGGTACCGTATCTATCGTCTCCACAGGTCTATACCAATGCAACGCTCCACTGAAGGCACTGAACACCTAGCTGCACAAATCACCGACACTGCTAGTAGAGAAGCACAGTGGTGTCGCCCGCCGGGAACTTCGCAGCGCCCTAGAAAACCATGATGTCGCTCGCCGGGGAATTTCGCAGCAATACCACACTCCACCCCTTAATTGGAAGTCAAAGCCAAATTAAACAAGCCATCATCGTTGCTTCCGCTGCCGTCAATTAACTTGCTATATACTGTACTAATTAAAGAACGCAGATTCTTCTTGTGAACATCATCAACTAATGCTTAGCCGTGGGTAATGTTAAGGTGACAATATAATGCGAATCCAGCTGCCAGAGCCAGGACAGCTGATTTCTTTTAACAGCCGTTTGTCTCTTTCAGAAGGTGCGCAGAAAGTTCTTATTACAAGTATGACTTTCCATGCCGATTATCGATGACTTTATATACGTGTACTTCTAGAGGTCGTCGATGCTAAGAAATGAGGTTACGGATAAGACGAAAGCGACTTACGATTGTGGAAACTACCTCCAAGGTTTTGTTCAGAAACAATGTTCTTCATTTGGTACCTTGTATTGTATAGTATAGCTCATCGATCGTGTTCATACTGCCTTGACTCCAGAATTTAAAATTTACCAAAATTTGCGTTGATATATAGTATACTGCCCATGAAAGTTCTCAAATTAACGTAATTAATACACAAAGCAAACCGTATATATACATATACGTAGCTACATATACACGCACCTACTACTGCTTTTGCTGAACCATCAGCTAGCTCGTTGTCACTCGGGCAACGGCCCAACATTCGCATCGCATGCTCCTCTCGTCTTCCTTACGACCGTGCTACTCTAGCTCGTCGGCGGACCGCTGCAGTGCATGCCTGGTACGGTGGTGATGACTGCCGGACCCCTGCTTCACCGAAATCAGCTGTTCGCTAGTGGCGAAGTGGTGCGGCAGAGCCAGAGGCCGCTGAGCACCGCAACCTCCTCGGTGGCAGTACTACTCTCTCGGCCCCAGGTGTAACGTCCTTTATACGAGAAAGGATTCTAGCTTCTTAATGGAGAACAGCGGACCACTCCAAAAGGACATGTCCAACGGTAAGGCCTATACAAGTAGTATTATGAATAATAATTATTAAATGTACGTGCTTCTGATAAAACTAGATAATTTTCAGCACGGTGCAAAAGGCTAGAAAAAGGATGATCATGTTTTTCTTTAAGCCATGCATCTAGGACCTTGTTTTGTGTTGGCATAGCTAGGGTTCATACTCTCCACGTCTCTCATCTCCATTCTCCAGTGAGTTGGTTCTAGCTTCTAGTAGAGTGGTGGGTTTCGTTAAGAGGCAATGATCTTAGGAGGGCCAGGGGCAGTATGCCATATAATGGTGGTGTAGTGTAGACATGGGAAGCGAGGCAAGGTGAGGGTCGCACTCGCACCACTGCTCGCGGCAGTCAAGGGCATTTGATGCGATCGTTTATCGTGGGAAAATATAACGGTTTAGAAACAGGGGTACCGGTACCTTATGGTACTCCCTCCGTCCCAGAAAACAAATCGTTCTAGTTTTGTCCTAAGTCAAATTTTTTAATGTTTGACCGAGTTTCTATAAAAATATATAAATATTTATTATATCAAATGAGTACCATTAGATTCGTCATGACATATATTTTCATAAAATAACCAATTTATTTCATAAATCTTAACCATTTTTTCTATAAATCTGGTCAAAGTTTTAAAAGTTTGACTTAGAACAAAACTAGAATGAATTGTTTTTTTGGGACAGAGGGAGTACCAAATAGGTAGATCCAATGGTACCAAAAATAATGGGATCAATATCAATACTTTTTCTTTCTCAATTTAATTATTCAATAATTCGGTAGAATTAAGGGAGTGGTACCGCCTGATACCGCAGGGTACCTTTCCAATCGCCGTAAAATTTCTTCTCTGTATATTCATAGTTTTGACTTTTCTTGTCTGCGCAGATGGTGAGCTACATAGACAAACAGGTGACTGGCACAACGAAGTTACGGAAAAAATTGAGCCCTGGTTTTCCCTTTGGAAAAAGTCTAAAACACCCCCTGGGGTTCTAATGGTTGTCTAGTTAACACCTTGAGCTTCAAAACCGGTTGTTTTGTACTCTAAACTTCCCAAAACCATGCAAAACACCCCCCACGGTGGTTTCCAGTGGTGGTTTTGCCTACCTGGACTGCCAGCGTGTCCCAGGGCCGCCAACATGGCCTTTGACCGGAGGGAGACGGAATAAAGGGGATGCGCAGAAGTGGCGGGTGCCATTGGCGCCAAAAGGAAGAAAAGGCGGGAACACAGAGCGCGCGGGGGGAGGTGAAGAGAGTGCACCGGCGTGCTGGTACAGAGTGCGGCGGAGATTGGCGGCGACCGGGTGAGCAGCCATTGAGTGGGATCGGTGAGGGACTCGGTGGCATGGCCGAATCGAGCTCATCTAGGGTGTCGACGGCAGCTAGGCACGGCGCCATGGGGGCGCCGGTGCCGTACCGTGAATCAGCTCTATCATATGAACCAGCGATTATGTGCAAATGCGGATTGAAGACGTCGAGATGGATTTCATGGAGTGATGAGAATCCCGGCCGCAGGTACAATCGGTGCAGGAGAGCAAGGGTAAGCAGAAAGATTTTTTTTTTTGCTTGGCTTAACGGTCTGTTACTCGTGGTTGGCTTTTGATTCAGTGTGTTATGGTTTTGGTTGCACCACAGACTGAACTGGATTGCGGCTTCTTCCAGTGGTTTGATCATGAGCACACAAGATTCTTAAAGAATCTCTTGTTTGATTTGCGCAATGCGGTGTGGAGGATGAAGCAAGAGAAAGCAGAGATGCAGGAAGTTGTGGACAGAGGAATGGAACTTAAGGAGCAGAACCAGGCATTGGAGGTTGAAAACAAGTTACTGGTGGAGGATTTGAAGGCATTCCAAAAGAAAGTGGTGGAGAAGGATGAGTTGTTGGCAGCCATGGAGATGAAGATGATAGCAGGGCAGAAGCGTAGTTCAATGTGCTGTATTTTGTTTCTGTTTCAGTTGGCTGTCTTGGTTGGCATGATGCTAGTTGCTTTAGTAATGGCTTGAGTCGCATGGTGTAAGCCTAATGGGCAATATTTTGTATGAACTTGTAATCCTGGATTGAATGCACAATCAGTTCTAGTAACAAGTTTGTTATCCCTGCAGTTACCATACAAAGAAACTGGAGGTTAAAATTGTGGCAAATTTCATAGGCATGACATAAACAGCAAAGGTAGGATTCAGTCCTGCAGCCACACATTCAGTTTGGCATACCATCCAAGGCCGTGAAACAGTTAAGGTTTAACATCCAGCAGTACTAAAGCTACCACAACTTAAGCCTAGGCCAGTGCAAGGCTAGCACAAGTAAATTCACTGCATATATTACATCCCAAAAGCAAGACGTGTTCTAAGTAGGCTACTAGTAGTTGTCACCAAACATCAAGTAGCCTAGCCTATGCCTCCTAGCAGTGAGTGTGCTCCCTTGGGTGCTTGGACCAGCAGCTTGGCTGCATTGGGTGCTTGGACCAACAGATTGGCTGCCTTGGGTGTTTGGACCAGCAGCTTGATTTCTTGTTCGAACTGCAGCAGCTTGGCTTGGTCTCCCAACTGGAGCAGTGTGGCTTGTTCTTCCAACTGGAGCAGGTTGCCTAGCTTGTCGACTTGGACCCACGGGTTGGCTCACCTATGCAGAGTAGTAGTAAGGCATAACAGAATAAATGGTATGCACAACAATTAGAGAATGAACAAATTGAAACTGTACCATTGTCTCTGAAAGCTTCCTCTTAGACCCAGCAGCAGATGCTTCACAAGCCTGCTTCTTCTTTCTAGCATCTCTCTTGATGTAAGCATTCTTCTTCTTGCCACCTTCTGGGTTCTTGTTACAACTTCTTGCATTATGGCCTTTCTTCTGACACAACTTACATGTCATTTTGATGCCCACTCTGCTTAGTTTTGTTCCCTTAGGAGCTTCTCCTGGTTCCCTGGTCCTCTGTGTCTTAGGCCTGCCAGGCATCTTGACATAAGCAGGTGGCAATGGCCTGGGCATGTCAGAAATAGGCCAATTGTCTGGCCCTTGGACTGGTTGTAACACATGCTCATATGTCTTCATGTATTCAGAAATTGAGAAGCACGGGGCAATGAACTCATCCAACTGCTTGGATGCCTTGTAAATGCAAGATATGGCATGGCAACAGGGCAAACCAGACACTTCCCAATACCTGCAAGTACAGATTCTCTCTTCCAAGTTGACAGTGTACCTCTTATCCTCCTTTTCCTGTACCTCAAATCCATCCTTACCATTCCATAACACATAACAGTTCCCAGACCGGACTATGTTTATCCTGAGCTTCCTGAATATATTGGGGCATATTGTACCAGTCCATTTTTCAGCTTTACTCGTATTTTCTTGTATCCTGACCATGATCTTCTTCCTAATAGCTTCATTCATGGAGATTACTGGATAAAACCTAGCTTCCATTATACAATTGTTGAAGCTTTCACAGAGGTTGTTATCCACAGAATCACAATTTGATCCAAGTTTGAAGAAAGCCCTGCTCCAATGCTCAGGTGATGTGTTCATCATATCCCTTGCTCCCTCTGGAGTGTCCTGGGCCAGCCTAGCCCTCCTCAAGTTGAAAAGGGTCCTGCAAGGTGCCTTAGCACAGCCCCACCATTTCTTCTGCAGTTCCTTATCTGTATGTTTCTTCCTCCAGTTTGCATAAATGTGCCTTGCACACATCCTGTGTTCTGCATTTGGCACCAACTCCTTCACTGCTTTCAACAGTCCCTGCACATTACATGTAAGAGGTTAGTTGATCAGATATCACAACCTAGAAAATGATCTGAAACATGAAACAAGTTGCAAGAAAAATACCTTTTGTTGATCAGATATCACAACCCAGCCTTCCCCTCCATTGTTGATGTTCAGATCCTTCTGCAACAACCCAATGAACCAGTACCAGCTCTCATATGTTTATGTTGCCACTACAGCCCATGCAATAGGGTACATTTGATTGTTTGCATCCCTTCCAATAGCACACAACAATTGTCCATTGCTAGCTCCCTTGAACCAACACCCATCTAAACCAACCACCCTTCTACAGCCAGCTAAAAACCCTTTCTTGCAAGCTTCAAAGCAACAATAGAACTTTTCAAACACCTGCTCATTGAAATCAGGGTTCAAACATACTACCACAGTGCTGCCAGGGTTAGTCCTCAACAGCTCAAGTTGGTAGTCATACACTCTACTATATTCTCCTTGCATGGCATCCAGTGCAGCCTTTAGAACCAAAGACTTAGCTCTCTTGCATTTTGAAATAGAAACATCAGCAAGCATATCTTTCAATACTGCTTTTTTAATCAGCTCCACTTTCCAAGTAGGGTTGTCCTTGATCTGATGAAAATAATGCTTGGCAATTCTAGAAGAGGTCACAAGTTTGTTATCCCTCCTAGGTGGACAACTGTGTTCATCTACAAATGTTACAACCTTGAACCACTCACTCCTGCTAGTCTTTGCACCATATATTAGCCACTTGCAGGCATCCCATGAACATGTTGCTCTGACCCTATTCTTCTCATCCTTGAGAAAGACAATGTGTCTATTTGTCTTGAGCCCATACTTCACCAAGGCTTTCTTGAACTCCCTACTATCTCTAAAAGCCATTCCAAGTGAGAACACAGGAACTGAAGCCTTCTTATCAAACCTATTCTCTAAACTCTTCCACCTCTCAGTTTCACCCTCACTGTTCTCTTCATATGAGTAGTCATCACTTGAGTCATAGTATGGGCTTCCTTGGTCTTCTAAGTTATCAAACTCAGGTACCAAATCATCTACAGTCCTCTCTCCAATCTGACTACCATGGATTCCAACTTTCTTTGCTTTGATATTCCTTTTTATTTCCTTAGCAAACTTCCTTAGTTCTATTGCTTCCTCATCATCTGCAGAACTATCCTCATCTGGAGGTGGCATAAAATCAGCATCTGAACTTTCTGAACCACTATCTGACCCAGCATCTTGTTCTTTGTCTGCTTCATCATCATCTTCCAATTGTTCCACAACATGTTCTTGCACACACTCTGATTGTGTTGCCTTAGATGGAGACCTGTAGAACTGCATGAAGGACCTATAGTCCCTGTCCTCTCTCATCCTCTTTGGTGGGGTCCTAAAAACCTCAACTTTTCCAGCCTCAAAGCCCTGATCTGCATCCATGTCCACATTCTCCACATAAATTTCAGCCACCCCCCATCAGTAATGTGTTTGTGCATTACAGAACAGGATGCATCATCCACAAGCAACATCAGGCCAACAGAGAGGTCCTTTCCAGGCATCAACCAATGAAGTCTTACAATATTTGTTTCTGGCATGTGGTCAGCAAGGTGACCCTTCACCTCAGGAAAGGAAACCTTGTCTATGTCCACGTAAGACGTTGCAGTACCACCTCCAACATACTCTAACTTCCCATTTGAGTTCACAAATGCACCACCAAAGTGAAATCTAATTCCAAGGTAATCCAGGTTTTCCATCCTAAAAACAAATTAAACTCTAAAATCAATCACATATATCACACATACATGGACACATGACTACTGCTAGAAAATTGCAACTTTTCTGAGCCCTAGCTTCCCACGATACTACAATACTGCATTTCAGGGAGGAGGACATATCGAGAGAAAACAGGGGATTCAGGAAACAGGGGATTCAGGAAGCGTGGGCTCACCTTGACCTTCAATATTAATCTGATCGCCAAATCTTGCGCCCGATCATCACTTGCTTGCCCGGTTCGCCGAGGAGAAGACAGGAGCAGAGAGGCGGCCTCGGAGAGAACGAGGGAGTAGTACAGGACGGGGAGGCCAAGGGCCGGGACTGGGCAACACCCACGCTAATATACTCGGTCCATGTGGCCTGGTAGGTGGGCCAAAGGCCACGTTGGCGGCCCTGGGACACGCTGGCAGTCCAGGTAGGCAAAACCACCACTGGAAACCACCGTGGGGGGTGTTTTGCATGGTTTTGGGAAGTTTAGCGTACAAAACAACCGGTTTTGAAGCTCAAGGTGTTAA
The DNA here is from genome assembly GCA_022530915.1 of Paspalum notatum. Lineage (NCBI taxonomy): Eukaryota > Viridiplantae > Streptophyta > Magnoliopsida > Poales > Poaceae > Paspalum > Paspalum notatum. The sequence continues at coordinate 19,592,401 of CM039686.1, forward strand.
CTAGACAACCATTAGAACCCCAGGGGGTGTTTTAGACTTTTTCCTTTTCCCTTTATAATTTCCCCACGATAAGAGACACCATTGTTTATAGTGTAAGTTCATCTCCCGTACGCTACCTTTCTCTTTAGCTTACATTTCAGCTCGATCATCAGTTCTACCCCAATTAGATTCATTCTTTTCTCTACGTATGTACACTTAATATGTGTCTAAATTCATCAACATACATATAAATATGGACAAATAAAATAGAAAATAGATTAGAACCTTTACAATTTGGGACCGAAGGAGTATAAAACAGGAATGTATAGAAATAACTTGAATAAACTCAAGTCTCAAAAAAAAACAATTGAATTAATATACATCTGAAAAAGTAAAAACCAAACAACAAATTAATATGCACGGAGCATCTTACAAACAAAAGAAAAACATGGTGCACTAATCATAAGTGAACTAGGGATTTATAGTTTGAGTATGATTATTTATACTTTCATACGATTGAGCGAATTTTTTTAAATGAGATGAATGACGATTAAAGTTTGAAAAAAAAATCAAACGCGTCAAACATTTGTGAATGAATTGAAGGTACCAGTAGCTGTTCTTTGATTCTTTCCCACTGTGCTGGTGCAGTCCCTGCTTCCCCTGGTCATCCTTACGGCGGTGCTGCTCCTCTCGTCGTCGACGACGGCGGGGGCAGCTGGATGCTCGAGCTATTACGACGACGATAACATGACGACGAGGGTGAAACCGCTGTACTACGACTGCGGCTGTTCTTCTGCCCCGTACAAACCCACCAACGACTACTACGACAACCGCACGCGTCTTGCCGGCGACCTCGCGCTCAACATCAGCGCTTCGCCTGACAACTTGTTCGCCAACTACACCGTGGGATCGCTGTCCGGCTTCGTGCTTTGCCGCGGCGATTACAGAGGCTCCGTCTGCGCTGACAGCCTGAGCCGGACCATCTCTGACTACGTTAATGTCACGATTACGAACGACACCAACAACCAAATCACCATCATCTGCCCGTCATCAGAGGAGCTCACCATCTACTACGACCAGCACATGCTCAGCTTCTCCGCCGGCGACGGGTACGTCTACAAGGATCCAGGCTCCAACAGGCCAGCATGGCTCGCCTCCAACATGAACTACAAGAACCGCACCGGCGGCGATGCCGAATTCTACGGCGAACGCGTCCAGGAGCTCCTCAACGAGACGGCGCGCCAGGCCGCGTCCAGCAGCTCGCCGGACCTGTACGCCACGGGCAAGTCGTGGCTCGGGGGAGATGGGGGCGTCATCTACGGGATGGTGCAGTGTAGGCCTGACATGGAGAGCGGCCACTGCGGGGAATGCCGCGGCGACCTCATCGGAAAGGTACCGAAGAAGTTTATCACTGCCGCCGGTGATCACTGTGTCGGCGGGAGGATTCTCGGCGTTTGGTGCAATCTGCGGTTCGAGGAAGAGCTTTTCTTCAGGGAGACCGCCGACACCGTCAAGCTTCATAAGCCTAAAAGTGCGTATGTATATATAACTTAACCAATCCTATTCAGCTGCAATACCTTTATTATATGAATTTGATTATATATCTTCATTTTATTTTAATTCTGATTCATATACAGAGAGATTTTACAGTGGTTAGAGTCGTACCCACTGGTAGCACTATTTTTTTTTAATTTTTGAAAGCCTTTATGCTTTTTATAGATAATTAAAAAAATAAAAACATGGGTACCAGTCCCATTATTTTTTGTACCGGGCCCTCTTATTTGGTACCATCTGGTACTGTGGTACCGTATATTTTTAAACCGTTAGATCTCCTCTGGTGGACGACTTCTATTTTTTCCAACCACCGAAAATTTGTAATACAAATTTTATGGTGGTTGGAAAAAAATAAGAGATGTTGATCAAGCGAAATCTTACGGTTTAAATAGATGGTACCACAGTACCGATGCTAGGTGGTGATAGGTAGGTCCGGTACCCAAAATGGTGGGTCCGGTACCAATACTATTTCCTTATTTATTTTATTTAATTATTCAATAATTCGGCTAAAAAATTTAAAAGGAGAGGTACCGCCCAGTACCAATGGGTATTTTTCCAACAACCGTAAATCTCTTTCATTTAACCTAGAGCTGGAGCCTAAACCTTTTTATTTAGGGGAATATATATTTCAATTGAGTTGGAGACCATGTGAATACATACATTACAAATTAAATCTAATTATTTTGCCATTATCATTTATAGATCACCTAGGAAAAAGGGAGATCATTCTAATCGCCATTGCAGCTCTCCTCTCCATCGTAATTCTCGTATTCTTTCTTGGACGGATCGTACGATGGAAAAAAGGTATACATTTGGCTACCAGCGAAACATATATTCAGGAAAAGAAACTCATGTTTCTTGTAGAATAATTGCACCATCCAACAAAGAATATCTAATAAAGATGTAAGGGCAATCATAAACTTAAACATTTTAGCGAGGATATATATGTGTACTTTCTCTAGAACAATGACTTGTTGGAAAACTTGAAGTAGACATTGTTGTACTTTTAAATTTTTAGAATCTCTTTCATGGTATTACCATAATAATTAAAGGCAAAGTTGAGACTGACATGAAACAGTAACTAGTCACCCCTTCAAATTTATTATAAGCTATACCGGTATACTATATTGTCAAGCAAACAGATTATAGTACATAATTATAATTGTTTGGCTCCTCAGTACACTATGGCTTCATTGGTGTAGCTGTTAACTTTAACGTTTATTATAAACAATAATGGCCTTGACATAATTTTTAGTCTAAATTTCATCGATGGATAGAATACTGTGTAACATGGAGTTCTATCTATTTTTTCTATTATCCTAAATTTTGCAGTATTTCACAAATGAGCAACATTGTTTTCTCATGTTTTTTATGTCACTTGCACATACAAAAATAGACTAAAAAACCAGACATAAGCTAGAGGATTGGACAAGGCTGGTAGCTGTGGAGATAGGAACAATGTTTTCACACTTCACTTTATCTGAGATAAGAAATGCAACCGATAATTTCTCAGAAGCAAAGAAACTTGGGGAAGGAGCTTTTGGTCCTGTTTACCAGGTAAGTGAATTATTGTAACTCTATACCAGCTATGGGGAACATTTGCAACAATCATGGTAAATACAAAAAATATATATAGAGCAATAAAAGCACAGAAGTTTGAAATACATGACATCAGGGGTTAAAGAAGCTCATAATTGCATGAGAAAGCGACTTATTTTACACATCATTAGATGAGATCTGAAATTGGGTATATGCTGGCTATGAATGTATTCCTTTTTCCCACACTAAGATACAAATAATTTTATTGGATAAGAAATTTGAAAAAAAGAATCTAAATACAACAATATTTAAGATTTGCTGCTTCATGATATGCAACTGAATGTCTCACTGATTCAGTCTAAACACTAAGATAATATTGGTATCAAATCCTGAATTGAATATGAATGAATTGATTTTTTCTCTCTCTTTGTGGACTGCTTATTTTCTAATTATCCATACGGTTGTCCAAAGTAAGAAAGGGATAACCAAGCAAACTCTTTCAAATAAACCTTCAACAAACTCATTCTAATGATAGTAAACTCTTATCCTTATCTCTACAAGTACATAATATGTTCATATTATTAAAATACTCATTTGTAGACTGTAGATTTATCAAATGTTCATGTTCACCATAATGGTTAGAGTAGTGATGTTACCATATCACCATTGAACTAAATAAATATTATATGAACAGTGCGCTTAGTTAACAAACTGCTTACGAACATGAGCCCCTTTTTGCACAGGGTCAATTAAATTGTGGGGTTGATGTGGCAATCAAAAGATTATCAGCGTATTCCAGTCAAGGTTTGGAACAGTTCAGAAATGAAATTAGATCTATAGCAAAGCTTCAGCATATAAATGTTGTCAAGCTGATCGGTTGCTGCATGGAACAAAATGAAAAGATACTTGTCTACGAGTACATGCCCAATAGGAGCTTGGACGATATTTTCAAAGGTATGTTCAGCTTTTCATCAAAAGGCACACCCTGTACCCACAGATTATCTTTAATCAAAACATTATCGTAATTCATAAACTGCACTGGATTATACTTGCAGATGTTGCAAAATGGGCATCACTGACATGGCCTATACGTCAGAATATAATTAACGGCATTGCTCAAGGACTTCTTTATATTCACAACCTTTTGCAACCAGAAACATGCATTGTCCACAGAGATTTGAAAGCAAGTAACATTCTACTGGACATTCAACTGAATCCAAAAATTTCTGATTTTGGGATAGCAATGTTTAGCTCAAATGCGACAGAATTCCAGGATATTGTGCCAATGGGAACTCCGTAAGAATTGGCAGCTCACAGCCTCACACATTAGTAAACTTCGTATTGTCATGGCTCAATATGGCAATGGATTTACTTTGCCAGTTATTTTGTTTGATCATATCAATGAACTGCTGATTTATCATTTTTTGCAGTGGTTACATGGCACCTGAGTGCTTTTATGGGAGCACCATCTCAGTGAAGTCTGATGTTTATAGCTTTGGAGTCTTAATTTTGGAGATAATAAGTGGAAGGAAAGTCGCGACTAGTGCTTATGTGAGTAATCTCTAGTATGTAAGAATAATTCCCTCGAGTAACTTGCATTGAGTACAAAAGATCATCTTTTGGAACAGGCTTGGCGACTGTGGGAAGATGGAAACTGTAAGCAGCTCATTGACAACTCTCTAAGTGTTGAGGAGCATAACGAAGAGGAAGAAATAATTAGGTGTGCTCAAATTGCGCTCCTATGTGTTCAGGCCAACCTAGAGGATCGGCCCGGCATGGCCGAGGTTATTAGGATGCTAAGCAATAAGGGCACCCCAATGGACATGCCTAGGCAACCTGCTTATTTCAATGAACCAATCGTGGCAGCAAGAAGCAATCATACCAGAACTCTATACGTCACGGCAATAGATCATCCATCCAGCTTAATGATTAGTATCTGAAAAATGCACCACCTTTTCTCTTCAGGTTATAACATGTGCTAATGTTTTACTGGAACCTTTTTATGGTTTGTTATGTTAGTTGTAAGTCAAATAACCAGCATATACATGAAACATCTATATATAGTGACCAAAAATTTTTGTTAGGTCGTCATTCCTTACTAGAGGATATATGTAAGTTTATTTTGGGGGGTCAAATTTAATTCAGTTTCCTTCTCTTAACAAACTTAGGCAGTTTGCAAGGCCTTAAATCCCATCATTCCGAACTACGGAACAAGCATGCATGCAGTTAATAATTACTTCTTGGGGGATCTCCTTCAAAGGAGGAGGAAAAGATACTAATTTCCTGCAAGGTGGATTTGTAATCAGAGAACTCAAATGCTCATAAATTCCTAAGCCAAACTAGCAAAACATTAATTATCCATTGTATTTGTCTTCATCCTCAATCTGTTGGCTGAAGGGAAATTCAACCCTTTTAGGTGGGTTGGGGGGGGGGGGAGTGAATTAGGTCGGTAATGCTAGACTAAAACTACAGCTCAAACTATAGCATGAGGTCAACTTATTTCTCTCATAGGGTTATGTAATGCATCATGTACTTACCCAAAGAACTTTCAACATATAGCCAAACCTAATTAACTAACTAGAAAAGATAAAGGCACAAAAGATATGGATGTAGAAGCATAAATGAAGAGAGTAAACGACATTGAGGCAAAGGTATGCAAACCCCTAAGAAGACATGAATATTTATCCCATGTGGTTTAATTAGGTCAACTTGCCGCACTACTTCATGCTGGCTCACCACCCAAGTAGTTGAACTAAGTATCGAGTTTCTTCTGGTCATTGTGCTCCTCTAGGCACAATCATGTCGTCAAGCAAATACTAAATGCCACCAAGTCACCAAGACAAGGCCACTACGTACTACCGCCACCTCGATCACCACATGACACCGTCTTTTCACATAGTTTTATCACAAAGAAGGGGTTATTCATCCCCACAAAAGTGTATCCCCACTCTATTGCACCAAGCTAGAGGGTCCAATGACAAGTAAAATTGCTTGTTGTAGCAAGACTTCTCTTGGGATTCTCTTGCAAGCTCTCAATCTCACGTACAAAACTCTCTCAAGCTTGTATTTAGCACTAAGATCACTCTTGATGGTTGGAGTGTATCATATAGTTAGGCATCACCTCCACACTCTTTGTGGTCTCCAACACCCTCAACCAAGGCCCGAGGAAGGTAATAAATAGCCTTCACTCCCCAAAAGAACTGTTGGGAAAAGCTGCTGTAAAAAACACAACGAACATTATTGGTTAACCCAATGCCTATGAAATGCCAACATCAGTTTAACCAATGAGCACAACTCTCCAACTCGTTGTTATACTCCAACGACTATTTTAGTACATCGACATATAGACCAGTGTCTTCATCGTTATGACTGGTGAGTATATTTTCTTGATTTGAATGAACCACCGGCCCTCGAGAAAATTGCACTGACATTCAACTTCTTATATCATTGAGTTAACATGTGCCTTCCTTTATTTGGCTTACATCTTCATTCTAAGTCAAACGCACTAACAACTGTATTTTTGTACATGTTGGTTTAATATCGGTGTATGGAGTTTTCTCTTGTTCTTCTAAAGAGGCCTCTAATTGCACCGATGCCTGATTGTCCTTGATGTCGGATTAATTAACCGGTGTTTTAAATCTTTACCCTTTCTAAAGAGGCGTAGCTGCTCCTAAACATGGAACATCGATCGGTCTAGACATGGAAACATTGGTTTCATACAAGCCCACAAGCCAAGATAAGGTCACCAGTACAAATGGACTGATGAATTCAACTAAGCTCCGGAGCAAGGGGGGCATGGACACAAGGAGCACCGCCGAGATCTGTCCCAGAAGTTGACGCCGCACGTGGCCCTGGCCTGCTCCGTCTTCACTCTTGAGGGAGGGAGGATCTGCAGACGGCAGACCAGCAACGGTGGTACGTGGAGTGAGCGTCGCCGGCATGACCATCCAGTTGCCCGGAAGCAAGAGCGACGAGAAGGGCTAGTCTGCCTCACTGACGCCGCTCGAGCAACCGCTGGCCTCCCAGAGGCGCGTAGGGTTCCAGCAGCAACGGCGGGACGAGCCACAGCGTGTTCGCGGCACTCGGTGGAGGCGAGTTCAGAGTTGCCACCCACACCCTCCACCCTGCTTCGCACAAGGTGGACGATGACGACGACGAGGAATGCATAGTGACCTCCTACTTCGCCACCAAGTCGACACCGACGTCCGCTGCCCCAATGTCGCCCGCTTGGATGAAAAAGATCGAGACCCGTTCTCAACAAAGACATGGGAAACCCTCGCGTGAGAACTGTCCCGCGACTCGCGAGAGCTTCCCCCGCTAAAACATACTACTATGGATGGAGTTCTCCCATAAAGGCACCGCCTGAAGGCTCCCTCGGCACCTAGAAATTTCCCTTTTTATGAAGGTGGAATATTTCGTCCGTGAGGCTATAATGCTGTTTTTTCATGCTTATTTGTTGTTTTCCCAATGACATGAACATTGTTATTCTCAATAATAAGGTTCTATAAATCACTTTTAAATTAAATAACCAACTAATTGATTTTGGTAGATAAACAACACTCCCATCATATTTTTTATTTGACGTTCCGACCAACCACCGTAGTTCATTTCTAGTACAAAAAGCGACATGCGAAACGTCAATTATTTCCATCCGGAGGTAGTATGATTTTGTCCATTTTAATTAGTTTCACTAATATTTGTTTTCTTAATAAAATCATACAAAATTTGAACTTCATCCAAACCCACATCTGTGTATATTGCCACAAATGAACCGAAATGTCTGTAATGATCAGTTTGGACACAACAGAACTCTTTGGACAAATGATTCCACTGAAAACTAACTTCATATGTACTGAAATATCTATTCTTTTCATGTTGTTTCATGTTGATAGGATCTAATTGTTTTTCTGATATAGTGAGCTTTGTTTCTGAATAAACCGGGTGCCATAAAATAAATTATATACACATCTAAAATTGGTCAAATCTATTGGAACACTGTGATTTTCTACTATATTTTAATGGAGAAGCCATGACAACGGCACAAGCCGCATGCAGCAAGCATCAATGATGGCCAACAGGCCAACACAAATACACAACACAGGTAAAAGCAAGGAGCAGGGCAATCACGCCGAACCAGCCCAAACCGCAATCACGCCGAACCAGCCCAAACCTATCTTTCACACCCACTGAGGCTGTTAGCATCCTGGGGGACCCATACCCCAGAGACGCATGTATAGGGCCTTGCCAGTATATGGAAGACTCACCCCTCACCCTGTGGGATGGGGAGACAGGGCCATGGGCCTAGGAAACGGGCCCCACAGCCGCGACGGCCGCGGAACGGGGCCATCTCAGGAGCAGGCCGTGGCCGAGGGGGGACGCGTGGCTATCAGCTGCATAACCCCCGAGGCGCGACCAGGGAACCCCGAAGGAACACCTTCGGGGCGAAGGAGCCCATCGCCTACCGCATTAAATGAGGTATGACCGGTGGGTCAAATGTGCGCCTGCACGTCGCAAGCGGCGTGCAGGTCTCATCGTGGTCCCACCAAAAGGGACGGGACAGGACAAGGCCTCCCCCCGGCTACGCAGCCGGGCCGACTACAGAAGACTGAACAGTATGCTGCCGTCATGCTAGGGCGTCGCACGGCGGAAGTGGGGACGTGACAGCCAGTCTGTTGCATAGTGATCATCGTACTAGAACCATCCCTTAGGATAAGGTTTATTGAAACCACTACTGTAGCCCTGTGCTACCTACTCTGTACTGGCACCCCTTCCTTTGGACTATAAAAGGTAAGAGAGGTGCACCTTGAGAGGGATCGATCATTCTCACCCTAGCTCACGCATACACACACCAGAGCCCATTCTCCCATGCCTGAGGCTACCCTCGGGTTGTAACTTGTGTTCTTCACCATATATTGAATCTCCCTCAAGAGGACGTAGGGTATTACACCACATTGGTGGCCCGAACCTCTCTAAATCTTGGTCTTCACCTTCTCCCTCGCAGCAGATCTCTACGGTAGCGTCCACGCTCCTACACTCCTTCATACTAGACGGATACCTATACGGTATCTCGGTGTCGAGAACGTCGATATTGGCGCGCCAGGTAGGGGCGAGGCGTGCTGATCGCCGACCTCGATGGCTGCAAGGGAGCCAAGCCATGGAGGGCCGGCTCATTCTACTACTAACTCCAATGATGGAGAGGTGGCGCCACATCGCAGGGCCCATGCGCCGTCGCCTGAGAGGCATCCGTCACATGTGGTTTCGGCGCCACTGGTGCCCCATGGTGGGCGCTCTGCTTACGAGTGAAGGAGGGTGCCTGCGTCTGCAGGTGCCCACCATGCACCTCAGGGTGCGGCAGGGAACCCTGCTGCATAGCCGCAGCCGTAGGGGCAACAGCAGTGTACCCCTCATGCTGCGGCGATCCCTCTGCAGCCTCCTGCCCCCAACAATGGGCAGGGGACCAAATCATAGTCCGTTCGGGGCCCTGCGGCTCGTGAATGGTCGGCCTTAGGATGGCGTGCCAGACGCTGGTTAGACTTCTCCGACCATGCAGTTGGAGTGTTGGACGCAGCAGAGGATCTGCTACGTAACCCACCAGCGCCAAACTCGGCGTCAGAGGCGCACGAGCATTGGCGACAAGACGTCGCAAGATTCATCGCTGCTGGCCACGCGCTCCCAGGGGCCTCGACTAGCCTGAGGTCCCACAGCCACAGCCTACAGTCCACTCTCATGCCCCCCAGATTCATGCTGAGGAGGACGCCGCGTGACCTGCGTGAGGTTCTCGATAGGAACATGGCGGCGGAGGATGCCCAGCTCGCTATCAAACACAGCCAGGAATGCCATCGACAAGAACTCGCCAATGTGCAGGTCCTTCAGCCCGGAGCACAGGCTCCGGGGGCTGGAGGACAACCCTTGTACGGGGGACAAACCTCCCGCTCGGGGTACAGGCACCGGGGGCCGGGGGTCAATTCCCATACTAAGTGGTAAACCCACAAGTTGGGGTGCAAGCCCTGGGGGCCAGCTCCTGTACAGAGTACCTAACCCGTAGGTGGCAGCACCAGTTCCGGAGTTCCATGTAGCCCCAGCGCCCGGGCCGCCGGAGTTAGATTTTGGGGCTGGGTGCCGAGCTCTCGCTCTGCATCTCCGTAGGGCACTGTGGCCGGCGAAGTTTCGGCCCCACCTGCCGGAGAAGTTTGATGGCACCATTGATCCACATGAGTTCCTTTAGATCTATGCTACCGCCATCATTGCCGCAGGAGGCGCAAATGTCGTGATGGTTAATTACTCCCATGTGGCATTGACCGGGACAGCGCACACTTGGTTGATGAATCTCCTAGAAGGTTCGATTACCTCATGGGAAGCATTGTTCGACAGTTCATTGCGAACTTTGCCGACTCATGCCCATGTGTGAGATCTAAGGCAGACCTCCATGCAGTGAGGCGGTAGCCCAACAAGACCCTGCACCAGTTCGTCCAGCCGTTCTGCCAAGTACGGCACACTATCCCTTGGATCGCCCAGCTTCGGTCATCGTGGCATTTCGCCAGGGGGTCAGAGATGAGATGTTGAAGAAGCTCGCCACGCACGAGATGCACGATGTCGACGAGCTCCTTGCTCTTGCTGACAAGTGCGCACGAGCGGCCGAGGGCCTAGCGTGGCATAACCCCCGGACAGTCCAACCGGAGTTCGTGGACCAAGCCCCTGAGCACGACGGCCAGGGGAAGGCCCCGAAATAGGGGACCGTCTTCGCGGCAGGCGGAAGCCAGCCTGGTGCTCAGCACCGTCGCAAGGACAAGAATCCCAGAGCCACCTCAAGCCGGGGCAAAGCAAAAGTGTTGTGTCCACTCCAAAACTCTGAGAGTCATGATTTGAAGGACTGTCGGATTGTCAAGAACATCACCGAACAAAACCGCCAGAGGCGGAAGAACCCCCAACAGCTGGACAAGCCGGAGAAGGATCCCCATGGGGGTAACAAACCTTGGGGGAACACCTCCGACGACGTTGGCGATAAGGAAGGCAATGCTGTGTAGTACCAGGCAGCAAAACGAGTCATTGTTGTTATACACAACAATATTGGCAGTGCAGCGTCCCGCTGTGCTGTCAAGCTCCTGAAAAGGTAGGTCCCTACCGTCGCCGCGCACCCAAAATCGCGATGCTCCCTGAAGTCGGCCATCACTCCCATTTCTTCCGGGCCCAGGGACTTGCTCCAAAACATGGCAGGGGCCAGGGAACTCCCACTCATCGTCTCCCCGACCATTGCCAATGCATGCCTCAAGCATGTGCTCATCGACGGCGGCGCAGGCCTCAACGTCCTCTTCTCGTGGGCCTTCGCCCAGCTGGGGATCCTTGCGGGAAGGCTAACCCCTCCTCCTCCTTTTGGGGGAGTGGGGCCAGGAGCCATTTTCCCGCATGGCACCTGTACCTTGCCGGTCACCTTCACGACTCCCGACAACTATAGGACGGAGCACATTGAGTTTGTGGTGGCCAAGCTTTGGCTCCCCTATAACACGATCCTCGGTCGCCCGTTTTTGTATAGCTTCATGGTAGCTGTGCATTACGGGTTCCTGTGCATGAAAATGCCGGGGCCGGACGGTGTCATCACGATCCTTGGCGACCGTCCCGCGGCAGTCAAGGCTATGGGGGTGCTACAAGCTATTGCAGCTCAGGGTTATGATAAACCCCTGGCCGGGGTTGATTTGACCAAACCTCCCGAGGTTCCCGTCATCACCAAAGGGCCCCTTGATGGAGATGAGGCCCGGGGGCCTGACCCCCGGGGAGTAACCCCGAAGTCGCAGCAGGACCCACTAAACGGAGATGTGGTCCCAGCCAAGGTCATCCAGATCGGGGCTGGGCCTTCCTAGACCACCCGCATTGGTGGGGGTCTGGATCCCAAATAGGAACTCGCGCTCATCGCTTTCCTCCAGTCGAATGTTGATGTGTTTGCTTGGCAGCCATCCGACATGCCTGGGGTCCCTAGGGAGGTGATTGAGAACAAACTCGCAGTACATCCCGGTGCGAGGCCGGTACAACAGAAGGTCTGCAAGCAGTCGATGGAAAGACAGGACTTTATCCGTCTTGAGATCGCCAAGCTTCTTCACGCGGGCTTTATCCGGGAAGTTCAGCACCCGGATTGGCTCGCGAACCCCGTGGTGGTCCTCAAGGCTGGCGAAAACTACGGATATGCATCGACTACACCGACTTGAACAAGGCATGCCCAAAAGATCCTTATACCCTCCCTAGGATAGATCAAATTGTTGATTCTACAGCTGGGTGTGAACTATTGTCATTTTTAGATGCATGCTCAGGGTTTCACTAGATTAGAATGGCTAGGGAGGATAAGGAAAAGACGTCATTTACTACTCCTTGCGGGTTGTATTGCTATGTAAATATGCCATATGGTCTTAAAAACACACTGCTAACTTTTGTACGTGCAACCCATATTACTCTAAATTATCATATAGGCAAAACAGTTGAGGTATATGTGGATGACATTATAGTCAAATCCCGTTAGAGTGATTCATTCCTCCGGGATTTGGATGATGTTTCAAAGAGCTTGTGCAGGTATAACATGATGTTAAACCCTGAGAAGTGCGTGTTCGGGGTTGCCGCGAGAAAACTCCTCGGTTTTCTGGTTTCACATCGGGGGATCGAGGCAAACCCTGAGAAAATTCAAGCCATTGAGAGGATGCAACCCCCAACTCGCATCAAGGAGGTGTAGAAGCTGACTGGCAGCATGGCTGCCCTCAGCCGATTCATCTCACGGCTTGGGGAATGGGCTCTCCCGTTCTTCAAGCTCCTCAGGAAAAATAACCTGTTCGAGTGGACGAAGGAAGCGCAAGAAGCATTAAAGAAGTATCTCTCTTCCCCGCCGGTGCTGGTCGCACCACGAGAAGGAGAGCCCCTGCTCCTTTACATCGCGGCTACTAATAGTGGTCAGCATAGTGCTCGTGGCCGAGCGAGAGGAACACCCTCAGCTCGGACAAGCCCCTCCGGTGGCAACTCCGGGGGAAGAGTCGGGCCCCACAGGGGCTGCCGTGGTGATTGACCACATGGAAGTCGAAACAGGAGCGGAGTCCGCACCTAGCGCAGAGACCCCTGTTCCTCCAAGGTCCGCCCCACCCCGCCCAGAACCTGAGGACGAACCCCCAGAACCCCGAAAGGTTCAGTCCTTCGAGACGCTCCGACGAGGTACCCCGAACTCCAGAAGCTACTTTACACGTTCTCCTGGCATCAAGGAAATTGCAACACTACTTTCAAAGCCACAAAATTTCTATCATCACTTCCTACTGTGTTAAGAAACCGACACGCTACCGGGCGGATAGCCAAGTGGGCGGCGGGATTGGCTGAGTTTGAGCTTGAGTTTGTTGCATGCCATGCAATCAAAAGTCAGGTCGTAGCTGACTTTCTCGCTGAATGGACGCCGGGGGCTGAAGCTGCAGATCCAGAAGCACCAGAACCCACCTCATCCAAAGAAACATGCTTCCAATTCACCAAGAAACCCTGAGAGATACGGTTTGATGGCTCATGTACTCGCAAGAGCTCGGGGGCTGGAGCAGTCCTCATATCTCCTGAAGGGGAGCTCCTGCGGTACATGTTCTACATCATGTTCAAAACTTCAAACAACGCAGCGGAATATGAGGCCCTGATTGCAGGACTCAAGACTGCTCTCAGCCTTGGGGTCCGGCAACTCCGGGTCAAGGGAGATTGGCAGTTAGTCATCAACCAGGTCAATGGCATGTGCGCCTATAACAAGGCTCACTTGGCAGCATACCTGATGAAAGTCAAGAAGATTGAGCTCTCTTTCAATGCTATTGAGTTCAGGTACATTCCACGAGAAGAAAACACTCACGCAGATGAACTTTCCACCCTCGCTTCGGTAAGGGCCCCTCCTCCCAGTGGGGTCTTCCACAACCGAGTGATCCGGCCCTTCGCGGAGGCCTCGGAATAGCAGCTTGTGGACGACTTTATGAAAGTAGCTATGATTTTTCGGCCGGGGGACAACGTCATCCCTCAGCCTAGAGATCAAGATGCCGGACACTCAAACTCCGGGCAACCACAAGCCTCAGAGGTAAATAATCCAAACCCTGAGCGACTCCAAGTCCTGGAGAGCGATCACCTTCCTAATGTGGAGGAAACTCAGGCAAACCCCGGGAATTGGATCTAGGAGATCTGGGGTTTCCTAAAAGACAATATCCTTCTTGGGGATGCGGTGGCCATAGAACGTGTCATCTGCCAAGCCAAAAGATATGCGGTGGTAGAAGGGGACCTCTACTGCCGCTCATCAAATGGCGTTCTGCTCAAGTGCGTCTCCCGAGAAAAAGGCCTCGAGATTCTTGAGGATATCCATGAGGGCGAGTGTGGGAGTCATTCACATCCCGCACGATGGTCGGGAAAGTTTTCTGGCATGGCTTCTACTGGCCGACAGCCCTCAAGGACGTGACTGAGATGGTCAAAAAATGTAAGGCATGTCAGTTCCATGCGAAATAAATTCACACACCATCTCAGCTCGTGCAGCTCATTCCCCTGTCATGGCCTTTCACTATCCGGGGGATTGATGCTCTCGATCCGTTCCCCAAAGCTGTTGGAGGCTTCGAGTACCTCTACATTGCCATCGACAAGTTAACCAAGTGGCCTGAAGCCATCCATGTCAGGACAATTGACAGGCATTCAATGACCAAGTTTCTCCAGGGGATCATCTCCTGGTTCAGGGTCCCAAGCCGCATTATCACTGATAATGGCACGAACTTCACCAGTGCTGTTTTTCAAGGATACTACGACAATATGGGCATCAAGATCTGCTATGCCTCCTCGTACCACCCCTAAAGCAATGGATAGGCGGAGAGAGCAAACGTGGAAATCCTCAAGGGACTCAAGACCCGAACTTTCGAAAGCTTGGAGAAATATGGCAAAAGATGGGTAGATCACCTTGAGCCTGTGCTTTGGGCGAACCGAACAACACCAAGTCGGGCTACTGGGGAAACCATTCTTCTTAGTCTTTGGGGTTGAAGCAGTGCTTCCCCCTGAAGTTATAAACGGGAGTCCCCGGGTAAATGCTTTTGATGAAGAACTACAAGGACAACTCCGACAAGATGACGTCGATCTTTTGGATGAAAAACGCCTAGTAGCTGCCATCCATATCGCAAAATATCAACAGGTCTTGCGCCGCTGCCACTAGCGCCAAGTAAGACCCCGGTCACTACTTCTCGGTCTAGGATATTCCTTGGTCCTAAACCCCCTGCCCCTGGTCATTCGAGCCAGGACTGGAAAACATTCGTGGGGTGTTGGATAAAAGCACAGAGTAAGGTGTGAATGGCAACATCTCAAGGAAGAGTTATCTCTTTGTGTGGATACCACTGCAGGTAATAGGGGAGCCAACCCCGGGATAAGACCCGAGGCTCTCGAAAGTTGGAGGACTTTCTCCGAGGTTACTGCAACCCTGGAGCTATGACAAACCCGTAGGGTGAACCCCGGCATGTAACTCTGGATTGGCAGGCCCGTGGGAACCCCAGGCGTCGCCCCGGGGGCCCTAGAGTCAGTAGAAGGACCGAGGCAACTTCGACCTTGGGCGATGCCCCGAGGATCCCGAACTTAGAAGAAAATTGAAGATTAACTCGAAGCCCGATCTAAACCCTCAGGCGATGCCTTGGGGGCTCATAGAAGAAATATTGTAGTGACAATACCAACAGCCATTTCACTTTATTCCATATATTACACAGTACAAGATACATCGAAGATTGGACCAAAGGGAGCTCTGTGCCCCACTCGGGGCCCGGAGTCGAGAAGAGTCGTACACCCCGCCGACCGTGGCAAAGACATGTTTTAGAAAAGAACCCCTGCTGGTGCTAGACACCCTAGTAGAGGTAAGGAACAGGAGCCTTTCCACTTCCCCCTCCCACGTGTCGTGGCCTTGCGAGGGTTCACACCTCGACCTTGTGGTCATCTGCAGCGCGCGGTGTGTGCCGGAGCAGGAGTTCTTCCACTCCAGCACATCGGGGTCGTGGGTGCTCCGGAAGTGGTGAGCATCCTCCTTGAGGAGCTCAGGCCGGAGATCCATGACTCGCTACTGCATCGGCACCATGGAGGAGATGGCGGAGGAGCTGCTTGGGATCCGTGGGATGGAGGGGCAGATTTCGACAATCAGCCCCCTTGCGGTCACGCACCCTTTAGCACCTCCTTCACTGTCCTCAATGGCCATGGCCACGGCGGCTCTAACTACAGTGATGCCGGGAAGCATGGGCACCAGCTCCAGGTGTCGGATCCTCCTTGACAACCTCATCCCAGAAGCGCACATCACCACACTGGTGACTCGAATGTACCAGCGGTGGTCGTCCTAGGAGGTGCTCGTGTTCAGCCACTGCCTATGGATGTAGAAGGTAGTTCGGTAAGCAACACGGTACCCACGTGGACCACAGCTGTCCATGCATCACCATGGCAGCAGGAACAAGTGTTCCTTGCGCGACGGGGCTCCACAGTACTGGCGCCTCATCTTAGAGGGCCGCTGGTGGAGCACCTACGTGCGTGGGCTGCGGATGGGCTTGGGGGCGGAGCGGGAAGATCTGGAAGGGAGAGGCTCGTATGGAGCCACTCCTAACCAGAAACCGGCACACATATGGAGACACTCATAACCATAGGTTGTGGGTCGCACAAAGCTAAACCAGGCTATTCTCATGTTGGCCTTGCCAGCCTGAGTGGCAGAGCTAGGCAAGAAGCGCTCCGTCCCTAAAGAGGCAGGAGACCAATCCCACTGGGGAGGCCTGAAAAAAGGAAGATGGCTCCATGGCTTAGTGAAGGTTCACTGAGCTGTGACTACTTAGCTACACTGCTCCGAGATGGGGAGCAAGGGAGGAGAGGCCTCCTATTTATAGCCCAAGCAATGAGAGCCTAGGCTGCTCGGTGCGGTGGGGGTCGCAAGACCTTTGTAGCCTCTCGACCTAGCCAAGCAGCTGCCCTAGGTGTGACCTTTCGCGCCACTCAAGGGACGAACCAATACGGCTCACCCCTTCAAAAGGGCAAGGCTTTAAGGCACACCAAGGAATCTATGACCGGCGCTCTGTTATGCATTGCCTTGGGTGTTTGAAAAGCATTGCATTACTGACCTAATGCTACTTTAGAAGGATGATGGGACTACTCCATGCAGCGGTGCACAAGAGTATCCAAGGCTCTGCTATGGGCAGCCCGACAAGACAAGTCGAGCGCTGTCTCTAATTACATAACAAAGGAAATAAAAATAAGTGCACTTTTAGTCAAAAGTGACTTTATCCACCGCTGCCTGCCCCCGCTTGATGAGACATGTCGGGCGGGAAAAGGCTATGCGGCTCTGCCCGTGAGGAAGCAGGCACGGGGGCCCTCGGCCATCGTCTCCGCGCAGTGCCGCGTGGTGAGGTGACAAGACAACACCCTGAACAGCACCAAAGGGCTCCGGATTCTCTGTGCGGAGGCAGCTGCCCATACACACCCACAGGATGAAGTAGTTTAATAACATTGCACAATACATACAAGATGTAACAGAACTTAAGCTTAACTCTGAGCAAGGTTTAAACAGCGCAAGTTCAAAAGACAGCTACTGGAATACTAAAAGAGCAACTAGTTAACATATTAAAGGAAGACAACCAGCTAATCCTCGTCCGAGGACTTGGACTCCTGGGTGGCCAAGCAGCCCTCCACTATCTGCTCGGCCACGCTGTAGTACCTCGCCATGGCTTGCTCCAACTCATCGTTGCTAGGCTCCTCGTCAACAAGAGCCGCGACGTCAAGGCTAGGCACCTTGCACTTGCCCAGCCCAAGTGCATTGAGTGCACATGTAAGCCCGACACCACACTTCTTCTTCTCTACTTGAACGTCCAACCGAGCCTTAGCGCTCGTCAGGGCACCAGCAAGGGACGAGAGGGCAGGAGCCAGGCCCCCGAGGGAACCGACAGACGGCTGTGGCGGAGCATCCAGAATAGGAATGTCTAGACCAATGATGGCTTGGCGCATTTGCTTGTACGCCTTCCACCCGTTGTTGCAGGCAAACGAGCGAAGGCCCAAGTGGTCGTCATGGACAGCCTTTGCTGACGCAAGACTGGCCTCAACCACCCAAGCAGCAACATTTGAGAGGGCGTCCGATCTTCGATGGCCATGGCAGCAATCTCCTCCCGAGCAGCGATGGCCTACTTGCGCTCTTCTTGCCGCTCCAATGCAGCTTTGGAGGCGATAAACACCTTCTTTTCGTCCTCAAACACCGTGACGGTGGAGTGGTGCTCCTTGACGCACTGAACATGGAGTCTCTCCCGTTCTGTCAGCTTCTCCTCCTTAGAGTGCAGCGCCGCCTCCCACTGTTTGGCCGCCTCATTGCACATGGCCAGCTTGGACTCTAGGGCCAGGAGTCGGTGTGGTGCGCCTTCAGCCTCGTCGACTCGCCCTCGAGCTCCTGGCACCCAGCTCCAAGCCTTTCCCTTCCTTTTTCATGGAGTCAAGGGCGCTTGCATATGTGCCGTCCAGCGATCGCCTGTCGGGCTTGCTCCTGGGCGGTGTCACGGGCCAGTGTCAACTCCTCGACTTCAGCCTGGGAGGTGGCATAACCTTTCGCGATGAGATCTCGGGCATCATCACGTTCACGGTGGGCTTCGGCAATGGCGGCTGCAGATAGCTCCTCCTCATACCAATGCCACTTGGTGACCAGCTGGTCCTCCAAGTGCCCCAATCCCTCGCGAATCTAGGACAATTCACCTCTCAGCAGGGCGACGGCCGGGAACTCATCCTGACCGGCAGGCTCTGGCCATCCCTCATCATCAGACGCCGCAGCAGGTGCCCCCATGGCTTCGGCGGCAGCGTCCCAAGCGGCGTTGTCAGAAACTACCGCAGAAGGTGCCCTTGGAGGTGCGGCAACCCCCAGGCAGGCGGTAACCACGACACCGGCCTAGGGATCCTCCAGCCTCACCTTTCTGGGGGCCGGGTCAACAAGAATAGCGCTTGGGATAACCTCGGTGCCACTCTCAACCCCAGTGGGCTGGGAGTCCTGGTGGGAACCCCCGGACTACAACCCCGGGGCAACCTCCGCGACCAGGGTTACTTCTAGGGATCCTGCCCAGCTCCAGCTCATCGTCGGGGTTTACCCCCCGGCTGGGATCTCCACCGTTCCCACGGGGTCAGGATCCACCTCAAATCCAGAGGCCTCGACAACCCCTGACCCCGTCAGGGCAGAGCTCTCCCCTTGTGCAAGATGTCCTGCAGGTGCATCAAGCCGAGGCAGGAAGGACTCTACCTCGGAAGAAGAAGCCTCTCGCCTAAAGATAAAGATTAGAAATTGCAAAAATACATGGAAACACAGTAAAAGATTGATAAAAGCAAATGGAAATAAGACCTGATGCGTTTAGACGTCAGCTTCTTCGACGGGAGTATGAAACGTCTCATGTCCCGGGGCGAGACCGTGGCGTCACCAGAGGACCCAGCCCCGGCATCATGTCCGCGCTTCCGCCCCGGTCAACTCCGGTCTAGAAGAAGTTGCCACAGCTCTAGAGTTTGAAGAGCTGGGAGCCTTGGACACGCTGGCGCCATGGTCCGCCCTGGAAGGCGCTCTCGGCTTGACCCGCCATACGGAGGCCGCTCCTTCCAGCGCTGCGAAATGCTGAATCCCCAGCGGGTAGGCCAGGCCCCCTGGAGTCATCTCTGGCATCTGCCCACTAGAAGCGTCGGCGCCGGGTAGTCCCTCAAGTAGGGCCAACCCCGGACGAAGGTCCATGTATGCCAGGCCGGCCTGGCTGGTGTAGGTCCTGATGATTGTTGTCACTGCGGCCCGATCAAGCGCGGTGGCAGATACGCGCATCGGGTTTGAAAAGTCCATGGTGTAGAGCCACATTGGCTCGTCATGGTGCTGCAATGGCATGACCCGGCACGCCGTAAAGTGCGCCAGCAGCGCCGTTGATTGAAGCCCCACAGTTCATAGGGCCTCAATCTGGTTGAGCACCGGCTTCCAACCCAGATCGATCTCTGGGCACGCCTCCCATTGCATGGAGGAGGAGACCTGGTGCGGGACCCTTAGGCGTGGGTTCACCTCCGTACGGAGATAGAACCACGACTCCCTCCAGTTCTCCCACCTACCGGAGAAGTCGCAGTAGATGTACTCCATTCGCAGACGCGAACGCGTCTAGAACCAGCAAGATCCGAATATATCTGGAAAGCCCCCGGAGGAACGCAGCACGAAGAAGTGGTGCCACAGCGCCACGCAGGGCCTCACCCCCACGAACGCCTCGCAGATGTAGGCGAATGTCGCCATCATCAACACAGAGTCGGGGATGAGGTTCCCTAACCGGATCCCGTACGAATCTAGGACCTCCTCGGTGAAGCGGCTGAGGGGGAAGTTCGCCCCAGCCTTCACATAGGTGAGGTAAGTGATGTACTCCCCCTCATCCTGCTTCGGGGATCGCGGAGTCGCCGACCCCAACTTCACCATCTCGCTGCCTATGCCCACCGAGGTCCCGAGCGCCTCCACGATGTCGCTCAGGGAATGCTTTGGCTCAGGGAGAGAATCTGCCAATAGTGCCCTAAGAGGACTCGCCATTCCGGCAAGGGGAAAAAGAGCAGGTAGTGGTGGCGAGAGCAAGAAGATGAACAGTAAGCGGAGGAATAGCCGGTGGAGGATTGGAAGGCAAGAAAGCGTAAAGAATAGAAGAGGACCGGTGGAGGCGGTTTTATAGCCGGCCGCGCCCCCACCGCGTTCACAAGATCCAACAGTAAGACCCTGGCGAAAACCAATGACAATATTTCGGCTGCACATTCTTAATTAATGACTATGGGAGAAGAACCGCTACGCCGCCCTCGGGCGACGTGGTGATGATGGAGGCGTGCGCGTCCCCCCACGTGTCGCCTCCGAGGGCGAGACGGTTCGCCTTCCAGGTCTATCCGACTTTAGCTGGATCAGAAAAGATTTGGGCCCACCGCGCAGTGGAACCACCACTGTAGCCCTGTGCTACCTACTCTGTACTAGCATAGTGATCATCGTACTAGAACCATACCTTAGGATAAGGTTTATTGAAACCACCACTATAGCCCTATGCTACCTACTCTGTACTGGCGCCCCTTCCCTTGGACTATAAAAGGGAAGAGAGGTGCACCTAGAGAGGGATCAATCATTCTCACCCCAGCTCACGCATACACACACCAGAGCCCACTCTCCCATGCCTGAGGCTACCCTCGGGCTGTAAATTGTGTTCTTCACCATATATTGAAACTCCCTCAAGAGGATGTAGGGTATTACACCACGTTGGTGGCCCGAACCTCTCTAAATCTTGTTCTTCACCTTCTCCCTTGCAGCAGATCTCTGCGGTAGCGTCCACGCTCCTACGCTCCTTCATACTAGAGAGATACATATACGATATCTCAGTGTCGAGAACGTCGATAGAGGCTGACGCCGACGCTTGCTCGGGCGCACCACCCTACCTAGTAAGAATAACAACGAGAGAAGGCAAAGGCAGGCTGATGAACACTGTCCATGTACCTCCATGAGCAAAGCATCACGCCCCACAAGCACCGAGGAAATCAGATGCCCGTGGGGATCCACCTCTCAACTTCGTTGCTGAGATTGACGTACGGCGTCCGCCGGGCGCTGCCGTGGCGTGCCTCGCGCCCTGCGTTGCCTTCCGCTTGGTCCTGGTGCGTATGAGGGCTCCTTTGAAACAAAGGAAAAATGGAGAAATTTTATAGGATTAGAATTCTATAGGAAACTTTATTTTCTATATGTAGCCCTTTGGAACAAAGGATTGGGTTCCAACAAATCCTATAAAATTCCTATAGAATGGCTCAATCCATTGAAATTTTCGAGAAAATCTAACATGAGGTCCAACCTCTTGGAACGTTTCCTTTGTGTCTATCTCTCTTTTATTTCATGTGTTTTTCCCGTGTTGCATCCAAACCCTCTGTTATAAACTTTCCTATGTTTTCGAATCCTGTAGGATTGCAGGTGACATACAACTCTATTTCTGTGTTTTTTCTATTATTGTGTTTTGAAAATCATGTGTTTCAAAGGAACCCTGATTCTGTTTTTGAAGAGCTGGTACATAAGGCTCCCTCCAATGGTACTACTCAAAATAAGCCGGTACTGTTTCGGCACTATTTTGCATTGTAGCTGATATGACGTAACGTGGGATTTGCAGGGACGTGGAGCATTGTTGGAGATAGCCTAAATGCTTTTCATCCGAACGTCTGCTGTTTGTCCCATCGTGCATACTTTGCCTAGTTGTAGTACTGTACAGTTCACGTTTTCATGCATGAAACATCTTGCTGTGCCCGACTTCAAGCTATTTCTACAGCACCTTCGGTAGAAAGATAACCATGCAGGTAATTTGGATCAGCACTTGGCCAAGGAATATTGCTAAGTTGACCCCATGCTGGGCCGTGAAATTCGGCGACTACGGCAGCATTTATCTTTCTATTGAGCCTTGAGATTTTCAATGGGCTTCGCTATTTTGGACTTCACCTTCACTGACCTTCGGCAAAATGATCTTTCTTTTGCCGGTGTTGGTTTCGGCTGTCATTAGGTTTCAGCCATGATCTAAAATCAGCAAGCAGTGCTGGATAGTTGGAGAACGCTCCCGCGTCGCTCCGCCGGGGCGACACGGGCGGCCCCCAGCCCTCGCCGGCAAGCACCACCGCCGACTACTCTCCCCGTCCTCGCCGCCGCCCGAGCTCACGGCCGGGAAGCCCGCGTGGGAGGGCCAGGACGGCGGCGGCGGGGCCCTCTCTCTCCTCTCGTGGGGCTTCTTGTCCGTGTTGTGCGCGTGCCGCGGGTCCCACTTCACCGGAGCCTCGTCGGAGGCCAGATCCGGCGGCCCCTTGGCCGGATCCGTCCTGGACGGGTCCGGATCTCGCCTCCGGGGCCGGGGCTATGCCGGGTCGCGCGCAGGCTCCGTGGGGGCGGCTCTCTTCGCGTGTGGGAGGCGGCGCGACGACAGCTCCGGCGCTGCGTGGTGCGAAGGCGAAGCTCGGCGCCGGCGCGTCGCGGCGCGATGGTTCGTGTGCAAGCGGCAGCTCTACCGAGGAGTGACGCGACGGCGTCTCTGGCGCAGTGCGGCATGAGCGGCTCCGGCGTTCCGGTGGCGCGGCACGATGCGTCGGCGCCTCCACTGGGCTGATGGCGGCGCCGGCGGGCCGCTGGCTGCGTGCCTCCGCGGCGGCGCGGCGTGCCTGCGGCTCTGGCGCGGCGCGATGCGTTCTGGTGGCTCGGTTGCGGCTTCGGTGGCTCGTTTGTGGTGGCACGAGTTCTGTGCCGTGGTGAGCACGCCTCCGGCTGTTGGTGCGGCGGCGCGGCGGCCGGGCTCGGCCGCGGTGGGCTGTTGGCAGAGGCAAGGCTTGGCTCGTTGCGACAGGGTGGAGACATCGGCGGTTGGCATATCAAGGTCGTTGCATGCTCGTCGCGGTGACCGCTCGCAGCGGACCTCGGCGACCTGTCCTGCTTGGCAGTTGCTTGTGCGGTGAGGGACTGCGTCGGAAGACGGCACTTGCGGTGGTGACAAGTGTGGCAGCTTTGCTTGCAGCGGACTGCGCCGGTTAGCCCTGCTTAGTGGTGGCTTTTCCGGTGTAGGACATCGTCGGAAGATGGCACAAGCGGCATTGATGTCGGCGGTCATGTTTGGGTGACCTTCAAGTGGCTGAGCTGTGGTGGTTCGGAGTTCCGGTGGCAGTTTGGTTGTGCGGTGTGGTTGAGAGCAGGGCGGCCTTGCTTTTGTTTCTGACGACAATTCGAGAAACAGATCCTCTTCCTGATGGCCTGAGACGGATGTGGCGAGGCTCCCGTGAGAGTGTGGTGACCAGCGGCAGAAGCGGCGAGGCCCCTGCGTGTGGTGAAGCGGCCTCGATGGATCCAGGTTCTGGTGTGTTTATTCCGTTGGTTTGAGTGCAAGGTTGCAGCGGTTTTGCGGCGGGATGTCTCGCATGGCGATGGCCTTCTTGGTGCAGTGCGGTCTGCGCCTCTTGTTTCGCTGGCAGTTGAGATGCGGCGGGAGCTTCTTCTTCTGCAGAGTAGGACCTGGGGTTTGTTCGCAGCTTTGGTGTGCAGTGGGATTGGTGGTGGTTGCGAAAGCCTTGCCCGTCCTCCAGGCTGATGATGGCGACGCCTCCGGGCGCCGTTTATTTCCTTGGAAGCATCGTCGTTCCATCCCTTTTCCCTTTGTACATGTTTCTAGGGTGAAAACCTTGACTGTAGGGTTGGGCGGCGGCAGCGCTTATGGCGTCGCGCTCCTCGTTGGAGGCGTCGCTTTGGAAGCTCGCGTCTCGTCTAGGTTGGGTCTGTGTTTGTCTCGGTGGTGAGTGTTGTGCCGTGTTGAAGTCCCAATCCAACCGGCCAGTTGAATTGAGTGTTGTGCCGTGTTTAAAGTTCCAATCTAACCGGTTAGTTGAGTTGAGTGGTGTGTTGTTGTTAGTTGCCCAATCTGGATTTTTTCTTCTATATCAATATAATCAGCAGCTCTCCTGCCTTGTTCGTTTCAAAAAAATCAGCAGCATTATTATGGGCTTCCTATCTATCTTCTGGAAGATGGTTAAACTATGTATCTTTAAAGCCTAACAGAACCAATAGTATAAAATTAATCTATTTAAGCGAATAAAAGTCTATAACGGTTTATTATTGTGTCGTACCATCACTGAAAAAAATAGTTCACTGATATCTAACATAAATATAGTCGGTATTTATTTTCTTCAGATGGATCTAATCAACATTTTAAATCTTTAGATTCAATACTTCTTCAAACTTTGTTCAACAATTTAAATAAACTACTTCAACAATTCAATGTTGACCTGCCACGTCACAAGAGACCTATACACGTAATGTAGTCAACATTTTAAAACAATAAATTCAACATTTTATAAAATGTTATTCAACATTTTAAATAATCTAGTTCAACAATCATGCTCGTACACGAATCTCAAAGCAGATGCTCAAAACATTGTACGTCAATAAAACATAGTCAACATTCTATAACAATAATTTCAACATTTATTCAAATTTTGTTTAACATCTTAGATGAACTAGTTCAACGTTACGTTATGCACGTTTTTCAAATCGAAAGATAGCATGACTTATAAATTTTCGGAAGTTATATAGGAAATTCGTATTATTACAGGGCTTCGCTTAATGGGCCTCTTCGCCTGCTTTTCATGGGTTTCAGTCTTCATTAATTGACTGGGCCTTTTCGGTCTTTCTGTTTAATGTTGGGCCTCTTCGGTTTTAGGCTCTAGACAGGTGCAGTGGTCACGAATTTTCTATCTATTTTTCGGTAGGAAGAAACTCCACCAATCTTACAATGTTTGAGATTCGTGCAGACAATCGTAGCTATTGGATCCACATCCAAACCCTATCTTCTCTCCCACCCCCTCTCTCGTTCCTCCCGTGGCCACGCCGCCACCTTTGGCCCGCCGCTCCGCCGCGCCCGTATGCTCCGCCGCCGGCCTACCCCGCCGCGCGCCGCGCTGCCTCCGCCGCCGCCCGCGCGCTGCCGCTGCTCGGTCGCGGTGTGCCGTTGGGCTCTGCACTTCTGTCGGGCCGCCGCACGCCGCCGGGGCTCCGCCGCCGCACACCGCCGGGCCTCCGCCGCTGCGTACCGTCGGGCTGCAGCGCGCCGCCGGGGCTCCACCGCGCGCGTGCCGTCCGCTCTGGGCGCCGCCTGCCGGAGCTCCGCCGCCGCGGGTTGTGCCGGGCGCCGCCGGTACGCGAGGTGCACAATGACCCCGATGTACTGTTTCAACATTTCAGATACACTTATTCAACATTCTACGTACTACTGTTTCAACATTTCAGCTACACTTATTCAACATTCCACGTATAAATTTGTTAAACTAGCATTTATAAAATGTTAGATCAGTCAAATGAGATGCTGAATTAAATATTTGTAATTGTTGAAAGAATATATTTCAACATCTGAAATTACTATTGGGTTTAATGGCTTTTTTATTTGGCTTGTTTTACCTCCTTCTGCTGTATGGAGGAAGTCCCCAGTGGTCATCGGTTGGCTGTGATCTTTAACGGGCCTCAGGAGACAGATCATTCATGCCCAACAATTAACCTCTACAGAGTGTCAGAAATGAAATAAATTGTCTCCTCGATTTAAGCATCCACGTCAACCTCTTCGGTGAGTTACCTTGAGTTCTTTCCCGATGAAAATCAGTTTAAAAAAAAAAAAAAAGCTAGCTTCGGAAAACGAGGTAGTAGTGCATTATGACCTTCGCTCGTTAGCTCTTTCCAGTCATGCTTCTCTTTTCTGGTTGCTTTGCGAACACCCCCCAGTAAGCAAGGTCCTTATGTGACAAGTTTATTTCTTGATACAGTGTTGTATATTATCACTAATAACAGCTAGTACCTCACGCTACCACATTTTATATAATTCTTGCGATCTTCGCACGTCTGCGACTGAAAACAAAAGGAATAGTGCACTACGTGCACCAATAAAAAATCATCATTCTCGTGTGCCAACGTGCCAACAATTGGGCACTCGATCTCAATTGAGATTCGCACCAAATATATATTTTCACTTTCTTAGCCCAATTTTGAGTTGCTATTTTTATTCACTCCTTCTAACATGCAAGTGAAACCATTTTAGGTATCCATTGTACAAAATTAACTCTATATTGCTATGTGTGTATATCTATCTAGGTTATCTTCTCTACCGGAAAAGTATGCCATCTTCACCTCACAATCGACGAAGCAATTCCATTGTTTAGACAATAAAATTACTTTCAGCATAAATTTACGCCTGGGCTTGAGCTAAGTGAGCAAAACTCAGTGAAGAGCAGTCGCTAGCTCCGCTCCACGATGGTTAAGCCCACTTAGTTGTTGTGAGCAAAATAGAAAATATGTTTAAGTTATCAATTATGCAGTTTCTTATTTTTTTTCACTACTTCCTCTATCTAACATGCAGGCTTCTATAATCTATTTAGGTTATACCTTCGGCTTCATCTCAGTAGCTCTTTCAGATGTTATTTGTTCTTCGCACGGACGCTGATAATTTATCTAATTACAGGAATCATTCACTTGCGAACTTCATTTATAGCTTGCTTCAAACAACCTCTATTTTATTTTGAGCATGCCATATTCAATTATACAGTGGATCTCTTTGGCAGTAACTTGGATGTATCTTCATTATTGACGTTTTCATGTCAGAGCGAAGAAGCCAACTTCTCCACAAGCTAACCTCAAAATATAGAGAAGGAGAATGGGCGAAGAGATTTTATTCTAATAAAAAAAGAAAGAAAAAAAGGGGAAGAGACATAGAGAAAGCATTTTCTCTTCGGGAGAGATTTTGGGAATCTGTTCCTCTTCGGCTCTTCCGCTCTTATTGTTTTGTTAATTTAGTAAATTTTTGCTCCACAAGTATCTTCACAATTTATTTAGTTATTCGCTCAAAATTTATTTAGTTATTAAAATATTCCTCGCTGTCGCTTGTGCACTTCGTTTTTTGAAAACAATATGGCCCTTCGTTGTGTGGCTGCCCATTTTATTGTAGAGCATTAATTTGGATCAGTTCGCTTCTTCGGAATTCAATCCAGCCTCTTCGGAATTAATTAGGACCGGGACAATTGGCTTCATCTCAGTAGCTCTTTCAGCTGTTGTTTGTTCTTCGCATGGACGCTCACAATTTATCTAATTACAGCAATCATTCACTTGCAAACTTTGTTTATAGCATCCTTCAAACAACCTCTATTTTATTTTGAGCATGCCATATTCAATTATAAAGTGGATCTCTTTGGCAGTAATGTGGCGGAACCGCCCTACTTAATCTAGACTAAGCACACCTGCCACCTCTGGCTCGCAGTGCACTTAGGCCAGACTAAACCCGGTAGTCCGTCGAGAGTCCTTCGGGCTCTCAGATCACACCATTTCCCGAGGAACCGACGTCAAACACATCCGACTCTCAGAGGAGCCACAACAATTACATCATCACAGGCAGTTGAAATAGAAAATAATAGGCTTAATTTACAAACCAAATATATAAAACCAAATACATGTTCAAATATAGCGGAAGTGAAATCAGAGTATATATATAGCGGAAGCGTTTTCAAATCATCTTGCAGCGGAAACAACTCAAAAGGGTCTTCATGAAGAGATGAACAAGGCGAGTAGCACCGAGCCCACCGGTACTACCACCTCCAACACAGATATCCGGATGTCGCCAGTACCTGTAATCTAAAAGTGGAGGCAAACTCTAAGTACTAATTACTCAGGAGGACTTAATGGAAAGGGCTTACGGCTGACGCGAAGCATGCTTACTAATCATGTGGATCCTTAACTGTTGATTTTTAAACAACAACGTGTTGCCATAGGATAGCAAGATTTGACAGCTACTATCCCTTAACCATTATTATTTTCAATATCATAAAGTAAATACTTGCATGAAAGTAAATCATGAGAACCATTAGTAACTTGCATAATAGTGTATCATACACATCCAAGATATACACCTATTCTACACATGCCCCGTCCCAAGATTCATAGTGCCTCCATCCAACCCCTTGGGAGTAGCCGTCTCAGGAGAGATACCACGGTACGTCGGATCAGCCCTCCCTCGACCTCAAAGCACCTCCCAAGTCCATCGACCTCCTAGCAGTAGATGGGCAACACCATGAATAGTAGGACGGATCATACACATTCAAGCATGTTGTATGAAAAAGCGTGATTTAATAAACAATATGTTACAGTTATTACTACGTTGCCCGTGTGCGATATCTGGCATTCTCACACCTAGTGAGCATCAGCGATTCGAATCGATTTTTAATTCCCGGGAATAACTAAAAATGCCAGGGGTATATGCTTACTAGCCATCGCGTTTCCACATATAGCCCCCATCTCCACTTGTCCCATCCCAAGTTCAATTCCAACCCGTCTTTCCCTAGGTTTAGCCCCCACAGAGCGATACCACAGTGCGTCAGGTCAGCCCTCTGTGAGATCACGAAGCGCCCCTAGGGTCCGGTAGGACCAAGTCTCTGATTCTTCGGATGGCACAAGTAAGACTTTCACCAGGCCCATTTCCTGGATAAGCACTCTAGCAATGTTATGCCGATCAGCAGGCGAACAGCGGACGGGTCTTAAACGACTCGGGCGGAGTCCCCCATACCTTGCCACATCATCATTTTTCTTATAATATTCCCATAACTCCGCCCGGTCTCTATTTAACATCAGCAATAATAATCATAAATTGTATCATAGTAAGATTTCTGAGGTTTGTAAAATCACCTACGCGACGAGTGACTCCATTCACTCGTATCTACTCGTATCTAGCAATTCTAGGCACTCGTCCTACGAACTCTATGTATAGGTGCTAGGGCCAGGACGGCCAGGATGTCTAATGCAGTTGGTTCCAAACAACTCCTGATGCATATGCCTAATCATCAAGACATAAGATGTTTGCTGGATATAGTATGGTCCTACCTACCTTTGATTCACTTTAATAAAACCAACAAACTAAGCTACTGTTAGTTTGCCGGGTTGTGAGGCTTTGCCCCAAGCAACCCATTGATCCCTTGGACAACTCCTCCTTCCAAACACGACTGATGGGCCCTCCAGGTCATGAATGGGTCTTAGTTGGTCTTCTGGACCACCATTGCCTGATGTAGTTCCACGCTGTATCTTCTTCGATCACGTATCTGCAATAAGCGTTGCTACATGAATGATATGCATGATGCAGTGAATGAGATGCATGGATATGAATCACTTATATGAACAATTCTATTAGAAATAGGCAGAAAGGTGATTGATGAATTATGTTGACAAGAAGTGGGTTTATGCATCCAAGACAAGCATACAATCATACAAGCACACTCATACAAGCTAATAATCACATTGACAATATGTTAACATGGTGATCCGATAGACAAATGATAGTTATTAAGATTGTTAAGATACATGTATGAAGTGTGGTGATGTTTAATCTCTTATAGTAAGTCAACATACTAGACAGAGTACAGGAGAAAAAACACATGATAGAATCCTACTCCAAGTCACCCTTATCATACTAAATGTACACACGCATAATAATGAACTAGTTATAAATAACTATCTTATCTTAGGTTATTGTTAATTACACTTTTATAACTAAGGATTTACGGCCTAGGCATATGAGGGTGAAACATGCATGTGGAATATGTAGCCATCTAGCTTACAAGGTTTCATTTTTGGCATAAGAAAGTTAAATATAATAAATGGAGTTTACAAGAGCAAATATGAGTACATTACAACTCCTTTTTATTTCGTTCACATTTTATCCTATTTAAATGACCACTTATGAGCCCTTCATGAAACAACAAACACAATACACGAATAATTCACATAAGCATACTTATAGGGTAACATAGCTACATAAATTTTGGAGGAATTCTCAGAGCATGGTGAATAGCACTTTTCTATTTTATTGATTAAATCTTCATAACACTTGTCATTTTTATAACAGCAGCTAAAACATGCATGCACAACCTCATACTTCACCAGTGAACTACTAATACTATATAAAGTACATGAAAAATACCAGAGGTTATATTTGAGCATATTTTATGTAGCCTTTGTTCTCCAAGTTGAATAAATACACAAATCAAATGTATAAGGGCGAAACAGTAATTAAACAGCCAATGCTAGGGCTACAAAAATTCACATAGTCCTATAATGCCATAAGAAAGCTACTTTCCAAGTTTCAAAGCATTTGGAGTTCATTTAGTCCACTTTTGACATTTATCTAGTTTCTACATGCATGCAATATACCAGGGGCAAAACAGTCCTTTTACACCTCCACATCATAACCATTCAATAGATCTATTTAAGAGGAGTCTAACGCAACTGAGTTTGTCCATTTTGGATTTTTCTGCAATTTTATATGATTTTCCAAAGTTCACTGCTTAATTAAATGCATATAAATAGAAAGACACAGGACTAGGGACTAGATCGTGAATAACCATAACCTCTAGGGGCCTACATAGAAGATTGTATAGACTCAGTGAATAGTACTTAAAACAGAGCGCGCAAATATCTAAAAGACGAGGGGGTTTTGGGGAAAAAACCCCCTCCTTCTTCTACCTCTGGACAGAGAGGGAGGCCCGCGGCGCGTAGGGGAGGAACGGCGGCGCTCCGCCGGCGGCCTGGCTGCCAGACTTGGAGCCGAGGCGGTGGCGGACTGTGGCGGAACCGCCGATTTAATCTAGACTAAGCACACCTGCCACCTCTGGCTTGCAGTGCACTTAGGCTAAACTAAACCCGGTCGTCCGTCGAGAGTCCTTCGGCTCTCGATAACACCATTCCCAGAGGAACCGACATCACACACATCCGACTCTCGAGAGAGCCACAACAGTTACATCATCACAGGCAGTTGAAACATAAGATAGATAGATTAAATTTACAAACCAATTATATGTAGTCCAATAAATGTTTCAAAATATAGCGGAAGCGATTTCAAAATATCCATGTATAGATACATGTAGCGAAAGCGTTCAAAACATCTCACAGCGGAAATAAAACTCAACTAGTCTTCAAGTAGAGATAAACAAGGCGAGTAGCACCGAGCCCACCGGTTCTACCCTCCTCCAGGCAACTGTCTTGATGTCATTGGTACCTGTAATCCAAAAGTGGGGGCAAACCCTGAGTACTAATTACTCAGTAGGACTTAATGGAAATGGCTTACGGCTGACGCAGAGCTGCTAATCATGTGGATCCTTAGCTATTGATTATTAATTAACAACATGTTGCTCTAGGATAGCAGGATTTGGCAGCTGCTGTCCCTTAACCATGATTATCATTAATATCGTAGAGTAAAATCTTGCATGAAAGTAAAGCATGATAACCCATCAGTAACTTGCATAATATCCAAGACTTAACCATCATTACAACTGACCCCTCCCAAGATTCACAATGCTCCCCGTCAAACCCTTGGGAGTAGCCGTCGCAGGAGCGATACCACGGTACGTCGGGTCAGCCCTCCCTTGACCTCAAAGCATCTCCCAAGTCCATCGACCTCCAACCAGTGGACGGGCAGCACCCTGAATGGTGGAACGGACCATACACATCCAAGCATGTTGTAGTTGAAAACATGAATATAAGCATAAAGTATTTAGGTTATTACTACGTTGCCCGTGTGCGATATTTGGCATTCTCACACCTGGTGAGCATCAGCGATTCGAATCGATTTTTATATTCCCGGGAATAACTAGAAATGCCAGGGGTATATGCTTACTAGCCATCGCGTTCCCACATATAGTCCCCATCTCCACTTGTCCCATCCCAAGTTCGATTCCAACCCGCCTTTCCCTAGGTTTAGCCCCCACAGAGCGATACCACAGTGCGTCGGGTCAGCCCTCTGTGAGATCACAAAGCGCCCCTAGGGTCCGGTAGGACCAAGTCTCTGTTCTTCGGATGGCACAAGTAAGACTTTCACCAGTCCCATATCCTGGATAAGCATTCTAGCAATGTTATGCCAATCAGCAGGCGAACAGCGGACGGGCCTTATGCGACTCGGGCGGAGTCCACCAAACCATCCACATCATCATCATCATTTATTTTTCTTATATTCCCATATCTCCGCCCGGTCTCTGTTTTCTCATTACATAAATACATCCTTCATAATGATAAGATCTTTTGGAATTTTTGAAACAACTTGCCTACGCGACGAGTGACTCCATTCACTCGTGTCTACTCGTACCTAGCATTACTAGGCATACTCGTCCTACGTACTCTATTATAGGTGCTAGGGCCAGGCAGCCAGGAAGTCTAATGCAATTGGTTTCAAACAACTCCTAATGCAGATGCGTAATTATCAACCATAGAATATTTGCTGGGAAAAGCATGGTCCTGCCTACCTTTGGTTCGCTTAAATAAAGCCAACAAACTAAGCTACTGTTAGTTTGCCGGGTTGTGAGGCTTTGCCCCAGGCAACCCCTTGGTCCCTTGGACAACTCCTCCGTCCAAACACGACTGATGGGCCCTCCAGGTCGTGAGTGGGTCTTAGTTGGTCTTTTGGATCACCGTTGGTTGAGGTAGCTCCACGCGCTCGTTTCTGGATCACGTATCTGCAAATTAAGCGTCACTATATGGATGCCATGCATGATGCAATGATTCCGATGTATGAATATTAATGCACACCCGTGACTAACCATTTCATGGATGGACAGAAAAGTGATTGATAAATTATTTAATAATAATCGCATGTATGCATCTCGCTAGGGCAAGCACACAACTTAGAAATCAACCATTCACAAGGCAACCTAAAGTTTATTACATGATCGCGTATTTAGTCGAGTTGTCTTGTTTCACACCTCGTGCAAGCAAGGCATCAATCAATTATATGTTCACACACATAAGGGACTACTAATTTGAAACACCATTCCTAGCACTAGTGGCCGAAACACTCTTATGTCCTATAGTAATCCTACATTTAAACAAGCACATATTTACGATTGACAAGTTATACATCATAAAGGGAGAATATGTCACACTAAGCATTTATAGGAAGCATTCTTTAGCTATACTCAGCTTGGACTGCATGTACAAAAATTTACAATTTAAAACTCCCAAATTTGACAGGATATCTATTTTCCATATATTAATCTAGTGCTAATTAAGATGTACATGTGAACGGTGTAATTAGCCTTCTCGGATATCTTTTCTGGACTCTATGCACCCATATTAAGCTACCAAATTTTTCGGAGAATTTTACTAGCAAATTATGGCCACTTTTTCTAATTATCCTTTCCAATAGGTATCATTTTGTCATTTGCAAATCACCATTAAAACTTAACATGCAGGGGCTCATAATTTACCAGAGAGATACTTATACTACCTAAAGTATATGAAAAATGCTAGAGAGTCAATTTGAGCATATTTTATGTAGCCCTCAATTGCCCAGTTGATTAAATACACAAAACTCATGCATAAGGCAAAATAGTAATTAAACAGTCAATGCTAGTGCTACCAAAATTCACACAGGGACTAGACATCATACTTAAGCTACTGGCCAAATTTCACCTCAAGTGGAGTTCATTTGACCCATATTTATTATTTTTGTAGGTTTAACATGCATGCATAAGTTCAGGGGCAAAACAGTCATTTCACACCTCCACATCATACCCATTCTGTAGATCTACTCACAATGAATCCATAGCCACTGAGTTTGTCCATTTTGGACTTTTCTATGATTTGTTATGGATTTCTAAAGTTCACAGTTAAATTAAATGCATTTAATGGAAAACATTTGAATCTGGGGCTAGAACGTAATTTACCATAGATTTCAGGGGTCTAGAAGGAAGATAGCTTAGACTCAGTGAACAGTGTGTGGGAATACTTCTAAGCTCGGGGTTAAATCTGCAAAATGAGATGGCTCGGGTTAAATTGTGAATCACCAGTAGTTCTAGGGTCTAATCTGCAAGTTTTGCAAGACACAAGGAATAGTCAATTAATACGTAGAATCCAGAGGGGCTTAAATGCAAAAACGGGTCTCCTTTCTTCTACCTCGGGCAGGGGAGGAGGGCGCGCGCGGGGAGGG
This sequence comes from Paspalum notatum, assembly GCA_022530915.1. Taxonomy (NCBI): domain Eukaryota; kingdom Viridiplantae; phylum Streptophyta; class Magnoliopsida; order Poales; family Poaceae; genus Paspalum; species Paspalum notatum. The sequence goes on from CM039686.1 coordinate 19,626,948, forward strand.
GAAGACGGGGCTGCGCCGGCGCGAGGAGGCGCTGACTTGAAGCCGACGGGGTCGGGGAAGACGCTCCCGTCGACGGCGATCGTTTCCCCCAAGGTCTCGTCGCACTGGAGGAAGGGGACGAGCAGCGCAGCGCGGTGAACCGAAGGCGGCCACGGCGCGGCGGTGCGTGGCGGCGCGGGGTGGTTCTCGCCGGTGCGGCCTCGAATGGCGGAGCTGAAGGGCGCTGGAGCTGCGCGTGAGGACGGCCAACACGGCGGTGGCAGCCTAGTGGCTCGGGGACAGTCCGAAGAGGGCTCTCCACGGCGGTTATGGCGGTGGCTGGTGCGGCGCGTGAGGGCGCTCGGGGAAGAGGGTCGAGGAGCGCTAATGGGGAACGAAAGCTTGGGGAATCGGTGGAGCGAGCTGCGGCGAGGTTCGGGCGCGGGTCGGATGGGGCGGAGGAAGCCCGAGGGGGCGGCGACGCGAGCTCGCCGTGGGGCTTCAATGGCGGCCGCGCCGCTGAGCTCGGGGAGAAGAGGCAGGGAGCAAGGGGGGAGAGGGTGCGAGCGAGTGAAAGGGGAGGCACTTGGACGGGGTTGCGGCCAGGTGAAGCGAGGCGCGGGCGGCGAGCCAGGGCGGCGATCCGTGGGCGCGCGGCGCTGCCCGGTCGCCGGCGGCCACGCGGTCGCCACCGGCCCAGACACGGTGGCGGCCGGGGGCCGTGGGGTCCGCCTGTCAGTGGCCACGGGAGAAAAGAAAATAGAGAAAATGAGAAATGTGTTTTCTTCCTCTCTGAATTTTGCATTTTTGATCAATTTAAAGTCCGAATTTGGAAAAACTCCAATTGAATGAAATGTTTTACTCTTTGAACTCTACAACTTTGTCAATAGGCATGATTTCAAATTCGGTATGGAAATATGAAATTCATTGAATTTAGCTCTCAAGTTTAATTCGACTCACAAACCCCATTTACTTGAAAATTCCAAAAGTCCTATTTATGGACATTATCTCCCAAGGTGCCTTTTTAAAAGTTTGTTTAGAATTTTAAAACCTACAACTTCTCTAATTTGAGCTTTGCATGAAAGTGGCTGTAGTTTTGTCCAAATTTGAGATTTTTAAACAGATCAGGTTTGAGCTGGTTTTCTAGGTTGGCAGTAAATGGTTCAAAACTCTAGGTAAACATTCTTACATGGCTAAGCCCCGATTATAAAAGTTGTTCATCTCTTGTTTGTCTACATTTTTGCCATCTAAAGTTTAGCTTAAATCCCTACGGATTTTGAACTACAAACACAAACATATTAGAGGTTTGGTAAAACTGCAGATTTACTTTAAGTAGAGCCTTCCTTGTTTTCTACTTGTGGATAACCAAACGGAGTCCACTCACCTCCACAATCGATGCATTTGGAAGGTGATAAGTTCAATTCCATTTCATAGAAAGGGATAATTTGAAGTTGTATAGTGAAATCAAAAGTAATTTCAGAATCGATTTTTGGAAACTGACTTAACCAAATGAAAGATTGTGTGGGTTTGTATGTTGTATAGAAAACTTTGACTTTAGTGATTTCTCTATCTAGTTCTCATTACTTCCCAATCATGATCAAGTCCTAATTCCTTATTAGTTTACGTCTAACTGTGTGTTAAGGCTTTTGAGATGCCAGGGGCATCACAACCCACCCCCCTTAAAGAAATCTCGTCCCGAGATTTGGAGGAAGCGGGGTTCTACGACTTACTGCATAACGTGCATGGTTTCGAATCCACGATTCGTATATTCTCGGTCACACATGGTAACATCTAAAGCTTCATCGACTAGCTTTGTTAACTGGCTCATGAATGGTTAGTGCCTCTTTAACACGAGGTAGTTACAAGCTTCTTTAATAGGTCTTGGGTGGTCTTCCTAAGACACTCGGCAGTCGTGTTACATATGAGAGCGAATGAACAAACCATGAAGAGACTGTGGCAGTAGTGAGTGAGCGACAATGAATTGATTCAAGCAACAATTAGAAGCTACCTCCCGATTTTGGCACCAAGAGTGGAAACACGATAAATATCTAAGTCTTTAGAACAACAACAGCAATAGTGTACACAAATAGAAAATTTAACGAGGATGGATCCTGTGATTCAAAGGTTACCAATGGAGGTGATTGAGAGACACATCCAATTCATTTGACAGGGACTGCGTACACATATAAGATAATAATTAAGAATATCTTGAAATAAAAAGATGTGGTTAAACATAGCACATCCTGCTCATGGCGGCAAAAATGGTACAAGAGGGTCAGGATAGGTTTGACGAGGTGATGGTTTGTACGATTTCTTAGCATTGGTCAAGATTGACCAAGAAAAGTCTAGGTAGATGATATGCGCTTATTAAAATAACCGTCGACCATGTTAGTAAGCCCAACTTTGAGGACAATTTCTCGAGGGGAAAGAAAACAACTTATGGAAAGATGATGTGACAAAAGCACTAGCCGAGAACAAAAGCTTAGTGCATCGGATGATCCTAAAGTTCACCTTTAGGAGATACGGTACAATATGTTCGAAGAAGGGGAACATAAGAGAAGGTAGCGGAGATAGAGTTGATCATTTCCTCAAGTCAATGAAGGCAAGTTGGAAGAAGGCACTAGAATGATGTAGCAAGATAGTGGAAACGAAACCAAGCATTACCACGAATACAGGACGTCGAAGATAAGCAAGATAAGCATAGAGAAGTCATGAGATTGGGACTTAGGGATATAATGATACTATGGGAAATAGGATTGATTGTTCTCATGGATGAAGAAGGACAGGGTTAAACCAGGAAAGAGAATATTGAACAAGTGGTGGGGAGGATAGGGTTCCTACCCACTTATCAAGAAAAGCAAGGTAAAACAAAGCAATGGAATGAGTTAGGAACGTAGTAGCGACGCAAGTTGAGTATTCTTACAAGTCGAGGAACACAAGGTTAACTCAAGCCAAGAAAGTGGATGTGGTTATTTCACCCTGGAAGTGATGTTATGCCTCCGCATGTCTTGATACCAGCGCGCCCCTAGTGGAACTGAGTGACGGCCGTACACACAGGACCCTAGGTTCCGTCGCGGCACCATAGAATGCTCGGGCAAACACTACATCAAGAGCGGTATAACCATCCAATCTCAAGGATTATAAGCAACACAAGCCTATGGCAAGACATGATCAAGGAGTTTTTCGTGCTATAGCCAATGATCCTGAAGGTCTAATTCATCAGGTTTGATTGGAATAGTAGCATGGTAACAACAAAGGAGAATATCATGGATTACAAAAACTGAAGTGCACGAATGACAAGAGCATGAAGTGTGGGAACTACAAGAGTTTGAAATGCCCCATAGAAGAAGCAAAAATACAATAGTCATGAGGGTTGGACACATGTCGATTCTACGGAGCTGGATACATGAGAACTCCAATAGTTATGAGAGTTAGAATCCTCATATTTCAAAAGTTTGAAATGACTGCCATCGTACTAATTGGTGCATAGCTAGAACTGCCTAAACGTAAGATTGACGCGTCCAGGACGAATGCTCGTCTCTTCCTTCAGCCAAGTTGGTGCAGTGTTGGCCTTCACGTGGGAAATGCCATGAAACAGCAGTCTTGATTCCCCACCGAGGATGAGAACATCACCGGATTCGAGGTTGACTTTGGTCGCTTTGTCTTTGTCTCTGGTGTCGCCGAACAAGAACTCGGTGGTGTCGCCTATGGAGATGGAGATAAAGGGTAGGCCTTGGCTGATGCTATTCTTGGACTCATCCTTGTCTTGATGGAGTCCAAGCTTCTCGGAGTTGGTGTAGTAGTTGACGATACATATGTCGGGGTTAATTTGAGGAAACCCAATTGCAACAGAATTCGCAGTTTGAGCAATCATTTTGAAGGCTTCTGGTATCGCAGGGGCTTGTGCACCATCGACTGGACGGGTTGGTCCATATGAGTGTGTAGTCGGATCCCAGTTCTTTCCTAGAGACATCATCCATAGATTCATTTTGGCCCCATTCTTGTAGCTTGGTCTATAGAATCCGCCTGGACCAATACCCAGTTGTCGACATACACTAACCATTTGGACTTGATCTTCAGGCTTGACAAATCCCTTCAACAGAACCATCCCGGGTCGCAGATGTTGAACTGAAGCTGCACCCGTGGAGGACTCCTCTGCTTTTCTCTTCTTATGACCCTGAGGTATTGTGGCTTTAGTTTTTCCGGAATCATGGTAACCTGGGCATAAGTCGAAGGGCTGCGTCAATGGTCGCGACATCTGTAGCAAGAAAAATTAAGGCTCTGGTCAACTCAGGAGTTTGAAGGCCTAAAGAGGTCATAGGGCATTTCGTACTTATGTGCTGAAGAAAATATGTCTGAAAAGTGATCTCATCACTACACTATGTGCGACTTCTATACCAAATGTTTGTAGTAAGAGAACGTGTGACATGTCTTAAACCTGAAATTTTTATAAAGGGTTGGTTTTTGGGCTGAAAGATGCTTAATGTACTTGGTTTACATTGGTTGAACCATTTATACTTAGAGCGAGGGATACACAGAAAAGTTATCACAAGTTATGTGTTATACTAGTTTCATATGCAAAGTTTTTGTTAATTTCACTTGCTTTTCTACTACAATTCAAAACAGTAGCAACACATGTACATTTACAATATGAATCTAGTTTCTTTTCAACCAAACACACCGCAAGACATATGAGATGAGATGGAATGATGCATGATCCGTCCTTATTCGGTCTCACACCACACATCCTATGTATATTATATATAATTAGCGTTATTTCGGTGACATATATGCACGTCTCTCCTTAATGCAACTAGTCGTTCTCTAGTCGTTCTTAATTTCGCACGTGGTTAGTGTACCTGCAGAAGAATGCATGCTCATACATTACCACCTAGTGTGGCATCCACGCGTGATTGCTGCGTGGACAGCGTTGGTGGGTCTTTGCACCTTCTCTCAAAGCCTGACTTTCCTCCAGTACTGGGGATTGTCGAGAAAAGGTGGATCCCCAATCCGAACGTAAGTGTGGTGGGCATGAAAGCCTTCAAAGCATGCCCACCACCCTTAAAATGCTTTTCCTACCCAGCATGAATGCAGGGTTCGCAACCATTCGCAAATCCCAATAGCGTTCCGCCAGTACTGGGGATAGCTATGGCCGAAGAGTTGCTTCCCAAAGCGCCGAATATGCATATGAGTTCTATCTAGGTCAGAATGTCAGCGATGTCACCTGATATATACTAACATCCTTAATATGGGCATATCGTATACTCTCATTTTTGAATTACTTGAAAAGGGTTTTTCGAAAATAGATTTGTAAATCAAAACCTGATGATATGACTGTTGTCTGTGTGTGATCGGCTCTGATACCAGCTGTGGCGGAACCGCCGATTTAATGTAGACTAAGCACACCTGCCACCTCTGGCTTGCAGTGCACTTAGGCTAAACTAAACCCGGTCGTCCGTCGAGAGTCCTTCGGCTCTCGATAACACCATTCCCAGAGGAACCGACATCACACACATCCGACTCTCGAGAGAGCCACAACAGTTACATCATCACAGGCAGTTGAAACATAAGATAGATAGATTAAATTTACAAACCAATTATATGTAGTCCAATAAATGTTTCAAAATATAGCGGAAGCGATTTCAAAATATCCATGTATAGATACATGTAGCGAAAGCGTTCAAAACATCTCACAGCGGAAATAAAACTCAACTAGTCTTCAAGTAGAGATAAACAAGGCGAGTAGCACCGAGTCCACCGGTTCTACCCTCCTCCAGGCAACTGTCTTGATGTCATTGGTACCTGTAATCCAAAAGTGGGGGCAAACCCTGAGTACTAATTACTCAGTAGGACTTAATGGAAATGGCTTACGGCTGACGCAGAGCTGCTAATCATGTGGATCCTTAGCTATTGATTATTAATTAACAACATGTTGCTCTAGGATAGCAGGATTTGGCCGCTGCTGTCCCTTAACCATGATTATCATTAATATCGTAGAGTAAAATCTTGCATGAAAGTAAAGCATGATAACCCATCAGTAACTTGCATAATATCCAAGACTTAACCATCATTACAACTGACCCCTCCCAAGATTCACAATGCTCCCCGTCAAACCCTTGGGAGTAGCCGTCGCAGGAGCGATACCACGGTACGTCGGGTCAGCCCTCCCTTGACCTCAAAGCATCTCCCAAGTCCATCGACCTCCAACCAGTGGACGGGCAGCACCCTGAATGGTGGAACGGACCATACACATCCAAGCATGTTGTAGTTGAAAACATGAATATAAGCATAAAGTATTTAGGTTATTACTACGTTGCCCGTGTGCGATATTTGGCATTCTCACACCTGGTGAGCATCAGCGATTCGAATCGATTTTTATATTCCCGGGAATAACTAGAAATGCCAGGGGTATATGCTTACTAGCCATCGCGTTCCCACATATAGTCCCCATCTCCACTTGTCCCATCCCAAGTTCGATTCCAACCCGCCTTTCCCTAGGTTTAGCCCCCACAGAGCGATACCACAGTGCGTCGGGTCAGCCCTCTGTGAGATCACAAAGCGCCCCTAGGGTCCGGTAGGACCAAGTCTCTGTTCTTCGGATGGCACAAGTAAGACTTTCACCAGTCCCATATCCTGGATAAGCATTCTAGCAATATTATGCCAATCAGCAGGCGAACAGCGGACGGGCCTTATGCGACTCGGGCGGAGTCCACCAAACCATCCACATCATCATCATCATTTATTTTTCTTATATTCCCATATCTCCGCCCGGTCTCTGTTTTCTCATTACATAAATACATCCTTCATAATGATAAGATCTTTTGGAATTTTTGAAACAACTTGCCTACGCGACGAGTGACTCCATTCACTCGTGTCTACTCGTACCTAGCATTACTAGGCATACTCGTCCTACGTACTCTATTATAGGTGCTAGGGCCAGGCAGCCAGGAAGTCTAATGCAATTGGTTTCAAACAACTCCTAATGCAGATGCGTAATTATCAACCATAGAATATTTGCTGGGAAAAGCATGGTCCTGCCTACCTTTGGTTCGCTTAAATAAAGCCAACAAACTAAGCTACTGTTAGTTTGCCGGGTTGTGAGGCTTTGCCCCAGGCAACCCCTTGGTCCCTTGGACAACTCCTCCGTCCAAACACGACTGATGGGCCCTCCAGGTCGTGAGTGGGTCTTAGTTGGTCTTTTGGATCACCGTTGGTTGAGGTAGCTCCACGCGCTCGTTTCTGGATCACGTATCTGCAAATTAAGCGTCACTATATGGATGCCATGCATGATGCAATGATTCCGATGTATGAATATTAATGCACACCCGTGACTAACCATTTCATGGATGGACAGAAAAGTGATTGATAAATTATTTAATAATAATCGCATGTATGCATCTCGCTAGGGCAAGCACACAACTTAGAAATCAACCATTCACAAGGCAACCTAAAGTTTATTACATGATCGCGTATTTAGTCGAGTTGTCTTGTTTCACACCTCGTGCAAGCAAGGCATCAATCAATTATATGTTCACACACATAAGGGACTACTAATTTGAAACACCATTCCTAGCACTAGTGGCCGAAACACTCTTATGTCCTATAGTAATCCTACATTTAAACAAGCACATATTTACGATTGACAAGTTATACATCATAAAGGGAGAATATGTCACACTAAGCATTTATAGGAAGCATTCTTTAGCTATACTCAGCTTGGACTGCATGTACAAAAATTTACAATTTAAAACTCCCAAATTTGACAGGATATCTATTTTCCATATATTAATCTAGTGCTAATTAAGATGTACATGTGAACGGTGTAATTAGCCTTCTCGGATATCTTTTCTGGACTCTATGCACCCATATTAAGCTACCAAATTTTTCGGAGAATTTTACTAGCAAATTATGGCCACTTTTTCTAATTATCCTTTCCAATAGGTATCATTTTGTCATTTGCAAATCACCATTAAAACTTAACATGCAGGGGCTCATAATTTACCAGAGAGATACTTATACTACCTAAAGTATATGAAAAATGCTAGAGAGTCAATTTGAGCATATTTTATGTAGCCCTCAATTGCCCAGTTGATTAAATACACAAAACTCATGCATAAGGCAAAATAGTAATTAAACAGTCAATGCTAGTGCTACCAAAATTCACACAGGGACTAGACATCATACTTAAGCTACTGGCCAAATTTCACCTCAAGTGGAGTTCATTTGACCCATATTTATTATTTTTGTAGGTTTAACATGCATGCATAAGTTCAGGGGCAAAACAGTCATTTCACACCTCCACATCATACCCATTCTGTAGATCTACTCACAATGAATCCATAGCCACTGAGTTTGTCCATTTTGGACTTTTCTATGATTTGTTATGGATTTCTAAAGTTCACAGTTAAATTAAATGCATTTAATGGAAAACATTTGAATCTGGGGCTAGAACGTAATTTACCATAGATTTCAGGGGTCTAGAAGGAAGATAGCTTAGACTCAGTGAACAGTGTGTGGGAATACTTCTAAGCTCGGGGTTAAATCTGCAAAATGAGATGGCTCGGGTTAAATTGTGAATCACCAGTAGTTCTAGGGTCTAATCTGCAAGTTTTGCAAGACACAAGGAATAGTCAATTAATACGTAGAATCCAGAGGGGCTTAAATGCAAAAACGGGTCTCCTTTCTTCTACCTCGGGCAGGGGAGGAGGGCGCGCGCGGGGAGGGGAAGACGGGGCTGCGCCGGCGCGAGGAGGCGCTGACTTGAAGCCGACGGGGTCGGGGAAGACGCTCCCGTCGACGGCGATCGTTTCCCCCAAGGTCTCGTCGCACTGGAGGAAGGGGACGAGCAGCGCAGCGCGGTGAACCGAAGGCGGCCACGGCGCGGCGGTGCGTGGCGGCGCGGGGTGGTTCTCGCCGGTGCGGCCTCGAATGGCGGAGCTGAAGGGCGCTGGAGCTGCGCGTGAGGACGGCCAACACGGCGGTGGCAGCCTAGTGGCTCGGGGACGGTCCGAAGAGGGCTCTCCACGGCGGTTATGGCGGTGGCTGGTGCGGCGCGTGAGGGCGCTCGGGGAAGAGGGTCGAGGAGCGCTAATGGGGAACGAAAGCTTGGGGAATCGGTGGAGCGAGCTGCGGCGAGGTTCGGGCGCGGGTCGGATGGGGCGGAGGAAGCCCGAGGGGGCGGCGACGCGAGCTCGCCGTGGGGCTTCAATGGCGGCCGCGCCGCTGAGCTCGGGGAGAAGAGGCAGGGAGCAAGGGGGGGAGGGTGCGAGCGAGTGAAAGGGGAGGCACTTGGACGGGGTTGCGGCCAGGTGAAGCGAGGCGCGGGCGGCGAGCCAGGGCGGCGATCCGTGGGCGCGCGGCGCTGCCCGGTCGCCGGCGGCCACGCGGTCGCCACCGGCCCAGACACGGTGGCGGCCGGGGGCCGTGGGGTCCGCCTGTCAGTGGCCACGGGAGAAAAGAAAATAGAGAAAATGAGAAATGTGTTTTCTTCCTCTCTGAATTTTGCATTTTTGATCAATTTAAAGTCCGAATTTGGAAAAACTCCAATTGAATGAAATGTTTTACTCTTTGAACTCTACAACTTTGTCAATAGGCATGATTTCAAATTCGGTATGGAAATATGAAATTCATTGAATTTAGCTCTCAAGTTTAATTCGACTCACAAACCCCATTTACTTGAAAATTCCAAAAGTCCTATTTATGGACATTATCTCCCAAGGTGCCTTTTTAAAAGTTTGTTTAGAATTTTAAAACCTACAACTTCTCTAATTTGAGCTTTGCATGAAAGTGGCTGTAGTTTTGTCCAAATTTGAGATTTTTAAACAGATCAGGTTTGAGCTGGTTTTCTAGGTTGGCAGTAAATGGTTCAAAACTCTAGGTAAACATTCTTACATGGCTAAGCCCCGATTATAAAAGTTGTTCATCTCTTGTTTGTCTACATTTTTGCCATCTAAAGTTTAGCTTAAATCCCTACGGATTTTGAACTACAAACACAAACATATTAGAGGTTTGGTAAAACTGCAGATTTACTTTAAGTAGAGCCTTCCTTGTTTTCTACTTGTGGAAAACCAAACGGAGTCCACTCACCTCCACAATCGATGCATTTGGAAGGTGATAAGTTCAATTCCATTTCATAGAAAGGGATAATTTGAAGTTGTATAGTGAAATCAAAAGTAATTTCAGAATCGATTTTTGGAAACTGACTTAACCAAATGAAAGATTGTGTGGGTTTGTATGTTGTATAGAAAACTTTGACTTTAGTGATTTCTCTATCTAGTTCTCATTACTTCCCAATCATGATCAAGTCCTAATTCCTTATTAGTTTACGTCTAACTGTGTGTTAAGGCTTTTGAGATGCCAGGGGCATCACAACGGTGTTCCCGGCGACGGGCAATCGGATCCCCTTGACCTCTTCGCACGGAGGGCAGTGTACAGGAGACGGGACGGCGGTGAACCGGTGGCGCACCGGCTCGGCGTGGCGCTGCGGTGCGGCTCGGGCCGGGGCAGGGAGGAGGCGAGGTGGTCACTGGGTGTGCCTCAGAGGTGCGTGGGGAGACGGCGAAGCCGGTGGCGGCGGTCTGATCACGTGGGGACGGCCCTGCGGTAGCTCTCCACTGTGAGGCGCGGGTTCGCCATGGTTGCCTCACGAGGGCGCGCGCGACGGTGTGGTTAGAGGTGATGGCGGCGACCGAGGATGGTTGGAGGCGGTGGAGAAGCTTGAGGCGAGCGCGGGATGCGCGTAGGACGGGGCAGGGGCAGCCCAAGGCGGCGGAGGCGCGAGCTCGCCGCGATGGGGTTCATGGCGCTGGCCATGGCGGGCGGCGCGGTTGAAGAGGGGCTAGGGCCGATGGCGAGGCTCTAGGTCTTGGAGTTTTGGCGGAGGAGGATGAGGCGAGGCCGGGGCGCTACGGGGATTGAGCAATGGAGGCCCGAGGCGGCCGGCGTGGCAAGCTTGCCGCAAGCAACAATGGCGGTCATGGTGGCATGGCTCGGGGTGTGAGGAAAGAGAGCAGGGAGACGGCAAGGGAGTGAGGCGAGGGCGAGCGTAGGAAGCCGGGATCCCGTCTAGGTGAGGCCGTGGGGAGGGCAGCGCGGGCAAGGGACGGGCAGCGGCGTCGGAGACCGGCGGCCGCGTGGCGAGCTTGGGCTCGGCCATGGCCGTTCCCGCGGATCGCGGGGCCCACGTGTCATTGGCCGGGCAAAGGGAAATAGGAAAATGTGTTTCCTCCTTCTCTGAAATTCGCATATTTGACTAAGTAAAACGCCAAATTTGCAAAAACTCCAATTGGATGAATTATTGTACTCTTTGTGATCTACAACTTTGTCAAAAACCTTAATATCATGTTCTGTTTAGAAATGTGGTTAAAATTTGAGTTTAACAAACTGACCCAGGTTTGACCAACAGAAACCCACCAGTTTAGAGATTCCAAATGTCCTACTTCTATTCACTTTCATAAAATGAGTTTTATACCAATCATGTTCAGAATTTTATTAGCTACATTTTTCTCGATATAATCATTTCAAGATTATGGCTGTAAGACCAAATAAATTTGAATTTACTAAACAAATCAAGTTTGGACAGAAATCACATGCTGACAGAAAAGGTCCCAAAACACTATCCAAATCACTATGCATGTCAACACTCCAATTACCAAAGCTGTTTCTAATATAATTATCTACAAGTTTGGTATATAAAGTCTGGTTTGGATCACCACAGATTTTGAATTGCAACCACAAACATTGTTAAGGTTCGGTAAAACTGCAGCTTTAATTTATGTAGGGTCTTTCTTGTTTTCAAACTTTTGAATACACGAATGAAGTCCAAACACTTCCACTCTAGGTGCATTTGAAAGGTAATGAGTTTAATTTCACTTTATAGAAAGGAAGATTTTTAAGTTGTATAGTGAAATCAAAAGTAATTTCAGATTCAAACTTGGAGTGAGCTGGAATTCAGACTTAGGAATTTTTCTGTGGACTAACTTGGGGCAGATTTTATGAGGTACTTGGGGTTAAAAATTAAAATAATTAGAGGCAGTTTCAAACCATGCTCAGGGTAACAAAAGTGAAGTTCACGGTATGTACGACAACTTTAATAATGGAGCTAAGCTCAGTTGCTTAATGAATCTAAAAGTTTTAAGAGGGCCTAAATTTGTTCACGATCACAATTGGCACCTTATAAAGAATTTCGGGTTTGATTTGGTCTCGACTTTTAAACCTCATAACAAATGATTTCAAAGATGGTCGTAATATCAAAGTTGAAGATAACATTCTGAACTAAGACTTTTGTATTTGGTGTTTTGCATAAAAGCTTGTGAGTGGTGACTTAAACAACCAAACCACGTAGGGTTTCGTATTTCTGTAGAAAAATTTTGGCTTAGTGACTTCACCATCTAGTCTTCGTTACTCTCTAAACGTCATCAAGTCCTAATTCATTATTAACTTGTCTCTAGCTGCGTGTTAAGGTTCTTGAGATGCCGGGGCATCACAAGTAACTTGGATTTATCTTCGTTATTGACCTTTTCATGTCAGAGCGAATCTCCACAAGCTAACCTCAAAATATAGAGAAGGAGAATGAGCGAAGAGATTAAAAAATTCTAATAAAAAAGAAAGAAAGAAAAAAAGGAAGAGAGATAGAAAATGCATTTTTCTCTTCGGGAGAGATTTTGGGAATCTGTTCCTCTGCGGCTCTTATTGTTTTGTTAATTTAGTAAATTTTTGCTCTCCATAAGTGTTTCACAATTTATTTAGTTATTAAAATATTCCTCGCCGTCGCTTGTGCACTTCGTTTTTTTGAAAACAAAATGGCCCATCGTTGTGTGGCTGCTCATTTTATTGCAAAGCATTAATTTGGATCAGTTCGCTTCTTCGGAATTCAATCCATCACATCTTCGGAATCAATTAGGACCGGCACAATTGGCCTCTCGGGTTTTTTGTATGGCCTCTTCGGATTTATATGAATAATATTGGCTTTCGGCTTTCTATCAGAATTTGAATCATGCTCCAGAAGCAGATATTTTGTGGGGCTTCGGTTAGTAAAAGAAAAGCAACAAAAAGGATTCGACCTCAAGAGCGAAGAGGTTGCAATTCAATGGCTTACCCACCATGCTACTCACAAATTGGTGGCAAATTGTGTCTTGTTGTTATTCATCCGACGAAGCTCAAAACTGAAAAATGTTGGCATTCATAGGCCTCCGATGTTTAACTCTGGACCCTTCAGTTTTCTGTTCCATACTGGGTCCCTTCAGTTATCTAGCTCATCGCTCATTGAGTGGTCTTTGAAACTTGTAAATCGACAGGACCTCTTCGGGTTTCTTCCTTAGTTATGCGCCGCCGGAACTCTTCGTAATCAAGTTCAACTAACGGATCTGTTCTTCATTTATGCATCCACTCGAATCTCTATTTTCCTAAAAAGTTCGTAGTGAGTTCACTCGTCCGTCGTCCGTCTCCCACGCCCGCAGCCCCGCACCCACAATGCACGCGCACGCGCCGCCTCTGCCCACACCGCCCCTGCCGACCTTGGCACCCGCCACTGCTCCGCGCCGCTAGCTCCGGCGCCACGCCTTGCTCCGGCGGAGGAGGATTCGGCTACATCTCCTTCTGCACGCCGCGCCGACGCCGAGTTTCTTCTGCACGCCGAGATCCGCCGCTTCCAGGTGCTTGCTTAGATCCGCCCGCCCCCTGTCCGCTCATCGCCTCGCATTCAATCTGCCGCCCCCAGGTGCTCACTCAGATCCGCCCGGCTTCCAAGCTCGGTAAGAAGAGGAGAGAGGCGATGCGGAGGCGGCGGAGCCCAGGCGCGGCACCTCTTAGGAGGGCGCACGCCGGATAGAGGCGGTGCCCCACGCGGATGAGGAGGCGGCGGCAGCGGGTGGGGAGACCGGCACGGATGAAGAGGCGCCCGGGCGGGGCGGCGGAGGCTCGACGGAGCGGAGGCTGCGCGGCGGCCTGCGGAGGTGGTGGAGACGGCTGCAGAGGAAGGAGAGGAGTCCGCCGGCGTCCACAAAGACTGCCGCGATGGGCGGCAGGATGAATCACACCCTGGGGTTCGTGCATGGCCGCCGGTCTCGTTCATCCGCAAACCAGTGATTGACTTCTCCAGTCGTCTCCCAATTAAATCCCAACTCCTTCCAAATTCGCTCAGCCAGCAGCTTCCGTCGCGAACCGCAGCTGGCTTGCTAAGTGCTGACCCTGACCCCACTGCACGGGTGCGCCCTCCAGCCCCATGGCGACCCCCGTGGCCTTCTTCTCCTCCCTCGCCGTCCGGTTGGCGCGGCGCTGGCGGCCGTCATCGCCGCGCGCGCGGTCCGACGCCGCTCCTTGGACGCCTCAGGCGAGGCCGCCGGCTTCGTCGTCATGGCGGTCCACATCACCTGCGGCTACAGGTGCGGTGCGCTCCTGCTGGCCTTCTTCTTCTCCTTGTCCAAGGTAACCAAGATCGGGGAGGACCACAAATGCAGCGTTGAGGATTAGAGGGTGGGCAGCGCAACTGGTAACCAATGCTACACTCTGTTTTTGAGGCCCAGAGTAATCTTTGCTCTGCTTTGCGCCTGAGGCCTGAGCTGGGCTTTGGCATGTCAAGAACCAGACAGGTCCTTTCTGTTTGTGCCACAAATGGTTAACTGTATGTAAGTTTCATAATAAAGTAACAGTTTGATTAAGCATGACTCAAGATTGGACTTACCACATCTAGCAGAAACACAACCTAATGGTTGGGAATTCGTCTGACATGGTTACCAAGTACATGCCCTCCTGCTCAGCTGTGTTGGTCTTTGTTTCAGAGTTAGCAGTAGTTTATGCTTCTGTCAGCATCCATCATACAGTGGAATAGAAATTGCATCATACACAAAAGAAGCTAAAAAACCTTGTGGTTCTCTTCTTTCGTTTGTCGCTCGTATAGTTTATATGCACTGTGGATGTCATCACATTTCATAAAAAATATATCACAGTCATGGCGGCTCAAGGTTTATCAACTTAACTTTGTTGCTCTAAATTACTATCTTGTTTTACATCTTACAGGATCCAAGTTCTAGCAAATATCACAGTTGCGACTATACTGGTTGTGATAATTGCACTAATATCTGGAGGGCAAGATCAGTGCTTGGACACTCAAGTAGCTCAAAAGTTATAACTGGTATTATAGGTGGCATCATTGGCCACTACTGTTGCTGCAATGGAGATACTTGATCCTCTGAAATCGGTGTTCTTAGTGATGAACAACCACGGCTTATTACTACGCTGAAGGTAAGTGTTATTTTCCATATCATAGGATATACATCACTATAATAATGTTGTCTGTGTGTTCTCTTCATCATGATTGTATATGTAGTTCTCTATATATCTGCACAGGCAACAAGATTCGACTACTTTTTCCAATCTGTCCTTAGCCAAACCTATTGCGCATGTCTTGTCGCCCCCAATTTGCTAGACACAGCCACCAAATTTGAGTCCCAGTCAAATGATCTGGCATGTGATAGTCATGGTCCTGCTACCCTTGTGGCCACGTCCAATTTTGGAGTGGCATTGAACTAACTATAAGATCCATGGAGATATTATTGTATAGATAGTTTTGATGGCTACAATAATATTTTTTATGGTCAGTTATCTGGTTTTGTATAACCGTAATAAGTAATTTGGATAGTTTTTTCCTTATTACTTATTGTCTAAGAACGACACTCTATCAACATCTTTGTAGTCTCCACGGTTTCATTTTTAATGTGCTCCCACAATGCTTATGCCATCTATTACATTATTCCTTTTTGCTTGTGCAGCTAACTCATATATCCTTGACATTTGTGGTTTTCTTACGGCTAAGTTTCTTTCCAGATCTGGGCAGTGATTCCCCCAATTTTTAGAAATAGAGGTATTTTGATGTGTGATATAGAAAAACCTAAAAACAGCCATTGTTATTTGATTCATTTCATGAGTACATTCTTAAGAATAAACGCCAAAGTAGTAGTCATTATTTCTCGTAATGGAATGGGTTGTGTTTAAATTATGAATCAAGATTTAAGTGAATTTTAATTCCATGTGTTTAATTATCGACTTGTGAATGCCGTGCTTCATTGTGTGGTCATGACCAATTCTTTCAAGTTATACTCTCCGTTATTGTACTTGCAAGCTATAATTTTGTTGAGTTTCATCTGTATTTTACAAAAAGAATAATTAATATTTCATGAAGGTCCGTGGCAATGCACGGGCAATTAACTAGTAGTATCTAAAAAACAAACGAAGGTATGACACTGTTTGCCCAAGAACTTATTCACATGCACACTTTTTTATCATGCATACAATCATGAAGAACATATTGCATGGGAAGAATTACAAAGCTAGCGTCATGAACGACTATGCTAAAGACCTTACACCCCTAGGACCTTAGAGCCAAAAGAGTCAACGCACCAATCGACTAAGATCGACGGTGTCAAAAATACCTTTGATCGAAAATCAGAGGCGAGCGCAAAAAATGTGAGCATTGAGAAGAGAAAAAAATGAAAACACCTTCAATCGAAAATCGAAGGCGCGCACAAAAAATGCGAGCCTTGAGAAGAGAGAAATGAACGTACCTTCGATCGAAAATCGAAGGCACGCGCAAAAACTGCGAGCGTTGAGAAGAGAAAAATGAAAGTACCTTCGATCGAAAATCGGAGGTGCGCGCAAAAAATGCGAGCATTGAGAAGAGAAAATGAAAGTACCGAGTGTACAGAAGAGAAAGATAAAAGTACCTTCGATCGAAAATCGAAAGTGCGCATACCTTCTATCGAAAATCAAAGGCGTGCGTAAAAACGCGAGTGTTCAGAAGAGAAAAATAAAAATACCTTTGATCGAAAATGGAAACTGCGCGAAAAAAAATGCGAGGTTTGAGAAAAGAGAGAGCGAGCGCTCTTCGGGTCTATTTTGCAAAATAAAAAAGGCTCGAACATAAGACCTTCGGGATGAAACACGAAGCACGATCTCAGCTCACGAGGTTGTTTGCACGTCCCAAGTTCCTTCGTGTGTAGTTGGCCCCAAACCACTCACAAGCTTGTTTGCACGTCCCAAGTTCCTTCTGCGTGTAGTTGGCCCCGAACCGAAGAGTGCGTGGGTACAAAATTATCATCGGGGGACTCGAACCAAATAGCCCCCGCTGGTTGCAATGGCTCCTTGCCGGTGTGAAGCTACTGCATTTTGTTTCCACTCACGCTTACGGTCTATTTTGCAAAATAAAAAAAGGCTCGAACATAAGACCTTTGGGACGAAACACGAAGCACTATCTCAGCTCACGAGGTTGTTTGCACGTCCCAAGTTCCTTCGTGTGTAGTTGGCCCCGAACCACTCACAAGCTTGTTTGCACGTCCCAAGTTCCTTCGGCGTGTAGTTGGCCCCGAACCGAAGAGTGCGTGGGTACAAAATTATCATCGGGGACTCGAACCAAATAGCCCCCGCTGGTTGCAATGGCATCTTGCCAGTGTGAAGCTACTGCATTTTGTTTCCACTCACGCTTACTTTATTAAAAAAAATAAAAAGAGGTTCGAGCAAAAGTTTGATTTCAAGACCTTCGGGGCACACATCAAGTGTCTCAACCAATGTGCCACGATACCTTGGTGTGCATTGCTTGGCACTTTCATAGTTTCATTTAACTATATGGTAAACGAAGATCCGGTTGCAACTTAGCCAGCCGAAGCCTAACGATCGCTTTTTCTTTTTTGTGCACCTCAGCCCGCGAGGCCCAATCACCCGCGCAGGCCGATTTTTACGCCGAAGACAAGCCATAAAAATTTAGTCCCGCGGGGACTCAAGCCGAAGATCCTTCGTTTGGAGCAAATGCTCCTTACCACTTCGAACCATCGCTGTTTTGTTACAAGGCTCGCCCCCAACATAGTTATTGTTTCACAAAGTCGGTAAGAATTTAATCGGTTCTCAATGTTAGCGAACGCTTTGGTTCAGCTCCTCTTGTTTCAGTTACTAGACTCTTCAGCTTTCTCTTTCAGTTATGCATGGAACACTATATATGTAATCCCCTGTTAAGCAATGAAGTCAAGTTGTATTGTATTACTTCTTCCACGTTATCAAGGTATCAGTTACCAGTTAATCCTTCCGCTGCTCTTCTCCTTCCGGCGCCATGGCCACGGACGACGAGCAAGCCGCCGCTATCTCTGTCGCTGCCCACAAGGCTGCCACTGCCGATCGCCGCGCCATTCAAGCTGAGGTCGCTCGCCATGAGCAGGCCCTCGCTGATGCCCGACGCCGCCTCGCAGCGGCCCCTCCTCCCGATCGTGAGGAGGACGATGCCTCCGTCGCCACCGACGATGACGATGCCGCCGATGCTGTTGCTGCGCTCCACGCGCAAGCGCTCGGCGTCATCAACATCCGCGCCCTCGTCCCGATCACCCTCGACCTCGATGCGCCCTCCTTCTCCAAGTGGCACCGTCTCATGCTTCTTGCTCTCGGCAAGTTCGCGATGCCGTTCCCGCAGATGCGCACTGGGTGCGGATGGACCTCCATGTTCTGTCATGGCTCTACGGCTCCATCACCACTGATCTTTTTGAGATCATCACCACGGCGACGCCCTCCGCCCGCGGCGCCTGGGTCGCGCTCGAACAACAATTCGTCGGCAACCGCGAAACTCGTGTCCTTCTTGTCGACACTGAGTTTCGTACCCTGTGCCAAGGCTCCCTCTCCAACACCGACTACTGCCGGCGCATGAAGACTCTCGCCGACTCGCTCGTCGAGTTGGACGAGACTGTCTCCGCCCGCAACCTCGCCATGAACGTCCTCCGCGGCCTCTCCGAGCGCTTCCACACCCTGCGCCTCTTCCTCAAGCGCCAACACCCTATTCCGTCCTTCGTCGAGATCTGCTCCGAACTTCTACTGGAGAAGCTCACGTCGGCAGCCCCTGCGTCTTCCCCAACTACGGCTCTTGTCGCCCCTTCCGCCTCGGCCTCCACCACAGGCTCCGCCCCTCCTGGCAGCGGTGGGTCAGGCAGAGGTGGTGGCACCAGCAGCAGTGGTGGCAACCGCTACCGGCGCCGCGGCTCCGGCTCCGGAAATCGCTCCGGCGGTTCCTCTACCGGCGGCTCCTCTCGTGGCGGCGTTTCGACTGGAGGCGGCGCGCAACCTGGTAGCACACCTGGGGGCGCCCCTCGTCCAGGCGGGCCGGCCTGTCCCACGGTCTACAATCCTTGGACCGGGACCATCCAGATGTGGCCTGGTCTGGTCCGGTCCAAGGGGTACGCTTCGATGGGCCGTCTTCGCCTGGGCCTGTGCAGCAGGCTCTGGTGGCCGGTTCCTGGTCTACACCGATCCTCCCAGCCTGGCCGGCGCCAGGTCTCCTCGGGCCAGCGCCTGGTTCTCTGCCGCCCCAGCAGATGGCCGCCCCGCAGGCTCCTTCACCGCACCAGGCCCCTGGTGGTTTTGGGTCATGGGATCAGCAATCTCTTGCGAGTTCTTTCAACACCATGACCCTCACACCTCCCACACCGTCCGGCGATTGGTACATGTACACTGGTGCTACCTTTCACATGGCATCTCACTCTGGTATATTGTCACATTCCTTCCCACCCTGTTCCTCCACTCCTTCCTCTATTATTGTCGGTGACGGGTCCCATCTTCCCATCACAGCAACAGGGTCTACCTCTGTCGGTAACCTCCACCTACACAACGTTCTTGTCTCTCCACATATCATTAAGAACCTTGTTTCCGTTCGTCGCTTTACTACCGACAATAATTGTTCCGTTGAATTTGACCCCTTTGGTTTTTCTGTGAAGGACCTCAGGACCCGGAGCGTGATCGCCAGGTGCAATAGCTCCGGCCACCTCTACCCGATGTACCCTTCGTCAGTCTCCACAGCTCCACACGCCCTCCTCGCCAGTGTGTCTCCACAGCTATGGCATCGTCGTCTTGGTCACCTTGGCCATGAGGCTCTGTCCCGTCTAGCTAGTTCTTCTATTATTACTTGTAATAAAAACACTACTAGCGCCGACGTCTGTCATGCTTGTCAACTCGGTCGCCACGTTCATCTTCCGTTTCCTCACTCACAGTCTCGTGCCTCGAGGCCCTTCGACCTCGTGCACTGTGATCTATGGACCTCCCCCATACCTAGTGTTTCTGGGTTTAAATACTACCTTGTCATTCTCGATGACTGTTCTCATCACGTGTGGACGTTTCCGCTACGCCTCAAATCCGACACATTTTCCTCCATTGCACACTTTTTTACCTTTGTTACCACTCAGTTTGGTTGCACCATAAAAAATGTGCAATGCGACAATGGTCGTGAGTTTGATAACTCGTCCACTCGTGCCTTCTTTCTCTCAAGGGGGTTCATCTTCGTATGTCTTGCCCTTACACTTCTCAGCAGAATGGCAAAGCTAAGCGTGTTCTTCGCACCATTAACAATATTCAATATTATTCGATGCCTCCTCTTTCAGGCCCACCTTCCACCTGCCTACTGGGTTGAGGCTCTTCACACGGCCACTTACCTTCTTAATCGCCATCCCACGTCTACACTCCAATTTTCTACACCCTTCCATGCTTTGCATGGTCACCCTCCCTCATATGACCACCTCCGAGTCTTCGGGTGCCGATGTTATCCAAACATCTCTTCCACTACCCCCCACAAACTTGCACCCCGTTCTGTCTCATGTATCTTTCTTGGTTACTCGTCCGACCACAAAGGCTACCGATGTCTTGACCCTACCACCAACCGTGTCATCATATCTCGCCATTTTGTGTTCGACGAGTCCTCCTTTCCATTCGTCGAGGCTTCCTCCTCTCCGGCGCCTCCCACTAACCATGATTTTTTGGAGACCATTTTTTCACAGGACGATGTACTCCCAGCTGGCCGGGCTGGTGCTGCTATGCAGCGGCCTCCTGGCATCCCTTCGCCGCCGGGTGGGCCATCCACCTCGTCCCGGCTCGGCAGGGCCCCGCCCCAGTCGCCCTCGCCTGGGGTGCCTGCCTCGTCTGAACCTGGGTCGACGCCGCTACGTGGGCTGCCGCTCGGTGGGCTGCCTGCCTCGCCCCGACCAGGGTGGACGCTACCTAATGGGCTGCCGCTCGGCGGGCCTCTCGTCTCGACGCCGCCTGGAGCGACTTCTCCTAGTGGGCCGCCTGCTTCCTCACCTGGTGGGCCGCGCACCTCGACGCCGCCGGGTGAGGCGTTACCGCCTGGAGGTGCACCAGATCCTAGTGTTGCTGCCAGGCCTTCCGCCGATCCCTGGAGGTGGGTCATTCCACACGACGTCCCTCGTGGTCGATCTGCTCGTCTTCCACAAGTCTCGGGCGCACCACCCTCCCTCCCGGTCGGCGTTGTACCTGTGCCACCCGTCGTCAACGAGCATGGCATGCGCACCCATTCCAAGGATGGTTTTCGGCAACCTAAACTCAATCTGCAGGCAGTGGCTATTTCTCCGGTGCCCACTTCCTATCGTCGTGCTCTCGAAGATCCCTACTGGCGCCGTGCCATGGAGGATGAGTTCCAGGCCTTGGTCGCCAACAACACCTGGTCACTCGTTCCCCGCCCGCCTCGCGCCAACATCATCACTGGCAAATGGATCTTCAAGCACAAGCTCCACTCCGATGGTTCTCTCGATCGGTACAAGCCGCGCTGGGTCCTCCGCGGCTTCACCCAGCGCCCTGGTGTCGACTACGACGAGACGTTCAGCCCCGTCGTCAAGCCTGCCACCATCCGTGCAGTTCTCAGTCTTGCCATCTCCAACAACTGGCCAGTGAATCAACTCGACGTCAACAATGCGTTTCTCCATGGGACACTCACTGAGACAGTCTATTGTTCTCAGCCGTCCGGGTTTCTCGACAGCTCCTACCCGATCATGTCTGCCGCCTCAACAAATGACTCTACGGCCTGAAACAAGCTCCACGGGCCTGGTACAGTTGCTTCGCCGCTCACCTATGGTCCCTCGGTTTTGTTGAAGCCAAGTCAGACTCATCGTTGTTTGTGTTCCGCCGGGGCGCTGAGCTCGCATACCTTCTCCTGTATGTGGACGACGTCATCCTCACCGCCTCCACGATGTCTCTCCTTCAACGACTCACTGCCACTCTTCAAGCGGCTTTCCCTATGAAGGACCTTGGCCCTCTACAGCACTTCCTGGGCATCGCAGTCACCCGCTCTTCTACTGGTATGATTTTGTCTCAGCGACAGTATCTTCTGGATATTCTGGAGCGTGCCGGAATGACTGCCTGCAAGCCGTGTGCTACTCCAGTCGACACACAGGCCAAGCTGTCGGCACTCGGGGCACCTGTGGCTGACGCCACCTTCTACCGAAGCCTTGTTGGGCCCTGCAGTACCTCACTTTCACCCGCCCGAATGTTACCTATGAGGTACAGCAGGTTTGTTTACACATGCATGATCCTCGGGAACCCATCTATCGGCCGTGAAGCGCATTCTCCGCTACTTACGCGGCTCGGCCGATCTTGGGCTCTACATCGGACACTCCTGTCGACATCTCTCACAGTCTACACTGACGCTGACTGGGCTGGTTGTCCCGACACGCGCAAGTCCACCTCGGGCTACGCGGTCTTCCTTGGTGACAATCTTGTCTCCTGGTCCAGCAAGCGCTAGCCGACTGTGTCTCGCTCCAGCGCCAAGGCCGAGTACCACGCCGTCGCCAACGGTGTCGCCGTCCTGGCTTCGCCAGCTTCTTCAAGAACTTCATCAGCCTCTTCAGCGTGCCACACTCGTCTACTGCGACAACGTGAGTGCTGTCTACTTTCGACGAACCCGGTGCAACACCAACGCACCAAGCACGTCGAAATTGATCTTCACTTCGTCCGGGAGCGGGTCGCCACTGGTGGTGCTGTTTGAGTTCTCCATGTACCCACCACTTCGCAGTTCGCCGACCTCTTCACGAAAGGCCTCCCGTCCTCGACTTTCTAGGAATTTCGCTCCAGCATGAACGTCCTGTCTCCCGACGCTCCTGCTGTGGGGGGAGGGGGGGTTAGCGAACGCTTTGGTTCAGCTCCTCTTGTTTCAGTTACTAGAATCTTCAGCTTTCTCTTTCAGTTATGCATGGAACACTATATATGTAATCCCCTGTTAAGCAATGAAGTCAAGTTGTACTGTATTACTTCTTCCACGTTATCACTCAAAGCTGGGCTTCGAATTTAACCTCCACTAATGGAGATGGGCTTCGTTTATTTTCCTAGGTTGCAAAGAAGCTTGGTTTTACCTGGGTCCTCTTTGATATATAGAATGAGTCCTCCGGTGTCTGTGGGTTTTCGACGGTGATTATTGATATTTTATCTCCGCCTACGAAAATGTGATGCTCCGGCATCTCAAGTGCATAATCACTCATCATACATGAAGCATTCATCCTTGAGCATCATGGCATAACATGTGTTTATGCATTGAAAACAAATTTGGTTTAAATTACAAGTTCAAAACCTTGTCTATTACATGTGTGATACTATGTTTATAGTCATATCTTTGATTCTGTTGAGATTTGGGAGGAGCTCATATTGACAAAACTGTGGATCTACATGAGATAAACAACTTTGCTAATTGGAGTCTTGTCATATAATGAGGTTTACAAGGAACCTTGTGAGGTTCTGCCTAGAAATAGGGGTTTTGAATTTCCCAAGTATTAAAGGTCCCCTGTGCCCATCTATGGCCGCTACATAAATTCAAGTTTAAATCATACTTGCAAACTGATTTGGGGATTGAACCTTTTGACAAAGTTGTAGATTTTGAAGAGTACAACATTTCATCCAATTACCACTTTTCCAAATTCGGGATCTAAGTGGGTCAAAATGGCGATTTACAGAAGGGGAGAAAACACATTTTCCATTTTTCTCCATTTCCCTGAGTCACCGACCGGTGGGGACCGCGCGTCAGCGCGGCCACCCTGTCCGAGGCAACGGCCGCCGCGTGGCCGGCGACATACGGCCAGTCCGCCGCGCCCACGGATCGCGCCGCGCGCCCTCGGCTCTTCATCGAGTCGCGTTCCCGTCCCCATTCGTTCCCTCGCCTGACTCGCTCTTTCTCTCGCTCACTCGCGCGCCCGAGCCCGCCATTGCCGCCGAGCTAGAGCTCGCTGCGCCGGCCGCCTCGGTCCACCTCCGCGCCTCCAACCGCCATCATCGAGTCCGCTTCGCTCTTGCGCACCCGCCAAGGTAGCTCTCGTCGCCTCTCCCCTCCCCGTTCCCCAGATCGAGCCGCACTCCGACGCGACCGCCATAGCCGGGCCAAGCTCGGGTTCGAGCTCGCGCCGCCACCCTCCGTCCTCCTCGCACCCCTAGACCGCCACCACCGCACTCACCGCTCCACCCCGCACCCGTAGCACTAGATCTCGTCGCCGCTCCACCCTCGACCCCCGAGATCGACCTCGGAGCGACGTCGAGCTTGCGTCGTCGCCGTCGCGGTTCACCTCCGGTTCACGGCCGCTCCCGCCTCGTCCACGCCACCTCCGCCGTTGAGACCTACCCAAGGTAGCGCGCCGCGCCCGCGCGCACCTCCCGCGCCCCGCGTTGCGGCTCCGGCGAGCCCGAGCTCGCCGGCGCACGCGCGCGGGGGTTGAATCTTCGGATCTACCCCCGAGTTTTTCTATATTTACAGTTTAATCCACGCACTATTCGCTGAGTCACGCCGATCTTCCGTGCTAGCCCCTGTAACTTAGGTTTAATTACGTATAGGTCCCTGGATCCGATGATTTTCCATTTTCTTTTGTGATTTTCGGCTGAAACTTTGGAAATCATAATAAATCAAATAAAAATCGTAAAAAGGAAAACTCAATTGCATTGTACTCCTAGTTAATAGATCTACACAGTAGGTATGATGTGGAGATGTGCATGTACGGTTTTGCCCCTATTATTGTGTATGCATTATTAATCAAGGAAAAATGAAAAACATGGTCTAGATAAAATCTTAAAATGGTGAAACTTGGTTAGTAGCTTTCTTAGGATGTTTGGACACTGTGAGAATTTTGGTGGCCCCATGTATTACTGTTCATTCACTGTTTTATCATTTTGCATGTACTTTATGCATTATTTAATAGCTTGGAAATAAGGCCTATACAAAGTATGATAAATATGATTCACTAGTATTTTTCTCATGTCCTATATAGCTTGTGAATCTCACTGATAGAATATGAGCCTCTGCAACACTTAGTCGATGGATAGACAGGCTTTCTTTTATTAAATCTGGTCTCCTGTAGTCCGGTATACGTAATTCTAATAATTGTTCCAGCTTCTTCAGCGAATCAGCGATGGCACAGGTTCATGCTATAGTACTGAAAAGCCCACGCCTGTTCGTCGAAATGTTCACACATAGCTAGCGACAATTAATCAAGCCCCAGCAGCACGCTACGCCAACGCGTTATTGACTGCAGACCACAAACAAATCCAACGATCTTTGGGCCGAGGGTTTCCTGTCAACCAATCAATTCTTCCATCTGTGCCAACTCACAAGACCCTTATTGCTTGCTACCACTTAAAATTCACTTCTGCAGGTCTGTCAAACTTTACTGTACAAACATGCCGGCCGTGCTGAAATCCTCCTTGCCTCTTCATCTCCTCCCTTTCCTCCTCCTCGTTGCCACCGATGATGCTGCCGTATTCAACGTCACCAACAGTTGCAGCTACACGGTGTGGCCAGCCGCCACGCCGGTGGGCGGTGGCACGGAGCTCAAATCTGGGCAGAAGTGGACCATCAACGTGCCCGCCGGCACCTCGTCCGGCCGCCTGTGGGGGCGCACGGGATGCTCCTTCAACCAGAGCGGCCTTGGGGAGCCATGCGAGAGGGGTGACTGCGGCGGCGTGCTGTCCTGCACGTCGGCGTCGAGCCCCAAGGCGCCCGTCACGTTCGCGGAGTTCACGCTCGGTGCCGGTGGTGGCGCAGATTTCTTTGATTTGACCATGCTGGATGGCTTCAACTTGCCTATGGCACTCCTGGCGCAAGGGCCAGGATGCAGCGTCCAGGTGCTACGCTGCGATGGCAACAGCAAGTCACAGTGCCCAGACGCGTACATGTCGCCTACTGATGACTACCAAACGCACTCCTGCTCAGCCAACACCAACTACGATGTCATCTTCTGTCCCCCAAGTGATCTTCAAGCTATGCCTCCAACTGCAAATACTCAACCTTCTGGGCCAACAGGGAAGACCCCAGGTCTTCAAGCTACGCCTCCAACTGCAAATACTCAACCTTCTGGGCCAACAGGGAAGACCCCAGGTCTTCAAGCTACGCCTCCAACTGCAAATACTCAACCTTCTGGGCCAATAGGGAAGAGTTCATCATCCTTACGAAGACTGCCGGTTGTGATTTTAATAACCATCGGTGGCTTGACCTTCCTAATCTTGTTGCCCGTTGCGGCTTTCTTCATCCGCAAACGAAGAGCACGGGATGATATCCGCAAACGAAGAGCACGGGATGATGAGATTGAGCAAGCCGAAGATTTTGGGGAGCTACAAGGATTGCCGATGAGGTTCACGTTCCAGCAGTTAAAAGTAGCAACCGAGGATTTCAAAGACAAGCTAGGGGAAGGGGGATTTGGGACCGTTTTCATGGGACGGTTCGGTGGGGACATAATCGCAGTTAAGCGTCTCGATCGAACTGGTCAAGGAAAAAGAGAATTTTCAGCAGAGGTGCAGACAATTGGCAGCATTCATCATATTAATCTGGTAAGGCTGATTGGTTTCTGTGCAGAGAAATCACATAGGCTCTTGGTTTATGAGTTCATGCCCAAAGGATCCTTGGACAGGTGGATTCATTACAGACAAGGGAATAGCACTCTTGCTCTGGATTGGGGAACGAGATGCAAGATTATTACTCACATAGCTAAGGGCCTCTGTTATCTTCATGAGGAGTGCGCCAAGAGGATTGCTCACCTAGATGTCAAACCGCAAAATATCCTGCTAGATGACAATTTCAATGCCAAACTCTCTGATTTTGGAATGTGCAAGCTCATTGATAGGGATAAGAGCCAAGTGATTACAAGAATGAGAGGCACACCTGGATATCTAGCTCCTGAGTGGCTGACATCACAAATCACTGAGAAGGCTGATATATATAGCTTCGGTGTTGTGGTCATGGAAATCATCAGCGGAAGAAAGAACCTAGATACCTCCAGATCTGAAGAGAGTATACATCTCATTACCTTGTTGGAAGAAAGGGTTAAGAATGATCAGTTAGCAGATTTGATCGACAAGCACAATGATGATATGCAGGTACACAAGCAAGACGTAATACAAATGATGAAGCTCGCAATGTGGTGTTTGCAGATTGATAGCAAAAAAAGGCCACAAATGTCCGATGTTATCAAAGTCTTGGAGGGTGCCATGAATGTGGAAACCAACATAGATCATAATTTTGTTGCAACAAGTCAAACGATCTTTGGTGTAGCTGGAAATGCCAGTTCCTCATCTCCACATCTTGCCTCCGATGTATCAGGGCCAAGGTGAAATGGCCTATTGCCAACATGATAGCTATTTATATCATGTACTCAAGACTGTCTAGGAAAACAGGCCACGGCTTGGTGTATTTTCATTCTTGTTTTAGCCTAAAAGAATCTGATGCCACTATAACACTACACCATGGACCTAAAAGGCCATAGCTTTCAAGTATTGTAACATGGCAAACATGATGTGCATCAGATGAGGAATTCAATTTAGTATGTGTTTGAAATGCAAACCTGCCTCCATTTTCATATATTCCCTTAATTTCAAAATATATACAAGGCACAGTTCAACTCGGCAAGGTATCTCCAATCAGATTTATTATATTATTATATTACCACCAGACCAAAGAGATGTATATATCATCACGAAAATGCTTATTAGGACTGGAGAAGCTTTAACATGCACAATTACCGCAACTTCAGTACTTTTCACAAGCTCATGCTCAACTTATCCTATTACCAGCGCACCCCCTAAAAAACAATGTTTCACTCATCTTTCTCTGAGATTGCAGTCAGCTCAGAGGAAGAGTGGTACGAATCCACAACACCAATTTGCTCATCATCACAGAAGAATGGCCTAGAAGGCATTTGTAAGCCATCAACGCCATATTCAAGCATCTCTATGACCTCACTCATTGTTGGACGATCGTGAGGCTTCATCTGAATGCACCATAGCCCAACAACGCACAGCTTCCTCTCCAACTCATGCATGTCAGCAACAACAGAATATATCTTTCCCACTTCTTGTTTAACTAGCTGATCATATACCCACGATGGGTAGTATGCCTGACTTGATTGTGCTATGTTTGGGTCTGCATTCCTCCGCCCTCCTGCCATCTCTAGCAATAACATACCAAAGCTGTAAACATCAGATTTGGTTGATATCACACCAAAGCTGCGAGATATCATTTCAGGAGCAATGTACCCAATAGTTCCCCGTAAGGCGCTCGCTGGAACAAAGCTTCTGTCCCTTGGGTACAACTTGGCGAGGCCAAAGTCAGCAACTTTTGGCACAAAATTGCTATCCAGAAGGATATTGTGTGGCTTTATGTCAAAGTGAAGGATCTGCATATCACAACCCAGATGCAAGTATTCAATGCCTCTTGCAATGCCCAAAGCAATCTCATTGAGCTTGTCCCAGGAAAATTTTTTCTCTGGTGAGAAAATGTATCTATCAAGAGAACCATGGGGCATGTACTCATAGACCAGCGCTCTCCTCGTTTCCTCTGCACAGAAGCCCACAAGGCGAACCACGTTGATGTGGTGGATCCTACCGATGGTGGAGACCTCACTGATGAACTCATCCCCATTGCAATTGGAGCTCCCCAGCATCTTGACGGCTACCCGCACATTGCCCGGGAGTAGCATGCCCTTGTACACTGACCCGTATCCTCCCTGACCCAGCTTGTCTCTGAAATGGCTAGTGATCGCAGTGATGTCGGTGTAGGCAAACCTAATCGGACCAAGCATTTGTTGTATCCGGAGGAACTTCTCGACTGCATCAATTATTATCCTCGTCTTCCAGTACTTGTGGGCAAGCAATATGAATACTACCAGTGCAGGGAGTAGGAACCTGCATAGCACTATCCAAAAAAGTTGAAAATATTAAAGTGAGATGTGACATAAGTAGGCTATTCTAAACAGTAGCTCGTAAAGAGTAGAAATAAGCTGGCGCACGCACACCCCTACGTACCAAAAAGCAACTTGGCGATACTTATAGCAGATACTATGGCTATCACAGCCCTCTGGAACGTAGTATTTGGGGTATAGTAAAAGTTTGAACATTCTGCTAAAGTTACTTCACTCCAGAAGAAAGCACGAAACCAATTGAGAATACTTGTGCCAGATAATTGCTCATGGAAGTATCTGCAAAGACACCATTGTAAAGAAATGAATTAAAGAAGGAACACATACAGTTTTTGGATAATTGTATAATAAATAAAATTCTCAAGGAAATGGAACATCGAGATAATTAATGTGATACTCAATCTAGAGTAGACACACCTGGTTGAATTATTTAGGCACCTTTTGAATATCCAAGAAGCATTGTGGGCATAACTAATATCATCCTGAGGAAAGCTAACAGAAAATCCCTTCTTTACCAGTGTTATGATATTTGTATAACTAGCATTCTGTAACTCTGGGTACCAGGTATCCAGGCTACCAAAGGGGGTCATGGCCAAGTACCCACAAGAAGGATGAAGAGACCGTACATTACAAGCCAATGAGACATAAACAAATGAATTGTTCGGAGCCAGGCAGGTAACAGGCATGTACCGTCTAATATCTGTTACTGCTTGCGAGCAATTAACGAAGCATGCCCAAAGATACGTTGCAGGGGCCAAGTACTGGATACCACTTTCAGAGAAATATCCCCCACGAGGGAACGGAGGTTGATCCCAACGAGGAAGAGGGCAACTGCTTTGCATATCCAAATTGGCGTCCACAACCCAGAAAGACTGATCTGTATAGTTGATGCTGGTCACAAAGTATGTCCCCATGTTGATGCGAATTGTAGCCTTGCGGTTGCCACAGGCCAGCTCGTATGCTCGCTCTCCACAGTCACGAGGGTCACCTGGCCTACGGAAAGGGTAGGATATGTTGTGAAGATCACCACAGGAAAAACGAGGACACTGACCTTGGGCCACAGTATCTGCAGCACGAACTGCAATCACAGAAATGGAGACAAGTAAAGCTCGCAAGGTAGCAGAAGGATGGCATGTGCATGAGCTCGCCATGAGAGGTTTCTAGACGAAGGAATGCTAGCTACGAGTGTTGATTATGGACCAACGGAGAAGGATGTGTGGTTACTTGACTACTTGAGCACAGCAGGCCTGGCGTGACTGAGATGCCTTTTTGAGTTTTGACTTGGACCAGAAATAATCTCCAAGTCAACATTTGCAGCCCGACGTTATTGACTTGTGGACTTTCTTTACAAGACACAAATCTACTTTGTTGACTCTGCGTTTACTTGAGCACAGCAGGAACTTTCTCAGAATTTTGGAATCTCTCCTCAGCCACACATCTAGTATTAATAACACTTCTGCACAGCTTGACTAACCCTCAAAGCTAGCCCACAAGAGTTGATGTTTCCATAAAATCGCATCAACTTCTTTGCTTCAACCTCCTCTTCAGCTCTCTGAGTGACAATTGATACAGAAGCATGAGTGGATTTCTTGTCATAGCTCTGTTGCTGTGTCTTCTCAAAGATGGAGTGTACAAGGCCACGGCTTGGAATGATGCTGACTTCTTCAGTTACTGTCCGCCAACTCGGTGCAGCAAACATGGTCCGGAGATTAGGTACCCTTTCTGGCTTGTATCCAGCAATACCTCACCATTATGTGGAGTACGATGCATGAAGCTTGCATGCTCTGGCAATGACACCATTCTGGTTCGCCCACCTGCCGTTATCCCGTACAAAGTGACTGCCATAGATTACAGGCATCATACCCTGACGCTCGCCCCGCGTGTCGACGACTCCACTCTCTCCTGCAGGCAGAAGCTCATGTCAGTAGCCATGCCTCTCAGCACTATGACATGTGAGGACTGGGACTTCTGCTCACGGCTATGCGAGCTTGACTATGCAATGATAGTAAGCTGCTTAAGAGAGTTCACACCAAGTGACAGTGCTGCTAATTACATCTTTGGCCCAATCTCATGCCTAACAAGCAAGTCCAACTTCTCCTATTTGGTGGATGGTTCTGCAGACGTGTCTGTGCTCCCATTAGATTGCAAGGTTCTGCCTGATAGCTTCTTCCCGATGGACCTTCCTGGTTCAACATTATTCAAGGAGCAAGCAGAAGCAATACTCAACTTCTCTGAGAAAACAATCGATTGGTGGTACTATGGAAGTGGTGATTATAATCCAAGTGGTGATGTCAAATCAAACTGCACAAACTGTGAACTCGGTCGGGGACGCTGTGGGTTCAGCCCACACAGGAACCAAACCATCTGTGTGAACCACGGTATTATCTCTATCTGGGCAAAACCATACAACAATATGGTCCATTCATATATTGCAATTTACAAGTCATTACAATATTCAATTACATCTACTCAGATGCTACTATGCGATTCTCTGATATTGCATAGATAAATGTCAGGTTATCTCGCAAATTAGCGCTGCAAATCATTGGGTAGCAAGCATTAGCAAGCAAATTAGGGCCAATCAATCTGATCAAAATCCCCAAAGAGAGGCATTTTATGTTACGCACTTAATCTAGAAGTAGTCAGACCCATTTTTACAAGCATTCTAACAGCCTAACAGTTTATCTAGAAGAGAAAACAGGTAACAAACTTTCTCTGATTACAAATATAAGTTCATCTATGTTTGTCTTAACTAAAAGTTTTCAATTTTGACTAACAATATCTAAAAAATATCATGCTACCAATTATACATTATGAAAGTATATTTCACAATGGATCTTAATGACAATCTTTTGAGGTGAGTCTATATAAAATATTATGTATTGATTATCAAAGTTAAAAAAGGTTTGACTTAGGGCAAACCTATATGTTTTTTTTTAAACTAAATGCAAACCTGTATGTTTAAGATTGGAGGAAGTATGCTTTTGACAGTGAATACAAAGAGTGTACAAAGTGGTATGCCTGCATGATAAGAACCACTGATACGATGAATAATGAAAGGGGTGGGAGCAGGAAAAGAACAAACACAAGAATGACCTGCATAAAGGGCCAATATAGAATTGGTTGACAGTAGCAAACCAGTTAGTTCTGATGGATTGGGGCAAAATGATGCACAATAGTAGGGACTATGACCTGGTTAATCCCCAGAGATAGTGCAAACAACTTGCCTCTGATATTTGCATTTTCTCTGAAGGAACCTTGCTTGTGATCAATATGCTGAAAATTGTGTAAGGAGCATTACTCTTGTACATTTAAACTCATGCAATTAAAGTATAGACGTACAGTCATTCCTGAAAAGTAGAACTTTCATTTTATACAGTGGGAGCTGAGATCACATCAAGTAGCTGCTTATACTAAAATATTCAAATTACCTTTTACTTCTCAACAATTCACCTTTTTCAAACTAAACCATTAATAGTATCTTATTTTCTTCTTTGGTGTTTGCAGGTCGACACATCAATATGATTGCAGGTACTGCTGTTAATCAAGATGTATTAAAAATAAAAGGCTATTTTTGACACAGAAATTCTTGTTTTGCTCTACATAATTCTTGATGTTATCTTATCCCCATTACCGTGCCTTCCTATCCAGACACAGTAAAATAATTTCCTATTCTCTGGATGACAGCTACATCATCGGCAGCCGCATCAGTGGTTCTTTTGTTGGTGCTGGCTGCTGCACTCTATCGTTCACTTAAGAAAAGATACAGTGAGGAGATACACTTGAAGGTCGAAATGTTTCTCAAGGCATATGGCACCTCAAAACCCACAAGGTACACTTTTGCTGAAGTTAAGAAGATAACAAGGCGATTTAAGGGAAAAGTAGGCCAGGGTGGATTTGGAAGTGTTTACAGAGGTGAGCTACCAAATGGAGTACCTGTGGCAGTCAAAATGCTAGAGAACTCTGTAGGGGAGGGAGAAGAATTCATCAATGAAGTTGCAACGATAGGACTAATCCATCATGCAAATATCGTGCGCCTCTTGGGCTTTTGCTCAGAAGGAACAAGGCGTGCCCTTATTTATGAATTCATGCCTAACGCATCATTGGAGAAATATATATTCTCACATGATTCTAGTATTTCCCAAGAATTACTAGCGCCAAAGAAAATGGTAAATATCACTTTAGGTATTGCCCGAGGAATGGAATACCTACACCAAGGATGCAATAAACGCATCCTCCACTTTGACATCAAGCCTCAAAACATCTTGCTAGACTACAACTTCAATCCAAAGATCTCAGACTTTGGCCTAGCAAAACTGTGTGCAAGAGATCAAAGCATCGTTACATTGACAGCAGCAAGAGGCACTATGGGATATATTGCACCGGAGCTATATTCACGGAATTTTGGTGGGGTATCCTACAAGTCGGATGTTTACAGTTTTGGCATGCTGGTGTTAGAAATGATAAGTGGAAGGAGGAACGTAGACCCAAGTGTTGACAGCCAAAATGAGGTTTACCTCCCAGAGTGGATCTATGAGAAATTAACCATTGGGCAGGACTTGGTACTTGGTAGGGAAATGACAGTAGAAGAGAAGGAACAGGTGAGGCAGATGGCCATTGTGGCACTATGGTGCATTCAATGGAACCCAAGAAACCGACCCTCAATGACAAAGGTGGTAAACATGCTAACAGGGAGGTTGGAGAATCTGCAGATGCCCCCAAAGCCTTTCGTCTCATCTGAAAGACATGAAATGCCATAAACTAATATCATAATGAATAATTGTATTTCAATCTTCTCGCTGTATTAGTAACTGACTTATGAATAGGAGTCAGTCATCAGTCATCACCATGGAATACTAGTTATTTGACATGCATCGAATTGGACCTGAGTAATTTAATAGTTCAAAGACAATTATTTTTATCCCGCTTCCTGATTCACTTCTTGCGCTGACATACATCCACCTTTCTTTCCCCCCTTTATGTAGTGCATTCTTCCCCAGCGCACTCCCCACTCAAGAAAAGGCAATATGCTCTGTTTGCATAATCAGTGACTCCATGAGTCAGCAATTCAGTAGGTGAACTCCAAAGATGCATCCTCTATAAGGTGGTCAATCGTATCTTTTCCAGTATTCCCTGTCCCAGCTAGGCAGCTTTCAAATACGTAGTTATACGGGTTTGAGCACATTTTCTAGAAAGCATACTCAAGAATCAAGATATTGCAAAGGAAAAAGTGAAGGAAAGACAGTAAACGATCGATTACCTTCAAGGGAAAGGAGAATCTCAAATGAATCGAGCTGCCTCTGTACGACCGGCACTCCCGGAGCAGAGACGACCGGCGAGCGAGCGAGCGTTTAGCAGTTGTGCCAGTATAGGTGTAGCATCTAGCATGGTGGGGACTGCCGGACTGGGAACTACGCCGGCGGTAAGGAAGACGTGAGGATTCCTCCAGACTTGGCGTGTGGTACCGATTGAGCTCATTGGATTTGATCAGTGGACGCACGAGATCGCCGCGACGGCGGACGACAGCCGCCGCAGCTGGGGGCTGGGGGCGGAGCAACTGTGGTGGAACTGGAACCGTGGAAATGAGGTGACGCAGAAGAGCGTCCGTTCTATTTCTACAGAATTGGGTTGGTTGGGCTTTCGCCGGGTTCATCCAAAAAGAAACGTCCAGTCCAGGACATATAAGGCTATCCCGGGCGCTGCCTAAAGTACTGCTTATACACTGTTTGACACTGTAGCGTTACTGTAAACAAAGAGGGAGGTAGTTAGAATAGTGGATAGACAACCATTTTTAGACAATGGTTGGGGATGGTCTAAGAGCCCATAAGACTACGGTCACTAGGGAGTGGAAATGGATATGAAAAACACTGTTTGCGCCTTGTACACAGAATGAAAAATTAATGATTGCAGTACGGATACACTATTTTTACACTAGCTGGTGACCACAGTCTAAAGACCGATCACGCGATAGGACGTAGTTGCAACTTAGGCTTGTGTCACAAGCTCGTTCATCGTACCATCTATATTTCAAACTATATTATATCTACAATGCGCAAATAGTGTTTTGTATATCTATATCCACAGTCATTGTTAAGGGGCTGCCATCGATAAAGAGCGCTGGAAGCATCCAAATATTGTTGCGGGTTACTCAGGCCCCGCTTCCGCAGGCAGAATCGAACAAACCGAGCATGTTAGTATCTTTGCATACAGTATGTGCGAACAAGATAAAAGTTATTTGTCAAAAAAGACACTCCCTCTATAAAGCATATAACTTTGACCCTTTACTTTTTAAAAATATATCATGATAAATACAAAATTATTATTATCTTAAAATACTTTTGATACAAATATAAATATATAACATGAAAATATTAATATATATGTTTGTGACTGAATTATTAATCAAAGATTTAAAATATTGTCTTTTCTAAATTCATGCACGCCCTATTTTATGCGATAGAATATATAACAACAAAGCATAAAACTATAGCATTGCTGTCAATTTATCATCTCAACACTCCACTCTTATTGCTTATCATATCATAGCAGTCGAGCCGTAAAATTTGCAAATACCTACTGTTCCTAGTAGTATGTCATCGAAAAAGCATGTGCAAACTGTTTTAGAAATTCGCTTGAAGAGAGGTGACAAGTTGCATGTTCGCTTTATGCCATCCTCTTATTGAAAATGCCCCCTTCCTAGAGGTAGCCATCCTAGAACATTTATACCTAAAAATCAATTTCTAAGCTGCCTCTAGAAAATTTTTGTTAGAAACAAATCTAGATGGAGACATGCTCCATATACAAGTTACTTAATGAAAAATGCAACTTCGGAGTCGAAAGGTTGTGTAAGTGCCGTTTAGAGTTCTAAATATGCAAGACAAGGTTGGGAGAGGTGAATTTAAAATGATAGTCTCTCGTCTTTTAACCATGCTCCATGGGTAAGACGCCAAGTACTTTCAAAAAATGAAGGGTACACGTCAATGCCTTATTGACCATCATTTTGTATCTTGTCCCACTGCTGATTCTTCAACAAAACTGATATTGTTGGCTCAATTTGCACTGACGTTTGTGCACCCAACATTGATGATGGAGGCTATCATTGTCGCTTACGCACTGAAGGTTATAATTCTGGCAGCGATGAGTTTATGGATCGCAAGGTGATTACTGAAATAGGAAATGCTCTATAGATAAGATGCCAAGGTGGATACACATGAGCCTTTAAGGAGTTGGGTTCTTGACGTTCAATTCGTAGACTCTGCGCGTTGACTCACTGAGGCAGTGAGGTCGACAGGTCGGCATTAAAACCCTGACATTGCGAGCCATGCATGGGTCCATTAAAAAACTTTCGCTCGAGATCTTTTTATGAAACAAAATGTTTTAGAAAGAGACAAATTGGAAAAGGAGTAAAATACATGAACAATCCTCGAACTTAGCACTGTGTGTCAACTAGGTCTCCAAATATAAAAAAATTGAAATTCGGGTCCTGAATTTGAAAAACCATGTCATATGGGTCCCTAAAGTTGGCTTGAGGTCCACTCAGGAGTCGGGTCCCAAAACCACTAATCTACTATTTGACTATGCGTTAGCCATGTTTTTTTTAAATAAGAATTAGAAATTTGTGACTCTAAAGTTGGCTTGAGTGTCACTCAGATCCTAAATTTACCGTTCCACATGTTGATCAAGTCGGTTGACCATAGATTTTATTAGTATGATCTACTTGTCATATCCACATTTCTTTTCCTTTTCTTCAGCTATGACATGCAGGACCTATTTGCGAGTGAGATAATTCTTTAATTTTTTTGTTCATTACTCCTCTTTCTCTTGCCGACATCCATGATGGTGAGTAGGAGTGAGCGACGACAACAAGGAGGTAGTTAGTGGCGAGCACAGGCAGGAGTGGCGGGAGAGAGGATAGGGGAGAGAGTGTGTGTGGTGAAAAAAAAATAAAAAATGAATCATTTCACTTACAATGGGACCTACATGTCAAATATGAGGAAGAGAAAGGAGAAGTGGACCTAACATATAGGCTCCAGTTAAGAAAACAACCGTCAACACATAATCAACGTGTGGATTAGTGGTTCTAGGACCTGTGCGACACTTATCCAACTTCAGGTATTTGAATTTTTTTTTACCCAATTAAATAGCTCAGCCAATACACAATCAACATGCAGATGGGTGGTTTTGGGACCCGAGTGATACTCCAGCCAACGTTAAAGATTTAGATCATATGGTTTTAATTTCCAAGTTCTATAAGCAAATTATATGTTTTTTGAGCTTGGACATAATTAATATACTGTACGTGCCAAGTGCCAAGTTTATAAAGACAGTTTATCTATTTCACCTAGGAAAAACCAAGTTGACTCAATCAAGATCTGCATCGCTTTTGATATGACGTGGAGGCAGCGGCGTCAGGTACTAGCTAGTCAGGTACGGATGTGGAGGGGAGATGGATCCTAATATTTTGCTGCATGCGTACATGACGAGAGAGGGAGATTGATGGCTCATGGCTGCGCGCGGCGAGGTAGCGCAGCGATCGACCGTTTCTTGATTTGTTACATTGGGTCCGAGGGACTCGGTCGGGCGCATGCATGGCATGGATATGTACGGACCGGCGTACTCCCTACGGTATACACGTGGCAGAACCCTTGATGATTTGCTTATTACTTGGATCAGTAAAAATGGATAAGATAGAGGATAAGGTTTTATCTCGTATATCTGTAGTAAATCCTGTTGATAAAACAACACTATAAATTCGTAATCGATCCGGCAAGTCAGGCGGCCATTATTCCCTAGCTAGTACTCTTTCGTTCTTGTAGTCGCTGCTAGCTGCTGCTCGCGTTCTCCTCCGATCCTTGGTTGTTCCGATCATGGCCGGCGGCGGCAGCTTCACCGAGAAGGGCAAGCAGTACCCGGGGAAGATGACGGTCTTCGTCTTCCTCGCCTGCCTCGTCGCCTCCTCCGGCGGCCTCATCTTCGGATACGACATCGGCATCTCAGGTACATTACTTATTACTGCTGCATTCATCACCTATGAGACGACCCTGAGATCTATATATATATATATATATATCCCTTCTCCGTTCTCTGTCGTCGAGTTCTTCACCGCCATGAACACGGATGATCCATGTCAATGCATCTTCTCACACGTATGTATACGTACATCGATTCGAGCAGGTGGCGTGACATCGATGGACCCGTTCCTGAAGAGCTTCTTCCCGTCGGTGTACGCCAAGGAGCAGGAGGTGGTGGAGACGAACCAGTACTGCAAGTTCGACAGCACGCTTCTCACGCTCTTCACCTCCTCGCTCTACCTCGCCGCGCTCGTCGCCTCCCTCTTCGCCGGCCACATCACCAACAAGTGCGGCCGCAAGGTGTCCATGCTCGGCGGCGGCGCCATCTTCCTCCTCGGCGCCGTGCTCAACGGGCTCGCCAAGAACGTCGCCATGCTCATCATCGGAAGGATCTTCCTCGGGATCGGAGTCGGATTCAGCAATCAGGTAATAATCATTCATCATATGGACTTGTTTCTTTCAAATTACTACTAGTACATATCCATGCATGCCGTACCTATGTAGTAGTAGTAGTACACGTCAACCAGATAAGATCGATCTGCTACACTATTTGAATTGAGATCGGATCGGATTTTTGTAATTACAAATTAAAGAATTAAACTGGATCTAATGGTGCCTTGTTGCATGCATCATGCACGCAGTCCGTGCCGCTGTACCTGTCGGAGATGGCGCCGGCGAAGATGCGCGGCATGCTCAACATCAGCTTCCAGCTGATGATCACCATCGGCATCCTGTTTGCTAACCTGATCAACTACTTCACGGCCAAGATCGCCGGCGGCTGGGGCTGGCGCATCGGCCTTGGGCTCGCCGCCGTTCCAGCCCTCATCATGGTGGGCGGCTCCATCTTCCTCCCCGACACGCCCAACTCCCTCGTCTCCCGCGGCAAGCCGGAGGAGGCCCGCGCCATGCTCCGGCGCGTCCGCGGCACCGACGACGTGGCGCTCGAGTTCGACGACCTCGTCGCCGCCAGCGAGGCCACGGCGGCCGTCGAGAACCCGTGGAAGACTCTTCTCCAGCGCCGGTACCGCCCCCAGCTGGTGATGGCCCTCGTCATCCCCACGCTGCAGCAGCTCACGGGCATCAACGTCGTCATGTTCTACGCCCCCGTCCTCTTCAAGACCATCGGCTTCGGCGGCACCGCCTCCCTCATGTCCGCCGTCATCACCGGCCTCGTCAACATGTTCGCCACCTTCGTCTCCATCGCCACCGTCGACCGCCTCGGCCGCCGCAAGCTCCTCCTTCAGGGCGGCACCCAAATGATCCTAGCGCAGGTTAATCGATTTATATACATACATATATATATACATACATACATACATATGTGCATTCATCATTGTTGTATACTTAGAAGAAATTCATAACAATTTATATGTGCAACGCATTTTACTAATACTGCTGGTGAAAGCAGTTCGTTCTCGGGACGCTGATCGCCGTCAAGTTCGGGACGAGCGGCGTGGCGGAGATCTCGCGGCCGTACGCCATCGGGGTGGTGTTCTGCATCTGCGTGTTCGTGTCGGCGTTCGCGTGGTCGTGGGGCCCGCTGGGGTGGCTGGTGCCGAGCGAGATCTTCCCGCTGGAGATCCGGTCGGCGGCGCAGAGCGCGGTGGTGGTGTTCAACATGATCTTCACCTTCGTCATCGCGCAGATCTTCCTCATGCTGCTCTGCCGCCTCAAGTTCGGCCTCTTCTACTTCTTCGGCGCATGGGAGGTCGCCATGACGCTCTTCGTCTACTTCTTCCTGCCGGAGACCAAGGGCATCCCCATCGAGGAGATGGACACCATCTGGGGCAACCACTGGTACTGGAAGCGGTTCGTCGCCGACCACCAGCACCACCGCAAGAAGCTCCAGCTCACGTCCACCGCCGTATAGTATAGCTAGCAGCACTCTGTTTGGGCTGGCTACGACTACTCAAACTTAGTAATACGGATCGAGTACTTCTTAGTGTTGAATGAAGGTTGTTCAACACGTTAATTAGATGAGCATATCTGGCGAGACTGCTTAGATCAGTTTAATTAATTAAAACTGTTTATTAGTGCCATATATATTGCTGTAGCGCCTGCCGCAATTGGCAAGAGAATGCATGTATCAATCTGCCTACAGTACACTTTATAGTACTGTATCATATCTGAGAAATTCTTTCTTTATGATCAGCAAAAAGGTTATATCAATGATCAGCGTAGCTTTTATAGACAGAAGAAAAAACAATATATATGCTGCTCCCAACAAATAATGCACAATATTATAGAATGTGAGTGAATTACACAATAGATCCCTAAACTTATCCAATGGTT
Source organism: Paspalum notatum (assembly GCA_022530915.1). Lineage (NCBI taxonomy): Eukaryota > Viridiplantae > Streptophyta > Magnoliopsida > Poales > Poaceae > Paspalum > Paspalum notatum. The sequence continues at coordinate 19,667,257 of CM039686.1, forward strand.
GTACCATCTAGGTCATGTGAAGTCCTAAAGTGATCATGGTTTTTTTTTTAACTTTTCAATTGGTTCTTTCGCATGTAAATCTAGGCTCTCGATTGGACCTCGAGTGAATGAATAATGAAAACTTTTTAAATGGTTCTTTGCTCAAGTGAGTTAAGAATGGACAGTTGATGGGTCTAGATGATCATTTTGAAAAGTTAAATGACCTAAATAATCACTCTAGAATTTTATATGAATCGGACTAAATGGTATCATGGAATAAGTTTAGAGACCTATCGTATAATTTTTTTTCGAAAGACCCTTCTAATGGAAATATGAGAAGAAACAATGTGTTATTATAGACATATATATAAGAACTGAAAAGCGATCAGCTATGCTACTTGGGGCTGCACACCACCGTCCTACCGATCAGGCGAAAACTGTTAGCAGAAGAAGATATCTCTGGCCTCTCCAAATCAGAAGTTAGCTAACATAAGCGTTATATTTGCGCACCAAAACAGATACAGTTCCATATATTTGTTCACTTATACGTATTTAGAAGGCACGTCGCTCCGGTATGAACAAAATAATTAACACACCCTCTTCAATCCGTATCAATCAACTCTAGGAGAACAACGTCCTAGCTAATTATCAGGTGGAAGAACAGAAGCGGGAAGAAGAAGATACAGGACGAGGAACGAGAACGACCCACATCTACGGCCTGTTTACACGCAGGTTGGGCTTCCTGGAACGACGGCCCAACTCCAAAGACTCAAAAAAAAAATCTACATTTTTTTGCCTAAAAAAAAATCTACATTTTTTTGTAGATTTTTTTTTTTTTTTGAAAACGTACATTAGCTTCCATTAATAACCAGCTCCAAACTTGTCGCTGGAGAACAAATGCTTGACTCGTAAACGCATACGAGCCAGAGTTTAGTTTACAAGCACCATAGGTGGCCAAACAGTCAGCCACTTTGTTACAGACTCTGGAACATACGAAAATTTTACTCTGAGAAAATTGAGAGTACATAAATTCCTGTATTTGACTAAATAAAGCTCCATAGGGACTTCGATCCATCTCTGCAGATTTCAGTGCGCGTCCCAACAGAGTGGCATCAGTCTCCAAGATGACCATAGTCATGCCAACTTCAGCAGCGTGGTCCATAACGCAGCCAAAGCTTCTGCGTGTAGAGGACTTGAAACTCGATCCAAATTTCCCATCCCTCCTTCCAAGAATTCCCCTCACTGTTACGAGCAACAAAGCCCCATCCTCCTTTGTCCAAACCTAGATAAAATGATGCATCACAATTAATCTTGTAGTAACCAGGCGGAGGTGCAGTCCAAGCTTCGGGAATCCTTCTCTTTTCCTCTTTCCCTTTCATCAGCCGAGTGAACTCCGATCCATCACGTGATAAGCCACTGAACTACATAATTCAGCAATGTTGTCAGTTCTTTCTCCTGCATTAGCTTTGTTTTGAGTATGCCACCACCTCCATAGTATCACCCAGATCTTCACGCTATTCCCAATGGAGAAGTAAATAGATTGTGTATAATACTGTTTGACACTGTAGCGCTACTGTAGACTGAGAGAGAGGTAGTTGGAACAGTGGATGAATATGAATAGTCAATCTTTTTGCACGTTGTGGTCGGGGATGGTCTCACTTGTACATTCTCTTCTAGAGACAAAATTTTCTCCATTACCTCTTTTCCAGATTGACACAGTACCAGGTTGGATCTAACTTGTTCTAAATCTAGCGCCCTCAAGCACGATTTAACCATTTTGCACTTAAAAAATAGGTGGCCACAATCCTCATCAAATCTGTGACAGACTGGGCTATTATTTTGACTTTCAGCCGCACATCCAATCTAAGGAGTGGCAGTAATCACATCGGAAGTTCTAAATAAATTCACCGCAGCATGTGCTAGATAACTATGAATCGTGCGACCTCCTTCAAATACATCAGCATGCTAAAAGAATTGTCCTTCAAATCTATCAGTATCACAGCATGCTAAAAATCTTTTCGTTGCCTTGGTAGCACTGACGCTAATTAAAATCAGACAAAGATCTCGCCTAACATAGATAAGGTGGGTGATGCAAAGACAAAACTCTTACTACATTTTTGGGCCAATGGACACAGAACAAGATCGCATAATCACAATCACACCACAACAAGACAATAAAAAGCACATTCTTTCCATGAGTCGAACCGAACCATCAACTGATGTAAAGATCAATGGCTTAACAAAATACTCCTAACTACTCCAATCTGGCATTGTCTTAAGTCAAACCCTTTAAAGTTTCACCAATTTATATATAGAAGAGTACCAATATTATGAAATCAAATAGGTATACTACAAAAATATACTACTATTTAATAATGTATCTAATGATGCATATTTGGTGCTACAATAAATATTAGTAAGTATTGTACAAAATTTTGTCAATTTTAAATTGATTTTGGCCTAGGACAAAACTACAACTATAGTTATTTGGGATGGTTTATAATAGAAGGTTAAATTAACCAAGATCAGTGTATCCGGATGATACAAAGTTCTTGGAGGCATATACTTCCAGCCTATGCAACACGCATAGCCTAGAGAAAGAGAAGAACAACTAACAAGCAACTAGCTCACCTATAGTGGCAATCAATCATAAGATTAGAGTGACATCTATGAGCCATGGTAATAATCCATAGCCACCTATGTTAACTATTACGAAGCCAACACAAGCTAGCTAGTTCTATGAGTCTTGCTTCCGTAGCAGTCCACATGTAACCAATGGATAGGTACCTGCATCAGAGTAAAGAAGTTTGTTTGTGTTTCAAATATAAAGTTGTTCCTCTTAAGTCCAATGACCCAACACAAAGTTGTTGCTCGTGAAAGAGCCAAATACTTTAATCTTTTGTCCAAGATACTTAACCATCCTCCAAACATGTTGACACTCTGAGTTTATCTAGATGAAGAGCCATCTTGGTTATATATACCCCGGCCCATACAGTACGAGCGAAACGATATTCAATCAACAAAGGGTCTAATTGTATCATACTTGATACAAGAGGGGATAGCTGCTTTGTTTTAATAACAGAGAGAAATAAAAAAAAAATACACTGAATGACTGAACAAAGATTCAAGGAAGACGTTGGCAGATAAAACTAGGACAACACAAAAATATACACGCACACTTGGACTCTTATCTTAACAAGTTAATATTAACTGTGCAATTGCTTGCATTATTCTAGATTTGTTTTAGAATTCATGATGTTATTTATTTAGTGAGGCCATTCTCACTGGAAAGTTTCACATTATGGTTTCCAAAGTGCAACATCATCTAATATAATTTAAAAATGAAATATGGTCTCTCAATGCAAGTCCCAATGAGTTTATAGCCTTGAAAACAATGTGCGTCTAGTTTCATCCCGTGAAAACTCATTTCATTTCTCTCTTTATAAATAGACTACTATGTCATTGTTTTTACCGATGTAGCACATCATTTAATGAGAATGGATTGATACACAACATACAGACTTAAGGTTATTTAGAAAATCGAGCACCCCTAAACAATACAATGTGTTTCCGCTTGTTGAGGTAGGCAATGCACACATGGCTTGACATACTCTACTGGCACGCCTCGCCAACCAACCGTCCCTGCCTGTCTATCCGCGTCAGCTGGCCGACCACGAGCTAACTAAAAATTCTTTTCCGCGTAATCCGCCCGAATTTCTTTTCGCACCCCCCATGTGTAAACCTGCTACCAGAAGATACCCCTGTCACCACCACATCAATTTGCCCCCGGCCGGTTCAAATTAAATCCCAAACCACACCATCAACTCATCAACAACCACTCCAGCCGGCGCATCCTCTCCTTTATATTATTATTTGAAAAAAAAAATCCAGCAACAAAATAGTAAATAATTAAGAAAAATCTCGAATTCGGTCGAGTGAAAATTCTTGCGGTTGCGGCAACTGGCAATATTTCCTCACACGACAGTTGACGAAACCGCGCGCCTGGATACTAGTCTAATCTGTCTTCCATCCAGTCCAGTCCAGCACACATTCCCAACCACCAAAAAGGAAATTCATCAAAAAAAAAAAACACCAAAAAAAGGGGCTCCCTCCATTTCTCCTCTGCTTCGTCTTCCCAACCATCGCCTGCGCTAGCTGCGCTGCCTAGTGAGTCTCCTACTAATCACCACCGTGTCCGTGTGTGCTGCTACCTCGGCGTCATCTCTCCGCCCTCGACTGCCAGCAGCAGCCATGGACCGGTCCAAGTCGTACGCGGGCGGGCGCATGCAGATCGAGCCGTACTACGGCGGCGCGCGGCCGGACTTCCGGTCCTACTCCTACAACGCCGGCGGCGGCGGCGGGATGGGGATGGGGACGTCGTCCTACTCGTACCAGTACGAGTACGGCGGCGGCGGGGCGGTCGCGCCGCCGTTCCCGGGCGAGAGGGTGGAGGAGGTGAAGCGGAGCAAGTCCAAGCAGCGGTGGCTGGCGCTGGGGGACCCGGACATGGAGCGCAAGCGCCGGGTGGCGGCGTACAAGGCCTACGCCGTGGAGGGCAAGGTGAAGGGCTCCTTCCGCAAGAGCTTCAAGTGGATCAAGGACCGCTACCTCCACCTCGTCTACGGATGGTCCTGAAACATGCATCCTCACGACGATCGTCATCGACCAACACATTATATTTACATCTCTCTCGATCTTCATGCTTGCTTCATCAATCATGCATGGTGAGTACAGTAGTGATAGTATATACTAGCATGCATATAGTACCAAGAGACTCTCCTCTATATACGCTCGTTTGATTTTTTTTTCCCTTTTCTTTTTTGGGGGGCCTTAATTTGGTAGATGATGTTCTTGATCATATATATGATGCCAATCAGTCGAGTGCTTGATGATGTAACTGATGGAATGAAGGGGTTCGTTCGTTGTTGTTTCGTCAAGTTGTTTTCTTGGATGAATCCATCAACGTATGGGGGTGTGTGGTTACTGCGATGATCTATGGTTAATTTCATCCTTCCTCGGTTGTTCTACATGACCTTGTGTTTACAACTTTACATGCATGTAAGCTCCGCGTGTTTAATATTCTTCCTAGTCAATTATTGCGCGCTGATGCAGCTTAGCTTGCGTGCGTTGATTGAGTTACGGAGTTGGCGTGCGTGGAATGGCGATGGAAACTTTTTTTCCTTTCTCATCGATCCATCTGTTGGCAATGACATAAGCGCCACTCTGTTTTTGACGAGCTCTCGGCACAAGTCTTCGACTTTAGTATAGGAGTAGCATATATATTCTTTTGTTACCCTTTGATTTAGGTGCTAATAGTACTAATCGGACATTGCTTTTTCCTTGGCAACATCCAATTTATCCCTTGCCACTTCTTAATAGCACTAATATAATATAATATAATATAATATTCTTTTTATCAATAAAAGTAGTTTCACCAGCAGAAAACCTTGCCGTTGATGCCATGCATACTACCCTTAGCTCCATCATCAAGACTCCCACATAGCTTCCTCACTATCTCACCCGTAATGCCGGTTCCAGCAGTCCGTCCATTCCACTGCATATATATTCAAACTCTGTTTATATCTACCGTTCATTTTATATTATAGGCATCTAAATGGTCTATCTAATGGAACCGACCTAAATTAAGAACCTTTTAACTAAATGAGGATAGTTGCCAACTACATTTACAAAATTTTGAAAGTTTATATTATATATTTATTTAGCACTCTAGATGATCCTAGAAACAGAATTTATTAACTTATCAACTCAAACTACATAGTTGTAGATCTGACCAACCTCTACACAACTTTAACTTAGGGCATTTCTCTATCCAAAATCGTTTGTACCATTCAAATTTATGTTTCCTGATTTGAGCCCATAAATGATTATAAATAAATAGATGTCAACTCTAATTTTCATATAAAATTTGTCCTCGTCAAACTTCTCATATGATAAAGTTGTTAATTTATCTGTGCGTGCGGCCTATGTTTATAGAGGCAACCGTATTTAAAGATGAACACATCTGTGATAGAATTTCTAAGGGTAGAAACAAGTACATTTTCTAATAGTAGAATCAATGACATTTCTAAATATATATAGCTGTCATGTTAACCTAGTGTGTAGTGAGTCATGATGCCCCTGGCGGCCTGGCACAACCCAAGCGGTTATCCCGCACTACCTGGGCCAATGGCATCACAGCTAGCCGTGCCCCAAGTCCAATCCCATTGATTTCCCATGAAACCACTACCATGCCCTCAAAGCCCCTAACCTGAACCCTAACCATGTTGAAGCTGGGGAAAAAAAATGTGAGAGCGGATCATACAACAATTCATAAGACAAGAGCTTGGTGCTGATGCAGATTTGTACAAAAAGTGGTGATGAGATAGATTAAACACCTGTTGTTTGTTTGCTTTGCTATTGTTTTTGTTGTTTTATATGAGCAGCGGCTGAACAAGTAATCGGGCTTACACGGTAAACATCTTTGTCTGTGGACAAAATGGACTAAGATTACATGAACATCTTTATGTTGCTTAGAAAAGCAGGTTAACTATGATGGCTAGCGAAGGAGACAGGAAACATGTGATCAGTTTGCTATTTTAGGCCGCAACTGGTTTTCTCTTTGGAACTCGGTTAGGCCTAAAGTATCTAACTATAAGCGACTAAAAAACTAGAAATAAATATTATGTGGTGACCCAGTATATGTATTTTTTAAAATAGGAGACTTAGCAAGAAATAGTCGGGTTTTCTTTTAACTGGTACAATAACAGAGTATATGACATGATATAACAAATTAAATGCAAAGGTTTGTGGAACAAATTTTGGAGGAAAAAACCTGGAAACGCTACGTGCATGCATCCGTCATCGGTCCTTGCATAGTTGCATAAAGTGAATGGTGAGTGTGCAGCTTTTTATGCTTTGTCGATACCATGGAGAATGGATCGGAGTGACGATGATAGAGACAGTTGCCGTGGCCCGTGGTTCCATGGCATCCCACGAGCACCACAGAGGCACAAATTAATCCAACGACGAATGGCCGTAGATGCCCTCGATCCAACGGCCAGTTGACCACCAATGGTCAACACACGGAGCAGCTACCTAACCCGGCGGCCCTGTCGCTGTTGTTCTCACGCGCACACGCGTTACTGGAAGCAGTAGTTTCTTCTTCGCTGCCTCCTCTCAAATTCTTTCGCCCCGGTGCGTGCTCTGCAACTCCAACCGTCCAACCAAACACGTGCAGGCCACCGTTGGGTGCACTTTTTTTTTTGCGCAATTTGACCTCTCCAAAGAAAAAATTGCGAAAATAAACCAAGAAAAAACTGCCAGGTGAAGCAGTGCACCAAGGTTTCATTTTCGCAGCAAACCAGTCTGCGTGGCGCCGCTGCAGGCTTATGCGGCGCTACAGCCCATGGCGCCGCAGAATGAAGACATTCTCTCCATGCAGTTTTCCTATTTGCACTTCTGTTTTTCTATTTTTCCCGATCCTTGTTTTTCTACTTGGAGTTCTGTTTTTTTCCAACATTCTTTCCATTTCTTGTTTTTTTTTTAAGTTGCAGTAAGTTTCTCAAAGAGTTCATTTTCGCATTTTTTTTCTTTGGAGTCAAATTGTAAAAAAAAGTGTCTTGTTGGGTCAAAGGGTGTCAGGTCACTGACTAGCCTTCTAGAATCCAGTCCTTTCATGATCAACTCATACGTGTGGGGATCATTATTTCAAGCGATAATACCGCACCTGTAATTCATTCCGTATCATGAAAGGAGTATAAGATTCTTTTGATTGGAAAAAGCGAGCAGTAGGACGATCTATGTCGACTTTATTGTACGTGTTGTTCAATTTGCACAAATAGAAGCACTTTGATCTTGCTCGGTTGCATAGTTATTGGAGAGAAATGGAGAATATTCCAATCCCTTAGGCCATGTTTTAGTTGCGAGAGAAGATTAAATCCTTCACTAGTCAAATTTAAATACAAAGGTATTTAATCTCCCTCAATCGCTCTAATCCTTTTGCAACCGAATTAAGCCCTTGCTAGTTAAATAGGAAGGGATTTAATCCCCCTCAACCCATTTCAATATACAGCTGAAAAACTGAACGGAACCATGGAACTAGACGGTTGTACATGGAAAGCGAAAAGTATTGAATTTCAAGATAATTTTGGTACTATACGTAGATGACCAACATAACTGAGATGATCCATAACGTGTTATCACTCTTAGAAGTAAAAAAAAGGCTAATAAATTATGTTGATAATTGCCCATAGACAATTTTGGTCTAGAGGATGTTTTTGGTACACAAGATGTACAGAAAGCATAGAGGCATATGTTAGACACTAAAAATAGCTAGGTCGATGTTAATTTCCTTTTCTCTGTAAATATGGAATGCCACTATGTTATCTTTTGTGGGTCATGTGCCATACTCCGTATGTCTAAACTAACGCCCTAAAAGTGAGGTAAATTAGACGTTCTAAAAATCTAAGACTAAAAGACAATTTATAAAAAACTATGAAAGTATAGTCTAATTGTGGACTTAGGCTTTGCTTAGTGTTACAATTTCTACCGGCAAATACTTGCAACCGAAGTCCCAACCCTATAATTTAGCCTATCAATTTAAACTATCTAGGAGTGTAAACATACAATTATAAGAATATAAGTGTGAAACATAAAGAAAATGCTAAAAGTGCAAACTCCTAATGATGATGGCATCTTGATGATTTCTAATGAGGTATCGAGAAGGTGTACAAGCGTTCCACCTAGATCACTAGAGCCCTTCACAATGGCCTTGCTCTTCCTTAATCTAAGAATAGATAAAGGGCAAGGTTGCCCATGCAAGGCCCAATTTCCCAGCCGAGTAACTCCATGGATAGTCCTTGATCTCCCCCCATGCGCATATGATTCCCGCACGACCTCTCTAGATGCTCTCCATACTCGCTTCCACTATTGTTAGCATTGGGCAAAACATCGAGGGCCTCTCTTCTTCCCACAAGTAAGGTGGCACCCAAATCCACACTTTGGATGGTCTTGCAAAACTTGCACCACACTTACAAAGGAGAAGCGTGCAAGCACCAACAAAAGGAGGTGTGTAAAAACTCTACTAACCTTTGCTCACAACCAAGAGCAATGTGCTAAATGGCCTAACCAAGTGCTCACAAACACTAAGCTATGTCAAGATATTCACATAAGCATTTTGTGAGGCTAGAGCTCTCAAAACATATCTCAACAGTAGAGCCTGTTTGGAACGCAGAAATTTCCAGAAATCACGCAGGAATTTCACAGAAAACAGTTCAATTTCATAAAGAAAACGCAGGAATGGGAGATTTTTCATGTGTTCCAAACGGGGAGTGAAGGATCCAAGCATATTAGGAAGGCCGGGCATGCATTTATTGCCCAAAACATCAAATTAGCCGCTGAGAAAAAGTCATCATAGATCATCCGATGAGTATGATTTTCCTGCTAGTCAGCCTTGCTTCAAATGATCATTGGAATTATTTGGTGTTCCACCACACTGGCCATGTAGTACATATAAACCACACTGGGCCTTGAATACCATTGTCCATGTTTGTCTAAGGGCGGATCTTTCAGTAGAGCGTGCTTGGGCGGCCACCTACCTAAACTTGCGTGATGCACAACACAAGAATGCTGGTTTATCCGGTGTGTGCATTTTGCACATGCCCCCCCCCCCCCGGACGCAGGTCCGCTAACGTTCGTCCCGCTGCTGTTGGCCTATTGCCAGGTGGCCTACCTTCCAGCGTTAATCAGTAGATGATGGCAGCGTTAATTAGTAGATGATGGTAATTGAGGGCGCCCTAGCCCGACGAGCCTTGGACAGCCCAAGACACACTTACTCTTACGGGTCCCTTCAGAGCTCGTGTTTCTTTTGAGATGCGGGCAATAATCCTGGTTTTCTAAGACCGTGCTATTCTGTTTTGCGCACATGCACAGGCAGCACAGCATTGAGCCTTCTCGCACGCTGCACAAAGACGTGCTCGATTGTTTGGTGCGGTTCAGCATCAACCAAGTGAAAAAAGATGCATGATACAGATTATGCTCTTAAATAACCAATACGAATTGTCAAATTCTTAATGGTCTACAAGAAAATTACAGTTACATTCAATTTTTATGTATCCATTTTGCTTTTTTACCCAAAATACCAACGAAAAAAATGAAAACAAGCTCCAATATGCTACGATTACGATATTTTACATTTTCACCGTGATATCTATCCCAGCACTATGGGCAAGGCACATTTCTAATCCATGTCTTCAACAAGGCACATTGCTAATCCACGTCCCCAACAATCTTGCATAATTTAGCTACCCGGTAAAAAAGAAAGGGCCTCTATTCAATTTCTTGGAAACATTGCAGTAGTGGAAAGCAGCAAAGCAGCGAGCGCGGGGGGATAGGCTTATCTTAGCGGCCTACTTATCACACTCTTTATTTTAAACACCACATCTAGCATCACTCTGTTTGGATGTAGATATTAGTCTAGAATATAAATTAGAAATATGTTTTTCTAAATGATATTGTTTAATTGCCTATGAAATCCAGTAGAATCAAGATCTAGCTAACACTTCATTTATATCCACACAACAGAAATTTGATATCGTGAACCATTTCCAATACTGACCTGATTTGTTATTGAATCCAATTCAGTTTCACCCGTTTGACTATCTTCTACATCTAAATAGACAGTGCAAATTTTACAGGCAAGAGCCTTGCTCCTTCACTGTTTGGGCTTCTAGTGGACCTCACAAAGGCCCTCTTCACGAATAAAGCCCAAGCCCGGCCGACAGCCGCGGAACACGGCAGTAACCGTCGCCGCCGTGCAGCGGCAGCAGCGGCGCGGCGAGTACAGTACTAGAGCAAGCAAGCCCAGGCGCAGCCCGTGTTCCCTTTTCGTCCTCGTTCCTCTCCCGTCGCCGGTGCGCCCGCGCCCTGTCTGTCTCCCCACCCCGGCGAGCGATCGGGAGGGGATCGGGATGGCTTCCCACCATTCCGAGACCCTCAACCCCGAGGCCGCCGCCGACGCGCCCCCAGGTGCCGCGCCTGCCTCTGCCTCCGCCTCCCCCTCTCGCTCTCGATCCTCCTGGTGCCTGCCTCCGTTCCTCCAAATGCCGCTTAGCCCGAGGCGTAGAACGCGATGGTCGTGATGGCAGCTCGCTGCGGTCCTGCTGCCCCTGTGCTCCGTTTTCGCTTGAAGCGACCCCCGGCCCGATTCGTGCTCAGTGTGCTGCGCCAGCGCGGCGCGAGGCCCCTCTGCGTGAGTGCTCGCGCGGCCGCATCGGCGCCCGCTGCTTTTAGTGTTCTACTAGGAGTTCGTTTAATCCCCGTGTACTTGTGGTTTTGCTTCTACCTTGCTTTTTTTTTTTTTTTGTTCAAGCGTTTTGTCTCATGGTTTAATCCCTAGGGTTTTAGTGCTGGGGATGTTGGGATGTAGATGCTCCTCTTTTTTATTGGGCACCTAGCCGCTTCGTGTGGATTGCTCTTGGGACCAGTATTTTTCTGGGGTTGCAGGACGATTTTCATTGGGTGCAGCCCAATAGTTCCAAGTGAAATCATTGTGATCTAGAAATGTCAGTAGTTTTGCACTTTGCATGCAAACCATTTGTAGAGATCCCTATTGCCTGAGCTTGTGATAATTTGTGCCTTAGTTACACGATGGTTGGTAGGTGCTTGCTAGTTGACTTCATCGCTATGTTTTTGGTAGTGATTGATGGTGAATCAGTTGTGCAGCCACATTGCATCTGAAATCCTAGAACAAGACGATTATTATGATTCCATTCGCATGCACTTTATCCAGTCACTTAGTAGTTCATCAGTGAAATCGCCTGCATCTAGCTAGCCATGTGTTTTCTCATAAGAATTTCATTGGCTAGGATTGGTTATCTTGCTCATAACTCAGTACTGTTTTGTTCGAGAAAAAGACTCAGTACTTTCAGTGGCGGACCTGAGATTTTTACATAGGTTATGCCAATCGATTATGCATAAGCTATTATACATGGAAAAAAAAAAGAGAAAAACGGTCATGAAAAAAGGTTTTTAGGAGAAAAGGAGAGGCTGAGCTAAAACTGAACACTGCTAGGATTCGAACCTGCACCACGCAGCTCCAAAAGGAGAGGTTCAACCACTTCAGCCAGTGCTTTTTTGTAACTTACTTTTTGTGTAACACAATCTTAGGGTATGCCTTGGCATACCAGGACCACCCCTGGGTCCACCACTGAGTACTGTTTTTTGTCCAACTGTCAAGATATTACTTCCCTTTGATTTGGTGAATACAGATGTGCACCAATGAACCAATTTTAGTTGCTTGGTTGTGATCATTTGAGTTCGCTTGCAGATAACAACCCAGAATTGCCATCCCCACCCTATCATGTCGTTACGAAACCTGCTCAACTCCCAGTCGAGTTTCTTGAACCCTCAGCTGCCCAGAAGTTGGTAATTGGATTTGACTGTGAAGGTGTTGACCTCTGTCGCAATGGTGCTCTCTGTATTATGCAGGTGAGCAGAACTAAACCATAGCAGCCATGATACTTGTATTACAGGCTTTTGTTTCATGATTGTGATATCAGGAAACTATAATTTTTTCTTGAGGTGGCTACAGTGTTTAATTTATTATATGCTAGAAATGATACTTATTACCTTCAATACAAGGGCCATGTATTTTATTTCACGCACCTTGACTTAGTGTGCTTGTTGTTTCATCTGACTTTTTAATATACTTGTGCTGCTCTTGAGGTTGCTGTCCTAAGGTTGGCCATTTCTCTATTTCTAAGATGCTGATGCGATTTGCATTTCATTGATTTCTTGATATTGCAGCTTGCGTTTCCTGATGCTATCTACCTAGTTGATGCTATCGAGGGTGGAAAAGAACTTATTGAAGCTTGCAAGCCTGCACTTGAGTCTGACCACATCATCAAAGTTATTCATGATTGTAAAAGGGACAGTGAGGTGATTAACTATGTATTGCGAACTTTTAGCTTGCTAGTTTTTCTTCTTTTTAGGATATTTTAGACTTGACTAACTAGTTTAGACTAACTAGTTTAGATCTTGTCACTTTTTGCAGGCTTTGTATTTTCAGTTTGGCATCAAATTGCATAATGTGATGGATACACAGGTAATCACAATATTTATTTACTCATTCATAGGAATAATTTCTAGTGATTTTTCATAAGCAGGGTAATTCTGTACCATCCATGTATTATGTTCACTTCTTTGGCAGCAAGCTTTAGAACTGAGCATTATCATGAGTTAGAGGCCTTGTGCTCTGCAGAAGTAGTTATGTGATGCCCCCTTTCTAGAGAGTTCTCTGTACTACTAACTAGGATATTGTGGCTATTCTTCGGAAAAACAAGGCTTAAATTACCATCATTGTGCGCAGATCGCTTATTCTCTGATAGAAGGGCAGGAAGGAAAAAAGAGGACATCTGATGATTACATATCTTTTGTCAGCCTTCTTGCTGATCCGCGGTACTGTGGTATGTCCTATACTCTGATTTGAGCTGTCTGCCTTTGCATGAATACTAGCAGACTGTTTTACATAGTTTCCTTGGTATATATGTGAAACCTAGACCTGAAGAAATAATTTAAATTTGGGCAGCTTGTGCTTTAGCTTGACCTATGTGCTTATGCTTATGTCATATGCCATGGGAGATATTAAGGCCCTGTTTGGAGACACAGTACTTCGAAAGTGTTTGACCACAGTCCTTGTCGACATGCTTTTGTAGTCTGGAGGCATTGTCGATTTTGTCTTACTGTGCTCAGTTGTGTACTTATGATTAGGATTCTTTCTTATTTTGTTTGCAGATATATACTGAGATGATGTCTTCATTTGTTTTATGTACTTTTGAAATAAATTTCAAATATATTTTAAAAACAGTAAAATTTGTATATGATGTGCTTTAGTCCCATGTTAGCTACTTAGCTCTATGGATTGAGATTGGGGAAGAGGGGGTGGGGGTGGGGGTAGGTGTTGAGAAGGCTCCAAGGACAATTCCAACTGCTCAGCTTGGTCCACATCATTAGAATTGCCCATCTAGGGCTAATAGAACCATAAAAACAGTGCAGCTTTAATGAAACCCTAAAATCCTCCATTGCTGCAGCTTCCTATCGTAACTTCTGTCAATTCGTGTGTGTTGCAACCTTTGCTACCAGCCTCCTTGACTGTTGTCCAGGCCATGCTGCCTTGCAGCCATAACTGTCAATAGTCTCCATTCCCATCCTCCCTTGTCTCCTGCTTCACTTAGCTCTCTCTCTCTCTCTTTTCTTTGCTCTGTTCTAGATCTAGCAGCAGATATACTAGCAGCAACAGGGAACATAAGGTGGTAGATGTGGAATATGCTAAGTTGCGGTAGGTGGTAGTGCAATGGTGAACTATTGGTAACAAGTAGTATCCCATGATTGCAGCATGTCTTGAAGTCACCACAACTAGCTATCCAGTCCATGGCATGAAGACTTAACCATGTTTGTCAGCTTGTGAGTAACCTCTGGTTGATCTTGATTTGCTTGTTTTGGCGAATGGATAGTGCTGATATCTATGTTGAGCTGATAATTCCGCATACCTAATTACAAAGGTGCATGCAGCTTAGCTAGAAGCCTAGAACTGATATTGGTTCTATCATTCATATTGTTAATAATGTACTGTTACTGTCTTAACATCGTATCCGTAAATCCTGCTTTCTATGCACTGCATATGATCATTTGGTATATTTTGTAGTGCATTTCATTCCTCATTATTTTATATTTTTATTGCTTGATTGTCCATATGGTGTGATATTGTGGTACTGCTTTGTGTAGGCATACCATATCCTGAAAAGGAAGAAGTCCGTATCCTTCTAAGGCAGGTTAGCAACCTGCTGTTTAGAACATTGTTTGTGGCTGAATATATGAAATATTGTATTCACTTTATGTGATAATGCCTTGCTGTTATCTATTCTGTTGTTTTGATAGTATATCTTCCTGATGAAAGCTGACAATTGATATATTAATTGATGGATTTCAGGACCCTAACTTTTGGACAATCAGGCCCCTGTCTGATATGATGATTCGAGCAGCCACAGATGATGTCCGCTTCCTTCTCAATATACATGAGAAAATGATGCAGAAGTTAACCGAAGTGTCCTTATGGCGTCTGGCAGTTCGCAGTGAGCTATACTGTAGGTGCTTTTGCTTAAACGACAACCAATTTGCAGATTGGCCACCTCTTCCTCTTGTTCCTGGTCAGTACTCAGTACATATAAGATTTCCTACCCTTCTGTTCGAAATTAAGGAGATTATCACATACTACCCATTTTACCTTTTGCTTTTATCTTTCATAAAAATGTGAATGCACTGTTATTGTAATATGGATTTACTGTAGGGCTGCACAAAGCTGTCTATGGATCCTGTATTGTAACTTCTTGTGGCTAGCAAGCCATATGGTAACAAACAGCTGCAGCAAAGGCAGTAACTGCTGGATCAAACCAATTTTACATGGATTGGCAAAATTAAGTTCGAACAGCTGTAGTTCACAACGTAGGCCCAGACTTCTATGAAGTACTAACTTGTAGCACAACATAACTTAGTCCTAGATATAATCCTAACTAACATGGCACAAATTTGCTCACATTGCATTTTTAGTTCTCCCACAATTTCATTTTCAATTTTGTCAATCTGTTCACATTGCAAAGCATTTGTACTGATTGATATTTCCAATTTGTGACATAGATGACATTGAAGCTGATGTTTATGTGCCTGAAGTGGATATCCTATCAGTCTTAGATGTGCCTCCTGGAAAAATGGGACGAGTTATTGGAAGAAAGGGATCAACAATAATGGCTGTCAAAGAATCTTGCAAGTAAACATCTTGAGTCTGATTTCATAAATATCCTATCATCTATGCTGTAATTTCATTAATCTTCTTTGTTTTTTTGTTCCCCTCTGCAGCGTTGAAATCCATATTGGTGGTGCTAAGGGGCCTCCAGACAGGGTATGTTTCCCACAACCTTTTTGGTCAGAAATAATTTATGCGCATACTGAACAATCATGCATGGTTCTTGAGGCATCGCCTAGTTGTCTAGGCGGAAAAAAAAAAAAAAAAAACTCTTGGTGTCCACAGCCGCCTTACCAAAATCAGGGAGAAATAGGTGAGGGATGAAGGAAGGAAGAGGAGAAGAACAGGATAGAGGCGCAGGCCAAGAAGCATCCCCATCTCCCCATCTCTGGCAGCTCGGCAGTGGCTGGTGGAGAGAGGCGCAGACCCTCACTCTGGAAGTGGAGCGGCGGCCGATCTGGAAGTGGAGCGGTGGCAGCGGCCGATTAGGAAGGGGAGTGGTGGTAGGGATCCGAGGGCCAGGGAAGTGAGGGAGATGATGATGGCAAGCGGAAGACGATGTGCAAGGGGAGGCGCTGCCATGAGAGAGGCGTGTGTGGTGGTGGTGGTGCACGGAGAAGAGAGCGAGCAGGGGAAGATGAGGGCGTCGTTGATAGCTGCCTGGGCCTGGGCTGCCTAGGGAGGCCGGGAGGGGTAAGATATGGGCTGCTTGGTGGGCTGGGCCAGTCTCCTCCTATTCCCCATTCTTACCTTTTCCTTTTCTCTTTTTTCTTCCATCCTCCTGGCTGCTTACTGCTGCTTCCAGACAGGCATAAGGCATCGCCTAGGCGTCCGGACTCCGGAAGGTTGGCAAACGCCACACCTCGCCTTGCCGCTTTAAGAACCATGAAATCATGCTAGGATTTGCTGAATTTGTGATCCAGCTCTTGTTTGAATAATGAACTGATGAAATGGCTAGATTTTAAGAAATCAACTTTCTGTAATACATTAAAATATTTCGGTCAAAGCTAAGCTCAGCACATTGTATTGCTAACTCAATTCTGCATTTAGAACACCACAAATATTTGACATGTAGTTTCCTACCGGATGGTTCTTGACAGGAAATAATTGTCAATGACATGGTAGTTCTGCACAGATATTTCTGTTTTTTATTTGATTTTGCTCTATGGAGAAATCAGATTTTCCTTCCCTTCAATCTTTGTCTTGACTAGCAGACTGCCTGTAATGGGATTTTTATTTAGCAATAAGTCCCCATATGCCTGTGTCTACAAGTAGAGTAGTACTGGGCCTGCATGTCATACAAACATTGATGGCACATCCGGGATTGAGGCATATTTTCTGTGATCGATAGTGTATATATCTTCTGGCTGATGTTGTCTATACCAGAGTAGGCTAGCCTGTATAGGGGTTGGGTCGAGATGAAAATTTTGTATCCCATTTGCATGTTATCCAAGCCTCTAAATGCCATGGCCGACTTGAATCATTTCCAGTTTCGTGCACTCACAAGGCAAACCTGCTTGACAGCATGTTCTGAGCAACTGAACTGAATGAGCACGGTAGCTTTACTGAGCCTCGTTCTATCTGTGTGCTAAATGTAGGTGTTCATCATTGGACCAGAGAAGGAAGTCAGGAAGGCTGAGGCCATTCTCAGAGGCCGAATGCTGGAGTTCTAGAGATGTTATACCCTTTGTGAGTCAGGTTTCAACTGCTTTATCTTTTGAACACCAAAGGAGGAATATGCAAAATTGTGTGCGGTAGCGTGCCTTGTGGATCTCTTGACCATACTTGACATGAATCATCGAAACAAAATAAAGGAGTTGAGGTCAACTTGCCTTATGTCAGTATTCTACTATATGCTATCTATCTTAACTCAGCCATCCTGTTAAACTCCCAGTTTCTGAAATGTCTTGGTTAATGCACCGGGATCCAGAAGATGATGTTATTAGACTTCACTCTCTTAAGCCGCCACCTGTGCATTAAACATGGTATTGATCGCCCTAATTGAGACGCATTCATTCCGTCTACTGGTCCTCCAGATGCCTAAGCAGAGTGACAACCAAAAGAAGCAACTGGAGCTGGAGGCTGCTGCCCTACCATCGTTATGTCTGTTCGCCCAAGATTTAGCTCGGAGATTTTGCTTTGAATGCTGATAGCAACTTGTGGGCTGGGAACAAAACTAGCTATGCTTTGCCTGGATGTCCGGCTAAAGCTCATTGAAGGGTGGTGGGTAGCCCCACGAGAGATCCATCAATTGGACGCAGAGGCCAAAATTTCGGACTCGGCAACAAACCTGATGGACCAGTGCGGAGGATATGCACGCCCCAGGAGGACCACCGCTTTGTTTCACTCCTTCCAATAATGCGATAAACCGCTATCACTTACCGTTCATCTGTGACGACCGTAATTTGAGCTCCGAGCTCCCCTGGAACTCTTCTTTTATCACCTTTTTAGGCTATATCTAACGATTTTCGTATCCTCGTTTTTCAAATTCAAACTCCGCTCTGACAATGTCAGAGCAATATCAAATTTTTTTTATTTTGAGGGAACCGTTGGAGACCGTCTTTACCGTGTCGTGTCATGCCTTCCGCTCATCTGCTCTTAGGTTCTGTCTTTAACTCATTTTTTTATTTTATTTATTGCACTTTTCGCTTCCAGATGGTCGGGTACATATCAGAGTCGTATGCTCTCTTTTTTTTTTATCCCCTAGAACAAATCGAAATGATTGAAGTTTTTCTATTTGGAATCGTCTTAGGCCTAGAGCATCACACACTAACGTCATCACAGCACAGTAGTAGACTGTGTGGCGAAAATCGACGAGTGTCCACTGCTGTCAGAGTATCCGCTGTCTAAAAATCCACATGAGCGTGGCTGCGCAGCAACGTGCTGGAATTGGGAAATTTCGCCGGGAAGATTTAGCCAACAATTTCGGCGCCTTGGTCCTAGGATAAACACCGACGTGCTTTCACATCGGCGATCGGGATCCGCCGTCTGCGCCACGCGCGACGGCGACGGCCGCGTCCGAATTGTGATGAGGCAGAGCACGACCGGACCAAAGGACCGCGACGGCCGGCCGCCTCACGCCGGCGGGGTGCCCACGAGGCCGCCTGGGCCACCCGCATAACTCTCGCTTACGGCCAAGAGGACGACGCCGACGGCGATGACAGCCGGTGGTCCTGCAGCCTCGATCGGCTGGAAAGGGATGGCTACGTGTTGCCAACTCAGAGCCGTTACGTGTCGCTTCTCCAGGTTTGACGTGCCATTAATTAACTGCGCTGATTCTGTGATGCAATGTGTTCCTCGGATAAGTCCGCGTGATTAAGATGGAACACGCCAGCTATATGCTCCGTATAATACTGTAGTAGTACACTAACTTCAGCTGCTACAGTACTCACTATATCTCTACATCCATATGGCAGTACGAGGAATAGAATAGAGTTATTCGCCAAAATTATAGGATGAACTCCTAATAGATCGTCTCATCAAGAATGGGCTGATTTCCTAAACCAAGCGCATCTTGTGTGATGGGGGATGGGTGATGTGACTTCATTAGTTCTATTCTGGTCTTTCAACGTAGTGCTACGAAATTCTGTTAGGCCATGTCCGACTCAGCATATATATGTAATCATATTTGTGGCTAATTATTACATCCATGATCTAACCAACATAGATGATAGGCTTATCATATGATGTTATAGCTGTCTAGGTCGATTTGGTCGATCATTGATCAGCTCAGTCAGGAGTTTACATGGTTTGACACTATATCTAACTTCTGATGGCCTTGTGAGATGGTTTGGCTCTGATTGGGATGGTCCGGTCATTGCCTGCTCGATTTGGCCCTTATTTAGGTTTGGGATGTTTTCAATCACTCTACACTAAGGAAACCTGATCAGGAAAGTAAAATGACTTTATCTGACATGATAGTTTCTGAATTTGATTATAATTCTTTATTTTATTCTATTTCATCTAACTGTAGCACAGTGTTTTAATAGTGGGCTAGCGGTTCTAAATTCCTAGCTCTACAACAGTTGTAGTAGAAACAGCGAGCTATAACAGTGCTCATTGCATTTTTAGAAGCCTCCCATTAAATCCTATAGTCCGCTGGACCATTAATTACCTGCAGATCCGGGCATCTAACTACTTTTATCTATCTACTAGTCCATCAACCCGTACTCTCGCACGGGTTAGAGTTTTATTAGGATATAAATTTAATCTTAGTATAAGATAAGAGGTGGTTATTTTAAACCTTTCGTAATGGCCTAGGGGCTGACTTATGTGCAAATTTAGAAATTATTTTAATTTAACTCTCAAGATAGCATATAAGTTAATTTATATGCATATTTAGGGATGATTTTAATTTATTTTTTATAATGGCATAGTGAATAATTTCTATGCAAATTTAGGGAGTTATTTTAATTTTTATTCTATAATGATATGGTGGGTAAATTTTATATATATTTAGGGGGTTATTTGATTTCATATTTATAATGGCATGGTGTGTAATTTTTTAAAAGTATAATAGATCTAATGGTTACTATTATTAGAGCTACATGATGGATGGCTAGATGTTTCTAATTTTTATGAGAATTTTTAGGATTTATCTTTTTTTTCTAACGCGTGTGGTGAGGATTAATATAGAGGCTTCAAAAGGAACCGTCAATTAGCGAGATTAAAAAAGTTTAGAAATAATTTATATGCAGATTAAAGACTTATTTTAATTCATTTTTTATAATGGCATGGGAGTAATTTATATGCAAATTTAGATAGTTATTTAATTCATATTTTACAATGGCATGGTGGGTAAATTTTATGCAAATTTAAAGGGTTATTTAATTCATATTTCATGATGGCATGATGGCCAATTTTTATGTATACAAATTTAGGAGATTATTTTTATTTCATCTTTCATAATGTCATGGTAGGTAATTTTTAAAAAATTATAATAGATATAATGACTATTATTATTAGAGCTACATGACGGATGACAGATCTATAATTATAGCTACATGATATATGGTGTGATGTCAATTACATAGAAAACATATCTAATTGCTACTAAGATTTCTATCTTCAATCGATGATAGTATGTTTCTGATTGTTGTGAGAATTTCTATAATTTTATCTTTTATTTAGCGCATCTCGTGACGATTAATAAGAATGCTCAAAAAGGAAAAAAAAGCAAGGAAACCATACTCTTTTATTTTTCTTCTCTAGGCTAGTTTTCTTTCTTCTCCCTATTAAAAAAAGTACGTGGATTAGGTATTCTTTCTCGAACCAGTGCTTCCTCGGATGAAGGTTATTGAGATAGGGGCTTCAGTACTTGGTTGACCGCCCGGTGGAAGACCGAGTTCTACCACACAAGGGTAGCGAGATTAGGCACAAAATATCTGTTTTGTATAAAGATTTTTAGAGTCTTTATGAAAAAAAGTTATGGGATCGTTTAGTAGCATAAATTTGTAAATGAAAAAAATTGACAAAAAATGAGAGTAAATTGAAAATGGAAGAAATATGCAAAAAAAAAAGAAATTTGTTTTCGTTGAGCGTTGAACTCACAACCTTTCGTAATGGCAAAGGTGGGTAATTAATTAAAAATAAATTAAAATGGAAAAATCTGCAAAAAAAAAAGAAATTTGCTTTCGTTGAGAATTGAACTCAAAACCTTTCATAATGGCAGAAGTGGGTAATTATTTAGAAAACAGATCTAATGACTATTAGTATTTCAATCCGCCAATTGATGGTTGGATGTTTCTAGCGTACTTTGAAATTAGTGTATATTTTGTTTTAAAATTAGTGCAGCTTTTGAAACGTAATAGTAAGATTTTAGATCGACCGCATCCTTTGGTCATACAAACTAGATGGCATGCCATCGACTCACCACATGTCCAAATCCCATATCTAGGAGCAAGTAAATATCCCAGGCCAACAATTGACCACGCAAAGGGCCACCTATCAGTTCAGAGCTCCATCATCATGCACCGCCCTTCCCCATATGTTGGGTTGTTGGCTCTACCTATGCACCGCCACACGTCTTTCCATGCATATGGGCCCTATATTCCTAGGTATTTTTAGATAGATACGGGAGTGGATAAAAATAGGTCTTCTGTGTGAATTTTTAGGAAGGAGCGGATAGATGATGCTAGAGATGATCGACACCTCCATGCAATGTTCAGATTGTTTTTCTAGTCCCAACTCTCACTGTGAGTAAAATTATTTAAATTTCTTGGATCCCAAATAAGCCTCGGACATGGAAAGAAGCTGAATGTAAGGGAAGGTAAATGGCAAAAGATAAGTGCATGGTTGAAGATCAACATAAGGTCACCAGGGCACGGATAAGCGAGTTTAGTTGAGGTTAACTTAAAAGTGGTGCCACCTCAATTATGGTCTTATTTGGATGCACCTAACTAATTATTAGCTACTAAAATTCAGTTTGTTTAAATCTAAACAGATTAGCTAATAAATCAGCTAACACGTGTACACTCTATTAGCACTTATTATCCGATTAGTTGCAGCTAATTTCTAGTTGATGCAAACAAGGGCCTAAGTCTACTCTGTCGAGATACATGTGGGACTGCCATCACCCCGTGGTACCAGCTGGCCTCTCAAATGTGTGATTGCCATCACCTGGTGCCGTACCAGCTAACCTTCAAATTTTAGTACTTAGGTGGTGTTTGTATATAGGGAAATAAGAGGTAGGACAGAGAAATGAAGGGTGCGATAAGACGATAACCCCTTAACATTTGTACAGAAGTCTAATTCACACCTCCATCTTCAAAATTGGATTTTTAATATCCTAAACTAAGCAAAACTAGACAAATAACCCCCTTTGGGTGGTTTTGGTGAGTGATTTTGAGGAAAAAATCTATATAACCCACACACATGTATATGATAGTCTACATCACATATTCACAGTAGCTAGGTGTAGATTTGTTTTTCCTTGTTTTGATGACATGGCACATTGAGGGCGACTTCACTCATATCCTGTCACACGCATCAATGCATGCCTGCCTTGTTGGATGCGCGCCTCTCCCCTGCCTCACCTGCTTTGGGGAGTGGTTGCATGCGAAGCAGAGGAAGATGCGGTGATTGGCAATGCAGGAGGGGGCGGTAAGTCGGTGAGACAGGCATGCATCGAAGCGTCTGAAAATTGGCACTAAATGTGAAATGTCATCAAAGTAAGAAAAAAATCTATACCTGGAGAGATGTAGACTACCATGTATATGTCAAGGGTTATATAGATTTCTTTTCTCAAAACCATTCACCAAAACCACCAAGAAGGTTATTTGACTGGCTTTATATAGTTTAGGGTGTTAAAATCTGGATTTGAAGGTGGGGGTGTGAAGTAGACAACCATGTAAAAGTTTGAGGGTTACGTAGACTTTTTCACCATAAAAAAACAAACACCAGCTTAGGATTGACCGAAATTAAACCGAGACATTAGCCACCTTGGGGTGATGAATCGCTTGATTAATTTATCCTAATTGGTATATTTGTTAGACACTATAGCTTATTTTAATAGAAAAATAGGCTAAATCCGTACTTTATAAAAAAAATCATAAAAGACAAACTATCATATTCTATCCTAAAAATGAAAGACAAATTTTTAGTCACAAGAAATTAACTAAATGTCCCTATTTAACCCGATATGATGCCTTCATACCCTTTTCCATTTGGATCTCAGTGCAAAATCTGCCAACAATTTGAACTACAGATTTACTGCCCAGCGAGGATCATGATGTATGG
Source organism: Paspalum notatum (assembly GCA_022530915.1). NCBI lineage: Eukaryota > Viridiplantae > Streptophyta > Magnoliopsida > Poales > Poaceae > Paspalum > Paspalum notatum. The sequence continues at coordinate 19,690,769 of CM039686.1, forward strand.
TCTTATATTAATTGGGCAACCAAATGTCTTTTTCGACAGAAGCACACAAATAGAATGCTTGCACAAAGTCATCCCTGTTTTAAAATCCTCTTGTTAGCTTTTTCCATGGAAAATCACCATCTCGATGCGTTGGAGCATTTGGACAACAAAAAATTGCTTTGACTTCAACCATTATCCCAATCCACAACAGAGGCATGCGGACTGAAAGATATAAATATATATAGCTATAGATCATGCACTACAAGAATCATGAGAATTTTCGGCGGCTTAGATAATTTTCTGCGGCTAAATCTAACCGCCGAAAATTATAGTATTATTTTCGGTGGCTTGAAGTGAAAGACGTAGGTCGTGATACAAACCGTGTTAGATTCTGATCTGGGCGATGATATGTATTTTATTTTTTCTCTGTTCAACACTAATTTTCGGCGGCTGGTAGCTGTGGCCGCTGAAACTTATTGGTCTAGGCCTCTAGGGTTGATTTTCGGTGGCTACCTAAAATCGCCGAAAATAAGTTTATTTTCGGCGGCTTGTTGCTGAAAATAAGCATATTTTCTTCATAAGAGGCAGCCAGAAACCGCTGAAAATAAGGCTTTTGCCGCCGAAAATTGGTAGTTTTGGCTGCCGAAAGTCAACTAGATTCTTGTAGTGATGACTTTGTGAATGGCTAGAAAATAAATCTTTCACTTGGACTATGAATAATTGTGTTCACTTTATACTTATAGGGTGTTTGGTTTAGAGAACGAGGTGGCCCATCATTTTCTCACTCTTTATTTATTTTGTTTCATTTGTGGAATGAAATAAGTTGATCCATCATCATCTCGCATTGTTCACAAGCTAACAATTAGTATAGGCATGAGTAGTGTGGCGGAACCGCCGATTTAATACGGGCTAAGTACACCTGCCACCACTGGCCCACAGTGCACTTAGACCGAACTAAACTCGGTGGTCCGTCGAGCTACCCAGAAGGGCACTCGATGAAACCATCTCTCAGGGATGCCGACATCACACACGTTAAGCTCTCGGAAGAGCCACAACAATTACAACAACCCACCATTTCATACAGACATAATTTGATTGAGTACAAATATTTTTGCTCAAAAGGAGTACAAGGTAGTGGAAAAGAACTTCAAAATGAACCTCGCAGCGGAATACATATCGTTACAAAGATGTAACGTGCAGCGGAAAGTAAACCTCAAGTATGACCTCGAGCCCACCGTAGTCATCCTTGATCATAATCTGATATGCACCTAAAAGAAAAATATCAACAACAAACGGTGAGTTCGTGGGGAACTCGTAGGACTTACCCGTGGGCGGTTTCAGCCCGACACATTTGAGATTATGCAAGGCTCTTTGGTGGACTGACTTCTAACCCGCATAAGCTTACTAGAAGTGGGTCCTTAGCCATTGATTGTTTATTTAAAACATGTTATCATAAGATAGCAGGATTTGACAACTGCTACCTCTTAGTTGTGATTATCAACATTATCATAGGGGGAAAACTTGCAGAAAAATAAAACATGAACGCATGCCCCGTCCCAAGATTCATAGAGCCCCAATCGAACTCTTGGGAGTAGCCGTCTCAGGAGCGATGCCCCTATACGTCGGGTCATCCCTCCCTCGACCTCGAAGCATCTCCCAAATCCACCAACCTCCTCTCAGTGGATGGGCAGCGCTATGAATAATCGGACGGATCATACTTATCCAAGCATGTTGTATATAAAACATGATTATAAGCATAAAGTATTTAAGTTGTTACTACGTTGCCCGGCAGTGATATTTGGCATTCTCACACCTGGTGAGCATCAGCGATTCGAATCGATTTTTAATTCCCGGGAATAACTAAAAATGCCAGAGGCCCATATGCTTACTCACACGACGGCTTTCCCACATATGGTCCCCCGCCTCCACTTGTCCCATCCCAAGTTCGATTCACTCCCGTCTGACCTCCGGGTTGTGCCCCCATGACGAGCCTGCCGGCATCCCGGTCTCCCCGTCATGAGTACCAAGCTCCCCCGGACCACCTTCCTCTCAACCAGTGGGTAGGAACGTGTTTCTGTTCTCCGGATGACACAAGTAAGGTTTCACCGGCCCCATATACCGGATAAGCACTCTAGCAATGTTATGCCAATCAGCAGGCGAACAGCGGACGGGCCTTAATCGACTCGGGCGGAGTCCACCAATCACATTATCACAATCTCATCATATCAAACCATATCTCCGCCCGGTCTCAACTTATCATCAAGTCATAACAGATTTCCTTTCGATTCCAAGGTTTTGTAAAAACATTTGTAGGCCCTATCATCTCGCGAGTGAATACCTTCACTCGTCTTCTACCGTCTAAGCAGGGCTAAGCATAGACTTCGTTTTATCCTTTCTACTTTGGGCATCAAGGATTTATGCATGTGGGGTTTCATAAAATCCCTAAACGTAATGCACAAACAAGAATAGGGTGGTGAGACTCCCTAGATGGGTGAAAATGCCTAAGGGGCCTACCTTTGTTGTTGACAACTTGAACAAACTAAACTACTGTTAGTTTGCCGGGTTGTGAGGCTGTGCCCCAGGCAACCCCTTGTTACAGGGACGGCCAACTCAGCGACACGTCGTCTTCGTGCTCCGGGTTCCACTTGTCGTCTGGCTTCTCGATCAACGGTAGATCCTGCGTCGGCTCCTCGATCTCGTGGTCTATATGCATGCCAGATATGTAAATGAGTGTAAGGATGCAATGCAGGATAGAGTGCAGTAGAAAATCAACCCACGGTGGATACTACATGTCAAAGTAAACAAGCCTTCTCATTTAAGGTCTACCTCCCGAGGAAAGCATTCATACTCTCCTAGGACACCCTGCATGCCATCTTTTAAGAAATCGTATAAACCATCACCTAAAGCTAGCTCAACTAATCATATTAACTAAACTAGCTTACTCTTAGAGTGTAATTAGCAAAAGAGTTTACCTAATACAAAACAGTGGTTTAAACATGCACATATATACTTTCTGAGTCCTATGTATCATGTACAAGCTACCAAAGTTCTCCTGAGATTTTCCTAGCCATTTAACCCCATTTTTTTCTTATTTTCTTTCCTAGCTAGTGGCACTTTGTCCATTTCAAAACACCACTCAAACTTGACATGCACAAACTCATATTTCACCAGTGACTCTTATCAGTTATCTAGTGCATAGGAAAAATACCAGATGACTCATTCTAGCAGGTTTCGCATGGTGTTCACTTTTTAATTAATAGAAAGGTACATTATGCAAATATAATGGCAAAGCCCCACCTAACAGCAAGCACTATGGCCATAAAGTTTGTCATAGTGTTCTCATGTGCTACAAAGCATACTGACCAAGTTTTACCATTTTAGAAGTTCATCTAGATCATTTTTTTCTATTTATTTTCCTTTTACATACATGCACAAAACCGAGGGTAAAATGGTCATTTCACTCATCCACATCATACCCATTCGATAGATCTATTCAAGAGGAGTCTAACGCCACTGAGTTTGTCCATTTTGGATTTTTCTGTGATTTTATATGATTTTCCAAAGTTCATACCTAATTTAAATGCATCTAAATAGAAAAATACTCAGACTAAGGACCCGAACGTAATTAACCATAGCTTTCGGGGGTTAGCATGCAAGAATCACCAGACTCATACCACAGTGCACCGAATGACTTTGTGAAACTTCAAAAGGTCGGGGGCCGGATCGCAAAATCTCCTTCTTCTTCTTCCTCGGGCCGACGGGTGACGGCGCGCGACGCGGGGAGAGGCGCGGCTGCGCCGGCGGCGGGGAAGCCGGACTTGGAGCCGAGGCGGCACCGGACGGTGGCCTCGACCTCGAGGGTTTGTTCCCCCTAGGTCTAGTCGTGCGGTGAGGAGCGTACGGGCGGCGCGGGCGGTGAACTGAAGGCGGTCACGGCGCGGCGGTGCGCGGCGGAGCGGCCTCGATCCCGCGGCCCAGTCGGAGGCGGAGGCCTCGGAGGTGCGTCCCAGATGCGCGAGGGGATGGCGAGCCCGGCGGTGGCGGTCTGGAGGCACGGGGACGGCCCGGAGAGGGCTCTCCACGGCGAGCCCGTGGGCGGCACGGGTGCACGCGAGCGGCGCGCGCGGGGAGAGGTGGAGGAGGCAATGGCGGCGGCGGTATCTAGCGCGTTGGGTGCGCGAGACCGACGCGGAGCTGGCGGTGGGGTCTGGAGCACCGGGAGGCGGTGGAGGGTGGTACGCGATGGGGTGAACCGGCGGTGAACCGGAGCGACGGCGGCGCGGGCTTGACGTCGAGCGGAGGTGGATCTCGGTGCCGGGTGGGGGAGAGGCGACGAGGTCTAGGGCGTTAGGTGCGCGGCGGAGTGGGGAGTGCGGCGGTGGTGGCCTCGGGGCGAGCGGGGGTCGGACGGCGGCGGCGCGAGCTCGAGCTTTGAGCTCGGGTCACCCATGGTGGACACGGACAGAGAGCGAGAGAGAGGGAGGGGTGCTCGGGTCTTCGGAGCTGAGGAAGTGAACGAGGGGCGGGCGAAGGAGGTCGCGGCCTCGGCGCGGCAAGGGCAGGCCGGGCAGAGCAGGGCAGTGCGGCAAGGACGGCGGCGTCGGAGACCGGCGGCCGCGTGGCGTCGGCCGTGCAAGGCGCCGGACACTCCCTTGGATCGAAGGGCCCACCTGTCACTGACCCCGGGAGAAGAAAAGAGAAAATGTGTTTTCCCCACTGCTGTAAACCGCCGTTTTGACCAATTTGGAGACCGAATTTGGGAAAATGGTAATTGGAGGAATTGTTGTACTCTCAAAGCTATACAAGTTTGTCAATTGGCTCATATTCAAATTCGGCCGGCAAATATGAAATTTGTTTGAATTTATGCAACAGCCATAGGTAGGGACAGGGTAGGTCCTCTGCTTGGGAGGGGAAAATACCCTAGTTATAGGCCTCTACTCCACTTGCTCCTTTTGACAAATTTGTTGGGTACTTTCTAAACTATATTTCATCTCATTAGGGCAGGTCATGAAAATGGCTCTACGGGTAAGAAATTCTCAAATTACCAGACTGGACAGAGTAGGGGTGTGTTTCTGGGCTGACAAAATTTGGTTGAAAAGACCAATTTGAATTCATATTATGACCTGACTCATATTGACAAAGTTGTTTCCTAGATCATTACCTACAACTTTGTTAATATGATCCTCCTCTAAATCACAACATATTTTGAAATACAACCCCAATCTTGTTTAGGATTTTGGTAAAACAACAGATTTACTCTAAGTAAAGCTTTTCTTGTTTTCAACTTTTGAAGTATCAAATGAAGGCCAATCACTTCCACAATAGGTGCATTTGAAAGGTAAAAAGTTCAATTTCGTTTCATAGAAAGGGAGAATGTAAAGTTGTATAGTGAATTCAAAAGTAATTTCAGAATCAACTTTGGGGATGAGCTAAAATTTCAGATTTGAGAAATTTTGACCTAGTGGTTTATCTACCAATCCCTCATTACTCTCTTGAGCATGATTTAGTTTTAATTCATCATTAGTTTACGTATAATTGTGTGTACGGCTTCTGAGATGCCAGGGGCATCACAAGTAGTGCGTTCATTCTACCAAATTTTGTGAAGTGAGTTGATCCATCCACCCCCATTCTTAATGGGTAATTCATCAAACCAAGCATCCTAAGGTTTCATTTTCAATGAATAACATAATAAAATGTGGGGCACCTCACATACTCTCTCTCTCTGTGTGTATTTAAATATAAGTCATAGTTTACTTTTTTTCAACATCTTTAATTATTTATTAGTCTTATTTTAAAAAAGTATAAGTTAGTATTTCTTTGTTATGATTTGTTTTATCATTGTAAAGAGTTTGAGCGTGATTTGTTTTTTATATGTCTACATAAATTTTTTTGAAGAAGAGACGAACTGTTGAAGTTGTCAGAAAAAATCAACCACGACTTATATATAAATATGGAGAGAGTAGTTCTATACGGAGTTTTCCATCAAAAGAAAAATAGGAGAGGAGCTTTTGCTAACTAAGAAAAACATTAATTACACGAAAATTGTGAAAAGAAAAAGGTAGGACCCTGTAATACATGAACAATAGATGATACAAGTATCTAGAACATCTTTTTGAACAGTTAGAACCGTATTTTTTACGGTAACCGGACGCACGGCAGCACTCAACTCACACACCAGGCACACTCCCAAAGGGAATTTTACGATAGCGAACGATTGAAAGATGGCAGACTAGTTGATAGATCAGTTAAAATACGTACGCGCGCGGTAGTATAATAATGAGAAAATATTTTATATTCCCCCTTACCTTTTGAACGACAACTGCACTTGCACTCCACCAAGCTCTTGTCTCTTTGCCTGCTGTGCACGCAGATAATTGAAGTGCTAGTATATTTGCTACTGTACCACAGACTCTCTCCCAGGGCTTCTCCAACATGCTCCTGATCCCCTGTCGTCGTCTTCTACTGCTCACAATTAAGCAAATGTGTATATCTATAAAAATGTGCGCCGGCCGCCTACAGATAAATCTCACTCTCGCTCGTGTCTTTCTCGTTGGTGTATGTAGTAGTACACGCGCATGTACTGCTGAGTGCTGACGACTATAGCAGCTACTGCTATATACTAGCTGCTGCGGCAGTTAGTTAGGTGTCCCTGTTGGTTGCATTGGCACTGCTGTGGGATCAGATCAGACGTTAGGCTCTCCAATGAAAGCAGCGCAGCAGCCTCTTTCTGCAATGTTGTTTTCCCTCTTGTCATCACGTACTACCTTCACTTGGCTGAGTGGCTGGAGAGCTATCTAGCTAGCTAGCTAGCAACAACATGATACATCAAGGCCAAGGCATTATTGTCCTGTCCTCCTTGTCTAATTCTCGTTCCATTAGCCGTCTCGTTTGTTTCCTAGCTAATCACATGTCTTTCGATCTCGTGTTTCATTAATTAGATTATTGGAGCAATGCAAAGCTAGTCATTCTTTATGTCAATGAACTGATGATCCACATACTACAGCATATGGCACAGGAATGAAACCTACCTACTGGAGTATATAAACTTCAATTTGGAAGCTAGATATAATTCTACCACATGCACGAAGTCAGAATAAAAACATTATCGAAACCATATGCCATAGTGCATCATATTTTCTAATTGAAAAGAATTAAAAATGAAACCCTGCCTTTTGTTGCGGGGATCTTTAAAAACATTTGAAGATAGGAACATTGATCGTATGTGATTGTAGGACACCTTGTTGCCAGCATGAAAAAGGTGCGCAACAAAGAGAGAGAGAGAGAGAGAGAGAGAGAGAGAGAATAGTAATGATGTGGAGAAGATATGAACAGATGACCATTAGAGATGGTTATCGAAGATTGGATGGCTCAATTCAAACAATAATAGAGATGACATGGACCTACGTCTTGAGGAAGAGGAATTAGTATGCTTACTGGATTTTCAATGCTATGATCCACTATGGTGAGAGAAATACAGAGGAGGTAGAAGACAAATGGCTCGTAGAGACGGTTGACAAAGATCGGACAGCGCAAATACTAGAGGCGACTCTTAGTGGGTCGGTGGATGATGTTGCATAGTTTGAGAATGGAGGAATAATAGAATTAAGGACCCTGTCTAATTAGTACGGTTTTGCAGTGGTACATGTGTTTGAATTAACCCCGCATGCAGTTACTACTTGGATCTACCACGCTACTACTAGTACTGTAGCTAGCTACAAAACGATGACACACAGTAGCAGCGGGGCTACTACGTCCCCATGTGATCCCCAATATATATTTTTATCGTCAGCTGGTCCTGCTTCGATCCCGCTTGGCTTGTGTACAAACTGCCCTCACCTCCAACATTCCCAACTTCAATTTTCCGTGTAACTGTAATGTCGACCAGTTGCCAGCCAAAAACGCCTACATGGCTTTTGGGGCCAAATGCAAATTTTATGCTGGATTGTGATTTGGGAGTAGTATGACTATATAATTTTGCAGTCTTGTTCGTAACAAATAACATTGTCACGCTTGATGGAGGACAGAAAGACGAACGTTAAACATATAAATATACCCTAAACGATCATCATGTATCAGTAAGTATATAAAGAATGGTTGCTCCGATATGATGAGGCCTCTGCAGTATAAGGAGAGGAACAAATTAAGGGGGTGTTTGTTATGCATGGATCGTCAGAATCAGGATAATGCACGTCATCTACTAAAATGTAGGCAAAAATGCATAGTAGTAGATTGTGTTTTGGAGCGCAAAATCCAATGATGAAAGGGAAATTGTATTTAGTTTTTATGAGATAATACTAATTACCTAGATTCTCATTATCTCTAACAACCAAACACTCCTTGTTGTTGGCTGGAAAGTATATATGTCCAACTAGCCCGCTATGACAACGGAATGCCGTGCCAACGCGCTGTGCCTCACTCTCGGTCCAAGCACGGCACAACAGTGGCGAAATCGTGCCGAGCCGAGCCCTAGCCCGCTGAGACGCGTCGTGCTCACATCTCATATTTGAAAAAATAAAAAAAAAAGCAAAAATGTGCACGTAGAGAGGTTTGAACCGTGGTTGTTTAAAATGAGATAATAGTAATTAGACTGACTACTTTTTTCTTTCTCTGGAAAAGAAGTGTTTAGTTTTTAAAAAAAAATATTATCTGGATTCCTATTATCTCTAAAAAAAAAACAACGCTCCCTGAACTGCCCACCATTCTTTGGCCGGGAATAAGGGGGAAGAGACGCGAGAAGTGACATCATGGGAATAATGGGAGCATGCACGATGGAAAATGCGTCGCCGTCCGTCCTACATACGGCACAGGCCAGGCTGACACTCATCCGATCGACCACGGCAACGGTACGATCCAAGCCGTACGTCAATATATGTCACCGTACGTGCCCGGCATCCGATCCGTCCTGTCCGGCCGTGTACTACGTGTGGATCATCTGCTGCTGCTCTCTGCTCTGCTCTGCACCCGCTGTGTATGCCATATACATCGTCGTCCTTACCAACGTTCTCTACCTCGTTTAGCTGCACGCCCTAGCAACCACCATCAGTCCACCACCACCACTGTCCAGTGCTATACGACGACGACGATCGAGTACTATACTTATAGCTCTAGCACTATGGATCGATCGACATGTGTCAGGAGGACGATACATGCATGCCACTCTTCACGAATACCTGATGCAGAGTTGCAGGTCTCGCTCGCAGTGTATATATACAGTGCCTCTAGCCGCCTCAGACCAAGGTCACCGTGAAGTACATTCGTACCGTCTGCGCAATTATTATTTTTTCATCCTATGTACAGTGCGCAAACAACGTTTTCCACACTCATTTTCATTCTCTGGTGACCCTGACTGACGATCCATCGTGGTCGTATGCTGTAGGTACCCTTGTACAGTACTCCTACGCTGCTATAGCTAGTAGTACACCGTACCTCTACACACTACACACATCAGCACAGGCAGCCCTGTGGACCGTGGCACGCACAGCTAGCTAGCTGCAGCACACACAGACATGCATGCATGAAAGTGCCCAAAGTTAAAGGTTGTCAGTCAGTAATAAGGAGGCTAGTAAATAATAAAGGTAATAAGTAGAAAACCTTTTAGGAGTATTTATTTGCTGCTGGTGGTAGTAGAGTCGTAGCATTCCTTTTCTTTTCTGGGCTGTAGTTAATTAATGACGGCCTAGCTAATACAGCATGTGCAAGCAAAAGTATATATGTGCCGTTGAAGTATAACTGTATAGTATACGCGACAAAGGTCAGTGGTGCTCATGATCGAGCTCTCATCTGACACCGTGTGCATGCATGCATGCAAGATATAGATATGCAGCCGGCAGCCCCAAAAAAACACTGTCACCTTGATCTATCCCTTTCTACAACTTAATCATAATGGAATCATAGCGATGCAACTGCCCCTAATTTATTTTAATCAGTACTACTAGGCTACTAGCTACGACCAACAACGACCTGTTTGGCAACACTACCATTGGCTTCGGCTCAAGCCTTCCTGTGAAATCATGCAATAAACCGGCCTCGTCCTCTTATTTTGCATCCAACGCAGGTTTCCTACGCATGTTGCCTGATTGCGCCTAAGTTTCTCCTGTTGTAGTATAGAGTCATTTCTATCTACCTATCTCTCCAAAACCAAATAGCAGCTGTGGTCAAGCAGGGTTTTTTTTAAGCTTCAGCGGTTCATATATAGGAGCCGCCAACACTGTAGTATAATGCAGTAACTTAAAGCCGTATAGGCATCATTCAAGAAAACTAATAATTCAAGCATATCCCTGCCTGCCATATATATATTTTGGAAGGACCGGAGTACATGGAGTGCCCCTCTCTCTCCCTCACAATTACTAAGGCGGTTGCTGTACAGTCCCTCATGCATAGATCAGAATGTCTTCAATTTTTGGGTTGCATCTATCTATGTAACCTATATAAGTGAAGTCCACTAATTATCATTAACTATATTTTTCTCAACATGCAAGTTGTCCATGTCATCTAGAAGTCCACTAAGTTAGAAACCATGCATGTCATCATCCACTAAGAACTTCTATCATAGCATCCATACATGCAACTATTAATCAATACGAATATCGTCCTACAAAATCCCTACATCAGAAACACGATTAATCGCTTAAGAATCAATCTCTTAACCAAGGTGAACATATTATCAATTATAAATGTTCCTTACAATCATATCAATGTTACGACCTTCAAATTTTACTTAAAAATAGTTTAAGAATTTCTATAGCAACGCGTGGGGTACCATCTATTATATCATATGCAGTAAACACGTTTCAGTTTTCTATCTCATCTTATTGAGTACATTTTGATTGAATTTTTAATAGACAATATAGCTGTATTTCTGTTTGAGATAATACTTTTTCCGTAATATTTCAAGCTTACTATTTGTTGGCACATTTTTTACATTAATTATTAGTAGAGTGTGGGTGTCTCCTCATCAAGTGACTGATATTTAACTTTCCATCAGTCACATTTTACAACCATCCGATGTTCATCTAACGGTTCCCCTATGATGACTAAAGAAATCAATATATCAGCCACGTTTTATACCACCACTTAGGTGACCAATGAAATTCAATCCATCAGTCACATATTAGAGTTACATATAATACAGTACAAAACAATTATGATGCAACAATATATAGTAAATTTTGTGTATATAATATATATGTAGTAATTAACAAAATAGACACAAAACACATATAAAAATAATTTGACTGATGGATACACAAATACCAAGTGACTAAAGAGGAGTAAATTTGTTATTAGTAATATAGTCGCCAAAGTCCAAAAGACTCACTTTCATGAATTTAAGGGAGAGTATTGCCTGCACCCATATAATTGAGTCATGCCTGCCCCTATCTATCTAGTATCTATCTATGTCTAGGCCTCTCTAGCTCGCTAGGCAGCGAGTAGGACTGTGCTGACTGCCGAGTTAAAGGGAGGCCGGCCCTAGCTAGCCTAGAGCTTATCTTTCAGAGCCCCAGTTATTGAGGACATTAATTAGAGCTAAGGTGCACACCAAAGCGAGTGATACTGCATTAAAAGGCCGCGGGGCAGCTAGTATATGTGTGCTGAAGCTAAGCTAAGCTTAGGTGGATGTGGAGTACTATGTGCATGTCTATCCCTGCACCAAGTGTCAAGTGTGCATAGTGAGGACCATGTACTCTACTGTAGTAAGTGTGTGCATGTAGTAGTCCCCCTCTCCCTCCCAGCCCCCACATATATGCTTATGCCAATGCAGTGCACTGCACACACACATACTATGCACCTATTCCTTGGTTGGCCTCTTTATAAGAGCATACTTTTCTTCCCTGCAGCCTTTTGCTACAGCACTCTCACTGCATACACACAGGAGAGAGAGAGAGAGAGGAAATCCAAAAGTTGAGAGGGAGCCTGAGTATTAGGCTATTAGCTCGCTCGCCGCAGGCAGTCAGGCATCTTGTCTTGTTGCTCTTTCCTTGATCCATCCATGGTGCTTTTGCAGCTGCTGCAGTGCAGTGCTCCCCATCCCCTCCAGCTATAGCGATTAGTGCATGAATCCTCCTCCTCCTCCTCCTCCTCCTCCTCCTGCATACCTCGCTCGCCATAGTTTGCAGCAGCTAGCAGCTACCTAGAGCTCCCGAGCATTAGATCAACACAGTACATCGAAAGAGTAGTGCCAGCAGCAGCAGCAGAGCAGCCACGCTCACCCACCATCACCCTCCATCAGGCCTGCTGCAGCCTTGCGTCGTCGCATTGATCAAGGTATGTAGTACATCGTTGGATGCTACCGGCGTGGTCATGCATACATACATATATATATGTCCAAGTTCTTCATTCGATTTAATGGCGTCGTCGATCGTCTGTGGATAGCACACGGCTTTAATTTCTTCATTCCAACAACTTTGATCATCAACATAGGTACCGTACGGTTTTGCAAGATATGGATCATAGCTTCAGCGACATGATCTTGAGCCAGAGCGCATGGAGCGGCGGCGCCGGCGAAGGCGGGGCCGTCTTGCTGCCACCGGAGGTGGGGGGCGTCGAGGGCGGCGGCAGCATGACGGTGCTGGAGAGGCTGGTGCTGGACGAGGCGCTGGCAGCCGCGATCCTGGAGCTGCAGGGCATCCAGGCGCCCGCCTGCGGCGGCAAGGTGGTAGCGGTGCCGCCGCCGGCCGCCGGTGGCGGCCTCATCGGGGAGCCCGTCGCCTTCGTCCCCTCGATGGCGACGACGCCAACGCCCTCCTACACCGACGTCGACGCGGATGTCCTGCAGCGACAGCAGCATCGCCATCGCCATCAGGGCGCGATGGTGGGGATGGCGCCCGACTACGACCTCACACCAGCAACAGCCGCTGTCGTCGCGGTAACTACTGCGCCACCGCGGCCAGCGTTCACAAACAACGCCGCAGTAGTTGACGGCGGCGGCGGCCTCGTCGTTGATGCACCGCCGCCGGTCTTCTCGTGCAACGACACCGACGCGCCGGCGGTGGCAGTGTCAGTGTCAGTGACAGCGACAGCGACTGCGACGACGAGCAAGCAGCAGCAGTGTGACGAAGGAAGAGGAGGAGGTGGCGATGGCCGGAGGCAACGCCGGCCAAATAGGAAGCGGAAGGCTGCCGAGCCGGCGACCTCTGTGCCGGCGGCGCAGGAGAGCACGCTGTGCAGCCTCCTGGCGTCGAGCGCCACCGGAGAAGGCGGTGGCATCCAGATCGCCTTCAGCACGGCGAGCCCGGTTGCTGCTGGCGGCGGCAAGAGGGCCAAGACGTCGGCGTTGAGCAGCAGCGGGTCGTCCAGCATCAGCTTCGACGGCAGGAACGCCGGCGGCAACGGCGGCGGCGGTGGAGTCGACGACATGTACGAGCCGGACACGGAGGCGCTGGCGCAGGTGAAGGAGATGATCTACCGCGCGGCGGCGATGCGGCCCGTGTCCCTGGGATCCGAGGACGCCGGCGAGCGCCCGCGCCGCCGCAACGTGCGCATCTCGTCCGACCCGCAGACGGTGGCGGCGCGGCAGCGGCGGGAGCGCATCAGCGAGCGCCTCCGCGTGCTGCAGAAGCTCGTCCCCGGCGGCGCCAAGATGGACACCGCCTCCATGCTGGACGAGGCCGCCAACTACCTCCGGTTCCTCAAGTCCCAGGTCCGGGACCTGCAAACCCTAGACCGCCGGAACTACGCAGCGAACGCCAACAACGCTACCATGGCTGGGTCGTCGCTGGGCTACAACAATGGCAACGGTTTCACCACCATGGCTGCCTTCGGCTTCCCAGCAGCAGCCGAAACCCTACGAGGAGGAGGAGGAGGCGTTGATCGAGCATGCAGCTGATTTAATTTAGCAATTTTATTAGTTGGATGGTAGAATTGTAACACCCATGCATGTTGTTGTTAACTTTTTTAATGTTTGTCCAATGTGCATGATGAGACCATCTATCTTATGATCTTATTATTAGTAATGTAGAATTCATCATTATTACCTCAAGGAAGTCTAGGAAGAAAAAGAAGATGATCATATCGATGACGGGCAATCATCAAGAATGCAAATCTGCCTAGTTTTCAATATTAACTTCTGTTTCCTTTTTTTAGAGAGATAGGAAAAAAAGATCTCACTTTATTTGAAAAACCAATCCAAGTTACATGTGCATGTCTTGAGAAACTTGATTTCATTGGGGATTAGTAAAAACTTAAACCTCCTTTTTGCCGAGCACAAGGCAAAGGGCTTGGAAAGCTATGGCGCCTTTTTTGAACTAGCTAGCTTTTCTAGGGTTATCTCGAGTTCGAGCCCAAACAGCAGCAGCTTAGTCGTCTCCATCTTTTCATGTGCGTGCATGCATAAATTGCACACATCGATCCATGCAAGCTCAGCTTGCTTTCCAGTGCGTGTGCACATCATGCTCGCAAGTGCTCGAGCTTTCCAAGCCCCGATCGATCCATCCAAATGGTCTTCGTAGTATGTACTTGCAGGCTCCAAACACCATCATGGCGCCTTTCTAACACGCATTATTAAGCTGCCCCTGCTGCTGAAGTGCTGATCAAATCAAAGGCGCTTTTGCATCTATCCTTCTGCGTGCATGCAAAACCCTAGCAAATTAGTAGTAGTGGTAAAGGCGATTGAAGCCGCTGCAGGTTATCATAGTGCTATCATTGCTCGCTTTCTCGTCGTGGTCGTCGTCGATCGGAGGGAAGGGAAGAGAGAAGAAGGCATCTCTCGTCGTCGCCGCCGCAGCAGGCAAGTAAAGCGAAAGCGTACGTCGCTTAACCTAATGGTATTTTAATGGCGTCGCTCGCCGAGGAGAGGCGAGCTGAGGAGGACGACGGAGTGGAGGTGGAGCCTCGTGCCATGGCGATAGATGCCGATGAGTGGAGTGGAGCCCACTGGTCAGTGAGAGCAGCAGGGCCGGCTGAGCTTTTTAGACAGGCCTGCCTGCCGGCTGCCTGGGCCGCTGGGCAGAGTACAGAGAGAGAAGAGAGGGGCGCACACACACACTAGACACTGCTGCTGCTGCTGCTGCTGCATGCATGCATCAAAAGGGATGTAAAGGAATCATTCCCTTTCCCTTTTTGATTCAATCCAGCGCTTTGTTTAAAAGGCAAGAAAAACGGGCCGGGCATGCCTTTTGCTCCTCATCGGGCAGCGTGTCAAAAAATTCCGCGGTGGGATGATGAATCTTTAACCGGATTCGTTTTACTGTTTTTCGCCCTTATTTCATTATTTTACCATGGGCGTGCACACTTTAGCTTTGATTTGATCTATTAGAGTTGATGATCAGGAAACAAACAAAACCACGGGTGCATTTACTAATATCACGTATATAGTACGGTTTCTTATTGATTCAGTGTTCCACTCTTTCAACCATATGCATGTTAGGTAACATCCCTACTCTCTAGTAACTGCAGAGGCCGGATAATATTAGCTCAATTATCTAGCAAAACACATATATCACATCGATGTTAAGGATCTATTTGATATCAAAATATATTTCCATGACTATGGTATATAAAGATACTATGATATTATAGAGACTAGAATGTGTAGAAAAGTCTGTTATAGAAACCATGGTCTAATAGACACCATGGTATTTTTGAAATATTTGAAACTCCACTCCACCATAAAGTTTTCATGGTTTTGGGCTTTTGGCTAGCATCTTGTGTATTTCACCTCAAATACCGCTGGTTTGTGATGTTCCGTTCAAACAATATAATTTGTAGTCCCAGGAAAATGCCATGGCTTCAATAGATCTAGTTAGATAAAACCATAGACATTTACAAACTATGTTATTCTAAAAATTATTCAAAAATTATGCTTCTAAATTAGCCCTTACGAGCATCTTCCTCATTCATCTCCCCTCATAACATAGTATTTTTATGGTTTCTAGTTTATCCTATAGCTTACTATCATACTAAAGTGTCTACACCATTAGATGTGTTTATTTATTACTCTGCAAAGAACTCTACTTAAAAAACCATGGTATTTTGAATATTTGAAACATCACTCCAAGATGACAAAAGTTTTGGCTGACGACAAGAAATAGAAAGAAAGTTAGGTTTGTCCCAAATAAACCAGAGAATTTAATTGAACCAATGAATTTATAAGGGTTTTTCAAATGAGTCAATGAGATGCGGGAATCTAACCTCAACTAGCGAAAACGGTGAAACCATATCTAGTTTATTTATAGAAAAATGCTATAAATCATAGGCCTATGTCCCTATCGAACCTAAGCAAATGTGGGAGCCATATGTACAGTAAATAATTCATTAGCCATGCCAGAACCTAGAACTTACAAATTTAACCAAAGTTCATCGTGGATGATGGGCTTATTGAATTAGGTTTCTCCAGATAATTCAACAGCTAAGTTTTTCGGTTTGCTGATGAATTTGTATTAATTTTATCAATTTAGCACTAAGTTGTCAGGTTTCTAGATAATGGAGTTTTCTCGGCTCCATGTGGTGCTAGCTTATTGCTTATTTTCACTTAAATACCATATATAGTATATGATGTTGTATCCAAACAATTGATAGTTCTAGAAAATAATATAGTTTTAATGGAGCCTGATAATGCCATGGTAATTTTATACTATGATATTTTAAAGGAGGAAGTCCAATTTTGACCAGAACTATCATCTGATTCCGAATATTGACCATCACACTTCAAAAATCAGGAATATTTGACTATCCAACTTTTAAAACTAGACATATTTGGTCCCTCAACTTCAAGTAGTTTAAAGGTGATTTTTTATTTTTGGACATAAAAAATATTGATTGAATCTATAAAAAATGAATATTAATTCATTCTATATTAGAAAAATATAAAAATAGTACCAAAATTTCTCAAAATGTAATCTTATATGATAGTACCCTATTTAGAGTTATTTAGATTTTATTTAGTACCCTTCCTAGTTTGCATCCACTATTTATATATATTATCGTTCTGTACTGTATTAGATCTATATCACCCAAAAGAATTCAATGTATTATGAGTACAGAGAAGACAAGGAACACGACACAAATCTCATAGGTGTAGGCTCGACCATATAGATCCTATTTAGGCATAGAATGCCTAGATCTTAGATTTACACTGGATGCATGATTGAGTAATATTTTTTAAAAATAAGCCAGAGCTAAATCATGCAATCAACTAATAATATAATTAATATAATATAAAGTACAAAATGGTAACTTATATAGATAATGGGCATGCCTATGACAATTATATGGAAGTCAAACCTTTCTAAAGTACAAAATTGTAACTTATATAGATAATATAATTCTAGTTTTGTCCAAAGTCAAACCTTTCTAAGCTTAACCAAATCTATAAAGAAATATATCAATATTCATGGCACCCAATAGATATGTTATGAAATTGTATGGAATGACCAAATAACTTTAAAGATAGTACTAGTGGATAGATTACATTTTTATGGAAAAGAATTGTACTCATTTTGTATTTGTTTGATTCAAAATCGATTATGTAGTATTTTTAGAGATTAAATAATTTTAATTATTTAAACAAAGAAAAAACACATAGGAGACCATATATATCCGATTTTAATAGTTGGATGGTCAAACATACCCAATTTTAGAGTTTGACGATCAAATTCAGACTCGGGTGATAGAAGGCAAAAAATGAACTTTCTTCATATTTAAAACTTAGTGTGAGCATAAACGGTAAATATTAAATAAGTTGGTCACCTTCGTTTAACAATTAGTCAAAGTACCCAACCATTTAAACATGTAAAAACATATTATAAGGGATTAAATGGATTATATGCGGACTACACGCCAACATAGTTGACCAACCAACCACATCGTTAAATAACGGTTCAGGTCCAATGTACTCCCCACGTCTCACAATAAGTGTTGTTTTAGAATTCAAAATTTGTCCAACAATAAGTGATGTTTTAGGAGATTGGTTGCCATTAAAAAAATATCTATCCGCATGCATGCATGCAGACACTAAAAAATAGAAAGTTTAATCTGTTAATCAGGGGCACAGTGTCATATCTCGCCCTATTTAATCTGTCCTAAAAGCTCAAAAACAACACTTCCACAATAAGTGCTGTTTTAGGAGATTAGTTGCCATTAAAAGAATATCTATCCGCATGCATGCATGCAGACACCAAAAAATAGAAAGTTTAATCTGTTAATCAGGGGGACACAGTGTCATATCTCGACCTCTTTAATCTGTCCTAAAAGCTCAAAAACAACACTCCCACAATAAGTGCTGTTTTAGGAGATTAGTTGCCATTAAAAGAATATCTATCCGCATGCATGCATGGAGACACCAAACAATGGAAAGTTTAATCTGTTAATCAGGGGTACAATGTCATATCTCGCCCTCTTTAATCTGTCCTAAAAGCTCAAAAACAACACTTATGTGGTGTTTTAGCATTCAAAATTTGTCCCACAATAAGTGTTGTTTTAGGAGATTAGAACAACACTTATTCTGATATGAAGGTAGCTAACAACGAATAAAGTCATTTGACCTAATTTAACCCAAAAGACTACCTGATAAACGAGGGTTTGTCCGGCCTTATATGTTGTGCTCCTCCACTATAGATTTTCAATATGGGACTAAACCCAACGTCTACTTATTTTAACCACGCATATCAAATATGGTCTTCCTCGGAGCCAACAACTCGCTACCAGCACACCCTTCTACATTGTACATTCACTAGGTGATATCCAGCATCCACTTGGTGGCCGCCAGTTTTTCATTGCACATGTTGTGTCTTTTTCATTAATCTATATATTCAAACTGAAACCCATAACATGTCGGCGTGTATATGTGGTTAATTGGGCTCTTTTGTGTGCTTGGCCAAAAAAAAAAGTGTGTGTTAACAGAATTTGCATCTGTACCGTGTTGGGAAGGTTAGTCCATTCTCAGTGAGAGTTTCATTCTCATTAAATAAGGTGCCATGTCAGTAATTCTGATGATGTGACAATGAGTTAATAAGGGGAGAGATGAAACTAGATAAACATTTGTCTACACTATTGCGTAGACATGTTGTGTCACGCATGCTGACTATGAAACCACACTGAATAAAATTATGCATTCTCAGTAGTTGTTTCAACCATAATTTTAATTTTTTTTAGAGTTCAAGAGAAATTTATTTCCTAGCCCCCCAGCCAAAAGACCAGTGAGCTTTTAACCATCATCATTTACAGCATTCCTCAAATTTTAACACTGAACATCCTTACACGTACTCCTCAACCCAACAGCTCACAAGAGGAAACCAAACAATACAAACTCCTAACAGCAAGCAAAAACTCCTGAGCATCTCTGTCTTTCATGGAACCTCTCTTTTGACGTCATCTTCTCTCCTTAGTTTACCAGATTCAACACCATACTTTTCAGATCTTCTTCACGGGTCAACCATTGCAACTGGGCAGCAGTATTGGAGCATGTGCTGCAGTCTTCAACTTCTGTCCGATCTCCTCCAATACCTGTCTTTTGTCTTCCGGGCACAGAATACCCCATTCCTTGATCATGTTTGCTATCTGCCAAGAAAGAACCCCCATACATCTCCACCCTGTATTCTAAAAGCATAAGGAATTTCTAAGTTTCCAAATACACCACAAGGCAGCCGCACAGACTATCTCATGAATCTTTTGTTATTCAGCCACATACGACCAACAACAACAAAATTGTTCTCTATAATAACGCCTAAAGCACCAGACAAGATCTGCCACATTTGCCTAGCTACCACACAGTCAAAGAACAGATGTTGTACTGACTCCTTTTCACAACAGAAAAGACAACTTTCATATTCAATCTTTCTTCTCTTAGCCAAATTATCTCTAATAAGAGTCTTATTTTGCGACAGCAACAAAAAAAAATGAACTCTCAGGGAAATCTTCAAAGACCATAGTGCTGGGCTATGGACTGGATAGACCCCCCTAAAATTAATGATTTTATAAAGCGACTGCGAAGAATAGACCCCGTTAGAACTAAAATGCCACATCAACGAATCTTCTTCCTCTTTAAACACAATAGTAGAAGCTAACTGAACAACCTCCTCCCAATTCCGCATCAGATTACCATCAAACGTCCTCCTAAAAGTACATTTTAAGTCAACACCATCCCACAAATCAGCTACTGTACTATTTTTTTCATTTACCAGCATGTAAAGATTCCAAAATTGGATAGCTAGACTAGAAGACCCCAACCAGTTATCCTCCCAAAATTTTACTTTCTTGCTATCACCAATTTTCCATCTATACCCCATTTTAGCCGCCTTAGCAGTCCACATCATGCCCTTAAAGAACTGGGAAGCCCCCCTGTCTTTAGTGGCAATAATTTTAATTTTTCTTTAACTTATATGGGATTTTGGAAATACAAATATGAAACCATCTACAGAGAATGGCATTCTATAGTGCTAATCTTCGCGTTATTTTTTTTCTTCTTGTACCGCTTGCTTTTGATTTGTAGAAGACAATAAGTACGTTTGTGTGCCCAAAGTAAATCGAAGTTTCTCAAGTTGGAGCATTTAATTCCGAAAGTATATATTTGGCTAGTGGTCACAGCGGGTAATCAGTTCCTAATCACAAACGTAAGGTCCCAAAAGGAAGTAGGGACGGTGGTGTGTGGGCGAGGCCATTGGGCCTAGCTAGGCCCACGTGCGAGCGTGCTCTGTAGAAGCCCACCATCTGATATGCCAACGGGTCCAACATGTATCCTGGCCTGGCCCGGCCCCACCCAGCAGCAGCAGTAGCAGGCGTGCTGGCCCGCACATGCTTCCCCAATACGCATGCACTGCAATGTTTTTATCCGCCCATCATCACCTTTGACTGTCAAACTGATGGCTGACCATGATCAGCACAGGGTGGCACGCGTCGTGATACGTACGTGTCACTGTATATATGATGCCTTAAAAGGTGATGGACAAGGAGCAGAGGACAAGGAGCATCCTTTGCCATCGTCGATCGATCCTTGATCCTTCTTCGAAAAACAATTAATAGTGGTTGAACAAATAATCATGTGACTTAAGTGGAACAAGAAATTATAAAAAGTGAGAACAGACATTTCTACAACTTGAAAAAAACAATAGAAATCAGATGATGACCAGTGGTTTTAATTTCCTGGTGGAACAATTCAACGGTGATCAGTGGTTTTTATTGCCTCACTACAAGATTGGTTTAAAATTTCGTCGGTTGGTTTTCGTCCGACGAAATTATATGAACCGACGAATTTCCTCTCATTTCCTGTAGTGCCTGGTAGAACAAATAATGTCGATCAATGGTTTTTATTGCCTCACTGAAGGACTAGTTTAAAATTCATCGGTTGGTTTTCGCCCGACAAATAAAATTATATAAACTGATGAATTTTTTTCTCATCCCCTGTAGTGCCTGGTGCCTTGGTGGAACAAATAATGTCGATCAGTGGTTTTTATTGCTTCATTGCAGAACTAGTTTAAAATTCGTCGGTTGGTTTTCGCCCGACTTAAAATTCGTCGGTTGGTTTTCGCCCGACAAAATTATATAAACCAACGAATTTTCTCTCGTTTCCTATAGTGCCTAGTGGAACAAATAATGTACCGTCAGAACAAAAATTGCATCAGTTGAACAATCATGCTATATAGGAGAGAAAAGATTATTCTATGAGAAAAAGTTCTACAACAAGAACGAATACAAATCAGGTGATGGTTGTGGGCTTGTGGCTTCAATTACAGCCGAAACAAGAAAAATATAAACTGATAGAACAAAGGAAATAGCATATAAATCATATAATTCAGGAGCAACATAAAATTATATACTGAGAACAAAAGTATATATGTACTTGACACAAATCGTACAAAGCATTTATGGTGGCACACAGCATTCACGGTACGTCCCTAAACAACAAGCATACACTATTTTTAGCGTGCTCTTTCCGTGGATGGGGCGATGTGGAACCAAATTTTATTGGAGCCTTAATGTGTGAGCTCTTTTGACCGTTTCCACACGAATCCACTTCCAGTAAATCCCAGCATGTTGTAGCCCCGCACGTGACACATAAATGGTAGAACAACACTCATGATGAATCATTCTACTCGAATAATGAGTTGACATGTGTAAAATGATTCCAGCATACTCATAATGTTCTACATGTAAAATGAATGAAAACATGGCATAAAACATGGAAGATAGAATGAAAAAGAGCATGTAGAAGAAAGTTTGACGAGCGAGAGACGGAAAAAAAAAAGAACAGTACCCTAAAACGACCAATGCAACCGGGGGGCGAGCCATTGTGGGCCTGTATGTGGCCCGTGGGACGTAGCGGGCTTGGCGATCGACTCGCCTTGGGAGCACCAGGAAGGATCGCCCTCGGCTAATGGGCCTGGGCCGCCGTCGCCGCCTCTTTTCTTTGGGCATCCTGCACTCGTTGTAGGCGTTCTTGTTGCTGTTCTTTTCCCCCTTCTTTTCTTTCATTCACAGTATTTTTCGAAGAGCTGCAGAACAGAAGCAATTGTTGTTGTGTTGGAGTCTTGGCAAGTAAACAAAGATATCTCGAGCTGTAGGCAGCCTTGCTGTGTACTGTACGGATCGATCGATCGATGCCGCCGTGCGTGGGCAAGCAAGCAGGAAGAGGGCTACCCTATAAATTCCGATCGATCTGCTGGCCGCTTGGCAGCCTCTTCTTCTCCAACCCACTACCAATATTTTTCTTCTTTTCTTTCTTTGTTGCGCCATCGGATCGATCGGTGCCGACCTCCCTGCCCTCCCTTTCGCTCGCTCATAATAATACAGAAGATAGTCAGATAACACAGGCAGCCGTCGCAGACTCGCAGTTCATGTGGCCAAATCCCCCTTATATTTTTTTTTATGTGATATCTTTTCCCTGCAGCGAGGAGCCACTAGTAGCCCACTGCTACTTTCTTCAGTTTTTTTTATATCTATCGTCAATTAGTTTAATCATTATGTGATGGAATTCGTTTCTTTTTCTTTTAACCATACCACGACAAAGGCATGCGGCCGGACGTTACTCGGTGTCGCTTAGGCTAACATCGCTAACCTCTCTCTATCCAATAGACCAATACTCTATTACACAATATATTTTAAACTCCACTTTATTATAAGAGTACGTCTATAGTGTGTTTTGTACGTCCGGTCGTCCGGGCCTAGCGATGACCTTAGCCTTATCAGTTTATGCGACTGATACACAAGAGGTCGGTTAACGTGTATGCGACTGATACACAAGAGGTCGGTTAATGTGTAAGGCTAACTTGCAAGAGGTCCAACAATAAGTGATGTTTTAGGAGATTGGTTGCCATTAAAAAAATATCTATCCGCATGCATGCATGCAGACACTAAAAAATAGAAAGTTTAATCTGTTAATCAGGGGCACAGTGTCATATCTCGCCCTATTTAATCTGTCCTAAAAGCTCAAAAACAACACTTCCACAATAAGTGCTGTTTTAGGAGATTAGTTGCCATTAAAAGAATATCTATCCGCATGCATGCATGCAGACACCAAAAAATAGAAAGTTTAATCTGTTAATCAGGGGGACACAGTGTCATATCTCGACCTCTTTAATCTGTCCTAAAAGCTCAAAAACAACACTCCCACAATAAGTGCTGTTTTAGGAGATTAGTTGCCATTAAAAGAATATCTATCCGCATGCATGCATGGAGACACCAAACAATGGAAAGTTTAATCTGTTAATCAGGGGTACAATGTCATATCTCGCCCTCTTTAATCTGTCCTAAAAGCTCAAAAACAACACTTATGTGGTGTTTTAGCATTCAAAATTTGTCCCACAATAAGTGTTGTTTTAGGAGATTAGAACAACACTTATTCTGATATGAAGGTAGCTAACAACGAATAAAGTCATTTGACCTAATTTAACCCAAAAGACTACCTGATAAACGAGGGTTTGTCCGGCCTTATATGTTGTGCTCCTCCACTATAGATTTTCAATATGGGACTAAACCCAACGTCTACTTATTTTAACCACGCATATCAAATATGGTCTTCCTCGGAGCCAACAACTCGCTACCAGCACACCCTTCTACATTGTACATTCACTAGGTGATATCCAGCATCCACTTGGTGGCCGCCAGTTTTTCATTGCACATGTTGTGTCTTTTTCATTAATCTATATATTCAAACTGAAACCCATAACATGTCGGCGTGTATATGTGGTTAATTGGGCTCTTTTGTGTGCTTGGCCAAAAAAAAAAGTGTGTGTTAACAGAATTTGCATCTGTACCGTGTTGGGAAGGTTAGTCCATTCTCAGTGAGAGTTTCATTCTCATTAAATAAGGTGCCATGTCAGTAATTCTGATGATGTGACAATGAGTTAATAAGGGGAGAGATGAAACTAGATAAACATTTGTCTACACTATTGCGTAGACATGTTGTGTCACGCATGCTGACTATGAAACCACACTGAATAAAATTATGCATTCTCAGTAGTTGTTTCAACCATAATTTTAATTTTTTTTAGAGTTCAAGAGAA
The DNA here is from genome assembly GCA_022530915.1 of Paspalum notatum. Classification (NCBI taxonomy): domain Eukaryota; kingdom Viridiplantae; phylum Streptophyta; class Magnoliopsida; order Poales; family Poaceae; genus Paspalum; species Paspalum notatum. The sequence goes on from CM039686.1 coordinate 19,715,182, forward strand.
ATTTATTTCCTAGCCCCCCAGCCAAAAGACCAGTGAGCTTTTAACCATCATCATTTACAGCATTCCTCAAATTTTAACACTGAACATCCTTACACGTACTCCTCAACCCAACAGCTCACAAGAGGAAACCAAACAATACAAACTCCTAACAGCAAGCAAAAACTCCTGAGCATCTCTGTCTTTCATGGAACCTCTCTTTTGACGTCATCTTCTCTCCTTAGTTTACCAGATTCAACACCATACTTTTCAGATCTTCTTCACGGGTCAACCATTGCAACTGGGCAGCAGTATTGGAGCATGTGCTGCAGTCTTCAACTTCTGTCCGATCTCCTCCAATACCTGTCTTTTGTCTTCCGGGCACAGAATACCCCATTCCTTGATCATGTTTGCTATCTGCCAAGAAAGAACCCCCATACATCTCCACCCTGTATTCTAAAAGCATAAGGAATTTCTAAGTTTCCAAATACACCACAAGGCAGCCGCACAGACTATCTCATGAATCTTTTGTTATTCAGCCACATACGACCAACAACAACAAAATTGTTCTCTATAATAACGCCTAAAGCACCAGACAAGATCTGCCACATTTGCCTAGCTACCACACAGTCAAAGAACAGATGTTGTACTGACTCCTTTTCACAACAGAAAAGACAACTTTCATATTCAATCTTTCTTCTCTTAGCCAAATTATCTCTAATAAGAGTCTTATTTTGCGACAGCAACAAAAAAAAATGAACTCTCAGGGAAATCTTCAAAGACCATAGTGCTGGGCTATGGACTGGATAGACCCCCCTAAAATTAATGATTTTATAAAGCGACTGCGAAGAATAGACCCCGTTAGAACTAAAATGCCACATCAACGAATCTTCTTCCTCTTTAAACACAATAGTAGAAGCTAACTGAACAACCTCCTCCCAATTCCGCATCAGATTACCATCAAACGTCCTCCTAAAAGTACATTTTAAGTCAACACCATCCCACAAATCAGCTACTGTACTATTTTTTTCATTTACCAGCATGTAAAGATTCCAAAATTGGATAGCTAGACTAGAAGACCCCAACCAGTTATCCTCCCAAAATTTTACTTTCTTGCTATCACCAATTTTCCATCTATACCCCATTTTAGCCGCCTTAGCAGTCCACATCATGCCCTTAAAGAACTGGGAAGCCCCCCTGTCTTTAGTGGCAATAATTTTAATTTTTCTTTAACTTATATGGGATTTTGGAAATACAAATATGAAACCATCTACAGAGAATGGCATTCTATAGTGCTAATCTTCGCGTTATTTTTTTTCTTCTTGTACCGCTTGCTTTTGATTTGTAGAAGACAATAAGTACGTTTGTGTGCCCAAAGTAAATCGAAGTTTCTCAAGTTGGAGCATTTAATTCCGAAAGTATATATTTGGCTAGTGGTCACAGCGGGTAATCAGTTCCTAATCACAAACGTAAGGTCCCAAAAGGAAGTAGGGACGGTGGTGTGTGGGCGAGGCCATTGGGCCTAGCTAGGCCCACGTGCGAGCGTGCTCTGTAGAAGCCCACCATCTGATATGCCAACGGGTCCAACATGTATCCTGGCCTGGCCCGGCCCCACCCAGCAGCAGCAGTAGCAGGCGTGCTGGCCCGCACATGCTTCCCCAATACGCATGCACTGCAATGTTTTTATCCGCCCATCATCACCTTTGACTGTCAAACTGATGGCTGACCATGATCAGCACAGGGTGGCACGCGTCGTGATACGTACGTGTCACTGTATATATGATGCCTTAAAAGGTGATGGACAAGGAGCAGAGGACAAGGAGCATCCTTTGCCATCGTCGATCGATCCTTGATCCTTCTTCGAAAAACAATTAATAGTGGTTGAACAAATAATCATGTGACTTAAGTGGAACAAGAAATTATAAAAAGTGAGAACAGACATTTCTACAACTTGAAAAAAACAATAGAAATCAGATGATGACCAGTGGTTTTAATTTCCTGGTGGAACAATTCAACGGTGATCAGTGGTTTTTATTGCCTCACTACAAGATTGGTTTAAAATTTCGTCGGTTGGTTTTCGTCCGACGAAATTATATGAACCGACGAATTTCCTCTCATTTCCTGTAGTGCCTGGTAGAACAAATAATGTCGATCAATGGTTTTTATTGCCTCACTGAAGGACTAGTTTAAAATTCATCGGTTGGTTTTCGCCCGACAAATAAAATTATATAAACTGATGAATTTTTTTCTCATCCCCTGTAGTGCCTGGTGCCTTGGTGGAACAAATAATGTCGATCAGTGGTTTTTATTGCTTCATTGCAGAACTAGTTTAAAATTCGTCGGTTGGTTTTCGCCCGACTTAAAATTCGTCGGTTGGTTTTCGCCCGACAAAATTATATAAACCAACGAATTTTCTCTCGTTTCCTATAGTGCCTAGTGGAACAAATAATGTACCGTCAGAACAAAAATTGCATCAGTTGAACAATCATGCTATATAGGAGAGAAAAGATTATTCTATGAGAAAAAGTTCTACAACAAGAACGAATACAAATCAGGTGATGGTTGTGGGCTTGTGGCTTCAATTACAGCCGAAACAAGAAAAATATAAACTGATAGAACAAAGGAAATAGCATATAAATCATATAATTCAGGAGCAACATAAAATTATATACTGAGAACAAAAGTATATATGTACTTGACACAAATCGTACAAAGCATTTATGGTGGCACACAGCATTCACGGTACGTCCCTAAACAACAAGCATACACTATTTTTAGCGTGCTCTTTCCGTGGATGGGGCGATGTGGAACCAAATTTTATTGGAGCCTTAATGTGTGAGCTCTTTTGACCGTTTCCACACGAATCCACTTCCAGTAAATCCCAGCATGTTGTAGCCCCGCACGTGACACATAAATGGTAGAACAACACTCATGATGAATCATTCTACTCGAATAATGAGTTGACATGTGTAAAATGATTCCAGCATACTCATAATGTTCTACATGTAAAATGAATGAAAACATGGCATAAAACATGGAAGATAGAATGAAAAAGAGCATGTAGAAGAAAGTTTGACGAGCGAGAGACGGAAAAAAAAAAGAACAGTACCCTAAAACGACCAATGCAACCGGGGGGCGAGCCATTGTGGGCCTGTATGTGGCCCGTGGGACGTAGCGGGCTTGGCGATCGACTCGCCTTGGGAGCACCAGGAAGGATCGCCCTCGGCTAATGGGCCTGGGCCGCCGTCGCCGCCTCTTTTCTTTGGGCATCCTGCACTCGTTGTAGGCGTTCTTGTTGCTGTTCTTTTCCCCCTTCTTTTCTTTCATTCACAGTATTTTTCGAAGAGCTGCAGAACAGAAGCAATTGTTGTTGTGTTGGAGTCTTGGCAAGTAAACAAAGATATCTCGAGCTGTAGGCAGCCTTGCTGTGTACTGTACGGATCGATCGATCGATGCCGCCGTGCGTGGGCAAGCAAGCAGGAAGAGGGCTACCCTATAAATTCCGATCGATCTGCTGGCCGCTTGGCAGCCTCTTCTTCTCCAACCCACTACCAATATTTTTCTTCTTTTCTTTCTTTGTTGCGCCATCGGATCGATCGGTGCCGACCTCCCTGCCCTCCCTTTCGCTCGCTCATAATAATACAGAAGATAGTCAGATAACACAGGCAGCCGTCGCAGACTCGCAGTTCATGTGGCCAAATCCCCCTTATATTTTTTTTTATGTGATATCTTTTCCCTGCAGCGAGGAGCCACTAGTAGCCCACTGCTACTTTCTTCAGTTTTTTTTATATCTATCGTCAATTAGTTTAATCATTATGTGATGGAATTCGTTTCTTTTTCTTTTAACCATACCACGACAAAGGCATGCGGCCGGACGTTACTCGGTGTCGCTTAGGCTAACATCGCTAACCTCTCTCTATCCAATAGACCAATACTCTATTACACAATATATTTTAAACTCCACTTTATTATAAGAGTACGTCTATAGTGTGTTTTGTACGTCCGGTCGTCCGGGCCTAGCGATGACCTTAGCCTTATCAGTTTATGCGACTGATACACAAGAGGTCGGTTAACGTGTATGCGACTGATACACAAGAGGTCGGTTAATGTGTAAGGCTAACTTGCAAGAGGTCGGTTAACGTGTAACGTCCACTGTGCACTCTATCTACTGTGGAGCTATGAGGCTCATTTCGTATTATTGGCGTCCATATAGACGACCTCCTGAACACTGAGTGAACTTGCATGCCCATTCGTTCTCCCATTGCTAGTTTACAAACAACCCTTCCGCTGTTTCTTGTAATAATTTACTATGAATTATTCTGAGTATATAAATTGTTCATGAATTATTTTACTCGTGTAACGAATTGTTCTCAACGCACGTGCAATGAATTGTTTGGCCCGTTGAGTATAATGAATTGTTGTACATGCGTAATGAATTCTTCTATATGGATAATATATTTTACACGTACGATGATAGAACATTCTATGTGAATAACAAATTATCCAATGAACATAATACATTGTTCTATTCATAAAGTAAATTGGAAAAAGAAAAGAAAAGAAAAGAAATAAGGATATCATAAAACACATGCCAAATTGAATTAAAAAGAGCATGACGAAACAAAAACTAAAGGAAAAGAAACAATAAAGGAATGTGAGAGAAAAACAAGATGTGGGATATCAGGATATGTGCTTTGTAGTTGGATGCTAGGTTTGTGACAAGGGAAAAAAGTCGCGAGCGTGTGTTGGCTACAGCGAATCAAAGTCCGAGCAACAACAAAAAAAAAAATCCCTTTGGCGACCACACGCATGGCACACTAGTGTAGAATGCGATATTAAGTACCGGTTGAGAAACCACCTTCAATATGAAACCATAACCGATCTAGGGAATCCGAGACTAATACCTTTGAAAACATAAGTACTACAACTTTGGCTGGTATATATGTATTGGATGAATAATGTGTTTTCGAGCAGTGTCACAGTTTGATATAAGACATAAATTATATGGAAATACTATAAGCATGTAGAAAATAAATTCACATCCAATGAGGAAAAATAATTGATAATTAATTATTATACAAAGCAACCGAAATCATTTTTCTATAATGAACAAATCAACAAGGATCAAATGGCTATAATTCTCATGTGGTTTTTTTTTTTTTTTGAGGAGAACTGGAGGGGTTTCCCCCTACAGCATTAAATTAAAATATAAAGAGGATAAAACAAAGTTTAGTACAAAAGCGAAAAGCAAAGAAAAAATTACAAGAGTGATTCTAGCCATTGCTGTATTACAGGAAAATATGATGGTTTGGCTCTATGAATAATCATACCAAACTCTCTACGAAACACCGTTTTGCAAGCATGTAAGTCTGCTAACACTCCCTGAAAGATGAGGTTGTTTCTGACAGTCCGAATGCTCCAACACATGAGGATAATTATCTCCATGAAGAACGGTACAGCAAGCAATTCCTTGAATCGATCAAAATGCTGAAGAGGACTAATATTGGTGTTAACATTTAGACCTAGTGTTGCCCAGCATTCACGGGAGAATTCACAATGCAAAAACAGGTGCTCAAGCGATTCCTCAATACCCATCGGACAGAGGACACAATCATAAGACGGCAAATGCATTGATTTCCGTCTCAGGAGCTTAGCCAAAAAAAGACCTTGTGTTTATTTTGACATGATGAGTCCCATAACCATTTGAAAGCATGAGGCACCGATCGGTGACCAGAGAGATGGATATATGCTTTGTGAGAAGAGAAGCGTGCAGGCCCCCAAATGTATGTCCACGCATCATCATCATTTTGCAGATTTAAATGTTGCATCAAACTGGAAAGGCTGGAGTATTGCTGGAAAGCTTGGGTGGATAGTGGCAAATGAAAGAGAGTGTATATGTCCTGTTGTGATGCAAACTTACTCAATGATATATTCTTATCTTTTGCAAACGAATGAAGCTCAGGACAGGTGAACGAGAGAATATTGTTACTCTAGAGATCATCCCAGAAGTAGCATGAACTGCCATTACCAACTAACGGTCAGGCCATTCCCTTGAATTTGTCAAGGATTTTGAGCACATCTCGCCACCAAAAAGAACCTTTAGATTTTAGTTTTGGTAAAGTACCAGAACTATAATATGTTTCCCATATTAGGTGCACCCAAGGAATGTCAAGCTTGTTGAAGAATTCATGCAAGAACTTTAACTGTAGTGCTTCATTCTGTGTTTTAAGTCTAATGACTCCAAGACCTCCTGATTCCTTACTGGAACATACCAACGGCCAAGTTGCTTTCGGTGGTTTCTTGCCGTTCATATCTGCACCACGCCAAAGGCAATGCTTCCTATATTTGTCTATTTGTTGCAAAACAGTCTTTGGGAGAGTGAAAGTGGCGATTGCAAACGACGCTTGGGAGGTTAGGACGGAGTTAACAATCTCAAGTCGCCCAGCCTGAGAAAGAAAAACTGAAGTGCTAACAAGCCGTCTTTCACAGTGTTGAACTAGAGGAAAAAAGTCAACCACTTTTGGCTTTGTGAGACCAAGAGGTAATCCCAAATAGGTGAAGGGTAAAGTTCCTTTAGCACATCCAAAGGTGTTGTGGTTATCAGTTGAAATATATAAGTTCACGAGTAAAAATTAAGTAAAACCAAAATTTAAAATATAAGAAGTAATCACTATAGAAAAATATTTTAATATATCAATATCAAAATATCACATCTATATTAGTCCATATTGGTTTTACATTTATTTGATGCTGTAAATATAAATATATTTTTCTTATAAATTTGATTTAGCTCGAACTAAAAATACTTGTAACTAAGAATGGAGCGAGTACTATCTTAAGGTTCTTGTTTCTTCTCTTGGATTTTTTTTCTTTTCTTCTCATTAAAAGAGTGCATTTTTTTGTAACAGTAAAAGAGAAAGAAAAAAAAACTATGGTTCCCCACTCATGTAGCCAAAGTATCTTCAGATTCCCTAGAAGGACAGATGTTGGAAGATAATTTAATGTGGACATCCTTGACCAACGTGGGATACTCAATAACTCAATAGATGTTTACATTTGTGGATGGAAGGATTATTTGATTGCTCTAATTTTTTTCATTTGACCTTGTCACTATTCTCTAGGCTTTGCTCTGATTTGGTATCATGTACATAATGTTGAAAAGATGGAGCTCCACATGTTAGTGCAATAGAGAGAGTATATACGCTATAAAACGGTAGCTAGAAATAATGCATAATGTGACATGTCACTCATGACAACTTGTACTACATTTATTCACAATTACATGGCGTTAAGACAACCATATTGCATTAAAATCTAGTTATAAAATCAAGTCCTAACATCATCATCCAATGACCAGAAGGCCGGGAGTATTCGTTATGAAACTCACAATATAGTGGCGTATATGTGTTTGTGGTGTTGATTGATCTAAAATGCTTTGGGCCTAATGTTAGAAAGACATAATTAAGCTAGCATAGCATTTCTTAGTGTAAGAGGCCAGGGGTGCACATTATATAAGACACGTAGCAAAATCTTTTAACCATTACATTTAACCGATCCAAACATATATGCTTATATAGTCCAACTTTTTACCATGTAACCTTCGTCCAACCATCCACTTAAAAAATGCTAAACATTGGTACTACATATCTCCTATCTACTGCATGAAGCTTGTTAACAGGCCCTTTAATCTTAGGAACAAATAATCCCTCCGTTCTTTTTGCATGATGCATTTAATCTCACATTATTCCCATTTACTCTAGTTTGCGGTTTTGCTATCGTTTGCGGAGTTCTTGGGGGTTAATAAATCAATAGAAAATCTTCCATCAGGCATATAAAGTGAAGTCGATTTGCAGCATGACAATAAAAAGAAGTAAAATTTGCTGGTGGGCACTATGTGATTTTGACAAATTTGCAACGAATGAAATAACCCACTGCAATTAATACTTGTTTTTTTAGGCTGACATGACGAGTTGCGGAGCTTTCCTCTGTAGAGCACAAACCAAAAACAGTTGCCTCCAAGAGACGCATCCTCAAAACGGCAACAGCCAGCAGCAGTAACAACTACAGCAGGCTCGCTTGGCTGCCAAATTCAACTTGGCTGTGTTGTTTAGATCCTGAAATTTGGCACTGTTCTGAACTGAAAAGCACTGTAGTATTTTTCGTTTGTTTGTGGTAAATATTGTTCTATTATAGTCTAACTAGGCTCAAAAGATTCGTCTCGCAAAATACATCTAAAGTGTGCAATTATTTTTTTATTTCATTTACATTTAGTACTCCAGGCATGTGGTGGCATTTTGATGTGATGGGAAATCTTCTTTTTGCATAGTGGAATTTGGAAAAAAAATTTGGGATCTAAACATACATAGCCAAGAGTGCCCACCCCAATACGAAAACCGACACGCCCACCTGCGTTTCTGTGAGCAAAAGCGGAGGGGCCCACCTCCGGCTCTAGAACGGATGAGCATCCCCCTCCTGGCTGGCAGGCTGGCAGGCTGGCATCCAGAAGAAACTCCATCGGAACGGAATAGAGGAAAAGCCCAAACTCAAACGAAAAGGCCACAAACGCCTCCCAATCTTCTATCTCCGCTCTCTCGGTTCGATTTCCCTTTCAACAACACTTGAAGCAAGCGGCCGCCATGGCCGCCGCCGCCGCCGCCGCAGCCTTCTTCTGCATCCCCTCCCTCCTCATGGCCGGCACTAACACTGGCTGGCCCTGAGAAAGTCGGGATCTTTGGCTTCGCTCTGAGAGACGCCGCTCTCGATTGATACGGCGCGGGAGAGGATGACGAGGGGAGGCAGCGTTGGAGGTGGAGGAGGAGGGGGCGGCAGCGGCAAGGAGGAGCAGCCGGGCAAGGTGATGGGCCCGCTGTTCCCGCGCCTCCACGTCCGCGACGCCGGCAAGGGCGGGGGGCCACGGGCGCCGCCCAGGAACAAGATGGCGCTCTACGAGCAGCTCACCGTGCCGTCCAACCGCTCCGCCTCCTACTCCGCGTCCGCGACTGCGACCGCGAGCCAGGTGAGCCTCCCCGCGCTCTCTCTCGCTTTGCTTAAATCCACCATCGAGTAGCTCACCGGTTCCAGGAACGCTGAACTGCCTCTCCTGCCCACCACCCCTTGGCACTGTGTTGTTTGAGCTAATGGAAACAAGCGTGTCGAGTAGCCAGCAATTCTGTTGCATGTCTAGGAAAAATTTCTACAGACGTAGCTCTGCTGCCATCAGATTTCCTAGTTTTGCTGCTGCTATCCATATAACTGCTAGCAGGGTCGTTAGCACGGCATCCTCAGTGCTCTACTATCTGAGGCTGCCATGTTCACATCCCCGCTTGTCTACTAATTTCTGCTCTGCAAAACCAAAACGCATATGTTGGTCTAGCACACAAGAGTGTCATATGTGTCTCAGACAACAGATTCCCTTGAGGGGCACCATCTGCAACCAATTTTTTGGATCGATGAGACTCTAACCCACTTGAGGTCTTGAGCTACCTTCCAGTCTCACCATTCTAGCCTTTTTGCAGATTTTATATATGTCATCAGATTTTTTTAGGAAGTTTGTTTACAGAGATGTTTGCTTTGTAGTAGTACATAAACAAGAAGGTTCCAGAAGCAAATTCTGAAATCAGCAACAGTCAGTAAGAACAGCTAGCGCTTGAGACAATTTTATATACAGGTTCATTTGTTTTTTTTTTTTTTTTTGATTCAATCGTGGGGATGAGGGTCCCCACCTTTTCATTTACCATTGATGCCAGCCTAGGCTGGGAAATGGAGGGGGCATTTTCATGCTCCAAGGTTTACAAACGAGCTCGGGGTTCATTTGTTTTGGACTACTCTTTGTTTTGTATGCTGTGTAGGTACATATGCCTGCCTGACTATCCAATTTTTTACAGGTGTTTAGTATAGTGAAATGTTCCAGAGTATAAAGATGCGAGAACCATCCACAAAACATCAATTACCCTGCAAATATGGAGGTAGCAAACTAGACATAGACAAGCAGATTCCTGGAAAAAGCCCAGGCCGTAGATACTTGATAGTTAGATTCCCATAGAGATAAAGGCAAAAAAGGAAATAAAAAGAAGAAAAGAAAACTGGGGTTTCTTGTGGTCTTGTCACTTTCCCTGCTCTACCCCGTTCTCCCTCTTTTTGGAGGTAGAGCAGTGGGCAATGATTGCTCCTCAGGTATTTAATTTCTGATTATAACCCTTTCAGGGTTGGGTTGCAGAATTGATCTGTCCACCATTGTTACCTTGTTGTTTACTGCTGGGTTGAGCTCATAGAAACTTGGGAAGTTGTATGTGGTTGCATGCTTGCATAGATACCAGTAAGATGGTGTGATTTTAGGTGCTAGGCCACTGTGACTACCAGAGGTAACAGAACAAATGTAAACAACTCACCCTAACCTCTTCCTATGATAAGTGGCTCGGTTGCGGTCAACTTTACTAATTTTGCTGGTCTTAGTCTTACCCAAGCTGGTAATGTCATTAGAGCGCCCTTCTATTCTGAGGCTGAAATGCTGAGCCTCCCTCTTTCAATTGTGTTACAGTTTAGGCTCCAAATTTGATGCTTGTCAAGTGGTGCTTTATATAGAATAAATTCCTGACATGACGCCTAAGAACCTTCCCGTAAGCATAATAGCATATTTTCACTATCCGCAAAACCAAACTGTATATGTTGGCTGGCACACAAGAGGGTGATCTGCATGTCCACAATTGCCCTTGTGGCACTATCTCCCTAGGGGCTGATCTTGCAGGTAAGTTCTTATGATTATGACAATCCCAAGCTAGAGTATCCCCATCCAAGCTTTTGGGTTGAAGAGGCTGAGGCTTTCACTCAATTGAGCTGAGTTTCAACCTTCTTGCCATTCCAGCCATTTTGTGACTTGTTTGGGGACATCCTTCGTAGGAAATTTGTTTGCCAAGATGTATACTTTGTGCTGCAGAAATGGAAAGGTTCAGAAGGAAATTGGAAATGGTCAACAATCAGTGGGAAAAGCTGGTGCCTGATGTAAATTTATTTGCAGGTTCATCTATTATGATCTTCAATATGTGCACTGTAATGATATGCTTGGCTGTCCTATTTTTTTACAACTTTGTAGGACATGAAAAAGTATTCTGTAGTACAAATATGTGACAACCATCTACAAGCCATCAATTACTTTGCAACCATGGAGGTTGAGAACTAGTTATAGACAATAAGAATCAATGACAAAAGTTCAAGCCGTAGATACTTTGATAGTTAGATCCCCATAGAAATACATGCAAAAAGGAAAGAACAAAAAAAGGGGGAAACAAGGGTTCCTTGGAATTTCGTCCCTATCCCTATTTCTTCCCCTTTTTCGAGGGGTAGAGCAGTGAAAGAATTGAGATTTTGACCATTAGGTACTCCATTTCTCACATCTTGTCCAGGTTTAAATGGAAGTTACTGGATACTTTGAAGGTTCTGGCTACCAGTTTGCATGGAGGGATGCTCACTGGATGGGGCTTCTCAAACGTAGATAGGAGCTTAGTAATTAATATTCTATTAGCATTTTTTTCATTAAATTTTACAAAGTTCTGACATAGTTTCTCCATCCAGGTTTACTTATATGACAGGCCTCTGTTCCAACCCTTTGATGTGCCTTCAAATGAACCTGCTCCTTCATCTGATAAGTTCAAAGGAAACTCTATCAATGGGCAGTTGAATAGCGCAAGAGAATCAGGGAGGATGTCCTCACAGATCAAGAACAACGATGTTTATGCTTCAAAATCAATTGCTGAGGGCACCTCACAACACAGAGTGCGCAACATCATCAAGATTTCTTCTGGGAAGAAAGTGGCCAATGACGATGAATTTATGGTTCCTTCCATCTGTTCTCCCAGATTGCATGCAGGGGTTCAAGACAAATCAAAGCCCCTATCTGCTACAAATCCACACAATTCTGTAACATCCAAATCATCTGCAGAGTGTTATAGTGCAGTGGAAAGGCACTTGGAGAGAATCACTGAATCTGAAATGAGATCAATGAGCTTAACAAAGTTTAAGCAGAAAGAACCGGCACAAGGACCAAAAAGTGTGGAAGTTAGAGAAAAGAGCTCATCAATTCAGGCATCCAAAGAAAAGGTTAAAAACAAAGATGCTAACGCGTGTCAAATGAGGGATAAGGCGAGTAATATAAATAGTTCCAATGACCCACATCTTGGGAATAGCGGGCGTCAACCAATCAGCATAAATGGATGTTCCATGGAAGCAAAGAATCCTACAACAACTAGAAATACAGTATCTTGTAAACCATGTATTGATTTTGATAACTCTAACCGGTCTAATTTATTGGAAAGGAGTTTGCTGGAAGCTGGTACAAAGAGAAAACGAGGACACCATGATGTAGATCAAAATGATGAGTTATCTGATTCCTTGGTAGAGTGCATTCCTGGGTGGGAGATCTCTCCAGATGAAATTATTGGTGCTATTGGTCCAAAGCATTTCTTGAAGGCAAGAAGAGCTATTCAGAAGTAAGTATATGGTACTTAAGTTGTTGAATGGAGTGTTTATAGTATTCATCAGATAATTACAACCATATGTTTCACTTTAGCTTTTTATTTTTAGCTGATTGTCATATTAGAAGAAAATATGAAGATGATGTGTATACTTGCTTGCTTTTCATGCCCATCTATCCTGTCAAACTTTTAAAATAAACTGTTGATATAATATGAATCCTGAATGCCTTTAGTTTCATTCTATTTAAAGTAGAATCACACACTTTCATCCAAAAGAACACTCATATTTTTTTGTCAGACTGATATTGTTAATATCACTTTTTTGCTTTCAAATTGATGTATAATGTTCTTGTTTTTTTCTTACACTTTGTTTGTCAAACTTCTACAGTCAGCAGAGGGTTTTTGCTGTCCAATTATTCGAGCTGCATAAACTGATAAAAGTGAGTCTTCTGGAAATAGACAAAGATTTACCCATAAGTAGGTTAGCTTGCGGATGCAATCTTGTGCAGGATGTAATTTTAACCTAGCTTCTAATTAACTTCCAAGCAGGTGCAGAAGTTGATTGCAGCATCTCCACATATTCTTATTGAAGGTGATCCTGTCCTTGGCAATGCCTTAATAGGAAAGAAGGACAAACTACCTAAAGGAAATTTGGAAGTGCAAACCCTGTCGATTGCAAACAAGGATGATATCCAGCCAACTCTAGAGCAACCAGAGTTATCAAAACAAAACACCGAAGGAAACCGGCCCTCCCCTTCTTGCGATGATGGGCCTGGGGGCAACCATCGTGATCAAGCTGCAACAAATGAGACCTTTACAAGCAAGCCTCCAGCTATGATTGCCACCTCTGAAAACAAACAGAATAACTGGTGCATGAATCCGCCACAGAATCAGTGGCTTGTCCCTGTTATGTCTCCTTCTGAAGGCCTTGTCTATAAGCCTTATGCTGGTCCTTGTCCCCCAGTTGGAAGTTTGTTGACACCATTTTATGCCAACTGTACTCCGTTAAGTCTCGCTTCTACACCATATGGCGTTCCTATGCCTCACCAGCCACAACATATGGCTCCTCCCGGTGCTCCTGCCATTCATATGAACTACTTCCCGCCTTTCAGTATGCCAGTGATGAACCCAGGGGCACCAACATCTGCAGTTGAGCAAGGAAGCCATGCTGCTGCGCCACAGCCTCATCAGCACATGGAACGGCAGTCCCTGATCTCATACAACATGTCACACCTGAGTGGCATTTGGAGATTTCTCGCGTCAAGAGACAGCGAGCCGCAAGCCAGCAGTGCCAGCAGCCCTTTTGATAGGCTGCAAGTTCAAGGTGATGGAAGTGGCCCGGTGTCATTATTTCCCACAGCTTCAGTTCAGAATGCCCAGCCTCACCCCTCATCTGGAAGCCGGGACCAGCAAAACCATGTGATCAGGGTTGTCCCGCATAACGCCCAGACAGCTTCAGAGTCAGCAGCACGGATATTCCTGTCAATACAGATGGAGAGGCAACAAAATGATCCCTAGCTGGTGATCATGTACCTGTTGGGGTCATTTGATCTCAGCTTCAGTGTATTTTACAGGCCTTCCAAAACCCCAGATTGTGTAGCTCCTATATCCTGACCCCCCATTGATTGCGCTTACCTGATCAGTCATCAACTCAAAATGTCATGATCTGTTGTTCAGTGCAGAGTAATGCAAGAATTGTTATATAGCATGGTAATACAGGGTCTCCATCTGCATTGATCAGTCATCAACTCAAATGTCTAAGTGATGGCTCTGTACCAATTAGCTTTTCACGATTACTTTCCCGTCGTGTTCAGTTTACCATCAGTGTTTCTGTAAGTTGCAGCTGACAATTGATGGTACTGGTACAGTAGGAAAAGGCAGTCAGGAGTGACTCTGGGTATTGGGGGATAGATTGGTTTATACTTGTAGTATAGGCTGCTGTACAATTCAGGCCTTTGTCTATGTTGTACAGAAACTGTGCAAAGCCTCTAAAGCCATTCTGGCCAACGAATCACATTTATAAGAATTGTCATGCTGCCTTGCTTCTCTTCTGAACGTTGGCTGCTTTGGTTGTGGATTAAATCAAGTTCAGGAGTGTTACATGGATCCCATCGTTCTACGTTCTTTCCCTTTTCCGTTTGATTAAACAAAGATTTTGGTGCATTATGCCGCCGCCAGGGGTGGTGCTACTACGACCGCGACGACGTCTACGACGGCGAGGTCGGCCGCAGCCTGGGCGTCATCGAGAGCACCCTAATACCCTATCCCACAGCGACGACGTCACGGGCGCCTGGCTCCGCCTCCGCGAGACCACGTCTCTCGCCCGCGGCGGGCGGCCGCATCCGCGCTCCGCTTGTCGCCGGGCTCGTCCCTCTGCGCGGCCGCGAGCCCCCCCCTGGACTCCTGGACCTGGAGGAGCGCCTGGCGCACGCCCCGGGGCTTCAGCGCGTCCGACCCCGCCGCCAACCCAGTCCGCGGCGTCGCGCTCTGCCTCGGCGGCTCCCGCGTCCTCGTCTACCGCCCCGACGAGTTCGGCCGGTGCCACCGCGCGCACGCCGGCAGCCGCCGCCGGCTCCTCTTCACCGTGGCCTGCCTTGGCTCGGCGGCGGCCGCGGAGAAGCTGGCGGAGGAGTGGGGCCCGCACGTCGCGCGGCCGGCGGAGCTGACGGCCCTGTTCGCGCGCGCGTACGGGGAGGCCATGACCGTGGCAGCGGATGCGGAGGCCGGGTGGGTCAGCATGCCCGACAGGGTTGCCAGCCACAGGTTGGGGAGGCCGGCGCTCTTCGGGAGGACGAAGGCGAGGGCCATGACGGAGGCGGAAGAGGGTCGGAAGATGCAGGGGAGGCGGGCGTCCGCGAGGAGGGGCCTGAGCCTGGAGCGCATGGCGCGCGCGGCCCTCGGGCCAGGGATGCGGCTGGACTGGAGCGAGCGGCCGGCGGCGAGGGCGGACTGGGGCAACCCGGAACTGGGCGAGGCAGAGTGGCTGCAGGCGATCGATCCGCGACGCGTACCTCTGCTTCGAGGACGCCGCCCGCTGCCTGCAGAAGCTCGGCGCCCCCGTCGGCGCCTGATCGAGGAGCGGCAATCGGTCGGTGATCCTGTCTTGATCTGATTCCATGGTTGGACTCCCAGAAATCAAGTATCGTTCTGTTTTGCTGCTGCATTCTACTAAATATCGCCAGGTAGTAAACTCCATGGCTGTTTTGATTAAAATGTATGCTGATTGGGTTGATGACTTGAGGTGTTGTTAAATGTTAACTACTCCAGCCCACACGTTGCAAATGCAGCGTTCCTGTAATCCTGTTACTAGTTCGTTCCACAGGTGCTGCTGCTATTTCAATGTTCTTAGCACATAGTACCTCAAGCCAGCAGGTTTTATATCCCGCTTTCGATACGTTTCTATCTCTGTTTTGAACTTTCGATCCGTTTCTTGACTGAATCCACTGGCGCGCCCTTACCGTGCCGATGCTTGAGTGACCATGTTATCTGTACTCTGTGATTTGGACCATTTCTTTGATAGTTGCTGCCTTGCTGGGATAAGGTTGTGGCCTGTGTATGAGAGTGATTCGGCTGCATGATGCAAGTCTTTAGGATTTTGTGCCATCTGCTTATGTAAGCTGGCAGTGATATATGGCAAATCCGAGACACTACAATTGTAGAACGATTTTACAAAAAGCTGCCCACAGAGAATTGAACTTTGAAACCGAAGGAATGGAACAATTTAATGGTAAATCATGATAGATCTGTTACTTAGCACATGTAAATCATACTACAAACGATAAAATATGTGTTTTTTTCTGTATAATAGTTTTTTTTCCTCTGAAAATCCATCACAAGGTTAGAATCTTCTCAAGCAATCCAACGCAAAAAAAGTAACCATACGATTAGCAGTTTAGTGAAATGAATCCCAACTATGGACGTATCGATTGCTTATGTTGATGTACAGCTGCCCAAAATTGCACAGCCTCAGCCTCGGCCAAACATGGTCATCTCCTCTTTATCCTGGGTGTGCATGTCATGTAGAATTGCAGAAAATGTAGTTGACAACACAACTGTGCATCACACCATTTCCCAGCAGGTAGACTATTGCAACAAGAAGTACTAAAGAATTGTCTGGAAAATATGATCTCCCAAACATGGAAAATGGCTGATATAATAACTAAGTGAAAATGTTATTCCGCCTTTCCATGTGAGTCGCCAGAAAAAGAAAAAGGAGAACTACTCTGAAGTCTGAACTTGAACCGCAGATAGGGCATTTCCTTGTATGGGTCAGAAGTTTCCTATTACTGTGATCAAACGCAGCACTGGCTTTGCTGATCAGTAATATTTTGGTTTTCAAGGATATTGATCTCGTTGTAAAAAAAGACTTTTGTATGGTTGTTTACTACAGTAATTATCCTACATTCCCCTTGCACGGTTGCACCCTTTCAACGTCCGGTGTACGGCCCTCGTCGGGATTCGAGACCTGGGACCCACCTTGTAACTAACCCGGCCGCAAGCAGCCACCTGCCTCCTCCTGCCACCCCCCTTCGTCTACAAATAGCCACCGCGCGCCATTGCCCAAACCCCAAACGTAAGCAGAACAATCCCAAGAGCCAGGCACGCACGCAACAAAGCGACAGGAGAAGAGGCAAGTCGAGGGAGAGAACTGAGAGAAGGCGCCATGGCCTCCGGCGACCTCAGCCTGGGGAAGGCCGTCGCCCTCCTGCTGGGCGTTTCCTCCCCCGTGGTCATCGCCGCGGGCTACCATGCCTACCGCACCGGCCGTCTGGAGCGGGGGTGGCGGCGCCTGCGCGTCTGGGCGCTCGGGGGCGTAACCACGCTGGAGCGGGCGCTGGGCTACGACTGCGCGCTCTGCGGCGGGAGCCTCGACGCCGGCGAGGAGGTCCGCACGCTCTCCTGCGACCACGTCTTCCACCGCAAGTGCCAGGGCGTGATCGACGACAGGCTCCGCGAGGACCGCATGGCCTGCCCCGTCTGCCGCAAGGTCGCCATCCCTGTGCTGCCGTGGAAGAAGGCGCCACCGACTACATCGGCGCCGTCGGACTTGGAGGATCCGCTGGTGCGGCAGGCGCCGTCATCCTCACCTTCGTCGTCGGCGTCGCTGGAGCCATCACTGCCGCTTTCGACGATGGTAGTCGAGGAGGATCCACCGCTGCCGCAGCCGTCGCCGTAGACACGTACGGATGGAACCGTGTGGGGGCGGTCTGGATCAGTTCTTGGAGAGGTTCTTGAAGGTTCGATTGCTCGTTTCTGTTTCTGCATTCTTGGGACTGGTTGTGGATGGCGCATGCTGTCTGATCGTCGGAATCAGTTCGTGAAGGATTCTTTCGTTGTTTCTGTGTTTTGCTTTATTGGAACTGACCAAGATTAGTTGGGTTACTGTTCTAGTATTCTTTTGTTCAGATATGTTTTCACCTATGATGAGCTAAACATCTTATCTGAATTTGGCTAAGAAACGATGGTATGTTGTTTCTTGGATCAGTTCCAATGTTCCGACGAATGCTAATGGATTCTAGTTACTTGCTTCGGTATTCTACCGTTTCTCTGTGCAATTGTGCCTTAATATGAAATGGAATGCTTCTAAGTGCGCATCTTGGAATGAGAATGCAGAATTTTGGTGAAAACGGTTCATCCTAATGTTGCAATTGTTTCGGTGATCCTGTCTCAATCTGATAACCCTGTTGGACTCCAAGTATCGTTCAGTTTCTGCTGCGTGGTTGTTTTGATTGAAATGCATTTGTGGATGTTGATTGGGTTGAGGTTTTGTTAACTGATCTAGTCCACACGTTGCAAATGCAGCGTTCCTAGTTCGTTCCACATGTGCTGCTATTTCAATGTTCCTAGCACTTACGAGCCATCAGGTTTTATATCCCGCTTTTTCTCTGTGCAATTTTGCCTCAATATGAAAGGTGATGCTGCTACTTGGGCATCTTGGAATGAGAAATGCATAATTTGGGTGGAAACTGTTCATTGTAATGTTGCTAATTTCTTGCAATTGTGCAAGGCATCAATCACTTACTCTGTATGTTACTATTTTGCTGACTGTCAAAATACTGTTGACTGTATATTTTTCCACCGAAGAAATGATTATTCATTCTAGAAATCTTATAGCCTCTATGTGATACATCATGTCTGTTCCTGAATATCACTTCCAATACGTAGCCACCATTATGTTTATGTTTCCAAATCCAAGAAGCCTAATGAAAACACCATTACAATTTCTTCACTAATTCTGCTTCAGTTGATGGGTTCTCATTTCCACTTTGGATCTCAGACACATTTACTGGAAAGATCTTGTAACACCACCAGTATGTCATGTGTCGGCTTAGTTGGTTTTGTTGTAAACCATACTGCCACTGCCTAGTTTCAGCACCAAGTGTCACAAACCAACCAGTTCAGAATGGCAGTGGTGTTGAAGGAGATACAGCTGCCGGAATCGTGGTCGAGGATCAAGGAGGCAGCACCACCGTAGTCGTTGTGGGCGTTGATGTTGTAGGAGCCACTGGTCTATTACTGTCGTCATTGTAGGATTCCATGGAATGGTGTCGGCCTTCTTCTCGGGGGTCTGGATCAGTTCTTGGAGGATTATTTCACTACTTTAGTTTCTGCATTCTCGGAACCGATCGAAGGCGATGCATCTTGTATTCTTGTCTGATGATCTCGTTCAGTCCATCATGGACTGTCCATGGAAGGATTATTCTCTGTTTTGTCTTTTGCTTTCATGGGACTTCTGGCCGACCCTAGCTAGGTTCTTGTTCTTTTGTTGAGAGCTGCGTACACCCTGTGATGAACTAAACATCTAAGAGCTTGTTTGGATACTAGCTAAAACCTTCCAATCCACATGGGTTGATGGGGATTGAGAGGAATTTGAACTAATTTCCACTCCAATCCACCTCCAATCCGTGTAGATTGTGTTTATCCAAACAAAGCCTAAATGTGGCCCAGAAATGATGAATTATAGCAGGTCTTGGATCAGCTGTTGTGTTCTAGCGAAAGCTACTGCATTCTGGGACTATGGGTTAATTGCGTTGGTAATCGACGCCTTTCTTTGTACTGCAATGTCTGAACGGCATATTGGCAATAAAATGTTCTCAGCAATGGTGCACGTTTCTTGCAGTATTGCTTGATACCAGTCACTTCCTCTGGTTATCGTTCTGTCTGAAATGCCAAAGCCCATAGACTTGGCTGCTGGACTGAACACAAGATTAACAAATTATTGGTTAAATCTTGTGCTGCGCTTTGGTTGTTCAGATTTCAGAATACAGTCTCTATTCACAAATGGAGACGGGCTGGGCTGTTGAGCTAAACCAAGCATGGCAGCCAAGCCCATTTCCGACACCGTCCGTGATCCCAGGCCACCGTCCCCCCAACCCAAGTCCCATCCACGAACCGCAGGAAGCAAAGGAACGCCCGTGATTGAGCCACGTGGAGCCGTCTACCTCTGCTATAAAATCGGCTCCTCTCCCAGGCTCGCCTCGGCTGGCTTCCACGGCGGGCACTGGTCGTGGCGGTCGACAACCAACTCCTTCCCCAAGCCAAGCCCCAAACCCCATTCCCCACCTCCCCCCCCTTCTACCCACTCCTCCGCTGCCGCCGCCATGAAGGGGCCCGTGGAGATCACTCTGACGAGGGCCGAGCCCTCCAACAGCCGACGCTGGTGGCGTCGCGACGACGACATCGTCGACGACGGCGACCTCGGCGTGCTCCGGATCGGCCGCGACCTCGCCACCGTCGACACCACCTTCTCCACGAGCGACCACGTCACCAAGCGCTGGCTCGCCGAGACCGCCGCCATGGACCGCGGCCACCGCCTCCGCGCGCCCCTCGTCGCGGGCCTCGTCGCGCTGCGCGGCCACGACCCCGTCGACCGGGAGCGCTACTTCGGGAGGGGCACCGACTTCAAGCCCAGCGACCGCCGCAACCCGATCCGCTGCGTCGCGCTCTGCCTCGGCGGCTCCCGCGCCCTCGTCTACAGCCCCGAGGCGCTCGGGTACAGGGTCCGCAAGCCCGCGTACGCCGGCGACCTCCTCAAGTTCTACGGCAACAACATGGGCCACCTCCGCGCGTTCCTGGAGGACAAGCGCATCTACGTCGCCTGCTTCGGGGCGCGGGAGGCCACGAGGATGCTGGCCAAGGAGTGGGGCCTGCACGTCGCGTGGCCCGAGGAGCTGACGGAGCTGTTCGCGCTCGCGTACGGGACGGCCGCCGGTGTGGACGCCGAGAAGAGGCCGCTGACGACGCTGAAGAAGCCCGCCACCAAGCACTGGACGCGGGGGAAGGCGGCGCTCAAGAGGTCGAGGGGCAAGGCCAAGCGGGACGACGACTACGACACCGACGAGGAGGAGGAGAAGTTCGCCGATCCCGGGACGTGGCGCCCGCCGAAGGTGGTCGGGGGCCTCAGCCTGGAGCGCATGGCGCGCGTGGCGCTCGGCCCGGAGATGCGTCTGGCGCGCTGGCCGGCCAAGGTGGCGCACGCGGACTGGGGCAGCTACTACCTGGGCGAGGAGGAGTGGGCGTACGCCACCCGCGACGCGTACCTCTGCTTCGAGATCGCGGCCCGCTGCCTACAGAAGCTCGGCGACCCCATTGGCTCCTGATCGAGGAGCGCCAAACCGGCCAACGCGGCGGTTGGCATGGTGCGTCCCGCCGCCCTGTTCCTGTCTGTCTCACTAGCGGTCATGATCTGAACTTGTCTCTGCCTATCACTCCTTCAGTTTTTTGCTGTTGCGTTTAATTTGCTGTGTCACGTTAGTTGGTATGATCATCCTTCAGTATCAGTATGGTGTAGCGAGGTATCAGCAGTACGTAGTAGGCATAGTATATGCACTGCAGATGCAAATGCTGGCTTGATATGGTAAGTAGCAGTTGTAAGTACTAGTAACTAAGAACTACTCTAGTAGTATGCAGCGTTGGAGTCATGTGTTTGATGTAAGCACCTGATGGGATGATATTTTGGATCGAAATGGATGAGCAATGCTTATGTGAAGTGGTTTATAAGTCAACAGTTTAATATGTTTTGCAATTGCAGTAGTGTTCTGTGATTGAGAGTGCTACTTGGTCATTGCCTCCTTACCTGATCATGATGTATCATCCAATCCAAGCCTGCAGGTTTTATGTCCCACACTCCCACCTGAACCTTGCATTGGCAGGCGATCAAACCTGAGAGCGCAGGTTTCATTGCAGTGGCATGAATTTGCAAACAAACTTTTCGATTGATACTAGTGGTTTAATGTGGCTATTATTAGGAAGTGACTAGTTTGCACTTTGTAGTGATGGAATCACTTACTGATTTTCACACCTGATGACTTGTGATATCTGGATCCAAATGGAAGCGAGATGTGATTTACTGGTCAGTTAACCATATGTGTTTGCAAATGCAGCTTTCTTGTGACTTGTGGGTCTACTTGATCATTGCCTCTTTAGAAGCATGCTGGTTTTATTTTCTCATTTGAGTATTTGACCCATTTCCTGTCAGCATCAATCAAGCAGAGGTGCAATGAGTCTGATCGGATCAACTGAGTTGTTGTTTCATATTTGAGTGCTGTTCCTACTTTGTGCATCCGACCCTTTTGGATAGAGCATACTGTCAATGATGGAGTGTTTCTGGAGTTTGTATGCATGCATGTTAATTACTGCCATCAATTTCAGTCATTTCAGATATAACGTCTTCAGGTGCAATGTGATAAAAATGGCGAAGGTGAGATTGTGGAGCAAAATGCCACACTCTTAACACTTTGGAAAAATGTGACATGAATATTGTTCACTTCAGATGTGGCTAGGCTTTTATCTTTTATCTGTGTGACTGCGTTGCAAAAATACTGCTCGTGTGTTATTGCGACGCGTACAAGTTATTACAAGTAGAGGCATTCTAGTTTTTTTTTTTTTAGAGAGCCATGTTCTGTTCCACTTGATGTCTTGATCCTAGTTTGGTGTGGAGCATGATGAATGGTGGGTATATTTGCAAACAGCTCTTTGGATGTGAGTTGTTGCATGATGAGGCTGCGTTTGTTGGGCTGGATTCATTCTGGGAGCGATGCGGGGGCCTGCCAAGAAAGGTTCTAGACCAGCCTGCCAAGAAAGGTTCTGGACCTAGTTGCATCTTGCATCTGCCATTTGCTACTCTCTGCTTGCCAATCGGTAAAACCGGATACCAGAATTGGCAATCATATAATCAACTAAAACGCTAGGTCTAAACTGAAAATGATCCATGGCGTAAACTGAAAAGGATCCATGGCACTGCGAGCAACACATCCATTGCCAACAAGGGTTGGCACATAAAAATCAGGAGAACGGAGTGACAGAAACTAATTTGCAAGGATGAACCAATGACCGGATAGGACTTTCAGGATTCAACCATGACAGCTAGGCATTGCAAGTTGTATAAACTTCTATAGCAGCTAAACTTTTTTAGAACCTGATAGTCACTTGCTATCCATTTTAAACGCTCTATAATGCCTCTTTCTTGGATATGGTACTGCCAACCTAATTGGCGGTGCGGTACAGCTTCCCAAAAACATGGAGCATTGCGACGACAGCGATGAACCCAATGCTCATGATCAGAACAGTGTTGGGGGACATCTTGCGCCCAGCAGCCTCATCGGTGTAGAACTGGAGCATTGAGCTGGCACTGCCTCCACCAGCAGCAGCAGCAGCACCGCTCGTGGTTCTTCGCCTGCGGAGACTTGCAGCTGCTGCTGCACTCCCCCTAGCAGGTGCATCACCATTGGCCACCATCTTGTCTTAGTACTCTCTGTATGCATGACAGTACAAGGTTCAGATACAGTACCCGTGGCACTACAACAGCAAAAATATCACAACATAAATAGGGTTGATCATCAAACAAGAAGTATCGCACATTTCACATTTGTTAAATCTAGCTAAGCAAACCTACATCATGGAGCCTACAAGCATTTACGCAGTTGGCTGTTCCTTAACGAAACAGAAAAGAAACTTCTTTGGTTTCTTACAAACATTAGTTAAGCACAAAAACTTTTAATTCTGATTTTACTTTACAGGTGTTAACAAGCAAACCATGATTGAGAGTGCTAAACTTTAAAACTCAAGCCCTAGATTGCGCATGAATCCAGTGCTATACTAACCCTGTATACTAGAGGTATCATGATATTATTGGTATGATGCACAAGCTTCACATCAGAATTAAATAAGCAATGCCCAAGACATGTTCACTCTGGAAGCACACAGGGATGATCTAACAACACAAACCAAGGCTGAATCTGTCAACCAGGTCAACCTGGAGTCCTAGACCATGGAATTTCCCATCAATTCAGCGTTCAGAAAGCATATGATTTACGTCCTAGCGTAATTACAAGGAGCATCAGTAGCCAAAAAGTAAACAAGGGTACCAACACTAGTATTTAGGGGCAGCAATTCATCCAATTTCCGGACAACCCAAGTTTAACCGAAATCGCACCGAGACGGGCGAGATCTGAACTACAGTATCCCAAAACGAGCGAGACATCCCACGCACATGAATCCTAACCGGCAAGGCACGCAGATCTAAGCCCAATCCACACAAGAACAATACGCAGAGGGATCTGACCAAAACAAACCAAGGATTCGAAGAACCACCGGCAGTTCTGCCTACGGACACACGGGCACGCGGGCGGCGGACGATGGAGGGGCGGCGCGCGCGTACCTGACGGCGATGAGAGCTGCGGTCTCTTCCTCTCGTCCTTCCTTCCACCGCCTGATGCACGAGCGAAGCGAGAGATCCACAACACAAGCGCGGCGCGGGGCGCGCCCCTCCGCGTGCCGCGTTTCATATAACGCCCTCGGGTTCCGGGTCGCGTGCGGCCCCGCTCCTAGACCCGTTCCACGGCGGGGTGACGTGCAGCGCGCCGTCTGATTGGACGACGCGGCGCGGCGCGCCCGGTGGGCCGGGTCCTGGGAACCCGGCCCGCAAGCTGAACGGAACGCGAAATGAAACGGTTTTTGTCTCGTGTTCTTCACACTGGGCTGGACGGAGTCGCCGTGACGTGGTGGGCCGGCGTATCAGCCCATAATCAGGCTCCCAGTTTGGTCGGTCCAGATCCATGGACCGACGCAGCCCAGCCTAGTTACCGGGGCCAACGGTGGCCCCACATGTCCAGCCAGACAGGTCACACCACACCGTGCTAAAATTTGCCACCATCCACCCCCCGCCGTGGGCATCCGCGAGGAAAACAAAGTCTCTTCATCCATTTCCCTCTCGCGCGAGTCAAATTAAAGTCGGCGTCGCTCCAGATTTGAAACCGATTTGAGGAAAGATGGATCAGATTATGGGGAAAGTGGGCGGGTACTGGTTCAACCAGAAGGCCAACAAGGAGCTGAACGGCGCCGGCGACGACATCAATGTAAGGGAAAAAAAAAACGCATCCTTTTCTGATCCATTTTTGATAGATTGCTCGGTCTCGCTAATTTCCTGCATGCACGATAGTATAGACCTTAATTTGGCGATCGATGTCACCAATTAAATTAGGTGATCCTGTTCTGATGTTTCAAGAACCAATCCTGCTTAATTAAATCAATGGTGATGAAGGCCTACCGTGCCAATTCATTTTGTGGGTCTGCACATCTGACGTAGCTGACCATCACATGCACATCCTGAGATGTCTGGTTATCGGTTTAGACAATATTGCCTGGCTTACATAGCCAGTGCAATGCTTGCTTGCATTTTGAATTTCCGACCTGTAGCAAATCCACCAATCACACGTTGCTGCTCATGGATATTGTATCCTTGCGTAGATTTCATTCGTTCCGTGGATTGTATGCCTAAGTAATGTGTGGTTAAAGAGAGCAACGGACTTCTGATTTCTGAATCCATCAGCTACCAACCCATTCAGAGAAAAGTTAGAGAATTACCATTCAGGAAAGGCATTCTCTTTTTCTCTGAATGGACCCGCCCAATCAAGCATAGACCATGGTGCACCCTGGTGCATGTTGCAACGTCAAGGGACAAAGGGCCATTTAATTTGCACCAAATTAAACATGGGTTTCTTACGGATGCTTGGCTCTAGGCAACTCTGGCTAGTTGTTAAACTCTATTCCTCTTCATGCAACAAGTTTTCTCTAACTTGACTACTTGAGCCTTGAGGACAATGTTGTTCTTCTGTGATGCCACCAGAATCTCCTGAACAGACGATTACGATGGATCAAGGCCTTGTAGGTTGGGAAATGACATTCATGCATGTTGTCAATAATATCTAATCCACTTTTAGATGAACACAAAATGATTTCGAATTCTTTTTCTGCCTCGTGCTCACTACATAATGTTAATGTTTTATTTCGTGCTTTCAGCATTCCTGAATGTCTTCCTTGCTGTACACCTTAGCATGAGATCTAAACTATACAATCGATCAATGTTGCTATGTTAATGTCGCAAGCCATCCTTGCAAGAGACAGAAACTTCATTGTGCTGACAGCTGACTCCATTAACCTTTTGCAATTTTCAGTCTGTCACTAGCAGCATAGGTGACGGGGCTAAATGGATGGTCAACAAAATCAAAGGTATTGTTATTAGTTTTGCATATTTTTAGTTATAAGGGTACAACATGAATGGTATTGTGACCTTTCTATTCTCTATAAACATGTTGGTTGGATATCATATTAACGATACCATGCATGGGTATATTCATGTTGGTTGGATATAATATTAACGATACCATGCATGGGTATATTCCACTTGAAAGCTCACATTGGTAACGTAAGCCAAAATGAACGAAGCCCACCCTTAGCCTGCAGATACATTTTTCCAAAGTGAACATTGAGATTGATAATGTTTAGTTAAAATAGAAGTTGCAATTATGTTGTGTTTGCATGTATTTAAGGAAGACTATTTCTCTTGTTCCTATTTCCTATCCTTTTGCCCCTATATTAGAACTGAGACAGGAAGATGGCATCGTCCTAAAAAGGGAAGGAAAATCAAGCATCTATGTTCTGCATTTGTAATGGATAATACAACAATGAGAAACATATTTGGATTTAAAATTTATTTTAGCATATCTTATTTGATAAGCATACAATTTTTTACACTTATTGTTCACACCACATATATTTACATTTTCCTTAATATAAGGTGTGTCACAAGGCTTGCTTCTTTGTCCACTCGTCTGAGTAATAAAGCATTGCCTGGTTTCAGGGAAGATGCAGAAACAACTACCTGAATTTCTCAAGGAGTATGACCTACCAATAGGCCTGTTCCCCCAGGATGTGACCAACTATGAGTTGAGTGAAGACACAAAGCTGCTAACAGTGTACATCGCATCGCCATGCGAGGTGGGATATAAGGACTCATCGGTTCTGCGGTTCTCCAATAGCGTGACAGGGTATCTAGAGAAGGGAAAGATGACCCACATTGAGGGCCTCAAGACCAAGATCCTGATCTGGACCAAGGTGACTGAAGTCAGGACTGAGGCCACCAAGGTGCATTTCGCTGCAGGAATGAACAAGACCCGGAGCCGGGATGCTTATGAGGTTGTCAGGGATGGTGTTGTCGTAGAGAAATTCTAGAATCATAGTTGACATGATGCGTATATAATATAGTGACAAAGCTTCCTGTGATTGTGAACTACACTGAGGCTGTAAAAAACCGTTCCTTATGCTGGGGACTGGTTATTTGCATTGGGTATGCCTCTTCTGTGCCCAGTTATATATTATACAATGCGTGCGTTTAGAATGTAAGTTTGCTGACCGCTTTCTCTTTCTACTTTCCTACATCGCTGTTCACCGGTGCGAAGTGCGGATGCTAGCAGGGAGCCGAGTGTCCTCTTATGTGCCACCAAAAGAAAGAAAAGATGTGTACAACATGATGCAAAAGAAAGGATGTGTGCATAATGCAACCGCCTGTAGATTGGGGCGACAACATGTTATGAACTTGTTCTATGTGACCTTGAAATTGGTAGTCATCTCAAATGCCCAACGCGCAATGAAATTAACCACACAGAAAAAGATTTTTTTTATATTTAGTCAAATCGGTATGTCTTATTCAAACTTTTTTGAAAATACAGAAAGATTCAATTCATAGTTAAAGTATATTATATGTTAAACTAAACCATAATAAAAAAAAATGATAATTGTGCAATTTTTTGAATAAGATGAGCCGGTTTGACCGGATGTAAAAAAAAGTCAAACGACCTATAAATTGGGACGGAGGGAATATTTTGAATAAGACAAGTTGATCAAATTCGGCGTCGAATAAGTGAAACGGATTTTAATTTTGTAACAAAAGGGTGTAAAGCCAGAGGCCAAACCTTCAGTTAGTCAGCAATGTGAGCGATACGACGATGCATTGCTCCTGCATATACGGTTGCACATGAAAATTCGATAGGGTAGTAGTAGACTTCAAGTCTAATACGAGAAGTACATAGATAGAGATCCGACGTCCAGCTCCTCACGATCAACCTAGGAGGGTAGGGCGGATCCCTAAGTCGTCCTCGCTCGATGCCGGCGCGCGATTGGTCCCGGCTGCCGTCGGACCTCCTGCTCAGCGTCTTGGGCCTCCTGGAGATCCGCGACCTCTTCTCCTGCGCCGCCGTGTCCCTCGGCTGGCGCGCCGTCTGCGCCACGGCCCGGCAGCTCGGGCTGTGGCCCGACCATGGCCCCTACCTCGTCTACTCCTCGTCTACTCCTCGTTCAGCGGAAGCGGAGCGGTCGACGGCCACTGGGTCCAAGATCTGGACGTCCGGCGGCGGCGCACCACCGGCCGGAACGAGCCCCAGTTCTTCCGGCGCAAGAAGACGCGCCTGTACCTCTACGAGAAGGCCGTCCTGTCGTCGGACCCGTTCAGCGGCGGCGGCGGCTGCACGGTGTTGCTGAAGCACCGGCCGTGGGAGCACCTCTCCTTCGCCCGGGTCGGGGACACCGAATGGACTTGGCTCGACACCATGGGGCGCTGCGACCACTACCAAGACTTCTTCTACAACGACGGCGACGGCCTGTTCTACGCCATTAGAGCCAGCGGTGATGTCCATACCATTGACCTCAGGGGCCCACGCCCAGTGGTTGAGGTCATCTTCAAGCTTCGGTCTTCAAAGACATTCTACGCCAGTTACCTTGTCCGGGCACCATGGGGCGACCTCCGTCGGCTTCGCAGGCTATATGGGACACCACCTCGTCAAGACGACGACATCACAGAAGAGGAAAACAACAATTTGTCGTTGGATGATACATCTGCTGCAACGGGCCAAGTGGTTGTCCAGACTGTTGATCTTGCTGAGCAAAAGGTCTCTAGGTCGAGATTGAGGAGCCTGCGAGATCATGTGCTCTTCATTGGCTTCAACACCACGTTCATGCTTCCGGCTCGGGATTTCCCAAATTTAGCACCGAATTCTGTCTACATGACGGATGATAACACGGAGTTTATTATGTATAATCCCGGCAGCGGACGGCAGTTGGCGCGTGTTGGCTTGGAGGACGGCACTTTCAGTTGTTTATCACTTCCTGATTCACAGCTGGATTGGCCACCTCCAGTTTGGTTCACGCCCTCACCATCTTCACCTCGAAAATAAACACAATTATAGGTAATCATCAAGCTGTTCCAGAAGCTATATATCCCTACAACCTCGCTCGGTGTCAGATTGTTATCCCAGGTTTTGTTATTAATTCTTATTGATTTATTATATAGTCCATGTTCAACCAAACAAGGTTCTCGATGGTTGGCTCCAAAACAACCAAACTGGCTTTATTAAGGTGTCAAATGTATCCTTTTGTTGATGACAAACTTTAGCATGTGACCTGGGCTGGCTTTATTAAAGTGCATTTTGCACTACCTTGTTTCCATGCCATATGCGCGTTCCTCTATGCATAATGCACGGTCTATTTCACACAGCCTTATGGTATAGAGTTATCATGCAAAGATCAACATTGTATCCAATAAATTTGAAGACTCTTTAAATAAATATATTAGACCATCTACTATTCCTCCGCTATTCCAACTACCTCACACTCTGTCTACAGTATCGCTACAGTGTATAGACAATCCTTTTACACACTCCATTGGTGATAGCCTTAGTGAGAAATTTGTTATATAAAAATAGATCTTAGAGTTTTCCCTTTTTTTGTCCTTATATTCATATGCATATAACCCTGAGTTTTATAAAATTTAAAAGTATCTAATGAATTACTTCAAGAATTTACATTAATTTGCAAATTAGTTATATAAAAATAAAGCAAATAAGGGAGATAGTTTGCTATTAATAAATAATAATTGAAACAACGAACCAAAATAGAACACCTAGTAAAGTGCACTATTCCATACAATGGCGCCATAGAATTTTCATTGGTTTTTATGTTGAATGCATTTCGAACCCCCTTGTGCATGTAATTAAACCAACAAGATTTTTATCAAAACATTTATCTTGAACGTAGTATCTAACTTCTTAGGAACCAATTTAATATTTTGGTGAATTTCTTGAGAAAAATAGATTAAAAGTTAGTTTTTTTTCAAACAAAAATGAGTGTTAAGGAGTATGAACAAAAACAAAACTAACTTTAACTTCTCCCATCAGCCTTACCCATTACTAGGCCTTCGTAGCCCCTCCCTTCATCCTCTCTCTTACCTTTTCCCTCCGGTTGCCCTAGTTGTTGATTCTGGCAGTTCATTGATGATACTGAGATGAAGGAGATACCCTTACTAGGTCGCAAATATACTTGATCTAATGAGAGAGCTTCTCCTACCTTGGTTCGACTTGACATTATGTTCTGTTGTACGGCATGGGAGGACATGTTCTCTGACTCACTGTTACAAAGTGCAACCTCCACTGTATCGGATCTTTACCCTTTCATTTTTGGTACTGAATATCAACACACGTGGTAGATGGTATTTTCGCTGTGAAAGCTACTGGTTGAAGCTACCTGGCTTTATGGATGTTCTACAACAGAATTGGAGTGCTCCTGTATCAGCTTCTTGTGCAGTCGAGCGAGTTTTTCTCAAGCTACAACGCCTGAGTAGAGGGTTGTAGAGATGGAGCCGACGTAAGGTAGGAAACATCAAACTTCAACTTGATATGGCAAAGGAGATCCTTGACCAACTTGAAATAGCCCAAGATCATAGAGCTCTTTCCAATGTTGAAGTTTGGTTCGGAAAGAAACTGAAATTGCATTGTCTTGGTCTGACCTCATTGGACGCACTATTGCAATATTGTGATCCCGCATCTTGTTTCTTCGGGAGGGCGATGCCAACACATCCTTTTTCACCTGCAGTCCTGGTACTAGAAGAGAATAATTTCATTGCTAAACTGCATCATGAAGATCAAATTATTACTGATCATGAGGAGAAATAGTAGGCTGTACTGAGTTTCTATGTTAATCTAATCGGTATCGCAGAGGACACAGATTTCACAACCTCCTAGCTTTGGATATTCCACAGCAAGTTTTATCATCTCTGGATGCCCCCTTTTCAGAAGATGAAGTGTGGGAAACCATTAAGGGCATGCCCTTCAAAAAATCGCCCGGAAAGGATGATTTTACAGGTCGGTTCTCTAGGGATTGCTGGGGTATAATCAAGGAAGATCTGATGCTTGTCTTGAATGTGGTACAGAGGGGTCATGTATCCAAGTTTAAACTTCTCAACACAACATTTATAACTCTAGCGCCTAAGAAGGTTGATGCCACACAAGTGAAGTATTGAGGCCAATAAGGCTTATCCATAGAAGCTTGGAATGAAAATTTTAGCTAACAGGCTAGCGCACCCCCCCCCCCCACCCACTTGCAAAAATATGGTTTCCATAAACCAAAATGCATTTATATAACGAAGAATTAAAAGGGCAGGCCGGTGCATGAGCTCCCGCTTGCGCGGGTCCAGGGAGGGGTCGGACCCACTTGGGGTCTATTGTACGCAATCTTTCCCTGCATTTCTACAAGAGGTTGTTTCCACAATTTATGAAACAAAGAATTATTCAAGACAATTTCCTGCTTGTTCAGCAAATGGCAAGAGCCTTGCATACCTCAAGGGAACCTCATGTACTTCTCAAGGTAGGCATATCTAAGGCTTTTGAATCGGTGTCATGGTTATTCCTTATCGATCATGTTGCATCTTGTTTTTGGGCCTAAATGGTGCAATCTGATCTATTTATTACTCTACTTCCATAAGAATTCTTGTGAATGGAGACCTTGGAGAAAGCATTTTGCACCACCGGGGATTGTGGCAGGGAGATCCCCTCTCTCTCCCATTTTTTCCATACTGATAATGGAGGTGTTGAACTCCCTAGTGAATCATGCCACTGTAAACAACCTCATGTAGCCTGTAGCTGTCTGGCAAGCAAAGTTCCGTTTATCTTTTTTATGCTGATGATGTGGTATGTTTCTCCGCCCTTCAATTAACGATCTGCAACTCTATAATCAGCTTCTTAAAATTTTTGGACATTCCTATAGTCTCAAAACCAATATGACAAAGAGTCCAATTATTCCAATTCAATGCATAGATGATGATCTGAGGATTATCTTTGAAAGTTTGCCTTGTGAGATCAAGGATATCCTGTGTACTTGCCTTGGACTCCCTCTTACCATTCGCAAACCTACTAAGTCTGATTGGCTTCCAGTTATTGATAAGGTGGCTGACAATATCTTTGGATGGAAGGCTTCACCCATGAGCGAAGTTGTCCATCTAGTTACAGTCAACGTGGTTTCTTCGGCTATGCTGATCTACCTCTTGCTAGCTATGGATCTGACTAAGTGGGCCATTAAAGCAATTGATAAATTGAGAAGGGAATTCCTTTGGAAGAGGCAAGGGAAAGCAAGCGGTGGTAATTTCCTTGTTGCTTGGGAGCAGATCCATCAACCCTTGTAGTATAGAGGGCTGGGCTGCCCAAACTTGAGAAAATGGGTTGGGTGTTACCCATTATATGGCTCTGGTTGCAAAGATAGATGCTTCTCGCCCATGGGCTGGGTTGTATATCCAAGTTCCAAGGAACACTAGAGCCTTGTTTTGTGTTTTGTAGTAGAAATCTCTGCCAGCAATGGATAATTGACCAAATTCTGATCTAATCGCTGGTTGCAAGGGGAAACAATAGCTGAAGTGGCACCTAATTTGATCAAGTTGATCCCTAAGCAAACCGTTAAACAATGTACGGCGGCTCAAGCACTTAATAATCACAGTTGTGTTAGGATAAAGGGAGCTCTGATAGTGACAATCCTGATTGAGTATTTAAATTTGTGGGATATCACAAGTAGTGTGGTTCTGCAATGAGATCTAGGACTAGCACACTTGGCGACTAACTCGGTTCGGTTGTTACATGAGCAAATCGGCCTACAATGCTTTAATTTCTTCATTGGTTAATTTGGAGATCTTGGGCGCCACTGCAATGTAAATTTTCATTTGGCTTGCTATCAAAAGGCGCTGCTGGACGGATGACCAGTTGGCGAAACATGGCTTACCCCATCCTGACCCTTGTCCCTTGTGTGACCAACAAGCTGCTGAAACAGTGCAGCATATCCTAGTTTCTTGTGTGTTCTCCAGGCAGGTCTGGACTTTGGTCTTGTACAATATTGGTCTTTCAGGTGCTGCGCTACTATCAAACACTTCTAGTTTCTCCGGTTGGTGGTGTTAGACCGTTAAGAGTAAGGAACATAAGAAAGGCCTAAATACTCTGATTATTGTTGGGAGTTATGAATCATAGGAATGCTTCTGTGTTTGAAGGAACAAGACCCTGTGTCAGAGACAGTTTTACAAGCTGTATCCACTGCTAGCAGTTAATGAGCTGCTCCTCCCGTTGCTCTCTCCGGACCCACCTCCTCTCTAGGTGTTGTTAGCGAACCAAGATACTTTCAGTTATTTGTTGCCAATGTAAACCAATGTCAAAATTAGCCGGTTAGTTCAGTCATGAACAAAGACCAAACTGAACTATCGATACTGGTTCTTGGTATTCATAATTTTTAGGAACAGATCGGTTCCAGTTTTAGATAATCAAAACTTAAGAAAACCCAAAGAGACGAACATATCTATTGGAATGAACGAATTCCTAGCTCTAGCCACGCCAACACTTCATAAATAGGGTAAGATCATGACCAGTGCTATTTATCTGTCACCAATTTTTATCTTGCAATCTATCAAACTTGCAATATTCTGTTCCAACTGATCCAAGCAATCTCTGTTTCCAAGATTTTATTTAATCTGTATGATCTTTCCTCCCATATAAAGTTTTGTTCCATCTGAACAACATTTTTGGTTCAACCAAATAAATCTTAATCATCAATTACTGTAGAAGCTGAGAGTGTCCTATGTGATTGGATCTCCACTCATTGGTAATTGGTGTCCGTTAAATAATCAAAGATAAGTAAACCTAGTTTATAATGTAAAAGCCCATAAATAGAAAGAGTACAAGGAAAAAACACTCTACACATTTTTAAATAGTAAACAAATAGTCAATTATCATGTCAAAACATAAACGGAATTAAACATTTTAAAAAATAAAGATAGTAATTGATAAAGCAATTGATGCCTCGTGACGACCCTAGGTATCCCGCCATAATGACACACTCGATGAAATATCCAATGTCAAAATCATTGGACAGTGGACCGGTTCCGAAAGATCTAGATCTTCAAGACAAAGGTCACACAGTGATCACATAGCGAGGGAAAGGAAGGGTGTACAGTACCTCATCATCCTTTCTTAGAAAAGATTTCTGGATGCAAGGTTGCTTTCATGAATCATATGGACCCAATATATACGTGCCACTTGATATCTGAATGGACGTGACCTGTTTTATATAGTCCAGTGCAGATTTACAATTGAGGCTCAATCACTGCAATAGATAATCATGTCGTGACAATAATTTTCCAAGATAGTAGAGGTTATATATGATGAGCTTTCAATTCGTTGTATTTTAGTTGCATGGCATCTTGTCGCAGGTGGTGGGGTTATTTGCTCACGAGACATGATGACAGGTACCTCAACGGTCAGAATTAAGGCTGCGTACTTTCAGAAATGAAGAACGTCTATATATATCATCTCTATTTGAAAAGGATGGGAAAATATCACCCAAAATAAGGAGATACATATAGACGCCTGGTGTGTGGACGTTGTTCAAAACAACCATTGATATTTTACTACTGATCGATGATGATGATGTGTTATCGAGGTAAGGTCACCAGATAATAATCCATCATCATGTCTCTACATGAATCTCCATGTAAATAGCCATACATATTCGGAAATCGTATCAAAAGGTGCATATTTAGAAAGGAATAAAGGAGCTAATAAATAGTATAATTTACACTTCCATGAACACTATGTGGATTGTGTGGAAGGTTAGTTAACACTAAGGCTCTACTTGATACATCTTTGGATTCTATATCCATTGCAGTGTTGCACTTTGTATACTAAAATTAAACTGATTAAAAAAAACTGTTTATGCAAGACATGAACAAAACAATTTATCCAAATGTTCCTTGTATGCTCACAGCACAGGTCCAGCTCCACAATTTATTTGGAACTATTGATGATCAGTTTAACTAACTCTATTTTTTTTTTTTAAAGATGGCCATGGCCTAAGCGTATCTAGAATTGTCAAGAAAGAAATCACTACCTGGTCACTACTCCACCCTTATGAGCTCCTATGATGTCACTACAAGCGTCTTTTATTGGAAATTCTAGATAGTTAAAATAGCGAGTGACTTATGATGGCGTTTTAAACAAAAGACACTCTCCGACAGGGGCGGAGCTACGTGCTTCCATCGGTGACTTTATGTTAATCCACTAGAGCTCTTCATTAACACTGGCAAATTCTTTTTTCAAATTGTATGATTGACACCAGTTGGATAAGTATAGATGTATGATTGACCCCGGTGACCTGGTAGTCTGGCTTCGCCCCTGCTAGTCTCCGAGACGTTTCATTGGTTTCTTTTACGGCACCACCAGGTAAACATCTCAAAAGCAAAGAAAATGAACTGTCCTAGAGACACACCGATTGAACCCGAAGGAGCAGAAGGTCTCGACGCCTAATGCTGTTGGAGAGGCATCACAACGACAAAACCCGTGCCCTGCATCTCGTCGCCACTCTGCTGTCCTGCAGTACTGCAGTAGTGCTATATTTGGTGCAATCACGAATTTCTCGCACCATCCATCGATGTCAGCACACTTCCTCCAAAAGCCATCCATGTCCATCAATCAGTGACCCCTCCCTCCCTCAAAAATATCTGCCGCCGGGTGCCATGCCATGACTGTGTGTTGGCAGCGATCCCGTGCTTGCCCGTACGTGTGGCCAACGGACCACGCCTCATCTGCTACCACATAGCCGCCAGTCCCAGATATTTGTGGGCTAGGTTCCCGCGCCTTCTTATTTATACCCCGCCACGGCAGCTCATCAGTCTCACACTGAAAACTGCAAGCTCCCAATACCCATCAGTTTAGTTAAGCTCCCACTCCCTGCCGTCTCCCAGCAGCAGCCACCATGGCCACCACCGCGTCCACCCTCCTCAAGTCCTCCTTCGCCGGCGCGCGGCTGCCATCGGCCACACGGAACCCATCGTCCTCCGTGTTCATGGCCACCGCCCCGCGCTCCACCGGCCCCATCTGCGCCGCCGCCTCCATGTCGTCGTCCCCCTCCACCCCGCCCTACGACCTGACGGCGTTCCGGTTCAGCCCCATCAAAGAATCCATCGTGTCCCGGGAGATGACCCGGCGCTACATGACGGACATGATCACCCACGCCGACACCGACGTCGTCATCGTGGGCGCCGGCTCCGCGGGGCTCTCCTGCGCGTACGAGCTCTCCAAGGACCCGTCCATCAGCGTCGCCATCATCGAGCAGTCGGTCTCCCCCGGCGGCGGCGCGTGGCTCGGCGGCCAGCTTTTCTCCGCCATGGTGGTGCGCAAGCCGGCGCACCGGTTCCTCGACGAGCTCGACATCGCCTACGACGAGGCCGAGGACTACGTCGTCATCAAGCACGCCGCGCTCTTCACCTCCACCATCATGAGCCGCCTTTTGGCAAGGCCCAACGTCAAGCTCTTCAACGCCGTCGCCGTCGAGGACCTCATCGTCAAGAAAGGGCGTGTGGGGGGTGTGGTCACCAACTGGGCGCTCGTGTCCATGAACCACGACACGCAGTCGTGTATGGACCCCAACGTGATGGAGGCCAAGGTGGTGGTCAGCTCATGCGGCCACGACGGGCCGTTTGGGGCCACCGGGGTTAAGAGGCTCCAGGACATTGGTATGATCAGCGCCGTGCCTGGGATGAAGGCGCTCGACATGAACACCGCCGAGGACGAGATCGTCAGGCTCACGCG
Organism: Paspalum notatum; assembly: GCA_022530915.1. NCBI lineage: Eukaryota > Viridiplantae > Streptophyta > Magnoliopsida > Poales > Poaceae > Paspalum > Paspalum notatum. The sequence goes on from CM039686.1 coordinate 19,751,849, forward strand.
CGAGGTCGTCCCGGGAATGATCGTCACCGGGATGGAGGTGGCAGAGATTGACGGCGCACCAAGAATGGTAATGATCAGTCTTTCTTTCTTACCCTCACTAGATTCATTCATTGAGATGATATATGATGCCATCGATGATCCAACTGATGATAGATGAATTCCCTCTTGATAATTGAATTGAATTGCAGGGCCCCACTTTCGGCGCCATGATGATCTCCGGCCAGAAGGCCGCGCACCTGGCGCTCAAGGCGCTCGGCAGGCCCAACGCCGTCGACGGCACCATCCAGACGGTGTCGCCGGCGTTGCGAGAGGAGTTCGTCATCGCGTCCAAGGACGACGAGGTCGTCGACGCGTGAGCCGAGCCGAGATGAGGCCTGAGGGTCGTCGTCCAAGGATCTGCTGGGATTCAGCTGGGGGGTTTCTGCATGCGTTTCTTAATTTGGGATTTGCTGGCCTGTCGTCGAATTATTCCTTTCCCTTTGGCTAATTAGCTCTCTGTCTCGCTAGTGCTGTATGTACTACTGCTATGTCAATAGCTCTGTCCTATGGGGGCCACTCTTCGCGGCCCTTCTGGCACAACGATCGATTTGTAATAAGAGAAGCTGATGAAATAAAAAGAGTCTGTCTATACATCAACATTTCCAATACCTGAATTTGTAGCCATTGGATCTTAGATGGATGGTCAGGATTATACTGTAAATTACGATGTATGCATACTGTAATTACAGTGTAACTCCCCCATTCCACCCTCACCTCTACCCCCGCCACACCCCACCCCCACGAGGTCATCCAGATCCGTCCCCCCGCCGCTTTCACGAAAGAAAAGGACAGGCAGCCGCTGCCTTTTTGTGAAATCTTTTACCATTTACTATTAGCTGCTAAGCACAAAATACGTTCGAGATGAAAGGGCAGGCTATCCAAACTTCTTCGTATAGTCTAGATTGGCAGTACCAGGATTTCAGGTCAATCAGTATCATTTCGAGATTCATAAAAATCGTTTCAAAGAAGAGGAACAAACATTGTCTTTAACAACACTCATCCACTTATTGACATTGACAGAAATCACCTCTTCCTCTTGATGCATATTGCTGGAAATTACATCGACTCGCAAAAGGTGAAACCAGAGGAAAAAGATGGAGTGACGATGAGATCGACTTTGACAGATGCCGTCTCCTGTCCCCCTGCTCGTGGGGAATCCGCTCCTGGGGCGTCGCTCTGCTGCGTCTGGCCCGTCCTCTAGGCACCTTTGGAGGGCAGGGAGGAATCCGCCGTCTGGCGAAGCAGGCTGGTGTCGCTGTGGACGCGTTGGTTTTGAGAAATCCCAAGCATCTTTTGATCAATGCAAAGTGTTTTGGGGCATCCCGACAATTATATACCTGCTAATCCGATGCCATGACCTTACCAATGCGCCCCGCCAGCAGATCCGTAACCAGTTTCATTGACACTGAAAGAAGGATACATCAGACTGGTTGGCTTCCCCGTGAATAAGAATAGTCCCCCCCCCCCCACCCCGCCTCCGAGCTCCCCGCCGCGCGCCTCTGCCTCCGGCCCCGCCGGCGCGCGCCTCGGGCTGCGGCGGCGGAGCACGGCGCAACTGCGGGGCGGCGGGCGCGCGAGGCCCCCCCCCCCCACCCCCCGCGGATGCAGGCGGGCGCGGCGAGCCGACGGCGAACCGGGTGAGAAAATAAATTCCAACAACCAGTTGAGTTTTAGCTTTCTTCAATAAAAACGGTACTGCGATTGATTTGCGTTGCGCTTGCGCAGCACCACCTCTACTCGTTTCCTGATTGTGATTTTTTTTTTGGTTACCTCTCCTGCCAAATCTAGCGATGAATTTAGATGTTCTATATTAAACTTCATATAGGCATACGAACTTAGTAGCCCAGTGGTAGCAAAGTCCCCCTCGATCCCCCGGGGTTTAGGCTTTCTTGACCAACCAAAACAAAAAAAAAAAAAATCCAGTAGCCTCATATATTTAGGGGTGAATCAGTGAGTGAGTGAGGTTCCGTCGACAACTGAGACATACTGCCACAAAAGGATGTCATGAGTTATAGTTATAAATTCCTATGATTTTTAGATTTCACTTTCGGAATACATAATAAAATGTAGCAACATCCAAGATGTCCAAATCATACCAACTCAGCTCACGATAAAAGGAATGCACAAACATAAAGCACTCGCAAACAAACAACACGAGTAATCAAAGCAAGTGCTAAGATAAGCCATACACTAGTGAGTTCAGGTTGAATTCATAATGAACATGCTCATTGGTCGACGAATGGAGATCCCTCAACTTCGATTTCATGTCGATTGGCTATGATTTGGATGATCTAAAAAGAAGATTAAGGATGAATAGCTCTAGAAGCCGTAAAAGGAGTAAGAAAGGGCATTCTTTGTTAGCTTGTAGACAGTTTTACTATAATCGGGTCGAGGTGAGTATCTTCAAAGACCTTACACTTGCGTATTACTCTAATTCGGTACGTGGCCACCGGACCATCCGGTGTTCTCTTCGAACAAAGTAGATATGTACGTTCTTCGATGCTTCGGACAAAGTCGACAATGGACATGTTTTTTTGCTAAGTTTTCAAAATGCATGCACGAGACCATCTGATGTGCATTTACCGGACCATCCAGTGCTCTGACGGCTAGTGCCATACTTGGCCATAGCCTAGGGGATAATTTGAATTTAACATGAACTGAATCGTCCAGTCTGCGTGCGTAGACTCAAAACCATATCGTTTTCAATGACTCTTTTTTGTGTGTGTCGTGGTTTTGTGCCTACGACAAGTAGATTTGTAGTAGGTTTAAGGGGCTTTATGGGCTACCGTCTTGAGTGGCTGAAGCGCCTCAGCCCGTAAGCGGGACTAAAATGTGCTTTATTATCATTCTCAGGGATATGATAACCACATTCTTACATCAGAGTAGTACAGATCCGCCCTAACGGGACAGATCAAACGGGGCGCAGCGCGAAACATACAACTGCAGCGGAACTTAAATGGTAGACCCAAACTTTCCCACTTCACACCGTTGGGATAGGCCGCAACCCTTACACGTACAAGCCCTCTTACAAGGCGACTTCGTCTTCTCTGAAAAACAACAACAAAAGGGGGGTGAGTACGAAAAACGTACTCCGCAAGCCCACTTTCCTCCATAAGGAATTTGGGGTCAAAACTATTACTATATGCAAGATATATCTGGAGCTCTGGATAGTTTTGCCAGAAAAATATCCAAGGCTCATTAATTTTCAGTTTTATTTTCTAGAAAACACTTTTTCCAAAAGGAGTGCCACTGGACTTGCCGGTCCATCGTGGCTCATGGCTCGCAGGCCAACATTTTTCTGCACTGCTCCCGGGCCACGCCCGTAGCTTCAAAACATCACTTTCACCTAACCAAACCCCCATTTTTTATAAATCACTACTAGTAGAAGCCAAGCTGTAACTCGACGTCCATACCAGTGGACAACGGACTATCCGGATAGGTTTATACTCTGGCCAGAGGTGCACACTTTTCCCACAAGTTTGGTCCAGGCACTCATGATCAGTGAGGTCCCTTCCCGCTTAAGGCTCTACCCCCGCAAATATTTTCCCAACCTCAACCAAAAAAAACGTGGGACCCTGTCGCATCAGTGCCAGCAGACACGCGACGCTGCTTCAGTGCCAACAGACACACGGCTTCCACCATTCCCAGTCTCTTGGTGCTCCCAGCCTACGGGTATCGGCTGGTTATTCCTTGCGGGTTCCGGCCAAGTGTTGCCGCATACAACATCGAGTGGTTGCACTATAAAGAGTTAGGCAAGATGAGACTCCGAATCGGTCCTTAGAAGAGCAGAGCTTCCTCAAACACCGCTCGCTCCTCTCCACGAGGCCGGGTCCCAGTGTAACCGTGAGAACGGTACCCAGGCTCTCCACCCTTCAACCACGTGGCGTAGTCGGCCGAGATCGACTGCCGGGGTCTTTCCCCATGTTTTCGCAAACGCACACCAACCCATTTCCAACCCAAGTTCCACAACAAGATTAATATGCATAGTATTGAGTGAGCGATCCATCTGTGCGCGCTACGTCTAAAAGGTTCGGGTGGCTATCCTACCAGTTTTTTCTTAGCAAGCAAAACATGCAGGTTTTATCATTAATCAAGGCAATGGGTTGTTTATCAAAAACTGGGTAATTTATGCATCAAGTGAGATTCCAGTGGACTTGCCGTTCACTTTGTTGGGGTCTAACGGGACGTCGACGGCCGAGGGTGAGGGTTCATCATCCTCCGGATAAATTGGCATTCTAACTCCCATTGACGGGCATGATGGCGTTCCAACCACCTAGCGTGCTCGTCGAGAATCTGCTGCATGCGCCGGTTGCTTTCTTCGAGTGTTTCGAACATCCTTGCCATGAAAGGCGTTCCGACCAAAATCTCCGGTATAACCTATGCGCAACAAACAGAGGAGCAAACAGGCAATCAAGGCATATTATGAGCTCAATAAGGGTTTGCTGGTGTTGGGAAAAGGATCTGAGGATTTCCCAGAAGGTCGTACCAACGGTTCTGGAATCCATAGGCTAAGTGGTTCCATGGTCCGGCGCTGCATCGCGGGACGTCGCGCAGTGGCCCGTTCATACCGCCGGGCTCGATAGGAGTCGGGGGAGGGGCGCCACGGTAATGGATCGGGTTGGTTGCGACGAGGGCGGTAACGCCGAGGGAGTGACGGACTCATGGTGGAGTGGGACATTTTCTATGGTGCAAGGTGGAGAAAATGGACGGGAGTTGGTGTAGGTGGGTAAAGCGTGATTTTAGATGAATTTAGAGACTAAAATCACCCAAATCGGAGTTGGAACGGAGGAGATATGAGGTACTTAGTGTAGGAGGGGTAGACTTTATTCACTTGAGACAGTTCGAGGGGTAGAACTAAACTTTTTGCAGGATTTCAGCCCGGGTTTACTTTGGCCTGGCTCGACCTTTTGGCCCGCGCGGCTCAGCGGCGGCCCACGGGCGGGGTGGTGCCGACGGCGCGGCTCACGCCGTTGGCGTGGGGCCCGCTAGCAGAGAAAGGGGGAGGGGACGGCGTCACGGTTCGGCGGTCGGCGGTTGGGGGAGGATTGAACCGAGCCGGTTCGCGGCGGCTCACGGGGCCTTGTCGACGGTTCTCGTCGCCGGCGCCGGTTCCGGTGACGAGGTCACCGGCGGGAGCATCCACGGGGTATGGCAAACTCGATTGGGATGCTCTGGAGGTGGGTTGGTGGTCGGTGGTCGGGTCTCCACGGCGAGGTGCGGTGCGTGCGTGCTCGGCAGGGAGGAGCTCGCGCGGCGGCGGCTTCTGGGACGAGGGGAAGGTGGCGCTGGGGTGCTAGGGTAGTGGAGAAGAGTGTGTGGGGTCTCCGATTGCCAGAATCGAAGGGTAATGTGGCAAGGGCGGCGAATTTGGGCACGGCGGTGAGAGGGGTCACAGCGGCGTCTTCCACGAGAGCACCAGCGAGGGAGGAGTGGGAGTGTGTGTGTGTGCGCTCGTGCGCTCGGGTGTGCGTGTGCACGCAGGAGCGTGTGCATAGGGAGGAACGGCGCGGCTCGTCGGGGTCTTCTTATGGGCGTGGTGTCGGCGCGGCCTGACGCGGCGCGGCTCGGTCTAGCCGGGCCTGCGTGTGGCGTGCGCGGTGTGGCGTCGAGGATGGGATGGTGGGGCAGCTGTGGCCGGCATGGGGAGGTGATGATGTCGGTGCAGGGGGAGTGAATGCGGCGGCGACTTGGTGGCGTATTCCGCCGTGCACGACGGACGAGGGTGGCGCTCGCCGCGGCGCCGGGGCGCTGCACAGTGGAGATGGTGGCGGTGAGATGGCGTCGAGACGCAGCGGGGCCGGGCGAAGTGGGGGCGGCACGGCGACGACGCGTGGTCGCCGGGACGGAGCGCAGGCGCACCGGCAAGGTGGCTACCGGGCGGCACGACGTGGAGGACGGGGGAGGAAGACGACGGGCGAGCGAGGCCCGCTGGCAGAGGGAGAGGGAGCGCTGGGCCGGCTTGGTGGCTGGGCCGGGGAGGGAGGCAGAGGCAGGCCGGCTGGGCTGGCAGGGAAGGGGGAAGGGAGCAGGCTGGCGCGGGCCGAGGGAAAGGAGGAGGGAAGGAGGAGAGGTGGGCTTCGGCCCAAGGAAAGGGAAAAAGATTTTGCCTTTTTCTGATTTGGTCTTGGATTTGAATTTGAATATTTGGAGGAGGAATTTGAGAGGGATTTCGATGGAGAAACTGCTAGAGATTTGCGGAATATTTGAGGAGACAGTTTCGGAAATTTTGTTGAGCTCATAACATACACTCAAACAAACAAGATTTGAAAATCTAATTTTGAGTTAGAGAGGGATTTAGAGAAAATCTCAGGGTCAAAATTTGGGGTGTTACAGTGGCCAAACGTTAGAGGCTTAGAAGTGGATGAGAGGGTGATTTAGAGTGGTTCGAGATGAATCCCTATGTCCACTTTGTGTGCTGAGCTTGACTTGCTTTGAGTTCTCGGTGTTACAAGTTGGAGTGCGGGTCTCTTGTGCTTGTGATCCTTAAACTACTAAGGGACTTGTGCCCTGTGTGTTTGGCGATGCCTCTACATGGTTTCCGGCCTCCCCTTATATAGCTGAAGAGGAGCAGTTCACATGTGTGCAAAGGAGTAGAAAAAAAAAAGAAGCGAAGGGGTGCTACAATAGTAGGGTTCGACTCGTAGCCTTCTACGTCACTCGTCCCCATGTCAGCGTTAATGTGGACTAGCCATGGGGAGAGCTAGGCGGCCTTGCCCAAGATTCTACATTGCAATGATGGCCTGGTAGACTCCTAGGCGGACAGTTGACCTAGCATTCCTTCAATGACCACTGAGGCTGACTGACCGGGTCCACCTATCAATGAGTTGGGGAGAGAGCGAGCCGGTGGGGAACACGGCCCAGGTGGGGAGGTGGGAGAGGTTGGGCTGCTCGGCGGCCCAAGGTAGAAGGGGGAAAGAGATGGCGGCCCAAGGTGGGAAAGGCAGGCGGTTGGAGGGAGAAAAAGAAAGGAGATTCTAGTTTTTTTTTCTTTTTCTCTTATGGATTTTTTGTTTGGATTTTTGGATAGGAAATTTGGTGGGGATTTTGTGGAGAGAATTGGAAAATAAGTGAGGATGCTTGGGTGGACATTTTGGAGAGGTAGAGGAAGTTGACATTTTGAAAACATGTTTTTGAAAACTCGTGGTGATTTAGTTTGGTGTTTTTTATTTGGTGGATTTTTGGGACGGTACAACTGACAATAGTTGTTACCTTATATGTTGAAGTTTATTGTTACTTTTCAACACTATGTTTAGATGTCTAAAATAGTGTTTGTATCTTTGGCTGTTGCTATGGCTGAATTGAACTTCTCTCTTTTTGTTGTTCTCTCAAACAAGTCCGGACATAAAGGCATGGAGGAGAGCCCTTTGACAAAATATTAAATTTGTTCCCTCTTTAGGTAGAGTACTATAAGCATCCTATAAAGACTCAACTCAATTCTTTGTTCTTTCTCAAGCTTTCAGTAACATGTAGGCAATCTACTATGTGATAATTAACTACGATGAGATAGGAATATGATGTTTCCTCCTTAAAATTATAGATTGTATACGTGGAAACTATTTCTTTGCATTGTATTTGATTGGTGACAAGACCATTGTGTGCCACCACAGGATTGCAGTGTGTGCTGGACTAATGTTTCTTAGCTATGGCTGCTTTGCCACTCAAATGGATGTAATTGCTATAATGGAGCGCCCTCCCTACTAGTGCGTGTTGGAAGTGTTCCATCTACTCTAGTTACTAATACCATGGTTTTTTTCCTTTTTAGCTATTACCCTGGCCTGTGATTGATGTTTGTGCTGGCAGTGGTGGCGAGGCTTTTCTTTTTTTTTGAAATAAACTAGGGGTTGTCCGTTATATTAAACAGAGAAGAGAGCCCAAGAGAGGTAGAGTTCAAAAACAAAAAATAAAAATAAAAACACACACAAGGGGAGAAAAACGACAGGCCTGAAGTTTAGACTAGAATTACGCTAGGTTGGCCACGAGTTTTGCCTGAACATATGACCGGGTTTCCTCCTTGATCTTTGTTGGCGCCAAATATTGGACAGCTTGGGCTGCCAGAGAATCTAGCACATCGAACGGTCGTAACAAAAAAAGCTTTGAACGTTGGCAAAGTCGGGCTTCCAGATAGGCTCGATCTGTATTAATATTGTCGTGTCAAACTAGGGTTTTGTGCTAAATTAGGTTAAGTCTTAGTTTCCTTTAGCAGCAAGCCTAGCAAGGCTATAAATATGCATGTACAGCGATTGTGAAAAGGGTCTACTTACCGATACAAATTTCGGCGCATCGTCACTCGTGTCCTATGATTTCAACTCTCGGTAAGTGTCACGTTGTTCTTATGTCAGTTCTTTTAGATCTCTTAGGGCGTCACGGCCCGGATTTTTTACTAAAGCATTTTTTATGCAAGATTTGGTAGTTAGACCATCTCCAACCGTTGCCTAAAAAGGCTTGCCTATCCACTATTCCACCACTGTTCTAAGGAAAAAGTCTATATAACCCCTCAACATTTGTACGGTGGTCTACTTTACACCCTAACCCAGCGAGTGGATCCACGCATTACGATGTAGCGCTCCCCCGGCTCCCTCCGCTCCCCGCCGCCGACCACTCCGGCCCCGGCGTCCACCCTCCCAGCCCCTTTCCCCGCAGGTAAAGGAACCTCCTCCCTTTCCCCCGCCGCTGCTCCCTTCTTCCCGGCGCGCTCCTCGGTTGGCCGCTCCAAGAGTCTGCGCTGGTCCGAGATCTTCCCTGATGAGCTTGAGTCCTGCTCCGGTGGGTCGCCCTCGCTTTACAGGGACGCCCTCCTGGGGGGTCGCGTGGCGGTGCCGGTTGCCACAGCCGCTTCGGAGGTTGCCTCCGAGGTGGATGCCGGGCTTCCCGGGCCGTCCAAGAAAGGCGCGGCGACACAGACGTGGCAAGCGCCACGGGAAATGTCGCACCCGGCCCGTCGTCGTGGGAGGCAAGTAGGCGCCTGCTGCTACCGCGGTGGGTCCGAGGGCTCCGGTGGCCGGTGATGGCTGCGTCCCCGCGCCTTTGCGGCTCGGTTCGGGCTCGCCACTCCGTGGCAGGTTCTTGCCGCCAGACGAGGATGGCTGGAGGCAGGTCTTGCCGCAGCAGCGACGTCTTACCGGAGGTTAGGCGGGTGTCTTCCCACCTCCGGCCGCGTCCAAGCTCCCTGCGGAGATGCTCGGTAGGTGCCTCAAGTGTTTGTCATATGGGCATCGCGTCGCCACCTGCCGCCTCCCTAGCCGCTGCCTACGTTGTCATGGGTTCTGCCACCTTGCGCGTGACTGCATGCGACTGAGGAAGCCGGTGGCTGCCGCTGGTGAGAGGAGCGTGAAGGCTGGCTGGGAGATCTGCGTGGCGGAGCGGCCGTTGGGCAGCAGAGACCGTCGCCGCCGTCGTCTTCGGACCGGCTGGCAAGGGGATGTTCTCCAGTGGCTGCGGGTGGCGCGTGGATCACTATCGCCGCTGGTACTGGTGAGGGCATGTTGCGCAGCTTCTACCACGGGCACGGAGATGGTCCGCCTACGCCGCGCGGTGAGCGGGCCCAGGGGCCGACTCCTTCGCCGGAGCGGCTCGGCGGGGGTGGAGGAAGGCGGCCTGTTGTTGGATAGGCCTATGACCTAGCGTGGGGACACCCGCTGACCAGGCCCCTCAGTGCTACCTGCATCATCGGGAGGTCTGCCACCATCGACACCGAGGAAGGGAGGTTGGCCGCAGCTCTGGTGGCCACGGCGGTGGACTCCACGGTGGCCGTGAGGATGGAATCCGCGTTGGCCGCCTTGACAGCGATTCCAGGGGTCAGCGCCGGCGACTTCGCTATCAAGGCGTTCTACCCCGACAGCTTCCTCATTCTGCCGATGAGGCCGAAGGTGCGTGGGCTCTTGTTCCGTGCGGGCACTGTGCTCGTCGGGGCGACACGCTTGGTGCTGCGGCCGTGGACACGGCACGCGCACGCCGTCCTAGAAGAGCTGCTCGTCAATGTCACCATTGACATCGAGGGGATCCCGCCTCATGCGTGGGAGTTGGATACTGCTACCAAGATCTTGGCCCCGGTGTGCTGGATCGAGAAGATGAACGACGAGACAGCAGACAAGTCCGACATGTCGGCCTTCCGTCTAACGGCGTGGACGGTGGACCCAAGCCACATTCCGAGGTCTGTGGCGCTCCTCATCACCGAGAACGAGTGCCGCATCGAGCATGAGGACCCGGTGCTTCATCGGATCTTTGATCATCTTCCGCTCTACCTAAGAAAGAAAGGTACAATGCGGTACAGCGTTATCATTCATCTGCGCAGGGTTTGGGACTTCTCGCCGGGGTCGGCTTCGTCGTCGCCGGGTATCCTATCTTCCTCCGGTGATGAGGGCGGGCCGGTGTTCGACCCCTGCCCGCCGAGGGGCCCTGCTCCGCGGGTGCACGGGTTTGCTTGTGTTCGCGGAGTCATCAACGGCGAGGACGCGCGCGGCGGCAGTGGCCACGGTGCTCGCGGCCAAGCCGGCCACGGCCATGCCGGACTTGCTGGCAACTCTGGTGGGATTGGGGTGGAGAGCCTACGGTGGGGCCCGGTGGTGGCGGTCAGCTGGCACCCGGTGCGTCAAAGGCTGCCTCGCCCGGGAACCAGCCTGTTTCCCCGCTGGTGCATGGCGCGTCAAAGGCTGTCTCGACCGGAGCGGGCCTGCTTTCCCGCGTTCGCCGGACGATGAGAGGCTGGTTGCCATTCCGGGCTCCCTGTCGAGGCCTGAGCCCGTGGAAAGGGAGGACCCAATGTTGCTTGAAGCGGCATTTTGCCCGCGCCGCGCCGCGCCAGAAGTTGCTTTGTCTCCGGTTTGCGCGGAAAAGCTAGGGTCGGGGACCAGCTTGGCTGATGAGCTGGCCGCCGCCCTCGACGCAGATTCTGATGTTCACGGGAGCACCCGAGTGTACGAAGAAGTGGAGGCCGCAGGCGGTGCAGCCTTGCCCATGGGCGGGGGTTTGGCAACCGTTGACGAGATGCCCGTGACCGCGGTCGTGGCGAGCTCTCCGGTCGCGCCAGTTCAAACCGTCGAGGACGCAGGCGACGTCAACCCTGATGTTGCCATGCAGGAAGACAACGGCGAGGGTTCAGCTGAGGAAGTAGATGCCTTCCTCACAGAAATCCAGACTGTGGTCCCAACCTTGCTCCCTACAGCGGTGCCGACTCCGCCCGTCGCCTCTGCGCCCGCCACTACGGTTGGTTTACCGCTGCGTAGCAAGCGGTTGGCTGCACAAAGGCCGGCACATGTGCCCATGGCCAAGAGGGGGGAGTTGCTGGTCATGCAGAAGCTGGGCCTCACCTCTGGGATCGCTGCAGCGACGGCATTAGCAGTGAAGAAATACAATAGACTGTTCTTAGATGGACTCGAGGAGAGCCACATCAGGGCGATCTCGCAGCTGCTGCCGGCAGCGGTTACCGGACGTCGCGGCTCAGTCGTGATCGCTTGAATAGCTGATCCACCGCTCCCGGTTGCTTCGTCTTAATGGACATTATCAAGATCTTGTGCTGGAATGTCCGGGGTCTCAACTCCAGGGCTCGGAGGGATTGTTTGCGCTTGTTAGTGGAGGATGTTAGAGCTGACATAGTTTGTATCCAAGAGACTAAGTTAGACTCTGTAGACCAGTGTCTGGTAGTTTCGACGTGTGGAATGAACTTCGTTGACTATGCCTTCTTGCCAGCTAGTGAGACGAGGGGCGGGATCCTCGTGGTGGCGCAAGGGCCTGACCTTTCGCTCGGCGACGTTCTTGTGGGGTGTTTCACGCTCACCATTCGCGTCCTCTCCCAGGGAGGTTGCGAGCCGTGGTAGATTACGGCTGTCTACGGGCTGCAAGACTAGCAGCACAAGGAGTTGTTTCTGGAGGAGCTATCCGTCATCCGTTGTGATTGCACTGGGCCGTGGGCCATTCTAGGCGACTTCAACCTAATCCTTTCCGTGGAGGACAAGAACAATGACCACATCAACAGGGTGCTATGAGGCGGTTTCGGCAATGCGTGGCTGAGTTGGAGCTCCAAGACCTACTCCTTCACGGCCGCCGCCACACTTGGAGCAATGAGAGGGACCGTCCCACGTTGGTTCGGCTCGACAGGGTGCTGGTAACGGTCTGTTGGGATGAGATGTTCGCAAACGCGTCGCTGCAAACGCTTTTGACGGATGCTTCCGATCATTTGCCATTGTTGCTACAGAAGAGCGTCTGCATCGCCCGCAAGCCACGGTTTCACTTCGAATGCTTCTGGCCGAGGTTCGACAGCTTCCAGGAGGCCGTGACGGCGGGATAGAGGTGCACCATCGCTAGCTCCGACCCTTACCGCAGGCTGGACGACATGTTCAGGAACTTGATCAAGGCGCTGCAGAGTTGGTCCGCGACGAGATTGGGGCTGATCCGCGATCAGCTAGCCATGGCGCGTGCGGTAATCCTCAAGCTTGACCAAGCACAGGAGCTCCGCCTGCTGTCCGCGGTTGAACGCGATCTCCGTAGCACGCTTAAGCACTGCTGTCTGGGCCTTTCTTCGCTGTTAAGAACGATCGCCCGTCAGAGAGCGAGGGTGCGGCAGATCGCAGAGGGAGACGCGAACACTCGGTTTTTTCACCTAATGGCAAGGAGCCGCAAGAGGAAGATCTACATACCCAGTTTGTTGAGTGACGGCTGCACGGCCACCACCTTCCCGAACATGGAGCGGATGCTTCATAATCATTTTCTGGCTGTTTTTGCCTCGGTGCCGGTTAGGCCGCACGGTCTTGACCTAGACGCGATTGGGTACGTAGCGTCCGACTTGTCTGGCATTGACAGGCCTTTCACTGAGGAGGAAGTTTGTGTTAGAACATGAACATGATATGCCCACAGGATCTACTAGCCTAAGGGATGAACACGCTAATCTTCAAGTTAGTCGAACATTAACCTTAATCTCTGTCCTTGATGACGATCTCTACTCACCTCGGAGAGGAAGTAGGAACCTGTAAATCGCCGTGATAGGAGAACGGCGGTGGCTATCGGTCTTCAGGGTCGCGGGCCAAGCCTTGCCTTGATCGGTAGGGTTAGAAGGGCGGTTAAGAACGTGATTAATGCTAATCATACTCGTTAGGCTAACTGGTGACCCTCTTCTTATAAGGCTTGGGCGTCCTGGGACCGGGCCAAAGATGGAAATGCTAAATTAGCGCCCACGATCACCCGCACAGGAATGGAAACAAGGGGCGTGGCCCTGTTACCTCGGTCAAAGGAGATTGGGGCCGAGATTAACTCCAACATTATCCCCCTTAATCGGCGGGCTAACAACATAAGTCATTTCTCAGAAGATAGAGTATACGAGGTAAGGATTTTACAGTAGCTATCAAAACGCCATGCACATCACAGTACCTACAATATACCAATCCACTCTGATTGGATAATCACTTATTCATGATGGGAGATGGCCCGTTTACTTATGGTCCTATTGTGCAGTTTGTTCTCATTTATAATTATGTGTACATTTATTATTAGAGTGAGAACAAGATAATATTTCTAGAATCAAAATTTGAGATCTTAATTTTAACCCAAAGTAATAGGCTTCAAAAAATGTATTTTATGCCGGCAAGACTTAAAACATGAGCCAATAAGAAAATAATAGGTATGATCCGTAATCCTCGTACCTTAACTTATCACTTAATGTTAAGCATCATTTTGATCCTGGATCCATCTTTCACAATGCCAAGTGTTTCGCAATGTCACTAGGCATGTTACTCGAGGAAAAATTGCACTTTACATAATGAGTCTGGGATAAGAACTCCTAAGTTAAATAATCTTATTCTTAAATCATATTGTTGTCTAATGTGGAAAGAATTCCACGGACTCACAGCTTATCACAATATCTTAAGAGATTGATTGGAGCCATTCCACAACGGCTCCCCCGTAAGGGTGAAGATATAACTTAACGTGGAATAATCAACACACCTTGCGGACTGAATAACCTTTGGCTTGATGGTTATCTTATTTCTTATGTGAGCATGTGAGTTATCAGTGTTATATGTAGCACAAGTTTACAACCAAAGCTATGCATATAACACAACTTTACTTAGTAATTTTCCAGTGGTCCATCCTGGACTGAAATATGCCAAATATCCCGATATTAAGGGCACATAATGACTCAAGTATACAAAATACTTATCAAAATGAGCCAACAAACATACTGCCCTTAACGCAAATCATCATGGTAGAGCATTTATACATAATATCTTATATACTCGACCAATATATGATTAAGAGTTAAACTATGAACCAGAAGATGGTGAATACTTAGTGCCAAAACAACGTAATAGACATCACCGATATATTAGTACCCCGAAAGGAAAAGTTAATCTCCGGGTGTTGTGTACAAAATCTCAATTGCTTATGTACAATAATTTCTTACCAAACTTATGTACCATTTTGTATGTGCACTCATAAGGATCTATAAAATAATGAGGATCAAGTGCCATTCTATTAACTCATCAGTAATCAATGAAAATTCTAAAGCCCTTTTTATTATGAGTGTGAACTCAAGCATTGTCTTTGGTTTATTTCTATGGAGTCACGTAACGAAGAAAAGTATCATGTGGACCCATTACGGCCCACTGTCTTGACTCCATTAGAAAATGTTACTATACCATAAGCATCATTAGGGGCTAACAAAATAAATATCACAATGATGAGACCGAGTATGTGAGGCTCTCGCTAATGTGTTAAATAAGCACCGCAGGCAAGAGATATCTATTTGCCTTAAGAGCACCGACTAAAATTTGACTAAGTGGTACACTTAATAATAGTGATAGTAGTACCCTACTAATTAGGATGGTAACTAATACAAGATTTCGGCACCTTTCATAGCATAAGGCTAATTGACACTGATTTTGGGTGATACCGACTAATAGCTCCATCCATAAGAAGTACTTAACAATATCTGAGTAAACTTATGTTCATAGAGTACTTAATTTCATGAGAAAATTATTTACATAATGAACATTTCTTTCTAATAATGAGACGTTCAATTCTCCCCCTCGAAATGTGGTCAATACGTTAGTTCCATAATTCGATGAACTCTCATAAAGAACTAGTTTGGAAGGCTACGGAGTTAACAATATAATTATTGAGCATAATCAAATTATTGTAAAAAGAGGACAAAAAGCATAACTTTATGCCAGTGGATGAAAATTCCAACGGCTTAGGCTTATCATCACGTCCTTGCATAGTCGATAGCTCTAAGACTCCAACTCAATAAATTCCTATTCATGAGGTATTGTTGGCGAACAAAATAAGTATCTTAGTGTTATCTTTTGCCAACATCAGACTGCACATTACTATAAGCTTAATCATTGTTTATTCATATATAATGAGAACTCAAAAGCTTCAATAGTATTCATGTCTTAGCCCTTAAAGAATAACTAATGAGCTTTCAATGCCTGCTGATAAAAAAACATAATGGATCAGGGGATAACTCCCCCAGAATCCAAGCAGCATATTCATAAGAGACATTCTATCAGTTTTAAGCCCACAAGATATTGACACATAAGAAGTTCATTGGGTTCTCATCAATGTACTAATGTCAAAAGAATCTTTTCAGAAGAGAGTTAATAGCCAAGTTGTGCAATAATCAAAATTCATAATCCTCAGAAATAATTGATAACTCTACTCTATTTCTCATAGGGTACATGAGTAAACAATCAACAAAATTTAAGGTCGAATTCATAATAATAGTAGTACTAGGGATATACATGTACGACCAACATCTTTAATATAAAAAAGTAACGATATATGTTAATATATTCATGACAAAAATTACATATCATAAAATCAATACTATCAATAACATGTTATAAAATTAACAACAAATAATAATGATAATGAAGATAATAGTAATGATAATAACAGCAAAAATAATTGCCCGGCAAAAATAATTGCCCGGTATTCCATCATTGCCAAAAAAAAACAACAACCCTCAAAACTATATGTCATTCAACAGAAGACTGAGCAGGAAGGAGCTGGATTCGTTAAATGATGACGTTCCATCAAAACATATAGTTTCTAAAGAAACAGTATATTTCTTAGGGACACATAAATATAATCAGTGTTGGCCAAAATATATCCATATGCCTGACTAATTCCCATACTGATGCTAAATCCCTAACCAAGACTTCTCGTTGGTTCCATCTCAACTAGAGACAACTTAATCATTTGGGAGACTTAGGGACAATGAGTGATGCAATCAACATTAGAGATACAAGAACATAATCAACGTTGGTCAAAAACATCCATGCACCATAAGTTATCATTAAATAGTATCATGTCTCTCATCAGGATTTATCGTTAGTTCCATATTGATTCGAGACTATTTTACTATATGAGACAACATAAGAATGACACAATAGTAAGACCAATATGGATCGAATGAGTATACATGTGCCATAGCCCAAAAACATGAAATCTCCAACCAAAACTTCTCATTGGTTCCATTTAGATCAGAGATGATTCAACTAAATTTGGTCTAAAGAACTATATGATCATAGCAACAAATTGCTCGGCACTTAGCGATCTCAATAATCCAATTAGTTTAAGAGCTCATTAAACAACAAAAGGCCATGAGCAACGACGGTTAACAAATAGCCAAGAGCATGAGCTTAAGCTCATCATAATTGAGTCGTGTCAAGTCCCAAAACACAAGAATAATTAGCAAGAGAAAAAGGGAATCTCATGATCATTGTGGCCAAAACATCATTAGATACATATTTGCGGAAGCATAAGGATCAATAATATAAAACAATATGAGACATAGTTATAGTGAGGAAATAATCACAAGTCTACTAAACACTAGGGACATAATAATTAAGCCCTAGATCAAGACTTTGAGAAAATAATCTACTCAGAAAGTAATCTCGTCTAAGATTCACAGTGAAATCTTAACATCATTATGGCCTAATTAAACATTATCCAAAAGTTTACTTTAAAACTTATGTCCAATATAGGACTTTAGTGGCTCAAGAATTAAAACATTATGTGGGCAATTAATTTTAGCGATTCATGATCACAAACAACGTTGGTTAGAATATAACCATGAACCATTATTAAGTTAGTGCCCGATATGACTCAAGTCCCAAACCAGAATTTCCCGTTGGTTCCATTCTGATCTAGGATAAAAGGCCAAAATAAATCACTAAAATATATAATCATTAAAATTTATGCATTAAAAGATTCATAATTGCACATTAATGATTTCTAATGGTCACATGAAAATAAGGCACCATACAAAAAGTTTGGCCCTAATTAAAAGGACACATCATAAGGCATTGGAAGTGCATAATTTGACATGGTACAAGGACAACATTATGGAATTAATTGCACCGACATAGTACTTCAATGCCCTCACATAAAAATATGCTTAAAACAAAAGCAGGGGCTGATAAAATCTATCAAAAACTTGATGCTATAATCAATAAAGCACCGAGAAAATTAAGAGCCTCATAACATAATATTCCTTTTGGTCAGACAAAAATGATAACCCACTTATAAAGAAGAAAGAGGCGTCATTATTGTTAAACAAAACTAATCATAAGTAGTGCTAGTGATCATAATCAACATAATTGCAGCGGAAATAAACATCATAATATGGACATAATGAATCACGAAACAGTAATGTGGTCCATAACAATTAAGGTATTGTAAATAACACTTAAAACAGTAATTAAATTAATGAAAACAGTAATTAAAATAGCCACAGTAGTTATGCACAGCGAAAAAAGAAAAAGAAAAGGTTGCACTGTGCAAACAGAACGCGGCCCAGGAGGTCAAAATCGGCCCACCCCACGCTCGGGCCCCCAATCGGGCCGCAGCCTAGGCCTGAGCACCAAAACGGCCCATCTGGCCCGCGCCGCGGTCACCGTCTCCCCTCGCCCGTTCGATCTTGATCGGACGGTCCGAATCTGCCCCACCCCAAGCAAAACCCTATCCCCCCACTCTCTCCTTCTCCTCCGTATTTCACGCCGTGCCGACCGCACACACGTGCGAGAGAGAGGGACGCCGCCGCCCCTGAGGGCGCCCGCGCCGGCCATGAAGACGGGCGCCGCCGTGGGCTCTCCTTGCCGCTCAACCACGCGTTGCAAACCAGGTGGCTATGGCTGCAATGGGCTAGTGAGGACAGAATCTGGTCCGGGCTCCCGATCTCAGTGGCGTCCGAAGTCCGTGAGTTCTTTGAAGCCTCCATCACCGTCTCTATTGGGAACAGGCGCAGGACGCTGTTCTGGCGTGACCGGTGGCTTGACGGGCAGGCTATCAAGGACTTTGCCCCAGCCCTCGCCGCCGTGATCCCAAGAAGGATTGCCAAGACGTTAACGGTGGTGGAGGGACTGGAGTATAGAGCTTGGACCGACCGGCGGGATTGTTGGTGGTCTCACGGTGGCAGTGTTGGAGGATTACGTTGCACTTTGGGCCAAGTTGGACAACGTTGCCTTGCTCGAGAACGTCGAGGACAAGGTGATCTGGCGGTGGACAGCAGATGGCCAATACTCCACCAAGTCGGCCTACCTATAGCTACACCAGGGTTCGTCCGTGTTCCCGGGTCATGAGCTTATTTGGAAGTCTTGGCTGCCGCTGCGAGTCAAGCTCTTTCTGTGGCTTGCCGTGCACCGGCGACTGTGGACGTCAGACCGGCGACGCCGCCATGGGCTAGACGCGAGGGAGGCCTGTTTCCTCTGCGACGACGCCCCAGAGACCATTGATCACTTGTTGGTGAGCTGCAGAACTGCGAGGAGCGTCTGGACGGCCATACTGGGAGCTTGTGGTCTCCAGAAACCAACGGACGACGAAGCCACGTTGTTGGGTTGGTGGCGGTGCGTCAGAGTGAGCTGAGCGGCGCCGCTCCGGCGAGGGGCTGACACCTTGTTCGGCTTAGTGTGCTGGATTCTTTGGAAAGAGAGGAACAGACGTTGTTTCGACGGAGTAGCGGAGCAACCGGCGCAGATCGTCGGGGCCGCTCGGAGCCTCGCTGAACTCTGGTGTCTAGGTGGCGCCCCGCTGCTCGGCGACCTCGGGTTCACTCTAGTGTAGCCCGCGTCATTAGGTCGGGTCTTAGTCGGTTGTTGCTTTTTGCGAGGATTTCCCGTCTTTGTTTGTAACCGTGAGTTGTTCACCCCGCTAGCACCGGTCGAGACCGGATGCGTTGTTGTAAAGACGGTTTTGTTTCTTCTTAATGCAAAGATGCGTAGCTCTCCTGCGTGTTCGATGGAAAAAAAAAAACTAGTTAAGGAACCCCTACGGTGGTTTTGCAGTCTGGTTTGGATGATGTGGCGATCCAAACTGGCACATTTGCACACTGTGGCGCTGAGACCCATTTGTAAGGGAGAGAGGGGGAAACAGAGGAGACAAGCACACTGCGGTCCTCGCAGCGGCCGTCACCCACTCACCCCCGCCACGCATGCTCGCTCGCCGCCGGCTGCAAGCAGGTCGCCACGCACCACCGCATCAGCAGTAATCGAGCAAACGCCGGAAGCAGCATCAGGGCACGGGAGACCGCAATAACGAAAGCGCTAGCGAGCGCACTGGCGAATGGAGCGTCGTGCATAGGCACGATGACGAGTAAGCACGCGGGAGGCCTCAGCAGCGCATGTTACGTGCGCGCTCAGAGACGCGCCAGTGCTGTGTTTGGCGACGAGCAGTGCTGCGGGCGGAGCAGTTATGTGTGCCTTGGCAGCGATGGTGGGTGACTGGTGTCTGGTGAGCTTGTAGTTAGATTGTATCTCGTTGATTCCAGGCGCATCCACTGCCTTCTGTAGAATTTTCGAGGTGTTTGCGGATTCACCACTTGGAGGTTAGTCACTAGTTGTTGTCACAGATGGCGTGCGTCCGGCGCGCCGGCGAGCGAAGGAGACGGGGAGTTGTCGCAGCACCACTTCATGCACCTAGTCCAGAACCCGAGCCCCCCTCTCCGTTCCTTGTGCAGGCCATGCTCGTGGAGCAGCTCCACTCCCGCAAGGCCACAACTCCATCCTCCTCAGTCACCACCCCCATGCTGCTGCGGCACCGACGCCGGCAGCGCCGCTCCTCGAGCCTTCCCTCTCAGGCGTCTTCAGAGGCCGCATCGAAGGCGACGCCAACAGCATGACGCTCGGGGACATCCTCCAACGCGATGCCGTGCTGCGCCGGTCCGCGCGCACATCCACGCGTCCATGCAGGCCACAAGCTTCCGCATCGAGACCCTCGAGCGGGAGCTCGCTGGCCTCCGCGCCCGCCTGCGCCGCTCCAAGCAGCAGCAGGCCGCGGCCGTGGCTCTCTCGGACGGCGAGGAGCTCGCGCCGCCACCACGCACAGCAATGTGAGAGGCTTCAGGTCACGGCTGGTGCACAAGTTCAAGAACTTGTTCGGCAGGAAACAAGGTCGCCGCCGCGCCGTCCGCGTGCGGTGAGGACGCCCGCTGCTTCGGAGATAAAGGGCCCCCCACCGCCGTAGCACCGGCAACGGCGCCCTCTCACTTCCTGCCCATACGAGCTAGTCAACTGATCTGATAGGCAAGCTTATGCCAGAATGGACAGCCACAGTGCCACATTGTCAAAATGGTTCAGCCTGGCATCCATGTCATGAAAACAGCCATGTAAAACCACTATAAGGCTCAGGGATCCCAGCCCAGGGAAGGAGTGCCCCGGAGGGGATTAAATTGGAGTCTGTCTATCTGTCTTTCGTGTGTTTTGGTTGTTTTTGTCAACCGGTTGTCAGATTTCCACTAAACACGCGATTTTCAGCTGATACAGGGTTCGTGTGTTTTGTTGTCTTCTATCACACGAAATTTATGGCCATAAAAAACAAATCAAAAGGTTGCCGTTAAATACACACGTCAAAACCTGCTGAATAGGTGCATTGAACGAGCGAGCCTGATGTGCAGGCCTGCAGGGGCACAAGGTGCAGCGGACAAACAGATGCTTAACGTGCTGAAAGTATAAGGTTGGCCATTAGATCTTCAATGGATGGCTAGAATTACACTGTAACTACACTGTAATTACACTGTAACTCCCCCACCTACCCCACCCCCTCCACACACGCTCACCAGATCCACCCTGCGCGCCCCCTGCTCCCTTTCGTCATCGCCGCCGGGCTCCGTCTCCGGCCGCGGAGCGCGCCGCCGGGAGAGAAGGAGGTGGCGCGGCCAAAGGAGGTGGCGTAGCGCGGGCCCGCGTCGCCGGGGGAGGAGGAGCACGGCGGGGATGTGCCGCCGGGGGGGGAGAAGGTCGGCAAGGTGGGTGACGGAAGAGATCCAATCAACCGAGTGAGTTTTAGCTTTTGTCTTTGAGAGACTAGAGGTCATATGTCGATCTCTAATTTATGTTGATGTCGTCTGATGCCACAATTACAATGTAATTACAGCGTATTTAGCAATATAATGACGGTGTGTTAATTATAATGTGTTACCACTATAATTACAGTGTATCGCCATCATAATTACAGTGTATCGCTACCGTAATTACAGTGTGTCGTCACTGTAATTATGGTGTGTCAGTACCGTAATTACAGTATATTGGTACCTTAATTACAGTGTGTTAGTAGTGTGCCACAATTTACAGTATGTCCTCACGTGAAAAGAATAATCAAAGCCCACCATGTGAAAATGCTTAGAAAAATTGATGTGTAGCAACATCGGAAATTAATACTGTAGAACAAAATTGAAGGCAGCTTTCACGGTTCTCTATTCCAGAGCTCCCATGCATTTACGAGACCAAATCGTCATTAACAAATAGAAAAAAGCACCGCACAATAGCATTAAATCAAAAGGACAGAAACAACGGAGTCCGCGATCCGATGGCTAAAAAATCGCGTGTGGAGAAACCGAGAAACACTCGGTTGTCCTATAGATTTTCTCGCAAGGCATTTCCTCCCTTCCCCGTTGTTTATTTGGAAACAGAAGCGTAGGAAGCAGCTGCGCCAGCACAGAGGAAGAGAGCTCATCTAGTCTTGTGGAGCTCGCCCGGACGCCCAGCAATGAAGGCCGAGGAGCTCATCCTGGTCTCCTGGATGCCGGCATTCGCGGAGCTCGTTGGGCCGTTGGAGGTCGCACAGCTGCGAAGGACGCGGAGCTCGTCAGGCAAGGACGCGGTGCTCCGCCTGGCCGTTGGCGCTCGCCCAGCCACAGAGGGCGCGTGCCGGACGGGGACGGCGAGGGGCGCCGGGCGGGGAGGGAGCGCTCGCGCGCGCAGCGTGGCGGCTGCCTGGTGCCATTTCCAGAGGAGGCAGGCGGCGGCCTCTGTTACGGCCAGAGGCGGGGGAGCGGGGCCTGTCGCGCTTCGCGGCTTCATTCGTGGCCACGCAACTAGACTACGCCGAGGTCGCAGCAGCCTGCAGCATCCCGTACCTAGACCTGCCGCCGGCGCCGGCCTCTGTCTGGGCTAGCCTCAATGGCTTCTTTGCCACCTGCGGGAAGGGGGACTACGGGGAGATCTTAGCCACCGGCACGGCAGAGCGCGGAGGACGAGGAAGGTGTCGTGGAGGTGAAGGTAGGACCGACGCCTAAGAAGGGGAAGGGTGAATTAGGATTTCTAAAAACAAAGCTCATTAAAAACTACAACTACAACTATTAAACAAAACCTATGCAAGTAAATCTAGCTATGTGCACTAAGATTTTGCTAAGTGTTGCTACTTCTACAGTGGCCAAGTCTTGCAACCTAGTTTCATCTAGAAACTAACCTATCAAGCTAGTCTAGAAAAGTAAGCACACAATTGCAAAAATGTAAAAGCGGAAGCTAAGGAGATGAGATAGAGAATGCAAACTCCCATAGACGATGACGGTGATGGCACACGATGAGGACACGGCGATGTTTTTCCCGAGGTTCGGGGAGACTCGCGGTCTCTACCCCTACGTCCTCGTTGGCGCTCCACTAAGGGCTTTGCACTCGCGTAGTCCTCAAAGGAATACGGCCTCGCCCTTTGCAAGGGTGGAGGTTGGCAAAGTGACTTCCGCGAAAGTCAAGCAACCTCGGTCGGGTCTCCGGATATCCTTGGTACACACCCACCCGAACTTATCTCTCGCGTGGTCCTCCCGTAACACGGCCTCGTCCACGCAAGGGTAGAGGATGGATAGGTCGCTGGGGTCTTCCAAGTCCTTCTCATGGAGCTACCCCGCCGTCTCCACTATGGGAAGCTTTGGCCAACTAGCCGAGAGCCTTCCTCCCTCTCACGAGATGGTGGCGGCCACTCCACACTCCGAAGGGTCTCGCAAGATGAAGCGCCGCAGTTTCCATAATAGGACTAAAATGTGCTTTATTACCATCCCAGGGTTTGGTAATCACATTCATACATCAGAGTGATACAGATTCGCCCTAACGGGTCGGACAATAAAGGGACGCAGCCCTTAAAGATCTAAGCAGCGAAATGTAAATGTAGGCCCAAGTTTTCCCACGTCGCGGTTGGGAAGTAGGTCGTAGCCCTTAATCGCTGTCGTATATGGTGCTCTCATCGTCTCCACTGGAAAAACATTAACAAAGTAAGGGTAAGTACAATTGTACTCCGCAAGCCCACCTTCCTCCGTAAGGAGTGGGGTTATAGCTACATCTATATGCAGGATATATCTGTAGCTTATGCATGAAATATCTGTAGCTTAGGGAGCTTTTGCACAAAAACATTTTGTATGCAGGGTTCGAGATAGTGTAATAAGTTTTAGTCATTCAGAAACAGGATTTTTCTTGAAAGGGGGTGCCACTGGACTTGCCGGTCCACATGGCCAATGACTTTCCAGCCATCACACTTTCCACACCGATACAGAGTTCTACCCCGTAGCATAGCATCCACCAAAACCCAATTACTCAACCAAAACCAAACCTTTTCCATAGTTTTAGTTTATGAAAAGTGCTAATTGAAGAACCAAGCCGTAACTCATCCATACCAGTGGACTCGGACTATTCGAATAGGTTTTACTCTGATCAGAGGTTGTACTAATTCCCACAAGTTGGACTCAGCGACACTTACGGCCAAATAAGCATCCGAATTCCAAACCAAACCGTTGGCTTTGTTTCATTGCCTAGCAGTACTTTAGAGGTTCGGGCCACCTAGCCACTCCAGTACCCCGTGGTACTCCCGAGGCTCCCAACCCCTTCCCTAGTCCCTTGTGCGCCAGCACAGAAGCTACCAGGCAATCCACTCCGGCTCGGGTCTAGCCAATGCCTCATACAAAGCGAGTGGTTGTACCAAAAGCGTTAGGCAAGATGAAAATCAACGCGGTCCTTACAGAGCGCAGGTAGAACCGTTCCAACTTTCCACTACTCGACACTGTGAGCATCCACATACCCGGTCGTCTCCACGACTCCCGGGACTTGGGTAACCGTGGGTTGCTAAGTTACCGTTCATACCCTGCCCTTTAAATGGCGTATCCCGACCCGTGGGTCGTTTGCCGGGGTTCTTCCCCATTTTATTTTAAAACACACACCTATTCTTATTCCAACCCATCAAGTTCCACAACCATAATCCTAACTTAGCATCAAGATTATGATAGATATAATTAAGTGAACGATCCCTCCTATGCGCACTACATTTAAGATAGGTTTAGATGGCTGTATAATCAGTGGGGTTTTCCTTAGCAAGCAAAACATACAAGTTTTATAGTGCTTATCAGGCCAAAGGTTGTGTTTGCAAAACATAGAAATTTTATGCATCAAGTGGGGATTCCAGTGGACTTGCCGTGGTCCTCCCATTCGCTGGATAACACGTCGGCATAATGCCCAATATTGGGCATCCTCGTGCTCCTGCTGTCGGTGCTGATGACGCACTAGCCATTGGTGGCGGAGGTACGCCATATGCCGAATGCGTTGGTATTCCAACTGCTGGGCGCGATGGTGCCTCAACCACTGAGCATGCCGAGCACGTTGTTGTGCGCGGTGGCGCGCCATCCATTGTGCGTGCTCAGCTAACATCTGTTGTATTTGCCGGGCGCAGGCTTCGAGTCTCATGGAAATCCTTACGAGAGGCGTGCCGGCTATGATACCCGGTATAACCTACGCGCACAAACAGGGGAAAACACATATCGAGTGTAAACATGAGCTCAACATAAACCTTAGGTAGGTGGAAGTTTGGTATTTATTTGGATGGTCGGATCTTACTAGAGGCGTTGGCTCTGGAAAGTGGTGGAGGGGAGCTCATGGAGGTGCGGGTTGTTGGCTTTGTTGACGGGCATGGTGGCGGTTATGGAGATATTGCCACGGTAGTGGGTCGGGGAGGTTAGGGCGATGACGGGAATGGCGACATAGCGGTCGCATGGTGGTGTTGGAGGGGAGAAGATCTTTGGTGGAGTGTATGAATGGGTAGAGTTTGTTTTTAGATGAATTTAGGCGCAAGAATCACCCAAATCGGAGTTCAAACGGAGGAGATATGGAGTTTTTAGTGTCAAGGGGTAGATTTAGACTTTTCTGGAAAGTTCAGGGGGTAGATTTGGCCTCTTCTTGGTTTCGGCCCGCGGGGAAACAAACCTGGGCCGGGGGGAATTTCGGCCAGAGGCGGCCCGCTCGCGGCGCGCGGCGCGGCGCGGCCGGTTGGGCCGGCCCACGTGAGGCGGGGCGGCGTGGCTAACGCCGTGGGCCGGGCCCACGTGTCAGGGACACGGGGAGGGCGACGGCGTCAGGGAAGAGGGGGAATGGCGCGGGAGCCGGGTCTTGGTGAACCGACGACGGCGGTCCGAGGCGGTTCTCACCGCCGGTGGCGGTTCCGGCGACGAGGGTAGCACCACGAGGTGGAGATCATCGAGGCGAATCGGGTGATGGGGTTCGTGGAGGGGTTTGGTGGCCGGCGGTGGGGTGTCCACGGTGGGGTGGCGGGGGTGCGCGTCGGCGGCGCGGGGCGCGCGTGCGGCGGCGGCTTTGCGGTGGGGGAGAGGGGGACGGCGAGTGGCCGGGACGGTAGGGCGTAGTGCGGCGACACTCGAGGAGTGGGTAATTGCACTCCGACGGCCGGGAGGAGGAGGAATCTTGGGTGGCGGGGAGCTCGTGGTGAAGTGGAGCACCGGAGCAGGGGGTTTTGGGGATGTGTCCGTGACGGTGTGGGAAGGAAGAGGCTTGTCGTCGCCTTTTATAGACGGGGAAAGGTGGCGGCCGGGTAAAGACGGAGGTGGCGGATGGGGTTCGGGCGCGGCGGGGCACGGCGCGTGGCGGGGAGATGCGGCGGCGGGGCCGGGCGCAGCGGATGGAGGTAGTGCCGCGGCAGGGACCGGGGAGGGCGAGCGAGGACCAGCGTGGCCGGGGCCGTGGAGGGGAGGGGTCCGGGGTATTGGCGCCGGGGACCGGTGCGGAGGGACGCGACGGCGCGCGGCGCGTGGCGCGCGCCGTGCCTGCGCGTCGGGACGGAGGCGGGGCGCGGAGACCACGTCGGCGCACAGCGGGGACCGGGGAGGGTGTAGACAGCGGGGCCCGGGTGAGTGCGACGGGGGCCGGTGGGGGGACGCGACGGCGCGGCGCGGGGGGCATGCGCGGCGGGGGTCGGCGCGGCACGGCGTCGTGCGCGGCGCGTGGCGTAGCACCGAGGAAGGAGAGAGGGGCTGGCGAGTGGGCCCCGCGTGGCGGTGAGGGAGAGAGGGGAGGCGGGCCGGAGCGGGCGCTGGGCCGGGAAGCAAGCCGCGCGAGAGAGGGGGGAAAAGTTGATGGGCTGGGGTGGCCGGGCCGAGTGAGGGAGGGGAGAGGAGAGGCTTTGGGCCGGGGAAGGGAAGAAGGGAGGGTTTGGCCCATCCGGGGTTTTTCTTTTTTCCATTTCTGATTTTGGGTTTGATTTTTGGGAGGGAAATTTGAGAGGAATCTCGGTAGAGATTTTTGTGAGGAAAATTTTGGTAGAGTGTTGGAGAATATTTGGAGATTTTAGTTGAGCCCATATTACCACACTCAAACAAACAAACAATCGGGGTTTCGAAAATTGATTTTGAATTAGGGAGAGTTTTAGAAAGAAATTTTCAGGGCTAAATTTCGGGGTGTTACACAATACTTACAGCCGCACTTGATACAAGATCGTGCACGCAGGCACGGATACTAGACAAATAGGCCTAAGCCAAGATGCTAACAAGCTCTCGCTATGCCGGGATGTGTCTATTTGCTCATACGGTGATTGGGCTCACAAATGTGGTTGCTATACTTCAAATGGGCATGGAAATGTGTCTCAACACTTGTGCTAGGCTCAGGATACTCCAACCACCCTGGGAAGGCCGGCCAAGGGGGTATATAGGCCTTACCTCCAAAACTAGCCGTTAGAGGCCTTTTCCTTTTTCTGCGTACCCACCGGACAGTCCGGTGCGTGTAATTTTGTCCCTTCTTCGAGTCGACCGTTGCTCTGACAATGTGACCGTTGGAGCCACCGGACTGTCCGGTGGCACCACCGGACTGTCTGACGGTGAGCCACCGGACTGTCCGGTGCGTTGTAGCGTCGGGTCTTCAACTTGGATTGTCCTCGGTCTATAACGTCCGGTGGCACCACCGGGCTGTCCGGTGGTGAGCCACCGGACTGTCCGGCAGTAGGTTTTGCGCCGGACTTCGCCTCATTTTTTCTTAGCTTATATCGTCCGGTGGCACCACCGGATTGTCCGGTGGTGAGCCAACGGACTGTCCGGCGGTGGATCCAGCGTCGGACTCCGCCTCTTCCTTCTCAGCCTATAACGTCCGGTGGTGAGCCACCGGACTGTCCGGTGCATGAATTTGCACCGGGTCTTCAGCCTTCGACTTTTGGGCTTCTTCTTCTCACTGGTGTACTCGATGGGGCTTCTCCGGACCTCTTGGTGCCCCAAAAAATACTAATTGAAGAACACGGCCAAACTACTTGCTAGGATGCAATGCAAAGGCAAGATCAAATATGCTAATTGAAATATACAATAATACCAATTGACATTTTATTCCACCAATTCTTGGAAGAATTTGCTCATGTCTTGCCCTTGCCATGATCTTGTCCCCTCTTGTGGTCAATGGACATAAGGCTCCCTCTTACTCCAATGCCACTTTCCTCTTATTGTTGGACCATTGCCTTGATCTTGATCTTCATTTCTCCCCCATTGTTCTTGATCATGCGGCAACCCGCTTTGGTCCTCTTTGGTCTCTCTTTGATCTTTCCTTTCCGGTTCATGTTCAACTCCTTGCATGCTTGCTTGGGTTGCTTGGGTCCACAATTTCTCCCCCTTTGGAATCAAACACCGAAAATGAAAGCATTAAAAGCACAAGGGAGAGTCCCACACACTATAATCCTTAAGATATGGAAGTCAAATGGATCACAATGCATGAGACTTGCATAACATAGGATAAACTCTCCCTAAATGTGTGCATACATGAGATGGTAGACGAACCATATGCATATTTAGTCATTTGAGACAAAGGGAAGCTTAAACTATATTATGCACGGAGGTAGCTCTAAATAATTTAAATGTACACCAAGGAAAGTGTTACCAATTGAAGCCCATTTTTCTTAACTTCATGCGTACCTCCGGGGACTTGGTGAGACTACACACATGATAGACTTGAAAACATTGTAAGCCTCAAAGCAACAAACCATAGGATAGGCTCCCCCTAAATATGTGCATATAAGCTTTGAATTGCTTGTGAGAGATATGCACTAGACTTTTAAGTCCATTGGAGGAGCTCACCCTATGATTTGGACCTAAAATAAGAAATCATGTAGGTTGCTCATGGGTTAGTCAAGAGACACGAGGATGAGGATATGGCGGCGGAGCGTGGAGGATGAGAAGGCGATGGCGTCACGGCGGCGGCCGAGCGGGTTTCCTATCGCGGCGGCGCGGCGTACCTCGCCTCGGTCGCGGACGCGCTCGGGGAAGCCGCGCCCGAACCCCTGACTCGAGGGAGCGTCGCCCTGGCGAAATAGCAGGGGTCGGGTGGTGCTCCCACTGTGGTTGGGCTTCCAAATGAGGAGGCAGCTTGGTCCGGGGCCTGTTCCCGCGTGGAGGGCCAGCCCAGGGAAAACGACAGGTTCCGCCCGGGGTTTGGGCCTTCCAAACGAGCCCTAAGGGGTTAGATGTCTGGTATTTGATAGGTTAGGGCTAGTTTGGCAACTCCATTTTTGCAAGGGATTTTGGAGAATTGAGGGAAAAATAGTTCATTTTCCCTTGAAGAAATGAAAATCCCTTGGGAAAATGTGGTTGCCAAACTAGCCCGGGGTTAAATAACTTGTTTTATAGGTGGAGGGGCTATATAGACTACACCCCAAAGGCTGGGGGGTTATGTAGACTTTGTCCCTATTCTAACTACTCCTCTCTCTGTCTACAGTAGCGCTACAGTGTATAGTTAGTCTTTTTAGGCAGCCCACTGAAGATAGCCTTATCTACATGTTTCGTTTACGTGCAAAGTTCTATCTACCATTTATGCTACATGCTATGGATTTTGCTTGTTTCCGTTACATGAGTGTGGATTTAGAAACTAATCTTAGCTACGCTCCAAGGCCAAACCACGTACGACAGAGACGCACAAGTATCTCTTAGATGTATCAAGGTGAATCCCTGGTCAGATCTCCAAGCGTAAGAGGGTAGGCCCATTCTTTGCTCCTAAACCTGGCGGAGCGTCCCTAAGATCAGTAAAAAGAAGGGGGAGAGGAGTGGATAAGGTTGGTGAAAAACCGTTGGATAGAAATCCAATGGCCAATATGATTGACTCGTAGATAAAAAAAGAGTGACCCTTTATTTAGCTTTTGGGAAAACAAATCACTCGCCGAAGCATGACCTGAGCACAGCACGGAATAAAGCGGCCCGTGCTGGCACATCAGAGTGGTTGTGCCATGCTTGTGTCGAAGCCGTCACTGCACGATTTACTTTTTAGCATATTTATACATATATTAATACAAACTATATGACTTTAAACATAAAAAAAATATGTCTTAACTTAGTTAGCAGTGCGCAGCTAGTGCATTGGGCATTTGGACCTAAGGTCTTCAGTTCAAATATCAGCTCATAGATATTTTTTGCTCATTTCCTCAATTGGATTGCATAGACACGCTGAATTTTGGCGGGCCGTGGGCTGGCCCGGCACAGACTGGGCTGGCTCAGCACTGTCTGGTGGCCTAGGCGGGCCGGGCCGTGCCGTGCCTCGGTCGATCCGTTCCGTCCCTCTCAGCTCTCGCTCGCTCATCTCCACTGCCTCTCTTTTTTCTTTTTTTTTTAAAAAAAATCTCCACTGCCTCTCATCACTCCCACGGGGCCACGTCCCAGGGCGGCGGCGCGGTCCGCGCGGACAGGACGGGCACGCCTGCTGCGGGAGGCGCGGACAGCAGGGGCACGCCTGCTGCGGGAGGCGCCGGCTTCGAGTGGCTCTGGGACGCTGCGGAACGGCGGCGCGCGGCATCTGTCAGGTATGTGTCTCCTCGACTACTTCGCGGGGACTAGGAGGCTGGGTTTTGGGAACCAAGACTCCAGGAGGCGTGGGCAAGCCCGGGCTAGGGCTAGGGTTTGAGGCGTGGGCAAATTCGATCTGTTGCTGGGAGTTGTGGCGTTCCGGCTGTGTTTGTTTTCCAAAACGTTGTGGTGCGGCAACACGGCCCTGTTAACCGTAGAAGAGAAGGTAGTACATATGAAGTTGTACTAGAACAAAGTATCCTGTGTTGGTACCTTTATGCGTTGTATTAATCTTAAACTTAATACGGCTTTCATTATAAAAAAAAAAGGTCCTGTGACGATGGATGTATTCCAAAGTCGATTGCCATAGGTTGTTGCATGCATTTGAAAATGGAGGGAATTGGCCTTAAATAACTGTTTTGAGGACTTCACACGCCACGCAAAAATTGGGAAGAATCACTCTGATCTTATGTGGACTTGATGTTGACGGTGAGGTAAAGAGTACTAAGGGTTAATAGGTTATCGGAGATTAATCAGAAATTAATTGGTATGCATTAATCGGCCGAACAATAGTGCAAAAACTAGGTGATACCCCGCTTGTTGTCTCAGGAATTTGAACTATTTTTAAAATGATTTTTGGAGGCACAACATAGTGTGCTTGCAGGACCATATTTTCTTTTGCAAGTAATATACTTGATCATGTTGGTAGAGAGAGATCGATCTTGTATAGTTGACGACATGTAGTGAAAAAACTAATTTGCTATAGAAAGCGTTGATGGCATGGCAGCACCCAGGCCTAGGTACGCTGTGCCGTTTGAGGAGGAAGAGGAAGAGGATGATCTCGCCCGTGCATGACTTGATCTCCACCGGTGCCTCTCAGCATTGCTGCGACCCTGCCACTCCTTCCAGCCGCTCCTGCAGGCATAGGCCATGAGCCGCAGCCACGGTGGAGCGTTGCAACGGGAATTGTGCAAGTGAATTTTGGTCACATAGAGTTCTCTCAATGAGAAAAAAAAAACAATTTCGAATAGATTTGCAACATATAAGGCATTGAGCATATGTACAACAATATGAATATAAGGAGATCCATGTAGACGGTAGACAATAGGTTTGCTACAGAGGTACTAAACGCAACTTCTGGAATTCTTTGGGAAGAAAAATGGCACTACAATGAGATTGCCAATTTCTTGAGAATCAAAGTTTGTATATTCGTGAACGGAGAATACTTTGTAAGGGATGCTAAAACGTATTTTAGGATAGATTATGAGAAGATTACGAAAGACGTCCGTTCAGTATCCGTGCGTAATGATAGCCAGGAAGCCTCCCAAACTATTCCAACCAGTGCATGCCAAATGTTTATTGGCAAAAAAAAACAGCAGGCTGAATTGCCGTCAAAGACCACACCAATTGAGGCTGAGTACAAATGATTCGCTATACATAATATTTTTTGTATAAAAATTGTAGTACAATGCCCATCAGCCCATGGTTGTAGGCCTGCACCGTGGACCAGCAGATCTCCATCGGCGCCGGCTTAGAAGCATCCATCCACAGCATTCAGGCCTCCACCGCCAGGGTGCAAATTTCCATCGTCGACTTGTTATCCTCTGTTGTCAGCTCCCCCACAGCCACCATCTGTCCAGACCCCACATCCGCTGCCGGTCCTAGAGAGTACAGCATGGAGAACAGAGACTTCATCAAAGCCAGGTTGAGAGTTGAGACTCACCTGGGTGCTGCCGGCCCAGGGGACGTCGTTCAAGTTGCTGAGCCGCCTCACAAGATCCACATGGTAGATTTTTTTTATTCACTCCCACCATCTTCTCACAAGCCCCCTGACCTCGACGACGCGGAGTACATGCCGGTGGTGAACGACTACGACACTCTCTGACTTGCAAGCGCATCACCTTCGCAATTCCTTTGCCAAGCAGGATTCAAAGAGAAGAGTATATAGAACTTGAGGAGACTTTTCAGAGGTCTTTCCATAGTGGAGGATTAACAGCGGGGATGGGATGGAAGGGGACCGGTGGGAGTGGGAGGGAAGAAAGAATGGCTTTCACCAGTTTGGTTCCTCTTCCGGGGCACTATGGGGTGCCTGTTGGGCTGGGCAAGCAGAGGAGACGAAGGAGATGGATCCGGAAATTAAAGTTGGGATCGACTGCTGTACCAAGTAGATGATATGGATAGGCTGAGGATCAAGAAAATTGAAGTTAATGACTATTAGTTGGCTTCACTTATATAGGTTATTTAGATAAGACATTAAGTCATCATTCATGACAAAAGCACATATAGAGATAGTTCATATATTCAGGGTGCGCTTGAGAATGAAGAGATCACTGCCATCAAATTTTGGCTGCTTAATTGGTCGAAGGGGATATTGATCGGTCAAAGGACTGACTGACGGTTAATTGAGTTGACCGATTAGTGAGCCAATTAGAAAGTCCTATCAATTATGTAGCAAAACGATTAATCGGGTATTACAAACGATTTTTAGAACCTTAATGACGTTATACATTCCCTAGGGTATCCATTGTTGCTCCTTCAATAGAAGTTGCCACACGATGGGCTTTTTAAATATAACATCACTAGGAAGTGTATTTACTTTCTTTCCTATTACCTACTTGTTGCAAGATGCCGCACCCTAAAACCAGGTTACTATTCTCATTGTATTGGCTGCTCACAGAAGTAGTCCTCTATCACTAGACTAAGACGTTCTGCAAACTAAACCACCCGAACACTACCAACCAAAGCTGCAAAATAATGTGGCTAGCAGTTTCAGGGCTTCCAACTCAGCATATAATTCCCCAACTGCTTGTCCATTACGTTGAAGTAATTGCCAACATATTGGATTGTCTCATGATATGCTAGAGAAAATTCTTTATAGTTAGTGTAACCTTGATCCTCCAGATTTGTTGCATAGTATGCATCATTTCTTTCAAGTAAATTGTCCAGTATAGTTGTAGTACCCAGGTGTTGCTATATTGGTATTACAATATGGGCAACTCTCTTGTGTCAAGCGCGCCAGCCTTGATTATGGCAATAATTCTAGTGTCCCTGTGTTTTGTAGAAAATGAATCACTTGGGTACTCTAGGATGAAATTGCTTTTCCATTTGCATATGTTCGAACATTTATGATCAAAACATACCTCTGCATTTCCATTATAAGATTGGCTATTAGATAATCTGGTGTGGCCTGATTTCTTAATACCAGCTCACACTCTCTTGTTTTTCTGAAAGAATCATCCTTTTAATTTTCTCATTGCCTTGCAACAACGTTTCAGTTTCCTTCTTGATATTACAGCACCATATGGAATACATTCTTTTTAGCTATTTTTCCATGCCGCACATATTGAATGAATGAATAATGCTCAATCTTTTATTTTGTTAATGAAGCAGGCTTTTTGGGATCTTTTTTTTTAAGAAGAAGAAGAACTGTCTGCTGCATAGCAAAGTTAGGTTCTTGATCATAATATGGACCAGCAACCTGAACTCAATCCAGATTTTCTTGAACCTTCAGTACTCTTAGATGAGACACATTACCAGGAGGGGTATAAAAATGGCTATAATGATGGATCGGCATCTGGAAAGGAAGAAGGAAGGCAGGTTGGTTTAAAGATGGGTTTCCAGGTTGGTGAAGAACTGGGTTTCTATCAGAGTTGTCTGGATGTCTGGGAATCTGCAGTTCACATTGATCAAAATGCATTCTCACCTCGGGTCAGGAAGAACATGGAGCAACTAGCTGCACTGTTAAGCAGCTATCCTCTGTCTGATCCAGAGGATGAACGAGTTCAAGATATGATGGGGAAGATAAGGCTGAAATTCAGGGTCATCACTGCGAGCATAGGGGCGAAGTTGGATTATGAAGGTCGCCCGGCATCATTAAAGCAGGACGTTGAGGATATTTGAGAATGATGGATAATTCATCTTTGGGCTCTTTGCCATCTTGGATTATCGGTGTCTTCAGTCCATTGGTATTGGTATCATGAAGAAAATCCGTGCGACAGCAACTTCCAGGGACTGGCTAATGTTTTGATAGTATATTTATTTGGTATTGTATGTATTTTTTTCGAAATACTTGTCAAAGTTTAGAAACTATTGACCTAATGCATTATAAGTTCGAAAGGGAGTTGTTATTCAGCAACTACTCAACGACTTAGGAGTGTATTTAGCAAGTCCTGGAGACAAAGCATGACTCATGGATAGCATGGTTAAAATTGTA
Source organism: Paspalum notatum (assembly GCA_022530915.1). Classification (NCBI taxonomy): domain Eukaryota; kingdom Viridiplantae; phylum Streptophyta; class Magnoliopsida; order Poales; family Poaceae; genus Paspalum; species Paspalum notatum. The sequence goes on from CM039686.1 coordinate 19,786,378, forward strand.
TAACCGATTTGGGCTACATCCAATGGATATGACACTTTGTTGACATGGCAAGCAATTGAGAGAGAGGGAGAAGCAAACATGGAAGCCAGCTATTAACAACCACAGAAATGTATATATGTCAAAATATATTTGATGATAGTTATAGTGGAACTAATTTAATGCATATAGATGATGGTCGCATTTTAGTTCAAAAATGAACCCGTAGGCGACAAATCTTTGAGAATGGAGGTAGTATATAATTTAGGATAGTGGGAGTATTTAGTATTTTTTCAGTTTTGACACAGACAAAATAAATTAAATGATGTTTTGCGTAATTGGGGAGAGCAACAAATATTTTTTAAAATCCTCAATAGTTCAAGTACCGAGTAACAAATACGTTGTACTAGGGTGCGGGCATGCAGTTGTAGCGGGCAAACACTTATCTATCTCTTAATATTAAATATTAAAGCAAATAAGGTTTCCTGATCTGTCTCCTCACGAACATGACATATGGGACCAGTCTCACACAATACGACTAATTGATGTAAAGTTTCATATGAATTCGGATTGAATTCGATTCTACTATCTGAATCCGGATTGAATTCGCTAATATTAAAGTGCTTAGATTTCTTCGTTTGTCAACTGTAGTGGACTCCATTCTATGGCCCATTAATCCTACCTTGATCCGGAGATACAAGAGTATATACAGCAAAACCATTCTGATACGTACCGAACCGGATCGGGGCCACAGCTGTCGACCAGCAGCCAAGTTCCCCAGAACGCGCCGTCCGTCCGTCCGTCCGTAGTCCTCGACCCACCTCTGCACGCAATAACCAAACGAATTACTTTTTTTGCTCGATCGTTGTTGGTCAGTGGGGAACGAAGATCAAGCAAACAACAGTGTCTGACGATAACAGTGCCATTAATTTCTTCTGCTGGTAAAAAGCTCTATCTGTGCATGCGCGTCAACAGTTGAGAGTTTACCCAGCTACCGTACCATGCCTTGGTAGCTAGGTAGTGTGGTGGTTGCAAGCGAGAAGCTGCTTTTCATTAACTTGCCGGTGATTTATACGGAGTTACACGCGTACTTCAGCGTCTCACGCAAGCACATCATGTAATGCCTAATTGCCTGGATTATCGTAATCCGGTGATTCTTTGCAAGGGGCACTCACACACAGCCGTGCATACCGCTCACCATCACTGCGGATCACGTCACTGTTCTTGGCAAATCATTATCCTCCTAAGCTATCTTTTTATTTAAGTTTATATGTATATAATATAATTTGCTAGGATCTAATTCAGCTACAACGAAGTGATCATTTTAGTATGTTAAATTACGACCAGATATGTTACGTTTCTTCTCGCCCACTCCTAAATTCATAGATATAGTTCTATACCAATATCTATACATATATCTATATCTATACCTATATCTATTGCCTAATAATAAAGAGAGAGAGAGATTTTTCTACCACCTAAAATCCATCCGCCAAATCCCTGCGTGCGGCGTCCACAAGTTAGTCTCATTCTTGCTCCATTTCTAGCCGACTGCTGCCCTCTGCTGTCGGCCTCTAGGCGCCCTCTGCATTAGCCTCTGTGCGCCTACGTGTCCGGTGTGATAATATTGATAGCAATGCATAAATATATTAGTGTGATAATATATCCATATAGCTGTCAGGGGTGGATCCAACACCCTCGGCACCTAGGGTCCGGCTATCTGGCACGGACAATGGAGCCCCTCTATAGAGCCCCTTTGGAACATATAGTATTTTCAAAGGAAAAACAAAGGATTCTCAATCCCATAGAATCCTATGGGATTTGGTACTGTAGCACCCTTTGGATTATAGGATTGGGCTATAGGAAAAGTGTAGGAAATTTTTCCTTTGGGTGTGATTTCATAGGAATTTGGTAGGATTTGAAACATCAACTCAAACCTCATTGTAGGATTCCTACGTTTTTCCTATGACATAGCCAAACACCAAATCCTATTGTTTTCCTACGTTTTACATTTCTCTATTTTGCATATGCAATCCTATCCTATTCCTGTGTTTTTTCTATTCCTGTGATTTTGTAATCATGTGTTCCAAAGGAGGCCATAATTTTTGGACATGAATAATAAATTAATAAGGAGAGAAGGGTGAAATAGAGATATATAAAAAGGGAAATAAGGAAAACAATGAAAAAAAATGGGAAGCAAGTGAAATAGCTAGCACTAGCTACGTGCTAATTTTGCATGCGCCACTAATAGCCGTCACCGGTTACGCATGTCTCCTATTATTATTAGAGATTTGTTCCTGTGCTTGGGAGGAACTACGAGTTCCGGCTGCCAAAAAAAATCTAGACAGTAGATGTGCGCTTAGCACAATTTAATTAGGCAAAGGGTAGTTTCGTAAATGCACTTTTTAGGATGACACTAATCCAATACAGCCAGCCAGTAGTATCAGGCGTCGTCTTCTTTCTGGCCGGCCGCGGACGCAAGCGAAGGGGCCGGACGCGGGCGTGGTGCTTCCGTAGGGGCAGCCCGCCACCGGTGATCGGTGGGAGTCTTCAGCCTCCATGACCACTCGTTTCGTCCGCTCCACCCGCAGGGACCAGCCTCCACCAACTCTCCGTACGGAAGCGCAGGCTCCCGCCGCTGGCAGACCACGCCAGCACGTCAACCTGCTCGTTCCTCGCCGCTTGAATGCATCATCACGCTGGAGCTCATGTGCCTCGCCCCCTTGCTCTCGCAGCACTAGCCAGCAGCTCGCCGCGGTGGCCTAAATCCATGCTCCAGGTCTCCCGCTTCGGTAGAGGTGAAGGCCTGCGGTGGGACGGCTGTGCGGCGGGACGGTGCTGCGGAGGCAGGCGGCGCCGCGGAGGAAGAGGCGGAGGCAAGCATGTCCGGCACTCCGGCGGCAGCACGGCGTGGCCAGGGGCCACGCGTCGTCGCCCACGTGGCCCGGCCAGAGCTCGTCGTGGCCGGCAGCCGTGCGTTGGCGCCTGGCGGCAGATCGGCACTCCGGCGGCAGCGCGGCATGGCTAGGCGGCCGCGCGTCGTTGCCCACGTGGCTCGGCCAGAGCTCGTCGTGGCCGGTGGCCGTGCATCGTTGCCCGGCGGCATATTGACGTGCGATGGACACAGAGATGTTGGGATGAGATGCGGTGGAGACTTGGGGATAAGAGGTGCCCGTTCCAATCGGGTGTTGTCTAGATTCTTAGCCCACATTTTTAGTCTAGGTTCACAATTTAAATTGGTATAAAAGTATAATTATACTTTTTATAATTATTTTTTATGTTATTAAATTTAAGTTCTAAGCGTACTATTTTTAGTTCTAGCCCATAACTTAAATTCCTTCTGATGAATTTTTTTTTTATTTTAACCTTTAGATGTAGGTCAATGGAGGGCTGTCGCTAGTTCCCATCGCCGTAAAATCCCTCTTATTATTATGGTCAAAACTCGAACTACGAAAAGAGACAGAGGGCAAAACTACAAGCCCAACAGGTATTTACACGGTCCACGAAGTCCCAAGCGTTTGGTGATCAAATACAACCGGCCCGGCCTACAAAACTCTCCCAAGTCCAACACAAAGAGAATTTCCCGTGAACTAAACTGGACTTCTCTCCCCGTCGCCGGCGGCCACCATGTCGATCCCCGGCAACGGCCACCTCCCCGCCTCCGCCTCTCTCCCCAACCACTCCCCATCCTCCGACTCCGACACCGAGCCGGAATCCGACTACCGCCCCATAACCGGCGCCGCCTCCGACTCCGAATCCGACCCCGACCCAGACGCCGCCGCCTTGCCCCACCACCGCCTCGACGAGCCCGGCAACGGCATCTCCGCCCTGGATCTCGCCTCCGACGAGGACGAGGACGAGGAGGCGGGTGGCGATGAAGAGGATCAGCAGCAGGAGGAGGAAGGGGGCTTGACGGCGGGGGAAGCGGCGGCGCGGGCGTTCTCGGAGGACGAGCTTCGTCGGCGCGCCCCGCTGCCCGCGGGCGCCGCGGCGCGGATCGTCGACGCGATGCGCGGCGTCGAGTTCCCCGGCGCGCCGCCGGCGTGGGCGGGCACCGTCCCCGAGGACCAGTGGGTCGACCGCCTCCGATCCCTCCGCGCCGGCCGCCCCAACTGATGATCTGTCCAAAGCAGCAGATTGGCTGGGGGCCTCTTTTGCTTCTGCGTGGACGCAACATCATTATGCGAATTTCCGGTCTAGTTTAGCGCGGACAATTGATCTCTCGCTTGCTTGTAGGCTTGTAGCTAACTTGCTGTTGCATTGCAATCGGGGCTCGATTTCAATCGTTGGCTATAAGATTTGTGTGTTGCTGTATCTGTAATCTTGGTCTTGCACCAGTGTGCAGGCCTGGGTACTTCAGAGTTCAGACAAGTTGTATGTAAGTTCAGGCAAGTAGCAGTACTAATACTTACATTCTCGAATATTTGTTGGCATTGTTGCCGGCTAGTTCATTTTCTGAATTAAAATGTGATAAATAAAAAAACGGAGGGAGTATCTCATTCGTCCGGTTAGTTCGTTCATTTAGAAGACAGTTAGTTTCAGTTGCTTCAGAAAGGTTGCTAAATTGTTGGTGATATGGAGATACTATATTCAGCATATTGTTGATTGTGTTTGTGTTGCATAAATGGTGTTCTTGGTGGCCTTTTTTTTTGGGACCAATATGCCGTCAATTGCAGTCGCTGGAATGTTGATAAGCATTTCACCTTTTCTGCAAGTCCCATGTTCAAGTTCAAATACCATTGGCCTATGGTCGATCACTTCAACTCTGGCAACTGTATAGTGTGAGGATCGGTTTGATGGAGCACCAAAATTCTAGGATAGATGCAGGTTTGACGATGTGCATTCCTGGCACATGCTTTGTTCTGACGTCAGATTTAGCAGATTGTTTATTGATTTGTTTTGGTGGTGGGTCCATTCATTTGCTATCTTTTCAAGTTTGTGGAGATTTCAGATTTGGGTATTTCTTGGTCTCAAACTGGCTTCATTATAGTAAACAGAAGTTGCGTGACAAAAAGGGCTATATCGCGCTTGATGTGAATGATTTCATGATTGTCGTCACACCAAAACCAGCATTTTATTACCTTGTGTTTATCGTACTGTGCTCTCAGCTTACAAGCGACTCCCACTACTTATTTTCGTTCACAGTCGATGGAATAGCTCGTGTTTTACCATTGCCATTTTCCCTGCTCAGTCACCACTCGCACTCGGTCAGAATCCAATGACCAAACTACCCTCCCAAGTCCTTGGGTCCGCGAATGAACTCTAGGGTCATTCTGGTCCAAACCGGCACGGCACATTCCTTTCCACAGCAGACAGCGCAAAGCCACAAGGCGAAGCGAAGCAGAACCCCTTCCTCCGTCGTCGTCGGCGGAGCGGACCCGAGAACGAAGCCCTAACCCTAGGCGGTGCGGAGATGGTGTACTACGCGCTGATGGTGGGCGCGGAGATGGAAAGCCTCACCAACCTGCAGCCCAGCCGCGGCTGCGACGACCCCAACTTCCCCTACTACCTCAAGGTCAGTGAGCCCTCTCCCTTCCTCTTCCGTTTGGCTCGATCGCCATCGGCTACGTTCTCGATCGTTCTGATGTGGATTCGCTCGCCTGCTCGCTCGCTGTGTGTTGGATCGCAGCTCAAGTGCGAGAACTGCGGGGAGATCACCGCCAAGTCCACCTACGTCACCCTCAGCGAGCAAGTCGACCTGCCCAAAGGACACGGCACCGCCCACCTCGTCCAGAAGGTACCCTTGCAAACCTCACCGTCCTCCCCCTCCTCCTCCTATAGTCCTCTGTAGCTGGATGGATTCGTGCAGTAATGTTGGTGTCGTTGATGAGACGAGGCCTGTGAGGAATGCTTCTATGTATGGCGGATGGGATCAATCGGTCTGTTAGTATGCCTACCATTAGATTGCTCTGCTTGATGGAGGCTCCTTTGCATACTGTGGATTTGGTGAACGGTTTTTGATTCCTTGTGTAAAAGGGGCATTAGATTAGATTGGGTGGTGGAGAGTTATATTTATGTACAAAGGTAACCACAATTGTTTGTTTTCTTCTTAAGGAATCTTTCTGTGCAGTAAACTTAGCTAAGCCTTCCAAGCATATGCTTGTAGGTGGAAAAGAAATGCCAGTTTTACTGTTCTTTTATATGATTGGTGGGAAAAAGCAGTTCTTGTTAGTGTGCAGGATGTGAATTTATATCGACTGGGGCTCATTATTGTGCTGTTTAAGGAACTAGCAGGCACAAAATTATATGACTAAGATGATGTGGTTAATTGTGATCCCCTTATTCTTATGGATTTCCTTCTTTTATGGTATTTATTAGTTTAGTATGCGATTCTGTGAGTAGTTTTGATTTCAGGATTAAATTGGGGGATCAGATCGAGTGGAGGGAAATCATATTTGCGTATAAAGGAAACATCGGAGGATTGTCCCTTCTCAAGGGTCTTGCTGTCTTGCAATCTAGGCTCCCATAGAAATATGTGCTTTTCGGTTCACAAATATTTGGATCTTTTTTTTTTTGTTGTTCATATGCTTTTTTTACCCTGTGATCATTGGCAGGGTGATGATTTTTCCTTATTCAGATCTTTTACAATAATATAGTTTTCCTTGTGAGATTCTATCTTGAAATATTCTATGCTAAAAAAGTCTGACACAAAAATTCTAGCGTCCACCTGTGAACTATAGGAGACAAGGTGTTTGGGCTTGTGTTGGGAGGACACCTCAGCACCTGTGTTTACTTTGTTTATGCATCTGATGTAGTTATTTTGTCTATTATGCTTATGTTCTGTACAATTGTCCTCCTTGTCCATGGTAGAGAAGTAGTTTTAAATGGTCTACCTGATTGCAATGCAATAAGTTAATATTAATATCAGAATATGGTTGCTATGGTGTCTTATTTGAGGTTTATTGCATTGCGTGATCGAGACGAATATGTACTATCACGACCATTTTTCATAAAACTTATTGTGTCTAAGAATATAGGCATCAAATGTCACCAGATGCAAATGATGGCATTTTCAAGCTAAAAGAAGATCTCACTTTTTTTGTTCCATTTCTTTTAATCAGTTGTTATATTTTTATCCAATATTCACAAATGACTATTCTCAACACTCTTTTTGTGGTACCCAACGCTGTAGTTTTGACTGCACACTATATGTAGGAGATCTCATAATATCATTTTTTTAATCTGGAAGCATAATAATTTTTTACTTAATGCCCTGCCAGTTTAGGCTGTCCCCAATGGTCCTCCTCATCCACTTCCTCAAAACACTATTCCAATTACTTTCATCTCTGTCTACAGTGCAGCATTTATGTCAAATAGTGTTTTGAGGAGCCGTTTGAGGCTCCCCATTGAGGACAGCCTTAGATTCAGAACCGTTTCGAAGGAGGGGGGGGGGGGGGGGGGGGGCATATATCATACATTTTTCAACAATCCACTTAATGGTTTGTTTAGCGAAAACAACTTGCTGAATGGCTTATCTGCTCAGAAACCTATTTTGTCAGAAGTAAAGGTTCTTAACTTCTTATATGGTTTTCTCCTTGAGGTTTGTAGCAAAAGCGTAGCGGAAGAAGAAATATTTTTCAGTATACAGGGCATCTACTTTTGTATGTGTTTTTGTACCATGTAGCTATGCCTGTGCATGATGTTTTGTTTTATTTCTCTCTCAGTGCAAGCTTTGTGGGAGAGATGGAACGATTGTGATGATTCCTGGGCAGGGGACACCACTGACTATTGAGCAGAGCCAGAAAGGAGAGAAGACTTGTTTGATGGTCTTCGACTGCAGAGGCTATGAACCTGTTGAGTTTTCCTTTGGTGCTGGCTGGAAGGCTGAATCTGTATGTTTTTTCTTGACATTTCACATGAATGTTAATTACTGCATACATGCACAAAACTAATATTTTAGATACAACATTACAACAACTACAAAGTCTGTTAGTCCCAAGCAAGTTGGGTAGGCCGCAAAACTAATATTTTAGTTAGCAATAAATAATTAATCTTATCAAGGGTATTCACATTCTAGAAATGAGCTCTATCTGGCATTGTATTATATGCGAGCCAAGCTTATTATTTCACTTCTGTATACTTATTAGGGTCAAGATTGCCTTTTCCATTTATTGCCTAGCTCTAGTACAGTTATTTGTTTTCACATCGCACAGTACTTAAGAATAGAAGAAGGGTATCTTGCTATTATGTTTCACATTGTGCATTACTTAAGCATAGAAGGATGTGTTTTGAAGTGGCACAGGATTGCCCATTTGTTCTTTTGTTTCTGATTGTTTGGCATCTTAGCCACTGATGTATTATTCTATTAATTGACACACCAGTTCTTTGAGTTGACACTTCTTTCTCCGAGAAGAAATGAAATTGTCCTTGATTTTTTTTTTTGGCAGTGACAAATCTGACCTGTTCTTTTGAAATGGCTCTTGTGAATCTAGAAAGTTACACCATTTGAGCAAATTGGGAGTTTGTTTCGAAATCATCTATTTGTTCACTACATACTGATTTGATTAATTGTTTGTGTAATTTTATTTATCGCTAGTTCTGTCTGTACCTCTCTGTCACGTCTGTACCTATCTGTCACGATTGTTCAGTTCTTGTGGTGCGTGATGTGCTAACAGTGATGCAAACTTTCTTTAGGTTCATGGGACTCCTTTTGACATTGACTGCTCTGAAGGTGAATTTTCTGAGTATGATGAGAAGGGAGAATGCCCTGTTGAGTTGGGAAAGCTGCAGTCAACATTTAAAGTGGTAAGCAGGCCTTCCTTCACCAGCAAATACGATCATAGTACTATTTATGCCCGTTGCTATCAAGCTCCATGGAACCTTGACATTATTGTAATTCATAACAGGTGAAGAAGCAAGACAGGGGTGGGAAGACTAGATTCGTTTAGATCCAGTGACTTGGAAGGTATTGGAACCTCGAAGGTGTATAAATCGTAGATTTGGCTGAAGGTCATGCGTACTGAGACGTCCTCTCCCTCCCTTCATCTCTGTGCGTGTTCATTCTGTGGATGCCGTGAACTATGTGAAGGATTCAGTGAGACCGTCCACAGCGGCATACCTGCCCTTGGGCCCTGGGCGATTTCTATGTTCTACGTGGTCCAAATCTGGCCGACTGTCCCTAAAAAAAAGTCTGGACGGCCGAATTGGTCTTTTTATATAGCATCTTCTAAGTGGTCATCATGCTGCTGAATGTGTGCATTGTTTTCTGATTGATGGGTCTGAAATCATCACAAGTAAACTTGTGGGTGTCAGGAATAGTTCATGGCTTTCTTTAGGGTGGCTCTTGATGGATAATCCAAAGTTAAGTTGGACTCGATCTGTATCAGGTATGCAAATTCTTGTGTTGGGTTGGACATGGGCTCAAACAAGCCCATGTGATAGTCCTGGGCTCCTGGCCTCCTGGGTTTCATCAGCTATCACGTGGAACGAACGATTAAAGTGAGATCACGTCCATACAACGTTTACACATTAAATCATAAATAAATATTAACATCTGGAAATACACCCAGTGTGTATGGGCAAATTACATCCAATTTCTTTCAAGAATAGGCTTGAGTGTGTTTTTGGATTCATGGCTTGTAAATTAGATCCTAGATTTAGAATAGATGATCTTCTTGTGAATAGGCGATAGTGTCTTGGATATTAAGCATATCTTCAACCATGATATCTGTATATTAGGTGCCGTGTCTACACATGACCTTGGGCACGATGGCCCCGACCTGGCACGATTAGCTAATCACGCTAAGTCATATCGTGTCTAATTGTGTCGTGCCTGAGAGCATCCGCAATGGTAACAAACAATCATATTTGATTCCACATCATCGGATAGGGTCCACTCGTCATAAATTTTTAATAGTCTTGTACACAAGACTCTAGACACCAATGACTAATGAAAGAAAATAATTGTTTAAATGGGGCATGAATCACCTCAGATTATCACAAATAGACTACTGCTAGTTACTAGTGAGGAGGTTTTCGCTGCTTTTTCCTCCACGTAAGCAAATAGCTAGTGAAATAGCTAGCCATTGGAGATGCCTTAAGTGGAGACTCTACCTCATGTCAAACCGGACCGTGCTATGTGTTTGGACATGTAATGGTAGTCGGTGGCCGCTGCGAGGTGGACATGACATGAGTCGCGCCATCTTCTCTTCCAACAACGAGCCAACACAGCCGGCGACAGCGGTGGCTAGGTCATCCATCAAGCGGCAGCGGTAGGATGGGAAAGATGCGAGGAGACGTAGGAGTCCCAATGGCAACGGGAAAGACTCGAGGGAAAAGTAGGAATCACCGCTCCACGTTTCTTTTCGAGTGAATCGGTACACACGCACACGCGGATGAGACTCGCCTGACGTCCGTCTCTCAACAGTTGACACTGCGCATGGCCCCGCGTGCGGTGGGGCTCGCGTGGCAGTGAGCCAACTGCTGGGTACCAAAGTCAGGGGATCAGCTTTCCGCACACACACATATGTGTAATAAGCGGCAGTGGCAAATAATTTTTCTATAACTTCACGAGCATCCCTCTAGCTTCACGAGCATTTATGCAATGTTGTTTTTTGAAGCTTTTGATGAGCCTAGAGGTAACCTGTTTGTGGCTAATATAATTTTGGAGTGCAGTAGTGGACTATTAACCTTTTTGTGGAGCTAACTTGTTTAGGTAACAGTAGAGTGGACCTCGAAAACATGTCAAACCACATGTATAGACAGCCTAAGGCATCTCCAGAATCATATTAGTTTTGGAGACATGTCAAACCACCAGCATAAGCATAAGAGCCTGTCTTCAGTGGAATGCCAATGCCACGAAATCAACACTGCAACGTCCAAGTATCTTTGCTAAAAGAGAGAAGGATGCTTTCATCGTCTTTTATCGGGCATCAAAAAACGATAGCAACATGCTCAACTCTGCTTACTTATTGCTTATCTTCAGTTAAAACCAATCAGATATACAAGACTCTGCCTGGTGGTCTCAACTTGCTCCCTCAAAACACAGCCCGGAGCCCACAGAAATTAAATATGATCCAAACGAAGGAAATAGAATATAGAAAAGAAAAACACACAGGTCGCAAAATGTGGATATATAGAAGCAAAAATTCACAGCTGCTTTCGTCCATCCTGGTTGCAGTCGAAAACACAAACCAATCCCCTAGTGGACAAACTTGAAGTACAGGATCACTAGGATCGCCAAGACAAGGACAGCTATGATGAGCCCGATGATCCACTTGTTTCTATCCATTCTCCTCACCATGTCACCAATTATCCTCCTGCTTTTGCCAACGTTGACATCCACGTCATCCAACTGCAATGTCAGAAAAGGATTACACAACAGTGGATTAGAATGGACAGGAGATTTGGACAAAACAGACAATGACCGCATGTTGGTAATGGTGGATACCAGTTATATTTAACTGGTGCATACCAGCATGCACTATATTTGGTAGAACTTCAAACTATGTGCTACGAGTTGGTATTGATCAAACTTATACCAAGTTTGATTAATTCAAGTTGAACCATTAGATGATCTTATAACCTTATGAACTTGATGGTGGGAGGTTCAATTCATCTAGTTTATACTGGTACCCACCTACCAAGCCATCGCCACTTATAACAATTAATTCATCTAAAGTTATGTCTCCATATTGATAGTGAGTTCAGTGTTTTAAGCATGTGCCCCCACAGTGGTATGTATGCCTTTAGGCATGTGATAAGAGGTGCATTTGGATTAGAATGTTAATGCTTGCCAACTACATCACTCACGAGTAACAAAGAAATAAGACTTTAAGGATGCATGGCAGGAAATGAAAAAACAGTGAAGAGTCAGTAAAACCTAGTCAATTTGGGTACTAAAAAGAACTAGGAAAAAATAGTGAATAAAAGTATATTAGGGTCTACAGTATCTTCCTAATACTCGCTGATCTGAAAAGGCATAATAATATTATTACACACATACAAACATGTATGCATAAGCATTTTTTTACAGTAGACTACGATGGAAAGCTACATTTCATCTAACCAAAACACACATTAAGGTATATACTGTCAATGACTTCTTTCCACAGCGTGCATGGTACTGGAGCTTTATTATAATTTAGTCAAAACCAAAGGGCACACAAAAAACAACACAATTAGTTCAAACAGGTTTAGGCAAACAAATACTTACTACACGATGAGCATGCAAGAGAGATTGGCGTTGTTGATTCAAGTCATGCAAGATGGAGACTCCAAGATCTTCGGTCTCTAGCATAGTTCTATGGCTATCTCTGAGCCTATCAGTTGTTTGGTTCTGTCTTTCAGTTGCCCTGAGAAGTCTTGATCTTTGATCAGCAGAAACCTGCATAATTATCCAAATATGCCATTGGACTTTCATGGAGACCATTAACTTTCGATTGACAATGCTGAAGAATAAACCCATTTACTAACAAGTAAATAAAAGAAGATTGATGACAAGTCGGAAATATGCGCACGCAGAAGGACAAGAACCCATACTTCATCAAAATATGAATGTTGACAGATGATATGGCTAGAACCTATGTATCTGGTTTCCGGACAGCATGCTATCATTTGCAGACATTATTCATAACTTTAGGTAAGCCAAGCTATACAGGTGTACTCTTTGGAACTTCTAGATTGGTACAGAGCTCCTTCAACAAATATTGATTCATATCTTCGATAACATGGAAAAACATGAGTTTTGGCATTTTGAGAAGTCATTCACTATAAGCCCATGAAACAACCAAAGAGCATATTCGGAGATTCTGACATTATCTACTCATACAAGGCATTATTTTTGTCCCAATCAGCTCCACATCTATAATTTGGATGGCTTAATGCTTCACTCCCTGCAGTACTGAAAGGGGCCATAGAGACACTTCTATCCTAATCATAGGGGGGTAAAATTCCAGAACTTCAACCAAATTAACACCGACCAGACAGGTAATTATGTGTCATTTCAAACATGGAAAATATATCTGACAGGTCATGCAAAACGTTATTAACAAAGAAATGGCATGATTCGCTCCAAAGTAGGAATCATTCATGAATTCAGAATAAGTAACATACCCCCAATGTATCTGCCATTCCTGACTCCAGCAACTCCTCCCTCACCCCTTGCTGTGCATTACCACTGGTTATCCTCTTCAAAGTTCCTTTCAGATTATTAAGATCCGACTTGTACTCCCTGATCTTTGCTAGGAGGCCAGCTCTAATGCTTGGTTGGAGGTTCCTTGCTTCGAGATCCATCTTCCTTATCTGAAAAGAAAAATGGTGTTACCACTATTCTAGAACATCCGATTATACATATCTAGCACCACAAAAGAAATTTTTCGTTTGCAAACTGCATAAGCTGATCACACCAGAAGGTGCAAATGGGGGCGCAAAACACTGTAAATGCACCAGAGTGGATGTTGAAATATAGGCGGTTGAATATGCGGACCGGTAACATTACCCTAAGACAATGCCCCTCAATTTACATAATGATCTAACCCTTAGAATTGAAATTCTTCCGTGTCTGATGCAAAAAATGCATTTCTATGAAGGATCTTTCATTTTTTTCCCCCAACAGCTGAATACAATTCCAAAACCATATTCCGTACAATATGCGAGATTGGTGTATCGTTCGGCCTCTTAGCTCTGTTAAAAAAAGAGGGAGGAGATACCAGTGCCTCAGCGCCATCGATGCCGGATTGGATCTCCGCCACCTTCTGCTTCAGCTTCTCTGCGAAACCAAGCATCGCATCAAGAGCCAATTCAAGGAGGGAGACCCTACCCGAGAATGGAAAACAAAGAGATTTGGAAGGGGGTGCATTACCTCCTTGCAGGGCGGCGGCGGCGGTGCATTTGCGGGTGAGGGAGGCGGAGGCCTCGCAATACTGGCGCTCGTAGCCCTCGAACACGTCGCCCATGGCGTCCCGATCTCGATCCCAGTCGCCGACGAACTAAACCCCCTCGAAATCTTCTCTTGCGTGGTGCGATCAGGCTTTTTGCCTTGAGGCCGAATCAGGAGTCGACCTTCCGGGCGAAGGAAGAACTAGGGAAGCGGCGAAGCGCCCAGACTTTTTGCACAAACCGCCTTCGAAAGCGTAATTTAGGTTACCCTTATTTTTCCTTCGGACCTCACAACCCGACCCGCCTGGCTCACGGGTCCGTCTATTTTATTATTTTACACATTTATAATTATACTTTAGAGATTTCAACATAAATAAATACATGTCCTAGTCCAACAAACTTCTTAGTTGGGTTTGAAAGGATTAAGATGTCTAAGAGGGAGGGTGAATTGGACTTCTAATTTCAAAACTTAAAATTAAATCCTATCGCACAAGTTTCAATTGGGTGCCTAAATAAGTGATCCTAATGACCTACACGCACAAAAGGTTTGCAACCTAGAGCCAAACATGCAAGTCTAGAAAAGTAAAGTGCGGAAAGTAAATGCGCAAATGTAAAGAGAGACACAAGGATTTTTTTTCCGAGGTTCGGGAAGACACACGGTCTCAACCCCTAATCCTCGTTTGGCGCCCCTCGCAAGGCTTTGCTCTCGCGGGCTCCTCGTAAGGATTCCGGCCTCAAACCTCGAAAGGAATGAGGTTGGCAAAGTGACCTTCGCAAAGGTCAAGCAACTCCTTGATCCGCGGACCAAGTGCTCTCTTTTTGATAAAGCTCTTTTCCGTTCCGGACCGGCGAGCTTGAGCCGGTTACAATCCCTTCGCAAAGGGCTTGCTCCGCTTCTCCCACAAGCACCGGGAGCTCGCGGAACGCACGACCGCAGCCGTCTAGGTGATCGCAATCACCAAGAGTGACAAGCTTTTGTTTCACTTGATTCAACTCCAATCAAGGAGTTCTCTTCCCTTCAAGTCTCTTGCCCAAAGCTCAAGATTAAGTGTGAAATTTGTGGTGTAGGTGACCTTTGAGTGTATATGAGTGTTCCTAGGTTGCAAAGGTAGCAAATGAGGGGAGAGGGAGCCTTTAAATAGGGTGGAGCTCCAAAACTAGCCGTTGGGGAGCTCCAACCATTTTTCTGCGTACCCGTCGGACAGTCTGGTGCGTTGCCACCGGACAGTCCGACGGCTTCTAGTGTTTGAAAACTCAGTTCCCGCCATGGCTACAGGAACCATCGGACGGTCCGACGATTACAGTCCGACGGTATGAATTAGCATAGGTCCACGGCAACACTCCCTCAGCCTATAGCGTCCGATGATTCCGTCGGACGGTATTTTACCGTCCGACGGCACACTTTCCTTTTGAGACACCAGCTGAGAAAACCTCAGTCTATATCGTCCGACGGAGGCGTCGGAACCGGATTATCCGACGGCTTCTTGGAGCCCTGTGCCGAACAATATTACCTAGCGCCGATTTATGCCACCGGACCGTCCGTGGCTAGCCACCGGATGTCCGGTGGTACAGAAAAAAACGTTTTAGCGCTGTTTTTCAACCAGAGTTTTGAGAGGAGTTTCGAAAGGCTTTCTCTTGACTTAAGCAACAAAAGTGAGTGTGTTTTGGCATGTTTTAAGGTGCTTGAGCTTTAGGACTTAGATGCACTTAAAAGTTGGAGAATTCTCGAATTTGAAGTGACTCAAGCTACTCACCTTAACCCCTCTTGATAGTACGGCTCGACTAAAGCTAGCAAAGAGGAAACTAAGTGCCCTTCTTCACCTTTTGGCACTTAGAGCTAGAGAAACACTCGATCTTCTTGCTAGCTCGATCAAACCACAAGCCATCCAATAGAATTTGAAAGTAGGGGCCTCTTTTAATCAACCAATGAGCTCAATTTCTAATATAAACCCTTCAAGGCATGAACTCATTAGTAAACGACATTAGGTTGTCATTAATCACCGAAACCTCTAACTTTCAGGGCTTGTTTCTCACAATCTCCTCCTTTTTGGTGATTGATGACAACAATAACGAGTAGAGCTAGTAAAGTAAAGAAAGTAAATGCAAAGCTCAAAGAAAAACATGAATATAAACACATAAAGTCACAGCCACAATCAAGGAACCATAGTCATGAGAACATACATCATGCTCAAAAGCCAAAAGTCATGACATGAGTCAATATCCAAAATAAAATCCATCATACATCAAAAGATCTCTCTCAAAAGCTCCCCCTGACTACTAGACATAGTCTAGCTCTACTAACTCTCCCCCTAAGCTTCCCCTAAGACTATTCTCCCCCTTTGGCGTCAAGCACCAAGAAGGGAGACCTACGACGCCGGAGGGTCAGGAAGCCGAGAGCCGTCCTTTTGAGAGGACAGGATGAAGCGCGATGGGGAGTCAGAGTCGCTGTCTGCCGCGGCGTCGTCAACCGCTCGCTCGATGTCGGAGGGTGTAAGAGTGCCTGGAGCGTCGAGCGGAGCAGAGACGGGGAGGGTCGGCGTCGTCGTCGTGGCCGGAGCAGTGGCACCTGTCGTGGAGCACGTGGTGGAAGCATTGTGGAAGCTGGGCTCGACCGACTGGGTAGCAGACTGAAACTCTGGAGTCGGCTCGGAGGCTGATAGCTCGGACGACTCAGGCACTGGAGAGAGCTGTGGAGCACTGCTGATCGGAGGCTGCCCAGACGTCTAAAGCTGGCTAACTGGGGCTGGAGGCACAGACTCTGAGGTCAGAGGCAAGTCAGGGAGCGTCGCCGGAGGAGTGTCGAAGTGCAGGGTGCGAGCGTGAAGCTGAGTCATCTCCATCCGTGGCTGACTCGCAAGCAACTCTGAGTAGGAAAAGTCGAGCGGTGAAGTGCTTAGAGTGGCCAGCGTGGCAAAGGGCTCTGGAGGCTCGGGTCAGTGGAGGGTAAGACCTGAGAGACTGCAAGTGGCGGAGCGAGCTGGAACTGCTGTCACAGGGACTCAATCTGCTGGTGAGTCTCAGCCCGGAGCCCTGCGACAAGCGAGGTGACTGTTGAGAGAAGGCGTGTCTGCTGCTCGGCGGCCTATTGGAACCTGTCATCGCTCCGCTGCTGCATCTGCAGCTGCTGCTATAAAAGGAGCTGAAAACGGCGGTCACTCTCCTGCTGCTGCTGAGCGTAGCGCTCGTCTGCCCGCCTCTGCTGCTCCATCATCATCTGTAGCACTGAGGCTATGTCAGAAGCGGTGGCGACCTGAGCTGTAGTGACGACAGGCGGCGGTGGGGGTGGTGGTGGAGTACGCGAGCCACCTGCCTCATGATCATGAGGAAGTATGGGCAGAGGTGGCGCACGCTCGTCGTCAGAACTGTCATCCCCGCTGTCCGTATCTGCAGCAGCCGCTCCCCCTGTCTCTGGTATTGTCTCTGTCTCTATGTCTCGAGAGGGAGTCTGGTCCTGCGGTCCATGTGGTGGCACAGGCCCCTGCCCCGGCGCTCTAGGAGTGGGCGGTACACGAGCCTTGTGTGTCGGGAAACTCGTGCGGATCGCACGGAACAGCACCATCTGAGGAAAGGGCGGTGCCTCTGGATCGTGATCAATCCGACTCAGCATGTGAGAAATGTAGTGGGCGAATGGGAAGCTCCTGTGAGCACCCATCCCGTCGGTGATCACGTCCTCCATCTCTGCTATCAGGAAGTCCACAATACAAAATTGGATCCTCTGCATAAAGGCCCTGAGCAGATGCTGCTGAAGAGTGGTGATGCCCTCTCTGTATCCACTCCTGGGCATCAGTGTACGGCGCATAGCCCTGTGAACAATCCCTGCCTCAGGAGTGAGATAGGGTGGTGCGCGCTCCGGAGCCCTCTCTCGGAAAAGACTGCGCACCTCGTCGTCTGTCAGTACTGTCCGCTCATTCTTCGAGCGACAAGGTAGCTCCAAATCACCGTAGACATCGGTGTGGAGGCGACGGTCTGACAACTCAAGGACTAGTAGAATCGCCATGTTCCCTCTGTATAGTCGCACTGGCTGTCCCTGAAACATGAACTGAATATAGTCTCGCTCTGGACCGACGTACAGGGTGGCGTAGAACACGCGGACCCAATCCTCTACATATGTGTGGATGTGCTCAAGAAAGTCTGGCAGTCCAGGAATGTGATTGAAGTACTGAAAGAGATCCCGCTATATCACATTTCCCATCCTGGGGATAGCAAGAACGGAGTGGGGAAACAGACCCATCCCAACTGCTCTGGAGCTCTCGTAGAGTGAAGCCTGAACAAGTGTCTGGAAATGGGGATCCACTCTTACGTCCCGCTCGTCTGGCTGCCACTGCTCTGCTGTGAGATAGTAGCGAAGCTTCTTGAGCTTCCTACCCTCATAGGCCCTGTAGTCAGACAGCTGTGCATCAGCCAGAAGTGTGGGAGGTGCTGGAACTGAGGAGAATGCGTACTCCTCCCACACGGAGGCTAGTGGAGGTGCCTCATCCTCACCCTGTCCCTGCTGCTCACCCTGTCTCTGTCGCTGGACTCTGGCAGCTGCTCGGCGAATCCGGGCCTCCTGCATTGCGATGATCTCAGCGGGTGACACTAAACCACGTATCTGACGCTCCTGTGGCTGGCTGGGAGGAGTGGCTCTCTTAGTGCGAGCACTATGAGGAGTCGGCGGGGGTGGTCGGCCGCTGCGAGGAGGATTCTGCCTCTGCTCTCCAATCCGTATCCCTCCCGTACGGCAACTCTGCATGGCATCGAAGGCATCTGCAGCCCGCTCGGCAGCCTCGGCCTCTCACTCGGCCAGTGTCTTCCTCTTCTTCTTGGGAGGCTCAGGGGCCTTTGCCTTGCCCTTATCTCCCTTCTCACGACCCATCTGGAACACACATTCAAGGAAAAGATAGTCGAGAAGAATTAGGTGCGTGAATTTTTTTTAACTAAGCAAGGTGAGACCTAGAGCAAGAATTGGATTTTCGGACTCGTGGAATGCATGTCAAGCGTCAAACTTGGGGTAATTTTCACCAAAATGCGTGACCATCTCACATTAGGGCTAAATTACTCTAATCCATTAGTGCATTGACATTAAATTGACTCAGATTGCAACCACATGCCATGAATCCCTTGGAAATGAATTCCTAACGTGAAACTTAGTGAGCAAGGATAGCATAAGATGAGGAAAAGAAGGATTGCTCACCGAGATCGAAAAGGGAGGAAACCGAGGACGAGGAGGAGTGCCCGGGGAAGAAGGGTCAGCGCCGGCAGCGAGGTTAGGGCACAAGAGAGGCGGCAGTACGAGACCGCGCGGCGCCGGAACGAGAAACGGAGGTGGTGGAGCGGCGCGACGGCGTGGGGTGGCGGCGTGGTGTCGGTGCAGGACGGCGTGGAGGCGATGCCGGGCGACGCGGAGGCGGCGCCGGGTGACGCGGCGACGGCGCAGGGCAGCGCGGCGCAGTGCAGCTGGAGGAGCGGCGGCGACCGGCGAGGCAGCGGCCGAGGTGGAGCGGCTGTGGTGGCGGCGGAGCGGCGGCGCTAGGGCACGGGAGGCGCGGGCTCGTGGAGAAGAAAGGAGAGTGGGCCCGGCGGTTTTATGAAACCCTTGAAGAGCCACCGGACGATAAACCGAACCACCGGACGATAAGGAGTGATCCACCGGACGCTAAAAACCGAGAGGTGACAGTTAAAAAACATCGAAGAACCACCCACCGGACAGTCCGGTGGTGATCCACCGGATAGTCCGGTGCGTACCATCGGACGATATAGACCGCGCGAGGAGCTTTTCGAGGAGAAGACGGTTTAGCCACCGAACAGTCCGACAGTCAGCCACCGGACAGTCCGGCGGTGCCGTCGGACAGAAAGGAGCGAGCCACCGGACGTCATAAGCTGAGGGAGGATTTCGGAGAGGGAGAGAGCACACACCGGACAGTCCGGTGGCAATACCGAGACACTGAATTTCGCTGAATAACTCCTTTTCTTGTCCAACTTTTTGAAGATTCAAATGAACACAAGTATGGACAATCCAAGGTGAAATCCTTACCCCTCAAACCCTCTAAAATAGGTGCATTTTCTCATGCTAATGTGTAGTTTTGATTTTTCAAGCATAAACTCCAAATCCAAGAAAATTTGCAATTAAGAACCAAAAAGGTGTATGACTCTATCCGTAGGAGAACTAGAGATGTTTAACTCCTATCCCGGAGGGATTTGACCCAATAAGTATGAAGAACAATGCTAGACCTTTGCTCTATTCTCTTTTCATGATTTGAGAAGCTTGTATATGAAACAAGTCTCTATACCATCAAGAGTGCTCCTTTGTGACACTAACGCATGCAATGCACGTGCAAGCTACAGCAAGCATGGATAGGAAATGAAACATGCGTGCACATCTATATGACAAGGAATGCAATGCACACGAAATTTAAAAGCTATACTTGCCACATTTACTCCCCCCGCAAGCTTCTTCAAGAGGAGCCTTTCACCAAGCCATGAGCGAAACCAAGTTCCACCGGCTCATGCTAGACCCTTGCTCCTCTCTATCTTGCAGCGGTTAGGCAAGCACTTACTCCTATATGATGCAAAAATATATGGCAAGGCAACTTACATGATCGTTCTAGCATCTAACACGTTTAGCTCACCACGTAGCCTACAAAAGTTACTCTCATCTAGTGGCTTGGTGAATATGTCCGCCAATTGCTCCTTAGTGCCCACATTTCGCAAGAGGATGTCTCCCTTTGCAACATGGTCCCTTATGAAGTGATGGCGGATATCTATGTGCTTGGTTCGAGAGTGTTGGACCGGATTGTTGGTAAGCTTAACCGCACTCTCGTTGTTACAAAGGAGAGGGATCCTAGAAAGCTCCACTCCGTAGTCCTTGAGCGTTTGCTTCATATATAGAAGTTGGGCACAAGAGGACCCCGCTGCTATATACTCCGCTTCCGCGGTGGACAAGGATACGCAGTTTTGCTTCTTAGAAGACCACGAAACGAGCGAGCGCCCTAGCAAGTAGCAATCCCCGGAGGTACTCTTACGCTCAACATGGCATCCGGCAAAGTCCGAATCCGTGTAGCCCAAGAGTTCAAAACTAGCGCCTTTGGGGTACCACAAGCCTATGCTAGGGGTGTGCTTGAGATATCTTAGGATTCTCTTCACGGCGGTGAGGTGAGACTCCTTGGGATCAGCTTGAAACCGGGCACACAACCACACACTAAACATGATATCCGGTCTAGAAGCACACAAGTAGAGAAGCGAACCTATCATGGACCGGTAGAGAGTTTGGTCCACCTTGATACCACTCTCGTCGGGGTCGAGCTTTGTGTTAGTTGCCATTGGAGTTTCAATCGGCTTGCAATCATCCATCTTGAATCTCTTGAGTAGGTCTCTTGTATACTTTTTTTGATAGATGAAAGTCCCTTCTCTTAGTTGCTTGATTTGAAACCCAAGGAAGAAAGTGAGCTCCTCGATCATCGACATTTCAAATTCCTTTGCCATCATCTTGCCAAACTCCGTGCAATACTCTTCATTTGTCGAGCCAAAAATGATATCATCAACATACACTTGGCAAACAAAGAGATCATTGTCGGTCTTTTTGATGAATAGAGTGGTGTCAACTCGGCCAATTGTAAAACCTTTTTTAATAAGGAAGTCCCTAAGCCTCTCATACCAAGCTCGCGGTGCTTGCTTTAATCCATAGAGAGTTTTGGACAACCTATATACATGATTGGGATGGTTTGGGTCTTCAAAACCGGGTGGTTGCTCAACATATACTAGCTCATTGATGTATCCATTGAGAAATGCACTCTTCATATCCATTTGATATAGCTTCATGTCATGATGGGATGCATAAGCTAGAAGGAACCGAATAACCTCCAATCTTGCAACCGGTGCAAAAGTCTCTCCAAAATCAATTCCTTCAACTTGAGAGTATCCTTTTGCCACAAGCCTTGCCTTGTTTCTCACAATGTTGCCTTCATCATCTTGCTTGTTCCTAAAGACCCACTTAGTTCCAATCACTCTAGCACCCTTTGGTCTAGCTTCAAGTGTCCAAACTTCATTTCTTGTGAAATTGTTAAGCTCTTCATGCATGGCATTTACCCAATCCAGATCACTCAAAGCTTGGTCAATTGTTGATGGTTCAATACTAGAGACAAAGGAGTAGGCTTGAACAAATGCGGCGGTATTGCGAGATCTTGTTGTCACTCCTCTTGTTGGACTACCAATGATGAGTTCTTTGGGGTGTCCACTTGTGAGTTGACTTCTTCTTTGAGGTGCCACTTGAGGTGCTTAAACCGGTGTACCAACATCTTGAGCTTGCTCATCGATTTGCTCTTGAGGTACATGAACATCTTCATTTGGAAGGATCTTGTCTTGTTCACTACCATCTTGAGGTGCCATGGAAGAGGATGGTTGATCAATAGTTTGCACTTCATCTTCATCCTCTTTAGGCTTGATATCACCGATTGGCATATTTTTTATTACTTCTACAAGTGGTTCCTCATCTATATCCACAACATCAACATGTGCTCCTTGGGAGCCATTAGATTCATCAAATTCCACATCATACGTCTCTTCAACCATGCCGGTGGCATTGTTGAATACGCGGTATGCTTTGGACTTTGATGAGTAACCAAGTAAGAAACCAATATCACAACGTCTTTGGAACTTACCCAAGTGTTGACGCTTCTTGTAGATATAACATTTGCACCCGAACACCCGAAAATATGAGATATTTGGTTTTCGCCCATTGAGCAATTCATATGGAGTCTTGTCAAGGAGGCGGTGAGGATACAATCGGTTGGATGCATAGCAAGCGGTGTTGATTGCTTCGGCCCAAAACTTCTTACTTGTGCCATATTCATCAAGCATTGATCTTGCGAGAGTGACGAGTGTCCTATTCTTTCTCTCCACTACACCATTTTGTTGAGGAGTATATGTAGCGGAGTTGATGTTGTCAAACTCTCTTCCATTGTCACTTCTAATCTTTACAATTGAAGTGTTGAATTCATTTTGAGCTCTTTTGGCAAACTTGCTAAAGACATGTGCCACCTCGGTCTTGTCCTCAAGAAAGTAAACCCATGTGTACCTTGAGAAGTCATCCACGATCACAAAACCATAATTGTTGCCACCAATACTTGTATATGTGGTTGGACCAAAGAGATCCATGTGAAGTAGCTCTAGTGGCCTTAAGGTGGACATGAAAGTCTTCCTAGGATGAGTGTTTGCAACTTGCTTGCCCGCTTGACATGCACTACATAACTTGTCCTTCTCAAATGTGATATCTTTCAAACCACGGACTAGATCTTTCTTCATGACCTTCTTGAGAGTATTCATTCCCACATGAGCTAGCCTTCTATGCCACAACCAACCCATTGAGTTCTTGGAGAACAAACATGCTTGCAAATTGGCATTCTTAGAGTTGAAGTTGACAAGGTATAGATTGTTGTGTCGGAAACCCTTGAAGACTTATTCACCACCATCGATCTTGCTCACTATCATTTCATTTGGCTTGAATAGGCATTGGAAACCCAAATCACACAACTGACCCACGGACAAGAGATTGAAATTCAAGGAGTCAACTAGCAACACATTATTGATGGAGTATTCACTTGATATCTCAATCTTGCCCAAACCTTCAACTTTGCCCTTGGAGTTGTCACCAAATGTGATCTTGTCATAATTCTTCACATCTCCACTAAGTGAGGTGAACATTCGGGAATCATCGGTCATATGTTGTGTGCATCCACTATCCATCACCCAATGTGATCCTCCGGTCTTGTAGTTCACCTACACACAAGCAAATCAAGCTTGAGACTTGGGCACCCACCGAAGAGTAGGTGCATTTGGCTTAGGCTTAGGAGTCCATCTAGCATTGGGGTTAGGAATCTTTGGAATGATAGCTCTAGGCACCCAAAGCTTCTTTGGGCTAGTCTCATCCTTCTTTCCCATAAACCTTGCCTTCACTTGTCCTTTTGAGTTTCTTTGAAGCACATAATGAGCATCAAATGCAAATGCTCTCAATTGCTTGTCAATGGGCTTCTTGGGAGGAGCATTGCACTCAAACATGAAGTGACCCTCGGTCATGCACTCGGTGCACCATTTTGGCTTTTCTAACTTGATGGATGGTGCTGGCTTGCAAGTATCCTTGAACGGTGGGTAACCAAGCCCATATCTCTCATAGTTGATGGCGTGGAATGTAAGCATCTCATTGTATTTTTCATTTCCCTTGAGCAATGTGCCATATCCGGACTTCATGCTCTTAACTTTAAGCTTGAGATCTTCATTCTCATCCTTTAGCTTGATAAGAACATTAGCTTCTTTATCACTTGAGCTCTTGTTCTTGCACTTTTCACATGGCTTGTCTCCCTTGAGCACATTGGGGGATTTTCTCAATTCAATCTTGAGCTTTTCAAGTTCAATCACTAGCTTCTCATGCTCACTCTTGGCCACACATGTCTTCTCACAAGAGTTGATGTCATTGGGAGATTTATCAATCTTCCGAAGAGAGTTGATCTCTTGAAGTTTTGCCTCTAGCACTTTTCTTGCTTCATCAAGCTCAATGCTATGGAGTTGCAAAATGCGATTTCTTTCACAAAGATCTTCATGAGTGGTTGCCAACTCCCTATAGCACTTATTCACTTCATCTAGAGTCTCATTGAGTTCTTTGATTTCTTGTGTTTGCTCAATGTGAGACTTCTTGATCATCTTGTAGCCATCATCAAGTGCATCTCCCTCTTTAACCAATTGCCTTTTTGTTGATGAAAGCTTCTCATTTGCCTCTTCAAGACAATTGATCTTCTTTTGCATCTCATCAACTTTGCCACTATCATTGCTCATCTCTAGCTCATTGCACTTGCTCAAGAGTGTCTTCTTCTCAACTTTGATCTTCTCAAGCTTAGCACTTAACTTGCTCAATGCCTTGTTTTGATCTTCAACTAGACTCACAAGTTCATCATAGGAAGGCATATCATTATCGTCATCGGAGGAATCGTCAAAGGTCTTTACCTTATCACCTTTAGCCATGAGGCATAGGTGTGGAGTGGATAATGGAGTAGATGAAGTCGGTGTCGGTGTAGAGGTAGTCACAGTAGCAAGACCGGCAATCACTTCATCTTCATCATCACTTGCATCGGAGGAATTGCTTGATGTATCCTCATCGGTCATCCACTCCCCAATGTAAGCTTTGCCCTTCTTCTTGAAGAATTTCTTCTTGAATTGCTTGGGGGCCTTCTTATTATTTTTCTTCTCATCATCACTTGACTCATCTCTTGAGTCATTCTTGTACTTCTTCTTTTCTTGCTTCTTCTTGGTGGCAACTCGGCATTGATATAAAAAATGACCAAGTTTGCCACACTTGTAGCACTCTGTTTCTTCAAGCTTCTTCTTGGATGGGAAGAATTTCTTCTTGCTTGAGGAGTACTTGATGCCCTTTTTGTCAAGGCGACCCAAGGCACAAGTGATCTTGTGCACAAGCCGGGCCACCTCATCATCGTTATCCTCTTCTTCTTGCTCATCTTCTTCTTGGGTGTCCACCACAATGATTTTTTTGGGGGTGGATTTCTTTTCTTTTGATGAGTTTGCCTTGACGGCAATGTCCTTCTTCTTACTTGGAGGCTCCGCATCCGGTGTGATGTGCATATACATCTCATGAGCATTGACCTTCCCAAGCACACCGGATGGAGTAGCCTTGGAGAGGTCGGTTTGGTGAAGAACCGTGACAATGTGGCCATATTTATCGACCGGAAGAAGGTTCAATATCTTCCTTGCCACATCATCTTCCTTGATTTGAGTCAAACCAAGACCGTTGATCTCCTCTACAAGCACATTCAAGCGAGAATACATTTGATTAGCATTTTCATGAGGAAGCATACGAAAATCACTTAGCTTCTTGCTAAGAGTACTATGGCGTTGCTCTCTCTCGCTCAAGGTTCCCTCATGGAGCGCACAAATCTCTTTCCATAGCTTGTGCGCGTCCTTGATGGTTCTCACGCGATTGAAAACCTCTTTGCACAAGCCACGGAAGAAAACATTATGAGCCTTGGCATTCCACTTCTCGTAATTTTGCTCCGACGTTGTGGGCTTATCCTTATCGACCACGGCGGGAAAGCCGGTGACGGCCGCGGTATAGAGTAGTGGATCAATGGCTTCCATGTACGACTCCATACGGACCTTCCAATATGGGAAGTCGTCGCCATTGAACACGGGCGGAGGGCCTTCCCCACTAGACATCTTGCTCAAGGCGGTGAAGCCTTAACCAATGAGCACTCGGCTCTGATACCAATTGAAAGGATCAAGATGTCCAAGAGGAGGGGTGAATTGGACTTCTAATTTCGAAACTCAAAATTAAATCCTATCGCACAAGTCCCAATTCACCATAGTGCCTAAACAAGTGATCCTAATGACCTACACACACAAAAGGTTTGCAACCTAGAGCCAAACATGCAAGTCTAGGAAAGTAAAGTGCGGAAAGTAAATGCGGAAATGTAAAGAGAGACACAAAGATTTTTTCCCGAGGTTCGGGGAGACACACGGTCTCAACCCCTACTCCTCGTTTGGCGCCCCTCGGAAGGCTTTGCTCTCGTGAGCTCCTCGTAAGGATTCCGGCCTCCAACCTCGAAAGGAATGAGCTTGGCAAAGTGACCTTCGCAAAGGTCAAGCAACTCCTTGATCCGCGGACCAAGTGCTCTCTTCTTGATGAAGCTCTTTTCCGTTCCGGACCGGCGAGCTTGAGCCGGTTACAATCCCTTCGCAAAGGGCTTGCTCCGCTTCTCCCACAAGCACCGGGAGCTCGCGGAACGCACGACCGCAGCCGTCTAGGTGATCGCAATCACCAAGAGTGACAAGCTTTTGCTTCACTTGATTCAACTCCAATCAAGGAGTTCTCTTCCCTTCAAGTCTCTTGCCCAAAGCTCAAGATTAAGTGTGAAATTTGTGGTGTAGGTGACCTTTGAGTGTATATGAGTGTTCCTAGGTTGCAAAGTTAGCAAATGAGGGGAGGAGGAGCCTTTAAATAGGGTGGAGCTCCAAAACTAGCCGTTGGGGAGCTCCAACCATTTTTCTGCGTACCCGTCGGACAGTCCGGTGCGTTGCCACCGGACAGTCCGATGGCTTCTAGTGTTTGGAAACTCAGTTCCCGCCATGGCTACAGGAACCATCGGACGGTCCGACGGTTACCCGTCGGACAGTCCGACGGTATGAATTAGCATAGGTCCACGGCAGCACCCCCTCAGCCTATAGCGTCCGATGAGTCCGTCGGACGGCACACTTTCCTTTTGAGACACCAGCTGAGAAAACCTCGGTCTATACCGTCCGACGGAGGCGTCGAACTGTCCGGTGGTCTACCACCCGACTGTCCGACGGCTTTTTGGAGCCCTGTGCCGAACAGTATTACCTAGCGCCGATTTATGCCACCGGATCGTTCGATGGCTAGCCACCGGACAGTCCGGTGGTACAGAAAAAAACGTTTTAGCACTGTTTTTCAACCAGAGTTTTGAGAGGAGTTTCGAAAGACTTTCTCTTGACTTAAGCAACAAAAGTGAGTGTGTTTTGGCATGTTTTAAGGTGCTTGAGCTTTAGGACTTAGATGCACTTGAAAGTTGGAGAATTCTCGAATTTGAAGTGACTCAAGCTACTCACCTCAATTCCTCTTGATAGTACGGCTCGACTAAAGCTAGCAAAGAGGAAACTAAGTGCCCTTCTTCACCTTTTGGCACTTAGAGCTAGAGAAACACTCGATCTTCTTGCTAGCTCGATCAAACCACAAGCCGTCCAATAGAATTTGAAAGTAGGGGCCTCTTTTAATCAACCAATGAGTTCAATTTCTAATATAAACCCTTCACGGCATGAACTCATTAGTAAACGACATTAGGTTGTCATTAATCACCGAAACCTCTACCTTTCAGGGCTTGTTTCTCACAGGGTTGACTATATTGGATCTTTTTTTTGTTGCTTTGATAGGCTAGACTTGGTCGAAGAAAGATGTTTCATAAAGTTACAAAAATCTTGCTTTGCTAGACAACCTTGACTCCGTAAGTAAGGAAAAAGTTGCTAGGCAAGGATAGCCGAATCAGCTCTCTCGCAAGAGCAAGGCGAGCGCGCAGACGAGCAAAGAAACAAAAAAGCAATGGCGTGCAGGGGGAAATGGTGCCAATGCGAAAAAATTTGGTATGTGCCTCCGTTGGCGGCCGTACAAACATACCGGGCTTCCTCTATTCTATGTTCTTCCTCCCAAACATCAAGTCTGAGGCTGGCTTCAACGGTGCCCCAAAAACCCTCCCCTATCCCGAGATGATTCCATCTCCCACCCTTCCAACGGTGCACCCTAAAAAACCATCCTCTACTTCGGGGGAGAAGGAGAGAGAAACCCCATCCATATGTGGGCCCGGCGGGCTGTCGGTAGCAACTGCCGGTCGCTTTGTGTGCCGCTGCAGAAGCGGGCGTGGTAGGCCCAGCCCTCATCCCACTGCGATGGCGGATGCGCGACGGAGAAGGAGGAAGGAGCCAGCGTAGGAGGAGTTCGCACCAGTCAGATCGGCCCCGCGGCGGCGGATCCAGATGTCCCCGCCTCGGTAGCGACGAAGAGAAAGGCGAGGCTTGGCGCCGTGTGGAGGAGAAATGGAGCAGGGGCAGCCAGCGTTGGCGCAGGAAGTGGCGGATCCAGATAGCTCCCGTCCCTTTCCCATTCAAAAACTCCTAATCCATGCTGCTAGAAATTCGTGTTGTGGTATATAGTGATATTCTCGTGTGAGTTGGATGTGTGCATTGTCCCGTCGTGAACACTTTGCAACACTTTTTCTTTAAAAAAAAATGCTCCAAACGGATCCATTATTTTAACTATTCATCTTTTCAAGGCTTTCGATGCGAATTTATACCGAGGTATTCCCTCCTTCCTAAACTAAAAAAGGTTTTAGCTCTCTATTAGATTACTCCATTAATATATATTCAATGTGTTTAGATTTATCAATATTCATATCAATAAATTTTTTAGGATGGAGAGAATAAAGTACAAGAGCAGAATAAAAAGATAAGGCATTCTCTTTTCTGATTTTTTTTTTTTTTTTTGCGAGTGCCTTCCTGCAAATGGCTGAACGACAAGAACCAACAGTGCCATCAGCATTTATCGCCCCTTGAAACAAAAGACTACCCGAAAGGGGAAGAACGCAATCGAAAGCAGAAATGATCGCACGGGCCAGCAAAAAATGCAGTGCGCATAAAAAATTGGGAAAAAGAGTTGCGAGATAAAAGAAACAACCAGCCGCCGCCCTCGTGCGCGTTTGCCTCGTCAAAAGCAAGCGAAGCCTCCCCCAACCTCCTCACTCACCCGACTCACCCGAACCAAACCATGGCCGCCGCGCTGCCGTCTCTCTCGCTCGCCGCGCTCGCGCTGGCCGTCCTCGCGGCCGTGGGAGTCTGGCCGTCTCGAGCGGCGGGTGAGGGGGCGGCGTTACAGGACCCGGCGGAGCTCCTGCGGCTGGCCAAGGAGCCGGCGTTCGCCGACTGGATGGTCGGGGTGCGGCGGCGGATCCACGAGAACCCGGAGCTGGGATACGAGGAGTTTGAGACCAGTGAGCTCGTGCGCAGGGAGCTCGACGCCATGGGGATCCCCTACCGGCACCCCTTCGCCGTCACCGGGGTGGTCGCAACGGTCGGCACTGGCGGCCCGCCCTTCGTCGCGCTGCGGGCGGACATGGACGCGCTGCCCATGCAGGTCTGGTCGACGCCTCTCTGGACCTTTACTGCTCTTCCTCTGCTTCTTGATTTTGCTTGGGAAAAATAATTGCTGGTTTGGTTTCCGTGAGGATGCAAAAGTTCCTCGCTCTGGTTATCGAATCCGTTCCAATCGTGAGCTTGGATTATAAAGCGATCTGAATACTTATGTTCTAGTAATCCTATAGCAAAATTTGACTTCCTGTGAAGGGAAGAGGAACACCGAGGGCACCACAAATTAATTGGACTTCCTGTGTTTGTGCAACCTTTGAAGTAACGAATGCACATATTTGCTCATTGAAATTTGTTGCAGCGCATGCAATACGGAGTAAGGACTTAATGATCTCCTAGGCCAGCGTGTGCGATATGGAAATGATCTGGTGAAGTATTGATATGCATATATAGTTCATGGGCTCAGGGCAGACATCCTGGTAAGAAAAGTGAAGAACAGGTTAGCACCTACACCTAGGTGGTTCCCTACCTGCCGTTCCTGATTAGGAAGTCACAGAAAAAGACTTCTGCTTCTATTGAGATGAACCACATGGGAGTATGGCTGCCTATGTGCATCCTGGCATCCATAAAAGTCAGAATGAGCCTTCAATCATTTTGTAGGTGGTGATTGATAATACAGATTTGCGAACTTGATTGATATGATTGGATTTATCATGCGCACGGGCATGGTATCTTCTCTTAGTGAATGTGAAAAATCAATATCCTCTTTTTTTTACCAGCCCTTGAACAGCCTAATTTCAATATGTGTTGTGTGTATTTTTCTGGTGCAATGGGTCCATAATCCGTCCAATGTGATTGATTAGTGTCGATTTGTGGAGAGATGCTTCTCGATCTCTATCATGGTTTAAAATAGCGGATTATAGCATTTTTGGAGATTAGACGCTATGATATTCTGGTTTTTGGCGCTACGGTAGCGACAAGCGCTAAAGCATATTATAGCGATAGCGATAAAATAGCACCGCTATTCCTGTTTCTGCTCTTCTCTCTTTCTTTGGAGGTTAGAATCAATTTTATTCTGCATTTTGGTATGGACTAATGGAGTATAGACTGTAGATGAACTGCATTTTAGTATGGGCCACTTATTTGTGTTTACCAATTGCATCAATATTTTTATTTGTGTTAATCTTTTTTTTGGCAAACCTACCATTTACCATAGCGGCACAATATAGACTTGTCGTCTGGAAAAAAACTGCCGCTATTTTTCATAGCCTGCTGTTTTAAACCATGATCTCAATGTTACTAATCCACAAATTGAAACTTTCGTGGTTGGATCAATTTTCAGCTATTTATTCTTGGTAATTTAATCACAGTGTACTTCGTTTGTCCAAAGAAATGCAATTAGATTGTATTTATCAACTGTTTAAAATCGACGTCCTGTTTTACAGGAAAGCGTAGAATGGGAGCACAAGAGCAAAGTTCCTGGGAAGATGCATGGATGTGGACATGATGCACATGTTGCTATGCTATTGGGATCTGCTAAGATTCTTCAGGAGCATCGAGATGAGTTAAAGGTTTGTTAAACTATTTTTCTTTGTAAAGCAGTGCGTATTTTTCATTGTAGAATGAAAAGATCTGAAATAATTGATATTTTCTCAATCCTTTGGAGGTTTGGGCAAATGATAAGTATGCAGACTCTGTTTTTATGACTTCTTTTTTCTGAAAAGAAATATCATAGTGATATTTATTCACCTAGTAGTTATTACACAATCTTACTTTTTAACTTCTTGATCCTAAGATTACAGATTGTACCATGCTATTTTGTACTGGTAGTTTCCTTATTTTTTGTATCACTTAAAATTGATGTTATTTTGTAAGAGATAGTTTTTTTTTAAAAAAAAATCTAAGAAAGTCATGCGATTCTCTCTCTCTCTCTCTCTCTCTCTCTCTCTCTCTCTCTCTCTCTCCCGTGTAGATCTGTGAAAGTCAATTCATGGTGTCCATTTCATGATGTAGCATTGCTGCAATTTGCTTATGTTTCTCTTTGCAGGGCATGCGTGTTTAGTCAGTCAATTGTTAATTTTTAATTAGTTATGTTTAGATAACACAACAATCCCAGAAGTACACGCCGGGTATTCTCCTTAATGTTTGAATTGTAACCACCATACACATTTTCTACGGTTAATAAATATTCTGTTGATTACTGTAGGGTACGGTAGTCCTTGTTTTCCAACCAGCTGAGGAAGGTGGTGGTGGGGCGCAGAAAATGATCGAAGCTGGAGCTGTGGAAAACATAGATGCCATTTTTGGGCTTCATGTAGCTGACTCTGTGCCTGTTGGTGTGCTGGCATCCAGATCAGGGCCTATTATGGCTGGGAGTGGATTCTTCGAGGCTGTAATAAGTGGAAAGGGAGGGCATGCTGCACTTCCTCATCACACTATAGATCCGATATTGGCAGCCTCAAATGTTATTGTGAGCCTTCAGCAGCTTGTTTCCCGAGAAGCTGATCCCTTGGACTCACAGGTACGTCCGATCCTTGGTTGACATTGTTGTTGCATGCCATAAATTTCCAAACAGGGGAGCATGTTCTTGGTTGATCGTTTTCGATATTTATTTTTATCATTTACGTAGCTCCCTTCATAGAAGTTCCTTGCGGTACTGTTCTGTTGGTCTGAATTGCAGAACCAAAGTAGAACAAAATTTTATAAAATGGCTTTAACATGTGTTGGGAGATCTCTTTACAGTTTGTCAAAATCTCGTTGAACTTGTTATCCTGCTCCTAATATGGAAACTGCCAAGGAGGACAGCCCAAATTTTTGTGGACTTACTATACCTAGGCAGCACAGGTTATTCCATATCCATCACTATACAGTATTCAAACTTAGGTGTTGTTTGGTCCGGAGAAATGTAATGCCACCTGATTTCATCAGGAAACATATACCAATACAAGCGTTTGGTTCCGTATCGTCCGTGATCGGGTACCCTGTAAACGGATACTGTCCTATTCAATCCCGATCCTCCACATCCTCTGGTGTTATCCCATAGCACTCCTGCGTCTCTCCCTCTTGGCCACCGCTGAAAACAGCTTCGTGCTCCTCTCCGCGCGATACATCTCCGCTACACCTCTCCCTCTCGGCCACTGTCGCGAGCAGCTTTGAGGCTGTATCCTGCGGGATCAACTGCGTCTCCCTGCTGGTAGTCGTCGTGAGCAGCTTTATGACATCTTCTGTGCGATATATCTCCACGGTGACTCCCTCCTCTCCGCCAGTGGTGATGGTGGTGGTGGCGGCGGCACTGGCAACGGCTGTGTTTGATTCCAAATCAGTGATGGAACGGGGCATGTGGTGGCGATGGCGCCAAACCTTGGAGGCACAAGCACTCAAGGGATAGTCTAACAGAATCTGTTCGCATGGTCCGCAAGAGTGGCCGGATCTACTCAGGCACAGCCGCTCCTCATGCCGGCGGCTGGTGCCTTGAGCCCTTGACACATCTGGGTTCGCGTTTGGGGCTGCAGCGGTTTGCATCGGTATGTGCCAACTACCCAAGTACTGCAACAAGCCTCACACATCGGGCACAGGATGTCAGGTGAAGCATAGGCCTTGGTGCGATCTTGAGTGGCTGAGGCCATAGGTGCTCCTTCAGAAGCATGCTGGTCGGCATGGACGCCACCATCGACCTAGGCGTCACCGCCACTGGGCCCAAGTTACAGCTTCATGACGGATCTGATGCTGCCCAGCTCTATTGCTCAACGGTGGCCCGTGGGAGATCTAGGCTGGACAGCTTGCCACCAACATGCAACTTCTTTCCATTAACGCTACAGCGTGAAACCAAACAAATCTGGTGCTTTGATACTTTGCTACTGTTAACGGTGTTTTCTGTTTACAGTTATGTTTGCGGTTTGCGATACATTTTGTGAACCAAACAGTACCTTAAGTTGTACAATCTTAAATTGTCCAATGTCGAAATTTTAGTTTCATATACAAAAGTGATTTTGCATTACAAGAGTTATACAGATTGCCTATTCAATCTGCTACTCCCAGGTCCCCCATCACCATCAGTTTGTTCAGTGCACTGACTATAGAACTTCAGTTATGTCGAACCTTTGGCAATTTATCCATAGTTACTCTCCAGCAAATAATGTTTTCCCTTGGCTCCATGCTGTGCCCTGCAGGTTGTAACAGTCGGAAAATTTCAAGGAGGTGGGGCCTTCAATGTGATCCCTGATTCAGTAACAATAGGTGGCACTTTCCGAGCTTTTTTGAAAGAGAGTTTTAATCAATTGAAGCAGCGTATTGAAGAGGTATCAGCATTATGGCTTGGGAACTTTGTGTTACTCTTTTAGTAGTTGGTTTCTAATTATTTGTTTTGCAAATTAGCTTCTCTTAAAAAGAAAATGACTTAAGAAATTGCCTCCATATATGGGTGCTTGAACTTCCTGTTAAGATAACCAGGCA
The DNA here is from genome assembly GCA_022530915.1 of Paspalum notatum. NCBI lineage: Eukaryota > Viridiplantae > Streptophyta > Magnoliopsida > Poales > Poaceae > Paspalum > Paspalum notatum. Next base: position 19,820,248 of record CM039686.1, read on the forward strand.
ATATACCTAACAATAATAGTAACTGTTAAATATATTAATATGCACATTTACTTTATATATGGCTGCTTGAACTTTCTGTTAAGATAACCAGTCACTGTACCTAACTACAATAGTAATTATTTAATAGATTAATCTGCACATTTTATTGATTGCTTTAGAGAAGTGGGTACGCACAAGTGGCACCTCAACCTCATCCTCTGCTCTATCACCTAATTTAAATACTCCCTTGGTCCCTCCGTCCAAAAATAAGGCATATAGATTTTTGGAAAAGGCAACATTTTAAGGGTTTGTTTGCTTCAGTAGTCAGTACCCGAAGTTGCCACGCTGGCAATTCGGCCGTGCCATGTGGCGAACAAAACCAGTGCCAACTTTTGGCGAGCTACGGCGTCAAAATGAACTGTGAATACACAGGAAGATGGCTAATATCTGGTGGCGTGCCAAAGTCTGGAAGCAAAGCAAACAGATGCCTAACATTCAGTGATGTGCAAGTTTGTGGTGTGGCGAGACGTGGAAGCAAGCCAAACAGACCCTAAACCTTTGACTAACAATTGAGTAAAATCCATAAACTTTTAGTGTATGCATATTATATACTTCGTTTCACATTCAAAAGTACTTTAATATGATGATGATTTGCCTTTGTTGATAAAATATTTTTAAGGAATTTGATGGTCAAAGTTTCGCTTTAAAGACCATGTCAAAATTCTACATGACTTATTTTTTGCGATCGAGGGAGTATTACAGCCAAAAGATATGGTAAAAAACCTGACACACATTCCCTTTTGTATCTTTTGCTATATTGTACTTTGGCAAATTTGAGCACAAGAGCAGTTCCTGATGCTTACTCTCTCGTTCACAAACTCTTTCTTTGGAAAAGTTACATGCTGCCAACAGTGGAACCCAGGTTACATAGATACGGGCCGCCCATAATTAAAAAAATTTCACATTTTACCTTTAATGAAAACTACCGCTGTATGCTTATACCTTTCACCTTGGTATAATTTTACTGCACTTTCAGAAAACAAGTTTTCGTATATAGTTTCTATGGGTCCGTAGGTCAGTGATGGAGGTATCTGGGTCACAGTGGTCAGAACTGAAAGCCACCTGCTGCACTGAGTTCTCAGTTATTTACCTCTAGAGTTGTTCAACGTTTTACATCAAGAAAATTTCATTATAGATTATCCTACAGAGTATCCTCAGCTACCCTCTGTTTTTCACGTTTCAGGTTATTGTGTCTCAAGCATCCGTGCAGCGGTGCAGCGCCACCGTGGACTTCCTCACCAAAGACCGCCCTTTCTTCCCCCCAACCAGTAACAGCCCTGAGCTCCATGATTTCTTTGTGAATGTGGCTGGTGAGATGGTTGGCTCCAAGAACGTGAGGGACAGGCAGCCGCTGATGGGTGCCGAGGACTTTGCCTTCTACGCCGAGGCAATCCCCTCCACCTTCTACTACTTTGTGGGCATGTACAACGAGACCCGCGGTCCTCAGGCACCCCATCACTCCCCCTACTTCACCATAAACGAAGATGTCCTCCCATATGGCGCGGCTGCACAAGCAGCATTAGCCGCTCGCTATCTGCTCGAGCACCAGCAAGCTGCTGCTACCCCAGACGCTGTGAAAACCCACGACGAGCTGTAGATAGATACTGCTTGCTTCAATTCTGATAATGAGAATCGGTGGAATTAGGTTGAGCCATTGAAGCTGAATTGGGGGCTGGTAGACTGTGTTTCTTTGCCAAGATATTCAGCACATGTATAGATATTCTGATATTTCCCCGCTTTGATAATAATCCAGTGCGATCGGGCATTATTTAGTGCAATGTTCAGCTAGCAAACAATCTTGGAAACATAGTTGTATTTCTTATTGGCAGCGACTGTATATGCGCAGTGCAGACGATTGTTTGTACAGCACCAGTAATAAAAATGGGGCAGCTCAAAGAAAATTTTGAGCTTGAACAAATTTGCAATAACAGCTTGAGCAACAGAAATCATTTCTCATCTACGCCTTGAAAAAATTTGCAAAGAAGGTCCGAGTTTATTGAAGCTGTGGTAGAGTTATGTTGGACATACAAACTCTATATGCTACTTCTAGGTTTTTTAACGTACAGTTTACACGACGATTGACCATTAGGCATTAAAATTTTGCATGACTATTTAAAATATATATCATATTTAAAGTGTCATTGTCTCATTGATAACAAAAGAAATAGAGCAAAATAAACAAAACTTACGTTCCAAATTATAGTTTGTCTTTTTTACCTTTGGTCAAATTTATAGAAAAATGTATAAAAACCTAGAACACCAATCAGTGCAATTAAATTCCAGACGAAATATGTTTTATAGTATACTTATTTGATATTGCATATGTTAATATATTTTGTAATAAAATGATTAAAGCTAGAAAAGTTTGACAAGCACACATCTAAAATAAACTACAATTTTAGAACGGAGACATTATTTTTTATAAATAAAATTAGTACGGAAACACTTATCCAGTGTTGCTTCTTGACCTGTGTTTTTTACGCTATAAAAGAGCGAATTTTAGATCAATCTTTTTTACATACGATGGCTCCATTGTACTCCTCACATTGGCACTGCTACGTTTGGAAATGATTGAAAAGTGTTGGAAATGGTCTAAAACTAATAGAAGAAAAATATTTCCACCGTTTTTTATTTTCTCACATCATTTTGTACTCATACCCATTGAGTACTTTCCTTATGTTGGAATTAATGAGAAAGAAGGACGTTAATCAAACATTGTCACCCTCCTTCTGATTCTTTGTATCATTTTTCTTTCCATTCTTCCTTAATTGCCTGGCTGGTCATCTCTTTCACTTGCGTGTTGCATGTAACTGTATGCTAGTTTTATTAAAAAATCAATGTGATTGATAGATTGGTACTTCATGAATCATGATTGAATTCTTTCTTTGATAAGAAACACGGGATTTTTGTATGTCTTTTTACTCACTTAGTGAGGTTTTACTACTTTATTTTGCTTACTATACAGGGTTGTTGTGCCTCTTCCGTTACAACGGAGTTACAAATATAATGGCAGCGGTACAAAAGGGTCCTCAAATGTCACAAAATGGCATATTGAACAAATGACCCAGGCTAGCTAAAAGGGGACACAAATATCATAAAAACAGGAAAAAATGGCATATAAAAATCTATCAAATCACAAAGTACAATTAGTATGGGGCTAGGCCGCCAGGGGCAACGAGCTTGATAGAGCTGTTGGATGAAAGATCGATTGGCTGTAGAAGTAGGTGGCTGATAGATAAAGCTACTAGTTAGTCACATGGCAGCATGGCACCTACATTTTAGTTTATTGATTCTAAATAAACTAAACAAAATTATTCTATCCAGTAAACAAACAATAAACGTTTCAGGCAACCAAGTTCTCTTGCTTTGTGAGGCATTTTCATGTCTGATCGTCTTGCTTTTCTAACTAGAGAGGCAGTATATTTTTTGAAACATAAACAAACCTTAATTATCTGTGTGCAAGTCTATTTCACAGCTCTAGAAGAAAACCTAAAACAGTGCTTGTTGTATATAAAATAAAAAGAAAGAAAACAAGATTACAAAGGCAGCATGCCGCGCGCGGAGACAGAAGGCGCGCCACCTGTTATCCAAAGGCGGAGTCCTCCCCACCCCCGCACCCGCACCAGCACCAGAGCGGCCAGCCAGCCAGCGAGGCTGCCAGCCACCGAGCCAGTTGCGCCCTCCTCACCTCAGCCGCTGGCCCTGCTGCCCAACTGGTGCCGTGCCGTCTCCTCTCCTCTCTCGTCTCATCCCCAGCCCACACCCAGCAATGCCCTCCTCCTCCTCCTCCCCTCCCACATGACCTGCGCCGCGCCGCGCGCAGCCATCCTTTGTTTGGCACCGAGAGAGCGCCGTGCCGCACGCGGCTCCCCCCTCTCTCCCCCTCCTCTTCGTGGATTGGAATCGACGAGCCGATGACGATGGCGGGTTCTTGCGCCGCGGCGCCCGTTGCCGGCCTTCCCTCGTTGAGGACGCCGCCGCCGCCGCCGCCATCTAACGTCAGGCTCGGCGGCTTCTTGCCTTGTTCCTCGTCCGCGCGGAGCCCCGGCGGCGCCGCTCTAGGATGGGCTCAGGGGGACAAGAAGCCGCCGCCGGGAGTGGCGCGCCTGAACCGGGTACTTGCTTCCTATGGATAGTTAAACTTGATTTGTTGGTTGGCCCGCGTGGTGTTCATGGGCTGGAAGGCGCCTGGACTAGAATTGTTTGCATAAGTCTTTTGTTGGCTTTCTCGTTAAACTTTTTGTTGATTGCATTGCTGCTGTGGTGGCTATTCTGTGACGCTTACACCTTCAGGGATCAACTGAGAGATGGCAGAGTAGATGGTCTCAAACTGAGTATGGATCGGTATTGGTTGCTATCATGATTCCTTGTATGCCAGAGGATTAAGCAGTTACCTCCTTTTATTTGCTCTAAGTAAATATCAAGCCTGTGGGCATGTTGAATCTCTGGAATGTCTAATAACCAAGATTTTTAGTCGCATCGGAATGACCATATCAGTATGTATCGCGGCGTTTGCAGTCTTCACTCAACCTTCCCTGCCTATGATCTATGCCCATGTTAACATAAATCATATGGCCATGAAGTGTAACCTAGTTATGTTTGCTCAGGGTGAAGTATGGAACTTTCTGGCTGATAGATGATAAATATGGAATTCACCATTTAGAAAGTCATGTGTTTTTTCATATAGGTTCTGCGGGCTACTCTCATTACATGTGAAAAGCATTTAAATTATACTCGCTTTTCCCTAGCATGTCCTCAAAGGGTGAAGTATGCAGCTTAGAGGTTAAAGTAGAGTTCCTTTTTAATACTCCATTAGATTCAGCCTGACCTTGACGTTTTATTCAGAATCCAATGCTTGGAATTCTTATCACCTTTGTTGCCGTCTTTTATTCAAATTTTCTGCAATATCTCTGGAACACGGCCACATGGGGTTTAAAATCGACGGTACATACATAAATCCACCTGGTGAATTTAAGTCATGCCCTAAATGGCTGCAGCCTCTTTTGTGTTATGGTGTTACTCTAGATCTGGAATCACTTGATGGTACCTAATTTTGACAAATCAGCATAGGTGCAAACTGCTAGTATAAGGTTTCTAATTTCCAAATGCTGCAATATATTTGGTTTTCACTAATGATTTACTGCCAGGTGCTGTTTTTATTGTGCTCGTATAGTTGCTCTGTGGATACATGCGAAGAGATGGGCATGAAGGTGGTGTGAGGAATCAAGGAACGGACGATGCTATTTTGTTTGGGCCAGACGACGATGGTATAAAGATTCCTACTCAGGTAGAGACTCTTGTCAAGGGCACTGCAACTGTTGCTGAACCAGATTACAAGCCGGCCCCTGATCTAGACTACCTACAGGTACATTTTCTGATAAGTTTTATACCACTTTTACTTTTTCCTGGTCAATTTATTCAAAATAAACTTTAGTGGTTGTTAAACTTTTAAAGTTAGTTTGGTACAATCAGAATTTCAGTAATGGATGCTACTTAGCGTATATGGCCTTTATGAATTGATTTGTCTTATTGAGCCGATTTCACTTAATTTGTTCCCATGCAGGAGCTGCTGGCAATTCAGCAACAAGGACCTCGTGCAATAGGTTTCTTTGGAACCCGCAACATGGGGTTCATGCATCAACAGCTCATTGAGATCCTGAGCTATGCTATGGTCATAACAGTACGCCCCTGATTTATGTCCCACTGTCATTCATATGACCACCCTGATTTATGTACCGCTGTCATTCCTATGATCTCCCTGAAATATGTACCATCATCATTCGTATGATCTTTGGGTCCTCTACCATTGACAACTAATAATGTTTGTGTATAAATTGCAGAAAAATCATATATTCACATCTGGGGCTTCTGGAACTAATGCAGCTGTTATCAGGGGTGCTTTAAGGGCTGAAAGGCCAGATTTGCTCACTGTAATTTTACCTCAAAGTCTAAAGAAGCAGCCTCCTGAAAGCCAAGAACTGTTGTCTAAAGTAAGTATTCTTGATGTTTCTATTCTAAATTGGTCATTTTCTGGTCAAACTTAGGTCCACCTGTTAGGCTGTTACCATAGAGCTCTATGCTTGCATGTTTACATGTTGTTGTATATAATTAATATTGACATTTAGTGATTGTGTATTCAGACTGCTCACCAATTTTCAACATACTGACATGGGAAGGGTTCGTAGTGCTCCTCAAAAGGGGGGAAAGATGAACCCCTTGCTTGTGAATGAATAATGTTTGTAGGCCATATGATATTCAAATTGGTGTAGTTGTGATGATGCTGATTGTATGGCCAGTGCATGAAGTATAATACTATCACCTATTTGTTAGGTTTTACGACCATTTTTAACTCTGATTCCCTCCTGACCATACACGTCGGCACTAATACTAGAGGAGAACATTGTGCTTTGTTGTTACTACTGAAAGATAAAGATTTGTGCTTTTGCGTGTAGACTATAGAGTAATACAAACATAAATAGTTTATTTGATACTTCTTTCACCAAGAAATCATTCTATTTTTTTTTTCAATTCAAACCTCTGAATTACTTCTGTTACCCCTGGCCTTCAGTTCTTTCATATGCCTAAGAAAGTTGTGTTGTTTATTTTGGATCTTTTGGGTGTTTCATTGCTACCCTTGTCAAGCTTGATCACAAATGTGCTTAAAAATCAGTGTGATCACTTGGTTAGGAATGTCTCACCACGGCATGTGAACCGTTCAGGAACCATCTACAGTATCCTATTTTGGATCTTTTGGGTGTTTCATTGCTATCCTTGTCAAGCTTGATCACAAATGTGCTTAAAAATCAGTGTGATCACTTGGTTAGGAATGTCTCACCACGGCATGTGAACCGTTCAGGAACCATCTACAGTATCCTAGATCTGGGATTCTGGCTAGATAGCTAAGCATTCACTGTCACATGTCACATGTGTTAATTCTAATAACATGGCTCGGGGGTTAATAGCATTCTGCTGATGTTTTATTTCCACATGTTTTAAATTGTAGGTACAAAACCTGATCGAGAAACCTCAGTATGACCATTTGCCACTAATTGAGGCTAGCAGGTCAGCTGTTACCTTTTCAAATTGGTCTATGTTTCTCTAAGCTGTTTATTTTCGTCATCAGTGTCATCGCTATACCTACCCGGTCCATCCCTGATCATCGTATCTTAGTTCCTGCTCTTTTCAGAGACTGCATGAATTCCTATGCATCTTTTAAAAGGAACAAGCTGCACTTTGTTCAACTTAAATATTGTTAATTTGTTATTTGGATGGTTTGGAACTTTGGATACTATCCGGAACCTCATTACACCTCCACTGAGCCAACGCTATTCTGCAGATTTTGCAATAGTATCTGCTGTCTCATTTACAGAACGGCTTGCATAAATAGAAGAGGACAGCTTGATGCCATGAAAACTGTTACTGTGACAAAAGGTCATAGATTTTTTAGGTTAATCTATTCCATTTTAGAAAACGAGCATGTCTTTTTGCCTGTTTGTTAGATTATACAGATGTATTGTATAGATCCATTACTTCCCGTGCTCCTCAGTCGGACATGGACTGAAAGAAGAGCCACTTTTTTTTTTTCTATAAATCAGTTTTAGGACTAGAATATCACCTTTTATGCTTAATGGCTACTCTTGCAATCTTCAGGTTATGCAACATGGACATCATCTCCAAGGTCCAACAGGTGATCTGCTTTGCATTCCATGACAGCAAGCTGCTGATGGAGACATGCCAGGAGGCCAAGAACCTACGGAAGATCGTGACACTCTTCTACTTGGATTAGCTCCTCCGGCAAGGATCTCCTCTCATTTTTTGTCAATGGCGTACGTAGGCTGATGGTGGGATAAAAAGCAAGTTGAACGGTTTAGTTAGTTCCAATATATGGGATAGGTGGTGCGATGACCTTCCATTGGAGAAAGTCATTTTGTTTCGCCCATTGTTTTGATTCTTGTTACAAATAAACCAATAATCTTGTCGATAAGCCTAGTTCGTCAGTGGAGGGAATAACACTATATAAATTGAAATTTATTGCTGTTGATCTCAGGCTTATGATTAGTTCAGTCTCCATTTTCATGGGCTCGCTTTTCTTTGATGAGATATTCTGAGGTTTTGGTTACCTCAATAAAGCCTGTTGTTATTTTTTTACGGAGATTATTATCATGTTTTTCTTTGAAACGTCATTTTCTAGCATCTAGTCAAAATAAGTTCCGTGGCAACATCTAGTCAAAAATAAGTAGTAAAATAAAAGGCCCTAGGTGGCAACAGAATAGGACTACAGGAGTACTATGGCTGTGTGAACCTGACATGTGTCGGCGTTCGAATCGCCTTCGCCCACCGCCTTCCAATTCCAAAAGGGGGGAGGCGTGTTTGGTTCGCTTCTCCCGCGAGCCAGGTTGCGTGAGCCAACACCCGCGGAGCTTGGCTTCTTAGATGCTCATTTCTTGGGAGCCTGCCTGAGGCCTGATGGTGCTTTAAACATGTGCAAGCCGGACTGGTACCAACTGTTGGACAGCGGAACCGCTGAGAAGTGCCGCTCTGTCGGTGGAAGCTCTCTTGACTCCCCAATCCTAGCCGCCGCTGCCACCTCGCCTCCGCCCCTCCCTCTTCCCCTGTACAGTTTCTTTACCTAGGTTGTTGTGGCCGTTTGACGGCGCGAGGAGCTCCGCCGCCCCTCACCGATGGCCGGCGGCATCGCCCCTGGTTCCTTCGGAGCGGAGCTCGTCGTCCTTGTCCTCTTGGTGAGTTCTTCTAACTCCTCGCCTACTCCCGGATCTACTCTGCCCCACCCTCTCCCGTCCAAATCTGGGTTCTGCCCTCCCCGGTTCTTGTCTCCTCCACCACCACCGACGAGATCTGGGTTCCCTCCCTCATGCTCTGGTTGCTGAGCTTGTGTGGATGTCAGATCGAGGCTTGTTAGCCTCGACCTCGATTGCTCTGCTACGTGTTCAGTGCTCGGAGATCTCTGCCCGCTTCCATCTCCATCGCCTCCCTCCGATGCAGCACAACAGAAACCCGTTCAACAACCCCGATGAACACATCAACATCCTCTTCAATGAAGAACTATAAGTCTGTCGTTCCCCCCCCCCCCCCGGTTCCGCTGCAGGCATCATCTACCCTTCATCGATGGCGTTCACATAGATTTTCGGTTCGATGAAGAAGCTCTTCAACAGAGCCTCTGGCGACCGTCTTCACTTCCAGACGTGAGGCCCTTCCGCACCGGATCCATGCGCCCGTGGCGCCTCTGGCATCCCCCGACCTCGGCGACCTCCTCGGCTCCGGTGAAGATGACGTCTTCTGTTCAACGACGCGTAGGATACGTGTCTAGGGACCTTGTTGTATTTTATCCTTCTTTGAAGGACCCCTATGTAATATGTGCTGCTTAATATAATTATCGTCGTTTATCAAAAAAAAAAAAATGTGCAAGCCTTGCTCTCCGTCTTGATGCAGGCAACCAAACACCTATATTGTACGCACATAGCCTAGCTCACAGCAACCAAAACAGTAAGAGGCTGCATCTGCTAATGCTTGCATGCGCAGAAGCATGTAACCAAACACACTTACTTTCTCATTGAGGTTTTCGAACATAGGACCTTCACATTCTCATTGGGGCTAGGAAAATCACTTGGAACATGTTAGGAACATATTAGGCATTATTTGAATTAAAAGAATTTTGTATGAAAATAAATTAAATAAGAATGAGGAAAGGAAGTTCATAAGTGTGTTTGGACCAAAAGGAAATTGCAGCACATTTTTTTGGTTTCTGATTGGAATAGCTGAAGTTGGATTGAACGTATAAACATATAGCTAGGCCTAATTACTCTGCCTTTTCTTTTTCTACCTCTATTTTCATTTGATACCGATATTTTCCATTCTCTGTTTATATATTCATGTTTAGAGATTTTAGGGCTCGTTTGGTATGGCAGCTCTTTGATTTCTTTTCTACTGTAGTAGAGCCTGGTGAAGCCACAAAATAGCAGCTCCACTGGCTCATAGCACGGTAAGAGGTAGGAGAGAAAAATAGCACATATGTCTTTTTCTTAGAGTCGGAGTCACAGCTCCTTCATCCAAACAGCCTCTTAGTAGGGACTTGGGTAGACCTCGGCAAAAATAACCGAAACCGAAGAACCGAAATGACTGAGACCGAAACCGAACTGAATTGAAGTTAATTTCGGTCTCAGGTTTCGAAATGACCAAACTAATCGATAGCGAAAAGACCGAACCTAAAAAAACCAAAATAACCGAACTAATCGAAGTTTCATAAGGCCCAGCCCAACAGTCGACCGGCCCAGCCCACCTGTAACCCTACGTATATAATCCTCCATTCCTCCCTTTCCACTCCCCCGACGCCTACGCCCAGACCTCACGCAGTCACGCTCTCAACCCCACTCGCAGGCCGCAACCGCAGCCGCCACCTCTAGGCTCCAGGCGACCGCCGACCAGGCCCTAGGCGCCAGGTGGCACCGCGGCAGGCGCCACCGCGCCGCCGCCAGCCAGACAGCCACATCCCCCGACTCCCCTGAGGCCCCGGGTCCCCGACCGGTGACCGACCGATCCCAGCCCAGCCGCTCCCCCGCCGGTCGCCGCTCGCCACCGCTCCCGGTTGCCGCTCGCCACTCGGTCGCACCATCACAGCAGCAGCAGCTCCGCAGGCAGAGCATCGGCGCAGCGGCGGCTCCTCCAATCCTCCCTTCCGGTGAGCGGTGACCGACACGGCGCCTCCCAGTTCAGTCAGTTCGGTCTGACCGAAGACCGAACCGAAAAGATCAAAGACCTAACTGCTCGGTCTCCATTTTTCCTAGACGCTAGTTAGGTTCCGAGTTTCTAATAATCGAACTAACCGAGGAACCGAACCGAATTACTCGGTCAAACCAAACGCCCGGGCCTACTTAGGGGCTCTATTGTCCGCAGGGTCGTAGCCCTCCTGCTTCACACATATTGCTATGTAGGATGGTAGTGGGTTATGATCTAAATATTTCTTCATAATCTATATGAGTTTTGAGTGATTTTTAACTAAAAATAAATAGCAATATAATACAACCTTTTTTAGCCCGATTTTCAAAATTTCTATTCAAAATTAAAACCATCTACCACGTCTATTCCTATGCTTACAGTTACAGGAGCACCAAAGCCAGAATAAGTTGTTCCGATCACAGCATCTTCACAATTTCGTAGGAAAGCAAACGTCCAACCTCTGCTTTTCCATTCCTTGGAGGAAATTTCTGGAAGAATCTCACAATTCGCTTCATCTGTGGAAGGGGATTGCGACGTGAATGTGATTGTTGTGCTGTTTTCTTGTGGTTGGTTGGAGCGTTTGCCAGGTGTCCCAGGTGGTCACAACGAACCCAACCGCTACCCATGTGCTGTCCAACAGGTGGACCACCGCCGTACAAACTACAAAAGCATCTCCATCACACGCGCAGCGTGTGCGTGCTTGCTTAGCGTTTAAGCTGCCTCCATCCCGCAGCGTCCAAAAAGGCCCATTCTCACATACTGTACCGATCAGGTTCGCTATCATGTCGATCCGTTTGAGCAAAGAGAGATTACGATTTTGCGAAAATTCCGGTGGGATTTAGTGCGTTTCGAACATAAATCTACTTCGAACTGCAATACGCAATGATATATCGCAAATCCATAATAATAATAATAATAATCCTCTCAAAGCCGGTGAGCAGTGGAAGATATACACAAACGCGCGCAGATAACAAATACTAGTAGTAATATGAATCGACTCACACCAATCAAGCTAGATCAAATCCACCATCGAAGAAACCTCTCAAAATCCTCAGATCCACCCGCGCGGCCGCCGGACCAAAACAAATGCCTGTACCTACACCATACTGCTACCAGCACTAGACTCTTACTACCAACTGTACCACTACTAGATCTGAAGACGAGCACGCACGCAGACGGCACGGCACCAGCTCCTCCTCAGTGGCGGAGGAAGGCGGCGAGGAGCGCCGCCAGGCAGCACACGGAGAGCGGCGCAGAGAGGGCGCCCGCGCCGGAGACCGGGGCGGGGGCCGGCGCCTCGGCGGCGGAGGCCACGCTGGCCAGCGCGGCAACGGCCACGAGGGCGGCGATCACGGCGGCGGAGACACGGGCCATCGCTCCTTCTTCTGGAGGATCCCAACGACGAGGCGGCGTGTGAGCGGCTAGGGTTCTACCGGGGTGCTCGGAGGCGTTGGAGTGCTGGAGGCGGCGAGGAATGGGGTTGTGGGGAGGCGAGGGGGTGGATTTATAGGGGGCAGCCGGGAACGGGAGGTTGGGGTTTAACAGCCTGGCCTGAACTGTCGTGCAGGGTGGTTAAGATTTATTATTTCTCCCGGGTTTTGTGGGGGGATTTAGGAGGGATTGACAGATGTGCCAGGGTAATTAGGGTTTAATAATTATAGAGGGCCACATTAATTTAGGTCAATAATAATTAGAGCTGGGGCGAGGTGGCAGGTTTTGGTGCTGCCGTAGTGCCGTGCAGGAAAAGGATGGACAATGATGATGATGACCACACACAACGCCACAACAATTGCGAAGGTTATGTGGAGCTTCCCTCGCTCTACTCTGGCAAAATATGCTCACAAATCTTAACCGCAGGAATAGAATGTCAGTGTAGTGACAAAACATAGAAATACAAAATATAAAAAATGAATAGAAAGTGGTGTTTGGAACGTAGAAAAACATGCAAACAATATTAACTTATTAATGTTTAGTAGAACCAAATTTACCTATGGTTATTTATGTTAAAAATGATACAACGCTTTTTAAACCGCAACTCGCTCGCAACTTAGGCCTTGTTTGATACTAAAGTTTTCCAATACTGCAGTATCTAAATACTATAGTTTTCAATTATATGTGACAGATATACCATGGTTTTGGTTTACTGCAGTTTTACTGTAGAATTGCTAAAAAACTGTGGACTGTTTGATAGCAAAGTATTCTCTTCTCCTCTCTCTCCTTTCTTCCCATCGGCAGTCTTCCCCGTCGGCTCGCCCCTACCTGCCCACGCCACCGTCCGCCCGCATCCCACCCACCTGCTCTCTCCCTCCGTCGCCCTCTTCCTCTCTCTCCGTCTTCCTCTCCCTCACCTTCTCCCCCGCCGGCGAGCAGTGCAGCGACGGGCAACGGCGCGGCGCCCTCCTCCCTCCCTCTCCTCTTCGGATCTGCGCTGCCCCGTCTCGGTCGACCGGAGATGCAGCGCCGTCGGCGGGGAGGCAGCGCCGGCAGCAGAGATGCAGCGCCGGGGCGGAGATGCAGCGCTGGGGCGGGAGGCGGCGTGGCGGAGGCAGCGCCTATGGCGGGGAGGCAGCGCCGGGGCGGGAGGTAGCGCCGACGACGGAGAGGCAGCGCCGGCAGCGCGTGGAGGGGTGCTACCCGAGTCGCGTGAGAGAAAAGGGACAGAGGAGACGAGGCCGGCCGACGTGTTGGGGTCATTTACAGCGGAAAACCGAGGTCCTGACTGGAGTATCCAATACTCCAAAAATACCACATTATTGAGAAACCCATGGTATTGAAAACTGAGTTTTCACGTGCAGGAACCAAACACCTCTTTGCTCAAAATACCATGGTATTTCCACAAACTGTGGTATTGTTCCAATACTTTAAAAATACTTCCATATCAAACAGAGCCTTACATGTAGACCAGCTGAGAAAATAAAGAAAAAACACTGATCTTTTGTTTCTGTTCCTTGTTTTCCCTTGTGAACTCTTCCTTGGTCCATCGCCCACGTTGTCCTTATCTGGTAAAAGAATCGCTAGCCTCAACAACTAGATGTTAGGAGTGAGCAATGGTTCAGGAAACGTCAAAGATCAGTACCGCTGATGCTCATCAGTTTCAAAGATTAGTACCGCTGATGCTCATCAGTTGCATGCTTCCTCCACAGCAAAATAATCCAAGAAGTTCCACAAGTTGTTTTATTTTCTCCATTCTGTGCATTGGAGAGATCATTTTCTTAGGAATGGAGCTCACCTTTCCTTTGTTCCAAATAACAAAAATTCCATAGAAATGGATTCCTTTGAAATTCAAACTGACTTCGTGAATCAGGTGATGACCCTGTCAACAGCGAGGTGCATGTGGTGACTTCGTGAATCTCGAGATAGCCGGTTCTTTACACGGTGTTTTAGAGGTTCTCATAGGGGTAGAGTGCTTCAGAGGTTTTCATAGAGGTAGAGTGAGTGTACGTGCGTATTTGTGAGTGTCTGCATTGTATTGTGTATTCGAAAAAAAAGTATGTTAAGTTATACTCGCTAATAGGTTGGGCCCGCAGCCAGCCCCGCTGTTAAGTTGTACTAACTGCTCATTTTGTTTGAGCTCGCTCATCGTCATGCCGTCACTAGCCACGGGGGGCCGAATGTGAAGCCTCATGTGTTCCCGCTGCGAGAATGAGCGTACGACAAGTGGCGACACTGAGACACGGGGTGTTGCCGGTGCCGCGGTTGTTAAAGCCCATCGCCGGTCAACTACATCAGGAGCCCACGGCTCCGCATCTCGCACAACGTGATCAGAGGCCTCGCGTACTTGCTGCGGCTGATGTTGGCGTGGAGAAGATGACGTAGGTGCTCCAACTAGTGGATTATGCACTATGCAGCGAGATGGAAGGGCGGAAGGAGGCGGTAGAGCTGTCTTTAGGCTGTCCCCAATTGGGAGCATCGTCCACTTTTTCAGAATACTATTCCAACCACTTTTTTCTCTGTCTATAGTGCAACATTTATGTCAAATAATGCCAGTGTTTTGAGGAACCGTTTGAGGCTCCCCATTGGGGATGGCCTTAGCTAGGCAGCGCCAGCCATGCTAAGCAAGAGACCATTCATCAAGGGTGTTACCTCAAGTTCGACCACATAACTCACTGTTTAGGTGGTGGCAATCTTACCACTATGCTGCAAATTCGTTATTTTTTTTACCTATTTTGAATTGGGTGGGTTAGACCGATGGTTCAACCTCTTAGACCAATTGAATCATGAACCAAGAGACCACCGATTCCAGATTCAGTCCGTTCTTAAGAGTAAGTATAATAAGGTAACATAGGCGGACTACAAAAGATGCCACATCAGATTTGTGGTGACATGAATGAAAGAGAAACGGAGAGAGAAGGAGACATCTCAAGGTGGGCTACTCACGGACTCCAAAACGCTTTGTGAGAGAAAGAGGTGGACCAACTATTAAATGTACAGCTTGAATTATTATACTGGCTGGCTTTTAGTTGGCTATATATGTGATATAGCAAACATAAAACCCATGACAAGCTCTATTATTTACCTTCTCTGATAGCTAGGCGGAAAAGCTCCGAAAAATCGCATCTAACCGGTCTGGTCCACACCACCACACGCCCTTGAGCCCAACCGGGAGTCTTTCCTCTCGGCCTCCTCGTATCCCTGGTACGCCGTCCCCTTCGGTCGCTTGGGCGGGATTGCAGAGACGAGGAGACAGTGCCGGCACCGACGCCTTGCAATGTCTCTCGCGACAGCCTACGAGGCAGGCGGACATCCCCACATCCGGTGTCAAGCGTGCAATTGACTGGCTGAGTGTTGTGCTGATGGATTGGGAACTGGCGTCTGGTAATGTGCGAGCGGATTAGACTAGGCCAGACAGAGAAGATGGTAGATGGACGGAGGTGGATGGATCTTGGTGAGCCAGTCTTAGGGATTGAGGTGAAAGGCGGCCCTGGAAGTCCAACAACGCCCTGCCCACATACCCCCTGCCATGCGGGCCCACTGCCTTTACCCCCCTCGGCCCCGCCTCCTCCCCCTCCTTGACGGCCTCGCACGGCCTCTTCCCCTCTCCGCCCGAGGACGGCTCTGCGTGGCAGGAGACGACGAGTGCCACGGAGCGCTGCCGCAACCACCCTTGGCCGGTGGACTGCGGCGCTGCTTCCGCACCCAGCCGCTGGTCTGTCGCGCGACGTGCCTCCGCCGCAGCCTGCTCGCTCGATTGGCTTGAGGTTTTATTGCACGATTTCTGCCTGCTCCGTTGATTCTTTTGTATGATCTTCACTGCCGTGTCAACTCTAGGCTGATCATGTACTGCTCGACTAATTTTCTCTTCTGCCCCCCGTCGTCCACCTCTAGGCTGGGGTGGAGCAGAGATCCACCGGGACGTGAGTAAATTCCTATACAACTCAACCCTGGAAAGATGTCGCAGATCCCCAACCTCGACAATGCGCCACTAAACCTTGCGGCCCTCAGGTGCCCCCCTGTCGTGAACCGTCCCATTTGATCGCCTCGTATCTGTTATATGCCTCTGGATTCTGACTGGGATAGTCGGTCCTTTTTCAGGGAGCAGTCGCAGAAAGACCTGCTCAGCATCCTAAAAAACGTGGGTCTCTTGTCCCAACTGCTCGTCACGATCACGATCTGTGGTGGTCTAGTTGTTGATGCTGAACTGATGGGCTTGGTTTCGTTGTGTTGTGTATCAGATTAGGGGGAAGAAGTGTTTGGTCATTGACCCCAAGCTCGCCGGGACCCTGTCGTTGATTGTGCAGACATCGCTGCTCAAGGTGTGATGGCACAATGTGTGTATGCCAATAGTCTTGTCTAGAAATACCTTTAATAATTCCATATCGCAGTTATATTGTTTGGAGATACCTTTGTATACCATATCAAGGGCTTGGTCACAGTTCATTTTTTTAATTTCTGGAGTCCCTTAGCTCATTACACAGCTTCTTATGCTTATCCAGGAGTATGGTGCAGAATTGCGGATTCTCTCTTCCGACCCCTTGCAGACGGAATGCCCAAAAATCATATATCTTGTGCGCTCTCAGCTCAGTTTCATGAAGTTCATCGCAAGTCAAATCAAGAATGATGAACCTAAAGGTCTCCAGAGGGAATACTTCCTTTACTTTGTACCACGCCGCACCGTTGCTTGTGAGAAGGTATTTGTTTATGTTTGGTACACTTGCGGTTCTATATTGTTTTTGTGTTGGAGGTCCAGTTTGTTGGAACCTGCTCCCTCTGATCCCAATTATAAGTCCATTTAGCTTTGTCCTAAGTAAAATTATTTTAATTTCGACCTACAGTAACTAAAATGTTATATGGACTGATAACGTAGGGTTGATGTTACTAGATTCAAGATACAACATACTTTCATACTATCTGTTCTTGAATGTTTGTCACCAGCTAGTTCATTTTTGAACTAAAAAGCGTCAAACAAAAAAACCGGAGGGAGTACTTTGTGTCTCTTTCTGTCGAAAATAACACGTTCTTATAGATATTATTGGTCAAATTGCAATATTGGATACTGTGTTGATCTCCTATTGGACCTATATTTAGGATTGGAAGTAGTAGAAATGTAGAATAGTTTGCATTGCTCAGAGCTATTCTATATTAAATTTAGTAAGAATGAAAGCTCAAAGTAATAACCATTTCCCAGTTATGGTGGTTATGCGTGTCCTCAAAGGCTCAAACCTTCTGATTCTTGCTTGCTCTGTGTACAATGAATGATAGCCTAGGTTGCATGAAAAATGTCATGAGCCTAGTTGAAATTTTCCTTGCACATGTTCCTAAAGTTAGCAAGCTGGCACAAGTCCATCAGTTTATACCCTGCCCTTAGGCTTTTCTTAGACATGTCACATGATTTCAATGACAGCACTTTGTGGAGTATTTGGCATGTTAAACATTGGCTGTGTACTGTATCTATGATTCTCATGCTGTCCTTGTTGCATATCAGGTCTGAAATATTATTTCCAATTGAACACCATGGAATTTCACATGGTTATTTCCCATATATGTATGTTAAAGTTTTAACAAATGAGCTACCTTGAAGGTGACCTGTGTCTTTGTTTTTCTGCTACAATGAAGATGAATGGAACAATACACTTTAGTTTTCTAATCAAACTGTGATTATGGCTTCTAATAGCTTTTAACTTGGCACCTGCAGATTCTGGAGGAGGAGAAAGTTCATCAGAAACTGACACTCGGAGAATACCCCTTGTATCTAGTTCCATTGGACGATGATGTCCTTTCTCTTGAACTTGACCAATCTTTGCAGGTGTTGATGCATATTATCTAGCACTTCTATTCTGATATTCTGAATCTCATTTGAGCTCCTATGATTTTTCAGGAATGTCTTATCGAAGGTGATACAAGTTCTATCTGGCATGTTGCAAAAGCGATTCATAAATTAGAGGTATTTATGCATTCTCTTCATGGACTTGAAATTTATAACACATCCAAGAAGCATCTGTTTGTGGCTGAGGTATCATAGGCTACTTAAAGTTTAGAGTACAGAGTATCTGCCGATTTTAGAAATCTTCAAAGTCATAAGTTTTGACTAAATATTCTAGTTAGTGGAAGGCATGACACACTGTTATACTAAGATTATTGAAGTTATGCACTTATCTGTATTACTGCATCGTTTGCCAGTTTGCCTTCGGAGTTATACCAAATGTTAGGGCAAAGGGTGTGGCGTCGACCAAAGCTGCAGAGTTGTTGAATAATATGCAGCTGGAGGATCCAGTCAACATGGATGATGTAAAACCAATTGATGTTTTCCTTTTGTGACTCGGATTTCTAAATTTATTTGAACCTGATTAATTCTATTGTTTTTCATTATGGTGTTTTAGATGGGGATTCCAGAAATAAACACCGTTATTCTGTTGGACAGGGAGGTAAACATACTATATTATATTTATACTGTAATTTTCATTTCTGAAAACAATCATGTTGTGCTTCTTGATTTCTTCTGTTTTTGTCATACATTTCTCTTTAAGTCATCAAGTGATACATTTTATAGTGTATTCAGGTGCCATACTGTTTTGATGTATTACAGTTTTTCTTATCTGTTCTATTTTGTTTCCATTCAGGTGGACATGGTGACACCAATGTGCTCTCAGTTGACGTATGAAGGCTTGTTGGATGAGGTAAGCTATAGAAGCTTTTCATCCTGGTGTAAATAATGAGTATTAACCACTGTAAAGTCATCATATGACTACAAACTTGCATCTGTACTACACTCTAACACTGCTTTATCAAAAGATTGAACCAACAAGAAACCTCATGTGACTGTTATATTCAATACACATATATAGAGTAAGTATTTGGAATGGTCTTATACAAATGTAATATTGGCAGATTGGTCAACCAAAACTCCAAAAGTCTTCAAGAATGCTTTTTTTTTTTAAATATTTTTGTTAACCCAATTAAGAACAATACCGATTAGTGGTAAAAAGTGCTAGGTGATATTGAAGGTTGTCAATGTCTGGAACTCCCTCTTTTGAATGGGAGCAGCACACATTAGTATGTCCTAGTTGAATGAATGATTTCACTAGCGCTACTGGTGTGCTCAGATGCATATTGGAGGTGATCTCTTTGGCAGTTCTGAACTATCTGTGAAAGCACTTAGAATTTACATTGCGTTTCTCAGCTTGAATGCGGAGAGTGGAAGTAATATTTCCCATTTTTCTGTTTATTCTCCTACTCTTGTGTCACTAAGTTACATTTGTTACTGTGATGCTCTTTGATTAAATTCCTAGATTGCAGATGATGATATCTAGTAACCTTAGTTATCTGGAATTGCATACACAGCTTCATGTTTACTTTTTTCCTTTGTAGCAGGGTAGTGTTGCATAGGATTATTGCTTAATTATGGTCTGTATTCTCAGAATCCCAAGCAGTTTATGTTCATGTAATATTCTACAGATGCTGCACATCAATAATGGTTCAGTTGAAGTTGACGCAAGCATCATGGGAGCTCAACAAGATGGGAAAAAGGTTAAGGTTCCACTGAATTCAAGGTATCCCTATCTCAATTAGTGATGATTAATCTGCTCTTTATATTTTGAAATACTCCTGATCACAAATATAAATTGTTTTAGGTTTGCCGTTTGCTCCAAGTTAATACTTTTAGCTGTCATAAATGTCTTGTATTTGTGAATGGAGAGAGTACATGCTACTACGTACTAAAATTGTAAATTTGCTGTGTTGTCTGCAACTGCAAGCATTGTTACGTCATTAAAAAAATGAGTCTTAGATACTCTATTGGCATCCTTGCCCTTGTCAAATGAAAAATTTGTGTGCAACCAGACTTTCTATGCAACCATACAACAACAACAACAACAACTACTACTACTAAGCCGTTCAGTCCCAAGCAAGTTGGCGTAGGCTAGAATTGAAACCCAACAAGAGTCACCAGCAGGAGAAAACAAGCGGGGAACTAAAGAGGATAGAACCTAAATCAAGATTTCGGCACATGGATAGCCTCTTTCCACGCACTTCTATCCAAACACAACTCTTCTGGAACATCCCATTCTTTCAGGTCCCTTTTGATTGCCTCATCCCATGTCAGTTTGGTCGCCCCCTGCCTCTCTTCACATTATTGTCTCGTCTTACGATGTCTCTATGCACTGGTGCATCTAAAAGTCTCATTTGGACATGTCCAAACCATCTCAACCGATGTTGGATAAGTTTTTCTTCAATTGGAGCTACTCCTAGCCGATCACGTATCTCATCATTCCTGACTCAGTCCAACCTTTTATGCCCACAGATCCAACGCAACATACGCATCTCCGCTACACTTAGCTGTTGAACATGTCGCCTTTTAGTAGGCTAGCACTTAACCATTTACCACTAGAATTAGATGAGTCCCTCTGTTATATTAAGTTTGAATTATTGTTCTCTTATATAGAAGTCACTTGCATTTAGTCAAGCTACAGTTTCTTTTAGAGACACGATTGAGTTCTTTACAGAAAATCTCTGTGCAACCATGCAATCAACAAATCTAGTAAATGGCAGTAGTATGTTACTTATTTATGATTGTAGTGCAAAATGCAAATATATTTGTGCAATTATCTTATTGTACATGGTATTACATTTTTTTGTTCTTTTCTTTTCCAGCGATAAATTGTACAAGGAGATTCGAGACCTCAACTTCGAAGTTGTAGTTCAGGTTCACTCCACTGACTTCAACTTCTGTTTGTTTCATGTGTAGCAACTGTGCCATCTTCTGTGGTTTTGGCTGTACCTGCTATTGTCATAGCTACCATCATTGCTGCTAGATCCATTTAGTTAGCTATGCGTTTATATGCACCATCATTTCTACCAAATTTGGATAATTTTATATTATAATTGACTGCAGGTTTTACGTCAAAAAGCAACATCTATTCAGCAAGACTACGCAGAAGTGAAATCCACCAATGTAAGAATTGTGTTGAGTTATGCTGTATTGTTATTTATATATCTTATATATGTCATTTACAGCATTGTTCAAGATCAAGGCTGCCTATGCTGAGTTCATATATGTTTTATAGGAGTCACCTTTTTGCAGATTGTTAGAGAGTACAATTGGCAGGATTGGATGTCGTGTATATTTAGGAGTCTTAGGAGAGTCTTATGTATCTAGGACTGCCATATGTATCTGGGGTGCCTTGTCTCCCCAAGTCTTGTACTCCTATATATTCGCCCCAAGGGCTCTATGCAATACAATCAATTCATTATACGCAATCCTTCCTTCCTACATAGATGATTTATTGATCTAAGTTTATTTTTTAGACCATTTACCACTAGAATTAGAATGAGTCCCTATGTTATATTTGTTAGAGATATATTTAGGCCTCTTTGTATTTTCCCCAATGTTTTAAGGGTTTTTCTGTATTTTACCTTCAGGATTCTTGTCCTTAGTTTGTATCGGACTCTTGTCCTTAGTTTAGTCCATTAGGGACTCTTGTACCGGTGTATATATTTGGGCCTAGAGCCCTCATATTGAATACAAGTGCTATTCATAACATGTTATACAGAGCTAAATTAGGGTTAGGTTTTCTCCTTTCCTAACGATCCTGGTGTTGCACTTGCGCCATCTTCCTTTTTTTTTTTCTGGATCAAGGTTCTGCTTGTGCTCTTCCTTGTAGCACCGTAGTTCTCTCTCGATCTGGTTCATCCCCACTGCTCCACGGCTGTTGGCCCGTCTCCTTGTTTGGAGATTCGTCGCCTGCTTTCTCTACCCGTGGTTCTCCGCCTGCGTTGGCTTCCTCCACGCCACGCTGGCTTCTTCCGCCCCGCGCCCGCAACCGGTTTCCGTCCGCCCTCTTTGTATTTTCCCCAATGTATAAGAGTTTTTCTGTATTTTACCTTTGGGACTCTTGTCCTAGTTTGTATCGGACTTTTGTCCATAGTTTAGTGCATTAGGGACTCTTGTAGCGGTGTATATATTCGGGCCTAGAGCCCTCATATTGAATACAAGTGCTATTCATAACAATATTAAGTTTGAATTATTGTTCTCTTGTATAGAAGTATAGTATTTTGCATTTAGTCAAGCTACAGTTTCTTTTAGAGACACGATTGAGTTCTTTACAGAAAACCTCTGTAATGTATTCCAATGGTTTTGATCAAGACAGATAGTGTTTAATCTGCCTCTCTTCCTTAACCATGCCAGACTTGAATCAATGACAGGATGATGAACCTCGTAAACTGTTGGTCAAGTATGAGTGCCATGTCAATTGCTTCTAGGCCTGTAATTATATCCAACATGATAATATTAGACAATATCCTGTCCCAAATATTAGAATTAAACAATATCCACCTTTCAGTCTGTTTGATTTGTTGCTGCAATTATGATAACCTGGGCATATAGCATCTGCCTGCTGTTCAGAAGTGACATGAATTGAAGTATTGAACTGACTGATGCAACTGATTTGAGTACTTGCACGATCAGAAAAAAATGTTAAACCATCTAGAAATGCTGTTCACGTTGTATAAT
Organism: Paspalum notatum; assembly: GCA_022530915.1. Classification (NCBI taxonomy): domain Eukaryota; kingdom Viridiplantae; phylum Streptophyta; class Magnoliopsida; order Poales; family Poaceae; genus Paspalum; species Paspalum notatum. Next base: position 19,842,965 of record CM039686.1, read on the forward strand.
CTGCAGCTTATTTTGAATTAAATACGGGGGCATCTTTCATAGTTCAGTTATGGTGATCTAGGCATGTTTATTTGAATAATAACAATTCCAATTATTTTAGTCTAAATGTGGACATGCTTTGATGGAACTTTTAGTATGAAGAACTTGCTACAGTAGATTGCCTTTTGGCTAGTACAATGTGGAAAAGAGAATTAATTAATTAGTATTGTTGTTTTCAACAGACTCAGTCCGTTTCAGAGCTCAAGGATTTTGTGAGGAGGTTGCACTCACTACCAGAGATAGCTGTGAGTTGATACATGCCTTCATTCTATCTCTATTATTATTTTACTAACTTATTGCATGTTGTTTAGAGGCATGTTCATTTGGCACAACACTTGCAATCGTTCACGGGAAAACCTTCCTTCCATGCCCGACTAGATATAGAACAAACAATATTGGAGGTTCAGAACTTTGAAATGTGAGTTTATCTTTGCACTGCTCTATTTCCCCCTTTGTCTGCACAACTGAGCTGCATGTCATTTCATTTCCACTGCTTCTTAATTTTCTTTTGTTTCATTTTCTTTTTTGTTGCAGTTCATTTATCCCTTCTTATCCTTAAGTTTACTCATTTGCGTCAAATACCCTTTTTGTAGTGTCTCTATTGACATGCAGGGAAATCATTGAGTAAAACAAGTTTTCTCCTTGAGCTTTCACAAAGTTGAATTTTTGTTTTGAATTGCATTTACATTGGCATTTTTACTTTTACACTTCTATGAAAGCTGCCTAATTTGTTTTTGTTAATTTTGGCCACTGGCCACATTTTCTTGGATATCACAACTACAATACTTTTGTTTAGTTCACTCCCAAATTATCTTAGTATATATGACCTAAGCTAAATTCATCCCCAGATGCTTTGAGTACATCGAGGAGATGATACATAAGCAGGAACCTATTGAAAATATGCTTCGCCTTCTAGTGTTGCTGTCTCTTACAAATACTGGGTTGCCAAAGAAGAATTTTGATTACTTGAGGTATGCTTATGTTGGTTTATATAGCTTTGTTTTTTTCCCTTTATTGCTTCTGCGCAAAGATTTAGTGTTCATTGTTGGTTCATTGCTTTATGACATGGTTTAAAATAGCATGCTATGCTAGATAGCGGCAACATTTTTCTAGCTGCTACGCCGCTATAGACAATAGCGTTTTTGTAAAAAATGAAAAAAATAACAATAAACATGAGCACAATTGAAGTCATATTGCTTGTTCAGTTAACAAGTTCCATGACAAATAGACAATACCACAAGCACAAAACAGAGAACGCTAAGTGCATAGACTACAATTAACAAGTTCCATGACAAATAGATAATACCACAAGCACAATACAGAGAACACTAAGTGCATAACAGAGAATACAAAGTGCCTAGCATTAGGAGTTTAGGCTTTTTAGTGGGCCTATGTGGAGCATAGACCTAAGATTTTGGCCCACCAACAAGAATGGAAATAACGCCGATATTTTCAACTACTTAGCACCACTAAACCGCACAAAATCGCTGTAGCTGCCATAGCGGTGAAAATCAACATAGTGTAGCGTCACCGTCATGTCCCTGAAAATGCTAGTGTTGCTATAGCGCACTATCTTAAAACATGTTATGACTTTTGAAATGTATTACAACAACATAGATAAGTGCCTTGATAGTGTCATCTGTCTTGGAACACATTTTTGCTTCTTTTTTTTTCTCAAATATGCAGATAATTTGCATATAATTGCATTAAGAAGAGTAATAAAAACGGATGTTTTAACAGTACTTTACACGCCAAACCCACCTTTGGCCAACCTGCCAAGGAAGTACGAGTGAAACACAATCGCTTATAAAACGAACATCACCGCTCACCTATATTAAGAGCCATAAGAATTTAGCTCCTCCAATTGAGCTAAATCCCTTGCCCCTGCTAGACTACGGGGACGTGCCTCAATCTGTCTCAAGACAAGCTGCAAGTTGGGGCTGGCACCATTGAAAACACAATAATTATGCTGGTTCCAAATTCTCCAGGCACCCAGTATGATCAGCGAATTATTACATTTTTGCTTTGTAGCTTTCAGGATTGAGATATGTGCCTTCTCTCCCAACTTTTTATGAACCAATAGATGTGTTGACATGCGTTGGTACTCAGGCATACTAAATATGAACCATCTATGCATTTTCCACCAGATCAAGCTAGTGCATGAACTTAAAAAAAATGGTGAACCACCATCCATACATAATAACTTTTGATATCGAACAATATTAGAAATTCATAAATAGGCTTTACCGGTTACATAAAAGGATGGCTGGGCAATAGTATTGTAGCACTACATCTTCGAGCAAATTCCCTTAATACCATTAAAACATATACCGATCCCTTCAATGCCATTGACAATTATACATTTCCTTCAATGCCAACAGTTTAGAAATTTGATTCCTTCCATACCGTTGCCGTGACTTCTGAGCAAACACTGTTAGTTTAGGATGCCACTTACTCTACTAGTTTACTCACAGCAGCAGGTCATCCGTCCTGCTCGCTCACATGCACTCTGCCAGCCCGTCATGACTCAGCATGGGGAAAAGGTCTTTTCCCAGCCAACTTCAACGTGAGTGCTTCCAACGTCATCATGCTGCTCAACTGCTCCTCCAACTCGCTTTGCCATGGCAATGCCAACACCACAGGGTCCACAAACATCAACAAGCGCGCTGCTGCTGTTATGGTGCACGTTCGTGGCCAGGGGGTCATTGACATTCTACAACATCCAGGTGTCATCGCTGTTCTGCAGTGTGTACTGGAGTTTTATTGGGCTCGAGATCTGGCACACCCGCTGGTGACGTGGGACCTCGGGCTCAGGCTGGAACTGTAGTCGGTTATGCCCAGAGAGGCGCTCTACCGCATGTTGGCAGACTGATGGGTTGGCAGCAATGACCATTGGGGTGAGGATGAGCAGAGGAGATAGGAAGGGAGGGGGTAGAGTATGGTGGGTGGGCCCAGCTACACCAAGTAACAGCAACATGTTTGTTAAGTGACGGCGATGGCATTCAAAGGATGGAAATTCTAAACTAGTGGCATTGAAGGGAGCGTATAATTTTGGCAATGAGCCAATCAGGGAATTTCCGAATTTGCTCTACATCTCTTTAGAGATACTCCCTCCGTCCCAGAATATAATGCGCAACTACTTTCCTCCCTAGTCCCATAATATAATGCACAGCTACTTCCTTCCTAGTCCCATAATATAAGGCGACGGTCAACATCTGTGCACGTATTAAGTGCCCAATGAAACATGCAGCCAATACCCATGCAATAAATAATTGTTTTCTTAGTCTGTGTGCAGAAGGGAATTGTACCTTATATTATGGGATGGATGGAGTAATAATTAGGAGCACTGCAGTCATTTTACTGTCGTTTTGGTCTGCAATATGGAATATGATGAATTTATTGAGTAGATGCTGTATGTGCTCTAGGGTTGTCATTGTGCACTTGTTATACATCATACTTTTGTTATAATTTATTTGTCTACTCTGCATTTTTATTTTACCGCTAGGCGGGAGATACTTCATAGTTATGGCTTTGAGCACATGAACTTGTTATACAATCTGGAGAAAGCTGGCCTTTTTAAGAGGCAGGTTAGTCAGATTCGATCGTCATTGAACTTTTTATTCAGAGTCACCTGTGGCTCCTTCAATGTTATTTCTGTTTTCTTCTTCGTAATGTTCTATGACATGCTGTTGTGCTCCCCAGGAATCAAGAAGCAATTGGGTTGGTATTACAAGAGCTCTGCAGCTTATAGTTGACGTAAATGATACGGCAAAGTACTAACTCTTAAGTCTTTGTATTTACATTGCATCATGTTCCATTTGCTTATCCTGCAATTGTTTGGTTTCATATATGCATGATCACACAAAAACTAGTATTATTCTGTGCTTCAAGAGTGCTGCATGTAAATCTGCAAGCGACTTGCATGGTTTCTGTTTTCCATGTAAGGTTTATGCTACCTATGTTCTTGAATATTCGTCGCGTGCTAGTTTATTTTTTAACTAAGAAGCGTCAAATAAAAAAGAACAGAGTTGTTTTATTAGACATGAATTAAGATATGTTTAGTTGCTTCCACTATAATTTGGTAGAAATGGAACAATTGCTGGTTTCAATATACCTGATTATGCTTAATTCTAAAATTTCACTAAAATGTTTAGAGTCATTTTTTGTGTCCTTTAGTTCAGATTATGTTTTCCAAGTTATTCATTTTCCTAGTTTCTCGTTTTCCTGCAATGCATTGCTTCATTGTTATGATTATTCAACACATAACTATGGCCATTCTTTTTGCTCTTGTAACTAATTTGCCATTTAATATCTTTGTTTCACCATCTGCTACTAATCGTCTATTATTATTGTCAATCTCAGCCCTAGTGATATATCATACATCTTTTCTGGATACGCACCTCTTAGTATTCGCCTTGTTCAGCATGCAGTGAGGTCTGGATGGTATGTTTGCCATGCTTGTTTCTTTCTATCTCCTTACTTTTTATGATATTTTTGGGTGCTTCTTTCAATGTAATCTGCAGAGAAAGGATTGTTTAATTTTTTATGGAACAAATGTTTCTACGATTTTTCAATACGCATAAAAGATGTGAAAATTATCAGAAATAAAAGGAAGCATCTAGTTTTTCAGTGAGTTATGGAAAGTAGTTATTACAAATGATTTTTATTCGTTTTCTCCTTTTTTTATTTTGAACTAAATATATTACTTTTGTAAGAAAAGAGTTGTCCCATGTTCTCTTCTACTCTTATCATTGAATAAAAATTTCGTAAAGTACGAATGTTGATTTCGAATTCCTTTTTATTTTGATAAAATTGTGCAGATTTTAGTCTGGGAAACTTATGAGTTGTCTTGTTTGATAATTAAAATTCATTACAGAAAATCTTTTCTACTAGAACGTGTATCCAACACAATAGGAGTATGCCATAAAAGAAAATAATAGTATCTTTTTTTATATACAGTGCTGATCTCATTCCAAACTGAATGCATATTTTACCAATATATTAGATGCAAAAAGGTTTATTTATTCTGCAGCAAATGCTTCACCTTTTTTTGTAGGAAGGGTCAGCTCTTATTCTCTGCAAGTGGTTTGTGAGAATGGCCTTAATTAATGGATAGAAGGTTTGTCACATACTTTCTCATTCAACTTATTTCCCATTTTGCAGGCGGTCCATTGAAGAATTGTTGAAACTATTGCCAGGTCCACATCTGGATTTGAAAAGAGTGAGTGAACTCTGTTGAATTGATTCCACATTTTAAGGAAGCAAAAATGTCCTTAAAAATTTATCTATCTGATAATCATGTAGGGTGGTTTGACATTTAATTCATCACTGGATGCACATCCAGGTTCAGGGGCTCAACAAACTATTGACAGGTAAATTCACACTCTCTAGAACAATCCAAAAATTGAAGGCAAATGATTGAAGTGGAGAGAGAATAGATGGATACGGATGGTGTGGGTTCTGCATACAAATTCAATGGACATGGGGCCTGAAAATGTCACAACCCACTAATAAGGGTCCATGTGAGGGGAAATGCAGCACCGTGCCTTCCAAGGGCCTTTGGATTGTTTCATTATGTAGAGATGAAAAGTCTACATAACCCCTTGAAATATCTACAATGGAATACATCACACCCTGACCTTTAAAACCATATATTGTGCACATTAAAGTATCCAAAATCGGTCAAATTACCCCCCGGGCGGTATTAGAGAGCAGTTTTGCAACTTGGCGCTCCACGCTGGCATAAAGTGACCATGCTGGCTGCTTGGGCCCACATGTCAGCCTACCTAGTCATCTTCAACCTCCTGCAGGCCCCTTTCCTCATCTCCCTATTACCAGTGTTACACGGACCGGACACGAAAGTCTAAATTTTTTTTGCCGCGTCAATGTGTATCGGCGCACCGACTTGCACCGGACGCGATTTGACGCTTGCTGGACACCGGAGCCACATCCAGAGCCGCCTGTGTTCAAGATGGGGGGTGGGGGGGGGGGGAGGGAAGAGGGGAAGGAAAAGTTGGCTTTCCTGTTAGATCCGCCGTCGATCCAGTGGGGTAGGGATGCAGCAGCAGCTCTCCGGCATCGATTCGGCGGAGTAAGAGAGAGAAAGGCCATGGAAGGCTCGCCGAAGGGGCAAGGCCGCCGGCCTCTCTTTTGGCATAAACCTCCCATTCCTTTGCAGCCTTGCCCCTTGGGCGAGCCTCCCATGGCCTTTCTCTCTCTCTCCAACCTTCAGTCGTCGCCTCCCATCGACATCTTCCTGATTGAATCTTTCTCGCATAGCGCCACCCGCGCGCGCCAGCGCCGGGAGCTACCGCCGTGCGGGCCTGCTTGATCCTACACTGCCGTTGCTGCCCGCCTGCTCGATTCTATGGCGCCACCGCCGTGCAGGCCTACTCAATCTTACTGCCGCTGCCCAGGCTTGCTTGATTCTATGGCACCATCATGCGGGCCTACTCGACCCTGTCCTCCGGCACCTCTGCGTTACTATCTGGCGTCCGTTGGGGAGGTCCTGCCGCCGCCACCGCCGGTGTCTACGAGCTAGACCAGCTTCGTGCTCGTGATCTGTTGCTTCCCACTCGCAGTGGCGTCGCGTGATGCTACCGCGGGTCTTTGTTGTCGGCCAGCACCCCAGCAACGTCGAGGAGATCCGGTTGTGCCTAGCTCTTGTGGCTCTGCAAGCCTGCCTCTCTGGCTCTTATTCCTCTTGCAAGCCTGCTTCTCTGCTTGCGCGTCGGCTCCCAATACTTAATCGTGATGGCCACGTCTGAGATGCTGAGCTCATTTGATTTCCACCACGAATGGTATGCATCCACTGTGAAATCCATGAGCTCCGTGCATCTCGAAGGCGAGGCGGATGACCATTACACGAGGATCATCTCCAACTACGAGATGACGTTCCATGGCTTCGCGGCGAAGTTGAATGAGGACGAGGCCGAGCTACTTGCCGAGGTGGACGGTGTGGTGACCGTGCTCCTGGAGACGCTCTTGCAGCACACCACTAGGAGCCCTGACTTCCTGGGCATCAACACGGAGCTCAGCAATAGCATCTGATCTGCCAGCCTGGCCAACCATGACGCCATCGTCAGCGTGCTCGACACTGGTATATGGCCTAAGAGCCCCAACTTTAGCAACAAGGGCCTCGGCCTCGTGCCACCCAAGTGGAAGGGCATGTGCCAGATCGACCCCTGCTTCACCACGGCTAACTACAACCGCAAGATCGTATGTCTGACAAACAGTGTCCATTGCCACCATGCCACTTGCCGCCCAACGCCACGTGGGTGTCTAGCGTGGCAAAACGACCCTCTAGAACCACCGCAGGGAGTTATTTGTCCGATTTTGCAAAGTTTAAGGTGTTACATCCGGTCATAGGTTGGGGGGTTAAGTAGACCACCCTCCAAATGTTGGGGGGTTATATAGACCTTTTCCATTTTAAAAGATAAGTTTCTTAAGGATCAAGTCATCTCATCTCTATTAGAATGGCATGTGTCTCCTCTTGGAAATTAAAAGAAAGTATATCATAAGTCCTAGCACCTCTTCTATCACACTTCCCTTATGGGGTGAGGCCACTGTTTTTCAGCACAATAGATGCTCAGGTTCAGGCCCATAAAACATATGCACCAAATTAAGAAACGTTACAATGCGCTGGGTCATGCTCACGCAGAAGTGCGCGACCCAACGCGGCTTCCTCCGGCGCCCTTTTCTCCATGGCTAGCGAGGTTATTGGGGTCCACTATGCCTGTGGAGGTAGAGGAGGGTTTGGGGGAGGTTGCTGGGCAACGGTGGAGGCAGGCCACTGCCGGAGCCTGGTGGTGGGGAAATGCTGGTGGGCAGTGGAGGCGGCGGGGGGAGGCCGCAAATCTTGAGGTGAGTTTAGTAGCGGCTGTGGCGGTGGATGGCAGTGGAGGCCAGCGGAGCCGCGGGGGTGCGGGGCTCTTGCGAGACGCGCGCACGTTGGGACGCAGCGCGAGCGCTCGAAGAACCCCGCCTCCTTCCTCCTCTCGGCCCCGCTCCTCCTGCCGCTTCCAGCCGCCACCTCGGCCCGCGGCCGGCGCCGCCGCCCGCCGCCGCCGGCTACCGCTGCCCGCTGCTAACCTAGGGGCCGTGACGCCCCCGCCGCCAGCCCTTCCCAACCGCCGTCTCCCACCGCCCGACCGGCGGCGCCCTCGCCGCCGCCCACCGCCCGCCACCACCGCTGGGCCGGCTGGCCGCCCTCAGCCCTCCCTCTAAGGCCGATGGTGGAGGAGACGGGGTCGCGGACGGCCCCAACCCCGAACCCTAACCGCCGCCGCCGCCTCCCCTGCCCCACCCGCCACCGCCAGGGAGGCCGCCGGCGCCTCGGCACCCTCGCCTCGGCCTCCCCGCCCGCTGCCTCGCTGGCCCCCTCCTGCGCCGCCGCCGGCGAAAGTGTGTGCCAGGGGAGGGCCCTGGTGCTCGCGCGTTGAATAAGGATTGGGGTGGGGGTGAGACAGTGACAGGGGAGACAGGCCTCAGAGGTTAGCGGCGGGCGGCAGAGACAGCGGGGGAGCAGCGGAGACGGCCTGAAATAGGCAGTCTAATTTCTAGATTGTATGTAGCAGATGAGGAGAATGATCTCATGCTTCAGTGAAAAGGATATGTAAAAGGGAAACGTGCTAAAATTTATGCAATCCAAAACTCTCCAATATGGAAAACAAGGAAAATGTGAGCAAGATTAGTGTTTATTTTACTGAATTTGCTTGTGTCTGTTTCTTCTTTTACATACAAGGAAATAATTGTCATTCATTGCAGTTCTGGCATTCTCACAGTTACAATACTAATTTAAAGATTTTTTTTTCTGTTTATTCTAGGGTTGGTCATCGCTCTCTGGTTCTGGTTGTATTTATTGGTGGCGTCACATTTGCTGAAATCGCTGCGCTTCGATTCCTTAGTGCACAGGTACGAATTGTCCTATTTGTTTTTCAATTTTCAGGGCCTGTTTGAAACACTGGATTTTTCCTGTAAAATTGGTTTTTGTGAAATCCCTGCATCCCAAACGGGCCTCTAGATGTTTAGAGAAAAATAATTCAAAGGTATTTTTCTTAGATATCAGAATTCACTTCAGCAACCATGATACATATTTATTTTTTCCTATTCAATTTTTTTTTTTCATGTTTGGGCATTGCAAAATAAACTAGAATTTGGTGCAACCATTTATAATGGCTGTTACAGAGTAAATTTCTTTCATGGTTTTATGTCTGTTATTATGCAAATTGAGTGAACGGATAAGTTTCCTCCCTAATAGTCACTACTGTTTACCCCAGTCTTTCCTCTGAGCTATTTTTTTACTGCAGACCTGAATTTTAACAGGGCAAGATTTTGCTCCATTATTTGGAGTTTTGGACAACACTATACTTATAATATTCTTCGTACTTTTGCTTGTGTATTGCAGGAAGGAATGGGCTACGACTTCATTGTTGCAACAACAAAGGTCGTCAACGGAAACTCGATACTCAGACCAATTATAGCCAGTAGCAAAGAGGGGATGATGTAATTTTTTTACTTTGCATGTGTTTGTAAGTGCAATTGCAGACAAATCCAAGCCTGTGAGGGCTTTTCTTGTTTGGCTGTGGGTTCAGCGTATATTTTTTTTTTTGGGTCACTGTATTTGTACTCTTTCTCTAGTGTAAATAAAAGTTTGTTGACCATGTCCAGAAAATGTCCACGTCCTATTTGTGCATCCATATCTATATACTTCTCTGCGTATATATACCCGCCCTAATGCACATGACCGTGTAAATTGCATGTGGATAGAAGTCATCATTCTCATTGACTCAGTACTGTACATTGGTCTAAAGAAATACGTGGAATGGAAATGAACAAGTGTAGATTTATTTTATCTAAATCTAATGGATCAACTAACATGAGGCTTCGATTATACTTCCTTCGTTCCAAATTGTGAGGGGCAAATGTTGATGAATTAGACACATATTGAACACAAGAAGTATACGATAAAGATAAACCTAGTCATATGGTATACAATAAGAACAAATTGTAAGGAGAACATGATTATTAACCCTAATCTATTATGAGTATAGTAACATTAAAGCATGATTAGGGGATAACTCAATCATAACTAGAAGATAAAAGATTAATTAGAGATGAGTAAAACTATCTAATCGACGTAAGATAGCTATTGTTGTATTTCTAAATAGAACCATTATCAATTCAAACGATTATATCCTTATATTTGATACATTAGGGTTTAAGATTACTTGTACATCTAAGTGCTTTCATTAGGAGGTCCTCCTGATAGTTGCTGCAACAGCTCCTAATGCTCCACTCCCTCTAGAATGCTATCACCAAGCCATGTTAATCGTGGCGATAATATTAAACACACTACTATGACATATCCGCAAGATATAGACTAATCACCATAATTACATCTAATCCTACCAAGAGTGCATACATACTAGACATAAATAAGCACATATATATACTAATCACTATAATTACATCTAATCCTACCAAGAGCACATACATGCTAGACATAAACAAGCATGCATCACAATATACTGAAGTAAAGACAAACATTAGAGAATATTATAGATTGATTAGCACAACATATTTACATAGATAGATGAACAAGGTTGGGCTCTTAAGGGTGTTGTCTTTAATATGGTTAATTGAAACGTGAAACAAATTAATTAATCATATTAAAACATAAAAATTAACAAAATAATACTTCATGAAATAAGATTTCAATAAATCAGTTAATAAGTACCCCCCGTTCCAATTTATAGTTCGTTTGACTTTTTTGGCATCCGGTCAAATCGGCTCGTCTTATTCAAAATATTTACAAAAATGTATAAAGATTTAATTCATAGTTAAAGTATATTATATGCTAAACTAAACTACAATAAAAATAAATGACAATTGTGAAGTTTTTTGAATAAGACGAGCCAGTTTGACCGGATGCAAAAAAAGTCAAACGAACTATAAATTGAAACGGAGATTACTAACAATACAAGTAATCAATATGTTACTAAAGTTTTCATCAGTCACACATTTATAATGTTTAACTATACAACTTCGCATATAAGAAATGAGCATTCAAAAGTTGCAATGTCACTAACTGCTACATTAAGTTTTTGCTATGCATGTACTAACTAGCATTCACAATCAACTAGTAATCCTAGTTAAGTTAGTAAAAACACAGTAAACATAATTGTGATTAGTGTAATACAAGTGGGCCGACGAAAACAAGACTAGGCTATATAAAGACGTGAACCGTGTTAGCATTACTTGTTCCTCGCAGGTGAAAACGACTTGAGTGAAGTTGTTGTTGGGGCACCACGTTGGGATAGATTGGGAGGTGGAGGCCCACAAAATTATCCTGTTTTTGTTGGTGCCCACGAAATAAGTTATGTTATTTCATAGCTGTATGTTTTGTGAGGTTATTTCGTGGGCTTGCTCACGAAAAAGACATAATTTTGTGGGTTTTACCCAATTTTCGTAGGTATTCGGCCAACGAAAAATTAGTATATTCCTATAGTACAAAGCATCGAAAATACAACTTACTTAGGCGCCGTTTGGATTCCCCTCATTGTAGGACCGAGACGTGCGACTAAAGGGGGGTGAGTAGGAGCACTTAAAAACTCAAACCCACGAACCCCCGGTGCAAACTGACAGCTACAACACACAACAAACGCTAGACACCGTCTACTGAAAGGAAACGTGTCTAGCAGCACTTGGTGTCGCCCACTGAACGGGTGCACACCAGGAAACACGAGATTCAACGATCACAAGATCGAAAGTCAAGCGAAACAACGACTCACGCACAAGCGTCTTGTTCACCACTCAACGCACCGAAATGCGCCCTACTGGATCACAGCAGGTTAAGAGTATGGGCAGCAACAAGGAACACTAAAAGCGAGGTCGAAGCAAAAGCCGGGCAGCGAAAACCTCGACGAAAAACACCACAGCCTACAGCCAGGCTCCTGTCGGACTGTCCGGTAGCGGGCACCGGACTGTCCGGTGGAACCGGAAGGTCCAGTGGCTGAGCCGGACTGTCCGGTAGCAGCCGAGGCTGGAGGCCCAACGCCGGACTATCCGGTGGCCTGCGCCGGACTGTCCGGTGGCAGAACCGGACTGTCCTATGCGCGGCTGGAACTTGAGCCTTCAAACCCTAAATTTGACCAAACCTTGTCCAATATTCACGAAATTTGACATAGGCTATCTGAGCCCTATTCCAAAGCTATTCCTAGAAGATCAACTCAAAATGATCACGGGATTAGCGGAAATTTCAGATCGCGTGAAGAGACAAGCTTTGTGCAAGAAAAAAGGAAAACTCATTTGCTCGTGGCAAACCTGCAGGTTTGAGATGCACTGGGCATAATCTCCACGTTCTGGCAAGTCCAAAACACCGGCAAAAGAAAGGATTCACCCTTGGCCAAAACAAACACCCAAAAGCTAAAGATTGAACCCAACAACCAAAATAGAGAGGGGAGGAAGAGAGAGCAGCACAAGCACTTCAATTCAGAGGAATATTGCTGGATTAATCACGAAATTAAGTGCATACAAAGATCCTACAGCCTACCACCCTTCATCCTTCCCACTTGTGAGAGGAACACTAGCTAGGGACTCAAATCCTAGCCCTAATGCTCTCTCTTCTCTCTTTGGTACATGGCTGCAAGGAAAATGAAAGCCTAGGGTTTTCTAATAGTGGGAGAACCACCTAAATGACCAGCCACTTAGATATTTATAGCCCTAGGCCTGACGACACAATTAACACTAAGACCCTTACTCTTGAATGCCCGGAAGGGGCTGAAATGTAAAAGATACAATCGGACGACTACGATGACGCTTTGATCTTTTTCTTCTCCACGCCTCGCTTGGATGTACGCCACGTAGCCAGTAGTCCGGAAGCTTTCCCCGGTTTTGAAGTCAGAAACCGGAAAACTTTATTCTACGGGCTTCCTGGGCCGGGTCTTGGCCCAATCTTCTATCTTGGCGAGTCGGAGCCCAACCCACCAAGTCATTCGAACTTGGGTGGCGGTTTTGAGCCGAAGCCGCCAAAGCCTCCCTCGCACGTCTTCGCGCCATGCACTCGGGTTGGAGCACCACGGTGGCACCCGGCTTCTCCAGTCCATCGGAGTCGCCTCACGGTCCATCGGAGGGCTTACACCACCGTTGCCGAACCGCCCCTCCGTGTACCGAGCTCCCATGGCCGACCGACGTCGAGCATTGCCTCCGGTCCATTGGAGGACTTTTGCCTTAGTCCATCGAGGTCTTCATCATCGTCTACCTCCAGTCCATCGGAGGGCCTCCAGTCCATCGGAGGGCTTGAGCTCGTTGACAATCACTCATCACACCAGGAGAGCAATGAGGCCGGTCCATTGCCTCTCAATCTCCCCCTTGATGAGTGCATTGTCAACACATCTCCAACCTGTAACCTGAAATGGAACAAAGACAAGAGAAAAGCGTAAAACCGAAAAAAAAGAAAAAGAAAGAAATGCTCAAGCTGCCCAAAACCAAACAAAGGCAAAAACACAAGGCTGCTAGAAGCAAAAAAAAAAAAAAAAAAAAAAAAAAGCATCGGCTTCTCAAGACAGAGGCAGGCTCAACGCACCGATGCAAAGAGCATGCTAAAAGCTCAACTCTCCCTAAAATGCATCCTCACAAATATAAAAAATGAGTGCAAAGCTCCCCCTCAACTAAAACTCTTCTGAGTTCTCCCCCTTTGTCCATATTTTAAAATTTTTTCCCCTTGGAGATACATTAACTTCTTCCCCTTATTGACAATGGACACATCAAGGGTTCTTTGAACTCAACTTCCCCTGAACTAGACAACTCCCCCTCAAAATATGCCATGAAATGCAAGGAATGTAACTGAAAGAGCTCAGAAGGAATGGAAAGCTAGTAATCACAAGTTCTAGCATACAGAGCAAGTGAGGGCAATGATGCATATAACAAGCTCAAATGAATCTATCTTACACATATCAAGAGCAAGCTTGTTCTTAAGGGTTATCGAAAAGAAAGCATCATCAACATGAATAGCACATAGCAAAATAGGCATGAACAGCAAAATGCTAGCAAGACATACAAGGTGTGCTACACTCAACCAAAGCATACAAAATCAGCCATAAGCATTTTAGAGACTTGCAAATTTCAGATTTAAACATTTGTATTCATAAGCAAGTTCTTTTTGTACCAGGGGTTATTTACTTATCTTTTGCCACTTCTTACCAACCAATGCCAAGCCTAGGTTATAGAACCATCAAAAGCTTAAAACAAGGTTTTGGTCATACACAGCCTAGTCCAAGTTCATGCCAAAGGGCAAAGGAAAACTGTCTCGAACTAGATCAGTGTGACAAGCAAACCCAGCTGGATCTTTCTCAATTCAGCACATAAGACACAACTTATAATCATTTTAATTCAGATTTCAATTTAACCAAGGTGTCATAAAAGCTTAGGCATTATCATAGCAGAGGCATACAACTAGCATTTCCAGGTATGAAAAGATAGCATAGTGTTCAATATTCCTACACATGCTAGGTAGCCAAATCAAGTGGTGATCATGGTTTTTGATTAGCAAAGAAATAAAAGGGCTTAGCTCAGAATTAGTATTCAACATACTCAAGTGAGCTTAGCCAACCATGATCAAGCAAGCATCTGTACAACTTAGCACAAGCAAATACTAACTCAACATACCAAAAGAGCTCTAGTGCTAGTGTAAGTGAAAATGCATATGATACATGAATGTCACGCATGATATGATACAATATGCAAAAGAAGCAAAGAGAAATAAAAGCCAGATAAAAGCAGAAACTAAACTACAGAAGCTATTCCTTACTAAAAGGAATAACATACTATCTCTGACTAAAAGGGATAGCACACTCCAAGCTCACCTCTCAAGCGCACAAAAGCGCCAAACTCTAGGGGTTTGGTAAAGATATCGGCCAACTGGTTTTCAGATGCTACATGGACTAAGTCTATGTCCCCCTTCTCATAGTGATCTCTCAGAAAGTGAAACATCACGTCTATGTGTTTGGTTCTGGAGTGTAAGACGGGGTTCTTAGCTACAGAAATAGCAGAAGTAGAGTCAACTAGGAGAGGGATCCTACCAAACCTAAGGCCGAAGTCACTAAGGGTGGCTTTCATTCATAAAAGCTGGGAGCAGCAACTAGCAGCAGCTATATACTTTGCTTCTGTGGTAGACAAGGATACGCTAGCTTGCTTGCGAGAGGACCAAGAGACAAGAGAGATTCCTAAGAGTTGGCATGTGCCGGAGGTTGACTTGCGATCAATCTGGCAACCAGCATGGTCAGCATCTGAGAACCCTCTGAGAGAAAGAGAAGAACCCGAGGAATACCAAAGACCAAGCTCAGGAGTAAATTTCAGATACCTGAAAATGCGCTTCACCGCTTGACGGTGAGAAGTCCTAGGAGAAGCCTGGTAGCGCGCACAAAGGCAAATCGCGAACTGAATGTCCGGTCTGGTCGCTGTCAGGTACAGAAGTGAGCCGATCATCCCTCGAAATTCTTTCTGGTCCACCGCCTCCCTATCTTCATCAGCATCAAACGCCGTGTTTGTACTCATAGGAGTTGTCATGGGCTTTGAGTCTCCCATGTCAAACTTCTTGAGTATGTCCTTCGTGTACTTGGCTTGATGGACGAAGGTTCCTTCAGGGGCTTGCTTGATCTGCAGCCCGAGGAAAAACTGAAGCTCACCCATCAGACTCATCTCAAATTCTCTGCTCATTTATTCAGCAAAACTAGACACCAAAGCGTGAGATGAACCACCAAAGATTATGTCATCAACATATATCTGAACTAACAGGGTGTCACCGCCATGACTCAACAGAAATAAGGTCTTGTCTACTGAACCCATCACAAACCCAGACGAGCAGAAAACTCTTCAACCTAACATACCAAGCTCTAAGAGCTTGCTTCAGACCATAAAAGGCTTTTCTCAACTTATACACCCGGTCTGGAAACTTGGCACTTTCAAAGCCAGGGGGTTGTCTCACATAAACCTCCTCCTCTATGAACCCGTTTAGGAAAGCAGACTTGACATCCATCTGCTGCAGTTTGAAGCCTTTAGAGACCGCAAAGGTAAGCAAAATCCTAATGGCTTCCAAACGAGCTACAGGGGCAAAAGTCTCCTCATATTCTATCCCTTCCTTCTGACAGAAATCCTGGGCTACCAATCTCGCTTTGTTCCTCACAACCATTCCATCCTCACCCTGTTTGTTTTTGAAAACCCACTTGGTACCTATAGGGCGACAGTTTGGTGGAGGTTCAACTAAATCCCAGACATGGTTTCTCTCAAAATTCTCCAACTCCTCATGCATGGCGTTCACCCAGTTAGGATCAGATAATGCATGTGACACATCCGGGGCTCAAAAGAAGCAACATATGCAGAGTGGGAGAAAAAGGCTAGAGAGTTAACCGAAGAGCGTGTGACACGCTGGTGAATGTCTCCAATCATCCTGTGTGGAGGGTGATCCCGCTAGACCTGCCGAGATGGAACAATCTCAGAGGTCACCTCCCCTGCGTCCTCAGCGGGGCCAGCTTCTGCATGAGCTTGTCGTCGAGGGAGTGAGAAGGAAGCCGTAGGCAAGGGTCCTCCATCATCATCAAAGCTCGTAGCAGAAGGGGCAGGAGCTGCAGCCGGTGCAGTGACTCCTGCATCACCAACATCATCCGCACCTTCCTCATCTTCAAAGATTGGGGTGCCTTCTTCATCATCACCTGAAAGCTCAAAGACAGGGGTTGTGCAGGGCATAGTTTCATCAAAAGAAAGCTCACAAGTCTCAACAACTTGCTTGGCCTCCAAAATCCACACACGAAAAGCCCTAGAACTAGAAGCATACCTCAGAAAAATCCCATCCAAACGACAAGACTCAAACTTGTCCAAATGCCCCGCCTTCTCCAGCACAAAGTACCTGCAGCCAAACGCTCGCAAATGCTTGACGCTGGGCTGCCTACCAAACCGAAGTTCATATGAGGTCTTCCCAAGGAAAGCTCGCAAGAAGATCCGGTTCGCAATGTAACAGGCCGTATTCACTGCCTCAGCCCAAAAACGCCTCGGAGTCCTGTGCTCATCGAGCATCGTCCATGCCATCTCAACGAGTGTACGGTTCTTGCGTTCCACAACACGATTCTGCGGTGGGGTATATGGAGAAGAAAACTGGTGCTCAAGATCTAGGTCACGACAGAAGTTTTCAAACCGAGAGTTTCTGAATTCTCCGCCATTGTCACTGCGGATAGCCCTCATGGCCTTATGACTCTCATTTCTCAACCTCAGTACCAGATCCCGATCAAAACCAAACGCCTCGTCCTTAAACTCTATGAAAAATACCCACGAGAACCGCGAAAAATCGTCCACAACGACGAGCACGTACGACTTCCCACTGACCGACGCTGCCCGAGTGGGACCTACTGTATCCATATGGAGTAGCTCACCCGTAGGAGGTCATAACCTGAGACATAGGAATGTGAGAAGCGGCAACCATCTTGCCATGACGACAGGGGTAGCATACTAAGTCCTTCTCAGCTTTCAATTTGGGCAATCCTCGGATTAGGCCCATTGAACTCAACCTGACTAGCAGATCAAAGCTCAAGTGACCAAATCTCCTATGCCACTTCCATATATCAGCAGAAGGACTAGTAATCAAACAACGCGCAGAGCCAGAAACAGATGTGAGGTCGACCCTAAAAACCTGACCAAAAGGCAGCAAAGAGCAAACAAGGGTCTCCTCAGCATCAAGAACGTAGCACGCACCCTTCTTGAAATGAACCTAAAAACCTTCAACGAGAAGTTGCGAAACAAAGACCAAATTGAACCCCAGATTCTGGACAAAAGCAACTTCTCTCAGGGAAAGCTTAGCAGAGAGCGAAATAGAACCAACACCCAACACTTTACCTTGACCATTGTCCCCGAATGTTATGTACTCCTTGGTGCTCACTAGGTTGAGGCTGGAGAACCACTTGCGGAGCCCTGTCATGTGCCTAGAGCAACCGGAGTCCATGATCCACACGTCCTCCATGCCTCGATCATGCAAAGTCAAGTAAAGCGATGGTGAGCAAACGGTCCGGCACTGGGGTTAGTACCAAAACTGTTGTACCAGTGCCGAGCCATCTGCTCAAAAGTGGGGTAAGAACAGTAAAAAAAATCACCACGACTGGAGTAACCACGACCCTTAAAGCGTGGCCTCTCAAACTCTCGGTCACGGGGTCCGTAGCCGCGCTGAAAACGACTAGGAACTCGACCGACAAAGCATCTCTCACCACCAGGAGCACGAGCCTAAAAGCCGTCTCCTCTCTCACCACCAACAAAGCGGTCTCTCATCTCACCGCAATGGGAAGGATCTTGCCTACCACCCTGGTAGAACTGATCCTAGTTCCCCCAAGCTCTCTCCTGCCTCTCAACCCGCTTCCTCCTGAAGCAAAACACCTCTAGGTCGCCATTCCGCTGGTAGAACTCACAGTGGTAGACAGGCCTCCTAGGAACTGGGTTAGGCTAGGACTTGGGCTTAGGTGGTGTAGCCTTGGGTGCCTTAGGCTGCTGGACTGGCTTCTTGCCCTTGGGCTTATGCTCTTCCTCAACAATCTTGGCCAGCTTACCCTTGGAAGGCTTGGGTGTCCAGTACTGCTTCTTTGGGGCAGCCTTGGGTGGCTCATGGTAAACCCCATCAACAGTCTCACCTGGCTGGGTAGGTACAGTCTTGATCTTAATTGGGGCACTCTTCTCACCCGAAGTGCCGCACTCTCCAAACCCAACACCACTCGTCTCACCCTCGGCTCTCTTGGTGCTCTCTATGATCATCTCTAGTTGGGGCTGCCTAGCATATACCCAACTCAGCACCTCTCTCAACCTGTTGTTGTCACTCTGCAAAGACAACACATCCTCCCTTAGATCCTCCAGAACCACAGTCTGGGCAGCACAAGTGTCACAGTTTAGGGAGGAAACCACAACAGCTTTCTCCAACTTTCTAATGGTGGCATCCCTATCTACCAGCTGCATCCTAAGGGTCAGGCAGTTCTCACAGGTGTCAGTAGGTGCTGAAAGCACCTCAAAGTCAGCTCTCAGCTGCTCTAAGTGACCTCTCAAGGTAGGACAGACCATACACGCAACCAAAAGCGCAGGTCTAGCCCTAAGCTCCTCAAGCTCCATGAGCTGCCCCTCAAACTTATCCTTCAGCACAGCTAGCTCTCTAGCTTAACAGGGGCAAGACTCACACTCAAACTCTCCACTCAAAGTAGGCTCATCCAGCTTGGACTGGAGTTTGCCTAGCTCAGCTCTAAGCCCATCTATCTCCTCTACCCGCTTGGCATACCTATCCCTCTGGTCACCAAGCTCCATCATGAAAGACTCGCAGGTAGGGCACTCAAGCTCACTAGGTTGGGGTCTCACACTCCTCAACCTTTCATTCTCCTCCAACGCCTCAGCAAGTTGGGCTTTCAACTTCTGCAGCTTCTTAGCTGCCTTCTCCAGCATCTTATCCTGGGCTTTCAACTCTCGGCTGTTTTGCTCTAGCATCTCAAGGATTTCGGCTTGCTCAGGAGTTACCTCATCATCGGAAGAAGAGTTGCTGCCATCATCCTTGTTCTCCTTGTCCTCAAGTGCCATGGAGCAAACCGAGCTCCTCTTGTCCCTGTTCTTGCGCCTGGACTTGGTGGAGACAAAGCACAAGCCAGCTGGACCTCCTTGACCGTTCCTCTTGTCCTTCCTGTACGTGATCTCCTCATCACTTGAGCTCGACGAGGACGAAGAGGAAGAAGATCCGCTACTGCAGAACCCGATCTTGGCGAAGAAGGCCTTGTCCCGCTTCCGGTTGTCCTTCTAGTAGCTCTTGAAAGCCTTCCAGAAGTTCTTCTTGCCAAAGGGACGCTTGCCGAAGCCGTGATTGCTGGAGCGGTGCTTGTCAAAGCTGGGCTTGCCGGAGTGGTACTTGTCGGAGTCGCGGGAGTAGCTCTTGCCCTTCTTGTAGTAGTCGTTCTTGTTGGGGCACTCGGCGATGAAGTGGCCGACCTCTCCGCACTCAAAGCATTTGGGCCTCTCGCCCCTCTTCTTGCTCATTCGGTTGTCATAGGCGCGCTGAAAGCGACTAGACACCAGACATAGCTCCTCATCCCCAAGCGACGCCAACTACTCCTCTGTCACAGACATCAAAGCAGAAAACGAGAAGTTGTGCATAAGGGGGTTAGCAATAAACTCACTAGAGGGGGTAGCCAAGGCCAGACTCTTAGAACCTGTACAAGCAAGGGAATCCCTCAACTTGTAATCTACTTCTGTGGCCTTGAGCTTAATATAGAGCGCCTCTACTCCTATCGTATCATACCCTGCCGACTCAATGATTGAGTTCACCTTGATCTCCCATATTTTTCTGTCCAAAGCATACAGCAACTTGACAGTCTGCTGATGATCGGTGTATGGGAGCTCAGCGAGGGCAGAGTTGACACGCAACTTGTTGATGATCGACTGAAAGCAACCAAACAAGTCGTCTACTGACTCTCCCGGCTTCTGGACGAAATTTTCATATTCGTGCCGGTAAGTCTCCACAAGCCTAGCCTTAATCGTCACAGTACCCTCATGGTGTGCACTAGGCAGTGACCATATCTCTCGCGCAGTCTTAAGGTGACTCACCCTCTCATAATCCACGGGACCAAGCCCAGAAAAGAGAAAGTTAACAGCCTTGGCATTCGCCTCATGCCGAGCCACGATATCCTGCGTAGTACGCTCAGCGACTGGAAGCACCACAAAAGTCGTACTCTGAGTAGCATCCCATATGTCCTGACTCTGGCTAACAAGGAATGCCTCCATCCTACCTTTCCAGTAGGGATAGCCATCGGAGCCAAGGACGGGAATCTTCCCGGAGTAAGTCATCGTCGCTACGATTTCGTCACCGGTTAAGGTATGAGGAAACCTAACCGGCTCTGATACCACTTGTAGGACCGAGACGTGCGACTAGAGGGGGGATGAATAGGAGCACTTAAAAACTCAAACTCACGAACCCCTGGTGCAAACTGATAGCTACAACACACAACAAACGCCAGACACCGTCCACTGAAAGGAAACGTGTCTAGCAGCACTTGGTGTCACCCACTGAACGGGTACACACCAAGTGAGCAGAAGCACGAGACTCAACGATCACAAGACCGAAAGTCAAGCGAAACAACGACTCACGCACAAGCGTCTTGTTCGCCACTCAACGCACCGAAATGCGCCCTACTGGATCACAGCAGGTTAAGAGTATGTGCAGCAACAAGGAACACTAAAAGCGAGGTCGAAGCAAAAGCTAGGCAGCGAAAACCTCAACGAAAAAAGCCACAGCCTACAGCCAGGCTCTTGCCGGACTGTCCGGTAGCGGGCACCGGACTGTCCGTTGGAACCGGAAGGTCCTGTGGCTGAGCCGGACTGTCCAGTAGCAGCCGAGGCTGGAGGCCCGACGCCGGACTGTCCGGTGCGCGGCTGGAACTTGAGTCTCCAAACCCTAAACTTGACCAAACCTTGTCTAATCTTCACGAAATTTGACACAGGCTATCTGAGCCCTATTCCGAAGCTATTCCCAAAAGATGAACTCAAAATGATCACGGGATTAGCGGGAGTTTCAGATCGCGTGAAGAGACAAGCTTTGTGTAAAAAAAGAGGAAAACTCAAATTCGACTTGCTCGTGGCAGACCTGCAGGTTTGAGATGCACTAGGGCATAATCTCCACATCTTGGCAAGTCCAAAACACCGGCAAAATAAAGGATTCACCCTTGGCCAAAGCAAACACCCAAAAGCCAAAGATTGAACCCAAAAAACAAATTAGAGACGGAAGGAAGAGAGAGCTGCACACAAACACTTCAATTTTAGAGGAATATTGCTAGATTAACCACGAAATCAAGTGCATACAAAGATCCTACAGCCTACCACCCTTCATCCTTCCCACTTGTGAGAGGAACACTAGCTAGGGGACTCAAATCCTAGCCCTAATACTTTCTCTTCTCTCTTTGGCACATGGCTGCAAGGAAAATGAAAGCCTAGGGTTTTCTAACAGTGGGAGAGCCACCTAAATGACTAGCCACTTAGGTATTTATAGCCCTAGGCCTGACGACACAATTAACACTAAGACCCTTACTCTAGAATGCCCGGAAGGGGCTGAAATGTAAAAGATACAATCGGACAACTACGATGACGCTTTGATCTTCTTCTTCTCCACGCCTCGCTTGGATGTACACCACGTAGCCAGTAGTCCGGAAGCCTCCCCCGGTTTTGAAGTCAAAAACTGGAAAACTTTATTCTGCGGGCTTCTTGGACCGGGTCTTGGCCCAATCTTCTATCTTGGCGAGTCGGAGCCCAACCCACCAAGTCATTCGAACTTGGGTTGCGGTTTTGAGCCGATGCCGCCAAAGCCTCCCTCGCACGTCTTCGCGCCATGCACTCGGGTTGGAGCACCACGGTGGCACCCGGCTTCTCTAGTCCATCGGAGTCGCCTCACGGTCCATCGGAGAGCTTACACCACCGTTGCCGAACCGCCCCTCCGTGTACCGAGCTCCCATGGCCGACCGACGTCGAGCATTGCCTCCGGTCCATTGGAGGACTTTTGCCTCAGTCCATCGAGGTCTTCATCATCGTCTACCTCCAGTCCATCGGAGGGCTTGAGCTCGTTGACAATCACTCATCACACCAGGAGAGCAATGAGGCCGGTCCATTGGCTCTCACCCATCGTTAGAATCCGGTGATGACACATCTATATCTATATATCTTATAAAGATGCAACCCACTACGTAATTTTCTCAACTCTCAAGCTATCCAGCTAATCATCCACTAAGACTCCACTAAGACACTATATAATTCTCTCAACTCTCAAGCTATCCGCCTCATCATCCACTAAGACTCCACTAAGACTTTAATTAATTTTTTTTCATCGATTTTCTATGACTAGCAATACTCATCCATGTGCTCAGAAGAAAGCAAAAAAACATACACACACCACTACCACTATATCAACGCTCTTTACCATCAAGCTATCCATGTCAAATGACCTCTATGAGTTTTTTTTGACTTACATCACTCGTATATGCGTTCAGAAAAAACCTACATATTTCTCTACACAAATTTTTTTTTATTTTCTACTTCACACTATCTGTATCATATTTCCACTGGCCACTATCTATTTATTATCACCTAGTTGAGTCACTTCAACACACACATCACAAAGATTATTGGTTAGAACCGACTATACATTGCGACACATTGGCTATTAGATTATAGTTCTTCCACACCAATATTTTTTCCATTTCATTTTTTCTCGCGTGCACATTTTTTTCACACAACAATGCAAGGATCAATTATTTAAAGGTGATCTCTCAACAACGTGAATATGTGATCAAATATATTGTCTTCAACTTGAAAATAATATTTTTATGCAATCACTCGAGTGTTTTCTCTTAAAATATCAATTTAAAAATTGTTAAAAATTTACCGCAGCAACGCGCGGGGTACCAACTAGTTATCCTAGAAAATCCAAAGCATGTTACGTTCTAGAGATTTTATTCACAGAAATTCTTGCCTGTTTGTTTGAGAACGAGATTTTAAAATGAGATTTTTGAGAATGAGGTGGGAACTAAACACCACCTCATTAGATGCGAGAAAGCGAGATAATACTGCCAAACAGACTGTTCTTTTATGCTTTTGGTGATCGCTGCTTCAAAGCAGGTGGCCAATCTGTACTGCATCTTGAGAATCCTACTTCGTGAAGAGAATCAGGATTTTGCTGACCATTCAACTCACGAAACGTGTGATCCACAGTGGCCATCCCAAACATAGCCATAGTCTCCCCAGTGTGGCAGAGATTCCGGTCCTAGTGATTTTGGTGGACTCAATATATGGCAGAGGTGCAAGAAACCAAGAAAACCACATGCAGTCCCCAATGTCTCAAACGCCACCAACTGCATACCGAAAAATACATATATTGTTGTTGTCAGCTATATTGACTAGCAAGTACACCGAAGAAAATAGGCTATACATACCCATTTGCTCCAACGTGAATGATGTGAGGCTGAACCCAACAGCTCCTGTATGCCTCATCCTCCATCACTGTTCCAATTACCCCTCTCTCTGTCTGCAGTATAGAACAGTGTTGCAACAGTGCGGTATTTAATTTTAGGGATGGATATGGAGGCACCGCTGGGATCAATAGAAAATGCAAAAAAGCCAACCGCGGTTGCACATGATCTGGCCCCGTTTGTTTCCGCGGTGGGCGGCTGCACGTCCAGCGAGGTGGATGACCGGCAAAATCGTGATTCTGCTTGTGTTCCCTGATTACGGCGATACAATTCAAAACGGTAAGTTTCTCCCGAGTGGGGACGGAGAGAATCGCGAGAAAAGCAAACCGTTTGGCAGGATTATCACCGATTCTCGCATCAGCCCACCGAGAAACCGATTTTAGTCGGAAACAAATAGGCCCCTAATCTAGCCTGCACTGAGAGTAGGCAGAAGCACCCCAAAAACAATATATGCTCTAGTTTATAGTAGCTTCAAAATTTGTGCAGCGCAGTGTAGCACATGTTTTAACATCATATTGCAGGAACAACACTATGCTGACTGAGAACAGAATATATGCTCAAACTAACTTTAATAATAAAACGTATAACAAAAAATAAATTTGTTGTAATTTAACTTAATTTAATTTCAGGGCATAAGCTTGTATCATAAGCTTATGATTGCACATTGTAGCAATATAAGCTTATTTTCTGTAATATAAGCAGTTTTGTACCTGATTGCTGAACCCTCTAAACTCCTTCATATGTATGGTTGCTATAATACTTTATTCTCCCATAAGCATAAAAATGTATTTTTTATGCTACAGAGCATAACCGCTACATCTGTCTAACTCCGTTTAAACACCCTAGACACTAAACAAAGGGTGACCAACTGTTTACCATTTATTGTTTAGGTCAACCTAGAGTTGTAACTGGATATTCAACTTCTAAATTTCAGCAACTATTTTTGTGCGCAAAATGTTGAGTCTCTATACTAAACCGAATGAATCTAATCAAAACCTAGAACCCCTTGCAATTTAGAACGGATGGAGTAATACCAATTATCTTGGGAAAATAAAGAAGAGGTACGAATGAATTAAGTTTTGAACAGAACATACTAAGCCATCATATTTTTCACGGGCTGTCTGCCTGTCTATTACATAAAATTGCTATCTCCTAATCAAAGGGCAAATCAAAGTTTTAGCAACCACTATTTTGGACTTGTCTAGTTTGGCAGTTTCAATTCAGGGATCAACTAGTTTACAGAAGACCTTCCATAAAAAAAAGTTCCTCATAAAATCATTGAAGTCAATGTGTGAATGGTTTCAGAAAATTTCTGTGAGGGAACTTCAGTTCGGTAGAACATATGAACCAAATGGTCTTGTGAAAATTTTAAATAGGGGAAGCCTTAGACAAAGATTGCAGAAGTATTATACTATTATGTAACCTATCAAGCAGCACTATCCTTCTTTCAGCCTTTTGAAGAAATAGATCCAGATGATTATATCAAAAAGGATGATGGTAATCAAAAGGAGCCACTGTGAATTCTCAATTAAATCTAGTCATTTAGCAAGTTCTGAACCAGAATAAATCCTGATGCTTTTATTTAGTAAGTTTAGACAAATGTTCAGTTCAATTTGAGAGTACTAACAATACAAGTAATCAATATGTTACTAAAGTTTTCATTAGTCACACATTTAATGTTTAACTATACACGGTTACTTGAGAGAAATTAACAGCACAGAAGATCCTAACTGAAAAGCAAAAGCTGGGATAGGGTTGTGGTCTTGTGGAAGACGGTATTGCCACATCCGGACTCGACGAGCGCATGATGGAGGGCCCGGCTTTGGTCTCGGCGGCGCCGCAGCGGAGACGTAGGACCTTTGGGCGCCCAAATCTACGCACGCCTCACCTTCATTTGCGAGGTGTGCAGCACCTTTCGCACCTCCTCCGCCGTCGGGCTCACTGCCGCCAGTCCCACGTCTCCCGCTCGGCACCGACGCCGCCATCAGGGTTGTGGGAGGCATGAGAACGTCGAGCTTGATCCGCAGGAGTGCAAGGCAGGCCCCCAGGATTTAGGATCCAACATGGATGAGGAGGACGTGACGCGGCGAGGCCGACTGGATCTCGAAGGATGATATGCAGCAATGAGGAGCGAGATGAAGGAGGGCGACGGTGGAGGCGGAGGTGGGGGTTTCAATATGAGTTCCGCGCCGCCTTTTCCCGGTCTCCCTGTCACCCCCCCCCCAAACGCGCCACCCTCTCCAGCACGCCTCCTCCCCGTCCTATCCGACGTCTGCCTCTTCAGCCTCCCCTACGTCCTCCCTGGCCTCCCGGCGCCCTCCCCCATCCGAAGCTTCCCCGGCCTCCACATCGCCCTCCCTGATGCGCCATCTTCCCTGGCGCGCCGCCTCCCCAGCCTCCCCGGCGCGTCGCCTCCCCTGCCTCCCCAGCACGCGCCTCCCGTCGCCCTCCCAGCTTTAATTGTGCATGAAAAACAAAGTTACGTGAGAAGACGTATAGTATGTGAAAAAAGATGTAGAAAGTTGTATCCTGTTAGCAAGTTGATATGATATAATTACGTAGCAAGTTCGTGTGATGTTGAGCAAAGTTTCTGCTGTGTTATATGATTATGTGGCAAGTTCATGTGATTATGCAGCGAGTCTGTGACATTTTGTAGCAAGTTCATACTGTGACAAAGTTTATGTGATTATGTAGCAAATTCATGTGATTTTGTAACAAAATTTGTGGCATCTTTTAGCAAGTTTCCTGCTGTGACAAATTCGTGTGATTATATAGCAAGTTATGTAATATCTAAAAAAATCTGCAAGTTATGCGTAAAAATGGTCTAAAAATCAGCAAGTTATATTTTTTTTATGTAGCAAGTTGTGCAATGTCTGCAACTTTATGTAGCAAGTTGTGTAATATCTGCAGCAACAAAGTTATGTGCAAAAACAGCAGCAAGTTGTATGCATGATGGTCTAAAAAATCAAAGTTATGGCAAAACGAAATGCAAGTTGGAGCCACGAATAGGAGCAGCTGAAGGCCCAAAAATGGTCCAGCTCTCCGTAAGACGCGCGGGCTGAAAAAGACGTGAGGGCGCGGACGTGCGTGGGCCGAAACACGGCGCGCAGGCCAAACAGGCCGCAGAAGGCGTGGGAGGCAGGCCACAGGGGTGCTCGGGCCGCATCGCGCGGGGCGTGACCCGTCGCGATATAGATTTTTCGTTTCAGTATGGATGCATCCAGCATCTGTGGATCTCTTTTGTTCTTACTGGGCTGAGAGATTTTGGTGCGGGATTTGCCTATTGGGCTCCTATCCACGTACTCTATGCTAGTATGGGTAGGCCAGGGGTTGGAAACCGCGGGGACGCTCTTGGCAGAGCTTCCATGTTTCCACCGCGTTGTGGCCCATCAGCAATTCAGCATCCAAAACAAAGGAGCATGTAGTGTTACATATACATCCAATTAATCAGATTCATGAATGTGGTGAGAGTTTGCAAGTGGTCGCCTTATTAGGAATAAGCTACAATTAGTGCTATTGCACTGTACAAGAGGATCCCCGACGATGGATAGCAGTACGTATATGTGTATATGTCATCATTGTGCTGTAGATGTCTCTACGACGGGGTCCGATGACGGAGCCAATGCGAAATGACAAGGTGCAAGGTGAAACTTGCTGAGCTTGTGCCAAGAACCCCCACCACTAGCACTTGATGTTCACGGCCCTAGAGTAAGCATCGTTGATCATGCAAAGGTGCAGGAAACCAAGACAAGCACATGCAGTGCCAAATGTCCAAAAAGCCACCAGATGCGTGCCAAACAATATACATTTATTATTATTATTATTATTATTATTATTATTATTAGCTATATTGAGTAGCAGTGGCGGATTTAACGTGGAGGCAGGGGGCTCGTGCCCTCCCTACTTGCTCTGGATTAATGACTATCATAGTGATAAGAGTAAGCCCGATCTTCCGTGAGGTATGTCGGTTTAGGGGTGGAGAACTCGACGTTGATGAAGAAGGCTCCGAGCCAGGAGGTTCGAATCCTTGCAATCACTACACTACTGCTCCGATAGTTATCGATCGTGTGATGCGCGCAATCGACCTCGCCAAAAAGGCTATCGTTCCTGCAATGCAACCGAAAGAACACCAACAAAAACAAGGAAATAACGCAATCAAGAATTAACTTGTGCTCACAAAGTTGGGGTTTCACAAACCGATACACGAACGGCGATATGTTCTCTACAGAAAACTCTTAAGCAAAACCCAAACCCTAATCTGTGCGGCGGCTGCTATTTATATAGAGTTTAAGGCGACCAACAAAGCCTAGACGCGTCCGTAATGGACTCCAACACGATACATGGGCCAGCGGCCCAAAAAGAGGGAAACAACCCCTAAACAGATTCTGTCCTCTGACTTATGACGTGAATTTCCGATGACTTCGAACTCCAAATGACCTAAAACCGGTGGCATTGGATAGGTTATCTTCTTATCTTTCCAAGCATACGTGGATCGTTGAAATCGGAGTCCGTTTGTGGCCTGGCCGATAATTTTATTGATGACTGGTCCTGGAGGCCGGGGAAGTTGACTCCGAGTAGAATTGAGACTCCATCTTGATTTGGACGTCCTTCTGGCCCTTCTCCTGGTCCAAGCTGGTCTACAAAGTCTTCATGGTCCTCTCCTAAGTTTCTAAGTACAATATAATCAACACTAACATTAGGTAGCATGCTATCCTCACGAGTGTATGTACGGTTACTTAGGAACGATCTCGCCCGTTGGTTCAATTGTCTTGCACGTGCTCTTATAATAGGTCCTTGCATAATCATAGGAGTAATGTTCTCATCATATAGCAAGTACGTAAAAGAAAATAGATTTACATACCCATTTGCCAACCACCATTTTTGTGAAAATACGGGCCAATCGGGCACTAGGGTGTCCGATCCAAATGATATACTTAGTATCTGACCGATCAGATCTACCACACATGTTGTTATCTCTATTATTAACGCAAGCATTGAAAAGCTGCAAACACACAATTTTTCCGTTAAGTAGCAACGTACTTGTTAGAAATTTAAAAAAAAAGAGGAATAATGTACTCACTTGAATGCTCTAACGTGAATATTGCGAGTGCCCTTCTCGTGAAAAAAGACAAGAAGTCCAAGAGCCGCTAAGTGCATACATATGACATTAGAGAAAAGAGGAATTGCATCGATAGGAAATGCAGAAGGCCTGATAGAGGTTGCACATGATCTAATCTAGTCTGCAACAAGTGAGGGGAGAAGCACCCCAAAAGCGATATATGCTCTGGTTATGACATATTCAAAGTTTGCGCAGGGCTACGTAGCACATGCTTCAACATTATAGTGCAAGAACAACACTATGCCGGCTGATGCGCTTGCCGCACAGAAGGTTGCAGTACCTGTGATCTGGATCAGAAATGTAAATATAAATAAATAAATATATCAATTATGAAGAACAAAAACTAATAACTATTGAATAGTGTTCGATTACTCACCGCATCTCTATATACAAATACTGACGACACCCAGTGATTCCTTATGGGATATTTCCCTAGCATGGCATCTATATTCAGCGGCGGAGCCAAAAACTTAAATTTTTCATTGTTAGAGGGGGCCAATGGTACTAAAATTTTAAATTTTATTTAAATTCGAAAACTTTTCGTGTAATTTTTCTGCCATAGGGGGGCCTAGGCCCCTGCCCCACCCCTCCCTGTCTTCGCCCTGTCTATATTAAAGATGACCAAGCAGAATGACCACATATACTGGACAACAGTTACACAACAACGAAAAAACTGCAGATATATAGAGAGTAACACCCTTTAAATGAACGATATATATTTTTACTATAATTACCGAATATAACTAGGGACATCTCACCAGAATGATGGAACTTCGGGGAAGTCATGTGCCGAGACCATCGAAACAATCGCCAACACCGCAGCGGCATTCCACGGCCCGTAGCACCAAAACGAATAGTGCGCCCAACGTCAGCTGTAAGTCTAGGTCAGCGACACGTGTCTGGCCCCCAGGTGTTTGCTCCACCGCAGGCGGCAGCACCGGTTGTGGGGGCACTGCCACTGGCTATATGTCTTTACGTGGTAAAAAATTAGTAAATAATACCAAACCCATCGGTAAATAAGGTCATATCTACCGATGAAAAGAACGCAAACATGCTTAATCAAATTACCTAATTAGGAACTATACCTGCTACGGATGACATTTAACTATATTGTTCCCTCTTAGGAACAATACCTGCTATGGTGACACTTAACTATACTATCAAGAAAACTATTATGCCACAGTTTAAATGTAAGTATATGCCACGGTACGGTTCCATTCAATTAGCACAGACAAAAAAAAAATGCACCAGAAAGTGGGAAAACAACTCCGCTTTAGCATGAAGTATGAATTTAGCCCATTTAGCGTCCACCTGTCTTCCATGAGATCGGACGGCCGGGGATCGCCCAAACCTAAACAGACCCACGACTTGGTTGCCTCTTTCCCAAAACCCTAGCCCATTTTCCTATGTGCCCTCCGCCTCCGTATGAGGGAGAGGAGAGAGGCGACCGTGGAGCTTGATGAGATCTAACACAACCGAAACTCTGAAGGGATCCATCGCCATCCACTCCTACTATCCTCCTGCCCGTAGACACGTGTATCTCTACGCAAAAGACCATTCATCAAGGGTGTTACCTCGAGTCCGACCACAGAACTCACTACTTAGGTAGTGGCAATATTACCACTATGCTGCAAATTCGTTATTTGATAGGAAGTCACTACTTTACCTATTTGATGTGGGTGGGTTGGACCGACGGTTCAACCTCTTAGACCAATTCAATCATGAACCAAGAGCCTGTATTCCAGATTCAGTCTGTTCCTAAGAGCAAGTATAATAAGGTAACATAGGCGAGCTGCAAGGGAAGCCATATCGGATTTGTGGCGACATGCAAGAAAGAGAAATAGAGAGAGAAGGAGAGCAGGCTGCTCGCTTGTAGCCAGCTCAAGGTGGGCTGCTCACAGACTCCAAAACGCTTTGCGAGAGGAAGAAGTGGGCCAACTATTAAATGTATAGCTTGCATCAAAGAATAACTATTATACTAGTTGGCTATATGTGATATGGCAATGACGTAAAGTCCACGATAAGCTTTAGTATTATTAAACTTCTCTGGTAGCTAGGCAGAAAAGCTTCGAAAAACCGCAACTAACCAGTCCGGTCCATGCCGTTTCAGCCGGTCCACACGACCACACGCCCCTGAGCCCAACTGGGGGTCTTTCCTCTCAGCCTCCTCCCGTCCCGGTACGCCGTCCCCTTCGGTCGCTCGGGCGGAATCGCGGAGACAGGGAGATGCCCCGGCGCATTGCAACATCGCCGTATCCCTAGCGGCCGTCCTCCACTCGTGACACTGCAGCCTGCCGCGGCGGCGGCGGCGTAGAAGAAGCCCGCGACGGCCCGCGAGGCAGGCAGACATCCCTACATCCCGGTGGCAGGTGTGCGGTTGACTTGCTAGTTGAGTGTTGTGCTAACGGATTTGGAACTGGTGTCTGGTGATGTGCGAGCGAATTAGGATGAAGGTGAGACATGAAAGGCGGCCATGAAAACCCAACAGCGCCGCTTGGTGGAGGAGATGGGTGGCAGCCAGACAGCCATGGTGTGCTAGGCGGCGGATGGAAAGAAATCGCCGGAGGCCAGAGACTGGTTGGTCGGGCGGACGGGCACCGAGCGCGAGCGCCGAGCGGAACCGGTTGGGCTACTGTTTGGCAGAGCGTTTCCGCTCCGCACCCAAATACCCCCTGCCATGCGGGTCCCACTGCCTTTTCCCCCTCCGTGCACGCCTGCATACTACAGCAGATTGCCTTTTGGCTAGTACAATGTGGAAAAGAGAATTAATTAATTAGTGTTGTTGTTTTCAACAGACTCGGTCCGTTTCAGAGCTCAAGGATTTTGTGAGGAGGTTGCACTCACTACCAGAGATAGCTGTGAGTTGATTACATACCTTCATTCTACCTCAGTTATTTTTTGAACGTAATAGCAGGAGCTTATCTCAATTATTATCTTACTTACTTATTGCATGTTGTTTAGAGGCATGTTCATTTGGCACAACACTTGCAATCGTTCACGGGAAAACCGTCCTTTCATGCCCGACTAGATATAGAACAAACAATATTGGAGGTTCATAACTTTGAAATGTGAGTTTATCTTTGCACTGCTCTATTTCCCCTTTGTCTGCACAGCTGAGCTGCATGTCATTTCATTTCCACTGCTCCTTAGTTTTCTTTTGTTTCATTTTTATTTTTATTGTAGTTCATTTATCCCTTCTTATCCTTGAGTTTACTCATTTGCTTAAAGTACCCTTTTTGTATGGTTGTCTCTATTGACGTGCAGGGAATTCATTGAGTGAGTAAAACAAGTTTTCTCCTTGAGATTTCACAAAGTTGATTTTTTGTTTTGAATTGCATTTGCATTGACATTTTACTTTTACACTTCTATGAAAGCTGCCTAAATTTTTTTTGTTAAGTTTGGCCACTGCCCCCCACATATTTTTTTGGATATCATAACCACAATACTTTTGTTTAGTTCACTCCCAAATTATCTTAGTATATATGAGCTAAGCTAAATTCATCCCCAGATGCTTTGAGTACATCGAGGAGATGATACATAATCAGGAACCTATTGAAAATGTACTCCGCCTTCTAGTGTTGCTCTCTCTTACAAATACTGGGTTGCCGAAGAAGAATTTTGATTATTTGAGGTATGCTTATGTTGGTTTATATAGCTTTGTTTTTTCCCTTTATTGCTTCTGTGCAAAGATTTAGTGCTCATTGTTGGTTCATTGCTTTATGGCTTTTGAAATGTATTACAACATCGTAGATAAGTGCGTCGATAGTGTCATCTGTCTTGGGACACATTTTTGCTTGTTTTTTTTTCTCAAATACACAGGAGATTTGCACGTCATTGCATAAAGAGTAATAAAAATGGGTGTTACACCAGAGCTTTACACGCGAAACCCACCCTTGGCCAACCCACCAAGGAAAAATACAGGTGAAACACAATCACTTGCAAAACGAACATTGCCCCTCAACCTATATATACTGAAAGCATAAGAATTTAGCGGCTCCAATTGAGCTAAACCCCTTGCCCCTGCTAGTCTCGAGGGACGTGCCTCAATCTGTCTCAAGACAATGCAAGTTGGGGTTGGCACCATTGAAAACACAATCATTATGTTGGTTCCAAGTTCTCCAGGCACCCAGTATGATCAGCGAATTATTACATTTTTTTGCTTTGTAGCTTTCAGGATTCAGATATGTGCCTTCGATCCCAACTTTTTATGAACCGATAGATGTGTTGACATGCGGTGGTACTCAGGCATAATAAATATGAATCATCTATGCATTTTCCACCAGATCAAGCTAGTGCATGAACTTAAAAAATGGTGAACCACCATCCATACATAGTAGCTTTTGATATTGAACAATATTAGAAATTCACAAATAGGCTTTACAGGCAAGTTTTACATAAAAGGATGGCTGGTCAATTGTCTTGTAGCCCTACATCTTCGAACAAATTCCCTCAATGCCATTAGTTTAGAACTTTTGATTCCCTCCATGCTATTGCCGTGACTTCTGAGCAAATGTTGTTAGTTTAGGATATCACTTACTTTACTAGTTTACTCACAGCAGCTGGTCATCCGTCCTGCTCGCTCACATGCACTCTGCTAGCCCGTCATGACTCACAG
The DNA here is from genome assembly GCA_022530915.1 of Paspalum notatum. NCBI lineage: Eukaryota > Viridiplantae > Streptophyta > Magnoliopsida > Poales > Poaceae > Paspalum > Paspalum notatum. The sequence continues at coordinate 19,876,752 of CM039686.1, forward strand.
CCCGGGGAAAAGGTGGGGCTCTGCCCAGCCAACTTCACCTGGCGGTGGCTATTGGCGAGCAATGCCGGCTGCCCTCAGATATGGGGAGAGGTGGCAGCTCTAACGACTGTTGTTCATAGTGACCGGTGGATCCAATGTCTCCAGCGTGCACGCACAGCAAGCGGCGGCCCGCATGCATGAGGCCTGGGCGGCTCCAGTGGCCGGTGCGCCTGGCGAACGGTGGCCCGCGCGGCTCCGGTGGCTTGGATGCATGGCGACCGCCTCTACAAGCTGCTGCTGCCAGCACTCTTGTGTCGTCGTTCCATCCCACCCTCTCTGCGCCGCGTCCCCCAGATCACGATGTGTTGCGCCATTGCTGAGCGCCAGTGCATGTGCGTGCTGTGAAGCCAGCCAGCTGTGCGCTGTCCCATGAACGCCCGAGGCGTGCGTCACTGAAGCCTCCCCAAGCTGGCCGCACCCATTTCCGGGGCACTTGTCGAACTGCATCTCCGGGGGCACGGTGGTGGCATGTAGGGCGCAGTTCAACGCGTCACTGCCGTTCAATGTGAGCACTTCCAACACCATGCTCAACTGCTCCTCCAACTCGCTTTGCTACGGCAATGCCAACACCACAGGGTCCACCAACATCAACGTGTGTGCTGTTGCTGCTGTGGTGTGCACGTTCGTGGCCAGGGGTCATCGACGTTGTACAGCATCTAAGGTGTCATAGCTATTCTGCAGCGTGTACTAGAGTTTTATTGGGCTCGTGACCTGGCACACCTGCCGGTGACGTGGGGCCTCAGGCTCACTCTGGAGCTATAGTCGGCAATGCCCAGAGAGGCGCTCTGCCGCATGCTGGTGGACTGGTGGGTTGGCGGCAATGGCCATGGGGATGAGGATGAGCAGAGGGGATAGGAAGAGAGGGTTGAGTATGACGGGTGGGCCCAGCTACACCAAGTAACAGCAGCATGTTTGTTAAGTGATGGCGATGGCATTCAAAGGATGGTAAACTAGTGGCATTGAAGGGAGTGTATAATTTTGGATGGCAATGAGGGAATTTGCTCTGTGTACTTTAGAGATACTCTCTCTGTCCCATAATATAAGGCGCAACTATTTTCCTCCGTAGTCCCGTAATATAAGGCGGCAGCCAATCAATGTTTTTAAATCGTCTGATCGAACCTAATTGACAAAGTCTCGATAAGCGATTAGTCGTCGATCAGGCTCGATTAGTCGTCCCTAGGCGACCCTAGTCATTTGTATAGTCATCTTGTATAAAATACTAGGATCGATATGCCAGGACCCGTATTTCCATCCCGAGTAAGAGGATTTAGTCTTCCTCATTGGATCTTTAGCCATCTCTTGTAGATCTGGTGGTAAAGCAGCTGCACTGCAAGTCTGCAGCTATGGAGCTAGAGAAGTAGAGGTAGAGAAGCTCAGAAGCACCAAAGTAGAGTAGGGGTAAAGCAGCAGAGAGAAAGCGGAAGAAGATGCAGGCACAACAGCAACCTTCGTCGGAGGAGGAGCTCATCTCCGGCGCCGGCGGGCAGAGCTGCAGCCTTGAGGCCATGTGCGCGGGCCGCTGCCGCTGCGTGCGGGGCCGCGTCGCGCCGTGCCGTCGGCGCCCGCTCACCGATGCGCCGAGGGTGGGCCGCGCCGCCCTTGTGCTGCGCCGCCGCGGGCGTCTCACACCGATGGCCGGCCGCACCACCGCGCGTCGCGCCCGGGTGGCCACCACCACCGGAGTGAGAGGGAGAGGAGAGAAGAAAGAGAGAGGTTAGGGTTTGGTGGAGGCCGGCTGTTGCCGGTTTGAGCCGGCCGCTCCATGGGGCAAATGGACCGGAAAATGAAAGTGGCGGGTGTGGGCTGCGCCAATTTTGGCCCAGCTCAAAGGTACAACTAATCATTTTTCCTGCCTGATCGGACGACTAATCGGCCTGATCGGATGACTAGGTGGACAACTAGACAGCTAATCGGTCTGACCTTATCGAACCCCCTAATCGGTGTTGGGAAAACTAATAGCAAATTGTATGGCTTAAGGCCTTTGTATTCTGATCGCCCTTTTGGGCTTAGGGTATGGCGTAGCTGGCAGGCCCAATATGGGCGCCGCCCCCTATGATAGAATAGGTCAGGGACTCGAGTCCTAGTAGAGATAGGACTCTCCTCCTCTGGAGTATATATATGTACATGTACCCCTATTCTATCAGTCAATCATTATTCGATTGCCCTACTTTCATGGTATCACGAGACTGGGGTTTACCCTAGTTTTGCTTCCGCCTCCCCCCTGTGCGCGGGCGCGCCCCATCCCTCAGCTGTGCCCGACGCATCCCTAGCAGCGCATGCGCGCCCTCACCGGCTGCACCTTGCCGCCGCCTCTCCGGTACCCCTTGCGCGCGTGCGATCTCCGCACAGCAGCCATGCCAGGAACCCCAAAGCCCTCCGACCAACAGTCTGCCGCCCGCGGTGACAAGGATCGGTGTGACAAGGATCGCGATGCCGCCATCGCTGCTGCGGAGCAAGCTGATCGCGAGGCCGCCGACGCCGTCAAGGAGCGCGACGCCGCCATCATCCGCGCCCGCGACGCGCTCGCGCGGGCTCCACGCGCCCACAAGGCGCTGGCTGGTGGCGTCTCCGACGGCACGGTCAACAACAAGGACGACAACGCCAAGGACGACGCCTCCTCCGCCGAGTCGCCGCAGCCCGATCCTCTGGAGTTCCACGAAGCTGCCGCCCTCCTCAGCCTTCACTCCTAGGCGGTGGCTGTCTAGAACATCAGGGCTCACGTCCCCATCATCCTCGATGTTGACTCGGACGACTACACCTGCTGGCGCGAACAGATGTTGCTCCCCTTGGCAAGTTCTCCCTCAGTGACCACGTCCTCCTCAACAAGCCGGCGCCTTCCTCCCCGGACTGGACTCGCATGGATTGCGTGGTCAAGTCCTGGATCTACGGCTCCCTCTCCACCAACCTCGCCAACATCGTGATGGAGCGGGCATCTACTGCGCGCTTGGTCTGGCTTGCTGTGGAAACACAGTTTCTGGGCAACAAGGAACATCACGCGCTTCTCCTCGACGCCCAGTTCCGCACCTTTGTCCAAGGTGACCTCTTCATCACGGAGTACTGCCAGCGGCTCAAGGGCATGGCTGCTGCCCTCAGTGACCTTGGCGAAACAGTCACCGATCGCACCCTCGTCCTCAACGTCATCCGCGGCCTCAACGAGCGCTTCACCGACATCGGCCGTCATCTCCGACTCGGCCGCCCCTTCCCCACGTTCATTGAAGCCCGCTCCCAGCTTCTTCTTGAAGAGATGACCACCTCCGGCGCTCCTCCGGCACCGGCCACCGCCCTGGCTGCCTGCACCACTTCGGCCGCCTCCCCGCAGCAGCCGCCAGCCTCTCAAGCTCCCCCTGCATCCACGGCCATGGCTCCTCCTGCTTTTGGCACCGGCAAGAAGAAACGTGGCAAGCGCGGTGGTAAAGGCGGCAACAGCGGTCCCGGCAACGGCGGACAAGGCGGCGGCAGCGGTCAGACCCCAGGGCCGGGGCCTTGGCCGTCCATCTACAACCCGTGGACCGGGTCCATCCAGATGTGGCCCGGCCCTCGACCACCTCTCGCGCCGCTACCTGTTCCTCGCCCGGTGGCGCCTCCTCCACATCACCAGGCATACGTGGCCCAACAGCAGTAGCCATCCCTTGCTGTTGGACCACCAGTGGGCTGGGGCGCCCCATCCCATGGCGCGCCGACCATCCCGCTCTCCTGGGACCAACAGTCCCTCGCCTCCGCCTTCAACACCGTCTCCTTGCAGCAACCGCAACAGCACGAGTGGTTCTTTGATTCAGGTGCTACGTCCCACATGACTTCTCACCCTGGTACACTCTCCTACACTACTCCTTCCAATCCCAATTTCGACTCCTCCATTATTGTCGGTAACGGTTCCTTGCTTCCTGTTACAACCTGAGGCTCTGCCTCATTACCTCGCGATCTTCAACTTTCTAATGTGCTTGTGTCTCCACATCTCATTAAGAATCTTATTTCTATTCGCCACTTCACCATTGACAATAATTGTTCCGTCGAATTTGACCCGTTTGGTTGTTCTGTGAAGGATCTACGGTCTCAGAGGGAAATCATCAGGTGCAATAGCGCTGGACCCTTGTACCCGTTCCGTCTTCCTGCTGCCATGCCCAGCTCCTTCGTCGCCACTTCTGATGTTGCTACTGCTTCCCTTTGGCACCGTCGCCTTGGTCACCCTGGACGCGAAGCACTTAGGCAGCTCGCTCGGTCGTCATCCATACCACTCTCCGCCGCTATTGCTGCTCCACATTTGTGTCATGCTTGTCAATTAGGGCACCATTGTCGGCTGCCGTTCCCTAGTTCTAGTTCCTGTGCCAGTCGTCCATTCGATCTTATACATTGTGGCCTTTGGACATCCCCTGTTCTTAGTGTTTCGGGTTATAAATATTATTTGGTCGTTCTCGATGATTGCACGCATTATCTTTGGACTTTCCCCTATGCCTCAAGTCTGATACCTTCTCCTCCCTCTCTACTTTCTTCCAGTACGCCCTCACCTAGTTTAACACCTCGATTAAGGCCGTGCGACAACGGGCGTGAGTTTGATAACCCTACATCCCGCGCCTTTTTCGCCTCTCGCGGTGTCCATCTTCGCATGTCCTGTCCCTACACATCAGCCCAGAACGGTCGAGCTGAACGCGTGATTCGTTCTGTTAACAATATCATGCGCTCGCTCCTCTTCCAGGCCGCCATGCCTCCTTCCTACTGGGTTGAATCGTTGCACATGGCTACCTCTCTTCTCAATGTTCTTCCCACCAAAACCCTTCCTCTTTCTACACCTCATGAAGCTCTATTTGGTGGTCCTCCCTCTTACGACCACCTCCGTGTTTTTGGTTGTCTTTGCTATCCAAACACAACTTCCACCGCACCCCATAAACTTGCACCTCGCTCCGTGCGCTGCGTCTTCCTTGGCTTCTCACCTCATCACAAAGGGTATCGCTATCTTGATCTTGCCTCTAATCGGGTCATTCTTTCTCGTCATGTAGTGTTTGATGAGGACAGCTTTCCCTTTGCTGGTCATCGCAACACTTGCACTTCCAGCGACCTCGAGTTTTTGGATTTACCTGACCAGCAGCCAGGCCACATTGGCACGCTGCCGTTCTTCTCCTCTGCAGGTCCAGCATCTCCCCCGCCGGCAACGCCTGCGGCAGACGCGGCGTCTCCAGCTCCTAGCGCAGCTCTGCCTGCGCCGGGCGCGGTGCCGCCCAGCGCGGCATCCTCGGCGGCCGCATCACCAGCGACCGTGCCTCGCACGACCACGCCGGCCTCCGCTGCGCCACGCGCGGCCACGTCGCCTGCGACCGTGCCTTGCACGACCATGCCGGCCTTTGCTGCGCCACGCGCGGCCACACTGCCTGCAACCGTGCCAAGCACGACCCCGCCGATCCTCGCTGCGCCACGCGCGGCCTCGTCTTCCACACCAAGTGCGCTGCGCGTGGCCACGCCAGAGGCTCGCACGGCCTCACCTGAGGCTGTGGTCGCGCCGCCCCCTGCAGTACCCCAGGCATCACGTACGTGCGTCGCCCGCGCGTCCTCTATGCGCCTGTGACGACACGACGTGCTTTTCCCACGCTGTCACCTCACCGGCACCCGACTCCGACGCCTTCCCAACCGCTGCCGCCGCCACCACGACCCATGCAGGGCGCACCCCCTGGCGCTGCCCTGCGGCATCTGGTGCCTCCAGGAGCTCCTCATGGTTCCCTGCCCGTCCCTCCGGTTGTCAACCAACACCGGATGGTGACTCGCGGGAAACTGGGATTCCGGCAGCCGGCACTCTTCCACACAGCGCAGTTGTCTCTGGTGCCATCATCCTTCAGGGCTGCCCTTACTGATCCAAATTGGCGGGCTGCCATGGAGGACGAGCACGCTGCCCTACTGCAGAACTCCACTTGGGACCTTGTACCGCGACCTCCCCGCGCTAATGTGGTGTTCGGCAAGTGGATTTTCAAACACAAGTTTAAGGCCGACGGTTCTTTGGAGCGCTACAAAGCTCGTTGGGTCCTACGGGGTTTCACACAACGACCTGGCATCGATTGCACTGGTACTTTCAGTCCTGTGGTTAAGCCAGCTACTATCCGTACAGTGTTGTCCCTGGCTCTCACTCGGCATTGGCCTATTCATCAGTTGGACGTCAAGAATGCATTTCTTCATGGGACCCTTTCTGAGACTGTCTACTGTGTTCACAGCCCTCTGGGTTTGAGGACCCGGCGCATCCAGACTTCGTCTGCCGGCTTAACAAGTCTTTATATGGGTTGAAGCAGGCGCCTCGAGCTTGGTTTAGTCGTTTTGCTACTCATCTGCTCTCACTGGGATTCGTTCAATCTAAGTCTGACACTTCCTTGTTTATCTACCGGCGCGGATCAGATATCGCCTACCTGTTGGTTTATGTGGATGATATTGTGCTCACAGCATCGTCTGCTGCTCTCCTACAAGGGACGATACGTGCATTGCAGCAGGAGTTCTCTATGTCAGATCTTGGTTCGCTTCATCACTTCCTTGGGATGCATGTACAGCACATTTACGGCGGCCTGTTTCTTTCCCAGTGGCAGTATATGCTTGATATCATGTCTCGCGCAGGAATGTCGGATTGCAAGCTGTGTGTTACACCAGTGGACACCAACCCCAAGCTTTCTGCTATTGAGGGCACTTGTGTTGATGATGCCACGGATTTTCGCAGTCTTGCTGGTGCCTTGCAGTATCTCACCTTCACCAGGCCGGATATTGCTTACGCTGTACAGCAAGTATGTCTGCATATGCATGATCCGCAACAGCCCCACCTTGCAGCCTTGAAGCGTATTCTTCGCTACATCCGTGGCACGCTTGATTTGGGTTTACTGCTACGACCATCAACTTCTTCTGAATTGATCGTCTATTCTGATGCTGATTGGGCTGGATGTCCGGATACACGTAAGTCTACGTCAGGCTATGCTGTTTTCCTTCGTGACAACCTCATCTCCTGGTCCCAAGCGCCAGATGACGGCCTCTAGATCCAGCGCCGAGGCAGAATACCGCGCCGTAGCTAATGCAGTAGCAGAAGCTTCCTGGCTGCGGCAATTGCTCCTGGAACTTCATGCACCCCTGTGCCGCTCCACTCTTGTCTACTGTGACAACATCATTACAGTTTACATGGCCTCCAACCCCATACAGCATCAGCGCACGAAGCACATCGAGATTGATCTTCACTTCGTCCGGGAGCGAGTGGCTCTAGGTGAAGTCCGAGTCTTGCACGTTCCTACGTCACTTCAGTTTGCGGACATCTTCACCAAAGGGTTACCATCACCAGTGTTCACGGAGTTCAGGACCAGTCTGAACGTTCGACATGCTGCCGTTCCGACTGCGGGGGGGGGGGGGGGGGGGTAATAGCAAATTGTATGGCTTAAGGCCTTTGTATTCTGATCGCCCTTTTGGGCTTAGGGTATGGCGTGGCTGGCAGGCCCAATATGGGTGCTGCCCCCTATGATAGAATAGGTCAGGGACTCGAGTCCTAGTAGAGATAGGACTCTCCTCCTCTGGAGTATATACATGTACATGTATCCCTATTCTATCAATCAATCATTATTCGATTGCCCTACTTTAAAAAACGATCAGGACGACTAATCGCGATTAGCCGGACGACTTGATAACACTGCAGCCAATATTCATGCACGTATCAAGTGCCCAATGAAACATGCAGCCAATATCCATGCAAGAAATAATTGTTTTCTTGGTCTGTGTAGAAGGGAGTTGCACCTCATATTATGGGACAGAGGGAGTAAAATTAGGAGCGCTGCAGTCATTTTGCTGTCGTTTTGGTCTGCAAGATGGAATATGATGGATTTATTGAGTAGATGCTGTATGTGCTCTAGGGTTGTCATTGTGCACTTGTTATACATTGTACTTCAGTTATAATTTATTTGTCTACTTTGCATTTTATTTTACCGCTAGGCGGGAGATACTTCATAGTTATTATGGCTTTGAGCACATGAACTTGTTATACAATCTGGAGAAAGCTGGCCTTTTTAAGAGGCAGGTTAGTCAGATTCGATCGTCATTGAACTTTTTCTTCAGATTCACCTGTGGCTCCTTCAACGTTATTTCTTTTTTTTTTCTTCGTAATCTTCTATGACATGATTTTTGTGCTTCCCCAGGAATCAAGAAGCAATTGGGTTGGTATTACAAGAGCACTGCAACTTATAGTTGATGTAAATGATACAGCAAAGTACTAACTCTTAATGCTTTTTATTTACTTTGCAATATGTTCCATTTGCTCATGCTGCAAATGTTTGGTTTCATATATGCATGTAAATCTGTGCTTCAAGAGTGCTGCATGTAAATCTGCAAGCGACTTGCACGGTTTCTGTTTTCCATATAAGTCTTATACTGCATGTAAATCTGCAAGCAACTTGCACGGTTTCTGTTTACTATATAAATTTTATACTACTTCTGTTCTTGAATATTTGTCGCGTGCTAGTTTATTTTTGAACTAAGAAGCGTCAAATAAAAAAACGGAGGAAGTAGATTGTTGAGTCTTTAGTTGTATTATTAGAGATTAATTAACTTATGTTTAGTTGCTTCCACTATAATTTGGTAGGAATGGAACAATTGCTGGTTTCAATAATCTGATTATGCTTAGTTTCTAAAATTTTACCAAAATGTTTTAGAGACATTTTTATGTCCTTCAGTTCAGATTTTGTTTTCTAAGCTATTCGTTTTCCTGCAATGCTTTAATAGTTGCTCGTTTTCCTGCAGTGCATTGCTTCATTGTTATGATTATTCAACACATAGCTATGGCCATCCTTTTTGCTCGTTGTAACTAATTTGCCATTTAATATCTTAGTTTCACCATCTGCTACTAATTGTGGCGGAACCATCTGATTAATCCAGACTAAACACACTTGCCACCTCTGGCTCGCAGTGCACTTAGGCTAGACTAAACCCGGTAGTCCGTCGAGAGTACTTTGGCTCTCGAAAACACCATTCCCAGAGAAACCGACATCAAACACATCCTACTATCGATGGACCACAACGGTTACAATCATCACAGTCAGTTAAAATAGAGAGTAATCGACTTTTAGTTTACAGACCTAATATGTGAATTCAAATACATGGTCAAAATATAGCGGAAGCGGTTTCAAATCATATATAGCGGAAGCGTTTTCAAAACATCTCGCAGCGAAAACAAACTCATAGTCTTCATGAAGAGATCAACAAGGCGTGTAGTACCGAGCCCACCGGTACTACCACCTCCAACACAGTTATCCAGATGTCGTCAGTACCTGTAATCCAAAAGTGGAGGCAAACTCTGAGTACTAATTACTCAATAGGACTTAATGGAAGGGGCTTACGGCTGACGCAAAGCATGCTTACTAATCATGTGGATCCTTAGCTGTTGATTTTTTTAAACAAGGTCATGTTGACATAAGATAGCAGGATCTGATAGCTGCTATCCATTAACCATGATGATCATTTATATCATAAAGTAAATACTTGCAGGAAAGTAAAACATGAACACATGTTCCGCCCCAAGATTCACAGCGCCTCCATCCCACCCTTTGGGAGTAGCCGTCTTAGGAGCGATACCACGGTACGTCGGGTCAGCCCTCCCTCGACCTCAAAGCATCTTCCAAGTCTATCGACCTCCTATCAGTGGATGGGCAACACCATGAATAGATGGACGGATCATACACATCCAACCATGTTGTATTCAAAAGCGTAACTTAATAAACCGTATGTTACAGTTATTACTACGTTGCCCGACAGTGATATTTGGCACTCTCACACCTTGTGAGCATCAGCGATTCGAATCGATTTTTAATTCCCGGGAATAACTAGAAATGCCAGGGGTATATGCTTACTAGCCATCGCGTTTCCACATATAGTCCCCATCTTCACTTGTCCCATCCCAAGTTCGATTCCAACCCACCATTCCCTAGGTTTAGCCCCCACAGAGCGATATCACGGTACGTCGGGTCAGCACTCTGTGAGAGTGAGCGCCCCTAGAGTCCGGTAGAACCAAGTCTCTGTTCTTCGGATGGCACAAGTAAGACTTTCACCAGGCCCATTTTCTGGATAAGCACCTCTAGCAATGTTGTGCCGATCAGCAGACGAACAGTAGACGGGCTTTATACAACTCGGGCGGAGTCCACCATACCTTGCCACATCATCATTTTTCTTATAATATTCCCATAACTTCACCCGGTCTCTATTTAACATTAGCAATAATAATCATAAATTGTATCATAATAAGATTTTTGAGGTTTAAAAAATCACCTACGCGATGAATGACTCCATTCACTCGTATCTACTCGTACCTAGCAATTCTAGGCACTCGTCCTACGAACTCTAATATATAGGTGCTAGGGCTAGGGCGGCCAGGGAGTCTAATGCAATTGGTTCCAAACAACTCCTAATGCAGATGCGTAAGCAATTCATCAATTATATTTGCTGGGTAAAGCATGGTCCTGCCTACCTTTGATTCACTTTAATAAAACCAACAAATTAAGCTACTGTTAGTTTGCCGGGTTGTGAGGCTTTGCCTAGGCAACCCCTTGATCCCTTGGACAACTCCTCCTTCCAAGCATGACTGATGGGCCCTCCAGGTCGTGAATGGGTCTTAGTTGGTCTTTTGGATCACCGTTGGTTGAAGTAGTTCCACGCGCTCGTTTCTTGCTCACGTATCTGTAATAAGCGCCACTATATGATTGACATGCGGAATGATGCAAGAAATGAGATGTAAGAATACGAAGCACACGTATGAATAACCATTTCATGAACGGGCAAAAAGGTGATTGATAAACTACTTGATCAAGAAGTACCTTTATGAACTGATAATAAGCATATCCCATCACATTCCTAACTAGTAAGTAAGCTATTTATCGTAAAGAGAGCATGTTGGGTACTAAGGGGGATGAAAACCACACAAAGATGATGCAAAGTTAAAACATTACTAAGTATTTTGTTTGGAATGAGTTATTCAACATGAAAGACCACTTCATGCAAGTATAGGGGAACATCCACTAATGACATCACACATTTTGTTCATCTAATGGATTAAGGCCCTATATTAATCTTAAGTGTTTTATGCAGCAAATGAGTTCATTTCTCAACCAAATGTGGCATTGACAACAGGAGATAGCGTGCAGCTAGAAATCAACTAGCGTGCAGCTAGAAATCAACTCTCATGTATAATGATAGCAATTGCAAATCAACACCGACGGTTATAATTAAACATCATATGCCTACTTTATGAATAAAAAGCATTTCTTGTGTTCATGTAGCTAGACAACTTCAATTGAGCTCAGATTTTTGGAACACCTAGATTTACACTACATTATGCTACTGTCAATATTTCAGCCATAAAGGAGTTATAAATTAATTATGAAAATTCTAGCAAGTTTTCAACCCTATAGCTTCTCAGATTTTTCATGATTTATAGGAATGGTTTCCGAAGTTAAAATTTTACCAGTGAGATATACTTAGCATGGAATGCATGTACAAAAATTTACAAGTTAAAACTCCCAAGTTTGATAGGACATCTATTTTCCATATATTAATCCTATGTGAATTTGAGATGTACATATAAACAGTGCGAATAGCCCTCTAGTATATACTTTCTTGACTTTATGCATCAAATTTTTCAGAGAATTTTCCTAGCAAATTATGAGCACTTTTTCTTATTATCCTTTCCAACATGCATCCTTTTGTCATTTTCAAATCACCATTCAAACTTTACATGCACAACTTTATATTTTACCAGTGAGCTAATTATACTACTCAGAGTATATGAAAAATGCTAGAGAGTCAATTTGAGCATATTCTATGTAGCCTCTAATTTTTTAGTTAAATAAATGCACAAAACACGTGTATAATGGTAAAAGGCTAATTAAACAGCAAGTGCTAGGGCTACAAAAATTCACATAGTGCTATAATGCCACAAGAAAGCTACCGTCCCAGTTTCATACCATTTGGAGTTCATTTAGCCCACTTTTGTCATTTATCCTAATTAATTATGCTGCACAATGCAAACAGACTAATACGTGATTAACCATATACTTCAGGGGGTAGCAAACAATTATTCCTAGACTCAGCCAACAGTACACAGATGATAACGCGAAAACACAAAACGCCAGGGGCTAAAGTGCAAAACCATCATCTTCTTCCTCTCCTCTTCTTCAGCCTCTCGACAGAGAGAGAAGGTGGCGGCGGCGCACGCTGGACTGGCGGCCGGGTGGGGCTCTGGGGGCTCACCGGCGGCAGCTGGAGAGAGATAGGGAGGTCCTGGGATGCTCACCCCACAACCTGTGGCGACGGGGAGGGGCGGAGACGGCGCGGCAACGGGGAACCGGGACGGCGCGCCGTGAACTGGTGGCGCGGCGTGGTTGGAACGGCGGCGGAGAGGCGGAACGGCGGTGCAGCCACTTGCTATGGACGCGTGGGGCCGTGACGAAGGTAATGGTGGCGGTCTAAGGCGCGGGGAGGTAGTGGAGCAGCGGCGGGGATGAGGTGAACTGGACGGCGTCGGCACGGCGTGGCGCGGCGGCACGACTCGGGCTGAGGCAGGGAGGAGGCGAGGCGGCCACTTGGTGCGCCCCAGAGGTGCGTGGGGAGACGCCGAACCCAACGCTGGTGGAGGGAAGGCGCGGGGACGATCCGAGGTGGGTGCTCCACGGGAGCGTGGAACTCGCCATGGTGGCCACGGCGACGGCGCTCGGGGCGAGTCGGCTAGAGGCAGTGGAAGGGGTCAAGGACCCACGGGGTCGGGAGAGGTGATGGTGGAGCGCGCGTTGGTTGGGCAGGAGGAGGTCGCAGAAGGCGGCGCGCGCAAGCTCAGCGAGCTCGGCCACGGAGCGGCAATGGCGACGGCGCCCGGCGCGTGAAGGAGCAAGGAGAGCAGGGCGAGACGGGAAGCAGGGAGATGGAGTGAAGGGGACCGCGTTCGCGTCCAGATGAAGCCGAGGGCGCGGGCAGCTGCGGGCAGGGGCCGGGACAGCGGTGTCGGAGACCGGCGGCCGCGTGGTTTTCACCGGCTCGCCATGGGCGAGTTGCCCGGATCGAGGGGCCCACTGGCAGTGAGACGAGGGAGGGAGAAAGTAGAGAAAATGAAGAAACACAATTGATTTGGTTTTTCTCTCTTCTGAAATTCGCCTAAACGACCAATTTAGAGACCGAATTTGATAAAGTTCCAATTGGATGAAATGTTCTAATCCTTAAGATCTACAATTTTGTCAAAAGGCTTAATATAAAAATCTGAGTGGAAATATGATTTACATTTGAATTTACGTAGCAGCCCTAGATTTGGACAGTGGACCTTAATTGCTTGGAAACTTCAAAAGTCCTATTTCCAAGTGTTTTCACCCAAAGTGCCTCTTAACAAAGTTGCTTAGAATTTCTTGATCTACAACTCATCCAAATAGAGTCTTCCATGAAAGTGGCTGTTGGTTAGAGAAAAAATTTGAAATTTCAAAACAGGTCTGGTTTGAACTGGTTTTCTGTTCAGGTAGAAAATGACCATACCCCCATTTAAACCTCAGTATGTGACCAAGCTCTAATTACCAAAGTTGTTCACCACTCAATTGTCCACAGTTTTGGTATAATAAGTTTTACCCAAATCACTACAGATTTTAAAATATCAGTACAATCATGTTCAGAAATTGGATCCAACAGCAGGGTTATTTTATGTAGAGTCTTTCTTGTTCTCAACCATTGAAGTATCAAATGAAGTCCAAACACTTCTACATTAGGTGCATTTGAAAGGTGACAAGTTCAATTTCACTTCCTAGAAAGGAAGATTTTGAAGTTTTATAGTGAAATCAAAAGTAATTTCAGATTCAAGTTTGGGAAGGGCAGAAATTCAGACTTGGGAAAAATATTCTGTGTAGGCTGACCTGGTTGTTTCCATGAGATATTTGGGTGCAATTATGAGTGAATAGATGGTAGTTTTGAGCCATGTCCAGTGTAGCAAAAGTGAAGTTCACGGTATATACGACAACTTCTATACTGGAGCTAAGCTCAGTTGCTTAATGAATCTAAAAGTTTTATTAAGGCCCAAATTCGTTCACGATCACAACTGGTATCTTTCAAAGAATTCCTAGCCTGACTTGCTCTCGACTTTTAAACCTCATAACATATGATTTTTAAGATGTTCATATTATCAAAGTTGAAGGTCACAACCTGAACTAGAACTTTTACAATTGGTGCTTTGTATAAAAGCTTGTGGGCGGTGACTTAAACGACCAAACCACGTAGAGTTACGTATTCTCTCTAGAAAAATTTTGGCTTAGTGACTTCTCCATCTAGTCTTCGTTACTCTCTAAACATCATCAAGTCCTAATTCATTATTAACTTGTCTCTAGCTGCGTGTTAAGGCTCTTGAGATGCCGGGGGCATCACAACCCACCCCCCTTAAAGAAATCTCGTTCCGAGATTCGGAGAAAGCAGGGTTCTACGGCTTACTGCGAAATGCAAACGGTTTTGGCATCGTTGTACCTAGGATTTTGGAAACACGTGGTAGTATCCAATTCTTCATGGGTTTGCTTTGTCAACTATGGTTAGTGCCTCCTTAACACAAGGTAGTTACAAAGCTTCTCGAGTAGGTCTAAGGTGGTCTTTCCAAGGTACTCGACAAGTCGTGCTATATATGATAACGGACGAACAAACCAAGAAAAGAATGTGGCGGTAGTGAGTGAATGACCACGATTGGTCCAAGTAAGGTAGAGGAGTTAACCCCTGACTTTGACACCAAGAGTAGAGACGTATTAAAGTTGTGATTTATGATGACAATAGAAGACAAGTGTACACGGTCAGGAATTGAACCAAACGGGATCGTTTGACTCAAAGGGATGTCAATGGATGTGCTTTTGAGAGGCACACTCATTTTATTTGATAGGGACTGTGTACACATATAAAATATCAAATCTGAATATCTTCAAAGAGTAAGATGTGGTGAAACATAGCACATTCTACTCGTTGCGACAAGAAAGGTACGAAAAGGATAAGATAGGACATATTCACCTTGACAAGGTGATGGTTTGTACGATTTCATAGGATTGGTCAAGACTGACCAAGAAAAGCATAGGTAGATGATATGTGCCTACTAACAAATCAATGGCAACGTTAGTAAGCTCAACTGAGGATGACTTTTAAAGAAGAACAAAGCAACTCCTTGAAAATGATGATATGACAAAAGCTTTAGCCGAGAACAAAAGCTTAGCGCTGCGGATGGTGCTGAAGTTCACCTTCAGGAGATAAGGTTCAATATATACCAGAAAGGAACGTAAGAGAAGGCAGTGGAAACAGAGTTTGACTGTCTCCACAATTAAGAGAGAGGCAAGTTGGAAGAAAGAAATGGAATGATGTAGCAAGATAGTGGAAATGGAATCAAGCATTTCCACACATACAAGACGTAAAAGAAAATCAGGGTAAGCGCAGAGAAGTCCGAGATTTGGACCAATGGGTGTAAATGTATCGTAGAGATAGAATTGATCATCCCTATGAATCATGATTACCAAGAGGAAGCAAGGCGATGAAAAGGTGTGGACTAAATGTGATCATAGAATTGATTCGTCTCGACGGATCGAGGAGGACATGGTTCGACAAGGCAAGGAAAGGTGTGAATGACAGTGGGATTAAGATGGATCTTTACCCACAGATCAAGAAAGGCAAGGTGAAACAAAGCAAGGAAATGATACAATGCAGTAGTGTAAATAGAGTAAATCATTTCCACAAATAGATGTACAGAGGTCAACAAGGCGATAGAAAATGGATAAGAATGTTCCACAATTGAAGCAGTGTCATGCCTTTGTATGTCTTGATACCAGTGCGAGCCTAGGGGTTTACCCGGTGTCGGCCATACACATGGGACCCTAGGTTCCGTCGCGGCACCATAGACTACTCGGGTAAACACCACATCAAGAGTGGCACATCGATCCAACATTAGGAGATGCAAGCAATACAAGGTTATGGAAAGACACGAACAAGGAGTTGGGAGCACATGAATGTCAATGTATGGGTGACCTGAATCAAAGAGTCGAAGGCACATAGATTTCAAGGGTTGGAAACACAAGAATCATGAGAACGAGAAACATATGGACCACCAACCTTTAAGTTGTGGTGTTCCATGGATTTGGAAGTACAGGAATTGGCGAGAGCTCAAAGCATGTGCACCACAAGAGTTCGAAATGCGGGGAGTGCAGGAGCTTGAAATGCACGGAATTGTGGAGCTTGGAACTCAAGAATTGCAATGGTTGGAAAATACATGATACACTAGAGTTGAATCCAAGAAGTTAGGATCAAGCGGCACAGTGAACCATACGAACTCTATGTCCAGCCAATATAGGTCCAAGCTAAACGTTGTTAATACGCTAATCGATACCCGTTCCGGTTTGCCAAATCGTATGTTCAAAACAATTGGGTCAAACGCGAGCTTCTTCTTTCATTCATGTTGATGTGGCATTGAGCTTCATGTGGGAGACACCATGGTGTTGAATCTTGATTAAACGCCAAATCTGAGGATGTTGCCGAAGTCAAGGTTGATCCAGGATGCTTTCTCTCTATCACTCATGTTGCCAGATAGGAACTCTATATCATTGCCTAGGGACATGTGAGCAAGGGCCAACACTCGATCGAGGCTTCCTCTAGACTCGTTTCTGCCTTGGTGGAGCTTCAACATGTTGCGTCGACGTAGATGTTGATGCTGCGTAGGTCGAGTCGGTTGGAGAAAAGTCTTCGATGATGAAAGCTCGGGCATTCTTCTCAAAGACTTCTCGAAGGCTTGCTTATTGTTCTAGTAGCTAGGCTTATAGAATCCTATGGACTCAGTACGTAAAAGTAAATATGTACGAACTATCCTGACTTCATCTTCAGACTTGGCGTCGCCCTTTAGTCGAATAATCGCGTGTTGTCGACGTAGGAGTCGATATTTCGTTTGTTGGGTCGACTGGAGAAACTTCTCCCGCTCCGGCGATGTGTTTTGGGAAAGCTTCTTTGTATGCTTCGGTACATCAGGGACTTGTGCGTCATCCTTGTGGTTGTAGACATGCCTACCGAATGATAGCAAACTAGGATCTAGATGATAACACGTCCGATTGTCTTGACTCGATGTTTGGGCTTTTAGAATCTCTATAACTGAAGCACCCTAGGCCGTATATGTTGAATCAAAGTAGTGTTTGTAGAGTATTCTTTAGCTTCGCCTATTCTTCACCCTTCTTGTGGTATCTTTGATGAGGTCAATAAAGCTTTAGTCAGTGGCGATATGGCTTTCGAAAATCGTTTGTGTGATACAAGTGTGTTACATTCACGAGCTCAAGAAAATATGGGAGACTACTACTAATTCTGTGGCCTGATTACTACCTTTCCTTCTAACGTGTACACCTTGCGACCAGCTTCCGGAGGTGGATTAAGAGGAGTTGCAAAAGATCAGAATGCCATAGTCAAGCCTAATGTTTATATTCTACACCATCAGTATAGCAATGCTTGTTAGCTCTACTTCGATTTGGTCTAGAATTCAAGTTTCAACGAAACCTTACGATAACCTTGGAACAAGGCACACTCCGAAGAGACTCCAATTGATAATGTTGTGCACCCCCCAAAAGCGCTCATCAAGTTTGATATACAAACCCTAATTTAGATCCACCTAGATTTCGAGTTACACTAGGACTTAGCTACAACCTTCTAGAGTGTAGTTTCAGATTTTTGTTGCCTATGTCATTCATCTCCCTATTAGCACGTGACTAGGGAATGTTTCCGAATTGCGCATTAAAGGGTCCCGATAAGAGAGATTTTTTATATGATGTGGTGCATTAGTCCCATGTAATTAACAGAACCGGAAATCGTGAGATGTGCAGTAATTATATTAAATCTTCATGATGCACTTGTATTTTTCCACCATGTATCAAAACAGTAGCAACACATGTACAGTTGCAATATGAATCTAATTACTTTCAATCAAACACATAGCAAAACACATGAGATGAGATGGAATGATGCATGATTTGTTCTATTCGGTCTCACATCACACCTCCTATGTATAATACATTAACTAGCGATATTTCGGTGACATATATGCATGTCTCTCCCTAATGCAACTAGCCGTTCTCTAGTCACTCTTAATTTTTCGCACGTGGTTAGTGTACCTGCAGAAGAATGCATGCTCATATATTACCACCTAATGTGGCATCCACGCGTGACCGCTGCGTGGACAACATTGGTGGGCTGTTGCACCTTTTCCTCAAAGCCTGACTTTCCACCAGTACTAGGGATTGTCGAGAAAAAGGTGGATCCCAAAACCAAATGTAAGTGTGGTGGGTATGAAAGCCTCAAACATGCCCACCACCCTTAAAGAGCTTTTACTTATACAGCATGAATGCAGAGTTTATAACTATTCGCAAAACCCAATAGCTTCCACCAGTACTGGGGACAGCTATGGCCGAAGAGTTGCTTCTCAAAGCGCGGAATATGCATATGAGTTCTATCTAGGTCAGAATGTCAGTGATGTCACCTGGATAACACTAACATCCTTAATATGGGCATATCGCATACTCTCATTTTTGAATTACTTGAAGATGGGTTTTCAAAAATAGTTTTGTAAACCAAAACTTGAAGATATAACTGTTGTCTGTGTATGATCGGCTCTGATACCAGCTGTGGCGGAATCGCCTGCTTAATACAGACTAAGCACACTTGCCACCTCTGGCTCGCAGTGCACTTAGGCTAGACTAAACCCGGTAGTCCGTCGAGAGTACTTCGGCTCTCAATAACACCATTCCCAGAGGAACCGACATCAAACACATCCGACTCTCGATGGAGCCACAACAGTTACAATCATCACAGGCAGTTGAAATAGAGAGTAATCGACTTTTAGTTTACAGACCAAAGATGTGAATTCAAATACATGGTCAAAATATAGCGGAAGCGGTTTCAAATCATATATAGCGGAAGCGTTTTCAAAACATCTCGCAGCGGAAATAACTCAAATAGTCTTCATGAAGAGATGAACAAGGCGTGTAGTACCGAGCCCACCGGTACTACCACCTCCAACACAGTTGTTCAGATGTCGTCAGTACCTGTAATCCAAAAGTGGGGGCAAACCCTGAGTACTAATTACTCAGTAGGATTTAATGGAAGGGGCTTACGGCTGACGCAAAGCATGCTTACTGATCATGTGGATCCTTAGCTGTTGATTTTTTTTTAAACAAGGTCATGTTGACATAAGATAGCAGGATTTGACAGCTGCTATCCATTAACCATGATGATCATTTATATTATAAAGTAAATACTTGCAGGAAAGTAAAACATGAACACATGTTCCGCCCCAAGATTCACAGCGCCTCCATCCCACCCCTTGGGAGTAGCCGTCTTAGGAGCGATACCACGGTACGTCGGGTCAGCCCTCCCTCGACCTCAAAGCATCTCCCAAGTCTATCGACCTCCTATCAGTGGATGGGCAACACCATGAATAGAGGGACGGATCATACACATCCAAGCATGTTGTATTCAAAAGCGTAACTTAATAAACCGTATGTTACAGTTATTACTACGTTGCCCGACAGTGATATTTGGCACTCTCACACCTGGTGAGCATCAGCGATTCGAATCGATTTTTAATTCCCGAGAATAACTAGAAATGCCAGGGATATATGCTTACTGGCCATCGCGTTCCCACATATAGTCCCCATCTCCACTTGTCACATCCCAAGTTTGATTCCAACCCACCATTCCCTAGGTTTAGCCCCCACAGAGCGATATCACGGTACGTCGGGTCAGTCCTCTGTGAGAGTGAGCGCCCCTAGAGTCCGGTAGGACCAATTTTCTGTTCTTCAGATGGCACAAATAAGACTTTCACCAGGCCCATTTTTTGGATAAGCACCTCTAGCAATGTTGTGCCGATCAGCAGACGAACAGCGGACGGGCCTTATACGACTCGGGCGGAGTCCACCATACCTTGCCACATCATCATTTTTCTTATAATATTCCCATAATTCCGCCCGGTCTCTATTTAACATCAGCAATAATAATCATAAATTGTATCGTAGTAAAATTTCTGAGGTTTGAAAAAATCACCTACGCGACGAATGACTCCATTCACTCGTATCTACTCCTACCTAGCAATTCTAGGCACTCGTCCTACGAACTCTAATATATAGGTGCTGGGGCTAGGGCGGCCAGGGAGTCTAATGCAATTGGTTCCAAACAACTCCTAATACAGATGCGTAAGCAATTCATCAATTATATTTGCTAGGTAAAGCATGGTCCTGCCTACCTTTGATTCACTTTAATAAAACTAACAAACTAAGCTACTGTTAGTTTGCCGGGTTGTGAGGCTTTGCCCAGGCAACCTCTTGATCCCTTGGACAACTCCTCCTTCCAAGCATGACTGATGGGCCCTCTAGGTCGTGAATCGGTCTTAGTTGGTCTTTTGGATCACCGTTGGTTGAAGTAGTTCCACGTGCTCGTTTCTTGATCACGTATCTGTAATGAGCGCCATTATATGATTGACATGCGGAATGATGCAAGAAATGAGATGTATGAATACGAAGCACACGTATGAATAACCATTTCATGAACAGGCAAAAAGGTGATAAACTACTTGATCAAGGAGTACCTTTATGAACTGATAATAAGCATATCCCATCACATTCCAAACTAGTAAGTTATTTATCGTAAATAGAGCATGTTGGGTACTAAGGGGATGAAAACCATACAAGGATGATGCAAAGTTAAAACATTACTAAGTGTTTTGTTTGGAATGAGTTATTCAACATGAAAGACCACTTCATGCAAGCATAGGGGAACATCCACTAATGACATCACACATTTTGTTCATCTAATAGATTAAGGCCATATATTAACCTTAAGTGTTTTATGCAGCAAATGAGTTCATCTCTCAACCAAATGTGGCATTGACAACAGGAGATAGCGTGCAGCTAGAAATCAACTCTCACGTACAATGATAGCAATTGCAAATCAACACCAACTGTTATAATTAAACATCGTATGCCTACTTTATGAATAAAAAGCATTTCTTGTGTTTATGTTGCTAGACAACTCCAATTGAGCTCAGATTTTTGGAACACCTAAATTTACACTACATTATGCTACTGTCACAATTTCAGCCATAAAGGAGTTATAAATTAATTATGAAAATTCAAGCAAATTATCAGCCCTATAGCTTCTCAGATTTTGCATGATTTATACGAATGGTTTCCGAAGTTGAAATTTTACCAGTGAGCTATTATTAGCATGGACTGCATGTACAAAAATTTACAAGTTAAAACTCCCAAGTTTGGCAAGACATCTATTTTCTATATATTAATCCTATGTGAATTTGAGATGTACATATAAACAGTGTGAATAGCCCTCTAGCATATGCTTTTTTGACTCTATGCATCAACCTTAGGCTACTAAATTTGTCAGAGAATTTTTCTAGCAAATTATGAGCACTTTTTCTAATTATCCTTTCCAACATGCATCCTTTTGTCATTTTCAAATCACCATTCAAACTTTACATGCACAACTTTATATTTTACCAGTAAGCTAATTATACTACTCGAGTATATGAAATCAATTTGAGCATATTCTATGTAGCCTCCAATTTCTTAGTTAAATAAATGCACATAACACGTGTATAATGGTAAAAGGGTAATTAAACAGCAAGTGCTAGGGCTACAAAATTTCACATAGTGCTATAATGACACAAGAAAGCTACTGTCCAAGTTTCATGCCATTTGGAGTTCATTTAGCCCACTTTTGTCATTTATCCTAATTAATCATGCATGCAACAAACCAAGGGCAAAACAGACATTTCACACCTCCACATCATATCCTTTCAATAGATCTATTCAAGAGGAGCAAATGCAACTGAGTTTACCCATTTTGGATTTTTCTTTGATTTACTACGATTTTCCAAAGTTTCGGCTGAAAAAATGCACTTTAAAACCTAGATCTAGGACTAATACGTAATTAACCATATACTTCAGGAGGTAGCAAACAATTATTCCTAGACTCAGCCAACAGTACACAGATGATAACGCGAAAACACAAAACGCCAGGGGCTAAAGCGCAAAACCATCATCTTCTTCCTCTCCTCTTCTTCAGCCTCTCGACAGAGAGAGAAGGTGGCAGCGGCGCACGCTGGACTGGCGGCCGGGTGGGGCTCTGGGGGCTCACCGGCGGCAGCTGGAGAGAGATAGGGAGGTCCAGGGATGCTCACCCCACAACCTGTGGCGACGGGGAGGGGCGGAGACGGCGCGGCGACGGGGAACCGGGACGGCGCGCCGTGAACTGGTGGCGCGGCGTGGTTGGAACGGCGGCGGAGAGGCGGAACGGCGGTGCAGCCACTTGCTATGGACGCGTGGGGCCGTGACGAAGGTAATGGTGGCGGTCTAAGGCGCGGGGAGGTAGTGGAGCAGCGGCGGGGATGCGGTGAACTAGACGGCGTCGGCACGGCGTGGCGCGGCGGCGCGACTCGGGCTGAGGCAGGGAGGAGGCGAGGCGGCCACTTGGTGCGCCCCAGAGGTGCGTGGGGAGATGGCGAACCCAGCGGTGGTGGAGGGAAGGCGCGGGGACGATCCGGGGTGGGTGCTCCACGGGAGCGTGGAACTCGCCATGGTGGCCACGGCGACAGCGCTCGGGGCGAGTCGGCTAGAGGCAGTGGAAGGGGTCAAGGACCCACGGGGTCGGGAGAGGTGATGGTGGAGCGCGCGTTGGTTGGGTAGGAGGAGGTCGCAGAAGGCAGCGCGCACAAGCTCAGCGAGCTCGGCCATGGAGCGGCACTGGCGACGGCGCCCGGCGCGTGAAGGAGCAAGGACAGCAGGGCGAGAGGGGAAGCAGGGAGATGGAGTGAAGGGGGCCGCGTTCGCGTCCAGATGAAACCGAGGGCGCGGGCAGGGGCCGGGACAGCGGCGTCGGAGACCGGCGGCCGCGTGGCTTTCACCGGCTCGCCATGGGCGAGTTTCCCGGATCGAGGGGCCCACTGGCAGTGAGACGAGGGAGGGAGAAAGTAGAGAAAATGAACAAACACAATTGATTTGGTTTTTCTCTCTTCTAAAATTCGCCTAAACGACCAATTTAGAGACCGAATTTGATAAAGTTCCAATTGGATGAAATGTTCTAATCCTTAAGCTCTACAATTTTGTCAAAAGGCTTAATATAAAAATCTGAGTGGAAATATGATTTACATTTGAATTTACCTAGCAGCCCTAGATTTGGACAGTGGACCTTAATTGCTTGGAAACTTCAAAAGTCCTATTTCCAAGTGTTTTCACCCAAAGTGCTTCTTAACAAAGTTGCTTAGAATTTCTTGATCTACAACTCATCCAAATAGAGTCTTGCATGAAAGTGGCTGTTGGTTAGAGAAAAAATTTGAAATTTCAAAACAGGTCTGGTTTGAACTGGTTTTCTGTGCAGGTAGAAAATGACCATACCCCCATTTAAACCTCAGTATGTGACCAAGCTCTAATTACCAAAGTTGTTCACCCCCCATTTAAATATCAGTACAATCATGTTCAGAAATTGGATCCAACTGCAGGGTTATTTTATGTAGAGTCTTTCTTGTTCTCAACCTTTGAAGTATCAAGTCCAAATACTTCTACATTAGGTGCATTTGAAAGGTGACAAGTTCAATTTCACTTCCTAGAAAGGAAGATTTTGAAGTTGTATAGTGAAATCAAAAGTAATTTCAGATTAAAGTTTGGGAAGGGCTGAAATTCAGACTTGGAAAAATATTCTAAGTGTAAGCTGACCTGGTTGTTTCCATGAGATATTTGGGTGCAATTATGAGTGAGTAGATGGTAGTTTTGAGCCATGTCCAGTGTAGCAAAAGTGAAGTTCACGGTATATACGACAACTTCTATACTGGAACTAAGCTCAGTTGCTTAATGAATCTAAAGGTTTTATTAGGGCCCAAATTCGTTCACGATCACAACTGGTATCTTTCAAAGAATTCCTAGCCTGACTTGGTCTCGAAAACCTCATAACATATGATTTTTAAGATGGTCATATTATCAAAGTTGAAGGTCACAACCTGAACTAGAACTTTTACAATTGGTGCTTTGTATAAAAGCTTGTGGGCGGTGACTTAAATGACCAAAGCACGTAGAGTTTCGTATTCTGTCTAGAAAAATTTTGGCTTAGTGACTTCTCCATCTAGTCTTCGTTACTCTCTAAACATCATCAAGTCCTAATTCATTATTAACTTGTCTCTAGCTGCGTGTTAAGGCTCTTGAGATGCCGGGGGCATCACACTAATCATCTATTATTATTGTCAATCTCAGCCCTAGTGATATATCATACATCTTTTCTAGATACGCACCTCTTAGTATTCGCCTTGTTCAGCATGCAGTGAGGTCTGGATGGTATGTTTGTCATGCTTGTTTCTTTCTATCCCTTTACTTTTTATGATATTTTTCAATGTTTCTTTCAGTGTAATCTGCAGAGAAAGGATTGATTAATTTTCTATAGAGCAAATGTTTCTATGATTTTTCAATATGCATAAAAGATGTGAAAATAATCAGAAAATAAAAGGAAGCATCTAGTTTTTTCATTGAGTTATGGAAAGTAGTTATTACAAATGTTTTTAATTCGTTTTCTCCTTTTTTTTATTTTGAACTAAATACATTATTTTGGTAAGAAAATAATTGTCTCATGTTCTCTTGCCTTCTCTTATCATTGAATAAAAATTCCGTAAAGTAGGAATATTGCCTTCAAATTTCTTTTTTATTTTGATAAAATTGTGCAGATTTAAGTTTTGGAAACTTATGAGTTGTTTTGTTTGATAATTAAAATTCATTGCAGAAAATCTTTTCTACTAGAACGTGTATCCAACATAATAGGAGTATGCCATAAAAACATAATAGGAGTATCTTTTTTTTTATATACAGTTCTGCTCTCTCATTACAAATGAATGCATATTTTACCAATATATCAGATACAAAAAGGGTTATTTATTCTGCAGCAAATGCTTCACCTTTTTTTTGTAGGAAAGAGTCAGCTCTTATGCTCTGCAAGGGGTTTGTGCGAATGGCCTTAATTAATGGATAGAAGGTTTGCTACATACTTTTCTCATTCAACTTATTTCCCATTTTGCAGGCGGTCCATTGAGGAATTGTTAAAACTATTGCCAGGTCCACATCTGGATTTGAAAAGAGTGAGTGGACTCTGTAGAATTGATCCACATTTTAATGAAGTAAAAATATTTTCCTTAAAAATTTATCTATCTGATAATCATGTAGGGTGGTTTGACATTTAATTCATCAGTGGATGTACACCCAGGTTCAGGGGCTCAACAAAGTATTGACAGGTAAGTTCACCCCTGTAGAACAACCCAAACATTGAAGACAAATGATTGAAGTGGAGAAAGAATAGTGGGATATGGATGCCATGTTGGTTCTGTATACAAATTCAATGGACATGGGGTCTGAAAATGTCACAACCCACTAGAGTCCATGTGAGGGGAGGAGCAGCACTGTGCCTTCCAAGGGCCTTTGGATTGTTTAAAAGAGACGAAATTGTATTTGTCTCCTTAATTTTAGAGATAAGTTTCTTAAGGATCAAGTCATCTCATCTCTATTAGTATGGCTTGTGTCTCCTCTTGGAAATTAAAAAAAGTATATCATAATCCCTAGTACCTCATCTATCACACTTCTGTTGCAGTGAGGCCACTGTTTTCCAGCACAATAGCTGCTCAGGTTCAGGGCCATCAAACATACGCACCAAATTCAGAAATGTTACCGTGCGCTGGGTCACGCTCCCGCAGAAGTGTGCGACTGAATGCGGCTTCCTTCGGCGTCCTCTTCGCCACTACTGGCGTTGCTAGGGTCCACTATGCCTGTGGAAGTGGGGACAGCTAATTCACGAGCGTTCGTTCGGCTAGAATCTAGCGAACGATCAGTTGTCCACACTCCAAAACCACGTGCAGGCACTCCTACTGCCCCGGTGCCACCTGTGATCCCACCCAGCACCACCATGAGCCACCCCGCACCACCATGAGCAGAAAAGCGAGCGTCCCGAGCTCCACCTGCCCTCGTCCAGCACACATGCAACTGCGCAGGTTATTTTTTTCTTTATTTTTCATTTGTTGTTTGCTTTTTTTTACGTTATCTCTTCCTATTTTTATTTTATCCTCTGTTTTTCCTTTTCTCTCTTTTTTTCATATTTATCAACGTATTTATGTTTTATAAAAGTTATCATAATAAATTATGTTTATATAAAGTTATCATGATAAGTTATGCTTCCATAAAATTATCTGAAAAATTATGTTTTCATAAAATTATCATGATAAGTTATGTTTTTATAAAGTTATCTTGATAAGTTATGTATCCATAAAATATCGTAATAAGTTAGTGTTTACATAAAATTATCGTGATAAAGTTATCATTGTATAAAGTTATTCTGATAAGTTAGGACTCTATAAAATTATCGTAAAAAAAACAAAAAAGAATTATATTTGCATAAAATTATCCTGATAAGTTATATTTTCATAAAATATCACGATAAGTTATGTTTACATAAATTATGTTTTCATAAAGTTATCATGATAAGTTATATTTTTATAAAATTATCCTGATAAATTATGTTTCTATAAAATATCATCATAAGTTATGCTTACGTAAAGTTATCATTGCGTAAAATTATCCTGATAAGTTAGATTTCTGTAAAGTTATCGTAAGAAAAAACAAAAAAGAGAAAAAAGTTATGTTTACATAAAATTATCATAATAAGTTATGTTTTTATAAAAATATCACGATAAGTTATGGTTACATAAAATTATCATGATAAATTATATATTAATTGTTTGTTAACATAAATTTTTGCTAATTAATTGAAATTATATTACAAAATTATATTAGAAAGCAAAAAGAAAAAAAAAAGAAAACAGGAAAATAAGGGAGGAAAGGGCGTACGGAAGCCTGTCTCACGTGGGGCCCTACCCCTCACGCACCGGAGAGGAGAGCTCGCCCGATTCGCTCCGGGCGAGCGCTCAGGAATCGGACATCGCGCTAATTTGGCCAGCGAGCGACTCCCCCACGGCCCACGTGGGCCTAGGTAAGATTTTTATTTTCTATTTTTTATTTTTTTATTTTTTTATTATGGTAAGTTATGGTTACATAAAAATATTCGTGATAAAATTATGCTTACATAAAATTATCGTGATAAGTTATGGTTGCATAAATTATTTATGATAAAATTATGTTTGCATAAAGTTATCGTCATAAATTATGGTTGCATAAAATATTCACGATAAAATTATGCTTACATAAAGTTATGGTTACATAAAATATTCGTGATAAATTTATACTTACATAAAGTTATTGTGATAAGTTATGGTTACATAAAATTATCCTGTTATTTTTCCATAAATTTATCATAAGAAAAAAGATAAAACACAAAGAAAAAAAGAATTATGTTTCTATAAAATTATATTTATAGTATACAAATTTATAATAGATGTGCAATAGTATAAGAGAGAAATAGGAAAAAAAACTGACTAACCGTAGTCACAGAAATAGAACTAGAACCGGTACTTGGTGTCTTAGTCCAAAAACCACAGCGGCAACAGATCGCTCGGAGCGACCCCTTTCCTCGCGCACGTGAGGCTCGGTGGGATCGATCGCCCGATTCCTATCAGGTGAGCGATAGCTAATAGGGAATCCCGTGTGGAAGTAGAGAAGGGTTCGAGGGAGGCTGCCGGCCAACGGTGGAGACGGGCCACGCCACCGGCTGGTGGGCCGTGGGGTGGGGGGGTGGAGGCCACAGATCCTGAGGTGAGTTTAGCGGCGGCTGTGGCGGTGGACGGCAGCGGAGGCTGGTGGAGCCGTGGAGGGAGACGGTGGCAGGGGAGATGGGAGTCCACAGAAGTTAGCAGCGGGCAGCAGAGGCCACAGAGGTTAGCGGCGGGCGGCAGAGGCAGCGGTGGAGCAGCAAAACGGCCTGAAATACATAGTATAATTTCTAGATTGTATGTAGCAGATGAGGAGAATGATCTCATGCTTCAGTGAAAAGGATATGTAAAAGAGTGCTAACATTTATGCAATCCAAAACTCTCCAATATCGAAAACAAGGAAAATGTGAGCAAGATTAGTGTTTATTTTACTAAATTTGCTCGTGTTTGTTTCTTCTTTTACATACAAGGAAATAATTGTCATTCGTTGCAGTCCTGGCATTTTCACAGTTACAAAACTGATTTAATGGTTTTTTCTGTTTATTCTAGGGTTGGTCATCGCTCTCTGGTCCTGGTTGTATTTATTGGTGGCGTCACATTTGCTGAGATTGCTGCCCTTCGATTCCTTAGTGCACAGGTGTGAATTCTCCTATTTGTTTCTCAATTTTTAGGGCATGTTTGAAACACCGGAATTTTTCTCTATTCCTATGTTTTTTCTGTGAAATTGTTTTTTTTTTTTGGAAATCCTTGCATTCTAAATGTGCCCTCAGATGTTTAGAGAAAATTAATTCGAAGGTATTTTTCTTAGATATCAGAATTCACTTCAGCACCCATGCTACATATTTTTCTTATTCATTTTTTCCTTGTTTGGCCATTGCAAAATAATCAAGAATTTGGTGCAACCATTTTATAATGGTAGTTACAGAGTTAATTCCTGCCATGATTTTGATGTCTCTGTTATTATGCAAATTGAGTGAACGGATAAGTTTCCTCCCTAGTAGTCACTACTGTTTACCCCAGTTTTTCCTCTGAGCTATATTTTTTTACTGCAGACCTGAATTTTAAGAGGGCAAGATTTTTTTCTCCATTATTTGGACCACACTATAGTTATAATATTCTCTGTACTTCTTGCAGGAAGGAATGGGCTACGACTTCCTTGTTGCAACAACAAAGGTCGTCAATGGAAACTCGATACTCAGACCAATTATAGCCAGTAGCAAAGAGGGGATGATGTAATTTTTTTTACTTTGCATGTGTGTTTGTTTGTAAGTGCAACTGCAGACAAACCCAAGCCTGTGAGGGTTTTTCTTGTTTGGCTATCGGTTCCTGTGAGCGTAGTTTTTTTTTTTTTTTTTTTTTGTCACTGCGTGTATTTGTACTCTGTTTCTCTAGTGTAAATAAAAATTTGTTTACCATTTCCATCAAATTGTCCACGTCCTATTTGTGCATCCATATCTATATCCTTTTCTTCATATCGTATCCCCGACCTAATGCACATGACAGTGTAAAATGAATATGGATAGAAGAAATCATCATTCTCATTCACTCGGTACTGTACATTGTTCTAAAGAATTGTAGGTGGAATGCCAATGAAATGTAAATTTTTTTCTCAATCTAATGGATCAACTCTAACATGAGGCTTGGATTGTATACCATAAAGATAAACCTAATCATAAGGTAGACAATAAAAACAAGTGGTAAGTAGAACATGGTTAGTAACCCTAATCTGTTATAATTATAGTAACATTAAAGCATGATTAGGGGATAACTAAATCATAACAAGAAGATAATAAAAGGTTAATTAGAGATGAGTAAAACAATCAAATCGACATAAGATAGACAAATAATAATTAGAGCCTATTGTCATCTTAGTTGTATTTCTAAAATAGAACCAGGATTAATTCAAACGATTAAATCCTTATATTTGGTAATTTAAGGTTCAAGATTACTTGTATATCTAAGTGCTTTTACTCGGAGCTCCTGATAGTTGCTGCAACAACTACCAATACTCCTCTCCCTCTAGAATTCTATCACCAAGCCATGACAGTCGATGATAATATTAAACACACTACTATGATATATCCGCAAGATATATATAGACTAATCACCATACTTACATCTAATCCTACCAGGAGCACATACATGATAGACATAGAACAAGCACAGTATACCAAAGTAAAGACAAATATTAGAGAAATATTACAGATTGATTAGCATAACATATTTACATAGATATCTTGATGAACAAGGCTGGGCTCTGGAACTCCATGGCACAACTTTAGTGTGGTCGTTGTGACTATGGGCATTCTCAGTTCATAGCCAAAATTCTGGCATGTCCATTGCTTGGTTTAATGCCAAAAGTTGCCAACATTTCGCATTTTAAAATAGTGAGAAGTACATTCATGATTTTTTTTAGAATTTTTTGAAATTTTTTTTAGTAGGTTTGCACGGGTTTGCACCAAGTGTTTGGTTTGCACCTGATACGTTGCCTTTAAGGCAACATATTCTTGCTTAAATTTTGGCCTGTAAAAACTCAAAATGTGGGCATGCTAAATAATTGGCATTAAACCAAGTAGGCCCTATATCTTCTTGTAGACAACTGGAAGACTTCCTGCAACCATTAGCTCTATATAATAGTTTGTCCTTTATCTTGTCGACTAATTGTGGATTGATTGCTTCGGTTTGAAGTCAAAGATAATCTATTCACGCACCGGAAAGGCCGTGTGATAAAAAGAGGAAGCAAACATGACATAAGAAGTCCTTTCATCGGCTAACAAGGGGGAGCGTAAGGTCAGCTTACCTCCCCCTTGTTGCATCATCTTGTTTCCATATTTGACACGTCGGTTTTGATCTCTTTTTGAATACATTTGTGGGCTGCATGTTGTGGGCTATAAATGTTGAGAAGTTTCTAGAGAACATTATCTTTCCTTTAGTAGACGTTTGGGTATTGGGATAATGATGTGGGATAGGAATAGGGATAAGGAGTGAAACATGTGAGAGGAGGGACTAGGGATATCCCTATCCCACCTCCCCTATGCCAATACCCAAACGGCCCCTTAGGTTTTCAGATGTCGATGTCTTCTGGGTAGTTCTCAATCATGCTCTTCAAATCTTTTCAAAGATAGACTTCAATCCTATCATGAATCGACCCACCAATGTGGAACATGTTTCGTGACCAAATATGCCTTGCTTGGTGTTAAGAAAATGAACAACAACATAATAGGATAGGCCCTTCACCATCATAGGTCCACTTAGTAGGACACCAAGATCTCTAGTCAGCGAAGACAATATAGAGCCCTCAACCTTCTTTCCCATCTCTCAAACAGGTTGAGATTATTGTTGAACTATGATCCAAATTCTTATGGAGGTGGCCAATTTGGCAAGCGAAGGGAAGGCCTGTCGCCACAAGGCTTGCCTTAGGCATATTTTTATGACGAAAACTAAATTCATTGTTTAAACAATGGAATTACTTCAAAGATTAGAGGTGAAGATGACACACTTTTCTAAAGCCATGGTACTAAGATAAATATATAGAGCTAAATTTGTGGAAAGCGTGGGGATACTTACATTGGTTTAACCTTCATGTTAGTGGGAAGGAACAAAAATAACAACTTAGAATTAACATTGCTACTCTTCAAGCTCCAAGAGTATGAATATGTATTGCATATGAATCTCAACTGTGATTGAGTATCCAAAGGCTTGACACATGAGAATGATCTCTTTGTTTCTTCTTTTTGCACACATGGTGCACTTTCCCCGAGCATTAGCTCATAAATAAGTACTAGAATATTCAAATGTTAGGTGAATGAATAATTTTCAAGCACATACCAAAAATGGTAACGATAAGATAGGATTGAAAAATCCATGCAAGGTATAGCACTGTGCACACATGTAAGTGAAAGTGGACCAAGGCGTCCTAAAAGGGGTGAATTAGGATTTTAAAAACTAAGACTTTCTAAAACAAGTTATCAAAACCTATGCAAGATAAATAAGATATCAACACTAAGGTCTTGATAAGTGTTGCTAACTCTACTGAGGTTAAGTCTTGCAACCTAGTTCCAACCAGAAAAATATCCTATCAAGCTAGTTTAGGAATTAAGTACACAATTTTAAGAATGTAGATGCAGGAAGCTAAAGAGATAGGTAGGCACAAGTTGGAGACAGATATTTTTCCAAAGTTTTCGAAAAGGCGTACAAGTCTTCCCCTTAGTCCTCGTTTAGAGCCCCTCACATGGCCTTGCCCTCACTTAGTCCATGTAAGGAATAAGGCCTTGATCTGTGTAAGGATCGAGGTTGGCAAGGTGACCGCAAGGGTCAAGTTTTCGGGTTGGGTAACTCCGG
Source organism: Paspalum notatum (assembly GCA_022530915.1). Taxonomy (NCBI): domain Eukaryota; kingdom Viridiplantae; phylum Streptophyta; class Magnoliopsida; order Poales; family Poaceae; genus Paspalum; species Paspalum notatum. The sequence continues at coordinate 19,908,769 of CM039686.1, forward strand.
ATATCCCCGATACACACCCACATGCAAGTAGGGTCTTCTGAGGGCCTCTTGTAGACGTTCACCACCATCTCCACTATGGTGAGACTTCGCCAAGACGCCGAGGGCTTCCATCCCTCTCACAAGTAAGGTGGCGGCCACTCCACAACCTGGAGGATCTCAGAAGACTACAGGCCTCACACTTACAAAACTTCATGCACGCAAGAACGGATGATAAGAGATTCACAAATATCACTGCAACACTTGGTTGCAACCAATGGCTATGTGCTCAGCAAGAGCTTACAAGCGCCACCACCTATGCCTATGTATGCACTATTAGCTCTCTTGATGAACTAGGCTCTCAAGAATATGTCTCAACACTACAATAAACTCAGGAGTCACCAACCATGCCATTGAGGCCGAGCAAAGGGGTATAAATAGCCCAAACCTTGAAACTAGCCATTCAGAGAAATTTGGCTTTTTATACCCCCTTGCCCACCCTCCACCACATGGTTGGTGACTTCTAAGTTCACTCTAGTGTTGAGACACACATTTGAGAGCCCAATTTATCAAGAGAGCTAGTAGTGCATACTTTGGTGAACCAGAGCCGAACGAAATCTGGCGGACTAGCGGTGAACCACCACCACTGGCAACTCCTAGACCGACCTCGGCTCAGTCTGGTTCAGCTTGACGTTGTCCCCTCTCCAACCCAATGCCATCTAACCCCGTCGCCGTCACACCCTTCCCAACGTTGTCTCTCTTCCACTGTCGCTGAAACACGGGTCCCACCCGATGTCGTCACTCCACGCTGTCCCACGCGGCCCGTGGTGGAAATGGGCTGACGCATGAAAAAGTCAAGAACTACCCCCATAAACTTTCCATTAAGTCTAAGTCTACGCCTTGGAAACTAAAAAGTCCATATCTTCTCTGTTTTAACTCCGATCTCGATGATTCTTTCAAACCAAGCTGAGCTTATTTTGTTCCTCATCATGCGTGTTTCTTGTTTGTGCCGCATAGGCCTTTTGACAGAGTATTCGATCAACCATGTTGCAAGGAGCACGAACTCGGTGGCCGAAGCAAGCCTCCGATGTCCCATCTAAGTGACGTATCCACTGTCCGACTGAGCAATGACACGTCTACTGGATCCTCACCTGATGCATAAATTAACTAGTTTTATAAACACAACCCAGAGCCTATTGTTTAAATAATCCATATTGTTTTACTGCTAAGATAAACATGGTAGGATAGCCACCATGAGTAGACCTAGTATGCTTAAGAAACAAAGTATTTACTCTTGTATACATGATTTTGGAAAAACTTGGACAAAGGGTTTTGGGAAATGTTTTGGAAAAAGGAAACTATAGTAGACAACTTTAGTCGGTTACGCTACCCTAGAGTAGGTAGGATTCTAGTTGCCGTTATCATGGTTTTCTCAATGTGGGCCGGTGCTTTTGAAAGAAAGACTGGGGATGTGGTTGCTTGGTATGAGTAAGTGAAGTTTTGCTATATCTCATGCAAAGGACCGAGTTGTTGTTTCATCTTGCTTAGTTCTTTTATAGTAAAACCACTCGACGCTATGTATGGTAGTGCTTAGCCCTGTGAGAAACATGACCCTTAGAGGTAATGAAGCTCATGACATGAAGGATGGTTTATTATAATCGTGCTCATTGGTTGACCAAAGGAGACCCCTCAATTTTGAATTTTTGAAGAACGACTTTGGATGGATAGCTCTAAGTGCCGCAAAATCGAAAGAAGGGCCCCTAGGGACTGTTTGCTAGTTTCTAGATAAGCCGTACTATCAAGAGGGGTCGAGGTAAGTAACTTGATAGACTTTTGCTCAAAGTTATACTCAATTTCGAGTGCATCTTAGTCCTAAAACTCAAACACTTAAAATGTGCTAAAATACACTCACCTATTCTCAAACAAACTGAAGAAACTCCGTCAAATTCACTCCAAATCAAAACGGTTCAAAAAAGTGTTTTATTGTGCATCGGACTGTTCGATGGTTGCACCATCGGACCAGTTAGACAGGGGATGTGTCCAGGAGGTCCATGTACTTAATCCATGTATTGGACCGTCCGATGGTTGCACCATCGGACCAACTAGACAGGGAGGTGTGCCTTTGCTTGATCTCAGCATTAACGTGTATCGGACCATCCAGTGGTCTCTCAGCAGTGGCGCGAATCGAGGAAATTTGAAATTAACACGCGTCGGACCGTTCGCTGGTCAACCATCGGACGTCCGATGGTCACGCAGAGAGCGTTTTACAATAGTAACGGCTAGTTTTTGAGCTAGCCTCTATAAAAAGGAACTCCCTCCCTCATTCACTACCTTTGCGACTAGGAACAACATACACACACAAAGGTCAGCCAAGCACCAAAATCCAACTTTCATCGAGCTTTGGGGCAAGAGACTTGAGAGAGAGAGAGAGATAACTCCTTGAGTAGGGGTTGAATCAAGTGAAGACCAAGGCTTGTTACCCTTGGTGATCGTGATCACCTAGACGTCTTGCGAGTCATGCCTTCCCCATGCTTTTCGGAGATTGTGGAAGAAGTGGGAGAAGATCCTTGCGAGGGCATTATGCGTGGTTCGGAGTACACTCCAGAGCGAAGAAGGACATCTAAGAAGAGAGCACTTGATTTTGCGAAGGTCAAAGGGGTAGCTTGACTCTTGCGAGAGTCACCTTGCCATCCTTGATTCTTGCGAGAACAGTGCCTTAGTCCTTACGAGGGCTAAGCGTGAACGGGGCCTTGCGAGGGGCACCAAATGAGGACTAGGGAGAGTCGCGATTCCTCAATACCTTAGAAAAAAGATCGTTGTGTCATCTCTTCTCCTTTACATTCCGCATTACTTTCATGCAACTTACTTTCCACTCTTTACTTTCCTAGAATTGCATGCTTGGCTCTAGCTTGCAAAACTTTTGTTATCGTGTAGCAACTCTAGACACACTAGTTTAGCCAATAGGGTGAATTGGGACTAGGACAATAGGATTTAGTTTCAAGTTTCGAAATTAGAAGCCCAACTCACCTCCCCTCTTGGACATCTTGATGCAATGATCCTTTCAAGTCCGAATCGACATGAATCGTTGAGCAGTTACCAGGTGAGTAGGGGAGCAACGGGATATCAAGGGTGGGGTTTGATTTGCAGTATATGTTGTGTACCCAAAATGGGAGACATGGTGGCCTTGGCATTCTCATGTAGCTGTGTGGTGATGTCGTGCCTGGCTAGGGCTTTGTGAGGAATCGGATGCTCATGATAATTGGTGTTTTGATTCTGAACTTGTGACGAAAATGTACATCACTGGCCAGAGTTTCAAATCTATTTGAATAGTCTGAGTCCATCGGTATGGATGGGTTATGATATGGTTCCAACAACTAGTGATTTGCTTTCAATGGTTGAAAGGTCCGGCAAGTGATGATGTGAGCCACGATGGATGGTGAGTCCTGTGGTAGGTTTGGAAAAGTAAAGTGTTGTTAATTTGGCTAGTGGAGATGTGAGTTGTCTGTGCAGTCAAATCCAGTGGCAATTGTTATAATGTCTCTTTGAAGAAAGAAAATGATTTATAAAAAGTTTTATAAAACAACCCTGCATTAAAAACTCATATTCTGCAAAATATCCAAAAGCTCCCTAAAAACATGCATGGACGGATGGTGAAGGTGGATCGCTGAGTACATACGTACTCACCCTTGCTTCGTTGTTATTTTACAGAGAAAGAATCTCTAAGATCGTGTAAGGGCTACGACTACCTCCCAACCCTGCTTGTGGCATTTGGGCTACTGTAATGTCTCCACTGCATATATTAGAGTGCGTGTTGTAGATACTTCTCTTTCGAAAAGTCTTTTGTACTGTGATGTATGTAGTGTTTCAGCTCGTAGAGTTGATTATCCTGTTTTTCGGCGTGTCCCGTTACAGATCTGTAGTTATTTGATGTAAGAATATGATTACCTTATCAGCCTTCTGGGAACAGTAATATGCATATTTGAGTCAAGGACGGAGATGCTTCAAAGCCACGCGCCACCGTTCCGCGACAAGCGCCCACCGCACAATGTGCCGCCCGACGGCACGCGGCGGAGTAACGCTCAGCGCTAGGAAGCACTAGGCGCTTTCTTGTTTAGATTATTATTACACAAGGCGAGTAAAATGATGTTCATGATCATTGATCATGTGGCTGGGCGCCAAACCAGCGGCCGCTAGCGCTGCAGCTGACCCCCTACCACGGTCACGCCTCTGCGCGACTTCCTGCAGGTTCCACCGCACAGTCACTGGCTGCCGGGCCATGTCCGCTGCTCCACGACAAACACCCGTCGCACAATGCGCCGCCCGATGGCCCGCGGCGGAGTCACGCCCTCACGCTCAACACCCGGAAGCGCTAGGCGCTTTCTTGTTCTTAGATTAAACAAGGTGAGTAAAATGATGTTCTTGATTATGTGGTGCTTGTTTTACGAAATCAACACATTCAACAACAGGCCAAGATTTTCACAAGGTTTGTGACACCATTTGTAGCACATAGCAAATTATCCAGACGCCAGATGCTAACAGCTTCTGACAACCGAGGTTCAAGGCATAATGACACAAACAACCCCATGTTCAGTTACAAACTCCTAAACATTTAACGACAATTACACCATTTTTCAACTCAAACAACACACCAACGCCTGCAATCTTCACCAGCACTATAGCTGCGCATCCAATGAGGCATACCATCCTCCTTGGGAGAGAACAATGCTGACCATACAAGCTTAACTTCCAATTTATAGGGACCGACAATTTCCTCTGAGGAGGAGGCACCACTGATTCTAGGAAACAATTTAATGGCACACTGATCATCATGAGAAACTATCTTGAATGAAACCTCATGGTCGATCGGTACCGCAAAAACATGACGTGATAATTTAAGAAGTCCCCCATTGCCAACCCCAATCACACAACCAGCAGCTTGGCTATCATAAAGGACAATATCTTCAGGACTTGCATCGATGAAGGCGACGATATTGCCATGAAATTCAGTGTGTTCCTTCCGCTTCTTATTGAATGGAAGCCACTCCTCAGCAGTCGACCCATTTGGTTTTTCCCTAATCCTCAACACCTCACAAATCTTGAACTGAACTGCCACTTCTACTGCTCTATGAGCAGGTGCATAAGTTAAGTCAATGGCACAAGATTTCCCTACAAATCTGTTTCTGATAGGCTTGGAAGTAGAAGCGAGTGTGCTGTCTTTGAGGCACCATTTCCCCAGCTTCCTGTCGTCTCCTGATCCAGAATCCTTGCTCTTCAGGTCAATCTCAAAGTAAATATGATTGAAGATCAGGAGTCCTCGATATGGGCCCGTCAGGGATAACGATTCATCCTATCAAGAAAATACATCCACTATTGTCACTAGAAAAATTAATTATGGTAACATTATGAAATTATTCACCGATGGATCCATAAACATAACAAAACCTTCAAGCAGCAAATTAAATTGCTGTACAATTAGCAATTAGCAATAATACTAATAACGATGAGTTCTTTACCTTGGAGCTAATAGATTGACAGTTGTGACGATCACGGCGAAACACACAGACGCGCTTGTGATCGAGTTCGTCCCTTACAAAGACAGTGCCGTAGAGATGGATGGGGTAGCCAATGGCGGACCTGACCACCCTGATGGAGAGGATGTTCGCCGACGAGGCCAGCTGCGGCCCCCCGCGACCGAGGGACAGGTACCGCATCGGCGGCTCCGGCGACTCCTCTTCGCGGTCGAGACGGCGGGGCGGAGGGTACTTGGAGCATTCGTGTTCGTAAGCCCTCATCCTCTCGTGGTGCCTCTCCAAGAACTTGTCCCTGATCTTGTCCCGATCCCACTTGGCCCCCTCCTCTCTCCGCTTCTCCCGCGCCGCCGCTGCCTCTTCCTCCTTGTCCTCCTCGATGTACCTAGGAAGCTCGCCTTCCTCGTCCGCCATCTTGCCGCCACCGCCACCGCCGCCGCCGCTTTCTCTATCACTGCCGTCTGGAATCGGGGATGTTTCTTGGCTGGGCAGCCATATCCATCGGGCCGGCCCGCAAGCCCATCCATATGTAAGGAAAAGAAAACAAGAAGAGGTCACGCAGATCCGAATCCTCAAAGCAGATGGAGGCGGCGTTGGCTAACGCCGGCGAGGTGGCAGCCGCCTTCCCTCTGCACGTAGAAGAGGTCGATGCCGATGCCGCCCGTTCCGTCCCTCTGTGCGTTGCCAAGGTCAAAACGCCGGCACTGCTCAAGCTAAAGATGCTACTGGATGGCCAGCACGAGGTTTTTCAGCAGTGGGAGCACCCGGAGGAGGCGGATGATGATGAAGATGAAGAAGCACGAGGAACCCCCGTAACATCCTGCCTCCGCGTTCCCTACTGCACCACCGCAGAAATCGAAGGGTACTGCCCGGAGTCTGCAAGGCCTGTGTTTTACCACTTCTTCCACCACGACCTATCAGCTTTCGACCTTGATGAAGAGTGTCCGTTTCCTTCCTCGTTTCCTTCCTATAAATTTTCCCATTTGTTAGTTGTTGATCCAATCACTCATTACTCTGTTTTTCAGCAACTATTCCAGCCTCACGTCACACAGCTGCACCAGCAGCCAATCTCAACTGGTCTGCAAACATCCTCTCCATCAAGGTGCTCAGTTCCACCATGGGCTATCCAGTCAATCTGTATGGTTCTGTGTATGTCAGGGATGACTTGGATCATAAACGAGTATACCTTTTTTGCCGTGATCGAGACAATGCCCAACTAGTCAAATCCCCGGTAATGTCAACTTATATCAATCAGCACATTATGTTTAGATAAAATCTTTTCTTTATTTGGTTAAAATCATTCATACGGTCCCACCATCAGTATAAACATTACGAATGTGGTTTCTCAACCCAAAGAGTTAAGCACCTACATTCAGCTAGCTTATGTATCATCTTTGAATTATCTCCATGGGCTGGGCTGCCAATTCCTTTTGATCTGTGAAAAATATTGTTAGTTTATTTTCCTTTTAGACAAAATGGGTGTTGAGTCTATTATGATTTCACAAATGGAGTTATCTAATTACATAGTAAGAATATGAGTCTTTTGAATGTTGTTGACAGTTGCTTCGGTGAGCACCTTTAATTATCCCTATTGCCCACATATTACACTTGTCCACACATTTAAATTAGTTGTTGTAGATTCCTGTTTTGCCCCCAATATTTTCCTGTCGGGTGGGTGTCTATCGCATTCTACATTCTACATCATACAAAGTAATATTCTGTAGCATATTACGGTTCATAGCCCGCTGTTCTCTGCCATACTTTGGCATTCTGAATGGCTTGTTTACAAAAAGGGGTGCATTTTTAATAAAAAGATAGTTTTTTGACCGTTTCTCTTCGCTTCTATGCTGTTCGTAAATCGTTTTCTCATAATGTGATCGTTGGTTTGATTGCTTGAATATTGTTTGCTCAAAAGAAGGTTGATTCGCCTGTGAGAATTAAATGACATTCTTCCCATGTGTTTGGTGTTACCTAGTAATAGTATGAAGAAAGTAAGCCCTAAAATATCATTTATGATAGTTTACTATCCCTGAAGTAGACAAGCTTAGTCAAATGCAAGATGCACTCCACCCATATGTCATCAGTTTTGAAATCTTTTTTACACTATATGATAATGGATTTAGTTACTTGATTGCTTTTATAGCAAATTGTTTGACATTATTAACTCAGTTAGTGATTGTTTCCTCGTGATAGATTGAAATCATGCTTCTAAAATTGCCATTAAGATTTAATTTGTCACTTGGGGCCATTGTCACTTGAGGCCAAACTGAGTTGGGGAATTTCGAGATTCGGCCTCTCTGCCCCTCCATCCGTTGACACGACATGCTTTGTCACCTCATGCTAGTGAGACAATTGGGTGGCAAATCCTGAAGGGCTGGTCAAAGGGGTGGAAAAGCATTGATTTTGCACGAAGAAAGTATAGGTGGCATATGTATTTATGTAGGGTTAGGAGGGAGCCAGGGAGGTCTATAATCCCCAAAAGTTGGTACTTCTCTGCCGGTAGTTGAAAGTTGAAATGAATGATTTTGAGGCCATGAGCCTAGAGCAATTTTCTACGGAGTTGCCATCAAGTAGATTGACTTCATAATTTATTTAATCTCCCAGAACGTAGATGAAGTAGAATTTGTATTTAATTTTAGTGATGTCACTATTGTGTCATAGATAATTTGACTTGATAAAGCATGTCGTGTCATAGATGAAATAGTTTTGTATGGACATGGGCAAAGAGGTTAGTCAATCGTGTCATCACTCACCATAGTTGAATGTGTTTTGCTGAATCATATGTTTCTGGCCCTTTAAGTGTTCGGGAGGCAATTCTGCCTTTATATTTGACAATTGACATTTGGTTTTTGAGAGCATGCTAGGTGCTGTTTGGTATGTCAACTGCAACCATTCTGATCTCTGAATTTGTGGGCGCTTCCTTTTCATGAAATGGACATATGGAAGAGCTTTGAATGTTTTTCCTTGTACTGCTACATTTTTTATTGCCTTGGTACAAGTGTACAACTACTTACATGTTTTCTTAACATTCTTTGTAGGAAGAAACATTGGCTTTGACAGGTCCATCTCGCGGATTAGTTGTATTTGATAACCTCTTCTTTGACATTGACCTCAAGATGAGGTGTGACCAAGAAGTGGCTGGCATGAATTTTAGCCAAGGGATAATGCAATATAGCAATGCATCAAATAGCTCCTGGCTTCTTGCGTATAGATCGCACCTTCTTACAGATCAGCTTGTAACCGAGATGAGTACTGTGGAATTGATGTATGCACCAGTTCGAAGGGCAGTTGAAGCAAGCATTCAGATCAAAGTACGTGAATGTTCTGCTCATGGGGATGGGGTTTTATCTCTCTATGGAAAAGTCAGCGCGTTCATTACTGACACTTCTGAAGAGATTATACTATATGATAGTGAAGCATCTGGCAATGTGTTGAATATCAGAAATGATGGATTATTTGAGCTTTGCCGCAGTGTCATATCTGTGCCTATAGATGGGTCTCTAACACTGATTGTTGAGACTTGGGAAGGTGATTCTAAAGCTAACTTGAGCACATGCTCCACAATCTTCACACCGCAAATCTGTGATGAAAATGTTGCACGTTGTGCATTTCACCCGTTCTGGATCAAGGTTGCCTGGTCACCGTTATATATTCCAAAGTTTGATGATCACAAAATCGCGTATTAGAGCTGCTGAGAGCCTGAGACCACAGATCTATTTACATGTGTAGTTTAGTTGCATTTGTGAGTTGAACGGTATTGTGTAAGCTTGTGGGTTGTAGCCATTGTGTTGTGTATCTATGAATTCGTTATTGTCTCGGTAGTAGTAATAATATAACTGTGTCCTCCACCAGTAGAGTGCCATCACCGCCGCCCCGGCGGCTCCTCCACCTGGATTCTCGTTGAGCGCCACCGTCGCCGTACAGATCCTCATCGTCCTCACAATGCATGCCCGGCACTGCTGTAGTCCCTCGTGCTAGTGCGGATCGGCGAGACATTGGGAGGTGAATCAGTGAGATGTTCTCAACGCGCGCGGCCAGTGGTCTCCGGTGTCGAGGTATTTCCCTCTAGGGAGTTATTGTGTAACTGGATTTGGATTAGGGTTTGATTTGTGAGTAAATTCCTTATATGCCATTAAAATTTATACAAGATCCTTATATGCCATCGAAAATTATGCACTTCCTTCTGTGCCATTGGTTTAGATTTTGACTTCTCTATGTGCCATCGCCGTCAAATTTTAGCAAACGGCGTCACAGTCGTAGCCCGTCGGCGTGGAGCGGATCGATCCATTGGTTTGTCGAACCGAACTGGAAAAACGAACCAAATGGGCCCCACATCGATAAGAAGAAAGTACGAAGGGGCAAAGGATCGGAGTCACTAGAACCGATGGTGACGGGGGAGAATATAAAACCCCTCCAGAGGAAAAAGGTCCAAGAAAGACCTGCACAGACCCAAATCGAAGGCCCACGGCCTTACCCAACGCACAGCAACCAGGGGAGTGAGCCGATCCGACCCTCGTCCCGTATGCTCGTACGGGACGGAAGCGGCCGACCTTCCCACGGGGCGGCCGACCCTCAGACCAAACGCTCGGGCAAGGTGGAGAGTCCCGACTGATGCCACGCCCGACGTTGGGACCCACCGGCATACGGCCCACGACCAGGCAGCGAAAAGTCCACTCATGGGCCCGGATGATGGGACGACACGCTGCATTCCTGCGCCCACGCCTGCTACGACGGAACGGCGTCACGCTGCCACCGCCTGCCAAGCGCGTGCCCGCGCGCGTGCTCATTGCGACGGGACGGGCCATCTACCACCTGACGCCGCACACCTAGAACACCCCGCCACGACGGGGCTAGGGGGATGACGCCGGATAGTGGTTGACCCTATAAACCGAGATACCTGGCAGGGTGTGGCGAGGCCGGCAAAACCGAACAAGCGCAAGAGACAGAACTACCAAGCCCCGCCTCGTACAGACTTACGAAGCAGAAGGCAACCGACCGACCTTCACCCCTCGGCGGGGCGCGATGATGCACGAGGCGCCGTTACGGACAGACGGAACGACTCGGCAGCAACGCTCCGTAGCCGGATAATCCGCCACTTAACACCACGCCCGTCTGACGCCAAGAGCTAAAGAAAGGAGGCCAGGACGGACGGGACGGAACACCCTCCCCATGCGGCTCTCTGACTCCGTGACAATAGAAGCATTCGCAGGTATACCGAACCCCCGGCACAGCTCAGCTACAGGATCCCGGACAGACGACCTCATCGCGCGTGACAAAGGTGTGCCAGGAACGCACGGGCTTCTGACAGGACACTTGTAGCAAGGGGACCCACGTGTCCGGGTCCCCCTCCCCCTTTGTATCCCTTCTTCTTTTCCCTAGAACTGTAAGCTCCCCCCTTGAACTATAAAAGGAGGGAAAGCACTCACGAGTAAGGGGGGAGCAAGCAAGAAGCACACAAAGAGCACAGAGGCCAAGTAACTGGGAGACCCTCTCCGCTGCGCTTGCGCCCACTGTAACTCCTCCGTGCACCTCGTAATAAAAGAAACACACTCCACTGGACGTAGGGATTCATCCCGAACCAGTATAAACCTTCGAGTCTACCGGCTCACCATTCAGAGCGAGTCCGTGCTGACATCCCCTACCGAACAACAAATCTACTGCTTGTGTCACCCCGGTTTCCGGAACCACGACAGTTGGCGCGCCAGGTAGGGGATCTTCAGCGCGCCTAAGCGACATCATCGCTCCGATGGCATCATCATCCACCTCCGTCGGCAACAAGGTCCTCGCACCAGGGAGCCACATCACCTTCGGCACCTTCACCTTCGTTGCCACCGCCGCCGGTGAGCTCCGCCTCATCGACCCTACTCCATCCATCGACGCCCTCACTCAGGGCATGGATGACCTCCAAATCGTGGACGCTCCGCACGACACGACGATGGGAGAAGCTGTGCACTCGACGCCCGCCGACCTCAACATGGAGGCGCTCGCCGACTGCGCCAACGCGCTCCTCCGCTCGACCTCCACTTGTGAGGATCGCGATCAAGTGCTCTATGCACTCGCGAACGTGGTAACCCAGCTGCATGGGAACCCACCGCTGCCGTCCATGGCGGCACTCCAAGGCACTGCCCCGGACTCGCCCCTCGCAGCGAGGACGGAAGGACCCATACACCCCGCGCCTGCCGGAACCAAGGCAGATAAGCGGAGGCTGAAGCGACGCACCGCTGCGCTCAAGCGTCGCCCCGAGGCGCGCATCGCAACCCACGAGGACGGGACGCCTCGTCAATCAACCCTCGTGGCCATGGCGGGCCACTACCCGACGTCCGTCCATGACCTCCTGGAAGATGTTTCCAGCAGCGGGTCCGTCTCCAGCTCGGACGAAAACCACCCTGCCGCGATCGGAAGGGCATGCCTCGTGGCGACCCCTCCCATAGGCGGAGATGCTGGAGGTCAAAAGACCCCCAGCCAAGAGGTGGAGTACCAGCGTGAACGACAAGCGCGCACCCTCGCGCGCGAAAACGAGCTCCGCCAGAAGGAGAAGCAGATCGAAGACCTCGAACATAGGTTCAAGGAGCTCCACAATGAGGTGGGGCAGCGCCAGCATAAGGGCGAAAGGCCCCGCGGGCGCCACGTCTACAACCAGCTCTTTCAAGGGAGCGACGGGACGCCATATTTCCCGCGCCCCGATCAAAATATCGCCGCCGCCGCCATGATGCTCCAGGCAATCCCGAAGCCCAGCGAGCTTGCTGCCAAGGCCACGCTCCAAAACCTTCGCAACCTCGTGCAAAGGGCAGCGGTGCAGCAGGCCGAGTTGGCAAATCAGCCGACAGCGGATACGGATGCACGCACGACGCGGACGGCGACCACACAGGGTAATGGGGCACGGGCGTCCGCGAGACCCGTCAAGGATCACCTGGGCGACAAGCGTGACGCCTGCGACACCCTCAATGCCCGCCGAAGGGAGCGGGACAACATCGCACACTCGCGCACCCCGGACGCAAGACGCGAGAATGGATCCGGTCCAACTGGACCAGGACCACGCGCTTTCGGGAGCGCAATCCGCGAAGCGCAGTTCCCCTCACGAGTGCGCGCACCCACTAACCTCACCAGGTACGACGGGTCCACGAACCCGGCCGTATGGCTCGAGGATTATCGACTCACCTGCCGGCTGGCAGGGATCAGGGATGATTCTCTGATCAAGATTATCGAAGTACATGATCCAGTATCTCCCCATCCACCTCGGGGATGCGCCTTGAGCATGGCTCGAGCACTTGCCCGAGGACACCATCCACGACTGGGAAGGCCTCAAGAAGGTCTTTGTAGGGAACTTCCAGGGGACGTACAAGTGCCCCGGGAGCTCCTGGGACCTCAAGAGCTGCACCCAGAAGTCCGGAGAAAGTCTCCGGGACTACATCCGAAGATTCTCTCAGAAGAGAAACGAGCTCCCGGACATCACTGACGCCGACGTCGTCAGTGCCTTCACATACGGCACTACGAACGAGGCGCTCGTCCACGAGCTCGGTCGTGGGCGCCCCAAGACAACGGCCGATCTCCTCAACATCGCCACGAAGTTTGCCGATGGCGAGGACGCGGTCGGCGCCATCTTCCGCAAGGGAAAAACCTCCCATGATGACGGGGAGGGAACAAGCGGCGCCAAAAAAGATCGACGCGAGCGCCGCGGCAAGCGCCAGAGGGACGAAAGGCATCAGAGGGACGAGCACCCACACCACGGGAGAAATGAAGTCGCCGCAGCCGACCGACCTCCCAAGCCTCCGGCCAAGTCCAGCAACGAGCACTTCCAAAAGCTCATGGACGGGCCGTGCCAGAACCATGGGTTCCCGGTGCGTCACAAGCTCCGGGAATGCGAACTCCTCAAGTGCTTCATCGGCAACCCTTCGCAGAAGAAGGCAAAGACGGAGGAGGCTGCCCAGATGGCGGAGAAAAAGGACGACGCCGAGGCATTCCCCGAGACGACGGGATGCCTCATGATCTTCGGGGGGCCAGAGTCCTACGGCGACAAGCGCAAGCTCAAGCTCACGAACCGCGAGGTAAATGCCGTAAATCCCGCCGTCCCTGAATACCTCCGATGGTCGGAAGAGCCGATCACCTTCGATCGACGTGACCATCCGAACAAAGTCCCGCACCCCGGGACGTACCCACTCATCGTGGAACCGATCATCGGCCCAAAGCGCCTCACAAGGGTACTCATGGACGGCGGAAGCGGCCTCAACATCATGTATGTTGAGACGCTCGACGCGATGGGAATCCCCAGGACAAGCCTGCGGCCCAGTCACGCCCCGTTCCACGGCATCATCCCAGGCCAGCAGGCCTACCCCCTCGGGCAGATCACGCTGCCCGTCACGTTCGGCGACCCTTCGAACTTTCGCACGGAGCGATTGCAGTTCGAAGTGGTCGACTTCGCGGGGTCATACCACGCGATTTTGAGACGACCATGTTACGCCAAGTTCATGGCCATCCCAAATTACACATATCTCAAGCTAAAGATGCCCAGTCCGCACGGGGTCATCATTGTAGGATCTTCCTTCAAAGAAGCCTACAAGTGCGAGCGGGCCAACTGCGAGCTTGCTGCGTCCCTTGTGGCATCCAAGGAGATGGCCGACCCCAAAAAGGTCATGTCAACGGGTGCCCCCGAGGCAACCAAAGAAACACCTCCAGACGTCCCCGAGACGTCCAAAGCTGGGGGAGGCACCTTCAAGCCCTCTGAGGACACGAAGGAGGTGCCGCTCGACCCTGCCGACCCTTCCAAGAAGGTCAGGATCGGGGCTGCGCTTTCCCAGAAATAGGAAAGCGCGCTCGTCGACTTCCTCCGAGCCAACCGGGACGTCTTCGCTTGGAAGCCTGCCGACATGCCAGGAATCCCCCGGGAGGTCGCCGAGCACTCCCTAAACATCCGACCGACCGCAAGACTGGTCGCCCAACGCCTTCACCGATTCGACGAGGAGAAGCGTAAGGCTATAGGGGAGGAGATCACTAAGCTTTTAGCCGCAGGATTCATAAAAGAAGTGCAACACCCAGAGTGGGTTGCCAATCCTGTAATGGTTAAAAAGAAGAATGGGAAGTGGAGGATGTGTGTCGACTACACGAGCCTGAACAAGGCATGTCCAAAGGACCCTTTCCCTCTACCTCGCATTGACCAAGTGGTCGACTCTACCGCAGGTTGTGAGTTGTTATCCTTTTTGGACGCATACTCCGGCTACCACCAAATCGCGATGAAAGAAAGCGACCAGCTCGCCACTTCTTTCATCACTCCCTTCAGTCCCTTCTGTTTCGTATCCATGCCATTCGGCTTAAAGAATGCGAGAGCAACATACCAGCGATGCATGCTACTGTGTTTCGTCGATCAGGTAGGATGAAATGTGGAGGTCTACGTCGACAACATAGTCGTAAAGACCAAGGAATCCGATGGCCTCATAGCCGACCTTGAGGAAACCTTCGCGAACCTCCGCAGGTTCCGAATTAAACTCAACCCCGAAAATGCGTTTTTGGGGTCCCCAAGGGCAAACTCCTAGGTTTCATGGTCTCCGAAAGGGGAATCGAGGTTAACCAGGAAAAAATCGACGCCATTCAAAGAATGGGCCCCATTCGAAACCTGAAGGGAGTCCAATGACTGGTAGGATGCATCGCCTCGCTCAGCCGCTTTATAACCAGGCTCGGTGAACGAGGGATGCCACTCTACAAGCTGCTAAGAAAGGGAGACCGCTTCTCTTGGACCCCGGAGGCCCAAGCAGCCCTGGACAAAATCAAGACTTTTCTCACGACTCCCCCGGTGTTGGTCGCACCCGACCTAACAGAGACGCTGCTTTTGTACGTCGCCGCCACCACACAAGTGGTCAGCGCGGCCCTGGTCGTAGAGCGAGCGGAAGAGGGCCGAGCGCTCAAAGTACAAAGGCCCGTCTACTTCGTCAGCGAGGTTTTAACCGAGTCCAAGGCTCGGTACCCGCAAGTACAGAAGCTCCTCTATGCGGTGCTCATCGCCAAGAGGAAGCTTATCCATTACTTCGACCGCCACCCGGTAACGGTCGTCTCCACTGCCCCTTTGGGCGAGATCGTTCGTAACCGTGACGCGACAGGACGCATCGCGAAATGGGCACTCGAGCTCAACGGGCTCGACATTAGCTACCTGCCAAGAACTGCGATCAAATCGCAGGCCCTGGCAGATTTCGTCGCCGAATGGACCGAAGCACAAGAACCACCGCTAGTCGAGGATCCGGAGTACTGGATCATGTACTTCGACGGGTCCTATCTCAAGACCGGCAGCGGGGCAGGCATTGTCCTCATTTCCCCGCAGGGACATAGGCTGCGGTACACCATACGCCTCCACTTCCCATCCACCAACAACGTGGCCGAATACGAGGCCCTGGTAAACGGGCTCCGTATAGCAGCAGAGGTGGGGGCAAGGCGCCTCCTCGTGCGAGGAGACTCAAAGCTCGTGGTCAGGATGTGTGGCTACTATAAAGAGGTACGCAAGCTGGAAGAAAAATTTAAAGGCTTCGAGCTCGAGCACAACTATCGACGCTTCAATGAGGAAGCCGACCGACTCTCAACCATAGCGTCCGGTCGGGAATCCGTTCCAGATGGAGTCTTCGCCTCCGACCTTTATAAACCTTCCGTCACGACCGAATCGTCAGACGAGGAACCAACGGCAATTCCCCCCGACCCTGCCACACAGGCTCGGGGGCTAGTAGCTATAGTCGGGGTCCAGACTGGCGTCTCCCCATCATGAACTGACTCTCCGACGGCAACCTACCCGAGGATGCGACCGATGCCAAACGCGTGGCCCGCAGAGCAAAGTCCTTCGTTATTGTTAATGGAGAGCTCTACAAAAAGAGCGCCTCCGGGATCAAATAGAGGTGCATCCCCACTGATGAGGGGAAGCAGATCCTGGCCGAAATCCATGGAGGCGTCTGCGGGCACCACGCGGCCCCAAGGGCACTGGTAGGAAAGGCTTTCCGGCAAGGTTTCTTCTGGCCGACAGCCATGGCTGACGCCGAGCAGGTCGTGCGAACCTGCAAAGGATGCCAATTTTTTGCCAGGCAGATTCACATGCCTGCGCAGGCACTCCAAACTATCCCCATCACGTGGCCCTTTGCGGTCTGGGGCCTGGATATGGTTGGACCCCTCAAAAAAGCGCCCGGGGGCTTCACCCACTTGTTCGTCGCTGTCGACAAATTCATAAAGTGGATAGAAGCCAGACCCATCGCGCTGCTCACAGCGGCGAGCGCCGCTTCCTTATTCCGTGACATCGTTTACAGGTTCGGAGTACCAAACTCCATCATAACCGACAACGGAGTCCAATTCAAGGGTCATGACTTCCTCCAGTTCTGCGACCAATTCAACATCAAGGTCGAAGGGGCCGCCGTGGCGCACCCACGGACCAACGGCCAAGTCGAGCGAGCCAACGGCATGATCTTACAAGGGCTCAAGCCCAGAATCTTCGACAGATTGAAAAAGTTCGGCGGAAAATGGGTGGCCGAGCTACCCGCCGTCCTATGGAGCTTGCGCACAACCCCATCTAGAGCCACTGGATGCACCCCCTTCTTCTTGGCATACGGCGCTGAAGCTGTACTCCCCACGGAGCTCGAATATGGATCCCCTAGGGTCCGAGCGTACGACAGCGAGCGACAAACGACGGACGCCGAACTCGCCAACGACCTCCTAGACGAGGCAAGAGAGGCAATAGTCGTCACGTCGGCCAAATACCAACAAGACCTGCGATGCTACCACGACCGCCAGGTCCGCAGCAGGTCCCTCAATGTTGGTGATCTAGTACTAAGAAGGGTCATGGACACCAGAGGCAAGCACAAACTCACTCCGCCATGGGAAGGACCTTACATCATCGCCAAGGTCCTACGGCCAAGCTCCTACAAACTCAAAGACTCCGACGGTAACATCTTCACCAACGCATGGAACATTGAAAACCTGAGGAGATTTTATCCTTAGACCACTGTTCGCTCCCCCACATGACTAAGTTGGCCAAATCAACCTATCGGTCACCTTGCCCAACTCGGGGGCTGGGAGTGAACCAGGCAGACATACTGCCCGACCCAAAAAGTCAATTCGCGGGAGTCCAGGCGCTGCCCCGGAGCCTCCACAAGTCGCAAAAATTAATGACAACCAAAATCACAAGACAAGTACGGGAGTTATTTATTCTTCTGTTCAAAAAACTCTCGTTACATCAATATTTGGATCCAAGGGAGCTCTGGGCCCCGCCCCTGGGGCCAGAGTTGGAAAAGGTCGCACGCATCTTGCGCCGGCGAAGATGGCCCCCCGGGCATTGGCTCTTGTTGGAGTAAGATGCTTGGTGCCTCTGCGGCGAGGGAGGCCACAAACCCTCCCATTCAAGAACCTTCCCACTCAACAAGAGCCATCACCCCTTCCTTGTGGTTGTTTTCGCCGTGCGATAAGCGTCAAAGAAGGGGGGAACCCTCCTCGGCGCTCCACCACATAGGGCCTGCTGCCACCAATGAGCATCCTCTTTTGGGAGCTCAACGTGGGGGTCAGGCACCCAACGACACACCTGAATCAAGGAGAGGGTGGCCAGAAAGCCACCGAGAGCGTGCTGGGCGGAGGGCCAGACTTTGATAGTCGCCCCCTCACCACCATCACGCCGGCGACTTCTCAGCTCCGGCTCCCGCCGACGGCAGGACGCGTGACCCACCAGGCGGTGGCAGGGCGAAACCCCCGCACCACCATCCGGCGCCGGATCCTCGTGGACAACCTCACCTAGGCAACCACCAAAGCCTCTCCCGAGAGGACCCGAGGTGGAACGCCCGCCCGCGCAGGAGGCGCATAGGTACGAGGTCACCGAAGGGTGTTTTGGGTACAAGTGGCGTATACGAAGCCACTCGTAGCCAAAACCCGGCGCGCATACGAAGACATTCATAGCCAAAGACGCAGGAATCATGGGGAAGACCATGCTATCCTAAGGTCAGCTTTCCCCGCCCGGGACAAAAACCCTGAAACCAGGCAACCCTGCTCGCTACAAAGGAAGGAAAGTCGCTCTCCCATGGAACAAGCAAACCCCATGGTTTGTAGGGACTCGAGAGGCTTTTGGCTGTTTAGCTCTAGATGCTTTCCTTGGGAGGAATCCCCCCTATTTATAGTCACGGCAGACAGCGGGCGAGCGCCCCGGCCGGCCTCACAAGTTCCCTGTAGAGGGTCCAACAGACACTACCGGGGCCCACCGTACCGCTGCCTCGCTCTGGAGACGCGACGGCCCTGCCAAGGGGCGCAGAGGCATCTGATGCCCTGACCCGTTGCAGACGACGCGACTACTCGAAACAAAAAATACGCAAAGATACCATGCGCTGCGTCCGGCGCTGCCACGGCCACAACGCGCCTCGGGCCAATAAAAAGAGCGGTACCAGAGATGCACTGGTATAACCGGGCAAAACAGGGGAGATGAGATGGGCCCCCAGGATTGCCACGCCGGATGGCCCCCAAGATAGGTCAGCATGAGGCGCGCAAGGGCCACGGTAAGAGCAACGCGGACAGAGGCAATCCCTTCACCCACACGCGGGATATCAAAAGATAAGGAAACTCTACCCCTAGCTATTTCATTCGATTTTTACTCGCGTACCAGTAAAACAAAGTGACCGAACAAAGTCACCTTGCTTTACTCGGGGGCTGAGAACATACTACCCGTACACGTTTTCCTTACCCTTACAAAAAAAAAGGAGGAGGGCCAGCCTACCTGCCCGACCTCCCCCTCAACTTAGTACCTTTTTCCTTAGTCCCGTCGCCCGACCTTTCTTCTAAAAATTCCCCGAGCCTAGATCCGCCCCCAAAGGCCCGCCTACGCCTCAAAGGTCCCAGCGACTGCGGCTATGGCAGCCTAAGGCAAGGCACACGATCGCAACGGCAAAAACACGTGCGAATTTTTAGAAACAAAGGGCAAAAGGCATGGGATTAAATCAAAAGCCCGTCGGTCACCAATGACAACAAGAAGTTAATTACAAACATATTATTCAAATTCCTGACGGAAATTAGTCCGCCAATGGGTTTCGCAGGAGGGCCGGCGGATCGACATGGCTCGAGACCATCAGGGCATGGGGGCGGACTTCGTCTTCAATCCTCTCCACCTCCTCGTCGGCCACACCAGCGGCAAACCCCTCCGCGATCGGCGCGAGCACTGGACGAAGCTCCCTAAAGTGGGAAACCGCCTGTGCAAAGGACAAGCTGCTCCCAAAGAAGGCAACCTGCCGCACGACGCGCTCGACGTGCTCCCAAAGCCCCGCCACCCGCTCCAGCAGCGGCGCGGGCGATGGTGGCGAAAGCCAGCGCACGCCGAGCCAACTGCCTCCCGAAGGCTCTGGAGCTTCCCTCACAGCTCTGAAAAGAAAGAGCACAACAAAATCACAAACGGCCCTCAGGTGAAATCAAGAAACCGCCTCAAAACACCGCTCACCGGCAATGACGGAGGCCTGGGCAGAGAGCTCTGTGCGGGACCGCTCGAGCGAGCCCGTCACCTCAGACAGGGCCTGCTCCGCCTCAGTGGTCCGCCGCGTCGCGACCGTTAGCTCCCGGCGCAACGCCAGGGTATCGTTCACGGCGGCAGTGCGCTCCGCCCGAAGCTGCTCCGTCTCTCGACGGAGGCTCCCCGCCTCGGCGCGCGAGGCCGCTTCAGCCGAAACACTGTCGAGACGCATGGTCAACATGCTCGCCTGCCGGACGGCAGCGGCCCTCGCCTCCTGCGAGCACGAGGCATCCGTGCGCGCCTGCGCCGCTTCAGCCTGGGCGGTGCCGAGCGAAGAGATGCGCTAGGTATCCCGCGCCAACAGAGCCTACAACAAAAAGGTTCCACGGATCAGAAAGATCCAAAGAGACACCGATACGAAGGAGGACGAAAGGAGGTCATGTACCGCCCCATGACGAAGCATGCGCTGCGAGATCGCTTCTTCAGCACGACTCGCCGCTGCCAGCGCCGTCCGGAGGGATTCCAAAACCATTCCCACGTCGACGGCCGCGCTGGTGGACGCCTCCTGTACAATCCCCCAATCCATCGCCTCCTGCTCCGCGGAAAGCGGCGGAGACTCCTCCCGGACAGCTGGAAGCAACCGGGGAGGGATGAACAGACGGATGGCACCCGATGGAGGAGGCCCAGGAGGGGGTGACGGCAGCGGAATCATCGCGCCACCCGAGTCCGCGGCACCCTCGCGAGCAGGCTCCAGCCGCTCCAGCGCCGCCTCCCCCACCGGATCCGCCGCGGCGACCCTCGGGTCTGCCGGCGATGCAACAGGGGGTCGGAGGATCGACGCCCCCGGCAGAGAAGGCGCCGTCGCGGACGACGACGCCGCGGATGATGCCCCTGGCACGCAGCCCGCACGGCCTCCGAGAGCGACTTATGCGGGATGAACCGACTGCACCAAAAGCATTCAGCCATGCAAAACAAGAACGGAGGGAACCACGACCACGACAGAAAGGGGGAGGATCGCTCACCGAGAACACCGCGGCGTGGGAAAGAGACGCCTCCAACCTCGAGACGCCGTCCCCGGCGGCACGTTCGCACTTGTTGGCAGGGAGACGGACGGAGCGTCGACCCTCAAGGGCGGCTCTGGCGTATGAGAAGTAACGGGGGCCACGCTCGCCCCCACCGGCAGCGACGACTCCGACCTAGGAGGTGACCCCTAGACGGTTACCGCTGCCAAAGCGCCCGAAGAAGAGCCGGCAGCGAGCTCGGCCGACGCCCCTGATGGCAACACAGGTGCCCCCAAGCCTCCGGACGCCTTCACCGGCACGGTCCTTGGCGTCGCCACGGACGACGACGTCAAGACCGCGACAGAGACGCCGGACCCTTCCGGCTCCGGCGAGGACGACACTTCCACGACCGGCTCCACCTATGCCAGAACCACCGTAGCCGAAACAGGAACGCGCTGAGACTCCCCCGCCGACCCTTGAGACCCCCTCAACGGGGGCACGGCACTTGCCGCCGGCGGAGTCATGATCAGCATCGCCTCAGGGAGGACGCCCGAGCTAGAACTTTCCCCAATCTCGCCAGCAAGCGGCACGCCCTCGAGCGTATCATCCGAAGACCACTCCTCGTCGGATGATGCGGTAGGAGGAGTTGGCGAGCGACCCTCCTCCCGGGCGCGCTGATCGCGCTCTCTCTTCTTTCTATCGCGGGCGAGCGGGTGGCGTTTCTTGCGCTCATCCGCCAAGTGCGCCTCCGTCTCCCTCTTTCGCTTTCGGTCCGCCATCACGGCAGCATCCTCAGGAAGAGGGGCGGGGCACGGCCTCATAGAACCAATGCCCTAAAACCACACAAGGCGCAATATTAGTAAGCCTAAAAGTACCCGTCACACGACCAGTAAAAGAAACCTACCAAGTCCTCTTTGATCGAATGGTTGAGGGCCAAAGGACCGCCAAGGAGGTTCGCCGTCGAGGTCCCCTCAGTGATGCAATCACATGGAGCCGGATCTCTGCAGGAGTAAGCTCCTCGCCAAAGATTCGGTCCGGATCAGCCACGCCGGTATACTCCCACATGGGGAAACGACGGTACCGAAGCGGTTGGAGAGCCCTCCGAATGAAGGTCGAAACCAGCACCACGCCGGTCAAGCCACAGGGACGGAGGAGCCCTATCTTCTCCAAGAGGAACCCCACCTGGTTGGCGCTCCTCTTCTCGCGACCCCAGTCCCATTGGATCCGCCTCGAGGGGGCGGCACCGGTAAAGGCGGGGGCCCTCCCGATGTATCCGGGTAGGGGCATGACCCCGTCTGCCAGGGGAGGGTCGCCTAGGTTCTGAACATAGAACCATTCCCCCGAGTACGCATGGATGGAAGACGGGAAGGGGATCTGAAGGTAGTCTTGCCGACGGCCGTTGCGCAGCTGGATGGTCACGCCGCCGACAAGGGACTGCCCGCCTTGCCCCTGCGAGAGCTGGGGGCGAAACAGGTAGCACCACAACTTGAAGTGCGGCACTATCCCGAGGAAGGCCTCGCACAACGTGATGAAGCACGCCATGTGAAGCACGGCGTTGGGATTCAAGTGCTGAATCTTCAAGCGGTAAAAGAAGAGGAGCCCCCGCACGAACGGATGCAGGGGGAGACCAAACCCGCGCTCATAGAAGGGCGCGAGAACGACGATCTCGTTCCCCCGAGGATCAGGCAGGCTACCGAGCTCAGGCAGCCGCGATCCCGACACCGTCCGAGGGGGGAGGAAGCCTTTCTTCTCCAAGAGCGCCAGGCGCGTCCTGGGAGTCGTGCACCGGGGGAAGGAAGCCATCGGCGGCGGCGAAGAAGCGCGCAGGAACTAACGAGGAACGCGAGGAAGGAGGAGGCGAACAGCAGAGGCGAAAAAGAGGCAAGTAAACAGTCTAATTCCCTCCTCTTCCCTCATAAACCCACGCAGAGGATAACGAGGAAACAAGGGACGAGCGGACGTGGAGGACCGTCGACGGGCCCACCACTACGC
The DNA here is from genome assembly GCA_022530915.1 of Paspalum notatum. Lineage (NCBI taxonomy): Eukaryota > Viridiplantae > Streptophyta > Magnoliopsida > Poales > Poaceae > Paspalum > Paspalum notatum. Next base: position 19,931,700 of record CM039686.1, read on the forward strand.
ATTTACCACCACTACGCATTTACCACCACGACCCCCAGCGTCTCCTCGAAAACAGGGCCACGATCGCGCCCCGACTTCTCTCGAACAGCGCGAGAAGGCAGAGAGACGGGACGGCGCCTCCCTCAAAAGGTACGACCCCTAAGCTACCCCGCTTGCATTAAATGAGATGGCAGGGAGCCTGCGTCGACGGAACGACACGCGGACGGGTCCTTTTACGCCAAAGCGATCCTGGGTAAGCATAAAACCTGACTCCAAACCAATGCATGATCCAACTTAAATCAGCGCATAGAGCGAGGGACGGTCGGCAGGCAAGCTCCCAAGCGAGCTACATGCCAAGTGAGTCGGCATAAGGCCATTTGCCCCAACCGTGTCCGAGACCATACCTCAAACTCTCTTGCGATAACCCAGTTGACGTGGCCACCCCTTTGGACAGACTCCTGACCAAAGGGCCGGAACAAGATCGAGTAAGGAAAGGTTCTTTCAATGAGATGCCCCCAGCGGGTCGAGCCCCTCAACGGGATAACTCGCCACGACCGTTCTAAACCGGAAGAACCGTCGGATCTCACTCGGACTACCTGCTATTAGCTCGATGGCCGTCGCACCCACGCCAACCCGGCTGGTGACGGCCGGCCCAACCTTCAAAAGGTCAAAACGGACAGACCTTCCGGAGGGGGGTAGCGCCAAAAATCCTATAAAAACTGGGTACTCAAGAAAATTCCCTTGAAGATCTGACGATGGGCTTAAAAAGCAAAACCCTATGGTATGCCCATAACGGCTTCACACACACACAAGTCATTGACAACCCTCGGGCGATTCCTCACGAAATCACTCGGGGCTCGGGGGCTACATCCCACTGATGCGCTTGCGCGCCTCCCCCTAGAGTAAGCCTCCAACCAACCACAAAAGGGTTGATCGAAGGCTCGGGGGCTACTGACGGGGGAGAATATAAAACCCCCCAGAGGAAAAAGGCCCAAGAAAGGCCTGCACAGGCCCAAATCGAAGGCCCACGGCCTTACCTAACGCACAGCAACCAGGGGAGTGAGCCGATCCGACCCTCGTCCCGTACGCTCGTACGGGACGGAGGCGGCCAACCTTCCCACAGGGCGGCCGACCCTCAGACCAAACGCTCGGGCGAGGCGGAGAGTCCCGACCGATGCCACGCCCGACGTTGGGACCCACCGGCATGCGGCCCACGACCAGGCAGCGAAAAGTCCACTCATGGGCCCGGATGATGGGACGACACGCTGCCCTCCTGCGCCCACGCCTGCTACGACGGAACGGCGTCACGCTGCCACCGCCTACCAAGCGCTTGCCCGCGCGCGTGCTCATTGCGACGGGATGGGCCATCTACCACCTGACGCCGCACACCTGGAACACCCCGCCACGACGGGGCTAGGGGGATGACGCCGGATAGTGGTTGACCCTATAAACCGAGATACCTGGCAGGGTGTGGCGAGGCCGGCAAAACCGAACAAGCGCAAGAGACAGAACTACCAAGCCCCGTCTCGTACAGACTTACGAAGCAGAAGGCAACCGACCGACCTTCACCCCTCGGCGAGGCGCGATGATGCACGAGGCGCCGTTACGGACAGACGGAACGACTCGACAGCAACGCTTCGTAGCCGGATAATCCGTCACCTAACACCACGCCCGTCTGACGCCAAGAGCTAAAGAAAGGAGGCCAGGACGGACGGGACGGAACACCCTCCCCATGCGGCTCTCTGACTCCATGAGAATAGAAGCATTCGCAGGTACACCAAACCCCCGGCACAGCTCAGCTACAGGATCTCGGACAGACGACCTCATCGCGCGTGACAAAGGCATGCCAGGAACGCACGGGCTTCTGACAAGACTCTTGTAGCAAGGGGACCCACGTGTCAGGGTCGCCCCTCCCCTTTGTATCCCTTCTTCTTTTCTCTGGAACTGTAAGCTCCCCCTTGAACTATAAAAGGAGGGAAAGCACTCACGAGTAAAGGGGGAGCAAGCAAGAAGCACACAAAGAGCACAGAGGCCAAGTAACAGGGAGACCCTCTCCGCTGCGCTTGCGCCCACTATAACTCCTCCACGCACCTCGTAATACAAGAAACACACTCCACTGGACGTAGGGATTCATCCCGAACCAGTATAAACCTTCAAGTCTACCGGCTCACCATTCAGAGCGGGTCCGTGCTGACATCCCCCACCGAACAACAAATCTACTGCTTGTGTCACCCCAGTTCCCGGAACCACGACAGATGGACTAAGCGGATCGAACCTTCCTCCACCCAGCTCCGTCCCTGCTGACGCTCCGTCCCTGCCCCAGCTTGCTACAATCTCCCTTCCTTGCCCTGCCACTGCTACCAACAAGGTGGAGGCTCCTCCACCCCCACAGCTGTCACGTCATCCTCCACACCCGCGCCCGCGATGACGACCTTGGAGCCCCCGGGTGGATCTCGAAGGTGTGCGCGCGGGCTCCGCAGGGATGAAGCCGTCGAGGCGGAGGCGACGAAGCACAGCGCGGCTGCATCCTCCTCGACGGACACACCCGCGTCAGCCGTGAACGAGAGCGACGTCACCCCCGCGTCACTAGCCGCCGCATCGACCCTGCCTTGCTAGCCCAAGCAGCGCGAGGGGGAGGCGTCCGGCGGAGGGACGCGCCAGGGGACCTCTCGCACGTTCTGTCCTCGGCCCCCGACGTTGAAACGCCCCAGTTTCCATAATGGGACTACAATGTGCTTTATTACCATCTCAGGGTTTGGTAATCACATTCTTACATCAAGTGATACAGATCCGCCCTAACGGGTCGGATAGCAAAGGGGCGCAGCCCTAAATCTAAGCAGCGGAATATAAAATGTAGGTCCAAATCTTCCACATGTCACGGTTGGCAAGTGATACAGATCTGCCCTAACGGGTCGGATAGCAAAGGGGAGCAGCCCTAAATCTAAGTAGCGGAATATAAAATGTAGGTCCAAATCTTCCACATGTCACGGTTGGAAAGTAGGTCGTAGCCCTCACCTAGTATGTACACGATGGTTTCCCCATCTCTGTAAACCAACAACAAAGCAAGGGTGAGTACATACGTACTCAACAAACCCACCATCTTCCATAAAGAGTAGGGGTATAGCTATATATACATGCAAGTCATATCTGGAGCTCAGAAAGTTTTGCATAAAAACTTTTTGTATGCAGGGTTTTGAGCTAGTCTAACAAGTTTTAGTCATTCAAAAAACAGGGTTTTTTTCAAAAAAAGGTGACATTGGACTTGCCGGTCCACATGGCTAATGACTTTCCAGCCATCACACTTTCCACGGGGTTCCATCCCCATAGCTTAGCATCCACCCAAAACCATTTTGTTCCCAACCCAAAACCAAACCAATTCCCACCATTTTTAGTTTATGAAAAGTGCTAATTGAAGAACCAAGCCGTAACTCATCCATACTAGTGGACTCGGACTATTCGAATAAATTTTACTACTGGCCAGAGTTGTACTAATTCCCACAAGTTGGACTCAGTGACTACTTACCGCTAATAAGTGTCCAAATTCCAAACTAAGTCGCTGCCTTTGTTTCATCACCTAGCAGTACTTTAGAGGTTCGGGCCACCGAGCCGCACCCTGGTGTCCCTCGACACCCCCTCGGCACACAACCCATTCCCTTGCCCCTTGTGCGCCAACACAGAAGCTACTAGGCTGTCCACTCTAGCTCGAGCCTAGCCAATGCCTCATACAGAGCGAGTGGTTGTACTAAAGAGTTAGGCAAGATGAAAATCAACGCGGTCCTTACAGAGCGCAGGTAGAACCATTCCCAACACCTTACATTGCTCGACACCGCGAGCATCTACCTACCCGGTCATCTCCACGAAGACCGAGACCGAGGTAACCGCGTGTTGCTAAGTTACCGTTCATACCTTGCCCTTTAATGGCGTATCCCGACCCGTGGGTCGTTTGCCGGGGTTCTTTCCCATTTTATTTCAAGACACGCACACACCCATCCTCATTTCCAACCCCACTAAGTTCCACAACCATAATTCCAACTTAACATCAAGATTATGATAGATATATTTAATGAGCGTTTCCACCTATGCGCACTATATCTAAAATAGGCTTAGGTGGCAGTATATTTGTGGGGTTACCTTAGCAAGCAAAACATGCAAGTTTTTATGTGATTATCAGGCCAAGGGTTGTGGTTGTAAAATCTAAGAATTTTATGCATCAAGTGGGGATTCCAGTGGGCTTGCCGTTTGTTTTGTTGAAGCGGTTGATTCACCAATGTTGGGTGTATTGAGCACTGATCCTCGCGTAATACACCGCGAGGGGTAGACCGAACAGACTCTCTCTAGTGTAGCCTACGTGCACAAATAAGAAAACACAACAAATCGAGGCATAATATGAGCTCAACATTATTTGGGTGCGATGAGAATATTAGGATATTTTGGAGTGGATATGAGCTATTTGTTGGTGGTGCTTGCCAATGGCGTTCGTTCTGATGGAGAGTAGAAGGACAACGGCATCACACCAGACACACAATATTTGTGTGACCGGTGTGAAGCATTGACTGGGCGTAGGACGGCGTCATGGTGGCACGACGGCATCTTCTGGCCAGAAGAAAAGATTACGTGGAATGTACGGATGGACATAGCTTAATTTTAGAGGAATTTAGACGGAGAAATGGCTAGAATCGGAGTTCAAACAGAAGAGTTATGGAATTTTGAACGATGGGATATATTTTTGGAAAAGAAAAAGAATATTTTTGGAATATTCCAAAATCCGAATTTTGGGTAAACAGGAGAATAAAATTATATTTTTGGATTCTGTAAGAACAGAAAATATCGTGGATCTCTCGTGAGCAGTGCTAAGTGCTGGTGTCAACGGTCCGCGCCTACAGTGTCGCATGTGGCACCGACTTGTAGGCGGGCCTTGAAAATGGCGAAACTCAGACCACCGGTATGGTTGCGTACAGCTCAATTGAAGATGAATTTAGGAAGAAGAATCGACGGAATAGGAGTTTATATAAAAAAACATGTTGGCTTTGGAAGTGGGTGGATTTGGAAAATGGATGGTACACGATTGTACCATGCTTCGAAACGCTAGCAGGACTTTGGGTTCAGCGTGATTAACAAGTGAGTTAATCACGTTTTGGCTAACAGAGCGTCTGGGCGGCCGGCTGCTAGCGCGAGCACACACAGGCGAGATCAAGGGGCTGGGCCCACGTGTAAGATGATTATGAACAGGCAGGCCCGAGCGAAGCAGCCGCTCGGTTTTTGCCTTTGCGCCAACGAGCGAAGTGGCCGGGGCTCGCCGGGGCTTGCCCAGAACGGCGACTCGGCCATCTTTCCCAAATCCGAGCATACCGGGAGAGAGGGGAGAGGGAGGAGAATCTTCCCTGCCGGTACTTGCTGCGAATAGAGGGGTGAAGAGAGATGGCCACGGGCGGCCATGGCCGCGGCGAGGTGCTCCGCGGGCAGCCCAGTACAGGCCGGGGCAAGAGAAATTGGAGCCGTGCGGAGGTGGAGGGAGGTGTGGTGGTGCTCATGGTGGCAGCAATCGAACTCTAGCGGCCGGTGGGTGGGGAATTTCGGCCGGCGGCGTGTGCGTTGGTGAAGAACAGAGCATGCTCTGCGTGAGGAAGGCCACAGCGGCGCGTCACCACGCCGGGGATTTCCCGGGGCGGGTTCGGGCCGGGGAGTGGTGGTGTGCTCTGCGGCTAGCGGCGCCGGAAGTGCCGGGGCTGGTCGCAGCGTGCGGTGTGCGTGTAAGGAGGCTCGCCGGAGCGGAGCTCGGCAGTGCTATGGCGCGGCACCGCGCCGGGGATTTCCCGGGGCGGGTTCGGGCCGGGGAGGGGTGGTGTCCGCGGCGGGCAACGCCCGGGTGAGCCGGGGGCTGGTCGCGGCGGCGTGTGCGCGAGGAGCGGCGGCGACGGCCGGGCGTCCATTTTATATGACATATAGGCAGGGGGACGAGGCACGGACGAGGGCGGGGCTAGCATCCGAGCCGGCGCGTTGGAAGGACGGCGGGGCTGGCGGCGGGCCAGGGTGGCGCGCAGAGGGGCCGGGAGTGGTGGCGCAGCGGGGCCGGGCGGTGGCTCGGCGGGGCCTCGCGGCCGCGGGTGGTGGGGTCGCTGCGGTGGCGCAGTGGGGTCGGCTCGGCGGATGGCGGGGCCGGCGCGGGCCGGGGCAGCGTGCGGCGTCGCACGCAGTGCGCCGGGGAAGAAGGCAAGGGGGGGGGGGGGGGCGCCTGACGGGCGGGACCCGCAGGGCAGTGAGAGAGAAGGGAAGGTGGGCTGCGGTTGGGCTAAATTGGAGAATATGGGGAGAAGGGGGTGGGCTGCGGTTGAGGAATTTGGCCCAAGAAGATTTTTCCTTTTTTCTGAATTTAGGTATTTGGAAATTGGAAGGAATTTTGAGAAGAGTTTTGTGGGGACTTTGTGGGAGACTTTTGTGGAGAATACCTTGGAGGTTTTGGTGGAGGGTATATTGGATTTTTGTTGAGCTCACATTAATCACACACAACAAACAAGTAAGGTTTTTGAAAAATAATTTTGAATTAGGGTAAGATTAGAAGAAAATTTTACGGGGCTAAATTTCGGGGTGTTACAGACGTCCTCTGTCCCCGACGACTGGGCAGGAGATGGCCATGGATGCGGCCCTCAGGCACGGCCTCATCGTTCCAGGCCGCCCACGCGCTGTTTCCGCCGGAGGCGGCGGCAACCGCAGACGTTGCCGCGGTGTTGCACCTCTGGCGACTGACGGAGCTCAAGCAGAACGTGAGGACGGTCCGCATCCTCCATCCTCGACGCGGCGATGAGCAGGCCGCGATGCTGCTCCGAGCAGTCGACGCACGGCGCGGCTCCGCGCACCGGGCGGCCGGCGCGCAGCGCAACTCCCACGGCTAGCCGGGATTGGCTGGACGCGCGCAGAGCGCCCATCATTTCTCCCCTGTGCCACCGAGCCATGGAGATGAGGTTGAACAGGGTATGACGTGCGGGCCCAGCAAATAACGGCGATGGCACACAGGGAAGCTAAAATCTAAACTGATGGCACAGAAGGAAGTGTATAATTTTCGATGGCACATAAGGAACTGATATAATTTTTGATGGCACATAGGGAATTTACTCTTGATTTGTGCCGTACTAAGTTGTTCAATATTCGAGAACGGAGACAATATTCAAGAACGGATTAGGGTCACAATGTTTTGAAAACTGTGTCACTGTCTAAAACGATATGTAATTTAATTTGGTTTTGGATGGAGCATATGTTTAATTTGCATGGAGGACCTCCTCATTCATGTGTGTATAACCGCATATTTTCCTGGATCGGAGGAACATGGATGAGGGGAACCACCTAGGGCAAATTACTGAAATGACATGATAGAATCATTTTCGGTTTAAGAGACAACAACAGGACGATTGAATGATACTCCTTGTACATAGCAGCTATATATCCGGCCAGGTGAAGCACATGCATGGATGTTGTGTCGTTGTCGCCAGGCTGCCATGTTTGCTGTAATGCCCCGAAATTCGACCCCAATAAATTGTCCTCTAATCTCTCGTCTAGCTTCAAAATAAATTTCAAAAATTTGTTTGAGTGCAAGTGTACAGTTTTGAGCTCACCTAAAATCATCTCAAGCTCCTCAAATATCTCTGAAAAATATCCTCTCAAACCTTTCCCAAAATATTTCTCAAATCTTCTCCATCAAAATCCATTCAAATTCTTTGTCCAAATCCAAATCTGAAAAATGGAGAATCCTCTCTCTTTCTCACTTGGGCCGAAACCCACTTCCCCCCTCTCTCGGCCCACCTCCCCGTGGCCCAACTCCCTCTCCCCCTTTCCCACGTGGGCCTCGCCACCCCCCCCCGGCCCACTTCGCCCTCTCCTTCTCCGGGCCCAAGACGACGGCCCAGCTGGCCATCGTCTTCCTCCCCCCTGTTCCTTCCCTGCCGCTTGGCCACCGTGCCATCCGCGCGCCGCGCACGCCGCGCCGTCCGCGCTTGCGCCCTGCCGCTACGCGCCACGCGCGCGGACCTCTACCACACTCCACCACCTCACTGCGCCTCGCCGGGCCCCTACATGACGCCGCCCGGTCTCGCCAGCACGCGCACTCCCGCTGCCCACCGCGTGCAATAAAAGAGGCCGAGCTCCTCCACCCCGCGCCGCTCCTCCTCCCTGCTCCCACTGGCGCCGCCCGCGCCGCTCGCCTCGACGAGCCGCGCCGACGCTGCCTCCTCCATCCCGAGCTCTCCCTCCCCGCGCTGCTCTTTCCCTCTCGCCTCGGCCGGCCTCGGTTCACCTTAGCTCGGAGCCGCCCGACGCGAGCATCCTTTCCCCCTGCTCCACTCGTGCCGCCCGCGCCGCTCGCCCGTGCGACGAGCCGCGCCGACGTCGCCCTCCTTCCTACACGGCTCTACGTCGCGCGCCGCCCCGGTGAACGCCGCGGACGCCAAACCCCGTGCCACTCCGTGTCGCTCACCTCCATTGAACGCCGCCGGCGCGCACGCAAGCAATACACCACCTACCGGCCACCATAGACCGATTCCCTCAGCATGGAGCACCCAACCACCACCCACCACCGTCTTCCGACCTCAATCGACTCCTCCGTCGCTCTTGCCACGCTCTCCGCGTACGCCCGCGGCCATGGCCGCCGGCGTCCGTGGGCGCCCCCGCTCCGCGCCCCTCCTCCTGCTCGGAGCGCCTCGGACGGACTCGCCTTGTCGCCCTCGTCGCGCCGGTGCCCTCGGCCCGACGAGCGGAGACCGGGAGCGCCACCTCCGGCGTGCCCCGGCGAGCTCCTGCGTCTGGCGACGGCGTCGGGAGCTGGCCGAAGCCGTCTGGCTCCCGTGCGCCCGAGCCGGCTTGCCTCCCTGCCTGCTGCGCCAGTTGGGCCGGCCCAACAGGCCCCCTGGTGCGCGTGGGCCAAGGGAAAGGCCAGGCCGAAAGAGAAAAAGAAAAAAAGGCCTGCGTGGGCCGAATTTCCCTCGGGCCAGACCCCGAGTTCGCCAAGAAAAGTCTATTTCGACCCCCTGAACTGTCCAGACAGTTCCAATCTACTCCCTGCCATAAATCGTTCCATATCTTTCCCGTTCTAGCTCCGATTCATGTACTTTTTATAATATTCCCACACAATCCGCCGACCACGACACTTGAAGATCCACGGTCTCCGTCGTTTTTGGGTCGACCCGCGACGACGGGACTAGGGCACCTGTGGCAAGCCACTTGTGCACTAGTTCCGCCCTCGCCGATCGGTTCACTGAAGACCCGGTTTGGTTGAACCGAACCGGACGGTTGCCAAACTCTACCCCTGTCCCCGTACTGCGGACGACAGGAGGAGATGGTTGGCACCGCCCGAGTTCGTCGTTCTCTCCCTCACCGCGATGTAAGCCCATCGCGCTGCGGGAGTAGACCGAGCCCAACCGGAAGGAAGAGTTGGACCGCACGCGCCAAGGTTTGGCCCGTGTCGTCTCTCTCTTCTTCCAAATTAACCTTTATTGCCGACATGCTGTCCTCATGCTGCCGGAAAATCCGTCTCATGAGCCCGGCATGGATGGCTCTAAAGATCAAACTCTTGATATCTAAAAGGGGGCCAAACGTGCCATTTATCCGTTTGACTCCCGCTCTATTCACATGCGAAACCATAAGGATATCTTTAGCTCCACAAAACCCATATCTTGATGAGCTCAGATTGTACCTTGATTTGGTGTGTTTTGCTTGTCTGTACGTGTAGGCTTTCGCGGAGAGCCACTCGGTTCCGTCTCTGAAATGGTTGATTCAGAGACCGGGACAAGAGTTTAATGGTGCAACGACCGTCGTACCGGCTACCTCGACGGAATGAATGCAAGTCCACTGGAATCCTCACTTGATGCATAAATTACCCAGTTTTTATATACACATCCTATTGCCTTGTATGAACGATAAAACTTGCATGTTTTGCTGGCTAAGGTAAACATAGTAGGATATAGCCTCCTGAGCCACCTTAGAGGTAGTGCGCTTAGATGGATCGCTCACTCAATTATATACATTAATCTTGATGAAAATGATGGGAATATGGTGATGGGTGTGGACGGATGTTTTCAGTAAAACATGGGGTAAGACCCTGGCAGACGACTTCGGTTGTTGAAGCCACTACGGGGTAGAAACCCCGGGGATACGTTATCACGGATGCCCCGGAGTCCGGGTCCTTGTTGCGAGGACTGGACTGGTGTTGGCTCAGATGATGAGCATGTGTGGGAGCTCTACCCTCAAGGACCGAGTTGACGTTTCATCTTGCCTAACTCATTTAGTGCAACCACTCGAGGTTGTATGCGGCAACCCTCGGTTAGAACCCGCTTTGGACAAACCAGGCGTAAGCCGGTGTGCTGGGATGCATGAGAGATTGGGAAAGGGGCGCGGTTGCATGGCTGCGGTCAGGGGTCAACAGTCGCGTGGCTGCGGGTCTGAGCGACAGGTGGTCCCGCGTCTCTCATGGCTGAGTTTGGGGATTCCTTGCGGGGGAAAAACCGGCGAGCGGAAAGGGGCCACATGACGATGTGTGTCCTGGACCAAACTTGTGGGTAAAGTGCGCACCTCTGGCCAGAGTACAATTAAATCTATCATGATAGTCCGCTGTCCACTGGTATGGACAAACGAGTTACGGCTTGGTTTCTGAAACTAGCATCTTATAAAATGTGGGATTTTTGGGATGGGATCAAAATGATGGTTTTGAGGCAGCTGCGGTTGCCGAGGAGGTGTGTGTGGAAAATGTGATGGCATGCGTGCCATGAGCCGCGATGGACCGGCAAGTCCAGTGGCAACCTCTTTTGGGAAAAAGATGTTTTCTCAATTAAAACTGAGAACTAAGGAACCCTGCATATGCAAGTGTTTTACTGCAAATTTATCCTTCAGCTCCAGATATATCTTGCATATAGTGATAGCTTTTACCCCCCTCTTCCTATGGAGGAAGGTGGGCTCGCGGAGTACGTTTGTACTCACCCTTGCTTTGTTGTTGGTTTACAGAGCAAAGAAGACCATGGACGTGTGAGGGTTACGGCCTGCTTTCCAACTGTGTTCGTGTGGGAAAGTATGGGTCGCGCTTTAAAGTTTTCCGCTGCAGTGTTTTTGGGCTGCGCCCCGTTTGGTCTGTCCCGTTAGGGCGGATCTGTATACATCTGATGAACAAATGTGGTTACCATAACTCATGAAAATGGTAATAATACACCTTTTAGTCCTGCTTAAGGGCGGGACGCTTCATTTGCCCGTGGGTGTCTTGCGTAATACAGTAGTACTCGTATATAGTGGTGCGTAAAACGGTTAATTTCATGTTGGGTGTTGTGTCGGGCCGTGATTAATTGAGAAAAAGGAGAGGATCAACATTATTGTCTTTCACCCACGTCACACGGGCAATCAACTGCAGCGTTGAGAAACGAGGTATACTAATTAATAAAGGAAAAACTGCGCGCCTGCTTATTACCAACAAATTGGGACACCTGTTGCCCCATCGGTTGGCATTATGATCATCATCATCATGTAATTAATCACCTCACCTAGTCCTGGGGTTCACTGTTAGACCAACTCCAGCAGATAAGGTATCCCACCCATCTATCCACTGTTCCAACTACTCCTCTCTCTATGAACAGTGTCACTGCAGCGTCGTTTTGTACTGTACCCGGCCTTTTACCTTGTCTGCTGGAGTCGGTCTTAGTGTGGGGTGCGTACTAAGCAGAATTCAAGTAATCAAGGAAACGGTTTGTCTATTTAATTTGACGCATGGCTTTCTTGTTACAAGTGTACTACCTGATGTATTAATCCCAAATACGCAGAGTTTTGACACCTGGCCGTCTCTAAGCACACAGAGAAGAGCGAGAGATGTGGGGCATGTTTGGATCCGATCCGAGGTTCGGGTCCGAGAAAGAAAAGGACTGGAAAAGGCGGCAATGGGAACGCAGGGCGCACATGGTTGCAGAGCCCACAGCAGGCTGGGGCGACGGACGGCCCTTTGCTTTGCTTTCCTGCCTGGCTGGTGCAGGCGTGCATGGACTGATGACTCTTCCAAAACACTTAGGTCTGTTTGGCAGTCGGCCCCATCAGTTTGGCTAGCCCAGTTAGGCCAGGCTAGATATGGTAGCTAGTTTTGTACGATGCTAATTTGTGTCTGGTTATTGTTGGCCAAAAAAAATGTACAAAATTGATTTTTTCGGTAGTAGGCTGGCCACGCCCGCTCTCCCTTTCCTTCCCGCTCGCTCCGCTATGCCTGCACCGTCGACGTCGCCGCTCCTTCGCGCTCTCTCTGCCGCCCTGGTCACGCCGACCCGCCGCTCCTCCACGTCCTCGCCGCCGCCGCGCCTACTCGCCACACGTCGCCGCACCTGCTTGCCGTCGCCGTGCCGAGGCAAGCTCGGGCCGGCGGGAGCCGATCTCCGCGGCGGGAGAGGGGAAGGAGAGGGGCGGCACGAGCTCGGCAGGGCCAAGCGGCGGGGCGAGCTCGGCAGGAGAGAGGGGAAGGAGAGCGGATCTCCTCATGGCTGCCGTCGCGCTACTCCCACCCTCCTCATGGCCGACGTGCCAAGCGGAGCGCAACAGGGTCAGGGGAGGCCGGGCCACGGAAAAATCATCGATTTGGTGATTTTCCTGGAGCCACCCTCCCGAGCCTGAGATGGCCGCGCGGGGCTTGGCTAGAATCCGGACTGGGGCAACCAAACATGGTCCTCGGCCTACCGTGGCCGGTCTCCGGCCCTAGCGCAGCGGCCAAACACCCGAAGGAAGACTCCCCAGAGACGCCTTGTGTTCCTTCCCTTGAGAAGGCAATGCTTCATGCTTGCAACCTACCGTCCGTCGTGACAGTGGACTAATTAAAAGCTTCCGGTCTATCCTGACGTGTGGGACCCACTTGTCAATAATAGAATTCGAATTGGAGAAGCAGTCCACGCAAAACCCAGATCACATGCGCTCTGTTTTCAACGTTCTATATATCGATTGAAAGCTAAAATCATAACCTATCCAACCAAATTAAACCACATTAAAATTCGCCCTCAGTCAACGGAACATGTCGAAACAATGTGACGTGAAATTTATTCACGAATCGGATTCGGAATGCAGAAAGAGTCCACGCAAAAACGGACGCCCAAATCACATACAGACTCCGTTTTCAACATTCTATGTACCAATGAAAAGCTAAAATCATAACCTTTCCAACTCAATTGAAACCACATTAAAATGCTCTCAGTCAATAGAAATCGTCGAAAAATATGATGTGGAATTTATTCGCAAGGCTGATTCAGACGGCAGGAGTAGCATATGCGAAACTTTCGCTCGCAGGCAACAGAAAAATTCGAAACAATAAGGCATGGAAAATTTATTCGTGAGGCATATTGTAATATGTATTGATCTAAAGGTGTTTCAAAAAAAAAATTTCTTCCATTGCAATGCACGGGCATTTTGCTAGTCTAATAATAAAACAAATAAGGATTCATGGTCCGTCGTGACAAGTGGGACCAAATAAACGTATCCGGTCCATCCTGATATGTGGGACCTGTTTGTCAATAATAGGATTCGGACTGCAGAAGCAGTTCACGCGAAAACGAACGCCCAGATCACGTATGGATTCCGTTTTCAACATTCTATATGTTGATTGAAATCTAAAATCATAATCTTTCCAACCCAATTAAAACTACTTTAAAATTCGCTCTCAATCAACGGAAATCGTCGAAACAATGTGACGTAAAATTTATTCACGAACTGGATTCGGACTGCAGAAGAAATCCACGCGAAAATGGCGACCAGATTACATACGGACTTCGTTTTCAACATTATGTATATCGATGGAAAGCTAAAATCATAATCTTTTCAACCCAATTAAAGCTACTTTAAAATTCGCTCTAATCGCCCCTGGTTTTTGTTCTTCATAATTGATTCTATGGAAATTAAGTCGACGTAGCAGACGTGCTTCCACTAGCCGGCTTCTTCGTCGCCCCGCCGGCTGCTACATTGACTTGAGGGCTCTGCCGCCCGGCTAGCGATGTGCTTCCGCTAGCCGGCCTCTTCGTCGCCCCGCCGACTGCCGGCGAGCTCGACAACATCGTCGACCAGTGTATCACCGAGACGATACGGCCGGAGTCGCTCAAGAAGTTCGCGGACACCGCGGAGAAGTGCATCGCGGAGCATGGCGTGGAGAGGCCGGCCATTGGGGACGTGCTCTGGTGCCTCGAGTACGCGCTGCAGCTGCAGGAGGCGTCGCCGGACAGATCCGGCACAGACAGCACGTGGGTCGTTCCTGGGAATGCGACCAAATTCCAGCGCAATCAGTCGACGGCCAGGACTGAAGCTATGTCCAAGAACTTGGGGGACCTAGATGGCATGTCCATGAGAACAGTTTTCTCAAAGATGATCAAGAGCGAGGATGGTAGGCGAAGCAAGACTATGTTGCGTCTTCGCATCATCAAGAATATCTTAGTTTTGATCACATATGTAAATTTCAGCAATCAATGTACCTCCACACTGTCCAGTCCGTGTGGTCATTCTGCTTGGTCATCTTGAATACAGATGCCATCCTAGGGAAAGATCTCGTAAAGAATCACTGGGTGTCGTCGGTATTTGTATACAGAGATGCGGTGAGTAATCGAACACTTTTCAATAGTTATCTATGGAGTAGTTTTGTCAGTGGTGAAGCCAGGACAAAAATTTAGGAGGGACAAAAACACTCTATATACACTAGATTAATATTAAGTTTGTTCTTCATAATTGATTCTATGGAAACTAAGTCGACTAGCAGACGTGCTTCCACTAGCCAGCCTCTTCGTCGCTCCGCCGACTGCTTCGTCGACTTGGGGCTCCGCCGCTCAGCTAGCGACGTGCTTCCGCTAGCCGGCCTCTCCATCGCCCCGCCAACTACTTAGTCGACTCTATGGCTCCACTGCTTGGCTAGTGACGTATTTCCACTAGCCGGCCTCTTTGTCGACTTCTACATCGACTCGGGAATTTTTGAAGACCACCTGACTACTTGACCCTTAACCTATTTATGCCAAATAGCCTGAGGCTCGGGGGCTATAGGGTGGATACCAGCGAAATCTTTTGAAGACTTCGACAAGTTTTTACATGCTGAAGACCAGTCGTTCAGATGTTTTGGTCATTGTATATTGATTCAAACCTTCAAACCAATTGCTACGCAAGTCGACATGAAGCTTGGGGGCTACTCTATATGTTCATCTAGCGATGACCTCCATATAGTGATATGTTTTCTTGGAGGCATCATGACGACCTGAAGACCTTCAAGACGATTTGTACCAAATCCTCACGAAGCTCGGGGGCTTGTGGGCGTCATGTACCCATGGGTACCTCATGTAGATGATTTGTAACCACTCCGTGATATGGGCGGAGTGAGCTGTCTTTAGAGCCCACGATGTAGGATGGTGTGGGCTGATAACTGTAATCCAACTAGGACTTTTGACTTGTACCCCAAGCTCCTTGGTCTATATATGGGGAGTTGGGAACCCTAGTTCGAGATCTCCAGGATCATCCACTAGGTCACAATAACCTAGGGTCGACAGGCTTAAGCAATACAATCCACACACCACCATACTGGACGTATGGTATTACGCGATTTAGCGGTCCGAACCTATCTAAATCGTTGTGTTCTTCGTTCTGTACACCATCGCGATCTCCTTGCCAACCCTATACCGATCTCTAAACCATCGCGGTGGTCTATCCCGTGGTGGGCTGATGGTACTAAGCACCGTCGTTTACGAAGGATAGAAACTTCTCATTGTATTTATTTTCTATAAAACCCATCTTACTTGATGAGTCACTGCGACCAATAGGCCATGTTGATGAATCCATCGACATATCAATATCCTTCTATGTATTTAATTGCTCCATGACCGTTGCCACTCACCGCCAGTGACCACTATTCTCTTGAACTCGTGGCCTTCTGTCTCTCCCCTTGGTGAAACTGATGAGATGCATCTTGAGATGTGAGGAATTCCGCATAAATCCCATCCTCCATCAAACTCACATGCTGCTTAGGTGAAAACCGTAGCCATATTGGATGGCCACTTTTACTGTTGGCATATCTGGTTTAGACCTCAAGTAGGGTACTTTAAAGGATTAAGGTGCCAAATTTGCATTTCATCATGTATTCTAATGTACTTTAAAGGATTAAGGCAGTGTTACACGGACACTTGTATCTTTTTTTTGCCGAGTTGGTGTGTGTTGCAATGTCAGACTCGCACCCAACACTTCTGGACACGTATTTGACACCTTGAGAAAGAATCTTGTTGTTAAGGGGGAGAGGAAGCTCATGGACACAAACTCAGAGTAGAAGAAGGGCATAAGGCAAGGATAGGTGTGTAGGAGTATATAACGAAGTGCATTGCAGGATGGTTTGATGACCATGTTATAGCAGTATAGTGAAGCGAATAGACAGGGTTGTTAACTCCCTGTTGGGTGTTGTGTTGGGCCGTGATTAGTTGAGGCAAAGGAGAGGATAAACATATATGATTGTCATTGTCTTTCACCCACGTCACACGTACGGGCAATTAACAGCGCGTTGAGAAACGATCGAGGTAAAGGAAAAACCGCGCGCCTTCTTACCAACAATTTGGGACACCTGTTGCCCCCATCGCGGTTGGCATTATTGATGATGATCATCATCAAGGTAATTAATCACCCTCGCGGGGTTCACTGTCAGCGTGGGGTGTGTGTACGTAAGCAGAATTTTGAGTAATCAAGGAAACGGTTTGTCTCTTTAATTTGACTGTTTTTGCACGGCCTTCTTGTTACACGTGTACCTGATGTAGACATGTAGTAATCCCAAATGCGCAAAGTTTTGACATAGCCGTCTCTAAGCAGAGAGAGAGAGAGAGCGCTGATTGCTGATCCGAGGGCCGCCCGGGACCGAGAAAGAAAAGGACTGGAAAAGGCGTCAATGGGAACGCAGGGCGCCTACTGCACGGCCGGCCCACGGGACGGGACAGCACATGGTTGCAGGACCGCCATGGGCAGGCAGAGCCCACAGCAGGCTCAGGCGACGGACGGACGCCATGATACGGTTTCACACTTTGACGACGTGCCCAGTCGCGCTTTCTTTCTTTCCTGCCTAGCTGGTGCGGCACGCAAGGACTGATGAGGGCTCCAGTCCAGTCCAAAGACTCTCCGGAGACGCTTGTTCTGGGCTCTGTTTCTTTCTCTGCGTAACTTTAAAGCTGCATAAGATCCTATATATGCTAACTTAAGCCAACACAGTGGATACAGCGTAACGGTGTTTGGTTTTGCTGTCCAAATTAGCCAATATTGATGTTTAGTTTCACTATCTAAATTAGTCAATATTGTTAAGTTCGTGTTTGGTTCACATTAAGATAACGAAAAACAATAAATAAAAATTTTAAAATAAAAAATATCACAAGTGTGATATAGTTTTGTCCATAAAAATGTTATAAACTTAAATATAAAATTGGTTTGGTGATTATGTTTTTTAATCGAGAGATATAACACAAAAACGATATGAAAAAAGAGTTCCAGCAATGCAGCGTAACATACCATTTTTGCATTGCGTAAGCCTGCTTTAAGCTTTATGCAAGAAAACAAATATTCATTGGCGGCATAGCTGAAGCCTGGATAAGACTGAGTTCAATAGGACTTCCTATTCTCACTCCCTAAACACTATTCCAACTGCCTCTTTCTTTATGCAGCATTTATATCAAACAGTGCAAAACAGTATTTAAAAAACCTATATAAAAAGTCTCACTAAACTCAGCCCAGCCGAAACGAACAGACCCGTAGATGACAGAGGAGCGATCGAAGCCACGTACTGGAGAATGTAGAGTGATGAGCTGAACTGGTATCTTCCGTGCAGTGTGTGTTCATTGTCTGTGGTACGAGTAGTACCCTGATGGGAAGGAAACGATGCCAGTCTACTCGAGAAGGTCAAGCACTGCCTGCCAGCCAATGTTGTGTTGAACAAACATGGGGCAAGAAGGAAACAAACATTGCTGTGGTGGCTGGCTGGCTGCCATGCACTGCTGGCAGCCTGCAGGTCCCGGTCAAGCTGAACCAGACCCTACTCCGGGCGGTCCAAAGGAACGACAGGTCAGTGCAGGCAGCGAGCGGCTGCCATGCACTGCTGGCAGCCTGCAGGTCCCGGTCAAGCTGAACCAGACCCTACTCCGGGCGGTCCAAAGGAACGACAGGTCAGTGCAGGCAGCGAGCGAAAAAAGAGAGCCCCATCCCCATGGATACCCCACCTGCTGGCTGCCGCTCCCATCAACAGCGATATGAAACTATGTACAGCAGAATGTGTAAATACATTGTATATTTATTATTGTATTTAATTTCTTTTCCATAAACAGTGTCACTATAGTGTATAGACAACCTATTTATCCAACCCTTACCGTAGTCTGATGAGCAGACGTGTACCGCCGCTGGTGACTCGAATTTTGAGACTTGGATTTTGTTGCCATCGGTGTGAGATCTGGAGGCATACTACTGCTACGTACTAGCACAACTGACGCATGTTTTCTTCCCCCTTGATTGTAGAAAAACGGCTCCTATAATCAAGTCTCTTAGGCCATATGCAGCAAAATGTATAAATATATTGTGTATTTATTTTTTCAACTATCTCTTTTTCTGTGAACAATATCGCTGCAGTGTATGGACAATCAATTTATCCAATTCAGTGTAACTGCTCTATAATAATCGAGTGAGTTGATTTAACCTCGACGTACGGCTCATAAATGATGGACACCGAATGTTCACCTAGTACAGCAAAGCAGCGGGCAGAGAAATTAAAAACTACGCACGCCCCAAAGCTGATTCTTCTCCCAGAAGAAGCGGACGCATCCTCCGCCTCCCGCGTGATATAAAAATAAAATAAATGTAATCCACCTGACTGATGCCACGAATTACGAGCACAAACGAACAAAAACGCCGCTCCGAGGTGGGACGTGGGATCAAAAAAACTCACAGATCGTAACAGCAACGAACAATAAAACAACCCGCACCGATTCCACGTGCTACACGGGGCGGAGCGAGCGCCGAATCGAGCCACACAGAAGAGCGCATCGACGCCAAAATCAAATGGGGGCCGAACGATCCATCGATGATAGAATATCTCAGTAGCCAGCAAAGTCACTCGATAGCAGAGTATCTACAAGAGGGGAGCATGCAAGGACCAGATCACACCACACACACGACCATCGTCCATCCATCCACCAGGGACACCAGATCCGACCAAAATGCGACGACGAGCAACCAATCTCTCTCCTACTGCATCATCTACCGAATGACAATAAATAGCATAGTAAATAAATAGATCTAGACGGCGGGCGGGTGGCGGCGGCAGTACTGCACCGGAGGCGAGGCGTCCGTCCCTCCGTCCCCGTCGGCGCCTCGGCGGCTCAGTGGCGGACGGCGGCGAAGAGGAACGCCGCGGCGGAGGCGACGAGCGCGGCGGCGAGGGGCGGCGCCGCGGCGCCGGCGGCGGACACGGGGCTGGGCGCCGGCGCCTCGGCGGCGGAGGCCACCGACGAGAGGGCGAGCGCCGCCAGCACGGCGACCACGGCCAGGGCCTTGCTGGATCCGACTCCGGCCATTGCTTTGCCTTGCTTCGAGTCTGGCGACTGGCGGCGGCGGCGGCGGCGAGAGGATCGGTTGGTTCTAGAAGAAGGGGAGGCGGCGGCGGCGTTCGATCTCTGCTGCTTGTTTGTGCCTGCCTGCTGGGTGGGGAAAGGTGCGGGGGCTAGGCTAGGCTATTTATAGACGAGGTGGGCAGGATGTGACAGCTGGCACGGGCGTGATTTTTTTTTTTTTAACGAATTGCTGGTTGGTAGTGGGTTGGAAACCTTCGTGGGGTTCCGCTGCTGTGGAGACTAGAGAACGGAATGCAATGGACGTTCACGTGAGGTTCACGTGAGCAACACTTTGCATTGCTAGAGGCTTCCAGAAACGTCCAGAGGGCGTACGTGTCAGCAGATTCGATGGAGCCCAACGAATCGCCGTGTACGACGTACGTGTTTTATCTTGCGCGCGGGGCGTCGTCACATTTCTTCTCCACCGTCCCGTGTACCGTTTTTAGAGGAGGTTTGAGGGGGAGCGGCACTAGCAGATGGAGTGCGAGGCTTGCAGATCGCCACTGCCCACTTGCATGCATTAATTATACTAGTCCTACATTAGTATTAGTATACTATGACATGTATACGCTTGTAAAGTATACGTGCATCGTCGCTGGTGCGTATGTTATATATACGGTGAACGTTACAGCAGGGGTGGCTGCATGTATAATGCGTGCAGAGTACACTGGAGTACGCGACGTAAGTGGTCTGTATACTGGCGTCGCATGGCATGGAAACGGCGCGCCGACGTTTGATTTGGAGGGATCAGACCATCCCTAACTATTGTTTAAAAAGTTTGTCTATCTACTATTTCTTCACTAATCCAGTTACTTCTTTCTGTATCGACAGTAGCGTTACAGTGTATAGACAACTATTTTTCTCGATCCATTGGAGATGGCCTTAATTTGGCTGCCCGATGTATCTATCGCCCGTCTGTCCGTTTGCTTCGTCGCCAAGGGAAGGGAAGGGAAGGGGACGGGACAGCATATGCAGGCAGCATAGAACGCCACCAAATTAAAGCGGCGCAGCCTGGTGCGTGCGTGCGTAAAACGGAGAGGAGAAATGAAAAGGATCGGAGGCGCGTCGTCGTCGCGTCCGCATTTCCATCACATAAAGTATATCGATATATTCCTTCCTTTTGCGCGCGGCCTCACACTTGGCGCTGTGCAGTGCAGTCCCAAAAGGCAGTGGCAGGGGAATTGGGGGAAGGAATGATTCAAGTTCTGTGTGCTCGCTCCGCTGATCTCTCGTCATCTTAAATCATTTAGATACTGTTCCTATCATCAATTAATCCAGACTAGCCAGTAGCCACACGGATATATCATCATACATACATATGCATCGCAACAAAAGGCTAAACCATTTGGTTTAGTTGTTGTTAGTCTTTTCGCAACAGCAAAGCAGCAAGTACTGTGCGTGTGTACAGCTCGATCGCCTAGCTTATTTGAATTAGCTTAGCACAAGCTCTGGAGACAGTAGAACACTGCCCAACACCTAGTGTTGTACGCTTGCAACAGCAATAATATTCGATGCAACTACTGCAACCATATCGCACGCCAGCCAGGGGGTATAGTACTACGTACGGTGGTTGCAGCTTTGGTGTCACGCCTAGCTGTCGAACCTACACATACACCCCTGAGCCACACCACACGCCCACTGCACACAGTCTCGCCGATCCAAGCTAGCTTAATTGTGTTCAACGCACCATTATTATTGCTTCCCCCTTTCAATCAAACCAACTTAACATAAATTCTGCCTTGAACCACCCCCTCCGCGGTATCAACATGATTTGAGTTTGCAAAGTTTGCATTAACCATTGACTCATCATCTTCCATTACATTGTACAATTGTACTTCATGCGCGATAATAGGTGATGAGCACGATTGATTGCAGCTCTAACAATATTAATCTGCAGTCCTTGTTATGAGTTGTTATACCTCCTAAGTTAAAACTTCTCTAACTTTAACAATAATATAAGTCTATAGAAAACTGCAACATCAAACCATTCCCAAGGATACACCCCATGTAATTAATATATACAAGATATGGCCTGCACAGCTCTCTTTCACGAAAACGGAAATCACTACTCCTCACGGGTGTTATTTTGTTTTGGATGGTACCCCATGCGTTGCTGCTAAAATTCTTAAATTATTTTTAAAATGAAATTTGAAGGTATAAACATCAATACAATTTTAAAAGATAATACCTTTGATAGCAAGTTCATCTTAAGATGATACTCATATATCTAGACTAATAGTTGTATGCATGGATATTATTGGTCACAAAGAATCGATGGAAGACATCAATAGAGGTGTTTAGTAGATGATGACATGTCATTTAATGTAGTGGACTCCTAGATGATGTCAGCTTGCTTGTTGAGAGAAATAAAGTTAACGAAGGTTAGTGGCCTTCATTTATATAGGTTTAACTTAGTGGACTCCTAGATGATGTGGACAGATTGCATGTTGAGAGAAATAGAGTTAATGAAGATTAGTGAGCTTCACTTATATAGGTTATATAGATAGATTGGTTGTGCATTCATCCAATATGATAGATGCTAGCATATTCTTCTATTATATAATTCGGGTTAAAGTTAGATAAATTTAATTTAGGACAAAACTAAAATGGCTTATGATTTGGAATGGGGGTATTATAAAAGTACAAATTGTTAACCAAATTACCTAACAAAATATACAAAAGTTCAATATAAATATGGTAAAATACATCTCTAAAAAGCTGATATGACACTACCCCTATCTCAAAATAATTGTACTCCTAGCTTTGTACTAAGCCAAACTACTCTACTACATTTGAATAGCTTTATACAAAAATATACCAAATAAGCATCACTATATTTATTATGAAATATATTTTCGTTGTATATCTACTTTGTTTCATAAATACTGATAATCTTCTCAATAAATTTAACCAAACTTATAATAGTTAGATAATGGGAAGCGTTGCACATGTCCCCTCTTTGCCACTGCAAAATTGCCATAGCTTGTGCAAGTTTACCAGGTTATGGATGATAGTGGCACAGAAATACAAAGGGATTATCGTATCAGTTTCGCAGTGCCCATTTAGGGCCCGTTTGGATTGGATACATGGGGGAACGCATTCAATCCGTATGTGTTTTGAGGTTGAATTTATCCAAACAGGCTTTTTGAGCATGTTCGGTTACTTCTCTTTTTCCCAAGGTGATTAGGACGATTTATTAGAGGGGATTTTTGACTCTCACAATAAATGATTTAACTCCCTTCAATTTGTGTTCAACGCCTTCTACCAAAGCCTTAGCGCGACACATTTAGGGCTTGCTTGGGAACAAAATATTTTTGTGGTTTTAGAGACAATTCTACAGTATTTGAGAATACCATGGTATTTAGACCAAAATGTGTTTGGAAGCTCTATGTATCTAAAACCATGATACCAATACCATGGTATTTTTAGGGTATAAAAAACTTTGGTCTAGACCAAAGATTCCATTATGGAAAGAAAGTGAGGCCAAATACTATGCCTCCAAACATGTGATAGATAGACCATAGTATTGTAAAACTATGGTTTTATCATGACATTTGATAGACCATGGTATTGTAAAACTATGGTTTTGAAAACTTTGCTCCCAAACAGGCCCTTAGTGGTTGGGGTGGCAGTATCTTTCAATATCTAGGAACATTTACAAATTTCGATTTGATCCTTGTGTCGAGGCCACTTTGCTTTGAGGAGACGCGCACGTCTGAATGCACTCAAAGAAATTTCCCACCAAAAACTGACCCTAGTGCTAGTGAAGGCAAAGCAAAGTATTGATAGTGTGTTTGGACGTGCTTGTCGGTTCGATACTTAGTCGTCGTCAGGAGAAATTGCCGCGCACGTTACGTCGTCGTTAATTAATTAGGAGCAAGCCATGCTATTATACTACCGCCACTAATAACATATTCATATTGACAATTATTCATAAAACAACTGCTACTTCGTTCTCAGCCAAAAAAGTCTACTATACTAAAATTTGAGACTGCATACATTATTTATGCTTCGCATGATTGCTACTACTATAGGTCTCCGCAAGAACCTTGCATGTGCGAGCCAACTGATGAAGAAAGGCGAACAGAGAAGCTTCTGCGGATCTGGCCTTTTGGTTAAATTAAACGAAGATTATATTACTGCTAACTGCTGACCCTTGCTCTGTCACAAACAAAAATTAATCCTTCACCTGCACTAATGTCCGGCATCCCAAACCAGTCCTTAATCTAAGTGCGAGAACCACTAAAAAACATACCGACAGTGATTCCGTGCATATCTTTTAATTGTAGTCCTCACCCTTACCCCATCTCACACTGATATGTGGCCTACGCTCCTTCCCCTTCTGCATGCGACAAAACAACATTCATCCGCTGCCCACACAACAGCACGCTGCCAGACCATGGATGCTGGTGTGCGTGCAACCATCGCATGACCTCTCCCTTTCCGCCTCCCCAATTCTTGTTTGGCGCGCGCGTCGCCAGCGCACGCCGCGCCCGGGCCATGTGAGCGCCGCGGACACGCGCGCCCCGCAGTGGCCCCGGGAGGTAAGTCTGAGCACTGTGCATGAGAACGAGTGGTGCATTACCAATATCATGGTTGCAATTTTTCCTAATATATAGAGACTCTTATTGTGAAATTGATCCTATTCAATTACTGTCCTAACCATCTTTTAAATAACCCACTAGAAAGAGCTAGAAACTTTCAATCTAGTCCAAGCCTCCCTGATATGTGGAGCTAGTTATCACAACACCAAAACCTTTACTTGCAGAAACACTTTGAACTCGTATGGGCCTCTAGCCTCTAGGGCGGTTTGTTCCGTTTTTAAAGATAAATAGTGCATGTGTCTAGTATTTTAATTGTTGTTTATATATTTAAAAAAATTTGGACAAAGTTTAGTGAGTAAAATAGACTTCACTCATAAGGAAAGTAATTCTAGCCAAACAAACCTCCACCCCTCTAAGCTGATCTAGGTAATGAGACCCACGTGCCAGTCATTCTCTACTTTCCTTTCTCTCTTTGTGACATAGCCCTCACGTTTGTTAGTGGGACTACTTTTTCTGCAATACCCCTCTTTCTTCCTGTTGATCTTTTGTACAGCTTGCTCTTGTGTCTTTTTTTGCCATTTTTTTCTTGCCTGAAAGGGTACGTTTCCCACCTCTTTTTCTATTACTCTCTTCATCCTAAATAATGGGATTAGTATTCTTTGTGTTCGTCTACGTTCATATTGAACATATATATATTGTTCACGTTCATATTAAACATATATATAGAATAATATATAGAGTAATGAATAAATTTGAAGACTAAAACACTAACAATGGACGAACGAAGCAGTTAATAATGGATGCCGGTTTATTTAAGAGAAAAAAAGGAGACGTAGACACGCATGTTGGAGCCGCACGGCGAGCCCGGGACAAGTGTGGCGCTAGAGGGCACACGGCACCCATCTCTTGCTGAGCCCCATCCCCCACGTGTCCCTGTCCCAAATAAGTTTCTTGATTTCAGTTGTTTTCGTCTCGCTGCCGGCCAGCCGCTACTACTGGCTTACACTTCCATGAACAAAAGAGCGGCGTAAACTTACTCATGGGAGAGACTTGCTACTTTTTATGGCATAATTGCACTGCATGTGCAAGCCAAAGAAATAAAGAGAAGAAGGTTAAAAGCTCTGCCACTACCACTACACGGAGCTTTCGCTGGAACCGTCCTGTGGTGTTGTTGCTGCAGGCTCCAGCCTTTGCTCTGCCCTGGGCCCTGGTATTCCTAGCCAGGTCCTCTGTCCAGTTGCAGGGCAACCGTAGTACTCTTAACCTAATTGCGGTTGCCTTAACGAAAAACCCGCAGCTGTAGTATTTGCTGGATTCCTTAAATCTCTCTAGGCCTGGGTTCCTTAAATCTCAATAGATATAGTCTTCCCCTTTGATTGAAATCCGGCTCTGTGGACCAGGCTTGCATTTTGAGTCGACAGACTGATGTGTATGTGTTCCATGAAAAGTCCTGCTGGATGGTTGGTTCAGCCACAAGCAACTCTGCTGGGCAGCCTTGCGATGCCAAATCCTGCCCTGGAATCTACGCACAAACAGTCGCAACAGTATTCGGACATGTATACGAGTTCATTCAGAATTTCAGAAAGCATGTGGTTGCTTGACATAGTTAGTGGTGACTCGACCTCCTAAATAGGCCTTTCTTCCATAGAATTGATTGGTGAAATCATAGGAGAGCACAGCGATGAAGTGCATATAGACAGTTCACAGTAGAAGAACAAATAACGGCAGTCCTGTGAATAGTGCGGTCACCAATTGCTCCCAGTCCCAGCATTCGTTGGGATGAGAGATGGGGAACAATTCACAACTAAACAGTGAAAACTGGGATTCTCAACGACCTAATTCTTTCGATAAGCTGAGTACCCACAGTACACCTGCAAGCAAAACGATGTGACAGAAGGAATGAAACTGCTCACTGCTGAAATCACAATAGATTGCTCTATGCTTTAGGGCTTTGTTCGGTTCGGATGAGATTTGCACAATGATAGAGTGGGTTTAGTGAGGCTAAATCCCTTGCAAGTCAAAACCCTTCCCAATCTCTTCCGGTACCATCTCCAAGGGAGATTAACCGAACAAGCCCTTATATAAGAAAAAAAGTCAATAGCTACAAAGCCTACAACTAAAAAAAATTACCTTCAAAACGGAAAACGAATAAATGTTTCATATCACCCAGGGATTGTTTCGAATGCAAGAACCTAACCATTAATGGTCCACTTACCCACAAAAATCAGGAAAAGTTTCACATGTCCCAAACAAAGCTTGAACTTCAGTTGGCGATCATATAGAAATAGCAGCAACGTGTTCTACAATTATGGAAGTACAAACTACACATCGGCTAGCTATAGGGAATATGTACAGCAACGACAAACAGTATTGCCAAATAACTTTCTGACTATGTATGTACACCGGAAACTGGGCACAACTATGGTAGTCTGGTACGGTGGAACAGCTGAAATAATGGGATAAATCTGCTGCACCTATGGTTCAGGCACTAACACCTCCTGACGACTGTAATGGAGCTTGGTGTGGTGGAGCGGCTGAAATATTTCGCTTCACCTGTGCTTCTTAGGCGCTTAAACCATTGTGGATGGAGCTCCAGGGGTTGGAAGGAATGCTGGTGCAAGCCTGAGCAGCGACCTTCGACACTGTGTCAGGAAGGATACCGGCGTTGCAAATGTTTGCAAAGGCACGCATGTGCTTCATCCCATACTGCGCCAACGACCCACATTGCCCTTCAAAAGCACGGACCTGAAGGAAGCAGAGTTTGGTTAGGCATGCAACTATACAGCAATATGAAGAGCTGCTTCATGCTGTAGCTGTAATCATAGTCAATTAGAAGCTTACAATGGACTTGAGGCAGCTCCAATCATCAACCAGAGGTTCACCAGCTGCACGAACGGCCTTCAGAACCCCTGGGCCATCCTCAGAGCCAAACAGAAGGTTTCCCATCAACTCAACGCTGTTGTCAACATGAGACCTGTGGGCCATCACCTCAAGCAATTCCTTCCGAGCATTGTTTTTCTCAGCTGAGCCTTCGGCTGATTTCCGGTACTTCACAGGGTATAAGGAAGCCAATAAGTTAGTTGTTCATACCTATTAGTACAATAATAATTGCGGATATGACACAGAAACAATGTCACTAGCTTCATCATGAAATACAAACCTTCTGCCAGAAGTAAACAAGATCAGCATCACGCTGATTAACAGCTCGTGAGAATGGAGGCAATGAGTTATCTTCCACAAACGTGTTGTCATCGTTAGCAGGGTTTGTGCCAATGTATGAAAACAACTGTTCAACATTCAGGTCCAGTGAACCATATTGCATCACATGGGAACCATAGCTGTATGTGTTATGAACCGATGTCCTATCCTTGACCTGATCAACCAATAAGTTACATTGATTAGGCATATTGAAGCATTATGCTCAATAAATTCAAGTTTGAAATACTCACCAAGTTGTACTGCTGCTTCAGCGATTCAGTTCGCAGATTGTGGAAATCACTGTCAACATTGAGAAATTTCAAATAAGCACAAAAAGAGGAAAGGTCGTATCTCACTTTAAAGTTTAAACATATGAACAAACAATGAGACTATGTACACACCTAATCTACCACGATTTTTTAGAGGCATGGTAAAATTGAGAGCACTAGAAAAGAATAAACGAGTCTAGTTCTCCAGCTACATGGTTATCAGATATGTAGTCTACAAAAGGGCTGTTGTGTGCATAGTTTATCAGTGATCAGTCGAGCTGCAGCAACAGAACGGGTCTGATATAGCATTTGGTCCAGCTCATAGAGTACACTGTGAGCTGGGAAGTACACCACAATAGCTGTTGTTGGCTCATGTTACAACTATTTCATCTCTTCTCTTTATTATGAAGGGAATTGAGCAAAGTGACATATTCAGCTTACTCATTCTAAATTCAGTTCAGTACAGAGCACATGGTCTAGACCAACTGCAGCGGGATATCTTATCATCGTGCAAATTAATAAATTTCTTGCCAAGGATGTGCACCTAAAAGTAGAGCAACACATGCATATCTTCGATCTTTAAAAACATACACAGATATCTTCGGCATCTGACTTTAATTAAAAAAGACAGAGGGTAGTCATGTTATTAGGAAATAGCATCATAGTAAGTGGTTAATCATTTCCAAATAGCATATCCGTACAGTACCTAAAGGACTAACTGACTGACGTGAGTGAAGCCAAAACAGAATTGGACCATTGTGCTACTACATGTGAATTGGTTTGTTAAGACGTGGAGAAGATTTCACAATACCAAAATGGGGTGAAAAACTCGGAAGACATGAAAAATCAAATACCTGTCTTCCATCCAAGCAACACTATACAAGTCTCCCAAGCAGGTGTCATACTCAGGTGGAGGGCTTGGGAACTCGCCAGGACAGTATGTCCCCCAGCTGCTCTCCTCTGCATTTGATGCTGTAGTCGCATACACATTGATGTCATTTGGCAGAAGGCCCTCAAAGATGCTCCCAGATTCACATGCTTCAAGGTAAAAGACCTACAGACAGTGAAAGAACACGTGTATACTTCATGCATCAGCATCACAACACAACAGAGCAGATATGAGCAACAAATTGATCCAATACCAGGCTTTTGTAGGTCCCGGCAGCATGCTTCTTCTTCAGAACATCTACAAGGTCATCACCATAGAGGTATGGATAGGTAGGCATCCCTGCAATTTTTTTTCGCAGAGTAAGCAACTGTGGTAATTTTGGTGCTACATGTTGCATGTACATACTGATATGTTTCATGTACGAATATCTAGTCTGAATGAAGCTCAAAAATGGTTAGTTGTGAGTACTGACCAAGGACACCAGGGCCCCCATGGTCACTGTAGAAAACGAAAATGTGATCATTGGGGCCACTGTCCACAACCTTGCCGCTCCCACCACTGACAGCAGTTTTGTTGCCAAGTAGAACAGCAAAGAAATTGTTGACGTTGACCTCCCTCCCAGTGTAATCCTGCAGCGCAAAACAGAGTGACTTAGTCCAAATGGGTGGAAAATTAAGACTACAGATGAGCATTAGTAGGAGTACTAAAGATGTTGACATTAGTATGTAGGAAAATTCAATTATAACTAAGCTATCCTAGATTTAACACGACCAAATAAAGGTGGACCAATCAATCCTGCTTTTGTTGTTCACAACAAACAGGCAAACTACGTCAGGAGCGGTGAAAATTTAGGCATTATGTCATTTTCGGTGCAGACGTGATGCTATTGATAATTTCTAGAGTTTCAATTAAATCACAATACTGTCATGATGCGACTTTTCTTTTTCACAACTACTCCACTGAGGAGTAATAAGGTGACCCAAGAGCAACTCTAAGCAGCGTAAAGTTTACTCAGCGAATAAATATGGGTTACCTTTGGGACCCCAGCATAGACATCACCACCACGGGGATGGTTAATGATGACACCAGGCCTTGGATTTTGTGGGCTATGGGCGATGTCGTCGTACATGAAGACGATGATATTCTCGTTCTTGAGTCCGCCCTTCTTCATGATCTGGTAGGCATGGCAGATGTCCGCCTGCAAGTTCCATTAGTGCAAGAAAGCCTGTCTTAGCTTTCAATAAAAGCAACTAGATAACCTTTCTTTGTCAACAAAACACGGCACCTATTATGGTCCTTGCCAGATTCCGGTAAGCACAAAAATAAAGGCTATTCTTGAAAAGAATCATTTTATCATGTTAGTAGTAATTCCGGACACAGCCATAAGCCAGACAACTGATGCTCATACCCTCAAGTCCTATTTGTCCATTTAATGTGAATTATCTGAACCTACATGTTCATGGACACCTAAAAATATCAGAATTTTCCTTCAAAAAACATCAGGATTTACATAGCTTTGGCCATATCAGTCAGTGGTTCCTGATCCGTGCACTGATGGTGACATGTAGGCCCCCAAAAGTCAAGAGAAATCTCACGACCTACCGACCTTTCAATTTCCCATCTCGAGAAAACGGACAGTATGGCAGAACAAGAAGAAGAGCAGTGTCCAGTTCATACGGCAATGAGCTGGACCAAAACGGAAAACGGAAAAAATTCATGGACCCTCTTTACCATCACCGAATGGGCGGCGAACGCAAAAAAAAATGCTACCTTTTAGTTTTTTATTATTAGTTTTTTAGTTGTATATAGATACTACATGACCAGCTGTCGTATCGAATGAATCGTATATTGTAATAAAAAAATATACAATGAGCATGGGCCGAATCGGGTTCTCCAGGTTGCGCGTGAACGATGTAATAACAGGTAAATCATCGCCAAGGAAATCGGATTAGGCAAGCGGAAGGGAAAATCAATTAAGCAGCCAAGCCGACGACGATCGAAGCATGGCCGAGGTCGGATCGCAGTCGCAGGAGCGGAATAATACCTGGTGGCGGTAGTTGTAGTAGCCGTTGGAGCCGGCGATGAGCACGGCCCACCTGGTCCCGACGGCGTCGTCCGTTTCATCGCCCGCCGCCGCGCGCTCCGACGGCAGCCGGATGGTGGGGTCGATGCGGGGCCGCGCCCACGCGGCGCACAGGCACACGGAGAGCAGCAGCAGCGCGAGGCGGAGGCGAGCAGCCACCATGGCGACGGGCGGAATTGGGACTTGGGAGGAGTCGGTTGGGATGGGAGGGGAGCGGGGGTTTTTGGTTGGGGTCGGGGAGGAAGAAACTCTCCAACGTCTCCTTTTATCGTGCGCCGCAGGGTTCGTCTCGATGGGCCCACCAAGTGGGGCCAGGCGGCATTTCGTTTTTCAGCGAAAAATACGAATGCAGACCTATATTTTAGGGGCTCTACGAATTTCAAAACAAAACGGCAGGGGAAATAAAGGAAGAAATGGAAAAAAATGTCCGAGCATGGATGGTTGTGGTTCTCATAAATTCAACTATATTAGATTAGGAGTATAAGTTATTTGATGGATTTGCCCGTCAGTTTCAACTAGTCACGATGCATTGTATTGCGCCATGTAAAAGTAAATTTTTAAAATAGCTAGATTAACATTTTTATGATAAAGGGTAATACGGTCCATGGAAAACTAAAACTACGATCTTTCTTACCTAGCTGACGTCACCCTAACATTCACTTTCAGTCAACGTCAACGGAAATCGACGAAACAATAGGGCCCGAAAAAATGAACTTAGCTCGACTGGTTATATGGGAGGGGTGGTCATGCTTCTAACCATCTAAGTTCAAGTCTTCCCAACTCAAATTTAGATACCTATTTCTTCTTAATGAAAACCACTTAGTTTCTCCTAGGTTGGTCACATTTTTTTATTGGTGAGCCCGATTCAAACTAAAGTAGCAGCCTACGAGAAAACGAACGATCAAGTCGTATATGAACTTCGTTTTCAACATTATATATATCAATGGAAAGTTAAAATGATAATATTTTCAGCCAAACTGATACCACCATAAAATTTGCCAGTAATCAGCGGGGATCGTTGAAACAATATGACATAAAATTTATTCCCGAGCACGATTCGAACTGCAGGAGTCCACGCGAAAACGTATGCCTAGTCATATATGGGCTTCTATTTTTGGCGATGTTTTCGAACCCAACTAGTATTACCTTTGCTTAGTGTCTATAGAAAAACGCGGAAATACACCGCTAAATACGAAGCACATTTACCCCTCAACATGGCTAGATTATACCCGTAGCAACACACTTGCATTTTTTCTAGTCTAACAATGAGGGGAGTTTTTTTTTTTTTGTACCAAAAGATTCCGTCCACCCTGCCTTAATTTGATCAAATTAAATTTATTTGCGAGTTGGGTTCGGACTATTGCAACACTTCATACAAAACGGACGCTCATGTTGCATGCTCCTTTTTTAACGTTCTATATACCATGGAAAGCCAAAAATATAATCTTTCTAATCCAACTAAATCATCCAAAAATTATTTCAAAGTCGACAGGAATCTATGGCATCAACAATTTATCACAATACTACAGTAAACAATACATGGAAACAAACGCCCCAATTCCCATTAAAACAACACCCTGAAAATTATACATGTTGTAATGCATGAGTATTTTTCAAATAGATGTAAATGTGTAAATGGAGCCGCATAAAATAGTATGCGCCGCCTGCTAAAGATGTGGGCCTGGTGACCTAACAAGCTGAAGAAAAATAGGAAGAAGAGTGGGTACACGAAACTACCAAAGTCCCTGAATGATGATGCCATGATGGTGGATCGAGATGTGAGCTGTGTTCCCTCTGATTGCCCAACCACTCGGTTTGTTCGTCCTAGATTTGTCGTCCGTTTGGCCCATTCCATTCCATTCCACCACGGCCGCCTGGCCGTCCACGCCGCGGCCCTACGACCCTACACTACACGGACGGACACGGACCTCTCGTTCTTCGCTTCTAGCTCCTCCATGGACCACCGGGCTGCCGTACGAGTCGCCGACGGCCAGCCACCGGTTGGAGTTGGAGCTCGATATTTTTCCACCCGCCGCCACACAGGCCAGCATCATATCCCTGTGATTTTTAGTACAGCTGTCTCACTGTCTGTCTTCGTGGCCACCACACCAACGACTTCTTTTGCTTCCATTACTAGGTTTGGAACAATAATACAGTGACCAGAGGATTGCCGTTGGGTTCTTGAACTCTTCCTCTGGAGTGGTGCGCCTACCTATCTTCGAAGGAAATGGAAGGCCTGGCCGGCCCTCTTGCATTGTTGGATTGTTGTATATGGACGTGTGAACCAACCATACTGTATATTTTTAGCGTATAGAGGATCAATCGGCAGTGAACATGTGTTTCTGACTTTAGTTAACTGTACGTGTGGGCCGTCATTGTTCCGTATACTCGCAAGAGCATGGGGATATATAGTTTAGAAATTCAGGTGGAGTGTTACGGACGCTTAGCATGTCCATACGTGCACGCTTTCTGGATGCTCACGGATCCCTTCCCTTGGACAGATACATGATAGTCGACTTTGTTAAATTATTGGCTAAAACACTGCAAGCTATGCTTTTTTTTTTTATAATTAGAGCAAAGTCCAATTTACCCCTAGCATACCAAGCGCGATTCCCGTGTGACTTCCAAAGCTGTCCGACGTGTGATCACTTGACCGGCCGGTGTTTGTAACAATAGCATTGTCTTGGATCTTGAAGTTTTTCAGCCACTTATGTCTAGTGTATCATCGGTTCATTATCGGACCGTCTGCTAGTGCTTTCATTTTTCACGCAGTAGCTCCTTCTCCTCCTTCGGCCACTTCAGTTCCATAAAAACTAGCTATATTGGAAGTAGGTTGATTATTTTCCATAGCACTAGATAATTTGTGGGGGCAATGACCTCACACAAATTTTATTTATAGGTATAAGATGTTTAATTTTTTTGTTTGTTTCTCACGCGTTGGGTTGGGATATTAATTAACTATATCTAAATTAATAACAGTACCATTGCTTTGACTTAATATGAAAAGAAAATCATGAGCGGCCTATTATTGCTCTGAGCCACTTGCGTGTTTAACTTGATTTGAGAAGTTGAACGCCGTCCTTCTCCAACCACAAGGGATGGTGATCGTTCCATTGAGCAAATGGTGGATTGTCTATTGAAAGCTGAAAAGGGGAAAGATCCTGTTAACCTCTTTGCTCGGGGACCGCGCTGCAGTGGCTGCAGGAACATTTGTGTGCCCCGCGAGACCACGAGCCCCCTTGGAATCTTGAGGCGCCAGTGCCACCCTGCCACGTGGCGCGCGGAGCACCGCTGGTTCCTCCGGCGACGGGACGGCGACGGCGAGTCGTCGGCGACGGGGCCGGCAGTTAGTTGGCGCCACTGGCAATTGGCAAAGCCAGCAAGACCAGACGGCTGGGCTGCCCCAGATATTTCCTCTCTCTCTCTCTCTCTCCCGGCTAGACGACGAGGAGGGCACAGCTCACTCTGCTGCTGGTCTGCTGAATGGCCCCATGCCCAGACGGCAGCGCCGTCTTCCCCGCCGCCACGGAAAAGGCATCGGAATGGCTCATAATTTTCTTAATTAGGTGTGCATCATGTAGTATAATCTTGGTTGTAGTTGTATACAGGCCCTAAAAATTGTTGGACTAGAAAACTTAGCTGGGACATAGCCACGCTGCACCAAAAAGAAAGAAACTAGGAGTAGCGAACAACTCGCAATCAGAATATATTAAGTACTGTTGTAACGGACGACAGAAAGGCATGCAGACGGCCAAAATGGGCATGTCTATAGACTGAAGAATTAAAACGACAAGTGTACCGGAAGGGAGACATCTCATCTCCCCACGCTTGCCATTAGTTATTGGTGGGATGAGAGTCAGATTCACCCACTCGCTAGGCCACTACCCCATGCCCTGTATAGTGCTTGTGTTTACCTGGCTTTTAGCATTGCGTCATTGCGTGCCATGGGATGGGAAGGATTGCTTGTGAGACCTGACCTCCACCTGACCGCCGATGCAGTGGGTGGGGCCGGGAGTATATACCCAAGGACAAGGACAGCGCCGGGTTTGAAGACGACGGTAGATGCGCTGAAATCGGGACTGAAATACACTGTAGTGCTGAAAAATACACTGTAGCATTTTTCGTTTGTTTGTGGTAAATATTGTCCTACTATGGTCTAACTAGGCTCAAAAGATTCGTCTCGCAAAGTACATTTAAACTGTGCAATTAATTTTTTATTTCATCTACATTTAGTACTCCATGCATGTACCGGCATTTTGATGTGATGGAAAATCTTCTTTATGCATAGTAAAATTTGGAAGAAAAGTTTGGATCTAAACATGGCCGAAGAAACGAAAGCCGCCATTTGTGGACGAACTGTCAGGGGCCCCAACTCCCAATTGCTGAGGGCCTGTCGTGCTGATCTGCATCCCAGTTTTCTTTTGGGCTGTGATTAGATCCAAAATTTCCTCCAAATTCTACTATACAAAAAAAAAGATTCTCTATCACATCAAAAATGCCGGCACATGTATAGAGTACTAAACGTAGATGAAATCAAAAAATAATTGCACAGTTTAGATGTACTTTGCGAGACGAATCTTTTGAGCCTAGTTAGGCCATGGTAACACAATATTTACCACAAACAAACGAAAAGCGCTATAGTGCGCTACAGTGTCGGATGTGATGTTTTTGGCCAAATTTTGACAGATTTCGCCTGCTTTTCGCCTCCACTTTTTGGATCTAAACACAGCCTTTGTGATTTGTACACTCGTGATGGCGATGTTTTGGCCCAGTTTTCATCTTATCAGGGGCACACAAAAAAGTCACCGCCGTCCATTGGCCGATTAGAATACGTGAGTAGAGTGGCAAGCTGGTTTTTTCTTCGGTGGGTCGAGTGCAGAGAATATAATGATGCCAAGTAGTAATAAAGGTGGATTGGATACGTGGCATCGCCTACCCAGCAAATCAACAAACACAATTTGCATTGCTAATAGGATTTTGAACTGAATCTTTACATAGCTCTCAAGCTGTTCTTCCCATCCATGTTTACTCGCTCTTTAGATAGCTCCTCTCTACGCTTTTGTTGACACTGAGTATCGGTCAACAATGCGTGCAGTTTGAATTTTTCCACCAAAATGACCCTAACTGTAGCGTACTTGGGCCATCACCAGTGTACTCATCTTATTTTTCAAATTTCGAATTCCACTTTGTTTATGCTGCAGTGCCAAAACAATGTTTTAAATATCCATTCGAGACAACTGCTAAAGATAGTCTTACGAAATTAGATTAGGAACCTACGATACGACATGCTTTGGAGCCGCCTCAAAGTCTCGTTGCCTACAACAAGGGGAAACATGTCCCGCTCGATGACTATAGCCGAAAATTGACAAGTTCCTGCACTGAAAAGATGTCTGGATGCAATGAACTTTGTCCTTTTGGTGCTACTTGCAAGTTGCAACCAAGAGGAGGGCGGCATGCTACCAGGTATGAGAATGACCATTCATGCACGGAGATTAAATGACAAGCAGATAGATGGTCCATATATAAGTTTGGCTGTGTTTGGATCCAAATTTTTCTCTAAATTCTACTATGCAAAAAGAAGATTCCTCGTCACATCAAAAATGCCGGTACATACATGGAGTACTAAACGTAGATGAAATCAAAAAATAATTGTACAGTTTAGATGTACTTTGCGAGACGAATCTTTTGAGCCTAGTTAGACCATGGTAGGACAATATTTACCACAAACAAACGAAAAGTGCTACAGTGCGCTACAGTATCGAATGTGGTGTTTTTGGCCAAATTTTGATAGATTTCGCCTGCTTTTCGTCTCCACTTTTTGAATCTAAACACAGACTTTGTAGCGCATACACGCAACAAGATTCTGCACAACTGGTCAAAACTGTACGCACAAGAATCTTATGTGCTCGAATATATGTGGACTCAACAGCTGATTGGGACGATTTTTTATCGGAAAGATCCTACCTGCAGGTGCTGGTTACTGTACGTTCGATCATAGAGTCCCCACCGTTCAGCTAACCCTGAAATGAATATCTTATCAAGGACGAAAAGGACGCGTGAATATGGAAAATAATCAGACTCCGGCTCAAAGCCAAAAAACATTGCACAGTAGTTTTTTTAAATGTCACTGTTTACCAGTTCGTGGCATGGACGCATATCTGAAAATGATATCTTGCGTAACCATCAGTGATCAATTTTGACGGACCAAAGCACGATTCTCTCTCTCTCTCTTCCAAGTTCACCTCAACACTGGCACCGATTTAGTGATGAAGACAAAGGACTTCCAACCTTTCGATAGCGATACCAGATAAACCTTACACTCAAAAAAATAACAGATAAACCTTGAATATCACTAAAATTTACTTCATCCTCTAAAGGCTACAAAACTGTTCCAAACTTGGGCTCTGTTCTAAAAAAAGAAGCCTACTGTGTAGCGGAGCTTTAGCACGCGGTAACTCTAGATGGAACGGAGCCTTGGCTTATCATAGCTGCACAACAGCACGATATCCTCACAGTTTCCCCCAAAAGACAACAGGTTAAAAACTTGTTACCGCAGTTTCTTTGGACAAAAACACAGCCTTTTATCTCCAGTCATTTAAACGCAATAAAATCCATCAGTCGTATTGCCTTTTCTTCCCCTTTGCAGCCGTCCCTGTATGTACATTTTTTATTTTAGAAAAAAGAAACAAAATCCGGCCTCTGTAGCCGCACACAGCAAAGTTCATACATAGTTTTCAGCTAAACTGCTGATCTGATAAGAGGTAAAAAAATGTGGCGGAACCGCCAAATTTAATCCGAGCTAAGTACACCTGCCACCACTGGCCCACAGTGCACTTAGACCGAACTAAACTCGGTAGTCCGTCGAGCTACCCAGAAGGGCACTCGATGAAACCATCTCCCAGGGATGCCGACATCACACACGTTAAGCTCTCGAAAGAGCCACAACAATTACAACAACCCACCATTTCATACAAACATAATTTGATTGATTACAAATACTTTTGCTCAAAAGGAGTACAAAGTAGTGAAAAAGAACTTCGAAATAAACCTCGCAGCGGAATACATATCGTTACAAAGATGTAACGTGCAGTGGAAAATAACATCAAGTATGACCTCGAGCCCACCGTAGTCATCCTTGATCATAATCTGATATGCACCTAAAAGAAAAATATCAACAACAAACGGTGAATTCATGGGAAACTCGTAGGACTTACCCGTGGACGGTTTCAGCCCGACACATTTGAGATTATGCAAGGCTTTTTGGTGGACTGACTTCTAACCCGCATAAGGTTACTAGAAGTGGGTCCTTAGCCATTGATTGTTTATTTAAAACATGTTATCATAAGATAGCAGGATTTGACAGCTGCTACCCCTTAGTTATGATTATCAACAATATCATAGGGGGAAAACTTGCAGAAAAGTAAAACATGAACGCATGCCCCGTCCCAAGATTCATAGAGCCCCCATCGAACTCTTGGGAGTAGCCGTCTCAGGAGCGATGCCCCTGTACGTCGGGTCATCTCTCCCTCGACCTCAAAGCATCTCCCAAATCCATCAACCTCCTCTCAGTGGATGGGCAGCACTATGAATAGTCGGACGGATCATACTTATCCAAGCATGTTGTATATAAAACATGAATATAAGCATAAAGTATTTAAGTTGTTACTACGTTGCCCGTCAGTGATATTTGGCATTCTCACACCTGGTGAGCATCAGCGATTCGAATCGATTTTTAATTCCCGGGAATAACTAAAAATACCAGGGGCCCATATGCTTACTGACACGACGGCTTTCCCACATATGGTCCCCCGCCTCCACTTGTCCCATCCCAAGTTCGATTCACTCCCGCCTGACCTCCGGGTTGTGCCCCCATGACGAGCCTGCCGGCATCCCGGTCTCCCCGTCATGAGTACCAAGCTCCCCCGGACCACCTTCCTCGCAACCAGTGAGTAGGAACGTGTCTCTGTTCTTTGGATGGCACAAGTAAGGTTTCACCGGCCCCATATACCGGATAAGCACTCTAGCAATGTTATGCCAATCAGCAGGCGAACAGCGGACGGGCCTTAATCGACTCGGGCGGAGTCCACCAACACATTATCACAAATCTCATCATATCAAACCATATCTCCGCCCGGTCTCAACTTATCATCAAGTCATAACAGATTGCCTTTCGATCCAAGGATTGGTAAAAACATTTGTAGGCCCTATCATCTCGCGAGTGAATACCTTCACTCTATCAATATTTAGAGTGTGCACAAAATTTGGCAAGTCCTATACCTACCCTTTTGCGGGACATCTATTTTCCATATATTTATTTATTAAAGCAAATTACCTAATACAAAACAGTAGTTTAAACATGCACATATATACCTTCTGAGCACTAGACATCATTTACAAGCCGTCAAATTTCTCCTAGAATTTTCCTAGCAATTTAGAACCCATTTTTCTATTTAACAAGACTAGCACTTAACATTTTGTCAATTTCAAATCACCTTTAAAACTTGACATTTATAGGTTCATATTTTTCCATTGAGACTTACTAGCTATATAGAACATGATAAATATACCAGAGGACTCATATTAACATGTTTTGCATGGTACACATTTTTAAGTTAATAAAAAGGTGCATTATGCCAATATAATAGCAAAGCCTCACACAACAGCAATCACTATGGCCATAAAATTTGTCATAGTGTTCTCATGTGCTACAAAGCATACTGACCAAGTTTTACCATTTTAGGGGTTCATCTAGACCACTTTTGCTATTTATTCTCCCTTTACATACACGCACAAAACCAAGGGTAAAATGGTCACTTCGCTCATCCACATCATACCTAACCTGTAGATCTACTACAGAGGAGTCCAATGCAACTGGGTTTGCCTTTTTAGTATTTTTCTATGATTTTTGGTGATTTTCCAAAGTTCAAACCGAAATAAAAATCAAATAAATGGAAAAATATATAGATCCGGGGCTACACCGTAATTATCCGTTAGATCCAGGGGCTAAACCGCAAGATCTGCTAGACACAGAGAAACCGGGGCAGGACCGGGGTGTAATATTGAAAAACCTGAGGGGCCGGATCTAAAATTTTCCGGCCCCCTTTCTTCTTCCTCTCGCCAGGCGCATCCGCGCGGCGAGGCGCGGCGGGACGCGCGCGCGCCGGCGAGTCCCGGCTCGCCGGGGCTGCGACGCGGGGCGCCGGAGACGCGCGGTGGCGCGGCGCTCACCGTGGGGTAGGGTCGTCGGCGGTGGGGGCGAGGAGCAACGGGAAACGGCGGCGCACAGAGCTCGAACCGGGACGTCGGTGGCGCGGCCGCGACGTCGCGGCAGCGTCGATCTTGGCGTAGGGTGGTTCTCCGACGACGAGACTCGGGGCGGCGGACGCGGCTCGGAGCGGTGGTGGTGGTGGTGTAGGCCTAGGAGGCGGCCGGGAGAGCGCAGCGCAAGCTCGAACCCGAGCTTGCCGGCGGCAATGGCAGCTCGGCGTTTGAACGCGCGACGCGGGGTGGAGACGGGACAGAGAGGTGGGGAATAGCTAGGGTTTGGGGCGCGGGGTTCCCCCCCTCCTTTTGACGCGGTCGGGCGGCCGGCCGGTGGCTCGCCGTACTTCCTGTACGTCGGCGAGCCACGCGGCGCGCGCCGGTCCGCGCCGTGGGCGCGACGCGGATCCGAGGGTCCACGTGTCAGTGACTCCCCCCCCTGGAAATGTGACTTTGTGTTTTCTCCTTTGCTGAAAATCAACCTTTTACCCTATTTTGAGCCCGAATCTGGGAAAGTGGATATTCGATGAATTGTTGTACTCTCAGAGCTCTACAAGTTTGTCAATTGGCTCATATTCAAATTCGGCCGGCAAATATGAAATTTGTTTGAATTTATGCAGCAGCCATAGGTAGGGACAGGGTAGGTCATCTGCTTGGGAGGGGAAAATACCCTAGTTATAGGCCTCAACTCCACTTTCTCCTTTTGACAAATTTGTTTGGGACTTTCTAAACTATATTTCATTTCATTAGGGCAGGTCATGAAAATGACTCTATGGGTAAGAAAATCTCAAATTACCAAACTGGACAGAGTAGGGGTGTGTTTCTGGGCCGACAAAATTTGGTTGAAAAGACCAATTTGAATTCATATTATGACCAGACTCATATTGACAAAGTTGTTTCCTGGACCATTACCTACAACTTTGTTAATATGATCCTCCTCTAAATCACAACATATTTTAAAATACAACCCTAATCTTGTTTAGGATTTTGGTAAAACAGCAGATTTACTCTAAGTAAAGCTTTTCTTGTTTTCAGCTTTTGAAATATCAAATGAAGTCCAAATACATCCACAATAGATGCATTTGAAAGGTGATGAGTTCAATTCCATTTCATATAAAAGAAAATTCTTGAGTTGTATAGTCCAATCAAAAGAAATTTCAGAATCAATTTGGGGATGAGCTAAAATTTCAGGTTTGAGAAATTTTGACTTAGTGGTTTATCTACCAATTCCTCATTACTCTCTTAAGCATGATTTAGTCTTAATTCATCATTAGCTTACGTATAATTGTGTGTACGGCTTCTGAGATGCCAGGGGCATCACAACCCACCCCCCTTAAAGAAATCTCGTCCCGAGATTTTGAAAGAGGCCGGGTTCTATGTCGTAAGGTGAAAAGATACTACCCGCATCTTGGGGCTCGGGACTCTTTTAATAGTTGCAAACGCACTTTAACTCTTGCTTTGTCCTTTGTTGGCTTTGTTAACGACCGGGTGAGTGGTTAGTACCTTTCTAACACAAGGTAGTTACAAAGCATCATTTGGTTGACTAAATGTAGCCTGCATAAAAGAAATGTAGCCTGCATAAAAGAAATGTAGCGTTTTTTTTCAAAAACAATTTCGTTACGCGTACACCAAATAGCCTAAATAAGAGCGGCAACCCCCACAAAGATTAAATTTCTTTCCTCTTTCTTTGTGCCCATTAACCAACCCCGACCATGTGCATAAATGATCAAGGTGGGGTTAACCCGGTAGCTATATAAACAACCCTCCATATAGACTTCGTATGGTGGCAATCAAAAAAGAGGTGCTTAATTGTTTCATTACAATCACAGAAACAACACATCTGATTTCCAGACCAATTTATTTTAGCTAAATTGTCTTTGGTTAAAATTACCCCTTGTTGAATATACCATAAGAAAATCCTTATCTTTAGAGGGAGTTTCAACTTCCAAATAAATTTATTGGAGAACGGTGTATCCTGGTTCATCAAATATTGGTACATAGACCGAACAGAAAAAACACCATGTCTATGAAAATCCTAGGTAAAAGTATCTCTCTCGTTAGAAAGTTGAATATTAGATACTTTAGCTACTAGATTATCAGTTTGTTTGTCCTCAACTAAAGCTCTTCGAAAAGAAATATTTAGTGGCCTATGTTCGTAACATTTGCCACAGAAGCGTGTGGGTAATTGACAATACTATATAAGCCAGAAAATTACATTTTGAGTGGTGTAGCTCCCACCCAAGTGTCCTCTCAAAATCTGGTTTGTGAGCCATCTCTTATACTAAAAGTCCTTGTATGTACATGGTAAAGTCAAATCTTCAAAGCAACCTCTTATCTCCAAAATAAATTACTAATACTAGTTTCATAATGGATGATGATATCATGTGCTGCAAACGTTTAGAATCTTGTAGTTATTAAAAACATTGTGCCATCATTAACTATTTAATACTACCACAGTGCCCATGACCACACACAAATCTATGCAGGAACTAGTCTTTTACTTGCAAAACGTAGAGTGCACAAGATGGGTGCTGCACATGTTCTTTGTGGTTAGTAACTCTTTTTTTTAAACAAAATTGGCTAAAATCAAATAAACATATATGCTGCTTTCTAGATATATGTACAGTGGCCTCAACAAGGTTTCATGCCATATGCAAAACAGCTAAAATCAAATAAAAAAATTTATTTTTTCTCTCCCCTCTGGCTCCGTTCTCTTCAGATTGTGCCGTGTGGATCAGCTAAAAAAAAAAAGTCTGCCACAGATGGTACGGAGACTTCCAGGACACTCCATAGTTAAATCTACGTGCGTGGAAGGAATGGGCGTCTCCCAGCGCGTCTGCCGCAGCAACGCTCTCCCAGCGCGTGTCCACCGTAGGATCTTCACGTCTCAAAGCACGCTGCTTCCCCGCGTAAGATGTACGCGGACCAGTGGGAGACGAGGCCTCCCAAGTCCCAACAAATGAATACTGGGAACAGCCAGACGCTACCTCTTTCTCCCCCGCGCAGATGCTGCCTCCCCGCATAGATGCCGCCTCCTCTCTCCCCCGCGCGTCGCCTCCCCACCACAGCTCCTCCTCGCCGGCCTCCTCTCTGCGCGGCCGGTGCGCCTCCTCCCCGCCATGGCCGATGCATCGCCTCCCACCACGGCTCCTTCCTGGCCGATGCATCTCCTCCCCGCCATTCCCTCTCTCTCCGCCTCGCCTACCTCCTCCACTAGATCCGCAGCAGCAGCCGTCGCCGCCCAGAGCTCCGCCCACCCTTTCCTTCTTCGGCACCTCCTCCGCGCGGGTCAGCTGTGCAGCGCGGCCTCCTACACGCGCGCGTCGTGGCTCTCTCCTCTCTCCTCCGCCAAGCCTGCAGCGTGGAGCTGCCACCGAAGGGAGCTACGGCCGCCGCATCTCACATCCCCGTCGCCTCACCCGGCCGCCGCGCCTGCACGCGTCCGCCCGACCCAAGCGCCGCCCACGCGCGCCGCTTCCGCCAGACACGCGCGCCCCACTCCGCTTGCCTCTCGCGGCCTCGCGCCTCCCCAGCCCGCGGCACGCCGCCACAGCGCCGCTTCCGCTGAACCCACCACCGGTGGCATCTTTCCCCGCGCCTCCGCCTGCCCTCGCGTCCCCGAGCGACGCCCGCGCCGGCCTCGGTCCCCGCGCGACGCCAGCGCTGGCCCGCACGCCTCCTCCTCTTTCTCTTCTTCCTGTGCTCCGCCGGGTCGCCGTCGCCTCGCCGCCGCCTCTTCCGGCCGAATTCGTCTCTCCCCAGACCGGATTAGTGCCATGGCGGCCGGTTCCTGGCCGTGGCGGCCGCCGCGCCACCACCTCCCCCGGCGCCAGCCGATGTGGGGCTAGATCACCAAAAGATGGAACATCTTGTTGATCAACCACCAAAGATTAGCAAATGTCAAGTTGCAGTGAAGACATTGAAGGTAAACCTGTGCGTAATCATCCTGCATAGAAAGATTAGTTTTACATGTTCCTTCTTTACATTGGTTCAACAATTTGAGCACTCATATATGTTCAATGCGTGCCACTGATGCTGGACAATCAATAAGGGGGCAACCCGGTAGGATTATCTCACGATATGTTAAATCAATACAAAATTACTAACGATTATGCTATACAAAGGCTGAGTATATACTGACCGTACCAAACCCACCGCATACTGAAATGGTAATGAAAGAAAGGCAGGTATCCTGCTTCTCAGATATGAGACAATGCAAATTGT
The DNA here is from genome assembly GCA_022530915.1 of Paspalum notatum. Classification (NCBI taxonomy): domain Eukaryota; kingdom Viridiplantae; phylum Streptophyta; class Magnoliopsida; order Poales; family Poaceae; genus Paspalum; species Paspalum notatum. The sequence continues at coordinate 19,975,730 of CM039686.1, forward strand.
CGGTTTTGCTGGTCACGAAAGGATACATTCCATTAGCACGTTGATAACTAAGCAGGCGTGCAGAACAGAGCCTGCTAAAAAGTTGTAAAGAGGAAAATGATAGAACATCAGAGCGAAAGGATTCGCATCTAACAGAGTGCTTTCCTCGATGGCTATAGATTTTATGATTATCGCATCCTGCCTCTATCAGTTATGGATTTTAGCAACTATATTCGAGTTATGAGCTTTGCCTTAGTCTCTGCAGGTATTTTGGAATCTCCAACCAAAATCACAAAGCGTGATATCATTGGTCCAGCGTTAATGAGGTCATTAAAGGCCTGCTGCTTTTTGTTACTTTTCAATTATCCTTTGGCTCTGCTTTATTTTGTGTCTTCCCCAATTATGTTGTCTTTTTTCTATAAAGATGCTGTCGTCTTTGCCCGCTGCATTTTTAATGCATGTATTCTATCCTACATGCTCAAAGCAAATAGGTGCACAACTTGAATTAACTTGCAAATGATCGAATTCCATTCTCTGTAAACACTAACATATTCGTTGTTGCCTTCCGTTTATGTTGGCTTTCAGTTATCGCTATCGTTGACCTACGAGTAGGATGCAGGAATAAGAAACCGATTCTCTAGCATACATGTTCGTTTGCAAGGGTTGGTACTTTCCATTTATGTTAACTTTCAGTTACCCTTTAACCCCGATCATCAATCTTTCCGATTATGTGTTGGACAATAATACATGAGGACAATGCCTCTCTCTGTGACCTAGAGTGTTCCATGCACATCAATATCCAAAATAAATCCTTAAATTGCCTAATTACCTGTCTGCTTAATGATTTCCCACATTATTTACTCCCCTTCCATGTATGTAGCTGGCTTGCAAAGTTCCAATGATGTCACTAACAGAAGGAACGGCAACTGAACCAATTCATTTAGAGAACACAATCGCTGCTTACATGCATTCGCCCAGGAAGGGTACGGCGAACTGCGCTTATCGCGCTAATGGTCTATTGTTTATCCTGTCATGCTCTTTTCCTGATTTATATCAGGTTGAGTTTGCTGCTAGGGCTATTATATATAGTGATTTTAATAAATATGAAAATAAAGAAATATAGCATTTACATATAGTGCTTCAGGTTGTGCAGTCTGCATGAAAAGAAAGACAAATAGCGGAGGGCAGAAGGCACTAGGCCATAAATAAATTGTTTCCTCCCTATTAATTTAGAACACTCTTTTAAACTTTGATACATTAATACTACTGTCAGCTTTTTACACCACAATTTTAGGTGCCGTAGAAATTTTCTGCGACGTCCTTCTTAGCAGCTTATTAATTTATAGCAGCCTGGTTGAGGGTATACATATTTTTTCTTATGATTATTTATTTCATGCATTGTGCTCATGGTTTCTATTTCTTTTCCAAGTTGGAGTAATAATCTCCAGTTGAATCAACAGCCTTAACACTAAGAACAATCAACTCCCTTCCTCTCTAAAGTGGAAATCAGTGTGCCATTTTATGATTTTTCCTTCCAAGATCTATTCAAGTTCGCATAGGTCCATTGAATATTGCTCCTTTCTGACTTTAGTTAATTCTCAAACAAATATGGTCACTATGTATCATGATTGCATCCTTAGGATACTAATAGTTTCATCCACCTGAACGAAACAACTACAACTTCAGTCCTAAATCCTTCTCGTTCCTAGGTTCTTCAGCTCCTCTCTACCATAATAATTGAGACAAGGCATTCATGTTTCATCTGATATTATTGATACTTTGCCTAGCTTAAATTTCATAGCGGTTCCCTCTTTTCCTGCATTATATGACCTGTATTTTTTTTTTTTTTTTTGGCTTTGCACCATGTAACATCATGTCTAATTCAATGAGCATATTGTTTAACTATATTATCTTCATCTTTTCTTGAGATTTTGCAACAGGTAAAAGATAAAGAATCAGTATTACTTAGAGGCTGCCGAATGGACACATAAAGAAAGGCAGTTAGGGAGGCACAGTTTAAGCTGATGTTCAGTTTTCATTTAGTTCTCATGTTTGGTTAGCCATGATGTGTTTTTTCCATATTCTTTCATTTGATGTGATGAATGTGGAAACTCACTTCAATATTTATGAACCCTAATAGGTATGGGTAGATAGAAATTTCTTTATCTTTTTTTAGCCAAATATGCATATCAGGTAGTTCATATTTGCTCTTCAATTTACTGAACCTCATATTTGCTCCTATCTGTTAAATCTATTATTAGATTTGAGGATATTTAGTTAAATCATTGCACGGGCGCAACGAAGTGCGCCTTTTCGTCCTAGTTACTTAAATCGATCGGCGCAAGAGTGCACGGGTACTGTTTTGCGTGGCTGATCCACGCCGAAGACTCTGAAGAGAAGGAAAAAGTATAGATAACCCCCCAAACTATACGGTGCTGGATACTTCACTCTCCAAACAAAAAAAAAGTATGAAATACACCCTAAACTATTCTAAACCGGATATATCACACCCCAGGGTGGTTTTGGGGGCGACCAGCTGACGTGGACACCGGTTTGGTTGTCCACCGTAGCCTCCGCCGACGCTCCTGTACGCGCCTTCCTTCCCGCTGCCGCTCCACGCCCGCGTCGACCCCGCCCGCCGCCACTCCACGCCCACCCGCCCCACCCCCGCCAGCCGCAGCTCCGCTTCCGTGCTCCCCACCCGCCGCAGCCTCCACTCCTGTGCTCCCACCACCAAGCTCCACCGCGACCGACTCGCACCAACGCAGCGCGTTTGCGCCCTTCCACCTCGCGCCACCACCGCGGCCGCGCGGGAGGGCACGCCGGCAGCGGCGGCTCGAAGCGGCCATGCAGGAGGGCACTCCGGCAGCGGCGGTCGGAGCGGCTGCACGGGAGGGTGTGCCAGTAGTGGTGGCTCGGAGCAGCCACGCGGGAGGGCGCGCGGGCAGCGGCAGTGGTGGGGTCCACGAGGGAGGGCGTGTCGCCGTCAGCGGAGGAGGCTGCGGCAGCGACGGAGTCCCCGCGTTTCTCAACGCCATGGCCGGGGTGGTCTGCGCCGAGGCTCCCCGCGTACCCTCAACGTCATCGCCTCCCGCTCTCTCCATCGCTGGATCCACGAGCACTGCCACTGTCGCGTCACCGCGCCCATGCACCCCACCCCGCTTGCGATCCTCGCCTCTACGCCACCTGCCCTGGTCCGCCGCCGTCCTGCGGTGTAGGAGTGGAGTGGCGGCGGGCGGGGGCGGCGCGGGCGGGGAGCGGCGGCGGGGAGAAGGACGCGACCCAGGAGGGTCGGCGGAGGCCACGGTGGACGACCAAAACAACCTGCTCTCCGCAAACCGGTGTCCATGTCAGCTGACGCCCCCAAAACCACCTCTAGGGGGTGATATATCCGGTTTAGGGTAGTTTAGGGTGTATTTCATATTTTTTTTTGTTTGGAGGGTGAAGTATCTTTCACCATATAGTTTGGAGGGTTATCTATACTTTTTCGCTGAAGAGAACAATCCCTCTGTATGGACATGTACCGGAAACTTACTGTAAGCCTCTGCAAAACCCACAATCTAACATTCTATCATTGCAAGCAGGCCTGTACCATCATCCCTCCCAACTGTACTGCTAGTGGAAGAAGCATGTCTCACAGGAAAGTTCCTGGTCACAATAGAAGACACAAGTTTAGGCACGGATGTAAGAGAATGAACTCAGGGTGATTCACTATGTGCAGACATATACCACATACCATACTCTGACATTCTAATAGAAGTTGCAGCCTAGGCACATCCACACATGAGGGTGATAACTGATATGATGGCATCTGGCGGACCTCTTTGAGCACAGTAAATTGATTCTCAAATAATTGTGGCTTATCAAAGGAGGTCCTTGGTTGGATATGAACAAATTATATATACAAAATCTTTCATTAATCATTTTTGTGTCTTTGGCCAATGGTCCTCGATGCTCTCTGCTGCTTAGAAAGGATTTCTGCTATAAGTTGCTTTTGGCCAAAAAGTTGTGCATTCTTCAATAGCAAGTTCCTTGATGATGAGTCTACAGAATAACCTTGTCCAGTCATCCAGTCCAAGAGGCACAGCAGCAGATGCTTCTTATCAGGCTTCCGGATGTATCTCTCAATTGCTCTCCCAAATATATCCTGCAAATGTGATGGTTGTATTCAGAAATGGAATGAAGGAAGAGCAAGTCAGCATGCTTGCTATCAGTGTTTTTAAGGCGTTGCCTAGGCGACGCCTAGCCCGCCTAGACGTCGCCTTATAGCCGCCTAGGCGTCCGGGCGGTGCCCGCTCGCCATGGCTCGCCTTACTGCCTTAAAAACCATGCTTGCTATAAGCCATAATATGACTGTTCATATGTAGGGCCAGGACAGGCCTGACAAAGCCCGATATTGCCCAAGCCAAGCCGAAGTCTGAGAGCCTGGCAGTATCAGGCTCAAATCAGGGACCAGCCGAAAACATGAAACCCAAAATGAGGCTTCAGGACTCAGGAGTTGTGAGAACAAGAGCTAAAAAAGTAATCGAATTTAATAGTATACAGAGTTATAGATCCATTTTATGTTCTACAGAACAGTTCACCCAGTGTAGTGTAAATTAATTGCACCATCACAAAAGACTCCCTCAAAAGCTAATCAGTGCGCTACTGCCAGGAATGCATCAGCAAAAGAAAATCATTATTGACCTCTCTTCTCCAAAAGTAAGATTGTCTATTCTATTGGAGGAAAGAAACAGAATAAGTAGAGAACACAGCATGACAAAGGTTAACCCTCAAGCCACACATTTTTCTAAATCATATTAGAAATCGGAACAAGATAATTTTAGCAGGACGTAGCAGCTCAGGGAACGGTGGAATGTTAACGAGCCCAGCAAACTTCTGGTTCCAGGAAAGGATTAGAGTGTGGTTCACTACATTGCAAGTGGACCCTCAAAGCATTTTGATGAAATCCTCTCTGGTCATCAACTTGGCCCAATGATAGAGCAGTAGCAGATGGTGGCCAAGAGAACAGATATGAGGATTCCACCATCCAGAAGATGAAATGCAATCTAATTTTGAGTATGGGATGCAGATTAGGAAAGGTCACTAAAATATGGCAGCGGCAAGTTATTGTTCTTCTGCTAAAAGTCTGACTAGCCTTTTATGGTCTACTGGAATTAAATCCAGGGCCTCGCCTGAAAAATTATACAACAACAACAACATCATCGGCTTTAAACCCCAAGCAAGTTGGGGTAGGCTAGAGTTGAAACCCAAGACAAACCGATAAGAAAGGGGGATTTTTTTAAACTTTTTGAAGAGACGGCTTTTAAGTTTTAACAAGAAAACAAAGGTTTCAAAAGATTTTTAGCAAGAAGCACAAGGAAGAGCCTAATCAAGGCTCAGGCACGTGGATAACTGCTTTCCAAGCAGTTCTATCTAAGGCTAACTCTCTCGTTATATTCTAATCTTTTAGATTTCTCTTAACTGCGTTCTCCCAGGTCAAATTTGGCCGGCCCCTACCTCTCTTCGCATCATTGTTCCTCCTTTGGAATGCAGGAATTTCACATGAATCGTGTAGGAATTTCACAGTAAAACAATCAGTTTCATTTCGTAGGAAAAACACAGGAATAGGAAAAAGGTATAGGCCAGTTGTTGATCCCGCCAATAAACGCAAGTTACCAAAAGAAACCTGTAAAAATATAACATTTTGGCGAATATATGGCAAGGATGGCCAACGTTTCGCCTCCTCCAGTCCTCTCCCCTCTCACCATGCCGACCCCAGCCCTCATGGCAGCCCCACACCAGAATCCTCCCCCCCCCCCCCCCAGGATCCAGAGGCCACCTCCCTGGAGTCAGGTCCCTCATTTCCTCCCCCATGGTCAGCAACAGTCTCCCCTCTTGCATGGCCATATCACCCGACTGGTCGTTCCAAGGAGCTGTGTTGACAGGACATTAGTGTGTCTCCTTCGCTGGACTCATATGTCTCTGCAATGCCTGCCTCACCTCCGGAGTTGTACCAGGATGCAGTGATTGCTGGCATGTCAGTGTCAGAAACAATGGTGTTGCTAAGGCTATCCCCAAGAATACTCCTCAAATCCCATTTCTTATCACTATTCCAACTAATTCCCTTTCTGTCTACAGTGCAGCATTTATGTCAAACAGTATTTTAGGGAACCCTTTTAGGGATTCCCATTGGGGACAGTCTATAAGCCCCACTAAGTTGAAAATGTAGCAGATCTTGTAATTATCTTAGTTCATGCGGTAGGAATTAAGGGTCCATTTTCATGGAAAAAGATCTACCGAAAGCAAGTTGCAGAAACTTATAAAAAACCATTTCAGGGTGTGAATGACGCTATTTCATCATTTCGTAGGTATATTATAATAGGTGTGTTATTTCATACAAGGCACCAGTGTTACCTGGACACGGGTGCGGGTGTCGGTGTCCGACACGGGTGCGGGTGTCCGACTTGGCATGTTTAGAAAAATAGGATTCGTGGACTCGTGCAATTTACTTTTTTCAAAATGTCTAAATAACAGTTTTCTCTTCAATTATCATCTATAATCAAGCCTCAGCACGGAACACAAACCAAAATGCCACAAAAGATCCCCCCATAAAGTTGTGTGCTTGTGTTCCCATGACCCAAGGAAAAGCTGCAGAACAGCACCAGTCGGTGCATGGCTTGCCTCAAAGGTCAAAGCTACAGCAAAAGCAGCTGTATATACTGCCAAACATCACTATCATGTGCTTATTTTATGCCTTTTCTCCTCCGAACTGAATAACATGAGCTGCTGCTGTCATATTTTTTCCCACCCGTGTCGAATCCGCGTCTCACCGTGTCAGATACGCACCGACACGGGGATACGCACGGACGCGGCAAAAATTTATTGGACACGCGAGTCCAGGTAACACTGCAAGGCACTCAATATTAGGGAATGTACAATGAAGGATCAATCATATACAAATCTGATTGAAACACAAGTGTTAATGAAAAAAACAGAAATAGTTTGCAACACATGTTTTTGTTCCACTGAAAAAGTTTCAAAAGTCCAATAAATTTTAAAAGAAGGCTGAAGGCGTATTGTGAACAAATTCTGATTTGCAGCACATGATTTGTAAATGACTATTGGAATCCCAATATGTTTGTACAGGCACTCAGAAGTTATGAGGGGAAGTATGGTATTCATGGAAATTGGAAGATTTGGGATCGCACAATTTGACATATAATTGTGATTTCAGAGTATCCGATGGCATAACCCATTAGTTAAACATTGTGTTTGGGGATAACTAGGACTCTTAGAACAAACCGCCTAGTATGATTGCACCATTTTAAATCTGCATTAAATTCCAAACAGGTACCAGAGAACACTACAGGTACAGAATCATCACCTGACTGATACGCCACCCAGAGCGGTTTAGGGCTTTCATGACATCATTAATTAGATTTATATTGCCTGATACCATGAAAGATTTAGCAAACTTCTCCAAAGAAGGAGGAGATATCAGCTCAGCATTATCCTGTTCAATTTGATTTGTTTAGTGGGGACACAAAAGAAAAACATATATTGTGGTGGCAAATGCCAAATGTAGTAGTATTACCTTAACAACTATATATGCATCCTTGAGAAGTTCTGCTGAAACTAATATGCCTAAAGCCTTCTCATGAAGAGATTTACGTACTGTTCTCTTGCTGTATCTCAACATATTATACACAGAAAATGCTTCAGAAGGGAATCCTGCCTTTCCTAGCTGTGCCATTACATAGGAACAAAGCTCCTGGAAAAGATGAAAACAATTTGTTATCAACTACAAAAAGGTTTTGTGCAATAGAAGGCCGACTTAAAGCATGTCCTATGAAATCGTACAACCATCACTCACCCTCTTCTACAAGAGTGTCATAACTCTGAACAACAGGCAAACTCATTTTGGTTCAATCGTTCAGTCAGCATTGGAAAATTACAAAACGTTCAGGCAGACATAACATAACGTAGAAGTATTCGACCAAGCTCAAGCTATACTATGATGATAACAAGATTAACCAATCAAATTACAACAAAAAAAAAAGGTGTCTAGCCTATCATTGTGTATTCCCACTTGATCTGCCTAACTAAAATAGGTAACTATACCCCATGTAGAATACAAAACGAGCAAATGGAAGCAATAGAAAGAAATCAAACAAAGTTCTAATTCTAATAAAAAAAGGATGTGATAGCTGAGACATAACTCAGAAGTTATTTATTAAATAGATCAAAGATACAAGAAAAAAAATACCTCATTTAATTGATGACCCTTTGTATGCATATCTTCAATCGTTTTGTATGCTAGGTGATAAACCTTTGCATTGCAGAAGTACCTTACCAATGTATTAAATGTAATATTATCAGGTGATATGTTCAAGTCATCCATTTTCTTTAGCATCTTCATTACACTCTCCATATCGTTTGTGCTGCAGTAAGTGCGCAGTGATGTATTAAGCATAACCAGATCATAAGATGCATTCTCAGCCTCAAATTCTTTTGCAAGTTGTTTTGATTCTTGATGATGACCGCCTCTGTGTAATGCTGAAATCATGATACTAAATGCATAACCATCTGCAGGAACCAGAAGATAAGCACCTTAGAAAATGTCAACAAGACGCAAATAGTTGATACTAGAAAAGTAAGATATTCCAATAAGACATTTACATGCAAATGCATGGCCAAAGCTCTAGAAAATTATTATATCACCATATACTATGCCACATAAGAGTCCTCAACACAACATTGAGTGCAGAAGTTAGACGACACTAAAAAGGAGCATCGAATTAACACAACACAATAGATGCAGTATACTTTTCTGAGGAGAAACTCAAATAAAATTCAATGTGCTTATTTGCAGCTACTCAACATATACACACAAAGCTCTGAATAATCTATTGGTAGGAAGCCAGGCACTGAAGTGAAATACTTTTAGCCTAAACAAGTATATTTAAATAATCATATCCATACATTTACAATGAGAAACTAGGAAAAAAGAGATTATTTAATCTGTTACCCATCTGTATTTCATACCAGATTTGACACCTTTTTGTTTCATTTCATTAAATAGTATCTTTGCTTCCTGTATCTTCCCACCTTTGACAAGGCCATCAATCAATATGCAGTATGGCATCTGTTCACAGTATTAGGATTAAGGAATTATGATAGCATGAATTGAAGCATAAATGTAAAGCCAGTCAATTTAAGGGACCATGCAAGCATGCACGTTAAGTGCTGTGTGTGTGAGACTGTGAGACCACATGTTTTACCTCATCCTGTGCAAAGCCCGAGGCCTCTAGTTCAGTTAGCAGTTCCTTAGCCTTCTCAAAGAGACCACCTTTGGAATACACCTTTAACAAAGTGGTCAACATAACCTGCAAGTGCAATGTAATTTAGAAGGTACTCCCAACAACAACCAAGCCTTTCAGTCCCAAGCAAGTTGAGGTAGGCTAGAGTTGAAACCCAAAAAGAGTCACTACATTGGTTTTGGAATATTTTGTTTTGGAAAAGACAAACTTTGTGTATTTCGATGAACAATGAATTAAATTATATGTATGTTTCATGTTCATATTTCAAAATCCACACTCATTGGTTTCGTTCCTACAAACAATATATTTTGTGAGAAATCAGTGGTCAAAGTATAACTTCGAAGATTGTCAAAAAAAAAAAATTTGCATTGTGTTCTTGAACAGAGGGAGCCGACAATACTAGCATCAACTTTTCATCAAATAAACTGAAGACAATTGCAAAACATGCAAAGTTAACTCCTTGGGTACAGGTATAGGACTTCAAGAAAGAAGCAAAAGATAATTGCAAAGTGAAGAGGCTATTTTCCAAACATTCTGGAGTACTAGTGCTCTCCATGCTACTTTAATCTGGGTCATCCAAGTCCCGTTCAACAAACTATGTAGCATGCAGTAAATTATGATAGCAACTAGATGGGAATTGCAAGCACTTCCCCTACTAAGGATATCACTTCATCATATTGCAGAAGAATACACATCAAGCTAATTAATAAAGTACAAAGGAACAAGAACGATAAAATAACCTTATTTGGTGTTAATCCAGAGAACCTCAGATCCTTCATCAATAGCTCAGCTTTTCCATAATCAGCATTTTCCGAATACGCATTCAACAGGGAGCTGTAATGGAACAGATTAGGGCTATGGCCTTCATCTTTCATTTTCTGAAAGTATACTTCAGCCTCCTCACAGTAGTTATGAGATGCACATATTGCCAGAAGAGTGCCATATATTACACTATCCATCTGAAGGCCGCGGGATTTCATCTCATTGATCAATCCCATTGCCTTAGTGTAACCCTGCTTCAACTTCATGCATCCTGATAGCAGCTGGATGACACAAGAGAGCTATTTCAAAACCCACACCCTCCTAAGCCGATCAGAATGGCTGCACGACACTATGTTAACAGATAAGAGGGAAGGGTCATAGTCCCATACGGTACTGTAAGTGAACGGATCAGGCGATAGACCTTCTCGTATCATCTCCTCATACAGCTTGAAACTGCTGTCGAACCTCCCATTCTTCACCAAGCACCCGAGAACTGAATTACAGACAGAGACATGGACCCTCATCGAGCGGTCTTGGATGGCACTGTAGACCTGCAGCGTCCTCGTTGGGTTACGGCTCAGTCCAAGGTACTTAAAGTAGCTGCTATAAGACGCAGCGTTGGTCATCTCGTGGTCCTGCATCCATTCGAAGACCTGAAACGCAGAGCAATCAGTGCCTTGCTGTTTATCCTCTCTAGTCCCACTCCCACAGCATGAATTCAGCAGAGGTCGCAAAGTCCCCAAAAACTACCTTAGAGAGGTCATCCCAGCGCCTGGTGTCCCCGCAATGGCGCAGGATTATGTTGCAGTCCTGCGTCTGCAGCACATTCTCAAACCTGCGCACGAGGGCCGCATTTAGCAAAAGGATTAGTTTCAATTAAAATCAGCAGCACCTAACTAGTGACTGAACCCATCGTAACACCCCATTTGTCTTGTCTCTACTCTTTACCAACGGAAGCAGAGCCTGCGAATTTTAGTTCCTCCATTCTCCAGCAAAAAAAAAAAAAAAAACACAAACAAAAAAAAAAGGCGTAGCACACAGCTGAAGGGTTTGGAAATTCACGGCAGTAAAAGATGCTTGAGACCCACCTGGTGAGGGCAGCCACAGGGTCCGGGGCCGCCTTGACCTCGGCGACGGCGTTGCGCCTGGGGGACGGCCGAGGGGGCTTGGTCGCCGGAGGCGCTTCCAGCGTCGGCGCGGCCGCGCGGACCAAGGGAACAGTCCGCCGGGGACATGTCGGCGCGAGCGGTGGCGGCGGCGGCAGAGGCAGGAAGCGGGAGGCGGCGAGCATCGGCAAAGACGAGGCCTCCATCGTGGCGCCGCCGCGGGGTCCTATCTCGCATTCGACGGCTTCTCCCTCGGCAGTTGTGAGCTGTGGCCACTGCCACTGCCGGGCTTGTTATCAAAAATCGTGGCCCGGGATTTTTCGTGTACTCCAACACGAGTTTTGTGAGAGGGAGCGTTGGATGTTTGGTTTGAGATGTCAACTTTTTAAATGAATTGGTATAAATTAATTTAATTGGGTTTATTCAAATGGGGCCTAAATACATTCTTCATGTTTATACTAATTATTAGTTTTAGAGAAATAAGATAATAATAATAGACCAACCTATTTCATTTCGGAAAAAAATCCTCTTCTTTTGTGTGAATGTTTTCTGAATCCTGTGTTTTTCCCGCGAACAAGTACAAGAACAGAAAAAAAAAATTTATGTTTCAAACAAACCCTGAATGAGATCATCTCATTCCCCAAAACCAAATACCATATCTAATATAACAATCTATATATCACATAGTTATAACTGAGTACAAAGGATTTTTCAATCTATATATCTCTATTTTTAAATACAGTAGTCAACGCATATAAGGATTTTTTTTTCGCATGGTTGTAACTGAGTGCAAAGTTTTTTTTTTTCAATTTTCATCGCAAAAACAGGATAGAATGTAGTAGGCTCAACAAATAAGCATGTTTATTTTCGGTCGATTGGGTGGGGAAGCATCGGCTCGAAATGAAGAAAACCTGCGTGCGTCGATTCAAGACACCATCTTAAGGCCCTGTTTGGCAATGAGATAAATTTTTTCAGCTGTAAAACAAATCCATCTGTAATTTTCTGTGCACAACAATACCACTGCTTTCTTTTGCACTTGGAAAACGCTGTTTGGGTAAAAAGCTAGTGCTCGCTGCACGTGTACTCGCTGCCTTACCGGTGCTCTGATGTGACAAATCAAATCGCGTGTTCTACTAGGCTACGAGCTGGAGCACAAATATATTCAAATCAACACCGTATTTGTGGCGTGGGTATTTTCAAGATCGAGCAGACACCACCCTCCGTGTTCAGATCCGGAGCGAAGAGCACAAGAGGAAGCCGGGAGGACGGGATTGCGGCGCATGATGCCCGTCGTCCGCGAGCCTGCTAGCGAGGGAACGAGCACGGAGGAGGACGGGATTGTGGCGCTCGCTGCCGCCGCCGCCCCGCGAGCGAGAGGGCACGGGCGAGGGAGCCCCACCGGCAGCCGCCGGCCCGCCGCCGCCCGCGAGGGAGAGGGCACGGGCGAGCGAGGCCGATAGGTGTCGTATAATTTTAGACCTGGAGAGATGCTAAATTTTTTCCGGCGGTTTTCATCAAACCAGAGGTAAAATGAGTGGGCTCACCGGCCATCCAAACAGCAAATACTAGTCCACGTTAGAAAAGTTTTCGGACTTATAATTTACAAGGATTTTGGGCCAAATACCGAGTTTCCAAACACCCCCTAAATCTTGTCCATGCAGCTTCGTCCTTCCATGTGTCGTTTGTGATGAATTTGACATGCATTTCGTTAACCTTCATTACTTACCACATCGATCGAATGAAAATCTCAATAAACCTATTGACACGTACCAACTTGTACACATGATTGGCATGCATTTCGCCCACCTTCATCACTTTGCCCCATCGATCGAATGAAAACCTTGAAAAATCTATTGACACGTACCAACTTGAACACATGATTCGCATTCATTTCGTTCACATTCATGGCTTCATCACTTCCCATCGATCCAATGAAATCCTTAGAAAATCTATTGACACATGCTCCCTCCGTATTTAAATATAAGTCGCGGTTGACTTTTTTTTAAAAAACTTCAATCACTCGTCTTAAGTCATGCTTAAACTCTATACTATGATAAAGCAAATCACAACAAAATAATGATAATTCATCAATTTTTTTGAATAAGACGAATGATCTAAGTTTTAGTAAAATATCAACCTTGACTTATATTTAAATACAAATGGAGTACCAACTTGTACACATTATAGTGGTAATCCTTACGGAAATAGATAGCATCGTCTCTCAAACCGCCACCAAAAAGAAAGAAAAAAAGAAATCACCCCAAACTTTGAAAAAAAAAAAGGATTTGCCGAGCTAAAGATAAAACTTTATGCCAGCCCTCTAACATCATCAGTTTATATACAGACATAAAAATGATTAGAAGATGGGAGTTTTTCAAACAGTTGTAGCGCCCGTGCCCATTCACATCACAGCCTGTACAAACGTCCACTGCAAAGCGAAAATGGTCCATAAGTAGTCACTGAGGTCAAAATTTCATGGTAACACTAACATACCATGTAATAAGGCACCTAAACTACCCTACCAGAAAAATTGGAAGGACAAATGACCTGAACCAGTTCCACATATTACTGCATAGGATAGTGGAAAGGTATACTCAAAATTACAAGGCCTTGAAGTTATACATGTAACTCCTCAATGTGCTAATATCTTGCATTGACTCCACCAGCACATGGTCCACATAAAGACTCAATACACCAGCTCTGCATAGTAGCACATACATAACTATGTTAATTACTATTCATGAGTAATCACTGAACCAAGATTAAAGAAGAGAAATTCAAGTCGACCATACATCAAAGGGCCAAGTGGGAGCCACGCGATGTCCCATCGAATTCTTGGCAACCTACAACACCAACATTGAGTCAGAAATGACAATCTCTAATGCAGCAAAGCAACAGATAGAAGTGTACTGGCATGATATGATTTGTTTTTTGAAATGCCAACATATTAGCAAAGCATTTGATGACGCATGAGGGGGGAAAGATGAATAGTTGACTGAGATGATATACCTCAAGACATAGTATGTCCAAAAGATGGCCACCAAAATGCCAATGTAGCATGAATACCACATCCACTTCTTTGATGGGCCTGAATTCTGTAGAAATCCTTTGATGGAAAATAGGCATGCTAGGGCCGCTATCCAATCTGCAATTTGACATTTATGTATATTCAGATCAAAGTGTAGTTGACTGGACACCTAAAATTACTTGTCAATTGTGAAATAGCGAAACATCATTGTTTGCAAACTGTGTACCAATTTTTGCAAACTTTGTACCAAATTTTGGTGTATAAGTCTAACAAGGGCAAAACTGTCTTTTGACACACTAGTTAACACTGTTACATGGCAGATTGGATGGAAGTGTCAAATAGGGAACCAAAAATAAAATGAATGTCAAATAAGGAAGATTTAACTTTTGAGGGCCAAATAAGGAAGCAGTGAGTTTCCTAGTGTCAAGTAAGCACCTTAGACAACTTTGATTCAACAACCACATGATCCACAAAAGCTTCAGTTGGAAGCATCAACACGTGATTTGTTTAGAATTTCGCAAGATGAAATGAAAGAAGTTGAATGAGATAGCGAACCTGCAATTATGACCGCTGGTGCAGGCAAATCTTCCATGAAGTAAGCATGATATCGCTGTTAATTGGAGAAGCACGCTTTAAGGCAAATAGATAATAGCCACACCAATAAGTAAAACTTATTTCTACAATGAAAATGATTTTTAGTGTCAAGCATACAGCAGAGACTGGTTATTTTTTAGTATCACAAGCATTTCAGTTATCAGGTAGCATGAAAGCGTAAGAAGTACACATCAGTGTTGCAATCAGTATCAACTAGTGAATGGTGACAACAATACAAAATAACCGTGTGATCCTAATCCAATACAAAAGGAATCTATGATGCAGTGACCCTAATTGATGTCAGGTATACATATTTGGGCATAAATGACCACTAAACGCCATGAAAGAAAGAAGAAAGTGAATTGTAGTAGGCGGGAGTTAAACAACCAACCAGCTCCCAGGGAAACCATGCGTGGTGGAAACTGGAGTAGATCAGGAAGGCCGCGTAACCAAGGAGGAACCCCGCAAAAACGAGCTGTGAAAAACAACAGGGTGATGTGAGCACGGAATCGTCAAATCGAGACAACACAGACCAGTGCCTATGTGCCCACGGCAAGATCTCTCCTCCGTCGGGCCGAAGGAATCGGGAATCGGATGATACGCACCCTCCAACGCCGGCTCTGCTGCGCTTGCTTCTGCTCCAGCGACCGGACCAGCTCCTCTTGCTCTGCGAAACGCATCAGGAGTAACAATGATTCGATTTCGTGGCGTCAGCAGCGCCCAAAACCCCCCAAGGGCCGGCAGGGGGCGTGGGGGGACGGAGGATGAGCGCGTGGAATTTACATCGTACCTTGGGTGTCCATGGGGACGAGATCGTCGGGGTCGTCGTCACCGCCGTCGCGCCGCCTCCACCACCGCCTAGTCGTAGTCGTCGCCATCCTCGCTTCGCTTCTGATCTCAGGCGGCCGAAGGCTCCGTCAAGAGACTGTCCATGCGCTCGCGAAGCGATGACGAAGAAAACTGGTGGGTGAGGCCGGGAGTCGAAGAAATATTAAAAATAAATATTACTGTTTACTAAGTACGACGCGTTTGATTTTTTTTTCATAGCTTTAATCCTTCGTTTAATTTAAAATTAAACATATAAAAATAAAATATAAACATATTCAAACTAAATTTAGTGATAAATCAAAGAATAACAAAGCAAGCGATAGTTTATTATTTTATTAACAAGACGAATGATAAAAGTTTTATGAAAAAAGTAAACGTGCCAAACATTTATGAACGCATGAACTTATAAGATGGACGAGGTGATATAGAAAACAACGCTACGGACAAAAATGAGTTAGGAGGTGAAATCTTCTAAAAGGAGATGTAAATATTCATTTAGAGGATGAAATATAGAAGACATTGTTGTAGATAGCCTAATGCTCAAATAACCCATTTGGAACGCATGAATTTATAGAAAATATATAGAAATTGCACATAAATTAGATCAATTTTACATGAAAAACACGCTTGTTCTAAACAGGCACTAAGAAATCCACTCAAAACACTAAAACTAATTTAGGTGATTTTTTTACGAAATTATTTTTTAATTCACTCTCCTTATTTTTCGAAGCTGAGTTTATCAAGGAGACTGATAAAGGAGACTGATAAGATTGTTACGAGGATCTAAAACAGGTTAGAATTTACTATTCTCTCTGTTCGAAAGAGGACGTTTCAGGACTCGAAAAAAGAAAGAAAGCCGACGTTGCAAACAATGAATTTGTAGTAGCTGCTACGATTCAAAATGGTGTTTGAAGGGACTTCTCTTGACTGTAGGAAGTACTACCTCTGATCATTTTTGTTTGTCACTGACCAAGTCAAAATTGAGCTAGGTGGCATCATTTAAAAAAACGGAGGGAGTATTAGACAATGAACCCAGAGACAAGGGGCATCGCTGAAAGCAAGATTCTAAAAGCTTTGCCCAAATTTTTGTTGCAAAATCTAGTGAGCATTGGACACAACTGGAATTTTGCAAAAAAAAAAGGAAAAATATAGAAATAAACATATGTAGTATGTGGCAATTTGGTAAAGAAAAGTGAGCCTCGAATCTTGTGATTGATTCTATAGAAAAGCCTCAAATACAAAAGGCTAGCTACACCCTTTTCTTTTGCGAAAAAATAAAAAACCTACTTCACGCGACATTTCGAAGTAGCTCGAGCATTACTGCACTTCATCCTATTACATTTTCGGAGTATAGATAAAGGATAATCTGATATGAGTAAGGACATAAAACTTTTACATGCATGTCACCGCTGCATTTTTACCCTAGAAGAGTATGCAAAAAGGCAACAAAACCCACGGCAATGCTAGCTTGCTAAGCACAAAGCCGCACAATTGACTTTCACGATGTACTCTAGCAAGTATGGTGAAGGGAAACAAAACATATATACACTGACTTGTATAACGACGATTTCCATTGAACATTGAATTCAGGCCCAACATTGTTCTTAACGCAACAAAAAATATCACGTCACGTGTATCACTGCAAGATCACGGGGTAGAGTTTAGGGGAGAAATTGCTACAGTGCAGTGATGCTTCGTTCATAGACAGCCTCTAGCCATATGTGCCAATCCTTTGGGGCTCAACTCATGTCGAGGAAAAATATTTGAAATACGTCAATTTTGTGGTTCTTCGTGTATCTCTCCATCTTCAAATAGATCATCATAAGCAACAGGAATGCGAATTCTGTCCGCCAGTGGTTTGTGCTGAGCTTTATTTTCAGATGGAGGTGCCTCCTCCACATCGTCCAATTGTTCAGGATCATCCAGCACTTCCTTTTCCTCTTGCGCTTCAATTTCATCAATTAGTGCACTTCCCTGTGAACTTGCATCTTCACTTCTGCTCATCTGTGGTCGCTTAGTATACCTAAACTGCTTCTGCAAGCAGGAAACAGGTATACAAGTTAATTCCATACAACTGGCAAACAAAGATCAGTGAGCTAATAAAAGGATCATGTAATTTACTAACAGGTGCCAACAGAGAAATAATCATGCCAAATGCAATGTTTTAAATCAAAATATTGTCTTGGGGAGAAAATAAAACACAGGAAAAGGAACAGAAAATTATTCTAGCCCACACCAGCTTTATTAGGATGCAAAGGCTTCATAGCTGTTTTTTGTTGTTATAGAAGTATATATATGTAAAACTAATCATTCATAATAATATAAAATGTGTACCTCAAGTTCCTTTCCCTTTGCCATTATTTCCTTGTATGCCTTGGGTTCCCGTGACTTTAAGATATTCCAGAGAATTCCACCACCAGTGCGGAAACGGCTACCATCAGCAACAGTTTGCCCACCACACTTCTGAATAGCCTCCACCTGGAACCAAAAATATTTAGGGTAACAACTACAGAGCAATAAACATCTGAGTATCACAAATTATCCAGCTACAAACCAAGCACCAGTTTTAACACAACAATAGATATACTAACTCCTAGTTCTTGAATAGATCGTTGATAACCTTTGGATTACAGAGTACGGGAGATTTGTGTATGTTGACGCTAGGGAGTTCACAACATCGAGGTATAGCTATGAAATAGAAACTTAACTGCAATTGATCTGTGTCATCAAATCAAGCATGTAGATGGTAATATTTTTCAGAGGTTCTTCCGCTCAAGCACACAAAACAAATAAATCCAAGGAACTGCAAAAGGAACGAGGCAGTGATGCTTGTGAGAGCAGTGGGCAACAGATCTCCAATGAAGGGTAATAGGACTTGTTATACCAGGCTACCACTGAAGTGTCCGGCAAAAAAAAATCGTTAAAGCCTTAGAATACACACATTATATGGCATTTACACTACTTTAGCAAAAAAAAAAATGAAGACACTTATTAGATAAACTAATTCTTTTGATAAACTTCTGAACTGATCAGATAAACTTTCAGCAGTACTGTTCAACATAACATTGCATACCTCTCTGACAAGATCACTGACAGCAGTGACACCAAGGCAACCAACAGCATTCCAGACAAGGTACGACTTCTTCTCCTTCAACCGTTTGCAAGTGTTAAGAACGAATCTGCTCAAGGATAAAATAAAAGAGTTGTTAAATTACTCGCTTAGGCAACCTAACATATACCAGATGCGAAAGGAGGACAGTCTTTCCTTGGCCAAATCAGTGGTAATCGAAGCCAAATTATGAAAACAATATATGATGAAAAAACAATCATGACCCAAATAACTTCTAGTTGTTTATCAAACAAAACAGTCTGGCAGTGCCAGGAAGACATTTCAGAAGCTAAACTCTGTATAAGCCGCCACAGATCAAAAGAATTGTTAGCATGTGACACAATTTATACATAATTTGCAGCAATCATCCCTCCAAAGCAAGATTTACTTCAAATTCATTCGATATCAGATAATAAGAATGCTGATTACAAACATAATTCTATGATCATGTAAAGCGTCTGCTAAAAACAAGAGCAGTGTGATCATATAACTGAAAACACTTATACACACATAAATTTCACCTAAAAGATAGAATGGATTATAGGTGATGGCTCGAAACGTCCATTTTTGTCAAATGGGCTGGATCGAAAATCTTCCGGCGCTGTATGATACCCAGCTGCGGGACGCAAGCACACTACAAACCGGCATCCACTCAAAATTTTCCATCCTCAATCCGTGCCTAGCGCAAAACACAAAACCCTAGATGACTAGCACGAGGGTTTTTACCTGTTAATGTCAGCGATGTTGGTGGGCGGCCCGTCCTGCCTCCCCTTATTCTTCTTCTTCTTCCCCTTGTTCCTCTTCTTCTTTCTCTTATTCTTCCCCTCCGGTCCGGCCTTCTCCGCCTGCCCGCCGCCGCCGCCGCCGGCGGAGACCTCGGCTGCTGGGGCTTCCTCCGCATCCGAGTCGGCGTCGGCCATCTCGACGTCATTGCCATCGTAGTTCAAGGTTTCCTCGCCTACCGCGGCGTCTCCCAGGGCGCACTCGCCTCCCCCCATGCCGAGCGAGCCACGGGCGGCACTGGATGCGGTCGGCGTCGCGCTCTCGTTCCGCAGAACGCGAGAAGGGACAGCGCAAGAGGCGGCGACAGACCGACTCACAGGAGGCCGCCACCCAGAAGGCCAGAAGTCGGCTCACAAGGCTCGGGCCTCACGGGCCTAATGGATGCTTTGACTGGGCCCGATTTTGAGAGGAAGAAACCCACATTACCCCCTCAACTTTGAGTAGGGTCTAAGTTTCAACCCTAAAGTCTAAAACCGTTCAATTGACGTCCCCAAACTCTTGAAACCGTGCAGTTGATCCCCCTCACCCATTCCAACCTGGTTTCGCAGCCACGCTGACTGCCACGTCGGGCTGCAAGCTCGTCTCCCTCTCGTCCTCCTCCCAGTGAAGTGGCTGCATCCTAGATTGAAATGTGAACAATCTTTGACATCGTTTATCATCATGCCTCCCGTCGACGGCCGCTCATCCGCAGTGGCTGTGGCTTCAGTTGCCAGCCGCCCGCTCGCTCGTCCACGGCCCTCGTCGCTGGCAACCCATACGCCCCAACGCTCGTCGCCGGTCGCCCGCTCGTCCGTGGCCCCAGTCGCTGGCTACCCGCACGCCCTAGCGCTTGTCGCCCGCTCGTCCACGGCCCCCGTCGCTGGCCACCCGTACGCCCCAACCAAACACGATGTTAGTTATCTAATGTCACTTACCATTCCTTGCAATCAAACGAAACAAAGGGATAAAATCATCTATGCAACCAAACACGATGCGGCTTGATCCCATCAAAAAAATCTCCATTTTATCTCACTTTGTCCCAAGCCAAAGAGAACCTTAGATCTCCACCAGTATCACAATCCTTCGATGTAACACTAAAAGTTTTGATAATGAGATAAATATTTTTTTAAGAGCATAATGAGATAAATATTAATACTTTTTGCTCAAGTGATCTCTCAATAACACTTTGTTTTTTGTGGCCACCAAAAAACATCCCTTCTCTACACACGTGGGGCTCCAAGCGGGGCACCGGACTTGGCGCTGGCAAACGTGGACGTCCAGCGCGGCAGCGCCTGCGGCGTGGTCGCGCGCGCCTTTATAAAGCGTCTCGGTGCCCTACTCCGGCACACCCACACGCAATCTTTCCCGAGGAAATGGAGGGCACCAACGCAGCTGCAACCTCCGACGCGGCGAGGCCGGTGGTGCTGTACCCATCGCCGGGGATGGGGCATCTGGTCTCCATGATCGAGCTGGGCAAAATCCTGGGCGCGCGGGGCCTGGCCGTCACCATCGTGGTGGTCGACCCGCCCTACAACACGGGCGCCACGGGGCCATTCCTCGCCGGCGTCTCCGCGGCCAACCCATCCATCTCCTTCCACCGGCTGCCCAAGGTCGAGGACCTCCCTCCCGTCAAGTCCAAGCACCACGAGGCGCTCACCTTCGAGGTCATGCGCGTCTCCAACCCTTACCTCCGCGAGCTGCTGCTGGCCGCAGCACCGCCCCCGGTCGCCCTCATCGCCGACTTCTTCTGCAGCGTCGCGCTGGACGTCGCGGAGGAGCTCGGCGTGCCCGCCTACTTCTTCTTCACCTCAGGCGCGCAGAACCTGGCCTTCTTCCTGCACCTCCCGGTGCTCCACGAGCGCACCACGGCGAGCTTCAAGGACATGGGGTCGGATCTCATCCACGTGCCGGGCATCCCGCCGGTCCCGGCGACGCACGCCGTGCTGCCGCTCATGGACCGCGACGACCCGGCCTACGACGCGTTCCTCAAGGTCGCCGCCGACATGTGCCGGTCGCGTGGCATCATCGTGAACACGTTCCGCTCGCTGGAGCCGCGCGCCGTGGAGAACGTGGCCGCGGGCCTGTGCACGCCGCCCGGGCTCCCGACGCCGCCCGTGCACTGCATCGGCCCGCTGATCAAGTCGGAGGAGGTGGTGGCGGGCAAGGGCGGCGGCGAGGGGTGCCTGGCGTGGCTGGACGCGCAGCCCAAGGACAGCGTGGTGTTCCTCTGCTTCGGCAGCATCGGGCGGTTCAGCGCGGAGCAGCTCAGGGAGGTGGCGGTGGGGTTGGAGGCCAGCGGGCAGCGGTTCCTGTGGGTGGTCCGCGCGCCGCCGCCCAGCGACGCCGACGACGTGTCCAAGAAGTTCGAGAAGCCGCCGGAGCCGGACCTGGACGCGCTGCTCCCGGCGGGGTTCCTGGACCGGACCAAGGGCAGGGGCCTGGTTGTGAAGTCGTGGGCGCCGCAGCGGGACGTGCTGGCGCACGAGTCGGTGGGCGGCTTCGTGACGCACTGCGGCTGGAACTCGGTGCTGGAGGCGGTGGTGGCGGGCGTGCCGATGGTGGCGTGGCCGCTGTACGCGGAGCAGCGGATGAACCGGGTGTTCCTGGAGAAGGAGCTGCGGCTGGCCGTGGCGGTGGAAGGGTACGACGACGGCGGTGACAAGCAGGGTCTCGTGGCGGCGGAGGAGGTGGCGGCCAAGGTGCGGTGGCTCATGGAGTCCGACGGCGGGAGGGTGCTCCGGGAGCGCACGCGGGCGGCCATGCGGCAGGCCAAGGACGCGCTGCGCGAGGGCGGCGAGTCGGAGGCCACACTGGCGGGGCTCGTGGACCAGTGGAGACGCGCGTGAGTGCGTGACGCGACGGACGGAGACGTTGCCGCCCACGTGTTCTCGATCTCTACCTCTACGTACGATAGGGCCATCTGTGATGGTCGTCATCTTGGCAGCATCTCACCACTCGTGTGATTGGCGGCCGGGGGTCCAGATATTTTACTACAGCACAACACGTAGCAGCAGCGGGCATGGCTCGTGCTTCTGTTTTTTCTTTTTTTTTTTTTTTTTTTTTGAAACTAAGTGCTTCGGTTATTTGGCTGTACGTGGAAATAAACTGTGTGACTTGAGTACAGGGTAGTAGACCAAATGATTGAATGAAGTCCTTGGGGAAGAAATAAAATCGATCGGCCTGCTTATATTCATTCGCCCAGTTTTAGACTCTCAGGATGTGAACCATGAATTTAAATAGCAGGCACTATAGCGTTTTGAGGGATATCACGCTACGTTATCATCATTTTTACCACTATTTGCGCTACAGCCCGTTTAGCGCGCTTTAGCAGCGCTAAATGGCTTAGTGTAGCGTGCAAATAGCGGCGCTATTTTCATTTTTCTCGATGGACCAAAATCTGAGTGAATGGAAATGTTGAACAGCTACAGAACCCTGAAGCTGAAAGTGCACAAAAACAAGATGGAGGAGTAGTGTCAGGACATGTTAAAAGAAAGAAAGTTGTCAGTCCTAGAAAGAGGACACGGAAGATCATCGATATTACTGAAGGCAATGAAGACGAGCCTGAGCTTGATTCATCTTCTGTGTGACACAGAAGATGATGATCACGATGTTGATATGGATGAGACTCTAAGTGACCATTCTTCTGATTTAGATCACTCTATGTCTGAAGAATAGATTGATCTTGCAGCCTTCAGTTTTTGTGTTGCAGTATTACAATGATATATATTTCTTTTATGGACTTACCATTTAGGCATTTAGTATTCAATGTGATGCGCTTATGTTCTATATTTTGTGCTTGTGGTATTATCAACTTGTGATGGAATTTAAGTTGTCATATATCCCTTTAATTTTGTTTATGTTTATTGCTGATTTTCTTTTTTTTTGTTAAAACGCTATTGGGTATAGCGCCGTAGCGTCTGGAAAAATGATGCCGCTATTTGCCATAGCGCGCTATTTTAAACCATGATGTGAACACCAGTAAAACAAATCTTAACCCACTGGCAACACAGCAGCGAAACCCGTATTTGTTCCCCCATTCTCTATATATTGTGTTCTACTTCTCGTCTTCGTGACCTCAACGTCAACGATGAACACATCCCGAACCCGAACTAGCTTACCAACAAAGTCGCTCGGTGTCAGTTAGAGGGGACGGTGCTGTAACGATCCTAATTTTTGTGAACCAAAAATCAGTTCTTAAAAATTTCATTTCTATTTTTGCTTGTTGCATTGCATGTAGATTGCTAATTAGGTTAAATAATTAATTTGGATAATAATTATTAAGTTTAAACTAGGTAAATAACTTTATTTATGTATATCTTGTGCTTAATTTTGTGCATCATCATTTGGTTCTTATTTGCAATCTTTGCTTGAGTGCAAGATAGATTCAAACTAAATCAATCCAAATCCTTAACTCAAATCAAATAAATAAAAGAGAAAAACAAACCAGGAAACCAAATAAAAGGAGTAGACCTTTCGGCCCAACCATCCGAGCCGGCCCAACCCAACCACCCTTGGCCTTTCTCACTTGGGCCAATTCGCAGCCAAACCGGCCCAAGCAAGGCCAAGCCGACGCCTTTCGCTGCCAGGTGGACCGCCGTCGCCGACTCACTGCCAAGTGGGCCCAGGTTGTCAGCTTTCCCTTCCTCCCCTTTCATTCTGATCCGCTCGCGATGGCGCGTCCACGTCGACCGCGCCCATGCGCGCTCGCTCCCGCCTGATTGCGCGCCAAAATGAAGAGGAGAGGTGAGGATCGGGGGGGGGGGGGGGCAGCTGGACCTGCTCAACCGCCCCGCGCCCGTTGGGACCCGGGTCACGCATTTCGCGTGACCTTGTCTCCTTGCCGCCGGGCGGAGACGCTGAGGCCGCCGAGCCCAATCCGCCTTCGATCGGAGCAAATCCGGCATCCGCCAAGCCAAATCCACCCCCTTCGCAACCCTAGCCACCGGTATAAGTACCCCGCGCGCATCCGTGAAACCCTAGGCCACCCCTGGGGCTTGCCCCTTTTTCCACCTCACGCCGCTGTTGCTGAGGGACACGAGAGGGAGAGGAGCCGGAGGCAAGGAATAAGAAGAAGGAGGAGGCCGCCTGCCGAGAGGAACTGCGTCGCCATCGAAGCCGACCGAGCTGGAGGAGAAGTCGCCGCCGTTCGTGCTGAGGAGGAGGAGACGCCACGCGTGACGCGTCGCACAAGGAGCCGCCGAGCCGCGTGAACCCGACGGATGCGACCCCGACGTACCTCGACATCGCGCCAAGACCGCCGTCATCTGCTTCCTCTACCTCAACACGTGACCATCTTCTCGTCTGCAAGCCAAGCTCGGTGAGCACCCCGAACCCCTTGACCAACCCCCTCGCCGCGGACCGGGTCTCCCACGGAGTCCCTCTCTGTTCCGCGTGCGCGTCGCCGCCGTGGCTTCCTGGAGCCGGCCTTCGCGCCGTGTCTCACGTCACCGCCGCCGTTGTAGCCGCCTTTGCAGTGTAGTCCGTCGCATGCGTGCCGCGCGCGACGCCATGCCCGTTAGTGTCGTTGGTGTGCCGGTCTTGAACCGCGCCGCCACACACCCTCGTTGCCGCGACCGGGTTGGTCCCGAGTTCGCGAGCGTGCCACGCCACATCACACAGCCGCCTCGCCACCGTTCCGCGCCGCCAGCCTAGCACCGCCCTGTCCCCATGTTTTACCTCTTGATGCCGTTGTGCACGGGCCGCCGAGACCTTGCCCTTGTCCGCCGAGCCAAATCATGGAAAGTTCCGCCTCGCCGTCGCGGCCGGACTCATTCCGTGCTCGCGCGCGCTTGCGCCGTGCCCACGTACCCGAACCACCCTCATCCTGCGTTGCCCGCACGCCGCGAACGCCACGACGCGGGCAAGCCGTTGTGTGCCGACCGCCCAGTCGCCGTCTCGTGCAGGAACCCTGCCTAGCCGTCTCGGCTAGACTAGTTCCGAGCTCGCGCACCTTCGCCTCGCGCCGTCGCACGCCATGCCCTTGTGCCCGCATGCGTTTGACCCGCGTGCAGCGGCCGCCTTGTTCCTTAGCCGCTGGTCGAGCGGCCACCCCTAGAGAGCCGGCCTTCGAGCCACAGAGTGTGCAGGTGGAGGAGTCGCGCCCTGGCGCGTTGGTGCTGCCGCGGCGAGCGCTGCCGGTGGTCGGCGCCTTGGAGACGTTTCGTCGAACACCTGGAAGGCAGGGTGGAAGAGAGGGGGGAGGGGGGGGTAAGCAGACCTCATGCTTCAACCCGAGTTGGGCCGTGGCTTCGGCCCAGGATCGTTCGCTGTGGGCTGCTGGAGTAGAAAGGAGAAGCAGGCCGGCCGGGTGAGGGAGAAAGGAGAGGCAGGCCGAAGGCCCAGTCGCCACGCCGCGCCTGCAGGCTGCTCCCGGGAGAGAGGCAGGCTGAGCCTGGTGGGCTGCCTGCACGGGAGAGAAAGGAGGCGGGCTGCGCTCGCGGGCCTCGCTGAGGGAAAGAGAGGACGCGGGCCTTTCTCGGCCCATTGACCTAGCCCCTCCCTAAGCTTTTCCAGAAAATGGTAAACCCCTAGTTAAACTTAAAAAATTCACAGTAAATTCATTCGGAGTCCAAATAATATGAAACCAGAACCTAAATTCATCTAAAATCAAGCTCTATAAGATAATGCTATTGTTTGAGTGATGGTGGTTCTTTATGCATTTTATTTAGAGTTTGTGCCGCATGTGGTTTATTCGGATTTTCACATATAGGTCCGAAGAATCTCTCGGAGGACCCTGACGAGTACGACATCTTCAACTACACTGGAGATTTAGAGCAAGCAGCTCTACCCGAGGTCACCATTCAGACTCTTCCCTCGCTTCATAACCTATAGACACGCAAATATGCTGTTGCTGCTGGCTTATTTATGCTTATGCATGCTATGATAACCTAAATATAGGGAGCCTACTTCCATTTAGCCACTATTACCCTGCTTGCTATTTTACCACCATTATATTACTACTTCGACTAAATAAAATGAACATGATGTGAGATTGGGTGATATGATGGTGGGATGTGATTGCTCTTGGCATGTGTGAAGTGGGCAGTTTTGAGCGCGAGTTGATGTGTGAGATGGGTGGCGGGAGTTGGCACCAGAATTATGAGAGAGACTAGAACTCTCTTCAGAGTGGAGAGAGGTGTGGTGGTGAGCGGCCCACCGCTGTAGGGTGGCAACCGATTCTTGGAAGGTTTGCTCTCGCCAAATTAAGGACCGAGTAGGGGTAACTCCACCTTGGACTATGACTCGTGCATATCACGCGACCTTAGGCCCGGTTTTTGATCTCCCCAATGGCGCTGGAACTGTAGGCGTAAGGCGACAGTGTTAGGGGGCGATGACGGTTGTGGGTGTAATCTCTCGTCCCCGATAGACTCGAACCGTGGGCCCTAGACTATTCGAGCTCACAGTTCTGAGAGTACGGTGGATATTGTATCCGCACAGTTTCTAACTCAGAAAAACAGGAAAGGTGCTAGAAAGGGGGTTATTTATCGATGTGGTAGGCCCAAGGTGGTTGGCCACTGCCCCCGTCCCATCTCGCGTGGGTACAGATGTACAAAATCCTCTAAAGAGTGTATGATCTATACGTATAGCCGCCGTCCCCTGATAAAGGATGAGCCCTTGGTGTGATTTGCTCTAACTAGTATGGGATTTCTTCTCTTCTCCCTCGAGTGTTTGGAAACCGGCTGCGGCCGCTGAGGCATGGACGGGTGGGAGCTGTCATGCCGCAGATATAGTACGATGAGTGTGGATGTTTGGAAGAGATGTTTGGTGGTGAGGTGTGTATATGTGGGCTTGAGTGATGAGCAGGAAACCGGTTGTTTGACCGAAATCCCGAATGGAACAATGATATGATAATCTGGATAATATTACTTATATACTTGCTTGCATATAAAGCCCCAAACCTTTTACTTGAGCTAGCCCTTTAGAATTTTATTATTATGCCGCCGCTTAGGGAAGTGTCTCAGGATGGCCTGCGTTCCTAGCAACGCAGGTTTTGGAGATAAACTGGATGACGACCACTTCTTCGACAGACGATGATGAGTTGGACGACGATCAATCACATGAAGCACAGGACGACTGAGGATCACTGTGCTACGCTCAAGGATGCCTGTGAAGATGGACTCAAAAACCTACTTTCCGCTGCTAGTTACTATTTTTTGCTTAATTTAGTCTTGTTGGACTTGTACCGGCTTATGCGAATATTGTATAAATGTAATATTATTCGAAGCTCTGTATATGATACCGATTGAAACATTTAAGTTGTGGACTTGCGATAGCTTTTGTGTATCCTAAAACTATCACGATGAATATAGGCTTGGATTTCAACATCGCGAATTCTGGATCGTTTCAAGTACCATTTGAAACGATAGAATTCCTTACCATTTGAAACGGAGAGAGTACCTAAAGCTTAATGGTGTCAAACATTTTTAAGCGGATTAACGATAGTTTAGGAGCCGTGACAATCCCAAAGAGTTCAGCGAGCTAGCCAAACAGTTCCACAAGGTGACCGACTGTCTGCGATTCACGAGAAATGTTTATACGGAGAATCTAGACCCTAAACATTTATACACGAATTTGGATACATTCCGCAAAAGAATGCACGATCACATTGGAGAATTATCTACCACACACTTAAAAAAACACGTGTACCAGAAATTAGATAACGTACAAGGGACCAACTCTGATAACAGCATTAGCAAACCAGTTACAACGTCCACAACTACAGAGTTTTCGACTCAAAAGTCAAGCTACAAAGTCTGCCAGCTGGGATTATCTTATTGTTGGGAAGAGAGGTTCACATTTGTCCACAGACGACGCTGTGCCCAGATTCTGCGGATGAAGCATACCGAAACATTGAATATTAAAAGAAAAGAAATAAGGTAAACTATAGTATCAGCTCTCCATCAAACTATCAGGGTTCAATTCATACGCTTTGGAACTATGTATGTGCCTTACCTTGCATGCCTACTCAACGTGCGAGAAACCTCCTCCAGTCTCTGATTTTGTTCTGCACAGGGAAGAGAGACAGTATCACAGCTGCCCTCAGTTGCTCATACTAAGTAATGCTAAAGCTTAACATGACAAAATGGAGAGGGAAGCAAGTTATTAGAATGAGATAACAGTGAGTGCAGCAAGTTATTAGCATGAAAATACTTGCTACTACTAGGTTGTTAGATGGGTCAAAGATGATCGATTCTTTCCCTTTGTAAACAAGTGTAACCATTAGCATAGTCAAATCAAAGCATATCGACTAAGCAACATGTAAACTAGGATTAGAAAGGAACCCACACTATCACACTAGACAACTTATTTTCCTATTTTCAGGTAGTCTACCTTAGAACTAATATCACTAAGGCAGCAATTTTTCGTTATACAACTGTACTATGATCAGCCCTTGAATACTTCATGTGAAACGGTAAAAAGCAGTACAAAGCTTACTTGTGATCCGAAGGATTGGGCATAACTTCATATACAATTGTTGCCACAACATCCCTTTTGTTCTGCGACAGGTGTTATGGAGCAATAAAGCATCAGTATAAAATTTCAGTGCCTTTCGACTAAACAAGTAGAGGCTTTGGTACCTGAGTAGCTTCACCACGTAGCCCAATGTAATAAATCTTAGTTGTATCACCACCAAAGTTGTCAGAGAAATGCAGAGTGAGGTTAGCAACACCTTGGAACCTTGAATATCTGAGAACAGAAAATCACACGGGTAATAAGAAGAGCTGACGAGACAAGCTACTCTACATACAAAATACAAAGAAAAAAGCATAGTAGTTACAAAAGCCCCTAGGCCCTAGATATAGAAAAAACAAAATTGATCTAGAGTTTTTTTACTCGAGTACTGACATGCAAAATGTCTATTGATTTGCACAACATCAGTGCATGAATCTAATGAACTTCAGTTCATCACAGGCTGTATGAGCGTTTTATCAAATGAACTGACTACATATGTTTGTTAGCAACATCAGATAGCACTAGGAGAACAAACAATTACAGAACATACCTTGTTTGGTACTCGAGAACTCCTTGCAGGTTCTCTGCTAACTCCCATTCCTAGCAGGAATGAATCCCAATTAAATCTAGAGTTTCCACTTATGGCATGGATAAGAAAAAGGAAAAAAAAAATGAATACGCACCTGCACTGGCTGCATGTTTTGAGCATCAGAAAAGTCAATACCTTCTCTATTGATAAACCTGTAACGTATCAATGCAATCTTCATATAAATATCATGATGTGAGAAAGAGACGGAAAAGAAAAGCTTGAGCTCTAAAACTAACGCTCTCATTCTTGAAGGGCTTGTTCCATCGGCACCACCAACAACAGAAATACTCTTTATCTTAACATCTGATGTGAACCTACAAACAAATGAATTCATGATTACACAGGTTTAACGCTTTTTTTGGACAAGCATTGTAAATGAAAAAAAAAAGAGAGAAAATTATTCTAAACTCCGAAAAACAAAAGAAGCAATTTCTCCACTGAAAAGGTAGCAAGAGCAGACAGAAATGCAGGTAGGTTATGGGCTGAATGCATTTATATTATACATACTAAAATTAACATCTACATGAGTATGTGACATCCATTTAACATATTGCCTGCTACTTTAGGGAGGTTCTAGAAAGTGCAGACTGACATGTGTATCACATGCATACATCATTTCAGTGAACTATTACTGCGTAAGTGGCTATCAAACCACTGAAAGAAGTATGACTGCTGAGTAATGAATGTATTAAGCAGTGGCGGATCCATAGTATGTGCAGTGGTGTCCTGTGACACCAACGATTTTGGCTTAGCAAGCTGTATATTATTTTTTTTCACCATTAGGGACACCAGTGAACTTTGATTTGTGACACCAATAGCACCAGATAAGACCCATTATTTGTTCCCAAACTAAATCTAACAGCACATCGGTGGACAACAGAACCAGCCCGCTAGAAAGTCCATTGCTTCTTTCCTCCTCTAGCCTCTGGTCTCTGTCTCTCACAAGACCTTTCGGCTTCTCTCATTGTTTTATAACATGTTTGCACTCTCATTGTTCTCAGGTTCATTTCATATCTCACCTTTGGTGTTTGCTTGGAGCTATTTGATCCATCTAATTCGGGCAGAACCCTTAACTATTTACTTACCATTGTATATATTGAATCCTCATGTTACAGTACTAGTTTATCACAAGCTTTAGTTGCTATTAGCCAATCGGTTGATTGATGGTGACACCATCGCCATAAAATCCTGGATCCGCCCCTGGTATTAAGTATAGCATCTACAAGCACTAGCCTGGAGTGAAATTTTCATCCGATATATTCTTCTTGCTATAACATCACATATTTCATAGATAGAACACTATCTCATACAGTTGAGAGTCCAATGATAATAAAAACAGTTCATCATGCTGCTATACAGCCTATACTTCAATCGGGGGTTGTGAATCAACTGAAATAACCAATAGAATTAGTCCTTTAAAAATAGAACAGAGGGGGACACATGCATACATATGAAATGAGTAAGTGACTTCATCTACTTACGGGATGAAAATAAGTAGCTCAGGGTCACCCTCATTACTCTCCAGAAAACCCTGGTGCAGCAAGGATGCTCATGAGAATGCAGATTACAGAAACGATGGGCAACTCAAGAAATGGGATCTAAAAGAACTCACTAATTACAAAAAAAGGAAAAAATAAAATAAAATAAAGAGACATTTCTTGCTGCCATCCTAATAAATAGATGAAGTTCACTATAACCAGCAATGCTAATATACAAGATCACAAGCCGAAGCATGTTGATTTTCTATAGCATTCAATGAAGAGTACATTTGAAAAATATTTCAATAGCCACCTCGCTGACCTTCTATTTTGCTGCTTAATGTTCCAGATACACAAGCCTTGTCCTATTCCGTGTCTCCATGTGACTACTCTCATTAGATCTTTTAACAACCATCACATTTTTCCTTCACAGAATAATACTAATAGAAACATAAACAGGTATCCCCACTCACTATTATAGGCGCATGGTCAATTTGGAATCACCGAATCACTAAGTTTTTTTGATGGAATCCTTTCTAACCAAGCTGGAGTGTTGGCGGATGCTATGGAGAAGTTGCAGTTTCCCTTTGAGCCAAATGAAGTCTAGTGTGCTCTAGGTTGAGGTCGGGTTGTCTCTATATCAAACAGGCATGTGAGTGCACATTTTGTAGCGTGAATGGGTGTGACGCTTAATCGGTGTGTTCTTTTAAGATCTTTTTCGTACAATGATATATATAGCTCTCCATGTGTTGGAGAAAAATCTGAGAAAAAAATTGGGGAAAGAGAAGACCATGATAAGGTTTCTCCCAATCGCGGTAGCTTACAGGCTACCCCGTAGAATCTGGTCAGAGGTGTACTGGAATATGGTCCCTAGATAGTACAGTAGCGCCTCCCACATTCCACCACCTCTGAACAGAGCCGCGGAACCCTAGCCTCCACTGAAGAAGAAATCTAAGGCAGCATGGAAGCGGCATTTGTACCATACCCCCGAGGTGTCGAGGCGGCGCTCCCAGGGCTTGAAGACCGACTTGACGCTCCCAGGTACAGATTCGTTGAGAGCCACCACCTGCGCGCACGATAAAAAGGGATGTTAGCCGCCGCCGCCGCGAGTCTTATCGTCCATCCATTGAGAAATCCGATGAAAGTTGCATCCCGTAACGCGGTAAGGAATGGGGAAAAAATTACGAATTACTGCAGTAGAAAGCTTGGGGCACCGTCCAAGTAATCGGAACAGGGAAGAGCTGCGAACCGATCTGGCTACTGATGAGAAGGGGTGGGAGGGGTGGCGGAGGGAGAGGGACCGGACCTTGGGGACGTCGATGTGGTTGTAGAGCGACCAGTCGGCGGCGCAGTTGTGATCCTCGCAGCTGTGATCGTGCAGGCACGCCATCCCTCCTCTCTCACGCGCGCTCCTCCTCTGCGAATGCGGCGGCCAGCAGCCGTGCGTGTCCTGCTTCGATTTGCTTGCTCTCGTCCTTGTCGCTTTCCGCCGGAGTCTGGACTCCCCCCGAACTCGAACTCCTGCTCCTGCTCGGCGAGTATATAGGGAGGGAGAGCAGGGATTGCTTCTGCCTGTTGGCGTCGTGGGGGCCGGAGAGAAGTCTAGAGGAATTCTTCAACCTCTCGCCCCATCTCCGTACACCCTCGGGCCGTGGGGACGCCTCGCCAAACCACTGGCTTGGTCGGTGCAGGTCGTGGGACATGCACGCCCGCCTTTTTGTGCTCCTTTATCCGAAACTTGTACACTAGGGCCTGAGTTCTTCCCACGTGTCACTAGGCGTGTTCATGTGGAGTAGTATCATTCGCACGGATGAATGATCCCATCCCAGCTCAAATAATGCGCACCAACACGCGTCTGCAATGCTAAAATCAGGGCCACAAATAATAATAATAATAAAAGAAAGATTACACTGCAGCTCATTCTATTCGATTTTTCTCGTTCTCGATTGCCAGAAACACGTAGTCCATGTAAAAGGCCGTCCACAAAAAATGAGACCATCATACGACCTAGTAGAATGTTAGGAGTTTCCACTTTCCACCATTCTACCAGACTACCACAGTTGTCATTACTTCAGTCCTGCCTATGAATGAAATCGAATTGGACGGCATCCAATATTATACAACGAGCACTATTACAGAGCACACATGCGGCGGTACAACGAATGTGGTTACAGGATTACACGCACACACGCGGCAACGAATCTGTTAGCTGACAATTTGTTGTCGTAGTATAGCCTCTTTCGCTACCAAACCTCCACGCACCAGGCAGGGGCTCCGGTAGAAACAAATAGTATCTATTGACGATCTCTTATATCATCAGCTCCTAACCTGATTGTCAATCCATTTTTGGATCTGACTGAAGGTCTCAAATAACGGTCAGTTGTATCAGGCGCTATGATTTTAGCGTGCTACGAGAGCATCTCCACAAAGTAACTGCCAGCACCAGTGCCCCAGCCATGCCAGCAAGAATCTGCAGAGGAAATGGGTTTCAGGCTCAGGATGCTGATTTTTAATAACGGATAAAACGGCAGGATTCGACTTCAGAAAAAGAAAATCGCCAAAAGTACGATTTTGACCTTGGCATCTCTGCTAATCCTGTCAGGGCTCCAGCTAAGCATCGACTTCAATGACGCCCAGCAGGATGACTTTGGCATAAGAATAACCACGGTGTACTGATTTCTGCAAGGGAAAGGTATAACTCTTTGCAAGGCCGATTGCATCGTCCTCGGTGTCAAAGCCTCCCTAACCTTTATACGCCCTTCCTCTTGGAACTGAACAAAGAAAGAAACAAAAGGAGCAACATCTCAAATATGAATTCAAACAAAAAAAAGACCAAATCCGCAAGAAACTGAAGAAACACATAGGAGAGCACTGAACCATAAAAAAGAAAATTAGTATACCGCAAAAGTGGATCCGATATCTCCAGAAAAAAGCCTTGATTGATAGCTCCGCAGAATTCGGTCCAACCAGAAGTAATTCTCCTGCGATGCATAAAAAACGTGAAGATCTGTCGGTACAGTAATAGCTATCTATATGCAACATTAATTTGAGCATTACAGATTCCACTAAACCTGTAATCCATTTTCATGAGCTCTTTGCTCAATTTCGAGGATGGCCAATACATCTTCTTCAGAAGGACCTTCATTCTGTAGGTATGATATCTCCTCCAGAACAAAATCAACCTGAAGAAATTCTTAGTTGGTAAACTCAAGCTGTTCATATACAAAATAATTAGATTTGGATATATGTTATTCAGAGAAGTGATGACGTTCTGTACCAGTTTCGATGCTAAGTCTGGATCACATGAGAAATTTACACTTATGTCTCCGCGAACATCTCCAGTTCTTGAAGGTTTGTTGCCACCCAAGAAGACTGCTACGTTAACTGAGTAGATCTACAGAACATGGATATGTTTAAGGAAACCCAGATTCTATACTCCAAGTTTAAGAAGTGTGTTTAAGGATGCCCAAGCTGGATGTGTATAAAAGAGGTTCCTAACCTGCCCATATTTGAACCGAAGTACTTGCATGATTTTTGTCTCCAGAAGTTTACTAAGAAAACCAACATAGTGAATATCTTCCGTCTACACATAGAAGAATACATATTAAGATGAAGATAAAACATGTCACCATTGACACAAAAAAATGACACCGGCTACTCACCATCATTGTGTTCTTTAGAACAACAGGAAAAGCTAGCTGCACGAAGCACTGCGCTTCAACCATAGGGCTACGGACAACTTCTCTGAGAACAAGGTGCATAAGACTATCAGTACTCAAAAAAGGCATAATTCAGATAAAAGAAAGGGATCGCTTGCTTAGCGCTGCATGGGCACGTCAGGCAACACATATAGATAAATCTTCCAAAGCATATTAGGGCAAAACAGAACATCCTCTTACCTTATGATGGCTGCAGGAAACTTGAATGGCAATCCTCTTAGATCGTCACGACTAAGTGGTTGAGCAGCATCCTGTACCCTAGGTATCCCACCCTACAGAAAATATTAGTGAGCAATATTGACTTATTAAGTGTTGCTTCAATGTTCCAGAACAAAAAGGAAAATGAGCACATACCAAGTACTGCAAAATCAGTGGAAGTGAGATAGCTGGGTCAATTTTTCCAACTATTACAACCGTAAAAGCTGATGGATCCTTAAAACAATTGTTGAAATATTCACATGCTCTGATTGGATCTACCTTCTTCAAGTCACTTATTCTAATTGGCTGCATTATAGAGCTAGAGTAAATTTCTAGGATATTATATGACATAAGCATTGAGACTGATTAATGTTAAACCAGTTAAGTACCTTGAAAAAGTATGAGTTTCCGTAATTTATTTCCCGAACACGATTCGCAAACGCAGTGTATGGATCCCGCTCTTGAGCATAGATTGCTTCCTCTGCCATTTGCATCACTATCTTTACTTCTTCCTCCCTTGGCTCCACATTTGTTGTGAACAGTTGATAAACAAGCTGCACCAGTCAAACAAAAGAATAGGCTCACGTTCAAAGAAAAGAAGAAACAAGTGACATTATTGCTATAGGTGAACCGTTTTCATGTGTTTTGGAATTGTGCATGCATCTAAGAATGCTTGAACAGAAGCAAACCTGCAAAGCTGTCTCAAGGTCTGAAGGCGAGCAATCGCCTGAAAATGTTCTCATGTAGGCCCCCACTTTTGTACCAACTTCAGCTCTCTTGCCAGCAAGCATGTCCATCAAGACAGAAGGTCTGTATCCAAAAGTGCCAATTTCTCCTGCTATAGTCGAACCCATTGAGCATGAAGTATACTCAGATTCAGACAATTCTGACAGGCCACCGTAGGCAAAGCCAGTAAAAACGACCTGAGAAGTGAGAAATAGATAAGCATCTAAAAACTTGAAACATATCACCAAACAATGCAACAGAGGCACAAAGTTGAGCGGACCATGGAAAGATTAAACCCAGATTTAGTACTATAATGGCAGCATGCATTGGGTAACAAACGATATCTTAAGGGTGATTTAAAAATTGACTGTATATAACAATAAAACATTAATTTCCTCAGAGAGATACGCACTTTCACAATAACAAACCGGGAAATATAGAAAAAGAAAGGACAGTATCCAATGCAGTTTTATTTAACTAAAGGACAATGAAGTCACTAAAAACAAAAATAAAGGATGGATTTTTATTCCTACAACAGATGTCAGAATTGTTTATATAGTGCATGAGTTCACATGGCAATAGCATAATAAGACAACTATTTAGTACTAAACTATTTCCATCCAGTCTATATTGAATATTGCATATGTTTTTATTTCATCTACATATCACTTATTTGCTAATCCATACATCCCAAATTATAAGAGGTTTTGGGATTTAAATATAAGAGGTTCTGGGATTCGAATATATTCATGCAGTATTCCAACATCCATTTGAACATGGAAGGAGGGAGAGAGGGCTAAAACATCTTATAGTTTGGGATGGAGGGAGTATTTTCTTTCATTAGCGCGATGATGCAAACCAAACAGCTTCTGGAGCTTCAAGAGACAAGGAAAAGCTTTACCCTGTTAGTTATAGATCTAAAAAACATTGTAGCTTGCTTTTATCAACATGCACAAATTAAGTTCTCATAATATAGATAGCGTGTGCCATGCAGATGACATTTGTGCAGGGGTGGATCCACAGCAAACAACTCCGTCGGTGGAAGAAGGTGGAGAAGGAAAAGGGGGGAGAAGAAAGGGGAGACAAGGTAGAGGAGGAAGGTCAGCCACCCCTAAGGCCCTATTTATCACTGCATCTGCCACTGTATTCGTGGTATATGTTGGAGAAAACGTATTTTATATATCCATATCAGTGATTAAGTGATTAGATAGAATAACAATGGGAATGCCTGGAAGCAGAAGACCGCAAGGTGACAAATTTGATAGATACTACTAACCTGATCGTCAAGAAAGTCAGTATACTTGTAACAAATCCGCATGCCATTTGAAAGTATCATCTCAGTGGCACCTATCCCTGGGTGCTCCACTTTATCAATTATACTTCTGCAAGGAATTTGACACAGGCATCAGTCACATACTTAAATAAAATGCCCATAGCAGCAGCACAGACAGAGGGAGGGAGGGAGAGGGTGAGAGGGGGAATGTTTTCAGTACAATTAGTTTAGATTTAAGAGAGAGCGAGGGCGAGGGAGGGAGAATGATCTCTACTCCTATTAAGAGTCAAAGGGTGATACGTTAACCCTTTCGTCCTGCCGATCCCCCGGCCACCTCGCCCCACGCACAGTAACGTCCGCTTTTTTCTCCGCATGGTTGCCCTCCCACCTCCGGTTTTCACTCATTAAATCTGCAGACTTCGTTGTTGATGACTCCCCTACGGGCTACGGCTGCGCTGAGCGTGGTTTCTGACGTCACACGACATGATGTGCATGAAGAACGGCTGCTGCGATGACACCTACCAGAAGTGACCAGGCACGCATGCACATCAAAGACATACACACACGTCTCGCCATTTCGAAGAGCCACACGGATGGACACGCAGGTGGACAAATGCGGCTGTGGGTAATTAGGCATGCATGCATAACGGCCAAGTACGTCTTTCAAACGCGGTCGTTGCAGAGTTACACACGAAGCTGTTCATGCCCAACCACTCAAAAATAGATTAGATGATAGTTGTGGGGGATAGGTGTGGTTCTTGTGAACTCATTCAATTTATGGAGGGGGCTATCATGAGCTTTTGTCAAATAAACAAATTTGACTTATGTGTCATGTTTTGTTTGTGCTAAATGCATAATGTTCATTATTAATCTGAATACATGTAGGGCCTTTTTGCAATGCATGAATTTTACTGAAAATTGTACAGAAAAATAGTTCAAGAACACAGAAAAAACATGGGATTCGAAAATTTTTCATGTGTTTCAAAGGAGGCCGTAATATTTATTTTTGTCAAAACTTTTCAGATCATTAGATCTGAACTTGATGGTGTGACCATATTGCATATTGTCGTAAATCTTCAACATATCATAGACTTATTTCATGTATGGATTAATGTTCACATTAGTATTATTTTGTTTTAACAAAACAGTGTGATCATGTTAAGAATTAGTAAGTTTAGACAATGTTTTGTGGTATCATTTAAAAAGAACTATTGCACTGAAATTTGTTGGCACCAATAGCCGTTCCATAACTACACAGTAGCATATATCTATTGCCTTTTTTTTATTTGCGATACTAGATTTATAGGGATTTTTGTTGGCTCCGTGGCAACGCACGGGCATAGACCTAGTTTCAGTATAATTAGTTAAGATTTAAGAATGATATTAGAGAATGAAGAAAATGGAGCACCCTGGTTCTGGAGCTTGGGCAACTATTTCTTCTGGAATTTGCTCCTCATCCCATGGAGGAATAGATTTCTCTTCTTCCATACTGTTAACTTTCAACACAACTGCTTTCAGATCCTCCAAAGAAGCATGAGCTCGAGGTTCAACTATCTTAATAACACAGCTGCTGGCTGTTGAAAAGTTTTCAGCAAATTTTGCCACTTCCGGAGAAGATATATCTGGTTGAAAGCAAAGATATATAAGCATAGATGAATAGATGATCAAATAGCATCTAGATAATTAAGCTATTTAATTGTTGAGTGAGGGTATGTAGATAATTAAGCTATTTAATTGTTGAGGAGCGAGAGGCCGAGAAGTGACACCAGAGATTTTAACACAGATGTGTACTTACAGGGAAGAAGAGTCTTCTGTAACTGTGCTTCATACTCAATCCCAACAACAGGCTCCTCTCGAAGAAAATGCTACAAGGAAAATACAAATTAGATCGATGTGCTCAGAAGCTGTAGGTGGAGATTGTGAAATTTCACTAAATAGTAGACTAACATGTAGACTTAGTACAAGTCCAATATTGTTGAAGTAAAGTCATGAGAGAATAGAAATTCAGGAGCTGATACATATTATGATTTGCGCTATGAAGTAAGCACTAAAGAGCAACTAGCATGCAAACGAAGTAAATTTTAGTGGTGCAAATAGCTATAGGATTTCAAGTACCTGCAAAAACTCATCCCGTAAGCTGGTCGATTGCATTTGATCACGCTCCAAATATGCAGACTCCATCTCTGACATCATTAAGGCACGCACAATGGATACCTCACGGTCAGAAAATCCATGAAGCCGAACCCTCGCAACCTAAAGAAACATCCTGTCAGAAACAAGTTTTTGAAATAAAGTGCCATCTCAAAATTGAGAGAGGTGGTTACACAACCACCTTAAAATTCAGATCTCTACATTTATATATGATTGTTAATGTCGAATTATTAAACATCGGATGCAAATAAGACTGGAATAGCTGTACAACATCTAATCAGTTGATGGCATAGAACACTATTTTCGTACTCCATTCCAAATTATAGGTTTGGCATTCGTCTTATTTAAAAAATTATGTAAACATCATTTATCTTGTTATGGTTTGATTTATCATCATATCATAAGTATTTTTAAGCATAATTCATATTTTTGAGTATTTGCACTAATTTTTGGAATAAGACGAATGGTCAGACATTGTATTATGACAACCTACAGTATGGGATGAAGGGAGTATACAACAACATAGGATGGATTTAAGGGAAAAAACATGACCTGTTTTCAATTGGTATTTGCATTTCATGCAGGGACGGTGATTAACATCTAATATTACAGTTATAAATGGCTATAAAAAATATCACCCCCTATAGTTGGTCCTCCTTTAGAAAACTTCTAAAGCTTTTAGAACCAGTTTGTCACTCTTCAGCGTTTGGATAACTTACACTGAATATTCACTTGCAAACTTGACTAATGCACTATGATATAACACTGACACTAGATGTATCTTGTTCTTTAGATGTCAAAGTTTAAAATACCTCAAGAAGCATGGACTCAAGAGCTTCAACAGTTCCCCTTTCACGGCAACTGGATGTCATAATATAAGCCTTTACTGGACGCACAAGAGCATCAGCAGCTGAGGAGCAAGAAAAGTATGGAGGATCCTTTGTACGAGATATTTTGAAGAGCCTCTGGTTCAGTGCACAATGAAACATGGACTCTGCCAGTGAATCTTTGTAGTCCTTTACTGTTTTAATTCCACCAGCAGGCATCTTGCAGCTGATAACAACAGCCGACTGTTTTTGGTACAAAGAAAAATAAAAACAGTGTGTTATTGTTAGCAGTTCATCTGACATTAAGTCTGTTTAGAGTACTGAAATACCAACCCCTGCAGCTTCGGATTCCACAAAGCATGAAAAGCGAGGTTCCTCATGCGATGGAACTGGGAATTCTGGAATAGTTGGTGGAGGGAAGGGAGCTGGGGCTTTCTGCCCAAAATGTTCCTTTATCAACTCAACAACAGCCTGCAATTAAGTAACGAAACACAAAGGAGAGTAAATAATTGCAGATACATACTTATAGTTATATTGAGTATTTGAGTGACAAAAATATGCAAAATCCACACCTGTGTATCTGGGAAATCTCCCACTGCAAATACAGCCATATTGCTTAGATGGTACCACTTCTGATAAAAGTGCTTCACAGTCTCATGTGGAACAGTTCGTATCACCTTCTCAGTACCAATTGGCAGACGTTCTGCATACTGGTACAGAAGAAATTAAGAGAGATACTATTTAGGAGCTTGCAGCAACAACAAAAAAAATGCTGGAAAAGGTAATCCAATTTAACCAACCCACCACCATAAAGTGAAGGGACTCAGCAATACAAGTTTACCCTATTGGCCTATTGTGCATAAAAGGTATACGACGGAACAAGTGGTCGCCGTTCATACGAAGACAGATGCTAGTACCTTGGAACCTTCAAACAACAGCGCCCAATGTGAGTCCTGCATCCGCCCTGCAGCATTCCGCCCACCCCTGTACTCCTCCAGCACAGCACCCCTCTCTTTCTCTAGATCCTCCGCCGATACCCGAACCTGGTGACCAACATTAGTTTTCAGGCAATGCATCAATCAGCCAAAACAGAGCCGACATTGCAACAACAAACCAGGCAGTACGAATCTGGAATCCAGTAGCTATCTACCTCTGAGCTGAACTCGGCGAGGACAGATATAGCCTGGGAGAGGAGGCCTGGCTTGTCGACGGGTACGAGCAGCTCGTAGATGGTCTCGTCCGATGAGGTGAGCGCGTTCTGGCAGGCCCCGAACTCAGCCCCTATGCTCTCGAGGAACTTGACGATGTCGTGGTTGGTGTACCGCGCGGTGGCGCTGAAGGCCAGGTGCTCGACGATGTGCGCCACCCCGCGCTCGTCCTCCTCCTCTACCACCGACCTGCGCACCGCCGGAGCACGTCATCGAACGCGCGAAGGGGGGAAGGGGTGCTGGGGAGTGAGAGGGGGAGGGTGACGATGAAGCCACGAAGGTGAGTAGCACTGACCCGACCTTGACGGCGAGCGAGAGCGCGGCGCGCATGCGCGGCTTGGGGTTCGAGCGGACGTAGTAGGTGAGGCCGTTGGCGAGGCGGCCGTAGGTGGCGCCGACGGGGTCGACGGGCAGGGCCTCGTCCATGGCGACGCTGACGAGCTTGAGCGAGCGGAAGCCGACCCCGCGCCGCAGCCCCCGGGCGGAGCCCCCCGCGCCGGGGCCGCCGGCGTCCGGCGCGTCCGTCGGCGGCGGGAGCAGATCCATGGCTGCTCGCTGCAGCTGCCGCGCTGCGGGGACTGGGGAGAGGGCGTGGGCGTGGTGTGGTGGTGGTGGGGATCCGACGGCGCGCGCGGGTGGTGCCGCGACACGTGACAGCCTGGCTGCGCGGTGACGTCACGGAGGCGAAGACGGGATCCGGCCGCCTTTTCTGGGCTGGATAAAGAGGAGGGCTCTGCTCTGGATTCCGTGGGCCGGACCGCGTGGTGCGTGTTGGGCCAAAGGAAGGAAAGGGTTTAAAGGCGACGAGGGATCGCGTCGTCGTGCTGGTTTGTGCATGTGCCGACCGGACCGGACCGCTGATTATCACTGCAGAGAGCGTGCTCGTATCCGCACCGCAAAACTACAGTTCAAAGCTTGGCTCCGCACCGTCGGATTTGAGTAACGGAAGATCTCGAAGCTTCTTGTCACTGTTTGGCTGCGTCTACGGCGTGGAGTCCGCCGAAACGAGCGGGTGCCTGACGCATGGCTTC
Organism: Paspalum notatum; assembly: GCA_022530915.1. Lineage (NCBI taxonomy): Eukaryota > Viridiplantae > Streptophyta > Magnoliopsida > Poales > Poaceae > Paspalum > Paspalum notatum. Next base: position 20,017,853 of record CM039686.1, read on the forward strand.
CGGCTCCGGGCTCCGGCGGCGTCACAGCTAGCGCCAGCAGGCTAGTTGGCAGCGCCGATGGCCGACGGCCGACGCTCCCGTGCCCTTCCTGTCTGCCCTTCGTAGAGTGTACGTGCGTGTGTCCTCAGAAAAAATGTCGTAGATGCGTGTGTTGATGTCTCCGAAGCACAACAACAAATTGTGCTGGCTATTGACCTGGCCAGCGGCCGCCGGCCGGCTTGTGCTTCTCTGCCTCACTGCCGGACAGGCAGACAAGCTTGGATTGCATCCGTTTTCGTCTATTGGATGAGCTATTTGAAAAAATATTTTAGTCAATCAAAAACTATTGTATTTGGTGTTTTATTAACTACTTAGCGGTGACAACAATATCAAGTTATAAGAGAAACTAGAAAAATTAAATAATTTACAGCAATGATAGCAGACGTTAAGAAGCAATATCATTTTCACGAAAATAGTCCCTACTAAATAGTTTTTTTCTATTTCCACTTTACCTCTATTATTATATCAGATTATCAATGTGAAGCCTCTCATATGTACTTCACTCTCCCGATCAACGGACAACGGTAGATCTAACCAAAATCGGGTTAGGCCTAAAAAGATAAGCCCTCCTTTGGAACGGAGGAAAAATATAGAATTTTTGGATAATGAATTCCTATGAAAATTTTCTCATGAGAGCCTTTGGAACATAGGATTGAATTCTATTTAATTCTATGAAATTCTTATGGAGTGGTACCCTCCATAGCAATTTTAGAGGAAAATAAGTATGAGGTTGGACATCATGTTTTCTTTCTTTCGTGACTTGCATTTCTATGTTTTTCTTGTGCATGATCCAAATGGATGTTTTGTAACTTTCCTGTGTTCTAAATTTATGTAGGACTTTAATTTGTATGGACATTCTAATTCTATATTTTTCCTATTCCTACGTTTTAAGGATCCTGCGTTCCAAAAGAGCCCAAATTGTTTCTGTCAAGAAATTTATGCCTACACTTGCCCAAGAGCCAGTTATTGTGTCTTACTAGTTTTCATACCCTACTAGGGCATCCACTAGTTCTAAGTTTAAAAATATAGAAAATCTAAAAGACGGATCAGGTGTTTTTTTCCAGGTCATCAAAACCCCATGTGCCATGCCTGCCTTTCAAGAGAACGGGGAGTCGGGGACGAGTGAGAGCTGCCACCTCACGTCCTCATGGGGCACGTGTTTTGTCGCAGCAACTACCGTATAATGACGGAAGAGGCTGTGGGAGTGATTACTCGTTGTTTGGATTATTTTGTTTTTAATTTTGATTTACATTTTCATCCAACGGAACAAATGGCATGTCGTATTTCATGAAAATGAAAGTAAATGACACAACATTCTTTTTCATTTAGATCTTGTGCATATAGAAAATGAATGGATTAATATAAAAAATTTTGAAAGATTTTACAGTGGCTGGGAAGTACCAACGGTATAGCACTCATTTTTTTATTTTTAATAGCTTTTGTGTCCTTTGTGTAATTTAATATTAAAAAAAATATGGGCATCGGTCTCATCATTTTTAGTATCGGTCCTTGCTATTTGGTACCGTTTGGAACAGGTACCGTGATACCGCCTATTTCTAAACCGGTAGATCGACGTACGGTTCGATTTTTTCAACCACTGTAAAATTTGTATAAAAAATTGTCAAGATAAGTGTCCACAAACATAATGTAATTGTCCTATTTAGAAGAGATCCAAACAAGATTATGAAGGTTAGATCTGCAATTTGTGAATTATGTTAAAATAGTTTAGATCATGGGGTTCTAGGATCTATAGAAATTCCGCTCCAAGGAATCTATGAATTTTCTAGATCGTGCGCCCTGCAAAATAGGCCCAATATTCGCATGGACTTAGCAAATCACCACATTTCAATTTTCTTCCCACGTGCATGAATTGAGCATCCGGTTGCACCTAGATTCTCACAAAAATTATCCAGTTACATGCGAAAACAGCAGACTACTAGACTTGATATTCACAAGAAAAATCGCAATCAACAGAGAAAAAAGAAAAGAGAGAATAAAAGGACGCGGGACGAACAGATTTTGGGACTAGCAAAATTGAATAACGAAGCTAGACGCTAATGAGGATGAAAACGAAGAGAAAAAACAAATCAAACCAGTTTACAACGTTGATGCGGCAAGAAAGGAAACCAAGTAGATTAAGTGAAGACATACACATGTCATCTCAATACCCTTGTGTCTTAGCCAAACCTCTAGAAAAAATCTAATTTGCATTTAGGCCTTTAGTGGGTTGCACCTAGATTCTCACAAAAATGATCGAGTTACACGCAAAAATAGTAGACTACTAGACTTGATGTTCACAAGAAAAATCGCAATCAACAGAGAAAAAGAAAAGAGAGAATAAAAGGGTGCGGGACGAACAGATTTGGGGACTAGCAAAATTGAATAACAAACCAGACGCTAACGAGGATGAAAACGAAGAGAAAAAACAAATCAAACCAGCTTACAACGCTGATGCGGCAAGAAAGGAAACCAAGTAGATTAAGTGGGGTTTTGTTATTGGATGATGTAGGATAATGCCGGGCGCTCGACCCAAAAGCAGGGGTGAATTTAGGGTGGTTTATCGGGTCAGCCGACCCCGATAACACTTGTAAAATCCTTTGTAAAATATTAGTATGACTACTAAAAATCTCTATCAAACAGTGAAGTTGACCCTGGCGACCCCGACAATATTCAAACCTAGATTTGCCACTGCCCAAAAGGGGTGTCGCTTTCAACATAGGGCTTAATTATACCTAAAACATTCTAAGCATGCTAATTACAACTAAGGTTTATCTATGCTCTATTTAAAAAAAGTATGCAACCTATAGCCAAACCCAATCAAACTAACTAGGTAAGGTAAATGTGCACAATGTATGAAATGCAGTAAGCAAAGAGAAAAGAGAAAGATGAACGCAATATCCTATGGTTCACCACCAAAAGCTACATCCACGCCAGCTTGCCACCTAGGCAATAAGAGCCGAAGTATCAACTCTCTTATGATCACCGTCTTGCTTTGGCCACCAAGTCACTTCGGCAAGCAGAGGCAAAATGTCACCAAGCCACAAAGTCAAGGCCATAACTACCATCTTTCTTGATCACCGCGGTACCGTCTTCGCTACGGAGTTTTGTCACCATGAAGGGGTTGCTTCTCATCCCCACACAAAAGTGGTGTGCCTCTTCTGTCTTCGCAAAGTCTGGAGGGTCCAACGACGAGTATAAAATGATTGTCGGAGGCCACAGCAACACTTCTTTTATCACTCAACCCTCACAAAGAGTTAAACATAAACAAGCACTAACCCCTCACTAATAGTGCACTAATGTGTTTGATATGGCTAATTAGCACTATGATGACCTGGAAATGATCTTCAAGTATTTTATTTTACTCATCTATACTTCATATCTTCAGCTACCTCTATAGCAGATGATTATGGATGGATATAAATTGGTTCAGACACCAAAGCTAGCTGTTAGCCAATGGTTATAAATTTCTAGAAATTACTATAGATCGGACCTTCTGAAGGGGCACTTCGAACCATAGACTTCTAAGTCTTCGATGCATAAATACAGTGACATACAAAATGGCATATTTCCAGCAAAAGAAGAATTATAATGGCATGTTTCTAAATATGTGAATATTAGTGGTAGTTTTCCAAATTGTAATAACATGGATTCAAATAGCCCATTTCCTTTCCTGTAAAATCAGTATCCTTCTGCAGGATTTCAAAGGAAAATGGATTGGTATTTTTGTGTTCCAAACGTAACAGACATAATGCTTTCCTCCGTTTTCATTTCCTTCGCTTTTCCGTGGAGATCCTTTGTTCCAAACGAAGATTTGAGTTGGAGTATGGGTTGGATAAAGTTGTGTATTTCAAAGAGTTATATAGACATACATGTGTATTTAGATTTGGATAATCGATTTGATAAAATAGCAAAGCGAAAAAGGTGCAAGACCAAATGCATGCTTTTGCCGAGATAGAACGTACGAATAAATAATACGAAAAAAAAGTGCAAAATAAATTAGCTTCCGTGCTGGAAACAGCGTATGGCCCTGTTGACCGTGCTGCGCGAATTTGGATTGGAATTTCAGTCCTGTACTCCCATCGCGCCTCTATCCACTCGGACTGACAGAACGCACTGGCTATTGCTGCTCTGCTCTAGCCCCCAACCTGCCGCCCAAACGCCGACGGCTCGCCGGTGCGGTTCCGGCAAGCAAGCAACACAAGCACGCACATACGCTGCAAGAAACGGCGCAGCCAGCAGCAGGAATGCTCCCTGCGTTCCTCGGCCGCTACCTGCCCGCCTACCCACCGCCTCCTCTGCCACCCGCAACACCAGCGGCTCAGAACTCAAGCGCGCGCCTCCCGGCTCCCTTCAGGCGAGCGTCCCGCCTCTTCGCCCGACGGCCCGCGGCGGGGGCGGGAGAGGCGGTGAGCGCGTCAGAGGGCGACGACGAGTACGAAGCCGAGCTCCAGGGGGAAGGGTTCCCGAGCTGGGTGGGCCGCGGCGGCGGCGAGGAGGAGGACTACGACCATGACCCCGAGATCGGGGGCATTATGGGAGACTATTTCGACGACCCGAAGAAGGCCCAGACCCGCGTGGGTGCCCCTGCCTTTCTCCGTCTGACGACCATTGGTCGCATATTTTTTGCTGATTGTTTGCTTCCTTGTGCTGTTATTCAGATGGAGGAGAGGATAAGGAAGAAGCGCCACAAGATCGTGCAGGCCAAGACCGGCTCGCCCAACCCAATGAAGGTCGTCTTCAACAAGTAATGTGCTTCACTGATGCTGCCATATACGTGAACAAAATCTAATTAGCTAGGTAGAACTTAGTTACAATTTGATTTGTCGTGTCTCCAAATTTTCATTTACAAAATCGGCCTCCTAAATCGTAATTTTGAGTCATGTTCTTATGAACACACTTCCAATTGCAAACCCAGCATCATCACTTTTGTGTCACGAGACCTGTGTTGTTGGATCAATTATTGGTGAAAAGTAACAGAGTTTGGATTTCAAGTGCCTTAATAGTGATCAACGTAGGAGTGAAGGTTGATAATCGACAATCATTTGAAGGTCTTCTTTAATTGATTAATGGGTTTGTGGTTGTTTCATGCTCTAGATTTGACTTCTCCAATTCATACATATGGCTTGAGTTCTACAATGCTCTTCTGCCGAAAGATGTTACCTTAATTTCTGATGTGAGTTCCTGCTCTTTATTTTTTTCCCAAAAAAGAAGTATTGATCACACTGATAGAAAAATAGTATATGTCAGAGCTGTACACATGTCTACTCAGGATGTGCAACTTCCATTTTATCATGCTTGCAGGCTCTAAGGTCGTGGCATATAGTTGGGCGCCTTGGTGGCTGCAATTCTATGAATATGCAGGTATGCTGTCTGTACCAGATTTACACTTTTTGAATGCGGTTGTGGACAGCCTTCTTTATTTTCTTGCCATGTCCTTCAAATATGATATGGAAACAAAGTGAATGATGCTAGTCAGGGTAACACAATCCTTCCATCAGTAAGGTTGTAAAAGTATCTGGCTTTCATTCTTTTCCTTAAAATTTTGGCAGCCAAGGGACTTCTATGCTTCGATCAAACTTCTATGCTTTGCACTAAGGGACTTCAAAATATTTTTTTATTTTACAGTTATCACAGTTGCCTTTGGATTGCAAAAGGCCTACTTATGACGCACTTGAAGGAGCTAATGTCACTCCAACGTCCTTTTACAACATTGGTGATCTTGAGATTCAAGATAATCTAGCCCGCGTATGGTATGTACTATTTTTCTTAGGCAACCTGTACAAACTGTAGACTGTAACCTTTTTATTTTGCATGTAAATTAATCATATTTTTTTGAATGAGCATGTTTTTTTTCGTTTCGGGTCCCTCTAATTCTGGACCAGTATAATGTGTTCTCACATCATTCTGCATTACAGATATCAACCTTTTGTATTAGCAATCTTATATCATAACATTCAAACAGAGCACTCATGACATAAATTCCATTGATGTGGATTTAGTCATGACAAATCATTTTTATGTGATTTATGTTTTTTGTGGCACAATAGGACTTTTTCACCGCTTGGACTGAAGAAAAAAAATGCCTACTATTTAAGACTAGGACTTTGCAATTGTGTGGCTTTGTAGAAAGTTGTATCTCTGTGCAATTGTACCTTTTTGCACCATGTACTGAAACACTGTGATACCATATCTGCTCAGGCATGTTTGATTCATGTGCACCAAGGGTCATATTCCTCCTTAGCTTCTTTCAGATAAATGTTTATTCCAGGCTGAAAAATATCGCAAATGTATACTTCATGTTATAATCAACCTGTTATCATAGACGACTCTTTGATTTCAACTTATTGATCTGCGCAGGGTAGATATTGGTATTCATGAGCCATTGCTTTTGGACATCCTGCTTAATGCCTTAACGACCATAAGTTCAGAGTAAGAACCATACTTTTGAATTGCCAATACTTCAGTAATTTACTAGGTACAGTGCGATTTCTGCTCATCAGGATTTGGTTTCTAACATATGGTGCACTTGTATATATTTTTATCTCCCTTTGGTTTTCTGTTTGGTACCCCTAAAATCTGAAATCATGTGATGCCTAGCTCAGGGATGGATTCAGTCCAGGTTGTCACAATGTATTTGATAGAAAGAATGGAGACATTTGAATTTGTGTTTATATTGCATCTTATGATCAAAGTGTTGGGGAAGACATAAGATTTGTCACAATGTTTGCAAAAGAAAAATCAAAACATTAATTACTACTGGCTCCGCCACTGGCATAGCTTGACTCCTTTGCAACCTGTCCTGCAGGACTGTTTCCCCTGCCTGCCATATTTCTATGCCTGTGCTCCACATCATTTTTCATTTCTCTTCATTTTGGATGAGAAACAAACTGAACCTTTTTAGGAGAAATAAACTGAACTCTTCATTATATGTCATGGGAAGTAGTAATTACTGATTTTGAAACTGGTGTCAATGGAGTTGTGGGATGCAATCTTGCTCGAAACCGTTCCTGTAGTTGGGCAAGTTTGGCTTGTAGGGGCTATTTGAAAGCATTTGGCACGCAATTAGGGAGGAACACATTTTTTTATTACTCATCATGACTTGACAATCTGTTGTTACTCTTGAAAAATAATACATCAGCTGCCTTTTAATGCCCTCTTGTAGATTAATTTGAGCGGTTGTGTTCCAAGATGACACCACTTACTGTATTCAATCATGTTATAAACAGTTCATCACTTCATTGTCATATTCCTGTCTAGAATAAATAATCTCATCCATTTTCTATTCGATTTTCTACAGTCATGTTGGTATTAAGCAAGTACAGTTTGGAGGGTTAGAGTTTGTGAACTGGAATGAGGACTTGAAAACGGAAGAAGTTGGATATAGTGTTCGCAAAATCTAAGATTTTACACTCCCGAGATGTGTAGAAGCAGCTACTATTTTAGGCCTGACAAGGGCTTCAGCCATCTTGATCCAGCAAATGAGAAGAAAAATGCTTACAATGCCATCTATGAAAAGTTGATGTCCGGACATAAGAACTTCTGCTGGAAAATGGACTCCGCTATCCTGAAACATAAGGGATGATTTGACTTGGGGTCTTCAAGATCAGACACATTGACCACTAATTCCTACTATAATATATTAGTTTTGGTAATAGAAAGTTGACTATTATAAAGTATTTCTAAATATGAATTGCTTTCAAACATTGAACAACTTGTGCGTTGCACGGTTTTGTAGGATATACATTGTTAGAAGTAAATGCAATATGAATAGTATCAAATTATTTGCTTGCTTACGATTTTTGAATGTTTATCCTCTCTTCTTTAAGAAAATTTTCAATGTTTATTATTGGAACAGATTAAACGTGCTAGTTGTTATTCCATAGTATTATTACCGTGGCCGATTGGAGGCTATGCATAGTCTATATCTCTATCTCTACTCCTTTAAAGCGTTAGTTGTTCGTACGTCCTACAAAACTTCTTGTTATCGTCTCCCCCGCATTCTTTCTTGGGCTGTGCGGGGCTCCATCCAGAACAGAACTATCACCCTCGCCCGTCGATATTCCGTTGGATGCTCCGCACATGCTGCGTTCTCCATCCAAAACCGTCGTCCATCCACATCTGCTTGGATGCTTACTAGCAGATAGTACACAACCTGTTGACTACGAGAATGGCCAGACGTTAGATGATCAGAGTACCTAATCAAGGTTTGAGCTCACCGGTCATGGAAGGTTGGCCATGTATGGTCTGTTAAGACGCCTCTAGGTAAGGAGTTGGCTTTTGAAAAATAAGAAAACATTTAAGACGCAATGCGACCTGGCATTGGCCGAAACGTGTAGCTGAACAAGTGACCAAGCTTTGTCAGCTTGTCAAGAAGTGGCGGGCCAAAGTCGCCTGAATTAGTTATTTTTACCTAATTTGTGACTAACTCAAGAGCAAATCATGTCTCACGAATCTTTTTAGATCCTGCGGCAAACAATTTGCAATAACCATTAGGTTGTGAATTTTGCGAGAACTCTAAAAACTGAACAACTCAATTTTTTTGTCCCCTAACAACGCAAGGGCCATGTACTAGTAATGTTTGTTTAGTTAGTTACCTTCCTCTTTGTTTATCATTTACACCTTGACGATATATGTATTTTGGTCATTGGATATAATCAAAATGGAGTTACCGTGTTAATGATTTTCATAGGCATTTTAGTTTTTGGTATCAAATAAAGATAAGCTAAACTAAGGAAAGAATAAAATTATGTAGTATTATATCTTTTTACTCGATGAAGTTTGCTTGTTGGCCAACCTTGCAAGTCTGATAGTTTCTTTCTTTTCAGGTTGTTGTTTCCTCTTTGATGTATTTAAAAGGATTTTTTTGGATTTGATTAGTCCATAACGTACATGATTGGGTAGACTATATATGTTGTTGATCAATTAAGTGTCTGACTCTTTTGGTGAACTTTGATCTGATGCAGCTTTGTACTATGGTATTCTCTTGCATAGCATTATTGTCAACATCCAGAAAAGAATCGAAGCATCGCATGATTACCTTCTTGCTTGATGTCATAGGTATGCCACTCTTGGATTTAGATATTTCAATAAATGGCCTATAACATTTCTTATTAGTCAATATCACTTCCTTTATGCAGTAATATTCCTTTCCCCTTTGATAGATTGTCTTGAGTTTTCCATAATTGATATTCCAAATTGTAATATGCAGTAATTTAATGTGGTTAATCAGCAAATAATTTAATGTGTGGTGAACTGGTGAAGAATGGAGTAATTAAGACCTAGTTTGGCAACTCTCGGATCGGGGGGATTAGAGGGATTGTGGTACGTCTAAATGCAAAATAGATCACAGTCTCCCTCAATTCTTTCCAATCTACTCTAACCCGCTTCAGTGCAAGAGTTGCCAAAGCAAACCTAAATAAAAAGAACCACAATGTTAATTAAATGTAACGGCGGGCCTTTACTTCTTTTATTCCTCGGCCTAAATCAAGGTTAAACCCTAGGAGTTGTACCTCAAGCACGGGACTGAGCAGGACATTGTGAAGAAGAAAAGCAAGTTGCAGTTGCTGCTCCAAAACCCGGCAGAGGAAAGCAAGGTCAATGATTTTCCTCTTTAAAAAGCAAGGGAAACTAAGCTTTGAGCTTGGCAGCTTGCCATGAATTCATCCATGGTACACCACGTGAGGGTGCAAAGTTGAGAGAAAACGATATAGTTATAGATGGATTCACACTGTAGCAGATGCTTACCTTTGTGCTCGCCCAGTCGCCCTGTTCGTCGATGTAGCTTCCGTATGCTCTTGTGCTGCCGTTCTTGCCGGCGGCAATAGGTCACCACGTGACGATACATATGGCAGCACGACAACGATTAATACATAGATTGATTACAGTTACGATTGGAATGTAATAATGGCACGGTGGGTAATTTATATAGAAATTTAGAGGGTTATTCAAATGTTATTTCATAATGGTAAGGTCGGTAATTTTTTTAAAAAAATATAATAGATCCAATGGCTATGGTCAGATGTTTCTAATTTTTTGAAAATTTTTAAGATTTATTTTTTTATCTTTTTTTTAATGTGTTTCGCAATTCGTGTTTTTTTTAACTTCTAACTAGTATAGTAAGATAAGATTGTGTGTGCGGAGGAGGAAGGGGGAGAGGGAGAAATCCATGCTACAGACATAAGAAAACGCAAAAGAAAAGAACGTTACTGTAATGACATTTTACTGGACAGTATACATTATTAGATGCATAAAGGGTCACTTGCAACTAACCGAAGAGAGATACAAGAGCATTCGTTAAAACTAAGAGAAGAGAAAGAGCACTATAAGAACACCGTTATTGTTGATCTGAAACAGCAGTTCAGTAGCACACCACTAAAAACGACATGCGTAGCCACCTTGAGTCCCAGTTAAACGAGGCCAATAAAATTGGCACTAGCTAGGCTGATAAAACAGGAAACAAACATAGCATATCATCGCAAATTAGGATGCTATATACACGCACCAGAATAGAAAGAGCGATCACGTGAAATCAGAATCGATGACCTTGCCATTCAATGCAACTATGCGCGGCGATAGGAACAAATTCCGTGATGTTAGCGGAGCTTGACGCCAACTTTTGGCGCCTTTCGAATGGTGCTCTATATATTCCTGCCTCTCACTGGCCCTATGTGTTTCACATCCCATCCATTGCAGTACCTCTGTCGCATTCGTTCTAGGTAGCCATGGCGCCCGCCTTGCCACGAGCTTCGTCTTCCAAGCGTGCCGCGTCGTCCTCCGGCTCTAACTCCAGCCCCATCGTGCTGCCCTCCACCTTTTCCGTTGACGATCACACCACAATGGGGGGGGGGGAGGGGGAGCAGAGGGAGCGCAAACCGTGGCCGCCGTGATACAAGCGTTGGCCCTTCAAAGACGAGGCCCTCATCCTCCAAACGCTCGCTGACAGTCGCTGCCGCCACGGGCAGCTGCCGCAGCTCTCTGTGCTCTACGACGCCCTCTGTCCTCGCTTCGTGCGCAAGAGTGTCATCGCCACCAACCTCTCCAAGAAGATACACAACCTCCGGGAGAAGTACTGGAAGGTGGTCACCTTCCTCACCGCACTCAATACGCATCGGGACAGAGGGCTCCACCACATATCCGTCGACGTCTAGGGATGACGACGACGTCGACGTCTGGTGACCACCTTCCAGTACTTATCCCAAAGGCTGTGTATCTTCTTGGAGAGGTCAGCATCGGTGACGTTCTTGGGCATGAAGAGGGGACGGCAGCTGGCAGTGGTGGCGGCGTCTGGCAGCAAAAGTTTTGAGGATGAGGGCCTCATCTTTAAGGGTCCAGCGCTTGTAGCATGGCGGCCACGGCTTGCGCTCCCTCTCCTCCTACACCACCACTGTGGTGTGACCGTCATTGGAAGAGGAGGAGGGCAGCATGATGGGGACGGAGTTAGTCGGAGGACGACACGATACGCTTGAAAGACGAAGCTCATGGCAAGGCAGGTGCCATGACTACTTGGAACGAACGCGAGGGAGAGACTACAATGGATGGGATGGGAAACACATAGGGGCAGCGAAACGCATGAATATATAGGGCATCGGCCGGAAGGTACCAAAAGTTGGCGCCAAGCTCCACTAACCTTACGGAATTTGTTCCTATCACTGCGCACTGTTGCATTGCATGGCAAGGTCATTGATTCTGATTTCACGTGATCGCTCTTTCTATTGTGGTGCGTATATATAGTATCCTAATTTGCAATGATACATCATGCATGTTTCCTGATTTATCAGCCTAGCCCAGCTAGTGCCAGCTTTATTGGTCTTGTTTAACTAGGACTCACTACGCATGCCATTTTTAGTGGTGAGCTACTGAACTGGAGTTTCAGATCAACAATAATGGTGTTTTCATGGTGCTCTTTCTCTTTTCTTAGTTTCAATGAAAGCTCTTGTAGATCCAGCACTTTCGATTCTTGGCTATGCAATCTCTCTTCGGTTAGTTGCGAGCGGCCCTTTATTTCTTCTACGTTTTCTTATGTCAAGCATGGATTCCCCCCTCCCACCCCGCCCCCAACGATCTTATGTTAATTGAGTTGTTCAATGTTTGAAAGCAATTCATATTTAGAAATACTTTATAATAGTTAAATTTCTATTACCAAAACTAATATATTATAGTAGGTATTAGTGGTCAATGTGTCTGATCTTGAAGACACAAGTCAAATCATCCATACAGGGACTCCGCTAGCTGCACACCATTGGTTATCCTTTGGGATAAATCATACATGTAATCTAATACCGTAGGTTATTCCATGTCAATGTTCGGGTTACTCCATGTTCTGACGCTGTAGACGTAAAATTACGAATTAATGTTTTCTTAGCGCTATTAATAATCTTGAGTCATGATTGAACGGTTGCTTACAACACTTGTTTGGTGTTAGGTTATTAGGTGGCACCCTGATGTTTTATAGTACCGAATTTGGCTAGGGACACGTTGCTTCAGTCTTTTTGTGAATGCACGAAGTTTCTTTCTTTTACTGGTAAAATTGTTTCTTTCTTTTCTTTATTTTTCTGCAGTAAACAGTAGCCCTCCTTAAAATGCTGTAACAGATGATTCTTGAGCGGTCCAAAAGTCTCCCGAATATTGTTTCCCCGTATTGACATCTAGGTAATAAGAATATAGTATCTCCCTACATATTTATCTCCCACAATAATTCGCTTTCCTAAAAAAATGTTGTGATAGAAATGCTACATGCTCCCATTTGATTATGCATATACATCTTGTAATTGGAAAAAAAAAATCTTGCAATTAAATCTACAATATATTTAAGAAAACTTGCCTGCATTCCCAAGTACATAGATGCTCAAAGAATCTTCAACTATTGGACTGATAAATTGGATCTTCACAATTAACAATTACCAAAGCTCTTGTATTGATCTTCAAAGGTCGTGCACTGCTCTCCCTTTCACATGTGACAAGCATCCAAGACGAACAACATACAAACACATATACACATAAGAACAATACACCAATCAGATGAAAAAGCTTTATAAAACACATGGCAAAGGAAAGGACTCATCGCTATGGTCATGTGAGCAAAAGAAAAGCAGGAAATTAAACGGAGCTACAGTTGAAAATACAGAGCTATCGGAAGATTTGCACTATTAAACACATAGAGGCCTATATACTAGGTTTATTTTAATTAATAAAGAATGTGTGCAAATAATTTCAGGGAAACATCTAGGTTAGATTTAATTCAAATTACATTTGAATTGAAAACCATATTTAAAAGTAATCATATTTTATCTATAAATATTTCATGTAGATTGAACGAGGTAAACATTTGATTATAAAAGATGGCATGTAAAGCATCTAATCGAAGCATAGCATGTGTCGGTTTAAAATAGAAAAAGTTACTAAATAAAATACATTAAAATTGATGTTAATCACATTAACATTTATTAACCAAAAGATCGGATTTTAAACCTAGGTTGCTTTTAATTAGAAAGCAAAATTAAATAAGTATTAAAGAAATTAGCATTAATTTAAATATATAAAACATTTTACATGGTAAAACACTATTACTAACAGGTAGGTTTTATCGTTGCAAGGCTGACGTAACAAGAACGAGCTACAACGGAGCCAAAACAATGAGGTAAAAGAGATTAAAGATCGATTGGGGGTATGAACTTGATTAACCATATACCTTAGGGACCGGCTGAGAAGGATTCAATTCGCAAGACTCAGAGCACAATAGTCGTGAGTGAATAAGCTGGATCTTAGGGTTAGGTCTGGAAAAAAAAAATCAAGACTTGGATTATATCGCGGGAATCAAATTGGTGCAGGGTTTCATGTTGCAAACCGCGCGCCAAGACAAAAGAATATAGAAAGATTGAAATCCTACCATCTTCACGTGGATTTGGCTGGTTGGGAGTTGGGACGTGTACGTGGCTCAGCGTTGGAACTCCACCTTGGGACGAGATGCTTACAGCTCGTGCGAGACCGGACTGGAGTCTCATCATCTCGCCGCCGAGTGTCCGCCGTGGCTCGATCGGCGGCGTGGTAGGTGGTACAGCCAACACACTCGGTGGTCCACCAGCACCCCCAGCATGGCAGCATCGCGGCAGCCTGCGGCGAGGCTGCGTCTGATGAGCTGCAACGGCTGAGCAATATATAGCACAACACACGACGAAAGGGCAGGATTCGCCAGCACAGGCATCGGCATTCGGCAAGCAGGGACGGCGTGCTGCACGCAGCTCGGCCTGGCTGCGCAGCAGAAGAATTGAGGCGGCGCGATGAGAGGACGGAGACCTCGGCTGCCGGGCATGCTTCGCACAGCCCTAGGGCGTCAGTTCTTTTATACAGGCGCATATGCTGAGAACCCTAAGGATAGACGGCGCAACAGAACATCGGACATCGTCGGCATGTTTGTGTACAAAGATTGCTGAGCTTTGGGCCTAAGCCCATGCGGATTGAAAAAACAGAAAGCGTGCATGAACTTGGGCTGCTCTACTGAAAGAGCGAGTATACCATTTTTCGCCTAATAAAAACATATATACCCTTTACATTGGTCCCATTTGACAGGTTAGAAAGGGTTGAAAAGACCCTAAAACTGATAGAACAGGTTAGAAAGGGTTGGAAAGGGCCTAAAACTGATAGAAGGAAAATGTTTTCACTCTTTGGTCATTTATTTTCTCACCTCATTTTATACCCATACCCACCAGATAGTTTCCTTGCTTTGGAATGAATGAAAAAGGAAGGACGTGAATCAAACGAGTCCCCTTTTCTTTTTATTCCTTATTTCTCTTTCTTTTTTCTCATTTTCTTTGATTATCGGCTGATCATTTCCTTTTTTTTCCTTCCATGTTTTAGATTTACCGCGTGCTACATGCACGTACCTCTACGCTAGTAATAAAGAATAGTCCAGATGACAGCATGATTGCTTGCTTATGGTTTGTTTCAATCACATGCAAGGGGAGAAAAAAAAGTATTATTTTTCGGAATTAAAATAATCCTAGAATAGACTAGGATTAGCATTTAAGGTCGAAAAAAATATCCAAAGGTCTAAACAATTCTAGGATAAATCCTAAAAATATATTTGGACCTTATGAACCCAAATAAAATATTTGGATCTCATGGAAATATTGTTAAGAGCTTCCAATGAATTGGTTTTGCTCTAAGGAAAAAATAGGAAAAGCTTCTAGAAAAATCTAGAAAGTTTTTGGGAAAGGTTACTCGGAGTTTAAACGCATTTGGAAAAGTTTTAGCACTCAAAAATACCATGCAGGACCAGCGTAAATGTAACATTTATAGCATACGTCATGTTCATTTGCAATATAAAATAATTATTTATGAGCATAGGTATATAAAATGTTTGAAAATTTTCAAAAGTAAAGAAATTCATTGTATTAAATTAAGCTAAAAGAATCACATTCCAAATTGGAAATTTGAGGCGTGACAGAGCAGAGGAAGAAGAAAAGCACGACCCCTATGCATGCGGTGCGGAGTGGATGACGAGGAGTGTGGTGCTGGTTATGGAGGAGGTAGAGAGAGCGGAGGTAGGTGGAGGTGTGCACATGGGGACAACATGACGGAAATGGTTGGGGAAAGCGGGGCATTGGGCCTAGAGCAATCGGTGGGGCCATATAGAGTAGGAAATGATTAAAATAAAGAGAACATGGGGTATATGGTATGTGATACATAGACATAGAGTAGTGTGCATGAGAAATTTATATGAAGCAAAAAAATTTGATGACTAAATAAAAATATCTATTTATACTATTGTTGGTGTGATTCTTACGGGCAGAATATTCCACAATCGCACGAAACCACCATTCCAATGAATTGGTTTTGCTCTAAGGAAAAATAGGAAAAGCTTGTAGAAAAATCTAGAAAATTCTTGGGAAAGGTTACTCGGAGTTTTAAACGCATTTCGAAAAGTTTTAGCACTCAAAAATACCATGAAGGACCAGCATAAATGTAACATATATAGCGTACGTCATGTTCATGTGCATTATAAAATAATTATTTATGAACATAGGTATATAAAATGTTTGAAAATTTTCAAAAGTAAAGAAATTCATTGTATTAAATTAAGATAAAAGAATCACATTTCAAATTGGAAATTTGAGGTGTGACAGAGCAGAGGAAGAAGAGAAGCACCACCCCTATGCATGCAGAGTGGATGACGAGGAGTGTGGTGCTGGTTATGGAGGAGGTAGAGAGAGCGGATGTAGGTGGAGGTGTGCACATGGGGACAACATGACGGAAATGGTTGGGGAAAGCGGGGCATTGGGCCTGGAGCAATCAGTGGGGCCATATAGAGTAGGAAATGATTAAAATAAAGAGAACATGGGGGTATATGGTATGTGATACAGAGACATAGAGTAGTGTGCATGAGAAATTTATATGAAGGAAAAAACTTTGATGACTAAATAAAAATATCTATTTATACTATTGTTGGTGTGATTCCTTCGGACGGAATATTCCATAATCGCACGAAACCACCATTGTAGCATTTCATCTCGCAATATTCTAGGGTATTGTATTTATTTTCACAAAGAAGAATTGAAATAGAGATATTAACTTATTAAACAACCAGCTATTATTTACTCTATCATGGAAAGGATAACAGTGTCAATCACACCATAGGGATACATAGCTCAATGAGAAGCTAGGAGCACAGCAAGACGAATAGCTAAGGTTCTTGACAAGACACTACAGAAAAATCTACCTGTAGGTACGCTTTACTTATATAATAGACACGTTTTATTTCGTATCTACATCAATGTTGACATATTTTTCTAAAGCGTGCTAGGAGCATCTTCGCAAACACCATGTCAAAGATTGTAGAGACGGATTACCATAGCGTATATATAGTTGATTGAGACGTTTCATAGAAACATTATATGCATGTCTATGCATTTTGATACACTTTTATAAATACATTTATACAACGTGTCTATTGACGTTGTTACATTTTGTAAAAACGCTTTAATATGTGTTTAAAAATAGTAAAAAGTATTAATCACTAGGCAATTGCTAAGAATTGATCTCATGATCCCATACCTCTCGTAATGCCTCTCCACCACT
This sequence comes from Paspalum notatum, assembly GCA_022530915.1. Lineage (NCBI taxonomy): Eukaryota > Viridiplantae > Streptophyta > Magnoliopsida > Poales > Poaceae > Paspalum > Paspalum notatum. The sequence continues at coordinate 20,034,965 of CM039686.1, forward strand.
AGACCACCATATCACATATGAATAGTTAATTAATGCACTCTTTTTATATTTACCTTTCATGAATTTCAACTTCTCAATATCGTGTCAGATAACGTCTTTATGTCCCTATAGACACGCTTATTTGGTACACTTTATATGTGTCTCTATGCTATTGACGGTTGAAAATGTGTCTTAATTCGTGTTATTTTAAGATACTTTTAAGTTGTATCAAAAATCATGTTTACATGCATATGCACGTTTTTTTGACACCTTTGATGTCGTGTGTAGATGCTACTGATGTTAATAGCGTAACTAATTACGTGTCATGTTGAGATGTTTTAAATAACATAACAACAAGCGTCACTTCATGTCTTTCAACACTCTAATCGTGTCTAAAATCATGTCAATTTGAGACATTTTGAAAAACGTGTCAAAAAGCATGTTTACGTCTTTGTGCAGTGACGCTTTAGTCAGCGTTGTTACCAAAACATATCTTGAAGGCCTTTTTGTTGTAGTGAGATCTTTTTTGTACTAAGGTCAAGCCAACAGCTTAGGTAGCATTTCATTTAGTTGTCTTTACTTACTTCGGTAACTGAGGCTTTGGATCCACTAGAGAGCCCAGAGTGCTGGTAACTCAACTAATAGAAGAAGCGGGAGACCAAAGGCTATTGTCTATAGCAGCTACAAACAACACGAACGACTAGGTGGACTACCCAGGGTATACTCTCGGTTTCACCGAACGACTATTGGCATCTACTTCGCAAGTGCACTAAGGTATCAGGGAAGCGGTAGGCCAGAGAGTGTAATTGAGTGCGCTCAATTCGAGTGAACTGTAAACTTGAATAATTATACCAACTAATAGTTAAATAGAGGTAGGCGTACAATGATAGGTGTATGGTGGAGAGATAAGTCAGCTACCAAAGATGTCAGTAGAAGGGTATAGTTGATTGGGAGGACAACAAGTGAGATTAAGTCTCCAAACTCTATTCTAATTGGCTGCAAAGACTATCCGTGACTAGACTAAGAAGATTAATTCAAACAAACAAGTTAGGATCCTGCATGGAGCAAAATTCTAACAGTCTCAAGGGGCCGGGGGTAGATGGCCACCGAAAGAGAGCCTAGCTAACGCTACATGCCTCCTGAACAACGGGTCTGGGATACACAGGTCTTCACACGCTGTCACCAAGTGGGACTACCAAACAAATCCGTGTGGAGAGGATGTCATGCTATAAATGTGCTTCAAGCGAAGCTTGAACAACAATAAACCATCCTTGATCAGAGGAGTGTGGGGGATAGATATCCCCTGGGTCCTCATGGAGCGTATTTTCTACCTGGGCTGTCGGAGGGCCCAACCCAGAAGACGACTGACTGACTCGGCGCACAAGACAAGGACTCGACGTGTACAAGGAAGATCTAAGAAGAATCCTAATAGGAGATGTAACCAATCCTAGTAGGACTAGAGCTCCTTGTAACCCAAGCCATGCCGGACTATATAAGGCGGGCTAGGGATCCCTCTCAACAAGACAACTCCTCAACCCCATAGGAACTCAACCCCCAATTCTCCAATGCCCTCAACCTCATATGCCCTCATTGTACCCTCGAGTGCTCAAATCAATACAATCAGCCCCAAACAGGATGTAGGGTATTACGCATCTCGCGGCTCAAACCTGTATAAATCGTATCTCCTTTGTGTTTTATGTTCTTTGTCGCACCTCTATGCGAACCATCGAGCTACGGTTGACGCAGACGCCCACAAAAGCATCCCGTGGTACATCCCATGGTACATTGCCGGTATCAAACACCGACAAGAAGAGGGTCAAGCTAGAGCTTAGCGTCTAAGTTATAACACCGATAACTCTAACAAGATTCGAATAACCAAAGTAGACACAATCTAAGCTTCACAAGTATGCAAAGAAAGTACACCACACTTGCAAGAGACAGAACTAGAGTAAAATACTTATGGAATTATACTAAAGATAACCAAGCTACAAAGATAGAAGGATTTTACCACAAACTCGAAGATATCTCCAAAAATTCCGAGGCAAAGCTCAGACTAAACTCTAACTCTCAGGATTATCCTAAACTATTAAGGAAAGAGTGGAACACTCTAAGGTAGGACTTGTAGCTCTTCTTTCACTCTCCACACTTACCAAATGATCTCCCGAGGTCTATTTATATCCCACTCAAGTGAGGAGGTATTTATAGATACCCTAGATTGCTAAGTGGGTAAGTCGGTTCGCCGGGCGGCTACGTGGAAGGCTGGGTGGCCATCTTGGTGGCCTGGCGGCCATGGCATGTGGGAAACATGGCTGGGCGGCCATGGCCCATGGCCAGTCGGCCGTCCATCTTGCCTACTTAGCCCATCTAACGTCTTGCATGTCTTCTAACATGGCGGTTGATAGTTATTCTTTTTTTTCTCTACGGATCATTGGATTGGAAGTGTGTTACTTCCTTGGCCTTGGATGCAAGTCACACGGATTGCTGACTTCACCAATCCAGGGGGTGGATTGATGATGTGGTTGCCTTCCGGTACTTAGCACGTTGATTTCGTGGCCCACACTTGAAGTTGTACCCGTCACGTTGTTCACTTGTGCGCAGGGTCGAAATTGAGGTGGTTTGGCTCGGTCGAATGGCCGGGTGGCCAAGGTACCTGCCAGTTGGCCCTAGGTGGTGGCCGGACGGCTATGGTGTTGGCCGGGTGGCCATAGAGATGGACACCCGGCCATGCCACTCTGGCCAATGGTTGCATACCTTTGGTACTTAGCCAATTTTCACCTATTTTACGTGCGTTTTCGTCCCTACTACCAAATATTCGAACACAACTTGCAGAGCTCATTAATAGCAATGGTTAGTCCAATTTATTCACATGTTTCACTTACAGTTGAAATCGTAAAATGACAACCGTCAACAGAAACCATTAATGTTGTGTTTCTTTGCATGAAGGTGGCATAGATACGCTTTGGACCAGGGGTAGGATGGCTAGGCAGGCATTAGTGGGGCCGACCGGCTAGGACCCAGTGCCTTTCTCTCCAAATGAATTATATTTCTGTGTAATTTGAGAGCATCCTCGGAAAATACTGAAAACCACCAAAACTCGTAGAAAATCATTACTTTAAGGTAAATAATGCACCGAACTTTATCTATACCCTATTTATTCATTGAGAAATTGGCAGCCAAAATCATGAAATCGTGTAATAATGACTTTTAACAACTATGAATTTAGAGCAACACGAGTGGCACGTCGATCGTGAAGGTTGGACTGATGCCTAACAAGGGGGGGGAGGAATTAGGATTTCTAAAACCTAAGGCTCACTAAAAACTACAACTACTAAGCAAAATCTATGCAAAGAAAATCTAGTTATGTTCAATAAAGTTTTGCTAAGTGCTGCTACTTCTACCGTGGCTAAGTCTTGCAACATAGTTCCATCTAGAAACTAACCTATTAAGCTAGTCTAGGAATGTAAGCACACAATTTGCAAGAATGTAAATGCGGAAGCTAAAGATATGGGATAGAGAATGCAAACTCCCGATGACGATGAAGGTAGCACACGGTGAAGACACGGAGATTTTTTCCCGAGGTTTGGGGAGACTCACGGTCTCTACCCCCTACTCCTCGTTGGTGCCCCACTAAGGGCCTTGCACTCGCGTAGTCCTTAAAGGAATACGGCATCGCCCTTTGCAAAGGTGGAGGATGGCAAAGTGACTTCCGCGGAAGTCAAGCAACCACGGTCGGATCTCCGGATATCCTCGGTACACACCCACCTGAGCCTATCTCTCGTGTAGTCCTCCACGGGCTATGGCCTCGCCCACGCAAGGGTAGAGGATGGATACGGCCGTTGGGGTCTTTCGAGTCCTTCTCGCGGAGCTACCCCGCTGTCTCCACTAGGGGAAGCTTTGGCCAAAACGCCGAGGGCCTTCCTCCCTCTCACAAGGTGGTGGCGGCCACTCCACACTCCGGAGGGTCTCGCAAGACTTACAACCGCACACACACAAGGGCAAACGTGCGCAGGCACGGGGAATAGACAAGGTGGCCTAAGCAAGGATGCACTAAGCACTAGCTATGCCGGATGTGTCTAGTTTTGCTCTTGTGGTGGTTGGGCTCTCAAATGGTGTTGTTACACTTTAAATGGGCATGGAGAATGTGTATCAACTCTTGTGCTAGCTTAGGATACTCCAGCCACAAAGTGGAGGCTGGCCAATGGGGTATATATAGGCCTCACCTCTAAAACTAGCCGTTAGAGGTGCTATTCTGTGTACCACCGGACTTGTCCGGTGCGTGTAATTTACTGCCTCTGACAATTCGATCATTGGGTTTGGGCGTTGGAGCCACCGGACTGTCCGACGGGTGTTGGCGCTGGGTCTTTGACTTGAATAGTGCTCAGTTTATACCGTCCGACGGTGCCACCGAACTGTCCGACGGTGCTTTTAGCTCTGGGACTTGGTCGCTCCTTCTTCTCAGCCTATATCGTCCGGTGGAGTGCCACCGGACTGTCCGACGGTGAGCCGTCGGACTGTCCGGTGCATGGAATTGCACCGGGTCTTCAGCCTTTGACTTTGGGCTTCTTCTTCTCACCGGTACACTCGATGGGGCCCCTCCTGGCTTCTTGATGCTCCAAAAAATCGCCGGTACACTCGAGGATCCCTGCGTGGACGGAAATGGGGACAATTCTACCCCCGTTGTTGTCTATAGGGATGAAGATGAGGAATTTTTCTCTCCACAGAGACGAGAATGGGGAGACAATCCCCTCACATAGAATTCTCCGTCGACATCTACTTGAGATTATACCTATGTGCAGGTTTGCCATGAGCTAAACCAAACAGGCCCTAAGACTGCTATCACCAAATGCCCCGAAAAGAGAGCCCAAAACACTGTTTTGCGTTATAGATGCATTGCAGATACAGAGAAAAATAGTTGAAATAGTGGATGCACGGGATTGGATGGGCTCCTGGTGAACATAACCTAATGGCGTGATTGGCACCCGCACGCGCCGAGCCTGGCCATTTCTCGAAAGCCAGGCTCTACAAATCCTTGCCCAATGCATGCAGAAGGGGTTTGATTGGTTGCTTGCGTGAGCTAAACCTGGCTGAGTGGATATGGTGATTGGTTCCCTGGATGATGCGTTTGCCGAGACACTTTTTGCCTACTCATGGGCAACATTTGCATCCCGCGAGCATGGCCCTAGAGATACGCCCAAATTTCTCGCATTCGCCGAGCCAGGCCCGAGATCTCTTCTTGCATCCCACCAGCCTGGCCCAAGATCCTGCCCAACCTACCAAACAAGAGAAATATGCATCTCGTAACCTTGGCCTAGCCTAATGCAGGCAACCAATCAGTGCTAAAGTAAACGCAGGCATAGTGGCCCAGCTGCTTCTCCTCGTCCGTTGGAGCTCAGGCCCAGCTGAACCGACAAACCGCCCAGCCCAACCCAACCCAACCCTAGCGGCTGGGCCCCACTGGGGCGGACCCGCGGGCCGCGGTGGCGTGGCGGTCGTGGCGTCGCTGGCCTGGACGGCTGGACCGGGCTGGCAGGTCAGGTAGGTTGACGCGCCCAGACGCGACGGAGGCGTGCCCCACTCGACAACCCTTTCCTATTCCTTCCCTTTCCCCTCGCCTCGTGCCTTTCTCTCTCCCCCTCTGCGCGTCTCCTCCCTTTGTGCCCCCAACCCAATTCCTCCCCCCCTCGCCCTCCTGGTCGTCGTCTGCCCCAGAGAGCAGGAGCCGCCCCGTTCCTTCCGCCGCCATGAATCCCGAGTAGTAAGTCCTCCCCTCCCTCCTCCCTTCTCCAATCGCTCTGCCGCTTCCGATTCAGTCGGCGGCGGTGGCGGTGGATTCTAGAGCGCGGTCGGGGAGCCCGCCGATCTCGCCGCCGGTCGCGCCTGCGGGTCCTCCCCGCGCCGATTCGGGCCACGATCGTAGGTTTTTAGGGGTCCTCCTTCCTCGTTTGCTCGGCAGTTACCCAGCGCCTAGTTCGGTGCTGGGAGTCTTAAGTTTTGTCGGCCCCCCATGCCAGATATAGCCGCACATGGTTGGATTCGCCGTCCTCGCTAGCCTATGCTATGTGTACGAGCTAGATTCGAGCCGTTCGTTTCCCGGTCGGTCGCGTTGCTCCTCCCACGTACCAGCCCTGTGCTCGGGGGCTTTGGACGCCACGGTTGTCTCGTTTTACTCTCCGTTTCGTCCTAGATGTGTTTATTTATTTATCGTGCTGACTTGTGGGTATGAGCCGCGATGATGTGATGAGATGAGATGCTTGGGTTACGATATGATTTTCACCGCATGCTCTTGTTGTTGTGCAGCGACTACCTCTTCAAGCTGCTCCTCATCGGCGACTCGGGCGTTGGCAAGTCTTGCCTGCTGCTGAGGTTTGCGGTGAGGATTCTTTTCTTCCTCTTCCCCCACATAGGAGCAAACCCTGTGCCTTGGAGGGAGGGAGGGGTCTCTTGTTTTACTTGAGTGCATTCCACATGGCAACATCGGAAGGAAAGTGGGTCTTTCGATTGTTTACAATGCTTTTTGCACCAGGGAAGATGAAATACGCATAACTCAGTAGGGAAAGTCATTGGTGCTCTCCAAAGCATGGTGTTAGGAGTGGCCTCTGACTCACAGTTGTGTCAAATGGCTCTTGATGTTTTATGGTCATGGTTAGCAAAGCTTATGGTGATTGGCCGCTTTGCGTACATTCCACAATCCAAGTTGAATAAGTTAGTGATACAAATGTTTGCTTTGGACCAGTTATGTATTATTGACCTGTCTAGGGTAGCTATCGGGTCAACTTAGGTATAATTTTTTTAAGTCAGGTTCCAAACTCTTATCCCAAGCACATTATTTTATTAAACTTTGAAGTAGAAAAGTGCAAAGCATGCAGAATCCAGCAGGGGCTAATGGCCTTTTCATGTCTGGTTCCCTCTTGCACACTGTCCAATTCTCAATAACATCGCAGCATGGAACGGAGCCAAAAGAGCATTCAAATACAGTACTGTTTATGGAATGGTGTTTAAAGACAGCTTCATGTTTCCTAATTGCTTATTGTGCTCATCATTTTAATGTGAGGGTCTTTGTTATCGTTGACTTTACAGGATGATTCATATCTGGAGAGCTATATCAGTACCATTGGTGTTGATTTTGTAAGTTGGTTTCTCAGCGAGGTCTGTAGTGTGCCAGTGGGTGCATGCCTTGTTTTTCATGTATGACCCTCTTTTTCCTCCCTCTCTGCTAGAAAATCCGCACCGTTGAGCAAGATGGGAAGACGATAAAGCTGCAGATTGTAAGTAATCAACTGTAGTGAAGGTTATACATTTCATACCTGTTAGAAGCATTGATACTGATGTTTCCGCACATTTTTCTGATTTAGTGGGACACTGCTGGCCAAGAACGCTTTAGAACCATCACAAGCAGCTACTACCGGGGAGCTCATGGCATCATTGTGAGCTTTCGTTCTAAGCATAATTTATCATCTCATCTTGTTTAATATTGTGCCTTGTATAAATGTGTTGCTTTTCTATAGGTCGTGTATGATGTGACTGACCAGGAGAGCTTCAACAACGTCAAGCAGTGGCTGAATGAAATTGACAGGTATGCTAGTGAAAATGTGAACAAGCTTTTGGTGGGGAACAAGTGCGACTTGGCTGAGAACAGAGTAGTTTCTTATGAGGCTGGCAAGGTAATATTTTGATGCATCAGTTGCCTTTTCTGTACATGCTGTTTTCTGCCTTAATGGTGGTTAAGTTAAATCGGCTGCATGCTGCTTACCATCGCAGGCCCTTGCTGATGAGATCGGAATACCGTTCCTTGAGACCAGTGCCAAGGATGCAACGAATGTGGAGAAGGCATTCATGACCATGGCAGGAGAGATAAAGAACAGGTAACGGCATACTTCGCTTTCTAGACCTATTATGCTAGCAGTTTCACATTCGTTTTGGATTCATCAAGGATAATATGTCAACGTATGGAACCATGTTTTTGGGAGCTGAGTAAAAACTCAACAGTGCAGAACATAATATTTCATACGATTCAATGTGGATAATGAGACATGATATTCTATTGTTGCTACTGTTCACCTGCGTATGGGATCTATTAAGCAATATTCATTTCCTTTTTGTTTAATATATAGGATGGCTAGTCAACCAGCTGCAAGTGGTGGTGCCGCCAGGCCTGCGACGGTGCAAATGCGGGGTCAGCCTGTTACTCAGCAAAGCAGCTGCTGCTCTTGATCGTCTTATCTAGATCACAATAGTGTGATTGTGCAGCAAGCAAAACTTTAATTTGTTGCTCTATCCCTGTAAATTAAGTCTATCGAAAAACTGTGTTTCTGCTGGATATTGGAAATCTGTCTTCTGACTGCAACACTTTTAAGCAGATCATGTGCAACTGCCTTTCCGTAGTCTATTGTTCAAGTGATGTTGGATTAAACTCAATTTCGTTAGTGTCAAGTGATGTTGGATTAAACTCAATTTCGTTAGTGTTGGCGTTAGCAGTAATGGATTGTCAAATGCTCGATGACATTTATATTGTGATGATGATCGGTCGTTAGTTTACCAGCCATATTAGTATGTACCATCAACATGAAATTAATAATATCATGATGTGCACCTGAGCTAAAAGTAGTCTAGGCAGGCTTGAATCGCTCGCACTATCATTGGTCGAGTAGATCGATCACCTCCACGCGCTAGGGCCTACGCACGATGTCATGCACCAATCGAGGAGTAGTGCATTCTCGTGCGGCTCCGGTCATATGCCTGTGTCACTTGGAGAAGACGAGAGCACCGGAGAACTTATCCCGTCGCCTGTCATGTAGTCGGATTAATTAGGAGATCCAAATTACTCCTGCCGTTTGTAGCCTGCAAAAGGACTCGAAATAGGCATGCACAATGACTTGAGATAGACTTGCAAGCCGTGTGACCTGGTGGAATTATTGATGTGGGCTTTCAACGCCATGTTTGCTTGTGAGATAATGGATCACATGCGTTCACATATATAAAAAAAGAGATAAATGCACCACAGACCCCTTAACTTGTCGGATGGTGTCAAATAGGTCCATCACCTTTCAAACTGTAGTTACACAAACTTTTCGAATCGTTCACCGCAGGTCCATACCCTTTCGTTCTATGTTCCTTTTTTCATTTAGCTCTCTAAGAATCTGTTACCATCTCATGCTAGCTCCCTCTCTACCCCTCTCCCTCCTGGCTGCCTAGCACCGCGCCCTCCCCATAGACGCGGCCTCGTCGGTGGTGAAGCTGCCCCAGCCCGTCGCTGGTTCCTCCAGACTCGCCGCCTCGCCGCAACCTCTTCTAGAGCCGGCGCGTCCGCTTCCTCCGGCCAGCATAGCTCGCGGAGTCATACCCCACCATCGCCGCTGCCCTAGTGGCCACCGCCGCAGAGAACGACGTGGTGAGGTCGAGCTTGGCGTGGTCGCCATGGCGGGCACCGTGGTTGGGGAGGGCCCTAGGGGCGATGGAGGCAGTCCGGGAACGGAAAGAGAGGTGGAGCTTGATTGCGCGAGCGTGGTGCTAGTGGCGGATTTGAGGGAGAAGGCCAGAGGCGTTCGGGACGCAAGCTCGCGCGGGCGCTCCAATGGCGGGTAGTGACCGCGTGCACGGGGGCGAGGGAGGAGAGGGCGTGAGCGGAGGGAGCAAGGACGGAAGTGAGCAGGCGAGGAAGGAGACGTTCTCCACTTTGCTTAAGGGCGAAGGAAGCCGGGTGACAGGGCGTCGCGTGCCCGGCCTTGGCAGGCGGCCATGGCTGCATGGCGCCATGCCAGTGAGGGAAGAGAACGACAAGGGAGCTAGGTAGGAGAAGAGAAAAAATTCTAGAGGGCTAAATAAAAAAAAAAACATAAAACGAAGGGTTATGTACCTGCGGTGAACGATTTGAAAAGTTCGTGTACCTAAAACTGCAGTTTGAAAGGTGATGGACCTATTTGACACTATCCGACAAGTTAAAGAGCCTGTGGTGCATTTCTCTCATAAAAAAACCTTCAGAAACTTAACTCAGGCAAGGGGGTCATGGCCTCTACGAGGCGCCGTCCATGCCAACAATAGCAAGGCAAGCTTGGGGAGACAACTTTATAATGCGGTGGCGACGGCTGAGTTCTGTTTGATGACGAATTGGCTGCAATGCGACCAAGGGGGGCAATGTGATCGAGGGAAGAGCAAGAGTTTTAATACCTTATTCTATTTAGTATAACATTAGAAACAAAAGTATAGGTAACATGGTTTGGTTTAAGACAAATCCAATAAAACATATAATTTGATCAAGTTGCGTGTGAGATATGACCTTGAGTTGCAAAAGTATTAGTGCTTCAAGCTGCAAGATTCGATGCGATTAGGGAAACAAGTCATGCAAATCCTGGGTCAACAACTTGACTCCATAGTCCAAACTCATTTAATTGAACTATCTCTGATTATTAATACCCATCGGGGTCACTACCCATCGGGGCTGAAATACAAACGAATTTGCTAACCAACCGAGATTACTACCCATCGGGGTCACCATAATTTTAAATAGTCCCATATTTCTCCACTATAGATTTTTTAGAGGGAATACCACTACACTATTACCACTCTTCTACTGCAGCAGCTAACGATGCTTTAGCTCCGCTAAATGTCACAATTTGGTTTAGCCAAATCCTGATTGAGGCATATATTCATTCTTCATGCCTCGATGTCGTTCTTTAATTCAATAAATAATATAATAAACCATTGAATTATTGTGAGTTGTTAATCTTGAATGCATATAAATGTTCATTATAGCCATGAGCACGTTGATTGATTGAATGACTATGAAGTAATTGAGCTAAAGATATGTTCTTAATCTATGATATATACTCCCTCTGTCCCAGAAAACAAGTCATTTTAGGTTTGTCCTATGTCAAACTATCTAAAGTTTGACCAAATTTATACGAAAAAGTGTAAATGTTTATAGTACCAAATGAGTATTGTTAGATTCTTTGTCACATATATTTTCATTACATATCAATTTGATTCTGTAAATGATGATGTATTTCTTTATAAATTTGGTCAAACTTTACGAAATTTGACTTAGGACAAACCCAGAACGACTTGTTTCCTGAGACAAAGGGAGTATTTGAGTATTTGTGTTCATAACATTTTATTAGTTTTTTTTTTGTTTCAAGGCATATAACTGAAAATTTCCATGCTTTTTTTTACAAAAACCACTAGATAAAATAGCTTCCACTACAGCTTTTAGACGTCACCGCTAAATGCTTTAAAATGTTATTTAAAACAATGGACGCAATCCTGACCTAGAATGTTAATAATTAGCACATTCAGGCACCTGTGATGGAGAGACCGGGTGCCAAAGTGTGTCATGCCAAAATTTTAGCAAATCAATTTGATCTACCTAAATTTCAGCATGACACATTTTGACAACACCAATCAAGTCCAGAAATGCTTTATGAGTCGGCAAGGCTGAAGCCGTGGCCCGACACCCTACTATCATTGCAATGACAAATCACATACATCAACTTGCCTCAAACAACATAAGACGGAACTGTATAAGATGTATTGCGAACAGGGTAGGGTTGATGTCATTTCTCTTCCATTGTCAGATGAAACCACAGCAACTCATGCCCTTTATTTCCTCCGACAATTGGCTGTTCAGTGTTCACCCGAATCACATGGAAGGCTATGTCGTAACTGCCTTAGTGTGGATACTGGATACAGATTACAAAGACATGATACTGATATAAACATGCCAGGCATTGAGCTTTTAGATTATATATGGTAACTAATGTACAAAGAAACTTTGCAAAAGTATATGCCTGCCCACATGCTATCTCTGCAATGCAAAGTACTTTCCTGCCTGCCACAACTTCAGGTAGGGTTTTCTTGTCTCACTGGAAAACTCAGTGCCTCATTGATCCTACTGAAAACAAGTCGAAGTGGGACACATGCGACGGTCGGTCCACCAGTTTTCGCAACTACAGGCTTCTGGTCTGCACTCTCTCTCCGGCTGCCAGCGAAGGATGAGAGCCTCCGCATCTTCCTCGGCGAAGATGCTGGTTTCTTGGTATGGGGTCGCCAGGACTTGTCCAAATCATGCTCTGAGGCCTTTTTACGACCACTAGATTTAGATTTTGATCGAGATGCATGTGAGGATCTTGGTTGCCGTGGTTCTGCAGCTCTGCTCTTCAGTAAGGAGTCAAGACTGCCAATTGCGGAGCGGTGCCCATCTCCGCTTGCTGTGGGACGACTATCCTGCAAAACCTCCACGGTGACAGGATAACCCACAATAGGTTTGCATGTGCATTTACTCATGAGGGAAACAAGAGGCACATGATGACCCTTGTAGCTTCTTTGGACAATCAGCTCCACATCATATAGTCTATAATCTGCACGTGCTCTCTTGGTTGGCTTCGTTACAGCACATCTTGGAAGTTTCAGATCAAGCTGCTGTTCAGGCGGTGGTAATACTTGAAGTGGAACATAATCTGGGAACAATGTTGTGCCCTTCTCAGAGTTTGAATGATTGCTCACAGTTTCAGAGGACTCATCATTCTCAGGAGTCACATGCGGTATATTATTCTCAAGTTCAGTAGGCCTAAAGACAGAATCATCCGATTTAATTGTCCCTTCATATTGCAGCGGTAACTTATTATCCCTTTTGTGGCTTTCTTTATTAGGTAAAAAAGTGTCAGTGCTTATGCTTTTCTTCTTGGAGTTTGTATGATGCCGAGTTGAAGACGTTTCAATTCTACCACAATCAATAGTCTGATTATCTAGCTTTGAAATTTGACCCCTTATGGATGTACAAGATCCATAAGCATCCAAATGGCCTGGAGGAAAAAAGATTGATTGAAGAGATTAGGCAAAGCACTAAATGTGGTAGTTCAGAGTGATAAAATCAGATCATGCAGCTCCATCCATTTGTATGTAGAACTTGCATCAAAACATTATGACAGATAAATAAAACTTGCCAAGGAGTAATTGTCTAACAATACATGGCCTACTCAATCACAAAGCAGGGAGCTGCAATAATAATATTACATCCCAAACGATGTTTCCAAGTCAAGAAGTCAAGTCGAGTCGTCCGGGCACTGACTAGTCATTGACTAGTCCGGGAACATAAGTCAATGATTATAATTTTCTATAGACGCTAGACTAAAAAATAATGTTGCCGCAACACAAAAATAGAGGGAAGAAGGGGCTTTGAACATTTAGACCATTCTAATGCCAACCTCAGCTCATTCTACAATGAAAGACCCACTGCCAACTAATCCTGACATCCTGTACTACATGTGCTGCTATTATTGCTCCATCCATTTCCCAATCACACCCCAAAAATCCATGGTTTCTTAATATCATTCCAAAAAACACATTTTGCAATCTTAATTTCATCTCTGCTCTTGTTTTATTCAACTTCCATGTTTTTAACAGGCCACCTTGTGTTATTTTGAACACTGAAAAGAAATCGAGAGACATTTTTTTTTTGCTACAACTAGTCAGGCTAGTCGAGTCGGCCAGCTCGACTAGCACCACTGAGCCGGCTTCTCGACTAGTTGCGACTTGCGACTTGTTGAGCAACTTTAAAACAGTGACACCAAATACAGTTCTTGTGTATATTCATGCATCTATCTAATTGGCCACAGTAGATAAGATTTGTTCCGAGTGCAAACAATTTTTTCCACAAAAAAGTGCAAGTGAAAAACAGGAAAATGGCAGTGTGACTTTACCTTCCTCCAGGTCATCACCCTCCAAAGTAAGGGGCTCTAAAAATTCATCGCCGTCAGAGCAGTCATCATTGAGATATCTAGTCGTGCACGGGGCTTCAGCATCATTTACAGTAAAAGCATTGGCAGAACCTTTATGATTGATGTGTGATGTATCTAATAACGTCTCCAAACTTGAAGCACCTGAGCTGTAGGAGCAGTTATTTACATCAGTTGAAAAAATAGTTTTTTCCTGAATTGGTTCAAGCATAATGGGCATCTGGCCTCCTGGGCATTGACTAGAAGGGCGTGAAGGGTCCCAGTGATAATATGTTCCAGATGCTTCTGAATCTTCACAGAGCTTCGATAGAGGACGATGCCTATCTTTCTTCCTTGAATTTTCATAGGATTGTCCGATATTGGAGCGTTTCTTTTTTGTGGATGACTGAGACTGCTTACCCTTTTTTATCCCATTGGTATTGGACAAATCATAGCCAAATCTTGGTCCACTTTCAAAAAGAGGTACATCTGAAAATATGCCTGTACCAGGCTTCTGCTTGGGAACATTCTTTATTCCAATTTCTGTAAGATCTCTCATTCGCTGGAATCCTTGGACTGTATCATCCTCAGAATCTTTATGCCCCTTCTGCTTCTTCTTTTTTGATGATGCATACCTAGTGCTCGAAGAGGATAAATTTTGTGGCTGCTTATACACTGTCAAGGCTTGAGACAAATCCTGAGCTGAATTTTCTTCTATATCATACAGACTCCTAGCATTGCGAGAAGCTTTTTGGTTGAGCCCGTTTATGTTTTTAGATTTTGCAGAATAGATATTCTGGGATGCACACATATCATCATCGGTGTCCTCTTCAAGATCATCACAATTATTTGGCAAACGGGACCTTTCAATTTCAAGGGCATGGATAATGGCATCCTCTCTGCGAACATACCTCCCTTCAGTTTGTGTCTTCTTTTGCTGGCGAGCTATAGCCTTGGCTTTTTCTATACATTCATCATATTCTCCGCACCGAAATGACTTCACACGTTTAGACTTCTCAAGATTATACCAATCACTGTGGCAAAGTCCAACACAGCAAGTAAGATAGACAATCATACTTAGAATGGAGATATGATAATTTAAGAAACTGATGTTCAGTGCTACAAACAAGAAAGAAATTATCAAAAAGATGCAACAGAAGAGTGATAAACATCAATTTATGCAATTGCTTGGTGAAGTTAGGAACAAATATTTATTCTTAAAATATGCATACAACTTCAAACGATAAGATGATCAAACCGAAGAAAAGTTTCAGAATCCAGTTTCGTGTAGGGGAGCAATTTCTTATTTTCAAAATAATTTTTTTAAACTACACAAAACACTTGGAGAGTATGTTCACAGATCAAATAGACACCAAGAAAATAGATCAATGACTGCACGCAATTTCAATTTATGAATCTTATTTTAAGAAACGCATACCGTTTTTTGCCCCCTGGGTATACATAGAAAGGTACAGGTTATCACCTGACTGATACTATACCGGTTTTTAGGTTCAAACAACAGAGGAAATAGGGGGCTGAAGATACATTTAGTTGATGCTGCCACCATAGGTAGCAGACAGCTAACTGTAAGCAACCCCATCAAGCTATGGATGCAAACATCTAGAAAAGAAATTGTCCCAGCAACTTTGAAGAGCTTGAGCTCGCCATACACCTCCTGTACCCTTACTTTCCAAGTTCTCACCTATCTAAATCGAGAGGCACAGAAAAAAAAAATCCTTGCCCAACTTGAGAGTGAACACAGCATGAAAGGTCAAATGATCCGATGACCATAATAAGGCCAGGGACAAACCGCAGGGGGCATGAATCATCGGGTGCCAGTGGAATCAACGCATGCAGGAGCAGAAGAGAAGGAACACAACAAAGTGATTACGTAGGGCGAGGGTTTGTACGGACATGCTGCCGTCGGGGCGGCCGAGGAGCTTGATGGGCGTGCCGGCGGAGCGTGGAGGGATGACGACGTTCTCGGGCAGCTCGTCCATGCCGAGGATCCGGCCCGGCCACCAGGATCCGTTGCGGCGGCGCACCCAGACGAGGGCGCCGACCTCGGCGTCAGCCCCCGTCACGCCGCCGGGCCACTCCTCCTCTCCCGCACAGCTCCCCATCGCTCAGTGTCTTTGCAAACCCTTATCTCCTCGCCACCATCGCCTCCCCCCTCCCGCTCCTCCCCCAAACTGATCAAGTCAAGAAACCTCCTTTACTTATGCAAGAAATCAGGAAGGGCTTTGGAAGGGATGGCTCTGCGAGTCCGAGTGGCAGCAGCGGCAACGGCTGCCCCGCCGCCCGCGGAGGCGTTGGGTCTCGGCGTGCACCGTGCAGGTGGGGACTGGGGAGGAGAGGTGGAAGAAGGGGAGGGGAGGAGCCGGAGTCCGGGGAAGGAGGAAGAAGGGTGACTGGGGACTGGGGGTTAGGGTGGTGTGTGTTGGGCCGTTTTGGTGCTCGGGGGCTCTACAGATGGACTCAAGCCCATTTTCAATGTCAGTACGGCAGAGGTTAGGTATTCTGGTTTGGTCCGGTCGAGGACTCGAGGTCGTCCATTCAGCTGTAGCTCTGGTTACTCGATATAATCGTAAAGGGATTTCTATTTATCCGTTGAATGATTTTAAATTAGGGTGGATCCATAACTCACTAAAAAATATTTCTTAAGATTTGAGGCGTATTCGCTTCAAAAAAGTTGGAACGCAGTCATCCCACCTGGGACGTGATAATGACAGTGGAACAAAGTGCACAGAAATCTGCTCCGAACGCACCCCATTGTCATCTCTAATCTTGGTTAGGTCTGATCCTATTCAAGTTGGAATGTTCCGACATGTCTCAATGAGGCCTAGTCAGTCCGATCGTGCGTAATCTAGTGTGTCTAGTTTGATGGCCATTAGTCTCTTTAGATGTACCGGTTTATTTTACCATGTTTGATTAACTTTCAAGCCTTCAACTCAGAGAGCTGTCGGTTGACTTTTTCGGATCCCGGCTAATCAGCTCACCTTTACACAACCGATATAGGGACTATGAGGTACTGCTATATTCGGATGTCATTTCTTTAGATAGATACCGACAGTCACGGCCTTCTTGCCTACTTGGTTAGGCAAGGTGGCACCTCTGCACACATCGATTGCTAAAAGGCTTAGGAACCCGCATCAGCGTCACTGGAGTAAGCAAATCTCTTAGACCCATAGTTGACCATGCAGGTGGACCCTCGCCAACTTTCTGCATCAATACATGTGTATCCGATGAGTATAACCTTTTACCAATAATCAAACCTGTAAATATTCTCTAAATAAATCTTCTATACCTAAATAACTAGCTCCTACTGTTTATTTCTCTAAACATGTATGAAACCACATCATCTAAAAGATCCACTGACTTCCATGCCATGCCATCATCCACTAAGACATCTATTTAGGTCATGTATCGATTTTCGGTGGCTTCATACATGCAGTGTTTTTATATGATATATACATTAGTATCACTCAAATCTAAATAGCTAGCCCCCATTATCTATTTCTGACATGCATGAAGCCACGCCATCTCAAGGGTCCACTAAGTTCCATGCCATGCCATCATCTGCTAAGACATCTATTTATGTTATCTATCGATTTTCTGTGGCTTTATGCATACAATGTTTTTATGTGGCATACATTGGTATTACTCAAATTTCTGTAGCAACGCGTGAGGAATTTTATCTAGTTATATAAGTGAAGCCCATAAACCATCATTAACTATATTTTTTCTCAACAGACAAGTTATACATGCTATAACAATCATTAACTATATTTCTCTCAACATGCAAGCAATCCACGTCATTAGTGCACTAAATTAGAATCCATATAACCATCAACTCTCTATTGATATCTTCGATTGATTTTTTGTGCCTAATAATATCTAACATGCATCTATTAATCCATATACGAGTACCATGCTACACAAATCCAATAGCACAAACAAACGAATGATCAATCATTTCTCTTAACCAAAATAGACATGCTATCAAGTATACTATCCTTGCAACCACATCAATATTTCCACTTTAAAATTAAATTAAGAATCTCTATAGCAATCACCTAGTTTCCACGTATTTAAAGGCCAACTAAAAGTTAATTCTTGCCGGATGAAATAGCGCTACAACGGTACAAGTCTATTCTTTTGTGGGGGAAAGGAAATTAGTGCATTTATTTCTTTTTCTAAAAAATCGTCTTACGGGCCTCCGCCCATGATTAGGGCCGGCCCATCAACAGTGGAGCGAGCCATCCTAGTTGCAGTCCCGTCTGCGTTCACGTCCCCACCTCCGGCGACGCACACCGCCGCCGCCGTGTGCCCGCCTGTCGCCAATCTTCCGCAGCGCCGCCGCAGAGGCCTCATCCTCACCTTCCTCCTGAGGACAGCTGGAGTTCCCAGCCGGCAGCGTAACTACAAGCACCGATCATGGCCGGTACGAACCAAATCCAGAAACCCCCCTTCTCCCTCCTTTCCTTCGCCGGGCGCTTCGCTCTCTCCGCTTTGCTCTTGCTGCTAACTGCGTCTTTGCTTGTGTATGGTTGCGATGGACGGCGCGGGAAGACTACGAGCAGGAGCAGGAGATGGAGGTGGAGGCGCTGCAGGCCATCCTCATGGACGACATCAAGGGTTCGTGCTCTCTACCTTTGCTTTCCTTATCTTTAATTCCCTGTTTCCTCGACTCCTCCTTTTTGATGTCAAGTTCTTGTAACGAAATTGAGTGTTTGGTGCTTATGCAGAGATCGACCCCAGCGAGAGCGGGATCGCTACCACCGCCCGGTGCTTCCAGATCCTACTCTCCCCTCAGGTAGTACTCCCAACCGAGTCCTGCGTGTGACATGGCAGAACTATGCTATAATTCTATGTGCTCGAGTGTTGCGTGTTGCAATGTTGACGCCTTGTTGGCTGTGTGTTTAGGCCCTAGGAAGTTTGAAGAGCTAGTCGAATTATGCACTGCATTTGCTATCCTTTTTTATGTTCATGTCCCAATTAAGTCACTGATCATTTCATGTTTACTCCTGTTGGTAGGATGATGATTTTGACGAGTCTGCTTATGTTCCAGGTAATACTAATTTTGCATACAGACACATATCTGACCCCGATGATCTAAACAAAAGACTTGTAAATACTCTGGAATGCCATGCATGACTCAGATTTAATGTGGCTGCATTATTTGGCCTTCATTTGCAGTTCAACTGGCTCTGATTTTTGCGCACACCGAGAAATATCCAGACGAACCTCCACTATTGAATGTCAAAAGGTTTTTTCATCGACCAGCATGGCTGAAAGCAAACTCAACATCGTGCCTGTGATAAAGTTCTAGTCATAGGTTCAGTTCATGATGCTTTTGGCATAGGTGATGTGTGCTTACTGTATTTCTAAGTATTGCATTGTATTGTGATACATTCTTGCAGTGTACGTGGAATTAAACCAGATGACCTTGCATCCCTGAAGGAAAAGCTTGACCGTGAGGTATGCAAATACTCAGCTCGAAGTTTGGTGTCAATCTCATATAGAGCGCGGCAATTGAAGCTCAATGTTTTTAAAATAAAATAATTCAGGGTTGGCTAAATAAGCACGCGCAGTTATTGTTCAATATTCTTCTAGCTGAAAACTATAGCAGTTGTCAACTTCTAGTTTGTTATAATATCGCGCCTTTCTAGGATTCATAAAATAATCATTTTGGATTAATTCCACTAGTTTATACGGTACTTGCTCAAATATGACCAGAGCATGTTAGAAGTCCTTTTTTTTCAATTTTGTTTCACCTGATATGTCCTCACATATTATTTTGAACCGCCCATCATTAGGCAACAGAGAATCTTGGCATGGCTATGGTCTACACTCTTGTTTCATCAGCCAAAGAGTGGCTAAGTGAGAAATATGGTCAGAGTGGAGGTGATGAGGAACCTGAACAAACTGAAGAGCAGGAGGAGGAGGTATGCCTATTTCCTTATTGGTTTTGAAGATGGGTTCAGCCTTTGCTGGTGAGGGTAGTGAAACGGCTGTGGTTCCCAAAGTTGAGGCTTGTTCTGGTTTATTGGAGACCGACTTTTGGGTGCTTTTTTTTTTTGTGGAACCCTGCTGTATGCTGTTGGGAATTTAGGGCTTGACTGCTCGTCCTACTGAGCCACTTTCAAGCAAATTTCAGTATATTTATTACATCTTGTGCTGTGGAATCATGGATTATTTCCTTTCGGTACAAATTTATAATGGAAAACATATATTTTTCTACATGTTACTATGTTAGGTCATTGTGCCCCATGGTGAAGCTGTTACCGTGGAGAGCTTCCTGGCTTGGAGAGAACGTTTTGAAGCTGAGTTAGCCCTACAGCGTGCTAAGTAAGCATTCTGTAAATTATTTTCAAGTTTGCTTTCTCTCAGTGGCCACATTGAATCTCTTGTTCCATTCGATGGCATTTGATTTCCAGCTTTTTAAGTACACAAATGTGGGATTAGAGATAATGTTCCACATTTTCTTGGCATGCAGACTTATGCCAGATTCAGCTCTTACAGCCCCAAAGGAAAAGAAACTCACAGGACGGCAATATTTTGAAAGCGGAAGGCATGCAGTGGTACGTTATCGTAGATTAGGTGTTTTTACTGCTTACCTGAATACAATGGGACTGCAGCATAGCTGCACATATGCATGACTATTGCTGCCTATCATATTTTTTATTTGTCTGTATATGTTTCATGAAGTTTCACTTTGCATGAAACATTCTCTCTCAGAAAGGAGCAAGCACGGTTGCTGATGAAGACGAGGAAGAGGAGGAAGACATTGAATTTGACGATGATTTTGAAGGTAAAGTTTCCTAGCTCAAAAGCTCTTTGTTTACCTACATTGGCTTTAGTTTGCCAGTGAAACCTCACTTACAAACCTGTTACCATATTATACAGATGATGAAGAGGACATGCTTGAGCATTATTTAGCTGAACAATCAGGCAAATCAACAGCTTAGGCTTCAAGGCCAAACAAAAATACTGTCATGGACAGTGTTTACTCTAGGAAGCCCAGTGTGGAAATATATTATAACACCAGAGCCCACCATTTTTTCTGTATCTCATCATTTGGTTGCCTCTGGGTGGACATCTTGAAAAGCTTCTATCCAAGGCAAAGGCGACTGGGTGGAGTACTTTGCTGCATAAGTTAGCATGGTTTTGGTCGGTTATAAAATGTATGTTTTACTGTGGAGAATGTTGCATACTTGGAATTGATCTTGGAGATGATATGTGGATGCTATTCTTTTGGCAATCCTAATTCAATATCAGATCTAGAAAGTTTGTGGTATATATATATCCCAAATTTGTGAAACGCTTAAGATTCACGCTTCAGCTCAATAGTTTCTCAATTTGATTTATCCTGCCCTCTGGAATTGAAACAATTATACTGCAGGTTCATCGAGTCATCCAGTAGAACTACCTGGATGTAGATTTACATTTGATACGCCATTGTTGGCCTATCAGTGGACTACTGGCTCTGCATACAAAAGAATTGTTTCTATATACTTTCCATTGAAATTGGTGTTCATACAATGGGTAATATAACTGTGATCTACAACCTGAGCTCTTCTATATTGTACAGCAAAACCAGGGCTTTCCTTCCTTCCAGCCGTAAGCTTTTGCCACTTTGCCACCTTAGTTACACACGTTTTCTAAAATAACCCAAGGGTGGATTCCAACTACTTGCTGTTTTGGAGTGCTTAAGATTTGAGCAGCACCATCAAAAGGTGTGAAGCATCGAAGTACGGAATCAGCAGAAAGTTATATTTTCCTCGCACAGTTCCAGGAAAGCTCCAGTTGATCAAAATCAAAGGCCTAACTAGACACATCCTTGATCAGTCATGGCTTGAGCAATATTAAGGAAAGCACAAATGTTCGCACCATGCACCAAAGACCTGCACGGAGAGACAACATCAGCTTCTGGACTGAGACAAGGTGAAAGCATCAAACTGTTTCGCCAAAGCACAAGAACAAACTCGTGGTCCTCTTTCATGATTCCGTAATCTTGAGCAGCTTTGATTGACCTTTCGTAAGTTTGCTTTATTGCATCCTGCTTAAAACCAACAGAGAAAAAGAAAAAAAACTCAGAAGATAGCAAAATTATGAAAGGAAATAAATAAGCAACAATGGCAGTTCAGGAGCAGCCTTTACCTGAATTTTATTCTCAAAATCCTCAACCGACAACTGCATCAAATTAAACTCGGGATTCAGTTCAAGTTCACCAAGTGCTACCTGTTGTTACAAGCAGAAACTGTGAGTGAGGAGGAAAAATGTGTTCCAACTCTATGTACCATATATACAGATATAGAACTCAGCATATAAGTAATTGTCATTAATATCATGTCACGTCTAGGCACCCAGTTAGGAAATGAATGATAGACATGGAAAATGGTGCACTTAAAATTTTGACATTCTAAACAATCTACAAATTTGTTCTGCCGTCATACTGCTCCAGCACAAATGAATAGATTTGTAAGAGAAGTCAGGAAGTGGATTACCCCACCAGCAGCAGTTGCCTTTGCTGGAGCAACAAGGACTTTTGCCTTTCTTAGGATATCAACTGCTTGAACAGTACATGGCATGTTTGAACCTGCAGTTGACATTTTTTTTTAAAAAAAAAGCAGATGATAACTAACAAAAAAATTGAAATAATAAAAATCAGGACTGCGTACACTCTATAAGAACCCGGCAACCAGAGTTAATTATTGCGACAGCCTCGCCTTGGTCAATCTCATTATGTGATGCACAAGGAAATGCAACATCACACTGCTCACTCCATGGCTTTGCATCATCTATATATTTAGCGTGTGGATATGATTTCAAGTACTCCCTGTTTGATTAAATGGAGAACAGTATCTTAAAAAGCTTGACATATACAACACAAAAAATAATGGTAAGGCATGTACCCACTTGAGGCTCTTTTGCTGAGCCTTAATATCCCTTAGAAGTGAATATTTCATATAATCAAACCCATCTTCATCAAACAAATAGCCCTTTGAATCTGCAACAGTATATGAATTGACAATTGGGCCTTCATTAGAAATGCTAGTTCTTGCAACATGATTTATTTTCTATAGTAGGAACGGAGTATCCACAACCTACCTACTGATTCAGTAAGCAAGAAATTTCCTTAACAAACCCAAACCTAGTCATTTATCCTATTATTCAGCGAAAGCTAGCATGGGCAACACCTATCAGAACAATATACTTGTATAAAGACAGTAAGAGTTTTATTTTGAGGTTATATATGAGCTATGTTGAAGTTTTACACATTAAGATGCGAAATTGTGGTGTTGAGGATAGGCAAAGTGGCAACATATACACATACTTGTAGCTTGTGATAAACCAACCTAATTCAAGGTATCTCTGGTACAAACAGTAACAGTATACCTGAGACTGTATAATCATGGTCATTGAAACCATAGTACCTCATGTTATCCTGAGTAACTAATCTAAAGAAAGCTTTGAGTATGTATACCTGAAACTGTAACAGGAATGGCTCCACATGGCAGAAGCTTTTCCAAAACATGCATTGCTATCTTTCCAGAACCGCTTATCACACATCTGCAGAAAATATCCACAGTGTGAAGATAAATGGTTAAATTATAACAATGATAAACAGCATGCTTTATGTAAGATACCTTAATCCTTTAAGCTCTTTGTTCATTTCAGCCAGTAAAAGACGTGCGAAAAATACCTGCATGGACAGGATGGATTGATCATGATGATTTACTTTGAACATGAACAATGGGCCAGTCAAACACATGCAGCAGAAATATTATTTTTGAAATAAGCATGGCACCCACAAAGCATACAATAACTACAATCAAAATAAGTTTTAAGGTAGCTCTTACCAGCCCATATCCAGTAGCTTCTGTTCGAAAACTTGAACCAGACCAGAAGATTTTAGGTCCTGTAAAATTTCCCTGCATAAGCACGACAGTTGAAATCTACACACAAGAGAGAACTGATGAACCGAAAAGTGGACGCAGAAACTTAACATATAGTCTCAGAGAACACAAAAGGGACCAAGTTCAGCTAGAGATATGTCCTCCCTTGTCCGCTCAACCCAACAAACATACACATTCAGCTGAATTTGACTACCTTCAGACTCTAAGAAAAGAATTATTGATGGGACAGATACCCTGAGGATGTATCAAAGCACCCTGGAAACAATCAACTCTATAAAAGAGCAAGTTTTGTTAGACTTTCTTCATAAAGTTTGTAACTAAGTTACACACAGGTAGCGTGTCTTCAGACTCACATTTTCTCTTAACTTTTATGGACTGTCTTTTCATTTTTGGAAACCAACGGGATAGAACTAGGAATCTCAAACTTATTCCGTCACCATGGTCTGTGGATCAGGCTAATAATTTTTTCAATTAAAACATCAAATAAACCAAAATAACACCAAATGCAATATTCATATAATTTTAAAAAATAATTATATGGCATCTTTTCTATTTTCATGTGCGGGAATGCACATGCATTTTTACTAGTATGATCAAAAGCAAGAGTCTAACAAACTTTTCCAATAACATAACTAGGAAGCATCAGTCCCTTTGCAGTGCTGGTGCTTGATGCTTTGCATGCTGTATTAATTATTAGCTTCATAACTATCTATAGAGAGATGCTGACGGACACGGGGAGTGCCCACTGTCGACCTTGGCATGTACAAAGTTCTGTTCTTTGGACCATGGACAATAGTCCTTGCTTCTTGATGTGTAGCGGTTCTAGACACTGTTTTAGATATCATGCACTTCAGAACCACCAGTGTACCTGAAAATGACCAGAAAGACGTCTATACTGCCCAAAAAGGTAACCCATTTCCCTTGGACCAACACCAATGTCTTCAGCAGGAAAATCCTGCAACAAAACGTTGTAGTTCTATGTATGAAATGCTGATATAGTGATATAGACTAAGAACAATAATTGATTCATTTAACTCTAACGACTAGGTATCATGCTTGATTGTGTACCTGATCAGGGCCCAAATATCTATATAGCTCATCCATGAAACTTTGACAAAAGCGCATTATCTAGCATGAAAAAGTTTCAGAATTACATGCAGTAAAAATATTGTTTTCCACAGGAAATAAAATACAGTACAGATACCTCATTATCACTTTTACCCTTTGGGTCAAAATCACTTCCTCCAGCAGCACCTCCAAGTTTATATAATGACAAAGCATTCTTCAAAGTCTGTATATAAGAAAAATGATATTGACAGGGCATGTTAAAGCTCCGCCATAAAGCAATGCAAACATAAAAAATTTGTATAACTGGGTTCCTTCTACGTGCTATTGCACACTATCTTCTTTTGGCATAAGTTGGGTAGGCAGGAACTTATGCTTCAAGGCTACAGAATGAAATGTGACAATGCCAGGGTTGCAAGTTTACATCACAATAAGCACTTGTATACTAAAGCTATTGAGTATACTTCAGTGCATGGCATCCATCATTACGTTGATCTAATAATGTCTGTCATGTAAAAAACAAGAAAAATCAAAACATCTTAACATAACTAGAATATGTCGTAGCATCAAATTAATTGGCATGAACATTGCATTTTAGAAAAAGTATAATATTTACATGTTCAAAGGCCAGAAACTTTGCCACACTTAAGCTCATGGATGGGTGAAACCGTAGACCACCCCTGCATGGACCTAACGCCTGACTGAATTGCACGCGGAAACCTCTATTGACATGTGCTTCACCTCTGTCATCAATCCATGGCACTCTGAAGATAAAGCATCTCTCAGGTTCCAACAAACGCTCCAAAATTTGAACATATCTGAAACATAGCCAAATGAAACCATGTTGTATTTGAGGTTTAGGATGATATTTCAGAGCAAAGGAGTGAGACAGAGTTGAGTTACTGTGTATTCTTCATCAAAACTGGTTCTAAGGAATGAACCACCTCCTGGATGGACTGTATAAATTCAGCTTCATGGGGATCCCTCCTTAGGACAGATTCAAGTATTGATGCTGCTGTTTTTGATAAAGCTAGAATAGACAATGCCAAATGCACATAAAAAATTGAGAGTAAGATCATAAATTATAAAGTTGATGGATCATTGCAAAGGGTGAAATATCATGGAGTTTGGTTTGATAGAAAATGAAGCACTTTGATACAGTGCAGAAAGAAAGTGAAAAAGCGCAGACAGTAACATCATATAGTGTATGAACTATGAAGTTACAAATAAATAATAATAACTTCAAGGAAAACTGATAGTTCCACTCCAAATAGAAAGAGAACTGGAAATCACAATCCACTTCATGCTATGTTCATTTTCTAGAAGAACATAAAAGCACTTGCCAAGTGTGTATTGGTGGCACAGGATGAAGTAGTAGATATTATCGTATTAACATTGTCTTTAATTGGACATTCAGATATAGCATTTATTCATGATTGGACATGAATATGCTACAAATAACAGGATAAAACATATGGAACAAAGTGTATACTGAGAATCATGTTCTCTGCTTCTGACAATGCAGTATACCAATTAAAACTGAGAGTTAATGTATGGCTGAAATATCCATATGGTACACTAGCATTAGGAACAAATTTACTACACATCGCTTAGTCCTTACAGCTGTCCATAGGTATATAATTGCAGAAACTGGATCAACAAATTGACAACACCAACCTTTCACATAGACCGGCCTCTCGATCTCAGGGTGCTGCAACTTCTCCTTGGAGGCCATCTGCAACCGGATGGCCTCCTTATGCAGCAAGCTATTGTTGTGCTCCTCAAGCGCACTCATCTGCATATTCCTGCTTCCCTCATTACCATATGGGTTCCGGCGGTGCTTCCTGCCGTACTCCTTGCACACCGAGCAGAAGATCCTGGTGGTGGTGTCGTGCACGGCAACGTAGGCCCACTTGTAGGTGTCCGCCCACTCCTCCCTCCATTTCTTCACCACCTTCTTCTTCTTCTTGGTGTGCGTGGATGGAAGCCTGACCATCCCGTCATGCTCCTCCCCGTGCACCAGCTGCTGCTGCTGCGGTGGCGGCGCCAGTCCGTCCACCGCACCGGGCTGCGAGCACGGGATGAGGAGGCTCTTCTGGTCGTCGGCAGGGACAACTGTGTCGTGCGCGGACGTGACGGCAACGAGGGAAGCGCCGGAGAAAGAGGGGTCGTCCCCAGGGCCGATCTCGAGGTCAATCTCCTCGCCGATGCCGCGCACCATGAGGTGGTGCTGGTGCTGCCGCTGCGCCTGCCGCAGCAGGTTGATCTCGTCCATCCCAGAGTTCATGCGCGCGCTCGCCGCAACATGCGGAGAAGCGATGCCGGGCCTCAACTCGCCGCCGGTGCTCCGATTGCGGCGACCGGAATGGGGGGATTTTGGCGCTAGGGTTTGAGGAATTAGACGGGTCCAGCGGACTGGGAGAAGACAGGTATGGAAGAAAGCTCGATCAGACGCGGAGGAGAAGGCTATGGGGGCGTCCGAGGACCGCGGAGGAGACGGTGGCCGGCGAGAGCGAGCAGAAACTGCCGCGGCGGCCGCTAAGAGAGCGGTGGGGCTACTGTTCCGACAAGGCCGCAGCAAACGGTCACGACAATGCCCCGACAGTGCGGGGCCCACGGATCTCGGCCGTTGGTCGGTTGCCAACGGCAACGAGCGGCTCGGATCTGCCCGAAACCTAAGGGCGGGTGGCTGGTATTTGATCCAAAAACCACTGTTATTATATATATATATATATATATATATATATATATATATATATATATATATAGGTAGGGAAAAATTTGCTTCTAAGTCATTATGAAATTTGGGTTTCGCTTTTGTGTCATCCGTTGTTAGGCCATTTGTGGGATGGCATAACGGCGAAGCCCATGTTTGATAATGGTCTGGAAGCAAAAAAATTTTTTACACGGCTGGATACTTTTTCAACCCAAGCCTCTAGTTGATGTTTGGATGACCGGTCAATCCATTTATTATAGACTTTGGATTGAGCCAAAACCACTGAAAATCTCCTCCGTGGTTTGGAAAAAGAAACGACTTATATCGAGAGGGAGGGGAGCGGCGACGACGGCGACATGTGGCCTGGCCACGGCCGATCCCGATGACAGATGCGAGGCGGGGCCCGCCCACGGCGGATCGTGGCGTCGGAGGCGAAGGGCGACGTGTGGCCTGGTCACGGCGGATCACGGCTGTGGAGGCGATGTGGGGCTCGGCTGCAGTGGATCCCAGTGGTGGAGGCGAGGCTGGCCGCGACGATGGGGGCGAGGTGAGGCCTGGAGGCGGGGGCGAGGTGTGGGCCGGTGATGGTGGCCACGCATGCCCTGGCCGTGGCGGCGAGGAGAGCCCGACGGTGGAGGGATGGTGGAGGAGGAGAAGAGCGGTGTCGGTCGATGACTCACGAGGTCAAGAGTGTACGGGGGTGGAAGAGCGACTTTATCCGAGAGAATTAATTAATAGTTGGTTTTCTTGTGCACTAGAAATTACAAGTGTAAACTAGTTACAAGGAAAATAACATACGGAATATCCAAACGAGGCCTAAGTGTTGTTTGCAACACATGATTTTCCTCTGCGTTTTTTCTAGGAGAGGGATATGGTAAAATTTTTGCGTTCTAAATAGGTGTGATGCTCCAGCATCTCGAGTGCATTATCATATCTTAATCATGCACTAAGCATCACTTAGCATCATGTGATTGCATATAATTAGGCTATGATTTGTTTGGATGAAATAGAATGCTTGAAATCTGAATTTTATGCATGTGTTCTGCAATGTTCTTGTTCATAAATCCAAATCTATTGGGATCTAGGGGAAACTCATATTACCAAACTTGTAGATAATGAAGTTTTGAACAACTTTCATAATTGGGGTTTGGCCAGATAATGAAGTCTACATAGGGTTTGGAGTCTTTCTTTGTCAGTGCAGAAAACCAACTCAAATCAGCCTTGTTTAAAAACCCTAAGTTTGCACAAACCTACAACCACTTTCATGCAACACTCCCATTGAATAAGTTGTAGGTATTGAAATTCTAAGCAAGTTACCCAAAAGGCACTTTGGGTGAAAAGGCTTGGAAATAGGGTTTTTCCTTTTTCCAAACAATAAAGGTACCCTATCCTTACCTAGGGCTGATTTCAAAATTTGAATTTAAACCATATTTACACTTGGATTTTGGGGTTATTCCCTTTGACAAAGTTGTAGATCTCTCTGAGTAGAACATTTCTTCCAATTGGGCCTTTTCCAAATTCGGCCTAGAAATGAGCTAAAATCGCGAAATACTGAGGCCTAGAAAACACATTTCTCTTTTTCCCAGTTTTGAGTCGCTGATAGGTGGGGCCCGCGATCCGTGTCGCGCCCACGGCGCGAACCGGCGCGCGCCGCGTGGCTCGCCGGCGTACAGGGAGTACGGCGAGCCCCGCGGCGGCCGTCCGGGCGCGTCAAAAGGAGGGGGAGGTCCCGCGCCCAAACCCTAGCCCATTTCCCTGCAATCCCCGTCCCGTTTCCGCCCCGCGCGCGCCGCTCAAACCCGAGCCGCCATTGACGCCGGCAAGCTCGGGCCGAGCTCACGCCGCCGCCTCCCGGCCTTCCCGAGCCGAACCAACCCCACCACCGCACTCCCCGCTCCACGCCGCCCCTCTCCCCCTAGACCTCGTCGTCAAACTCCCCTCCCCCGAGGAGATCGAGCTCGGCGCGACGTCCTCGCCGCGCCACCATCGCCGTCGCCCACGCCCCGGTTCACCGCCGTTCCGCCTCGACCGCGCCGCCACCGTCGACGAGAGCTACCCAAGGTTGACGCCCTAACTCCCGCGCATCCCCCGCGCCCCTCGTCGCGGCTCCGGCGAGCCGGAGCTCGCCGGCGCGCGCGCCGCGCCGCGCGGCCGCGGCCGGCGCGAGGAAGAAGACGGGGGCCGGATCTTTTTAAATCTAGACCCCGGACTTTTCCATATTTGCAACCCGGTTCTCCCGCACGGGGGCCGAGTCTTGCAGATCTTACGCGGTAGCCCTTGGAAACTATGGTTAATTACGTAGAGGTACTTAGATCTCGGTTTTTCTTTTTCTATTTACCTTTTTCTCGGTTTGAACTTTGAAAAATCATATAAATTCAAAGAAAAATCTAAAATGGACAAACTCAGTACCTATGAACTCCTCTTGAGTAGATCTACAGGCTAGGTATGATGTGGTCATGTGAAAAGACATTTTTATCCTCGGTTTTGTTGCATGCATGTTAAAACAAAATAAATACCAAAAGTGGGGTAAATGAAATTCAACATGTGTGAAACTTGGAAAGTAGTATATTAGTGATGTTTAGGCCCTGTGTGAATTTTCTTGGCTCTAGCATTGTTCATTTGATTGATGTTTTTCTTTTTCCATGATAAATATATGATTTATTGTAATGGGAGTTGGGTGCTATATAAAAGAGGCTCAAAATGGCTCCCTAGTATTTTTCATGGACATTGCACATCATGGGTAGTCTACTGTTACAATATGAGACCTTGCATGTTAGTTTATGATGGTGTTTTGAAAATGACAAAAGATGCTAGTTGAGAAAGGAAAATAGGAAAAAGTGTATTTAAATTACTAGGAAAATTATAAGAAAAATATGGTGGCTTGCACATGGTGTCTAAAGTCCAGAAAATATATATGTGCAGGTCTTATGTACTGTTTTGTCATGCGTGTTCATTTCCTCTATAATTAAAAATGAAAAATAGATACCCTGCCAAATGGAAAGTATTTCACTTGTAAATTTTTGTGTAGGTAGTTCATAGCCTATCATCACCACTGGTCAAATTCCATGGTCAGATTCACTTTCTATAATTAATGAGAAATCCAAGAAAGAAAAGGGCTGTTAAATTGTTAGGATTTTTAATAAATTCATTTTTACTCCATTTGAGCTGAAATTTTGTCGGTAGTTTCCCGTACATGATATGTGCATGTTGTAAAAATTTTAAGTCAATTGGAGCAGTAGAGCTATTTAAACTCAGAGGCTCGAGTAAATGGAAAAAACGACCAAATTGTAAATGGAAGAGATGGTAGATGGGGTCAAAAAGGCCACATCATATAAATGTATGGTCATGACATGGATACATGGGTTATGTGGTGGGTCCTTGGTTAAGTTTAGATGATGGGCTGTATGATTTTATAGGAGAGTTTGACTTTTCTCCCCCTCGGGAGATAGATCGTTAAATAGAAATGTTTACTTACTTTGCCCTATTTCCACTGCGGGTTATATGTTTACTGCGCTCTGTCCTGCACTGCATTCATCGCACTCATTTTGCATATGATGGCGTGCATATAGATCACAGGATCGAGGAGCAGACGCAGGAACAGCCGCTGATCGAGGAGCCAGAAGACCAGGAGCCGGACCCGCAGCCAGAAGAGTATCCGCAGGCCGCACCTGACTTCGCATCCGAGGAAGCTAACCCTAGCGAGGAAGGTAGGCAGGACCATATTCTCTCAGGTAATAAGGTTTTATGATTACGCATATGCATTAGGTGTTGATTGGAACCCCATTGCATTAGACTCTTGGCCGCCCTGGCCCTAGCACCTACACTAGGTACGTAGGACGAGTTGCCTAGAAATGATATGCTCGACTAGATACGAGTGAGAGGTCACTCGTCACGTAGGTGTTTTGAAAAGAAAGAGAATATTGTTTATGCTAAGATGGTATTATGATGAGGATTAATTGGAGACCGGGCGGAGATTAAGTTATATTCTTGCGGTGTGCGTTGTTGCGGTGTAATGGCTCCGCCCGAGTCGCATAAGGCCCGTTCGCTGTTCGCCTGCTGGTTGGCATACCATGGCTAAAGTGCTTACCCGGTTAATGGGGTCGGTGAAACCTTACTTGTGCCATCCGGAGAACAGAAACACGTTCCTACCCACTGGTTGAGAGGAAGGTGGCCCGGGGGAGCTTGGTACTCATGACGGGGAGCCCGAGATGTCGGCAGGCTCGTCATGGGGGCACAACCCGGGAGTCAGGTGGGAGTAAATCGAACTTGGGATGGGACAGGTGGAGGAGGGGGACTATATGTGGAAAAGCCGTCGTGTGAGTAAGCATATGGGCCCCTGGCATTTTTAGTTATTCTCGAGAATTAGAAATCGATTCGAATCGCTGATGCTCACCAGGTGTGAGAATGCCAAATATCACTGATGGGCAACGTAGTAATAACTCAAATTTGATGTATTATGATCCATGTTTTCGAATGCTACATGCTTGACTATGATATGCTTTCTTTTCATGCAAGTTTTTATGAATTCCTCTATTGCAATTGGCTCGGTTATCATGAAGGGATAGCAGCTGTCAAATCCTGCTACCCTATGATCATAACTTGTTATAAAAGCAACGGCTAAGTACCAACTCTCTAGTAAGCGAGCTTTGCGTCAGCTGTAAACCACATCCATTAAGACCTACTGAGTAATTAGTACTCAGGGTTTGCCCCCGCTTTTGAGTTACAGGTATGGAGTTCCTCTTCTGTGCCTGTGTTGGCGGAGGGACTTGTTACCATCAGGAATAAGAAGCGTGTTGAGCTGGCAAATGAAGTGACATCAGTGGGCATGATGTTACTTTACTTCTGCAAGTCTTTTGGTTGTCATGAACTATGATGGCTACAGATTTCCGCTGCGAGACTCTATTTGAACGCCAAGTTACGTATGAGATTATGTTGAACTCTATTTTATTTCGAACTGGTTTGTAACTTAACTTCCTATGTAACATCTATTCAACTGCCTGTGATGATGTAACTGTTGTGGCTCCATTGAGGGTCGAACGTGTATGATGTCGGTTCCTCTGGGGTTTTGGTACGAATCGAGGGCCGAAGGCTTCTCGACGGACGACCGGGTTTAGTACGGCCTAAGTACACTGAGAGCTAATGGTGGCAGGTGTACTTAGCCCGGATTAAATCGGCGGTTCCGCCACAATAGGCTCTAAGGCTAGTGTCACTGGAGGTGGGAAAAGGTATGGAAAACACTGTTTGCACACTGTAGACAGTATAAATGCACTTCGTGGTGACACTAGACTAAAAGTATTGCATAGTACAATTTAATGAGATTTATTATTTGTCAACTGACTGATTTTTTGCAAAACATTAGCCACTGGGGAAGAAGGGAGGAGCTCATCGGGGACACTTTGGGGAAGAATTGCTCGTCACCGCATCTCGACGCCGCGCCTCTATCTCCGTTGCCGGTGGAGTTTTCTCTTTGAGTTCGAGGTTAGGGGTTTGCCGGCGGAGTCTTCTCCACCTCTGACCTTAGAGGGGAGGCCTAGAGGCGGCTGCCGACCCGGCGGTGGTGGCGGGCGGTTGAGATCAACGGCATCAGGGGAGGACAGCGGTTGGGAAGGCGTGTGGCAAGGGGCGACAACCCCTAGGTTAGTGGAGGACAGTGGGCATAGGGCTAGGCGGCGAGGCGGAGGGAGCCACCGGCAGCGGCCAGCGGTTGCGGAGGGCATAGGGCTAGGCAGCAAGGCGGAGGGAGCCGCTGGCAGCAGCCAGTCGGGCGGAAGGTCACGACGCCAGGGAGGCGCCTGTGGTCGGGCGGGTGGGAAGTGAGGAGCGGAAGTGGGCGGCGGCGGTGAATTTAGCACCTGATGCGGAGGAGGGTACTGGAAGAAGAAAAAGAAAAAGAGAGGGGGAGGATAAGGTTGGCGGGGAAAACCTTTGGATGAAGATCCAATGGCTAATATGGTTGACCAATGGACACATAAAAATCAGTCATTTGACAAGGAGAGTGATTCTTATTTAATTTCCATTGAATAGTGCAGATCTTTCACATTTCTAACATTAGCTAGGATGAGTCGAGTTCTAGTCTTCTAGGGACATGTCCTAGATAAGACAGCAAGCACTCTGTCGGTTTCGCAGGAACAATGACGACAATGTTTATATCGTCGATTCACTAAAACAATATTTATTATTTAATAGAGGGAGTATGTTACAACTGTTAGAAGTCTCTCAACACTTCTGTATGTCAAAAATATCTTAACAAAGGGGTAGTGCTTCTCCTAGTTTCATTTTTAAAAGGAACCAACCATAAAAGCACAAGGACAAACTTACCAAAATTCAAGTCAATTTCAAAGATGCATGGGATAGTCTAGATTTGAGAGGATGAACACCTCTAGATCTTTGGAGTCAATCTTAAAAGGGAAGGATGAAGGAGATACGTTATACATGTTAGTGTTGACGGTTCTTAGCCTACCGGATTATACTCCACGAGTGTGTGGAGGCCGCTGTAGCCTTTCACCCAGGAGTATTTCAAAGTATCATATTTATCCATAGGGACGCACTAAGATAGAGATATCAAACCATCATTCATCCAGCTATTACTACTGATTCACGTCAACTGGTAGCTAGGAAAGGTTGACACCAAACACCATGGGATACAAGCCAAGCACCTTTGGCAAGAAAGCAGGTGAAGCTAGGAGGACAATGTGGTGAGAGCTCAGCTTCTTGATGAAGACTTCCTATACTATGGTGAGCAAGACAGACTAAGCTAGACCAACATGTTGCTCTGACGGAGGTAATAATTTATCTAGTTGTCTAGGATACTTACTTTTCCATCGAGCCTCCTAACTACTTCCGGACACCAGAGTGCTGATAACCCAGACAAGAAAGGCGGGTGTCGCAGTGACTCAACTATGCGACTACAAGCAACTTGAACGACGGGGGTAGATTACATAGGGTACACTCACGCTATCACCAGGAGGACCTACCAAAGCCAAGTGCGCTTAATCTGTACGTGCACACCGGCTACCCAAATCTGCGTGTGGTTTAACAACTAAACTTGCGAAACTAAGGTGACCGCAAACTTAGACACCACGTCTACGTTTAGCAGGCACTACTTCTACTAGATTCCCAGAAAGAAGCATACACAACGTATAAACAAGTGCTATACAGAACATACGAGGAATCTATAAGTAGGAGAAACTAAATAATCATTACCTCTCATAGCAACTCTAACTAGTCTAAAATACATGACTATGCTAAGACATAATTAACACCAAAAGCAAGAATGTAAATGCTCACATAAGTAAAGAAAGATAATGCATTAAATTGGTCTTACAGGAAAGTAAGGATACGGAAGAAACTCATACCGAACTCCTGAAGACGCCTCTAGAACGACGGAGCCCTACCTCTAACTCCATTTATTCAGCTGCTTTAATTTATCTCAGCTGCTAGACTAGCCACTTGAGCATCTTTAATTTATCTCAGCTGCTAAGTAGCCATTACCTCCCGCTGTAGGAGGCGCCATTCGTCTTTGCTGCGCCGGCACGCCGCCGTCGCTCGTCCACGACTTCTTTGGCTCCTACTACACGCACGCCGACTCCTCTGTCTCTACCACTGTCGTCCGGACGCCCTCCTCTAGCTGTGCCATGGTTGGCCGCGACGCTACTGCAATCGTCCCCATGGCCATTTCTTGCTTGTACCAGTGTCCTCAGCTGCTTCGGCAGGGTCGCTGATGTGCCCCTTTCGGGCACGCGCTATATGCCTGCAGCCATGGCAGCTTTAATACACCCCACCTTGACTGCCACCGCCGTCCATCGAAATCATTTTGCCCATTCTAGCATTCTACTCGTCGGAGGCACTAAGGCGGAGAAGAAAACCATCAAAACCATGGTAACCGATTGATCCAAATCATTAAAGTCGATTGTATCTAGTTTAGGTTGGGTTTCTTTCCTAACCCAGTCAAACCTAGCCATGTACTGGACTACTTGTATTATTCAATTAAGAAAATTTTCTCCAAGATTGGAAACAAACATAAAAGAGTGAGTCTTCACAATCTCAAAGTATGCTACAAGTATTTTAATCAGTTTAGTTTGTTTTCATGTTACACTTGATCAATGATATATTTGGATACACAAATGACTTATGCAATTCTTTGCAATGGAGGGAGCGATATCATGAATGCAATGTATCTTTATGAGTTTAGTAATGTAGTATTGGACATTTTGTGAAAAGATTCTAGATAGGAAGAACTCCTTAAAATGTCATTTTTTTTGTTACAAGCACAAAGTTAAAATTGTTGATATGATGGGAAATATAAGGCTATACAAAGAGACAAGAAGTTCTATTAATGTACCATAAATTACCATTGGTTTCATGCTGATATGTTTTTGGTGTCATTGATAGGCAACCTGTTGAGCTTAATAACAGGGTTTGTTGAGGTAAATACCAAGTTACTTGGATGCAAGACATCATTTAGTCTAGCCAAAAAAATTTGTTCCTTTAATGTTAAGAAATTGGTTTAAGCTTGTCGGATTTTATCCTCGTGATTTTGAAGTTGAAGAGAAGGTCCAAATCTCTTTCCAACTTAACTGCTACATTGAAGATGTGAGAAAAGATGAAAATTTTAGAAGTTTGAAAAAGCCTAAGAGAGTTAACTATGATGCTTGTTAAAAAAGATAAGGTTCTTCATTCTGACGTTGATTCTAGTTCCTCCTATTGAAATTGCCGGTGTTGAAAGGATCTTTTCTTCGATGAACTACATAAGAAACAAGCTAAGAAGCAAGATGGGGCAGAAATTCTTGAATGTTTGTTTGGTTACTTTCATTGAAAGGGAATTCTTCTTCAAAGTCAAGGATGAAGACATTATCACCCATTTTCAAAATATGAAAGTTCAAAGAGTTATCTTATAATTTGTAAGTTTTCTGCTCAGTTTTCTATTTAATGTCATCTATTTATATTGTCACTTGTCATTTTGTTATGTCACAAACCTATATGATGGAGGAATTATGACCTAGTTGGATATTTGTGTATGACGTATCTTCAAAATACTATAAAACTAGTGCTATGTTATACAATAAACTATAGCCAGTTATACATGCCAAAAGGCAAGGCATTAGGCCGCCCAAAAAACTCTCTTGGGAAAATTTTAATACCCAATCTCCAAATCCTAGGACTGCCCCTGCACAGCTCCGTCCAATAAAGGCAGTGTAATATTGAACAAGTCATGAAGGCATAATTTACCGATGAGATCCAATAAAGCAAAAGGCTGACAAACAAATCACTCAAATTGAGTTCACCATCACCTAATCCCCCTCTCTTCCAACCTAGAGAATGCGATACCAGATTCTGAATTTCAGTGAAATTATATATGCGAAGTAGACAAAGATGAACCGATTAAATGCAAATGTATCTAATATTTCAAACATTCTTATGTCAATTGAACATTAATCAATGCAATATCTAGGTATTGGGTGTCTAAGACTCCAACCTGTTATGTGCAGGCGCATCAATATGTGAGGTTATGCTGCCAATCTTATTTATACATGTGCTGGGGCACGCCTACAAGATGTGGGTGTGCGGTCTATTCATCCAACCTTGTACTCTAGAGAAATGACTCCGACCTTGCATGCGGTCTAATTAGCATATTGTTTATGTATTGTAAATTGTATATAGTACAGTTCTCATATCACCAAGGCAACCTTGGACATGTATTGCAACCTTGTTTTAGTGACCTATCTAATTGCTCTACATGGTGTCAGAAAATTGAAATGAAAATAGTTTTAAAATTAGTTGGAGAAAAAGTTACCCAACGCTAAAGAAACAACAGTAATAAAGCTCCAGTTGATTATAGACAACAATACATGCAAGGAAATGGAATAACATAAAGATATTACATATTTGTAATTTAGTAAAAGTGGAAAATTTCAAGTGCATTGAAAGTCATGCTAGGAACTTCAGTTGATATCCGTTTAGCGTAAAATGTAAGCAAAAGTAGCGTAAAACTGTGTATAACTTACCAAAACCTATGGAAGATAAAGCAACAAGTATGAACACTATGGTTTTTTCTAAGTGTTGTTAACTCTACGCCAATACAAGGTCTCGCAACTTAGTTCCATCTAGAAAACTAACTTATCAAGCTAGTCTAGAAAAGTAAATATACGATTGCAAGAATGTAAATACGAAAACTAAAGAGTTAAGTAGAGTGATGCAAACACTAGATGACAATGGAGATGGTGGCACAA
The DNA here is from genome assembly GCA_022530915.1 of Paspalum notatum. Taxonomy (NCBI): domain Eukaryota; kingdom Viridiplantae; phylum Streptophyta; class Magnoliopsida; order Poales; family Poaceae; genus Paspalum; species Paspalum notatum. The sequence goes on from CM039686.1 coordinate 20,072,583, forward strand.
GTTGGAGACGTGGAGATTTTTCCTGAGGTTTTGAGAAGGCGTTCAAGACTTCACCCTGTAGGATCGAGATGTGCGACTAGGGGGTGAATAGGAGCACCAAAAACTCAAACTCACACCCCCTGATGCAAACTGACACACTGCTTCACCACAAACGCTAGACACCGTCCACTGAAAGGAAACGTGTCTAGCAATCATTTGGTGTCACCCACTGAACGGGAACACACCAAGCGAGCGGAAACACAAGACTCAACGACCACAAGATCACAAGTCAAGCGAAACAACGTCTCACGCAAATGAGGATCCCACGTAGCCACTCCGCACCTAAATGCGTCTCACTGATGAACAGAGAGCGATGAGTATGGGCCAGTGGTGAGAATCACTCGGGCAAGGACGAAGCAAAACCCGAACGACAAAAACTCCAATGAAAGCCAACAGCCAGACCTACGCCGGATAGTCTGGTGCACCTTACCGGACAGTCCGGTGGGAACCGGATAGTCCAGTGTGCTGCACCGGATAGTCCGAAATAGGCTGGGACAAGGGCCAGAGGTGGATAATCCGGTGCACGCCGTCGGACTGTCCGGTAGAGGACCGGATAGTCCGATGGTTGCACCGGATAGTCCGATAGAACCCTGGAACTTGAGTTCCCAAACTTAAAACTTGACGAAACCTTGTCCAATCTTCACGAAAATTGACACAGGCTATCTGAGCACTATTCCAAAGCTATTTCTAAAAGATCAAGGGATTAGCGGAAATTTCAGATCTCGTGAAGAGGCAAGCTTTGGGCAAGAAAAGGGGAAAACTCAAGTACGACTTAGCTCATGGCAATCCAAAGGGATTGAGATGAACTAGATCATAATCTCCACGTCCTAGCAAGTCCAAAAGAGCCAAAAGAACAGGATTAACTCGCGGGCAAAGCAAATCACCAAAAGTCTTTGAGTTTCATCCAAGAGCCAAACTACAGAGGGAAGGGAAAAGAGGGCTGCACTCAAGAACTCCAATTTCAGAGGAATATTGCTAGATTAATCATAAAATTGAGATCATACAAAGGTTCCTACAGCCTACCACCCTTCATCCTCCCTTTTGATGTGAAAAGCACTAGCTAGGGGACTCAAATCCTAGCCTAAAGCTCTCCTTTCTCTCTTAAACACTTGGCTGTATGGAAACTAAACCTAGGGTTTTCTAATAGTGAAAGAGTCACCAAAAATTACCAGCCACTTACGTATATATAGCCCAGGCCTAACGACACCATTTAACACTACGACCCATACTGTAGAAAGCCCGGAAGGGGCTCAAATGAAAATGATACAATCGGACGACTACGATGACACTTTGATCTTCTTCTTCTCCGCGCCTCGCTTGGATGTACGCCACGTAGCCAGTAGTTCAGAAGCTTCTCCCGGTTTTGAAGTCAGAAATCGGGAAACTTTATTCTACGGGCTTCCTGGGCCGAGTCTTCGCCCAATCTTCTATCTTGGCGAGTTAGAGCCCAACCCACCAAGTCATTTGAACTTGAGTGGCGGTTTTGAACTGAAGCCGCCAAAGCCTCCCTCGCACGCCTTCACGCCATGCACTCGGGTTGGAGCACCACGGTGGCGCCCGGCTTCTCCAGTCCATTGGAGGACTTTTGCCCGAGTCCATCTGAGTCTTCATCATCCTCTACCTCCAGTCCATTGGAGAACTTGTACCGTTGACAATCACTCATCACACCAGGAGAGCAATGAAGCCGGATCATTGGCTCTCACACCCTAGTCCTCGTTGGGAGCCTCTCGAGAGGCCTTGCTCTCGTTTAGGCCATGCAAGGACTAAGGCCTAGATCTGAGCAAAGTTCAAGGTCGGCAAGGCAACTCATGCAAGGGTCAGGCTTCCTAGTCGGGTAACTCCGAATATCCCCAGTTCACATCTATGCTCAAGTGGGGTCTTCCACAGGTCTCTTCCGAATGCTCACCGTTGTCTCCACTAAGGTGAGCTTTGGCCAAAATACTGAGGGACTCCCTTCCTTTCACAAGTGAGGTGGCGGCCACGCCACGACCCAGAGGGTCTCAAAAGATTACAAGCCCCACACTTTTTCAAGTCTTTGTGCGCACATGCACAGATGGTATGAAATTCACAAATATCACTAGAACACTTGGTCGCAACCAAGCGTTGTGCGCTAAGCAAGGCATAATCAAGAGCTCGCAAGCACTAGCTATGCAAAAGTATATGATATATGCTCTGCTGATGAATTGACCTCTCAAGAATGTGTCTTAATGTTAGAATAAACTCAAGAGCCACCAAGCATTCTATGGAGGCTAAGCAAGAGGGTATAAATAGCCTAAATCTCAAAAAATATTTGTTGGGAGAAAGCTACATCTCACAGACTATTCTCATCGGATCGTCGGGTGTGTACGCCCAGATTGCATGTAAGAGTCGATCATTGGACCTTCACTTGACCGTTGCTGATCACCGGACTGTTCGGTGAGTACCATCGGAGTGTCAGGTGCATGTAATTGAGTCGATCGTCTCTCAGCCTATAATGTCAGGTGATTTATCGGACCATTTGATGTATGCAATTTGCACATGGCCTCTCCTTCTACTCTTCTGTCGCTTCCATCTGGTGATGGGTCGCCAACTATCTGGTGCCCGAATACTGGACCGCCCAGTGTGTGTAAGGCACTAGGTATTGAGTCTTCATTTTATGGTCCTCATCCTCTAACCGTACTGTCCGGGTGTTGGCGAAGTGTGTGTAAGACAATGGAGTGCACTCCGCTAAAAGAGGTTGCATTCCAGCTGAAATCATCCCTTACAGGGTTCGGGAGGGCAATATTTATAGGAACCCCAACTACCCTTTGATGAAAGTACCATTACACAACAATAACTACTACATTCCCCAAATAGTCTAGGGCATTCTGGTCATTGAATTACATAACTTCCCCGCACATGGGGTTCCATTACACGGTCGCTGAAGTGGTCTTCGATCCGACCTGTCTTCGATGCATGTGGTCGAGACTTCCCCACAACTGCTCTCCTCTTTAGTTGTCTTGGTCTTGCGTGCCTTCGGATAATGACACATTGCAATTTGCCTCTTCCAAGCGGCTTCTTATAGCTGCACTGAAGACCTCTTCAAAGACCCTATCTTCGTCTTGTGTATTTGATCTCAGTTTTTTCTTGCAAAGGACTTGGATTAGCTAGCCGAGCCATCGAAGGTTCATCCCCAACACGGTGTGCATCACCGTATCGTCAAGGATGTGCATGTTAGGCACTTATGGATTTAATCGTTGATGCCTTGTGTCTTCACTGTGCTTTTTAATATTCATTCCTTTGAGGTATTTGTTCCCCAAGTCCATCTCTTGAATACCTGGAACTTAAACAAATATATTTGCACATATATTAGTTCCAAAAGATTCATGTTGTCACTTCAACCAGGGCCGTGCAGGAAAATATATGGGCCCTGTGCCAAATTAAAATTTAGACCCCCAACTTAACTACTAAAATAATAGTTTTATCTATACTAAGCTTGGTGCATGTTGTTTGAACATCTTTTTTCAAACTTTTAATATAGGTAGACTAATTTCAGTTTTTGTTTTCAACTTTAGTCAAAAGTAGTTGAAACAAGAGAGCATTTTGAGATTGGCTTCTAAAATCTATATTTGTATTAGAAACTAAAGGCAAATGTGTAGGTGCTTTTACTAGTTCTGCAAGATTCTATTTTTAGAGACATTCCATGCATTAATGTATTATTCATTTCATTATAGTTGTAAAGATAATGTGTGGCGACAACTTTTTTAGCTTTTTAAATCTAATTTAAACCAATCTAGATAAAATGACGATAAGAGGAAAAGTTCATCCTTGAGACAAGCAAGAAACAAATAAAAACAAGAATCGATTGAGCCGATTCTGGTGCAGTGTATTTTTTTTGGAGAACGAGAATGGATTAATAGAAGATCATCTGCATATGCCAATGATATATTAGTAGAGACTGAGGAACCAGAAGGAAAGTTATGCAGTCACATGAGGCTATTGAAAATTCTAAGACATAAATTGTGATTGTTACTTTTTTTGAGTTCAAAATTGTGATTTTTACTAATGCGTCATTGATATTATTATATGTATATATATTGTTTTGGGGGCCCTACAGTTAGGCCCTATTCATGCGCACAGGCTGCACATGCCTTGGCACCGTAATGTCCATTCCGTGACCGCTCGCTCGGAGCCAATCAAGCGAGCGGTCCCCACTCTCCCGCGCGCGAGGGGCAGAGGGGCCCACGTGCGGCGATGAGGGACGGCCCCCTACGGTAATTCTTTTCTTCTTTTCATGTTTTCTTTTTCCGTTTGTTTACTTTCTTGTTTCTTTTTCTTTTATTTTTTTTCTCTTTTTGTTTTTTTCTATTTTCTTTTTTTTACGATAACTTTATGGAACATAATTTATTAGGATAATTTTATGCAACCACAATTTATCACGAAAATTTTATGCAATCATAACTTCTCACGATAACTTTACGTAAGCATAACTTTATCACGAATAATTTTTACAATCATAACTTATCACGATAATTTTATATAAGCATAACTTTATCACAAACATTTTATACAACCATAACTTATCACGATAATTTAATGTAGCATAAATTTATCAAGAATATTTTATGCAACCATAACCTATCACGATTTATCACGATAATTTTATACGAGCATAACTTATCATAATAATTTTATGGAAACATAATTTTATCAGATAACTTTATGCAACCGTAACTTATCACGATAATTTTTATGTAAGCATAAACTTATCACAATAATTTTAACTTATTCACATAAAAATATGCTAACATAATTTTATTCACAGAAAATTATGCTAACATAATTTATTCACAGAAAATTATGCTAACGTAAAAAACTGCTAGTGTGAAAATAATTATGCACAAAATAAGTGATGTGTATAAATTTACAATTTATAAAAAAATAAAAAATTAGAAAACAAGCGTAATAGAAAAAATAGAAAAAAAGGAAAGTGGTGGGCCCGAAGCACATGGGAGCTATTGCCTTCCCGCTTGATCTGGGTGGGCTAGGCGGGACTAGATCGCAGCAGAGGCAGGCTGACAACGGAGCAGGTGGCTGGGCCGTACGCATGGGAGGGGGGACTGGCATCGCTCGCTCAAATCGAGTTTGACGAACGCTCGCGAAATAGATAGACCCCCTTGGCACAGCCCTGACTTCAACCACAAAAAAATACATTATGCATACTAAGGACAGGATTATGGCCTGTTTTCCTTGCACATATGATGAACAACTAGAAGAATATCAACCAAAAAATCATGGAGTTTTTACCAGATTAAGATCATACATGGATAGTTCAGAGAACACAACATATAAAGCCCTAGGCCTAATTAACTTAGAAAAAACTAGTCCATTAGATAACGACTCCCCAACATCAGTTAGTGATGTGGGACTAGCTAACAATCTCCCCCATCACACATCGGACCCAAGTCTTCAATCACACAACATCAATAACCTCCGAAAACATTATCCCAGTTCGTTGACATGAGTCTAAATCTCCCTACCACATACAACCCATGTGATCCTCCAAAGACATTATCCCAATCTATTGACACAAGTTTGAATCCCCCTATCACGTGTAACCCATGTGACCCTTCAGAAACATCCATAGTGTCTCCCATCCCATTATCCCAGCTCCTTGACGTAAGCTCGAATGTCCATGCCACATACAACCCATGTGACCCTCCAAAAATTAGCATCCATACTCTCCCTTCACGTTATCCTAGCGTGTTGACACAAGTCTGAATCTCCCTACCACATGCAACTCATGAGAACGTCCGCGACACCACTTGTTAGAGTGTCGTAGCAGAATCTGGCCTAGCTCGCTTGGTACCCACAAGCCATGAGCCAACATCCGACACCAAGGTCATATTCATCAGAGCGCACATCATATAAAACCGTTGGCCTAACTCAGTCTAAAACACTTAGTCCGTTAGGTGAGTGTGTGCTCCCTACTCCTTATATGTTGCTCCCCAACATCAATGATAAACCTAACGGACCTGCAAGAGCCAAACAATTCTCTCTACGGATTCTAGTTCTTCCTCCTTCAAAGTAACCTATCGGTGGACAAAATGTTTTCACAGAATTGAGGGCATGTTTGGTATGCAATTGTTTTTGGAGCATTGAGATAAAACCACAGTTTACGGGATTACCACAGTATTTTAAGCAAAGAGGTGTTTCATGTTTGGCTTACTCAATACTGTGGTATTTTAGGAGTATTGGATACTCCACTCTAGATTTCAATTTTCCACCGTGAGTGCTTCCTCCCAACCCCACCCCGCCACGCACCAAGAACGCACGACCTGCCTCCTCCCCATCGTCATCGGCCTCCTCCCGGCGCCGCCCGCCTCCTCCCCAGCCCCGCTGTGCCGCGCTCTTACAGCCTTCTCCCAACATGGCCCTGCTGCGCGTTGCTGGCCTCATACCACTGCTGCGCGCCGCCGGCCTCCTCCCCGGCCTAGCCCTGCCACATGCCTTCCTTCTCTTCCCAGGCCCCACCACACGCCTTCCTCCTTCTCCTCGGCCTTGCCACACCGCACGCTTCTGGCCTTCTCTCGGTGTGGGTCCGCCGCACGTCGCCGACCACCTTTCGGCCCTGCGGTGCATTGCTGGCCTCCTGCTGGAGCCGCCTGGCCACGCGCCGCCCACATCCTCCCCGGCCTCGCCCCGCCCGCCTCTTCCTGGCTGCGATGGGAGGCGCCGGCATGGGGGAGCGGGGTCGGCGATGCCGGAGTGGAGGGGGGGGAGGAGAGGGTGGCGGGGAGGTCCATACTGTGTTTTTTCAATGGATCCAAACAGACCTCAATTTATTTTTGTATCATGTACAATTGTAAACAACGGAGACTACACTACCAAAAATAGGGATGCAAATGGATTGGACCAGAGCAGATAATGCCTTTTCCATATCCGAATCCCATTTCTTTTGTCGGATTCGTAGCGGAGCGGATATTACCTAATTACGGTTATGGATACAGATTTTTTAGAATATCGAAAATGGTGCGTAGTCGGATCGGTGTCGAAACGAAAACGGATTTGAAAAGATCGGATAATACATGCTTACATATATTACATGTAGCTTTTTTTTACATTGATCAATAATTCATAAACTAAAGTGTAATCGTTCACGTCACAATTTACATATCAGTAACAAAAATAATAGTGACAATATTTTTGGTACGAATCAATCATCGTTGATCCTCGTGTATTTGCCAAACTAATCAGATATTATTCTATTATAAACATAGGATAATTCACGTTCAAATATCGGATAGTTCATATCCGATGGATTTTGGTGATACCATATTCCGCATCCACACGTAAATCGGATTCGGATCATCCATATCCGCATAGAAATAAATACTCTTCCTCCGTATCCATATAATTACAATGAAAACCGGATCGGATAATTATGCATACCACTTGCACCCCTAACCAAACAAGTCCAGATTCTGATTCACTTGTGAAACATTAAGGCCAGCTCTGGCTCCAGGAGACGAGGCCCCGACAAACAGCTGCAAAGCACTGTAGCTAGAGCTCTTCTTCTCTCTTCTCTCCCCTCTCTCACAGAGCACGTCGGAGCACATCGGAGCCCAACGAAGCCACTATTTTGCAGCTCTCCCTAGCTCTGCTACGGTAGCAAAAAAAAGCAAGGAGCCGGAGCCCCTAATTTGCAGCTCTCTCCGGCTCTGCTGCAGTTGCAGAAGGCAAGAAGTCGGAGCCCCTAAGAGCTGTGCCAAAAGGGGCCTAAATAGAGAATCCGTATCAGAAATATTTCCACGAGAAATCTAAAAACTCTACCATCAAACGCGTCTTTTGAATTGAACGATCCATTTCCTCACCCCTGGAGCCAAATAAAATCAAGATATATAGGCGCCACTCGTCAGCTACATACTTCGCTCAAATGTGACAGCGTCAAAAACAAATAAACAACCGACGGTCCATCTATATACGTGCAACTGATCGGGGGAGCTCCGAGCTACCAGACATATTTTTGTCATCGATGCTGGTTTACATGCCTAACCCTGAACAACACAGATTAGACCATTGACCATATGGCTTGTCGTACGTTTTTGCTAGATTACTCAACCGCGACCAGGCCATTGCACCGCAGAGGAAGATGCTACGTGTATATATATACAAAGAGAAATTTTACACATGTGCGGCTTGCATTGCATTCCGTTCCTCTTTTCATTTTAGGAGCACATAATCTCCATGGCTATCTACGTCGTCGTCGTCATCGTCGACGGCGGCCGTTTGACCGCACAGCATGCCGCCGTGGCGTGGGAAGTACACGAGGAACAAGGGCAGCGTGCACACGAGGCTGGCGGCGCCGGTGAGGGAGATGGCCTCCTCGATGGTGTACCGAGACCCACTGAAGAAGAGCCGGTTGGTCACGATCGCGCCCACCGCGCCGCCGCTCGCCGTCATTCCGGACACCACACCCAGCGACCTGCATGCACCCACCAGACAAACCCAAAGCGTGAGGATTTCAACTGGTGTAAAACATACAAAGGCTGTGATCTCGGTTTGTGATTGATCTATATGTGCCTGCCAGCAACAACTAACAGTGGTAGCTGAAGAGGGCTAATTGGCTGTGCAGCTAGCCACGCAATGCAACCATGCCCTTCCGATCGAAGCCTAAGGACACATGCATTTGTCGGTCAAAAATGCCTAATAATATATAGTTGATTATTGCGTTGGTTAACTGAACTTTTTCATTAAAAAACTAGGCCACAATTTTTAAAAAAAAATTAAATCACGAGTTCATACTTATAATAGAAAAAGGAGCAAATTTTCACAATCAGTTGTCTCCCACTCTTATTGTGCCACTTAAATTCCCACTGAAAAGCTTCATGGTTTGAAACCACATGCTTTGCCACCATAGTAGTATGTGCTGCCCCGTTTTTAATATATGATGTTGATGATTTTTGGACCAACGTTTCACCCTTCATCTTATTAAAAAAAAGTTTTGTTACTTTGCTTTTTTATCGATGGTACTTTAAGCAAAGTTTATATTTTTGTTTATGCATATAAAATTTTGGAGTTAGACCAATAATCAAACGTCGTATCAAAATTCAATAACAATTCATATTTAATTTTTTCTTAAATGCTCTCCCTTTCCCCCTTTGAGTAGAATCTCCCTCTTAATTTTGTCCACAAATATTAGAAAATAAGTCAACATACAAGCAGTACCACAGGATTCTTGAATTCGTGGAATGCCTAACAAGATTGTGTCCGCATACCTAGCATAGTACACCTTCAAAGGGTGTTCTCCCTCTTGGGAGAAGTACCACACCTCTTTTAAGATCTTGTCAAGCTGGTGAAGATAACATTGGATTAGAACTTGGGAGATAGAGGTGTCTTGCGGTATACCTATAGATTGGCATCTGTATTTTTTTCCCCACACCAAAAATCTCAGAACCAAACCCACAAACCCAGAGTTTTCCTCACCAACATGCTCTAGATTCTAGTAAGATCCTTGACAAGTATGTGTCCGTTAGTTGTTGTTATGTCAAAAAGAATGAAACAATTTATCAAAAAAAAAAAAGAAGGAAAAAATAACGAAATGAAAGAGCGCGGGTCTGTGTGGCCTGTGGACACCTTCCACTTGAGGGGTATATATAGCCGCTTTGACCATATGGCTCTTTTATTACTCTCACCTTATATAAAACATTTTTAACAGATTTACTCGTCTAATATATGTCTATTCATCAGTCAAATTGTTTTCTGTATGTTTTGTGCCTGTTTTATTAAATTACTACATTATATACAAAAAATACTATATACTATCTATATGTATGCAACAAAAATATCGAGGTGTATCTAAAATTATAAATAATAAAACAAACAGAATATTTAGTAAAAATGCAGATGCATGATGTTTTTAGAAGCAGATTCATCACCTCTTGGAGACGAAAGGGACGATCCCGAAGGTGAGCCCCGACGCGGCCTGGACGAACGACGCGCACGCCACCATGACCACTATGGTGGCGGCCAGCGACGGCGCGTCCGCTGCGCCCATCCTGCCGACGAGCACGCAGAGTACGGCGCCGGTGGTCTGCACGGCCCAGAGCACCCAGAGCCTCCCGCGCATCCCGAACAACCTCGCCACCGCGTCGGACGCCACCCCTCCGGCGGGCCTCGCCACGGCGTTCATGGCGCCGAAGCACGCCGCCGCGGCGCCCGCCGCCTCCATGGGGAGGTGGAAGCGCTTGCGGAAGAAGTCGGCCGCCACGTTCTCCATGATGAGCTCGACGCCGTAGCAGTAGCCGTAGGTGAGCGCGAGCACCCACGCGCGGTAATTGCCCACCCCGCCCCGCACCACCTCCCAGAATCCCTTCCGGGTCTTGGCTCCGCCGCCGACGCCGGCGCCGCGCGGCAGGTCGTCGTCGTAGGGGAAGGCGAGGACGGCGAGTCCCGTGACGACGAGCAGGGCGCAGGGGAGGATTAGGTAGGTGACGGGCACGCCGCCGACGCGGAGGACGAGGTCGTAGGCGAGCGGCATGACGACCTGCGCCGCGGCGCTGCCGACGTTGGCCCACCCGGCGGCGACGCCGTTGGCGAGCCCGACGGCGGAGGGCGCGAAGATGCCCGACATCCAGTGCTGGTTGGCGACGAAGTTGGCGAGGGAGAGGCCGGCGACGAACCGCAGCGCGATGAAGCCGGCCGGCGAGGACGCGGCGACGGCGGCGACGGCGAGGGCGAGCGCGGCCAGGAGGCTGGCGAGCCCCGACGCGCGGCGCGGGCCGAGGAGGTCGCAGGCGGGGCCCATGGCGACCCGGCCGACGAGCGTGGCGGAGAGGGAGGCCACGGCGGCCGCGGGCCCGTCGGAGGGCGCGAGCACCAGCGCGGGCCGCAGCGCCGGGAGGATGGGCGGCGCGGCGAAGGCGGCGAAGAAGCACGCGAAGAGGGAGAGCCAGGCGAGGTGGAACGCCTGCGTGTGCGGCGACGACAGCGCCAGGGGGCGTAGATCCGTCGCCCTGCCCTCGGCGTCGGCGCCGGCGACGCTGCAGCAGCGCTCTTCGTCGTCGACCAGCAGCTTCTTGGTGGTGCCCATGGTGGCCGTGTAGGATCGACTGGCCAACAGAGAATGGAGCTGGTGGCTACGTACTAGCTAGCTCGATCTCCTCGATGGCCTGTGGGCGATCGACCAATGGGGTGAGCGGTTTAGATACGCGGGGCTGGTGGTTTACTGGTTTTAAGTGTGTGTAGTGGGCGAGCTAGGAGGAGGGAGAGGAGAGGAATGAAGGTGGTGGAGGGAGGCAAGCGAGCGAAGAGCGATGATGGGGTTGTGCACGCAGGGCGCCGCGTTGCATGGGTGAGTGGCTTTTAATTTGTAGTACGTGCCTACCACTGGCTCCCCGATACCATGAAGAGGGATTAGAGTGCTCGCATTACATTTAACCATCAATGATGTGATTGCATGTAAGCAATGGTCCGTTTGGCCGGAACGCAAGAATTTCATAAGAATCATATGCAACAATTGTACATAAAACAGTTCAATTTCAACGGAAAACGCAGAAACATGGAAAACTTCTTTTGTTCCAAGCTCCTAAAATAAAACTTAATAGTACGTGCTACCACATTTTTTTAAGAGAAATTAACAGCGCTACTACATTGCTTGTCGCTGCACCGTCCAAGGTGTGTACGTGGATCAGTATGCGACGATTGTCTATCCCGTGATTAATTGATTTCACCCGGTCACTTAGCGCCAACGATCAGATATCTATGCCTAATAATGTTTTTTTAGTAAATGAAGCTCTTAGATCATTTACCGTCGTCACTGCACATTTAGGATACACATATGATATGATTATAATATACAAAGACAAAAAAGATACAAACGCATGATGTCAGATATCATGCTGTAGGCTCGTAGTGCCACCAATATAGGTTTTTCTTAGCACCAACAAGACTGACACCCTTGCGTTTAATTAGTATATGTTTTCACGCAGCAAACAGTACACGGAAGCGTGTTAAAAGTTTCATTAACGATTGGCGTTTTTATTTCCTTGATTAGTTGATAAGGCAGATGATAATTAGACAACTCAAAACCTACACCAGCTGATGCTTGATTGAGGAAGATCACTTACATTCCTCTTCTGTTTTAAGCTGTCCTAAAAATTCTAGATTTTTTTTTATTTGTGAACATAGGGAGTAGTGGTTGATAAGCATCGTGTTTTTTTGGATTGTCACACAAATGCAAAAAACACATAGCTCTACAAATAAATTAGCGCAACATAAAAAATAGCTCCCCAACGAAATTAGGAACACTTTGGCAATAACTTTCTAGTTTTTGCACATACATATTTTTGAACAAAAGGGAATGCTGTGTATTTGGCTGCATTTGCAAGGAGAATGCATGCAGTAACATTGATCTTTAGTACGTAGATGTTTCTTGGCACGCCATTGAGCAAAGCTAAACCAGCAAAATCCAGTGATAAGAATAATCTAAAGCAACTTGGATTTTTAATTAAATCAGTTGGAGTAACTTACAAAACAGTAAAACCTTCATACGTTTACCGTACTTGCGATATACGTACACACTTGAGACGGAGTACTTATTAGATGGACATGCACGTACGTGTTTGACACGAGTGGTAATGGTATATGTATGCATGCATGTAAAGCAAGAGTAAAATATGAATGCCACTAATTGCTGCACTCATGCCATTGGCCGTTACATTGTCAGCATTGAGCCACTTGCCCTAGTTAAAGCGCATGAGCTAAAACCTTCCAGAACTCTCTAAACTCTTATTACTAGGTTATACTATTATTAATCTACTACTAAATCCGATCTAGCTGCCGTTTTGTCGCATACTCGCATGACGCATTCCTCCCTGTTGGCAACCCAGGTCACCCATAATTACGTGGGCTATGGGCCCCGCGGTCAGGTGACTCGGGGCGGCAAGTGGGCCCAGGAGCGGCAGGAGCCACTACTCGCCCGCCTGCAGCGGGCCCGAGGGCCCCTCTGTGACCACGGGGAGGAGTCTTTCCGTGAGGCCCAGGGGCTGCGCCCGTGTTCCCGCGTAGCAGCGTGGTTGACCCCAGGGGATCTCGGCCGGGCAAGTCTGTGGATCGGAAGCTCTGGGTCCAATGATTGGCCCTGAATCTCCTATGAATCTTTTTGCCTTTTCCTGATGGCATTTGGGCAATTTTAGATCGATGTGGCACATCGGAACTTAATTGTGAAAATGGAAAATAAATAGAGAAGATGGTTTTTTTGGTAGACTAGAATGGTTGCCACGTTGGATTAGGCTGGCTCTAGACATCTCCGTTGGACATCGGTACACGCCATGTTAGCGATAGGAAATCCATGCATCACCTGGAATATAGCCATTACTCTTACTGTGATTTTGTTATTTAAATAACAATATAGTTATTAGAACCAACATGTGCGTCAAACATATGATTTAGAGTTACGTTCTAAGGATGAAATGCAATAAGGAGCGTGGAGCGACACAATTAAGACTAAGATAGGAGCAAAATAAGCAAAGTCCTTAAAGATTGTACATGTCAGATGATCAATTACCTAGAGATTGTGCTAACCAGACTATTGACTAAGGAATGCACAAAGAGTAAGAAAACTAGTGAAGTTAAGAAAACGACATCACGTGATAATCCAGTGTGGTGGAAAGTATATAGTGTGAAGTTTGTGTACACTAGAAGTTCTATTAGTTGTGGCAGCGCAAGAATGCAAAGAAAATAATTTATCAATTCAATAGCATAGTGTAGAAGAAAAGAACATGAAGAAAATACTTTATCCATCCAATAAAGTAGTAAAGAAGCTAATGATGACCACCAAATGTTTTGGTGAAGAAGGAAATCACAACACCAAAGAAGCACTTAATGAGTTATGTAGAAATGATACAAGAGTCAAGTGAATGACAAGAGATTGTTCAATGGTGAAGTTTTGAACTGACCAGAGAATCTAGATAATCATCGGAAGATGTCAACGGCCAACACTAGCATGGTTGATAGGTTTGAAGGATTCAAAAGGTTCGATGTCAGTTGAGAAGGATGGCTACAATATACACTAAATCAATTGATAGAAGGATGTTTCACCATCTAGTTCATGTGCAATGTATTGACTCGATGATCTAGCGCAACATAAAAGGTGTCACTAGATCATCTGTTGTTCATAGATTTTGTCAATCGAGTTCCAACAAGTATTGGTGGTGGTTGAGAATGTGTTTGGCAGGATGAGGAGAGCCCTTCCTTGGTGGGGAAGCTTTGCCATGGACAACATCAAGGTGACCAAAAAAGGCAGAAAGCTTGAGGTTGTTAATTAGCCTTTGTTGCTAACGACTCAATCCTTGCATGTCAAGAGTGATAAGATCAAATCCAATATGCATATGACCAATGTCCAACTTAAGATGGGGGTCTATAGCCCAATTAGTGTTGAAGTCAAATTCTATCATGAGTCTAGTATAGGCTGCTGGAGTAGGCCTCATGAAAATTGACGCCTAGATCACATATGGACTCCATTTTAGGAGTTCTACATATCTACGGAAGATAAGGAAATAAGCTTTCTAACACAACTCATCCCACATCCAAATACACTCGGAGTTGATGGGAATCACTAAAAAAGATGATGTGCAGAATCTATCTATCAAGGTGCTACAACATGTTTTTTTTTTTTGACCTGGATCATTTTTTTTTTGGCCCGGAGACCTTGTACGCCCTAGGGTTGCTTGACCACTACCTTGGCTGCCCCTAGCTCTTTATCCTCTATATATTCAGTACTTGTCATTAGATTAGATGGGTTTTTGCCTAGATTATTATGTTTAGACAATTTTACCCGTTGATCGGTTTGTGAAACCCCAACTTCGTGTGTTTAATCTTTCGATTTACAATTTGAGTTTGCATCTACCGTGTTCTTGCTTGTATTCTTTGATTCGCAGACAGCTATAAGCCTTCGTGGCGAGGTTATCGTGTTGTGCATGGTTGATAACCAGAGGGGACTTGGTGATGTGATTGCAGGGTTTGGATCGTGTTGAGTAGAAGTCGGATCGTGTGTATCTTGCATCTGCCAAATCGATAGTTATCTCCGCCTAACAGAGCATCGAACACTCTCGTCCCTATTAAGTGATATATATATCAGAGCAAGGTTTTCCTCAGATTTTCCTTTTACCCTAGTTAAGATTTGTTTTTCCTTCATCCTATAGTCCAAAAACAAAAAATTGCAATTCATACCATACCTATACCTAGAACCACGCGTAGCCTTTTGCACAATTTTGGTTTAAAGGTACATAGTACTGAGTTTGTGTCCTTAGTCAAATCGTATTGCTGGTTTAGAACATGTTCTTAGTATTGTTATGTTTCACCTCAGCTGCATCTCATATCCTACACCGATCCAATCACCCATTGTTGTTTGTGTCTCGCGTTGCCAAATCGACTTGTCCTCCACCTTATGGAAGTTCGGACACCTTCGTCCCTATAAAAGAAACTTTGCGCAAAAAATAAGACCATGACCACAATAAGGCTTGGTGATTGGTACCATGTCCTTTGCAGAGATCAAATGTGGATTAAGGATACCGTTATGCCCAATAGTAACACGAGAAAGATCGTTGTGTGTTGGCAGTCGTTATTTCATAATTTCGACCGTCAATATAAATCATAATAGGAGGATTTCAACACACCCCTAACCTTATGATACTAATCAAATTCCATAAGATATGTTGATAAAATTATATGTAGGAACAAAATATGAGCAATAACAAAAGGAAATGGAAAAGTCTGGTGGAATGACTAGTTGATTGGCCTTCCCTTGGTCGGTCAGCCAATGCATGGCACCCACTTGCCACACCAGCCATGATGCATGAAAAGAAGCACAACATTAACACTGCACAGCTATGGGATCAATGCAAAGTGTGATCAAAACAGAGAAAACCCACCTCACATCGATCCGACCCGTGGACCGGTGATGTTAGCGATCCGATAAACCACCCAAACAATCAATCCATAGTAACCAAGTGTTAAGATTGTTAATCAGACACTTGAGGTGCAAACACAAGGGTCAAACTCTATTTCGGTGGTCACCTGGCCATTACACCACGTGTTCCAAGTCTCATTGGCGTGTTCTCCTCTGAGCATTCCTCCCCAAGATTTGCCTCTCCTTTTGTTGGATCTAGGCTCAAAGGCATGATTAAACTCCTAGGCCCTGCTGATGGCATGACCCTCTTTTCAAACCAACTTGATTTTGCTGGATCTAGGCTCAGGGGCTTGAGAGGTGGTGGCTACCATAACTCTCCCCTACTGCTCAGGGTAGGCTAGCTTAGGGCATGTGGCGGTGTGGCCGTTCTCTAGTTGCACCTTTGTTTGACTAGATCTAGCTAGGTGATAGTGATTGTTGGGCCGCTCCTCTACTCCATGTGGTGACACCTTATTCAATTAGTTATGGGCCCTTCTGGCAGCATGGGCTCCTCAGCTAGGGGTAGCAATGCTCTTGCACCAATAGGTTCGCCTTCCGCCTTCTCCAGCAGTGGCAAGCCTCAACTTGTTGGGGTGGGGGATGAGATCACTTCAAGCAACGACGGTGACCTTGGTGCGGGCTTTCTCCATCCTCTTGTAGTCCTACCCTTCACCTTCTCGCACTTTGTTGGCAGTGGACCTGGCGGTTATGCTTCAACCCTCCCATTTGCACAACCCTTATTCGCTATCATCTAGGCCACCTGTTGTTGCCCAAAACCCAAAATATGGCGGCAACACCACCCTAAGTTGGGTCATCACCACACTTCTTTGTTGTTCTTAGCATTAACAAGAAATCACTTGGTCATGATGTTTCCTCAGTTTGTTGATTTTCTTGGGCCGTTTTATTGCCGAGGTGGTGTGGTGGATAGGTTCCTTTCTCTATGGCGGCTCCACTCTCCCTAGTGGTGTCACCGGTCATTGTGAGCTCCTCGTGGTTGCGTTGTTGGTCGTCGTTCCGATGACTAGGTAGGGCTGGTGTGGTGTCAAGCGTGAAAGCCTCACTTGGATTTTGATAGGCCAGCAGCAGCTATGCTTTAGCTTAGTTCACCCTCTTAGGTTGTCTACAATGAGGATTGGCAAAATGAAGATTTTGACATTGTTCCGTACTGTTTTGACACTGTACACATAGTGGGGTTTGAAATGAGGAACGGGGATAGAGTGACCGCTGAAGACAGCCTTAGAGGTGTTGCCTTTGCTCCCACCCCTATCCCTAGGTGAAAACCTAGCTCATTCCTTGATCATTACTCCCGATTGCTGAAGACATCATTTTACCCTAAAACATAAATTCTAAGCACTAAAGCTCCCTTGGCATCATTTCCTTCTTCAAGATGTTGTTTACTAGGGCTTCTCTCCAACCTGTGGCCACTCGGTGCTGGTCTTCGTTGGCTGCGGAAATGACTGTCTCTTGTCGTTTTTCGGAGATATTAGTGCTAGTTGTGGAGGTGTGTTTCTTTGTAGCTAGTTGCTGTGTGGTGGTGTTGTATCAGTTTCCTCTCTCACCATTGTGTTTTTCTCTCTTTGTTTTAGGTCATAGATCTGTGACTTCTGCTTTGTTGAGTGGCTGATGTAATCTTTTCCTTCTGCTTAATGAAAATGTGTTCTCCACGTTCTAAAAAGAAGTTCAGAGTCCAATATTGTTATAGCTGAAAACGTTTTGTTTTTGAAAGTGGAAATTACACATTAGTGCATTACATGGGAGAGGCACAACAGACACATTGCAATGTGATTGCACTTCGCACGGGAAAATGTCCAATCAGATTCAGAACACCTTAAAAAGAGTAGGTCCAGCCATCATCTTCCACTGAACTCAGAATACGACCCGGAGACCTCATCGCAGGTCGAGTTGCAGGGCAGCAGTGCGGATTCTTCGCCGTCGACGTCTCCCCCGACGTGGACGTCGACTTCGAAGAACGGCGGGTCGCCCAGGACGTGCTCTGTGTTGTCGCCACGCGCTCCGTCCCTATCCCTCAGAAACTCCACCACTCGAGACATGGACGGCCGCTCACCGGGGTTTGCCTGTGTGCACATCAGCCCGATCTGCACCACGCGCTTGATCTCCTCAGACGCACCACCCTCCTGCTGCAGTCTTGCGTCCACGACTTTCTCCATTATCGTGTTGGTCTTGTAACTGTGCCAAACCTGCAACGATTCCTTGACAGCATTCATCAAAGTAATTTATGCTTGTATGTTCAGAGAATCAGAAATAAGGTCAAACCTCTGCTAAAAGTGAGTGGCCAGAGTGAGACCCTGTCGACCTACAACACCGCTTCCCGGTGATGATCTCGATAACCAGCACGCCGAAGCTATACACATCTGCCTTCTCGGTGAGGTGTCCATGAACAACATATTCAGGAGCCATGTAACCGCTGCACACATTGAGCCATCTCAGTCGGTAATGCGATTGCCTGTCGTAACTGAAGATAATAGCACAACAGAAGATGACCATGGTGGTATTACTTACACTGTCCCGGCAATTCCTGTGGTAAGATGAGTCCTGTCACCGCATAGGACCCGAGCAAGCCCAAAGTCGGTTATTTTCGGTTTCAGCTTTTGATCCAACAGGACATTGCTGGCTTTGATGTCCCTGTGAATGATCCGGGTTTCTGACTCCTCATGGAGGTAGCATAGGCCCTCTGCTATGCCGTAAATCACATCAAACCTTTGCTGCCAATCCAGATGCCCGTTCTGGTCATCAGCTGCACATGCACAACAAGGTTGGCGCTTCAGACTAATTGTGATGACTGATACGGTATAGATTTGGTATCTTCTTGATTCTTGAAACAGTAATTTAAGCTAATTCAACAGGGTAACTGAGTCATGCAATAAATGAGAGCATGGAACTAGAATGAAATGGGCTTTAGATTTACTGAGTTTTTTTTTTTTGGATAAGAAGGTTTACCGAATATGAACAGATCTAAGCTCCTGTTGAAGTGATATTCATATATCAAGAAGCTTTCCGGGCCATCGACACTGCATCCAAGCAATTTCACCAAATTCTTGTGACGCACTTGGCTTATCACATCAACTTCATTGAAGAACTGATCGATGCATTGTTTCGTGTTCAGGAACAATCTCTTTGCCGCGACTTCATTCCCGCCTGGAAGAACAGCCTGTATGTCAAAATCAAATAGGAGTGATTGCAACATCTGCTGAGTGACGGCCCTTTATTTGCAGTCTTGCAGGATGCAACATCCTTGTAAGACAAAAATGTACAACTAAAATGCAGCATTCTACTTCCATTTATACGTACCTTGTACACAGTACCGTTGCTCCCTTGGCCTATCTTGTTTGCTACACTGAATGAACAGGTGGCTTTCTTTAAATCCTTGTAACTGAAATTCAGACTTGATTGAGAAATTCTTGCAGGAAGTTCAGAGCCATACAGACCTGCAGTCACTCTAAGTATTACAAGCAGTTGGAGCTAATTAAAAGCAGACTCCAGGATTAGTAAACTAAGTTTATATCGGAGATAACCTCTCAATGATCTTTCTCTTGCCTTACGAGTTTTCTTCCTCTTCCATGTGACAACTAAAATGGAAAGTACAAGAATGAAACCAACAGAGGAACTCAGGACTGTCCAAAGAACAACCCTTTTCTTTGCGCTGGAGATTGACGCAGAATCCTCAGAGTTCCAGAAAGGTGCTGTCGAGTACCTGATGAAGCAGCCAGCAAAGAGCGCACGGCCTTCCTCCGCCGGCGCACATCTGGCCACCGATGCCGCAGCTGCACTGAGGCAGGCTGCACAGCTTGAAGTGTTCAGGTTCTCCCAGCACTGAGCAAGTGCATAAGCTGCAGCTTCTGGAGATCTATTGACTGAACCAACCGCAAATCCTCTGTTGCTCTTGACAGCCAAGGATGTCACATTACTCAACACAGTGTTCACAGCTGAGCTGAAGCCCTGCTGGTCTGAGCTGCGGTTACTGGAGGAGCACACACTTGTATCCAACGAGTCCATGACGTCGTCGAAGAACGAGTAGTTGGCGTACCTCGTGAAGCATCCATCAAGGTATATCCGGCCTCCGATCTCAGGATAGCATTTCGGGAGGAGAGACCGTATCTCTGAGTAGCAGAGCGTGCAGTCGACGCTGCTGAGATCTTCCAGGCATTGCGCGAGCGCGTAGAAGGTGATCGGATCTTGCCCAACCGATGTTGTCCCCCATCCTTTCTGCTCAAGATCCGAGTTCAGGTTGTCGAAGGCGACCACAAAGTTGTTGGCCCAAACTGCTCCAGGACCGTCGTCTTTGGTTTTGTTGCAGAACTCACGAACCACCGTTGCCCGAGGATCGGCCAGGGTAGTGGTTATCATCCAGGAGGAGGATAAACAAGCAACTATAACAGGAGCAAGAAGAAAAAGACGGCAGTAGTATCTCATTTCGGAGGCACTGACTGAACCACTCTGTTTCTCGTTCTTGTCAGAACTTTTCATGGAGAAATTGGCAACAGAAAATGCAGGAGAAACAACAACTCAGAAGGAAACAAAGTTAATTACATGACTGCTGCTTGCTGCAGCAGTTTGCGCTGAACAAAATCTCTCATAATCTGTGATGCATGTGTACGAGTATGAACTTGGGTTTCAGAGTTCATAGATGAAAATCATGCCTACAAAGAAACAAAGTATGAGTTACTGGAACCTTTTTTTAACTTGAAATGGCAGATGCTCTGCCAGAGCATAGTTACTGGCACTCATAGCTGAAACTTGACGGTAGAGAGGAAACTAAGGACTGGGGACATATGACAAAAGATACCTTTATCTAGTTGCATGTCCTGCAAACCTTCATGAGATATTTGTATTGCGCTTTCCCCCTTTTGTAGAGACTGCAAGACATTGCTCACACCCACACGCGCGAGCACACATAGTTAGAGAGAGAGAGAGAGAGAGAGAGAGGAGTTGCGTATGTGGTTGACTTTAGCACACTTTTTAATTTTTATGCACACATACAAATAACCCTAGAAGAATTTTGAAACTTGCAGACAGACAGGTATCTAGAATTCCAATTGGAATATGGTGTCCAGTTGGCTGATCAAACCCTACAGTTATTAGTTATGAATGAGAGTATTGGCCAATTGGACCATGACATCTCACCTTGCTATTCGAGTAGACATGCATGAAGTCAAATGAATGCTTGGAGTAGGTGTGGAATCATTCATACATCTTGACCAGTCCTGTCAATCATTCTTATTTGAAAATTAGTAGCATGATAAGGACGTTCCTTGGAATGAATCCGGTTCAGGTGAGAGCTTTACAAGCTTGACAAAGTTGAAATAGCATGCCCATCGTACGTCGTCGATGAACAAACTAATATCAAGTCTTCAGTAGCCATTTCGATTCTTCCAGAATGTAGCCAGAGAGTTTTGCACGCTAAATTATCATCAGCATGACTGTCACCATAGAAACCTGATAATTTCTTTCTGAGACAAAAAGATACAAAAATAAGTAAAATCACGGCAACATGGCACTTATTTTAGAGAAAATTCTCTACGGACCATCCAAAGATAGCGAATTTCTCTGTGTACCATTGAAAAAATAGTTGAGCTGTAGAAACCATCCACCTAGTTTTTTAGTTCTCTACGCGCCACTGCCGTCAACATTGCCACTAACGCCTGCTAAGTCTGGATGGAAAGACAATATTACCCCTGCCTCCTGCTTTCTCTGTTTCCCCTCTTCTCTCTTCTTCCGAAGCGATGGGTGGCCAGGCCCGCAGCGCTGGCCTGCGGCGGTGGGGAGAGGTTGTGCAGCGTCGGGCCCCGGTCTCGCGGCCACTGTGCAACCGGCGGCGCAGGGCCTGCGCGTGCCCGCGGAGCAGCAGCGTGACTGGCGGCGGGGCCTGCAGCCCCGTCTTCATGGTGCTCGAGTTGGACAGTGCGCGCGACATGGCGGCCTCAACAGCTCGGGATACCGCCGCGGACGCGGACGCGGACGCCGTGTCGGAGTGCGAGTTCGGTGCATCCAAGCGCGGGGACACGTCGCTCCGGCTGCCATTCCCAGCGACGACAGCCCAGAAGCAGAATTAGCAGCAGCAGCCGGGTACGGCCACAGCGAAGCTCGCCAAGGACAGCTTCCCCTTGTCCAAGATTTGGATGGTGCCGCCCAGGAAGGACCCTGACGCGACCGGCGAGAGGCGCGCAGTGTCGTTCCGCTGGCCGGTGAGCAAGGACGAGGAGGAGAACCGCAAGAACAGGAAGAGCAGGGGGAGCGAGGCGGACTGGGACGTTGAGGCCTGCAGCTGCGGCGGCAACAACGTGGTGTCGTCTGTCGTCTCGCAGAGGAGAGGTCGTCCTTCGCGCGGAAGACCCTGCTCTGTGTCGTCAGAGGCCGGCAACAGAGCAGCAGAGTCGTGGAGCGGTGGTGACGGCCGGTAGCACGCTCGCCCGCTCCGACGGCGCCAGCTGCACGTGGGGCCCGCGAAGCAGCGGCGCGGGGCCTGCGCGTGCCCGCGGCGTCGGACGGCGGCGCAGCCTGCGCACCCCCGCGGAGCGGTGGTGGTGGCTGGCAGCTCGCTTGCCTGACGGCAGCAGCTACACGCGGTGTGACCCAACGGCGTGGAGGGCGGGATGGACATATACAAGAATACATTAGCTCTGCACGCATTCGGAAGCTGACTGAAGCTAGCGGAAGGTAACGGAGTGGCAGGCAGAGAACGGAAAAACTAGATGGATGGTTTCCACAGCTCAACGATTTTTTCAATGGTATATAGAGAAATTTGCCATCTTTCGATGGTCTGTAGAAAATTTTCTCCATATTTTATGGGTTGATGTAGACCACGAAATAACTCATGAGCCTACGAAATTATTGTTGGAGTTTTTGGTCTACGCCCATAAAATTAGCAATAAAATCATGAAAATCTCAAAGGCCCATTCATACTAGAGGGGATGGCAATTTTTTTTTGCGAAACACGGTACAACGCAGACGCTCACACGCGCGTACACTCACCCGAACGCACATACGCACACCGTACCTCTATGAGCATCTCCGTAGAACTGGATTGTACCGCCATCTCGCCTACTTCTGAAAGAACAACAACAACAACAAGCCTTTTAATCCCAAGCAAATTGGGGTAGGCTAGAGTTGAAATCCAAACCAAACCGCTAGAAAGGGGAAAGGTTTTTTTTTTTTTTTTTTTTGAAAATGTTGCTTTCAACAAGAAAACAAGGGTTTTAAAAGATTTTTGGAAGAAGCACATGGAAGAGCCTAATCAAGGCTCAGGCATGTGGATAGCTGCTTTCCAAGCAACTCTATCTAAGGCTAACTCTCTCACTATATTTCAAACTCTTAAGGTCTCTCTTAACTGCCTCCTCCCAAGTTAAAATTGGCCTGCCCCTACCTCTCTTCACATCATTGTTCCGCCTTATGATGCCAAATCCATAACTACTTACAACAACAACAACAACAACAAGACTTTTAATCCCAAACAAGTTGGGGTAGGCTAGAGTTGAAACCCAAACCAAACCGCTAGAAACGAGAAAAGTTTTTTTTTTTTTGAACAACAAGAAAACAAGGGTTTTAAAAGATTTTTTTTTTGAGAAGCACATAGAAGAGCCTAGTCAAGGCTCGGGTACGTGGATAGCTGCTTTTCAAGCAGCTCTATCCAAGGCTAACTCTCTCACTATATTCTAATCTCTTAGGTCTCTCTTAATTGCCTCCTCCCATGTCAAATTTGGCCTGCTCCTGCCTCTCTTCACATCATTGTTTCGCCTTATGATGCCGCTATGCACTGGTGCCTCTGGAGGTCTTCGTTGCACGTACCCAAACCATCTTAGTCGGTGTTGCACAAGCTTTTCTTCAATTGGAGCTACCCCAAGACGATCCCGTATCTCGTCGTTTCGAACTCGATCCATCCTTGTATGCCCACACATCCAACGCAACATACGCATCTCCGCAACACTTAATTGTTGAATATGTCTTCTTTTAGTGGGCCAACATTCTGCACCATACAACATCGCAGGTCTAATAGCCGTCCTATAGAATTTGCCTTTTAACTTTTGTGGTACCCTTTTGTCACATAGAACACCGGATGCTTGACGCCATTTCATCCATCCCGTTTTGATTCTATGGCTAACATCTTCATCGACATCCCCGTCTCTTTGTAGCATCGATCCCAAGTAACGAAAAGTATCCTTCTTGGGCACTATTTGACCTTCCAAACTCACATCTCCTGCCTTCTGTCTAGCGGAACCGATGTCACATCTCATATATTCAGTTTTAGTCCTGCTAATTCTAAAGCCTTTCGACTCTAGAGTCTGCCGCCACAACTCTAGTTTCCTATTTACCTCCGCTTAGCTTTCATCCACTAGTACTACATCATCAGCAAACAGCATACACCACGGGATATCTCCTTGTATATCCCTAGTGACCTCATCCATCACCAAAGCAAAAGGATAAGGGCTCAAAGCTGATCCTTGATGTAATCCTATGTTAATTGGAATAATAATGCACTTCTGAAAGAACAAATCCGTTAAATCGTGCGAACACCCGTGCTAAGTCGAGTATTTTAATCCGGATGGCTGGTTCCACCACAGAAACCTAAGCAACTAAGCTAAGCTCAATTCGCGGATGGCAATGTTTAGTTCCATATGAGAAGTTGAGAGGGAATAAAGCCAACTTAGATAGCCTATGGCCAAGGGCTTCCTCTTTGACGTTGGTCGTATGCTAGTCTGCATGTCAAGTCTTTATTAGGTGTCTTTGCCCCATTAGGTGTCGTAAGCCACCTAGAATCTTTTTCTTGTTAATATAATATAATAATGCACAGTTTTTTTTGCGTGTTTGAGAAAAAAAAAGATGAAAAAAAAGGGGTGAAAATACAACTCCAAAACCATATGCACGAACACTCGCTATCCCTAGCCGCTCACACATGATTTAAGATGATTCCCGCACTCGCTATCCCTCTCATCGTTTCCCCGCCTTTCCAGGATTCCACTTCCATTCCCACACTTGTGGTTTCTGGCTCACGAATTTTCCTGCCGTTCCAGTAGTGAGGAGAAATATAATATGGGAAAATATATTTTGAATTCTACCAGAGTCAATTTAGTAAGACAGTTAGCATAAAACTGAACAGATCAGGCCCATTTGAAAACAAAGAAAACAATCTGTATTGATTTTGGGACTTCACTGATTACTGTATTCTTTGTCCCAGACTCCCAGTAGCCTTTTTTTGTTTCAGTTAACAATAAATTATCACTGATATTTTCCCCAGAAATCCAAAAACAACTTCAGTAAAAACTATAAAGGTACATCTCGGATCTTGTTCTGAATTGTGATATTGATAGTACCATTTATTCCAGGGCAGAGTATCACTAATTAGTAATTACACGACACAAAAAACAATAGTCTATGCAAAGTTCATTAATGGGTTATCAGCTTCATTCATATCGCAAAAGTAACAGTAACTTGTAATTATTTACAGTTATGATGGACAAATATTTATGTACAATTGTGGTGGTACCCTCCATTATAGCAAACTTTATGAACTAGAGGCTGCTGGATTCCTCTCAAAAGACCTATGCACTATAATGATCATTTTACACCACACAGGAACTGTACAAAATTAAATATAGGAATAAACAAAATACTGCTGAGATTATCTCCCACTTAAGTAAGATCGAGACGAGCCTGACAGTGAAGGAGCAGAATTTGTCGACAGCAAGCGTGAATGTTCCCCTTCTTTGATTTCCTCAACAGCCTCGACATTCAGAAATGGAGGATCACTCAAGACAATCTCCAAATCATTCCTGTGGTTCCTCAGCATCTCCACCACCTTCCCCATTGGAGGTCGGTCATCAGGATTTGCTTGGGTGCATAGCAGTCCAATCCTCAGTATATGCATGGCCTCATCCCTGATAGTGTCTTCATAGATGCTTCGATCAACAATCATGTCCACCGTGTTGTCCTTGTAGTGTTTCCATACCTTGAATATAAAGAAGTTAATTCATATTGAACGCATTATACGCCAGCGAGCATAGGGGGGATCATGGGTATTCAGCCGAATGCCCATGTATACATCATACATGTATTTTACAAGGGTAAAATTTCTTCATCCTTTGGAATTTTGACTCTATTGTATTTTCGAATACCCAATGTCCATATCCTAGGCCCGCCTCTGTTATATGGTAGTAGCTTAGTGACTGGCACGAACATGGCTTGGTTAGGTAAGAGATCTACAGCACCAAGTAATACAATGGTGTGCAATTCTGTACTCAGTGTAACTTCACTACAGGAAACTCAAAAACTTTTGTCAGCAAAAGTAACTTTCGGCAGTGGGGAAAAACCCATTAAAATAGGCCTTGGTTAATTTCGGCGGCTGCCCATCTGCTGCCGAAAATAACCTATTTTTCAATGGTGGCCCCCGAAAATAACCCTTATTTCTGGCATCTAATTGTTGGCGACTGTGACAGCCGAAAATAAGCCTTTTTCTTTGCGGTAAAGGCTTATTTTCGGTGGTTTCTGGACGCCTAAAGTTGTCGGGACTCCTGTAGTGCTTGTTACAGTAGATCATTATAAAGTTACCGTTGTGTAAAATTGAGCACCATTCTGTACAACAGATTATATGGCCAAAAAAATTGCAATAGGTCAGCAACTATGCGTCATGCTTATGGTCACTATAGATTGCATTGCTGTTGTATAGGGATTTACATGTTGCATTGAAGAATGATTTGTTTCTAAGGGTGACTACCCCTTTAAACCTCTTTCCTTTCAGAGGTGCCAATTTGCATGCTTGGAGCAAAGTGCACTTAAATCTGAAAATACATGTTTAGAACTTATATTTTTTAAATGATTCATATGGTACAGAATTCTAAAAATGACTTAAGAATAACAACTAGGCTGAGTACTGTTTCAGCAAAGGTTTCTTGATTTTCTACTTAAATACTAGCGCCTGCAAGTACAGTCTCAGTGTTTAATGATTTGTGCCACTATGTGCAAGTATGAAGCTGCTAAGCTACAATCCTTTGTCCAGATCTTCACAAGCCCTCATTCTTCTAATCATTAGATTTTCAAAGAATTATGAGTACTTTTCTAAAAATAAACAGACTATTGGATTGAGTGCCCGCATGTTTTTGAAAACACACATCATATGTTACATAACTGTCAGAACAGAAACAGTTTCAATAGAGAGGTCATAACATCAGAGTAGTACCTTTGTTAACAAAACCTGTCCAGCGTGTGAACCATTTGAGCTGCTACATCTTTTCCCTGTTACAATCTCAAGGACAAGAACACCATAGCTGAAGACATCGGCCTTCTCTGTCAGATGCCCATGCACTATGTATTCAGGAGCCATGTAGCCTCTGCAAGAAACTTATTTGTGAGTATAGAATCTCAAATTGCGTTATTACCAATTGAATTGACAATGAAATTAATCACTCTGTAAGAGCCTTGGCTGTGATTGTGAAAATAGATCTTACAGTGTTCCAGCAACGCCAGTGGTAAGATGAGTAACATCTTCTCCAAAAGCTCTAGCAAGGCCAAAATCTGTTATTTTGGGCTTCAACTTATCATCCAGAAGAATATTACTAGCTTTGATATCTCGGTGAATAATCCGTATTTCTGACTCCTCATGGAGATAAGAGAGTCCCTCGGCAATGCCTTGAATGATATCGACCCTGAGATCCCAGGTTAAATTTCTTCTACGACCTGGATCTGAAAACAATGTTACAAGACAACTGGTTATTGCAATTTTGAAACATATATTGTTGAGCGATAGATTTTGTAGAATTTTTCTAGATTATACAGTGAAAATGACAATTTAAAAGACTGGCAAGAAGAGACTTTGTGGGCAGACAACCAATATTGAGCGAAGCCTAGTCTTCCATGGGAAAAAGAGTGACAAGATTCCTCCCTTATAAACAATCCATCAAGATACTACCAAAAATGATTTGACCCATGAATAGAAACACACTGACTGAATAATTCTAAGCCAATGGTAGCCGCTTTTGATCACAGTTTAACACTATTCAAAGAAAGTTACCAAAAAGTAAATAGATAGAAAGAACAGTAGTGACCGAATCACATAATGGGCTTACCAAACAAGAAGAGATCAAGGCTCTTGTTCAAGTAGTATTCATAAACAAGCAAACTCTCTGGACCATTCATACTGCAGCCAAGCAACTTAACTAGATTCTTATGACGAACTTGACTTATTAGGTCGACTTCATTGAAAAATTGATCAGCCCACTGCCTCGTATTTAGGAATAGTCTCTTGACAGCTACCTCCTTTCCATCCAGAAGAACAGCCTACAGAGTAGGAATCTTGGGATCAATATGTGAAAGTTTCAGTTTCAACCCATTGCTCGGAAATTCAAAGTTGCATCTCAGATAAGGTAAACTTTTATACCTTGTATACAGCTCCATAACTTCCTTGACCAAGTTTGTTTGATGGATCAAAATAATTTGTTGCCTTTCTTAACTCTTCATATTTGAAATTCAAACTAGACTGTGTAATTCTCAGCGAGAGGCCATCTTCGTACATATCTTTAGTCCATTACATATGTGTCAGGTATGAAGTAGAAAATTTTCAATGATTAACCTTTTAAATTTAAACTGACCTAGGAAGGAGCTGCACTCTTTTCTCCTCCTGAGTTTTCTTTTCTTCCATGCCATAAAGCCAATGACAAGAATAATTGCAAAAGCACCAAGAAAGGAACCCAGCAATATCCACACGACACCATTGTTTCCTGCATATCAAGGAGAGGTTACCTTCAGGGAAAAAAAAAACAAATGAAAGGAGTAGCAGTATATTAAGGTAAGGAGGGCAATCTTGTGGTGCAGTGCACCTCTAGTCAAATCAAGAAAATGTTAGAAAATAAGTTGTGACAGATAAACAAGAACCATTTGTGGGCGAAAATTGTCAAATGTTTTCTTTGCCCAAGCAAATAAGGTAATCACTTTGGACATGACAGTGATGATGACATAACTAGACTATTCTTACCTATGCACTGACGTCGCAGCGACTTTGTCGGCTTTCTTTCTAGCTCAGTGTATAACAACTGGTACGGCAGAATATTGCTTGCTGCTAGATGGTACTACCATTGAGAAAACTAGCAAAATGCTTCTATTTAAAAAAAAAAATGAAAACGGAAAAAGCTCTGCCTTTTTACTTATTAAGATGGAAAGAGAGTTTATATGTTAGAAACAACCTGGCTCCACAGAAGAGGCCAAATCTATCACTAGTAAAGCTTTGGTCTAAGCAAAGGTGATCTAAAAACAGGTCTGTTGGTTGCTGGTTTTGTCATATCCTTTTACATTGCCTACATTCTACGTCGAAGGCCAAGCCAAACATCTTTCTGCGTTTATTCAGTCCTACACTTAGAGTCAACAAAGTGAGGTTGACAAACCATGATCTAAACAAGCATTTCTTTCTTCAATAGATTTCCAAGGCGGCATAAAGAATACTGCGATCAGCCGCTGAGCAGAGTCAATATTGCGCACATCGAACTGAATTGGGCAACATAACTGCGTGAAAAGGGTCTAAGAAAGTCCGCGCAATTGACTATGCCGTACCTGACGCGCCTGACCCCGCCGTGGCGTTGACATTCCAAAAGAGCCGTGTAGAGTAGCGGAGGTAGCAGCCGGCGAAGAGCGCGCGGCCCTCCGTGGCCGGCGCGCAGTCCGCCACGGCGGCCGACGCGGCGCGGAGGCACTGCGCGCAGGCAGTGCCGTTGAGGCTCTCCCAGCACTGCGCCAGCGCGAACGCCGTCGCGCCGCCAGACGTCGCCGAGCCCACCCCGAACCCCTGGCTCCCGGGCAGCGCCGCCGCCGCCTCGGTGACGTTCGCCAGCACGGCGCGCACGGCGGCCCCGAACGCCCGCGGGTCGGCGGCGGCGCCCGTGTAGTTGTTCCCCTCCGCCGCCGTCGCCCCGCAGACGGTGGCGTCGGTGGCGGCGTCGAGGGCCTCCCCGAAGAAGGAGTAGTTGGCGTAGCGGCCGAAGCAGCCGTCGAGGTAGAGTCGCCCTCCCACCCGCGGGTAGCACTTGGGGAGCAGCGAGCGCACCTCGGCGAAGCAGAGCTTGCAGTCGACGGGGGAGAGGTCGCGCTGGCACTGGCCGAGGCCGAAGACGGTGTTGGGGCCGGAGCCCACGGCGGAGGTGCCGAAGCCGTTGGCGCTGACGACGGTGTTGAGGTCGTCCATGGAGGGCACGAAGTTGTCGGCCAGCGTGGAGCCCGAGACGGCCGTGCCCGGCGCGCACGTCTGCCCCGCCACGGTCGCGCGCGGGTCGGCGGACGACGCGGCGCAGAGGGCGAGGAGGACGGCGAGCGCGAGGCCCAGGCGGGGCGGCTGGGGTGGTGGCGCCATGGCACGGTCGCGCAGTTGCGCATGCGGACGCGGCGTGCCGGGCGGTTGGGAGAGGAGAGTTTTGTTTTATGGCGGGTGAGGAATGGGCCCGGGGCGCGATCGGAAGGGCCACGGACGATGGCTGCTGGCGCTGGGAGCTGGGCACGTCAGGCTAGCTGATTGCGTAGGTCGGTTGGAGAGGTTGAGAGGCCGAGAGGGTACGCGTCACGCGGCGTCGCCGTCGCGTGGCCGCGCGGGCTTTGGGGGAGAGCAAAAGTCTCCGGGTGGGCGCCGGCGGCGGGCGAGTGTGATCGGGGCATTGCGGCGGCGCGTTGGTGCCGACCAAGACGAGCGCGCCGGACCAATTAATGAGTCAGGACAGCGAAGGCGGGGTGAGTGTCAATATTCCAGCCTAGACACCAACTTTCTTTTTTTCCATTTTTTCTACTTTTATCCCTTTATATATTTTCTCTAAATTTAACTCCGCAATATTTTGTTCACCTAACTCCAATTACTATCCTACTAAATTTATTTTTTTATTCGCTCATCCTTCACTGCCTTGCCCTTGCAGAAACCGCCCGCCTGCCCGCCCGCTCTACTCCGCCCCCACCTCGCCCTCCTCTCTGCCCCGCTCACCTGCCCACACCGCCGGCTGCTTCCCCACACGCCGATGCCCACTCCTTCCTCCGCCGGCACCCTCCTCCCTTCCACCTCTGCGCCGACCACTCCACCTCCGCGCTAGATCTGCCTCCGCGGCCTGCCGCCTGCCTCATCTCCACTTCTCGCGCTGGCCTTTGCCCTCTCCTCTCCCATGGCAGCGACAATACATGGAACGCGGCCCCTTCCAAGCGCGGTACGGTCGCCGCCCTCTCCTCTCTGCTGCCGTCCTCGGGGATGCCAAGCACCCGCGTGGCGCAGCTCGCCAGCTCCCCATGTGTTACCTCCGGTATCTCCACATTGTATTTTATACATATCATGCTTATCTTGACGTTTGAAAGGTTGTTTGAACATGTTTGAGTAAGGGGGACCTCCTGAAATGACACAAAGTCAAAACAATTTATATTAAAAGTGCAAATTCAAACTCTTTTGGTATGTAGTTCAAATTCTAAAGGGAACTAGCCAAACTTTTGTATACAGAACTTGTATAATAGGAAATTTGTGACAACTTTTATATAGAATATTGTCTCCGAATGTGCTTAGTTTTTGAGTTACAATCAAAATCACCCTATGGTACAAATCTAGATATATAGGTTCAACCTTTCACCACATTTTAAAATTTTGCGATGTTCCATAAACGTTTTTCTGTGAAAAGGTTAAATACCAAAGTTTTAGGTAATTACCTGGTTCACAACTTTGATATTCTTTTTCTCTTAGCCTAAAAGTGCTTATACAACTTGAACTATAGATGAATGGTCAGCTGGTCAGAAATGGGTTAAACTGAACCTAGTTTAGTAATTTAAAAATTCAAACCACTTCCAATCAGATTTATCAAATACTTTACATACCAATATTGTAGATAATGTATTTTTGGGCAACTTTGGCATTTTATGTTTTTGTCAAACTCGGCCATTTAGTCTTTCAAATTCGCGAATTAAATGGAGCTACAACCCTGAATTTCAACCCAGGCTGAGATTTTCCTAAGTCTGAAAAGAGTGAAGGTATTATTATGTTGGCACTGTTTTGCTTTGGAGTTTCTTTACAAACATTAGTTTCTAAAAATTGTATACAAACATGACAAAGTATTGAACTAAATATTGTATCTGGTGCCTTGAACTTGACTTTAGAGCTATCATGCACGTGTTTAATCAAATGTTGACACTTAAAATTGAGCACAAAGTTTGCAGAATGAGAATGTCACCTAAAGTTGTGATGAATCGACCGATTTTTTGTACGTTATATCTCCAAATGAGTAGAGTTTAGTATCTAAGTGTTTAAATAAAAGTTTAGGAACTTTAAACCATTCTTAACTTTTGTATAAACAGCTTAGGCTGTTATGTCCGGATTCAGGAGAAAACACATGGCCGAAGTCGGCAAGGACACACTGAGCGAACGGTTGACTGAATGTTCTGAATTTTAACCAATTGTGATAAACTAACCAAATTTCAGGCCTTTGTATCTCCAAGACTTTTGAGAGTTTGGGCTGGATACTTTACTAGAACTTGTAGTTGTATTATCCCTCTCCAACATTTGTACAGAAGGTTTGGGTTGCTAGTGTATAGAATTGTGAGAAAAAGATCGCTGAAATAGTGCCCATATATATATATATATATATATATATATATATATATATATATATATATATATATATATATATATATGCGTTTCTGTTCCACTTCAGCTCGTTTCGTAGCAGCCATTCAGCCGACACAACGCGGAGTCTGCAGAACGCGCCCACAGTTTGGACAGGCAGCGCCCCGTCTCCACCAAGCGGCACTGCTCGTCCTGCCGCTGTCGGCCACCGGAGCCCTCTCCACCTCTCTGCCTCGCCTCGCCTCGCGTCGCTCGCCGTTAAACGGAAGACGGGCGCCTCTCTCTCTCCCGTTTCTTTCGCTCCGTCTCGCTCTCTCACCCAGCCTCGCTCCGCTCGCCGCCGAGCGCCCACTCCACTGTGGTCGTCCGCTGCTCCCTGGCCACCACCTCCGCGGCCTCCGCCTCCCCGAGCCCAACCAACGCCAACACCGCCATGGGCTACGCCTCCACCTCCTTCTCGCCGCGGGCCCCGAACGCTGGCGCGGGGCGCCATGCCGCGGGCTCAGCCGAAGAGGTTGGCGTCCAGCACGGGGAATTGAGCTCGGTCGTATCGTTGATGGATCGATGGAGAGGAGGACCTTGGAGACAGCGAAGACGGAGACGGGGTTCTGGCCGAACACAACCCACCCGCCATGGCCTCCTCGTCCGCGCCGACACTACGTCCTCGCGCGGATCTGGATGGCCCCGGCCTCCTCCTCGCAATCCGGCCGCGGCTATCTATTCGGCGGTCCTCGTCCTATTCAGAATATCAGATCCGACACCGACTCTGATTGTGAGGCTCCAGAGTCCAGGCCCTTCTAAAATTCAAAATAGGTCGAAGGCGACGGTGCTCTCAATCCTGAAAATTGCGGAGTACTATCGCATGCAAGCACCCGACACCGCAAGTTGCCAATTAATTTCATCCCAAGTCTAGAACAGAGACCCAGACATGTTCCTGGCTGGGGCGGTACGTACGATGGCGGAGAGCTACATCGGACGTTGGTTCGGGGCCACCAGCCACAGCGCCGTCAAGAGCTACGCCACACAGAGGTCAGTTGCCATCGCCCGCGGCTTTCACAGCCACAGAAATTCAGAAGGCGTGATTCTGCAGAGGATAGGAGAAGATCTGCGGGCGGTGAGGGAACAGATGGAAAAGATTGCTGCGGAAAGCAGCGCTGCGCATAGGCGGCTCTATACCAACGTAGTTGGTGGCGTATTGGCCGGTATTTTGTTCCGGTATTTTATTGATTCGAGTACTGGCGATGCGAAGAAGTAGGATTATTCTTGCAAATGCATAGCAATATCTTTTCTTCTTTTCTTTTAATTAATGAAGATAGGTGGATGAGGATGTTTTATTTGCAATCCAAAAAAATTAAGTATGCATTTTACTGAATTGCCTATGAGTCAATCTAATATTCTGTCGTTTACCAATCCGTTATTTAATTTCTTTTCCTGTCTAGATAGATATGCCACGTATGTTGCTATTACCAATTAGATACTCCAATATATGTTTTACGTTGATTTTTATGTGATGCGTGAAGGGAAACAAAAAAGAAACATCTAAATATTTCTCAAAATTTGAGACACAGTCATTGGATCAGACTTGCACCATTTAAAAAAAATATATATATCCTTAACAACATTATAAAAAGGTAACTTATAATTGTACATATGAATTACAGTACCGATCTAAAAGCCAAACGATGCCCTGGCATTTACATGGACGGACACGCCTTCACCGACATCGTCGACGCCGTCGCATCACTGTTTCCATCCGTGGGCCATGGCAGTTGCGGGCATCAGTTCTGGAAGCTGATGCCTTGGTGCATCTGTGTGTTGAAGAACCTACATCCACGAACATCGTCGATGCCTGGTGCATCTGTACGACAGACAACGTGCCCCCGCACCCATCCTGGAAGAGTGGAAGCTGACCGCCCAGTGCACTAAAGTTGAGCAATTTTTTTGTATGACAATTCAAATATTCAGGCATACAGCCAAGCGGAGAAGTAACTAAAATTCGGAAATTTTGTACGATCATTCAAGCAGCCAGTTAGCACTCATTTCATGTACAATCAGCACAGAAACGGAGCACATGCACGTTCTTACATCAATCATTCCGGTAATTCTACTAATCTGGCGACCTCTGCAACTCCGCGTCGGAGCCCATTGAAATCTGGTGTGCAAACCGGCAACAACGGCATGTTGGCCCAACCTGTGCCTGCCTGCTACTGCGCTGTGTGCTCGGCAGATTTTACAGGTAGCATCGGTGGAT
The DNA here is from genome assembly GCA_022530915.1 of Paspalum notatum. Classification (NCBI taxonomy): domain Eukaryota; kingdom Viridiplantae; phylum Streptophyta; class Magnoliopsida; order Poales; family Poaceae; genus Paspalum; species Paspalum notatum. Next base: position 20,107,353 of record CM039686.1, read on the forward strand.
CAGCTGCCTTGGCTGGTGCCGCCGATCGGATTCATTCGCGTGCTCTCCTATCTTCGAACCCTCGGCCGTGGCGGTGTTCTGGGTGTGGTACCCGTGGCTGGTGTCCATGGCGGGCGGCGGAGCGCGCGGCGTTCGTGCTGCTGAGCTTCGCGGTGACGGGGGTCCAGCACGTGCAGTTCTGCCTGAACCACTTCTCGGCGGGCACCTACGTGGGGCGGCCGCGCGGCGACGACTGGTTCCAGAAGCAGACGCGGGGCACGCTGGACGTGGCATGCCCGCCGTGGATGGACTGGTTCCACGGCGGCCTGCAGTTCCAGGTGGAGCACCACCTGTTCCCGCGCCTGCCGCGATGCCACCTCCGCCGGGTGGCGCCGCGGGTGCGGGACCTCTGCCGCGAGCACGGCCTGCCATACGAGCGCTGCGGATTCTGGGAGGCCAACGCGCGCACGCTCAGGACGCTGCGCGACGCCGCCATGCAGGCGCGCGCGGTCACGGCAGCAGGAGGCGCCGCCAAGAACCTCCTCTGGGAGGCCGTCAACACTCAACACCCATGGCTAGGCTAGCTGTTTTTTTTTTTTAACTACTACATGATACTCCAATGCAGTGCAATGCTGATCGATGCAGTTAATCCAAGAGAGAACAAAGAAGTTGTTTTGGTAGAGTGTGTGCTGGTCGCTTGTTCTAGTATGGATGTAAACGCTAGTATTGTTGAGTTGGATGATCCAGCATGGTTCGATTGTGCCAAGCTCGATTGGGCATGAACCTGATGATCCAGTATTGGATTGTAGCTTTCCAAGATTCAAGCAGATTGAGCCCTACGTCCGTTAGAAAGCTAGCGAATTTTGCCAAATAATAGTGGGAAAAAGATATTTCAGTTAGAAGTTTGAAAATTCGAAATATATATCAAGTGCTTAGGAAACATATGATAGAAAAACTAGATGTGCGTTGTTTTGGGTCTATTTCTTATATGAAGTGTTTAAAGTTACGACCGTGCAAAAATATTTTTCGTTACAACCATTAAAAACTAGAGATTTACTATATTTCAGTCGACTGAAATTTTGATGATGCGTCAGTCTGACACGCGTGCGATGTTGATCTCCGTGCCGACGGCTGTCGCGGGGTACCAAGCGCTGGTGACCCCGTGGCAGACGCGGTGTCGTGGCTCGGTGGCGCTCAGTTTCAGCTCCGTGCGTCGTCATGAGTATGCGGCATGAGCCTTGTGGTACAGAGTCGCTCGTGAGTCGTGTCTAGAAACAGCCACACATCTATGGTGCGGTCGCAGGTTGACAGCAGCCACTGGTTCACATTCCATCTCATTTTTTATCCCTCGCTGGGTTTAAGGCGCCGTTGGAAGAGGAAGGTTCAAGACCTGATGACGACTTTGACAAGGTCGTGGAGGCTAGATGCAGGAGTGTGAGTTTAGGTTTGTAATCGCTAGTTTGTCTCTGTTTTTTTTAGTTCTAGAATTGATAAGTGTGTGTCTGTAGTTAGTGTTTGTCTGTATAGATTTTTATGGTCTCGGACAGATAAATGTATGTTTGTAGATTATGTGTCCTTATAATTATTTATGGTAGTATCTGTATGTGTCTTTATCTGTGTAAATTTTTATGGTACTACGACCGATAAGTGTATATCTGTAGTTGTATGTCTTTATGTGTGTCTGCGAGTGTGTGTCTTTATGTTGACTAGCATAGATGTACGTGCAACATACACGTATTGTGAGATGATTAAGCATGTAATAGGAAGGAGAAAAAAGAAAATAAAATTAAAAGAAAGGAGACCTGATTGATTGGCGTCATTCCTTTCTCGTTAAAACCAAGAGAAAGAAAGTAACAGGTGGGTATGGATATAAAATGAGATAAAAAATAAAGAGAGAAAGTGGATGAAACATTTTGCATCTATGGGTTTTGGGCTTTTCCACCCCATTCCAACCTTTTCCAAACTGCGCGGTGGGGCCAGCGTGAGGGGTATACCTATGCCTTTATAGATAAAAAAGATTTTTAGAAAACTTACTCTTTATAGATTAATTGTTTGTGGATGTGTGTTGTGTGTCTTTATAATTATCTATGGTAATGTATGCACGTGTCTTTGTCTGTGTAAATTTTCATGATATTACAACCGATAAGTATATTTCCGTAGAGGTGTATCTTTATGTGTGTCTATAAGATTTTACTATACTAATAAATTTGTTTTTTTATAATAGTGTTTGTTTGTGTCTATGTAAGTTGTTTTTACAGTACTAAAACTAATAAGACTGAATCCAATAGAAATATCTATCCCCACTCTCTAAATACTATTCCAACTATCTTTCTCTCTCAGCATTTATGTCAAACAGTGCAAAACAGTGTTTAGGGAACTCATACACTCTCGTTAGACTCAGGCTAAGTCTACGCCTATGGTCGTGTATCTTTACGTGTGTATTTAGTGTTGGTGTGAATAAATAACTGTTTCCTGTTTTGCTGAGCATCTGTTCTGTTCCACATAACAGAGTAAATAACTGTTTTTCTATTTTTTAGACTGAGGCTATGGTCCGTTGCGTATAAGCAGGAGCAAAAAAATTTCCACGGACAGTAAAATTTAACAGTATCTACTCCGCCTCTGCAACGCCACGGTAGTGGAGCTGGCAATGTATTGCACACTGGCCAGTGGCGGTCCTGACATTTTTGGAGCCCAGAACGAGATTTTTAAATGGGATTCTTACTACTAATTACTAAGAAAAAATGTAGATGTATCCAAAAAAAATGTGTACCTTTTTTATTGTGAAACAAGAGAAAATATTCGTATCCAATCCAAAAACACATAAACTAAGAATATACATATTAGGCATTACCATTGATTCATTTCTTCTAACATATCTAGATGTGACTGTAGTCACAGAACAATGGAACTCTTAATAATTAATCAGATATACCCTGATCTCGCAAAAAAAAATTAATAATGACTGCAGACTGCGCTATATAGTCTGGACTTCTAGGCCGATCGGCAGTGGCTGTTGATCGATCCTTGAAGACTCTCGGTCAAGCTGTTCACTATTTAAATTATCATGTGTAGGTAGTTAAGTTCCTACTTTACTAATCCAGTGTTATACATGAGATACAGAGTGGGGCCCTCGCCTGAGGCGGGTCCGGAGCGGCCGCACTGCTCGACCCTCCTCAGGGCCGGCACTGACCCTGGCTAGGAGTTCGAGCCGGCTTGGAGGAAAGACGAGAGACGCAACCACATTTCATCCGTCGACTCATTTCTAGGGTGCGAAGAGGGACAGCTTTAGACAGCACAAATATAGTTGTCGTCCGTCGACTGACGCAAAAACGATTTCTCAATCAACTGATGTGAAGACAATCCAAAAAACTATTTGAAATTATGATTCTTCTTGAGGTTACTTAATTTTTTACTACAAAATAGACTATATATATGATTAATTCTTGTGCCAAACCAAGTAGGAGTAGTAGCGATGATTAGGGTAGCTATAGTCATAACTTGAATGCTAGTCATAGCGATGATGGACGTCGAGGTCGAGGTCGAGGTAGAAGCCAAACGTGCTCCTCAACGGCTCAACATAGGCGCACCTAGTAGCCCTCTTGTCGAGAGATCGAGGCTTTCCGATCCTGGTGTTTGTCAACAACAAAAAATTGATATGAAGAAAGAAACACAAATGCAGGACGCAAGATATGAAGAATTGATTCTTTAATTAGAGCGCGAAAGAAATTGAGAACATATATACCTTACCATCCATTATATATCCAACGAGCAAGGGAATACGTAATTAAATGATCTTATCCGGATTCAATTTTTTCAGCGCATAGTTCGCGCAGCCATATTGTTGAGATTTACATGGTTTGTTTCTTACAGCTTACAAGATACTCCGTAGTACAACTATGATCAACCAATTGGCCCTCTTTTGCTTCCCCCCACTTGTTGTAATTTTTCACCGTGCGGCGTCGTTGGTCTCAGAAGAAGAAAAAGAAGAAGAAGAAAAGTGAAGGAGTATACTCCTTTTTCTAATTAGGAATGTACTCCTGTTTGCAGTATATACGGATGGTCACACATGAGTCCCATTGCCGAGGGTCGGCGCACGCCGCCGCTTCCACAAATGGGAGAAAAAGCCGGTGATGGTATGGCGCCTACCATTAAATTTGCCCAAATCCTAACCCACGCGCGCAAAGAGCTTTTCGATCTTCATCTTGCAATGCGGGGCATGCATGCACCATCTATCTCTTTTTTTAAATGTGCATCAGCAATGCATGCATGCGTGCTCGCTCGGTCTCGACCCGGTTACAGAGTATATGTATGTATGTGCCATACGGCGCTGGCTCACAGCTTGATCGATCGGTCCCTGCATGCGCTGAGTGAGATGTGGAGCCTCATCGTCTCGGCTGCGTTGTTGGCCGGCGGCGCGCTCCTGTGCCTGCCGTCGCCGGCGGTGGCGGCGCCGAGGTCACCGCCGGGAAGGACGACGACGTTCAGCGTCTTGTCCTTCGGTGCCGCGGCGGACGGGGTCACCGACGATTCGGAGGTACCGTACGTCGTACCTGCAGAATTAATTCAGATGATCGATCGAGAGCTTCCCTTATGTTGTGTCGACTTGATGAGTTCATCCCCTGCTTCCTTCAGGCACTTGCGGCGGCTTGGCGAGTGGCATGCCGAGTCCCGCGCGCCACCGTGCTGCTCCCGTCGGGGCACAGGTTCCTGGTCTCGCCGGTCACGTTCCAAGGCCCCTGCGGCGCAAGGCTCACACTCCAGATCGATGGCACCGTGCTCGCTCCTCCAGGCATGGGTTCCTGGCCGAAGCCCCGGAGGCCGCTCCAGTGGCTCAACTTCAAGTGGCTCCAAGGCTTCAGCATCCAGGGAGCCGGCACGGTCGACGGCCAGAGCATCACTTCGCTGCAGACATCGTCTGCCGGGCACTGGCATTCGTCGTCAGGAGTCAAGCCTACGGTATGACTTATGAGCACACAGGCCAACTGCATATAATTAAGCAATTTTTTTTTTTTTACCTTGACCAATGACCATCATCATCTGGATCCTCGGCTCAACCTTGAGTAAAAATCTTTGGTTTCAGCTAATAAGGTTTTACAGCAGCTTCAATGTTACCGTGCGCAACATCCGGATCAGCAACAGCCCACAGTGCCACCTCAAGTTCGACAGCTCCGGGGGCATCAAGGTGAAGAACATCACCATCGCTTCCCCCGCGGACAGCCCCAACACCGACGGCATCCACCTCCAGAACTCCAGGGACGTCGACATCAGGAGCTCCACCATCGGTTGCGGTAACAAATCACCTTCTTCGCCCTTGCAAATCCCTTTCACCGCGCAGCCTTTTATTAATCTAATCTAATATTTCAGGCGATGACTGCGTGTCCATACAGACTGGGTGCTCAAATGTGCACATGAAGAACATAGTCTGCAATCCGGGCCACGGGATCAGGTGCTCAGTCTATGCAGAATAATCCAAGAGAGATCATTAGTTGTGCTCTGAGCATTGCCTAACGTTTGTTTTACCATACCCATCCATATACATCTTTCTTGGAACGTCGTTGCTGAAGCCTTGGAGGACTTGGGAAGGACAACACTCTGGCATGCGTCTCTGATGTAGTCGCAGAGAACATCATCGTGCAGAACGCTCTGTACGGCGTCAGGATCAAGACATGGCAGGTAAAGATCAAGAACTAGCTCGTCACGCAATGGCTCCTCGCTGCCAGCATCGTAGCACAGGCAATGACATCGTCGTCGTCCTCGATCGAACAGGGAGGCGTGGGCTCCGTGCGGAACATCACCTTCTCCAACGTCAGGGTGGCGAACGTGGCCATTCCCATCGCCATCGACCAGTTCTACTGCGACAGGGGCGCCGGGGCGCGGTGCGCCAACCGGACCGCCGCGGTGGCCATCGACGGCGTGGCGTACCGGCGCGTCGTCGGCACGTACACGTTCCAGCCGGCGCGCCTGGCGTGCAGCGACGCCCGGCCGTGCACCGGCGTCAGCATGGTGGACGTGCGCCTGTCGCCGGCGCCGGGCGCGCCCGCCACCGCAGCGCCGCTGTGCTGGAACTCCTACGGCGAGGCGCGGGGGACGATACAGCCGCTGAGCGTCGGGTGTCTGCAGAGGACCAACGGATATGCGATGCCTCTGACCCAGCCATTTAACTACACATGCTGAGTCCTGTAATTTGGATGGTTTTCAATTGAAAAAAATAGAAGGTTGCATTCTTCTGTACCCCTTTCACATGTGACATGTATGTAATTGATTGGTACTCCCTCCGCTCAAAATTTGTAAGACGAGGTTTGCTTCCACACTACGCTTTAACCGTTTGTATCTCTTTTAAGGCATGTTTGGTTCTGAGGTTCTCTATAGCCCATGGTTAACTGCTAAAAATAGCACCTACGGAACTAAAGAGTCAGCTAGAAAGAACTAAACAGAGTCAGGTAATAATTAGCCACAGTTATCTCATTAGCTGGCTCAACCCAACTAATGGCAACTAATATCACATTCTTATACCTATTAGCTAACATATTGGCCGTAGGAACCAAACATCATCCAGCTAATAGGTTGTCAACTAACAATTAGCTATCTAATTTTATCTAAAATCTACTGGCCACTAATTATCAGCGCTGATGGAACGAAAGAGAGCCTTATATGCCATAGTCCCTCTTTTTATCCATCCACATTCATATGGATATTAATGAATCTAGATGCATATTAAACACATATATATAGAATAATAAATGGATACAGTAGATATCTAGAACCTCTTACAGTTTAAAACAGATGGAGTAGCTTATACGACTATAGAATCATATGGAGGTACTTCTAAATATGAATCCACTGCTTTATATCCCAGTCTACAAACTCTCTGCATAATTACTTGTAAAAAAAAATGAAGTTTGGAAAAAGAAATGTAGTAACCATACAGCTGATACACCATCACATATTCACATGTATGAATTACATTTACTGTATGACTAAAGAACAAATGGTTGACCCCTCAAACATGAGATAAAGAACAGAACAAATAATTTAGGATCAACACAAGTACTAAACAGTTGCCATGCTGCACAATGTAAAAAGCAAGCTTCTAACTCTACCCACTGCTAGTCGCCTAAGTGCGAGATCAAAATCCACATTTGCTGCAAACAGAAGGCTATTATCATGAAACTGCTGCTGTACACTCAGATAAACATTACGTACTTCTACAACACAATACATGCTCACTTTCCATCATCATGGGACCCTACGAAGATTAGAGACAAAATTGTACATCTCTACCAAGTACCAAGTCAATGGTAATCAGTAGATATAAGTTGTCCGATGGACCCGTTCTTCCCATAACTACCACCGCAGGTCTCTGAGAGTAAGACAGTAATCATACTAGGCGCATAAGCGGAGAAAACTGTTCACTATTGCTCTTTCTTCACATCCAATGATCTAAGCTCTTCTAACAATTCCTGATACTTCTTTTTTGCCTCAGCAATTTCAGACCGGAGCTTTTGTTCCTGAAATCATGAGAATGATATTTACGTTTTCTGTAAATCAGTACTTTAAATGCCAAAGTTCTAGAGAGAACATTTAAGGAAAAAGTATGGTTTCACTACAATGCCAAGTTTTAGAGAGAACATTGAGGAGAGATGAAAGAGTCACACCAATTGGGGTTTAGAACTCTAGATACAACCAACAAGATCCAAAACTGCAAACTACATTGCTAGCAAGCAGGGATGCAGGTTCCAATCATTTTGGGACATTGAGTCGACCCAGAAAGTTGATAAAATGAACTTGAATGGCATTCCACACAATCATTTAAGGTGGATAAATGATTAAGAATAGCAATGCCAATCAGATGACCAGAAAACACATAATCTTTCACCAAGACGCAGCTATAATGGCACTAACGTAAACACTAGCACTAGCCCGCCTAGTAAGTTGCTACAAAACAGTAAGAAAGACACATTTTAAGTAAGTCGTGTGGAGAAGGTTATTTCAATGATGATATGATTATGTGAAAAGAGTGTTTGCATCTTGCATCCAATTCCTCAAATGCAGGGTGGGTAAACTCCAAATATACTAGTAAAACTTTCTTTGCATCTCTTCAGCTGTCTAACAGTCTTAAAGGTTGGCAAGAGATGCAAACAAATCCATCGCTAAACTTTCATATTCAAGGCAGCGACACCCACTGCATAATGTCAACTGATTGGAGCAATTACGTCTTTAATGTTATGTATCACGAAGGTGGAAAAAAAATTAGATGCGTTAGTCTATTTGAGGAAGAGATATACCTTCAGGACAAGTTGTTTCTCTGATTCCTTGTATCTTGAGCATCTGAAAAAGAAAAGAAAAAAAAGGAAGTCGTAACAACAAAACTGTCATCCAGTATTTGCAGCTCTGCTATTTTTTATTCAAACATTTTTCCTGAAATCAAGCATTAACATAATAGCGGGTATTTGAAATGCAATTATGCAAAACAATTGGACAAAGGGAAACCACAAGGACGAGGCTGGCACGCAGGACATGAAAAATTAAAGTGTTGCATTTAGCAGGTAACCTGCTGGCTTAAAGCCTATACTAGGCCGAGATAAGATAGTTATTACTTCAAGAAGCCATCTCTTCATGAGATTTCCATTTGTACAAATTACATTGGCATTACCAAGAGAAGTCAGGCATGACAAAACTGCAAACATGAATGAGCAATTGATAACCCTCTTATCAACAAAAGCATTCATATTCCTCAGAAGCTACATTGAGTTGAATTGCACACAGGAATATGCATGTTCTTAACTGTTTACCTCAGTACTTTGTTCCTCAGAAAACTAAGTTACGAAATCGAAGGAAATCATGTATGATAATGTCCAAGGTGCGGCAGTACTTACTCATTACGCAACTTGTCATTCTCCAGGGTCAAAGTCTTGTATTCGCTAAACCGCTTCCGTTGACTAGCATCCTGATGTTGTCGAACACAGAACAAGAACAAACAAACTAGGCATGTAAGTAATCCTTGAAATATTTATATTACATATTGTGATCTGTTGACAAAAACAATTTGCTTCTATATTGTTTGATGGGCTGACAGAAATATGACAGTATTATGGGCTTAACAGCCTTAACATGAATATGCTGATATACACGTCTTTTAGTCTACAGAAAGCCAAGTTCCCAGGATGATGGGATCAAGGAACCAGAATATGGGATGAGGGCCGACATTTAAAAAGAAAACATGATATGAATTGTTTGTTCAATATCTGGAGCGGGCCGACATTTAAAAAGAAAACATAATATGAATTGTTTGTTCAATATCTGGAGCGCAAACCATGCAATTTTGGAATGATAACGTGGAACAATCAGCAAAAATGAAAAATAAAATAAAAGGGAAAAGGGAAGAAGGGAGAGGGACAGGTTCAGCCCAACGACCAGCCAATCACATACACATCACTTCATCCGCTTCCATAAGCCTACATCACTCTGCTCTATCACCGCTGCCATTCAGCAAAAGCTCCTGCCCCTCCTTCCCTCTCAGCAGCAGAAGCTACAAGTCCTCCCTGTCAATCACTCAATCCTCATGCTGCCTCACTGCAACTCACCTCTCAGATGGACCTCCACCTCCCTTCCAGATCTGATGCAGCCCCTGCTGCTTCCCTCCTGGTTCTTGATGCTGCAGCTGACAGTAGGCGGTGCTGTCTTGGCCACTGGCACCAGATCTGGAGGGACAGCGCATCTTGGTCTTGCTGGTCATTTCCCTGCCTCTCACGTAGGAAAAGATGAGGATGCCATCAAGGAAGCTGCCTGCGATGGCTGCAAATGCCCAGGTTCATTCTCCCAGTGGCTGCAGTCGACAATCCATCAGTACGGGACAAAGTTCCACGTTGTCCCGGTTCCTTGTTTTGGGGCAAAGTTCCCAGGATGCTGATTGAACAGGGGATCATTCTGTGTTCCAGGCTGCTAACTCTAGCTTGAGTACGGCAGAAAATGAAATAACTTGGTCCCCCCCCCCCCCCCTTTTTTTCTTTTATTTTGGTTTAGGTGGTGGACATGGGGTTGTAGGCAGCAGACAGAATGGACTTGAGAAAAGCATAAAATCCTTATCATTAAAAAGTTGTCCCCACAGATATCCATTATGACCACTGACCAATGAAAAAAAAAATGAAGTCTTAGCAAGCATAGCAAACACTATGCTAAGGGCATGCAGCCACACTCGCCTCAATTCCTATAACGACAAACAAAAAAGGGCAGCCTTGACAAGGTAAAATGACAAGAAAAAAAGAGCACCCTTGACATTGTAAAACGGCAAACAAAAAGAACAGAGGGAGTATTAATCTTCTTCTGCCTCTGTTAAATACTTACAATTTTATTCGTATGATCTAGCTCATCCTGATCAGCACTGTCTGTCATGGCACCGAAGGAATCAAACTTCCTCTTCAATCCCGCCGCTGCTAAGAGTCAATACATTAATAAACAAAATGAAATTTTATAAAATGAACCTAAAGAGTGGATCAACTCACAGCTCTTAGAAAGAGACTCAAGATTATTGATCTTTTCCCTAGCTGCAGAGGCTGATAATCTAGGTATACCACAGCTGCTTGTTGGAATATCAGACGCAAGTAGCCGAGGTGGAGCACTTGCTGGGGAGCTGCCAGCGTTCATAACATTGGCACGATTAAGTGCACGGGTTGCTTTAGGTAATTTTTTGTTGTCGTAACCAACACGATGGCAATGAAGGTCCCTGCTCAAAGAATTAGTTCAGGAAATTGTAAATGACATTAAGATATCCGTCAAAATAAACACAAGAATGGTATGACAAAAACTAACAGATCAGTAACCAAGAAATCTGTCTCATGGTAGTTAACTAGCTATATTTATCATAAAATCCAACCTAACCCAAGGAAAGATGATGCTAAATTGCTAACATCTAGTTACTATAGATTAGCTAGTATCGCTCAGCTTTGACAAGTTTCTTAGTATACTAGAATGTGTGTGTTGTGATACTCTTCTCTTCTATTAATGTAGTGACACGCAGCTCTCCTGCGTGTTCGAGGAAAAAAAATACTTTTATGCCTTTGTTTTGCTACAACACATGTCAAAAATTCATATTTTCAGTTACAATGGTAAAGCGTTGCTAAAGTTGCTAAAGAAGGTGCAAATCTATGTATCTGTTTCTGTTGGACTTTAGCTTTCATTGGCATACCCTTACAGCACTTGCACACACTCTAGAGGAAAAGAAAAAAGAGACATAAAAGTTGAAGATAATACTAGATCAACAGTTTTATGAAAAAGGTATGGCACAAGTAATTCTATTAGGAAGCATACAAAATGTCATATATCCAGCTTATGAAACTGCACATTGCAGTCCAAAGCATGACATGTGATTGAAATGTTTCGTAGTAACTAGTAAGAAGTGACAAAGGATGCCAGCTATTGTCAGAAATGGCACTCTTTGTTCTGTGCACTATATAAGATAGTACTAGATCAGATTACTGACCATTAAAAGAGAAAAATGAATGCGTTGCTATGCCCAAAAGGCAAGATTCTAAAGGTAACTATTTGACTATTTACAGTTATGAAAGAAACATGCAAAGTGTTCCACTTGGAGCCCTGAGAAATGGTGATAACTTGGGCAATCCACATAGCATAGAATAAAAGGAGGAAGGAACCAAGAGCAGCCACCAGCCTTGTACAAGTTCAAAGCTAATAGGTGCAAACTGCACAAAAGTGTAAATAAAAACTGGATACCAAACGTGAGTCACTCATACTGAAATTGTGGACCGAGCGATAGCATCTTGGTTGAGCCTCGCTGAGATGTTGCCAACCCAAGCTTGTAGTGAGACTACCTCCCTAAGGGCTTGTTCGGTTAATCCCCTTCCCAAGAGGATCAGAGGGTGTTGGGAGGGGTTGAGGGGGATATTGACTTGCAAGGGATTTAATCCCCCTCAATCCACTTCAAACCGAACAAGCCCTGAAGGGTTCCATACTCCCCTCTCTTGAATTGAAAACAAGGAGGGGATGTGGTAGGACTTCTCCTGTAGCGTAGGTTGTATCGGTGGGAGATGACCAGACGTGGCTCGAGCAGGCGACGGCAAGGGGGCGCCGTGCTGTCGCACAGCGGAAGCTAGGGCGAGGTGAGAGATAGACAAGGGCAGCAGCCGATCAACTATTGAGTTGATCCTGCTTGATCGTATCTTTCCATCCAAACTGATATTTATACCTATTACAAACTATTGCCTGATATTTTAGCTAATCAAACCCTATAGCCTTTATGGGCCTAAACTAATTATTCCTGGTATTCTATTCTTGCTGGGCTTCCTGGTCATCTCCTTGCTTTTTGGTCCGGTGGCTATAGGTCTTACCGACATAACAGGATGTGGCTCTTCTCCCCATGGTCGAGTTTAACATAATGGAAATTGAAAAGTGCACATCATTTTTCAGTGTCCTTTCATCTCATCGTCAGGACACTGAATCTTATGACGTCTGTCCTCTCTTGAAGTTTGAGGGTTGCAACAACATACACTGGGGCCAAGCTTTGTAGCAAGTCGCCAAGCAGAACCACAAAGGCTTCAATTCTTTAGTAATTTTGGTCACTTAGTGGATATGGAACCATAGGAATGGTTGCGTCTTTGAGAGGGGCTCTCCTAATTTCAATGTTATTATTCAAGATATAAGGGATGAGGCCAAGCTGCGGTGTATGGCGTGCGCTAAAGTCCTCAATAGCATTTGGCCGTAGCCTTCAGTTGTATAGGTCGCTGGTCGGGTTTTTTTTTTTTTTTCATTTTTCTTTGGTGAGGCCCTGATTTAAACCTTGCCCAAATGGGTGTGTTTAATCTTCTTAAGGTTCCTTTTCTTCTTCTTAACATAATAATGCACAATTCTCCTATGTGTTCGCGAGAAAAAAACTCACAGACACATTCTAAAAAAAGCATTGTTCTTCTTAGCAAATGCAAAGACATACATCCTAATGTAACAGAGCTAGGTCAGCCCCTTGATCCGAACCTTACTCTTGAAATCTTACATGCAAACAACGCTGAAAAGTGAACTCTGCGTTCTCAACAGTACTCTGAAAAGCGCTCATCTTCTGAGCCGCAAATGTGCAGTACAAATTGTGTATGTGTGCACGTGTTTGTTTATATGTTATTTCAAGTGTGCACACGCTTAGCCTTGCGTTATGTACAATGAACTCACAGGCATCTGTTTAGGACTGAGTTTATATAAGATTGGAAATATGACAAATTTGACATCAACATTGAAGATGTTTCAAAAGAACAACTAAAAGCTTTACCAGTATTCATAAGTCATTTCTTTCAAGCGAATCTCAAGCCTTTGATAAAGGACTGACTTCTCGAAATCCTGCTTGTCATGGGTAGGTTTAATAAAGTTGGTCTCCAGAATGCCTGAAAAGACCAACAAAACAAAAGATACATCATTTTATATTCGATATCTTGCTTTGTATAACTCAGTGGAACAATTCTTACCAACAACCCCTCGCCCTTTCCCATATGAGTTGTTTGCAACCTTCCAGAAGGGCTGAAGAAAATTCAGATGTTTGACTTAACCACCAAGTGGAAGCAAAATAAATTTTACCAAGTATGTCATTCTTTTTTTTTTTCTCGAACATACAGGAGAGCTGCTTATCATTATATTAAGAAGAAAATGGGGAAGAGCCCTTACAAACATCACACAAAAAAAAACTTGGCAGTGGGGTTAAGACTACCTCCACAGCTTTCAATTAAGAAGTCGTGAACCACTGGTCCGGTCGAGAAAGGCCACAAACCCTAGTCCCTTGACACACAGATCCACCCCACATGGTTCAGGCCTTAGGCCGTGCTTTGAGACCTATGTCCCTTACACAGGGGCCCACCCACTTGGATCAATTCTTAACATGTGTTAACCAAGGGGCTAGCAAGTGACCTTTTTAACCAGCCTGAAATTTGTTCCCACGGGGATTCGAACTCAGAACCTAGAGGTGCTACTAAGGCTCTACAACCATTGAGCTATAGGCACACACCTACGATGTCATTCTCAAAAACACATATCACCTATATTAGGTTATCAAGTTAATGGCATCCTAAGGAATATTTTTATAGAAGTTGACAGCATAACTAATCAGACAGGGAACACAGAAGTACAATTGATATAATGAAGAAAGTAATATTCTAGGTGTGCTACTCTCTGCTATATACCAAGTTACTTCTCACTTTCTCAGAAATAGCTATTTAGAACTATGCTACTCTCTTCCAAGTTAAAATGAATGCTACTCTCTTCCAAGTTAAAATGACATTTTGGCATACACACCGAGTCTTCCAAACTAAACAAAGATCTGATAAACATGCATATGTTTCCTAGGCTTCAAACTTCAAACAACTATATCCTGATTGAAGCAAACATAGTAAACTAGCAACAGGAAAGGAAGATGAAGTAACATCGTGCACATGTATCATACAAAGTAGAGAGCTCTCACCAATATTAAACGATTTTTGTGATATACATTAAACCCTTGTACATCAATATCTGGTGCACCTTTAACAAATCCTAAGGTTGTGATTACAGATGGCTGCAAAACATGAGGCATATCAGAAAGATATTCTATAAATTAAAATTCTTTTAATATAGTAAATAAAAATAGAACATAAGCTACACTTGCACGCATGACCAAAGAAATCAGAGCATATTTTTTGGAATAAAAATCAGGGAACTGCTCAAGGGCCACTTGATCCATAAGCTAGGGCATATTCATTTCCTCTCTAGGATATAGCCTCACGCAAAAGGCAGGGCGTCAGGTATAAAGAGGCTAAACATCTTATTTACCTAACAACCAAAATGAGTTAAGAGAGAACTAGCATGTTGCTATATATGTGTGACAGGAATTATACCACAGAAAGGGGGCAGTTCTAACAGCATTTCCTCAAGATATGTTAGCAGGGAATATATCGCCGCCCATGGTGGGATGAGGGAAGCAAGGAGAGAAGAGAGGATCGGAAAGTAGGCTGATACCATGAAAGAAGATAGGCAGAATGAGTTTTTTCTATTGCTGTAGGCTGTACTTATACAATGGGTGTATACATGGAAAGGAGCAAAGTCCTCTAATCTAGCCTATTCAATAGCATTACACAGGCTACAAATGTACAGGCAGATTTAACCTGCTATTAATGGCCAAGATATATGCCATGCTAACAAGATCCGTTTGGAAGTTCTTGAATACAGATGTCATGGATGCAAAGTTATAAAAGCTGAAAAAACAAACACCAAGCCAGCCTGGACTATACTTCACAAAAAGGTTGTATTTTGCACTTCATGGGTAAAATTGTGGGCAAAAAACTAGATAAGTCAGGTTTATATCAGGAAACATTATTCATGTGTATTTTCCCCATTTATGATTTTAGTACAAAATTTCATCTAGAAGTCATGCTTCTACAAGTGGCCACCAACACAACAAACTTAAAATAAGGAAATGCACAACCTATTGGTCATTCTAAATAATTGACTGGACAAAGTTTTCTGTTTGTCCTCTTAATGAAAATACACAAAGCTCTCCTGCATAGTCCGAGGAAAAAAAAAAGATATTTCTATTTCATCAGATGAGACGAACCTCGATAACAGCTTGAGTCGATAAAATGATTCATATGATCAAAAGGGTGAAAAAACGCACATGCTTTCCAAATACGATTTACAAGTACCTCTATAAGCCCAGCAATTTGTGGTTTATACAACACACACTCACGATACATCAAATCGTTAACTATATTATGTGGCTCCACATCACGTCCACGTAGGATAATTCTGAAGGTATCAGGTAAATGAAGATACAAGATAGATGCATATGCCTGTTTGAATCAAAAAGAACAATAATGTTACCTCAAGAAAGAAATAAACATTACCAAACCAGTAAATTGGAATCAAATAATCAATACTTAACTCTAAGAGAATAGCGAAGCCGAGTTGATACGTAGTTCTGCATAGCAATCTTCTCCGGCTTATTTGTTTTCACTTTTTTCTGTGCCCCGGTGATGATAATATCCTAGGATAGTAGGCATAGACCAATCGTTCAATGACAAATGATCATAT
The DNA here is from genome assembly GCA_022530915.1 of Paspalum notatum. Lineage (NCBI taxonomy): Eukaryota > Viridiplantae > Streptophyta > Magnoliopsida > Poales > Poaceae > Paspalum > Paspalum notatum. The sequence goes on from CM039686.1 coordinate 20,123,385, forward strand.
AATAAACCCAAAAACAAATGCAAGGCAAGGCAAGACCAATAAAAGAATAAAACATATAGTGTTTATCATTAACACGCTTTCATTAGGTAGCATGTAGTGAGAGTTGCGCATATTATTGTATCAAACACACAAACTGACCAATACTTCTTAAGCATGCATTAAGTCATGCCAGATCCTCAGAATCACCATTTCATGTCTCTAAAAGTAAATTTCCCATGTTGGCAGCACTCTTCACTTGCCTTCCTATTGTGCTCCTCAGTAGCTATCTTACTTTATGATTATGGAACTAAACATCTCTGTTTCAAACGCATCGCCTAGGCATCCAGGTGGTGCCCGCTCGTCATGCGTCGCCTTACCACCTTTGAAACCATTCTAAACACTTGACCGTATTGTTTCCTTCAATTTGAGTGTGGATCTGTGGATCCAAGACATGCCTAAAGGTTTGCTATCAAGGTTTTAGTTAGATAAAATATATGATATCCCTTTTTAGTTAGATAAAAATATATGATATCCCTGTATGGCTAACATATTAAGTACATATCACAACTCACATGGAACTGCTAAAAGACAACCAGAAATGCCTGGTGCACCCATTCCTTGTATAATGCAGAAAGAGATAATGGCACCTTCCCCTCGAGAAAAATCAACATTGGTAACAATAGAAGAGAAGGACATCTACTACATCGGTCCAACAGATCAACAGGATTTCTACATCTCTGGTCCAATTCCATCTGGTTGAGGACATACCAAAGAGTGCTCCAACATTTAAAAAACCACACCTCTTGTCTATCTTACACGGTCAAGGGTGATGGCTACCAAATGAGCTACCTATGAAGGAGAAACCTCATCATTTTTGCTTATTTAGCTCTTTTTGGTTTTCTAGTTCAATCCATGATGCTTTCCTTCTAAATAATGTACTCTTTGAGCAAACGAGCGGTTATTCTCTAGTTTCTCCTTTCTCTACATACTAAAAGAACGAGACCATTAGAACATAAATTTTGTCAATTGTCACTATCGTGTGAGTTATGTTTGGCCATAAAAACCTAGGTATTGCATTAGGTTTGTAATAAAAGGGAAGAAAAAAACTCAGACCTTTAAGCTGATAAAAAAATTGTAAGGAACAATATATGTGAACAGCTATGGAGCTGACAATTGAAAACATCAACGTTAGGCCTGCCAAGGGTTCGGTTCAACCCTTTGGTGAATGCGCTTCGCTCATTAAATTAGCTAGGGGATCAAAGTGGGCCAACCCTAAAAGTAAAAAGGAGCAAAGAGGATCATGATGATCCATGGTGACCCTAGGGTCAAACCTCGCATGCTTCCACGCCGCAGCCTGAGGCGCAAGCGCGCAGCAGGCAAAACCTTGTCGCCGCCTAGCAGGTGCATAGCAGCACAATACCCTACCCATATTAAATGCTTGTTGAGTGATTGGATAGATAAATCAATGCACCTGTGCCTGTGAGTGGCAGCTGCTACATGAGGCGGCACCTCAGCAATTGCTTATGCCAACGTGCTCGCCATGCACTCGCTAGTTCATGCAAGTTTAGAAGTTAGTGTGCTCATACACAAGGTTCGATGCCTGTGCTCCGCGGGTCATTAGCGTCAGGGAAAAACAAAGAGCGGGTTGAACCCTGACCCTAACTTTGCTCAAACGGATCAGAGGTCAGCGGCGCCCTGATTCAGCCCCTTTGCAGGCCAATGCCATCTCACAGCAACTAATATAGCTCTATCAGAGCCCAACATTCCAACAACAACAAAGCCTTTCAATAATCCCACACAAGTTGGGGCAGGCTATAGATGAAATCAAACATGGTCCACCAATAAGAATAAAAAATTAAAGAAAAACCTATATAAAAATATAAAAGGCATTGATAATAGTAATATAATTAGAAGACATAAAAGCCTTGGCCATGGTTCAGACACTCGACTAGATGGTTTGCAAGCATTTTTCTCCAGGGATACCAGAGGCCAACTAACCTTTTTATCGGAGTTAAAATCAAGCTCCACATCTCCATCATCATTCAACCAGAGGTTGAATACAATTATCTTTGTTCCATGATCTCCCATATCATCAAACTGTATCAGAAGTGAATGTGAATCAAACTACGATGTCAATTGGCACTAAACAATAGACACCCACCAAACAATAGGTAGCACATACTCTGCAGGGAGTTGTCTCCTAAATAATTATATGAACTGGGAAATGATTCGGTTAAATTAGAAAGAAAGAACATATATTAACCATTTGTTAAAAGCACATATGCCATGATGTTGCAAACTTAAATGCAGACGTTCAGTTAGAAATAATAAGCACTAACTATCAAACATTATGTAACTATTCTTAACACATTCCTAGAATGCAACGAAAAAATCAAGTAAAAAATTAAGAACTGGTAGAATCATTTTGGCATCATAACATTTTGAAACCACCCCCTTCCTTAGGGCTACTGGTTAATTTGTCACATCTCCGAATGTGGTCATTCTTTACAAGATAATCAGAATCATTCAACAGTCTGCAATAAATATCTCAAATATAAAGACGTGTCTATTACATACTTGTTTAAGCAACTCAGCTTCACTAGCAAAGGGGGACCATTTTAGAAGAATTGCCAAATTAGAAGAGAAGAGCTTCTGATCATGACGCAACATCTGAATATATGAAGTGGTTCTTAAATCGTACTGATAGTCTACCTGCAGGACAGCACAAGGTAACGAGGTGATAGATGAAACTAGAAAAACAGTTCAAATTAACAGAACTTGTAATCAGCTGAAAAAGAAACCATCAAACTCACCGTTGGCACCAACACATCATCGCAACCTGTTTCCATCAAAAAAGTGTAAGAAAGAAGACCGATACTTCTAGTTGGCACCCTACAGAAACAGAAACCTTTTACTTCAGTAGATACATGATCTAGGTGGAAAACATTTAGCAGAGTGAAGAGCTGAACGGAAATCAAGAGGTGTCATCCAATTTAAAATGACACAGCAAATCAACAGCCAAAGTAGTGGGATAGTGGAGCTTAGCATGAGTAGCTGTCTAAACAGCAACCTCCAGTAAATAATGTATAGAAATCACAGCATAAGACAGGAAAGTAGCAAGGACAGAGATTATATGGGTGTGAAGAAGGCAAACGTTGAACTGCATGGTTGAACTTGGGCAGCGGCACAGCGCCGTGACAATGTTGCCGCAAAGGCAAGGCACAGGATACAACGAGATGCCGAGCTTGGGATTAAACTATCTTGATTGCCCAACTCGCGTGTACTGCTTCCATATATATAGTCTCAACCTGGACTCCCTACAAACACAACTCGGACTCTATCCCCAAACTAACTCAAAACTCCTGAACGACTCAAACTGCTAACTGCTGGACTCCCCAACTGCCTGGTGTGCCCCCCGTGCCATCCCCTGGCCGGCACGTCATCGCCGACGCTGATATACTTGACCCCACATGATAATAGAATATTTCCATCATATCAGAATCTAGTGACACTTGTTTCCAGGTACAGAAAAACTGAAAGACAATGCATGCCATCAATTTCCTTCCAGAAATTGTGGTTATAACAGAAATATTTCTACTCAAAAAGGAAGTGGAAAAAGAAAACATTGCAACAGCCCATATGGCCACATCAAACTGATATTAACCAAAATTTCTCCCTGTTCCGCTTCTGTTCCTAAGAACTTTAATAGTGTGTACTCTTTAAAAGGGTAAACAATAGTCAAGTTTACCGAGAGTCCCTTATGTCACTAAAGATAAGGGCAGCATCATAAAATGATTATTTGTAATGTGATGTCGAAAAAGAAAGCTACCAGGATATGTAGGAGGGGGAAGGACCTGTTATTTTGGTTTTGTGTAAAAACAATCACATCTGCTCCAAGCCGCATCGTACTAGTCTTGAAACCATTTCCATCTGATACAAGAAGCAATACAAACTCAATTGGGGGGCAGTGGTGTCAAGACACCTGTTTCACAAGGAAATAGAAGAAATAACACCACAATCATACATTGTCCAATGAAAGCATCAGACTGCTTATCTGAAAATCCAAAGCTCATGCAACGTCTCAGTGCTTCTGGATCCATCCCTCCTCCATCATCTTATCAATGTGAAACAACACAATATTACAATCCAGATAACAGTTCATATGAAATAAATAAATTAACATAATATATATGGCAACCTTGAACCAACAATGAGGGGTTCCCATCCCGTGGGTTTGTAAATTTATTGACACGAACAAATGTCGCCCCATTATTCACCTGAGAGAAAAGATGTCATAAAATCAATAATAATTAGTCTTAGTATTATCTTAGTTTCTTTCTGCTCATGTGACAAAAAAAAAGATCATTAATGATTACCTCATCAATTGCGTTATCAAGAAGCTCAGCAATGGCTGCAGGAAAATGCAGGGAATCAACATTGAACGAATTAGCACACGGATAGTAACATATAAGGCAAAGCAAAGTGAGGAGAATATTAAAACATGCAAGTGTTTTGAACCACAATGCTCTATGCCGCTGATTTGTCCAAAAAAAAGAATGATACAATTGAAAATTGTGTAGTGGGGAACTCCCCACCAGTTTTGCATTGAAAAATTGTGGAAACCAAGATAATAAGCTAGATTGTGAAATGTTAACCAATCCCAAATTCAAGAGTTACCACTATTTTCAAGCATAATCATTGTAAGAAAAAATACCTTCTATATGGCAAAGACAAATGCCCATTTTAGTAATCTAGAATTATTAAAGCACATCTAATGTCTTTTCTGTGTGTTACTGAAGTCAGTAGTTCATTTTGAAGTGAGAGTTCCATTTTCTTAAGTGGAAATACAATAATGATCAAACTACAGATTCACATCAATAGGCATATGCTGTCAACACAGAGAAAAGAATAAGCCAATAGAATCCATATATTCTGGTTGCTTCGGAGTAGTAATCTAGCAAATCCTACTGCGACCCGAGACAATGAAGGCATACCGCCGAAAGCCCACTTGTGGGAAGTGGCATTCGAGTGCAGGAATTTGGGGTTTATCCGCAACCGGTTCCGTCCACCTGCACGCACCACCAAATCGGAAATCTCTCTCAAGCTTGCCAATCAACCCCACCAAAAATTTCAAAGGGAAACGAAGAGACGGCAGAAATTGGGAAGGGGGCGAGATTTCCCGTGCCAATATAAGCCTACCGGGGGAGTCGGCGTCGGGGTTGCGGCGCGCGACGACGTAGTCGCCGGACTTCCAGAACTGGCGGCAGAGGCGCGGCGGCGGGAGCGCCCTGGGCGGCGGCGAGGCGGTGGCCACGGGCACGGGGACGGGCTCCTCGTCCTTCACGGGCACGAGCGCACCGTAGCCCGGGGGGCGAAGCGGAAGCGTAAGCGGGAGCGGCTTCACATCGACGTCGGCGAGCAGGTGCGGCTTGACGTCGGGCGGGGAGGACGGGGCGCGGCGGACGAGGGCGGTGGTGCTGTGCACGGGCTCCTCTTCGTCGTCGCTGGAGAGCTCGATCACCTCGGCGCCGGGGCTCATCGCCGTCGCGGCGTCGGTCGCCGCACACTCTCTCCCCCTTCTTCCCCTGGGAGACTGACTGGGCAAGGGAGCTCGATTTGGGTTTTCGTTGGGCAGCTCCTGGGCGTGGCGTCGGGCCTTGGCTGGGTTGGGTTATTTCCTTGTCTGTGTCACTGCGTCTGCGCACCCGGCGGGCTGGACTGCGCCAAAAGGTCTGCGTCATTTCCATTTCCATTTTCCAGTTCGGGCTACGGCGGATTCGAAATGGCAACGCAGAGCCCGCTTTCTGGACGGGTCATTTTCCTTCCGCAAATAGTGAACAGTACTTCGTAGCACTGCGAGATTGTCGATGATCTGGTTCGCCCATGTATCCAGTTCTGGCGTTTACCTCACTCTTTTGCTAGCGTCTTCCTCATGGGTGCTCCGTTCCGTAGGAGTTTTGGACTACGCAGACACCACAAAGTCAATTCTGTGATCGAAGCGTATTCCGCTCGCTCCCCTCTGCAGGTGTCGATGGGGAATTGGAATTCTCCGCCGAGTTCCAATATCCCATACAAATCCCTGCGAAGTTATACTCGTCCCCATCCCCATACCCACCATGCTAATAAGATTTATCTCATCCTCACCTCCATTAGGTATCGGGTCTCCATCGGAGTTCCATCTTCGAAGTGTAAACAACTACACCGCACCCAACATCGGCACATCACCAATGAATCTGACATATAAACAATCAAAATTAATTATCCAGTTATACAAAACAGCCAAAACAAAATGGCATGTTAAAGACATAAAAGGTGACATGCTCACAACTTACTTCGCAAAAATATGGTCCACCAAGTAATTTAGAATAGAAACGATCGAAATAGTAACCTATTTAATCCAACACAAGTTTTTGAACTCAAGCAAAGTAGGAAAGATAAAAGCTTGTATGGGGTGTCGCCAGCTCATTGGGCCTTAAAGGGTCGGGAGAGGTAGAGTCAGTTGTTGTTAGGATAAATTCAGCTTGGCTATTGGGTTACACGCCTAATTCTACTAGATGAATATTACCCGTGGGTTATGGGGTTCAGACTATACTTCCATATACCTAGACCCACACTACCCAATGGGGCTTCGCATGCCAATTTTCCTTTTATTTTTTTCCTCTTTCATTTTTTCCTTCTTCCCATGTTTATCTATCTTTCGTCATTTTGTCTTCTTTCTATATTCTTAACTTCTACATCATGTGCATAAGTTTCAACTAGATAATAATTATATGTATTAAGAAGTACGATCATAAATTAAATGTATAAATTTTTATCGTACTTGAAAAAAGTTATGCTTAATGAAAAATTATAATCATAAATTGTCCATGTATAAGTTCTAAAGTTGTCGAGCACCAAAAAAACTTATTTGTATAGAGAATTATAATCACAAGTCATAGTAATAAGTTGGTTGTATAAATTTGGTTATGGAAGGGCAACAACTATCTCACGACTTCACTTGGGTCTCTTCGATGGTAGACTAGATGTTGTCGTAGGTGTTATAGCTCGAGACAATTCTGATGGGACAGACCCTTGAGTCTTAGTTAGGCCCACGAAGAGGCTTGTCCGAATAAAACAGGCAAAGAAAGAGCTGGAAATACGCCGACGGGCCTATCTCGCCACAAAATGTTATAAGTGGAGAGTGCTGAGAGACAGACTAGAGAAATTGGACCAACAAAAAGTGTTGTACTGGCGACAAAGTGCGCATGTGCATTGGCTACGAAGCGGTGACCGCAATAAAAAATTTCACAAATACGCTTAAGAGAGGAAAAGAAGAAATAAAATAAAAAAACTAGTGAAAGATAATGGGTATGTCGTGACAGAGGTGGGAGAAATTATGAAATTGGTTATTGATTTCTATAGCACTTTGTTCGCATCAAATGTGGGAGACAGGTTTGAGGAGCTCTTACAATATGTGCCGCTAAAAGTCGATGCTGGTATGAATGATTATCTGTCAAAGGAGTATTCTGATTTGGAAATCAAACAAGCACTTGATGGCATGGGTGATTTCAAAGCACGAGGAATAGATGGCATGACAGCAGGGATGAAAACGGTCGGAAACGATCGGAAGAAACTTAAATTGTTTTTAGTTTTATATTTTTTCGGAAACGGAATCGAAAACGATATTGCTGAAAACGAGTCCGGTGTCGGTATTACGGAAACTTCGGGAACGAAACTATCCGATCGAGAATAGTCCGATATTGGTCGGAAGTCGATAATTTATAATTTGGAAAACAGCTAGTCAATATTACACAAAATAACAAAAATCACCGCATATTACATACCAAATCTAATAGTACAACTCAAAACGATGAAACAATTCAAATCCATAAATATGATTACTAATTCACCATCCCTGTATACGCCAATATAGATGGCCGAGTAAACAAAGTCTGACCTGAAGGTAGATAGTAGAAGTGTGAATGATGGATGATAATTAATGGCATTGTGTTGCGTATATACTTTGATACTATACTGCTAAAAAGGGTATATTATCATCGGTAATTACCGCCAAAATACGGTAAAACCTGGAAACGATCGGAAATAGAAAAAATCATTTTCATTTCTGTTTTTGTATTTTTTTTTACTGTTACTGTTTCCATTTTTTCGGTTTCCGTTATCACCATTTTACCCAAAATCAGAGTAAAACCTCAAAAACGAGCCCCGGTTAAACGAAATTTTGGTTATGGTTTTCATCCCTACGTGCCAGCCCTCTTCTACGAGAAGTATTGGGAAACGGTGGGCGAGAAAGTTTCTACTAAGGTCTGGAATATGCTGAAGTGAGGGGATATGCCAAAGGGATAGAATGACACCGTTGTTGTCTTGATTCCTAAGGTGCAAAACCCAGAAAAATTAAAAAATTTGAGACCAATCAGCCTATGTAATGCAGTGTACAAGATTGCTTCCAAGGTGATTGCTAACACACTCAAAAATATTCTGCCTGATATTATATCTCTATATCAGAGTGCGTTCGTCCCTGGACGGCTCATTACTCTTAATGTCTTGTTAGTTATGAATTCAAGCACCACATTCAACAAAAGAGAAAGGCTAAGGTGGACATACTGTTGCGAAATTGGACATGAGCGAGGCGTACCCTTGCGTGGAATGGAGTTTTTTTGGAGAAGATGGTAAAATTGGGATTCCGAAGAGAATGGGTAGATGTAATCATGAAATTTATATCTTCCGTCACGTATCGTTTCAGAGTGAATGGCGTCTTAACTGATGAAGTTACTCCTCTGCGTGGTTTGCGACAAGGAGATCCTCTCTCTCCTTATTTATTTTTGGTCTGTGCTGAAGCCTTCTCTTGCTTGTTGAATAGCACCGAGGAACATGGTGATCTAGTTGGAATCTTATCTATAAAATCTAAATAGATGAAGCCCACTCAAAGTTATTAACTCTTATTTCTCTTGGCATGCAGCCTATCCACGTACATCATCACCTAGACACATCACTTAGATTTTCAACCATCTGATCTTTGGCAGTCATTCCTCGCTACCCGTGGGATTTCTATACAGCATCAATGGTTTTTTTTTCTAATGCAGCCATTACTCAAATCAATTACCGAGTTATTGCCTCTCCACAATGGTTCTACTATTGAAACAGACTAATTATGTCCCTTTCCATTGCATTATCCCTCTATCTAATTACCCACTCTTGCTTGGCTGGGCTCCTCTCCCGTGTATTCTAGCAGCAAGCTTCAATTACTTGCTACAATAATGCTGCCACAATTGGAAAATCAAGAGCCCTTTATCCACCACATGCTGCCACCACCATCAGACAATCAAGAGCCCATTCATAATTCCACCATTCCCCTTGAAATTCCTTCCAACAAGAGCCCTTTATTCACCGCATGCAAGACTCGCATATGCTACAACACACTGCAGTAACTTGCTGCATGCAAGCCCCACAGTAATGCCACCACCATCAAACAATCAAGAGCCCATTCATAATTCCACCATTCCCCTTGAAATTCCACACCACATGCACTCTTTGACATTGATATTCCTTGCATTGAGACTATATATCCCATGCCAATTTGCATATTCCATCACCACACCAAAGAAAGAGGCTGAGCTTTTGACAAAAAACATAGAAAAGTCATCTATGTCTCAATGTCTCCATGCAGATATATCAATGGCCACCAATGCCAACTCTTTGCTTCGATTGTCAGCTATTAGTTAGTTTTCTGAGAATTTAGTAGTCTTCCATTCTTCATTGGTTTTTTTAGATTTAGGTTTTAGCCAAGTGTGAGAAAAAAAAATCAACACAGCAGCCATGAATCATGTAGGTATCTCATGCATGACTTCAAGCGATCTGGGCATCTGGTAAAGTTACTATAGTGTGCTATTATTTTGGCCTCCACAAAGGTTCTATAGATATACTTTTATTTAGTTCAATTAACCTTTGATCCACTCATTTGTGCTAATTCTCCTCTTGGAATTTGGTTCATGACATTAACTAATATATTTGATTTGTTTCCAATTCTCATCTCTGACCTTATTGGAATGCATGTTACGTCTTCATTGTATTATATTAAGTTGTTGTTTGTGTCATCTCTAATGTTTTTACCATTTCCCTCTCATTATGCATGCAATGTACAGCTAAATACTAAAAGTGTAACGATGGACGGTTAAATATAGAATTTTATTCAACTCCTACTAGATGGTGGTATTCCAACATGCTTTCAGATTTATGTTATTTGTGGTATTCCAACATGCATTTAGATATATGTTAGCAATAATCATCATAAATTAATCTACAATTCCCGCAACAACACGCGGGGAATTCACGTAGTACATCTATATAGATGGAGGCCACTAAATTCATATCTCAACATGCAAGCTATCCACATCATCATCTACTAAGAAGCCACGTCATCATCCACTAGGACACTCTATTAATGTCTTTCGCCGATCTTCTATGAGTAATAACATTCATGCATGCAATTATTTGTCCTTTCGATGACTTCGCCATAAAATTTCTGCAACGTAAATATAAAGATGATCAATCATTTAAAAGTCAATTTCTCTCAACAAAGATGAATAAGTTATCAAGTATAATGTGTTTAGAAAATAATATGTTTAAAAATAATAAGTCATAGATGATCAATCATTTAAAAGTCAATCTCTCTCAACTAAGATGAATAAGTTATCAAATATAATGTGTTTGAAAAAATAGTACGTTCAAAATAATGTGTCACAGATAATCAATCATTTAAAAGTCAATCTTTAGTGAATAAGTTATCAAGTACAATGTGTTTAAAAAATAGTAAATTCAAAAATAATGTACTTAAAAAATATTGTCGTACTAGATGATCCATCATTTAAAAGTCAATCTCTTTAAACTAAGATAAATAAGCTATCATCTGTATTAAAAAATGGTGTCATACATATACATTAGTATATTTTTACTTTCAAAATCCACATCATCTTTGAGTTCACTAATTTAGAAATCATGTCACTTTAAAAATTTTCGCAGACCCCGCAACGTGCCGATTAAGTTGAATTCTACTTTCCACATATTATTTATTTTTCTATTAGCCTAAATTTTCTATTAATAAGGATTGTCAAATACCTGTTCAAGTCACTCTCCTCTTCGGTTTACTATACAATTATATTTTTTCTCTCAAACGTATATACACAGATGAACCCATCTTGCTTTAGTCATTGCAATTCATTCAGTAGAACAAGTTGAAGTTACTCCCTACATCTCACATTCATTCATGTATTAATATTTACACTTTCTCAATGAAAGATTTCGAATTATATGAATGAACTTGTCTTTCTTACCCAAATAATTATATAATATCCACATATGCAAAACAGCAGGAGATAAAAGGACAGTTAAATGGAGTTCTCTGTGCAATTCTTTGATTCACGTATTGTTAGAAAGCACACCCAAAGGTAATAAGTTGTCATCACTAGAGATGTATTGCTTATGCTATAATGAAATATCCACTCCACAAATCTTTTTAGTTATTTTAATTGCATAGGTTTATTAGAATTATTGTTAAAGGTTGAGTATTGACTGATCCAAGGCAGTTCTATTGTTCTATTTTCTCTGCCAAATGAACATTTGAATCAATATTATTTTTTTCTTAAAAAAATATTGAAATCACTCTTTAAATCCCGTAGCAAAACGCGCGGAGAAATCACCTAGTTAAATTATGTAATGGCGCACCGAGTGTTAACCACCTTCTGTTTGCTACTAATTCGCTGGTCCTCCTTAAAACTAATGAAAGGAGTGCACAACACCTGCAACATGTCCTAACACTTTATGAGGTATGCTCGGGGCAAACTATAAATAAAGAAAAAAATTTCTGTCATGTTCGGCAAGAATACTGGTGCAGCAGCAAGACACCAATTCATGCCTGCTATGAGCACTAACGCGGAGGCATGGAATGAAAAGCACCTTGGCCAACCGGTGTACATGGGGAAATAAAAAACAGACCTTCTCATATTTAAAGGATAGGGTTTTGCAGAAGATTGGAAGGAGAAGCTGCTATCTAAAACAGGTAAGGAGGTACTGATAAACGCTCTTGCACAGGCCATCCCAACTTATGCCATGTCATGTTTTGACCTCACCAAAGGTTTGTGTGATGAGATAAGCTCCATGATTTGCAAATATTGGTGGGCTGCACAAGATAATGAAAAGAAAATGCACTGGGTTGCATGGAAAGACATGTGTCAGCAAAAAAAGAAAGGAGGTCTAGGTTATATGGATTTGCACATATTTAATTTGGCGATGCTAGCAAGACAAGGCTGGAGACTTTTGATGAATCCTGAATCCTTGTGTGCTCAGGTTTTGAAGGCCAAGTATTTTGCAAATGGAAGCTTGTTGTAGGCAGTAGAGAGGCCAGGAATATCGTATTCTTGGAGGAGCTTTTTGCGCGGTGTACAAGCACTAAGTGTCTGTTTGTTTCCCTGCGTAACCCTCTGTCTAGTCTTACTGGATGCATACTTTCAATGTTTGTTTTCCTGTACATGTGCCTTATGCAAGCTTAAGCAATGCAAAGAGGGCCTTTAGGTTGCATTCCTAGAAACCCAAAATCAGACGTGCATCTAGTGCAGGCCATGGTGTGCAGCTTGCTTGCACCCGCAGTGCACGCTTCTTTCCCCGTCGCCCTCTCTCCTTTCCCCATCACCTCTCCTCGCCGTCTCTCCCGCTGCCGCCCTGTCAGTGGTTGCTGGGAAGGAAAGAGGGGGACGAAGTCGAGATCTGCAAGTTCCTCGTCGGCGATGGCAAGGCGGGCTCGATGGCCTGTGTGCTTGCTCCCCGTCACCGTTGCCTCACCTCACCTCCTCTCCTTCCCCATCGCTGCTCCTCACCGCCGTCCCCGCCATCGCCTCTCCTCTCCTTTCCCCATTGCCTATCCTTGCCGCCTCTCCTGCCACCGCCCTACCAGCTGCCACCAGGGAGGAATTTGCCTCGCGCGGCGGCGGTCAGCGAAGAGGAGGAGGAGCCGAGGCACTCGATCAGGGAGGCGTGGGACTTAGTCACGGCGACACCATGGCCAGACCGACAAGGACACGGCAGCGCGAGCCCGCCCGACACGACGGTTGTGGCCAAGCACCACAGCGCGGGGAAAGACGGCGCCGCAGCAGTGGCGTGACCGCCAAGGCCGGCCCCGGCGGTAAGGGGATAACATGGAGCAAGGGAAGGCAGATCCGGCGCCAAGTCCCGCTGCAAACGCATGGTGGTTTTGCGATGAGTCGTCACCATCGTGTCGACGCCGCCGCACCGTTTCCACTGCCGCCGCCAAGGCGCCACGTCGGATTGGAGGGGAAGGGGCACCGTCAGCCCAACCCATTGGCGTGTAGGGAAACAAACAAAGCCTAACAAGTGCAATGGGCCAATGTAGGTAAACAAACACAAACTTCCCCAGACCGGATATGATATGTAGTGCAAACAAGCACTGGAATGTCGCATATCTTAATCCTGCATCCACTATGCCTGCATATATGCTAATACAGGCCACCCCTAGTGTAGGGAAACAAACAAACCCTAAAAAATGGCCATATCTGGAGAGTTGGAGATGGCACAAATATTCAGATTTGGTGTGATCCGTGGATTCCAAATGTCATCACACGACACCCAAGCACACCAAGAGGCAGAACTATCCTCTCACGGGTTTCAAAATTGATCGACCCTACTAATGGATCTTGGGATAGGGAGTTGGTGAACGATGTGTTTTGGGAGGAAGATGCAAAACACATTCTAGCCATTCCTATTATGCCACAGATGGAGGATACTATAGCATGACATTTTGGCCCTAAGGGAGTCTTCTTAGTCAAATCAACATACCAAGAAATTGAAGACAAGGAAGAATGAGAATAGAAATATCAAAAGGGTGAGTTAAGTGTTGCATTAGGTTTGGATGGAATTTTAGATTGGAGGAAATTTTGGGCAATTGATGCTATGCCAAAGGTCAAGCAATTCCTTTGGAGATTAGCCAAAATAGCTTACCATGGAAGGCAAACATCAATAGAAGAGGAATACAGGTGGATACTCATTCCCGGTTTGTTGGAGAATGGATGAGGATGGAGGCCATTGCTTTCTTAAATGTAATTATGTTAAGAAATGTCAGAGGATGATGTGTCTTGAGCATGTCAGAACAAGTTCGCCAGAAGCAACCACATCAGCGCACATGATGTGTATGATCCTTGAATGGGAAGTTAATGAAAGGTTGAATATTGTTGCTCTTTTGTGGGCATGGTGGGATGCGAGAAACAAGACAAATGCGGAAGAACAACATATGACTTGCGAGGATGTTATCCATAAGGCGACAGTGATGGTGACTGACATGTTAACCATGGGAAGAAATATGCCAAAACAAGATACTACATTAAGAAACATATGGGTTCGGTCACTAGAGGACAAGCTAAAGGTTAATTGTGATGGTGCCTTTGTCCAGTCAGAAAAAATTGGTGGGTGGGGTTTTGTGATCAGAAACCATGATGGGGAGGGTGTGTTAGCAGGTGCAGGTCATTTACAGGACGTATCTGATGTCTTATGCACATAGGCTCATGCCTGTTTGGCGGCATTGGATGCGGCGGCTGAGCATGGCATTTCTAGAATGATTCTAGAGACAGACTCACTATCACTTGTTTCTGGTCTTCAAACTGCAGTGTTTGATGAAGCGGCAAATGGAGTTCTTCTCTGTGGTATTCGCGAATCGTGAGCTCATTCAGGAGCACTTCGTTGAGGTTGAGGTGTGTCATGTACCAAGACAATGTAATGGGCGCGCGCCTATGTTAGCCAATCTTGGGCTTAGTAGGGACTCGAATCTTCCAGCTATGTGGAGTGATCCCCTCCTAGAGTTTGTAATTCGCTCGATGTCTAGTGATATCACTGATCACAGTCATGAATAAAGTTGTGATGGCTTTGAGTGTCAAAAAAAATGCCACGGCTCGAGACTGAGGGGCGTTGAGGGACATAGCTCCATGCTATGTGAAGATGGCAAGGGAGGAGTCCGGTCAGAGCCAATCGAGGTGTAGCTACTCCTTGGGGGCTATAGCATGCCTTTATGAGGAGTCAGGGGTGACTCGCTACTCGGTGTTGAGTGATTATCAATGTAGGAGGCCTTTTGATTGAGATAGGTAGACTTACCAAGCTTCACGTTCCGTGGAGACGCGTGATTTCTCAACTTATGGTGTGCATGTATATGGATGGCATGGTTATCAATGACAAGTGGCTTGAGATCGGGGAGGATAGGGACTAATGGACACTGCGATGGCATGAGGCTTGTGAATATGGGTCTTAAGCGGCTAGGCCTCATGCTTGGTGTGCTTATTATGATTTTGGTGCTTTAAGTAACAGCGTGGTCCGATGGTACACATAGAACGGTTCGGTCATTAGAAACGGACAAGTGAAGGTCCAACTGTGGCTAGCCTAGGACTCTGGTTGTACACATTGGATGGTCCGGTGGTGTACACACCAAACGGTCTGGTGCTACAACGGACCGTCCAGTGAGAGCTAACTACGAGCTGTAGCTTTCTCCCAATGACTAGTTTCGAGGTTTGGGTTATTTATACCCTTGTCCCGGCCTCCATTGTATGGTTGGTGACTTCTAACTTATTATAGTGTTAAGACACATTCTTGAGAGCCCAATTAATCAAGAGAGCATAGAGTACATACTTTTGACGTAGCTAGTGCTTGTGAGCTCTTACTTATGCCTTGCTTAGCACATAGCCATTGTTGTGATCAAGTGTTGTGGTGAGATTTGTGAATATCTTAGCATCCGTGCTTGCGCACACGAAGACTTGTAAGTGTGGGGCTTGTAGTCTTGCGAGGCACTCCGGATTGTGGAGTGATCGACACCTTGATTGTGAGAAGGAGAGATACCCTTGACATTTTGGCCAAAGCTCACCTTGGTGGAGATGGCTCAGATAGCATCCAAGAGAGGCTTGTAGAAGACCCTAATTATGAGTGGGTGTGAACAGAAGATATAGGAATATCTGACCAGTAGCAACTCGGTTGGGTCTCTGGATATCCTCGGTACACACCCACACGATCCCTTCTCTCACGTAGTCTGCGACTACGGCCTCACCCACTCAAGGGTAGAGGATTGTCGAGGTTGTTGCAGCCTTTCGAATCCTTCTCGCGGAGCTACCCCGTTGTTTCCACTATGGGAAGCTTTTGGCCAAAACGCCGAGGGCCTTCCTCCCTCTAAGGTGGCGGCCACTCCACACTTCGGAGGGTCTCGCTAGACTACAAGCCCACACTTACAAAGGATAAACATGCACACAGGCACGGATACTAGACAAATAGGCCTAAGCCAAGATGTTAACTAGCTCCCGCTATGCCGGGATGTGTCTATTTGCTCATATGGTGGTTGGGCTCACAAATGTGGTTGCTACACTTCAAATGGGCATGGGAAATGTGTATCAACACTAGTATGAGCTCAGGAGTCACCAACCATAAGGTGGAGGCTGGGCATGGGGATATTTATAGGCCACACCTCCAAACTAGCAGTTCAGAGCCTTCTCCCCTTTTCCTACGTGACCACCGTACAGTTCGGTGGTACACCACCGGACGGTCCGGTGCATATAATCGGCTAGCCGTTGGAGTCGACCGTTGGACTGGGCAGTCGACCGTTGGAGCCATCGAACGGTCCGGTGGTACACCACCGGATGGTCCGGTGGGTGCTGACGCTGGGTCTTCGACTTGAGATGCCCTTAGTCTATAACATCTAGTGGTACCACCGGACTGTCTGACGGTGAGCCACCGGACTGTCCGGTGCCTTCAGCTCTAGGACTTGGTCGATTCTTCCTTCTCAGCCTATAATGTCGAGTGGACCGTCCGGTGGTACACCACCGGACCGTTCGGTACCAGGTCTTCAAGCCTTCAATCTCGGGCTTCTTCTTCTTTCTAGTTCATCCGATGGGGCTCTATTTGACCTTCTAATGGCCCAAAAAATCAGGACCGTCGAGTCAGGACACTCGCTTGCAATTTGATGGCGGCTTGGGTATTCACTTATGTCTTTTAGAACCTCTTTTGAGGTGTTTGTACCCCCAAGTCCGCCTTTTTCACCCTGGGCCTTAAGCAAAGACACTTGTACACAAATATTAGTCTCATGGCACGTGTTGTCACTTCAACTACCAAAATCACATTAAGGAACTAAGCACAAGGCTGAAAGGATCAAGATGTCCAAGGAGGGTGAATTGTACTTCTAATTTCGAAACTCAAAATTAAATCCTATCACACAAGTCTCAATTCACCTTGGTGCCTAATCAAATGATCCTAATGAACTACACGCACACAAAGTTTGCAACCTAGAGCCAAGCATGCAATTCTAGAAAAGTAAAGAGCGGAAAGTAAATGCGGAAATGTAAAGAGAAGACACAAGGATTTTTTTCTGAGGTTCGGGGAGACACACGGTCTCTACCCCTACTCCTCGTTTGGCGCCCCTCACAAGGCTTTGCTCTCGCGGGCTCCTCGTAAGGATCCCGGCCTCAAACCTCGCAAGGAATGAGGTTGGCAAAGTGACCTTCGCAAAGGTCAAGCAACCCCTTGATCCGCGGACCAAGTGCTCTCTTCTTGATGAAGCTCTTCTCCGCTCCGGACCGGCGAGCTTGAACCGGTTACACTCCCTTCACAAAGGGCTTGCTCCGCTTCTCCCACAAGCTTTGGGAGCTCGCGAAACGCACGACCGCAACCGTCTAGGTGATCGCAATCACCAAGAGTAACAAGCTTTGGCTTCACTTGATTCAACTCCAATCAAGGAGTTTTCTTCTCTTCAAGTCTCTTGCCCAAAGCTCAAGATTTTGTATGGAATTGGTGGTGTAAATGACTTTTGAGTGTATGCGAGTGTTCCTGGGTTCAAAAGGTAGCAATTGAGGGGAGGGAGAGCCTTTAAATAGGGTGGAGCTCCAAAACTAGCTGTTGGGGAGCTCCAACCATTTTTCTGCATACCCACCGAACAGTCCGGTGCATTGCCACCGGACAGTCCGGTGGTATATAAAATTCAAAATCCCGTTTCGCGCCAAGGGCCTTAGAGCCACCGAACAGTCCGGTGGAGAGTTTTGCAAAGCCCACTTAGCATCCCCTCAGTTTATATCGTCCGGTGGTCCATTTCGCCTGGGACGAAGGAAAACACAGCCCTCAGTTTATATCGTCCGGTGGTGGCACCGGACAATCCGGTGGTGATCCACCGGACAGTCCGGTGGCTATTAAAGCTCAGCCGATCGACATAACCTTAGCGCTAAGTTTTTGCGCCACCAGACAGTCCGGTGGTGAGCCACCGGACAGTCCGGTGGTACATAAAAATTTGGTTTTCAGCGCTGTTTTCAAACGAAGTTTTGTAAAGCTTTCGGAGGGCTTTCTCTTGACTTATTTGACAAAGGTGAGTGTGTTTTGGCATGTTTTAAGGTGCTTGAGCTTTAGGACATAGATACACTCGAAAGTTAGAGAATTCTCGAAATGGAATGACTCAAGCTGCTCACCTCAACCCCTCTTGATAGTACGGCTCGACTAAAGCTTAGCAAAATGAAAACTAAGTGCCCTTCTTCACCTTTTGGCACTTAGAGCTAGGGAAACACTCGATCTTCTTGCTAGCTCGATTAAACCACAAGCCATCCATTAGAATTTGAAATTGGGGGTCTCTTTTAATCAACCAATGAGCTCAAATACTAATACAAAACCTTCAAAGCATGAACTCATTAGTGAACGACATTAGGTTGTCATTAATCACCGAAACATCTACCTCTTAGGGCTTGTTTCTCACAAAGGCTTATGACCCATTTTCCTTACAAAGGGAGATCAATGTCGACACCAAAGCAAGGGCGAGGATGTGGTGTTCCAACACTGGCATCAGTTGAGTTGCAAGGATATGCGGGTGTAGTAACGTCGACGTTGTCTTGGCGGGACTACACTAGGTCAGAACGACTTAGGTCTAGGCTTTGTGGTGAAGGGATGCACGTTAAAGCCATGTGATTTGATGGTCTGGCCTCAAAACCATTGAATGAACTGTTTTGAAACTTGGGCCTCAAAACTACCTAGTAGGTCAATTTGATGGTTTAGGCCTCAAAACCATTGAGGATGAGATGTGTGGGCCAAGTCATGGAGGAGTCGTGGCGGTGAGGCCATAGTGGTGTTGTTATCGAAAGGTTTGGTGGGTTTCACCTCAACACCACCACCCAACTTTGATTTTACAGTTTCCCTCAAAATTGTGGATGTGTTTCTCGAATGCACTTCAAAACTACGGGCGTAGGCTTCGAGAAGGTGTGGCTCATCGAAGTGTTTGCGTCAATCCTAAGGGAACTGTCATCGCTGTTCGATCAAGTCTCATATATATTTCTGACTTTTCACCTACGAGCCTTCTAGCTTAAGTGCCTAGTGCAGCGGTATTTTGAGTTATTAGGAAAAGGTTTATAAATGTGGGTGATGGCTGATATTTAAAGTCACCAGTCCCAATTGGAAACATCAAAATAGAGTCCAGATGTGACTTGAATGTCCGTTTTCGTGTGGTGTGCTGCTCCAGTCCGAAGTGAGCTTGCGAATAAATTCAAAAGCCATTTGGATTCAGATTAAATTTGTTTCATCAACTTAGGAAAGGTGGACGGAATCTTTAGGTAGGAAAAACCCTCCTCTCTTATTATTATTGCTAGACTAGAAAATATGCTCGTGCGTTACAACGAGTCAAGATGAGTAGAGCTCCCCACATATGCACCACTGCAACTTCTTTTTATGTGATTTACGGTGACATGCTGACTGCAACCCAAACTTGGAACTGCCTCCTTTTGGTTTATGCCCTAATGGCAAGATGCAAGTTTGAAGGAAGGGCGAAGGGAGACGCGAGAACTGGAGCCACAGGGGACGAGTGCGACACCGTCCCAGATCTGAGGGCATTATTCTGTCCCGAGACGATCCCGCCCCTTCTTGTCCCCAACCAAACAACTGCAAAAAAGGATCCATCCCATCCCATCCCACCTCGTCCCCTCGACCAAACGCCATCTAAAAGTACCGCATCATCCTGACCCTTTTGCCTTGTGCCCGAGCGGTGGCCACACCGGATTGAAGAGAGGAAGAAGAGGGAGTCTGGGTAAAGAAACAAGTTTGGATCGGCCTCGGTGTGGGAGAAGAGGGGGGTTTGCTGGTGTCCTCCCAGGGACACTCTTTGCCCCTATCGTTGGAACCTTGGCCGGCGGGCATAGCAGCCTTGGAGGCCTGATGATGGGAATGGTAGAGGAGCCATGCAACATGGCGTCCACGTCCTACGGAGGGGACTCTCGAGCTGTGGACTCTACTACAACCTGAAGGTAGGACCGACGCCTAAGAGGAGGGGGGTGAATTAGGATTTCTAAAAACAAGGCTCACTAAAAACTACAACTACTAAGCAAAACCTATGCAAGTAAATCTAGCTATGTGCACTAAGGTTTTGCTAAGTGTTGCTACTTCTACCGTGGCCAAGTCTTGCAACCTAGTTCCACCTAGAAACTAACTTATCAAGCTAGTCTAGGAAAGTAAGCACACAAATTGCAAGAATGTAAATGCGGAAGCTAAAGAGATGGGTTAGAGAATGCAAACTCCCGATGACGATGATGGTAGCACACGGTGAGGACACGGCGATGTTTTTTCCGAGGTTCGGGGAGACTCGCGGTCTCTACCCCCCCTACGTCCTCGTTGGTGCTCCACTAAGGGCTTTGCACTCGCGTAGTCCTCAAAGGAATACGGCCTCGCCCTTTGCAAGGGTGGAGGTTGGCAAAGTGACTTCTGAGGAAGTCAAGCCACCACGGTCGGGTCTCCGGATATCCTCGGTACACACCCACCCGAACATATCTCTCGCGTGGTCCTCCCGTACCACGGCCTCGCCCGCACAGGGGTAGAGGATGGATAGGTCGCTGGGGTCTTTCGAGTCCTTCTCGCGGAGCTACCCCGCCGTCTCCACTAAGGGAAGCTTTGGCCAAAACGCCGAGGGCCTTCCTCCCTCTCACAAGGTGGTGGCGGCCACTCCACACTCCGGAGGGTCTCGCAAGACTTACAGCCGCACTTGATACAAGGTGGTGCTCGCAGGCACGTATACTAGACAAATAGGCCTAAGCCAAGATGCTAACAAGCTCTTGCTATGCCGGGATGTGTCTATTTGCTCATATAGTGGTTGGGCTCTCAAATGTGGTTGCTACACTTCAAATGGGCATGGAAATGTGTCTCAACACTTGTGCTAGGCTCAGGATGCTTCAACCATAATGGGGAGGCTGGCCAAGGGGGTATACATAGCCTCCACCTCCAAAACTAGCCGTTGGAGGCAAGTTTCACCACCGGACTGTCCGGTGCGTGTAAACTTCGCTGTCTCCAGTCGACCGTTGCACTGGGAAATATAGCCGTTGGAGCCACCGGACTGTTCGGTGGCACCACCGGACTGTCCGACGGTGAGCCATCGGACTGTCCGGTGCGTTGTAGCGCCGGTTCTTCACTTGTGATGCTCCTCGATCTATATCGTCCGGTGGCACCGTCGGACTGTCCGGTGGTGGGTTTTGTCCCGGACTTCGCCCCGTCCTTCTCGGTCTATATCGTCCGGTGGTGAGCCACCGGACTGTTCGGTGCATGAAAATTTGCACCGGTTCTTCAGCTTTTGGCTTGGCTCCTTGTAGGCACCGGATTGTCCGGTGCTGCACCACCGGACTGTCCGGTGCATGCTTTTCTTCTGTTCTTGAGCCTAAAAATCGGCCCGCTGACCGGTCAGCGGGACCGCCGAGTCAGGACCTTTGCTTTCAATTTGATAGCGGCTTGGGTCTTTTCTTGTGTCTTTTAGATCCTCCTTTGAGATGTTTGTACCTCAAATCCACCAATTAGACCCTGAGACTTTATACAAAAACACTTGCACCCACCAAAATCATATATGGGGACTAAGCACAAGGCTTAGGGCCTATTTTCCTTACACAACCAATACACTCGGACGCCCGCAATGGACCTAGACTCAGAATTTATACGTGTGGTGTGGTGGACGAAAAATAGGTAAAGATTAGGCAGTACTGTAGGAGGTACACATACAACTTTGAGTATACAGATACTGATCGGATGCTGAATATTCAGACTTGAATACAAATACAAACATATAATTAATATATTTACCATTTACACCCTAGATCCGTTTATCTGAATCAAACTTGTGAAAAAGATACAAGATGAGATAACAAAATAGGAATGAGCCAGCGTGGAAGAAGATGAAACAACATAAATGACAAAGCGAATTGGTAAGGCAAGGGCACCCGTCATTGTCTCTCTGCACTATTTCACCCGGCAAACTCACTAAGAGGGACTGGAATCCACAGTAAGAAATGGTGGCACATGTACGCAGGCTCACGACACGTGATGAGCACTGTGGGCACCTACCATTGAGCAGGAGCGGCACCGGGCACATATGAGACAACACAGGACATATGAGACTGACGTAAATGCGCTGGAAGTCAGGGATTTCACCCAGAAATCACAAAGCCAACGGGTGGCATCCGTTATTGTTCCTAAGCACTACTTCACCGGGCAGGCTCACCCACAAGAACTAGAATCCACATGAAGAAACGTTAGCACACATTGGCAGGCTTACGACAGCTAATGAATCGATTGACGTGTAGGCAGCTAGCGTTGAGCGGGAGTGGCGTTGAGCACAAGGCAACACAGGATACACATGGCCGACATGCGTTGGGAAGCCGGGGATTTCACCCGACTTAAAAAGAGACTCACCTAGAAGGACTAGAATCCACATGAAGAGATAATCGTCACACGTAGTCAAGCTCACTCTAGATGACGAGCTGTCTTGTGCGCACCTAGCGTTGAGCGGGAGTAGCGTTGGACACAGGGTAACATAGGACACACGTGGCCGACATAAATGCGCTGAGAATCCCGTGATTTCACCCGAGTTTAAGATCTGCTTAGGCACATGCGTTGAGCCAGAGTGGCATTGAAGACGGGGCAACACATGATACACGTGGCCGACATGTGCTCGGAAGCAGAGGATTTCACCCGATTTAAAAGAGGCTCACCCAAAAGGACTAGAATCCACGCGAAGAGATGTCGGCACACATAGTTAGGGGGCGTTTGGCAGCGCTCCGCTCCGTGATTCCACGGAGTGAATCCGGAGCGGGCTGCCAAACGGGAAAAAAACGAATCGCTCCCATGCGGGAGCGCAGCGAATCGATCCGCCATTTTCTTCAGGCGCGAGGGAGCGGAAAAAGCCCACTTCCCCGGCTCCCTCCTTCGCTCCGCGCCCTCGCATCCACCCGCCAAGCAGCCCCGTCGTCCCCATGTCAGCCTGCCGGCGCGTACCCTCGGCTCCACCCGCTAGATCACCCTCGCCTCCGGCCGCCGGGGCTTGATTCGCGGTGAAGGGGCTCAATTCGCGCCACCAGACCTCGATTCGCGCCGGCCCGGGCTCCATTCGCGCCACCTCGGGCTCCATTAGCGCCGCCGAGGATCCAATCGCGCGGCCCGAGGAGGGGGACCGGCGGGGAGGAGGAGCGGCGAGGCAGCTGGCGCCGGCGGGGAGGAGGACCGGTGGGGCAGCTCGCGCCGGCGGGAAGGAGTACCGGTGGGGCAGCTCGTGCCGGCAGGGAGGAGGAGCGGCGGGGCAGCTCATGCCGGCGGGGAGGAGGAACGGAGGGGCAGCTCATGCCGGCGGGGAGGAGGAGCGGAGGGGCAGTTCGTGCCGCGTGGGGAGGAGGACGGGCAGGTCAGCGCGCGCCGGTGGGGAGGCAGCCGATGCGGTGAGCGGTGGCGGAGGTGGACAAGGCAGCTGCCGGAGATAAGCTCGAGAGAGCGGGGTAGGGGAAGAGAGAGAACGAGATGGAATCACTTCACACAGACAGCCAAGCACCATCAAACTGATTCGCTCCTACTAAAGAATCACTCGAAATCACTCCACCAGAGAATCAACTCCCGCAACTGAACAGGGAGTAGAGCTCTACCAAACGGGCCCCTAAGCTCACTGCACATGATGAGTTGTTTTATGTGCACCTAGCTTTGAGCGGAAGTGGTGTCGGACACAAAGACACACGTGGCAGACATAAATGCGCCGAGAACCCGGGGATTTCCCCAGTTTTTTTGAGCTCAAGGGGATTTCACCGGTTTTTTTGAGCTCAGGGGGATTTCACCAGTTAATTAACGATCTGCTTATTCTGAGTTGAACAAGTGCGACAGTCCGAGAGAAGTTGGGCCACTTTGGGCCTGAGCCTGAGTTGGAAAAGGAAAACAATTCGAGCTTGACCATCCACGAGCACCACCACCTCAAAAAAAAAAAAAAATCCACGAGCACCAAAAAATCGCAATAAAACGAGAGAGAGACACAGCGAAATTAGGGCAGCAAAAGGACACGAGCCGAGACCCTCGCCTCTTCCTGCCCCTCGCCGCCGCCGCAGTAGCACCCACCATCTCGGCCGTCCTCGGCGGCCTCCGCCACCCAGGCGTCGCCGGAGACCACAGATCCGGCTGGATCTGATGTCGGGCGGGACTGTTTCGTCCGGGCGCGCGGCCCCGCGGTACGCTCCGGATGACCCGTCGCTGCCCAAGCCGTGGCGCGGCCTCGTCGACGGCACCACCGGCTACCTCTACTACTGGAACCCCGAGACCAACATCACGCAGTACGAGCGGCCCACGGCCCCCGAGGATCAGCTCCTGCCGCCCCCGCCCCCGCTGCCTCCTCCGCCTCCCCGGAGCCGCGACCGCCGTGACAGGTCCCGATCCCGCACCCCGCCCCGGCGCGACCACAGGGACCGCGACCGCGACCGCGACAGGCGCCACGACGAGCACGCGTCCTCCAAGTCGGCGTCTTCCCACCACCATGCTGTTCCGGCCGCCGCCGCCGCCGCCGCCCCCGCCCCCGCCGATCCGTCCACGGAAGCATACCGCCGCCGCCATGAGATCACCGTCACGGTATGAATTCTGTGCCGACACCTCCTGTGGAATCTTAGATGCAGATCGAGCTCGTACCACAATGACATATTTCTGCCCGTTCCAGGGGGATAACGTGCCTACTCCGATAACTTCATTTGAGGCTGGTGGCTTCCCCTCCGAAATCCTGAAGGAGGTATGAAAATCAGTTGTTGACCCCCCTTTAACCCATGATCTAACCCTAACCTAACAGAGTCGCGGGCGAGGGATCAAGATCTTCCAATGTGGCGAGCGCTTGATGGGCCGTGGACATGTGCTCCAGCTGCTTGCTTCTTTCTATTTATTTCCTTGATTGTGCTAAATCAGGGCTGGCTATGAGAACCGACTGCTTATCTCCATCTCTGTGGCAGATACGATATCTGCTCCAAGGTGGAGCTAATGTCGTATGCTGCCTCACGCGCCCCTGGCCAATAGTGCGACGGGCTGAGGGCCGGTCTTGATGGAGCTGTCGAGGGTGGGGTGAACGCCCGAGGCTGCTCGCTCCCTCCCCAGGGGCCTGCCCATGGCGCGAAGGGGCACCCACTCGCGGTGCCCACGGTGGCCGACTCGTTGCTCTGCGTCCAGCTCTTGGAAGAGGCTCCTCGCATGGACGATGGGCCTCTTCTGGTGCTCGGCCCGTGGAGGTCTGGCCCATGCTGTCAACGCCCATCCGTATATAGGATTGGGTGGCAGGTGCTGGAAGAGGCCCTGTGGATGAACGATCCATGGCTGAGAGAGCCTCCAGGGACTCTGTTAGAGCCTTTTCTACTTCGCCTTGTGCACGCAAGTCTACACGTTGTGGGCGCACTTTATTTGTATGAACTTAAATGTCCTCATGCATTGTCTTTATTTGCGCAACGAAGAGTTAAAAAGGGGAAATTTTTTATCATGTTTAGGCGGAATATATTAATTCTGCTGTCCTTACTTTACTCGTTTGTTGCTCCCCCACCCCCACCTTTTCTTGTTTCCAGATCCAACGTGCTGGATTTGCAAGCCCGACACCTATCCAAGCCCAGTCATGGCCAATTGCTATGCAGAGTCAAGATGTTGTAGCTATTGCAAAGACTGGATCTGGCAAAACTCTTGGGTATCTACTACCTGGATTTATGCATATTAAGCGCCTGCAGAACAGCACAAGGAATGGCCCAACAGTGCTAGTTTTGGCGCCAACAAGGGAACTTGCAACACAGATTCTGGATGAAGCAGTTAAATTTGGGAGATCATCGAGAATTTCCTGCACGGTTTGTTCCTTCTGTTTCTATTTTATAATACACAAATGGTCATGCACTATATGTTTTACATAACCTGGATATAAATATTTTTAATTCAAGAATAAATTTTGGAGAAACCATAAAACTGTTGACCCAAAGTTTTCAATACCATGGTTTTATATGGGTCATGACAGAACAATAGTATTTCTCCTCCATACCAAAACCGTAGTATTCTAGGAAGTGTTTGGTTCCATAGCCAATACCATGGTTTTGAATACATAGTTCTTGCAAAAGCTCCCAAACACCTTTTGGCTCAAATACCATAGTATTCTCAAATATCATAGTATTGTCTTGAAAACCATAAAAATACTTTGTTGCCAAACAGGCAGTGTTGAAGCTATATTTTGAATTATGATGCTGTACTGTAGATATGTTTCTCATGGTTTGAGCTCAGTGTCATCTCTGGTTTATATTTTTCAATAGTCTGATCAGTGATTTTTTTTATCTGTCTATAGTGCCTATATGGTGGTGCTCCTAAAGGTCCTCAGTTGAGAGATTTAGATAGAGGGGTTGATGTTGTTGTTGCAACACCTGGAAGGTTAAATGACATACTAGAGATGCGAAGGGTGAGCCTTAAGCAAGTGTCATATCTTGTTCTGGATGAGGCTGATCGAATGTTGGACATGGGCTTTGAGCCACAAATACGGAAGATAGTGAAAGAGATACCTCATCGTCGGCAAACCCTTATGTACACTGCTACTTGGCCCAAGGAGGTCCGGAGGATTGCAGATGATCTTCTTGTACATCCTGTCCAGGTGACAATTGGAAGTGTTGATGAACTTGTTGCTAATAGTGCTATTACTCAGGTATGTATGATGCATTATGAGATGCATGGACAGTAGTTGTTCTGTTCTTAATTATTTGTTACCCAAATAATCCTACATTAACTGTTCCTGTTATCTCTGCTCTGTGCAGCATGTAGAGGTGATAACACCCTCTGAAAAGCAACGGCGTCTGGAGCAAATATTGCGATCCCAGGATTCAGGTTCAAAAGTATTGATATTTTGTACCACCAAGAGGATGTGTGACCAACTTGCGAGGTCACTCACCAGGCAGTTTGGAGCTTCGGCCATTCATGGCGACAAGTCCCAAAGTGAAAGAGAGAAAGTTCTGAATCATTTTCGATCTGGGCGGTCTCCTATTTTGGTTGCAACAGATGTTGCTGCGCGAGGTCTGGACATCAAAGATATCAGGTTAGACTTGCCTTTTGGTTCTCTGTTATGCATTTTACCTTCTCTGTTATGCATTTTACCTTTTGACTTCTAATATCATGCTACGAAGAAATATTGAAAAAGCAATCTGCTTGGGTAATCATCAGTAACACATGCATATGTTGACACCATGCTGTGTGTCCGTTTGTCTCATCTACATTAGAGATTGCTGATTATTTAACTGATATTGATTATATTTTCCAGAAAATGTACTGATCCAAAATCATTTTGCATCGATTGCATAAAGTCAGTGCCGTGCGCATAATCTTATGAAAAAATTGTTATTTTATTTGTCATATTTATAGTATGCCTATGCATTACTTTTATGTATTGTACTCTGGTCGAATATACAAGTAGTTGCGACCAGATGTGGCTATTCAATTTCTGAAGAAACTTTATGTCCTAAGACAAGAAAAGCTTGCCAGAGGGATTAATTGATTTCCATTATTAAAAGTATAAGGAAGCTTGAATGATCATTGCTATCACTGCTCACAAACTGCTGAATTTATTGGAGAAAGAATACATTACCTGTTTGCATCGGTCACTGTTCACCTTGTGGCTTTGCGGATCCTCTTGGTCAGGGTTTACATCAAAATTAGTGAAGTACTGTTTGTTTTCTTTACATTAAAACTTAGTAAAGTACATTTGTTTTCTTTACACAGGGTTGTGATCAACTATGACTTCCCCACTGGCGTTGAAGACTATGTTCACAGGATAGGCAGGACAGGAAGGGCTGGTGCCACTGGTGTAGCTTATACATTTTTCTGTGATCAGGATTCAAAATATGCTGCTGACCTAATCAAAATTCTGGAAGGGGCAAACCAACGGGTACCCCGTGATTTAGAGGACATGGCTTCTCGTGGTGGTGGGCGAGGCAGGAAGCGTAACCGTTGGGCATCACACTCCGACAGGGGCGGTTCTCGTTCTGAACTGGACAGGTACAGCGGTAGAGATGGACTGGCATCTTCTGGGAGATCAGAGAGTGGTCGAGGCAGTCGTGGAAAGGATGATTATGGTGGCCGTGGCAGGTACATTTGCGACCAGTGCTTTTACCTGAATTAACCATTTTTCTGTTGTGATAGGCCTGTTTTTAAATTACAGGCCAGACATGCTGCATATTAGCATATTCTAATTAAAGGATTAATCTTTCTTTAAGCCAAGAGGTGCAGAAGCCTACTGTGCACCAAATTGGAGAAATTGAAAACCTATTTGCTGCAATTGTTCATGGACCTGCTCAAAATCGAGTTGTTTTAGTTTTTTTTGAATAACCCTATACGTGATTATATTTCAAATTAGTAACAATTGTAGTATGCCTGAGGCATGCTTTATTGTTCTGATTTGTGGCGCCTTTAGTGCAAATGCAGACCCTTGCTGATTTCATGACACTGACAGGTATGACTATGGTGAAACTGACGGGCGGTCCCGCAGATCTGCTAGAGGTCGCAGTAGAAGCCGCAGCAGAAGCAATAGTAGAAGCCGTAGCCCAAGTCCTAAGAGGCCACGCCGTCATGAGGCTACCCGTAGCAGGACTAGGAGTCGTAGCCGGAGCAGGACTAAGAGTCGGAGCAGGAGCAGGAGCAGGAGCTATAGCAGAAACCACCGTGCTAGCCGCAGCAGGAGCCGTAGCCCTGTTGCTAGCCGTAGGTATGAAAAGACTGCTGCTGTCTCTGGATCTGCTAGGCCTAACTCAGGGCATACAGAGCACAAAAGCCCTCCAAGATCCCATTCTGGGAGTGACCATGTAAACCACCATGACCACAAGGATGACCATCAAATGGAAGATGGGAAGATGGAAAAGGTTGATCTTGATGGCTCTCCCAGCCCCCAAAATGACAAGTCTGCTCCATATAGTCCTGTCGACAATGGCAAAGCCAGTGGCTCAATGAGCCCCAATGTTAATCAAGAGGCTGATGCCAAGTCTGTCGAAGCTTCTGAGAAGCTTAACCCTGCATCTCCAGTCAACCACAGAAAGAGCAGAGATGATGAAGAGGAAGGTATCATAGATGAGGATGGGGAGATAGCAGATGATCCTCTGGCAAGTGCTGCACCTGCCCAGAACGGAGATAACTGATTGTGTCGACATAGAATGGCTGTGTGCCCCCCTTTATCTGTTTGTGACAACCAAACTGTTATTTTTAAGCATACTGTAGCGATTCACTATCTACAACAGTCAAGAGTGCAGAATGCATTGTATCTCATCAAAACATAATAGCTGTCGTATGGCTGCAGAACACATTATGTTATACTGTTCAGTTTGTGTGAACCTAAGCTGGGGATGTATACCATGTTATGTTATTTTGATGGCATTATAGCTGAAGTTCAGCGTTCTGTCGGTTTACGTTGCGAGTCAGCCTACGGTGGTGACGTTGTCAGATCTTGCATTGCCTCTGTTTTACGTTTACAGTCAGGCTATTTTCACCAGAATGTATCCAAATGTATCTACACTATTAAAAAGCAATTTTTCAGAAAATATATTTTTTTTACCTAGGATGACGCATACCTCCGCGTGCAGTTTTGAGAGGTTGGAAAATGATGGAAAGGTTCAAAACACAGATACAAAATGTTTTTACCATTTCATCTTTTTTTCTCACCTTATTTTGTATTCATATCCGCTTATTACTTTTTTTTTTGTTGTCAATCAGGTCTCCTTTTTAATTTGTTTTTTACTTCCTCTCACAACACGTGTGTTGCACCACTATTTTAAACTTCTTTCTGTTTGCACGGAATGTCCATCTAAATGCAAAATAGTGTTTTGGGTACTCTAGGGTCTGATTGGTTGCCTGGACGAGGCTCGGCCAGGCTCGCCAGGTGCAAGATCCGCTTGATTGGTAGGGTGGATGGAGTTTCGGGCCTGGCTCGCGGCGTGCAAAAGCAAGCGTTGGGCCTGGCTCCGCGGGTGCGAGAAAATCGGCCGTATCCCATGGGCCTGGCCGGCGCGATGCGCGGGTGGGTGGATGGGGAGGGTGCATGTGAGAGGGAATTGACTCTCGTTCTGTCAGATGCAGCCAACCAAACAAAGTCCCACTGTGGCCCGGCCCAAGAGCTGCAGGCAACCAAACATGGCCTCTTGCATGCGTATAGCCTGGCCACGGAGGGCCAGGATGGTAGATACGAGCCAGGCCACGCTCATCCGGGCAACCAATCACGCCCCTAATGAACACCATTGGTGAAAACAGCCTCATTTTCTTAGCTCACCCATTAGTATTTAAGAAGAATCTAAGGGCCACATGTGACTTTTTTTCTCGCTTGGAGTGTTTCTGTATCAGTGTCGGATCATGTACCATGGTAATTAATCCAGGATTACATTTGCATTCCGTAACTTTTTTCGCTTGAACCTTTTATGTATCAGTGTGGGATCATGTACCATGGTAATTAATCGAGAGAATTACTTCCTTGACCTAAAAAAACTACTACTTATTCCTTGGCATAAGAATTCTAAAATTTTTCTATATGGCCAAAAAGTTTGATCTCGTTTTTTCTTTGACCTTTCCGTTACTTTAGGGGTCTAACGGGGTTAAGTGCATTACATTTCTGCCCCGCTTTTCCTTTTCTCCTCCATCTCATTCTATCCTCTTCCTCACGCTCGATCCTAGGCCGAGAGCCTCGCCGTAGCCGAGCCCGGCCATGCCCCTGTCAGGGCCTGCTCCGCCTGCCTCCGTCATGCCTCGCTGTCGCCGGCTAGCGGGGACGCGCTGTGGTGACCGCGCGTTGCCGCACCTCCCCTTCCGCGCCTCCTCCGGTCGAGCCTCCTTGGACCGCTCGTAGCCTGACCGTCCCATGCGCGCGCCTTGCCGCGGCTGAGCCTGGCTAGGCCCCCCATCTTGCCTGCTCCGCCCGCTTCCGCCGTGCTTCGCCGCCGCCGACCGGCAGGGGCCGCGGCAGCGGCTGGCAAGGGCATGCGGCGCGAGGGGCCGCGGCGACCGTGCGTTGCCGCGCCGCAGTGGCGAAGCTAGAGCAAACTAGAAAGGGGTGCAACTGGCTTGTAGGTGCATAAACATTAGTTGTTGGAGGTGCATATATGGTGAAAAATTACATATGATCACTGTTTTCTCAAAATTTGAGGGGATGCATCCCCCCACACTATATGTAGCTTCGCTCCTGCCGCGCCCTCCCTTCCCCGCCTCCTCCGACCGCACCGTAGCTCGACCATGCGTCCTCCCGTCTCCGGGCACGCGCCGCTACACGCCCCCACCAGGTCCTCCTCGGCCACGCGCTGCTGCACCACCCCATCCCTACCTTTGGCTAGGAGGCGCCACGGGCGAGGGTGTGACCTCGAGCGTGGGCGAGGATGGAGGCGGCGGCCATCGGAGCACAACAGCACAGGAGAGGGAGAAAGAAAGGAACCAGGGGCTACCGTGTCTTTTTACACTACATTTAGCACTGTTGGACTCCCAAAGTAACAAAAGGAGAAAGAAACTAATCAAAATTTTTGGCCAGATAGAAAAGTTTTAGAATTCTTAGGCCAAGGAAGAAGCGGTAGTTTTTTTGAGCCAAGGAAGTAATTCTCTCTAATTAATCCAGGAATACATTTGCGTTCTATAACATTCAGAACTGGGGTGATCCTCCCTCCAGCGCACAGTATGAATTTATTCGGTGCAAAATAGCAATAATCAATGGAACATAAAACACATACAATTCATGTCATATAGACGTTTCTGGCAACGAACCCATCAAGATTACAGGACTGCTATTTTTTGGTCTCCAAAGTTTATCTGGCCTTGCTTTCGAGAGAATATCAGAGAAAAACCCAGAGGATGAGTAAGACGTAGGTTGTATGGATTCAGTTGATGGCATGCCCGTGCCACTATGTATAGCTTGCTCAAGCGCTGCTACATTCCTGCCTGTGCTGGAAGCCTTACCGCAAGGGCAAACACTGATCTTCCTAAAGCATTGCTTGTGGAAAATTGACGCACACAAACTGCACTTTGTAGCTTCATCTTCCTACAGCAATTGTAACAGATTTTCTCATTAATGAATTAAAGCTGAAAGAATTAGAAAGCAAAGACTTGGCAGAGTACCTGAAAGGGGAATATAAGAGATGTGGGGTCATCACAAGCTTGTCGAGCAGCACAAGGCACACCGGCGTCATAGCACACAAGGCATTGCTCAGTGATGTGCTCAAGTATTCTGTTTGATATGGTCTGCACCTTAACTGGAAGTGCTGTTTGAAGCAAATGTAATGCGTATCAGTGGTGTAACTATTCACCAAGAACATGATTATACCATTTGAAGGAGTCTGATAGATCAAGCATAAAGACATAATTCTTCAATTGTGATCTGTGGTGTATGTAATTGGAATATTCTACTGCAGTTTTCTATCATCCTAAATAATGGAGCAGCATATATAGATGCAATTTTAAGACAAACCCTGTTTTATGGATGTACTTATCAGAATTTAACTTTAGCAGCAACATGTTGCATAGATGTCTACAGTCCATACACAGTTTTGAAATAAAATCTTCTAAAAATGAATGGTACCTGCAAAAGCTCCTTTTGAAAGATCAACGAGGTCACGAAGTGCAAAGAAGTCATTCCCATCAAGAAGGTATCTTCGAACGCCTAGTCCTTTAAGTACAGAGTTCCGGAAAGGACATTGGACACAAGGAAGCATAGCTGCTATTTTCTTCCGGACACTCATGATATTAAGCAGAGTTGGCACTTTAGAGAATAGGAAAGGATTGACTGCACTCACACAGAGCATAGGCTGAAAATGCAAATCACCATTTCTTAATGCCAAGAAAGTATGGAAGTGGTTTCATAGTTTAAACTAGCATGTTTCTAAACTATATAGATAAACAATACAGAATTTAAGTTATAACTACCTGATCATAGATTGAGTCTAAATATGCTTTTGCTAGTTGTGAAATTGGATATGGTGAAAAATCCCAGTGGTGCAAAACTCTTGCTGGCAGAACTGCAGTGTCATTTGTGTGACAAGAAGCACAAAATAATTGGCCAGTGTAAGAACAAAACCGAGGTTTGTTCCATCCAATAGTTTGAGCAAGTTCTTGCAGCAATGTTTGTCCAGCATCCAAATGCCGATGACATCCGGCACAGTTGTAGTGCTGTAACTCCAACAGCTGTCTGGTTGACTTCCATGGCCTATCCTCCACAATAAGCGATATTTTCTTGCCCATTGAGGTAGAATCATCACGTAAACCTCCATTGCAGTCTGAATCTTTGGAATTTAGATCGCTGCTTCGCTTTTGCAAAGCTCGTGGAATGAGAGTTTTCAAAAAGCTATTATATTCATACCCAGGCCTCCCAGGTGACAAAAAATTAACCAAAGGGGTGGGCATTCCAAACGGATAACTCGATGCTAGCAAACAGCGCAAGCAGTCCTGAATGAGGCCACTTCTTTCACTGACGACATCCGGAGACGCATTCCCAAATATTTTACTTGATTCCCTTTCAACATTTTCCCATGTGGGGGGAAGGCTCAAACCTCTCCCATAGAAGAAATCCTTAAGTTGCCGATAAAGTGCATAAAATTCACGGTACCGTCGCTCAATTTCCCATTCGTCTTCACCACTCCTCACTTTTAACAAATAAACAGTGTATTCTTTGACACCAACCATCCGCTCACCAAAAGACACATCCCCAGTTCTCTGCTTTGCCCCCACAACTTCTACCCAATCAATCCTTGAAGGATACTGAGCAAGATGGTATACATAGGCGTCATCTGTACCAGAAGTAGAGGCAGTAGTGCTGCCATCTCTGAAATGGTGAGCCTGGCGACCGTTACTCTTGCGATTATCCACAAAAGATCCATTTTCATGTGGCTCCCCTGAGTTGAGCAAAATCTGCTCCATCTCTTGGACCATATCATCGAACAAATCATTGTCATCAAAGCTGTCCACCTATAGTTAGTAGATTATGTCAATCCAACAATGTGGTGAACACACTGCAATTTGAATGATTAAAGGAGCTACAAGTCATATATTTTCTTTTAGCGTATGAGACTTGCTAAACCAAGTGTGTACTTGAGCACATGTATCTATGTGGAATACACGATCCCATCAAATAAAGAAGCGTTAAACCAATATCCTTATTTAACATAAAAAACCACAGCTGCATGAGTCTGACATTTGATATAGAGCAATCTGCACATTTGTGTTTGGTTACTGGGCTAGCAACTAGCATTGAAGCACCTTTTCCAATCAACTCGAGACTAGCTAAAGGGAGATGTGGTTAGAAATGCATGTGTATTTAACTACTGTTCCTATACGTTTGCTTTTAAAACTCCAAGAACATAGGCCAGAATAGTCGCTAAAGCCTAGAGGTTTATACCAAGCTATTTTTTAGTTTAGCAGCTTTGGTCCCTTCCAACTTCCTCACGCAAGCTAGCCATAGCATTTTGAAGGGCATAATCCAAATTTGGGAGTCGAAACACTCAAAACATCCTAAAACTGGCACCTACAGGAGGAACTACATTAACAAATGCTGCTAGACATCAATCCCGACCAAGCTGACCACGTCAGGACATGAAAGATCGACAACTATGCCTCTCAATTCACATCTTTTAATCAGCTAACTGAAGCACTAGCGAACCCACCTGGTTGTGATTCGGGTTCTGGGGAACAGCCGGTGAGTCAGGACTCGACCCCTGCCGCGCGAGGGCGTCGGTTCCAGGTGCGGCAGGACTAGCACCGGCTTCAGGCCGCGACTGCCCCGGCGCCTGTGCCTGGAGGCGGCTGACATGGTGGTTCTTGGGGAACCCGGCGATGGCCGGGTGATCGTCAAGGAGGAGGAGATCCATCTGGTGGTCCCAGAAGTCGGAGGAGGGGAGGAGGGTGGCGAGCGAGCTGGGCGTGCCGAGGGCGGAGTTGGCGCTGCAGTACCTGTCATCCTCGGCGTCCGATCCGGCCGCCGAGGAGTCTTCTGACGCGTTGCCGCCGGAGGATCGCTGGGGCGGCTCCATGCCGGTCTGGACTATGTCCGGACCCTGGCCCGCCCGCCGTAGCTGTCTGCAGCTAGGGATTGGCGATGTCGTTCCGCTTCCTGGTGGAAGAACACTAGGACTTGCACTAAGGTCCCTGTATTTTTGTCCATTTCAAATTTAACAGAAGCGCCAGCTCAGGTCCACCGTCCATGCCATACCACACTGGATCTGATCTGCTGAGCTCAGTAGCGCGTCTACTGCATTGTTTATATTTCAAACCTTACCATGTGTGTATAATGTTGATGCATTGTACATATCTATACACATATTATGGTGATCTCATCCTAAAAACATGGCTATCTGCACTCGTTATTATACTCTAAAATATCGTTTTTTATATAGATGTGGTTTTACCATCATCAAAATTGTTTTTCTATATTGATTTCTTCTATGTATGTGGTACTCTATATCATATACACTATATTAACAATCTAATTTTATACTATTTCCCATCCTATCCCTGCTCTCTATCCAAAATTTCCTTCGTTCCACCAGTCTTGTCCTTCACACCTCCTTTGCCCAAGGCGGCGACGTCCTCCTAGTTCTCGTCTGTCCTCCTTGTCCTTCCTCCTTTAGCCATCCGACCCACCTCCTCTGTACCCATGTTGCCCTACGAAGGTTGCATGGATCTCTGCCTCCATCTCATCAAACCTGCCTCACTCTCGGTTTAGTTAACTCCTCTCCAACTCTGCCACCCCTCTTCCGCATGGGTGCAATGTAGCTAGGCACCTCACCTATCCCCATTCACAAGCGACGGTGGCACACGCTTCTACGCGTGAGCCGTGAGGCGAGTATAGGGGGCTCTGCTTCGGTTGTGCCACAACAAGGTGAGACATGGCAGTGTGCATATATACCTTTGCTGCTTCACACATCAACCTCCTAGCTCCCTCATCGTTTGTCAATCTAGGCTTGAAGATGAATAGAGCAAGCCAACACACAAGAGAAGTAGCTATAGTCTATACTTGTGGGATAGGCAGGTCTAATGACGACTGTCGAAAATATATAGTATAGAGCGCTAGGGGTGTCTTAGCAAACCTAGGGTGTAGAAGCCATCAGACCTTAAAACAATTGTCGTTAGCACCTTGGCAGATTCATAATGCCATTTTTCTTTTCTCGATTCCAATCGACTCCAAGTGAATTTTAAGTTCCCACGAATTGGGTTGGAGAATCTCCTTGCCTTACCATCGACATGTAGAACGTTCAAAGGGGGTATGTATGTGACGATTCCCTCTTAATGAACTTTAGGTGGGACCAGATGTGTTGGAAAGTCCATCTTTTTAGCTTTCTATATCAATGTATGGAACATCCAAAACGGAGTCATTATGCAACTTAGGCACTAATTTCTGTGTAACTAGTAAATACTAGACGTCATCTTATTTTGAAGTTTCCCATTGATTCTATGTGATTGTTTTTTATACGAGTTAAATCAGAAAGCTTATTTGTTTAGCTTTCTGACAATATATATAGAACATCTAAAATGGAGTCCGTATGCAGCTTAAGCGTTTATTTTGGTGTGACTCTTTAGTTAGTATCGGGCCTTAAATTAATTCGAATCCAATTTGGATTGAATTTATGTCACTTAATATTAACGTATGGAAGTTTAGTGTTGGATCGTAGAATATATCCATTTTTTGTATTAGGGGTAAAGATAAGCTTGTCATTAGGCTGATCCGGAATGAAGAGAAACCTTGGCAGGTGAGATATTGATTGATTAGTGTCGACGAAAACTCAAACGGGGCCTAAGGCAGAAACCAACAGCCACCTCCATCCCCTTTCTCTATTTTCTCTTTCATCACTATTCCAACTACCCACACTCACATGCATAATAGTACCGCATTTAATTTTAAAATCGCCATATGCAGTCATCGCTGGATTCAGCCTAAGGTTTTAACAAGCCTCGGTGTGCATGTTCTTGCTCTTGCTTTTGCTCTTGTGGGACTTCATTTATTACAGAAGGAAGGGGAAGAAGTGCTTGCGTCCTTGTGAGATCCAGGTACGACCGTGGCAATGGCATTATCCTGGTCGGCCCGGCCAAGGTTGACAGTAGGCTTATGGTAGCTCTAAACTAACAATCACTCAATTAGTTCAAACAATTGTAGATTTGGTGACTAATTGCGTGCGCGATCAGTCTCAAGTCGCCACCAAACAGTTAGGCAACAGTAAGAGCAAACGCTGATGATTTCTTCAGCTTCAGAGGCGTTAATTGGCATGCCAAATTAAGCCTGCCACCAAACTGATCTGGAATTAAGCAACACAACAGGTTCCCCGGCGAGATCTCAACAGCTCGCCGTCACGTCCGTTGAGCGTTGGCGGCGAGCGCCGCACGGAGCGCCTCGCCGAACTCGACGAGCCTGCCGGCGTCGGGCATCACGCGGCTGACGGCCTGGTGCTCGCAGAACCGCGCCGCCCACGCGGCGAGCCGGGGCGTCCTCGCCTCGTCGAGGACGGTCTGCCCGGTGATCCGCTCAGCTGCCCGGAACCACCCGACGTAGGACCCCAGGGCGATGTCCAGGAACCCGATGTCGTCGCCGGCGAAGAAAGGCCGCCCCTTGCTGCAGTCCGCGAAGGCCTCCTCGAGCCGCGCGAGCGCCGCGGCCACCTGCTCCGCCGCCTCGGCCCCGTCGCCGTCGACCATGCGCCTCAGCGTCCGGAGCGCCGTCGGGAGCTGCGCATGTAGTAGCAAGTTTGATTCTGAGTCATTGCGGGAGGGATCAATCACGAGATCGGAAGAATCCGATCGATTTCCATCCGGAATGGCTGTGCGGGATATGTGCCGGCGTGTGGTTCACCTTGGCGTCGGCGTAGTTGGCCCAGAAGCGGTGGACGGCGCGGTCGTAGGGGTCGGCGGGGAGGATCCGCGGCGCGGCGCCGGGGAAGGCCTCGTCGACGTACTGCAGGATGACGAGCGACTCGCAGACGGGCCGGCCGCCGTGGAGGAGCACGGGCATCTGCTTGTGCACGGGGTTGGACGCGAGCAGCAGCTGGCTCTTCTTCCCCAGCTTCTCCTGCAGGAACTCGTACGCCACGCCCTTGAGCCGGAGCGCGACGCACACGCGCGTCACGAAAGGGCTCGCCCACCCGCCCACCACGCGCACCGGCGCCGTGGCGTCTGACGACGCCATGGCTTGATGGCGCTGGGGAGCTGCTGGCCGGTGCTTGTGCACCTAGCAGACGGGTTTGGTTGTTGGATCAGGGCGCGAGGTAGGTGGTTGGTGTGGTGTGGTAACCTTGCTAAGAAAAGTTAAGAGTAAAATGCACCGTTAGTCCATTAACTTTTCACGCTGTGTCGGTTAGGTCCATCAACTTTTGAAGTGCATTTTTGGGTCCATTAACTTTTTAAGTGGTTCACCGCAGGTCCATACCCTTTCATTTTATGCTTCTTTTTTCATTTAGCCCCTTAAAACTTTCTTTCTTTTTTCACCTAGCTCCTTTGTCCTCTTCTCTCGCCTCCCTCACACAGCAACACCATCGCTATCGCCGCCGTGCATCGGCCACCTCGCTTGCGGCCGGTCCGCGGCGGCATCGCATCCCCAGCGTAGCGCACACTCCAGCGCCTCTTGCACGCATCGCTCCAACTCTGCGTCCATCGCGCTGGTGGCCTCGTCCAGCAGCATGACAGCCACCTGCTTCACGAGCGTTCCGTGCATGACTGGGCGGCGCTAGTCTCCAGTCTCCACATCGCCACCATGGTGACGGCGCCTCAGCTCGTCCGTCTCCAACCCAAGAGCAGTCTGGTAGCTACTAGCTATCCAAGATCGCAAGGCCGCCGGAGTGCACTGCCTAGAAGAGGCCGTTCTAGCTCCGACGACCGCGGCGCAACATGTTGAAGACAGGGCGTTCGACGGGGATCCTGCGCCGACGCCGCGGCGCACGCGCCATCGCAAAACAGTGAGCTAATGACAACGAGTGCGTCGAGGCGAGTGTCGTCGGGGGTGTGGAAGCCGATGGTCGTGGCCTACGACGAGCACGCGCGCTCCGCGGTAGTTCTGATCGTCGAGGTTCTTGGTGACGCGGAGTTGGTGCTGAGGACGAGGTGCGTACTGCCGGCGGCCGAGCACGCCGAGTCAGGAGGAGCCGAGTCAGAGCGCTGCGTGCGGCAGGAGGAGCCGAGTCAGAGCGCTGCGTGCAGGAGGCATTGGAGAGTGAGCTGCGCTGGGGCTGTGATACCGCCGCGGACCGGCCGCAAGCGAGGAGGCCGCGCGGCCTGGGCGAGGCACGGGCCCGCGGCAAGGAGGGCGAGCGGCGGCTGCGTGGCGTGGGTGAGGCGCGAGCGCACGGCGGCCGCGCGTACTAGGCGTGGCGCAGGCCCGCGGTGAGGACGGCGCGCGGCCTTGGCGAGCGGCGGCCGCGTGGCCTGGGCGAGGCATAGGCCCGCAGCGAAGAGGGCGCGCGGCCTGGGCGAGCGGCGGCCGCTCGGCCCGGGCGAGGCATGGGCGCACGGCGAGGAGGGCGAGGCGGCGAGCGGCGGCTGCGCGGCGTGGGCGTGGCGCGAGCGCGCGGCGGCTGTGCGGCCTGAGCGAGGGTCGGGACTGCGGCGACGAGCGGCGGAGTGAGCGTGAGGCCGGCCAGGGTCACCCCTACGGCGAGCCTATAGGTGCCAAGCAGTGCGGCCGCCGTGCGTTTGGCCTAGGCGGCTGGGGACGAGCTGCGGCCGAGCTGCCGATCGGGCGTTTGGCCTAGGCGGCCGGCCTGTGCGGGTGTGCAGAAGAAGGCACGAGAGGAAGGGTACATGTGTGAGACTCAAAAGAGTTCTAGGGGCTAAATGAAAGAAAATATATAAAACGAAGGGGTATGGACCTCCGGTGAATCACTTGAAAAATTAATGGATCTAAAAATGCACTTCAAAAGTTGATGAATCTAACCGGCACATCATAAAAAATTAATGGACTACTGGTGCATTTTACTCAAAAGTTAATCTTGGGTCACTGCTCACTGGTCGACTGGCACGAGCTGGATGCACTCTTCGTCACTGCGAGTCTGCGACTGCTACTCTTTCCTCACGCTTTCATTTATCGCGCGTTTCTATTCTATTGATTTGCTGCGGTGTACCATGGTGTTTATATAAGGGTAAAAGTTACTGATTCTTCATTTATTGTGCGCTTCTATTTTATTGATTTTGTTACGGTGTACCATGATGTTTA
The DNA here is from genome assembly GCA_022530915.1 of Paspalum notatum. Taxonomy (NCBI): domain Eukaryota; kingdom Viridiplantae; phylum Streptophyta; class Magnoliopsida; order Poales; family Poaceae; genus Paspalum; species Paspalum notatum. Next base: position 20,163,829 of record CM039686.1, read on the forward strand.
CATATATGTTGCTGATTCATGATCCATGGTACTCTCTGTCCATTTAAATATGTAGAAATTCTAATAAATCTCAAAAGATTCGTTAGTGTTTTCTAGTGGGCTCCAAGCTCTAAAGCTTATTAGTACACATGAGCCACACAATCGATTAGTTTTATATTTCTAGTTGATGAGGAGATATGGAGACTTTCTCCCTATGTATTGGACCAACCTCTATTGAAAAAAACACAAGAAATTATAGACTATCATACGGGGAGGTTTCTAGGTTTGAGAATTCCTAAGGTAGTCTATAAGAGTTAAGGTTTTGCTATCTCTCATTGCTGCATCGCTATCATAGCTCTTTCCATCCCGAGCGTCGGTGTGCACCTGCCATCGTGAGAGCCGGTCTCTGGAACCCTTCGCCTTCGAGGTCCTGCACCGAGAGTGGGCGAATAAGGTTTTTTGGGAAGCGCTTCACGTCACTACTCATTGTAGTCACCACGGGCCGTCCATTTGCTTCCGCTGCCGTAGGTCATCGCCGATGACTTCTTTACGGTCTTCTCCATCGTGTCGTCCATGATACTATCATCGTCGACGCCGTCAGTACGAAATCGGCTCTAGCTGTTGACAGGTATAATCAGATCGATCTAGTCTTTCTGCTAATGATGATCTGCTGTGAGATTTTTACTGTGTTCATTCTATCTAATATGTTAGTATGTTAGATGACTACATGCTAGTTTGTGCCATGTTTTGTATGATTTACTTTCGGTAATTAATGTGGATATTGTCTAATTACTCAATAATCAAAAAACTATATTGTAGACAATTTCTTGAATTAACTATGGCTGAATTTGCTGACACACTGAGGTCGGAGAAATTCTCTGGTGTGCACTTCAAGAGGCGGCAGACCAAGTGCAACCGTTAGCTTAATGCTATGCATGTGTTCTTGTTGAATAAAAGAAAATCAGAGGGTGATCTTTCATATGGTGATCTGAAAGGGTTTACCGATGCCAATACTCTCTTCATGGGATGCATTCTAAATGTCCTTGCCGACCGTCTGTGTGATGTGTATATGGCTATATGCACATAACAGATACGAAGGAGTTGTGGGATGCACTGGGTGCTAAGTTCGGCGCATCGGATGCAGGCAGTGATATGTATATCATGGAGAGCTTTCATGACTAAGATGGTCAATGATAAATCGATTGTTCGGCAAGCTCATGACATACAGTGTATTGCTAAGAAACTCGAAATCCTTAAGTGTTCTCTTCCTGATCCGTTTGTGGCTGGATGCATTGAAGGTAGGACCGACACCTAAGAGGGGGGAGGATGAATTAGGATTTCTAAAAACAAGGCTCACTAAAAACTACAAGTACTAAGCAAAACCTATGCAAGTAAATCTAGCTATGTGCACTAAGGTTTTGCTAAGTGTTGCTACTTCTAACGTGGCCAAGTCTTACAACCTAGTTCCTCCTAGAAACTAACTTATCAAGCTAGTCTAGAAAAATAAGCACACAATTGCAAGAATGTAAATGTGGAAGCTAAAGAGATGGGATAGAGAATGCAAACTCCCGATGATGATGATGGTGCACACGGTGAAGACACAGAGTTTTTTTTCCCGAGGTTTGGGGAGACTCACGGTCTCTACCCCCTACTCCTCGTTGGCGCTCCACTAAGGGCTTTGCACTCGCGTAGTCCTCAAAGGAATACGGCCTCGCCCTTTGTAAGGATGGAGGTTGGCAAAGTGACTTCCGCGGAAGTCAAGTAACCCCGGTCAGGTCTCCGGATATCCTCGGTACACACCCACCCGAACCTATCTCTCGCGTGGTCCTCCCCTACCACGGCCTCGCCCACGCAAGGGTAGAGGATGGATAGGTCGTTGGGGTCTTCCGAGTCCTTCTCGCGGAGCTACCCCGCCGTCTCCACTATGGAAAGCTTCGGCCAACTAGCTGAGGGCCTTCCTCCCTCTCACAAGATGGTGGCGGCCACTCCACACTCCGGAGGGTCTCGCAAGACTTACAGCCGCACTTGACACAAGGTCGTGCACACAGGCACGGATACTAGACAAGTAGGCCTAAGCCAAGATGCTAACAAACTCTCACTATGCCGGGATGTGTCTATTTGCTCATATGGTGGTTGGGCTCACAAATGTGGTTGCTATACTTCAAATGGGTATGGAAATGTGTATCAACACTTGTGCTAGGCTCAGAATGCTCAAACCACTATGGGGTGGCCGGCAAAGGGGGTATATATAGGCCTCACCTCCAAAACTAGCCGTTAGAGGCATTTTCCAATTTTCTGTCCGGTGGTGTAATTTTGCCCTTTCTTCGAGTCGACCGTTGCTCTGACAATGTGACCGTTGGAGCCACCGGACTGTCCGGTGGCACCACCGGACTATCCGACGGTAAGCCACCGGACTGTCCGGTGCGTTGCAGCGCCGGGTCTTCAACTTGGATTGTCCTCGGTCTATAATGTCCGGTGGCACCACTGGACTGTTCGGTGGTGAGCCACCGGACTGTCCGGCGGTGGATCCAGCGCCGGACTTCTCTTCATTCTTCTCAGCCTGTATCGTCCGGTGGTTAGCCACCGGACTGTCCGGTGCATGAAATTTTGCACCGATTCTCCAGCTCTGGGCTTGGCTCCTTGTATGCACCGGACTGTCCGGTGCTGCACCACCGGACTGTCCGGTGCATGCATTTTCTTCTGTTCTTGAGCCAAAAAATCAGCCCGCTGAGTCAGGACCCTCGCTTACAACTTGATGGCGGTTTGGGTCTTCTCTTGTGCCTTTTAGAACCTCCTTTGAGGTGTTTGTACCCCAAGTCCACCATTTACATCCTGGGACTTTAGACAAAAACACTTGCACACAAATATTAGTCCCATGGCACGTGTTGTCAGTTCAACCACCAAAATCACATATGGGAACTAAGCACAAGGCTTAGGGCCCATATTCCTTACATGCATTATTGCAAAACTTCCTTGTTTGTGGAGAAGTTTCGCCACAGCTCTGAAACATAAGAGGACTAAGATATCAATTGATATCAGTTGAAAGGCTCATAGTGTCCTTTGATGTGGAAGAGAAGGCTCGGGCTAAGGACACTAAGGGTGGCGAGAACGAGACCGTTGCCAACACGGTTTAGAACCAGATGAACCATGGCAAGGGCAAAGGGAAGAACAAGCTTAATATGATTACCAACTTCAAGAAGTAGAAGATAAACAAGGCCGAGTTGTCCTATTTCATTTGTGGTGAACTTGGGCACTTTTCCAAGAATTGTCCGGATCGTGCAGACCATCGAGGGAAAATAGTCAGCAATGGACAATCATCCAAGACTGTCAACAATATGACCGCCGACAATGCTGAAGATGCAGGGTATGGTAATTTACCTATTGTCTATTTAGTTTTTTAGTCTTTTGATTGGTGGATTGATACATGTGCTAATGTTCATGTGTGTTCTGATAGTACTATGTTCTTTTCTTACCAAATCACAAGAGATTGCTCCATGTTGATGGGGGAACGGATCCACTGCCTTTGTTCTTGGCACTCGTATGGTGGATCTAAAGTTCACTTCGGGAAAGATCGTGCAACATGTCCCCTCCATGAACAAGAATCTCATTAGTGGCTTCCCTCTATGCAGAGATGGGTTTAAGGTAGTGTTAGAGTCCAATAAAGTAGTCGTGTCAAGACATGGTTTATTTATTGGTAAAGGCTATGATTGCGGAGGCTTGTTCCACTTATCTCTTTTAGATTTTAGCAATAAATGTGTGAATCATATTTGCGGTGGTGTTGATTATGATGCGAGTATTTGGCACACTTGTTTTTGCCACATTAATTTTGGTCTTATGAAACAACTTTCTAGCATGTGTTTAATTCCAAATTTCACATTTGCCAAAGGTTCTAAGTGCCATAGTTGTGTGCAATCTAAGCAATCTCGTAAGCCTCACAAAGATGCTGAGGAGATAAACTTGGCACCTCTAGATACATTGTGATCTATGCGAGATGGTGTGTTGACAAAAGGTAGAAAGAGGTAATTCATGACGTTGATTGATGATGCTGAAGGTTAGACCGACGCCTAAGAGGGGGGTGAATTAGGATTTCTAAAAACTAAGGCTCACTAAAAACTATAGCTACAAAGCAAAACCTATGCAAGTAAATCTAACTATGTGCACTATGGTTTTGCTAAGTGCTGCTACTACTACCGTGGCCAAGTCTTGCAAAGTTCCACCTAGAAACTAACCTATCAAGCTAGTCTACAAATGTAAGCACACAATTGCAAGAAAGTAAATGTGGAAGCTAAAGAATAGGTAGAGAATGCAAACTTCCGATGACGATGTCGGCGATGGCACACAAGGAAAATACAGCGATATTTTTCCCGAGGTTTGGGGAGGCCAATGTGCCTCTACCCCCTACGTCCTCGTTGGCGCTCCATAAAGGGCTTGGCTCTCGCGCAATCCTCAAAGGAGTGCGACCTTGCCCATGCAAGGGTGGAGGATGTCAAAGTGACTTCTGCGGAAGTCAACCAACCACGGCCGGGTCTCCGGATACCCTCGGTACACACCTACCTGAGCCTATCTTCGCCCACTCAAGGGTAGAGGATGGATGTGGCCGTTGGGGTCTTCCGAGTCCTTCTCGTGGAGCTACCCCGCCGTCTCCACTATGGAAAGCTTTTGGCCAAACCGCCGAGGGCCTTTCTCCCTCTCATAAGATGGTGGCGGCCACTCCACACTCTAGAGGGTCTCGCAAGACTTACAGTCGCACTTGATACACCAAGGTCGTGCACGCAGGCACGAAGAATAGACAAGGTGGCCTAAGCAAGGATGCACTAAGCACTAGCTATGCCAGATGTATCCAATTTTGCTCTTGTGGTGGTTGGGCTCACAAATGGTGTTGCTACACTTCAAATGAGCATGGAGAATGTGTATCAACACTTGTGCTAGCTCAGGATACTCCAACCACAAAGTGGAGGCTGGCCATGGGGGTATATATAGGCCAAGCCTCAAAACTAGCTGTTGGGAGCCTTTTTCCTCTTCTCTGCGTGACCATCGGACCGTCCGACGGTGGCACCCAACTATCCATTTGAGTCGACCGTTGGAGCTTCAGTCGACCGTTGGGACCATCGGACCGTCTGATGGTTGGAACACCGCGGTCTTGCTTTTGTTGGGTCTTCTGTCCAACTTGTCCGATGGACCATCGGACGGTCTGATGGTGGAGCTTGAAGCGTCGAGACTTGGTCTTCTCCATCCTCGCTGCCCAGCTCATCCGATGGACCATCGGACCGTCCGATGGTGGCATTTTGCACTGGGACTTGTATCTTCAATCTTGGGTTTTTTCTTCTCGCTGGTGCACTCGATGGGGCTTCTCCAGACTTCTTGCTGCCCCAAAAAATCGGGACCCTTGGTTGCAACTTTATGGCGGCTTGGGGTCTTTTCTTGTGTATTTTAGATCCTCACTTGAGGTGTTTGTACCCCAAGTCCACCATTTTGCACCCTGGGACTTAGACAAAAACACTTGTACACATATATTAGTCCCATGGCACGTGTTGTCACTTCAACCACCAAAAACCACATTATGGAACTAAGCACAAGGCTTAGGGCCCATTTCCTTACAGATGCGACTAGATTTTGCTATATTTATTTGTTGAAATCTAAGAACGAGATGTTAGATCATTTTAAAATCTATAAAGCTGAAGTTGAAAATCAACTAGAGAGAAAGCTAGAACGCCTTAGGTTTGATCGTGATGGCAAGTGTTTTTCTAAAGTCTTTGATGATTCCTATGCGGAACATGCATTATTCATGAGAGGATGCCTCCTTATTCTCTCGAGTCTAATGGGATTGCTGAGAGGAAAAACCACATGTTGACTCACCTGGTGAACTCCATGTTAGACACTGATAGTTTATCTAAGGCATGGTAGGGGATGCTGTATTGACTTTATGTCATGTCCTTAATAGAGTTCCTAACAGAAACAAAGACAAAAATCCTTACGAGGAGTGGACTGGAAGGATACCATTACTATCCTACCTACATACTTGGGGATGCTTAGGGAAAGTTAATGTGCCTATTAACAAGAAGTGCAAGCTAGAACCTAAAATGGTGGATTGTGTCTTTCTAGGATATGCTCAGTGGAGCATTGCTTATAGATTTTTAGTAGTAAAATTTGATGTGCCTGATATGTATGTTGATACTATTATAGAGTCTCGTGAAGCTACATTTTTTGAGAATATATTTCCGATGAAAGATATGCATAGCACTTGATTTTCTTCTGAGATAATTCCTGAACTTAATATACCAACCGAGTTTCCTGAATAGCCGCATGAGATAATCCTAGAGGTGGATGACAATGAAGCTCCGAGAAAGAACAAGAGACAAAGGATTGAAAAATCTTTTGGTAATGATTTCATTGTGTACCTTGTGGATGATACTCCTATGTCCATAACTGAGGCGTATGCATTTGCAGATGCAGATAATTGGAAAAAAGTTGTTCAGAGTGAGCTGGACTCGATTCTCTCTGATGAGACTTTGGAGTTAACTGAACGTTGTAAACCTGTGGGCTGTAAGTGGGTGTTCAAGAAAAAGGCTAGGCCTGATGGTACTATTGAGAAGTATAAGGTTCGGCTTGTGGCCAAGGGTTATATCCAAAAAGAGGGCGAAGATTTCTTTAATACTTATTCACCTGTTGCTAAAATGACTACTATTCGTGTATTGCTTTTTCTGGCTGCCTCATATGGTCTTATCATTCATCAAATGGATGTATAGATAGCTTTCCTTAACGGAGAGTTGGATGAGGAGATTTATATGGAACAACCTGATGGGTTTGTAGTAAAGGATCTAGAAAGCGAAGTGTGTAAATTATTAAAATCTTTGTGCGACCTGAAACAAGAACCTAAGCAATGGCATAAGAAGTTCACCACCTTAACATCAGCAAGCTTTGCCGTTAATGAAGCAGATAGATATGTGTACTATCGCTATGGTAGGAGTAAAGGAGTTATATTGTGCATATATGTCGATGACATATTGATTTTGGCATAAACATTGATGTGATCAATGAAGTAAAGTCTTTCTTATCAGAGAGGTTTGATATGAAACATCTGGGAGAAGCTGATATGATTCTAAACATCAAGCTTATAAAAAGATGAGAAGATCTTGAGCTGGTTCGGCTACATAGATAGCAGGCCTTCTGCCATTCATTATGATCCTAATGTGACATTGAGAAAGAACAAGAGAATTGGTGTCAACCGATTGAAATATTCTCAAATTATTGGTTCGCTCATCGTAACACCCTAAAATTTAGCGTTGGAAATTTTCTTCTAATTCCCCTCTAATTCAAAATTGACATTTCAAAAATCTTGTTTGATGCCGAGTGCATGTTTATCAGCTCAACAAAAATCTCAAGATATTCCAAAATAATTTTCCATCAAATCCTCCCCAAAGGTTTCCCAAAAATCTCCACCAAAAACTCTATAAATGCCTTCAAAATTTCAATCCAAAAATCCAAAAGGAAAAAGGAAAATCTTCTCCCTTCTCTTGGGCCACCAGCCCCTCCCCGCGGCCCACTTCACCCCTTTTCCCTTCTGCCGGCCCATCTCTTTTCCGCTCCCCCTCTCTTGTCCTCGGTTCACTCCCTCCTGCTGCGGCCCACCAGCCACCGCCCGCCCGTCTCTCTCTAACGGGTAGGCTCCGCCTGTTAGCTCCTCCCTCTCTCCTTGTCTCCACCCCGCGCCACGCTGCGCCCTCTTCCCTCTCCACCATTTTTCGCCGACGCCATCCTCTACACTGCTCCCCCACCAGCTATAAATGGCCTCCAACCCCCCTCTCCACAGCTCACCGCTCCACCACCCCACCACACTGCACGCTGCAACTGACTCCCGGTACTTTTGGGCGTCGCTAGCCGTAGGCACCTACACCCTCTTCACAGAGCTCACCGCCCTACCAAGCCGCCCTCCCCATTGCCAGCCAAATTCACCACCAACCGGCCACTAGAGCGCGATTGACTTCTCCTTTAGCTCTGTCTCATCCTCCTCCACCACCTTGACGCCTCGTTATCGCCTCTCCACCTCTCACCAGAGCCACTGCCGTGCGCGCCCGCCTCGCCGTCAGAGCACATCTGTGCCACCTCCGTATACACACACCTAGTTCGTCGTGCCGATATCATCACCACGGGGCCATCCTCGTCGCCAGAGCAGGCCAAACGACAGAGGTCTACAACGTGTTGGACCAGTTCAACCAACCCGACACCATTACCCCCCTAATGCCATCTCCCTTTCCCTTGGTCGGCCCACAATTACGACGTCATGTGTGCTGTCGCAGCCCTACCCCGACGCGTGGGCCGACCATTAGGCCACGCTGCACGCGCGCCGCGCATGGGCCGCGTAGGCTGAGAAACACCCTTGGCCTATGTTCCCTTTTCCCGTGGGCCAAATCAAGAGTCCACTGAATAAAGTCTGCTCTCACCCCCTGATCTTTATAGAAAGTTTATTGCTACCCCCTAGCCACTAAATACTTCATATCTTCTCCATTTCAACTCCGATTTAGGTGATTCTTGCACCTAACTCCATCTAAAATCAAGCTCTATCTATCCATACACTTGGCATAGTCTTTTCCCCGGTTAGAAGCCGCCGTCATGTCTACATGACATCGTTCTACGCCTAGTCAGTGCATCACGCCAACTCCGCAAATATTGTGGGTTTGGCGTTGACGCCGTTTTACTTCTACTCACTACAAACACCTTTCTAGACGATGGATCTCCATCAAGTCCTACTCATTCATCGCTTACTTCCGCAGAAACCCTTCGCCCCGCAACCGTCATGCGACCACCATCCCCCCACATTTCAGCCAAAGACCTTACCGAGCATAATACCTTTTAATTCATTCCAAAAAGAGAAAGCATGATTGTTGACGTCTCTTAGCGTAACAGATTTTACTCCGCAAGCGCACGGAGATTCGATGTAGCTTTTTCACTCAGAGTATTCCGAGTATCGTAAAAATCCACAGGAAAGCAAAGGCGAATAGGTGGAATGAATTGTCAAACTTTCAAGCAGTACTATAACTTAGATAAAATACCAGCTAAACTTACAACGGGGGTAAGATATAAAGACAGTGTATGGTGGGAAGAGTAAAACAGGGACTAAAGAAGCCTAACACTTAGGTAGTTGCCTGGGAGGACAGCGAGTGAGATTAGATTTCCAAACTCTACTACTTAACCGCTGCAGAGAAGTATTCGCGGTTGAACTAAGTTAACTGGATACAAGCTAGGATCTTGCGTCGAGCGAAATTCCGGCGCCTCGAGGGGTCAAGGGGTAGATAGTAGACCTCCGAAGGAGACCCGGCTAACGCCTACGGGCTTACCGCACGACGGGGTGGATTACCGAGACCTCTAGAGCTATCACCTAGAGAGGCTACCGGCCAGATCTGCATGGGTAAGATGGCACGCTATACTAGTGTTCAAGTGAGAACTTGAACACTAAAGCTCTTCCTTGATCAAAGGGTGAGAACTAACTTAATCTTAGATCAAAAGCCTAAGACAAGCTTATAGCACCGGCAAGTCTAACAAGATTCAGATAACTTAAGAACAGCACAAACCTAAGCCTTGGATCTAGTGTGCAATAAAGGTACACCACACTAGGCAAGTGTTAAGAAGTAAAGTAAAGTATAACAAAAGATAGAGCAATGATAAATATTATACTGGAGTAACGAGTACAAAAGATAGAAAGATACAAGAGATTTACCGAGACTCGAAGAAGACTCCGGAATCCCTGAGGCAAAAGCTCAGACTCAACTCTTACTCCCAGGACTAACCTAGTGATACAAGACTAAGCGATAGTGTGAGCTACTCAACTTCCACACTTTACAAATGAGAGCTCGGGGGTATTTATAGCCACCAAGTGAGTGGGGGTACTTATAGGGTCGGTATGGCGGTTAAGGGGACAGGTGGCAGGCCGGGCGGCCTGGTAGGGAGCCGGGCGGCCCCACCCCAGGTCGGGCGGCCTAGCCAGCCGTTGGATCGACCGCCATCCTTCATCTTGTGGTCCATCTTGACTCCCCAAGTCGGTTGCATGGTGGTTAAGGAGGTTATCTTAGTTTTCACCCGAGCCATTAGATCTCACTTGTGTTTCTTCCTTAGCAGCAGGATTGAAGTGTCGCGGATTGCTGACTTCACCAATCCAAGTGCTTGGATCGATGAGGTGGAGCCTTCTGGTACTTGACGTGGTGCATTCGGCCTTTGGACTTCACAAGTGTGTTGACAAGTCACTTAGGCACATGCAGGTCGAAGATGAGCTGATTTGGCCACTTTGCCAGGTCGGGTGGCTTGGGGTGGAGCCGGGCGACCTGGCTTGGAGCCGGGCGACCTGGCCCACTGGCCAGTGACCCTGTGACTTAGCCAAATTTGCCTGTTTTCTGCTGATCTTTGTACCTACAATCAAATATTCAACACAACTTGTGAAAATGTGTTAGTAGCACAGGTTTATCCATACTTTGGCATGTTTTCCTCCATGTTCATGGATAGTTGACGGTCATTGGTAGTGCAATAACTACCATCAACAATGATTAACCCAAAAAGAGAAACCATGATCAATAGTCGAATTTTCTTTTCAGTTTAGACTATAACTGAAACTCTACTCAACGATTTCTTTGTTATTTACTCCATGATAATAAAAGAGAAAAGGGGCAGTCTTCAAAAAACAATTTTATATATTACCTCCTTATTTAGCTTACGCCCTTAACCTTCAAGATTCATATCATATACTAGCTCCACTACTTGAATTTGATTTTCATCTTTAGTAATACCTAACGTTGCTAGGGTCTTCCATGTTTATAAAGTATTACTAAAAAGATTCTTTTTTCCTAGTGTTTAACTCTTTTTACAAAGAAGATTTCTACAACTGATTTTCCTTGATGCCGGAATCGAGCTACTTCCATTTTTAGGTAAAGATCAGTCGGGAAAGCTTACACCACACATATTCTTGTTTATTTTAAGTGGCTGAACTACCTGTTCACATTTCCCAAATCATGTAGCAATTTCAAAAGAGAGGTCAGGATCAGAGCAAAGAAGCAGCATTGTTTCCGCCTTAGTTGTCTAGGCCCCCTACGATGGCGTTTCCGCAACTCCGCTACCATGCCCTCCTACGTGCTCGGCAACTCGCAGCTCGACTTGCTACATCTTACAACTTACTGGAGCCAACACTACTGGTAGGCACTACCAACAAATCACCAAATAGTCTATACCCGCTCAAGCAATCATTCACTATAACACCACGAAATTTAGCCCCAGAAATTTTCTTCTAATATCCCCCTATTTCAAAATCAATTTTGAAAAAGCTGGTTTGTTGTTGAGTGTATGTCTGTGAGCTCAACAAAATCTCCAAATATCTCAGAATACGTCTCCACCAAATCCTCTATCAAATTCTCCCTAAGGATCTATTCTAGAATCCCTACAAAATTCCCTACCAAATATCCAATTCCAAAATCCCTAGAAAAGGAGATATCGTGGATGGGTCAACTCCCTCCTCACCCCAGCCCACCCATCCTCTTCCTCCCTCTTTCTCTCTCGGCTGAACGCCCCAGTCACAACCTAGCTCTCCATTCCCCTCCCCTTGGCCCAAGCCGACGTGGCTCGCCAAGCACCTGCTGAGCCATCCTCCCACTACGAAGCGGGCCCCACCTACCAGCATTTTCCCCTTCCCTGTCTCCTTCTTCCTTGGATGCTCACGCACCGTGCGACGCATCGGTGCCGCCGCGCAACACGACAAGCGCCTCCGGCCCTACCGCTGCATCGCTCCGTGATCTAATCCCCGCTTCGTTCCACCACTTGGTCCCCCCACCATGTCGCCACATCGCTGCTGTGTCGCACTGCCACATCACCGCCGCATCGCGCCCTAAAGAGGATTCCAGCACCCGATCTAGAGTGACTGGAAGAGAAGGAGCTACCCAGAGCTCCACCACCAAGCCCTACCACCCATGATAACCCGGAAGCTCCGCCAACCACCGTATCAATAGAAGCAAGGATGGAACCCTCGAGCATTGCCTCGCCTTGGGGCCTGACAGATGAAGACAACCCTATGAACTCACCTCAGTCATTGCCAGGGATCATCATTATCAGCTCCAGTGAAGAGTCTTCCGAGGAAGCCTCCAGTCACTTTTGGGAGTGAAGCCAGTGATCCGTGTAGCTACAGTCTACCTTGTTTAAAGTAGGCCATGTAGATCGCATGCATTGTAGACATTGTCTTGTTGCTTGTGCTTGTAGCTGTTGTGTTGTGTTAGTTGTAGGCAGAGTATTCCGTGCCTCGATCAGATGGAAAGTGTCACTTCTGTCAGCTTTTGCAAGAAGGAAAAAGGTTTTCTAGCGCTCTTAAGAGACAGCATGCGGTACCTCAGGATCTTAGGATACCTAGAGTACCACGGAAGAGCGTTCCATGAGAGAGATGCATGAGCACAGACGGTCACCTTGTATATCAGAGAGAACTCTCACGGAGGATGGTACTTCGGAGCAGTTAGTCAACGTTTCTACGAAGCCTATCGCATTGCCGCCCTTGACACAATAAAGAAGTTGTGTTCAACCTATCACAGGGCCGTACAGACCCCTATGAGATTCTTTCCACCTTTGAATAAGTTAGCCACAAGTTGGCTCAAGAGGATGCAATCTTGAAACAAATCAAAGAGTCTCAGGATCCTACCATAGTGTACCTTGCTCAGTACTTAAATGCCTTGGATGATAAGTACGATAGGTTGAGCTACCAATATAACAAGCTGGTAGCCGAGAACCAAAAAGCGTGCAAAAGCGCAATTGTCCCATTACAGGATCAGTCTGCTGTGTCAAAGGCCAACATGGCTCTTAGTTATGGTGCAAGAAGAGAAAGCTTGTTTGTCCTCACTATCTAACCCAAGGTGAAACACAGTAGCCCTTGATGGGAGGAACATCAGACCCTCCTAACCAACTAGTGTAGAGCCACCTAAGGAGTTTACAACAGTCCTTGCCTAATCGGTTGTAGACCCATGAGAGGAATCCAGAAAATCCCATCAACCGGGAAGATAAAGCAAGCATGGGTGCATTCCTAACACTCTCGTATCCAGCAGAAGGACCCAGTTTCCAGCAGCCATTGCAAGATGAGGCCTCCAACAGCCAAAAAATGAAGTCAGTTCTGCTCGAATAGTTGCGTTAAAGTGCTTTGTTTTTCTTTTATCTGTTGCTTGTACTTTCCCTGTCAGTATAAACAAGCGTTGGTTGTATGTTAATAAAATCGTCTTTAGAACCAGCCCTCACCCCTACTGTCTCTTCTTCACCTTAAAAATTGTATGATAAAAAGGGTGTGCCTTCTAAGAGAAGCCACTAGAGAAGGCTCTAGTCAAAAGAAGTACCGACAACAACAGGCCAAGCTATGCCCAAGAAAAGCACAGTGCCAGTAACAAAAGGAACATGGAATAGTAGCCCTAGGAAAATTGATAAGACTGAAGGAAAAATATCTCTTACGCCGTAGTCACCCTTGCAAACAGTATCCACAATAGTCCCCTGATGCCTACCCCTCCCCAACGTCCTCGTCTTTTCCCCGCACCAACCACATCTGGTGCCCTAGGTCCCGCCACCCACCCACCTCTTTCTGTCGCATGCGCATGCCTCCCACCGTCGCTTGCTGCCTTTTGCAGCGTGTGCTCACCCCGTTATCGACCGATTCCCGACCCTTAGACTCAGATTGACAGCACGCCACCACATGTTCACGCTCTATCATCAGTGGAAACCTGGCTGTGCAGCCACCCGCCACTGACCGCCGCGTGTTCCCGCCTCACTGCTGGACGACGCCCGACCCCCCTGCTCCATGTTCGTCTGCATGCCACCGCGTGCCCCTGCTCCACCTCCACCGCTCGTGTTACCTTGGTGCATAGTTTGCTGCACCACAAACACTGCCCCCGCGTGCGTCGATAAAACCCCCTCCCCCGGACTCAGCTCCTCACTCACTCGCAGAACAAATCCACCACTGCTCCTCCCACTAGCTAAAACAACAGCCAGCTCCTCTCATGTTCGATGACTTTTGTGTAGGATAGTTTCTCCTAGGCTTCTACACCATCGTCATCTTCGCCCTTCCCCTCTGTTTCCTCATCGTTTGGGAAATCCATCACCCTCTTCCCTGGGAAGGAAATAAGTCGAGCCACCATAAACCATCCACCAACTCCACCACCAGATTATGAACCTAGCAATCTTCTTACTTCTCTTTATCGAGTGCACACTCATCGTCAACATCTTAAAAATCCTCCTCCGTCGTTTGTGAGCTCCACTTGGCAGTAGACTGAAGAGGCTAGAAGTCAAAGAGAGAGAGAGAGAGAGAAAGAGAGCGAGAGAGAGAGAGAGCCAAAAAATCCTCCTCCACACCCCAAGTTTAACCCGGGTTATGAACCCAGAGCCTAGAATCTGTATTCCCCTTCGCTACATACTCTTCGCCGAAATTCTTGTCCTATGCCTTATAATCCTCCTCTGGTTAGTGACCCTCCCTCAGGCAAAGCAAAGGCAAGAAGAATTCCCCTGCTAGCAAGGATGTGCAAAGTTGAAAAAGATAAAAGAAAAGAGCTAGAAGCAGGCAAGAAGATAGAAGAAGAGGTGCTTTGGGCAAAAAGAAAAGTACCAAGAAGAAGGCCATCCTTGATAGTTGTTTCTTCACAACCTGCCCTCCGTCTGCCGATGCAACAATAGTAGTTGAAAAACACAGCAGCTCCCCACTTCCAGAAGAGTGCCTAACCTCCTCAAGTAAGGGTATCCGCCCTATGTAGGCCTTGTTTGGGCACTTGTGGATTGAAGTGGATTGGAGTGGAATGGTAGGGATTGAGGGAGATTTTAAACTATTGGGGATTTAAACACACACCAATATCTCCATTCCACTCCAAATCCACTCCAATCCACAAGTACCCAAAAAGGCCTTACGTGAGGTAGTCTCCCTTCTGTTAGCACTGGTGCAGGATAGTTCGTGTAACATCCCAAAAATTTGTGATATTTTATGAACCCAAAAATCGCAACTTAAAAATTTCGTTCCCAATTTATGCTTGTTGCATTGCATGTAGTTTATTAATTTGGTTAAATAACCAAATTTAGTAACAATCATTAGTTTAAATTTGGTAAATAACTTTACTTATGTTGTACCTTGTGATTAAATCTTGCACATCAGATTTGGTTCTTATGTGGATCTTTACTTGAGTGTTAAGAAATCAAATTATACCCAAGTTCAAGATTAAACCAAACCCAATTCCAACTCAAACAAATAACTAAAAGATAAGAGTTTGGAAAAGAAACAAAATGGAAATGTCCCAGCCCAACCAGCTAGCTCAACCAGCCAGCCCGGCCGCCTTGCACCTCTTCGCGCTTGGCCCGCCGAGCCGGCCCAGCAAGCCAAACCGCGCCTGCCTAAGCTGTCTCCCTGCCATGCGGGCCACCGCCGCTGTATTGCTGCCAAGTGGGGCCTCGACGTCAACTTTCCCCATCCCCTCACCATTCTGATCCGCTCGTGAGGGGGAGCGCTTGTGCTAACCGCGCACATGCGCTCGCCCCCGTGTTGACGTCTCTTAGCGAAACAGATTTTACTCCGCAAGCGCACGGAGATTTGCTATAGCTTTTTCACTTAGAGTATTCCGAGTATCGTAAAAATCCACAGGGAAGTAAGGGCGAATAGGTGGAATGGAATGTCGAACCTTCAAGCAGATAACTTAGATAAAACACCAGCTAATCTTACAACGGGGGTAAGATATCAAGATAGTGTATGGTGGAAAGAGCAAAACAGGGACTAAAGAAGCCTAACACTTAGGTAGTTGCCTGGGAGGACAACGAGTGAGATTAGATTTCCAAACTCTACTACTTAACCGCTGCAGAGGAGTATTCGCGGTTGAACTAAGTTAACTGGATACAAGCTAGGATCTTGCATCGAGTGAAATTCCGGCGCCTCAAGGGGTCAAGGGGTAGATAGTAGACCTTCGAAAGAGACCCGGCTAACGCCTACAGGCTTACCGAATGACGGGGTGGAATACTGAGACCTCTAGAGCTGTCACCTAGAGAGGCTACCGACCAGATCTGCGTGGGTAAGATGGCACGCTATACTAATGTTCAAGTGAGAACTTGAACACTAAAGCTCTTCCTTGATCAGAGGGTGAGAACTAACTTAATCTTAGATCAAAAGCCTAAGAAAAGCTTATGGCACCGGCAAGTCTAACAAGATTCAGATAACTAAAGAACAACACAAACCTAAGCCTTGGATCTAGTGTGCAATAAAGGTACACCACACTAGGCAAGCGTTAAGAAGTAAAGTAAAGTACAACAAAAGATAGAGCAATGGTATATATTATACAAGAGTAACGAGTACAAAGATAGAAAGATACAAGAGCTTTACCAAGACTCGAAGAAGACTCCGGAATCCCTGAGGCAAAAGCTCAGACTCAACTCTAACTCCCAGACTAACCTAGTGATACAAGACTAAGCGATAGTGAGAGCTACTCAACTTCCACACTCTACAAGTGAATTCTAGGGGGTATTTATAGGTCCCAAGGTCGGTGTGGCGGTTAGAGAGGCGGTTACACCCGGAAGGCGCCGAGGTGGGGCCGGGCGGCTCCACCCCAAGCCGGGCGGCCCGGGTAACCGTCAGATCCACCGCCTTTCTCCATCTTGTGGCTCATATTGCCTCCCCAAGTCGGTTGTCGGCGGGTTATGGCAGTTAGAAGTGTGCTTTTCCCTCAACCGTTGATCTTCACTTGTGTTTCTTCCTTAGCCACAGGATTGAAGTGCCTAGGATTCCTGACTTCACCAATCCAAGTGTTGGATCGGTGATGTGGCAAGCCTTCCGGTACTTGACGTGGTGCATTCGGCCTTTGGACTTCACAAGTGTGTTGACACGTCACTTAGGCACATGTAGGTCGAAGATGAGCTGATTTGGCTCCTGAGTTAGGCCGGGCGACTTGGGATGGTGTCGGGCGGCCTGGCTTGGAACCGGGTGACCCGGCCCACTGGCTAGTGATCGTGTTACTTAGCCAAATTTGCCTGTTTTCTGCTGATCTTTGTACCTACAACCAAATATTCAACACAACTTGTGGAAATGTGTTAGTAGCACAGGTTTATCCATACTTTGGCATGTTTTCCTCCATGTTCATGGATAGTTGACGGTCATTGGTAGTGCAATAACGACCGTCAACACCCCCTCCCCCCAAGCTTAGACCTTTGCTTGTCCTCGAGTAAAGCCAAGATGGGTTATGGATCAGGAATGGCTGCAAATATCGATGCTCATAAATAGGAGTTATGCACAGACGACACCCATGCCCTTACCTCAAACCATAGTGTATGTAATGATCGCTCTTACTCATACCTATGGTGCATCTTTTTGGTCTTACCATGTCTTGGGCAGTTGGGAGGAAGAACGACTTAGCTGCAAGTTGTGATGCCCCGGCATCTCAAGAGCCTTAACACGAAGATAGAGAAGCTAACGATGGATTAAGACTAAATCATGCTTAGAGAGTAACAAGAAATGGGTGGAGGAATCACTAAGTTAAAAATTTTCTATACAAGATGCAAGTCCACACATTTCATGGTTGGATAAGTCAACGCTCACAGGCTTTTGAGCTAAACACCAAATACAATAGTTCTAGTTCAGGATGTAACCTTCAACTTTGATGGTATGACCATCTTAAAAATCATATGCTATGAGGGTTAGAAGTTGAGACCAAATCAAAACCCAAAGCTTCTTGACAAGTACCCGTTGTGATCGTGAACAGATTTGAGCCCTAATAAAACTTTCTAATTCATTAAGTACCTGAGTCAACTCAATTATTAAAGTTGTTGTACATGTTATGGACTACCCTTTTGTTACACTGAACATGGTTTAAATTTGTCATTAACCTAGCATAAATGGCACCACATTTCTCTTGGAAATCAGCCCAAGAGAGTTTATACTTGATAATTCCCAACCCTAGATTTTCAGCCTATCCCAAAGTGGATTCTGAAATTACTTTTGAATTCACTATACAACTTCAAAACCTTCCTTTCTATGGAATGAAATTAAACTTATCACCTTTCAAATGCACCTATTGTGGAAGTGATTGGGCTTCATTTGGTACTTCAAAAGTTGGAAACAAGAAAGTCTCTACACAAAGTAGAATTCCTGTTTTACCAAACCTTGGAACACACTTGCATCCATAGTTCAAAACCTGTTGGGATTCAGACCAAAGTTATATTACCAAACTTGTAGATCAATTACTGGTGAACAACTTTGGTAAATGGAGTTTGGTCATGTACTGAGGTTTAACTGGAGTTTAGTGCCATTTTCCACCCACACAGAAAACCAGTCCAAATCAGCCTTGTTTAGAAAACTCAACGTTTATATACTCTATAGCCATTTTCATGCAAAGATCAAATTGAAGAAGTTGTAGGTGATGAAATTCTAAGCAATGTTGTCAAAAGGCACCTTGGGAGATAAAGCCCAGAAATATGAGTTTTGAATTTCTCAAGTAATAAAGGTTCTCTGTCCTAGGTGAAGGCTGCTATATAAATTCATGTGTAAATCATATTTCCACTTAGAATCTGGCATTTGGCCTTTTGACAAACTTGTAGAGTTTGAATAGTATAACATTTCCTTCTATTGGCACTATTCCAAATTCGGCTCCTAAGTAGGTCAAAAACACGAATTACAGTGAAGGAGAAAACACAATTTCCTTTTTCCTTTCCCTGAGCCACTGCCGGGTGGGCCCCACCCATCAGCGCCGCCGCGGCTCCCCAGCCAACGCCCGCCACGTGGACACCGGCGTACGGCCGACGCGGCGACGCCACGGATCGAGCCCCGGCCGCGCCCGCGCCCTCGGCTTCACCTAGACAGGAAGCCGGCTTCGTTCCCCCTCACCCACGCTCCTTTGCCTCTGCCTCTGCCTCTGCCGCGCCCCCGGCTCGCGCGCAGAGCGCGTCCTCCATTAGAGCCACGCGCGGAGCTCAAGCTCCCGTGGCCGCCCCACTACTCCCCGCGCCTCTAAACCACCACTGCCGCCTTCGCCGTTTCCCCGTGCATCCGTAGGGCTTGACGTCGCCGCCATTCTCCATTCCCTCCCCCAGATTGAGCCGCTCGCGCTGGACACAGTCCGCCATGGTCACCATGGCCGGCCCGCGGCAAGCTCGAGCTATCTGCCCCTCTGGTGCCCCTCGCGCCTAGCCGACCAGCGCGTCGTGCTCGCCACACCTCCCTCTACCGAATCCCCAAGCTCTCGTCCCCCTCCATTGCCTCCTCCACCTCTCCCCACGAGCGCCGCTCGCGTGCACCCCCGCCACCCACGGGCTCATCGTGGAGAACCTCCCTCCAGCCATCCCCGCACCTCCACTTCACATCCGCCGGGTTCGCCTCGTCCCCGCGCAGCTCACGGGCCTGGCCGTGGCCTTCCTCCACCGCTGCAGCCTCCAAGCCGAGCCGGCGCCGCCGCGCACCGCCGCGCCGTGGCCCTCCGGTTCATCGGCCTCGCCTCGTCTGCTCCCTCCACCCCGAGCGACGAGATCAAGGGGGATGGGTTCGCCGTGACCAGGAACGCCTTCCTCGACCCCGTCGGCCTCAAGCCCGGGCCTCCACGCGCCGCACCGCACGCCGAGAACGCACGCCGTCGCGCGCCGTCGTTCCCCCGAACGAAGGTAGAGGAAAGAGGGGGTTTTGCAGAAAACCCCCTGTGTGTTTCCGTTTCTACGCATTGATTTCATTTACTATTCACTGAGTCAGCGAAATCTTCTGTGCAGGCCCCTGGAATCCACGGTTAATTACGTTCTAGTCCTTAGATCTAATGTTTTCCATTTAAATGCGTTTATTTGAGCTGTGAACTTTGGAAAATCGTGTAAAATCACAGAAAAATCCAAAATGGACAAACTCAGTTGCGTTAGACTCCTCTTGAGTAGATCTACATGATTGGTATGATGTGGAAGTGTGAAATATCTGTTTCGCCTTTGGTTGGTTGCATGCATGATTAATTAGGATAAAAGTCAAAAGTGGACTAAATAAACTCCAAATGCTATGAAATTTGGTCAGTAGCTTTCTTGTGTCATTGTAGCACTATGTGAATTTTTGTAACACTAGGACTTGCTGTTTAATTACCCTTTTACCATTATACATGTGTTATGTACATTTATTTAACTTAAAAATTGGAGGCTACATAGAATATTCTCAAAATGACTCTCTAGCATTTTTCATATACTTTAAGTAGTATAAGTATCTCACTAGTAAAATATGAGCCCCTGCATATTAAGTTTCAATGGTGATTTGAAAATGATAAAATGGTGCATGTTGGAAATGATAAATAGAAAAATGGTCATAATTTACTAGGAAAATTCTTTGAAAAATTTGGCAGCTTAATGTTGATGCATAGAGTCCAGAAAGTATATTCGAGAAGGCTAGTTAGACTGTTCATATATACATCTTTAATTTGCACTAGGTTAATATATGGAAAATAGATGTCCTGTCAAACTTGGGATTTTTAACTTGTAAATTTTTATACATGCAGTCCATGCTAAGTATAGCTCACTGGTAAAATTTCACCTTCGGAAACCATTCTTATAATTTATGAAGAATCTGAGAAGCTATAGCGCTGATAACTTGCAAAAATTTTCATAATTTATTTATACCTCCTTTGTGGCTGAAATATTGATAGTAGCCTAATGCAGTATAAACCTACATGTCATAAAAATCTGAGCTCAATTGGTGTTGTCTAACTACATAAAAACAAGTAATGCTTTTTATTCATAGAGTAGGCATCTGTTATGTAATTATAAGAGTAGGTGTTGTTTGCTATTGATATCATTATGCAAGGGGTTGATTTGTAGCTGCATGCTATCTACTGATGTCTATGCCACACTTGATTGAGAGGGATTGAACATTACCATACTCCATGCATGCCTATCTTAATAATCCAAATTGCTTTTGTATGTTGTTATCAAATCGTAGCATTAACATGTTATCAATATGAGTATGATCAGTAACTTGTTTATGTGTGATTGAATGATTGTGTTCTTACTTTGTGTCCATAAGAATACTCTCTAATTAAATAGCTTATCAATCACCTTTTGCCTGTTCATGAAATGGTTATTCATACGTGTGCTTCGTATTCATGCATCTCATTCCTTGCACCATCCCACCTGTCAATCATATAGTGGCGCTCATTACAGATACGTGATCAAGAAACGAACGCATGGAACTACTTCAACCAACGGTGATCCAAAAGACCAACTAAGGCCAACTCACGACCTGGAGGGCCCATCAGTCGTGTTTGAACGGAGGAGTTGTCCAAGGGATCAAGGGGTTGCCTGGGGCAAAGCCTCACAACTCGGCAAACTAACACTAGCATAGTTTGTTGGTTCTCTTAAAGCAAATCAAAGGTAGGCAGGACCATGCTTTACCCAGCAAATATACTTGATGAATGCTTACGCATCTGCATTAGGAGTTGTTTGGAACCAATTGCATTAGACTCCTTGGCCGCCCTGGCCCTAGCACCTATATGTTAGAGTTCGTAAGACGAGTTGCCTAGAGTTGCTAGTCACGAGTAGACACGAGTGAATGGAGTCACTCATCGTGTAGGTGATTTTTCAAAAGTTACAAGAACTCTCATTATTATGAATCTTACTTTGATTATGTTATGTTTTAAATAGAGACCGAGCGAAGATATGGAAATGTACGATGAGAATTGGAATATGTGTGGTGGACTCCACCCGAGTCGTTTAAGGCCCGTTCGTCTGTTCGCCTGCTGATTGGCTCAACATTGCTAAAGTGCTTATCCGGGTCGTGGGACCGATGAAAGTCTTATCGGCCCCGTCCTACTATTCATGGTGCTGCCCATCCACTGATAGGGGGCCGATGGACTTGGGAGGTGCTTGGATGTCGAGGGAGGGCTGACCCGACGTATTGTGATATCGCTCCTGAGACGGCTACTCCCAAGGGTTAGGTGGGGGCGCTGTGAATCTTGGGAAGGGACAGGTGGAGATGGGGGGTATATGTGAGGAATGCGATAGCTAGTAAGCATATATCCCTTGGCATTTTTAGTTATTCTCGGGAATTAGAAATCGATTCGAATCGCTGATGCTCGCCAGGTGTGAGAGTGCCAAATATCACTGACGGGCAACGTAGTAATAACTGTAATATGTTGTTTATTAAATCACGCTTTCTAATACAACATGCTTGGATATGTATGGTCCGTCTCACTATTCAAGGTGCTGCCCATCCACTGATAGGAGGTTGATGGACTTGGGGGTGCTTTGAAGTCGAGTGAGGGCTGACCCGACGTACCGTGGTAGCGCTCTTGAGACGGCTACTCCTAGGGGTTAGATGGAGGCACTATGAATCTTGGGACGGGACATGTGTTTGACATACTATTATGCAAGTTTCTGATGGGTTCTCATGTTTTACTTTCATACCAGTACTTACTTTATGGTATAAATGATCTTCATGATTAATGGATAGCAGCTGTCAAATCCTGCTATCTTATGTCAACATGACTTTGTTTAATAATCAACAGCTAAGGATCCACATGATTAGTAAGCATGCTTTGCGTTAGCCGTAAGCCCCGTCCATTAAGTCCTACTGAGTAATTAGTACTCAGGGTTTGCCCCCACTTTTGGATTACAGGTACTGTTGACAGCTGGATAACTGTGTTGGAGGTGGTAAAACCGGTGGACTCGGTACTACTCGCCTTGTTTATCTCTACTTGAAGACTAGTTAAGTTTTATTTCCACTGTGAGATGTTTTGAACGCTTCCGCTATATGTATCTATACATGTATATTTTGACATCGCTTCCGCTATATTTGAACATGTATTTGACTACTTATCTTCAGTTTGTAAACTAAGTCTACTTATTCTCTACTTCAACTGCCTATGATGATGTAATCTGTTGTGGCTCTTTCGAGGGCTGAATGTGTGTGATGTCGGTATCCTCGGGCGATGGTTACATCGAGTGCCCTTTGGGTAGCTCGACGGACTACCGGGTTTAGTCTGGCCTAAGTGCACTACGAGTCAGAGGTGGCAGGTGTGCTTAGTCTGGATTAAGCAGGGCGGTTCCGCCACACAAGTTCTACTCTAAGCATGTCTTTTGGGATTCACATCTCAGGTGTCTTTAAAGAATTTTTAAAAGAAAACAAGTTTCCCCAAAGGTACTCTTGATCGCTCAAAGTGTGTCCTCACCTTTAGAAGCCAAGAGCATGGCTAAGAACTTCTTATACTAAGGCTTATGTGGAGCTCAGGGTCATCGAAGAACTTAGCTTACTTAAGTTGTTGGTTTTGCAAAGCCAAAGATTGGACCAAAAAAATGTACTACATCATATAGCCTTGTTCATTGTTGGAGCTTTATTTGGTAGATGGATGGATGAATCTCCTTGTTTCCTTTCCTTCTCCTTTTTGATTGATAGGTATGAATATGGAGCCTTTTTGTATTTCTCTTTCTTTTTGCCATACTTGACTAGCATGCTTTTCTTTTTCTCATATTTTTGCTGGCTCCATACTTACCTCTTTTTGATTGGAAGGAGTAAGGCTAAGGGTATTATTTTGGAGACATAAGGATGCATACTCGGGATAGGTAAATGCATTTGTGGTGGTGGATTATTGCTCCAACAATTCACAAGATAGAGATGGTTCCATTCTAAGAGACTCAAAATTTGACAAAGCTCAAAACAACTTTAAGTAGCTTAAACAAGCTAGGCTTAGATATTTCACTGTATTTGGCTCTGGTAGGTAGTGTTTGGTTTAGGGGATGAGGTGGGATGGGACGGGACGATCCCGTCCCCAGGCCTGTTTGGTTGGGAGACACAGGGGCAGGGTCATCCCTCTTGGGGGAATATTCCCCCAATTCCCCCAAGATGCGGGATGAGCCCAACCCCGAAAAAAAGAGGGACACAGAGGGACGGGGAGGGACGTAGCGCGTGGGAGGCACCGTCGGGCACCCGACTGGAGGCGGGTGCCGACCGAAGGAGCGTCGGTCGTCGCGGACGCGGACATGGCCGGAGGCAGAGGAGCGTCGGCCAGACTCCGGACGTGAGCATGGCCGGAGGAAGAGGAGCTCCGACCGGCTGTGGGTTCGGTGGGAGCCGTCGGCGCAGCCAGAGGAGGAGCATCGGCCGACGGCGAGCGCGGCCAGAGGCGAGCAGGGTGAGCACAGAAGGAGGCGGGCGCGACTGAGGCATAGTCGAACGGGCGGCGGGGCGGAGGCGGGAGGCGGGGCGGAGGCAGGAGGCGGGCGGGCGGCCGCGCCGAAGCCGGCGCCAGACGGAGGCTGGAGGCGGGCAGGCGGCCGCGCCAAAGCCGGGCGGAGGCGGGCGGGGCGGCCGTGACCCGAGCCGGAGAGGCGCCGGCAGAAGGCGGAGGGGTGGAAGAAGATAATGACAAGCGGGGCCCACTAACCAGATCCATCCCATCCTAAAAAAGTAGGGATGACTCTAACCCCACAACCAAACGCACGGATGGGACGGTCCCATCCTAAAAAAGTGTGTTGGAGCCATCCCATCCCACCTTGACTCCAAACCAAACGCTACTGTAGGTGTTCAAAACCGATGGGGGAACTTCATTTTATTTTTTCAAAAGAATAAACCGAAGATGTTTATCTTACTAGGGACATGTGGAGAAAACCTAGTGCTTAGCCATATCATTTCTCACAACAACTTAGACATAGTTATGCAAATGGCATCCACTAAGTACAAAATCAAGTTTTCAACTTATACACGCAAGCTCGAAATTAAGCTAAGTGTAGAACGTGCATAAACAACTAAGCATGAACATAATAGAGTAACTATTCATCATTTCCATATGAAGGATATATGCATCAAAGTTGGGAGTTGCCTTTATTGACACATTTTTTTAAGATAAAGCAATAAAAATGGAAATAAATAAAAACATTATTGAAAGTACTTACCTTGGTAGGACGGTGATGCTGCTGCTCGGTCGGACGGGGTACTGCTGGTACTGCTAGGACGGGTGATGCTGCTGCTTGGTCGGACAGGGGTGCTGCTGGTGCACATGGAAGAAGACAAGGACAAGAAACGGCGACACCTTACTCTGAGGAGACACAGGCATGAGGAGGTATGCTCATAACGGTCTACCATCCCTCCAAGCTTCAATGAAGCTAGGGGTTTTGGTAGTAGTAGTTGTAGAAGTTCTGAGCATTGAGGAAGCCGGCTCCAACTTGTTCGTTTAGGTTCTAGAGCATTTTCGTGTTGGTTTGGAGCCGTTGACCCATCTCTTCCGTGCGTTGGTAGATGTCACCTACCTGCTGATGATACAGCCTCTGATCGTACTGTCCCAAATTCATCCCCCCCCCTCATTGCAGAGTTGATGTCGGCCATGTCAGGTGTGTGGTACCGGGCTGAAGCAGAGTGACCTAGGTCTCTACTGAGCGCACGTGATGCACTACCGCCTCCGTAGTGTTGTGTACTATGGAAAGGCTAGTAGGAACTCTCGCCACCGGTACTGGAGAAGTACCAGGATGGCTCAGATGGTATGGAAGCATGGATGGGTTCCTCAGAATCCTCTCCTCGGGCTCTGTGGTGTGACTCCTCCGCTCGCCATCTTTGGGCTCTGGTCATGACTACCGCCTCCACATCTAGCTGCATGGTTAGGCTTCTAATCGTGTACATGTCGAACTGCGGTGCTGGAAGCGGTAGCTCAAGACTATGCCCGAACCATGTCATGATCAGTCTCCCAGTTGCGGCGTCTCTCCTCATAAAATGTGCTTGGACAAAGTGCTGCTCCCCCACATAATGTGATGTGTTGTCGGGAGGGTAGTCAAGTTCGGCATTCTCTAGGAGGTCCAAGTTGGCTGCTATCCTGGTGACAAAGGAAGTGATGCTTATAGGGGTGTTGGTTGCTCTCATGCCCATCCAGTGGTGGACAATGTCGAGGACTGGAGCATAACACTTCTTTTTTACCATGGCATAGAGGCACTTAAGGTCTTCGTTGGGTGCACAATGAACCTCGCCTCTTGGAAAGACGATGAGCGAGACCCAGCGAGCTAAGAGTCTCAGAGTGGGATTGTGAATTTTGGTGCTGTTATGTTTTCCCTTCCCGTACTCTCCACAAATTTCCACCCAAAACGATTTCATGTCATACCCGGCTGGGTCACTCAACGAACAGTTGGAGTGGAAGCCCAGCAGGTCAGTAAATTGCCGTGGGTAGACAGAGAATTCAGTATTGAGCAAGCAGAAATTTATAAACGTACATGTTGTACGCTTATCCACGCGGAGAGTCATCAGGAACTCTTGTGTGAGAAGGACGGATCCTTCCTCTGTAATGTTAGCGAAATCCGACCAACCGACATAATCAAAGGCTTTAATGAACGGGTCCAACATACCTATCTCGATGAGGAAAAAGGTGTCGAAGCACTTGGTCCTCCCAAAGGTCTTGGTGGTAAGAGCTTGTAACGCATGGGCTTCCTGATCGCCTTGGATGTTGATATCCTGCAGGTTCATCAGTCAACGCTGCAGTTGTTGCTGAGAAGAAACTCCTTCATCTTGCTCTTGGTCCTGGCGGCTGCGTGTACCGCTGACAGACATCCGGTCGGACACTGCGGGAGTCCTGTCGGATGCTGCTGGGGTCCTGGAGCTTCCGCTTTGTGAATGAGAGCGAGAGCGCTCGTCCGACGAAGACGGGAACTTCAAGTGCAGTCCCTTCCCTATGTTGCTTAGGGCCTTCTTCGCTTTCTTGAAGAAAGAAGACATCCTGCAAAAATAGACAATATACTACACAAGGGACAAAGCAGACACAAATATTAGCGTTAGCAGTTAGTCATCCAGAACTCAGTTGTCCAAGAGTTAGTCATCCTTGCGGGGCAGAGCCTCCACAAAACGTCCAAAAACCGGGGGTGTAGCACTTATTTTATTGGGTACAATTTTGACTGAGTGTTGGAGTTAAAACTAAGTACCTAACTAATGCTTACGAGAGTGATTAAGGAGGGAGAAGGAGAATGCTCACGCTGCTGAGCGGTGCAAGGAACTAAGTGCATGCACGTATTTATAGCCGCGAGAAGGAGCAGCAGGGCAGCAGGGGCAGGCCGGGCGGCTTGGGGCCAGGCCGGGCGACCAGCAGGGGGCCGGGCGGCTAGAGGCAGGAGCCGGGCGGCCTAGGAGCTAGGTCTCCTAGCCTGGGTGGTGTTGTGCGCGCGAGGATGGGACTTCAACGGTGCAGAGGGAGCTTACGGTGTCGGTGCGCAGGGGCCGGGCGGCGCCAGCCGGAGCCGGGCGGCCTGGTGGAGCGCGCAGAAGAGGGAGCAGAGGGGCCGGGCGGCGCTGGCGCGGTGGCTCAGCCACTTGCCCGTGTGCGCGCGCAAAGAGGGAGCACAAAAGGGGCAGAGGGAGCCGGCCGGCACCTGGTGGGGCCGGGCGGCTCCAAAAAATTTTTTTCGCAAAATAAAACTAACTAAATGCAAACTTAAAACAAAAATTTTGATGAAATTTAATCATGCTACGGTGAAATTCAAAGTAAGTGCATGAAAGATAGGAAAATAAAACACGAAAAATTAAATATACAGTGGAGGATAAGGCAAGTTTACCTCCTGGCGAGGGCAAGTCATACCTTGGGTTCGGTGTCAGCGCTTGACGGAGACATAGCGGTCGTCTGGGCTGCAACTTTTGCTCGCCAAACTTCTTGGTTGCCACAGCCTTTTGTTTTTGAGTTTTAGTCTTCTTCTCTGGCTTTGGCTTTGGCGTTTCCTCTTTCTTCCGCCATTCATGAGATGTGTTCGTTGCCTTGGCGGTGACCTTTGTCTCAGGAGCTTTGCCTCATGAGTCCTTTGTCGGCGGCTGGGCCAGTGAGGCACGTCTCAGTGACTCGGCTCTGCGATCGGCTTTGAGCTTGCGGGCTTCCCCGTCGTATAGGAGCTTTTCCATGGCTACAAGAAGAAAGTCCATTTTCGGCTTGCTTGGCGAAAGCTCGATCTTCTATCTTGGTGTTTCCCGGGGTGCCTGACACTTAAATTTGAAAGTTTTTACCTGTCGGCACTGTTCGACCTTTGGTTTGAAGGCAAACGTCTCCCGTCTGCCATTGATGTTAAGGTGGACTTCTCCAGCTCCAACATCAATGTTGGCCTCAGCTGTGCTTAGGATGGTCGCCCAAGGATGAGCGGCGTCTTCGTGTCTACCTCCATGTCTAGCACCACGAAATCCACCGGGACGATGAAGTTCCAGATTTTCACCGGGACATCTTCGGCGATCCCGATGGGGTAGCGAATCGATTGATCCGCTAGCTGCAGGCACATAGCAGTAGGGGCAAGTGTAGCATGCGTAAGTTTATCAAAGACTACCTTTGGCAAGATGCTGACACTTGCTCCCAGATCACAAAGAGCTTGATCAAAATTCTGGGTCCCGATTGAGCATGATATGGAGGGGTTCCCAGGATCTTTCTTCTTTTCAGGCGGCTTGTTGTGTATAGCAGCGCTACACTCCTCCGTGAGGTGCACAACTTTGGTCGATGGCAGCGGCCTTTTGTTGTTGAGGATGTCCTTTAGGTACTTAGCATATGTAGGCACTTACATCGCATCTAGCAATGGGATATTGACATATAACTTCTTAATTACCTCAACGAATTTGCCGAACTGATCGTCGACCGAAGCCTTCTTCTGCCTTTGAGGAAAAGGGAGCATTGTGCTGTCATAAAACTTATGCGGAGCTGACTTTGGTGCTTCCTTCACCGGTGGTGGTTTACGATCCACCTCATCTTCCTCCTCTGGTGCGGCCCGCTTTCCCTGTTCTTTTCCTGCAGCTCTAGGATGTGGGGGGTCTTGTGTAGACCTTCCACCCCTAGTGGTTACAGCATTTATATGTTCCTTCGGGGGTGGATCGGGCTGTCCTGGAAGCTTCCCCGAAGTAGGACTAGGTAGAGCTCGGCAAGCTGAGCTATCTGGGTTTCTAGCATTTTATTAAAGCTCAGCTGGTTCTTCATGGCACTATTCAAAGTTTCCAATTGATTTGATAAAGATTCAAGAACTCTATCATTTGCATGGAACTTCCTACTAATGCTATCGTTCACAGCTTTTTGATTGAAAGAATTTTTATTAAACTGCTGAAAACTGCCAGAAGACATACCTTGACCAGCGAAAGGTAAGTTGGGTCGTGAGTTCCAACCTGGTTGAGGACGAGGCCCGTTGCTGAAGCCATTGTTGTTGATGAAGTTCATGTCCTCCGATCCATTTTCGGGGCAGCTGTTCCCTGTGTGGCCGGTGTTCCCACAATGCTCGCAAATCATGCGAGAATCCAGTGCCTGGACTGGCACAGCTTCAGGAGCGCCCTCCAGCTTCTTTAGCAGGAGGTCCATTTTGGCGGCAAGTATGTCAGAGCCGTCAATATGGTGGACTCCACGGGGCTTATTGTTCGCCCTCTCCTCTCTCCATCCTTGGTTGCTTGCCATCTTCTCGATGAGAGTGTGGGCAGCGGCAACGCTCAAGGACAAGAAAGATCCTCCAGCGGCTGCATCAAGGTGTTCTTGCGCGGACCGGTGTAGTCCGTGAAAGAAATTCTGGATAATCAACCATTGTTCCATACCATGGTGGGGGCAGGCGGCGATGTACTCTTGTAGTCTCTCCCATGCCTCCACCACAGACTCATCAGCGAGCTGCTTGAAGCTCGAGATTCGGTTTCTCAGTGAGCTTGTCTTCCCCAGAGGGAAGTACTTCGCAAGGAAGGCATTGAAGCATGCCTCCCATGTCGTCAAGTTGTTGCAGTTCAGGTAGAACCATTGTTTTGCCTTCCCAATCAGAGAGAATGGGAAGAGGCGAAGCCGAACAGCATCGGTGGTTGCACCCTTGATAGTAAAAGTGCTGCATATCTCCAGAAATTGCTGGAGATGGCTGTTTGCATTCTCCGACGCCAATCCACGGAATGGGCTAGCTTGGACCATGTGGATGACACCTGGCTTGAGCTCGAATCCATCTCCAACATTCACACTTGGCCCCGTAGGGATGTTGCTGCTGGATGGGATAGAGAACTCGCGAATGGTCTTCTCAGCCATGTGTGTCGTGTCGGTTGTGCTTGATGATCCAAACTCCAGTGTAGCTGGTACAGGCCTCTTCCCGTGGATTGTCTTCTGACGGACTCTCCTTTTGAGCAGCGACTCCGAATTGTTATAAAAGTTTGCAGGTAGGTCAAAACCGGTCATACACCTCTCTGTCACCCAACAATAAAGTAGACAGAGGCAAATAAGCCCGCTAAGAAATAGCGGTATGTTATCAAGTTATAAGTACCTAGGTTCGAACAAATCAAACTTCTTCCAATTGCTTCCCCGGCAACGGCGCTAGAAAAAGCTTGTTGATGTCTCTTAGCGTAACAGATTTTACTCCGCAAGCGCACGGAGATTCGATATAGCTTTTTCACTCAGAGTATTCCGAGTATCGTAAAAATCCACAGGGAAGCAAGGGCGAATAGGTGAAATGAAATGTCGAACCTTCAAGCAGTACTATAACTTAGATAAAACACCAGCTAATCTTACAACGGGGGTAAGATATCAAGATAGTGTATAGTGGAAAGAGCAAAACAGGGACTAAAGAAGCCTAACACTTAGGTAGTTGCCTGGGAGGACAACGAGTGAGATTAGATTTCCAAACTCTACTACTTAACCGATGTAGAGGAGTAATCGCGGTTGAACTAAGCTAACTGGATACAAGCTAGAATCTTGCGTCGAGCGAAATTCCGGCGCCTCGAGGGGTCAAGGGGTAGATAGCAGACCTCCGAAGGAGACCCGGCTAATGCCTACGGGCTTACCGAACGACGGGGTAGAATACTGAGACCTCTAGAGCTGTCACCTAGAGAGGCTACCGACCAGATCTGCGTGGGTAAGATGGCACGCTATACTAATGTTCAAGTGAGAACTTGAACACTAAAGCTCTTCCTTGATCAGAGGGTGAGAACTAACTTAATCTTAGATCAAAAGCCTAAGACAAGCTTATAGCACCGGCAAGTCTAACAAGATTCAGATAACTAAAGAACAACACAAACCTAAGTCTTGGACCTAGTGTGCAATAAAGGTACACCACACTAGGCAAGCGTTAAGAAGTAAAGTAAAGTATAACAAAAGATAGAGCAATGATATATATTATACTGGAGTAACGAGTACAAAGATAGAAAGATACAAGAGCTTTACCAAGACTCAAAGAAGACTCCGGAATCCCTAAGGCAAAATCTCAGACTCAACTCTAACTCCCAGAACTAACCTAGTGATACAAGACTAAGCGATAGTGAGAGCTACTCAACTTTCACACTCTACAAGTGAAGTCTAGGGGGGTATTTATAGGTCCCAAGGTCGGTGTGGCAGTTAGAGAGGCAGTTACAACCGGAAGGCGCCGAGGTGGGGCCAGGCGGCTCCACCCCAAGCCGGGAGGCCCGGGTAACCGTCGGATCCACCGCCTTTCTCCATCTTGTGGCTCATATTGCCTCCCCAAGTCGGTTGTCGGCGGTTATGGCAGTTAGAAGTGTGCTTTTCCCTCAACCGTTGATCTTCACTTGTGTTTCTTCCTTAGCCGCAGGATTGATGTGCCTAGGATTGCTGACTTCACCAATCCAAGTGTTGGATCGGTGATGTGGCAAGCCTTCCGGTACTTGACGTGGTGCATTCGGCTTTTGGACTTCACAAGTGTGTTGACACGTCACTTAGGCACATGCAGGTCGAAGATGAGCTGATTTAGCTCTTGAGTCAGGCCGGGCGGCTTGGGATGGTGCCGGGTAGCCTGGCTTGGAGCCGGGCGACCTAGCCCACTACCCAGTGACCCTGTGACTTAGCCAAATTTGCTTGTTTTCTGTTGATCTTTGTACCTACAATCAAATATTCAACACAACTTGTGGAAATGTGTTAGTAGCACAGGTTTATCCATACTTTGGCATGTTTTTCTCCATGTTCATGGATAGTTGACGGTCATTGGTAGTGCAATAACGACCGTCAACACCCCGCCTGCTTGCGCGCTAAGAAGAAGAAGAAATGGGATCAGGATAGGGCCGCCAGCTGGCTCCGCTCACCTGCCTGCGGCCAATGGACCCCAGGGTCACGCGAAGTCAAGCACCGGTGAGCAAGAGCAAGGGAGCCACCGAGCCCAAATCCTCCTCTGGCCGTGAGTTTCCGCCTTCTTCCCACCTAAACCCTAGTCGCCGCCAGTTTAGGTCCCATTTCTTCTTCTTGTTTGAAGACATTATTACTGGAAATGGCTATAAAGTAATATTTGAGCATATAAAAGGAAAAGATAATAGTTTGCCTGATATATTTTCACGATCTTCTATCTTGCAGGAATGAAGAAGGGAATTAGCTTCAATGGAATTGAGACCTTTACGTTTGGGTCAGAAAATAATAAGTTAAGAATATTCCCACCAAATTCATATAAGTTCAGACCAAAAGATCATATAATATTAGATGAAGTCCAAGAATGTATACTAGACAATTTCTGGTACCAATATAATCATAAAAGAGAAGAAAAAGGTTACATGCTATCAATATTAAACAGTCTTGCTGAATATTTTCATACAATAAATAGCAAGATGCCACCAACAGAAGAGCATGAATATATTGAAAGAAGGTCCTTATATGTAATATTTGAAGGAAAAATGCCTGGTTTATATATATCATTTGAAGAAGTAATAGCTCAAAAGAAAGATGGCAAGTTAGATGGAGGAATATCATGGAAAAATATGGAGATATAGATGAAGCAATGAATCAAGCAAGAAAAATACTTGGAACAAATTATTATATGGAGCCAGCAGCAAAAGAATATATTCAAAAATACAGAAAGGCAAAAGGTATCAAAATCCCAGAAACATCATCCGGGATTAAAGATATGGCAAGGAAAGATACATATAAAGACTGTCTGACCAAAGGAGTTGATCCTATGGACAGACAATATATAGAAATGAAAATAGCACAAAAATTTGAAATGATTTCCCCTCAATGGAAGAAAACTCTGAAAGAAGAAATAATGATGGAGTTAAAAGGGGAATTATATAATAAATTGGAAGAATTTAAAAGAGATATGGATGCAAAAATGGATATATCATTCTCCGGCAGTGAAGAGAATGATGATATTGCAGAACATGGCCAAAGGTCAGAATAAAATAGCCTAAAAATATAATAGTAAAAATAAGCCCAAAAAATAATATATGTTGAAGATAATAGCTATATATATTTTGATATGCGATATCAACAATTTGGGCATGGGAACACATATACAAAAATTCATATAATATACCTTAATTGATATGGAATATCAATCATTCGGGCGTGGAAGACGGTACCCAGATTTTTTTTCAAATCCAAAGACACTCAAGTGCGTCAAGACGTGCGAAGCAGAAGACAAAACAAGGACGAATAATTCTACAGCAAAAAGAAGACGCAGGACGAATATTGTATTGTGCTCAGTACAATAATTGAAGAATAAAAGGACGAAATACTGTGCCAGGTACAATTATTGAAGAATAAAAGGACGAGCTACTGTGGCAACAGTGAAAGCACACAGGAGGCGTGAATTATTGAAGCCATCCTTATCGACGAAGCAAAGACCCGCTCGGCTATAAAACGCAGCACCGGGCAGCAGCTGAAGACATCGACAATCCGAAGGCCATCCAACATCAACATCAACATCCACAATCCACACCCACTCATCCACCATCACCGCACACACCACCCACCTTGTAATGGTAGTAGTATTAGCATAAGGAATAAAGCCGTGGAGCATCCAGGCATCGTTTGTAAGGTAATCTAAGTTTGTGCTAAGTGCTTGGGGTTTCCCGAAAGGGAAAGCCGTATGTAAGCTGTGTTTGTGGAAATGAAGTAGTTTTCCTTTGAAAATCCCTGCTGTCATTATAGTCCGCGTATATGGGGAGAGTTTATGTGCTAGGGACCCTATAGGAGAAACCTCTGCGTTTGATGCTCTCGTTTAGCCCGGAGTTGTGGCGTCTGGAGAGCCGTGTCCGCGGAGAAGTGTTCCCTTCGGGTGGAACGCTCTGGTACTATTCAAATTCTTTTTACTATTCAAATTCGCTCTGCTACTATTCAAATTCCGCAATATGGAAGTTGGATGAGCACTCAGGGAGCACTTCCACTCTTGCATGCAATGGTGGGGGATTACTATTCCCACTACTCCAATTCTTCAGGTTGAATTCAAACGTCGCTTTCAAGATTATATTAAGCGCATGCAATGGTGGAAAATCACTATTCCCACTTGGCTCACTCTTCAGGATGAGATACGAACGTCGCTTTCGCGATTATATTAAGCGGGTATTAACTCTTCGGCGGTATTGTATTTCACAGGATCTTTGGCAGGCTGGCGAGACCAAAAATATTCGGCCGGGTTGTGCTCCTATGCTTGCTTAGTCCTACTCGGTACTCACCGTACGATGAGCAGGTTTGCTTCAGAAGTAGCTAATCTTTCCCAAACTATCCCCAGTCTAGGCATACGAGGCAAGGTTATGTCGTCTCCCCAGGCAGTTCCACCCGAAGGGAACACTTCTCCGCGGACACGGCTCTCCAGACGCCACAACTCCGGGCTAAACGAGAGCATCAAACGCAGAGGTTTCTCCTATAGGGTCCCTAGCACATAAACTCTCCCCATATACACGGACTAGGATGACAGCAGGGATTTTCAAAGTAAAACTACTTCATTTCCACAAACACAGCTTACATACGGCTTTCCCTTTCGGGAAACCCCAAGCACTTAGCACAAACTTAGATTACCTTACAAACGATGCCTGGATGCTCCACGGCTTTATTCCTTATGCTAATACTACTACCATTACAAGGTGGGTGGTGTGTGCGGTGATGGTGGATGAGTGGGTGTGGATTGTGGATGTTGATGTTGATGTTGGATGGCCTTCGGATTGTCGATGTCTTAGTGAGTGTTTTGGGAGGCGGGTCGCGGCGGCGAACGGCGGACGGATGCGAGGCTGCGAAATTCCGAAACACAGAGCAACAAAATATACGAACGCGAACTCGAACTATTCAAATTCGCTCTGGTACTATTCAAATTCTTTTTACTATTCAAATTCGCTCTGCTACTATTCAAATTCGCTCTGCTACTATTAAAATTCCGCAATATGGAAGTTGGATGAGCACTCAGGGAGCACTTCCACTCTTGCATGCAATGGTGGGGGATTACTATTCCCACTACTCCAATTCTTCAGGTTGAATTCAAACGTCGCTTTCAAGATTATATTAAGCGCATGCAATGGTGGAAAATCACTATTCCCACTTGGCTCACTCTTCAGGATGAGATACGAACGTCGCTTTCGCGATTATATTAAGCGGGTATTAACTCTTCGGCGGTATTATATTTCACAGGATCTTTGGCAGGCTGGCGAGACCAAAAATATTCGGCCGGGTTGTGCTCCTATGCTTGCTTAGTCCTACTCGGTACTCACCGTACGATGAGCAGGTTTGCTTCAGAAGTAGCTAATCTTTCCCAAACTATCCCCAGTCTATGCATACGAGGCAAGGTTATGTCGTCTCCCCAGGCAGTTCCACCCGAAGGGAACACTTCTCCGCGGACACGGCTCTCCAGACGCCACAACTCCGGGCTAAACGAGAGCATCAAACGCAGAGGTTTCTCCTATAGGGTCCCTAGCACATAAACTCTCCCCATATACGCGGACTAGAATGACAGCAGGGATTTTCAAAGGAAAACTACTTCATTTCCACAAACACAGCTTACATACGGCTTTCCCTTTCGGGAAACCCCAAGCACTTAGCACAAACTTAGATTACCTTACAAACGATGCCTGGATGCTCCACGGCTTTATTCCTTATGCTAATACTACTACCATTACAAGGTGGGTGGTGTGTGCGGTGATGGTGGATGAGTGGGTGTGGGTGTTGATGTTGATGGTGGGTGGCGATGGCGATGGATTTTCTCTGATGGATGGATGGTCTTCGGATTGTCGATGTCTTCAGCTGCTGCCCGGTGCTGCGTTTTATAGCCGAGCAGGGCCTTTGCTTCGTTGATAAGGATGGCTTCAATAATTCACGCCTCCTGTGTGCTTTCACTGTTGCCACAGTAGCTCGTCCTTTTATTCTTCAATAATTGTACCTGGCACAGTATTTCGTCCTTTTATTCTTCAATTATTGTACTGAGCACAGTACAATATTCGTCCTTGCTTTGTCTTCTGCTTCGCACGTCTTGACGCACTTGAGTGTCTTTTGGAAAAATCTGGGTACTGTCTTCCACGCCCGAACGATTGATATTCCATATCAATTAAGGTATATTATATGAATTTATGTATATGTCTTCCCATGCCCAAATTGTTGATATTGCATATCAACATATATAAACTATTATCTTCGTATATTATCTTTTGGGCTTATATTTTTGGGCTATTTTATTCTGACCTTATTGCCAGACATTTTCTTCTTCAATCCATGGTGCACTTTCTATGCTATCTGCTTGCTCAGGCTCCCATATTTCATACCATGATAATAATTCTCTATATTCTTTTCTTAACTGTAATTCCTTTCCCAATTCTGGTTTTATAAGTCTGCCTACATTTTTTGTTAATGCACCAAAATTACTTTTTTGCATTTGGAGGAATATTCTTATTATTTTATTTTGATATATCATTCTATAACTCGGATCTGCTTTGATATTTCCTTCGAGCTCTTTGGCTTCTGTAAATATTCTCCAATTATCATGATTGGTATTTCTAGCGAATAATTCTTCATAGGAATTGGAGAGCTTTGAGTACCACATATTAGGGAATGCATAATACCCTTTGGTAATAAAGATATCATGAGAAGCTGGTCTTATTGGCTGTGTAAATTTTGGAGGATTGGAACAGAATATGATCTTATATTTCCCTCTGGTATAAACAAATCTTTTGCAAGCTTCTTTGATAGCTTGTCCAAGCTCTGAATTGAGGATATCTTCTATTGTACCATATATAGTATGGATTAGCCCATGATCTATAATGGTTTGTAATGATATATTCTTGATATTTCTGAAATATTTCAGATCTATATTTGCCTTGAATATAAGATATTGATGATAAGGCTGAATTATCATCCTACCATCAAAATGAATTATTGGAAATGTATGAGCTTCAATTGCTATGCCTTTGATCTTTTCTTCTCCAATATATATATTTTTGAAATATTCTTGGAGCATTAGAAACATCTTATTCTGTCTTTCTGCATATTTCTTCCATATTAGATCTTTGATGTCTTTGTTGAAACAAGACAACATCTGATCTGTCTTGAAGCTTAATCTTGGTATGAGAAATTCATATGGAATATTGATATTATTCTTGGAAATTTTATCCATAAATTTATTTCTCTTGCTTTCTTCTGATATTAAATTATTCTTCGAGACTATTGAATTTTCTTCATTTATATTCTTATAGGAATCAGCTTTCATTGTTCCTTTCTTTGCTTCCATACCTGCAGAATAAAAAACTGTATTAGTACAACCAATATCCTTGATATTCTTAATGTTATTATCTGTTTGCTCCATCATTTCAATTTTTAATCCTGCTAATTCTTCTACTAAATCTAATTCATCTTCACTTGAACTATAATCTATATCTCCATTTTCTATTTCTTCTGTCTCTATGATTGAATATATTGATTCATCATCATTGAGTTCGTCATCACAGACCAAAATATTCTCATTTACACTATCTACAATCAGAACTCTTTCTTGCTCTTCATATTTGCTAGAATATCTTTTTTGATCTTTATTAGGACATGTTTTGCTTAAATGATCTGGAGAATTACATATAAAACACCTGCATGTACTATCATATGATTTTGTAGGATTATATCTTCTTACATTTCTTTTATGTAAGAAAGGGGCTTTATTATCTGATCTTCTTAGAAAATAGCGTTTCTTTGTTCTAAGATTTTGATTATATGGTTTTCTTGAGGATTTGTATTTCCTTCCTCTTGACTTCTCTTCTCCATATGTTAAAGGTATTTGGACTATCTTATTACAAAAATTATAATCTGAATGTTTCATTGATCTTTGAGCTTGTATGCTTGTACAAATTTTTCTTAGGTGTTTAAACACAAAAGTTATAGCTTGAGATATATTAATAACAACACCTTCTGTTTCTTTCTTGTATTCTTCAAATATTATTGATCCCAAAGGATCTGGTAATTTGTTAAAATATCTTTCCACTATTCCTTTATTATACCCTTGTTTAGCAGTTGTAGCATTGTATAAATAATGTTGTGAAAATTCTTTTATACCTTTCCAACTTGTTAAAGTCAGCTTTTCTATTTCCCTTAACCTTTCATTTTGCAACGTGGTAAAACCTAATTCTGGATCTTCTGCTATAACTATATTTGATATGATATTAACAAAATTATAGGGATTACTTCCAGCTCTTTTTAACTCTTCATAACTATTAGGATATGCTTCTACCCATTGTTCCCATAAAACTTTTACAGATTCTCCTAAAAAGGTTTCTAAATATGTTATCATATCTTCTACCCTATTTCCAATATTATGCTGATTCTGTATATATTTCTGAACTATTAAACCTTTCCATACACTTATTATGTTTGGCCAATCTATAGGGTCATATGCTGCTAAGTTTAATATTGCACCATCATTTTTGTAGTTTTGGAACTTTACTGGTTTTTCAAATTCTCTTCTTCTAGATCCCATATATTTATATCTTCCTGGTATATAGTTATAAGAGGTATCTTCTTTTTCAGGTGGCCAAGTTCCTGAAGCTCTAGAAGGTCTTTCTCTTTCTCCCTCATTTTTTACAGAACTGTCACCATATTCTCTTTTTCTTTTTGAATTACTCATTCCTATTTCCATAGCTTCCATCATATTGTCTAAATTAATCTGCTCATCTTCTCCTAATGAATATATAAATTCTTTATATTCTTTTGCATTATCAGTTTCTTTATATATTTCATTAATCTCTTTATCTTTTCTTTCTTCATCTAAATTAACCTCTTCTTCCTTCGCATTATTTTCTTTATTTGGTTCCTCTTGAATTTTTTCATAGCTTTCAAGCAACAACTTATTGTTCATATTCCACTGCTCTTCTTCACTTATGTTATTATGTCTACTTGGACTATTTTCTTGACTACTTGCAACTTTTTCTCTTGTTATTGAACTTATTGGTTTTATGACATCTCTCTTTATTTCTATATTGGTTACAACCTTCTTTTCTTCTGAATTCTTAATGTTCAACTCTTTTTCTCTTTTTAACTTCTTTAGCCTTTGTATTTCTCTGAGAAAATAAACTTCCTTTTCTCTTATTTTACCCCATTCACATATCATAGAGCTATTATATTCATCTGATGCCTTTTTTAATTTTATTTCATAATGCTTAATTTCATTGTCTATATCTACTATTTCCATGAATTCACACACACTGTGCCTTCTATCTTCTTCTATATTTGATTCTGAACTTGTTGCTTCTAAATCATCTAAAGCCATTTCTTTATAATTCATAAATCTTATACTAGTGTTGCCTTTCTTATTTTGGTAACTGATATAATCTTCAGGTTGTTTTAAAATCTTAGGTTGTATCAATTCGCTTATATTCCATTCTTCTCCTGCTCTTTCTTCAGAACTAATCTTGAGAGGACTCATAAATTTAATTCCCTTAGACTGCATACTTTCTATAACATTGTTCACATTTACCTTATATTTAGTACCACTTCTATTAGTTAATCTTCCAATAAATTCTAAGCTTACAAGTAAATTTGTTCCCTTAAAATTTTCATAACCCTTGGTCTGAAATCCAAATGCCATTTTTTCTATGAACTCTTTAATTGGCATCATTAAATCTGGTGCTATATAGGTTATTAGCATATTTTCATTCATATCACCTTCTAAAAATCCCATTGCGGCTTTGTTTACTGTATCCCATCTTTTATCTAACAAAGTTATTAAGACCTTAGTTCCTAACTTCTTTCTTGTCATCCCTTTAATTCCTATGATATACATTCCTTGGTGTATATATTTATATCCTGAATATTTTAGACTATTTTCAAATTGCTTACTTACTATTCTTAATTCTACTGGCTGAGTTAAGACACTTAACTCCACCTCTCTTGATATTCTATATAACCCATTTTTATTTTCGAACCAACCCATTTGGTAAATTTGTTGAGGCCTTATTTTTCTGAGAGAGTCTCTTTGATATCTTTCTAAATCTCTTTCTACGTCTATTACTTCTTCAAGATTATCTATATTATCATATTTGCACTTTAACTTATCCATTAGAGTTAAAGGTTTTACATCTCTGTTTACTAATTGGAGCTCTCTGTCTCTTCTGATGAGATTTTGAGGTACTTCCATTTTCCTGAATTTATCTCTCTGGTGGATGAAACTATTCCTGATGAGAGCAGCACTAACTCTTTGCCACTTTCTTCAATTTTTATTTGGTTCAGATTCTGAGCTACGCTTTTTACTTCTTTGACTAACTCCTTGATTTCTTTTAAATCTTCGGTACACTCTTCTGTTTTCTTGGATTCAGTAGTATTATGCGGGACTTCTATTCTTTTGTACAATAAAGATAAATCTTTTTTAATGTAATCACTATTTTGACTTATCCTTCCTTGTTCTGTCTTATTATAACTCAGCTCTTGCAGGGCTAAGTCAAACTTATTGCTTATGATCGAATATTGTTTTTCTAACTTTTTATGCTCTTTATACAAATTTTCAAATTTTACTTCTAATTCGTCTTGTCTTTTACCCCACGCTATATAAAAATTATGTATTAAATTTACTACTAAATTTAACTGTCCTTGTGAAGTATGCC
Source organism: Paspalum notatum (assembly GCA_022530915.1). NCBI lineage: Eukaryota > Viridiplantae > Streptophyta > Magnoliopsida > Poales > Poaceae > Paspalum > Paspalum notatum. Next base: position 20,204,489 of record CM039686.1, read on the forward strand.
AAATATGTTCTTCAAAATGATTGATTCTGCACCTTATGTTAATATTTTCTTTAGTATTGACAGTCTTGCCTGTATTGATTTCTAAGTTCAAATACTTGAGTTTTTCAATGATGACTGATGATAACTTCAGGCTTCTAGTTTTAAGATATATGACTTCCACAAAATATAACAAACTTTCTAAATATAACTGAAATTTAAAGCTTGCACAAAATAACTGAATAGATAAGATATTAAACATGTACTTAAGATATTAAACAGGCACACTTTGAATATAAACTTGATAACTGACAACTTAAAATATAAAACAAATATAAATATTAACTTAAAAATATAAACCAGATATAATTAACAGCTTGAAAATATAAACCAGGCTCTGATACCAGTGTTTGAGAGGCGGTCGCGGCGAACGGCGGACGGATGCGAGGCTGCGAAATTCCGAAACACAGAGCAACAAAATATACGAACGCGAACTGGAACTATTCAAATTCGCTCTGGTACTATTCAAATTCTTTTTACTATTCAAATTCGCTCTGCTACTATTCAAATTCCGCAATATGGAAGTTGGATGAGCACTCAGGGAGCACTTCCACTCTTGCATGCAATGGTGGGGGATTACTATTCCCACTACTCCAATTCTTCAGGTTGAATTCAAACGTCGCTTTCAAGATTATATTAAGCGCATGCAATGGTGGAAAATCACTATTCCCACTTGGCTCACTCTTCAGGATGAGATACGAACGTCGCTTTCGCGATTATATTAAGCGGGTATTAACTCTTCGGCGGTATTGTATTTCACAGGATCTTTGGCAGGCTGGCGAGACCAAAAATATTCGGCCGGGTTGTGCTCCTATGCTTGCTTAGTCCTACTCGGTACTCACCGTACGATGAGCAGGTTTGCTTCAGAAGTAGCTAATCTTTCCCAAACTATCCCCAGTCTGTGCATACGAGGCAAGGTTATGTCGTCTCCCCAGGCAGGTTTGAGAGGCGGGTCGCGGCGAACGGCGGACGGATGCGAGGCTGCGAAATTCCGAAACACAGAGCAACAAAATATACGAACGCGAACTGGAACTATTCAAATTCGCTCTGGTACTATTCAAATTCTTTTTACTATTCAAATTCGCTCTGCTACTATTCAAATTCCGCATTATGGAAGTTGGATGAGCACTCAGGGAGCACTTCCACTCTTGCATGCAATGGTGGGGGATTACTATTCCCACTACTCCAATTCTTCAGGTTGAATTCAAACGTCGCTTTCAAGATTATATTAAGCGCATGCAATGGTGGAAAATCACTATTCCCACTTGGCTCACTCTTCAGGATGAGATACGAACGTCGCTTTCGCGATTATATTAAGCGGGTATTAACTATTCGGCGGTATTGTATTTCACAGGATCTTTGGCAGGCTGGCGAGACCAAAAATATTCGGCCGGGTTGTGCTCCTATGCTTGCTTTGTCCTACTCGGTACTCACCATATGATGAGCAGGTTTGCTTCAGAAGTAGCTAATCTTTCCCAAACTATCCCCAGTCTGTGCATACGAGGCAAGGTTATGTCGTCTCCTCAGGCAGTTCCACCCGAAGGGAACACCTCTCCGCGGACACGGCTCTCCAGACGCCACAACTCCGGGCTAAACGAGAGCATCAAACGCAGAGGTTTCTCCTATAGGGTCCCTAGCACATAAACTCTCCCCATATACGCGGACTAGAATGACAGCAGGGATTTTCAAAGGAAAACTACTTCATTTCCACAAACACAGCTTACATACGGCTTTCGCTTTCGGGAAACCCCAAGCACTTAGCACAAACTTAGATTACCTTACAAACGATGCCTAGATGCTCCACGGCTTTATTCCTTATGCTAATACTACTACCATTACAAGGTGGGTGGTGTGTGCGGTGATGGTGGATGAGTGGGTGTGGGTGTTGATGTTGATGGTGGGTGGCGATGGCGATGGATTTTCTCTGATGGATGGATGGTCTTCGGATTGTCGATGTCTTAGTGAGGGCGGATGTCTTCAGCTGATGCCCGGTGCTGCGTTTTATAGCCGAGCGGGTCTTTGCTTCGTCGATAAGGATGGCTTCAATAATTCACGCCTCCTGTGTGCTTTCACTGTTGCCACAGTAGCTCGTCCTTTTATTCTTCAATAATTGTACCTGGCACAGTATTTCGTCCTTTTATTCTTCAATTATTGTACTGAGCACAGTACAATATTCGTCCTGCGTCTTCTTTTTGCTGTAGAATTATTCGTCCTTGCTTTGTCTTCTGCTTCGCACGTCTTGACGCACTTGAGTGTCTTTGGATTTGAAAAAAAATTTGGGTACTGTCTTCCACGCCCGAATGATTGATATTCCATATCAATTAAGGTATATTATATGAATTTATGTATATGTCTTCCCATGCCCAAATTGTTGATATCGCATATCAACATATATATGACTATTATCTTCAACATATATTATCTTTTGGGCTTATTTTTACTATTATATTTTTAGGCTATTTTATTCTGACCGTTGGCCATGCCCTGCAATATCATCATTCTCTTCACTGCCGGAGAATGATATATCCATTTTTGCATCCATATCTCTTTTAAATTCTTCCAATTTATTATATAATTCCCCTTTTAACTCCATCATTATTTCTTCTTTCAGAGTTTTCTTCCATTCAGGGGAAATCATTTCAAATTTTTGTGCTATTTTCATTTCTATATATTGTCCGTCCATAGGATCAACTCCTTTGGTCAGACAGTCTTTATATGTATCTTTCCTTGCCATATCTTTAATCCCGGATGATGTTTCTGGGATTTTGATACCTTTTGCCTTTCTGTATTTTTGAATATATTCTTTTGCTGCTGGCTCCATATAATAATTTGTTCCAAGTATTTTTCTTGCTTGAATCATTGCTTCATCTATATCTCCATATTTTTTCCATGATATTCCTCCATCTAACTTGCCATCTTTCTTTTGAGCTACTACTTCTTCAAATGATATATATAAATCAGGCATTTTTCCTTCAAATATTACATATAAGGACCTTCTTTCAATATATTCATGCTCTTCTGTTGGTGGCATCTTGCTATTTATTATATGAAAATATTCAGCAAGACTGTTTAATATTGATAGCATGTAACCTTTTTCTTCTCTTTTATGATTATATTGGTACCAGAAATTGTCTAGTATACATTCTTGGACTTCATCTAATATTATATGATCTTTTGGTCTGAACTTATATGAATTTGGTGGGAATATTCTTAACTTATTATTTTCTGACCCAAACGTAAAGGTCTCAATTCCATTGAAGCTAATTCCCTTCTTCATTCCTGCAAGATAGAAGATCGTGAAAATATATCAGGCAAACTATTATCTTTTCCTTTTATATGCTCAAATATTACTTTATAGCCATTTCCAGTAATAATGTCTTCAAACAAGACCCATCTTCTGGTTGAACTTTTCTTACTATTTATCTGTTTGTAATACCTACATATTGCTTCACAGTCTGTTCTTACCATAAATTCTTTAAAACCGAGATACAATCTAAAAGCATTTATTGCATTAATGATTGCTAATATTTCTCTATCAGTATTATTTACTGCCTTCAACTTATAGCTTCCAGAGGCATATCTACATATCTTTTCTTCAGCTTTTGGAGAATATTTATTGGGTTTTTGTTTTAATATTGCACCCCATCCTAATTTAGATGCATCTGTTTCAATAATGAAATAATAATCATCTAGAGGTAATTCTAAAGGTTTTAGGTCTTTTACCTTTTCTTTTATGGTTCTTACTAACTTTATATCTTCTGAATTAAAATATTTTTGACCATTTTTTCTCAATTTTGCATATAGCGGTCCTGCTAACTTTGCTAAATTATCTATATAATTTCTAGCATAATTTACTATTCCAAGGAACTCCTGCAATTTCTTTTTGTCATTCATAACATCAGGAAATTGTAGTATTTTCTTAGCAATATGCTCTTGCAAATATATTTTGCCTTCTCCAATCTCATGACCTAGAAACTTTATTTTTTCTTTGCAAATTTCCATTTTCTTTTTAGATAAAATCAGCCCGTTTTGTTCTACCTTTCTAAAAAATACTTCAAGATGGGCTATATGCTCTTTATAGGTTTTTGAGAAAACTAATAAATCATCTATATAAACTAATATAAATTCTTGATTCTCATTAAATATGTTTTGCATTTTTCTTTGAAATAAAGCAGGTGCATTTTTTAATCCTAAAGGCATGACAAGCCATTCAAAGTGACCTTGAGGACACGTGAAGGCTGTCCATTCTATAGACTCTTCTGCCATTTTTACTTGCCAAAATCCTGCTTTCAAGTCAAATTTTGAAAAGTATTTGCTACCTTGTATCCTATTGATCCATTATTGTTTATTAGGTATATTGAATGCATCATCTACTGTATTATCATTAAGTCTTTTGTAATTAATAACCATTCTTGATTTTCCTCTTGCTATTTCCGCATGATTTGTTACTATAAAGGCTGCAGACCTATGAGGACTTCTACTTTCTCTTATTGCTCCTAATTTTAGCAATTCTTCAATATGCATCTTAAATTCTTCTATGTCCTTTGGTGTAGCTTCTATTGGGCTTGTTTTTATTATATAATCTGGATTTATTATATTTATTTTGCATAATATAGAATTTTTATCCCAATGCTTCATGGGTATTTCTCCAATTATTTGAATATCTTCTAGTCTCTGCACAATCTTTTCTATATCTTTTTTAGACTTTATATCTCTGTACCAATTTGGAGCAAAGGATTGCAAACCAAAACATTCTATACATGAATGTTCTATATAGAAATCTTCTATATTCCCACTTAAATCTTCGATTTCTAAACCAGCTATACTAGCGTCAATCGTATTGCTGTAAGAATTTTCTAAATGATGAGCTCCTCCATGTTTTTTAACTTCTGAAATATAATGAATATTATCTTGATGAGGAATAAATGTAATACCTTGCTCATGTATGATTGTGGTTTGACATGAACGCTGCAAGAATCTTAACCCTATAATCATTTCATCATGTATCATAGATAAGTCTCTTATTGTGATTTCATCAATTATATATTTTGTTCCATTTATTTGTGCTTCAATATTATATGCTAATTGGTTATGAATCTTTTTTATTCCAGACATATCTGTAGAGGTTTCTGCTTTATCTTCATCTATTGTATGGACTATTTCTGGACATCTTATAAAATATTTGTCATGTATTATATTCTTTGTGCATCCTGTATCTACTAAGGCCAATATTTTATAAGTAATATTATTTTTTAACTTTATCTTTATAGGAATCCTTATTCCTAAAATTTCTTTGAATGGTAATTTGACTATATATTTACTACCAAAACTTGTTATGACATCTTTTAATTGTATAAGCTTGTTTCCTGTATTGTTTTTTATCGTAATCAACTGTTCTTTTAATTCAGTATTACTTATAGCCTCATTTGGTTGCTTGTCATTATTTTTATCTTGATCTAACTTATATTTTAATTCTTCTAATTCTACTTCTAATCTATTTATTCTATTTTCTAGAATTCTGACTCTTGTTGATAACATTTTATCTTCAGGTTCTACTTCTGTTTCTGCTTTCCATCTTTGATTGTTAGATTTCAAACATGAAGCACATGCTTGTTTTAAACAACTAGCACAAGTAAATCTATTTTCTTGGCTAGGATAATATATACAAAAGGCACACTTTATGTTAAAGTCTCCTCTTCCTTTAATCCAATCATGTTCACAATCTTCTTGATTCATCATTTCAATTGAGAAAGCATCTATTAACTCTAACTCTTCTTTGCTTAAATTATTTATTTCTTCATAGCTTTCTAGCAACAGTTTATCGTTTATATTCCACTGTTTATTTTTGCCAAATGAATCTATAATTTCTTTATATCCCTTTGCATTGTCAATTTTTTTATATATTTCTTTAATCTCTTTATCTTTTCTTTCTTCATCTAAATTAACCTCTTCTTCCTTCGCATTATTTTCTTTATTTGGTTCCTCTTGAATTTCTTTTCCTAACTCTACTTCTTTTACATAATTTTCTTTATTAAGATTATTCTTACCTTCTTCTGTTAATTTATTTTCTACTTCTTCCTGACTTTCTAATAACAACTTATTATTTATATTCCATTGTTCTTCCTCACTTATGCTATTATTGTTATTATGACTTTTGTTTTTATTATTTACAACATTCTCTATTTCTATAGGACTAATTGATCTTACGACATCTTTCTTTATTTCTATATTGGTTACAACCTTCTTTTCTTCTGAATTCTTAATGTTCAATTCTTTTTCTTTTTTTAACTTCTTTAGCCTTTGTATTTCTCTGAGAAAATAAACTTCTTTTTCTCTTATTTTTCCCCATTCACATATCATAGAGCTATTGTATTCATCTGATGCCTTTTTTAATTTCATTTCATAATGCTTAATTTCATTGTCTATATCTACTATTTCCATAGATTCACACACACTATGCCTTCTATTCTTTTGATTCATCTTTCGCCTTATATTAATAATTTCTTTAGTACTGATAATCTTACTTGTATTGATTTCTAAGTTCGAATACTTGAGTTTTTCAATGATGACTGATGATAACTTCAGACTTCTAGTTTTAAGATATATGACTTCCACAAAATATAACAAACTTTCCAAATATAACTGAAATTTAAAACTTGCACAAAATAACTGAATAGATAAGATATTAAACAGGTACTTAAGATATTAAACTTGATAACTGACAACTTAAAATATAAAACAAATATAAATATTAACTTAAAAATATAAACCAGATATAATTAACAGATTAAAAATATAAACCAGGCTCTGATACCAGTGTTTGAGAGGCGGGTCGCGGCGAACGGCGGACGGATGCGAGGCTGCGAAATTCCGAAACACAGAGCAACAAAATATACGAACGCGAACTGGAACTATTCAAATTCGCTCTGGTACTATTCAAATTCTTTTTACTATTCAAATTCGCTCTGCTACTATTCAAATTCCGCAATATGGAAGTTGGATGAGCACTCAGGGAGCACTTCCACTCTTGCATGCAATGGTGGGGGATTACTATTCCCACTACTCCAATTCTTCAGGTTGAATTCAAACGTCGCTTTCAAGATTATATTAAGCGCATGCAATGGTGGAAAATCACTATTCCCACTTGGCTCACTCTTCAGGATGAGATACGAACGTCGCTTTCGCGATTATATTAAGCGGGTATTAACTCTTCGGCGGTATTGTATTTCACAGGATCTTTGGCAGGCTGGCGAGACCAAAAATATTCGGCCGGGTTGTGCTCCTATGATTGCTTAGTCCTACTCGGTACTCACCGTACGATGAGCAGGTTTGCTTCAGAAGTAGCTAATCTTTCCCAAACTATCCCCAGTCTGTGCATACGAGGCAAGGTTATGTCGTCTCCCCAGGCAGTTCCACCCGAAGGGAACACTTCTCCGCGGACACGGCTCTCCAGACGCCACAACTCCGGGCTAAACGAGAGCATCAAACGCAGAGGTTTCTCCTATAGGGTCCCTAGCACATAAACTCTCCCCATATACGCGGACTAGAATGACAGCAGGGATTTTCAAAGGAAAACTACTTCATTTCCACAAACACAGCTTACATACGGCTTTCCCTTTCGGAAAACCCCAAGCACTTAGCACAAACTTAGATTACCTTACAAACGATGCCTGGATGCTCCACGGCTTTATTCCTTATGCTAATACTACTACCATTACAAGGTGGGTGGTGTGTGCGGTGATGGTGGATGAGTGGATGTGGGTGTTGATGTTGATGGTGGGTGGCGATGGCGATGGATTTTCTCTGATGGATGGATGGTCTTCGGATTGTCGATGTCTTCAGCTGCTGCCCGGTGCTCCGTTTTATAGCCGAGCAGGGCCTTTGCTTCGTTGATAAGGATGGCTTCAATAATTCACGCCTCCTGTGTGCTTTCACTGTTGCCACAGTAGCTCGTCCTTTTATTCTTCAATAATTGTACCTGGCACAGTATTTCGTCCTTCAATTATTGTACTGAGCACAGTACAATATTCGTCCTGCGTCTTCTTTTTGCTGTAGAATTATTCGTCCTTGCTTTGTCTTCTGCTTCGCACGTCTTGTCGCACTTGAGTGTCTTTGTCATTGATGAATGCGTCGTTGCTTTAATTGGATGGAATAGGGGGGAATCAAAATCTTCTAGGGCTTGTTTGGAAGCATCGGCCAATTAATTGCGATTTTCTGAACGACCTCCACCCCGGGGTGAGATCCCGTGCGGGAAAATTCCGCCCTGGTCTTTGGTTGGCTCGACAATCCCAGGGAAGCGTGCCCAGTGCCCACAAATACTCAGTCTAGCGAGGAATAAACTTGATCCAATGAATCTGGGTCTATAGAAGCGCCCAAATTCCAGTGCTAGCCTAGTTGGTAATTAAATGCAGTCAGCCACCCTTTGTTTAGCGATTAGTAAGACTACATGTACAGTTAAATGAGCTAAAAATATATTATATATACAGATTAAAGGGACTATACGGCCAACACAATTATCTACTAAATAGTGTTAAAACAGTGTGCACAATGTGCAGGCGAACAATGCTAAATTCTACGTATGTGAAGAGTGTTTTTTTTTTTTTTTTGAAAATATCTATATGTCAGGTTAAGAGGCCTCTTTCCAGTCCTAGAATACCAAGTAGGCAACCAACCAAAGACACGAGCTTGCACATTATGATCCTGGATAAGGTAAATACTCGGGCAACCAAACATGCCCTTAAGAGCAAATTGTTGTTCACACGAACAAGACAGCTGTTGCCGATGTGCAGAGAACACCTGTCTTGGCTAATCTACTTGGCCCGTCGCTCTACGCGAGATCGACTCTGCTTACCTAACTGTGTCGACGCAACATTTTTTTTCTATATACACCCATGCATTAACCGAATGCTATGTTAGAAAACAATTAAAAAATCATACGTGACAAAGTGATTATTATTCTGTACTGAGTAGGATACAATCGCAGCACAAGTCCGATCCTTGCCGCAACAGAAGCAAGTGCTATATTTTCTTGGCTTTAACCGGAACAAGAAAAACTCAATTCTTGCAAAATGCAGGCGCGCCATGTGTTTTTGTTACCTCTAGCAATAGCTCAAACGAAACAAAACAATGATTCATCTTATATGGACAAGAATCATATCTGACTATTGACGTCATGAGTTAAAAAAAAAGATTATTGACGTCATGTAATGGTAATGCCAAATTCCGTATAATGATAATGCGCATTATATATATTGCTACACGGTCAAATAAACATGCATGTTCTCCTTCGATCGGTCCTTCAGTGATATATATGCATATATAATAATAAAATAGATACGCGCCAGTAGACCAGGACCATCCATTCCAGTTTGGCAGTTTCATGCACACCGGCTTATCCAACACCACGTAGCATGTTGGCATCAGGCACGCACCACACACACCACTCGTTCAGATTTTTTGAGATGTCACCCGCAGCTCAGCTGAGCTGAGTTGTCGTATGAAATACTGGATCCATACAGCAAGCAAAACAGTTCTAACACATGAACAATCAATCTGCATGCGCTTGGACGCTTGGTTCTTGAACAAATCGGCAGGAAACCCCATGAACTAATTAAGCAGCTGATATGTGAGCTCATCACTCGCTCGCGGCAGCTGCAGCGGCCCGCCGCGCAAGCAGCACCCTGGCGTACTCGGCGATGCGGTCGGGGTCCGGGGTGACCTCCTTGGCAGCGTCGAGCTCGGCGAAGCGCGCCGCCCACGCGGTGAGGCGCGGGATCCGGCCGGCGTCCAGCAGCTTGACGCCGCCCACCTTGTCCCACGCGCGCAGCCACCCGACGAAGCCCCCCAGCACGATATCCAGGTACCCGGGCTCGTCGCCGGCGAAGAACTCCTTTTTCCCGCCGGAGCACTCCGCGAAGGCGCCCTCCAGCTTGTCCAGCGCCGCCAACGTGTCCGCCGTCCCGGCCGCCCTCTCCTCCTCCGTTGCCCCCAGGAGCGCATTGAGCATCATGCCGTGTAACTGCACGCGTGTATATATGCAGATGTGTTCGATCGCAGTGCGCAAGGTCGATCGTCATGCTCATGTTGCCATGCATGTTAACACAAAATTGCCAAGTTAAGTACCTTGCCGTCGACGTAGGCGGCCCAGAAGCGGGCGACGGCGCGGCGGTAGGGGTCGGCGGGGAGGATGGCCTGGCGGCCGGCGCCGGGGAAGGCGTCGTCGAGGTACTCGAGGATGACGAGGGACTCGGGGATGGGGCTGTCGCCGTGGAGGAGGACGGGGACCTTCTTGTGGACGGGGTTGGAGGCGAGGAGCAGCTCGCTCTTGTTGCCCATGTCCTCCTCCACGTGCTCGTACTCCAGCCCCTTGAGCTGCAGCGCCACGCGAACGCGGTGCGCGAACGGGCTCGCCCACATGCCCAGCAGCTTCAGCTGCCGAGCATCTCCCTCTCCGACCACGGCCGCCGCCATTCTGGCCGAGTAGTGGCCTCGCGATTCAGCTTTATTTATTTTTGGACTTTTGAGCTCTGTGCAGGAAGGGAACAGGAGGCGACGTCGCGACGACGTGTATGTGAGGGCATCTCCAGTGTCGCTGTCGAACCGGGAGCCATGCGAACCGAACCATGCACACTGTGGGAGTCGAATCAAATGTGTGAGACCCCAAATTGACCCATCTGCGAACAAGCTGAATTAAATATATTTGCAATTTGTATATACACGTACGTACACCACAAGATATATTCAAATTTAGAGAACTCATCCACATCTAGTTTCACAAATTTGCTGACGATTCTGCTGCGAGCGCCGCCTTCATCAGCTGGTATCGCCGCCTCCTCCTTCTTTCGTAGAAGACAAATCGATTTTGGTTTTTGGTTTGTTACCAGAAACTCCCAGCGAGAGGATTCGAAGTTGCCAAATTCAATTTTTCATCCTCTTAGCTGGAGGTTCTAGAACTTAATAATATATTAGTCGCAGAGATTTTCTTTACCTTTGAAGAATTTTCTACACAATCTTGGCCTTTGGCTTGTTTGTTCTTGGGAAGTAGTACAGTTGGGACTACCACAGAAAGAGTCTGAGATAAACATGACAAGTCAGAATTTTGATTTAGATGGGATGATGAAAGGCCTCAAATTATCGGAAGAAGAACAGTCTACCATAAAATTTAGAGAAAAGGCACGTTGGGGTGAGACGAAAATTTCATGGCATGCTGTGGGTAAAGTTTTCACGGGAAAGTATACTCATCCTGACACAATTACCCAACCCCTTGGGCGTATTTGGTGCCCAGAAAAAGGCTTGATTTGTAAAGAAATGGGGAAAAGTATTTTTTCTCTTCCACTTCAATGATCCAGAAGGCAAGGAGCGTGCAATGGAAAATGGGCCTTGGTTTGTCGGCCACAGTCATGACCTACTGGTTGTTACGGAGTATGACGAGAGTAAGGTAATAGAAGAGGTCGTGTTTCAATATATACCTATATGGACCCGTGTCACAAAAATTCCGATGGGACTCATTGATAATGAAATAGGAATTGAGATTGGAGATAAGATCGGAAAATGCTTGGAGGTGGATATTTCAGCTACAGGCCCGTTTTTGAGAATCAAAGTGCGTCTTGATATTAGTAAGCCCTTGTTAAGAGGAGTGATGATGGAAATAAATAATAAAGGACATAAGAGATGGTGCCCAATCGAGTATGAATATCTGCCAGAATTTTGTCACATCTGTGGTATAATTGGCCATATTGACAGGACATGCCCTACTGGAAATTGGAAGAACAAGGAACGGCCTTATGGTTTTGAACTCCGCATTTTACCAGCTAAGAAAAAGAGTGTAGGGGGTGGTAAGAAGAATTATGGTAATGTTTCCAAATATGGGTCTATGAACCAAGATAGCGATGCACTTTCCTGGCGCCATAGTCCCTCAAATTTATCTGAAAACAAAAAGTCCCTAGAAAATAATGAGGGGAGCAAAGAACCCTTCTTAGAGGGAAATAAATTAAAAAAATTAAATGATCCTTTGAACAAACAGAAGGATTTGGATGACGATGGTAAGAATAATAGCAGGGAAATAAATGATAAAAAGGATGAGGTGGTTTGGGGAAATTTGTTGGGGATGGGGAAGAACATGGAAGGGGACCTGTCCAGTTTAGATGATAAGGATAAAAGGATCATGATGGATACTGGGAAGCCGGGTTTACCTTTGCAAATTGAGGGCAATATGATAGTAAGAAGTTCCCTGGACATGGCAAAAGAAGGAAGGGATACCATAGCTCCAGGTGGGCAGTTACAGGAGACAAAAGATAAGACAATTGATCTTTTCACTGAAGAGGCGGGAGCAGGCAAGGAGGATGATAGCATAACCACTCAAGCCATGCATATTGATCTTCCTAAACCTTTGGAAGATACGCTAGCACCGGAGGTAAAAAAGCAAGCGGGACATGTGGGGACTTACAAAAGAAAACCACATAAGGATAAGGTGCCCAGCCTGTACAGTCCAGGTTTGGTAGCAGGGAAGAAAAGAAGAGAAAGTGAGGAGAGTATGGAGTGTGAAACAGACAGTAAAAGAGCTAGGAGTGAGCCTGTAAGGGTGGATGAGGAGGTGACAAAAACCTTTGAAGCGGGACTGGCGAACCAGTCCTGCGACAAGAAATGAAGCTAATAACTTGGAACTGCCGGGGTCTGGGAAACCGCCCGGCAGTTAACGGTCTGATGGAACTCCAAAAGGCCGAAAATGCGGATGTTCTCTTTTTGTCCGAAACAAAATTGGATGAGAGGAGAATGCAAAAGTTTAAATGCCTGCTTGGCTTGGGAAACATGGTGGTAGTGGACTGTGAAGAAAAAGGGGGAGGAATTGCGGTGTTATGGAGGAAGGGGGTCAGCGTGTCTCTGAGAAATTACTCAAAAAACCACATTGATGTAGACATAACTGAGGAGAACGGTTTTGTTTGGAGGTTTACTGGGATTTATGGGGAAGCACAAACGGAGCTTAAGCACCGAACATGGTCTCTAATGCGAAATTTACATAATCAAGGGTCTTTGCCGTGGATTTGTGCGGGGGACTTTAATGAAATTCTATTCCAGCATGAAAAGAAGGGTGGAAAAATGCGATCACAATTGCTCATGGATAGTTTCCGAGAGACCCTAGAGGAATGCGAACCGCAGGATATAGGATTTTTTGGGGACATATATACCTGGCGTAATCACAGCCAGCGGGCGGAAGGATATATAAAAGAGCGTCTTGATCGGGCAGTAACAAATCTGGGATAGAGAAGTCACTTTCCTTTGGCTCGGGTGGTCAATGGAGATCCACGGCATTCTGATCATAGGCCAGTGATCATCTACACGGAAAGGAGACATACCAAGGAAGGTGTAGGCGAAAAACCATTCATGTTCGAGGCAAGCTAGCTTGAAGAGGAGCAATGTGCGGAGGTAGTAAAAGAAAATTGGAAACATGGCCTAGAAGAAGGAACAAGGAGCGTGCAGAATGTCCTTAAAAGGGTTGCTGGTGGCTTAATGGACTGGAGTATAAATGTTTTAGGAGACTTAGAGAAGAGGAGGAAAAAAGTGAAAAAAGAATTAGAAAATTGTAGGCGTGGAGGAATTTCAGAATATACGGTGCGAAGGGAGTCTGTGCTGAGGTACAAGCTAGATAGAATAGAAGAGCAAATTGATGTGCATTGGAAACAACGATCCCATACAAAGTGGCTGGAGAAAGGAGATAGGAATACACATATTTTCCATGCAGCGTGTTCGGAACGGAGAAGGAGAAATAGAATAGGAAGATTACAAAATGGTGCTGGGGGTTGGGTAGAGAATGAAACAGAGAAGCAAGAGTTTATAACTAACTATTTTGTGCAGCTTTTCAGTTCAAGCGGACATGGGGATACACAGCAATTTTTAAACGTTGTGGTTCCCTGCGTCACAAGCCAAATGAACCAAATATTAATGGAGGAGTATACAAGAGAGGAGGTGAAAGAAGGGCTGGAAGCAATAGGGGATATGAAGGCACCAGGCCCTGACGGTATGCCTGCTATTTTTTACAAGAAGTTTTGGAGATTGCTAGGGGACAAGATCACAGATGAAGTTTTGGCAGTGCTAAATGGAGCTTCAATGCCTGAACAATGGAATGAAACGATCATTGCACTAATCCCTAAAGTGCATACACCAGAGAAGGTGACTGATTTGAGGCCGATCAGCCTTTGCAATGTTTTGTACAAGATAGTGTCTAAGGTAATTGCGAACAGACTGAAGAAAATCTTGCCAAATATCATCTCTCAAAACCAAAGAGCTTTTGTCCCTAGAAGACTGATATCTGACAACGTTTTAATTGCCTATGAAATGACACATTTTATGAGAAATAAGAGGGAAGGAAAGAAGGGCTATGCAGCAATAAAATTGGATATGAGTAAAGCATACGATCGAGTAGAATGGCACTTTTTGGGTGATATGATGAGGAAACTTGGGTTTCAGCGAGAATGGATTGAACTGATACTGAAATGTGTCATGACAGTGAACTACCGGATTAAAGTAAATGGGCATTTGACAAACAAGTTCATTCCGGAGAGGGGGCTACGCCAAGGTGACCCTCTATCACCGTATCTGTTTTTGCTATGTGCAGAGGGTTTCACTGCTCTTTTGAACAAAGCCGAAGCGGAGGGCCGGATTACCGGCGTAAAGATCTGTCCGAACGCTCCAAGCATTTCTCACCTTCTATTTGCCGACGATTCATTAATTCTAGTTCGTGCAAACAGGGAGAATGCTATGCAGTTACAAAGTATACTGGACATGTATGAAAGCTGTTCTGGATAGGTTATAAACAGAGAAAAATCTGCAGTGATGTTTAGCAAAAATACTGGGGATGCATACCGTGTGGTGGTGAAGAGGGCTATGCATATAGAGAAGGAGATAGTTAATGAACGATACTTGGGTTTGCCTGTATCTGTTGGGCAGTCGAAAACAAAAACCTTCAGCTACTTGAAGGAAAGGGTTTGGAAAAGAATCCAAGGATGGAAGGAGAAAATGCTCTCAAGGGCAGGAAAGGAAATCCTTATTAAAGCAGTTGCATAGGCAATCCCAACTTACGCAATGGGATGTTTCGATATCACAAAATCTCTTTGTGATCAAATTAGCTCGATGATAGCCCGGTTTTGGTGGGGACAGCAAGACAATGAGCATAAAATACATTGGCTCAGCTGGGAGAGGTTAGTGCAGCCGAAGGAGAAGGGTGGTTTGGGTTTCCGGGACATTCACTCCTTCAATTTGGCTATGCTTGCAAAACAGGTTTGGAGAATAATTCATAATGCGGAGTCTCTGTGTGCACGCCTTCTTAGTGCAAAGTACTTCCCGCATGGGAATATCCTTGATGCAAAGCCAAAGAAAAATATGTCTTATACATGGAGAAGTATTCTACAGGGCCTTGAGTTAGTGAAAAAAAGTTTGATATGGAGAGTCGGAGATGGTAGCTCCCTGAATATGTGGAAGGACGCATGGCTGCCAAGAAGCTGGTCGAGGCAGGTAATAATACCAAGAGGACATTCAGTTCTCACTCGAGTGTCAGATTTGATTAACCCGGGAATAGGCACATGGGATGAGGAGCTTGTGAAGGAGATTTTTTGGGAGGAGGATGCAGAACTAATTTTGAGCTTAACAGTACACGAAGGGATGAATGATATCGCTGCATGGCATTTTGATAAACATGATTTATTCTCGGTAAAATCTGCATATAAGATACACCAAGATGATATGAAGAGAAGAAGTACTAGGGGGGATCCGTCCTCGACTGCACACGATGAAGAGAAAGCGCTGGTGTGGAAGAAACTGTGGAAGGGGATATGGCCAAGGAAAGTAACACATTTCTTGTGGAGATTGGCTCATAATAGTTTGGCTTTGCGAATGAACCTACACAGAAGAGGTATGGATATTGATAATAAATGTGTAACATGTGAGAGATTGGATGAGCATGGAGCACATTTATTTTTTAAGTGCAAACAAGTCACTGAAATATGGAAGGAGTTGAACTTGGAACAGGTCAGGCTTGAGCTTGCAGATAAGGACTCGGCGATGGAGATCATCCGAGATCTAGTAAAACTAAATGAAGATGCACAGGTAAAGGTGGCGGTACTCATGTATTTTTGGTGGAACGAACGGTGTCGTAGAAAGGAGGGTGAACCACGGAAAAATGCCCAGACAATCGCACATAGTGTGCGTACTTATGCAGAAAAAATTAAAAAGCAGACAATGACCCAACCGAATATCAAAGGAGCGGGGCAGCAATGCTGGAAGAGACCACCTGAAAACATGTTGAAGCTGAACTGCGATGGAGCCTATCATGCAACAGCTAAGTCAGGGGGCTGGGGATTTGTGATTTGGGATGACGATGGAGCAGTGGTAAAAGCATGTTGCGGGAAAGTTGAGCACGCCCAAGATGTATTCTAGGTGGAACTAATCGCCTGTTTTCAAGCCGTAAAATACGCAATGGAGATAGGAGTAACAAATATCATAATTGAGTCAGATTCTCTTATGGTCAAGCAAGCCGCAACATCAGATGCCTACCGTCTCAGTGCTTTTGGTGGTTTAATATGGGAGCTAAAGGACCTACTGGCAATGTATTTTTCAAATGTTGTAGTGTATCACACTCTAAGGGTTTGTAACAAAGTAGCTCATGAATTAGCTGCCATGGGATCTTCTTTGGATTCAGGGGTAGACCTGATCATGGATGAGATCCCTGCCTGTATGTTTACTTTGGTAGCCAATGATTTGGCACCGTGCCATGAGTAATGGAAGTATTTTCCTTTAAAAAAAATTCAGATCCTCAAAGCCCCGGTAGCCAGCAAGAGCAAAGGTTCTACCCCCAAGTTTTCAAAAACCTTCCACCCGAACTTTTTGGTTTAGGCTTACTACTACCCACAAAATTTCAGTCCCAACAAGATGGAGTTCAACAAGGTTACAATCAATGTTAGCCTAAACGGTAAACAGTCGGTCACCTACTGTTTAGCCATTATTCAGTGCTAAACGGCCGTTTAATCGGGTTTAAACAGTGAAAATGGCCAATTAAACGGAAATGGTCAGCCATTGTTTAATACTTAAACGTTGTTTAAACGGGGCTAAACGACTGTTTAAGCGAACAGTGGTTACGATCAATTCCTGACTGCAAGCTATCATCATAGCATTTCTTTCCATGGCAATTTTCATGAAGAGATATGGGTGTACGTTCATCCTCACCAGTTGGTTCAGATGTTTTTGTTGGATTTAGAAGTGGTGGTTGTCCAAGGGGTGAGGGTTCAACTTTTCCGGTCACTTCTCCAATAGCTGCTGCACAAAATACCATGCCGCTATTAGAGTTTCCAACAAAGAGTCATGTTTCCAAACAGGGTCAATTCATGGTAAATTCGATGTATGAGCATTTGATGAACCAAATTGCCTTGACTTTGAACAAATACTTATGGAAATTGAAATTACTCCTTAAAATTAAGATCTTTCTTTGGTTCTTATTTAAAGGTGTAATTTTAACAAAGGATAATTTGATAAAAAGACATTGGTGTGGGGATGATCGATGTTGTTTTTGTGACTCCAACGAATCCATCCAACATTTATTCTTTGATTGTCATGTGGCAAGGTTTGTTTGGAGAGTTTTTACAATAGCTTTTGGTTTGGAGTCTCCTAAGAATTTAATTGAGCTTTGTTGTCGTTGGGTACAACAAATAGGCCGGCACTTGCATACCTAAATTTGTGTAGGGGCGAGTGCACTTTTATGGTCTATTTGGTTATGTAGGAATGAAATGATTTTTGACAAAAAAAAGATTATATTCTTATTTGCAAGTCATTTTTAGGGCCACCTATTGGACAAGACAGTGGAGTGTCCTACAAAATGTGGCAAAAAGACAGCTTATCAAGTCGGCTTGTCGCAAGCTGGAGTCTCTAGCGATGGAAATCTTTGCCAATCATGGGTGGCCATCTTCTAAGCGGATTAGCTTTGATTTATTTTTTTCTATTTAGCTCTTTGAAAGCTGTTTGATCAAACTGTTTAAATTGGTTGTGTGCAAACCTCTTGCAGAGGCCAGAATAAAATTTTTGTTTCTAAAAAACAGTTGAAGAATGGAGCGATGTTGGTTTAGATGAGGAAAATATTCAACTAACCAAACACTACCTAAAAGTTCTCGCATGTATTGATGTGAAGAAGACGATATGCGATTAGTAAGTGTTCGGATCAACAATTCCAATGACCCAATTCATAGCAATTCAAAGAAGGGATCTCACTACTGGAAGCATGCAGATAAATACAATATGTATGATCCTAAAGTAAGGACAAGAACAGCTACACAACGCAAAAACCATTCAAATATATACCAGTCTAATTATAAAACTAATTACACGGACGAGGACCAGACGTTTAGTTTTTATATGTCTAATTAGTAATTAGACTATATTTAATAGGAAAAATTGCATATCTGCCCTCGTTTTTAACTCTAATTGTACGTTTGACTCTCTTTTTTATTGCCCTTGTTTTTCGAGTGCCAACCGTCTGTTTGCCCCTGATTTTTTACGGTGTGCACTCAAACAGCTACCAACGCATAAAAAAAAATACAATATGAAACATCCATAGGGGAAAAGTCTTTCCTACCCCTCCCTTATCCGGTTCATCTCATATCCTGCTTTGCAAGGGCATCCGTGAGCCACCAGAGGCGGCACCCGCCACCACTCCTCTGCTGGGGAAGCTCCCCCGTCTGGCGCAGCTCCCCCCTCTGTTCGTGGGTGTCATGGCGTCCGTGCCTGCCGGTGACGCTGCACCGTCGACGGGGACCTGCGCCACGCCCTCGCGTTCATGGTCTTTGATGCCGATGACAACGGTCTCATCTCCCTCTCCGGCGTGCCTGCTCCCCTCTTGTGGCTCCTCCCTCTCCGGCGCAGCTCCCTCCTCCGGCGCGGAGGTTCCCCTCTGGCGGCGTCTCTTCCTCCGGTGCGAAGGCTCTCCTCCGACGTGCCTGTTTCCTTTGGTGGCTTCTCCCTCTTTGGCGCAGCTCCCCCTCCGACGCTGAGGCTCTTCTCAGACGAACGAGCAACTGGGTGCGGCGCAGTCCCTCCACATCCTCATAAGCGGCGAGCTCCAGCAAGCCGGCACCGGCCGCGGCCACCAGCCCACCACTGGCGCCTCCCCACCGGGGGCAGCAGCGGGGAGAAGTCCGCCAAGGGCACATATGTCTTTTCCTCGGTTGTTTAACACTTTTACACATTCTTAACAAAACAAGTGCAATGGCAACCATCAGATTCAAAAAATAAAGGCAAACGTGCAAAGTACAAAAAAAGATGGGCAAACATCTGTTTATAGAATTAAACGAGAACAGTTTTACAATTGGCCTTATTTAGTGCTTTTAATTAGCACCGAGTAAGTTAAATTTTAGCCTTCGGATCGAACAATACACGCTGAACATAGAAGCATAGCAATTTTCTCCCGCAGGCCCCACACGCGTCCTCGTCCAGCCTCGCAGTCCCCAAATTCCCTCTTCTCTTCCCCCCGAAGTTCCAAACCCTAGCTTCCTCTCATCTTCCACGGACGAACCCTAGATCCTAAATCCAACCACCATCCTCCCCTTCTTTTTTCGTGCTCGCTTCTCTCTGCAGCTGATTCCGCCGCGGGCCGCCGGGTTCTCTTCTCCGTCCCCGAGATCTCGAGGTGAGCGTTTTGATGCTGCCGTAGTGCCGCGACTCTTTCGCCAGGTTAGCATGTTCTGCGGTCCGTGGTGCTCATACGGTGCGCGCTCGTGATGTTTCTGACATCCGCAGGCAGGAGCAGGATGGTAGAGGCGAAGGATAACGAGGTGTACGAGGAGGACCTCGTCGACTATGAGGAGGAGGTAGAGAATGTCGTCGACGGCGCCGCCACCAACGGCTCCGCCGATGTAGTCAAGAAGTACGTTCCGCGGTGGAGCTTTTGCTTGCCAGGTTTGGTAGTTGGGGCATCCGATCTGACGGATTGGGGTTTTCGCGATGTGTCGACAGGGGGTACGTGGGGATCCACAGCTCAGGGTTCAGAGACTTCCTGCTCAAACCGGAGCTTCTGCGCGCCATTCAGGACTGCGGGTTTGAGCATCCTTCCGAAGGCAAGTTTTTACTTTACTGCTGTGTTTTTTTTACTCTTGTTGCTAACGATGCCCCCTCCCTTGAGTGTATGTAAGTTCGTGATTCACAGTTTGGGGAATGTTAAACATGGCCTTGGGTTTGAAATCTAGCTATTTAACCCCTCTGATCTGTGTTGAAGAGCAATTGAACTACTTAGATTTTGTTCAAGTTGCTAGCCTGTGGCTTTGCAACATGTTGCTTTAGGCTTTGGGCAACTTCGTTTGAATAACATAGAACTGTTAGCTGGTAAGGCAATGTAATCATAGTAAGTTGGGTTCAGCTGTTCAGTGCTGCTGTGCATAAGTGGGCCTAGAGAAATCTCAACCATTCATTTGTTCCAGTATTGTTGCCTGTTTATCTGCACCTGCTAGTAGTTTATCCCCTATTCTTATTAATTTTGTCAGCACCTTTGTAAAATAGTACACCTTGATCATCAACATTTCGGCTAACTGCTACTTAGCTTTGTGAGCTGTAACTTCTGCCATTATAAGTTTGGGTAATAATGTTGAATAAAAAGGTTTCTCTGAGTTATATGACTACATTAATTTCCATACTTTTGGTCTAAACAAGAATCCCTTGATATGTTTCACATCAATGAACAACACTAAGTCGAGCACCGGTCGTTTTTTTAGGTTTATGAACCCCCTTGCCATGCTTTTGCTGTGTTAATCTATTAGATGGCATTGGCATATGTTGTGCATCTGTTATTCTCTTTTGAATCAATAGTCTTGCAGAAAATTCACTTTTACATTTCTTTGTAAGGATATACATGAGCAACTTACCAAATCATGCATTCATGCTAGTGCTATTGTAAAAAAGGTTAATGAAAATTCAACCAAAAATAATTGTGCATATAGAAAAAAAAAACTTGTCGCACTTTTCCTGCCGTTCTTTGAAACTGAATAGGATGGAATAATTGTCAAGTATGTATCCTTGCAAAATAGTCTGTGAATCCGCCCCTTTAATTGCATGGTAGTTAAATTCCTGTTTGCTGATGCACAGGTACAAATTCTTCTGACATTTTCCACTGGAGGAGAATATGGTATAGCTTTCCATTAATGGGTCCAGAAGGTTGATTTTTTTTCTTACTGGGGTGCTGCTGCTCCAACTTTGTTTGGTTCTACATCAGTGCAACATGAGTGCATCCCTCAAGCCATCCTCGGAATGGATGTCATTTGTCAAGCAAAATCTGGGATGGGTAAGACAGCAGTTTTTGTGCTCTCAACTCTTCAGCAGATCGACCCTGTTGCTGGCCAAGTAGCTGCGCTTGTTTTGTGCCACACAAGAGAGTTAGCTTACCAGGTGCATATGCTTTTGTCAGTCCTCTATTTAAAAAATTTTGTTCGATATATCTGCAGATGCTCATTGTCTTTTTACTTAACACTGTTGTAGATTTGCCATGAATTTGAGAGGTTTAGCAAATACCTTCCTGAATTAAGAGTTGCTGTTTTCTACGGTGGTGTCCACATAAAAAATCACAAGGATCTGTTGAAGAATGAATGCCCCCATATTGTGGTTGGCACGCCTGGAAGGATACTAGCTCTAGCTAGAGACAAGGACCTTCCTTTGAAGAATGTGCGGCATTTCATTCTTGATGAATGTGATAAGATGCTTGAATCACTTGGTAAGCTGCTGTTTCCTAGCATCTCTCTGTATTTGTTAAAATTCATTTTAACCTTATGGCATCCAGTCCAGTTCTTCTGTTTGCACTTGTCATAGACTTCATATCTCGTATTAACTTGCGTATGATTCTCCAGATATGCGTAGAGATGTTCAGGAGATCTTCAAAATGACTCCCCATGATAAGCAAGTGATGATGTTTTCAGCAACGCTCAGCAAGGAGATTCGCCCGGTTTGCAAGAAATTCATGCAAGATGTAATGTCCTATGGCCCAACTCATTTCAATTGCACTTCCTCCTATCTGCGTCCCTCCTTGCTTCTGGTGGTTATGCACAGTATGAGAGGAGGGTGTTCTATTGCCAGTAGGTTGAAGGGATTGCTGGTTTATTTGCTGACTACCTATCAATTCCTATAAGCAACCATCATGGATAGTGAAGTTCTTTGGTGACTTCTGTCTATTCCTCGGCTTGTCATTTGGTACCTGTGCACGTTCCAATTATTGGTGATGAAATGGACTCTTTGGCTGTCAATGTGAACTGTTTGGGGAGAGAATGTAGGAATCAGGTTTGGGAGTGTGATTAAATGGTAGATTCTACACGGGCAGTTTTTGTTTTATCAGTTGTCTGCCCACATTTTATACTTGTACCGGGATTCTGTTGCATCAGTGCAAACTGCTTCTGGTGCTCGCACCATGTCAGGGCCAATGCAGACATAGCTTCTTTCTTTTGGTTGGAATTCTTGTATCAAGCACAAGGAATCTTGTTGGCATGGTCAAATTCCAATACCTACAGTGCATAACTGAAGCTCCAGGAGGAAGCAGAAATATTCTGACATGAGCAGAATAAATTGATGTACCTTCTGGAATGGCTTGAGTTGTGATTCCAGCATTCTAATATGTTTGCCTACATTGTTGCCTTACAGCCCATGGAAATTTATGTTGATGATGAGGCTAAACTGACCCTTCATGGTCTTGTTCAGGTAAGATGAACTATTCATTAGGAAGTTTGTTTTGACCTTTTGTTTTTCTTGTGCTAATCTTTTCTTTTCTGGTTCCAGCACTACATCAAATTGAGTGAGGCAGAGAAGAATCGGAAGTTGAATGATCTTTTAGATGCGCTCGACTTCAACCAAGTTGTGATATTTGTTAAAAGTGTTAGTAGAGCTGCAGAACTGAACAAATTGCTCTCTGAGTGCAATTTCCCCTCAATCTGCATACATTCTGGAATGACACAGGAAGAGAGGTTTGTGCCCTTTGTTCCTTTGCTTTCCTATATTAACATGTTGTTTTGATGATGCTGGGCTCAACTTTTCAAATCTGTGTTATATAAGATCAGTTTGCAATCGAGAAAAATGAGCTGTGCTGTAGACTATTTCTCATCTTGTTTGCTGACCTTCCATACATTGTAGGTGTCTTACATGTTGCTTAACTTATGCTCTATGTTCTTATTGTTATTTCTGGGTTTGTAAGTGGCAGTGATGCCATTTGGTCAATGGCCATCCCCATTATCCTCATAGGAAATATACAATATTGCTGGTGTCGTACTCCATTTTAATGATTTGGGTGTCCATTGGCATGCATGGCACCAGAGTTATTGTTATCCATATATGGTCATAGAGGAGCATAACATACAATAAATCTTGTTTCTAGTGCACAATGCCAAGAACACGCGCATGCTTGGTCTTCAGTTCACAATGATAAGGCATGAGGAATGTGGAATTTGTATCGTTTTGAAGTCCCCACTAGTGAATTCACCATGTTGCAATGTATGGACAATTCATAAAAAAAGGTTCCTGTATGTAGCACAAATAAAGCTAGGCAATCCTGTAAACGTTCACTGTTAAATACTCAAATCCATCCTAGACATCAATTAATAAAATAGATAAGTCGATCTGGATGGTCCATCCTATGCTGACAATACCACTTGTTTTTTTGCCTTGGTACCTCGATATCAAAGTTGAATTTGGAATTCAATTTTTTTGGGTGTACATAATCTTGTTGATTTTTTGGGAATATTTCAACTTGTTGTATCATTTTTTTCGCTAATCATGACTCCAGAAGTTCTGGTTATTTCCAAAGGCATCAAGCACTACAATTTACAACATGGTGATATTGCCAATGTTAGCCATCGGTCAGTTGATCTTGAGTGGGTTGATGACAATGCATATTTTGTGTAGTGAATAGCTATATACATCTGCTTGTGAAGTGCTTGCATTTGTCCCTTTTTCAGCTGCTCTTCTGATCAATCTAACAGAGCTGCTTTGATAGGTTAACCCGATACAAGAACTTTAAGGAAGGACACAAGAGGATTCTTGTAGCTACTGATTTGGTTGGTAGGGGAATTGATATTGAGCGTGTCAACATTGTCATAAACTACGATATGCCAGATTCTGCTGATACATACTTGCATAGGGTAATTGTTGCACCCTTTAAAGTGCTGGTCTGTTTCAATCATTGTATTGGCTCTTCTTGATGCATTCACCTCTGCAGGTTGGCAGGGCTGGACGTTTTGGTACCAAGGGACTTGCAATTACCTTTGTTTCTTCTGCATCTGATTCTGATGTCCTCAATCAAGTTTGTACCTTTGACATTGATTCTTATCATTTGTCATAGTAAAGCACAGGCAGAAATTTATGTTTATGATACTCGCAGGTGCAGGAAAGGTTTGAGGTTGACATAAAAGAGCTGCCTGAGCAGATTGACACTGCAACCTACAGTAAGTATTGTATCTTCGGGTCATTAACCAGGATGCATGCAACTGAGATGTGTTCTGACTTCAAGAACTGACGTGTTTTACTGACCTCCAATCTACAGTGCCATCATGATGATCAAGGTGAACTAGTCAACATTTACTTGCAGCTGGAAATGAGGGGTTTGTTCAAATATACATCAGTTTGGATGACCGCTGGACAACTGCATCACGTTATTTAAAAGTTCATCTGTACTTAATCAGGAGTTTTGGTGATGAAGCAAGCATGTAGGCTTTGCCACAGCCATACCTGTTGGTGTTCATGCTACTTAGGATTTTATTTGCTCTTTGTTATGTTTGCTATGCTATGAATCGTGTTCTGTTTATTTGCTTTTGCTTTCGTGATATGAAACTTTAGCATTGGATCGATAGTGTTAATAGTCTGCTAAAATTAGCAGCTAAACATGCCTACTAGCTAACTGTCATCTGCTTGTGGTAAATCAAAGGGTAATCGTTCTCATTCTGCCAAAGAAGTTAGGAAAACTAGAAAACCTATAGGCTGACGCCAAAGATTCCATCCAAAAAAACCATATGCAATGTATGCCTTGGACATTTTATAACACCTATTATCTAACTCCCTATTAGCTATAACCCCTGCTAGCTACTCCCTCTAGGTCCGGTCCAAATGTAAAGACAGTCCAATACATAGATTTGATAAATGTTTTTATTAGAGTACAAATGAACATAACAAATTTATACTTTTGTGCAAATATAAGGCAAACCAATCATATCAAGTTTCAAAACTAAACACTTTTAAAGTTATTTATAGTCAGTCGGTTTGAAAGTTTAACCTTATCTAAAACGACATAATTTAGACCTAGTGAAAGTAATTGGAGAGTGCCTAATGTCTGGCTTTCAAATTTACTTTGATTCAGGGTCATTAGTCGAGAGTTAGTGGGTAGAATGAATAGTAGTGAACCTGTAAGCTGTAACAATTAACAAATGGTGAGGTTGTCACCGTGTCAGTAAACCCGGTATTTGCTTAAGACTTGTCCAATCTGGTTTAGCCCCCTACTCTCAAGAAGGGATATACCTAGACTCCGACCTATGCAGTTGGTCATAAAATACTCCAATTTTAATAGAACTACACAACTTTGACAAGAATTTAGGCAAGAGGGCTCCTATTTTAATAGAACTACACAACTTTGACAAGAATTTAGGCAAGAGGGCTCCTATTTTAATAGAACTACACAACTTTGACAATAATTTAGACAAGAGGGGTGGTAGGTCTTGCGAGGAAGAGCTAAGCTGAAGACCAAGAAAGACACCAGAAGAACAGATTTACATATATATGGTTGACATGCATATAGTGGCGGAGGATTATTTCTATGTCTAGGAGGTCAAACTATTTCAATTGAATGAGTCTATAATGGCTATTAACTGATCAGTTAAAGTACAGAACCAGAACTGTGGAACCTTATTTTTTTTCACTCACACTCGACGCTTTTCTTTGGGAGCTACATAACGCTGCTCCCCTGCCACTGAGCCTGCAGCCCCATTGATTTCTGCCATGAACCTTCCCTAAAGACATGTTTTTGATTTCCCATTCACCTTGTATTCCCTTGCGGAGTATTCAACCAATCCATGATGTAGTAAAGAAAGACAGGCTGGTTGTTCCAAAGCCATTGAGGGCCTGTGTGGGTACTCTTGGATTGAGAAAAATTGGTGCGGATTTGGAGGGATTGTGAAGAATTTTGATCTATTGTGGATTTAAATCCACCACAATTCTCTTAAACCACTCTAATCCTAAAATAGCCTAGTTACTAGGCTGAGAGTAGAAACTGCACCAATTGCAACCGATTGGATTCAAAGGGTCCCAATTTATGAAAAATAAGGCAACATAAGTCTATCTGTAACAGATAGGCCAATAAATTAGTCTTGTTTCGCCAACTAGCCTATTTCTAGTGCCTGAGCTTTAGATTGCCAAGTAGTTGCAGTCGTCTCAAGTTGGTGTATCGATTCAGATTGGTTATGGGTGCCGTTATCCCCAGGGGATGATTTCGGATAGGTTCTTATGGCACTTCCTAAGCCTGCAATCGAGATGGCAAGAGCGAGCACCAGGTTCACTGGTCATTTTATGCAATCTCTCATGCCATCCTGCTAACTTAAAGTAAAAATACCTCAAGTAAAATGATCTGGTTCAACAGTATACTCTTGCATTCTCAAACTACACAAGGCAACCTATAAAAAAATAATCAAAATCAACCTGCGCTTATATAATCTTGCTCCTACCAACAGATGGCATCAAAAATTCACAATCAAATTATTATAGGAAGTATAATTGCGCAAGCATTAGCAATACAAAGAAATGTTAGAAAAAGGAAGAACAGAGTAATCACCAAGATAAAAAAAAAAATCAGAAACATCCAAAGTAGCACTGCGTTCTATATCAAAAGGCGTATGCTAAGTTGATTGTGATTTTCAAAACCAGCTAAGTTTATTTACACATCAAAACCATCAAAAGTAGCAGCACTGCACTCTAGATCAATCAATAGATGTAAAAGTTAATATACTTGTTGAACAAGCAGTATGCTAAGAAGGGCAGACAATAAACAATAAATGAGTCTCACTGTCATGGACCAACCACACCACATTCCTAGCATGGTATTAACAAGCTAATTGCAATTTCTACATACTAGTTTTGTTCCACAGACAATTTTCACACATACTGTATATATGGTTTGTGCACACATTTTGGCTTGAGAACTCAGATAATCATTTCACACATCGTTGTCCCACACATCACTGACAGCTTCCTGGCGTGTACCGGTTGGGGGTCACGAAAAGCTTTCCGACAGCACTCGCTTCCTGCAAAATGGTGATGTCCTGCTGGCTGCTGCAGTGCGGGTAGCACATATCAACGTCCAGCGGCCCGTCGACTCTCTCCATGCTTGCAGCTAACAAAGTAACAAGCACTACTATGCAGTCTAAGGCTGAGTCCAATGGGGTTCTCCAAATCCCATTCCCTATCACTATTACAACTACCTTTCTCTCTACGTACAATACAACATTTATGCCAAACAGTACAAAACAGTGTTTTGGGAAACCCATTTAGAAAACTCCATTGGACTCAGCCTAACATCTTTTCTAAGAAGATTGGCACTCTAAAATAGGTGATGGACGAGTAATATATCTCTTTAAAATTTATGGATACCATTGAGACAGAACATACTGATAAATAATTGTAAGTTCTGTAATATGTGGCTGTTCGTGGATAACGTATAAAATGTAGGATATCAGTTTTTTATTATTTTAAGTTCAAATAAGTTGTCTGTGACTTCAAAGATTGAGATATACAGAATTTAAATATATGATTTGCCATGTGATTTAAAAGTTTGAGATGTAGAAATCTCAGTATATTATTTTAAAGTTTTACTATTTCAAATATAAAGTTTCTTAAGTATCACTTGAACGCTAGGCATGTGGAAATAAAATATTTTAATAGCGTGACTTAAAAGCTTGAAATGTAGAAACTTTTAAATAAATAATTTGATTGTTTTTCTATTCCAAGTATAAATGTTTCCCGTGTGATTTAAAAAAAATAATATGCGACTTAAAAGCGAGCAATGTAAAAAGTTTTGAAATTTCAAGTAGAAAGTTTTTCACAAGTGTTTTAAATTATGCGATTAAAAGTTTAAATATATCTTACAAGTTTGATGCTCATTATTTAAAAGTATTCTAAATAGACATGCAAAGTTTTGTGGATGCCGGGTACACGATCATATATTATGTTATTGGTTATTACGATATTGTATATTCTGGCTTAAATTAACGTCATCATCTGTTTTGGCCGTATATCTATCCGTATTTTCTCTCATTTCCGTACAACTGTATATACACGACCGTTTTCATTTCTAGCCATCCTATTATCTGTGAGAAAAACATAAGAATGAAAAGAAGAGAGGGTGTTTCCGGACCGTTACCGTCGGTTTTTCATCCCTAACCATAACCACGATAACGATGTAGGCTTGTCTGGTGTGGGGAGCGGCAACATTCTTCGTGGCCCCCAGCCGGTACACGCCACCACAATCCACCACAACCTTAGCATCAGCAAGTGCTGTCGGAAAGCGCGTGCAGGGATTGTCAGAAAGCGCGCGTCGCTGCGTGCGCGCGCCGAATAAGAAAAATCGGGCGTTACGTGGAGCCGCGAAAAATAAGAAACCTCCGCTCGGCTGATGGGCGGCAATGGAGATGCCACGGATGCTGGCAGTGCTGCCGGGCACGCCAGGATGGCATTGGCATGGCATCCCACTCGGGTTAAAGCTGCCGGTTTGCCACACGGCCGCACCTGACCGTCCGCTCCTTCTCGGCTTTGGCACATCTTGGCTTGGCACATCCTATCTCCTCCCCGCGCTCTCCCCGCCGCTTCTTCCTTCTACTCCCGCGGTTCTCTGCTGCCGGTGGTGGAGGTCCAAGAAGAGAAGAGCGGCGGCGAGGACCCTTCCACGGGAGGCGGATGCTCTAAGCAGCCATCAATTTCCACGGGCACATACCACCTCGCTCTGTCCCTCTGCTAGCTAGCTTCCTCCGACGACTCCAGAAAGAAAGAAAGGCCGCTGCTTCCTCCTCTCCAGCCGGGGCCTGCGGATGCTGGTGTGCGGAGCAGCGGGGAGAGGCGGAGTGGGGGTTTCGTCGGCCGCACGCCCCACTCCGCTGCAAGTGAACAGACGCCCCTGCCTCTGGACGCCTACCGCTCGCAGCTACGGTAAGCGTGGCTAATTGGCTAAACATGGCACCCGGAGTGCTAGTAGTAGCTTATGCACACCATTCACTAGACACTAGTACATATTCTAAATTCAGTTACAAGAAAGTGTGGAATCGTTGCAATAAAATACCCGGACTTGATACAAGGTGCAATACACAGGTTGCTCTGTACTATGTCCTTATTATTTCTATATATGGTGGCCAAAGTATTCCTTCTTAAAATTAATTAATAAATACTATGATTTCTGAGTCGAGCACTGAACACTGAACAGGACATAGAACTTTCCATAATATGAAATGTGATATAGTGGCATACTGTTTGGATGGAATTTAATTGCATGGGGGCCTTGCAACTGGAAAGCCAGTATTATAGATTGAGGCCTTTTAGGCAGGCAAGGCATTTAAGATTTATAAATTTACTCTAGAGAGGTAAAAATTTATTCTACAGAGGCATGTAGAAACTAACGGTTCAGATAAAAATCATTGTAATAACTCTACAGAGGTAATAGAAGCACCACATAAAAGAATTCAACTGAAGGGGGAAAAAACTACTTAATCCAAGTTCCAGTTCACAAACCACAAGTACATTAGCTGTTCGGTCCACCTAAACAGTTACAGGTCAAAATGCTGCAACAGCTGATTACTAGTTTTCCATTCAAGGCCTCTTCATCTTAAATCTTCTACTTTTGGTATTCTACAGGGAGGCAGCATCAGATGAAATATTGCACATCACCGCAAGGCAAATCTGTGTTACTAGGAGCAGGATTTGGTCGACATGTTACTAGGAACACTCCTGTTTTGCTCCAAAATTCCAGGGGCATCACAGTGGCAAGGCTACAAATGTCTGGGCAGTTTCAGCAACCTGCGTTGGACTCTTCAAGAAACTACATGACCCGGACATTATACAATGCAGCCATGAAGAGGAGAGTTCTGTCAAGGGTTGAGTGCTTTTTGTCTTCAGACCCAATAAATAACGGTTGGTTGAAACCAAGGAGGTCAGAGAATTTCACTAGTTTGGAGAGTGCATGTGTCCAACCAGAGTACAAACTACCAATCAGAACTCGTGCCGACTGCAAAGCAGAGCAGTATGAAATAACGGGATCACCTTTGAGCCCTTCTGATGTTCCTGCTGATGCTGTTATGATTGGAGATACAAATGAGAATTCTCCCTGGTGGCAGGAGTTTCCTAAGCGCTGGACGATTGTTCTCCTCTGCTTCTTTTCGTTCCTTCTTTGCAATATGGACCGTGTGAGTTAGACAGTAATTCACTAGTTATCGTATTTTGTCTCAACTTGTCTCATATGAACAATTGAGTTTAAGGCCATTATACACTTTCCTTTTCTCTTCTGTCCTGAATATTTGCTGGTTTCTGCCAGGTCAATATGAGCATTGCGATCCTGCCAATGTCATCAGAGTTCAGCTGGAATCCAGCAACTGTTGGTTTAATCCAATCATCTTTCTTTTGGGGTTACCTTCTTACACAGGTGCTTTGCTATTTCTTGCTGTATGTGTGAGTTTGTTCTGTTGGAATTTCTCAGATGTGCATTCTGGTATGTAGTTTCTGACATTACAAAAATGAAAACTACTGCTGCAGATTCTTGGAGGTATTTGGGCTGACAAGTTTGGTGGTAAGGTAGTACTGGGATTTGGGGTTATATGGTGGTCACTTGCAACAATTCTTACACCCCTTGCTGCAAAGATTGGTCTTCCATGCTTACTCACCATGCGCGCCTTCATGGGGATAGGCGAGGTTGGTGTCTTATACTTGTCTCTACAGTTACATTGCTTCCTAGGGTGTGTTTGGTTGCTATTCTATTAGGAAAGCAGGATAGAAATAGTGCATGGCTAAGTAGAGCTAGTCTTGTACAAGCCAATTGGTGTTTGTTTGGATGGTTGGATAGGCTAGGTGGGTCTTGATTTAGTTTGTGTTTGGTTGCATGCACATGAATAGTGATAGAACAAGGATAATAAATAAATGAATAAAATTAATTATTGAAATTTAAATGGTAAGTGTGGTCTAGTTTTGTTTGTAATAATGTTAGCAACTCAAATATGATTTTGGTTCTGTGATTATATGTCTTAATTAAGAGATATAACTTGAAAGCAAGATGAGAAAAGGTGTTTCGGTTTCCGTGGGTAGCAATGCAGCATAGCCCGCTGGGCTGCATTAGCTAGCACGCAGAGAATTTGCGAGCAATGCAGCCAAGGAGGCCTTTTTGCACTGCCTAAGGCAGCCTTATACCCATATGCAGGCTACCAAACTATAGCCCGCTGGGCTGCATTAGCTAGCCAACGAAGCTTTATAGATCTCAGAAAATTACATGAAGGCGATACAATCTATCTAACCCCACTCCCAGCCTCAACACGGTTAGGATGCACACAGCCTATGGTTATTAAAGAAAGCCAACATGGTATCATATATCATGCTACAACACAACATAATCCTCAGTTTTATGCACCACCATAACTTTACTTAGACCACGAGGAAGGCCATTCAAAAGCAACTTATCCAAGAAAGAAATGACTCATGTGCAAGCTATTGTTGCCATGATCCTATTAGTAAAGGCCAAACCATAGGTTTTCACCCTAGAGAGCAAACTCTGCAAACCCTAGACAATGCCTTCAAAAAGGAAGCGATAACAATGCCACCATTGCCAGGTACAAATAACTAGACATAGGGGATTATCCTCAGAGTCAAGTAACCAGGTCCCAATAGGCACCACCAAATTGGAGTCTCCTAGTGTTGCCTGCCCCTCCTTTCTGAGCCAATGCCATCATACCCCCTAATATTGGCCATCTACAGTCGATCATGAACTACAAGACATGCAAACCTTTTATAGAGGCACCATCCCACAATGACAATGGGATAGCCAATAGGTACACACCCAAAATCCACATGACGCATCTAAATACAAGATGAGTCGCCTGATTTCAAGACGCTGCCGACATGTCCCCACACTCAAGTGCCAATCTGGCTGCATAGGACGGAAGGAGCCTGTGTAAATAACCCTGTGTGTGTGTCCAGGTTCTGGTAGTGTCTAGGTTAGCTAAATTTCAGCTTAGTTACGGAGAATAATGGGAAGATTATATGATGCATTAAGTGTCTTAATTAGGAGAATATCATGGGCTGGTATGTAGCCTCGTATCAGCTATAAAATGAGAAAACAGTTGGAGACTGCTGGTTGGTGTGGCCATATTGACCAAAAACTACTTGTATGGTTTTTGTGCCCGTGTGTCCACCATAGAAAATCTAGTGTGTTTGTGATAAACTTCAAGAGAGAGGGAGTCATCACTGTCCCTGCAACTGCCCGGGCTTCCACCGGTACATTCGGGCGAGTGAGGGGCGGGAGAAGCCCATAAACTAAACCTAGTGATAATACCATTGCAGTCTCTTATCTGGCTTCATAGCATTTTTTTTTATGAAACTTGAATGCTTACTTGACGTCTAACTTGGTTTGTTGGTTTGTTGATATTATCAGTGGTGCAACAGTACAATGCAGTATATTTTTGTTTTCCCCTTTTATATCATTGATTTTCTTATATGTATGGTTTTACAGGGTGTTGCCATGCCGGCTATGAACAACATGCTTTCCAAATGGGTCCCAGTTTCAGAGAGAAGCAGGTCTCTTGCCTTAGTGTACAGCGGAATGTACCTTGGGTCAGTCACTGGCCTTGCTCTCTCACCTCTGTTGATCAGCAAATTTGGCTGGCCTTCTGTCTTTTATGGATTTGGATCCCTTGGAAGCGTCTGGTTTGCACTGTGGCAAAGCAAAGTAAGATAGACCAAATCTTGTGCCAATTTCTTACGTCGTATCCCATAGTCTTTGTTCTGTATGGGTTTACTTGGTAGTTTACTCGGCAGACATAGGTTCATTATAAAAGGTTGCTTTAAGCTTTAGGTATATTTTCTGTTATCTGTTACCATATCAAACACTCTTTTCTCCTCGAAATTAGCATGATGCAATTTTTTTGTTACTCATTTTCTTTGTTCAGCTTTAATCAATATACCTCTTATTTAGGCCCACAGCTCTCCAAATGATGATCCAGAGCTTAGTAAAGCTGAAAAGAGGCATATATTGGGTGGTAGTCCCTCAAAGGAGCCTGTAACTTCCATACCATGGAGGCTGATTCTGTCAAAGGCTCCAGTGTGGGCTCTCATAATATCACATTTTTGCCATAACTGGGGAACATTCATTCTTCTAACATGGATGCCCACATACTACAATCAGGTTGTTACAATGCTGTGCTATCAAATGTTTGGCATTCCTTATTGCTTGAATAATATAATGACAGCATATTATGCCATTGTTTGTGCTCCCCAAATTCTTTTACCCAGGTTCTGAAGTTCAATCTAACCGAATCCGGGCTTCTCTGTGTCTTGCCATGGCTGACAATGGCTGTGTTCGCAAATATTGGTGGATGGATTGCCGACACTCTAGTTCAGAGAGGGGTCTCTGTAACTAATGTTCGTAAGGTAAGTTGTCCTTCAGTAATTTTATTTCTTGTGTGCAACTGTGGATTTATAAGAAGAGTTATGCTTAGGGCAACAGCTCTTGAAATTCCTTTTAAACTCAATGATGCAGATCATGCAATCAATTGGTTTCCTTGGACCAGCCTTGTTCTTGACTCTGCTGACCAAAGTTCGTACTCCAGCTATGGCCGTATTATGTATGGCATGCAGTCAGGTTTGAAGCACTTCAGAAAGACCACTTATAGATTTATAAGTAGCGTCTGACACAATGACAATTGCTCTGCTATAATTGTTTGCTGGTTTTTCTGTCCATTTTCTCAGGGAAGTGATGCTTTTTCACAGTCTGGGCTGTATTCAAATCACCAAGACATAGGGCCACGTTATGCGGTAATGTACTCATGTAGATTGTTGCTAGTTTAATGTTCTCTAGTACACATAAGTGATTTTTAGCTATCCTAGTATTAATGTTAGTATTGATGTTTCTTGCTTTTTTTGAGCTGGTCATCATAGAGAATTGCATCTAATCGCAGGGGGTACTTCTTGGACTGTCAAACACTGCTGGCGTGCTTGCAGGAGTTTTTGGTACTGCTGCCACTGGCTACATTCTTCAAAAAGGTAAGGAAGTTTAGAAATCAAAGGTTGTTTCTGGTGATGCATTAAAAGCTGTATCTTTCTGTTATTTCCAACAAGAAAAATATAAATTAAGGAATGATGGTCATGTTGAAAAAGATAACTTGCTGTAGCATAACTATAAAGCATCTTTTATAACTATAAAGAATCTTTTATATTTATTCTAGCTTCCTAACTTTCTTATTCCTATATTTTAACTTCCAGGTTCTTGGGATAGTGTATTTAAGGTGTCTGTTGCGCTGTACATAGTAGGAACAGTCGTGTGGAATGTCTTTGCAACTGGAGAGAAAGTTCTTGAATGAGTTGTAGCCACTCGTATGTGCTGCTATATCGAGATTGTCAGATTTTGCATATGTCATTTTGGCATACAATGCAACAGGTAAAATTTAGGAAGAGATATGGCTGGGGAAAGAACTCCATTTTATGCAAGAGATATACCTGCGTCTAACGTTTGGACTATCGAAAGGAGAAAATCAAATTAGAGTACTGCAAAAGCCAGGAGGAATTGGGTTGTGAGGTCAAAAAGGTACACTTTGGAACTGGAGAAATTTCCCGTACAGAAAGCAGCTGCACAAGGGCACGTCATATTTTGCACCTGTTTCTTGAGATGTCCAGATTTTGCATAGATCTCCAATCCAAATCTTCTGTTCTAAAATATGTGGCAGTTAAATCGTGTTTCAGGTTGCCTTAGATGAACTGCAGCTACTGCCAAACTAATGTAGTTTCATAAGGACCTCTTTTAATAAACGAATACACAATGTATGTGCTTTAGATTTTATCGATGAAAGAAGTATGTGCTTCAGATTATCAGGTATCTCCAACTTCTCTGTTTTGTTTGGGCAGTAATTTTTGTGTGTGTGTGTGGGCGGGGGGGGGGGGGGGGGGGGGTGCGTGACTGGTGATGCTGGGGGACCTTCTATACCTGAAGAACAGTGGGTTTGATCGACGAATAGAACCATGGGGCCATCTGATCAGTGCAAGTTGATCTCAGATAATCTAGCCAGTTCAAGCTTCTCGTAACCTGTTTGTTTTGCTTGTGTGGCCTGTATTACATCCATAGGCTATCTCCAACAGTTTTCTCATCCCATCCTTTAAATTTAACCTCTACTCTGTCTACGTACCGAAACAAAGCTAAACAGTGCCGGATTTCTCAAAATGAGGCAACCGTTTGAGCTGCCCTTAAGACCTATAAACATGTAAATCACACGCTTAAAAAAAGCTAATATGTTCCTACCCATCAATCACCAAAGTTACTAATGATCATGGGTTGCACCACCGGACCAAGCATGGCAACCACGTTATGCCTACCTGAGGACTACACTGTTGAAGGTTAGCTTCCTTGTTTGAAACTGCAGCGCTCACATTTTCCAAGCCAGTAACCAGGATGGAGGGTCATGAGAGGCTTTCTATAATAAAACTCCAACCAAAACAAGTGATGGGGGTCAATGGAACATCACCGGACAATAGTGTCAATTCACTTTCCTTGCCACGCTTCAAGTAGCTATACAAATTTACAATGCTCCAGCGAAAGTCGGGTCAACTCAACTTCTTATCCCTGTGTTATTCTTAGCAACAACTCCATTTAGGTATCATCTTTTCTCACTGGACTATCCAGACGTCTCAACCATCCCTATGTTGACTTCAACGGAAAGCTATCCGCAATTATTCTACCCTATTTCTCTACTTTAAAAGGAATATTCTATCCTAGTCAGCAAGATTCTTTATCCTATCCAACAATCTTCCGCAATCATCTTTACCCTATGTTTTCACCCTATATCAACCACCGTAATTTTTTATTATTTTCCCCTTCCCCGATTCAACCCACCGAAGCCACGATGCAGAACGCACCGCAGCCTCTCCCTTCTCGGCTTCTCTGCCTCTCCACCGCTGCGCCCGCCCGCCTTGGCGCCGGCCCACCCCATCGGGAGCCACGGCCGCGGCGCCGGCCCTCCTCATCTTACTAGCCGGAGGGAGCCACGCCGGTCCTCCTCACCGCGGATCCAGTCGCCGACGCCTGTGGAGGAGGTGTGCGTGCTGTGGCTGCCTCCCCGTCGGCGTCGCCACCACCTCCTCCGTTGCGAGTCCACCACGCGCTGGACGCCGCCACGGCCTCCTCGTCCTCCGGTCGGCTCGGGCCACTGTGCCGCGAGCCCGCCGTCGCCGACCCCGATTTCCTCACCAACTCCGACATCGGCGTCCTCCTTTCCCCTGCCGGATCTCTTTTAGCCGCCGCTAGCCAAGGAGGATGCTAGATCTGCTCCGGGCGCCACCAAGTCCGCCGCCACCGGGAGCCAAGGTCGAGACGGAGGGAGGTGGGCGGAGACGGTGACGGCGACGACGCGGGGGTGTGCGACGGGACCCCGGTTTCTCCCGCCGGTCCTCCCCGCGCGCGCAGCCGGGCTCGCCTCCTCTACCTCCTCCATCCATGCCGTCACGGGGGTTGGCCTGCTCCAAGTTCGGGCGAGGGCGCGAAGAGCGCTGGGTGGAGGAGAGAGAAGAGCTAGCCGTCGCCGCCCGTCCACGCGGAGGAGAGAGAAGCCACAGGGGGAGCAACTCCATGCACCCCCAATATGGGGCGAGAGAGTGCTCACCCTACAGTAGGGTGAGCTTTAGGGTGTGCAGCTGTAGGGAGAGGGTAACTCTATCTCACCATAAAGGCTTTAATTAGGGGGGATTTACAGCTCCCTACTGCGGATAGTAAAGGCTAGAACTTTGGCTTTAATTAGGGGGGATTTACAGCTCCCTACTGCAGATAGTAAAGGCTAGAACTTTGGTGTTTAGAATCTTCCCACCGCGGTAAATTCGATCAATAATTGTACTTATTAGTTTCTTCTATGTGTTGATCTACTAAAACTTCGGTAAGTTGTTCGGTCCCCTATGTGTTGATCTACTAAAACTTCGCTATAAGTTGTTCGGTCCCCTAAGATCATCTTGTCAAGATAGTAGTTTTGGTCTTTTGACTATGTGGTTGTACTGATTGAACAAAATACTCTGATCAATTTAGCTCTTTCTTGGCTAATTCCTCCCGTTTCTTTGGCCGATTTGCGAGACCTTTTCTTAGTTTGCACCCTTACGAGTTATGACCTAAATACTTATAACTGACATAATACACGCACATGTTAGTATTGATGACTGTTATTGCTCAATAACCAAAATCATATTATGAAAATTGCTACGATTTGTTTGAAAATTGCACTCGACTGCTGATCCTTTGTTTGGGGTATCGGTGAATATACATCATGCAAACTCTATCTATGCAGCGCTTGAAATCTAAGCCCTAGGCAATATTTAAGGGTTTATTTGTACATGAGAATTTTCCCGTGATCTAACTTTTTTTCTCATAAAATCAAACTACTTGCGAAATTCCTATGCAGTTCCTGTAATACATTCCACCTTAAGGACCAAATTTGATAAGAAAGGGATTGAACCCCCTTCAACCTCCTCCAATACTCTTGCCTGCAACCAGGAGATCTCATTCAATTCCCTCCAATACTCTTGGAACCAAATGAAGCCTAAGGCAGAAAGACCGGAATCTACATCCATTGTACATTGTAGTAAAAATGTAACACTGTACACAGAATAGAGTTTGAATTTAAGTACTGCTAGACTCGGCCTGAATGGGACCTAAAAAATGGTTCGGGAATCCCAAATGCACACCGGGAATTGAATTATTGGCTTGCTTAGACTGAGTCCAATGAAACTCGCTATATGGATTTTTCAAACACTGTTTTGCACTGTTTGACATAAATGCTGAGAGATAGTTGGAATAGTATTTAGAGAGTGGAGATAGAAAATCCCATTGGACTCAGCCTTATGATTACGATAGGCAACACATCAAACAACAAATACGCACTGCACACAGAACATGCTTACTAGTAACACAAGGATAAACGAGTTTGCAGGAATCAATCAGATCCACTATTAAGGTAAAATTTTCAGTTGATTTCTTTGTTCTGTATTTTGATAAGTACGCAAAATGTACTAATTTCGAATTTCTAAAATACATATCCCAGTGAATGCTAGCCAAAGGCATTGACGCAAATTCAACAGTAGCCACATCCAAACTGGAAAATTAATTAACAGTCACTCGTGCGCCCAAAAACAAAAGGCATTCATGACACGAGAAATGCAGAACCAAATCAGCCAGAAGATCCCTTTAATTCTTTGATTTGGCCATACGAGCTTTGTATAGGCAGATATAAGCCATGTGCCAGTCACCTGCATAGGCAAACAATACTCTGTTAAAACAGTTCAAAACTAGTTTCATATGATGTCATGCAACGGTTGCTCACCTCCCCCAGATAGCTTCAAAATGTCTTCCTCCTTGCGAATGTTTGGGTTGTCATCATCAAACTCGATCCATTTTCCTTAAAAACAAAATGAAATTTCAGTAACCCTAGCAATAAAGTGAAACACTTGATTGAAAAAAAGCTGAGCTGTAAGTTGGACTCACCGTCATCTTGCTTAACCCAGCCAACATAGTGGCCAGAGTCCGCGCTTCTTCCCTTGTGTGTCAAGACAGCAACCAAATCATAGACCCCAGTCAATTGTTTTTTCGGTATAGAAGACACAGCTGCATTGAACACAAGCAAAACAAGTATAAAGTAAAGACAGAAGTAGCAGTAACATCTATCATTAAAGGTAAAGGGTAAAACTACTCGTATCATAAAAAATATAATCCCAAGAAAGAATGTTATAATAAGGCAAACACACACTGTTATCATTACAAAATCATGGTAGAAACAAATCACTTGCCTTTGTCAATGTCCATGCTGGATGATTCTCCAGCACTACTTGATGACCCCTGAAATGAAATGCATTAATTGCATCAAAATAGATTAAAGATCAAAAAAAAAGTATGAAAACTTAATGCAACTTGAGTTGATCCACTTATGAGTTCACAGCTCTTGCTGATGAAATTGATATCATGGTAACACCTATGCCATTACCTCATTTTCTTTTGAACCGCTGGCTTTCCCCTGCGCTTTCAATCCAAACTTTGCATTTTCTGCATCTCTCAGCATCTGCAGATGCAAATTGAGCATTCCAAATCAATACTGCAGCAATAATGTTAGCAACTCAAAACAGTGAAAATAGAAAGCTACCTGTCGGGGAGCTTGAAGTTTCTGTTTCAGTTCATCTGAGCAAAATTCATAAACATCCAGTTCCAGAGGGTAATCAACTTTCTGGCAACAGAAGAATCACAAATTGTATTTCCTTTTAGCAAACAGAGGTAAAAAATGTCCAACACTAAAGTATTAGAGAGAAAAATGACAATATTCCATGCAAAATTCAGCTGCTATAGTCATCAAACCATTTTCAAGGTAGAGGGAGTAAAAGAAACATACTCGTAAAATCTTTGCCTTTTGGTTTGATTCCCTTTTCCAGAAGAAACGAACGAACTGCACAGTCAAGTACCTAAAGAAAGGAGTTTATATGTAAAATAGTGTTTCTATATAAGCGAGGATAAAAGTGAAACACAAAGACTTTATGTACTTGCCTAGGCAGCTCATTTATTCTTGATTCTCTAGTATAAATCGCAGTTCGACCCAGTGCAGGTGAAGCTTTCTCAAGTTCTGTCTTCAAGCCCTGTACACAGAAAGCATGAATGTTTTATATTGATAATCTTATGAAAATTATGAAGGATGTCTATGGACACTAATGTGGCAGTATATGACAAGCAACATTCCATTTCATTTCCCCCTTTCCCTTCAAAACCCACATAGAAGAGACAATAACAGCACACAGCTCTTCCACTGCATCAAGAACAAAAATAGTTCTTGGTGGTATTTGAATGGGCATCATTTGTCATGTTGGGAAAGAATGGGAGGAAAGCAGGCGCTAATTCAGATTCTTCCTGCGGAAACTAGATTGTCCAAGTTTGCTTTCACAAAAATTGAAAAGTTTGGTTTGTTTTTTTATTTATGTTTATTTCCTAGAGTATCTCCAAACGGCAAATGGGCTCTGTTCCACTTTGTTCACACTTCATAGGCTTCTCCGCCGGCGAAGGCAGAGGGGGAGGCCGTTAAAATTGATTGTTTTAATGATAGTATAACATAAATATAGGGGAGAGATAAGGTGAGGCTAAAAAATTAAAACCATCATTGACAAGTGGGTTATGTTGTTTTTACTGCGCCTTTTTCTGTTGGCTGTCCAGGTGTCACAGTGGTATGGAAGGAAACGATAAACAATGTTTCTAGACCTAGACAGAGGGCATTTTAGACATTTTTGTTCTACTGTTACATGCTGTTAGAGCTCAATAGACAGCAATGGCATTGAGGCAACAAGAAAACTAAGCCAGTGGCACGATGGGCTCTATAACTTTTCTAGTGGTAGATCTGGATTTTAATTTTTTTTAATGGTATGTAGGTAATGGGCTCTAGAATCTACCACAAGGCCAGATAGGCCAGGAGATTTCAATCCAATGGCAATAATTATCCTATCAGCACTAGCAATGAGCAATCTGAAGTTCACAGCAAACAACGAACAAAACCAATAATTACTTACATGCTTGAGTCCCTCATGCAGGTGGTTCACATCTTGTGATATATGACACTTGAGGGAATAAACCGACTCTGTCTCAACACTCTCCTCACCACTTTCTGCACAGTGGACCCTGGAAGTAAAAGCAATCAACAAATATCACAACTGCACTGGGGCATGTTCATCTTTATTATAAACAAATATACAAATATTTTAGTTTTTAAGACATGTGTATCGAACATACCAGTGTTATGACTTATGACCATAACAAATGGTTATCCTTAGAAACAGAATATTAAAAACCCAAACAATATTTAGCCAATGAGGCAATGAAAGTATTAAAATTATCATAATTGGTTTCAGTCACCCATATGTTAGCTATATAGAGATAGAAAGTACAGGACTGAAGTTTTATCTCATTTACCACTCTGGAAATGCATAGAGAAATCCTAGTTGTTTTGAAATGTTTATTGTGTTCAGCTAGCCATAAGATAAAGAGCCATTAAATAAAGAAATGAAAACATAATTGCAAACTAGAACCATCTGTTTTCTATAAATAACGTGTATAAACATGATCATGCAATCTACTAAGTACCAACTGTACAATGAAAAATAACACACATGGCACATATCATCAATAGAAATAGGTAGATAGAGAGAACCTGCTGACGAGATCTATCCCGAATAGTTGCTTCATCGGAAGAGCTGCAGATTCACTATAGTAAAAAAACAAAAAGGTTTAGACGAAGTAGCGAAATATTGCCAATATAAAACTGCAGGGTGCTCAGCTCTACATTGTAGCATTTTTTTAAAAAGTACACAAAGATAAACATGATAAATATAAATGGTGATAAGCAAGAAGGGCTTGACACTGGACAGGTTACCTTGAATCTGATATAAGAGTTTGAGAAAGTGTATACACCAGCTGTGTCCAGCACTCTTCTGCATCCTGTATTTTTTAAAATAAATGAACATCACCACACAAAATTGACAGCATATGACCTAGCTCTTAACCGTAGGCGATTAAAAAGAACCTGTTGCATGTAGACATTATTGTGCTGCTGCGCAAATTGAGGGTATTTTTTACGCAGTGTCTGCTCAAAATGAGACAAAAAAAAGAACTGTCAGTGTTATCATATATTTGGCCCATGTGAGACCTCAAAATCTTCCAGTCATCTAAATTAGCACCTAATTATATAATAAGGTAGGACTTCATAAAGCATACAGTTCCACATTGAATCCACCCAGACCATAACAATATATAATGAGAAAATTCCACTCCAGCCTATTTTCTTGAAGACTTGAACCATTAATACAGTAACAAACAGCGCACTTGAAAATATACTGGGCCTTTTAATTTCATATGTAAAGATGACAATTTAGAAAAAAACATTGAAACAGTAAGCTATTGTTCCCTCTATTTTCAATTATTAGGCCTTTTTCTCTTTTTGTTCCTTTTAAGCCCTTTCTCTCTCTTTTAGTGACTTGTGTTGGGTTTCAACTCAAGCCTACCCCAACTTGCTTGGGACAAAAAAGGCTTTGTTGATGTTGATGAATAAATAGTTATAAGAATTTTCATGATCTTCAATGAGCTCTTGACTGTATTTTTTTTTTTTTACTTGTCACATTGTGAATCTATTTAATCACAAATCTAACCATATGTCACTAGTCTAGAACTCTAGATACTTATGCATAAATTAATAGTAAAATTCAAATGTTTGACCAAACAAATAGCATGACCATCTACATTTTCAATAGAGTTGTCTTCATCTGACTCATACAATTTTATGGACAACAGTGATAAAATGAGTTATTCAACTCCAGAATGGAGAAGATACACTTTACTAGCCTATGAAGCAATAGCTTAACGATGGAGAGCTCACCTGCAAGAATTGTAGAGGTGCAACAGGACGAACACTTTGATCAAGCTCACCAAAGGTATTACGAGTTGCAAGAGTCAAATTATGAGAGGCTTGGTCAATGCCATTACCTCTTGCAGTATCTGAATAGCTGGAAAAGTAAAGAATGATATCAAACACCAGATACAAAGCCTCTTCAAAGTTAATACTTAGGGAATTTTTGGCCGGACCTTAGTAGTGCTGACTTCAGCTCTGGTACAGAATGAAGACATTGTAATGTAGAATTCATGTAGCATGTATTTCCCAGGTTATAAAGACCAGCACTATGCCCCTAAATATCAGAAGGGAAAACTCACTTCAGCGAAGACAATAAATACTAGCAACAAAGAAAGAGAAGGCCACACCACTGAGGCACTGATGCTAATTATAGCAATATAGCAATAACTAGATATGGTTTCAATATTGCCAGCTAATCATGCAAGAAAGGCGATATCTATCACAAATGTATAGAAATTGTATTCTAATCATATCTAGTTAGACTGTTATCTGACAAATAAATACATTAAAAATCTCAAGTTGCTAGTTAATTAAAGAACACAATGTAAGAAATAGCACGCTATAACGCCTGGAGAAACACTGCACTACGATACAGCCCATAATGGCATTATCGACGCTAAGAGAGCTATCGCGTGATTTAGTGGCGCTAATCATCAGAGTCCAATAGCGTTTAGCAGCGCTGAAACTGTTGTGTGGTAAATTCAATGAGAATGGTTATGACTATACATACACATGCACATATTTCATACCATGTATTCATATTTAGTTATAAATATGCTCTGTACTCCTGCATAAACAATGTTGTAATGGAGTATCTGCTGAAAATGGTGATGTTATGGATCATATACTGCATGGTTTTTGTGAAGCACTAAATAGTTTAACGCTGTTATAGTGTTCGGAATAGCGCTCTTAGCGTTTTGGCAGGGACACCACTAAGTTCAATAGCACATGATTTTGTACCTTGAACAAACACGAATTCAAGTTCCCATCACCCAATGCCATTGGAATGCCCGAAGCATATGCCCTCATTTCATGTATGTATCTAAAGTTGATAGTCTACAGAATTTAGGCGTCCCATCTATTGACCCAAAGTTATAACAATAGGTGTGCATAGGAAGCATACTATCATGACGCGTATGCACAATCAGCTCTGATTGGCAAATAATCCATTCTATTTTTTTATGGATAAGGCATTCATGGACTAAGAAGTAATAACTAATAAACTAATAACATGCAGCATCGTGGACATGAGCAGAACAAAGTAAAGATATATACCAGTGCAACCACTTGCTCTTCTTCTGGTAGATCCTCAACAAACACTGGACCTTTCTCTGGGGCTTTCACAATTTCATCAGCTGTACCTATCATCATCAATTTTTGACCCTACAGAGTGATTTTTAAATTCAGTTGAAATTTGAAACAAAACATAAACGCTTTTTAGTACTTGATATAATAAAATATGAGCACAGAAAATAAGTCAAGCATCTCACATCTTTCACTCCCAAAGTAGACCAATCTGCATCATCCTGAATTATGCATCGCAAACATAAACATGTCATCCAGTTGACACAATGTATGCATGCCAAATGGATACCAATTTAATATATTATAAGCACGTAACAAAAAGTCACCTTCAATATTCCACCTTTTACCATAATTTTTTGGCGTTCAGGTGGCACACCAGTTAGTGTGTACAGCTGGCTCTTGAAAACAATTGGAGGCTGACTAGTGTCAATCTCTATGCCTGGAAAGACCTCCTTCTGCCATTTTACACTTACTGGAAATCATTCCAAGAAGGATTAGTTAAAGTATGATAGCAAATATGTTTGCACACACATGCAGC
Source organism: Paspalum notatum (assembly GCA_022530915.1). NCBI lineage: Eukaryota > Viridiplantae > Streptophyta > Magnoliopsida > Poales > Poaceae > Paspalum > Paspalum notatum. The sequence continues at coordinate 20,249,048 of CM039686.1, forward strand.
TATATTATGCAGTAGGCTATAACACCAAAGTCTGGTGTTAAAAGGGACGAACTTAGTTCCAGTAGTCAGATAGAGATGGATAAAAACTACTTCCCTTTTACGATATCTAAATATATTAAGACAACGTGTACAGAAATTCAACAGGAAGTTGATACAAAATGATTTATTGAGCTCTGTAGCAAAACAAAGAGATAAAAAGTGCCAAAAATTCCCACCAGGATCACTCATATAGAATGATCCAGACCTCCCTCCGGTCATTAATATACATCATGTATTAATGGGAGGAGTTAGTACCAAAGTAAGCCAAAAAAAAAAAAGCAAGGAACTCTTATGACAGATGCAGTACTACCAGAACAGAATTCTACACGCTGCAAAGTGAATGAAAATGACTTATTGGTTTTATTTTTTTCAATAAAATTAACAATGAAACACATAATTGTGTGGTGGAGCATGATACACCCAAAACACAAATAAATTAAACTGCAAAACAAAAACATCAGGCTCGCATCACAGCTTACGTTCACTACAGACTTCTTATATCTGGTAGAATTTACTACATTCAATGAGCCCTAGCAACAACCCTATGCAGATGTGGCATGTTTTACACTGGAGGAAAAAGTATGAGGTCCGGTTGCCTGTTTTTGGTGATTTGTGAAAAGGTCAAGACATCAAAGATGATACATTTTAACACAATGCCTAAACGTGGAATGAAGCCATTGACACACAACTTTGAGTCTATAACTGAACGCAACCGTCACCTACATCAAGAGCACTGTGCTTCAAAATCTGGATAATGAGATGCCACAGGGTCCTATGTCACAATTCTACCAAACTATATCAGTCACACAGTCATGGCGAAGTGAGATTCAGGTACAGGACTGGATGCTAGCACAACCATATGCAAGTAGCAAAAGACAAATACGGTGTTCAACTCCATGAGCCAAATCTAACCACATAGCAATATACTTCCAAATTTTTACTTGTTTTAATGCTAGAAGACATGACTCTGAACGTGGCGCATAAGTAACGCATGCTCCACACCAAAAGCCAAAAACAGACGCCTTTCAAAAAAGAGCCAAAAACAGAGACCTGAAGAATGAAAACACTCCCTGTCATATTTGTTGGGTTTTTTCTAAGAATTTGTATCTTGATTTGTTGGTTCTACGACAATAAGTCAGAGTAGCTCAGTGTACAATGCTTCTATGATCTACTTTTTGGATGCGAGCTAGAAACCATTGTCATAAGTGGTAGCACGTTCAACAATTAAGATTAAACAACAAACATCAGGGACTCTGGGTAATCAGGCATACAACTTTGCACAACCCCGGCGACAGTAAGCTCTCTTCATGCACCGTGGCTCTGGCCCAAACAACACAGAGCCAAAGGAGAAACACAGCACATATAACCATTCCAGTCTAATGCTTAGAGCCTCTCCCTCTCGGTAAAGCAAGTGATTAGAGTATTAGACACAGGGCAGGATCCAAAAGACACCAGAGCACGCATCCGATAAAGCGGAAAATGCAAATGCGGCAAGTGAGCCTAGAGCGCTGTGCAGAGACTCCGCACGGCCGGATTCTGGTACCGAAAACCAAACCCTATGTTCCCGATCGAAACCTCCCGGAACCAAGCGAAATCACTCCCGCAGCAGCCTGCTAAGCTCTGGCGCCACCACCCATAATCCGATCCCTGAAGTTCCCCTCGACCAAGACGCAAATCGAATCGAGCAGAGACAATCCAGACCCCTTCTCCACGGGCACACACGGAACACGCAGGAAAAAAAAAAACATCACTACCGCCGATTCGAGCCAGAACCGGAGGCAGGGGCAACGAGATCGACACCGCGGGCGGCGCTAGTAACCGGCATCGCGGGCGGGAAGGGATGGGGATGAGGGGAGAGGAGGAGCTCACCGGTCGGCATGGCGGCGGTGCGGTGGTGCGGGACGCTATGGAAACGGGGTTTACTTGCTGGAGGAGAAAGGAACACAGGAAAAAGGAGGGCCCCAAAAGGAGAGTGCACGGGGACGACGGATGTTTTCTGTGCCGTAACCCAGGGGCAGAGCTGGTTAGGCTGAACATCTCCAGCCGAAGAAGCGGCCCAACAAAGCCCAACTACTAGGTACGACCAAACATATCTATATACCCTATTCTATATCTATATTCTATACCTCTCTCTCTGTATATATACTAGCAAAATACCCGTGCGTTGCAACGGGACCAAAGTAAATCCTTAAATACCTCTAGATAATATATATAAGAATAGCCTCGCAAATAAATTTTATATCCTATTCTTTCGAATTTTTTCTTTCATGTGACCAAAATTTAGGTGATGTCAGTTTGGTAAGAAATTTTATTTTTTGCTTTCCTTCAGTATATAGAACATCGAAAATGGAGTCCGTATATAATATGGGTATCCGTTTTTACGTAGGCTGCTCCTGCTCTCTGAATCGGGTTTCCGAATAAATTGTAGACCATATTATCTTGATGATTTCTGTTTATTGTAAGAGAATTTTAGAGTTATGTTAATTGGGTAGGAAAGATTGTTATTTAGCTTTCAATTGATATATAGAACATAAAAAAATGGAGTCCGTATGTGATCTGGGCGTCCGTTTTCACGTGGACTGCTCCTACACTCCGGGCTCGCGAATAAATTCCACGTCATATTGTTTCAAAAATTTCCGATGACTGAGACCGAATTTTAAAATGGTTTCAGTTGGGTTGGAAAGGCTACTATTTTAACTTTCCATCGATATACAAAACATCGAAAACGGAGTCCGTACGTGATTGGAGCATCCGTTTTCGCGTGGGCCCTTTCTGCAGTCCGAATCTGGTTCGTATTGTAGCTGCAAGTCGGATTATCGGAAACAAGAATGGGAGAGGTTGACCAAATGGCCATGCGTTGCACCGGGTGTGACTTATAGTTGAATTTTGTTTATCTTATTGTTTATTTTAATATTTTAAAGTGTATTTTTAGAAATATTTACGTGATTTATTTGCAAATTATATGCTCCAAACGGGTATGTAGCCATATTTATTTTTTATTTTCTTTTATCAAATGTAATGGCATAGTATCGGTATCTTTCAAAAATTCATGTCAACACATTAGCTTTTTCTTTAGTTTTTTCTTTTTTTGAGAAACACAGTAGGTGCTTATACGCGCATGCACTCACTTCTATGGACGTACACACGTACACCCTATCTCTATAAGCACTTCTGTGGAACTGGGTTGCACGGACGTCTCGCTGTCGACGGGAACGTCGTGTACCACCGAAAGAACAAAACTGTTAAATCATGCGAACACCCGTGCTAAGTCGAGGATTTCCGGTTGGACAGGTTGGAACCGTGTTTTAAGAAGTGAATTTTGTTTATCTTATTGTTTATTTTAAGTTTGTAAAGTGTATTTTTAGAAATATCTACATGATTTATTTGAAAATTATATGCTCCAAACGGGTATGTAGTTGTATTTATTTATTTATTTATTTATTTATTTTATTTTATCAAATGTAATGGCATAGTATTGGTATCTTTCAAAAATTCATGTCCACGCATTAGTCTTTTCTTTAGTTTTTTTTTTTGATAAACACATTAATTTATTCGCAAATTATATGCTCCAAACGGGTATGTAGTCGTATTTATTTTTTATTTCTTTTTATCAAATGTAATAGCATAGTATTGGTATCTTTCAAAAATTCATGTCAACGCATTAGCCTTTTCTTTATTTTTTTTTTGAGAAACACAGTATGTGCTTATACACGTATACGCTCACTCCTATGAACATACACACGTACACCCTATCTCTATGAGCACTTCTGTAGAACTGGGTTGCACAGACGCCTCGCTGTCGACGGAAACGTCGTGTACCACCGAAAGAACAAAACTGTTAAATCATGCGAATACCCGTGCTAAGTTGAAGACTTCCGAATGGACAAGTTGGAACCATGTTTTGAGAAGTGAATTTTGTTTATCTTATTGTTTATTTTAATTTTTTAAAGTGTATTTTTAGGAATATATACATGATTTATTTGCAAATTATATGCTCCAAACGGGTATGTAGTCGTATTTATTTTTTTATTTTCTTTTACCAAATGTAATGGCATAGTATTGGTATCTTTAAAAAATTCATGTCAACACATTAGCCTTTTCTTTAATTTTTTTTCAGAGAAACACAGTAGGTACTTATATGCGCATACACTCACTTCTATGAACGTACACACGTACACCCTATCTCTATGAGCACCTCCGTGGAATTGGGTTGGACAGGTTGGAACCATGTTTTGAGAAGTAAATTTTGTTTATCTTATTGTTTATTTTAATTTTTTAAAGTGTATTTTTAGGAATATATACATGATTTATTTGCAAATTATATGTTCCAAACGGGTATGTAGTCGTATTTATTTTTTTATTTTCTTTTATCAAATGTAATGGCATAGTATTGGTATCTTTCAAAAATTCATGTGAACGCATTAGCCTTTTCTTTAGCTTTTTGTTTATCTTATTGTTTATTTTAATTTTTTAAAGTGTATTTTTAGGAGTATATACATGATTTATTTGCAAATTATATGCTCCAAACGGGTATGTAATCGTATTTATTTTTTTATTTTCTTTTATCAAATGTAATGGCATAGTATTGGTATCTTTCAAAAATTCATGTCAACGCATTAGCCTTTTCTTTAGTTTTTTTTTTTGAGAAACACAGTAGGTGCTTATATGCGTATACACTCACTTCTATGAACATACACACGTACACTCTATCTTTATCAGCACATCCGTGGAACTGGGTTGGACAGGTTGGAACCATGTTTTGAGAAGTGAATTTTGTTTATCTTATTGTTTATTTTAATTTTTGAAGTGTATTTTTAGGAATATATACATGATTTATTTGCAAATTATATGCTCCAAACGGATATGTAGTCGTATTTATTTTTTTATTTTCTTTTATCAAATGTAATGGCATAGTATTGGTATCTTTAAAAAATTCATGTCAACGCATTAGCCTTTTCTTTAGTTTTTTGTTTATCTTATTGTTTATTTTAATATTTTAAAGTGTATTTTTAGGAGTATATACATGATTTATTTGCAAATTATATGCTCTCCAAACGGGTATGTAATCGTATTTATTTTTTATTTTCTTTTATCAAATGTAATGGCATAGTATTGGTATCTTTCAAAAATTCATGTCAACGCATTAGCCTTTTCTTTAGTTTTTTTTTTTTGAGAAACACAGTTGGTGCTTATACGCGCATACACTCACTTCTATGAATGTACACATATACACCCTATCTCTATGAGCATACGCGCATACACTCACTTCTATGAATATACACATATACACCCTATCTCTATGAGCATCTACAACAGGAACGTCGGACCTGCTCGGCTCGGTGCCTTGGCACTCGGCAAGCTCATCCGCTCCGCAGCAAGGTGGCATCCGCATCAGATCTCCAACTATTCCAAGAATCGCTTGCTTATTTGCTTGCCACGCTTTGTTCCAATGGTGTGTTGACAAGTTATGAGTAGATGTAAACAAAGTTCGATAAGCAATTTGGTGCTTTCCACAATATTTTAGGCATTATCATATTGTGTTGTATGTATATATATCATCTACTATCTAAGATTTGATTGCCCGCCCATGATCAGGACTCGTGACTGGGCTGTCATGGGCTTGAATCTTGAAGGTTTGTTTGGGATTATATGGATTTTTTCCGCAAATCCTATTTGTCTTCCGGAAGGTGAGAAGGTAAGCTGCCTTCCGGTGTTTGAGATACGTCCTGCTTTTGCTCACCGTCCGATGTTGAGCTTCGTTTCGCTTCCTCGGGACTACGACGCCGGCACCATCCTGTGGCCTGCTGCGCGGCCCGCCTCCCGGGGCCCTGGCTGCCTTCTCTTACGCTGTGGGCTGTGGCGCACTGGCGTAGCATGTTGGCAGGAGACGAGTGACAGTGACAACGGTCCAGCCACTGGTTTGTACAAACTAATTTTTCTTCTGTTTTTTAGCCAACATTTCCACGGAAATTTTAAATATTTGAATATAGTGTGATTAACACTCCAGTTACGTTATTTCAACATTCCAATTATGATATTTCAACATTCTAGTTACTTTGTTTCAGCATTTTGTGCACAGATTGTTGAATTAGTTTTGATAAAATGTTGAACTCCGTTAGATAAAATGTTGAATAGGATATTTGAACATATTCAATATTTTATTCAAACTCAATCAAATTGTAAAATTATTTATTCAGAAATTTTTATATCATCTGTTCAACATTTATATATGAAAACTTTAACTTTTTTGCAAATATGTTTTGTTTGATATAAATAGGTAATGTTGAATATTTTATAAAGAAGTGAGAATCCGTCCCCTGGGGCCTGGGCACAGAAAAAAAATCTGGCGTGCAGTGTGTCCAACTCCATCAATTTCCTTCCTGCACATTGTCAGCCTGGATAAAGTGGGCCGTCGGGCAGTTAAATGGGCCATTGGGTTTTTTTAGATGGTCAGCTTAACCAACTTCCGCCACGCGCATAGGAAACCCCGATTTTTTCTACCTAAAGGCGTGTTGTATATTTCTGTGTTCTCTTTCGATTTGGATTGGAAGCCTTATAACCGAATCGTTACCAAATCGAGTGCTTAACTTTTGGGATTTTTGCTTGTTTCGGACTCAACTGAGGTGAGATTCGCGTGAGGGGCAGGGAAAACGCAGCCGGGGAAGGCTGGAAGGACACGAATCGGACAAAAAAAGAGGAAGGGGAGGGTCTCCGCAACTGACAGGTATGCCCTGCCTGTCAGGACGGTGGGTCCATTTGTCACGACGGACGGAGAAACCAGAAAAAAAAAACATTATTTGTTTTAATGTTAGATAGAGATATACTATACTACTTAATATATATCTATACCAAATATTAAATCAAATAAGGTTTTTGTCCCGGTTTTTCGGTCCGTGCTGATAGATAGTGACAATTAGAGATTTCCGGTCCAACTTATGCGTGGGACCCACTTGTCAATATCAAAAAGAGGAGCGGATTTTTTTTCTGCCTCACTTTTTCGTCCACCGACGCCCGCACGCGCTCCGTCGTGTTTTTTTTTTTCTGAGTCTACGGGACGAACAACGGCTCCGTCCACCGAACGATGGCCCAATAACCCAACGATGGTCCAATAACCCTCCTATAAGGCTATAATCAACAGCCCAACGGTGAACACAGGTATAAGATACAAATACATCACACAATCGCACAGTAATACCAAATCGGTTTTGGGACACCGAATAATCCTACTCAAACATCATCACAAAGCAGTGCGATCTGTCGCAGCAGGATGCCGAGAAACGAAGGAAGCGAATCCGGGGAAAATCAAACGTTCGGACGTGGCCAAGCTTCCGCACCAGTGTGATCTGGGCTGACCACCAACTGAGATTAATCACTGCTCCATCCAATTGGTTGGTCACTTGGAGGAGTGCGGAAGGGCAGGGGAAGAGCAGGAAAAGATTAATCACTGCTCCATCCAATTGGTTGGTCACTGGGAGGAGTGCGGAAGGGCAGGGGAAGAGCAGGAAAAGCAAAATGCGAGAATCCTCTACTTTGCTTGCGAAGAAAAATCAGGGGGGGAGGGGGGGGGGGGGGTTGGTATCAGGGGGCCAGATTAAACAGGTTTATCTGTTGCCCGAGCTCCGTCAAGCCCAGAGCCCGGCACCAACCTGACTCGGCGAGCGAGGACGAATGAGGGAGGGGGTGAGGTCACAGCGGCCTGGAGATTTGTTAGGAGTTTTCCCAATGTTTTCATTGCCACAGTGTACCTTTTGGCCGTAAGATTTTTTTTTATTTGCAATGTGTTGTACATCTCTACTTTTAATCCGTACTTAATATTAAATCAAATAAGATTTCACGGTTCATCGTGACAGATAGGCCCCACGTGTCAATGACATTAATTATGGCCCTCTTTGGCAGCGGGAGCTCCGGCTCCGGCTCCGCTGCCCAGGCTCTGCCCACGCGTACTGTAGCACCTGACCGTGTATGGTAACTGAAGCCGTATTTCTCTCTCCTCGCACCTCCCTCTCACAGAGCGGTGGAACCGGTAAAAGGTAGTTTCTCCGGCTCCGGCTCCTGGGACTGTAGCGCGGAGCTGAAGCCGGTAGAAGCTCCACCAAAGGGGGCCTATGCGTTGGTGCATCGCCGGTCTCTACGCAACTCCGCTCCTGGACGGTGGCCACATCTCCTCCCGAACGTCGTCCTCCATGCCTGAGACGGACTCGGTCGGAGTCGCAGCATCCGTGTTCGACTGGGGCCTGGCGGGGTGAACAAGGCGCCTCCGATCTGATCCGCCTCCATATTAGAAACTTCCCGCCCCCCCTCTGTTCCCCATCGACAGCTAGGGCTCCAAAGCCTCCAATCTCTCGTCGAGGCACTCGGTGCGGTATATCACGATTCCGTTGACGCGGTACGCCAAGCACAGCGATGCTGCCGGAGGAGGAACAAGTGTCTGCTGAGTAGGAGCGGCAACTTCTGAAACTGTTCAGCCCTAAGACGATCGAGGCAGGGGCTGCTGTGGCCGTTGACGAAAGCGAGGCGGCAGAGGAGGTGTAGGTTGGCTGTGCAGAGGAAGAGGAGGACGTCACTGGCATTGTGGATGTGGCGGTGCCGGCGGCTTCCATCGTCGCAGACAAATGGGACTGTATCGATGAGAGAGCACTGGCCGGCGGTTCCTTCTCACCGTCTCCAGAGAAAAGAAGGATGCACTGGCTGCCGCAAGAGGAGGTTGACTGGATCCTCTCTCAGGAATTCAGCACCCCAAGCGACTTCGAGCCCTGAGGCGTAGCAAGCCTGACCTGACACCGCCGCCGAGCAAGGAGATGGACAAGGCCACTGAGCTCTTCTACGACGCGGCTAGGATCTTCTACTCGGGGCAAGATGAATTCCTCAAGTTTCAGGAAGGGGTGCGGCAGCAGTACAAGGAGAAGCGCTATGTCGAGGTGGACGAGAAGTACCTTGCTACCAGGTGTTGGTGTCTCATCGTGTGGATCTAGGCCCTTAGCCTACCACTAGCGAGTTCATCGATAGGCAATCACAGTGTTCATATGGATCTAAAGGGGTGAGAGAGAAAAAGGAGATAGAGATTTCACCTTGGGTGTTGACGAAGGGATCGGCCGGTGCCGTGTGGGCAACGGTGTTGTCTATGTCGGCGCGGCGACGGTCTTCGGTCTCCTTGTCGTGCACCTCCTTGAGGCGTCGCTCCTCCGCCGCCTTGGCCTCCTCTTCTCGCCTCCTCTCCTGTTCCTGCATGTCGTCGGCGCTGGAGTTTCCGTTGGCGGGGTCAGCCATCGGGACGGCGACGGCGGCATGGCTCTTCCAGTCACTGGGTGCGCGTGTGGGAGATCGGATCCCTCAGGGTGTGTCGAGCTAGGGTTAGACGGCGGCTGTGGATGCGTTGGCTTCCGCGCCGGCCCCTGGGCCCCTCTTTATATAGCGTACTGTGACCGGGGGCCACAACCACGGGGAAAGGCCGCGCCCCCGATCAGGGCGCGTGACTCCCTCGGATTCGGTCTCATGACCGTTCCGAGATCAAATCCAACATTCTCCCCTTTTGATCTCGGTTTCATCAGTGTCAAAGTCATTCTCTGCTTCGTCCCTTGATAGATCACCATACCGAGACCAAAGCGTTCAAAAGCCAGTTACGTGCAATTGAACTCATTGACTACAATACATCTCTCTATCTTAGGACTAAGCTTTCTGTGAGATGGTTGTTTCAACAGCCCTCAATCCAGAATCATAGGCCTTTCTGTAAACCCATGCCGGCTAAGTGTTTATTCAACACTTTGGGTGAAACGCCTTTAGTCAGCGGATCCGCAAGCATTTCTTCGGTTCCTAAATGCTCGACGTCAATGGTGTGATCCTGGATTCCCTCTTTTACAGCATAAAATTTAATGTCAATGTGCTTCGATGCACCACTTGACCTCTGGTTGTGAAAATGGTCTATTGCTAACGAATTGTCGCAATATATCTTGAGTGGTTTTTCAATACAATCCACCACTCTCAAACTGGGTATAAATTTCTTTAGCCACATGGCCTGTCCCGTTGCCTCAAAACAAGCAATAATCTCAGCATACATTGTCGACGATGCAACGATAGATTGCTTGCAACTTTTCCATGATACGGCTCCTCCGGCCAGAGTGAACACGTATCCAGACGTGGACTTCCTGGTGTCAGTACACCTTGCCCAGTCTGCATCTGCATAGCCTACTAGCTGTAGGGTGTCTGTCTTTCTATATGTCAATATCAAGTCTTTTGTCCCTTGCAAATATCGCAAGGCTTTCTTCGCAGCTATCCAGTGAGCTCTTCCTGGATTCGACTGGTATCTTCCAAGCATCCCGGTTGTGAATGCCAGGTCAGGGCGTGTGCACACTTGTGCATACATAATGCTTTCAATCGCTGAAGCATATGGAACTGATTTCATCTGTTCTTTCTCATATTCATTCTTGGGACATTGAAAATTCCCAAATTCATCCCCATTGGCAATTGGAACAGGCACTGCTTTACAGGCTTGCATACCATATCTTTTCAAGACATTTTCAATATATGTCTTCTGAGACAATCCTAGTATGCATCTATTTCTGTCTCTGTGGATTTGAATCCCCAGGACATAGGACGCCTCCCCCAAATACTTCATATCATAATTCGAGCATAGAAAACTCTTTGTCTCTAGCAGCAAATCCATATCACTGCTAGCTAGTAGTATATCATCCACGTACAAGACTAGGAAAATATACCTTCCGTTTCGAAACTTTGCATAAATGCAATTGTCCTCGTCATTTTCTTTGCAACCAAACTTTCGAATGGTCTCATCAAACTTCAAATACCATTGTCTTGAAGCTTGTTTCAATCCATAAATGGATTTCTTTAGGTGGCATCCCAGATTTTCTTTTCCTTCCACGACAAAACCTTTGGGTTGAGCCATGAAAACGTTTTCATTAAGCACTCCATTCAAGAATGCTGTCTTTACATCCATCTGATGTAACTCCAAATCAAAATGAGCAACTAGTGCCATAATGATTCTGAAGGAGTCTTTCGACGATACGGGTGAGAAGGTTTCGGTGTAATCGATTTCCTCTCTCTAAGTGAAGCCTTTCGCCACTAATCGGGCTTTGTATCTTTCAATGTTCCCTTTGCAGTCCCTTTTTGTCTTGTAGACCCATTTACAGCCTACTTTCTTTGCTCCTTTGGGAATTTCTTCTAAGTCCCAGACTTTATTCGTGTCCATAGATCTCATTTCATTTTCCATAGCGGCAAGCCACTTGGATGAGTCAGGACTTCTCATGGCCTCCTCATATGCAGTGGGATCTCCCTCCAGGGCTATATCCTCACTAACATACACCTCGTAATCGTCAGGAATCGCAGATTTCCTTACTCTTTGTGACCTTCTTACAGGCACATCTAGTTCCTCCACTTGAGGCTGCTCTGGTGGTGGACTGTCAGGCACAATTTCTTGTTCCGATCCTTCAGTCTCAGCCGCATCAGGAGCCAAAGGCTCAGGGATTGCAGCAGGAGGCTCAGGGACTGGTACAATTTTTTGTTCATTTGCTGTCGTACCTGACGAACCAACATTCACAGCAGGGGTTGCAACAACAGTTGGTTGAACTGGTGGTGCTGCCTCAGCAGGCATCGAGAAGTAAGGTTCTTCTACCATCGGAAATGGGACGTACATCCTCTTTTCCTGAAGGTTCACCTCTCGAGGTACCATACTCCCCCGGATCATGTCATTTTCTAGAAACACTGCGTGTCTCGTCTCAACAAATTTCGTGTATCTGTCTGGACAATAAAATCTAAAGCCTTTCGACTTTTCAGGATAGCCAATAAAATGACAACTTACTGTCTTTTCGTCCAATTTTTCCTGTGAGGGGTTAAATATCTTTGCCTCAGCTGGGCAGCCCCAAACATGCAAATAATTCAATGTGGGCTTTCTCCCAGTCCATAACTCGTATGGCGTCTTAGGAACAGACTTACTGGGAACCCGATTAAGTATATGAATGGCGGTTTTTAATGCCTCCATCCACAGGCTAACCGGAAGTGTCGAGTAGCTTATCATACTGCGCACCATGTCCATCAAGGTGCGATTTCTTCTTTCTGCTACTCCATTCTGCTGAGGTTCACCCGGTGTCGAATACTGGGCTACTATTCCATTTTTCCGCAGGAACTTTGCAAAAGGTCCAGGAACTTGTCCATACTGCGTATGTCGACCGTAGTACTCTCCCCCGCGGTCAGATCTAACAATCTTTATCTTTAAGTCATGCTGATTTTCAACTTCAGATTTGAAAGTCTTAAATTTGTCTAACGCTTCTGATCTTTCTTTGAGGGGGTAAATGTAGCCATATCGAGAGTAATCGTCTGTGAACGTTATGAACGAGTCATAACCGTCCACAGTCCTTTCAGGAAAAGGACCACAAATGTCAGTATGGATTATCTCCAATACTCTCGAGCTACGTTTCGCGTTTTTCTTAATTTGCTTCGCAAATTTTCCTTTAATGCAATCAATGCAACGGTCTAACTCTGTAAAGTCTAACGGATGGAGAATATCTTCTTTTATCAATCGTTCTATCCTCCCCCTCGAAATGTGGCCTAAACGACAATGCCACAATTTCGACGAAGTTTCTCCATCGTTTCGTTTTCTTTTCTTTGTCTTAATCGTTTCAGGTACAGAATCGGATGCATCAATCTCATTCATAACATTGCAATGGGAAATCAAACAAAGCATGTCTTGTAAAACACCAAGACCAATATCTTTGTTATTACAACGAATAACACATCGATTATTCCCAAAATGACAATGTACCAAATCTTTATCAAGTCTGGAGACAGAAATCAAGTTCCTCTTTAAAGAGGGTACAAATAGAACATCCCGCAATAACAATTCAAAACCATCAACAAATTCAAGAGAAACATCTCCAATGGCTTTGACCGGGACTTCAACTCCGTTAGCAACTCTAACGTTTCTTCTGCCCCTTTCCAGCATCCTCTTTTGTCTGAAGCCCTGTAAAGAATTCGCAACATGAACAGTTGCACCAGAGTCAATCCACCAAGCAGTAGTGGGAAAATCTAAATACAAGGATTCATCAATAAAGGTCACTTGATCTGTACCTTTGTCTTTGTCTTTCGGGTCTTTCGGGATGAGAGACCTCAACCAGTCTGGACAGTCCTTCTTATAGTGCCCTTCTTGTTTGCAGTGGAAGCAAACATTCCAAGGCACAGGAAAGAACTTGTCAGGATTCTTCTCTCTACCATGGTTGTGGTTAATCGTAGATGTCTTGCTTGTGGACTGTCCAAGGTCTCCTTTAGGCCCTTTCTTGAAGATCGGCTTGGAGTTCTTGTTCATTTTCTTTGACTGATTGGAGATATAGTTAAGAGAGTCACTCTTGTGGCTCTTCAACCTCTCCTCTTCTTGTAAGCACTATGCCATCAGCTGCTCTATCGTCCATCTGTCCTTGATAGTGGTGTTGTAATGCACATGAAAAGTCTCATATTTTTTGGGAAGTGACTTCATTATCATGTGCACCACGAAGTCCTTAGGCAAATCTTTGCCCAAGTACTTGTTCAGCTTGGCAGCAGTGCTAGTCATTTTCTGGATATATGCTCGCACTCCAGAACTGTCACACCTCGTGTTGGTGAAATCGTCTACCAGGGTGATAGCATACGCCTTGGAGGATCCAGTAAACTGAAACTTCAGTCTATCCAGAAGCTTCTTAGCAGTAGCACACTCTGGTATTGACCCCTCAATGCCGTCATCAATGAGGTGTCTGATAATCTTCAAACACTTAGTGTTTGAAATCTCCCACTTCCTTTTCTCGATGCTGTAGTGCAGCATCTTGTCATCATATCGAGCCTCGCCAGGAGCGGGCTCAGTGGGTTTGTCATACAGGAGTGCGAAATCCATGTCAGTCAAAGTGAACATCATGTCAATGTCTTTGCGCCAAGTGGGATAGTTCGGCCCCTTGAGCTTGTCAATCTTCCCCATATGAGCGAGGAGTGCCGCAGTGTTCATTCCTTCATCAATAAGACAAATTAGATCATGCTCAAAAGCAATAAATTTCTCATGCATGAATTAAAATAAACGTTGGTCGAAATTAGAACATACATAAAAACAATCTCTATTCTAGATTCATCGTTGGATAAAACTAGAATAAAATCAGAGATATAATCATGACTCATCATTAAATTTAACGTTGGTTAAAAAAAAATGACAATAAAGTCATACAAAATCTAATAACATGCATGTCTCTAAACAATCATTCACGTTGGTTTCAAATTATCCAGAGATTATGCACATTAAAATCATATCATCAGCAGCGGAAACGTGGTATAAAACATAATGTCTGATTCTGTAAATAAAACTCCAAGCTTTCACTTTTAATTATCATGCAAAAAAGCATATATACATATCAATAATCATGGAAAAACTGGAATAGAAAAAAGTAAAACAATTTTTCTTTCCAATCTGGCCGAAATCGGCCCAATTAGGCCCGAGGCCTTGTCGGTGTCGCGGGCCGCGCCACTGTCTCGCGGACAGGCCGCCGCCAACCTGGGCCTGGGCCATGCATCTGGCCCAGCCCGGCTGCGGCGCGCACGCCCGCCCACCTCATCCTCGGCCGTTGGATGCGATCCGACGGTCGGTGTTCATCGACTCCGGGTATAAATACCCGAAAAATCGGCCGAGGGGTTGAAACCCTAGCCATTTCTTCTCCCGCTCGTGTCTGTCCGCCCCCGCTTCCCTCCCCCTTCTCCACCGACGCCGGCGAGAGAGAGATGAAGGACGGTGGCGTCGGTCGGCGGTGCCGCCCGCACGGCCTCTCGTCGGCTGTAAGCATCTAGGCCCTAAGGTGAGTTTCGGTGATTGATTGACAAGGTTAAGTGTTATCTAATGAGCTTGTGAGTGCAGGTTTAATAATGAATACAAAAATGGTTGCTCATTGGATTATGTGAATGGCCCCTAATTCAAATGTTTCACTTCATGGAAGCGGACTTGGTTTTCATCCGTATCTCGAAGGCTAAGGACTTTTCTAGAGTCAAGGATCATGGTGTTGAAGGATCCTTGCTTAGATAGGGTTTACAGCTTTCTAGTGTCCGCACTATTAAGAGGGGTCAACGGTTAGTAGCTTGATCAAGTGAATTGCCAAGTTATGGATGCACACACATGCCAAATCTTTCAGAAACAGCAAAGGTATAAGCTACATAGGCTCAAGGTCCAAGAAAATCAAGCTTCACATCAAAATTCTTGAAGAAAACTCAAAATCAGAGAAAGACATAGGGACAGTATTGTCCTCTCTATGCCAAAACAAGGGACCGGACAAATCAAGGTTTTAGGTGAACATATACTGTCCAAAGCCCATGCAAATCCTCTACACCGGAATGTCAGGTTTAGTGTAAACGGACAAAGCTACGGACAAATAAACCTGAGGCTACAAACCTGCGAGAAATCAGCCAAAACAATGGACAGTATTGTCCGAAGTTGAGGACAGTACAAATCTAAGGACAAAGAAACCTGAGGCTACGATTTCCTGTGTATGCAAGTGAATACATGGACAGTATTGTCCGAAGTTGAGGACAGTGCAAATCTAAGGACAAAGAAACCTGAGGCTACGATTTCCTGTGTATGCAAGTGAATACATGGACAGTATTGTCCGAAGTTGAGGACAGTGCAAATCTAAGGACAAAGAAACCTGAGGCTACGATTTCCTGTGTATGCAAGTGAATACATGGACAGTATTGTCCGAAGTTAAGGACAGTACAAATCTAAGGACAAAGAAACCTGAGGCTACGATTTTTTGAGTATGCAAGTGAATACATGGACAGTATTGTCCGAAGTTCTACATGGTATAAACCTAAGGACAAAAGTACAATGACGTACTAAGTCAGTGACCGTTGGTAAAGTATATGGACAGTATTGTCCGATGTTGGAAAAAGCAAGGGACCGGACAATACTATGTACTCTGCGTCAGCAGCTCTCTTTGTGCAACGGCTCTATCATCTTGAGGGCTATATATATGGGTTCCTTCACTCCATCTCGTGCTCTTTGACACTCCAGCAACTTCATACACACAGAGAGCCCTTGTGCTTCAACTTTTTGCAATAACTACTTACATATTCATCCTTTGAGAGCAAGATCGAGGTCAAGGCTTGTGTGCATCCATCTTGGTGAGGATCAAGATCAAGTGAAGACCGGTGGCTTGTTACTCTTGGTGATTGGCAGCACCTAGGCGGACTTGGTGACCGGGGTGCGTTCTCGGAGCTTGCCAAGGGGATTGTGGAAGCCCGAAGAACAACGGTGTACAAGGCTTGAGCTCCACCTTGCCGGGATGGCGAACGGAGACTCTTAGTGAGCGCCCACAAGCATGGGAGGCGGCAAAACACTCTAGGGTGTGCCGCAACGTGGACTAGGGGAGGGTGCCAAACCTCCGATACCACGGGAAAAATTCCGGTTGTCTCTCTCCCTTGTCCCTCTACTTGATGCTCTTTCGGTTCTTGCTACTTTCATGGATTGCTTCTAGTAGTCATCATAGTTAGTCTCATCTTGGCTAGTATGTCCCTTGCTATGGTCATTAGTGTTGCTAGTCCTTGCTTCCGTTGCGGTTTCCCTTCCACTAGCATGAGTAGGGCTCCTTGTCTTGTCGTGTAGAGTAGGTTCGTGTAGAGGGTAAAGTGGGCTAATTTGTAGCTTCGTTAGGCTAAGGATTTTCGTTTAGAGTTTGAAATTAGCCCAATTCACCCCCCCTCTTGGGCATCCGATCCTTACAAGTGGTATCAGAGTCTCGTTGCTCATTGGATCACTAAGCTTCACCGCTTAGAGCGAGATGTCTAAGATGGGTGGCTCGGTCCCCTATTTTGAGGGCAATAACTTTAGCTATTGGAAAGCTCGCATACGAGCATACCTTGAGTCTATTGCCCCCGAAGTTTGGGAAGCTACCGAGCATGGTTTCGTTGCGCCTCACACTAATGACCAAATCAAGTGGAATGCTAGGGCCCGAAATGCTATCTTTGAAAGCATTAGCCAAGAGGTGTTTGCTAGGGTCTCGAGCAAACTCAATGCTTGTGATATTTGGGCCGAACTTGTTGAAATTCATGAGGGCACCACTAAAGTTAGAGAGCAAAAATATCATGTGCTTAAGGCTAAGTATGATGACTTCAAGATGCATTCTTATGAAAATTGCAATTCCATGTATTCTCGCTTGAATGTCATCATTGAGGACATTAATGCTCTTGATGTTTGTAAACTTGACAAGGGCACCATCAACCGGAAGATCCTCCGCATCCTCATCAAGCCCAAGTACAACATCATCAACACCATGCTTCAAAAGGAGAATCTTGACACACTTGAAGTGAGTGAGGTGGTGAGCCAAATTCGAGCTCATGAGATGGGGGTTCTTGGCATCACGGAAGAGTCTTCTCCAAGCAAGACCGTAGCACTCAAGGCCAAGACCAAAAAACCCCACACTCCCAAGAAAGTAATGCCTCCACCTCTAAGCTCCTCAAGCGAAGAAGAGCAAGAAGAGCAAGATGATGACTCAAGTGGCGATGAGGATGATGCCGAACTAGCTCTAATGATGAAGAAGTTCAACCGCCTTCATGCAAAGATCAACAAGAAGGGGTTCAACTTTGACTCCAAGAGGAAGGCGTTCCGGCCAAGGAGAGATGACAAGAAGAAATGCTACAATTGTGGTGAAAATGGCCACATCTCTTATGAGTGCCCCAAGCCGGACAAGCGCAAGGGCAAGATCAAAAAAGATGAGTCCGATGATGAAGAGGAAGAGAAGCCCAAGCGCAAGCCATTCTACAAGAAGAAGAATGACTCTAAGGCAAAGCTCTTTCCAAAAAGGAAGAAAGGTCCCCAAAGAAGCTTCATGTGTGAAACAAATGAATGGGTGACCGATGAAGAAACAAGTGAAGGCTCAAGTGATGATGATGACTTTGTCGGGCTTGCTATCTCCACCAAGGGGCCAACACTTCCTCCACCACCCATGTGCCTCATGGCCAAGGGCTCCAAGGTGAACTACAAAGCCGGTGGAAAGCATTGGGTACTTGATAGTGGTTGCACGCAACATATGACCGGCAATGATGGTATGTTCACCTCACTAGAAGACCCCGGCGACAAAGAGCAAGTCACCTTTGGTGATAATTCAAAGGGCAAAGTCATTGGGTTGGGTAAAATTGCTATCTCAAATGATCTATCAATCTCTAACGTTCTCTTTGTTAAGTCCTTGAGCTTTAATCTCCTCTCAATCGCACAATTGTGCGATCTTGGTCTAACGTGTGAATTTGACAAGAATTGTGTTGTAGTGAAAAGTGAAAAGAATAAGTCCATGGTATTTCAAGGGTTCCGGCACGGCCACCTCTACCTTGTTGATTTTAGTGAGATGAAGACTTCATCAACAACTTGCCTCTTCTCCAAGTCTTCCTTGGGTTGGCTTTGGCACCGGCGCATTGCACACATTGGAATGAGCCAACTCAAGAAGGTTGTCAAGAAAGGGATGGTGACCGGCGTGAAGGACGTCACATTTGAGAAGGACAAGCTTTGTAGCGCATGTCAAGCCGGCAAGCAAGTCGCAAGTCACCATCCAATGAAGACTTGTGTCTCAACCTCCAAAGCGCTTCAACTTCTTCACATGGATCTATTCGGTCCCACTACTTATGAGAGCATTGGTGGTAATCTCTATTGCCTAGTCATTGTTGATGATTTTACACGGTATACTTGGACTTTGTTTCTAGGTGATAAGAGTGAGACTCCGGACAAGTTCAAGATCTTCGCCAAGCGGGCTCAACGTGAGTTTGGGCTCAACATTGTGAAGGTCCGGAGTGACAATGGCTCCGAATTCAAAAATTACAAGGTGGATGACTGGTGTGATGAAGAAGGCATCAAGCACGAATTCTCCGCCACCTATACACCTCAGCAAAATGGAGTTGTTGAGAGAAAGAACAAGACGTTGATAACTCTCGCAAGAGCTATGTTGGATGACTATGGCACGTCGGAAGATTTTTGGGCGGAAGCAATCAACACGGCATGCCATGCTTCAAATCGTGTCTATCTTCATCGGTTACTTGGCAAGACACCTTATGAGCTCCTCATTGGGAGGAAACCCAACATCTCCTACTTCCGGGTCTTCGGTTGCAAGTGCTTCATCTACAAAAAGAAAAGGCTCGGTAAATTCGAAAAACGTTGCGATGTTGGTTTCTTTGTGGGTTATGCATCAAACTCGAAGGCATACCGTGTATTCAATCAAACCACTGGAATGATTGAAGAAACGTGTGACGTAGAGTTTGATGAGACTAATGGCTCCCAAGGGGAGATGTTCTCTCATGATGATGTAGATGATGAACCCCTACGCGATGCTATGAAGAATATGACTGTAGGGGACGTAAAGCCGGAGGAGGTGCATGAAGACAATGATCAAGGGGGAGGAAATTCTCCATCAAGACTAAGCACCTCCATGTCACCTCATGTGGATGAGAATGAAGAAAGAGAGATAGAACAAGGTGGAGTTGATGAAGTGCCGGACAATCGAGATCAAGGAGTGCCACAAGCATCAAATGATGAGTCATCACCACCCATGGCACCAAGAAGGCCACTAGTGAGACATGGACGCATCTCCAAGGATCACCCCATCGACCAAGTGATTGGGAGTCCTTCAAGGGGAGTAAGAACTCGTTCTCGTAACCTTGTCTCATTTTGTGAACATTACTCGTTTGTTTCTTGTGTGGAGCCTACTTGTGTAGAGGAAGCTCTTGCGGACCCCGATTGGATCATAGCCATGCAAGAGGAGTTGAACAACTTCGCTCGCAATGAAGTATGGGTCCTTGAAGAGCGTCCAAAGAACAAGAACATCATTGGCACCAAGTGGGTCTTCCGCAACAAACAAGATGAACATGGTGTGGTGGTGCGCAACAAGGCAAGGCTTGTGGCAAAGGGATTTGCACAAGTGGAAGGTTTGGACTTTGGCGAAACATTCGCCCCGGTTGCAAGACTTGAAGCCATCCGTATCCTTCTTGCTTACTCTTCACATCATAAGATAAAACTTTATCAAATGGATGTGAAGAGTGCCTTTCTCAATGGTTTTATTAATGAACTTGTTTATGTTGACCAGCCGCCCGGATTTGAAGATCCGAGGAAGCCTAACCATGTGTATAGGTTGCACAAAGCCTTGTATGGACTCAAACAAGCTCCACGGGCATGGTATGAACGGCTAAGGGACTTCCTCATCATGCAAGGATTCAAGATCGGCAAAGTCGACATGACACTGTTCACCAAAGACGTCAATGAGGATCTCTTCATTTGTCAAATCTATGTTGATGATATTATCTTTGGTTGTACTAACGAGAAACTAAGCCATGAGTTTGGTGATATGATGTCTAGGGAGTTCGAGATGTCCATGATTGGCGAGCTAAATTTCTTCCTTGGTTTTCAAATAAAGCAAGTGACGGGAGGAATATTCATCCATCAAGAAAAATATTGTAGAGATCTACTCAAGAAGTTCAAGATGGGTGATTGCAAGCCAATTAGCACTCCAATGTCTACGAATGAACATCTCGACGCCGACGTGGACGGGAAGCCCGTTGATCAATCCACCTACCGCTCCATGATCGGTTCGCTACTCTATCTCACCGCATCTAGGCCGGATATAATGTTTAGTGTGTGCTTGTGCGCTCGCTTCCAAGCGGCTCCTAAGGAATCCCACCTTACGGCCGTGAAGAGGATACTTCGGTATCTTAAGCACACCCCAAGTATAGGCCTATGGTACCCCGAGGGCGCTAAGTTAGAACTCTTGGGATACTCGGATTCGGACTTCGCCGGATACCGTGTCGATCGCAAGAGTACCTCCGGGGGGTGCCATTTGCTTGGGCGATCCCTAGTTTCGTGGTCAAGTAAGAAGCAAAACTGTGTGGCTTTGTCCACTGCGGAGGCGGAATATATAGCGGCCGGTGCATGTTGTGCCCAAATTCTATATATGAAGCAATCCGTTTTGGACTTTGGTGTTGTTTGTGGCTCTGTGCCTCTCCTTTGTGACAATGAGAGTGCCGCTAAGATAGCTAAAAACCCCGTCCAACACTCTCGCACTAAGCACATTGATATTCGCCATCACTTCTTGCGTGATCATGAGGCCAAAGGTGATATCACCATAACCGGAGTGAGATCCGAGGAGTAATTGGCGGATATCTTCACTAAGCCCTTAGGAAAGGAGACTTTTTGTAGGTTGCGAAGTGAGCTTAACGTGTTGGACTGGTCCAACTTCATATAGGTTGCCCTGTCATATAATCTTGCATTACATGCATTTTGCCTTAAGTAAGTGCTTGTCAGACTTCTTCAAGATAGGGGTGAGCAGGGTCTAGCTTGAGCCGGTGGTACTTGGTTTTGCTCAAGGCTTGTAGTTGGGCTCACCCTGAGGAAGCTTGCGGGAGGTTCAAACTTGACAAGCTAGATTTAAATTCTTGCAATGCATTTTTCCTGTCATATAGATGTGCACGCATATTTAAATTCTTGTAATGCATGGTAGCTTGTTTGGCATTGCATGCGGTAGAGTCACAAAGGAGCCACTAAATGAGAAAGAAGTATTGCCCTTAATGCAATTCTTTCAACTCATAAAAGTGGGCAAAGAAATGTTTTATGAGTGCTTAACGCTTATTGAGTCATGTTCCCGAAGGACTAGAGCATCCATCTCTATTGAGCTCTTCGGAAAAGACTCATACATTCCTTTTGGTTCTTTTCGAATCCTCTTTCGTCTCTTTACAAAACAAAACTATATGCACAAGTTTGGTGCAAAATATTTTGAGGGGTGAGGGTTTCGTTCCTACATGCCCAACACATGTGTTTGTTCGAATTTTATATGTGAAAGGCAATGTGGGAAAGCTTTTCAGCTGTGCCTAAAACTTCTCAAAACCGAAATGTACGTTCTTTAAAATAAGACGAAGGTTGGTACGGTTATCAGGGTCGGACAATACGGTTTTCAGTTTTCTAGTGCAAACCTCACACTGCAGACCGGACGAGGTGGATCATTTGTCCGCTCAGATAGTTTGGTCGAGACCGGACAATACTCTCCGCTGATGGTGAACGGGATCAAAAATTGGAAGCGTCAGGAAAAATAGGACGAAGTTTTGTCCGGTCCGAGTATCGGACAATACTATCTGTATGGCTCAGGCGCAAAGTTCCAATCAAAGACCGGACAAGATAGTATCTTTTGTCCGCTCAGGCCATATAGATTAAAACGGACTGTCCGGTCCTGTTACGATGGATCCAAGTCACCAATGCAGCAGCTTTAGGAATATTAGGACGAGGTTTTGTCCGATATTTCATTTCGGACAATACTTTCTATGTGGCATAGGCGCGATGCCGAACAAAGAGACCGGACAACTTTCGACGTTTGTCCGCTCCGGCTTTGTCAGATGAACCGGACTGTCCGATCCTAGCAAGAGGAGAGGAACTAGAAAACAGGGCGTCAGGAAAACATGGACGGACATTTGTCCGGTCTGCGACCTCGGACAATTCCTTCTGGTGGCTCAGGCGCGTTTTAAAATAGGAGACCGGACAAAACCTGTATTTGTCCGCTCAGGCCTTATGGCCGAAACCGTATTGTCCGGTCTCCCTCTGATCTAACCAGTGGGGCCTCTCCTTTGAGCAGAGACCAATCATCTCGCTTCTTCCTCATTTGGACTTCGCCGCGCGCGCTTCCTCTCCAAACCGCCCAGTGCCGCCGCCATCCGCCCCTACTGGGTTTCACCGCCGCAGATCCACCGCTGACCGGGCCTCGCCGCCGCTCCTCTCGCCGCGCTCCCCTGCCGTTCCGCGGTGCCACGCCGCTCTCACGCACCGCCGTCTCTCCACTCTGCCAGCGCCGCCGCTCCAGTCCGCCCGCGCCGCTGCGCCAGTCCCGCACCGTCGCCCCACCTCGCCGCCGCGGCCCGCGCCGCAGCTCCACGCGCGCCATCGAGCAGTCTCACCTGCGCCGCCGCTTCACTTGCGCCGCCGCCGCACCTCTCCACTCCTGTCTGCGCCACTCCGAGCGCCGTCGGGTTCCTCCTCACCGCCGGCCACTTGCTCCATTCTCTGCAGTGGTGAGCACCCGTTTTCTTCCATCCTGCTAGGGTTTGGTCTTTTTTTTTTTAAATTCATGCAACCCTAGTTCATATTCCGAGAAATTGAGTCTCAACTCTTGAAATTGAAGCAGAAATTGATGAAATGGAAGTGCTCTTGGCACCAGATTCACTGCTATATCATCTTTGTGCATTGTTTTAGGGGGAGTTGTGCAGTTCTAAATAGACCTAGCATGTTTATGGACTTGAGGAATTAACCTTTAATGTCGATTAAGCATGGACAAAGAAATTTGGCTCTAATTGTGAGATGGTCACGCAATTTTAGCTAAAATTTCTCAGATTTTGACAATTGACATGACATGCTAGGCTATTATCAGTCTAATTCTTTGCTTTAGGACTTATCTTATGTCTAGATATTCTCGTATTCTTCTCTGAAATCTTCGTGCCTATCCTGGTTGTTTGTCTTGTCAACAGATGGGTCACGAGAAGAGGAAGGGCAAGGAGCCTGTTCCAAAGGAGCCTAGGAAGAAGCGGAAGTCAAAGGCCCAGAAGGAGGCCGAGATAGCACAGGCAGTAGCAGATGCAGCCGAGAGAGCAGAGAGAGGGGGAGCAGGGGCTAGCCTGCAGATCGGAGGACAGCGCAGATCCACTCGCACCAGGCAGCAGGCTCCACCCCAGACAGCGACTCCTCCGAGCACAGCTCGCTCCCGCGGAGGCCGCCCTCGCACTCGCGGAGGAGCCACTCCGTCAGCAGGACGGTTGAGTCAGGAGGAGCAGCCACAGGAGCAGCCCCGAGAGCCACCGCACACAGGACCTCGCAGTGTAATGGCCAATGAGGACATCCGCCTGTTTGATCTGAGGCGCAGGAAGACCAAGGGCATCAAGGCCCTTCGGTATGACATGACAGTGGACGAGTTCTACCCCAGGCCGAGAGACTTCAGGATTGACCGTCGCTTTTGGACAGTGTTGCAGGCCAGCTTGTACGAGAGTGCCTTGCAGGGAGGTCACAGGCTCATGCCTCAGGCAGCGATAGATTTCAACAGGGCTAACATTGTCAGTGGACACGACATCAGGCAGTACTTTGATCACTATCCAGGGCTCGTTGACCTGATGACCAGTTCACACACGTACGTTGAGGACTGGGTTCGGGTGTTCTATGCTACCCTCTACATCGCCGACCAGAGGCATTTTATTCACTTCATGTTCAATGGGACGGAGCACAGGCTATATAGGGAAAGGATAGCGGAGCTACTCGGTGTGCCCGTGAGAGATCGTTCAGTGCACTCCGTCGTCTACGACGGAATATCTCCACCCTACAGAGGTCACGCAGGTACAGCACCACCACTGGACCAGGTCAGACACTTGTTCAGATGTGAGATGCTTGCGGACACTCTGAGGACTCCAGACAGGCTCAGGCCAGAGTACCAGCTCCTGTTGCAGATCTTGAGGAGGTCTTTGGTTCCTAAGGCAGGCTTCAGAGAGGGACTCACAGCTCTACAGCAGGCAGTAATGACTTTCCTCACCAAGTTCATGGATTTTGACATTGTGGATGTTATTCTAGCAGAGATGGAGGATGTGATAGTCGATGGGATGGCTACACGACGACAGATGCCATATGCTCACTGGATCACTCACATTCTATATCAGTTAGGTGAGGGGGATGCAGACTTTCGTGCACTGTACCGTGGCACCCAGACCCGCTTCCCGGACTACAGGCCTGCCATGAGAGATGATCAGAGAAGAGGTGGCCGGGCAGCCAGAGCCATTCGCGAGCAGATTCCTGCCGAGGATAGGGCCGAAGTCGAGGCAGAGGATGAGGAGCTGGAGGCAGGTTTTCTTTCGTTTTACTACGCCTCCACTACCTCAGACTCAGATTATGATGATGAGGAGGAGCAGGCACACTTCTTTCCGCCTGCAGCACACGATGCCAAGGCCGGAGGCTCAGGGGAGCCACGACCACCTTCACCACCTTCGGCCCCAGTGGTCTCTCAGGCCCAGGTCACACAGCCCGATGCTCTGCAGGGGATTCTCCAGGCCTTACTTCAGCAGCAGGCCGAACACACTCGAGTGCAGCAGCAGCAGACTCAGCAGCTCCTGACCTTACACCAGGCTCAGCTTGACTTTCAGAGAGAGACTCGAGACAGAGCTGATAGACAGGAGGCACGACAGACGATCATACTTGAGGAGATCCGCACGTCACTCAGGGAGCAGCGTCAGGAGTACCGGCACGAGATCGATTCCTTGAGGTCTGAGGTACGAGGAGCTCTTGGTCTACCACAGCCTCAGCAGACTCTGCCAGCTCCACCTCAGATGACTCTGCCAGCTCCACCTCAAATGACACTGCTGCCTCTACCTCAGGTCACTCCCTCTGCTCAGTTAGCAGGTGCCTCCACTCCAGGGACTTTCCCTCTTTCACCTCTGCTACGGACAGACTTGCGACCGGTGCTCTCACCTCTAGCAGCCACTACACTTATGTTTGAGTCACCGGCACAGGGTCCCTCGGTCACAGCTGCTGCCTCCTCCCCCGGACCGTCTCGCAGAGACCAGCTTGAGGAGACAGTGGAGCCAGTGATAGAGCAGATCACGCAGCCAGCGAGCTCCCAGGCAGTTGCTGCACAGCCAGAGACAGAGGTCGTACCCGACTCACCGCTGGGTGCCGTGGACAGGGCTGCTGCAGAGATGGGTGATTCAGACGCCGACAGTGACGACGACACGCGCTTTCAGTTCATCTCACGTTGCCCTCCTCCACCTCTGGCTTCTCCTCCTCCACCTCCTCCGAGAGATTAGGTCCCTTCTTTGGTCCTTGATGACAAAGGGGGAGATAGATTGGGAGTAGGATGGTAGTAGACTTGGTGTTTTGTGCTCTTTTGGCTTTTGTGGATGGACATGACTTTTGGTACTTGTGTATGCTCTTTGTTATCATGTCTATATCACTCTGGGTGAGCCTTCGAGCTCCGTGTGCTTAATTTCCTTGTCTAAGGCTAGAGTAGTTGACGTTGTTCTTAATTTATTTACCATCTCTACTCTTGCCGTCTTTTACTTGTCATCAATCACCAAAAAGGGGGAGATTGTAAGCATCTAGGCCCTAAGGTGAGTTTCGGTGATTGATTGACAAGGTTAAGTGTTATCTAATGAGCTTGTGAGTGCAGGTTTAATAATGAATACAAAAATGGTTGCTCATTGGATTATGTGAATGGCCCCTAATTCAAATGTTTCACTTCATGGAAGCGGACTTGGTTTTCATCCGTATCTCGAAGGCTAAGGACTTTTCTAGAGTCAAGGATCATGGTGTTGAAGGATCCTTGCTTAGATAGGGTTTACAGCTTTCTAGTGTCCGCACTATTAAGAGGGGTCAACGGTTAGTAGCTTGATCAAGTGAATTGCCAAGTTATGGATGCACACACATGCCAAATCTTTCAGAAACAGCAAAGGTATAAGCTACATAGGCTCAAGGTCCAAGAAAATCAAGCTTCACATCAAAATTCTTGAAGAAAACTCAAAATCAGAGAAAGACATAGGGACAGTATTGTCCTCTCTATGCCAAAACAAGGGACCGGACAAATCAAGGTTTTAGGTGAACATATACTGTCCAAAGCCCATGCAAATCCTCTACACCGGAATGTCAGGTTTAGTGTAAACGGACAAAGCTACGGACAAATAAACCTGAGGCTACAAACCTGCGAGAAATCAGCCAAAACAATGGACAGTATTGTCCGAAGTTGAGGACAGTACAAATCTAAGGACAAAGAAACCTGAGGCTACGATTTCCTGTGTATGCAAGTGAATACATGGACAGTATTGTCCGAAGTTGAGGACAGTGCAAATCTAAGGACAAAGAAACCTGAGGCTACGATTTCCTGTGTATGCAAGTGAATACATGGACAGTATTGTCCGAAGTTGAGGACAGTGCAAATCTAAGGACAAAGAAACCTGAGGCTACGATTTCCTGTGTATGCAAGTGAATACATGGACAGTATTGTCCGAAGTTAAGGACAGTACAAATCTAAGGACAAAGAAACCTGAGGCTACGATTTTTTGAGTATGCAAGTGAATACATGGACAGTATTGTCCGAAGTTCTACATGGTATAAACCTAAGGACAAAAGTACAATGACGTACTAAGTCAGTGACCGTTGGTAAAGTATATGGACAGTATTGTCCGATGTTGGAAAAAGCAAGGGACCGGACAATACTATGTACTCTGCGTCAGCAGCTCTCTTTGTGCAACGGCTCTATCATCTTGAGGGCTATATATATGGGTTCCTTCACTCCATCTCGTGCTCTTTGACACTCCAGCAACTTCATACACACAGAGAGCCCTTGTGCTTCAACTTTTTGCAATAACTACTTACATATTCATCCTTTGAGAGCAAGATCGAGGTCAAGGCTTGTGTGCATCCATCTTGGTGAGGATCAAGATCAAGTGAAGACCGGTGGCTTGTTACTCTTGGTGATTGGCAGCACCTAGGCGGACTTGGTGACCGGGGTGCGTTCTCGGAGCTTGCCAAGGGGATTGTGGAAGCCCGAAGAACAACGGTGTACAAGGCTTGAGCTCCACCTTGCCGGGATGGCGAACGGAGACTCTTAGTGAGCGCCCACAAGCATGGGAGGCGGCAAAACACTCTAGGGTGTGCCGCAACGTGGACTAGGGGAGGGTGCCAAACCTCCGATACCACGGGAAAAATTCCGGTTGTCTCTCTCCCTTGTCCCTCTACTTGATGCTCTTTCAGTTCTTGCTACTTTCATGGATTGCTTCTAGTAGTCATCATAGTTAGTCTCATCTTGGCTAGTATGTCCCTTGCTATGGTCATTAGTGTTGCTAGTCCTTGCTTCCGTTGCGGTTTCCCTTCCACTAGCATGAGTAGGGCTCCTTGTCTTGTCGTGTAGAGTAGGTTCGTGTAGAGGGTAAAGTGGGCTAATTTGTAGCTTCGTTAGGCTAAGGATTTTCGTTTAGAGTTTGAAATTAGCCCAATTCACCCCCCCTCTTGGGCATCCGATCCTTACATCGGCGCGCGCGCCCACCCGAGCGGCCCCGCGGCGGTGCGCTCTGTCGCCTGCGGCGCGCGCACACCGGTGAACCGGCGCGGCGACCACGAGCGTCTACCCGGACGCCGGCGAGGAGGTGGAGCCAGGTAAGCCCTCTGGGCGTTCTCGATTCGCGGGTTTGGGGAAAAAATTTCTAGGGTTAGGGTTTGATTCCTCCCCTTAAACGTTTCTGTTTTCTTGAATCCGAGCCTTAGAGACTAGGATCCGAACGATTTCGTCTCGAATCTCACGATTCTCTTCAATTTTTTCTTGATCCGAAGATCAAAAAATCCCGCTAGGGTTAGGGGTCTGACCAAACCGAGTCGTCTGATACCAATTGTTGGTGTCTCATCGTGTGGATCTAGGCCCTTAGCCTACCACTAGCGAGTTCATCGATAGGAAATCACAGTGTTCATATGGATCTAAGGGGGTGAGAGAGAAAAGGGAGATAGAGATTTCACCTTGGGTGTTGACGAAGGGATCGGTCGGTGCTGTGTGGGCAACGGTGTTGTCTATGTCGGCGCGGCGACAGTCTTCGGTCTCCTTGTCGTGTGCCTCCTTGAGGCGTCACTCCTCCGCCGCCTTGGCCTCCTCTTCTCGCCTCCTCTCCTGTTCCTGCATGTCGTCAGCGCTGGAGTTTCCGTTGGCGGGGTTAGCCATCGGGACGGCGACGGCGGCGTGGCTCTTCCAGTCACTGGGTGCGCGTGTGGGAGATCGGATCCCTCAGGGTGTGTCGGGCTAGGGTTAGACGGCGGCTGTGGATGCGTTGGCTTCCGCGCCGGCCCCTGGGCCCCTCTTTATATAGCGCACTGTGACCGGGGGCCACAACCACGGGGAAAGGCCGCGCCCCCGATCAGGGCGCGTGACTCCCTCGGATTCGGTCTCATGACCGTTCCGAGATCAAATCCAACACCAGGGAGTACAACGTGCCATACTGCCATGATCTTAGAAACATGGCGGAGCCATGCTGTGACTTGTGGGTGCGACCGCACCCATGAAATTTCCAAGAATTAGTGGTTGCCTCTAATTACGCTCCATATACGCACCCCACACAAAATACTCTGCACCCAGAAGTCTAGCAGCCAGCTGACACTCAAAAGCACTAGAAGGCCAATTCCATCTAACAATCTGAATGAGAATGACTAGCTGGCAGCCCGTGCCTCCTTATTGCTCACTCTCTCCCCTTTGCCAATAGCAAAGCAAGATAAGAAATCAATGATTATCTCAATTATTTCAACTCCCCTAACGTAAGAGTCTAAATGTGTTTTTAATGATGTGATTCTTAGTTATTTTTCTGTAGGCTTAGTGATCGAGTAAATCTAGGGCCCAGACAAGATGGATGGATTTCAAAAAGTATAGACGAGGATTCGTTCGTGTTGACGGATCAAAAATTCATATTTTCGTTAAATCATTTTAGCTGAAATTTGGTTCAGAGGCATGGGAGAGAAATAAATGGATTAAGTTTTTTCTATAGCAATAGATAGATTTGTATGGCTTCTTTTTACACTTTGGACTAGACTTAAAATTTGAATTAGACTGAAATTTCAGCTGAAGTGGGTGAAATTCACCAAAACCTAGTGATTTCAAGGTGAATCCCAAAAACCCTTGGCTGCACTATATAGTCTGAACATCGTTACATAATATTATTGTAGCCATTACCGCACCCCCCTCAGTTTTTCTCTAGCTCCGCCCATGATGGTGACCGTGTCTATTTGGACGACGAAGAAGACGAGGATGATAAAATCGTGTTTGATGACAAACCTCTTTCGGCCATGGAGAGTTGGCTGCTTAAGCCATTAGAAATTGCTGAACTACGGCATATACATATCTATCTGGCATGTCTGATGTCAGCCAGTTCTGATTTGTGAAAAAGTCTAATTTGGTTATAATCAGTAAATGTTTTTTTAATAAACAATAGCGCCCTGTTTATTTGCATTTGAACTATTTCGGTGCATGTTCTTCTCGGCCGGGAGCGTCGCGGCTTGGTGCCGCGGTCAGAAGAGGGCGTCGTCGGCTCATCAGCTCGCCAAAGATGCTCGGCGGCGGATGGCCAGAACTCTTCCATGTCCGTTGCGAATCCTATATGAACTCCACATGGATCCAGCGAGAACTCTACACCGAATCGAATCCAGGTATGGAATCTGGCTTGGAATCCTTCTCGCTTGTACTACCTATATATTAGTAGGTGGGGTATCTTAGATGTCAAGAACACGTTGTGGATCTCTGAAAAGAAATTGATTGGCATCTTTTTTGTTTTTGACTGCGTGTTGTTCGGTTGCAAGAACTTGTGCGCAGGTTGTTCACAATACAACATTATATTATGTTTATATTTGGCTAAACATGACTATGGAATCTGAACCGTCACAATTTACCATTCTATTACTTCAAGACCCGTTGCAACGTACGGGCACTTTTGCTAGTATTATATTATATTAAAGCAAATAAGAATTCACGGTCCCTCGATCCGTCCTGACAGGTGGGACCCGCTTCTCAATAGTAAAGAGAGGAGGGTTATTTTTTCTGCCTCACTTTCGTAAACCAGATTCGGACTGCAGGAGGAGTCCACACGAAAACGCATGCACATATCACATATGAATTCAATTTTCAACGTTCTATGTATCGATAGAAAGCTAAAATCATAACCTTTTCAACCCAATTAAAAGCACTTTAAAATTCGCTCTCAGTCAACAGAAATCGTCGAAATAATTTGACGTGAAATTCATTCACGAAATAAATTCGGATTAAACAAAGAGTCCACGCGAAAACGGACGCCCAGATCACGTACGGGCTCCGTTTTCAACGTTCTATATATCGATGGAAAGCTAAAATCATAGCCTTTCCAACCCAATTGAAACCACGTTAAAATTCGCTCTCAGTCAATGGAAATCGACGAAACAATGTGACGTAGAATTTATTCACGAACCAGATTCAGATTGCAAATGAGTCCACGCTAAAACGGACGCCTGGGTCACATAAGGATTCCGTTTTCAACGTTCTGTATATCAATGAAAAGCTAAAATCATAAACTTTCCAATCAATGGAAACCACTTTAAAATTTAGTTTCAATAAACAGAAATCTTTGAAATAATATGACTTGAAAATTTATTCGCGAGTCCAGAGTGCAGGAGGGACGGCCAGATTGTATACGAACTCCGTTTTTTACGTTTTATTAATCAATGGAAAGGTAAAATAATAATCTTTCCAATCCAATTGACATCACTCTAAAATTTGTTTGCAGATAACGGAAATCGTCAATACAATATGGCATACAATTTATTCGGAAACTCAATTCAAACAGCAGGAGCAGCCTACACGAAAATGGATACCCATGTTGTACATGGACTCCATTTTCGATGTTCTATATATTGACGGAAAGCTAAAAAAATAATATTTATAACCAAACTGACCACCTAAATTTTCGGTCGCACGAAGGAAAAAATTCGAAACAATAGGATATGGAATTTATTCGCAAGGCTATTCTTATATCTATTGGTCTAGATGTGTTTAAAGATTTTTTTCTCCCGTTGCAACACACGGACATTTTGCTAATAATAACAACAACAACAACAACCATGGATGTCTGTAAAAGTCCAAATAGAAGCTAAGAGCAATTCTGTAACAAACTAAGAATCTATTTGTAATTAAAATTCCACCATGGGAAATAATAAAAATAACATCGCTTGCCTTGGTTTCAATAACAAAGGGAGATGATGGATTAGCGAATTGACTCATATTGAAGATTGTGTACCGTATAATTGTCTAGGACTTAGTCTACCACAGAATGGGTAGCACCTCACTTGTATTGCACCATTCTACCCTAAAGCATGCACCTAACTATGATTAACGAGAGCTAGCACTCTACATTGATGTACTCTATAACTTGCCTATGTATGTAACTCATGCAAATTAATATGCACTATTCAATGGCTCCTGCATTGCCACAAACATACAATTTTCATTGTTATTGTGCACTCACATATTGTTGTCTGAAAACACATATAAAATATATTGAGCTTGAAATATTCAGCACAAGTTTTCAGAATCACATAGATATTTTTGAATCAAATACAACATTGAGTCCAATTCCTAATCAATGCATTTATCTGTGCCAATAAAAAAATATTAAGCATGTGACAACATTAAGTAATATTAAAAATATAATTATAAGACACAAAAAATGGGCTAAAAGCTTGAAACACACACAAAAAGATTGATACATATAAATCTATAAATTCCCTTATTCCTTTGTTTTATAATCTTATAGGATGTTAAAAGAAACAACATCCTCACTCAATCCTATGTATTCCTCAATTACAACCACATTAGGCATCCTAAATACTAAATGCGCCAATGGGTGTGAAGATGATAGTAGTGAGCCTATTGATTGCAGCAATAGATGTGAGATTCCAAACTCTGTGAGTCATATCAAAACAAAGAAAGAAATTAAGTTTGTGTTGGTCATGAAAAAGGAAACCATATATTCAAAGTTGAAAGCATTGAATTTCCACAAAAAATTAAATGCATTGTCATTGCAACAAAGGTCAATCCAATGTTACAACTAAGTCGGTTGTACATTGCAACTAGATCAATTGTACATGCTTTGAATTTAAGTTAAATCTTTATATGTATGTATTAGTAGATCTGAATGGTGGAGGTAAGGATTTTATTTTCATTTAAGCATAGATCAAAAGTTAGAGCATTCGACAATCTCAGTCTTTATGTTCTAAACATTACATGGATCATGGTGCATTTGAAAGTGAAAGGTATTAAATCTTTGAGAAATATAGTGAAGGATTTAACATGTGGTGAGTATAACATGGATAAACCACTTGATATTAGAAATATTGCCAGTGCAATGTTAATAGGTGAAATGATAGAAAATGGATTCAAAATGGATATTTATGTTATAACTGTTGACATGCACGCGCGACACGCGCGAATCTAAAAATATTTTCTTCTTGATGGTGAAACATTAAAGAAAGTCATAAGCGGTTTATAAAGAATTAAACATATCCAAAATTAACATAAACATTTTAAATGTGAACAAAGATTGTGTATGGGTATAATTATAACTTCAGCCCAGTACAACACTTTATTTTGATGAGATAATCTTTTTAAAAAGATAATCGTACCAAAGACTATAGTTACTAAAGGATTACACAGCCAAGCTCAAAAGGGCAATAAAGCAAAGCAGACCACACATATGCCTAATCTCCAATACATCACAACGAAAGGATTACAACGCCTGAAAGTTCTTCCACCACGAGAAAACCTCTTGATCGTTCCTTGATTCCTTAAATGAAATGAACTTTTTCGGTCCCCAATCAAGAGCATTATTTGAAATCCTTCAGAATACAATTAGTTTCGTCCCAGCCATGAACATTATTTGAGGTGTACCTTTCGTTCAAGAATATATCCTTGTAGCAAATTTCTGCATAAATGTGAACATATTCCTTGCATTGCCAGGATGACATGTTCATCTCAACGTAGTACAAACACAGTAACAAATTAAAAACGGACAGTTTGAAACTCTAAAATTTACAAAAACATGCTCATTTAAAGGGTTCCAACCATTAGCAATCACAATTTTTTGAAAAAAGCCAACTAGAAATTGCATTGGACTGAACTTAATAGAGTGTTTAAACTTATTTCGTTCTTTATTTCACTTGGCTCTTATGATCACGAAACCAAATAAGGTAGAGGTTCAGTGCCATAGGCAACAACTTATCACCACAGCAGCTGAGAGCCACATTAGTAGCACCTGAAAATTCACATTCTTTGGATTCTATAAGAAAAGCTCTAATGTGAAAATAATAATGGAATAATGAAAAACTATGTACATCAAGGAGACGTGCAAAATCATGCCAAAAATATTATTGATCTACAGACCTATTGCTACAAACTCGACTCTTCTACTGTTATTGCATAGTAGAGTCATCTCTTTCTGATAAGACAAACTTAACACTTCCATTAAAAGCTAACAATGACAAGTAGGAGATGGTTGTAAGTCCAAATGAAAGAGCATCAGGTGAATGGCAAGCTACATCACAAAGTGCAGCCACCACACTCTTACGCACATTTTCTTCATAGTTAAACCTATATGCGTGGGAGGAATAGCGTGCTCTCGGGTCTGCGGTTGGCACCATGTGGTCTTCCCCGCTACAGTTGACGACACGTCATCCCCCATCTGTGTACATCTTACGCGGTAGGAGGCAGCGTTGGTTTCTCAACTGTGTTTGGCCATCGCGCGGCTTCTGGGGCGTCCTCTGCGCCCGCGTGCACTCGACGCGGAGCCTGACCATTGCGTATACTCGACGCGAGGGACAGGCCAAATAAAATTGCCCCTCCTCCTCTCTCTCCCCCGGCAGCTTCTTGCCGCCACCTCGCGCACGCCGCGCCACCTTCTCCAACGCACTCCGCACGCCGGCCACCTCACCTCCGGCAGCTCCACGCCAAGGGCTTCCTGCTCCTTCTCCGGCTCCGCCGCACCAGCCTCTCTTCCCATCACCCTCCTCTCTCTCGGCGGCTTCCTGCCTTCGCCTCGCGCTCGAGCTGCCCGTGCCGCCGTGCCGACCGCCTCCCCTCTGTGCGCAGCTCTGCGCCAAGGTCGGGAGGAGGATGAGCGAGCGAGGGCCCAGCGCCGCGGATCCATCGCACGACCACCTCTCCTCCTGCTTCGTCGATCCGGCTTGCCTCGCACACGAGGTGGTCACGGCCACCTCCCTTCCGCGAGGTCTCGCCGTATGGATCCTTATTGCGCAACAATAGCGCGGCCAGCGAGGGGCCTTCGCACGCCTCGGCGAATGGTTGCCTCCTGCTATAGTTTGCTCCAAGGTTCGGTGTCCATGGCATCGTTCTTCCCTTTTCGCGTTGGTGTCCCCCCTCACGGTCCAGCGTCCATGGCGGAGGGGATCTTTCACTCTCTCATCCCCTGCCATAGGTGGCCTTCGCAGCCGGATCCGCTCGCATCGAGCTTCATCTCCATGCCGTCAACATCCATGTTTCGGCAAGGCGACGACCAACAAGAAGGCAGGGGACGGTACCTGGTGGGGATGCCGGCACCATTCAGTTGGGTTGTCTCTGCTTCTCTCAATTTCTTTGCCATTAATGTCCTATTTTGTAGATAACAGAGTCCAGTAGGAGGATATCGCAGATGAGACTGCCCTCGCCGAGCACCCAACGCTGGTGCGATTTCTAATCCCGCACGGCTAGACGTTGGCCCATCAAGATCGGTAATGCTCCCTCTGGCTTCATGTTTCAACTTTGGTCATGATTGGAATATCATTTTTGCGACAGCTATTTCGATCCGTCTACTAACCTGTGAATGAATGGTTATTTTTGGTCTTCTCTCCAGTGCTTAATCTTCAAATCCTCACCAAGCTTCTTCAAACCTGTTGTTGCCGATACATATCTATGCCTCCAACCTTCGTCAAGCTTCTAGTGGCTGTCCACTAAGCGCATCCATGGCATTCCCAGACGCTAAACTGCCATGGCCGGTTCCAATGGATCAAAGCCGTGGCATCAACAAGCAGTTGCCCTGCCACCATCGCACTGCTCCTCCAGAGGTGAGAAGCGGAACATCTATTCCTCTCACCATGCTCGCCACCTCCATCACCGGCAGTCATGGTCGTCGGCCACACAAGTGACAAATTCAACCATTTATTCACTTCCTGGTTCATCGTGCTAAGCTATGTGTTTCCATACAGTGTTTTCTTTGGATTTATACAAACTAACAGTTTATCTGATTGGTGATTTGTTTTAAAAGAATAGATGTGAGATATCCATCTTGAATATTATATCATAGACTTCTTGCCCCTAAATAATAGTGGTGGGACAGTTAGTTTCCAAAGTTTTGCTGATGATATGACCTCTTGTGAGCTTCACCTGTTACAAGGCCCTAGATAATTTTATGTATATTTTGCTAATGAAATGAATATTCCCTTGGTCATCCATATACTCTGTTCTCAGACCTTAAATCATGTCTTTCAGAATGCATGCCGCATTAGGACCCTAATACACACCTTAATTGAAGTGAGCTAAATGCTCCAACACATTTGGAGATCCTAGGCTTGCTATTTTATTGTTTTCGTATTGGCGTTTCTCTTTATTTCCTCTAAAGACGTTAAAAGATTGATAATTAATTGAAGTAACTATATAATCTAAGAATAAAATGAAATCGACTTCATTGGTTACCCTATGTGTATACCTCATGATGTAACTGTTATGCTACTACTATTATTTCTATTGTTAGCCCTGTGTGCTATGGATATTTTTGGCACTTGCTAAGGCTACCATGGACTGAATGTGCTACTTCCTTAATATGCTTTTTTCGTTTTTAAATGCAGGTACACTTTAGTTTCAGTTCCATTCACAAACTACCAATATTGTTGTCGAGTGAATGTGCAATTCATAGCATTCTGCATGGCATACATGAATACTACTAATATTGTTGTCGACCTTTCCTTTTGCAGTGACCAAAATTGACTACATCTCAGACATACTTTCCCCTCAATATAGACAACGGCCTTTTGAATGTTTGGTAGTAACATTTCCTCAGATTGTTACTTTGAATGGACATCCAGAGTGTGATTCAGTTTGTCACTTTGTCTTTGAATAGTTGGGCAGAATATAAATAGTTAAGGTCGTCATTTTCTCATCACAGGCTGCAATGTGCTACCACTCCTTGCTTCTCTTTTGTTGCATCTGTACTCACTTTAAGAAAGATTATATATAAGCATGGTTACGCTATCTTAAGATATGCATTCCATGTTCGCCTCAAATGATGTCAGGCTGACTGATAAAGCAAAACAGTGCTTTTATCTATGTCCTCCCGTCCTAGTAATCCAATAGTCTGACACAAAGTGCCTCTACCAGGTAGACAGCCATCAGTACAAGCATGATTTATTGATCAGTCAAATTAAACGAACAACAGCCAACAGCCAGGAAAAAACTCCTTACTGATAATTTCAGGAGCTTCAGGTTGGGAAGGATTTGACATCTCTTCAAATGCTCGACCACAGAAACACAGATTTCAACTGCTCTATCGGTCAGTCTCTTCAGAAACTCAGCAAAAAGAGTCTTGAAATGTTCACAATAGGGACTCCAGGTATAGCAAAAATTTCCCCAAGCAATTCAACTGACTTAGACCGAATATCTACTTTATCTGCCTAGAAAATATCAAATATGAAGATTCATCAACAAAGTAGGATCATCTAATATAAACAAGTCGAAACTCAAAACAATAGCATTTTTAATTGATTTTTGAGAAAAATGTGGGATGCTGTCTCTGTTTGCAACTTTGATTTCATGTTATTGATCCAGAACAAGATCGTACGAAAGTAATATAAGGCACAATCACCTTAAGAACCTTTGGAGCACAGTGATATACATCAAATATGATTCCGTGATGATTAATTTGATCATTTGAACTGCCATCCCCAGCCCATGATGATGTCAGAAACTTCTTTATGTATGGTTGACGCTTTCCAGGTGAATGCTCAATGACACTGCATGCAAGGTTACGTGCAGATATTACAGCACCCTAGTTATCAGAAGTTCCAGAAATTAAAACTTCAGAGAAAGAAGTCAAATATAATAATTGGTTCAATCAGTGGATGAAGAAGCTGAGTGACCCTCTGAGAATTTGTAAGATATCACAAAAAAAAACCTCAAAAGGAAAGGTACTCAGTTTTCTTATGCTCCAATGTTGTCAACAGTACACGTAGAAGACTCCTGTGTATCTTCACTCTCATCTATAATAAGGGTTATTATTGTCAGCATTGACTTTACGATGTTTTCTTCATGACTGTCACTGGATCACATAAGAAAACTGAAAAGGTCAGACACAAGGGATAATAAAAATATAACCTAAAGTGTGGTGTATACACTTCAACCAAGAACTGGGACTGACAGAAATATTGGTTGAAGAAAGTTAATCATATGGCAGCAAATAAATCAGAGTTTCTGCTTTAGGACACAAAACAATATACCAACCATTTGTTAACCATATTATATTTAGTTGGACATTGCTTTTCATTTATAATATTGTGTTCTTCAATCATCTATATAAAAAGTATATCTACTTTGTTCCAAGACGTACACTAAATATATTTCGTATGAGGAAAGGAACATTTGCATTTTAGCAAGTAGTAAAGCATAGGACCAACATACATGAAAATTATTATATGTCATCAGCCTATGATCTTCTTTGCCATAAATTGAATATAAAATCGATTTCAAGACCATAAATTTTTAAGCAGAGAAAGCATTGCTGCAACATGATCGCACATAAAAGAATTGAGTTATAGAACATCACTAATTAAATCTAGTATCATCACCTTCAA
This sequence comes from Paspalum notatum, assembly GCA_022530915.1. NCBI lineage: Eukaryota > Viridiplantae > Streptophyta > Magnoliopsida > Poales > Poaceae > Paspalum > Paspalum notatum. The sequence goes on from CM039686.1 coordinate 20,287,464, forward strand.
GGTAGGAGAGGCAAAAGTTGCCATTGCTACCAATTTCACAAGAGATTGTTTCAGAAGAGATTGCAGCGGCAGACAGACAACATGTAAAACAGAGGCACCATTTGTCCACTCAGAAAAGATTCAAGGGAGCATGGGGAAAGGAGAGCACGGCACTCCACACTGCTTGCCTGCATAGGACATCTCTTCACTGTGTTACCCAACAGCAACTTGAATTGTGCATCCATGCTGTAGCATATGCTCCTTGCCGCAGCGCCATCTAGGTCCAGCCATGGCCTCAACGCCCAAGGACGACGCCGTGGTCACGAATGCAGAAGCCATCAGCACTCTTGGACACGACGAATAGCGCACGTCGTCGCCGTCGTGGCTGAGGAGCAGGAGCTCCCGTGCCGCTGCCTCGTTCGGTCGTCCCGGCCTCCTAGTGCAGGAAGTGTACCGCCATGCAACCGTGTTGCCACAGAAGGTGAGGTGGTGGGGGAGCAGGTCCACCATTATTAATTAAATTAAAAAGAAAATGAGTGAATGTTGAGGTCATAGACATAGCGTACCATGAATGTTTGCCTAATCAGCTGGAAATCCAACCCATCTGGAATCCTCTGTCTTAAACTATGAACTCGAGTAAGATAAACATTGAGGTACTGCAACGGTTCAACCATCGAAATGAAAGATAAATGAGAATATACTTCCCACCAGAGCAGTTATCAAGTAATGAACATCAGGAAGAAGAAATTCTTAAAATGAATGCTCTGATTTTATCTAGAAAGTAACCAAAATAAAACAAGCCGATTACTTCTCAACTCTTGTATGGTTGGAAAGGAACATTGTACTGCCCGTTGAAATACCTGAAAACATGTACAAACACATATAAATTGATAGCCCCCAATCTAAAAGCAACACGAATAAAAATATTCCAAAACTAAAGAAAGTTAAGACAAACAACAAAAGAAATGCACTGAACTCATTAGACATTTATGATACACTTTTGTCAGAATTTGATCCATTGTCTACTTTACCAAGATGCTTTAGGATATTTTGTAGTTAGTCAATACATAACAATAGCAGAGATCTACAGCTTAGATGATAAATACGTAAGCATTTACTATATCCAGTATAACTGTAGTCTGTAGCACATGCCACCATATAGTGTAGCTACTGAACTATGGTGCCAGACCAAACTTTTGCCATCTACTTTGCATACATGCAAAATCATGTGATAATATAATATACAAAATCTCATATGCATCAACAGATAGAACAAGGAACTTACATGCTGCGGTTCTTCTTCAGAAGCATGAATACGCTCCAAAGACAGTAAATAATGACTCCATAGCTCACCAACCCATGTAGCATGAATATCCATGTGCAATTTCTTTCTACAGATCCTATATTCGTTTCCCAAAGGCCTGAGAAAGGTTTTGTAGCCTCAGTTGACATTGCACCTAAAAAGAGAATGCAATTTCAACAATCAAATCAGGGTATCGATGAAAGCTGGGTAGACTGTCTATCTTCTTTCACAGAATGTGGCCTTTGTGAATTTTTATTGGGTCCATCTATGATAAAAGATGAGGCTATAAAATCCATGCTTTAGTGCCGAATAGTACAAATATGCTGCCAACAAGTTTGAGTCTTGACATCATACACTATGAGTTGCCTGAAACTAAAGTAGAAAATAACATTTAGTATTATCTACACTAAAAATTGAGGAGAAGGTGATGTGCATTACCTAGATCACCGGCTCGTCGAGGCAATCATGCCGTCCGCGTGTTGTCCACTATCCAACGTGGCTGCGGCCGCTGCAGCCGAGAGTTGCAAGACGGTGGCCGCGCAGCCTGCTCCGCGACGATGACCTGAACTACCCACGTGGGGCGTCGGGAGGTGGTGGCGCCGGCCGGCCGTGCGGTGGCTGCGCCGTGCGCACAGGGAGGCCGGGGCCGGGCTGTGGCGGCGCCGTGCGGTGGCCGCACCCCGCGCCTTGCGCGCAGGAGGATGGGGACGGGCGTCTGCAGGCTGTGCCGTGCGCCGGCCGCGCCGGGCGGTGGTGGTGGCGGCGCCGGGCATTGGCGGCGTGGGAGGCCAGGGGCGGGGCGTCGGCTGGCCGTGCCGGGCGGTGGAGGAGAAAGAGAGCGGGGGTGAAGCCGCGGTGGCGCGCTCAATTGCTCTCCTGCGAGGCCGGCGGGCTGGTACGTGCGGGCTCGAGGACGGGGGCGAGGCGCTGGGAGGGAGAAGGGTGCGGGGCGAGGGTGGCGTCGACGGATGTGGGAGGCGAGGGTTTGGAACTTGGGATGGACGAGGGATCCTGAGAGAAAATCACGGGAGAGTTCCCAAAACTGATTACGGAGGGAGGTGGGTACGGCGGACGAGTAGGCTCCATATTACGGTGAAAAAAGAAAACGGCAGAAACAATTTCCCTTCATCGTTTTTGACTCCTTTCCAACCTTTTTCGATCTGCGCAGTGGGACCAATGTGAAGGGTACCATTGGACCATGTTAGGTAAAAAATTTTTTTGAGAAAACTCGTTCTTTTAGAGTGTAGGTGAAGAATGAGGATATTGAAGCTTACCTCAATCGCAAAATCACACAAATTGAGAGAGATGGAGGAGGAAATGGACACCTTAGACACAGAAATGGAGACCATAGACACAGGAGAAGGAGATAAATACCTTAGACACAAATAACTTTAGACACAAACACCTTACCAATTTTAGGTTCATTAGATCTAAATTTAACTTCAGATCCAACTTCATCTTCAGATTCAGCTTCATTAGATTTATCTTCATCAGATCCAGTTTCAACTTCACAACCAACTTAATCTTCAGGTTCTAAATGAGTTTCAAGATTTGGGAGGTTCTGAATGAGTTTCAAGTCCATGAAAATAGAGGTAGAGGCTCGGGTTCTAAATGGTTTCAATTCAACAGAGAGTTCAACTTCACTCCATTTGGACAATTCACCCCATCCAAGATTAGGTTCAAGTGAAGTTCATACGGACAATTCACCCCCATCCAAGATCAGGTTCAAGTGAAATCCATGTGTACGGTGTCCATAAAAGAATCAAGATCAAGTTATGCATCATTGTATTTTTTTTTTTTTTTGTTTTCTGGTGCATGTGTTTTGTTCCTGTGAATGCTTAGAAATCATTCTTATGCTCAATCATGTGCAAGCCCAATCGTGTGTAAACATTATTTTTAGTTTAAGTAGTAAGCCACATCGAGGTTTTTATTATCTTCGAGCTCTGCACATGATGTCTCTCGTGAATGTCAATGCAGCTAGGTTGAGAATACTTCATTTCTTTTGCAATTATTGGATCTACTCTGCTCCACCATTTTTTTCTCAGTTTTTTTATTTTCCTCAAAAGGGCGACTACCATTTTGCTATGGGCAGTGGCTCCAGATGTAGATGCCTTAGGAGGAACTCTGGGGTGCCCACATACAGTGAGGATGGCACCCTGCTGCTGGGGAGGCTCATGTACAAGTATGGCGCTCTTTGTAGATGCCCCGTGACCTGCTTAAACCAGGTGACACAGCAAGGGATGAATGGTCGACTGGAGGTGTTCTACTCTGATGACACATGCTAGGGTATTATGGCACTCAACCTAATGCCCCTATGCACTTTCGTGTGCGAGTACAACGGGGAGGTGGTGTAAGGAACGTGCGGGGTATCCGACCCATGTAAGCATCTAGGCCTTTAGGTGAGTTTCGGTGATTGAATGACAAGCTTAATTGTTATCTAATGAGCTCATGAGTGCAGGTTTAATATTAAATGTAAATGGTTGCTCATTGGTTAATGTGAATGGCCCCTATGCTGATGGTTTCATCTCTTGGAAGCGGACATGGTTTTCATCCGTATCTCGAAGGCTAAGGACTCTTCTAGAGTCAAGGATCAGAGGTGCTGAAGTATCCTTAGATAGGGTTTTCTAGTTGTCTAGTGTCCACACTATTAAGGAGGTCAATGGCCAGTAACTTGATCAAGTAAATTACCAAGAAATGGATACACAAACAAGCCAAAAGCTCAAGAACATCAAAGGTGCATAATACAAAGGTACATGGTCCAAAGAAACTAAAGAAAATCAAAGCGACAAAGGAAAATCAAAGTCAGCAGAAATTGCATGGACCGGATGGTAAGGTTTGGTAGAATTAGGGAAAGTGTACCATTTATCTTCAAGAGTTTTTCTTCACGGTCTTAGCTTCATGCAAATCAGTTGGACTAGAAGGTCCAGTCTAGTGATTACGGACTATCTCACATATCAAGTTTGATCAAGATAGACCTTAACAATGGACGATGAAAATGCACAGACCGGATAGTATGGTTTGGGTAAACCGTCTACAGACCGTCCTTCGTAACCCATGGGTACCAAACCCTTGTAAAGGCATCAAGATAGGACGGCCCCTCAAGACCGTATATGGACCGTACCAAGAAACTCAGGGGTATGGACTTGGATGAAATTTCATATACAGTGGACCGTATAGTCCGGTTCCTTAAGAGCGGACCAAAGACCGGACTATAGTACAGTGACACATTGTTTCAGTGACCGTCGGTAAAGTACATGGACCGTATGGTCCGGTCTTCACTTTTCGGCCAGAGCGGACCATCCGGTCTTCACTGCGTTAGCAGCTCTCTTTTACAACGGCTCTATCAGCTTGGAGGGCTATATATACAAGTCATTTGGGATCATTTCGTGCTCTTTGACACTACAGCAACTTCATATACTCAGAGAGCCATTGTGCTTCAACTCTTTGCATCAACCACTCATAAATTTACACTTTGAGAACAAGATCAAGGTTAAGGGTTTGTGTGCATCCATCTTGGTGAGGATCAAGATTAAGTGAAGACCGGCGGCTTGTTACTCTTGGTGATTGGTAGCACTTAGGCGGACTTGGTGACTAGGGTGCGTTCTCGGAGCTTGTCAAGGAGATTGTAGAAACCCAAAGAACACGGTGTACAAAGCTTGAGCTCCACCTTGCTGGGATGGCAAACGGAGACTCTTAGTGAGCGCCCACAAGCATGGGAGGCTGCAAAACACTTTACGATGTGCCGCAACGTGGACTAGGGGAGGGTACCAAACCTCCGAAACCACAGGAAAAAATCTGGTTGTCCCTTCTCCTTTTATCTCTACTTGGTGCTTCCATGCTTCATGCCATTTTCATGAGTTGCATCTTGTAGTCACTATGCTTAGTCTTTTTCTTTGCTAGTATCTTCCTTGTTCTTATGGTCATTGGTGTTGCTAATAGTAGCTTCTGTTGTTGTTTTCTTTTGAACTAGCATGTGTAGGCCTTCTTTTCTTTGTTGAGTAGTTTAGTTTCCTTTAGAGGGTGAAGTGGGCTAATTTGTAGTGTCGTTACGTGACACCTCGAAATTTAGCCCCGGAAATTTTCTCCTAATTCCCCTCCCTAATTCAAAATCAATTTTCGAAAACCCCGATTGTTGTTTGTTTGTTTGTAGAATGAGCTCAACAAAAATCTCCAAATACTCCAACTATTCCTCCACAAAATTTACAAAATAGCCCCACTAAATCGTCCCACAAAATCTTTTCCAAAATACCATCCAAAATTCCCAACACCAAAATCAGAAAAAGGGAAAAATCTCCCCTCCCTCTTGGGCTACCAGCCGCCCCGTCGGCCCACTCCCCTTCCCCCCTCGCGCGGCCTGCCTCCTGGCCAAACTGCTCTCCACAGCCCAGCCCGCCAGCGCTGCCTCCTGCCCGTCTCTCAGTGGCGACCGGGCCCCGCCCGTCAGCCGCTCTCCCCCGCCCGTCAGCCGCTCTCCCCGGCCCTCCTTCGTCCTCGGCGCGCCGCGCCGCGCCTAGCCCCGGAGCTTCGGTCCCTACCAGGGCCCGCCGCCGCCGCACCCCGGCCCCGCTCGCCGCGCCCACGCGTCGCGCCGCACCCGGCCCCCCTCCCCGCCTGCCCTCCCCACCGCACACCACCCCGCCGCACAGGCTCGGCACCCTTATTCACTCAGCCCCCTCCCTCCACAGTCCGGGCGCTCTACAATTGCACTCGACCCCTCCTCCGCCGTACTCACGGGCCCCCGCCGCGTTACACGCCACGCCTCGCCTGCCCAGGCTCGCCGCGCCGACCCCACGCCCCGCGGCTTGCACAGCGCCTCCATGCCCCATAGCCGTCGCTCGGCTATAAATGGCTCGCTACTTGCCGCCGCTCGTTGTGGTTCATCGGCCGCCATTGCCCCTTCCACTCCTCCGCTCTGCCTCCGCCCCGGCGAACACCAGCGCCACCGCGCCGCCGCCAAAATTCCCCACCCACCGACCCCAGTTTCCCGATTGGTCGCACCCCGAGCTCCGCCACACCACCACCTACCTCCCCGGCATCTCGCCGACCCCTCTCCCGCATCACAGAGCCGCCGCCGCGCGAGCCCCCCGCGCCGCCGACGCGCACCCACGCCACCCCACCGTGGACACCCCACCGCCGGCCACCAAACCCCTCCACGAACCCCATCACCCGATTCGCCTCGATGATCTTCACCTCATGGTGCTACCCTCGTCGCCGGAACCGTCACCGGCGGTGAGAACCGCCGGTGAACCGCGGGCGAACCGCCGCCGAGGCTCGGTCGCCGCGACCCGGTTGACCCGAGCCGGCACCGTCCACTCACCCCCTGACGCCGTCCCCTACACGAGTCGTTGACACGTGGGCCCCACGCCTGACGCCGTCGCCGCGCCGTCGCCACAACCCCCCCTCGCCGCGTTGGGCCGGCCCATTTGGCAAAACCGCGCGCTCAGCGCGTGAGTGGGCCGCGCGGGCCAAAAGCCACCCCCGGCCCAAGCTCTCTTCCCCCCGGGCTGAGTCCAAGGAAAAGTACTTTCCACCCCTCCAACTTCCTAGAAAATTTATATCTACCCCTCGCGATTAGATACTTCGTATCTCCTCCATTTGAACTCCGATTTAAGTGATTTTCGCGCCTAAATTCATCTAAAATCAAGCCCTATCCATTCATACACTCCACAAAAGGATTCGTTCCCTCCAACCCTACCATGCGGCCGCCATCTCGCTGTTTCTATTTCCGCCATAGCCGCCCACTTCCTTTTCCCTGGCGTTATCGCAATTTCTGCCACCGTAGACGCCAGCGTGGTCGGCATCTCGCAGCCCAGCTTGTTGCATCTTACATCCTATCAAAACCAACGCCATTGGTAAGCACCACCAACAGATAGCTCATATTCCCCCCAAACATCTTATCACAACCAAATAATGTTGAGCTCATGTTATGCCTCGACTTGTGGTGTGTTTTCTTGTTTATTTGCGTAGGCTACATCGACGAGTCCGTCCAGTCTGCCCCTCGCGGTGTACTACGCGACGGTCAGCGCTTCCTACGCCCAGCATTTGATGAATTAACCGCTTCAACAAAGCATACGGCAGGTCCACCGGAATCCCCACTTAATGCATAAAATTCCTATGTTTTGCAAACACAACCCTTGTCTGATAATCACTATAAAACTTGCATGTTTTGCTTGCTAAGGAAAACCCCACTGATTATACAGCCACCTAAGCCTGTCTTAGATGTAGTGCGCATAGGTGGGATCGCTCACTTAATACTATATCTATCATAATCTTGATGCTAAGTTGGGATTATGGTTGTGGAATTTGATGGGTTTGGAATGAGGATATGGGTGTGTGTTTTTAAATAAAATGGGGAAGAACCCCGGCAAACGACCCACGGGTTAGGATACGCCATGCAAGGGCAGGGTATGAACAGTAACTTAGCAACCCGCGGTTACCCAGGTCCCGGGAATCGTGGAGACGACCGGGTAGGTGGATGCTCGCGGTGTCGAGCAGTGGAAAGTTGGAACGGTTCTACCTGCACTCTGTAAGGACCGCGTTGATTTTCATCTTGCCTAACTCTTTCATACAACCACTCGCTTTGTATGAGGCATTGACTAGGCCCGAGCCGGAGTGGATAGCCTAGTAGGTTCCATGCTGGCGCACAAGGGGCAAGGGAAGGGGTGGTATGCCGAGGGGGTGTCGGGGGACACCAAGGTGCGGCTCGGAGGCCCGAACCCCTAAGGTACTGCAAGGCGATGAAACAAAGGCAACGGTTTGGTTTGGAATTCGGATGCTTATTTGGCCGTAAGTGTCGCTGAGTCCAACTTGTGGGAATTAGTACAACCTCTGATCAGACTAAAACCTATTCGAATAGTCCGAGTCCACAGGTATGGATGAGTTACGGCTTGGTTCTTCAATTAGCACTTTTCATAAACTAAAACTGTGGGGAAAGGTGTGGTTTCGGTCTGGAATGGTCTTTTGGGTGGAAGTTAAGCTACGGGGGTAAAACCATGTACCGGTGTGGAAAGTGTGATGGCTAGAAAATCATTGGCCACGTGGACCGGCAAGTCCAGTGGCACCCCTTTTTAAGAAAAACCCTATTTCTGAATGATTAAAACTTGTTAGACTATCTTGAACCCGGCATACAAGTGTTTTTATGCAAAACCTCCCTAAGCTCCAGATATATCCTGCATATAGATGTAGCTACACCCTCACTTCTGATGGAGGAAGGTGGGCTTGCGGAGTACGTTTGTATTCACCCTTGCTTTGTTGATGTTTTTCCAGTAGAAGCAATGAGTGCACCACGTACGACAGCGATTAAGGGCTACGACCTACTTTCCAACTGCGACGTGGGGAAACGCGGGCCTACGTTTATATTCCGCTGCTTAGTCTTCAAGGGCTGCGCTCCTTTGTTGTCCGACCCGTTAGGGCGGATCTGTATCACTCTGATGTAATAATGTGATTACCAAACCCTGGGATGGTAATAAAGCACATTTTAATCCCATTATGGAAACTGGAGCGCTTCACGTTAGGTTAAGGATCTTCGATTAGAGTTTGAAATTAGCCCAATTCACCCCCCTCTTGGGCATCGGATCCTCATAACCCAAGAGGAGGAGGGGGTGAATTGGGTCGCTATTACTCAACTAAAACCTAGGGCTATCTAGTGCATAAGATAAACCTATTTCGCCCTACGTTTGCTAGTTAAGTCTAAGGTTTATCTATGCGCTCTCTATCTTACCCAAAAGACTTGCAACCTAGAGCCAAACCTAATCAAACTAACTAGAAAAGCTAAAGGCACACAAGAAAGCATATGAGGAAACGTAAATGCGGTAAGTAAAGAGGTAAGGGCAAGGGGATGCAAACTCCCGGGGAGACGCGGAGATTTAACGTGGTTCACCACAAAGGGCTACGTCCACGGGCTCGCCACCAAAGGCAATATCCGAGCCAAGCACCAAGACTCTTCCGATCACCTTCTTGTGCTCGCCACACAAGGCTCACGGCAAGCAAAGTCTAAGTGCCACCAAGCCACCAAGGCTTAGCCACCGCCACTGTCTCCCTCGGTCACAAGGCGCCAGATTCTTCACTACCGAGTTTGAAGGGTCTCCTCGTCCCCGCACAAAGTGTCGTCGCCGCTCCACACTAACAAGGAGGGTCTAGCAACGAATGCAATGTGGCTTGACCGCAGTCAAGGCTTCTCCAATTGCTCTCGCAGGAGCAACACTCAAGAAAAACTCACAAGCTCACTCTCTCTAAGCTCTAACTAGCTTGGATGATGCACTAAGATCTCATATGGTGGCTGGAGTGATGGATATGCTTGGAATACACCTCTACACTTGCTCTCAACTTCAGTGGCTCCAACTACTTTCAAATGATTGGGTGGGGTGACTTATATAGCTCCTAAACTCAAACTAGTCGTTGCTCCAATGGACTGCTAACGCAGTGTAGACCGTGCTATCCGATCGAGTCATTTTTTATAGACCGGACCATCCGGTCCGTTCAATTTCCCAATGGTCACTAAAATCCCATGTCATTGTACTTTGGTCCGAAGCTTGGTACGCTCTATACAGATCGTACCATCCGGTCCATTGCATCCTGATTTTCTTTCTAAGTGCACGCCCTCGAGCTACTTAGACAGTCCATGGATGGTCTTCCCAGACCGTTGGGGCGGCCCTTTGGGTCTTTCTTTTGGCTTTTCTTCTTCTTCATCCCTTGGACCTAGATACCTGAAAATGTTCATCTAGACAATTTCATTAGTCTAAGTGTTCGTTGTCAATCAATCACCAAAACACAACCATGAAAATATGGCACATGGGGCCATTTTCCCTATAGGTGGTCATCATGGACGCCCATTCGGGCGACACGTCGATGGAGGGTTGCAGCAGCATCAGCCCAAAGAGGTTCTTTGAGAGATGGAGCGAGTGGGGAGATGCCTCTGCCATCAACCTAAGTTCACCAAGTTTGCAAGGCCACACACTACCTTCTCGAAGTGTCCCAGCCTGCTACATCAGCCACAGCTGAATTCCCAATGTTCTTCAGCTTGTGGTGCGTGGCGATGAGGATGAGTCATGCCCACACCTTATGGTTTCCTCCATGGAAACTATCCCACCCATGCACAAGTTGAGCATCAACTATGGAATTAGTGTTACAATGGGTAGCTAGAGGGCAAGGTGATGCTAGTTTTGAAGCACCAATGTACCAAAGACTGGAGTGCGCTTTTTGAGAGATAGTGTAGGTCATGAGGAGTTTCTTTTTGGAGATAACCATACATTGGTTTAGTTTTTTCATCCTAGGTTGCACCTCTTAGGGCTGTTAAATCCTAGAACTGAGGGTATGTGTATAAAAAAGGGTGTAGACATTTTTTACGAGAGGTATGCTAAATGCGTTCAGTAGTATTGTGCTGATATGTTTAATGGGTGTCACAATAGATTCTTGTGTTTACCAACTGTGTCACAAAGTTTTCTATTTTCCAAAGCAGGACACATTGGCGCTACAATAGGTAAACAATGTGGTGCTGCTGCGGCCACAACGACGTCACCGGATTTTACCCACCATCATGTGTATAAACTGTGTATTAGCAGGCCGACCTCTATAACTATGCCACTCCACTCCCATATGCAAGTACCATATTAGGTTTGTAATGCACAGAGCACTGAATGTTGTGCCTACAGCTTCTCCGCTACAGCCTGCAATACCAGACTAAGCATCCTTGCATGTATATTACCTAACAAATCTATGGTGCAGATAATGATATTAGTAATGTCTATTTTGTCTTCATCAATCCTACTGCCATGTGCTAATTTTGTTCCTGCGATACATCAGCATACCAATGTGTTTGCCAAAAATAGGAGTGCATATGTATGATGGCATCACGTGCTTTCCTAGTAGATAGAAATGGTTGGTAAAATTTCCTAGCATTGCATAAGATAATTATTTTATACCGTATTAGATTGCAGTACTTTACAAGCAAACTCTAAATATTTTTATCCAGAGTTTTACCAAACTAAAGAGTAGTGTTGACAGCTTGGCGACGTTAAAGCTATTGTTTTCATTATATGAGCTGTTTTTGCCTAGAGTATGTATTTTGGGCTGGGTATGTGAAGCGCTCCAATTTCCATAATAGAACTAAAATGTGCTTTATTACCATCCCAGGAGTTTGGTAATCACATTCATACATTAGAGTGATAAGGCACAGCCCTGAAACTAAGCAGCGGAATATAAAACATAGGCCCAAACTTCCATACGTCATAGTTGGGACGCAAGTCGTAGCCCTTACTCATCCAGGTATACGGATATCTCATCCTCATCACTGGAAAAACATCAACAAAGGGTGAGTACATGCATACTTAGCAGCCCAGCTTCCTCCATACGGAGAAGGGGTATGGCTATAACTATATACAGTATATATCTGGAGCTCAGGAGGTTTGGCAGTATAACATTTTGCATGCAGGGTTTGAGATAGTTGTCAAATTTTATTCTTTCTGAAAATAGGGGTTTTCCCAAAAGGATTGCCATTGGACTTGCCGGTCCATGGCTCAAGGCTTTCCAACCATCACATTACCACACTGCGAAGGTCCTTGCGAGGGGCGTATCGATTAGAATCTCCGGTATAACCTATGCACACAAACAAGGAAAAACACATACATATCGAGGCATAACATGAGCTCAACATGGATTTTGGACGTGGCGGAATAAAAGGAGTTTTGGGGTTGGAATATAGATTATCTGGGTGGATGGACTTTGTTGGGGCTTACCAGAGGTGTTGGTTCTGGGAAGTCATGAGGTGCAGCCAATCAGGTGACAGGCTGCCGCCCATGCTGGCGAGCACGGTAGCGGTCATTGTGAGCATGCCATGGTGGCGTGCTTGGACGGCCATGACAGAAGTGAAACTGGTGGGATAGCGGTCTCATGATGGGATTGGATTGGAGGGTCTCTTTAGGAGGAAGTGATGGAGAGTTGGGCTCGATGGAATGCGATCAGCGGGATCGATTTCGGATATTGGAATCATCGAGAACAGGGTTTTGGAGAGACCAAGACGTGACCCTTTTGAGTTGATAGAAAGCGGGAGGAGACCTACATCATACTAGGCACACAATAATTGTTGGACCAGTGTGAAGCACTGACTGGGCGTAGAACGGCGTCGTGGTGGCATGACGACGGCTTTCGGCTAGAGGAAAAGACTACGTGGAGTGTATGAAAGGATTGATCTTGATTTTAAATGAATTTCAGCGTAAGAATAGCCTAAATCGACGCCTAAATCAGAGTTGGAACGGAGAAGATATGAAGTATACAGTGGTTAAGGGGTAGGAATATTCTTTTCTGGAAAGATCACATGGTAGATTTAGACTTTTTCTTGACCAACTCCGCTTTTGGCCTTTGGGGAATAAAACCTGGGTCGGGAGTGGCTTTGTCCTGGTTCGGCCCAAGCGCAACGCGCGGCGCGCGCTGCCTGATGGGCCGGCCCATAGACACGTACGAGGGGGCGCGATGGCGTCATAACGCTGTTGGCCCGAGTCACGTGGCGATGGCAGATGCAGGTGACGGCGTCAGGGGAGTGGACGACGACGAGGTCGGATCGAACCGGCACACCGTGGGGTGGCCACCGGCGGCGGGCGGCAGCGGTTCTCTGCCGTCTGTCCGATTCCCGGGACGAGAGCGGCGGCGCGACGACAAGATCAGTGATGTGAGTCGAATGGTGGGGTCGTTCGTATAGATTGGCGGTCGGGAGTGGGATTTTGAATGGAGGGGGGTGGTAAGGCACCGAGGTGGTAAAGGGTGGTGCAGTGGTGCTTTGGACGAGGCTAATCGAGTTTTAGTGTTCAGCGGACGTGGAATTTGGCCGGCGGGGTTGGCTCGCCGGAGGAGAAGCTCGGTAGAGCAGAGAGGGGGAATGGGAGATTGTGCATGTGCGGCTAGCGACACCCAAGAGTCCGAGGGTCGGTTCAGGCGTGCTGGTGTGTGTGAGAGTGGGACGGCGAGGGGAAAGGGGCCCTTTATAGCCGGAGGAGGAGAAGGGATCGGCTTAGTACATGGCATGGTGATGCGCGGGGCGAGCCGGTGCGGGAGCCAAGGGGAAGCCCGATGCAGTGGCGGGGTCATGTAGGGGATGGCAGCTGTGCGACTAGGCCGGCATGGCGCGCGGGAGGCCGGGATGCGGTGCCCGTCGCGACACGGTAGCACCGGCGCGCCGCACAGTGCGCGCGTCGTGCAGACCCGGTGCGCGTTTTGCCAAAGAAGAAAGACGACAGGTGAGGGAGGCACTGACGGGTGAGGCCCATCGAGCAATGAGAGGAGGGCGCGATGCAACTTGGGTAGGGACAGCTGGGCCGCCAGCGGGAGTGGGCCGAATGGTGGAAGGTGGCAGGCCAAAGAGAGGGATGGGTTTCTCCTTTTCTTTTCTGGATTTTGTTTTTGGAATTTTGGTAGGGATTTTGAAAAAATAATTTTGTGACGAATTTTGGTAGAGGTATTGGAAAGATATTTGGAACAAATATTTGGAATAAATATACACAACTTTCGAAAATCGATTTTGAATTAGAGGAGAAATTAGAAGAAAATTTGTGGAGCTAAATTTCGGGGTGTTACAATATGGGACATGATTTTTGTCTTTAAACCTAACCCACGGCTAAAAAAACCCAACATAACTTCAAAAAAATATCGAACCGACGCATCTGCAGAGAGTGTTCGGATCGACCCGACCTGGCATTAGACCATCTCCAACTCATTGCACTGTTACTCTATTATTCTAGTTACGTTTCTCTGTCTATAGTAACGCTACACTGTATAGTCAATCTTTTTAGACAGCCCAATACGGTTTTTTTTTTTAGAAATCGAGAATATCTCATTCATAATTTTTAGCGATTACATCCAAAACTTACAAAAGACACCTTGAAGTAAAATGAAAATACATTCCCAGTCGTCCCCGTTACCGACGGTCGGAGCAGCCACACGCTTGAAGCTCGAACCGTCCTTCGATCCTGACCGATGGTGCCCAGCCCGTTCCGTTCCAACCAACCCCTTTCTGAGAAAATCAGACGTGGCATCGTATCCCGGTTTTTCTCTCTCTCTTCTCTTTTCTGTTCGTCTTCCTCGGCCCGAAACGGAACCCTCAGCACTGCGTGCCCCCCGCCTCCCGGCTCATTCGTTCCCCATCTCGTCTGCTCCCGAACCCAAAGGACAAAACCCTAGCCTCCTCTTCCGTGTGATGGGATGCCGTCCAAACCCTGCCCCGCGCCCCTGACCTCCTCCTTCCCCTCCTCCTCAGCCGCCGCCCCCGCTGCCTGGATGTCCGCATGGACGGCGCCCGGGCCCTGATCGCCGCCGGGGCCACCGCCGTCTGCTGCGTCGTCTGCGCCTTCTGGGTATTCCGCACCTCCTCTTCCTCCTCCCCCGCACCCGCACCATCCGGAAAGCAGCAATCCCCTACCCCCAACTGCCGCGGCTGCCCCTTCTGCGGCTGCCGCGGCGCCAAGTCCGCCAACGGCGAGATGGCCGTCGGCGGGGAGAACAAGAAGAAGGCGGCCGAGCAGGCCCCGCCGGAGGTCCCCTCCATGATGGAGCAGCTCGTGCCCGAGATCACCACCCACGCGCTCAGCTACCTCGACTACACCAGCCTCTGCCGCCTCTCCATGACCAACTCCGCCATGCGCCGCGCGGCCAACGACGACGGCGCCTGGAAGGCGCTCTACCACAAGGTGAGCTGCTGGGCCTGATTCGCCCACAAGCCTCCCTTGACTTCTCCTTGACTGATCTGGTTTCTGATTGGCAATGTACTTATCTGTCACCGCTTCATTCCACTGAAATGTCTCTGAGGTTTAGTTTTTTTTTTTTTTACCTCAAACCTCAGTGCATGCCATTTACCTCAGACCTAAGGGAACTTTGGATTGAGGGATAAAGGGGTATAACGTTGTTGGATATGATGGAGGCCTGGGATTTTTCTTTGTCCGGATATTTTGTCCCTGTAGCTATCTAACCCCGAAACCAAACCGCTTTCTAGTAACTGAAATTTATGGTAAGGCGTTGCGAATTCATCTGTTCCCCTCATCAGACAGGCGGTATAAACTGGACATTCATGGCTCTCATGTCTCATCAGACGTGGAATGGCTCAAACCTTGCTACTGCATGCATTGACATTTCTGAACTGAAGGAAAATTAAATTATATCCCCTCCGTCCCAACTCCCAAAAAGAATCTCCTTAAATCTCCGATTGAATAGAGATATTGGAGCCTGGAATTTAGAATTGGAATCTGGTTTCCTGAATTCTGTTGTTCAGTTGTCTCTGGAATTCAGAGTTAGAAACAGAACTCAATTTCTTGGTATTGGACTTTAAGTAGAAGTTCTCTCTCCCAATTCAAAGCTTGGCGCCTCCATATTGGGTAGAATTGGATTTCAGCTAGCAATTCTTTTATATACAAACAACAAATTTGGTTTTACAAACCATTTCCAATTCGTGCCTGATTTGATATTGAACCCAATTCAACTCCACCGGCTTGAATATCTACATCCAAACTACTTTAATTATAACTATGCTCCTAAGAAAAGAGCACCAATATTTATGATGTCAAATTAGTGTCATTAAATCCATCATGGATTATATTTTCATACTGTACTACTTGTTTAGTATCATAGATATTGGCACTCTTCTCTATAAAGTTAGCCAAATGTAAGATTATTTTGGCTTACAATTCTAGAAGTCAGTTTATTTCAGGATAGAGGGAGTAGCCAGATACGACACAAAATTCACTTTCTTTACCTATCAGATGAGTTAGTTTCTTGGCTCTTGATTTCCACAAATTTCTCTTGTTAAGTCGTGTCTTTTGACTGTTTGAAATAATATTCTTTGATTGTGGCAGAATAATTTTTAACAAGTTCTGACCTTATTTTGCATCCTTGTAAATCCAATCAACTGCTGTAGGATTTCACAGTGGAACAGGGGACTATAAATCCTCCTAATGGATGGAAGGCGTACTATGCTGCTACAAAAGCCATCATGAATCTTAATGCGGAGTTCTATAATATCATCAGGGAAGGTTCCTTGCCAGCAATGAGCCGTTTTTGGCTTAATGCAGACTATGTCAAGTGTATTCATGCAACTGGGGAGTTCTTCACTGGGTATGTCCTGACTTAACTGTGATCAATTCAATTTCTATTTTTCCTCTGTTTGTAGTCCCTTGTTTTTGCGTTTTATGTCCATGGCCTAGGGCAGTAGGGTGTATCTGTTCAAGTCTGTCCATTTGACGATTGCTATGCTGTTGACTTTAAATTCAAAAGTTCTTGTTGGTAAGGGAATAACCAATTGCATGTGCCATGTGTGGACTCCAAATTGTGGTTGATTTGTTGCTTCTTTTGCATAGATGTTGGGTTTTCTTTGCTCTGTGTCCAATGGTGAGCATGGGCACACATTATGAAATGGAGGAAGTAGGGCACTTGCCAAATTTATTTCGGTTCATTGCATATGTAGATCAATGTTAAGAGAATTTTGTTTGTTACAGCTTGTTGTCCCTGTTAGAGATATTGTTAGGCCTACTTGCCTTGGCTTGTGGAGAAGCGGAGGATTTTTTTTTTAGTTTACATGAATTAGTTGGTGTATAGATGCATTAACTCACTACTGTAATGACTATTTTGTTTCTCTTGCAAACTTCAAACTCTGCTGATAGTTCTTTAGAAAAAAAAGTCTGGATCCTGCTTTCTTGGACATGGAATTTAAGACCATGCCATAGGTTGTGTCCATGCCCCTGAGAAATAGGTTGTAAACTTGTAAAAAGTCTAGTTATGTATAAATTTAATACTATATGAAGTTCACATGAGCTTGTATAACTGTTTCTGGCACTTGTATGCCAGTTCTGACACTTCATAATCTTTATTTTCTTTCATATCCATTTTTTCCTTTCTGCTTGTCCTTGAAGTAGATTTGAGCTGTTCAGATCATGCAACCATGCTATTTAGTTGTTAGTATCAGTTGATTTTTTTTTTTTTTTTTACAGAAATGGCCCTTTCTAGTCATGCTGGCACACTAGCTGTAAACTTGTATGCCAATTTCTGTTATTCTGTTAAGAGTTAACACTTTAAGAGTTAACACTATCTTTGGAATACTCTTTGATGAGTTTTTCCATATCCATCTTTTTGATCTTTGCTTTGAATAAATTTCAACTGTTGAGGTCCTGCAGCTATGTTATTTATGTATTAGGAATTAGGATCGATTGAACTATTGACAAAAATGGTTGTTTCTAGTCATGCATTCATACTTTCTGAAAAAATGCTTGGTGCTACATGGGCACCTGAAGGGGTATCTACCATCTAGTGCCCCATCACTGATTAGCTGGGCTAGGGAGTGCCTTTTAAAACAGCGTGCATGCATGTGCTTTTTAATTTTCTTTGCTGCAATTTTGAATAGTCTTCACATACCTGCGAACATAAATAAAGATGGGCTCATGAAAACTTCAGTTGCTTCTGCTGCTTGCGTACAAAATTCCCTTTTCACATCCACACAGCTGGTTTTTTGTGAGAACTAAAATCAGCATGCTGTGGCAGTACCTGTTGCTGTCTTGTAGTAGGCTGTAATTGGCCATCTGTCAATAATTCGAACAAGTATGTGTAACAAGTATCAGGCTACAGATATTAATCTGTCTCTTGATCTGGGTTCTTATGGAATTTTCTGGATGTGGATTTAGTGGTTTTTCAAGTTTTGGTTGGGATGGATATGAATGTTTTCGTTCGTATAAAGCCTTTAGTTACCCTTATCAGTGTTTATTGATTTGACTGGTATAGCAAGCGTTATCTAACAGGTCCTTGTGTGCCAATGTGGCCATTGGTTGCCTTGTTTAACAGATACAATGCGGTTATGAATAGCTGGGGCTTGCTATTCAACTGGGGCCAAGATGGGGGTCAGGGCATTGCTTTCCAGATACGGGATGTCCGTGTCCGTGTACTTGGTGAGGTGGCATGGGTGAACATGAAGGCGAGCGTTGACGTTGACCCTGTCCTGTTCCATGTGACAAATGTGTATGAGCTCCGTAACGGCAGGTGGTATATGGTCCATCACCACAGCTCACCCTTGGCTGACCCTGCTCCACATAATCTGTTTGGTTGAAGCTGCGGGATGAAAACCATGCAGGAAACCTTATGGGAAGAAACTGTTTGGTTGAAGCTGGAGGAGAAGAAAAACCAAGAAACTCTTATGACTTGATGCGGCATGCCCTTCTTGAGCGGGATGTATTTGAGGAGAGATTTGCTTCCCCTGTCCTTTTTCTCCATTCTGGATCTGCTGTTTGTTGATAATACCCCTCAATCTCCGTTCTGCAGTTTTGTATAAATGTGTTTTAGGTGTTATTAAAGCTTAATTGGTAAATGAAAAGGTTATGGCGCCCCTTGGGCTGTGGCCAACGTAGCTTATTTTATCTGGTGCTGGTGCCTGCCTGCGTAATCTATTGAGATGTTGCTGTTTAAACATGCTTTGCTGTGCGCATACCGTCTTGTTCCAGATGTCTCTAGAGTCTTGAACCGAGACGCTGCTTGGTGATGAATGTTCTTCTGGTGATTGGTTGAAAGATCAATAGTTTTGTCGTACCTAGGTGACTGGACTGGGTCATGCTGTAGCAAGTTTCTGATGTTCTGGAATCAAGAGCATTCAGCGTGACCGGACTGTGTCATGGTCTAGCAGGCGTCCGATGCTCTGGAATCATGAGCATTCAGACATCGTGTTATGACTAAGGTGGCGCGTCGTTTGATTGTTTCGTTTTTCTTGAACAGAGCAAAAGGCCAAGGCCGTTCCTTATGCTCAACAGCTGAGGGGTGGTGTGTGCAACACAAGAAATGAAGAACAAATGTCAGATGGTTTGTACATGGCACATTGGCGTCTCAGATTGAAAAAAATTATACTAGTGCAGCAGTAGGGTATAATAAGCATCTTATACATTACAAGAGACGAGGGCTTAGTTCGCAATCATCTCACAAGTGTTAATTATAAAACAAAACAATGGGACGCGTGCCTCATAGCAAAGCCTCGTGGTGCATATGTATGTATGTGTATACCCTAGTCTCGTGTGACAGAGATTGATTGGTGATATACGAATATTCATATTCATACGATATGTGTCCTTTCCATTTTATTACGCCTGCCTGCCTCTGCCTCTCGTTCATCGCCGCCAAGAAGTGCAGTGCAGGAGCAGGAGGGTGAGATGAGCTCAGGCGGCGTCGTGGTGGTTCTCCGCGAAGATGTCGAGGAGCGCGAGGGCCTCGGTGACGGAGAGCTCGAGCCGGAACTTGGGCCCGTCGTAGTGGTGGAGGATGGGGCGGAAGGCGTCCTCCTCCAGCGGGTCGTAGATCTTGCGCGTCGCCACACGCACCTGCACCAACCACGAATTATCATCATTAGATTTCGCATCCAACTTAATCGTACTAGTGCGGAGTATTGTGCGGTACTATGGGTGTGTTTAGATCCCAGAAAACTGGCACTGTTCTGAACTAAAAACCACTGTAGCATTTTTCGTTTGTTTGTGGTAAATATTGTCCTACCATGGCCTAACTAGGCTCAAAAGATTCGTCTCGCAAAGTACATCTAAACTGTGCAATTATTTTTTTATTTCATCTACATTTAGTACTCCATGCATGTGCCGACATTTTGATGTGATGGAAAATTTTTTTTTTCATAGTAGAATTTGAGAGAAATTTTTTTGATCTAAATAGGGTAGGTAAAAAGGCACTCCGTGCTCCCTGCTACTGTAGTTGTGACATGTGAGGACAGTTAAACCAAGTGTCGTGCGTGTCGGCCCACTTGACCAAGCAATCTATCTAGTAGAACTGATGACCAAACTGCTGACCTGACCCGTCACTTCTAGATGTATGTAGGTGAGAGCCTGAGAGGTTGGTTAGGCGGTCACCAGCAAAGCTCCAGCTGATGGGTGACGACTAATCCACCACGTTCTAGATGACTAAACAGTTGGTTGATTATTTCCACACCGCACCGTCCGTATTCCTAATAAGCTTTCTTTTGGGGGGTGGGCATCAGATCGGAGCAAAGCCTTTGTCGGTGATATACGCGCAGTCTGGTGTTGAACAGTTCAAATGCTATGCTAATACTAGTCGTAGTTGTTGTACAGGTCTAAAGATGTTGCTGTTGATGGACGAGCCAAGGTAGGAGTAGATGGTAGACGGACCTGCGCAGGGAATCGCGACTCGCCGGGGCACTTCTTGTCCTCCCACGCCGAGGGGTCGATGTTCGTCCCGCCGAAGCTCGCGGCCTTTTATTATCGATCGATCGATCGATTGAGGAGCAACAACAAACAGTTATTAGGACAAGCCAATAATAATCAGTATTAATCTGATGAACACAGGTACAACTAGGACAGGCGAATTGAACGTCTAGCTCGCAAATGAATTCAATTTTTTTTTTTTACCTCGAAGATGCCGTGGAGCTGGTGGGTGGAGTAGTTGTAGAGGAAGAGGGGCAGCCCTGGGCGGATGGCTCTCACCGAATCCCTGTACCTGGACGGCAGCCCTGCATCCAATTGATGATCATTCAGATGCGAATTCTTGTTGCGCGGTCGCCAATCGCCGTACCCACAACCACCACAAGGCAGACGAATCGATTCATCAAAAAGAAAAAAAGAAGAACGCACCGAAGAGCTCCCGCCGGAGGTTCTCGTCCATGGTGTCGTTGTTGCAGACGAAGATGTAGCCGCCGATGGCCTCGCCCCTGGGCAGCGCCTCCGTGGCCGGCAGCGTCTTGAACCGCTTGTCGGCCGCCGCCGGCTCGTTCTTGGCGTGTTGCTTCTTCTTGTTGCCGTACTCCCCGCCGCCGGCGCCCTTCTTGCCTCCGCCGTGGCCGTGGCTGGCGTTGCTCGCCGGCCTCCCCGCGGACTTGTTGAAGTAGCTCTTCACCTCGCCGCCGCTGTTGTTGTAGCCGCCGTATCCCCCCGGCACCTTGTTGAACGGCGCCAGCGCGGCGCTGTTGATCTTGTTGCCGTTGTTGTTGTGGTACGCCGCGGCCGCGGCCTTGTTGTCGCCGCCGCCGCCGGCGGCGGGGAGGTTAAGGTTCGGGAGGTTGTTGTAGCGGTCGGGCTTGTGGGCGCCGAAGGCCAGCTTGCCGGAGCCGATGAGCCCCGGGCCGGCGTCGTTGAGGTTCACGGCGGCGGCGTTGCTCTTGGCGTCCGCCGACGGCACCGGGGCCGCGAAGAGCGCGTTGCGGCGGTCGGCGGGGGACCAGATGGAGTCCCCGAGGGAGAGGCCGGAGAAGGCGGCCGTCTGCAGCCGCAGCTGGTCGCTGAACTGCCAGAACTCGCGGTCGTAGCTCTCCATCGGAGATCAAACGAGCCTGCCTGCCCTGCCTGAGGAATCTCGCGCTCGGTCGCTCGCCGGAAACCAAGAAAGAAAGAGAAGACGCGGTGCGGGGGAGGAGCCGAGGAGGAGGGGGGAAACTCAAAAAGTATGTGGAATGGAGTGGAGGTGTCGCCGCGTGTGCCGCTCGGGGGTGGGGGGTTTTTTTATCGCCGGCGGCTCTCGATCGGGTGGTGCAGTGGCGGTGGTTGGAAATTGATGTCGGGCCGCGCATCAGTCCATGGGGGGAGACGGAGCAGTATGCGTCGCGTCGTCGGCGGTGATGGTGGACCGTGACACGCACGGCCGGGTTCCATTCGGCGTCGGTTGGTTGGTTGGGGGCGGGGACGTGGCGGTGTCCCGCGGGCCGGCCTGCCACGAAGCTTCGGCGAAGGAGGCCAGACCGCGTGCCCGGGACGTGGATGTCTCGGCGCGGACGTTTCGGACCCGGCGGCCTTCGTCGCGAAGGCAGCCTCGTCGGTAAGTTCACGGGGGAACGAGCGGTTCTAGAAGGAAGCAAGCACGGGCACTCGGTCCGGCGCCACGGGTGTGTTTAGATCCTAAAATTTCTTCCAAAATTTACTATACAAAAAGAAAAATTTTCGTCACATCAAAAATGCCGGCACATGTATGAAGTACTAAATATAGATGAAATAAAAAAATAATTGTACAGTTTAGATGTACGTTACGAGACAAATTTTTTGAGCCTAGTTAGACCATGATAGAATAATATTTACCACAAACAAACGAAACATGCTACAGTGCTTTTCGGTTCGAAACAGTACCAATTTCAAAGTACTAAACACACCCCACGTCGCGAACGAGGCTCCACTTGGCGTGGTGCCCTGCGATGCCAGCGCGGGGCCGCATCGGTCATCAAATCTACCGTGTGCCAGTAATACAGTGGAATAAAGGGAACAGTGATCAGATCAGATGAGCTGCAGCTGCAAGATGATCGCTCTCACACTCTGTATGGTCATCGTGACACCAAAATATCTACGAGCTGTCCCGATGGTTTGTACTAGTCAGCTTTAGGAGAGTGGCTTTCGCATTTATCAAAGGTTTAACGAGTAAGCTAATAAGCCTATTATCGCCTCATCAAATTTGAGGAGTAGGACACATCTCCTATCATCTCTTTTTTAGGTCGATCACTTCATTGTTTGCAAATAAAAATTTATCTCTGTGCATTCATTCATTCGTACACTGGCCACAGGTCACGGTCGAACCTTTTGAATTACTGTACTCGTGAGCCGGCTAGCCTTTTGTGCATTTTCAAGCTTTGCGAACGAGTCAACACATTACCCTAGTTAGTGGCTTTATTACAATTATTATACTACCAATAACGTATCTAAATTCATCTTAATCCAAACACTTGAAAATCTCGAGTTTCGACCGCTAATATATCGACGGTGTATATACAAAAAAAAGTGTTCTCATACTAGTATCAATCTTGCACTGTCAATCCATAAAACAAACTGTACTAATTAAAAGACAGTAGCAGTACTATGGTTAAAAACATAAGATATTTTGATTTAGGGATGAACTGACTGAGCCGCCAAACAGATGCATTTGGTCACCCAGACGGTGAAACGAGAGAGTTTTTGCTCCCACACATCCCACTAGAGCTAGAGCGCTAGACCACCCGCTATTGCTGTAGACTGTAGATGTGCCTGGGCAGTGGGCAGACTGTACAGTGATTGTACAAGCAAACGTGGCGCGGGGCCGAGCGACGCCGACGCACGTCCGGGTGCGCCCCCTGCTGGCTGCCTCTCCAACCCGCATGCGTTTGGCTTTTAGCTACCCTTCCCTTTTTTATTATCCATCCATCCACACCGTACGCGATCGGCCACGGCACGATGGACCTGCCTCGTTTTTTTTTTTTTTGGTTCTCTGCTGTTGGTGAATTCTGCTGCTTGTGTACGGCGGCATCTTTTCACATTTGGCATTTTGCATATCAGCACCCCGAAACGCGGGCAGCCGACGGAGCCGTGACGTGCCCAGCCGCCGACGGAGAGGGAGGGAGGCTACGAGGCATCTCCTCCGTCGCCGGCCGCGTTCACACGGCAACGAAAGGAGGGGCCCGAGCCCGGGAGCCACTCGGGGTCGGGCGCCGTGAGCCTCCCCTCGCGCGCCGCCTGTCCTACCCGCCGTGCGAGAAAACGTGTGCACGCGTCGCGTCGCGGAGTGGGCGCCGCGCCGTCCCTCGTCGCGCACGGGCCCCGGCGCCGCGCCCCGCCCTGCACCACACCACCACCGGCAGCGCCGCGCGATTGGACGGCGAGGCCGAGGCCGCAGCGCGTGGCCGCCACCGGCACGGACTCGGAGACGTGGTAGCTGGATGTCGCTGCCTGCCCGAGTGCCCGGTGCCCGCCCACCCAGGCAGAGAGACCGCATGGCAGCACCACGGGCGCATGGGCGTCGCCATCGCCCATCGGCATTCGGCGCCGGCGGTGGGTGGTGGCCTGCTTGCCCTGGCCGGGTTCGCAACGCACCGTTTCTCCATAGGGTTAACAATTCCGGTTTTTACTAATTTTTCGCAGTTTCGGATTTTCTGAATTTCTGATCAGAAGGAGAATTCAAATTCAGATTTTCCAAATTTTTCTCATTTTTCGATCAAAATTCGGGACTTTTCGGTGGAAAATGGCATTTTTCGACTAGGAAAAGCTCCAAACGTATAAAAAATATATAATTTGATAGAATATTATTTGTATCTTTTGTATACTGTAATGCACAATATATATTACATACAAAATATTCATAACAAATGCAATTGTCACATGAAATCACATATAAAATGCATGAAAACTAAATTTATCACAATAGCATAAGTATATAGTTAAATCCATAGACCATAATATAAGTTTATATTACATAAATTGCATAGTCCATATGAAAGCTCAAGCTCAATCTAATAAACAATATCATGTATATTACGTAATACTTGATAAGTAATGAAGATAGGATAAAAATGCAAGGAAAATGAAAAGAGACCTCTCGTTCTATTCAAAAGGTATATTCTTTCAACTCCTTGATAGTACGGACACTAAAAAACTATAAACACCAGCTCATTAGACTACAAATAACATTGTCTTTCAACCAAAAATGCAACTTTAACCTACAAATGATCTTAGATGGGTGTGTTCTACTCTATTTGCTCAGAAAAACACCTAGTTACATAAATTGCATATGAAAACGCATGAAAACTATATTTATCACAACTAAATCATCATTTTAACCAAGAAAATTAATTCAGATTTGAACAAATTTTAGTGCTAATGGCTAAAAAACACCTAATTTTTTATCATATTTTTTTCAGATTTTTTTTACCAATTTTTTACAATTATTTTTGGTTTTTTTAAATTCAAAACAGAAAATTTCAAAATTTTCTGGAATTCCATTTCCCGTACACTACCGAAAACAGAAAAAACATCGAAATTCCACCGGAAAGTTGAACCTTGCTCCCTAGACTTATGCTGTCAGTTATTTTTTTATATGTATGCCCAGTTGTTTATTTCTTTGGTTGGCTTATTAGTATTCTGGAAAAATAAACAAAAAAAATGTTTTGAACTACATTCGGCCCGGCCTGACTGGTGACTACTACCCGAATTTCCTATACATCTTCCGCAAGATTTATTTGTTTCTTGTCTTCCACTGTTTGAGATCTGTGCAAAGCACAACCAACGGATAGGATGAGATCTGCTGGGAGACAGGTTCTGCGCGCATTGCTCGCTTACGGCATGAGTTGGACATGTGTCACCGTGTAGTTAGTTGTGGTTGATAAGCAGTTGGAGAGATTCTTTCTCGATCTCAAACTTTGATTTCATTTTTCTTTCAAATGACAAATGCGTTTTAGATTCCGTTTGCACTGTGGTAATAGTTAGAATTTATGCAACAAAACAAGATCCAATATGAACATATTCTGATTTGTTAGCCTTTTATTTGAGAAACCAATATTCAGAATATACTACTTCAACATTTTAAATATACATATTCAACATTCTATATGTACTATTTCAACATTTTTTGCACAAAATGTTGAGATAGTGTATCCAAAACGTTAGTTTAGGTTTCATGGATTGTTGAATCATGTGAAAAGAAATGTTGAAGAACAATCATCCAGGAAAGGAAGTTAGTTGTAGATAATGTACGTACAGTCGTACACTATGCCACCAAAAACATTAAAAAGCACTTTGCCGGCAAAAAAAAAAAAAATCAAACGTACGTGTTACGTTGTGCTACAAATAAATGAGTGCACGATGTTTCTTAAGCATAGTAGTTCTGTAAACGAAAGCTAAACTAATCTCAAGCAAACATGTTCTTTTTCACCGTGATTTTGTATGTCGCTGAAATCTTTTACAAGTACGAATCGTGCACCACTCTCCCGAGCGTCCAATAAGGCCACGTAGTCCGTAAACCCGTTAGCCGTTGGATCTGTCCAGCGCGCAACATGGGCCGTCCGATCCGAGCCTTAGCGGGTGCATCGCCCGTTTACAAGCAGACCCGGCCTCTCGAACCCTCGCGAACCCGCAGGTTTTCTCCGTCGCTTCGCCTGCCTGGCTGCCCTCACGAGTCCCGACTCCCCAACTGTTGAGCGCGCCGCCTCGGCGCGGACGGCCGGCCGCGCCCTTGCCTCCTCTGCCTCCGGTAAGTGCTCGACGCCTCTCCATGGCCTTGCATCGCTTGTCGTTTCCCCCTCCACCCCTGCACTCGCCCACGCAGTCCGTCCAGTCGTCCTGCCGGTAGGCCGTCCTCACGCCTCCATGTGCACACCACAGCTCCATCATTGGCTTTGCTCTCCGTTTCCTACTCCTGCCAGTAGCCCAGTACCACGTCTGCTGGTGGCCTCGTCCCTGAGCCGCACGCAGCAGCAAGCCACCGGCACCCACCACGCCTTTTCCGTCGAGACCCTGTTACATTGAATCGCATGGAGCAGGCTTAGCCACCGCAGCTTCTGGTGGACTCAAAGCTGTGCCACAGTGTATGGTGCCACAGTGTCAGCCGCCTGCCCGCCTCGACGAGACGAATGGTATGGCTCCTCTGCCCAACAGACCTCCACCCCAATGGTGTTCGACGAAATGCCTATGCAAGTTTGCATAGCGTTCCATGCAAGGATGTAGCCGAATAATTGAATCGTTTCATCCTTGTCGCCTTGCATTCCTAACATGACCTTGATATATATATAGGCAAAGTAGGTCTTCTTTTACATCCACATATGTTGCTGGACGATCTACCTCATGTAAGTTGTGCTTGTTGGTTGTGGCATCGAATCCTTTATCTGAGTTATTTGTTTCATCAGTATGTAGGCATAAGACGATGCTAAAATGCATATGATATAATATGGGTATGCACCCATATATTATTCATCTGCCATCTAGCAACGCTAACTGGTGCTATCACATTATTTCTGGATGGAATTAACACATTTCTGTTAACTAAATCTGGTTCTTTTACTGAAATTTTCAGTAGCCCGTGTTGTGCTGGTTCTTCCACTCTCCGGCGACATAGGATGGCTCAGTAGAGGAGCGAGCTTAATCTGAGACATGTAGTAGTTTTGCAGACACAACTAATAACATGTAAAACATTTAGTTTATATGATCCTAAGGACTTGATATCTGCAGGTTCTTGAAGCTGGTTGCAGGCTTCAATGAAAAAAAAATCTAAAACAAAATTTAGTGCGAGATGTGCTAATGCAACTCCCATAATATTCAGGTTAATGCAACTCCGATAATGTTATTAGATCGCTCAGGCTCTATCTAAAAAGTATAACGGTTCATGTATGGAATGAGAAGTGATAAATAATTCATCTTTTATGATTACTCATTTCATGGAATATTACATACTGTTTCCTCAGAATTGACAGTACTCAAACGATTCCTCTAATTATGTGTGTTTGATCACAAGTTCACAACTCTATTTGGGTTGTTATATAGCTCTTTCACTGTTTAGATAGTTGGGTATATATTGACAGTAACACTCCTACATCCGGCATCCCAGGTAACAATCTATATGTTCCATGTGTAGTACTAACAAAGTACTGCTACAAGAGCAATATTTGCATAATCTGCTCGCGTTAAATACTATGAACGCTGCTTCTCCTGTTACTACTAATGCTTTCTGGGTGCTAATCTTTGTCTCTTACTAAATAGTAAATACCATTTCTATAATTAAGTACGCCGTTACCTTATAGTAGTATTAATCAATCTAAAGCAGAGGTCCAAAACGGCTACATACACTGGCCTAGCTAGGTTGGCGCGGCAACGTCCGCGCCAAGTTTCTAGTATACACTTCTCAAAACGCGCAGGCCATTGTATGTTATAGATGGGCCGTGTGGGCTTTAAAGTTATATGCATTAACGAACTTGTACAAGATGGATAGGAAGTCCCACTACTACCCGGGTTTTCTGGCCCATTTATTTCAACAGACTGGGTCGATCATTCTGTTTTGATCAATGAAAAAAGCCCAGGCGAGAACCGAGCCGTAGCTCGGGTGGTGAGTCTGCCGGAATGCAGGCTTGCCCGCCCAGGTTCGATCCCCCGCGGCACTGAGCTCGGTTTCAAATTTTAAGATGTCATAAGTACATTCAGTTTCTTCGAATTAACCATATATACATAAGGATGAGCTAGGCAGTTCTAATAATGTTTAAATAGTAAAATAGCAAGTAAATTAAAATGTGCTTTATTCGGTTTTAAATATATGTCGCGGTTGATTTTTTTTTCTAATTTTTTATCACTTGTCTGTTCGAAATAATTTATAAGTTATTATTTATTTTGCTCTAATTTGTTTTATCATTTTAAACAGTTTGAGCGTGACTTTTTTTTTATATGTTTACACAAAATTTTTGAATCAAATGAACGATTGGGAAAAAAAAATCAACCGTGACTAATATTTAAAACGGGAGGGAGTATCACTAAAGTGAATTGAACTAGTTCTTTGTATAATGCGTTTGAAAAAAACATTAATTAGTTGTTCTAAATTTTTTTCGCAAATGGCATCTAGAATGCTAGATGACCAGCTTTTGTCTATATTTTATTTTTATTAATACCAAGGTACCCTTTTTTAAATCAGTTGTGTCAAATTCAGTGGATTGTGTCTTGGTGTTGATCAATCAGCAAGATCTATATAGTTGACTTAGTTGATTTAATTAATAAACCGTCGCAAAAACCGATTGATATGAGATTACGGCATCGGGCATTCATACATCTATGCATCTTCCTTGGATTTTGTACTGATATATGTTCCATCTATTTTGTCAGCTCACATCCTACAATCCGGTGGAGAAAGTTTATCCATGAGCATGCGGATATAGTTGAAGCTAATCCCAGCTACCTTTGTAGGCAGACAAAGAGTTGTTCATGTCAGATGTCACTATTTTTCCACAACACATTTCAGCTGGTAAGTCAGATCCATCCCTCATCAAACAACTTAAATACGGTTCTTTGTAGAACTCTTTTTTGAGTTAGTTACTATAACACTTGCAATGTGGCGAGCAGAAAGTTGCTAATTAAACCAAGAATGTCAAATCACTGTTTCCTATAAATCAATATCATGTATAGACTTTGGACTGAAATGAAAAATCAAACTTTAGTTTCTGTTAAGTAGTTGTAGCTTTTAACTAATTAACATCTATAATTTCTAACTAATTACGAACATGGTATTTGACTAAAATTTGCAACTGAGTTATCTAACTATGTTTTCTAATTAAAGTTTGTAACTAAAGCTACCAAGTTTAAGATTGGAAATATATATTTTTAGCACAATTGGAAGTGTATATATGTTAGGGCATGCCCAAGCGGCCAAGCCCAACTCTTTTCGTCTCGTGACAAATGGACCCCCGTTGCTTTTGAGAAGGTGGGCTGGAAATTTGGTAGCCTCCTGTGGGTCGGTTTCATTGAAGCCTTGTACAGTTGTACTACGATGCTGTCTCCCTCTTTTGTGAGGTTTGCTGCGTTTTGATCCGAAATTTTAATACCCCTGTATATTTCATGAGATTTCATCCAAAGCTGTCCTTTTCTTTTCGATTGAAGATATTTCACGAGATGATGAATATGGGGTGATTCTCGGACGCAAGTTTGCAATGCATTGTGCTTGTTGTGCAGCGACAGGCAGACACGAGAGCTTAGCTAGACTGGGCTCACCAGTGAGCCTATCCCACCCCGTCCATACACTATTCCAACTATTTCTCTCTCTGTCTACAGTGCTAAACAGTGTATGGGCACCTTCATTTGGGCCTTCTAGTGAGCCCAGTCACTGTCTTGTGTTTGCTAGTCCTTTTTTGCCTCACAGTCTCAACTCTGAAACCACCGACAATATGCTCGCACAACAGGCGCCGAGTGCATCACCGATGAATTCATTACTAATTTTAACTTCTCACCTTTGGACAGCACGCACATTTACTATGTCGATCGTTTGATAAGGAAAAACCGCGCACGTAGAGCATCGCTTTCACTTTGCAAGGTTTTGATTTAAACCAAAATTTATTACCCTAGCTATTATAGTTAGTCAGTATTACAATAGAGTCATTTGCTCAAAATTCAGGGAACGAGCTTATAATATACCATCACATGTAAGATGATGTGATTGCTCAAACCAAACGCCCTATGTATGGAGCTTGGGCTTGGTAACACTTCCCCAAATTTGCGAGTGAAACTGGGATAAAAATATTGGTGGCCATCTGTATTGAAGTGGTGAGAAAATCAATGCTACACACGATGACATTTTGACTATTTCTCAAATGGCTTTTTAAATGCCTAACATGTCTTAAAGGGTCTGCTTGGTTTGATGCCAAACCTTTGGCATGCAAAAATTTTGGCAATTTTGACCATTTTTGAATTTAGGTAAAATTTTAATCAAGCAATAAAGTTTTTATTTTGATGGGTTGTTTGGGCCCCAAATAACTCATCTGAATAAGAAAATTGTTGTTTGGTCAAATTTTAGTCTAGATTCAAACACGGTTAAAATTGCTAAAATTTTGGCATTAAACCGAACAAGCCCAAATAGACGAGGTTTTTTATAGGACAAGACCAAATTTCCCGATAAACTAATTCTATTTGTCTATTTTTAATCAAGGACTCTAAATTTCATAAATTCAGCACGTTACCTATTTACATCGTTTAATTTTGAGTAGTATATTTTTTTGCTTTTGTATCCACAATGCTGTGGCTTTGGCTTGGTAGTCAAATTTTAAAATTAAATAAAAAAAATCAAAACACCTCAAAACATTAAGAATAAAAAATCATGTAAATATTCTGGGATGCCGTGAATCCAGCAAAAATGATTAGAGCTCACATAATAAGTTCAAGAAGCTTTAAATAAAATACTAAAAAAATGAAACAATTTCTAGCGCATACACATTTTAGTTACAACTTAGATCCTAGATAGTTAACAAATGTAGTAAATAGGATTATCATCATTGATGACAAAATCTATATGGGTTTATTTTAAATTTTCTAAAGCTATTTTCATTTTTTATATTTTAAAAAAATCTTTCGTTTCAAGTTTCTAGAACTTGTTCTTGAGTTTTGGTTGTTCCTTGGGATTCTTTGTGTCCAAAACCATCTCTAATATTTGTTTATACTACCTCCATTTACAAATGGATGGCACTGTTGACTTCTACAACTTCGATGATTCGTTTTAATAAAAAAGTAAACTATGAATAAATGGTAACTTATAAATTTTTTTTGAACCACCAATAGTGACAAAATACATAAAAATAAATGGTAACTTATGAATTTTTTGAATAACACAAATGATCATTTTTTTTTTGGAAAAAACCAACCGTATCATACATATATGAACGGACGGAGTATATTTTCGGCAATGGGTATTTTGTCTTATCCAAATTCTAGTAACGACATGGCACATTAGCTTTGGCGTAGGGGGGCCTATATGAAAACCATCAAAATCAGCATAAGGCGGTTCAACAGGCATTGTTGCTGTGCCAATTTGAGATGGTTATATATAATTCATGGTTTAAATTGTTCTCTAACTAGAGGTACAAATACCCACAGGTCCATCTTTCATCGCAATCTTAAAACCAACCATTTATGATCAGTTTTCATGGTTTGCTGGAAGCGGCAGTGGGTGCTGTAGCGAAGCTGATTGTAAAAGAGGTAAATTGGCCACTTTAATATCACAACTTAGGGATTTCCGTTCGGTATTCCAAAATCACTTTGACAAATGAAAGAGCTGAGGGGCTAAAAAATTACTGAGTGTTGTAAATTGTAATTAGATTATTTGAACCCTCCACTATTTGAAGAAATTAACTATTGAAACCTCGCTTGGAAGGAAAAAATTAGTGAATTAGAACAGTAACCACCATCCATTTGAAGAAACTTTAATAAAAGTCCTATAAGAATCTTGTAGTGACACCGGATACACATGGAAAAATAATTGAATGTACTCTTAGCTCTACCATATACTCTATTCGTTCTAAATTATAGGTCATTTGC
Organism: Paspalum notatum; assembly: GCA_022530915.1. Lineage (NCBI taxonomy): Eukaryota > Viridiplantae > Streptophyta > Magnoliopsida > Poales > Poaceae > Paspalum > Paspalum notatum. Next base: position 20,319,486 of record CM039686.1, read on the forward strand.
CGTTTTTTCCATACCAAATTTAACCAACCTGTTTTATTTAAAAGATTGCAAATTATAAAAATTTAAATCGTAGTTAAAGTCTATTATATGCTAAACCAAATCATAATAAAAAATATATAATAATATAAATTCCTAAAATAAAGCAAGTGAGCTAAAATTGTTGTTAAAAAATTAAACAAACTATAATTTTAGTTGAAGGGAGTATATTTATTTGTCAGACTCCTAAACTAAGCCGGACGGAACCATGACACTAGCGCGGAGCAGTTTCCCTTTCGTAAAAAGAAGGGTAAGAAAGCAAGTTTACATTTACGTTCAGTATGGAACTATGGTCTATGGACCCACGCACGAACTTGTACAAGTTTTAGTTTTCGTCTTGTGATGACTTGTGAATAGTCATACTGTACGTTTTTTTTGTTTTAACAACCTGGGGCTAGGAAGGAAGACAGCAGAGCATGCGTCTCTGCTTCATCTAGCACATATCATGAGCTCGATCATCTGAGCTGTGCCCTGCAATCTTTTTTGGAAACCTGCGACTAATTAATCGCCTTTGCTTCTCAAAACGCGCCAATATGCTTGCTCCAAAAGCTTCTATTATTCCTCTCCTCGAAAAGATAGTTAATTAACTGACCGGTACGGAGTACTAAGTACGAGTTTATTAATTATACTACTAGACTAGATAGAAGTGTAGAGCAGCCGGCGTTGTCCCACGTCGTCGGCCGCTACACTCGAAGTCGAAGCACCAATGTAAATAATAATCCTAGGTCGCGTGATGGGCAACACAGCCTGATGACGACATATATTATGTTTGCATAATGGTCGTCGTGCGCTTTTGTATGTAACTTCAATTCATATTTGCATGAATAATTGAATGAATTCTAAGAATCGTACGTATGTACGTAGCTAGTTTGGACTGCAATCATATCTAAATTAAACTTAGTTACTTTGTGGGATTGTCGCATTGAGCATGTGTGCTGTAGGCTGTAGCCGATGTACGCGTACGTAGCTGGCTAGAGGCCAGGGGCGATCATCATATCAAGTTCCTCGTCCTAAACAATAAAATCATACTAGTGTGCTACTACTATACTATTGTGTAACATGATATGCACGCTAACAATTATTAGAGCAAGTATAATAAGTGACATAAGCGGGTTGCAAGGAATGTCATATCAAATTTACGGTGATATGGAAGAAAGAGAAATGAAAAGAGAAGAAAAACGAGCTGTTCACTCGTAGTCAGCTCAAGGTGAACGGGTCACAGACTACAAAATGCTTTGTGAGAAAAAGAGATGGACCAACTATTAAATACACAGTTTGCATCAAGGGAGAGTTATTATACTAGTTATAACTTTTAGTTGACTACGTGTGTGACATGGTAACACCATAAAATTTATAGTGGATTCTATTATTAACTTAGCTATTAGTTGGCTAGCTAGATCGCTTTGTCAAACAATGATGATTTTGTATGCATGGACTGTCCGACTTAATTACAGTAATTAAATGCATGCATGCAGCCAACGAGTGAGGCCGGCCGGCCCTTCTGTAAAGTTTTGGCGCCAGCCGCTTCCGCCAGAGATAGATGTGCTAGCTAGCTGTATACCAAGCATGTGCACCATCCTTTCTCCAACGAATTGCAGCTGCTTCAAGAGCTCGAGAGCTGTAAAGAATATATGGACAGAATGAGAATTGGCCGAGATCATCAGGCCCTCTGATGATGGTCCTCCGGATTTATTTTGTTTTTTCTTTCTTCAGAACACGTACTTATGCGATCGAGCGAGGATCCGGACGGACGTGTCGTCCTGAGGCCTGATCGAGCTAGTGCGTTTTATTAGGGCAATTACACTGGAGTGCTTAGAGCAAGTGCTTAAGCAACGACAAGCCAGCACTGATACATGTGGACTGCCGGTTTCTGTCATTACCGCCAATTTTATGCCTTCAAACATGCAATTATCACTGCTAGTTTTGATAAAACCGGCGGCAATGGTAAGTCGCGCGGTTGGGATGATCATATCACTGGATGACAATGGTAAGTATAGCAGTTGATAGATGTTGTATCTCGAGAGGATATTATATATCTCAGCTCAATTGCGTCCGTCGCACTCGACCAAATAAACACCCACTGCACTTTACTACAGTACATGCATGGAATACGTGCATTCAATTTGTTGGAAGGATCGGAATCGGTCCGCGTGATGATTGTGTGGCGGGCGCACCATTGCGGTTAAGAGGCAAAGCTAGCTACCTCCAGTTGTTGCTTACTACTACGTAGGAGATACGCTTTTTGTGTTTTATTAATTATACTCGTACAAGCTTTGATTACTACAGTATAGATTTGAATAATCTGGTTGGTCACCGTACTCTAGTTACTGGCCGTCAGTAAATCGCTTCAGCCGTGCATCAAGATCAATATTTATATACATGCATGGTTGAAGAAATTAATCATGCATGACCAATCATCTAGTTTTGGTAACCCAATTTTCCCAAGAGATTTTAGAAAATTATGTGAAAAATAGTTCATTTTCTCTTGTAAAAATGAAAATCCCTTAGGAAAATAGGGTTGCCAATCTAGCCCTATGGGCATATATATATTCACTGCAAAATTTGCATCATCATCCTATTCCAGTACTGTCCAACAATGTCCATGCTGTGTATATACTCCTCCATTATACTATAGGACGAGGCGGGATGGTCCAAGTGTATATCTACAAAACGACACTAGCTAGCAGCTAGCTTACATTCCTCACCGACGTATGTACTCCGTACCTAGCTACACAAGCATGTCCTACATTATCCAAATTAATTAAGATGGCATGCATGGCCACACTAATCATTGGAACGCACCAACCTGAGCCTCGTCATGTGAGTGAAGTTGGATTGTTGGAATGAATTTTGGACGACATATATGCCTCTTCCGATCTACTGTGGCGTTACAACATACAACTTGTGTGATGGAAGATAATGAACAATCATTATTTTTCGTCCGGATTCTACATTTGTTTGAATGCTCAGTTCAGTAGTACTCCGCGATTCTACATACAACTTGTGCGAATGAAGGAAATTAATATCGCGAGCAGGCAGTGCATCAAGGCAATCATGCATGCATCAAGCACGCCGCAAAAGAATCATCGGAGAAGATACACACATATATCCTATTTCAAAATATTTATTCACCGACATCGATCTTTTCAAAATACTTAGATACATTGTGTATCATAATTAAAAAAAAGATACGTTGTGCAGTTTTGAAGGGGACAAAACTAACGCAGTCTCACGATGCTATGGATGATGGTTGCTAATCGTGGGTATCTATGCTAAAACATAAATAAAGATATTTCCATTCACCCATTTCTAAAACCTAATAAACTAAAATGGAGATGTACCCCCCAATTATTTTGCCATGATTCAAATTGGATTGATATCTGAAATAAATGTGTGTATAAATGGATATTGTTGTTTTTTCATACTGGCGGTCCACTCAGGGATACCCCCACATGATCGGGCACACCTTAGTACATTACAACAGCGTTCCTTAGTTTGAATGAGAGTCATGAGGGTGGCTAGCGAGGGAGGTTTGATCGATTAAGCCCTAACCGATCCAATGTAGATCTTAGGCCATTTCCTTGCCTCAAAGATGTATAATGCATCCACAACAAGCAAAGTAGCAATGTCACAAAGGCATCAACTACAAGCTGCCAGGCATCAAAACAAGTTTATGAAGTTGGAACAGATATAAGCATAGTCTCATTTATATAATTTAAGTAGAAAACGTTGAAGCCTTAGTAACTCACATTCTCACACAATTACACAAATACTTACCACACAACATATATAAACATGGCACTTAACTTGGTAGTTCGATTCGTTGGGTTAGTGTTATCTAAAAAATAGAATAATGAGCGGTTAAGGAATAGCACAAAATCCTTGACCGCACATAACCAATTTAACCGGCTTATTCAGTTAAACCAAGTTAATTGGTTTCGGTTATATCTTGTCCATCTCTGCACACACCGTCTTGTATCTTTAGCCATCTTTCTAGAAGATGTTGGCCAGTCCACCCACAAGTTGCTTACTTATTTGTGCCCCATAGTACCATGGAGGTATACTTGCCATAGATATATGCAGTATTATCCACATTAGTATAGAATAACAATCTCTCTAAACCTTGCTATAACTTTATAGTCTTGATTTAATATATTTTTCTATATCTATTGATGTAATCTACTTTAAATGATTTAGGTTTTTACTGATGCAAATTGTTTACGCACTTTATTTAATTAACCTATCGTATATACATTTAATAAACCATTTATTTAGTCATTTCATCCACGGCTATATTTATCAATTAAGATATTTATTGATGAATATGTAAGTTTCGACTAACCGATCTTTTGTCTGATAAACTCATACTTTGATCCCGGGTCGCATGATGAGTTTTGTTCAACCAAAACCATCGCCGAAGATAATAGATAGTATGGACCTGGATAATGTAGTTTATCAACAAAATTAAGTACATAGCTAAATGAAAATCGAACAATGGAATTTGTGTTCAAAAGTATTTAAATCAGCACTCTTCTCCGAGGTTAGAAGTATACTTTGATATTCAATCCTTAACCGCTGCGGTGATGCTAGCAATTTTGTACTGATAAAGCCGCAACTTTGAACATTGACTCGTGCAGGATCTTTTACTGTCACCAGTAGAGTAGCGGTAGTACTCCGTAGTAGACTAGGGACAATCCTGTTAGTTGTACCAGACTACCAACCAGCAGCATCTTTGAATTGTGATGCTAGTAGGAGTACGTAGGAGTGTTTGGCAGACTGACTGACCGGTGACCACTTTTTTCTTTTTTTTACCATCACCGGAGTCCGGAGTCTGGTGGGCGTGGGACAAGGAAAGCGCCTTTTGGTGGCCACATGCTGCAGGTTGCAAAGTTTGTTGATATGGGAAGTCGGGAATGCAGGCGGCGGACCCCAGGGGCAGGCAGCAGCGAGAAAGTGTCCCTGACAGCCCAGAAAGAGAGAGGGCAGGGAGGTGGGAGGAGGCAAGGGCCTGCTCTCCCCGTTCTGTCTCTGTTTGATGGTAGGTTTGACAGAGAAGAACGATGCGTCGATGCCTACTCTGCTCTCAGCTGTGTTCTTCGTCCCCAAAAGAAGCTAAAACCGGCTAAAAACAAAACGGCACGAAAGTGAACAGAAGGGTCAGTTGTTGTGCTTCGTGGGCGTCCCCGCATCTTTTGTCTAATGAATGGAATAGTCACAGTAGTATTTTTTTGGTTAAGAGCAATATCAAGTGCAGTATTAGTAGAATAGAAGAGGAAAAAAAGATAAAGCATAGATAACGAGGCCAATTTCTAAAGGAAGAAAAATAAAAAGATGTTGAAGCCTAATCCAGTGCTAGTGCTATTACAATTGCGCCAATCTTTATAACCAATGTGGAAGAGGAATAGGCATCCGCCCTCCTCATTGTCTTCCACTGCATTTTGATCCTATTTGGCCCGCCTACCTTCCTTATCTTTCACTGCTATCCGCTAGGTCTCCATATCCTCTTTGCTGATTTGATATCCTAAGCCTTCAAGGGATGGCCGTAGGCAGTGATGGTGGGCATGCGCGAGGGTGTGTTTGTGTGTGTGTGAGTGGGGTTGGGGGGGGGGGGGGGGGGGGGGGAGTAGGGAACAACGGACCTTGGAGACTAGTGGAGTGTGATATCATAAAAATTTGCTTTTACATGGGGAGAAGTTAGTTTGTGAGGTGAGCGGCTGTCAATGAACAATGCCGGCGCTAGGAGAGCCCGGGGGTAGGGGAGCAAGATTTCACTGAAAAGATTGGAGGAAAACAAAGTGCTACACTCCACTGAATAATCCTAGTACTTCCAACTTTTTTTGACAGACGTCCAACATTTAATATCGAACTGCCTAGCGACGTTTAAAAAGAGAGTACCATTAGTTCCATGTGATTAAAACTCAGCGTCGTCCATAAAGTGAATCTGTGACGTCGAGCTAACCAAAACCCAGCTGAACAGAACTGGTTTGTTTTCAACGCGAAAAGAACAGACCAGCTAGACGACAGAGGCGTTCCACTCCACTCTAGTACCGCTGTTATCCACTGACGAAGCAAGGCAAGGCACAGCAGCTAAAGCTAGCTAGCGATGGAGCTCATGAGCTGAGCTCGCATTTCCTTTGTGCGCTGCGCTGGCCGTTGCGCTCCATTTGGAGGAAATCCCATCCCAGCTCTCCCCACATTGACCGCCTCCGTACCAGGCGACAGCCTTTCTTCCTTCCCTCAATCATCCACTGCCGTGCCAACGCGATTTTTCTTCCCGGCGGCCCCCATCACTCGATCCATCCTTGCCACTTTGCAGCTCGTTCGTGTCGCGTCTCCTTCCTCCGATCCTCGCGCTCGCCGCCATCGTGCTCACCGTGCCAGCCAGCCATTGCATTCGCCGCTCCGCCGTAGCCGTCTGCCGTTAGGCAGCCTGTCCGTCGAAAGATCGTCGGTCGTGTTTCAATTACAAGTGAGTGACAGGATTTGGAGATCCTCTGCCGGAATTCCGCTCGCAGTATGAGCCAAGAACCACGGGGGAGGGAGAGGTCGGCGGGCGGGGCGGCGGCTGATCACGCGCTGCCACCGGCGTCAGCGGCGCCGCCCTGGCCGGTCTCGATGCACCCCGCCGCCGCCTTCTACTACTTGGGCCTTTCTTGCGCTCTGGCGCAGGGGAGAGTTGCCCTTGCCGGCGGGTGCGATCTTGGGCGGCGGGGGTGCCGGTGGTCGCGAGACAGGGAGCTGGCGCTGCGGGAGAAGGTCGCCGCGCTGGAGCGCCAGCTCGAGGAGCTCCGCCGCCGCCGGGCCGAGGATGCCAGGGCCAACGAGAAGGTGGCGGGCATCTTCGCGTCGCACGAGCAGCGCTGGTTCGCCGAGCGCAGGTCCCTGCGGCGGCAGGTGCACGCCGTCGTCGTGGCGGCGCGCGCGCGCGAGGCCGCGCACGAGGAGCTCAGGCGGCAGCTGGAGGAACAGCGGGACACGGCGGCGCTCAAGGACCGGGCGCTGGAGCAGGAGGCTCAGCGGCGGGAAGGCGCCGAGGAGCGGATGCGCGCGGCGGAGCGGGCCGCGGAGGAGCTGCGGGAGCGCGCCGGGAAGGAGGCGGCGGAGCACGCGGCGGAGGTGCGCAAGCACAAGGCGGCGTTCGTGGAGCTCGCGTCGTCGCAGCGGCAGCTGGAGGCGGACCTGGCCCGCGCCGCGCGGCTCGCGGACACGGCGGAGGCCGAGCTCCGCGCCGCGCTGGAGCGCCGCGACGAGGCGGCCTCCGCGGCCGCGGACCTCTCCGCCGAGGCGGCGCGCCTGCGCCGGGACGCGGACCACAAGGACAAGATCCTCTCCGCCATGCTGCGCAAGTCCAAGATCGACATGGAGGACCGGGAGATGCTGGTGCGGGAGGTCAAGCTGAGCAAGGCCAGGCGGAAGCAGGCCGAGCTCGAGGCCGAGCGGTGGCGCAAGATGTGGGAGTCCCGCGGCGGCCACCGCCGGGGCTCATCAAGGTCCACGGCGGCCGGGTGCTCCGACAAGCTGCTGGCCCCCGACGCCGTGGCGCCGCCGGCTCGCGCCGCAAATGACACCAAGATACTGTTCGTGGACCACGTAGAGGGCGACGGCAAGAAGGACCGCCGGCAGGCGCCGGCGAAGGAGCTAACCACCATTGAATGCGTCGTCGACCGCTATGCCAGCCATGTCGACGACAAGCCCGGTATGTTCAGCGGCTCTGCTGTCTTGTACTCTGTTTGCTTCTGTTCTGCTCACAAATGGTACTACTGATCTACTAGCACTACTGATCTGGTCAGCAGCACATGCTGACAGGATTCGTTCCATTGAAAAAAAAGTCTGTTTTTGTTGTGTTCTACTAGTAGCAACCGAAAATGCAAAATAACTACGTAGTCAGACATCAGAAACGGTGAACAACAACAACAGTGTTTCCTTCAGAGTTCCTGACTAGTACGCTACGCTGTATGTAATTGTAATGTGCTTCTTGATTTGTTGTATGTACGGCCTGCACTGCAGCCGTGGAAGAGTACCAAGGCCTGCAGGAGTGGTTCCAGATGGAGACGGAGAAGTACACGGCGATGATGAAGCACCGGCACACGGCGGAGATCGAGGCGTTCACGGAGCAGCTCCGGCTCAAGGACGAGAAGCTGGAGGCGTTCCGGTGGCGGGCGGTGAGCATGGACGTGGAGACGGCGCGTCTCCGGTGCCGGATCCAGGAGCTGGAGGCGCGCCTGGCGCAGCGCGACCGGCACGGCGCCGAGCTGGAGGCCCTGCTCCTGGACAGCGAGGACGCCAACAGGGCGCTCAAGGAGCAGCTGCTGGAGACGCGCCTCCAAGCGCCGGCCGCACCTGCCGTGGAGTCGGCCTGCACGCCGGCCGGTGACCAGCACGACGGCCACGGCGGCGACCACTGCCTGCCAGCATGTTCGGCCGTGAAGATCCAAAGATCAATGTCAGGAGATCACGGTGCGGACACCAAGAAGGACGAGACGGTCTCCCAAAAAGATCACGAGGAGGAGGAGTCTGATGCGCAGCATGCGACGGAGGCGCTTGTTGTTCCGGTCCGGCTTCTTGCGTGCGCTGCGGCGGCAACGTCCATGGATCACGAGCTGCAGGATGCGCCGGTCCGGCAGCCATTCAGGTGTGAGATCGAGGAAGAGGAGGAGAAGGAGGTCTACACCGATCCGGGCATCGCACAGACGCAGACCAGCCCGAGTAGCTCCTCCCAGTCCCAGGAGGTGACGTCTGAGCTCGCCCTCGTGGTCGTGCCGCCGGCGCCCGAGCAGATGAGCTCGTCATCGTCTTGGAAGACAGACATCCACGCCCTGGCCGTGTCGTACAAGATCAAGAGGCTGAAGCAGCAGCTGCTGGTGCTGCAGAAGCTGGCCGTGGAAGCAGGTAAGGACGACGAGGCCGCGGCGGCGACGACGAGGCCGGCGGGGAGTGAAGCCAGCTGCAGCAGCAGCAGTAGTAGCAGCAGGCAGCAGCCGAGGACGAGGTACCAGACGATGATCTCCTTCCTCAGCAAGCACGTCAAGCGGTACCAGTCCCTCGACGACAAGATCGACGACCTCCGTGCAAGAATGGTACGAAATTAATTCTGAAATTCCCACTCCATCGTCTAGAAACGTTCCCTGTGTTGATTTGATCCCTAGAAATGAATCGATCCCTGTTTCATCAGGAGGAGAGCAAGAGGAGCGTGGGGCGGGAGCGGCACGGGTCGGGGGAGCAGAGCGCGGCGCTGGGGCAGTTCTTGGAGGAGACGTTCCAGCTGCAGCGGTTCATGGTGGCCACGGGGCAGAAGCTGCTGGAGACGCAGTCCAGGATCGCGGCGGGCCTCGCGCGCGACCGCGCCGGCGCCGGCGACGGAGACGGCGTGGACATGAAGAGGCTGATGGACGTGGCCGGAGCGCTGCTGAGGGACGTGCAGCGGGGGCTGGAGGTGCGCATCGCGCGGATCATCGGGGACCTCGAGGGCACGCTCACCTTCCACGGCATCCTCCGCACCACGCGCTGACACCCGCGATGCTGAGGCAGCCAACCGGTTGCTGTTCTCTTTGTTCGTGACTTGCTTGATCCATAGTTGTTAGACTCAATCAAGTCAGTGCCAGGTGAAGCGAGATTCGCAGTGAACTAATGGCGGCAGCTCGTTGGTCTTACAGGCAGAGTGAACATTGCTAGCCATACATCTCGAGGACGAAGGCAGTCTGTGCACCTATCTCTCGCTAACTGAAGAAGATCCTCCTTTTACACTTTCTGAGTTAATTCTTAGATACACTTATAGAAAATAGAGTATGTAAAAGAGTAATCGATTTTGCAGACTCAATCATCGTTGACAATTAGTATGTCAACCAAAGCCCTATAAGGCCAGAACCATGTAAGGCACATCTGTCAATTAATTAGAGCCTATAACCGATCAAATTTACCGAAGGGTCCGTTTGGAAGCAAAGTTTTTAATATATAGTTTTAGAATACCATGTTTTATATTTGTCGTGACATAACCATAGTATTTCTCATCCCTATCAAAACCATAGTATTCTAAAAAATATTTGGTTCCATAGTCATACAATGGTTTTACTGGTCTCTTGCTCACTTGGATGTGAAACTTTGGTATGCAGTGGAGTTTACAATACTCTAAAAATACCATGGTACTGGCAATACTATGGTTTTAAATACATAAAGTTCCCAAACACCTTTTGACTCAAATACCATGGTATTCTCAAAGGAAAAAGTCTACATAACCCTCTAACTTTTGCATGGTTGTCTATTTCACACCCCAACTTCAAAACCAGATTTTTAACACCCTAAACTATGTAAAACCGGTCAAATAACCCCTGGGTGGTTTTGGTGAGTGGTTTGAGAAACATAGTCTATATAACCCCTGATATATGTTCGGTAGTCTACTTCACCCCCGATGTAGATTTTTTCTTGGTTTTGATGAAATTTAATATTTAGTGTCAATTACAGTAATCTAAAAACTTGAGTTCTTAATATTACGATCTGAATCATTTTTGTCAAATGTAAAATTAGTATTTTGAATAAACAAATTTGAAATATTACATCCCCAATGTACGATAATATTAGTGCCATGAAATACTGGGGATGTGAATGGAGAGGGTGCCATAGTATTTCATGGCACTAATAATCTTGTTGTATACTAGGGATGTAATATTTAATTGTACACGTAATTTGTTTGTTCAAAGTACTAATTATTCTATTTGACATAAATGATTCAGATATTAATATGCAAACAACTCAAGTTTTTAGATTATTGTAATTAGTACGAAGTGTTGAATTTCATCAAAACCAAAAAAAAAAAATCTAAACGGGAGGGGGGGGTGATGTAGACCACCCAGTGTATGTTAGGGGTTACATAGACTTTGTTTCTCAAAACCATTCACCAAAACCACTTAGAGGGTTATTTGACCGGTTTTATATAGTTTAGGGTGTTAAAAATCCGGTTTTGAAGTTGGGGGTGTGAAGTAGACAGCCATGCAAACGTTGGAGGGTTACATAAACTTTTTTCTATTCTCAAATACCATAGTATTGTTTCTAAAACCATGAAAATACTTTGTTCCCAAACAGACCCTTATCTTTGCCACCTGTTCGTTCAGTTTTCCCAAAATGTGACCCATGTAGATATTATGCGATCTTTATGTAGTTGTGATATAACTTCAATTACGACGTATTACTCTGCGTTTTCCCCATCGTATTCAAAGCTTCCCCACTTCCCCCCTTTGTACTTACCTTTGTGTTTCGATATATGTTTAGTTGGAACCTTAGCTAGACTTATGTCTACTCATATCGCAACCCATATTCTGACTTTACTGTTCCCATTTTGATGTTGTTAGTTCTTTTTTTCTCACCATGTCGGGTTGAAACTCAAGTGCTAACTATACCTCTTATTCTTAACTCATCTTTTTTAGTATTTTATCAACTCTAGGTCCTTGATTGAACTCTTACTTAGTACATTAGCATAAAACACATTTAAGCTGCATGGCAATGCTTTGGATGTTAGATGTCATCTATCAATAAATTATGAGTGCGGTAGTATGCCTTTTTTATATAGAGTGTCTACAATTAATAGACTGTATGTGTAATTATAACTAGGTATCTAAGTAATTCGTTTTCTATTCACTAAAAATATTTTTTTAAAAACCATGAAAAATATACTTATGGCTCAAGCAGCATAATTAGTCTGCATCTTTAATTAGCAATATTAGGAGTGGGTAATTTAGAAGGATATACTAAGGGGTAATTTATGGTACTCCCTCTGTCCCAATTTACAAGTTGTTTTACTTTTTAGCACTAAGTTTGGCTCGCCTTATTCAAAAAATTTATAATTATCATTTATTTTTGTTGTGATTTAGTTTAGCATATAATATACTTTAACTTTGAATTGAATTTTTCTATATTTTTATAAATTTTTAATAAGACAAGTTAGTCGAATTTGTTGTAAAAAGACCAAACGATCCATAAATTGGATGGAGTACTTGTTTTCAAAATAGCCATTACTATCAATTTTGCAGACTCAATCATTGTTGACAACTACTCCCTCCGGTATCAAAACAATGAACGTTTTGGACAGTAGCACGGTCACCGAGACACCACTTTGCCATTAATTAGAAGTAATATTTATATTCAGAATATACCAAGTGTGTAAATTATAAAACTACCATTGAAAATGAATCGAGTCATACCAACTTTGTAATGTAAATTTGAATATTTGAATAGACATTCATGGCCAATTAAAATATGTTGACTATACGCAAACCAAAACGACCATTATTTTAAAGGTTGGAGTATATGTCAACCCATACCCTGTACAAACCAGAATCATAGGAGACACATTATCGATTAATTAGAACCCATATAACTCATTGATTTTTATTATATTTTTTAAATATTCATTCATTTTCTCAAATAATACCAATGTAGATATTATGTAATCTCTATGTATTTGTGATAAAATCCCGATCCTTCGCATTCCAAGTTTCCCCTTTGCTCATACCTCAACATATATTGCAACCCATAAATTTTGACTTGATGAATCTAGACTTTGGAGTTTGGTGTTCCCATTTTGAGTTTGCTATATTTTACTTCCCATATTGAGATGGAACTCAAGTGCTTACTATACCTCTTATGGTCTTATTCATAGTTAACTTTTTTTTTGTATTTTACAAAATATAACTCTAAGTCCCAGATTGAACCTCTACTTAGTACATCAACATAAAAAGCATTTATCTGCATGGCAATGCTTTGGATGTTAGATTTTATAGATCAAAAGATTATGTGTACTACTATGTCACTCTTATATGGTGTTTACAAATTAACTATTAATATAGATATGTTAGGATATTTTAATTTGATGCTATTTATACAATTTATTGTCATACAAATATTAATGGTATAATTAAAAATGCATTCTAGGTATTGGTTTGTGATTCATTAAGAAAAATTGTTTTTAACCTTGGAAATATACTTATGGCTCACACATCCATGCATAATTAGTCTACATGGTGGCACTATATTTACTTAAGTTAGTTTTTTTATTAGTAGTAGTGTTAGGAGTGGCAATTATGGTACTTCTTTTCATAATAGCATATCTAGGTCATTTATATGTATATCTATTTTATTAGTTTGCTTTTAATAAGGGTAGAGTTCGCTAATTTAGATGCAAATTTAGAGCATTATTTAGATTTGTGTTATCCTAAACGGTAAACAGTCTGTCACCCTTTGTTTGGTATTTAGACTGTTTAAACAGCATTTACACAGAGTTAAATGGTTCAGACATTTTTATACTATAGCATCAAAATATACACATTTATTGCTTATAGAGAAAACAATAACCGTGGGTGGAGCACTCCATGGCGCGGCATGGAAGAGATGGTGGGTGGAGCACCACTGGTGCGGCGTGGAGGGGCCACGATCACAGAGGAGGTGCAGTGGATGGCCGCGAGGTCAAGGGAGAGGAAGAGCTAGGGTGAGGAGGAAGACGATACTCAAAGGAAGAAGACGAAGAAAGCACGTCGGGTGGAGTGAGCGAGGTGAGTCGGGAAGAGAGGAGGTCGTACGTATAGATAAAAATACGTCAGGCTGTGTCTAAATCATTACCCGAAAAATGTGCTTCTTATGTACGGATATTAGTGATATTTGGAAAGGCCCGGTTATGGATTGGATTACATTCGGAAGCAAGAAAGGCTCCACTCATCGCAGACTGTGAAATGATAAAATCTACAATGTATCAACACTTGCACTACATAGTAGAGTTTGAATTTGGTCAAGTCTTTTAGGCAACGCAAAAGCTATAATTGCAACTTGGCAGTCTGCTTGGGATTGGTTCACAGAATCACAGTTCATCGACCATGCCATGGCCCCTGCGCGCGTCCCTATCGAAGATGCAGACCCTGGCCTCCTTGTAAACCTTGCCCGGCCGGCAGAAGTAGCCCTTGTCCGGCGCGCAGTGCGAGTCGTCGGAGCAAACGCAAAGGCCTTCGATGGCGCACCCCTTCCCGACGACGCTGGGGCTTCCCCTGACGCCGAGCACCTGGTCGCTCCACTCGCTGGAGAAGATCCCGTCCGGATCGTACCTGTCCTTGACGCCGAGAAACTCTGCAGCCCTAGGGTACTTCGCAATGGCGCCGTCGAAGGCGAAGTTCCGGTTCTTGGCCCAGTGCGGGTGGGCGGCGTACTTGCGCAGCGCCATCTGCTCCAGCTCGTCCACCACGTCGGCGTGCTTGCGCAGCGCGCCGCCCGTGTAGCTCCGGTAGTAGATGATCTCGAAGTCCACCGAGTCGCTGGGCTTGCCGAGGCAGGCTGAGGAGGCCCTGACGTAGCGCATCAGCACGCCCAGCTTGCCTTCGAGCCCGCAGAAGGCGCGAGGGTTCAGGTCGCGCAGCCGCTGCACGTCGGCGACGAACGCCGGCGCCACCGGGAGCGCCACGGCGAAGGCGGAGCTGTAGAAGAAGTGGGACCGGATGCGCGGGTCCCACGAGCAGGAGCCGGACAGCAGCCCGCCGCCGCCGCTGCCGTTGACGATGCATGCGCCGGCCGCCTGCATGCGGTGCTGGAACCCGACCACCGGGTACCCTGTGAAGGAGACGCCGTCGTTGGTGAAGCCGTAGGCTTCCTCCTCCACCTTCCGTGCTGGCAGCCGCGCCACCAGGCACCGGGCCATGTCGGTGCCCTTCTCCTCTAGCCACTCGTCTGATGAGAATCCATCATTCACGCATGCATTGCCATTGGTTAATTAGTCACGAATTTTATTTGATTTGACATCTGCAGCTCTGTTAATTGATTGTCATGGATATTGCAACGCAGACCTGCGACCCTGGCGGCGATGACACAGAGCTTGGCGGACGGCCGTGTGAAGAGGTAGTCGTTGAGGCCGTCTCCCGGCGTGGAGACATCCACGCGATCATCCTTGCGGTAGAAGACCTTGCGCTGGTGCGGCAGCCATGTCATATCACCGAACTCGTGGAGATGGCCCCAGACGGCCACCTGCTCGGCTAAATCCGAGTCGTTGCGCGTCACCAACGTGACCGACCGCTTGAACAGCGGTTCTAACGCAAGGGTGACCTGCCCGTGGAAACAATGGAAATTGTTTGATAACTGAAAGAAGCTTTTCAAGTTCAGTTAACAGGGCTTGATCGTCTAAACTATGAAAACATGAATGCTAAACAGGTGCTTCCAATTTACCTTTGAAAGCCAAAATACAATTTAAAGAAAATGATCTAGTTTGAATTGTCTTGCATTCATTATGTATAAGGACATGAATAAGGAACTCATGCAATTATAACGGCTAGTATCAATAATCTAAGTACACGTATAGTGAAATGCACGCTGGTCTCTAAACTTATCCCACGTTTCCATCCAGACCCATGATCTTCTAAAGTACATGTCCAGGTGGGCTATTTGTTTACAGGTAAAGTGCACCAGCAGTCCTTAAACTATTGCAGTTGTGTCACTTGGATGCTAAACTATGAAAACATGAATGCTAAACAGATGCTTCCAATTTACCTTTGAAAGTCCAAATACAATTTAAAGAAAATGATCTAGTTTGAATTGTCTTGCATTCATTATATATAAGCACATAACTAATGAACTTGATGCAATTATACCGGCTAGTATACATAATCTAAGTACACATATATGTCATCCTGAGTGAAATACAAACCGGTTCCCAAAACTTATCCACATTTTCATCCAGGCCCATGACCTTTCAAAGTGCAAGTCCATCAGCGAATCTCCGTGATGTGCCGCCATCTAAAACAGTACCAGGTGGGCTAATTTCTTTTGTCGTGGAAGATGGATTGGGGAGAAAAGAATATTGGCGATATAGGTGCACTATAACCGTTCGATCACCATTACGTGGATGAAAAAATGGGAGTGTTAGAATATGTGCACCTGGTTGTCTATATGGCTTATCTATCCATTTTTCCAACCACATTTTTCTCTGTATGCAGTAACGCTATAATATATAGGAAATCCTTTTTACACGTTCACTGCACATAGTGCCTTTAAAAACTCCACTTGAGCATACAGAATAGACAACACTCATCAGCAGATTGCTTTTGCTCAATGCACTGCCGCAGTGTACTATGGACTTAGATCGACGGCAGCGGTTAATTCCAAAGTTTGTGTATTTTGCGTGTTGAACAATGCGATCGCTCCAACAACTCCAACGGCCACGACCGGATGTAGCTCCAACGACCTCGGGCGGCTTGCGCGCCATGCACGCTACTGGACGCGCCACGCCCGCTTCCTTCGCCTGCAGCGCGCGCCGCGCTCGCTACGCTCGCTCAGCTGGCCGTGTTTGTAGCCACTACCGCTAGGCTTGCAGCTGCGCTGGCCGTTGTACCATTGTTGTATAAATTGTACACTTGAGATCAATACAACGTTGTCGTTGATCAATCTTCTCTTTCATGGTATCAGTGACCGGGTCTCTCTAAGCCCTACAAACCTCCTCTCCCTGACCTCGCCGTCGTCTCGCCATGGCGGCCTCCTCCAACCACTCGTCCTCCGACTCCAACTCCGAGACAATCTTTGAGCCTGAGCAGCCTA
Organism: Paspalum notatum; assembly: GCA_022530915.1. Taxonomy (NCBI): domain Eukaryota; kingdom Viridiplantae; phylum Streptophyta; class Magnoliopsida; order Poales; family Poaceae; genus Paspalum; species Paspalum notatum. The sequence goes on from CM039686.1 coordinate 20,336,076, forward strand.
CCCCAGCCTCCGTCCTCCAGACAGTCAACATCCGCACCCATGTTCCTGTCACCCTAGACGTCGACGAGGCCAATTACGGGCACTGGCGCTGCTTCTTCGACGAAGTGCTAGGCAAATTCGGCCTCACTTGCCATGTTCGCTCGCCGCCGCCGCTGGATGAACGCGACGCTGAGTGGCGCATGGTAGATCACTGCATCGTCAGCTGGATCTATGCCACCGTCTCCAAGTCAGTGTTCGACATCGTCCACAAGCCGAAGCGCTCTGCGTTCTCCGTCTGGGGCGACGTTGAAGGCCTCTTCCGCAACAACGAGCTCCAACGCGCCGTCTACGTCGAGGCCGAATTCCGCAGCCTTAACCAAGGCGACATGTCCATCACTCAATACTGCGCCAAGCTGAAGCACCTCGCCGATCAACTCCGCAACGTCGGCCACCCCGTCTCCGAGCCGAGCCAGGTGCTCAACCTCCTGCACGGTCTCAATTCCCACTTCCGCTACGTCAAGCCGGTGATCAAGGCCAAGTTCCCTCCCCACACCTTCATGAGCGCCCGTTCCTTCCTGCTCCTAGAGGTTGGGTGAGGAACATGACGCCAAGGCCGACGCCGAGCAGGCCTTGGCCGCCGGCCACAACTCCAACTCCTCCACCTCCGCCAACTCCAACGCCCCCTCCAACGGTTCTACTGAGGCTTCGTCAAGCTCCGGCGGATCGCGCGGCCGTCCCAAGAACAAGAAGCGCGGCCGCGGATCGGGCAGCACCAACAACTCCGGCAGCGGCGCCACCAACACCAACTCCGGCGGCGGCGCACCACGGGCGCCGTCCCAACCATGGGCCCTCGGGTTCAACCCTTGGACCGGGCTTGTTCAGGCCTAGCCCATGCCGGCGGCCGCCCTTTCAACCCCAGCAGGCCATGACCGCGGCGCAGCTCCCACCCGTGCTTCCGCACAGCACCGCGCCGTGGGACACCTCCGCCCTGTACTCTGCGCTCTAGTCCGCCGGCGTCGCCACCGCTCCTCCAGGCTCCGAGTGGTATCTTGACACTGGCGCCACCACTCATATGTCATCCTCCTCTGGTATGCTCTCGGCACCTCGCCTCCAGCCCTACTCCGCGACAGTTACGGTTGGCAACAGCGCCATGCTGCCCGTTCACCACCGTGCCGCCGCCATCTTGCCCACCTCCACCTCCCCTCTACACCTAAAGAACATTCTTATCTGCCCACCTCTCGTTAAGAATCTTCTTTCAGTTCGCCACTTAACTCGTGATAACAATGTTTCTGTTGAATTTAACCCCGATGGCTTCTCTATCAAGGATCTGCCAACCAAGGAGGAGATTCTCCGATGTAACAGCGCCGGCGATCTCTACCCTCTTCATCCACCACAGCACCACGGCCTCACCATCTCCGCTGCACCGACCGTCTCGCTGTGGCACGAACGTCTTGGGCACCCAGGCAGTCCTGCCCTCTCTCAAATTCTTCAGCATTTTGATTTCACCTGTAATAAGGCCACCGATCATGCTTGCCACGCCTATCGCCTTGGCAAGCACACTCGGCTGCCATTTTCAGATTCTAATTCACATAGCTATTTCCCTTTTCAATTGCTACATTCGGATGTATGGACTTCTCCGGTGCTAAGTCACACGGGATACAAATATTATGTTGTGTTTCTTGATGATTATACACACTATGTTTGGACTTTTCCCTTGCGACATAAATCTGAAGTTCTACCCACCATCCGCGCCTTCTTTGCATATGTTCATACTCAATTCCGCCTACCCATCTTGGCTGTGCAAACAGACAATGGGAGAGAACTCGATTCATACGCCCTCCGCGTCTTCTTCTCCAACCACGGCACACAGCTTCGCCTCTTCTGCCCCTATACGTTGCAGCAAAATGGCAAAGCCGAGCGCGTGCTCCGCACGATTAACAATTGCGTACGCACTCTCTTGGTTCACTGTGCAGCTCCGCTGGCGTTCTAGGCTGAGGCGCTCGCCACAACGACTTTCCTCATCAACCGGCATCCATGCCGTGCGACCGGCACGACGACCCCTCACGAGCTCCTTCTCGGCGCTCCCCCGCGCTACGACGATCTGCGCGTCTTCGGTTGCCGCTTCTACCCCAACACCACCGCCACCGCCGCACACAAGCTGAGCGCCCGTTCGACGGCCTGCGTGTTCATCGGCTACCCCACGGACCATCGCGGTTATCGCTGCTACGACCTCTCCTCCGGCCGCGTCATCACCTCCTGGCATGTGGTCTTTGACGAGCGCCCGTTCCCATTTCGCGACGCGAACGACGTCCCTCCGCCACGGACGACGCCACCTGCGCCTGCGCCTCTCAACGTCGACCCGCCGCATCCCAAGTGCGCACGCTCCGTCACAGGCGCGCCAGTCGCACCAGCCGCGGCAGTCGTGCCCCCTGAGCACCCTCTATCGCCAGCCGCTCCATCAGACACCGCCGCGTCGCCAGCCGCGTCCCCAGCCGCGTCACCACCAATGCTTACCGCACCGACAGCTGCTACACCACTCCCGAACGCACCGCCGCGCAGCACCCGATGACCACTCGATCCAGAGCTGGCGTCACCACATCTCTACATCCCAAGTACGCCGACTACGCCATGGCCACCGCTGCTGCACCTGCTGCCGTTACAATCTCTCCCGTGCCAACATCTATTCGCCAAGCACTGCGCGACAGTAACTGGCTCGCCGCGATGCAACACGAATTCCGTGCGTTGCAGGAGAACAAGACCTAGACCCTCGTTCCTCGACCGCCTGGCGCGCGCATCATCACCGGCAAGTGGGTGTTCCAGCACAAACTCAACCTCGATGGCTCGCTGGAACGCTACAAAGCTCGATGGGTGGTGCGAGGCTTCAATCAAAGGCCTGGCGTTGACTTCAGCGAGACGTTCTCCCCCGTCGTCAAGCCTGCGACGATCCGGACCGTGCTCACGCTCGTCGCCACGCACGGTTGGCCTGCTCACCAGCTCGACGTCTCCAACGCGTTCCTCCACGGCAATCTCCGTGAGCAAGTCTACTGTCAACAGCCCACCGGCTTCGCCGACCCCGCCCAGCCAGACGCAGTGTGCCTGCTCTCCCGGTCCCTCTACGGCCTACGTCAAGCACCACGGGTTTGGTTCGAGCATTTCACCAAACACGTACTATCGCTGGGCTTTGTTCAATCCAAGGCGGATACATCGCTCTTCGTCCTCAACAGCGGGGTCTAGAGTCGCTTATCTTCTCCTCTACGTCGACGACATGATCTTGTCTGCATCGACTCCCGCCGTTCTTCAGCGCATCGTCACGCAGCTCCGGCAAGCTTTCGCCGTCAAGGACATGGGGCCACTGCACTACTTCCTCGGCACAGAAGTTCAGCGCGACCACAACGGCTTCTTCCTCAAGCAGGCCAAGTATGCCTCCGAGCTCCTCGAACGTGCTAGGATGGCGAACTGCAAGCTCGCCACCACGCCGACCGACACCAAGTCCAAGCCATCCAATGAGGATGGCGTTCTCATCACCGATGCATCGACGTACCGGAGCCTCGCCGGAGCGCTTCAGTACCTGACCTTGACGCGCCCCGACATCGCGTACGCCGTGCAGCAAGTGTGTCTACACATGCATGCTCCCCGCGACGTTCACCTGACGATGCTCAAGAGGGTACTACGGTACATCAAGGGCACCATTCACCTCGGCATCCAGCTCGCTCCGGTCACCACAGCTTCTGTCACCGCATACTCCGACGCCGACTGGGCCGGCTGCCCCGACACTCGATGATCTACGTCCGGGTACCGCGTCTTCCTCGGCGACTCGCTCGTTTCTTGGTCCTCCAAGCGACAGACGATGGTGTCTCGGTCCAGTGCAGAAGCGGAGTACCGTGCCATTGCGAATGCAGTGGCCGAGTGCACCTGGCTTCGACATCTTCTCGCCGAGCTTCGCTTCAACCTCCCCAAGGCCACAGTGGCGTTCTGCGACAACATCTCTGCAGTATACATGTCTCACAACCCCGTCCATCACCGGCGCACAAAACACATCGAGCTGGACATCCACTTCGTTCGGGAGAAGGTGGCGCTTGGCCAGCTACGTGTCCATCATGTGCCAAGCGGACGACAACTAGCAGACATCTTCACGGAAGGATTGCCGTCGCCGCTCTTCCTCGACTTCAGGGCCAATCTCGTCGCTGATTCACCCCCGTCGAGATTGAGGGGGGTGTTGAACAATGCGATCGCTCCAACGACTCCAACGGCCACGACCGGACGTAGCTCCAACGACCTTGTGCGGCTTGCGCGCCATGCACGCTACTGGACGCGCCACGCCCGCTTCCTTCACCTGCAGCGCGCGCCGCGCTCGCCACGTTCGCCACGCTCGCTCAGCTCGCCGCGTTTGTAGCCACTACCGCTAGGCTTGCAGCTGCGCTGGCCGTTGTACCATTGTTGTATAAATTGTACACTTTGAGATCAATACAACGTTGTCGTTGATCAATCTTCTCTTTCACTCTCTTTCATTGCGCAACATGTACGTCATTTTCCGCAGTGTACTTCGTTTGTTAAAAATGCACAGCCATATTGCATAAACTACTGCACTCAGCTCTATAACACTCACACTCGAGTACTGAATATAGACAGATTTTATCTCTATTATTCTCTCCAGTCTCCACCACACACCGAGTAATGACAAGAATGGCAGCGTATGGATGTAGTAGAGATTTTTTAAATAAGGATGAGCATGCGTGGTGTGTACCTGATAGATGACGCCAAGAACGCCGAGGGAGACCTTGGCCGCGTCCAATTCAGGGTGGTCCGCGCCGAGCTCCCTGACGACGGCGAACCCCTGGCTGGCCGGCGCGGGCGTGACGATCCTCATCCCGACCACGTACTCGTGCACGGCGCCGCCCTTGCCCCACAGCGAGCTCCCGTGCGCGCCGGTGGCGAGCAGGCCGCCGATGGTGACGCCGCTCCAGTACGGCGAGTGCGGCAGCGAGAGGTTGGCGCCGGCGGCGACCTCGACGAGGTCGCTGAGCACCATGCCGCTCTCCACCGTCACGAGCCTCCGCTCGGCGTCCACCCGCACCGTCCGGTCGAGCCAGCGGGTGCTGATGATGGTCCCCGCGCTCCCGCCGGGGCAGGCCAGCTTGGTGAAGCTGTGCGAGTGCCTGGTGGCCACCTTCACTTTCCGCTTCGCCGCCGCGGCCGCCGCCACGGCCGCCACGAGCTCCTGCTCGGTGCGCGGGTAGGTGGCGGTGGCCGCGCGGCACACGGCGCGGTCCGGGAAGGACCCGAACGCGTTGGTGATGGTGCAGTTGGACGTGCCGCCGTCGGTGCAGGCGATCGGCTCCCACTCCCGCTCCCATTCCCACCGTGCGTGAGGAAGAGTGGAAGACAGGAGGAGCAGGAGGAGACAAGAGACGCCGGCGAGGACAAGCAGGAGGGCGCGCATTTTGTCGAGTTGCTTGTGTGGTCGGCTGCTGGCTGAACTTGCCTCTCGTGAACGGCGTCTCACTGGATGTATGTGAGAGAGACTACGTGAGCTAGCTAGCGAGAAAAGTAAACGTGCGTGATCAGCAGTGATATGTTAGTCCAACTTCACGCTAAAACATGTTCCAGCAATCGATTTATAGGTGAATAGACCAATGAGTAGTAGCAACTAACCAAAAAAGCCTAAAAAAAAGTGATTGTGCATAAGCCAAAGCTCAACCCCGCAAGTTTTAGCTACATACAGCTAGCTACTCAGAAATTTGGGGGAGGATTCAACTGACCATGACAGAAACTTATGAGTTGATGAAGGAGAGCATTGATGTCTTCATGTTTCTTCTTCAAATTGTCAATCTTAAATATTAATGTTTGTTGTGACAATTTTGACTCATATTCTTGTGCTTATGTCTTCAAGGTATTCAGCTCATCCATAAGTCATGCTGATTATTGTTTCTCTGTGTCAAGTTGAGCCTGGAGCTGTTGCAGAAAGAGGCGCCTTCAATTCTTGTCCTGTATCCAGACTTAAGATCAACATTTTGAAGGAATATGTGAATCCAGACTTAAGATCAACATTTTGAAGGAATATGCTAGACTGCAGAAGAACTTGAGAGACAACTTCAGTAGGTGAATTGTCTTGCTACTCTTCTTGTTTAGTTTGAGACACAATAGCCTCCACAACAGCCTAGCATCATTTGGAAAAAGGATTAAAACTCAAGCTTGCATATTATACATAGATATACTTAGAAGAGTACGTCATGTAGAAAAGTAAGAAGCACATAGAATAGCATTCTTCACGGGCTCAATGTAGCCATTTTTCCTGCTGCAATGTGTATCTTTGAACGAATTAGTTGCAGTGAGATTTGTATCTTTAAATTTTTCTTGCTTCTGAAATAGTGCTAAATAATTTTGGAATATTTAGATAACAGTTAACTTACATGAGTAATTGCCATGTAAGGGAAAATGATTGCAATTATATATGCATGGTAATTTCCTGAAGGCACTATCATGCCACACCATATGGGGTATGAACTAAAGTGAGTCAATTATTTACAAGAAGAGAAAATACAAGCAAAAGTGGTCTGTGATTTTAAAGTACTATCAATCAGGCCCATGAAATCTGGTTTCAAAACCCAGTAGATTAAATATAAACTTGACCAGATCTAATGAAATTGCATTTGGTGAATTCATGACTAAATTAGAATTACATGTAAATAAGTAGCAGCAGTCTTTATAAATAACTAAGAACATTAATCTAATACACTAATCACTAACTCAGGCACCCAGAACTAGCAATTCAATAACAGTAGCACGGCTACCAAAAATAATGCATGCAATTTAATTATTGTTTAGTAAGGTCTGTGTAAGGATCGTGATGTCAATTGGAGTGGGAGTGAATAGGCTAATACAAAAAATAACAACTTGGACCAGAATCCCTTGATTATGCCCATTTTGGTGATGTTATACTTTTGGCACAAAATAAAGAATATAGGCCTAGGCCATTTAATGTTTTTCTCAGGTTGAATCAATTTAAGGTTGAATCAATTTAGGGAAACCACTATTTTTGGTGTTTCTCTTATGTTTGATGAAACTGAAGCACTGTTTACATGGTTCTTTGAGACATTTATTGGAGAGCAACCTAAAGCTGTTTACATAGATCAAGATGCAACAATGGGAAAAAACATATGAATAGTATTCACATCATCTTATCATTCACTTTGTACTTTTTATATAATGCAAAATGTTGTTAAGCATGTAATTCTCCTATAAAGATATCTTATTCTAAGTCATGATATATTTATTTATAAGATGGAATGTTTTAGTCTAAAATTTGGAATGTTTATTTGTGAATGGAATATTTTTTATATCAAGATAGAATATTGTATTTTAGATCTGAAATATTTTTTAAAATAGAATAATCTTCTTTTGAAAATAGAATATTACTTAGAATATTTCTTTGATACGTATTGAATATCGTTTTTTGTGTATAGATATTTATCTAAAAAGTAATAATTTCAAAAAAATTTCTAAATATATTCAAGTGTGGTCTTGTAGGATCTAGTCGTGTGGTAAAAAGATGCAACTGTTTTATAAAAGAATAGATATTTAAAACATTTGGTCCAAAAAAAAAAAAACATTAGACCCATCAACCATGAACGCGCTCCCACGAAGAATCTCGGAAGAGAAGGGCTGCGGCTGCCCAGGGAAGGTCACAGGACCGAAGGAAGGAGATGGGATGTGCCGCTCCCGCTCGCGAGTCGACTCAGAACGGCCGCACTCGCAGGATCTAGGATGCCGGTGTTAAGCTGCAGTGCTGCACCTCCTCCGCCCTTTTTTCTCTGTCCGGAAGAACAGAGAATGCGTTTTAGGCTGAGTTTAGCGGTTTCTCTCTATCTGGGAGGATGGAGAATGCGTTTTAGGCTGAGTGTAGCAGTTTATGCAAATATTTGTACATATACATTTTAAACAATTGACAAAATAGAATAATAGTTTGCGTATTGTGAGTGTACACCAAAAACGCGATTTAGCCTGTACACTTTGCACAACTAGATCCACTAACCGCTACCAACGATTTTAGGCTAGACTCGATGACTGGCCGAAAGCCTCATGGGAAGGGATAAGGATGTGTCGGTGGAGGGGGATATCAAAAAATTTAGGCGTAGCAGTGGATTACGTAAACGCAGCAAGGGGCATTGGCCGCCGGGCGTAGGTGTAGCATGGGGTGTCAGCCGCAGGGCGCAGATGCAGCGCAACGCAGGGCGCCGGGCCACCGAGGCGAGAGGGCGCCAGCCACCAAGACGACTGTGCGGGGCCGCCGTGCATAGGTGTGGAGCGGGGGCCGCGGGCGACGGACGATGGTCGGTGATGAGGCGTGGGGCTGCTGGGGTCATAGGCTACATGCGGTCGGTGAAGGGGCGATGAGTGGAGAGGTTGGACTCGATGCCTTCTTTCTACTTGACTGCTGGATTAAACATCAAAACATGGGCCAAAATATAGGGGTATAAGAGGATTTTGTGGATTAGGTATGGCGCGCGCCATACTAGGATTTGTGATGTTGCCTTTTTTTTCACATTGTATGACGTAATAGGGTTTTCTTGCATTTTTTGTTGAATTTATATTGTACGTAATCATGATATTCAACTAAATTTCATCATAAATTTTCCTACTTTGGTATCGAACATTTTGCACTGGATTGCATTTGCTAGACTTGGTAAAAGAGTGCGCATAAGAGCATTGGAACAAAGAAAGTGAACCACCAACTAATGATTAGAGGATAATTTTTTCACAAACGGAAACGTTGTGGGCCAGGCATCCGGCGCCCAGTCCAAGCCGTGTTTTTTTCTTGCTATTTTTCATTTCTATAACTTTATCCTTTAATTATATTTTATTAATCAATATTTTTTGCCACATTGTCTATACTATGATATGATGTGGTAGTTAAATAAATAGCTGTTGTAAAAGTTGAATTTCAGTGTTACGTATAAAAGCATGTTGTGTGCAACATTTGCTAATTCAAACACATGTTGCAACTCTGCGACTTGAGATGTTGCATGCGATTTTTACGTTTTTGTTGGATAAATTTTGATGTTGCAATAGTTGAATTCGAATGTTGTGTATATTATTTTTAGATGTTGCAGATATGTATTCCTAATGTTGCACAGATCTTGTCGTTCGGTTTCAATGTTGCGTAAAACATGAACCGATGTTGTGATGGAATTTTTTCCATAGATGGGACGAGGCATAGTGATTTTTTCCAAGCCAAACGTGCAAAACATGAGCCGATGTTGTGGTGGAATTTTTTCCATAGATGGGATGAGACACGGTGATTTTTTTCAAAAAGTGTGCATATTGCGGATGTTAATTCTTAATGTTTCGCATACTATTATTCTATGTTGCAGATGTATATTTTGAATGTTTGGCGGACCGTTCGATGGAATTGGATGCATCGGACGTCCGGAGGCTAGCAGCGCCGTTTCACGGAGTATATAATCTTTAATATTTGTTTCACATAGCGTGTGTGCATGTTGACCAGTGATGGCGAAAGTCAAACAACGTGTGTGACCAGGTGAGCTCGCGGGTGCGGTTGGGACGTGCAGTACTACTGTCGAAGCGGCGGACACCACACACGACCACACCACACCAAGTCCGCAAGCGAGGCCACGCGTAGACGCGAGATGGCGCTGTGGCACGCCCTCGCGCCGGCGGCTACCGTGGCGCAGCTCGTCGGCTTGGACGCGGCGGGGCTCGTCTCGGCGACCCTGCAGGCCGTCCGCACGGCACGCCGGAACCGCAAGGAGTGCCACTCGCTGGCGAAGCGCGTGATGATGGTGGGGGACCTGCTGCAGCTGGTTCGGGCTTCCGAAGCCGCAGGGAGGCCGGAGGTGCAGAGGGCGCTGGACGGGCTGGGCAGCGCGCTCCGGCGGGCGTACGAGCTCGTGGAGTCCTCACAGGAGCGTGGCGCCGTGTACGGGTTCGTCATGGCTGGGAGGCAGCTCGAGCAGTTCCGGGACGTGCAGGGCGAGATCGACTCGTATCTGCTCGCCTTTCCTATGGTCAGCCACATTGACATCACCATCCGCCTGGATAGGATTTACAACATGCTTCTCCCTTCAGATCACTCCCAGCAGGTGAGCTTATCTTCTTGCCCTCTGAGTATGAATGAAGAAGATAAAATTGTAACGGTGTAACTTGACAGATTAAGACACAACTCGATTCGAACTAGGGGCATCAGATATTCAGATTATGAATGAATATAGGGTCCACTTTATTGAAAAGGTCCATCTAAATTCTGCTTAATAATAATCTGCTGCTGCCTCATGCCGTTTGGTACTACTTCTTCTCCTTAGTTTTGTGAAAATGCTGTGCCAAACAAGGGATGGTCTTTCTCTCGGTTTTGATGCGTTAATGTGACAAATTTCAGGAGTTGGAGGCAGTGCCAGGTTCACCCACAAGCAATTCTGAACCTCACTCTTGGTCTGATCTCTGATGCCTGCAGCAGATTTATGTATTCAAATTAGCATTGTGTTTGTAGATTAGATGATACAATGAGGATAGAGAAGACAATTCTGATCCGTAGCCAAATTTTGGCCATGGATTTGGATCTGTTTGGTTAATAGCAAGTATTATAAATAGCACATGTTTAGTTGGCGATCGTGAAAAACGCACCTTGTAAGTTCAAAATAGTTTATGCTGCAAGCATGACTATTTCTACAACTTCATGGATTCATAACTACCACCTAGTGCAACTAACAATCGTGGAATTTTTCCAACCACATACCTATCTTGAATTGTCAGGCAATGTAAATGTTTTCTTCATGGGGAAATACAGTTTTCTTCCTCAAGCTGACAAATAGGAATATTAATTTCAACTTCTCAAAAGATTAGAAAAACACCTAGTCTTGAACCAAATTAAAGCAAAAAAAGCCCAAGGATAAAATCAGGAACCTTGCAAGTTGCATTTATTTATTTTTCTTGACTTCTCAAAGTACAAAAAAATTAATTCATAGGATAAGTGTGGAATGTCCTGTAGAATGCATGAAATGTAACATAGATGAACATTTTAGATTTTTTTACCACAATCTTGTACGATTTTTAAGGATTTTACTAGACATACATCAGTTCAAGTGTGCTTTCCTGTTTATGTATTTGAAACTAGAGATTCTTCTCGAACCAAGAGGACAATAATAGGAGGTGTTTTGTTGAGCTATTTGGTTAATGGTCTAACTGAGATAACCATTTTGACTTCAGGAACGAAGGAAGTGCCTTAGGCAACATTCAGGTCGACAGCATTCAAACTGTAACAGAGGCATTTGAGGTTGAGGAACACCAAAGAGAAGGTAATATTTTCTTATAGCAAGATTACTAGTCATGGAATTCATGCTTTTTTTTTTTTGGAAAATTTGAGGACAAACTGCAGGGAAGCTGCACCTAACAATATGATATATTGTTCATGTATGTCGGTGCATCCCAAATCATTTTGAATTCTTAGATTTTTATATTCACCTTTCAGAAATTGTTCAACTAGGTTGATGTATGTGGAGGTTAATCACAAGGCTCATATGGTTCTAGGTTACTTCATTTCCATATTTGTGTCTTTGATCAGATGATAAAGAATATGAAGCCAAGTTTAATTTTGCTTTCAATGCTAGTCTTAGAATGTGATACTTTTATAGTGGTGTTTTAATGGGGGTATGTCATCAATTCTAAACTATATCCTTCATAATTCGCTGTTTATCCCATTTGGGATCCAGTCTCTTACAACAAGTGCAAATTCTGGCGACTGAAAACAGATTCTCTCTGTAGGTTTCCAGGACAGTTTGGAAGAGCTTTTATCCAGAGACCAAAAATTGAAATGGCTTTGCTGGTGGCCTCAGCAGGTGGCAGAAGGTAGTTGCAATAAACACCAGCTCGCCTATGCCAGCCACCATTATCTACATGCTTGCTTTATAATACTATGACTGCTCATACTATTAATATTCAAATTTTGCAATAATAGGCAATCAATCCCTGATATTGAACTCATTTCACCATTGACAGAGGGTTCACTTTACAACTTGCTGAAGGCTGCAGCGAATAATTTCTCATCTAGAAATGAAATTGGGTCTGGGGGTTGGTCTACAGTTTACAAGGTAGTGATAAGTACATTCTCAAGAACATGCTTTATTCTATAATCATTTCTTATGATGGAGAATGCTATAATATTTTATTTCTATCCATTGAAAAATTATTTATTTCCTAGAAACAAATTGTGTGACTTCTTCTTGTTACATTACAATATTCCAGTCATTAATAAATCTCTAGGACTCAGCTCTGATTATGTTTAATTTTTTTCCTGTTTTTAGATTTTCGCACTACTGTTTAAGTTTAAAATTGGCAAGGCTAATTTCTTTTGTCTTATAAGTAGTAGAAGCAATACTATTTGATCATCAAACCAAGAAGGTAGCTGATACAATAAGAGGCTTTGGTGTTTATACCCTCACTTTGGAGTCTAATAGTGATTTTACCATCATTTTTTTAACTTTGTGAATTTATCCCTATATTTTCAAAACAAAGATGGAGTTTATCCCTGTTTAGTTAACTTTTCTTAGCAAAATCATTTTCGGTGCCAAAAAAACCATCACACCCATATGATTTTGTCCCCATTTTTTTTGTAACGGTTTGGGATAATACTCCTATTCGCGCCGCCGCTGGCGGGTCACGCCCAGGGAACCGTGTCGCTGCCATCGGGTCTCCCCATGCTGCGCCATGCCTAGGACACGCCGCGCTCAGATTTTTACCGGTGGGACTCCAGTGGGTTGTGGGTCAAAGGATAAAGGGCATTCTAGTCTATTCCCCCTACTTCGAAAGGTTTTTATATTTGTTTCAAATATTTTAGTCCAGTTGCATTTAATAGGGTTAGAAATAGGGGTAAACAGAGTCTTCATTTTGAAAACATAGGGATAAAATCACAAAATTTTAAAAATGAGAGTAAAAACACAATTAGAGTTGCCAATAGGGGTATAAACACCAATCTCCCATACAATAAATAACTAATGGCATTGTACCATGCCTGCCATATTAAATTGCCGAGTGCAAATACTCAGCATCTATGAAAAACACTTTCATAGAGCCAAAGAGTAAAATATATATACTCTTGATTGTTGATGCCCTGGAAGGACTTGAATACGATGACACATCTCAAGACAAAATTACACTATGAGAGAGATGAAATAATACGTGGTTTTAAGATGATATCTGAAAATTGCATTAACCATCATATACCAAAACATGTCCTAGATATCACATTTTATTTTAAAAATGTAAACGCCATTGGTTTTTAGAATATGGTGGAGATTATGCATGACATGCCCTTAAATAAATTTGAAGCGGCAAGACCACACTTCACAAGGCTGACATTGACACTACTTGCTACAAGTTAGCCTAACATCAAAGCCTCAAATAACATCCCCTGCTACAAATTGTTCGAAATATCTCCTTTGTGCACGCTAGCTGCTAGGCATGAGCTTATCTGATTACCTAGATAGGCATGTGTGGATGTGCCTGCCTAGCATGCACCTGTCATGTGTGGCCAACAACCTCGATCCCTCTTGATCCTGTTTCTATAAGTCATTTATGTAATCGTATTGGTTGTTGGCCTAAACATAAGTATATACATGTAAACCATACGATCTGGAATAACACACAATTAGTCGTGATATTTCCGCTATCAAGGTATCACAAGACCATCACAATCCTAGCTTCTGCTAAACCCTATAGTGGTATCCCCCCCGCGCGCTGCCACGCAGGAGCCTGAGTACAAGTCCGTAGCTACTCATGTTTGGGAGAGACTGCCGCTAAAAGAATACTAGGTGCTGGTCGCTGTTGCTGAAGAAGCCGCTCGCACGACATCTGATGCGCAGGTACGAGTGTGAGTGTGTGCCACAGGTTGAGTGTGGCATCTCCCTCGAGCGCAAGACTGCCATGACCTGTTACTGCACTGCAGGTACGAGTGTGAGTGTGTGCCACAGGTTGAGTGTGAGTGTGTGAGGAACGCAATGTTCAGTACAGGGTGGTCATGCGGGTTTTAAAGAGAAGGGGTTCAAGCATGTTTATCTGGCAATCATATACTCTGGACAGTTGTGGTAAACAATGGCAAACGAGTTGATTTCATCATGTACTTGCAATGTTCAACAGGACTTGTGAGGGGGGGGGGGGGGGGGGGGCGTGGTTGCGTACAGCCGGTGCACGATGTGGTAACATCGCACTGGAGCATAGTACGTGCAGGTGGCATGTGTTGTGGGTCGTCTAGGTGAGGTTGTGAACATGTTGGAGGCACCAATTTTTCTGGCAGCTGTGGCAACATGCGTTTTGGCACTTTGGCTAGGATGGAGTCAACGATTGAAGTCGATGGCTTCGAGAATTTATAAAGGATGACTCAACCAATAGTATTCTCTTAGTATTGGAAATCAGGTGGTTGAAGCAGGAATATTAGGTTCACGAAGCTATTTTCGTGCAACAATGAAAAAGGAAGTGGTTCACTTCAGGAAGGGCTGGTTATATTGTTTCGGGCTATTTGGTGATAACATGATTTATTGTGGTATTTAGGCGATGCCAATATCCAGATGCATGGCAAAGTTGAGCAGATACTTCACGGTATGAAGCATGAGGCGGAGCTTGGGAAGAATCTAATTTTGCTTGTGTGCTAGATGATGAGGGTTTAGGTTCCGAGGTGAGTTGGATAGAAGAACCATGAAAATCATGAATGGCGACATGACAGTGACCAGTAAGAGAGAAGGATTTACACCGGTAGAAGCTGTAGCATGCATCGTTAAAGGTGACATGATAGAGGATGAAATTGTGTAAGCAGTATTCTGAAGGTGACGGGTTCTGCATAGGCTCATGGGCTGTTCAAGGTGAGTAACAAAATGAGAAGACTCAAGTCTGGTCCACGAAGGTTCGTGCATGTTCGCTAAAATGGAGTTCGTTAGATTTGTGTCGATTATATATGCGTTTTGGTTACGACGTTTTAGGGATCTTGGATAGAGTTCTAGACGAACTCTAATTTAGGAGGACATAAATATGAGACCAACCCTATTGTAACCTCAAGACGACTAGACATCTTGGTTTAGGCTTGCGGCATTGCTGCAGTGTTCCCGGATGCCGGGATACCTATCGATAATTGGATAAATATCTTGGATAATTTAAAAGTGTTTCTGCATGCTTGTTTACTAACAAAAATAGTCACATTCCCTTTCCTAGGCCGTTAGAGCAACATTGGTCCCACACTTCATGCTCCATTCTTCTCTGCTTGTTCCTAACTTCTCTTTTGAAACCCTTTGGTGATTTCCTGCTCACACTTCATGATCCATCCTTCTCTGCCTGTTCATGACATTGCCATGGGCACAGCTTGCCCCCAAGTTGCAGCAGTCGGAAAACGCTGCTTGTGATCTTGATCATCTTCCCTTGTAGCTATTTCTAGTAAAAGATCCCCCACTGCACCTTTTTTTTTTTTTTTGATGCGTCCAGCTGTGGACCCTGCTTTCGAGCCAAATGCACAATTCAACACCAGCGCTAGAAAGAAACTCGTGGGTATGGTCTCTGCCTGCTAAAGATGAAACATGTGCTCACTTTGTTTGCAAAGGGACATCGTGTTTCAATTGAGAGACATGAATGACTATGAATATAAGCCTGAGCTGGCAAGTCTATATGCAACTTCCCCAGCCCTATCTGGAGCTGAGAGTCCTAAAGGTCTTGTAGACTCGTAGTGAAAGGAAAGCTTGTTGTTACCTATCAGAGCTACTGATTGCTGAATATGAGGAATTTCAAATACACCAAGTCGCCTTGAACAAATTTCCTCTCAGTGTAGTGGGAATCTGCTTGAGCTTTCAGTAGAATCCTCCATGCCAAGCTTCGACGATGCCTCTTCGTAGAATGTCCGAAGAAACTCCAGTGATGAAATTCCCAACTATCCAGTGTTTGAGAGCTGATTCACTTCCATGGACTCACTTCCTTTGACTGGATAAACAAGAACTCCGGTCAGTGTAAACACCTGACAACAGATCATTCTGTCCTTGTTTCCTCATTTCAGCTGCTGCCTTGCTCTTTGGCACTATCATACAAATGGAATAAACTCTGGTCAGTTCAAAATATGCATAGGTGGATATTCCGGTCACTAGAAAAATCTGGCCCCAGGCATTACTTGTATACTGAGAGCAGATTGCACATCAAGTTGCATTGTTTTGAATACTGATATTGGATATTTTTTACTATTCAACTTTTCTTTATTTCTCAAATAAAATATATATTTAGATAAAAAAGTTTGTCAGCATTACTTGTCTAAAGTTTCGTATTACCTATGTATGTTGATTGTTGAGCTGATTCAATCCCTGCCTGATTACAATCTCTTGAACGTACATTTTCTTTGGTGATATTGTTTGGAGTAGTAAACATGCCTATGAATACATGTTGAGTAAAAGCATAGATGACGTGTGATCCCTCTGGGTCAAGGAGTGAAATGTTTACATCATAAACCTTTGGCATGGGCGACCTATCTTATGATTGGGGTCTTTCCAAGCAATGAATTTATGCAAAATTTGTCCTATCAATGAATCATTAATCGATTTGTCTCTCCAGGCTCATATAGGTGAAGGACTTAAGGTTGCACTCAAAAGATATCCTACAGATACCAAAGACGCACCTTCCCACTATGACACTGAATTTCATGTTCTTAAGATGCTCCAGCACGTAAATATAATCAAGCTCCTGGGACACTGCACAGGACAAGGGGAAATGATTTTGGTCTATGAGTATATGCCCAACGGGAACATGGACAAAATCATTTTTGGCATGGCTTCACCAAATTTTGTATATTTAATTCAGGATGGATTTTTGAGGGTTCAATTTTTGCTAATAATATTATGATATCTATGTTGCAGGTTCAATAGGAAGAGGGAAGTCACTCAACTGGATGTCACGCTTTCATATTATGGAGGGGGTAGCCCAGGGCCTTCTCTATCTGCACACACATGAGCTAAGCATTGTGCACAGGGATCTGAAACCAAGCAATATTCTTCTGGATTCCAATATGAATGCTAAAATAAGTGATTTTGGTATAGCCAAAATGTTATGCCCTGAAATGTTCCATGACACCTGTATATCAGGAACAATGTAAGAACTTTTGAAATCCAGAAGGAAGACCTCATTGTTTTAATGGCATGTGTCACTTTCTTCTCTTTGCTGATGCTTTTTTTTTCTATTTCAATATTTCAGTGGTTATATGGCTCCTGAATATCTTCGGAGAGGTATTTTATCTACCAAGGTCGATGTGTACGCCTATGGTGTCATTCTTCTTGAGGTCATTGCTGGAAAGAAGTCCGATGTTCCTTGTCTACAAGATGATGAGTACAAGACTTTTATCGAGCACGTAAGTAAAATTTATGAAACTGTCATGGGGCGGCAGCCAAGGGCCCAGAGAGCCATAGCCCGTAGGGATAGGGTTAGGGTTAGGATTAATTCGATAAGAATTAGATTAGATAAGATTGAGTTAGTTACTTGATGGGTGTTATGAACCCTAGTTCATAGGGAGATAAACATAGCCGGGAAGATAGTCGGGCGGAGTCAGCTTGGAGGGGGCCTAGACTAGGAGATTTGGGATTAATTCTTCTTTATTGATTGATTCCCCTTAGCAGGCACTGTTATATAAGACTAGTCTATCAACCCGTGCTTTCGCATGGGTTAGAGGTTTAAATGTATTATGTGTTACAGTACAACATATATAGATCTATTTTTATACTTTGTTTTTTATAATAGTATATCTTGTTATTTTATATGTATGTTTAATTGATTTAGATAATTTTTTATCGGTTGCAAAAGTAGATGATTTTAATATAATTTGAGGAGTTATTTTCATTATACTATTAGTCACAATAACTAAGATGAATAATTTAGATATAAATTAGAGGGGCTATTTGGTATTATCCATCACAATAGCAAATGTGAGTGATTAGGTATAAATTTAGGATGTTATTTCATATTTTCTTTCATAATAGTAGAGTGGGTAATTAATATATAATTTTTAGGGTTTATTTAATATTATTTTGATAATGACAAAGGTGGGTAATTACTTAGAAAACAAATCTAATGGCTATTAAGATTTCAACCTGTCAATTGATGATCAGATATTTTTAATTATTATGAGAATTTCTATAATTTTATTTTTTTTTAGCGCCTCTTGTGAGGATTAACGTGAAAACTTCAAAAAGAGTCTACAATTACTAACAGTAAAATTTGGCACAAAATATTTGTTTAATGGAAAGGTTTCTAGTATCTTTAATGGGAAAAAACAGACAAAAATTGAAAGTAAATTTGAAAATAGAAAAAAATTAAAAAAAGAAGAAGAAGATATTTGCTTTCGTTGAGAGTTGAACTCAAGACATTTTATAATGGCAGAGGTGGATAATTACTTGAAAAATAGATCTAATGGCTATCAATATTCCAATACACCATTTGATGGTCAGATGTTTCTGATTATTATGGGAATTTCTAAGATTTTTTTTCTAGCGTGCTTTGAAAATAGTGCTTTTTTTAGAATCTTCAATTAGTAATAGTAAGATAGAAAGACTTGGCGGGGCCGCCACGTCACCGCCACCAGGACTTGGTGCACCTGTTGCAGATGCAAACTGCCTTGTGTGTGCAGGGTGGGACTGTAGGGCTGGTGAGCTGCCACGCCTTGGCCTTTGCACCTGAACAAGGTTGTTCCCGTGGGATCCAGGAGGATCAATGTTAGGTTCTAGTTAGGTTCTTGGCTGCAAAATTGTGACCATGGCAAATGTTAGATTCTTTATTTTAGTTGCAAATAAATTAAAGCCGAGATGTAAAAGGCTTCTAGTTAGGGTTGCACTTGCACGTGCAGATCTAGTTAGGCGCCAAGTGGGCTGCCATGTACTCCATATAGCTCGAGGACAAGCTATCTTTCGAAGGATGGGGGAATGTCATGGGGCGGCAGCCAAGGGTCTAGAGGGCCATAGGGATAGGCTTAGGGTTAGAATTAGTTGGATAAGGATTAGATTAGATATGATTGAGTTACTTACTTGAGGGCTAAGTCTTCCCATCTATATAAAGATGAGATGTACCTCCTAGAGGGGAATCAATCAATGAATGAAGAAGAATTAGTTCCAAATCTCTCTAATAGTCTAGTCTCTCTCCAAGCCGACTCCGTGCCGGCTATCTTTCCAGTGCTATTTATCCCACTATGAACTATGAACTAGGGTTCATAACAGAAACTCTGTATGAATCTCAAAATATGTACCCCTTACCTATTTAGAAAATGTAAAAAGGTTATAAAATATGAAAAAGAAGAAAGTATGATTTAACTATTTTTTAGTAAATTATAGGTTGGTGGGACCTGGGATGGAAACGGTTGATATGGTTTATATGGTGTCAATGCTTGGCCGTTCAGAAATCAAGACCTGAAAACAATCAGGAACGATACTAATCTTACGAAAACAAGTCCCGATAAATGTGAAGTTTTAGTGTTTTTGCTGGGACCCACACTTGGATTGTTAAAATTGTTACTGTGGTGCTTGGAGTGTTGGTTTTATTTGCAATATATCTCTGTAGCAGATTAAAATTTTCATGTTTCCTAGATTATTCATATACAATCGATTTCTCATATACTTAGTGCCAAAGCCATGAGTTCACAGAATGAAAGGCCATTGCAAATGTTGACTCATCAATGATAGGTTGCATATTGATAAATGTTAGGGGAAGCGCACATCATCTGTGCATAGTTGGCGTTTGAACTTTTATAATACAATTTGATGGAAATGATATGTCTTTTCAAACAGCTGAATTATATATATATATTTTATTGACAAATTAGTTTCTCTTTCCACAAATCATTTTACCAATGTATTAAGAAGGTGTGCAAACCTTCCCCCAGTCCTCGTTGAAACCCCTCGCAAGGGCCTTGCTAAACCGGACGGCTCCTAATTTTTTGAACCACCACAAAACTTGTATTTACTATTTACAAAAGGTCAACTATTTGCTTAGAAAGCAGAGGGAGGAACTCTTCTATCATATTTGTATTTTTAGTTGTTCACTTTTTTTTCTTCTTCAAATAATGAGATGCGTTTTGTAGGTTTGGCATTTGTGGATGACCGGGAGATCATCTGAGCTTATCGATCCATCAATGCATAGTGCAGCACAAATTATTGACATATCAAGATGCATTCAGATAGCACTATTGTGTCTTCAAGTGGATCCGCAAGACCGGCCCGCTATGTCGGATGTAGTCCTGATGCTGCACGACAAGAAGATCGTACCTGACCCTAAAGAGCCGGATGTAGTCCTGATGCTGCGCAAAAAGAATATCGTACCTGACCCTAAAGAACCTGATGCGAACGAGACACATTCCCCTTCAAGAAATGCTACTTGTAAGCGGCCGACATATTTCTCTTCAAACGATGCTACTTGGAGCTCTTCTGACTTCACATGGCCTCGGTAGGACAATGTCATCTCCATCTGAGCAAGCAAATCAAGTGTGAAGAAGTAGAGAGCATTGCATTATTACAAATTAAAGGTGTACTATCGAGTAGCACAGATCCCGTCGTTCATGGGTGACAACAGAACCAGCGTCAGTTTGAAGTAATCACTCTGTATGTGTATATATAGATTTTTTGTATACAATGGCTGAACGGGAACTGCTTATTGAATTGGGATCCTGCTTAGGTTGCTGGTTGCCGCAGGTAGGGTCGGATCGAATACGGACGGATATTGTTGATACCGTATTTGTTTTCATTTTTTTTCTTCGGATTCGGATCGGATACGGATATTGATCAATGTGTCAGATAAGACTTGACATCATATTTATTTGACTTTAAGTACTCAGATTTGGATACGGATCAAATAGTAAATATCTGGACTCAAATACGGATCGGATCTTAACCTTTTTAAACGGATTGGAACTCGAATACGGACGGATAATATCTTTATCATTTACAGGCGTCGCCACAGGTATTATCATGTTGAACACCATATATTATTGTGTCCTGCATATAAATTATGCACCGGAATACAACTCTCAAAAGTCTCATTGTGGATAAGAGTATATGAAACTTCCAAATTCACCTTTGTTTATTGGGACCATTTTTTTCTCATAATAACTCATAGTTATTAAAAGAATTGGCGATGCCGTAATGCCCATATACGAGCACCTTCAAGAAGTGCTAAGGCTCTCTGCAACACGCATGGAGGGTGTCCTGTACCCTATTTTAGGGGATGTGCACGTCCCCTACCATCTTCAGGGGCATCCACTAAACTCAGGGGGTGGGAGGGAGAGAGAAACCCCATGCGCGAGCCTGATAAAACAAGAGTAAAATACACCAAAGGTCTTAGGTCCTTTAACTTGTCCACGAGTGCCACGTGTCTATCGCCATTCAAAGTGTAGTTTTAGATCCACAAACTTTCTAAAGTGTATCACATTACTCCACCTAAGTCAAAAAAATTATAAAATCAACTTTGTACCTCTGTCTTATGAGATCTATGTGTTAGAACTGACATTGACCACTTTGCCTCCTATTTAAGTGGTAAAACAAATTTAGAAGCTAAAACTCATTTTCATTTATTTTGATCCCAAAATAGAAAGCATTATTCATTAAATTTTTGCACATAGACATACGGACAAAAATATAAGAAATATGATTTTTGTGACATTTATTAAGTAGTACCACTAGCCATACATTTCTTTTCATTCAAAAGATCATAATTCATAAAGACATCCTTTCTTCAAGAAAATAGCAACCACTAAGTATGATAAATTTATACATGTATACATAGAGCATAACACGCACAATGATATATTTTTTTGCAATATTTGTATATGTACTAGACAATAGATATGAGTAAAAAGTAACTTAACATTTATTTAGCAAAAATAGGGGTAACATGAGACTTTACATGTTAAGTCAATTTCATTATGTATATTTCTTCAATACAAAGATAATAAAACTGATTTTGTAATTTTTTTGATATATATGTGATTTGATATATAATTTTTAATTAATGTTACCGGTTTGGACTTGTATAATACACATTAAAAAACTTATGAATCTCAAACTTCACTTGCTAAGTTGCCTATGTGACACCCTGAGAAAAGCTAAGGTGCTTCCGGTGCGCTCATAAAAAATAGGTAAACAACTTTTGTATTTTTTTTACATTTTCTTTGTTTATGAAGCACAAAACGGGAAACTCAAATATGTACAACACTGGACTGATAAGTGTGTACACCCAAACAAACCGTTGAAGTCGACCCACTTGACCGCTACTGATCACCCGACCATCGGTGTCTACTGGTGCAAGCAATCTTGCATGCGGTAGCTCCTTCGCTTTTCTGCTACATCCGTCTGGTGGTCACCCACCGACCATCTAGTGTTAAAACATCGAACATGTTTTTCACCGGGTCTTGGTCTTTAATCGGTGGTGTTTTCCTCTCACTGAACCATCCGATGTGCATCACCGAATCATCAAGTACGGGAACCCCCTAGTCAGGGTACAATGGCTTTATTTTTAATATCTTGGGTCCTTTTTTTTTTACTATTTAACCGCTCCCTTGAGATGTTTATTCTCCAAGTGCATCACTTGCATCCAACTTAAATAAATATGGTTGCACACGTATTTGTCCCAGAACTTCATCCTCCAAATCATAATAAGCACACTAAACATGATGCTTAGGGTCCATTTTCTGTACAGATCACAAAAGATGTGCAAGGGCAGAAAGAAGTTGCACACGTTGGATGATTGCCAAATATGGAGTTGCACTAATCGTACTCAATAGACGAATCCCCTTGCGTTGCTGCCAGAAGTTTGAATGACGCCTCGTACATATGCCATATAATAGAATTGCATGCATATAACCATAGAAAATCGATGGGAATTATAAATAGATGGTTCAGTAGATGGTGATGTGGCATGTCATCGAGTGAGTCCTTTTAATGATGTGGCTTCATTCATTGATGATGTGACGTCGATCAAGTTGATTTTTACCTAGCTATCCATATAGAATGAATGATCCGGCTAGTGGAGTTCGATGAGAATTGGAGTTTGACTGGACGATTTGCGCATATATACAGAGGTGTTCTGCCAAAGTCTCGAAATAGTGTATCTGCCCGACTATCCGGCGTTTACAAAGAGGTGATAACTTTTGTAGTAATTGTTTGCCTAAATATATTACTTTGCTCAAAGTCCTCAACTTGATATAACTTAATTAGTTTACACTTCAAAAAAATTACATAACATGAGTTACAAATTAGAAAAATATAAAATGAAGTAAAGTATTGTAGGTATTAAGTCAAAAAATTATGGATAAAATTTCTTAAATATTGCTTGTCTACTCAAAGAAAAAAACATAACTAAATTGTTAATAAGTTATAGTAAAAATATTGCTCGAAGGTAATATTTTAGTTATGGCCCTGGCGAAAAGTGCACTAGACGTCTAGACTAGAATGAAGGGCTAATCTAAAAAAATAATAGTCTAAAAAAGTACATTTAAACAACTGCGATTAACAAATGGGCCAAATCTTACTGTTACTGATTGAAAATTCTAAAAGAAACACTAATTTCAAAGCACGCTAGAAAAAAAGATAAATCCTAGAAATTTTCACAATAATCAGAAACATCCGACCATCAATTGACAGATTGGAATATTAATAGCCATTAGATCTATTTTCTAAGTAATTACCCACCTCTGCTATTATGAAAAGTCTTGAGTTCAACTCTCAACAAAAGCAAATATCCTCTTTTTTTTCATTAAATTTATTTTTAAGTAATTATCCACCTCTACCATTACAAAATGTCTTGACTTTAACTCTCAACGAAAACAAATATCTTCTTCTTTTTTTAGATTTTTTTCATTTTCAAATCTACTTTCAGTTTTTGTCTTTTTTTTTAATTAAAGATGCTAGAAACCTATCAATAAAACAAATGTTTTGTTGACTCCTTTTGAAATTTTCACGTCAATCCTCACGAGATGCGCTAGGAAAAAAAATAGACGGATTAGAATCTTAATAACCATTAGATCTATTTTCTAAATAATCACCCACCTTTGTCGTTATCAAAATAATATTACCTCTAAAACTACATATTAATTACCCACTCTGCCAATATAAAAGAAAATATGAAATAACACCCTGAATTTGTACATAATTGCTCGCATTTTCTATTTGGATGGATAATACCAAATATCCCTTTTAATTTATATTTAAATTGTTCACCTTAGTTATTATGATTGATAGTATAATGAAAATAACCCCTCAAAATTATATTAAAATCACCTACTTTTGCAATCGATCAAAGATTATCTAAATCAATTAAGCATACATATAAAGTAGCAAGATTTTCTATTATAAAAAACTAAATATAAAAATAGATCTATATATGTTGTACTGTAACACATAATACATTTAAGATTCTAACCCGTGCGTCGCACGGGTTGATTGACTAGTTTAAAATTAATGTATAACAGTTCACCGTCTATCTATATATATATATATATATATATATATATATATATATATATATATATATATATATATATATATATATATAAACCTATAATGTCTCATAGAAGTGAAATCAATATTAAAGATTCATGATTACCAGAGAAATGGCTTTTAGGCCCGAAAGAAAGTTACAACCGGTACAGATGAAAGAATCAGTTGGCCTGTTCGCTGCAGCTATTTGGTGCTGCGGCTGCAGCTATAGCTGTTAATTTTCACTGTTGAAGTACTTGCTTTTACTGTTCCAATAGTACCAAAGCAGCAGCAGCCTGCTGCAGCGAACAGGCCCAGTACTGATTAGAAAGGTTTCTATCTCCTGGACAAACCGTATCCTTTAGTATGGGTTGATAATACACCAATCCGTACTAAAACCTTCCTTTTAGTACGGGTTCGTAACACCAATCCATATTAAAATCTCTCCAATCGGTTCTTCTAAGCATTTCAAATAAAAAAAAATAACATTATTTATGCAGTTATATGGGATTGTGTGGGGCAGTGGTAAGAAGAGACTCTACGTAAACGCACAGGTCGTCTTGGTTCAAGCCACAAGGCGTTTACCGATACTTAATGTACGAGAGCATTAGTTGCTAGGACCTATGGAGCTTTTTCTAAGGTTATCCTCAACCTTTGTATAAAAATATTGTCTATAACACTGTTTGACACTGTAACGGTACTGTAGATAGAGAGATAATTAGAATAATGAAGGAATAGTAGAATAGACGAGAGTTTTACTCTATGGTTGGGGATAGTCTAACCGCACACAATTAGGCGAGAGTTTTACTCCGTGGTTAGAGATGGTCTAACCGCACAAAATTATGTGGGGCCACAGTTGAGGTGGAATTAGTAGTTGGGTCTGCTTGGTTCGATGAATCCAAAATAAAGAGTTTAATATGAGTTTTTATAAAAACATTTTTCATCTATCGCACACATTCGCCCTTGCTTGGTTCAATGAATTCAGAAGCACCACAAGCTTTGTGACATGGGCCTCGTTAGCACACGGGTCGGAATAGGCCCAGGCACAAAGCTGTGGTTGTACGTACGTTGCTTGATGCTAATCCATCACCTGTTTTTTTTTTTTTTTTTTTTTTTTAACAAAAGGGCATCACCTGCAGGCACAACAGACAATTATATGTCTGAAACACTAGAAGCATTGACATGGGCCCTCAAGGAGTACGTTGCTTGATGCTAACCCATCACCTGCTGGCACGACAATCAGATGTCTGAAAGTACTAGAAGCAGTAGTTGGTTAATTGACTGTTCAATAATCAGTACTCATCTCCCCGGTGTCCTCCAATTTCGTAAGCACGGTTGTTCGCTGTACCAAAAATTCGCATGTTTTTTCCACGGCTTGACAGCGCCGTCCGAATTCAGTGAAGAGGCGTGCTCTGCCAAGCTGGTAACAGGAGCATATGCATATCCCCTTTCAATTATTCCCCGGCGTCTAGGCAACGGCAAAGGTGTCATCACCCATCCGAGAACCGGTCAGCTCTGCCGATCGATGAAAACGAAGGCTGCTCCTGCTGGGAACAAACTAAAGATTGGAGTCCAGTTTTTCACAGGTCGGGGTCGTGGCGGAGAAACAGGGGCGCAGCGGCGCGTCACCCAGGAGCCAAAAATTCTCGGAGCGGGGCCGGGCGGGAGGGTGCGCCGAGGACCAAGGGCGCCGTTTTGGTTGGCCGCGCGCGGCGTGGCAAACAAGGCGAGCGCAGGCGCGCGGGGTCGAGCTGGAGACAGGGGGCGCAACAGAACACGATTTGCCGATGACAGGGACCGGACCAATGTGTTTTGTATGGCTTGGCTTGGCTCCCATTACCTGCAACCTAGACCGCTGCTGGATTCTGCCCAGAACACGATTAACCTGCTTACTATTTCCCGCTTGGAATTTGGGATCGCTGCTCCACTGCTAAATACTCGATGTTGGAGGTTTTCACGTTGAATGCAAATACTAGACGTTGGAGTATTTGAAGCTTATTTTGAATTAGTATCCTACGAAAAAAAACCATGGCAAGAACTCGAAAGGTGGAAGCACGAGCTTTGGACCTGCGCCATAGTCATCTGAGTTAGTCTCTTTGTGTCTAATACGAAACACCATATTTATTAAAGGTACTGTAGAAAATAACAACCGTGAAAAGGGATATGCTCACTGGTATAAGAGATTAATCGCAAAACACCGAGTATTTTGACGCTAAAGGAAGCAGTACATACATGCACTTGATCCAACTAGCTAAGGTATGAACGTACTAGGGGGATGCTCTAGATCCCCTAGAGGCTACCTGTAGGCCATAAAGAGGCGGGACTTGGGCCGCGCCGTGCTGGTATGACCCGGCTTTCTCGTGCTTCGTGTTCCATCGTGACGTATTTGATTGGTATGTCGTGCCTATCGTGCCGTGCTTTACGTGCTCAACATATTTTAAAGTAGTCACAAGCACGGCCCATGGTACGTCGTGCCGCCATCATGCCGTGCTAGGTTAAGATCCGGACGTTATAAATTTTACTAGATCTTATATATGACCTACCTAATTTAACGTGAATGGTGAAAATTTAAAAGAAAAGCTAGAAAAAAAACTAAAATGATCAATGTTTCTCTTTGTTTTTCAATATAAATACTCACAATGTCGTATTATCGTGCCGTGCCGTGTGGTCCATCGTGCCGTGATCCTAGGCACGACACGGCCCTCGTGTTCGTGCCGTGTCAACACGGCCCAAAAATTATCGTGCCGTGCCATGCTTTGGGTCGTACCAAAATGCTGTGGTTCGGGTGGTCCCCATATAGCATGGCCCAGTCTCAGCTCTACCCATATCCGAGTGCTGAGGCGATTACATATGGAAGCGGAGGTGGTTGACGGAGACTGGATCACGTACTGTCCGTCTCCATCCATCTGCCGGGCCGGCCGCGCTCCCAGCGTCGCTCCGCGGCCAGGCGTGGGCGTCACAAGCCACCACCACTTGCATTTATCAGTGAAAGGGTCACGACGCTCCCGAGTCCCGTCTCCCCCGTCCTCCGTCCCCGCGCCTCGGCTCCGCATCATTTACCGTGTCCCAGACGCAGACGCGTACGTCTCCGTGCTCCACTTCCATTCACCGCGCCACCCAGCCGAGCTTTTTATATCAACTCCGCTCCATTCCACCACCCCGTCCAGCTGCGAGCTCAGTGCGCTGCAAAAACCACGCGCTCTGCTCGCCCGTGCCCACTCTCCAAGCATGGAGCCGGCGCCGACGGCATGCAAGAAGCCGGCGACGGCGCTTCCCCTCCCGCTGCCGCCGGCGCTGCTGCTCGTCCGCGCGCGGTCGCGGGCGAGCCGGGCGGCGGACCAGCACGACGCCGCCGCGGCGCGGTGGCCGGCGCCGCCGGACACGCCGCCGCGCCGGTCGCCCGTCACCGTGCCCTTCCTCTGGGAGGAGGCGCCGGGCAAGCCCAAGGCCGCGGCGCCGGGTCCCGTTCTAACTGCTAAACAAGGCGGCGGCGGTCAGGAGGACAAGGCCCAAGCGGAGGAGGCGCCGCTCAGGCTGCCGCCGCGGCTGCAGCGCGTCGCGCCGTCGCCCGCCGACGCCTCGGCGACCTCGCTGCCCTCGCCCACGTCCGTGCTCCAGGGCCCCTACTACGGCTGCGCCGGCGGCGGCGGTGAGAAGAAGAGGCCGGCGGTGGCGGCGAGCCGCGTCGCCGCGTTCCGGAGGACGCCCAGCGCCGGCGCCGCGCTCTTCTCCCGCGCCCGGAGCAAGCTCGCGGCCGCGGGAGGCGGCAAGAACAGAGGCGGCGGGCATGGCCGTGGCCTTGAGCCCGACGCCGCGCCGTGGGGCTCGCCAGCGGCGTCCTCGTCCTCCGCCGCGTCGTCCCTGTCTGCCAGCTGCTTCGGCGACGACCATGGACACCGCCGGCCTGGCGAAGGCCACGACGAGGAGTGCTCCGAGGAGGACGACGGCGCCGCCGCCACGGGGTATGTCAGGATCACCAGGTTCAGGAGGAACCGGAGCCTCCCCACCATCGTCACCACGTCGCACCTCTGGGTATGCATCCTCTCATCTGTTTACTACTTCACCTTGTCGCCGATCACGACGGAATTTATACGTAGCTACACCCATGGTCATCACCTGGTATGACATAGTAGCGCTAGCAGAATTTAATGGCAAACAGCCCCTGTCAAGTGTAAAAAAAAAACAGCCCTTATCAAAAAAAAAATTGAAAAAAGAGGTTTTTATCTCTGATTTCCACCATGAACCTCCATGCCGTTTATTTGACGTTCAAAACCGTTTTCTCTGTAGGATGTTCATTTCGCTATCGAAATGTGAACACACTTTTTGTTCCCGTGGAGTTGTTACGAATCACACCCGTACTTCAAATCTGAATCCAACCCCCTTTTTCTATGTCAGAACTCAGAACCGATTTTGTGTAAAATGACCATGCACGCAGCATATCCAATGCCTCTATCATTGTGCCAACAAAAATTCAACTCTCATGGGTTTTCCACAAAGCACAAATCAACTGTTTGGTGTTTGGATCATTTGCTGTTTTTATAAATAAAATTAAGTAAAACACCTCAACCAAACCCTGTATGCAATAATCAAACCCTTGACATATGCCCACTTCCTTTTCAGTCAGTTTCATTCCATCATATCTACTCCGTTGAAAAACTGTAGTAGCCCATCAATTCCTGCCGCTAGTATATACTATCTACTATCTAGAAAAGAAACGCTGAACTCGAGTTCAAGCCCATACACAAACACAAGCCAAGCCATTTTCTTGACAACTCTGACCGTTGATGAATTCTCAGAAAAGCCTTGTTAGGTTATTGGATTTTTCAAGTTCTTACATGGTCCGTTGCAACAGAAATAATCCTACTCCATGGTTCGTGTCCATAATTAAATAACTTAAATTATGTACTATAGTATCTCGTATATATATGTATATCAAGTAAATAAATCGGTATTCAGAACTTTGGTCGCTTCCAAGTTGTAGGTCCTTACGTCTAGTAAACATTTTGCTCTTTCAGTGCCTACACATAATGGGCTTATACGACAGAATGATAGCTCTGTTCAGCTGATCATATCCATGATATATTGTTTGGAACCTCATCATGCTGCAATGCAAATTGTTGGCAGGCAAGCATCCGCAGGAGCGTCAAGCAGATGACTCCATGGAGCTAGAATAGAAGCTGGGGCGACGACGACGCTGACGAAAGTACTCGCCTACCGACACAAACTGCAAATAATTGGGAGCGCTAAATCAAATTGCAGCTTTGTGGTGCCCCGCCTATGGAGATTAGGATTTAGGAAGTGTACAGTACAGTAGTGCTCAATGTAACTAGCTACTCCTACAAAATTAAGACTAATGCTCTGTTGCAACCGGGAAACGGCAGTGCGTAGCACAGTAAACGGCAGATGTCACAAGAACCAAATAAAAGCTTGCGTTGCGATCTCTCCATGCCATCATATCAGAATTGGTTTTTATGTGTATATCGTCCTGTGGCCGTGGCACTGCTATATACGATGATGGTGTATGGTGTCTGTATCAGTATTGCATCTCTCCAAGGATGGCTTGGTGTTGCAGGCCTCCATCAGGAAGGTTCGTGGTCCACCTCTTTTTTGCTGTGTGGACTAGTGCACTACCATATATGGAGAGAGAAAAGGACCAGCAATACGATATCAGAGGTTCAGAGCACTAAAATCCTATTAGGTGATTGGCCTATGGGCCTATGGAACAATAGACATCGATTGGTTCAAAGGTGAGATACAGTTGAGATATAT
Organism: Paspalum notatum; assembly: GCA_022530915.1. NCBI lineage: Eukaryota > Viridiplantae > Streptophyta > Magnoliopsida > Poales > Poaceae > Paspalum > Paspalum notatum. Next base: position 20,366,300 of record CM039686.1, read on the forward strand.
GCTCTTCTCTAGAGATGGTGAGTGTCAATATAAATTGAGAAGCTTTCGATCGAGTTGGGATTCAGCTCGTGTTGCTTATGACTAACTGAAGACGTAGTGGTGGCAGGGTCAGGGAAACGTGCATCTTAGCTTTGGGTGCGTAGGCAATAGATGGGGCATGACCGTCGCCGGCAAAGGGTGAACATCGATGAAGGTCTGCGCTGATGCAACATGGATGGTCGAGGGACAGCAAGGAGGCTAGGGAGTTATAGTGTCCATCCACGAGTAGATCCGCTTGCATCCGCAGTCCATACTGAGTCTGTTTAATTAAGGTGCATTGTTATGTCTATTTTGAAGAGTTTTTAGGCAATCCAGGTCTAACAACATGTGGTAGAACTAGTGCCCTCTAGTGGAGCATGTTTATCTAATTCGGAGTATTGTGTTTGGTGTACATACCACATGCCCAACCACACTAAAAAGCTTGATCAGCCACACTACCTATGCAGGCCAGCTCCTCTCACTTGCACTAGTCTGGTTGGCTACGGGTACGGTGACGGACCAGTAACCAAACATTGGATCTTACACTATCCTACAACATATAAGACTTAATGCAGACAACCAAACACACAAAGAACACATAGGATAGTAAAGAAGGGAACATTGACCAAGTCAAGGCCGACATCAAGATGAAATCAAGGCACAAGCGTGAATGACTTAGAGATGGCCAGAGCGAAGGACAGTGCATGGTAAACATGTGTAGATATCAGGTGAAAATTGTGTAGGTGCTACGTAGGCGAATCTAGGGTTAGTTTTTTTTTATTGTTTTTCACATTTTTCATTAAGTACGTATGTAGATGAGAGTAACCAACCAAGACAAGGGTTGAGACCCAACAAGGCCACCAAAAGGGAGAGGAAAAAGAGAGAAAAGAAAGAAATACACAAGCAACCAAAGAAGATGAGGAAAGAGAGGCTACAAAAATCTCTTTCCGCGGAGGAATTTAGAGAAGCCAACATGACTCCACAACCCCGCTTCCTCGACCACCAACTATGCTAAGGCAACATGTTGAAGAGCCTCTGAAAGGATCAAGATGCCCAAGATGGGGAGGGAGGGGGGTTGAATGAAACTTCTAATTTCACCCTAGTGCCTAAACATGTGTGTCTAGAGTTCTACACGATAACAAAAGTTTTGCAACCTAGAGCCAAGCATGCAATTCTTGGAATGTAAATGCGAAATGTAAGAGAGCAAAGAGATGACACGACGATCTTTTTCCCGAGGTATCGAGAAGTCACGATTCCCGTCCAATCCTCATTTGGTGCCCCTCGCGAGGCTTTGCTCTCGTGGGCTCTTCGCAAAGATCCCGGCCCCAAACCTCGCAGGGAGAGGGGTTGGCAAAGTGGTTCTCAAAAGAACCAAGCTACCTCTTGACCTTCGCAAAGATCAAGTGCTCTCTTCAGGATGCTCTTCTCCACTCCGGAACGGTGAGCTCCAAACCTCGCACAATGCCTTCGCAAAGGCCTTCTGCTTCTCCCACAATCTCCGGGGAGCTCGTGGAAGGCACGACTCGCAAGCCGTCTAGGTGATCGTCATCACCAAGAGTAACAAGCCTTGGTCTTCACTTGACTTAACTTCAACTCAAGAAGTTCTCTTTCTCAAGTCTCTTGCCCCAAAGCTCTAGAATTTGTGTGGAAATTGTGCTTGGGTCACCTTTGTGTGTATGTAGGTGTTTCTTGGTCGCAAAGGTATGAAATGGAGCGAGGGTGAGCCCTTTTCATAGAGGCTAGCTCAAAAACTAGACGTATTGTACGAAATACATTTTTCTGCGTTCCCACCAGACAGTCCGGTGCTTTATACTTTCAAATCCCCTTTTTCACGCCATGGGCTGTAAGAGCCACCGAACGGTCCGGTAGTGAACCACCTAATGGTTCGGCGGTGTGTTTTTAGCACAAGCCTTTAGTCTAGAACGTCCGTCGGATGGCACTGGACGGTCCGGTGGGCTATAAAAGCCCTGGGACGCCCTAGACTTACCCTTAGTCCAAAACGTCCTACTCATGCCATCGGACGATCTGGTGGTGAGCCACCGGACGGTCCAGTGGTGTATAAAACATGATTTTGAGCGCTGTTTTGGTATGAAGTCTTAGAGAAAACTTTTCGAGGGTTTTTTTAATTCAAACAACAGAGGTGAGTGTGTTTTATGACATTTTAGTATGTTTGAGCTTTAGAACTAAGATGCACTCGAAATTGAGAATAACTTAGAGTGAAGTGCATCGCGCCACTCACCTTGCCTCCCCTTGATAGTACAGCTTATGTAGAAACTAACTAAGAAACCTCTAAGCACCCTTCTTTCAACTTTGCGGCACTTAGAGCTAACAATCCTTGATCTTCTCTCTAGCTCAAACAAACTAAAGCCATCCTTCATGAAAATTTGGAATGAGGGGTCTCTTTTGGTCAACTAATGAGCACGATATTAAATATATTTCCTTCATGTTATGAACTCATTAGTAACATAAATAAGTTGTCATTAATCACCAAAACATCTACCTCTTAGGGTCATGTTTCTCACAGCCTCCCTGCTAAAAATCATGTTGTTCCTCTCTTTCCACAAGCTCCAGAAGACTAGGATGACGAAGCCCTTCTTGAGAGGTAGCGAAAGGCTTTTCCGATGAAGATGGTGCCAAGTGTTGTAAGCCAAAGTGACGAAGGCTCCTAAACCATGTCTCCCAATGAACACACCCGAGAAAAGAAGATGATCGATAGTCTCACGTTCTTGAGTGCAATGGGAACAAGCAGTATCATCATGCAGACCGTGTCTAAAGTGTCGGTCAGAGGTGTAGCAGCGCCCGAGTGTGAGCCAAAGAAAAAAAGACACTTATTGGGTTCCCTAGTGTTCCGCAAAGTAGGAATCCCTGCCTAAAGAAAAATGATCTATGTTATCTATCAGATGGTTGTAGCAGTGCGGCTTCTGGCGTGAGTTATTTTGATGGAAGACTTCAAAAACAAGATCTGTTGCAAACTGATTGCCAAACATAGCCGTCCCAACATTAAGATGTTGAGGCTGATAGATGATCAAAATCTGCATTCAACAAAAAAGTTTTCATCATCTAGTAAGAAAGGCCCAAAATTAGCTGGCAGAGCAAGAACCATATGTGGATTGACCGCAGTCTCTGGGTTTCCAACTATGGTATATTCAACCATAGGATTTGCATTATGATCTGGTACCATGACATTAACAAATGAGTTAGAAGAGAGTTCCCATTCATTAAAAGGAGAAAATGTGTTGGCCTAGGCCTAGCTAGGCCTAATAACAATCAATGTTCTAATCATCCATTTGCGGCTCATTGTTGGATTGCCCATGTCCAAGTTCGCCATTTAGATCAACTACTTTCCCTTTAGCAAGAGCTAGACCGTTGTTGATGGCACTTAATCATGTCAAACCTTATACTGCAAATGACAGTATCAGTGTGGCCTTTTTCCAAGATGAGTGTCAAGGGTTTTGATTCATGGAAAACTACTATTAATCAAGGATTAATCAATTACTAACTAGCTCTAACAGATCTAACAGGCTTAAGATAAAAGGGATAATCTAATTACAAACTAGGTCTACAACTAGACTATAGCATCAAGTAGATCAAAGTCAAAAGCTAAGCAAGAACAAGCTAGATCAAGATGAGCTAACATGGCAAAAGGATTAGCAAGAGATGTGAGACAAACTTCTTTTAAACCAAGAACCACCTTGAGCACAGATCTAACGTGAAACATAGAATAAAAATGAATATCATGAGCTTGTTGAAACCTTCCTCTCCAACCACATGTAGAGATGAAGCATATCTAAGCATGAGCAGATTCAATCAACCAAGGTAAAAATATTTACGAAAGGACATGTGGATATATCATCCTGGCTAGCCACATGTAGAGATGAAGCATTGCAAAGGCATGGATCAGAGATCATGTATAAACAACATCGCCAAATGACAATTTCATTGATCGAACTTAAGGTTTATCAGAGCTAAATAAGAAGAACAGAGAGTTTACTCCAAAAACATCATGATCTCGAAGAACAAAATTGTTTTATTCATTGACTTAGAGCACCTCCTTGAAGATGAACACGAAACTCCCCAAGATGAGCCTAGGTCAGCTGACCCTAGGGTTAGGCTCGGCCAAACTGAGGTCTTCCTTCCTCATCTCGCTTAACCCTTTTGCTGAGAACTTCTTGACTGATCTTGCAAAGTTGGACCCTAAACTCTAACTTTGGAGCTCTATGTTCTTCGACTTGGATGCCTCTACCTTTGGGAGGCCTTGGTTTTATACCCTTGAGGATGCTCTATACATAGAAAGTCTAAGGTCACTTTGGGATGACTTCTATGATCTATTTCCATGTATTTCCATGTCTCATGTAAGGTTTTAGCTTGTACATGATGTATCTTGCTTGGAGATGAAGTTGAAGTCTTGTCTCTCCCGAAATCCCATTTTCCTTATTCTGGACCTTTAATATTTTGACCTTATCTTCCTCATCTGAAGTCCACATAATACAAGTTTGAACTATAAATTGTAGACCTCAAAAAGATCTACAACTTTAGTATTCAAACCTTTTTCATTTGACATTGTTAAGGTCAACTTGGATTGATCTTGTGATAAACCTTAGATTGATCTTGTGATAAATCATCTTCTTTGTACTCAAGCAATCCTTGGCTTTTGGAACCTTCTCTACTACTGGGCTTGGGCCTTCTTGGGCATTGTAAGGAAAATGGGCCCTAAACCTTGTGCTTAGTTCCTTAATGTGATTTTAGTGGTTGAAGTGACAACACATACCATGGGACCAATATTTGTGTACAAGTGTCTTTGGTTAACTTCCTTAATATGATTTTTGGACACAACGTTCAACAAACTCAAGACCACAGCGTTCCACGCATCGCACGGTCCAATGGTGCCACCATCGGACGGTTCGATGGTCTCAACGGTCGGCTGAAGCTCCAACGGTCGACTGCAACTGCTAGTTGGGTGCACGCATCGGACGGTCCGATGGTTCCACTATCGGACGATCCGATGGTCATGATAGAGCAGATCAAGTTGCTCCCAATGGCTTGTTTTGAGGCTTGGCCTATATGTACCCCCATGACCAGCCTCCACAGTGTGTTTTGAGACTCCTGAGCTAACACAAGTGTTGAGGCACCACCTTGATCCATCCAAAGAGCCGAATACACACATTTTGAGGCTGACCACCTCAAGAGCTTATAGACACATCTCGGTATAGCAAGAGCTTGCTTAGGCTTAGGCCTCTTTGTCTTCTCCATGCCTGCATGCATGACCTTGGTGTATCAAGTGCGGTTGTAAGTCTTGCAAGACCCTCCGGAGTGTGGAGTGGCTGCCACCATCTTCTGAGAGGGAGGAAGGCCCTCGGCGGTTTGGCCAAAAGCTTCCCATAGTGGAGACGGCGGGGTAGGTCCGCGAGAAGGACTCGGAAGACCCCAACAGCCCCGACACTCCTCTACCCTTGCGTGGGCGAGGCCGTAGTTCAAAACTATGTGAGAGAAGGGCTTGTGTGAGTGTGTACCGAGGATATCTAGAAACCCGACCGGGGTTGCTTGACTTCCGCGAAGTCACTTTGGCATCCCCCACCCTTGCGTGGGCGAGGCCGCACTCCTTTGAGGATTGCGCGAGAGCAAAGCCTACGGGGGCACCTAACGAGGAGTAGGGGGTGAGACGGCACGTTGGCTTCCACGAACTTCGAGAAAAAAATCGCTGTGAAATCATCGTGTGCCATCGCCTTCATCGTCAATGGGAGTTTGCATTCTCTACCTACCTTTTAGCTTTCGCATTTATATTATTGCAATTGTGTGCTTACTTTCCTAGACTAGATTGATAGGTTAGTTTTTAGGTGGAACTAGGTTGCAAGACTTGGCCACGGTAGAGTTAGAAATACTTAGCAAAACCATAGTGCACATAGCTAGATTTACATTGCATATGTTTTGCTTAATAGTTGTAGTTTTCAGAGAGCCTTAGTTTTGGAAATCCTAATTCACCCCCCCCTCTTAGGCGTCGGTCCAACCTTCAGGCTTCAATTGTTCTTCTTTTATTGATCAAGTCACCTCCTTGAACTTGTAGCACTGGGTCTTACTGTGAGCATGCCTTCGTATTTGTTGCATTTTATCCTCTTTTCCTATGATTTTTAATAAAGCATAGAAACCAAAGGCATATTCCAAAACAGGGTTAATGTTAGCAAAATGTGAATCCAATATATGATTTATCTCTCAAAACACAAGGAAACACCTCCAAAATAGGAGATAAATATCGTCATTGGTCTAGTTTACAATGCCATAGTTGATAATATGATTAAATTCTAGTTGAATTTTACAAAAGATTTTTAACAAAACAATTTCAAAGTTTCATCATATTTGATAGGCTTTGATTATTTTCTTTGTAGTTTTTAAATCCCAAAACTTTGGTACTTATGCCTCTCCAGTAGCCACTGTAAGGAAGATGGTACCTAAGTCTTGTGCTTAGTGTGATTTTGGTGGTTGAATGATAACAATGACGTTTGAAAATAATGTGTTTGCTAGTATATTTATTTAAGTAGGGATGTAAGGGATAGACTTGTGGAATAAATACCTCAATCGACTGATAAATAGCAAAAGAGAAGACATTGAAGATCAATAATAAGATCTAATAGACATCAAGCAAAGAAGCACTAGGAACACCAAACAAGAATTGTGAGGACTGGACAGTTCGAAGTCTAAAAGATAATAAGGATCAAATAGTCTCGCTTTTACTGGTCAGTGGAGGAAGCCCTAAAAATCAAAGTCTAGTTAGTTGGTCAATTGAACAAATCAGATAGTTAGTTGCACCTCTAACTGTATGGATCAGACCATCATTGCAGAAGAAGAGAAAGGCAGATGAGACACGTAGGGTCGACTATCCACCAGACAGTGACCGGACAACATTTCAGAAAAAGCTAAGAAGTGAAGCCCAGGTCAAATATACTGAATGATGATGCACCAAACAACATTACAAAGAAGGCTAAAGAAGTTGAAGGCAGGGCTAGTTGAATTGACCGGACAATACAAAGCAACCCTTTCGGATAGTCGATCAGACAATGCCAACGACTAGTTCAATAGTACAATGGACCGGACTATGTGATGTGTAACATATTGCTGAGAAAAACTATCCAGTCAGTAGTAATTTTGTCAGCAGCAGTCCAAAAAAACTAATTGGCTCTTGGACACTATATAAGCCACCCCACCCAGTCATTGAAACTTGTTGGAGGTGAGAAACATCAGTCTAGTGTTAAGATATTCTTAAGAGCTCAATTAATCATCCAAAGTGCTTAAGAATCACATCAAGGCATAACTTAGTGCTTGGTAGGCCACTTAGCATATAGCTTTTGGCTGCGACAAAGATGAGTGACAAGGTTTGTGTGCCTTTTGCTTCCGGCGCTTGTGCACACCATCTTTATAAGTGTAGTTCTTACAAGTCTTACGAGACCCTATCGAGCGTGGATTGCTCGCCACCTTACTTGTGAGTGGGGGTAGACTCGCAATGTTTTGTCAGAATCCTACCATAGTGAAGGCGGTGGAGAGGATCCAAGAGAAATTTGTGAAACTTTCCGCTTGTGTGTGGGCAGAGCAATGACTATCCACAGAGTTACCCTAGAGGAAACCTGGCCTTTGAATGGGCAACCTTGCCCTGACTAAGGAATAGCAAGTCCCTTGCGAGGGGCTCTAACGACAATCAAAAGGAGGGATTGCATGCCTTCTCCATACCTCGATAAAGAAATTATCAAGTCATCTTCATCACCATGAGTTTGCTCTTCTACCATACACTATTTACGTTCCACATTTATGTTTTTAGTTGTGCGCTTACTTTTCTAGTTTAGCTTGATTAGCTAGACTATAGTATTGAAACCTAGGTTGCAAGTTTAGTAACATCACTTATCAAAACTTTGAAGCACATGTACATTACATCTTGCATAGAAAACCCTAATAAGATTGTACTCCAAAGTCTAAAAAATCAGTGAAGTATTAAAATTTAGCCAGTACAGTGTGTATGTGGCCCAGTTATTAGGATCAAGCCAATAAAATTTTGGAACATGGCTGTGCTGATGACATATTGCTTCAAAAATGTTTTGAAGAATCAACTGTGTTCAGAGTTGCTCATGATCCAGATAACTGATGCAATAATACTATTAGTCAAATTATCAGTTTTTTAAATGTTCGATTGCTCAATAGTTCAGTCTGGAAGCAGCAGGAAAAATTGTTAAAGTTGTACCTGTAAGACTGTAATCGTGTCATCCATCCTTTTGATGCTGCCAAAGAGTTTTCCATATTTATAGGGCATTAGTTTAGACAGTAAATATCTTGTTGTAACATATATACATGGATACTCTAGGCCCTGCGCTATCAGGATCATCAACATGCAATAGTGGCTCCAAGGGGATAATATGCTTCACCTATTATCAAATCGAGGAGCAGAATCGAGAAGTTACCGAATTTAACCATTTTCAAGAAAGAGTAAGAAATCATTCAACCATTTTCAAGAAGTCATGTTCATAGACTTAGGGTTAGTACTATATAGTATATTCACATGCCAAAGGGATGGATCCTTACTGTATATACTAACAGAAACCAAAATACGACTGTTTTTTTTCCATCCCTAGAAGGATTGGATTGAGAAATTCTTTTATAGTACTAGTATGCAAGCTGCTTGATGTCGTTTTAGTAACCAAAGAAACCGGTGCTCTGGCCATGGCGGTCAGCATCAGCACTAGTTGGTGCTGGCGGAAGCAGCTGTCGACGATGGTTCTGGGCAAAGCTGTACACGTGATCCTGATCCATATCCATGGCGTTCACTACAGCCGCCGCCCTCCTCCGCTTGTAGCTCTCCTTGAAGCAGGCCTGCCGCAGCTTCTTGGTCCGCTCCGTGAGCTCGATCGACGGGTCCTCCTCCATGAGCGCGCAGTAGGTCTCCAGCGCCAGGAGCTCCTGCTGCACCGCCGCCGGGGGCATCCCGTTGCCCATCTCCTGCACGCGCGCCCACCATTTTCATCCATGATCAACATGCAACCATTCAACTTGAGAACGTCGGACATATATGAAGATGATCACCTGGACGTTGAGAATGAGGGACTTGAGGCTCTTCATCTTGCGGTGAGGCCAGCGCGCCACGCCGAGCTCGCGGCAGCGCTTCTTGAGGACGGTGAGCCCGACGTTCATCTCCCTGGCCGCCCTGGTGATGGGCATGTAGAAGTACTTCCTCAGGTCGTCGAAGCCGATGTGGTCCAGCCTCGTCTTCCCAGGCGCCGGAGCTGAACGACGGTCGTCGCTCCGCCTTGCTCCACGCAGCCGCGGCACGAGCGCAGCGGCGACTGACCTTGCTGGCTGGCTGTGCTCGCCATGGCGATGATGTCTCCTCACGGTGGTGGCCATCTCGAAGCCATTGGAAGCACCTGGCTGGAAGCAGCGGTCCTCGATGGCCATGATGGGCGGCTTCTGATCAGCTTGGACGTCGACGATCGCGTTCTGGATGGCATTCGCGGTGACACCGGCGGCGCCGGGTTGGTGATTTGCCGCCGGCACGATCGTCGGCTTGCGCTCCTCGGCGTCGTTGCCGAATGCCTCCAGATCAATGTCGCTGAAGGGCAGCTGCAGGAGCGCGTCGTCGAGGCCCGCCGTCGCGCCGTCCGCGGGGACGGCCGGGAGTACTTGACTGGACGACCAGTACTGATCGCCCACGACCGCCGCCGGCGGTGCCGCAGAAAACATCGGCAGGTAGTCGCCCTCGTCCTCCGCCCTGCATGCAGATTCATTAGCAGCAGTACACAGTAAGGAAGACGTCGTCCTGAACTCGACATGATTTGAAGCTCCATGATTAAGTGTTGGGGCGAGAGCGAAAGAGGGTGACCTCAGATTGACCAGAGCCAACGACGACGAGAAGTCTGCTGCAGCAAACGCGCCATAGGATGTTGGGGCTCGGAGTTGAAGATGACTAGGGGGAGGAACAGCGGCGATCGGCAGGCAAATATCCTCCGTCGACGTTCTGAAGAAACAGCAAGGAGGCGGCGGATGAAGATAGATCGATCGAGCTGCGTCCGCCGAATCACAACAATACGACCGATCGGGCTTGGGCGCTCCACAGTACACTGACCTCACGGCGAGCGACGGCGAGCACAACGGCGGCGAGATGTACTCCAGCATGTGGTGGCACCAGTCGGCGCCGCCGTCGTCGAACGGCACCATCTCCATTGCCGGCCGAGATCGCGAAGCAAGAACACCACAAGGATATGCACGCGCGCGGCACCAACAAAGATCAGAGCTAAAAATCAATTAAAGATGGAAGGAATATCCCAGTATAATATGGTAACACTACTATATACTACTGGATCGGGAGATGATGATCAGATTCAGATAGAAGATGGAGGACGATGTGAACGTGCGCAATCAGCGTGAGGAGCGAGAGCACGCATGATGGGAATTGGGAAATTAAAGGGGAAGTGGAGCAGTAATTGCTCGGAAATTTTCGATGGAGATCTTTTGGGTTCGAAACTGATCCAGGGCATTAAAACTGGGCACTCTGCATTGCATGCGCGCATGCAGGGATAGTGGTGGTGGCACGCGCGTTGGCGCTGCTTCCCGAGCCGATCCCTCCCTCGGTCTCTCCACATATCTGCTGCGTCGTCGAGACTCGAGACCACCCAACTCGCTCTCGCGCGCTCGTATTCATTGATTCGCCGGCGGCGCTTGCAGAGCGAAACGCTCTCGATCGACAGGATCATTCACTCCTTCGGTACTCGTACTGATGATCCGCATTTACTTGTATTAGCAGTCATAATTGTATCTACACGCGTGACCTCTTCCTTCCTGATGTTCCTTGCCGCTACTAGTACCAGTTCTGTTATTAACGCGCAGTAGTAGTACACATCGTTTCACTAGATCAACTTTTTTTTTCTAGGATGAAAGATAAACAACAATCAGAATGTAAGCCTCTTCTAACAATAATCAGAATGCAAGCATATATCTCTCAGAGACGGAGCTAGTAGGGGGACCAGCGGGGCCATGGCTCCCCCTATGATTGAGAAAAATTTTCAAATCCTCCTAAATATTATGTGGGATTATTTCTTAAGTTTATGGCTCCCTCTAAGTCCCAAATGCTCCATTTGAATTAGATTGGATGCATATACATGTGCACAAAACATCAAGGTAGAGGCTTATATTCCTAAGATATCATACCTTTTTTATGTTGGTTTTTCTCACACTCAATTGTGTAAAACAATATCGGCTTATGAATTTGAAGTGAACATGACAAGGATCTTTTATTGACTTCGTTATTTTCACTTGTCATTTATATCTTAAAAAACCATAACATTAGATAACATGAGAACATTTTGCAAAAAATTTACTTGGCACCCCTCATGAAAAAAATCCTGGCTCTCTATTTTATCGTGAGCAGGGCGACAATCAAACAAAGATGTTCATAGACTAGCTAGAGGTTCGATTTATGAATCCATTGCATTGGACGCCATCTATGGCTTGTAACTCCACCTCCGGCCCTCCAGGTGCCTGTGCTTCTCGCTCTCCAACTTAATAATGGCCCTGTTTGGATACGCTTTTCTGTAAATCGATTATCTGGAACACAGGTTTTCTTAAGAATCCACTTTCCTCAGAATCTAAGCGGGCAAAATCACAGCGTTTGGATACCTCGATTATGGCAAAATCACAGCTCTTCCTCGGCGGCGGGTAGGAGGGCCGCGGTGGCCGGCGCCTACGGCTCCGCTCGGCGGCGGGGCGCCCACGCGGAGGCGGAGGCGCCGGCGTCGGTGAGGCGGAGGCGGCGCGGATCTTGAGGCGGCGGCGGCTGGGCGTGGGACGAGGCAGAGGCGGACGATCGGCCCGGCGAGGAGGACGAGCGCCTCCGCTCTTCTTCGGCGACCCAGGCGAGGAGGCGGCAGCGTCCAGCAGCTTCGGCGACAGGCAGCGGAGGCGGAGGCGACCCAGCAGCAGAGGCGGAGTCCTGGCGGACCGGCGGAGTCCCGGCGAGGAGGCGACTTGCCGGCGTCCTGGAGTCCCGGCGACGCGGGCCGGCGGATACCAGAGGGTGGGGAAGGGTAGATCCGGCGGAGGAGGAGTACCAGGCGGCGGCGGACGCAAGCCCCGGCCGCCGGTGGCCGAAGATCCCAGGCGGCGGCGGCCCGGAACCCTAGCTCAGGGGTCGGGTCGGACGGGAGGGGCGAAGGAGAAGCGCTCGCGTTCTGAGAAATGAGGGTCGGGGGCTGCGTACGGGGGAATCCTCGTTTCTACACGGGCTAGGATTTCGGGGGAAGTGGGCTTACCCCTGAATCAGCCCGTTTGGCCACGATTCTCGCGATGGATCAGCGAGAATCCGCTTTTAATCGGATCCAAACAGGGCCAATATACAGAAGGAGAGGATTCTCAAAACAAAAAAATCTCTAAGAGTTTCCTAAAACTTATTGGGCCTAGAAAAAACCCTAATTTTCTCTCCAACAAAAACTGACTTCATCCAATGGGCATTCCTTGCAATCTACTATTTATTTGCGAGAAGCAATGCCGTCCGACATGGTCGCTGTGGTCCCTTTACAGAATTACACTATAAAAGAGCGAGTTGGGTGGAAACCTTTTTTCACCTGTGAAAACCAACATGTACCCCGCACAATGGCCCCACTGCGCAGGCCGGAAGGGATTGGAAAGGGGTGGAAAGGGGTGAAAAACGATAGAAGAAAAATGTTTCATCCGCTTTCTTCATTTTTTTCTCACCTAAATTTCTACCCATACCCACACTTGTTTTTTCCTTTTATTTCCTTCGTTTCGTTGGAAAGGTTGGACGACAAGAGCCTTGCGTTGATTTCGTTTGCCACTTTCCTAATTCTAATTTTTCCTTCCCATGGGTGACCTTCCCAGATCAGGTCGAGATCCCAGGCCCCAGCCCGGCCACCTGCACCACCGTCCTGCCTCCCGGGCTTCCGCGACCTACGCCGCCTCCACGCTCTACGCTCTCCGGCGTACTGCGCCACGCTGGCACCCCGCCCCGCACTGCTCCGCACCTGGCACCCCGCGCCCGTCCCTTCCCCGCCGCTCGCCCCTCCCACGGCGCCCGACCCCACGCCACTCCGTGTCCGGCTCCCCATGGAGAGGCGGCCTTCCCCGAATCGGCGTCCGTAGTGGAGCATGCGCCCGGCGGCCCGAATTGGCGCCCGTAGTAGATCACCATCCGCCTACTCCCTTCCCGCCTCCTCCACCCGATGGGGTGGCGACCAAGCTCCATGTGCAGGCGACGAGGAGTGGAGGCAAGGAGAAGCTCTTGGGTCGGTGACTCCGCGGTTGCGCACTCCTGGGTCGGCCGCGGCCGAGGTGGCGCAGGTGCTACTAGAGACGGCCACGCCCTCGTCGCCACCCACATCGCCGAAGAGGACGCGCTGCGCCAGTGCTCTGTGGCACTTGACGCCGACATCCGACGCCTCCAGGGCTCACTCCACACCCTCAAACCCTCCACGTCGACAAGGTCCGCGCCTTCGATCTCTACCGCCACCCATCCTCCTCATCGTCGTCAACCTGCTTCGTTCGTACTGTACTGTTATTCAGATCCCGGTTAGCTTGGCAATGCAAATCAAAAGTTGCGCCTCGATCGATCCTACAGTGCTTGGAGATGCCCACGTGCTGGATTAATACAGCCTAATTGTTTAGACCTATTGTGCTGTCATGCTGCACACATGGCAGTTTACACCGAGCCCAATGATGTTCTAATTTTCTTGACGCGCATACTGCGTATATACTTTTCAGCTTTCTGGATTCCTGGTTAACGTATGGGCTTACGGTCATATAAGCTGCTACTGAAACAATAGTTGCTTGCTAAATCCTCCAAAAAATCCGTATGCCCTAAGGAGGCTAATGTGCCGCCGTACCACCTCACGTAAAACTCTACGTATCTTTCTACGGATAGACACTTGCAGCACACTCTGATCTTGTTTTAATCTGAATATTTGTGCTTGATGCAGATCGAAGCGGACGTGAATCGTGCCAGGGTAGCAATCACATGTGATGTGGTTTCGTTTCTCCCCAGCAAGAGGAATGGTTAATTATGCTCCACTCCGTCTAGATGAGTATGGATGATTGTGAATGGAAGTGACATTCGTCCACGGTAAGCATCAACAAAACTTCAATACTTGTCTGCTTAAGATATTCAATTTTTTTTACTCCAGCATTTAAGGATGACTACGAATGGCCATTTATAAAACATAGCCCTTTAAGTGTTTTCAAGTCGAAAAAGTTTTTGTTTCTATGGGATGGAATTGTCATCAATATTTATTATCGACCATGTTTCATTTATTTTCGGGTTAATTTTCTTTTTTCAATGCATGCTTCTTTTATCATGGTTAACTACCATATTTTTCAGGTGGATATATCACCACTATCTAGCAATGGTTATGGTTCTTAGTACCGTTACATGGGAACTAAAGGGATAGCCTGATTGTTCTATCAAGCTGTTATGTGGTATTTTTCTTAGAGGAAGCACTGAAGCAGTCCTCGCTTGCCAGCATACCCATATCTTCTGATCTTCCACTGAAACAATGATATTTTCTATAGGGGAGTACAACTTTTCCTGCGATGGATACCAGTGCAGTGCATCTACACAATAGATACCAGCGCTAAAGATTGCGTCCTTGAATAGCTCAAGGAAATGTAAGGTCTTGTTTTAATTCTAGAAAAAAACACTCTCTGTATAAATGATTTGAGTTAGTAGAATAAGTGCCTCTCATACTATTCCAAACGTTACCTAACTAGAATTAACTAGAAATCTAGAATTGCAAAAAAAAAAAGCACGCAAATAAAACATGGTGCTTCGTTGTTCATAGGTCAACGTTGTTTTCCAATTGTCTTGATATCCATTCTCATCCGCACAAATGCCTTCCAAGATTGCGCGAACTAATATTATCTTATCTGAAAGTGGCATGGCATCCTTTGTCCTGTTTGTTACAGTGATACCACATATGGTTCCAGTAATTCATTCATCTTTAAATCTGCAAGAAAATGTGAAACATGTTGTGATTATTTTGCAAATCAGGATTGATTTTGTTTCTCACGTTCTACGTGATTTCGGACGCAGGTACTGAACGGAATTCTTCAATGAACAGATTGGGAAGAGGCGATAAAGATGCCTATTGGTGTAGTACCAGCAAGTACGGATCTTAGTTAAAACACACAACAAAATTCTGAGAGGTACAAACTGGTTTATTCTTGTCATGTGTGCAGGTACAGGAAATGGCATGGCTAAATCATTTCTGCATGCCGCCAGTGAGACATACTCGGTTTTAAAAGCTGTATTTGCCATAACCAGAAGTCATCTCTCTATTCTTTTTTCTTCTATCATGTGCAGAAGTATATTATTCATGGAAATTTCCAGTGGAGAAGCTTATGTAAATAGACTTATCGTTGACAGGTCACAAGCAGTCCTTAGATGTCTGCACCTTTTTGCAAGGGAGACAAAATTCTTTAGTGTATTGTTAATGACCTGGCTATGCAACAAACTTAAAACAGAGTTAGATTCTAATGTAACTTTTCTGATATTTATCCAATTAACTTTTGAGAATAAAAAATGTCTCATGCTTGCTGGCTAATACAGATTTTGAATACCTGATGTCCTACTGAAACTTTTGAGGAAGTTTTGTTCTGAGATCAATACATTCATGGCTTATAATTCAGTGGCCTTCTTCTTCCCCCAAATCCATGATAGTCTACACATATGGAGAACTCCCTCAAAAAAGCATTTATATGCTTCCACAGCTCCCATGTGACTAGGATAAACTAGGAAAATTGAAGCCCTTTCATAACCCCTTGGGAAGGCATTTTACTATTATCTTTATCTATCACTGTTAAGGTTTATCAACTTTCTAGCAATAAATAACTGAACTATGTATAATCTATCGGATTCAGACTGAAGGCCATATCTTCATGGGAAATACACTCTGAATTATAGTTAGAACTTCTCAAGGTGGGCTTGGAATTATAGTGTAGATATCAAGACGTCTCATGCAGTCATGCTCCTATTTATTTGCATACATGAAGCAGAACCCCTTCTTTTTAGATCGATGAAAGTGAGGCTAGAAAAAAAAAGGTTCTTGTCATATTATTTGGCCATTTTCCATTTTAGAAATGACTCAACTGATATGAGGCTCTACTGCCATCTAATGGCCCTGAGATTGTCATGATCCTGTGGTGGATATTCTTCTAGCAAGACTGATGCTGTTTTGTTATTCCTACTGCTTACCTGGAGTTAATTATCTTATCTATCTACTACAGGTATCGATTGAGGAATTGGAATCGGGAATATATTGCAAGCAGATATGCCCCCAACTATGCTCTCTTTTTTTCTTGAAAACAAGCAAGGAAGAAGTGGTCAGTAGTTGACATAAATTGTAGCTCTGAATAATTGTCATAACTAAAACATATAGGATTACTTAACCTATTAGCTTTACTTGTCAAATCCATGTAATATCAGGTATGCATAAGGCTTCCGTATTCTTGAGATATTGTTGTACAAATTAGTGTCTTGCAACGTGTTAGCCATACAAGAAGGTAATTTCAATATGTTGCATGCCACTTAACTGATGCTACTCTGATGGCATTAATTATTTTTATTTGTTTAGATAGGAGCATTTGAATTAAAGATAAAGTTATATTTTACACCCTTGTATGAGCACAAATGCATTGATTGGTAACCTGAGTTACATATATATGTACTTGATGAATTGTTTGTGAAAATACTTGATAGACTTTTTACTTATAATATCTTGAGCACCACTTTCTTTTATTTTTGAGCTATCTCATTCGTTTTGAATTCAAATTAGGCTTGTATTATTCTTATTCTACCAATTCAATTGGAGTAACACAATTTGGGTTGTCGTACTATAGTGGAACTTGTGTTATATTTTTTTAAGAGTGCACGTGAATTATTTCTCCATTTTAAATATTTTTTAGTACAATACGGGCGTGTCGCCCGTGCATATCAACTAGTTTCTATTAATGTACTGGATGATTTTCAGTTGTGTTTTCATTCACTTTTGTGTGGTTGTGATTGCTTCAAGATTTGTACATATGATTGGGCTTTCACTCGATATGTTGCCTTTCTATTTGGTCCATTTTCTTTCCGTTTTTTCTTTTTCTATTTCATTTTCATTCTGGGTTTTTTTCCATTTTTTATTTCATTATCATTCCCTGGAGCAGCGAGCCTCCGCTCGCCGGGCCCTGGCCAGCCGGCGGCGGCGGCGCCGCTCTCCACCCCCGGGCATCGGCGGCCACTGCGCGGAAGCCGATGCGGCCCGGCGAGCGCGTGACGGTGGCAACGGCGGGGAGGCTGCACGCGCGCCGTGTGGATAGGCGTGGGGGGCAGCCGCTACAGCTGGGTAGGGCGGCGCCGGGGCAAAGGTCCGCGTCGGAGCCGGTGCGGCAGCAAGCAGCACCTCCCACTCCAGGCTCCTCACTGCAGACGGCACCACCTCCTCCCCTGCCAGCGACCTACTCCTACTCGTCCACGTCGCTCACGCCTAGCAGAGCGGCCACGACGTTCGATGGTCGTCGTAGTGGTCCTCCGGCAGTCCTAGCAGAGCGGCAGCCTGGCGGAGTCGGAGCTGGGGACTCGGTCGGCCGGTGGCAGGTGACGCCAGAGAAATTTTAGTACAACGGACTCAATCCGCGCGCCTTTCGGTCGGAGGAATTTGGTTTTTCGAACTCTCCAAAGAGTTGGTTTCGCCAATTTGCCGTTCAAAACATTGGCTTCGCCAAATTGCCACTTGAAACTTTGTCTCCTTGGTTTCACTGCCATTTTGGACTTTTTAATCATTTCGATTTTATCTCCCATTTTTGTTGACGCTTCTGCCCCTGGGGGCTTTTACCCTATCTCCTTATCCGCTCGGGTTTACCAGACGTACTACACCGACACCGCTCGACTTCCCCGGCGGCGCCCCCATCTTCTCCGCGGTGCTCCAGGCCGGCGACGGCGGCGCGCCGGCGTTCTCTCCCCCCGCTGCTCCAGCCCGGCGCCATCCTCCTCCGCCGTGGTGCTCATCCTGCCGCTGCCTCCTCCGCCGTGGTGCCCCGGTTGCCGTGACGAGCTCCCTGCCACCGGCTACTTCCGCAACCGGTCACCAGAACCGCAGCAGCTGGCTCCCGAAATGGCTGCCTTGCGACATCCTCGCTGTCTGTTGGGAAGGAGAAAAGGACCTAGGGTTTGAGCACAACGCAAGAATCAAAACGCAGAGATTGGATCGAGTGGAACCTGGAGGAGAGTAGCGCGAGGAGGGAGAGGACGGTGTGACGCTTGGCTCGGACCTCGTCGCGACAGCGGGCCGGAGGCACCTGATGGGGCGGCGGCGGCGCCGGGCAAGGGCGGCGGCGGCGCCCCCTGGGAGCTCATCGACTTCGCTGGGAGAAGGGAGAGGACGGCACGGCGGCGCCGGGCAGGGAGCTTCGTCGTTGTCGTCTACAGGCGGGGAGATCTCACGCGCGTTAGGAGGAGAGGATAGAAACGGCTGGCGGCGCTAGTTCGTGTCGGTCGGGCTGGACAAAGCGAGAGGATATTTAAGACCAAGAATCGGCGCTCAGGGTAGCTCCGCCCGCTCCCCGCCGCCGGCCGCCCGATGCGGCGATGTGCAGCCGCCGGCGCGCGGGGAGCCGCTCCGCGTGGCAGCTGGGGCGCCGCGCTCCGGCCCGGAGCTGCTCCGCGTGGGGCCCCGTCGCCGGCGCTAGCCGCGGCCGCGCCGGGCCTCGCCGTCGCCGGCCGACGCGTGGCGTCCTCGGCGCCAGGTTCCGTTGGCGTGGTGGCGTCTCGTTGGCGTGGGAGACCCAGCCCGCGTGGGGCCCCTGTTCGTCTTCCGCCGCGGCCGCGCTAGCCCTCACCGGCGACGGCCGACGCGTGGCCCGGTGAGGCCCCTAGCGCCAGATCAGGGTGGTGTGGCGTCGTCTCGTTGGCGGGGGAGCCGCTCCCTCCGGCGCCCGGCGCTATTGGCACAGGGCCGTCGTCCTCGACGCACTGTGCCTACAGCGGAGTGGTTGGGGAGCGACGGCTATACTACCTCCGTTGGCCGCTGCGTTCCCTCTCTCTCGCTCCACGCCTCCGCGCAGGTATGGTCCAGTTTCCCCTCTTGTTTCGCTTTTCGCGGCGTTGGATCTCGCCGCAGCTGCCTATGGTTACCTCGCCGGTCGCCGTGCTACCTGCTCGGCGCCGTCGCCGCTGCCTAGGTTTACCTCGTGACCCACTGCGCGGCCGAGTGGCGGGGCGGCATGGCACGACTGACGGCCGGCGCAGGCCTGCGGCCAGCGAGGGCGACCGGCGCCACCCGCACGGGACGGCTCCCCACGCGCCGGCGGCCGGCCGGCCGGACTGAGTTGGACTCAGCATGGTGCACTCCTCCTCGCTTCGCTTCAGGTGCGCTCCTCGCCTTTTCCTCTTTCCCCAGGACCTACGACCAGCCGCAGAGCGCCGGATCCACGCGCGCGCCGCCGACGGGTTACTAGCCAGCTACGGTCTCCGCCTCCGGCCTCCGCCTGGTCTGTGCGTCCGGGAGCTCCCGGCCACGATGTGCCGAATCCGTGTGCACGCCATCGCCAGGTCCCATCCTGTCCTCCCCAGTTGCCGTGGTTCCTGTTCGTCGTGCCCCTCCACCGCGGGCTGTGGCCAGCCCCTGTGCTGCGGCGGGGCGGCGGCGGTGTGCGGCTCGACGGCGCAGAGGCACGCGACGGCATCATCCTCTTCCGCCTGCTGCTCGTCTTCTTGGTGGCCGGGCAGGCTCCCATGGCGTGGATCTGGTCCGTGGCAGTGCTGCCCACCCGTTGCCTCTCTGTCCATGGCCATGCCATGTGACAGCCCATCTCCTCACCGCCGGCGAGGTCACACAGGCTTCTCCGTGCACAAGCAGTACATGTTTGTCCTCGTTTTGTTCTTTCTTTTACCCGCGGCATGAAGCGCACTGCGCACCTCAGCCTCCATTCCTCTTTCCAGCCTGCGAGGATGCCAGGAGATCCTTCCTCTTCCTCCTCTTTCTGTTTCTCCTGTCACTTGATTTCTTTTCTGGGAAGGCAAAATGGCATAGCTGCAGGGAGATGCGAAGGGAGCAGCAGCAGCTTCCTTCTCCCCTCTCTGCTCTGAGTGTTCCAGTTCTGCTGCACGTCTGCACCTCCCACCTTTCATCAGTGAAGCATGCCTCGAGCACCTTCCTCTCCTTACCTGTCTAATCAGGTTCTCAGGTAATATATGAATGCCATTGCCTACTTGATTTGATGATTGGTGTATGCATTAGGTTCATGTGGGGCCACATGGGTAGGCTTGATGCTAATTAGTTTGATGTAATTATTTTCGCACAATTTGATAGTTGCCGTTGATCTAATCCACACAGCTTAGTTTACCACTGTTGTCCGAAGTAAGATTTATGAAATTAGCTTGCTCCTCTAAACATTGATTGCTTCGCTACTAAGATGCATCTCTGGATATTTCCAGTTTTAGCATTTCTTTACTGAACATTATGTGATACTGAATAATATGTGTCAACCAATCATGCCAGAGAGGGCAAAACACTTAAACGGCTGAGGTAAATGATGTTAGTAAATTGTGCATTTTGCGATGAAATTAGTTCCTATAATAATTGCAATGTTTATTATCCTTCTGCTAAAAAAATGTTTCATTACCGCTACAAGCATGCTATTCGATCCTGGTTCATACATTCTTCTGTAACCTCTTTGCACATTCCGACATATATATTTTGCCCTGGCTAGGCTACCATCATTAGTGTCATCTCTATTTAAATTGTGATGACCTTGTAGCAGATAGTTATTTGGATCTGAAAGGTAGAACTGTTTTCTAGAAATTATCACTGACATGGATGATATAGGTATCATCATTGACACGGTATTTTTTTAGCTTGATGATTACCTGTTACATCTCACGCAGGAACCCGATGAGAGACCTACCACTGCCGCCGACAACCACGGTGCCTCTCAACCAAGCTCCAAGAGGCAAGTGCTGCATAGGTATGCTTTCTAATCAAAGTGGATATTGGCCAAAGAAACTCTTTTTTTTTTCTTTGCCAAGTATTTCCAATGATCCCTCCTTTGTATTTCGATGGTGTTCAAAGAAACGAGGCATGAGTGATATTTGCGAAATTAAAATCTATCAACTTTTGTGAACCGCAGATAAGGTTAAGCAGCCCTGCTTTGACCGGTTCCTTTATATCAGTCAGCAGGATAGCCAGGTCTTCACCAACCAAGTAAATTCCTGTTTCTTGTTATATTCTATACTAAGATTTGTACCAGAATAAGAATGGATTGAGCTCAAAAGTTTCTTATTTTTTTGGTACCATACCTATGATAATATGTATATATATAGAAAGATTAAAACAGCTGGTAGAGAACAGAGAGATTGATAATCAGTGACGGACTGACAGTGCCTGCCAAAAGATTATTGATCGCTACTAAAAACGATGTGGTTGCAGTTACCAGATTTTAGGCTTAGTGATTTTCATGGCAGGAAATTATGTGCCATCCTGCTCGACCGGATCCGCGGCCACCGCTGCACATCCAAGCCTCATCTTCCCATCGCAGGACCGGCAACAATCCCCCTCCTCAACATCTCAAGCAGTGTTCTTATTTTTGCTGCCCTCAACCAATTGCTCTTAAGAGATCGCCGGCTGCTCCCAGGGACCTGCACCTCAAGGTACTACTTCCCCCTTGGTGCTGCATGGACCTGCATGCCTTCCAACGTCCTGGTTTGACCCATCTGTGGCACTTGGCTAGAATTAAATAGCTACTGCTTTGGATTGATCTGTTTGCTATTTATTTGCTCCATTTGTTGATTTAATTAATTTAGCAGGGAAAAATGGTACAAGCATCTGCCATGGAAAAATAGTGAATGAGGCTCCAGTGCAAGAATGGTGAAAGCCAATTGAAGGATTTATATCCAGTTTGCATCTTCAATCTTCATCTTATTATTCTCAAGGTAATAGTCACTACTCTTACTATCCCTCCAGCTAATTACAGATTGGGGCGAATCTGTTTGTTATATTACTTGGTGATGTTAGATTCTGATTACAAGGTCAATTTCATAGTACAAATTGTCTTCTTCCAGAAAACACTAAGGGCCTATTTGGTAAGTTATACCTAGACAAAATGGACTAGATATCTAGGCTAAAAGGACTAGACAACCAAACACTAGGGACTAAATGGGTTAGGCCTAGACAAAACTAGAAGTCCCATATGAGGAGCTAAACTGGGGTATAAGGCGGGGAATGACCCCACTTACCCATGGTCCCCCCTCCCACCCGCACTCTCTCTCTTCTCTCGGCCTCTCTCTTCTCTCTCCCTCGCCCGTTCTCCCGGCCGCCCCTGCGTGCCGCCCGTCCTCCCCGCCGCCACCGCACGTCGCCCGTCCATGCTGCCTGTCCGTGCGGCTCGCCTGCCCCGCCGCCCGTCCGCGCGGCTCGCCGGCCGGCTCCTCCCCTCCGCTTCGCCGGAAGACAGCGCCATGGAGCTCGACCGCGCCTCCTCATCCTCGTCGCCGCTCCGGCCCCGCCTCTACTCTCCTCCGCCGGCTCGGATCTGCGGCAAGTGGCGCCTCCACTCCGCCCGGTGGCGCTGCGGGTCCATCGATAGGTCCCGCTCGTCGGCGCCGGTGCGAACCCCGCGCAGGATACGTGTGGACGGCGCGGCTCGGCGGGGGACGGGAACGGATGCGGCGACGCGGATGCGGTGGAAGAATGACGGCGAGGGGGAGGCGACGGCGGACGCGGGGGAGCGGTCGGAGCTGCGCGTCTTCATCCATGGCGGATATATGGGGGATTGGGGATGGATGCTTCGGTGCAGTGGCATGGAGGGGTATTTTGGTCTTTGTAAACATCATTTGTGGCTTTAGTCATTGGTTTAGTCCTTATAACCAAACAGGAGGGAATAAGGTTTAGGCCTAAACATTTAGTTACTTCTGTTTAGGCCTAAAGATCCAAACAAGCCCTAAGAAGCAGGTAATTGTTACGAGTTACGACAACACAAAGTAAAATCAACATATAGTGCCCATGGCCCACTCATTTTGTTCCTTCAATTAGTGAATAAAAATGGTGCCTGGAAGCAACATTTCTCTCAAACCCCCTGAGAGTGAAAGGAACCTGGTTATTAAACTTTAGGTCTCCTTTGTTTGGTCTGAGTAAAACCCTGTCTGTCACAATAGAATGCATAAATGTATAGAGGAATGGATGCATACACGAATCATGTGGAGTGGGGATCATGCGTTATTAGCTTAGACGTTGCTGCTTGCATACCGCCATTTCTTTGTTCACTTCTTTTTTCCTGAACTTCTGTAAGTTGTCAATGTCAAGCAGTCCTGTATCTTTCCTGTTTTCGCTCGTTCACAACAGGATGATGGCTTCGATAGGGTGAACTTTTGGTGTTTTTGCTGGCCAAAGATATTATAGTTCTTGCAGCTTCATAATGGTTGCAGGCACTGAGCAAATGTTAAGCACGGATACAACTACAAATATGGTTTGGTGTTTTGTAAGCCGGCTCCAATCTGTTATGTCCTGTTTTAAATATGCTTTGATCTTTTGTTAATTTAGACTAACACAGATGGGTTGTTAGTGCATGGCGTCGTGGCCTTGTGTCTTATTTTTGTTTCCTGGTACACTTGAGTGGCTATGATGATTCACCTTTTCACTAGACAGCTCCCGCCGTATAGCATCTTATGACCTGGTTTGTTGGATATTTTGTTTTGTTGCCTGCTTAACTTGGATGGCTTCTGCCTTAACAAGCAACCAGTTACGTGGTCAATTGCGTTTATGATCCTGATATCTCATTTTTATTTTGTGGTGCCCTTGAGTGGCTATGATGATTCACCTTTTTATTGGAGGACTTGCTTTCTAGCATCTTCTAAGTCAGTGCCTTGCACATTTTATTCTGTTTGCTGCCTGGTTTGGATGATGTGTGCCTTAGCAACTAACCAACTATGTGGTTAGTTGCAGAAGTTGGCTTTCTATCTAAAAGGGCATTGAATAATGCTATTTTATTGTCTGTTTGAGTGTGGGGGTGGGGAGATCATGTTGTTCTTACACCGTAAAAATCTGCAGCAGTCATGCTGATTATTAATAGATCTGAGCCGCTCAGGGACCCTTTTTTCCCCCTTGTTGTGGTGTTGTCTACGTAACCCCTTAACGGCGCATGCATGTTCTAATCCTGTCTCACCCTGTGCTTAAATAGTTAGGGGCATTCTTTAGCCATGCCAACCGAAACTCATCGCTTTCCAATGACAATTGTTGGTATTTTCTTTTCCAGGCAATTGTTCGATTGCTCTCTTCTGTTTCGAATAGGCTTTCTCATATCTTTATTTTTAGACGCAATCATCATAATTATCTAAAGATGATCAGCCAATTCTCAAAATTTCACATTTCCTAAATAGACTCCTTTGGAAATTCTATAGGGCAAATATCAAAACTGAAATGCAGGGCTCCAACAAAAGCATGGGGAGCAGCGAAAAGGTTCCAGCCGCTGCAGCTCACACATAAAGTACTCCATGCAAAGGTAAAATTGTTTCCTTCAAACTATTTTATCCGCCCATCTATTGCGCTTGCCTAGGATTAAATAGTTCTTTGAATCAAGGCTGTTTGCTATTTTTTTCCTCAATCTGTTGATCATGTTAGTTGAAGTGGGAAAACTGGTAGGAGCATATTCTGTGCAAAAAATGGTGAACGCGGCTCCGATGCAGGAATGGTGGAAGCGGGCAAAGGATTCGTATCCAGTTTGCATCTTTATCTTATTTTTCTTAAGGTAATTATTACCACTCCTGATAATCCTTAAGCTGATTACAGATTAGGGCGAATTTATGTGCTAGATTAGTTGGTGATGTTAGGCCCTGATTAGTAATGATCATGGATAGTTAATGGCATGCTACATTCTATTTTTTTCCAGTAGGTTATCCATCCATCTAGCCATCTAGGTTTCCCATTTGTATAGTTCGCCCTTCGATTTGTTACACATTATCTGGTTCTTAGCTTATTTGTTGTCAGAGCATGTGACAGGTCCATCCTGAACCTATGGCCCCTACCCGCAAGGCACCGCAGAGGCCATGGATCTACCGGCATCGAACTATAAGAACTCAGGTCCCACCAATGCTAAGGTACATTTTGTTTTCTGAAACCAATAAGCTAGAGTATTCAGACTGTAAATGCTTTGAAAAGTAAACTCATTTTTGATAACACTCATGTAATTTCAGCGATAGATCAGTGTGATGGTCGATGGCTTGTATCCAAGCATGATGTTTACATCAAGGTTATCAGTGCTTCTCCAAACTACATTATGTCTAAAGCTGTCTATATGCCTTTAGCCTACAGCTTCATCCTGACCTCTACGGATGATGATCGCCGCCATGCTAGAATAAATATGATGTAACATGACGTGTTATATTTGGCTGTACATTTCCCCAACACACCTGTCTTATCTATGGACATCAAAGATGACATTATGAATGTAAGGGACAAACCGAGTTCTAACCCTGTGAATTATGCTCGTGCTTCTAAATTCTGTGGTTACATTAAAGAGTATGGTCTGTCTACTTTGTGCTATGATGGCCCTGTGTACGCTTAGACTAACAGTCACTTTGCTTCCATGTCAACTTTCCAATGTCTAAATAAATGCTTAGCCAACGCAGATGGCTTAGCTGCTTCTAGTAGAACTCTTCATCGTTTACCTACACTATATAATGATTGTTGTTTGATAGTTGCAGTACACAATCTTTTAGCTACTTATTCAGCCATCAAATATGTAACAACGCGTAACACGCGCGCGCGAAGCGCGCAAACAAACACTAGTAGTAAATGAGACAGGGTAGAAGGGTCAAATCCCAGGGGTAGAAAATGGGAGATAAAATCGAAATGATTAAAAAGTCCAAAATGGCAGTGAAACCAAGGAGACAACGTTTAAAGTGGCAATTTGGCGAATCCAATGTTCTCAGTGGTAAATTGGTGAAGCCAACTCTTTGGAGTCCTAAAAAACCAAATTTCTCTTTCGGTTGAAGGGATCCAATTCGCTGGCCTTTCTAAAATTGACATCCGGGAGTGCGAATTCTTCATTCTAGGTGTTTTTCACCTCTTTTATTTTTACCATTCTTTTTCCTTTTGTTTTCCATCTCACAGGCCATGTGTTTTTGACCATTCTGCCCTTGCCCATTGCACAGGGGCCCACGCATCATCTTCTACCTCTATCTCCTTTCTTCCCTGGTACTGACGCTCGCCATGTCCAGGCCACCGCCCGCGAGGTCAGGCCGCCGCTCACTAAGTCCACGCCGCTGCCGCCGCTCACTAAGCCCACACTGCCGCTGCATGCGCGTGAAATCCAGGCTGCTGCTCGCCAAGTCCATGCCGCTGCTGCCGTCTGCGAGTTCCACCCTCCAGGCCCCAGCGCTGCCTCCACATGCGCAGTCCAAGCCGACGCTGCTCGCCAAGTCCACGCCACAGCTGTTGCGTCCTCCCATGAGCTCGCTGATGCACGCCACAACAAGACCACGTCGCTGCGACCCAAGAAAGCAAGAACTGTTCCAATGCTGAGGAGCAGCATGACCCAAGCGTTGAACTCCGTAGCTGAAAGTATGGATGCACGCACTTAGGCTGTCCCAGCCACCCACATCCGCTGGAGAGTACGAGCAGTGGCCAACGAGAGCTATCGCAGCGCAGCAAGGCTGCAGGTACGGCGGAGAGCAAGAACCTTTCGATTGGATCTGACTGTAGAGGGGTATTGTGGTCAATCCATGTAGCCTTGGATGTGAAAAAGAAAGAAAAGAATCACAAATACATATAATAGCCGGGAAACACCTAAACTGAAGAATTCGTATGTCCGAATGTCAATTTTAGAAAGGTTTGCGAATTAAGTCTACCAAAAGGCGCGCAGATTAAGTCCCTTATATATACTGAAATTTCTCGGTGATGCCGCGACGGGTAGGAAGCGGGCGAGGGCGACAGCGCGAGGGGAGCATGTGGGGCCGCAGCGCGAGGGTGCGGCTGTGCGGTCGAGGAAGAGAGACGGATGCAGCCACGCCCGGATGGGCCGTCTAAATGGGCCAGATAGTTGAGGGGTCCTTGCCTAATAAAGTGAATGATTTTCAATTACAAAATCATTCCGAAGTTGAGCAGGCACTCCCCCAGCTAATCTATGCTTAAATATTCTACTCCGATCTCCACCCGCATTGACAATGACAGCAGCGACTGCTGTGCATGCAGGCCTGGGCTACCCAATCTGAATTGTAGGGTAGCTGCACATTTTACACCTAAAGCCCAATGTCGCCACATCCAACCCATAATGTATTTAGGGCAGCTCCAATGTATATTCACTTGGAAGGTGCAAACTATGGACACGTCATGGGGTACTTGCTTAGCAAAAATAGCCTCCAGTGTATAGTTTCGCCACCCATGCTATACCGTCCCGCCCAATAAAAATATCTATCGCCGTCCCCTTTCCCCATCTTCCCGCAATCCCTCAGAAGTCTCCGTTCCTCACCGAGTCTCTCAACCCCAATCTCTCTCGATTTGTCGCCATAGGAGCATGGAGGTCGTAGGAACAGGTGGGATCTGTCGATCTGAGGAGGCAGCACCCCATCCATTCTTCAACATTGACACTATTGATTTGTGGTGTAGGAGAAATAGGAGAGGCTGGATTTGAGCCGGAAACACCATGACCAAACACCATGGACTCAACTGGCGATGAAGATAGAACACCTTTGCTTCCACTTCCTCTACCAAATCCCATGGCTGGAGGAAAATTGAAATTGGCTTCATATTGACTATTGTATTGTGGTGGGTACATATGCATGCCATAAGAATTATAGTTTGGTGGGAATTGATGTTGGACTTGATGGTTAAACTAGGGTGGGACCTGATGGTTAAATTGGGGTGGGGTTTGATGGTTAAATTGAGACGGTGCTTGGTACCTAGCAAAGCTTTGGCTGGCTCTAGTTTGCTGCTCGGGTGAGGACCTTGAAGCATTATTCATGTGGAAAGAATCATCTATGGGCTCTAATTTTCTATTGCAGATCGGTGGAATGTGTGAACATTTGTCCAATGCTTGTGTCTATTTGTACAAGATCGTGGAGTGTTGCATGCCAACAGTGGGAAGTATTGTGCTCAACGGCTAGCTAGCAACGGTCAAGCCAGCAGCATCTAACGGCTCCAAAAGGTATTCAATTTTTTATTGGTAGCACCGGGTGCAAAAGTTAGCACCTGGTTCCACTGCACGGGCTGCTAGTTAGCACCCATGCTACAATGTATGGCACCCCACTGTTGGTCTTCTCTCTGCTCCTAGCACCATCTTAGAAAGCACATTGGAGCTGCTCTTAGAAAAAACTCTTTGGGCATCTTTCTCTAATATTGTGTACGTCGCCACGGAGTGTAAGGCCGCCGCCGTTTCACATGTAATGATATGGCAGCGCCAATTACCGAACTACGCTGCGTCGCCGCCCTACAGGGTCGTCGCCTCCTTGACCGAGGGTCTGTTTGGATCCAGATGACTAAACCCAAACTGACTAAACTTTAGTCATCATGACTAAAGTACCAAATAGGAGTGACTAAAAACTGACTAAAGTACTAAAATTGACTAAAGATTTTTTTAGTCATTAAGGTGGAGCTAAATGGTGACTAAATGCTACAGCTAGTTTATTTTAGCCTCTTGGATCCAAATAGAAGTGACTAACAGGAGTGGCTAAAATCATTGTTTTAGTCACTAGATCCAAATAGAGATAGCTAAAGTTTTAGTCACTTTAACTTTAGTCACTTGGATCCAAATAGGCCCTGAGCTCCATTGCTCCTAAGGTCCAGGGTCCTGGCTCCCTGCCAGTGAGGATGCCGCTTCTAGGTCCGCCGCGCTCGCCATGGTGGTGCGTCCAGACCACTCGACTGGCCACCGATGTGCGCCCGGTCCACTCGGCATGCATCCGCCCCGTGCGTTGCCGGTGAGATGATTACCCAGTGAATTTGTGCATCTCATCGGCGGCGGCGACTTGCTGCATCTCATTTGCGGCAACAAACAAATCCATGCATCTTCTGCGGCGGCGATCGTGACAAGAGGAAGAGTCGAATGTCTGGGCGTCGTTCGTGGCAATGGCACCGCGCGACTTCTGATCACGCAGCGGACATCGGTGACATTTGCAGTACGATTAGAAACCAAATACTCCTATTTGTTTAGATCAGTATATCCAAAGCGGTTGTTAGAATATTTGCCTTGCAACTGAGCTGTAGACTGGGGATTTAAGTGCATAAATCAAAGACAGCGTTGGATGGATATCGGACGCACGAGGCAGCCTGCTTGCATGCATGCACAAAAACAGCGATTGCACGCAAGTCGTTGCCATTAATCATACGATATGATTTAGTCCACATAAACCTTTACTTTTTTCATCTAATATTAACGCATATCGGGCTCTACACCATTCTGTTTTGTTTTCTTTCGCATATGTAGATCCTGAATCAACTGCATTTCAATCCATAGGAATTACTCTCGATGCAAATCTATATCTAATATCAAAGCAAATAAGGTTTCACGGTCGCTCGGTCCGTCCTGATAAGTGGGACCTGCTTGTCAATAATAAAAAGAAGAGGTTTTTTTTGCCTCACTTTCATAAACCAGATTCGGACCGCAGGAGGAGTCCACACGAAAACGGATGCCCATATCACATATGAATTCCGTTTTCAACGTTCTATGTATCGATGGAAAGCTAAAATCATAACCTTTTCAACCCAATTGAAAACGCTTTAAAATTACCTCTCAGTAAACAGAAATTGTCGAAACAATTTGACGTAAAATTCATTTATGTAATAAATTCGGACTGAACGAGGAGTCAACGTGAAAACGGACGCACAGGTTACATACAGATTCCGTTTTCAATGTCCTATATATCGATGGAAAGATAAAATCATAACCTTTCTAATCCAATTGAAACCATGTTAAAATTCGCTCTTAGTCAACGGGAATCGACGAAACAACGTGACGTAGAATTTATTCACGATCCAGATTCAGACCGCAAAAAGAGTCCACGCTAAAACGAACGCCTAGGTCACATACGGACTCCGTTTTCAACGTTCTATGTATCGATGAAAAGCTAAAATCATAAACTTTCCAATCCTTTTGAAACCAATTTAAAATTCGTTCTCAGTGAACAGAATTCATTCGCGAGCCTGATTCAAACTGTAGGAGCAACATACGCGAAAACGGATGACTAGGTCACACACAGACTCCGTATTCGATGTTCTATATAATGTCAGAAATAAAAAAACTATATTTCTAACTCAACTGATGCCATCTTAAATTTCACTCGTAGGCAATAGGAAAATTCGAAACAAAAAGAAATGGAATTTATTCGTGAAACATATTCTTATATGTATTGATCTAATGGTGTTTAAAGATTTTTTTCTTTCTCCCGTTGCAACGCATGGGCATTTTGCTAGTTAAATTTATATGTAAATGTAGTCTATAAATAGTTACCTTTATTGCTATTGTTGGTTAGGTCAGTTTAAGGAGGCCGGCAACTATTATTTTCAATTATATTGTAAGTAGTCCTCCAACTGGTTAAAAAAGTTGCGACTAAATTTTCATATCTCTAATGACATTAAACAACTAATTGATCAAAAAAGAAATATAATAAAAAAAAGTAGTACATGGTATATGCATGTGTTACTGGATGAAATTGTGTGTCAACCATCACTTTGTTGTCGTGGAAAGACGATAAGTGGCTGCCGGCGACGGAACACACACGGAACCTGAAGCATGTCTTTCTGAGCCGGGTCCAAAACACCTGAATGTGATCCAATTTCTGGTGCTAACAAACTTATTAATCTGTTAATTGTTATTGTTAGTGTAATCGTAATTGGCAATCATTATTCATTAAATAACATAAATATTCCACTCCTACAGTAAAAAAAACAAAGAATTCGATTATCCTCACAAAGTGTTTTTTTACCGTTGGATGTCTTTAGTATGTGAGTATATACACTTATGTTAGCAGGGGGAGCGCGAGTAACACGCCGCCAGACAGAGGACGACTTCTTCCTTGTCCACGATTTAGATTTTTTTTGTTGCGTGTTCTATTACAGCCTGATGTATTTTATCCCCTCGCTCGCAGGCGACACACACATGGACTAAATCCATTCCGGGCTCGACACACGCACGCTTGGCTTCCTGGACCAAGTGCTCCGACGAGGCCCATCATTTCATCCCATTTGCTTGAGTGCTTGACTCTGCGTACCTTGAGCAGGTACAACATCCCCCTTCTTTGGAACCCACATGTCCCCAAGCGGGTGCTGCAGGTAATTGTTGGAGCAGATGATCACGATCTTCCTAGGTAGCAATGGAAGCTGGCCATCCAAAGAACTAGACTAGCACTTGCGAAACAGATGAAGTACCTTTGGCAACGACCCTCTTGGCGAGGATATTGTTGGCACGTTTTCGCGCCAAACACCACAAAAACCGTAGTGCCTATGCGCTACTGCAGGGCGCCTTGGGGTTCACCTGTCCATGCTGGACAATCTGGCAAGGCTTCGGGTAAACTTAGACCAAACCCCCCCGAGAGAGACCCGTCAGGGAGGATCGAGGCTAGGGGTTGTTCTAGCGTCGGCAGGCCACCTAGAACTCCTCAAGTCGGTGTAGAGTCGAAAAGAGGCAAAATTAGGGTTTGCAAATTGATATGCATAAAAGTAGATAAAAATAATGTTTGGTTCGATTCATGATAGCTCAATCGGCGGTACTGTTACCGCCATATTTTGACCAAGTCTAGTTGGGCCAAAATACCAATAGTAAACCATGACGAAGGAATCCACTTGGCCAGGCTTATACCATAAGTTTGGCCAAATATAATGTTAAGTATGCGCCCAAGGCCCAGATGAGATGGAGTCACAGGCCTAATCCATATTGAAGCCTAGTTTATTCACAAGACTAATTTGGACTGCAGAATAGGTCGTGCTAAAACGGGCGCCCAGACCACATACGGACTCTGGTTTGGACGTTCTACATATGGATGGAAAGCTAAGGAAATAAGCTTTCCAATGCCACTGGAATCACATCCAAATACACTCAGAGTCGATAGGAATTGCCGAAATAATAGGACGACCAGAGTCTGCTAGGATTTATATGGCATGTTTTGACTGATATTTGGAAACCTTACGAGGATCTGGACCGATGTAAGGAAGAGTCCAGATCACGTTATCTTATAATAGAGTCCTAGAATTACTATTGAGTTGTAATCTATTAGTTTAGGACAGAGTTTGAGTCTATCTCTAGAAAATGTTTTACCTTGAGCACCAAGTCTTAGGACTATAAATATGTAACCCTTTGTTAATAATAAGTCACGCAGATATTGTTCCCAAGCAGCGGTGTTTCGTCACCTCAACTCTCGGCGCATCGCCGCCCCTACGCTTAGAGTTTTTTCAAACAAGTAAGCGTCATGCGGCTCTAATCCTTCCTCACGGTTGTTTTAGGGCATGTTTAGCGTTTGTTTGTCCGGTAGATCTCGTACTGAAGCGTTTTTTATGGCGAGATCTGCTAGTTATCCAGATGAACCTCGTGGTGAGCTTTGCTCAGCACGAGATCCATCTACTATTGATGAACCTCGCGTCAAGCACTGTTTGGCGTGAGGCCCATCAATTATCGCGCCCATAGCCGATCTACATATCTGTTTATGCTTTATGGGAACGGATCGGCTATGGGCAGCTAAGCATACGTAGCTTGTTCGTTTGCTACATTCCAGGACACAGCGCCGCAAGGTGTGCAAGCGGCAAATCGAGAGATCGACGTATGCCTCGCACCCTGCTTTATATGTTCTAGCTTGTATCTTCTTGCCTAGGTGAACTCCGTTGGGGGTTTGGATCTATGTTGCAGGTATGGTTAGATTTATCTGGTTATGCGCGCAGCGGATGTCAACCAATGGGAGTTGTGTCTTCAAGATGATGCTTTAAGTAGGATTTTTATCGTTGCCTCCTTGTTTATGCTTTGACAATGAACTAATGCATCAAGATGCGGAATTGAACCCGCTCATGGTGGATTCACAATCCACTGCCTTGATCCACTTGGCTACATCCGCCCCTTATCCAGCTAAAGGATTTTCTCTTTTTTCCATTCATCATTATTCTATTTATTCTGACCTACATACCTCGATCGAGACAGTGGACATAGGATCCCACTCTTTAAAATGAAAAAAGGAGTAACCAGCTGTGACACAAAAAAAAAACAACGATTGGCTCTTATGAGCCGATAACGGAGATGCCATGAGCCGATCCTAGCGACCGGCTGAAATTTAATGCAGATATGTTATTTGTGTATCTACAGGGCAATTCTCCGACTACGCACACCGACAAAAGCTCCTCGGTTGGAAGGTCAAGCCGGGTGGCACCCCCAAAACCTCCCTAGGATCCGCTTGGAGGGATCGACCACATCGGTAGCGTACTTCTCGGGTCCCTTATGTGCTCGAACCCAAGCGGTTTTAGGCGACAACAAGTACCCCTTCATGTTTATAGGGGAAGGTGGTTTGCACCCTTGTACAAGTCGGAATCTACAAGATCACGCACAAATCGCGGGATTTTACTCAAACTCGACCATACCGGACTATCCGATACATCTCGCTGGACTATCCGGCGACACCGGACTGTCCGGTCCTGCTCACCGGACAGTTCGGTGAGCGGCCATCTATAGGCCTGCCCAATTTGGTGCTCAACACATGCCCCTCCTCCCCCCCCCCCCCGCCTTTTAGCTCCAGCAGCATTTACATATTTAGAAACCAACATATTCTACAAAACATAACCATTCCGAAGAAAAACTAAAGCTCGATGCAAACCATTGGCTTTCTCAAGCATCTTGCCACATGATTGGATAATATTTCTTCAAGAAGCGGCCATTAAACGCCTTGGTAGCTCATTACCTTGCATATCTTTCAATACGTAAGCATTACTAGGAACTACCCATGTCACCCTGTAAGGACCTTCCCAGCTTGGAGACCACTAGCCAAATCTTCTATCATTGGTCTTCAATGGCAGCACTGTCTTCCATACGAGCTCTCCAATCTAAAAAGACTTGGCATTGGCCACCATGAGCTTGTCCTTCTCAATCTCCCTCAAAGCTATGAGCATCTTGCCGGTGACTTCATCAAGAAGTCCATCATCAAGTCATGATATTCACCAACATCTAGATTGTTCTCCTTAGCAAACCTATAGGCACCTAAATTCACCTCCACAGGTAACATAGCATCCTGTCCATACACAAGCTCAAAAGAAGAAATCATTTTTCTTATAAGATTGATAATAGTTCTATACTAGACTCGGCCTAACCATTGGTTTGAGCATAATATGGAGAAGAATTGAGCAACTTAATCTTATATAATTCAGCAATTTCACACACCTCTTTAGACATAAAAGAAGCACCTTTATCCGTAGTTAAAGTTTGAGGAATATTGAATCTACGAATAATATGCTCAGTAATAAACTCCATTACCTCTTTATGTGTCATATTCTTCAAGGCAATGACTTCAATCCACTTAGTGAAATAATCTGTAGCCATCAATACGAAATGGTGCCCCTTAGAAGATGACAGATGAATCTTCCCATTGAAATCCAAGCCCCATCCTCTAAATGGCCAAGGTTTAATAATAGGATGCAACTTAGCAGTAGGGACCATCTGCAAATCTCTAAACTTCTGGCACACCTGACATCCTTCATAAAGCAATCAGCAATCATACTAAGCCAATAAAACTCAGCTCTTCTCAAAAGCCACTTCATCTTCAGAGCCGATTGATGAGTACCACAAATACCTTCATGCACCTCAGCCATAGCCAAAACAGCATCATCAGGACCTAAACACTTAAACATAACACCACCTCTAGTAGTTCGATGGTACAACTCGTCATCAATCAAATCATACTTAAAAGCTGCTTGCCAAACTTTTCTATATGTTTTGGCACTAGTATCACGTAGATAAGTAATAAATGGCATCCTCCAGTCATCCATATCGGCTGCATCACTTGTCGAATCCCTTGGAGCCAAAATCAGAGTCTTCTCAACTCCACTGGATAGTCCGGTCCTTTTCACCAGATAGTTCGATGTGCTAACAGACAGTCCAGTACAGCCAACCGGACAGTCCGCGCTTGTGCAGTTCTAGCATGCAAGCCTCCTTGAGCATTGTTTTTTCGGAAATATAAAATTTCCTTTGGCTATACGATAGCCAGATGCTCCCTATGTCAAATCATTGGCCCTGGAATTGTCAGTTCTAAATATATGACGAATGCCAAATTCATTAAAAGAATGGATAATATCCCAACAACATTTGAGATAAGAATTTAGAACTGTAGAGGTGAAAACGGGACGGATACGAACGGATAGTGGGTCATCCCGTATCCTACCCTAATATATTTCAATAGGATAACGGACGGATATAGATAGTTAAAAATGGGACGGATACAGATACGTTCGTACGGATAACAGACGGATACGGATATTAATATACCAGATACCGGAAACTTGTCGGATAGTTCAAGTAAGTTCAATTCACAATATGCAAGCCTCCTTGATCATCGTTTTCTCGGAATATAAAATTTCCTTTGGCTATACGATAGCCAGATGCTCCCTATGTCAAATCATTGGCCCAGGAATTGTCAGTTCTAAATATATGACGAATGTCAAATTCATCAAAAGAACGGATAATATCCCAACATCATTCGAGATAAGAATTTAGAACTGAAGAACTCAATCAAAGCATTGGCACTCTCACAAAACCTGCAGGACAATCAACTAAGAATCTCCAAAAGCATTTACATGTCTTACTCCCGTAGGCTGCAACAACTCTAAATCAAACAACAATGCTTCATATTCGACATGATTATTGGTGCAATGGAATTCTAATTGGCTAGAGAAATCAAAAGTAGCACCCCCTGGTGAGACAAGTACTACACTAATGCCTCGCTCTTCATTACAAACCGACCCATCATAAAGCACATCTAGTTACAAGAATCATCAATCCAATGCTCCACTATAAAATCAACTACAACCTGGCATTTCATAAAATTCAGAGCTTCATAGGCCAAGTCATACTCTATCAAAGCATAAGACCGTTTACCAACCCTCCTGGTCATGATGGGATTACACAACATATACTTAATAACATTGGTTTAACAAGTAACTACGCAAGAACTAGATAGCAAATTATACCTTAATTTGGGACACGTATAAAATAAGCATAAACACAACCTCTCAATAAAGGTGTACCTCATCTCGGCACCAATCAACCTCCAACTCAGTATGTGACCACATGCTCCTTTCCTTCGGTTTTTTGAGTCAAAACAGCACCAATAACTGTATCTTTAGCAACAATATATAATCTGAAAGGAACACCATTTCGTGGTGCTACAAGTATCGGCATCGAAGATAAATACTCCTTGATTTGCTCAAAAGCCCTTTGCTGTTCTGCCTCCCAAGTAAAATCAGTATCATTCTCCAACCGAAGAATAGGAGTAATATAAAAGAGCGAGTTTTCGCAATACCATTTTTCACCTAATTAAAACATCTTTCCCCTCACATTGGTCCCACTTGATAGGTTGGAAAGGATTGGAAATAGTTGGAAAGGGCCTAAAACTAATAGAAAGAAATTGTTTTCACCCTTTGTTTCTTTATTTTCTCACCTCGTTTTGTACCCATACCCACCAAATAGTTTCCTTACCTTAAAATTAATGAAAAAACAAGGATATTAACCAAGCGGGTCTTCTTTCTTTTAATTCCTTAATTCTCTTTTTATTTTTCCTCTTTCCTTGATTACTGGCTGATTAATTCATTATTTTATTCGATGTTTTAGATTTATCACGTTCATGTAGCACGAACCTCTATGCTTAGGAGTAAAAGCATTCAGTTTCCCAATAGGATTAGAAATAAACCACCGTAGATAAATCACTTTGCCGAGAAACTTCTGCACATCAGAGCTACTATTTTTCTGAATGGCTTCAACACATCTGGGATCTACCTCTATGCCATGCTCATGAATAATAAAGCCTATAAACTTTCCAACCAACACACCAAAAGTACACTTGCGTGGGTTCATCTTTAAACCATACCGGCGAATCTTCTCAAAGGCTTTGCACAAATCGGCTAAATGAGAATCAAATGCTTCCGATTTAACAACTATGTCATCAATATAGACACGTAGGATGATTCTTGGCAACTCATGAAAGATCAAATTCATAGCCATTTGATAACTAGCACTAGCATTTTTCAAATAAAATGTCATAACCACATGTTGCCTTTATCTCATCAGCATCAGAAATCCAATTGGAATCACTGTACCTTTTGAGTCCATAACTCATTGTACCTCTCAAGTAGTGCATAACTCTCTCTCAAGCGTGCTTCAAAGATCAACTCCCGGATTAGCAGTAAGCTAGGTACATGAGTGGACCAATTATCTAAGAATATCTCGGTCGGTCTATTCCCAGCCCCTTATTCATTCGAATGGTGTTGGAGAAGAATTGCTATCCAAATAGCCAAATTGGCTCAATGTCTTCTCAGCATAATGATATTGCATGAGTAATGTCATCCTCACTTTTTATCAGCTTTATGTTCAAAATCACATCAGCCTCACCCAAGTCTTTCATATTAAAATTTTGGGACAGAAATGATTCACTTCATTGATTACCTCAATGTCAGTCCTGAAAATTAATATGTTATTGACATATAAGCACATGATTACACATGTGCCCCCACCATAATGGTAGTACACACATTTATTAACTTCATTAATAACAAAGCCTGCCTGTGTCAGAGTATTATCAAATTTCTCATGCCACTGCTTTGGTGCATATTTCAGCCCATACAGTGACTTCAATAACTTACACACCTTGCCTTCTTGTCCAGGTACTACGAATCCTTTAGGCTGATCCATGTAGATCTCCTCATATAGCTCTCCGTTAAGGAAAGCCGTCTTCACATCCATTTGATGGACTAGAACACCATATGAGGAGGCCAGTGATATGAGTACATGGATTGCAGTTAATCTAGGAATAGATGAGTAAGTATCAAAGAAGTATTTGCCTTCTTTCTGTGTATACCCTTTAGCTACAAGCATGGCCTTGTACTTATCAATAGTATATCCGGCCTAAGCTTCTTCTTAAACACTCACTTGCATTCCACTTGTTTGCAACCGAAGGGACGATCAATGATTTCCCAAGTTCTGTTAGCCATGATGGAATCCATCTTGCTATGAACAATCTCTTTCCAATCATCTGCATCAGAAAATGCGAACGCCACCAAAATAGACTTAGGTGTATCATCTACAAGATATACAATGAAATCATCACCAAATGACTTAGGAATCCTTTGTCTCTTGCTCTGTCAAGGAGCTATTTCACTTTTATCCCCCACAAGTGGCTATTCTAGATGATCAATAGCAGTAGATTGTTCATGTGGTACAACAATATCATGATTAGGAACGTAATGTGCATCTTTCATATGAAAATATTCTCAAAAAATTGTAGCATATTGTGATTCAATAATTGTATCAACAAGTACATCAGGCAAATCAGATTTAACCACTAGAAATCTATAAGACTTGATATTTGTAGCATAACCAATAAAGACACCATCAACAGTTTTTGGTCCAAGCTTGCGCTTGTTAATTATTGGTATGCTGACTTTTGCCAAACATCCCCACGTGAGCAGATATGAAAGAGTTCGATTTTTCCCTTTCCAGCCTTCATATGGAGTTTTCTCACAATTCTTAATGGAAAATTTAGTCAGTACATGATTCACAGTCACAACAGCCTCGCCCTACCATGCCTTAGATAAACCCGCGTCATCCAACATAGCATTGAGTAAGTTGGTGATAGTGCGGTTCTTCCTTTTGACAACCTCGTTTGACTGGGGCGAATAAGGAGGTGTCTTCTCATGTATGATTCCGTTATCGGCACATAATTGATTTAAATCATTAGAGAAATATTCGCCACCTTGATCTGACCTTAACCTTTTGATAATCCTATCTAATTGGTTCTCAACTTCAATTGTATAATGCTTCATCTTTTGTTTAAAACAAATACACAGAACAGAATTTAGTCGCATCATCGATGAGACTCATCATGTATTTCTTACCCCCTTGAGTCAACATGCCATTAATCTCACAAAGATCAGAATGAATGAGTTCTAAAAGTGTCAAATTTCTTTCCTCTTCCGCAGGTGAGGTTTCCTCGATTGCTTAGCTTGCACACAAGCTTGACACTTAGAACCTTTGACTACAGTGCCGTGGTTTTTTTTACCGGTGATAAGTAGATTTGTAGTCGGTACGAGGGGCATTGCGGGTCGCCGTCATGATGGCTTAGCCTTCGAGGCTCAAGAACAAATGAGAGAGGATTACAACAAGATTTTAGAGTTGTGGGAGTTTTGTAACAACCCTAATTTTCGTAAACCAAAAATCACTACTTAAAAATTTCTTTTCCAAATTATGCTTGTTGCATTGCATAAAACGTAGAAATAAGATTAGTGACTAAAAGGACCTAACCCTAGTTAAAATTTGTTAATTAACTTTATTTATGTTACACCATGTGCTTAGATTTTGTGCATCATATTTGGAGTTTATTTGCATCTTTGTTTGAGTGCAAGTTAATTTCAATCCAAATCCTTAACTCAAACTCAAATCAAATAAATAAAAGAGAAAAGCAAACCAGGAAAACAGACAAAAGGAGAAGACCTTTCGGCCCAACCATCCGAGCCGGCCCAACCCCACCACCCTTGGCCTTTCTCACTTGGGCCAGCTCGCAGCCAAACCGGCCCAAGCGAGGCCAAGCCCCGCTCCCTGCCTCTGCTAGGTGGACCGCCGCCGTAGTGTCACTGCCAAATGGGGCCACTGACAGCTTTCCTCTTCCTCCCTCCTTTCCCCTGCTCTCTCCGCTCGCATTCGCACCCGAGCGCCGACCTGCGCGCAGGCGCTGCTTCCCACCATCTTGCGCGCCAAGTTGAAGGAGTGGGAGAGGATAAGAGCACCAGCTGGCCATGCTCAACTGCCCGCGGCTTGTGGGACCCGGGTCGTGCCTTGCGCGACCTTGCCGCGCCGCCGAGGCCACCAGCCCGTGCTGATCCAAGCACCCAAACCCCAATCGGAAACCCTAGCCAAGCCCTGGGGCTTGCCCAATTCCACCGCCGTCGACCGAGGGACAAGGGAGGAGGAACCGGAGGAGAGGAGGCCAGAGGGCGCGCCGGAGCCGGAGGAGAAGAAGCCGTCGCCGGCCCAAGGAGGAGGCCGCGAGTCCGGAGCGGGCTGTGCCACGACCACGCGTGGACGCCGCTGTACCCCGACACCGAGCCGACGCCGCTGTTCGCGCCAAGGGGAAGAGCCGACGACGAAGGGAGCCAGAGCGGAGCTGTACCCCGACGCCGATCGTGCCAAGGAAGGGCTGCCGATGCCGCGCCACGCCGTTCCCCTGCTTCCTCTACCCCGATTCGAGTTCGTCTTCTCGACCGCAAGCCAAGCTCGGTGAGCAAACCCATCCCCTAGACCAACCCCCGCCACGGACCGGGCTCTCTGAGTCCTTTCTGTCCGTGTGCCGCGCCATGGCTCTCTTGGAGCTCTGCCTTCGAGCGGTGACTCGAGCCACGGTCGCCGTCGTAGATGATTGCAAAGGAGTTGGGTAGAAGCGTCGTTGCGCTGGTCTTGAAGCGCCGGGGGCCGGGTCAAAGCCGTGCTACCCGAGCGGGTGTGTCCTGGTAGTGCGCATACCGAGGCCGCCGTGCACGGTGCGTCGCGTTGAGTCGCAATGAGCTGCTCGATCGGAAGCCGTCACCGCTCCTAGAACTGATCTAGAGACGGCCTTGCTTGATGATCGGAGTTATGGTGAACCAAGCCGAACCCACACCCACGCCCGCTTGTGCCTCGGCTACCAAGTTCAAACCTACGAACGCCGCCAAGCCGAAGGGGACCCGAGTTAGCGCCGCGTCCGGGATCGTCCCGTGCTCGCGCGTGCGTTCATATCACCGTTCCACATCGTCGTGACCAAATCCTCTCGCCGCCAAGCCAAACTGTGGGGAGACTCCGCCTCGCCGTCGCGGCCGGAGTCGATCTGTGCCCGCGCACCCTTCCGCGCCGTCGCGCGCCATGGCCTTGTGTCCGCGCGTACTCAACCCAAGCGTGGCGCCTTCCGCGCCCTTGCCGTCGGTTGAGCGATCACCATCGGGAAGCCGGCCTTCGTGCCGCAGTGTGTGCAGGTGGAGAAGGTCGCACCTTGGCGCGTAGCTTGCCGCCGCAGCGAGCGCCGCCGGCGGGGAGTTCCTTGGAGGCAATCTGCCGAGCACCTGGAGCTCGGGGTGGGAGAGTTGACAGAGAGGAGGAGGTCTCGGGCCTAGTAGCCTGAGACAAGCCGTGTGTTCGGCCCTAGGCCGAGCGCAGCAAGCCAGGCCGCAAGGCTGCTTCTGGGCCCAAGGTTGAGCGAGTAGGCCGAACCAAGGAGGGAGCCGAGCGGGCCGGCCAAGAGAGGAAGAGTGGAGCGGGCCATGACTTCGGCCCGGTTCCACGCTTCACAGGCCGGCTGAGAAGGAGAGTGGAGGGGTGAAACGACCCCAATTCCGCGGTGCCGGAATCGGAGACTTTTACAACATGCGATAGTCCCAGAACACATAAAAAGCTATCACATGTAGTGTCACAGCATAGTATCAGCTCCAAACTCCACGAATTTAATTTATTACATGCCGTATCTCGGCGATACTTCGGCTCGCAGGCCGGTAATTAAGCAAATAGAACAAACATCACGATCAGAGTAGCAGCGAAGAAGTAGACCCCTCCACAGGCATCCTTGAGCGTAGCTCCAGCCTCAGTCCTCGTACCAGTCGTCCCGGGTGACGATGTTGTCCGGCTCGTCATCACCTGAGTCTGCACGATAAGCGTGCAGGTCACTAGCCGAACACCCCAAGCAAGCCTAACTAGTAATCAAGTGGAGACTGGTTTCCTAGCAAAGCATAAAGAGAAAAGAGAGCTGTATATCCAGTTGAATTTTCCGGGTAGTCGGTTCCACGACCGATTCCCGCTCTCGTCACTTATCCCAACACTTATATCGCCTCACCACCAAAACACCTCTTCCATGCACCCTCTCATTGTCATCTTTTTCTGCGGCATGGGAAGCTCCCACCCGCCCATCCTCAACGGCCTCAGCCGGAATCCAATCACTCGAGGGAGAAGAGAAGAAAACCCATGCTAGATGAGGTGAGTTCTGCCCTTGGTCCGTCCTTGACCGTGGACGTCGGCTTTACGTAAAGATTTACACTCTGCAGAGGTTTGTACAACTGTACCCACTCGAGATGGGATAAGGGCAGTGTTCCGCTGCCATTGGCCCACCACACCGGTAATGATCTCCCCTTCCTGGCATCATTCTGCTTTCCTGAGCTAGAAAACTGTGCGGATATACTATCCACCGCACTCTCAGGACTGTGAGCTCGAGTAGTCCGGGGCCTCCACGGGTCGAGTCTATCGGGAACGTGTGGCTGCATCACAGACCCACCATCATTCCCTAACACTATCGCCTTACGCCTGCAGTCCGAGTGCCATTGGGGAAGATCGAGAACCGGGCCTGAGGTCGCGTGGTATGCACGAAATATCCAAGAGTTATCACCCCTACTCGGTCCGTATACTGGCGAGAGCAAGCCTTCCATGGGTCAGTTGCCACCCTCAGCGGTGGGCCGCGCACCACCACACACCTCACTCCACTCGGGGCAGAGTTCTAGTCTCTCCCATTATTCCGGTGCCGACTCCCGCCATCCCATCCTCACCACCATCTCGCACACAGATCCATCCCACTTCACGCACGCCAAGAGTTATCACATCCCACCATAATATCACCCAACTCACATCATGTTCATTTTATTAAGTTGGGTATTAGTTGTTCAGAACAAAGGCATAAATAAAATAAGTATCCGAGTTGGTTGGCTTATTGCGGAGCAAAATCATTTTCACCTATGCAGTACTACCATTTGCGCGTGTCTATAGGTATGGAAGCGGGATGTTCGCTGACCTTGTTCGTCGGTGTTCTCTTCAGGCAGGTACTCTGGATCCTCCGGGTCGTCCTCCTGGTGCTCCGGCTCTGAATTTTGAATTAAACTACGAGTGAGTTTCTATCAGAAAGAACCAAATAGCAGTTAAAATGCAACACCAATCAACGAGACTTGGTCCCAAATGATAGAGAATGATTTTGGATGTGAGCAGGAGTTGGTTTCATCTTTTTCGGAGTTGGGATGAATTTATTATGATTTATTGAAGTTTAATTCGGGTTTAAATAATGAAAAGGGATGAAAAAGGGTTGGGAAAGGCCAACGGGCTGAATCTAGGCCCAACTCGGCGCTTCCTCCTCCGGTCTGGCCCAAGGCGCGGCCTCTACCTCTCCTCCCTTGCTTGGGCCGACGCGGCCTGGCTTGGCCCGAAAAGCTTCCTCCGTTCGGCCTGCCTCGCGGCCTGGGCCTCGCGCCCCGACACCGCCTGCCAGGCCCGAAACGGGCCGGCTCCGCCTTCACCACTACCTCGGCCTGCTATGAACGGCCTGCATGAGGTGCTCCGGCTCCAACTCCTCCCCGCGGGGCTTGCTCGACGAAACGCCTCCAAGAGCCCTTCCCACCGGCGATGCGCACCACCGACGGCGGCAACCTCGCGCCGGTGCCCATCTCACATCCCCGCACTCAACACAGCCCGATGGCTTTGACCTGGTCTGGTGTGAATCGGTGGCGGCGCTCGCGACCATGTGCTGGGCTGCGCTCGCATGGTGGTGACGCCGCGGTCCGATGGTTCACAACGGTGAGCTTCGAGCGCGGGCACGGGAGGGTCCCGGCCGCGGTGGTTTGGTTTCGGCTTCCAAAGCGGTCAGGCACCGGCTAGCAGGCAAACCTAGCGGAGTGAACTACCGGGTGCGCACGGCGACCCTGGCGGCGCTCTCGGACGCGGGTCCGAGCACCGCGATCACGAGCTCCGCGCGGATACGGCCTCACCCGACCGCGCGTCGACAAGCAAAGACCATGACAAGGCACTCAAGGCAAACTATCGGCGCGGCCACGGAGGCTCCCGATCTCGTTGGCAAAGGAAGTCATGCGCAACATGGCGCGCATGGCGCACGCGCTCGCGCGAGAGCGTGTCCAAGCGACAACTCCGGGGCGACACAGCCGACAACCGACGCCCCGGTTAGGGACCAGCGCGACGCCGCTTTCCTATAGGTCTCTAGCTAGATCTACGACGGCATCCATGGCTCGAGCCGCT
The DNA here is from genome assembly GCA_022530915.1 of Paspalum notatum. Classification (NCBI taxonomy): domain Eukaryota; kingdom Viridiplantae; phylum Streptophyta; class Magnoliopsida; order Poales; family Poaceae; genus Paspalum; species Paspalum notatum. The sequence goes on from CM039686.1 coordinate 20,410,523, forward strand.
GCTCGATGGCGGAGCTCCAGGAGAGCCATGGCGCAGCACACGGACAAGGGGGACTCAAGGAGCCCAGGTCCATGGCGGGGATTGGAAAAGAGGCATGGGCTTCCTCACCGTGCTTCTCTTGCCGAAGTGGAGAGGTCCCCGTCGAGGTAGCGGTAGCAGAGGTTCGTCGGCGACGGGCTCCGGCTTCGGCTTCGGGGTCACTCGTCGTCGCGGACGGCGTCGACTCCGGGTAGGCGGGGTCCTAGCGCGGGCAGGGGACAGCTCCCTCCTGGGCTCGCGGCCTCCCTTGTCTTCCGCTGTTGCAACTCCGGCGGCGGCGTTTCCTCCTCAAATCCGGCGCCGGTTTCCCTCGACCCTCTCTCACTGTCCCTCGGCGGCGGCGGGGAAAGGGGGAAAAACCCCAAGACGTCGGCTTGGATTCGCGGAGCGGCTCTCTTAGGCTTTATAGGGTGCGACGCCTAGGGTTGGAGGCGCGGCGAAGGTGAATTCCGCCCTAGGCGCCATCTCTCACCGCTCTCTCCTCCCCTTCCCGCCATCGGCGCCCGACAGGGTCACGCAGGGTGCGTGACCTGGGACCCACACGGCCGAGAGCAGGTAGGGGCTCGGCCCCATCCTCAATCCACTCTTTCTTGGCGCTCAAGGTGGTGGCGGGGTCGGGCGGACGTGGTGCGGTGCAGAGCGGCGCGGCTTGGCTCGAGCTCGGTTGGTCTGGTTCGGACGAAAGAAGAAGGAAGAAGAGGAACGACTGCTAGTGGGTCCCGCCTGGCAGTGGCACCGCGCCGACGGCCCACCCGGCAGTGGCTGGTGGCGGGGGTGGTCTGCTGAATTGGGCCCGGTGGCCTGTCTAGGCAGTTCGGCCCAAGTTCGGTTGACTGCAGGGTAGGTAAGTGGGTTGGGCTGGTTTGGCCATTGGGTCTTTCTTCTTTTTTTTTTAATTTAATCCTTTTCTTTGGTGTTTTATTATTTAGATTTAATTTGGGATTTGATTTGGTTTCAATTACACTCAATCAAAGATGCATTAAAAACCATATGATGATGCAAGACAAACACAAGGAGGGATATAGAGCAAGGTTAATTTTACTAGCATTGCAAGTTAGGCTATTACTTAATTAACTTTCAAATTTTTGGCAGATTAAATGCAATGCACATCCAATAATCAAGAGAATTTTTTTTTGAGTAGTGATTTTTAGGTTACAAAAGGTGGGGGTGTTACAGTCTCCCCCCCTCACAAGAATCTCGTCCTCGAGATTTAGGGCGTCTTACTCGTTTTTGAAGAGGTGAGGATACATCTCTCGCAGTTCCGTCTCCTTTTCCTAGGTAGCCTCTCTTTCGGAGTGATTGCTCCATAACACCTTGCATACCGGTATTCTGGTTCTTCTTGTACCCTTTTCTGCTCGATCAAGAATCTGTACTGGATACTCCAAGTATTCCAAGTTATCCTGCAAGTCCACTGCCTCCAGTGATATTTGCTCCTCTGGCAACCTTAAACACTTGCGGAGCTGTGAGACGTGAAACACGGGATGTACTCTTGAAAGGTGCTCTGGCAGTTCGAGCTCATAAGCAAGATCCCCAACTTTCTGCTTAATTCTGAAAGGTCCGATGTACCTTGGTGCTAGCTTGCCTCGGGTGCGAAACCTCTTAGTACCTCGTAGGGGTGACACCTTCAAGTACACATACTCTCCTTCATCAAAGGCAAGCTCTCTTCTGCGTTTATCTGCATAGCTCTTCTGACGGCTCTGAGCAATTCTGAGGCTCTCTCTGACCTTAGCTACATTCTCAGCTGCTTCCATAAACATTGCCGGCCCAAAGAACTGTCTCTCTCCGGCTTCTTCCCACATCAACGGAGTTCTGCACTGGCGGCCATACAATGCTTGGAAAGGTGACATCCCGATGCTTGCCTGGTAGCTGTTGTTGTAGGAAAACTCAGCAAAGGGCAAACTGTCTTCCCAATTTGGTCCGTAGATCAATACACAAGCTCTCAAAAGATCCTCCAAGAGTTGATTCACTCGTTCCGTCTGTCCATCAGTCTGAGGGTGGTAGGCTGTGCTGTAATCTAGCTTTGTGTCCAAAGCCCGTTGCAGACTTTTCCAAAATCTCGCAGTGAACTGAGGTCCACGATCGGAAACTATGCTCAATGGAGCTCCATGCAACCTGAGGATGTTTTGGATGTACAGTTCTGCTAACCGCGATGCATTATAGTTTGCTTTGACCGGTATGAAATGTGCTGATTTGGTCAGTCGATCAACAATTACCCATATGGAGTCGTTTCCCTTTGGAGAGCGGGGAAGCCCTACTATGAAGTCCATGGTAATCTTCTCCCATTTCCACATTGGAATCTCGAGAGGTTTCAGCAAACCAGCGGGTCTCTGTTTTTCTGCCTTTACTCTGTTGCAGACATCACATCTGGCAACGAACTCCGCTATATCCCGCTTCATCCTTCTCCACCAGAACAGCTTTTTCAGGTCTTGGTACATTTTCGTGCTTCCAGGGTGGATAGAATACTTGGTACAATGAGCTTCTGTCATGATCGAATCACGGATGTCCTTGTTCAGAGGAACACACAAACGACCCTTCAACCAAAGGGTACCCAACTGATCCTTCCTGAAATCGGGCAACAATCCTTTCTCCATTCCCACTTTGAGCTCTGCTATACTTGGGCAAGTTTTCTGGGCCTGACGGATTTGATCCTCCAGATTGCAGTGAACCCTTAGCTCATTCAGTTGTTCAGTACTGACAAAGTCAAGTCTCAACTGTTCCATCTCTGCACATAACTCAGAGGACAGTTCCTCTCCAGTCAGAAGGTTGCAGTAACTCTTGCGGCTCAACGCGTCAGCTACCACATTTGCCTTTCCCGGGTGATAATGGATCTCTAGCTCGTAGTCTTTGATCAACTCAAGCCATCTTCGCTGTCTCATGTTAAGTTCCGTCTGGGTGAATATGTACTTCAGACTCTTGTGATCCGTGTAAATCTTACACTTATTTCCCATCAAGTAGTGCCTCCAGATCTTCAAAGCGTGAACGACTGCTGCTAGCTCCAAGTCATGTGTCGGGTAATTTTCCTCGTGAGCTCTCAACTGTCTGGAAGCGTACGACACCACCTTGTTATCTTGCATTAGTACGCATCCCAGACCTTGCCTGGATGCATCACAGTACACAACGAAATCTTTATGCAGGTCAGGTAGAGTAAGTACTGGTGCCGTGGTCAACTTTTCCTTCAGGAGCTGGAAGCTTACTTCACACTTGTCATCCCACTCGTAGGGTGTGTTATTCTTGAGTAACCCCGTCATGGGTTTTGCAATTTTAGAGAAGTTCTCCATGAATCTCCGATAGTATCCTGCTAGCCCTAGGAAACTCCTGATTTCAGTCGCATTGTGAGGCGTTTTCCAATTTGACACTGCTTCAACCTTTTCTGGGTCAACAGACACTCCCTCAGCTGTCAGCACATGACCAAGGAAAGCTACTTTCTCAAGCCAAAATTCACACTTGCTGAACTTCCCATACAACTGATTCTCACGTAGCTTCTCTAGCACGATTCTCAAGTGCTGCTCGTGCTCCTCCCGGGTCTTGGAGAAAATCAAGATGTCATCAATGAAAACCACTACACACTGATCATCAAGTTCCTTCATGAAGATCATATTCATCATATTCATGAAATAAGCAGGAGCATTAGTCAAGCCGAACGACACGACGGTGAACTCATGGTGACCATAGCGGGTCACAAAAGCTGTCTTCGGAATGTCTGACTCACGGATCCTCATCTGGTGGTAACCTGACCTGAGATCAATCTTGCTGAAATGTTTTGCCCCTTTCAGTCGGTCCAGCAAATCATCAATCCGAGGCAACGGATACTTGTTCTTTATGGTGACAGCGTTCAAGTCCCTATAGTCAATGCACATCCTCATGGTTCCATCTTTTTTCTTCACGAACAACACCGGTGCTCCCCATGGTGACACACTATCTCTGATGAAACCCTTCTCAAGTAGCTCATCCAACTGTTTCTTCAGTTCATCGTACTCCTTCCCTGACATTCTGTACGGTGCCTTGGCAATCGGAGCGGTTCCTGGTATAAGATCGATCGCAAACTCTATTGCTCGAACAGGTGGTAAGCCAGGCAGTTCCTCTGGAAAGACATCCGGGTACTCCCGTACTACTGGCACCTCTTCTACTGACTTGGTAACGAGGGAGTGTAGGTAAGAAGTAGGAGATCTGACGGGTACAAACTCCACGAGCTGCCCCCCTGGATGAGTTAATCTCACTAATCGTGGCTTGCAAATGATCACTCCAGAGTGTCTAGTCAGCCAATCCATACCAAGAATTACGTCCATCCCGCTAGACGGTAGCACTGTCAGGTCTGCTTTGAACTCCAGACCACCAATCAAGATACTAACCGCTTTGCAAATCCAGGCGCAACTTATTTCCCCGAGCGGGGAACTAGTAAGTATAGGCCTTCTTCGGGCCACAGAAACAAGAGATGCTTGCGTTGCAAATTTAGAAGAAACATAGGATCTAGTAGCACCAGAGTCGAACAATACAGTAGCAAGTGAACTGTTAACCAAGAACTCACCAGTCACGACATCTGGTGCCTCCAACGCATCCTCAGCAGTGAGGTTGTTCAGGCGGCCCCGCGTAGGTGGTGCTGAAGAGCGGGTCTGAGGGCGCTGAACGGAACCTCCAGGCGCAGACGGCCTGGCTGGAGTCTGGTAGGGTCCTGCATTCTTCTTCTCTGGGCACTCGCTTGCCTTGTGGCCAGTCTTGCCACAACTGTAACATGTGAAGACAAACGAGCTCCCTGACGACTGTGCTGGCGCAGGTGGCCTCCACGAACTGGGTCCAGGTGGCGGCATGTTGGACCGCTGGTAGGTTGGACTACCGAAACTGCGGTTGCCCTGGTAGCCAGTTGAGCGTGGGGCAGAGCGGGAAGACTGAGACTGAGCGGATCCGCCTCTGTGAGAAGATCCCTGGCGAGACTCAGACATTGCACGCTTCCTCTTGTAACTGTCGCTGTTCTCCCAGCCCACGCGCTCATTCTCCAGCGCAATTGCCTTTGAGATCATGGTCCGTAGGGAGTCGAAGGTCTGGGGCACCAGGTAAGTGCGGATCCCACGATTCAGGCCCTGCAGGAACCAGTACTGCCTCTTCTCGTCGGAGTTGGTGTCGTCAGGAGCATATCTCATCATCTTTGTGAACAGGCTCGCGTACTCCTGCACCTTCATGGTCCCCTGCTTGAGTCTGCGGAACTCTGCCGCCTTCTGAACCAGAATAGCCTTGGGAACGTAGAAACCACGGAAGGCCTCCGAGAACTCCTCCCAGCTAATGTGTGCCGGGTTGTTGTGCGTCTCACAGAAGCTGTCCCACCAGGCTCTAGCGGAACCGGTAAGCTGGTGAGTAGCGAGGGCCACGCACTCCTCGTGAGAGCAGGTAGTGAGGTCCAGCTTCTTCTCTATCTCCAGCAGCCAGTCTTCCGCCACTAGGGGGTCCTCAGAGTAGTCAAAGGAAGGTGGTCTCAGCTTCAGGAAGCTCTCAATCTTGCGGGTTAGGCTCTCAGGCTGTGGGCCTTGGTGGTGACCATTTCCCCCCTGGTTAAGCTGTTGTTGCTGGGCTGCGAGGAAGTTTCCCATGGCGGTTATGAAGTTCTGCTGGTTCGCGAAGACCTGGGCAAGTGTGGGAAAGTCGGGGTTGGGTGGTGGTGGTGGAAACGGGAATGGGTTCGGGTTTTGGTTCTGGGGGTTTGGCTGTTGAGGCTGTGGGTTGGGTTGTTGGTTCTGTGGATCAGGCTGTTGGTTTTGGAGATTTGGTTGCTGGTGTTGTGGGTTAGGTTGCTCAAACTGAGGGACCCCCCTTCCTTGACCTCCACCTCTTCCACGGCCTCTACCACGACCCCTTCCACGACCGCGAGGAGCCTGGTTCTCACTTTCAGCTCTATCGAACAGCTCTGTCAGACGGTTGGACCTTCGGAGCGACATCTGTTTAAAATTGCTTTGGAGTTAGAATATATATTGGTGGGTATGAAAAATAATTTTTTTGGAGAACATTATTAGTCGTAGTTATTGCGCAAATTTTAGGTTTTAAAGCTTAGCACTCAACCATGAAAAAGCATAAAATCCAACAAAACACGATAAGATCCAAATCACTCATCACATGATCGTGCTAGCGAGTAGCAGGTACAGCATGGTGGTCACTACATAACGTTCGATACAACTCATGGGATACAGACTTGGTAACATGAAATAATGAAGATACCGACTCATCACATAGCTGACTGACAATGCATGGCTATCCACTACTGAGGAAGGAAGACTTGCATCTCTCCTGCGTCACTGTCTGGTTCTTCCAGGATCCTCTCGTCATGGTCGAAGTCCACGATTTTCTTCCGAATCCCAGCACTCTCAGGGTAAAACAGGTAGTCACTGACTTCAAGTGCCTTTGCCATCTCTGGAGTGAGTTGGTTCCTCTTCCAGCCATCCCTGAAACTGGCCCGAACTCGAAGGTGTGTCCGAGGTACTCCAAAGTTCTCTCTTCTGATCTTCGATCGCTGTTCTGGAGGTAACTGACTTCTCATCTCACGGAGTTCTTTCTTGCGGCGGGCGTCCGAGGCTCTCCACGCCGCTAGCATCCTTTCCTCTTTCTCTTGCAAATACACAGACATGCGTAGCAGGTTGGTCAGATTCACTGCATTGTGGGCGTTGTTCTGCTCCAGATAAGCAATCTTCCTCTTCAACCTTCGGTTCTCTTCCAGGAGCGGCAGTGTACTCTCTGTTAGGTCTACCAGAGCTTGCCCCATCTGAGTGTTGGTAGCTTCCACCTCCTTGGCCTCCTTCTCAGTGCGATCCATCCGAGCTTGCAGGGTGAGTCTCATGTACCTTTCTTGCTGGATTTTCTGCTTCATCACTTCCTGAAATTCCATCAATTCCTTCAGCAGCATTCCCCTATCCCTGGTCAGCAGCTTGTTGTCGGCTTCCTGCTTCTTGGATAGCTGCACGGTGTTTTTGAAGTGCCAGTCCAAACGCGAGTAGTCGTTCTCCAGACTCTGAAGGTAGCTGTCCTGCTCCAGGAGGTACCTAGAAGTCACTTGGAGACAGGAGTCTTCTTCACGCTCTGGCGCTTTCTCCATCTCTTGCGTCGCCTGAGAACTCTGAGTAGTCAGCGGGTTCTGTGGTAAGAACCGGTAAGGGCTGTCCTCCAGGTGTGCTCGGTAGTCCCTGCTGATCTGCTTAAGAGCTGTCATTGTCGCCTTCTGGATGGCCTGGTAGACTGACGGGGCTGCCTCTGCGCATCGAACCGTCCGGAAGTGCAAGTCCACTCCTGCTCTGGGCTCTTCGCCGATCTCCAGGTACACCCTGACTGGGTCCCAGTCTTCTCTGCCCATTGCACGGTACTGAAGCTTCTTCGGACGCACCCCTAAGTGCAGGAGGACTTCCTTCAGTAGGTCCACCATTCCGCCGAGGTGCCTCTCCTCGATCGGAACCTCTGACCAGTCCGTCATACCTGTCGTGTGGAAATTTTTTTTTTCGCGTTAGATCCAGCATTTTGTAAACAGGAGGAAATTTTGCAAATACAGAAGTACGAAGCAAAATAAGTTGTAGTGTGTGTGCAAGGCTTCAATCTAACGTTTTCGTTTCTAAGGCTGCGTGCTACGGTCAAGTATGGCTCTGATACCAACTGAAACGACCCCAATTCCGCGGTGCCGGAATCAGAGACTTTTACAACATGCGATAGTCCCAGAACACATAAAAAGCTATCACATGTAGTGTCACAGCATAGTATCAGCTCCAAACTCCACGAATTTAATTTATTACATGCCGTATCTCGGCGATACTTCGGCTCGCAGGCCGGTAATTAAGCAAATAGAACAAACATCACGATCAGAGTAGCAGCGAAGAAGTAGACCCCTCCACAGGCATCCTTGAGCGTAGCTCCAGCCTCAGTCCTCGTACCAGTCGTCCCGGGTGACGATGTTGTCCGGCTCGTCATCACCTGAGTCTGCACGATAAGCGTGCAGGTCACTAGCCGAACACCCCAAGCAAGCCTAACTAGTAATCAAGTGGAGACTGGTTTCCTAGCAAAGCATAAAGAGAAAAGAGAGCTGTATATCCAGTTGAATTTTCCGGGTAGTCGGTTCCACGACCGATTCCCGCTCTCGTCACTTATCCCAACACTTATATCGCCTCACCACCAAAACACCTCTTCCATGCACCCTCTCATTGTCATCTTTTTCTGCGGCATGGGAAGCTCCCACCCGCCCATCCTCAACGGCCTCAGCCGGAATCCAATCACTCGAGGGAGAAGAGAAGAAAACCCATGCTAGATGAGGTGAGTTCTGCCCTTGGTCCGTCCTTGACCGTGGACGTCGGCTTTACGTAAAGATTTACACTCTGCAGAGGTTTGTACAACTGTACCCACTCGAGATGGGATAAGGGCAGTGTTCCGCTGCCATTGGCCCACCACACCGGTAATGATCTCCCCTTCCTGGCATCATTCTGCTTTCCTGAGCTAGAAAACTGTGCGGATATACTATCCACCGCACTCTCAGGACTGTGAGCTCGAGTAGTCCGGGGCCTCCACGGGTCGAGTCTATCGGGAACGTGTGGCTGCATCACAGACCCACCATCATTCCCTAACACTATCGCCTTACGCCTGCAGTCCGAGTGCCATTGGGGAAGATCGAGAACCGGGCCTGAGGTCGCGTGGTATGCACGAAATATCCAAGAGTTATCACCCCTACTCGGTCCGTATACTGGCGAGAGCAAGCCTTCCATGGGTCAGTTGCCACCCTCAGCGGTGGGCCGCGCACCACCACACACCTCACTCCACTCGGGGCAGAGTTCTAGTCTCTCCCATTATTCCGGTGCCGACTCCCGCCATCCCATCCTCACCACCATCTCGCACACAGATCCATCCCACTTCACGCACGCCAAGAGTTATCACATCCCACCATAATATCACCCAACTCACATCATGTTCATTTTATTAAGTTGGGTATTAGTTGTTCAGAACAAAGGCATAAATAAAATAAGTATCCGAGTTGGTTGGCTTATTGCGGAGCAAAATCATTTTCACCTATGCAGTACTACCATTTGCGCGTGTCTATAGGTATGGAAGCGGGGTGTTCGCTGACCTTGTTCGTCGGTGTTCTCTTCAGGCAGGTACTCTGGATCCTCCGGGTCGTCCTCCTGGTGCTCCGGCTCTGAATTTTGAATTAAACTACGAGTGAGTTTCTATCAGAAAGAACCAAATAGCAGTTAAAATGCAACACCAATCAACGAGACTTGGTCCCAAATGATAGAGAATGATTTTGGATGTGAGCAGGAGTTGGTTTCATCTTTTTCGGAGTTGGGATGAATTTATTATGATTTATTGAAGTTTAATTCGGGTTTAAATAATGAAAAGGGATGAAAAAGGGTTGGGAAAGGCCAACGGGCCGAATCTAGGCCCAACTCGGCGCTTCCTCCTCCGGTCTGGCCCAAGGCGCGGCCTCTACCTCTCCTCCCTTGCTTGGGCCGACGCGGCCTGGCTTGGCCCGAAAAGCTTCCTCCGTTCGGCCTGCCTCGCGGCCTGGGCCTCGCGCCCCGACACCGCCTGCCAGGCCCGAAACGGGCCGGCTCCGCCTTCACCACTACCTCGGCCTGCTATGAACGGCCTGCATGAGGTGCTCCGGCTCCAACTCCTCCCCGCGGGGCTTGCTCGACGAAACGCCTCCAAGAGCCCTTCCCACCGGCGTTGCGCACCACCGACGGCGGCAACCTCGCGCCGGTGCCCATCTCACATCCCCGCACTCAACACAGCCCGATGGCTTTGACCTGGTCTGGTGTGAATCGGTGGCGGCGCTCGCGACCATGCGCTGGGCTGCGCTCGCATGGTGGTGACGCCGCGGTCCGATGGTTCACAACGGTGAGCTTCGAGCGCGGGCACGGGAGGGTCCCGGCCGCGGTGGTTTGGTTTCGGCTTCCAAAGCGGTCAGGCACCGGCTAGCAGGCAAACCTAGCGGAGTGAACTACCGGGTGCGCACGGCGACCCTGGCGGCGCTCTCGGACGCGGGTCCGAGCACCGCGATCACGAGCTCCGCGCGGATACGGCCTCACCCGACCGCGCGTCGACGAGCAAAGACCATGACAAGGCACTCAAGGCAAACTATCGGTGCGGCCACGGAGGCTCCCGATCTCGTTGGCAAAGGAAGTCATGCACAACATGGCGCGCACGGCGCACGCGCTCGCGCGAGAGCGTGTCCAAGCGACAACTCCGGGGCGACACAGCCGACAACCGACGCCCCGGTTAGGGACCAGCGCGACGCCGCTTTCCTATAGGTCTCTAGCTAGATCTACGACGGCGTCCATGGCTCGAGCCGCTGCTCGATGGCAGAGCTCCAGGAGAGCCATGGCGCAGCACACGGACAAGGGGGACTCAAGGAGCCCAGGTCCATGGCGGGGATTGGAAAAGAGGCATGGGCTTCCTCACCGTGCTTCTCTTGCCGAAGTGGAGAGGTCCCCGTCGAGGTAGCGGTAGCAGAGGTTCGTCGGCGACGGGCTCCGGCTTCGGCTTCGGGGTCACTCGTCGTCGCGGACGGCGTCGACTCCGGGTAGGCGGGGTCCTAGCGCGGGCAGGGGACAGCTCCCTCCTGGGCTCGCGGCCTCCCTTGTCTTCCGCTGTTGCAACTCCGGCGGCGGCGTTTCCTCCTCAAATCCGGCGCCGGTTTCCCTCGACCCTCTCTCACTGTCCCTAGGCGGCGGCGGGGAAAGGGGGAAAAACCCCAAGACGGCGGCTTGGATTCGCGGAGCGGCTCTCTTAGGCTTTATAGGGTGCGATGCCTAGGGTTGGAGGCGCGGCGAAGGCGAATTCCGCCCTAGGCGCCATCTCTCACCGCTCTCTCCTCCCCTTCCCGCCATCGGCGCCCGACAGGGTCACGCAGGGTGCGTGACCTGGGACCCACACGGCCGAGAGCAGGTAGGGGCTCGGCCCCATCCTCAATCCACTCTTTCTTGGCGCTCAAGGTGGTGGCGGGGTCGGGTGGACGTGGTGCGGTGCAGAGCGGCGCGGCTTGGCTCGAGCTCGGTTGGTCTGGTTCGGACGAAAGAAGAAGGAAGAAGAGGAACGACTGCTAGTGGGTCCCGCCTGGCAGTGGCACCGCGCCGACGGCCCACCCGGCAGTGGCTGGTGGCGGGGGTGGTCTGCTGAATTGGGCCCGGTGGCCTGTCTAGGCAGTTCGGCCCAAGTTTGGTTGACTGCAGGGTAGGTAAGTGGGTTGGGCTGGTTTGGCCATTGGGTCTTTCTTCTTTTTTTTTTAATTTAATCCTTTTCTTTGGTGTTTTATTATTTAGATTTAATTTGGATTTGATTTGGTTTCAATTACACTCAATCAAAGATGCATTAAAAACCATATGATGATGCAAGACAAACACAAGGAGGGATATAGAGCAAGGTTAATTTTACTAGCATTGCAAGTTAGGCTATTACTTAATTAACTTTCAAATTTTTGGCAGATTAAATGCAATGCACATCCAATAATCAAGAGAAATTTTTTTGAGTAGTGATTTTTAGGTTACAAAAAGTGGGGGTGTTACAAGGGGTAGGCCGGGCCTGCGGGCTGCTGCTGCCTCTGGGCTGGGTGGCGAAGCAGGCCAAGTGAGGGGGAAAAAAATGGGCCGAGCTCAGTGAGGAAGCCAAGCAGGCCAGTTTTCGGCCCAAGACCAATCCTGCCTTTGAGAATATCCAGAAAATATTTAAACCCTGATAACTTAGAAAATTCATAGCAAATTCATACCAACTCGGAAAATTATGAAACTAGTTTCTAAATTCATCTAAAATCAAGCTCTACGAGTTAGAGCTATTGTTTGAGTGATGTTGGTTCTTAATGCTTCTTAATTGAGGTTTGTGCCGCATTTGGTTTATTCGGTCTTTCGCGTATAGGTCCGGAGGATCTCTCGGAGGACCCTGACGAGTACGACTACTTCAACTACACTAGAGATTTAGAGCAAGCAGCTCTACGCGAGGTCACCATTCAGACACTTCTCTGCTTCATAACCTATAGACACGCAACTTGCTACTGCTACTTTTATTATTTATGCTTGCTGTTAACCCAAAGATAGGGAGCCTGATTCCATGTAGCCACTATTACCTTTCTTGCTACATCACCACCATTATACTACTATAACTAAGTAAAATGAACATGATGTGAGATTGGGTGATATGATGGTGGGATATGATAACTCTTGGCGTGTGTGAAGTGGGTGGGTACTTGAGAGCGAGATGGTGTGTGAGATGGGTGGCGAGAGTCGGTACCGGAAATCATGGGAGAGACTAGAACTCTCTTCAGAGTGGAGAGAGGTGTGTGGTGGTGCGCGGCCCACCGCTGAGGGTGGCAACCGACCTTTGGAAGACTTGCTCTCGCCAATTAAGGACCGAGTAGGGGTGACAGTATCTTGGACTATGACTCGTGCATACCACGCGACCTCAGGCCCGGTTCTTGACTTTCCCCAATGGCACTGGAACTGTTGGCGTAAGGCGATAGTGTTAGGCGGCGATGACGGTTGCGGGGGTAATCTCTCGTCCTCGATATACTCGACCCGTGGGGCCTCGGATCAGTCGAGCTCACAGTTCTGAGAGTGCGGTGGGGTTGTATCAGCACAGTTTCTAGCTCAGGAAAGCAGGAAAGGTGCCAGAAAGGGAGGGTTATCTATCGGTGTGGTGGCCCGGGGCAGATCGCTACTGCCTCCGTCCCATCTCGTGTGGGTATAGATCTACAACATCCTCTCGAGAGTGTATGATCTATACGTATAGCCGCCATCTCCGGTCAAAGGATGATCCAAGAGCGGAGTCACTTCATCTAGCATGGGATGTCTTCTCTTCTCCCTCGAGTGTTTGGAAACCGGCTATGGCCGTTGAGGCATGGACGGGTGGGAGCTGTCATGCCGCAGATGTAGTATGATGAGTGTGGATGATATGGAAGAGGTGTATGGTGGTGAGGTGTGTATGTGTTGGGATGAGTGATGAGCAGGGGAACCGGTCGTGTGATCGAATTCCTGAATGGAATAATGATATGATAAACTGGATAATATTATTTATATACTTGCTTGCATAGGAAGCCTAGAGCCTTCCACTTGTGCCAGTCCCTTTTATTATTACGCTGCCGCTTAGGGGAGTGTCTCAGGGTGGCCTGCACTACTGGCGCATAGGTTTTGCAGATAAGCTGGATGACGACCTCTTCTTCGACGGAAGGCGATGAGATGGGCGACGATCATTCCCATGAAGGACGGAACAACTGAGGATCACGGTGCTTCGCTCAAGGATGCCTGTGGAGATGGACCCGAAGACTTACTTTCCGCTGCTAGATTACGATTTCTGCTTGATTCAGTCCTGTTGGACTTGTACCGGCTTAGGCCATTAATGTATAAATGTAATGTTATTCGAAGCTGAGGATGTGATACCGATTGAAACATATGAATTGCGATAGCTTATGTGTATCCTGGGACTATTGCAATGAGTAAAGGCTTGGATTTCGGCATCGCGGAATCCGGGTCGTTTCAGTTGGTATCAGAGCCGAGCTTGACCGTAGCACGTGACCCTAGACTCGGACGAACATAAGGACTATTTTATGAACAAATTATTTTACCCGACAGGCATTTTGGAAAAATTTTATCAACCCATGTCTACTTTTTACCTTTAGTCTATTGGAAATCATTTTGATTTTCTCTCTTTCGAATCAAAATCCTTCCTCTGGATTTAAAAACCTTCAACTGGATTTAAACATTAGAACACGAGACAATCGCTCTCATCCTACCTTCGTTGCATCAAAAGAGTTCCGACAAAATGCAAGTGCCATACGAAGTCGAAGTGCAGTAGAGACTTGAGTGTGTTTACTTGGATTGGAGCATTTATCATCAAAGACAACGTCTCGTTGAAGGCAATCAAATGAGCATAAATCATATACCGACAGGAGCCTTTGACGGAAAAGGACGGCACCTTCTCAATTGACCTGTCAAATGACCATGATTTAGTGACTACCCTCCGAATACCACGATGTAGAATAATCCGGTAGAAGTGCGATATCTCTAGAGCCATGGAGTTAGCCTGGAGAAAGCACATAATTAGGGTATAATATTGTATTGAGTGCCTGGATCTTATGGATTTATTTGGTTCTTATGCTTCTTCTGCTTGAGTGCTCCTAATAAACTATTTTATTATAAGTTAAATAATATTATAGACTCCTTCATAAATGACCTCATAAACACCCCACTGATTTTAACATCGACCCCTCTCGTCTTAACAGATGCTGCTTAGAAGGTCAGACCGCTTGATGGTCATGGGTGGTGTCAGGAGAGACAATACACCGCCTCAAGAAAGAAGGAGAAGGCACCGAGGAAGAGAAAGTGGAGAAGCAGATGGTAGGCCTGTGCCTCAGCTCGAGAACCCAGCTCCAGAGCCTGAAATTAACCTAGCACCACCTCCAGAACCACAACCCCCAAATTCACAACCCTCAAATCCTCAAGCACCTTCCATAGACCAGCTAATAGCCAAACAAGACCAGATGATCGCTAACCAAAACCAGCTCATGCAAACCATGGCCAACCTACTACAAGCTCAGAAAAACCAAGACCCTCCAGCAAACCCAGTCCAGAATGACCATACCCAAGACCCCCACCCCGAGAGCCTTACCAAGAAGATTGAGGGATTCATAAATCTGAAAGCCCCCACCTTTGACTACACCGATGACCCACTCGAGGCTGAGGATTGGCTAAGGGAGATTGAGAAGAAGCTTGATCATACTACTTGCACGGATGAAGAATGTGTGGCTCTTGCTGTCCACCAATTGAAAGGCTCAGCGAGCGTTTGGTGGGATAGTTTCTGTGAGACCCACGATGACCCAGCCAACATCACGTGGGAGGAGTTCACAGTTGCTTTCTGGGAGTTCTTTGTGCCAAAGGAAATGATGATGCAAAAGGCAGCAGAATTCCGCAACTTGAAGCAGGGCACCATGAAAGTGCAAGAGTATGTGAACCTTTTCATCAAAATGATGAGGTATGCCCCAGATGATACCAGAACCGACGAGAAGAAGCAATATTGGTTCCTGCAAGGTCTACATCCAAAAATCCGAGTGCTCTTGACCGCAGGTGTCTACCGATCTCTTCGGCACATGATGAACAAGGCCATCTCTGTTGGGAAAGAGGTATTGGACAACAATGGGGGTGAGAGCTCCAAGAGAAAGCGCATCGATCACATGTCTCTACCCAGAACATTTCAGAGACCCTGGTATGACCTTGGTGATAGTGACAATGACCTGGACCACAACGTTGAAGTGCAAGGTCCCATTCGCCAGAGGCAGAGCTACCAGCCCCTTGGGGAGGACTCATGGGAGGAGCCACCCACACCGATCCCTACTCCAGGTGACTTGGCATTCACTTGCTACGTGTGTGGCAGTCTCGATCACGAGGTTGAATTATGCCCATACGAGGAAAAGAAGAAGAGGAAGAGAAAAAGACATGCCAAGGCGCATACACACAGGAGGTCAGATCAATGCACTCAAGCCCATGCACCACATTCAGCTATACAGGGCCAGTTGAACCATGTGACTGCCGAGGATACTACCGACGCACCAGATGTCGTACTCGGTGAGTTTTTGGTAAATGAGTCTACTGCCTTAGTGTTGTTTGATTCTGGAGCAACAAGTTCTTACGTGTCATCCAAGTTTGCTAATCAGAACTCTTTGGTAAGTATAACTCGGAAAAGACCCATAGTCACTAGCTCACCCTTGGGAAAGATGAGTTGTACCTTGATATGCAAAGGTGTGAGCATTCTATAGTAGGATTGGAATTCAAGACAGACTTGACCATCCCCATTTCCAATGGAATAGATGTGATTTTGGGTATGAACTGGCTCATTAGACATAGGGGTGTGATATCTTGCTTTCCTCGCTCAGTCAAGCTTATACACCCTTGTGGACAGGAGATAGAGTTTGAGCCTGTACAGTCGACAGCCACTCACCAGTTGCACAGCCTTGTCACCAAGACCTTAGAAGAGGTGCCAGTTGTCTGTGAGTATCCGGATGTCTTCCCAGATGATATACCAGGGTTACCGCCAGATCGGGCTGTGGAGTTTGCGATCAACCTTGTGCCAGGGACTGCTCCTATTGCAAAGGCACCCTACAGAATGTCGGGAAAAGAATACGATGAGTTGAAGAGGCAACTGGATGAACTGCTGGAGAAAGGGTTAATCAGATGCAGTGTATCACCATGGGGAGCCCCAGTGCTGTTCGTGAAGAAGAAAGATGGATCAATGAGATTGTGCATTGATTACCGCGAGCTGAATGTGGTCACATTAAAGAGCAAGTGCACGTTGCCCCGAATTGATGCTCTGCTTGACCAATTGAAGGGGGCAAGGTGCGTTAATAAGATTGACCTCAGGTTTGGGTACCATCAGATGAGGATCCGAGAGGAGGATATACCAAAGACAGCCTTTGTGACCCGGTATGGTCACCTGAGTTCACTGTTGTGTCATCCGGTCTCACAAATGCTCCAGCTTACTTCATGAATATGATGAACCTGATTCTCAAGAAGAACTTGACCAATTTGTAGTCATTTTCACTGATGATATCCTGATTTACTCCAAGACACCTGAACAGCATGAGAAGCATCTGCGAGCTGTGCTTGAGAAGCTCCGGAAGAACCAGTTGTATGGAAAGTTTAGCAAGTGCAAGTTTTGGTTGAAGAACGTTGCCTTGCTTCGCCACGTGTTGACGGTAGAAGGTGTGTCAGTGGATCCTGAGAAGATTGAGGCCGTATCCAACTGGAAGACTCCTCGCAATGTGACTGAGATCAGAAGCTTCTTGGGGTTAGCTAAATACTACCGGAGGTTCATCGAGAATTTCTCCAAGATTGCAAAGCCAATGACCGAGTTGCTCAAGGACAAAGTGTCATTTGAATGGAATGATAAGCGTGAGAAAAGTTTTCAGTGTCTTAAGGACAAGCTGACTACGACTCCAGTGCTTACTTTGCCGGATCTGCAGAAGGACTTTGTTGTGTACTGCGATGCTTCCAGACAGGGATTGGGATGTGTGCTGATGCAAGATAATCATGTGGTTTCGTATGCCTCCCGATAGTTGAGAGCTCATGAGGAGAACTACCCAACCCATGACTTAGAGCTTGCAGCAGTTATGCACGCACTAAAAATTTGAAGACACTATCTAGTAGGGAACAAGTGTGATATCTATACAGATCACAAGAGCTTGAAGTACATCTTCACTCAGTCTGAGCTGAACATAAGGCAAAGAAGATGGTTGGAATTGATCAAGGACTATGAGCTAGAAATTCACTATCACCCTGGAAAAGCAAATGAGGTAGCTGATGCTTTAAGCCGCAAGAGTTACTGCAACCTTTTGACAGGAGAAGAATTGGCGGCAGAGTTATGTGCAGAAATGGAGCAGTTGAGGCTTGATTTTGTCACCAATGAGCAGCTAAATGAGTTGAGAGTCAGATGCACTCTAGTAGATCAAATCAGGCAAGCTCAGAAAGATTGCCCAAGCATAGCAGAATTGAATGTGGGAATGGAGAAAGATTTACTTCCGGATTTCAGGATAGATGATTGAGGCACCATTTGGCTGAAAGAACGCTTGTGCGTTCCATTTGATGAAGGGATTAGAGAGTCCATTCTAACTGAGGCTCACTGTACTAAGTACTCGATCCACCCAGGAAGCACCAAAATGTACCAAGACTTGAAGGAATTGTTCTGGTGGAGAAGAATGAAGCACGATATAGCTGCTTTCGTTGCTCAGTGTGACACTTGCAACCAAATAAAGGCTGAAAAGCAAAGACTGGCAGGTTTGTTGAAACCCCTGGATATTCCGATGTGGAAATGGGAGAAAATCACCATGGACTTCATAGTTGGACTTCCCCGCACTCCAAAGAGGAATGATTCTATCTGGGTAATTGTTGATCGATTGACCAAGTCAGCTCACTTTATACCAGTGAAGGCTACTCACAATGCCCCTAGATTGGCTGAGCTATATATACAGACTGTGTTGAAACTCCATCGGGTTCCTATCAGCAATTCACCGCCAGATTCTAGAAGAGTTTGCATGAAGCTTTGGGCACTAAGCTAGACTACAGTACCACTTACCATCCCCAGACGGATGGGCAGACAGAACGAGTGAATCAACTCCTGAAAGACCTTTTAAGAGCTTGTGTGTTGACTTACGGGCCAAACTGGGAAGACATCTTGCCGTTCGCAGAATTTTCTTACAACAACAGCTATCAAGCTAGCATTGAAATGTCACCCTTCCAGGCCTTGTATGGACGACAGTGCAGGACTTCTTTGATGTGGGAAGAGGCAGGAGAGAGATAGTTCTCTGGGCCAGCTATATTTGAAGAAGCAGCAGAAAATGTGGCAAAGGTCCGAGACAATCTCAAAATAGCTCAGAGCCGCTAGAAAAGCTATGCAAACAAGCGCAGACGTGAGCTCACTTTTGAAGCCGGAGAATTTGTGTACTTGAAAGTGTCACCCCTATGTGGTACCAAGAGGTTTCACACAAGAGGGAAGCTTGCACCAAGGTACGTTGGACCTTATAAGATCAAGAAGAATATTGGAGATCTAGCTTACGAGCTCGAGTTGCCAGAGCACCTGTCCGGAGTACATCCGGTGTTTCACGTCTCTCAACTTCGCAAGTGTTTGAGATTGCCTGAGGATCAGATATCGCCAGAAGCAATAGACTTGCAAGGTAACCTGGAATATTTGGAGTACCCAGTACAGATTCTTGACCGGGCAGAAAAAGAAACCAGAAGAACAAGGATACCTGTGTGCAAAGTGCTATGGAGCAATCACTCAGAAAGAGAGGCTACATGGGAGAAGGAGTCAGAACTTCGCGAAAAGTATCCACACCTCTTCGAAAACGAGTAAGTTATCTCTAAATCTCGAGGACGAGAACCTTGTGAGGGGGGGGGAGACTGTAACAACCCTAATTTTTGTAAACCAAAAATCACTACTTAAAAATTTCTTTTCCAAATTATGCTTGTTGCATTGCATAAAACGTAGAAATAGGATTAGTGACCAAAAGGATTACCTAACCCTAGTTAAAATTTGTTAATTAACTTTATTTATGTTACACCATGTCCTTAGATTTTGTGCATCATATTTGGAGTTTATTTGATTCTTTGTTTGAGTGCAATTTAATTTCAATCCAAATCCTTAACTCAAACTCAAATCAAATAAATAAAAGAGAAAAGCAAACCAGAAAAACAAACAAAAGGAGAAGACCTTTCGGCCCAACCATCCGAGCCGGCCCAACCCCACCACCCTTGGCCTTTCTCACTTGGGTCAGCTCGCAGCCAAACCGGCCCAAGCGAGGCCAAGCCCCGCTCCCTATCTCTGCTAGGTGGACCGCCGCCATAGTGTCACTGCCAAATCGGGCCACCGACAGCTTTCCTCTTCCTTCCTCCTTTCCCCTGCTCTCTTCGCTCGCATTCGCACCCGAGCGCCGACCTGCGCGCAGACGCTGCTTCCCACCATCTTGTGCGCCAAGTTGAAGGAGTGGGAGAGGATAGGAGCGCCAGCTGGCCATGCTCAACTGCCCACAGCTTGTGGGACCCGGGTCGTGCCTTGCGCGACCTTGCCGCGCCGCCGAGGCCACCAGCCCGTGCTGATCCAAGCACCCAAACCCCAATCCCTTAGCCTCCCCTATAAGAGAGGAGCGCCACCTATTGGAAACCCTAGCCAAGCCCTGGGGCTTGCCCAATTCCACCGCCGTCGACCGAGGGACAAGTGAGGAGGGACCGGAGGAGAGGAGGCCAGAGGGTGCGCCGGAGCCGGAGGAGAAGAAGCCGTCGCCGGCCCAAGGAGGAGGCCGCGAGTCCGGAGCGGGCTGTGCCACGACCACGCGTGGACGCCGCTGTACCCCGACACCGAGCCGACGCCGCCGTTCGCGCCAAGGGGAAGAGCCGACGACGAAGGGAGCCAGAGCGGAGCTGTACCCCGACGCCGATCGTGCCAAGGAAGGGCTGCCGATGCCGCACCACGCCGTTCCCCTGCTTCCTCTACCCCGACTCGAGTTCGTCTTCTCGACTGCAAGCCAAGCTCGGTGAGCAAACCCATCCCCTAGACCAACCCCCGCCACGGACCGGGCTCTCTGAGTCCTTTCTGTCCGTGTGCCGCGCCATGGCTCTCTTGGAGCTCTGCCTTCGAGCGGTGACTCGAGCCACGGTCGCCGTCGTAGATGATTGTAAAGGAGTTGGGTAGAAGCGCCGTTGCGCTGGTCTTGAAGCGTCGGGGGCCGGGTCAAAGCCGTGCTACCCGAGCGGGTGTGTCTGGTAGTGCGCAAACCGAGCCCGCCGTGCACGGTGCGTCGCGCTGAGTCGCAATGAGCTGCTCGATCGGAAGCCGTCACCGCTCCTAAAACTGATCTAGAGACGGCCTTGCTTGATGATCGGAGTTATGGTGAACCAAGCCGAACCCACACCCACGCCCGCTTGTGCCTCGGCTACCAAGTTCAAACCTACGAACGCCGCCAAGCCGAAGGGGACCCGAGTTAGCGCCACGTCCGGGATCGTCCCGTGCTCGCGCGTGCGTTCATATCACCGTTCCACATCGTCGTGACCAAATCCTCTCGCCGCCAAGCCAAACTGTGGGGAGACTCCGCCTCGCCGTCGCGGCCGGAGTCGATCTGTGCCCGCGCACCCTTCCGCGCCGTCGCGCGCCATGGCCTTGTGTCCGCGCGTACTCAACCCAAGCGTGGCGCCTTCCGCGCCCTTGCCGTCGGTTGAGCAATCACCATCGGGAAGCCGGCCTTCGTGCCGCAGTGTGTGCAAGTGGAGAAGGTCGCACCTTGGCGCGTTGCTTGCCGCCGCAGCGAGCGCCGCCGGCGGGGAGTTCCTTGGAGGCAATCTGCCGAGCACCTGGAGCTCGGGGTGGGAGAGTTGACCTCAGGAGGAGGTCTCGGGCCTAGTAGCCTGAGACAAGCCGTGTGTTCGGCCCTAGGCCGAGCGCAGCAAGCCAGGCCGCAAGGCTGCTTCTGGGCCCAAGGTTGAGCGAGTAGGCCGAACCAAGGAGGGAGCCGAGCGGGCTGGCCAAGAGAGGAAGAGTGGAGCGGGCCATGACTTCGGCCCGGTTCCACGCTTCACAGGCCGGCTGAGAAGGAGAGTGGAGGGGTAGGCCGGGCCTGCGGGCTGCTGCTGCCTCTGGGCTGGGTGGCGAAGCAGGCCAAGTGAGGGGGAAAAAAATGGGCCGAGCTCAGTGAGGAAGCCAAGCAGGCCAGTTTTCGGCCCAAGACCAATCCTGCCTTTGAGAATATCCAGAAAATATTTAAACCCTGATAACTTAGAAAATTCATAGCAAATTCATACCAACTCGGAAAATTATGAAACTAGTTTCTAAATTCATCTAAAATCAAGCTCTACGAGTTAGAGCTATTGTTTGAGTGATGTTGGTTCTTAATGCTTCTTAATTGAGGTTTGTGCCGCATTTGGTTTATTCGGTCTTTCGCGTATAGGTCCGGAGGATCTCTCGGAGGACCCTGACGAGTACGACTACTTCAACTACACTAGAGATTTAGAGCAAGCAGCTCTACTCGAGGTCACCATTCAGACACTTCTCTGCTTCATAACCTATAGACACGCAACTTGCTACTGCTACTTTTATTATTTATGCTTGCTGTTAACCCAAAGATAGGGAGCCTGATTCCATGTAGCCACTATTACCTTTCTTGCTACATCACCACCATTATACTACTATAACTAAGTAAAATGAACATGATGTGAGATTGGGTGATATGATGGTGGGATATGATAACTCTTGGCGTGTGTGAAGTGGGTGGGTACTTGAGAGCGAGATGGTGTGTGAGATGGGTGGCGAGAGTCGGTACCGGAAATCATGGGAGAGACTAGAACTCTCTTCAGAGTGGAGAGAGGTGTGTGGTGGTGCGCGGCCCACCGCTGAGGGTGGCAACCGACCTTTGGAAGACTTGCTCTCGCCAATTAAGGACCGAGTAGGGGTGACAGTATCTTGGACTATGACTCGTGCATACCACGCGACCTCAGGCCCGGTTCTTGACTTTCCCCAATGGCACTGGAACTGTTGGCGTAAGGCGATAGTGTTAGGCGGCGATGACGGTTGCGGGGGTAATCTCTCGTCCTCGATATACTCGACCCGTGGGGCCCCGGATCAGTCGAGCTCACAGTTCTGAGAGTGCGGTGGGGTTGTATCAGCACAGTTTCTAGCTCAGGAAAGCAGGAAAGGTGCCAGAAAGGGAGGGTTATCTATCGGTGTGGTGGCCCGGGGCAGATCGCTACTGCCTCCGTCCCATCTCGTGTGGGTATAGATCTACAACATCCTCTCGAGAGTGTATGATCTATACGTATAGCCGCCATCTCTCCGCAAAGGATGATCCAAGAGCGGAGTCACTTCATCTAGCATGGGATGTCTTCTCTTCTCCCTCGAGTGTTTGGAAACCGGCTATGGCCGTTGAGGCATGGACGGGTGGGAGCTGTCATGCCGCAGATGTAGTATGATGAGTGTGGATGATATGGAAGAGGTGTATGGTGGTGAGGTGTGTATGTGTTGGGATGAGTGATGAGCAGGGGAACCGGTCGTGTGATCGAATTCCTGAATGGAATAATGATATGATAAACTGGATAATATTATTTATATACTTGCTTGCATAGGAAGCCTAGAGCCTTCCACTTGTGCCAGTCCCTTTTATTATTACGCTGCCGCTTAGGGGAGTGTCTCAGGGTGGCCTGCACTACTGGCGCATAGGTTTTGCAGATAAGCTGGATGACGACCTCTTCTTCGACGGAAGGCGATGAGATGGGCGACGATCATTCCCATGAAGGACGGAACAACTGAGGATCACGGTGCTTCGCTCAAGGATGCCTGTGGAGATGGACCCGAAGACTTACTTTCCGCTGCTAGATTACGATTTCTGCTTGATTCAGTCCTGTTGGACTTGTACCGGCTTAGGCCATTAATGTATAAATGTAATGTTATTCGAAGCTGAGGATGTGATACCGATTGAAACATATGAATTGCGATAGCTTATGTGTATCCTGGGACTATCGCAATGAGTAAAGGCTTGGATTTCGGCATCGCGGAATCCAGATCGTTTCAAGTTTGTTCCCAGCAGCCCACCACAGGATAGGTCCTGCGGAGGTTTTGAGATCGAAGGGGTGTACGAGCAGATCGGTAATGGTGTACAAAAAAGCAGGAACACAGCGGTTAGATACATGTTCGGGCCGCAGCGTTGCGTAATACCCTACGTCCTGTATAGGGGTTTGTGGATTGTATTGCTGAAACTATGAGAGTTCGGAGAGTTTCCCCGTCGTCCCTAGCTCCCCTTATATAGGCCGAGGAGCTAGGGTTACAATCGATATCTCGAGGGACTACCCGCCGAGAGATTTCCCGGGATTACATTCCGAGATTACAGGCGCAACATCCTAACAAATTCTATCTAGAGCTGCCCGAGTGGTTTGCTTAAGCTCCACGCCATCTGATGCCTTGAGCCCGAAGCCAGACCACTCGGGCCCACCCGTCAGGATGACGTAACTGGTCGTCACGGGGGGCACTCGGGGGACATACGACTCCCACCAGAGTGGTTCGGGAAAAATCCCTACATCACTTTGGTGTACTGAGTTTGTATTGCGAGTTTTTTGGTGTTACAAGTCGGAGAGTGGAGCTCACGTGCTTGTGAGGCTAGAACTACTGAGGGAGCCGGAGCTCCCGATGCGCACATGCAGCATGCTGCTGCCTCTCCTCCTCCGCACTGTGGAGTCTTGCTCCCCTTTATGTTGCAGAGGAGATCAGGCTTACATGCATGAAGGAGAGAGAGAGAAAGTGAAAGAGAAATAAAAAAGGTACAATAGCTAGGCCCATTGGCCTTTCGTTTGGTCTACCGCTTGTCTAAGATTCTTGCTATAATGATGGCCCTCGAAGAGCACGTGCATGGGGAGCAGCATGCCCTCAATGGTAGTCCTCTCAAAAGGCATTCCTACACATGCATGCATGGGATGTGGCATGCATGCATGGGAGGTCAGCCTCAAAATTCTCCTGCTAGGTGAGCAGGAGGTTATAGTGCATGCTATGACCAATGAGGTTATAGGGCCTATTGTTGGAGCGTACGACCGATGGTCCGTATGGCCGAGCACTGGCGTAGCGAGCAAGGGGGCGTGTGGCTGTACCGGGGCATTTATGCATGGCCTGACGACCCTTGGCACTCGGCCTAGCGCGATTACTAGGCCGCTTGGGGTACTCATGGTATGGGTACACGTCATACAGGTAACTTAGGAATTAAACACAAGGTAGATAGCTGAGAGATGCTTCCAAAATTAGTCTGACACAAACGTGAAAGCCAAACATTATCCTCGTCATTATTAACCAAAACACTAGCATGGTTCACAACCGAATTGCAAAGATCCATAAGAGATAAGCAGAACAAGTCTCCGTTATCATAGCCTTTACTAATAAATTGTCTAAAACAAGATAAGAATAATTTATTAGACTCAAACACCAACTTATAGCCATCAAAAAGCATCAAAGATCCGCTGATGAAGTTCTTATTTATCGATAGCACATGCTACACGTTCCGTAGCCGCAAGATCTTTCCTGAAGTAAGCTTTAGATTAACCCGTACCAGCACCATGAACAGAAGCACGTGACACGTTCCCCATCAAGATGGCTACGCCTCGAGTGACCTGATAAGAAGGAAATAGAGATTTATCAGCACACACATGAATGTTAGCTCCTGTATCAACCCACCAATCGATAGATTGACATGCTGAAAGAACAATATATGTTTTACCATACCGTGCTGCACCAGCTTTGCTCACAACAATGTTGAAAGTCTTGTTCTACCCTTGTGAACCTTCTTATTCTATATATCGTGACACTTCTTGGCCATGTGTCCCATCATACCACAAGCATTGGATATCATCCATGTTCTTCTTCTTCTTTTTGAAGCGGGTGGTCTGCTCGGCCCTTGGCTTCCTTTTCTTCTTATTTCCAGCTTGCTACATGACATTAGTGCTAAAGTGGTACTCACGTGCCTTGGTTGCATTGTCCTTTGCCCGAGCCTTCTCTTCAACATCAAGAGAAGCCAACAGATCAGCCATGAACATTCTTTCTCTCCTATGTTTCAGAGTTGTGGCAAAATCCCTCTAGGAATGGAGGCAATTTGGCAATAATGCCATCTGCAACAAACTGATACGGCAGATACGACCAAGTTGCTAGAGCTATCCAACGAGAACATGTATCTTATGAGCCTGCTCAACCACATTGCGGTTGTCTACCATCTTATAGTCATGGTAGCGCTTAGTCACATACAGTTCATGTCCATCGCTGGGGGCACTATACTTATGTTTGATGGCCTCCCAGAGCTCCTAGTGCTCTTGTGATTCTTGTACACATCATAGAGCTTGTCAGACAGCACACTTAAGATGCAATCCACTGCTATCACATTAGCCTTCTCAATCTCTGCCTACCTTTTAGCGGTCATTGGCAAAGGTTCGACAATAGGCTTCACAGTCCAAACTAGATCCATAGCAATGAAACACAACTCAAGTTTCTTTTTGAATCTTGAAAACTTTGCACCATCAAACTTCTCCGGTTTCAAGGAATCAACTAAGCTATTACCCATCTTAGAGTAACTATCAGGATTTTGGATTGCTAGAAATAAGTGCACTTTTAAGATAAAATTTCGAACGAGGAACTCATGGTTACTTACAGTGCGGAACGCTCCAACGTAGCTAACGATGAGATCAAAGTCAAGACTTTGATGAAGACCATAGAACTCGAGCGAGTAGTCGCGTGATGCTACCCAAAATCCTGATTCGCCCCAATCTGTACAGGTTCTTCAATGGGAAGAGGTTTCGGAGACATTGCTCTCCCCACCGCCGTCATCATGCTGATGAAAGGGATGGAGGCACCTGAGTAGCCACAAGCACCAAAGACAGAGAGTTCTCTCGCCAAAAACCCCATATGGATTTTCTCATGTTGTGATGAGTACGTACCCACGGACGACGCCCACTATTTATAGGTGAGAGAACTTGGCTAACTTGAAGCAAAAAGAAGGAAACCGACCACGCAGAGATCACAGGATAAGATCAAATCAGCTCCAAACTTGTCGCCCAAGTCATAGTCGGATTAGGGTAGAAAACAGCAAAAGGGTTGAGATGAAATTAGCGCCAGCACTAGCACTAGTCACAAGTCACGTGAAAACATGCGGATACGCGTGTGCATGCGTGTACTAAATAGCCTCCTCTCTCATTCTTCTATTCAAAGAAGGGCAAGAGGCTTGCTATTTATCTTGGCTTCTTTCCATCTCAACTTACCATATGAGACTAACCCCTACCACTTCTACTATGCACGAGTGAGCTTTGGGATTTATTCTTGAATTTATTGGACACATATTGGCCTAGGCCCATAAATTTCAACATGCCCTACGGAATAAGGGACCAAACTTCAACAATATGTTCCAAATAAGCTCAACGCAACACTAACGCGTGGAAAATTAAGATACCGTTCCCAGTGGCCTAATCTTGCATGGCCCCGCAATCTTCTAGCACCCATCACGAGTTCTAGTTCTCGAATGACGACGCCTCTTCTGCTGGCTTGTCGGAGTATGCAATGACCATGGCAACTTCTGGTGGTGAGGTGGCCTGGAGACGCTCCTTCTCCTTGCCAAGGTGTTAAATGTAATCCTGAACCTCCTC
This sequence comes from Paspalum notatum, assembly GCA_022530915.1. NCBI lineage: Eukaryota > Viridiplantae > Streptophyta > Magnoliopsida > Poales > Poaceae > Paspalum > Paspalum notatum. Next base: position 20,437,198 of record CM039686.1, read on the forward strand.
CCGGTGCTTGTTGTGGTGGACGACACTTTTGACTTGCAATTCAACTTCCTTATCGAAAGGGATGATGTCTTCAGAAGCCTTGTCCTCCAGGTGCATGAGCTCTGCTTTCGAGCTTCTTTAGCCTTGAGTTCAAATTATGCGGCCTGGGACATGGACTTCTTCCTCATAGACACCGTCTTCATGTGGTGGTTTATCAGCTCCCTACGGCCACCTTTAACAATGTCAAACTCAGTTGAAACCTCGTCGTATGTAGCATCGAGATGCCACATGTTGGAACGGGCATCTCGTCCCTGCCTATAGTTGACTTCTCAAAAGTGGAGCCCTTTCCCAAGTTATGCGCCAATGCCGCTAAATGTGTCAGCAACAACTCCATGTCGGCAGGGATGTTCTTCTTGTACAGGACTGACCACTCTTGTGAGATATACTTGACTTGTTCGATTACCCTATTCTTATCCACGGGCGTTTTCTTCAGCGTCTTTTGTAGGCGAGCTAGGTCACCACACACACAATATCAGCAGCGCACTCTTCCTGAATCGTCCCAGTCGGAAGAACGAGGCATCCTTGAGTCATCCGCTCATCTTCTACAGAACGTACAGAGCCAATCATCAACTGAGGTCTACTAGAAATTAGGCGAAAGATGTAGTCATTATCTTCAGCTTTAACTTCTCTGATCAACCTTTTCCTACCGCAGTTTGCACTGAAGATGGCATCATGTCCTTGGCCCTCACCGAAGCTTGACTCGTGCCGGACGACTCCTTAATAAGCTCTAGGGGTAAAGCCTTATATCCTTGGTCCTCGCCGAAGCTTACTCGCGCCAGACGACTCCTTGATAAGCACTAGGGGCAAAACCTTATCTGCCTTCTCCGTAGCTGGCTCTAAGGGTTGAATGATTGCTTTTTCCTTCAACTGTCTTGCTCCCTCCGAAAGAGAGATGATATGCAACAACGGCGGTATTAATCACAATAAATCTAATAGACAAAAAGGGTGATCGACGTTATTTCTATCCAAACAAAAATATGTCCTATCACTCACCTTTCGTCCAGCGCTGGGCTCAGCAGCAGCCGTCGGAATCATGACGTCCATCATGGAATCCATGAGCTCAGTTGGAACAGCAGGAAACTTACGAGGGTCAACATGGAACTGCACAACGACAAGTGAATATTAAAGATTAAAAAACATTAATCAAGAACGGTATAACGATGGAATTAATAGATTAAAAAGAGAGAAGAACATCAATTTTGAGATGAACCATGCTCACATCATCTTCCTCACTGCTAATCTCCAGTTCATCTACCAAGTTTACCTCTCCTCCAGGCCGGCGTTGCTCACTGGCACAACGTTGATCACCACTGCAGAACGGACACGCCGGGTGTTGTTAGCAGCCCGCGGACTCGGAGACAGCGTATAGGAAACGACGTGACGTGCCCCAAGCCAAAGCTTTGACGGGGTGCACGGGACTGGCGGCGTGAACCGCCGGCACTAGGCAGTGAGCCCAACGACCGCGGCGCGCTCCCGCCTAAGGTGCTGCCAATATTCGCGACCAGTTTCGGAGCTTCGCCAGGGTGTTTTGGACGCACATGATGAAGCACCTCCGCCCTAACGAAACACTTCGGCGTGATGAATCGTCCTGCCGGTGCGCTCCATCAGCAGCGCCCTTGTTGTTGCGGCTCTCCGCGTCGTCGTTCGCATCCCGGCGTGAAGATCCGGCGGCGGCGTGATTGTTCGCTGGTGGTGCCAGTATCCAAAACAACACGCTAGTCAGTCAAGCAAAAGATGCACGTACTTTCTCGTCCCAAGCGAGTCACGGCGGCGGCGGCGCCGGCGCCTGAGAAGTACAGAGCGAGAGAGTTTTGCTGGCAGTAAACTAAGGGGTCTTGCCGGGGTATTTATAACCTTTATGGAATAACCTCGGTTGATGGATGAGGACTTCGATCGAGTTGTTGGCGAGAAAGCTGGTAATGCGCTCAGATATATTTTATCGTCCTTATCAGATTGATTGGTAGATACGCACGCGGTTCGTTGCCTCCGCTTTCTCGGAGCAAATCTGAAGCCCGACTCGGTTCTTGTGGCAGAAGAAAGGCACGTGAAATATCGTAATTAGCCTGGACTTATATAACAAGCCTGCAGAAGTTAATTACGTACTCCCTCCGTATTTAAATATAAATCGCGGTTGATTTTTTATCCAAACTTCAATCGTTCGTCTTATTTAGAAAATTTGATAATTTATAATTTATTTTGTTGTGATTTGTTTTATCATATTATAAAGTTTGAACATGACTTGTTTCCTTGTATGCTTACACAAATTTTTTGAATAAAACGAGTGATTGAAGTTTTGAAAAAAAGTCAACCACAACTTATATATTTAAATACAAGTAACAAGGACCAGCGAACGGTAAAGTTACATAATGAAATTATCATGCTATAGTCAAGTTCGAATTTATTTGTCATTCCAACTCAACTTAGTGGGGCCTGGGGGGCATTTATTTGACATTAATTTGTACTCATTTATATGGTATTTGAGAAAAAAATGCGCATGCCAAGAGAGTTTTTCACTTGTGCGGCGCCTATATAAATCCACCATCTTTAGGCAAATTTGAACTCGTGTGGCCGGATGAGTGCGCCCCTGTACAGCTGAGCTTGATTGGTCAATTAAATTGAGCACTTAGAAACGAATGGTTGAGCTAAACATAAACCTTTTGGCTGAATGGAGAATTTGCACATGCAAGCCGGCCCAATAAAAATATTATAATACAAAGCCATGCATGCATAGTACGTACGTGAAGGTGGGCTTGCTCTTTAATTTGGCTGCTGATTAGTTAGATTATTGCTTTCAAAAACAAGTACATGCATGCATCGTAGAGCTCAGCGCAAGCACGACAAGTGCGTGTGAGACGGCTAGAACTTTCGAGAAGCGCGGCAGCTCTCGTCTCTGAATGGCGACTGAACCGCGACCGCGCCTTCTGAAAGGATACGAGTATATCAGTGGCGGAGGACGCCAAAAATTTTAGGTGTGGCGGTGGATTACAAGACCATATGTATACAAAGGTTCATAAAAAAACATCCTTCAGAAGTGCCTAAAAATAAAGGTTTAGGCGTTTAGTCATATATAGTATTACTCTAGAATCTAGATACATAGAGGTTTTCATTTAATGGTGATCGGATAGATTAGTACAAAGTCCTCTCAAACTCCAAGTATTTACTAACAATTCCAACTAAATGCTTCATAAGTGCATGGGCTAATGTATTGCAAGAAAAAAGAAATTTCCCATTCTAGTTCCCCTAAAACGGGCTGCGACACCATTCTGATTTCTGAACTGTACAAGAATTGGCTAACAGAAGCTAAGCTAGCCATGAATTTATCAAACACTGAAAAACCTACCTCCTGTTGTCTTCCCGTCTCCATTTATTCTACGAACCTGCTGCGAACTTTGAACTCTCCCGAGTCCGCCACGGCAACGAATTGCTCAGCCGAGCCTCTCTCCTCACTCCAATGCTGCCGCCGCCGCGGTCACCATTGTTGGCTACCGGGCTTGATGTGCCCCGAGCGCCGAGGCTGCGGGCACAGGCCTGCCGGCCACCGCGGGGCCGCCATCTCGCCGAGGGCGTGCGGCCGCCAGAACGCGGGTAACCGTCGGGCACGGGGGCCGTCAGAGGGAGAGACGAGGAGGAAGGTGACGGAGCTGCTTACCAGAGCCGCTGACTCCTCGGGGCTCGGGTGCGAGCGGGGCTGCGGGACCTCGGAGGACGGAGGGCAACGATCGGCGGTGCCTCGGGTGCGAGCGGGGGCGCGGGGGACGCAGCGCCAACCGCCAGTCCTGGCGGCTAGGGTTGGAGATTGGGAGAGAGTTTATTCATGGGCCAAAAAATTAAGAGTATCCGCGAGTTGGGTCGGGCTGAGGCCATACCTTGCCATACCGGGCCCTCCGCCCCTGGAGTATATATACTTCAGCTCAACCTCTCTGAGCGGCCGGGGCCTCACCTCATTAGGCCCGCATATCAGCGAACATCAGCGTATAGATGTCCAAATGGTGCGGGCCGCCTGTTTGGCCCGAGGCCCAGCACGCATTTGTCCTGGTCCCGGGCACGATGGCCACCGGGTCGTGCTGTGTTTGGACGTGATAGGCGGCCCGTCGTGACTGGCCCGGCATGGCACGGCTGATGGGCCGGCACGGTGGCGGCCCGTTAACCCTTGGAGTATATTAACTCCAATGTCTACAACCCCCTTCCAAAACCCTAACGCTAGCTCATTTTCACCCAACCCGCCGTCGTCTCCTCGCTATCTCTCCCGGTCTCCCCCCTCTGGCCTCTCTCTGGATCTCGCTCTCCCTCCCTTCCCCAGCCGCCTCCCTGGCTTCCTTCTCTCCCCAGCAACGCGACGGGGAGAGTTGCGCGGCTGCGGCACGTCGGCGGCGGCTCGGAGCGCCGCGGCGGCACGGCACGGCACGGCACGACCCAGCCATCCCGGGCCTCCTAGGCCACCGTGCCAGCACGGCATGATCCAGGCATCGTGCCATGCTTGGGCAGGGTTGCCGGCACGCGGGCTAGCACGGCACGGCATAGCCCGATGCTTGCGTCATGCTGTGCCTGGCCGTGCTCAGGCTGTGCACGTGTCGGGCGGCCCGTTTGGACGTCTATACATCAGCACGCGCAGGTGCAAATTATGATTAACCAACCGGACGTAGCGGCTAACCAAAGACCGAACGGATTCCGAGAATATCTCTCTCGTTCGATAGATGGCCCACCAACAGGCCTTCTTCAGCACGACGGCAGCTCCAGCTGCAGATAATATCAAAGTTCGGCCTATGACTCGCTCAGCTCAAGGAGGTGCCGAACTCCTCTCCTGCGGCCTACATACAGAGCCTCACGTTGTGACCTTCTGTCGACCCCACGCGACGAGCACCACCGGTGACGGAGTCTGCTGGGCTCTGAATCATCGCTATGATCCATCCTTAGATTATGGCAGCGACGTCATCGGAGCCGGCTCCTGAGCACAGTCCGCGTTATTCGTGACTGAAGAGGCCGAGCAACAAGTCGGGCGTTGTCGACTCTCTGTTTGGTTCGGATGTTTTCAGCCCGTAATGACTCCCCGTGCGATCGGATAGTGTTACTTACCATTTGGTTTGCACGGTCCATCACGGCGGGAGCGGATTGCAGCCCACGCAATCTCGGTACCGCTCCCCTAGCGGTGCTATCCGATCCCGGCATCCCGCAGCCACCGCCACTCGCAAAAAAAAAATCCCACAGCCGCCGCGAGTCCCCTTCCCTCGACCTCGAGCCTCCTACGAGCTGTCGAGCGAGGCCCCGCCGCCACCGCAAGCTCCCCCACCACCGGTGTGGATCACCCTCTGGTCTTCTCTCCCTCTCCCCCTCTCTCTCCCGCTCCATCTCCATCCGAATCTATCTTGCCCAAACCTTACTTTCTATTCCACCGTAAGATCTCCTATTTCACCTCCCACCGGCGTGGGGAGCGGTCATGGGAGAGGGCCGGTGGCGCGGGCCGTTGCCAGAGGAAGGGGCCGGCGGCGGGAGGCTACGAACGCGAGGTCTGCCGCGGGAAGCAGGCCAGGCGGTGCAGCCGTAGGAGGACTCTCTGCCTCGCCGCATGGACGCGGACGACGACAGTGAAGGGCGGCCTGAGTGGTGCTCGCACACGGGTGGCATTGGTGGCGAGGGTGAAGATGCTAGCGGTGGGTGCCGCGGCTGCCGGCGGACGCAACCACTCCCTTGCGCAACCAAACAAAGTCCGCTGTCGTTTACAATGTAACAGGTACCGCTGGTTACTGGTTCCATTCACATTGCCGCTCCCTTCTCTGAACCAAATAGCACCTTAGACTACGCTACAACCGGTCCATATGGACTACTGTCGAGGCCATGCCAATGCCAACGCCTATTTTAAACTACGCTATTTTCATCAGGTGCATGAAAATGGGAAGCAAAGACTGAAGAAGACAACCACTGCACCTTAATTGGAGGTGTTCTGTGAGTCTAGCTCGCAGATGTAATTAACTAGGAGCCTTCTGAGGCCTTAGGAACCAGAAGACCACATTGCACCATGTCAGATCTGCCCAATGGCAAGCTATGAGTGCGCATATATTTTCTGGAACATGTATTTGTATTATCTGAGATATGAATAAAATCTGTTCCCATATTTTGCCCTTGTGTTATTTATTTTGTGTACTTGACACACCCGCACTTTATTCTTACTCGGGAGTAGATAAACCCCTCCCCACGTGTGTCAATTTCCCACGGAAACACCATCCTCCACTCTTAGTACACCTTGTACTCAATTCGACGATGAAGCCCTGCTCAAGGCCTAGCTCTCACATAGTCCGCACAAGGACTATGGCCTTGATCCGTGCAAGGATTAAGGTTGGTAAAGTGACCCTCACAAAGGTCAAGGCTTCCGGTTAGATAACTTCAGATATCCCACTTGACACACAAGCCCAAGTGGGGTTTTCTGTGGGCCTCTCCTAGATGCTCTCCAAGCCATCTCCATTATGGTGAGCTTTGGCCAAAACACCAAGGGCCTCCCTCTCTCACACAAGCAAAGTGGCGGCCACTTCACACTCCAAAGAGTCTCACATGATTATAAACCCTACGCTTACAAACTTGGTGCATCCAAGCATTAGGGTATTGAGGTGTGCAAACATCACTAACCTTGGTTGCAATCAAGAGCTATGTGCTTAGCAAAATCCTAAGCAAGAGCTCGCAAGAACTAGATATGCCTAAGTAGACACTCATTGCTCACTAGATGACTTAGGCTCTCAAAAGTATGTCTCAATACTTGAGTGAAGTATGTAGCCAATCATACTATTGTGGCCAAGGAAGGAGTTATTTATAGCCCAGCCACAAACTAGCCATTGGGAAAAGGCTATACTGCACCGACTGCATCAATGTGCACTAAATTGTCTAGGGTGCTATCATGGGACCATCTGGCATAAGCAAACCTGATTGTCCGCTATGTGGTTTTTCCTGACTAGTTGTTTGAGTCAATAGTTAGTATTCAAATCATCTAGCAATGTAATTTTCACTAGGCCTTCAAACTTCATACCTACGGTTTACTTCGTCCGGTGTGACATAGGACCCTCTAGTGCTTATATTTGCATTGAGGTCAAGATCCATCCTTCAAGTCGGCCGGTGTAAGCACCAGCCAGTTTATATGCACTAGACCATCCAGTGAGTTGTAGTTTCACCACCCTTGTGCATTGAATGATCCAATGATGCAAGGTCAGGCCTTCCGATGATTGGTTTGACTAGGCATTAGACCGTCTGGTCCTTTATTGATCTTCCTAGGCTTTTCTCCTTGCCTTTTTTGCACTAGACCGTACGATGCTTAGTATTTTGCCCTACTATTTTGAAAGCAGGACTTCTTTAGTTCCTTTTGAACTTTATCTTCTTGGACGATCTTCAAGCCTTTTCTTGTGCTCCTTGGCCATTCTTCTGAGGTATTTATATCGAGATTGTAGTCAGAGGCAAACCTTCAAGTCAACCTGTGACTCAGGTCCAATCCATGTAGGTCCAACTTCCATGTAGTACTGGACATTCATAGCAGGCGGTATATAGTATGGCTCTAGCATAATTGAATTTCAACTTATAGTGTGAGCGCAACAGCAGTGCCCATTGCAGCACGGTTGTCAGCTGCATTTGTAACTTGTGACATGAGCACACAGCGGAAGCACTCCTCTTTGGCTCGTAACCGTTTGAGGTAAATAAATTGAACCACGCCTAAATTAACTGTTTGTGGATAAGATGTGGATTGAGAAAAAATATGGCCCATTGTATACCATATCACTCATAAATTTGGTGATGATTGGATGAAGCTTGATATATTATATACTGAGTGAGATATGCTAAGATGAGAGCATTTTTATAGCACTATAAAGATTTTAACCTTTCATCAATTAGCCCCCCTTGCTCCATTGCTGGATCCGCCACTACCACAAGTCCATCACTTGCATCATTGGAACTACAAAAAATACACATGCACAAAAATTAATCTCAAATTGGACCTTCTTATTATTCAACCATCAAAATGAGCACACTAAGCACGAGGCTTGAGCCTATTTCCTTACAAATAATTAACTAGTATGACAAATTGAGTCATCCCACCAAAATTCATGGGATCAACCCATGACGGATCAACTCTTATACAATGAAGTGGCTCCTCAGATGAAACACCTTAGTGGTCATATCAATGACCTGTCAGTCAGACCACGACATGAGGACCCTTAGCTCCAAAGAGGATTGCTCGGAAGCTAAAACAACTTATTGTTGTTGTTGTATATGAATACTTTTGTTGGATGCACATTGAGTTTTACTGGTAACATTTATATGTCGTAGCAACAAGGGTCTCCTATTTTAAATCTCGTTCTAAGCTCCTTAAATCTAAGGAATACTGTCTATTGCATTGCAGAGTTACATTTAAACAATGATAGTGTCGTTTCAACCGGTTCACAATTTTCACCCTTCTTCAGCTTACGAACTTGATTATACTGTTGGGCATAATTTCTAAATCGTCGGTTGATCTGATAAGTGTGATATTTTCAGCCTTAGTTTTTTCCAGCTTCCAATGCACCAATGCTTGTATCCATTCATCGCTGGTTCAATCGATTGCTGACACCAAAATTTTGTCGTCTCAAACAATGTTTAGGAAGTTGACTCAAGAATCAATGAGTTGGTTGATGGAGGAGCTGACAAGCTGGCTGTATAAGATCTGATGGTCGGATAGCTTCATTGCGGCCGAGTTCATGAAGATATTGAATGAAGATGGAAGCTATGTATTTTAAATGTTTGTTTTTATAGTAGGTAGGAGTCCTATAGTCAGTTAAGGATTCACATGTTGTGTTACGGAACAAGTCTCTGGACTATAAATATGTTACAAATCGTTAGAGGAATGATCAAATACATTATTTTACAACCAACTTTTAGGGTATTCCCACACCATTTTATGATTTTCAAGTACATGCCATGTTGCCCTAATATAGCCAAACAGATGTTCTTAACTAGATAGTACCAAATGAAATTTGAAGGTAGAAACATCAATATAATTGCAGGGACAACCTTTTTTTAAAAACACACAATATCCTTGATAGCAAGTTCATCTTGGTTAAGAGATCAAGTCTTAAATGATTTATCGTGTTTATGATATTGGAATTTTGTAGAATGATACTCATATAAACTGTTGCATGCATGGATGTTATCGACCGTAGAATCAATGGAATACATCAACAGAGATTCTTAGTGGATGATAACTTGGCTTTTAACTTAGTGGACTCCTAGATGATGTACACAACTTGCATGTTGAGAGAAATAGAGTTAATGAAGATTAGTGAGCTTCAGTTATATAGGTCATTTCGGTTAAGAGATCAAGTCTTAAATGATTTATCGCGTTTTTGATACAGGAATTAATCTGTAGGATGATACTCATATAGACTAATAGTTGCATGCATGGATGTTATCGGCTACAGAGGATCGATGGAGGACATCAATAGAGGTTCTTAGTGGATGATGACATGACTTTTAATTTAATGGACTCCTAGATTATGTGGACAGCTTGCATGTTAAGAGAAATAGAGTTAATGAAGGTTAGTGGGCTTCACTTAATTATATATGTTATATATTGTAGGATGATACTCACATAGACTGTTGCATGCATGGATGTTATCGACCGCAGAGAATCGATGGAAGACGTCAATACAGGTTCTCAGTGGATGATAATATGGCTTTTAACTTAGTGGACTCCTAGATGATGTGGACAATCTGCATGTTGAGAGAAATAGAGTTAATGAATGTTAGTGGGCTTCACTTATATATATATGTTAGATAGAGAGATAGATAGACAGATGGATGGATGGATGGATGGATGGATATCAGTGTCTACTTATATCTTAAACTTTTTTTTTCTTGATGGCATTTATAATGGTTCTATAGGTAAGGACTTAGGACCAGTTGGGCCATGGTACCACGCTGAAGGCTCTATCTAAGGTGAAAAAATATTTGAAGGCATAAATTGTCATCAAGTAGGTGTTGAGATATATGGGCTTGGTCCATGCATATATACAATTCTTTTATTAGCAACTCTCAAAGGTTCATTGTGGGCAAGCTAGTGGAAGTGAAGGCTAACTTGAATAACTAGAAAATTTTTCTGGTTTTTGCGCGGTACCCTATGCGTACCTCATAGAAAACCATGACACGCATGAAGTCACAGTAAATCGATAGAAAAAATAAATAGAGGACTAAGTGGATGATGGATGATGGATGGATGGTGATGTGACATTCAATTTAGTGGGGTCTTTCTAGGTATAGAAGATGATGTCCTCTCCCACAACGTCATAGGTATGTGGAGATAGTAAAGAATGACACACAAATGCACCAAAAAGGATAATGACCACTTCTTTCACGTGACAATAATTTGTTGCCTCCGCTCACAAGGCTTGTTTGATGAGTAGCTAGGCCAGGCAGTGATCCGGACCCATGCTGACAAAATCCAACACTTGGGAATTGTGCTTGTGCTAGGCAGCTTTGCCAAATATTATATCTATATAGTTAAATAGTAGTGGTCAAAGTTAGAACGAAAATATCATAAAAGTCAATGGCATCAATTATGCCTAACTAGTTCGAGTACAAAAGTACTCCCTCCAGGTTCCAAAAGAGTGTCGTTTTGGATATCGACACGGTCTCCCAAACATAAGTTTGATCAATATTTTTGTTAAAATAAAAATAAATATTATAAAAAATTTATATTTTTATAAAAGTATTTGTTAAGACAAATCTATACATATGACTTTTAACATTCAAAACTAAATCATATAAAAGTTATACATAGTCAAAGTTTTAAAAGTTTGACTTCTAACTTTTCTAAAATGACACTATTTAGGACCTGAAGGGAGCAGTAGTTTTTTTTTTTTCAAAGGAAGGAAAAGTAAGCGTTGCAATGATTGTATCGTCAAAATTGTGCTATACATGGCATGACCAGGAACTACAAGACATCCCGAGATATTTATGAGTGCAAAATCCTGTTGACGCAACGCAACCATGCATTACCTATGGCTAGGGGGAGGCGGACTTTGGCACCTGACGAACACAACAAAAGGAACGCGCCGGACTCACTGCTAGTCTGTGACCACATCACCACACGGATTTCTCAATCACCCGTGCATCCAGCACGCTGGTCCGGCGCGATGTGCGCCAATCCCCCCGTTGATTATATTGGCAGATCCACGTACACCCATCACGCACACATGATCCAGATTCCAGACATCTATCATCTGACGATGAAAAGGAGGAAAGAAAAAAATAAGGACAAGAAAGAACAGGAAAAAAAAAGCATGGGAAGGTCGACCTATCACAGAACTTGTGTTGGCCATGCTGCATGGGATGGGATGGGAGAGGACGAGACAATGCTTTTCACTTTGCTTAAAGCTAATAATGTCCCAAACATGAGAGACAATTGTTAATCCCATGCGTGATTATGCGTCGTTCCCTATGTGTTGTTCCCTATTATGTACGGATCACTTTTGTCGGATCTTGCTGGTAGATAAATATTATAATAGCCAAGAATTTATTCGTACCAGTTAATCTGTGTCATTAGAGAATTTCTTTGTATACATTTTTATGTACGGTTTTATTAAATTTCAAGAAGCAATCTTTGATCATGCCAACAAATCTGAAGTGGCTCCCCAGTGCTTTGGTCACACCAACCTCTTTGGTGTAATTCAATTACAAGTCATGCCAAAAGCTCGATCTCTCGTTGGGATAAATTAAAATAAAAATATCTCTCGCTAGCAAAGGCGGGGTCTTAGGGTTACGAGTCATGAAAGGTACCTTGGCATGACAAATCTTGAGTCATTCTAAAGGGCTTAGCAAAACTATTCGAGGAGTCATGCCAAGCTTTTCGGCATAACCCGTTACCTCCATTTACAAATATATGATGCGGTTGATTTTTTTCTAAAACTTCAATTCTCCGTCTTATAAAAAAAATTGTTCAAACATGTGAAAACAGTATGAATCATACTCAAACTTCATGTAGTGATATATCAAATGACAACAAAATAAACAATAACTTATTAATTTTTTTAATGAGACAAACAATCAAAATTTTGATAAAAAGTAAACCGCGTCGTACATATGTAAATGAAGTATTTCTTAACATCTAATATTGCACCTGCTATTATTAGAGCTCTCGATTAAAAAAAGATAAAAAAATATCAGGTGATAACTGATAACAAAATAAATATAATTTAAATAAACATATTGATTGCGTGCTTATCATGGAAGCGAGGTGCCAAGCTGTGATGATTCATAGGGAGGTTGGGTTTTTATTTGTTTTTCAAAATAAGAAAAGAAAACCCCCTAAGGAGGGCCCATATGCATGGGCAGAAATGATGGCCATGCACAAGCACAGCACCGGGATAGAAAAGAGAGGAAAGGTGAGAAAGAAGCGTTCAGTTTAGCATCCCAACGAAATCTCATCCTTTGGAGCTTTTCATCACCCGCACCAGAGTCGGTGTGAGACCCATCCATGCATCTTGACTGCTTAACGAACTAAACACTGGTGTAAGCCAGTGCCCAGCCCTACCAACTTCAATTCAACTTCACCCTGAAGTTCCTATCAAGCTGCTTTGTCTGACAGACTGACACTCCGACGGTCCATGCATGGCAGTGGATGTAGGGCCGGATCACACTGGTCAGGACCTGATCAACTGATGATAGACTGTGGGGACTGAGTGACAGTACAACTACCAAAGTCCTCTAGATCATATCCGATTTACCATATTTGCAATTCGGTCATTCGTTCACCAGTCACCATGCAGTGCATGATTACTTGATTAGCAGGAGCAGCAGTCTTCACTCCTCACATTGTCTGTGTCTCGAATTGCATTATTAAATGGAAGTACCTTTTGCTGTGGCTACCGGGGCATCACCACAACTACTCTTAGTACAAATTAAATATCTGTCGTGCTCATGACATGCGTACCTCCTTCCCCACGGTCTTCTCCCCTGCACGACGACGTTGAGTTCCTCCCTCCATTATCATTGCTCACCCCCCCCCCCCCCCCCCCCTCCTCGGCAGCATCACCGAAACATTCTTGGTTGCTCGTCCCGGGCTTCGACCTCGCTCCATTTGGCTCTGTGATCAAAGTGCCAAACAGGAGCGGATGCAAAGCAAGCAAGGACAGAATGGTGGAAGCAGTGGGATCCTTCAGGAGCAGACGCGTGGGCGTTGTGGGGATGAGCAGCAGCACGCTGGAGGAGGCGCAGATGCAGGAGACCCTTATCTTCTCTGAAACCATCAAGGTCAGCTCATCCTTCCTCCAAATTCGTGTTCCTGCACATTCTTCTTAGTTCTCCTCTCGTTTTGTTTCCCTTCCAGCTTCTTCTCCAGCGACTAGATATCTTGATTGCTCCGCTTAGAAACAAGACTGCATTGCTTGATCAAACTGATTGTTAGCGATCACCAATTGCAGGATCTCAAGACACTGAGGTCGCAGCTGTACTCCGCGGCGGAGTACTTTGAAATTGCCTACATGCGGGAAGAAGAAAAGAAGCCGTATGTGTTCCACTCATGACCCCTCCTCCCTCCCTCCTGTTTCCTACACGAAATCACCAAGCAAAATTGCAAGCAGAATGTACTTTCAGTTAACTTCTATTTAAAAAAAATACTGATGGTGATCTTGATGCATTTATGCATAGCGTGATGAGCAACCTCAAGGAGTACGCCGTGAAAGCCCTTGTCAACACCGTTGACCACCTGGGCTCCATATCTTTCAAGATTTCCAGTCTTATTGATCAAAGGTTGGATGAGGTCGGCGACGCCAATCTTCGGGTCTCCTGCATCCAGCAGGTTTCGAAAGCCTACTCATTCTGGATATGTATTTCTGGATATGTATTAGTTAGTCCCAACATCTCTCCTTGGATTAATGAAGTGATCTGTTTCAGAGAACTCAAGTTAGCCAAGCCTGCATGGACAGGGAAGGCATTTCACAGCAATCCTTGGTGATAACTGCCCCCAAGTATCACAAGAGATACATCTTGCCAGGTAAATAAATTTAGATATCGTGTTCTTTGCTTTGTACCTCTACTGTCACTTGTCAGAACATTCTTAACCCATGAATTGATTTGTACGGTAAGGAAATATAAAATCCATTTTTGCTATTTCAGCTGGAGACCAGTCGATGCCCAGTGCCGTGCCCAACTTCAGAGAGATGAACAAGGTCACAAACAGTGCTGCGCAGATGCATCAACTGTTCACTGGTAAGAATGAACTGTAACATCTAATGTCAATTCTGCACCGCTCCTTCAACTCATAGTTGTACGAATTACCATATATGTTTGCTTCTTGCTGACCTGAAATGTGTTGCATTAGCAGCCCAACCAAAAGCCAAGGAGAAGCAGCCTTCATTCAGGTCAGTCCCCAATGCACCACTAAAAGCTATTGTTTGCAGCAACGTTGACAATTGAAATTTCTGTTGTTTGCAGCAAGTTGCGATCAAATTCCCGCACACCTTCGCTGCGTGCACGTTCAGCATCACCAGCACAGCGTTCACATTCCGTTCCAACATCTGAGGCTGCTATACCCAGCAATAAAGGTAGGATAATCAACACTCGAGCAGCTCATTCCAGTAATCCAGTTCTAGCCTTCTAGGAGATGGTCAGAGAAAAGGCTCATGGTCTGCGCCTACAGTTATACTATATCTTTTCCAATTGATGCATGCTTAACACTCAATTTGTCCCTGCAAAACAGATAAACGATCAAATTCGCCAATTCCTTTGACTACTCCACTGACAAGGTCTGTATCACTCACAAAGAAGGCATCCTTGCTCAAGACGTCTAGTGTCAGGGTACAGGTAAATCACACAGGCTTGTGATGGAGTACTCCATGATATATTATTCCTTACACCGAGATGTTTTCATCCATTGTTGCTGGCAATGCAGACCATGTCTCAGCCCAAGAAATTGGCTCCACTGAGGTCACAGGCTGACAGGAGCAACGACACTAAGGATGGTGAGCATACCCCAAAGAAGAGCAGGAAATTCCTGAAGTCCATCCTCAGCAGGCGCAAGTCCAGAAAAGATGAACCGCTGCCAAGTTATTTCGACGACTATTGAGTCCTTACCACCAGATTCCTTTCTACATTTAGGATGGCACTGGAGATTCTGTGTATTCCTACATCATTGTATTCAAACTGTTGTGTCCTCAATAAATATCGTCATTGTATATGAATACCACAAAGGTCGGCACACGATGTAGCTGAAGATGTAAAGTTTGAGAAAATGTCTCACCAGCTTGCATAGTTCTGTAAGAGAAGCATCAGACCACCAGAAAACCCATAACATTCAAGATAGGTAGTACACAGGCAACACGGAAACAATATCAACTGCACCTGAAGAACAATAGAAACAAGTACCTCCTACACATTATGCCAAAGAATCGTAACTAGAGATCTTGAAATAATATAGCTACATACAGTTCAAAATATTATAGCACCATAAATGTACAGAGTTGATACGATGATCCGAACCCCCAGTGTTCCACTCCACTTGCCCTATCATTGTACAACAAGAACCATCCTGAGTACCCAGAACTTGTATATTGACTGACAAAAATCTATTTAGAAAGTGTAGTTTCGCATCTGCCTATTTCTAGTTTACAACTTTACATCCTCCATCATTGACATCCTGGCCAACAAAACATGATAACTGACTGTACAAATTTTCAGAGTTTTTTGGGACCACATCGCCTTGCGCAAAGTGGAAACAAGCGTGGCCAACAAAAGAAAATCACCGAGGGAAGTATAACCAGGCAAATATCAGGCTTGTGTATAAAAACTGACTAACAAGTGGATCCCGTCAAATTGCACACGTCTCTTTGCTCTTACATCATATCACCATCACTATGAGCAAAGCATCCTTGATATGAGCAAAGCATCTAACATTCTCATGGACGAAAACAAAATAGATTGCATCCAACATAACTTTGTCTAGCATGCCATCTTCCTTCTTGCTTGTATTAACGCTGATGTGCCGCAAGATCATCTTTTATCTGAATAAGCTTCACAGAACCATCACCCCCACATGAAATGAAACCATGTGACAACACCTGGAGGTCTGTCACAGCAGCCTGCAAATATGTAGGTACAATTATAAAAGAGAAGTATGTGATATAATTCTATTTTCTTATCACAACATGACTAGAATTTACAAATGCAGGCATCAAAGGCTGTGTTTAGTTTCTTTATAATATTGCATACCCTAACAACACCGCCAAAGCCCCTGGAAGTTGGTTGGAAAAAGGTGTGTCGTTCGTGCAATTTTGGCCACTGAAAGACTAGCTGGGAGTTTTTAGCATCCCAAAGCTTCACATCTCCATCTTTGCTTCCAGTTAAGAACAAGTGGGTATTTGGGACGGCCAATACCTTTGTGACACTACCTGCACATGAACAATAAGATATCAGACATAGAAATCATCTTTACTTCTGAGAAATATCATGCAGTTCGCACAGTTACCTAGATGAGCCTTAGGTATATGCCAGACCATTCCACTGGTGGTACCACCAGAAGTACTAGATTTGATCTCATGCATGGAAGATGCCTTGGCACCATGCTCAGTGGAAATTCTATGATGCTTGGACTTTCCAGTTGAAAGGAAGCGGAAATCATGCAAAGCTATATCTCCACTTTTCCCACCAGTTACAGCCAGTGGTGAGATAGAGCCACATCCTATATCACTATCAAACACAGAGAGAGATCGTGCTCCTCCTGCAAGATGGAAGTACATGATCAGCCAAATATAGTACTCCCTTTGTTTCAAACTATAGGCCGTTTGACTTTTTTGACACCAAGTTTGACCCACTCATCTTATTCAAAACAATTTCGAAAATATGTAAAAATTCAAGTCATGCTTAAAGTATATTACTAATTTATGATGCGGTTGACTTTTTTCCTCAACTTCGATCATTTGTCTTATTCAAAAACGTATGCAAACATGTAAAAACATAACTCGTAATCAAGCTATGTTTAGTGATAAAACAAATCACAACAAAATAAATGATAAATTGTGAAATTTTTGAATAAGACAAATGCTCAAAGTTGTGAAAAAAGTCAACCGCGTCATACATGTATATGGTAGACTAAATCATAGTAGAAATAAACGATAATTATATTTTTTTTTTTTTGAATAAGACAAGTGGGTCAAATTGTTGTCAAAAAGTCAAATGACCTATAATTTGGAATGGAGAGAGTATATGCTATGCAAGAAGACAGTAGAGAATATTTCCCGTCCTATAGACATGCATTACCATTACAGGTTTTAGATTTACAAAGTAAAATGTAAAATTGGAGCTAAAAACATTTATTTGTTACTGTAGAAATTATGAACAAGCATATTCTACATCATGGCTGCAAAAAGTCCACTTTTTTCATGCAGGAGAGGTGTTACCATTAATTCGTTATAAGAATAAGGGTACAACTTTGAGTACAACCACACACTCAAACCATAGTTTAAATCACCAGTCGCTGATAAAAATGCCAACAACACTAATTAATCCCTCGGAACTAGGGCAAATGGGCAATCAACACTGCAAAAGTCCACTTATTACCCTAAATTATAAAACTAGGCAGTTTACACAAAAACATACAAAATAGGTCACCATACTCACTACAGTGGTTTTAAAAAGATAGTTTTGATAACTGGGGTCCAGCACAGTGCTGATGGAGGTCCCAACAAGAGGAGGATGAATTAAAGAGTACAGATAATGGAGATAATTTGAGAGAGCAAGAGGAAATAGGTCAAGAATATGGATGTATCAATCTTGACGTGGATTCCTGAAGGCAAATCTGATGATATGGCTACTGATATGGCAAAAACCACCTAGAGTAGGGTTCATATCATCAAAATCATCTCCCAAAAATAAAGTATTGCTCATGCTCAATCAAATACCTTCATGACACAAAATAGAAGTTTGGCATGTGGCCGGTGGAGACAGTGTATCCCAGATAACAATATTTGCACCATTTGAACTACATCCAGCAGAAGCAACAACTGATCCACTTGCAGACAAATAAGCAACATCCCTGTAATCGTAATCAATAAGATTTTGTCTGTAAGAAAACGAGATCTGTACCAAACAGTAGCTGTTTGCTATTGCATGGATGAAGCTTGGTACACATACGAGGCATGGTTGTCAAAGCATATGGATGACTCTGTAGGATGGATGTTGCTTCTTCCCCCCACTTCAACTTGCCATGTACAAATGGTACCATCTAATGCAGCAGTGGCAAACCGCTGTCCATAACAATCAAATTGAACAGCTGATATGGAGCCAAGTGCATAAGGCGGTGGAATATTACCAGCAGGCAGAACACCATATGTAGCCATGGCACTATCTTTACCAAACTGAATAGTTATAAATAATAAAAGGTATTAATGGATGTTTAAACATGGGGTATATATAGTTCCTAAATAGCTCAATGCTAAATGAACTCAGTCCCAAAGTAGAAATCATTCATGAAGTATAGCATATTATGGGAATCTTTACAAACTCCAGTAAAATTTTGATGTTATAGCTCCAGATGCTTACAAACTGCTTCCAAATCTAGGGGAAAACAAGTGCTGCTGTAGGGAGAAAATGTTACCTCCCATAGATACACATGTGTATTGCTTGAACCAACGAGGAACAATGGTAATGAGGGATGGCGGCATAATGCTCTTGAATGGATGTTCTCAAGTGTTGCTGGAGGATCAACAAAATCCTCAAATTCTTCAGGTTCACCCCATCCAAATCCAGAGGCCCCAATACCAGCATAACCAGGAATTCCAAATGCTCCACCACCAGTTAAGTCTCTTCCAGGTTTTGCCAACGAACCCAAACCAGTTGCTCCACGTGAACCAAGTTGTGACCCCTTATTTCTGCCAAGACCAACACCAGATGAAATAAAAGTTGGAGTAGGTGTAGATTCACAGCCAGCCCAACCGTCTGATGGCCAATCAGATCCTGACCAGACATACTCTGCATCTTCAAATTTCTTGTTATGCTGCTTGTCACTCCAGTTGAAGAAAACAAGGCCCTGAAAAGTGGCCTCCCTTAGTACAAATGCAATACTAACAATGTAGCAGGATGCTGAAAAGCCATATGACTTGATGACTTAATAGACAAACAGCACACACTGTATGAAAACAGCTCTTAAAATGAGGTTTCAAAGAAAAAGTGATGAGTATTTAAAACAACAAAGATTACTATAAAAAAAGAATAAATCATACATTTCATAAAACACATGTACAAAGTTTCTCATTCAAGATGCATATGACATAGTGGGTGGTTAAAGATATACCTTTCGATTAGTAGCAATTGCCGCTTGTTTCTCATTGATAGAGTTAAGACATATTGCCTGTGCCACTGAAAAGGTTGAAGTGCAGTACCAGAAAGAGAAGAAATGTGTACCCTAAACAATAAATGAATCTCTAAAGGGTCAATAGGCTTATAGTAAATACCTCAAGAAGTTCCCCACTTCTTCTTAGAAGTTCCCTTGGGCTCTGAAACTCTTTTTCTGCAATCAACTCTTTCCTTTTAGATTCGAGGAAGACTTCCCCATTAGAAGAGGCTTTGTCAGAGATTCCCTGTCTCTTCCCATTGTTCTTGGAGCCAAGTCCATGTTCAGATTCTTCTCCACTTATTTGAGTAATATTGTTTTCACACTCAACAACAGCACCTCTTATATCCTTCCAAGATCTAGTGACATTTATGCAGCTTAAGGAAAAGCAATTAACTCCTACGTTTACAAAAGCATTACAAATATCCACGGGATTAACGGATATTTCCCACAAAGTATTAAACAACTGCTCCATATTCTCACTGTTTGAAAGCTGCGAAATTCTTGAGAGGTGATCATAACTATCACTGTTTGGACGTTGCTGAGACAAATTGCACTCCAACCAGAAGAGCGCACTAGAATGGGAATTCATCAATAAATTCTTCCTCAAGAACGACGCATGCAGTTTTACCAACGAAGATAACACAGAACGTATGGAATCCATAAGAAACTTTGCAGCGATAGAAGCAATATGGCCCTTGAATTCCGAACTGCTAACACCAGCTTCATGTTCAAGTCTCTCTTTTTCAATGAAGTCCCTTAAATAATGTTCCATCACAGATATCAATCGAACCCACACTGAAGCGCCTACCAAATGCCACTTGTCATCAACTAAAAGAAGCTCTGAGTTATGCAATGAAGCACTAGGCACTCCCTCTTCTGTATTCGATGATTCATCATGATTCTTGTCACGCATAGCATGCATCAACCGATCTAATAGTACTTGAAAGGGCTCCCCATTACCAAAAGTAGCTAGGACTGGATTAATCATGATAAGTAATGCCTTTACGTCACGGTACACCCAAGAAAAGGAAAACTCTATAACATACTCAAGCAGGTCCATAACTGCCAGCATAGCTGACCTATTATCCAGAATATAATTTCCACGGTTGTCAGGTCTTAGAAATAACCTGGTTGCATTCACATAGTTTGACAAACATGTTATAATGTACTTATGATTCACTTTATGTGTGCATGAAGTAGTATTGGTGAGCTCATTATTCAGCACAAAACACATGAAGGTGCACAAGACAACATGTCGACAAAGAAACTTGCAATTCTCTTTGAAAGGAACCAATAGCTGATAATCAATTGGATGGACAGAGTCAAGAAAGCGACTCTCAGTTGCAAACTCTGGTGACCTAGTACCCCATAACAAAACATATGCTAGAAATAATAAACCCTCATGGCAACAAAAGATTAGGATCTGCAAACAAAAGAGAGAAATTTTTTTGGTGAAATGTTATTCAAAGTTTACCAAAACTGGTCAAAATAAAACACACTTTTATCAACAAGCATTACCTTCTCGGCTATATCAGCAAATTTCAGGGAGAACCTTTTATCAAATATCGAGATTACTTCTGTAACATCACGTGTAAGTTTTTCAATTTGATGATCCTTGTACTCAATAAGGGCATTGTCTTCAAATAATGATGCATTGCATTGTGAACAAACTGGGTGCTTTCTCATAAGGCTAGATAGATATGCTGAAGCCATAATTACTTTAAGGTTGGACTCAACATTACTAATGACAGATGAAGATATCCAGTTCTTAGAAGCAGAGAAAGGGTTCAATATTCCATCAAAAATCCTTTGACCTCCATCACCAGGTGAGCTAATGTTGTCCTTGCCATCTATGCTCGAGTTAGTAGACAGGCATTCAAGTGCTTCAAGCTAATAAGTGGGGGAAAAGTTCAACAATTAGAATGATGTAAAATAATAGAATCAAAATATGCAGATACACACACACATGGTCCAACAAGTGAAAAGAAGTCATCTAGCACGAGATAAACTCACAGGTAGTCCACACTTATTGAAAGCATATGCAGCCACTGCAAATGAAAGCTTAGATAACTTTGCAGATACAGCTTCACCAACAGAGTTTCTGAAACTATTTTTTGTTGAGAGAATCGCACAGTACTGGCCCACTTCTGGGTCAGCAAGCACATTTTGATCCCCAAGGGTTCTGGACTCATCAATCAGCAACTCAGGATGGCAACCGAATAATATATTGATAGACCGGCAGTAGTTCCCCAACATCCACTGAGGATTCAGATAAAATAAAGTTACGTTAAGGATTGTAATTCTGGAACCACAATAATAATGTACATGATTATCAACATAGCAAAATAGAAATACAAAGGTCACATGCATATGACACACCTCAAGCAAGCTAGAAAGCCAGTTGTCTCCTCTCTCAACTGCATGTGGAAGCAGGACATTAGTAATGAGACTACGCTCCAGAGGCCCTCCATATCCTTCAACAAGCCGACAAATTACAATAGCAAGCTGTTCATCTTGAAGGTTTTTTGCGCAAACATTCACTGCGGACGAAGTATCATCACCAAGTAGGAAAAAAGCTATAGCAAGCTCCCATTGATGTCTTCCCAATAGTACATAAGCATTTTTTAGAGCAGCAGCTTTGTGTCTTTCTTCCTGAATAGATTCATCCCAATAAGGGTGATGCAGATGTAACAATATAGTAAGTTTCTTTTCATATAAATATATATTAAATTCATGTGTTCGTTAACCAATAATACATTTAGATACTCATTAAAATATACAACATAGCCAGTTTTTTAAAAACAAAATATATCATCTCGTCAACATGTGTTGGCAACAACAACTTTGACGCCAACTACTGAACTACATAACAAAAGGTGCCTGTTACCAAAGGAGAGTGAACATAAGTGAAGTTAACCATGCTACTTCCTCTAATCCTCTGAGAGGTCAACATCTAAGTCTTAAAGACATGAGCGATAATTATTTGATGTAGCAGGTACACAACTCCAATATCTGACTGGACAACTAGATTACTTATATGTTAATGAAATGACGGAAGCAGATCAGCATCTAAGTCTTAAAGACATGAGCGATAATTATTTGATGTAGCAGGTCCAGTGTGGTATCCCTCTGCCCCAAAATAACTTACAGTCCTAAGTCAAATTATGTTATGTTTGACCAACTTTATAGTGAGTACCAACACTATTTGGTGTCATAAATGTTGGAGCTCTCTTCTATAATCTTGGAGTTTCTACATGGCAACAAGATATCATAGCCTTCATGCCACCTAACAAATTGTCTATATGATAACATTTTGAACAAAACAAGTGAAAACAAGGTCTTATTGAAAAAAGATTGTTTTAAACGTATTATTAGCAAAAAAAGATTGAAATCTCTTTCTTTCATATTTTGTCTGCATCTAGCTCCAGCATTGCCAGCATAATGATAGTATGATACATATATTAATTCTGCCCTAGAGATAGCTCATATGAGGTGCCAGAATTGTTGGGAACTAGATGAATTCCCCGCGCGTTGCTGCGGAAATTTGAGTGCTACCATGTACATATATGCCATGTAATAGTATTGCATGCATCAAATCCTTAGAAGTTATAAATACATAGCTTAGTGGATGGTGATGTGGCATGCCACCAAGTGGACCCCTTGGATGATGTGACTTCATGCATGTCTAGAGAAATCTTCTAATGGGGTGTACCTATTTAGAGATAGAAGATTATCCCACATTGGGAATCGTAGGTGGGCTGGTGGGCAAGCATAGTTTATATGATTGAGGGTGCGGGGTGCAACCCCCGAAAGGGCTAGCTTCTTGGGAGGAGTGTTGGCCCAACAAACCTAAAACCCGCTGCTATGCATTGGGCAGGCGGGTGGCAGCCCAACAGCCTGGGATATGCGGGTGCACATGTGTCGCCACCCATCAGGCACACTGGTGAGAGTGGCTAGGTTCCAAACAATTGGTGTTAGAGCTCCAGAGTGTTCGATAAAAAATGTTGGCATATTTGGTTCTTGAGTAAGTCTCAACCCAATGTGTGAGAGGGAGATTGTTGGGAATTATCTCACATTGGGAGATTGAGGGCAAGCATGGTTTATAAGGTTGAGGTGCAACCCCCTGAAAGGCTAGCTTTTTGCGAGGAGTATGGGCCCAACAGAACTAAAACCCGCTGCTATGTGATCGGGAATGCATGCGGCAGCCCAACCCACTGCTAACAGCCTGGGATGTGTGGTGGCCCATCACTGGTAAGAGTGGTCTGGTTATAACAAGAACTAGCAATAGTTATTTCCTTAAGGATATAATGTATGAACATGGAATAGTTAGGCACAGCCGAACAACCACATTTGCACTCGTCCAGTAATCAAATAAAAAATACAAACTGAAATACCTGGAAGTTTCTGGAGAGAAACTCATATAGGCGTTTATCCTTTTCATCTCTGCTAATCTTGAAGAGACCAACCAACACTTTTGTTCTGTTTAGTGCTATGTAGAGCAAAGCACAATCCTTGGGGTCCTTGCTTTTAAGATATTGCAATCTTGCCAATTTTTCCATCTACAATTTCAGACATACCTAATCAGCACAGGTGATTATCCAGATAACTGCAAGTGTAAACATAACTCATTATGGTGTTCATAGATGGGACACAAACGATCAAAAGAGTAATTAATACTTATGATTCGTAAAATCCGGGAACTGCATTACAACAATGACAAAACAGTAACCCATGAGTTGAGAAAGTCAGGTATACATATAGTAGACAGGTTAAAATTTAATGACTTTTTGAGGAAAAACAAGGCAACATGATATTTATCTATAGCCAAGCAAGCAGGAAAAACTATTAGTACCCATTTTGGTATATGGAATTGGACATAAATCCTGCTTTGTTAGTTTCAGTAAGCCATGCTCTAGTTTAACACTATTGTTATATCCATTTCCTCTTTAGAAAAAAGGAAATAAAAAATTCACAGTTCTGAAGCATTTGGTTTCACATACCCTTGTCCTTAGTTGGGACACATTGGTATACCATAATCCTATACCAAGCTTTTGCATCTCCGGCCAGGTTGGCTCTACAGAAAGCACAGAATTAAGTAGATCGTCATGACAATCAGACTGAAATGCCCATGCTATGGAAGCAGAATCAACATGCCACCCTTCAGTACTAGATGAATACCCAGATCTCCTAAGAGCATGAAGTTGTTGAAACTGCACAGCAACCCAGAACCTTGAGAGAAACAAAATTCTTAATTATATAACTTCAACAACATAAGGTAGTACAAATCCCGTTCAACACTTACTAGTCTTTAAATTATAATAATATAATACCAAAACAATCCATAAGTTAATATTCCAGAGTTCCCTTACCTTTTCCCTGCTTCATCAAGGCTTTTATAGGGAGAGGAATGGTTCTGATCAGTGATTCCAGCCATAAGATCAGAAATTGCAAGTATCTGAATTCTCTCAGTGTCACTTATGCCATATATGCTGAAATTCTTATCAAGGAGATCAACTATCTCTGATTTTTTAGATACATTAGTTGTCTTGTTCATACCTAAATTGCCATCCGCATAAAGAAATGATGTTGAGGGTGACAGCAAATTGAAAGCTGTGTTACTCTTATCTTCACCCCACAGAAACCCTTTGGTTGAAATGCTGTTGGACATTGTGGCTGCAAAGTGTGTACGGCACGAACCGCACTTTGACGGACCCTTCAATGTTTCACTCAGTTTCATGGATTGAACAAGATGCTGCAGAGCAGCATTCACACGTTTCAATTCACCTACGCAAATAACAAATGAATCAATGACTCAACTATGTTATTTAATTTGCACAAAATTTGTAGGATGATATGGGATTTGTAAATAAATATGCAAGACAACTGAAATTCTTGTGGAATGAAACCAATCAAAGACTAGGGTATATCATAAGAAAATATCAGAAAGATCAGAGAATCTTCAGGTCTTAATCATAGTTACTGACACTGGATGACTTCCATCTAAAAAAACACTACCAGAATTGTTTGATGCAGCCACTTTATCATGATAGTATGACACCATAAAAGGGCGGCGACTGGGATGCAAGCAGTCTGGTTGTGCAATTGTGCAAGCAGCCATTTCAAACCGTGCGATCGCTATCCAATGGTGTCTGCCTTTTTAGCGCAGAGGTCCCTCTACACAGTAAATCAAGTGCACAACCAATTAACCCATAACCCCTTTGGGCAAAATTTACCTTTGCCAAGAGACCAATGGCTCCGAACACTGCTGGACGAACGCTCAGCGCGGCCGATCCTAGATAGGTCGTCTTCAGTCATTGCCTCTCTATGCAAGCTCTCGTCTCCTCTCCTCCCGGCGAGCTCTCTCCTCCACCACTCCTCCCCGTCGGAACTCCAGTCGACCAACACCCGACAGCCCGAGGCACCTCCCACCACCGGATTACTTCAGTCTGCAGCTCATCTGCCCCCCTCTCCATGGCAGACCTGTCCCTACCACCGGTCCTGGCTGAGGAGACCGAAGTCCTCATGAGCCACTAGCCTCGTGTTCATGGTGCTCATGGGCTCATGGTGTCAGTACCATAGTAAGTGCACATTCAATTCTTGATGTAGTTCATATGCAGCTAGATGCAAATCAGCTAATTATAGAAAAAAGCTATTCTTTGTTTTCATCGTGTGAAGGAAAATTTTGTAGCCAACGCACGTGCCGCGCGTGCATTCTGACTAGTTGGGTTTAAAAGGAAGACTTGTAGGAGAAGAAGGTGGAGATTGTAGATCGAACTAGCGGCTCGTGCAGCTCGGTGGCGGTGGCGGCGGCGTAGAGCTGTCTGGCCATGTTCTAGCTACTTCTACTTGTATCCATGATATTACTACACTAAATACCACCATAGTTGCCGTATCTGTACTCTGTGCTGTCACACATGGCCTACCTCTCCCATTTCAAGTTGCCCCTGGTCACAACCCATCTTCAGAAATATCAGAAGTTTGCTAAGCTGCATAACACAGATTTACCAATTCTCCTAGTAAATTATTCATTTAGCACCTGACTAATTCACTAATGTCTTGCGTGAATAAATATGTAGTTAAGGAACAGTGCTTACAGAGTTATAGAGCAACAATAGTATGCAGGCGCATCAACAATTGTCATCAGATTGTGTTTGCAATAAAATTCAGTTTGTATTCTAGGTTGGTCCCGCTGCTGTCAGCCTGTCACCATATAGCGTGCCAATTCCAACATGATTGATGCAGATATCTAGTCCAGCAGCCTTGATTTCGATTGAGACTCAGGGGGTAGCTTCTGGCGCTAGTCACTCAGCAGCAGCGTTCGTCCATGGTCACGCCATGGGCTGCCGCTGGCGGTCACTCATAAACAGCACGCGGCGGTGATCACATAACAGCTTCCGGCGGTGAACCCTCAGTAAACGACATAGGGGCCGTCGGAAGCGGCAGAACATGCACGTAGATCTCGCTCGTGCAATGCAACAATAGTATGGAGGGGGTTTACGAAATAGCGCATGGGCCTGAGAGAGGCAAATGTGGAGGGTTTATATAAAAAATACACAGCCACTGTAGGATGGGGATCGGGCAAACCATGGTGCCTGATTGCACGATTGCACAACCGGGCTGCTTGCATCCCAGTCGCCGCCCCATAAAAGCTACTGCTATTTAGTATATTTGTAGATCAGAAGGTTCAAAGGAACACACAAACCGAATCGCCAAAACCTGGTTATTCTCAATTTAGACAGACCAAGTTTACTTACTGCAACATTCCAAGAAACAGCAGTTCCTTTGAGGTTAGTGTCAACCAGGTTAGGGATTGAACTGCATATCACACCAAAAGTAGACTTAAATCCTAACGGTCAACTGCAGATTAACTCAACAACAACAAAAAGTCTTTTAGTTCCAAACAAGTTGGGGTAGTCTAGAGTTGAAAGACTACAAGGGCCAGCAACAAGGGAAAACTGGCTGGGGTGTTTGGGGTGGTGTATCCGTCCACCCTGGTTTGAGTCCTCTTCAACTTGAATTTGGGTGCCTTCCAAAATCAAAAGCTGCCAAGTTCCTCCTATGTTGGATCTTGTTAAATGTAAGGTAAAGTAGCACTAAAAACAGTTAGCAACTTACTCGATACTCCCAAGGCACAAATAAACACCATCTTCGGCAATAACAGTCTCAAAACCACCACTATTACTATTACTCCCTCCATCCCAATTTATAGGGCGTTTGACATTTTTGAAACCAAATTTGACTTACCCGTCTTACTGAAAAAATTATAATTATCATTCATCTCCATTGTGATTTATTTTAGCATATAATATACTCTAACTATGACTTGAATTTTTCATATTTTCACAAATTTTTTGAATAAGACGAGTTGGTCAAACTTGGTGTCAAAAAAGTCAAACGACCTACAAATTGAGACGGAGGGAGTAGTTTCTAATTTATTGTATTTATACAACCTAGTAAGATTATAATAATAAGATAGCACTTTCCAATGTAAATCTAGATTAACATTTTGATATGCGTAATTTAAGTATGCAAGAGATACAAAGATACATACATAGTGTATAATTAACTTTAAAAAATAATCATGAACTGATCCCAAGTGCCACCCTTTTTTTCATTAGATGGAGCTTTTGAAAAACAGAAGCCCACTCCTATCAACTTAACAAAGCTTGCAAGTGTAGAATTAAGACTTTAGAGAGAAAAATATTTGAGGTAAATTCAGAAAAAAAAATCACACCTGAATAAAGATATTGGACAAGTGCCCTTGGGTGATATGATGCCAGTGGTCCACTCAATTTATCAGCTATACGCAACAAGTTCCATAAACCATGAGAATAGTGGCTATCACATTGGTCCATTAGCAGGATTCCGTTGCTACCTATAGTCCCTCTGTTGTTGTAATCTTCTGTTAACTTGAGTTTATCAAAAGTAGTTTCATTAAAACTGTTAGTACATGGCAACATCTCATGCATTACAGGACAAGCACGTATCTGGGTAATATCCTCATCCCCTCCGGTTACTAGCCATGAACTGAAGAGTGAAAGATGATTCTCATGAACAAGCACAGCACTTGCCTTTGGCCCCCAAAGAAAACCAGCAATATCATGGTGAGAGTGGGATAATACAATACAGCTCCAAAGATGCTTTTGTTTTGAATTCTCAGTGCGTAGCACATTCTGGAAGGAAGCATGCTTATGAGAATATATACGCAACTCATTAGCTAGATAAACTGCAAGAAGAAATCGTCCATCACCTAAGGATAGCCCATCTAAACCAACAATATGGTCTTGCAACATTAGCGCATCTTCTAGCAGAAAACTCCCATCCCCCCAAACTTTTACTGCTTCCCAAATATGAATGGAAGTGCTATTTTTCTTTAAATTTCTGCTAACAGTAATAATTCTACCACAACTTGACAAAAAAACTGTGCTAATTGGTCCTTGATGAGCACCAAACATGCCTACTAGCTCCCAGATGTGTCTCTCTTTCGCAGACTGCAAAGAGTTGTCTGCACAAAACATCTTCCAAAGTTTTACACTCCCATCAGAGCACCCAGTAGCAATATGATAACCTGGAACAGCTCTGTAAGGGTCATGTTGTTGTACAGGCAATATGGTACTGTTCAGCTGCACTACAGAAATGCATGTGGGATATTCTCCCTCCAGGCTAGAAGGAAAGACTGAAGAACCTTCATAAACAACTGCTGAGAACATTTCACTGTTGAAGCAAGTTGCATGTGTCCCTTGGTTTGTGGTGGAAAGAGAACCAGAAGCAAAACCACACAAACACTTTCCATTGACATATTGATTTTCTGAATGCAGTACTACTTTCCATGAGAAAGCTTGGAAGCTCTTCCTCCATAGACATACTACTAAGAAACTGTTGTTTACAAAACACCCGCTGCATTTAGAAACTAATGGTATGGTATGAATACTGTCAGGTGGCCCTTCGGCATTTCTGTCTCCAAGAAAGGGTATTGTGAAAATCTTCTCACATGAAACAACCTCTTCTTTATGAATTCTGACTGTGAAACAATCAGCTCCACTTTCACTTCCAAGGACAAGAAATCTATTATCATGACTAAAAGAAGGCGCCCAACACAAACATGAGTACTGGACATCTTCAGATATGTTACGCAAATCAAATATGCACAAAAGATTCCATAAAGGATATATAGGTGCATTCAATGTTGCTATGAGAGTTGATAAGGTTGACAGAGACCAGAAAAATAACACTCTGTTTGAATCCATGGAAACAGCTAGCTCTATCCCGCAATTATACGGATGGACAGACACCTGTCTGATGCTACCCTTATGCCCATCTTGTTTGACAGGTTTGGTGAAACAACATGAGAAGCTATTAGCAGAATTACTTGGAACATGGGTCCCAGAATCAGCTGACAGGCTGGTGGATAAGGCTGACCAAACAAATGAATTGTCAAGCAGCAAATGAAGCAAAGAGCATGTTGTAGGTGGACCAGAACATAGCTTTCTTGAGATGACAGCCTCGACGAAAATTGACAGTTCTATAGCATTTGGAGGACCTGAGTTAACACAGGACTCCCCACAGCCCTGAAGTTTGATCTGTCTCCATAAAGTAATTCGTGGGTATCTCGGCGGAAACACATCATCCAAGCAATGGACAGCCCAAAAGTTAACACGAGGCCCAGGGCCGACACTTACAAGCCACTCACATTTACCAACCTGGCTTTCCCTCGAATTGCCTGAAAACAACTTAAATTTACCTTCTTCATCTCTCGACACAACACTATCAGATTCCATGGACCATCTCACAGTGATATTAGTTCCAAGGATTCCATTCAAAGTGTTGTTCACCTCGATTACTGCAATGACACTGAATGATATTTGCAAACCATGCTGCTTCTTCGACCTAACCACCTCATCCTCACTCCAAAGTCGGACAGTTCCATCAAAGCAGCATGTCATAAGGACCTCTCTCCTGACCTCAGACTGATCACAGGCATATAATGACTGGGGTCGCCACTGGATCATGCAAACAGGCTGAGGATGCACAAGCTCAGCCTGCTCCAGCCCCCTTTTGGCATCATTCAGAAACACAAGAACAGGAACGCTGTGCTCAACCTGAGCACCAGCTGCAACTGTTGCGACAGGGCCCTGCATGAAGCGGGTAGCTGAGACAAGGGATTGTGGCACTTGTGGCATAAACCTCCAGGCGAGCTGCCAGGAAGACTGCGCTCTGGCCCACATGGAAACACCTGAGCCAACTGCCACAATGCCGTCCCCGGAGCCTGTCCAGGCCACAGCGCCGATGGCAAACGTCTCAGTGATAGACCATCTCAATTGCCAACCAAACGAACCTGCAGGTTCCAATCTTCAACCGTGTAAGCTAGCTAACGATGAGATAAGAATTTGAGGAGCTGGTTAGAGAGAGCACCTGGGGAAGAGGCGGGCGCGGGCTGGAAGACAGAGATGGAATTGTCCGCGGCGGCAGCGACCTCCCCGCTCCCGCGGCCGCACCAGGCGACGGCGGACACGGGAGCGCGGAGGTCGATGACCTGGCGGAAGAACGGCAAGCAGCCGTCCTCCCCACCACCATCTCTGGTGCTGTCCCGGGAAGGGGAGGGCAGGTGGGAAACTACGAGGAAGCAGCCGGCGGCGTAGGCGACCCAGGGGAGGCCACCGAGGTCGGGGAGGAAGGCGATGGCGCGCGGGTCGCGGGTGGGCGCCGGTGGGATCAGATGCGGCGGGGCGAGGGCGAGCGGCAGCGGCGGAAGCGCGTCTCGCTCCCCCATCGTCGTGCCGGCTGCTGCATGCGCCGCTGCGGCGGCGATGGCGGTGATACTTTGGAGCTGCGGATCCCCTCACGGCCTCCGGTGGCCGCGGCCGATCTCTGCCAGCCGGCGACGAAAAGGAAGTTGGGCCACAATGTTGGGCCTTCTGGGCTATTTGTCTTGATATCGACTGTTTTTGGCCCATACTCCTATCCTCCGCAATTCCTAATTACCTTAGGAAAAGAAAGAAAGCCCACCTAACTTCCACCGTTTGAGATTCGTGCACGTTATCTCCGCCGTCCACCGTCCATCCTCACCATCACGCCCGCACGCCGTCTCTGAGGTGCCCTCGCGCTGCCTTCGGGGCGCCGCCGCTGCCTAGGGGGCCTCCGTGCACCGCCATTGGTGAGGGCCCTTGCGACAGGGGCTCTGCTGCCGTGCTGCGCCTGTGCACCACACCGCGGGAGCGGCACCGGCACGGCACCTGGCCGGCCCTGTCGGACACTCGCAGCTCGCTCGGCGCACTGCACCTACACACCGCTCGCTGGAGGCGGACACGAGGAGCCTCAAGCCCCGCCGCTGCTGCTACCTCGTCGCCTTGTACTTGAAGGAAAGAGGAGCAGTGCCATGCTGTCGGGGTTCCGCTGATCTACTGATTCAACATTCCACCTACACTAATTCAATATTCCACCTACACTGATTCAATATTTCACTTACACTGATTCAACATTTAATGTATATATCGTTGAATTAGCATTTGTAAATTGTTGGAATCGATCAAATGAGATGTTGAATTAGATATTTACAATTGTTGAATACGTGGCTGAGGTAAAAACAGAGAGAAAGCTGTTATTGGGCCTCGTGGGCTTTTTGTTTCGCTCGCTTAACCTCCTTCCGGTAGGCAGATAGGAACAAAAGAAAGAAAGCCCACCTAACTTCCATTGTTTGAGATTTGTGCACGTCATCTCCACCATCCACTGTCTATACTCACCATCACGCCCGTGCGCTTAGTCTCCGGGGCGCCCCAGCGCTGCCTTTAGGGCGCCACTGCTGCCCGAGGGGCCTCCCTATCCTCCGGCACTCAGGTCCAAACTATGAAGCCCGTCAAGTCCAAAAAAGCAATGGATGAAATTTTGTTAAACTTTTTACCCACAAAGTCTTTTAAATTTTAAAATTGGGAACACGGGAATGCTCCCGTTGAAACGTCAAGACAAAAAGCTGCACATCCACGTATCATCTGTGGACCAACCTTCTCTTAAAATATCTCCCCGATGCATTACAAATGGAGACCATAACATATCTTTTTTTTCTATTTTTTCTTTAGACTATGTATGGAACGCATGATTCTTTCTACGTTTCTGCGTTTTACCTATAAAATTGAATTGTTTCTGTGAAATTTATCCATATTTTTTGTAAAATTCCTACGTTTCAAACAGACCCACTTCCATTGCCACTCCTAGAGATCCCAGGGCACCTCCACACCCATGTAATGCAAGGCCCTACACACCTCATCGATCCACCCCACCGCGTCATCCCCTCGGTTGACCTATGTAGCTCACTGCATCCCTTAAATGTGCTTTATGTTCCTTGTGCACCTCGATGGTCTCATGACAGCGTGCATCGCGATTTGCCCATTCACTGTTGCAGGACATCTTGACTATGGCGGTGTTGCATTGATTCGCACATAGTCCCACCCAATAGGCCAGCGAGCTTCGATAGCTACATTGCAGGGCTGGCGTCATCCCTACCTCCATCTTTCTCCGTTGATGTGGCGGAACCGCCCTGCTTAATCCAGACTAAGCACACCTGCCACATCTGGCTCGCAGTGTACTTAGGCCAGACTAAACCCGGTAATCCGTCGAGAGTCATTCGGCTCTCGATAACACCATTTCCCGAGGAACCGATATCAAACACATCCGACTCTCGAAGGAGTCACAACAATTACATCATCACAGGCAGTTGAAATAGAGAATAATAGACTTAATTTACAAACCAAAGGTATGAAATCAAATAAATACATAGTCAAAATATAGCGGAAGCGATTTTAAATTATATATATAGCGGAAGCGTTTTCAAAACATCTCGCAGCGGAATAATATACTTAAGTAGTCTTCATGAAAAGATGAACAAGGCGAATAGCACCGAGCCCACCGGTACTACCACCTCCAACACAGTTGTCTAGCTATCGTCGGTACCTGTAATCCAAAAGTGGAGGCAAACCCTGAGTACTAATTACTCAGTAGGACTTAATGGACGGGGCTTACGGCTGACGCAAAGTTTGCTTACTAATCACGTGGATCCTTAGCCATTGATTTTTAAACAAGGTCATGTTGACATAAGATAGCAGGATTTGACAGCTGCTATCCATTAACCATGAAGGTTCATTTATATCATAAAGTAAATACTTGCATGAAAGTAAAACATGAGAACCATCAGTAACTTGCATAATATTCAAGATATACCTTTATTCTACACATGTCCCGTCCCAAGATTCATAGTGCCTCCATCTAACCCCTGGGAGTAGCTGTCTTAGGAGCGCTACCACGGTACGTCGGGTCAGCCCTCCCTCAACTTCAAAGCACCTCCCAAGTCCATCAACCTCCTACCAGTGGATGGGCAGCACCATGAATAGTGGAACGGATCATCACATCCAAGCATGTCGACATACAAAACCATGAATTAATAATACAACATATTCAAGTGGACATCCATTATCCCGGATAAGCACCCTAGCAATGTTATGCCGACCAATAGGCGAACAACGACTGGCCTTATGCGACTCGGGCGGAGTCCACCAAACCATCCATCTCATCATCATCATTTTTTCTTATATACCCATATCTCCGCCGGTCTCCATTTAAAACATATCATAATCAAAGTAAGATTCATAATAGTGAGATTTCTTTTATGAAAAGCAATCCCTACGGAACGAGTGACTCCATTCACTCGTGTCTACTCGTACCTAGCATTACTAGGCATACTCGTCCTACGTACTCTATTTTAGGTGCTAGGGCCAGGGCGGCCAGGGAGTCTAATGCAATTGGTTTCAAACAACTCCTAATGCAAATGCGTAGGCAATTCATCAAATATATTTACTGGGTAAAGCATGGTCCTGCCTACCTTTGATTTGCCTTAAGAGAACCAACAAACTATGCTAATATTAGTTTGCCGGGTTGTGAGGCTTTGCCCCAGGCAACCCCTTCCCCTTGGTCAACTCCTCCTTCCAAACACGACTGATGGGCCCTCCAGATCGTGAATGGGTCTTAGTTGGTCTTTTGGATCACCGTTGGTTGAAGTAGTTCCACACGCTCATTTCTCGATCGCGTATCTGCAAATAGCGTCACTATATGAATGATATGCATGAGGCAATGAACGAGATGCATGAATATTAACTACACACGTGAATAACCATTTCATGGATGTACAGAAAAAGTGATTGGCAAACTATTTAAATGTAGAGTATTCTTATGGACACTAAGCAAGCACACAATCATTCGACCACACATATACAAGTTACTTATCATATTCATCTTGACAACATGGTAATGCGATGACTCGATAAGATCATGCAATAGCTACCTAGATCGCTAAGATACATGCATAAAGTATGGCGGTGTTTAACCTCTCTTAGCAAGACAAACATATCGGATGGAGTACAAGAAAGAAACACATGTTAGTTCTTTAGTCTGAGAGCACTTTTATTATACCAATTGTATACAAGCATATAAGCGAACAAGTTATATAGTTTGACTTATTTTGAGTTACCGTTATCTATATTTCAGCAATGCAATACTTCTATGGTTATTAATGATTTGCAACCTAGTCATATGGAAACGACACATGCATGCGGAGTATACAGAGCCATCCATCTTACAATATTCTATTTTGACATAGCAGAATTAATTATACTAAGTGGAGTTTACATGAGAAATCACGAGCACCTATGAGTACATTAACATTCCATTCTTATTTACTTCACCTTTAATCCTATTTAAATGATCACATATAAACCTTTCATGAAACAACAACCACAGTACATGAACAATTCACATAAGCATACTTACAGGGTAACATAGCTACATGAATTTTGGTGTAATTCTTAGAGCATGGTAAATAGCGCTTTTCTATTTTTGATTAAATCATCGTAACACTTGTCATTTTCATAACAGCAGCTAAAACATGCATGCACAATCTCATACTTTACCAGTGAACTACTCATACTATATAAAGTACATGAAAAATACCAAATGTCATATTTGAGCATATTTTATGTAGCCCCCATTTTACAAGTTAAAGAAATACCTAAAATACATGCATAAGGGCAAAACAGTTATTTATCAACCAATGTTAGGGCTACCAAAAATCACACAGTACCTAGATGCCATAACAAAGCTACTGTCCAAGTTTCATAATTTTTGAAGTTTATTTAGTCCACTTTTACCATTTATTAACCCTCACATGCATGCAAGTTAAACAAGGGCAAAACAGTCTTTTCACACTTCCACATCATACCTATCCTGTAGATCTACTCAAGAGGAGTCCATAGCCACTGAGTTTGTCCATTTTGGATTTTTATTTGATTTATAATGATTTTCTAAAGTTTAAACCGATTTATTAATGAAATAAATGGAAAAACATATAGATCAAGGACTTGTACCCAATTAACCGTAGACATCAGGGGCTAGACCGTAAGATTCGTGAGACTCAGTGTACACTGCTTCGGATCTAACGGCGAAACGCCGAAACTCCGAGGGTTAAAGTGCAAAACCCACACTCTTCTTCAACCTCCCGCCGGGAGGTTGACCGGCGGCGGCGCGCGTGGAAACCGTCCGCGCGGGGCCCGCGGGCTCGACGGCGGGGGTCAAGGAGAGGGAGTGGAGTGCGGGGAATCTCACCATCTACCTTGATTCAGAGGAGGAGCGGCGGAGGAGGCCGGCGACGGTGGGGACGAGGCGGCGGCCTTCGGCGGCGCGGTGTGCCGCGGTGGAGGGAAATTGGTGGCTTAGACCTACGGCATGCGATGGCGGGGCGGTTGAGGAGGCCCGGCATGGTGATGGGGTGGCTTGGGATTGGTAGGAGGGGGCCGGCGACGGAGCTCCCGAGCGAGGAATGGACGGAGGCGTCCGGCGGCGAAATGCGGCACGGAGGAGGTGATACTGCGGCCTAGACCCAGGAAAACCGGTGGAGCGGATGCAGAGGAGGGACGGCATGGCGGTGTGGAGGAGCGGGGACGCCCGTAGGCGGTGCGCGACGGCGGCGAACGGGGGTGAACTCGCCGCTCACCAGCGTGAACTGGCGTCGCGGTGTAGGTGGATCTAGGCGGTGGAGGGCGAAATGGCGACGAGGATTAGCCCTACGGGTGCGCAGGGGAATGGCGAAGGCGGTGGTGAAGCTCTAGGGGCGTGGGGAGGATGGAGGGCGGCGGGGAAGCTCGCGCACCGAGCTTGCCCGGCAATGGCGGTCCGGAGCGGTGCGGGCGAGGGGGAGGCTCTGGAGAGGCGTGAGCGAGAGTGGGAAAGAGGACTCGGCAGAGGAGGAAGATCTCCACTTAACGCCGGGGTCGGAGGGCGCGATCCGTGGCCGAGGCGCCGTGGCCGTACACTGGTGGCCACGCGGCGTCCACGGGCTGGGGAGCGCGGGCGGCGCTGACGAGTGGGCCCCCTTCGCCAGCGACTCAGGAAAAATCCAAATCCAAATTGTGTTTTCTCCACCTCTGTAATTTGCCATTTTGACCCACTTAGAGCCCGATTTTGGAAAAGTACCTATTGAATGAAATGTTCTACTCTTTGAGCTCTACAAGTTTGTAAAAAGGTTCAACACCAAATTCTAAGCAGAAATATGATTTATACATGAATTTATATAGCAGCCTTCAATTAGGACAGGGAAACTTTATTACTTGAGAAATTCAAAACTCATATTTCTGTGCTTTATCTCCCAAGGTCCCTTTTGACAAGTTTGTTTAAAATTTCAAAATCTACAACTTCTTCTATTTGATCTTTGTATAAAAGTGGCTTTAGGTTAGAGAAAATTTGAGATTACTACACAGGCCAGATTTGAACTGGTTTTCTGTGTTGGTACAAAATGACCCTAAACTCCATTTGAACCTCAATATGTGACCAAGCTCTAATTACCAAAGTTGTTCACCAGCACTTTATCTACAAATTTTACAATATAAAGCTGGCCTGAATCCCAATAAAGTTTGAATTATAGACACAATTTTGTTCCAAGGTTTGATAAAACAGAAATTTCACTTTGTGTCGAGGCTTTCTTGTTTCCCACTTTTGAAGCATCAAATGAAGTCCAATCACTTCCACAATAGGTGCATTTGAAAGGTGATAAGTTCAATTCCATTTCATAGAAAGGAAGATTTTGAAGTTGTATAGTGAAATCAAAAGTAATTTCAGAATCAACTTGGTGGAAAGCTGAAATTCCAGACTAGGGAAATTTCTAAGTGTGGGCTGATTTTGGTTATTTCCAAGAGAATTGTGGTGCAATTTGTAATAGGTTAATGACAGATTTAAAGTATGATCAGTGTAACAAAAGGGTAGTCCATAACATGTACAACAACTTTGACAATGGAGTTGAGCTCAGGTACTTAATGAGTTTGAAAGTTTTATTAGGGCTCAATTTTGGTCTCAATCATACTTGCTACCCTCGAAAGAAACGTTAGTTGGATTTGGTTTGATCTTTCAAACCCCTTGTCTTTAGATTTTTGAACATGGTCAAACAGAAAGGTCTAGGATAATTTTCTTATCCGAGGTTTTGCATTTGGTGTTGAGTTCAAGAGCATGTGGGTGTTGACTTATCCATCCACGAAATGTGTGGTCTTGTACCTTGTATAGAAAATTTTTGACTTAGTGATTTCTCCACCTACTCCTTGTTACTCTCTAAGCACGATTAAGTCTCAATCTATCATTAGCTTGTCTCTAACTGCGTGTTAAGGCTCTTGAGATGCTAGGAGCATCACAACCCACCCCCTTAAAGAAATCTCATCCCGAGATTCGGAGGAAGCGGGGTTCTACGGCTTACTGCGAAATGCAAACGGTTTTTGGCATCGTTGTATCTAGGCTTTTGGGAACATGTGGTGGTATCCGATTCTTCATGGGTTTGCTTTGTCAACTACCTCGTGAATGGTTAGTGCCTCCTTAACACAAGGTAGTTACAAAGCTTCTCGAATAGGTCTAGGGTGGTCTTTCTAAGTTACTTGCCGAGTCGTGTCTTACATGAGAGCGAATGAATAAACCACAAGGAAAATGTGGCCACAGTGCAAAAGCGACAGAGATTGATTGGAATAATAAAATAAGGTTACTTCCTGACTTTGACACCAAGAGTAGAGACATATTAAAGTTGCGATCTATGATGACAATAGAAGACAAGTGTACATGGTCAGGAATTGAACCAAACGGGATCGTTTTGACTCAAAGGGACGTCAATGGATGTAGTTTTGAGGGACACATTCATTTTATTTGATTGGGACTGCGTACACATATAAGATCTCAAATCTGAATATCTTCAAAGAGTAAGATGTGGTGATACTTAGCACATTCTACTCATTGCTTCAAGAAAGACGTCATGGACAGAAAATAGGACATATTCACCTAGACAAGGTGATGGTTTGTATGATTTCATAAGATTCGTCAAGACTGACCGAGAAAGTATAGGCAAAGAACCTGTGCTTACTAACGAAACCGTTGACAATGTTAGTAAGCCCACTTTGAGGGTAATCTCAAAGTGGAAGAAAACAACTCATGAGAAGATGATATAACAAGAGCACTAGCCGAGACCAAAAGCTTAGTGCGTTGGTTGATTCTGAGGTTCACCTTCAGAAGATTGGGTTCAATATTTACGAAGAAGGGAAACAAAAAGGGAAGGCAGTGGAAACAGGGTTGATTGTTCCCACAGATCAAGAGACGCAAGTTGGAAAGAGGCAATGGAATGATGTAGCTAAACAGTGGAAATGAAATCAAGCATTCCCACAAATGCGAGACGTTGCAGATACTCAAGGTAAGCATAGAGAAGTTCGAGATTTGGGCCAATGGGTGTAAAGGTACCATGAAGATAGAACTGATCATCCTCATGAATCACGACTAACAAGAGTAAACAAAGCAATGAAAAGGTGTGGACTAAGTGTGAACAACGAGATGATCGTCTTCCCGGATCGAGACGGACATGGCTCAGCCAGGCGATGGAAAAATGCGAACAATAGTGGGATTTCGGTGGATCTTTCCCCACAGATCAAGAAAGGCAAGGTGAAACAAAGCAAATGAAGGATACAATGTGGTAGTGGAAATAGAGTAATCATTTCCATGAATTAGATGTATAGAGGTCAACAAGGTGATAGAAAATGGATATGCCACAATTGAAGCGGTGTCATGCCTTTGTAGGTATTGATCCAGCGCGAGCCAAGGGGTTTACCCGGTGTCGGCCATACACATGGGACCCTAGGTTTCGTCACGGCACCATAGACTACTCGGGTAAACACCACATCAAGAGTGGCACAGCTATCCAACGTCAGGAGATGCAAGCAATACAAGGTTATGGAAAGACACGAACAAGGAGTTGGGAGCACATGAATGCCAAGGTATGGGTGACCTGAATCAATGAGTCGAAGGCACATAGATCTCAAGGGTTGGAATCACAAGAATCATGAGAACGAGAAACATATGGACCACCAACCTTTGAGTTGTGGTGTTGCATGGATTTGGAAGTACCTGAATTGGCGAGAGCTCAAAGCATGTGCACCACAAGAGTTCGAAATGCGGCAGTGCAGGAGCTTGAAATGCACAGAATAGTGGAGCTTGGAATTCAAGAATTTCAATTGTTGGGAAAGACATGATACACTAGAGTTGATTCCAGGGAGTTAGGATCGAATAAACCATACTTACTCAATGTCCAGTCAAACATCGTTACCTACGCAAATCGATACCCGTACGGTTCGCCTAATCATAGGATTTAAAACAATTGGGTCAAAAGCGAGCTTCTGCTTTCATTCATGCTGATGTGGCGTTGAGCTTCATGTGGGAGACACCGTGGTGTTGAATCTTGATTAAACGCCAACTCTGAGGACGCTGCCGAAGTCGAGGCTGATCCAGGATGCTTTCTCTCTATCACTCATGTTGCCAGATAGAAACTCTATATCGTTGCCTAGGGACATGTGAGCGACGATCAACCTTCGATCGAGGCTTCTTCTAGACTCGTGTCTGTCTTGGTGGAGCTTCAACTTGTTGCGTCGACGTAGATGTTGATGCTGCGTAGGTTGAGTCGGTTGGAGAAAAGTCTTCGATGATGAAAGCTCGGGCATTCCTCTCAAAGACTTCTCGAAGGCTTGCTTATTGTTCTAGTAGCTAGGCCTATAGAATCCTATGGACTCAATACGTAAAAGTAAATATGTACGAACTGTCCTGACTTCATCTTCAGACTTGGCGAGGCCCTTTAGTCGAATAATCGCGTGTTGTCGACGTAGGAGTCGATATTTCGTTTGTTGGGTCGACTGGAGAAACTCCTCCCGCTCCGGCGATGTGTCTTGGGAAAGCTTCTTTGTATGCTTCGGTACATCAGGGACTTGTGTGTCATCCTTGTGGTTGTAGACATGCCTACTGAATGATAGCAAACTAGGACCTAGATGATAACACGTCCGATTGGATGTTTGGGCTTGTAGAATCTCTTTAACTGAAGCACCCTAGGCCGTATATGTTGAATCGAAGTAGTGTTTGTGGAGTATTCTTTAGCTTCGCCTATTCTTCACCCTTCTTGTGGTATCTTTGACGAGGTCAATAAAGCTTTAGTCAGTGGCGATATGGCTTTCGAAAATCGTTTGTGTGATACAAGTGTGTTACATTCACGAGCTCAAGAAAATATGGGAGACTACTACCAATTCTGTGGCCTGATTACTACCTTTCCTTCTAACGTGTACAGTTTGCGACCAGCTTCCGGAGGTGGATTAAGAGGAGGCAAAAGATCAGAATGCCATAGTCAAGCCTAATGTTTATATTCTACGCCATCAGTATAGCAATGCTTGTTAGCTCTACTTCGATTTGGTCCAGAATTCAAGTTTCAACAAAACCTTACGATAACCTTGGAACAAGACACACTCCGAAGAGACTCCAATTGGCAATGTTGTACACCCCCAAAAGCGCTCATCAAGTTTGATATACAAACCCTAATTCAGATCCACCTAGATTTCGAGTTACACTAGGACTTAGCTACAACCTTCTAGAGTGTAGTTTCAGATTTTTGTTGCCTATGTCACTCATCTCCCTATTAGCACGTGACTAAGGAATGTTTCCGAATTGCACATTAAAGGGTCCCGATAAGAGAGATTTTTATATGATGTGGTGCATTAGTCCCATGTAATTAACAGAACCAAAAATCGTGAGATATGCAGTAATTATATTAAATCTTCATGATGCACTTGTATTTTTCCACCATGTATCAAAACAGTAGCAACACATGTACAGTTGCAATATGAATCCAATTACTTTCAATCAAACACATAGCAAAACACATGAGATGAGATGGAATGATGCATGATTCGTCCTATTCGGTCTCACATCACACCTCCTTTGTATAGTACATTAACTAGCGATATTTCGGTGACATATATGCACGTCTCTCCCTAATGCAACTAGCCGTTCTCTAGTCGCTCTTAATTTTTCGCACGTGGTTAGTGTACCTGCAGAAAAATGCATGCTCATACATTACCACCTAGTGTGGTATCCACGCGTGACCGCTGCGTGGACAACTTTGGTGGGCCGATGCACCTTTTCCTCAAAGCTTGACTTTCCACCAGTACTGAGGATTGTCGAGAAAAAGGTGGATCCCAAAACCAAATATAAGTGTGGTAGGCATGAAAGCATCCAAATCATGCCCACCACCCTTAAAGAGCTTTTACTATGGGGCATGAATGCAGGGTTTACAACCATTCGCAAATCCCAATAGCTTCCACCAGTACTGGGGACAGTTATGGCCGAAAAGTTGCTTCCCAAAGTATCGAA
Source organism: Paspalum notatum (assembly GCA_022530915.1). Classification (NCBI taxonomy): domain Eukaryota; kingdom Viridiplantae; phylum Streptophyta; class Magnoliopsida; order Poales; family Poaceae; genus Paspalum; species Paspalum notatum. The sequence continues at coordinate 20,479,313 of CM039686.1, forward strand.
TATGCATATGAGTTCTATCTAGGTCAGAATGTCAGTGATGTCACCTGGATAACACTAACATCCTTATACGGGCATAGCGTATACTCTCATTTTTGAATTACTTGAAAAGGGCTTTCGAAAATAGTTTTGTAAACCAAAACTTGATGATATAACTGTTGTCTGTGTTTGATCGGCTCTGATACCAGCTGCGGCGGAACCACCCTGCTTAATCCAGACTAAGCACATCTGCCACCTCTGGCTCGCAGTGCACTTAGGCCAGACTAAACCCGGTAGTCCGTCAAGAGTCATTCGGCTCTCGATAACACCATTTCCCGAGGAACCGACATCAAACACATCCGACTCTCGAAGGAGCCACAACAATTACATCATCATAGGCAGTTGAAATAGAGAATAATAGACTTAATTTACAAACCAAAGGTATGAAATCAAATACATAGTCAAAATACGGCGGAAGCGATTTTAAATTATATATAGCGGAAGCGTTTTCAAAACATCTCGCAGCGGAATAATATACTTAAGTAGTCTTCATGAAGAGATGAACAAGGCGAATAGCACCGAGCCCACCGGTACTACCACCTCCAACACAGTTGTCCAGCTATCGTCGGTACCTGTAATCCAAAAATTGAGGCAAACCCTGAGTACTAATTACTCAGTAGGACTTAATGGACGGAGCTTACAGCTGACGCAAAGCTTGCTTACTAATCATGTGGATCCTTAGCCATTGATTTTTAAACAAGGTCATGTTGACATAAGATAGCAGGATTTGACAGCTGCTATCCATTAACCATGAAGGTTCATTTATATCATAAAGTAAATACTTGCATGAAAGTAAAACATGAGAACCATCAGTAACTTGCATAATATTCAAGATATACCTCTATTCTACACATGTCCCGTCCCAAGATTCATAGTGCCTCCATCTAACCCCTGGGAGTAGCCGTCTCAGGAGCGCTACCACGGTACGTCGGGTCAGCCCTCCCTCGACTTCAAAACACCTCCCAAGTCCATCGACCTCCTACCAGTGGATGGGCAGCACCATGAATAGTGGAACGGATCATCACATCCAAGCATGTTGACATACAAAACCATGAATTAATAATACAACGTGGATTACTACTTTGCCTGTCAGTGGTATTGGCATTCTCACATCTGGTGAGCATCAGCGATTCGAATCGATTTTTATATTCCCGGGAATAACTAGAAATGCCAGGGGTATATGCTTACTAGCCATCGCGTTCCCACATATAGCCCCCATCTCCACTTGTCCCATCCCAAGTTCGATTCAATCCTTCAGTAGTGCCGCCTTAGGATCGATACCACGGTCACGTCGGGTCAGCCCTCCCTCGACTACAAGCTCCCCAAGGTGTCACAGTAGGAGTCTGTCTCTGTTCTTCGGATGGCACAAGCAAGACTTTCACCAGTCCATTATCCCGGATAAGCACCCTAGCAATGTTATGCCGACCAATAGTCGAACAACGACCGGCCTTATGCGACTCGGGCGGAGTCCACCAAACCATCCATCTCATCATCATCATTTTTCTTATATACCCATATCTCCACCGGTCTCCATTTAAAACATATCATAATCAAAGTAAGATTCATAATAGTGAGATTTCTTTTATGAAAAGCAATCCCTAGGGGACGAGTGACTCCATTCACTCGTGTCTACTCGTACCTAGCATTATTAGGCATACTCGTCCTACGTACTCTATTTTAGGTGCAAGGGCCAGGGCGGCCAAGGAGTCTAATGCAATTGGTTTCAAACAACTCCTAATGCAAATGCGTAGGCAATTCATCAAATATATTTGCTGGGTAAAGCATGGTCCTGCCTACCTTTGATTTGCCTTAAGAGAACCAACAAACTATGCTAATGTTAGTTTGCCGGGTTGTGAGGCTTTGCCCCAGGCAACCCCTTGATCCCTTGGTCAACTCCTCCTTCCAAACACGACTGATGGGCCCTACAGGTCGTGAATGGGTCTTAGTTGGTCTTTTGGATCACCGTTGGTTGAAGTAGTTCCACACGCTCATTTCTCGATCGCGTATCTGCAAATAGCGTCACTATATGAATGATATGCATGAGGCAATGAACGAGATGCATGAATATTAACTACACACGTGAATAACCATTTCATGGATGTACAGAAAAAGTGATTGGCAAACTATTTAAATGTAGAGTATTCATATGGACATTAAGCAAGTACACAATCATTCGACCACACATATACAAGTTACTTATCATATTCATCTTGACAACATGGTAATGCGATGACTCGATAAGATCATGCAATAGCTACCTGGATCGCTAAGATACATGCATGAAGTATGGCGGTGTTTAACCTCTCTTAGCAAGACAAACATATCGGATGGAGTACACGAAAGAAACACATGTTAGTTCTTTTGTCTGAGAGCACTTTTTATTATACCAATTGTATACAAGCATATAAGCGAACAAGTTATATAGTTTGACTTATTTTGAGTTACCGTTATCTATATTTCAGCAATGCAATACTTCTATGGTTATTAATGATTTGCAACCTAGTCATATGAAAACGACACATGCATGCGGAGTATACAGAGCCATCCATCTTACAAGATTCCATTTTGAAATAGCAAAATTAATTATACTAAGTGGAGTTTACATGAGAAATCACGAGCACCTATGACTACATTAACATTCCATTCTTATTTACTTCACTTTTAATCCTATTTAAATGACCACATATAAACCTTTCATGGAACAACAACCATAGTGCATGAACAATTCACATAAGCATACTTACAGGGTAACGTAGCTACATGAATTTTGGTGGAATTCTTAGAGCATGGTAAATAGTGCTTTTCTATTTTTGATTAAATCATCGTAACACTTGTCATTTTCATAACAGCAGCTAAAACATGCATGCACAATCTCATACTTTACCAGTGAACTACTCATACTATATAAAGTACTTGAAAATTACCAGATGTCATATTTGAGCATATTTTATGTAGCCCCCATTTTACAAGTTAAAGAAATACAAGTTAAAGAAATACCTAAAATACATGCATAAGGGCAAAACAGTCATTTATCAACCAATGCTAGGGCTACCAAAAATCACACAGTACCTAGATGCCATAACAAAGCTACTGTCCATGTTTCATAATTTTTGGAGTTTATTTGGTCCACTTTTACCATTTATTAACCCTCACATGAATGCAAGTTAAACAAGGGCAAAACAGTCTTTTCACACTTCCACATCATAGCTATCCTGTAGATCTACTCAAGAGGAGTCCATAGCCACTGAGTTTGTCTATTTTAGATTTTTATTTGATTTATAATGATTTTCTAAAGTTTCAGCCGATTTATTAATGAAATAAATGGAAAAACATATAGATCAAGGATTTGTACGCAATTAACCGTAGACATCAGGGGCTAGACCGTAAGATTCGCGAGACTCAGTGTACACTGCTTCGGATCTAATGGCGAAGCGCCGAAACTCCGAGAGTTAAAGTGCAAAACCCACACTCTTCTTCAACCTCCCGCCGGGGGTTGACCGGCGGCGGCGCGCGTGGAAACCGGCCGCGCGGGGCCCGCGGGCTCGCCGGCGGGGTTCGAGGAGAGGGAGTGGAGGATTCGGAGGAGGAGCGGCGGAAGAGGCCGGCGACGGGGGGACGAGGCGGTGGCCTTCGGCGGCGCGGTGTGCCGCGGTGGAGGGAAATTGGTGGCCTAGATCTACGGCATGTGATGGCGGGGCGGTTGAGGAGGCCCGGCGTGGTGATGGGGTGGCTTGGGAACGGTCGGAGGGGGCCGGCGACGGAGGTCCCGAGCGAGGAATGGACGGAGGCGTCCGGTGGCAAAATGCGGCACGGAGGAGGTGATACTGCGGCCTAGACCCAGGAAAACCGGTGGAGCAGAGGCAGAGGATGGACGGCATGGCGGTGTGGAGGAGCGGGGATGCCCGTAGGCGGTGCGCGACGGTGGCGAACCGGGGTGAACTCGCCGCGCGCCGGCGGGAACTGACGTCGCGGTGTAGGTGGATCTACGGGTGCGCAGGGGAATGGCGAAGGCGGTGGTGAAGCTCTAGGGGCGCGGGGAGGACGGAGGGCGGCGGGGAAGCTCGCGCACCGAGCTTGCCTGGCAATGGCGGTCCGGCGCGGTGCGGGCGAGGGGGAGGCTCTGGAGAGGCGTGAGCGAGAGTGGGAAAGAGGGCTCGGCAGAGGAGGAAGCTCTCCACTTAACGCCGGGGTCGGAGGGCGCGATCCGTGGCCGAGGCGCCGTGGCCGTACACTGGCGGCCACGCGGCGTCCACGGGCTGGGGAGCGCGGGCGGCGCTGACGAGTGGGCCCCCTTCGCCAGCGACTCAGGAAAAATCCAAATCCAAATTGTGTTTTCTCCACCTCTATAATTTGCCATTTTGACCCACTTAGAGCCCGATTTTGGAAAAGTACCTATTGAATGAAATATTCTACTTTTTGATCTCTACAAGTTTGTCAAAAGGTTCAACACCAAATTCTAAGTAGAAATATGATTTATACATGAATTTATATAGCAGCCTTCAATTAGGACAGGGAACCTTTATTACTTGAGAAATTCAAAACTCATATTTCTGTGCTTTATCTCCCACGGTGCCTTTTTACAAGTTTGTTTAAAATTTCAAAATCTACAACTTCTTCCATTTGATCTTTGTATAAAAGTGGCTTTAGGTTAGAGAAAATTTGAGATTTCTACACAGGCCAGATTTGAACTGGTTTTCTGTGTTGGTACAAAATGACCCTAAACTCCATTTAAAACTCAATATGTGACCAAGCTCTAATTACCAAAGTTGTTCACCAGCACTTTATCTCCAAATTTTACAATATAAAGTTGGCCTGAATCCCAATAGATTTTGAATTATAGACACAATTTTGTTCCAAGGTTTGATAAAACAGAAATTTCACTTTGTGTAGAGGCTTTCTTGTTTCCCACTTTTGAAGCATCAAGTGATTGGCACAATAGGTGCATTTGAAAGGTGATAAGTTCAATTCCATTTCATAGAAAGGAAGATTTTGAAGAAGTATAGTGAAGTCAAAAGTAATTTCAGAATCAACTTGGTGGAAAGCTGAAATTCCAGACCTGGGAAATTTCTAAGTGTGGGCTGATTTTGGTTATTTCCAAGAGAATTGTGGTGCCATTTGTAATAGGTTAATGACAGATTTAAACTATGATCAGTGTAACAAAAGGGTAGTACATAACATGTACAACAACTTTGACAACAGAGTTGAGCTCAGGTACTTAATGAGTTTGAAAGTTTTATTAGGGCTCAAGTTTGGTCTCGATCATACTTGCTACCCTCGGAAGAAACGTTAGTTGGATTTGGTTTGATCTTTCAAACCTCTTGTCTTTAGATTTTTGAACATAGTCAAACAGAAAGGTTTAGGGTAATTTTCTTATCTGAGATTTTGCATTTGGTGTTGAGTTCAATAGCATGTGGGTGTTGACTTATCCATCCACGAAATGTATGGTCTTGTACCTTGTATAGAAAATTTTTGACTTAGTGATTTCTCCACCTACTCCTTGTTACTCTCTAAGCACGATTAAATCTCAATCCATCATTAGCTTGTCTCTAACTGCGTGTTAAGGCTCTTGAGATGCCAGGGGCATCACACTTGACTCGGTCCATACGAGCGAACGAGCATTGTGTGTCTATGTTTAAATCTAGGTAGAGGAAGATGGATTGTTTCTTGTGTTGTATATGAGATGTTGGAATGTTTCGATTTATGAGTTTGGATGTTGCAATATATAATTTAGCATATGAGATATTGGTATTTTTTTAAAAAAAATTGAGTTTGGATGTTGGCAACAAATTGCAATATTGTTGTAAACGTCTATGTAGCATGTGTACTCACTGTGTACACACTGCTCAACAGTCAATTATGTTGGCCATGTAGTCCGTTTAATCCCATTTAATTCGTTTTTAGTCCATTTAATCGGCCGTGCATTTTGACTACTTGCTAAATGATGAGTAACCAATTGTTTAGCATTTCCATTTAGGAAAACCCTAACAAATTGAGATGTTGCAAACATGGACTTTCTTTCAGGATGTTGCAACATGTGGTTTTAAGATGTTGCAATATCAATTCTTGGATGTTGATGTTGCAAAAGGGGTCTTTTGATATGTTGCAATGTGTGTTATTAAGATGTTGCAATAGCAGTTGTTATTATATGTTGTAGTTAGTTTTCTTGTTTATGAAAAAACAAACTTGATTGGATGTTGCAAGAAATTTCTCATAATGTTTGAAGACAATTTTTCTTAATGTTGCCAATTTGTTTTTCTATCATCCAATTTTTGTTTTGACATCTTTGTAAGGAAAATGGGCCTTAAGCCTTGTGCTTAGTTCCCTAATGTTGTTTTGGTGGTTGAAGTGACAACACGTGCCATGAGACTAATATTTGTGTACAAGTGTTTTTGTCTAAGTCTCAGGGTGTAAAAGGTGGACTTAGGGTACAAACACCTCAAATTGAAGATCTAAAAGACACAAAAAAAGATCCTAAGCCGACATCAAGTTGCAAACGAGGGTCCTGACTCGGTGGTTCCATCGAGTGAACTGGCGAGAAGAAGAAGCCCGAAGCTGAATACTCAAGACCCCGTGCGGATTACACTCACCGGACGGTCCAGTGATATAGACAGAGGGTGTTGGAAAGGGATGATAGCTGGCACTTGAACTTATCGGATGGTCCGGTGAGCACCGGACGTTATAGACAGAATGAGCTACAAGATGAAGACCCGCGCTCCAACACGCATCGGACGGTCCGGTGGTAGCACCGGACGGTCCGGTGACCTCCAACGGTCGAATTCTAGTTCAACGATCGACTCAATGGCTAGTTGGGAGTGCACACTGGACAGTCCGATGATCACGCAGAAATGAGTAGGAAGCTCCCAACGGCTAGTTTTGGAGGTGAGGCCTATATATACCCCCTTGGCCGGCCTCCACTTCGTGGTTGGAGTATCCTGAGCTAGCACAAGTGTCGATACACATTCTCCATGCCCATTTGAAGTGTAGCAACACCATTTGAGAGTCCAATCACCACAAGAGCAAAACTAGATACATCCGACATAGCTAGTGCTTAGTGCATCCTTACTTAGGCCACCTTGTCTATTCTCCGTGCCTGCGTGGACGACCTTGGTGTATCAAGTGCGGCTGTAAGTCTTGCGAGACTCTCCGGAGTGTGGAGTGGCCGCCACCATCTTGTGAGAAGGAGAAAGGCCCTCGGGACATTGCCCAAAAGCTTCCCATAGTGAAGACGGCGGGGGTGCTCCACGAGAAGGACTCGAAAGACCCCAACGGCCTCGACAATCCTCTACCCTTGCGTGGGCGAGGCCGTAGTCGAAGACTACGTGAGAGAAGGGCTCATGTGGGTGTGTACCGGGGATATCCGGAGACTCAACCATAGTTGCTTGGCTTCCGAGGAGGTCACTTTGCCATCCTCTATCCTTGCGTGGACGAGGCCGCATTCCTTTGAGGATTGCGTGAGAGCAAAGCCCTTTGTGGAGTGCCAAAGAGGACGTAGGGGGTAGAGGCACGTTGGCCTCCCCGAACATCGTAAAAAATATCGCCGTGTCTTCTTTGCCATCATCGACATCGTCATCGGAAGTTTGCATTTTCTACCTATCTTTTGGCTTCCGCATCTACTTTCTTGCAATTGTGTGCTTACATTCCTAGACTAGCTTGATAGGTTAGTTTCTAGGTGGAACTAGGTTGCAGGACTTGACCACGGTAGAAGTAGCAACACTTAGCAAAACCTTAGTGCACATAGCTAGTTTACTTTGCATATGTTTTGCTTAGTAGTTGTAGTTTTTAGTGAGGCTTAGTTTTTAGAAATCCTAATTCACCCCCTCCTAGGCGTCTGGTCCTACATACAATCTTTTTTATATATTTCATTTTTTTATTCAAGTTGTTTCAGTTTCATGTTAATGTTGAATTACATTTTTTGAGTTTTCTGTTTTTGTTTTATTTGTTTTCTTTTGTCCCATCAGTTTGTTTTTTACGTTGTTTTTATACACGTGTATGGATTTAGTACTTCCTTTCTTCCTTTTGATATATATAGGGATGATTGCAAGGCTACAAGTAAACCACATATGTCGTGTGCTTTATAGATTAGATGATTAGACCATCCCCAACCAATGTCTAAAAGGTTTGACTATCCACTGTTCATTCACTATTCCAACTACCCCACTTTCTGTCTATAATAACGCTATAGTGTATAGATAACCTTTTTATCCACTGGATTGGAGATAGCCTTGCAATGGGAGATATCTTGAGACATAGGCGTAGCTTTAGTTTATAGATTCATTCAAAAGTGCAAAACCAAGACATGTCATCTAGGGCTATAGTGTAACAAAAATGCTCTAATGCATTTTCTTGACAAATTATTTTTTTGAGAATAATCCAATTGATGTGCAGTTAATCATGTCACAGTGCAAAACAACTAAATTTGTTGGTACCTATACAAAATCTCGTTTATTTGGCGTAACACACACCACATCGATCGGTTTAAAGAAAGATTTACGTGCACTGTAATTGATGTCGACACGTGTACTGTGCTATCGTACAACCACAAGGTGCAGGGACCATCCAGTTCCACTCTGGTGTGGACTGACAGTGACTGTGTTTTGGGCGAGCAAAGAAGAGAGCGAGTGATTAGCAGCGAACGATGTGACGTGGCAGCCACACGGGACAGTCTCGACCTCAAAGGTAGAATTTCGTGTGCGGTGCCGCCGCGCCGCTCGCCTCTTATCCCTCCCAACTCCACGGCCGCCGGGCGCCGGCCACGACCAAATCGAAATGGCGCTGCTGAGCCCGCGCGTGCCGCGGCTGCCGCCCTCCACCTTCACCTTCGCCACCGCCTCCGCCTCCGGGACCCGGTGCTGTGGCCGCGGCGCGCGGTGCCATGCCACGGCGGCGGGCGGCGTGGCCGCCGCTGGGCCCCCGTCGTCGGAGCTGGAGGCCATCCGGTGGGGCAGCGCCAAGCTACAGGGCGCCCGCGATGAGATGGAGGACGAGGTCGTGCTCCGCCCCGGCTCCCTCCTCGACGGCTTCTCCTTCGCTGCCGTCCTCGATGGGCACGCCGGCTTCTCCGCCGTCCAGTTCCTCAGGCACGCTCCAGTTCCAGCCCCGCTGCTTTATTTTAGCTTTTCCCCTCAAAAAGAAACAATTTCTACACCTCGATCGACCGCAGCTCCCTCCCGGCTGCTTTGCTCACGTTTGTGGCTGTTCAGGGACGAGTTGTACAAGGAGTGCGCGGCCGCGTTGGACGGCGGCGCGGTGCTCAGCACCAAGAATCTCGAGACCATCACGGCCTCCATCCAGCGTGCCTTCGCCACAGTTGACGCCAGGCTCTCCACCTGGTCAGGCTCACTAGTTTGCAGGATTTGATCTCCCCATTCTTCACGCCTTCTCTTTTTTTCATCCTTGCTGCTTATTTTTACGTGTCGTTGCTTCCATCCAGGCTCGAGCAAATGGATACGGACGATGACTCTGGCGCGACGGCCACGGCCATGTTTCTCAGGAACGATGTCCTTGTTGTCTCGCACATTGGGGACTCTTGCTTGGTACCGACATTTCTCTTTACCTGTCTATATCATCCTGTTCTCATGTCTAGCAAGTGAAAATTAGACTGAAATTTTGGCTTATGCCAGACTTACTGTTATATATGGGGATGATGACAAGGTAGTTTTGGATCCTGATTAGCAGGTGATATCGCGCGGTGGAAGACCTCAAGCTTTGACCGGCTCTCATCGACCTTATGGGAACAACAAAACGGCACTTGAAGAGGTTAAGCGGATCAGAGCAGCAGGTGGATGGGTGTGTTTTCTCTGCCAGAGTTCTCTTTTTTTTTCCAATAAAGGAAGCTTTATTAACCTTAGATGATTACACCGATATCACAAAAAATCATTAAGATTACTCCCAACCTCTACACTGCTACGTCCATTAAAAAGGAAAGAAAAAACAAGAACAACAACTATTACCAAACATAATGTAGTCTTCAATCCTCTCACCATCAAGGCAAAACTTGTACCAAGATTGAGGCTCTCTAAAAGCAACATCTTCAAGAGAACACGACACATATGCATGTCTCATTGCCATGACCAATCAACAAAGGCTAGATCATGGGTTTTCATCCTAGAGAAAAAAATCATATGTACTTCAAACAATGCCTTAGCAAGGCCATTGCCAGGCACAACCAACTAATGTCAGGCTTAGAGATTTCTCACCAAAGTCGAAGAGTTGGCAGCCCGGCACCCATGAGTACCACAGAAAAGGTCACCAATCCTGCCTCCACCTTCTTTCCATGCTTGAGACGGCACACACATTCTTGGCTAATATCTAACAGTCATGAACTCTAAGATATAGAAACCAATCTTTAGATAGTCCCACAAAGATAGAGTCACAAGCTAGCCAACATGCACACGAACAGAGTCCGCATGATGCATCTAAAGGTATCATGTCACTCAAGAAAACGAATCCGTGAATCAATTCCAAGATGACTCTAGTCTTAGGGTTTTTATGCATGATACTTGCAAGTTATGAAGACATTGTTGCGAAGTAATTGCACTTGCCACTCATATTGCACCTTAGGACTAGAACGGATGAAGGAGGCCGGTGTCAAAAAGGCTGTGACAAGGAGACTGTACTCTGCCGTGATCGGTGGGATTGGCCACCACTATGGCGATGCTAGGGTTGGGGATGAACCAGGCCTTGCGGAAGTCCATGGAACCCCAACCCACCACCGCAATGCCACACCATTGGCAACAGTGGCACAAATCGACCCCGAGAAGAGAAGGGCGAGCCTGTGATGGCATCGCTATGTAGGGGAACGGCCGCACCAGATCGGGATGCACTAACCCAGGACAAGCCACTGTTGTCCGTCTGCATGCGCAACTACCCAGCCGAAGATGGGAGCTTCACCAAGAATCACCACGCCTCATCGTTGTCGAGGGCACTGCCTAGATACTGGAGGAAGGACCCAGCTACCACCTTCCTAACGCCCGCTCAGGCTTCCCTGCGGCGTGCTCGGGCGGTGGTGAGTCATGGAGGGGTGGGAGGGGTGGCACCATCTAGTTAGGACACCGAGTCCAAGGTTGGGCTTTACTCAGAATGCTGCTCGATCTCCCTAGTCCTAGATTGCCCCTAGACTACTGTTTTTTAATAAGGAAACTTCATAAAGTCATAACTCTGTTACTTTAGGATGATTTCAAAACCTTATCCTTTAGTCCTTGCTACTTGTATGCAAATAAGTATGTGTTCCTTTTTCCTTGTGTTTCAACTCACCTTGTGTTTCACCTTTCAACTCATTTCCCATGTGTGGGTGAATAATGATAATGGATCAATGCAGAGGCTAGAAGACTCTTTGATTATCTAAAAACAATGATATCAGATGTTCCTGCAGAATTTATAGCACCTGTAGCATTTGGGTACTTGGTTTGCTGCACCTTTCATGATTGACAATCCATCTGCCAGATATGTGACAAAATTTTGGGAATAAACTGTGTCATGAACGGTTGTGCTACAAAGCAAATGAACAGGATAGGGCACAAGTTTGAACTATTTTTTCTGCCACAATACTTTGTGATCAACAACATAGCTAATCTATTCAATGATATACCTTATTATGTTGATAACAGTACATTCTACATTCACATTCTAATCTAATCATAACTGCTGATTACTATTCATGCAAACTAAAGAATATTATGATAATTGCCATAGCTGTACTATGTGTCTTAAGGTCGGATTCATACATAGTTTTGAAAAGAATATGTAGACATAGTCGCAACATTAGGCAGTCTTAAACATCCAGTCGGAGTTAATAGTGTGCTGAATTCCTTGTGTTTTGCTGTTGCTGTGTTGAGCTTGTTGATGTGTCACTGTCATAGTGTCATGCTGACTAATGTTTTCACAAAGTTGAAATATTTTGCCTTTTGCTGTAGATTGTTGATGGACGCATATGTGGAGACATATCTGTATCCCGTGCTTTTGGGGATATAAGATTTAAGTCACGAAAGAATGAGTTCGTCTCTTGTACTCTCAGCTCTTTGTCCACACATGATGTACTTATTTTACGCTTTATTTCTCGTAGTAACTTCTTCAATCCTAACATTCGTTTATGGTTTTGTACAGGATGCTGGTGAAAGGAGTTAAAGAGGGAAGGTGGACCGATAAATTCATCTCACGGTAAAGCACTTGAATATTTTACTTGATGAATATTTTCATAGATGCCACCTTTTCTGTTGGGTAAAAGTGGGTGGAGAGGTTGTGGCATAGATTGCAACTATGTGAAGTTGATGGCTTCGGACCTGGCCCCCAAAGTCAAATTTTAGGTGCTATGGTCTACGGTGAAGCCAAGAGGGAGGGCTCAAGAAGGGATAGGAAAAAGGAAGAAGTCGAGTTTTTGCCCCTCAACTTTTTTGGTTGTCCAACTTTAACCCCCAACTTCATGTATGGCTAAACAAGATACCTGGACTTTCAAGATCATATAAGTTTGAGGTGGGTTTTTGGAGATAATGTGGCAGTGATTTCGCTTTTTTTGTCAGCTAAGCCATACGTAGCTTGGGCCCACCTCTCTTCCTCTCCCCCATTTCTTGTTTTTGACTCCCTAGTCCCTACTTCCCCTTCCTCGAACTATACCTCCATCGCCGCCACCCATCTCTCTCGGTAGAAGTGCGTGGCGGTTGTCACCGTGCCTTTATTCCGCCCGTCGTGACCCTTAGCCCCTTGTCAAGCTTGCCACACATTGGCGTCTTGGCTACATTCCTTCGGTTAGCGCTCTCTCCCTTCCTCTCTTTGCTACAGTATGCTCCGCCATGAGGAGACATCTGGCCACTGTGGAATCATAGCGACAGGAAGGAGGTGATGGAAGATAGCATTGTTTTCTGCCATAGGGACAAGAGCAGAGCCGTTGATTGGGCAGATTTGACTGCTATGAGCTTGAATCGGGATTGGCGCGATGGACTCAGGCAAGCGCGATGAGCCCCAGCATGGCTAAGCGGCGTCAGAGCTCGTTATTGGTGCTCATGACACTGCCGCTCCTGACCTTGTAGCTTTTACCATTAATCAGCTGCCCAGCGATACTATGGACAATACTACCGTCCTGGCCACGAGAAGGCCACCCTAGACCTGGTACTGGCATGCGAGAGGAGGCCCCTGTCAGTGTTTTGGGAACCAGGTACCCAGACCGTAGGCAAACACGCCCCTAGTGCCCGCCTGAGTAGGGTCCAGGAGCGATACGTTGACAATTCAAAACCTACTCCTGTATAGTCCTGTATAGTCAAAACCTACTCCTGTATAGTCATGTAGGGGTGTACATGTAGAACATAATTACTCCACCCCATGCAGGGGTAGATATGACTTTTTGTATAACTCGGTGCCCTAGCTGGGTGCACATATGGGTGTGTTCTCTCTTGGACTACAAAAAGGAGAACAACCCCATGTAAACCTCAAGCTCATTCAGCTTGCCAAGATTGTATATACTCACAAACATAGGACGTAGGGTGTTACGCTCTGCCAGTCCCAACCTCTCTAAATCATTTTCTACTTTAGCTCGTTCGTGTAGAACTCCATCTGTTCACATGCCGACCCCTCCTACTCACAAAGGGATCTCCTTAGGTGACCCCATCTGTCGTTTCGCGATAGCCCCCACCACGGGATGCATCGATGGCGAATGTGGACACAAAGCCCACTATGGTGAGGCGGCCGTCGATAAACTTGGGGGTGGGGCTACTAAACGCCAGCGCATCCCACAGACCGGGGCTCACGGCCTTCTTTGCCTTGGCCATCGGCTTCGCGATGGTAGAGCTAGGCACTACTGCCAGGGTGGTTGGGGGAAGGAGTATCCTTCGTTATCAGCTTGACATCCTCGGCATGCTGGGCCTTGACGACCATTGCGTGCTGACAGGAGAGTGCAACAGTCGGGAAGTAGACACGGAAGGTGCCGCCACGAGCCCAACCAGTGTTTTCCTAAACGGTAAACGGTGAACAGTCGGTAAGGCATCGTGTAGCATTTAGACCGTGTACACGGTGTGTACATGCTATTACACAGATTAACGTTTTCTATTTTATGAATAAAAATAAATACGTTGACATATATTTATACTTGTAAAAATTATAAAAATTGATATTTTATTAGCCAAACATCATAAATTACGAATTTTAATAGTCAAATAAAACAAAAGATCAAATAATAGGCTGCTATTATTGTCGACAATTCTTGGATCACATAATAACTTACTATTTATAAATAACATATATCATACTAAGACTTGATTAGATAGAGTTAATAGGTCTCAACTGTTTTTTACAGGGCATGTGGATTAAATGGCCATGTAAATGGATAAAACGGCCATGTAAACGGGTTGACTGTGTAATTACCGTTTAGGCCCTAAACTACACGGTAGAGCACCGTGTAGCATTTACACGCCATGTAAATGGACTAAACGGCCATGTAGGCGAACGGTGAGCGCAACACACAGCAGCAATATCAAAGAGATGTGAGAGCATAGATAGAGAGAGGTGGGCCCACTCTTAGTTGGCAAAAGGAAAAGGTCAAAACCACTCCGTGCTTGCACTAAAACAACCCATGATGAGCCGAGGTGCCAAGTTTAACCAGTTTAAGGACATTAGGTGTCTGGTTTAGCCGGAAATGCAGTTGGGGTTAAAGTTAGACAATCAGAAGACTTGTTCCGAAAAAAGATCAATCTATTGTTCTGTTTCATACGACTTGGCTCATATATGTAGAAAAGCTAAACAACAACCGAGTGTTTTAGGGCTCCTCAACACTTGGATTTTCTGGCCAATCCAATGGCACCATGGGCTCTTCCTCCAACTCCAGCAAGGTTAGAGTTCAGCGTTAGGTGGCGGGGTTTTGGGGTCGGGGGTTACCTGTGGTCACAAGGATAGAATATGGACCGTAGATCTGTTCAACGAGTGGGCCAAAAAATGTGTAATGGGCTGGGCCAAAACACCAGCATACCATGTAGATAGACTTATAGCCATCCAATCTAGAGATAAAACTAACTCAAATATCCTGACAATCCTAACTGAAACTGACTCTACTTATCCTGATTGGACTCCAAAGCCTTGAAAATCTGATTCTTTCTCCTTCTGGGGTACTGCCAGGCCCAGAAAACATTTTCTTTTTAGAAATTCATATACTGTTCGCCCACACGGCCGTGTAGACCGTTTACACGCCGTGTAAACGCTACACGGTAGGGAACTGTGTAGGCCGTTTAATCCGTATAATCCCGTTTAATCCGTTTTCCAGGCCGTTTAATCACCTGTGTAGTCCGATTAAACGCTAAACGGAAGCTGGCCAACTGTTTATCGTTTAGCGTTTAGGATAACATTCATAAGATCAGATGCATTTCTAGCATGTGATGTGTGTTGGAAAGTTAATAGGTTATCTACCCTATAAAAGAGTGAGTTTAGAAGAAATTGTTTCTTCACTTAAACCTCGTCTACCCAATAGCGTACCTACCCTTGGATTCTCTTGAATCGTTTGATCTAACGGTGAAGTTTTAATAAGTTTGTACCCAATCTTTAAAGTCCCCATCAAATTTAGCAACCACGGCAAAATCATACGGCCCAAAATATTAAGCGTTTAAATCCTACGTACCAGATCAAGAACGGCAAAAGTATTACGTAACTCTATTATGGGTTCCTGCCACCTTACCCAAATTTTTTTTCACCAAAGCTTCATGTACCCACTGATATCAAAATAGAGAGGCTCTTCTTTCGTGGAAAGGTTGGACTCTAAAATGCTCTTAGACAGCAGATCGGAAGACTCTATTGAATAGTCCCTACATTTGATCCTATGTTTCCAACGCCCCAATCAATCGGCCCTTTCCTGGGTTCCGTGGTCACCCAACAAAAGAACAATCCGAATCCAAATTTGGGTCTGGCAAAGCCCAACTATGAACAAATACATTAGAAGATGAACATGCAGTAATACTATAATGTTATAATAATCCTATATCGCCCACAAAATCGATGATTTACGTACTCATAATCCATCTACATAGCCGACAAAACACGCTACTGGACAGATGGAGATGGATTCGAAGATGAGGTTGGGCCTTGAGAAATCAAGATCCAAATCCATCGAAACCTCAACGGATCAGCCACCTTTAAAACGAACAAGAGGGGAAATCATCAAATCTAGGGCGCGCATCTACAAAAATAAAGAGATCGACACGGCAGCTCCTTGACGCCGACAAAACGAAGAGGTTCCGCCATCCTTCACTCCACCTGCGAGATGCGGCTCCAGGTTGTGGTGAGCGTGCCGCCTTTGCTTCCGATTGTATTTTAGAGTCTGCCGAGTCCACCACTCTTTTGTTAAATAGCTGTTTGATTTATTAACTATGGGATTATTTTTCACTCAAAGCTTGCCTTCCCTCTGAAATTTTTTTCACACACAAAAAAAATTAAACATGTATTAATTTGGAAAAGTCAACATTTTAAATTTTAACTAACATTTTTGTTAAATATATATAGTGTATGCATATTATATATTTGAATTTTATTCAAAAATACTTTAAAAATTAGTAATTTTGTATTTATTAATGATAATATTTTAAAAGAAATAGTTGATTAAAGTTCTGTTTTAATCACGTACCAAAACATTATTACAACATGATGCCAAAAGCTCATGGGCAAATGGATAAAAATTCATAAAGAACAAGATCAAAAAAATTCTCTGAGACATCATGATATGCAGTCGTCGCTGCTTGTAGACACTCATAGGAAATGAGCATATAATGACAATGCAAAAACATCCAACAACCCGCTCACATTGGAGTGATCCTTAATCCGTCGTGTAGATATGTTTCTGCTCCGCATAAGGGTTGTCTCTGTCCGTCACATCCATCGTTGCTTACATCCATTCGCTATTATTCTATTATAGGTTAAACCAGTCGTTTGGCTTAGAGAGGTATTTATTTAGCCACGTGCGGGACGCACGTGCATGTGTACTAGTATTGAATAATGGCAGAGTTATATAAACCATATTCTAGCCAGTGTATCATTGCACGTGCCAAAAAATCACGTCTCATTGAAAAATACAGCAATCTATGCTTGTCGCGTAACAATAATTTGCTACTTTGAGTTGTTCTATTGAAAAACAAGTTACATGAAGCTCTCTGAAAAGTAATCTATTTGCAAACTCCTGTTTATTTTCTTTAAACCTGAACAGAAAGTATATCATCATGAGATGATGAACAACTTCTGTTCTTCAGGGTAGAGGGCTGATATGGCTCTGAACCATGAATTTTGTTCTTGTTTAATATCTGCACAGTATCTTTTCTTTAATATGCAGAAGAGGAGCTGTATATTTTTATATTAAAGAGGGAGAAGGGGACAAAAAGTATCTGTTTGGATAAATGCAATCCATATAGATTGGAGAGGTTTGGGGTAGAAATTAGTTTAAATTCCCCCTTAATCCATGTGGATTGGAGGGTGTAGAAAATTAGGGGAACACCTCACACTCTTGATGGGGGTGGTGGGGGGTTGACTGTTATATATATAGCCCGAATAAGCTTGCTGAACAAGTAAGGTACAAGATAAGATATACATTGCCTAAAGCCTATACATAATCTCTAATAGAGGGATTTTGCTTGTATCCAAACAAGCCCGCAAGAGCAATCCTCTACCCTACCCTTGGAGGGGCCATGAGATTGCCACAAAACACAAACAAATAGAAAAAAAGGACAAATGACGCCAGCTGACCAAGATCAACCTTGGCTAATAACCTGTTCCAGGCCCAACTCCTGGAGTTTCCTAGCTTCAGCTAGGCACCGTAATCTCAATTCCCCTCTAAGAAAACCTTGGGACATCAGTAGGGAAGGGGAAGCACCATCAAAGGTACTTATTTCTATGGTTCCACAAAGTCCAGTCTCCTAAGACTACCAAACTGTTGAACCCCTTCCTTCAAGATTTGTCCACCTTTGGACTTGCTTTTCTCTACCACTCAGCAAAACACTGCTCGTTGTATCATGGAGAAGCTCTCTGCAGGCCAAGACCCAAGAGGGGCTAACAGACTATTTATCCAACATATATTTGTGTCCCTTTTGTGAGGAACTGATTATATGGTGGGAAAATCAGAGCTGATACCTTTGGCATCAGTATTTTCGGTGGTAGTGGTGGTTACGTGAGATTTCTATTCCAAAGACAGGATTGATAAAAAAACTCATAATTGTATAATTTAAAACTTTGACAATGAGACGGTTGGTGTGCTTGCAAAAATACGAGTTAATCAAGGTCTATGACGCTTCTAATGTCATTGAAGCTTTTTCTCTGCAGGATAAAATTCGAAGATGATATAGTAATTTCGTCACCTGATGTATCTCTGGTAGACCTTGGACCAGATGTGGAATTTGTTCTACTAGCAACCGATGGTCTTTGGGATTACATAAAAAGGTCTATCCAATTATCTTTCACATTTATGGACAGTCATCCACCATTCGGAATATTATAGTTTAGTATTCAAATTTATAATTTCTGATAAGTAAACGAATGCCTTCTTCTAGCTCTGAAGCTGTAGCTTTTGTCAGAGATCAACTACGCCAACATGGTGATGTCCAGGTATTCAGTTTATATGCACTGAAAAAACAATATTCACTATGTTCCTTTTTCCAACTGATTCTGTATTTGCACTTATTGTCTATTTGGTTTATGTAGCTGGCCTGTGAGGCACTTGGTCAGAAAGCTCTGGTATTGATGCCTGCCACATTCATCTTTTCTGCCATCCTGTTTTATCTCATGAAGCTAAAGCAGCTATAATTTGGTGTCCATCCCAGTATCTAATTTATTCCTTTTATTCTCAATTGCAGGATCAACGGTCACAAGACAATATTAGCATAGTCATAGCTGACTTGGGGTACTTATTTGTTTGTTTGTTGCAGTAAGCGTGCTTCTTATTCAGCATCCAATGCAAAATTCACTTAGAGATAATTCCTACAAATTATTGGCAGGAGGACAAACTGGAAGGCGTTGCCCACTGAAAGGCCAAACTTATTCTTGGAACTAAGTCAAGCAGTTGTGACTGTAGGGGTTGTCTCCATAGGAATTTGGTTCTCATCGTTCCTTGTATTACAGTAGGGCTGGTTATGTTGAGCTGTGTATATTACTTACTGAATTGTATCTTCCACTGATAGCTGCAAATATATGTATA
This sequence comes from Paspalum notatum, assembly GCA_022530915.1. NCBI lineage: Eukaryota > Viridiplantae > Streptophyta > Magnoliopsida > Poales > Poaceae > Paspalum > Paspalum notatum. The sequence continues at coordinate 20,498,493 of CM039686.1, forward strand.
TTCTTATAGGGTAAATTAATTGGGTAATAGTGAACTTGTGATGTGCTGATAAAGATCGTGTAGTTCAGCATCTCTGCTGATGACAGCTGAGAAGCTTCAAGTCCAATGCAACAGAATGAATGATCTGTCTGGATTTCCTTTCTTTTTTCCTTTGTGATATTCAGAAACTGAAGATTCTTTTTTTTTTGTGCTGTTGCAGAAACTATTCAATTCAATTCAACAATAAATCAAGATGACCCTCTCAAGTCTCACCTTGAAATTCTCACAAAAGGCAAAACATCTAGCCCTTGATCCAGTCTTCGATTGATTATATATTGGTGGGTCCTATTTATGGCCTCCCAAAGCTGGGGGTATTTATGCCATAATTAGCACTTTTTTAATGATGAAAGCGTTTTATCGATCTAAAGCTAATTAGAACATTTATCGCCAATTTGTTTATTTTTAAACTAAGATGCATCAAATAAAAAAGAACGAACGGAGGGAGTGCTAAGGTTACACCGCACCTTAGCTAGGACTATGGTGTATATAATTTATAGTACCTCTTCCATTAATATATGGCGTTTTAGTTCAAATATTAATGATTAGAGGGAGTAGAAAATAACGAAGACATTGCGGATGAATTCTGTAAATTGAGAGAATACTTGATCATCTGTACATCGAGATAATACCAGATCATCTTATAAGGATTATAGATTTGTCACGGTTGATTTTTTTTCACAACTTATTTATCCATCTTAGTAGAACTAATTTATATGTTACCATTTATTTTATAGTTTGTATATGATTTGTATTTTTTTACATACTTGCGTGATTTTTTGAATAAAACAAAAAAATGTAGAAAAATTCAATGGTGATAAATATTTTAAAATAGAGGTAACATAATTACTACCATCACTTTGTTCCATACCAACCATAAAATAATCAGGATTAATTGGTTTATAACAAAAAAGAACTCTAGTTGCTACTATGCGATTAGAGAAAAAATGTTGCCGTACTTCAATAATTTCAGTGAAACTTAAACTCTTAACAATTTGATAATTTGCCCAACACCTGTTTCAAGCCCAATGCCATTTATGTTGTTAATATATATAACTATCTCACACACTATAACTTTGTTAAAACTTTATGACAAGATATTAGTTAGGGAGCTGATCCTCTGACGTTACCTTAAGTGACGTTGAGTCACTTCCATGTGGGTCCCACCGCACAAGACCCCAGGCTCAGTGACCCAATTGCACCAAGGTAAACGCCAGGCAACCTCGGTCCCAAAATTGGCGACTCTGATTAGGCATGCAAAAATGTTCGGTGTACATCATTTGTTTGAGCAACTTTTCCGTGCAAACCAGACAATTCCCAATTAAATAAGATTATCTCAAGGATGACAGTCTAGAAAGGTGCCTAAAGACCCGAAAACAGCTCCAACAAATAAATATCAAAAGATATTTACATGACAAAAAAAATTGATGATTGATGAAAAGGTCCAGAAAATTTCTACAAGCTAGGAATCAAACAGAATAGTATCAGTTATATGTTATCATCATTGAGAATTGAAGAGTGGTCTGGAAAAGCTAGGATAATACTATTTAAGACACCTATTTTGTGAGGAAGGATAAGGGCGGCACTTGATAGTTGATTTTAAGAGGAAAATATCTACTGCTAGAACACAGAAGGATTCCCCAGCAGAAATTTGACACTGTTCATCGTTGTTCACTGTTTCTAAGGTTAACCTGGAAAGGAGAAAAAGGAAAAGGGGGATAGATGGAGACTTGGAAAGAAATAGATGCGGTGTCAAGAGAAGAATCTATCAAACGCTTTCTTTTCTTTAGAGATGTTCCTTCGTGCATGCATATTACATTTTTGTCAGGCTAGACAGTTACCAATCATTACATGGGGAGGTATCAACTGTACATACCGAGAATATTGCTCAGGTTGAAAAATGGACGTATGTATATAGCTGCAAGCATGTAAGCGGCTGGACTACAACCCATTGTGGAGGCCTAGCTATTTACGAATACCAAAGCAGAGTAAAAAGGAAATATTTACAGAGACAATGCTATGATGCTGTATGAGTACACGTGCGTGCGCATGCCTATTTGTATGCCTTTTCGCATGTGATGACTTTTGACTTGCGACCCAGCAAGCAACAAGAAAAATCCGCATTCTATTTGCACCTGTTGATGATAGTGATTATTAATGCCATTTAAATAAATTAAATGGTTAGTTACCGTATCCAATTAGTAGGCGTCATTATAGACAAAACGGCTAGCTGCAGTAGAGACCCGTTGAAACCATCCATTTCATCCAACTTTCAATCGGGTCTTGTGCTGAGCTGCTCAATATCCCTTCAACTTTGCGTGCACCAAGGAGGAAGTTTAGAGGTATCTCCGAGCTATTGTCATCATGAAGCTTGCATAAAGAACTGCAATAGGTTTTCTGCGCAGCACAACTACATGACCGCTCAAGTTGATCAACTACCTTCTACACTGCTACTCTTCAGTCTACACGGCAGCGAACACATCAACTCTTAATTAGAAATGAGTGCTTCAACTGTACGCACGCCATCTAAAGTTCAATAAGAGAATAGATAGCCTCGAGTGGTAGGAACCACTTGGAAGTTGTAGAAAATCACATGAATGAATGTAAGTTATCTTGTGTTTACGTCTTTTCTTGAATACACAAAAGAACTGCGCATCATTATATTAAAAGGAAGAAATTAGGAGTCTAAATGACTTGCATATGATCCTTAAAAGGGTAAAACCCTCTAATTAGAACTCGACACACACTGCCACACCAAGAAAGGTGCATCATGGCCATAAACTACAGAGCCCTTTGGCCCCGCCATACACCAAAGCTGAGCCTTCTATTTTACATTGCTCAATATGCTATGACGTTTCACTGCCATGCTTTTATGCATATTTATAAAATTTGCTTCCTATTTAAATATTGTATTAGAATAACTTGCATATTTTTATCATAGGCTAGCCGTCCAACTTGGTAACTCTCCTATATGTTAACCTTGAAGCTTCATTATATTGAGCAATTTCTCGGTCAGAGATATATCAGCTCATAAGTTGTCTGAGAAAATAAGGGAAATACAAACATGTTGATAAAACACACTCATTATTTTTATTTTGGAACCGTTATCATTCTATCTCAATGTTACTCGATCCATCACACAATATAGCTATATTCAGTGTTTAATTTGGAAAAAGTCTACATCACCCCCTGATCTATTAATGTCAGTTTACCTAACCCCTCACCCAGGGGCGGAATTAGGCCCATGGCCACCCGGGCCATGGCCCGGGGCGTAGCCTAAAAATCTTCACAACTCCTCTCAATTTTGTGGCCCATATAGCTCTTGACGGCCCAAGCCGCAACCAGGTCTACAACTCCCCGTCCAGTCCAGTCATCCGGCATTCGGCTTCGGCCTCCCTCGACCGCAGCCCCTAGCGCCGTCGCTCCTCGCCCCTCTCGCCCCGGTTCCCTGCTCAGCCACCGCCCCCGGCCATCCGACTCCGCAGCTCCAGCCTCCGGCTCCACTGCTCCAGGTTGGCTCGGTGGCTCCTCCCCGGCAGGCCTTTCTCCAAGGCTACTCCAATCCTGCCCGCTCCGGTGCTCTCTCCTTGCTGGCGGCCCCTGCTCCCTCCCCGGTGGGCGGCGACCAGGCCCCGTCGGCTGGCCGATAGCAGCCAGCAGGCTGCACGTGCCTGCGCTAGCCCCCGCGGACAGGAAGGAGGCGACGACCTCAGCCAGCCAGCCCCCTGCGGCGGTGCGGCCAGGCAGCCCAGGCAGCACGCTGTAGGCAAGGCGCAAGCAGGCAGGCAGCAGTAGTAGCCTTGTAGGTGCCTAGGTGGTGGCACATGGCAGCTGCGGTGCACAGCAAGCCCCTAGGCCTAGCAACAGCTCAGATCCAGACATGGAAATGTTTGGGTATGAAATTAGAATGCACAACGAATTGTTAAATATACTGCTCTCCACTATAATATGTATTGTATAATGAATGGTTGACAACAAAATTGATTTATGCAAATTAGAAGTAGATAATGAAAAAAATATAGGACTTGGGACAATTGACGAAGAAGAATAAGATAGTACTTCACAACGGTAATTTTCGTATGCTTTTAATATCTTTTAAACTATGTTTATTTTCGATACGTTTTTGTCACAACTTTACGACAATTCGGCCTGGGGCTCTAGCGAATCCTGGTTCCGCCACTGCCCTCACCTACAAAACCGGGTATTCTACCCCCTAAACTATGTAAAACCGTTTAGATAACCCCCTAGGGTGGTTTTAGAGATGGTTTTGCCTATGTGGCAGTACACGTGGACAATGTAAAATCATGTTTCCAAGTTTATTTTACCCCCTAAACTATTAATGCTTGGCTACATAACCCCTCACCTATATAAATGTATATTTAGCCCTCACCTAAAAGCTTAGAATACGCAGTACCTAAGGTTGCAAGCAGGACTATCTGCAGACAGCCTGCAGGCCGTCGCATCGGCCGCTACGGGAAGTTGATTAATCTGCAGGGCTGCCACGCAGAACCTGCATGCAAGCTAGAGCTAGTATGTACTGTATATACATCGCACAAAAATCCAAACCTAAATTGTCTGAGTATCCATCTTGCATTTCTTCACTGGTGTATGTTATGTCATAAACGTCTTTGCTTCCAAGTTTTCAAATAGCGGAATGAAATTTCAAAGGAAAGAGCTATCAAAATATGAAACCATCAAGATGTTTCAGTTTCTACGTCCTCAACGATGTCTGTGCTTGTTCACTCGTGAAGCAGAGCGAAGATGGTAAAATATAAAAAAAACCATCATACATCCATAATCATTTAATTAGTATTGTATATTTAAGGAGGCAAAATATTCATTTATATAAGTGAGGGGTTATATAAATGAACATCGATAGTTTTGGGGGTGAACTAGACTTGGAAACATATCTTTGCCATGTCATTGTCCACGTGTAATGCCACATAATCAAAACCACCTCTAAAACCACCCTAGGGGTTATTTAAACGGTTTTACATAGTTTAGGGGGTAGAATGCCCGGTTTTGTAGGTGGGGGAGTTAAGTAGACAGGCATTGATAGGTCAGGGGGTGATGTAGACTTTTTCCTGATTAATTTTGCAGAAAAGCTAAAGCACAACTTCAGTTTGGACGCGTCCGGGGGGCTCCAAGGGGTGGTCTACCAAAAATATCCCCAATGGTGAACCGAGGATTTATCCATTCGGTATTCAAACTTCAAATGTTGCATAACACTTGAGCTAACAAAAATTTGTTTTCAAATGATCCGATGGCTAACATGTTGCATACTAATGAATATATGTAATACAAACAATACATATTCAGTTTGTTGGCAACAAGTTAGGCATTTAGCTGAATGCCCTTGAATCAATTATGAATATATACGTGCTAAAGCCCTCCATCCATCTAGAAATATAAGATATTAAAGAAGTGAAAATATATCCTTAAATATAATATATTCTATGTTGGCATTGTTCTTCATGTTTAGTAAATGATTGGCAATGTGGTTTTTCATTGGAGTGAATATACATATATGTGAGTTTCTGCATATGCACTGTTTTTAGCAAAAATTACACCCCCCTAATTTATGAAAAATAGCCTTTTATTTATAATCTAAATGTACACCTATGCCTTTATTTAAAAACACTATAAATAACCAATGGTTTGCATCTTAATTATTCACCTCCCTTTTTATTAAAACTGATCTAAATTAATCCTCTAGATTAACTATGTATATAATTTCATGACATGGATAAAATGCTTCTAGATTATCCGTTTCTATTGTTTTTAATACACAAAGAACTAACTAATGGTATACATGCATGATGTTCATCGTAGCATCATACATAATTGTAAGAAAAATAGGCACTAAACCTCATACTTAGTATGCTTAATATGATTTTGGTGGTTGAAGTGACAACATGCATGATTTTAGGACTAATGTGTGTACAAGTATATTTGTCAAAGTCTCAGGGATGCAAGTGATGGACTTGGAGAACAAACACCTAAAATGAGTGATTAAAGAGCAAGAGAAAACCCAAGACATCAACAAGTGAAGCCACAGTGCCCTGACACAATGGTCCCGTTGATGCATACCGGACAGTCTGATCAGAGGACAAAGACCGCAAATTGACACAATACTCAGTGCATTCACACGCACCAAAATATCCGGTAACCAATCACCTAACAGAGGGATTGCTTGGTTTGATGCCAAAGTACGCCATGACAAAGTTTTGGCAAGTCAATTGGCCTACCAAAATTTTGCCATGGCACTTTTTGTAACAAACCAATCAGGCCCAGAAGCGGCAGAGAAGCGAAGGAGCGACCCTTGCAAGTTTTGCACGCACCAGCCATCATAGGGTGAGAGATGTACAAACCCAAGACCTCGGGCGACTACACGCACCGACGGTCCAGTGTACACAGTGGATGGTCCGATGATCAACAACGGTCAAATGAAGGTCCAACTATCGACTCCATCGGCTAGTTTGGGTGCTACACTAGACCATTCGGTGAGAACAGTCTACGAGCTACAACTTTCTCCTAACAGCTAGTGAGTTTTCAGGTTTGCGTTATTTATACCCACTTGTCTAGCCTCCATTGCATGGTTAGTGACTCCTGAGTCCATTCCAATGGTGAGACACATTTTTGAGAGCCTAATGGATTAAGAGAGCATATATATAGTGCATAATTTGGGCTCTTGCTTTGGCCTTGCTTAGCGCATAGCCATTGGTTACAACTAAATGTTTTAGTGAGATTTGTGAATCTCTTAGCACCCATGCTTGCGTGTACAAAAACTTTAAGTGTGAGACTTGTAGTCTTGCGAGACCCTCTGAGATGTGGAGTGGCCGTCACCTTGCTTGTGACATCCGAGATGGCATTTTGGTCAAAGTTCACCTTAGTGGAGATGGCGGTGAGCGTCCGAGAGATGCATGCGGAAGACCCCCACTTGAGAGTAGGTGTGAACTGGGATATCCGAAGTTATCCAACCAAAAAGTTGGATCCTTGCATGGATCACCTTACCAACCTTGATCATTACGCAGATCAAGGTCTTAGTCCTTACCGTAGACTAAGCGAGAGCACGAGACCTTGCAAGGAGTTCCAAACGAGAACTATGGAGAAGACTTGTGCCTTCTCGATAGCTCGAAAAAAAATCTCCATGTTACCAACTGGTGCCACTGTCACCGTTGTCATATGGAGTTTGCATTGCTCTACCCAACTCTTTAGCTTTCACGTTTTCATTCGTGTAGTTGTGTGCTGATTTTCCTAGACTAGCTTGATAGGTCAGTTTTGTAGATGGAACTAAGTTGCAAGACCTTGCATCGGTAGGATTGCAAAACCTTAGTATACATACTAGCTTTATCTTGCATATGTTTTGATAAGTTGTTTCTAGAATCTTAATTCACTCCCTCTTAGGACTTTCAATAATGTATATACATGTACGCAGAAAATGTTTATCTATTTCTACATCAAACTCATAGCTCATACTAAGATCTACTAAGAACCTGGATGTGTGATGCAGAGGTCTTGATTTAAATGTTTCTTGACAATCCAAATGAGTTCTTGATGATTTTTAGTTTAAAAATGAATATAAATACGATTCTATTCGTTTTGGTCCCCATCCTTAAAATGTGTAGGCCAATTTTGTGAGCCATTTGTCACACCAGTATATATGGGTGTTTGGATCCACCTAGCTAAAGTTAGCAGACTCCCATTATCTAGGTGGATCCAAACATGCTCCAGTAAGTATATAGTGTTAAAATGTATGAACAAATAGGGATACATAACCATACAGAAATTTATTGACTATGGGTATTAAATTTACCCACGGATTTCTAAAACTTACCTGAAAAAAATCATTAGGGCGTGCTGGAGCATGAGCCAATTGATCATGAACAGCTGTAAACTGCAAACTATATGACACGTGTCTAAAGCTACACACGTATACGTATATACGCAGTTATTATCATGATCTCGTTTGGAATATATATATGTATAGGAATATTTCTCTGCCCATGTGGGAGCTGAATCATTTTTGTCCAATCGAATTGCCATATTCCGAGAGAGCAATGCAAGCCCTCATTATACATCACTCTCATTAGACATCTCCATCTACCAACAAGGGATCAAGGAACAATACGTATTCAGCAATAATGGAGCGATCGAGCTCTCAAGGGGATAGATCATCATTCATCAAGGAGGGGGATGAGAGAAAACCCAAGATGATATATAAGGAGAGGTCAACAGGGCCCACCACAAAATTCCAATTTCCATACATACCCAGCATGCAGAATGCGCAAGGCAAGCTAAGACTATCTCCAACAGCTTTCTTATCCTCCCATTTATTATTTCGAACTCCACTTTGTAAACAACGTCAGAGCAGTATTGAACAATGCCAAAATCCTCGAAATGAGACAACCGTTGGAGTTGGTCTAATAACAATAAGCGCACCCAAGTGATCGTACTATAGCTAACAGCGCCATGCTTATATATTATGCACTAACCAACCATACCTCCCATCCATAAGCTGCATGCCGGCCGCCGGAGACGACGGATAGTGCCTGTCTGCCTGTGTGATGGTCGACGTGTGTGGATTCGTCGTCGATTGATCTTGATCAATCGCAAGTGGGCATCCCATTCCCGGGCAGGGGCAGTAGTCCGATCCATAAAGAAGGCGAGAGCTCGATCGACGGGCATCTCACTTTAGTTTCCCTCTTATTACTAACTCCCATCATCCCCTTCTTCTCTCTTCACCGTCAAACCGTGCATGCATGGTCGTCATCAGCCCCACTATTAGAATATATACGGGCCATATTGACATTATTATATATATGGATTCTTATTTTTTTTATTGTCGAATTGAAAGACGACTGAGATTTTTATGTTTTTCATCACCTCTTAGACCATGCCTAGATCAGATAAAAAATAGTTAATAAATATTAGTAGTTAACACTAGCTACGTCCAACCAGCAATGTTTGGATGCAAACTAGTTATTTTTTAGTAATAGTTCGCATTACCTATATCCTACGTACGGCGAATATAGTTGTGTGTATTCAAACAGAGCTATAGTTAATTAACAATCAGTTCTCCATTCGATATACATAGGAGTGTATCGTTCCCCAATCTCTGATTTGTAACATGAGTGCCATCCATCCCAAAACCTCTCTAATAATAATAATAATAATAGTAATAATAATAGTACAATAGTAAAATTCCCCCTCCCTAGCCAAGCTAGCTAGGGTTCGAGGGGTTTTTTTCCTTACCCGTTGAGGTTTAATCCTCTTAATGAAATCTCGGGGACGCCTGTCCCCCGCGGGGTTCAGTTCTTTACAACAACAACATTAAAGACAACTCAGTGAGTAAAACTCAAAAAACTTGAATCATCATTTCAGGTCCTTTGCAACATTAGTCACATAGCAAACTATAATATCCATTGCATCGTGTATGAGCGAGCTAGCCTTTCTTTAATTTTCAGGTGTTAGTACATGCTTTCTCCCTTTTTCTTTCCTTTTTATTTTACAGAATGGGGATAATCACGCTAATAATGCCCTTTTTAGATGTCACTCATGAAATATATATATTTCTTTTCACTTTTTGTGCTCCCCATCATGCATCATCGATCAGCCGCATCACATGCTCTTGAAAGCCACAAACAGATGGCCCACACGCCTTTGAACCTTAAATAAATTATAAATCGGTGGAGAACAATTTATCTTCCATGCTTGATGCATCCATGTATATAGCCCGACAGGTGCGGGAATCTGCATCAGTGCTGGCTAATAGGAATTTATTTGACAGGTGGTCCGCCTCATCACACCTATGTGCTTCTGCCATCTGCTACTCTCTAGATCTTCATATCTCTAAGGCAACCAACCAAAACTAAAGGCTACTCCCTCACACCATGAATATAATCCATATCCCGCTATTTGTAAGGAAACTTAATCTAGATGAGAAATAACATATGTGTCCTCAGTAAGCCAACTTTCTTACCAACATTACTGTAAAATAAGTGTAGTGCTCAATGGGAGCTAAAACTTTGTAATTGACTACATGCTCACCAGACACTATTTACACTCCATTTGGATGTAGATATTGGAGCCTACAATTTGGGTTCTTGAATTCTGCTATTTGGTTGCGTGTGAAATTCAGAGTTGCAACCAGAACCCAATTTCTTGGTGTTTGACCATAACTAACTAAAAGTGGTCTCCAATTCAGAACTTGGCACCTCCGTATTAGATATAATTTGATTGCAGTTAGCAATTCCTTCGTATCCAAACAACTGATTTGGTACTACAAACCATTTTCAATACCGACCTGATTTGGTATTGAAACCTATTTCAATTCCACAAGCTCTAATATCTACATCCAAACTAACCCTAGACTATTTTGATACCAAAGAAATGATTTAGTTTTTAAAAAGAAAACTATTTGCTCTCCTTTGCATGCTATCTTCATAGTTGTTCATTGGGTGCGTACATAGGCTATCCTCTAGTAAACTGAGACATGGAACGTGGCTACATAGGTGTCGCAACGGTTGGCGTAGGTGGCTATGGATAATTTTCTAGGGCATATGGGTGGCCGGTCTTGTAATGCCCCAAAAATCACTAATCAAAAATCACCAGCTAAGTCTCACGGTTTTCAAAACAATTTCAAAAATTGCATCATCATCCCACCCACCGCTCCACCCTAAGTCCTTTTCCGGTTTTGCCTCTCCCATTTTTCCGTCCAAAATTCCAAATTCAAATCCCAAAAACCAAAATCCAGAAAAAGAGAAAGACCAGAAAAGCCCCGTGGGCCGCCTCCTTCTCCCCTCCTCTTTTTCCTCGGCCCACACGGCCTTCCTTTTCTCCCCCTCGCTCGGCAGCAGTCGCTAGGCCGGCCCAGCAGCAGCACCCCCCCCTTTTCCCTCTCTGCCAGCCGGGGCCCGCGGGCCAGCGTCGCCTCCTTCCTCTCGCGCTAGCCCCGCGCCCCGGTCTCCCCTTCCTCTCCTTCCTTTCCTCCCTCGCCGGCAGGACGGCGAGCCGCCGCGCAGCCCACGCCGAGCCGGGCCGGTGTTGACACCATGCGCCACACCCTCCCGCACGTCGCGTCTCCGAGAACCCAGCCGCCACGGCTCCACTGTGCCGCGACGCCATGACGAGTGCCTAGCCCGTCGCGCACGGCGGGTGGGCCACCAGAGTCGCCGCCGCATTCATTCCCCTCCCTAGGCCGCGCCGACGCCATCACCGGTCACCCTGTGCCGGCCACGGTTGCCCCGTCCCTGATGCCACGCCCCACGGACCCGGGCCGCGCACCCGGCTGAGACGCGACGCGCCGGCCACCTCTCGCCGTTGCCTATAAAAGGGGGCACCCGCCTCGGCCGCCTTCGCGCCACTCTCACCCCCACACACCCAAACACACGCATCCACTCTCCTCCTCGCCGGTGCTCTCGCGGTGGGATAACCCACCGAGAGGACACCGCCGGGCACCACATCCCTCCACTCCAAATTCACCCCGCCTCTGGCCATCTCTAACCAAATTGAGGTGAGCTCGAGCTCCTCCACCCTTGCACGCACCTCTTCCATTCATTTTCGGATCGGAGCCATACCGGAGCGAGCTCGGAGCGCCACCGCGCCGAGGCCATGCTTCGCTGGCGCTCTGGGCACACGCCGCCAGAGCCACCTGCCGGACCTTCCACTCCCACACCACCACCAACCAACTCGCCTTGACACCCTCTACCTCACCGGCCTACCCTCGTCGCCGGAACCGGGCCACCAGCGGAGAACCGCTGGCGAGCCGCGGGCGTGCGCGCCGTCCGGTCCTGCCGAGCTGGCCGAGACGCCGTCCCCTCCCGCCGTCCCCTCTCTGTGTGGCTGACGCGTGGGGTCCACGCCCCACCGTCGCTGCGCCGTCGCCACGCCGTCACGGCCAGTGGGCCAGCCCAGAAGGCCCACGGCGCGACGGCGGGGCGAGCAGGCCAAGCCAGGCCGAAAAAGGGAGTGGGCCGCGCGTGAGGTTTTGGCCCGCGAAGCCTTTTTCCCTTTTTCCATTTCGATTTATGAGTTTCTTTTATTAGGAAATTCATATCTCGGCCATACGAACTCGGAATCCGGCGATTCTTCCACCAAAATTCTTCTAAAACTATCCTCTATCTAACCATACCTTTTGCATAGCCTTTTGAGAATATTTTATTGTCATTTTATGTGTGTTTTGTTTGTTTGTGTATGTGTAGACACCATCCTGGAGGAAACCCGCGAACCTGACGTGACCGCGCCGGACCAGGAGCCCGAGGAACCGAACTTTGACCTCCGCTGTAACGAGAACGTCGACGACGGCAAGTCCACTGAAATCCTTTGATGCATAAACTTCCTAGTTTTTGCAAAAACTACCCTTGCCCTGATAAACATAAAAACTTGCATGGTTTTTGCTAGCTAAGGTCAAACATGGTAGGATAGCCACCGAACCAATCTTAGACTTAGCGCGCGTAGGAGGGATCGCTCACTTCATACTATATGCAATAATCTTGTTGGAACTTGGGTTGGAATCTGGTTGGTGTGTGCGTTTTCGAAAACGTGGGGAAGGACCCCGGCCGCCGACTTCGGTCGACTATGCCATGTGTTAAAGGGTGGAATGGCTGGGTACCGTTATCACGGCTTACCTAGGGTCCGACCTCGTGGAGAGGATTGGACGGTGTACGAGGAAGTTTCTGCCCTGAAGGACCGAGTTGGAAGTCTCATCTTGCCTAACTCTTTATAGTGCAACCACTCGATGTTGTATGCGGCAACACTCGGCCGGAACTCGCAAGGAATAACCAGCCGATACCCGTAGGCTGGGAGCACCGGGGGACTGGGAATGGTGGAAGCCATGTGTCTGCTGGCACTGAAGCGGCGTCGCGTGTCTGCTGGCACTGAAGCGACAGGGATCCCATGTCTCTCTTGGTTGAGGTTGGAAAAATACTTGCGGGGGTAGAGCCTTGAGCGGGAAGGGCCTCATGGCAATGAGCTTCCAGACCAAACTTGTGGGTAAAGTGTGCACCTCTGACCAGAGTATAAATCTATCCGGATAGTCCGTTGTCCACTAGTATGGACGAGTTACGGCTTGGTTTCTCCCAGTAGTGATTTATAAAATTGGGATTTGGTTGGTGAAAATGGTGTTTTGGAAGCTACAGGCTTGGCCCGGGAGCATTGGAGAAAAATGTTGGCCTGCGAGCCATAAGCCACGTTGGACCGGCAAGTCCAGTGGCACCCCCCTTTTGGAAAAAGTGTTTTCTTAAATAAAAGAAATGGTGGACTACTTAACCTTGCATCTGCTAATGTTTTCCGCAAAACGACCTAAGCTCCAGATAAACCTTGCATATAGAGATAGGCCTTACCCCTTCCGATGGAGGAAGGTGGGCTTGCGGAGTACGGTTGTATACTCACCCTTGCTATATCTATGTTTTTCAGACGACGAAGAAACCCTGATTGAAGCTCTCTTCAGTTAGGTCAAGGTCCTATCCCCAACTAGCCTGTGGCTTTGGGCAATAAAGACGCTTCCGCTGTATCTCTTTTTATCTCTATTTATGTAATCTGGTTTGTAATCGCTAAGTCAGACTCTGTACTACTTAAATAAATGTGATGCTAGCCTCCTGGGACTAGCATTTGTATCACATTTGAGTTCCCATGGAAGTGGGGGCGCTTTAGGTCTAGGTCTGGTTTGTGCTGGGTTTTCCTTATTAGGCTATCTATTTCTTGTTAAACAAAGGCTGGAAGCAGGGGCGGATCTTCCAATAGGGCAAGGTTGGGCAGCCGCCCTACCTAAAGTTTGCAGCTAAACACCCCTTCTACCTTGTCTTTGGTGCAAGAACACATGCAAGCAGTGATTCTACAGAAGAATAATGTAGGAAAACAAGCAAAATATCAAGAATAATGACGTAATCTGCATGCTTTCTTGTTGGTAGCGCCGATTGTTTCTTACTGTTGCCTGATGAAGGGCTAAATGCAGTTGATTTGTGACTGGTGTGTCTAGCAACTCATATTTGCCATGGATTTCCGCCCTACCTACAATTTTGTGCTGGCTCCGCCACTGGCTGGAAGGTTTCTCTTTCAAGACTGTGTGAGTACACCTCGATGTTTTCATCTTGAATGTTTAATGAAAACTTCCTTATCCAAAAAATATTTAACGCAAGACTCAAGTAGTTAACGCAAAAGAGGAACACATCCCTTCTCACAATAGATTATGCCACATGAGGCTTGGGGTTTTGAGTTCGAATCCCTAAAAATCATGTGATTTTGTGACGTGTGTAGCAGCAATTCCTATCACTATTGGCAGTGAAGGGGTGTATGGAAAATGGCCTCTAATGCCACATTCCTGGGTGCTTAGGTCTAAGGGATGAAAAGAAGTGCCGAAGGCAAGGCCTGAAGGGCCACCACAACGGGGGTTTCACTACCCAACGGGAGCGGCCTGTAAGCATCTAGACCCCTAAATCAGTTTTTTTTTTTTTGCTAATTAGTGACCGAACTAACTATCGGACTATATTTTCCAAATGAGCTAAAGAGATGGACACCTAACAAATATGAGGATCGAAAGGTCCGATCCTTAAGAGTTGAATGGAGCGGACCTTTTCAGCTAAGGGAGACGAAGCAGCAATGATACAAGGACCAGAAGGTTTGACACACTAAAATCGTAAGGAGTCGACCTCTACTGTAGAGGAAGCTAAAGCGACCCAGAATATAAAAACCAAAAGGTTTGACCCTTGAATGTCGGACTAATTAACGTTGGACCATTTTGGCCGAAAGTGTAGAAAATACAGTGGTGGAGGATTTACATGGACCGAAGGTCTGATCCCCGTAGGTCAGACTATTGCTCGGACCTCCTTGGAACAACGACTAGTTTAATAGCTAGTTGGCAAGTACAATAGACAGGAAGGTCCAATGTATGGAAAAAAGTGTTGGTCAGACCATCCAATCCATACACTTTCTGGCAACCTTTTGGTTAACTGCTAGTTGATATATATTTGGGGGCTATATAAGCCACCATATCCGGTCATTTGAAGGGATTTGGAACTACTGAAAACCGCAGTAAGTGTAGAGCAGTATTCCAAATATATTAACCACTCCAACCACCATAAGAGTGATTAGTGCTTAATTCAAGGTAGATTAGAGCTTTGTGAGATTGAACTTGCAAACTCTTCTTGAGTGTAGCTCCTACATAGGCTAATGGCAAGATTTGGCTGCA
Organism: Paspalum notatum; assembly: GCA_022530915.1. Classification (NCBI taxonomy): domain Eukaryota; kingdom Viridiplantae; phylum Streptophyta; class Magnoliopsida; order Poales; family Poaceae; genus Paspalum; species Paspalum notatum. The sequence goes on from CM039686.1 coordinate 20,513,716, forward strand.
TTTAGGCCATATTGTACTTGTTGCTAGACCCTCCTTCTTGATGTGGAGTGGTGGTGGCACTTTGTATGGAGAAAGGAGACCCTTCAAACTCCATAATAAAGATTTGTTGCCTTGTGACTGAAGAAACAGTGGCAGTGGCCTTACCTTGGTGACTTGGTACATTTAGCCTTTACTTAGGGGAGTCTTGGTGGCTAGTGCAATACTGTGATCGGCAGAGGCTTGGTGTCCGACTCATTTGCCTTTGGTGGAGAGCATGTGAACGTAGCCCTTAGTGGTGGACCATGTTTCCATGTCTCCTCAGGAGTTTCCATCCCTTTGCCCTAACTCTCTTTACTTACCACATTTACATTTTCACATTTATTAGCTTTCCTAGTTAGTTTGATTAGATTTGGTTATAGGTTGGAAGTCTTTTAGAGCAAGTTAGAGAGTGCTTAGATAAACCTTAGACTTAACTAGCATGTGTAGAACATGTTAGGTTTATCATATACATTATAAAGCCATACGTTTTAGAAGGACGAAATAGTGACCCTATTCACCCCTCTCCCTCTTGGGTTGGATGCCCCGACACAGTCAAAGGAGTTTTATGACTACTAACATTGTAGAATATTTTTAAACAAATATTATATCACTACCTTGAGTGAAAGGGGATTACCAATACCAATGTAGAATATTTGTAAACTAATATTGAATTACATTGGACCCCATACATACTATAATCTCACATCAAGCCATGTACGATATTTTAATATGTAAAATAGTGGAGATAGTAGGGCATAAATGCACTGTTGGCGATTTGTATGCACAAAGAATCTTGTAAGTGCACATATATATCACTATAGCACTTCACCTCTGATTATTCTAGAGTATTGTAAATTTCTATGATAAAGTATTAGGATAAGAGAGTATTAGATTTCTAAATCAAATGCTTGCTACTATGATAGCAATACCATACAATGACTAACATGGTAAGTAAATCAAAATAACGTGTATAGTGGAGAATAGACTGTGACCAAAGGGTTGATATAAAGGTATAGGAGGACAATGAGACAAGACGAGACCAAGTTCTGAGACTACTATTGTTACGACATCGCTACACTATGAGCCAAGTAACTAGCAAAATCGTACATGAATTGAGTGTGATATGAGACTAAGTTCTGAGACTACTATTGTTAGATTACTACACTATATATGAGCTAAGTAACTGGCAAAATTGTATATGAATAAGCTAATGCGAGACGAGACTAAATTCTGGGACTACTGTTGTTAGGTTACTATATACTATGAGCCAAGTAACTAGCAAAATTATATATGAATTGAGTGCTTCAAGCTAATGCGATGGTCAATAGTACACTAGAATTAAGAGAGTGTACTATGTGACCTCGCTCGTGAGAAAATTGCTGAGAAGCAAATGTTGGCTTCGCCACTTTGCCATCGTCATATGGGGTTTCGCTCGTTTGCCATTATCAAGTGAGGACACCACGCTAAAATGCCATCCGAGAGGTTATGGGACGAATGTACCTCTGCCTTTTCCTCTTCCCCGCGAGCGCTGGTCCGGCAACCTCATCGTCGCGGGCTCCGGCAGCCACCTTCGCCGTTGTCCCTGTTGGCCTGGCGGGGAGGCGAGGAGGAGCCGGCGGCCGGCGCGCGTGGAGGAGGAGGAGGAGACGCCGACCGGCGCGCGGGGGAGGTTAAGAGGAGCCGGCGCAGCCGACGGGCGAGGCCGCGGCAGAGCGGGGAGGAGAGGAGGAGACGGCGGAGGCGCGCGGTCGCGCAGAGGAACCGATGGCCGACTCGGAGCTCATCTCCCAGCATCCCGCGCCCTCGTCAATGGTCTGTGCGGCCGTGCGGGGAGGGAGCGTGGCGGCCGGGTGCCGCGCCGCGCCATGGCGACGAGGCGGAGGAGGGCTCGTTGACGACGACGAGGCGGAGCAGGGGTAAGTTTGTCATTTGTTTGGCTCAGATCGGTTCGGATGGCATTTTAGCGTGGTGTCCTCACTTGTAATGGCAAACGAGCGAAACCGCATGCGACGATGACAAAGTGGCGAAGCCATCGTTTTATAATGGTTTCTCAGCAGTTTTCTCCCTCGCTCGTAGCCTAGGCCTTTTCAAACCTTGGGGTTGAGATACAGAGGGCGCTCGCGTGATGTCACCACATGGACCTACCAACTAAAACTACGTGGAAAAATACCCAAGTGTTCAAGTAGGATCAATAAGCTTGAATACTAAAACTCTCCTCTTTGCACTCAGAGTCAAGTTACCGTATCTAGTGAAAGCACTAGTTTGAATCATAGAACCGGTGAGTCAAACAAGATCTAAGTTGTACCAAGGTAAAGTTAATTCTAGACTGAGTTAAATGCAAGGACATAAAAATAAAGGATTGATTCAAGAATGTGCTCGGAGAAAAACAAATCTAGTTCTAGTAATTTTTTTATGCATTTCCCTGTTCTTGTTTAATATATTTCAAAAATTGGGATATAAATATATATATGAAAATATCAATGGTTTCTCTTCCTCTACGGCAGAAATGGTTCATGCAACGGAAATCTTTTTTTTTCTAACCGAGTTTTTCCCTGCCAGGCACATAAAAAATTTTGTGAAAAATTATTGAAAAGAACTCATTACAACTGCAATACATGCATCTGTCACCATAAATTTCAAATCAAAACAATTTTCTAAAGACTTTTTCATTATGTTTTGGGTGTCCCCGTACGGCGGTAGACGGGAGCTTCTGGAAGGCTGTAATGTTCTCGAGGTGAGATAGACAAACATCTATGTCTATATTATGATTAGTTTGGCAAATCCTCATAGAAAAATAAGGTTGGCAACAAACTAGCCTTTACCGTGTATATCATCGTTTTATTGCTCGAATAACACTGTTGTCGGTAACAGTGTAACACAAGGAATTCAATACTTGTACCGGCACATATCCTTTGGTTGACCTGCGTTAGCTGCTCGTGTCTTCGTTATCTCCCCGGCCTGCTGTTGAAGAGAATATATACATTAGATGGCCTCATCGATGCATCTCCCTCTAAATTAGAAGTCACCTGAACGACAAATGAAATCAGGGACCTCGTCAATGACAGCGAGCGGCCTGCATGCACCCGGACGCCTGTGACCGCAACATGCATGCAAAAACATATGATATGCCAAAGCACGGAAGCAGCGTGTGAGCGGTGAGCTAGCGCCGTGAGGTGATCACTACTTTATTTTACTTTACGGTCCACGATTAAGTTTATTGACCATCTAATTTAATTTGGTAAAATGCTGAATGCCTAAGAAAATGAACTTTCATGTGGGCAAAGTTTAGCTAGAAACTAAGCCTACGTGGGCCAAGATGCTAAGAAACTATAGCAAACTGTAACGATTTCATGAATCAAATACTTCCTCCGGTCATTACTATTAATATATGACGTTTAGTGTAATTTGAACTAAAAACATCGTATATTAATGATCGGATGGAGTATATACCTAAAAGATTATGGTACATGTTACTAGGTGATTTGCCAGTTAAACAACGTTCATAATTTATAATTATACCTATTTGAAATGCATGCTCCCTAACATTTCAATTTTGAAATGCAGAGCGTATGAAGATTCAAAAAGTTAAATATTATCAATTTTGACCATCAATTGTAATTCCTCTATAGAGAAAGAGAGACATTGTTTTATAATAATTGATAATATATTCACTACTCGAAAATGGTTTTGCCAGTGTCTCTAGTTTCTTAGAGGTGAACAAAATTTATGCGCATATATATGTGTAGTAACTAGTATTACTAGGAAGCCAATAACAGTCTATGTCTTCCTCTAAAAATTATATTTTTCTAGAAATGCCTCTACTGACCTCTAAACTCGATTTCTAGAGATGGTCACTTAAATAGGTGTCCATTTCGAAATACAAAGGACACGTTTTATATAGAGATTGTGGATCTTGACAAGATTTAAAACTAATTGTCAATGTTTTCATTTCAGTTCATTTTGATGCTTATAAATTAATAATAACATTTTAAATTGTTCAAACCACCTCAATAAAGTCATGCTCTAATTCAAAGTAGTAGAGCTCAACAAGATCTACCACTTTGTAGCTCATAATTTTTTTATTTAAAATCATTTGGAGTGCTAAATATACAATATAAGATCTAAAAAAGGTGAACGTCAAAGGATAGCATCCCATCTATCAGCTCTATAAAAGAGATTGTTAATATTAAACTCTTTTCACTGTATACGTTTGTATCCACCAAAAATATCCACCTTTACATCTAATAATACAAATTAGACATATAATGGTAAATTTAGTGTGCCCCACAAGTTTAGAGTGGGTCACACTTTTCTTTGCTACTGAGATGGTAGGGAGACTACAAATGCTTGAGGTAACGACGACTAATGAGGTTGAATCCTAAAAACGCACGCATTTAAAAATTCACATGTTGTGAGTTGTGACTTGCATGCGTTTATACACCTGCTAAAATATTACCTGTTTTTAGGCAGTTTTTGGTATCTAAAAGTTCAAAAAAATAATCCAATTTTAGAATTTACGTCATATCGGATGACAACCTCGCTCTAAAAACGCATTTATAGAGACAATCATTCACCTCTGCTTAGCCTCGTAGATGTTACAAATTAAGTATATATAACGATGTTAGCTGTTGATTATATCACCACTTGTTAATGTTGCAAAGCAGAGGTACCATCGGTTTTATTAGCAATAGTTACCATTAATTTTGGTGGCTTTGCGCATAGCATAATGAGCGAATGAGAAGATATACAGTGGGTTGTAATTAATGAAATGGACCTACTTATTAGATCGAGGGTCCCCAAGTAAGAATGATATTTCTTTCTTGGTCATTTTACAACGGTTGTATTGACAATATGTATTTTTTTTGCCGAATGTGCAGGAGGGCTGCACATCTTTATATTAAAATAGAAAACTATGTCGTAACGCAATATTATACTGTGTTTTATAAGTTTCTCCCATACTCTACACATATAACAACCCACCGGAATACTCTACACATACGAATAGCAACCCCTGATCCTTCGCCCGCGAGATGTTTTTTTTCTAACCGCGTGCAGTCAGACACGTGGCAGGAATATATAATCCACGCAGACAGATAGCATTGCACGCACACGGCACACACATGGGGGGTGAATACTGAATAATTCGATCGGCCGCAGCAGTCGAGATCAAGGAACGACGAATTGAATTGAAGTGGCAGCTAGCATCATCAGCTGCAGGGGGCGCTCTCGATCGAGCTCCTTTAAAATCATGGAGTGGGCGCGGCGGCGCATGCGCATGCGCACACGGCCGGCCAGCCGCTAGCTTGCTCCATCGGCAGAGATCGAGATCGAAATAATGCAATGGTTCGACGATCGGTCGTCCTTCCGACAGGCGCAGCGGAAAGATTTTATTCTCCGTGACACGTAGGCGCAGCATGATGACATGACGAGATGCTAGCAGCCTGCCGCCGGCACAGGTACGTGGGGGCGGGGGAGTGTTATTTGTCGCACGAGCGATGGATAAATAGCCGGATTACTAATAGTACATGTCTAAGGATGCAATGTGAGTTGTTCACGAGCTCACTGATAGGTTACTTTTTTCATATGGTTCCTGTAAAACCCTGAGAACCACGAGCTTATAGGTGTGGACCCACTTGTCGGCCAAGGTAACCTTGGGCGACGGATTGCTTATTCGTCGCCACGGTGACGAATAGCAGCACCCTGGGCGAGTAGCTAAGCGAAACAACGAATGCCATCTTCCATCTCCATCTGCACACTGCAACTGCAGCGGATCACATGAAAATAAAAGCATCCTCTCCATGCGTGTCGTTGTTATCATCGTGGAATAATGGCGGTGAGCTTTTTTTGTGTTGTGGCTAAGGCATCCTCTCGCTATATCGACCGTCTGATCGGTTGAACACGCAATTATCCAAACTGATGCATTACATCATGTATAGATGTGATGCTACGCAGATTCGGACAATTAAGGATTTCACTAGAAAGATTCTGTGACTTTAATTTGTTGCATGTTCACGTTAATTCTTGGGTACGTAGTTCTTGTTTCAAATAATATAGATAAAATAACAATGCAGAAAATTTAATCCTTATAATTAAGTTGGTTGAATGAGCAAAAGATTCAACAAAATGGATAATCATTTACCCGATGCGGGTGAGGCTAGAGTTTAGGGTCAGAGAATATGAGCTTAAATAAAGTGCCGGAGATTCATGATATGGTTGTCGCTCACATACAACAAGAGCTAGCATAGAACACTGAAAAGCTACTCCATCCGATCCTTTTGAAATTATAGTTTATTCAACTTTGCCATATATACTAAGCAAATTACTTTACTCACTTTAATTAATTTTTATAAAAATACAATATAAAATGCACTATCAAAACATATTTTATGAAAATTTAATGAAATTAATTCGTGGTACAGAAGCTATTGGTGCCTTTTGCTATAGACTTGACCAAGATTAGATAGATTGGACTAGAGACAAAAGGCTAAAAATGAAATACAGAATGGAAGTAGTAAGCAGCGCAAATCGGGTGGCAGGTATATGAGCATCCAATAGGGTTAATAAGTTGTTTGTTGAAGCAAATAGCTTAAGTTACTAATTTAGAAATTTGAATATACACGTGTAAAGGCATTTTGCAAGGACATGCTGACTATAACAATATTGGTTGTGTGCCACTCTTGAAATAAACAGTTTACATAGTAGAAAGAAAAAAAACATGATGGGAGTGGTTCAAATAAAAAAAAAGAGAGATACACACTGTTGGTTTATTAAAGAGCTTCGAGAAACACATGTGAAAGTGGCATGCTAATGAATGATTTATACTACACTTCACAGTGGCAATACTCCACATATATAATTGCAGAAGATACGAATCAAAACCACCTGCAGATACACGAGGGGTTTGTGTGGACATTACATGATGGAAGGGGGCATCTACCTTGCTGGGATGGGCCGCTGCATGATTGTGGGTAGTAGCTATACAGAGAATATCCAACCCCCACATAAAACCTGCCTTGCATAGTCTACTCTCCCCAGATAGCTTTTCAGCAGCGTGCATTACAACATTTTGACACTACTACAATAGCGATCGATCCTCTTTGCCTTTTGCATGATCAGCCCGCATAGCTCCCAATCAGGCCAGGCCCGGCCCTTTCACAATCGGAATCACATAAAGACCCCCGGCCGGGTATAATTTGGGGGGCTCATCTCGTCTTGGGATCAGAGCATCAAATTTATACTATATACCACATGTGTTATACCACATCTCTGTCACCTCAACCCTACTCATCATTGTAATGCCTAGGAAACAAGGAAGACTTCGGAGGAGGTCAGGGCAGGGCTGAACGGCGGCGGCTGCGGTTCAGTGGTTGCGGTGTCGGTGGCTCCTCCAGTGGTAGACATGGCGGCAGAGAAGGAATATGCTGCAGAGGCAATGTAAATGGAAAGCCATGCGGGTGTAGATTGGGGTTTTTTATAATGTAGTGATGAGGAGCACCGGTGACGAATTGCTAAGCCATTTGAGGAGGACGGAACATTTAATCTCTAAAGGCTCATGTCCAGAACCATACTTAGGGGGTGTTTGGCAGCGCTCCCTCCCAGATTCCACGGAGTGAATCCGGGACGGGCTGCCAAACAGCAAAAACGCACTCGAATCCGGGAGCGAATCGCAGCCGAATCGCTCCGTTCTTCCTTTGTCCGCGAGGGAGCGAAAAAAAAATCCCGCTCCCCCGGCTCCTCCATCCGCTCCCATCTTCCTCCGTGGGCTGCTCGCCAAGTCCTGGGTCGCGGAAGCTCGCTGCGAGACTGGGCGCAGAGGTGCGCGGGTCAGGGGCGGCGGCGCGCTGCGTCGGGGCGCTTGCGACGGCGGAGGAGGGCGCAGGGTCGGGGGAGCTCGCGACGGCGGAGAAGGGAGCGGGGTCGGGGGTGCTCGCGACGGCGGAGGAGAGCGCGGGGGTCGGGGGAGCTCGCGACGGGGGAGAAGGGCGCGGGGTCAGGGGTGCTCGTGACGGCGGAGGAGGGCGCGGGGTCGGGGGTGCTCGCGACGGCGGAGGAGAGCGCGGGGTCAGGGGATCTCGCGACGGCGGAGGTAGGCGCGGGGTCGGGGATGCTCGGAAGGGCGGAGGAGGCTGCGGGCTCAGGGCGCTCGCGAGGGCGGAGGACGTCGTGGGCGCCCGCGCCGTTGGGGCCGCCGCTGGCCTACAGAGGGTCGCCTCCCGCAGGCCTTCTCGACCTAGGGTTTGGGGGGTCGCAGGGAGGGAGAGAGCCAAGGAGGAGGGATAGAGTATGACAGGCGGGGCCCACAGACGGTTTTTGTAACGGTGTGAAGGCGGGATTCATCCTGTGTCCGGGCAGCCAAACGCAATTCATCAGACTGATTCGCTCCTACCAGAGAATCACTCAGAATCACTTAGAATCAGCTCCCAGAGCTAGAGAATCAGGGAGCGCAGCTCTACCAAACGGGCCCTTATCTAGCTTGATGATGATATGAAATGTGTGGGCGAAAAAGATTGGAAATGTCTTGGTAGGTTACTCCTCGAGCCCTCCATTATTTACCTTTGCACAGGTTCAAAGCAAACCGGTGACAAATGCTTTTATTTTCTTGCCACAAACTATTTCCAGCCATCAAAGATAAAAGAAGCGATAGAAAACAGATCTGTGAAAGAAACAGATATATCTTCTAACACATATCCCTGAGAACAAATCATCCTATAGCATTTTAAGTAATGTTCTACATAAATCATGCTAGTATTAGAAAGGTATATAGTTGAGTTGATTTTTCATTGCAAGGATTTGTTTGATACAACACAAATTTAGAGAAAATGTATGTGTTGAGGAAACACAGTTAAATCGATGCCAAAAAGAGTTGTTGCGAAAAGTTGCAACAAAAAGTCCTTAACATCGGTTAAATCACTAGGAATTTTGCCATCATCGGTTTAACCAATAATGAGTGCAACTTCCTAATTACCCATTGTATAAATTGGTGTGTTTCTCTAGTTTCACTTATTTGCAAACTCTCGGGTGAAATGCACCAATGCTCCAAAATTACCGATTGTTCATACAGTTTCTTCGTGTGATCTTCCAATGAGCCACGGCTTTTCGAGTGTGGATTTTCTTCATGAAAATCCATGACCTGCCTTGAAACCCATGAGGGTTAGATCCCTTCAATCCTTGCCCCACTAACCGGGTAGCGGAACGTCCGGTTGGGACGACCCTTCTTGTTTTCATCCCTTGAACCTACATACCTAAGAATGTATATCTAGATGAGTTCATTAGTCTATTTTTTATCAATTAATCACCAAAACAAATATATCGAAATATGGTATAAGATGTCATTTTCGTTACACCATGGTTAGCTCTAAACTTCATATATTGTGATATGAAGACGAGAGTGGAAGGCCGCAAATAAGTAAAATGTGGTGTGCATATAGAGTAAGTTCATCACTTTTGATACATTATCTATGGGTGATATATACCCCCACGGTATCTTAAGTACTTTGATAGTTACACCTGATAGGTGTGACCAATGTGAAAGAAAGTTCTAGAAGGTGGATTCACAATACAAGATGGTGTGTATCCATATACCATACGCGAGAGCGGACACGCGGTGTGAGAGGACCGGCACATGAGTCACGCGGTGCGGAAGGACAGGCCGAGCCGCAGCAAAGCGCCCCAGCAGCCGCGGATTCTTCCGTGGATATAGAGCTAAACTATATGCACTTGTAGTTGGACAAGGCATAGAAGTTATGTAATTAGTTGTTGGCTTTATCCTTGTAATACAGCTAGGATTTACATAGTCTTCTAACACTGTCCCTAACCAAAGTATATAATGCGAGCTAGGGCCCCCTCTAGAATAGACCTGACACGGTACGATCTCATATGCAATACAATAAATGATGGACAAGATGTAGGGTATTACACACATAGTCACGGCGTGTAAGATCGTGTGTTTCCATTCATACTTGTGCAACCATCGCGCTTCATCACAACCAAAATCCACATATAAATCCATCTCGTGGTATATCCTGTGGTGAACTATAGGTACCAAAAAACGTCAATACCAAGGGATGGTTACAATGTTTGAACCCCAAAACCAGCCATGGAACTACATGAATTGTCCGATAATTGTCGATGTATACACTAGTAGTCTAGTGTTCTCACTATACTAAACATGACTAAAACTATAGCCTCTACCTCTTAAATGTCTAGCCATTGTCCGTTTTGATGAAGTCCTTAGCTAGCGTCAAACAGTCCGGTGTAGAGTCAAATCTGGCATCCGAGTTCAGTTTGTGGTTCATTGTCTAGTGAGTGTAATTTTAGATGCATCGGACAGTCCAGTTTTAGCAACTTCTAAGTTTCAAACTTAGCCCATATGGTATTATCCATTCGATATTGTCAATTTTTCTAGACTTGGTCAATTTGAGGTCAACATTGCTTTTTTTTTTAGTTGATGAAGCAGTGTTTCCAATAGCGGGTTACAGCATTTAGCGACATCCTTCTGAAAACGCTACTACCACTGCTATATCCCACTATAGCACATTATTTCTACTGCAAAAATAATTATAGCACTGATCTAGCCTGCTATTTAAATATTGAGTTGAAGTGTCTTGATTTTTGGGCTAGAGAGCATATGTACGTGTGCATCTAATTTAGTATGCTTTTTATTGATATACACCAAGTTACTATCCCTAACCCATCTTAATAGCACAACCACTGGTAATCTAGAAAACCATATCTACACTAATAGTCCTTCTCCACCTAGTGACACTTAGTATACTACTAGAAGAGTCCTTAGCCTCTTTTAGTAAATAGACAATAAACATATGATACAAATGTTGACCTTGTAACAATCACAAAGTGATTATTTACACTAAACACTTGCATTATCAATCACTAGTCCATCAATCCGTGCTCTCGCACAGGTTAGAGTTTTATTAGGAGATATAGATTTAATCATTAATAAAAGTAGAGGTGGTTATTTTAATTCATCTCTCGTAATGGCGTTGTGGGTGGTTTACGTTAAAATTTATAAATTATTTTAATTTATCTTTTGTGATAGTATATTGGGTAATTTATATGCAGATTTAGGGTTGATTTTAATTCATTTTTATAATGGCATGGTGCGTAATTTTATGCAAATTTAGAGAGTTATTTTAATTCATATTTTATAACAATATGGTGGATAATTTTTATATAAATTAAGGGGTTTATTTTATTTCATCTTTCATAATGGCATGATGAGTAATTTTTTTAGAAATTGTAATAGATCTAATGGCAACTATGATTAGAGCTACATGATGGGCGCCGAATGTTTCAGACTTTTGTGATAATTTTAGGATTTGTCTTTTTTTTTTCTAGTGCGCTAGTGAAGATTAACATGTTGGAGTTTAGGAGATATTATGAAAGGTTGCTCTCGCACGCATTGGGGTTTAGGAGATACCCCCTCTATCCTATAATATAAGGCATATAAATTTTTAGCACGGTTTTTAAAGCAAAACTTTGATCATTCATATCTTTTAAAATATGTCATCAAAAAACACAAAATTACTCTTATTTGAAAGTACTTTTGAATATAAATCTAAATATATAACATGCATAAATTAAAAATATATAGTTTGGGTTGAATTATTAAATTAAAGATTGGAACCGTTGACTTTCCTTAAAACATGGGCGCCTTATTTTATGGGATGGAGGGAGTATAAATTTAATCTTTAGTAATATTCATCCTTCGTAACTGAATTGCGGTAACGTATATGCAAATATAGAAATTATTTTTATTTATCTTTCATGATGGCATATTGGGTAATTTATATGCAGGTTTAAAGCTTATTTTAGTTCTTCTTTTATAATGGCATGGAGAGTAATTTATATGCAAATTTAGATAGTTATTTAATTCATATTTTATAATGGCATGATGACAATTTTTATACAAATTTAGGGGATTATTTTATTTTATCTTTCGTACTGTCGTGGTGGGTAATTTTTAAGAAACTATTATTAGAGTTGCATGATGGATGACAGAAAGAAAAAATTTGCTTTCGTTAAAAATTGAACTCAAAACCTTTTATAACGACAGAGGTGGGTAATTACTTAGAAAACAAATTGAAATAGAAAAAATCTGTCAAAAAAGAAGAAATTTGTTTTCGTTGAGAGTTTAACTCAAAACCTTTCACAATGGCAGAGGTGGGTAATTACTTAAAAAATAGATCTAATGGCTATTAATATTCCAATCTGTCAATTGATGGCTGGATGTTTCTGATTTTTGTGAGAATTTCTAGGATTTATCTTTTTTTGGTGAGTTTCGTGAAGATTAACGTGGAGGTTTCAAAAAAAGCCTCTAATTAGTAATAGTAAGATTGAAACAAACCTTTAAAGGGTCCAGATTCTCAGTTCTCTGAGCAGACGGGTCCAGATTCTCAGTTCTCTGAGCAGACGTCACTGATTTGATCTATGAATATATGGTTGGATATATGGTCAAAGCACATCCAACTATCTTATAAAAAACACAACCAACTTACACAAAAGGTATCTTGCTGATAATTTCTTTGGGATATTTTAGCGCTCCCAATATCAACGTTTTACATGTGTCCCTCATCAGTTAGTTCACTGAATGCTGCCATGCGCGCTGTATCGGTATATTTACGTGCATGCATGAAAGTGGTACAACAAAATTTGGGGTAGGTTTATTGCACACGTGGAAAACCTTACTACTGCATGGTATTTTTGATACAATACTACTACACGCATGGTTATTCAATTCTCGTCCCAGTTCCATGGATAAACAAGATCATGCATGGTCTCCAGAAGAGCGTATCGCACCTTTCAACAACAATGATGAATATTTTATTTAATCATGGTATATATAATATAATTGATTCCATATGAGCTGATCATAACTAGGAAAAATTTAAGTATGGCGAAATACTGGCCTAGCGTCTACTAGCTAGGGGACTATAGAGTGTTTCATCTACCCGGCTGGTCGGCCACCTGCTTCCCTATAGCTGCTAGCCATTGACGATCGGCAACGGCCGCGCCACCTCACTGTACCTCATCGTTGCGCCGCGTCCCCAATTGTCGCTATATTTTCACTCGCGTACTTTGAAACACATTTACAACCTAGTATTTTTTTGTCTCTAATTTGAATATAGTTAGTAAAGCATGTATTCTAGATACAATTTTTCTTTTTGTGAATACACAATACAACACAGAGACTCACAAACACGTACGTACACTCAGATACAATTGATGACGCTTGATAAATTTTTCCTAGATACAATTTGTAATAGTGCAACAGTATGTAATTAAGAGACTAGAGATTTTGAAGCGCGTTCTTAATAACTGCATATGAGGTGTTTTCTTTGAAATCAGTGCTTCATAATTTAAATTATTAGTTGAAGAAATTAGTAGAATAAACATTGGCCATTATTGTAATATGACACATTCACCGAAGAAGAGCAAAACTCTTTGAATGTATGCTCTCGAATACTGTAAAAAAGTATGTTGAACAATTTTTGCCAATGTCCACCATGACAGTTTATTATACCTCCTTTGGTTCATTTTGCATTGGTCATGACCTTACACACACACTCTCTCACTCTCTCTCTCTCTCTCTCTCTCCCTCCCTCCCTCCCTCTGAAAGGGAGCGCATGTGCAACAAGATTTGAGCCGTGGCCTTACACTTAAGTTGCAAAAGGGAAATATATAATTAAAGGGAATGGAGAATTTGGCAAAACCAAGAGAAGACGACTAGAATTTCTGAAGTAATTCATTCATCTATAAGAACGATTTCATCCAAAAAAGGAGAAAAAAAGAGGAGTTGCCGGAAGCTACTAGTGCACTAGCTACTCTTGACTCTCGAGTCTTGAAAGAAACATGAAAACTGAGCAAAGAGGGCATGCAGCAGTAGCACACACACAGAGAATTTGATCAGTAGTTCCCATGGCGACATATGGTCGGATGCATGCACACAGCTGGTCCCACGATGAGATATCGATCTGAGGCGCTACAGCAGCAGCAACTCCTGCATTGCCTGATGAAGTTGGGAACTGGAGGAGGCAGGATGCATTTGGTTCTTCCTCGCCACGCACAACACTGCCCCAGCCCCGCCCGCGCCCGCGGCCGGGGCGGGGCCAGCGAGCTCGATCTATCTATAGGTCCCCATCAGTCGCATGGAGAGATTCCCATACAGTAGCAAGCTAAAGCTAGCCTACCAGTATAACTGAAAAGCGAGCGATGTGTGATGAGCCAGACAGACAGAGGGCTAGAGCGCACACTCTCATCTCAGCTAAAGTAAGCTTCTATCTTGCATTGGGTTGGGCCCCTACCAACTTTGCCTTGCCCCCCAGCAGCAGCAGCAGCACACCAAACCCTATATAAAAGCCCGCGCGCGCCTCCTCCATCTTCAAACCAACAAGCCCGCTCTTGCATCCACTACTAGCTCATTCGTCAGAACGATCGATCGAGCTCAGCAGCTTGCTATATACGGCTAGCAGCTAGATCGCTCGCTTGCTCACATCATCGATCGATCGACACTAGATATATAATTACTAGAGCTACACAACTAGATTTTGGGTAGAGCAAAGCAAGGTATCAGGCGGCCAACAGTATATACAATGGAGAAGATGGTTGCGAGCAGGAAGCCCGGCGACTGGAGCTGCCGGTCGTGCCAGTACGTCAACTTCTGCAAGCGCGACGCGTGCCAGCGCTGCGGCGAGGCCAAGCTGGGCGCGGAGCGGACGGACTACGCCGCCATGGGCGGCGACTGGGACGTCAAGCCCGGCGACTGGTACTGCTGCCGCTGCGGCGTCCACAACTACGCCTCCCGCGGCAGCTGCTTCAAGTGCGCCGCCGCCAAGAACGAGGCCGCTGCCGCCGTCGCGCAGGGATGGGGCTTCACCGTCGCCGGCCAGGCCGGGATGAAGCCCGGAGACTGGATCTGCCCAAGGTGGTTATATTAGCCAATCATCATATTTTGGTCTTTTGTTACTTTAATTAGTACTCCGATTACTAGTACTTTAGACAATGATCGATGATCCATGATTCTTGCTGATCCGTGCTGCTCGATCAATGCTCAGCCAGAATGCAGCATATCTGCATGCATGATGCATGCAGCAGTTGCTTGCAAAACAAAAAGCTAGTATGTTTTTAGTACCGAGCCCCTTGCACTGATCCAAAATTTGCAATTCGAGTCCATAGAATATTCTGCCCAGGCCAACCCCAGCAGCATGCCAAATCTAATTTCTTGTCGTGTCGGCTCTGCATTCATTCCAAGCTTGTAAACTACTAGGAGTAAATATAGAGGAGTCAAGTCTCAGTCTTTTCCCTCATCAAACTGAATGCTAATGTTAAATCTGCTTCCATCTGATGTGCAGACTGGGTTGCAACGTGCAGAACTACGCCAACCGAACTGAGTGCTTCCGGTGCAACATGCCCAGATCATACTACGGTAAGCCAGCTCATTCTTGTTATATATGCTCATGTCAATTCAAATGATGGCCGGCATTACACTTGACGTGACAATGACAGACTGCTCATCTAGCTAGAGCTCCCAACTAATCAAAGCTTCTCTTCTCCTCTTTTCCCTTTTCAGGTTGATCGGGCACGCAGCTACACACAGACAAAAAAAAAAAAAAAACAGAAAACTAAAAAAATAAATTGTACGAGAGACAAACATGCGAGATTGATTGATGATCGGCCAAAGTCTAACGATCGCCACGCCACGAGGACTTTTAGCCCTTTTTTCCTTTCTTTTTTTTCTTTTGAATGAATATAACTAACCCTCGCTCGACGACTTGAGTCGAGGGTTAGCCATTTGGAAGAGTAGCAACTGAAGCTGAAAGGAAGAGGAGGAATGTGAAACAAAAGAGAGAGAGAGAAAAAAAAAAGAAAGAGTGTAGGCTGATGATGATGCCAACACTCTTATTTGTTCCACCCTTTTTTTCCGCAAGAAAAGCCAAAGTTAAAGAAAGGAAAAAAAATGCGAGTTCCCTTGGATCTGTCGACCAGCTTTTTCACTCCTCGCCTTTTGCAGTTAACAAAGTTCCTTGCTACTACACACTTTAATTAACTGCGCTTAAAATTAAAGAAAGCATGTGCATGAATGGAGCATGACATGGACGATTCCCAATCTCTTGACTGTTTACCGCAACTCGACACAAAAATCTGTCCGCAAACACACGCAGTCGCAGATGCGTTGCTTCTTCGCTGATATATCTAATCGATTTATTGGTTGTGCATGTTAAGCAGAAGTCGGAAGTTTGTACCAAAACTTTATATCATATTAATGTAACGTACTTGGTATATGTTTATAAAAAAAATTTTCTTTTATTGAAAAAAAAAATCTAATCGATTTATAGCATATGCAAAAGCAGACTGGAATGCTAGCTGCGTGCATTCTAGTAGCTACCTATTAACGGCCGGCCGGGAGCCGGAGCCGAGGCGACAGCGAATTCGCGCGGCCACAAGCGAATGTTTCCTTCGTCTAATCTATCCGCACAGGGGAGAGCGTGACGACGACGACGTCTTCCTCTCTCGCACTCGCACCGGCAGTGGCAGAGAGGGGAGAGGGCGCCATCCATCGATGGATCGATCTCTTCTCCCTGCATGTAGTTGTACTAGCCATAGCCGGATAAGATTCCGGCGACAATCATGGCGCTGCTTTACCCCCCAAAGCGAGCCGAGATGCAGTGCAGCGAATGGTTACCACTTTGGGCTTGGATCAATCACACAGCAACTGAACGGAGCAGCCAAGCCGAGCCGAGCCGAGCGAGCAGGCAGTTGGTGAGACGTGTGGATGTACACACCCACCAAGGTTCGAGGCTGGAGGCTCAATGGCCACACAGGCGCTCACATTTGCAACTCGACAGGTTACACATCTCAGATTCCGAAACACCACCGCCTTTTGCGACGATGAAAATAATAGTAGAACATCTATATATGTGTGTGTATAAATTTAAAAAAAAAAGAAAAGGGCTGAGATGATGATGATGAGGATCGAGCAGGAAGCATCAGAATATATAGATATATAGATATGTATATATATATAGCACATAATGCATGACCATGCGTATATATTGTTGATTGAGCATGCACAAGCACAAAGCAGGTCCCGGGCAGCCAGTGATTGGTTCAGTCTTAGCCTCAGTGCCTGCCTTACCCTCAACAAAGGGAGCCAATTGGTGCTGCACTGCTCCGCGGTGTCTATGCCTTTCAGTGGTTTCCCTTCTTCCTTCCCCTTTTTGTCTCCGGCCCTCCTCTCCCTGCATTGGGCACCGCCACTTGTTTGGTGCACAGCCTGCAGACAGCCTGCATCGTTGCTCGCTAATCATGCACCGCTTTTGCAACCCGGCCGTTGCACTCCCCCCTGCTCAGAACATTCATCTATGCCCTCTCCCCCACATTCCATGCCAGTCAGCAGATTCTCTGGAATACCAGTGATCAGGGGCCCCGCCCACCACCACCAGCTTTCCTAGGTCAAATGCACTGCTGCAACTCCTGATCATCCCTGCCTTTTGCATGTAATCCCCATTCTGATAGAGGAAGAAGATCAGACGTCAGATGCTCTTGCGCTCTATGAATTCATGTCTCGCAGAATTCAACAAAATTTGGGCATACATTCTTTCTAATTTGGATAGCAACGCAGCGGCCAGCGGCTTTGCTCCTCCCAATCCAAAGATTGCGACGCTTACAGCGACTGCTTATCTGAAAAGATGATGAAAAATTGTGCTCCTTGTGCGTGGTTCGGATTCCACGGTGTCTTCATTTTGTTCTACCTCCATCAACAGCCTCATCTCCACAGCCATCATCACACCTGCTGCTTGATTCCCTGATTCTTGTTTCGAATCTTTTTCTCAGCTGGAGTAGCCGAGCCACAAGATGTTTTCGCAAATCTGGGGGTCGCAGATGGAGTCATCAGCATCTCTGTTGACTTGGTTGCAACTTGCCAAGCACAAAGCTCGCCACAGATCAAAATACCAAAAATGTGTTCAACCATAGATGATGTTCCAGAAGTTGACGACATGAATAATCGGTTCTATCTTAAAATTTACATATGTGGGGCCTATACTATACGAGCAAGGAACCAGAGTATATCATGGTCGTGGAGCTCGTGCACATATAATGGCCTCTCGGACCAAGGCATCCAATGGGTCTATGCATTTCTTGAGCAGAGGGTCATCATCAGGCAAGATGCCTATGAGGTCATCGGACGCAAGAATTATCTTATTGGCCGCTCTCACAAGAAGAACCTGGAGCGATACTCGCAGTAGGTTTCTCGCGCCTTCCATGTCCCCCTTCCTGAATGCATCGACTGATGGTAGCACTGTATGCTTCATGGAGGCTTCATCTGGACAGAGTACCTCAAAACCCTGATGAACAAATGCAAACAAGAAACAGTTTAGTCATATGTTCCCAGTTGGATGAATGAAGAATATTACCAAGAAAAAATATCAAATCAAACATTTCGAGTGATGTGTTTGATGGGAAAAAAAAAATACTTCAAGGGATCTCCCTAGGATGAAATACGACAAGTCATAATGAAACTGGCAAAATATGGGTGGGCAACCAACCACAGTCCAGACGACCTGCGGTTTTCAATCTTTTATGACTGAGCTTTCAGACAAAGCGAGGTATCATGAAAAGTGACAGGGAAAAAAATCTGACCACCCATCGATGACGTAGGAGCTGAGCTGTCTAATTTGTGGAGAATACATATATAGTGATGTGGAAATTGTCATATAGGAACTTTAAAACAAAGGGCTTGCAACTTGCTTCTACTAGAATGCCTGAGCAGAGCACAAAGGGCAAAAACACAGTTCCTTTCAACATCCTGCTACTTCATTTTTCAAGATATATGAACAAGCAAAGCGTAGGCTAAACAGGATCAAGCCCGATTAAAATCAAAAGCCAACATCAATACATCTTATATTTACATAAATAGGAGAAGTAGATTATCATTAAGTATACAACAAGTGATGAAAAAGCAGCAGTTTACCTGGCTCTCCAGCTTGTCTAGATAACACTTCCTAGCCAATGTATTGTCAGTAGCCAGAACTCCTACACAGACATTACTTCCATATTCAACAGGTTTCAAGTTTGCAGCTTGGAGCTCCTTTACAACACAATCACCAACATGGAGGAACGGAACCGAGCAACCCTGTGAAATCTCATCATGCCAGGCATGTAAGAACTGGCATGGCATAGCAATGCAGCATGCTCCAGATTGCTCCAAGAAGAGCCTCTTCTGCCTTAACTTCCCAAGAGCAATACTACACTCAGTAGTGACCCGGCTTCCAGATGCCAACAACTCTTTCTTGATGAGCGGATCATTGCAGATGAGGAATGGAGGTGCCTCTTCTCTGTCTCTAATACCCCAACACACAAACTTCTCTAAAAATCTGAGAGAGGAAGTAGAAGATGCCCCCATTACTCCAGCTGTACCTGATGGATGACAACTCGTAATGTAAAGTCCACTTCTTGAAGCTGAGGAACTCTCATCTAAATTCTTTGGTTCGGAGGGATCAACAGCATGGTCAGTCTTGAGGACAATCGGTGACGGTCTTGCGCGTGAAGACTGGGACCTACACGAGGCCCATCTTCTTCTTGAACCACCCACGAGATGCAGCGAGTTAGATAAGGAGCAACGAGGATATATGGCTACGCTCCTGCAGGAACAGGTTCTGAATCATTGCGCAACAGCTGCAGCATTCTAAATACACACAGTGACTAAGCGACAGTAAACACAAAGCTGAATTTCGAGAGGTAGCATGCAGAAACTGACCTCTGCAAAGACATCTGAACCACGGGAGGCGAGGCCTGTGAAGTTTGAACACCAGAGTCTAGTGACAGTGTGTAGGGAGCCTGGCGAAGGATGCAAGCGGATAGGCAGAGCTGGAATTGGAGGACTCTCCCTCTTCTTCCCAGAAGCAGATGAGTATAGTGGAAGCTGCATGTATTTTTTTTGGTGGAAGGGCCTTAGATCTTAACAGCTATTTAGTAAACAAGGAAAACATCAAAACACATGTATTACTCGGACTGGCTAGCGATACTAATCATTATGACAGTAAGAAAGAGGGAATAGACAGAGAGGAATCTCAATTATTGAACTGGACTGAAGATGGAGTTTGTTTTGTCTTTTATGAGGAGGGCTCTAAAGTCTAACCAAGAGGAAGCACTGTGGAAGATTGTGACTGGTCACTTGGAAACCGCCTCACATCTCAACCAAAGAAGGTTATCTCTTTAGCTCACGGCAAACATCAACTTCTATCTCCCTACGCATTGCTGGCTTCTGAAGATTCACCATCAGGCTTCAGCTGTTAAAAGGGGTAGTAAGAAAAAACTACAGCTCCAGTTTTTCACCTGCGGAAGAGCAACAAAGGAAGCATACAAAATATGGACAAATCCCAAAGGACAATGCTCACATGACACTGGGGCTCACCTCATCTCCTTCCATGTGCTCTCATCATCTGCCAGACATCAGCAGAGAACAAGAGACAGGGCAACAAGAGCCACTTGAAGTTGCATACTTGCATATGCAACCTTGCCGTTGTTGCACCATACAACCGCACAAATGCTAGGATAGTATTGCTGCGAATGATGGACCACCTTGTAAAAAGTGTAACCACTGGCGTCCTCGTTTGCTCACTTCAATCTCTATGATTGATGTTTATCAGCTAGCTGTTCTGAACTATTTCTATCATTACTCCAAATATCATGACCTCAAAAAAAATCCAAACACAGAAGAATGACAACTGATCCAGAATCTGTCGAGAAATTTCAACTTTGAATCCTTGTGAGAAGATGACCCTATTGCAATCTTATTGGACACATTAAAAAGCTGATTGAGTACATTCCTGCCTAAACAGCAGAACTATGGGGAGAAACAAAGATTCAGCTGTTTTTGGTCAACATTACAGATGGCATGACCATGTGGACTTACAATGGAGAAAAGTGAATGTTACAGTATTGAAAGTAAGATAGACCAAAAACATCTTCAGGTCATCCTCGAACCCATCTTTAGCCCATAAATAGTGGAAATAAATTACAAGGATTGAAGTTGTACCAATAGGGTCTACTTCAGTTTTGACTTGGCAGAGCTTTTCAGAGGCTTTGCGATAGAAACAGGGGGGCTACTTCTTGCCGTCTTCTTTACATTGTAAGTTATTGACATAAATGCACAGATCAGTGCAATCAAAATGGTTGGATAGACATAAGTTGATTGTGTTGGATCACTGTTCACTGGTTTCCCAAATAGCGCTTCTTTCACTAGACCCCAGATAACCAAAAGGGTACCGAACAAAGTCATCCGCCCTGGATTGATGATGCCAACAAGTGCTCCAGCAACACAGAAGTAGCTTCCCGCAAGTATCTGATTGAGAAGAGAGACAATTATGTTAAAGACTAAGAGTTCATACAAGCATTGTTCCAGAAAGAGTTGTAGATTAGTTATCAGAAAAAGTACCTCTAGACGCTGGAGATCAATTACTGCAGAAGCATTTTTGGCTTCTGATAGGTTGTACATGTCAAACAGGTCACTCCACCTTGGAAATGTCTTACTTTTAGTTAGGCTGCTCACAATAGCTCCAGGGTAGAGCATAGCCTTCACAACAGCTGGTGGGAATATCTCATTTGAGACCAACTGAGATGACGTGACTTGAATTGGTGTTGTGCATGTACCAGCCCTACAAGGGACCCTGAAATACCAGAAGCAAGCAAATCCTACTTAGCATATTATGCTCATGCTCATAAAATTACTTCCAACTCTTCTTCTAGTCCCTCAATCAACCCTTATACACTATGACCATCTCGAACCACGCAGGAGATATAAACTAAGACCATGCAAACGATCAACATAAGGGTTCAGGAGTGAAAACGAATAGTAAAACTAGGTTATTGTATGCTTAGAGGTATCATAAAATATATGAAAAGAAAGGAGATGATTATATGAATTTCAAACAAATATGTTTGTAGAAGATAAATAATTCCATCAACATATAAGAAACTGAAACACAGGTCTACATCAGTTACTCAAGAATACCAGTAAGGCCTTGTTTGGATCCAAATGGCAAATGGCAAAAGAGCAAAAGTTTTGCCCTTTTTTTGCCATTTGGATCCAAACACCTCCTAGTAAAACGGCAAATGCTACAGTAATTATTTGCTAATCATGGATTAATTAGGCTTAATAAATTCATCTCGTCGTTTAGTCCTCATCTATGTAATTAGTTTTTTAATTAGACTATATTTAATACTTCTAACTAGCGTCCAAACATCTGATGTGACAAGGGCAAAAATTTTTCCCTAGGATCCAAACAGGCCCTAAACTTCAGAGCAAGTACATTGCTAGGGAAAGAAACAGAAAAATCCAGCATATTCAAGTTGAGGGTTCCTAGAATTAACTGCTGCCTGCCACTGCCAGAACCTGGAGAAAACATTTTTGATATTTACTCTTCAGTTTGGCCACGGCAACTACCTCTTTGGAGCCTTGGACTAAAATGCACTAAGTTTGGCTCCAATGTAGATACTTTAAAGTGTCATCTTAAATTTCTTCATATATATAACGACCTTCTTTTCACATTATGGGAATGTGCATTGTCAACTTCAAATAATATATGAATTCTAGATTATAAATGACCAATATGCTGAGTGCAGGAATGATAGATTGCATAGAATGCGTGGGATTGTATTGCATTTAAGCCCTCAGGCCGGTATATATAGGAGTACAAGATTCGAGGGGTAAGACTCCTCCCCAGATACATACAGTGGCCTTAGACTTACGATATTTAATACTACCAATAGTACTCTAACACTGGGCGATAAAGCATGCATCAAGGGCAATCTCTCATGGCAGGTACCATCTGTAGTCACAAGTTATACACCATAAGATGGATCTCTTTTTGCTGATTTGACATTTTTTTACCGCAAGCAGACTGTATCAATAACCTTTCTCCCCATACTTTTTTTTGCAACCATACACTAACATGTACAAAAATTGAACCAAGTCTGCTTGGAACACATCAAGTCAGAAGCAAAATAGTCATGAACTCATGATTCTGTCATAATAAATCACAACCCAGTCTCCCATCCAAATGGCCTACAGAAACTTTGATCAGGCTAAAATCCTGTCAATCCAAAAACTGTAGCGTCCTAAGGTTTCCAACCGACCAGCCCTGAAGCAGTGAAGTGTACTTGGCTACTTGCCAAGATATAATCACATTGCTTGCCTTCCCCACCAGTATAAGCACTAGGACGTTTTTGTTGGTTCATGAAAGTTGATGGTGCTTTTTCATAGGATGGTAGTAAATGATGGTGCAAGGCTGGGAAAAGCAGAATAATCAAGCATATATATCTTTCAATCTGGACATGCTATAGCCTCTTTGGTGCTTGGAGTGGAAGGCACTCAAACACAGATATCTTAAGATGGTTATCTTAAGTTTGTTAAATCATACTTTATTGCATTTTATGTTATTTACTCATAGGTGGGGATGTTTGAATTATCAATTTACAATAATGTACCAATCATATACAATTTACCAGGTACCTTTTGTAGTCATACGTATGTTTCATGTGCATGCACCTTTTGTATTCTCAAGTTCTACAGCATAATATATATATTGATTTGACAGTTTTTCGCATGCAGAGTCAATCAATATCCTTTTTTCCCCATGCTTCTCTTCTATTCTATTGCAACAATACCTAAACAGAATCTGCAGGCAGTCTGATGTTTATATGCATACAAATTCAAACATTTTAAATATTGAAGGGGTACTCACAATTCAAGATGGATGGAGTTTAGTCATATGTTTTGTATTGTGTGAACAATAGACATTAGGCCTATTATTTCAATGAAAAAGACTAAGCGACAGCTTGGTTCAAAAGTTGGTTTGAAGTCTGGGAAACTCTTTCTGATTCCGTCGCATAAAAAGATGATCTAGCAGAATGTCATCTGAAGAGTAGATATCCCCAGGTTGGCTTTTCCTGGATTCTTGAAGTAGCTTACGGAAACTTTGAGTGGCTTAAAACCCTGTAAATCCAGAAACTACTGCATCTTAAGGTTTAGCATGTCGGTTGGTAAATGTAAGGTGACTACACTTATTGCTATTTTCACAATGGGAGAAGTCCATTTTTGGTCATCAAACTCTTACCAGAGTCAAAATTTGGCCACAACTTGAAAACCAGGACCCTTTGGCCACTGCACTGATAAAACCAGACAAATTTGGCCACGTAGTTTCAAAGGCGGTTTCTACTTTTCTAGAAATAATAAAATTTGACCACTGCACTGATAAAATACTGGTTTCATCTCCAAAATTCATAAGTAATGCATTTACAAGTGGAATAATATTATCTATTTCTTAGTGTTCTTTGGAGTTATTTGAATCATATTTATTCCTATAACCAGTAGCAAATTGCAACATGCGGCCGCTTGCCGTCCTTTAGATGGCAATCACAGCCAGCGCCAACAGAAATTTATGGCTACTATGCGCTAAGGTTTATAGCACCCCCGATGAGGACCACACAACAGTACAGGCGCGAGTACTAATGATGAGTGACAGTGAGTAAACAATGGATCTAGCACCAAAACGTAAGCACGTCCAAAGATCATAACTGAGAATTGGACAGTTTACAGAGAAAGAAAATGATCTGGTCGATTATTGGACGTCGCGTAGATGGGAGAGGAACGTGCCAGTGGGATTCATTGCCAACCTGAAGAGCGGGATCTGAAGGATGATGAGGATGAAGTAGGCGCGGGAGGCGTAGAAGGAGATCCGGCGGCTCGTCCAGCCGCCGCCCACCCGCCGGCGCTGCACCTCGACCGCCGCCGGCCCAGCCGGTGTCGGCGCCGACGAGCTCGGCCTCGCCTCCACCGCCGCCGCCGCCGCCCTCTCTCTCCTCGTCGGTGGCGCCATGAGTCGGCTACACAGACGGCTTCCTGCTGCTTTTGTTACCAAACCATGGTTGTGACGATCCAAGCGAGAAACAAGGCTTCAGCCGTTCAATGGATGTGATTAAGGCAAAATTAGCCCGGAGACACTAAAAAATGTGGCTTTTGCTACGTACCATTGAAAAACTTTTTATTTGCTGATAGACATTAAAAAAATGTAGCAATTAGCCGTAAAACGTTACAATTTTTATGGTGGTTGGAAAAAAATGAGAACAGTTTATCAAGCGAGATCTAACGGTAGTACGGAACCGGAAACAGACGGTACCAAATAGGTAGGCCCAAAACAAAAAACGGTAGACCCAGTACCAATAATTATTTTAATTTTATAATTTTCGATACATAATTCGGCCATAAAAAATAAAATGCCTGGTTTCGCCTATTACCGTCTGGTTCCCTCTGGTTCCGTTCCAACCACTGTATAAAACGTCTAGTAAAACATTAGTATTTAAATTAGACGCTACAGCAAATGACTACCTTACCCTTCCATTTCTTGACCGGAACCTTTTGGTCGCCCGACGACCCCACGCCTGCTGGCTGCTCAACCTAGCGGCCACCAAACCCGCCCCGCACATATCGGCGACCCCTTCCTCCCACTGCTGCACCTGTCATATCGTTAACGGGAGAGAGTACCCAGATGAGAAAATATTATTATATAAGTTACAACGTCTAGAAGTAAATTGACATTGAATTGTAGTGTTTTCTAGTAAAGATATCTTATTTTAGTGGTACGGCGCAAAAGCCACGTGTAAGTTGGCCAGTTTTGCCCTAGATTAATGGATCGAATTGTCTCCTCAAGTATCTGATTGGTAAAAATTATTTTGGGAGAAAAGTCCATAATAAGATAATAGTAAAATCAAATGTTCCTATTAAACATCGCTATATGTTTTAAGAAAAAACCAGTTAAAATGCACCCATATTCCATTACCTTTTTGCATTCGGTTAGGTTGATCAACTCTCAAAGCGCATTTTTGGGTTCATCAAATTTTTAATTGGTTCACCGCAGGTCCATATCTCTTCGTTTTATGTTTTATTTTTCATTTAGCCACTTAACACTTTCTTTCTTCTCCCACCTAGCTTCCTCGTCGTCCTCTTCCCTCGCCTCCAATGCCTCCCCAACCCATGGGCGCCACCGATCATCGACCACCTTCACCTACCTCGTCGGTGCTGCATCGTCGTCGCCGCCTGCTCATGTTGCTCCTCCTCGGGCACCTTCCCATGGTAGTGGCCTCGCTCCTGGCTGCGGGTAGCCGCGTGCGTGCGGTGAAGGGGTCGTAGGCGCTAGGGCCGTGCTACCGCCGCCAAACTAATCGCAGGCCGGCGCGCGGGTGCGGATGCAGCCATCGGATGCGGGTGGGTGTTGCGCTGGGATGGCGGCGCGCAAGGCGCAGCGCGCGGTCCGAGTTGGTGGGCCTTCGGTCCTAGCAACACGGCCATTGCGCGGTCTATAGCGCCGCAGTGGCATGGAGAGGTTGAACGTTGCGTTGGGGCACCCCGCCAGGCTAACATTCGCGTCGCGCGTAGAGCACCACGCAGGGCACGACCTCCCGCGCCTCGCTGCTGCCGTGCACGCCGTCGTGGCCAGGGCCTCGCGACGCCAAGGGCCTCCCTGCTAACACCTTGGCGCTCACAGCTACCGTCATTGTGGCCTCTACCTTCGTGATGAAGGCGAAAAGCGCTGCCCCGCATAGTCGTTGGCCCATGGAGGAGGAGGAGGCGAGAGCCACGTGCTGGTCTATGTCGAGGGCGGCAAGGGCGATGGGGAGGACGCACGTGGCAGGCGGCGAGGGCGGCTGTGTCCGGCCGACGTAGAGGGATGCACGCACATCTGATGGGGAGAAGGTGCACGTGGCTGCGGTGCTGCCGGTGTGGAGGGTGCACACGACTGGCGTCAAGGGCGCTCATGTCTGAGGCAAGGGCTCTGCGCAGCCGATGGCGATGTCCCCATGTCATCGAGCAGCGCCCCCTATCACGGCTGATACCCACCATGTAGGCCACTAAAGGCGGCGGCTGTGCTCCGCTGCGTCGTCCAGCGGAGGCAGGGGCACCCGACGGCGTGGGTTACTGGAGGGAAGGAGGAGGCGGCAAGGCAGTATAGAAGAAGGGCACATGTGAATTGTTGAAAAGAATTCTATGGAGCTAAATGAAAAACACAACGTAATACAAGGGGTATGGACCTGCGGTGAACCACTTAAAAACGTTGATGGACCTAGGAATGCACTTCGAGAGTTGATGGACCTAAGCGACACAACGCTAAAAGATAATGGACTATGGGTGCATTTTTCTCAAAAACACTTTATAAAAATGACATTGTTAGCTCAACTTGCCACTTTACTATTTACATAGCCTCTCTCACCCCACTTTTTTTATAGACATCACACCATGGTCCGCCTCCACCTTCACAATGTGGCACACCATGCTCCACCTCTATCTCTATGCTTGTTAACTCCATCTCTACACAAAAGGAGGTGTCAAGGATGATAGGAACAAGGAAGTATTGCCGCCAATAGTGATGTCCAAGGAGAAGGGACTTGCACGACATTGGTGGCTTCGCTGACAGGAGAGGAGGCGATGAGTCAGCGATACACTAAGAGAAGGGGTGTCAGGTCAAAAAAATTGCCACAATACGCAAAATCATCTTTGTGAGTAAGTTAACTAGTTTAATGGGGTTCAATTTTCGATCTCAGGACCAAATAAAAACTCAAAAGTGGCCATGAGTTTCGAGAAACAAAGATGAGGGACTCGAGTGGATTGAATCTGGTCTTTGCTCCTAGCCATGATGAGCGCTTGTCAACACTAAAGTCATGTCGAGTGTACTGGCAGGCACTTCAAGAGTCTACTTGGAGGAAAAGCCCTCTCAATCGAATGGACTGAGAGGTAGTACCAGGGTGGACTTGTTGTGTCGAAGCCCTACCGAGTGGACTAGCAGGTGGCCCAGAGTGCACTTGGATCCAGGCTCGGCTCTAGAGTGGTCTTGGTGTGTCAAAACCCTATCGATTGGACTAATAGGTGGCCTAGAGTGCACTTGGATCTATGCCCGGCTCCAGAGTGGACTCGGAGTCAGGCAAGAATTGGTGGAGCTTAAAATCACTACCGTGGAGGAAGCCCATGATCGTTTCCCGATTCCATCGTCAAAACCGAGGCCCAAGATAATTTCTTGGTTCGAGTGTTAAAACTAAGGGTCAAGGATTGTTTCCGATTCCATCACCAAACTAGAGTTACCCCAAAGGGTTGTATTATTGGACAGGTGGAGGTTATCGAGAGATTGCGTTGAGCCTAAATGACTAAAGACTTCGTTGTGCCCATCCAATTGAGCTTTAAGACAGTTTGTTTTTAGCCCAACATTTGTAAGGTTAATTGCAAAATAGACATCTAGAGTTTAGGGTTAAATCTTGTGCTATAAATAAGACCCTAGGTATGTCCTAGGGTTTACTTCTCTTAGCAACCCTTAGGATTAACCTCCAGCATTGTACTTCACGAGAGAGAGCCCTCAAATCTAGATCTAAGCTCTGTAATTATTGGGTAGGACCGTAGGAGAGAGTGGCCTGTTGAGGCTTGATCTCATCCGTAATCTTCTAATCTTGAGACCCTTTGGGCCAATCAATAGATGGCTATTGCTGCTACATCTTGTGTGATCTAGTTCTTTTTCCTCCTTGCCTTTGGTTCTTGTATGAAACTCTTAGCTTTTGGGTGTTTCTTGTTGCCATGGGTTGAATCCCTCTTGTATTAAGGTTATGGCTTGCTATTAAGTTGTGGAATTGATCTAACCTTGTGATAAACTTCCATGAATCCACGAGCAAGTCAAAACTTAAGCTTTTGCAAAAACTAGTGAAATCTTCCCCTTCTCGTGAGATCTGAAGTTCCCGAGCAATCCTTGATCTTTTTTTAGTTAGTTGTCTGGATTGCTTCATGATTGATCTAAGATAGTGCTTGCAAAATTTTATGAGGTTTTACGAAGGTTTGATCAAATTTGGTCATTTCTATCTAAGTTTCGGGTTTGTTATAGACCACACCGGACAAGCCAATAGGACACCGGACAAGCTGGTGGGCCCTAAAAGGATCAAGCCTGTTCCCAGTGCCTCTCCTAGCCACGTGTTGGCTCCCTAGTGGACCGCGCCGCCGTCCCGTGTTCTGGCCACCGCACCGGATCCCCTGCCGCCAACTAGATCCGTCGGATTATCTGCGGCCGCAAACCCGTAGCCCATCGTGTGTCGCCCGATCTATCCATTTAGAGAGCGCCACCTCACTGCTACCAATGCGTTTCTGCAGAGAGGCCCCTGGGCTCTTCGGGATTTAACCTGCAGTCCATCCAAACAGCAGCAGGCTCCTGTTTTAACAGTTTAAACCTCAGTTTCCAAAAAGTATTTACAACCAAGCCCTTGCAACCTTCAAAAGTTCATATCTCCTCCGTTTTAAATCTATTTTCAGCGATTCTTGCGCCTATGAGTTCATAACATCATGTACAATAGTGTAACAAACCTTTTATCTTCTATTTGAATGATATGGTGTATTGTTTCTTATAGTTTGTATTTGTTTGCTTGTATGTATGTACATGTGTGCTTGTGTGGTGCTCCGACGAACGTATAGATGTTGATATCTTCGCAAGATCTCAAGAGCAACTCAAGATCAACATCCAGAAGACTTTGAGCAGTGACATTAAAGGAAGGCAAGTATAACTTGAACAACACCCAATAACATTTAATCATTGCATGTGCATGTGTTAAACTTGTTTGCCCATAAGGATCCTACCTTAGCTACTTTTATCCGATATTTACCTTTTGGGATGCATGTGGTTAAGTTGTGCTAGGTGCAGTGCGAACTCATGTCCTTTTGTTAATTAATTTTGATTAGTGATTCTATGTAGTATGAGGGCCCGTTTGGTAGAGCTCCCAGTGATTCGAATTCTCTGTTAGAAGTGATTCTGTGGCTGAAAGTGATTCTCTAATGAATCCATAGTTTTAAATTCCATAGAATGTTTGACTATGTGTTGAGAGTGAATCAGGAGAAGCAGCTTTTTTCAGCTCCCAGCTCCCGGTTCATTTTGGAGAATCACTTCACAGAATTCACTCCGGGAGTGATTCTCAGAAAACTGTTGTTTGGCAGAGCTCTGCAGATTCACTCCGTAGAATCTAGGAGCGGAGCTCTGCCAAACAGGGCCTGATTGTTGAGCTTGACCCTCTGTGCTGCGGTGTTTGAGTGGTTCATGTCTCATTTAAAAGCTTGTTTTTTTAGCAACATGGTTTAGGGGGCTTGAGCAATGTGCTTAGTGCTTTTGTTGGCTTCTCTCCGTAAGGATCTGTTCGCAGAGCGACCATGTGGGCTAACTGCGCTACCACAAGGCTAGGATGGGGCAGTCATGACTCACTAATTAGATGCTCTAGTTTGTTAGCCGCTTACCGAAAGGCGCAAGAGGGGTCCTGCTTGGAATAGTAGCTCGCCCTGCTAAGGTGGTGCATTGGTTTATTCATTTGGTTTTTAGTCGCCACATGGAGGGGAGTGCTATGTCCCGATATTGGGTGAAACCTGTAGCGGGTTGCTAACTTATTATGGGAACTTTGTAAAGGCCTTGTAGTGTGCTTATATTGGGTGAAACCTATAGCGGGTTGCTAACTTATTGTGGGATCTTTGTAAAGGCCTTGTAGTGTGCTTGCTAGTCATCTCATCTAAGGCAATGTGATGAACTCCTAGCGTAGCTCACGACTTGTGGGCCTCTCGAGAGTGTAAAACTGATATATCAGTCATGCTCACGGTTATGACTTGCCCGAACCCTCCTATTGATTAGTGGATCTTGGTGGTGATTTGAGATGATGGTTCTATATCAATAATGTTGAATAATTTCTTATGCAATATCTTTATGGTTAATGGTTTATCTACTCATCTTTAGTAAATAGATGTTAATCAAACTTTTTCAATTAAAAGCTCATGCAGTCATGTCAGCTAACCTTAGAGCCTCATGGTTCGTGTTGTACTTGTTGAGTACGAGTGGGTGTACTTACTCTTGTTCCTTTACTTTTATCCTTGTTGAGAGAAAAATTCCAACCTCTGCTCAGATGACGAAGGCATAAAGGAGTACAACTAAAGGTTCATGGAGTTCTAGGCGAGCGACCCACCGTTGGTTTCCCTGTGGACGGTTCAGAATGATAGTTCCGCTTCCGCTACTCTATGTTAAAGACTTAATGTCTTAATGTATATGTTGCTTAAACGGTATGTAATAAAGCATGTTGTGTGATATCACAATGATTTGTCTCTGTATGTGTGAGATTAAATCTTGGCACACATATGGATTTGCTCTGGTTTTGTCTTTTGAAAACCAGGGTGTGACAAAGTGATAAAGCATGTTCTGTGATATCACAATGATTTGTCTCTATGTGTGAGATTAGATCCTGGCACACATGGATTTGTTCTGGTTTTGTCTTTTGAAAACCAGGGTGTGACTGTTGTTAACTACTCCTTGTAACACTTTGTTGACTTCATCAAGTGTTTCATTGAGCTCTTTGATTTCTTGTGTTTGCTCAATGTGAGACTCCTTTTATCATCTATCTCCATCACTAGTAGCTTGTTGGTTGATGTGAGCTTTTCATTGCTTGCTTCAAGACTCACAATCTCCATTTGCATTTCCTCAAACTTGCCATGATCATAGCTTGTCACAAGCTCATTGCACTTGCTCATGAGGTTCTTCTTCTCAATCTTTGCCTTATCTAGCTTTGCACTCAACTTGATAATTGACTTCTTTTGTTCTTAGACTAAACTAGTGTTGACAACGGAATTTGGCCATCCCTGTTAATGGGACAAAATCGGCTTTGGGCTAAAGAGAAGCTGTCCAAGGAAGCGACGGCGGATGGTAAAACAGGCCATTGGGTCTTGTATCGTGGATTAAAGATTAGCTAAAAGAGTCCAGTTTAGGTCAGTTAGGGTTTGTAGCTTAATTATGGAAAGGCAGGCTTGCCGCCCGAGTCTCCGGACTATAAATATGTACCCTTATTATCGAAATAAAGTTGACGACATACGTTCATCAAGCAGCGGTTGTCTCCACATCCCCTCGACGCATCGCCACCTCTAGCGACTAGAGTTTTAGGTAATCGTCATGCTGCCTTAACAATTTATTTCGTTATAGGCATTATGACGTTAGTCGCCTGGCAAATCGTGTACTGAAGTGTTTTTTATGGCACGGTTTGCTAGTTACCATGATGAATCTCGCGATAAGCTTAGCTTAGCGCGAGATCCATTAGTTATCTCGATGAATCTCATGTCAAGCCTAGCTCGGTATGAGATCCATCATGTGTATGAGCCGATATGCTTGCACGTCGGCTCATGCACAACTTGCTGTTATGCTAATATCTTCTGTGATGCATGCTATCACGCTGCTGGTTTGTTATTAGATTAGCATATCGCAAGGCTCGAGGCATAGATTAGATCTGTTCTTATAGCTTTATCTAAAGATCATGTGTTATTAGGAAGATCCGATGATACCCTGCCTTGCCTTTTGTCGTTTTATCAAAGATGCATCTGCTTTCATATATTTCCTATATAATCTTTGGTATAATAATAGATTTAAGGCATGTTTGACGTTCATCTGGATGTTTTAACCGACTAGAATAGATCTAGCCGTGTTTCCTCCTCCTTTACATAAGTACTTTTATATATTATGTCTGGATATACTATTGGTACGATAGCAGGGCCTTGCCGACGAAGAAGATCCGATCCAGGATGAGCCGATCCGAGCGATCCGGCTAGTATTTAACGTTTAATCTGTTTTGTCTGCTTGTACAGGGAAGACAAGAACCAACCAACGCTATTACCACCACCACAACCTCCCTGGCTAGGTCATAAGCCAGGTGGCACGCCCGACTAACACCGAGCCAAAGACGATCGGCTGATCCGTTCAGCTGATCATGGGTCGCAGCAAGAA
This sequence comes from Paspalum notatum, assembly GCA_022530915.1. Taxonomy (NCBI): domain Eukaryota; kingdom Viridiplantae; phylum Streptophyta; class Magnoliopsida; order Poales; family Poaceae; genus Paspalum; species Paspalum notatum. The sequence continues at coordinate 20,546,571 of CM039686.1, forward strand.
GGAGCGATCCCTACGATCCACATACATCTCCCGGCCCTATTGTGTGAAGCTCTCCAGGGTGCTACCTGTCGGTTTCCTAGTGCAACACATTTTTGGCACGCCCGGTGGGACACAGATCTCAACACAGGCATGGCTGCCAAAGGACGCAGCATCGGCGTCGATGAGAGCGTCGAGGAATACGTCCCCATCGACAAACCCGAGGATCTTCCTGAAGTTCACCAAAGGTGCTATGCTGAGATCATGGATGAGCTCAAGGCTAAAGTCCTCGCCATGTACGGGAAGTCTCGCCACGACGGCATCATGTTACGTGGGCATCCCTCGTCGCTTCTCGACGAAGTCGACCTCATGACCCCCTCACAGCGGTGCACTAAAGTGCTTCGCGAGGAGATACACAGGATCACCGCGCACGCGTTGATCAGATAGTCCGAGGCAGTCATAAACCGCATGGATAATATCGTGGTCAAGACGGTCAGAGCAGCGTTGGCCGGTGAGCCCCTTCACATCACCGGCCCCGAGTTGAACGGCCACGTTGGAGAAGCCATGTTCTACTCCAGACCGTTCACTCCAATTCGCATCGAGGTATAGGGGGATAATATCACAGAGCTTGTCATGCATCCTCCGCGTGATAAACTCCCTCTGGAGACCAAGGTATACTCGACTCCACCCTTTGTCGTACCTGACGGTTTCTTATGCCAGATGAGGTATCGTCAGCTGGAAGAAGGAGAAGCACCTCCTCCCCCGTACCCTAACCCAATCCTCATCAACTCACCACGAGGGCCAAAGCAAAGTCCGCCGGAAGCCAGGCCTACGCACGGAGCGGTTCCACACGGAGCGGCAAAGACGGCGGACTAGGAGGTGATTGATTGGCAAAACTCTTACGGGACCGGGCCGATCCATAGCGATCAGGCCGTGTATATCACAGGAGCGGGCCTTGACATGTCTCGGAAAGACCTTTTTGAGATTTTGAAGAGCTAGTACGTCATTACACCTCTGCGGGGTGCCGTCACCTACGCGAAGCCGTATCCGGAAGTGTATGATCATCTTGAGGCGCCCCCCAAGTTCAAGATCCCTGACTTAACCAAGTTCAGTGGCAATGACGGGGCTAGTACCGTGGAGCACGTCAGCCGGTATCTCGCACAGCTGGGGATTGCATCAAGGGCCGAACATATGAAAATTCGGCTGTTTTATCTATCATTAACCGGGACAGCTTTCGGTTGGTATACTACGTTGGCCCCTGGATCCATTACTACTTGGAAGCAAACTGGAGGAGAGTTTCCATGCGTAGTTCTTTTCTGGATCTGATGAAGCTACGTTCACGGACCTGAATAAAATCCACCAACTCCCAGGGGAACCAGTTCACAAGTACATCCAACGGTTCCGTGAGTTAAGGAACCGATGCTACTCTCTCCATCTTGATGAGAGGATCCTGGCCCAAATAGCATACAACGGGCTGAACAAGGCCGTCAAGACAATATACGGGCCGACCGATTTCGATTCCATCGGCCATTTAGTATCAAAAGTCTCTGCTTATGAGCGAATCTATCCAGAGGTTTTGCAGGAAAGGCAAAGACGGAGTATCGGCTATATTCAGACCGAGGAAGACGACGCCTTAGATGATGCCGATGCCTACCTTGTTCAGTGGGTAAGGACCAATAAGCCTCTGTAGTGCCAGTGGGTGAAACAGCCTGAACCCATCCCAGGCTATGACTTCGACGTCTCAAAGACCGAAGCCATGTTTGACATGCTCGTCAAGGAAAAGCTGCTGGTGCCACTCCCTAGGCATCAAACCCCTACGACCGAGGAGATGCGTGGCCGCAAGTACTGCAAGTGGCATAACAAGCTGGACGGACACAATACGGGTGACTGCAGGGTTCTATGGTCTGAAATCCAGAAGGCCATCAAGCAAGGAAGACTGGTTTTTGCTCGCGCTCCGATGAAAATAGACATGACGCCTTTCCCAGTCAACACCGTCTACGCTGCGAGTCCGTTGCCTGACGAGTGCTACTCGGAATTCGTATCTGAGTCGATGTGCCGTGCGCGCTTGGGCAGGGCTATTTCTACAGGCAAGATCCTGCACCGGGGCAATCAAGATCAGTATCCCCATCTCCTCCGAGGTTCTACTGCGTCAATCAACATGGTTCATGCATCCAAGGACGAGAAGGGAAAGGCCAAGGTGGATCCTCTTGATGACATCCCTCTAGAATTTAGGGCTGAAGAGCATACTTCGGTCAAAACGGTTCAGAGGAATCGGCGATGCCGCCCCAACTCGGGAGTGTTGATTGGCATGTACACACGCCATCATCAGCGGAACGAGAAGCGGCGTCGAGCTGAAGAGGAGGAAGCCTACCATCGCGAACGTCGCCGTCATCTTGAAGAACGAAGTCGCCAAGACCGATGGCGCGAGGAACCGTGCCGCGAGGAACAGCGGCGGTACAAAGCACGCCGTGATGCCATGAACCGCGAGGAGCATTGGCGCTGCCCCTATTTTCACTTCTGCTGGACGCAAGGTATGGAGAGACTCCCCACCCTTGATGATTGTCTAGAATGTTTCGACCGCAGGAGTCGCCATGGCAAGGCGTCCGTGTTCGAACGCCTGGAACGCGCACCATCACCATGACGGTATCGCACGGCCTCGCCACACCGTCGCCGGGACCCTACTCCTCCGCCACGACGTCCTCCGTCTCCGCCACCAAAGCGGCGATCCACGTCTCCTCCGCCGGCGCGCTCACCCTCTCCAGCAAAGAAGGATGACCCAAAGGACGTTCGACGTCGCTTAAAGTGCCACCTGGCGATGTGGTGCTCTAAGGGTTTGACAAAGACGCAAAAGCACAAGGTTCAGCGCTTACGCAGCCTAGAACAGGCCGAAGAGGAGTATCTTCGGTAGCTCAAGAAGATTGGGGGCATCATGCAGATTCCAAGCTTACGCCCCGAACGTAATCTCATTTGGAAGCGGAAGCCCCAACCCGATGTTACTGAGACATTGACAAAGTCGGCATCAGCTGAGCCGGCTAAACAAGACGCACGAGAAGGTTCGTCGTGCAGGGTCAGCGATGACTCATCCAATGACGATGACGATATTCAGGACGAAGTCAACGAGGTGATTAAGAAGGCCGCAATAGGGATGAACATGGTCTTCTATCTCCCTGAAGATTTTCGTCCTCCCAGCAGCGAACAGATGGCCGAGTCAATGCCGCAGCTCAGCCTCGGCCCCGCTGTTGCGATTTTCAAAAAGCCGATCGACAAGAAGTATCAGCACCTTAAGCCTCTCTACGTGAAGGGTTTCATCAATGGCAAGCCAGTTGGCGAGATGCTCGTCGATGCGGGCGCGACTGTCAACATCATGCCGTACTCCTTGTGCTGCAAGATTGGAAGGTCTGTTGAAGATCTTGTGAAGACCAACGTCACCCTCAACGACATCAAGGGTGAGGACCGAAAGAGCGACCTAGAGGGGAAGGGGGTGAATAGGTCGACACCTAAAAACCTGTGACACCCAAAACCCTCTCTTCTCACCCGTGTAAGATCATGTAGCTAGGACAAGCTAACACTAAGACACGTCGAGGAAAGCACTACGGAAGCACTACACAGCACTCACGCAAACGTCGAGAGAAAACGACGCAAAACGAGCCTAGAACCGCCGGGAGCAGGAGCCACCGGACAGTCCAATGCCAACCCACCGGACAGTCCGACGGCACCACCATCGGACGGTAAAGACTGAGGGCTTGACCCTCGAGTCCAACCCACCGGACAGTCCGGTGCACCATCGGACAAAACGGTGCACCACCGGACAGTCCGACACCAAGCCGTCGGACAGTCCGGTGCCACCCACCGGACGAAATGGGCTGGGGGCTTGACCCTCAAGCAGCACCGCCTGACAGTCCGGTGGCTGCTAAAAGCCTGAGAGGCCGAGCCTCGTAGACTCCGCCCAGGCAAAACCCTAGGCCACCGGACAGTCCGGTGGTATGAAACAGGTAAGCCCGAGAGGAGAAAACAACCAGAGAATCCTCAAAATCGATCCAAATCTTGATCAAATGGACTCCAAACTTCACCAAACTTTTCAAGGGCTTTGTCTAGGCCATGGAGATGCTTTCTCAACAGATCAAGCCCTAGGCTTAAGTCTTTCTTCACGGATTTGACTTGTCCCCGAAGTGAAGTCCACTTGCCAAGAACAAAAGAGGAGGGGGCTGCTCATGGATTCAAAGATTGGGCAACACAACCACAATCAGAACCACATCCTAGCAGTCCAAAACACCGGCAATAAAAAGATCTTGCTCTTGCCCAAAGCCAAACACACAAAAAGGCAAGAAAATGAAGATCAAAAGCCAATCAAGAGAGGGGGAAGGAAAAACACTCAAAGGGCTGCATGAAATCCATCAATTGATAGCCTCAAAGAGGTCTTAGATCCAGATTACAAGATGAATCACGTTCACCAAGCAGCCACCCTCATCCTACCCACTTTTTGTGAAGGCTAGATCACTCAAACCTCACTAATCCTTGATGCTCTTGCTTGGAGACCTAAAACCTAGGGTTTTCTAAACCCTAAGCACAAATCAACCCGCTAAAAGAGGGAGATTAGACAGCCATCTCCCTTATTTATACTACAAGACTCATTCTAGGCTGTTTTGGAAACAGCCCCCTAAGATATAGACACAGTTACACTAAAATGCCTGTAGAGACCAGAAAAGACGCAGGAAACTCAGATGAATGGCCATGATGGAGTCCTTGATCTTCTTTGGCTCGAAGTAATCTCCCGATGTCCTCCACGTGGTCAGTAGCTCATTCCTTTGGATAACTACCAGTTTTGGGATACCGGCAACTAGCCCATGGTTTTGACGGTGGAACAAGGAAACGATTGTTGGGCCTCCACTTGAGTGATTTTATGGCTCACGACACCATCCCGCACCCACGGTCGCACTTGTGGGCCGAGCCTAACTTGGGCCTCCACCCAAGCCACCTGCCAGTCCACTCGGTAGGGATTTTGTCACGCCAAGTCCACTCTGGCGCCGCCTCTCAGTCCACTCGAGAGGGCTTCTCCTCCAGGTCACACTTAGGAGGTGCTTGCTCATCCATCAGCAAGTCTTCAGTGTTGACAAGCTCTCATCATAGCCAGGACAAAAGACCAGACTCGGTACACTTGAGTCCCTCAAAGGGAACTTCATCCCAGGTCAAAGGGGTCCTTAATATCGAGCTAACAGTTGGTCACAAGACGCTGAATACTTCCTTTTTCGTGGTCGATGATCATGGTCCTTACTCGGCTCTCATTGGCCGAGACTGGATTCATGCCAACTGCTGCGTGCCTTCCTCAATGCACCAATGTTTGATCTAGTGGGACGGCGACAACATCGAGGTGGTGCCCGCGGACGACTCTCACAGCGTTGCGCAATCATCTACATCAGACGAAGCAGAGTGTTTGTCGGACAGGCAGGAGTTGAACTGAAGTTTCATAGAAGAGGCAAAAAATGTGATCACGCCGGTTCTGGCAATCAGCATTCACTTGTAGACAGTAGGCTGCTTCAGCCGACAGCATTGGCTGATCTTCATCGGCTAGTAGATGCGTGGCGTATCTGCGGACGCACGAGCGGTACTGGCCAATCTGCGCGATCGGCCCCAAAAAATTTGTAATCATATTTTTTGTAACAGTTCTGAATTGGCCAATCTGGGTGATTGGTTGCAAAACATCAATTTAATTTATACTTCTTCAAACAAAGATGTTTTGTCATGCGATAATCAACTGCCCGATGATGAGGAAAAGCCTAAGATCGCACCTCCCCACCCATCTCCGGCATCATCAAGCTCTACTCAGGAATTTGCCGAGGAGGGTAAACTCGATTTTGGTTTTACTCCTTCTGATGAGCTTGAAGCGGTTGACAACGGCCTAGGCGATCGTCCTAGGCTAACATGGGTAAGTAAGAAGCTTGACCCAGAATTTAGGACTAAATTGGTAGAACTGCTTAGGGAGTTTCCCGATTGTTTTGCCTGGGAGTACCATGAGATGCCTGGTCTTGATCGATCTATCGTCGAACATCGGTTACCAACAAAGCCTAGGTTTCGGGCGTTGCACAACACCCAGAAAGATCGATGCAAAGATTGTAGATACGGTCAAGGAGGAGATAGAGAAGATGATTCATGCAGGGTTTATTCGTCCTTGCCGATACGCCACCTGGATATCGAGCATTGTTCCTATGTGGAAGAAAAATGGGAAGCTTAGGATCTGTATTGATTTTAGAGATTTGAACAGAGCTACCCTAAAGGATGAGTATCCCATGCCTATTGCCGAATCACTTGTTGATGTTGCAGCCGGCCATAAAATGATGAGCTTCCTTGATGGTAATGTTGTGTATAACCAGATATTCATGACCGAAGAGGACGTCTACAAAACAGCTTTTCGTTGCCATCAAGGTTTATTCGAGTTCGTGGTTATGACTTTCGGCTTGCGTAATGCTGGAGCTACTTACCAGCGAGCCATGAACTATATTTTCCACGACTTAATCGGCCGGCTTGTGGAGGTTTATATCGACGACGTGGTGGTGACATCGGTTTTACAAGAAAATCATTTAGCCGATCTTCGCCAAGTTCTCGAGCGCACTTAGAAGCACGGGATGAGGATGAATCCAGATAAGTGCGCGTTTGGTGTCACAGCTGGCCAATTTCTTGGTTTTATGATCCATGAAAGAGGGATTGAAATTGGCTCAAAGAATAAAGATGCCATCGAGACGATGGTGCCGCCAAAAACCAAGAACGAGTTTCAGAAGCTGATTGGCAAAATTAATTATATCAGGAGGTTCAATCCTAATTTGTCTGCCAAGCTTGAAGTAATCATGCCATTGATCAGGACGCAAAAGAGCGAAGAATTCATATGGGGGGCTGATCAACAGCTGGCGTTTGATAATTTGAAGAAGTACCTAACAACGCCACCAGTGATGGAGCCACCTCGTCTTGATGTTCCGTTTATCGTTTATCTCTCGACTGACGAGACAACCATCAGCTCTGTGCTGATTCAAGAAGTCGATGGGAAGGAGCGGGTTGTCTACTACCTGAGCCGACACATGTTTGACGTAGAAACCAGGTACTCTAAGATTTAGCGTTTATGCTTACGTTTGTACTTTATATGCACCAAACTACGACATTACTTGCTTAATGCTGAAACTTGGGTAGTATGTAAAGCCAATATTATTAAGCATATGCTGTCAGCCCCTATCCTTAAAGGGAGGCTCGGCAAATGGATGTTTGCTCTCTTAGAGTTTGATGTCAGGTACAAACTAGCCAGGGCTGTGAAAGGCCAAGCATTAGCGGATCTTATTACTGAACGATCGGCTCCACAACAAAATTTTGTCAGCATATTGTCTTGGGCTCTGTTCTTTGATGGTTCTGCGTGTGACGCTGGCTGCGGTGTTGGGCTTCTTATTATCTCCCCTCAGAGGGCACAATATGAATTTGCTTTTCGCCTCAGTGAGCGACGCACTAACAACCAGACAGAGCATGAAGCTTTGTGCAAGTGCCTTGAGTTGTTGCTAGAAGCAGGAACCGAAGTAGTGGAAGCTTTCGGCGATTCCAGGGTTGCCATCAATCAGTCGATGGAGGATTTTAATTGTGCCAGTGATTTATTATATCCTTATCTCCTGCGTTGTCAAGAATTGATGGCGAAGTTCAGATTTGTTCGACTAACATGGATACCAAGGTAGAACAACCTTGAAGCCAACAAGCTAGCACAAATAGCTTCTGGATACGCGGAACAAGATGATAGCGTGTGTGTTGACGCCATGCCGATTGATACAAACGACTGGAGAGCCGATCTCCTCAATTACTTGAGGGAACCGGCTTGAGGGGGGGGGCAGATGAGAAGACAAGACATCGTGCTGTGAAACACGTGCTTATTGGTGATGAACTATACTTCAGGACCATGGAAGGGCTATTGTTAAAATGCTTGGGACCGACAGAAGCACTTAAAGTTATGCACGATGTCCATGAGGGAGTGTGCGGTACCCACCAATCGGCTCATAAAATGAAGTGGCTGATTAGGAGGTCAGGGTATTATTGGCCAACCATGTTGGAGGATTGCTTCAAATACTATAAAGGTTGCTAAGAGTGTCAGAGGTTTGGGGCCGTCCAGATGGCGCCGGTTGGACCGTTGAATCCTATTGTCAAGCCATGGCCATTTAGAGGCTGGGGCATGGATATGATTGGACAAGTTAATCCTCCGACCAGCAAGGGACACAAGTGCATCCTGGTTGCCACTGATTACTTTACCAAATGGGTGGAGGCCGTACCAATGAAGTGTAGGACCGAGACGTGCGACTAGAGGGGGGTGAATAGGAGCACTTGAAAACTCAAACTCAAACCCCCACCTCAGTGCAAAACGGAAACAACGCCCACAACGAAACTAGACACCGTCCACTGAGAGGATACGTATCTAGCTCGCAACACGTGCTTGGTACCGTCCACTGAACAGATACGTACCAAGCACCAAGCGGAAGCAAACACTCAAACGGCTAAGAACAAGAGTGCAAAAGGAACCAACTCCGGAGAACTGCAAATTTCAGACAGACACGGCTGGAAAGAGAAATCTCAAAACCCCTCAAAAAAACCTCCAAAAAATCCCCTAAAATTACCACACCTTCACAAGGCAATAGGGAACAACTTCAAAAAATTTCAGGCCAATTGGAGCAAGTTGTGACCACCGCACTGTCCGATGGTTAACCACTGGACTGTCCGGTGGTTACAACCTAACACTCCAAAAAGATTCGAATCAAAACCCTATCAAACCAACTCCAAAAATTATGAAATTTTTACTGAAAGTTAATAAGGGGACAAGGAACAACTTCACAAATTTTTAGCTCAATTGGACAAGGAATAAAATTCCTAGAGCCACCACCGGACTGTCCGGTGGTTAAAAACTGACAGACTAACATGAAAAGAAAAATACCAAAACCAGGTCAAAACACCTCCAAATGATCTGAAATTTTTATGGGAGCTTTATGATTCACTGATAAAGAGCTCCACAAAATTTCAGCCCAAAATTCGAAGGTTTGACCCCTAAACCAAACAAGACATGAAAGAGGACAGAACCAGCAGGAAAACTGGACAGTAGGAAACTTCACACAAAAGCAATCCGAAACTTGACCAAACCTTCTCCAAACATCACGAAAATTGGCACAGGCTATCCTAGCCCCATTCCAAAACTATTCCCAAAAGATCTATGGAAAAAGATCACAGGATTAGTGGGAATTTCAGATCTCGTGAAGAGGTGAATATTTGGGCAAGAAAGGGAAAAGCTCAAGAACAACTTGCTCGTGGCAATCCTTCGGGATTGAGATGTTCTAAGACGTAATCTCCACGTCCTTGCAAGTCCAAAACACAAGAAAAACACAGGATTCAACCTTGCCCAAAACAAACACCCAAAAGGTCAAGGATTGAAGCCAAAAACCAAAGAGAACAAAGGGAGGAGAAGCATACAAAGTTGCTGCACGAAACCACTTCGATTATGAGCCTCAAAAGAGGTTTTAGGTCAGATTACAATGAAGGATTTCATCCCAAGCAAACACCCTCACCTTCCCTCTTGATTTGGAGGCTAGATCTCACCCTAACCCTCCTAAACTTGGAGCTCAAAGCTTGGGGACGAAAATTACACAAAGCAAATATCGGGGACGCCCTAACCCTCACCTTCCCAAGCAAACCAGCTCTTAGGCTATTTATACACCGGTTCAGTTTTGGCATTTTTACACATAGATCCCTAACAGTAGAAACGCCCGGAGGGGCTAAAACAGAAAAGAACCCGAAATATCGGGGACGGACGACCACGATGAAGACTTGATCTTCTTAGCTTCCACGCAATCTTCAGATGTCCTTCACGTGGCCAATAGTCCAATCCGCCTTTGCACCCCCGGTTTTGAAGTCAGAAACCGGGAAACTTTAGGAAGTCTCCGTCTGGGCCGGACTTGGCCCATCTTCTCTATCTTGGCGAGTCGTGGCCCAACTCACCAAGCCTTGAGTAGCTTGGGTGGCGGTTTTGAGCCGAAGCCGCCAAAGCCTCCCTCGCACGCCTTCGTGCCATGCACTCGGTTTGGAGCACCACGGTGGCACCCGGCTTCTCCAGTCCATCGGAGTTGCCTCGCGGTCCATCGGAGGGCTTACACCACCGTTGCCGATCCGCCTCTCCGTGTACCGACCTCCCATGGCCGACCGATGCCGAGCATTGCCTCCGGTCCATCGAGGTCTTCATCATCTACCTCCAGTCCATCGGAGGGCTTGAGCTCGTTGACAATCACTCATCACACCGGGAGAGCAATGAGGCCGGTCCATTGGCTCTCAATCTCCCCCTTGATGAGTGCATTGTCAACACCTTCAATCTGTAACCTGAAATAGAACAAAGACAAGAGAAAAGCGTAAAACCGAAAAAGAAAGAAAGAAAGAAAGAAGTTGCTCAAAATGCCCAAGAACCAAATACAAGCAAAGAAATAGGGCACAATGAGACAACAAAAGAAAGTAAAGCATCGGCTCCTCAAGACAGAGGCAAAAGGCTCAACGCACCGATGCAAAGAGCATGCTAAAAGCTCAACTCCCCTGAAATGCATCCTCACAAATGCAAAATGAGTGCAAAGCTCCCCCTCAACTAAATCTCTCCTGAGTTCTCCCCCTTGTCCATATTTTTAAAAAAAATTTCTTGGAGAAATACACTAATCTCTCTCCAAATTTCTCCCCCTTGTTGACAATGGACACATCAAGGGTTCCTTGAACTCAACTCCCCCTGAACTAGATAACTCCCCCTCAAAATATGCCATGAAATGCAAGGAGTACAACTGAAAGATCTCAGAGGGGATAAAAAAGCTAGTAATCACAAGTTCTAGCATACAGAGCAAGTGAGGGCAAGGAAGCATACAACAAGTTCAAATGAATCTATCTTACACATATCAAGAGTAAGCTTGTTTTTCAGGGTTAATGAGAAAAAAGCATCACCAACATGAATAGCACCTAGCAAGATAGGCATGAACAACAAAATGCTAGCAATGCATACAAGGTGTGCTACTCTCAACCAAAGCATATACAACTAGCCATAAGCATTTTAAAGACTTACAAATTTTAGATTTAGACATTTGTATTCATAAGCAAGTTCTTTTTGTGCCAGGGGTTATTTACTTGTCTTTTGCCACTTCTTACCAACCAATGCCAAGCCTAGGTTATATAACCATCAGAAGCTTAAGACAAGGTTTTGGTCATACACAGTCTAGTCCAAGTTCATGCCAAGGTACAAAGGCAAGCTGTCTCGAACTAGATCAGTGAGACAAGCAAACCCACCTGGATCTTTCTCAATTCAGCACATAAGACACCACTTGTAAGCATTTTGATTCAGATTTCAATTTAAGCAAAGTGTCATAAAAGCTTAGGCATAATCATAGTAAAGGCATACAACTAGTATATCCAGGTATAAAAAGATAGCATAGCATTCAACATTCCTACACATGCTAGGTAGCCAAATCAAGTGGTGAGTTTTTGATTTGCAAAGAATAAAATGACTTAGCTCACAATTAGTATTCAACAGACTCAAGAGAGCTTAGCCAACCATGATCAAACATGCATCTGTACAATCTAGCACAAGCAAGTACTAACTCATCATTCCAAAAGAGCTCTAGTACTAGTGAAGTGAAAATGCAAATGATACAATGCGATGCATGATATGATACAATATGCAAAAGAAGCAAAGAGAAATAAAAGCAAAATAAAAGCAAATTCTAGACTATAGAAGCTATTCCTTACTAAAAGGAATAGCGTATTATCCCTGACTAAAAGGGATAGCACACTCCAAGCTCACCTCTCAAGCTCACAAAAGCGCCAAACTCTAAAGGCTTGGTAAAGATATCGGCCAACTGGTTTTCAGACGCTACGTGGCCTAAGTCTATGTCCCCCTTCTCATAGCGATCTCTCAGAAAGTGAAACCTCACGTCTATGTGTTTGGTTCTAGAGTGCAAGACGGGGTTCTTAGCTACAGAAATAGCAGAAGTAGAATCAACTAGAAGAGAGATTTTTCAAACCTAAGGCCGAAATCACTAAGGGTGGCTTTTATCCACAAAAGCTGGGAGCAGCTACTAGCAGCAGCTATATACTCTGCTTCTGTGGTAGACAAGGATACGCTAGCTTGCTTGCTAGAGGACCAAGAGACAAGAGAGGTTCCTAAGAGTTGGCATGTGCCGGAGGTTGACTTGCGATCAATCCGGCAGCCAGCATGGTCAGCATCTGAGAACCCTCTAAGAGAGAGAGAAGAACCCGAGGAATACCAAAGACCAAGCTCAGGAGTGAATTTCAGATACGTGAAAATGCGCTTCACCGCTTGACGGTAAGAAGTCCTAGGTGAAGCCTGGTAGCGCGCACAGAGGCAGACCGCGAACTAAATGTCCGGCCTGGTCGCCGTCAGGTACAGAAGTGAGCCGATCATCCCTCGAAATTCCTTCTGGTCCACCGCCTCCCCATCTTCATCAGTATCGAGCGCCGTGTTTGTACTCATGGGAGTTGTCATGGGCTTGGAGTCACCCATCTCAAACTTCTTGAGTATGTCTCTCGTATACTTGGCTTGATGGATGAAGGTTCCTTCGAGGCCTAGCTTGATCTGCAGCCCGAGAAAGAACTGGAGCTCACCCATAAGACTCATCTCAAATTCCCTGCTCATCTGTTCAGCAAAACTAGACACCAAAGCGTGAGATGAACCACCAAAGATTATGTCATCAACATATATCTAAACTATTAGGGTGTCACCGCCACGACTCAACAAAAACAAGGTCTTGCCTACTGAACCCATCACAAACCCAGACTTGAGCAGGAAACTCTTCAACCTAGCATACCAAGCTCTAGGAGCCTGCTTCAGACCATACAGGGCTTTCCTCAACTTATACACCCGGTCTGGAAATCTAGCACTCTCAAAGCCAGGAGGTTGTCTCACATATACCTCCTCCTCTATGAACCCGTTCAGAAAAGCAGACTTGACATCCATTTGCTGCAGTTTGAAGCTTTTAGAGACCGCAAAGGCAAGCAAAATCCTAATGGCTTCCAAACGAGCTACAAGGGCGAAGGTCTCCTCATAATCTATACCCTCCTTCTGACAGAAACCCTGGGCTACCAATCTAGCTTTGTTCCTCACAACCATCCCATCCTCACCCTGTTTGTTCTTGAAAACCCACTTGGTACCTATAGGGCGACAGTTTGGTGGAGGTTCAACTAAATCCCAGACATGGTTTCTCTCAAAGTTCTCCAACTCCTCATGCATGACGTTCACCTAGTTAGGATCAGATAATGCATGTGACACATCCCGGGGCTCAAAAGAAGCAACATATGCAGAGTGGGAGAAAAAGGCTAGAGAGTTAACCGAAGAGCGTGTGACACGCTGGTGAATATCTCCAATCATCCTGTGTGGAGGGTGATCCCGCTGGACCTGCCGAGATGGTACAATCTCGGAGGTCACCTCCCCTGCGTCCTCAGCGGGTCCAGCCTCTGCATGAGCTTGCTGTCGAGGGAGTGAGGAGGAAGCCGTGGGCAAGGGTCCTCCTTCATCATCTGAGCTCGTAGCAGAGGGGGCAGGAGCTGCAGCCGGTGCAGTGGCTCCTGCATCACCATCATTAACTGCACCTTCCTCATCCTCAAAGATGGGGGTGCCTTCTTCATCATCACCTGAAAACTCAAAGGCAGGGGTTGTGCAGGGCATAGTTTCATCAAAAGAAACCTCACAAGTCTCAACAACTTGCTTGGCCTCTAAAATCCACACACGAAAAGCCCTAGAACTAGAAGCATACCCCAGAAAAATCCCATCCAAACAACGAGACTCAAACTTGTCCGAATGCCCCGCCTTCTTCAGCACAAAGCACCTGCAGCCAAACGCTCGCAAATGCTTGACGCTGGGTTGCCTACCAAACCGAAGTTCATACGAGGTCTTCCCAAGGAAAGCTCGCAAGAAAATTCGGTTCGCAATGTAACAGGCCGTATTCACTGCCTCAGCCCAAAAGCGCCTCGGAGTCCTATGCTCATTGAGCATCGCCAGTGCCATCTCAACAAGTGTGCGGTTCTTGCGTTTCACAGCACCGTTCTGCGGAGGGGTATATGGAGAAGAAAACTGGTGTTCAAGACCTAGGTCACGACAGAAGTTTTCGAAACGAGAATTTCTGAATTCTCCGCCATTGTCACTGCGGATAGCCCTCATGGCCTTATGACTCTCGTTTCTCAACCTCAGTACCAGATCCCAAACAAAACCAAACGCCTCATCCTTAAACTCCATGAAAAATACCCACAAGAACAGCGAAAAATCGTCCACAACGACAAGCACGTACCACTTCCCACTAACCGACGCTACCCGAGCGGGACCTACTGTATCCATATGGAGTAGCTCACCCGGATAGGAGGTCATAACCTGAGACACAGGAATGTGAGAGGCGGCAACCATCTTGCCATGACGACAGTGGTGGCAAACTAAGTCCTTCTCAGCTCTCAATTTGGGCAATCCTCGGATTAGGCCCATTGAACTTAACCTGACTAGCAGATCAAAGCTCAAGTGACCAAGTCTCCTATGCCACTTCCATATATCAGCAGAAGGACTAGCAACCAAACAGCGCGTAGGGCCAGAAACAGATGTGAGGTCGACCCTAAAAACCTGACCAAAAGGTAGCAAAGAGCAAACAAGGGTCTCCTCAGCATCAAGAACGCAGCACGCACCTTTCTTAAAACGAACCTCAAATCCTTCATCGAGAAGTTGCGAAACAGAAACCAAATTGAACCCCAAATTCCGGACAAAGGCAACTTCCTTTAGGGAAAGCTTAGCAGAGAGCGAAACAGAACCAATACCCATCACTTTACCTTGACCATTATCCCTGAATGTGATGTACTCCTTGGTGCTTATGGGGTTGAGGCTGGAGAACCACTTGCGGTGCCCTGACATGTGCCTAGAGCAACCGGAGTCCATGATCCATACGTCCTCCATGCCTCGATCCTGCAAAGTCAAGTAAAGCGACGGTAAGCAAACGGTTCGGAACTGGGGTTAGTCCCAAAACTGATGTACCAGTGCCGAGCCATCTGCTCAAAAGTGGGGTAATCACAATCAAAGAAATCATCACGACGATCAGGGTAACCACGACCTCCAAAGCATGAACCCTCGAAAGCTCCCTCAAAGCCTCGGTCACGAGGTACATAGCCGTGCTGAAAACAACTAGGAGCTCGGCTGGTGAAGCGTCTCTCACCACCAGGAGCAGGAGCCTGAAAGCCGCCTCCTCTCTCACCACCGGCAAAGCGGTCTCTCATCTCACCGCGGTGGAAAGGATCTTGCCTACCACCCTGGTAGAACTGATCTTGGTTCCCCCCAAGCTGTCTCCTGCCTCTCAACCTGCTTCCTCCAGAAGCAAAACTCCTCTAGGTGGCCATTCCGCTGGCAAAACTCACAGTGGTAGACAGGCCTCCTAGGAACTGGGTTAGGCTGGGACTTGGGCTTAGGTGGTGTGGCCTTGGGTGGCTCAGGCTGCTAGACTGACTTCTTGCCCTTAGGCATAAGCTCTTCCTCAACAATCTTGTCCAGCTTAGCCTTAGACGGCTTGGGTGTCCAGTACTGCTTCTTTGGGGCAGCCTTGGGTGGCTAATGGTAAACCCCATCAACAGTCTCACCTGGCTGGGTAGGTGCAGTCTTGGTCTTAACCGGGGCACTCTTCTCACCCGAAGTGCTGCACTCTCCAAACCCAACACCACTTGTCTCACCCTCAGCTCTCTTGGTGCTCTCTATGATCATATCTAGTTGGGGTTGCCTCGCATATACCCAACTGAGCACCTCTCCCAACCTGTTGTTGTCATTTTGCAAAGACAACATCTCTTCCCTCAGATTCTCCAGAACCACAGTCTGGACAGCACATGTGTCACAGTCTAGGGAGGGAACCACAACAGCTTTCTCATACTTCCTAATGGTGGCATCCCTATCCATCAGCTGCATCCTAAGGGTTAGGCAGTTCTCACAAGTGTCAGTAGGTGCTGAAAGCACCTCAAAGTCAGCTCTCAACTGCTCTAACTCACTTCTCAAGGTAGGACAGACCATACACGCACCCAAAAGCGTAGGTCTAGCCCTAAGCTCCTCAAGCTCCATGAGCTGCCCCTCAAACTTCTCCTTCAGAACAGCTAGCTCTCTAGCTAGACAGGGGCAAGACTCACACTCAAGCTCTCCACTCAAAGTAGGCTCATCCAGTTTGGACTGGAGTTTGCCTAGCTCTGCCTTCAGCTCATCTATCTCCTCTACTCGCTTGGCATACCTATCTCTCTGGTCACCAAGCTCCGTCATGAAAGACTCGTAGGTAGGGCACTCAATCTCACTAGGTTGGGGTCTCACACTCCTCAACCTCTCATTCTCCTCTAAAGCCTCAGCAAGTTGGGCTTTCAACTTCTGCAGCTTCTTAGCTGCCTTCTCCAGCATCTTATCTTGGGCCTTAAGCTCCCGGCTGTTCTGCTCTAGCATCTCAAGGATTTCGGCTTGCTCAGGAGTTACCTCATCATCGGAAGAAGAGTTGCTGCCATCATCCTTGTTCTCCTTGTCCTCAAGCGCCATAGAGCAAACCGAGCTCCTCTTGTCCTTGTTCTTGCGCCTGGACTTGGTGGAGATGAAGCACAAGCCAGCTAGACCGCCTTGATCGTTCCTCTTGTCCTTCCTGTACGTGATCTCCTCATTGCTTGAGCTCGACGAGGATGAAGAGGAAGAAGATCCGCTGCTGCAGAACCCGATCTCGGCGAAGAAGGCCTTGTCCCGCTTCCGGTTGTCCTTCTGGTAGCTCTTGAAAGCCTTCCGAAAGTTCTTCTTGCCGAAGGGGCACTTGCCGGAGCTGTGCTTGCTGGAGTGGTGCTTGTCAAAGCTTGCCTTGCCGGGGTGGTACTTGTCGAAGTCGCGGGAGTAGCTCTTGCCCTTCTTGTAGTAGTCGTTCTTGTTGGGGCACTCGGCGATGAAGTGGCCGACCTCTCCGCACTCGAAGCACTTGGGCCGCTCTCCCCTCTTCTTGCTCATTCGGTTATCATAGGCGCGCTGAAAGCGACTAGACACCAGACACAACTCATCATCCCCAAGCGTCGCTAGCTGCTCCTCTGTAACAGACATCAAAGCAGAAAACGAGAAGTTGTGTAACATGGGGTTAGTGATAGACTCACTTGAGGGGGTAGCCAAGGCCAGACTCTTGGAACCTGTACAAGCGAGGGAATCCCTCATCTTGTAATCTACCTCGGTGGCCTTGAGCTTACTATAGAGCGCATCTACTCCAATCGTATCATACCCTGCCGACTCAATGATTGAGTTCACCTTGATCTCCCATATTTTTCTGTCCAAAGCATACAGCAACTTGACAGCTTGCTGATGATTGGTATATGGGAGGGCAGCGGAGGCAGAGTTGACACGCAACTTGTTGATGATCGACTGAAAGCGACCAAACAAGTCGTCTACCGACTCTCCCGGCTTCTGGACGAAATTCTCATATTCGCGCCGGTAAGTCTCCACAAGCCTAGCCTTAATCGTCGCAGTACCCTCATGGTGTGCACTAAGCAGTGACCGTATCTCACGCGCAATCTTAAGGTGACTCACTCTCTCATAATCCATAGGACCAAGCCCGGAGAAGAGAAAGTTAACAGCCTTGGCATTCGCCTCATGCTGAGCCACGATATCCTGCGTAGTACGCTCAGCGACTGGAAGCACCACAAAAATTGTACTCTGAGTAGCATCCCATATGTCCTGATTCTGGCTAACAAGAAATGCCTCCATCCTACCCTTCCAGTAGGGATAGCCATCGGAGCCAAGGACGAGAATTTTCCCAGAGTAAGTCATAGTCGCTACGGTTTCTTCACCGGTTAAGGTATGGGAAACCTAACCGGCTCTGATACCACTTGTAGGACCGAGACGTGCGACTAGAGGGGGGGTGAATAGGAGCACTTGAAAACTCAAACTCAAACCCCCACCTCAGTGCAAAACGGAAACAACGCCCACAACGAAACTAGACACCGTCCACTGAGAGGATACGTATCTAGCTCGCAACACGTGCTTGGTACCGTCCACTGAACAGATACGTACCAAGCACCAAGCGGAAGCAAACACTCAAACGGCTAAGAACAAGAGTGCAAAAGGAACCAACTCCGGAGAACTGCAAATTTCAGACAGACAGGGCTGCAAAGAGAAATCTCAAAACCCCTCAAAAAAAGCTCCAAAAAATCCCCCAAAATTAGCACACCTTCACAAGGCAATAGGGAACAAGTCCAGAAAATTTTAGGCCAATTGGAGAAAGTTGTGACCACCGGACTGTCCGGTGGTTAACCACCGGACTGTCCGGTGCTTACAGCCTGACACTCCAAAAAGATTCGAATCAAAACCCTAACAAACCAACTCCAAAAATTATGAAATTTTTACTGGAAGTTAACAAGGGGCCAAGGAATAATTCCACAAATTTTCAGCTCAATTGGACAATGAATAAAATTCTTAGAGCCACCGGACCGTCTGGTGGTTTACCACCAGACTGTCCGGTGGTTAAAACTGACAGACTAACCTGAAAAGAAAAATACCAAAACCAGGTCAAAACACCTCCAAATGATCTGAAATTTCTATGGGAGCTTTATGATTCACTGATAAAGAGCTCCACAAAATTTCAGTCCAAAATTCGAAGGTTTGACCACTAAACCAAACAAGACTTGACAGAGGACAGAACCAGCAGGAAAACTGGACAACAGGTAACTTCACACAAAAGCAATCCGAAACTTGACCAAACCTTCTCCAAACATCACGAAAATTGGCACAGGCTATCCTATATGCCCCATTCCAAAACTATTTCCAGAAGATCTATGGAAAAAGATCACGGGATTAGTGGGAGTTTCAGATCTCGTGAAGAGGTGAATATTTGGGCAAGAAAGGAAAAAGCTCAAGAACAAATTGCTCGTGGCAATCCTTTGGGATTGAGATGTTCTAAGACATAATCTCCACGTCCTTGCAAGTCCAAAACACAAGGAAAACATAGGATTCAACCTTGCCCAAAACAAACACCCAAAAGGCCAAGGATTGAAGCCAAAAACCAAAGAGAACAAAGGGAGGAGAAGCACACAAAGTTGCTGCACAAAACCACTTCGATTATGAGCCTCAAAAGAGGTTTTAGGTCAGATTACAACGAAGGATTTCGTCCCAAGCAACCACCCTCACCTTCCCTCTTGATTTGGAGGCTAGATCTCACCCTAACTCTCCTAAACTTGGAGCTCAAAGCTTGAGGACAAAAATTACACAAAGCAAATGAAAACCTAGCTGCCAAGACTCCCTCTAATGACCAGCTCTTAGGCTATTTATACACCGGTTCAGTTTTGGTATTTTTACACATAGATCCCTAACACTAGAAACTCTCGGAGGGGCTAAAACAGAAAAGAACCCGAAATATCGGGGACAGACGACCACGATGAAGACTTGATCTTCTTAGCTTCCACGCAATCTTCAGATGTCCTCCACGTGGCCAATAGTCCAATCCGCCTTTGCACCCCCGGTTTTGAAGTCAGAAACCGGAAAACTTTAGGAAGTCTACGTCTGGGCCGGACTTGGCCCATCTTCTCTATCTTGGCGAGTCGTGGCCCAACTCACCAAGCCTTGGGTAGCTTGGGTGGCAGTTTCGAGCCGAAGCCGCCAAAGCCTCCCTCGCACGCCTTCGTGCCATGCACTCGGGTTGGAGCACCACAGTGGCACCCGGCTTCTCCAGTCTATCGGAGTTGCCTCGCGGTCCATCGGAGGGCTTACACCACCGTTGCCGATCCGCCCCTCCGTGTACCGAGCTCCCATGGCCGACCGACGCCGAGCATTGCCTCCGGTCCATTGGAGGGCTTTTGCCTCAGTCCATCGAGGTCTTCATCATCTACCTCCAGTCCATCGGAGGGCCTCCAGTCCATCGGAGGGCTTGAGCTCGTTGACAATCACTCATCACACCAGGAGAGCAATGAGGCTGGTCCATTGGCTCTCATGAAGAACGTCACGGCCAAAGATGTGGTGAACTTTGTCAAATAGCATATCATCTACCGGTTTGGCATCCCACAAACTATCACCACGGATCAAGGGACTGTCTTTTTGGCTGAAGAATTCAAAAATTTTGCCAAAGAGATGGGTATCACGCTGCTGCAGTCGTCCCCCTACTATGCTCAGGCCAATGGACAGGCCGAGGCGTCGAACAAGAGTCTCATCAAGCTGATCAAAAGAAAAATAGACGAATATCCCAAGCAGTGGCATGATCGGCTTGCGGAGGCATTATGGGCATATAGGATGTCATGCCATGGGGCGATTAAGTGCACTCCATATCAGTTAGTGTATGGCCAGGAGGCTGTTATGCCATGGGAGGTTAACATCGGCTCCCATAGAGTTCAGTTTCAGAATGATCTGTCAGCCGATGGTTATGCGTCTCTCATGAACATCAACACAGATGATTTAACAGATCATCGGTTATGGGCTTTTGAGAAAATTAGAGACAACAAAGCCAGGGTAGCGAAGGCCTACAACAAGAAGGTGAAGCCGAAAAATTTCAAAATAGGTGATCTCGTCTAGGAGTTAGTCTTGCTAGTTGGAACAAAAGATCCAGCATTTGGAAAGTGGTCACCTAATTGGCACGGGCCCTATCGCATAGTGGAGACTGCCCCGGGCAATTCATACAGAATGGAGACGTTAGAAGGGGTCCGATTTTTCAGAAACGTCAATGGTAAATATTTGAAGAAATATTATCCTAGTCTGTGGATCGGATCTTGACTTATGTGAGAGCCGATGTGGTAACATATGGGCTGGAATAGCCGATGCCTTAATATTGCCTCTAAGGAAAATTTGACCGATGCGTTGCCATCCGGTCTTAACAGGAGCCGATGTATTAAAACATCGTCTTTAGAAAAAATACATAAGCAAATTATGAGTGGTAGGGCCAACGTGTGCCATTGGCCTTAGATAATAGCCAATGCTAGGCATCGCCTTTAGTACAAAATACAGGAAACCAAAATGTTCTTGACTGAGCTACACGCTCAGGGGGGGCACAACTGACAATGTTCGAGTAATCAGATAAATCATGTAGAGGAAGACGCTGGTAGTCTCTGAAGGTATTGGCAGACTACATTCAAAGCTTTTATTCTGACCTTATCGGTGGAATCAATGATTTGGCGATCTAGTTCGTCAGAGCCGACGATCAAGCCTTTGTTCAGCTCACGGATGCGCGCGATGCTAGCTTTGAGTGATATTGACAGTTTCTGCTTATTATCCGCAAGCATCTTCACGCTTGCATCGTTGGCTAGGATGGCTGCGTCAACCTGAGACAGCTCTTCCTCAAGGCGCTTGATTTCATTGGTTATCTTCATCCTCTTTGCATCAAGCATTTGTCTGGATGCTTTCAGTCGCACCTCTTCACTGTTGTTGTCTAGGTTTGCTGCTACGCATTCCTTGGTAATTTTGTCTTTCAGGGCCGGTTGGTTGTTGCGGGAAGCTATACGCGACACGGCAGCCAACACATTCTCGCGAAGAAATCCAAGGTGAGCTATGGGCCGAAGCATCTGCTTCAGGCTTGAGGGCAGCACGTCGATGATCTGCTCAAGGGCCGTGCGGATTCCGTCACATGCAACAACCAATTTCTGAATTAGAGCTTCCAGATGCTTGGCGATTTCCTTGAGGTTCGAGGTCACATCGGTCGTAAGAGTCGTGGGAGGGCTCTCAGTCACCAAATATTCACAGATGGTTGAAGGATCAAAGTTGAACAAGGATGCAGCGTCAAAGGTCTGGCAACAGCATGGTTAGTTCACGAACTATAGACAAAGAAGACATGCAGTTAGAAACACACATGTGGAGGGCTGACTTTCGTACTGCGAGCTTTGTCTGTCCGACCGGATGTATCCTTAGGGAAAGAACTGAGAGGTTAAGGGAAGTTCTCTTCCTCAGCTCTTTCTTGCTCCTGGCTGTGAGAGCTGTGATCTGCATATAGAAAATGGTCAGTACGACTCTCATTACTGAAGCCAAGACGAGGTGGATCTTACTAGTGATTCAGAAGAAGGGAGTTGAGCCGAGACAATGGGTTTGGGCTTGATAGCGGCTTTCTTAAACCTTGGCTGGCGAAATCCTTTGCCCTCTATCTTGCGCTTCGTCCCGGGGGATGAAAAGATGACCTTGTCGAGGGAAGGCATGTTGGCCTGGTACATAGGCAATGGCGCCTGCTGCAAGTATTTGAACGGTTGGCCTGCGTCGTCAGTAGGGACAGGTCCTGCTTGCATTTGTAAGCAAGAAATTCGGTCGTATCATAAAGCAACAATGCATAAAGAAGGCCAAATCAGATAGGAGATTACCTCTTTCGGTGTGGTTTCATGCTCTGGATCGATGGCTATAAGAGCCGATGCCACAGCATTGTGAAAAAGGTGGGGCCTCCAAAAGTTCCACCAGCGGTCGAAGCCATCGGCCGTGTACACGAATTCCATCGCGTCGGGTATGTTCAGCTCCAAGTCAGAAAAGATAGAGTACGCTTTGGTGGCTACCAAGGAGTCGGCTATATCAGCTCGGCTTTGGATTGTCTCGCGGATAATCAGGCGAGGAGAGATCTGGTTCAGGCCGAGTTGGCGAGCAGCTAGAACAGGTTGGTACGATTCATATCCTGGCTTGTTGATTCTGTTACTAGTACGCATGCTGACTGTGAGAAGACAAGGGGTAGCCACAATGTCGAATATAGCATGGGTTTCTTCATCAGTACTAAAGATTTCTAGTCTGAAGAAGGATGGCTTCGCGAATTGCTCGGATTCGGCGTATGCATTATATGCGGGGGTGGTTTGTGAGCTATAGAAACATTTATACCATTTGGCTGTTTCAACTGCATCGGTTTGGGTTATAGGCAATTGGTGCAAAGCCTAGCCAAATGAGGTACAACAGATGGATCTGCCTGAGAGGTCTGGGAAAGACTGAGACTCGAGTGATGGAAAGTCTGGAATTTCATTACGAAAGTACAGTTGACTCCAGAGCTGGACAAACCACCATGGGCTGCCTGTCTTGATACGTTGTCCAGCCAATATGCGCTGGGTGTTCAAAGAAAGATGGCGGTACAGTACGCCTAGGAAAAGCTTTCCTAAGGCGATGGTCCGGCCCTGAGCTAGCGCAGTGGCCAGGTTAAGATAATTCTTGGTCGGGGCCAGAGAAGGACCATTGAAGAGGAAATGGTCAAGCCACAGGTTCAGGAAGGCGATGTGTTCTTTCTCTGAAACTGAGCCAGAGTGTTTGTTGTGCTGGGGGATGTATTGGCTCCAATTTTGAGTACTGCTCTTCTCCACTATTCTCTTACGAGGGCATTCAGCTAGATGGAAAGGAGAAGGACAGGAGGACTGCATATCTAGCCCTAAGATCATGGCAACATCCATGAGAGTAGGTGTCATTGGGCCAGAGCCGAACAAGAAACGGTTCAGGCTATCTGACCAGAAATAGCCGATGGATCTAAGCAGGTTATCATCCTTCTCCATGGGAGAAAGAGATAGAGTCAGAGCATCGGCTATGTGGACGGTTTGCCAGGTGGAACTGTATGCACACTCAGCGCGTTTGTACCAATCAACCCACCCATCCATGGGGAATGGCAAAGCGCGGAGTTGGTCTGTCCACAGATCTAGGTCTGGATCGACATGAACGAAAGGCAGTTGTTTGGTCTCTGTTCTAACAAGATCATATGGGAGTTCATAGGATTTGGGACCTAGACTAAAAGACTTAGAATTGGCCGAGGTTGGGATCAGTATCTCATTGGCCTTGATGATTAAAGAACAAGCGCAAGGTAAAGACAATAGCTTTGTGAGTCTTAATTACAGAAAATAGTCAAGGTCTTTACCTTCAATCCAAATACGTGCCCGCAAAGAGTTTGTTCTTTTGTTGTGCTGCTCGATGCCGCCATTTTGCAAATCGCTCGAGATAGGGGGTGGTGGAAAAGTGTTCGTCAGTGGCAAGAGGAAAGAAGATGTGCTTTGGTTTGGTACATATACCTTTATGAGGTGCTGACTTGCGCGGGTTTGGAAATTTCGATCGGAGGAAGCGTGTCCTCTGGCTAATCGGCTTGTCGCGTTATGTTTGACTAAGTCAGTGAGACAAAGCCGATTCGATGTTGGCCAACAAGATGATTTTTTTACTAAAAATCGGCTAAGTAAGCAGATCGGCTTGTCACGATTGTTTTAGAGCCAATTGTGGGACTTCTCGAATCAGCGCGATGCTGCTGAGCTGATTTTCGCATTACTGAAACATAAAGGTAAAAGGGAAATCGGCAAAAGAAAGGGAACAGAGGTTTAGAAAGGGAAATTTCATTAATATACATAGCAAAATATATTTACATCCCTAAGCCGACACCACGGCTGTTAACCTCTGAAAGTTAGGGACTTTCTTCCAGAGAGCCGATGCAACGGCTAACATTAAAACCTAGGCTAATTTTACTGCCACTAAGATAGGATGCTCTAAGCATCACTATCATTAGCTGATTCTTCATCGGCTTCCTCGTCCCCACCGTCGACTTTGTCGCCGGCATCCTCACTCTCGGTGGGAGCAAGATCGGACGAGCTTTCCTCGTACTGAGCCGCGAGGTCTTCATCCTCGTTCGGGCCCTCTAGCTCAGCTTCATCGGTAGAGTACTCTGGCTCGTCGGTGTCGTTCTCCTCGTCTCTGGCCTCCTCCTCGTCCTCCTCATCGCCCTCTTCTTCATCGTCGGAGGGTGGCGTCCCCAAGCGCCTCCTCTTGGTAGGGCGCTCGGGTGACTAGTGGTCTCGAAGAGGGATCCATGGAGGGGAAGCAACCGCATCCTCGGGATCCTCGGCGCAGCCAAGGTCGATCCTCACTCCAGACGGAAGGGACGGGATGTCCTTGCCCCAGACCTTTAGCCAGGCTTTGGTGGCCTGGTGTCGGGACCGCTCCTCGTCGGCCGTTGGAACGGTTGGAGGAGCCTGATCGGCTCCTGCTGCTGACAACGGAGCAAAGCCCAGCGGTACGGCCGGGTAGGGCGGCAGCGGTGCTGGCGCATTGGCCGCCGCGCCTGGAGCAGAGACGATGGAGGGTGAAGAAGGTGGAGTGGGTGCTCATGGCCCCGTCACGGAGGGGGAAGAAGGTGGCGATGGCGGGTTGTTGCTGCCGATGGAAGACATGGCTAGAAGGGGGTTTTCTCGGCTTTTTTCTGGCTAAAGGAAGAAGAAGAGCGGATGCCGATTGGGGGGAACAGGGGAGCCCTGCCTTTTATTAACCATGAGGCGATGGAAGGCGAGGGGACGCTGTACGGGAAGCAGCAGGGTCATACGGGTCATCATGGCGGTTGCCATGGAAGACCGTTTTGCAGTGCAGGATGATGGGACATGCATGGCCAGGTTTCACACTCGTCTGGTTTTGAAATAAATAAATCTTTATTTGCCAAAACCAGGGGGCATGTGTTGACAACGGAATTTGGCCATCCCTGTTAATGTGCCAAAATCGGCTTTGGGCTAAAGAGAAGCTGTCCAAGGAAGCGACGGCGGATGGTAAAGCAGGCCATTGGGTCTTGTATCGTAGATTAAAGATTAGCTAAAAGAGTCCAGTTTAGGTCGGTTAGGGTTTGTAGCTTAATTATGGAAGGGCAGGCTTGCCGCTTGAGTCTCCGGACTATAAATATGTACCCTTATTGTCGAAATAAAGTTGATGACATACGTTCATCAAGCAGCGGTTGTCTCCACATCCCCTCGGCGCATCGCTACTTCTAGCGACTAGAGTTTCAGATAATCGTCATGCTGCCTTAACGATTTATTTCGTTATAGGCATTACGACGTTAGTCGCCTGGCAAATCGTGTACTGAAGCGTTTTTTATGGCACGGTTTGCTAGTTACCATGATGAATCTCGTGATAAGTTTAGCTTAGCGCGAGATCCATTAGTTATCCCGATGAATCTCATATCAAGTCTAGCTCAGCATGAGATCCATCATGTGTATGAGCCGATATGCTTGAACGTCGGCTCATGCACAACTTGCTGTTATGCTAATATCTTTTGTGATGCATGCTATCACGCTGGTGGTTTGTTATTAGATTAGCATATCGCAAGGCTCGAGGCATAGATTAGATCTATTCTTACAGCTTTATCAATAGATGATGTGTTATTAGGAAGATCCAATGTATACCCTGCCTTGCCTTTTGTCATTTTATCAAAGATGCATCTGCTTTCATATCTTTCCTATATAATCTTTGGTATAATAATAGATTTAAGGCATGTTTGACGTTCATCTGGATGTTTTAACCGACTAGAATAGATCTAGTCATGTTTCCTCCTCCTTTACATAAGTACTTTTATATATTATGTCTAGATATACTATTGGTAAGACAGCAGGGCCTTGCCGACGAAGAAGATCCGATCCAAGATGAGCCGATCCGAGCGATCCGGCTAGTATTTAACGTTTAATCTGTTTTGTCTGCTTGTACAGGGGAGATAGGAACCAACCAACGCTATCACCACCACCACAACCTCCCTGGCTAGGTCATAAGCCAGGTGGCACGCCCGACTAACACCGATCCAAAGACGATCGACTGATCCCGTTCAGCTGATCGTGGGTCGCAGCAAGGAGGAGCGATCCCTACGATCCACATAACCTCCCGGCCCTATTGTGTGAAGCTCTCTAGGGTGCTACCTATCGGTTTCCTGGTGCAACAACTAGCAAGTTTATCATAGGAGGGCAAGTCATCCTCATCATCGGAGGAGTCATCAAAGGTTTTTACCTTGTCGCCCTTGGCCATAAGGCGTACGCATGGAGTGGATGTAGATGTTGATGAAGCTGGTGTCGGTGTAGAGGTTGTAGCAATAGCAAGCCCGGCAACCACTTCATCTTCACTATCACTTGCATAGGATGAGGAGTTGCTTGATGTGTCCTCATCCATCATCCACTCACCAATGTAAGCTTTGCCCTTCTTCTTGAAAAATTTCTTCTTGAATTGCTTGGGGGCTTTCTTTTTGTTCTTCTTCTCATCATCACTTGACTCATCACTTGAGTCATGCTTGTAGCTTTTCTTGTCACGGCATTGGAAGGAGAGGTGGCCAAGCTTGCCACAATTGTAGCATTCCATTTCTTCAAGATTCTTCTTGGATGAAAAGAATTTCTTCTTGCTTGAGGAGTACTTGATGCCTTTCTTATCAAAGCAGCCCAAGGCACAGGTAACCTTGCGCACAAGATGAGCCACCTCATCATCACTATCATCATCTTCTTACTCATCTTCTTCTTTGTTGTCCACCACGATGATCTTCTTGGTGATGGACTTCTTCTCTTTGGATGAGCTTGCCTTGAGAGCAATATCCTTCTTCTTGGACGGTGGCTCCGCATCCGATGTGATGTTCATGTACATCTCGTGTGCATTGATCTTGCCAAGCACACCGGATGGAGTTGCCTTGGAGAGGTCGGTCAAGACCATTGATCTCCTTTACAAGCACATTGAGACGTGAATACATTTGGTTAGCATTTTCATGAGGGAACATAAGAAAATCACTTAGCTTCTTGCTAAGAGTGCTATGCCATTGCTCTCTCTCGCTTAGGGTTCCCTCATGGAGCACACAAATCTCTGCCCAAAGCTTGTGTGTGTCCTTGATAGTCCTCACGCGGTTGAAGACATCTTAAGCCACGGAAAAGAACATTATGAACTTTGGCATTCCACTTCTCGTAATTTTGCTCCGACGTTCTAGGCTTATTCTTATCGACTATCTTCAGAAAGCCGGTGATGGCGGCTTGACAAAGAAGTGGATCGACAGCTTCCAAGTAGGACTCCATACAGATCTTCCAATATGGAAAGTCCTCGCCATCGAATAAGGGCGGGGTCCTTCCCCTCTTGATATCTTGCTCAAGGCAGTGAAGCCTTAACCAATGAGCACTTGGCTCTGATACCAATTGAAAGGATCAAGATGTCCAAGAGGGGAGGTGAATTGGACTTCTAATTTCGAAACTTGAAATTAAATCCTATCGATCAAGTCCCAATTCACCCTAGTGCCTAAAAGTGTGTCTAGAATTCTACACGATACAAAATTTTTGCAACCTAGAGCCAAGCATGCAAGTCTAGGAATGTAAGTTGCGGAAAATAAATGCGGAAATAAAAAGAGCAAGATGTGACACGACAATCTTTTTCCCGAGGTATCGAGGAGTCGCGACTCCCCCTAGTCCTCGTTTGGTGCCCCTCTCAAGGCCTTGCTCTCGCGGGCTCCTTTCAAGGATCCTGGCCCCAAACCTCGCAAGGAAAGGGGTTGGCAAAGTGATTCCTGCAGGAATCAAGCTACCTCTTAACCTTCGCAAAGATCAAGCGCTCTCTTCTTGATGCTCTTCTCCACTCCGGAACGGTGAGCTCGAACCGTGAACAATACTTTCGCAAAGGCCTTCTCCCACTTCTCCCACAATCTCTGGGAAGCTCGCGGAAGGCACGACTCGCAAGCCCTTAAAATGATCGCGATCACCAAGAGTAATAAGCCTTGGTTTTCATTTGATTGAACTTCAACTCAAGAAGTTCTCTCTCTCAAGTCTCTTGCCCCAAAGTTTAAAGATTTATGTGGATTTTGGTGCTTGGGTGACCTTTGTGTGAGTGTAAGTGTTTCCTGGTCGCAAAGGTATGAAATGGAGGGAGGGGGTTTGCTTTTATACAGCAAGGCTCAAAAACTAGTCGTTATTGTATGAAACAGTTTTGAGTGCCACTATCGGACGGTCCGATGCATATAATTTTCAAATACCCCATTTTCCCATCATTGCTCAGAGACCGTCGGACGGTCCGATGGTTGGACCATCGGACGGTCCTAAACACGTTAAAGCCCAAAAACCTCAATGCGATACCTCTCTGTCTAGTTGGTCCGATGGTGGATTTAGCTCGGGAACCACCTAGAACAGACTCCTTGTCTACTCGGTCCGATGGTCAAACTATCGGACGATCCGATGGTTACTAAAACGTTGCATTTGGACCGTTAGAGATAGGAGAGAAGTTTAAGGGAGTTTCTTTTCGATGAGGGTGTGTGTGTGTTTTAGCACATTTTATGTATTTGAGCTTTAGGACTAAGATGCACTCGAGTTAGAGTAAACATTTGAGCAAAAGTCTTTCCAGCTACTCACCTCGCACTACAGGATTTCAGGACATTTTCGGCGGCCAAAAACCGCCGAAAATAAGCCAAAAACCGCCAAAAATAACTTTTCGGCGATTTTTGGCTTATTTTCGGTGGGAGCGGTCTGCCGTAGATGGGTAGCCGAAAATAGGCTTATTTTTGGCGGTTTGCCCGAAAATAAGCCGGGAGCCGGCCATTTTCGGCGGTCTGGTCGAGCCTCCGAAAATAACGCGGCGGCTTGCACCGGCCGCCGAAAATAAGCACTCTATTTTCGGCGGCTGGTCGAGGCCGCCGAATATAAGGGTATTATTTTCGGTGGCTCTGCACGGCCGCCGAAAATAATTTTGGCCGCCGAAAGTTTCCAGGATTCTTGTAGTGTCGACCCCCTTGATAGTACGGCCCATCTAAAAACTAGCAAATAAATCTCTAAGTGCCCTTCTTTTGACTTTACGACACTTAGAGCTGTTGAAGCTTGATCTTCACGCTAGAAATCCAACCTTGGGCCTTTCTTCATGAAAATTGAAGAGGGGTCTCTTTTGGTCAACCAATAAACACGATATAAAATATGAACCCTTCATGTCATGAACTCATTAATAATAAGATTAAGTTATCAGTAATCACCAAAACTTCTACCTCTTATGGTCATGTTTCTCACAGGCCTCACAGAACAAGACAGTGTGAAGCACCAGACAAGCCACTGTATTGGGGTCCGGCCTACCTTACCGGACAAGCCGACGTAGGCTAACGGAAAGCCGATAGGTTGCCGTGTCAGCTCCCTCATGGCGTCTTGGCTCATTTTTGTGTTGTCTCTTTTGGGTGTTGATTTGAGTGCTTCCACAATGGTTTCCTTGATGTGTCTGAAGGTCAGTACCAAGCTCGTTGCTACATTATCTCACGGTGCCAGAAGTTGGGGTCGAGTTTTTAGCTAGACCTATTTAGATCCCCTAGGTCACCCTTCCGATCTTTCAAAAGAAACAATGGTGTTGTACTAATGTGTAAATCTAGACCCCTAAAGTATGTAGGCGATTGAATAACAACCATTTAGATCTACTAGTAGAGATTTAAGCATGAAAGGATATGAATATTTTGGTGCTCATTGGTTAGTGATGAATGGGGCCATAATCAAATATTTCAAAAGGAAGGCATTGGATTTCATGGATATTCATCAAAGCTAAGGACTTTTAAGTCCTTAATATCATGAGGAGGAATGATACTTGGGTCAGAATAGGATATTTTAGTTTTGTAGTAGATACACTACCCCTAGGGTTCCGATCTATGTTCGTGCACGCGGTTAATGTTTCGGTTAAGCCTTCTCTTAGCCAGATCCATCTGGTCACGTGTGTAGCTTAATCAACCTAGGAACGTTGCATCGGCTAGATCATGTTTTAAGTAGGGTTTGTTTCCTTGCTATGTTGTATCAACTCACTAATCTCGCAGGGTGCAAGGAAGCCGATCCACAGAAATGCCTCAAGCCGATTCCAGCGATCCGGTTGAAATTTAATGCCGATCTGTTGTTCGTGTGTTTGCAGGGCGATTCTCCGACGCACGCGCACCCCCACCCTCCCTTGCTACGGCGGCGTACCTCCTGGTTTCTTGGTGTTTCGCTCGCCTAAGGCTGATGGCTTTTGGCGATGATAGGTGGTCAATGGCCAATGGCTTGGAGCGGCAAGGATGCATGGTGATGGAACATGCGGTGACGTTTGGATGGGTTAAGGTATGTGTGACTTTTCAGTGGCACAAGGGAAGGAGAAGGCTAATGTCTATGACCATGCGGTAGTGGACATGTAAGGCTTGGGCGACCATGTATTGGTGAAGGGTGGTCGATGCTGTGGCAGTGCCCGGCAAGGCCGTTGGCATCCAATCCTGGCTTCGGTTAATATAGTTCACAACTAGATAGGGTATGCATAGTTTTTTTTTTTTCTTTCAATTTTTGCATATGCAAACCTGCCACTAGTTTAAAGCGACAGTTCAAACTTCCATCCACAAAAAAAAAATCATAATTTGTTACTTATCAGCTCAAAATTATGTCAGGTAAGTGGGTTCGTGAAATTGGATACATTTGTGACTATTAGCCTAAAATATTGGTATGTTTTGAAATCTAGTACAAAAAATGTCTGTTAAGGAATCATTAGGCTCTGTATGAAATGGGGGCTTGGAATTCAAATATAGGATTCAGTGTAAAGTTGATCTAGAATCCTAAAAATTTCCTAGCGTAATCCATTATCCACCTCTTTGTATAAGAAAAAGTACTAGACCCACGTGACCAAGTCATGCCTTACAATGGGCCTCCCTATGGCATACAGATCTCTGCCAATCAGGAATCTTACAACGTGGACCTTGACCGTGATCACTGCACTTGGCAGACCAGAGCTGTCCCTCGGCAAAGTACACAACACCTAAGCAAACACTTCATCATTGTTTTGAGCTGTTAATTTAGTCCACAAGAATAGCACCGCGGTACGGCCCCATGTTCACCCTAGCAATTGCCACTCACAAATACTAACAATAATTCAAGTTAGATCTTCAGTTCCAAGCTCCAATATTTTACAAGTGTCGATATCGTAGAACTGGACTGACCAAACCTTTTCCTGATGGGCAATCTCATTACACAAGCTCGATCAGGATGCTAACACTTTACTTATTTTGGTCTTGAACAACATCACTATGATTTTGTCCATGGAGAAGTAGAGGAAACAGCCTCTGGAATGTGTCACGAAGGAACCGTAGCTCGTACCAACGATGCAGTGCCATGTAGGCCCATACACTTTATCAAACTCCTGTTTGGATATCAAGAAAAGTGCATTAGATGCTATACATAACAATGGCTCCTCTGAATACTACAGTACAACGTAAGAGAACATGGAGTAGCAGCAAATCAAGGTTGGTGCTGCCCAAGACCCAAGTGCAGAAAATATGCATGATGGCTATACTGATTTCAAGATACTAGCAGCTCGCTACAGACATCTTAATTGAGCAACTTGTGAAGTTGGGTTCAACAAATCACTAATATGAAAGACAAAAGGAAAGAAAGATATGGAAGAAGAAAACAATGGATGCTCTTTATAGAACACAAAAGATAGATAGATCTCAATCAGCATTCAGCTCACCTTCTTCACATCATGGGCCACTTGCCTTGAGCTGAACTTGTCCAAGCTATCATGGGATCGCTTTGCGCATCGGAAGGCATGCAGTTGCATGAATGGTGGCATGTCTGCAGCCATGACCTTCACCCCGAGCACCGAAACGACTTCTTTCATGTTGATCTCCATCTCCGGCATCGATCTCCTCCCAGGAGCAACATCAACGATCTCCCTCTGCCCCAGACCAGGCACATGCACTCTAGACTTCTCAAGGCAGCTTTCATCCTTCTCAACGTTAGCCGGATTTGGGGGCTTGTTAGGCTCAGGGGCAACAGGAGGATGCCTTGTCTCTTTTGCAGTTCCCCTCCACTTCCCACCGAACAGCCACTGATCTGCCTTTGTCCTCCTGCTGCCATGGCGGGACGCCATTGCTAAGCTTGCTAATGTAGTGTACCTGTGCTATTCAACTGGTCATTGTCTCCTCTGGACCTGTATGGGCGTTCATAACCCCCATCTATATAGCGGCGTGGAGAATGGCACACGCAAGGGGAAATGTGGAATCATCCAGGCACAAATTAATCAATGGATTATGGGTTTGGATACTCTGCAATGAGTGGGTGGGGCAAGGGACAAAATTTCTTTTCTTTGAAGAGGAAAATAAACGTAAAGAAAGCCGCAGACCATGTGCAGGTAGCCTTGTTCTGCGGCATGGTGATGGAACCCTGTATGGTGGAGAAAAGCTAGTGCATAGTAGGTGGTTAGCCGCTGCGTTAAGGCCAGATTTGAAGGATCCTAATCTCTAATCATTCTGACAGAAAGGAACCTCATGAGTCATGTCTGCAAGACTTCAACAACCTCACTAAGCCGCTCAGTTAGTATATTACAGGTGTCAGTAGGAGTTAGGGCCTAGTACTTTTGTGAGATTTCTGACAGTCCATGGCAAGCTGCTTATCCCCAGGAAATTGATTGGAAACGTTGTTATCCCACTCAATCTCCATCGCTAGGCAAGTAGGCATATATAGCACTCAATTTCATGCAGTCCAACCTATATTTGCAATTGTACATCAATCATGGGACTATGGAAATGAGACGAATCAGAGCAGTTTTGAACAGTAAGCTCTTCAATTACAGGCGAAAAAAAGTAAAAGATGCAAATGCTAAACAATTAAGAAGTCTGCCTCTTGTAGCCTGATCCAAATGTTATGTCAACGAAACCTGTTATGACGGGTGTTCAATACCAAAGAAGGAGGCAGTCCGCTAGTGGCTAAAAGGCCACCAAGTATTTGAGTTATATTAAGCTATTAGGCTTTTAAGTATTAGGCCCATTAGGGGGCAGCCCATCAGAGGCTATATATGCGTGTAATCAAACCCTTGGATAATTAAGCAAGAGCAATCTATTATTGCCGGCTTCACTCAGGGAGCCGGGAGAACCCTAGCCGCCGCTGCCCTCTGCCTCTCTCGCGCCCTCTTCTGCTCCAACGGCGCCCAGGCGCCGTGATCGTCGTCGTTCACCAGCCCCTCACCCTTACCTCCTCCGCAACGTACCCGGTAGGATCCGAAATCCTATCAAAACCACTCCTATATATGGGCACCTAGTAAGTTAGAAGTAGAAAACTCACTTTTTCTCTCTCCTCAATTACTAAAACCATAGCTCCAGTGTTAGTTTTGCTCCATCATTCCATACCTCTTGTAGCAAGGATAAACCAATCTAATTTGCATCAATTGTGTTCTCTGTACCATTTATCTTCCACAAGTCTTCATCTTTCCCTTTCGAGATGTGATTCTAAATCCTGTAGCCTACTAAATGAATGCTTTATGTCTTCCAATCAAGCACAAAAAAAAATCTCAAGAGCAAGAGCACAGATTTGAACAAGTATTGTTTTGCGTGTTATAAGTTGATGGCTATGCTTATATTGCATAATTACATTTATCATCTGAAAGGTCTTCTACATTTTCATTATCATGACCTGCAAATTAATGCCTCTGAAACTGTGGTCCAAGTTCCATAGCGTTCCTAGCAAGAATGATTGAAGGAAAATAATCACTTTGTTGCCATGATTGTAGGGACTATAGAACCATCTAAATGCCTGCAAGGGACATCAGAAAATAAGTTTCATGATATTGGCATTTCTTTAGAAAAATATTTGTCATTGTGAAGTGTACGTTTAGTTGGTACTACTATTAACAACCCATCATTTTTTGTATTCTCTCTTGATACCAAAATATTCCTCGAAGGCCTTCACCATACCCACCTTTGACCACCCACCAATCTATCTTTGATAGAGATAGGTTGAGTACTTTAATATACTGGATAAAATATATTATATTACAGAAAAGTTGCATACTCAATTTGGTTCTGAAATCATAAACATCAGGACACAATGATGTTGAATCTATCATATGGTTCCTTCGGTTGTTTTGTTTTCAGAGTATATTAAGATCCCATGCCACCAAAGAGGACCAATCATATAAAGCCAACTAATTAACTGCAATAGTTTAGAGTAATTTCATTAAGCTTCATCATATTTGCCCCCATTCCACTCTAAGCAGCACAAGGTTCAAATCACAAGAGTTAGAAATTCAAATAATATGAATGTCCCAAAAATGATGAAAACTGAGCTTTGGTTCTGTAGGTGTAAAGTTTTGCGAGTTTTTGGGCAACATATGAAATAACAAATGCTATTTGTATAAAAACTTGTTAAATTTTGGTTGTAGAAGGCTACTGTATAAATTATTCCCTCCAATCCAAAAGATATAAGTTGTTTTAAGATTCTCACTGGTCAAACTTTATCGCTTTGACCAAACATCATGTAGATTGGAAAGGCAAGGCTGATGTTGTTAGATTAATCATGTGCAATTTTTTTATATAAAGTATCATATTTTCTTAGAACTTACTAGTCAAAGTACCTTCTTGACAATGGGATCAGAGGAGTATGTAGTAATTATTCTCAGAATTGAAAAGGAATCTTACTGTTGGTTCAACAGTTGAACAAATGACAACCGTTAGATGAGGAAAAAATGCAATATTGTACAGAAAGAATTGTTTTTTAGAAATACACAAAGGGTAATTACCTCTATTTGATGAGAGAAAATTGCAAGCTGTGCACATTATCTTGCACCTAGTGGAGGACATCCGATGGGAAGTGGCAGATCCAAGTTATCAACAATCCTAAATGTCCTTGGGACCATCTTGTCAACATACAACGTGCCTTCAAGATGATCACACTCATGCTGCAGGATGCGTGCTTGCCATCCTGAAGCCTGTACCTTAATGGGGCTGCCATTTCGGTCCAAACCTGAAACCTCAACATCTAGATATCGCTCAACGACTGCCCTATATCCATCAACACTGGCATCCCAAGAAGACTGAGTATGAGATCATACACAACACAGCTTGGTACAACACAATGTGGCTTTTGTATTCACAGTATCTTCATATATCAGCGACCAGTGATAACTGATAATATTGCAGAAAGGGTCATTCTATTATGTACCTCAGACATCCCTCAAAGAAAAGTGCAGTTCTTTTACTTGTGTTCTTAAGCTTGGGATTGATAATAACCTGAGTTCAAGGGAAGACAAGGAAAAGCATAGGGCTTCAGAATTCAGAAAGTTCCAAATGTTTAATGGGCGATGAATGGAACATAATGTGGCAAAATGTACCGACACAAAGATCAAAAGGACGGCGATCTTGCGCTTCGATGTCCTTCTTGGGTGCATAGCTAATGTACTCTTGAGTATCCTCGAGAACAATAATCTGTAATTCGATCATTATTTATCACAAATATCAGCATGCTTGTAACATGGCAACAATTTGGTGACTGATAGGTCCTCTTGATGACTGGGGGGGCACAAGCAATAAAACTTCCAAGGCGAAGAATTAGACACACCCTGAGCGGGACGCCGATCTGCGGGGCGGCGAGGCCGACGCCTGGGGCCTTGCGCATGACGTCGACCATCCGATCGATGACGCCCTGGACCTTCTCCGACGGCACGTCCTCCGGAGCCACCTCCTGCGCGGGCTCATGCAGCACGGGGTCGCCGGCCTTCACAGTCCCCGGCGTCACCGTCATCGCCGTGGGCCCGCCGCCGCCCTTGCCGCCCAGCAGCCCGGACAGCCAGCCCCCGCCGGCATTCGTCTTCACGCTTCGCCATCGCCTGGCGCTGACGGCACTAGCGGCGACTGCAGAACTAGTGAGCGGCGCGGCGGGGCCCCGGAGGAGAGTGGCGGCAGCGGCTGTGGAGATTGGACGGAGCGCAACCATCTTGCGGTTGCTAGCGGCCGTAGCGGGGCCGCCTCTTCTGCGGCTGGCTGGATGGAGGTGACTGGGTATTGGGTGTGTGTTTGTTTCCGTGGATACCCCCAATCCAGCCCACCAGGTGCATCCTTCTTGGTTTCCCTCCGTATAATAGACCTTGGACAATAATATGCTGCACCGATGGAAATCCAAAAATCGGACGTGCAGACTATGCAGGCCGGCGGAGTGTAGCCGCAGTGTCCCCGCCGGCTCTGCCTGTCGCCTTTCTCCTCTCCTCGTCACCGGTAGTGATGCAAGCACAACTACTCACCGGCTTATCTCATTTTCTTTTAAGCCTCTTATCTGGGTACAACCGTAGTATCTATTTCATACTCACCGGCTTATCAACGTAACAAAATAACCGTAGAACCTACGGAAAAATAGTTCCGCAATTTGCACGCTGCTAACGTGTGTCCGAAGGAGCGCTTCAGGTTCAGGGCATTGAGTATTCGAGAAAAGAAATTGTATCTAAAACATAAAAGAAATAAAAAAAAGAAAGAGAAGGAGAAGGAGAAAAAAGAAATATCCCCGGACGTTGGGTGAGGGCACGCATCAAAAAAATCAATTTATCCTAAAATTGATTTTTAGGATAAACTTAGATATCACCGGTAATCATGGGCTATGAAGAGAAGGCAACGCCAAGCACTTCGCCATCGTCGATACGCTTCGGCTCGAGGGGCTCGCCTTCATCTTCGGCGACTATGACTTCCGCTGAGAGCGTCCCCGACGACTTCTTCGCCTCCGCCGACATGCTTCGGCTCGAGTGACGAGCTAACACCTTCGGTGTTCTGACTTCGCCTCTGTTGATGCGCTTCGACTCAAGTGGGTCGCCTTCATCTTCAGCAACTACAACTTCGCCGAGTGCGGCCCCGACGACTTCTTCGCCTTCGCCGACACACTTTGGCCAGAGAAGACGCCGACACCTTTGACGTCTCCCACCTCGCTGAGAAGAGCAGGCAGTGAAGCCCTTGCCACTCATCATCATCGACGACATCCTCCTTCGATGTTGAAAGAGACAAAGAGCGCTTAGATCGTATACTTTGTATTGCGAAATTAGACAATATCCGAATTAATTTCTAAAACTAAATCATGCAAAACATGGCACAAAGTAGCATGTACTCATCTAACATCCTAGATAGAACGAACACAGTTAAAATCTCGCAGATCATAATTAACAAATAGATTGGATCAATCTGATTATACCTGTCGCAGCTAAAGCCGATTTCGTACTGACGACGTTGACGATGGCCGTGCTGTGGACGACGCAGGTACTGTACGCAACACGATGTAGAAGCCTGTGAAGAAGTCACCGGCGATGGCCTCCGGCAGCGAAAGTAGACGGACGACCCGTGGTGAGGACGGTGAGCAGTCACACAGCGCGCCTCCCAAAAACCTTATTCCCCCTCTCCCGGTACAAGAGCTCGAAAGACGAAGGGTTCCGAAGACCTGCTCTCCCGATCGGCGATGCACGTCAGCGGTCGGGATAGAGAGACTACGATGGTGGCGCAACAACAAGGTGGCAAAACCCTAACTCTTATAGACTACTTTAGGAATTTCCAAACCTAGGAGCCTTCCTGTATGATAGTCTATAATTTTTGTGTGCTTTTTCCATTAGAGGTTGGTTCAATATGTAGGGAGAAAATCCCCATATCTCCTCATCGACTAGCAATGTGGGACTAATTGATTGTGTGCCTCCTTTCTCTACTAATGGGCCTTAAGAGATTAGAGCCCATTAGGGAACACGATAATGGGTCTTTTCAGATTTATTAGATTTAACTGAATTATATCTTGGCCGGCTAAGTCCATATAATCATACAATCCCCCACCAAATTTCGAATACCCATTGTAGATATTTGCCAATACTCGCTACTATATGTGTATTAGTGTTTCAGCAGAGTTACACTCATTTACAACTTGAACAATGGACTACGTCTTGAATTGCAAGTTTTATGCAAACAAATTTCACTTAAAGTCATAACTAGTACCCGGCTACCAGTAGCTCCCTCCACGGGTGGAGCATATGCGTCATACTCTCTGGTCTCTTCATGAGCTTACTAGAGATCACCCAAGTCTCATAGACTGCGACGTTTTACAATCGAGCTCGTATAGGTGTGTTCTTTTAAAAATGCTCTGTAGGACAGCATCTACGCTTAGTTAAAAGCCAACAAAAACACTTAAGACATAAAGTCATCCTACTATACAGCTTTTGAGAGTTTTGCATCTTCACATAGAGAGGGTCATAGTCATTCTCCTTAGTTCACCAATAGCTCACCAATAGCTTGTTATTACCCAGACCTAATTCACGGTATCTCCGATCACAAAAGCTGGGTTACAACTATTGCAACTCAAGTGGGTCTCATACGCATCTCTCTCGATGCAATGTCTATCACGTTATGTGATAGTCCTTTTGTAAAGGGGGTCTGTCAGGTTTTTTTCTGTTTGAATATAAGTCACACTTATTACTACGGAGTATCTCATATTCCTGATAGATTTCACTCGTCTTCTAACATGTCTTGATGACTTCGCATTATCCTTATCACTGTTCACTTTAGCAAGCGCAGTCTGATTGTCACAATTCATGAGAATAGCCGGTATTGGTTTCTCAACCACCGGCAAGTCCATCAAGAGCTCACTTAGCCGATCTGCTTCTACAGTAGCTGTATCTAAAGCAGTTAGCTCAGCCTCCATGATTGACCTCATCAAAATAGTCTATTTGGAAGACTTCCATGACACGTATGGCACCACCACCAAACGTAAACACATATCCATTGGTGGCATATAGCTCATCATCAGATATTCAGTTCGCATCACTATATCCTTCAAGCATAAAGGGTGCCCAGAATAGTGAATTCCATAACTCATTGTTCCCTTCAAATAGCACATAACCCTTTCAAGTGAATGCCAATGATCTGTACCCGTGTTGGACATGAACCTACTCAATTTGCTCACAGCAAATGATATGTCGGGTCTGGTAGCGCTAGCGAGATACATGAGCGAACCAATAATCTGAGAATATTTCAATTGGTTTACACCAATTCTCTTATTCTTTCTCAATGTCACACTAGGATCATAGGGAGTGGGAGAAAGGTTGTTGTCTATGTAGCCGAACTGGCTCAAGACCTTCTCTACATACTAGGGTTTAAGAAAGAGTAATCCCAATCTCATCCTTTATAAGCTTAATGTTTAGAATCACATCAGTTTCTCCCAGATCTTTCATATCAAACTTCCTTGATAAGAACAACTTGATTTCATTGATCATATCAACGTTTGTGCCAAAAATCAATATGTCATCGACATACATGCACAAAATAACCCCTTTGCCCCCACCATAGCGATAGTACACACATTTATCCGCTTCATTAATGGCAAAGCCTGGTGATGTTAAGGTGGTGTTAAACTTCTCATGCCATTGCTTACGTGCTTGTTTCAGACCGTACAAAGATTTCAATAACTTACATACTTTGCTTGCTTGACCCTTGACTACAAACCCATCAGGTTGTTCCATGTAAATTTTCTCATCCAACTCTCCATTAATAAAAGTTGTCTTTACATCCATTTGATGAATGATAAGGCCATATGAGGCGGCTAGAGAAAGTAGTACACGAATAGCAGTCATTCTAGCAACAGGTGAATATGTATCAAAGAAATATTCGCCCTCTTTTGAGTATAACCCTTGGCCACAAGCCTAGCCTTGTACTTCTCAATAGTCCCATCAGGCCTAAGTTTTTTCTTGAACACCCACTTAGAACCCACTGGTTTGCAACCATAGGGCCCTTCAGATAACTCCCAAGTCCCATTGGAAAAAATGCCTTCTAGATACGTTTTGATAGCAACGATGGCTAAGGCGTCACTACACAAAAGGCGTAAACATGCTTTTTGACACGTTTTCTGGAATGTCTCAAATTGACACGATATTAGACACGATTAGAGTGTCGAAAGATATGAAGTGACACTTGATGTCATGTTATTTAAATCATCTCAATATGACACGTAGTTAGCTACGCTATTAACCATCAGTAGCATCTAGACACGACATCAAACGTGTCAAACAAACGTGCATATGCATGTAAATATGTTTTTTGATACAACTTAAAAGTATTTTAAAATAACACGAATTAAGACACATTTTCAACCGTCAATAGCATAGAGACACAAAAAGCGTATCAGACAAGTGTGTCTATAGGCACATAAAGACGTTATTTGACACAGTATTGAGAAGTTAAAATTCGTTAATGGTAAATATAAAAAGATTGCATTACTTAACTATTCATATGCGATACAGTGGTCTAGTGGTGGGGAACACCTCGTGAGGTATGAGGTCATGAGTTCAATTCTTAGCGATTGTATTGGCGAAAATCATATCTTGTATATATTTTTTACTATTTTTAAACACATATTAAAGCGTTTTTACAAAATGTAACAACGTCAATAGACACGTTGTATAAATGTATTTATAAAAGTGTATCAAAATGCATAGACATGCATATAACGTTTCTATGAAACGTCTCAACTATAGATACGCTATAGTAATCTGTCTCTACGATCTTTGTCACAATGCTTGCGAAGACGCTCCTAGCACGCTTTAAGAAACATGTCAACATTGATGTAGATACGAAATAAAACGTGTCTATTATATAAATAAAACGTACCTACAGGGTAGGTTTTTCTATAGTCTAGCTCACTCTGAATAGCATCTTTCCAATTATCTGCATCTGGAGATGCATACGCTTCAGATATAGACGTAGGATTACCATCCACAAGGTACACAATGAAATCATTACCAAAAGATTTTTCAATCCTTTGTCTCTGGCTCTTTCTCGGAGCTTCATTGTCATCCTCCTCTAGGGTTATTTCATGTGGTGGTTTAGAAACCTTAGTTGGTGTATTAAGTTCAGGAGTTATCTCAGAAGAAAACCTAGAAGTGCTATGCATATCTTTCATCGAAAATATATTCTCAAAGAATGTAGCATCATGAGATTCCATAATAGTATCAACATACATATCAGGCACATCAGATTTTACTACTAAAAATCTATAAGCAATGCTCTAGTGAGCATATCCCAGAAAGACACAATCTAATGTCTTTGGCCCTAGCTTGCGCTTCTTGTAGGCACATTAACTTTCGCCAAGCATCCCCAAGTACGTAGGTAAGATAGTGATGGTTTCCTCCCAATCCAATCCTCATAGGGAGTTTTGTCTTTGCTTCTATTGGGAACTCTATTTAGGACATGACAAGAAGTCAATATAACCTCCCCGACCATGCCTTAGATAAACTAGTTGTGTTTAACATGGAATTCACCAAGTCAGTCAACGTATGGTTTTTCCTCTCGGCAATCTCATTAGACTTGGGAGAATAGGGAGGCATCCTCTCATGAATAATACCATGTTCTGCACAGAAATCATCAAAGACTTTAGGAAAATACTCACCACCACGATCAGATCTAAGACGTTTAATCTTTCTCTCTAGTTGATTTTCAACTTCAGCTTTATAGATTTTAAAATAGTCTAACGTCCCGTCCTTAGATTTCAATAAATAAACATAGCAAAATTTGGTCGCATCATCAACCAACGTCATGAAGTACCTCTTTCCACCCTTTGTCAGCACACCATTCATCTCGTAGAGATCAAAATGTATAAGTTCTACTTGTGAGGCTTTCGAGGTTGCTTTGATTGCACACAACTATGGCACTTAGAACCTTTGACAAAGGTGAAATTCGGAATTAAACACACGCTGGAAATCTGTTTCATAGGACCCAAATTTATGTGGCATAAACGAGCATGCCAAATACTCGCATCATCATTAATACCACCGCAAATATGATTCACACAATTATTGCTAAAATCTGAAAGAGATAAGCAGAACACAAGTCTCCACAAACATAGCCTATACCAATGAATAAACCATGTCTCGACACGACTACTTTATTGGACTCTAAAACTACCTTAAACCCATCTCTCAATAGAAGGGAGCCATTAACGAGGTTCTTGTTCATGGAGGGGACATGCTATAGGTTCTTCAGCTGCACAATTTTTTCCGAAGTAAACTTCATATCCACCATACTAGTGCCAAGAATAAAAGCAGCGGATCCATTCCCCATCAACACGGAGCAATCTCTTGTGACCTGGTAAGAAGAGAACATATTCATGTTAGAAAACACATGAATGTTAGCACCCGTGCCAATCCACCAATCAGTAGACTGAAAAACTAAAAAGATAGTAGGTAAATTACCACACCCTGCATCTCCAATATTGCCAGCGGTCACAGTGCTTACAGGCTTGGACCATTGTCCATTGCTGGCTCTTTTCCCTCGACGGTCT
This sequence comes from Paspalum notatum, assembly GCA_022530915.1. Classification (NCBI taxonomy): domain Eukaryota; kingdom Viridiplantae; phylum Streptophyta; class Magnoliopsida; order Poales; family Poaceae; genus Paspalum; species Paspalum notatum. The sequence continues at coordinate 20,589,309 of CM039686.1, forward strand.
ACACGCTCTGGACAGTCCTCGGATAAGTGCCCAAGTTCACCACACGTGAAGCAGGACACCTTAGCCTTGTTCTTCTTCTTCTTGGGCTTGAACTTGCCTTTTCCCCTTGCCTTGGTTCCTCTGGTTTGGAACCGTGTTGGCAACGAAGTGATTCTCACCTCCTTTAGTGTCCTTAGCCCGAGCCTTCTCTTCCACATCAAGGGATGCTATCAGTTCTTCAACTGATATCTTAGTCCTCTTATGTTTCAGAACTGCGGCGAAACTCCTCCATGAGGAAGGAAGTTTTGTGATAAAGCACCCAGCCACAAGCGGAGTAGGAAGAGGACACTTAAGGATTTCGAGTTCCTTAGCAATGCACTATATGCCATGAGCTTGCTAGACAATTGATTTGTCATTGACCATCTTAAAGTCATGAAAGCTCTCCATAGTGTACAATTCACTGCCAGCATCCTACGCACCAAACTTAGCGTCCAGTGCATCCCACAACTCCTTCGCGTCTTTTATGTGCATATACACATTACACAGATGGTCGGTAAGGACACTCAGTATGCATCCCACAAAGAGAGTATTGGCATCGGTAAACCTCTTCAGATCGGCATCTAATAGGTTACCCTCAGGCTTGTCTTTACTCACCCAAAACACATGCATAGCCTCAAGCTAGAGAGTGCACTTGATTTGCCACTCTTAAAGTGCACACCAGAGAACTTCTCTGGCCTCAGTGCATCAGCAAACGCAGCCATAGATAATTTAGGAAATTTTCTATGTAAGGGGCTTTACACCTACTATGCCTACCTAAACAGATTATTTAGGAAGACTCTTGCTCCTCGAGTAGGTGATGCCTCTATCATTTCTCACTATGCTAAGAATTTGCTGGCTAGAACGGTGCCAGACCATTCTGTGTAACACACTTCATATGGGAGGAAATCAAAACCATCTCTCTTGACCCATATAGGAGTTGTGCATATGCTCCAATCATGATGTCGTTGGTTATTGAGAAAACTAGTGGAGACACATTTGTGTATGATGAGGAGCGCAGACCTTTGAGGATTTAGAGGGCCACACGTCCCATTGTGCCTACAAATGCAGATGCTCCTCCTAGTTCCAGTATGCCGCCTCAGACTCAGGCACAACCCTAGGTTTAGCTAGGGAGACGGTCACCTTAGAGGAGGAGAGGCAGTGGTCAGTTCACTAGTGAGAGGAGGAGGAGATCTTCACCTGTGGTTCAGGCTTTTAGAGCCATCATAGGAGCCCTCAAGTGCTTCAGGGCCAAGGATAAGGCCGAGAAGAGGAAGATCCGTAACCGCCAGATTCTATTAGATAATTGGCTCAAGGGCATCCACAGGCATCTTGAGATGCAGCCACCTCCTTCTCCTAATAGAGAGCTTGAGGAGGACACAAAAGCGGAGGAGTTTGAGGATCCCTTTGCAGGCTACAGTGCAGCTCTGGGTTAGACTAGTGGTGCCTCAGTGCCACCACAGTATGCTCAGCCACCTCACTTTTCTCAACCTCCACAGCACATCTTCTAGCAGCAAGGACCTCCACCACCACCTTCAGACTCCACAGGAGGTCTTGCTCATGCAGCTACACAGTCCTTGTTTGGCATGAGTGATGCCATGACAGCTGCCTACTCTGGGTACTCAGGCTACTCCTCCACCATGGACACTTCGAGCATGTCAGGACCACTTCCATACACTCAGCCTCAAGGTGGTCAGTTCACCGGCAGAGCGAGCTTCAGTGGAGTTCCTTTACAGGGTGGTCAGGGCTCATCCAGTGGGGCCTTCTACCAGAGTTTTGTGGGCTTAGATTGGAGTTAGTTTCAGAGTGGCAGCCAGTACCAGTCAGGCCCATAGGATGGCAGCTCTAGCGCAGGATGGGACTAAGGCACTCAATGATGTCTTGAGGTACTTTCTCTTTCCACCTATGTCTTTTTGGTGCTTAATGACAAAGGGGGAGAATTTGTACATTAAAGCTTAGTGCTTGCTTGGTTTCAAGGGGAGAAGATACAACGGACAGCGACTTGGTGCAGATTAACTTTCTTGAAGCTGTTTGCAGCATGTATTATCTTTCTAGTTTCCCTTCTGTTGTATCTTGTGTTGGTTCGTATGTTGAACCATGTATCGAACTCCAGTGTCATGTGTTGGACACCCGTTTGTAACGAATTTCAAAACCTTCTGTGTGATCTATGTGAACTAGATGTAAGACTAAGGTTAATTCAGTGCTAGATGCTGTGTGGTTGTCTTTGTGACTCTTTGTGGATTTGTGTTTTTGCTTGGTGGGGGCAGACTGCTTCTACCGGAATATCCGATAGAGCCTATCGAACTATCTGGTGTACCGGACTTTCTGGTGAAGGCTACCGGACTATCCGGTAGAAGGGCAGTAGCTGCACCACCAAGCACTCCAGTTGGTTTACTCTGTGTTTACTTTCTTTCTTTGTGGTTTTGGAATACTGAGATATAGGGGGAGTTCTCCTTGCACAAAATATGTGTTGTTGAGCATTTGTGGCTCAATCTGAGTTTTTGTAACTCAAGCACATATTTAAGGGAAGCATACCAAATTTCTGAGGATTCATGTATTTAATCTATTTATCTTTTGTAAGCTTTAATCGGGGTTGTCATCAATCACCAAAAAGGAGGGGATTGTAAGTGTAGCAAAGTTCCTTAGTGGTTTTGGTGCATTGAGTGACAACGCGATTTAAGATGTAATCTCTTTGTGAGATGACTTGATAGGTTTTCATAGGTTTATTAATTGTATTCAAATGTGATTGAATGAACTGTCATGGATATATCTCATGATCAAGGATAATTGTTCTCATATGTTGAGAACCAAGGATTTCATTGTATACCATTCATTCTCATGATCAAGGCTATTGGTTATATTTGGTTTTCATGTTGTGGAAAATGACTATAAACCTACCTCATATATTTGGATGTCACCATAATGATTGGATTATTCACTTATGGCAAATGGATGTTCATGAAGACTCTATATTAAATATTCAAGCCAACTGAAATGAAGATCAAGCATATTGGATGGTTAATGAGCAAATGTGCTCCATCTACCTAACGAAAAGGTTTTCACTAATGAAGTCAACTTTTCAGCTCAAAGAGGATTGCTCTCAGAAGAAAGAAGCTTAGCTTGGCTATCTGCCCTCTAGTGGAATTCATTCAAGATGGCATTATTCATCAAGTCAAGACTCAAGTAGATTTCAACTAGATTTATTCTTTAATCTTGAGTATAGGTGTGCTGTACTATCAAGAGAGAAGCTAAGCTTGGAAAGTCACTAGTCAACATGTGCTCTGGCTAGTTCAGAGAGTGTCGAGCCACTTCATCTTCAATGATGTAATTGGCACCAAGTGTGAGAGCTCTCTGATCCGTTTCTTGTGCTTAACTCTTAGCTAGGTGTATCTCTTATGGAGACAAACACCTACACTTCTTATCTAGTGACCAAGGTTTTGTGCCTTAGCCTCTCTCTCCGGGGAACCCTCCACCAGACTATCCGGTGGGCACTACCGGACTATCCGGTACAGGGGGTTTGACTGCAACGGCTAGTTGCCCACCAGACTATTCGGTGGAGGCCCGACACACGCCAATGGCTAGTTTTGGTGAGGAGGGTATTATACTCCTACTCCACCTCTTGTTGTGCTTGCTTCTTCTCTCCAACATCCATATACATTCAGAGGCCAAAAAAACACTCCCCAACTACTCTCTTTGTGAGATTGAGCTAAAGTGTGAGATTCTTGAGTTGGGAGAGATTTGGTGTGATTGAGTGAGATTCATTGTGAGCACCTAGCTTCTGAGCACAGTTGGCAAGCAATTCCGGCAAATGCTTTTGTTACTCTTTGAGGTTTCCTCCTAGACGGCTAGAGCGTCCCGAAGGTCACTCGGTATCCGAGTGGCACATTTCTTGTAGGTGATTACCCCCGCTCTTTGGAGCATTACAGTGAGCACCCTCTCAGCCTTGGTAGTTGAGGAGGGAGAGGCCGTGAGTTGAAAAAGACTCAAGCTCTTGGTGGGCGCCTCAACGAGGACATATGGATACTTGCGGGTGTGCCCGAACCTCGAGAACAAAATCTTGTGTCTTGTGTGCTGCGCCCCTGCTGGGAGACCCAAGCTTTGTGCTTGAGGTTTGTTCATTACTTGCATTGTCCTTGTTTTACTTCCACTACTACTCTCATGTGCAAATTTTTGTTGTGAGTGCAGGTGTGCAATGCATAGCAGCTCAACAACTCCAGAGAAACACTTGTGTCAACACTCCATAGCTCAATAAGTACTCCAGTACATATTTACACCTTTGAGCTATCCCTCTGTGTTTCAACGGACTATCCGGTAGCCGTCATCGGACTATTCGGTGACACTGGATTATTCGGTGTGAGCTAACAGTTTTATTTTAAGTGGTGAAATTTTCTGATTAACCTATTCACCCCCCCTCTAGTCAACATCAAGGTCCTTTCAATCTACAGTAAGGTTTTTGTATTGTTGCGAAATTAGACAATATCCGAATTAATTTCCGAAAGTAAATCATGCAAAACATGGCACAAACTAGCATGTACTCATCTAACATACTAGATAGAACGAACATAGTTAAGATCTCATAGATCATAATTAACAAATAGATTGGATCAGTCTGATTATACCTATCGGTAGAGCCGATTTCATACTGACCACGTTGACGATGACTGTGGTGTGGACGTCGCGAGTACTATACGCAGCATGATGTAGAAACTCGTGGTGAGGACGGTGAGCAGTCACGTACGCGCCTCCCAAAAACCTTATTCGCCCTCTCTCGGTGGAGGAGCTCGAAAGATAAAGGGTTCCAGAGACCCGCTCTCCCGATCGGCGATGCACACCGGCGCTTGGGATGGAGAGAACTACGATGGCGGTGCAGCAACAAGGTGGCAGAACCCTAACTCTTATAGATCACCTTAGGAATTCCCAAACCTAGGGGCCTTCCTGTATGAAAGTCTATAATTTTTGTGTGTTTTTTCCTTTAGAGGTTGGTTCAATATATATGTAGAAAATCCCCGTATCTCCTCATCAACTAGCAATGCTGGACTAATTGATTGTGTGCCTCCCTTCTCTACTAATGGGCCTCAAGAGATTAGAGCCCATTAGCGAACACGATAATGGACATTTGAGATTTATTAAATTTAATTGAATTATATCTTGGCTGGCCAAGCCCATATGTCCAACACTTTTCACTTGTATAAGGCTGAGAGGCGTATGTGCTCTTTTCTCCAATCCATTTTCCCACATGTTTTTAGGGATGGAGTATTTAGTGAAACACATGTGTGGGTGCAGGAGTGAGGGCTTTTCTTACTGCCAAAGTCATAGTAGAAGCTCTGTCTTTTCCATGATTTAGCTACTTTGCCTTGTTGTACCAGCCAAGATGAAGCAACTGAGGGGCTACTGTTGGGAAAATAGGCCTAACTGGAACTTGTTTGTAAGAACTAGGGACTTGTTTGTAGGGACCGAGACCTAGTTGTAATATTGAGAAAGTCTAATGAATCATGTATAAACATCGACCTCCCCTACTATATAAGCTACCCTAGGGCTAGGGAAGTGGGATGACTCCCATTTTTTGTCAAAGACCTCTTCCGTGTTGCACTTCGGTAACAATAGCCAGCACAGAAAAGATCAAAAACAAATTAGAGGTTTATTTCTAGGATTCAATTAGTATAGTTTTAAATATATGTCATGTTTAACTTTTTTCTAACACTTTGACAATTTGTCTTATTTTGTAATTTCAATGTAAACATAATTTTGTAATTTAATAATATTATAGGAAATATAATAATAAAAGACATGATAATAGAACGTCATGAGTTTGTATACTATTAGTTAACTAATTTTCTGTTATTTAGACCATATGGGACTTAATAATACATAGCTTAATGCATTTCCATAAGATGTTAACTACGACATTCCCTTATTTTTTTCATCTCCACTCCATCTCCTGCTGCTTCCCATCCTGGTAAAATGGAGGTGGTGCCTCCAAAGAAAGACTCGAATACTATGTCTATGTAGGATTTCCGCTTCTCCCTGTTTTCGTTGAGTTGTGTGATTTGGGTTCTAGTTTTCTAGTTCTAATGACATAGTGGGTTGGCACAGGAAGACTCATTAGAACGGAATGAATACCCAGGTCTTTCAATGTCAATGAAGAAGTGGAGCAAACTTATCAAAACTAAGCTACACTACTATGCCAAGAGACTTTTGGATCAAGATCTTAAAGATCATAAGCCCAAACTGCCTACACTGCAAGGAATTCGTACAACAATCAATAGATCATAAGCCAAAACTACCTATGCTGCAAGGAATTCGTACAATAATCAATGATGTATTTCAAAGGTTGTGGTAATTCTCTATAACTTGCTAAGAGAAGATGGATGCAATACGAGAACTTGGATATGGCTCCAAGTCGACAAAGGTACATAATTAGATGGTGGTCAACCTCACAAATTCAGGCCTTTTCGCTTTGAAGTATTCTGATCACACCCACATAAAGGCTGAGGACTTGTTTGATAGCAAAGTATTTTTATAGTTTTGCCAAAAAAACCATTGTTGGCGTACTGGGGACCACATACCCCATAGACACCTACTCAGGGATACACCAAGTGTACGAAGGGGATTCTCGCTCCTCAGGCGAGGAAGAGAATCGGATGGAGGGCCCAGGAAAAGGCCCCACCTATCTCACTGCCGCGTGGCAGGGCCGCCGCGTGGCCAGCAGGGACGCGGGGCAGTGGGCGCAGCAACCCCCGCGCCACCGACGGACGGGGAACCCTAGGAGGGTTATCACTCGGAAAATGAAGCCGCCTACTCGCCGCATTTAATGCGGAGGGGCCCATCGGCCCAGGACAGTCTGGCACGACGCGAGCGGCGTGCGGGTCACATCGTGGCCCCACGACTGGACTAGGGCAGCCGCCCTCCGCCGCCAACCACGGAGGCGTGTAGCACAGCAGCAAGACGAACGCGACCGTGCGTGGCGTACGGAGCGAATGAGAATGGACATAAGCCATGCCGTTGCATAGTAGAAGCAGTACAAGACATGTTGTCACGGTATGATTATTGAAACCACCACTGTAGCATGGCATGGCAGCCTTGTACAACCCATACCTCCCTTGAAATATAAAAGGGAGGAGAGGGATACCTAGAAGGGGGACTTTTAGAAGGCCTCTGGCTTCCACACGCACACAACCTAACACTTGAGTTCTGGCTCACAGACGTCACCACCACGCCAAAGGATCCCTCTAGTTGTAGTTCTTGGATACTCATCATATATACTCACACTCTCAAGAGGACGTAGGGTATTACACCGTATTGGTGGCCCGAACCTCTCTAAATCTTGTTGTTCACTCACCCTTGCTACAGGTACTAGCGGTAGCGCCCGCGTTCCTACGCTCCTTCATCCCTGCGGGATACCTATACGGTATCTTGATGTCGTCACCGTCGACAACCATAGTATTGGAGAATATTGTAGTATTTCTGGTACTGTTGACGCGGCTTAAGTACTAAATTTATGTTATAATTTCATATGTTTTTATGCCGTTTCATAAATTAATTATATGATTTATTATTATTTTGCTAACAATTAACCCCGTTTTCGAGAATGCTCTTTGTTTTTGTGCATTATTGATTTTTGCAGGAAAATAGGTATAATTGATATAAATTTGAGGATTTCTCGAAGAAAGGATTTATGCTAAAAGTCCAAAAGAAGACCCAAGCCCATTATGGAGAATGTTCCGGAGGATAAAGGATGAATAATATGAAGATAAGGAAGGTTTATTACAAATCCAATCAAACTTCCAATTAAAACTCGAGATATTCTCGGATTCCAGGACAGCAGCACCTTGTGGGCCCAATTCGGTGACCTTAACGATGTCAAATGAAGAAAGTTTGAATACCAAAGTTGTAGATCTCTTCGAGCTCTACAATTTAGAGTCTGAGTTTGCATTTATTGGACTTCGGAAGACAGAGTTATGGTCAAAATACTAAAGGCTGCAGAATATGGAAATCCTATTTCTGGAAGGACTAGGACAATGGCTTCATATCCAAGCAAGGGAAGATGGAGGACGACCGGGACTCTTCTAGAGGCTTGTATACACATGGAAATAGGTGTTTAAGTCCTACTAGGACTTTTAGAACCGACCTATTAGATTCCTTGTATAGGGGACTCTCCGGAGTATAAATATATGGCCTCCCAAGGGGAGAGGCATCATTGTTTGACACAAATCCATTGTACACCGAGAGTTTAGGGCAGAGTTCGGGGGCCAAAAGCGTTCAACTCGGCGAGAGGGACATCTCGGCGAAAGGAGCAAGCAAGAGGAGGCAGGAGGCCTGGGGGTCGGCCGACCCCTAGGGGGTCTGGTCGGCCGACCCAGGTCCTCCCGAGGGCTGCTCGAGCTCATCTTCCGCCGACTTCTTCGTCTAGTTCAACTCGACGACTTTGGGTCACGGATTTCGATGTATCTTGAGTAAATCCCTCGAACTTCTTATATACTTTGATAAAACCTTGATGATTGATCAATAAAGTTTGTCTTTTAGATTTAGCTTCTTGTTTATGCATGTTTATGATCCATGTCTTTGCAATGCTTCATGTCTACATGTGTTATTGTGGCCACAATCTAGATGTCTCACATGTCTTTTAGTAGATCTATTTTACCTGATCAGTAGATTGAATCTGCTCATGCTTAGAGATGGTTAGGGTTTACTAGTTCGTCGATTACCTGGTTACCAGTGACAGTGGAGCCCGGGGAAAGGTTCGAGTAGATCTTTGACATTCATATTCATGTTTTTTTTCTATGCTTGTTGATTAGATCTTTATCAAGGTGGTTCTTAGTTCTTAAGTTGTTTGTCTCATATCTCTTATGGATCCTTTTGCCTGTTTAAATCCTATCTATCCCGAGTTTAGTTTAATCGTTGATTATTCCTTTTATGCAATAGATTAGAGCTTGATTAGAGTATATTTAGAGTATAATTAGAACCGTTATTAGATTGCAATTAGATAGCCTTTATCTTTCATTTAAGCTTATTTAGATCTATTAGAATTAGATAGTAATTTAGTTAATATTAGGTTGATAGCATCTTAAGCATAATTAATCTCGGATTGACAAACCCAAGATACTCATCCTGGGGAAAAGCTACCGCGATACTGTGCGCTTGCAGTATAAGGATTTGGCGTGCTTAAGTGCCGTCAACAAGCTTTTCTGGCGCCGTTACCGGGGATAATTATCGTTTACGTTATTATTAATCTTTTATTAGCTTTGTTACTACTAGTTTTAATAGTTAGTTTTATTTATTGTGTGATTAATTAGTTTTGCTTATTTTGCTTTTTAATTAGTGTGCTATTTTATTTATTTATTTTGCTATTATCGAAATAAGGAGTAGTTTTTAAATTTTGAAATTTTAAATTTAGTTTTAAATTTAGTTATTTTGTTTGGATTTAATTTGGTCTAAGTACAGCAAATTTTTGCTGTCATAGATCTTTTGTTTTGTATTTTTGTCTATATTTCAGGTATGACTATGATGAGTGAGGGTCTGACACTCGCGGAGTACTTAACTCCAAGAGTGGAAGATTTGAAGTTTCAAAAGTCAAATCTGATGCCGGAGTCAGGATCCTACGAGTTGAAGTCAGGAATCATCCGAATTGCTGCCGAACATCAGTTCAGTGGTGAAGATGATGAGAACCCATACAAGCACCTGGAGAGGCTCAAGCAAGTGTGTCGCACATTCCATCAAGACGGAGTTCCAGAAGAGTGGGTCTTGTGGAACCTCTTTCCATTTACACTGGAAGACAGAGCCAGAAAGTGGTACCATGTTGCATCAATAGAAGCTGAAGGTGATTGGAAGATTCTCGAAGTGAAGTTCACTACAAGATTCTTTTCTCCACTGAGAGTGCACAAATTGAGAAAAGCAATCATGAACTTCGAGCAACGAGAAAATGAAGACATTGATGAAGCTTGGGACAGACTGGAAGAAATGAGGACACAAGGACCACCAATTGGATTCACTCCAGAGATGATGATGTCCATTTTCTACTATAGTCTTACCACTAGAGACTTTGAGCGACTGAACACTTGTGCTGGAGGATCACTGCTGACTCGGAAGTGGAGTGAAGCTATGAAGATTTTGTCAGATGTCTGCTTAACCTCAAAAGCTGAAAGAGACAGGAAGGAGAGTGTTATGCAGGAGCCAGTGGTTGTGGCGCCTACATATGCTATCTACAAGGAGCAACAACCTGTCAAAAGAACTACAGTGTCTTATGCAGCTGAGGAAGAGGAGTACGAGAGTTTTGCACCACAAGTGAAGACTGAGTGTTCAAATTACAGAAGCCTTGCTAGTGCAAAACCACTGACAGAATTCGACAAGACAAGCTGGATGCCAGTGGATTTTGGAGATACACTGAAGTGTGCAGGACCACTCCCACCAGAAGACTTAGAGGAAGAGGAAGAATTGTTTCCACCAGAAATTCCACTAAGGAGGAGCTCTGATGATCTAAGTACAAGGGAAGTGCTGCAGAAATTATTCCAAGAAGAAGAGCTGGACAGTGACTTTGTCTCTGAAGTGAAGCGGGTGATTGGTGTCAAGCCGGAGTCATCACTTACTGAGGAGATTATCGTCTACCTGGAGCCAGAAGAATCTTCAACTGGTATTTCTTGCTCCATCAACAAAGAAGACTTCAACAATATTCACTGCTCTATGGAAGCCCAGGTAAGTACTATGAGCTATGAAGTTTATTCTAAATTGAGTGATAAACCACACTTAGTTTCTACTAATATTAAAATTAAACTTTCTAATAATGAAGTAATTAGACCTGTAGGCTTAATTAAAAATGTTGAAGTTAACTTTGCTAATAACATTATACCAACTGATTTTTATATAATTAATGTCTACGATAATGATATTAACATAATTTTTGGTAGACCTTTTCTTAAGTTGGTTAATGCTGTAGTTAATAATGATAAAGGAAAGGTCAATATTAATATTGATGGATTAAAATATGACTTTGATTTCCTACCGACATCTAAAGTGCCTATTAATCTCACTCCCGATATAGAGGAGATAGAGAGTATTAACTATATTAACGCTTTTAGAGAGCCGTTAAAATTAGTATTAGAAGGAGGAGAAAAAGGATTCTTCTCTGAGGAAACAACCATTGCCACTAATCAACTTGAACTTAATCAAGAAGAGACCCAAGACATTCCTGTAGAGCCACTAGGTGACCCTAACCCACAGGAGGCGCCCGACGTGGAGCTCAAACCACTGCCCGAAGGACTTAAGTATGAATTTTTAGGAGAAGATAAAACTTATCCTGTAATTGTTAGTGATCAGCTGAGTCCAGAAGAAGTGGAAAGATTGCTAGGAGTGTTAAGGAAACATAAAAAGGCAATTGGTTATTCTCTAGCAGATCTTAAAGGAATTAGCCCAGCATTTTGTACTCATAGGATTCCGATGGAAGAAGGCCACAAGCCAGTGGTAGACAATCAAAGGAGACTGAGTAACGAAATGAGATCCGTAGTGAAGAAGGAAGTAATCAAGCTGCTAAACGCCGGAATTATCTACCCAGTACCAACTAGTGAGTGGGTTAGCCCTGTTCATTGTGTGCCTAAAAAGGGAGGTTTAACCGTAGTTAAAAATGAGAAAAATGAATTAATTCCACAACGAACTGTCACTGGTTGGAGAATGTGTATAGATTACCGGAAGCTTAATAAAGCCACTAAAAAAGATCACTTCCCTTTACCCTTTATAGATGAGATGCTAGAGAGACTTGCTAAGAATACCCATTTTTGCTATTTAGATGGTTATTCTGGATTCTTTCAAATCCCTATCCATCCAGACGATCAACACAAGACAACTTTCACTTGTCCTTATGGAACCTTTGCCTATAGGAGAATGCCCTTTGGTTTATGCAATGCACCAGCTTCATTTCAACGGTGTATGATGGCCATTTTCTCAGACTTCATTGAAGATATCATGGAGGTTTTCATGGACGATTTCTCAGTTCACGGCACTAGTTTTGACCACTGTCTACGGAATCTAGAAAAAGTTCTGAAGAGATGTGGAGAAGTAGACTTAGTGTTGAATTGGGAGAAGTGTCATTTTATGGTGAGAAAAGGACTTGTGTTGGGACACGTCATTTCTGAGAAAGGAATTGAAGTAGATAAAGCCAAGATAGAGACTGTAGAAAGGTTGCCACCACCTACAGATATTAGATCTCTCAGAAGCTTTCTCGGACATGCTGGCTTTTATAGGAGATTTATTAAGGATTTTTCTAAAATAGCTAAGCCACTGAATTACCTACTCCAGAAGGATGTTCCTTTTGAGTTCACTGATGAGTGTGAGGTAGCCTTTAGGAAAATTAAGGAATTACTAGTTAGAGCGCCTATCATTCAACCACCTGACTGGAATTTACCTTTTGAGATCATGTGTGATGCCAGTGACTATGCAGTAGGAGCTGTGCTGGGGCAGAGAAAAGACGGAAAAGTACATGCCATTTATTATACCAGCAAAACTCTTAACGAGGCCCAAGTTAATTATGCAACTACTGAAAAGGAGTTATTAGCAGTAGTTTTTGCCTTTGAAAAGTTTAGATCTTATATTGTTAATTCAAAGGTTATAGTCTACACTGACCATGCTGCTATTAAATACCTCCTCACTAAAAAGGATGCTAAACCTCGTTTAATTAGATGGATTCTAATGCTACAAGAATTCGATGTAGAAATCAGAGACAAGAAGGGAGTTGAGAATGTAGTGGCAGATCACTTGTCTAGAATGAGCCATAGTAAAGGAGGTCCACCAATTGAAGATGCGTTAAGAGACGATACCCTTTATGCGGTTATAGATAACGATTCTTGGATGCTAGACGTAATTAGAGCCATTAGAGGAGAGCCACTGACTCATCTCAACTATAATTCAAAAAGGAAAGTCCTTGCCGAAGCCAAGAAATTTTATTGGAATTCACCCTACCTATATAGATTTGGATCTGATGGAGTCCTCAGAAGATGCGTACCTGCAGATGAGAGAAGTGAGATTTTGAGAAAGTGCCACGCTGCAGAATATGGGGGGCATCATGGACATTTCAGAACCCAGGCTAAGATATGGGCGAGTGGATTCTATTGGCCAGGAATGCATGAAGATGCAAGAAAATTTGTCGCTTCTTGTCCTGAGTGTCAGAGAACTGGAAATATAACAGCTAGAAATTCAATGTCTTTGACATACAATCTACAAATTGATTTATTTGATGTTTGGGGAATGGATTTTATGGGACCATTTGAAAATTCACATGGATATGAGTATATTTTAGTAACTGTGGATTACGTCTCAAAGTGGGTGGAAGCTTTGCCATGTAAGAAGGCGTCTACGCAAGAGTCCATAGAGATGATTAAGAATAATATCTTTCCAAGATATGGAGTACCTAGAGTTATTATCTCTGATGGAGGATCGCATTTTATTGGAAAAGACTTTACTGATTATTTGGCAAAGATGGGAATTGAACATAGAGTTTCTACAGCCTATCACCCACAGACCAATGGCCAAGCCGAGACATCAAATAAACAATTAAAAGAAATTCTTAAAAAGACGGTGATTAAAGGAGGCAAAAATTGGTCAAAAAAGCTTAATGATGCTCTTTGGGCTTATAGGACTGCTTTTAAAGCACCTATTGGAATGACACCCTATCAGTTAGTTTATGGAAAAACTTGTCATTTACCAGTAGAATTGGAGCATAAAGCTTATTGGGCAATTAAGGAATTAAATTTAGATCTAGATGCCGCCTTAGTCAAAAGAAGGATTCAATTAAGTACCCTTGATGAAGCACGGTTACAAGCTTATCATAATGCTACCATTTATAAGGAAAGGGTTAAGAGATGGTTTGACAAGAAACTTCTTAAGAAGGAGTTTAAGCCAGGTGATAAGGTTCTTCTCTATAATTCAAGGTTTAAATTATTTGGAAAAGGAAAATTACAAAGTAAATGGGATGGACCTTATATTGTTCATGACGTATCACCTGCCGGAGCAGTTACCATTATGGATTTTGAAGGGAACAAATATATGGTAAATGGACAAAGATTGAAGGTCTACATTGAAGAGGACAAGATTGAAATCAATTATATTGATACATACAACTTCAAAGAGGTTAGAGTTGACTACCATATATATGACCCTTAGATTTCCATAGGTAACCTATCCTTTGTAAATAATTTAGTTACGTAATTTAAATATTTTTCAAATTTTTCTGTACATAAATATTTTTATTTAATAAATAAACTTACCGACCAAACCTGGGGCCCAGAAGCCAGAGGAGGGGCCCAGGTCGGCCGACCAGAGAGGTCAGGCTCGGCCGACCTGGGTGGTTTTCAAGTCGGTTTTGTTTCAAGTTTTGGTATGCGTAGTTACACGGAGTTCTGAGTCAGTTTAGATTGAATTTAGGGTCGAACTCCAGAGATGACTAGGACACTTAGCATTAGCTAAGTGTGGGGATGTGTCTTCCCCGTTAGATTAATAAAGCGTTTGAAATAATAACGCCCTTTTATTATTATTATCATTATTATTATTATTATTGTCTTTTATATTTTATTACTTACTAAGGTGTGAGTTGACAGGATGGCGTTATTATTATTATTATTATTAATTTTGTCTCGTTTTATTTAAGTTTATTCTATGCATTTACTTTGATAATTAATTTTGCTTAAGTTGTCATGATTTGAGTAATGTGGGAATTACTAAAATAATTAATAATGCATAACCCATGTTTTGTTGGAAGATTGTGTTTTATAGCTTTGCCAAAGTTTTCAATTAAGAAAAAGATTAGAGGACTTATAAAAAAAAATCTTTTTATTAAATTTATCTTTATTTGATCAAGTTTTACATCCCTTAAATCAAGAGAGAGTTTTTAATACCTATTAGAGCTTAGTTTATGAAAGCCAGTTTATAAGCAAGTTATTTCATGTGAGTTTGATTAAGTTTGATTTCTTTAGTAATTTTGATCACTTTAAATAATTTTTGGTCATCGATTTTTCATCTTTGCTAGCCTTACTATATTCCAATTGCTTAGAAATAATAAGCAATATCTTTATCCTATAAACCTTTTTATCATCTCATTTTGTTTACCTTTACCTATTTAAGTGAGGTTTTTGCTCATTAATTAAAATTAAATTAAAAAGGGGACTTTTGAGATGAAAAAGGAGTAGAGGTTATAGTAAAAAAAAATAATAGACCAAGTGGTCAAATTAAAAAAAAAAAGAAAAAAAAAAGAAAAAAAAAAGAGGGAGAAAATAATGGCCAAGTGGCCGAAATAAATAAAAGAAAGAAAGGAAAAGAGAGGTAGAATTAGGAAAAAGGAGAAAGGGGGAGAAATTTATATATACATTTAAATTAGTCTCTTTGAAAGCCTTGAGTTATTGTTATAAAATTAATGAGCAAAGACTTTCGCTTTTTCCAACCATGTGCAAAAGTTCTGGAATTTATTCCAATTTTCATTATATACATGCACATGTCCACTATCTATATCTTCTTTTTCTTTGTCTATATATATATATATATATTATTTTCTTTATTCTCGATGACCAAAATTGTTTAAAGTTGATTGATTGAGCTTTAGAAAGATAACTTATTTGAACAATAAAATGTTTAACTTTGCTAAGCCTTTACCAAGCTCCATATATTTTCCTGTGAGGAAGAGAGAGTAAATCTTTTATAGGATAGCCATTTATAATGAGTGCCTTGTTGAGAGCTTGATTTAAAGGGATTAGTGATTTCTTGATCATTTGAAGAGATTTTGTTTTTTTCTAAAATTATATTGAAAAACCTCTTTTTATATTCTGAAAGGAGACTTTGGCATAGTTATGATTCATTTGATTTCGTTAAATCTTGTGGGGATCTATATGCATGAAAGTTAAATAAATATTCCCATGTTATGATTTGAGTGATTTCTAAAGTAAAGTTATTTTAAGAAGTATTTGTTTAGAATTAACATAAATTTAGTTGAGAGTTTATTTTAAGATTTATCGATCTTATGCTCGAGGACTAGCATGATCTAAGTGTGGGGATATTGTTGACGCGGCTTAAGTACTAAATTTATGTTATAATTTCATATGTTTTTATGCCGTTTCATAAATTAATTATATGATTTATTATTATTTTGCTAACAATTAACCCCGTTTTCGAGAATGCTCTTTGTTTTTGTGCATTATTGATTTTTGCAGGAAAATAGGTATAATTGATATAAATTTGAGGATTTCTCGAAGAAAGGATTTATGCTAAAAGTCCAAAAGAAGACCCAAGCCCATTATGGAGAATGTTCCGGAGGATAAAGGATGAATAATATGAAGATAAGGAAGGTTTATTACAAATCCAATCAAACTTCCAATTAAAACTCGAGATATTCTCGGATTCCAGGACAGCAGCACCTTGTGGGCCCAATTCGGTGACCTTAACGATGTCAAATGAAGAAAGTTTGAATACCAAAGTTGTAGATCTCTTCGAGCTCTACAATTTAGAGTCTGAGTTTGCATTTATTGGACTTCGGAAGACAGAGTTATGGTCAAAATACTAAAGGCTGCAGAATATGGAAATCCTATTTCTGGAAGGACTAGGACAATGGCTTCATATCCAAGCAAGGGAAGATGGAGGACGACCGGGACTCTTCTAGAGGCTTGTATACACATGGAAATAGGTGTTTAAGTCCTACTAGGACTTTTAGAACCGACCTATTAGATTCCTTGTATAGGGGACTCTCCGGAGTATAAATATATGGCCTCCCAAGGGGAGAGGCATCATTGTTTGACACAAATCCATTGTACACCGAGAGTTTAGGGCAGAGTTCGGGGGCCAAAAGCGTTCAACTCGGCGAGAGGGACATCTCGGCGAAAGGAGCAAGCAAGAGGAGGCAGGAGGCCTGGGGGTCGGCCGACCCCTAGGGGGTCTGGTCGGCCGACCCAGGTCCTCCCGAGGGCTGCTCGAGCTCATCTTCCGCCGACTTCTTCGTCTAGTTCAACTCGACGACTTTGGGTCACGGATTTCGATGTATCTTGAGTAAATCCCTCGAACTTCTTATATACTTTGATAAAACCTTGATGATTGATCAATAAAGTTTGTCTTTTAGATTTAGCTTCTTGTTTATGCATGTTTATGATCCATGTCTTTGCAATGCTTCATGTCTACATGTGTTATTGTGGCCACAATCTAGATGTCTCACATGTCTTTTAGTAGATCTATTTTACCTGATCAGTAGATTGAATCTGCTCATGCTTAGAGATGGTTAGGGTTTACTAGTTCGTCGATTACCTGGTTACCAGTGACAGTGGAGCCCGGGGAAAGGTTCGAGTAGATCTTTGACATTCATATTCATGTTTTTTTTCTATGCTTGTTGATTAGATCTTTATCAAGGTGGTTCTTAGTTCTTAAGTTGTTTGTCTCATATCTCTTGTGGATCCTTTTGCCTGTTTAAATCCTATCTATCCCGAGTTTAGTTTAATCGTTGATTATTCCTTTTATGCAATAGATTAGAGCTTGATTAGAGTATATTTAGAGTATAATTAGAACCGTTATTAGATTGCAATTAGATAGCCTTTATCTTTCATTTAAGCTTATTTAGATCTATTAGAATTAGATAGTAATTTAGTTAATATTAGGTTGATAGCATCTTAAGCATAATTAATCTCGGATTGACAAACCCAAGATACTCATCCTGGGGAAAAGCTACCGCGATACTGTGCGCTTGCAGTATAAGGATTTGGCGTGCTTAAGTGCCGTCAACAGGTACAAAGGTGTCCCTTCCAAAACACTATTTTGGATACTATAATATAGCCAAAACTATAGTATTTTGGAGTTTTGGTGGGTTGTACCTCAGTTTTCTCCATCACGCACCTCTTCTGCCCCTCCCCCACACACTCCACATCCCACTTGAGGCCAAAAGCTCGCCGCAGCCTGCCTTCCCACAACCGCTCACCTTCGCTACTCCCGCGAGCACTCGCTGCCCGTCGCTGTGGCGCTACCGTTACAGCAGCTCGCTGCCTGTCATCCATCACCGCACCACCGCCCATCTCGCTGACCTTCCATGTAGCTGATGTCGATGCCGATATGTTCTGTCTAGTGCATAAGATAAACATATTGTGTCCTGCACTTTCTAGTAAAGTCTAAGGTTTATCTATGCACTCTCTAACTTACCCAAAAGACTTGCAACCTATAGCCAAACCTAATTGAACCAAATACGAAAAGGTAAAGGAACATAAGAAAGTAAATGTGAAAACATAAATGCAGTAAGTAAAGAGAGTAAGGGTAAAGAAACGCAAACTCCTGAGGGGACACAGAGATTTAACATGGTTCACCACTAGCGCTCGTCACTAATGACAAATATGAGCCTAGACCAGCTCTTCTGATCACCATCTTGCACTAGCCATCATGGATCCTGACAAGTAAAGGCTAAATGCCTCCAAGGCTCAGCCACCGCCACCGTCTCTCTCGGTCACAAGGGACCGGATGATCACTAAGGAATTTGAAAGATATTTTTTCTCCGCACAAGGTGTCGTTGCCGCTCCACACCAAGAAGGAGGGTCTAGCAACGAGTACAATGTGGCTTGACTGCAGCCAAGTGTTCACAATAGCTCACGCAGGAGCTACACTCAAGAAGAGCTCGCAAGCTCACTCTCTCAAAGCTCTAAACTAGCTTGGACATGGTGGTTGGAGTGGATGATATGCTTGGAATACTCTCTACACTAGTTGTGGTCTTCAGAAGCTCCAACACTCTTCAAATGTTCGGGTGGGGTGGCTTATATAGGCCCCCAAACATCAAAGCCAAAAGGCTGCTAGAAAGTGCATAGAATGTATGGTACAGTCCACACAATTTGGCATACTTCGAATCATACGGTCAGTTTTAGTTGCGAATTAGCCGTTGAACTAGTTGATGCTCCAAAGGTCCGATGTATAGGATGGTCGCACAAACTATACTATCGGTCTGTTGATCTCGTCCACTACTTCAATTTCCATACCTTCTAGAATATTTGTCTGATGTTTAGTATGGTTTAACAAACCATACCATCCGGCCCGTTGATCTTCATTCACTGTCACAATCTTCACACCTGAGTCAAAATGGTCCGATGTTTAGTACGGTCTAACAAACATACCTTATGGTCCATTGTATCCTTCTTCACTTTAGATAGCTTCAACAAGAATGGTTAGGTCCATTCATTTTGTGGAGACCATACCATCTAGTGTTCATATCTTGCTAGTCTTCCAATTCTTCTGCACTTCGGGAAATATGGTCCGGCTGATATGATGGTGACGTAGACTGTACCTTTCAATACTCATAAACATTGTGAGGTTTTAGGGAGGAACCCCCGTTAGGGTGGCCCTTAGGACTCGGCTTCTTCTTCTCTTCATTCCTTGAACCTAAATACCTGAGAAGGTGCATCTAGACAAGTTTATTAGTTCAAGTGTTGTTTGTCAATCAATCACCAAAACACAACTACGAAAATATGGCATAAAAGGCCATTTTCCTTACATTGCGTCGTTCTACCTCCACGGATGTGGAGGTGAGTATGAGGAACGAGTGGAGGACAACGTGGAGAGGATGGAGGTCGTGCACAGAGAGGGTGGTCATGGCTCCTCTAGCAACACTGCCACACGGATGCGGACCTGGCGTGGCCTCACAATATGTCGCTGGCCTCCTCCTAGCGCGGCCTCGGCGTCGGCCTAAGTGTCGCCGGCCTCCTCCCAGTGATGCCCCACTGTATGCTGTATGCTTTCTTCCCAGCCTCACCCCACCGCACGCCCGCCTCCTCCCCGACCTTGCCCCTCCACGCGTCCACGGCCTCCTCCCGCTGTGGCCCCGCCACCACCCTCCTCCTCCCTAGTGCAACCCTGCTGCCTACACAGTCCGCCTCCTCCCGAGATAGGTGGGCTTTCCTGAGAAGAATACTATGAAACCAAATGTATCTTAGTTTTAAGCAATACTATGATTTTATTGTGATAAAAGAATATTGTGGTATTTGTGTCATGACAATTGTAAACTATGGTATTTCAAAACCACACTATATAAAAACTACACTACTAAACATGGACTGATTGATCTTAGTGCTATGGGGGCATTGACAAACAAAGTAAGGAATGTCCATTCTTATGCCCATTCAGCTATGAAGGACTCCATCCACGACAATTGGACCTCTTACCCCCATTTTCTACCAAGTTCAAGCCATCCAAATTTGCAATGATATTCCTAAATGTCTCAGAGTGTGAAAAAAATAAATGTGGATTATGTTTGTTAGCACTAGATACATTTTCTCTATAAAACAGACATATGGTCATAAAAATCTGATTTTGATGAAGTTTGGGACCAGCTCCACATCCAAGCTTTTCATGTTGTGGATTTTTCTTTCTTCTATTTTTCCTTGTTACGCTTTTGTTTTCTTTGTCTTTGATTTCAGGTGGTTGGTGAGGTTGTTGATAAGGCCACTCATCAAGGGGGATATTGAGGAACTCAAGTGTATTATGGTCTTTCACCCTAGCTGTGATGAGCGGTTGTTGTTGGCGGTTCTTAGCCTAACAGATTTTACTCCGCAAGCGTACGGAGACCGCTGTAGCTTTCATCCGGGAGTATTACAAGGTATCGTATTTATCCACAGGGAAGCATTGAGATAGAGATATTAACTTATCAAACATCTTGTTATTTTACTCTTTCATTCTAAATGGTAAAAGAAAGGATAACGGCACACTGACACACTCCACAAGGATACACAACTCAACGTGAAGCTAGGAGGACAACGAGACGGATCTGGTTCCTGATGAGATCTTCGTTTACTAAGGTCAAGCAAGCCAAAAGACAAAGCTAGCTCCAACTGTCACTCTACTAAGGTCGTGACACGACTGAGGTTATGGTTTGGTCTAGTCATCTTTACTGCATCGGACATCGCGGCTATAGAACCACTGTCAGGCACCAGAGTGCTTATTACCCAGCCGAGAAAGGCGGGTTCTAGGGAGCCCGACTATGTGTCTACATATATGTTGGATCACAACCTGGCGCCAGCCCGAACGACGGGGTGGAATACTGAGACGCCCTAATGCTGTCACCAAAAGGGGCTACCTAAAGCCTGTGCGGTACACACGAGGCACCCAGAGCTGCGTGGGGTTGGTTGCAAACCAAGGTGAACTTCTAGAGTAAACTCTGGTTATTCACATCCTCCACTTGGCTAGAAACAAGTGGAATCATCACAACTGCTACGACTTAACTAACAGCGTGAACAAGGAACCCGCAAGTAAAAAGACTAGATTAACCATAACCTCATAAAGCAACACTAACTAAGTCTAATGACATCCCTACACTACGATCATAACCATAGGCAGGAAAGTAAATGCTTGAACCTAAATAAAGAAATATATTAAATAAACTCAAAGTCTTACAGGAAAGGAAAGATACAAGAGACTCATACCAGACTCCTGAAGACCGCTCTGGAACAGGCAGAGCCTGACTCTAACTCCTACCAAAACATTGAACTAAAGGGGTAGCGCCACCCAAAAGGGGGCACCTCCCCATAGGAGAGAGTGGAGAGAGTACAATGGTGCAAGTGAGAGTGAGGGGGGTGCCTCTCTATTTATAGTGGAGGAGGTGCCTTGGAGAGGTGGAGATGCTCCCTTGATCCTAGGGAATATTCCCTCGCATGCATGGCTGCTTAGGAGTGAAGGCACTTGCATGTGGATGACAAGTGGGGCCGGGCTGCCTCTCCTCCAAGCCAGGCGGCCTGCATGTGGGGCCGGGCGGCATCCCCCTTGGTCGGCCGGCCCTTAGATCCACCGCCTTCGTTTCATCGACGGTCCAGGACTCCTTCCAAGGTCGGTAACCAACTGGGCACGTGTTACATAGGTCGGGCGGCCCAGGTAGTTGGCCGGGCGACCTCCCTCTTAGGTCGGGCGGCCCATGTGCTTCCTCTTCCGCTGTCCGATTAACCGTCTTAGTGTTGGACGTTGAGGATTGAACGATGTTGGATCGATGACATCACTAATCCGTTGTATTCTTGCATGCAGGTGACGTGGCATGGATTAAGGCAGGACAAAGGGGTCGGGCGACTTGGTGGAGGTCGGCCGGCCTGCATGTGGGGCCGGGCGACCTGAGGTGGGGCCGGCCGGCCTGCATGTGGGGCCGGGCGACCCTGGCCCCTTGTCCAATTTACTCCCTGCTCCATATGATGTATATTTCTGTGGAATTTGAGCGTCTCCCTACAAAATAGCTTCAAGCACCAAAACTCGTGGAAGATATTAGTTCAAAGTAAATAATGCATAGAACTTTGCTTATTCCCCATTTATTAACCAAGGAATTGGCGGTCGAAATTAGGAAATAACGACCGCCAACACGCCCCCAAGCTTGAACTTTTGCTCGTCCTCGAGCAAAGCTAAGACTTAGGCTCAGCGGATTAGGAGATGCATTAATGTCAATAACCCTGCAAGTATTAAGTGCACAACCGAACACTCCACCATTTATGTATTGACCAAACTGGCACAAGATCCCAACCTTTTATGCATACCTGTGGGGCTTCTTGACTTCTCACCTTGTCTTTGGTGGTTGAGAGATGGAATAACTGCAGTAGAATCTTACCCAATGCAATCTCTTTTCAGGTTTCATACTCGGAGGTTTTGAAAATTTTGCAATTAAAGCATCAAGTTCCTTACATGGTACTCTCGAATCGCTCAAGTGGTTATGAAATTCCTCACCAGGGCCTAAGGCCATTCTTTTTCCCTACAAACTATAGGCTTATGTGGAGCTCAAGGTGGGGATAAAAGAAGGCTTACTTGTGCCATGTATGTTCTTGAGTCAAAAATTGGTTCTAGTGAAGCTAGTGATACCCCTCATTCTGATCAATAGAGAATGGATGGTGTCTTTGTGGTGGTGGAGAAGATGGACACAAGTGGAAAGTATATGGAGATGAGTCCAGTATACTCAACATTGTGTTGATGGGGAATATGGTCTTGGGTGAAAACTCCATATTTTGATGGATCCCCTTGTTTGGAAATTTGAAATCTTTGAGCACATGGAGCTATCACTTTTTACTTTTTTTTTCATAATCTCATTCTCACCCCTTTTTATTATTTTTTTTCATAGCTCCATGTCTCATTTTGCAAGGGAACTTGGGGATATCTTGTGGAATATGATTGGAGTATTTATTTGGAATACCATATTTGTGGATGGGTAAGTGGATGATAGATGTAGTTTATGGTGGTGGAATATCTGGTGACTGTGGATGCTTGAATTCAATGTGAATTTAAGCATAACCAGATATAGGAAGGCTAGCAAATGAAAGTGGATATGAAGGGGTAATTGATCGGGATTTGAGGTGTCACTACTTCATAAGGACTCAAAGTTTGACAAAACTCAACACAACAATAAGTAGCATATGTAGAGGTTTGATCATGTAAGCATTTAGCTCTGGATAGGTATTTCAAACCACTAAGGAACTTGCTTCATTTTTATTTTCAAAAAAAAAAACTCCGAGAATTCACCTTACTAGGATCAAGACGGGTGCAACTCAAACTTTGGATATATCACATTCTCACAACAACCTAGACTTGATTTGAAAGTACTTACTCCCACAAGGATGAACATTAGAGAAAGGATTACAACTTATGCCAATAAGTTCAAATTTTATTGGAGAGTATCAAGTTGTATACGAAATACTTACAAGAAATTAACAGAGCAACTATTCATCATTTCCTTTAAGCAGAAGGTATAAACAAAACTCTAGCATTATGGGTAGGAGTTAGTTTATTCATGGTTGTAAGCAAATCTTTTTGGTATTTTATATTATGCAAATTTTTATGGGATTTTTCTTTATTGGGATTAGAAAAGGAATAAAGCAAGCATATTTTTGGTGTCATGGCAGATAGGATAAAAGATATGATCATGAAATGCATGACATTCGGCATGGGGTATATACCTGGTGCAGCGTTCCCCAAAGCTTAGATCTTGCAACTGAATGCAAACTTGAAGCTTGTGCTTGGCGTATCTCCCCATGTGCCCATTGCATCTTGTGGGGGTGCCTGACAAATCCTCCCCCAAGCTTGTACTGTTGTACCTTACTTTTTAGCTTGCTCCCTGAGGTGACAACGATGCTGCTTACTTCTGTTATGCTCGCCTATGTTAGGCAAATCCCCTTCTTTACTCTTGTTTTGCCTCCTCATCTCTTTCAATTAAATGTTAGGGGCAATCCGTCATATCTCCGCTGCTGCTACTTGGACCTTCTACATGGTGTCAGGAGTTTTTGATTTGTAGGCAACTCAGTCCTGGTATTCTACTCTCTTTGGGTGAATGTCTCCTTGTAGTTGATGTCAGGTTCCTCCCAGCTCCAACATCATATTTTCTTTCAGCTGACATTCTTTTCCAAAGTGACACATATAGTGGTTCATCCTTTTCACATGAAATGGAAGAATACCAACGGTCCTCTTCTCAAGAAGAGTGTCAAGAATGGACTCATCTCATGGCAGGTTGCGTTTCCACCTTTCTTCTATTCCATGCCCAGCAGTGACGTCTCACTTGGCTCATGTAGTTGAAGTAAGGGTTGATCTTGAATCGAGTTCTGACATTGAGCAGACTTCCAAGTGATGACTATGGCTTGCATAGACCACTTGTTTTTCTTCCCAAATGAGTGGAAAGACGGAGACGGATGTTGTTGGATTTGACATCATTGTCAGTTAAATCTGCCACCAACTTCTAGTTGATGGATGTTCGCATCCGACGGGTAGAGTAGCTCAGCCTGACATCTGGTTGCCTTGTTGCTCAACTGGTCAGGCAGAAAGGAATTAAGGAATGCTCTCTATTCGCATTCCTTCATCATTGGGTGATGTCTCTTCATATATCTCATGTGATCCAATGCTTTGCATGACTTTGACACCTAATCTTGTGAGGACAGCCTCTCAGGATGAGAGATGTCTACGTGTTCTTTTTTGTGTCATGCCGCTGACATTCGCTTCCCAAGTGATGCAGAGCATGGTCGAAGTCTCGCAGAGATCAACCATATATGATAGGTTGGACATCAGGTCCTTCCTCTCAGGGGGGGTTTAGAGGATGAATGTCTCCTACAACAGGTTAGTGGGCAACATATACAATGAGCCTATGTGTAAAGAGTATTAACACTGGGCCCGTTGTACACAATGTGCTAAAAAAATTTTGGCATTTTTAAAATCTCAAAAGCACAAAACCATGTTGTTGCCATGATCATTACCATGTTCAAGAATCTACTCAAATCTAAGTTCACAACATGTGAAAAGAGATTACTCAGGACCTTGATTTTTATCTCCATGGAAACTTGAGAAAATCGACCGGCACTCGATTCAATCGATAGCGACGGTGGATATTTCACGACCAAAATCTACTCATAGCTCAATGATCAACGTTGTCAAATTGACCAAAGCAGGCCCTTAACCTAAGCACCACGCTCAATTTAAGAGGCCTACGGGCACACATTGGATTCTGGCCCAAACTATGTCTCCCAGCAGCTTAAGGTTGCATGAAAAACATGGTCAAGATTTACTCACATGGATAGAGCAAAATGAAGCATGGAGTTTTCAATTTTATCATTTTTTTGTTTTTTTATAAGATAGAAAGAAAGGGTAACAACAACAAGTTGAATAACAAATTAATATTCTATCTCGTCGCTTCCCCGGCAACGGCGCCAGAAAGCTTGTTGGCGGTTTTTAGCCTAACAGATTTTACTCCGCAAGCGTACGGAGACCGCTGTAGCTTTCACCCGGAAGTATTGAGATAGAGATATTAACTTTATCAAACATCTTGTTATTTTACTCTTTCATTCTAAAAAGTAAAAGAAAGGATAACGGCACACTGACACACTCCACAAGGATACACAGCTCAACGTGAAGCTCGGAGGACAACGAGACGGATCTGGTTCCTGATGAGATCTTCCTTTACTAAGATCAAGCCAAAAGGCAAAGCTAGCTCCAACTGTCACTCTACTAAGGTCGTGACACGACTGAGGTTATGGTTTGGTCTAGTCATCTTTACTGCATCGGACATCGCGGCTATAGAACCACTGCCAGGCACCAGAGTGCTTATTACCCAGCCGAGAAAGGCGGGTTCTAGGGAGCCCGACTATGCGTCTACATACATGTTGGATCACAACCAGGCGCCAGCCCGAACGACGGGGTGGAATACTGGGACGCCCTAATGCTGTCACCAAAAGGGGCTACCTAAAGCCTGTGCGGTACACATGAGGCACCCAGAGCTGCGTGGGGTTGGTTGCAAACCAAGGTGAACTTCCAGAGTAAGCTCTGGTTATTCACATCCTCCACTTGGCTAGAAACAAGTGGAAGCATCACAACTGCTATGACTTAACTAACAGCGTGAACAAGGAACCCGCAAGTAAAAAGACTAGATTAACCATAACCTCATAAAGCAACACTAACTAAGTCTAATGACATCCCTACACTACGATCATAACCATAGGCAGGAAAGTAAATGCTTGAACTTAAATAAAGAAATATATTAAATAAACTCAAAGTCTTACAGGAAAGGAAAGATACAAGAGACTCATACCAGACTCCTGAAGACCGCTCTGGAACAGGCAGAGCCTGACTCTAACTCCTACCAAAACATTGAACTAAAGGGGTAGCGCCACCCAAAAGGGGGCACCTCCCCATAGGAGAGAGTGGAGAGAGTACAATGGTGCAAGTGAGAGTGAGGGGGGTGCCTCTCTATTTATAGTGGAGGAGGTGCCTTGGAGAGGTGGAGATGCTCCCTTGATCCTAGGGAATATTCCCTCGCATGCATGGCTGCTTAGGAGTGAAGGCACTTGCATGTGGATGACAAGTGGGGCCGGGCTGCCTCTCCTCCAAGCCGGGCGGCCTGCATGTGGGGCCGGGCGGCATCCCCCTTGGTCGGCCGGCCCTTAGATCCACCGCCTTCGCTTCATCGACAGTCCAGGACTCCTTCCAAGGTCGGTAACCAACTGGGCACGTGTTACATAGGTCGGGCAGCCAAGGTAGTTGGCCGGGCGACCTCCCTCTTAGGTCGGGCGGCCCATGTGCTTCGTCCTCCGCTGTCCGATTAACCGTCTGTCACACCCTGGTTTTAAAAACACAAACCAGAGCAAACTATATGTGTTCTAGGATCTAATCTCACACATATAGAGACAATATACAGTGATATAATAGAACATGCTTTATTATATAACGTTAAACAACATTTACATAAGACATACACAGAGTAGCGGAAGCGTAACTAAATCTTCGAACCATCCACAGGGAAACCGACTGGGGGCACGCACGCCTCAGCTTCTGGACGCCATCTGGATATACCATATCATCTCTCGAGCAAGTCTATATGTGGGGAATTGCAAGGGGTGAGCACTTACGTACTCAGCAAGATATTCAGAAACATAAATTGTATGCCATCAATTAAACATATGCACGAATTTAATTATCACATAAAGGGTCCAGGCCGCTATGACCGTAAGCTCGGCTGTTATAACAGTTTTACACTCTCGAGAGGTTGCACACTTTCACCATAGGTCGTGATTCCCTTTGCGCCAAAACACTACACATGGTGAGTCAGCAGGATCTCACTACGAGGCCTTTACAAAGGTTCCTCCTATGCGTATTAGATACACAGTCGTATGCCCTGGATCAATACTCCTGTCCCAACCATCTGCAAATTGGCAAGACTCGCCCTAGGAACATTCCCGTACCCGTTTCTTAACCAAAGCAAATGAGCATAGAAGCATTATCCATCCCAACAACCATGAATCTAATGTCCACATAAGTATCACCTAATTAATTAGCCAAGGTCATCCCATTCTAACCTCATGGTTGCGCTGTAGTCCTGGGTGGTCGCTAAATGTTCAAATTTAATCGCATACGCAATTAAAAGTAGCGAAACAATAATGTTAAAGAACACTTGCCTGTAATTCCCAATACAGATATTATTTGCTCAGAGAAAAACCAATATAGATATGCTCAAAGTCTTCTAGATCTTGATCTTGAGTTGCAGTTGAGATTCCACGAACAAGAACAGCGTCTACGCGTTCATCGGAGCAACACACGTGCACACGGGCACACATGCAAGCAAACAAACACAAATAAGCTAAAACAGTACATCATGTCATCAAAACAGAAGATAAAACATCATAAAATTATTCTACGCGTCGCTACGAACTCGTGGGCGCGAGAATCGTCGAAAACGGATTTAAAACGGAGAAGATATAAGCTTTTGAAGGTTGCAAGGGCTTGGTTGTAAATACTTTTCGAAACCCGGGGTTTAAAACATTAAAACAGGGGCTGCTCATAACTAAGGTGGATTGCGGATTATTTTCGGTAAAGAAGAGGGGCCTCTGTGCAAAACAACGGCGGCAGCGGTGATGTGGCGCCATTTGATCGGCTGCATCTGAAACCACGCGAAGGGCTATAGAGTGGTGGCTGCAGAAGATCACGTGGATCCGGTGTGGTGGCATCTGGATCATGTGTGAGAGGCTGAACGGGGAACGTCGGTGCGGGCGACTAGGGAGCTGACATGTGGCGATGTGATGGAGGTGGCCTGGGTGCTGCACTTGGGTTCTCCATCACGCAGGGGTTCGGTCTCACGGACTGGGCGCTGGCCGCCGGCTTCGTATGGGAGCAGGACCGGTGGTACAGGTGGGATCAGGGAAGGACAGGGGGCTGGTGTGGCTCGCCGGCCGGCAGGTGGTGGCGCAAGGCACAGGGAGCAGACGGGGCTGGCTGACAGTGCACATAGAACGAGACAGGCCGGAGGGAGAGAAACGTTCACCGGAGCTGTAGTCTTCACTGGAGTTGGAGAATAAACTCAGATCCACGGAGAACCGGAGATGTCCTCGCGAAACGGAGACTATGCCGATGAAGAGCTCGATGAGACGAACACGGTGATGCCTTCGGATTTCGCCGGTGATGTATGGACGGGAAGAAAATCCACGTCGAACCTTCACCGGAGTTGAACCAACCTCGGAACTTCCTTTTCAGACCTAGAGAGTTAGGGTTTCGGGATTGAAAAACGGAGACCGGTTCTGGAACGAGCGCGATAAGAGGATTCCGATGAATATATATATGCACCGGTTTGGACCGAGTTGGATTGGGCCTATTTTTCAAAATATTTAATTTCGGGCTTTAAAATAATTCCAGAATATCTAGAATCAATGTCCGTGTCCCGAAAAATACTCCGATGGCTCCAAAAATTCCGGAAAAATTCCCAAATATGTTTTGGCACCCAACGAACTCAAATAAAATATTTAGAGCTAATGAAAAGATTGGAAAGAGCCTCAAATAAATGAAATTTGCTCTAAGATAAATAGGAAAAGCTTTCAGAATAATTCTGAAAATTTTCCAGAAACAACTTAGCGATGAACGAAGATATTTGGAATGGTTTTCAAACCCAAAACATACAAGCCTGGCATGGAGTGATAGGATGGTCGGCATGATTTATGGCGAAATGCAAGAAAAGCATGACGAGCAGGGTCCGCATGACGAAGAAAAGAGTGGGGAGAGAGACCACCTGACAAATAGACAGGGTGAAGGTAGAGAAAGGTGGGAAGAGGTGAGTTCGATTCCAACCTCGGTTGGTTGTTGGACCGAAAAAAAAAGGAAAGAGTTGGACCAAAAGTGCTGGTGAAAAGAGGATGGGATTTATTGTCTTTTGTTTGAAAACTTTTCCAAACTCTTTTATTTAAAAGGAATTAGACACTATGAAAGGCAACCACTCAACATAAAATCAATACAACGGCATGAATGCAACAACATGTTGGCCTAAATTTATTTTATTTGCTTTCAATTTTATTATATAAAATCATTTGAATGCTCATTCTAAACAAGAAATTCCTTAATAAATTTAGAAAAGCACTTTAATTATTTTAAATACTGAAAATAAAATTTAGGGTGTTTACACCATCTTAGTGTTGGACGTTGAGGATTGAACGATGTCGGATCGATGACGTCACTAATCCGTTGTATTCTTGCATGCAGGTGACGTGGCACGGCTTAAGGCAGGACAAAGGGGTCGGGCGACTTGGTGGACGTCGGCCGGCCTGCATGTGGGGCTGGGCGACCCTGGCCCCTTGTCCAATTTACCCCCTACTCCATATGATGTATATTTCTGTGGAATTTGAGCGTCTCTCTACAAAATAGCTTCAACCACCAAAACTCGTGGAAGATATTAGTTCAAAGTAAATAATGCATAGAACTTTGCTTATTCCCCATTTATTAACCGAGGAATTGGCGGTCGAAATTAGAAAATAACGACCGCCAATAGTTGTCAACATCAAAACCCGCTGAAGGACTAGCAAGCACCTCCTAAGTGTGACCTAGAAGAAAAGCCCTCTCAAGTGGACTGAGAGGTACTTCTCTCAATTTGGAACAAACATAGGTTTAGCCAAGCTATGAGCTTCATGAGAGAGTCCTTAGAGTGATCTAAGTACCACAATTAGCGGGCAGGAAAGGGTGGCAATCTTGGATTTGATCCATTCAGACCTTGTATGAATTTGAGACCCCTTTGGTCCAGCAATCGAATGGATTTTGCAGCAAGCTTTTGAGTTCCTGTGCCTTCCTCTTCTCTTTTGGTTCTTGGAGGAGATTCTTGTTTTTGGTGTGATTGGCTTTACCAAGGATTGAATCCTTCTTTTGATGTGTTTGTAAGGAAAATGGGCCCTAAGCCTTGTGCTTAGTTCCCTAATGTGATTTTAGTGGTTGAAATGACAACACGTGCCATGGGACTAATATTAGTGTACAAGCGTTTTTGTTAAAGTCCTAGGGTGCGAGAGGTGGACTTGGGGTACAAACACCTCAAAGGAGGACCTAAAAGACACTAGAGAAGACACATGCCACCATCAAGTTGCAAGTGAGGGTCCTGATTCAGCGGGCTAATTTTTTGGGCCACTGGAAGGTCAAAAAGAGCCCCATCGAGAGGTCCGAAAAGAAGAACAAGGAGCCAAGACAAAGGCTAAAGACCGGTGCAAATTCATGTACCGAACAGTCCTGTGGTTCACTACCGGACAGTCTGGTGGTCCTCCACCGAACGATATAGCCTAAGAAGAAGAAGAAGCGACCAAGTCCTAGAGCTGAAGGCACTGGACAGTCCATTGGGTCATCGTCGGACAGTCCGGTGGCATTGTCGGACGATATAGACCGAGGACAACACATGTCAAAGACCCTGCGCCAACACCCACTAGACAGTCCGGTGGCTCCAACGGTCACATTGTCAGAGCAATGGTCGACTTGAAGAAGGGGCAAGTTACACGCACCGGATAGTCCGGTAGTGTGCCACCAGATAGTCTGGTGGTAATGCAGAAAGCAGAAGGAGATGCCCCCAATGGCTAGTTTGGAGGTATGGCTTATATACCCCCATGGTCGGCCTCCACATTGTGGTTGGAGTATCCTGAGCCAACACAAGTGTTGAGGCACCCATTTGATCCATCCCAAGAGCCTCATACACACATTTGAGAGCCCAACCACCACTAGAGCATAACTAGACATATCTCGGCAAAGCTAGAGCTTAGTTGCATCTTTGCTTAGGCCTTGTTGTCTATCTCTGTGATTGCGTGCACGACCTTGGTGCATCAAGTGTAGCTGTAAGTCTTGCGAGACCCTCCGGAGTGTGGAGTGGCCGCCACCATCTTGTGAGAGGGAGGAAGGCCCTCGGCGGTTTGGCCAAAAGCTTCCCATAGTGAAGACGGCGGGGTAGCTCCATGAGGACTCGAAAGACCCCAAAGGCCTTATCCATCCTCTAACCTTGCGTGGGCGAGGCCATAGTCCGTGGAGGACTACGCGAGAGATAGGCTCGGGTGGGTGTGTACCGAGCATACCCGGAGACCCGACCGGGATTGCTCGACTTCCGTGGAAGTCACTTTGCCATCCTCCACCCTTGCGTGGGCGAGACCGCACTCCTTTGAGGATTGTGTGAGAGCAAAGCCCTTTGAGGAGCACCAATGAGGACTTGGGGGTAGAGACTGCGAGTCTCCCCGAACATCGGGAAAAAATTTCGTCGTGTCTTCACCATGTGCCATCGCCGACATTGTCATCGGGAGTTTACATTCTCTATCGCATCTCCTTAGCTTCCGCATTTACATTCTTGCTTTTGTGTGCTCACTTTCCTACCTAGACTAGCTTGATAGGTTAGTTTCTAGGTGGAACTAGGTTGCAAGTCTTGGCCACGGTAGAATTAGTAACACTTAGCAGAACCTTTATGTACATAGGTAGATTTACATTGCATAGGTTTTGCTTAGTAGTTTTAGTTTTTAGGAGCCTTAGTTTTTAGAAATTCTAATTCACCCCCCTCTTAGGCTTCGGTCCAACCTTCAGTGTTCTTTGTCCTGTTATGATGTGGCTGAATCAAAGTAGTCTAAGTGCTAAAACATCCTAAATCCATGAGAAAGGTCGCTCTTGAGTTATCCAAAACCGATGAAATTTCTCCTCTTCATGAAATTTGAAATTCCTGAGTAATCCCCAAGCTTTTCAAGTGGATCTTTTGGGATTAACTTCATGATGGCCCCTGGATAGCCTGTACAAATTTTCACAAAGTTTGGAGCCATTTTGGTCAAATATTGGAAGATTTTAGTTTTGGTCGAGGCTGTTTTTTGGGTGCACCGAACAAGTCGCGTGTGCTTCACCGGATAGGATGGCGTGCTGCATCAGACAAGCTTTAGTGCTACTAGACAAGCTTGTGAGGGGCTACCCAGGCCATCGCATCGGACAATCTGAGCCAGCTGTCGGATAGTCCGGCACCACCAGACAAGCCGAGGTGGGCTGTCGAACAAGCCAGTGTAAGCCCAGGAGAGTGTCCACTTGGCTCTTTTGGCTTGTGTTTTGGTTCAGTGGCTTTGGTTCTTGATTCTCTACTACATGCCCATACTTGAAGTGAGTGGAAACCCCATTGAAGCACACTTAGGGAACTCACCCGCTATCACTAGGACCTACTAATTAAAGTTGTATCGAATAGACACCACATCTACTTCTAATATCCACTACTTCTGGAGCAATAGAAGTAAGCGCAACATATAGAATTCAACTATAAGGTGTGCACAAGATACTCGTAACTTGATCAAGCAAGATTAAGAATGCAAAAATGAAGTAAAATATAACTAAAATAGTAAACAAGCAACTTTACTCAAAAGCTGTATTAAAATATCCTTCCCTTGAGATTACAAGCTTGGAGATAGAAACCAATGAAGTTTCTTCTCCTTCACTCTCACCTCTCTACTCTCCTTAAGTATATATGGGATCAATCCTCTTTACCTACTACAACTTGCTAAGCGTAGCTTTCTCCTAATTTTTTCCAAGTTTCCTAGGCGACAGTAGTAGGGGTCTATTTATAGTCCTCAATAATAGTTACAAGGGTAGGTAAGTTGGTAACAAGAGGTGGCATGTGGCACGGCAAGCCTGCCCTTTGATCCATCGACTTGATCAATGGACGCTTGCAATTGCTTCTTGAGGTTGGTCACAGTTAAGGATCACATGTTACTTGGCCAGAAGACGACTGAAGTTGCCGAGCGGTTTGTGTTTCTTCTCACAGATTGTTGACGTCATCGATCCAGTGTTTGGATCCTTGAGCTGTGATTATTTAGCCCTTGATTTCTTGCCAGTTACTTCTCTCAGGTTTCAGTGTTTTCTTCTGTTTTTGCTCTTATATGCTTCCTGCGATCAAATTCCTTTTTGCACAACTCGTGAAACTTGTTAGCACTATAAACTTAGTTAAACTTGAGACATTTTCCCTTGTTTTGCATGATATGTTGGGGTAAAAAGTGGTTTAATGAACACGAATAGAATGCCTCGAATTGATGTTCCCTATGTGTTGCTTCCATGTTTTTTTCTCGATTTTGATGTATAATGACAACTGAGGTTTGGAAAAATCTTGTCTAATGAGAAGTTATAACGGACCAGAATAGAGTCGGGGAATACATGACCTATGGTGACATACTGAACCTTCGGCAAAATAAAGAGTCAATTCTCTCTGAGCCACTGAAAAATTTTGCCCTTCCAAAACTGCCATTGAAATTTTTGTTTCTCCCTAACCGCCACTTCATGAAATTTTCCAAGACCTATGAGCCACCGCTGTGAGTTTTTTTTTACAGTCAACAGAAGGGCTGACCGACTAAGCTTCACAAATTTTAAAAAATGTCAAGTTTGCTTCTCTGTCGGGTGCGCCCTAGCGTCGATCCTGTCTCCACCTCTCCGACGGCCGCCCGCCTCCACCGCCTCTCCGGTTGCTATCCAACTCCTCCTCCTTTCTTCCTCCTCTTTGATAGCCGCACTCAAGGTTGTGGCGGCGGCGGGACAGGAGCTGCGTGTGGCACAGGCCTGTGTGGGCTCGCCGCCCGGTCCCTCCTGGAGTCCTCGTTTGCGGGGGACGCCGGCGAGATCGCTGTGACGGCCATCAACGACCTGCCCGCGGACGTGCTGGCGCTCGTGCTCCGCCACTTAGACGGCGCCTCGCTAGCCGCGCTCAGCTGCGCGCTTTCCGCGGCCACACCGCCGACTCGGCTGCCTGGCGTGCGCTCTAGCCCTAGCTCCTCCTCGCTGCGCCCCTCGGCGCAATCGCCGTCACTGCCAGTGCCATCTGCGCCGGCCTTCCTGCACGCCTCGTCTCGGCCATGGACCTGCGCCACCAGGGTGCACTTGTCCTGTTGCGCACTGTGGAGACCGATGTGACCACGCACTGGTTCCACTACAGGAAAAGCTACCACGTAGGTACGCTTTATTATGTAATAGACACGTTTTATTTCGTTTCTAGATCAATGTTGACACATTTCTTAAAGCGTGCTAGGAGCGTCTTCGCAAGCACTGTAACAAAGATTGTAGAGACGGATTACTATAGCGTATATGCATGTCTATGCATTTTGATACACTTTTATAAATACATTTATACAACGTTTGATATACTTTTATAAATACATTTATACAACGTGTCTATTGACGTTGTTACATTTTGTAAAAACGCTTTAATATGTGTTTAAAAATAGTAAAAAATGTATACTACAGGATATGATTTCGTGCAATGCAATCGCTAAGAATTGAACTCGTGACCTCATACCTCACATAATGCCTCCCCACCACTAGACCACTATGTCGCATGTGAATAGTTAAGTAATGCACTGTTTTTATATTTACCATTAACGAATTTCAGCTTCTCAATACCGTGTCAAATAACGTCTTGATACGCTTTTTGTGTATCTATGCTATTGACGGTTGAAAATGTGTTTTCATTCGTGTTATTTTAAGATATTTTTAAGTTGTATCAAAAAACATATTTACATGCATATGCACGTTTGTTTGACATGTTTGATGTCGTGTCTAGATGCTACCAATGGTTAATAGTGTAGCTAACTATGTGTCATGTTGAGATGATTTAAATAATATGACAACAAGTATCATTTCATGTCTTTCGACACTCTAATCGTATTTAACATCGTGTCAATTTGAGACATTCCAGAAAACATGTCAAAAAACATGTTTACGCCTTTTGTGTAGTGACGCTTTAGCCCTCATTGCTATGAAACCGTAACTAAAAGGACTTTTTCCTGTAGTGTTCCTAGGCGCGCCGTTCCGCGTGGACACACTCGTCATCCAGGAAGGGCTCATCACGCTCACGTTATATGTATGTCTATGCATTTTGATACACTTTTACTCCCTCCGTCCACAAATGATCTTCATATTTGTGTGGGTGGCACCAAGACTAAGATGAAATGATCACTTGCTTATATCTTCATTAAATATGCATCGTAGAAAATACTATTAAATATATAGAGTTACAAGCAACCAATAGCACCTGCATGTATGGAGACATGCACACCATGGATAAATACGAGGAGGTGCATTAATAGGCTGTTGCGCAAATACGTAGATCATTTTTGGACATCTTCTCTTTCCCAAATATGTAGATCATTTCTGAATGGAGGGAGTACAAAACATTTATACAACATGTCCATAGACGTTGTTACATTTTGTAAAAACACTTCAATACGTGTTTAAAAATAGTAAAAAAAACTTATTAATACTAGATAGGCTTTTTTATGCAATTGCAATCGCCAACAATCAAACCCACGACCTCATACCTCATGTGGTACCTCCTTACCACTAGATCACAACATCACATATGAATATTTAAGTGATACACTCCTTTTGTATTTACCGTTAACGAATTTTAACTTTTCAATATTGTGTCAAATAATGTCTTTGTGTGCCTATAAACACGCTTATCTAATAGGTTTTACGGTGTGCCTCTATGCTATTGACGATTGAAAGCGTGTCTTAGTTCATGTTATATTAAGATATTTTTAAGTTGTATAAAAAAGCATATTTCCATGGGTATGCATGTTTGTTTGATACATTTGATATCATATCTAGATGTTATTGAAGGTTTATAGCGTGGCTAACTACGTATCATATTGAGATGTTTTAAATAAATGACAACAAATCACACTTCATGTCTTTCAACACTCTAATTATGTTTAACATTGTGTCCATTTGAGACATTCTGAAAAATGTGTCAAAAGCATCTTCACGGTTTTTGTGCAGTAATGCTTTGCCCAGCGTTGTTACCAAAACATACCTACAATGCCATTTTTCTATAATAGTGTCAGGTTCCTCGTCATGCTACTGTACCCGATGGACACCAGGACCGTGGCGCGGCGGTGCTGCTGCTCGTGCCGCGCGTGCGCCATGTCGGTGGCATCACAGAGCATGACCTCGTGCCGCCGATGGGGACACACGCTTGGTGGACGGGCTACTGCTCAATGAGAGTGGGCAGCCAATTGAGGAAAATATGAACTTTGGAACTGATAGAAGCTACGCGGCAATTATGATGCCCCTGGCATCTCAAGAGCCATAACACGCAGTTAGAGATAAGCTAATGATGGATTAAGATTTAATCATGCTTAGAGAAGTAACAAGAAATATGTAGAGGAACCGCTAAATTCAAATTTTCTACACAAGATACAAGACCACATATTTCGTGGTTGAATAAGTCAACACTCACATGCTTTTGAGCTCAACATTCAATGCCAAACCTCGGATAAGAAAGTAGCCCTAGACCTTTCTGTTTGACAATGTCCAAAAATCTAAAGACAACAGGCTTAAAAGATCAAACCAAATCCAGTTAAAGTTTCTTCCGAGGGTAGCAAGTGTGATCGAGACCAAACTTGAGCCCTAATAAAACTTTCAAATTCATTAAGCACCCTCGCTTAAGCTTTATATCAAACTTGTGGTGCAGGTCATATACTACGCTTTTGTTACCCTGAACATGGGTTGGAAATGTCATTAACCAATTATAAATGGCACCACAATTCTCTTGGAAATAACCAAAATCAGCCCACACATAAATTTCCCAAGTCTGGATTTTCAGCTTTTCCCAAACTTGAATCTAAAATTACTTTTGATTTCACTATACAACTTCAAATTCTCCCTTTCTATGAAATGAAATTGAACTTATCACCTTTCAAATGCACCTATTGTGGAAGTAATTGGACTTCATTTGATACTTCAAAAGTGGGAAACAAGAAAGCCTCTACACAAAGTGAAATTCCTATTTTACCAAACCTTGGAGCACATTTGTACCTATAATTCAAAATCTGTGGGGTTTCAGACCAAGGTTATATTACCAAACTTATAGATCACTTACTGTGAACAACTTTGGTAATTAGAGCTTGGTCACAAATTGAGGTTTAAATGGAGTTTAGGGTCATTTTGTACCAACACAGAAAACCAGTACAAGTCTGACCTGTTTAGTAATTTCAATATTTCTACGACCTACAGCCATTTTCATACAAAGATCAAATTGAAGGAGTTGTAGGTTTTGAAATTCTAAACAATGTTGTCAAGAGGCACTTTGGGAGGTAAAGCACAGAAATATGATTTTTGAATTTCCCAAGTAATAGAGGTTCCCTGTCCTAATTAAAGGCTGCTATATAAATTCATGTGTAAATCATATTTCCACTTAGAATATGGCATTTTGCCTTTTGACAAACTTGTAGAGCTTGAAGTGTAGAATATTTCATCTAATTGGGGTTTTGACAAATTCGATCTCTAATTTGATCAAAATGGCGATTTTCAGCAGAGAAGAAAACACATTTTCTTTTCTCCCTCGTTCCATCCACTGATGGGTGGGCCCACGGCTACAGCGCCGCGCCCACGCCCAGCCGGCGCGCTCCACGCAGCCACCGGCGTACGGGCAACGCGCCGCGCCGCGGATCGAGCCCGGCCGGACCGCACCGTGCCCTTCCTTCACCTGGATGCTCTTTCGTCCAGGTTCACTCCCTCGCTCTCACTCTATCTATCTCTCCCCTGGAGCGCGGAGCGCCCGAGCCGCCATGGCCATATCCCGAGCTTGGAGCTCATCGCACCGCCGCCCCAGCGGACCGCCACTTGCCTAGCCACCACCCCCACCACAGTCGCCTCGAGCTCCTCCACCGGCCCCGCTACTCCTCGGCCTCGCCCCGCCGCCTCTAGCCGTTCCTCGGGCGCGCACGCCGTGGTCTAGCCACGGCGCGCTCACTACGCCGGCCGCCTCGGGCCTCCTCCCTTCTGTCCACCTCGGGCCCCACGCTCGCCTCGCCGTCCTCTACCTTACCCCCAAGCTCTAGTCTCCCGCCATCGCTTCCTCAGCCTCTCCCCACGAGCGCCGCCCGCGTGCACCCGCGCCACCCACGGGCTCATCGTGGAGAGCCTCCCTCCGGCCATCCCCGCACCTCTACACCACCGCCGCCTGATTCCCCTCATCCTCGCGCTGCTCAAGGGCCCTACCGTGGCCTCCCCCTTCGCCTAGACCGCCGGATTGCGCCGCCGCCGCCGCGCCCGTGCACACCATCGCCACCCCCGGTTCATCGACCCGCGCCGCCTCTCCTCTCCATCGCCGGCGACGAGATCTACCCCTAGTGGTAGCCCGAGGCCGGGACACCCTCACCAACCTCGTCGGCTCCAAGTGGAAGCCCCACGACGCCGGCGTAGCCCCGCCAAGCGCCGGCCACCGCGCGCCGTCGTCCCCCACGGACGAAGGTAGAAGAGAGAGGGGGGTTTTGCAGAAAACCCCTGTGTTTCCATTTCTACGCGTCGATTTCATTTACTATTCACTGAGTCAGCGAAATCTTCTGTGCAGGCCCCTGGAATCTACGGTTAATTACGCTCTGGTCCTTAGATCTAATGTTTTCCATTTAAATGCATTTAAATTAGCTGTGAACTTTGGAAAATCATAACAAATCATAGAAAAATCTAAAATGGACAAACTCAGTTGCATTAGACTCCTCTTGAATAGATCTATTGAAGGGATATGATGTGGAGGTGTGAAATATCTGTTTTCCCTTGATTTGTTGCATGCATGATTAATTATGATAAATGTCAAAAGTGGACTAAATGAACTCCAACTGCTATGAAACTTGGACAATAGCTTTCTTTTGATATTGTAGCACCATGTGAATTTTTGTAGCCCTAGCACTTACTGTTTATTTACCCTTTTACCATTATACACGTGTTATGTGCATTTATTTAACTAAGAAATTGGAGGCTACATAGAATATGCTCAAATTGACTCTCTAGCATTTTTCATATACTCTGAGTAGTATAATTAGCTCACTGGTAAAATATGAAGTTGTGCATGTAAAGTTTGAATGCTAATTTGAAAATGACAAAAGGATGCATGTTGGAAAGGATTATTAGAAAAAGTGCTCATAACTTGCTAGGAAAATTCTTTGAAAAATTTAGTAGCATAAGGTTGATGCATAGAGTCCAGAAAGTATATGCTAGAGGGCTATTCACACTGTTTATATGTACATCTCAAATTCACATAGGATTAATATATGGAAAATAGATGTCCTGTCAAACTTGGGAGTTTTAACTTGTAAATTTTTGTACATGCAGTCCATGCTAAGTATAGCTCACTGGTAAAATTTCAACTTCGGAAACCATCCTATAAATCTTGAAAAATCTGAGAAGCTATAGGGCTGATAACTTGCTAGAATTTTCATAATTAATTTATAACTCCTTTATGGCTGAAATTTTAACAGTAGCATAATGTAGTCTAAATCTAGGTGTCCCAAAAATCTAACCTCAATTGGAGTTGTCTAGCTAAATGAATACAAGAAATGCTTTTTATTCATAAAGTAGGCATATGATGTTTAATTATAACTGTCGGTGTTGATTTGCAATTGCTATCATTATACATGAGAGTTGATTTCTAGCTGCACGCTATCTCCTGTTGTCAATGCCACATTTGGTTGAGAGATGAACTCATTTGCTGCATAAAACATTTAAGGTTAATATAGGGCCTTAATCCATTAGATGAACAAAATGTGTGATGTCATTAGTGGATGTTCCCCTATGCTTGTATGAAGTGGTCTTTCATGTTGAATAACTCATTCCAAACAAAACACTTAGTAATGTTTTAACTTTGCATCATCCTTGTGTGGTTTTCATTCCCTTAGTACCCAACATGCTGTCTTTGCGATAAATAACTTACCAGTTAGGAATGTGATGGGATATGCTTATTATCAGTTCATAAAGGTACTCCTTGATTAAGTAGTTTATCAATTACCTTTTTGCCTGTTCATGAAATGGTTATTCATACGTGTGCTTCGTATTCATACATCTCATTTCTTGCATCATCCCGCATGTCAATCATATAGTGGCGCTCATTACAGATACGTGATCAAGAAACGAGCGCGTAGAACTACTTCAACCAACGGTGATCCAAAAGACCAACTAAAACCCATTCACGACCTGGAGGACCCATCAGTTGTGCTTGGAAGGAGGAGTTGTCTAAGGGATCAAGGGGTTGCCTGGGCAAAGCCTCACAACTCGGCAAACTAACAGTAGCTTAGTTTGTTGGTTTTATTAAAGTGAATCAAAGGTAGGCAGGACCATGAATTCTCCCAGCTAATACAATCTTGTTTGATGATTACGCACGTGCATTAGGAGTTGTTTGAAACCAACTGCATTAGACTTCCTGGCCGCCCTGGCCCTAGAACCCATACCTAGAGTTCGTAGGACGAGTGCCTAGTAATGCTAGGTGCGAGTAGACACGAGTGAATGGAGTCACTCGTCAGGTAGGTGATTTCAATCACAAAAATCTCACTATTATGGAAATCATTATGCTTATGTTTTAAATGGAGACCGGGCGAAGATTTTTAAGTTATATATTGGTATGGTATTGTGCACTGGACTCCGCCCGAGTCGCATAAGGCCCGTTCGCTGTTCGCCTGCTGATCGGCATAACATTGCTAGAGGTGCTTATCTAGGATAATGGACCGGTGAAAGTCTTACTTGTGCCATCCGAAGAACAAAGACTTGGTCCTACCATCGGGCCCAGAGGCGCTTGGGTGTTGACTCGTGGAGGGCTGGACCCGGTCCGCCGAGGTAACGCTACATGAGGGCTAAACCTAGGGAATGGCGGGTTGGAATCGAACTTGGGATGTGATAAGTGGAGATGGGGGCTATATGTGGGACGCGATGGCTAGTAAGCATATACCCCTAACATTTTTAGTTGTTCCCGGGAATTAACAAATCGATTCGAATCGCTGATACTCACCAGGTGTGAGAATGCCAGATAGCGCACATGGGCAACGTAGTAATAACTGTAACATGTTGTTTATTAAGTCACGCCTTTTAATACAACATGCTTGGATGTGTATAATCCGTCCCACTATTCAGGGTGTTGCCCATCCACTGCTAGGAGGTCGATGGACTTGGGAGATGCTTTGAGGTCGAGGGAGGGTTGACCCAACGTACCGTGGTATCGCTCCTGAGACGACTACTCCCAAGAGGTTGGATGGAGGCGCTGTGAATCTTGGGACGGGACATGTATTCCTGTTTTACTTTCCTTCAAGTATTTACTTTATGATATAAATGATCTTTATGATTAATGGATAGCAGCTGTCAAATCCTGCTATCTTATGTCAACATGACCTTGTATAAAAATCAATAGCTAAGGATTCACATGATTAGTAAGCAAGCTTTGCGTCAGCCGTAAGTCTTGTCCATTAAGTCCTACTGAGTAATTAGTACTCAGGGTTTGCCCCCACTTTTGGATTACAGGTACTGACGATATCCGGACAACTGTGTTTGAAGTGGTAGACCAGTGGGCTCAGTGCTACTCGCCTTGTTCATCTCTTCATGAAGACTACTTAAGTATATTGTTTCTGCTACGAGATTTTAAAAACGCTTCCGCTTTATATATACTCTGAATTCGTTTCCGCTATATTTGAACATGTATTTGATTTCATACATTTGGGTTGTAAATTAAGTCTATTATTCTCTATTTCAACTGCCTGTGATGATGTAATTGTTGTGGCTCCTCCGTCTCTCCCCACGAGCGCCGCCCGCGTGCACCCGCGTCACCCACGGGCTTGTCGTGGAGAGCCTCCCTCCGGCCTTCCCCGCACCTCCACTCCACCGCCGCCGGATTCCCCTCATCCTCGCGCTGCTCAAGGGCCCTACTGTGGCCTCCCCCTTCGCCTAGACCGCCGGATTGCGCCGCCGCCGCCGCGCCCGTGCACACCACCGCCACCCCCGGTTCATCGACCCGCGCCGCCTCTCCTCTCCATCGCCGGCGACGAGATCTACTCCTAGTGGTAGCCTAAGGCCGGGAACACCCTCACCAACCTCGTCGGCTCCAAGTGGAAGCCCCACGACGCCGGCGTAGCCCCGCCAAGCGCCGGCCACCGCGCGCCGTCGTCCCCCCCGGACGAAGGTAGAAGAAAGAGGGGGGTTTTGTAGAAAACCCCTGTGTGTTTCCATTTCTACGCGTCGATTTCATTTACTATTCACTGAGTCAGCGAAATCTTCTGTGCAGGCCCCTAGAATCTACGGTTAATTACGCTCTAGTCCTTAGATCTAATGTTATCCATTTAAATGCATTTAAATTAGCTGTGAACTTTGGAAAATCATAACAAATCATAGAAAAATCTAAAATGGACAAACTCAGTTGCATTAGACTCCTCTTGAATAGATCTATTGAAGGGATATGATGTGGAGGTGTGAAATATCTGTTTTCCCTTGATTTGTTGCATGCATGATTAATTATGATAAATGTCAAAAGTGGACTAAATGAACTCCAACTGCTATGAAACTTGGACAATAGCTTTCTTTTGATATTGTAGCACCATGTGAATTTTTGTAGCCCTAGCACTTACTGTTTATTTACCCTTTTACCATTATACACGTGTTATGTGCATTTATTTAACTAAGAAATTGGAGGCTACATAGAATATGCTCAAATTGACTCTCTAGCATTTTTCATATACTCTGAGTAGTATAATTAGCTCACTGGTAAAATATGAAGTTGTGCATGTAAAGTTTGAATGCTGATTTGAAAATGACAAAAGGATGCATATTGGAAAGGATTATTAGAAAAAGTGCTCATAACTTGCTAGGAAAATTCTTTGAAAAATTTAGTAGCATAAGGTTGATGCATAGAGTTCAGAAAGTATATGCTAGAGGGCTATTCACACTGTTTATATGTACATCTCAAATTCACATAGGATTAATATATGGAAAATAGATGTCCTGTCAAATTTGGGAGTTTTAACTTGTAAATTTTTGTACATGCAGTCCATGCTAAGTATAGCTCACTGGTAAAATTTCAACTTCGGAAACCATTCCTATAAATCTTGAAAAATCTGAGAAGCTATAGGGCTGATAACTTGCTAGAATTTTCATAATTAATTTATAACTCCTTTATGGCTGAAATTTTAACAGTAGCATAATGTAGTCTAAATCTAGGTGTCCCAAAAATCTAACCTCAATTGGAGTTGTCTAGCTAAATGAATACAAGAAATGCTTTTTATTCATAAAGTAGGCATATGATGTTTAATTATAACTGTCGGTGTTGATTTGCAATTGCTATCATTATACATGAGAGTTGATTTCTAGCTGCACGCTATCTCCTGTTGTCAATGCCACATTTGGTTGAGAGATGAACTCATTTGCTGCATAAAACATTTAAGGTTAATATAGGGCCTTAATCCATTAGATGAACAAAATGTGTGATGTCATTAGTGGATGTTCCCCTATGCTTGCATGAAGTGGTCTTTCATGTTGAATAACTCATTTCAAACAAAACACTTAGTAATGTTTTAACTTTGCATCATCCTTGTGTACTTTTCATCCCCTTAGTACCCAACATCATGCTCTCTTTGCGATAAATAACTTACCAGTTAGGAATGTGATGGGATATGCTTATTATCAGTTCATAAAGGTACTCCTTGATTAACTAGTTTATCAATCACCTTTTTGCCTGTTCATGAAATGATTATTCATACGTGTACTTCGTATTCATACATCTCATTTATTGCATCATCCCGCATGTCAATCATATAGTGGCGCTCAATACAGATACGTGATCAAGAAACGAACGCGTGGAACTACTTCAACCAACGGTGATCCAAAAGACCAACTAAGGCCCATTCACGACCTGGAGGGCCCATCAGTCGTGCTTGGAAGGAGGAGTTGTCCAAAGGATCAAGGGAGCCTCACAACCCGGCAAACTAACAGTA
The DNA here is from genome assembly GCA_022530915.1 of Paspalum notatum. Lineage (NCBI taxonomy): Eukaryota > Viridiplantae > Streptophyta > Magnoliopsida > Poales > Poaceae > Paspalum > Paspalum notatum. The sequence goes on from CM039686.1 coordinate 20,633,771, forward strand.
GCTTAGTTTGTTGATTTTATTAAAGTGAATCAAAGGTAGGCAGGACCATGAATTCTCCCAGCTAATACAATTTTGTTTGATGATTACGCATGTGCATTAGGAGTTGTTTGAAACCAACTGCATTAGACTTTCTGGCCGCCCTGGCCCTAAAACCCATACATAGAGTTCGTAGAACGAGTGCCTAGTAATGCTAGGTGCGAGTAGACACGGGTGAATGGAGTCACTCGTCACGTAGGTGATTTCAATCACAAAAATCTCATTATGCTTATATTTTAAATGGAGACCGGGCGGAGATTTTTGAGTTATATATTGTTATGGTATTGTGCACTGGACTCCGACCGAGTCGCATAAGGCCCGTTCGCTGTTCGCCTGCTGATCGGCATAACATTGCTAGAGGTGCTTATCCGGGATAATGGACCGGTGAAAGTCTTACTTGTGCCATCCGAAGAACAGAGACTTGGTCCTACCATCGAGCCCAGGGGCGCTTGGGTGTTGACTCGTGGAGGGCTGGACCCGGTGCGCCGAGGTAACGCTCCATGAGGGCTAAACCTGGGGAATGGCGGGTTGGAATCGAACTTAGGATGGGACAAGTGGAGATGGGGGCTATATGTGGGAACGCGATGGTTAGTAAGCATATACCCCTGGCATTTTTAGTTGTTTCCGAGAATTAACAAATCGATTCGAATCGCTGATGCTCACCAGGTGTGAGAATGCCAAATATCGCACACGGGCAACGTAGTAATAACTGTAACATGCTGTTTATTAAGTCACGCCTTTTAATACAACATGCTTAGATGTGTATGATCCGTCCCACTATTCAGGGTGTTGCCCATCCACTGCTAGGAGGTCGATGGACTTGGAAGATACTTTGAGGTCGAGGGAGGGTTGACCCGACGTACCGTGGTATCGCTCCTGAGACGACTACTCCCAAGGGTTTGGATGGAGGCACCGTGAATCTTGGGACGGGACATGTATTCATGTTTTACTTTCCTGCAAGTATTTACTTTATGATATAAATGATCTTCATGATTAATGGATATGCTATCTTATGTCAACATGACCTTGTATAAAAATCAATGGCTAAGGATATGATTAGTAAGCAAGCTTTGCGTCAGCCGTAAGCTCCGTCCATTAAGTTCTACTGAGTAATTAGTACTCAGAGTTTAGCCTCCACTTTTGGATTACAGATACTGACGACATCCGGACAACTGTGTTGGAGGTGGTAGTACCGGTGGGCTCGGTGCTACTCGCGTTGTTCATCTTTTCATGAAGACTACTTAAGTATATTGTTTCCGCTGCGAGATTTTGAAAACGCTTTCGCTTTATATATACTCTGAATTCGTTTCCGCTATATTTGAACGTATATTTGATTTCATACATTTGGGTTGTAAATTAAGTCTATTATTCTCTATTTCAACTGCCTGTGATGATGTAATTGTTGTGGCTCCTTCGAGAGTCGGATGTATTTGATGTCGGTTCCTCGGGAAATGGTGTTATCTCCGAAGGACTCTCGACGGACTACCGGGTTTAGTCTGGCCTAAGTGCACTGCGAGCCAGAGGTGGCAGGTGTGCTTAGTCTATATTAATATTAAGCAGGGTGGTTTCGCCACAGCAATATCTTCTTTTCAACCGTTAGTTAGCACCTGTTAGTCTCAACATAGACGGTACTGGCTCATAGGTCCATGCAAAATTCATCCATAGGTAGTTAGGGCGAAACGAAATTTCCAATGGCAGTTTTGGAAACGAAAATTTTTTGATGACTCACATAGAATTGACTCCAAAATAAAATCCTTCCTCTCGTGGGAAGTCATGTTGTTTCGATGATTTTCATTGATACTGAGCTAATGTTAGACGGCGTCGGTTGGATTTCAAAGTTTATCTTGTTAGCTTTTGTCAATACATAGAACGCCCAAAGTGGAGGAAGCATCGGTATGTAACTTTGGCGCTCGATTTGTGTGGCCTCTATTGCAAGACTATAAATTTATTCATGTCATATTGTTTTGAGAATTTTTGCGACTTCAAAAGTGAAATTTTAGGGTGATGTCAGTCGGATTAGGGAAAAAATTCCTTTAGCTCTTCATCAAAATATAAAGAAAAAACATAGTCTGTACGCGAATTGTGTGTCCATTTTTTCTTGATTCCGTCCGAGTTGGGCTTGTGAATAAATCGAATTCAATTCGGATTTAGGTTGGACTTGTAAGCAACGTATGTCAGGGAAGGGTTGATGAAAAAATTTGGACGAAAGACCATCCTCTGTATATATGAGGTAAAGATAAAGATACACTAAGAAAAATCTCTACCTAACTAATAATAAAAGACGGAGTGATTCTGCGGTCTAACCATACATACCTTACATGTGTGCCACATTTGTCTGAAATTTAATTTATTCGCGACCTCTATTCAGATTATAGGAGCAGTTTACGCGGAAACGAACGCTCAGATAACATACAGAATCCGTTTTCGATGTTTTATATACCAATGGAAAGATGATAACCTTTTTCAATCAACTGACAGCACCGCAAAATTTGCTGGCTTTCAACTGGAATTATCAAAAAATATAGCGTGGAATTTATTCGCGAGTCCGATTAGAACTGCAGGAGGAGCCTACACAAAAACGGCTGCCCAAATCGTATACAGAGTCCGTTTTCAAAGTTTGATATACCAATGGAGAGCTAAAATGATAAACTTTACAACACAACCGATACTACCCTATAATCGCTCGCAGTCAACGTAAAAGTCAAAACAATACGAAGTGAAATTTATTCGCGAGTCCGATTCGAACGGTAAGAGCAGGCCACATGAAAATGGACGCTTAGATCGCATAGGGATTCCATTTTTGATGTTTTATATACCGGTGGAAAGCTAAAATGATAATATTTCCAAATCAAATGACACTACCCTAAAATCCGCTCGTAAATGGAAATCATCAAAACAATATAATGTTGAATTTATTTACGAGCCCGGTTCGGACTGCACGTGCAACCCATGCAAAAACACACCCAGGTTGTATACATACTATATTTTTGGCGTTCTATATATTGTCATAAAGCTAAAGAGATAATTATTTCTAACTCAACTTACACTATCCTAAAGTTCACTCGCAGTCAACGGAAAAAATCAAAACAATATGCTGTATAATTTATTCATAAGGCCTATTCTTATATATATATATTGATCTTAGATGGGTTGAAACTTTTTTTTTCTTCCCATCGGAATGCACGGTGAAAAATAGTACATCGTGTTTAGATGTGTTGAAACATTGTTCTCCCATTCGAAGAAACCGAATCGGGCTAGGCCGAAGTGGGCTGGACATCGTTCCCTCGTTCCGGAATCCGGCCTGCGCTGGCGTTCCTCCGATCTTTTCTATTCACGCGTGGAAAGGGAAACAGAGAAAATCCAGAAATACTCAGCCAGCAAAAAGAATCCGGTTTCAGGGGTCGTCGCCGCGTCGGTGCGGCTCGCCATATCCCCTTTTCCTCCTCCTTCCGTCCCCCGACTCCGGCGATCCGCCGCACCTGAACCCTACTTCACGTTACCTCGCCGGTAAGAGACCTCCTTCTCCTGCTCCTCACGCAATCCGTTCGTACTCCAAGCTCGAATTCCTCTCTCTGACCCCACATGCGCGTCGTGTGGATGGTATCGTGTTAGGTTGGGTCGAAGCCGAGCCGATCTGATCCGATCGGGGCGGCGGGTTCCTTGCGCTGCTGCGGCGTGAGCTCGTCTCGGTCGCCCGCCCGCCTGCTCGGCTTGGTCGGCCGGGGACGGCGGCGGCCAGATCTGCGATGGAGGGCAACAAGGACGACGCGGCCAAGTGCCTGCGCATCGGCAAGGGCGCGCTAGAAGCCGGTGACCGCGCGCGCGCCGTCAAGTTCCTCTCCAAGGCCAAGCGCCTCGACCCCTCGCTGCCCATCGACGACCTCCTCTCTTCCCTCAATGCCCAGGAAGACTCCCCCGCTTCATCGTCGTCATCCCCGCCGCCGCCACCGCCACCACCGCAACCTGAGGCAGCGGAAGCAGCCGGGGCTGATGGGCTGAGGGACAGGAAGCACAAGGGCAAGAAGAGGGAGGAAGAGGAGGAGACTGGTGCTGCAAGAGAGTACACGGCGGAGCAGCTAGAGGTCGTGCGACAGGTCAAGAAGCACACCAGGGACTACTACCAGATCCTCGGCCTGGAAAAGGACTGCACCGTCGAGGACGTGCGCAAGGCCTACCGGAAGCTCTCACTCAAGGTGCACCCTGACAAGAACAAGGCCCCCGGTGCGGAGGACGCCTTCAAGGCCGTCTCCAAGGCCTTCCAGTGCCTCAGTGATGCTGAGAGCCGCAAGCGCTATGACCTCGTTGGCTCAGAAGAGCCAGTAACGCACCACAGGAGGGCCTCCACTGCCCGCGCCTATAACGGGTTCTATGAGGATGACTTTGACCCAGATGAAATATTCAGAAACTTCTTCTTTGGTGGTATGGCGCCTGCAACCACCAGGCAGTTTGGACAGTTCGGAACTTTCCATTTCAGGACTGGCGGAATGCATGCCCATGGCCAGCAAAACTCTGGTGGCTCAACAGTCAGGATGCTTATTCAGCTCTTGCCAGTTCTACTGCTGCTGCTGCTCAACTTCTTGCCATCCTCTGAGCCTGTATACTCGCTCAACCGCTCATACCCTTATGAGCACAAGTTCCAAACCCCACGTGGAGTCGCATACTATGTCAAGATGGCTAACTTTGAGGAGCAGTATCCACACCAAAGCACCGAGCGAGCGACGCTGGAGCGGCATGTTGAGAGGGATTATTACTCGATAGTCACGCAGAATTGCAGGGTCGAGATGCAGCGTCGCCAATGGGGGCTGTCATACCAGACACCGCACTGTGATATGCTTAAAGAATTTAATGCAGCTGCACAGTAATTCATCCAATGGTGGAAGGTGCGGTTCAACTTTCTCTGTACGTGGCTTATCAATAATAATGTATTTCTGTCATTCTGTGCCATGAGGAATATTTTTTATATACTTCTGCAAACCTTATCTGCTTTGTGCAATTATTTGCTTTTCTTTGTAATGCAACTATAGGTGCTCAACACTTAGTGCTAACCCTTTCCTGAGGGGTCAATAGTTGTATTGGCTTTTTTAGGTGAGCCATGCTCTTCATACAGCTTGACTTATGAAGGAGAAGAAGCAGAAGCTGCCATTGAGTTTGTGTAGAGCGTTTAATAGCTCGAGAACGGTGAAACATTAGTTTGATAAATGTAAATGTTGCACATGTACGACATCTTCCTTCAGTAATAATGTATTTCTATGCCATGATGACGATTTTGTATAGACTTATATGACTATAAAATTCCACCTTGCCAACACCTGTCATCTGTTGAAACACTATATTATGCAAGGCAACCTTGATCGGTTGGATGGATGCTTTTCCAATTTGGCAAACAACCCCCTTCGCCCATTCGAATGTTATTGGATGCAACACTGAATGGCTTTGTGAATAGTTAAATAGATGGGATAAGGAGCTACAATGATACTAATGCTATATGCTATCATGTAAAGCCCCATATGATAGTGATTAGTTATAATTCTGTAATAGATCTGTAAGAACATATTGTATTTGTCTTAGCTCAAATGTTGAAAGACAAATCAGTGCTGCGCCGAATAAACTACTGAACTGAGGAACTATATTTCCTATAGAAAGTTCAATCAAGAGGGATTTGAAAGAATGTGATATTCGGAGTGAGTTGTGTTTGGATAGAAGTTCTTGGAAAGAAGCTATCCATGTGCGTGAACCGTAATTAGGCGTTATACGCCTTTAAAGCCCTTTTCATCTCCCTTCTCACCCTTTCTCCAGGTGTTGGGTTTAAACTCTAGCCTACCCCAACTTGATTGGGACTAACAGGTGTTGTTGTTGAAAAGTCCATAGCATCTTAATTAACCATGTTGGTAAGAATAAATAATGTAATCCTATATATTTTCTTGAAAACTTAACTGAGGGTGTACTTTTTTGAGAACGCTGGACATCTAAGCAATGATTTTTTTTAACACAATTGCCCCTGCTCCCTGTTCTTATTCCAATCAAAATTGATTTAATTGTACCTGAGATATGGCTATTTTTAATGTATTGCTTGCCAAGATTGTTAGGGAATTATTCGTAATGCAAAGGGTTGTTCTTTAATGTCAAATGCTTTGAATTGGGACACAGTTGTGTTAGGTTGGTGTTAAATTTGTGACTTGAGGCATGTTTGCTAAAAGTTGGTGTTACTTGTGCAGATTTTTGTATGAATATGAATTTTGTATGATGTGATTTGGTCATGGACAGTTTCCATGACTAGGTAGTAGACACCACCGGGGATGATGGCGATCGCTGGGTGGTGTTGGCGTGTTGGATGGGGATTAGATCAATAGATGTGAGGGACGGAAACAAGAGTGGAATTAGATTGATTGTTCTTGCTTTCCCTGATAGATACATTTCCTCGCCTTGTACAGAGGTTTCTTAATTCCTATGGTGTATCTGACTTTATCTCTTAACTAATCCTAAGACATCTCTAACTTATGTCTAGCTAACCATATCCTAATGGACCTGATCGGCCCCCATAGACTAGCCAACTGCCCATGACATGAATAGTATATGTACCAGTTGTGTTCTAGTTCAATCCATGTACATTTGTGAGTAGAATTGATCTGTTTTAAACACTAACAAAACTATTGTTTTATAATCACCAAATAGAAGGGTTTTCAAACCCTACATTTAACCAAACAGCCTTGTAACTTATCCAATAAGCTGACTCATAGAGCTGCTAATTAGTGCTTGTGCTTTCCAAGTTTGATCGTTGCAGAATCCATATGACCCAAAGAAATTCCTAGGTTTGGTCTCGGGCTCTGGGCTGTAACATCTTGTTGTCCATGATCCTTCACACGGGAGGAAACAATGATCATGAAAAAACAATGAACATCGTACAATTATCAGATATATGCACATGTAGACGAGGATGGAGTAGTGAGTTCTTCGCTAGGTGGTGCGCACAGAAGTGTCTTGCAAGTGTCATTTAATCTCAAAGCATGGCATGCTAATACAGTATGTTCTCAGTTTGTCAGCGATTCAATCCAATCCAACACTACCATTGATTTCCCGTGCATTCAGTTCTTTCCTAGATAATGTTTCTCCATGTAGCTATTCAAAGTTTTGTTTTATGTATAGTATATCATTAATTAAGCTGTTGGTTTGTCAAAAAAAGATGTCTTTGAATATTTGATCATTGATATGGAGAGTTGGTAGATTATAATATCGAATGTGGATAATGGATGATGCATTATCCATACACTACTATTAAAATACAAAGTCTAAATTTTTCATTCATCATTAATCCATGTTCTTCTTGCCAGTTATTAGATATGAAAGATCAGATAATCTGTCTAACCTTAGTTTTTTTTTTCCCTTGTTTCAGTTTTTACCTTGTGCTGTGTGACCATTTTTATTGTCATGAATCCAAGTATGTAAAATTAGGGCTGGCTCATACCATGGCACATGGTTATTACTCCCTGCGTCCTAGGTTTGTCTAAAGTCAAACATTTTAAACTTTGACCAACAATATTCTAAAAAATTTTATTGAAAAAGGTTACATGTCACGAAAGTTGATTTCACAATGACTACTAACATTATTTTAACATTGTCAAACTTAATAGTTTTTTGTTATTCATAGTCAAAGTTAAGAAGATTTGACTTGCGACAACCACACAGCTATATTTTGGGATGGAGCGAGTATTTCACATGGACTGTCTTGTTCTGATGTGTAGTGTGCACTTACACTTTCCACACACTCGTAATAATTATTTATAATTGGTGGCAGACCCATGCAGATATGATTAAGGTAACACAATTATATACATTTGGTCTATGGGATCGACCTCTAAGTACTCCTTACAATTACAATAACAAGATAAACACAATTTAACCTTTCAACTATTTGATCTTGAATATCACATGCACAAGGGTTGGGATTTGCAAAAAAATCAGCACTGATGCTTTAGTGTGTATACTCTTATTACTCTATAGCATTATAGAATTACCATTTCCAATAGTTGTAACCGTTCTCTTTTTAATGATTTTGTTACTGATGGCAGTTCTTATAATTCATTTTAGGTTTACAGGGAGAAGAGAATGCCCCGCATGTAAAGGTTTTCAATATTTGCTCCCTTGACTGCCATCATTCAAATTGGAGGGGATATTTAGCTTGGATTAGTAGTAAATTTTGTGGAATAAGTGCCTTTAATGATGACTAAACACCATTACCCAGATGCTATCATAGTAGTGTTAAATGAGCGCATTACCATAGCTACTTCGAAAGGATATGTAAGCTTAATAGGGGTTTGTCATATGCAGACCTGTCTATGTATATGAAGTATATCAATCTCATTTTTCTTTCCTTCTGTTTTTGAGTTAAAACAGAAATGGGTTCTCCATTTCATGATGCAAGAAAAGAGCACCGAGCATGCTAAAAAATGCCTCTCTTTTGAGGATTGTGTGTAGATCATGTTGATGGTATCGGAAAGTGATCCGAGTTATTTATCTATTTGAAGCCACTTCTAAATTGGTGGTGTTGTCGCGATCTCTTTCCTATATATGTGGCTTATAAAATGTGGTATCTTTTATCTTTTTCGCTTTTGTTTGTGTGCTTATGAGTATATGACGCTTGGCCTTGATGGCACATGAGTGATGGCGTGTCACTGTAACACAAGATTATGATATTTCATCTGGTATTAGGAGATGTGACCTGAGTCGTACTACACATAGTTTATAATGTATAGTTGAGGTTTGTTTCTGTGCTGTGGTAAACTATGGCCTGCGGGATTTGGATCGTCTGGTGCTGCTGCTTTGATCTGTTTTGAGTTCAGCGCTGGGAGCATCTGATTGTTTTGCTAGTTTTGGGTATTTCATTTACTTTCCGTTGTTGGGGTCTATAGCTTCATGATGGATGTAAAACCGGTATAATAAGCTGCATGATAACAATCAAATAGGCGAGGTTGTCTGGGGGCTCGCGCTGGCAAAGCTAGGCAACGGAGAGAAACAACCAAACACGCCCCAAACTCTTTCTATGCTTCGTTTTCTGTGCGAGCAAGGCAAGGCAAGTAGCCTGGAAACCAAACTGACCCTTAGGCCTTAGTTCTTACTTGCCAAGAAGAAACACTGCACATAGTAGCAATGGTAGTGGAGGATGCCACAGTACTTGCCTGGCTGTCATCAAGGAGTGCAGACTAAAAACTCCATGGAGAACAATACAAATGGTGAGTGCAGGTAGTTGCATCTGCGCATGTCTAGTGCACCATCTCTCCTTTCCTACCTTCCACAAGCATCAGTGTCCTTGCAAAACCGTAAAAAAGGAATAAAAAAATAAAAATAAACGGCGAAGAGCCTCATGCTCAGACAAGTGGCCAAAGTTCGTCGACATGAGGCAGCTCATCATGGGACAAAAACAAATTGCTTTTGGGACCATGATCCCTGAACGGGCTACGCTAGGGGCTACCAAGGGATGGACCTCAGCTCTATGATCTTTGAACTTTGTGTGCTCTATCAGAATCACAAATATCTTTTGTTATCTAAAGGATAAAAGAATGATCCGGTGGCTGTTACGTTTGTATATTGAGACAAGTAAAGAAGAAACTATGGCAACTGCTGTTGCGTGTATGCGGTATGCTAAACTCTTGATACAGTTTTGGTTCAAATATTTTTGGTCTACAAATATCATGTCCCCGTACTTGGATTTTTCAAAAAGCTTCATCTATTAGAAACAGAAAAGCTTTTATAGATAGCTACACATTTACAATATGCAAGGGGCCACAACTCTATTAATTTTATTTTCGTTTTCATTTTCAACCATAATACAAACTCAGAAACTCAATACACATACACGCATACTCAACCCTATGAATACATTTGAGGGACTTAGTTGACAAATCTTGAGTATTGAGATATGAAGGTTGGACCGACGTCTAAGAGGAGGGAGGGAGCTGAATTAGAATTTCTAAAAACTAAGGCTCACTAAAAATTACAAATACTAAGTAAAACCTATGCAAAATAAATCTAGCTATGTGCACTGTGGTTTTGTTAAGTGTTGCTACTTCTACCGTGGCTAAGTCTTTCAACTTAGTTCCACCTAGAAACTAACCTATCAAGCTAGTCTAGAAATGTAAGCACACAATTGCAAGAATGTAAATGCAGAAGCTAAAGGATAGATAGATAATGCAAACTCTCGATAACGATGTCGGCAATGGCACACGAAGAAGACACACGACTATATTTTTCCCGAGGTTCAGGGAGGCCAACGTGCTCTCTCACCCCCTACGTCCTCGTTAGGTGCCCCCGCAGGCTTTGCTCTCGCGCAATCCTCAAAGGAGTGCGGCCTCGCCCACGCAAAGGTGGAGGATGGCAAAGTGACTTCCTCGGAAGTCAAGCAACCCCGGTCAGGTCTCTGGATATCCTCGGTACACACCCACACAAGCCCTTCTCTCGCGTAGTCTTGGACTACGGCCTCGCCTAGGGAAGGGTAGAGAATTGTCGTGGCTGTTGGGGTCTTCCGAGTCTTTCTCGCGGAGCTCCCCCGCCGTCTTCACTATGGGAAGCTTTTGGCCAAACCGTCGAGGGCCTTCCTCTCACAAGGTGGTGGCGGCTACTCCACACTCCGGAGGGTCTCGCAAGACTTACAACCGCACGCTCACAAGGGATAACCGTGCACGCAGACACGCAGATAGACAACAAGGCCTAAACAAAGATGCAACTAAGCTCTAACTTGCCGAGATATGTCTAGTTATGCTCTTGTGGTGGTTGGGCTCTCAAATGTGTGTATGAGGCTCTTGGGATGAATCAAATGGGTGCCTCAATGCTTGTGTTATCTCAGGATACTCCAATCACAATGTGGAGGCCGGCCATGGGAGTATATATAGGCCAAGCCTCAAAACTAGCCGTTGGGAGCAACTTGATCTGCTCTGTTGTGACTATCGGACCGTCCGATGGTGGGACTATCAGACTGTCCGATGCGTGCACCCAACTAGCCATTGGAGTCAACCGTTGGAACCTCAGATGACCGTTGAGACCATCGGACCATCTCATGGTGGCACCATCGGACCGTCCGATGCGTGGAACGCTCTGGTCTTGAGTTTGTTGAGTCTTTTGTCCAACTCGTCCGATGGTGGGACCATCGGACCGTCCGATGCTTGAAGCGCCGAGACTTGGTCTTCTCCTTCCTCGCTGCTCAGTTTGTCTGGTGGTGAGACCATCGAACCGTCCGATAGTGATATTTTGCACTGGGTCTTGTATCTTCAATCTTTGGCTTTTTTTTCTCGCCGGTCCACTTGATGGAGCTTCTCCGGACCTCCTGGTACCCCAAAAAAATCGGTCGGCTGATCGGTCAGCGGGACCGCCGAGTCAGAACCCTAACTTGCATCTTGATGGAGGCTTGGAACTTCTCTTGTGTTTTTAAGTTTTCCTTTGAGGTGTTTGTTCCCTAAATCCACATTTTGCATCCTGGGATTTAACCAAAAACACTTGTACACAAATATTAGTCTCATAACACGTGTTGTCATTTCAACCATCAAAATCACATTAGGGAACTAAGGATAAGGCTTAGAGTCCATTTTTCTTACAAGATATACAGAGTTGCATTATGCATAGCATACACACATCAGCCCATTGCCTACCACCGAAAGAACAGTGTGGTTTACTCTCTGGATAAATTCAAGACAATATGAGCACTTATGCTGAGTAAGATTTGAAACTTCGCTCGCTGCCACGTTTCTATACACTAGCCAGGGAAGAAAACCAAGAATGAGTTCAAACATTTTCATACTATACTTTGCCTTTGCGATTGTCAGTGTACAAACCAGATGGCAATGTGACCAGAAGGAATTGTCATTCTCTGTAGGTGAACGAGAACGACCAGTTCGGTCCCGGAACTTTCACAAAGGGACACTTTTGGTCCCTCATCATCTACAAAATTGACCAATCTCTGCCCCCCCTCAACTTTACAATCCAGATCAAACGAACACCCGACCCTGACAAGAGGGCTAGCTATATGCAAAAGTTGCCATTCTTTCACTTTTACTGCCAGTAAAAGTCTTTGCCAATAATTGAGAAAATGATCAACGTATCGCCGTGATATCGACAGTACGTGTCTCCTGGATATTTAGGCTGTCCCCAATGGGATGCCCTAAAGAGGTGTCCCAAAACACTGTTTGGCACTGTTTGACATAAATGCTGTACTGTACACAGAGAGAAGAGCAGTTGGAATAGTGTTTTGAGAAACGGGATGAGGTGTACCATTGGGGACAGCCTTAGATATTTAATCGCGATGTGCTTAAAGCTCCAAAAGTGTTGAGACAGGAGATAATGGAGGACGTGCACGGTGAAGAAAGGCAGATCGTCGATCGGTAGCCGAGAAAAAAAAAAGAGGATGCTGGAAAATGAAAATAACCCCAATCATCGATCGCCGGGTACGTGCCCGGAAGGGACTGGACTGAAACCAACCAAGGCCAGCTAACCCCATTTCCGATCGAGCTAGTAGCTATCTGATCACTAGGAGGTTTGACTTGATCCAGGCATATATGGATCCAGTGGCTTTTGCTGGATCAAGCTAAGCCTCTGCCGCCGCCGTCCGAGCTCCATTGACCATTAGGATGAAGGAGATGGAGTTCATGGAAAGTGAGAGCAACGGTTTCACTATTGCTGGTGCTCAACTCAATGATTGAACCTACTAGCTTGAAGAGCCCATATGTCTGCAGATGATGAACTTAAATCATAGGGTTACTGCAACACATTTACTTCTTAATTTCTTGTTATAGTTCTGATTTGAAGCGATGGAGCAGGTCGTCCCTGATCATGTCTCGTGGACTCTTTGCCATGCTGTTTGTGCTGGTGGTGGAGTTCTTGCGTTTTTAAGCCGGCCAAAATTTCCACTTTTAGCATTCTTTTTCCTGAAATCAAATTGACATATTTTTGAGGGAACATACACGACAATGAAGGGAGAATACATATAAGTAAAAGATGGGATATACTAGGCATTTATCAATTCAAACACGAATGTAGGTCCTGTGGTCCAGGACGAGAAATAGTAGATTCCACTAAAAATCTGCTGAGGAATATTTTCTGGACAATGATAAGACAATCAGGGCGTCTACGACGCATCAACAAACAAAAATAGGCACGGGGACGGAATAATCTTGTATATGGAGACGGAGGGACGGACAAGTATGGGAGCATGATCTTGGTACATCGAATGGATCTTCATGATCTCCACCTGTGACTGAACAATGCAAATTAAAGCTTGTCTCTCACATGGTGTGTACATTTGATGACAGGGCAATTCCAGCTGAAAAGGAGGGGAGCACCATCATACGATCTTGCCTTATCTCCCCCCGGCCCTTTCTACTAGCTACCAGCTTAATGCTCAGCTGGGGTCACACATAGCACACGCTTATCAAGTTCAGCGTGATCGAGATAACTGATAACCCTTGCCCGGCCCCACCATTTGGCCAGCACATACACACACCAGATGAGGGAAGAAGAGATAGCTGGCCCAGTGGAATATAGATATAATCAGAAAAAGTCAAACACATGTATACACAGATGTCAAATGCAAGCATATATAGATACATACATGAATATATATACCTTTCAGATGGCCACCTTTAACTAGTTCAAATCCAATATACTCCTAAGTCTCTACCACCATTGCTTTTAGTGATTTGCTCTTACAATTGATCTGGACATGTGGTGCCATCTATCCACATACACCTTTCTTCTCCACTCAGAGTAGTGAGTGGTCTCCTAGAACAAGTTAACAGGGCCAGGTGCATGCAGCTGCCAATAATTGCTGACATTGATATATTAAGAGTCCAGAGTTGTTGTAAAAAAAAAAAAAAAACAGAGAAGGAATATACCCTAGCTAGTCTGGAAAATATGAAAACCAACTTTTGAGAAAACAGTAGAACCTTCTCTCCGTCAAGTCTGTGGGACTACTTTTTTTAGAAAGGGAAATTATATTCCGGTCTAAGTTGATAATACAAAATCAACAAATAGGATCAAGATTGCTATCGATTTGTGGAAGGACATTTGTAACTTTGATGTTTACCTAGTTAATTGTAAATTGCTTTGCACTTATGCTCAATTCTTATTTACTACTTGACTTTTTTTCTCCTAAATGCATCCCTACAAATGTCAGGAAATAGGCTCCTCCCTGGGAACAATGGATAAACCTAAGGACACACAATAATGCTTGTCTCTTTGTCATGCTCGACCATTTGATCTCTGCTGCCCTGTGACTTTATGCCCGAGGAGCATCTTCCTAGATGTAAGACCTTGATGATTCTAGCAATCCTGTATATCTATATAGACGAAGGCCACTAAGATCATCTCTCAGCATGCAAGCTATCTATATCATCTTTGAGTCCATTAAATTAGAAGCCGTGTCACCATCCAGTAGAACGCTCTATTAATGTTTTCGTCGATCTTGTGTAACTAATAACATCCATGCATGCAACTATTTGTTCTTGTGATCACTTCGTTATAAAATTTTCACAACATAAACACACATATAATCAATCATTTAAAACTCAGTCTTTCTCAAATAAGATGGATAAGTTATCATGTATAATGTGTTTAAATAGTACTTTAAATATTGTCACCGGATGATTAATCATTTAAAAGTCAATCTCTCTAAACTAAGATGAATAAGTTATCAAGTATAATGTGTAAAGAAAATGTTATCATACAATATATCGTAGTATATTTCTACCTTTAAGGTCCAAGTCATCTTTGAGTCCACTAAATTAAAAATTATGATTTTAAAAATTCCTTCAGCAACACGCGAGGCATCACCTAGTTGCATATATTGCTGGTATACCACAGCTATGGGAATAACATGGCTCTTTTGCCATCCCAATGCAGTTTTCTTTCAATTTCTCACCCATATTTCCAAGTGAGGCTGTGGGCTGATCAATATTATTATGCCTATGAACAAAACGTTGACATTTTTAGTTTTTTCTAAAAGATAGCTCATAGGTAAATAAAAGTGGAAGTAAAGTTTCAGAGACCATAATTAAGCTGGAAGTTTCCATTCAGTATAGGTTTTCATCGTTTGGATTCAGTAGTTGGTTTTCGAGATTGTAGTCGTATTTAGTTGTAAGTTAGTGGAGCTAGGCCAAAAGGGAAATTTGATTGAGTTGAAGAATTCATATCAGTGTTTTTCTAAATGCAAAACAATTGCCACCCACATCTACCGAAATAAACATGCTAAATAGACATTTAAACGACGTTTAAACGAACCAAACAGCGAACAATGATACATATAGTCAACTCTTATAGAACCAACCTAAATCTAGGTTGATTAGTGTAGGTTATTTTTTTCCATGCTATGCATATTATAGAGAGATAAATGCACCACAGACCCCTTAACTTGTTAGGTGGTGTCAAATAGGTCAATCACCTTTGAAACTGCAGTTTTAGGTATACAAACTTTTTAAATCGTTCACCGTAGGTCCATACCCCTTCGTTTTATTTTTTTTTTCATTTAGCCCCCTAAGAATTTGTTACCCTCTCATGCTCGCTCCCTCTCTGCCCCTCTCTCTCCTAGCTGCCTAGCACCGCGCCCTCCTCACAGAACAGCCACCCTCGCTGCCGACCACGTGTGCACCCTCCCCGCCGACCGCGCTCGTGCCCTCACTTGCCCTCCCCGCCGGCCGCGCGCACCCACCCTTGCCGCCGGCCGCCCTCGACACGAACCGGCGCGCTTGCCTTCGTCGGGTGTCAGCTGTGGCACAGGGCCGCTGCTCGACGGCACGAGGCCATCGCGCCACCGGCCGCACAACACTCTTGCCTCAGTCATGCATGTCCTCCCCGCCGGGTGCGGCCTCCCTCGACGTCGGCCACTCCCTCAGCATTGCATGACCGCGGATTCGGAGGGGTGCAGTCGGGTGGTTTGGCGCGGCGTGGCAGAGGCGAGGTGAGGCGCGACCACTGCTCCCACCCACAACCGGAGCGCGGGCGCGGCACAGCATAGGCATCCCTAAGCCCCGCACTCCGGCGGCCCTGGCGCCGCGCGCTCAGACGGCCCCGGTGCTCCGGAGTCCCCGCAACCCATGCGCTGCGTTCCTGAAGCTCAGCTTAGGCCTAGGCCTCCACTACCTTGTCCGCAATGAAGGTGTCATGGAAGCCGAAGGGCCCGCAGGATGGGAGCTGGACCGTCGCATCATCTTCTCGAGGACGCCGGAGTGCAGGGCACGGGGCGTAGTGGGCTCAGAGATGGTGTAGGCGGTGCACACGTGGAGGTGAATCGGCGTGAACTGGCACGGCGAGGTGACGTCTGGCTGTGGCAGCGACCGTGGATCTAGCGGCTCCTGCGGCGGAGATGCGGGGTCCTACGAGAAAGGGAAGCGAGCGGTGTCGGGGTGGAAGTGGTGCACGCCGTTTCTTCGCAGGAAAGGGGGTGGAATGGCAGTGCAATGAGCTTAAGCCCTGCTGGCCATGGCGGCTCAGTGCTCCAACTCGAGCAGAGCATGAGAAAGGGGAAGGAAGAGGACAAGGGAGCTAGGTAGAATAAGAGGGAAACTTTTAGGGGGTTTAATGAAAAAAATAGATAGGGTATGGACCTGCGGTGAACGACTTAAGAAATTTGTGTACCTAAAACTGTAGTTCAAAGGTGATGGACCTATTTGACACCACCCGACAAGTTAAGAGGCATATAGTGCATTTCTCTCTATTATATATATTACCTTTTACATGCATTTTACTGGTTATTGCACGATGTGTCCACTGTAACCTATGTGGGGCAAATGGTGTTTCAACAGGGTGCTCAATACTTTGTTCATTTTGTTAGAAATTAGTCAGTTCAGAACCATTTTCTAGTTGCACCTGGTTCTGACTGGTTCCATCTTTTAAAAGAAACTCTCTCTAAAAAAACACCATTTCCGGAAACAAACACTTTTCCCTGCTCCTGGTTATAAAAATAATATCCTTTGGTTTCCTTAGGATAGCCATGAAGTAGCATTTGTCCGACTTAGAATGAAGCTCGTTAGACGTCAAACGTCTGACATAAGCATCGCAACCCCAAATCTTAAAGAAATATAACCTGGGACTCTTTCCAGTCAATATCTCATATGGTATCTTCTCCGCATACTTAGACGGAACTCGATTTAGCATGAACGCAGTAGTTTATAGAGCATTGCCCCAAAAGGACAACATAAGATCAGTCTAACTCAATAATGACCCCACCATGTCTAACAAGATTCAGTTTTTCCTCTCGGACACACCAATCCATTGTGGCATTTCGGGTGGAGTAAGCTATGAAACAATTCCACAACTTTTGAGATGGTCATTCAACTCTTGGCTCAGATATTCTCTACTACGATTCGATTATAGGAATTTTATCATCTTGCGCGAGTGGTTCTGCACTTCATTCTAATATTGTTTGAACTTTTCAAACGACACAAACTTATGTCGCATCAAGTAGATATAACCATACCTACTAAAGTTATCAGTAAAAGTAATGAAATACTGAAAATCACCTCTAGCCACTGAGCTCATTGGACCACATACATTAGTATGTAAAAGGGCCAACAACTTGGACGCCCTCTCACCTTGAATAGTGAATGGTGCCTTAGTCATCTTATCAAGTAAACAATACTCACATGTCTCAAATGATTCATAATTAAATGAATCGAGTAGTCCATTTCTATTGAGTTTCTCTACACGTTTCTTGTTAATATTGGTCAAACAACAATGCTAGATAAAAGCAAGATTCAAACCACCCAGCTTGAGCCATTTCACATTAATGTCAAGAACAAGTTCATCCTCAAGATTAAGAATATGGATAATGTGCATAGAGCATATTATTCAGATAAATAGAACAACACTTGTCCTTTATCATAACCACCATCTTCCTCTAAACATGAAGAGTATATAATGTTCTTGCTTAATGCTGGAATAAAATAACAATTATTTAACTCCATCACAAATCTTGAAGGAAGTGACAAGTGATATGTGTCGACTACCAACACAACAACCTTTGCTCCGTTGCTGACGCGCATGTCTAACTCGCCTCTCACAAAGCTTCTAGTCTATTTTAGTCCCTGCAATGATTTGCAGGTATGAATCATCGGTCCAGTATCAAATACTCATGATTCATGAGAAGAAGTTGTAAGATTAATTTCAATAACATTAATACCTAAAGTGGAAGTCTCACTTTCCTTCTTCTTCTTCTTTTCCAAAAGTACTTCTAACAATTCCTCAACCAATGCCTACTGTCACCACAGTGGAAGCACTTGTCTGAAGGAGAGGGATCAGCCTTAGGCTTAGCATCAGGTTTCGGCCTTTGGATCCTATCCTCAGCCTTACCCTTACCCTTGCCCTTGCCTTTGTGCTTCATCTTTTTGCTATCCCTTTAGACCATCATCACATGAGTTGAGGCCTTCTTGATGCTATCCTCTGCACTTTTAAGCATCCCATGCAACTCAGTCAGAGTCTTATTCAAGCTATTCATATGATAGTTCATAATGAATGGCTCAAAACTAGGAGGCAGAGATTGGAGGATGTTGGCGTTCCTTAGCCTATTAGATATAAATCCACAAGCGCACAGAAAACGCGTTGTAGCCTTTCACTCGAGAGTATTCCAGGGTATCGAATCCACGAGGAACGAGGAGTATAAAAATCACACAACACAATGGCCAAACTAGCGAAGCTAGCAAGTAGAGGATAAAAGACAGGAAAGCAGGTTCTCAACAGATGTTAAAGCACCTTACTATACTAAGCACGCAAAGCACTATACTTGTCATGTAAACATAGACACCAAAGCTGCAGAGCCACTACCAGGCAACAGAGTGATGATAACCCAGCCGAGAAAGGCGGGCGCTACAGGTTTCGGCTATATCGTCAGCGAGTCTATCCGAACGAACGGGATTGGAATATTGAGAACACAAAAGCTGTCACCTAGTGTGTCTACCAACCAGAGCTGCGTGGGATAGCCGACCAACCAAGGCAAACTCTAAGTATGAACACCGTCTTGCCACTCAAAGAGATTACTACTTACTGGTAATGAGCCAGAAAAGCAAGCACTACTATATGGCCAACACTATAAGCATGCACAAGGTTCCCGTAAACAGACAAGTATAAGACTAAGTATGAAAGTAAAGTAAGAATGAAATAACAAAGGTGAGAGACAAGGAACTTTACTCAATCCTGGAACTGAATATCCTTCCTCTGATGATACAAGCCTGGGAGAGAAGAGAAATCCCACTCCCGAACTCTGCACTCACTACTCTCCTTGATACAAGAGGAACTCTCTCTACAAGCTAAGGGAAAGCTTCACTTCTCCACACTATACACTCTACCACTACATTTATCCACTAATCCACACCTCACAAGGGAGGTCTAAGGGGGTATTTATAGTGCTAAGTGATGGAGAAGGTCGGTTGTGGCGGTTGGAGACAGTTAGAGGCCGGGCGGCTTGGGTGCCAAGCCGGGCGGCTCGGGGTGGAGCCGGGCGACCTGGTCCCATGCCGGACGGCCTACCTAACCCTTGGATCCACCGCCTCACTTCATCCCACGGTCCATATTGCTCCTCCAAGGCGGTTATAGGCCGGTTGGCGGTTATTCTTGTGTGCTTTTGCCTCAACCATTGGATTCTTTTGTGTTTCTTCCTTAGCCATTGGATGGAACTCCCCTGGATTGCTGACTTAGCCAATCCGTGGGTTGGATTGATGAAGTGGCAAGGCCTTCCGTGGCATGGTGACTGGTTCTCTCGGATTCCACCGTGGAGTTGTATTTGACACGTTGTCTCTTGAATGCAGGTGGAAGATGGCGTCATTTGGAGAATTTCACAGGCCGGGTGGCTTGGGCGTGAGCCGGGCGGCCTGGGTCCTTAGCCCATATCCAGCTCTTCTTCTTGGTTCACATGTTTTCTCCATGTTTTCTATGTTTTTGCACCGTAACATGTGTTCCTGCAAGATCTTTGTACACAACTCATGGAACCGGTTAATATGTATGAAACTTGCATGAATTTACCCTTGAAACATGAAATATTGGTGGTCGAAATAGGTTATAACGACCGCCAACAGAGGATCACATCCATATCAAGATCTGGCTCAAGCTCAAAACCGAGTTTGTCGAGTGCCTCAATGTGACCAATCATCTTGATCACATGAGGGATGACTAGACTACCTTCAGCTAACCAAACAAGGCCTTTCAGGTATTAAACCTCTTGACCCTTGCCTTGTTCTCAAACATGCCACGGAGGCCCTCAATCATATTGTAGGCATCCGAGTCCTCATATTACTTCTAAAGCTTAGGAGACATTGTGGCAAGCATGAGACAACCAACATCAAGCGAGTCATTGCAGTGCATGCGCTCAACTGCAGTAGCACCAGCCTCTAGGTCCTCAAGATAGGGCTGCTTTAGAACATATTTATTTTTTTCTTGCTTGAGAACAATTCTCAAGTTTCGATACCAGTTAGTAAAGTTTGTTCCAGACAACTTCTCTTTATAAAGAATAGATCGCAAATTAAAGCCAGAACTCGGAGCGAGATTAGCGGCCATGATCACATTGCAACAGGAAGTAAATATGCAAAGTTTTTCAGCACTATGATTTATACTGATATTTATTAAAATAGTTTTAACAAAACATACTCCCATATATGTTTTACAATCCTTTTCCCTTCAAGGACATGTAGTGGACAAGATCCATGTTCACCTAAGCCTCTAGTGAGCTTTGGAATCACCGCTAGAAACTTAGAGAAATAGGTAGACAGCTTTGTCAATCACATTCTATGTGACTCCCGTTTATTTGGCAACATCCAATGTCAAGGCATCCAATGACATGCCCAAGGCCCAAATCTGATTTGATAGCCTTGTCAAGTAAACTAATCCTATATGCGCAGATGTCCGACATCCACCCTATTTGATCAAGATAGTTGAAGGCATCTTGCTTTGGAAGACCCACCATACAACGATCGAAATCTTTATAGGTGTAGTAATTGGAAGGGCATAAAAAATTCTTGATTTTTCTAAAGGAATCTATTCTAACACATCCAATGCATGAAAGAATAGGTAGTGATAACAACAACTATGGATCATAGGTCGAGTATGAAAACTCATTAGGTTTATCAAATCAAGTCGAGTCCGAGTTTCATCCATCCACATCGCATCAACTCATCTAATGAACCAATCCAGACAACCTGTAACCATCGATCCATCCAATGAATCGATGCATAGAGCCTTTAACAGATCCAATCTATTATCATAGAGCCGCAATAGATCCAATCTATTATGGTAATAGATCCAATCTATTACATACAATTTAGATCAAAAGCTACGTATGATCGGCTCTAATACTGTAAGGAAAATGGACCCTAAGCCTTGTGCTTAGTTCCCTAATATGATTGTGGTGGTTAAAATGACACCACGTACCATTGGGACTAATGTGTGCAAGTGTTTTTGTTTAAAGTCCCAAGGTGCAAGAAGAGAACTTTGGGAACAAACACCTCACAAAAGGTATAATACATCACAAGAGAAAACCCAAGACTTCCCCAAAGTCAGAAGTGTGTGCACGACACGGCAGTCCCGCTAACTGGTTAGTGGGCCAGATTTTTGCACCTACCGAATGGTCCGGTGCACCCCTATTGGACGGTACAGTGAGAAGAAAAACCAAAGTTTAGGATTCAAGATCCGGTGCGATTTACATGCACCGGATAGTCCGGTGGTTTACCATCGGACGGTTCGGTGGTCCACCATTGGACGTTCTACACAGAGGAGAAGGAGAAGATCGTGTCTAAGTGCATAACACACCGAACGGTCCGGTCCTCAAGCACTGGTTGGTCCGATGACCCACTAGACTTTTTGGACCGAGGCTACATCAAATTGAAGACCCTAGCACTAACAAGCATTGGGCGGTCCGGTGGTTCCAACGGCCAACTCTCAGTCCAACGGTTGACTCAATGGCTAGCCGGGTGCACGCACCGGACGGTCCGGTGGTGTAGCACCGGAGGTCCGGTAGTTCCAATGGTCAAACTCCTAGTCCAATGAATGACTCAACGGCCAACTGGGTGCATGCACTGGACTGTCTGGTGCTATACCACCAGCTAGTTTTGAGGCTCGACCTTTTTATACCCCCTTGGCCGGCCTCCATTCTATGGTTGGTGACTCCTAAACTCGTTGTAGTGTTAAGATACATTTCCACATCCCTTAGACATATTTTGTGAGCCCAACTATTGTTGACGCGGCTTAAGTACGAATATTTTGTATCATTTTACATAGTTTTTCATTGATTTTAAGCATCAACTATATCTTTTACTAACATTTATCACCGATTATTGTGGATTTTGCAACATTGTCTTGGAAATATGCTATATGTGATTTTTATAGGTTTTTGACCTATTTTTTGCGAAATTCACAAAGATCTACGTCGAGTAAGAAAGGACCTCTAAATTGACATTTGTTGAAGATGATGATCAAGGAAGGCTTGGTTGACTCATACTCCCCTCTGTGTCAATTATGATTTCCTAATTAGAAGCTTCAAGAAGGTGTCAAGAGCTATTGGAAATTGAAGACAATTATTTATTATCAAGTATGTCAAAGGCTAGAAGATTTCGTCAACCTCGACCCATGAAGAAGATTCTAGAAGCCCAAAAGTCCGTAAAGGCCCCGCACGAACATTACTTAATCATCAAGGAACTACCCTACGAAAGATGGAAGTCAACCGACACCGGGAGAGTCTGGGTCGGCCGACCCAGACCCCCCTGGTCGGCCGACCCACGGACTCCCAAAGGCGGTTCGACTTGCCTTTTCTACCACGTCATCTCCAGGGTATAAATAGTGAGCCTAGGCCTCGGGGCAGGGCAACCAATTCATTATTAAGGCGTGAAGACGGCGACAAGAGGGACCACAACTAGAAGAGAGTAGAGGGTCGAGATTCTAGTCTAGGATTAGAAGTTCTTCTAGTTCCTGGAGGTGATTAGAAGCCTTGCACGGTGTTGTAATTACCTAGCTCCAGAGGTTCAATTGTATCAACGAGGGAAGGTATGATCATGGATGTAATCTTGATACAGTTTATTAATGAAGTATTGTTCTTGTCTAATTATTATGTTCTTGTTCTAATTATACTTGTTCTAGTTCTAATTAGCTTTAGATCTAGATGCTTGTTAATTAGATCATGTCTTTGAAGGTTATGTTTATCTAGCGATCTTGATCTCTGATCTAGTTTACTAATGATATGGTTGTGTTTCTCGTTCTTGTGATCATTGTGATTAGAAGTTCTAGTTGCTCTAATTATGTTATTAGACTATGCGAAGTAATTAGAAGCGCGTTCTCTAATTATAGATGCCTGTTGAGAGTTTCTCGTCGATTACCTGGTTACTAGTGACAGTAGAGTCCGGGAAAAGGTTAAACTCGATCTAGGGGATTAGATTGGTTGATATAGATTTAATCATGCTATGATAGATATGTTTTGAACATGCTTGTTTACCTTGAGCTACTAGATATCTTGCTACTCTATTCTTGAAGTGGCAACCATATATCACATGTGCTTTGGATCCAATTAGACCTTGATTAGAAAGCTAGTTAATACCCTTTAATTAGTGCTCTAGTTATGTTCTAATTGTTTATCTTATGTTTATATAGTATAGTTTCTGTTAGATTAGGCTAAAGATTGGCTTAGATTAAGGATCGGTTTAGATATAGATTAGGCTATCTTTTTACTTTTAGTTTAGCTTAAACTCTTGTTAATTAGAGAATACTAGTTCGTTCCTGATTGACAAAACCTACGATACTCATCTTGAGGAAAAGCTACATACGATGCTATCGTTTGCAGTATAAGGTTTGCCATGCTTAAGTACTGTCAACAAGCTTTTCTGGCGCCGTTGCCTGGGGAACTAATTAGTCATCCTCTAATTAACTTGAGTTTGTATGTATTTAGTTTTTCCTTATCTTTTGTATATAATTTGGTTTTTGTATATTTTATCTTTATCTTTTTTTTATTTATTCTTGCGCTATATATATGTATATATGTTTTTCTTTTTCTTTTTTTATTATATTTTCTTTATTTATTTTATTATCTTTTGTATAATAATTTTCATATATAGTTATAATTTTGCTTTTTAGTATAAATCTTCTAGACTTCAGTTTTTTGTATATATATATATATTCTCTGCCACTAACATTAGCAGGGATGGATGGACCACTGTCCAACAAACCAACTAATTATGTGGATGATCCAGAGAAGTTACTGAGAAAGTCACGAAGCTCTGCCCAATTTTCTCGGAAACAAGACGAAACTCTGCCGGAGATGGGAGACGACAACATTCAAGAGAGGAGGATCGTGGAGCTATGTGTGCCAACTTCAGCAGATTTGAAGATCAGAGACCTCGCTCCGCTTCAGAGAGCATTCGAGATCAGAAGCTCAGTGATCAGCATGGTGTAGAATCAACCGTTCAGTGGGAAGAAAGATCCAAATCAACACTGGAAGACGTTCTTGCAGATCTGCAACACCTTCAACATGGATGGAGTCACCAACGATCAGATTAGAGCAAAGTTGTTCCCATTCTCACTGATTGGGAAGGCTCACTAGTGGCTGTCAACACTTCCGGAGACTACCATCAACAACTGGCCGCAGTTGCTACAAGCTTTCATCCCCAAGTACTTTTCACCTAGGAAGACTCAAGCTTTACGCAACAAGATCTCAACATTTGTGCAGTACCCCACGGAGACATTCGATGAAGCCTACGAGAGATTCAACGACTATGTGTCAGCTTGCCCTCATCACAACTTTCAGAAGTGGGACTTAATCCAGAAGTTCTACGGTGGACTCAATGCAGTGTGTAGAGCTCAGATCGACGTATCGTCTGGAGGATCAATTCTCAGTCTCACTCCTACAGAGACCGAAGCTTTGTTCAAAAAGATCACAGAGAATGGAACTTGGGGGACAGTAGCAGACAAGGTGGCGCCTACTCCATCCACTGGAGTAGTGAAGAGTGTGCTGGAAGTGGAAAAGGTGGAAATTCTAGGTGGAAAGATTGACTCACTCCTGAGAAGGATCGAGAAGATGGAAAGTGGCAGAGCAGAGGAAGTGAAGTCCACAGAAGCCAGGATGACTTGTGAAGAGTGTGAAGAATATGGACATTCAAAGGAAAGTTGCCCAGAGGAAGCTAAGGCTTTGGACTATGCAAGGAAGGAAGGTTGGATTCCCCCATCCAACTATAGAAAGAATCGACAATAGTTCACTGCCGGATCAGCTATGCAGAATGCCATTCCTCTACGGATTCAACTTAAAGATTTTATGGAAGAGCAAGCAAAGATCAACAAGGATACACACTCCAAGTTCAAGGCTATGGACAAGGTGCTGGAGAACATTGATGGCAAGATCACCACTGTGGGAAGTTCAAATCAACAGCTGATGGGGATGATGAAGATTTTGGAGAATCAACTCTCTCAACTTGCGGAACATCTCCCGAACAAGAATGAAGGAAAGTTGCGTGGACAACCTCAGCCTAAGGAGTCTCTTAAAGCAGTCACTGCCAGATCCGGAAGGGAGACGAGAGACCTAGAAGTACCTCGAAGACTTGCCAGTTCAGTGGAAGCCGAAGCACAGAGTGAAGACGAACCTGAAGTGACAGTGGAAGACACGAGGATACTACCAGAGAAGAGCAGGTTCGAGTGAACAAGACAGATGAGCATTTCAGTAAGTTTCTTGAAGTGATCAAGCAGCTTTATATTAATATGCCATTACCAGATGCACTTCAAGTTCCTACTTATGCCAAGTACTTCAAAGATATACTAACTAACAAGAGGGAGATGCCATCTGAGTGTGTGAAGTTGACAACTGAGTATAGTGCAGCTATCATGGATACTCCTTTGCAGAAGAAGGCAGATTCGGGACGTCCCACTATCCCGTGCTCTATTGGTGCACTCAACATTGACAAGGCTCTTTGTGACCTCAGAGCAAGTGTAAGTGTCATGCCTAAGTTAGTGTTTGATAAGCTGAAACTGCCAAAGCCAGAGCCTACATCTATGTGTCTAGAGCTAGCAGATCACTCAGTCAGATATCCAGAAGGAGTAGCTGAGAACGTGCCAGTCAAGATCGGAGCAAATCTTGTACCAGTTGACTTCGTTATTCTGGAGATGGGAGGAAGCGCAAGATCACCATTGATACTTGGAAGACCTTTTCTTAGAACAGCTCAAGCCAACATCAATGTGGGAGAAGGGATGATCAAGTTCAACATCAATGGAGAATCAAGCTCGTTCAAGTTTCGCCCAAGATTCGAGGTGTGTCAAGCCATTGAAGGGGACGAAGCTTGAAGACGAAGGCTCATCTGCAATGTCCATGCGGGACATTGGTGGGCGCCCAGAGGAAGAAGAAGTCAGGCTGAAGGACTTATCTAAAGCGCTTATGGGAGGCAACCCAGGTATTTTTAGAAAGTTTTATTTAGTTTAGTTTTTAGCTTTTTCTTAGAAATAGATTTTAGTTTAAAAACTCAAGTGTTAAAGTAAACCATGGTCGAAATTAATGAAGGATTTTGTTTAGTTAAAATTTGATTTTGAATCTTTATAATAGTAGATGGCTACTCTCACTTACGTAGCTGTCTAAATTTTGAAAATTTACGAAGCCTATGTCAGTTTTTGAATTCGATTTGATTTATAAAATAAAATGAGAGACATTTTTTTAGGTTTTAATCTCTGAATTTTTATATGATCTCAAAATCTTCTCTCTAATTTATTCAAAAACTAGGCGTATACCTAAGCCACGCTAAAGAGATAAGATAAGTGTATTAAATTCAATTCATGAATTGAGTTGCTCATCTTTATTCTGAAATTAATTTGGTTGAATAACCAAACATTTGTTTTTATGCAAAATAAAACATAGGTTTAGAACCTACTATAGTAGGTATATTAATAAATATATTTATATTGCATAATTGCAAATTAAGGACATAGAGTTAGTGAAGATAATCAACTTCTTAATAAAGAAATGTTAAATTAGGCAACATAGGATCCTCTTTTGGCATGATATAACTAGCAAACATTAGGATATGGGTAATAATTGAAAGTTTGGTAGGAAAGAATCAAATGACTAGCATCGAAGGAGACAAACTTTAAACCTTTGATTGTTTTTCTGTCAAAACCTGCATGCATGTCGACAACCTTGCTGTGGAAGCCATCCATTTTGTAGCAACCAAACAAGTCGTCTATGACTCTCCCGGCTTCTGGACGAAATTCTCATATTCGCGCCGGTAAGTCTCCACAAGTCTAGCCTTAATTATCGCAGTACCCTCATGGTGTGCACTAAGCAGTAACCATATCTCACGCGCAGTCTTAAGGTGACTCACTCTCTTATAATCCATGGGACCAAGCCCGGAGAAGAGAAAGTTAACAGCCTTGGCATTCGCCTCATGCTGAGCCACGATGTCCTGCGTAGTACGCTCAGCAACTGGAAGCACCACAAAAGTCGTACTCTGAGTAGCATCCCATATGTCCTGACTCTGGCTAACAAAAAACGCCTCCATCCTACCTTTCCAGTAGGGATAGCCATTGGAGCCAAGGACGGGAATTTTCCCGGAGTAAGTCATCGTCGCTACGGTTTCGTCACCGGTTAAGGTATAGGAAACCTAACCGGCTCTGATACCACTTGTAGGACCGAGATGTGCGACTAGAAGGGGAGGGTGAATAGGAGCACTTGAAAAACTCAAACTGAAACCCCCAAAGTGCGATCTCACGAAAACACACGCACACCCGATACCGTCCACTGAACAGATACGTATCGGGTGGAAAGCGGAAGCACTCGAAATAACGCCCAAAGAAAAGGACGTAAGATGAGCAACTAAACTACACCTAAACGAGCAAACACACACAACACCTAAAACTACACCTCTCTAATGTGCAGAGGTACATAGCATAGACAAGTTACTAACCCTAGGACACATTGAGAAACTCTAAACTGAAAACACTAAAGCACCATCAAAGCAAGCAAGAACAATAAGGCACAAACAAAATAAGACAAGCTACAAAGCTTGCAAGCGTCGCACACTAGCCACTCAACACACCGAAGCGTGCCTCACTTAAGAACAGTGAGTGAAGAGTATGGGCATGTAGTGGTTGACACAAAACAAGCTTGAAGCAAACCACAACACTCCAAAAAACCAAAGAAACCAAGAAAAACAAACCCCAAAGCTAGCGGTGCAAGAAACACGCAAAAACAGCCCTAAATACACTAGACTAGACAATACTGTCTCAACCAAAAGAACTGACCGGACAAACCCAAAGAATGGGGCTGAAACAGCTCTAAAAACCTATAGACAGGACAATCCGTTTCTACCTGGAAGGTCTGATCGGACAAAGCTTCGGACAAAGAACCTCAACTCGCTAAGTACCGAAGAGAACAATGGACCGGACAGTCCGGTTCTACCCAGAAGGCCTGACCAGACAAAGCAGATGAGAAATGAACTACGCGTGATGAAAACCAAAGGACCAGACAGTCCGGTTTAACAGACCGGACAAAACTTCAGACAAAGAAACCTGAGACACACACTCGAGGTGGCCAAGCCTCGGTTTCTCCGTCACACAGACCGGACAGTCCGCTTGAACGGACCGGACAAATGGACGGATTGTCCGGTCAGGTCTCGCTGCTGGCCCGAGTCTGGACCTGAGAAATCAGCCTGTGAATCCACCAAAAATCGACCAAACCCAAGCCAAAACTCAACCAAACTTCACAAAAATTGCACAGAGGAACTTGATTCCATTCCAAAGTAAACCCCCAAAAATCAACTCAAAATGATCTAGGGATTTACGGGAATTGCAGATCTCGTGGAAGTGGTGTGAGAAAACCTAGGAACCGAAAACATCAATAACAGCCTTTGCTCGTGGTTGGATGATTCTAGCACTTGGCTAGTGAGATGCACCACATCTTAGCAAGGTAAAATTCTGGCAAAAGAAAGGTCTCATCCTTGGACAACACAAAACGAGCCAAAATCCAAGAAATGGGACAAAAAACGAGACTAGAAAAGGGGCAAAGAGGGAGGGACGAGATTGCTGCGCAAGACTTGGAATTTCACAACAAAAAACCTTGAATTAACCACAAAATTCAGGTTACAAGAGTTCCCTAGAGCCTACCTCCCTTCATCCTCCTACTAATGACAAGATTAGACTAAACTAGGCACTCATCTCCTAGCTAATCCTCTCTATTTCTTCTCTTTGGACCTTGGCTGCTAGGGTTAGGAAATCCTAGGGTTTGTGGCTGCCAAGATGAGCTCCAAGGGAGTCTCTCAAGTCTATTTATACCCTAGGCCCTAAACGACACAATTACATTAAGACCCCTACTCTAAAAATGCCCGGAGGGGGCCAAACCGAAAAGATACAATCGGACGACTACGATGACGGCTTGATCTTCTTCTTCTCCACGCCTCACTTGGATGTGCGCCACGTAGCCAGTAGTCCGGAAGCTTCCCCCGGTTTTGAAGTCAGAAACCGGGAAACTTTATTCTGCGGGCTTCCTGGGCCGGGTCTTGGCCCAATCTTCAATCTTGATGAGTCGGAGCCCAACCCACCAAGTCATCTGAACTTGGGTGGCGGTTTTGAGCCGAAGCCGCCAAAGCCTCCCTCGCATGCCTTCGCGCCATGCGCTCGGGTTGGAGCACCACGGTGGCACCCGGCTTCTCCAGTCCATCGGTGTTGCCTCGCGGTCCATCGGAGGGCTTACACCACCGTTGCCGAACCGCCCCTCCGTGTACCGAGCTTCCATGGCCGACCGACACCGAGCATTGCCTCCGGTCCATTGGAGGACTTTTGCCTCAGTCCATCGAGGTCTTCATCGTCTATCTCCAGTTCATCGGAGGGCCTCCAGTCCATCAGAGGGCTTGAGCTCGTTGACAATCACTCATCACACCAGGAGAGCAATGAGGCCGGTCCATTGGCTCTCAATCTCCCCCTTGATGAGTGCATTGTCAACACCTTCAACCTATAACCTGAAATGGATCAAAGACAAGAGAAAAGCGTAAAACCGAAAAAGAAAGAAAATAAAAGAAATGCTCAAGCTGCCCAAAACCCAACAAAGGCAAAACACAAGGCAACTTGAAGCAAAGCATCGACTCCTCAAGACAGAGGCAAAAGGCTCAACGCACCGATGCAAAGAGCATGCTTAAAAGCTCAAACTTCCCCTGAAATGCATCCTCACAAATGCAATATGAATGCAAAGCTCTCCCTCAACTAAATCTCTCCTGAGTTCTTCCCCTTGTCCATATTTTTAAATTTCTTCCCCTTGGAGAAGTACACTAATCTCTCCCCAAATTTCTCCCCCTTGTTGACAATGGACACATCAAGGGTTCCTTGAACTCAACTCCCCCTGAACTAGATAACTCCCCCTCAAAGTATGCCATGAAATGCAAGGAGTGTAACTGAAAGAGCTCAGAAGGGATGGAAAGCTAGTAATCACAAGTTCTAGCATACAAAGCAAGTGAGGGCAAGGAAGCATATAACAAGCTCAAATGAATCTATCTTACACATGTCAAGAGCAAGCTTATTTTTTAAGGTTATCGAAAAGAAAGCATCACCGACATGAATAGCACCTAGCAAGATAGGCATGAACAGCAAGATGCTAGCAATGCATACAAAGTGTGCTACTCTCAACAAAAGCATATACAACTAGCCATAAGCATTTTAGAGACTTGCAAATTTCAGATTTAGACATTTGTATTCATAAGCAAGTTCTTTTTGTGCCAGGGGTTATTTACTTATCTTTTGCCACTTCTTACCAACCAATGCCAAGCCTAGGTTATATAACCATCAGAAGCTTAAGACAAAGTTTTGGTCATACACAGTCTAGTCCAAGTTCATGCCAAAGTGCAAAGGCAAGCTGTCTCGAACTAGATCAGTGAGACAAGCAAACCCACCTGGATCTTTCTCAATTCAGCACATAAGACACCACTTGTAAGCATTTTGATTCAGATTTCAATTTAAGCAAGGTGTCATAAAAGCTTAGGCATTAACTTAGCAAAGGCATACAACTAGCATATCCAGGTATGAAAAGATAGCATAGCATTCAACAATCCTGCACATGCTAGGTAGCCAAATCAAGTGGTGATCATGGTTTTTGATTTGCAAATAATAAAATGACTTAGCTCACGACTAGTATTCAACAGACTCAAGAGAGCTTAGCCAACCATGATCAAGCATGCAACTGTACAATCTAGCACAAGCAAGTACTAACTCATCATCTCAAAAGAGCTCTAGTGCTAGTGAAGTGAAAATGCATATGATACAGTGCAATGCATGATATGATACAACATGCAAAAGAAGCAAAGAGAAATAAAAGCCAGATAAAAGCAAATTCTAGACTATGGAAGCTATTCCTTACTAAAAGGAATAGCGTATTATCCCTAACTAAAAGGGATAGCACACTCCAAGCTCACCTCTCAAGCGCACAAAAGCGCCAAACTCTAGGGGCTTGGTAAAGATATCGGCCAACTGGTTTTCAGATGCTACGTGGACTAAGTCTATGTCCCCCTTCTCATAGTGATCTCTCAGAAAGTGAAACCTCACGTCTATGTGTTTGGTCCTAGAGTGCAAGACGGGGTTTTTAGCTACAGAAATAGCAGAAGTAGAATCAACTAGAAGAGGGATTTTTCCAAACCTAAGACCGAAATCACTAAGGGTGGCTTTCATCCATAAAAGCTGGGAGCAGCAGCTAGCAGCAGCTATGTACTCTGCTTCTGTGGTAGACAAGGATACACTAGCTTGCTTGCGGGAGGACCAAGAGACAAGAGAGGTTCCTAAGAGTTGGCATGTGTCGAAGGTTGACTTGCGATCAATCCGGCAGCCAGCATGGTCAGCATCTGAGAACCCTCTAAGAAAAAGAGAAGAACCCGAGGAATACCAAAGACCAAGCTCAGGAGTGAATTTTAGATACCTAAAAATGCGCTTCACCGCTTGATGGTGAGAAGTCCTAGGAGAAGCCTGGTAGCGCGCACAGAGGCAGACCGCGAACTGAATGTCTGGCCTGGTCGCCGTCAGGTACAGAAGTGAGCCGATCATCCCTCGAAATTCCTTCTAGTCCACCGCTTCCCCATCTTCATCAGCATCAAGCGCCATGTTTGTACTCATAGGGGTCGTCATGGGTTTAGAGTCACGCATGTTAAACTTTTTGAGTATGTCCCTTGTGTACTTGGCTTGATGGACGAAGGTACCCTCAAGGCCTTGCTTGATCTGCAGCCCGAGGAAGAACTGGAGCTCACCCATAAGACTCATCTCAAATTCCCTGCTTATCTGTTCAGCAAAACTAGACACCAAAGCGTGAGATGAACCACCAAAGATTATGTCATCAACATATATCTGAACTATCAGGGTGTCACCGCCACGACTCAGCAAAAACAAGGTCTTGTCTACTGAACCCATCACAAACCTAGACTTGAGCAGGAAACTCTTCAACCTAGCATACCAAGCTCTAGGAGCTTGCTTCAGACCATAAAGGGCTTTCCTCAACTTATACACCCGGTCTGGAAATCTAGCACTCTCAAAGCCAGGAGGTTGTCTCACATATACCTCCTCCTCTATGAACCCGTTCAGGAAAGCAGACTTGACATCCATTTGCTGCAGTTTGAAGCCTTTAGAGGCCGCAAAGGCAAGCAAAATCCTAATGGCTTCCAAACGAGCTACAGGGGCAAAGGTCTCCTCATAATCTATCCCCTCCTTCTGACAGAAACCCTAGGCTACCAATCTCGCTTTGTTCCTCACAACCATCCCATCCTCACCCTGTTTGTTCTTGAAAACCCACTTGGTACCTATAGGGCGACAGTTTGGTGGAGGTTCAACTAAATCCCAGACATGGTTTCTCTCAAAGTTCTCCAACTCCTCATGCATGGCATTCACCCAGTTAGGATCAGATAATGCATGTGACACATCCCGGGGCTCAAAAGAAGCAACATATGCAGAGTGGGAGAAAAAGACTAGAGAGTTAACCGAAGAGCGTGTGACACGTTGGTGAATATCTCCAATCATCCTGTGTGGAGGGTGATCCCGCTGGACTTGCCGAGATGGAACAATCTCGGAAGTCACCTCCCCTGCGTCCTCAGGGGGTCCAGCCTCTGCTTGAGCTTGCTGTCAGGGGAGTGAGGAGGAAGCCGTGGGCAAGGGTCCTCCTTCATCATCTGGGCTCGTAGCAGAGGAGGCAGGAGCTGCAGCCGGTGCAGTGGTTCCTGCATCACCATCATTAACCACACCTTCCTCATCCTCAAAGATGGGAGTGCCTTCTTCATCATCACCTGAAAGCTCAAAGGCAGGGATTGTGCAAGGCATAGTTTCATCAAAAGAAACCTCACAAGTCTCAACAACCTGCTTGGCCTCTAAAATCCATACCCGAAAAACCCTAGAACTAGAAGCATACCTCAGAAAAATCCCATCCAAACAACGAGACTCAAACTTGTCCAAATGCCCCGCCTTCTTCAGCACAAAACACCTGCAGCCAAACGCTAGCAAATGCTTGACGCTGGGCTGCCTACCAAACCGAAGTTCATACGAGGTCTTCCCAAGGAAAGCTCGCAAGAAAATCCGGTTCGCAATGTAACAGCCCGTATTCACTGCCTCAGCCCAAAAGCGCCTCGGAGTCCTATGCTCATCGAGCATTGTCCGTGCCATCTCAACAAGTGTGCGGTTCTTGCGTTCCACAACACCGTTCTGCGGTGGGGTATATGGAGAAGAAAACTGGTGCTCAAGACCTATGTCACGACAGAAGTTTTCGAACCGAGAATTTCTGAATTCTCCGCCATTGTCACTGCGGATAGCCCTCATGGCCTTATGACTCTCATTTCTCAACCTCAGTACCAGATCCCGAACAAAACCAAATGCCTCATCTTTAAACTCCATGAAAAATACCCATGACAACCGCGAAAAATCGTCCACAACGACAAGCACGTACCACTTCCCACTGACTGAAGCTACCCGAGCGGGACCTACTGTATCCATATGGAGTAGCTCACCCGGATAGGAGGTCATAACCTGAGACACAGGAATGTGAGAGGCGGCAACCATCTTGCCATGACGACAGGGGTGGCAAACTAAGTCCTTCTCAGCTCTCAATTTGGGCAATCCTCGGATTAGGCCCATTGAACTTAACCTGACTAGCAGATCAAAGCTCAAGTGACCAAGTCTCCTATGCCACTTCCATATATCAGCAGAAGGACTAACAACCAAACAGCGCGCAGGACCAGAAACAGATGTGAGGTCGACCCTAAAATACCTGACCAAAAGGTAGCAAAGAGCAAACAAGGGTCTCCTCAGCATCAAGAACGCAGCACGCACCTTTCTTAAAACGAACCTCAAATCCTTCATCGAGAAGTTGCGAAACAGAAACCAAATTGAACCCCAAATTCTGGACAAAGGCAACTTCTCTCAGGGAAAGCTTAGCAGAGAGCGAAACAGAACCAACACCCATGACTTTACCTTGACCATTGTCCCCGAATGTGATGTACTCCTTGGTGCTTACGGGGTTGAGGCTGGAGAACCACTTGCGGTGCCCTGTCATGTGCCTAGAGCAACCGGAGTCCATGATCCACACGTCCTCCATGCCTCGATCCTGCAAAGTCAAGTAAAGCGATGGTGAGCAAACGGTCCGGCACTGGGTTAGTCCCAAAACTGCTGTACCAGTGCCGAGCCATCTGCTCAAAAGTAGGGTAAGCACAATCGAAGAAATCATCACGACGATCAGGGTAACCACGACCTCCAAAGCGTGAACCCTCGAAAGCTCTCTCAAAGCCTCGGTCACGAGGTCCATAGCCATGCTGAAAACGACTAGGAGCTCGGCCGGTAAAGCGTCTCTCACCACCAGGAGCACGAGCCTGAAAGCCGCCTCCTCTCTCACCACCGGCAAAGCGGTCTCTCATCTCACCGCGGTGGGGAGGATCTTGCCTACCACCCTGGTAGAACTGATCCTGGTTCCCCCAAGCTCTCTCCTGCCTCTCAACCCGCTTCTTCCTGAAGCAAAACTCCTCTAGGTGGCCATTCCGCTGGCAAAACTCACAGTGGTAGACAGGCCTCCTAGGAACTGGGTTAGGCTGGGACTTGGGCTTAGGTGGTGTGGCCTTGGGTGGCTCAGGCTGCTGGACTGGCTTCTTGCCCTTGGGCTTAAGCTCTTCCTCAACAATCTTGTCCAGCTTAGCCTTAGAAGGCTTGGGTGTCCAGTACTGCTTCTTTGGGGCAGCCTTGGGTGGCTCATGGTAAACCCCATCAACAGTCTCTCCTCGCTGGGTAGGTGCAGTCTTGACCTTAATTGGGGTACTCTTCTCACCCGAAATGCTGCACTCTCCAAACCCAACACCACTTGTTTCACCCTCAGCTCTCTTGGTGCTCTCTATGATCATCTCTAGTTGAGGTTGCCTCGCATACATCCAACTGAGCACCTCTCTCAACCTGTTGTTGTCATTTTGCAAAGACAACATCTTCTCCCTCAGATCCTCCAGAATCACAGTCTGGGTAGCACAGTTATCACAGTCTAGGGAGGGAACCACAACAGCTTTCTTCAACTTCCTAATGGTGGCATCCCTATCCACCAGCTGCATCCTAAGGGTTAGGCAGTTCTCACAAGTGTCAGTAGGTGCTGAAAGCACCTCAAAGTCAGCTCTCAACTGCTCTAACTCACCTCTCAAAGTAGGACAGACCATACACGCACCCAAAAGCGTAGGTCTAGCCCTAAGCTCCTCAAGCTCCATGAGCTGCCCCTCAAACTTCTCCTTCAGAACAGCTAGCTCTCTAGCTAGATAGGGGCAAGACTCACACTCAAGCTCTCCACTCAAAGTAGGCTCATCTAGTTTGGACTGGAGTTTGCCTAGCTCAGTCTTCAGCTCATCTATCTCCTCTACCCGCTTGGCATACCTATCTCTCTGGTCACCAAGCTCTGTCATGAAAGACTCGCGGGTAGGGCACTCACTCTCACTGGGTTGGGGTCTCACACTTCTCAACCTCTCATTCTCCTCTAAAGCCTCAGCAAGTTGGGCTTTCAACTTCTGCAGCTTCTTAGCTGCCTTCTCCAACATCTTATCCTGGGCTTTAAGCTCCCGGCTGTTCTGCTCTAGCATCTCAAGGATTTCGGCTTGCTCAGGAGTTACCTCATCATCGGAAGAAGAGTTGCTGCCATCATCCTTGTTCTCCTTGTCCTCAAGCGCCATGGAGCAAACCAAGCTCCTCTTATCCTTGTTCTAGCGCCTGGACTTGGTGGAGACAAAGCACAAGCCAGCTGGACCGCCTTGATCGTTCCTCTTTTCCTTCCTGTACGTGATCTCCTCATCGCTTGAGCTCGACGAGGACGAAGAGGAAGAAGATCCGCTGCTGCAGAACCCGATCTCGGCGAAGAAGGCCTTGTCCCGCTTTCGGTTGTCCTTCTGGTAGCTCTTGAAAGCCTTCCGAAAGGTCTTCTTGCCGAAGGGACGCTTGCCGGAGCCGTGCTTGCTGGAGCGGTGCTTGTCAAAGCCTGCCTTGCCGGGGTGGTACTTGTCGGAGTCGCGGGAGTAGCTCTTGCCCTTCTTGTAGTAGTCGTTCTTGTTGGGGCACTCGGCGATGAAGTGGCCGACCTCTCCGCACTCGAAGCACTTGGGCCGCTCTCCCCTCTTCTTGCTCATCCGGTTGTCATAGGCGCACTGAAAGCGACTAGACACCAGACACAACTCATCATCCCCATGCGTCGCTAGCTGCTCCTCTGTAACAGACATCAAAGCAGAAAACGAGAAGTTGTGTAACATGGGTTTAGTGACAGACTCACTAAAGGGGGTAGCCAAGGCCAGACTCTTGGAACCTGTACAAGCGAGGGAATCCCTCATCTTGTAATCTACCTCGGTGGCCTTGAGCTTACTATAGAGCGCCTCTACTCCAATCGTATCATACCCTGCCGACTCAATGATTCAGTTCACCTTGATCTCCCATATTTTTCTGTCCAAAGCATACAGCAACTTGACAGCCAGCTGATGATCGGTATATGGGAGGGCAGCGGGGGCAGAGTTGACACGCAACTTGTTGATGATCGACTGAAAGCAACCAAACAAGTCGTCTACTGACTCTCCCGGCTTCTGGACGAAATTCTCATATTCGCACCGGTAAGTCTCCACAAGTCTAGCCTTAATTATCGCAGTACTCTCATGGTGTACACTAAGCAGTGACCATATCTCACGCGCAGTCTTAAGGTGACTCACTCTCTCATAATCCATGGGACCAAGCCCGGAGAAGAGAAAGTTAACAGCCTTGGCATTCGCCTCATGCTGAGCCACGATGTCCTGCGTAGTACGCTCAGCAACTGGAAGCACCACAAAAGTCGTACTCTGAGTAGCATCCCATATGTCCTGACTCTGGCTAACAAGGAACGCCTCCATCCTACCTTTCCAGTAGGGATAGCCATCGGAGCCAAGGACGGGAATTTTCCCGGAGTAAGTCATCGTCGCTACGGTTTCGTCACCGGTTAAGGTATAGAAAACCTAACCGGCTCTGATACCACTTGTAGGACCGAGACGTGCGACTAGAGGGGGGTGAATAGGAGCACTTGAAAAACTCAAACTCAAACCCCCAAAGTGCGCTCTCACGAAAACACACGCACACCCGATACCGTCCACTGAACAGATACGTATCGGGTGGAAAGCGGAAGCACTCGAAATAACGCCCAAAGAAAAGGACGTAAGATGAGCAACCAAACTACACCTAAATGAGCAAACACACACAACACCTAAAACTACACCTCTCTAATGTGCAGAGTTACGTAGCATAGACAAGCTACTAACCCTAGGACACATTGAGAAACCCTAAACTGAAAACGCTAAAGCACCATCAAAGCAAGCAAGAACAACAAGGCACAAACAAAACAAGACAAGCTACAAAGCTTGCAAGCGTCGCACACTAGCAACTCAACACACCGAAGCGTGCCTCACTTAAGAACAGTGAGTGAAGAGTATGGGCATGCAGTGGTTGACACAAAACAAGCTTGAAGCAAACCACAACACTCCAAAAAACCAAAGAAACCAAGAAAAACAAACCCCAAAGCTAGCGGTGCAAGAAACATGCAAAAACAGCCCTAAATACACTAGACCGGACAATACTGTCTCAACCAAAAGAACTGACCGGACAAACCCAAAGAAAGGGGCTGAAACAGCCCTAAAAACCTATAGACCGGACAATCCGTTTCTACCTGGAAGGTCTGATCGGACAAAGCTTCGGACAAAGAACCTCAACTCGCTAAGTACCGAAGAGAACAACGAACCGAACAGTCCGGTTCTACCCAGAAGGCCTGACTGGACAAAGCAGATGAGAAATGAACTACGCGTGATGAAAACCAAAGGACCAGACAGTCCGGTTTAACAGACCGGACAAAACTTCGGACAAAGAAACCTGAGACACACACTTGAGGTGGCCAAGCCTCAGTTTCTCCGTCACACAGACCGGACAGTCCGCTTAAACGGACCGGACAAATGGACGGACTGTCCGGTCAGGTCTCGCTGCTGGCCCGAGTCTGGACCTGAGAAATCAGCCTGCGAATCCACCAAAAATCGACCAAACCCAAGCCAAAACTCAACCAAACTTCACGAAAATTTGCACAGAGGAACTTGATTCCATTCCAAAGTAAACCGCCAAAAATCAACTCAAAATGATCTAGGGATTTATGGGAATTGCAGATCTCGTGGAAGTGGTGTGAGAAAACCTAGGAACCGAAAACATCAATAACAGCCTTTGCTCGTGGTTGGATGATTCTAGCACTTGGCTAGTGAGATGCACCACATCTTAGCAAGGCAAAATTTTGGCAAAAGAAAGGTCTCATCCTTGGACAACACAAAACGAGCCAAAATCCAAGAAACGGGACCAAAAACGAGACTAGAAAAGGGGCAAAGAGGGAGGGACGAGATTACTGCTCAAGACTTGGAATTTCACAACAAAAAACCTTGAATTAACCACAAAATTCAGGTTACAAGAGTTCCCTAGAGCCTACCTCCCTTCATCCTCCCACTAATGACAAGATTAGACTAAACTAGGCACTCATCTCCTAGGTAATCCTCTCTATTTCTTCTCTTTGGACCTTGGCTGCTAGGGTTAGGAAATCCTAGGGTTTGTGGCTGCCAAGATGAGCTCCAAGGGAGCCTCTCAAGTCTATTTATACCCTATGCCCTAAACGACACAATTACATTAAGACCCCTACTCTAAAAATGCCCGGAGGGGGCCAAACCGAAAAGATACAATCGGACGACTACGATGACGGCTTGATCTTCTTCTTCTCCACGCCTCGCTTGGATGTGCGCCACGTAGCCAGTAGTCCGGAAGCTTCCCCCGGTTTTGAAGTCAGAAACCGGGAAACTTTATTCTGCGGGCTTTCTGGGCCGGGTCTTGGCCCAATCTTCAATCTTGATGAGTCGGAGCCCAACCCACCAAGTCATCTGAACTTGGGTGGCGGTTTTGAGCCGAAGCCACTAAAGCCTCCCTCGCACGCCTTCGCGCCATGCACTCGGGTTGGAGCACCACGGTGGCACCCGGCTTCTCCAGTCCATCGGAGTTGCCTCGCGGTCCATCGGAGGGCTTACACCACAGTTGCCGAACCGCCCCTTCGTGTACCGAGCTTCCATGGCCGACCGACGCCGAGCATTGCCTCCGGTCCATTGGAGGACTTTTGCCTCAGTCCATCGCGGTCTTCATCGTCTACCTCCAGTCCATCGGAGGGCCTCCAGTCCATCAGAGGGCTTGAGCTCGTTGACAATCACTCATCACACCAGGAGAGCAATGAGGCCAGTCCATTGGCTCTCACCCTCAACCCATGAATGTTGATGAAGACCAGTGAAAGTTCACGCCGGAAGGATTTTCACTTCAGACAAATCTTGAAGAACAGAGGTATAATAGCTATCAGAACCGCATAACCTCGAATTTTGATCTAGACTTTGATTTTCTGGGCCGTCTAGATTTTGCTCCAAGCATAGAGAAAGCTTTCAAACATTTGGGCTGGAGCAATTTTATTCATATTAGTGCTACATATCAGAGGGATATAGCACTAGAGATTATGACCACCATGGATATAGTCAGTTCCTCTGATTCGAGTCATACCTTGAGATTTAGATTAAAAGAGGACTGGGTGGAAATATCTTTTGGTATGATTGGTTCTTTGTTGGGATTTTGGAAGAATACACCTGAAACTATTGAAGTTAACCAAGATGTCTTAGAAAGTTTTTGGTTACAAATTGCTGAGAATTCTTCCAAAGAAAAAATGAGGATAATCAATCCCATAATCAGAATCATTCATAGGTTCATGACTGTCGGAGTCTTAGAAAGGCTAGATGATACAAAGGTGCAAAATGCAGAAGAAATAGCTTTATATTGCACTTTGTCAGCCTATGGAAATTAACCCAATCTATTCCATGGTCAATCGTTGGATTATTCAAAGGAATAGAAACACCGGATTGCTTGGATTTGGGCATTATCTCACTATCATTGCTTCAACCTTGAACCCAAATTTAGCGTTCAATCCAAGTCAAACAAAGTTACTAGCTAATATTGATGAATATTCCCTGAGGAAAGGAAAGTATATTTATGGGAACAAAAATACTATTTTCTTTGTTAGTAAGACCAAATTCAGAATCCCTAGTCCCAGACTTACTTTATTTGCACAAGGGAGAACAGATTGGTTGGAAAAATTTATGACTGAGGAAGGGGAATCAAGCCAACAACCACCATCATCTGAATGGGGCGCTTGGGAGACACCGTCTGCGCAGCCAAGTCAGCATTTTATGGCTGAAGAATTTAGAGCGGGATCATCATCTTATACGCCTGTGTTTAATCCAAGGCCAATTAGCTCTTTTGACCCTACTACTACGCTAGTGTTTAACCCCTCAGCACAATTTTTCCCGCCTCTAGCTTTTGTTCCAAGGAGTGCCAGATTTCATACACCTGGATTTATTTCAGCTCAGAATATGCCTCAGCAAGCATTCTATGGCATAGAAAACATGACTGCGGAAAACTACCAGATTATTGATCAGATTAGGACAAATACCAACCAGTTCGAGCAGAACACACAAACCATAGAAGAGCAGCTGCATAATCTGAGGTTATGGCACCAGAGGCATCAACAGTGAAGGCTATTGGTTTGCTTTTGTATTTTCAGTTTTTATTATCTTCTTTTAGTTATATCATGTATTTTATCTTTTTATCTTTATCTTTTTTATTTTATCTATGTATAATTATGAATGCTTTTATTTTATTTCGATAAGAGTTCATGATCATGTATTTCCTTTTGTTGGAATAAAATAAAAAGTTTGTTTTCTTGTAATCTGATGTCATTAATTGAACCAAATTTATGTCTCATTAATGCAATTTAATTGAACTATGATTGACATTTTTATAGTAGATATGATATTTCATAAAGACCCACATGTTATTCATGTTTTGATTTCATTTTTGTCATAATGAATCTCTTTAAATTTTTAAATTTTTTTTTGAGATATTAAATTTTATGATCAAGTTTCTTATGATTATTTTATTAAGACCCTTCCTATTAGAGCTTTTTGAAACTATAGTTTGATCAAATTTAATTCTCAATTGAGTTGGATTAAGATTTGAATCTAGGGTTTGAGACTTCAAAGCTGGTCATTCAAATTTATTTATCTTTTCATTTTCTAACCTTTTTATCCATGCATTGTAACTCTCTATATTGGAGAAATTGCAAACTTCGCTGGATATCCATCCTTAAACCAAAAGTATCATCTCATATATCTTCCTTTGCCACAACCTATTAATTTTCTAGAGTATGAAAGAATTTTGGAATGAGTGTTATCCCCTGTTATCATTGTTTAAAATACTCAAAGATGAGTATTATCTAAAAGAGGGGATGTTGCACTACCTATATAGGGATCTTTGAAGAGGCAAAAAAAAGATTGATGTGGACGCCCCACACATAAAAAAAAAGACCAAGTGGTCAAAGTAGAATTAGTTGTCTTAAAAAAACAATGAATAATGAAAAATAAAGATATATATTTTTGCTCCTCATTGATTTCCTATATTCATGGTGTATAGCTTAACTTATTAAAAATACTCCAGAAGATTTTCCAACCATATGTAATCCGATAGCAAGGACTTCATTTGTGCCTTGAGATCAATGATTTATTTGCATATATCCACTTTTCTATATATTTCTTCTATCTTTTAATCATTATGATTTCCATGACCTTTTTGAGAAGTCTCAGTAATTCCAGCAGATTCTTTTCTTAGTTTGATAATATATTGAGTTTAAATTTTGAATAGGAATCTTACCAAGCTCCAGATAAAAGCATACCCTCATATATTCCGTTAGTTCAGGTTTTAGTCTACACACATATATATTGAGAGCCTGGAAAGATGAGAGTAATTCTTGGGTCTTAAATATTTTAATCTTTGATATTTGATCTTTTTTGAAAAATTTTATTTGAAAAACAAGAAGATTTGTTATTGATGATTTTGATTTCTTTATATATATGTTGTGGGGTATGCTTACATGAATATCTATTTATCTATATGATTTGTTAATCAAAACATGAGAAATTGGAGAGTCTAAATTAAGTTTGATTATTTGATATTAGATTATAAGTTAACTTATTTATAAAATTTGATTTACTCGAAGCCGAGCAAGGTTGATGTTGCTGACGCGGCTTAAGTATGAATATTTTGTATCATTTTACATAGTTTTTCATTGATTTTAAGCGTTAACTATATCTTTTACTAACATTTATCACCGATTATTGTGGATTTTGCTACATGATCTTGGAAATATGCTATATGTGATTTTTACAGGTTTTTGATCTATTTTTCGCGAAATTTAC
Source organism: Paspalum notatum (assembly GCA_022530915.1). Lineage (NCBI taxonomy): Eukaryota > Viridiplantae > Streptophyta > Magnoliopsida > Poales > Poaceae > Paspalum > Paspalum notatum. Next base: position 20,676,565 of record CM039686.1, read on the forward strand.
AAAGATCTACGTCGAGTAAGAAAGGACCTCTAAATGGACATTTGTTGAAGATGATGATCAAGGAAGGCTTGGTTGACTCATACTCCCCTCTATGTCAATTATGATTTCCTAATTAGAAGCTTCAAGATCAAGCAAGGCTTGGTTCACTCATACTCCCCTCTGTGTCAATTATGATTTTCTAATTAGAAGCTTAGAGAAGGTGTCAAGAGCTATTGGAAATTGAAGACAATTATTTATTATCAAATATGTCAAAGGCTAGAAAATTTCGTCAACCTCGGCCCATGAAGAAGATTCTAGAAGCCTAAAAGTCTGTAAAGGCCCCACACGACTATTATTTAATCATCAAGGAACTACCCCACGAAAGATGGAAGTCAACCGACGCTGGGAGAGTCCGGGTAAGCCGACCTAGGCCCCCCTAGTCGGCCGACCCAGGGACTTCCAAAGGCGATTCGACTTGCCTTTTCGACCACGTCATCTCCAGGGTATAAATAGCGAGCCTAGGCCTCGGGGCAGGGCATCCAATTCATTATCAAGGCGTGAAGACGGCGACTAGAGGGACCACAACTAGAAGAGAGTAGAGGGTCGAGATTCTAGTTTAGGATTAGAAGTTCTTCTAGTTCCTGGAGATGATTAGAAGCCTTGCACGGTGTCGTAATTACCTAGCTCTAGAGGTTCAATCGTATCAACGAGGGAAGGTATGATCATGGATGTAATCTTGATACAGTTTATTAATGAAGTATTGTTCTTGTCTAATTATCATGTTCTTGTTCTAATTATGCTTGTTCTAGTTCTAATTAGTTTTAGATCTAGATGCTTGTTAATTAGATCATGTCTTTGAAGGTTATGTTTATCTAGCGATCTTGATCTATGATCTAGTTTACTAATGATATGGTTGTGTTTCTAATTCTTGTGATCATGGTGATTAGAAGTTCTAGTTGCTCTAATTATGTTATTAGACTATGCGAAGTAATTAGAAACGCGTTCTCTAATTATGTATACCTGTTGAGAGTTTCTCGTCGATTACCTGGTTACTAGTGACAGTAGAGCCCGGGGAAAGGTTAAACTCGATCTAGGGGATTAGATTGGTTGATCTAGATTTAATCATGCTATGATAGATATGCTTGAACATGCTTGTTTACCTTAAGCTACTAGATATCTTGCTACTCTATTCTTGAAGTGGCAACCATATATCACATATGCTTTGGATCCAATTAGACCTTGATTAGAGAGCTAGTTAATACCCTTTAATTAGTGCTCTAGTTATGTTCTAATTGTTTATCTTATGTTTATATAGTATAGTTTCTGTTAGATTAGGCTAATGATTGGTTTAGATTAAGGATTGGTTTAGATATAGATTAGATTATCTTTTTACCTTTAGTTTAGCTTAAACTCTTGTTAATTAGAGAATACTAGTTCGTTTCTTGGATTGACAAAACCCACGATAATCATCTTGGGAAAAAGCTACATGCGATACTGTCGCTTGCAGTATAAGGTTTGCCATGCTTAAGTACTGTCAACAACCATCACAAGCGCTAATAGACATATCTCGGCATAGCTATAGCTTGTAAAGCATCTTTGCTTTGGTCATATTGTTATTACCTGTGCATGCGTTAAGTCTTGAGATAGCCTCTAGAGTGTAGAGTGGCCGCCACCTTACTTGTGAGAGGGAGGAAGACCCTCGCCACGTTGGCCAAAAGCTTCCTTAGTAGAGACAGCGGGGTAGCTCCGTGAGAAGGCCCGCGGAAAACTCCAACAGCCCCGAGAATCCTATACCCTTGCGTGGGTGAAGCAGTAGTCTCAAGGACTACGTGAGAGAAGGGCTCGTGTGGGTGTGTACCAGGGATATCCAGAGACCCGACAAGGTTGCTTGACCTTTGCCAAGGTCACTTTTCCATCCTCCACCCTTGCGTGGGTGAGTCCGTATTCTTTTGAGGACTATGTGAGAGCAAAGCCCTACATGGGGCGGCAAACGATCGAGGATTAGGGATAGATAAAAGGTTGGTCCCCCAAACCTCTGTAAAAAAAATCTCTATTTCTCCATGTTGGCGCTCTATATTGATGAAATAATTGCATTATTTTACATAATTTTTCATTGAATATGAGCGTTAACTATGTCTTTCACTAACATTTATCATCAATTATTATGGGTTTTGCAATATTGTTTTGGAATTGCACTATACTTGATTTTTGCAGGTTTTAAGGATATTTGCAAATTCACAATTGATCCACCTCGAGAGAAAAAAAACCTCAGAGGAAGTTTAATTCCAGAATAAGCCAGGATTGGGCGAGTAACCCCCCTTGGGCCGGCCAAGTTCCCTATTTCGGAACCTTCTGAAAGATATCTTCGAGTACCATGCTAGTTATGGTATTGACAACAAGGATATTTATGGAAAGTGCAAAGAGATCTCCAAGTGCTATCAAGATTCACCTAAAGATGGAAGATTTTGGCACCAACCAACTTATACCAAAGATTCTAGAGCTCTTCAGCCCGAAGTCCGAACACAAACTTGTTTCTCAAGCAACAAGGACCAACATACTAAAAGATGGAAAGCTTTGGCCAAGGTAAAGGCAGGGGTCGGCTGATCCTACTCCCTTGCTCGGCCGTAACACCCCGAAAATTAGCCCCGGAATTTTTCTTCTAATTTTCCCCTAATTCAAAATCAATTTTCAAAATCTTGTTTGTTTATGTGTAATATGAGCTCAACAAGAATCGACAAATATTCCATATAGTTCCACCAAAAATCTCCACAAAATTTTTTCAAAAAGTCCATCTCCAAATTCTCTCCAAAATCCTCCCATATTCCCAATCCAAAAATAAGAAAAAAAATGGGAAAAATCCCCATTTTTCTCCCCAGGCCGAAAACCGGCCCACCTCCATCACCCTCCCAACCTAATCCCCCTTCACTCGGCCTGCCTCCCGGCCCAGGCCACCACGACCCGCCAGGACCACCCTCCTCCTTCTCCCACTGCCGCTTGGGCCCAACCCTGCCGCGCCTCCCTCTCTCAGCACCATGCGGGCCCCGCCCGTCAGCCCCTCCCCTCCCTCTCCCCTGTCTTCTTCCCCACGGAGCACGCGCACGCGGTGTGCGATCGGCGCCGCGCGCCACCCTGGCCCGCCGGCGGCCCCGCCTCTATCCATAGCACCGCTACGGGTTCCGTCCCGTCGGCACGGACGCTGTTGCGCCAAGCTAAGGCCGCCTCCCCACCCTCGCGCCTATAAATAGACGCCGAGTCCTGTTGAGAAATTAGACAATATCCGAATTAATTTCCGAAAGTAAATCATGCAAAGCATAGCACAAACTAGCATGTACTCATATAACATACTAGATAGAACAGTCACAGCAAAGATCTCACAGATCATAATTAACAGATAGATTGGATAGATCTGTTTATACCTGTCGGCAGCTAGAGCCGATTCCGTACTGGGGATGACGTTGACGATGACCGTGTCGCGGACGTCGCAGGTACTGTACGCAGCACGATGCAGAAGCCCGTGAAGAAGTCGGCGGCGATAGCCTCCGGCAGCGGAAGAAGACGGCCGACCCGTGGTGAAGACAGCGAGCAGTCGCGCGAAGCGCTTCCCAAAAACATTATTCGCCTTCTCCCGGTGCAGAAGCTCGAAAGGCGAAGGGTTCCGAAGACCTGCTCTCCCGGTCGCAGATGCACGTCGGCGGCTGGATGGAGAGAACTACGAAGGTGGCGCCGTAACAAGCGTTGGCAAAACCCTAGGTTTTTCTCGTGTGTCTTTTGGTGGCGCCAGTAGGCTGCTTATATAGGACCCGATGACCCAAACTCGTGTCGCGATCACGATCTCGATCGGATGTGGTTTTCTTAGCTTGACGACCAAGTCAAATCAGATAAGGAAACCAAAACTTGCATGCCAAGTCACCAAAAATAAAAACAGCAAAAGGAAGCCGCGCACCCGCAAGGTCAAGATCTGGATTTCGGCGGACCATTAACGCAGGTACCGCGCGCCCGCGCCCCGGCCCGAGCCCGGCCCGGCGAGGCGAGGCGAGCGAGCGCGCGCGTGTAGTCTTCCTTTCTCCCTCCACACCATGACTTAGTAGAAGGGGAAGAGTATCTATATTTAAGTAGGTGGAACTCCCCTTCCACTAGCAAGGTGGGATTAAAGTTTCCACACTCCCCTTGCATACACACACATGGGCCTTTGAGATTTTCTAGGATTAAATAGATGGGCTTGGCCCATATATTCAACAATCCCCCACCAGATCTCAAATGCCCATTTTGAGATTTGCCAATACTTACTACTGTTTATATACCAGTGTTTCAGCAGAGACTGTGAAGTTGAACTTCTGCCTAGAACTTTAAGTTACACTCATTCACAACTTGAACAATGGACTATGCCTTGAATTGCAAGTTTTGTGCAAACAAGTTTCGCTTAAATTCATAACTAGTACGTGACTGCCAGTAATTCCCTCCGCGGGTGGAGCATATGCGTCGTACTCCCTGGTCTCTTCATGAGCTTACTAGAGATCACCCAAGTCTCATAGACTGCGACGTTTTACAGTCAAACTCATATAGGTGTGTTCTTTCAAGAATGCTCTGTAGGACAGCATCTTTGCTTAGTTAAAAGCCAACAGAAACACATTAAGACATAAAGTCACCCTACCATACAGTTTTTGAGAGTGTTGCATCTTCATAGAGAGGGTTAATAGTCACTCTCCTCAGTTCACCAACAGCTTGTTATTACCCAGATCCTAATTCACGGGATCTCCGATCACAAAGGCTGGGTTTCCACTATTGCAACTTAAATAGGTCTTAAACCCATCTCTCTCGATGCAATGTCTATCACATTACGTGATAGTCCCTTCGTAAAGGGATCTGCCAGGTTTTTCTCTGTTTGAATATAAGTCACACTTATCACTCCGGAGTGTCTCATCTTCCTGACAGATTTAACTCGTCTTCTAACGTGTCTTGAGGATTTCGCATTTTCCTTATCACTGTTCACTTTGGCAATCGCAGTCTGATTGTCACAGTTCATAAGAATAGCTGGTATTGGTTTCTCAACCACTGGCAAGTCCCTCAAGAGCTCACGTAGCCAATCTGCTTCTACAGACGCTGTATCTAAAGCAGCTAGCTTAGCCTCCATGGTTGACCTTGTCAAAATAGTCTGTTTGCAAGACCTCCATGACACGGCACCACCACCAAGCATAAACACATATCCACTTGTGGCATATAGCTCATCATCAGATATCCAGTTCGCATCACTATATCCTTCAAGCACAGCAGGGTGCCCTGAATAGTGAATACCATAACTCATTGTTCCTTTCAAATAGCACATAACCCTTTCAAGTGCATGCCAATGATCTGTACCCGGGTTGGACATGAACCTACTCAATTTGCTCACAGCAAATGATATGTCGGGTCTGGTAGCGCTAGCAAGGTACATGAGCGAACCAATAATCTGAGAATATTTTAATTGGTTTACACCAATTCTCTTATTCTTTTTCAATGTCACACTGGGATCATAAGGAGTGGGGAAGGCTTCCTGTCTATATAGCCGAACCGGCTCAAGACCTTCTCTACATAGTGGGTTTGAGAAAGAGTAATCCCACTCTCATCCTTAATAAGCTTGATGTTTAGAATCACATCTGCTTCTCCCAGATCTTTCATATCAAACTTCGTTGATAAGAAAGACTTGACTTCATTGATCACATCAATGTCTGTGCCAAAAATCAATATGTCATCAACATATAGGCACAATATAACCCCTTTACCCCCACCATAGCGATAGTACACACAACTATCTGCTTCATTAACAGCAAAGCCTGCTAATGTTAAGGTGGTGTCAAACTTCTTATGCCATTGCTTAGGCGCTTGTTTCAGGCCGTACAAAGATTTCAATAACTTACATACTTTGGTCTCTTGACCCTTTACTACAAACCCATCGGGCTGTTCCATATAAATCTCCTCTTCCAACTCTCCATTAAGGAAAGCTATCTTTACATCCATTTGATGAATGATAAGACCATATGAAACAGCCAGGGAAAGTAGTACACGAATAGTAGTCATTCAAGCAACAGGTGAGTAAGTATCAAAGAAGTCTTCGCCCTCTTTTTGGGTATAACCCTTGGCCACAAGTCTCGCCTTGTACTTCTCAATAGTACCATCAGGCCTAAGCTTTTTTTTGAACACCCACTTACAGCCTACTGGTTTACAACCATAAGGCCGTTCGGTCAACTTCCAAGTTCCATTGGAGAGAATAGAGTCCAGCTCACTCTGAACAGCTTCTTTCCAATTATCTGCATCTGGAGATGCATACGCCTCACTAATAGACGTAGAAGTATCATCCACGACGTATACAATGAAATCATTGCCAAAGGATTTTTCAACCCTTTGTCTCTTGCTCTTTTTCGGAGCTTCATTGTTATCCTCCTCTGGATTTATTTCACGTGGTGGTTCAAAAACTTCAGTTGATGCATTAAGTTCAGGAGTTATCTCAGAAAAAAATCTAGAAGTACTATGCATATCTTTCATAGGAAATATATTCTCAAAAAATGTAGCATCACGAGACTCCATAATAGTATCAACATACATATCAGGCACATCAGATTTTACTACTAAGAATCTATAAGCAATGCTCTAATGAGCATATCCTAGAAAGATACAATCCACCGTCTTAGGTCCTAGCTTGCGCTTCTTGTTAATAGGCACATTAACTTTTGCCAAGCAACCCCAAGTACAAAGGTAAGAAAGTGATGGTTTCCTCCCAATCCACTCCTCATAAGGAGTTTTGTCTTTGTTTTTATTAGGAATTCTATTTAGGACATGACAAGAAGTCAATACAGCCTCCCCCACCATGCCTTAGATAAATCAGCAATGTCTAACATGGAATTCACCAAGTCAGTCAATGTGCGGTTTTTCCTCTCGGCAACCCCGTTAGATTCGGGAGAATAGGGAGGCGTCCTCTCATGAATAATACCATGTTCCGCACAGAAATCATCAAAGACTTTAGGAAAATACTCGCCACCACGATCAGACCTAAGACGTTTAATCTTTCTCTCTAGTTGATTTTTAACTTCAGCTTTATAGATTTTAAAGTAGTCTAACGTTTCGTCCTTAGATTTCAACGAGTAAACATAGCAAAATCTAGTCGCATCATCAATCAAAGTCATGAAATACCTCTTTCCACCTTTTGTCAACACACCATTCATCTCGCATAGATCAGAATGTATGAGTTCTAGAGGTGCCAAGTTCCTCGGCTCAGCAGCCTTATGAGGCTTTCGAGGTTGCTTAGATTGCACACAACTATGGCACTTAGAACCTTTGGCAAAGGTGAAACTCGGAATTAAACTCATGCTGGAAAGCTGTTTCATAAGACCAAAATTAACCTGACATAAACGACCATGCCAAAGACTCGCATCATCATTAACACCACCGCAAATATGGTTCACACTTATTGCTAAAATCCGAAAGAGATAAGCGGAACAAGCCTCCGCTAACAAAGCCTTTACCAATAAATAAACCATGTCTCGACACAACTACTTTATTGGACTCCAACACTATCTTAAACCCATCTCTCAATAGAAGAGAGCCACTAACGAGATTCTTGTTCATGGAGGGGACATGCTGCACGTTCTTCAGCTGCACGATCTTTCCCGAAGTAAACTTCAGATCCACCATACCAGTGCCAAGAACAGAAGCAGCGGACCCGTTCCCCATCAAGACGGAGCAATCTCTTGTGACCTGGTAAGAAGAGAACATAGTAATGTCAGAACACACATGAACATTAGCACCCGTATCAATCCACCAATCGAAAGATTGAATAACTGAAAGGACAGTAGGTAAATTACCATACCCTGCATCTCCAGTTTTGCTAGCAGTCACAGTGTTGACAGTCTTGGACGATTGTCCATTGCCACCTCTTTTCCCTCGACGGTCTGCACGCTCTGGACAATCCTTGGAAAAGTGCCCAAGTTCACCACACGTGAAGCAGGGCAACTCAGCCTTGTTCTTCTTCTTCTTGAAGTTGGTAGTCTTGTTAGGCTTGAACTTCCCTTTCCCCTTGCCTTGATTCCTCTGATTCTGAACCGTATTGGCAACTAAGTGGCCCTCACCTCCTTTAGTGTCCTTAGCCCGAGCCTTCTCTTCCACATCAAGAGATGCTATCAGTTCTTCAACTGATATCTTCGTCCTCTTATGCTTCAGAGCTGTGGCGAAACTCCTCCATGAAGAACGAAGTTTTGCAATAATGCAACCAGCCACAAACGGATCAGAAAGAGAACACTTAAGGATTTCGAATTCCTTAGCAATGCACTGTATGTCATGAGCTTGCTGGACAATTGATTTGTCATTGACCATCTTAAAGTCATGAAAGCTCTCCATGATATACAGATCACTGCCTGCATCCGATGCACCAAACTTAGCTTCCAGTGCATCCCACAGCTCTTTCCCGTCTTTTATGTGCATATACACATCAACCAGGCGGTCGGTAAGAGCACTCAGTATGGCTCCTCTGAAGAGAGTATTGGCCTCGGTAAACCTCTGCAGATCTGCATCTGAGAGATCACCCTCAGGTTTGCCTTTACTCACCTAGAACACATGCATAGCCTCAAGCCAGAGGGTGCACTTGATTTGCCATCTCTTGAAATGCACACCAGAGAACTTCTCCGGTTTCAGTACATCAACAAACACAGCCATTGATAATTTAGGAAATTGTCTACAATAAGGTTTTTGGATTGTTGAGAAATTAGACAATATCCGAATTAATTTCCGAAAATAAATCATGCAAAGCATAGCACAAACTAGCATGTACTCATATAACATACTAGATAGAACAGTCACAGCAAAGATCTCACAGATCATAATTAACAGATAGATTGGATAGATCTGTTTATACCTGTCGGCAGCTAGAGCCGATTCCGTACTGGGGATGACGTTGACGATGACCGTGTCGTGGACGTCGCAGGTACTGTACGCAGCACGATGCAGAAGCCCGTGAAGAAGTCGGCGGCGATAGCCTCCGGCAGCGGAAGAAGACGGCCGACCCGTGGTGAAGACAGCGAGCAGTAGCGCGGAGCGCTTCCCAAAAACCTTATTCGCCTTCTCCCGGTGCAGAAGCTCGAAAGGCGAAGGGTTACGGAGACCTGCTCTCCCGGTCGCAGATGCACGTCGGCGGCGGGATGGAGAGAACTACGAAGGCGGCGCAGTAACAAGCATTGGCAAAACCCTAGGTTTTTCTCGTGTGTCTTTTGGTGGCGCCGGTAAGCTGCTTATATAGGACCCGATGACCTAAACTCGTGTCGTGATCACGATCTCGATCGAATGCGGTTTCCTTAGCTTGACGACCAAGTCAAATCAGATAAGGAAACCAAAACTTGCAAGCCAAGTCACCAAAAATAAAAACAGCAAAAGGAAGCCGCGCACCCGCAAGGTCAGGATCCGGATTTCGGCGGACCATTCACGCAGGTGCCGCGCGCCCGCGCCCCGGCCCGAGCCCGGCCCGGCCCGGTGAGGTGAGGCGAGCGAGCGCGCGCGTGTGGTCTTCCTTTCTCCCTCCACACCATGACTAAGTAGAAGGGGAAGAGTCTCCATATTTAAGTAGGTGGAACTCCCCTTCCACTAGCAAGGTGGGATTAAAGGTTCCACACTCCCCTTGCATACACACATGTGCCTTTGAGATTTTCTAGGATTAAATAGATGGGCTTGGCCCATATATTCAACAAGTCCCATCGCCGCCGCCCCGCCCTTCACCTCGACGCTCGCCGTGCACCCCGCCTTGACCGACTCCCCCGAGCCACTCGGGCGTCGCTAGTCGCGGGCACCGGCAGCTCTCACACTACCCCTCACCGCCCGAACCCGCTTCGGAAAACCCCCGGCACGGTGCCGCGCCATAGCACCGTCGTGCACTACCGCCGGCGCCATTCCCGGCCGTCGAGCTACTACGGTTCGATTGCTTCCACCATGAGCCTCTCGCCACTCCACCCCTCCCCGGCCCGAACCCGCCCCGGACTCCCGGCGCGGTGACGCGCCATAGCTCCGCCGCTTACCTCTAATTTTCCCCAATCCTTCACCTCCTCTGTTCTCGCACGGGAGCAGAGCGCTCGGCGTTCTTCGCCGAGAGGCCGCCATGGCTCAATTCCTTCGAGGGTGAGCACCTGCCTCCCTCCCTCTATCACCGCCCATCTCTAATTTCTCCTCCCCCGGCCTGTACTGGGCTGCCCGCGGAGACACCTCGCCCGCGGCCATGGCCTCCCATGGCCAGCCATATCTTCCAGAGCCATACTCGCAGCAAGGCCTAGGGGATCGAATTCGCGCTGCTCTCCTCTCTCTCTCTCGGTGCCCTCGTATCGGCGAACGGAGACCGGGAACTCCGTCCGGCAGGACGATGGTGAGGCGCCGGCGAGCCCCTCTGCTTTGGCGCAGCCGCGCGATGCAGGCAGCCGAGCTGCTCGTGCGTGGTCTGCTACTTCTACCTCCCTTTGACAAGTGGGCCCAGCCCCTTAATCCCAACCGGTGCCCATGAGTGCAGTATCTGCTCTGCTGCCAAACGTGGTTAACCATCCACTAATCACGTGAAGCTGTGAGCCAAAAGTCACGCTAGTTCAATATTGTACCAATCTTTTTCTCATCCATCTACTTGCAAAGCCAATATCTTTCCCATATCAACTCCGATTTCGTTGATTCTTTTTCCTAAATTCATGTAAAATCGGGCTCTATGTGACCATATTAGTCGCCTGAGTTTCACCATTTCCAGTGCCCGCCTACAAATCAGTGCCACATACGACACCGTAGGCGCGGACCGTCGACACCAACACGTAGATCTGCTCACGAGCAATCCACCAATATCTTCTGTTCTTTCAGAATCCAAAAACACGATTTTATTCTCCAATTTCCAAATATTCGGATTTTGGAATATTCTAGGAATATTCCTTTTCTTTTCCAAAAATATATTCCATTGTTCAAAATTCCGTATCTCTTCCGTTTCAGTTCCGATTCTAGCCATTCTTCCGTCTAAATTCCTCTAAAGTCAGGCTCCATCCATCCATACACTCCACGTAATCTTTTCCTCTAGCCGGAAGACGTCGTCATGCCACTATGACGCGTTCTACGCCCAGTCAGTATTTCACACTGGTCCCACATAAGTTTGTGTGCCTGGTGTGATGCCATTGGCCTTCTATTATATATCAACTCAAATGGTTTCTGTCTCAAATCTTCTAAGCCTTTGGTTTAAATGATGACGATACCGAAAATCATCTAAACGTCCCTGTCACTTGCACATTCCTTCTTTCACTCCACCATCATCATGAGACCGCCATCTCGACGGTTTCATTTCCAACCAAGCCGTCGTGGCCTGCCGCTACCATGGCGGTTCCGCAATTTCCGCCACCGTAGACGCCAGCGTTGTCGGCACTCGCAGCCCAACCTGCTGCATCTTACATCCTATCAAAACCAACACCGTTCGTAAGCACCACCAATAAATAGCTCATACCCTCGCCAAACATCCTATTATTTCCAACACACCCAAATAAAGTTGAGCTCATATTATGCCTCGATGTGTTGTGCGTTTTCTTGTTTGTGCACGTAGGCTACACCGGAGAGTCCGTTCGGCCTGCCCCTCGCGGTGTACTACACGACGGTCAGGGCTCCCTACGCCCAGCACTTGATGAATCAACGGCTTCGACAAAGCATACGGCAAGCCCACTGGAATCCCCACTTGATGCATAAAATTCCTATGTTTTACAACCACAACCCTTAGCCTGATAATCACATAAAAACTTGCACGTTTTGCTTGCTAAGGTAACCCCACAAATGTACAGCAACCTAAGCCTATTTTTTATGTAGCGCGCATAGGTAGGATCGCTCATTTAATTATATTATCATAATCTTGATGTTAAGTTGGGATTATGGTTGTGAAATTTGATTGGTTTGGGAATAAGGTTGGGTGTGTGCGTGTTTTGAAATAAAATGGGGAAGAACCCCGGCAAATGACCCACGGGTCGGGATACGCCATTAAAGGGCAGGGTATGAACGGGTAACTTAGCAACCCGCGGTTACCCAGGACCCGGCCTTCGTGGAGTTGACCGGGTAGGTGGATGCTTGCGGTGACGAGCAATGTAAGGTGTTGATGGTTCTACCTGAGCTCTATAAGGACCGTGTTGATTTTCATCTTGCCTAACTCTTTAGTACGACCACTCGCTCTGTATGAGGCATCGGCTGGGCCCGAGCTGGAGTGGATAGCCTAGTAGCTTTTGTGTTGGCGCACAAGGGGCAAGGGAAAGGGTTGTGTGCCGAGGGGGTGTCAAGGGACACCAGGGTGCGGCACGGTGGCCCGAACCTCTAAAGTACTGCTAGGTGATGAAACAAAAGCAAAGGCTTGGTTTGGAATTCGGGCGCTTATTTGGCTATAAGTATCGCTGAGTCCAACTTGTGGGAATTAGTACAACCTCTGATCAGAGTAAAACCTATTCGAATAGTCCGAGTCCACTGGTATGGATGAGTTACGGCTTGGTTCTTCAATTAGTACTTTTCATAAATTAAAAAGGGTGGGAATTGGTTTGGTTTTGGGTTGGGAACAAAGTGGTTTTGGGTGGATGCTAAGCTACGGGGATAGAACCCTGTGGAAAGTATGATGGCTGGAAAGTCATTGGCCATGTGGACCGGCAAGTCCAGTGGCACCCCTTTTTGAGAAAAACCATGTTTTCTGAATGACTAAAACTTGTTATAATAGCTCAAACCCTGCATACAAAATACTTTTATGCAAAACTTCCTGAGCTCCAGATATGACTTGCATGTAGATATAGCTATACCCCTACTCCTTATGGAGGAAGGTGGGCTTGTTGAGTACGTATATACTCACCCTTGCTTTGTTAATATTTTTTCAGTGGAGATGATGAAGTCACCATGTATGGAAGCGATTAGGGCTACGACCTACTTCCCAACCGTGAGGTGTGAAAGTTTGGACCTATGTTTTATATTCCGCTGCTTAGATTCAGGGCTGCAACCCTTTGCTGTTCGACCCGTTAGGGCGGATCTGTATCATTTTGATATAAGAATGTGATTACCAAACCCTGGGATGGTAATAAAGCACATTTTAGTCCCATTATGAAAACTGGGGCGTTTCAGGTGGTATCAGAGCCGTAGTTGGCCTAGGACGTAACCCTAAGGTTGGAAAACGTTTTGAGTCCAAAATCCGTTTGAAAAACACCTCTGCTCCTCATCCTACTCCATTTCAAAAATGTGTTGGCCCTTTCTTACCCCAAACGGCCGTCGTCAACCAGTCAAGCTTCTGCCAAAAGGAAATTATGCTTCCCATGCAAGCCAGGACATGTGGACCTAAGCACAGTGCACGGACCAGATGGACGTGATGGGTCGATGTTAAAGGAACCAGTGTCCACCATGGTTTTTAAGGCGGTAAGGCGAGGCACGGCGAGCGACCCCCGCCTGGACGCCTAGGCGTCGCCATACAACAATTAAAATAAATAATGGCACCAAAATTCAGAAGCAAATAGTACCTTAATATTGCCAATACTTAGCATGCAATTCCATAATAATTAGTGTCTTAGAGCTACTAAATTATTAGGGCACAACATAAAGTATAAAGACAAAAAATATGAAATGTTTCTTAGCGACAAACTAGCATCTAATAGCATAATATGGCAGCACTAGTAGTGCTATAGTGCTAGTGCACATCATATATAGATAGCAAAATAGAAAATGTGAGATCTCTCTCAATAGTCATCATCAAATTCTCCAGGAATGTTGTCTGCCTCCATGTCTTCACCACCATTAGCCTCATTAGGATCATCTTCACAGTCCGTCACATCTGCATCATCATGAGGATCTGGACATTCTTCTTCTTCTTCTTCTCCTTCATTGTCTGAACCCAAGTCATCCTCAACCACATTAGGTGCATAATCTGTCGCATGTCTATTGTGGGCTCTTCTTGGAAAATTTCTGCCCCGAAGTGCTTCACTTGCTCCAAGAGCCTCATCAACATGGTTCCATGTAAGGTCACACTCACATCCGCGACCACCTTGAGGGTGTACGTGCAATGAATCAGTCCACTCATTGTTCCAATCAAAGTCCTCAATGACTAAAGGATCAAAGGCCTTTCCTTTCTTCTGTTTTAATTTTTGGAACCTAGACTTCATCTTTCGGTTGTAGGAAACAAACACAATAGAGTTCAACCTCTTATGCAACAGACGGTTCCTTTTCTTTGTGTGGATCTACAAAATATAAAACAGAATGCAGCAAAAGAATGAATAAAGTGCTTGCTGAAATATGAATGAACAGCAAGGAATGATAGAAAAACTCACAAATTCAAAGGTGCTCCAGTTTCTTTCACAGCCCGAAGATGAAGCACAAAGACTAACCACACGCCTTGAAAATCTTTGCAGCTCAATAGCACGGCTGCCATAGGAACGCCACCAATCAACTAGATGAAGTAAACAAGAAATACAATCATATATTAGCAGACAGCTAGCTAAGATTATTAATAATTGCTTGCTGGAATCAAATATTTGTGATACAAACTTGCTGAAATTTGAAAGGGGAAGTATCACTTACGAGGGCTCATTGACTCAAGGTTTTGTTTGGCCATTTTATTTGAAAAAGCCACTCCTCTAAGACATTCATAATCCATGGCTTGGGCATTAATCATGTCTCGAGTTTCCTCATCCTCCACCGTTCTTGCGAGCACATCCAGAAAGCAACCCCTTAGCAGTCCAATAGTTGTATCATCATCTTTTTTTACAAGGGGATGAAATTTTCCTGGGTTCAAATACAATGCAGCCCCATACAGTGCATGATCCATCTGTTTTACCCACCGTCTCTCGATAATAGCCATGATCTTCTTAAGCAATGGTCTTTTGGATTGGATAGCAAAACTTTGACTAATCCTCTCTTTTGCTTGGTCCATTAATGCTTGAACCTCCAGCATTGCAGGCTTCTCATCTCCATCAACCACCCTAAGCACCATAAGGAGTGGGGTTGAAGCTCTAAGACAATCTTCCACTGAATTCCAAAATTGGGTGGAAAGCACAATGTCATGAACATCTAGGCCTGCTTTTGTCTTTGCTAATTTGTTTCCAGTCCATGTTTCGCTAACAAATAATGCATTCAAAGCATCCTTATGTTTATCCAAACTCTTCAAAGTAAGAAAGGTAGTTGCAAACCAAGTGGCAGCAGGTCTCACAAGATCAGCCCCACTTGTCTTTTCCCTCATGGTAGCAAGGATCCTCCCATGCCTACAGATAAAAGTTGTCACACGCCTTGCACGTGTAATAGGTTTCTTGAACACCTTTAAGTTCCCTATCTCTTCCAACATGAGGTCCAAGAAGTGTGCAGCGCATGGACTCCAAAATATGCTAGGGATCCTCTCCATTAGAAGCTTGCCGGCTGCCTTATAGTTTGCACCATTGTCAGTTACAACCTGAACAACCTTATCTTTTCCAATGGCTTCAATTTGTTCCTCTAGCAAATCAGCAAGCATGTGTGCATCATGCACTTCACTTGATGCATCAACTGAACCTAGAAAGTAAGTCCCCTCTGGGCTGTTCACAAGGAAGTTAATGAGGTGGCGTCCTCTTCTATCGGACCATCCATCTGACATAAGTGTGCAGCCATAATGTTTCCATGCCCTCTTATGTTCTTCTCTCATGGTGCTTGTATCCTCCACAGCTCGTTGAAGCAAAGGCTCTCCAAGTTGATAAGGTGTTGGAGGTATGTATCCTGAGCCATACTGTGATGTGGCCTCAATTGCAATCTGGAACTGTCTTGCGGCTGCTGCGTTGAATGGAATGCCACACTCGTAAAAGAACAAGGCCCACTATGTATCAACATAATTTTTTTCCTCCTTAGTTTTATGGCTGGCCACAATTGTGGGCTGATAAGACCCTGAAAGCCTTTCATCTACCACCTCTTCTGGTGACTTTCGAAGCATCTCAACAACACTTTTGGTTGCCTTTGTCTGTTCTTGAGTCTTTTTACCGCTAGGTTTGAATGACAACAATGCTTGCCTCCTCTTGGCTGCTGTCCCTAAACTAGGCTTAGGCTTAGGCTTGGGCTTAGGCTTGGGCTGCACCTTAGAAGCTTGGGAAGCCACACCAGAACCCTCATTTGCTGTCACCTCCACCACTTCCACTTCCTCTTCTCCATCATTATTATCATCATCATCTTCTTCTTCTTCTTCTTCACTATGATTGTATGCTGGTCTTTTTCTCTTATTTCCCTTCAAATAAGCTGTAAACTCTCGCCTCATTTCTGAAGTTGACTTCTCACATAACTTTGCATCTCCATATCCACCTGCTAAATGTTGCTTGAATCTTTTTATTCCTCCACGGAACTCATTTCCACATAAGATGCAGGCCACCTTATTCTTGTTCTGAAGGTCTGGCCAGTAACCATACTTCCACCCAGGATCATTTGATTTTGCCTTCCTAGCTGGATCGGTCTTGGGATCATAGTCACCGGCAACAGACCCTGGGCTTGACATTGGTCTATTGAAAAAAAAACAGCAAACAGCAGTGTAATTAGCATCTAAAGCAGAGCAATTAGCATCAAAAGCAGGGCAATTTACATATAAAGCAGAGAATTTGACATGTAATACAACAGCTGTCCAGTGTCTACACAACCAGATCACTTTATCTCTACATCTGAGCCATTAGCATGTGCACCAGTACCATTAACAGATAAAATAGAGCAGCACCAGTACTCTTGGGTGATGTATAATATAATCACGAGCTAGATTACCAAAGCAATTAGCATATAAACATGCAGGACCTACCCATGTGATGTGAAATTGTGCATCATGTGCTATTTTTTATGCAAACAAGAGGGGCAACTGGCGGCAATCTCTAGCAAAGGCAATGGTTTCTATAAAAACAGAGGAAGCGAGGGGGAACTCAAAAACAGAGACAGAGGAAAGGGAGGGGAACGAGAGGAAGAGAGACATACCTCGCTGGTTGCTCCTTGTCGTGGCCAAGCCTGAAGGAAGGCAAATAGGAGGTGGTCCAGGTGGGGAAGCAGGCAGAGCCACACGCTCTCAGGACCGCAGGGCGTCGATGGAGCTGTGCGTGCCTGAGGGGGCGTCGCGCCGCACAGGAGCCGCCGGAGTCGTGCGCGCTCGGGCTCGCGTCGCAGGTGCCGGACTCGTGCACGCTTGGCCTCGCGCCGCGCAGGGTCGCGCCCAAGGAAGAATGGGGTGCACGCTGGAGCAGATCTGGCCGGCGGGGAGTCCGGTGAGGAAGGGCGCGCGCTGGCCGGCTGCAAATCGCAGGGAAGCAAGGCACAAGCTTGCCGGCGGCGCTCAGGTCTATCCTTCTCTGTTCTCTCTCATCCCTCCCCTTATATGTTCTGGCCGGCGGAAGGCGGGAATGAGGGAGTGCTGCGCGCGCGGGAGCGATTTCCTTCCCGCGCATGTCTTTCGTCGCCCCGCTCGCGCCGGTTTCGCTCGTAAGGCGGCCGCCAGACCATACTAGGCGACGCCCCGACGCCTAACTTGCCAAGGCAGACGCCATACATGGGAGGAGCTAGGCGAGGCCAACGCCCAGACTTTTTGGGCGCCTGGATGACTAGTCGTCGCCTAGGCGACGCCTTAAAAACCATGGTGTCCACTATAAGGAAACATCACCATCACAGAGACACCTGGCACGACCCTAAGATATGGACCACCTTGGTCAAGCCTTTGACTGCATGGACGACCAGGGCACGTGCACCAGGAATCAAGGCAATCAAGGATATGACTACTACAGTATGCCTCATTATCAGTGCAACACAGTTGACAAACGACCCCTCAGGCAGAGCTGTGCACCAATGATGCAGTGCCAACTGGCTACCCTGTCTGACACCATGGACGCCAGGCACTGCAAAGGAAACCCTAAAGGACGTGCCAGCTACCTGCTTAAAAGCTCGCCCAGAGGAGTCTTGGACCTCCAGAATAAAGCCGCCATGGCAGAAGAACCTCCAATCCTCCCCGGTCGCCCCATGCCACTTAAAAAGAGGAAAGCCCATGAGATCTCAGAGGAAACCCCAGTGCTAGAAGGCATACCAGTTAGTGAGAGCCAGCCAACCTCTCCAAAATCCCTCCCAGATCCCCCACCAGAGCTAGCAGAACCCCTCCTCCTGGAAAAAATCCCAGCACCCGAGTTAGAGCGTCTGGGAAAGGAGGAGTTACCCATAGGACAACCTCCAAGCCCAAATCTCCGAGCAAACTGAAAGCTCCAGCCTCGCCAACAGAAGCAAGGCTAGAACTCTCGGGCAATGCTTTGCCCTGGGGACTAACCGACGAAGAAGACCCAGCCATCGCAACCCAGCCGCTGCCAAAGGACATCATCATCATCAGCTCAGATGACTCAGAATGAAGCCTCTGAGCCCAGCAAGGAATGAAGCTACGTGGTCCGAAGTTTGTTGTCTCCAGTGTCCCTCTTACATTTGGGTAGTAAATTTTTCCTTCACTTTGGTTAGCACCCCTGTAAGAAGCAAACCGTGTAATTTGCGTGCGTTGTAGGCGTTACTCTGCTTGTTTGTTTGTTTGTTTGTTTATTGTGTGTTGCAAGTAGCTAGGCTGAGTCCTACGTGTCTCGATTTGATGACGAGTGTCAGCTGTATCAGCCACTATGAGAATGAGAAAGGTTTACCCGAGCTCCTAAGGGATACTATGGTATACCTCAGAGCTGAAGGATACCCGGAATACCATGGGAAGGCGTTACCTAAAAAAGGAGACCAGACATGGACGGTCACGTTGTATATCAAAGATAACTCCGCCCTCACTGGATGGTACTCTAGAGCTGTTGGCCAACGATTCCACGAAGCCTGTCACATTATCGCTCGAGAGGCAATAAAGAAGTTGTGCTCAACCTACCATGGAGCGGTGCAATACTCTCCCATGAGATTTTTCCCACCTCTGCATAAGTCATCCACAAGTTGGATTAAGAGAACCTACATCTTGGCAGAGATCAAAGAGTCCAAGGACCCCACCATTTCTTACCTTGCCCAATATCTGAATGCCTTGGATGATGAGCACACTAGGCTAAGACACCTATACAACAAGTTGGTAGCCGAGCACCAAGAAGCAAAAGAGGAGCTGTCCCGATGCAAGATCAGATTGTTGTGTCGAAGAGAAGTGACCCGCACCAATCCTAGCAACTAACCAAGGAGAAGTTGGTTCGGATCTGAAACGATGCATTGCCCCACGCTAGGAGGAACATCAGACCTTCCTGACCCATTGGTGCCAACTCCACCAGAAAGCCTCGAGCAATCTTCCCTTCGTCAGCTACCAGCCCGGGAGAGGAATCCTCAGAATCCCATCAATCAGGAAGATAGAGCAAGCATGGGTGCATTCTTGACACTCTCATCTCCAACAGTAGGGTCCAGAATCCGGTAGCCGTCGCCCGACGAAGCTCCCAGCAGCCAGAGGATGAAGACAGTTCTTTACGAGCAGTCGCGTTAGTTTGTCTGCGTTTGTGTTTGTTGCTTGTGGTTTGTCTTTTGCCCTGTGTAAAAGCAAACATTTCCTCGTTTGTGTGCTAATAAAATCGCCTGTTAGAACCAACTCTCACCCCTACTGTCTCCTTCTCATCTTGAAACCCATCTGCTCAAGAAAGGTGTCTTCTGAGAGAGAGCCCTAGGCAAGGAGAAAGTAAAAAAAAAGTAGATGACAACACTCTACCCAAGAAAAGGGCAGTATCAGCCAGAAAAACATGGAGTTAAGCGTGCACAATAGCAGTTGGGAAAAGCAGCAGCTTCCCGCTTATAGCAGAGAGCTTAGCCTACTCAAATACGGGTTTTTGCCCTATTTAAGTAGGGTAGCCTCCCCTCTGTTAGCGCAAGTGCGGGATAGTCAGGACCTGTGGGGCAAGCAAATCTTTTTGAATATGGACAGGCTGCCCGTATTTTTGC
Organism: Paspalum notatum; assembly: GCA_022530915.1. Lineage (NCBI taxonomy): Eukaryota > Viridiplantae > Streptophyta > Magnoliopsida > Poales > Poaceae > Paspalum > Paspalum notatum. The sequence goes on from CM039686.1 coordinate 20,696,425, forward strand.
TCCCCACCATCTAGAGAGCAGAAGGTGCCTTGTCGAATTTTCTGCCGCCCTCTAGAAAAAATCCCACCTAAAGCTGCCAGACGATGGTTCAACCTTCCCAAGTTCATGAAGTGGAAGATACAGGAGTATCCCCATGTGTGTGGTAGGCTTGCACAAATGGCTTAGGCAATGAAGAAACAAGTAACAAAATAAAGGCCCAGCCTCTCAAGCAGTTTATTGATTTAGGATTCCACCTCCTGACACGGAGATCAAGTTTCCGTTGAAATCAAAAATGGTTTAGCTGAAGTAAAGCTGACCACGTAACCCTCTATGCCGAATCTCGAGGATGAGATTCATTTTAAGTGGGGTAGATCTATAACACCCCGAAAATTAGCTCCGGAATTTTTTTTCTAATTTTCCCCTAATTCAAAATCAATTTTCAAAATCTTGTTTGTTTGTGTGTAATATGAGCTCAACAAGAATCGACAAATATTCCATATAGTTCCACCAAAAATCTCCACAAAGTTTTTCCAAAAAGTCTATCTCCAAATTCTCTCCAAAATCCTCCCAAATTCCCAATCCAAAAATAAGAAAAGGAAATGGGAAAAATCCCCATTTTTCTCCCCGGGCCGAAAACCGGCCCACCTCCATCACCCTCCCAGCCCAATCCCCTTTCACTCGGCCTGCCTCTCGGCCCAGGCCACCACGGCCCGCCAGGACCACCCTCCTCCTTCTCCCACTGCCGCCTGGGCCCAACCCCGCCGTGCCTCCCTCTCTCAGCACCATGCGGGCCCCGCCCGTCAGCCCCTCCCCTCCCTCTCCCCTGTCTTCTTCCTCACGGACGAACGCTGTTGCGCCAAGCTCCGGCCGCCTCCCCACCCTCGCGCCTATAAATAGACGCCGAGTCCCGTCGCCGCCGCCCCGCCCTTCACCTCGACGCTCGCCGTGCACCCCGCCTCGACCGACTCCCCCGAGCCACTCGGGCGTCGCTAGTCGCGGGCACCGGCAGCTCTCACACTACCCCTCACCGCCCGAACCCGCTCCGGAAAACCCCCGGCGCAGTGCCGCGCCATAGCACCGTCGTGCACTACCGCTGGCGCCATTCCCGGCCGTCGAGCTACTACGGTTCGATTGCTTCCACCATGAGCCTCTCGCCACTCCACCCCTCCCCGGCCCGAACCCGCCCCGGACTCCACATAAGTTTGTGTGCCTGGTGTGATGCCGTTGACCTTCTATTATATATCAACTCAAAAGGTTTCTGTCTCAAATCTTCTAAGCCTTTGGTTTATATGATGACGATCTAAACGTCCCTGTCACTTGCACATTCCTTATTCCTATCTTTCTGCCAAATCCCTTTCACTCCACCATCATCATGAGACCGCCATCCCGACGGTTTCATTTCCAACCAGGCCATCGAGGCCTGCCGCTACCATGGCGGTTCCGCAATTTCCGCCACCGTAAACGCCAGCGTGGTCTTACATCCTTTCAAAACCAACACCGTTGGTAAGCACCACCAATAAATAGCTCATACCCTCGCCAAACATCCTATTATTTCCAACACACCCAAATAAAGTTGAGCTCATATTATTCCTCGATGTGTTGTGCGTTTTATTGTTTGTGCACGTAGGCTACACCGGAGAGTCCGTTCGGCCTGCCCCTCGCGGTGTACTACGCGATGGTCAGTGCTCCCTACGCCCAGCACTTGATGAATCAACGGCTTCGACAAAGCATACGGCAAGCCCACCGGAATCCCCACTTGATGCATAAAATTCCTATCTTTTCCAACCACAACCCTTGGCCTGATAATCACATAAAAACTTGCACGTTTTGTTTGCTAAGGTAACCCCACAAATGTACAGCGACATAAGCCTATTTTTGATGTAACGCGCATAGGTGGGATCGCTCATTTAATTATATTATCATAATCTTGATGTTAAGTTGGGATTATGGTTGTGAAATTTGATGGGGTGGGGAATAAGGATGGGTGTGTGCGTGTTTTGAAATAAAATAGGGAAAAACCCCGGCAAACGACCCACGGGTCGGGATACGCCATTAAAGGACAGGGTATGAACGGGTAACTTAGCAACCCGCGGTTACCCAGGTCCCGGTCTTCGTGGAGTTGACCGGGTAGGTGGATGCTTGCGGTGACGAGCAATGTAAGGTGTTGATGGGTCTACCTGAGTTCTATAAGGACCGCGTTGATTTTCATCTTGCCTAACTCTTTAGTACAACCACTCGCTCTGTATGAGGCATCGGCTGGGCCCGAGCTGGAGTGGATAGCCTAGTAGCTTCTGTGTTGGCGCACAAGGGCCAAGGGAAAGGATTGTGTGCCGAGGGGGTGTCGAGGGACACCAGGGTGCGGCTCGGTGGCCCGAATCTCTAAAGTACTGCTAGGTGATGAAACAAAAGCAAAGGCTTGGTTTGGAATTCGGACGCTTATTTGGCCATAAGTATCGCTGAGTCCAACTTGTGGGAATTAGTACAACCTCTGATCAGAGTAAAACCTATTCGAATAGTCCGAGTCCACTGGTATGGATGAGTTACGACTTGGTTCTTCAATTAGTACTTTTCATAAATTAAAAAGGGTGGGAATTGGTTTGGTTTTGGGTTGGGAACAAAGTGGTTTTGGGTGGATGCTAAGCTACGGGGATAGAACCTTGTGGAAAGTATGATGGCTGGAAAGCCATTGGGCATGTGGACCGGCAAGTCCAGTGGCACCACTTTTTGAGAAAAACCATGTTTTCTGAATGACTAAAACTTGTTATACTAGCTCAAACCCTGCATACAAAATACTTTTATGCAAAACTTCCTGAGCTCCAGATATGACTTGCATGTAGATATAGCTATACCCCTACTCCTTATGGAGGAAGGTGGGCTTGTTGAGTACGTATGTACTCACCCTTGCTTTGTTAATGTTTTTTTAGTGGAGACGATGAAGTCACCATGTATGGAAGCGATTAGGGCTACGACCTACTTCCCAACCGTGACGTGTGGAAGTTTGGGCCTACATTTTATATTCCGCTGCTTAGATTCAGGGCTGCGCCCCTTTCCTGTCCGACCCGTTAGGGCGGATCTGTATCATTCTGATGTAAGAATGTGATTACCAAACCCTGAGATGGTAATAAAGCACATTTTAGTCCCATTATGGAAACTTGGGCGTTTCACGACCCTACCCCATTTTATGCCGGTTTGCAGTTTCCTTTCTACAACACCTCCTCTAGGGTATAAATAGCAAGGCCAGGCCCCAAGGTCAGGTATCCAACTCATTATCGAGGCGAGAAGATGTAGAGAAGAGGGACATCCACCAGTGGAGAGCTGAGGGTCGAGTTCTAGGCTAGGGATTAGAGGTTCTTCTAGTTCCTAGAGGTGATTAGAGGTCTTGCATGGCTCTGTAATTACCTTGCTCATAGAGGCTGTTCATATCATCGTGGGAGGTATGGCCATGGTTGTAACTTTGATATGATTATTAATGAAGTATTGATCTTGCTCTAATTATCTTATTCTTGGTTCTAATTCTTCATGTTCTAGTTCTAGTTCTTCATGTTCTTGATCTAGATGCATGAGTTCTTGAATCATGTTCTTAAGGCTTATGTTCTTCTAGCGATCTTGGTCTTTGATCTTGCTTACTAGTGATATGGTTGCGTAGTCAGTTCTTGTGATCATGGTGATTAAAGTCTAGTTATGTTGATCATGTTATTAGACTATGCGTAAGTGTATGCCTTATGAGAGCTTCCTGTCGATTACCCTGACTTATGTGACAAGTGGTTGGAGGGAAAGGTTAAGCTCAATTGAGGGGGTTTGGTTGATGACCTTGTTTTAATCATGCTATGAGGAGCTGGCTTAATCATGCTTATATATGTCTTGAGCTGCTAGTTATCTTGAGTGCTTTAATCTCTTGGTTGTTCTTATCATGCTTGTTTTGGATCCAATTATAGCTAAATTATACACTGGTTAATAACCTTTTGATCAGTTGTTCTAGTTGTGTTCTAATTGCTTATCATCTAACTCTAACTTCATTAGACATAGAATTAGAGGTAGATTAGATAAGTTTAGATATCCCTTTGATCTTTAGTTTACCTTAAGCTTGTGTTAGTTAATTATCTATTAGTTGTTTTCACGGATTCATAAACCCAAGATAATCATCCTGGGGAAAAGTTACATCGATACTGTCGCTTGCAGTATAAGGTTTGGCATGCTTAAATACCGTTAACACTCCATCCTGTGCCATCGTCGTCATCATCATCGAGAGTTTGCATCATCTCTACCAATCTTTTCAGCTTCCGCATTTACTTTCTCGCAATTGTGTGCTTACTTTCCTAGACTAGCTAGCTTGATAGGTTAGTTTCTAGGTGGAACTAGGTTGCAAGACTTGGCTACGGTAGAGTTAGTAACACTTAGCAAAACCTTAGTGCACATAGCTAGTTTTATCTTGCATGGGTTTTGCTTAGTGATTTTAGTTTTTAGAGAGCCTTAGTTTTAGAAATGCTAATTCACCCCCCTTAGGCATTGGTCCAACTTTCAATTAGTATCAGAGCTGAGCCGCTCAATCAAGTCCATTTTATTGTCATTAGAGCTCACAACTCATATTTAGACTTTTTCCTTCACTGCAGGATTGAGTACTTGAGACGTCTTAGAGTGGGAGGATGAGCACACGTAGCGCTCCTCACTTTGACAACAGGAACTATCCCTATTAGCGTGTTAGAATTGCTAGTTATCTAGGTTGTAGGGTTAAATGTTTGGAGAGTGACGAAGGAAGAAACAAAACCCCACTCTCGGCCAGAAAAACCGGCTAAAGTCGATGAGAAAGAAATTCAGCTAAATGCCATTGCTCGCAACGCTTTGTTCGAGTCTTTGAGCATTGATGTGTTCAATAGAGTATATAGCCTCTCGAGCTCTCATGAGATTTGGCAAACACTTCAAGCACTCTATGATGGCACAAGTGACGTCATGGAGAAAAAACTTGGCTTGGTTAGAAGTGCTTTAAATTCTTTCACTATGTTTTCTAATGAATTTGCCTAATGACGTGTACTCAAACCAAAATATTATTTTCAATTAGTTTAATTCAATAGGTGACACCAAGATGAGCGAAGCCGATGTTGTAAGAAAGATCGTCGAAGTGCTTTCAAGTAACAAATATGCAAGCATCATCACCTATCTTCTCAACCAAGATACGAGCACCATGACATCCACCAAGGTTCTTGGCAAAGTCATAACTTTTGAGCATTATAAGAAGATGGGCCAAGACACCTCTTCATCCAAGTGACTTGCTCTCACCATTCATGGTGAAAAGAAGAAGATGGAGAAGGGCAAGAGCAAGGAATAAGCAAGCGCAAGCTCAAGTGAAGAAGAAGAAGAAGATAGTAATGAAGATCATCAAGCCCAATGCTCTTCCTTCTCCAGCGATGAAGAAATTGCCATGTTGATCGAGAGGATGGTCAAAGAATTGAAGAAGCTCAACTCCAAGGGCATCCCAATCAATATTGAGGACATTGAGTACAACCGCCAAAGGAAAAGGGAAAGAAAAGGTGGTTGTTTTGGATGTGGTGAGAAGTGACACTTCATGGACTCATGTCCTATTATTGCCAAGGAGAAAAAGAAAAAGAGGCACAAGCTCAAGAAGAAGGAAAAAGAAAGAAGAGAGAGACACAAGGTGCTCACAAGCATTGTTGAGTCGGTAGATGTGTCAAGTGATGATGATCATCACAAGAAGCGCTCCCACAAACCTACTTCGTGCAAGTCATCCTCTGCGTCGCACAAGTGCCTCATGGACCAAGGTAAAAACGAAAGCGATGTAAGTGATGACGATGCCCCCTCCTATAATGAGCTTGTTTCCCTTGTCCTTGAATAACAAGTAGTTTTAGAGGATTTAATACTCAAAAACAAGAGTCTTAAAGCTCAATTGGTTAGCTCTTCAACCAATTATGAAGAATTGATGCTTAAATTTGATATGGTTGTAAACCATAATGATGAGCTAACAAAGAAAATTGAGGCTCTCGAATGAAAAGCTACTACAACTCATGCATCCACACCTTTGTTTGAAAATCTAAAAAGGATGCTTCTACCTCTTGCTTTGATTTAATTGGTAAACCTTACTCACCCATTTGCAAGCCGTTTATTAGTTGTTATGAAGAAACTTGTAGAGAGGAGCTTGCCATTTGTGGGAGTCATATACCCACGGGTGCCCGATGACGACGGATTGTAACCACTAGGCCAGGTGGGCCGAGTGGTCTGCCTTGAAGCCCACGTCACAATACAGCGTGGACTCCTAATTGTACTCCAACTAGGACTCTTTTACTTGTACCCCAAGCTCCTCGGCCTATATGAAGGGAGCTAGGAACCCTAGTTCGACATCCATCATATCTCGCTCATACGAGACGAGACCTCAGATTAGGTCAAGCAATACAATCCACAAATCACCATACAAGACGTAGGGTATTATGCGATTTAGCGGCCTGAACCTGTCTAAATTGTTGTCTCCTGTGTTCTGTATACCATCGCGATCTCCTTGCCAACCCTCTACCGATCTCAAAACCTCCGCTTGGATCATCCCGTGGTGGGCTGCTGGGAATAAACTCCCACACCATTGAAAATGAGGTACTGAAGCAAGAGGTGGATCAGCTCATGAAGGATGTGGCAAGTTTAAAGGTCAAAGGGAGCAAACCTAACCTCCTCAAGATAACCGCCCCAAGGTGGTGAAGAAGCTTGAGGAAAGTCAAACCATGATGTGTTTCCTTTGCAATAAAAAAAGCCACAAGTCCTACATGTGTAGGTCAAAGAGGAAAAGGGAGGCCAAGAAGAGAGGGAAAACAAAAGGAGTCAGTCACTCCTAAGACACCATAGTGCCATAAGGCCTAAAGAGGACTTAGAGACTTGGCTAAATTGGATACAAGGTTTCAACTTACAAAGCCAAGAGAAGACATTCATCTCATACCTAAGTCCTCCTTGTGTAGTGGTAACTAGGTTTGTTTTCAATTGGTATTTCCTTTAGCATCTAGTTGCTTTACGTGCTTAGGCTTTGCATGAGCATATTTAAATTCAAGTAATGCATGCCTCGGCTTTCTTGTGGTAGGTTGCTTGTGTCTCACTCTAACCCATAGCAACCTATATGGTTTCTTAGTTTTGGACCAAATCATTAGGGTGAGCTCCTCAACTAGACTTGAATGTCTAGTGCATATCTCACATAAGCAATTCAAAGCTTGTATGCACTCTTTTAGGGGGAGGCAATCATATGGTTTGTGTTACTTTAAGACTAACAATGTTTTCAAGTTTATCATGTGTGTAGTCTCACCCATGTCCCCGGAATAATGTGAGACTCTCCCTTGTGCTTTTAATGCTTTCCTTTTCTGTGTTTGATTCCAAAGGGGGAGAAGTTGTGGACCCAAGCAAGCATGTAAGGAGTTCAACATGAACTGAGAAGGGAAGATAAAAAAGGACCAAAAAGGGGTTGCCGTAGGATCAAGAACAATGGGGGAGAAATAAAGATCAATATCAAGGCAATGGTCCAAGAAAGAAAGGGAAGTGGCTTTGGAGTAACGGGGAGTCTTATGTCCATTGACCACAATAAGAGGACAAAATTATGGCAAGGGCAAGACATGAGCAAATTCTTCCAATTTTTTGGATTAAAACTTCAATTGGTATTATTGCATATTTCAATTAGCATCCATTGATCTTGCTTTTTGCACTGCATCCTAGCTGTATTATGTTCAAATTCTTTCAATTGGTATTATTTACTGCTTGCTTGGTCGTGTTGTCATCAATCACGAAAAAGGGGAAATTGTAAGGAAAATGGGCCCTAAGCCTTGTGCTTAGTTCCTAATGTGATTTTGGTGGTTGAAATGACAACACACGTACCATTTGGACTAATTTGTGTGCAAGTGTTTTTGTTTAAAGTCCATGGGTGCAAGAATAGAACTTTGGGAACAAATACCTCAAAGAAGGTCTAAAAGATCACAAGAGAAGACCCAAGACTTCCCCAAAGTCAAAAGTGTGTACATGACACGGCGGTCCTGCTGACCGGTTAGTGGACCGAAGTTTTGCACGCACCGAACGGTCCGGTGGACCCCCATCGGACGGTTCGGTGAGAAGAAAAAGCTAAAGTTGAAGATTCAAGACCTAGTACGATTTACACGAACCTGATGATACCACCAAACAGTCCGGTGGTCCACCACCGGACGTTCTAGGCAGAGGAGAAGGAGAAGACCGCATTCGAGCACATAATGCACTGGACGGTCCGTTGGTCAAAGCACCGGTTGGTCCGGTGACACACCGAACATTCTGGATCGAGGCTACATTAAATTGAAGAACCTGACGGTAACACGCACCAGACAGTCCGGTGGTTCCAACAGTCGAATTCTCAGTCCAACGGTTGACTCAATGGCCTGCCGGCTGCATGCATCGGACGGTCCGGTGGTGTACACCGGATGGTCTGGTGGTCGCAGTCAGAGCAGATCAGATTGCACCCAACGGCTAGTTTTGAGGCTTGGCATATTTATACCCCCTTGGCCGGCATCCATTCTATGTTTGGTGACTCCTAAGCTCATTGTATTTCTAAGATATATTTTCCACATCCCTTAGACATATTTCGTGAGCCCAACCATCACAAGAGCTAATAGACACATCTCGGCATAGCTAGAGCTTGCGCAGCATCTTTGCGTAGCCTTATTGTCTTTACTCGTGCCCGCGTGCATGTTACCTTTGTAAGTGTGGGGCTTGTAAGTCTTGCGAGAGCCTCCGGAGTGTGGACTGGCTACCACCTTGAGCCTCCGGAGTGTGAAGTCACTACAAGAATCTGGAGCATTTTCGGCGGCCAAGCCGGCCCGCTAAAAATTGTCCAGTCCGAGACTATTTTCGGCGGCCACGGGGACCGCTGATTTTCGGCTTTATTCTTTCGGCAGACCAATACCGCCAAAAATAAGCGGGAAACCGCCGAAAATAGTTATTTCAGCGGTTTTTGGCCACCGAAAATGTTTTGGATTCTTGTAGTGAGTGGCTGCCACCTTACTTGTGAGAGAGAGGAAGGCCCCTGGCACGTTGGCCAAAAGCTTCCTTAGTGGAGACAACAGGGTAGCTCTGTGAGAAGGTCCGAGGAAGACCCCAACAGCTCCGACAATCCTCTACCCTTGCATGGGCAAAGCCGTAGTCCTAAGGACTATGTGATCAAAGGGCTCATGTGGGTGTGTACTAGGGATATCCGGAGACCCAACCGGGTTTCTTGACCTCTACGGAGGTCACTTTTCTATCCTCCACCCTTGCGTGGACGAGTCCGTATTCTTTTGACGACTAAATGAAAGCAAAGCCCTACGACGGGCGCCAAGTGAGGAGGAGGGGGTAGAGACAAGTTGGTCTCCCCAACCTCGGTAAAAATCTGCTGTCTCCATCATGTGCCACGTCGTCATCGTTAGTTTGCATTCTCTCTACCTATCTCTTTAGCTTCCGCATTTACTTTCTTGCAATTGTGTGCTTACTTTCCTAAACTAGCTTGATAGGTTAGTTTCTAGGTAGAACTAGGTTGCAAGACCTGTCCACGGTAGAGTTAGCAACACTTAGCAAAACCTTAGTGCACATAATTAGTTTTATCTTGCATAGGTTTTGCTTAGTGATTGTAGTTTTTAGCGAGCCTTAGTTTTAGAAATCCTAATTCTTAGGCGTCGGTCCAACCTTTAGATACCACTGATGGGTTACAGGGTAGTCTACCATAGCATGAAAATGATTTTCTACTACCACGCAAACACAGGAACTGGTACAAGCATGGGATCATAGTCGTGCGCGCTGAGTCGTTGCGGTGAGAAGAGTTGATGCCGAGCGATCCAATCGACCCTAATCAAGAACCACCCGTCCACCCTTGGAACCAGTCAGCTGATGAGCGTAACAGTCACAGCAACGCCTCTACGGTATCTACACGTGTGGGAAGGCGATTCCGAATTCTGGCGTAGCACCACAAACTTGGCAGAGGATCTTAAGAGATTGGACTAGGGCACGGATAGGGTTTGACAGATACGTTTTCTGCGATGGTTCTCATGTGCACCAGTTTGATACCCTAAGCCGTGCCCTTTCATGCATATATAGTCTCCACTAATGAGCCTTGACCACGTAAAGACCCATCAGGATACTAATTGCTTGCGGATCAAGTATCCAAGTTCTAATAGAGGTCCAACTGCACATACCATCTGTAAGCTTCCGAGCCGAACCCGATCTGTTGTGTCCTGATCAGCCCTGGTATTGGCTTATGCTAGAGCCGATCCGACTCGGCGTCAAACCTGAAAATTGCCACGAGGGCACATCTCCATCGTACTGGACCCAAGTTCGGTGTAGATTTCAGCAATTCGTGTCTTCACAGCAATGACCATCACATGCACAGCTTCACAGGAGACAACATGACCGCCTATATGAAATTGCAGTTGAACTATGGCAGCCAAACATAGATATGTACATAAATATAACTTGATTGTGTGGTGTTTATTGTATTTTTATATGACATGACAATGCACATCAGCATGTCATTTCAAGAAAAATCAGCTGGATTCATCTCAGAGTAGGTAGTGTCAGAATCAAACTCTGTGAAACTAGTGTTCTATTTGATCTATTTCATATAAATGACTTGTGACAATGATAATTGTGACCCAAGCACTCATTTTTTTGGATAAGTAATATCATAACTAGGTGATACCCCGCACGGTGCTACGGGAATTTTTAAAATAACAACTTTTAAATTAATGGACTTAAAGATGACTTGAACTTTGAAGGTAGAACTATATTTCGATATATTGTATGACAACATTTTTTTACACATTATACTTGATAACTTATTCATCTTAGTTTAGAAATTGACTTTTAAATGATTGATCATCTGGTGACAACATTTTTTGAACACATTATTTTTGAATTCACTATTTTTAAACACATTATACTTGATAAGTTATCCATATTAGTTGAGAGAGACTGACTTTTGAATGATTGATCATTTGTGTGTTTATGTTAAGGGAATTTTATAGCAAAGTGATCGCAAAGATAAATAGTTGCATGCATGGACATTATTAGTCACAGAAGATCGACGAAAGACATTAATAGAACATCCTAATGGATGGTGATATGGTTTTTATTAATGGACTAAAAGATGACGTGGATAGTTTGTATGTTGAGAGATGATTTCCATCTATAGATATATAGGATTAGCAGCGTGATATACTGTTACATATAGCAGTATTGCAAATAGCGGACACACAACAGTACTACCGGCAGAACCAACTATCCAACTATATTGTTGAGAAAATATTGACATTTATTGGAAGAGCCAGCATATGACCTATCGCTACAGGTTAAAAACTAAATGGAAATTCTATAATATCCAGCATTATTGGGTAATATATATAGAAACCGACAATGTCGATCTCTAGAGGCATTGTGATTCCAAAGAAAAATCAATAGGTGTTGATCTCAACTTTCACTAACCGGCAATAGTGATCTCCAATGGTACTATCGACCCTTATAAAACAAACTAACAGTGTTGTTCTCTAGTTCACTCCCAGTTCCTTAAAAAAAAGAGCCGGCAGTGTTGATCTCCGGTGGTATTGTCAACCATCAAACAAATTGGCAATGTTATCCTCTAGCTTCACTCTAGGTTCCTTGAATGAATAGGCAACGTGGATAACTAGTTACACTGTCGGTCTGTGGAACCATCCGATGGTGTCATTCTCCAGTTTCTTCCGGTTTCGTAAATGAACTAGTAGTGTTGACCTCTAGTTACACTATCAGTCCATGAAATAAATGGATAGTGTTGCTCTCTAGTGCTATATACTGTTAGTCGTCTATGCAAACTGATAGTGTCACGGCTTCCAATGATACTAACGGGTTTTAACAAAACGTCAGGGTTGGACTCAAAGTGGCATCAGTGTTTTGCTCAAACCAGCAGTGAACATTTGATCAACATATTGCTGGCATCGATCGCACCGGGCAATAATGGCTAAGGTCATCACTACCGCCTACGCACTGAGTTTTCTACTAGATCCGGCAGTGGTGAGGGGGTTTATAGTTTTATACCCAGTAGAGTGATTACCAATAATGCATTATTGCATTAGTAGTGAATATAGATTGAGAGCTAAATCTGCGATCAGAAGACCAAGAGGCACAAACAGTTTTACAGTATTCCTATCAAATGTCATCTTCTCCCCCGTATAATTATATATATCTCCCTTTCCTAGCTAGGGTTAGGTCGAGTTGCAATAACCGACCATAACCTTTTTTTAGAAATTGGAAGGTATGCAAATAGTGGATGGTGCTGTTCGTCGGTCTCTCTACACCTGCAGATCATCCATATGGAACTGCCAGCAACTTTCCTCTACCCATGACCACCAATATAGTACATGCAGCGCCTGCATGTGCATGTGTACCTGATACAGACATTTAGTTTGAAATTAAAGGCCAAATGCATATTGACTAATAAGTACAAATGTGAAAAGTTAATGTAATTGATTATTTGACTATATTTTGTGAGTAAGCTAGTGCTACTAAGCTAATCTAGCTAGACTATAGAACTCCAAGTATACTTAGGCATGTGTCGATGGACTAAAGCTAAAGTTTATTTGGTTAAAGTTTAGATGGGGTGTTTGTCTACCACATGTTAATAAGTGGCAATGTGTACTGTAAACATTGGCTGTGATCGGTAAAGATGGCTGCAGCTGCAGCTGCTTGATTCCTACAGTGCCTAGAGACTACAACAGTTTGTCTTGTAGCAGCAGCCACAGCCACAGCCACAGCCACAGCAATGCATCCCAATCACACCCATTATCTTCAGCGGTCCCGAATAGTGATCGCTCGCTCCGCTCGGTTCGAGCGAGCGATCCGCTCCTGTGGGAAGGTGGGCCCAGGTGGATGGTAGAGGGCGCTGCCCACTATCCTGCTGTGGTGAAGTTTTATTTTTTTTTATTTTTTCCATTTGTTGTTTACCCTTTTTTATGTAAACATAACTTAATCACGATAATGTTATGGAAGTATAACTTTATCACGAATATTTTCTGCAACCATAATTTTATCATGAATATTTTACGGAAACATAACTTATCAGATTAATTTTATGCAACCATATCACGAATATGTTATGCAACCATAACTTGTCATGTAAGCATAATTTTATTATGAATATTTTGTACAACCGTAACTTTTTTTTGTTTTTTCTCTTTTTTCTTTCTTTTTTTTATGATAACATTATAGAACATAACTTATCAGGATAACTTTTACGCGGCCATAATTTTAACTTTATGTAAGCATAACTTTATCACGAATATTTTATGCAACCATAACTTATCACGATATTTTTATGTAAGCACAATTTTATCATAAATATTTTATGCAACTATAACTTATCACGAATAAAAAAATAAAAATAAGACACCTTACATTGGTCCACGTGGGGACAGTAGGCACCAGGGGACAACGTCGCTTGCTGGGGAGGAATCCAGCGAGCGCTCTCTGATTAGGCAGCCCCCGTTATCTTTCTTCTTTCATCCAAAGGACTGCGTACATAAACAGAGAGATGATGGACATAATGGTATTTTCTCAATCTATGTGAGCCATAGCCCATTTTAATTGGATGTTTTGGACTAATGAATTAACAATAGCCCAACGATTAGTTAAAGTTTAGTGGCTACACTAGCTGCCCTATAAATACAGATGAGTTAAAACTTTAGCGCTTTGTGTCAAACACCCCCTTTACATATATTTATGAATGAGCTATTTTATTGTGGTTGTAGAATTTTTAGTATTATCTGTTACCATTCACCACCGATTGTTTATGGCTGTTGATATGAGAAATGAGTTTTAATTGGTGCCATCCCGCCTTTTGTGGTACTAAGCCCACCGATTTGGTATCTTTGTCTAAAACTATTTCCTTGGAACCACCTAGTACCAATATTTTTAAATGGTTTGATTTTATTCGATAGAGAGCTCTCATTTTTTCCAACCACTGTAGACTTACGGAATTTCTATGCACGTATATATTCCTATCATTTGGTGCTACTGAATTCACGTATACATACTTGAGTCCTCTAGTGCAAGAAATAATCGAATCTTTCTAAAATTCTGATTATTGAATTATGTATCTGTTTTATGAGAAACTATATTTAAAGTATTGAAAGTAGACATCTGTATCAAAATATTCTCTTCCATACTATTATTTGTTTGCTGATAAATATTACACTCATGCTGTCACGCCAAAGTAATACTCAACTAAAGACATGTACTCCATTGTTCTCAGATGTTTTGCGGAGTTGATTTTTTTCTATCTATAACATTAAGTATTCATCTTATTCAGAAAGATTAGTAAGTTATTATTTATTTGGTTGTGTTTTGTTTTATCACAAGGTAGTTGGAATATGGCTTGTATTTTTTATATATATTTGCATAACTACGAGTGATCAAAGTTGTGAAAAAAATAAATGACAACAAATATTTAATAACGAAGAGAGTAATAAACAGCTCTCATGGACAACTGCAACCAAAACAGAATCAATGTAGCGACGTCAATGATACATGCTTGACCTTTGGGATCTATATATTGGAAGGCTGCTTTTGATACTATATATGAGTTGATGTGTAGCATTCACAGTCTACTAGATCGGAAGGTTTGCATTTGACAAGTTGTCAGCATCGATGAGCAGGGTAGGAGGCAGAGATACCCTATCTTTTCTGAATTTGGACAAAAGATGCAGCTCCATCGATCCTTTTCAGCGTGAGAAAATAGAAAGATCGGAGCAACCTGCCCATTCATATACATATTTGCAGGAGGCTTACACAGGAAAATCAGCAAATAATAGAGGATCATATGAGGTCCAGGTGTGAGGAGGGAAAAAAAGAGGTCTACGCAAAAGGTGGGCGGTGCTTTGATGGAAGTTGGAACATGAGGAGGAGATGCAATTGGAGGCTGCTTTTCTGTAGTCTCCAGCAAAAAGATGTGGGGGAATGGCAGGCAGAGGAAGGCGATGGATCAAGCATTGGTCCAAGAGCATCACATATACCATGAACTGATGAATCCAACACAACTAACATAACTGCATGCATGTGTATCCATACAAAATGTGTGACGTATCTGGGTGAACTTATCGACCGCAGGGGCAATGTATTCTCATGCATGCAATTCGTGGTGTGTGTGCATATATGAGAAGATAGTAGTCAATGGTAGCTTTTCCTGTTTTCAAGCTTTCACAGAATAAATAAGCTTCTCATATATATTAGCGAGCTTCCAAAACATGTAAAATAACCTTATCCTGTTTGCAAGTTGAAGTCCCTTACATCACTCACGCAGAAATAAATTTGCAACTGCAAGATAACCAAAACAGAAAGTCAAAGCAAACTTTATATTGAGAACCATGTATGAATAACAGTGACATCTCACAAAAGAAGAATAACATAGAATCACATGCGTGTACTTCTTCAAACGCATTGGTTAATAAATAGAAAATGTGTATTGTTCTTATTGCGTTGAGGTACGGTGTCTCTGTTCATGTGCCTCTATCTCTTCGATCCCATCGAAGAGAACGTGTGGTGATGGTGTCTCCTACTACCACATCTTCCATGTCTGCATGTGCGAAACTTTTCTATAGTTTCACATATAATTAATACATTTAAATAATCTTTTGCAAATCATGAGTAAGGTTTTTCACCAAAGCATTTGCTGCACTAGTCGACACATTGTTTGACATTCGTAAATAAATCAATTTAATAGTTTCAATACATATGCCCTAAATCTCCTATAATATGGTGCACACACTTTTGAAAAACTCAAAATTTCATAATCTTTGACCTAATAACACTTTTTGAATATAAGTTAATTGAGCTCTTATGATATGAAAATTGTATTATCACATTCATATTTAGAAGTAATATAAATCTAAAGATTTTGTTGGTTTGAATATAATAATGTACCATAAGTTTAGTGACAATGCTGAGCGAAAAATCATCGTTCTATATTCTCCGAGAACTGTACTTTCCTAGAATAAGTCACTGCAATATCTGCAGATTGCTAATTTTAGTCAGGCACTCAATCATCATCAATATATACACATAAGCATCAACACGTGTTGCTCTCGTACCGTCGTAGGTTTAATTTCAAGGAATATATTAGTTCGGGACCTAGTTGACACACGGCGTCAAGTTCAAAGACTGCACGTACATTTTACTCCACAATTACATACTCAATGTACCTTCAATTCCTTTGGTACTTTTGTTTTGTACAAATCAAAAGAGACTCAAATTAAATCAGATATTGCTTTATATATTGCATGTGAAAAACCTTGCATTAATATTAATAAGCAAACAAATTAAAGGTGGACAGATGGTCACGGGGATCAACACGGTGATCCTTGCCTTTTTCCTCCCCTCCTGCCCTCCGATCACACACACGACACATGCTAGTTTGGAGTAGTAGTTAGCTTTAAGTTGGAAACGCCTTCCTCCACTGATAAACATGTAGCTAGCAAAATCTGAATTATTGTGATCACTAGTGCGCATGGAGGGCCCCATGCAGGCATGAAATGGCAGATGCCGTTTGAAGCTCCCAGAACATTCCCTTGCTTTGGCGATGAACCAAGGGAACAACTAACACCCGGCCTGCTAACTGAACCCACCCCACCCCACCCCCCCCCCCCCCCCCCACCCCCACCCCCGGCCTGGCCTCGATCAGCTCCATCTATGATCTGCTCACTTTTCTTAGTTTCCACGTCTCAGGAGCAGCTCATCCTCTGACCTTCCCTTCAGCCAATCAGCGGCTGACTTTGATAACTTTCTTGCGCGCTATCAATATAGTATTATAGATAACATTATTGTATACAGGCTGCCCCCACCATATGGGAGGGCCGGGAAGCCACCTGGTGCAGTGCAGGTCCCTCGCCCTCCTCCCCGCCATGATCATGATCATGATGATCACGCCTAGGCCTAGCTTATCGGTCGTCGTCGGTCGTGTGCTGTCTTCTCTCCTGATCTCCATCCGTGCCGTGCGTGCCTATAAAAGGAGGGCGCATCAATTTGCAGGTCATCATCCAGCAAGCTCAGCCACTTACACGCCTTGCCTTGTGTGTTCTGCTCGGCAGTCGTCGGCAGCACACCGTTCGTCGTTGCTAATATAATTCGGCCACAAACAATCAGCTCATCAAGCCAGCAAGCTAATGGTTCGTCAGGCTGATTTAATTAATTTTCTACGCTCTGCATATGCATTATTCTGTAGACTGTAGTTCATATAGACATAGTTTTGCATGAAGTAATGATGACGACGATGACAAATTTGGTAGTAACAGTTTCTAGGAAGGAAGGACATATATAGATAGACACTTGCACGCATGCAGCAGTGCTGGATTTCATTATTTGCAAGTTGCTGATACGCCATGCATATATGCTCGTCGTCGTCGTCGATCAGGACGGGAAGAAGCAGGCGCAGGAGAGGGCGGCGCCCTGGGGCGACGGCGGCGGCAACCTGGTGCAGGACGCCGTCGACTACAGGGGCTGCCGGGCGGACAAGTCCGGCACGGGAGGCTGGGTGGCGGCGGCGCTGGCGCTCGGGATCGAGCTCTGCGAGCGCCTCTCCACCATGGGCATCGCCGTCAACCTCGTCACCTACCTCACCGCCACCATGCACCTGCCCAGCGCCGAGGCCGCCAACGTCGTCACCGACTTCATGGGAACCTCCTTCCTGCTCTGCCTCCTCGGCGGCTTCCTCGCCGACTCCTTCCTCGGCCGGTACCTCACCATCGCCATCTTCGCCCTCGTCCAAGCTATCGGCACTGGGCTCCTGGCGGTGTCCACGGAGCTGAAGCAGCTGCGGCCGCCGCCGTGTGGAGCCGCCGGGCCGTGCGAGCCGGCGACGGGGCTCCAGATGGGCGTGCTCTACGTCTGCCTCTACCTCATCGCGCTGGGCACCGGCGGGCTCAAGTCCAGCGTCTCCGGCTTCGGCACCGACCAGTTCGACGAGCGCGACGCGAGCGAGCGCGCCGCCATGGGCCTCTTCTTCAACCGCTTCTTCTTCTTCATCAGCGTCGGCACGCTGCTCGCCGTCACCGTCCTCGTCTACGTCCAGGACCACGTCGGCCGGAGCTGGGCCTACGGCATCTGCGCCGGCGCCATGCTCGCCGCCATCACCGTCTTCCTCTCCGGGACCAGGCGGTACCGCTACAAGCGCAGCTCCGGGAGCCCCATCGTGCACATCCTCCAGGTCCTCGTCGCCGCCGCCCGGAAGCGGCGGAGCGTCGTCAAGGCGCCGCCCCTCACGGCCTCCGCCGCGCTGTACGAGGACCGTCCCGAGCACGCGCGCATCCCGCGCACCGCCCAGTTCCCATGCCTTGACAGGGCGGCGGTGATGGCCGGCGACGACGACAACGAGGTGGGGCGCGACGGCCGGCCGATGCCGACGCCCAACCCGTGGAAGCTCTGCTCCGTGTCCCGCGTCGAGGAGGTCAAGATGGTGGCCCGGCTGATGCCGGTGTGGGCGACCACCATCCTGTTCTGGACCATCTACGCGCAGATGATCACCTTCTCCGTGGAGCAGGCGACCACCATGGACCGGCGCATGGGCGGCTTCGAGATCCCGGCCGCCTCGCTCACCGTCTTCTTCGTCGGCGCCATCATGCTCACCCTCGCCGCCTACGACCGCGTCTTCGTCCCGCTCTACCGGAGCCTCATGACCGGCAGGCAGGGGCTCACCAACCTGGAGAAGATCGGCATCGGCCTGGTGCTCTCCATCGTCGGCATGGCCGCCGCCGCCATCTGCGAGAAGAAGCGCCTCGCCGTCGCTGCCGCAGCAGCAGGGCAGCACGGCGCTGGGCCGCTGCCCATCAGCGTCTTCATGCTGACGCCGCAGTTCCTGCTGGTGGGCGCCGGCGAGGCCTTCATCTACACGGGGCAGCTGGACTTCTTCATCACGCGGTCGCCCAAGGGCATGAAGACCATGAGCACGGGCCTCTTCCTCACCACGCTCTCGCTCGGCTTCTTCCTCAGCAGCGCGCTCGTCTCGCTCGTCAAGACCTGCACGCCATGGCTCGGGGACACCATCAACCACAGCCGCCTCGACTACTTCTACTGGCTGCTCGCCGTGCTCAGCGTCGTCAACCTCGTCGCCTACCTCGTCTGCGCCATGTGGGCCGCGCCGCCGGCCAGCAGCCAGGCGGAACAGCCGCCGCAGCACGCAATGGCGGCCGACGAGAAATGCTAGCAAGACCTCAGCTACAGAACTCTATTGCACCGATGACTGTTTTAGCTATCAGCTTCAAAATCACGTGACACGCCTACCAATTTAGAAGGTTTCGTAGATTTGAGTGTGGATGCAGTTTCGATGTGACTCCTCTGTTTACCATGTTTACCTCTGTTTACTGGAAATAACAAAAAGGCTTTAAATTAGGACTGTGCTATGGTACACATTTTACCTTCCAAAAGGTAAAACCTCGAATGAATCATAGCCCTCCATTTATAGAATAGATAAACCCACTTAATAATAAAATAATAGTTAAAGAAAATAAAAACCGCTCCATACAATTCGGGAGACGGGATTGGGGTCGCTCTCTCGCTCCTCTCTTTCCATCTACGTGACAAGAGCACAACTGCTTTCCGTTCGATTTTCTTGCGTGCAGGCATGCAGCAACCGGCAACGGCAGCAGCATTCTTCGGACGACGGGACGAGCACATGCACATCTCTCACGGTAGGATAGCTGCCACTACCACATTCAAAACAAAAAAAGCGGTCAAATAGACATGGTACATGACCATAATTAAGTCTGAGCTATTGTCAGTTGCCACGTAAAAAATACGTAAATCCTCATGTTATAAATGTTTTAGATATCACGTTACAAATATTCTGAGGTCACAAAACATCGCAGAAACTCTATACCCCACATTAAAAAAAGGCGATCACACGTTAGTGCACCTAGATTTATTACACACGTTAGAATAGTATTATATCTTTAATTTGTCACGTCAGAAAAAATCACGTACCAAAGCAGGTACACATACATATGACTACTATGTTATGTTCACGGTAAAAAAGTCACAGACTGAATCTAAAAAAGTTGTATCAGGAAGTTCAAGAAGGATAACGTTAGTTAGATCTTTCGGAACATTATCCTTATTTTCCTTTTTCCCAAATTAAATAAATGAATAAATATTCATCATTATCCTAATCATTAAGTTTTTTTTAAAAAAATAATTTTTTAGGTATTACTTCTTAGGAGGTAATACTTCATTTAAACCACCTAGATCGACGGCTCATAGTTATTCCAGTGTACCGTAGCAGGGGCCTTTAAATTAATATAGAGGCTTTCTGATTACTGAAAATATTACAAATCAAGGTTGCATTTCTAACCACATAACCAGCGGACCCTGGGCCACGCAAATCGCAACACTGCCTATATCAGCAACACAACTAAAGACAGGAGGGCAGCATGCATTGGGACTCAAAATGCACATAACTGACAGAACGAGTTTGTCTATCAGATTCATGAAGAAAAGCATGTAGGTACTACATAGTCAGTTCAAGTGTAGGGGAGCAGGGGTACCTCCCCTGATTTTTGACAAGGGTTACCATAGTTGAGATCTGGTTCTGATTGCCATGGGGCAGCAGCAATGCTGCAGAAATTGGCTTCAGCAGAAACGAGTGACTCCTCAACTTGATGCAAATCGACTTGGAGCTTCGAAATAGACGAACAATTTGCTGCTTTTTGCATGCCAACTGAAGTCTTCATCTCTTGGTATTTCTTGTCCACCCACATGATGCTGTCAAGAAACTTGAGATGTCTCTCTAATGCACAGTTAACTCCTTTCATCTCGAATATCTCCTCCTCCAAACTTTCTTTCCTGCTCTTGAGATGAATGTGATGGTTCCTTACACGAAGCAGGTTATCAAGACGGAACTTTAGGGTGTGAACATCAAATCCATTCTCTTGGAGATCTAAGAGACTGCTCATTTTCTCTTGATAAAGTTGCGGTCCATCCTGAATCTGCATATTTTGTATACTTTCAGCCATGTTTGCAAAAGAGAGCATGAGTCCTAGAGCTCTTCCTTCACGAAATTCTGGAGGACAATCACATGCCTCACGAAAGTGTGGATTCTGTGGTAGCTTATTGAACACCTCCATTTTGTGATTGGACATCAGCAGCAAGGAAGTTATAGAGACGACTGGAGAAAAAGCACTGCTGTTGGGCGCTGTCAGTGGCATGAATGCTGATAGATCCACCGTCACACCAGGATGAAGAAATGGGAATGGTCCTGCTGATTTCTGGAAAACAGGTTCTGCAAGTGGACCCAAAGGGTGTTGTGATGATGCATTACATTCAGGATGCAATGCAACGACAATCTCCTTGGCTGCAGGAAACCATCGCTCCAGTCAGATATAGAATCAATGCACCACAATACACAACCTATAAGATGTTTCAAGACTTAAAAGTTCATACATGTCTCCAAGTGAAAGCCTGCTGTTGCCTCAGGAGACATGCCTGTTCTTGCGTTTGTCAACTCCATCTGCATATAGAAATCACAGGTAGATGCTAAAAAGAATGAACAGTTTGGTGGAAGGAACAGCAGGGAACTGGTTGTGGCAAAAGAAGAGTATTTACTTTGATATCATTAGATGCTTGAATGCATAAGAGATCAGCCTTGACATCCTGCTGCTCGGACGAAGATGGTTCTAGTTTCCCAATTGGTAAGGCTGCCTCCTTAGGAGACACACTTGTTCTTTCATCTTTTATCACAGCCTGCACAAAGAATCATCAATAGATACTTGGAAAAATCAAACAACTTACATTACAATAAACTAGAAAAAAACCAAAATATACTTCAAGAAAATGGCCTTGCAGCTGCAGGTGTTTTTTCATGTCTCTCCAGCACAACCATGGGTAAACGAAACAGCAGTGAAGTTGTGACAAAAGACAGAGTATTTACTTTGTTACCGTTAGGGGATTCAATGCAAATGAGATCACCCTCAGCATCATGTTGTCTACACGAAGATGGTTCTAGTTTCCCAATTGAGAAGGCTCCACTATATGATTGATCAACAGTCTTCTGATTGGCTGATGCATTTTCATCTGGTTAGAAAAGCTTCACTAGTGCAATTCAGGCTTATGCATGTAACGAAACTTACAATTTTTGGGGCTAGTCAAACCAGCATCTGCTTCTTCATTGCAAGTACCAGCCACACAACTGATCACCTGCATCAGAATTGAGATGAGTTAGCAATGTTAGACAATCAAGAAGCATATATGGTACATCCCCAAATGGGTAAAGGTCTAGAAACTGCAAAATTAAGTTAGAAGAGCTGCTACCTCTGTAACTTTTGTGGATATAGCAGAATCATCAAGGGCCATCAACACATTTTCTAGAAGAAGATGGTCAGATAGTTGTTGTTCATCTTTTTTATCCTTTCCAAGAAGCTCTTGGACCTGGCAACCTGGCAGACGAATTTCTTGTGCACCATCCTTGTGGGAAGGAACCTGTGATGATTCTGGTAGTGCCATGGAATGTGATAACATTTTTGTACATGCATGTTCTTCAGAATGACTGGTCACTTGTAGCAAAAGATCATGGTAAGAATTATGTACTTGCCACAAGTTTGATGCAGAGTGCTGTGCTTGGTTATCATGTATCAAATGATTGGAATGTCCAATAGTGAGATTCATTCGTGTTTTCTTTCTTTTTGGCTTATAGCTAGAATCATCACTGATTTCAATGAAATTCCCATAGCCAGAATCATCACTGATCACAACAACATCTGTCTTGCTGCCAATTTCAATAGTATCATCAAGTGAACAAGCACAAAAGAGGTCTTTTCTTTTACTAGCAAGTACCTAGATCAAATGACCATCAGTAGCGTCAGGAGGAGAAAACAGGGACAGGTACATGATAAATTTGACAACAGTTGCAACGTACTAAGCAGAAAAAAATTGAGGATGCAGAAACAAGCAATACAAGAAATGCACGAACCATGTGCTAAACTAAGTGTCCACAATTTTGAATAATGGTAAAGTAAAACTTTCAAATTATGGTGCTACAAAGAAAGAAAAAATAACTAAAAACAAGGATTACCTTTGGCAAGGTGTGAGTCCCCTTTCCATCACACCTTGTATAGATTAACTTTTCCAGTGAATCGCCTTCAAGTACTTGATATTTCTCCTTTGCCACCCTAAACGCTAAACCCCCTGTTTCACTCTCTAGTTTCATCACCCTAGAGATATGCTTTTCAGATGATATCTCCATATCCATAGCATCCTTTAATGATGATCTGTCTGTATCTTGCCTGAGATTTAAAGAGCGCCTCAAGTGAAGTTCTTCCTTCCTCACCCTTTTGTTAGAGATAGAACTATACTGATCACTATTTCCACCAGGTGTGAAGGACTCTACTGAATAGTCAGATTCTGGATAATGTATTTTCTTAGCATGTTCCTAGTTGTAAACAAAAAGGGGCCATTATTCCAGAGCATTTGGATAAAACTGCCATTTCAAATAATACAACATTCCAAGCAAAGATATGATAACTTGCATTCATGTGAAGCCATAGAAAACACTAACAACATAGAAGTAAACTCAAAGGTTGGTAAGGTCACAAATAACAAGTTGATTAACTGGTAAAATACCTTGGTGGAGCGTAGCCTCCATTCCTGACCATCCCATTTGGAGTAGGGTCTCAAGAGAGAACTTGACACAAGCAAGTAGTCATCTCCATATGTGTTGTTATGTCGTTGGACCTTTACTCTGTATCTTCTAGGTTCACAGCTGCCAACATCTGCAATGACACCTCGTAACCAGATGCCATCATGATATACTTCCACCTCTACAGAGGTCTCCAACATCATTTCATTAAAGATGGGTTGTGGCGGCCGCCGAATGAAGAATGAATGTAGGACCTCAACAGAGCTCTCCCGGTTCCCATAGTTAACAACATAATTTGTACCGCCAACCATCTTAACGATAGTAGCCGGCCTCCAAGCTGTGCCCTTCTTTTCTTCGTCATACATAACTTCCACATTGGTTCCCTCCTCATACAGTGGTATGCCTCGTAGCTGCGCACTCAAATAGTGACAAGAAGCAGTTAGCCCATGTTGAGTAACTAATAATATTCCGTGTTTCCGTAGCCAAGTTAAATAAAATGGACATGATTTAATTGGCGCTCTAAAAATGCCAGAGAGGTCTTAAGGCTTCATTACAACGATCTCTTAGCACTTGAATTTATACGACTTAGACAGTTAGATGGTAGTTTGTGGTTCTAAAAATGACGACCTATATATAAATAACTTGCCATACTTTAGTGAACATTGCTTCCAGTGACTCTGGATAAATAACATGCACAAGGATGAAAATGAATTCACCTTACTCTCAAAATGGATTTATGTTAGACAAAGAAACCTATGATGATGCTAGTCTCTTAAGTTGAGGTACTGTTCATCTTGCATGGTTGAGGGTCCCAATGTGCAAACATAATTTGTGATCAATGCATGCACATTTTTTGTACGAGGCTAGTGTGGAAAAAACCTATTTGCGTCAGCATGACACTAGCATTGGAGGATGCTTAGGTCTAAGAAACATGAGAACAGAACCTTGCATACAGTACAGAACTACAGATACAGAGTTGTTTGTAAAACAGCTACGTGTTTTCATCTGCTGAAATAGTGTTATGATAAGATCACTGCTGAAACTTAGAATAGCCTAGATCAATGGGAAACTTAAAAATCCTTAGTTCCTGTTCGGAACGCAGGAATTTCCCCCCAAATTAAGTTGGGAAACAAACAGTTTCGTGGTAAATTCGTGCAAAATTTCTGCAATTGGAGTGCTAATCAAAAGGAAGCTGGGAGTCCCATGAGCCCCTACACACACATACACCCCAGTTCGCTCACCACTTCCTGCGCGTCCATCCAGCTTCCACACACGAACTCCTGGCGCGGCCGGACGAGCGAGGCCGACAGCTCCAGCACCTCGCGGAACAGCGGGAGCGACACGGCGAACCGCGCCTGCTGCTTCCACCTCCGCTTGGGCAGTATGCCGGACACGACGCCGGGCCACCATCCGTCGCCGTGGTACGCCTCGACGAGGTCGAAGAGCTCGACCTCGCGCCCCGGCGGCGACGGCGGCGGCCTCGGCCGCATGTCGGCGGCGGCCACGACCTCCTGGAGGCGGGGCCCGCCGCGGCAGACTACGAGGTCGGAGTAGACGACCTTGTACTCGCCGGAGCGCGGGAGGCACGCCGTGACGGTGGCCTCGAAGCGAGCGCCGGGGAAGCCCTTCTCGGTGAGGATGACCTCGACCTCGTCCCCCACGGCGTAGCGGGGCCTGCGTGGCCAGTCCCCGGCGCCCGTGCCGGCACCGGCATCCTCCGTCTCTTCCATCGCGGGCGATCGGACGAGGAAGCTGCGGAAGTGGAACTGCGAGGGTTTTGAGTAACAACAGTACCGAACTCAAGTTCGAAATGGGGATGACCGGATGAAATGGAGCTTCGCCCGTTGGGGGCTGGCGGTCCCACCAGACAAGCCTTCCGTCAGAAGCCGTCGGTCCTCTGATTTTTTTTTTTTTCATCCCAAACAAACAAATATTTCCCTGTCCCACGATAATTTTTGCTTTTCTGATGGGCAAATACACAGGTACCTCTAGTTAATAAATTTATCTTTTTCATACAATAGGGATTAATTTTCCTTGATAAATACTACCTCCTTCTCAAATAGCTAAGAACTATAGTCGATCTATTTATTAGTAGATTCATCGAGATACATATAAGGCCCCGTTTGGTAGCGCTCTGCTCTGCTCCTCGCTCCCCTCTACTCCCGCTCCCGCTCCCTCACGCGACCGTTTGGTGGTGCTTCCGCTCCCGCTCCCGCTCCAAGCAACGGCGGCGGCGGATCAAGGCATGACGGCCACGGATTGAGGCGCAGCGGTGGCGAATCGAGGACAGGTAGGCGCGGCGGCGGCGAATCGAGCAACGGCAGCGGCGAATCGAGGCCCGGAGGGGCGGTGGTGGCAGATCGAGGCCGAGGAAGGCGCGGCGGCGGCGTATAGAGGGGTGCGACGGAGGGAAGGGACGAGGGAGCGGAAAAGGGAGCCGAGAAAGCGGGTTTTTTCCGCTCCCTTACCGTAGTGCAATTCGGAGGGAGCAGAGTGGAGCGATTCACTCCCGAGATTCCGCTCCCTTTCCTGTTTGGCAGCGCACCCTGGATTCACTCTCGAGAATCCGGGAGCGGAGCGCTGCCAAAGGGCCCCTAAATGTGGACGGTTAAAAAGAAAACTAAAACTTTTACAATTTAAAATAGAGGGAGTAGCTCAAACATCACTTACTGCATCCATCCTAATTTATAGGTCATTTAGACTTTTTAACATCAAATTTGATAACCTCATTTTATTTAACAAATTTCATAATTATTATATACTTTAATTGATATTTAGTTTAGCATATAATCTATTTTAGCTATGTTTCACAATTTTTTAATAAAATAAAATTATTAAATTTGGTATCGAAAAAGTCAAACAACCTATAAATCGACGCCAAAAATTAAATCATAAAATGACAGTTATTGGCTTCGTTCCTTCGAGTGGTGTTGAGCGGTGCGCTGCACCACGCATCAATTTCCATGTAGAAAATTCCAATATCTCGAAAAGAGGTATTTTTTGATATGCATTTGAAGGAATGCCTCATGCTAAGTTGTTGTATAGGGTATGCACATATTTCAATCTCTAACTGGCCATGCATTTAGAGATGTATTTTTCACCAAAACTGCACCCACTCAACAAACAAATTTTATTTCTCTTCATCCTTCTCACACAATAGTATTTGCATTCTAGGAAAGAGGGTGTCTAAATTTGCATATTCTTTTTTCTCACACGTGGTCTATTGAAAAGGTATGCGTTACAATGCTTGTGGAGATGTATTTTTATATTTGCGTGCTTATATGCATTAGTTGTTGGAGATAGGGCATCGATGAACTAAGTGGAAGCTTTGCTCTGCCTTGCGTTACTCCGCACGGTGTGGGCGATAGATATCCCCTGGGTCCTCATATGGAGCGTATTTTCTATCTGGGCCATCGGAGGCCCAACCCAGAAGACAACTGACTGACTTGGCGCACAAGACAACGTGTACAAAGATGATCTAAGAAGAATCCTAGTAGAAGAGGTAACCAATTCTACTAGGACTAGAACTCCTTGTATCCCAAGCTACGCCGGACTATATAAGGCGGGGTAGGGATCCCTCCCAAACAACCCCCGACTCTCCAACTCTCTCAACTTCTCATTGTACCCTCGAGAGCTCAAATCAATACAATCAGCCTCAAATAGTACGTAGGGTATTACGCATCTCGTGACCCGAACCTGTATAAATCGTGTCTCATTTGTGTTTTGTGTTCTTCGTCGCATCTCAAAGCAAACCATCGAGCTACGTGTTGACGCAGACGCCTCCAAAAGCACTACGTAACACACTCCGTGGTGCATTGCCGGTATCAACCACTGACAGTTGGCGCGCCAGGTAGGGATGTCTGCTTCAACAAACATCGTTAGCTCCATGGCCATTATCATTGACATCGTTCAAGATCAAGAAAATTCCGATTTGTTGCGTCCTAATCAAGTTGTTCCAACGCGGGCGGAGAAATCTTACTTTATCCTGCTGCGCCGATCTGCTCTTCACTAGTCGATGTGCTGCAGCTTGGTTCGTTAGCTTCACGGGAGAGTCTCTGTGCAGCGGGCAGCGGCGATTTTATCTACTGCTTGGTGATCAAGTCGATGGCTCTTCTCATCTACTCATCAAGTCCAAGGTTGTATCTTTTGCTTCAAGACACAAGATTCGGTCAATAACGTTCTCTCCAGAAGCAATGGCGTCAAGATGAATCCGACTATCAAATTGCATCAAGCATACGGAGTCGTATCGGGCCATCAGCCATCCAATCAGAAGAAGGATCTACTACGACCAAGTGGCTGTCGGTCAAATCATAATTCGATTGTTTCTCGACTCGAAGCCAACTCGAAGACGTCACCTTCCAATTCAAGTGCTATCGCCTATTGCATTTAAGCTTATCAAGTTCGACAGGAGATATATTGTCCTGTTACTGAGACGTGAAGATGGAAAATTATATTCATATGTGGCAAACTGACGCTGCCTCCCTGCTGGTCCAAATTTACTACCATGTGAGAAGTGGTCAAGAGAAATTCTGCTACACATGCACAACAATTGGCATCTAAAGTTTGTTGGCTACGATCATCTGCTCGGCTATCGATATTTTGCTTGGACGCATTTCCAAACCAATCCGTGTAGCTCAAACAGCTAAGTCGTTTCAATATTTAAATTATGTATCTAATTATGTTAATTTAAATTTCATCTATCCGACTGACTCAGATATTATTTATGTCTGAGTATTCTTTTTTTCGAACAATACTACTCGCATTTGTTCACTGATTTTTTCAGGAAGATATTTTCTCCACTATAAACTCTACGTCTATAACGCGTCCAGTGAGTCATCCGATCCAAGTGGTCTGCTATTATTACTCATATTATATCCTAATCATTCGGGTTGTGGGGCTATTGGATTATTTCTAAATCATCCGGCTATTGAATCGCAATTGAATTATTTCTAAAATATGCAAGTTATTGGATCAATTGGATTTTCTATGGATCACTCGAATTATCTATATTATTGCTGGATTACCCGGATTATCTTTGGATCACTCGGATCATCTCTGGATTATTCATACTGGTTCTGGTCACTCATCCCAGATCACTTGGCATTACTCACATCAATTCTGGATTACTCACATTGTTTCGGATCATTCATATTAATTTCAACATCATTATTTCTGGATCATTCATATTATTTTTGGATCATTATTTCTGGATCATTCATATTATTTCAGGATCACTTGTCTACTCATATTATTTCAGCACCATTATTTCTGAATCAGTAATGTTACTTCAGATCACTCAGATTATTTTTGGATCACTCGGGGTTTCGTATTACTCAAATTACTTCTGATCATTCAGACCGTGCATCATGCACTTCGGTAAGCTGAAACATTTTCTACTTCGCGTGCTTTCCGATTTATTTCCTAACACATCGTGTACCTCGGCAAGCTTTTCTGTCGCTTCTCGTGTTTCTCTAAGTCAAATATTTTCGGTATCTCGTGTTTCACCGAGTCGAATCTTTTCTGTTACATCTCGTGTTTCGCTGGGTCAAATATTTCCTATCGCCTCTCGTGCTTTGACAAGTCACAGTGTTTTCTGGCAAGATCTATGCATACGACGGCGGACGTCATGAACTCTATATGACCACCGTGACAATAGGGTAGTTGGTTTGGCCAATCGGTACTACATGCCTTCGCTTATTCAATAACAGAGCATCCTCTTTCCCTCCGCACTCTTTGTATGGGGCAATCGGCCTAGGTCGGATGATTGACAGCACGGTGTTACATGCCTACTCGTACTCATGACGGCGATACCTCCGGCCCTACCCACGAAAGCAATCGACCTAGGTAAGACGACCGACGGTACGGTGTTACATGCTTTCGTTCGTACTCATATCGGAGAGCACTCAAAGCCCCACCAAAACAAAAGCAATCGGCATAGGTCGTATGACCGACAGCTCGGTGCTACATGCCTTTGCAGTACTCATAACAAGGTGCACTCTGTCCCTCTATTTAGGTCGTAAACTGACCTACAACTAGTGTTACATGCTCTCGCTTGCTTATATGGGGCAGTCGGTCTGGCCCACCGACGCTCAATGTCTTCGCTATACTCGGAATTCAAATAGAGACTTCACTCTACCTCCGTCAGCTAAGTTACTTCTATATTTGCACATTAGCCGTTTATCCAATTGGTTTGCTCTGTCGCTTCAATATTATCTGAGTATATTTTCTCTCCAAACAATACTACTCGGGTTGTTTCTTGATTATTATTTCAGGAAAGCCAGTGCAAAGTCTATGCCAACTCACTGCTTCGTCTACTCGAGGGCCGCGCTGCCGCGCACTTCGCTGACTCTGCTTCGTCTGTTCGAGGGCCATGCCGCCGCACACCTCACCGACTCACTACTTCGCCAACTCGGGAGGCTAGGCTGTTGTCCGCCTCGCCGACTCACTGCTTCGTCGACTCGGGGGCTGCGCCGCCGCGCACCTCGCCGACTTACTGCTTCGTCGACTGGGGGGCTGCGCCGCCGCGCACCTCACCGACTCACTGCTTCGTCGACTCGGGGGCTGCGCCGTCGCGTACCTCGCCGACTCACTGCTTCGTCGACTCGGGGGCTGCGCCGCCACGCATCTTGCCGACTCACTGCTTCGTCGACTCGGGGGCTGCGCCGCCACACACCTCGCCGACTCACTGCTTCGTCGATTCGGGGGCTGTACTGCTGCGCCTAGCCGACTCACTGCTTCGTCGACGCGGGGGGCTGCGCCGCCGCGCACCTCGCCGATTCACTCCTTCGTCGACTCGGGGCTGCGCCGCCGCGCACCTCGCCGACTTACTGCTTCGTCGACTAGGGGGGCTGGGCTGTTTCCCGCCTCGCCGACTACTTCGTCAGCTCGGGGGCTGCGCCGCCGTATGCCTCATTGACTCACTTCTTCGCCGACTTACTACTTCATCGACTCGGAGGCTGCGCCGCTGTGCGCCTTGTCGACTCACTCGGAATTTCTGAAGACCACTCGACTACTTGGCCCTCAATCTGATTATGCTAATCAGGTTGAGGCTCGAGGGCTGCATGGAGGATAGTATCAGAAATTTTTCGAAGACTGCAACCCAAGACATTCAGAAAGCAGAATTTGTACTTTTTAATTGATTCTCAAGTCAACTTGGAGCTCGGGGGCTTGTGGGGGATAGATATCCCCTGGGTCCTCATGGAGCGTATTTTCTATCTGGGCCATCGGAGGGCCCAACTCAGAAGACGACTGACTGACCTGGCGCACAAGACAAGGACTCGACGTGTACAAGGAAAATCTAAAAAGAATCCTAGTAGAAGAGGTAACCAATCCTACTAGGACTGAACTCCTTCTAACCCAAGCTACACCGGACTATATAAGGCGGCTAGGGATACCTCCCAAACAACTCCCGACTCTCCAACTCCCTCAACTTCATACGCCTTCATTGTACCCTCGAGAGCTCAAATCAATACAATCAGCCCCAAACAGGACGTAGGGTATTACGCATCTCGCGACCCGAACCTGTATAAATCGTGTCTCATTTGTGTTTTGTGTTTTTCGTCGCATCTCAAAACGAACCATCGAGCCACGTGTTGACGCAGACGCCTCTAAAAGCACTACGTAACACACCCCGTGGTGCATTGCCGGTATCAAACACCAACACACGGCGTCCTCGCAAAAAAGTCAGATTACGGCATTTTGGAGTAGGCACGTTCTAGTTCTATTTTATTGCAAAATTTTTTTTATTTTATTTTATTTTCGGTCGACTATGAGATCCGATTTTTGGGAAAAATTCATAAAATTTTGGTTGAAATTAAATTTTTTTTTAAAAATGTAAAACAATTAGAAAAATATAATAAAATATTATGTATTTTTTCTAAGCCATTAGGACCGGAACAAATTCAAATCTAAGATTATTTATTTGATTAACATTACGTTTTGGTCGAAAGATAAGCTTATTTGTAATATAATGAGCTATTGTTTATAGCTTTTTGTGTCCGCGTTATCAGGGGGTCCAAGGTTAGTAGCTGATCTTGAGATATGCCGAGCATAGATGCATACATAATCCAAAAAGAACTCTAGAAGACCACCGTATACTTCGAACCATCTAGTCCGTGTATTTGTGATGGAAGAGGAGTATACTTGTGATGAAATTTTAGACATTTTGAGCTTAGTAGTACCAAGAACGTACCCTTATGTATCCCTCTTATACCAATACCAAGAGCATACCTTTTTGAATGAAATGAGAAGTCTCTTTTCTTTCTCCTTGCACTTTCGTACGATCTTCATTACTTATCAAGTACTGCGTGTTATACATAAATATTGTGTATTAGATTGAATTTGGGATTTCGTGTGAACTATGCAATTTATGTAACTATGGATTGTAACTATATATATATGTACTTGTGTTATTGTGATACATTTAATTTTCATGCATGTTATTTGTGATTTTAAGTGACAACATATGTTTTGGACAGACGGGCGAGTGGGTGACCGTAGTGTTTTCAGATAGGAATGGTTAGGCAAGTGGTCAAAGGATGCCGCACACATACCAGGCCCATATTCAACGGCTGAGATATTTCTACCTCTTCTGGCCTGTCAAGGCTTCATTGCAGCCGAGGCACGTTTCCTTTTGGTAGCACATATATGGTGCAGTACACGAGGCTTCACATGTGTGTTGTGGGGACTTGAGAGATACAAAGATTTTGGATTAGATTATCATCTTGTTGAACTAGCCTTGATTATGTCTGTTGCAAATGCCCTAAGCTGCTAGGCATGCACATATAGTGGCCCTAGGCATGAAAAATTAATTGACAACTCCGCCAGTGGTCCTCGTTTCTTTCCAAGCTAAGGCAACTACTGACTGGACGATATATGTGATAGCAACTTCACTCAAAAACTTGCAGATGCCATGTCCAAAACTGAATGGTGTCATCTATTAAAAAAAATTTAGTATTACCCTATTCGCCACTAACATTTTGAAATGCCACTTGCAGATATTAACGAGTGTCTGATACGAGACTATTGTAATGGAACTTGCTCCAACAAGGAAGCAGTGCAGAGTCAGAAACTTGAATATTTTATTGTTAGGAGTGACCATAGCACTAAATTTTCAAATTTTATTTGAATTTAAAAAATTTAGTATAAAATTTTTGGCCATAGGGGGCCTTGGCCCCTCCTTGTCTCCGCCCCTTTCAGGAAGGAAGTTACACGTGCACCAGCCGTCAGGAGGCATGTTTTTTTTTATTCTGAAAGAATTCAATGCACATATCGTCGTTCTTATTTAGGTATGTGTTAATATTATACATTGTTACTTTGTGTAGCAGTTTAATCAAGTTGATACTATAACTCCAACCCCATTGCCTATACATGTGCAGCTATTGTGATTGGAGATTTAGTGTTGCCTTTGAAGGTTTAGTTTTTATTTCAGTTACGATTATACTTATCAAGCAAGGGAGACGACATATTCAAAAGAAAATTCGAAGAGCTAACTTCATGAGAAACAAAGGTCTACTTTTAGAACGGTTATTATTTATTACAGTCTGAGGAAAAGTGATACAAACAACGCAAAAATATCTTTTTTGATGAGTTTGAGATAGCAACAGTCATTTGATGAAAGTGGTCATGGAATAGTTTATAAGGGAGTATTAACAGTCAGTTGAGCGTAGAGTATTTACTTTTTCTATTATATATATAGGCATATCCCCATATTTGTATTTTTGGGGAAATGGTGTATCAGAGTATTACCGTATCGCATACTGTTATCCATATCCAAGTATCCGTGCATCCTAGTTAACACACCAACGTGTAGTTTCCATCAAAAGGTTGAAAGAAGTGGAGAAAAAAAGAAATCGACTACTTTATAAATGAAATGTGATTTTAAATCAGATCATTCATCTCAATATAGTCAAGTTTTTTGGATGCTGCCTTGAAACCGAGGTGCCCTTGCTAATTTTTTATTCATCTTGAATGGCACATTGTCTGATCTTCTTCATGCTCACTTGAGTTCCAAATGCGTGTTGACTTGGAATGATCGTACCAGGATATCTCTTGAGAGTTCAACTGCATTGTCTTACCTCCATTCAACAGCTTCAGTACAGTCTTCCCTATAGAAGTCAAGTCTGCCAACATACTCTTAAATGACTATTTACAGCAATGTTATCAGATTCTGATGCATCTAGGTCGGTTTCTATAGATGGAACTCATGTGCTTACCAATTTATCTCAGCTGCTCTGGTGAAAGGCATTTTTTATCACCTAACTTCATTGAAAAACTGAAAGATAGCACAATTACAGAAATATTGGACCCTCAAGTTATTGACGAAGCAATACAGATAGAAACTGATGAGATAAGCTCATTGGCAGAGATATATCTAAAGATTAATGGAGAAGAGAGGCCAACAATGAGAAAAGTGGAGTCAAGACTGCATCTCTTAAGACTCCAATCCCTTGTGCATGGCCAGCTGGCCAGCTTTAATGCCCTCTTTGTGTGATCCTCTCCCACCTTGATCTGTATGCACAGGGCTTGCTATAAAGCAGTGCTGCATGCTCCTTGCTCCCCTCCCCTCGCAGTGCACTAAGCACCTGCATGCTCCTTGCTCCCCTCCCCTCTGCGCTCTCCCAGCAAGCTTGGGGGCAACAGATGGACACTGGCCAGTCTCTCCTAGATGCATGAAGGAACATTGAGAAGCGCACTGACCAAGGGGTCGTGGCCCAGTTTGGCCGACACTTGGGGCTCCGCCAGTGCACACCAACCAAGATCTCCTATAGCCATATGGTTAGCATAGCCCTTCTTGCTGCCACAACCATGCTAGGGGTATCTACCTCGCCCCTTCTACCAGAGATTTCAAGCACTGCCCTAGTTCATGTGGAGGAGTGAGCATCATTTACCCATTCGACATTGGGCCTAGTTGTTTTCGGCCAGGCTTCGAGGTTATCTACAACCAAAGCACACGACCACCGAAGCCTTTCTTGGGTAGCACCAGTATCAAAATCAACAATCAGTATTCATGGGGTGGTATTTATATCGCTGCTTCTACCAATTTCAACAATGTCAGATCAGGTTTGTCTAACAACCTAACCTGGTCATTTGAGGCTCCCAGAAGGAGCCTTATTTTATCCGACGCTACAAGCTATGGTGATTGTTGGATGTGGCTTTGATGCCTTCCTTTTTTGATACCACCGGTCCTAGCAACTTGTTGGGATCTTGTGCCAGCATGTGTCCCAATATGGTTGCGTTGGGTATAGAATCTCACGGGGGAATTGGGTGCTGTAGAATCCCATTGCCAATGTCTATTCTTGCTGTTTCTTAGACCTAAAGCTGATGAATATCTACTTAGCGGCCAAATGGATAGACAAACTAGAAAGAGATGATACAAGCTTAGTTTGTGGGATTCTGAAGAGAAAATATTTGGGCAAACAAAGTGTTTTTCAATGGAATGGTAGAGGGGGGTCACAGTTTTGCAGAGGTATTATTGAGGCTAGGAGATGGTATGGAAGAGGGAGGAAAGTTAAGGTCAAGTTAGGAGAGCAAACTCGTTTTTGGCAAAACTGGTGGATAGGAGAATGTGAACTGAAATTCAGTTTTAGTTTGTTGTTTGATGTTTGTTCTGACCTCTGTGAGGGAGGTGTGCTCGGTGGAAGGGTGGGTAATCACGTTCAGGAGAGCTTTGACACCGGAGGGGCTAGAGGAGTGGTTTAAACTGCAAGAGTTGGTGGGAGGCGTTCAGTTGTATGATAGCATAGATACGTCGATATGGGTTCTGGAAAAATCTAATTCTTTTTCTGTGAAATCCTTATACAAGAATTTGGCTTTTGGGGGTGTAGTTGATAGATGTTTAGTGGAAGTATGGGCTTGCTTGAAAGTATGCATCTTTGTTTGGATGGTACATAGAGATCGGATACAATCGGCTGAGCAAGTGAAGAGGAGAAAATAGTCCTGTCCAATTGAGTGCATGCTTTGCTTTGAGATAGAATCATCTAGACACATACTTTTCTGTTGTCCCATTGCAGTTTTTGCATGGGTAGCCTTGAATTCCTGTTTTGACTAGAACTTCCAACCCACCTCTTTTGAGTGCATTTTCATATCCATTTTGAGGGGCAGTAGAGGTGCTGACCGTAAATCGTATCTGATTTTATGTTTAGGTATAATGTGGGTGCTTTGGAAGACAAGGAATGCGCTGGTTTTTGAAGATAAAGTCATCCCATCGCCGGAGGTGGTGCTGTACAATTTGGTGATGATGATCAAGTCATGGGTGCCTCTATCTCGCGTAAAGGATCAATCATGTCTGGATGCCATAGTTGGCAAACTCGAAGATTTTATCCACCAGTAGTTTTGCTGGAATGGGTGCGAAGTCTAGTTTTTAGAGGGGGGAGAGGTGAAGGCCATTCTCTGTAGCTGATGTAGAAGACGGTTATGTTGGTGTCTTAATGTTTTGAAACTTGTAAAGCTGGTGTAAGCTTTCAATAAAGCCGGGTGAAAACCTTTCCTAAAAAAAAAGTCTATTCTTGCTTTCAGACTCTCTGTCATCCAAGCAGACGTGTCTGCTGTGTTTGCAAACAGCACGGTGAAAGGATTCATAGAAGTTTTAGGAGGCTACAAATTTGATATGTCTGATCTGCTATCCCTGAATATTAATGAAAGCACGATTGGTGTTGTTTCAACATACCTATTACATATTATTAAAGATCAACCAAGCTGTCAAATAGCTATGAAGCATGAGGATTATGCCTGTGGTATTAACCTTTGTCAGGATTACAGTGGAATTAAAGGTTACTCGTGTAGCTGGAGACACATTCCAATTGGATCGATCCATTTCTTCTCGACGGGTGGTAGTGGTAAGTACTGCACTAAATTTTTAAATTTTATTTGAATTTAAAAAATTTAGTGTAAAATTTTTGGCCATAGGGGGCTTTGGCCCCTCCTTGTCTCCGCCCCTTTCAGGAAGGAAGTTACACGTGCACCAGCCGTCAGGAGGCATGTTTTTTTTTTATTCTGGAAAAATTCAATGCACATATCGTCGTTCTTATTTTGGTATGTGTTAATATTATACATTGTTACTTTGTGTAACAGTTTAATCAAGTTTATACTGTAACTCCAACCACATTGCCTATATATGTGCAGCTATTGTGATTGGAGGTTTAGTGTTGCCTTTGGAAGTTTAGTTTTTATTTCAGTTACAATTATACTTATCAAGCAAGGGAGACGACATATTCAAAAGAAAATTTAAAGAGCTAACTTCATGAGAAACAAAACAAAGGTCTACTTTTAGAACAATTATTATTTATTAAAGTCCGAGGAAAAGTGATACAAACAAAACAAAAAAAAATTTTTTGATGAGTTTGAGATAGCTACGCATTATTTCAACTCCACGAGAATTGTGAGGCGCGGTGGTTATGGAATAGTTTACAAGGGAGTATTAACGGTCTGTTGAACCTAGAGTACCTAGAATTTACAGGTCTGATGGCTTGATAGCCTGAACCTTATGCCCTGAACAATGCTATGCTATGTGTTATCCATGGTCTCGTTTATCTTTTGACTACTGGAGCAGGCTTTACAAAAACGGACGTCCAGGCAACATACGG
Source organism: Paspalum notatum (assembly GCA_022530915.1). Taxonomy (NCBI): domain Eukaryota; kingdom Viridiplantae; phylum Streptophyta; class Magnoliopsida; order Poales; family Poaceae; genus Paspalum; species Paspalum notatum. The sequence continues at coordinate 20,733,598 of CM039686.1, forward strand.
ACTCCGTTTTGGAAGTTCTACCCATCTACGGAAAGCTAAGGAGATTATCTTTCCAATGGTTCTGGTCCTACGTCTAAATTCCTTCGGAGTCGACAGAAATCGCTGAAACAATGGGTCAGGTCTGAGTCTGTTTTATGTTTTGGTCGAGTCAAACCATATGTTGAGGCTGGCCTGCGTGCCTTATAGCCTAGGACCACTGTGCATGTATGGGTAGAGTGGTATTTCATGTGTTTCTTTAGGGTTTAGCCTCAAGAATAGGAGAAGGGCGTTTTCCCCCTCTCGATTATCCCCATTCCAGATTGGATCGAGATTGAGTGTGTGATCAGGATTGTTTCCTGAGTGCGTTGCCTCGAATCCCTGCATGGGTTCCCCTCTTATGATCGTGGTGCTTGATTGTGCTGTGGGTGGAAGACTTCGTCTAGGGTTTGGTTTGCAATCTTTGTAAATTGATCCCATTATCTATCTGCTACTACCGTTACTGGTGTTTGATTCATCATCCATCATCCGTCATATACTGCTGTCTTGTGGATTGTGTGGGCGATTAAATATTTTTCGGAGTATCAATATTTGAAGGAAGAAGCATATTTACTTGTGAACCAACTTGTTCCTTATTAATTAATTGTACGGCTCAATATAATTCTGCTGCCTGATCAGATTGGATTGTGTTGGATTAGGAACAGATTAAATTATGCACATGTGCTTGACTAGTTGACGCTGTTGAAAGGATTCATATTGATTGCTAAATTCTAAAAATACTTATCATTTAGAGTACCGTGAAAGGTCGGGAAACACTTGGGCAGCGTAGGCGTGTCCTTATCAGAGGCGGCTGACCGACGTGGCTTAATCTGATCGCCCTGGTGCTGAACTGTCTTGCGGAGCTCCTGGTTGGAGCCATCGAGTTTGGTGGCGAGTTCTTCCAGCCGCTTGGCTAGGGCGGCGATGACATGGTGGACGGAGGATTGGAACTAGAGCAATCTGATACCAGTTGTGATGGAGGTGGATGATTAGTGGAAGGTGGGTTGCGGAATGAGTATTCGTGTGAGGTAGGAGGGCGAGGACTTGGACCGTGGGGTCTAGGTTTCGGCGCCAGCGATGGCAACCAACTGATAAGAGATCGATCTATTACTTGAGTTCCCCAAATTACAATTCCATATACGTAGGCCTGTGGTTACAGCTCTCCTCAAGGATCTTTTGCTCTAGCTACTCAGGCCCAATAAGCCCGACTCATGACCACTAATCTTAACTAACCAATCCTAACTAAACTTATAATTAAGCTCTACATAGAAGATCGATCTCAACCTGGGCCTTAGCCCATGCTATTCCTTCTTCTTCCTATGGTGTCTACAGTACTGATGCCCGTACATGACACCGCCTCCGCCTCCTCCTTCACCCGTTTCAAATAGCCAGTCTCCACGCTCCTGTCTAGAGCGACACTCCTGATTCCTGAACACCACCCATGGCCCCTCAACTTCCAAAGAAGAAACAACGCTACACGGGGAATGGGGAAGAAAAAGCGTGCATCGCTGCCCTGTCCGGACTGGTTGCGCGTAGGGGTGGTAAAGGGCCCTCAAATTTTAGCTAAACATTTTAAGAATCGGGCTTAAAATGAATCGGATTGCGTTTCTATTCATTTTTAAACTAAAAATCATCAAAGACTTATTTAGATTGTGAAGAAACGTTTAGATCATCCTTCGCGTCACTGGATGCTTCAAGCATGCGGTCGCGCGTGAAATAAGAGGCACCACAACAATGGTATCAAGCGTATGTGTTGGCGACGTCGGCGAGGTGCCGAGCGAGCTCGACCGGCGTGGAAAACATGGCCATGTGATCGGCGCTGGAGATCTCCCTTACCTCCGTCACCGGGCAGCCGGCGACCATGGTCCGCTGGTACGCCTCGGGTATGATCTGGTCCTGCTCGCAGACCACGTACACCTTGCTCACCTCGCCGTACCTGGCCTCGCTGAACGGTGGCTGGCTCTGCAAGTCGGACAAGTAGAAGGAGGTCACCCGTACCAGGCTCTGGGACAGCGTGTAGTCCTGCACAAATCAAGGACAACGCAACCGATCGATGATTGGATCTTCTTTTATTCACGAAACAAATCAAATTCGCAGCGAGGTCGAAGTTGATAGTACCTCCGGTGGGCTCAGCTGGTAGAGCTTGTGCCGCAGGAATTCAGGCCCCATGAACACCGAGGGCGGGACGTGCTCTGCATCCACGACGCTGTCCATCGGGTCCGACGGAGCAAGCTTCAACAGCAGAGGAGACCAAAGGACCATTGATGTCAGCCATCTCAGTGACCAACCAACAACAGGCAACAGGTAGCCACCGTACCTTCTCGAAGACGTGCGAGCTCGGGTTGGTGCAGTCCGGCATGAACGCGGCGACGAACACGGCGGCCGCCACCTTGTCCGGGAACATCTCGGCGGCGAGCGCGACGTTCAAGCCGCCGAAGCTATGGCCTACAAGGACAGCCCTCTCCCCCGGCGGGAGCGCCTGCAGCGCGTCGAGAAGCGGCCGCGTGTAGTCCTCGAAGGTGGGCACGTCGCGAAGCTGGTGCGCGTCGGTGCCCGAGGCGGCGAGGTCCAGCGCGTCCACGCGGTGGCCCGCGGCGCGGAGCAGCGTGGCGACCCGGTACCAGCACCACCCGCCGTGGCACGAGCCGTGCACCAGGATGATGCGCGTCGCGCCCTCGGCCGCCGTGGCTACCGCCGGCGTGGACATGGTGGGTACGGTGCTGGCTGAGGGTGTTCTTTTTTTTTTTTTTTTTTTGAAGTGTGGGAATATGATATCGACGTACAGTACGTACTACTCTATATAAGGCTATTTCCAAGAGCACTCCTATCTTTCCATTTCCTATCACGATTCCAACTTACCCCCACTCAAAGATACAGTACCATAACAGTGTAACATTTAATTTTGAAAATCCAATACAGAAGAGATAGCATAAAGCCCCATTTAGCGGCTCCGGCTCCGGCTGCGGCCCACTCGCTGCCCATCGCTTTTTTAAGCTTTTTTTCTCTCTTCTCTCATTCCTCTCACAGAGTTATTGAAATCCAAAAATTGTGGTTTTCTGCGCTCCTATAATTTAGCTAGGATTGAGAAGCCCGAGCTGCTAGAAACTCCAAACAGGGCCTGTGAAGGCCGGCAGCATTGATTGCTTTGGCATACAGCCATACAGAGGTGACGTGGAATTTTTCTGTTCTTTTTAGTAGTAATAAAAAAATGAGGGGCGGCTATGTTGCGGGTGGGTGGACAACCCTCTGAAAATTTTTAACGTAACAAGAGGGCAGTGCTCGGCAATTCGCTGCCAGAACAACTTTGCAAACGGATAGTGTAAAAAACAAGTGAATGGAAGTCTCCTCACATTTGTGGGTGCAGAGGAGTGTACGTCGATCTGAATGACTGTCACAAAATATTAAGCTAAATCAGATCATCCAGAACCCGACCGTGCACTTTTACATCTGTACGCAATCTTTAAAATTTAAACAGTAACCTCACTACCTATTTCTTTAGGTTATTTACATACATACCATACCATGTGCTCTTCTACTTATTGTATAAGTGTCCTTACAATTTTTCATACATTTGAAATAGGCCATTAGATACGTATCTAGAGGCTTTGGCCCACTTGTAGTGTATGAATCTCCGTATTTACGAAAATGACACTCCCCCCTCCCTTTCTCTTACGCCTTGCGCTTTGAGGGATTCAAGTGTACCCAGTCTGATCTTTCGTCCTGACTATGATGAGCGCTTGTCAACACTGAAGACTTGCTGAAAGACGAGCCTTTCGTCCTGACTATGATGAGCGTTTGTCAACACTGAAGACTTGCTGAAGGACGAGCAAGCACCTCCCAAATGTGACATGAGAAAAAACCCTCTTGAGTGGATTAAGAGGCGGCGCCAGAGTGGACTTGGCGTGACAAAAGCCCTACCGAGTGGACTACTAGGTGGTTTCGGCTGCGGTCCAAGTTAGACCCGGCCCATAAGTGCGACCTTGGGCTCAGGACGGTGTCGTGAGCCATGAAGTCACTCTACCAATGAAGCCCACAATCGTTTTCCGGTTCGAGCATCAAAACTGGGCCCAAGAGCGTTTGCTAGTTCCACCGTCAAAACTAGGCTCAAAATCGGTAGTTATCTAGAGGGATGAGCTACTGGACACGTGGAAGCCATCCGGATGAGGCGGAGAAACTGAAGACGCCTTGGACTTCATCGTATTCGTTCATCCGAGTTCCCAGACGTCTTTTCTAGCCTCTTTAGGCGTTTTAGTGTATTTGAGTCTGTATTCAGAGGGCTGTTTGCAAAACAACATTGAAAAGAGTCATGTAGTATAAATAAGGGGGAGTGGCTGCCTTAAGCCCCCTCTCTTGGCTAGCTAGACTTTGTTTAGGGCTAGGGTTTGAGTCCTAATTTCGTCCTCCAAGCAAGAGCAGCATTTCTAGTGAGGTTTGAGTGATCTAGCCTCCACAAAAAGTGGGTAGGATGAGGGTGGCTGCTTGAGGAACGAATTCTCCATCTTGTAATTTGAGATTGAGACCCCCTTTGGGCCATTACTAGATGGATTTCGTGCAGCTTGTTGAGTGCTCTTTCTTACCCCCTTCTTGATTGGCTTTTAATCTTGGTTTCTTGGTCTTTTGGTGTGTTTGTGCTTGACCAAGCCCTTGATCTTTCTCTTGCCGGTGTTTTGGACTGCTAGGATGTGGTGGATTGTGGTTTTCCTTGCCCAATCTTTGAATCCACGAGCAGCCCCTTCTTTTTCTTTCTTGGCAAGTTGATTTCATTTTGGGGAATAGTCGAATTCGTGGAGGAATTCAAAGGGTTTTGCCTTGATCTGTTGGGAATAGCTCCTCCATCACCTAGACTAACTCTCTGCAAAGTTTGGTGAAGTTTAGAGTCCATTTGATCAAGATTTGGATCGATTCTTGAGGATTTGCGGCTCTTTTCTCCCTCGGGCTGCCCTGTTTCATACCACTAGACTGTCCGATGGGTAGGGTTTTGACCGGACGGAGTCTCACCCGAGGCTTTTGCAAGCACTGGACTGTGCGGCGGTGACAGTGATCCACCGGACTGTGCGGTGGTGCTTGCTTGAGGGTCAAAGCCCTCAGCCTATATCGTCCGGTGGGTGGACCGGACTGTCCGACGCTTAGGCATCGGACAATCCGGTGGTGCCGTCGGACTGTCCGGTGCTTAGGCGTCAGACTGTCCGGTGGCTCTGCCCCTAGAGGTTTTTGGTTTGTTTTGCGTCATTTTCGTTTTGCGTCGTTTTCTCTTGGCGTTTGAGCGAGTGATGTGTAGTGCTTCCGCGTAGCTTTTTTTCAACGTGTCCTAGGGTCAGTAGCACTTGTTGCTACGTGATCTTGCACGGTGTGAGAAGAGAGGTTTTTGAGGTTGTTGTAGGTTTTTAGGTAGCGACCTATTCAGCCCCTCTAGGTCGCTCTTCGTATATAATAGATTGTTCTAGTAGTGCAATATATTGTTCTACAAATATAATGTTTTGTTCTATTGAGGGTCCAACAACTATCGATGTGACGAGTCCCAACTCCCAAGTTACTTCAACCCCTCTTCATCTAATAGATATATTGGGGATCCATCTGAGTCCTCTAAAATTTCGGAGCACGAATGCACAATCGAATTATGGCATGAGCTTGTTCGTTAACTAGTACGAGCTCTGAATAAATAGAGGGAAAAATACCCTCACAAAAATGGAGGGAAAATAATAGCAGAGAATGGTATCTGAATATATGATGAATTGAACAATGAACAGGCTAGTTATCCGCTCATCCTGCACTCTTCACTGTTTATTGATACACTTACATGGTTCAGACGTTCAGTACAAAATGATACAGACGTAACATTAATATTTGCTAATGTAGATGTAATTTTGCATTGTAGGCCATCTAATTGAAGAAAGAGAGAACCTTCTTCCAGCTTGAAAAAATGTGGTCTTCAGATCTTCTCTTAACACGGATTCCCCATATCAAGACAATTGCAATGGCGAATCCAAAACCAAATCCAAGTCCAGTAACAAGAAACAGTACAAGGTCTACTGATTTCTTCTCTGAGTGATGTAGCTCCACATCTTCTGGTTTTGCGCTGTTGCATGGTCTGGACACCTGAAACCCACATAGACCGATGTTGCCCAGAAATGAGAGGTTGGTAAATGTCAAGAAATGAGGTGAATCAGGTATCCTCCCCACCAACTCGTTGTAGGACAAGTTCAATATTGAAAGGAAGTTCAGTGATCCTAACTCTTCTGGAATCTCTCCCAAGAGATCATTTGAAGAGAGGTCCAATGATTCGAGTTGATTCAGAGCACCAAACTGAGGTGGAATTGGGCCTGTGAGGGCATTGTGTGACAGGTTCACACCGTTTAGTAGACCAAGATCACCAATTGACTTTGGAATTGCACCGTGGAATGCATTATCCGAAACATCAATGTATACAAGGGTGCTCAAACTTGTGGAGATCAGTACTTCCTCATTCCCTTTATATGTGATTGCATCGGTAAGCTGGTATGTTTGCCCAAGGTGAGTGAACTTGTTACTCATGATCTCATTCAAAGATTTGGTTGCCATAGATTTCATGTTCATAAACCACTCATCTTGCAATGTGCCAAAGAATTTGTTTGAAGACAATTCAAGAATTCGGAGTTTTACAAACTCACATCTGGTTTTTGCCCCTACTATAGAAGGTTTCCCCACCTGCCCGACAAACTTATTGGACTTCAAAACAAGCACTTGGAGTTCAGGAAGCTTACTCATCCAGCATGGAAAAGTATCACTGATATGATTGTTCCCAATGTCAAAAACCTCCAAAGATGTGCATGCAACGAGGGATCTTGGCAATTTTCCTTCGATCTGATTGTCGCTAAAATCTAATGCCATGAAAGCACAGCTTTGAATCATATTATTTGGCAGCTCTCCTTGTAGTCGATTTCTTTTCAAGGTTAAAATATTCACAGTGCCCTCCATTAAACAAGATGGGATGGAGCCACTAAGATTGTTGTAGGAGAGATCAATAAGGTCCGTAATCGATGATGTTACTGCACATATTGATGGTGGGATTTTTCCAGAGAGGTTGTTTGCACGGGCATTAAAATAGTCAATATGTCCAAACTGAGATCCGAAGTTAAGTGGGATGGATGAGAACTGGTTATTTGAGAAATCAAGTACCTTAGTATGGCGTCCCGGTATAGGTATGGGCCCTTGGAGTGAGTTAAAACTAAGAACAGTAATTCCTGTGTCAATCAGAGTATGGGAGCCATATTCTATCCTGGTGAATTGGTTGTGTGATAAGTCCAGAAATATCATTTCTCTCCAAATTTCCCATGCCCAATGAGGTATAGCGCCATGGATTTGATTCCTTGACAGATCAAGATGTTGAATAGAACGCATATGCCTCAAGGCACTAGGCAACTTGGATATGTTACAAGCTTCTAGGAGCAAAGTTTGCATTTGATTGATGGCAGAAGAATTGCCTTCATCGTCTACTAATACAGTGAGTTTGTTGTTTGACAGGCTCAACCAAAAAAGTTTTGGTAATTTCCAGAATGAGCTGAGTTCCACTACACCATGGAGGTTGTTTGACTGAAGATATAAGAATTTCAGTTGAGTTAGGTTAAACATCTGTGGTGGTAGTGTGCCAGAAAAGTTGCAGTTGTACAATTCTAATCTCGTTAGGTCCTTGAGATCGCCTAGGAAAGAAGGTACCTCTCCAGATAAGCTGCAGTCCGAGAACTGAAGATGTACCAAAGAAGTCAGATTTGAAATCCAAGATGGTATTCCCCCTCTAAGACCAGCCCCGGATGCCTGTAATGAGGTCAATGATCTTAGCTCACCAATTGACGAGGGAAGCTCTTGGGAATAATAAGTCGACGCAAGACCCAAGTTGTTCAAGGATTTGAGGTTGCCTATGGAACTTGGAATAGGGCCAGAGAAGTTAGTTCCACTGACAAGCAAATCCGTCAGCATGCTATCTGATGAGAAATTATTTGGCAACGACCCAGATAATTTGAGATTGCGGGTAACATCAATGGTCGTTAAATTTTTGTTTTGGAAAATCCTTGATGGGATCCATTCAAGGAAGTTTTCGTTAAGTCTAAGAATATTAAGGGAAGGTGAATCAGCGAAGAACTCTGGGATTCGACCATATAAGCCATTGTACTGTAGGTCAATCTCAGTGAGTGTGAGTGTTCTAGACAGTGGCTCACAAATCGGACCATGAATGCCGGTGCATGGTAAGCTAAGAACCTTGAGTTGAGGAGTGGAATTAGCAAGGGCACTGCACCACATTGGGCCGTTGTCGGACAAATCAACTATGCCCAGGTAGAGTTCTTCCAGATTACTAAGATTCACGAGTAATGATGCGATATTTGGCTCTACAAGAATCGAATCAGGCCATGTGCCAAGTGAGAAAAAGTCATCGTAGTCGTCCATAAGCACGAATTCAGTGGAGAGGTCCAGGGATACCAGTTTGGTGAGCCGTCCAAACATTGCATCCGGTATCGGCCCTCCAAAACCGCAGTTGGAAAGATTGAGGTGGAGGAGCTCGGTGAGCCGGTCGAACCCAACGGCCGGGAGCTGTGAGCCGTTGAAGCTGTTCCAGGCAAGGTTCAGATGCCTGAGGGAGGTTAGATCGAAGAGCGCAGGGTGCAGGCCACCACTGTGCAGCCGGCAGCCGCCCAGATCAAGGGTGGTCACGCGGCCGTCCGCGTCGCCGCAGCCGACGCCCTTCCAGCGGCAGCAGTCTGTATCGGCTCGCCATGACCATGAAGCGAGGGTGCACATGTATCCGTTCTCAAACGGACCCCAGCCGGGCCAGCCGTCGGTGGAGAAGGAGAAGGAGCTCTTCAGCCGGAGCAGCGCCGAGGCCTGGTCCGGCCGGCAATAAGGGGCTGGTGTGGCGGTTTGGTTGCTGTGGATTCCAAGCGAGCAGGAGAGCTGGGTTGCTAGGAGCAAGGCAACGAGCAAGCATTGTGGTAGCAGTGCATCTTGCTGCCTATTGCTGATGGAGGTCATGCTGGCAACTTCAGTTCTACTGCTACTGAAGCTCTGATGAGGGCCTTTGCATTCCGGTAGCCTGTCTGGCCTGGGGTATGTATAGGGGACGACAGTGGGTCGGGACTTGACTCCGGTCCGGAGACGCGCGCTGGCACGTCTTACACGTTCGCCACACACCATGGGCCACGCACCACTCACCGGCCACGGCACGACGGCCTCCTCCCTCCGCCCGTCAAATTACAAGTCATCCTACCGCTATGGTCGGGACTGTCGTGGCTAGTCGTGTTCGATTTTTTTCCAAAACTTTATTTTATTCAAAAACTTTAAATAAACATATAAGGAAGCTACTCATGCTTAAACTTTCTACGATAATAATACAAATCGCATCAAAATAAATTATAAATTATAATTTTTTTTGAATAAGACGAGCGATTGAAATTAAAAAAAAAAAATCAACAGCGACTTATATAAAAATACGGAGGGAGTAGGATCCACGGACACAGAACGGCACTACTAACAACAATAATAGATAAAGAAAAGAAGGAATTGAATGGCTTTTAATTACCGACACCAAAGGAAGCTAGTTCCTTTTCCTGTTTTCTTCTTTGTTTTTTTGTTTTACATTGTACTCCCTCTGTAGTAGGTTTGGACTTTGGAGAGCGAGAAACACTACCGGAGAACGGGCTATCCGTCTCCTAAATCCGTCCTGGTGAAAAATGGAGCCGGAACTGATAGGAGAATCAGTTCCGGTTCCAAAGCACACGCCCCTTAGGGCGCCATGCGGGGCGGTCGGGGACTCATCAGTCCCGGTTGGGGACCTAGTGGCCCTCTGGGGAGGTTCAGTCCCGTTTGGTGTCACCAACCGGATGATGACACCAACTGGGACTAATTACCTTTTTAGAATAAATAGTGGCATGTAGGATTTTAGTCCCGGTTGATGCCACCAATCGGGACTAATACCCTTCCTTCCCACCATTAACTCCCGCCCAATCGCCACCACCATCTCCACTCCTCTCCTCTTCTTCTTCCTCTTCCTCTTCCTCTCATCTCCTCTTCCGCCACCGCCACAATGGATGCAACCCCAGAGGAAAGAGCCCTACTGAACCGCCTCGACGCACAGACCTTAGCAGAGCGCCTCGGAGTGGCAAGACGCATGGCTTGCGTCCACCTTGAGCACTGACGCTGGTATAGGCTTTCTCGCGCCGGCTTAGCTCGGCCATCGTCGCGTCGCTGCCGCCGGACTTTCTACTCGCCATGACGTTGGCTCCTCGTCCTCGACCGTCGTCTCCGCGCTTGTCACCGACGAGGCCGCCGTTCTCGACTACATCGACTTCCATGTGGTGTCGCCGCCGCCGCCGCTAGTCATCACCGTCTTCGACGATGAAGATGACGAGATCGATTGGGCGGCACTGATGGCCGAGAAGTAGAAATAATGTAGAAATTATTATTTGTTATATGTATGAACTTAGAATGAATTATATATGTGTGTTCTAATCTTGTGTTCCAATCTTTGTGTTCAATTCTGTGAATTTTTCATTCAAATGTGAAATCTTTGTTGCAATCTCTGTGTTCTTGTGTTCTTGAACATGACTCTGAAAATGGGGGGGTTCTTCAACGGTCACTTCCCCGAGGGCACCAGGACTAAAGTTCTATTTAGTCCTGGTTGGATGCAACAACTGGGACTAATCCCCCTGGGGCAGGTGAGAACGTGGGCCCGATCTGTGGACATTAGTCTTAGTCCCACCAACTGGAACTAAACGGGTATTAGTCTTGGTTGGTAACACAAACTTTATTGCCCTCCCCCCCCCCCCCCACGCCCCGGCCCGAGCCATGAACAGAGCTATCTGTTCTTGCATTGGGGCCAACTACTTTCATCTAAGGAGGTGCTATCCAATTTTTTTCGTCCTCAAGATTTCACCCATCCAAGAGTTCTACAAGGTTAGACACTTATTACTCTTCTCACATTTTATTTTAGTTATGATAGCTTCTAGCTTTCTTTCTCTATGTATATTTTGTGGCTTATTTGAATAGATCATATACATGTTTTTGAATGGAGACATCGTAGAGAGATAGAGAGGATGGATGACACATGGAGACATAGAAAACATTTATTAGGACAAAACATTAGAAACAAACATCTTGACATTATAACTTAAATTAACGTAACCATGATTAACATGAAAATAAAATAAATATTCATACAATAAGCTAGAAGCATAAGTTTGTCCAAAGAGCTTTCTTCGTTTGACCCTCACCTTCGCTTACATATCCACCATGCATATTTCAAACTCCACCATGTCTACGTTGCCAACACCGCTTGAGTGTGGCATCTATGGGGGTCGGGACTCAACTCCATAGCACCTGTAATGCCTGCCCTGCGAGTCACACGGTTCCAACGCTGTCCAAGCTACAGAGAAGTTCGTTAGGATCTTCTCACAGCTTAGCAGTTCTACCCCATGTACTTTAGCATGGGGAGAGTTTAGGATTTTCTCACAGCTCAGAAATGATTGATCTACAACTACATAAAGAGCTATACGAACCAGGGCACCAAAGTAGGAAGTGAGTATATGGGGAGGCATTGCTAGGGAATTTTGAGATTGCGTCGCAACGGTGTGAGAGTTTGAGGTGCTATTTATAGCCAGGGAGGAACCGACACATGCACATTTAGTACCGGTTGGTTGCAACATCCAGGACTAAACGTGTTAAGAGTCACGGGATCTAGGGATAGCAAATGCCAAAAGCACAATAATACACCTGCCGCTCTTCTAGATTTCCCTCCGCTCTTCTAGATTGCCCTAAGTGAGAGTTTAGGATCTTCTCACAACTCAGAAATGATTCATCTACAACTACTAAGAGCCCTGCGAATTAGGGCACATAATCTAGAAGCAAGTATATTGGAAGGCATTGTAGGAGAGTTTTGAGAATGTGTGACGGGCTGAGAGTTAGAGGCTCTATTTATACCGATACAAGTGTCCTTCAGTACCGTAGGGTTGCAAGAACCGATACTAAATGGGCTAGACTCATTGTCAAAAAAAAAATGGGCTACACTAATGGGAGAGAAAAGAATCCAGGGACAGTAAAAGCCAAAAGTGCAATAATAATACACCCAAGGGTCATTGGTGCCGGCTCGTTGCTGGAAACGGTTCAAATGCAATTTATACTATTCATAAGTGGTATTTAAATCATAAGTGATATGGTTTTATAAAAATGTTGCAGATGGACAAGCAATGTATGTACAGCGCGAACCGACGTTCAAAAGAATTTATTGATGGTGTGCACCAATTTCTTAGTACCGCTGAAAGGCACAAGGGCTCTGGTTTTATTTGTTGTCCGTGCAGAGACCGCGAGAACGAGAAAGATTATTCCTCATATAATCAACTGCACTTAATGCAATATTAATGAAAAGCTAAAATGATAATCTTTCGAACCCAACTGACGTCACCGTAAAATTCACTTGTAGTCAACGGTAATCATCGAAACAATATGACGTGGAATTTAATCACGAATTTGATTCGGACTGCAGGTAGAGCCAACACGAAAACGGACACTCTGGTCGCACCCGGACTCTGTTTTCGACGTTCTTATATATCGATAGAAACCTAAAATAATAATCTTTCAATATCATTACTGTAAAATTCGTTGGGAATCCATGGGAATCATCGAAACAATATGATGTGGAATTTATTCGTGAGCACAATTTGGAATATAGTCGAAGCCCACGTGAAAACGGACGTCCAGGTCACAAAAAATTCCGTTTTTTACGTTCTATATGTATCAAAAGATATTGATAGCACCTTACAACTCGCTCGTAATCAACAAAAAATGGTCGAACGAGGCTCATTCTTATATGTATTTGATCTAAATGTGTTTAAAAATTTTTTTCTCCTGTTGCAACGTACGTGCATTTTGCTAGTCATTAAATAAAAAGCAACCAGGTAGAACTAGTTACCATTCAAATATGTGGGAAGGAGTGATCCGTCATCGGTTCATCCCATGAATTTTAGCGTGGTGAGACCAGTCCTCATAATGAACTAACCTTTTGTTGTGAGGGTCCATCACCAACCCCACTCAAACCAAAACCCTACTAGTAGTTTTGTAGCTAAAATTTAGATATTATATGTACACTGAAAATTAGTACCTGTGGTTTATCAATAAGACAATGTTGTAACTATTATTTGTATGTTGTTTTTGGATACTGGCTATGGCTTATATTCCCTGTCATTTTTCTTCTTCTACAGTTAGCTTGCTATTATTGTTCACATGGCTATTTTTTCATTGACTTAGATCTATGCTTCATTGACTACAGGTCTGTTTGTTTCCCTGCGTAACCTCCTACCCAGCCTTACTGGGTGTACCCTTTCCGTGTTTGTTTCTCTGTACATGTGCCTTATGCAGGCTTGGGAATGCAACGAGGGTCTTTAGGCTGCATTCCTGAAACCCAAAAATCGGGCGTGCATCCAGTGCAGGCCGCGGTGTGCACTCGCGCCGGAATACAACTTAAATGCACTCGTTGCAGCCGCAATGCAGTTTGTTCGTGAACTGTTTTTTTGTCTTGTCCATCACCCCATCTCATCCGGTCCTCCTGCCTCCTCCTCACCCCGTCTCATCCGGTCCTCCTGCCTCCTCTTCACCCCGTTTCCTCCGACGCACGTCTCCTTCGCCAGCGGATTGGCCTCTTCCTCCTGTCCCATGGGGTGCGCGGCAGAGGCGGTGTCCGCCGCGGCCGGAGGCGGAGGCAGAGCGGCAGCACAGGTGGAGGGGACTGGACGGCATCGCGACCGGAGGACGTTGAGGATGACGAGGAGGAGCGCGGCTACGTGGTGACCGGCGGTGCGGCCTCCTCCCGCATGCCGTGTCCCAGATCTTGTCGCCTCCCCCATTCCCTCCCTAACCGGCTCCAGGGGTGGGGCATCCTGGTGCGCGGTGGCGCGGGAGGAAGAGGCTACCGCCCCCGCTGCAGGATTTCTCACTGTCGCCGGCAAAGATCCACCACTCCATCAGCATGCCGCTGCCGCCGTCGTCCGCCAACGAAGGCCCCGCCATGCTCCACAGCGACTCCATTAGGGAGGAGGACGAGGACGAGGCGGAGGAAGAGGAGGACGTCGGGCACCTCTACAGCCTACTACTAGTCCAGAGAAACAAACAGACCCTACAGTACTAGACAACCTTTTCTTTGAGGCCCATCTATTTGGTAACCTATGTTCCTCTGGTGTGTGCAGATATAAACATGATGTTGTCTCCGCTGGGAAAAAATTCACAAAGATAAGTAAAGCGATCACTGGCTTCTTTTTCCACGCTGCCAGGAAGGATCCCCAGGAGGGATACAGAACCTTGGTTGAAAACCAGCCAGTGTACATCCACCCTAGCAAGCAATGTTCCTGCGGCAGCCAGACTGTGACTGTGATCGATACAAAATGGCTGGTTGAGCTGGCACCAAGGTTTTACAAGGGTGCAGACCCAACCAAGATGAGGAAAAGAAAGACAGGAGAGGATCGAACCTTTATATGGTAGATACCATGAGCCCAACTCCTGGCGTCTCAGTAAGCGCCGAGCATAATTCTTCGGCGCTGGTGATCAATTTCCTACTGACAATTTTGTCAAAACTAAAAACTGTAATTATGGCACTGTATGCTCTTTGGTGTACCCTGCTGCTTGGTAGGGCACATGTAATGTAGTTCCAGGAGTCAGGATGCTATCTGTACTTGATGATGCTATCTTTGTTGACGGTTACTTAGCAATTCAGTTTTGGTCTGCTGTTGAGATAAAATGAATCGGCTCTTACCTACGTATGTTCACTCCCAAAAAAATAAGGTGTGTTTAAAGTAGAATTTTAACCTGGCCTCTCCCTCCTTGTAGGTTGTAGATAGATTCAGGGGGCAGTGCCGCCTAATTTAGTCAACAAAATCGCAGACCATAAAAACAACATTCTAGTCACAAATGATGGCAACATCTTGTCACCACAAAACCGCAAAGCTGGGGAGCCAGTAACAAACACTAATGAAACCTAGTCAGATTCAGGGTCTCCGTCAACGATATCTGGGATTGAGTCCTCAGACTCTGACTCAACGCCAGACTCCGAACCAAACAATTCTTCAAAGCTGGTTGAACGGCCCACTGGTGCTTGATGGTAGCTAGAAACAGCATCTGGAACAGCAGAAGCTCCATCTGTTGTTACCAGCTTGCTGGACGGCGCATGGACAGTTGGGCTTTTGTTCTCATGATTACTAACCTGATCAGTGTGCTGCTCAGGTAATAAGGGTACTACATGCTTCTGTGAATTAGAATTGCTTGCGTACACTGGGGGTGAAACAACAATGGAACTTGAAGGATTCTCCACTGTCTTTGGCATGACAATTTCATCTGCTACTGCATCAACCATCTTGACATCACTCCTGGTGAATGATGGTGCATCTTGTACTGCATCTGCGACTCTAGGTGGTTCAACTACTGGAGCCTCTGCTGGTTCATCATTGGTGGATGCCATCCAGTCGTTGTACATGTCTTCAGCCTCCATAGTTTGAGGCTGTTTTCCATATGGTGAAATCTGGTATGTTCCAGAACCAAAAACTGCCTTTCCCTGTGCACCATAATTGAGCCTAGAGCTTACAGGAACTTCTCTTTCTAGAGAAAGGGCCCGAGGGTGCGTAAGTACATCCAAAGCTAGCAAAGCATGTGAGCAAAAATCTGCAATCTTGGTAGCCATCTCTAGCTTCCCTGTAACAAACAAAAGATACAAATTATCATTACATAGTGGTGTGGATATTTTTTGAAGGCCCAGAATCCAAACCAACCCTGCCATGCAGGGAATATAGAGCTAAGTAAGGCAATCAAACTTGTGGCCCAACACAAAGTATATCACTAGGTTTACATATGAAATATTCCATTTTCAAATCAAGGTCATGGTAAGTATAATTGCTAATTGTTTTTGTACAGCTGTGTATTGGGTCCATTTTTTAAGTTAAATATTTTTTCCAGTGTCATACCCATTGCAGCCAAACCTTAGGAAATTTGCTCAGACATTACGCTTGAGATGGCTTTGGCAAAGTATACAAACAGACCTCCCTTGCACATCAACCTTTTGGGACAGTACTTGGCTGCATGGTATTTGGCCATGAGATCTTATGGACGCTTTGGATCTCCCAAAGTGGGCGATCAAAGCAATTGATAAACGACGGAAGGGTGTTTTGTGGTCTGGTCAAGAAAATGCTAATGGAGGTAATTGCCTTGTCTCATCGGAGAAGGTTCAAAGACTGCTACAATTTGGTGGCCTTGGGATTCTCAATCTTGAAACAATGGGATGGGCTTTGCGTATTCGTTGGCTTTGGTTACAAAGAACGTTTTCTGCTCGCCCGTGGGAGGACCCACCTATTCAAATTCCACGCAATGCTGAGGCCCTTTTTGCTGCTGCTGTAAACGTCAATGTTGGAAATGGAGAGGACACCTTGTTCTGGATAGATCGGTGGCTGAATGCTAGCTCAGTTGCTGAATTGGCTCCTAATCTTGTTATGATAGTTTCCAACAATGCAAGAAAGCAATGCACAGTAGCTCAAGCTTTGACCAATAGAAGATGGGCAACAGACATACAAGGGTCTCTCACTGTCCAAGTGCTAGTCGAGTATCTGAAAATTTGGGAGATGGTTGATGGTATGTCCTTGCAGCCAGACATTGCAGATCAGCGCTTTTGGAAGTTCACTCGTTCAGGCCTGTACACGAGTAAATCTGCATACAATGCTTTCTTCTTTGGAGCCATTAAGTTTGGACCATGGAAGAGGGTACAGAAGACTTGGGCTCCACTCCGGTGCAAATTCTTCATTTGGTTGGCCATCAAGAATAGATGCCGGACGGCGGATCGTTTGGCCAAGCGAGGGCTCCCACACCCTAGTGTTTGCCCCCCTTTGTGACCAGGAGAAAGAGACAATTCAGCATCTTTTAGTCCCTTGTGTCTGCTCTCGCGAAGTTTGGGCCTACTTCCTTCATGCTCTAGGTTTGTCAGCTGTTGCCCCACAATCTGATACGAGAATTTTCTCAGGCTGGTGGTCCCTGGCAGCCAACCGTGTGTCTGGGGAGTTGAAGGGGGTTAATTCTTTGATCATTCTTGTAGCTTGGGAGCTGTGGAAGCATAGGAACGCCTGTGTGTTTGAGGGGGCGAGTCTTATTGTTTCTGTAGTTCTTCAGGAAGTAGAAAAGGAGGGCAGCCTGTGGTGTTTAGCTGGCAACGTGGCGCTTAGTGAGTTGCGCGCCAGGTTGGTTGGACTGGTCTCTTGAGCAGTTCAGTTGTGGTCGTGTTCCCTAGTGTGTGTGTGGCGCGTCTGTAATCCTGTGTTGGGGGCAGGCCTCCGGGCTCCCCTTTTTTGTGTACCTTTTTTCTTCCTTAATGAAATGACACGCAGCTCTCCTGCGTTGTTCGAGAAAAAAAAAGTGACTCTGGTTGGTGTTTCTAAAGTCCCGATATGGCACATGCACATTGCATGGTTTCAGTCTTTGCATTAACCCTATGAGACATGTTGTGAACTGCATTTTGTTAGTTTTTTAAGAAGTTACTCAATTTACATAGGAAAAAAAAAGGTATGTATGTATATACATATATTATTTGTTGTCCGTAGCAACGCACATGCATTTAGCTAGTTTAATATAACAGACAGCTTTCCTGCCAGTTGTTTTAAAAAAACTAACTACAAGTTAATTTTAACTTTAAATTCAAATACCAATCCAAAATCCACTAAAAAGCATGCTGAAATATATTACCTTTTCTGAAGAGTTCGATTCCCTTGGCTAAGTGAGTGGGACGAGAATGAGGAGAAGAAAGAAAAGATGCCAGCAGGGCCTTAAATGAAGCAAGTTGGAGGTCTGATATGCTTGGCTCCCCAATCATGTATGGCTTTTGCGCATAACTCACTCCCTTGTTGCAAGCTGTTGTAGCCACGTTAATTAGGAGCAAATCCACATCTGATCTCCAGCGCTGTGTCCTTAATGAACCTCCCTGCCTCAGATGATAAAATTCATAATATCACAGTTAAATGTCATGAAAGTTTTATGATCTGAATTCACAAACTAATTAGATATGGTGATTAAAATAAAACTATATATGCTGGTTGGACAACCAAGTCATATAGTATGAGCATAATCTTCTTCCCGTTCACCATAAAAAGTGAAGATAAGTTTATATACTGTTTAATAACTATGATAATTTTTCTCTATAATATCTACATCTACCAAATATAAAAGAGCATAATATAAGTTTTATGATCCTGTTCTAGAAGCTGGAGAAGTCCAGATTGTCCACGAGTTATCTCAATCCAAGTAGTAATAGCAAGTAACCAACTCTAAGGCTTTATTCGGTTGCACAGGTAACCAACTCTGTGCTAAGTACAAAAATTGAGAACTATGTAGTTTTTTGAACAAAGCAACAATGGATAGTTGTTTAAATCTCTATTATATTGGCTCTATCTATGCTTGCTGTCATATGGGAGTTTCTGATGTTAGCATTAGCACATTCATCATTAATAAGAATACGATATTCACTCATCCAAACCGAATCTTGGCTCCTCGCCCCTTGTTCCCTTAATTAAAAGAACTACCAAATAACTATGAGATGTGTGAGCGAATCGAATAATCAAGGGTTCCAGTCAACCATTCCAGTTATCCAAACATTCTCTCTAAATTTGTGAACCAGTCAACCATGCAAGATAGGTAAACGTAGTGCATCAATGGAGCCAAAAGGACTACTGAAAGGTTTATAAAAAAAATACTGAAAGATGTACTAGGAAGAGCGAGTTTCCAACCTCGAAAAGCGGTCAAAATTAGTGCCTTGGTCCAGCAAAATTAGTGCCTTTGGCCTCACCTCTGCCTCTTAACTTCACATGTTATTTTTTTTTTCACATGACATACGACCGATGCGAGTGTTTGCCCGAACAGACATAGGAATGATGGGGAGGTCATGTTTAGCTGGGCATATGCGTGAGCATGCTTTGATGACGAATGGAAAAAATAATTTAACTCCCGAAAAAGGAAAAATTAATGAAACATGATTTGATGAGGATCACTACGATTCCACTAGAGTCGTTGCCAGTGATTTAGATGAACGATAATTTAGTCCTACATGGAAAATTTGTGCCATGGTAACCTGCATAAAACACAGCAAACTGGACCATAGAGGTAGGCAAAAGGTGTGCAGGACCCCAGTGTCCTATGTGAGTCAAGTTGGCATTAGAAGTCAGAACTCAGAAGTGAGCAGGAGTGTGGAGGTGGTGAATGGACAAGGTGTAGAGGCTCACATAAGGGGGCACTTGTGTTCAGCTCGGTGAGATTAGTTTAAACTTTTTTGAATGTGCTGGCATGGTCTGATGATACATGTGTCATGTGGTGGCTGAGCTCTAATTCCTTGAGATTAACCATGTTTGACATGTCATGATTAGGTAGACAACACAGCGTCCACTGCTGAGAGTGACATGAAAATTCCCCATAGTAAGAGGGGCCGTTATTAACCATGTGGATCATCCCCATGGGATCGGCCAGAGGTTAAGGCCCCATTGTTGGTAGAAAAAAAACCCACAACAGTGGCAGTTCGGGTGGGGCACCATGCTGAATGGGAAAGCATGGGGCATGTGGTTATCTTGGTCTATGCTTATTGAGTTATGAGCATGCGATGATTCTTCTATTTTCCATTGCAATGCAAGGGCATATTTGCTACTGTAGCAGTAATTAAAAATGGTTGTAGCTACTGCTTCAGCTACAGTCTGAAATATACCTATGAGCACCAAGAATTCAGCTTTTCTGGGATATTAGATAGTACCATTAGCTTCAAAAATAACTTCGATCATTTTATCATACAAATTTGCAAAATCTTTTATACTTCATCCAAATTGATTCATTGCTTGGAACTTCCAAGAGGTGTATAAAATTATTCGAACTTTATTTAAGAAAATAAGAACTTGAGCTTGGCAAAGTCATTCTTGCTATAACTATATTCAAACCAATATGAGAATAACGATTCAAACAACAAACATCTGGCGGAAGGAAAGCAAAGGACATGCAGAAATATGAGGATGATGATGATGAAGTTAGATTTAATCATACCACATTAAGAAGAATTTCCAGTGTTTCTAACGCAGCTATTTTGACAGAAAGTGGAGTGGACATTCTAACATCTGTTGTACTGTCAGGAGTCCATCCTTTCAATGCGATTGGTATGGAAGAACTTTTTCTTTTCTTTGGGCTGACTGCTGCTTTCTCTGAGATAACCGAGTTTTGTATTTGTGATTCTTGCTTCCTCTTCTTCAAATAAAATTTTGATGGTGATTCATTTGTCACTTTTGATGGATTTGTGCTAATTATCATGTCACTTCTACCACCATAATTCAGATCAGCAATAGCATTGTTGACTGTTGCCTCAAGAAGGTGCAGAGATGTTCCTGGTAAAAAAAACATGGCATCTTTTCAGAACGGACGCAACATGAAATTGGCTAATAGACAAAACCAAGTACCAAACTTGCATATAGAATCTCAATAATCCAAAAAAAAATAAATAAAGTGAACCGATCGTCATGGAATATCAATGTAAAGGTAAGCATATGGAATCTCAATAATTTCCAACAGAAAAGCATAACGTGAATCAATACTGGAGTATCAACGTAGATTTAAGCATTTATAGCAAGGCTTGAAGAAACATCCTGAGCATGCGGAATACTTCATTGTCGAAGCTTTGCAGACCTTTTTCTCGAACGGCACTGGAGAGCTACGTGTCATTTCAGTAGGGTAGGGGAAGGGGGGGGGGGGTACAATGCACCAGATTAGAAGAAACATGATCCGGAAACCAAGTCACTCAAAAACATAACAGAAATAACAAAAGAACATGAGACCAGAAATCAACAGGGAGTTGGGATCCCAGGGCCACCTAGAAAGGAAATCCTGAAGTTTGGAGGCACCAGCCATGCACCACAGAGTACACTCATTGACCACTGTTTGAAGAAGACCAGGAATATCTGGAGATGTTCCTTCAAAAACAGAAATTCCTATGCTTCCAAACCTACCACGACACCAATATGAAGAGAACTGATTCCCCTACACATCTCCTTGGGTACACTCCTAATGGCAGTCCCACCGGTTGGAAAAACAGGTTGTTGAAGGCGTAGGTGCAACTGCAGACTGACTAGGCGCTGGAGAATCAGAGCCCCACTAAGTGAGAACACAGGAATACACTACATCCTGAATGATTTCCTCAGCCTGGTCACAGAAAGAGCAGACAACTGGTTGAGGCAGACCCCGCTTAGCCAAACAATCCCAGTGGCACAGTCCAACATCAGTTGTTGATTTTTTTTTTTTCATCAAGCATGCAGGAGAGCTGCATATCACACTGGCTGTTGATGCCACAATTGGGGGGGGTGCCATTCATAATTTCATATATATATATAGCCCGTATAGGCTTGCTGTACAAGTAAGGTAGAAGATAAGATATACACTTGTCTAAAGGCTATACATAATCCTTAATACCCGCCGCAGTCTCAGCGGGAGGATCACAAATTAATTAAAAGCTACAATCATACAACCGCAAAGGAATATGTAAGAAATAAAGAATGACCTACCAACACCCATGGAGGTCAGCAACAGCTGCAAAATGCTATAAGCTTTTCTCCTCAAAGTAGGTAACTTTGCTATTTGGAAGTACTCTGTTATAAGCCGTATGATACTGGCACCATGTGGTAAAAGTTGGCTGCAGGATGATAATTTAAATTAGTCCTTTTCTATCTTAGCTCAGATCCAAACAACAAAATTTGGAAGAAAAATTCTGTAGAGGTCTAGTTTTTTGTTCAGTATTAGTAATGTTTAATGAATTAAATTGCTTCCATATATGATGTTTTCTCTACTTCACTACATTAAGTAAAGAAATGTTGATGGTCTATGCCTTGCGGGAGACAATGCTAGTTACCTTCGCATTCCTTTAATAGTTGCATTGAGCAAATCCAAGAAAGTCGAATGCAATGATGGAAGCTCATAACAAATAAGCTCTTGATGCAACGAAGTTGTTGAAGGGAATAACATTTTATGCAATGATCCATCAACTAACAGAACTCTTCGCATCAAAGCCACCAAAGCGTGCATTGGAACGTTGACCTTTTTGCCAATAAAGGAGTGCAACTTAGAAAAAAATTATACCCCACACTGTCAGGTTATGAGGACCATTAGTTAATACACAGAAATGTTTTGGTTTTGACCAAACCTGAACTGGATAATAACTAGTAAGCATCACACTGCAGCAATGCATAAGGGCTGAAATGATAGGAACAGTACAGGCACGAAATTTCTTCGTGACATGAACATTGCCTTCAGATCTTATTTGACCTGCCAATGTTGGTGGAGGATCAGCTCCAGGTGGAACTAGCAGTAACATAATACCATGGCCTTTCTTTTCTGCAAAAGTAAAATGTTTAAAAATTACCCTGAAATGGCAGAATTGATAATATTAGAAGCAAATTGTTATATCAATATACCATACCATCTTCAAGCCCAATGAAAGCATCATTCAAAAGATTGTTTACCACAATCAATATTCTCCGAAGCATCAGTGACCAACAGTCCTCAGACATCCGCACAGAAGGTAACAATGCTAAGGTTCTCGAAAAGATCTGAAGTGTTGGAATAGTATGTCAGGGGAGTAGGGGAATTATATGACAAGGAACAAGAAAGAAAAGGGAGAAATTAAGCATGTTAATGTGTGCTCATTACGGAATCAATGTTACACTCAGATTAAGCTCAAGGCATCACCCCTCACCTCAGATCGCTTTGCATTGACTTTTGTACTCATAACCTTTGCTACAATGGCAGATTCAACCTGAAATTTGTAAATGTAAGTACAAACATGCAAGAATAGGACAGTTCAGTTGATAGAAATATTATTACGCAGATACAAAACTTAAAGAACACTCATCATGGATGAACTTGTGTGGCATAGCTGTGTAAATGAGAGTAGGTGTGTCTTATCCCTGGGAAATTTTGGGGAGGGGGGCCCAAAATGGAATTAGCTATGAAAAATGAAAAAGGTCTGGGAACAGATTGCAGAACATAGTAGCTCGGGAATATGTAAAGCTCCAATAGCTGTTCCATACAGATTGAGAAGATTATCAAGGAGCAAACATGTATCAAATTTCTCTACAATCCTATCGGGAGCAAAAACAAAAAAGTTATGAACAGCTAAACCTTTCCTTTTAAGTTACTCTGGATGAACCTTTCTTTTCTCCCTGGCCCTAAGCACTACATATTTGCCAAGAATGGAAAAATAATTATAACATAAAAATAAGACATACTTTATCGTAGTGCCTATTTACAGATGATGGGTACAATTTAATAACTGTCCTCAGCAAATCAATTGCTTCATCCTACAAAATATCAACAGAATTAAACACATTCCGCACGAGTGGTTTAAGGCAAACAGATAAGGCATAAGAATAAATAGAGTAGACCATACAGCTACAAGATCATTTTCATCCAAAAGCCGTAGCACCGGTTCAATAACCCTTCCAGCAAAGGATGACGCTTCTTTTTTCAAGTTCAAAAATGTCGCCAATCTAATCAGGAAACAAATCATGTTGCTTTCAATGTAAACAAAAGAGACATGCAGAACAAGACAATGAATAAAATATCATTTTTTAGTGTTTCAAGTAATCTAAACTTGCAATACAAAGCTGATATACTTCACAATCGACAATGACGCGTATCAATTAAGTCCTTTGCAAACATCAAATTTGAAATTCGGAATTGTATAGAAGATGAAAAATCCAAATCACAACCTTTCTTCTCACTACACGCAGGTTTATGGCCAGGATTTAGCCTGACCAGTAACGCAGATGAGGGCCTAGGTCATTGCCTGGCTGCTCTATTACTTGGTAGAGGGCTGGAGAGTTGGGTAATCCATATTCATTGCTTGGTTTCAATTGATACAACTCCCCTAGTCCCCTTTTATATAGAGAGGTTACTTGACTCCTAAGGAATAATTCTAATCTAATATATGATCATTCCTACCTCTTCCTGTCCCTATCAGTACCCGACATTACTATACCGGGTCCCTGAAGCACTGGCCCAACCCAAAGGACCCAGCAAGCTATCCATAACAGCAGGATACTGCAGTAGCCTGTAGCCATGTCATCAGTTCATGTTATTTAGCTACTACCGTTGCTCTCGATGTTTGTCACCAACTAGCTCATTTTTTAACTAAAAAGTGTCAAACAAAAATAACTGGAGGGAGTACTTTATTAACCCATTATATGGCATGTGAGAAACTACTAAACAGGGCAATACAAGGCAAACGTAAATTGTTCTGAAAAAAAATGCAATGGAAATTCAACCTGAATCCATTATGTCTGGTTTTATATACAAGCAGCAATAAAGTAAGTAAACGGTAAAAGGTTTCCATCCAGACATCAGAACCACTTGCAATTTCCTTTTGACAACTAAGAAACTTTATCAAGTGGTGGTTCAACTGATAAAATACCACCTTTCTAATTGCATAACAGTAATACAATCCAAAGTTATGCTTGGCAGCTTAAAGGACACTAATTTTCTGTTACTTACCTCACAAATAAATCAGACATGGAAGAACAGGAAATAACAGTAACAAGTTGTGAGCTAGATGCTTCCTGCTAAAACAAAAAGAGCATACATCAGTACAACAATGATGTGTAACAGACTGCTTATTTGAATATATGACGAATACATAAGCAAATCAAGTCTCGAGGAGTCAAGGTACAAAGAAAATGTTGATGAGCAAATTCTCAGAAGCATACTTCCAATTTTTTATTCATAAGTCAGGCTCTTAGCTGTCCAAATCAGTGATAGGCACCAGGAGCTGCCTGCTTAGCACCTAGTGCTATTTGAAACCATTGTGTTTTTTTTTTTTTTTTTGTATTAGCCAATCAATCACTTTCCATGTACCTAGATTTTAGGCCATGTTTGGTTGCCAAGGGACTTCGAGAATCTAGATAATGCACGTTATCCAAGAAAATACAGGTAAAGATGAATGGTAGTAGAATGTTTCTTGAGGCACAAAATACAAGACTAAAAATGAGATAGTAATTGTCAACGATATTCAAGATCAGCCACATAATCCTATCAGCTTGCAAGTTGTCACTCCAATCCTAGTCATAGTGTTGGAAGCAAAAACATGTTTGCCTGGTTACCCTTGAGTCTTTTGGCTCGATTCTTATACCATTTTTGGTAGTTGCATTGCAGCTAGAAAACAATACATTTAAATAACAAACTAAATTTATTAAAATGCTTAGATTGCATGGTGTTCCCAGATCAATGGTTTCAGACTGTGATAGTAAGTTTCTAGCTGCATTTTGGCTTACATTATGGAAGCAATTCAACACTGAATTGAAATTTTCAAGCACAGCACATACACAAACAGATGGCCAAACAGAAGTGGTGAACAAGTTCTTGCGTCACTTAATTCATTGCATATGTGGTAACAAAAAGACAGTGGGATTTAGCCTTATCTCTTGCTGAATTTGCTTACAATAATTCTGAGCATAGATCTACAGGCAAGAGTCCATTCTCCATTGTTTACACAAAAGTTACAAGGTATGTGGTTGATTTATTAAAGCTACCCTCAAGGGACAATTCAAGGTCAGCAGCAGGCTTTGCTAACAACTATTCTGATTTGTTTAAAGAAGTTCATGATGTCCTAGAAGCTTCAAATCAAAAATACAAACAGCTAGTAGACAAAAGGAGACCAATGTCATTTGAAGTTGGTGATAGGGTAATGGTGTATCTCAGAAAGGAGAGATTATCAGCAGGAGTTCATGGAAAACAAGGCAAAGAAAATATGGACCATTTTCTATTTTGAAGAAGATAAATGATAATGCATATGTAGTTAATCTGCCAAGAAAAATGAATATTTCAAATACGTTCAATTCAATGTGGCTGATATATCACTCTATCATCCAAAACAAGCACTTTGTGAAGAAAACTCGAGGTCAAGTTTCAATCAAATAGGGAAGAATGATGAAGGACATCACATAGATGGTTCATGAACATTCAAGTGTCAAAACTCAAACTCAATTTTGATATCAGGTGTTAGAAGACAAATCTGTTTTGCTACTAAGAATGAGAAGTCAATTTGACTTTAATCTCTATTAAATACTTCATGAAGGGCAACCTTAGCCTATAAGGTGGTGTTTGGTTGAGGGGCAGCAGGGATGGGACAGTCCCATTCCTGATTCTAGGCATGGGTCCATCCCATCCCTTTTTTTTTTTTTGTGTGTGTGTTTGTTTGATTGAGAGACATGGCTATAGGGATCAAAGACATATGACACATGGGGCCCATTTGTCATCCTCTCTAGGCGTCTTCTACCCCTGCGCTCGGCTCCCAAACGCGCCCCGCACCCAGCTTCCTCTTCGGCGGTGGTCCGCCTCGCCCTCGGCTCCCGGTGGTGAGCCTCTCCGCCACCTCCTCCATCAGTGAAGGGGCAAAGCGCAAAACTGTTGAATCTTATCCATCCAAAAAAATCCTCAACATTATCCTCCCGTCACTTTCCTCTCGCCGGTTCCCGTCTGCTCCAACCAGCTCTCCCTCCCGTCGCTCGGCGCCCGGCTCTACCACCGCCAGCCTCTCCCTCCAACTGGCTACTCCTCCGGCTGCTTCCTCTCGCGGCGGCGCAGCCCCGCCTGGCCTTCTTCTCGGAGCGGCGGCGCAGCCCCGCCCAGGCGCCTCCTCCCGCGGCAGCGCGGGCTCGCGCGGCCGCCTTCTCCCGCGGCGGATCTGCGCCTCTCCAGGGTGGAACCACGCCATGCGCCGCCTCCTCCTAGCCACTCTCGCCATGGCGCCACCGGAGCCTCGTCGCCTCGTCCCGCCGGCTGGGCCGTATCCATACTGCTGATACGTATCAGGAATGGAGTTTCTCGTGCCGAAACGGTGGCAGGTGACTGATACGGGAGGGATACGTATCGCTCGCGTATCCTGCGTGTATCGGACATGGAAACGTATCCGATACGCCAAACGGCACCAGAGTGACGTTTCCATGTAATGTAGACGGCCGCGACAGGCAGCTGCAGTAGAGACGAGATGAACAAAAGCAGATGTAGGCGTCCCATCCACCATGACTTGCGACATGGCCAGAAAATAGAGGATTTCCCCTGGGGAAAATTTTGGATCGTAGGTGAGATCAATCTAATCCTAACCCGAATCCTTGATGTGATTCCATATTATTAACCTTGGGGACTTCAAGTGATAACAAGTCCATAGGATTTGGTATATAGGCGGATAATATGGGCCACATTTAACAAATACATCATTATAACATGTACCGTTTGATTAAAACTATTTATTCTTGGAAGATATATTGAATGAGGTGGACGGCATTACGTGATGAACTATATTTAAAGACTAATTCACTGTGGCTTACAAAAAGTAAAAAGTGGTACTTTAACATGAATCAACATTCAAATTGGTCATCAATTTCCAAAGAAGCGTAGTGAATGCATGAAATATTGAAGTATCAAACTGATCAATCCTTCGTCTGAGGATACTTGACATAGCAAGGCTAGACAATTTTGGACTTACGTATATAATAAGGAAGAAAATGTTAATTGGCATGTTTTGGTTTGGATTTTCCCTTTGATGGTGCTCTGTATTATACTTGACTTTATATCAAGTAATATGTATCAGAAAACAAATAAAAGCATAGGAAATTAAAAAGCACATAAGGTAGTGTTCTGAACAACAATGGGTGGGAGTCTCTAAGATGGCACCATGAAGCAATTATAATTAATTGAGCCTAAGCTACAATGAATTCAGTAAGAGTAATACTCGCAAGAAGTGATACTTGAAGTATGCTCTAACTGTTTTTTCCACACATGCAGCATAACTTGATATTCTATTGCTATAGTTTCAGGATGCACTTAACCTACTGAGTACAGCATCTGCCATGGTAAACCAAGTATGGAATTTACTAGTCTAGATTGAATGATGGAATACAAAGAGGTGGTTCCAATAGCACTAAGGGTGTTCTCTTTAGAAAAGTAAAACTGTAAAATTGCATTTCAAGGGCGTCCACTTTATAAAAGTAAAACTGAAAAATTGCTATTCAAGTCAATACCTTGCAAAGACACTCATGGTATATCCTACCGAAATTTAATTAGCAAGTGTTTGTAAGAAACTAGGTACATTTTTGACTAAATAATGGGACTAACCCGAAATTGAAACATCAATGAATAAAAAGAAAAAAAGAAACTAACTTCTGAGGGAAATATGCACACATAAGTTCTACATAAATTGCATGAATAAATGCATTACCTGCAAAAAACCCAAAATCTTCTCAAACCAAATGGAGTGTGATTCTGCAAATCTTTCATTGCTGCACTCTTGGAAAGTTACACCGAGAAAGCTGGTACCCAACCAACAACTGTATGTCTAAAAAAATTCAAACAGAAAGGACATAGCTATAGGTCAACAGCAAAAGGACAATATGCAACTAAATGAAGTTTAAGCAATATAAACTGTATTACCTTAGCAAGAGACAAGTGAAAAGTAGAAACATATATTTGCAATTCTAGTGATTTAGCAACCACTATCTGAGATGCACTATATAAGTAGTAAGATAACATAAATGCTTCGCATCCATGATAAGTTGAGAACAACTAATTTCACATTTTCACTACCATGCAGATGAAACTCATGTGAAGAACTGAAGACTCAAATTAATTAACTCACGCAGATATATAAACTTAAATTCCAACTGACTGAAATTTATGACCATGGTATTTAAACTACTTCCATCACACATCACATGATCCTAGGGGATTTTTTTTCTACAGACAATTACCAGACATTATCCCATATCATTGGAAGCAGAGACAGATTTCACCCCCAAAAATGTACTCCTAGTGTGGTTTATATAGACGGAAGGCGGAGGGATCAAAGGACCACAATACCGAGCTGCTCTCCACCAGCGCTACGACGCGCTCGACCCAGGCATCCACGGCAGCGCGCCACGCCTCGGCCAGCTTGGGGTCCGCCAGCGGGCGGTCAGGGAGATCCTCCGTGAGCAGGCTGTGCGTGCGCACCGCCTCAAGGACGGAGGCGACCTCCGCCGGCGGGAGCTCGCCGCCACCAGGCTGCGGCAGGCGCTCGGCGACCACTGCGCGGAGCAGCCGCGGCTTCAGCCACGGGTCATTGAAGTCGGCCAGGACGCCGGCAGTGGCGCCGGCCATCGGGGCCTCTGGTGTGGTGGATTATGGGCAGAACCTCCGTCGGAGCGTGCTGCGCGCCTCGCTGCTGTGATTCTCTATGCGTGAAGCCGAGGGAGCGGACCGGGGCCGTGGGGGTAGGGAGCCGCAGAGCAGGTGGACGGGGCGGGCCAGCAAGGCGGGGAGCTGGCGACGGAGACGGGAGGGCGAGCAGCCGGCGCGGTCGCGCAGGGCACAGGCGCAATCGTGGCCTCGCCGAGTCGAGCGCGAGCAGGCGGGCGGCTGCCGGCTCTGAGAGGGGGATCTGAGTCGAGAGCGGGCTGCTGCCGGCAGGAGGGCGAACTGGATGACTTTGTGGCCCATGGTTACTTAGGGTTTGGTGTTATATTGGGCCAGGCCTAATTTAGTTGATGGTTCTTTGGACCAGTTCGGTTACTTTTGAGTTATTTTAGTTATTATTTGTAGTGTAAACCGAAAATTCTTCGGTTATTTCGGTTATCTCTAAGTTGAAACCGAACTTAATATCGATTCTTTCGGTTTCGGCTAGTTCGGTTCAGTTTTTCGGTTTTAGGTTATTTTTGCCCACCCCTATGAAGCAAAGCCGTTTGTGAGCACGCCTTGAGAAAGCCAGACGCTCAAGTTGGCGGCGGATTTAAGCGAGAAGGCTAGGCAATGGGTCTGCTAGGTTTAGAATAGAACTGCATGTTGTTAGGCTGTTCATGGGCTTGCTCCTTTGTTGGGACAGTAGTAGTAGCTTGGGGCCTTGAGGACGTTTGCTTTAGACTATATAAGGTTGTTGGAACCCCATTCCTCGTTCCAGGGACATTGTTCCCATCGATCATTCCAAAATTTCCAAGAACTTGTTCCATCATTGATTGGGACCAAACTAGCATGTATACCCTCCTTCGTTCCATGTTTTTAAAAGTGTCGTACCCCATCCCTCGTTCCCATCGTTCGAGAAGCCTAGTTACTAAGATTGTAGCAGGCGTCCCAGTCTTTCGGAAGGGTGCGGAGAGTGGGACGGCGTCCATTGCTGGTCGGTGATTCTCCTTCTCGGTTCTTTTGGTGTGGTTCTAGTTCTGACCGGACTAACCGAATAGCATGGGAGCGGTCAAGCGGTTTGACCACTCGGGGTGGACGGGGGGGGAGGGGGGTAGGACTGAGTGGCGAGTGCCACCCCGACGCCCGAGCAACGTCGTGGTTACGGGACTGAGTAGAGTGCCGCGGGGACGGGAGAAACCGGAGAGCCTCCGCTCGGAGGAGGGAGCGGGCGCGCCGAGTGCAGGAGTAGGAGTGGCAAGCGAGGTCAGGGAGATAGAGCGTGGGGGCGACGGGTGGCTAAGAGGTGGGTGCGGGGCGAGTTGCTACATCGGCGTCAGTTGGACCTCTAGATGGAGGGCAGGGGTGGGTGAGAGGGTTATATAGTTAGGGTTTGGGGTGTTATTGGGCCAGGCCTGATTTTGTGAATGGGCACGGCTTGTGGGAGAGGGTGAGCGCCGCGACTACTCGAGGTGGACACGATGGGAGTAAGCAAAGCGTCGGCACTGCACGGGAGGGGAGAGTAGGAGTGAGCGGCGAGTGCCACCGCGATGCCCGAGCAACGTCACCGATACAAGACTGAGTAGAGCGCTGCGGGGGCGGGAGCAACCGGAGAGCCTCCGCTCGGAGGAGGAAACGGGCCGCACCGGGTGTAGGAGCAGGAGCGACAAGTGAGGTCGGGGAGATAGGGGCGTGGGGGCGACGGGTGGCTAAGCGGTGGGTGCGGGGCGAGTTTCTGCGTCGGTTTCAATTGGACCTCTGGAGGGCCGGGGTGGGCGAGAGTGTTATATAGTTAGGGTTTGGGGTGTTTTTGGGCCAGGCCTGATTTTGTGAATGGGCCTCTTTATTCTTTCGGTCATTCCGTTTATTAGAAGCCTAGAATCGAAATTCACTTGTTTATTTTGGTTATCTCAATTCTAGAACCGAATTTAACATCAATTTTCTCGGTTTCGGTTCCGGTTATATCGTTTCGGTTCCTCAGTTTCGGTTAAATTATGCCCAACTCTGTCGTTTGGGGAAACGTTTTAGGGTTACCACCGCATCGGTTGGTAGGAAACAAGGCAACGTACTCTGTGCAAACTTGGCCCTTGGTCCAACCGTGCAAACAAGTGAACAACCATTCCTAGACGCACGATAAACATTGAGCGGTTGCACCATCTGATGGATGGAAATTTGCAGATTAACGCTCGCAACTGCATATACTTTTACAATACGCTGCCGTGTTCGGTGTATCGCGTCCCAGTTCGGCGCTGCCGTTCTGCCTCGCCTGACGTCCCAAGTCATTCCTCTCGCTCCCCTTGCTTCGTCCTCCATTATGGTCATGGTTGACGCACATGATAGTTCATCCACATGTTTTGCCTGCCGAGGTCCCCGACGTTACCATACCCAAGTTGCAGCAACGCCATGCCTGCCATGGTTTAGCCTATTGAGGGTTCAATGCTGATTTATGTGTTGTAATGTACAGAATTTGAGATCTCTAATAGAATACCTTTACCTGTTGCTGCTGCCATGATTTTCTTGATGCAGGTAAGAAGTAGTAACTGATTGGTTTCCTTCTCCCTCTAAACCTTTAAGTCATTCTGCATTTTTTACATCTGATCCGAGGATCCGAGCTTTGGGTTGTCTTCCTCTACCAATGTAGTAATGTACAGATACTCTCCTTGAATCAATCCACATAAGCTAAAAAGCACAAGCTACAGCAGCCAGGATGTCGCCGAATTGTGTTGTGAGCCGTAAAATCACTCAAGCGGCGGGAGAAGTCCAACAATTATTTTTTGGTTCAAGTGTCAAAACCGAAACGCAAGATTGTTTTCTAGTTCTACCGTCAAAACTAGAGGTTGGTTGCCGGTACCCCAAAACAGAAGCTATATATATATATACTAGGAGAAGGCCTGTGCTTTGCAACGGCGATCCGATTTGTGATGTTGTCCTATCTACTCTATTCTATTTTCGTACCGGCGTTGCTAGCCGTGTACAGAGGTGCGGAGGGCCCGGTATTGCCTGTTAGGAATTCCTGCCTGGTATGACCGCGCCATACGTAAACCCATCAAAATTTCTTATACATTCCTACATATCCGCCTCCCCTACCCCCGCCGCATACGTTCTTGCGGGGTTTTTAACTATTGTCATCTATCTTTATGGATGACATCTCTCCGTTTGTCATATTTACTTTAGTCTTTACATATATGCTATAGAAGAGATATTTGCTCTATATATTTGTCCATTTTTTCTAGGTGGCATGCCACGTCGACGCACCATCATGGATGCTGCTCAAGGCTGCCCTGCCAAATGACCAGCTTGCCCCTCTCCCTCAACCGAGATCAAGCAGCCTCCTTCCACTGGCCACCTCCCTTGGTGCCCTCCTCTGCTCTTACTTCACCTGCCTTCTATCCGCCCGCACAGCAGCTCCACAACACTTCTTTCATGGCACCACCTCCCTGCCCTTCATCTCCACCGTGAGCATGCGACAGCAGCCTCACCGGCTGTAAGGGAAATGGCATCATGTGCTATATTTCTATGGTTGTGTTTTGGTGATTGATTGACAACCAACACTTGGACTAATGAACTTGTCTAGATGCACATTCATAGGTATTTAGGTCCAAAGGACTATTGATCGGACCAAGTATTTCCGAGGAAGTAAAGAAGTGAAGGTTTTGGAAGATACACAGACCGGAAAGTGTTGATGGCACTTAAAAACGTCAAACCTTATACTGCGAGCGCACAATATCGGAGTAGCTTTTCCTCAGGATGAGTATCTTGGGTTTTGTCAATCCGTAGATAATTATGTTTAAGCTATAATTAATCTAATATTAACTTAATTGCTAACTAATTCTAATAGATCTAAACAAGCTTAAAGATAGCAAAGAACTATTCTAATTATACTCTAATTACGGCCTAATCTATAACATAAAATGATAGAACAAGTATTAAACTATAAAGGGAGATAGATATGATATAAACATAGCGAAAGGATCTACGAGAGATATGAGACAAACAACTTATAAACTAAGAAACACATTGAAACTATATCTAATCATAAGACAAAGATTAAACATAATCATGAATGTCAAAGGGGCTTGCTCGAACCTTTTTTCAGCTCTACTATCATAGTAACCAGGTAATCGACGAACTAGCAAACCCAAACCATCTCTAAGCATGAGCAGATTCAATCAACTAGTTAAAGTAAAAAGATCCACTAAAAGAACATGAAAGCGCTTAAATTCTGGCTAGTCAACATGTTGGTATTAAGCATTGTAAAACTATAGATCATAAACCATGCATAAACAAGAAGCTAAGTCTAAAAGACAAATTTTATTTATCAAATCTCCAAGGTTTCATCAAAGTAATATAAGAAGTACAAAAAAATTACTTGAGATACATCATAATCTTTGAAGCATAGTCGTCGAAATCAACTAGACGAAGAACATGTCGAAAGATGAACTCGAAAAGCCCTCGGAAAGGCCTAGGTCGGCCGACCCCCCGACTTTCTGCCTCCTCTCGCTTCCTCGTTTCGCTGAGATCCCCTTCTCGCCGAGTTGAACGCCTTTGGACCCCAAACTCTGCCCTATACACTCAACTTACAATGAATTGGCGGTGAACAATGATGCCTCTCCCCATTGGGAGGCTCTCTATTTATACCTCGGAGGGTGTCCTATACATGGAAACTAATAGGTCGGTTCTAAGAGTCCTAAAACACCTAAAAGACCTATTTCTAGGTATATACAAGTATCTAGAAGAGTTTTGGGCGTCCATATACTCCTTTCCTTGTTCAAGAAGTCCTTGTCTTCCCCGAAATCCACCTTTCCATATTCTGCGGCCTGTAGTATTTCGACCGTAACTCTCTCATCCGAAGTCCAAATAAGGCAAACTTGGATTCTAAATTATAGAGCTCGAATATATCTATAGCTTTGGTATTCAAACTTTCTTCATTTGACGTTGTTAAGGTCTCCGAAATCGGCTGACAAGTTGCTGCTGTCATGAATTCCGAGAATATTTCAGGATTTGGCTCTTCAAGCAATCTTTATCTTCTAGAACTTTCTTGATATTGGGGTTTAATCTTCAATTGGGCTTCAATTAGCTCTTTATTCCAGATCTTACTCTTTTATTAGCATAAATCCTTTGTTTGAGAAATCTTCAATATTATCATATTTTTATCTATTTTTCTGCAAAAATCAATATTGCACAAAAACAAAAAGTATTCTAAAAAACGGGGTTATTTGTTAGCGAAATAAGACTAAATCATAAGATTAACTCTTAAAAAGACATAAAATTATATAAAAAATAGAGCATAATTTTAGTCAAAATCTTGCGTCAACAGAAGGTACGGTCTAGAAGACCGTCAAAGGAGCGTACCAAATATTCCGCAGGCACCAAACCTTCGGACAGGCAGTACCGTCCTAAGTAACTCGAGGGCGTGCACTTAGAAAGGAAATCATGATTCAATAGACCGGATGGTACGGTCTCTATAGAGCGTACCATGTCACGGACTAAAGTACAGTGACATGGGATTTTAGTAACCGTTGGGAAAGTAAACGGACCGGATCGTTCGGTCTACGAAAAATGACCGGAGCGGATAGTACGGTCTACACTGCATCAGCAGCATGTTGGAGCAACAGTTAGTTTGAGTTTGGGGGCTATATAAGCCACCCTACTCGATCATTTGAGAAAAGTTGAAGCTACTGAGGACCACAACAAGTATAAAGGTGTATTCCAAGCATATCTACCACTCCAACCACCATATGAGAGCTTAGAGCAACATCCAACCTAGGTTAGAGCTTAGAGAAAGCGAGTTTGCGAGCTCCTCTTGAGTGTAGCTCCTGCGTGAGCTAGAGAGAAGTCTTGGCTGTGGTCAAGCCACATTGTACTCGTTGCTAGACCCTCATGGCGGTGACACCTTGTGTGGGGATGAGGAGACCCTACAAACTCCGTAGTGAAAAATCCGGCGTCTTGTGATCGAGAGAGACGGTGGCACTGGCTAAGCCTTGGTGGCTTGGTGGCACTTAGCCTTTGCTCGTCGTAAGCCATTTGGTGGCGAGCGCAAGACGATGATCGGAAGAGTCTTGGTGCTTGGCTCGGATATTACCTTTGGTGGCGAGCCCGTGGGCGTAGCCCTTTATGGTGAACCATGTTAAATCTCTGTGTCTCCCTGAGAATTTGCATCCCCTTGCCCTTACCTCTTTACTTACCGCATTTACTTGCTTGTGTGCCTTTAGTTTTCCTAATTAGTTTGATTAGGTTTGGCTCTAGGTTGCAAGTGTTTTGGGTAAGTTAGAGAGCGCATAGATAAACCTTAAAGTTAACTAGCATGTGTAGGACGCGGTAGGCTTATCTTTATGCACTATAAAGCCCTAGATTTTAGAAGAGTGATTAGCAACCCAATTCACCTCCTCCCCCACTTGGTCGGATACCCCGTCACATTCTTTACACTGGCGCTGCTCCTTCTTGCGCTTCAGCTCTTCAAGCAGGTAGCCATAGTCCCTCCCCTTCCCCAACTCCTTCACAATCCCTCAGCTCCTCCACCTACTACTTGAGTAGCAAGCAACAACAACTCCCCATGGCGCAGCAACAACATCAGGAACCACAGCGCCCCAGCCTTGCCTGCTCACTCGCTGCTCCCACATTGGCCGGCGGCCGGCCGGCGTGACGACACTCGATGCCCTTGGCCCATGCCCCGTCCACCCGATAGAGCTCACTGTTGACAATACTTAAGCATGGCAAATCTTATACTGTAAGTGACAGTATCGTATGTAGTTTTTCTCTAAAATGAGTGTCGTGGGTTTTGTCAATCCGAGGAACGAACTAGTATACTTTAATTAACAAGAGATTAAGCTAAACTAAAGGTAAAAAGATAGCCTAATCTACATCTAAACCAATCCTTAATCTAAACCAGTCCTTAGCCTAATTAAATAGGAACTATACTATATAAACATAAGATAAACAATTAGAACATAACTAGAGCACTAATTAAAGGGTATTAACTAGCTCTCTAATCAAGGTCTAATTGGATCCAAAGCATATGCGATATAAGGTTGCTATTTCAACAATAGAGTAGCAAAATATCTAGCAGCACAAGGTAAACAAGCATGTTCAAGCATATCAATCATAGCACGATTAAATCAAGATCAACCAATCTAATTCCTTAGATCGAGTTTAACCTTTTCCCAGGCTCTACTGTCACTGGTAATCAGGTAATCGACGAGAAACTCTCAATAGGCATACATAACTAGAGAACGCGCTTCTAATTACTTCATATAGTCTAATAACATAATTAGAGCAACTAGAACTTCTAATCACCATGATCACAAGAACTAGAAACACAACTATATCATTAGTAAACTAGATCAGAGATCAAGATCGGTAGATAAACATAACCTTCGAAGACATGAACTAATTAACAAGCATCTAGATCTAAATCTAATTAGAACTAGAACTAGCATAACTAGAACAAGAACATGATAATTATACAAGAACAATACTTGATTAATAAACTGTATCAAGATTACATCCATGATCATACCTTCCCTCGTTGATACAATTGAACCTCTAGAGCTAGAGCTAGGTAATTAGAACGCCGTGCAAGACTTCTAATCACCTCCAGAAACTAGAAGAACTTCTAATCCTAGACTAGAATCTCGACCCTCTACTCTCTTCCAGTTGTGATCCCTCTTGTCGCCGTCTTCTCGCCTCGATAATGAATTGGATGGTTTGTCCCGATGCCTAGGCTCGCTATTTATACCCTGGAGATGACGTGGTAGAAAATGCAAGTCGAACTGCCTTCGGGAGTCCCTGGGTCGGCCGACCAGGGGGGTCTGGGTCGGCCGACCCGGACTCTCCTGACGTCCAATGTAGGACCGAAACGTGCGACTAGAGGGGGGGTGAATAGGAGCGCTTGAAAAACTCAAACTCAAACCCCCAAAGTGCGCTCTCACGAAAACACACGCACAACCGATACCGTCCACTGAACAGATACGTATCGGGTGCAAAGCGGAAGCACAAGCTACACTAACCAAGCCGAGACACTATGTCTAAACGAACACGCACAAAAAGAACGCCCTTGGCAAAGAGACACTCACTTAGCCACTTCACACCTAAGTGCGTCTCACTGAAAAATAGTGAGCGATGAGTATGGGCTAGCGGTGAATGACACGCTACCAAGAACAAAACAAAAACGACCGACTCACGCTAACTAGGTCACACAAAGCTCCTACTTAGTGTGCAAAATTGCGTAGTAGAAAACTACCGACCCTAGGACACACTACAACCTAAAGCACTAAGTACCAAGGAAAAACAAGAAAAAGAACGACAAAACAACCTGAAAACCAGAGCAAAAACTGCAGCAAGGATAGAGCACAAGCGAGCAAAAGAAGGCAGCGAGAGATCGGACAACCAGACAAACAAACGCACAAGCTAATCAGCTCAATACCTGACCGGACAGTCAAGTCTTGGGCAGCAGACCTGACCGGACAAACAAGGAAGAGGAAAAACACACGCAGCAGAGAAGAAAAGAACGGACCGGACAATCAGGTCGGCAAGATCGGACAAAAGAACTGCCAAAACAACCTGAGAGAAGAGCTACGCAGCAGAAAAAGAAAGCATACCGGACAGTCAGGTTTGAGGGGTTCGGACAAAAGACTGAGAGAAGAGCTACGCAGCAGAAAAAGAAAGCATACCGGACAGTCAGGTTTGAGGGGTTCGGACAAAAGACCTGACTGTCCTGTCCACACCCCGCAAACGCGCAAAACAGAAACCTGAAAACTGCACGCAGGCACTGCAAAAACCGAACCAAAACCGGGTCAAATCTCAACGAAACTTCACGAAAATTTGCATGGGTGATCCTAAGGACCTTCCCTAGCAAACCCCAAAAGATCCACTTGAAAAGATCAAGGGTTGCATGGAAATTGCAGATCTCGTGAGGTAGGTGAGTTGAACCCGAAAAACCTGAAACGTCAAGAACGGCCCTTGCTCGTGGTTGGCTGATTTTAGCACTTGGCTAGTGTGATGCACCACATCCTAGTAAGGAAAAATACCGGCAAAAGAAAAGTCTCATCCTTGGACAACGCAAAACAAGCCAAAATCCAAGAAACGGGACCAAAAACGAGACTAGAAAGGGGGCAAAGAGGGAGGGACGAGATTGCTGCTCAAGACATGGAATTTCTCAACAAGGAACCTTGAATTAATCACGAAATTCAGGTTACAAGAGTTCTCTATAGCCTACCTCCCTTCATCCTCCCACTAATGACAAGATTAGACCAAACTAGGCACTCATCTCCTAGCTAATCACCTCTGTTTGTTCTCTTTGGACCTTGGCTGCTAGGGTTAGGAAATCCTAAGGTTTGAAGCTACCAAGATCAGCTCCAAGGGAGCCTCTCAAGTCTATTTATACCCTAGGCCCTAAACGATACAATTACATTAAGACCCCTACTCTAAAAATGCCCGGAGGGGCCCAAACCGAAAAGATACAATCGGACGACTACGATGACGGCTTGATCTTCTTCTTCTCCACGTCTCGCTTGGATGTGCGCCACGTAGCCAGTAGTCCGAAAGCTTCCTCCTGTTTTGAAGTTAGAAACCGGGTCTGCGGGCTTTCTAGGCCGGGTCTTGGCCCAATCTCCTATCTTGGCGAGTCGGAGCCCAACCCACCAAGTCATCTGAATTTGGGTGGCGGTTTTGAGCTGAAACCGCCAAAGCCTCCCTCGCACGCCTTCGCGCCATGCACTCGGATTGGAGCACCACAGTGACACCCCGGCTTCTCCAGTCCATCGGAGTTGCCTCGCGGTCCATCGGAGGGCTTACACCACCGTTGCCGAACCGCCCCTCCGTGTACCGAGCTTCCATGGCCGACCGACGCCGTGTATTGCCTCCGGTCCATTGGAGGGCTTTTGCCTCAGTCAATCGAGGTCTTCGTCATCCTCTACCTCCAGTCCATCGGAGGGCCTCCAATCCATCGGAGGGCTTGAGCTCGTTGACAATCACTCATCACACCAGGAGAGCAATGAGGCCGGTCTATTGGCTCTCATCCAATTCTTTCCATATTTTGTGGGGTAGTTCCTTGGTGCTTAAGTAATGTTTGTGCGGGGTCTTCACGGACTTTTGGGCTTCTAGTCTTTGATAAATTTTGATAATTATATTAAATAATTGTTTTTAATTTCCAATAGCTCTTGACACCTTTTTGAAGCTTCTAATTAGAAAACCATGATTGATACACAGGGTGAATCAACCAAGCCTTCCTTGATCATCATCTTAAAGGAATGTTGTTTTTAGAGGACATTTCTTACTCGATGTAGATCTTTGTGAATTTCGTGAAAAATAGGCCAAAAACCTGTAAAAATCAAATATAGCACATTTCTAAGACAATGTTGCAAAATCCACAATATTCGGTGATAAATGTTAGTAAAAGATACAGTTGACGCTTGAAATCAATGAAAAACTATGTAAAATGATACAAAATATTCGTACATAAGCAGCGTCAATAACATCCCTACTCTTAAACCATGCTCGTCCTTGAGTCAGTCAAATTTTATAAAAATGTTAACTCGTAATCTAACATCAAATAATCAAACATAATTTAAACTCTCAAATTTCTCATATTTTCGACTACCAAATCGTACAGATAGATAGATATTCATGTAAACATATCCTACAATATATATATATAAAGAAATCAAATTCATTAATAACAAATCTGCTTGTTTATTCAAATAAAATTTTTTAAAAAGGATCAAGTATCAAAGATTAAAATATTTAAGACCCAAGAATTACTCTCATCTTTCCAGACTCTTAATATATGTGTGAAAAAATAAACCTGAACCATAAGAATATATAAGTGTAGGCTTATCTGGAGCTTGGTAAGAATCCTAATCAAAATTTAAACTCAATATATTATCAAACTAAGAAAAGAATCTACTGGAATTATTGAGACTTCTCAAAAAGATCATGGAAATGATAATGTTTGGAGAAAAAGAAGAAATATATATATATATAGAAAAGTGGACATATGCAAATAAACTATGGATCTCAAGGCACAAATTAAATCCCTGCTATCGGATTGCATATGATTGGAAAATCTTCTAGAGTATTTCTAATAAGTTAACACCATGAATATAGGAAATCAATGAGGAGCAAAATATTTATATATATATATATATATATTGTTTAGACAACTAATTCTACTTTGACCACTTGGCCATTTTTTTAGACATATGGGGCGTCCATATCCCTTTCTTTTTTTTTACTTTGCCTCCTCAAGATCCTAAAAATATAGCGATAATACTCATCCTTGAGTATTTTTTATAGTGATAACGGGGGAAAAACACTTATACAAAAAGAATTCTTTCATACTCCAGAAAATTAATAGGTTGTGGCAATGGAAGATATATGAGATGATATTTTTGGTTTAAGGATGGATATCCAGCAAAGTTTGCAATTTCTCCAATATAGAGAGTTTACAATGCATGGATAAAAGGCTAGCAAATGAAAAGATAAACAAATTTTGAATGACCAGCTTTGAAGTCTCAAACCCTAGATTCAAATTTTAATCCAACTCAATTGAGAATTAAATTTGATCTAATTATAGTTTCAAAAATAAAGCTCTAATAGGTAGGGTTTTTATAAAATAATTATAAGAAATTTGATCATAAAGTTGATAGCTCAAAAATAAAAATTAAAGAGATTCATTATGACAAAAATAAAATCAAAACATGACTAACATGTGGGTCTTTATGAAATATCATATTTACTATATAAATGTTAATCATAGTTCAATTAAATTGCATTAATGAGAGCATAAATTTAGTTCAATTAATGACATCATATTACAAAAAACAAACATTTTATTTTATTTCAACAAAGGGAAATACATGACCATGAACTCTCAAAATAAAATAAAAGCACTCATAATTATACATAAAAAGATAAAAAAATATAAAAAAACTAAAATACATGATAGAAATAAAAGGAAATAAAAAAACTGAAAATACAAAAACAAACCAATAGCCTTCACTGTTGATGCCTCTGGTGCCATAGCCTCAGATTATGCAGCTGCAGTTCTATAGTCTGTGTGTTATGCTCGAACTGTTTGGTGTTTGTTGTAATCTGATCAATGATCTGATAGTTCTTTGTAGTCATGTATTCTATGTCATAGAATGCTTGCTGAGGCATATTCTGAGCTGAAATAAATCCAGACGCATGAAATCTAGCACTCCTTGGAACAAAAGCTTGAGACGGGGGTAATGGTGCTGAGGGGTGGAACACTGGGGCAGTAGTAGGATCAAAAGAGCTAACTGGCCTTGGATTAAACACAGGCGTATAAGATAATGATTCTCCTCTAAATTCTTCACCCGTAAAATGCTGACTTGGTTGTGCAGATGGTGTCTCCCAGGCACCCCATCCAGATGATGGCGGTTGTTGACTCGATTCCCCTTCCCCAGTCATAAATTTTTCTAACCAATCAGTTCTCCCTTGTGCAAATAAAGCAAGTCTAGGACTAGGGATCCTGAATTTGGTCTTACTAACAAAGAAACCAGAATTTTTATTCCCATAAATATACTTTGCTTTCCTCAGGGAATTTTCATTAATATTAGCCGGTAACTTTGTTTGACTTGGATTGAACACTAAATTTGGGTTCAAGGTTGAAGCAATGATAGTGAGATAATGCCCATACCCAAGCAATCCAGTATTTCTATTCCTCTGAATAATCCAATGATTGACCATGGAATAAATTGGATTAATTCTCATAGGCTGACAAAGTACAATATAAAGCCATTTCAATTCTGCATTTTACACATTTGTATCATCTAGCCTTTCTAAGACTCTGACAGTCATGAACCTATGAATGATTCTAATTATGAGATTGACTATTCTCATTCTTTCCTTCGAAGAGTTCTCAGCAATTTGTAACCAAAAATTTTCTAAGACTTCTTGGTTAACTTCAATAGTGTCAAGCGTATTCTCCCAAAATTCCAACAAAGAACCAATCATACCAAAGGTTATTTCGACCCAGTCCTCTTTTAATCTAAATCTTAGGGTATGGTTTGAATCAGAGGAACTGACTATATCCATGGTGGTCATAATCTCTAGTGCTATATCCCTTTGATATGTAGCACTAATATGAATAAAATTGCTCCAGCCCAAATGTTTGAAAGCTTTTTCTATGCTTGGAGTAAAATCTAGATGGCCCAAGAAATCAAAGTCTTGATCAAAATTGGAGGTTGTGCGGTTCTGGCAGCTGTTATACCTCTATTCTTCAAGATTTGTCTGGAGTGAGAATCCTTATGGCGTGAACTTGCACTGGTCTTCATCAACATTCATGGGTTGAGGGGATTGCTCTTGAGCTCGGGTAGAATAACGAGTCCTCCTTCTTGACGGCTCCAAAACTTCATCAATGTTGACGGCGAAACGGGAAGAACACCCATGTAGGCCTTGATCATGACGAAAGCTTCGATCGGAGTCGGAACTCCCTATCTCGGAGACAGAGTATTTCCTTGGTGTAGACCTTGATGAACCTTTCTCCTCTTGAGAAGAGTTTCCTGTAGATGAGGTACCCTTTTGAAAGTCTTCTGGAAGAACTTCTTCATCTTCCTCTCAATTTTTCCTTTCAAATCTACTACTCTTCTCCTCCTCGTGGGTGTTTCTGGTTTGCCGGTGGTTGTGTTGGTGATGAAACGTAGTAGGATTGGCTTCTAATTTATAGGCAAAGAGGTGGCTCAAAGGGGAGGGTGATCTGGTGAAGGGCTGCCTGGGGTCGACCGACCCAGGGGGTGTCTGGTTGGCCGAGCCAAGTGCCTTCTGGCCCTGCTCGCGTCCAAACTTCACCTATAAGCTACCTCTAGGATTCCTGACGAAAATGGATGGCTTCCACAGCAAGATTGTCGACATGCATGCAGGTTTTGACAGAAAAACAATCAAAGGTTTAAAGTTTGTCTCTTTGGATGCTAGCCATTTGATTCTTTCCTACCAAACTTTTAATAATTGCCCATGTCCTAGTGTTTGCTGGTTATATTATACCAAAAGAGGATCCTATGTTGTCTAAATTAACCTTTCTTTATTAGAAAGTTGATTATCTTCACTAATTCTATGTCCTTAATTTGCTATTATGCAATATATTTATTAATATGCCTATTATAGTAGGTTTTAAACATTCAATGTTTATATCACTCAGCATAAATTTTAATTTTTAAGATAGTTTTTATATGCTAATCCTAAAACCTATGTTTTATTTTGCATAAAACTAATGTTTGGTTATTCAACCAAATTAATTTCGGAACAAAGATAAGCAACTCAATTCATGAATTGAATTGAATATACTCATTTTATTTCTTTAGTGTGGCTTAGGTATACGCCTAGTTTTTGAATAAATTAGAGAGAAAATTTTGAGATCATATAATAATTTAGAGATTAAAACCTAAGAAAAATGTCTCTCATTTTATTTTATAAACCTCTTCGAAAATCGAATCGAATTCAAAAACCGACAAAGGCTTCGTAAAAATTTTCAAAATTTTAGACAGCTACGTAGGTGAGAGTAGCCATCTACTGTAAAGATTCAAAATTAAATTTTAACTAAACAAAATCCTTCTTTAATTTTGACCATGGTTCACTTTAACACTTAGAATTTTTTAAACTAAAAACTATTTCTTAGAAAAGCTAAAAACTAAAACTAAATAAAA
Organism: Paspalum notatum; assembly: GCA_022530915.1. Classification (NCBI taxonomy): domain Eukaryota; kingdom Viridiplantae; phylum Streptophyta; class Magnoliopsida; order Poales; family Poaceae; genus Paspalum; species Paspalum notatum. Next base: position 20,777,472 of record CM039686.1, read on the forward strand.
CATTCTAAAAATACCTGGGTTACCTCCCATAAGCGCTTGAGATAAGTCCTTCAGCCCGAATTCTTCTTCGTTTGGGCGCCCACCAACGTTCCATATGGACATTGCAGATGAGTCTTCGTCTTCAAGCTTCGTCCCCTTCAATGGCTTGGCACACCACGAATCTTGGAGGGAACTTGAACGAGCTTGATTCTCCATTGATGTTGAACTTGATCATCCCTTCTCCCATATTGATGTTGGCTTGAGCTGTTGAGAAAAGGTCTTCCAAGTATCAATGGTGATCTTGTGCTTCCTTCCATCTTCAGAATAACGAAGTCAACTGGTACAAGATTTGCTCCAATCTTGACTGGCACATTCTCAGCTACTCCTTCTGGATATCTGACTGAGTGATCTGCTAGCTCTAGACACATGGAAGTAGGCCAAGCTTTAGCAGCTTCGGCTTGTCAAATACTGACTTAGGCATGACACTTACACTTGCTCCGAGATCACAAAGAGCCTTGTCAATGTTGAGTGCACCAATAGAACACGGGATAGTGGGACATCCTGGATCTGCTTTCTTCTGTAAAGGAGTATCCATGATAGCTGCGCTACACTCAGTCATCAACTTCACACACTCAGATGGCATCTCCCTCTTGTTAGCTAGAATATCTTTGAAGTACTTGGCATAAGTGGGAACTTGAAGTGCATCTAGTAGTGGCATATGAATATAAAGCTGCTTGATCACTTCAAGAAACTTACTGAAATGCTCATCTGTTTTGTTCACTCGAACCCTGCTCTTCTTCGGTAGTATCCTTGTGTCTTCCACTGTCACTTCAGATTCGTCTTCACTCCGTGCTTCGACTTCCACTGAACTGGCAAGTCTTGTAGGCACTTCTGGATCTCTTGTCTTTCTTCCAGATCTGGTAGTGACTGCTTTAAGAGACTCTTTAGGCAGTAGTTGTCCAGGCAACTTTCCTTCGTTCTTGCTCGGGAGATGTTCCACAAGTTGAGAGAGTTGATTCTCCAAAATCTTCATCATCCCCATCAGCTGTTGATTTGAACTTTCCACAGTGGTGATCTTGCCATCAATGTTTTCCAGCACCTTGTCCATAGCCTTGAACTTGGAGTGTGTATCCTTGTTGATCTTTGCTTGCTCTTCCATGAAGTCTTTGAGCTGAATCTGTAGAGAAATGGCATTCTGAATAGCTGATCCAGCAGTGAACTGTTGTTGATTTTGTCTATAGTTGGATGGAGGAATCCAACCTTCCTTCCTTGCATAGTCCAAAGCCTTAGCTTCCTCTGGGCAACTTTCCTTTGAATGTCCATAGTCTCCACACTCTTCACAAGTCATCCTGGCTTCTGTGGACTTCACTTCCTCTGCTCTGCCACTTTCCATCTTCTCGATCCTTCTCAGGAGTGAGTCAATCTTTCCACCTAGAATTTTCACCTTCTCAACTTCCAGCACGCTCTTCACTATTCCAATAGATGGAGTAGGCGCCACCCTGTCTGCTACTGTCCCCAAGTTCTATTCTCCGCAATCTTCTTGAATAAAGCTTCGGTCTCTGTAGGAGTGAGGCTGAGAATTGATCCTCCGGACGATGCACCGATCTGAGCTCTACACACTGCATTGAGTCCACCATATAACTTCTGGATTAAGTCCCATTTCTGAAAGTTATGATCAGGGCAGGCTGACACATAGCAGTTGAATCTCTCGTAGGCTTCATCAAATGTCTCTGTGGGGTATTGCACAAATGTCGATATTTTGTTGCGCAGAGCTTGAGGTTTCCCAGGTGAAAAGTACTTGGCGATGAAATCTTGTAGCAACTGCGGCAAGTTGTTGATGGTAGTCTCCGAAAGTGTTGACAGCCACTGGTGAGCTTTCCCAATCAGTGAGAATGGGACAACCTTGCTCTGATCTGATCGTTAGTGACATCATCGATGTTGAATGTGTTGCAGATCTGCAAGAACGTCTTCCAATGTTGATTTAGATCTTTCTTCCCACTGAACGGTTGATTCTGCACCATGCTGATCATTCAGCTTTTGATCTCGAATGGTCTCTAAGGTGGAGCGAGGTCTCTGATCTTCAAATCTGCTGAAGTTGGCACACACAGCTCCACGAGCCTTCTCTCTTGAATGTTGTCGTCTCCCATCTCCGGCAGAGTTTCGTCTTGTTTCCGAGAAAATTGGGCAGAGCTTCGGGACTTTCTTAATAACTTCTCTGGATCATCCATATAATTAGTTGGTTTGTTGGACAGTGGTCCATCCATCCCTGCTAATGTCAGTGGCAGAGAATATATATACACAAAGACTAAAGTCTAGAAATTTTACACTAGAGAGCAATATTATAACTATACATGAAAATTATTATACAAAAGATAATAAAATAAATAAAGAAAATATATAAAAAACATATATGGCGCAAGAATAAAAGAAAAAAGAAAAAGCTAAAATATACAAAAACCCAAAATTATATAAAAAAGTAAAGAAAACACTAAATACATACATACTCAAGTTAATTAGAGGATGACTAATTAGTTCTTCGGCAACGGCGCCAGAAAAACTTGTTGACATCACTTAAGCATGGCAAAACTTATACTACAAGCGACAGTATCGTATGTACCTTTTTTCCAAGATGAGTATCGTGGGTTTTATCAATTCAAAGTACAAACTAGTATACTCTAGTTACTGAGAGCTCAAGCTAAACTAAAGGTAAAAAGATAGCCTAATCTACATCTAAACCAATCCTTAATCTAAACCAGTCCTTAGCCTAATTTAATAGAAACTTTACTCTATAAACATAAGATAAATAATTAGAACATAACTAGAGCACTAATTAAAGGGTAGTAACTAGCTCTCTAATCAAGGTCTAATTGGATCCAAAGCACATACGATATAAGGTTGCCACTTCAAGAATAGAGTAGCAAGATATCTAGCAGCTCAAGGTAAATAAGCATGTTCAAGCATATCAATCATAGTATGATTAAATCAAGATTAACCATCTAATTCCCTAGATCGAGATTAACCATCTAGGGTTTAGGGTTTAGGGTTTAGGGTCAGGTAATCGACAAAAAACTCTCAACAAGCATACATAATTAGAGAACGCGCTTCTAATTACTTCACATAGTCTAATAACATAATTAGAGCAACTAGAACTTCTAATCACCATGATCACAAAAACTAGAAACACAACTATATCATTATTAAACTAGATCAGAGATCAAGATCGCTAGATAAACATAACCTTCAAAGACATGAACTAATTAACAAGCATTTAGATCTAAATCTAATTAGAACTAGAACAAGCATAATTAGAACAAGAACATGATAATTAGAACAAGAACAATACTTCATTAATAAACTGTATCAAGATTACATACATGATCATACCTTCCCTCGTTGATACAATTGAACCTTTAGAGCCAGGTAATTAGAACGCCGTGCAAGGCTTGTAGTCATCTCCAGAAACTAGAAGAACTTCTAATCCTAGACTAGAATCTCGACCCTATACTCTCTTTTGTAGTAGTGGTCCCTCTTATCACCGTCTTCTCGCCTTGATAATGATTTGGATGGTTTGCCCCGAGGCCTAGACTCGCTATTTATACCTGTAGATGACGTGGTAGAAAAGTCAAGTCGAATCGCCTTCGGGAGTCCCTAGGTCGGCCGACCGGGGGAGTCTGGGTCGGCCGACCCGGACTCTCCTGGCATCCAATTCATTCCTTCTTTTGCGGAGTAGTACCTTGATGCTTAAGTAATGTTTGTGCGGGGTCTTCACGGACTTTTGAGCTTCTGGAATCTTCTTTATGGGCCAAGTTTGACAAAATCTTCTAGTCTTTGATAAATTTCGATAATTATATTAAATAATTGTTTTTAATTCTCAATAGCTCTTGACACCTTCTTGAAACTTCTAATTAGAAAACCATGATTGATACAGAGGGGTGAATCAACCAAGCCTTCCTTGATCATCATTTTCAATGAATGTTGTTTTTAGAGGTCCTTTCTTAGTCGATGTAGATCTTTGTGAATTTCGTAAAAAATAGGCCAAAAATCTGTAAAAATCAAATATAGCACATTTCCGATACAATGTTGCAAAATCTACTATAATCGGTGATAAATGTTATTAAAAGATACAGTTGACGCTTGAAATCAATGAAAAACTATGTAAAATGATACAAAATATTCGTACATAAGCCACGTCAACACTCACTACAAGAAACAACTATTTTTTCGTGCGCCGAAAACCCACGAAAATAGGCCAATACCCACGAAAATAGGCCTTTTACATCGGCGGGCCGACGAAAATCTTTGCCGAAACAAAATCGGACGAAATTACAAAACTAATTTCGTGTGCCCACGAAATTAACCTAAATTCGTGGGTTTGCCGATAAAATAGGCTAGCCCACGAAATTACAGCCACGGGACAAGTAATTTCGTCGGCCTACATGGGCCCACGAATTTACATGTCCACTTAATTTCGTCAGCCTTTTGGGCCCACGAAAATACAATATTTAACGTTAAAAAATAATAACATACATAGAAAATTTCAAAAAAAACGCAGAAAATTCAGAAAAAATGGAAAAAATTATATGCAGTCACACATCCACCAAATTGAACAGAATTCATATCCATATACATGTCCACATGCATAAACCAAAGTCCATACGATACAACATAGAAGTCCATGCATACAAATCCATACATACACAGGTTGACAATTTTTTTTATCTGAAAGTACAAACATACCCTAGGAAATAAAAGAAAGGACAACCTTAGGCTTCTGCAGTGGGGAAAGGAATACTGGCGCCTGCTACTGCTATTTGTGTAACCACTGCTCCTTGCTTTTGATATTCCCCCGCTCCTAGCTGCACCAAAGAGGAGTATGGAGTGCTGTTGCTGCTGCCGCACTAGATGACACAGAAAAAAGGAACATAAGGAGGACCTACAAAAGGTGATCGAGGTCATTACTTTATCAGCAACAGAAATAATACACACAATGACTTAATCTAGAGTATGCATACACAGGTACAGATCTGACTTCAAGTACGCATGTGTTTTTCATATAGCTATACCTTGGTAATTACACAACCATCAACATTGCTGCCACTGTTTTCTCGCATCCTGGTCATAACAGTGTCAACATAGCAACTACATTAGCAATTTAACATAAGCAATGGAAGAATAAATGCTCAAAGGTTAGAAGTGTTACCGGTGCAGAGCCATTTTTAGCGGATTCCGGGCAGAGCCATTTTCAGCGGATTCCAGAATAGGAAGGTAAGGATTAGTAAAGTCCCTAAAGGAAACAGCAAAGGATAATCAAGAATAAATATCTGACAGACAAAAACACCTGTCCCCATGAAATGAAATAACTCGATGGTAAAACTCAACAAATCTGCCCATCAAACAGGAACTACAATAAAAAAAAATTACAATCCCGTCAACCGAGCAACACTTACCTAATCCTCTGACTCTGATACTTAATATTGTCAGAGTTAATCTTAATTAGTTTAGTGTCTTTATATTTTAAGTGTGTGTCAGTGGGTGCTGTTCGTGTTATGTGACACGACGTGTGTGTTAGTGCACGTCTGCTTGCAGACGTTGTGAACAGTACATGGTGAGAAGCTGCTGGACCATCGTGTGTGCTGTGCATGAGAGGTGCCGTGGCCATTTGATGGAGTCTGGGATTAGCATGAATACGTGGTGATCCTGTCCGGGTCATGCGGGTCATGCGGACAGAAGACGTGCAGCCGTGGTGCCGAAAGGTGGAATGCAGCCGAGTCTTTAGCATGGGTGGAGGACCAGAGCTGTTGTGCACGCAGACGGTTAAGTGGTCAGCTGCCTCCTATTCTTGCGCAAGGAGAAGGTACGTGTGCAGTGGAGATCGTGGGTGTGAGACTAGTGGAGATGTGCAGTGTGTGTGCGTGTGAGGCTGTGTGCCAGTGTTAAATACCAGCAGTGTGTGCTGTGTTGAGAGGTGTGCTAGTGCTTGTGCGAGTAGTGAACCAGAGTGCAGCAGAGTGCTGTGTGAGTGCTGTGTGTCCTGTGTCTCTTGGTGATTAGTGAATAAACAAAGAGTGCTAGTGTGTGTGTGATCTGCTGGCGTCGCTTCTTCTTTCTCCAGTTTGTGAGTACTGAGAGAGAGCCGATCCAACACTCAAGAGCGTGTGTGAGTGAGGGAGCTGGGCCAACAAGTGGTATTCAGAGCCGAAGTGAGAGGGCGCTGCGATGGCCGACGATGATGCGTACACGCCACCAGGGAAGCGCGGCAAGGGAGGAGATGACAACAACAAGGAGTCCACCTCTGGCGGCGAGGTGGTGCAAGTGAAGGAGGCGGGGGTGACGCTGCGTTACCCCATGCTCGAGGAGAACAACTACGGCGCGTGGGCGGTGAAGATGGAGATCTTCATGGGTGCCCTAGGTGTGTGGGCGCCCTTGGAGAAGGAAGCGGTGGATCCCAGACTGGACAAGATTGTTGGGAATAGTCCAAGATGGTGAGTTGTGGGTGGACAAGCATGGTTTATATGGTTAAGGGCACAACCCCTAATGGGCTAGCTTTTTGGGGGGAGTGTTGGCCCAACAGACCTAAGACCCGCTGCTGTACGTTCGGGGACATGTGTTGCGGCCCAACGGCCTGGGGTGTGTGAGAGCGTGGGTGCGCCGTGCGCCGTGTGTGCGGGCGACCCAGGCGCGCCGTGTGTCGGCGGCCCGGCTCCAACAAAGTTGGCTCTCGCCGCCATTGTCCAGGCTATCCCGAAGTCGGTGATGATGGCGACATCCGAGCACAAGACTGCGAAGAAGCTGTGGGACGCCCTCAAAGAGATGCACGTTGGTGAAGAGCGTGTCGTGAAGGCCCGAGTACAAACTCTCAGGAGGGAGCTTGATGGTATGTACATGGGTGATGCTGAAAAATTTAGTGAATTTGCAGTGAAGGTGACTAGTGTTGTGAACGAGATTCGCAATCTCAGCACGAAAATGGAGAATGTGACTGTGGTGGAGAAGTTGCTGCGATCCGTCCCTGACAAGTTCCAACCCATTGTGAGCACCATCGAGCAATGGGGGGATCTGGAGACGATGTCTGTGGCGGAAGTGGTGGGGCGCCTACGGGCGTTCAAGGAGTCCTTGAAGCCACGACGCCGCGAGAGGGAAGAGGAGAAGCTGTTGATTGCGGCACGTGACGAGCAGCGTCTCACTCGTGCTGAGTGGGAGGCCATCATTGCTAAAGAGAAGCGCAACGGCGGCGACGGCTCTGGCGACAACGGCAACAAGGATGGTGACAAGAAGAAGTACCGTGGTAAGTTCGACAAGTCCAAGATCGACTGCCGCAGCTGTGGTGAGTATGGTCATTTTGCAGATGAATGTGAGAGCGATGGCCCAACTTGCCATTACTGGTGCTGATGATTAGCCCGCGCTGCTGTGAAGCTGCGTGGAGGCGAAGAATAAAGGAAGATCAAAATTAAAGGGGTGATTGTCATAGTTAATCTTGATTAGTTTAGTGTCTTTATATTTTAAGTGTGTGTTAGTGGGTGCTGTTTATGTTATGTGACACGACGTGTGTGTTAGTGCAAGTCTGCTTGCATGCAGACGTTGTGACCAGTACATGGTGAGAAGCTGTTGGACCATCGTGTGTGCCGTGCACGAGAGGTGCCGTGGCCATTTGATGGAGTCTGGGATTAGCATGAATAGGTGGATTAGTGCTGCATGCAGAACGTGGTGATCCTGTCCGGATCATGCGGACAGAAGACGTGCAGCCGTGGTGCCGAAAGGTGGAATGCAGCCGAGTCTTCAGCACGGGTGGAGGATCAGAGCTGTTGTGCACGCAGACGGTTAAGTGGTCAGCTGCCTCCTATTCTTGTGCAAGGAGAAGGTACGTGTGCAGTGGAGATCGTGTGTGTGAGACTAGTGGAGACGTGCAGTGTGTGTGCGTGTGAGGCTGTGTGCCAGTGTTAAATACCAGCAGTGTGTGCTGTGTTGAGAGGTGTGCTAGTGCTTGTGCGAGTAGTGAACCAGAGTGCAGTAGAGTGCTGTGTGAGTGCTGTGTGTACTGTGTCTCTTGGTGATTAGTGAATAAACAAAGAGTGCTAGTGTGTATGATTTGCTGGCGTCGCTTCTTCTTTCTCCAGTTTGTGAGTAGTGAGAGAGAGCCGATCCAACACTTAAGAGCGTGTGTGAGTGAGGGAGCTGGGCCAACAAACATTGAGAACACTGTGTGCTGAATAGCTTATTCTCAAAGTGCAGGTTCCATCCGGTTCTGGTAGCAAATAGCTGAAATACAAGAACAAGTAATTATGCATTAGTCTTGCAAGAGAACACTACAGAAAATTAATAATCGAGAACAATACCTAGGAATGCATCTACCATCCGGTGCAACTTTTGCAGTTGTTGCAGTTTCAGCATCAGAAAACTGAATTAATGCCTACAAGCAAGATAAACAAACATGACTTCAGAAGAAATCAGCACAGCATGAGCAAAGGTAAAATAGAGAGAATCATGATACTGTTATCAATAAAATATATATCTTAAATGGCTGACCAGATGAGATATGTGATAGAACAAGTAAAAGTACAACCATCACCTGATAGCCAGATGCTAAGTAAACACTATACTTGATGTGAATGGTGCTAAGTAAACACTATACCTTGATACTTGACTCTTGCACTTGAAGTGAACTCAAATGAGTGATAAAAGAATTTGAACTTATCATCTGCTGCAATAACGACAAATTGAAGTAAAAGAAAAATTAATAAGGAAACATGGGCACAGTTGAAAATAGTTAGTCCAAATGCCTGTTATGTTCAGGAAGCAGTTCATCAAGCAATTCTACAATGGTGCTAACGTTTAATCGAATCACAATGCCAAAATAGTGGAGCAAGGTTTTTCTATATTAGAGGGAATAGTCTAATATTTTCCATCTAAAAGCCAAGATTGCCACCAATGACATGTGAGAACCACAACAAAATAAAAAATTGACCCACACAATAGATGGTTCAATACATGTGCTTGGAAAGTTTCAGGGAAAAAAACTGTTAGACAGGTGAAGTAGCTAGACCAATCATTTCACTGAATCAAGATATTTACAGTGCTTCAAAACAGGAATTGAAGTAATCAAATATGGACTAAAAGACAGCCTAGAATAAGTATTCACATTTGTTTAGTATTCACAAGTCACGAAAATTAAAATAAGTATTGTTTTCCTCCAAAAGTTGTTACCACTATCATAGATGGAAAAATGTAATTGTTTATCGCTTAAACAATGCTACAAATTAGTCACATTAAATTAAGCTCAAATTACCAAGTCAACATCTAAATTCACTACTTGCCAGCACACTATGTACAATCATAGCACTTGACTATTCTAGTGTTGATAGCAGATGCTTAATTCATAAACAAAGTGTGAAACATGCAAGTGCATCAGGTGTCAAATCCACAACCATATCATGCTAGCAGCAACTCATAATTTCAAGCTGCCGATGTCAACAGCTAGGGTGAGACGTCAAAGAAATCTGGCATATGTGCAAACCAGATGACTAACCACAACATAAATTGTACTTCCATCTAGGAAATTTCAGATCTGCACAAAACAAACCAAAAGAATTAGCTCACCTCTTAACTGTAGATACTCAGCAGGAGGACATCGATCGCGGCGGAGCTGCAGCCGACGCAAGAGAGGACGGAGGCGCGGGGGAGGGGGCATGCCGGCGGTGCATGGCTCAGGCGGGTGTCCTGCACGAGCCGCCGGCATGGCGGAGCTGCAGCTGGCGCAGGAGGAGGAAGAGGCAGCGCCCCATGCGGTGGCAGAGGAGGAGGCGGCGGTGCCCGAGGCGCGGGTTCGGATCGGAGAGGGCCGCGGCGCCGAAGGCGGGAAGGGTCCGCGACGGGTACAACGGCGGCTCTGGCATGGGGACGCGGTGATGGAGGATCAGGGCTGCAGCATCGGCGGCTCGGCGTGGCTGGTCCGGGTGGGAGACGTGGAGGCGCCGGTCGGTGCGCCCAGTCGCGGAGGCGGCGGTGCCCGAGGCGGCAAGGTAGAGGAGGAGGCGTCGGCGCCTGAAGCGGTGCCGGTGAGGGAATGCGGCGCCGGAGGCGGGGAGGGGTGGGGCCGCGCCGATGGCCGTGCGTGTGCCCATGCAGAGCCACGCCTCCGACGCCGCCGACTCCCGTGCGGGGCCGCGCCGCGCCGCTGCCTCCACCGCCAACGTGCCGACGCCCGCGCGGGGTCTGGCACTACTACACAAAGTCACAGCAGGAGCGGTGGAAAAAGCCCCTACAGGAGCGGTTTTAGTTTGCACCGCTCTTGCTACATTTTGAGCCCCTCGTTTCATTCCCGCCATAATTTAAAAATGGCCATTGTTTTCTGTTTCCCGCCATATTTCAAAAATGATTTGTTTTCCCGCTATATACGTAGATAGATATATATATAATATACATTTTCGAGCCACATTTACATAATATTCAAGTGTGTCAAACCTTGCCGTGCGTGCTAGCACGGTACAAAATACATTGCCCAAGGATCATTAAATGTTTACATCAAACACAACAACTATAACGGAAAGTACTCCCACTCGATCAATGGACGGTATTTTTCATCATCCAGTAAAAATGACTCGCGATCGAAGAATTGCCCTCGCCGGTTGATTACCTCGTGCATTGTGAAACAGCATAGGTCGGCAATGTTTTCCAGGATATTAGCCTCGGTGAGTGATCTATCATTCAAAGGGATGGGGGGAGCTGGACCAAAAAAGATGATATGATGTCAACAAGTGCAAAAGTGGTCTTAATTATGGGCACACATGCGATACATGCAATGAAACGAGATATTGTTTTTTAGTACTTACATCTTAAGGATTAGTTCTGTACCTCCCGTTGACCTTTAGGAACTCAAAAACATAGTATCCACTGTATCCAGTTCCCCTTGGTTGTTTGTGGCACTATATTTTACAAGCAAGTTCAATTAGTTTTAGATTTACAATACATTGTTTAAACATATGCATATGTATGTCTTTTTTTACATACCGGGAATTCGTGTCGGACATGGATGTCATGCTTGCGCGTAGGATGAAACGGCAGATTATACTTTTCGATGCAGATTTGGAAGGCCCTGTTATAATTACAAGACATATAGAAACTCATATATAAATAGGACGACTTGTCATATATAAGAACCAATATGGCATGCATGGTATATATCTTACCACCGTATTATATTCAAAATGGTCGAATATCTCTTGATTGGGACATCCAACGAGTCCAACACCAATACCTTGCTCTCCTTAGGCATGATGTATAGACAGATCCAGTGTCCGCTTCAAAGAACAAAGCGAATGTATAGTTAGATATGATCGTGTGCGTATAATTTTCGCGTAGTATGAAAGGCAAGGGTTTTGACATACTCAAAGTTGTATGGAGCAAATATTTTGTTACGCCCTTCTTCGTGGAGGAACTTTAGGGCAGTGACAATGTATGAGGCAACTTTCCTCTTACACTTGGCGTGTATCTGCGTTCGGATTGCTTCCCTCTCATCTTTTGTTTTTGCTTCCCGCAGTTCTTTGCTATCATCTTTTAGCTTGAGTGGATAGTCGTGTCGACTCTGTTAATTAGTGACGGATCCAAGAACCCGATTTTTCGATCACCAATCTTTTGAGCTATTTGATACTGCATTCTGAAATGTATATTGTAAAGCGAATGGATATTAAATACGAGAGCATTATTATGACAATTATGCCCATATAATTAATGGGATTGGGAGGAGACTTATAGGCACCAAAGGGTCATCGCAGTAATATCCACCTGTCCTAGGCCTGTTTTGGAACTCCAAAAAATCGGCGATTGTAGCCTTGCTTAGGGTGGTGAAACATTGGCTTGGAATGTGAGCGGTTATAAAATGAACCCCAAGTCAACATGCCCTTAGATACCAACCGTGAAATTTTTTCATCTCCCCTGGCAAAATTTTGTCATTAAGAGCCCAATCTGGCAGAAATGGTTTACCGTGTTTGTATCTTAGGGGACAATCCGGAAGATCGCCTATGTCATCGAGGCCAATCACGGATTTATAGAATGCCTGGTCTGGAATAAGATCAATTTTCTTTGCTATCCTTTTTCTCTTTTGCGGCTCTTTTCCTTTTGGTTTCTGCATTTCTTTTCCTACCGCTGTTTTCGTGAACCACTTCTGCACCTCTGTCGAGCTCTTTTCATAAGTACATACCATTTTTGGCACCACGCTATTATCGCATGTCTGTGCTACCGCTTGCTCCTCGGGCTCTAGAGGTTGTTTTGATGGAGCTGGGTTCTCGACGGCTTCTGGATGAGGTGCCGGCGGCTTGTCAGGGACATCTAGAGGTGTCGCCGGCTTCTCCACGACTTCTGAAGGTGTAGCCAGGTTCTCGACGACTTCTGGAGGTGTAGCCGCCTTCTCAGCGACATCTGGAGGAGTTGCTAGCACAAATTCCTGTATCGGAGGATTTGAATATGCATGTTCGAGTGCTAGCTGCCTTTGTTCGATTGGTCGTTGTTGGTCTAGTGGCGCCAGGTTCAGGATGTATAGCTTATTCCACAAGATGAACTGGTTGACACACTAACCGATGAACTCTATCCCCTCTGGTGTGGGGATGTCTATCCTTTCTTCTGCATGTTTGGGTTCAACGCTAACGACCTCTACCCTCGCATAGTTCGGCGGGATCTCATTGCCATGGAAAAGTGTGCTAACTGAAATCACCAATGCCCTTGTTACCTTCTCTGTCCTTCCATGAATTCCTAGAGGGATGTGCAGCTCACAAGAAGTCGGAGACGTGAGGCATCAACTGCACTACGGCACCGCTCTGCATTGGCAGGATTATGTATTACCGCGCCAACAACTGGTACAACTGCCATATGTTTCATTGATTTTTCAGCGAGAATTCTGAATTCTTGCATAAACACCTCCCTAGCCGCTTCTATCATAGTTTCCTTGTAGCGATCGTGCTTCTTGTACATGGCCCTGTCCTCGGAGAATCCATACTTCCAGTTGACCTTGGACGAGATGCCTCTGACTCGGCCTCCATGCTCTTTTGTCCCTTTTGATTCGGTCAACACGTCGTTCTCCCTATCAGGTACAAATCATCGATGGCGTCAATCCGAACCCCACTGTTTTGGCACATGCTTTTCTTGTCCTTGGCAACTATATAGAATGTTTGGCCATTAATGTCATACACCTGCCATGTAGTGACCCGTGACGATGGGCCAGAAGCTAGCCTTTTCAACATTACTTCATCGGCAGTTGTTCCTTCAGGTACGTTTAGGTCAATGAGCCAGCTGGTAAAGCGATGTTTGTGCTCTTTCATGATCCACGATTCTGAGCGGTCAGGGTTTTCCGTGCGGAGAATACCAATGTGCTGCTCGATGAAAGGGGTCATCATCTCAAGCTGATGCTAGACATTGAAGTCAGCGTTTGACACTTCTTCATATGCACTATCAATGAATATTTTTCTCCCCCTCGTGCCTTTCCTTGCTAACCTTCCAGTATGACGAGAAGCAGCTAAACTGATAGGCTTTTTATCAACCAAGTAATCCTTACAGCACTCTACAACCTATTCGGTGCAATAGGCCTCGATCATAGATCCCTCGGGATATGCACAGTTGAGAATGTAATGGTTTAGGGTCGACATGAATCGCTCATATGCCCACATCTCATGTAAGTAACTTGGACCAAGTGCACGGATCTGGTCAACCATGTATACCATGAGGTGTGGCATTATATCAAAAAAAGAAGGACGGAAGCACATCTCAAGCTGAGCCATAGTCTCCGTGCAAAATTCTTGCAGTGAATCCAATTTATCTTTACGAATCTCCTTCTGTGAGATCTTACTGAAGAAATAGACCATCCGAGTGACCACCATCCGCACGAATACTGGATTGATAGCCCTGATAGCAACGGCAAGGAACACCGTCAGCATCATATGGCAGTCATGAGCATTGTACCCACTTATAGACAAATCTTTCATGGATACTAGACTCCTGATATTAGACGATAACCCAGTGGGTACTTTTAGACCACGTAGACATAGGCACAATTCTCTTTTCTCATCTGATGTCAGGTTGTAGCTCGCGGCGGGGAGCTTAAATTTGCTATTGCCTTGTTCCATAGGGTAGAGCTCACTTCTGATCTTCATATTGACCAGATCCCGACGTGACTTCAGGCCATCCTTTGTCTTCCCTTTGACATCTATCAATGTACAAATAGTGCTATCAAACACGTTCTTCTTTAGGTGCATACAATCGATGGCGTGTGAAACCTCCAAGTCCTTCCAATATAGCAAGTATTTAAGGAAGATTGACTGCTTTTTGAAAGGCACGCCTTCAATGGGGGGTTTAGTTCTCTTGATCTTTTTCCCATAGCAAATGTTGATCTTCCTGACCATATCGAACACATGTTTGCTATCGTGTCTTCTTTTTGGTGCTGAAGCTTTCTCGTCTTTGTCATCAAAGTGGTTGTTGAACTATTTTCTGCGGTACCGATGTCCTTGAACTAGGAAGTGGGGTACTTCGCTACACAACCTTTAACTCAGATGTCGTTGCATCCAAGTAGGATAGACATCCTGACTTGCCTTTGATCTGTCCGGACAGCGAGAAGTTTGCAGGGTAATCGTTGATCGTAGTGAGTATCATTCCTTTGAGTGTAAAATCCGTATTTGTTAATGAATCGGTCATTTTGACCCCATCGTTTCAAAGCTTCGCCATATCTTCCATTAAGGGCTCAAGGAAGACATCTATATCAATCCCCGGATGTTTAGGCCCTTATATCAGACCGCATAACATTGTGTACTTCCTCTTCTGACAAAGCCATGTAGGTAGATTGTATATGGTCAATATCACCGGCCATGTGCTGTGTGTGCGGTTCCTTTCTCGAAAAGGATTCATTCCATCTGTACTAAGTGCAAACCTCACGTTTCTTGAATCCTTTGCAAACTTAGGATACAATTCATCAAATCTTTGCCACTTTGTGGCGTCAACTGGGTGTGAAAGATTTTCCTCATCCTTTGTTCGCTCATAATACCACCAATGCATCAGCTTTGCAAAGGCAGGATTTGCAAATATACGCATTAAGCAATTGATTGGATTGAGGTACCACATGACTAAGGCTGGGATTCTTCTGTTCTTCTCGTCAATGCCTAAGCATGAATCTTCTTCGAAAGGATCGGGTGCAACCTTCTTCTTCCTCTTCTTGCCATTAGAGGGACCTTCATCATCACCGTTGAATATGTCATTGCGCTTGTAACGGCTGGCACCACAAGTTGGGCATTTTTCCAGTTCCTCATATTTCCCTTGGTATAAGATGCAGTGGTTCGGATATGCATGTATTCTTTCAACTCCCATTGTCAAGGGGCTAACAACCTTCTTCACTTGATATGTGTTGGCAGGAACGAAGTTAGGTTTCGGAAGCAACCAAGCTAACAGTTTCAATAGATCGTTGAAGTTAGAGTCAGACCACCCGTACCTGGCCTTCAGAATCAAGAGGTCAAGTACAAAACACAGCAAAGACCAATGAGCCGGACATCCCTTTGACTTCTCATACACACTCTTCTTTGCAGCATCCTTTACCGCCTTGAAATTCGCTACCCCTTTTGCACCGGCAAGAAGGATATCCTCCTTGAAGTGTTTCAGAATTTCTTCAAGGTCATCTTGATCTGAATCGTCATCGAGTCCCAAGTCTTCTAAACTCTCTGAAGGCACAAAACCAGATGTTCCGCCACCACTGTCTTCATCGTCATCGCCACTGAAGGTAGGACCGACGCCTAAGAGGGGGGGTGAATTAGGATTTCTAAAAACAAGGAGCAAAACTTATGCAAGTAAATCTAGCTATGTGCACTAAGGTTTTGCTAAGTGTTGCTACTTCTACCGTAGCCAAGTCTTGCAACCTAATTCCACCTAGAAACTAACTTATCAAGCTAGTCTAGGAAACTAAGCACACAATTGCAAGAATGTAAATGCGGAAGCTAAAGAGATGGGTTAGAGAATGCAAACTCCCGATGACGATGATGGTAGCACACGGTAAGGACACGGCGATGTTTTTTCCGAGGTTCGGGGAGACTCGCGGTCTCTACCCCCTACGTCCTCGTTGGTGCTCCACTAAGGGCTTTCCACTCGCGTAGTCCTCAAAGGAATACGGCCTCGCCCTTTGCAAGGGTGGAGGTTGGCAAAGTGACTTCCGCGGAAGTCAAGCCACCACGGTCGGGTCTTCGGATATCCTCGGTACACACCCACCCGAACCTATCTCTCGCGTGGTCCTCCCGTACCATGGCCTCGCCCGCACAGGGGTAGAGAATGGATAGGTCACTGGGGTCTTCCAAGTCCTTCTCGCGGAGCTACCCCGCCGTCTCCACTAAGGGAAGCTTTGGCTAAAACGCCGAGGGCCTTCCTCCCTCTCACAAGGTGGTGGCGGCCACTCCATACTCCGGAGGGTCTCACAAGACTTACAGCCGCACTTGATACAAGGTCGTGCTCGCAGGCACGTATACTAGACAAATAGGCCTAAGCCAAGATGCTAACAAGCTCTTGCTATGCCGAGATGTGTCTATTTGCTCATATAGTGGTTGGGCTCTCAAAATGTGGTTGCTACACTTCAAATGGGCATGGACATGTGTCTCAACACTTGTGCTAGGCTTAGTATGCTCCAACCACAATGGGGAGGCCGGCCAAGGCGGTATATATAGGCCTTACCTCCAAAACTAACCGTTGGGGGCTTTTTCAGCTTTTCTGCGTACCCACCGGACTGTCCGGTGGTACACCGCCGGACTGTCCGGTGCGTGTAATCTTCGCTGTCTCCAGTCGATCGTTGCACTGGGAAATATAGCCGTTGCAGCCACCGGACTGTCCGACGGTGAGCCAATGGACTGGCCGGTGCGTTGTAGCGCCAGTTTTTCACTTGTGACGCTCCTCGGTCTATATCGTCCGGTGGCACCGTCGGACTGTCCGGTGGTGAGCCACCGGACTGTCCGGTGGTGGGTTTGTCCGCACTTCGTCCCGTCCTTCTCGGTCTATATCGTCTGGTGGTGAGCCACCGGACTGTCCGGTGCATGGAAATTTGCACCGGTTCTTCAGCTTTTGGCTTGGCTCCTTGTAGGCACCGGACTGTTCGGTGCTGCACCACCGGACTGTCCGGTGCATGCTTTTTCTTCTGTTCTTGAGCCAAAAAATCGGCCCGCTGACCGGTTCTTCAGCTTTTGGCTTGTCTCCTTGTAGGAACCGAACTGTTCGGTGCTGCACCACCGGACTGTCCGATGCATGCTTTTTCTTCTGTTCTTGAGCCAAAAAATCGGCCCGCTGACCGGTTCTTCAGCTTTTGGCTTGGCTCCTTGTAGGCACCGGACTGTCCGGTGCTGCACCACCGGACTGTCCGGTGCATGCTTTTTTTTCTGTTCTTGAGCCAAAAAATCGGTCCGCTGACCGGTTCTTCAGCTTTTGGCTTTGCTCCTTGTAGGCACCGGACTGTCCGGTGCTGCACTACCGGACTGTCCGGTGCATGCTTTTTTTTCTGTTCTTGAGCCAAAAAATCTGTCCGCTGACCGGTTCTTCAGCTTTTGCTTGGCTCCTTGTAGGCACCAGACTGTCCGGTGCTGCACCACCGGACTGTCCGGTGCATGCTTTTTCTTCTGTTCTTGAGCCAAAAAATCGGTCCGCTGACCGGTTCTTCAGCTTTTGGCTTGGCTCCTTGTAGGCACCGAACTGTCCGGTGCTGCACCATCGGACTGTCCGGTGCATGTTTTTTCTTCTGTTCTTGAGCCAAAAAATCGGCCCGCTGACCGGTCAGCAGGACCGCCGAGTCAGGACCTTCGCTTTCAACTTGATGGCGGCTTAGGTCTTTTCTTGTTTCTTTTATATTCTCCTTTGAGGTGTTTGTACCCCAAATTCACCAATTACACCCTGGTACTTTATACAAAAACACTTGCACACCAATATTAGTCCCCTGGCACGTGTTGTCAGTTCAACCACCAAAATCACATATGGAGACTAAGCAGAAGGCTTAGGGCCCATTTTCCTTACGGCCACCACAATCCATCATATTCAAATTTGCATCGAAGAATGTGTCGTTGTTATCATCCACATCGCCCCCAATGAGTTCATCAGAGACCTGGTCCGTATCTATTGCTTTGGGAGGTGCTTCTTTCTCGCCGTGATGGATCCAAAAAGAGTAGTCTTTCACAAATCCATCAATGATCAAATGCGATCTAATTATACATTGATCTGTCCAGACCTTTAGATTTTTACATTTTTTGCAAGGACAACATATGCCGGCAATCTTCTTCGTTTTCGCATCCTTATTCACAACTTTAATAAATTTATCTACTTCATCACGGTAAGACCGCTCCATCCTTGGCCAGTCATACATCCAAACACGTGGCATCTATAAAATGCTCTTATATTAATGAAGTGTATTAATGAAGTGTATTAATGAGTGTAATAATAGACCATGCCACCCTATGATACATCGTAAAATACAACAAATTGTACATTTTAAAATAAATTCATGCACACCATGCCACCCTATGGAAATTAATTAGGCATAATCATTAATACAACAAATAATACCTTGTATAATTTATTCATACACCATACATGGACACCCTAGCTAGGTTTCACACTAGATCTAGATCTAAAGAGAAGATAACCACTAATAATAAAGAGTAATACAATGCTATAAGTTAATATATAATGGCATACAAGTTGAGACAACTAAGCTTCTCAATTACCCTAACAAATTCAATGCTACACAGTAATAAATCCTCATAGTTGAGAGGAGAAAGAATGGCATTTAATCCTACCTAATTTATCAACTAATGTTTTGAACATACTTAAATTAAAAGCATAGAGAGTGGAGACTTACTTTTATGAAGCTTGTAACTCTTAAAAAATAAAAAATAAAAAGCTTCCCCTCCCCCTATTTTTTAGTTCTTGGACGCTATGGAGGGTCCAAAAACAGCTTCCTCCTCGGGTGCACAGGTACCCGAGGAGGAAGAAGGGGTTATATGGGCTGGGCACAACAGGAGCGGTGCACATGGAGCGGTGCGTACAGGAGCTCCTGCTATTAGCTTTACAGGAGCGGTGCGTATACGGGCCCCACAATGCGCACCGCTCCTGTTGTTCACTCAGCAGGAGCGGTTCATTTCACAAACCGCCCCGCTAACAGCAGGAGCGGTTGGTGATGTCCACCGCTCCTGCTGTGGGCCGCTCCTGCTGTAGGCCCACAGTAGGAGCGGTGGACATCACCAACCGCTCCTGCTATTAGCGGGGGCGGTTTGTGAAATGAACCGCTCCTGCTGAGTGAACAACAAGAACGGTGCGCATTGTGGGGCCCGCCCTGAGAACAACAGAAGCGGCTCCAATATAGAGCCGCTCCTGCTGCAACTTTACGTAGTAGTGTGGCCTCCGCCTCCTCCTCATAGATCTGCCTGGAGATGGCTGTGTGGGGCCAGACCTCCGCCTCCTCTTCGCAGATCTGCCTGGAGATGGCGCCAGGGTAGGGGCGGCGGCGCTAGGGTTAGGGGCGGCGGCTGATGTCGAGTGGTTGAGATGGTGGGGGAGAGAGTGGAGAGTGCGGGCAAGGGGTTTTGTTAGGGTCCAGGTCTGCATAATTTTGTGGGCCGAATTCAAGGCCGACGTATTTACAGTTATATTCGTCGGTTTGGTCATGTAACCGACGAAAATAAGGCTATATTCGTCGGTTTCTTAGACCGACGAAAATAACCAAAATAATTTCGTGGGCAAACCCACGAAATTAGTTTGGCCGAAGAAAGAATACATTTTTCTTGTAGTGGCTACGCTGGTGCTCGTGGCTGATGGTCCCGCGGCGGCACGTACCGTTGCCCCGTGCCCTGCGTCAGTGCCTTCGGTGGCCGTGACCGATCCGCGCCCCACCACCGGCGCCCGCGCACAGCCACCCCGCGCCCCTCCCCCACCCCCACCCCATCAGTGCCTGCACGCCGCTCGTTTGCTGAGCGGCGTCACGGTGTGCAGCAGGGCCACGGGGCGACGGACGCTGGGCCATGGGGCGGCGTGCGAGGCGGAGATGCGGGGCGACGGACGCTGCGGTGTCGCCAGCGCAAGGGGCCACGGGGTGCAGCAGGGACGGCGGTGGAGGCGGCGGGCACCGCGCGGTGGAGGGGAGGAGAGGCGGCGAAGGTGTGGATCGAGGAGTGCACGGGACAGATCTAGGGGAAGGATGGGTGGCGGGTGTGTCGGGGTCACAGGAGGGGTGGGCGGCGGCGTAGGTTAGTGGCGGCGGCGGCGGTTGGCTGAACAAGAAGATAAATGAGGTTGTGGCGTTCAGGTTCGGGAGTAGTGGAAGCTTGGGTCGGGATGGGCTGGCCAAAATGGAATCGCGGCCCATGGCGCACGCTGCGCGCTTGGCTGACGACGCACGAACCATTCCTTCTTTAAAGGACTAGATACTAGAGAAGAGATATATAACCCATGATCAACAATAATTAACAAGAAGCCTTCCATCGAGGTGTTCACCCATAGATACATCTATCTTTCCCCCACAACCATGTGACAAGACCTATTGGCGTGGCCGGAGATGTTTAAGGTTATCTCCAACGACCATTCCCCCATCCTCCATCACGGCAGTGTAACATTTAATTTTAAGAGTATAAGATAGAGACACCTAGGGGTGCAAGTGGTGTGGATAACTGTCCAATCCGATTCGATCCGAATCCTAATTGTGCGGATATGGAGGAGAAATTTTTATATCCATGTGGATATGGATAATCCGAATCCGATTTACCTGCGGATGCGGATTAGGATATGGTATCACAAAAATCCGACAGATATGGAGTATCCGATATTTGAACCCGGATTATCCGATGTTTATAATAGGATAATCTGATTAGTTTAGCAGTATATGAGAGTCAATAATCATTGATTCATGCAGAAAATACTGTCTCTATTGTTTTTTTACTGATACGTAAACTATGACGTAAACAATTATATTTTAGTTTATAAATTATTGGTCATTATAAAAAACATTATATGTAAGCATGTAATATCCGATATTTGTAAATCCGTTTCCACTCCGAAACCGATCCGACTCCACACATTTTCGATATCTAAAAAATCCGTATCCATATCCATAACCGAGTAATATCCGCTTTCCGAAAAAAAATAGGATTAAGATATAAAAAAGGTATTATCCGCTACGATCTATCCGTTTGCATCCCTCTGGAGCAACCGAGGAAACCTAAGCATGCGGCGCTACTGCAAAGCGCAACGAGCGCTATCCTATCGAGAGAGAGGGGGAGAGATGCGAGTGAATGGATGCGGAGGTCAAACCACATGATTGTTCGAAGCAGTGCGTGGCGTTCGGACGCCCGTGTACGTTACGTACGCGCACGAGTCTGGGGCTCTGGGTTTACAGACTTACGGATTAGACCTTTCTTCACATGCAAATGGAATTTGTACCCTTGAGCTTCTCACAAGGGCACTTCAGAAGTTTCAGAGCTGATAAAAGAAATGGCAGGTGATCTGAATTTTAGCTACATAAGTAGTATGTCGTAGGGCCGCAGTTTGGAAAATCCAATCTTCGTCCGAAGCATTGTCTCCCCTCTGATGAGGACATGTCGTCGGAGCCAACAATTAATTGTCTCAAGCGTACGTGTTGGCGACGTCGGCGAGGTGCCCAGCGAGCTCAGCCGGCGCGGAGAACATGGCCATGTGGTCGGCGTTGGCGATCTCCTTCACCTCCTTTATCGGGCAGCCGGCGATCATGGCCCTCTGGTAATCCTCCATCATGGCCTGGTCCTGCTTGCAGATGATATACACTTTGCTCACCGCGCCGTACCTGTCCTCTCTGAACGGCGGTTGGCTCTGCAGATCAGCCACGTAGTAGGAGCTCACCCTGGCCAGGCTCTGGGACAGCGTGTAGTCCTGATCGATGTCTCCAGATCAAAGATAACACAATCAATTCAGTATATATATGTCTGATTGAAGAATCACGAGAAGGAATTGGCAAACTATATATGTATGTAATGAAATCAAAGATGATAAGTACTACTTGATACCTCCGGGGGGCTCAACTGGTAGAGCTTTTGCCGTAGGAACTGGGGCCCCAAGAACACCAAGGACGGGACGTGCTCTTCATCCGTGACGCTGTCCATCCAGTCCGTCAGGGTAAGCTTCTCAATGGGGTGCGAGCGCGGGTTGGTGCAGTCCGGCAGGAACGCGGTGACGAACACGGCGGCCGCCACCTTCTCCGGGAACATCTCGGCGGCGAGCGCGATGCTCATGCCGCCGAAGCTGTGGCCCACGAGGACCGCCCTCTCCCCCGGCGGCAGCGCCTGCAGCGCGTCGAGCAGCGGCCGCGTGTAGTCCTCGAAGGTGGGCACGTCGCGAAGCCGCCGGGCGTCGATGCCCGAGGCCGCGAGGTCCGGCGCGTCCACGCGGTGGCCCGCGGCGCGGAGCAGCGTGGCGACACGGTACCAGCACCACCCGCCGTGCCCCGTGCCGTGCACCAGGATGAGGCGCGTCGCGCCCTCGGCCGCCGTGGCAACCACCGGCGCGGACATGGTTCGTTGCTAAGCTACGGAGTAATAATAATGGCCTGAGTTTTCGGCCGGGACTTTGGACGGAGGGTTTTTTTAGAAGGGTGTGATAGAAGATGTGGACTCTATACATGCAGAGCGGCAGAGGTAGGCCAGCAGATCGTCACGGCTGATGTCGCGATAGTAGAGTGTAGACCCTGACAAACTTTTGTCTTCCTCTCGTTTGTGTGGTTTGACAATTTTTGCGATAAGAGCTGTGCCTCACGCACATGGCAATCGAACCCGGACCCGGAGCCGACAGGATTGAACCGTCGTTTGGTATTTATCGCGTTCCATGCAGAGCTTGACCATTCCTTCCTGTGACGCGTACGTGGCGCGGCATGGAATCGAGCTAAATATCATCCATACGGCCATGCATATGATGATTATACAGTACCACTCAGCGCACTACAGCAAAGTTGAAGGACAACAGCTAATTAAAACTTTTGGGCCGATATAAATATGCGGCGAGTTGTGAACCCGAAGCAGACAATTGCCTGAAGCTTTGTGGCTCGTTTTTATTGTCTCGATAATGGCAGGCCACCCCCTACACACCAAGTTCTAGTGCTCAAGAACAACACCAAGTTCCTGAATGTGGTGATCTTTGCCACCTCACCTGAATGTGTTCGAATGCGTTGGTATCTAGGAATAGTGTTAGTTGTCGCGCGCAGCACTACAGCAGCATACTGTTCCGTTTCTAAACTTTAATTTGATTCTATTTCATGTTAGAATTGAAGCAACCAATTCAAGCAAAGCCATGCAATCTTGTCTTCTAACACGACATCAATGTACGACTAATATAACATGACAGGCATTCCTAGTCCAGTTTACGCCAGATCGAAAGTCTAGGAGAAGGGAGTCCTTACCGGCTGACAGTGGATGAGTGTCGCGTGTGCTGACCTCTGCAGCGTCGACAGGGGCGGAGCCGGCGTGTGGATTGCGGACTACCGAATCTTCCCTCCCTCCCGGAGCTCTGCTCGCCTCTCCATCAACGTCCATCTCCCACGGGAACATCGTGATTGAGCTTTGGCACGGTGAAGGCAGCTAAAAGCGCGCCTACACACAAACCCTGTACCCGCAGACCAAAATCTGCGAGTAGTCAAGCCGGGTGGAATCTCGCTGGCCGCCCGATCGCTCGCCACTCAAATTGGGGAAACGCGGAATCGATAGGCGAAGGGTATCATCGGCTCCGGCGAGAGGGCAGCTGTGGAAGCCCTAGCAGCGGCGGGAAGTAGGGGTGGCTGGAGGCGCGGCGCTGGTAGGGGTGGGCGAGACTCCAGTTGCGTACGGTTTAGAAGCAGCGTGGCGGGAGCCAGGAGGCGCCCGCAATAGCAAAAAGTTTATACAAGCCCCCGAGGTTTGGATGGTTACACACGTAGCACCCTCAATTTTAAAACCGGATATATCACACCCTAAACTTTAAAAACGGACACAAATAACACCAAAAAGGTTTTGAAGGCTGTATTGACCACGTTGGACGCCACCGTGGCATTATGGCCCGCTTGTCAGCTTTGGTGGAGGGGATGGGTGCCCCGCGCCGCCATCACGTGTCCTCCCGTCGACATCGCCCTCGCTGTGGGCCGCACGGCCGACATCGCCGCCGGTCAGGCCCTCTCCCCAGGCTACCCGCGCGTCGTCCCCGTCGGATTGCGGCGCCGGGCTGGAAGACGGCGGCGGGTGGCGGCGCCGGCAGGGAGGAGCAGAAGGCGCTGTCCTCGCCGCGGCTTGTGGACTCGCCGGAGCCGGAGCCGAAGCCGCCGCTGTAGTCGAGGGACGACCGCGTGCGCTTCCTGCGGGCCACGCCAGGCCCCTGCCCCGTGCGTCCTCGCCCTGGGCGCCGTCGCAGGGCTTGCGCCACGGCGGGGTCCAGCCGACGAGGTCAGCGCCGTGGTGCCAGCAGATGATGTCGGCCGCCGTTCCCACACGGAAGAGACGCGACCGCGACCGCGACCGAGCGGCCGGCGAGCCGCATCGCCCCTCCCGCCACTGGGCGTGCGTGTGCATGCGGGCGTGCTCCGCCGCCATGGAATCCGGGCGCGCGTGAGCGAGCCGCTAGCCACCGCAGCCGCCGGGCACGGGCACGGGCATGGGCCGCGGCCGGGCCGCCGACGAGCCGCGTCGCCACGGCCGCCGCCAGGCGCGTACGTGCCAGCCGCTCCCCCTCTCTCCGACGCCCTCTGTTGCTCTCGACAGGCGCAGGCGTGGGCAAGCCGCTTGGCTGCTGCCGCTCCGCTCTCCCCTCTCCGCTCCTTCACCGATCCTCGGGCCCTTCTGCTCCGCCATCCCTGGCTCGGCCTGACGAAGCGCCACTGGTCCAGGAGTCTTGCGTCCGCCGCCGTCATGGCTTCCTCCGGGGGTAATATAAACTTTTTCCCCCGCAATAGGATCCCAAAGGTTCCTGTGCCTTTGCTTGCGTGAAATCGGCGGCAGCTCAAGTCGGAAGGAGCTGTTGAGGGAGCGAGGCGGGTGGCTCCCGCCCAGCCGAACGCAGGCTCAGCGTCGGCGGGGTGGTGGGACGGAGGGGAGGAGGAGATGCCGCCGGGGCGCTGTGGTCCGGCGGTCCGACCGGAGGAGGAAGGAGCTGTACACGGGCCAGTGGGCTACTCCGACGTATGGAACGGGGCCCAATATTCACGCGCGGGCCTTTTTTCTCTCATGGGAGAGTGCTGCACCATGCCATGGTAAGTGGAGCATATCTTCTTCATGGCGTTGCGTGCGACAATGGGGCAGGCACTCAAAAACTCCTTACTAACGATAGTTGTGTACCAGCCAGTGAGAGCAGGGCTGTGATGCCCCTGTCATCTCAAGAGCCATAACACACCGTTAGACAAGTTAATAATGAATTAGGACTTAAACATGTTCAGAGTGGTGATGAAGGGCTTGATAGAGAAATCACTAAGTCAAAAATTTTTCTAATTAAGATACAAACCCAAAGTTCTTTGATAAGTGCCAATTGTGATCATGACCGCATTTGGACTCTAATGGAACTTTCAAATTCATAAAGCACCTGGGCTCACCTCTATTGTCAAGGTTGTTGAACATACTATAAACTACACTTTTGTTACATTGAGCATGGTTTAAATCTGTCGTTAACCCATTATAAATGGCACCACATTTCTCTTGGAAATCAGCCCAAGAGAGTCTATACTTAGAATAATTCCCTAGGATTTCAGCTTATCCCAAAGTGGATTCTGAAATTACTTTTGATTTGACTATACAACTTCAAAACCTTCCTTTCTATGAAATGAAATTAAACTTATCACCTTTCAAATGCATGTAGTATAGAAGTGTTTGGACTCCATTTGATACTTCAAAAGTTGGAAACAAGAAAGTCTCTACACAAAATGAAATTTCTGTTTTACCAAACCTTGGAGCACATTTGTATCGATAGTTCAAAATTTGTTGGGATTCAGACCAAAGTTATATTACCACACTTATAGATCATTTACTGGTGAACAACTTTGGTAATTAGAGCTTGGTCACATACTGAGGTTTGAAAGGGGTTTAGGGTCATTTTCGACCTGCACAGAAAACCAGTTCAAACCCGACCTGTTTGGAAATTTCAAATTTTCTCTAAACTACAGCCACTTTCATGCAAGACTCTACTTGGATTAGTTGTAGCTCAAGAAATTCTAAGCAACTTTGCCAAAAGGCACTTTGGGGGAAAACACTTGCAAAAAGGACTTTTTAAGTTTTTAAGCATTAGAGGTCCACTGTCCAAATTGGGAGCTGCAAGAAAAATTCAAATTTGAATCATATTTACAAGCAGATTTTGATATTAGGCCTTTGGACAAACTTGTAGAGCTTCAAGAGTAGAGCATTTCATCCAAAGGGAACTTTTCCAAAATCGAGCTCTAAATTGGTCAAATAGTTAATTTACAGAAGAGGAGAAACACACATTTTAATTCCCTTCCCCTGAGTCGCTAACATGTGAGCCCAGGTTGTCAGCGCCGCCCGCGCTCCCCAGCCCGTGGACGCCACGCGGATGCCAGCGAACGAGCAACGTGCCCTCAGCGCGGAACGACGCCCCTACGCCCCGGCTGAGTGGGCCCTCGGTTCACCTGGACGCGTTCACGTTCTTCTTCACTCACCCCTCGCTCATTCGCCCTTCACCCGTGCCTCTCCCTCGAGCTCTCTGTCCACGGCCACCATGGCCATACCCCGAGCTTGAAGCTCGTCGCGCTGTCGCTCCACTGCCTCCCCGCGCCCCTAGACCTCACCACCGCGTTCGCCGCTCCCTTGTGCACCTCACGCACTTGACGTCACCGCCGCTCACCTCCCCGAAGAGGAGATCAGACTGTCTCGCAGCGTCACGCCGCGCCGTCGCCGCCCTCGGTTCACGGTCGGTCCACCACCGTCGCGCACCACCCTCCACCGCCTCCCTGTGCTCCAGACCACCACCGCCGGTTTCGCCTTGGCCTCGCGCACCCAACGCGCTAGGCGCCGCCGTCGTTGCGCCTCTTCACCCTCCCCACGAGCGCGGCCCACCATGGCCCGCCATGGCGAGCTTCACCTCGCCGTGGAGCACCACCACTAGGCCATCTCTGCACCCCCACTTCGCCTCTACCGAACGCACCTCGACCTCGCGCAGCTCGAGAGCCCTTTGGCCCCGCCGTTCGCCGCCTCGACCGCCGGATCGACCCCGCGCCGCAGCGGCCTCGCCGCGCGTTCACCTCCCCGGTTCACCGCCGCCGTCTCGCTTGTCCTCTACACCTCCGACCACTAGAGCATGGGGAAAAGGTAGCCCGTGGGCCGGAACACCATCCCCGACCACGTCGGCTCCAAGTTCGGCCCCACCGCCGCCGGCGCAGCCACGCTTTTCCCTCCTGCACGCGCCGGTCACGCCCGCGGCGAGAGGTAGAAGAAGAAGAAGGTTGAATCTCGATTTAGCCCCTGTGGTTTCGGAGTTTTGCATTTCAGTTCATGAGCTGTTCGCTCAGTCTTGGGGATCTTACACGCTAGCCCTGGAAACTAAGGTTAATTGCGTTCTAGTCCCCAGGTCTACTGTTTTTTTCCATTTAAATGCATTTAAATTGGCTGTGAACTTTGAAGATTCGTAACAAATCAAAGAAAAATCATAAAAAGGCAAACTCAGTTGTATTAGACTCCTCTTAAATAGATCTATTGAATGGTTATGATATGGATGTGTTAAGAGACTGTTTTACCCCTGGTATATTGCATGCATGTGGAAACTAGATAAATGTTAAAAGTGGACTAAATGAACTCCAAATGCTATGAAACTTGGATAGTAACTTTCTTGTGGCATTGTAACACTATGTGAATTTTTGCAGCCCCAGCACTTGCTGTTTAATTACCCTTTTACCATTATACATGTGGTATGTGCATTTATTTAACTTAGAAATTGGAGGCTACATAGAATATGCTCAAAGTGACTCTCTGGCAGTTTTCATATACTTTGGGTAGTATAAGTAGGCCACTGGTGAAATATGAAGTTGTGCATGTAAAGTTTGAATGGTGATTTGAAATTAACAAGATATGGCTTGCTTATTTAAATAAATGGAAAATGTGACTTTAGAATGCAAGGAAAATTCCATGGAAAATCTGGTATAACGTTGGTGTTATATAGAGTCCAGAAAGTATTTTGGAGGAATTATTGACACTGCCATATTGTACATTTGAATTGGCATGCAGTAAATATATGGAAAATAGATGTCCTATAAAACTGAGAGTACTTCACTTGCTGATTTTTGTGGAAGTAGATTTTACTATGCACTGCTCACTGGTTTAATTTCATGGCCAGAAACTTATCCTATAAATTATGAAAAATCTAAGAGGCTATAGGACTGATAAATTGCTAGAATTTTCAAAATTTATTTATAACTCCTTTGTGGCCGAAATTTTGACAGTAGCATAATGTAGTATAAATCTACATGTCATAAAAATCTGAGCTCATTTGGAGTTGTCTAACTACATGAACACAAGTAATGCTTTTTATTTATAAAGTGGGCATATGTTATTTAATTATAAGAGTAGGTGTTTGTTTTCAATTGATATCATTATGCATATAGGTTGATTTCTAGCTGCACGCTATCTACTACTGTCTATGCCACACTTGATTGAGGGATTAATTCATTTGCCATGTAAAGTACTTAAAGTTAATATAAGACCTTAATCTATTAGATAAACAAAATGTGTGATATCATTAGTGAATGTTTCCCTATGAATGCATGAAGTAGTCTTTTCATGTTAAATAACTCATTCTAAACAAAACACTTACTAATGTTTTAACTTTGCATCATCCTAGTGTGGCTTTCATCCACTTAGTACCCAGCATGTTTTTTTTACGATAAATAACTTACTAGATTGGCATGTGATTGGATATGCTTGTTATCAGTTCATTAAGGTATTACTGTTATTAATGCTAGGAGAGTGGTGTAGTAATCCACTACATGTGTAATCGTATACTTGTGTGATGTTTTGCTTACATATGAAATGATAAAGAACTAGTTAAATTGATAACTTGCTCATGTACTAATTTATGTGTTGCACTGTTTATATTTAATTGTATGAGCGTATGCTAGGTTTATACCCACAAAAGTAATCTTGTTTAAGTAGTCTATTGTTCACCTTTCTGCCTAACCTCGAAACGATTTTCTAAGTGTGTGCTTGTCATTCATGCATCCCATTCATTGCATCGTGCATGGCATTCATATAGTGACGCTTATTTCAGATACGTCATCAAGAAGCAAGCGCGTGGAACTACCTCAACCAACGGTGATCCAAAAGACTAAGTAAGGCCCATTCATGACCTGGAGGGCCCATCAGTCATGTTTGGAAGGAGGAGTTGTCCAAAGAACCAAGGGGTTGCCTGGGGCAAAGCCTCACAACTCGGCAAACTAACAGTAGCTTAGTTTGTTGGTTTTATTAAAATGAATCAAAGGTAGGCAGGACCATTGTTTCTCCCAGCTAATATAATGTTGTTTGATGATTACGCATCTGCATTATGAGTTGATTGGAAACATCTGCATTAGACTTCCCGGCCGCCCTAGCACCTATACATAGAGTTCGTAGGACGAGTGCCTATAATTGTTAGGTACGAGTAGACACGAGTGAATGGAGTCACTCGTCGTGTAGGTGATTTTCAAAAGTCATGAGAAATATTACTATGATGAAAGCTATGAGGATGCTCATGGCTTAAATCGAGACTGGGCGGAGATATGGATATATAAGAAAAATGATGAAGATGATGTGGATGGTATGGTGGACTCTGCCCGAGTCGCATAAGGCCGGTTGTTGTTCGCCTATTGGTCGGCATAACATTGCTAGGGTACTTATCCGAGATAATGGACCGGTGAAAGTCTTACTTGTGACGTCTCAAGCACAGAGACACGTTCCTACCCACTAGTTGAGAGGAAGGTGGCTGCGGAGGCAGGTGTCAAGGGAGGGCTGCCCCATTGCGTGGTAACGCTCCTGCGACAACGCGCTCCGGGAGTCAGGCGGGAGTGAATCGAACTTGAGACGGGACAAGTGGAGATGGAGGAAGCATATGTGGGAACGCCGGAGGTTAGTAAGCATATGCCATCCCGGTGCTTCTAGTTATTCCCGGCAATATAGAAATCGATTCGAATCGCTGATGCTCACCAGGTGTGAGAATGCCAATACCACTGACACACAAAGTAGTAATCCACTTGAATATGCTGTATTATGATTTCATAGTTTTGAATACTACATGCTTGGTATTACATGCTGTACTTTCATGCCACTTATTATGGTACTCATGAATAGTATTTATTGACATGATGAACTAATGTCAAATCCTACTTCCATATGATAAATCAAGCAGCTGTCAATCCTGCTTCCACATGTTAACTCGATGCTGTTTAAAATCAACAGCTAAGGATCAAATTCTTAGTAAGCAGCTTTGCGTCAGCCGTAAGCCGTTTCCATTAAGTCCTACTGAGTAATTAGTACTCAGGGTTTGCCTCACTTTTGGATTATAGGTACTGGCGGCACCTGGACAACTGTGTTGGAGGTGGTAGTGCCGGTGGGCTAGGTGCTACTCGCCTTGTTTATCTCTACATGAAGACTAATTGAGTTTTATTTCCGCTGTGGGGTGTTTTGAGAAGCTTCCGCTATATATATATTTTTCAATCGCTTCCGCTGTATTTC
Source organism: Paspalum notatum (assembly GCA_022530915.1). Classification (NCBI taxonomy): domain Eukaryota; kingdom Viridiplantae; phylum Streptophyta; class Magnoliopsida; order Poales; family Poaceae; genus Paspalum; species Paspalum notatum. The sequence continues at coordinate 20,808,116 of CM039686.1, forward strand.
GAACATGTATTCGACTATTCATCTTTGAACTGTAAACTAAGTGTATCTATTCTCTAACTCAACTGCCTGTGATGATGTAACTGTTGTGGCTCTTTCGGGGGCTGAATGTGTGTGATGTCGGTATCCTTGGACGATGGTTACATTGAGTGCCCTTTGGGTAGCTCGACGGACTACTGGGTTTAGTTTAGCCTAGGTGCACTGCGAGCCAAAAGTGGCAGGTGTGCTTAGTCTGGATTAAGCAGGGCGGTTCCGCCACATGGGCTATCCCTAATGAACAAGGTAACCGTCCATTCTTATCCTTCTCTCCCAGGTAGTGCGAGCCCGCAATACTCTAGGTAACCTTGGACCTTAAGGTACCTCATGGTATCCCGTAGGAGCTCCGGAAATCCTTTTTCATTCTCGCAGTAGCTGACGCAGCGGTCACTAGCCATCTGATTGAGACACGCCGGGCTCGGCCTATGCTAACTAACTTGATACACAAACAAATAGATAAGCAAGACAAACGTATACAACACACGCAATCTACACGGTTCTTCTCTTACACGGGTGCTAACCAAAATGAAGGAAAAACTTTACTACCCAAATGTAAGAGGAACACTGGGCACAACTAACTTCAGACCATGCAGCTTCACTCCTTGCCGGATGCAGCGTCCTATTCTGATGAGGGATTGGTGGTTTCTTTAGGGGTCTCTTCACTGGAGAATTCCCCACTGGAAGATCCTTCACTGGAGCTGATGAGGATGACTCCTGGCGATGCCTGAGTCAGGATTAGGGGGTTGTCTCCTTCGGTCAGTCCCCAAGGTGAGGCAATACCCGAGGGTCCTAGCCTTGCTTCCGTTGACAAAGGTGTGGTGGTGCTTCTGGTTTGCATGGAGAAGCAGAACTTGGAGGTGATCCTATGGGTAGCTCCTCCTTCTCTAGCTCGGGTGCTGGGATCTCCTTAGGTGGAGGATTTGGAAAGGACTCTAAGAGGATTGGTTGGCTCTCAGGCTGGGGTGAAATAACTGGTATGCCTTTGAGCACTGGGATATCTATGGAGGGGTCCACGCGCTTCCTCTTTTTAAGGGGCACGGGGTGACCGTTGAGGATGGGATTTTCTTCTGCCATTGCTGCTTGCAATGGGGCGGTCCCGGTTTCCTTCCTCCTGACGGGCCCTTAAATAGCTGTGTTGGCGTGTCCTTTTGTGGTAGTGTCTGGTGCCAATTCTAAATGTTATACTGTCTGCATGGGGGGTCACTTGTCAACTGTGTTCCATTGATAGCAACGTACCAGGTAGGGGCCATATCTTTGATTTTTGAGGTGTAGGCCCTGGCGATTCACGGGGCCAAATGCTTTGTCCAGAGTGGCCCATATCTTATAGTCATGCCATATGTCCCTGTGAGGGTGATGTTTCCTTACAGTGGGAACTGTTTTCTTTAACATCGACACATCATGTCTGTCTGGTCCATGTACTGTCCATTATTTTCTGACTTGCATGGGAAGCGTCATTTCCTTCTGGCAGAAGCTTGACTAAGCAATATCGGTCCTTAGGGGAGAGTCAAAACTTTTTGAATTTGGAGCAAGATGAGGGATAGAAGGGTTTTTTTTTCAATCTGGTTTGTGGCTCAAAACGGTCTTCCAACCTTAGGGTTACGTCCTACGGCTAACTACGGCTTTGATACCACCTGAAGCGCCCCAGTTTCCATAATGGGATTAAAATGTGCTTTATTGCCATCCTAGGGTTTGGTAATCACATTCTTACATCAGAGTGATACAAATCCACCCTAACGGGTCAGACCGCAAAGGGGCGCAGCCCCGAATTTAAGCAACAGAAATATAAAACGTAGGTCCAAACTTCCACATGTCACGGTTGGGGAGTAGTTCGTAGCCCTAATCACTTCCATACACGGTAGCATCGTCATCTCCGCTGGAAAAACAACAACAAAGCAAGGGTGAGTACAAACGTACTCCACAAGCCCACCTTTCTCCATAAGGGGTAGGGGTATAGCTATTTTTATATGTAGGTCATATCCAGAGCTCAGGGAATTGTGCATAAAAACATTTTGAATGCAGTATCTATATGCAGGTCCATGCAAGCTCCTTTTTCCCTTTCCTCCGTGGGTCGGGGTGTGGTTGTCTTGACTGATCCGAAGATGGAACAGTTCCTCTTCAACTTCTTGGTTCCGAGTCACCAACCTACTGTATAGGCTACTCAGTCTATCATACTCGTCATCTAAGGCATCCACATATAGGGTGAGGTAGGCTACGGTGGGATCCTCAGATTCTCTGATCCTCACCAGGTTTGCAGTTCTCTTGCGCCAAGCTGGGGCTATCTTATTCATGGGTGGGAAATATATCATGGGAGAGTGTTGCACCATGCCACGGTAAGTGGAGCATATCTTCTTCATGGCGTTGCGTGCGGCAATGCGGCAGGCACTCAAAAACTCCTTACTAACGACAGTGGTGTACCAGCCGGTGAGAGCAGGGCTATCCCTGATGAATAAGGTAACCGTCCATTCTTGTCCTTCTCTCCCAGGTTGTGCTAGCCCGCAATACTCTGGGTAACCTTGGACCTTAAGGTACCTCATGGTATCCCTTAGGAGCTCGAGAAATCCTTTTTCATTCTCGCAGTAGTTGACGCAGCGGTCACTAGCCATCTGATTGAGACACGCTAGGCTCAGCCTATGCTAACAAACTTGATACACAAACAAATAGATAAGCAAGACAAACGTATACAACACACGCAATCTACCCGGTTTTTCTCTTACACGGGTGCTAACCAAAATGAAGGAAAAACTTCACTACCTAAATGTAAGAGGAACACTGGGTACAACTAACTTCGGACCATGCGGCTTCACTCCTTGCCGGATGCAGCGGCCTATTTTGATGAGGGATTAGTGGTTTCTTTAGAGGTCTCTTCACTGGAGAATTTCCCACTGAAAGATCCTTCACTGGAGCTGATGAGGATGACTCCTAGCGATGCCTGAGTCAGGATTAGGGGGTCGTCTCCTTTTGTCAGTCCCCAAGGCAAGGCGATACCTGAGGGTCCTAGCCTTGCTTCCGTTGATGAAGGTGATGGTGGTGCTTCTGGTTTGCTTGGAGAAGTAGGACTTGGAGGTGGTCCTATGGGTAGCTCCTCCTTCTCTAGCTCAGGCGCTGGGATCTCCTTAGGTGGAGGATTTGGAAAGGACTCTAAGAGGACTGGTTGGCTCTTAGGCTGGGGTGAGATAACCGGTATGCCTTTGAGCACTGGGATATCTATGGAGGGGTCGACGCGCTTCCTCTTTTTAAGGGGCACGGGGGGACCGTTGAGGATGGGCTTTTCTTATGCCATTGCTGCTTGCAATGGGGCGGTCCCGGTTTCCTTCCTCCTGACGAGCCCTTAAATAGCTGTGTTGGCGTGTCCTTTTGTGGTAGTGTCTGGTGCTAATTCTAAATATTATACTGTTTGCACGAGGGGTCACTTGTCAACTGTGTTGCACTTATAGCAACGTATCAGGTAGGGGCCATATCTTTGATTTTCAAGGTGTAGGCCCTGGCCATTCACGGGGCCAAATGCTTTGTCCAGAGTGGCCCATATCTTATACTCATGCCATATGTCCCTGTGAGGGTGATGTTTCGTTACAGTGGGCACTGTTTTCTTTAACATCGACACATCATGTCTGTCTGGTCCATGTACTGTCCATTATTTTTTGACTTGCATGGGAAGCGTCATTTCCTTCTGGCAGAAGCTTGACTAAGCAATATCGGTCCTTAGGGGAGAGTCAAAACTTTTTGAATTTGGAGCAAGATGAGGGATAGAAGGTTTTTTTTTTCAATCTGGTTTATGGCTCAAAACGGTCTTCCAACCTTAGGGTTACGTCCTACGGCTAACTACGGCTCTGATACTACCTGAAGCGCCCCAGTTTCCATAATGGGACTAAAATGTGCTTTATTGCCATCCTAGGGTTTGGTAATCACATTCTTACATCAGAGTGATACAAATCCACCCTAACGGGTCGGACCGCAAAGGGGCGCAGCCCCGAATTTAAGCAACTGAAATATAAAACGTAGGCCCAAGCTTTCACACGTCACGGTTGGGGATTAGGTCGTGGCCCTAATCACTTCCATACACGGTGGCATCGTCGTCTCCGCTGGAAAAACAACAACAAAGCAAGGGTGAGTACAAACGTACTCCACAAGGCCACATTTCTCCATAAAGGGTAGGGGTATAGCTATATCTATATGCAAGTCATATCCAGAGCTCAGGGAATTGTGCATAAAAACATTTTGTATGCTGGGTTCGAGATAGTCTAACATGTTTTATCCATTTCCGAAAACGGGGTTTTTCTCGAAACGGGGGTGCCAGTAGACTTGCCGGTCCACAAGCAAAAGCCTCCCCAATCTTTACAACTCCCACCTCACTACAGGGTATGCCCTGTAGCTTAGCATTCACCAAAAAAAACATTCCTCTCCCAAAACCAGACTATTCCCACATTTTTAGTTTATGAAAACTAATTGAAGAACCAAGCCGTAACTCATCCATACCAATGGACACGGACTATTCGAATAGGTTTTACTCTGATCAGAGGTTGTATTAATTCCCACAAGATGAAAATCAACGCGGTCCTTACAGGGCGCAGGTAGAACCATTCCTACTTTCCATTGCTCGACACCGCGAGCATCCACCTACCCGGCCTTCTCCACGAGTTCCAGGACATAGGGTAACCGCGGGCTGCTAAGTTACCGTTCATACCCTGCCCTTAAATGGCTATTTCGGCGCGTAGCCGTATTCCGACAAGGTCAGTTGCCAGGGGTTGTTCCCCATTTTATTTCAAAAACACACACGCCTAACCTCACCCCAAACCCATCAAGTTCCACAACCATAATCCCAACTTAACATCAAGATTATGACAGATATAATTAATGAGCGTTTCCACCTATGCGCACTACATCTAAAATATGCTTAGGTGGCTGTATATTCGTTGGAGTTTTCCTTAGCAAGCAAAACATGCAAGTTTTATAGTGATTATCAGGCCAAGGGTCGTGGTTGTGAAACATAGGAAATTTATGCATCAAGTGGGACTCCAGTGGGCTTGCCATGGGGTTTGTCGTTGATGCATCAACGGCGGTGGGCGGGGGTTCAACATCTATCGAATAGGTTGGTGCGCCACGCTCTCTCGGGTACGCTCATGCACTAACTGCTGGGCACGATGGCGTGCCATCCATTGTGCGTGCTCGTACAACATCTTTTGTAAGCGTCGGTTACTTTCTTCGAGCATCACAAAGGTTCTTGCGAGGGGTGTACCGATCAGGATACCCGGTATAACCTACGTGCACAACCAAGAGAAACACACATGTCGAGGTATAAATATGAGCTCAACTTTAATCTTAGGTAGGTAGGAGTCTGGTGTTTATTTGGGTTGTCGGAGCTTACCAGGGAAGTTGGTTTTGGAGAATGGGGGAGGGGAGCTGGTTGTGGTTCGGGTTGTTGTCTATGCCGTCGGGCATAGTGGCGGTTGTGAAGGTATTGCCAGGGTAGTGGGCATGGGCGGTTAGCATGGGGATGGGAACAGCAATAAGGCAGCCGCATGGTGGTGTTGGAGGGGAAAGGATCTTTCGTGGGGTGTATGGATGGATAGAGATTGATTTTAGATGAATTTAGGCGCGAGAATCGCCTAAATCGGAGTTCAAACAGAAAAGATATGGAGTATTTAGTGTCAAGGGGTGAAATTAAACTTTTTTGGAAAGTTGGAGGACTAGAAATGGACTTTTCTCAAGTTTTTGGCCCGTGAGAAGTTATCTTGGGCTGGGGTGGCCCTCGGCCTTTCGGCCCACGCGCACGGACGCGCACGCAGCGTGGCCTGGTGGGCCGGCTCAGTGGAGCGGCGACGGCGCGACTGACGCCGTTGTCCGGGCCCACTTGGAAGAGGGAGGGGGGAAGAGCGACAGCGTCACGAGACCGACGGCGGAACCGGCTTGCTGGGGGGGACCGCCGGCGTCGGGCGGTGGCGGTTTTCCGTCGTCTGGCCGGTTCCGGTGATGAGGTCACCTCTGCGAGCACCAGGTCGGGGTGGCGGATCCTCCTGGGGTACCGAGGGCGTGGATTAGTGGCTCGAGATGGGGTCTCAACGGCGGTGTCATGGGAACGCGCACCGGTGGCGAGGCAGAGCGAGCGCGACAGCTCTGGTGGGGGTGGGGAGGCGACGGCGTGGGGCCAGAAAGGCAGGGGATAGTGTGGCGGAGCTTGGGGCGAGGGTAATCGAGCTACGGAGCTTGAGGAGGGTGGAATTTGGGCAGCGAACTCTCGGTGGTGGTGGCGCACCGGAGTAGGGGGAATGGGAGGCATGGAGGGGGGGTAAGTTAGTGCCTACGCGGCGGGCAGCGCCTGGGTGAGCTAGGGGCTGGTTGCGGCGGAGGGGTGTGGGCGGTGAACGGCGGCGGGGCTGTGCTTTTTATAGCCGGAGCTAGGCCGGGCATGGCGTGGCAAGGTGGGGCTGCAGCGCATCCGGGGACGGGGCGTTGCGTGCGGGGCTGGGTGGCGCGCGGCAGGGACCGGGCAGGAGCGGCTGCATTGTAATGGGGCCGGGACGCGGCGAGTCCGGGGACGGGTGCGTTACGGCGCGTGGCGGCGCGAGGGCAGGTTCCGGCGGCAGCGCGGCGAAGCGGGGCCTTGACGTGGTGTCACAGAGCCAAGCGCGGCCGGGGCCAGAAGACGGCGAGGTGGGGGGGAGGCGGTGTGCGCGACGCGCGCGGCGCGTTCGCGATGCGCGCCAGGACGAAGCAAGGAGAAGGAGAGGGAGGCTGACGAGCGGGGCCCGCTAGTCACTGAGAGAGGGAGGCGCTGGCGGCTGGGCCCAGACGACAGTGGGAGGGGGGCAGGAGGCGGGCCGGCTCGGTTGGGCCTGGGAGGCGAGCCGGGTGAGGGAGGGGGGAGGATTGGGCCGGGGAAGGGAATTTGGGGCCCAAGGAGGTTTTCCACCTTTTCTTTTCGGATTTTTGGTTTGGAATTTGAGTGGGAATTTGGAGAAAAATTTTGAGGGGATTTTTGGAGGGAAATTTGGAAATATTTTTGCGGAGGTTTTCGGTGGGCATGAATATTGAGCTCATATTAACACACTCACAGCAACAATCGGGGTTTTTACGAAAATTGATTTTGAATTAGAGGAAGATTAGAAGAAAATTTCCGGGGCTAAATTTCGGGGTGTCACGGTGCTGGAGGCGCCGACGAGGTAAGTGGTGCCCGCGGTGGTGCGCAGTGGCAAAGGTGGTGGTAGCCATCAGAGCTTGGGGCGGTGGAGGCAGCGGGGGCGCGGAAAGCCGCGAAGGTTAGCAGTGATAGCGGCGGCAGGCAGTGGCGGTGGAGGCAGCAGCCACCGGATCCGGGGTTGGTGGAGACGGCGAGGGCGGGGAATCCGTGAAGGTTAGTAGCGGTGGTTGGTGGCGGCATGGGCGAGGAATCCGCTGATTTTGCACCAGACGAACTGACTCCGCAGCACGCCTGCTATGTACAAGCACAACTGACGGATGACATGAACCCGTGACGCGAACCAAACACACTGCAGGTTCCGTTTTAGGCTTTGATGGTCCAGCGGACCACCCCGTGACGTAAACCAAACAGACTGTTAATCTTAGATCCGCCTCTGCCTGTTGGATATGCCTATCTCACTTCTCACCTCTCTCCTCCTCTGTCTCCACCGCTGATATGGCTTGTGGTGATGAACTCCCCCTCAACTGTTGTCTCACCATTGCTCGGGAATACCTCCTCCTTCATGTGCCACTGCTACCACTGGGCCACCGCCCCGGGACTGGCCGCCCCATCGTTGTGTGGCTCTTCCTTTACCATCACGGCCACCATGTCAGGCTTCTCCTCCACTATTATGGCCACCGCTCATCTGCCATCAACCACGCACCGCTATGCCAACCTTCTCATTTATTGTGGTGGATGGGTGGTTACTACTGCGCCATCCTCCTCCTTTGTGGCCCCAATGCCACCAAACGACATTATTGACTACGTCGCCTTAGGCTCCTCCGTCGTAAAGTCCATCGTCATCAGTAACAGTGAGTACGCTGAGTTCTGCCACTTCTTCCTTTTGTGTCTGTCATCCATGAGAGGAGGGCTGTTGCGTGATGGTGAGGCTATGCAACATCCATGTAGCAACCGTGGCCGTCGCTGAGGGGGCGGAAGATGTAGACTAGGGGGTGGGGGCTATGGCGGTGGTGGCAGTGCCATCAATCATCAAGCGAGGAGTAGATTAGTTTATCTAGTTTAGAAAAGAGCCTTCATCAAGGGGCAGATTAGTACTGCAAATTCCTTCAATCATCAAGCGACGGTGTCCCCATAATAGAGAATGGAAGTTGATCGAAGAAAAAATAGAAAAGAGTCTAGGTATTGGAAAGGAAGATGCTTTCCTATAGTGGCGGATTAGCACTGCTAAATTCTGTATTATCTAGTTTACCTATGTTTATGCTATCTTTTTTTGAGATCCCAAGAGGCGTCTTGAAAAAGATTGAATACTTTAGGCCTAGATTCTTTTGACAATACGATAGTCACAAAAGGAATTATAGATTGACAAAAATGGACTCTTCTTTGTCAACCCAAAGACTAAGGAGGTTTGGGAATCCAAAATCTGGATATTCAGAACAAGTACTTGTTAAGTAAATGGCTTTTTAAACTTTGTAATGAAGATGATCTTTGGCAGGAACTCTTGAGAAATAAATATATGAAAGATAAACCTTTAGCACAAATAGAGAAAGAACCAAGAGATTCTCATTTCTAGAAATGTTTTATTGGAGTTAAGAATCAGTTCCTTAATCTTGGTAGGTTTAAGTTAGTGAGTGGAGACCAACTTAGATTTTGGGAAGACACATGGTTAGGTAACCAGGCCCTAAAATTCAGATACCCGAATTTATTTAATATTGTTAGGAAAAAACATGCAACAGTGGTAACTGTTCTTAGCTCATCACCACTTAACATCTCTTTTAGAAGAGCGTTAGTAGGTAATAAGCTTTTTGAATGGCATAGCCTAGTTGCAAGCTTGACACATGTTAATTTAGAAGAGGGTACGCATATTTTTATATGGGGTCTTCATAAGACCGGATTCTTTGCGGTGAGATTTATGTACAGGGCACTCATCAGTAATGGCATCAACATGTCCCAAGAAATATGGCGTTTAAGAATTCCTTTGAAAATCAAAATCTTTCTTTGGTTCCTTAATAAAGAAGTTCTATTAATAAAGGATAATTTAGCCAGAAGAAATTGGAGAGGTAATAGGACTTGTGATCTTTGTAAGCGGTCTAAATCCATACAACACCCCTTTTTTGACTATATATACGCTAATTTCTCCGAAGAGTCGTTTTTAGTACTACTGGTTTGACGCCACCTACTAATATTGCGCATTTATTTGGAAGTTGGTTGAAACAAAGAGGTTCAAATCTAGCTGGGCTATTGCTAACCGGAGCTACTGCTTTTTGTTGGGCACTATGGCTTACTACAAATGACCTAACATTTAACAAATACCAATTAAAAACTTTCTTGCAGGTTCTATTCAGGGGAACTCACTGGCTATGATTGGGCACAGTTACAGTGTACTGATGACACGAAGGATGACATAGTGCGGACTTGTAGAAGCCTAGAGTCGTCAGCAATGGAATTGTTTGGTTCTCATGGATGGCCTTTTATGTTTAGAATTGGATGTTAAATGAGACTATTGTTTCTTCGAGTTCGAGTTGTAATAACTTGGTCCCCGTGCCAAGCACATAACCCATACTAATGCCCAAGGGTTTGTCTAAGTTTGCGTGGACTGGCTGTGGATCCATTACTAAAACGGTTTCCAACCGGTACTGAAGCCACATTCTGTACTAGTGCCGTTGATCCAACAAGAAAAAAGAGTGATAGCCCAACAATTTTGTGCTGTGAGTTAATTCCATAATTGATTGCAAAGGAACCCATGTCTAGACAAACTGCATCTCAGGCAGGCAGTTCAGAAGTTTCAGAGATCATAAAAGACATTACAGATAATCTGAATTTTAACTACAGATTCAGACGTACAAGTCTCAGTGGAAGTTCCATGACATAGTATATTTATTGTAGGGCCAAAGTTTGGGAATCCAATCTTGAAGGCTTATTGACTCAAAAGAAGTATTCTCGAGGCTAGGGCATGACCCGACCACCCAAGGTATCAAGCATACGTGTTGGCGACGTCGGCGAGGTGCCCAGCAAGCTCAGCCGGCGTGGAGAACATGGCCATGTGGTCGGCATTGGCGATCTCCCTCACATCTTCCACCAGGATGCCATCGATCATGGTCCGCTGGTACTCCTCGGGTATAATCTGGTCCTGCTTGCAGACAATGTACACCTTGCTGACCGCGCCGTACCTGTCCTCGCTGAACGGCGGCTGGCTCTGCAGGTCGGCCACATAGAGGGAGCTCACCCGGACCAGGCTTTGCGAGAGCGTGTAATCCTGCCGAGATCAAAGACAACGCAATCGCTCGAATTTTTTTTTTCAGTTCAAGAGACGAATCAATTGGCCAAAAATATGACAAGATCCAAGTTGACACCGGTACCTCCGGTGGGCTCAGCTGGTAGAACTTGCGCCGCAGGAGTTCAGGCCCCAGGAACACCGAGGGCGGGACATATTCTGCATCGAAGACGCTATCCATCCAGTCTATGGACACTGCAAGCTGAGAGAGAGAGAGAGAGCACGCAGCAACACGGGAGATCATGCATGTCAGCCGCAGGGTAGCTAGGAGTATATTTCAGTGGCGAACAGGTGGTCTGGTCGACATGTATAAAGCCGGTGTACCTTCTCGATGGGGTCCGAGCGCGGGTTCGTGCAGTCCGGCATGAATGCGGTGACGAACACGGCGGCCGCCACCTTCTCCGGGAACATCTCCGCGGCGAGCGCGATGCTGAGGCCGCCATAGCTGTGCCCCACCAGCACCACTCTCTCGCCGTCGGGGAGCCCACGGAGCAAGCCGAGCAGAGGGCGCGTGTAGTCCTCGAAGGTCGGCGCGTCGCTGAGCGGGCGCGGGTCGATCCCCGACGCCGTGAGGTCCAGCGCGTCCACGCGGTGTCCCGCGGCGCGCAGCAGCGTGGTGACCCGGTACCAGCACCACCCACCGTGGCACGTGCCGTGCACCAAGATGATGCGCGTCGCCATCAGTCCGTTGGGCGCCGTGGCAACTGCAGGCATGGACATGGTGTGTGTTAGCTGTGGTATCTTGGCTCGTTGGCTCAGCCTTTTAAAGTGAGGTTTGTAAGAAAGCACGTAGAGTGAGTCTACTGTACTTATATATATATGTGGAGGAGGGGATTTCTGACGTTTCCTTGTTGTCACTGATACATGGGATTGAATCCATCTATCAGAAAGTCAGAGATAGCGTACGTTGCGAATCCTCTCCAATGGAGTTTTAGCTTGCTTCAGGATCCTGTCACGAGATGGAAATGTATGGCCGCTGGTGCCACACGTGGGTCTTCGAAACTCGAAACTTATTAGCTCGTTTGGCTTGTGGCTAGTCGGTTCGACTCGGCTCGGCCGAGCTGGCTGGAACCATAGACATACACTCTGACATACTCTAGGCATCTTGACATAAATGAGTTCCAGACGACGTATCTTAATTTTAATCTTAGACATACACTCTAGGCATCCCTTCTCAACGAACATATATGAGTTTTGTTTTTTTTTTTTTGTTCACTTGACTATTTTTTGTTCTTCCATTTGCTTAACTGTGATATTAATTCACACATTTTGTTTATAAATTTGACATCTACTGCTCTAATATATGTTTATTGTATTTTCAAAAATGATTTAGGCATTTTATAAATGTATTGTTAGTTTTTAAGCATAAATTTTATTTTTAACAAAAACTCATGAGCCAAACGGGCTGGTTTCAAGTCGCAAACGAACCGAGCCGACTCTCCAGTTCGTTATCTTAACGAGCCGAGCCGGCTCGATATCCATCCCTAGCCTCAGAGGATATACACGAGCGTGATGTTTTGTGAACTGTGAGGCCAGCTTAATACAATTGTACGACATTTGTTTTCTTTCCTCTTTTCTCGTCCAATGGCCAGTAATGGGCATAAATGGGAGGCACGGACCGGGTGCCGTCCAGGCATAGGAAAATTCCGTTCAGAAAAACGTGGGGGATAGAGTGGTCGGAAATTTTTTCTTGTATTTGCACTCCTACATTTATCTCAAAAAATAAAAAAATGAAACATAAACGAAGAGCAGAAATAGAAATAAACAAAAAATTAACTTCTACAAATGAAAATACATGGGTAACAATACGTAGCTTCCTACCTCTCTGTGGTGCTCGCCTTGAATTCTGAAAGTGAAAGTAGAGCCAGTTTCTCCAATATTATAAAAGAAATTCAGTCCAGCTTACTGTTAATCTCCGCATCGAAAGTTTGTAAAGTAGGGAGAGAGTGCAACAAAGTAGCTCATGAGCTCGCCCAATTAGCTAAACGAAATAAGCATTCTGCAGTGTGGCGATATAGGACTCCTATTTGTATTCATGAGCTACTTTACCATGATTGTAAACATTGGCAGGATTAATGATATGCGCTCGCCCGTATTCATGAGCTACTTTACCATGATTGTAAACATTGGCAGGATTAATGATATGCGCTCGCCCTTCTCAAAAAAAAAAAAAAAAAAAACCACAAAGAAGTCATAAATAGTTAAACATATACCGCGTACTAACCCACATTCACAAAGAAATCCCAACATGATATCCAAACAAAGAAAGTTGGAGATATGAAAAGATTAGAAAGAAACATATTGTTTCTGTTTTTAAAAAACATCAAATAAGCTAGATAAATATAGAAAATAGAGTAGGACGGAATAAATACTCCTAGATGCTCACTCGATCTCCAAGTCAAAGTTAAGGGTTGATAAAGTTGACAATCTTTGTTTCCTTATATCTTGTACCGTAAAATGGATAATGGGCAGTACGCTATGAGATGGTGCTGTGTGAGCAAGGGGCAACGACCTGTTGCCTATCACCTCACGTAAGTAGAGCGGTAGACTATCCGTACTTCTATTCTAAAAGAAAATATTTCTTTCTAATTAGCAAAATTCTTGCTTCCATTCCGACTTCTCTCGCACTCTTGTTAGTCGATATATTTTCTCTGCGTCCAACTATCCAATATTTTATTCCACTCTTAAGTAACATCTCCTTTTACCTATACACTAAATAAACATAAATAATACTAATATATCGTATTAAAACACCGGAAAATATTACGAGCCTTAGAAAATATTGGAAAACTATTTTTCATCATCACATTAGAAATGCATATTATATAATGCAAAAAATTACAAATCATTTCAATAAAAAAGGAAAATTTAAAAACCTCCCAATAGCCCCAACTCCTAGGAAGAGGAGGAAAAGGAACCCCTGTCTAATCGTAAACCACCTCTGCTGTAGTAAAATCTTTACGGTTGCAGGATGAGGGGTCTAGCTGACACGTTGAATTTTTATGGTTGCAGGCTGAGGGCTTAGCTGACGCATTGGACTTTTACAATTGCGGCAAAATCTTTACGGTTGTGGGCTGAGGGGCCTAGCTAACATGTTGAACTTTTACGGTTGCGGATGAATCTTTACGATTGCGGGCTGAGGGACCTAGCTGATGCGTAGAATAGTTATTCGACGCGCATCGCGTTGAATAGTTATTATATATAGTAATTTAACAAAATAGATACTACCTCCCGACCTTTTTTATAAGTCGCTGCTCAGCTCAACTTTGGGCTAATATGCATCATATAAAAAAAACCAGAGGGAGTATAAAATACATACAAAACCATTAGAACGATGAATAGACAAATATATCAAATGACTTAAAGAGGAATAAATTCGTTTTAGAACCCCTTACAATTTATAACAAAAGGATTATAAATTAATATAAAAAATAAATCAGGACGTGCCTAATCAGGACTTGTCCTGCCACGCCAATGCCATGGTGCGCTCACGTCAGTTCAAAAGCGTGTCGTGCTGACAGCTACGGCCGATTGGTAAGCCTGACACGCTTAGACATCCACATTAGATCCGATAATCCTGCCGCCCATCGGAAAAGTCTGCCTACTTTAGTTATGCGTCAATTATGATATCCAATTGAGTTTTAGGGCCTGTTTGGTAACAAAATTTTCATATACTGTAGTTTTGGAATATTATGGTTTTCATTTGTCAATGACATAAATACTACAGTATCTCAATACTACAGTAAAATCATAGTATTCTTCAAAACTGTGATGCGTTTGGTTCTACGGTATTACATGCTCTTCAGGAGCATCCCAGAGGCAATCAGTTGGTGCGCCTAGCTAGCGATGGCTCGTACCATAGACTAAGCACGGCCATGGAGCGTGATGGCTGCCACGGCGCCGCGGCCATGGACATTTGGTCAAGGTTGCATTTGGTGTCGTTCTCTGCCGTTGATTTTACCCAATACTGTTGTCTGCTGCCTGCGGGTGGCATCATGTCTTAGTCGTCAGAATGATTCGAGCATTCAGCTTCGTATGATTGTTAAGCTAACCTGTTGGGAAAAAAACACGGGTAACAGCATCAACAATGCCTCGTCATTTCTGTCTGTGTCCCCTTAGCCCATCACTCCCTTGCTTTAGATCATTAAGAGCAGTGCATGCCTCTTGGCTAACCCGAGGTAGGAGACAATGGGACACCGGAACATTCGCATTGTCGATGGTGTGATACCTGGTTATCTTATTTTTGCATCATATGAGCACCAAGTAGCTTCTCTTGTAGTATGAATGTTCGATTGAGCATATACGTGTCATCTTGTTCGTTGAGAAGTAAGTGAAGAGAGAAAATTAGGTTCCAATTTTTTTTCCCAAGTACTCAAATTGAGTTTAGAGCTTTGCCTCAAAATTCTTCTAATTTTTGGACTGTGTCATGAAAAACTTTGATACGAAAGCTGCAGAGCATAAAAATCTAAACACCTTTAATATACAAACGTTCTCCAAATTTATCGGTTAAAATGGGAAGGATTTTCTAGACGAAGAGTTCAAAAGGAAACCATTTTTTTCTCTCCATCCTATGACGGCTGGGTGCCACAAGACCGCCCCTCAACCCTCCCTGACAACTAGGCCCATGACCTCAAAGCCTCCCATCGCCCCTGCTTCCTCTTTCCCGAAGGGCTGAGGCGCTGGTCTCCCCCTAGATCGCCCTCTTAGGCACGCCTTTCTTCCCCTCCCCATGGCGCTTTTCCCTCCCTTCAGGTCCTTCCCTCTGCACATTGGCCGCCCACTTGCGCCTCTCCATGCCCGGCTTCGCCTCCCTGCGCCTTCCCTCCTCCATCTAGCTCCGCCTCCTCCATGGGCGGCAGCTGCTGGCCAGCCCTGCCTCCCTACCTCGGCTCCCTGCTCCTCTCCCATGCCCAGCACTCTTCCTCGCGCCCCTTCTCCATGGGCAGCAGCTGCTGCTGCTGCTGGCTGGTCCTGCCTTCCGCGACGCCGGTCCTGCCCTCTTCATCTCCTGCGTAGCAGCAGGTTGCCGGTCATCTCTGCCTCTCTCTGTTTCTAAAAAAACAGCTGCATCCAAAGGTTGAAACCTTCCTCTCTTTTGCTTATTTTAGTTGCTATGTAGTTCTAGATTTGAAATAAATCACGGCTTAGTTCACCTGATTATGTGTATTTATACACGATGATACCATGGTATGTGATGTAGTTTATGTTAAAAAGAAGGTATTTATGCACGATGATACCATGGTATGTGATGTAGTTCATGCTAAAAAGAAGCAAGGATGTGATTCTCATATATCACTTTATGAGCTAGGGGTATAGATGGCCAAACGGGCGGCACGGCACGGCCCGCTAGGCATGGTGGGCCAACCGTGCCATGCTAGACGGCACTGTGGACCTCGAGTCATGGCCCAAGCATGGCACACCGGCCTGCTATCCGTGCCGGGCCGGTCCGCCAGCACGTCGGCCCAAAGTATGGGGAAAATCTATGAAAATCGCAAAAACAAGCGAACATGGGATTCAAACTCCAGAGAGTGGAGGCGCCTAAGCCAACTGCACTAGCCACTCTAGCTAGGTTTCGTTCATGCTTATAAAGAAATAATATATTATCATATATATACTGATATAGAAAAAATAAGAAATATAATCGTGCCGGGCCGGGTCGGCACGCCGTGCCTTGGCCTCGGCCCAGGCACGACAGTAGGTTTGGGCCGGGCCGGCATGGGCACGATTCGGACAGTGCCGTGCCGTTCTTCGGGCCGGCCCATTAAGCACGACCCATTTGGCCATCTATAGCTAGGGGTATTTTGTTCTTGATTAATTGTTTATTTGTAATTTTTCTAGGTACGTGGGTCATTGTAACCACCCTTGGCCGCCGGTGATCACTGAGATGTGATCGACACAGAGATTTGGTAGGGAGCGAGGATGGAGTTGTCCCCTCTCGAGTTCACTGGTTTTTTCATTTAGCAAAGACATAAACATCTCTTTACACAGCGTGGGTTTATATCCCTACATGCCAACACGTCTCACAGAGACTTACACACAACTCATGCTTTCACCCAAGCGTCTTCCTTAGAGTACGCCTCCTTCTGCTGTTTGGTGTAGTCCTATCCATGATGACATTACTCCCTCCACCAGAAGTTGCTTGACCCAAGCAACTGCATCAGGAAAACATTGTTGCACCATGTAGAAGTCCTCCCAAGTGGCTGAAGCAGCTGGAATATGATACCATTTTACCAACACTTGAGGCACAACAGTATTAACCCTCTTTACCAGTCGATGATCCAATATAGCTTTTGGAAGAACCTCTTTAGATATCATGTCCACAACTGTGGTGACCTCCGTAAACACTGGAGCTGGAGTATGATCAGCCGTAAACTCCTTGAGCTGAGACACGTGAAAGACAGGGTGCACCTGACTACCGTCTGGAAGATCCAAACGATACGCTGCAGTGCCAATGTGTTCCACAATATGTAAGGTCCAAAGTACTTGAAGGATAGTTTAGGAAATGGGCGATTAACCACAAAAGATTGAACATAAGGTTGGAGCTTTATAAGAACCTGATCACCAAGCTGGAAGGTACACGGGATACGCTTGCGATCAGCATAGAGCTTCATGCGATTCTGCGCTGCTGCCAAGTATTCCTTGATGAGCAGAGCCAAGTGTTGAGCCCGGTCGGTAAGAATAGTAGTAGCAGAGCCATGCGCAATGCGGTGGGCGAAGCAGGGCCGGGGAGGAATTTTAGTCGAGGTGGGGAACGACAGAGCGGGACTAGCGCGGCGTTGTCGTGACGCGCCGTGCGTTCGGTGGCCTGTTGGCAGGGGGTGGTTGTTGGCAAGACTGGAGGGGTTGATGGCATAATAGGGGCAGAGGGTGAGGAGTGTCGCGGTGGGGCCAGAGCAGGGCGAGCGGGGCCGTGTGATGTCAACATGTGCGGTTGTGATGTGTCCGTGTCGTGCACGGGTCCCGCGCACAAGAGGCGAGAGGAAGGAGGAGGAGCTAATCGGCGGGGGCCAGCTTGGTAGTGAGAGGGAGGAGGGAGAAAGGAATGGGAGGGCCACGCGGGTGTTGGGCCAGAGGGAGGGCAGGCCGGCCGAGGTGGGCCGCGCGGGAAACAAAGGAAGGTGGGCCGAGTTGCATAGGCCGAAGGAGAGGAAAAGTTTTCCCTTTTTATTTTCTGATTTTGAATTTGGTTTGGATTTTTGGAGCGAAATTTTGGAAGGGTTTTTATAGGGAGACTTTATGGAGATTTTGAGGTATATTTGGAGAGGATTAGATTAGAATATCCGAAAGGATTTTGTAGAAGCAAGTTTTTGAAAATTGATTTTGAATTAAGGAGAGATTAAAAGAATTTTTCCGGTGGTGATTTTCCAGGCGTTACACTTTCTCACGTATTGGATATGTCTGTCTCACCTCTCCTCCTCTGTCTCCACCATCGATATGGTGCATGACGACGAACTTCCCCTCAACCATTGTCTCAATTGTTCAAGAACACCTCCTTTCCTCTGCCGCCGTACCACTGGGCCACTCTCCCAGAACTGGCCACCTCATCGTTGCGTGGCTCCTCCTCCACCATTGCCGCCATCGTGTCAGGCTCCTCCGCTGACATCATGGCCACCGTTCTTCTTTCTCCCCTTCTCTGCCATCACCACTATGCCAACCTTCTCATTTATTGTTGTGATTACTACTGCGCCAGCTTCCTCCTCAGTGGCCCCAGTGCCACCACACCAAGTTGACGTTGTTGACTACGTCGCCTTTGGCTCCTCCGCCACAAAGGCCATCGTCATTAGCAACAGTGAGTAGGCCTAGTTCTGCCATCTGCGGTTGTCATCCATGAGCAGTGGTGGCTGCTCTATGATGGCGAAGTTATGCCACATCCATGGGGCAACCGTGGCCGCCGCTCATGGTGTGGAGGATGTAAACTAGGGGTTGGGGACTATGGCAGCGGCGTCATCAAGTGAGGAGTAAATTAGTTATATGAGATTAGAAGAACCTATATATGAGATAGAATGCCGGTTAACTATTTTTCTAGTTATATGCATTTTGTATGATGCTTTAGTTTGAAACGAATCAAATTTGCTTTCAAACCACCAAGCAGTACTAATGCTCAAGGGTTTGTCTTGGTTTGCCATCAAATAAAAAAAAAGTGGAGCGATAGCCCAACAATTTTGTGCCATGAGTTAACTTCATAATTGATTGTGGAGGGAACCCATATTTAGACTAACTGCTTTTCAGGCAGGCAGTTCAGAAGTTTCAGAGATCATAAAAGAAATTACAGATACTTTGAATTTCAACTACAGATTCAGACGTACAAGTCACGGTGAAAATTCCATGGGTTTTATTTGTGGGAGGGCCAAAGCTTAGGAATCCAATCTTTGAGGCTTATTGACTCAAAAGCACTATCTCGAGGCTAGGGCATGACCCGACCACCCAAGGTATCAAGCATACGTGTTGGCGACGTCGGCGAGGTGCCCAGCAAGCTCAGCCGGCGTGGAGAACATGGCCATGTGGTCGGCATTGGCGATCTCCCTCACATCTTCCACCAGGATGCCATCGATCATGGTCCGCTGGTACTCCTCGGGTATAATCTGGTCCTGCTTGCAGACAATGTACACCTTGCTGACCGCGCCGTACCTGTCCTCGCTGAACGGCGGCTGGCTCTGCAGGTCGGCCACATAGAGGGAGCTCACCCGGACCAGGCTTTGCGAGAGCGTGTAATCCTGCCGAGATCAAAGACAACGCAATCGCTCGAAATTTTTTTTTTCAGTTCAAGAGACGAATCAATTGGCCAAAAATATGACAAGATCCAAGTTGACACCGGTACCTCCGGTGGGCTCAGCTGGTAGAACTTGCGCCGCAGGAGTTCAGGCCCCAGGAACACCGAGGGCGGGACATATTCTGCATCGAAGACGCTATCCATCCAGTCTATGGACACTGCAAGCTGAGAGAGAGAGAGAGAGCACGCAGCAACACGGGAGATCATGCATGTCAGCCGCAGGGTAGCTAGGAGTATATTTCAGTGGCGAACAGGTGGTCTGGTCGACATGTATAAAGCCGGTGTACCTTCTCGATGGGGTCCGAGCGCGGGTTCGTGCAGTCCGGCATGAATGCGGTGACGAACACGGCGGCCGCCATCTTCTCCGGGAACATCTCCGCGGCGAGCGCGATGCTGAGGCCGCCATAGCTGTGCCCCACCAGCACCACTCTCTCGCCGTCGGGGAGCCCACGGAGCAAGCCGAGCAGAGGGCGCGTGTAGTCCTCGAAGGTCGGCGCGTCGCTGAGCGGGCGCGGGTCGATCCCCGACGCCGTGAGGTCCAGCGCGTCCACGCGGTGTCCCGCGGCGCGCAGCAGCGTGGTGACCCGGTACCAGCACCACCCACCGTGGCACGTGCCGTGCACCAAGATGATGCGCGTCGCCATCAGTCCGTTGGGCGCCGTGGCAACTGCAGGCATGGACATGGTGTGTGTTAGCTGTGGTATCTTGGCTCGTTGGCTCAGCCTTTTAAAGTGAGGTTTGTAAGAAAGCACGTAGAGTGAGTCTACTGTACTTATATATATATGGAGGAGGGGATTTCTGACGTTTCCTTGTTGTCACTGATACATGGGATTGAATCCATCTATCAGAAAGTCAGAGATAGCGTACGTTGCGAATCCTCTCCAATGGAGTTTTAGCTTGCTTCAGGATCCGGTTATGAGATGGAAATGGCTGCTGGTGCCACTTGGGCCACAGAGGGTATATGCGAGCGTGATGTTTGTGAATTGTGAGGCCGGCTGCTAGATCGCTGCCGCTAATACAACTGTACAACATTTGTTTTCTTCTCTTCTCTCGTCCAATGGCCAGTATTGGGCATAATGGGAGGCACCGACCAGGTGCCGTGCAGGCAAGGAAAATGGAGTGGTTAAGTATTTCCGTTGAGAAAAAACGTGGGGGATAGAGTGGTCAGGAATCTCTGCTCTTTTTGTACGAGTGGTCGTGCGCCATCCGAGTCCGCACACCTTTGCCGCCCGCACTGCGTCCTAGGTGCATCGCCCTAGCCTACATGCAGGCCGCAACAGCCTTCCGCAGCTCCATTCCGGCCTCCTAGGCTCGTCGCCCAACCCCACGTGCAGCACCTGTAAGGCTGTCTACACTCGGTAACCGCACGGCATGCACCTTTAGCCTGTACTAAAAAAATTGCTGCGGTGGGAGACGCCACCCATACGCAACTGTTCTGCGCGTCCCATTCGATGGCATATCCAGCGTTGTCCGACATTCTCGCCATCTTCTCTCTCCTCACCATCCACGCCAACGGCCACTCCTTCGCGCGACCGAGAGGATGGAAAGGGCAGAGGCTTGGAGACGCAGAGGAGGGTGGTGGCCAGCGGCGTTGAGGGACATGGAGGGTTGGGGCGGTGGCCGGCGGTGTTGAGGAGCAGGATAGGACGAGGCAGCGCAGATTCATCCATGGATCCACCCTACATGGATGCCAGCACCGCGGCCGAGCTCGTGGGAGGGCAACGAGGACAAGGAGGGCCGGCAGGGCTCTCTACCGTGGGTGGCGACGAGGAGGCCTAGGCTCGGGGAGGTAGGAAGAAAGCGGAGGATGAGGCGTGGCGCTCTGAGAGGGAGCGGGCCAAAAGAGCAGGCACAACGGATCGGAGGACGGAGAGTAAGAGGAGATGTGGGAGATGGCCGGCGCCCCCAGATCCGTGCGCCGCTTACCAAATCTGGGCCGGCGAGGCACCGTGGCCAACGGAGAGGAATAATATGATGTGGGGGAGACTGCCGGTGCGGGCAGATCCAGGGAGACGGCTAGCACGGGCAGATCCAGGGAGGCGCCGCCTCCTTAGATCCGCGCCTACTGGGTGCCCGTGTAGATATAGGCGGAGGAGCTTGAGGCCGCGGACAAGGAGCTTGAGGCCGCGAGAGGGAGCTCAAGGCCGGCGACGCCGGTGGAGGAGGAGTTCGAGGCCGCGGGAGGGAGCTTGAGGCCGGTGGTGGTGGAGCTCAAGGCCGGTGGCGAGCGGATGGAGAGGGCCGGATGGCTCTGGATCCATCGAGGAGAGAGGGGGAAGGGAAGGAAAAAGTGGAGGGAGAGCAGTAAAAATAATATAAAATGTGGTAGGGTATAGAGTGAGAGATATAGAGTTGTATAAGCATGGAGGATTGTTGACTGTATTTCAAAATTGTGATGACTAGACAGAATATTCCCTTTTAGAGTGTAGATATAGAGTTCCATAAGTGTGAACAGCCTAACGCCTGCAACAACCGTCCGTCCGTTCGGTTGCTATTGCTACTCCTGCCCCCATAGGCTTGTTGCAAATAATGGCAAAAAGAACCTCACAATGAGCACACAGCTGAGATTGGAATTGTTGCATAGCAATTTAGCAGCATCATCATACACTCCACTAACCAAGATAACCTTGTTTCGTTGTTGTTAAATTAGTCACATAATATGTATACTATATTCCATTCGTCCCAATTTATTAAGAGTTTCAGACCTCTACTTTATTCATTTATTACTTCACATATATAATTGTGGACGAAAATAAAAGATTACAACCCTTACAATTTAAAAGAAAAGGATTATAAATTTTAAAAAATAAAATTGGGACGTATCTAAGCTAGCTTGTCCTATCATGCCAATGCAGTGGTGCCCTCACGTCGGTTCAAAAGTGTGTCTTGCTAACAGCTATGGCCGCTTGATAAGCCTGGCATGCTTAGACATCCAGATTAGATCCAATGATCCCGCCGCCCAAAGGAAAAATCCATCAACTTTAATTCTAGTTATGCAACAATATTTTGTCAATTGGCGTCGTTCTCCATTGTTGATTTAACTCAATGTTGTTGTCTTCTGTTTGCGGGTGGCATCATGTCTTAGTCTGATTCGAGCATTCAGCTTCGTATGATTGTTAAGCTAACCCGTTGAGAAAAAACACGGGTAAATGGGTAATATGAAAAAATATTAACGAGCAGCACCAACAACGTACTCAATGCCTCGTCATTTCTGTCAGTCCCCTTAGCCCATCACTTCCTTGCTTTAGATCATTAAGATCAGTGCATGCCTCTCGGCTAACCCTAGGTACGAGACAATGGGGCACCGGGGCATCTGCATTGTTGATGGTGTGATACCCTGGTTATCTTATTTTTGCATCATATGAGCATCAAGTAGCTTCTCTTGTATGAATGTTTGGTTGAGCATATATGTATGTATCATCTTGTTCGATGAGCAGTAAGCAAAGAGAGAAAACCTAAATTGAGTTTAGAGCTTTGCCTCAAAACTCTTCTAACTTTTGGGTTGTGTCATGAAAAACTTTGATACAAAGTTGCAGAGCATAAAATTCTAAACAACTTTAATATACAAACTTTTTCCAAATTCGTCCGTTCAAATAGGAGGGATTTTCAAAACAAAAAATTCAAAAGAAAACCATTTTTTCTCTCCATCCTATGACGGCTGGGTCCCACTAAGCCGCCCCTCATCCCTCCCTGGCATCTAGGCCCTACGACATCGAAGCCTCCCACCGCCCCTGCTTACTCCTTCCCGAAGGGCCGAGGCGCCGGCCTCCCCCTCGTTCGCCCTCTTCTGCGGAATGAGATCCCCTAGCTGCCATAGCGGTGGCTGCCACTGGGCAGCTGACATGTGGGCCTCGCTCCCCCTCCCCATGGGCCATGGCCCCTTTCCCTCCCTTCCCCTCCTTCCTCTGCATGCCAGCTGCCCGCTTGCGCCTCTCCTCCATGCCCGGCTTCTTCTTCCTGCGCCTCCCCTCCTCCATCTGCTCCTCCTCCATGGACGGCGGCAGCAGCGCTGCTGGCCAGCCGTGCCTCCCTAGCCCGGCTCCCTGCTGCTCTCCCATGCTCGGCGCCCTTCCTCGCACCCCTTCTCCATGGGCTCTGCTGCCGGCCGGTCCTGCCTTCCCCGATGCCGATCCTGCCCCTCCTCATCTCCTACGTGCAGCAGCAGCAGCAGGTTGCCGGTCACCCTGCCTCTCTCTGTTTCTAAAAAAAACAGCAGCATCCCAAGGTTGAAACCTTTCTCTCTTTTGCTTATTTTAGTTGCTATGCAATTCTAGAGTTTGAGAATAAATCACGGTTTGGTAGTTCACTTGATTATGTGTATTTATAAAGAAGCAATGGATGTGATTCTCATGTATCACTTTATGAGCTAGGGGTATTTTGTTCTTGATTAATTGTTTATTTGTAATTTTTCTAGGTCCGTCGGTCATTGTAACAACCCTTGGCCGCCGGTGATCACCGAGATGTGATCGACACAGAGATTTGGTAGGGAGCGAGGATGGAGTTGTCCCCTCTCGAGTTCACTGGTTTATCCCTTTACACAGCGTGGGTTTATATCCCTACATGCGCAACCCATCTCACATAGACTTAGACCATTCCCAACGGGGATGAGTAAAAGCATTGCCTATCCCTATTCATCCACTATTCCGACTACCCCTCTCTCTATCTACATTAGCGCTACAGTATCCAACAATGTTATAGGTAGTCCTTTTTACTCCACGATTAGGGATAGCCTTACACATAACTCACGCTTTCACCCAGGCGTCTTCCTCAAAGTACGCCTCCTTGTGCTATTTGGTGTAATCCTGTCCATGACATTACTCCCTCCACTAGAAGTTGCTTGACCCAAGCAACCGCATCTGGAAAACGTTGCTGCACCACGTAGAAGTCCTCCCAAGTGGCTGAGGCAGCTGGAATATGAGACCATTTTACCAACACTTGAGGCACAGCAGTATTAACCCTGTTTACCAGTCGACGATCCAATATAGCTTCTGGAAGAACCTCTTTAGATGTCATGTCCACAACTGTGGTGACCTCCGTAAACACTGGAGTTGGAGTATGATCAGCACTAAACTCCTTGAGCTGAGACACGTGAAAGATAGGGTGCACCTAACTACCATCTGGAAGATCCAAACAATACGCTGTGGTGCCAGTGCGTTCCACAATACGTAAGGTCCAAAGTACTTGAAGGACAGTTTAGGAAATGGGCGATTAACCATAGAAGATTGAGCATAAGGTTGGAGCTTTATAAGAACCTGATCAGCAAGCTGGAAGGTACGTGGGATACGCTTGCGATCAGCATAGAGCTTCATGCGATTCTGCGCTGCTGCCATGTGTTCCTTGAGCAGAGCCAAGTGTTGAGCCCGGTCAGTAAAAATAGTAGCTGCAGAAGGATCAGTCACAGATGTAGAATCAGGGAAAACTCCAATATTCGGCTCATAACCGTACAACTTTGAAGGGGGAGCAGTGTAATGAGCTATGGTAAGAAATGTTATACCCTAACTGTGAAGCAGCTTCGTGTTCAATGCAGCAAATAATACCTTCCACACACAGTACTGAGAAAGACACGATCACGATCTTAAACAATAGAGCGGGGAACGCCGTGAAGTTTGACTACTGAATCTAGGAGCAATTTGGCCACCAGCACTGTTGTAAATGGGTGTTTCAGCGCTAGAAAGTGAGGATACTTGGTAAAGCGATCCACAATCACCAAAATGACATTGCAATTTTCGGAAGTTGGCAGCCCTTCGATGAAGTCCAATGAAATATCCTACCAGGCCCCGTTAGGTATGGGTAAAGGTTGCAGTATACCACCAGGATGAGTGTGATCGTGCTTAGCATGCTGACAGATTGAGCACTGTTTAACAAAGTTCATTACATCCAGCTTGAGACCCGTCCAATAAAATAACTGCTTGCGGCGGCAGTATGTAGCTTGAACTTCAGAATGGCCCCCAATTGGACTTGCATGAAAAGCTGAAATGATCTTAGTGCGCAAGGCTGAATTATGACCAACCCGTAGACGTCGTTTGTGGCGGATCAGACCATTGCCCAAGGTATAGTGATTATCAACTGGACAAGTGAGGGCTAACCGAGCTAAGAGCTGCTGAACATCCGTATGGTAGGAATTAAGGATCTCTTGAAACCACAAGGGCTGAGCAGAAGAGACAGCTTGTAAAGTAAACAGATGTGCTACATGAGACAGAGCATCAGAGACATGGCTTTGCGTTGAAGTTCGGAATGCAAATTCTGCTCACCCAAATTAGGCAGGCTCTTGGTGCGAATGATGAACTACAAGATGGAGCAGCCATATGACTACAAGATGGTTGATGCCCGTTCTAAGGTGAAACCTGCTCATGAAGTACATGCACTAGCTAAGGAACTTTGAACAGTTTGCATGTGTGTTACCCAGAAAATTTGTGGTCGGCAATATTATCGCTAAGTTGCCACCTTCTTTGAGGGATTTTGCTACCTCTCTAAAACATAAGAGACAACAATTTAGCGTGGTTGAACTTATTGGGTCTTTACATGTTGAGAAGAGGGCGACAGCAAAAGACATTTGTGAAAAATGAATTGAGTCTTCTGGTTCCAACATGGTGTAGAAGAAAATTTCCATTGCACCCCAAAGAACAAGAATAAGCAAGAGAACACTCTCAAAGCATAAACAAAGATCCATGTTCATGAAGAGAAAAACAAAGACGGTGGTCACTTTGTTTAATTTGTGGGAGTAATGAGCATTGCGCAAGTGCGTGCCAAGACTGCAAATTTAAGCAAAAAGGAAATATACAAAACATAGTTATTAGCGAGGCTGAAGGAGAAATATTAGGGTATAGTAATTGTTTACCTACTGTTCTTTCTTGTCATTTACCAGGTAAGTGTAACTAAAGCCTCACAAATGGGGAACAAATCTCATGTGCGTATTCTTGGTGCTAGTATGGTCATTTTGAAGTTTACTTCGAAAAAGACACCGCTATTGAAGAACGTGTAGCATGTACTTTCTATAAAAAATAATCTCGTTAGCAGCACTCAATTATGTCGAGATGGCTACAAAATTGTCTTTGAGTCTAATAAATGTGTATTTTCAAAGTATAGAACATTTGTTAGAAAATGTTATGATAGCGGAGGCTTGTTCCACCTATCCTAGCATGACGATGTGTGTAAGAACGTTTTGAACAATGTTATTATTTCAGATCAGTCGAATATTTGGCATTCATGGTTCTATCATATTAATTTCGGTTGTCTATCGCGGCTAGCAAATCTAAATTCAATACCGAAATTTTATTTAGGCAAAGGTTCTAAGTGCCATGTGTGTGCAATCTAAGCAACCTCGCAAGCCTCGCAAGGCTGCAGAGGTGAGGAACTTAGCGTCATTAGAACTAGTTCTCGATTTGTGCGAGATGAACGACAAGTTGACTAAAGGTGGTGAAAGATACCGTTACACCGTAACTATATGGCTGGAGGCGGCAGCCGCCACACATTTATGAATTCATTGCAATCCATAAATGTGCAAGGCATTGCACAACAGAATTC
This sequence comes from Paspalum notatum, assembly GCA_022530915.1. Lineage (NCBI taxonomy): Eukaryota > Viridiplantae > Streptophyta > Magnoliopsida > Poales > Poaceae > Paspalum > Paspalum notatum. The sequence goes on from CM039686.1 coordinate 20,834,849, forward strand.
TGACACAAGTATTATAGTCACAACTTTTATTCATGTTTCAAGGCTACCTTGGTACATTTATTACATTTAAGACATCACTACAACTAATGTGGTTCATAGTCGTTACTCCCCATCCTAACATCACCTTCCTCTCCAATCAGCTCTGGGCATATCAGTAAAACAAGCAAGCAGTGAGTGCGAGTCATACTTAGCGAGGAAAATTTAGTCATTAGTATTTATTCATCAAGTAAATTTAGTCATTAGTATTTATTCATCAAGTAGTCGCCTACTTACGTCAGTGAAGAATAACATTCAAATCCATACAGGATAAACTTAGGTTTTCAGTTAATCTTTATAGAGAGGTATTTATTACTTTGTCATAGTTGTGTAACACCCTAAAAATCGCTAAATAGAAATCACCAAAATAAATAACACGATTTTCGAAATCTTTCTAAAATCCATTTTCATGTCCTTGCAAGTCCATTCAAACTCATCCACCAAGATCCTCCATCCAATACTTTCCAAATCCACACCAAATACTCTCCAGATACTCCCACAAATTCAAAATAGCAATACAAAAAGGAAAATGGGAAAAACCCTAATGGGCCAACTCCCCTCCGTTTTCCCCGCTCGGCTCACACTGACCCCTCACCCCACCTCGCCTGCCCCTACCCATCTAGGCCACCAAGCCACCACCCCAGCCCAGCTTGCCCACGCCTCCCCTTCTCTCCCTCTCTCTTTGCTACGCGGCCCTGCCAGCCAGCACGCCTCCTCTTTTACTGATGAGCGGACCCCATCCATCAGCTCTTTTCCCTGTTTTCGGCCCATCGGGCATTGCCCGCGCAAAGCTCGCTAACGCCGCTTTGATTGACCAGCTATTGGTGTTGCTGCTCGCATGTTCTGCCACCACGCTACCTGCCACCCCCTGCATGCCCTCCCTCATGGCTACACCTCCTCTTGGGGATAGGTGAGATCGTCGGCCTTAGTGACCTCAACCACCACCTAGTCACTAGCACTAACCGCCAACACGCTGCCTCGCCGCAAGGCTGCACCCCACCGCCGTTGCATCTTGCCGTCAGCCCCTCTCCGCTAGCCTTCCATTTGCCCCAGCCCCTCCAGGCGCTGGTGCACGCCACAACGCCACCGCTAAGTTCACCATCGCCGCCCGAGCATGTAGACTGTCACTGCCGCCCTGCCTTGCCGCATTCCATCACTGTGCCATTCTTCTGCAACGCTGTCTGTGCACACGTGTGGCTACACTACCGAACGCAGTCGGTCGCACGGCAATAAATAACTCCCACCTCGCCGGCCGGGTGCCCCGCATGAACACCACGCCACCCAGTGACACACACCAGTTTCCCCCTCCTCTGGCCCGAAGCCACATAGGAAACCCTGGCTCAGCACCATGCCATAACTTCAATGCAACACGCACTCACCACGGCGCACACACACCTCCACCAAGTCCGCCGTCTCCACGAGCCTCCAGCGGTGGGTCTACCCTAGCGGCTCACGCCCATCCCCCTATCCTCTAGCCCGAGGCCGCCCAGGAACCCCCAGCTCGACACCATGCCATAACACCACCATGGCGCGCACTCGCCATGGCACACACTCCACCGGCTGCCTCCGCTGCCAAATCCACCCTCCCCCGACTACCCCTCCACCAATCTAGGGTGAGAAATCAGGTCCGCCTTAGCGGCCCACACCCAGCTCCCCTTTCCTCGGCCCAGAGCCGCCCAAAACTTTCCGATCGGTGCCACGCCATGGCCCTACTGCTCACCTTCGCTAGCGCCCATGCTGCTAGGGCAGACCACCGCCTCCCCTACCCTCGCGACAACTCCGCCGGGTCCGCCGCGCACTCGTGCACCTCCCAAATTAGCCCTCGTTGGCGGAACCGCCTCCCCAACAGCGAGCCACGTGTTGGCGCTCTATTACGACAAAGTATTTGCATGATTTTACATAATGTTTTTACTGATTATGAGCATCACCTATGTCTTTCACTAACATTTATCTCCAATAATTGTGGATTTCACAATTTTGTTTTGGAATTGCACTGTACCGCGTGTTGGCGCTCTATTACAACAAATTATTTGCATGATTTTTCGCTGATTATGAGCATTAACTATGTATTTCACTAACATTTATCTCCAATAATTGTGGATTTTGTAATATTGTTTTGGAGTTGCACTGTACTTGATTTTTTGCAGGTATTAAGGGTTATTTTTGCAAATTCACATTTCATCCACCTTGAGAGAAAGAAGACTTTAGAGAAAATTAAATCTAGAAGATGATAAATAAGGCAGGATTGGCCGACTACCCCCTTCTTGGGTCAGCCAAATCTCCTATTCCAGGAGCTTCTAGAAGATACCTTCGAGTACCATACTGGTTATGATATTGACAACAAGGTTATTTATCAAAGTACCTCGAGATCTCTAAGAACTATCAAGATTCACCAAAAGATAGAAGATTTCAGCATAAACTGACTTATACCAAAGGTTATGGAGCTCTTCAGCCTGAAGGCGGAAAGCAGACTTATTTGTGAAGTAACAAGGATCGAGATACTCAAAGATGGAAAGGATTGGTTGCAGGAAGAGGCAAGGTCGATCGACCCTACCCCCGTAAGCCGGCTGAGCTGGGTCTCCTGATGTTGTTTTTCGCCTTTTACAGGACCTTCTCCATGGTATAAAAGGTAGGGATAGGCCCTTGGGGTTGATCATCCAAGTTCATTGTAAGCATAGAGGAGAATAAGAGAGGGACATCTAGATAAAGGAGAGCAGAGGGTCTAGTTCTAATCTAGGAATTAGAGGTGTTCTAATTCTTAGAGGTAATTAGAGACCTTGCATGATGCTCTAATTACCCAGCTCTTGAGGTCTAATGATATCATTGTGGGAGGTACGATCATGGTTGTAACTTGAGAAAATTCCTTACTGCCATCCAAAGAAAACTGTGTACCCTATATGCCACTGAAACATTTTGAGAGCCTTATCTGCCATTCACTTAAATTTCATGCCTTATCTACCATTCTCCATCCATTGTAATGGTAACTACCGTTAAGAGTGGAAATGACGATTTTACCCCTGCATTGAATATACCCTGGATCTTTAAACATGTATATCTCGACCGTTTTAGCTCTGTTTTTACTCATTCAAGTTGCCTTAGACTCGTGATGACATAACCTATACGGCTATATGTTAGTAATAATGAATTCCCATGTACTAATTTGAAATTTAACTAAATATGAATTTTACTAATTAATATTTGAAACGGATTTCTAATAAAAAATAAAGTTGAAACACATTTTATTTTTATTAGAAAGTCTATTAATAAAACTCTTAGTAAAATTCATGCTTATTAAATTTCAAAAGCAGTACATGGGAATTCATTATTACTAATATATAGGTTATGTCATCACGAGTCTAACGCAACTTGGATGGTTAAAAACAGAGCTAAAACGGCTGAGATATACACGTTTAAAGATTAAGGGTATATTCAATGCAGGGGTACAATCATCATTTCCACTCCACTTAACGTCAGCTACCATTACAATGGATAGAGAATGGTAGATAAAGCATAAAATTTTAAGTGGATGGCAGATAAGACTCTCAAAATTTTTCAGTGGCATAAAAGGCATGAAGTTTTCTTTGGACGGCGGATAAGGAATTTTCTCTTGTAACTTTGATATGATATCTAATGAAGCATTGATCTTGTCTAACTATCATATTCTTGGTTCTAATGAAGCATGAGTTCTTGAATCATGTTCTTAAGGGTGTTGAGCTTATAGCAATCTTGATCTTCGATCTTACTTACTAGTGATGTGGTTTCGTAGCTAGTTATTGTGATCATGGTGATTAGAAGCCTCGCTATGTTTATCATGTTATTAGACTACACAAATGATTACAATTGAGGCCTAATCATGTATGCCTTTTGAGAGCTTCTCGTTGATTACCCCATTCTAAGTGACACGTGAGCGGGAGAAAGGTTAATCCTAATTTAGGGGGTATGGTATCTTGGTTTAATTATGCTATGAAGTTCATGCTTGATCATGCTTATATCTGCCATGAGCTACTAGTATCTTGGTGTTCTAATCTTATTATAGATGTGCCCATCATGTTTGTGCATATCATATATCTACAGGCACCTCAAAGACTCAGATTACCACTGCTCTGATAGGTGGGCCGTTGCTTTGCTAATCAAGGCAAAAGGATGGCGCAAGCTCCAAGTCATCTTAGGCTAGTCGGACTCTTGTATATCTATAATAGATTTACTCCCATATTCGTGGAGGTGTAATCCGACCAGGACTCTCAGACAGTAGAGTTGTAACCCTAGTTCCCCAGACTATATAAGCGGAGCTAGGGGTCAATGGGTAGATCATCCAAGCCCAAGGTTGCAAACTCTCATAAACACGACAAGGACCATACATGGTGTAGGTTATTACGTGATCTAGGGGCTCGAACCTGTCTAAATCGTTGTCTCTTGCGTTCTGTACACCTTAGTGATTTATTTGGCCAGCACTAGCCAATCTCAAAACCATCATGACATGTATCCCATGGTGGGCTGACGGTACCTAATACTGACAATATTTGTCTTGGATCCAAATAGAGCTAGATTAGACTCTACTTAATACCCTTTTGATCAGTTGCTCTAGTTATTGTCTAATTGTTTATCATCTAACTCTAAGTAGATTAGGGGTAGATTAGACATATACCTCTCTAATACCTCGTTTGCTCTAAGCTAAAGTTAATTAACTCTTTATTAGTCGATTCCGTGGATTGATAAAACCCATGATACTTATCCTGGAGAAAAGCTACACCGATATTGTCGCTTGCACTCATGCTTAAGTGTCGTCAACATCACGCAGCTCCCCGGTTCAACTGGGCTCCAACCGGTTGAACCGGTGCACCCTCACGTTGTCCCCGCATCATGTCACTGACATACAGGCTTGGTGTGACGGCGCGAGGCCCCGCCGTCTGCCCCCTCCTCGCGCCAATGGTCCATCCGCAAGTCCCGCAGGCGCGGAAGTGGGGGTGGACCTAGCCACCTGTTGGGCTAGCCCCCTGGCACTAGGCCACAAAGCCGCCAGGCTGCCTGAGCTGGTTAGGCTAGAAGGATGGGTCTTGCGCACACTGGTTTTGGTCCGAGAGGCTTTCCCTTTTTCCAAAAGGATTAAATGGAATTCCTTATTCCTAAAACCTTCATATCGTGTCCATTTCAACACAGATTTGGACGAGTTTTCTTCCTAAATTTCTCTAAAATCATCCCCTACTTAATGCTACCACCTGCGAAATAGTTTGAGCTTGTATGATTGCCCTTTTACGTGTTTGTTTCTTGGTGTATGGTAGACAACGTACCTAAGGACGCCCAGGAGCCGGAGATGACCGTTGTAGAGCAGGAGCCCTAGGAGCCCAGCACCGAACTCCACTGCAACGAGAACCTTTACGACGGCAAGTCCACTAGAATCCCCACTTGATGCATAGAATTCCTTGTTTTGCAAACATAACCCTTGGCCTGTTAATGAATAAAACCTGCATGTTTTGGTTGGTAAGAAAACCTAGTAGGATAGACACCGAACCAATCATAGAAGCAGCGCGCTTAGGTGGGACCGCTCACTCAATTATCTATATTAATCTTGATGATATGACGGGGACGGTGATTGTGAGTACGGAGTGTGTGTTTTGGAAAAATGAGAAAGAACCCTGGAAAACGACTTCGGTTAGCTAAGCAATTCAAAGAGCTGGGTAGAAGGATCAAGGTGCCATATCATGGTTACTTAAAGGTCTGGACCTTGTGGAGAAGGCTGGAGATGTGAATTGCTTGCAGAATCGAGCAAAAGAAAAAGGAAAAGAATGTTCTACCCTAGCTCATGTAAGGACCGAGTTGATGTTTTATCTTGCCTAACTCTCTTTCATACAACCACACTCAATGTTGTATGTGGCAACACTTGGTCGAAATCCACAAGGAACAACCGAGCGGATATCATTGAGCTGGGATGCAATGGGAGACTAGGAGTGGGGAAAGTGTCACGTTGCATGGGCCACTAGGCGAAGGGGTTGTCCTATGTCTCTCATGGTTGATGTTTGGGGAATACTTGTGTGGGAAAGACCTCGATAGGATTCATGTGATATGGTCGCTCCTGTCACGTGGTCTGAACTTATGGGTAAAATGTGCACCTCAGGCCAAAGTATAAATTGTATTTAGATAGGCAGCATCCTCTGCATGGACAAGTTATGGCTTGGTTTCAACAACTAGATGTTTTATAAAATATGGGAATGGATGGGAAAAATGGGATTTTCTCCTGCAGATGGTTGTCGAGAGCTATGGGGGCAAGGTCTAGTAGTGGTGTGAATCGGTGTGGATTGGCAAGTCAGTGGCAAGCTATATTTGGGAAAATGTTTTCATAAGACTAAAATTGAGAACTAACAACCCTGCATACAAAATGTTTTCACTGCAAAATTTCCTAGCATAAACCCCAACTCCTTATGGAGGAAGGTTGGCTTGTAGAGTATGTTAGTACTTACCCTTGCCATGTTATTGTTTTTCAGATTGTGATGATGAACTATTCGAGGCGCTATTCGTCTAGGTCATGATGTTATTTCCCAACTAGCCTGTGGCATTGGGCCTTGAAGCATGCTTCTGTTGTATCTTTCTTTCATGCAATATTTATGTACTCTTGTCATGATCATTAAGTCAAACTCGGTACTACTTGAAATAAATGTGTGGCTAGCCCCTAGGACTAGTATTTGTATCACATTTGAATCTCTGAGAAATCAGGGGCACTTCAAGTTGCCACCACCAATTGGTAATACCCCATCTCTGAGAAACCAACACAGAGTTCCCTACTTGAGTATACCATTAATCATGTTATTTGTGCTTTGGCTAATGTTTGGCCGATAAGCACATGTTATAGCACTAGTACTCCATTAAATCAAAGTAATCATGTGTCATAGTTGAGGAAACTAGCAAGAGCAGGGAGGAAACAACAGAAACCAAGAGCAGTGAAAGAGTAAATCTGCTAGAGGTGCATAGCAGGGATGAAAATAGAAAAAATGATCCAAAGAAGGCTAAATTGTATTTTAGTTTCACATTTAATCTTGGTCTCAGTTATGCTTCAGCAACATCATCATCTGCAATATTTAACCTCATGCCAGTTGTGGCTTTCTTTCCAGTTGTTCTTTTGTGAGGGCCGAAAGAGCGACCTAGAGGGGGGGTGAATAGGTTGACACTGCAAACCTACGACCCAAAACCCCTCTCTTATCACACCGTGCAAGTTCACATAGCAACAATGCTACTAACCCTAGGACACATCGAGGAAGCTTAGCAGAAGCACACGAATCAATGCCCAAAAGAACGGACGCAAAAAAAGCTATAACACCAACAAAACGGGGCTACCATGGATACACCGGATATTTCAGTAGTAGTCACCAGATGTTTCGGTGGAACAGCTGCCAGTCACATCGCTGGATTGTCCGGTGCTTGGACAGTCCAGTGGTAGAGCCAGATAGTCCGGTAAATCAACCGAGTTTCCAAACCCAAACCTTGACCAAATCTTGTCCAAACTTCACAACATTAGCACAAGCTATCTAGACCCTATTCCAAAGCTATTCCCAGGAGATTTTCTGAAAAAGATTACATGATTAGCAGGAATTTCAGATTTCATGAAAAAGGCAATCTTCGGGAAAGAAAGGAGAAAACCCAAATTCAACTTGCTTGTGGCAATCCTACTAGATTAAGATGTTCTAAGACATAATCTCCATGTCCAGTCCAAAATAGCAAAAGAGAAGGGGAAATCTTGTAGGCAAACCAAAGCACAAAAAACCCTTGAGATTTCACCCAAAAAACCAAAGGGAAGGTAAGGGAAGAGATTGCTGCACACAAGCACTCAAGAAATAGCCACGAAATCCATTCTGTTCCACTCCAAATCAGGTCACAAGGTCTGGATTCAAGGTGGGACTTGATCTCCAAGCTGCCTCCCACTTCCTATGACTCTAAATCACTCCAAAGCCTGCTAATCTTGAAGCTCTTACTTGGATTTCGAAAACCTAGGGTTTGGAGGCCCTAAGCACACACTAAACCAGCCAAGCGAGTTAGCCTAAGGCAGCCAACTCTATATTTATACTACAGACTCATTAACCCAAGCAGTTTTTCACTTAACCCCCTTTATTACAGACGCTTACACTAAAAAAGCTTGTAGGGGCTAGAAAAGACAATGGGAAACTCGGATGAACAAACATGATGGAGTCCAAAGTGTCTTCAATTCCTCCGCCTCATCTGAACGTCCTCCATGTGTCTAGTAGCTCACCCCTTTGGATAACTACGGGTTTTGGGATACCGGCAACTAGCCCCTGGTTTTGATGATGGAACCAGGAAACAATCTTGGGCCCTAGTTTTGACGCTCAGACCGGGAAACGATTGTGGGCTTCACTTCTTGAGGTGATTTTACGGCTCACTACACAGTCCCGACCCAAGGTCACACTGGCCGAGCCTAACTTGGGCCACAACCCAAGCCACCTGCTAGTCCATTCGGTAGGGATTTTGTCACGCCAAGTCCATTCTGGCGCCACCTCTTAGTCCACTCGAGAGGACTTTTCCTCCAGGCCACACTTGGGAGGTGCTCGCTCGGAGGTGCTCGCTCATCCTTCAGAATTTTGGGGTGAGCGTCTTCATTTTGAGGCTTCCAGAATTTCCTAGTAATATAGGAGTAGATCCATATTCCATAATTCACTAGGCACAACTGCACCTTCTAAGGTTGTCCGCAAACGGCACCTGCATACTACATACCTTAGTAACAAGACCACTTTTCCTTTTCTAATTTCTCCTGATTCTTCTAGCTCTACCATGCTCTCACTTTGGGGATTTTGGTGTGAATTGTAGCTAAAAAGGGAGAGCTGTATTTATACCAGGACCTGCCCAAAAATGGGATTGTTCTACTGGAGTTAATCTCTCTGATATTTTACAGCAGATGGCATATATGGAGCCTAAGGAAGCACCTTCCAAAAATTTTTGATGCCCTGAAACAGAATGAAAACAAAAGGCCAATGAAGCTCCCATCTGTAAACTGTAATAGATACATACACAAACACATTAACAAGGTGTAAATTAAACTAATCACCGATTAGTTTCATACCCCAAAACATTGAACACAGTACCAACTTAACTCTAACACATACTTATCAGAAGTTTAAAAACTAATGAACATCCACACATACACTCAACATACAGACCTACAACAAAGAACATATACCTCCTTACAGCCACAACCTAAATTACAGTCAAAACACACTCACAAGCAAACAAACTGTATTTATAAGCACAGAAACACTCACAAACAGACCTATCTACTCACACACATAATGTCCTAACAGTCAACTAAACAGCCTAACATCAAGCAAAACTCTATTTTTGATAAAAGAAATAGTCACACATAGCCCCACGACAACTGCGCAGCCTAAATTCTCGTAAAACAATCCCAAAAAATCACATGGCATACAGAAAAGAAAAAAGACAACCATAACCAAACTCTAAACAGCTACAACCACAGTCGACATAGAAATACCTATCTAGTCACACACAGAACGACCTAAGAGCCAACTAAACAGTCAACTAAACAGCCTAAAAATCAAGTAAACTCTATATTTGTTAAACAATCACAAACAGATAACAATGGATATTCACGCAAAAAAAATAACTATGGATATGTATGGGACTATCACAGCTCCATACATACCCATATCTCGCAGAGAACTCTATCTCCTTCCAATTCAAGAAAACAACACAGCTAAACAGATTTAACTCTAACAGATAGTTATCATAAGTTTAAAAAATACAGACAGAACTATATCTCCTTCCATTTCAACAAAACAACACATCTAAACTTCCACAGGCAGTATAACATAGATCCATCTTGTATGAATTGCAGAAGCACACAGTGTCATACAAACCCTAGCACGATGAAGAAAAACTCACTAATATATATGTAGATATATATTGTATTATAGTCCACAGCTAAAATTATAGTCACGGAGCCTAAACTCTAACATCCACAACAAAAACAAATATAAAAACAGCAAGATACACAAACAGAGCCTAATATCAACTTTTATTTGTGTAATGTACACTAAAGTTAAACTTATGATGGTGTAATAAAACACACAACAATAATACACATACACTCAACACACAGACCTACAACAAATAACAAATACACACAAAAATTCATATAGAGACAATAACAAATCTTAAAGTCTTAGCAGAACCTAAAAATACTACACACACAACAACTAAAACAAACACACTCTTTCTCTAACCCTTAACAGAACCTAGAATAAACCACAGCATAAACTCTAAAAGAGTACAATTATAAATAGAAAAGGAGAGAATAACAAGCATAAAAATTACATATTATTTACATCTAATTTATACTAAAATTACAGTTTATTTATACTAAAGTTACCCTATATTATGGTGTAATTTTTAACAAATGATGGTGTAATTAAAACATGGTAGTTAGGAGTAAAAAAACACATATCCCACACATGTGGCACCCACCCTCACACAAACACAGGAAAAGATACTCTATCTCAAACTACTACAAAAATCTAAAATAGAAAACAACCTAAAATTAAATAGATATTGAATACAGCCTCAATTCTAACAGATAAAAATAGAAATAGAGAGAGTAACAAACACAAAAACATAGTTAAATGATCAAACACTATGACACATCCTACCATTAAGTTAAAATGCATTGTAGAGGCATTTCCACCATAATGCACCAAGGATCCATGACAAACTAACAGTAGAGGGACGCCAATTTTGCAATGATAGACAAATGCGAAATTAGAGATACAATAAAATATATGAGTGGTAGAAGCATACTGAGTTAATATCGTGGTAAAAAAAAACTGTGACATAGAGAAGAAGCTTGCAAGTGCCACTGCAACCAAGCTATTTCTAAGGATCCAATCATTCGCCTAGCACCAGCACTACATGCACCGATTCTTGGACTCTTCCCTCAGTTCGTCACGGTCAGTTCATAGAGAAAATAATCGACATAAATCAACCATTAATGTTAGAAACTATAGAATACCAAAATCAGATATTATTTGTCAAATTCAGCTTAAGAAAAAACACAGATTAGTGAAGCATGTTCCAAATGTTCCACAGTTTCACACAAAAAAGACCCCTTATAAACTGACAAGTAGAACAGACAAGCTGCGGGACCCTAGAAATCTTCTTTAATGTAGCAATATAACAAAACTATATAAGATAAAGGACCTGAAACAACAATTTAAAATCATTTCTTAGTAGAAAAAATGCAGAATATACACTTAGTGAATCACTTGATGCAGTACATCAGAAATCCCTAAACCCCAATCTTTTTTTATCTACCTCTCTCCAACAACAACCAAGACAGGAATGGAAAAAACAAAGCAACAATTCATAACTTTTATAACTTGCAATGCACCCTATAGTCCTAATCTGCCTGTTGGATGAACCTGTAATGTGATAATACAATAGACAATTTTAAAAATGCAAAAAGAATTATGATGGAATACATGCCAACACACTGCCATCCTCAATTAATTAAGAGCAACACATTTTACTAACAACGTGCCTACAAAAAATGCGCCAACAGGTGTTATTTCCTCCATCATGCAAGTGTTAATACTGATGAGGACATGACCAATACGCATACGGCCAAGGCCCAAGCGAAGATGGAGTTTAAAGCCCAATCCACATTTAAGTCCAATTTATTCGCGAGTCCGGTTCGGACTGCTGGAGCAGGTCTCACGAAAACGTATGCCCAGGCCACATACGGGCTCCGTTTTGGACGTTCTATGTATCGTTAGAAAGCTAAGGAGATAAACTTTCCAACCCAACTGGTTTCACCACAAAATTCGGTTAGAGTTGACGGAAATCGCCGTCGCAAGATGACGCCCAGAATCTGCCCCGCACCCGTTTTTGGGCCTAAAGACCTTGTACTCCCTAGGGTTGCCCGGCCACCCCTTGGCCGCCCCCTAGCCCTCTCTTCTATATACATAGCCGTCGTTATTAGATTAGATGGGTTTTACTTAGTTGTTTCTATCATCGAACAGTACCGCCGTTTGGAGATTACTCCGGCTCTTTGTGAGACCCCACTTGTGAACTTAATCATTCATTAGCAATTTTCGTTGCATCTTTCTTGTTCTTGCTTGTGTTCTCGATTCACTGGCAGGGATTAGCCTTCGTGGCAAGATCAGCCGGGCAGCGCACGGTTGTTAACCAGAGGACGCGTGGTGCTGCGATTGCAGGGGTCTTGATCATACCGATCGGGAGCCAGATCGTGAGTGTCTCGTGCCGCCAAATCGACTTATCCTCCAGCTGACGGAAGGTCGGGAACCCCCTGGTCCAAATCAAGTGCTATCAGAGCAAGATTTACCGTCAGGTTTGCTTGCCGTTATCCTTGGTAGATTAGTTTTGTTTTATCCCATAGCTCACAAAAAGCCGTATAAAAATTAGGGTTTGTAGCACATCTTGTCCTATCGCCAAGTTTAGCCTTTGCACCTTTTGATTTTGGAGTCCGCAACATTGAGTTTGTGTCCATAGTCATGGTCTTGTTGCTGGTTTAGATCTTGTTCTTAGATTGGTTTGAGTTTTGCATCGTGTCACCGTGTCCGTTTTCGTCACGTCATCGCGTCCGGTTCGGAATTATTTCTGTCCCGTTCGGTATTTTGACGATATCTCTCACATACGAACTCGGATTTTAGTGTTCCAGTACTTTCTGAAAAGCTTGAGAAATTGTCTACAACTTTTCCCACTGCGATGTTTTCAGGAAAAATCGTTATCAATGCCTAAATCTAGTTGGGAGCAAATCTGTCCGTCACCCAGAATTTTCTGAACAGTCTGTATTTCGGGACCCATATCTCCTATTTCATTTATCTAAAAAAGGTGTTCCATATATTTGTTAGAAAGAGAAAAAGTATATCTACAACTTTTTGTGTTATAAGTTTTCTCATTGGCGGTCATTAAGAGTGTGAAATCGCCTGTGCAAGTTCGGATAGAAAATCTGTAATTTGCAGACGACATTATTGTGATAGTTTAAAATTGTATCTTGCTATTGCGGCACTTTGGAGAGAAAAAAAGAAAGAAAAAAACAAAAAAAAGGGCAACTGCATAAAAAAGGGCCGCACAAAACAAAGGGAAAAAAATCAGAAGTGCTTACATCCTTTGTGTCATTTGTACTTTGTATATGTGACTTACTTGCTTGAGCTAGTTCTAGGAACAAGTTTAGGCCAACAACATTGACAAGTACTGATTTTGATTTGTGCTATTCCTTGCTACCATATAAAGCCTCCCAAAGCTCCACGTATATACTTCTGATCAGTACAGGTTCAACATTTGCAATCGCATCGCTCACGCCCTCACTGTATCACGAACCAGCCACGGTTGTACCATCCACTGCTTTGCATTAGTAAGAACATTTGTAAGAGTTTGGTAAGATGTTTGAAAGTGTGTGATCTCACTACCTATATACAGTAGTTCATAGGAAAATATACATCTCGTGTGTTTTCTTATTTTCTGCTAATAATGACAGGATACAACACTATTTGGAAGGGAAATATGAAGAAATTTGAGAGCCACGTTACTTTGAGAACATCATCATCAAAAAGTTCAGGTTATATCATACCACACCTTTCTTCTTATGATGGTTTTGGTTCAGACGAGTACATAAATTGGGAAATTGAGATGGATAAAATCTTTGAACAGTATTGTTTATGTGATAGAAAAAAGATAAAAAATGCCACTAGTTCTTTAACCTCTTGTGCTTCATTGTGGTGGAAAAATCTTTGTTATTATGATGAAAATCCACAAACTTGAAAAGATATGAAACAAACTATGAGAAATCAATTTGTTTCCGATTCTCATTCTATAAAGCTAATTTGTGAATTGAAATATCTACAATAACACAATAAAACTGTTAAGGAGTATTATGATGAACTACATACATTGTTACTGTGTTGTGGTTTACATAAATCTGAGAATGCAAGAATAAGATGATTTTTAAATGGTTTTAATAATGATATCTATGATGTTCTTGGTGATATGCAATATAATTCTCTCAATGATTTATTTACTCTTGCTTGTGATATTGAAAATGAAATTAAATATGAGATACAACAAGTTACAAAGATTGAATATGCTGTATGTGTTGCTAAAATTGAACATCATGACACACAACATATAGAGGCCTTGTTTGCTACTAACCATGAGCAGGACATTGAAATTAATGATAAGAGAGACAACATGCTAATGGAGGATGAGCATTGCACCAATCATGTATACACAGGTAATGATATAGGCACAAAGATCACACAAGGTGAGAAAAGGTTGTGTGATGATTCATCTATTATTTCTATAGCATAACTCATGGATAAGGATGTTTTTGTTGCTCTCGAACCAATTATTTGTGCTGAAAATAAACATTTCATTCCTATTATTTGTGTGGATGATGAGCTGAAATTGTTATCTTCATTGAGTACTTTGGGTTATATTGAATTTGAGGTTTTTTTGTAATCTAAATAATTTGAATAAAAAGCTTTTTATGCACGTTGATTTGCCATGGTTATCTAAACATACATATTATGTCATTGGTAAGCATGATAGTAAAGGAAAATATATGGTTCATCGTATTTATATCTGTTCAAATCTAAAATCTTCTTTTGTTGCGAAACAACTTGATAAAATAGAGGGCTGTTTTAAGACTAATCCTCTCACGCCGAGTTTCTCTTGTTCTTCTTTATTTGTTTTATCACAACAGGTTCAATTTCAAGAAGGGGAGCAACGCTGGATCATGCCAAGAACGGAAACAATTACTTCTTCAAGCATCAGCGACTTTGAGTCGAGGACGACTCAAAACCAAGAAGGAGAAAATGATGAGGACATGACCAATACGCATACGGCCAAGGCCCAAGCGAAGATGGAGTTTAAAGTCCAATCCACATTTAAGTCCAATTTATTCGCGAGTCCGGTTCGGACTGCTGGACGTGCCTCACGAAAACGTATGCCCAGGCCACATATGGGCTCCGTTTTGGACGTTCTACGTATCGTTGGAAAGTTAAGGAGATAAGCTTTCCAATCCAATTGGTTTCACGTCAAAATTCGGTCAGAGTTGACGGAAATCGCCGTCATAAGATGACGCCCAGAATCTGTCTCGCACCCGTTTTTGGGCCTAAAGGCTTTGTACTCCCTAGGGTTGTCTGGCCACCCCCTTGGCCGCCCCCTAACCCTCTCTCTTCTATATGCACATCCGCCATCATTAGATTAGATGGGTTTTGCTTAGTTGTTTCTGTCATCGAACAGTACCGCCGTTTGGAGATTACTCCGGCTCTTTGTGAGACCTCACTTGTGAACTTAATCATTCATCATCAATTTTTGTTGCATCTTTCTTATTCTTGCTTGTGTTCTCGATTCGTTGGCAGGGGTTAGCCTTCGTGGCAAGGTCAACCGGGCAGCGCACGATTGATACCTAGAGGACGCATGGTGCTGCGATTGCAGAGGTCTTGATCGTGCCGATCGGAAGCCGGATCGTGAGTGTCTCGTGCCGTCAAATCGACTTATCTTCCACCTGACGGAAGATCGGGAACACAAGCAAGAACAAGAAAGATGTAATGAAAATTCCTGATGAATGATTAAGTTCACAAGTGGGGTCTCACAAAAAGCCGGACAAAGAGCCGAAGTAATCTCCAAACGGCGGTACTGTTCGATGATAGAAATAACTAAGCAAAACCCATCTAATCTAATGACGGCGGCTGTGTATATAGAAGAGAGAGGGCTAGGGGCGGCAAAGGGGGTGGCCGGGCAACCCTAGGGAGTACAAGGCCTTTAGGCCCAAAAACGGGTGCAGGGCAGATTCTGGGCGTCATCTTGCGACGGCGATTTCCATCAACTCTGATCGAATTTTGAGGTCAAACCAGTTGGGTTGGAAAGCTTATCTCCTTAGCTTTCCAACGATACGTAGAACGTCCAAAACGGAGCCCGTATGTGGCCTGGGCATACGTTTTCGTGAGGCCCGCTCCAGTAGTCCGAACCGGACTCGCGATTAAATTGACTTAAATGTGGATTGGGCTTTAAACTCCATCTTCACTTGGGCCTTGGTCATATGCGTATTGGTCATGTCCTCATCAAATATAGTATCTGAAGTTGCTGTTATGCAGTGGAAAGAGATACAGGGCTCCATTTCTCGCAAATCCAAAGACTAATGATACACATGACTACATGAGTCGCAGCAAAATATATGAAGTCCTAATAGATAATCAAAAAGAGGCGAAAAAAAACTACTGACTTTATAACAAACTAGGTGATACCCCGTTGCTGTGGGAATTTTTAAAGTGACATTACTTCTAAATTAGTGAACTCAGAGATGATGTGGACTTTAAAGGTAGAAATACACTACTTTATATTGTATGACAACATTTTTTAACACATTATACTTGATAACTTATTTATCTTAGTTTAGAGGGATTGACTTTTGAATGATTAATCATTTGGTATGACAATATTTTTTTAAACATATTATTTTTGAGCGCGCTATTTTTACAGATTATACTTGATAACTTATTTATCTTAGTTGAGAGTGATCGATTTTTAAATGATTGATCATCCGTGTGTTTAGTTTCTAATTTAATGGACTCAAAGATGATGTGGATAGCTCGCATGTTGAGAGATGACCAAAATGACTCCATCAATATAGATATAGGATGCGGTGGAGATGCGCTTAATAAACACATCGCTAAAAAAGCCCTAATCAAAACACTAACCCCTTAGCACACACAGAATAAAACCCCCAAAACCACATGGAACTGCACAGCAAAAAAGTTAGTGGAAGCAAGTACTCGAAAAAAATACCAGACTACTCCAGTGCACAAGGTAACAGAAAAGACGTTACAAACAATCATACTCACATTTGATGGCTACTCCTATAATATTTGATTTCACTTAAACCTTTGATTTAAATTGAGCAATGATGGGCTCCAGCTTGGTGAGAAACAACTAACACTTACAGGAAAAAGGAAGAAAAGAAATCCAAAAATATGTATACCAACCGGCAAATTTAACAATAAAGTGAGTTTGAGGACCTTACATACTGAAATATTAATTCAGTATATAGCACCTAGCTGCATGTTAAGAGAGAATTTATAGGAACAATAGAAACCATGATTTTTTTTAAAGAGAAGCTTTAAAATTGGAAACAATGCTAGAAGGTAGCATTTGTTGACCCCATGTCACTTCAAAACTGAACTGGCGGATGATTGTAGCTAAATGCATAGTATTAATCAAACCGATTGTACCCTTTTCACTACAGCTAACTGCATGCAAAAATCACATGGATTTCTAGCAAAAAGGTAATTGACGTCCGCTTGATAAAATATAATTCACACATGTCCAGACTGAATGACGTCAATACTTGACAACGACCAATCCAAATTTAGCACTAATGAGGGCATTAACCATTTAGACCTGTAGTCCCTCAAATCCAACACTAACATATCACGAATGGAACCAATAGGCCACAAAAACAGAATAAACAAATCTCATCAATGTATCTCTACTACCTATAAAACGTGCACCAATTTCCTCGCGTCCCATGGCCCCGCTCGATCCACATCTGCATGATCTAGCCCATGGCAAAAATCCCTGCAGTGTTATTTGTCCGGCAAACACGGGCGGAAGGGCTAAAAGATCTCATCTCGATCGAAGGGCTGCTATCTGCATGATCTAGCCCATGGCAAAAATCCCTGCAGTGTTATTTGTCCGGCAAACACGGGCGGAAGGGCTAAAAGATCTCATCTCGATCGAAGGGCTGCTATCTGTACAACAATCACGCGCGGAGGACCGTTTGATGCATATCAGCCGTATAGTAGTACAGAGCAATAAACGCCTGAGTCCGCAATCACCGCAAGTCCTTCCTCGTTTGGCTGCCGTGCGCAATACACCTCTACTCAATACGCTGCTGCGCCATCCTCTACCGGTTCTGTCGCCCGGAGGCAAAACCATCCTCTCCCGCTAAGCCGGAGGCCATCGTCTCCGAGAACCGCCGTCACATCTCGATGCTCCCGCGGTCCCTGATCGAGCGAGAAGGCAAAACGTCCGATTAAATCACGCCGCGGGCGACTGGTCTCGCAGAGGATTCTTTTCTTCCGGTGAGTGTGCCGCCACTTCTTTCGGTCCTCGCACTCATGCTGTCGCCGTCCTTCGCTGTAGGCGGATCGTGCCAGCACTTTGCACCGTTGCAGCTTCTGCCCACTGCCTTCTGCTCTCCTCCAGCCATTCTCGGCACTCCTCAACCCAGACTTCTATTGTGATTAGCACAAGGTTGGTCTACCAAGGACTCCTCGTAGTTTGATTGATTGATTCATAGGTTTGGATATGCATGTGTTAGTATTCGTTAGGACCCAAATGAATATGATTGCTCATATATATATATATATATATATATATATATATATATATATATATATATATATATATATATATATATATATATATATATATATATATATATATATATATATATATATATATTAATGTCTACTACACATTTATACTTAGTAAAAAATATGCGACATGCATGAATGAGATCTTGTGTTTGATCCATTTAATTCTTATATGTTGATCTCGTTTTACAGAGATGGGATCTTCTGATTTTAACAGATCCCAGTAGAAGTTAATAGTGATGGAGAGAAAAATATTGATGAACTACCATTAGTTGATGGCGGGGTTCCATTACATGAAACGAAAGATATATCAGCACATAACAAACCGAAGAAGGTCATGTCATCTGGAATTTGTCCCGCAAGGTATTGGAATACAATATGCTTATATTTAGTTAGATGAATAATACTGAATATTTTATAAAATTTACAATTGATACATAGTTAATATAGACCCCTCATTTTTGTACAGACTCTGCGCACGCATGTTGATTTAGAGATTATTGAACCTGTACGAAATTTTCATTGCCCATCTAGCCGTGGAGATGTAAAGGTTGTGT
The DNA here is from genome assembly GCA_022530915.1 of Paspalum notatum. NCBI lineage: Eukaryota > Viridiplantae > Streptophyta > Magnoliopsida > Poales > Poaceae > Paspalum > Paspalum notatum. The sequence continues at coordinate 20,853,852 of CM039686.1, forward strand.
TGAACAACAATGCTTTTTTATACACCAAAAACATAAAGTGCCTTTTCCAGCCATGTGCTGACGTGAATGATATGGTAATGAAGTATATCTATCATGGGAAAATAAATGCTCATATTTCTACCGCTGTTACTATTACGTGAACTTTGGTGCTAACGAGCTTACATGTGCAGGCCATGCAAGCATATATTAACTTAATAATAGCGCAAGATCATTTGATAAGGAGGCCGGGTGGTACAGTCTACCTAAATAATCCTTTCGTCACCAACATAATGAAGCGTGATGGTGATTACTGAATTAAACAGGAGCATCTATATCCAAACAATGATTATACTCAAGCAAGCCCATTAGTACAAAGGGTGTCAACATATTTGGATCATCATATGGTAAATCTCATCTTCTAATAAATTAATTATTATACATATGTTTGTGTATGTACGCACGTCATGAGAAAAAATAATATGAAAAATAAACTTTTAGGTGTTTCTTTCCCAATGAATATTCCAGGAACCCACTGGTACCTGGTTGTGGTTAATACTCCAAAGTGCAAGATACCGATTCGGTCGGTACAACATTTGGCCTCGCGAGATCCTTCTTACTGTGAGTTTTTCGGTGCCATAAACTAATCATTATTTATGCACGCGGCTAATTATGTATATATAATTAAATAGTTGAATGACTTGCAAAGAACTATAGAAATTGTACGGCACCACATGGAGCTTACAAAACACTCATGGCCAAACCTTGTTCTTTAGTCATGGCTTATTAGGGAGATATAGTTCGGTACAGCAATACAGACAGATGGGTACGCCTTTTACTCTTATATTTCGCAAACTGAAAGTTTATACATATTTAATGATATCTCTGCCGCTCTCTTGAATTGGGAGACATTACTTATCTAAACTATGAACATCAGATGGGGTTCTGTTATTTGCATCATTCTCTTCAGTAACTGATGGACACTCGTTTCTTTTGTTTAAATCCGATGACAACAAAATAGCAGCCAATTTTGTCCTAAAATGTATCATATTATCTTGCATAGAAGGTATGATTGTGTACTCATACTCATACCATAATGTCAAAAACAATTATTCTTTCATTCTATAGTGTACCTGAGTTATGTTATCACTGAGAGCATCCTCTGTATAGTACCATATAGTTTAATAAAAAAACCACATGATCATCTATAACATGGAAAATAACATCCTACACATTTTTCACTAAATACAAAAAGACAGTAAATATATGTATATACAATTAAATAGTTGAATGACTTACAAATAACTATAGAAATTGTACAGCGCCACGTGTAGCTTACAAAACGCTCATGGCCAAACCTTGTTGTTTCGTCATGACCGATTAGGGACATACAGTTAGGTACAACAATGCGGACAGATGCGTACGCCTCTTATATTTCACAAACCAAACATTTACATGTATTTAGTGAAAAATACAAGTAGGATGTTATTTTCCATGTTATAGATGGTCATGTGGTCTTTTTGTATTAAACTATATGGAGTACTGGACAGAGGATGCTCTCAGCGATAACATAACTCAGGTACACTACAAAATGCTAGAATAATTGTTTTTTACGTTTAATGGTATGAGTATGAGTACACAATCATAGCTACTATGCGTAATAATATGACACATTTTAGGACAAAATTGGCTGCTATTTTGTTGTCATCGGATTTAAACAAAAGAGATGGGTGTTCATTAGTTATTGAAGAGAATGATGCAAATAACGGAAGCTCATCTGATGTTCATATTTTAGATAAGGATTCACATATCGAAAAGAGGAAACAATGTCTCCCAATTCAAGAGAGGCACAGAGATAACATTAAATATATGTAGATTTATGGTTTGCGAAATATAAGAGGCATACCCATCTGTCTGCATTGCTGTACTGAACTGTATCTCCCTAATTGGCCATGGCGAAAGAACAAGGTTTGGCCATGAGTGTTTTGTAAGCTCCACGTGGTGCTGTACAATTTTTATAGTTCTTTGCAAGTCATTCAATTATTTAATTGTACATACATAATTAGTCAAATTAACTAGTATGTTTTAATCCAAAAAATATTCACATCAACCGCATGCACAAATAATGATTAATTTATGGCACCGAAAAACTCACAGTAAGAAGGAAGTAAGAAGGAGGTCGCCAGGCCAAATGTAATAACGACTAATTCGAGTACCCGTATCTCACACTTAGGAGCATTAACCGCAGCTAGGTACTAGTGGGTTTCTAGAATATTTATTGGGAGAAACACCAAAAAGTTTATTTGTCATATTATTATTTTATCACGTGCGTACATACATAAACATATATAATCTTAAATCTATTAGAAGATGAGATTTACCATATCATGATCTAGATTTGTTAACACCCTTTGTACTAATGCGCTTGTTTGAGTATAATCATAGTTTGGATATATAGATGCTCCTGTTTAATTCGATAATCACCTACCCGCTTCATTGTGTTGGTGACGAGAGGATCCTTTAGGTAGACTATACCACCATGCCTCTTTATCAGATGATGTTGCGCAATTATGAAGTTAATATATGAATGCATGACCTGCACATGTAACCTTGTTAGCACCAAAGTTCACATAATAGCAGCAGAAATATGAGCATATGTACTTCATTACCACATCATTCACGTGAACACATGGCTGGAAAAGACACTTTATGTTTTCGGTGTATAAAAAAACATCGCCGATCAACCTTTACATCTCCACGGCTAGATGGGCAATGAAAATTTCTTATAGGTTCGATAATCTCTAAATCAACATGTGTGTGCACAGTCTATATAAAAATGAGAAAATAAGGGGTCCACATTAACTATATATCAATTGTAAATTTTATAAAAACATTCAATATCGCTCATGTAACTAAATATATGCATATAGTACTGCAATACCTTGCAGGACAATTCCAGATGGCATGACCTTCTTCGGTTCATGTAACGGAACCCACCATCATTTAATGGTAGTTCATCACTATTTTTCTCTCATGATTATTAACTTTTTTTTCTCGAACACGCAAGAGAACTGCGCATCAATATATCAAGAAGAGTAAAAAAAGAGTCTAGATGACTGTTACAACCCTAGCGGGGCAAAACACCACAAGATTACTTGCCCCAAAGAATAAGAATGACCAAAACTCAAGGTGGGAGCCCTAGGGCCACAGGTTATGGAGCCCTTTGGCTCCTGCCATACATGAGAGATTAGCCTTCTCTGCTACAATGCTCATGAAGCTATCAAAACTAGGGGAGGCTCCCTCAAACACACACCCATTCTTATGCTTCCAAATACACCAAGCTACCAAGATTATCAAGGAGTTAAAACCTTTGCGAAAGTGCCGCGGGACATGCTGCGCAGCCTAACGCCACCAGTCCACAAAAATGGTGTCATATATACCAGGTGCAGCTTGATGCAGCCCTGTCCTCTCTAGGATAGCAAACCACACAATTCTTGCAAACACGCATGATATGAGTAGATGTTGCACCGTCTCCTCCTCTTGATCACATAAAGGGTAGCGCTTAGGATGCTGTAGACCTCGGCGAGCCAATCTATCTGCTGTCCAGCACCGGTTCAAAACAGCCAGCCAAATGAAAACTAGCTTGCAGCAAGGTGGAGCCCAAGTCTTCCAAATATCTTTCCGTGCCTCAAATTCAATGGCCCCAACAAAGAAGCAGCGATAGGCTGATTTGGTTGAGAACACACCTGTAGAAGAAGGTGCCCAAATATGCTGATCTTCAACTCCACGGTGAAGCCCAACCTCTACAAGAACATCCCAAAGATGCAAATACTCCAACAGATCTGCAGCTGCCAATCCCCCCCCCCCCCCCCCGGAGGTCCCTCACCCAGGCATTATTTTCCAGAGCATCCCACACTGTTCTTCCTTTGATAGCCCTCTTTGTCACATGACTGTACAGGGATGGACAAGATAATGCAAGGATTTTCCATGGAGCCATTTGTCACTCTAGAAAAGTGTTATGTTGCCATCACCCACCACGGAAAAAATTGAGATGCGAAACATGGCCATGGAATTGTGGTGTAACATGTATATCTATGGAAGCCCATAGTCGATCAAGTTGTGTCTTCTTTAGCCACAGCCATCTCATTTTTAGTGCCCAGCCCATAGTTGCTAAGTCTAGGATTCCAAGTCCGCCGAGATGAAGAGGCCTTTGGACCCTGCCCCAAGCCACTAGATAGTGTCCCCCGTTTATCTCCTTGCGACCCTTTCAGAGAAAAGCTCTCGGCAATTTATCAATGGTTTTGATGACCCATTTTGGAAGATCCAAAGCCATAAGTTGATAAATGCGGATGGCCATTAAGACGGATTGAACAAGTGTCGTTCCCCCAGCCGGGTGCAGCATGGTGGCCTTCCACCCTGGTAACATGTCAACTATCTTGTCTACTATAGCATAGAACTCAGCCTTTGGAAGTTTCTTGACTGATAGGGGGAGGCCTAAGTAACGGCATGGGAAATCCTGCACTTTACAGCCAAGAGACGCCTGCACATCACTAATGTCCTGCTCTAGACAATGAATGGGAGTCATAGAGCATTCGCTGATGTTGGTAACCAACCCTAAAGCATCTCCAAAAACTTCAAGGATCTCTTTAGTTAGAACCAAATCTTCTGTACAAGGACGAAGAAAAAGCACCACATCATATACATATAATGATACCCGCTGAGTAGGACCACTAGTAAGAATGGGCTGCAGCAAACCAGAATCACTTGCTCGGTTTATTAATGCATTAAGGACGTCCATGATGATAATAAAGAGCATGGGAGACAGAGGATCCCCTTGGCAAAGGCCCCTGTGATGTTGAATTGGCTCTCCAGGTACTCCATTCACCAAAATCCTTGTGGTAGAAGATACCAACAGTTTGGATAGGATACTGCACCAAACAGGGCCAAATCCCCTATGCCTCAAAACCTGCAGCAAGAAGGCCCAAGAAACTGAATCAAAAGCTTTCGAGATATCCAACTTTAGAAGAACTCTATGTTCCTTTTCTCTATAGAGCACTTTGGCTGTTTGCTGCACCAAAATAAAGTTATCAAGGATGCATCTTCCTTTCACAAAGGCGCTCTAATTTGGAGCAACTAATTCTTTGAGGTGAGGAGCCAAACAGTTAGCCAGGATCTTGGTCACTAGTTTTGCAAAGCTGTGCACTAAGCTTATAGGGCGATAATCCTTCACCTTGAAGGCATCAGCAGTTTTAGGCAGTAAAGTAATGTATGCTGAATTTAGTAGGTGGAGTTTACTGATATCACCCTGTAACAGCCGACTTAATTAAGGCAGCCAATGTGTCCCCTTTTATGATTGGCCGACAGGATTTATAGAACATTCCTGTGTATCCATCCGGCCCTAGAGCCTTATCAGCAGGTAGGGATTTGATTGCCGCCCATACTTTGTCTTCAGAAAAGAAAGCATCAAGAGCTGAGAGATCCCTGCTCCCTTGCAAAAAAAATTTGCAGGTTCAGGGTGTAGTTGTGTTCAGCAGCCACACCGAGTAGGTTCGAGTAGAAATCCCACACTGCCTCTTCCTTCTCTTCTTGCCCAACAATGATCTGGTCGCCGACTTTGAGTTTGGCCATAAAGTTTTTTCTTTTCCTGTATATTACTTGCTGCTGGAAAAAATTTGTATTTGCATCGCCTTCTTTCAGCCAAAAGTTAACCGTGAGCGCAATCTGGTGATAGTATGCTCAAGGGAGGAAAGGGCCAGAGCATTCCTCTTCAGTTGGCAACGCAGCCACCCCTCTGTGGACAACTCTCGGTTATGCTGTGCCATCACAAGCCTATGAATGATTTCCTTGGCATAGCTGAGCTGAAGCTTGACATTTCCTATTTTTCTTTTGCCTCCAAGAGGTCACTTGCCAGACGAGTCAACTTGATAGAAAGGAGTTGAAGAGGGCATGAGGCTGCCACTGGATTGCACCAGGAGCTCTCAACTTCCTGTAGGAACCCCTCCATCTTGCTCCAAAAGCTCTCAAAGTGAAAACGCCGTTTGCCTTGTATATTATCTTTCAGACCAAGGCTTAAAGGGCAGTGATTTGAAATCAAGGAGGCTGTGCTATGGAGGATACAATCTGGGTATAACTGTTCCCAGTCATTTGTCATAAAAACTCGATCCAAACAAACCAAGGTAGGGGCCTCCCGCTCATTGGACCAAGTGTATTTGCGACCAAGCAGAGGAATTTATTAACTCAGATTCTTCCAAGAATCTCATGAAACGGCCCATCATAGCTCTATTGAGATTTGTATTGTTCTTGTCCTCTGCCATGTATGTGAAATTAAAATCCCCTCCAATTGCCCATGGTCCATGACATTCTTGACGTATATTACAAAGTTCCTACAAGAAATGTATTTTTTGATCATCCAGATGAGGTCCATACACTTCAATAAACCACCATGGTTCTCCTTCATGTGCTTCAAACTCAACTGAAACAGAATAGGTGTCAATTCTGGAGGAAAGCGCATTACACACCCCACTTTTCCAAACCACTAACATTTCACCTCTTGTTCTGTCAACAGGTAGAACTATGAACTGATCAAAATTGCTTCCCAGCATAGATAGGACCATGCGACCAGAGATAGCTTCTTTCTTAGTTTCCTGTAAACACACAATGTCTGGCTTTAAAGAGTTAACCAGGATTCTAACAATATCCCACCTTGCTTTGCAGTTGAGCCATCTTACATTCCAAATTAGAATATTAGATATCATAGCTACATAACAAAACGATGACTAGGGGATGAAGGACGGCCATAGTTCACAGCTCTTCTGGCTCGGAACTAGGGAAGATGTCGCCCTCCCAAGATGCATCCCCTGGAAGAGGGTGCAGTCATCCGAAGAGAGCGGGAATGTGGCTTGTCGAATAACCTGCAATACCGGTGCAACTCTTCGTCACAATAGTTACATTCGCCTCCACCAAATCAAGTTGCTTCATCAGGTCTGATTGGTTTTGTAATTGGGCTGCCAAGGACTTTCCATGTTTGTTTTTCAATCTGGCACTCCGACGAAGTGTAAAATATGGCGGTAGTTGCTTGACCCGTCTTCTTGGGGCTATCGGCCTCAATAGCACCCCATCAGTAGCCAGTCTGACATCGTCAATGAATGTCTTCGCCGACTCTAAGAGAGTAGGACCGGCCTCTTGCTCATCGCCCTGGATGTGATTATTCTCCTATTGTCAGCGGCTTCTAACAGCCGTCAACGTTGTCGTCGGACCCACCATAGGTGAAGTAGCCTTCTGAGTGGCCTGCTGTGAGTACACCTTCACGGGGACAGGGCGCAAGGGATGCATGTTCGAGCGAGATGGTGCCCCCACAGCCGAAGGGAGAGTGTCGCAGTCCACCGTAGCCTCTCGGACCGATGGGGTTGTGGCAGCAACAAAGAAGGTAGCTGGCGGGGAGGAATAGAGTTGGGGCGAGACGGCCGGCATGGGTAGGACAAGGTCATCTGGAGCAGAGAGCAAGCTGAAGTTCTCCTCCAAGCCTACATGAAAACTCAGCCTAGTATTCTCAACTGGCCTAGGGAGATTGGTCAGCCCACCCATTCTAGGCCCATTCGCTTCTAGCCCAAAAGTGGGGACATCGTTGCCCCAATGACCCAGCTGGCGCTAACGGTAGGAGAGAGCCTCCATTGGGACTTGGAGTCAATGACGCCTGGGGAACAGCGTGACCCGAGCTCTCTTGCGTCGCCTTAGCATAGAGGGGTGAGGCATGAAGCGTCGCGTCCACCGAAGTGTCACTACCCAATGGAGAAGTAGTACACATCGGGTCCACCGCCATCATGCTACCACGTGGCCCCAGGCGGGTGTGCACAGGGGCCCTGAACCAGCAGCCACATGAGCCGAACCATTGCCAGACCCATCGGAGGAAGATGTTGTGGGAGGACCACACCAGCGCCACCATCGGCGACAATGCCGACCACCTGCTACTGCTCTCGACGATTGTGCCGGTGTAGACATAGTGATCTTGATCGGATAGGATAGCCTGCAGAACACTTGAGGCTCCTCCTCGACAGCGAACCATGGCTCCTCGATGATAAGGTTCATGGCTCCTGGGATTAGCTCCGAACGCGGGCACCACGCTTGGAGACAGAGAACATCATGGTGGCCATCATCATCCTGGACCACTTCGCTAATCAAGCAGAACTCATCCAAAAGCAGCACCGCCATCTCCACTTCCTAGGCATGGGCCAGGATCCCTTTGAGCTCAACGTCGATCACTTGCAATAGAACAACGCCTAAGCAACGGAAAAGGTGAGTCTATCGAGCAAGGTGAAGACAGAACAATGGGGAGACCACTAGGCAGCCACCATCATAGACCTGACTAGTAGTAGCTTCATCAGGTAGTAGCAGTAGGCATTTGGATGCAGATAGTCACCTGAGGTCCAGTGATCCTACACCAAAGTTGAACCTATTGGCAAGTAGGGACTAAATGGCTAGCGTTGAGTCCTCACCGCAAACGCCGATGCAGATGACGATTAGGGCTCATCGCAGGTCATCCTCCTTGCCACTTAGGCGAGCTGATCTTGCTAGGATGTGACTGGGTATCTAGTTGGAGTCCACGTCCGGCTGGGAGACGTCCTCAGCAGTAGAGCCATCACTAGAAGAACATGAGGGAGGCACAAGAGGACCTTGTTGCCTAGGAGAGTGGCATCACCTAGCACGTTGGCGTTGCGGCCACTCTTCATTCGCACCAGGTCCAACATCCCTGCGTGACACACCATTGCCAACAGGAGAGTCAAATGTTGTCACCATCATACGGGGAGGCGAGCAGGGACCATGGACGACCAGGCACCATTCCATCTTCCATGACGCATGCAGGAAGCATGAGCACGTCGTGGCACGGTGGCTCTCGCCCTTGCACCGAAAGCAGCGAGGATGACGGCAACAGACGGTCGCCCGATGGGAACTAGCCAAGCAGTTGAAACACCTTCCTTTCAAATCCTCCAAGACCGGCCAATGGAGTTGTGGAGGACAAAAGCCGCGACGATGGGTCTTGCACCCCGTGTACACCTACTAACTGGAGCCTGTATCCTCTTCAAGAGGCACAGCAGTTGGAGCCAGAGGGGCCCCGGCCTCCGCGGCGGCAACTTGGGTAGGTAAGGCATCCGCCGGGTGAGCAAGTAACACTTCGCGGTAGGAAGGAGAACGAGGAGCCCTGGTAGAGAATCCATCATGGAAGATAGGGCTGGAGTCCCTCCACCTTTGTGCCTTGGACCTACCGGACAGCACAGGAAGGGCTTGGCAGCTCCTCTAGGGTTGGGAAGACCATGCACAGTGGGCACGTGACCATGGTGGTTGCCGCCAGGTCCGGAGTGGATGCCGGTGTGGGGCTCTAGAAGGTGGCGGAGGCGCTTGGGAGGGAGGGGCGGCGGAGTGGGAGGAGAGCCATGGCCTGATTATTAACTTCTTGTGGGAGTTTGTCTGTCCGTGTGTAGCATCAAAAATCCCTTCTCTATAAAACGGGATCAACATAAGAGTTAAACGAATCAAACACAAGATCTCATTCATGCACGCACATATTTTTTTACTAAACATAAATATGTAGGAGTAGACATATTAATATATGAGCAATCATATTCATCTGGGCCCAAAGGAAAACTAACACATGCATATCCAAACCCATGAATCAATCAAGCAAACTACAAGGACCAACCTTGTGCTAATCACAATAGAAGTCTATGTGGATGGGGGTGAAGAATGTCTAGATGAGAGCGGAAGGTAGTGGGCATGAGCTGGGATGATGCAAAGTGCTAGCATGATCCGCCTGTAGTGAAGGACAGTGTTAGCAGGAATGCGCGCACCGTTAGAAGAGAGCAAACTTCTTGGTGACACACTCACCGAAAGAACAGAATCCTCTACAAGACCGACGAGTTGCTCGCGGCGCGATTTCATCGCAAGTTTGCATTCTCGCTCGATCTGGGACAACGGGAGCATTGAGATGCGAGGGCGGTCCTCGGAGACGATGGCCTATGGCTTGCCTCCGGGAGATAGAAACCGTAGGGGATGGCGTAGCAACGTATGCGTAGAGGAGGTGTATTGTGCGCGGCAGCAGAGCGAAGAAGGACTTGCAGTGACTGCGGTCACAGGCATATATTGCTAAACCACCCAAGCCATTCAGTGAGTTGGGCCTAAAACTCACTAAGTTAGAAGAAGAGGGCCAAGCCCGACCCAGATGAAGACCTCCTAAAGTTTTTTGGTTTCTAACTTCAAAACTGCTGGTGAAGCTTATCCGGTGATGGTGTGCAAGAGATGAAGATCATTGCTCATCGTGGTTGTCCGCTTGTGTTTCTTCGATTTCAACCCCTATAGACATTTGTAAAATAGGGGTATTAGTGTAAAATGGTGTCATTAGGGTCTAGGGTATAAATTTAGCAAGGGGGCTCTTTTGAGTGTCTTTTGGCTAGCCATATGCCCTAGGTTTTCATAACCCTAGCAGCCAAGTGCCTAAGTGAAGAAAGAGAGGAAATTAGTGAGGAGACGATTGCCTTGTACTAGTCAATTCTCAGATTTGAGGGTGGTGAAAGGAGGTAGGCTCTAGGGATCTTGTGTATGAACTTGTTTCCACATTTAATCCAAGAAAAGTTCATGTGAATCTTTGTGTGAGAGCTGTTGTGCGCCTCCTTTCTTTTTTTTTTTTTTTGGTTCTTTTGTTACCCCTTTGGATTTTTCATGTGTTTGGCTTTGTCCAATGGTGGATCTGTCTTCTTCTGTTTCTTTGTTGATGCCATGACATGGGTGACTTCATCTTGAGTGATCTTTGTCCAGGAATCCCCACTTGGATCTTAAGTTTTTGGTGGTGCTCTTGTTTTTGCCTTTTCTTGACAGAAACTTAAATTCATGGAGATCCTGATATCTTTATCCTGGATCCCTTTGGGAATACCATCCTAAGTGCCTAACAAGTGTTGGCCTAAAGTTTCTTCTCATTTGGACATGGTTTGACTTGAGTTTTGATCGCGTTTGGCCAATCCTAGAAAGAGCAAGGTTTTGGGGCAACTTTTTATGCACATTGGACCATCTAGTGTATGTTGCTGGCCTAGGGGTGCTCTAAGAGTCTCTATCCAGAATGTTTTTGGTGGTTTACCATTGGACCGTCTGGTGTGTACAACTAGCATATGAACTTAGTTCAAGCCACCCTTGGCCTAGTTTGTCTGGTGCTTGCGTCGAACCGTCCAGTGCTTCCATCATCGAACCGTCTAGTGTGTTGTGAGCTTTCGTGCCGGCTCAGTTCACGTCATGTGTTTTAGTACACACTGGACCGTCCGATGTTGTACCACTAGACCGTCTAGTGCGCATAGTGAGGGCTGGTTTATAGTGTTTCCCTTGGTTTTTTTAGTCTGTTTCTTTTAGGGTTTGTTTGTAGGCTTCCGTTTGGTATTTGGCACATATCTGTTCGGTGGACGGTGCCAAGTACATGTGTTCTTTGCTAAGTTGCTTCGTGGTCAAATATGAGTTTTTAAGTGCTCCTATTCACCCCCTCTAATTGTCGTCTAAAGTCCTACACATTCCACCCTGATATCGGCTCCGTAGCATATTGCAATTTCAGGAATTGGTTGTCCTAGGCTTAGTACTACCATGTTTCTTTTCCCAAATTATGATGGGAGCATTCATTCATCAAATATATATATGTTAAGTCTGGTGAATAATTCAAGAGACCGCTTTGTTGACGGTCGTTATTCAACCGTTTCAACATTCAAATATCCACTCTTTTGATGGGAAACAAGCCAAAATTCAGACTAACCTTGCTACTAATCATGTTCCACAAGTTGTGTTAGAATATTTGAATGCAGGAATACAAAATATTGGGAAACAGGTGAAAATGGGCAAGACCGGGAAGTCTAGCAACTGTCGGGCCAAGACCCTGGCCGGCCGACTGTTGTTACCTAAATCCGGTCGGGATCAGACAAGCGACACACATGGGATCCAGGAAGTACGCTGCCGCTACAGTCGACCATCCAAGCGGATCTAAGGGGTTGCCGGGCGTGCCACCCGGCTTGACCTTCCAACCGGGGAGGTTAGTTGAGTGCTGCGGTTGGCTCCAATTCTCCTGAAAAAACGTACACAACAAATCTTAAACGTTAAATTCTTGCCGATCGCTCGGATCGGCAAACACGAGGGTTCGTGTACTCCAGTCGATCGATGTAGGGCATCGGATGGTCCGTGAGACATATATGAGTATAGAATGAAATAGCCAAAACTGCATCCAAAGTAGAATAGATATAAAAACCTATCTAAAAGCATGATTTAACAGATCTGCATAATCAAATCAGCTTCTAACCAGGTCCTCCAAAGAAATCCATCTAACTAGACAGATACACACTATGACATTATAGATACGATGCTCGATGTACATTGATCTATCAGTATGTCACGTGCACATGCTGCGGTGGCATGTCGTGGATTGTAACAAGCGATTATGTAAAGTATAACAAGCTACACAAATATTGATCTACTACATGAAGCACAGATACATAAACAGATCGATAAACATGCAAAGGTGAAGACGTATCTCGCGCTAAGCAAAGCTTGCCGCAAGATTCATCGAAATAACTAATGGATCTCGTGTCGAGCTAGGCTTGACATGAGATTCATAATGATAACTAACGAACCTCATCACCAGTGAAGCTTAATACGAGATCCACCAGGATAACTAGCAAACTTTGCCATCAAAAATGCTTGAGTACAAGGTTCATCATTGATCCAGTAAATGCTTCGCTGCCCTAGCCGACCGGGATGAACCCGCTAGGGCAGCATGACGCTTACATGGAGAGAATAAACATCGGAGCCAAGGTGGCGATACACTGAGAGTTGATGAGCGAGACATCGCTCCCTGATAACAATATCGTCACTAGTTTATTACGAATAAAGGGTTACGTATTTATAGTCTGCAGACTTGACCCTCAAGGCAACCCTTTTCTAAAGATAGACTCAAACTCTTTCTCAACACTAATATATTACAACTCAATAAATCTAGGACACTATTTCTAGGTAACATGATCTGGACTCTCCTTTGCATCGATCCAGATCCTCATGAAGCTTCCAAATATCAGCCGAAACATGCTGTATAATAGTTGCAGATTCTGGACGCCACATTGTTTCGGCCATTCCCATTGACTCTAAGCGTATCTTGTCGTGATTCTTCTTGCATTAGAAAGTTTATCTCCTTAGGTTTCCGTCCATAGGTAGAACGTCCAAAACAGAGTCCGTATGTGGCCTGGGCGTCTGTTTTCGTGTAGCCTACTCTTGCAGTCCGAATCAGTCTTGCGAATAAACTCGCCTTCAACATGGATTAGGCATGTGACTTCATCTCGGCTTGGGCCCTAAACACCCGCTCAACATTATATTTGGCCAAACCGACTTTGGGAAGGCACCTGGATCGTTGGATGGCTCAAGGCAGTGGAACCAAGGTATGACAGGAAGGGGGCAGGGCGGCTGGCCTGGGCCAAGCCACCCAGCCTCCTCCTTGGCCGCCGCCTTTCACATGTCCCTCCTATAACTGCCATACCCACTTCACCGACCTACTACCCCTATAAGTACCCCTCCTCCTCAAGAGGGTATAAATAGGCCCCTAGACCTCATTTGTGAAGTGTGGGAAGTGGAAGAGAAGCATACCTTAGCATTAGGATAGTCATTAGAGTTTGAGTTGAGTCAGAGATTTTGCCTCACGGATTTTCGGAATTAGCTTCGAGTCTTGTATCTTTTGTACCTTTGCTACTTCAGTATAATTTATATTCCTTGCTCTATCTTTCAGTTAAACTTTACATTATGTCTTATACTTGGCTATTACCTAGTGTGGTGTACCTTCTTGCATACTAGATCAAGGCTTTGGGTTGTGTTCTCCTTAAGTTATGCGAATCTTGCTAGCTAGACTTGCCGGTGCTATAGTTTTCCTTAGCCTCTGATCTAAGGCTAAGTTAGTTCTCACCCTCTAATCAAGGAAGAACTTTAGTGATCAAGCCTCACTTGATCACTTGTATAGTGTGCCGTCTTGTCCACACAGCTTTGGTTGGTAGGTCCCCTCGGTGACAGCGGGAGTGTGCCCTCTGTACTCCAACCCCGTCATTCGGCAAGCTTACAGGCGTTGGCTAGTTGTCATTCGGTAGGCCTCCTATCTACCTCCTGGTCTCCTTGGTGGAGTCTAGAATTTCGCTCAACGCAAGATCCTAGTCTGCTTTATGATAACTTAGTTCAACCGCGAATAATCCTCTACATTAGTTAAAAATAGAGTTTGGGTATCTTTCTCACTCGTTGTCCTCCTAGATAGCTATATCTAGTTGCTGACTACTTTGGTCACTGCGTTCTCTTATCCCACTGTACACTATTTTTTTCTTACTCCTACATAAAAATAGTTGGTACTTATCTAGTTGCAGTACTACTAGTTCGACGTTACATCATTTTACCTATTCGTCACTATTTCCCTGTGGACTTTACGATACTCGAAATACTCTGTGTGGAAAAGCTACATCTAATCTCTGTGTGCTTGCAGAGTAAAATCTGTTATGCTAAAAGACGTCAACCCCTTCTATGCACAACTTGCTTTGGATAGATTCTCTTGAGCTCTTGTACTCTTGGAGCTCAGGACAAACAAGTTCAAATGAGTTTAGATTAACTAAGTTGTTACAGTAGTAACATACAAGCAAGATGATGGCAGTCTCTACTAATGTATATTGTCCATCCTTAGACCGTTATTCTCAATCACTAGCCATAAATAAATTGATGTTTAGAGTAGTCCTTTACTGTTTATACTTGTACAGTTTAGTTTAGGTAGTAATGTTTGTCATCAGTATGTGCGAGACATAGTTGTTGACAGTACTTAAGCATGGCAAACCTTATACTGCAAGCGACAGTATCGTATGCAGCTTTTCCCCAGCATGAGTATCGTGGGTTTTGTCAATCCAAGAAACGAACTAGTATTCTCTAATTAACAAGAGTTTAAGCTAAACTAAAGGTAAAAAGATAGCCTAATCTATATCTAAAGTAATCTTTAATCTAAACCAATCCTTAGCCTAATCTAATAGAAACTATACTAATAAACATAAGATAAATAATTAGAACATAACTAGAGCACTAATTAAAGGGTATTAACTAGCTTTCTAATCAAGCTCTAATTGGATCCAAAGCATACGCAATATATGGGTGCCACTTCAAGGATAGAGTAGCGAGATAACTAGTAGCTCAAGGTAAACAAGTATGTTCAAGTATATTCATCAAAACATGATTAAATCAAGATCAACCAATCTAATCCCCTAGACCGAGTTTAACCTTTCTCCGGGCTCTACTGTCACTGGTAACCAGGTAATCGACGAGAAACTCTCAACAGGCATACATAATTAGAGAACGCGCTTCTAATTACTTCACATAGTCTAATAACATAATTAGAGCATCTAGAACTTCTAATCACCATGACTACAAGAACTAGAAACACAACCATATCATTAGTAAACTAGATCAGAGATCAAGATTGCTAGATGAATAACACCCTTAATAACATGATCTAATCAACAAACATATAGATCTAAAGCTAACTAGAACCAAAACATCCATAATTAGAACAAGAACATGATAATTAGACAAAAATAATACTTCATTAATAAACTGTATTAAGATTACATCTATAATCATACATTTCCTTGATGATACAATTGAACCTCTGGAGCTAGGTAATTAGAACGCCGTACAAGGCCTCTAATCACTTCGAAGAACTAGAAGAACTTTAATCCTAGACTAGAAACTCGACCCTCTACTCTCTTCTAGTTGTGGTCCCTTTTGTTGCCGTCTTCACGCCTTGATAATGAATTGGATGCGTTGTCCTGAGGCTAGGCTCGCTGTTTATACCCTGGAGATGTCATGGTAGAAAAGGCAACTCGAACCAACGTCAGGGGGTGGGGTCGGCCGACTAGGAGGGTCAGGGTCAGCCGACCGGATTCTACCTGCATCCTCTTCTTTCCATCTTTTGCGAGATAGTTCCTTGATGCTTAAGTAATGTTTGTGCGGGGTTTTTTGGACTCTTGGGCTTCTGGAATCTTCTTTATGGGCCGATTTTGACGAAATATTCTAGCCTTTGACATATTTGATAATTTTATTGAATAATTATCTTCAATTCCTAATAGCTCTTGACACCTTCTTAATTATCATTTTCAATGAATGTCAATTTAGAGGTCCTTTCTTACTCATCGTCGATCATTGTGAATTTTGCGAAAAATAGGCCAAAAACCTGCAAAAATCATATATAGCATATTTCCAAGACAATGTTGCAAAATCTACCATAATTAGTGATAATTGTTAGTAAAAGATATAATTGACGCTTAAAATCAATGAAAAAACTATATAAAATGATACATAATATTCGTACATAAGCCGCGTCAACAATAGTCAACGAATCAATCAGGTTTACTCCGTATATTGCCCATTTACACGTTGTCTGAAGCATTCATTTATGATATAGACTTCTAGCCAGTGACCATGCTACAGGTAGCACTAACTCGCCTACATTCAGCTAGCACTCTGAATAAGCATGTGAGTTTCAGGTTCAGTCCAAAGTCAAAATGGCTCAATATATGTCTAACATGACCAACTCCTAGTGAGGATACCATTAATCACGTTATTTTAGGTTTAGCTAATGTTTGACCGAGAAGCACATGTTAGAGCACAAGTACTCCCTTAAATCAGATTAATCATGCGCAAGAATTCAGAGAACTAGCATGAGCAGGGAGAAAATAAAGAAATCCAGAGCAGTGAAAGAGTAAATCTGCTAGAGGTGCATATCCTAGTAGCAAGATCACTTTCCCCTTTTTGATTCCTCCTGATTCTCCCAGCCCTATCGTACTCTCACTTTGGGAATTTTAGTGCGAATTGCAGGCAGAAAGGGAGAGGAGTATTTATACTACAGAATCTGCCCCAATATGGGTTTGTTCTGCTGGAGTTAAGCTCTGATATTTTACCGCAAGTGGCATACGTGGAGGCTAAGGAAGCACCTAGCTGTCCAGTATTTTCTTTTATCATTATTTTTTTACTATTACAGTACTCAACCCTATCCTGGTCGTTCTTTTCTTCCTTCCTATTTTCTTTCTCGTTTCCTTTTAGCTGATGATGGAATACATGCTCATGTATCCGGTCTAGGTTTGTAGATATATAAGCTTTAACGAGATGATCCTCTGGGAAAATAAATTACACAACATACCTTCTCTAATTACAACTTTACAGATACTTCATTACTTTTATGGATGCTACTAGATTTTATTGTGTATCTTTTTAAAATCAAATGATACAGCTTTGTATTATTTTAAGACCTATAAAGCTCAAGTAGAAAATCAACTTGAGAGGAAAATTAAACATCTAAGGTCTAATCATGCTGGAGAATACTTTTGTAATGAGTTTTCTGAATTCTGCATGGAATATGAAATTATTCATGAGTAGACATTGCCATACTCACCACAATCCAATGAGATTGCCGAAAGAAAGAACCGTACTCTAGCTGATTTGGCTACGCCATGTTAGAAATATCAGGACTACCTAAGGAATGGTGAGGTGATGCTATTTTGATTGCATGTCATGTCCCGAATAGAGTTCCCACAAAGAAAAAAAAAATACACCATTCAAGAAATGAAAAAAATTATTCTTTCTTATTTGTGCACTTGGGTTTGCCTGGCCAAGGTGAATGTGCAACAACAAGAAGCGCAAATTTGGACCTAAAAATGTTTAACGTGCCTTTCTTGGTTGTGCTTTTGTTGCCGCCAAGATTTAGCCGGCCAATAGGCGGGCCAAGTCGACTAATTGGGCTGAGAAAAGCCGGTCTAAATACAGAGCAGATCGGCTAATGGGCTGAAATATCTCGTCCAAAGCAGAGGCGAGTTGAGGGCCAACAGGCCATGTATCTTTCCTTTTATGTTATTTAGAGTCCTAGAAGAAATTGTCTTAATTAAAATAGAAGTTTTAGATTTAGAAAGAGCCGGGTTTGACGTCAAGTCTCCGGATTATAAATATGTACCCATGTTGAACATAATAAACCGACGAAATTACGCTCCAAGCAGCTACGTGTCTCCAATCTCTCTTTCGGCGTATCGCCACACCTAGCCTATAGGGTTTTTCAAGGTAATCTCATGCTGCTCTAATGATTTACTTCGTTAGGGCATTAGGGCGTAAGTCTCATGGTGAACCGTGTACTAAAGCATTTTTGATGGCACGGTTTGCTAGCTATCCCGATGCATCTCGTGCGAGCCTAGCTCGGCACGAGATCTGTCGTTTACCCTGATGAATCTCGTGACAAGCCTAGCTTGCCACGAGATCCGTCTCCTATCTTTGCACATTTGTCGATCTACTTTAGTTTACATGCTTCACGCTACAAATTGGTCCTCGTGTGGCTCGTTCTACGCTACCTCATCGTTTGTTACAATCCACGACATGCCGCTGCAACGTGTGCACGCGACCTATCGATAGATCAGCGTAGTTCGAGCACCCTATCTATACATGTCGTAATTTGTATCTGTTTAGCTAGGTGGATTTTTTGGAGGTCCTGGTTAGAAGCCGATCTGGCTGCTCAGATCTATTATATCATGCTTTTAGATAGGTGTTTTTACCTTGGATGCGCGCTTTGGCTTTATCTATGCTTATTTTTATGCATGTCACGCTGACATACCGATGTACGCGCATCGGTCCATTGGAGCACACAGATCCTCGTGTTTGCCAATCCGAGCGATCGGCAGGAAGTTAACGTTTGCATCCGTTGTATAAGCTTTTCAGGGAGAACAGGAGCCAGCAGCTGCATCCGGCCCAACCTTCCTGGCCAGGTCAGGCTAGGTGGCACGCTCGCATCGACACGAACACTTGATCGGCTCCGCAGCAAAGAGCCGATCGGAGCCGCAAACCTGGGAGACGAGTGCAGCAGCAGCGCGATCCCTGGCTCCTGTGTGCGCGGCGCCTAGGACCTCGTCTCCCGCCGGTATCTGGGTGCAACAACTTTTCACAACATCGAATATAGGTTCTTAATAATGAACTCTAGAGTAGCTGACATGCTTGTTGGTACTACTAGATGATACCCCGCGCGTTGCTGCGTGAATTGTGTAACTTTGTATATTTGTAAAAGGTACCAGATAAATTCTCTGCGCGTAACTGCAAAAATTTGAGTGATATTGGCATATATGCCATAGAGAAGCACTGCATGTGTGAAGCCACAAAAAATCGATATAAACATATAAATGAAGGCATTAGTGGATGATGATGTGGCATAGGATTTAGTGGGCTCCGAAAATGACGTGGCTTCACGCATGTTGAGAGAAATAGATAGTGGGGGCTAGCTATTTAGATATAGAAGATTATGAAGTACCTGACATTTTCACTGCGTCGGATATAGGGATGCTACAATTTTTTGAAAGCGAAATTTCCAAAAATACACCTAGTACGTCTAGTCAGGAATCTATAATAGCCCATGAGCATTTTATTACGATAGAACATGCTGAGGAACCTCGAGTGCGAAGTCCATAGGAGGATGACAATACAGTCAATCAAAAGAGTAAAAAATAAAAGATTGTAAAGTCGTTTGGTGATGACTGTATTACATACCTTATGGGTGATACACCGAGAACCATTAAATATGCATATTTCTCTCATGATGCTAATTTTTGGAAAGAAACGGTAAGAAGTGAGATTTACTCAATTCTGTCTAGATTAGAATTTGGGAAGTTGGTGAACGTCCTTATGGGTGTAAACTTATAGAATGCAAATGGGTGTTCAAGAAAAAACTTATGCCTGATGGTACTATTGAGAGGTACAAGGCAATGCTTATGATTAAGGGATATTCCCAAAAGAAAGGTAAAGATTTCTTCAATACTTATTCACCTATTGCTCGACTGACCATAGTTGGAGTGTTACTTTCTCTAGCAGCCTCACATGACCTTCTTCTTCATCAGATTGATGCTAAGATAACTTTTTTAAATGGAGAGTTAGATGAGAAGATCTACATGGATCAGCCAGCTGGGTTTGTAACAACAGTCATTAAGGCATGGTGTGTAAATTATTGAAATCTCTATATGGCTTGAAACAAGCACATAAGCCATGGCATGAGAAGTTTGACAAAACTTTAACATCTGTCGGCTTTGTTGTGAACAAAACAGATAAATGTGTGTACTATCGATATGGTGGAAGCAAAGGTGTAATCTTGTGTCTATATGTTAATGACTTATTGATCTTTGGCACTAGTCTTGATGTGATCAAGGAATGTGAAGGACCTTTTGTCCAATAATTTTGAAAAGAAGGATTTGGGAGAAGTTGATGTTATTCTTAACATTAAGCTACTGAGAGAATGAAATGGTGAGTTTACACTTATGCAATCCCATTATGAGGAAAAGGTTTTGAGTCACTTTGGGTTTAGTGACTACCAACCTGCTCCTACACCTTATGACCCAAGTGTGCTATTAAGGAAAAATTGAAGAATAGCAAGAGCTCAATTTAGATGCTCCCAAATAATTGGTTCGCTTATGTATTTAGCTAGCACTACCAGGCTTGATATCATGTTTATTGTAAGCAACTTTAGCCGGTTTGTGTCAAATCTAGGAGATAATCATTGGTGTGCTCTTGAGAGAGTATTGCGCTATGTAAAAGGTGCTATGAGCTTTGGCATTCACTATACCGGGTATCCGAGCATACTAGATGGTTATTGTGTGATGCAAACTCGATATTTGACTAATGAGATATACGCTATAGGTGGATATGTGTTTTAACCTGGAGGTGGTGTTGTTTTGTGGAAGTCTTGCAAGCAGACCATCTTAGCTAGGTCAACAATAGAAATAGAACTCACAACATTAGACACCCCTCAATTGAGACTGAGTGGCTTCATGAATACTTATGGATAGTTAAAAACCTATACGGCCTATTTCTATGAACTGTGATAATCAAGGTAAACAGTTCTAAGGAAAAATGAATTCTACAAGGCATATAAAGAGGCATTTAAAATCTGTCAGAAAATTGAGTGACTCCAGAGTGATAGCGTTGGACTATGTCCATACATCTAAAAATTTGGCAGATCAATTCACTAAGGGACTGCCATGTAATGTGATAGATAGTGCATCGAGTGAGATGGAATTGAGACCCACATTAAGCCTATCATAGTAGTAACATGTTCTATGTGATCGGAGTTCTTGTGAAGTAGGATGGTGAAACAAGCAAGGTCCATGTTAGATGCACGTGTTCTCTTTCATGTAAGGTTGGATGGTTTTTATCTTAATGTGTTCCAAGCGGCTTGTTGTAGCAAAGATGTTTACTAGACATCTTTTAAGGAACACACTTATATGAGTTTGACTACTAGTCATAGTCTATGAAGGTTGGGTGATCTTATACTCACAAAAGGCCTTGGAGTTTGACTTATATGCTCCAACCAAAGGAAATGCTTTTGACAACCTAGTACCAGTAAAGAGTTTAGGTGAAACTTATTTCGCACAAAACTATCAATTCAGGGCATAGTCAATTGTGCAGTTATGAAGAAGTGTAACATCTATTTTAGGTAGATGTTCAACTAAATAGTCTTCGTCGAAACATTGGTATATAAAACAACAGTGGTAATGAGAGCATTTCACATATGCCTTCGAATTTGGTGGGGTTGTTAGAATATTTGGAGCAAGGTCACTTTTATTTTAACTATAAAAATTCCAAGTAATGTTAAATGCTAAGAGCTAATGGGAGTTATTCATTTTGAGACTATTAAGTTTGTCAACTTATGGTGGTTATGGATGGCCACTAGTAACAGCTATTTGATGGTTGATAAGTTACTAATAGCGGTCATTTTAATGGCTTGTCTTATGGTTAATTTATAAGTAAGGACAAAACTTATAACGGCTCTTCATTTCCTCTCAAAAGCGTCTGTATAAGAGAACAGCTCCCGTGAAGTGAGCCCCCTTCCACTGTTGCTTTGTGTTCTGCATTCCCGGTTTTATTTCTTGTGCGCACAAGATACAGAGTAAGTAGGCGTCCGGAACCATCGTCGTATAAGAGATCTTGCTTGGGATAGGCGTCCAATCAGGTTTTTGGAGCGCACAACACAATTGATTGTTCGACATCGACATCGACTTGTTCTACATCGACATCGACTTGTTCGCGGGACTGCATTGCGGAAAACTTCTTGCATCGACTATGATCAGCGACGATGTTGTCTCGTGTGAAGCCGACGTCTTAAACATAGGTCCCTCTGACCTCTCCAAGGTACAATCTTACACTCAAATGCGCTATAATCATTATACCATGTGTATTCATGTTGTGTTTAATAGTCCCACACACATGCACGTGTATGTCGTCACCAAATTGGCATGGCATGGATTTCGTGGATTAAAATTAACATGGAAATGCCTAAATTCCTAACAATGGGTACAAATGTGAATGGTGGGATATCTTATCCCTATCTCATTCCTATTTTTGCACGCTATCCCAATTCTAATACAACCCAACACTACCTCAGGTCAGAATCTTCAGGCAAAGAAGATACTTTAGCATCAGTGAAGCATGGGAGAAGCGACACATAATACACCATCTGCATATTATTAAGCTGCATAAATTAAGCAACAACCATCATATACATAAAACCGGATGTATATTCGCTACCCTTATTGCAACAGCAGCTAGGAGCCTAAATAAACCTATAGTACAAACACAAATGACATTTCTTGTATGCCCGTTTCGCACAACGATGAATACACATTCCTTCGATAACACTGATCCACTGACCGATTTCGTCTCTCCTGAAGGCAGCATCAGCAAATCTTTGCACCCTACAACCAATGACAGGTTGGTAGATTTGAGACCGGAACACTTCGTTGTGGACTTGCTGCCATGGATGCTCATTTTCTCAGGCAGGATTCTTAACCTGAATGTTAATAGGTCATCAGATGACATTGCAGAGTTAGACATGCAGAATGCAGTTTGGGAGCCTACGAGAATTGATCACATTTAGACTGTCTCCAGCAGAATGGCTATCCATTTTTGCCTATCACTATTCCAACCACATCACACTCTGTCTACAGTAGCGCTAGTATCATTTTGCACTATAGACAACCCATATACCAACCCACAGGAGACAGTCTTAGCACATGCAAAGAAATGAAGCGGTTGACTGAAACATAAAGCTACTCAACGAAGTAAATTGTTGCACATCTTGCTTTGCATTTGCTAAAGAATATATTGATCTTATGAACGTGACACATTGTTTAGCTTCCATCAAGTGCGCACCAGTTGTTGCAAGATGCAGGTAGTTGTTGCAAGATGCAGGTCAGACATTGAAAAGGACCTATTGGATTAACAAAAACAAGAACAGTGGAAGCCAAACAATTATGCCACTTCAGCGTTCCATGTACTAGTTCGTGTTAAACAACTGCTATATTTATTTGTCTGTAAACTAGTTTAGGCCACGTGTAGAACGCCCTAATAGATAACAGTGGACACATACACTCTGGTATTGCCAATGTCATCTATCTCAACATGGACAACCTACCGTCGATTAACGCACTGCCCTCGTCCGTACATTATTATGATGAGCACCAGTAAAGATTGTTATATGACTGATTGTGGATCAAACAAAAAAGCAAAAGGAAAAGACAAAAATAGTTGTGCTGGTACGTTTCCTGTTCTAAAAGGTCTAACCAATTGAGGCACATTAAACTAAGTTGCATGAGATTGCTGCAGCCCGCAACACAATGTTTTTTTCGATATTGCAACAAAAACATATTAGGACACACATTTATTTGATCTACAGAGCTACAGTGATAATACAGGATATTTTTCATGTCACTGCCATCTGTTGGTCAGATTTGTATTCAAATGGTCCTGACGTTTTAAACTATAGAGTGACCGTTGGATTAATTATAATAGGATGGTGCGTCATCCCCGTTGGGCGACTGCGGGGGCGACCCCAGCCCGAGCCACCGCCGCTGGCCCAAACCCCACCTAGCTCGGCCGCCGCAGCCACCACCACCCCTTTCGACTGCCGCCGCCGGTGCCTCAAAAAAGGCTGCCCCGCGCTTTCCCTTCCCGCTCCCTTCCTTCCCTGTGACCCTACTCCCTGCCTCCTCCGCATTCCTTGCCGCCGGCGACTATCCTCCAGCCGGTATCGACGGATTTGGGCCCCTCGGGCCGGGATCTACGTTCCCCAAGCCGGAGACGACGAGTGGCGCAGCTTCCCCGCTTTCCTCCTCACCCACATGCCTAGGCAATGACGACGGCCGTGTCCACTGCAGAAGCGGCCAATCTGGCCCCCTCCCCCAAGCGGTCGATCTGCTACCTCGGCGTCCGGATCCGGGCTGTGGCGGCGGCGCGGGGCAGGTGGAGAAGCGGTGGCAGTGTGCCCAGATACGGGCCCCTCCGGGCCTCTCTTGCCGCCGCCATGCCAGTGCTGGCCGGCGCGGGTGGTGCTGGCGGCGCTCCTACGCTTCGGCTCCGCTTGGCATCAGAGTCGGCGTCCCTCTCTCTCTCTTTGGCTCCATCCGGCGTCGTGGTGCTGTGGGCGGGGGGTGGTCTTGGCGAAAGCTGTGCACAACCTATTGTGGTTGCCGGCGATGATGATGGTCATGGCTGCCATTTACCCCGTTGGAGGCGTCGTCGTAACCACCCTACCCAATTCAGCTCTGCCGAACGTGCGACGGCGTCGCCCTAGGCGTCGCTCTCCTATCCGCAGGCGTCGCATCAGAGGTCTGCAGGGTTCGCGTCGGGCATTTTCTCTCTTTCTTCATGTTGAGCTTGATGACAGGTGCTTCGTTCTTGGTTTAATGTGGCCTTGTCTCTGGCTCCTCTACTTCATCGCCAGTCCTCCTTATGGTGGTGCCAAATCAAATGTTGGGTGCTCTCCCCCATGAGGGGTGGCCGCCCCTCCCTCTTTCGAGGCATCCGTACCTGAAAAGGCGTCGGAAGGCGGTAGGTTGGGGCCCGGATGTGCTGCCATGGTGCTACTAATCTCCAAGGAAGATCGGTGTTTCCTGTGATGCTTTGATCGATGTGCTCCTCCAGCTCTTAGTCCCTTCTCTACTGTGGCGGTTCCTCAATCCTTGGGGCCTCTCTCCTTCCACTCGTTGGATAATGGAGGGCGGCAGTAATGAGACGTAGCTACGAGAGGTGACGAGGTAGAACAATGATTCTTGCCGAACGGGCAAGTATGTCGCTCAGGGGCAGTGCTTGCGGAGAATTGTGGCATTGTACTCTTTTTCTCTCTTTTTTTTATGTTAGCTTTGTTATCGCCTTCTCACCTCTTTTTGTATTTCTGGGTTTGTGACCCGTTGTAATCTTTGTACCAATCACCGGCTTAGCCGGCATCCGTTGATAATATAATTCAGGTATCATCGCCACCCCCCCCCCCCCCCCGGTGTGCCTCTCAAAAAGAAACTCACCAGAAATGCTTGTTGAGACCACTCAGGAAATCAAGCAAGAAAGAAAGGCCAGTTGAGTTTAAACGACTGAGTACATTCACACAGGTCAGACTGAACAGAAGCTGCTGACGAAGAACAGTTTTGCTTGTGTGGAAAACAAACTTTTCAGTCCAAAAAAACTCAAACAAATAAAGTGAGGCACATTATTGGAGTAATTTCATAAGGACATGTGGTTGCGGGTTGCCGCATCTCGCAAGGCTAAATTATAAACTAGGGCCTACTTATATACTTAACTAGACGATACACGCGTGTTGCTGCAGGACTTTTAAATTTTTTAAGTAAAATTTGAAGGTAGTAATCTTTATGCAATTGCATGGTAACATAATTTAACTTATAACATATTCATCATGGTTGAAAGAGGTCGGCTCTTAATTGATTGAGCATATATGTGGTTCTGTTATGAGAAGTATTTCTGTTGCGAGAATTCTATAGCTTGGTTCTCGCAGTGACTAATAGATTGCATGCATAAGTGCTATCAACCGCAAAAAATCGAATGAAAACATTAGTGGATGGTGATGTGGCCTTGATGGATTGTGATGTGGATATCTTGCATGTTGTGAGAAATATATTAAATGAAACATAGTGGGTTGTGCTTATATAGGTTATATAGATTTATGAATACGACCCATTACCTACTCATCAAATTAAACCAACTGTTTTCAAGATCATGAAAATTCTAGAAAAACAGGGTATGCATGGATAAGGCAGGAGTTGCTTTCATATCATCTGCCAGCAGTTAGCCAAACAACCAAAACACCTGTCCCTTCCAACTAAAGCTAGTAGTAGTAGCTAGTCGATGGATAAACAAAGTAAAACAAGGTTTTGCAGGCTCACCCGTTATGCCACTTGTGCACCCAAAGTACCAGTTACTAGTGACAGCTCGGCACCGTTGCTATTTGCATGACCTATCATCATGAAAAAGATGTGCAAAAATGGCATAGGCAAAATCAGAACAGCTGAAGATCAAGTGTAAATGTGATCAGTTGATTTTGTGAAAAGAAGATGGCAACATACTTGCAGGTTGCCTCGTAACAAAAAAGCAAGCACCGATGACAATGTAGCACAGCAGCAGAAGGATCCCCTTCAGATAATGTGACGATCCATCCTGCGAAATCACAAGGTTAATTAGCTTTCTCTTACGTCTCGCACATATGGCCAACATGGTTGACACATAAGAAAAGGGCCCAGCCTGCTTGCTAATTGCATTGATTAGCAACCTTCACTCGCCCACTATTCCGTATACCAAGTTGGAACTTTCACTACATCCCAATGATCCCATCTTACTTCCAATGATGAGAGGTAAAGGGGAGTCAGTTCAGTGACGTACTTGGAGTGTGAATGCTGTCACTAGTACTGAGACGAAAAGAGAGCCGGTCTCTAGCAGCTTGAAGTCAAGATCCATTTGAATACCCGCAATCCAAGCTACAATGACGCTCAGCGGCACCTGTCAAATTTGGCATATATATGTCACATTTGGCATATATATAATAATGGAACGATTATTGCTCAATGATTAGGTAGCAATGTACTGTGATCGAATAAAATCAGGACAGGATATATACTAGGTAAGCACTAGCTAGTAGTAATAATAACACCCACCACGAACATGGAGATCTGGGTTGCCGACCCCAAAGCTACCCCGAGGGTGATATCCTGCAGTGTATTATATCAGCAGGCAGCCATCAGGTCTGGAGGCTAATTATTAATCATGGTCGTGGCTCCGTGTGCATGGACATGTGAGAAACAAAGCAGACCACAAGAGCATCAAACTGATCTGATGGGGTCGGTTGTGTTGGGTTGGGGGTATGTACGTACCAGCTTGTTCTTGAGAGCAAAAATGATGGCCCCAGCATGCTCCGCAGCGTTCCCGACGATGGGGAGCAGGATGATGCTGATGAAGCTGACTGACAAACCCCAGGATTGTGAGGCAGGCTGGCCATGCACGCATGTGAACAATCGAAGTTGATCACGACGATGAACGGAACCGCGGAACGGATGGACGACATGTAAATTGTAGCAACAATTAACATAATGTGTGATATATGGATACCTCGATGGTGCCGACGACGTACTCGGATAGAATGGCGATGAGCACGGTCTTGAAGGCGAGCCAGAAGAGCCCGCTGGCGAATCCGATGACGGGCAGCTCGTCGTCCTCATGGTCGGCGCCGTCGTCGTCCACCTCCTGCGGCTCGAAGAGCTGCGCGTGCGTCTTGAGCTGGAAGAAGAGGTAGGCGACGTAGGCGAGCAGCATGATGATGCTGCAGGCGCGGGAGAGGTCGAGCCCCGTGGTGGGCGCGGCGACGGTGTGCTCGCCGGCGCCCACGGCGTAGCGCAGCATGAGCGGCAGCGACTGGCACAGCGCGCCCAGGATGAGGAGCCCCGTGCTCACATCCGCTTGCGTCTGGCAATGTGGTGTTGGTGGTGTCAAATGTACAGTATTGAGTACCACCTACTCCTATCCTAGGTATACGTACGTACCCTGTCGTATGGCTGCTTGGCGTCCATGTTGACGATGCCGCCGCAGAAGAGGGAGGTGCCGAGCACGAGCAGCAGGTTGGAGAGGACGGAGCCGAGGAGGGAGCACTTGACGACCTCGATCTCGCCCTGGATGAGCGCGAAGAGCGCGATGATGAGCTCCGTGGCGTTGCCGCACGTCGCGTTCAGGAGGCCCCCCACTGCAGTCAGTCAGATCATCAGATGCAGGCGGTGAACTTATATTAGCTTCAAGCTAGCATACTTAAGCATGAGATGATGACATCACTAGCAGCAGTTACTTACCAGTGGGTCCGGTGTATATTGCGATCTGCCTGCAGGATTCACAGAGGAAGAAGGGTGTACCGTCATTATCAGCACGTAGTAATAATAAGCAAGCCGCTACGTGTACATGCACGGAAGGAGAGTGAATTTGAACATGTTCAGAAACTGCTCGGAGCTTACTCGGTAAGGAAGCTGACACGCTCGGCGAGAGGGATGAGGCCGATCATGCTGAGCGTGAACACCCACACCTGCCAGAGATTCGGCGGTCCCAATTCAAATTCCAAAACAAAAGGAAAAAAAAAACACTATGCAATTATGCATGCAGCACGCACAGGCTATTGATGAAGCAGGTAGACCAAATTTAAAAATGAACCCGTGTCAATGTGTGATACTATAAGGTGGACTATTTTTAAGCGTGTCATTCCTTTCGTCTTATATTATCTTACTATTATTAATTATTATTAATTAGAAAGTAAAAAATCCACATTATTCCCCTCAACTCTTTCTCGAGTCTAAGTTTCAACACTAAACTCTAAAACCGTGTCAATATAGCCCCCCAACTCCTCGAACCGGCAACAACCCCCCGCAACCCCTTTCCAGGCCAGTTTTGCAGCCACACCAGCCTCCGTGCTGGCCTCCATCGGCATGGAGAAGACACTGCCTGCGCCGGTGCCCGCAGTGAGGTTGAAGTAGTCCGTTGCGGCACCGTCGGGCGTGATGGAGCGCGGTCTCCACGTGCGCCAGCCCGTGGCCGGCCACCAGTGTGTGCAGGCGTCCGCCGTGGTCCGCCTTCCAGGCGTGGATGGCCACCAGCGTGTGGGCCGCCGCCGTCGGCGCAGAGCACACACAAAGAAAACAAATCCCGCCAACGACCCCACGCCGCTGGCACCTTCAGTTCTGTGTATCTTGGCCTCTCGCTGTCATTGGCACCTACGCGGCGATGAGGGGCCCGGTGCGGCGGCGAAGGACTTCGACGAGTCGGATGGTCATGACAGCGTAGGTGACCCGCGTGTCGGCCTCGACGTTGAGCCGTATCAACTTCCGCCCAAGCGCCTCGTCCACCTAGTCAAAGTAGAGCGTGTACGGGTAGGACGCGCCAATGTTGTTAATGAGCATACCGACATCGAGGCCCCAAAGGAGCTCCCTAGCGCCGCGACCTCCCCGCGCTGCAGTCGTGACCTACCCTCGTTGTGGCCGGCGTCAACCTCACCGTGCCGCAGGCATGCACCGGCGCCGTGACCTCGCCGGGCCGTGGTTCAGTCCCCAACTGCGTCGTGAGCCCTCCTGCGTGACACAGGAAGCCATGACATGCCGGCGGCGGCGGGGCGGGGCAGAGCGTGAACCGGTGCGGCGCCGGTTCGCAGAGCTTGGTGGCGGCGGCTCGGATTTCGAGGAGGAGAAGGTAAATGGGGGCTGCAGAAAGGCGCACCGGCTGCGTGAAGAGGTGGAGAGCCCGGCGGAGGTAGAGTAGACAGTGGCGCTCCATGGTGGGATCGAGGGTCGAGCGGTGGCGAATGGCGCCACGCGTGGAGGAGACGGTAGGGGCCCGCAATGAAGGATGAGGTCTTGGGGAAAATGGAGAGCGTGACAGGATGGAGCCAGTGTCCACGTCGGTGTGGAGGGATGAGGTCGGAGAAAGATGGAGCGGTGAAGCTTCAGGAGCGGGCGTCCATGGCGGCGACGCTCGGTGACGAGGCCACGGAGGCGACGACGAGGCCCGAGATGGTGGGGAATCGATGGAGAAGGTCGAGGCGGTTTTGGCGCTCGCGCTAGGAGGAAGAGGGAAGGACGATGGTGGCTTGGGCGTGAGCCCAAGAAGCATGGCCATGGCGGACGATGGTGGCGAGGTCGCAGCGGAAAACCGCTCTAAAGCGGGGCGCGGGTCGCCTGTACCCGATTTCAGAGCCTCAGTTGAATGGTTTTAGAGTTAGGGATTGAAGCTTAAACTCAAAAAAGAGTTAGGGGGGGGGGGGGGCAATGTGGACTTCTTCCCATTTGAAATCATAAAAAAACCACGAATTACAAAGTGCGCTAGAAAAAAGATAAATCTAAGAAATTTCCCACCATCTGATTATGAAATATCAACTAAAGTAACTCCCTAAATTTGCAAAAAACAAAAAAAAAAATTAACCCACTATGCCCTTAAAACGACATATGAAACTTGATATAAATTACCCACTGTACAATTGAATGAAAAATGATTTATAATAACATCTATGTTCGTAGATAATTACCATTATAAAAAAATAAATTAAAAATATCATCTAGTTTACATATTAATATTCTATTATATTACTATTAATGTTATCTATCTATCACTAAATTAGAAAAAAAAAAAACTGCATGCAGTCTAGACAGGCAGTAGCAAACTCCAAGGAAGTCTAGGACCAGCAGAATATATCCTGGTGCCGTCGCCATCGCCATCAGGCGCGGTGGTACGGTGTGCCACGCCGCATGGCACAGCCCTGTCGCACGTCCCCCGGCCCACTCGCGCGGCGCGCTGACACCGTACGTGCTGGGCAATGGCCGGCCGGCGTGGAAAAGGTGCACGGCGAAAGCTGTGCCGTCGGCCTGGTTGGTTGGTCACCGATCCGAGACAAAACGTGCGTGCTCGTGGTCGTGGCAGCAGCACGGATTAACCGCAGCTGCATGCTTTTGGTCGGCAGATGACGATCCCCCTTGTGGTAATTAGTAAAAAAAAAAAGTAAAAGGTGGGTCATATCCGTGCAGGAACGGGCGGCGTCATTTGGATTTTTGTGTGATTATCGATACTGATGTGCTACCAGTAGTTGGGTTGGAGCGGACGGGTAATCATCAATATGTGACGAAGCATCTATAGTCTACTAGTTGGATGAGCGCGAGGGGCATCCGCGCGTCGCTGTGGGCTGCTGTGTCTGCGTGGCGTGACATGATCCCAACGTGGTGGTGGCTGTAAAAGGGGCGGAGGACACAGCAGGTGCCAGGTGGTCGCAGCAACAGCAAGCAAGTGATGACTGACGAATATAAATAATGCTCCCAGGACTACCGTACCTACGTGCCGCTGTTCTTTTACTGCTGCTGCCTATTTGTTCATATGCAGTATGAAAGTGTTATGCAGTGGTCAAATGAAAACGACGCGGTGGACAATGGAATGTCGTCAAAAGGCTAGCTCTTGTTGGGCGATGGATCGACGGATTAATTCATCCATTCATCGGCGGAGTCGATCGAGAACGAAGGAATCGAAGAAGAGGATGAGCGCAGTGGTGCTACGAGTCGTCGAGACTACTGCAGAGTGAGTACTATATGCAGCCAAGTGTATATATATACCTGGCCGAAGCTGGCGCACTGGGCGGCGATGGCGAGCGGCACGGCGGGGAAGAGCACGGCGAGCTTGGTGCCGAGGAAGACCTCCTGGAGGTTGGCGAGGATGGGCCGGAGCGGCGCCACGGGCACCTTGTTCACGAGCGAGGCGTCGGAGCGCTTGCGCAGCGCGGCGGCGGACATGTTGTGCGCCGTGCGCGCCGTGGCGG
Source organism: Paspalum notatum (assembly GCA_022530915.1). NCBI lineage: Eukaryota > Viridiplantae > Streptophyta > Magnoliopsida > Poales > Poaceae > Paspalum > Paspalum notatum. The sequence goes on from CM039686.1 coordinate 20,885,530, forward strand.
AGCGCCCGTGCGGGCCCAGCCGCGCCGCGCGGAGCCCGCCGGCCTCCGACGCGTACTTCCTCATCATCGGGCCGCCGCCGCCGCCGCCGCCAGTATTGGTCTCCGGCAGCCGATCCATCTGCTATCGGCCGGGCTGCGACTGTCGGGTCGTCTGTGAGCAGGGGTGGAATGGATATGTGTGTGTGTGTGTGTATGGCACTGTGGCAGTGTGCGTCTGCGCGTGGGATTCGATGGAAGCCGAGGCGAGACGAGCGAGCAGAGAAGATATATATACGGGGGACGGTAGCTCTGGCTGAATTATTGTTGCTGATGGATAGAAAAATGGAGAAGCTTAATTGTTTGATTGCTCGCACTGATGGCTGCGATTTGTGAGGACTGATTATCTTGGATTGATTGATTGGCTATAAACAGGTACTGGTAAAGATGGATCGGTTTGCTGGGTACGCGAGGAATGAATGCGAGGATGGCGCGCCTCCGACTCCGATCGATCCCAGGGGCCTCGCCGGCCAGCCATGCAACCGGAAATCATTGATGGTTGCAGCTGCCTGCGGGGTCATGGTCGACTGAAGCTTCGCGGAAGCTTCCTCCCGCCCCCTCCCCTGCGGCCTGGCTGCTGACATGGGCCAGGCCTGCCGTGCCGTGCCGCCGCACGGAACGCTCTCCGCCTCGCTGCGTGGCACGGCAGGGTGTGCATTGTGCGTGCATGCCCCCGGGTTGCCGGTTTGTGTCCGCGTGCGCCACGGCCGTTGCGCGCCCCCAGAATCTCTGACGGACGCCGCCGAGCCGAGCCGAGACGACCCGATGGCGGCCGCGACGCGATCTCTCTCGCAGTCTCGGTTGCCTGCTGCCTGTACCACTCACTGTACCACCAGGCGCGAAGGCGCGGGGCGCCGTGGCGCACTTGTACTTGTACAGTGGGGGCGGCGTAGGAGCGCCGGCCGATGGACCGCGACGGGTGCCGCAGCCGGACACGACCACGGCCACACAGGATGGACGCAGCCTCTCGAGGAACGAGGACCGCCGTCACGCACGTCGCGCGGTGGTATACCTGTCACCGTTCTTGCACGCGGGTCGTGCAAATGGCATGGTAGCGGGAGGGGGTCGACGCGCGCGCGCGCCCGGCTGCCCGGCTGGGGCGGCGGCGTCAAACATGGGTCTGGAATCGTGGTATTATTATTACCGTTGCTCTTCTTGATTTTTGGGTTATATTCTTATTATATTATATATATGACAATCATGTCCTGCGACAGCGCCGTGGTGAAAGAGGCGATTGAGACGTGTATCGGTCACCGTCCCTGTACGGTAGGCACAAACACGCATTGGACGCGGAGCTCATTCGCAGTCAAGAAAAAAAAACAGCAAGCCCCGGGTAAAGTCGAATCTTACAAAAAAAAAAAAGCAATAACGATCGTAGATCCATACTTGTACTCTAAATTTCTTGGTGATCAAGATTTAGGAATACCATAGCCAAACTTCACTCGCCACCTCTTAGGACATGTACAATGCATCACTGAGATGCTTAAAAGAGAGACAGATACTAAGCATCACCTAAAATGTTAATTGCTACAATGCAAGAGAGATACTTATATATGTCCAACTACCTCATTAGCACTCATTAAGCAGCACCAATGCTTAAGTAAGCACCTCATACACCTTCTAAGCATCTGGTAGTAGAAAACAAACCGGTTTTTATTGCTAAGCATCTTCTATAAACACCACATTGTGCATGCTATTACTCTATATCAATTACCACATTTTTTACATCTCCACTCACCCTCATTGCCCTCTAGCTCCACTCGCGGCTCGCCTCCTCTCCCTCCGGCCGCCTTTCCTCCTACCTCTGCGCCCACCACCCTCTGCCGATCGGTGGCACAAATTTATTAACCTCCTCCCTGCTCCTCCGCCACCATTGCCCGCCTTGTCCGTTGTGACTGCAACCTGCCTCCTCCACTTGGGGCTCCATGCGCTTCCACCGCCGCGATGGTGCAATTCTAGTCCTTTTTGAGATCTAGAATTTCCGAGCAATCCTTGATCTTTTTTAGTAGATCTTTTAGGATTGGCTTTGTGATTGACCTGGGATAGCGTCGGCTAAATTTCACAAGATTTACGTGAAGGTTTCATTGAGTTTTGGTAGTTTTTGTCTAGTTTTGGGGTTGCTCCAGAACACATCAGACAAACAAACAGGGGACCAAACAAACTGTGTGAAGCAATGGACAAACTAGCATTGTGAGAGTCATATGCCCGTGGGTGCCCTATGATGACTAATTGATCATCTTGACAGGTGGGCCAAGTGGTTCTGCTTGTCACCCAAGGCGGCCGAAGGCGTGGTGAGCAAGCAGGTCCACCCGGATTGGTTGTAATCATATATGTTAGGATTTTATCCTGTATTCTCGGAATGGCAAGCAATCTCTTAGAGATGCGCCTTGTAACCCTAGCTCCTCGGCTTATATAAGGGGAGCTAGGGCGTCGAGAAAATTTCTCTCGAATCTTCAGCTATCAAATCCACCAACCACCGTACAGGACGTAGGGTATTACGCAATTTAGCGGCCCGAACATATCTAGATCGTCGTCTCATGCGTGTTGTACACCCCCTCCGATTTCAAAACCACTGCAAGTCCAACCCTGCGGTGAGCTGCCAGTACTAAACTCCAATAAGCATTGAAGGAGCCAGGGCAGCCTCAATGGACAAGCCAATGGGCTCTGCCACACAAGTCAGTGTGCCTTTAAGGTCAGCCTTAGTTGGGATTTTGCCTCATTTTGCGTCCATTATTTTGGAAATTGATTCGAGTGGGCTATGAGTTCCTTAATGTGCCCTAAGATCAGTACCACGCCTACTGCTACCTGATCTTACACATAGTAAGAAGAGAGAGCTTTTGGGGTCGAATTTTTAGCTAGATCTATTCACCCCCTCCAGGTTGCCTTCCCGATCCTTAAGTTTGAATAACGAGTTACAAGGCCAACCTTTCTTTTTGTGGAGCAAAGTCCATGCAAAGAAATGGCATTTTGGTTCTACATTTGTCTTCTAGATTGGGCAAAAATTCTTCTTGCAGTATACGCACATTGAACTGAATGATATTGATATAGGATTATAGGCGCACTTGGTCAAATATTGCCCATCTAATGTCCACTTCCAAACAATTTGGTCTTTCACTCCTTCTTCCTACAAATTAATTATACCAATTGCCTCATAGAGCTCTTCAAACTCCAAATTTTCCTAATGTGTGTTAATTGGGGCAAAAAAGTGCATCCAATATTTTTCCTTCAAAGCCTGATTGACCAAATTTTCCTTTCATCTTGCCTTTTTGAATAGGGATTGTGCAAGATTCTTGGGGGGTTTTTCACTCTAGTCGGCTTTAATTCTAGAAATCTGCCCGGGTCCCATCACCAATAGTTACCATTGTAGAGACATTGAAAAGATCCACATGCAACTTATCGCGTGGTAGGTCCAGCCCCGCCCAAGCTCTCTCTTTATTTTTTCATCTCTACCAGAATTAACGAAGCAGGGCCCCGTTTGGCACAACTTATGTGCAGCTTCTCCTAAAAAAATAAGCACTTAAGCAGCTTGTGGTGAGAAATGGAAAACTTCTTGGGCTGCTTAAACTTATGAGCATCTCTAGAATGAATTACAACCCAGTTTTTTACCCAGTGCGAGGTGAGACCAGCTTTTCCCCACTCCACCCATTCCTTCTCTCACACCGAGCTTTCATCACTCCTTTCGCGACGAATCGATGCTGGTCCGCCGCTCCTCCTGCGAAGAGGCGCCGCCGGCATGCCGCTCCTTCTCCCCACCTCCAGCTCACCCTTCTCTCTGACTCCAGCCACCATGGATGTGCCACGCTCTCCTTCGATTCTGGCCACCATGGACGTGCCGCCCTCGACTTCGATAGCGGATGCCACCATACACACCAACATCCGGCCATCGTCGTATTGCCCTTTCATCCACGGTCACGCCGCCCTATTCTCCGATGGACAGATAAGTCACTTCCAAGTGGGTCCTACATGTAAAGGTCGAATGAGAAGCAACAGAGAAGCTAGTGAGCCATACACGCCACGACTTATTATCTAACAACTTTTTTGAGAAGCGGCAAAAAGCTTAAGCCATTAATAAGCTAGCTTCTATATAATTTTAAGCCGTGCCAAACAGGGCTGGGTGTCCTTGCAAAGCGGTCCAAATCCTTGATACCTAGTCCTTCTTTGTTGTTGGGTAGACTTGTATCAACCACTTGATGAGGCAATGGCCGCCGCTACAACTATCTGGTAAAGGTCACACTACAACTATCCTTGTAAAGGTCACGCTACAACTACCTGGTTCCTTTCCACTCCATAAGAAGCCACACCTTAAATTAACCATCTTTGTGCCGGGAAAACTATGAGGTGATAAATTGGTTGAGAAGATAATGTTAACTTGCCTAGGGTCTCCCACCCAACTTCTTACTATTACTAATTGGAGGTTCTAAAAGTTGCACCAATCTCAAAGCGCGCTAGAAAAAAAGATAAATCCAAAAAATTCTCACAATAATCAGAAACATCTGACCATCAATTGGCAGATTGGAATAGTAATAGCCATTAGATCTGTTTTCTAAGTAATTACCCACATCTGCCATTATGAAAGGTCTTGAGTTCAACTCTCAATGAAAACAAATATCCTCTTTTTTTATTATATATATTTTCTAAGTAATTATTCACCTTTGCCATTACGAAAGATCTTAGAGTTCAATTCTCAACGAAAAGAAATATCTTTTCTTTTTTTAAATTTTTTCCATTTTTAAATTTACCTTCAGTTTTTGTCTTTTTTCCATTAAAGATGCTAGAAACCTTTCCATGAAACAGATATTTTGCATAGACTTTTTAAAATTTCCATGTCAATTCTCACACGATGTGCTAGAAAAAAATAAAATTATAGAAATCCTCACAATAATAAAAAAATACCATATCATCAATTAACATGTTGGAATGTTAATAGCTATTAGATCTGTTTTCTAATTAAGTAATCACCCACCTTTGCCATTATCAAAATAATATTAAATAACCCCTAAAACTACATATTAATTACCCACTCTACCAATATAAAGGAAAATATGAAATAACATCCCTAAATTTATATCTAATTGCTCACATTTGCTATTTTGATAGGATAATACCAAATATCCCCTTTAATTTATATTTGAATTGTTCACCTTAGTTATTATGACTGATAATACGATGAAAGTAACCCCTCAAAATTATATTAAAATCACATATTTTTGCAATCGATCAAAGATTATCTAAATCAATTATGCATACATATAAAGTAGCAAGATATGTTATTATAAAAATCTAAGTATAAAAATTCGCACGGGTTGATTGACTAGTTGGAAGGAAATTACCTTTCCAGCATGCCAATCTAGTAGTGATTTTGTCCAGCAGGGGCTGAACTTCCACCATCTTGATTTGTCGAAAGTAGAGAGGAATTCCAAGGTATCTCCACAGGAATGTTGGCAGCTTTCCAGGAAAGACAAGTAAGAGATCTTGGATCTTACTGTCATGACATCAGATAGGGTATATCCCAGTTTTTGCTATGTTGATTATTAATAACCCTGAGCATTTTTCGAATAGGTCAAGCAACATCCTTAAAGCTGAGAGATCCTCTCTCTCTCTCTCTCTCTGCATTGATGAGAAACATCCCCACATCATATCTGTATAATGAGCACCGTAACCATCTCATAGCCAGAAGTACCTTCATTGAGACTCCCCTGCTTGAAGCCAAATCGATTAGTTGTTGTAAAGGGTCAATTGCCAGAATAAAAAGCAAAGGGGGCAAAGGTCCTCCTGCCTTGCCCCCTAGAATGTCTGATCCCGGCGGTTGCTTGACATTTATTAGATTTTTCGATGGTGAAGTCCCTAGAATTGCAGCAATCTGATCTCTGCACTGATGGCCAACACCTAGGGCGGCCTACAGTTCCTCCAAGATGTATGCCAAATTTACAGAGCATGTTCCTTCTCTATGTAGCATGTTTCTTCTCTCTATGTAGCATTCGAATCAAACTATGAACAAAGAGGAAATTATCATGAATATACATCTTTTTTATGAAGGCGTTTTGTGATGATGAGATGAGATTTTCCATTTTTTTTGGTGCTAGTTTATTTGCTATGATTTTTGTTATTATCTTCATGAAGTTATTGATCGAAGTAATTGGTCAGAAATTAAGATTCATGTAGCATTATCTGTTTTCGGAGGACTATGTGCGCTTCATTAATCTTGTGTAATGTTGCATGCATGAGGGCAAAAAAACCGATAGCTTGTAGAAAGTCCCCTTTGATGATGGGTAGGCAGCTCCTTTAAAATAAGCCAATAATGTAGCCGTCCGGCCCCGGCGCTTTCTGAGCTAGCAGGCTTTTAGGAACTTCCATTATCTCTTTCTAGTAAATCATTCAGATCTCTTGCTGAGTATCCCAACCCTTATGCCCACTTCTCCAAAGGCTCTCCTAAAGTATTGATATGCTTCACTGAGTTTTCATGTTGTGACTATCACCCTGCTGCTATCACAGTGTAGCATTCGGATGAGCTTTTTCTTTCTTCTCGCTGGCAATTAAGTGGAAGAAACCGGTGGTTTGACCGTTCCATCTATCACAATAAAATACCTATATGTGGGGTTTTAAGTGATATGAATATTATCCGTCCAAATTCATTTCGGATCAGTTTAGAAGGATTGAGATCCGATCGTACACGTAACTGAGCCTAAATATTTAGAATTCAATCTGTATCCAAATTCATATACTCAAAGTTAGATATATATGATGTCGATGTCCATTCAAATATTATCCAACCCATTTGACAATATCCATATTAATTTGATCTGAATCTGAATAAAAATGAAAACAAATATAAAATCTGCAATGCCTGTCCATCCCAATTATACTCCCCGAGCGTGATAAGCCTGAATGCATACAGTATGTATATCCTCCGTTTTAGTTAGACACAACAAACGCGGCTAGTATATATTGAGGAGAACAGTATTGATGAATACAACCATGCCAGTCGTAGTAGGGTTTATGTGTCGCACGTTGAAACAGCCCTTCATGACATGGAGGGACGCGCTACAGATCATCACGCTTCATTCTAATATAATCGATATTATTATTACTCTACGAATATACACACAATAATAATACTTCAGGTACGGACGACCAGGGTAACGTACAATTTGTTCATGTGACACAGGCCATGCAAACCAGCATGTACACGCTACACGCCAAATGCTACGACCAATGATAGCATCGTAGCAACGACCAGATCTTCAAAGAAAAAACAAATAATCCAAAGTATATAAAGAAAGAAAACTAATCATAGACTAGACATCATTCTGCTTTTTTTTTCTATGGTTTAATGGTTGCCACTTGTCAGGAGTGCTACTAAGTTCTAACCGAATAAGAGATGCGCATCTATCGAGTGGATGACGTCGATTATTGTTACTGATCCGTGTACATATACCTGCGTTGAATTTTGTGGGAACGTTGGTTTGGATGAAGCATAGCAGTATAATTCACCGGCCATCCCCTACAATCTCCACGTACGGCACACTGTGGCGTTGTTAATTACTTTTTTCCAGGATATATCTAGGGCTGCTTGGATTGGACATCGATCGAATCTTAGGCTGAGTCGAATGAGAGTATCTATCCCCACTCCTTAAACACTATTTCAACTACTTTTTTCTCTCAGCATTTATGTCAAACAGTGCAAAACAGTGTTTAGGGAATCCATATAGATATTTCCATTGGACTCAGCCTTATACACACTACCGATAAAAGACGATTCAGTGCTGAAAAAACTAAATATTTGGGTATATATTGGCTATGTTTTCTGTTAAAATTCAAGGAAGCAGCTCACTCACAGATCGAGTCACAGTATGTATGTAGGCTAGCTCCCAAGATTCTCGGGGCGGACAGTGATCATGCAGCCTACTAGGATCAAGACATTTGCATGGCGACTATATTGAGAAACGTACGTACGCTCTGTACCAACAGGTGCTTGATTTGTCTCAGCAAATTGAGGATCTAGTCTCTCGTGCAAGACGATCGATGGTCCGCCTCTGAAGAAGATGACCACCACCACAGCACCCCACCTGTGTTTTAATTTGTTGTCAGCTCTCTTTAATTTCTCAAGGGCAGATCTGGTTTCATTCTCATGATCTCTAAAATGAGAGATGCATCGGCAATGCATGGCACGCGATTGCATATACTGCAGCTCACTGTTCAAGTATATATTAACTGCAAGGCCGTCATGGTAGCTAGCACAGGTGGCAGGAGTCACACCGACGACGATTCGCCATATCGAGCAATGAGCCACAAATTCACCATACGACTTGCTGCTATGCCGACGATTGGCTATTTGCTGGCCTTGACCTTGTGCTGTCCTCCCACCCCGTTCACCTCGTCCCCTCCGCCTTGCGTCTAGGCTCTTTCCTTCCCCTCCGCCACCTCCTCCCCGCCTCGCCGGCGGCCCTCCTCCTCTCTCCTAGCGTTTTTACCAGCGGCGAGGGAGAGGAGGGCCAGTCCTCCGATCTTCCTCTTGCCGTTATGGCAATCTTTCGGAGTGGGGAACTTCGTCTCTGCTCGCCGTCGGTCATCAATAGGATCTTGGCCGCTGCCGAGCTCCTAGTCCTTGCCCTTGTTCTTCTTAAGGTGACCTCTACCCTAATAATTTCCCTCCCTCTCTCTTCCCCTGGTAAGTTGGATATTTTTCCCTTTTCTTCCTCTGCTCTTCCAGATGCACTCGCTTCTCTCCACATCCCCTCTGACTCGATGTATCTGAGGTACCTCGTGGTGAATCACTTGTTCTTTGATGCAGAAGCCATGGATTTCGCTGGGGATCCTCACTTCCTTCAACCGCCCCCCTACTTTCTTTCTCCTCCTTTCTTTCAGTCCTTGCGCAAAACTACTCAGAGCCAGATCCAAGTTTATCCTCACTCTTGCAATCTATTCAAGTTGTCATCTTTGAGTTCATTGGAGATCTTTCCTTTGCTCCGCTGGTGGTTTTCTCACAATTCTTTGTTCTAGTGGAGATGTATCTTGCGTTTATCTCCAATGTTCTCCGTCCACAACCTCCTTGAAAGAGGTCATAAGTCCTTAGCCAAGTGCATGTTGTACCTCTAATATTCCAACGATACTTTGACGACGACCTGCTCTTCAGCGGTAGTGGCGGTGACGGCGGCACAGAAGACTCCGACAACAAAACCCCTATTATTATTATTATTATTATTATTATTATTATTATATACTTGTTCTAACCCTAACCTCGCCATGATGATCAAGGCCCAGCAGGTGAACGATGCCATATATATCCTTTCCCTTGGAGATCGAAGATCATATTCTCATCTCCTTTTACACATATACTGACATGCACATGCATTGTTTTGTTCGTTTGTGGTGTTCCAACCAGATAGCAGATTTGCAGAAATATCTAAAAAAACACCGTTGCGTGTACTCGAGTAATTAATGGCCACTGCGGAATGCACATGCCATGCATCATGCATGTGCCCCCGTCGTGACCATAATAACAAGAAGCACTGCTACTATACAAGTATACATGCATAGTGTCCACCGTAATTTCCAGTGCTACTCCGTACATTAATTATTATTTTTCAGGAAATACCAGTCTATCGAGCCATCATGGCAGATGAGAATATCTGCCTGTGATCATGCATCATTGCCTTGTCACATTACTCTTCAACAGTGACACAATCACACAAATATCTCCATGTATTTAAATATAAATCGCGATTGACTTTCTAAAACTTTAATAGTTCGTTTTATTTAAAAAAAACATGTAAACATATAGAAAAATAAATAATGTTCAAACTCTCTATAATGATAAAATAAATTATAATAAAATAAATTATTAATTATACTTTTCTCTTGAATAAGATGAACCTTCAAAGTTTTCGAAAAAAATAAACCGTAACTTATATTTAAATACGGAGAGAATACTACGTACATATTAAAAAATTGATTTTTATCTGGTTAGCAGAGCCATGGCCGGGTACTCCTAGCTTCCTAGAAGTAGATGTGGGCAATGTGTCCAAGCAGGGGCTTCAACCACTTAGGGCTAGTTTGGCAACCCCATTTTCTTAAAAGATTTTGGAGAATTGAGGGGAAAATAGTTCATTTTCTCTTGACAAAATGGAAATTCATTGGGAAAATGTGATTGCCAAACTAGCCCTTAAGGAGAAGAATCATAGTCCCTTCATTTTTATAAATGTTTTTCAGGTTAAAATATCGATGCTAAAACATTTTAGAAGTATACAGTATTTATACTACGTGCAGTGGATTGGGTAAATGGATTGTCTATACACTGTACACTGTAGTGACCTTGTTCACAGAAAGAGACAGTTAGTTGGAATAGTAGATACACAATGCATTTACACATCCTGCTGCACATAGTCTTAGGTCATTCTTAGTGGTAAGTTTCATTTTGTGGTTTCCAAAGTGCCACATCATTAGATATGGCTTGGATTAAGAAAATGAACAGAGTGTGCTATGGTACACAAATTACCTCCTAGGAGGTAAGACTTCAAATGAATTTGTACCATTGAATTAAGATAGAATTAATTAATTAATGTAATAGATTAATTGGGGAATAGAATTTAAAAAGAAAAGCTCGGTCCTTATCCTTCGGACGCCTCTGACTGTTCCGCTCCCACGCGCCGCGCCGAACACACGCCTCCGCCGTTCCGCTCTCCCCTCGCCTCCGTCTGATCCGCGACCCCCGTGCCGAGGGCGAGGCCGTTTCGCCGCCGGAGACGGGAGATGGATTCGGCGTGCGATAATAGCGGGTGGTGGGCTGCGTGGCCGATCGATCAAGAGGAAGGAGGGCAGCAGCGCTGGTCGGACGGCGCCACGACGCAACTTCCTCTGCGCCTCCACCCCTGCTGGATCCCACCTCTCCTTCCCTGCACTTCCAGTTGGTCCTCGGAATCAATAATTGCTGCCGTCGGGAGGCGCGTGGCGACTCTCCCCGCCGACGTCGCCAAGCGAGAGGCCGTCGGGGAGCACTACAGGAAGTCGTCCTGCGTATCGGAGGCTTCGCCCGACGACCTCGGCCTGGCGAGCACGACAGCCGAGTCCGGTGCCGGCACCACGCTCGGCTGCTCCTGCAAGCAGTGCGTTGACACCTCATTCAAGTTCAGAGACAACAAGTAAGTCTATAGAACTCGGCGATTCTGTCCAATTCATAAATTTCATTAGGAGCCTATGTAGAATTCGTTGAAGTTTAGAGTCAACAAGAGGATTATCTAATTGCTCTTGTAGTGTTGCATTGTTTTAATTTTTTGAGACTTTATGGAGTCTTGTGTTGAGCAAGTATGTTATTGACAGATTGACGATGTCTTTATGACACAAATAACATTGCTGGCCACAACCTCATTTGTTTATGCTGGTGGTCACAACTATTTGAACTAGGTGAAAGATCTTTCATGTATTGAGGACAAGTTTGGTTTTCGGATGTTTAGTTTTGTGACACGTCGAGATTTTTGCATGTATCTAAAATTATCCATGATTTATTATGAATGCAGCTCATTCAAGCAGGTGGAGGAGTGTGGCCTTTAGATTCTTCAAAATGGTATGTCATATTGTACAATGTAATATTTGTAAGGCCTGAAGAGAGAAAAAATTGAATCATCATTTATTTTTATGTTTTTATTTGTTAACCAGGTGCAAACTGTGTGTATGCCGGCAAAATGGGCTACACTATGCAGGAAATTGTCAAAAAATCAGAAATGTTTTGTTAAAAGAAGAAGATTAGATACATTACTTGATATACCGTCAATGCCCATTCAGCGTATGTTGTTGGAGGCCTTAGTTGACAATTATAATCCAATAGATAGGATTTTTTTAATTAATGGACATGCAGTTCCTATCACAACATGGGATGTCTACTGCATCTTAGGTCTAGTGGACAAATGAGAGAAGATAGAAATAAGTAAAAAACTAGCATACCCTAAACTCTTTAATCTTTATAAAGAAAAGGATGATACGGCCATCACATTCAAATACTTGGAGCAAAGAATACCAATAGAGGAGGATGAAGATCATTTTTTTAGGATGTTTGTGCTTTATGCCATGGGAACAATATTGGCCCCTAGTTCTAAGGGATACGTTGGAAGCAACCACTTAGAACTTGTATCTAATGTTTCAAAAATCGAAGGCCTTAACTGGGCAGAATTCACACTTGAGCGTCTGGTGGAGAATTTGGCATTATTCAAGGCAAACAGAAGAAGTGGGCTTGCTGGGAATTTGGCATAAAATATTGTAGGGTTATTAAAAAAATGCAAATAAGGTACCTATATGAATAAACATGATATACAAAAGTTACCTATATGAAAACAATTAGATTAACTATTGATCATGGTGAAATTTAGATGATCACTGTGACTACACGTGTAACCTAAACTACGAGTAGAAGCCTTGTGAAGAAACACCGGTACAGTATGGAGTTTTCTATCCAAACTTTTTTTGAGGATGCTACATGGACATAGTTTGCCCCTCCGCCAGATATTATAAATTTCGGAGGCTATTTGTGTATTATTATTATTATTATTCTATAATAAATCGTGAAAAATGCAATTACATTCACAAAATATTGCAGTGTTGCTATACCGATAAACATGCTATACAAAGTTAACCTCAAGCCCCACATGAAAATGATTATGGTGACTTTACGTGTAACCTCCGCACTACAAGGGGATGATACTTGAAATGTCCTATGTATTTTCTAATATGACCCTTATTAGCATACAATAATTTAGCATGATTTAGTACTGTTTTAGACTCAAGAAACATTTGTTATTTATGAATTTTCTTAAATGAAAAAAGTGATGACATGTTCAATACAACGTTCTGTGCAACCACGTCAAAGGTCCAGCAACGTTCTGTGCGGTACTGTGCAAAAGAGCACCACGTCAAAGGTCCAGGCCACGTTTTGTGCTAGACTCAAGAAACATTTGTTATTTATGAATTTTCTTAAATGAAAAAAGTTATGACACAATACAACGTTCTGTGCAACCACGTCAAAGGTCCAGGCACGTTCTGTGCGGTAGTGTGCACAAGAGCACCACGTCAAAGGTCGCCACGTTCTGTGCGGTAGTTAGTTGAGGTAACCATCAATCATTATCCTAATCTCCTTGATAATAGGATTTAAAAATTATTTTTAATTATTTTGAAGTATTACTTCCTAAGAGGTAATATTTCATTGTAACCACTTAGATCTGACAAAATGGACGGTCCACAATAGTTCTAGTGTACCGTAGCAATTGCCTTTATTACATGGTATCATACGATGGCAATATTATTTAATTGCAACTTATGGAATTGGACATAATTGAATGAAATGGAACTCTTTCACACTCAATGCAAGTTTCAACGAGTTTCATAGCTTTTTAAAATACTGTGCACCTAGTTTATTAATCTCTATGAAAACTCATTTCATCTCTCCCCATGAATACACTGCCACATCATCGTTTTCGCGTGTGAACGCCTGGGTTGTACTGTGTTTCTTCAAAAAATAATATGGTACATTATTTAATGAAAAATGAGACATCCATTGAGAATTGTGGGACGAGTCATAACTGACCGTGTGCCACCGTAAAACAAGGCAAAAGGCACTGGTGTGGTCACCCGGCGACATCGGCGCCACCACGCCAATCACTGCACTAAAGTCATCCAAGATGTAATGAGCGGATCAACTCCCCACGACAACGATTCCGTCTGCCTCCCCGCCAGCATGCCTGTCTCGTTTACAGCCAAATTAAGCCAGTAGGCTGGCATGGCCGCATGGGGCCATGGGGTTACACTATTGCGCGCCTTGCAGTTGAAACATGCTCCATGTCTCTCGTTATTTCCAAACAATCAGTCCATGAACCACTGGCACTGCCAGTGCCACCGAGCAAAGCTCCCCTGTAGCGACATGGCAGGATGTGGCTTTGCACATCGACTTGGAATATATCCACACAATTCTTTACTCTTTTCGATTTTTTTATACTCTTATACATTACATTTTTCTTAGTCTAAATTATGAAGGCGTGCATGTCTGCTTCCTAAATTACGAAGGCGTGCATGTCTGCTTCCTGGCAAATGAAGATGACGTCCCCGCCTCTTTCTCTGCTTCTGTTTCTGCGCGTGAGAAAAATATGGAAAAGCCATAAAGCATCTTTTTATTTCTTTTTTAGGGGAATAAAGCTTCTTGTTATAGCCAGTGGACCTCTTGTTTGCTGCCACATGGGCTGCGCAAAAGGTGCAGCGTTCAGCATGAAAATGGCCTATCCTATATCAGGGTCCACGCAAGGAGGCTTGGTCTCACCAGAAATAGGCCCACCTGCCTTAGCACTAAGGGGCAGCGTCCTCTTTTTTTCCCCTCCTCATCGTTCTATTCTAGTTCGCATACTCCGGCGCCAAATAGTCGAATGCCGATGGTTGCCAACAATCATCTTTTAAAAAATGTTACTCTTTAACCTTTTAAGATTTATTTTGTAAAAAAATTATTGCTAATGATTTTCTCTAGATAAAAGTAGTTGAACTTAAATAGGAGCAACCATTTGGAGGCAAAGAAAGGTGCCAGAGGCAATAAAAGTCTATGCCATGTGGAGGAGAGTCAGTGAATCACTAGGGCAGTCAGGCAGAGGGGGTCATGCGGAAGTCCAGCCATATACTGTAGACAAAGTAGCTATGGGACGGCGAGGCGCATGAGGATCTTGTGGATGTGATCAAAGGCCATGGTGGATGCACGCATGTCGGCTGTTCTGATGCCGGTGCCAATCCTGCCATCCTGGGGAGGAGCACACACGCAATCTTCCGGTCCATCCGAGTGGATGAGGTCCCTTCTTCTATTTTATAGTATACTATGTTGTTGTGCCTAATTTGACTCATATTGTTATTTCACTCTAATGTTTTTCTTTTTTATGGGTTATGTAGTTTTTTTATTTTTTATTTTTGTTCTGTTTTCTTTAAAAATACATTTTTATTTATTAATTTTAATAATTTTTAAATACTAAGAATATAATCATTCTTAAGATAGAATATTCTTGATACAAATATGGAATATCTAATTCATGAAGATAGAATATTCTTCAATTTCCTAATAAAGTAGAAATATTTCTCTAGAATATTAATTAATTAATTTTTACTAAAATATTCATATCCCGAAGGTAGAATATTTTATTCGCTAAGTTAGAATATTTCTCTTTAAAATGTACAATATTTTTTTCTAAAGAAAGAGTACTATATTTTCTGAATCTAGAAATAGTTTCTGTAAAGATAGAATATTTTCTATATAAACTTAGAATATTTTTCTGGTTCACATAGAACATCGGTATTACTGATTTAAAGTATCTTTTATAAATATAAATATTATTTTTATAAAATATAAATCATACTGATTTTAAAATATATAGAGCTTTTTTCTTAGTGAACACGCAAGAGAGCTGCGTATCTTTGCATTAAGAAGAAAAACTTGACAAGTATAAAGTGCAGACCACCAAAGTAGCCTACTAGCACGCATGAGATTACTCACGCACTAAACAACCAAGGTTCTTCGTACATATTTCAAGGTAAACAACCAGGCGATCAAACGACGAGGGCAACTTCCACGCCTTGTCCAAAGAAGGACGAAGGCGGGAAGAGCTCGGCAATCGCCTCCCTGTGGCTGGCGGATAGGTCGTTGGAGTAGATGTTGTCATAGTCCTTGGCTGCCGCGAACGTCGTAGGCATGTCTGGATCCCCATAACCCAGGCGCTGCTTCAAAAGAATCTCTCCACGCTTAGCCACCGGCACACTAGCGAGCTTGTGGGCAGCGAGCCTCCTGCTCCTGAGAGGTGGCTCCCTGGTCATGCAGTTCTGGACTACCCCTAGCGTCAGAGGAGGTGGCGGGCGTGTCCAACAACTTGGAGATAGGAACCTGCACCTTGGCAAAGAACTCTTGAGCGTGTGTGTTGACAGTGTCATCGTCAACCAACGCAACCACCCCGGAGGTCAGGGCAACGTCTGTAGCTCCCCCAACATGAGCACACGGGCCAAGAACCACTGCCTCCTCCGACAACAAAGATTGGGCATGCGACGAAGGTTTTGCGTTACAAACAACAGGCGACGACGGCCCGTCCTCCTCGGAGGCCACAACCAAGGCGGATAGCTCATCAAGCATCGGGTGAAATACCACCATCTCCATGAAACCGGGGAAATATTTAGAGCTAAACAATAAATTAGGTCCAATAGCGAAAAAATCAAACTGAAGAAGGGGTGGGTGGATGGATGTTCAATCCACCCAAGTGGGGGATAAGAGCCCCCAAAGCGCACTATTGGGATGGCACGTGCCATACTTCCATGTTAGGGCCATGGAGGAGGAGGTAGGTCGAGGGCACATCATCGCTGAAGATGCCTTTCTGGCATAGTTGTTGGAAGGAGAACGTGGTCGCTGGCAGCTCATCCCTAGGGTTATTTCTAGGTGCAGTGGCACGCGGATGGAAATGGTGGCATGGGCACCATAGGCCAGTGTGAGTGGTGCCATCCACGGTCGAGGCAGAGTTTGAGGGGGCGAGACAGCCATGAGATGGGTGGCGTGTGTGTAGGATGGCTGTGTGGGGAAGGGGGTAGGTTATAATGCATGCGGAGATAGATGTCATCCGGTTGCCAAACCATTGACGAAGTACGAAGTAAGGAAGTACTTCATATATTTGAAGTAGGAGAGAAGTTTTTAAGGCCCAAGAAATCGTAAGTTTAAAGCCTCTACCCTACCCTGTCATGGCAAATCGGGCCAACCGTGCCTTGGGTTAGCCCTGCTTGGCACGATATTAGCTCATCAGGTCGTGCTATGTAAAGTGGCACACCCTAAGTATGTAAAGAGCGAGAGTAACCATAGTACGTGCAATTATATATGTTACTAGTGTAACCATATGATACCAATACAAATTCCATAATAGAAAAAAATGGAGTTGTTTCGAAAATTTATTATTACTGGGCTAGTTCACGCCCTGGAAAGGCAAATGGTACGACCTAGCCACCCACGCATAGGTCCAGAACCAGAAATGATGAAGTAACCTCATCATCAGTAAGCCCTGGCAGTAACCATGGAGATTCCGGCGTGGCGGGCACCAAACCTCGCCACAGCGCAGTCGGTGGCGAAGATGTCTGAGGTGACGTACTTGGGCGCGCCACCCATGACCGGCATCTTGGAGCTCACGCTGAGCTGGTTAACGTAGTCCGAGCGATAGGTCTGGCCAAGGACGCCGTGCACGTCGTCGGTGAGGCCGTAGAACTTGAAGCCGAGGTCGAAGTGCGCGAGGCTGTCGTCGTCGGTGACGCCGTAGTTGTGGACGCGCGAGTCCTCGTCGCTGATGGGCACGACGTTGGCCACGATGTCGAAGACGCCGCTGAGCTGCACCCTGACGCCGTTGGCGGCGGCGGTCCTGGTGACGGTGAGCCCCGGCGCGGCGGCGGACTCCCACACGGCGCCGGTCTCGGCGGGGACGCGGACGGGCGCGCCGTCGAAGGCGAGCTCGAGGCGGTCGACGTCGTCGTCCCACTTGGCGGTCTTCATGGCGCCCATGTAGAGGCGGTGGTCGGCGAAGCGGATGCCGAGGGCCTGGATCCAGGTGAAGTCGCGGCTCATGCTGGGGTTGCGCTTGCCGATGAAGTGGGCGTTGATGTGCACGCCGGCGTCGGAGACGATGCAGAAGTCGCGGTCCCTCTTGCCGTGGAAGTAGAAGTTGTTGCCGTCGCCGCCGGTGAAGCGCGGGTCGCCGCAGGAGACGCCGGGGTAGAAGTCGCACACTTGATGGTCAAATTTAACGGAGTTAGGATATATATATATATATATATATATATATATATATATATATATATATATATATATATATATATATATATAGCTAGCAATCTAGCTAGTCGTGGCAACATCTATCAGAATAAGCAAGTGGTTAGCTAGCTTACTGCAGAATGTCTTGCATCCTGGGCAGAGGACGACGCACTGGTTGGGGCAGCGCTTGTTGCACTTGGCCATGCATTTGGGCTTGTTGTCCTTGGGGTCGTCGCACGTCAGCTGCTGGTCCCTCTTGTACTTCCCCGGCGTGATGACGTGGTAGTTCGACGGCAGCGGAGGATGTGGCTGCCCGGCGACGGAGGCCGCGGCGGCGCACAGGGCTACCAAGGCAGCAGCAACCAAAACCACGCACCCGCGAGCCATTGCTGCTGGTCCCTCTCTAAGACTTTTGCTAGCTTCAATTCGTCAGAGGTAGTAGCCGCGGTGGTGACTGGTGAGGAGCCAGCCATCCAATTTATATGGATGCCTCGCCGTGCTCCGAGCCGATCGAGCTGCGTGCGTGGTCGAGACGTCCCATCTACTCCTTGTATGTGAATCATCTCCAGCTCATGGAAGGCACCATGGATGCAGCCACGAGTGGCGCGCGCGCATCCGGCGCCGGCGGTCCGCGCGGTGGACAAGATGATGTGTTGCGGAGCGCCAGGACAGGAGGAGGCAGGAGAGATGCTCTCTGTTCTTCCCCTGGCTGCCGTAGTCTTGAGTTGACTGATGAATTATTCAAGAAGCTAGATGATGCGTGTACCTGGCGCGTCCATCCGATCTGCGCAGCCAGGCGGTAGTACGTGCCTGGCTCTGGCTGCGCGCGCTCGTACGCAAAGCGGCACCGAGCATCGCTTCACAGGTTGAAAAGCAGAAATAATGCGTGCATCTGAACGCGCGCCTCAATGCCGACGGTTTCAGCAACATCAAATATATCTCAAATTATTTCAGCTCCCGGTCACGGCGAAGAGGACTGTTGTAAAAAAACTTACAGGTTACAGTGCAGACATTTTAGAAGAAGGCCAAGCTAAGGAAACTGCCCCCAGTTCACTTGGTTGGTTATCTGATGTTATGCAAAGAAAGACATGACGGACGAGAAGAGGGACATCTAGCTGGTGGAGTTACTCAATAATGAATAATGATAAAGATGTTCACAGGAGCTAATTAATCTGCACAAGCAAGAGAGAAGAATCGAGTTGATCAAACTTTGCTGTGTAAACTGCTCATTTGCTAGGATTATTACTCCCTACTAATAACTGCCTCTACCGGTAACAGCATGTTTTTGCCGTAAACAACGAGTGTTTTAGGCCTCTCCAACACTCGAATTTCTCCACCAAGCTAAGAACGCCACGCCATCTTCTTCCCCAACTTCGGCCAGCAAGGTTAGGGTTCGGGGTTTCGGGGTTTACCCATGATCTCCAGACTTTGAGAAGGGTGCTGGAGAGGCGGCTGGTCCGGCGGTGGTGGGACGGTAAGGCAGCTGGGTGCCGCTCCCTGCGGGGGTGGAGGAGGGTGGTTGGGCATAGGGATGTCAGGAGGGGAGGCGGCGGCAATAGATCGCCGGAGACACGGTTGAAGGGCAAGCGGGGCCATCCGGGGAGAAGGCGGCGTCAGATGCAGAGGCGTCGGATCCGACGGGCATGGAGGTGGGCATAGCAGCGGGCGACAGCGAGGAGGCGCGGTGCGGGTGCCAGCGGGCGCGATGAGAAGTGTGCAGTGCAGGATGGGGATGAAGCGGCGTCTGTAGGCTGGGGGTTGGCTCTGCGCGTTAGGGCAGAGAAGGGGTAAGGGGAAATCGTGGCCCTCCATTTTAAGATACAATTGTCCAAAATCAGTTGTTGGATGCCTCAAAACACTCCATTGTTGGCCAAACTAAGAAAATTGACAAAGAGAGACATCTAGCTAGTGGAGTTACTCAATAATGAATAATGATAAAGATGTTCATAGGAGCTAATTAATCTACACAAGCAAGAAAGAAGAGTCGAATTGTTTTAACTTTGCCGTGAACTGCTCATTTGGCAGAATTAATTATTACTCCCTACCAATAGACTGCCGCCACCAGACTGCCGCCACCAGTAACAGCATGTTTTTGGGCCACCCGCTCTTCTCTTTTTTCGGCCACCTACTGTTTTTTTGGGCCGTCTTAGCTTTTCTTGCGGCAGCAACAAGCACAACACGTGGGCTCTGCGGTTCCTCTCTCTCTCTCAAAAAAAAAAAAAAAAGAACGTAGGCTCTGTGGTTTCTACCTTTGTGTTTTAATTCCTTTTTTCCATTCTGGATTTTTTCTCGTGGTTTTTTCATTTCATTTTCTCAATCCGTTTCTCCATATTATCTTTCTTTTATTATTCTTTTCATTTACAAATAAGTACGTACACTCACTTTATGAAACCATCAATCTAAAAGCTAATAGATTTCTCTAATAGGTTGATGAAGTCATCATACACGCTTCGTTTTCATTAGGAACGCATACACATTAGATGTCTCTATTTAAGATAGCGACGAGAAAGCAAGCCTTTCATCATTAAAAGAAACATAATTGTATAATCAGAGTCTAGTTTAGATCCTTGATTTATAAATATTATAGTTTCCCCTTTGAATCGTCACGTTAGAAGGTTTGGCTTGCTTTTTTTTTTTTGAACGAGCTTAGGTTTGGCTTGCTTTTTCCATCCAGACATGCTTTCGTTTCTGATCATGACGAGCATCCACGGAAACAGTCGGTCCAACAACAGTACAAATCAGCCCAAGAACTGTCTGAACCGTATAGTACGGAGGCTTCGGTGTCATCTTGCCTGAACGATAATTAGCACTCCCTTGTATACCACCAAATCTCTTGGGGGTAGTCTTTACCCGTATGTGTCATAAATACGGCCCACAAAAATCAAGCCTAAATAAAGCGTATATTGATCCCTAAAAATTTTTCAACATGCTTGTTGCTATATTATCACGATTGTCTTCTTTTCATATAATCAGGCTATGCAAAAAAGCCTGCAAAATAATGCGATAGAGTGGAGTTTGACGTAGAAAGTGAGATAGAAGATTGTATATGGAACAGTGAAGATAGCCTAATAGGTTTGTCATTTGTGTTGTGTAACATGTCTGGTGTTCAATCAATTATCAGTTATTAATTGCCTAGATTGTACGAATAAAAGACCAATTTAGGAGGAACTAGCTAGGTGGTTTTTTATTAAAAAAAATAGACACCCACATTCTAAGCCAAAAAAGATTTAATGTAACGGTAAGATACACTAACCAGATGAGCTATATGCTTATCTTCATGGATGACAATTTGTAGACTTTAGACCGCTATTGATGATACCTGTCAGTCTGTCACATCTCTAATTGTGAACTTTTCTTTTCTTCAGTTCAGTTGTGCGTGATAAAAGTTTGGATACCGTACCTTTCTGGTTTACGTTGGCACTTATAAGCTGCAGTTAGATGTGGCGGTTTTGCCCGCGAGCACGATTTGCAAAGGCATGCATGCATGGGGGTTAGCGGAGATAATGGGGCAGTTACTTTAGGACGTGGCGTGTTGTTAAATTATAAAACCGCACGCTGCGACTGCGAGTCGTCATCAGATCAGTGAGCAGTCGCGATGGTTGCCCGCAGCGCCGCCGCACCCACGCACAAGGTGCTCGTCGCCGGCGTCCCCGTCCTGGCCACGGTGACCGCGCGCCCCGCCATCGCGCGCCGCTGGGTGTGCAGCACCATGTGGCGCGTAGGGCTGGGCATCTAAAACTTGGAACCAAAGTTGCATTCTACAAAAATGAAGACCGAACGGTTCGGTCTTAGGTCTTTTCGGTTCGGTCTTCGGTCAGACCGAACTGGCCGAACTGGAAGGGTGGCGGTGCGCCGGCAGAGAGGGAGCGAGGCAGCGAGGCAGGGAGGGACCTGCTTTGCTGCGCCTAGTGCTGATGCTTGTGCAGCTAGGCGAACGTGATGGCCAGCATGGACCTCAGCTTGGCCACGGCCGCGGCCTTCTTCTGGCGGGCAGCTGGCCAGCGCCACCCGCAGAGACCGCATGGCGGCGTCCGGGTGCCCCGCCCCTAGCGCCGCCGCGCCGAGCAGGAAGGGAGAGCCGGGGACGCTCCGCCGCGGTGAGCAGGAAGGGGGAGCCGGGGACGCGCCGAGCAGGAAGGGAGAGCCGGGGACGCTCCGCCGCGGTGAGCAGGAAGGGGGAGCCGGGGACGCGCCGCTAGGGAGGAGTGGAGGACCGGAGGATTAGGGAAGCCGAGCGGCGAGCCGGCGACTCCACGAGCGGCGACCGATGCCGGCGACTCCATGAGCGGGGAAGCGGCCGGGCGCTGAGCGGGGGATGCGGGGATGCGGCTAGTGCCTGGCGGCTGGCCGGCTGCGGGTGGGGTGGTGAAAAGGGAGGGTTAAATATGTAGGGTTAATAGGTGGGCTGGGCTGACCGGAGAATGGGCCGGACTCTAGCTGTTGGGCCTGGCAAAACTTTGGGTACTTCGGTTATTTTCGGTTTTTCTCGGTTTGGGTATTTCGGTTTCGGTTACTTCGGTCATTTCAAAACCTGAAACCGAATCGGTTCGGTCAGTTCGGTTTCGGTCTTGGTCATTTCGGTTCGGTTCTTCGGTTTCGGTTATTTTTGCCCAGGTCTAGTGGCGCGGCAGGCGCCGCCTCCTCTCTGGCGCCGGGCGGCGGCTCACCGTGGGCCTAGGCGTGCAGTGGACGCCGCCCTTCCGCGCGCTGCCTCGCGGCGCCGGGCCTGCTAACTGACGAGCGTTCGCTCAACGCGATTCAAGCGACCGATTTCAGACAACCCGTGCCGTGAGTCCATCGGTCCGCCGTCGCTTGCCGTTTTTAACCGCGCATCAGCTACGAGGTCCTTCTCGCTCTTGTGAACACTTTTTGCTCGTGTGATATCTGCCTGCGGCCTATACTTTTTTCTTGTTTGAAATATGGAAGTCACACGGGCCTGCCACGTTCTCTTTTCTATTTCCAAATAATTAACGTAGGTTTTCTTTTTTTCTTTTTATTTATTTTCATTCCTCTTTTTTTATTAGTCCTATAGTCTTAAAGTTATATTAATAACTTATTTGATATAACTTATGATCATAAATTAAGATTAAGTTATAAAAAGCTATGTTAATAATTTATTCGATATAATTGTATGATCATAAGTTAAGATAAAATTATCAAAAAAATCATATTAATAATTTCCATAAAGTTATTCTGATAAATTATGTTTTCATAAAATATCGCGATAAGTTATGCTGACATAAAGTTATCGTGATATGTTATCCATAAGGTTATCGTGATATCGCGATAAGTTATGTTTCTATAAAGTTATCCTAATAGATTATGTTTTCATAAAATGTCGTGATAAGATATGCTGACATAAAGTTATCGTGGTAAATTATGTTTCCATAGCTCTATCAGGATAAGTTATGTTTTCACTAAAATTATCATGATAAGTTATGGTTGCATAAAGTTATCGTGATAAGTTAGGTTTCCATAAAGTTATCGTAAGAAAAGAGAAAAAACAAGAAAAAAAAGGAAAAAAGTTATGTTTTCATAAAATTATCTTGATAAGTTATGTTTTCATAAAGTTATTATGATAAATTATGTTTGCATAAAATTATCTTGTAAGTTATATTTTAATAAAATTATGGTAAAAAAACAACAACAAATAATAAAGAAAAAGAAAAGGAAATGAATAAAAAAGGAAAGGAAAAAACAAACGTTAATTATGCATGTTAAAAATGATGGAAAAATGGAGACACCAGGTTGTCAGCTCAAAGCCTCACACATGGAACAGTAGGCTACCGGACCCACCACGTGAGGCAGAGCTGCACGGTGGAACAGATCGCTCGCTTCTTCCACGTGAAGCGAGCGATCGTGAATCTGATTTCTCGGCTTTCTTCACGTACTCTACTTATATGTTTTTTGAATATCTGGGATAGCGTCGTCTTTTCTAATGCCGTATATTTAGGCCCTGTTTGGAACGTGAGAAAATTTTTCCGTTTCTGTTTTTTTTATGTGAAATTAAACTGATTCATGTGAAATTCCTGCACAATTTCCGTGAAATTTCTGTGTTCCAAACAGACCTTTAGTAGTGTATCAAGTATGAACACAGTTATGCATGGGCTCCGGCCGCAGGGCATCGGCTCAAAATTATAGTTTTAGAATACCACGTTTTGCAATGTACTCCTGTCTAGTTCTATTTGGATTTCCTGTCTAGTTCTATTTGGATTATCTTAACTTATCTATGTTTTGCTGAAACTGACCTATATGTGGAGGTGAATACGTGAGTCCCAAAGCAAATTTGCATAATGGAGATACTCACATTAGTTACTGATGTTGGTAAAGACCAACTTAACTAAGATAGCACTCTCCCTTGCCTCGATAAGAACTTGCGATACACAACACGAGCAACCAATAAGTTATATCTGTTCTTTTTTCACCTCTTGATTGTAATAATTAAGAGTTTGTGTTCTCATCATGTAACTGATATTTAATTTTCCATCAGTCATATTTTACAACCATCCGAGATCTATCGAATGACCCTCTATGATGATGAAAAGAACTATCAGCACATTTTACAAGATATATAAAATTCAATATATCAATCACATATCAAAATTATATAACACAATACCAAAATTTAGCGCAACAATAAGGTATATGTTTTTTTCACCTCTTGACTGTAATATTTAATGCTATTAAAATAAAGTCATGGATCAGTTACCACTCACTGTCAAATTAGTCATGATATTTATGGGGAAAACGTTAGGAACCGTTTTCCTATAGATAGTCCTGGTCTCCTGGAAGTGTCTAGGTAAATGAACATATACCAAAAATCATCCAAGTCATTCTAATTTCACTTGGGTCAGCGAGCTAGTCTCTCGTGGCATGTCTTACACGAAGAAGAGTGCTTGGTCTGTAAATCTGCTAGTCTATTACATACTAGAGATGACAAATTATCCGTTCTGATTTGTGTAATTGTTGAAATTAAGCCACTCGGACGTAGTTAAAACCACTCGAACGCGGTTAATTCATACATGGTTTACATCAATCGGTTGATTTGTTGGTTGTTCTCATGAGATTTATGGAGTGTACATGTGTCATTATGGACGGATAACATGCCGCGCGGAGCGCTCTGTCTATGATATGCTTGCGCCTAATCTACCTTTTCCTATGGCCCTCTTCGGCTGATGGGTTGCCGCTGGGTGTGGCGTCAGCTGCGACCGAATTCAATTTTTACCATAGCAGAAACTAATAAAAATGGTGCAGCGTTAGCGTTGAAAAAAAGCAAAACGCACTTGTCCATTTTCTGCGGACAGATCTATGAGCAACTATGGACGGATCTATAGGGAAGGTAGGGCCTTGTTCTTCTTGTTCATGTGGTTGTTGCCATTTCTGTTCTTTTGATAAACACACAACAATTGACTGTGTAACTATAGTATATATAGTAGTTTTCATATCGTGTAATTACATATAAAGAATTGAACCACTTTTTTCATCTGCAATTACATTGTATATACACTGTATGTGGGTTGACTAGTCATACAACGTATGGAGTAGGTAATTACAGTGTTGCCTGCTCTGTGGATTGACTAGTCACAGTCGTCCATGCCGAGTGGTGGCTGCTGTTGGCTGCTGCCGCTGCCGCTGCCCGTACTGCCCAACGCCAGCGCCATGCCACGAGCTGCCTTGTGCGTCAGCCATGAGCATGGGTCAGCACTATAGTTTGATTTGTTTTTTGTGGTATATTTCGTGCGATGAAGTACCCTCAAACACATGAATCTGGCGCGAGATAAAAATCAGATGTTATCATTACTTTTAACAACAGCTTGACAGAACACCTTTAAACATTCGGAGTCTGTCTAGCCATCGACCGAGTGATGGATTCATACCCGTCACCCGAAAATCCAACGGTTGATATGCCTCCATCACCTTCATCCGACGGTTCACATCTCCCCACCGAAAGATAACGCTACCCAGCGCATCCTACTTCTCAGCGCTGCACTCGATCGTCCTCGCGCCGCCCCGCACTGCGCGCTTCCTCGCCGCCGTGACGCCCCCGCCCCGCCCTCTGACCGCATCTCCGGCGGCTTCCGCTGCTGGATCTGCCGACGTCGCCCCCTCCCCGCTAACCCGGCTTCGCTGGGCTAGATTACGCCGTCGCCCCCGCCTCCAGCGCCGACCTAGCTCCAGCGGCGTTCCCGCCGCCTCTGCCACCGCCCACCGGCCACCGCCAGCTAACCAAGGTAGTTGACGTGGCGAGACGGAGAAGACGCCGCCGCCGCCGACACCGGCCCGACCGCCGTCCTCCACCACCCATGGCCGGCGGCTACCGCCTGTAAGCATCTAGGCTCCTAGTTGGTGTTTTGGTAATTAATGACAACACGTGTGGACTAACAATTTCATTTAGAAAATTGAGAATGTAGGTTGGTTCATACAAAGAAAGAGATGCGCGGAATATATGGAAAGAAGACACTATTCTTGGTGATGGAAAGCTCAAGGCAAAGGTATATTATAGGCTTTTATTTCGACCGGTCGAGATGTGCTTAGAGAAGATAATTGACCGGATTAATAGGCTAGATAGTCGTACTATCAAGAGGGGTCAATGATGTTTACTCGACGGTTGTATAGTGCCTTATTGCTCATATTGGTAGATGCTCTTGGATGAGGGCTAACAGCGGTGCAAAGTTGCGAAATAAAACTCCAATTCAAAAGCTGTTTTGAATGTGCTGATATTCAGAGTGGCAGACAGTCCGGCCTTGTGAGGCGGACTGTCCGCGGTTAAGGGTAATTTGTACTCAGAACTTGTCTGCCCCTTTTAGAGTTCTTGAGCCCCAACGGCGGACAGTCCGCCATTCTAACTGGAGGTTGGATCAGAAAGTTGTGTTTTTTGCCGAATGGTTTTAAGTTGAATGGCGGACAATCTGGGACCTTTTGGTGGACTGTTCGCCGGTCATATGTCTGATGAACGGCGGACTGTCCAGGCCTTGTGAGGCGGACTGTCCGCCGTACTAATTTGAGTTGCTCTGACCAGCATTAAATGCAAAACTAGCCGTTGGTTTTCAAGTGCGGACAGTCCGGAGTTTGTATTGCGGACTGTCTGTGAACTCCCTGTTTTCGCCAGTTTTGTACATAACAGCTAGTTGTGGAGTGTGGGGGTATAAATAATGGATGCCTGGGGCTTGGGCACCTCTCTTGGCCATTTGGAATTCCTATTGATCTTTCTCCCACCTCTCTCTCACTCACATTGCTTGAAATTGCATTCTAGTGAGATTGAGAGGATCCTAGTGCTTGGGATTGTGTTTGTGAGCTTTGAGGCACTAGGAGACCATCAAGCAAGCGTCATCGACTTGTTAATCTTGGAGGTTGCCGCCTCCTGGACGGTTTGGTGGTGATTTCCCGTCGAGCTCTTGAAGAAGATTGTGAAGAAGCCGCGGTGGTGATTGCAAGGGGCTTGGTGCTTGCCTCACCGGAGTGGTGAAAAGCAACCATTAGTGGAATCGAGTTTTGAGAGGTTTATTGACCAATCCGGCTCAAAGATCAAGCGGAGTCTTGATAGAGGAGCGGTTGGATGCTTTGAATCCACCTCAATGTGGATTAGGGGTGACCGGCAATTCATCGATACCACGGGAAAAAATTCGGTCTCTTGTGTGGTGATCTCTTTGCTCATATTACTTTCTTGCATTTACTTTGAGCTTTTACTTTACTAGAGTTTGAATTGCTATCTTGTCACACTGGGTTGCTAGAAGGTTTAATTTTCTTGTGGTTCTAATTAAATTTGTCTAGTGTCTTTGTTTTTAGTTAAAACCGTCTATTCACTCCCCTCTAGCCGGTAATCTCGATCCTACACCGCCGTCACCGCCGGGCCACCGGCCTTCCTAGCCACCCTTCTAAGGCCGGAGATCACAAGTAACACCCCTATCCCGAAACCCCGAACTCTAACCCCCACCCCAAACCTCGCTGGAGTCTCGCCGGTGTTCTTGAGGTTGGTGACATGGCATCCACGGATTGGTGGAGAAATTTGAGTGTTGGAACCCTTGAATCACTCGGTTGACATTTAGCTTTACTCAATGATAACTAGACAGATATTTTAATGTGTCTGATTTTGCGTAATTGTGTTGATGAAATTTACCTCATTTCTGAATCTATTACTTTGATATCTCGTATATTTTCAACATGTCATTTTGACTAGGATGGTAAGTGCTCAATCTATATCCGTCAACCGTCATCGTTGTAAAAGACAGTCATTGGCCATCGGACAAGTACCGCGGAGTACTGTATGAGATGTGCGGAGCACTATGCACGCACAAATTAAAAGCTAGCGAGACAAAGGTTTAATTTTGTGTTCTTTTGCTGCTGCGCACCTATAAATACACGACCAAGGCCACAGCTCATCGACGAAAGCCATCCGTCGCAAACCTCAAAAGCTAGCTCTTGTAGCATCCTCGAGTCCTCCCAACTTCTTTCGCTGCGCACAAGGCAGAACTCAGCTGCACCACCTCTGCGTCGTCGCGATGGGTGCCCGTCGCAAGCTCGTGGTGCCCAGGGTCACCGTGCACGTCGGCGACAGCCGCATCCCCGTCCTCAGGACGGTGACGGCTCACCCAGCCATCGCGTGGCGGTGGCTGCACACCGCCGTGTGGCTCCAGGGCCGGCGTCTCCGCTAGGGCGCCGACCTCACCGTGGGCGTGGGCGTGCAGTGGAAGCCGCACGGCAAGCTTCCCTCCGGCGCCGTGCCGCGCCCGGGCACACTGCAGCTGTGCCGGGGCAACCACTGCCTCGTGTTCCAGATCGGGCGGGCCAGCACGGTGCCCAACATCCTGCGCCGGCTGCTGGCGGACGCGCGCGTCTCGTTCGCGGCGTACAACGCGGCCTACGACCGCCGGCTGCTGCGCGCCCATTATGGGCTTGATGTGGCGTCCCTGATGGAGCTCCGCGGCGCGGCTGGCATGTGTAAGGGCAACGCGTCCATGGAGGAGATGGCCGAGGAGCTGCTCGGGATACGTGGGGCGCGCAAGCCGAGAAGAGTGAGCATCAGCGACTGGGATGCGGAGAGGCTCTCCCCGGACCAGGTGCGCTATGCGTGCGTCGACGCCTACCTGTCGTTCCGTCTCGGCGCGTATATCCGTCGTAGCCGCGGGGCCGGCAATTGTTATCGTCTGCTCAAGACGGAGGATTGAAGTTCTTGGTTAATGTACAGTGAGAAGAGCGGCTCCTAATGTAGTACTCCAGGAGTAGTTAGCTAACTTTGGTCTACTCTTACCCCGTTTGTAATAACAAGGGGCATTGCCATTACTGCGTGCATGTGAGGAGAGAGAGACACGGCTTCATTAGCTTTGTAATGTAAGCCATTGCCGCCGGCGCTCCGTCGCCGCCGTCGTCATGAGCGGCAGGTCGCTCGCTCAGGCGGGGAGGGGGACGGGCTCCGGCCAGGCCGGGCCTGGTCCGACCTGCTCAATCGATCGGTCGTGCTCAACCTTTGTCAGTGGTGCAATCAATTTGATATGACTGGCACGGCGGTGTATATGCAACGGAAGCAGTATTTGATGGGACTATACACAGATGCTACAGCAACTGAGTCTGTGTTGGTTTGGCTGGCCGCAAATAAAAAAAACTTAGCACCCAAAGCACGGAAGGCTGGCCACGGTGGCAGCCCTCCAACTGAGCAGATCTCAGGACTAGTTTGACAATTGCAACGTCATTTTTTATAGGATTAGAGGAGAATTTATATAAATTAGAAAAAAATAGAAATAATTAAAGAAATAGTTATTTTCTCACAGATTCCTTCGATCCCATCTAAAGCAAGATAAGGTTCGCCAAGCAGATAAACCGAGCAACTGGACTGAATTGAAGCATGAGTTGGTTGAGCCTTGGCACAGTGGGCTAAAACCAACGCCTCCCCTATCCTCTCTTCTATGCATTTTGTGCATCGCCTCCCCTATCCTCTCTTCTATGCACTTTGCGCATTTATTTTTTCACTGTAGATAGAAAGATAGTTAGAATAGTGGACGGGGATGGAGGATAGGGGAGTTGTTAGATTCGGTCTGAATGTGCTAGTGAGGAAATATTATGTTAACGTATGCAACATAAATATCTGATAAAACTAAATTTGCACGCAATGTGCGGTATTTTTTTTGTCCTTTTTATTCATCTCCGTGGCTATAAATAGGAGGTCTGACCTCCTGCTTCTACCTCACATCTACGTAATGTGTAGCACAGTAAGGTCCTCAGTAGCCAAAGCCCATCTTCGTGTAGCCTTGCCTTGCACATTCCATCCACGAAATCGAGTCAGGTTATGAGAAATTTCGAGTTTTTGCTCGCATTAGGTTATTAGAGATTCCTAATGGGACTCTCAAGACCTGCTCTTTCAGCTCCATCAGCTCTCCTAGCCATCCTCTTCACGCATCGCCCCCAAGAGAGCAGTGCTGGTCGCTGCTACATCGTGCTGGGAGCTTCTTCGCTTCCGTGACGGTGGGAGAACTTCCTCAGCATGGGAGGTGGACCGAAACAAAAGCGAGCAAGATCTACCAGCATCAGCGCTGGGCTCATGGGGGCTGGTTGAAAGCAGCACAAACTGCGGGGATAATGTGTTGCACGAGTCCATCTGTCTCTGCAAGGGCATCAGTGTTGGAGCCCGGGGGAAATGTTCTTTACTATATGGACATTCTCTTCAGAATCGTCCCTGCCATGCAGGCCTGCCTTTGCGATAGCCCTTGTACTATAGATGGTCTTTTTGCTTCACACCGTTGTTGCCGCCAAATCCTAGCAGGTCTAGGATTGTCTTCAAGATCGGCTACCATGGGCTGCCCGCACAGTGGTGGTAACATGTAATGGCTCCTACCAACTCCAAGAAGAAGAGGGAGATGACTATTTCGGCTTGCCACGTCCCTAGTACATGGCCGAAAGGAAAAAACGCACCCCCAAAGCTCGATGAACTCCCAGCTGAGCATAGGGTGGTCTATGACCGTATCCTCACCGAGCTTTCTGAAGAAGTTCTCGATCACTTCACATGGACTCGGAGCGACGACGTCAAAACTGTTGGGCATCCAGACACTTTGCTCAAAGGTGTCGACCTCTTCGTACCCTTGGAGGAACGTACCGCGCTCTACGTCAAGAGATCAACTACATGATCCTCCACGCATTGGTATGTCAGTCCGCAGTACTTATCAATTTTAAACCGTAAATCAAAAACCAAACCGAACTGAACCAAACCAAAGTTTCGGTTTTTTTCGGTTGTTCGGTTCGGTGTCGATTTTTTATTCTGTCCAGATTGGTGTTCGTTGTCGGTGTCAGTTTCAGGGTTCAGAGAACTAAACCCCCGAAACAACCGAACTTGCTAGACGAACCATCGAAGTATACAGCCACGCAAGAAGCCAATTCTTGGACTCAGCCCACGGCCCACCCTCGGCCCATCAAACTCCCCGTAACCTAACCTTGTTGACTCATCTAGCCGTCCGTCGCCCGAACCCCCAATTCTCCAATCTCTCTCACGTACAGCTCAACACGTCACATCCGCCGCCGGCAGCTGTGACAACGCATCCACAGTTCTCGACAACACACGACAAGGTGATGAGCAGCGTCGACCGGTGGCTAAGCACTTGCGTGTGTCAGTGCGTGACAGCATGCAGTGGGATTTATGGATCTATCGCATGCTGGCGTAGAGCGGCTGCGGAACGACGGTCTGCAAGCCCAACAACTTTGAGAGTGAGATTTATGGATCTGCGCCTTGCTTGTGCCCAGCCATTCGGCCAACGTTGATGCTCGAAGTCTGAGATGCTGCTAGGGACTTGATGCACCTGCAGCAGGTGCAGGCCAGCAGCAGCAAGGTGCACTTGTCTTTGATTACTCAATTTTTTGTGTATGCGCTAGTTTACTTCAGCTATGTTGTGCAAAACAGCCAAAAATACTTGGTTTCAAAGTTGTTGATGTGCTAAATTTTCCTCTATTCCCGTATTTTGATTTCATGTACTAAATTTCGGTATAAACCGAACACCGAATCGAGACACCAGTAACCGATCTCGTCGGTTTCTTGTTTTCTCAACACCTAATCGGTTTTCAGTTTTTGGAAACCAAACTTTGTCAACACCGAATAAACCGAACCAAAAATACCCAATAAACCGATTGCCCACCCCTACCGGCAATTACTAAGTGTCGGGGCCTAGCTTTGGGTCCTACAAGGAAGAGAAGGCACTCTACGATCAACCATTGGAGCCGATTCAGTTCAAGGTGCTAGAGGGCATGAAGGCGGAGTTCATCCTATACTGCCCTAAAGCCCCGCATGATGTTCCAACCACGTTCGACAAGCCTCCAGTGTATATACCCGAGGGCTACCAATGCAAGATGCAATACAAGCCACTGCGAGAAGGCGAACAACCACGTCGGCGGATAACAGGCTCATCCCAAGAGAAGACCAAGGCTGCCGATGTGGATCTACACCAGTGGCAAGCCATGTATGGCGGCGGGCCAACTCACAACAGTCAGGCTAGGTTTTTGGGGATTACTGGTATCAGAAGACCAGATCATCAATGTCCTAGAGAATAAATACGGGATGAAGCCCAAGTTTTCGGCGATTAGCTACACAAAGCCGTACTCTTAGGAGTTTGATCGGCTGCCACCACCGCCAAAGTTCAAGGTACAAGAGTTCTCCAAGTTCAACGGTACCGATAATACGAGCACCATCGAGCATATCAGTCGATACACAACACAGCTTGGAGTAGCAGCTGCAGCGGAACACATGAAAGTTTGGCCCTTTTCATCATCTTTGTTGGGACCAGCATTTGGATGATACACATCGCTGGCCCTAGTATGTATTACCACATCGAAGCAGTTGGAGGACTAGTTCCATGCTCACTTTTTTTCCGGCTCCAGCGAGATGACACCGGACGGTCTCCTTGCCTTTCGTCAGCAGAAAGGAGAGTTTGTTGCCTAGTTCATGCAATGTTTTAGGGAGGTTCGTAATGGATGCTATTCATTGCGCCTTACCGAGAAGCAGTTGGCAGGTGTGGCCTATGGAGGGTTAATGCAGGCCACCAAAGGCATATACTGGCCCGCCGATTTGGACACAATAGATGAACTTTTAACTAAGGTGTCGGCTTTAGAAAGGCAACATGCTCAAGCTACCAAGATAGGTACAAGAACCCAATCTCCTACATTGACGTACTAGAAGAGGATGGATCAGCTAACGCAGCCGATGTTTCACTAGTAACATGGGCCCGGGAGGCAAGCCAAGTATTGTGCCAATGGGTCAAGGCGCCCGTGGCTCCTATGAGATTTGATTTCGACCTTTCCAAGACCAAGAAGATCTTTGATCTCTTGCTCAAAAAGAAACAACTCGTTGTGTCAGCCGATCATCGTATCCCATCATCTGAAGAATTAAGGGGGTGCAAATACTTTAAGTGGCACAACACAAACTCTCACGAGAATAACGAGTGCATTGTGCTTTGCTAGTAGATACAATCGCCCGTTGAGCGCAGCCGGTTGATTTTTGGAAAAAGACAGATGAAGGTTCACCAACACCCATTCACAGTCAATATGGTCAACGTCGCTTTGAGCTCTAAGCGCAAGCCTTAGGCCAATCCTAGTGATCAATCATCTGAATTCAGAGAAGAACAACACATGACTGAAGAAGAAGTCACTCGATATTGCCAGTTTTGTCCTAAATCGAGGGAGCTGATCGACATGTATTCCTGCCGATATCAGAATCAAGAGAGGCATCAGCAACACGATGAAGAAGAAGAGGATTATCGACAGTGTCGCAGGTACCTTGAGAATCAGTGCCACCATCAGCAACAAGAGGATGAGCGGCGACGCCATGATAGAAGCAACTATGATGAGCATTGGTGTTGCTCTTTCTTTCACTTTTGCTGGAACATCGGTGTCAGCAAATTGCCGACAATTGATGACTACCAGAATGTGCTGGAATCTAGCACCGCAACCATAAGCCTTCTATGTTTTAGTGTTTGGGAAGCAGGCTACACCAACATCAAGGTCGAGAACGTGAATATTACCGACCTCACTGGGCGAGCAACGGAGAACACAAGGACGGTGATCCTTCCGAGCCACGTTGGTGCCCCGATGGACTCACTCACACTTAGAAATGAGAAAATTCCTTGTCTACCATCGGAAAAATCGGTGTGGCTTATCTGCCATCTAAAAACTTGTCGTTCCCTATCCGCCATCGGAAAATATTTTGTTCCCTATCTACCATCCACTGGCATTTTTCTTTGCCTATCCGCCACTTCTGTCCACCTGCCATCTAGCTACCATCAAGACTGAGTCGACGCCATCCGCGTGTCCAGACTAGGCTGGCGCCGCCTCGCTATCGTAGCCCAACGACACCGCCGCGACGAGAGCGAGACGCGGTGTCAGCGTGCGGGCATGCAAGAGGACGCACACTCGTGCGTGATGATGAGCCGCACGCGGGGGGGGGGGGGGGGGGGGGGGGACGTGCTCTCCCGCGCTGCAGCGCGAAGGCGAGCAGCCGCGGCGGCGAGGCGGCGCAATCGCACTGGAGGACACGC
This sequence comes from Paspalum notatum, assembly GCA_022530915.1. Classification (NCBI taxonomy): domain Eukaryota; kingdom Viridiplantae; phylum Streptophyta; class Magnoliopsida; order Poales; family Poaceae; genus Paspalum; species Paspalum notatum. The sequence goes on from CM039686.1 coordinate 20,919,853, forward strand.
AGCCGTGAGCGACGATGAGCCGCACGCCATGGCGGGGCGCAGACGCGCCTTCCTGCAGCAGCGCAGGACGTGAGCAAGTCGTGGTGGCGGGACTCGGGCGCGCGGCTGTGCGCGAGGGAGAGCCGGCCGGGGCGGCGCGGGACCGCAGCAGCGCTCAGCAAGCTCCCACGAGGCGCGCACGCAGCGTGCTCCCAGGCGGCGTGTTCGGCGGCGGGCTGCAGGCACGCGTGAGGTGGCCACTGGCCTCGAGCGCAGCGGGCAGAGCTTCCTGTGGGTGCTACTGCTGCCTGTGGCAACACGCATGTGTTCCTTGAGAGGACGATGGGGAAGGAGCTCGTGTGGCCGATATGGCCCTGCAGTCCGAGATCCTCTCGCCTTCCATGGAGCCCGCCACCCGCCGCGCGTGCCGTCGCAGCTGCTGGGTCGCATCCGCGCGCCACCGTGCTGTGTCCACCCCTGGTCGCTGCCTTGGCTTGGGCTGGAGCCGTGCACCCATGCGTGCATCACCGGGCTGGAGCCACTCCGTGCTGTCTGGCTCGTGGTGACATTAGTGGACGGCAACAGACGGAAGTGGATGCCACTTGACGGACTTAGACGGTAGTTGTGGATAGGGAATAAAAATTCAAGTGGATAGCAGATAAGCAACAACAAGTTTTTCGATGGCAGATAAGGCACGCTAAGTTTTTTCGATGGCAGATAAGAATTTTCTCCTTAGAAATGCAAGGTATAGCGGCTCAAAAGCTTAGAACAGGTACAAGAGGAATACCTAAGGCTACGTAGAAAGGAGAAGTTAGGGCTACAACCACCACCTAGTCCACGTCGTTTGGTTTGGCAGTTATTCTCCCAGGTGAGTTTTGTTGAACGCCCATCGAGGAAGCATCACTAGTATGACTCAACATTAGAGTAGCGGCCATCATTTTTGAGAAGTATCAGGAAAAGAAATACTGACACCTCAAGCCGCTATTCATCAAAGGGCTAATCAATGACAAACCTATGACCAAGATGATGGTAGATAAGAGGGCGGCAATTAAACTCATGTCATTTATAGTTTGCCGCAAAATTGGAAGGACAGACGCCGACCTTGTCATGACCAATGTCACCCTCAATGACTTCAAGGGCAACTCTACGCATGCGAAAGGGGTACTCAACGTCGAGCTAACAGTAGGCCGCAAGAGTCTAAACACAGCTTTCTTCATCATCGATAGCCAAAGTCCATACTCGGCTTTGCTAGGCCAGGACTGTATTCACACCAACTGATGTGTCCCTTCATCAATGCATCAATGACTACTTCACTGGGATGGCGATAAGGTCGAGGTGGTGCCGACATATGACTCACAAGACGTGTTGACTATGGGCATTGCCCTCTAGGATGACAAGACATAGTGTCTTACAGGGAGAGACTTAAGAGACTATGAGTACATTGAGATCTCAGAGGAAGGTGTCATGCCGGTCTGTGCAACCGGCCTTGAGAATTTAGCTCAATCAGCTGCAAGGTAGGATGCATACCGGAGGGGATGTATGATCATGAATACACTCGGATGTAAGGGTTGATCCCTGCGATCAGCCAATATGGAAACACAAGTATAATCCGTCTGCCGCGAGGCCGATTCTATGCAATCGGTCAAAAAACTTTATGAGAAAATCATTTTTTTAGGAACAACTAGCAGGCCCAATCTCAAGAGGTTGATTAACAAGCTGAGATTCCCCAAATTCTCTAAGAAATTCAGCTCGGGGGCAGATGACGAAGGGTATACCTTTGGTTGTAAAAAATTGGGGGTATATCAATTTTTTTGGGAGTTGCTCTAGCTAGTCCAAGACAAGCCGATGCCGAGTCATCGCCTTTAGAACAAAACGATGGAACAAAAAGCATGCCATCCAATCAAGACCCATGCTTGGGGGGCATGAATTCAGACCGTAGCTCCGCAAGGTAATACGAGTATTTTTTGGACAGAGCTGTAGAGGCCAGTGGGTGTTCTTTGGCCATTAGCAAGATCAAGGCAGAAGCAAACAAGAAAAGCAAATGGTCAATGGTAGTAGAAGGAAGACATCAAGTGCATCTGGTCAGCTCAGCAACACTGTAGGACCGAGACGTGCGACTAGAGGGGGGGTGAATAGGAGCACTTGAAAAACTCAAATTCAAACCCCAAAGTGCTCTCTCACAAAAGCACACTCACAACCGATACCGTCCACTGAACAGATACGTATCGGGTGCAAAGCGGAAGCACACACCACCTAGACGAACACAACAAAGCACACACAAAATGAAACAAGCTACAAAGTTTGCAAGTGTCGCAAACTAGCCACACAACACATCGAAACGTGCCTCACTTAGAAAAGTGAGTGAAGAGTATGGGCATACAGTAGTTGACACAAAGCAAGTTTGAAGCAAACAACAACACTTCAAAAAACTAAAGAAATTGGACAACACAAACCCTAAACCGGACAATCATGTGGGCCAAAACACGCGAAACGCAAAAGAGAAACAAGAGACCGGACAGTCCGGTCTTGGGCGAAAGAAGGGATCGGACAAACATAGAGCGAGGGAGAGAGATAGCGAAAGGAGGAGGGAGACCGGACAATCCGATTCTTCAAATCAGATAAAACCTCGGACAAAGAAACCAAGAAAAACAAACCCCAAAGCAAGCGGAGCAAGAAACACGAAAAAACAGCCCCGGAAACACTAGACCGGACAATCCTTTCTTCACCAGAAGAACTGACCGGACAAACACTTAAAAGGGGAAGAAAACAGCCCAAAAACACTATAGACCGGACAATCCGAGGGATGGGGATCGGACAATCCGAAGTCCCTACTTCGGACAAACCTAAGGACAATTGATTTGCTGTCAGTTCTCCGAAAAACTGCGAAGAAAAACAGCCCGACACTCCATTGAAAAATCGATCAAAACGGGGTCAAATCTCAATGAAACTTCACGAAACTTTGCATGGATAATCCTAAGGACCTTCCCTAGCAAATCCCAAAAGATCAGCTCCAAAAGATCAAGGGATGCACGGGAATTGCAAATCTCGTGAGGTAGGTGAGTTGACTCCGAAAAACCGAAAAATGGGAAGAACGGCCCTTGCTCGTGGTTCAATGATTCTAGCACTTGGCTAGTGAGATTCACCACATCATAGCAAGGCAAAATACTAGCAAAAGAAAGATCCCAACCTTGAACAAACCGAAACACACCAAAATCCAAGAATTGGAACAAAAAACGAACCAAAACGGGGAGGGGAAAGGGAAGGACGAAAATTGCTGCTCACTCCATGGAATTTCTCAACAAGGAACCTTGGATTAAACACGAAATTCAGGTTACACAAGTTCCCTAGAGCCTACCTCCCATCATCCTCCCACTAATGACAAGATTAGACTAAACTAGGCACTCATCTCCTAGCTAATCACCTCTATTTCTTCTCTTTGGACCTTGGCTGCTACGGTTAGGAAATCCTAGGGTTTGTGGCTGCCAAGATAAGCTCCAAGGGAGCCTCTCAAGTCTATTTATACCCTAGGCCCTAAACGACACAATTACATTAAGACCCCTACTCTAAAAATGCCCGGAGGGGGCCAAACCGAAAAGATACAATCGGACGACTACGATGACGTCCTGATCATCTTCGGTTTCTCCGCCTCGCTTGGATGTGCGCCACGTAGATAGTAGTCCAGAAGCTTCCCCCGGTTTTGAAGTCAGAGACCGGAAAACTTTATTCTGCGGGCTTCTGGGCCAGGTCTTGGCCCAATCTTCTATTTTGGCGAGTCGGAGCCCAACCCACCAAGTCATTTGAACTTGGGTGGCGGTTTTGAGCCAAAGCTGCCAAAGCCTCCCTCGCACGCCTTCGCGCCATGCACTCGGATTGGAGCACCACGGTGCACCCGGCTTCTCCAGTCCATCGGAGTTGCCTCGCGGTCTATCGGAGGGCTTACACAGCCGTTGCCGAACCGCCCCTCCGTGTACCGAGCTTCTATGGCCGACCGACGCCGAGCATTGCTTCCGGTCCATTGGAGGGATTTTGCCTCAGTCCATCGAGGTCTTCATCGTCTACCTCCAGTCCATCGGAGGGCCTCCAGTCCATTGGATGGCTTGAGCTTGTTGACAATCACTCATCACACCAGGAGAGCAATGAGGCCGGTCCATTGGCTCTCAAACACAACATCTACATCAACATCTGCCGAAGCTAGGTTTCATATCAAACGACCCTACCACCATAACCAGTTATCTTGTATGCTGAAATTTCTTCGGCATGCATGCGTGAAACCCCACCGTCAAGCGCCAAAAAGATCCAACCTGGGAGTTCAAAGTCCAATGGTTCAAAATCTAGATCAAGAAAGAACGAACCAGGACAGAAGATCTAGGGCCTGTAGCAACTACGGTCAAAAGCTAGGTGACAGAAGAGAAGTCAGAAATTGTCACCAAAGAGAAGATCTTGCAAAAGTTTAGGTCGCAGAAGTAGAATCATAGTCTTGCCAGCATAGGCCCAACCTGAAGCTGTCCACACACACTTTGAAACATTCACCAAGGTACAATACTCATGGAAGGCTATGGGTAATCTTAAAAGTACATCCAAGAGAGGCTACAGACCAGGTCACAGGAAGTTGATTCAACAAAACCAATCCCAAGAAAAGAGCCCCAGTCAGCTTAGAAGCCATCCCGTCAAAGGTTGATGAGATGCTGGTGAATCAAAGGGACTCATGACTAAAAGCCGATGTGTTGCTAGCGCCTTTAGAAAAACAAATTCCTCAATTTCACGTTTGGGGATGAACCCGATTGTGCATATCAACAACAATCTTGACGACGGTTATAGGAGTTGATCCGAAAAGGGTTTTTTCATCAGCTAATATGAATAGCAAAAAGAAAGGATCAGGGTAAAGATTTTGGGAGCCCAAGAACAGATAAAGGCAAAAGATGAATCTTGCATAGATTCCTGACAAAGTTACATAAGACAGGATATCCTTGATCTTCTTACAAAATAGAGGAGCTAGTCTATCCTCGCAGCCGACACAGTGGCTCTACCTTCATTAGCCTCGCTTGTATGGCTAGGGGCCCATCGGGGTTGCTCCTATCGTAGTCATCATCGCCATCCTCTTCCTCATCATTTCCATTGCCGCCGCTATCAGCATCGTTCCAGGCGTCGTCCTCGCCCTCATCATCCTCGCCGTCGTCATCGCCATCGAAGCCCCAATGCGGAGTAGGATCTTCTTCTTCATCAGAGAAGTCGAACAACTCCTCTTCCCCTCTCTCCTCCTCCGCGGGCTCGTCCTTGCTGAGGATCCAAGGAAAGAGGTCATCATCGCTTGAGGGGATCGACATTTGGGATAGCAGGATGGCGGCATTTGTCACCATGTCTACAGCGGTGATCACCGCACCACTTCCCGTCTCCTCATCAGTGTTGCTCTAGGAGTAGTCCTAGAGCCCCTCGATCCACCAGTCAGGAAGTTCCAGTGGGGGGGTTGAATGGAGGAGGAGCGTAGGCTGGGGAAAGAAGAGGAGAAGGAAAATCGTCAGCCATGGAGAAGACGGGGAAAGATATGAGAATGGGGGCGAGTACTGCAGTTATAATGATTAAATAAGCCAAGCGAGGAAGTTGAAGAGGCGCCGGTCCAACTTCCAAGGCAAGGCACAATAATTTTCTACCCAAAAGGAACTGGGTTTTTTATTGATGATATGATGCACTTGAGCCAAGATTCGCTGCTGAGCCAGAAGTCTTTTCTTTTAGTTTTGTGATAAATTAAATTATCATCAAAACTAGAGGGGCATGTGTTGTCGCCAAATCCTAGCTAGTCTAGGATTGCCTTCAAGATCGGCTACCAAGGCTTAATGGGCCGCCCGCGCAATGGTGGCTATGTGTTGTTGCCATAGGAAACCGGCGGGCGAGAGTCCTATGGGCGAGCATGTGAGGAGCTGGGAATCGCGCTGCTTCTACACTCATCTTCCTACGTGCGGCTCCGATTGGCACCGAGCAAAGCCGATCAACGGTGTCAGAGGTGGTGCGGGCATGCCACCTGGCTTAACCTTACAGCGAAGGTGGTGTGGATGCGGCGGTTGGCTCTAATTCTCCCTATAAAGCGTACATAAATTATGCAAACATTAAATTCTTGCCTAATCGCTTGGATCGGCACCACGAGAGTCCATGAGATTCCATCGGCAAATAAATCGACGCTCGAAGGTCTAGGAAGTAGATTGAATAATAGTAATAAACCGCATCCAAGTAAATATAAAACCTATCTAAAAGCATGATATAAAGGTTCTGCGTAGCCAGATCGACTTCTAACCTGGATCTCAAAAGAAACCCATCTAGATAAGCAGATGCAAATTAAGACACGTATAGATAGGGTGCTCGAGCTATGTTGATCTATCACCATGTTGCGTGCACATGCCGTAGGGGCACGTCGTAGGTTGTAACAAACGATTATGTAACATAAAACGAGCTACATGAGAATTGATCTACAACATGAAGAGAGGTACATAAACAAACCAACAATCATGCAAGATAAAGATGGATCTCGTGCCAAGTGAGATTTGACACGAGATTCATCTAGGTAACTAATGGACCCTGCATTAAGCTTGACTTAACGCGAGATTCACTGGGATAACTTGCTAACTATGCCAATAAACAACACTTCAGTACACGGTTCGCCATATGGCTCACACCCTAATGCCCAGATGAATCCAAGAAACATTAAAGCAGCATGACGATTACCTTGAAAAATCCTAATTTGCTCAGGGGTGGCGATGCGCCGAGAGAATATGGAGATAATCAGTTGTGTAGGAACGTGTGTCATCATCTTACTATGTAGAGCATGGGTACATATTTATAGTCCGTAGACTTGGACGTCAAGTCTGACTCTTTCTATAGTTAAGACCCTATTTTAAGTGGGCTATTCCCAACTTGACTTGAACTAGACAGGATACACGGCCCATTAGGCCTTCAGATCGCCTCTTCCTTGGACGACCAAGCATAGCCCATCAGCCGATCCATTTGGTCTACCGATCGGCTAATCCAGCCCATTTAACCGACCCTAGCCCAAATACCAATCGGCTATATTTTGTGATATCACGTGTATTTGGGCCCGTCGGGCCATGTATCCTAGCTTAAATATAGAAAGTATCCTAGGGTTTAGTAAAACAAATCAGACTTGTCGTCCAAGTCTCCAGACTATAAATATGTAACCTTTCGTTCATAATAAACAGCAAAATTGTTCCCTAGCAACGGTGTTTCATCACCTCAACTCTCAGAGTATCACCACCCCTGGCCTCTAGGGTTTTCAATCAAGTAAACACCATGCATCTCTAATCCTTCCTAGCGGTTGTTTTATGGCATGTTTAACGTTTGTTTACCCAGTAGATCTTGTACTGAAGTGTTTTTTTTATGGCGAGATCTGCTAGTTATCCCAATGAATCTCGCGTCAAGTTCTGCTTGGCGCGAGATCCATCAACTACACGCCACCGATCTATCTATCTGTCTATGCTTCATGTGAACAAATCGGCAGTGTGCAGCCAAGCGTACATGGCATGTTCGGCTGCTACATTCCACGACACGCGCCGCAACAAGTGCACGCGGCGGCTCGAGAGATCATTGTACACTTGGCACCTTGCTTTACATTTTTTTAGATTGTACCTTCTTTCTTAGGTGAACCTTGAAGGTTGGACCGACTCCTAAGAGGGGGGTGAATTAGGATATCTAAAACATAGCTCACTAAAAACTACAACTACTAAGCAAAACCTATGCAATGTAAATCTACCTATGTACACTAAGGTTTTCCTAAGTGTTGCTAATTCTACCGTAGTCAAGTCTTGCAACCTAGTTCGACCTAGAAACTAACCTATCAAGCAAGTCTAAGAATGTAAATGCAGAAGCTAAAAGATAGGCAGAGAATGCAAACTCCCGATGACGATGTCGGTGATGGCACACGATGAAGACAAGGACATTTTTTTTTCTGAGGTTCGGGGAGGCCAACGTGCCTCTACCCCCTACTCCTCATTAGGTGCCCCTGCAGGGTTTGCTCTCACATAATCCTCAAAGGAGTGTGGCCTCGCCCACGCAAGAGTGGAGAATGGCAAAGTGACTTCCTCAGAAGTCAAGCAACCCCGGTCAGGTCTCCGGATATCCTCGGTACACATCCACACAAACCCTTCTCTCGTGTAGTCTTGGGCTACGACCTTGATGACGGCACTTAAGCAAGGCAAACCTTATACTGCAAGCGACAGTATCATGTGTAGTTTTTCTCCAGGATGAGTATCATGTGTTTTGTCAATCCAGGAAACAAACTAATTGAGAACTAATTAACAAGAGTTTATGGTAAACCAAGGGTATAAAACTAGGCTCTAATCTACATCTAAACTAACCCTAAACTATATATAATCTACGTCTAAACTATACTAATACGATATGGTAAGCAATTAGAATATAACTAGAACACTAATTAAGAGGTATTAAGTAGAATCTAATCAAGTTCTAATTGGATCCAAGACATGCATGATATGGGCACCACAAATAGATAAGAGCAACAAGATAACTAGTAGCTCAAGGTAGAAATAAGCATGATCAAGCATAAACTTCATAGCATGATTAAATCAAGATCAAACAACCTAACCCCCTAAATCGAGTTTAACCTTTCTCCAGCCCTACTGTCACTAGAACACGAGAAACTCTCAACAGGCATACATAATTAGAGAATGCACTTCTAATTACTTCACATAGTCTAATAACATAATTAGCACAACTAAAACCTCTAATCACCATGATCAAAAGAACTAGATATACAACTATATCATTAGTAAGCAAGATTGAAGATCAAGAACGCTATAAGAATATAACACTTAATGACTTGCTCTAATTAACATGCATCTAGACCTAAAGTTAATTAGAGCTAGAACAAGCATAATTAGAACAACAAGATGATAATTAGACAAGATCAATACTTCATTAATAAATTGTATATTACTTACAACCATGATCATACCTTCCCTTGATGATACAATTAGACCTCTGGCGCTAGGTAATTAGAGCACCATGCAAGGCCTCTAATCACCTCTATGGATTAGAGAGGCTCTAACGCTAGCCTAGAAACTCGAACCTCTACTCTCCTCTAGTTGTTGTCCCTCTTCTCTACATCCTATCGCCTTAATAATGAATTGGATGCCTCGTCTCGGGGCCTATGGTTGCTATTTATACCCTGGAGAAGACGTGGTAGAAAGGAAACCTCGAACCGACATAAGAAGTCCCCAGGTCGGTCGACTGGGGAGAGGAGGGGTGTCTGGTCGGCCGACCAGGACTCCTTCGCCCGGTTGTTTTCATCTTTTGCGGGGACGTTGCTTGTCACCTAAGAAATACTTGTACGGGGCCTCTCGGACTCTTGGGCTTCTGGAATCTTCGGTATGGGTCGAGATTTGATGGAATCTTCTTGTCTTTGATATAATTGACATCTTTATTATGTAATTATGTCTAATTCCTTGTAACTCTTGACACCTTCCTGAAGTTTCTGGGTAGAAAGCCTTGATTAACACAGAGGGGGGTCATGAATTAACCAAGCCTTTCTTGTTCACCATCTTCAATGAATGTCATCTTAGAGGTCTTTTCTCACTCAATGTAGATCGTTGTGAATTTCGCGAAAATTGGTCAAAAATCTATAAAAATCACATATAGCATATTTCCAAGACAATGTTGCAAAATCCACAATAATTGGTGATAATTGTCAGTAAAAGATATAGTTGACGCTTAGAATCAATGAAAAACTATGTAACAACCCTACTTTTTGTAGCCTAAAAATCACTACTTAAAAATTTCTCCTTACCTAGTGTATGTGCACTGCATATAAATTCACTAAAATTGGCTAATTAAATTAATTCAAGTGTTCACCTTTATGTTGTCAGTAAATTTAACATTTCTAAATGTTATATCTCGTGCAAAGCTTGCATCATCTTTTGGGATTTTATTGCTTCTTTGATTGTGTATAATTCAAAACAAATCGAATTCAAATATCCATTGAATAATTGGAAATCAATTCAGAAATTGGTATCAAAATTGAACAGGCCACTTCGGCCCAAACCCACCCAAAACCAGCCCAACCGGTCATCACCCTCCTCCCCGCCTGGGCCAAAACCATCAGACGGCCCATATTGCTGCGCCGAGCCACTGCTGGGTGGACCACTTCCGCAGGGACGCTGACATGCAGGGCCCGTCGGTAGCTTTCCTCTATCTCCTTCGTCCCGAACCCAATCCCGTCAGGCGAGTCGAGCTCGAGCTCGCACGCGCCGCCCGGCCGACCCAATCCGACCCCCACCTTCTTGCGCTCCAAGCGGAACCGAGGAGAGGGGGAGGACGGAGCCCAACTGCCCATGGCCTCGTGGGGCCCGGGTCACGTACCTTGCGTGACCCTGTCGGGCGCGCGCGAGAGAGAGAGGGGGAGATGGAGCAGAGACATGGTGCCACACCGGGATTCCGCCAACGCCGGGCAAAGCCGCCTCCACACTAACCCTAATCGCGACCCTATAAAGCCTAGAGTACGCCTCCACCCAACCCGAGCCACCATTCGGGGTCGTTCCCCATCCTTAGCCACCGCCAGAGGGACATCGGTGAGAGATAGTCGAGGAGGAGGCATCGACGGCGGAGGAGAAGACTGGAGCGCCGCCGTCCGCGCCGAGGTGTGAAGGCCGTGAGCCCGGAGGAGAGCTGCGCTCCGTCTGCGCCAGGACACCGCCGGAGACCCGAAGCCGAGCCCGACGCTGCCGTCCCCGAAGTAGAAGACGGAGCCGTACCCCGCCGACGAGCCCTGCCTCCTCTGCTACCTCTGCACCACCGGGATCGCCTACTCGCCGCCACGCAACCCACGGTGAGCCGAACACAGTCCCCTCTTCCAACTCCCGCCACGGACCGGACTCTCCGAGTCCCACCTGTCCGTGTGCCGCGCCATGGCCATCCTGGAGCTCCACCATCGCGTGGTGACTCACGGCCATGACGCCGTCGTAAATAGCCCTAGGTAGCGCCGTTGCGCATGACTTGCCTTGCCGGAAGCCGGTCTTGAGACACGCCCTTCTGAACCATCCGAGCCCATGCGCTGCGCGCGCCGTGCGCGTCGTGCACGCCGTGCGCTTCGAGCGCGCCATGTCACACCGTTGCGCACCAAGCCGCGCCACGCGGCCGGAGACACCGCCACCGCGTGAGACGCATCGCCCTGAGTGAACGCCGGCAACCACCAACTCTCATCCGGGCCTTGAACCCCGCCGCGGTCGGGCAACGCCGTGACTGCGAATGCGCTGACAACAAAGGCCGGGTTCGCGCTATGAACACCACCGCGCCACCCCTTGCGCCGCCGCCTTGCAAAACCCAGTAGCCCAGTCCTAACCCAGGACGTCCACAGCTTCTCGGCCGAGCCAACCGCTACCGGCGGCTCCCCGAGTATCGCCGGTGCCAGAGTGGGTCACTGCAGCCGCGCGCGACGCACCGCACGCAGACACGAGGGACGCCGTCGCGCAGCTCCCAACCCATGGGGAACTGGCCTTCGCGCTGAGCCTTGATGACCGCAGGAGGAAGAAAGGCACAACAGCGCGTTGTTGTCACATCGGCGAGCTCCGTCGTGGGCGACTCCTCTACGGCATTTCGTCGAACAAGGGGAGCGCGGGGTGGGAGTCAGAGCAGAGGAGAAGGAGGCGTTGGGGTTCGGCCTGCGTGGTCGGCCTGCTAGCTTCGCGTGGAAGGCAGGCCGAGCTGGGCCGAGTGAGAAAGAAAGGAGGGAGAAGCCCGAACCGGACATTGCAGGCCGAGCGGACCAGGCCGACTTGGGCCATCGGCCGCCGTGCGGGCCGAGTGGGGAAGAGAGGGTCCGAACGGGCCGAGCCCAGAAAGTGTAGGGGGAAACAGGCCGAGTTTCGGCCTGTTAGCCAAGCCCACCCGGTTTTTCACCTTTTTGATTATTTAAACCCGAATTAAACTTCAATAAATCATAATAAATTCATCCCAACTCCGAAAAAGATGAAACCAACTCCTACTCTCATCTAAAATCATTCTCTATCACTGGGACTAAGTCTCGTTGAGTGGTGTTACATTTTAATTGCTCATTTGGTTCATTCTGCTAGAACTTACTCGTAGTTTATTCCCAGAGTCGGAGCACCAGGAGGACGACCCGGAGTACCTGCCTGAGGAGAACACCGACGATCAAGGTCAGCGAACACCCCGCTTCCATACCCATAGACACGCGCAAATGGTAGTACTGCATAGGTGAAAATGATTTTGCTCCGCACTAAGCCAACCCAACTGGACACTTATTTTATTTATGCCATTGTTTTGAACAACTAATACCCAACTTAATAAAATGAACATGATGTGAGTTGGGTGATATTGTGGTGGGATGTGATAACTCTTGGCGTGCATGAAGTGGGATGGATCTGTGTGCGAGATGGTGGTGAGGATGGGATGGTGGGAGTCGGCACCGGAATAATGGGAGAAACTAGAACTCTGCCCTGAGTGGAGTAAGGTGTGTGGTGGTGCGCGGCCCACCGCTGAGGGTGGCAACCGACCCATGGAAGGCTTGCTCTCGCCAGCATAAGGACCGAGTAGGGGTGATAACTCTTGGATATTTCGTGCATACCACGCGACCTCAGGCCCGGTTCTCGATCTTCCCCAATGGTACTCGGACTGCAGGCGTAGGGCGATAGTGTTAGGGAATGATGGTGGGTCTGTGATGCAGCCACACGTTCCCGATAGACTCAACCCGTGGAGGCCCCGGACTACTCGAGCTCACAGTCCTGAGAGTGCGGTGGATAGTATATCCGCACAGTTTTCTAGCTTAGGAAAGCAGAATGATGCCAGGAAGGGGAAATCATTACCGGTGTGGTGGGACAATGGCAGCGGAACACTGCCCTTATCCCATCTCGAGTGGGTACAGTTTTACAAACCTCTGCAGAGTGTAAATCTTTACGTAAAGCCGACGTCCACGGTCAAGGACGGACCAAGGGCAGAACTCACTTCATCTAGCATGGGTTTTCTTCTCCTCTCCCTCGAGTGGTAGGACCCCGGCTGAGGCCATTGAGGATGGGCGGGTGGGAGCTTCCCATGCCGCAGAAATAGTTGTTGTTGAGTGGTGTATGGAAGAGGTGAATGGTGGTGAGGTGACACATGTGTTGGGATAAGTGACGAGAGCAGGACTCGGTCGTGGAACCGACTACCCAGAGAATTCAACTGGTTACACTACTCTCTTTTCTCTTTATGCTTGGCTAGGAAACCAGTCTCCACTTGATTACTAGTTAGGCTTGCTTGGGGTGTTCGGCTAGTGACCTGCACGCTTATCGTGCAGACTCAGGTGACGACGAGCCTGATAACATCGTCACACGGGACGACTGGTACGAGGACTGAGGCTGGAGCTACGCTCAAGAATGCCTGTGGAGGGGTCTACTACGCCGCTGCTACTCTAATCGTAATGCTTGTTCTGTTTGCTTAAATTACCGGCCTACGAGCCGAAGTATCGCCAAGATATGGCATGTAATAAATTAAAATTCGTGGAGTTTGGAACTAATACTATGCTGTGACACTGCATGTGATAGCTTTTATGTGTTCTGGGACTATCGCATGTTGTAAAAGGCTCCGATTACGGCACCGCGGAATTGGGGTTGTTTCAGTTGGTATCAGAGCCATACTTGACCGTGGCACGCAGCCATGGAAACGGAAATGCTAGACTAAAGCCTTGCACATGCACTCTAACTTATTTTGCTTCATACTTCTGTATTTGCAAAATTTCCTCCTATTTACAAAGTGCTGGATCTAACGCGAAAAATTTTCCACACGACAGGTATGGCGGATTGGACAGAAGTTCCGATCGAGGAGAGACACCTCGGCGGAATGGTGGACCTACTGAAGGAAGTTCTTCTGCACTTGGGGGTGCGTCCGAAGAAGCTTCAGTACCGTGCAATGGGCAGAGAGGACTGGGATCCAGTCAGGGTATACCTAGAGATCGGCGAAGAACCCAGAGCAGGAGTGGACTTGCACTTCAGGACGGTTCGATGCGCAGAGGCCGCCCCGTCAGTCTACCAGGCCATCCAGAAGGTGACGATGACAGCTCTTAAACAGATCAGCAGAGACTACCGAGCTCACCTGGAGAACAGCCCTTACCGGTTCTTACCTTAGAACCCGCTGACTACTCAGAGTTCTTAGGCGACGCAAGAGATGGAGGAAGCGCCAGAGCGTGAAGAAGACTCCTGTCTTGAGGTGACTGCTAGATACCTCCTGGAGCAGGACAGCTACCTTCAGAGTCTGGAGAACGACTACTCGCGTTTGGACTGGCACTTCAAAAACACCGTGCATCTATCCAAGAAGCAGGAAGCTGACAACAAGGTGCTGACCAGGGATCGAGAAATGCTGCTGAAGGAATTGATGGAATTTCAGGAAGTGATGAAGCAGAAAATCCAGCAAGAAAGGTACATGAGACTCACCATGCAAGCTCAGATGGATCGCACTGAGAAGCAGGCCAAGGAGTTGGAAGCTAACAACACTTAGATGGGGCAAGCTTTGGTGGACCTGACAGAGAGTACACTGCCGCTCCTGGAAGAGAACCGAAGGTTGAAGAGGAAGATTGCTTATCTGGAGCAGAACAACGCCCACAATGCGGTGAATCTGACCAACTTGCTACGCATGTCTGTGTATTTGCAAGAGAAAGAGGAAAGGATGCTAGCGGCGTGGAGAGCCTCGGACGCCCGCCGCAGGAAAGAACTTTGTGAGATGAGAAGTCAGTTACCTCCAGAATAGCGATCGAAAATCAGAAGAGAGAACTTTGGAGTACCTCGAACACATCTCTGAGTTCGGGCCAGTTTCAGGGATGGCTGGAAGAGGAACCAACTCACTCCAGAGATGGCAAAGGCACTTGAAGTCAGTGACTACCTGTTTTACCCTGGGAGTGCTGGGATTCGGAAGAAGATCGTGGACTTCGACCATGACGAGAGGATCCTGGAAGAACCGGACAGTGACGCAGGAGAGATGCAAGTCTTCCTTGCTCAGTAGTGGATAGCCATGCATTGTCAGTCAGCTATGTGATGAGTCTGTATCTTCATGATTTCATGTTACCAAGTCTGTATTCCATGAGTTGTATCGAACGCTATGTAGGGACCACCATGCTGTACCTGCTACTCGCTAGCACGATCATGTGATGAGTGATTTGGATCTTATCGTGTTTTGTTGGATTTTATGCCTTTTCATGGTTGAATGCTAAGCTTTAAAACCTAAAATTTGCGCGATAACTACGACTAATAATGTCCTCCAAAAATTATTTTTTTTCATACCCACCAATATATATTCTAACTCTAAAGCAAATTTTAAACAGATGTCGCTCCGAAGGTCCAACCGTCTGACAGAGTTGTTCGATAGAGCTGAAAGTGAGAACCAGGCTCCTCGCGGTCGTGGAAGGGGTCATGGTAGAGGCCGTGGAAGAGGTGGAGGTCAAGGAAGGGGGGTCCCTCAGTTGGAGCAACCTAACCCACAACACCAGCAACCAACAGCCTGATCCACAAAACCAACAACCCAACCCACAGCCTCAACAGCCAAACCCCCAGAACCAAAACCAAAACCCATTCCCATTTCCACCACCACCACCCAACCCAGACTTTCCCACACTTGCCCAAGTCTTCGCGAATCAGCAGAACTTCATAACCGCCATGGGAAACTTCCTCGCAGCCCAGCAACAACAGCTTAACAGGGAGGGAATGGTCACCACCAAGGCTCACAGCCTGAGAGCCTAACCCGCAAGATTGAGAGCTTCCTGAAGCTGAGACCACCTTCCTTTGACTACTCTGAGGACCCCCTAGTGGCGGAAGACTGGCTGCTGGAGATAGAAAAGAAGCTGGACCTCACTACCTGCTCTGACGAGGAGTGTGTGGCCCTCGCTACTCACCAGCTTACAGGTTCTGCTAGAGCCTGGTGGGACAGCTTCTGTGAGACGCACAACAACCCGGCACACATTAGCTGGGAGGAGTTCTCGGAGGCCTTCCGTGGTTTCTACGTTCCCAAGGCTATTCTGGTTCAGAAGGCGGCAGAGTTCCGCAGACTCAAGCAGGGGACCATGAAGGTGCAGGAGTACGCGAGCCTGTTCACAAAGATGATGAGATATGCTCCTGACGACACCAACTACGACGAGAAGAGGCAGTACTGGTTCCTGCAGGGCCTGAATCGTGGGATCCGCACTTACGTGGTGCCCAGACCTTCGACTCCCTACGGACCATGATCTCAAAGGCAATTGCGCTGGAGAATGAGCGCGTGGGCTGGGAGAACAGCGACAGCTACAAGAGGAAGCGTGCAATGTCTGAGTCTCGCCAGGGATCTTCTCACAGAGGCGGATCCGCTCAGTCTCAGTCTTCCCGCTCTGCACCACGCTCAACTGGCTACCAGGGCAACCGCAGTTTCGGTAGTCCAACCTACCAGCGGTCCAACATGCCACCACCTGGACCCAGTTCGTGGAGGCCACCTGCACCAGCACAGTCGTCAGGAAGCTCGTTTGTCTTCGCCTGTTACGGATGTGGCAAGACTGGCCACAAGGCAAGCGAGTGCCTGGAGAGGAAGAATGCAGGGCCCTACCAGACTCCAGCAAGGCCGTCTGCGGCTGGAGGTTCCATTCAGCGCCCTCAGACCCGCTCTTCAGCACCACCTATGCGGGATCGCCTGAACAACCTCACTGCTGAGGACGCCTTGGAGGTACCAGACGTTGTGACTGGTGAGTTCTTGGTTAACAGTTCACTTGCTACTGTATTGTTTGACTCTGGTGCTACTAGTTCCCATGTTTCCTCTAAATTTGCAACGCGAGAATCTCTCATATCTGTGGCCCGAAGAAGGCCCATAATTACTAGCTCCCCGCTCGGGGAAATAAGTTGCGCCTGGGTTTGCAAAGCGGTTAGTATCTTGATTGGTGGTTTTGAGTTTAAGGCAGACCTGACAGTGCTACCGTCTAGTGGGATGGACGTAATTCTTGGCATGGATTGGCTGACTAGACACTCGGGGGTGATCATTTGCAAACCACGATTAGTGAAACTAACTCATCCAGGGGGCAGCTTGTGGAGTTTGTACCCGTCAGATCTCCTACTTCTTACCTACACTCCCTCGTTACCAAGTCAGTGGAAGATGTGCCAGTTGTGCGGGAATATCCCGATGTCTTCCCAGAGGAGCTGCCTGGTCTACCACCAGTTCGAGCGATAGAGTTTGCGATCGATCTCATACCAGGAACCGCTCCGATTGCCAAGGCACCGTACAGAATGTCAGGGAAGGAGTACGATGAGCTGAAGAAACAGTTGGATGAGCTGCTTGAGAAGGGTTTCATCAGAGATAGTGTGTCACCATGGGGAGCACCGGTGTTGTTCGTGAAGAAAAAGGATGGAACCATGAGGATGTGCATTGACTATAGGAACTTGATCAGTGTGTAGTGGTCTTCATCGATGACATCTTGATTTTCTCCAAGACCAGGGAGGAGCACGAGCAGCACTTGAGGATCGTGCTAGAGAAGCTTCGTGAGAATCAGTTATACGGAAAGTTCAGCAAGTGTGATTTTTGGCTTGAGAAAGTGGCTTTCCTTGGCCACGTGCTGACAGCTGAGGGAGTGTCTGTTGACCCAGAAAAGGTTGAAGCAGTGTCAAATTGGAAAACGCCTCGCAATGCGACAGAAATCCAAAGCTTCCTAGGGCAAGCAGGATACTATCGGAGATTCATGGAGAACTTCTCCAAAATTGCTAAGCCTATGACAGGATTACTCAAGAACAACACACCATACGAGTGGGATGACAAGTGTGAGGGGAGTTTCCAGCTCCTGAAGGAAAAGTTGACCACGGCCCCAGTACTTACCCTACCTGACCTGCATAAGGACTTCGTGGTGTACTGTGATGCATCCCGGCAAGGTCTGGGATGCGTGCTAATGCAAGACAACAAAGTGGTGTCCTACGCTTCCAGACAGTTGAGAGCTCATGAGGAAAATTACCCGACACATGACTTGGAGCTAGCTGCAGTTGTTCATGCTTTGAAGATCTGGAGGCACTACTTGATGGGAAATAAGTGTAAGATTTACACGGATCACAAGAGCCTGAAGTACATATTCACCCAGACGGAGCTAAACATGAGACAACGGAGATGGCTTGAGTTGATCAAAGACTACGAGCTAGAGATCCATTATCACCCGGGAAAGACAAATGTGGTAGCTGACGCGTTGAGCCGCAAGAGTTACTGCAACCTTCTGACTGGAGAAGAACTGTCCGCTGAGTTATGTGCAGAGATGGAGCAGTTGAGACTTGACTTTGTCAGTACAGAACAACTGAATGAGCTAAGGGTTCACTGCAATCTGGAGGATCAAATCCGTCAGGCCTAGAAAGCTTGCCCAAGTATAGCAGAGCTCAAAGTGGGAATGGAGAAAGGATTGTTGCCCGATTTCAGGAAAGATCAGCTGGGTGCCCTTTGGTTGAAGGGTCGTTTGTGTGTACCTCTGAACAAGGACATTTGTGATTCGATCATGACGGAAGCTCATTGTACCAAGTATTCTATCCGCCCTGGAAGCACAAAGATGTACCAAGACCTGAAAAAGCTGTTCTGGTGGAGAAGGATGAAGCGGGATATAGCAGAGTTCGTTGCCAGATGTGATGTCTGCAACAGAGTAAAGGCAGAAAAACAGAGACCCGCTGGTTTGCTGAAACCTCTCGAGATTCCAATGTGGAAATGGGAGAAGATCACCATGGACTTCATAGTAGGGCTTCCCCGCTCTCCAAAGGGAAACGACTCCATTTGGGTGATTGTCGATCGACTGACCAAATTGGCACATTTCATACCGGTCAAAGCAAACTATAATGCATCGCGGTTAGCAGAACTGTACATCCAAAACATCCTTAGGTTGCATGGAGCTCCAATGAGCATAATTTCCGATCGTGGGCCCCAGTTCACTGCTAGATTTTGGAAAAGCCTGCAACGGGCTTTGGACACAAAGCTAGATTACAGCACAGCCTACCACCCTCAGACCGATGGACAGACAGAACGGGTGAATCAACTCTTGGAGGATCTTTTGAGAGCTTGTGTGTTGACCAACGGACCAAATTGGGAAGACAGTTTGCCCTTTGCTGAGTTTTCCTACAGCAACAGCTACCAGGCAAGCATCGGGATGTCACCTTTTCAAGCATTATATGGCCGCCAGTGCAGAACTCTGTTGATGTGGGAAGAAGCAGGAGAGATACAGTTCTTTGGGCCGGCAATGTTTATGGAAGCAGCTGAGAATGTAGCTAAGGTCAGAGAGAACCTCAGAATTGCTTAGAGCCGTCAGAAGAGCTATGCAGATAAACGCAGAAAAGAGCTTACCTTTGATGAAGGAGAGTATGTGTACTTGAAGGTGTCACCCCTACGAGGTACTAAGAGGTTTCACACCCGAGGCAAGTTAGCACCAAGGTACATCGAACCTTTCAGGATTAAGCAGAAAGTTGGGGATCTTGCTTATGAGCTCAAACTGCCAGAGCACCTTTCAGGAGTGCATCCCGTGTTTCACGTCTCACAGCTTCGCAAGTGTTTAAGGTTGCCGGAGGAGCAAATATCACTGGAGGCAGTGGACTTGCAGGATAACTTGGAATACTTGGAGTATCCAGTACAGATTCTTGATCGAGCAGAAAAGGGTACAAGGAGAACCAGAATTTCGGTATGCAAGGTGTTATGGAGCAATCACTCCGAAAGAGAGGCTACCTGGGAAAAGGAGACGGAACTGCGAGAGATGTATCCTCACCTCTTCAAAAACGAGTAAGTCACCCCTAAATCTCGGGGACGAGATTCTTGTGAGGGGGGGGGGGGGGGAGACTGTAACAACCCTACTTTTTGTAACCTAAAATTCACTACTTAAAAATTTCTCCTTACCTAGTGTATGTGCATTGCATATAAATTCACTAAAATTGGCTAATTAAATTAATTCAAGTGTTCACCTTTATGTTGTCAGTAAATTTAACATTTCTAAATGTTATATCTCGTGCAAAGCTTGCATCATCTTTTGGGATTTTATTGCTTCTTTGATTGTGTATAATTCAAAACAAATCGAATTCAAATATCCATTGAATAATTGGAAATCAATTCAGAAATTGGTATCAAAATTGAACAGGCCACTTCGGCCCAAACCCACCCAAAACCAGCCCAACCGGTCATCACCCTCCTCCCCGCCTGGGCCAAAACCATCAGACGGCCCATACCGCTGCGCCGAGCCACTGCCGGGTGGACCACTTCCGCAGGGACGCTGACATGCGGGGCCCACCGGCAGCTTTCCTCTATCTCCTTCGTCCCGAACCCGATCCCGTCAGGCGAGTCGAGCTCGAGCTCGCACGCGCCGCCTGGTTGACCCAATCCGACCCCCACCTTCTTGCGCTCCAAGCCGAACCGAGGAGAGGGGGAGGACGGAGCCCAACTGCCCATGGCCTCGTGGGGCCCGAGTCACGTACCTTGCGTGACCCTGTCGGGCGCGCGCGAGAGAGAGAGCGGGAGATGGAGCGGAGACATGGCGCCACCGCGGGATTCCGCCAACGCCGGGCAAAGCCGCCTCCACACTAACCCTAATAGCGACCCTATAAAGCCTAGAGTACGCCTCCACCCAACCCGAGCCACCATTCGGGGTCGTTCCCCATCCTTAGCCGCCGCCAGAGGGACATCGGTGAGAGAGAGTCGAGGAGGAGGCATCGACGGCGGAGGAGAAGACCGGAGCGCCGCCGTCCGCACCGAGGTGTGAAGGCCATGAGCCCGGAGGAGAGCTGCGCTCCGTCCGCGCCAGGACACCGCCGGAGACTCAAAGCTGAGCCCGATGCTGCCGTACCCGGAGTCGAAGCCGGAGCCGTACCCTGCCGACGAGCCCTGCCTCCTCTGCTACCTCTACACCACCGGGATCGCCTACTCGCCGCCACGCAACCCACGGTGAGCCGAACACAGTCCCCTCTTCCAACTCCCGCCACGGACCGGACTCTCCGAGTCCCACTTGTCCGTGTGCCGTGCCATGGCCATCCTGGAGCTCCACCATCGCGTGGTGACTCACGGCCATGACGCCGTAGTAGATAGCCCTAGGTAGCGCCGTTGCGCATGACTTGCCTTGCCGGAAGCCGGTCTTGAGCCGCGCCCTTCCGAACCGTCCGAGCCCATGCGCCGTGCGCGTCGTGCACGCCGTGCGCGTCATGCACGCCGTGCGCGTCGAGCGCGCCATGTCACGCCATTGCGCACCAAGCCGCGCCACGCGGCTGGAGACACCGCCACCGCGTGAGACGCATCGCCCTGAGTGAACGCCCGCAACCACCAACTCTCATCCGGGCCTTGAACCCCGCCGCGGTCGGGCAACGCCGTGACTGCGAATGCGCTGACAACAGAGGTCGGGTTCGCGCTATGAACACCGCTGCGCCACCCCTTGCGCCACCGCCTTGCAAAACCCGGTAGCCCAGTCCTAACTCAGGCCATCCACAGCCTCTCGGCCAAGCCAACCGCTACCGGCGGCTCCCCGAGTATTGCCGGTGCCAGAGTGGGTCACCGCAGCCGCGTGCGACGCACCGCACGCAGACACGAGGGACACCGTCGCGCAGCTCCCAACCCATGGGGAACCGGCCTTCGCGCCGAGCCTTAATGACCGCAGGAGGAAGAAAGGCGCAACAGCGCGTTGTTGTCACGTCGGCGAGCTCCGTCGTGGGCGACTCCTCTACGGCATTTCGTCGAACAAGGGGAGCGTGGGGTGGGAGTCGGAGCAGAGGAGAAGGAGGCGTTGGGGTTCAGCCTGCATGGTCGGCCTACTGGCTTCGCGTGGAAGGCGGGCCGAGCTAGGCCGAGTAAGAAAGAAAGGAGGGAGAAGCCCGAACCGGACATTGCAGGCCGAGCGGACCAGGCCGACTTGGGCCATCGGCTGCCCTGCGGCCCAAGTGGGGAAGAGAGGGTCCGAACGGGCTGAGCCCAGAAAGTGCAGGGGGAAACAGGTCGAGTTTCGGCCTGTTAGCCAAGCCCACCCGGTTTTTCACCTTTTTGATTATTTAAACCCGAATTAAACTTCAATAAATCATAATAAATTCATCCCAACTCCGAAAAAGATGAAACCAACTCCTACTCTCATCTAAAATCATTCTCTATCACTGGGACTAAGTCTCGTTGAGTGGTGTTGCATTTTAATTGCTCATTTGGTTCTTTCTGCTAGAACTTACTCGTAGTTTATTCCTAGAGTCGGAGCACCAGGAGGACGATCCGGAGGACCCAGAGTACCTGGCTAAGGAGAATACCGACGATCAAGGTCAGCGAACACCCTGCTTCCATACCCATAGACACGCGCAAATGGTAGTACTGCATAGGTGAAAATGATTTTGCTCCGCACTAAGCCAACCCAACTGGACACTTATTTTATTTATGCCATTGTTTTGAACAACTAATACCCAACTTAATAAAATGAACATGATGTGAGTTGGGTGATATTGTGGTGGGATGTGATAACTCTTGGCGTGCGTGAAGTGGGATGGATCTGTGTGCGAGATGGTGGTGAGGATGGGATGGCGGGAGTCGGCAACGGAATAATGGGAGAGACTAGAACTCTGCCCCGAGTGGAGTGAGGTGTGTGGTGGTGCGCGGCCCACCGCTGAGGGTGGCAACCGACCCATGGAAGGCTTGCTCTCGCCAGTATAAGGACCGAGTAGGGGTGATAACTCTTGGATATTTTGTGCATACCACGCGACCTCAGGCCCGGTTCTCGATTTTCCCCAATGGTACTCGGACTGCAGGCGTAAGGCGATAGTGTTAGGGAATGATGGTGGGTCTGTGATGCAGCCACACGTTCCCGATAGACTCGACCCGTGGAGGCCCCGGACTACTCGAGCTCACAGTCCTGAGAGTGAGGTGGATAGTATATCCGCACAGTTTTCTGGCTCAGGAAAGTAGAATGATGCCAGGAAGGGGAGATCATTACCGGTGTGGTGGGCCAATGGCAGCGGAACACTGCCCTTATCCCATCTCGAGTGGGTACAGTTGTACAAACCTCTGCAGAGTGTAAATCTTTACGTAAAGCCGACGTCCATGGTCAAGGACGGACCAAGGGCAGAACTCACCTCATCTAGCGTGGGTTTTCTTCTCCTCTCCCTCGAGTGGTAGGACCCCGGCTGAGGCCGTTGAGGATGGGCAGGTGGGAGCTTCCCATGCCGCAGAAATAGTTGTTGTTGAGTGGTGTATGGAAGAGGTGAATGGTGGTGAGGTGACGCATGTGTTGGGATAAGTGACGGGAGCGGGACTCGGTCGTGGAACCGACTACCCGGAGAATTCAACTGGTTACACTACTCTCTTTTCTCTTTATGCTTGGCTAGGAAACCAGTCTCCACTTGATTACTAGTTAGGCTTGCTTGGGGTGTTCGGCTAGTGACCTGCACGCTTATCGTGTAGACTCAGGTGACGACGAGCCTGATAACATCGTCATGCGGGACAACTGGTACGAGGACTGAGGCTGGAGCTATGCTCAAGAATGCCTGTGGAGGGGTCTACTACGCCGCTGCTACTCTAATCGTAATGCTTGTTCTGTTTGCTTAAATTACCGGCCTGTGAGCCGAAGTATCGCCAAGATATGGCATGTAATAAATTAAAATTCTTGGAGTTTGGAACTGATACTATGCTGTGACCCTGCATGTGATAGCTTTTATGTGTTCTGGGACAACCGCATGTTGTAAAAGGCTCCGATTCCGGCATCGCGGAATTGGGGTTGTTTCAAACTATGTAAAATGATACAAAATATTCGTTCATAAGCCGCTTCAACAACATCCCCACTCTTAAACCTTGGTTGTCCTTGAGTAAGTCAATAATCTGAGAGCCAATGGACCGGCCTCATTGCTCTCCTGGTGTGATGAGTAATTGTCAACGAGCTCAAGCCCTCCGATGGACTAGAGGTAGATGATGAAGACCTCGATGGACTGAGGCAAAAGCCCTTCAATGGACCAGAGGCAATGCTCGGCGTCGGTCGGCCATGGAAGCTCGGTACACGGAGGGGCAGTTCGGCAACGGTGGTGTAAGCCCTCCGATGGACCGCGAGGCGACTCCGATGGACTGGAGAAGCCGGGTGCCACCGTGGTGCTTCAACCTGAGTGCATGGCGCGAAGGCGTGCGAGGGAGGCTTTGGCGGCTTCGGCTCAAAACCGCCACCCAAGTTCGAATGACTTAGTGGGTTGGACTCCGACTCGCAAAGATAGAAGATTGGGCCAAGACCCGGCCCAAGAAGCCCGTAGAATAAAGTTTTCCGATTTCTAACTTCAAAACCGGGGGAAGCTTTTGGACTACTGGCTACGTGGCGCACATCCAAGCGAGGTGTGGAGAAGAAGAAGATCAAGTCGTCATCGTAGTCGTCCGATTGTATCTTTTCGGTTTGGCCCCCTCTGGGCATTTTTAGACAAAGGGTCTTAGTGTAATTGTGTTGTTTAGGGCCTAGGGTATAAATATACTTGAGAGGCTCCCTTAGAGCTCATCTTGGCAGCCACCATACCCTAGTTTCCCTAACCCTAGCAGCCAAGGTCCAAAGAGAGAAAAGAGAGGAGATTAGCTAGGAGATGAGTGCCTAGTTTAGTCAAATCTCGTCATTAGTGGGAGGATGATGGGCGGTAGGCTCTAGGGAGTCTTGTAAGACTTGATTTCATGATTCAATCCAAGATTACTCCTTGTAAAATCCATGTCTTGAGCAGCTGAACTTCGTCCTCCTTTCCCCCTCCCCGTTCTAGTTCGTTTTTGGTTCCAATCTTTGGATTTTGGTGTGTTTCGGTTTGTCCAAGGTTGGGATCTTTCTTTTGCTGGTATTTTTCCTTGCTATGATGTGGTGAATCTCACTAGCTAAGTGCTAGAATCATTGAACCACGAGCAAGGGCCGTTCTTCCCATTTCTCGGTTTTTCGGAGTCGACTGACCTACCTCACGAGATTTGCAATTCCCATGTATCTCTTGATCTTTTGGAGCTGATCTTTTGGGATTTTCTAGGGAAGGTCCTTAGGATTATCCATGCAAATTTTTGTGAAGCTTCGTTGAGATTGGACCCCGTTTCGATCGATTTTTCAAAAGTGTGTTGAGCTGTTTTTGAGGGCAGATTTCTGCTGAGTTTAATAGGATGGTCTGGAGTAAAATAGGACGGTCTGTAGAGACCGGATAGTCCGGTCTGTAGTGTTTTTGGGCTGTTTTCAACCTCCTCTTAACTTTGTACGGTCTAGGCCTTTTGGGGGGGTTCGGATAGTACGGTCTGTACATTTTTAGGCTGTTTTCTTGGTCTTTTCTCCTTGGTTTCTTTGGTCTTTGGAGTGTTGTTGTTTGCTTCAAACTTGTCTTGTGTCAACCACTGCATCCCCATACTCTTCACTCACTGATCTTAAGTGAGGCACGCTTCGGTGTGTTGAGTGGCTAGTGTGCGACACTTGCAAGCTTTGTAGGTTGTCTTGTGTTGTTTTGGCCAGTTTGTATTCCTAGTTGCCTTTTTGTTTGTGCTTTGTTGTGTTCGCTTGTTTTGTTGCGTGCTTTAGTGTTTTCTCGTTTAGTGTTCCTCAGTGTGTCCTAGGGTTGGTAGCTTGTCTATGCTACGCAACTCTGCACATTAGAGAGGTGTAGTTTTAAGTGGTGTGTCTGTTCGTTTAGGTGTAGTTTGGTTGCTCGCCTTACGTTCGTTTCGTTGGGCGTTAATTCGAGTGCTTCCGCTTTCCACCCGATACGTATCTATTCTGTGGACGGTATCGGGTGTGCATGTGTTTTCGTGAGAGCGCACTTTGGGGGGCTTGAGTTTGAGTTTTTCAAGTGCTCCTATTCACCCTCCCTCTAGTCGCACGTCTCGGTCCTACAAGTGGTATCAGAGCCGGTTAGGTTTCCTATACCTTAACCGGTGAAGAAACCGTAGCGACCATGACTTACTCCGGAAAGATTTCCGTCCTTGGCTCCGATGGCTATCCCTACTGGAAGGGTAGGATGGAGGCGTTCCTTGTTAGCCAGAGTTAGGACATATGGGATGCTACTCAGAGTACGACTTTCATGGTGCTTCCAGTCATTGAGCGTACTAAGCAGGATATTGTGGCTCAGCATAAGGCGAATGCCAAGGCTGTTAACTTTCTCTTTTCCGGGCTTGGTCCCATGGATTATGAGAGAGTAAATGTGATGCTCTGGCATCTCAAGTGCATAATCACTCATCTTACATGAAGCATTCATCTTGAGCATCATGGAAAATCATGTGTGGGTGCATTGGAATCAAGTTCGGTTTATATTACTAAGTGAAAAACCCTGTCATTTCATGTGAGATGCTATGTTATAGTCGTATCTTTGATTCCATTGAGATCTGGGTGAAGTTCATATTGACAAAACTGTAGATACACATGAGATAAACAACTTTGTTAATTGGGGTCTTGTCAGATAATGAGGTTTGGAGGGTGATTAGGGTCACTTAATGACAGTACAGAAAACCAGTTCAAATTGGGGCTGATTTGAAATTCTAAGTTTACTCTGACCTACGGCCACATTCATGCAAAGACCAAATTAGAAAAGTTGTAGATCATGAAGTTTTCAACAATATTGTCAAAAAGCTCCTTGGGTGAAAATGGCTGGAAGGGGGAGTTTTGGAATTTTCAAATAAATGGGGTCTGTGGGTCAAACTAAACTTGAGAGCTAAATTCAAATGAATTTCATATTTATGCACCGAATTTGAAGATGAGCCAATTGACAAAGTTGTAGAACTCAAAGAGTAGAACATTTCATATAATCGGCACTTTTTCAAAATCGGGCTCTAAATAGGTCAAAATTTCGATTTTCAGAGAAGAAAGAAACACATTTTTCTTTTTCTTCTATTTCCTTTCCCCGCGGTCGCTGACAGGTGGGACCGCCTCCGCCGGGCAGCCACCGTGTCCGGGGCGCCGCCCGACACGCGGCCGCCGGCGTACGGTCACGCCGGCGCGCCCACGGATCGCCGACCGCACCCCTCGGCTCTACACTCGCCCGCGTACCCGTCCAGGTGCATCCCCGCCCATTCCTCTCACTCACGCCCTCGCCTCGCTCGCTCTCGCCCGAGCCGCCCGCCATTGCCGCCGGCTTCGAGCTCCCACGCCGGCCGCCTCCGACCCTCCCCGTGCCTCCAGACCCCACCACCGCCTTCGCCTCGCCCGTCCGCCTCTTCTCCGCCCACTCTCGCCGCCGCTCCCGCCCTAGACCGCGAGATCGGCTCGCGACCCCGCCCGACCGCCATTACCGAGCCGAGCTCAAGCTCGAGCTCGCGCCGCCCACTCCGCCGCCTCTCGCGCCCCTAGATCTACTCCACCGCACTCGGCTCACTCCCGCGCACCCGACGCGCCCCTCCTCGTCGCCGCTCGCCCACGCGACGCCCAGATCCTCTCCGCCTCGACGTCTCACGGCGCCGTCCACGCCGCCGACCCTCTTCGGTTCACCGCCGCGCCGCCTCGTCCGCACCCTCCCCGACGCCGAGGCCTACCCCAGGGTGAGCCCCGTGTCCTCGCGCACCCGACGCGCCCCGCGTCGCGGCCCCGGCGAGCCGGAGCTCGCCGGCGCGCGCGCGCGCCGCCGCGCCGTCGCGCGCGGCGGGAGAAGGAAGAAAGGCCGGGGGGGGTTTTGCAAGCTACCCCCCGGAGTATGGTCTATTTACGTTTTAAACCACGCGCTGTTTACTGAGTCTTGGCATTCTTACGTGCTAGCCCCTGGAGTATAGGGTAATTGTGTTCTAGTCCTCGGTTTTACCTTTTTCCATTTCTTTTTCCTATATTCGGCTGAAACTTTGGAAATTCATATAAAATCGAATAAAAATCGTAAAAAGGAAAACTCAGTTGCGTTGTACTCCTAGTAAATAGATCTACACAGCAGGTATGATGTGGGGATGTGCATGTACGGTTATACCCCTGTTTTTAAAGATGCATGATAAATCAATGAAAAATAGGAAACATGGCCTAGATGGAATTCGAAAATGACGAAACTTGGTCAGTAGCCTTCTTAGGGTGTTTTGATACTGTGGAAATTTCTGGTAACTCAATACCTTACTGTTCATGCATGGTTTTACCATTTTATATGTACTTTATGCATTATTTGATAACTTGAAAATAGGGTCCATGCAAAATATGTGAAATGAGGCTCACTAGTATTTTTCTCAGGTTCTATATATCTTGTGAACACCACTGGAAAAATATGAGCCCCTGCATGTATAGTTTTGATGGTGATTTGAAAATGACAAATCTTGACTTGGAGAACTTGATAAATGGAAAAATGGGTCCTAATGTGCAAGATAAATTCTACCAAAATTCTAGTAGCATGTGGGGGTACTGTAGAATCCAGAAAGTATATGCTTGGAAGCTATTCTCACCGTTTATATGTACATCTTAACTCGCACTAGTTTTATATATGGGGAATAGACGTCCTGTCAAAACTTGGGAGTTTTAGCTTGTAAATTTTTGTACATGCAGTTCATACTAAGGATAGCTCACTGGTAAAATTTCACCTTCAGAAACTTTTCCAGTAATTTATGAAAATTCTGATAAGGTATAGGGCCGAGAAATTGCTGGAATTTTAATAAAATAATTATAACTCCGATTGAGCTGAACTTTTGACAGTAGCTTTGAGTATGAAGTGTATGCTTGTCATAAAAGTTTGGTACCATTTAAGTTAGTGGAACTACTAGAACTCAGAGGCATGGTTTTATTCACAAATTAACACAATTCACCCTACGCACATACATGTACAGTGATTCATCTACTGCATACGTATCATTTCTCATAAAGTATTTGCTGCACATTAACATGGGCATTTCATCGACAACAAGTGCATACATTTGCATCCGTATGCACTCATGCCTGCACCTTTCATGCATATAGATCCCGCGAACGAGGAGCTGCCACCGGATCAACCGCTGATTGAGGAGCCTGAGGACGAGCCCGAAGACCCGCACGCGACTGCTGATCACACCGCCGCGGAAGCACCCACTAACTCGAGCGGAGAAGGTAGGCAGGACCATACTACCCAGCTAATATAATAATGCTTGTGAATTACGCATATGCATTAGGAGTTGAATGAAAACAATTGCATTAGACATCCCGGCCGCCCTGGCCCTAGATCCTATAAATAGGGTTCGTAGGACGAGTATGCCTAGAAATGCTAGGTACGAGTAGACATGAGTGAGCACTGTCACTCGTCGCGTAGGTGATATTTCAAAACCTCAGAAATACTACTATGATGCAATTTATGGTTATTTATGTTGATATTAAATTGAGACGGGGCGGAGCGTACATTTACTTTCGTGGTGTGCGTTGTTGTTCTCCGGCTCCGCCCCTGTCGCATAAGGCCCGTTCGCTGTTCGCCTGCTGATTGACACAACATGGCTAAGAGTGCTTATCCGGGTCGTGGGACCGGTGAAAGTCTTACCGGCCCCGTCCTACTATTCCTGGTGCTGCCCATCCACTGATAGGGGGCCGATGGACTTGGGAGGTGCTTGGAAGTCGAGGGAGGGCTGACCCTACACACAGTGGTATCGCTCCTGAGACGGCTACTCCCAAGGGTTAGGTGGGGGCGCTGTGAATCGTGGGACGGGACAGGTGGAGATGGGGGATATATGTGTGGAACGCGATGGCTAGTAAGCATATATCACTTGGCATTTTTAGTTATTCCCGGGAATTAAAAATCGATTCGAATCGCTGATGCTCACCAGGTGTGAGAGTGTCAAATGTCGCACACGGGCAACGTAGTAACAATCCAAATTACTATGCCAATGTACATGTTTTCAAATACTACATGTTTGGTGTACATGATGGATTTCTTACATGCAACTGATGATGGATTACTCTCATGCAAGTTTTTATGATTTACTTTTCTGCAAAGAGTTACCCTGTTATCAGGATCTGTTCTTAATACGATGAAGGATAGCAGCTGTCAAATCCTGCTGTCATCAAATTTACACTTTGATGAAATAAAATCAATGGCTAAGGACAAACAATGATTAGTAAGCTATGCATCGCGTCAGCCGTAAGCCATATCCATTAAGTCCTATTGAGTAATTAGTACTCAGGGTTTGCCCCCATTTTTGGCTCACAGGTATGGAGTTTCTGATGTGTCCCTGCATTGGAGGGGGCACATGCGTGCAACACGATTAGAAGATGACGTTGTGGCAACAGGACAACATCAGTGGGCATGATGTTGTCTCTCTTTTGCACATTCCGCTGCATGACCTGAACTATGAACTATCTATATCTTCCGCTGAAAGACATTTAAGAACTTATGTTATCCTATGACTATGTTGGATTTGAAACTTTGATTTGAACTGGTCTGTAAACTAATTCTATTATCTATCTACATTCAACTGCCTGTGATGATGTAATGGTTGTGACTCCGTCGAGGGTCAATGCGTATGATGTCGGTTTCTCTGGGATTGGTGTTATCGAGGGCCGAAGGCCACTCGACGGACTACCGGGTTTAGTCCAGCTTAAGTGTACTGCAAGCCAAAGGTGGCAGGTGCGCTTAATCTGGGTTAAGCAGGGCGGTTCCGCCACAGCAAGTCACCTTAAGACTGCTCGTGAGATATGGTCACTACTTAGTGCGCACCATGAGGGTACTGCGACAATTAAGGCTAGGCTTGTGGAGACTTACCGGCACGAATATGAGAATTTCATCCAGAAGCCGGGAGAGTCAGTAGACGACTTGTTTGGTCGCTTTCAGTCGATCATCGACAAGTTGCGTGTCAACTCTGCCCCCGCTGCCCTCCCATATACTGATCATCAGCAGGCTGTCAAGTTGTTGTATGCTTTGGACAAAAAAATATGGGAGATCAAGGTGAACTCAATCATTGAGTCGGCAGGGTATGATATGATTGGAGTAGAGGCGCTCTTTCGTAAGCTCAAGGCCACCGAGGTAGATTACAAGATGAAGGATTCCCTCGCTTGTACAGGTTCTAAGAGTCTGGCCTTGGCTACCCCCTCTAGTGAGTCTGTCACTAACCCCCTGTTACACAACTTCTCATTTTCTGCTTTGATGTCTGTGACAGAGGAGCAGTTGGCGTCGCTTGGGGATGAGGAGCTATGTCTGGTGTCTAGTCGCTTTCAGCGCGCCTATGACAACCGGATGAGCAAAAAGAGAGGCGAGCGGCCCAAATGCTTCGAGTGCAGAGAGGTCGGCCACTTCATCGCTGAGTGCCCCAACAAGAACGACTACTACAAGAAGGGCAAGAGCTATTCCCGTGACTCCGACAAGTACCACTCCGGCAAGCCCAGCTTTGACAAGCATCGTTCCAGCAAGCACGGCTTCGGCAAGCATCCTTTCAGCAAGAAGAACTTCCGGAAGGCTTTCAAGAGCTACCAGAAGGACAACCGGAAGTGGGACAAGGCCTTCTTCGCTGAGATCGGGTTCTGCAGTAGCGGATCTTCTTCCTTTTCATCCTCGTCGAGCTCAAGCGATGAGGAGATCACGTACAGGAAGGACAAGAGGAATGATGAAGGAGGTCCAGGTGGCTTGTGCTTCGTCTCCACCAAGTCTAGGCGCAAGAACAGGGACAAGAGGAGCTCGGTCTGCTCCATGGCGCTTGAGGACAAAGAGAACGAGGATGACGGTAGCAACTCTTCTTCAGATGATGAGGTAACTCCTAAGCAAGCCGAAATCCTTGAGATGCTAGAGCAGAACAGCCGTGAGTTGAAAGCCCAGGATAAGATGCTGGAGAAGGCAGCTAAGAAGCTGCAGAAGTTGAAAGCCCAACTTGCTGAGGCTTTAGAGGAGAATGAGAGGTTGAAGAGTGTGAGACCCCAACCCAGTGAGATTGAGTGCCCTACCTGCGAGTCTTTCATGACGGAGCTTAGTGACTAGAGAGATAGGTATGCCAAGTGGGTAGAGGAGATAGATGAGCTGAAGGTTGAGCTAGGCAAACTCCAGTCCAAACTGGATGAGCCTACTTTGAGTGGAGAGTTTGAGTGTGAGTCTTGCCCCTGTTTAGCTAGAGAGCTAGCTGTGCTAAAGGATAAGTTTGAGGGGCAGCTCATGGAGCTTGAGGAGCTTAGGACTAGACCTGCGCTTTTGGGTGCGTGTATGGTCTGTCCTACCTTGAGAGGTGAGTTAGAACAGTTGAGAGCTAACCTTGAGGTGCTTTCAGCACCTACTGACACTTGTAAGAACTGCCTAACCCTTAGGATGCAGCTGGTGGATAGGGATGCCACCATTAGGAAGTTGGAGAAAGCTACTGTTGTTCCCTCCTTAGACTGTGACACCTGTGCTGCCTAGACTATGGTTCTGGTGGATCTGAGGGAAGAGATGTTGTCTTTGCAAAATGACAACAACAGGTTGAGAGAGGTGCTAAGTTGGGTATATGCTAGGCAACCCCAACTAGAGATGATCATGGAGAGCACCAAGAGAGCCGAGGGTGAGACGAGTGGTGTTGGGTTTGGAGAGTGCAGCACTTCGGGAGAGAAGAGTGCCCTAGTTAAGATCAAGACTGCACCTACCAAGCCAGGTGAGACTGTTGATGGGGTTTACCATGATCCACCCAAGGCTGCCCCAAAGAAGCAGTACTGGACACCCAAGCCTTCCAAGACTAAGCTAGACAAGATTGTTGAGGAAGAGCTTAAGCCCAAGGGCAAGGAGCCAGTCCAGCAGCCTAAGGCACCCAAGGCCACACCACCTAAGCCCAAGTCCCAGCCTAACCCAGTTCCTAGGAGGCCTGTCTACCAATGTGAGTTTTGCCAGCGGAATGGCCACCTAGAGAAGTTTTGCTTCAGGAGAAAGTGGGCTGAGAGGCAGGAGAGAGCTTGGGGGAACCAGGATCAGTTCTACCAGGGTGGTAGGCAAGATCCTCCCCACCGCGGTGAGAGGAAAGACCGCTTTGCTGGTGGTGAGAGAGGAGGCGACTTTCAGGCCCGTGCTCCTGGTGGTGAGAGACGCTCTGTTGGTCGAGCTCCTAGTCGTTTTCAGTGCGGCTATGGACCTTGTGACCGAAGCTTTGAGAGAGCTTTCGAGGGTTCACGCTTTGGAGGTCGTGGTTACCCTGATCGACGTGATGGTTTTGTTGATTGTGCTTATCCTACTTTTGAGCAGATGGCTCAGTACTGGTACAGCAGTTTTGGTACTAACCCCAATGCCGGACCGTTTGCTCACCATCGCTTTACTTGACTTTGCAGGATCGAGGCATGGAGGACGTGTGGATCATGGACTCCGGTTGCTCTAGGCACATGACAGGGCACCACAAGTGGTTCTCCAGCCTCAACCCCGTGAGCACCAAGGAGTACAATGCTGGGTGTTGGTTCTGTTTCGCTTTCTTCTAAGCTTTCCCTAAGAGAAGTTGCTTTTGTCCGGAATATGGGGTTCAATTTGGTCTCTGTTTCGCAACTTCTCGATGAAGAATTGAGGTTCGTTTTGGTGCGTGCTATGTTCTTGATGCTGAGGAGACCCTTGTTTGCTCTTTGTTGCCTTTTGGTCAGGTTTTTAGGGTCGACCTCACATCTGTTTCTGGCCCTGCTCACTGTTTGGTTGCTAGTCCTTCTGTTGATATTTGGAAGTGGCATAGGAGGCTTGGTCACTTGAGCTTTGATCTGCTAGTCAGGTTGAGTTCAATGGGCCTAATCCGAGGATTGCGCAAGTTGAGAGCTGAGAAGGACTTTATATGCCATCCCTGTCGTCATGGCAACATGGTTGCCGCTTCTCACATTCCTGTGTCTCAGGTTATGACCTCCTATCCTGGTGAGTTACTCCATATAGATATAGTAGGTCCCGCTCTGGCAGCGTCGGTCAGTGGGAAGTGGTACGTGCTTGTCGTTGTAGACGACTTTTCGCGATTCTCGTGGGTATTTTTCATAGAGTTTAAGGATGAGGCGTTTGGTTTTGTTCAGGATCTGGTACTGAGGTTGAGAAATGAGAGTCATAAGGCCACGAGGGCTATCCGTAGTGACAATGGCGGAGAATTCAGAAACTTTCGGTTCGAAAACTTCTGTCGTGATCTAGGTCTTGAGCACCAGTTTTCTTCTCTATATACCCCACCACAGAACGGTGTTGTGGAACGCAAGAACCGCACACTTGTTGAGATGGCATAGACGATGCTCGATGAACATAGGACTCCGAGGCGCTTTTGGGCTGAGGCAGTGAATACAGCTTGTTACATTGCGAACCGGATCTTCTTGTGAGATTTCCTTGGGAAGACCTCGTATGAACTTCGGTTTGGTAGGCAGCCCAGCGTCAAGCATTTACGAGCGTTTGGCTGCAGGTGCTTTGTGCTTGAGAAGGCGGGGCATCTGGACAAGTTTGAGTCTCGTTGTTTGGATGAGATTTTTCTGGGGTATGCTTCTAGTTCTATGGCTTTTCATGTGTGGATTTTGGAGGCCAAGTAAGTTGTTGAGACTTGTGAGGTATCCTTTGATGAAACTATGCCCTGCACAACCCCTGCCTTTGAGCTTTCAGGTGATGATGAAGAAGGCACCCCCATCTTTGAGGATGAGGAAGGTGCGGTTGATGATGGTGATGCAGGAGCCACTGCACCGGCTGCAGCTCCTGCCCCCTCTGCTATGAGCTCAGATGATGAAGGAGGACCCTTGCCCACGGCTTCCTCCTCACTCCCCCGACAGCAAGCTCATGCAGAGGCTGGCCCCGCTGAGGACGCAGGGGAGGTGACCTCTGAGATTATTCCATCTCGGCAGGTCCAGCGGGATCACCCTCCTCACAGGATGATTGGAGACATTCACCAGCGTGTCACATGCTCTTCGGTTAACTCTCTAGCCTTTTTCTCCCACTCTGCTTATGTTGCTTCTTTTGAGCCCCGAGATGTGTCACATGCATTATTTGATCCTAACTGGGTGAACGCCATGCATGAGGAGTTGGAGAACTTTGAGAGAAACCATGTCTGGGATTTAGTTGAGCCTCCACCAAACTGTCGCCCTATAGGTACCAAGTGGGTTTTCAAGAACAAACAGGGTGAGGATGGGATGGTTGTGAGGAACAAAGCGAGATTGGTAGCCTAGGGTTTCTGTTAGAAGGAGGGAATAGATTATAAGGAGACCTTTGCCCCTGTAGCTCGTTTGGAAGCCATTAGGATTTTGCTTGCCTTTGCGGCCTCTAAAGGCTTCACAGCAAATGGATGTCAAGTCTGCTTTCCTGAATGGGTTCATAGAGGAGGAGGTATATGTGAGACAACCTCCTGGCTTTGAGAGTGCTAGATTTCCAGACCGGGTGTATAAGTTGAGGAAAGCCCTTTATGGTCTGAAGCAAGCTCCTAGAGCTTGGTATGCTAGGTTGAAGAGTTTCATGCTCAAGTCTGGGTTTGTGATGGGTTCAGTAGACAAGACCTTGTTTTTATTG
The DNA here is from genome assembly GCA_022530915.1 of Paspalum notatum. Taxonomy (NCBI): domain Eukaryota; kingdom Viridiplantae; phylum Streptophyta; class Magnoliopsida; order Poales; family Poaceae; genus Paspalum; species Paspalum notatum. The sequence goes on from CM039686.1 coordinate 20,955,081, forward strand.
AGTCGTGGAGGTGACACCTTGATAGTTCAGATATATGTTGATGACATAATCTTTGGTGGTTCATCTCACGCTTTGGTGTCTAATTTTGTTGAACAGATGAGCAGGAAATTTGAGATGAGTCTTATGGGTGAGCTCCAGTTCTTCCTTAGGCTGTAGATCAAGCAAGGCCTTGAGAGTACCTTCGTCCATCAAGCCAAGTACACAAGGGACATACTCAAGAAGTTTAACATGGGTGACTCTAAACCCATAACAACTCCTATGAGTACAAACACGGCGCTTGATGCGGATGAAGATGGGAAGGCGGTGGACCAAAAGGAATTTCGAGGGATGGTCGGCTCACTTCTGTACCTGACGGCGACCAGGCCGGACATTCAGTTCGCAGTCTGCCTTTGTGCACGCTACCAGGCTTCTCTTAGGACTTCTCACCGTCAAGCGGTGAAGCGCATTTTCAGGTATCTGAAATTCACTCCTGAGCTTGGTCTTTGGTATTCCTCGGGTTGTTCTTTTTCTCTTAGAGGGTTTTCAGATGCTGACCATGCTGGCTGCCGGATTGATCGCAAGTCAACCTCCAGCACATGCCAACTCTTAGGAACCTCTCTTGTCTCTTGGTCCTCCTGCAAGCAAGCTAGTGTAGCTCTTTCCACCACTGAAGCAGAATATGTTGCTACTGCTAGTTGCTGCTCCCAGCTTTTATGGATGAAAGCCACCCTTAGTGATTTTAGCCTTAGGTTTGGTAGATCTCTCTGCTAGTTGACTCTACTTCTGCTATTTCTGTAGCTAAGAACCCCGTCTTGCACTCTAGAACCAAACACATAGACGTGAGATTTTACTTTTTGAGAGATCACTATGAGAAGGGGGACATAGACTTGATCCATGTAGTATCTGCAAACCAGTTGGCCGATATCTTTACTAAGCCCCTAGAGTTTGACGCTTTTACGCGTTTGAGAGGTGAGCTTGGAGTGTGCTGTCCCTTTTAGTTAGGGATAGTGTGCTATTTCTTTTAGTAAGGAATAGCTTCTGTAGTTTAGATTTTGCTTTTATTTTGTTTTTATTTCTCTTTGGTTCTTTTGCATATTGTAACATATCATGCATTACACTTTATCATATACATTTTTACTTCACTAGCACTAGAGCTCTTTTGGAATGATGAGTTAGTATTTGCTTGTGCTAGATTGTACAGATGATTGCTTGATCATGGTTGGCTAAGCTCTCTTGAGTCTGTTGAATGCTAATTGTGAGCTAAGTCATTTTATTCTTTGCAAATCAAAAACCATGATCACCACTTGATTTGGCTACCTAGCATGTGTAGGAATGTTGAATGCTATGCTATCTTTTCATACCTGGATATGCTAGTTGTATGCCTTTGCTAAGTTAATGCCTAAGCTTTTATGACACCTTGCTTAAATTTAAATCTAAATCAAAATGCTTAGAAGTAGTGTCTTATGTGCTAAATTGAGAAAGATTCAGGTGGGTTTGCTTATCACACTGATCTAGTTTGAGACTGCTTGTCAATGCACTTTGACATGAATTTGGACTAGGCTGTGTATGACCAAAACCTTGTCTTAAGCTTTTGATGGTTCTTTGAGCCTAGGCTTGGCATTGGTTGGTAAGAAGTGGCAAAAAACAAGTAAATAACCCCTAGCACAAAAAGAACTTGCTTATGGATACAAATGTTTAAATCTAAAATTTGTAAGTTTCTAAAATGCTTATGGCTAGTTGTATATACTTTGGTTGAGAATAGCACACCTTGTATGCATTGCTAGCATCATGCTGTTCATGCCTATTTTGCTATTCATATTGGTGATGCTTTCTCTTAAACTACCCTGAAAAACATGCTAGCTCTTAAACTCACTTGCTCTGTATGCTAGAACTTGTATTTACTAGCTTTCCATCCCTTCTGAGCTCTTTAAGTTACACTCCTTGCACATCATGACATATTTTGAGGGGGAGTTGCTTAGTTCAGGGGGAGTCCTAAGAACCCTTGATGTGTCTATTGTTAACAAGGGAGAGAGATTTTGGAGATTGGATACAGGGGGAGACTTCGGGAGAGATTTAGTTGAGGGGAAGATTTGCATTCATTTTGCATTTATGAGGATGCATTTCAGGGGGAGTTGAGCTTTTAGCATGCTCTTTGCATCGGTGCGTTGAGCCTTTTGCCTCTGTCTTGAGGAGCCAACGCTTTGTTTTCTTTTGTTGTCATTGTGCCCTGTTTCTTTGCTTGTATATGCTTCTTGGGCATTTTAAGCAACTTTCTCTTTCCTTTCTTTTTCGGTTTTACGCTTTTCTTTTGTCATTGTTCTATTTCAAGTTACAGGTTAGAGAGGTGTTGACAATGCACTCATCAAGGGGGAGATTGAGAGCCGGCCTCATTGCTCTCCTGGTGTGATGAGTGATTGTCAACGAGCTCAAGCCCTCCGATGGACTGGAGGTAGATGATGAAGACCTCGATGGACTGAGGCAAAAGCCCTTCAATGGACCGGAGGCAATGCTCGGCGTCGGTCGGCCATGGAAGCTCGGTACACGGAGGGGCGGTTCGGCAACGGTGGTGTAAGCCCTCCGATGGACCACGAGGCGACTCCGATGGACTGGAGAAGCCGGGTGCCACCGTGGTGCTTCAACCTGAGTGCATGGCGCGAAGGCGTGCGAGGGAGGCTTTGGCGGCTTCGGCTCAAAACCGCCACCCAAGTTCGAATGACTTAGTGGGTTGGACTCCGACTCGCCAAGATAGAAGATTGGACCAAGACCCGGACCAAAAAGCCCGCAGAATAAAGTTTTCCGGTTTCTAACTTCAAAACCGGGGGAAGCTTCTGGACTACTGGCTACGTGGCGCACATCCAAGCGAGGCGTGGAGAAGAAGAAGATCAAGTCGTCATCGTAGTCGTCCGATTGTATCTTTTCAGTTTGGCCCCCTCCGGTCATTTTTAGACTAGGGGTCTTAGTGTAATTGTGTTGTTTAGGACCTAGGGTATAAATAGACTTGAGAGGCTCCCTTGGAGCTCATCTTGGCAGCCACCATACCCTAGTTTCCCTAATCCTAGCAGCCAAGGTCCAAAGAGAGAAAAGAGAGGAGATTAGCTAGGAGATGAGTGCCTAGTTTAGTCAAATCTCGTCATTAGTGGGAGGATGATGGGAAGTAGGCTCTAGGGAGTTTTGTAAGACTTGATTTTATGATTCAATCCAAGATTACTCCTTGTGAAATCCATGTTTTGAGCAGCTCAATTTCGTCCTCCTTTCCCCCTCCTCGTTCTAGTTTGTTTTTTGTTCCAATCTTTGGATTTTGGTGTGTTTCGGTTTGTCCAAGGTTGGAATCTTTCTTTTGCTGGTATTTTTCCTTCCTATGATGTGGTGAATCTCACTAGCCAAGTGCTAGAATCATTGAACCACGAGCAAGGGCCGTTCTTCCCATTTCTCGGTTTTTCAGAGTCAACTCACCTACCTCACGAGATTTGCAATTCCCGTGTATCTCTTGATCTTTTGGAGCTGATATTTTTGGATTTGCTAGGGAAGGTCCTTAGGATTATCCATGCAAATTTTCGTGAAGTTTCGTTGAGATTTGACCCCGTTTCGATCGATTTTTCAAAAGTGTGTCGAGCTGTTTTTGAGTGCAGATTTCTGCTGAGTTTAATATGATGGTCTGAAGTAAAATAGGACGGTCTGTAGAGACCAGATAGTCCGGTCTGTAGTGTTTCTGGGCTGTTTTCAACCTCCTCTTAACTTAGTATGGTCTAGGCCTTTTGGGAGGGTTTGGATAGTACGGTCTGTACATTTTTAGACTGTTTTCTTGTGTTAGTTCCTACTCTTCCTTCTTGGTCTTTTCTCCTTGGTTTCTTTGGTCTTTGGAGTATTGTTGTTTGCTTCAAACTTGTGTTGTGTCAACCACTGCATGCCCATACTCTTCACTCACTGATCTTAAGTGAGGCACGCTTCGGTGTGTTGATTGGCTAGTGTGCGACACTTGCAAGCTTTGTAGCTTGTTTTGTGTTGTTTTGGTCAGTTTGTGTTCCTAGTTGCCTTTTTGTTTGTGCCTTGTTGTGTTCGCTTGTTTTGTTGCGTGCTTTAGTGTTTTCTCGTTTAGTGTTCCTCAGTGTGTCCTAGGGTTGGTAGCTTGTCTATGCTACGCAACTCTGCACATTAGAGAGGTGTAGTTTTAAGTGGTGTGTCTGTTCGTTTAGGTGTAGTTTGTTTGCTCATCTTACGTCCGTTTCGTTGGACGTTAATTCGAGTGCTTCTGCTTTTCACCCGATACGTATCTGTACTGTGGATGGTATCGGGTGTCCGTGTGTTTTCGTGAGATCGCACTTTGGAGGGCTTGAGTTTGAGTTTTTCAAATGCTCCTATTCACCCCCCTCTAGTCGCACATCTCGGTCCTACAGAATCAGCGTTACCCTACATTAACTTTTTCATACTTTAATCTTAATCAATCAAACTAACAGACTCTCTCAAAATTTTAGTGTGCACCAGCAAATCATGAAAAAAATATATTCAGGTAAGCTCATCCCACAATAAAAGAATTAGCAAGAGTTCAAATTTATCAATGACACATCTCCTTATTTTAGCAATTTGTTTTTAAAAAAGATAATCAAACATTTAGAGAAAAATTCTTGCAAAGCCAAGGAACACACTCATCTCTCCAATCTCTCAATATCTAAATGATATTCAATAAACAGATATATTTATATATACACATATATTCTACCCTAGGTACATTTCCTTTATTTTATTTTAATTTAATACATTTTGCAATTTGATTTCATCTACTGCCTGATCTATCAGCTTGGAGTATTTTTGTTTTTAGTTGATCTTCATACAATACCATTTCTAAACTGCCATCCTTTTCGTGATCAAAGATTCTTCCTCCAGTATTCATAGTATCTGCCTGGTCTATAAACTTATTTATGTATTTTCAGTCATTCATAGTTTCACTACCTATCTTATGTGATCTGAACCCACTCAAATGAAAAAAATAGCTTGGCCACAAAATACTTCAAATACTGATTTTTCATCAATCCGCTTGTTTTTCTGAGTTCTTGTTCCCACGAATCTGATGTGAACATCCATTTGATGCCTAATATTATAACGTTATCGAATCTGCCCTATGCTCAAATCCTTTCACCTATTTTATCGTTCTGTAAGACAGTGCTTAGCATTTCTGTTTTTCCGTCTTGCTTTCAACTATCTTTTTATCAACATATTCTTTTCAGCAAATCCTTTCACTTGCTGTCCTTCCACAGATCGTAACAGTAAAACAAACCCGTCCGAGGATGATTCCGAGCCATCAGCTCCTTTTACTTCACCTGCAAGGTATCTATTGTATCTCCACGCTCATCTTTTCAACAGATTCTTGTCATACGTTACGTTCGTTTTTTTGTTCCCTTGTAATGATTCTGTCATTATTTTCCTGCCACTATAAGTTAATTCATTCACCTGACCGCATAACTTTTTCACCCCCAATTATCTTTTCCATATATACATTCCCCACCATGTATCTCAGTTACATAGTGTTCTATTCATCATATTTGTTACATTTTTTCTAGTAACATTAATCTTTTCATTCTCCACTCATCTTGACTTCTATACTACTTATCCCTTATTTTATCTAATTCTTCCAGGATGAATTCTGGTCAGTGTCTGGTTGATAGGATGCCCGTTAACCCTAAAAAGATGGTCTTTATGAGCACACAAGAGATGTTAGTTGCTGTTAACCATTGATCAATCTGTTTTATCTATTTAATTTCAGCGATGCCCGTTTCTCTAACGTTTTCTTTATTCAATACAAAGTTTCGAGGTACCTCTCCAACCTGACCATGAATCACATAATTATTCACGTCGGAATAGACCTAACTCCGATGACGGACCAAGTGATAGTGATTTTGTCAACCCCCCTGTTGCCTGTGGTTCCAAACGATTACGCCCCTCCCGTCGTCCTCCTACTAAAAGGAAGCATGCTCCGAGGACCGAAACACGTCGTGTCAATCAGGTTGCCCTATTGTCCAGGCTTACGCGTACCAAATTTACTTTCTTGTTTCCTCTCTTTCCATATAATTGAAAAATATGTGCTACTACTTTGTGGGTCGGCCAGCAATTCATATTTGGAGAAACAGCATCCTGCTAATTTGAGTCTGTTATATCAACTACAGTTTGAAAGTCTGATCTTGAACTATTTTGTGGTTTTACCTAGCTATGATCTTAACTATTCATTGGAAAAAGTAGTGAAATACTTGCGTTTTTTAAAACTTCCTAGTTTGGTCTGCACTCATCAGTACATCCATGTTTGATGCCTATTTGCAAATTTTCAACTTAACAAGTTTAGTTGTGCTCACAGCGTTTTTTACTCATACTAATGCAATATATTCACCCCCTTTCCTTAGTTGCAGCCCTTGTAGCGCTTGGTTTCGGTCCTTTCCTTACTATGCTCACAGACGCTGTTGAGAGCAGAAATCTATTACCATGGTTGTTGGACAAGATAAATCCTAATGATTTGGTACTCAGGATCGGTCCTGGAAAGAACATTTCTGCTACCCCCAGCATCACTAGTATGGTACTAGGTATTCCTCATGGTGGAACAAACCTCAAATTATACACAACTGATGAGGGTCGCCAGTTTAAAAAGGATCTTATTAAGGATCTAGGTCAGGAGTGCTTGCTCGATGGTGATGATATCCACATCTCTAATTTGCAAGAAGAGATACTTAAGGGCAATGTAGATGAACTTTTTTCAGATGCTTCTTCATGATCGTGTTCAACCGCTATCTATTCCCTACTACCACATACGATTTTGATTATAGTGACATAATCAAATCGAAGCATCCGGAGGATTTTGGTAAGATAAATTGGTCCAAGGAGGTCTTCAATAACCTCCAGTTTGCTATTCGAAGGTGGCATTACCGTGACAGGACACAACGCACACAAACAATTTATGGATGCTCTATTTTCCTCATAGTAAGCCACTTTAGTTCATTCTCGATTCAATACTTCATTACTCATCACTTGACATTTCTCATTCCTCATTTATTCATACACATATTGCAGCTTTTTACAGTATTTATTCATTCTACCTTATGCCTTGTTATCATTGACCTGCTTGTACATACCAAAGTTTTATTATTTATTCCTTCACCCTTCATGTCATAATATACTTCCTTTCATGTATATCCTTGTTTGGCATATAATCATTTCATTTTTTCGCAGGTCCTTTATCTTGACTACCTTCACCACACGCGGTCACCTCCAGATTGGCTATCCACGCCCCATATTAGATTCTACAACAAAGCTACAATCGAGGGATTAACTATTGTTGATAGGATCCTTCATGAAGATGGCTCTGAGGAGTATGGGTTCCTACCGGTTAGGCATCCTACCACTCATTTTTGTTATTTCCTTATTTTCTCTTCTTACATTTAACTTTCTCTATTGTGTGTGCATCGTCTTATTTGCAGTTCAAGAGCACTTCTAGCACCTGCTATGCAGCTTCTGCTCTTCACCACCAATGGGATGATCCTTCACATTTCGATCAACAATAAATACCTAAAGTTCAAATGCCCCGCTTGCGTGATTTGTTGTCACGGCCCCTTGGTTGTCTTAATGCTCCAACTACTCATATTGTCGAGGGTCTTTTTGACATGTTCGGCTCAACCATTATGGGGAACCTCAAATCGATCGAAACCTTGAAGCTACTCTTTGCGATCCCTGCTGCAGCTAGCTGATCTATGCCGCCCGGTATTAGAAGAAATAATTTCCGTGCAACAAAATATCAACAACCCTAATGCCGGAGAGTGCTCCACGCAGAATGCTGATGCTGATGATATTGGTGCTTGTGCTCAACAAGATGATGTCTCTCCAAGCCCAGGTTCTCACTCCATAACTCAATCATAACATTGTTCACTGTAGTTTAGTTTTTTAGGACCCAACTGTTACTTTTTGTCATTGACCAACACTACTTATAGCCTTACCATTGCATTCATTGTCTGCTTCTTTTCACATTTCTCTATTTTAGTCTTCCCCATTACACTGCCACCAATCCAACCTACATATTACCTTCTTAAATAATTATAACTAATTCATTCATTTCATCCTGCTTACACTCAGCCTTCTTACTTTTTGTTTTCAGCCTGCTTACTTTATGTTTTTTAACAACAGTGACGACGTGTGCTCCCAGTGCGACTCACCCAGTACCACTAACTCCATTTGGGTCACCTCAAACCTTGTTTAATAGTGCTGCCAATCCTTATGGTGATTTTTTTTCGTTTCATATGCTTCAGTTCGTTTCTCTCATTCCTTCTATTGAGGTTCACATACACTTTATCTTTATTTGCAGTACAAGGTTCTGCTTCTACCTTGACTCCAAAACCTCCGTCTGATGAAGATATTACCTTAAACAAAGATACTCCTATCACTCTCACATCTGATGTTTTACATGACCGCTTCACAGGGAATACCTTCACATTCATTACTGACCATTCTAAGGTACCTTGTGTCTTTCACATGCTCTGTACATAGTTTTTTTATCTATCACCTAATCGTATTGCCCTCGTGTGTCCCGACATCAATGAAAGTCAACATCTACATGCGCATCGCCAAAAATCCAAGAGCTTGCCATTCGAGCTCCTTCACCTCAAAACTGTTCTTCCAGTGCAGCTAATGATGCAACACGGTCCTCCTCAAGTACTGCAACCATGGTTGCCAGCACTCCTATACAGGACCAATTAGCTAAGGTATGATTAATTTCATGTCAGCTTCATATCCCTCTTCTCCAGTTATCCGACTTTTGTTGTTCCAATACTCATCGACATTCAACCTCTGAATAGGCCAACACTGATGCCAGTACAGAATCATCCAACAAAGCATCTTCTTTGCCTCCAACAAATCTCACTCCAACCCCTGAGAATAGGTGTGAACAAGGCTCGCCTGCTATTCGTACCCCAAGATACAGGTTGTGCTCTACAAGATTGACCAAGATACCACCTAAGTATTGTTCACCATTCAAGTTTGGAGTCAAATCTCGCAAGCCCCCGGATCGATCTGTGTCTCTCAATATGCTAGACTACGTTTGTGACTATGACTCCCCTCTAAAGAAGTATGTGACATAGTCCCCTTTCTTCCCACACTCACATCATTTAGTTGAGCTTTCCATCTTACACGATTGCAGCTTACCTGTCCTGCACTTCGACGAAATAAGTTTCTCCGGTGAACTAATAGCTAATTCATTCGCCGACGAGAACTTCATTCAAAGTCACTTTATCGAAGCACTTGTCAAATGCATAACTTTCGACGACTTTCACCAAATAGCTAATTCATATTTGGAGAAACAGCATCCTCCTCTCCTCCCATTGCCCCTGTATTTTGTCCCTGAAGGTGATATCAAATAATCAGTCTTCCTTACAATCATATTATTTATTGCAGGAGTAAATTGATTTTCGACATCTGTAATTTCCTCAAAAGATGAACCACTCCCCATCATCCCCGGGCAATTATTACCATCTGGGGGAATCAAATCTATCTCTTCCTCTATTTTTTCAACAGAAAATCAGCCCTGTCCGATGCTGCTTCCGACAAAACTGCTTTGCTTGCTATATTTTTACATCTTTTATACACTCTCATATTTCTGAACAAGCGTGTATTCCCGCTCGGCCCTGCCATTATCTTGTCATCTCTCGAAAATACACATTTCTGCCTTGCTTTTCGTGAGTACCTCATAGAAATGTATTTTGTTGGGATTTGCCCTACTTGTACATGGATGAAGGCCCTCAACAGGTGCACACAAAACAACCCAGTTGAGGCGGTACAGGATATTATTACAATCAAATACATTCCAAAAAATTGGTTTATAATGACTGCTTATTTAATCAAATATTACCTGTGTGCTCCCACCTGAACTCTCCTCTGTTTTTGTCAGCATGAACTTTGAACTGGTGTTGGCCCCATGATATCTTGTTAGTTTTATTTGTATGTTGCACCAAATAGGCATGGCAACCGGTTTGAACATGATCTTCTATATTGTACGCAGAGCAAAGAACCATTTTTCTCTCGAAATCTTTAAACACAGCGCGAGAATATATTCTAGACACCTGTATCTCAAATGGCCACTTACTCTTTGTTACTAAACATAAATCAGTTTGTATCCTGTGAACATACCAGGAATAAGATATTTTGAAAACGTTAATTTAACATGCTGACATCTATATACTTACCATTCCAAGGTATTCCCAGTATGCATGTTTAAGTCTCAGATCGTCCTTGTAGTTAAGAGTCTTCTTTGCAAACCTGTGTAGACATGTCTGCTTCACTACATACCCATTCTTCATTGAAAAGTTCATACTCTCACTACGTTGCGTGGATGTCATTCTCCCACAGTAATCGCCTTTGAAGTAAGCGGGAATGAACTTCTCCCTATCCTCGTACAGCTTAATAAGTGTTGGATCATTATGCAGTTCACATTCTGTAAGCAGCTCGTCCCATGCTGCCTCGAACTCACTAGGCGTCAATGGATGGTTGAGCACAGAGTTGAATTTCTCCCTGAATTCCCTTTTCTCATGCAATGCATAAAGCTCGTTTATGTGGGTAGTATGCTTGTTAACGACATGCCATCTGCATATTCTGTGAATAACTCCAGGGAACTCCCTTTCCACGGCCACGGCCATCGCTTGATCTTGGTCTACGAAATAAAACAATTAAGTCACATGTCTCATTTCAGTATCTCAAGCCACAATATCTTTACATAATAGTTAGTTTATTAACAAATTTTATGGCTGCATACGCCCTAGTTTGACGATTGAAAAACCATTTTTTTATGAAACAGTTTGGAGAGCGACACAACTGCTATATTAAAATTTATATAAGAGAAAATAAAGGAACATATCACATTCATGTTATTAAAACCATTTCACTTGTTCAGATGTAACATTATAACAGATTTTTACCTGTGAAGATGCTTTTCGTTCTGTTCTTCCTCATACACCTTTTGAATGATTGGAACACCCATTGGAAGGTTTCAATTGTTTCATCTCCCAGTAATGCACAACCGAACAGTGTGTTATGCAAATGATTGTTGCCACCCACAAACAAAGCCAGAGGTTTGTCATACAGATTTGTCTTGTGTGTGGTGTCAAACGACATGGCGTCTCCAAAGTCCAAATATTCACCCTGCATGCTTGCATGGCTCCAGAACAAGCTATGTATCGTTCCGCCGGCGTTGCCGAGCCTCACGCCGGCAGCCATGGTGCAAACGCTGGGCCGGACGTCACAGGGGAAAGCGAGAATCGAACCTAGAGCAAGCCCGACGGGTGGACGAGCGACGCGGCAATCCTGCAGTATCGGCGCGCTTCGGCATCGGGCGGACAGGGATGGCAGCCTCTGGAGAGTAGGATGATCGGTGTAGATGAATATGGGGGCAAGCAGGACTCCTGCAGTACGCATGGGCATCAAGGTCTGGAGGAGCAGATGGAGGGCGGACACAATCAAGGCAGCGGTAAGAGTTCATGTACCCCCAAATCTAGATTTTGTCCAACCAAGTCTACCATCGGTGAGCCCAAATCCACCCCCAAAATAGCAAGGAAGCTATTCTCCTCGGAGCTAGGAGAGGCTAAATTAGTACCAAGCACTGAATCGGTGAAGGGGAAAAATGTTGCACAAGGATCGCAAGAATTGCCTGACGCAGCAGTGATGTTGGGAAGTGGCTCTGAGTGCAACAGTAGCAGGCATGAGAACCAGGACACAAGACTGAATGATGCAATGGACGGAGCTACATCTGCGAGTCAATTCAGAACGCCTGCAGCTGGACAACACACAGATTGGAGGAACGGATTGGCGGGCAGAGGTATCTCCTCCGGCAACAATTAATGCAGCTGATTTTGGAACACCTTCCGACGATCGGACATATACCCATGTAAGCAATTGTTCTTATTAATAGTACCTGCCCTTCGTCAGATTATAAAAAGCTTGCCTCACAGGGAGGTAATAGTAATCTATTCTTGCATAACATTTTGGACACAATTGTTAAGGTCATCTTCAACAGCCTTTATAATTTTAATAGTATCTGATTTTGAGGACCATAATGCCAGCCTGAATGAAGTCTGAAAATATGGTTAACTGAATTTAGCTATTGTAATACTGGAATGGGATTTTCATGGAAATGTTGACAGCATTGTACTTCTATAAGTTTTAGTGTAGCATAATGTAATTTTGATCAATGGTATTACGTAGGAAGACACAATTGATCCATTCCTCGTAATATCATTATAAAAAGAATCTCGTTTCTTCTTCTATGCTTTATTAAATTCTTTTATATTAGCATTTCCTTAAACTGGGGAAATTTTTTACAATTATGACTTACTATTTTTTAGTAAGGTAGCATGTCACCTTATAATATCATTGAGGTCCAAGTTATTCTTGGACTGCTGGATACACAGCATAGATGAGCTTGGTAATCTGAATTTTGTTATAACATAAAGTTCTTTCCAGTGTACTGTAAAGTGTTAACTAATAATTCCCGGTTATTAATGTTTCTAGTGCTATGGATATAGATGTAGCTGTACCCAAATGATACCCTAGAAGAGTAAAGCTAACCACAATTGGAAGTGATGTTTCCTTTTTTTTTTTCTGTTTTACCTTTTTTTTATTTTTTCCTTGCAAGTTGAAAAAAAGGAGAAAGGCCCTCATGGTACGGCCATGTGATCCTGGCCAATAGGGGCAACCGTGCGATCATCGTAGTCATCTGGAGCCAGGTTCCTCCCCAGTGGCTGTGCGTCCCTATCGTTACCCACAGCTGCAAAAAGATGAGCTTGTTTGACTATATAGCCTAATGCAAACTGCCTAAAGACTTTCTAACAAACTGAGCCCTGCTAATATCTATCTAAAACCCAAGTCTTGGTGAGGCCTGTTTAGCCACACTGATGCTTGGCTGGGCACTGATACATATTGGCAGTTATAACAGCTATAGCTGTACCCAAGTTTGAGAAATGTTACCCTATAAGAGTTTGCTAACCACAGTTATGTTTCCTTTTGTTTCTATTAATTTGTTAATTGTTTATTATTAATAATCATCTGATTGTAGGTTTTGCTCGATAAGTGAAGTGGACAACTTGTTACCACATAATACTGTCTTTACTCTGTCCAATTCTTGTATAATTGATGCACATAAGGGTATTTTAGCATACGGACAGAACATGGTGATTTGTTTATTTAGTAGCTTTCTATTTGATTTATTTTGTGTCAGAAATGTGGTCAACAAGTTGCAGAATTGTTAATGAGCATTAAACCTAGCTATGTGCAAATGATTTTCATTGTTAACTCATTTGGGTGTGACTTTGATAAGTTGAACTTAGCATATGACGCCCTTTCTATATTAAATTTTTCATCAGTAGTCAGTATGTAACCCAAGTTTTGATCCATGGTATTATGTAGGAAGACACAATCGATTCATCCCTCGTTCCTAGAATTGGAATGTCATTCAGAAATGAAGATGTAGCCAAAGAATTCTTCCGTGTATACGCGGAAGCAGTTGGCTTTGAAGTGAGCATGGGGAATGGGAAAACCCACTCAAGAGTAATACACTGTAACAAGGTGGGGAAAGGAGAATATTTTAAAGGTGACGAGGAGCTGCGTGTGAGGAACAATACTTCAAAGAAGACGAGGTGCAAAGCAAAGTTAAAACTGAAGCATGTCTTTGGTATCAAGAAGTTGAGGAATGTGTGGTGATAGAGCAGGCAAATCTGGACCATAACCATGAGTTGAACGGCCACGCTTCAAATACAAGTCAAATGCCCTGTCACAAATCAAAAGATGGAATGGTCCTAGATATTGTGGATGAAATGCAGTCGAACAATGTGCCCAACCGCTGCATTAACAATATGATGAGAGACATGCACAGTGGGGTGGACAAGGTGCCGGTCACATTGAGAGACATTGAGAACAGGTCAGTACAAAATTGACAAGAGCTTATTTTCTATATTCCATTATTTAAATTTATGATCACGTTGGCTTGGTGAGTTTACAATTTAATCTCATGATTGACAGGAAAGCGAAGAACCTTCGTGAGGACCACTCCAATGACATCAGCAAGTTATTGGAGTTCTTCAAAAAATGTCAATCAGATAATCCAAAATTCTATTGGGACGTCAAATTGGACAAGCAAGGAACGATGCATAGCTTGTTCTGGAGCCATGCAAACATGCAGAGTGAATATTTGGACTTTGGAGACGCCATGTCGTTTGACACCACACACAAGACAAATCTGTATGACAAACCTCTAGCTTTGTTTGTGGGTGGCAACAATCATTTGCATAACACACTGTTCGGTTGTGCATTACTGGGAGATGAAACAATTGAAACCTTTCAATGGGTGTTCCAATCATTCAAAAGGTGTATGAGGAAGAACAGAACGAAAAGCATTCTCACAGGTAAAAATCTGTTATAATCTTACATCTGAACAAGTGAAATGGTTTTAATAACATGAATGTGATATGCTCCTTTATTTTCTCTTATATAAATTTTAATATAGCAGTTGTGTCGCTCTCCAAACTGTTTCATAAAAAAAATGGTTTTTCAATCATCAAGCTAGGGCGTATGCAGCCATAAAATTTGTTAATAAACTGACTATTATGTAAAGATATTGTGGCTTGAGATACTGAAATGAGACATGTGACTTAATTGTTTTATTTCGTAGACCAAGATCAAGCGATGGCCGTGGCCGTGGAAAGGGAGTTCCCTGGAGTTATTCACAGAATATGCAGATGGCATGTCGTTAACAAGCATACCACCCACATAAACGAGCTTTATGCATTGCATGAGAAAAGGGAATTCAGGGAGAAATTCAACTCTGTGCTCAACCATCCATTGACGCCTAGTGAGTTCGAGGCAGCATGGGACGAGCTGCTTACAGAATGTGAAGTGCATAATGATCCAACACTTATTAAGCTGTACGAGGATAGGGAGAAGTTCATTCCCGCTTACTTCAAAGGCGATTACTGTGGGAGAATGACATCCACGCAACGTAGTGAGAGTATGAACTTTTCAATGAAGAATGGGTATGTAGGGAAGCAGACATGTCCACACAGGTTTGCAAAGAAGACTCTTAACTAAATGGACGATCTGAGACTTAAACATGCATACTGAGAATACCTTGGAACGGTAAGTATATAGATGTCAGCATGTTAAATTAACGTTTTCAAAATATCTTATTCCTGGTATGTTCACAGGATAAAAACTGATTTATGTTTAGTAACAAAGAGTAAGTGGCCATTTGAGATACAGGTGTCTAGAATATATTCTCGCGCTGTGTTTAAAGATTTCGAGAGAAAAATGGTTCTTTGCTCTGCGTACAATATAGAAGATGATGTTCAAACCGGTTGCCATGCCTATTTGGTGCAACATACAAATAAAACTAACAAGATATCATGGGGCCAACACCAGTTCAAAGTTCATGCTGACAAAAACAGAGGAGAGTTCAGGTGGGAGCACACAGGTAATATTCAATTAAATAAGCAGTCATTATAAACCAATTTTTTGGAATGTATTTGATTGTAATAATATCCTGTACCACCTCAACAGGGTTGTTTTGTGTGCACCTGTTGAGGGCCTTCATCCATGTACAAGTAGGGGAAATCCCAACAAAATACATTTCTATGAGGTACTCACGAAAAGCAAGGCAGAAATGTGTATTTTCAAGAGATGACAGGATAATGGCAGGGCCGAGCGGGAATACACGCTTGTTCAGAAATATGAGAGTGTATAAAAGATGTAAAAATATAGCAAGCAAAACAGTATTGTCGGAAGCAGCATCGGACAGGGCTGATTTTCTGTTGAAAAAAATAGAGGAAGAGCTAGATTTGATTCCCCCATATGCTAATAATTGCCCGGGGATGATGGGGAGCGGTTCATCTTTTGAGGTAATTACAGATGTCGAAAATCAATTTACTCCTGTGTAGGACCGAGACGTGCGACTAGAGAGGGGGTAAATAGGAGCACTTGAAAAACTTAATCTCAAACCCCCAAAGTGCGCTCTCTTGAACACACGCACACCCGATACCGTCCACTAAACAGATACGTATCGGGGGGAAAGCGGAAGCACTAACTACACCTAGCAGAGTAAGCACACTACAGCTAGACGAACACAACAAAACAAAGACAAAACAAGACAAGCTACAAAGCTTGCAAGTGTCGCACACTAGCCACTCAACACACCGAAGTGTGCCTCACTTAGAAAAGTGAGTGAAGAGTATGGGCATGCAGTGGTTGACACAAAGCAAGTTTAAAGCAAACAACAACACTCCAAAAACTAAAGAAACCGGACAACACAAACCCTAAACCGGACAAACCTGCGGACCAAACAACATAACACGCGAAACGCAGAAGAGAAACAAGGGACCGGACAGTCCGGTCTTGGGCAAAAGAAGGGACCGGACAACCACAGAGCGAGGGAGAGAGACAGCGAAAGAAGGAGGGAGACTGGACAGTCCGGTTCTTCAAACCGGACAACACCTCCGACAAAGAAACCCGAGACACACCGAAGGGAGGCCGAGCCTCAGTTTCCCAGCTGCCTAGACCAGACAATCCGATCTCTAAGGATCAGACAATCCCTGACTGTCCGGTCAAGCCTAACCAAAAGCCTGAGTCAGAACCTAAAAAACTGCACGCTGTACAAAATAAAAACCGACCCAAACCGAAGCAAACCTTCTCCAAATCTCACGAAGTTTTGCACAAAGGATCATAGAACAATCCCAAAGTCAATCCCAAAAGATCCATGTGAAAAGATCAAGGATTAACCGGGAATTGCAGATCTCGTGAGAAGGGGAAAGGAGAAACGAAAAACCGGAAATCGCCCAAATTAGAACTTGCTCGTGGATGGATTGTTCTAGCACAAGTCTAGAGAGATGCTCCACGTCCTAGCAAGTTAAAACACAGGCAAAAGAAAGGTCTCATCCTTGGACAACACAAAACGAGCCAAAATCCAAGAAACGGGACCAAAAAAACGAAACTAGAAAGGGGGCAAAGAGGGAGGGACGAAATTGCTGCTCTTAAGACATGAATTTTTTCAACAAGGAACCTTGAATTAATCACGAAATATGAGTACACAAAATCCCTAGAGCCTACCTCCCATCATCCTCCCACTAATGACAAGATTAGACTAAACTAGGCACTCATCTCCTAGCTAATCCTCTGTATTTTCTCTCTTTGGACCTTGGCTGCTAGGGTTAGGAAATCCTAGGGTTTGTGGCCGCCAAGATGAGCTCCAAGGGAGCCTCTCAAGTCTATTTATACCCTAGGCCCTAAATGACACAATTACATTAAGACCCCTACTCTAAAAATGCCCGGAGAGGGCCAAACCGAAAAGATACAATCGGACGACTACGATGACGACTTGATCTTCTTCTTCTCCACGCCTCGCTTGGATGTGCGCCACGTAGCCAGTAGTCCTGAAGCTTCCCCTGGTTTTGAAGTCAGAAACCGGGAAACTTTATTCTGCAGGCTTTCTGGGCCGGGTCTTGGCCCAATCTTCTATCTTGGCGAGTCAGAGTCAAACCCACCAAGTCATTCGAACTTGGGTGGCGGTTTTGAGCCGAAGCCGCCAAAGCCTCCCTCGCACGTCTTCGCATCATGCACTCTGGTTGGAGCACCACGGTGGCACCCGGCTTCTCCAGTCCATCGGAGTTGCCTCACGGTCCATCGGAGGGCTTACACCACCGTTGCCGAAACCACCCTTCCGTGTACCGAGCTTCCATGGCCGACCGACGCCGAGACTTACCTTCGGTCCATTGGAGGGGTTTTGCCTCAGTCCATCGAGGTCTTTGTCATCCTCTACCTCCAGTCCATCGGAGGGCTTGAGCTCGTTGACAATCACTCATCACACCATGAGAGCAATGAGGCCGGTCCATTGGCTCTTAATCTCCCCCTTGATGAGTGCATTGTTAACACCCTCAACCTGTAACCTGAAATAGAACAAAGACAAAAGAAAAACGTAAAACCGAAAAAGAAAGGAAAAAGAAAAGAAATGCTCAAGCTGCCCAAATCCAAACAAAGGCAAAACACAAGGCAGCTTGAAGCAAAAAGAAAACAAAGCATCGGCTCCTCAAGACAGAGGCAAAAGGCTCAACGCACCGATGCAAAGAGCATGCTAAAAGCTCAACTCCCCCCTGAAATGTATCCTCACAAATGCAAAACTCCCCCTCAACTAAATCTCTCCTGAAGTTCTCCCCTGTGTCCTTCTCCCCCTGTGTCCAGTACTCCAAAATCTCTTCCCCTTGTTGACAATGGACACATCAAGGGTTCCTAGGACTCCCCTTGAACTAAGCAACTCCCCCTCAAAATATGCCATGATGTGCAAGGAGTGTAACTTAAGGAGCTCAAAAGAGATGGAAAGCTAGTAAATACAAGTTCTAGCATACAGAGCAAGTGAGGGCAAGGAAGCATGCGACAAGCTCAAATGAATCTATCTTACACAGATCAGGAGCAAGCACGTTTGTCAAGGTAGTTTAAAAAAAAAGCATCACCAACATGAATAGCACCTAGCAAGATAGGCATAAACAGCAAGATGCTAGCAATGCATACAAGGTGTGCTACTCTCAACCAAAGCATATACAACTAGCCATAAGCATTTTAGAGACTTGCAAATTTCTGAATTGAGCATATAAATTCATGAGCAAGTTCTTTTTGTGCCATGGGTTATTTACTTGTCTATTGACACTTCTTACCAATCAATGCCAAGCATAGGCTCAAAGAACCATCAGAAGCTTAAGACAAGGTTTTGATCATACACAGCCTAGTCCAAGTTCATGTCAAAGTGCAATTACAGGCAGTCTCAAACTAGATCAGTGTGATAAGCAAATCCACCTGGATCTTTCTCAAATTAGCACATAAGACACCACTTGTAAGCATTTTGATTCAGATTTCAATTTAAGCAAGGAGTCATAAAAGCTTAGGCATTAACATAGCAAAGGCATACAACTAGCATATCCAGGCATGAAAAGATAGCATAGTATTCAACATTCCTACACATGCTAGGTAGCCAAATCAAGTGGTGATCATGGTTTTTGATTTGCAAAGAATAAAGTGACTTAGCTCACAATTAGTATTCAATTGACTCAAGAGAGCTTAGCCAACTATGATCAAGCAAGCACTGTACCATCTAGCACAAGCAAGTACTAACTCTGCACTCCAAAAGAGCTCTAGTGCTAGTGAAGTGAAAATGCATATGATACAATGCAATGCATGATATGATACAATATGCAAAAGAACTAAAGAGAAATAAAAGCAAGATAAAAGCAAAACTAAACTACAAAAGCTATTCCTTTTATATTCCTTACTAAAAGGAATAGCAAACTATCCCTGACTAAAAGGGATAGCACACTCCAAGCTCACCTCTCAGACGCGTAAAAGCATCAAACTCTAGGGGCTTGGTAAAGATACCGGCCAACTGGTTTGCAGATACTACATGGATCAAGTCTATGTCCCCCTTCTCATAGTGATCTCTCAGAAAGTGAAACCTCTCGTCTATGTGTTTGGTTCTAGAGTGCAAGACGGGGTTCTTAGCTACAGAGATAGCAGAAGTAGAGTCAACTAGAAGAGGGATCCTACCAAACCTAAGGCCGAAATCACTAAGAGTGGCTTTCATCCATAAAAGCTGGGAGCAGCAACTAGCAGCAGCAACATATTCTGCTTCAGTGGTGGAAAGAGCTACACTAGCTTGCTTGCGGGAGGACCAAGAGACAAGAGAGGTTCCTAAGAGTTGACATGTACCGGAGGTTGACTTGCGATCAATCCGGCAGCCAGCATGGTCAGCATCTGAGAATCCTCTAAGAGAAAGAGAAGAACCCGAGGAATACCAAAGCCCAAACTCAGGAGTGAATTTCAGATACCTGAAAATGCGCTTCACCGCTTGACGGTGAGAAGTCCTAGGAAAGGCCTGGTAACGCGCACAAAGGCAGACCGTGAACTGAATGTCCGGCCTGGTCGCCGTCAGGTACAGAAGTGAGCCGATCATCCCTCGAAATTCCTTCTGGTCCACCGCTTCCCCATCTTCATCAGCATCAAGCGCCTTGTTTGTACTCATAGGAGTTGTCATGGGTTTAGAATCCCCCATGTCAAACTTCTTGAGTATGTCCCTTGTGTACTTGGCTTGATGGACGAAGGTACCCTCAAGGCCTTGCTTGATCTGCAGCCCGAGAAAGAACTGGAGCTCACCCATAAGACTCATCTCAAATTTCCTCCTCATTTGTTTAGCAAAACTAAACACCAAAGCGTGAGATGAACAACCAAAGATTATGTCATCAACATATATCTGAACTATCAGGGTGTCACCGCCACGACTCAACAAAAACAAGGTCTTGTCTGCTGAACCCATCACAAACCCAGATTTGAGCAGGAAACTTTTCAACCTGGCATACCAAGCTCTAGGAGCTTGCTTTAGACCATAAAGGGCTTTCCTCAACTTATACACCCGGTCTGAAAATCTAGCACTCTGAAAGCCAGGAGGTTGTCTCACATATACCCCCTCCTCTATGTACCCGTTCAGGATAGCAGACTTGACATCCATTTGCTGCAGTTTGAAACCTTTAGAGGCCGCAAAGGCAAGCAAAACCCTAATGGCTTCCAAACGAGCTACAGGGGCGAAGGTCTCCTCATAATCTATCCCCTCCTTCTGACAGAAACCCTAGGCTACCAATCTCCCTTTGTTCCTCACAACCATCCCATTCTCACCCTGTTTGTTCTTAAAAACCCACTTGGTACCTATAGGGCGACAGTTTGGTGGAGGCTCAACTAAATCCCAGACATGGTTTCTCTTAAAGTTCTCCAACTCCTCATGCATGGCCTTCACCCAGTTAGGATCAGATAATGCATGTGACACATCCCGGGGCTCAAAGGAAGCAACATATGCAGAGTGAGAGAAAAAGGCTAGAGAAGCAACCGACGAGCGTGTGACACGCTGGTGAACGTCTCCAATCATCCTGTGTGGAGGGTGATCCCGCTGAACCTGCCGAGATGGAACAATCTCAGAGGTCACCTCCCATGCGTCCTTAGCGGGTCCAGCCTCTGCATGAGCTTGCTGTCGGGGGAGTGAGGAGGAAGCCGTGGGCAAGGGTCCTCCTTCATCATCTGAGCTCGTAGCAGAGGGGGCAGGAGCTGCAGCCGGTGCAGTGGCTCCTGCATCACCATCATCAACCGCACCTTCCTCATCCTCAAAGATGGGGGTGCCTTCTTCATCATCACCTGAAAGATCAAAGGCAGGGGTTGTGCAGGGCATAGTTTCATCAAAAGAAACCTCACAAGTCTCAACAACTTGCTTGGCCTCTAAAATCCACACACGAAAAGCCCTAGAACTTGAAGCATAGCATAGAAAAACCTCATCCAGACAACGAGACTCAAACTTGTCCAGATGCCCCGCCTTCTTAAGCACAAAGCACCTGCAGCCAAACGCTCGCAAATGCTTGACGTTGGGCTGCCTACTAAACCGAAGTTCATACGAGGTCTTCCCAAGGAAAGCTCGCAAGAAGATCTGGTTTGCAATGTAACAGGCCGTTTTCACTGCCTCAGCCCAAAAGCGCCTCGGAGTCCTATGCTCATCGAGCATCGTCCGTGCCATCTCAACAAGTGTGCGGTTCTTGCGTTCCACAACACCGTTCTGCGGTGGGGTATATGGAGAAGAAAACTGGTGCTCAAGACCTAGGTCACGACAGAAGTTTTCAAAACGAGAGTTTCTAAATTCTCCGCCATTGTCACTGCGGATAGCCCTCATGGCCTTATGACTCTCGTTTCTCAACCTCAGTACCAGATCCCAAACAAAACCAAACGCCTTATCCTTAAACTCCATGAAAAATACCCACGAGAACCGCGAAAAGTCGTCCACAACGACAAGCATGTACCACTTCCCACTAACCGACGCTACCCGAGCGGGACCTACTGTATCCATATGGAGTAGCTCACCCGGATAAGGGGTCATAACCTGAGACACAGGAATGTGAGAAGCGGCAACTATGTTGCCATGACGACAGGGGTGACATACTAAGTCCTTCTCAGCTCTCAACTTGGGCAATCCTCAGATTAGGCCCATTGAACTCAACCTGACTAGCAGATCAAAGCTCAAGTGACCAAGCCTCCTATGCCACTTCCAAATATCAGCAGAAGGACTAGCAACCAAACAGTGAGCAGGGCCAGAAATAGATGTGAGGTCAACCCTAAAAACCTAACCAAAAGGCAGTAAAGAGCAAACAAGGGTCTCCTCAGCATCAAGGACGCAGCACGCACCCTTCTTAAAACGAACCTCACATCCTTCATCGAGAAGTTGCGAAACAGAGACCAAATTGAACCCCAGATTCCGGACAAAAGCAACTTCTCTTAGGGAAAGCTTAGCAGAAAGCGAAACAGAACCAACACCCATCACTTTACCTTGACCATTGTCCCCGAATGTGATGTACTCTTTGGTGCTCACGGGGTTGAGGTTGGAGAACCACTTGCGGTGCCCTGTCATGTGCCTAGAGCAACCGGAATCCATGATCCACACGTCCTCCATGCCTCGATCCTGCAAAGTCAAGTAAAGCGACAGTGAGCAAAGGGTCCGGCACTGGGGTTAGTACCAAAACTGTTGTACTAGTGCCGAGCCATCTGCTCAAAAGTGGGGTAAGCACAATCAAAGAAATCACCACAACTGGAGTAATCACGACCCTCAAAGCATGGCCTCTCAAGCTCTCTCACAAACCCTCGGTCACGAGATCCGTAGCCGCGTTGAAAATGACTAGGAACTCGGCCGGTAAAGCACCTCTCACCACCAGGAGCACGGGCCTGAAAGCCGCCTCCTCTCTCACTACCAGCAAAGCGGTCTCTCATCTCACCGCGGTGGGGAGGATCTTGCCTACCACCCTGGTAGAACTGATCCTGATTCCCCCAAGCTCTCTTCTGCCTCTCAACCCGCTTCCTCCTGAAGCAAAACTCCTCTAGGTGGCCATTCCGTTGGCAGAACTTATAGTGGTAGACAGGCCTCCTAGGAACTGGGTTAGGCTGAGACTTGGGCTTGGGTACTGTGGCCTTGGGTGGCTCAGGCTGCTGGACTGGCTTCTTGCCATTGGGCCTAAGCTCTTCCTCTATGATCTTGTCCAGCTTAGCCTGAGAGGGCTTGGGTGTCCAGTACCGCTTCTTTGGGATAGCCTTGGGTGCCTCATGGTAAATCCCATCAACAGTCTCACATGGCTGGGTAGGTGCAGTCTTGATCTTAACTGGAGCACTCCTCTCACCTGAGGTGCTGCACTCTCTAAACCCAAAACCACTTGTGTCACCCTCGGCTCTCTTGGTGCTCTCTATGATCATCTCTAATTGGAGTTGCCTCGCATATACCCAACTGAGCACCTCTCTCAACCTGTTGTTGTCATCTTTCAAAGACAACACCTCCTCTCTCAGATCCTCCAGAACTACAGTCTGAGCAGCATAGGCATCACAATCTAGAGAGGGACACACAGCAGATTTCTCCAACTTTCTAATGGTGGCATCCCTATCCACCAACTGCATCCTAAGGGTTAGGCAGTTATCACACATGTTAGTAGGTGCTGAAAGCACCTCAAAGTCAGCTCTCAACTGCTCTAACTCAACTCTCAAGATAGGACAGACCATACACGCACCCAAAAGCGCAGGTCTAGCCCTAAGCTCCTCAAGCTCCATGAGCTACCCTTCAAACTTATCCTTCAGCACAGCTAGCTCTCTATCTAAACAGGGGCAAGACTCACACTCAAGCTATCCACTCAAAGTAGGCTCATCCAGCTTGGACTGGAGTTTGCCTAGCTCAGCTCTAAGCCCATCTATCTCCTCTACCCGCTTGGCATACCTATCTCTCTAGTCACCAAGCTCCATCATGAAAGACTCGCAGGTAGGGCACTCAATCTCACTGGGTTGGGGTCTCACACTCCTCAACCTCTCGTTCTCCTATAAAGCCTCAGCAAGTTGGGCTTTCAACTTCTGCAGCTTCTTAGCTACCTTCTCAAGCATCTTGTCCTGGGCTTTCAACTCTCGGCTGTTCTGCTCTAGCATCTCAAGGATTTCGTCTTGCTCAGGAGTTACCTCATCATCGGAAGAAGAGTTTCTACCGTCATCCTTGTTCTCCTTGTCTTCAAGCGCCATGGAGCAAACCGAGCTCCTCTTGTCCTTGTTCTTGCGCCTGGATTTGGTGGAGACGAAGCACAAGCCAGCTGGACCTCCTTGATCGTTCCTCTTGTCCCTCCTGTGTGCGATCTCCTCATCGCTTGAGCTCGACGAGGACGAAGAGGAAGACGATCCGCTACTGCAGAACCCGATCTCGGCGAAGAAGGCCTTGTCCCGCTTCCGGTTGTCCTTCTGGTAGCTCTTGAAAGCCTTCCAGAAGTTCTTCTTGCCAAAGGGACGCTTGCCGGAGCCGTGCTTGCTGGAGCGGTGCTTGTCAAAACTTGGCTTGCCGGAGTGGTACTTGTCAGAGTCGCGGGAGTGCTCTTGCCCTTCTTGTAGTAGTCGTTCTTGTTGGGGCACTCGGCGATGAAGTGGCCGACCTCTCCATACTCGAAGCATTTGGGCCGCTCGCCCCTCTTCTTGCTCATCCGGTTGTCATAGGCGCGCTGAAAGCGACTAGACACCAGACACAACTCGTCATCCCCAAGTGTCGCTAGCTGCTTCTCTGTAACAGACATCAAAACAGAAAACGAGAAGTTGTGTAATATAGGGTTAGTGATAGACTCACTAGAGGGGGTAGCCAAGGCCAGACTCTTAGAATCTGTACAAGCGAGGGAATCCCTCATCTTGTAATCTACCTCGATGGCCTTGAGCTTACTATAGAGCGCCTCTACTCCAATCGTATCATACCCTGCCGACTCAATGATTGAGTTCACCTTGATCTCCCATATTTTTCTGTCCAAAACATATAGCAACTTGATAGCCTGCTGATGATTGGTATATGGGAGGGCAGCGGGGGCAGAGTTGACACGCAACTTGTTGATAATCGACTGAAAGCGACCAAACACGTCGTCTACTGACTCTCCCTGCTTCTGGACGAAATTCTCATATTCGCGCCGGTAAGTTTCCACAAGCCTAGCCTTAATCGTCGCAGTATCCTCATGGTGTGCACTAAGCAGTGACCATATCTCACGCGCAGTCTTAAGGTGACTCACTCTCTCATAATCCATGGGACCAAACCCGGAGAAGAGAAAGTTAACAGCCTTGGCATTATCCTCATGCTGAGCCACGATATCCTGCATAGTACGCTCAGCGACTGGAAGCACCACAAAAGTCGTACTCTGAGTAGCATCCCATATGTCCTGACTCTGGCTAACAAGGAACGCCTCCATCCTACCTTTCCAGTAGGGATAGCCATTAGAGACAAGGACAGGAATTTTCCCAGAGTAAGTCATCGTCGCTACGGTTTCATCACCGGTTAAGGTATAGGAAACCTAACCGGCTCTGATACCACTTGTAGGACCGAGACGTGCGACTAGAGGGGGTGAATAGTAGCACTTGAAAAACTCAAACTCAAACCCCCAAAGTGCGCTCTCTTGAACACAAGCACACCCGATACCGTCCACTGAACAGATACGTATCGGGTGGAAAGCGGAAGCACTAACTACACCTAGCAGAGTAAGCACACTACACCTAGACGAACACAACAAAGCACAGACAAAACAAGACAAGCTACAAAGCTTGCAAGTGTCGCACACTAGCCACTCAATACACCGAAGTGTGCCTCACTTAGAAAAGTGAGTGAAGAGTATGGGCATGCAATGGTTGACACAAAGCAAGTTTGAAGCAAACAACAACACTCCAAAAACTAAAGAAATCGGACAACACAAACCCTAAACCGGACAAACCTGCGGACCAAACAACATAACACGCGAAACGCAGAAGTGAAACAAGGGACTGGACAGTCTGGTCTTGGGCAAAAGAAGGGAGCGGACAACCACAGAGCGAGGGAGAGAGACAGCGAAAGAAGGAGGGAGACCGGACAGTCCGGTTCTTCAAACCGGACAAAACCTCGGACAAAGAAACCCGAGACACACTGAAGGGAGGCCGAGCCTCAGTTTCCTAGCTGCCTAGACCGGACAATCCAATCTCTAAGGATCGGACAATCCTCCTGACTGTCCGGTCAAGCCGAGCCAAAAGCCCGAGTCAGAACCTGAAAAACTGCACGCTGCACAAACTAAAAACCGACCCAAACCGAAGCAAACCTTCTCCAAATCACACAAAATTTTGTACAAAGGATCCTAGACTAATCCCAAAGTCAATCCCAAAAGATCCATGTGAAAAGATCAAGGATTAACCGGGAATTGCAGATCTCGTGAGAAGGGGAAAGGAGAAACGAAAAACTGGAAATCGCCCAAATTAGAACTTGCTCGTGGATGGATTGTTCTAGCACAAGTCTAGAGAGATGCTCCACATCCTAGCAAGTTAAAACACCAGCAAAAGAAAGGTCTCATCCTTGGACAACACAAAACGAGCCAAAATCCAAAAAACGGGACCAAAAAAATGAAACTAGAAAGGAGGCAAAGAGGGAGGGATGAAATTGCTGCTCAAGACATGAAATTTCTCAACAAGGAACCTTGAATTAATCACGAAATATGAGTACACAAAATCCCTAGAGCCTACCTCCCATCATCCTCCCACTAATGACAAGATTAGACTAAACTAGGTACTCATCTCCTAGCTAATCCTCTCTATTTTCTCTCTTTGGACCTTGGCTGCTAGGGTTAGGAAATCCTAGGGTTTGTGGCTGCCAAGATGAGCTCCAAGGGAGCCTCTCAAGTCTATTTATACCCTAGGCCCTAAACGACACAATTACATTAAGACCCCTACTCTAAAATGCCCAGAGGGGGCCAAACCGAAAAGATACAATCAGACAACTACGATGACGACTTGATCTTCTTCTTCTCCACGCCTCGCTTGGATGTGCGCCACGTAGCCAGTAGTCCAGAAGCTTCCCCTGGTTTTGAAGTTAGAAACCGGAAAACTTTATTCTGCGGGCTTCCTGGGCCGGGTCTTGGCCCAATCTTCTATCTTGGCGAGTCGGAGTCCAACCCACAAGCCATTCGAACTTGGGTGGCGGTTTTGAGCCGAAGCCGCCAAAGCCTCCCTCGCACGTCTTCGCGTCATGCACTCGGGTTGGAGCACCACGGTGGCACCCGGCTTCTCCAGTCCATCGGAGTTGCCTCACAGTCCATCGGAGGGCTTACACCACCATTGCCAAAACCGCCCCTCCGTGTACCGAGCTTCCATGGCCGACCGACGCCGAGACTTGCCTCCGATCCATTGGAGGGGTTTTGCCTCAGTCCATCGAGGTCTTCGTCATCCTCTACCTCTAGTCTATCGGAGGGCTTGAGCTCATTGATAATCACTCATCACACCAGGAGTGCAATGAGGCCAGTCCATTGGCTCTCATCCTGCAATAAATAATATGATTGTAAGGAAGACTGATTATTTGATATCACCTTCAGGGACAAATTGCAGGTGCAATGGGAGGACAGGAGGATGCTGTTTCTCCAAATATGAATTAGCTATTTGGTGAAAGTCGTCAAAAGTTAGGCATTTGACAAATGCTTCGATAAAGTGACTTTGAATGAAGTTCTCGTCGGCGAACGAATTAGCTATTAGTTCACCGGAGAAACTTATTTCGTCGAAGTGCAGGACAGGTAAGCTGCAATCGTGTAAGATGGAAAGCTCAACTAAATGATGTGAGTATGGGAAGAAAGGGGACTATGTCACATACTTCTTTAGAGGGGAGTCATAGTCACCAATGTATTCTAGCATATTGAGAGACATGGATCGATCCAGGGGCTTGCGAGCTTTGTCTCCAAACTTGAATGGTGAACAATACTTAGGTGGTATCTTGGTCAATCTTGTAGAGCACAGCCTGTATCTTGGGATATGAATAGCAGGCGGGCCTTGTCCACAGCTATTCTCAAAGGTTGGAGTGAGATTTGTTGGAGGCAAAGAGGATGCTTTGCTGGATGATTATGTACTGGCATCAGTGTTGGCCTATTCAGAGGTTGAATGTCGATGAGTATTGGAACAAGAAAAGTCGGATAACTGGAGAAGAGGGATATGAAGCTGACATGAAATTAATCATACCTTAGCTTACTGGTCCTGTATAGGAGTGCTGGCAACCATGGTTGCAGTACTTGAGGAGGACCGTGTTGCATCATTAGCTGCACCGGAAGAACAGTTTTGAGGTGAAGGAGCTCGAATGGCATGCTCTTGGATTTTTGGCGATGCGCATGTAGATGTTGACTTTCATTGATGTCGGGACACACGAGGGCAATACGATTAGGTGATAGATAAAAAAAAAACTATGTATAGAGCATGTGAAAGACATAAGGTACCTTAGAATGGTCAGTAATGAAGGTGAAGGTATCCCCTGTGAAGCGGTCATGTAAAACATCAGATGTGAGAGTGATAGGAGTATCTTTGTTTAAGGTAATATCTTCATCAGACGGAGGTTTTGGAGTCGAGGTAGAAGCAGAACCTTGTACTGCAAATAAAGATAAAGTGTACGTGAACCTCAATAGAAGGAATGAGAGAAACGAACTGAAGCATATGAAATGAAAAAAAATCACCATCAGGATTGGCAGCACTATTAAACAAGGTTTGAGGTGACCCAAATCGAGTTAGCGGTACTGGGTGAGTCGCACTGGGAGCACACGTCGTCACTGTTGTTAAAAAACATAAAGTAAGCAGGCTGAAAACAAAAGGTAAGCAGGCTGAGTGTAAGCAGGATGAAATGAATGAATTAATTATAATTATTTAAGAAGGTAATATGTAGGTTGGATTGGTGGCAGTGTAATGGGGAAGACTAAAATAGAGAAATGTGAAAAGAAGCAGACAATGAATGCAATGGTAAGGCTATAAGTAGTGTTGGTCAATGACAAAAAGTAACAGTTGGGTCCTAAAAAACTAAACTACAGTGAATAATGTTATGATTGAGTTATGGAGTGAGAACCTGAGCTTGGACAGACATCATCTTGTTGAGCACAAGCACCAATATCATCAGCATCAGCATTCTGCGTGGAGCACTCTCCGGCATTAGGGTTGTTGATATTTTGTTGTGTGGAAATTATTTCTTCTAATACCAGGCGGCATAGATCAGCTAGCTGCAGCTGGGATCGCAGAGAGTAGCTTCAAGGTTTCGATCGATTTGAGGTACCACATAATGGTTGAGTCGAACATGTCAAAAAGACCCTCGACAATATGAGTAGTTGGAGCATTAAGACAACCAAGGGGCCGTGACAACAAATCAAGCGGGGCATTTGAACTTTAGGTATTTGTTGTTGATCGAAATGTGAAGGATCACCCCATGGGTGGTGAAGAGCAGCACCTGCATAGCAGGTGCTAGAAGTGCTCTTGAACTGCAGATAAGGTGATGCACACACAATAGAGAAAGTTAAATGTAAGAAGAAAAAATAAGGAAATAACAAAAAATGAGTGGTAGGATGCCTAACCGGTAGGAACCCATACTCCTCAGAGCCATCTTCATGAAGGATCCTATCAACAATAGTTAACCCCTCGATTGTAGCTTTGTTGTAGAATCTAATATGAGGTGTGGATAGCCAATCTGGAGGTGACCGCGTGTGGTGAAGGTGGTCAAGATAAAGGACCTGCGAAAAAATGAAATGATTATATGCCAAACAAGGATATACATGAAAGGAAGTATAATATGACATGAAGGGTGAAGGAATAAATAATAAAACTTTGGTATGTACAAGCAGGTCAATGATAACAAGGCATAAGGTAGAATAAATAAATACTGTAAAAAGCTGAAATATGTGTATGAATAAATGAGGAATTAGAAATGTCAAGTGATGAGTAATGAAATATTGAATTGAGAATGAACTAAAGTGGCTTACTATGAGGAAAATAGAGCATCCATAAATTGTTTGTGTGCGTTGTGTCCTGTCACGGTAATGCCACCTTCGAATAGCAAACTGGAGGTTATTGAAGACCTCCTGGGACCAATTTATCTTACCAAAATCCTCCGGATGCTTCGATTTGATTATGTCACTATAATCAAAATTGTATGTGGTAGTAGGGAATAGATAGCGGTTGAACACGATCATGAAGAAGCATCTGAAAAAAGTTCATCTACATTGCCCTTAAGTATCTCTTCTTGCAAATTAGAGATGTGGATATCATCACCATCGAGCAAGCACTCCTGACCTAGATCCTTAATAAGATCCTTTTTAAACTGGCGACCCTCGTCAGTTGTGTATAATTTGAGGTTTGTTCCACCATGAGGAATACCTAGTACCATACTAGTGATGTTGGGGGTAACAGAAATGTTCTTTCCAGGACCGATCCTGAGTACCATATCATTAGGATTTATCTTGCCAAACAACCATGGTAATAGATTTCTGCTCTCAACAGCGTCTGTGAGCATAGTAAGGAAAGGACCGAAACCAAGCGCTACAAGGGCTGCATACTGGTTACGGGTTAACAGGGTGATGGTGAACAAAACATCTCCTGGGTTGCACCTAACATTTAGAATTGGGGAGGCAGCTGAATAGCTGTCATCATTGGGTTGGGCCTGCCAAAGATTATAGGGGTGAGAAATAATGAAAAGGGGGTGAATATATTGCATTAGTATGAGTAAAAAACGCTGTGAGCACAACTAAACTTGTTAAGTTGAAAATTTGCAAAAAGGCATCAAACATGGATGTACTGATGAGTGCAGACCAAACTAGGAAGTTTAAAAAAAACGCAAGTATTTCACTACTTTTTCCAATGAATAGTTAAGATCATAGCTAGGTAAAACCACAAAATAGTTCAGGATCGGACTTTCAAACTGTAGTTGATATAACAGACTCAAATTAGTAGGATGCTGTTTCTCCAAATATGAATTGCTGGCCGACGAACAAAGTAGTAGCACATATTTTTCAATTATATGGAAAGAGAGGAAACAAGAAAGTAAATTTGGTACGCGTAAGCCTGGACAATAGGGCACCTGATTGGCACGACGTGTTTCGGTCCTCGGAGCATGCTTCCTTTTAGTAGGAGGACGACGGGAGGGGCATGATCGTTTGGAACCACAGGCAACAGGGGGGTTGACAAAATCACTATCACTTGGTCCGTCATCAGAGTAAGGTCGATTCCGACGTGAATAATTATGTGATTCATGGTCAGGTCGGAGAGGTACCTCGAAACTTTGTATTGAATAAAGAAAACGTTAGAGAAACGGGCATCGCTGAAATTAAATAGATAAAACAGATGATTGATCAATGGTTAACAGCAACAACATCTCTTGTGTGCTCATAAAGACCATCTTTTTAGGGTTAACGGGCATCCTATCAACCAGACGCTGACCAGAATTCATCCTGGAAGAATTAGATAAAATAAGGGATAAGTAGTATAGAAGTCAAGATGAGTGGAGAATGAAAAGATTAATGTTACTAGAAAAAATGTAACAAATATGATGAATAGAACACTATGTAACTGAGATACATGGTGGGGAATGTATATATGGAAAAGATAATTGGGGGTGAAAAAGTTATGCGGACAGGTGAATGAATTAACTTATAGTGGCAGGAAAATAATGACAGAATCATTACAAGGGAACAAAAAAATGAATGTAACGTATGACAAGAATCTGTTGAAAAGATGAGCGTGGAGATACAATAGATACCTTGCAGGTGAAGTAAAAGGAGTTGATGGCTCGGAATCATCCTCAGACGGGTTTGTTTTACTGTTACGATCTGTGGAAGGACAGCAAGTGAAAGGATTTGCTGAAAAGAATATGTTGATAAAAAGATAGTTGAAAGTAAGACGGAAAAACAGAAATGCTAAGCACTGTCTTACAGAACGATAAAACAGGTGAAAGGATTTGAGCATAGGGCAGATTCGATAACGTTATAATATTAGGCATCAAATGGATGTTCACATCAGATTCGTGGGAACAAGAACTCAGAAAAACAAGCGGATTGATGAAAAATCAGTATTTGAAGTATTTTGTGGCCAAGCTATTTTTTCATTTGAGTGGGTTCAGATCACATAAGATAGGTAGTGAAACTATGAATGACTGAAAATACATAAATAAGTTTATAGACCAGGCAGTACTGTGAATACTGGAGGAAGAATCTTTGATCACGAAAAGGATGGCAGTTTAGAAATGGTATTATATGAAGATCAACTAAAAACAAAAATACTCCAAGCTGATAGATCAGGCAGTAGATGAAATCAAATTGCAAAATGTATTAAATTAAAATAAAATAAAGGAAATGTAACAAGCTGATGGAGTTAAATTGCTGCAAGGGTCATTGACAGTTGGTTCTTGATTGGCGTTAATGTTGCAGAAGAAGAGATAGTACCAGGTCCACCTTTGCCCCCTGAATGCAATGCCGAACTGCATACTGATTATGGTGGCACTGCCGTTAGAAGGGGCTTAACCCATCACAAAGAAAGTGCTGCAGATTGCTGTCAGGCTTGTATAGATCAAGCTATGATGGCCAGAAGGGGCTTAACCCATCACAAAGAAAGTGCTGCAGATTGCTGTCAGGCTTGTATAGATCAAGCTATGATGGCCAAAACTGGAGCTTTAAAGTGCAATATTTGGGTTTATTGTCCATCTGAGTAAGGATGCTACTCGCCAGATAAATATGAACACAAAAAGCAAGAATGCTGGTTGAAGCAGGTATTTCCGTTGTCATCTCCATGTATAGTTAAGTATCTGACTAATATACAGTAGGCTTAAGGCTAGTTCTTGTGCTCAGACAGTGATGTTAGTGCAATCCTACCCGAATCCTCCATGATGCCACTTCCAAATTGTGATGTGTCCATTGCATTGCAGATATGATACAAAGGGGCCTGATATTGGTTTGTTAACAATGACTGCACTTGGTTACGTATGTATGTATGAGTATGATGAATGTCTCTAACTTGGTTATCATGGTTTAGGGTAGTGGAAAGAGTAGGTAGTGCAAGTGCAGGAAGCATGATTCTGCTGGCCTGGTGTTCAGTTGTTTTTTCTTTTTTACTTGATAAAAGACTGTTGCTCCATTGCATAGTCAATATATGGTGATCAAATTTTACATATTGTTGGTGGTACAACATGTTTGTCATGTGGTGTTTCTTTTCTTGTTGGTATAAACAGGTGCTTGCTACAAAAAACTTACACTATAAATGGATGGGGTCAGACTAGCAATTCCTAAGCACTCAAATGGTACCGCTAATTTATGTAATCAATTAGTGGCCTTCTAATTCAGTGATTTAGGAATGATAAATGCTACAGTCCGGTTTAAATTACAGAATCATAAAAATGGCACAGACAGGAAAGATGGATATGAAACAGAATTTCATAGCAGGAGGGAAGAGTTAACCAGGGTGTAAAGGAATACCAGTGGAATCATATGCCATGGGTGAATACATAAGTGAAGATAAACAAGAGGATCCGTGACAAAGTGAGATCCAGGCGGAGGTCAAATAGTTGAGAGGCTGTATACAGCAAAATAAATTGGATAATAAGTAGGGTTTCATGTAAAGATAAAAGCAATGGCATTGGAAGCAAACTTAGTAGAAGCAGGGGAATCCAAACAATGAGGACCGAAAACGTAGAAGGCGAAGACCACAAATCACCTGCGAGGGGCGAGGAAGCGGGCGACGGATTCAAGCATACAAAGACCCGTGCGGCGACACCAGTGGAGCTAGGGTCGGCGAGGGGGAGCACGCCGCAGGCCAATGTGCAGTTGTCGGAGGGATTGAGAAGTGCCTCCGGAACGGGGCGGGGGGAGGGCGGCAAGCACAGGGCCAGGGCCCGGCGAGGGAGTGTAAAACACGCAGCACAGTAGCGAACGCCGTAGGCAAGCAGGAACGGCGGCCTGACGATTGCGATATGGGAGGCGGCAGCCGGAGGAGGAGAGCCCGCCGGGGGCAACCAGGGACGGCGGCGAGCCAGTTGCAACCTGGGAGGCGGCAGTCGGAGGAGGAGAAATTCGCCCCGAACGTAGATGGAGAATCCACCGAGGCAAGCAGGGACGGCGGCGAGCCAATTGCAACCTGGGAGGTGGCAGTCGGAGGAAGAGAATTTCGCCTCCAATGTCGATGGTTTGGTGGAGAAGCTGGGTGGGGCGGAGCTAGGAGCGTCGCCGGCGGTGGAATGGACGGGTACTGGGAAAGGCGCAACTGAATCTGAGAAAATTGGAATCGTGGGAATCATGGGTGGTAGGGGGAAATTGAACCGGGCAGCTGGGTGGACAGCTCGGTGCGTGCGGTGGGCAGCTGGGTCGGGCGGAGGGTAGGCTCAGGTACTGAATATTGATAATCAGTACCAGGGTATTTTATATATATATATAAAGAGTTTTATCTACATGCGCATATAGCTACACTCACTTTCAATAAAACTATAAGGATATGTTTGCATACTCATTTATCAGTTTGAGTATATTCACATACTTATTTTTAAGATACCTCAAATGTCACCGCCCGAAAAAATTACAAAATAGCCCCTGTTTTTAATATATTATGATAATACCTTCATATTAGTACATATAACGGGGTATGTCCATATACCTCAGGTATACTCGCATACCTCATGTACATACCACCACGGATGGTCTAGTATCATTGCATACTCTGTGTACATACCTTCCGTTTAGCCAGATACACCCTCAATCATGAGACAAATAAAGTGTAGCTATATAGGAAAATTCTTTTCTACATGCGCATGTACCTACACTCGCGTATGTATCTCATGATTGAGGGCGTATCTGGTGAAACGGAAGGTATGTACACGGAGTATGCAATGATACTAAACCATCCGAGGTGGTATGTGCATGAGGTATGCGAGTATACCTGGTATGTAGACATACTCCGTTATATATACTAATACGAAGGTATTATCAAAATATAATAAAAAACAGAGGTTGTTTTGTAATTTTTTCGAGTAGTGACATTTGAGATATCTTAAAATAAGTATGTGAACATTCTTAAACTGATAAATGAGTATGCAAACATACTCTTATTGGTTTATTAAAGGTGAGTGTATGCGCATGTAGCTACACTTGCGTACGTATCTCATGATTGAGGGCACATCTGGTGAAACGGAAGGTACGTACACGGAGTATGCAATGATACTAGACCATCCGTGGTGGTATGTGCATGAGGTATGCGAGTATACTATGCAATGATACTAGACCATCCGTGGTGGTATGTGCATGAGGTGTGCGAGTATACCTGAGGTTTATGGACATACTCCGTTACATGTACTAATATAAAAGTATTATCAAAATATATTAAAAGCAGGGGCTGTTCTGTAATATTTTCAGGTGGTGAAATTTGAGGTATCTTAAAATAAGTATGTGAACATACTTAAACTGATAAATGAGTATGCGAACATATCCTTGTTCGTTTATTCAACGTGAGTGTAGCTACATACGCATGTAGATAAAACTCTTCATATATATATAACCAAAAGCATCCCTGGTCTGACGTTGCCTTTCGGTCCAACCACACCACGCCCAATTCCCCCCCGGACGAACGACACCCCGTCGCCCCCCATTCCCGGTCCAGTCAATCCACGTTGCAACCCCTACCCAATCACAAACTCACAACCCTATCCCTTTCGATGATTGTGCCGCCGCCCCCAACCGCTACCCACGTCACCCATGGCCGGCAACGGCGATCCAGCTGCCGCACCCAACTTCCTTCCATCGACCCGAACCTGGGTAGCGATTCCTCCTCTGCTTCTAATCCCCATCCGCCGTTCCACTTTGTCCTGTTCGATGGTCGGCCATAGACCCGAACAGCCGAGATCTGTAAATCCACGGGTGGTTACGATCTGGATCTCGAGACTGGCATACCCTGGCGGCTGGATCCCTCGCTGTTGATGCTTCCGCTCTCCCGTCGCCTCTTCTTCATGGTCCGCATGGAGACGACCGAGGCCAACCCCATCCAGCCCTATCCGGAGGCAGCCCTGCAGCAGAGCTGGTTGGAGCCCCATCTCCTATCATCACCAAACACCTGCTGTCGGTGATCCCTCAAGCGGTGGGCTGGCAGGGAATGGTGGAGTTCGGCTCCACAACAGCCATCTGCAGCTTTGAGTGGTTCTAGGGGCGGATCCAGGCCCTGGTCATGCGGCAAGCTGTCGTAGTAAGTGGGCAGATCGCGGCACCATATGGCCTTGTGCCCACGACCGTGGGGTGTAGGGCTGGACGAAAAGCTCGAAGCTCGCGAGCTGGCTCAGCTCGTTTGCGGCTCAGCTCGACTCGGCTTGTCTCGGTCGAATTTTTAACGAGCTGAGCAGCCTTTTTTGCTCATTTCATTAACGAGCTAGCTCGAGCCAGCTCGCGAGCTGCTCACGAGCCAACCGAGCAAAGAGTTTCATAATCCCAGAGATTGATGCCACAGCTCACAGCCCAATAGGCCCAATGTCCCAAGCCCCCAAGTGCCAACCAAGGATCACTCGATGGCTGCACGCGCATATAAATATTACTCCCAAGACCACATTCCACGTCTAGGTGACCATTCGACTTCGCGACGTTTAGTCTCCCACTGGCGGCCGCATCTGGAGGCGACTAGGGTTTGCTAGACGTCGTCGCGCCTCCTGCTGGTGAACGGTGCACTGGTGGCACTGCAGGCGATGGCAGCCTTGGCGACGTTGCCTTCAATCGCACGCTACGCAACGCAAGCCTGCATCCTCGCCTCGTTCCTCAACCGGCGTCTGGCAGTACAACTCTCTGGCTCTGTGTCGTTCTCCCTTCCACTCTTCATGCTGCTTGTTATTCATGGTCTTAATTAGTAGTACGCTAGTACTCCATGGTAGGATGCACACAAAGCCACGCATCTAGAGAAAAATATTCTTTTATTTGCTTCTAGTGTTTCAGCCTTCAGATCACTAAGCTAGCTGATGGTATTTGGCTAACATATTTCCTGTATCATATCGTATGTGTCCTGTACTCATGTTTCTGCTCGTGACTAAAATACAGTCCATGGATCGAAAACAAGTTGAAGAATCAAGGAACAAGAACAAGGCGATGTCTAAGGTGGTGCCCAAGCCCAACACAAGATCAACAGCACATGTTCGCCGCCAGTCTACAAAGGTTGCTAACCGTTGCAGTAGTCCATCGCCAGCTCCTTTAGCGGCCAAAGACAAGGTTAGTATATATGTTAATTAGGACTTGGTGGATCAATATGTAAGTGCTTTGTGGTGATTGACAAACCAACTTTTGTATGTGTTTTCTGTAGTCCATCATGGTGGTTGACGAGGAGGATGAGGAAGCTAACAAGATTGACATGAACGATGAGTTATCTATAAGCATGCCTTCAAATGCCTCACTTGAAGGTGGAAGCAAGGATAGGAATGATGCATCTAATAGTGAGAGTGATGGTGTTTCTGCTTCTCCAGCAAAAAGAGCAAAGAGAGGACACCGAGCTAAATGTTGGAAGTATTTCAAGGAGATCCAGGTTCCTTCATCGAAGGAGAGAGGGGTAATGGTGACAAAGGCCAAGTGTAGGTTTTGCTATACTAGTTATGCTTACACACCAGGAGGCCCAACTACACAGCTGAACCGTCATCTAGGAAAGTGCACACCATTTCTGAACAAATTGGCAAAGCTTAAAGCTCAAGGTACGCTCAGCTTTGCTCCAGAAAAGGGTGGTTCACTTGTTGTCAACCCTAATGAATATGATCATGACCACACTCATCAATTGATTGCAAAGATGATCATAGTTCATGAGTATCCATTTAGGATGGTAGAGCATACTTGGTTCAATGTGTTGATGAATTGGTTGAATCCCCATTGTGAGTTCATTGGTAGGAAGGGAATAAGGAAAGAATGCATGAAGGTTTATGAATCTGAAAAAGAAATCTTGAAGAAGTCTCTTAGAGATGTTGACTCCATAAGTTTAACTAGTGATTTATGGACTTCAAATCAAAACATTGGATACATGTGTCTGGTTGCACATTACATAGATTCTAATTGGGTTATGCAATGCCGTGTGCTGAATTTCATTGAGTTGGATCCTCCTCATACTGGGGCTGTCATAGCTCAAGCGGTGTTTGATTGCTTGGTTGAGTGGAAAATAGAGGACAAAATCATGACAATAACTCTTGGCAATGCTAATAATAATGATACTGCTGTTGCTTCGTTGGTGGCCAAGTTTGCTGCAAGGAAGAATTCACAGTTCAATCCAATATACTTTCATGTGCATTGCTCTTTCCATATAGTGAATCTGGTTGTTCAAGATGGACCGCTTCCAGTGGATCCTTTAATAAGCAAGCTTAGAAATATTGTGAAATACTTCAAGAAGTCTCCATCCCATCTTTATAAATTCATGGCAGTCTGTAATGAATATGGTGTCGCAGTTGGAACAGGGTTGTGCCTTGACTGTAAAACAAGATGGAATTCTACATACAAAATGTTGGATTCTTGCATTGCATATAGGAATGCATTCACCTATTATGCAGATAAATACACCAAATTTTTATGGCAGCCTTCTACATCTGAGTGGATCATGTATGAAAAAATACAACCAATATTAAAGGCAATTGCTGAAGTTACCACTGCATTTTCAGGATCCACCTATCCCACTGCTAATATGTTCTATCCTTACATTGCGAATGTTAAGATTGCAATTGTAGCTGCACAAAAATCAAAAGATGGACAGTTAAAGTGTATGGCTGATGCTATGATGCTAAAATTCAGCAAGTATTGGGAGGAAAAGAACAACCTTATGGTCATTGCTACCATCTTTGACCCCAGGTTCAAAATGAGGTATATTAAATGGTGCTTTGGCCAGATGTATGACCACTTAAGGGCTGCCCAAGAGATGGATGAGATCACTGAAGAGTTGGAAGGGCTGTATAGAGTATTTGAGAGTGATTATCGTCAAAAGAAGATGGGTAGCGCTGACTTATCATCGTCTACAAAAGTCACAGCAAGCAGCTCATTATCCTCTTTTGTACCAAGTGAATTTCAGGATTATCTAGAAGAAAGTTCTACAGAATGTTCCAAATCAGAGTTACTTATCTACCTAGATGAACCAAATGTCAAATGCAGTGACAAGGAGTTCGATTTACTTAATTTTTGGAAGGCAAATTCACATAGGTTTCCTGTAGTGTCTAAGATGGCAAAGAAATTCTTGGCAGTCCCTGCTAGTAGTGTATCTTCAGAATGTACCTTTAGCACTGGAGGGAGAGTTCTCGATGACTATCGTATTTCTTTACGTCCGGACATGGTTCAGGCATTAGTGTGTTCTTCAAGCTGGATAAGAGGTGCTGCAAATGATATGACTCCTCCGATTCCTATGGTATGACTCCTCAAATGTATCCCTTCTCCGTTAAATTTGTGCACGTCTAAGTGACTAACTTTCATTTCGCATTTTCTTTTTAGGAAGCAGATCATGATGATAATGTTGAGTTCGTGGAATTTCCAAAATGCGTGGTAGCAGACACCTGATCTAATATGTACTCTTGGCCTGCTGCTTTTGTTGTCCTCTTTATAAAATTTATGAATGCTACTTATCCTATAACATTCATGATGAATTCTATCCTATGCAGGACTTTTCTATTTTCGAACTAAGCTTAAAGCAAGGGAGGCTTGTTCGCTGCTGGAGCCACAATGTTTCCTCAGAATGCTTGCAATTTAAATTTTATTCTAAATTTCATTCTAGAGACATGTAACATGTTAAGTGTTATCTTTAAGTGTTATACTGTTATCTACCAGTGGATTATGTGATGTGGTTTAACCAATCAAACTAAATTAATGTTTGTTGCTTGGAGTTTTAATTTGTGCTAAGCGATGATTGGTTATCTATCGATCTATTTATTTGTCAAAATTAAATAAAAGGTGCATGTTTTTATGTCTAAATAATATGGGTATGTATATTTGGTGTATGCTCCCGAGGCTCACGAGCTGGCTCGAGCTCTTAGCGAGCCGAGCCGAGCAGCTTTTTTTGCTCGTTTTGTTAATGAGCCGAGCCAAGCCAGCTCGGTAGCAAAACGAGCTAGACCGAGCCGAGCCGAGCCGAACCGAGCCAAGCCGGCTCGAGATCCAGCCCTAGTGGGGTGGCACGGCATATCTCACGGGTCTGCGTACCGGTGCCGTGCACGGAAGCACGGACTACTGCAGGCCTCAACGGAGAAGATGAGTACAGATATAGGTGTTGACTTTGCCGGTGCTCATTCAGGTTCGTGACTGTTATTTTCTTTCCATTAAGTTTGATTCCCATTATTGTTTGTTTACTATTTTTCCTAAATTTATACATGGTATATGATCAGTCAAGAACATTTATGCTTATGTTGAATTGGTTATATGCTACATTTTTTTATAGCATTTTACCATAGCTGGACTTTATGCTCTACCGTCCCTGCAGGACAACACACAAGACCTATGTGCACAGTTGGGCTAGGTGGATGGTGACCCATGAGATGATATTGCTATTTTTTGAGTTGTTTATTTTTACCACTTTATGAAATTCCAATCTTATATTGTGGTCATAAAAATCTATAAATGTAACTGTAAAATATATTCAACAAGTTGTTGTTCCAATCTGCATAGAAATTGATGTTTTATAACAAAAACATTCAAGAATTTGGCATATAAACTGAAAGCAACAAGAGCCCTTCTTGACTTTGATTCATTTGTCAATCAACTCACCCTCAATCTAAATATGGTATTCACATTGTTATGACCAAGAGTACATGGTTTTTATGCCTAACAAAAGCAATCAATGAAAAATAATCGATATATGTTCCTCACATTTATATGACTTGTCAGCAACATTTTTGTACCTTCTGATGCAACTTTTTATTTCTTCTTTCAATGAAACACAACCAATATTTTTTCTTTTTACTATAACTGAATTGGTTTAATTTACACAAATAGTTTATCATACACTTGAGACTACTACCCAATATGTGTATAATCATGTTATTTTATACACTTGAAACTGAACTTTTTCAATGGATGTCAATGTTGATGCTACTCAGCTTGTTTTTATATTTTTCTATGATTGATATCACTTTTATTTATTCCACTGAACCAAAAGATGTGGCTTCTACTCTCCGTCATTTTCTTGTTTCTTGGTCTCGCAAACCTTAACTTCTATGGCAGGATACGTGTGTTAATATTATTTATGCATACCATTGTACTATTTATGATTATCGTTGCACTATCAGCTAGCATTGAGCTAACAACTGAGCTTTTCTATAAGATAAGAACATGTTGGAACTGTTTTTATGCCTGTATGTTTTGTATGTTTTGATTTACAGAACTTGCGTTTGGGTTTATGCTCCATTGCTTCTTAATGATGCTGTTAAAGAATTTTTAATGACTGCCTATACTAATTACCATTGGCCCTGAGGTTACCACTTTGGGTGAGATTTTGAGGCGGCTTGGTCTGTGTGTTGCCTACTGAATTTGGCTTGAGCTTCATTTACGTTGATTTTGCAACAACTTTCTATTAATTATGCGCATGATTGAACTATTGATATCTATTTTATGGTACTGCTTGTTCGTTTATATGCTTGGCGCGCTAGCGTGCAATGCCATCGTTGTTTGTTTACTATTTTTCTAAGTTTATTCATTGTATATGATCTACCAAAAGCCTTTTATGCTTATGTTGTATGGTTCTATGCTACGTTTTTCATATCAATTTACTAGCAGCTGGCACACTACGTGGATAAAGATTGTTAGCATTTCTTCAAAATCATGTTTGTTTCTGCACAAGGATTTTATCTATGCCATTGAACCAAAAAATTATCTAGTTTTCTTATTATGGAGAAAATTTGGATCTTTGTATGCCTTTTTCTCACCGTTTCTATGCTTTTTATTTGCGAGATATTGCTTTCTCACTGATTGTATGCCTTGTGTCTTATTTATGCTTAATAAAAAACCGTTTAGATGAAAGTTTACGTAGATTTGCATTGACTTATGATTACCACCACTTTCTTTTGCCTTCCTGATGCTAGGCATTGATGAATGATCAGCAACGACGGGGCAACATCCGAAGAAGCTAGCAATCTCACACATGCCATGATTACCGGCATCAGTGCCGAGTTTTTTTATTTTTAGGACCAGTGCACATGTAATAAAATCAGCGTAAATCCCTATGTAATGCAGTCTTTGTTGTCCGATATTATGGTTCGAAATAGCGGCAGTTGTCATTATCTTCTATATTATTGACGAAAACTTATGCTTGGTAATGGAGGAAATTATGCTCAATGGCATGACAATGGATTATGTGCTTGCATGACATGATTTTATGCCACGGTGAAAATGTGAATCGAAAGAAACTAGTTTGCATTGGAACTCTAACATGCAAGCATAAATACCATCAAGCATAGGTTTCTTTGAAGATTTCTATACTTATAGGTTACAATATTTATACTAGAGAACAACGTGTCAGAGTATAAATGAGCATAAATTTATGAATTTGATTTTTTTTAAAAATATTCACAATGGATCTTAAACATGCATAAAACACCAAGAATGTAGTAGTAAAAACCGTTTGTGATCAATTCACATTTCTATGACTGAGTTTATCTAGGTTTATACCACAACACTAGTCCTTTATGCAGATTAGAGGAGGTTTTTATGATCAAATTTCTATGTTTTTATGCTCAGCACCTACCTCTTTGAGTTATAGAACTTTCAACCTAAAAATGCAAATTTACGAATTCAAAAATTTTAAAAAATATAGTCACAATAGATGTCAAAACATGCAGAAAAATATCAGCATTCTATTGGTGAAAACCGTTTGTGAATTGGATGTTCGAATAAAAAATTATCGTAGAATAACTAGTACGATGGAATGAACTGCATGCATGCATGTGTACGTCAGTTTGACAGAACGTGTTAGAGTCGTCCGTTCATTGCGCCACAGCAGACAAAGTTTACGCTCAGTTATACACAGCTTTACGCTATTTTTGCTTACATTTTACGCCAACCGGGCTCTTGACCTAGCCCGCGCCCCTGGCTATGCGCTCTCGCTGACCGCACCACTGGACCGGTTTCCTGGCCTAGTTGAGGCTTCCTATAACTAATGGAAGCCCTGGGCTTCCCTTACCTCATCCCTTAGGATAGCGCTATTTAGCACGCAGCGTGCTAAATAGCTATTCAACGCTCCAGCCAAACCTATCGCCCGCAACCGTAAAGGATAGTTTCGGCAATAGTAAATTTCCTCTCCAAACTCAGCCTCCCACCCGCAACCGTAAGACGCGTGCCCCGCAAGCATAAAACTCTCGCCCGCAATGGTAAAAGGCCTTCCCGCGACCGTAAAATGCTGGTGAAAGAGTTCAACACGTGAGTTACCTGCCCACAACTGTAAAATTCTCTCCCGCAAACATAAAACTTCACCCACAATCGTAAACAGCCTTCCCGCAATCGTAAAATGCTGGTGACAGAGTTCAACACGTCAGTTACCTACCTACAATTGTAAAATTGTCACCCGCAACCATAAACTCTCGCCCGCAACCATAGAACTCTCACGTATAACCGTAAAATGCCCTCCCACAACCATAAATGCCAGTGGTTAAGAAAAATATTATTAACCATGAAAATGTATTTTGAGAGGGTAAACAAATAAATTGTGACTTAGATCGTAAAAGTCTATTTTGCTAGTAGTCCATGACCATATAAAAGATTAAGATATCTCCAATAGACAGTAGAAACTTAGTAATGCAAACCGTAAAATGGTCTTGTCTTCCATAAGCATAATTAAACCATAGACACAAGAAAGAAAGAATATTTACGTAACGTAACAATAGAAACCATAAAAAAATACTCCCTCCGTCCCAATTTGTAGTTCGTTTTATTTTTTTGCACCAAGTTTGACCGGCTCATCTCATTCAAAAAATTTGACAATTATCATTTATTTTCATTGTGATTTAGTTTAGCATATAATATAGTTTAACAATGAATTGAATTTTTCTACTTTTTCGCAAATATTTTAAATAAGACGAACCGGTCAAACTTGGTGCCAAAAAGTCTAATGAAGTATAAATTGTGACGGGAAAGTACTAATAATCTGATTTGTACAATCCAAAAAATTAAAAAAAATACATAGATACAATTTATACTCAAATATCACATTATTTTTCCAAACCAATACATCAATCTTTTACATAATAGTGGGTGCTATCACTGCGGTGGACATTCGACTAGGAGTTAATATTATGACATCAACAGGTTTAAAATACTAGAAATTACATATAACATCTTAGTTAATATAATATCTCAGTTAGAAGTTAATATTATGACATCAACAGGTTTAAAATACTAGAAATTACATATAACAACTTAACAAGCAACAACAATAGAGTATACAATAGAATGGGCAATTCGATGAGTTTTGTTTGCCTCAACATGATAAACATACAAAATTGAACTGAACATTTAACAATTTCATTAGCATGGAGCCTAAAGGAAGCTGCTCATTTTTTACGTAAACTAATACATGAAGAGCCATTATTTTTATGCTCGACGTCCATCTAGGCGCCAACA
Source organism: Paspalum notatum (assembly GCA_022530915.1). NCBI lineage: Eukaryota > Viridiplantae > Streptophyta > Magnoliopsida > Poales > Poaceae > Paspalum > Paspalum notatum. The sequence goes on from CM039686.1 coordinate 20,999,492, forward strand.
ACGTAGTAGTTGGCAAAGTATTAAGTACGATTGTATAATAGTATTGAGCATGTAAAGTGAATATTACCATAATTAAAAACTATTATTGCAATGTTCCTAAAGAGACCAACATAGAAAAATAACAAGCAAGTGTCATCCAACTATAAAACTTCTCTTTGAAGCCTAAAGAAATAACTTAGCCATATTACCCATCTCTCAACATTAACCGTAAAATCATGTATCACTTGTGATGAGTTTTTACTGCCACAAGCAACCAATATTTTACTATCAGCGTTTTACGGTTGCAGACTAAGATTTTACTTTTATTGCTTGACCGTAGTGCCTGTATTTTAGTACTAAGCATGGTTTTATGGTTGCAGACTGATTTTACGATTGTGGGATTGGTTTTACGATTGCGGGCAGATTTTTACTGTTGCGGATTGGTTTTATCCTTACGAGACTTGTGCCTACCTGCAGCGCGCGCTGAATAGTTATTCAACGCACTGGGAGTCGAATGGCGTCATTATATATATATATATGAAAATTCCATTCTACGCGTGTTGAATAATATTCAACGCGCCAGCGGAGCGCCGCCCTGCACCGGTGACCCAACAAATCCCGCAATAGTAAAAATACGAGCCGAAACTGTAAAATATATATCGAACCAGTGAAACAACCCCGCAACAGTAAATGTCCGTAGTTCAAACCCGCAGTAGTAGATATTACTACCTAAAACTGTAAAATTTCCCAAAGCACCGCCTTGTGACCCAGCAAACCCCCGCAACAGTAAAAGTATGAGCCGAAACCGCCACTGGAACAACCTTGCAACAGTAATAATTGTCTGTAGTTCAAACCCCTCAGTAGTAAACATTACTATTTAGAACCGTAAAAATTTCCAAAAGGCCAGCAGAGCATCTGAAGAAAACACTAGCCTAAATGATAAAATCGCAATATTCTTTTATCTAAACAGTAAAAACAATAATCAAGTGACTATTAACGTGAAATCTATCACGATCTAAAAACCATGACCACACATAACCCACACTCTTGTCTGCTCAAAATTCACGTACGTGAATAACATCAACCGCAAATAACGTGAAGAATACTTCACAATCTCACTCTTTTAAACCGTAATTTTGTTGCAGCCATTACACTACGTTGGTTGAGCCTTTTCGAATAAAAACATTAATGGAATTTCAGCCCAAATCCCTCCATTCACGGGCTTCAATCCGCGGATTCTTCATCTACCTTCCCTTTTCTTCCCCTGCCACGCGAGTGCGAGGGCACAGTACTCCGCTCTTGCCGCTGTCGTTTCGCTCCGTCCGCTCGCGTCCACATCTCCGCGCTCTGGGCTTCCAATAAGAAAGGGAGCCTGAACCCAACCACCTAAATCTGGTTCCACCACACCTACTTTCACATCTAATCATATAATGTCACTCGTTGTCGTATATCTTATGAATATATATACACAGAGAGGGGCACGCTAGCTTTTCAAAAAAAAAAGAGAGGGGCACGCTTTCTCCCTCGCCTCTCATTTGAATTCACTATTTCTCTCTCCTCACACGGTTCCTCCCTCCTCAGATCCGGAGGAGCGAGGCGGCGGCAGGCGCAGCCAGCCCACGGGCGGCAGGCAGGCGCGGCCAGCCCCGGCCTCCTGATCTGCGGCGCCGGTCTCCTGCACTACTGCTTTCCGCGCCGCCGGCCTCCCGCGTCTCCGGTCTCCTGCGCCCCGGCCTCCCGCTCCAGGCTCCACGGCCCCGCAGCGGTGGCCTTGGCCTTTTTGTCGGCTGCTGATGAGTTGCCTGGATCCCGAATGTGCAGGCCGAAGCAGAGACAACGGTCGCAGAGGCGGAAGGACAGCAAGCAGAAAGCCGAGTAGCATCAGTCAGAGATCAACACCGGATCTCCTAGTAACAGAGAGGTACTACGGCAAAAAAAAAATTTGATCCTTGTTTCTGCTCTCATGGTTCTGAGTTCTGACTGCTGCTCTGGTTTTGCCTAGGCTCCATCGCTCGCCACACTTGTGTGCAAGCGGATAAAGCATCTCATAGGTCTTTTCTTACTCGACGTAGATCATTGTGAATTTCACGAAAATTGGTCAAAAACCTGTAAAAATTACATATAGCATATTTCCAATACAATGTCACAATAATCGGTGATAATTGTTAGTAAAAGATATAGTTGACGCTTAGAATCAATGAAAAAATATGTAAAATGATACAAAATATTCGTTCATAAGCCGCGTCAACAGGCCTCACCCACGCAAGGTTAGAGGATTGTCGGGGAGGTTGGGGTCTTCCGAGTCCTTTTCGTAGAGCTCCACCGCCGTCTTCACTATGGGAAGCTTTTGGCCAAACCGCGGAGGGCCTTCCTCCCTCTCACAAGAAGGTGACGACTACTCTACACTTCAGAAGGTCTCGCAAGACTTACAGCCGCACTTGATACACTAAAGTCATGCATGCAGGCACGGAGAAGACAAATAGGCATAAGCCAAGATGCTATGCAAGCTCTCGCTATCCCGGGATGTGTCTATAAGCTCTTGTGGTTGTTGGGCTCTCAAATGTGTGTTCGAGGCTCTTGGGATAGATCAAATGGGGTGCCTCAACACTTATGTTAGCTCAGGATACTCCAACCACAATGTGGAGGACGGCTAAGGGGGGTATATATAGGCTAAACCTCAAAACTAGCCACTGGGAGCTTCCTCCCACTTTTCTACGTATCCACCGGACAGTCCGGTGGTACACCACCAGACCGTCCGATGCGTGTTAATGGCTTCTTAGCTGAATCGACCGTTGGAACCACCAGACAGTCCAGTGTCTGTAAAAGCTTCGATCTTCAACTTTGTGCACCCTCAGTTTATATCGTCCGACGTCGCCGCCGGACTATTCGACGGTGACCCACCGAAATCCTGGTGCCTTCAACTTTGGGACTTGGTCGCTTCTTCTTCTTAGCCTATATCGTCCGGCGAGGGACCACCGGACTATCCGATGGTAAACCACCGGACTGTCCGGTGCATGAATTTGCATCGGGTCTTCAGTCTTTAACTTTGGGCTTCATCTTCTCGCCGGATCTCTCGATGGAGCTCCTTCAGACTTTTTGATGCTCTAAAAAATCGGCCCGCTGACCGGTGAGCGGGACTGCCAAGTTAGGACCCTCGCTTGCAATTTGATGGCAGCTTGGGTTTTCTCTTGTGTCTACTAGGTCCTCCTTTGAGGTGTTTGTACTCCAAATCCACCTTTTGCATCCTAGGACTTATACAAAAATACTCATACACAAATATTAGTGCCATGGCACGTGTTGTCACTTCAGCCATCAAAATCACATATGGGAACTAAGCATAAGGCTTAGGGCCTATTTTCCTTACAAACCTCCTTAGGGGTTCTGACCTATGTTGTGCGCATGGTTAGATCTATCTAGTTGTGTACGTGGCGGATGTCAACCTAAGGGAGTCGCGTCTTTGAGATCATGCTTTAAGCAGAGCTTTTATTGTTGACTCTTTGTTTATGCTTTGACAATGAACTAACACATCAAGACGCAAGGAGGCGATCGGCTCTTATGAGCCGATCTGCGGAGATGCCTTGAGCCGATCCTAGTGATCAACTGGAATTTAATGTCGATCCGTTGTTTGTATATCTGTTGGGAAATTCCATTCTCCTACTTCTTGGATCCCTTTGATCCTTTGTAACTTTTAATTTTGAGCTCCCTTTGATCCTTTGTAGTGGTTTTGATTTTGTAACTTGGATTTGCGTGGGTAGCCATAGTGTTTAGTCTCGATGGCACAGCGTGGTCGCTAGACGCTACCCCCGAGCCGCCGAGCAATTCCTTGGAGTTGGTCAGGGCGTCATTTACATGAGCTGGCCTCAACACGATTGTGTAAGCTGGAGGTGTTATTGTTTAGGTCCGACTGGCGCACGTAGTGCATCCGGTGGGTGTGGCCCTTGATCTATTCCTTGGAACCCTATTTGAAATCCAAACTAGCTGTTAACTGTACTGACAATCCGACTCATAGTCCAACATTCTAGGGTCGGACCTTCCATTCCATGCATCCACTATCAACCAACAACTCTCTTCGGAGAAAGATAGTCTGCCCTTCGTGGGTCGGACCTTCCGGTCCATTGTTACTCTGGATTTCTTTCAAGTTTCCATTCCTTCTATAAAATTGGTATGTCCTTGAGGTCCGACCTTCATAGATCTGAAGGTACGGTCCTTGCAGTTCATTTAAAGCTTTGCTGGGTTCAAATTTTGGCTTCCTAATGGTCTGCTCCATATATTTTCTTCGACATCAGAAAGTTCAGTCTTTAGAGAAAAATTCTGCACTTCATTTTCTTCAAGTATTTGAGGTTGAACTTAATTTCTCTTGGACCTTGAATGTTCTCCACTTGTCAGTGATCTTTTCTTGAGTCTTAATACAAATGTTAAACCTACAGTGATGAACTCATTAGACCACAATTAACCTTATCATTCACTTACTGAAACTTACCATGAGGCCTAGATGCTTACAATATGTTCTTCACCGGAGATGTGTGTCACATAATTAACATCATCGTGCATGCAAGTAAGTACTAGTAAGTCCACAATTATGACGTATACGTAGTGCTATTCGATTTCTTTCTGTGTCTCCATTTGCTTACTGCTAATACAAAGAACAATGCTAGGTTAGAGGTAAGAATTCGAGAAAAATTGGCCTAGACATGAAGGTGAGGTGGAACTCAACTACCATATGCAGATATGCTAAGGCTCAACCCAGCGGTTCCTCCATATTGGTTCTGTAAAATTAAATGTTGCACTGTTACTGCACTGTACATAGAGAGAGGGGGTAGTTAGGATAGTGATGGAGGAAGAGACATGGGAGGTGGATGGAGGAGGCGCTGGAGACAGCCTAAAGCAGGCAAGAGGGTATGAGGATGTTAATTTTTACCACTTTTATTAATGCTCAAGTTACAGGAGTTGTGCTTACTAACAGAGATTGGCAAGTCGTTACGAGTTTACATGATTTTCTTGAACCATTCTACAACGCCAATATACAATTGTCTGGTATTTACTACCTTACTTCTCCTCCTATTTTTGAATCGCTTATGAAAATTGTTGAAACTTTTCATGAGAATGTACAAACAAACTGCTAATCCTGATAGCTTCTGCGATGAAGGAAAAATACCTGAAATATTTGATGCTATTCCACATGCATATTGTTTTATACTCTAATATTTGATCCATGCATTATTGGAGAAACAGGCAATCCGTCTTTTGAATCTGTCTTAACACCAATTAAAACCAGTATTGATAGAAGGATCAGTACCAGTTCTAACGCCCAAGACCTCGGAGGAGGGATCAATACCGGTTGGTAACTCCACATGACCCTTGAGGAGGTTTAGCACCGGTTGTGTCACCAACTTGTATTAAAGGCAGCACATTTATAACCGGGCCCTGCAACCCTTTTTAATGCCTAAGGGCTTTAGTACCGATTCCACCTTGTCGGTTGGGAATCCGGTACTCAAGGGGTTCCCAACCGGTACTAATCCCCTTTGTGTAGTAGTCGTGCAAGCTAGATAGTTTACACACTTCCTTCCGTTTCATTGGTGACTCACTTGATCTTGATTACTCTGTTGCTTACTCACATGTTAAATCTGAGATATTTTGAGATTTTTGTATGTATCGTGATAAGTTTAGTCAAAATCGTTGGAGGCCAGAGGCAGTGCAGACCGAGAAGCCCAAAAGTGCGTGTTTGGTTACATGGTTTTCTAATACTATGGTTTTGAGATAACGTGGTTTAGATTGGTCCATGACACAAATACTGTGGTTTTAGAATACTACAGTAAATTCTCGGTATTCGTTGAAACCATGGCTTGTTTGGTTCCACAGTATTTGGGCTCTTTCCTCTCCACCGTCACAGCCAGGAAGCAGACACCGCTGACCGCTCCCTCTCCTCAACCACCCGCCAGACCACCCTCTCGCTCTCTACCGCAGGGCCTGCCCACTCGGCGGAGTGAGGCGAGCCGGCAGCGGGCCGCAGGGCCTGTGCGCGCGGCAACGGGAGACGAGCTGGCAGCCGGCCACGGGCGGCAGCTGGAAGCGAGTCGATCGGTAGCGGGCCATGACAGGACCAGTGCATGCGGCCTCGACGGGAGGCGGGAGGACGGGGCAGCACGGCCAGCCTGTAAGGAAAATGGGCCCTAAGCGTTGTGCTTAGTTCCCCTAAGTGATTTTGGTAGTTGAATTGACAACACGTGCCATGGGACTAATATTAGTGTGCAAGTGTTTTTGTTGAAGTCTCAGGGTGCAAAAGGTAGACTTGGGGTATAAACACCTCAAATGAGGACTTAAAAGGTACAAGAGAAGGCCCAAGCCACCATCAAGGTGCAAGCTAAGGTCCTGATTCGGCGGTCTCGCTGGCCGGTCAGCGGACCGATTTTTTGGGGCACCAAGAGGTCCGGAGAAGCCCCATCCAGTGCACCGGCGAGAAGAAAAAGCCCAAAAGTCGAAGGCTGAAGACACGGTGGAAATTCATGCACCGGACAGTCCGGTAGCTCACCACCGGACGCTATAGGCTGAGAAGGAAAAGGCGGAGTCCGGCGGCTCACCACCGGACAGTCCGGTGGTGCCACCGGACGTTATAGACCGAGGACAATCCAAGTTAAAGATCCGGCGCTACAACGCACCGGACAGTCCGGTGGCTCACCGTCGGACAGTCCGGTGGTGCCATCGGACAGTCCGATGGCTTCAACGGTCACATTGTCAAAGCAACGGTCGACTCGAAAAGGGGGCAAATTACACGCACCGGACAGTCCGGTGGTGAACGGCTAGTTTTGGAGGTGAGGCCTATATATACCCCCTTAGCCGGCCTCCCCATTGTGGTTGGAGTATTCTGAGTTAGCACAAGTGTTGATACACATTCTCCATGCTCATTTGACGTGTAGCAACACCTTTTAAGAGCCCAACCACCATAAGAGCAAAATTAGACATATCCGGCATAGTTAGTGCTTAGTGCATCCTTGCTTAGGCCACCTTGTCTATTCCCCGTGCCTGCGTGCACGTTTGCCCTTGTGTGTGTGTGCGGTTGTAAGTCTTGCGAGACCCTCCGGAGTGTGGAGTGGCCGCCACCACCTTGTGAGAAGGAGAAAGGCCCTCGGCGTTTTGGCCAAAGCTTCCCCTAGTGAAGACGGCGGGGTAGCTCCGTGAGAAGGACTCGGAAGACCCCAACGGCCATATCCATCCTCTACCCTTGCGTGGGCGAGGCCATAGCCCGTGGAGGACTACGCGAGAGATAGGCTCGGGTGGGTGTGTACCGAGGATATCCAGAGACCCGACCGTGGTTACTTGACTTCCGAGGAAATCACTTTGCCATCCTCCACCCTTACGTGGGCGAGGCCGCACTCCTTTGAGGATTGCGCGAGAGCAAAGCTCTTTGTGTAGCGCCAACGAGGACGTAGGGGGTAGAGGCACGTTGGCCTCCCCGAACCTCGGGAAAAACATCGCCGTGTCTTCACCGTGTGCTACCATCATTGTCATCGGGAGTTTGCATTCTCTATCCCATCTCTTTAGGTTCCGCATTTACTTTCTTGCAATTGTGTGCTTACTTTGCAAGACTAGCTTGATAGGTTAGTTTTTAGGTGAAACTAGGTTGCAAGACTTGGCCACGATAGAAGTAGCAACACTTAGGAAAACCTTAGTGCACATAGCTAGATTTTTTTGCATAGGTTTTGCTTAGTAGTTGTAGTTTTTAGTGAGCCTTGTTTTTAGAAATCCTAATTCACTCCCCCCTCCCCCCTCCCCCGCTCTTAGGCGTCGGTCCTACCTTCACAGCCGCGGTGGGTCCAGCGCGCGCGTCCTCGGCGGGAGGCGGGAGGACAGGGCGGCGCGACCGGCTATAGGAGGATGGGACGGTGGGACCGACTTCTTGAGGCTGGGGCGACGGCGGGGTGAGGCGGCGCCGGTGTTCGCGTGAGGACAGGATGGCGACGTGTGGAGGCGGAGCAGCGGCACCGAAGCTCGAGCCGCGGGAAGTGCCACTGGCGGGGCCGGCCGCGGGAGGCAGCGTGGCGACGGGACACCGAGCCGGGGCAGTGGTGTCGGCGGGTGCACGCACGGCATCGAACAATACCGAGAGAAATTGCACTTCAGACCTCAGTTTCCAAAACTCCAAAAATACCACAGTTTTGGGTAAACTATGGTATCCAAAACTTGGTGTTGATAGTACCAACCAAACACCCTGTGGCTATCAAAACCATAGTATTGTCCAATACCATGGTTTTGTAGCAAAACTGCAAATACAGTGCTGTCAAAAAGGCCCTAACATGTGTAAGTAGCTAAAGACCAAGGATTCTTCTTCAACATCTCTATGGCTAAATCATCTTGGAACCCAAAGGCAGAGCTCAACAACTACGTTGAAATGGATCCACAACTTGAGGAGCAGGATGACCAGATCGACATTTTTGGGTGGTGGGTGGACAACGAATATCAATTTCTTGTGTTATCTCAGTTTGCACGTGATTTTCTTTTAGTTCTGGTGTCTACTTTCTGTTCGGAGTCAATTTTCAGCACTATTGGTAGAATAATCGAAGAGCGGAGGTCCTATCTTTCTCCCGAGATGATTGATGGTTCGAGGCACTCACATGGCTAGGCAGCAGACACACGACAACAACATCAATAACTAGAGGATAAATAGATGCAAGTGATGGCTAATCTGGAGCTTGAGGGTGAGGAGTAGTCATTTTTGTAACAGCATATGGTAGTGTAAGCTTTTTAATGAGGCAGTATTGTACTAATGTAACATTGTCAAATTAATAAAGCATGCCCCCAATATCTTCTCTTGTATTATTATTTCACGCATTTTATGTTTTCTACTAATACCACAATTGATGAGTGAACAAAGAGATAAACATAAATATTTTAAAAATCGTGTTTGAGTCGGCGAGACACGAAAATGTGCCAACGTGCTGTGGGCCATTCTTGGGCCTAGAAGTCATGGCACAAAGGAGCCATGCACAGCACAGCCCAAGTCCCAATTATATCTTTAACTATCGTCATTCCCCTGCGCCGCTCTGGGGGGTTTTTACTCTGTCTGGCAGCAATCTCAGAACTACCCACGCGAGCGCTACAGTTTTTTGAGAAGGCGAACTCCACTTTCTAGCCAAATCCCGGCGGCCCCCTCCCTGCTCCGCTGCCGGCGAGCTCACCGGAGCCGAGGGGGAGGGGTCCCACCTCTTTCCACCTATAGATCTACTAGTTTTAGGATGCATTAAGCTTATTCCCTGTGTAAATCTCGTCCGGTTGTAGTCTTTAGTGATGATGGTGCCTTTCCTCGCCGTCGTCGCTGTTGTTTCCGTCGTCCTCCATGCCAGAGTTGTCTTCCTCAACAGCAACTGCGGCCAGGTGGCTTCCCTAAGCCCTTCCCTCCTTCGTGTCAGGAGGTTTGTCTTCCTCCCCTTTGGCTTGTCTGTGAAGAGGTGCGGACTTCTTTTCCGGGTCTACGATGTGCTCATCGGAGGCACCGGTTCTCCCTTCCGAGCTGTTGGCTTGCTCGACGGCATTGGATTTCTCTACGCCCGGCGAGGTCGCCTGAAGCGTTCATCGTTCTTAATGCGTCTGGGCTACTGGACGCTGCTCTTAGAGGCTGCTAAAAATCTGATGGCCTTTACCGAGCCCTTCTCGTCGACGCGGATTTGGACTCTGATTCCTTCGACCATGTTCGGCGGCGATGGATCGGAGATGAAGCTCAGGGTGGCAACTACAGGACTTGTATTTTCTTTGTTTCTTTTTATGTCCAAGTTCCTGTGTTGTACTGCACGTGGCTTTGTGCTGCGTTTAATATAATATCAGTCACCCCTTCTCAAAAAAAAAAAAAAAACTATCGTTATTCCCCTCACCTGACACCTCACCAGCTCACCTTCTTTTATTCGCTCAAAAAAAAGCTCACCTTCTTTTATTCGCTCAAAAAAAAGCTCACCTGGTTTTCTTGTCCGCTGGTCCGTGCAGACTGCATCCGCACGCAGTAGGCTAACGCCAGGGGCAAAAAAAAATGGCAGCTCATTTTTTTGTTTGAACTAGGACGTCAAACATTAGAACTCCTTTTGTTTTGTACCACTGGTGACAGAGAAAAATAGCTTGAGGGTGTACATGCATAATATTGCAATTGAAGTAAAAAATACAGTAATAATTTAAAATGTTTGTGCCTAAATAAGGAGCCTCCAGTTTTATCTAGCCTTAGCCTTGGACCTCCAAATTTTCAGAACGTGCCTTGGTACCCACATGAAAGGGTATTCATGTTCTCCTTCCTCTTGTCTTGACACTTAGGATCTTTTTTAGTCCTTGACCTAATCGAAAATTGTATCTACAGATGCATATGGCTGTGCCCTATCTTTCCATGTATGTAGCTAGTTATTAGTGCGTCTAGAATGATGCCACTGTTCGGTGCCAAAGGGACCATGCAGCCTTTGATTTGCTTAGCCCCACAAAACATTCTAATTGTTGCCTACCTACCCACTAGGAAGTACTAATTCTGGATCGGCATGCTATGCCATGTCCATTAGCAAGCCAGCATCATGTTACTTTACAGAAGAATTGTGCAAGGTAAGCAGATAGGTGTATTGTTCATTGTTCATGTGAAAGGAGGTCGTGAAATTCAAAGGGTATCATGATTGTGTCTTACTTCGTAGCTATTAGTGAAGGTTTGGTGGAAAATTATTTGGCCATGGAGCGTATATTGTATGTGCAGACAGAGGTGTGGAGGCATTTGCTGGATTTAATCATGCCAGTTGGGAGTTCTGCTTTGGGGTAGCTTTCAAGATCCTTCTCGGCTGATACAGAGGCTAAACTCGACTATGATGTTTATTCAAGCTAGACCACAACTGCTTGTCCACATGCGCATAGCATAGCCAGAATTACGTTCTTTTTGATGGGACAGAGGTAATACATACATATGGAGCATTTCACCGACCACAACCGAGTCGCCAGCAGTAGGCTCAGCCAAATGAAAAGGGAAGGAAGGAAGGAAGGAACTGAGCGGCTTAAGATTTTGGAACTTGTCGTCCCTAGGCTAACTGATGCTGAACTCAAATGCCTATGGATGAAACATTGTCGTTTCCACCGCCGTTACCGTATCGATGTGAAACAGTAGCAATCAGAGACAACAAAGTCGCAAGAGGACCAGTTGAACAAGCTTGAAGCTGCTGCATGCTTGCATGTAGAGGATTAGAGATGGAGGATGCGCGGCCTGGCAATGTCATGTTTCTCGATGCATATGTCATGTTGGTACGCAGCAGCATTATCAGCAGCTAAGCTGAGGCCTGATGCTCATCTCGCAAGTATCCTCTTCGAATTCCATCAAAGTGAGTCATCGGATCGAGGTCGATCTCGCAGTGCTCTTCCTCTGTCGATGATAGATGCGGATGGCATGCCCCACCAGCAGGGCGCCGGAGCCTGACAGTCGGATCATATTGCCAGTACTGTTTTTGACTTGGTACAGTTTATGGCCACCGACGGTAAAAAAGTCATCATGAGGTCTCTCCATCCGACTACTCCATGCATTCCCAGCACAATCGATGCTGCAGTTGATTGTGCCCTCGAAGAAGATTATCGCTTTCCTCTTTTGAAGGGGGTGTCAGGGTACACTCCACCCACTCACATTCAGCATTCAGTTCCGTCAGTACGTAGTCAACACACAGAGCAAGCAGGTGCACTGCACTATCATCAGAGCACTTGTTCGACTTCCATGAAGGCGTCCAGTGCCGATCTTCTTTTGCTTTGTTGGTTGGATATTAAACAATATCACAACCATGCATTGACTGTATTGCACTAATGTAAATGACAGTGCTGCCCCATATAAGCTCTGGTCTGCTTAGTCCGCGTAAAAAAAAACTAAAGTAGTTGGGGTACATAGGGCTGGGGTTTCCCCAGTCTTATATCATCATAGATCAATACATCACCCGGTTTTTCCTGGCATTGATCTGCCTTTTCCCTCTGTGTTCTTGTGTTTCTGTTATCAGATTGATAGTTCCTCACAATTGATATCCACAGCTACCGAATTCTTGGATGATCTCCTTCGTTCTCTCTTTTCTCCGTAGCTCCGTCCACGGATTTAGTCGGATTGTCGTCGTTGTAGCCTTGTAGGGTGGTTTCGGCTCACCCCGACTAAAATCCCCCACCCTCCCATCCAGATCCGTGGACAGTGCTCAATTTTTCCCTTGATTAACAACTAGGTGGATGCCCGTACGTTGCCATGGGAGCCATTTGATGTGTTCAAGATTATATGTAGCACATTATGTATGTGTCTCCATACCTCCTCCTAAACGACTACATATATGTTATAACTGCATACAGTGTTTATGGCAAGAATGATGCTCAAATACCTCAACAGCTGCAAGGGGTGAGCTGTCAACCACACTCGGATTAATGAGAAAATGAGACAAATTCATAATGTGTGGACATAATTTTCTCAATAGTAAAATCACATGATATAATACATATATATAATGCATATTGTTGCAAATTAGTCTTTGGTTTTAGTGTCTTGCCATTTTATAGTTTCACATAACATTCCCTATGGCTAACGAATGGCAAGTGATCAAGCTGGACTCTGATGTTCCACGGTGACGGGTAGCTCCTCCAAACCCATTAGTTGGTGAACAATGCCTCCGTTCTCGATTCAACGCAGAACCCACACCGGTTAGCACAACAGGATGTACCTATACCGCAGCCTGTGTGGCATCTTCACTATACCATTTGGCTAGGTTGCATCCTAGTAGGAACTTTAGAGATGGAAGGAACCTTGTTGCCCAAAATGGATGAGAATCTCATTCTAAAAAAGATAAGAATTCAGGAATTATTGCCCCACAATAAATTCCATAACTTCAAATCAGAAATAGAGTTTACTTTTACTGGATGCTCTAACGACCTAGGTAGTTGACACAAATGTCTCGATTCCAGATAACTTTGAGAAGTAGAAGCCTCGTCCTTTCCAGTAACATTAACTTTCAGGTTTGCATCTGCATATCAACAAAGAAAGTAGATATCAAGTAACAGCTACGATGAATTCAATATCACTGCTCCGAATTCACAAGTTTGTGATTTCCCCCAACACTACTATTGTGAAGCACTTCACCGAATGACTCAAATGAGATGAAAGGGTACATGTATCAGCCTAACAGCTAGCAGACAATGTTGTGTTTGAAAACAAAGTGGACAGGAAAGTCATATTGGTGGCCTGGGCTATGGAGGAACTCGACCTCATCTCGCTGAAAGCAAACAAAGTGCATCAACAAAAATTTTAGGCATGGTTACATAAGCATATCTCACCATCTAGTGGTTCCGCCTAAAGAACCACCCCTGCATCAGTACCTGATGTATGGGTGTCCAACCATTTGTAAATCACACGATATGGGAAGCAAAGCCATATATTTATAATTTATTTCTTATAGAACAAAACTCTTCTATTTTCCAAAGTCCAACAACCAAATGAAGACAAGAGTTCACTGAGTGTAAGTTGCTAGCATCAATAAGAACTTGATGGCCGTGAGGTATGTTCTGCTCTTTTATTTAAACAGTTGAACCAAACAACATAGATCAGAAGAAAAATACAGGTAGATCGTTCACCTTCTGAGCAGCAAGGTGAGCTTGACACGTCAGGTCCATCTGCAAAACTCCATCGCAGTGAGGACCTTTACCGATGGCTGCGCACATCCTTGCGCTCTCGATGGACCGACACCATCTTCTCCGGCTGCTGCATTAGGCTTATTTGAGCAGTACGTGTATACTTGCATCAAGTAAAACAGAGATAAATGTACGCTATTACGCACTCTAAATTCAGGGTATTGCATATCCTATCATGTATTTCATTGCAGTTTATCATCTACCAAATGCAGTTTAGAATTAATGCTAGATTATTTGGACCATTATAATCTTTTGCTAGGATTTGCTGCACTAATTCTGAAATATAAAACCTAACTCATATTCCATTAAGGATAGTTGATGCAGGAAAGATTTACGTCCAACAATCCTGTATATTCTACCATAAACTGAAAAAAAAATAACATTCTAATGCAAACAACGAATGCTAGATTATACTGTTAATGCAATTAGTAAGATGAGAAAAAGAGCATACTAATGGAAAACAGAGAATGCTACAATGCTCGAACTGGAGCTTAAGAAGCAAACAAAATAGGTGGTCACCTTCAAATCTGCTTTGAATAGCTCACCTTCAAACTAATGATGATGGATTGAGCTAGAGCAGATGTCTAACAGATGTCAAAGGCAGGGGACAAATTGCTCACCCATAGATGTCTACCAGTTCCAGTATCCCCGGGGAGGAACGCTGCCGTGCTCCCGAGGAGTAGAGCAGTGTGGCCGGGTCATCCCGCGTGACGCGGTCCCTGCTGCGAAGCACCAGGTCAGGCGTCGTGGCGGAGATCTCCCCGATGGCGGCGATGACGGCGGTCGGGTCGTCGGAGGGGAGGTGGGCGGAATCAAGGAGCACGACGCAGAGGTGGCCGTGGTCGCCGGTAACCGGCGCCGCGCGGGAGCTTGGGGAGCAGGTCGTGCGTGGTGAAGGCGACGACGGGGCACGCATCGTGGGAGTGGAGGGGCACGGCTGATGGCGCTCGGGAGCAGGGAGGCGCGGAGCGTGGCGCGGGGTCGACCAAGCGGGGTCGTGGGAGGCGCAATGCGGCGAGGTTATTGGGCAAAGGGGGCGGCGAAGTTCTCGGCGCGCGGCGATGGCGATCAGGGGCACAGTGATGGAACCGGGGTGGATCCATCGGGGGCATGGTCGGGGGGCGCGTGGGAGCCTGGAGGCACGGTGGAGTGGCTGCTGTCGAGCGGAGGCGGGCGGATATGTTGGGGGTCAGGCGAGATCGAGCGTCCGCGCGAGGAGTCTGGAGGCGGGGTTCGGCGGGGCACGGGGGCGCGAGGCCGCGGGGGACGGTGGACGCTGCGGCGGCTGCTGGGCAGGGGATGGAGGAGCGCAGCGAGGCGGCGCGCCGGCTGCGGGCCGGGCGGTGAACGGGCGAGGCGGCGGATGGCGGCGCGAAGGCTGGAGCGCGGCGGTGGCCAGGCTACGGGGCATAGGGACGGACAGTTGGGGTTGGGGTCTGGCGACGCCGGCACGGCGCGACGTGCGGATCTGGAGCTCGCGAATGGGGTGGAGCGGGATTGGAAGGGGAGGGTCGCGACGGTTTTTGTACGTAGGGGCAGGTCGCCCTTACGCACTTGCCCTGTTCCCAACAATACTCCTCAAATCATATTCTCTATCACTGTTATAATTATCTCTTTTTCTGTCTACAGTACAGCATTTATGTCAAACAATGCAAAACAGTGTTTTAGAAAATCCCTTTAGAGATTCCTATTGGGGACAGCCTTAATAAGTTGTAGAGAAATAAGTTGTAGAGATAGAGATGGATTCAAAAACAACTGAAGTTGCAGTTGCAGGCCAGAGTTCCTATATAAAATTCCGAAGCTGATCTGAATTGACATTGTACTAGAGTTAGTGTGAGACAACAAGAATTAGGGTCGCAAGACAAGTTATTGCTGAAATTATGGCATTCAGTATGTGGCGGGAGCGGAACAGTCTGGTGGATCTATTTTGTCAGGGTTATCCCAAGCCGAACTAACCAATCGTAGAATGGCGGTTGCCATTGGATCTGGCGTGAGAGCCACACCGGACCGTAATCCAACATGCTAGAAGGAGGTGAAATATAATTCTAAAAACTAAGACTCCCTAAGAACAACTTATCAAAAGTTCAAAACAACTTGTCAAAAACTATGTAAGAGAGCAAGTATATATGTGTACATGCAATAATGTTTAGCTAGGTAAAATAACTTGCAAGTTGCAACCATGTTTCATCTAAAAACTAACATATCTACGGAGAATGTAATCACACAATTCCAAGAATATAAATGTGGAAACTAAAGAGGTGGTGACACAAGATGGAAACAAGAAGATTTTTCCCGAGGTACCGAGAAGACACACAAGAATTACCCCTGATCCTCGTTGAAACCCCGCACAAAGCCTCACTCTCACATATTCCGTGAAAGGACCGTCCTTGATCCGATCAAGAATCAAGGTTGGCATGGTGAGTGTCACAAAGGCTTTGGGTCAGATACTTCGGATATCCCTTGTCGACACCCACTCACAAGTAGGGTTTTTCGTGGACCTCTATCGGACGCTCTATGGACCGTCTTCACTAAGGTAAGATTTGGCCAAAACGCCGAGGGTCTCGGTCCCTCTCGCAAAGTGTTTTTTTCAATTTGGCCTTTTTCACGAACTTCTTTTACATTTAGACACCTGGCAAAACTTATCCCAAAATTTACCCTTGGCTCGGTGCGGAATGCCAAAGCGCCAAGGGTAGATGTGTCGACACACGCCAAATCTAGCGCCGAGAGCAGCCATGTCAGATGTTGGGCTCGTGTGTTGGGTCAACTGCCTCAGTGTTGTTTGACCTAGTGCCAAGGTGTGTGGGCTCAGCACGTGTCAACTCGGTCCAATGGGCCTTGGTGTTGGGTCAAATAGCGCCGAGGCGGTTGACCCAGCACCATCCTAGAAGCTGACATGGTTGCTCTCAGCGCTACATTGGCGCACGCCAACACGTCTACCCTCAGCGCTCTAGCATTTCGCGCCGAGCAGATGGTCCATTTTTTGGATAAGTTTCACCAAGGGTCTAAATGTAAATGAAATTCGTCAAAAGGGCTAGATTAATAAAACACTCTCGCAAGCAAGGTGAAGGCCACTACACAACAAAGAGGGTCTTGCAAGACTACAAGGCCCACACTTACAAGCCTTCTTGCATGCAAGCACATATGCTAAGCGATTCACAAATATCATTACAACACTTGGTCACAACCAAGGGCAATGCTCCAAGTATGGCCTAAACAAGAGCTATTAATCACTAGGTAGGCCAAAATATGTGCTCTATGCTCACTTAATGAATTGGATTCTCAAGAATGCATCACAACACTATAATGAACTAGGAGTCACCAACCATTCAATAGAGGTCGGACAAGAGGTATAAATAGCTCAAACCTCAAAACTAGTCATTTGGGGAAAGCTACCACTGGCTGGCAGCTCTCATTGGATGGTGTGGTGTAGCACCAAACCGTGCGGTGTGTACACCAAGACTAGCTGTTGGAGTCGACCATAGGACCTTCACTTGACTGTTACTGATCACCGAACTATCCGGTGCGTGTAATATCCCAAGATCTTAGATTTAGCATCTCTTGGTCCACTTCGTCTGGTGTATTAACATCGGACAGTCTGGTGAGTGCAATATTGCATGCGTGGCCACTCCTTGACTTCTTTACCACACTACTAGAGCAAAGGCGCATGACTAGATGGGAACCTGTTTTAATACTGGATTCCCAACCGGTACTGTGCAATCGGTATACTAATGCCTCTTAGTCTTTAGTACCAGTTGTAGAAACCGGTACTGAAAGTTTCTGTTGTGGCTCGAACCCAAGACCAATAGCATCACGTGTGATCCTTCCTTACCACTACAACACACAGTCACATTTCACTACATAGGAAATACTCTTCTTTTTTTATTTTTAAGTACCAGAAAGGCATTTAGTACTAGTTAGTCAGACTTTATAGTACCAGCTGGTGTTACAAACTTGTACTAAAAGTAGTACCATTGGTAACACCAACCGGTACTAAAGTCTTCTGTCTTCACTAGCATCAGTACCGATTAGTATTAAATGATACCCTTTAGTGTCGGTTGGTATTATCAACTGGTACTAATGTCTCTCCAAGGGCCATGAACTTTAGAACCGGTGCTAAAGGCATCATCAGTACTGGTTGCAACTTCCTTCAGTACCGATCATTAGACATGTTCATAATACCAACCAATTGGTATTCCGGCCCGCTGACCACCGTGTCAGGGCACCATGGATTTAATCAATGATGTCTTGGGTCTTCTCTTATGCTCTTTAATCACTCATTTGAGATGTTTGTTCCCCAAATCAATCCACTTGCATCCCTAGAACTTAAACAAGTATTCTTACACACACATTAGCCCTAAAATACTCCATGTTGTCACTTCAACCACCAGAATCATAATAAATTCACTTCCATTGATGAAGCCGATTGCCTCAAGACGACACTCGACTCCTTCATGAAGCAACATCATTAACATAAATCAGGGGCGAAGCCAGACTACCAGGTCACCGGGGTCAATCATACATCTATACTTATCCAACTGGTGTCAATCATACAATTTGAAAAAGAATTTGCCAGTGTTAATGAAGAGCTCTAGTGGATTAACATAAAGTCACCGATGGAAGCACGTAGCTCCGCCCCTGACATAAATATCTATGCAGAACAATTTTAGCAAGATTACAAGAAACAAAAAACTAATCCTAAAATAGTTGAGGTAGTCGCTACTTGGTGGGTGGAGATCAGGAAGCAGGTCGCCAAGTTTCTCAAGGACTTTGACATGCTGGTTGTCCTGGTCTTCTAGAGCTTGTAGAAAGAGAGGAACAACATGATTTTTAGGAGAGAGGCTCTTCAACCTATGGCCTTGACGCAGTTGGTGGTCAAGGAAGCGTAGACTCTCTCCTCTTGGGCAGGAGGTTTATAGCCTCTCTTTCCTTTCTTCTTTGGTCGCTCGTGTTCTAAAAATGTTCTGAAAAATGTTGAGGTAAACCAAACGGACAAATGGCAAACTTGGAGGAGTATTTTGGAATTTTTTTAACGTGGTCCGCGTATAGATACTTTCTTATTGTTATCCTATTATAGTATAGTTTAATTGCCGATTACTCTATATATTTTTCTATATTTTCTCCTTTACTTGAGGTATGCGTTTGAAATGGAGATCATGCGCATGTATAGCAAGCATGTATACACATCATGCACGTGTATACTAAGTTATTTTTTTCTATATTAACAATGGAAAAAAATAAGCAAGTTAGAAGCATATACAAGTACTTTGATACATCCCTTTATAATGACATAGGTAGATGATTTAGATTGAGATTTAGGGCATTGGTTTAGAATATATTTTAAATAATGGAAAAGGTGAGCAACTTTTCCTTCCTTGCTCATTGTTTCCCATTGTATTGCACTTCTATTCCTAAACAATATATTCAAGTGAAACATTAGCTCTCGAGCTATGGTTCTCCGCATACATATGTTAGAATGGTGACATACATCATGGATATCTTTGGGACGGCTGCTTATATTGTCATATGTAGACAATTTAGATGTTGATCTCGGGGTTACTTTAAATTATTATTAATAACATAGATGTGGGTAACACACACATATATATAAATTTAGGGATTACGTTAGATTATTTTCATTGCATAGATTGGCACTTATTTTAAGTAATTTTAAAATGCAAAAGATGACAAAGATGCAAAATGCAAAGTTATAGTGTCTACTAGCAAATGTCTTCTTTCTTGTGTCCTGCAGCAAATTGGACTCATGTGGCAAATTTTCCCTAATATACTATGTTTTTTTTTCCGAAAACGTCTAGAAATTATTATTTTCTCCATTGAGTTCCTTATACATGTTGAGCAAGTTTTTTATTAAACACAAAAGGAGTTTACAATGACCATAAAGTAAAACAAATGTACTATGACTGCTAAAGGATATAAAGGATATGGGTGGTCACAAATTTAGTCATGATTTTGGCCGCAAACCAAATACTCGCATACAAACACGTCAGCGCGCAACAAAACAGAGCTCCTGTGTACAAAACTAGCCGAAACGACATGGGGGCAAATCCAGGAGCAATAGTAATGGCCAAGCCGGAATGACACTCCCGGATCCGTAAGGTTTCAGTTTTTCACAAGGAGTGTCCAGTTAGCAGTGGATAACTTACTAACGCAATAAGCACCGTACTTAGCTGTAGTCCCTACTAAGTTGATTGTTTAGTTGTGTGCAGGCTGCAGGCACGTACATACGAATGGCTGGCTCCCCCTGTTTCCTGGGCGTGACTGCATCATTACCACCACATGCCTGTAGTGGCTGACACGACGTGGGCGCATAGATTACATGGTTGAAAGAGGCAGCCAACGCAGTGATGCACATAATAATTAACCCAGCTAATCAGGCTTAGCCAGTCCTGCGCTGTGTGTCCTTTACTCTGAACCCACACAAAGTGCAGCAGGCTGCTACGGGAATTAATATACAGAAATAAAGAAAACACTACTGCTCTCAAAATCCAGGACAGTGAGATACGGCTGGCCCCACGTTAGCCGCTCAAAGAGGTCCTCTGTCTCCTTGCAAAGGGATTTGCAGAGTGTGAAGGGCAATGATTACTACTGCTGCTGGTGGTTAGTGTAGTCGATCGGAGAGCACGTACTACCAAACCATGGAGGTAAAAAATAGATCCAAAATAGAATACTCCTCATAAGTAAAGTTCATGGCATGGTTACGAAAGATATCAGCTCTGTAAGCTCTCGATACCCTGCAGGCTGAAACGGGGATTGGGTTCGTTCTTCTGGGAGAGAGGAAGGATCTCTGGCAGCCCAGCCCATGCGTGTACTCAGATGCAGAAAAAAGTAGAGCAAGTCAGCAACAAAACTGTTGCTCCGTATCTGATCAGGATTCATTGCTCTCTGTGTAGTATGTTGCACAAGATCATCTCGGTTTATGATGATGATGATCGGCGCAGCAAAGAGATTTGCTGGCAACTAAACTGTTCTGCAAAATCAGTTGCACAACGATATACAGTTTTTTTTTGTTTTGTTTTGGAGATCATGCATGGAAGGTTTTGAACCTTGTATTAATTTGAAACCAAGAGGTATGCTGGTACGGTGGGCAAATCTTAACAGATCCCGGGACGGGACAGAAAACGTTTGAAACAGGAGGTACCGGGAGTGCCTTTTCATATTTTTACCAGTACATGGGAGTGACTGTTCATCCCATGCATGCATGCATGCGTTTGTCACACAACAAGGCACAAAAAGTTACATTCTGTCAAGGAGGTGAAAATTCCTTTGGCCCTGCAAGTGCAAATAAACACAACTGAAGCCCCTCCTTTCTTTGCCCCCATGTAGTGTAAAAAAAACAAGTTTGGAGCATGTAGTCTTTGCCTGTGTAGAGGGCATAGGAAGCAGTGAAAGGTGCCAAGGACATGGAGATTGAGGACCACAGAGACCATGCTCCATGCATCAGAGTTTCATTCCATGTAGGGCCAAGCAGCAGCAGCAGCTAGCTGCAGATGAACAGCAAAGGAGAGTTCTGAAGAATGGAGTGGCCATACAATTGGAGCAAGCAAGCAAGAGACATTTAACCAACCAAGCATGCTCACTGCAGAACCCAATGAAGGAGATAAAGGAGATAGATGAAAAGAAGAGAATGGAGCAAAAAAGGAGGGGCCCAACCCAAAGGCCAAAGCCACTGAATTCTGCCCCCAATTTGCATTGTATTGCGTCTTCCCTCTCGCCCCCTTGATCCAATGAGAACATCTGGACTGGAGGCCATTGACCGGTTTAAAGTGGTCAAGCAAGCTGCATGCGTATGTGGTGTTGCTTGCTTATTATCTGAGCATTGGCTCACGTTCGTGGCGTCGTGCAAAGCAGTTAAGACTTGCTAAATACAGTAGCTGTTTTACCTTTTGAATTTATTTTGATGACTCCTTGTTGGAAACTGAAAAGTCATGTTACTAAAACTATACAATATATGTATGTATATACTTGCTCTATATGGTAGCGCACATCGTGATTTATTTTGACTAAATTTTTTAATACATATTATTCATGGTAGAACCATGTAATTTAGAAACATAACAATTATTTAACTAGTTTTAGTTTCCTATGTTGGCAATTTAGACGTAGATGTAAGGATATACTTTTTACTTATTTGTAGTGAGTAATTTATAATTTTATATAGAAATTGAATATGTCATGTAGTTTAGTTATTAGTAAAAATTATGAATAGATTAGACTTTAATATATAGGACTAGATTAAATTATCTTTCATAATCGCATATATATTATTTTAAATCTCTTAGAAACGGATGAGCGGAAGCGGCGGGAGCCGCTAGAGCCAAGCCGTGGAGGACGACCGACGGGTGGTGGAGACGGCAGGAGACGGGCACACCGGCGACGTTAGCAGTGGCCGCGGCAAAGGGCAGTGGCGGGAGCCACCAGAGCCGGGGCTGGAGGAGGCGACAGCGCTGCGAAGGTTAGCGGTGGTAGTGGAGGCAGGCGGCGACGTAAGCGGGAGAAGCCGTTAGAGTCGAAGGGGGTGCCGGTGGCGGGACTAACGAGCTCAGCGCGCGGGAAGCGGAGGCGCGGTCGTGGGGAGGGAACACGCAACCCGGTCGCGCCCGTGCAATTGTGTTGCTCTTGCTATACATTGCCGCATGAGAACCGTACATATGTTCCACACCATCTCCATTCTCCACTGGTCAGGCGGCTGGGGGGATGAGTATATGTCCAGGAATGAGTTCATCTCTCGCATCGTGGAAAGGGAATAGTAATAAAGATGTTAGGCAGCAGGCCAGGCATCGGATTCGCTAGCTGGGGAGGGGACGACAACTTTGGCAGACGCCTCATCAAATCCATGCCAACTTACAGATGTGCCAAATACTCAAAGAGTATGCATACCCCTTTGGCCTACAAATTCATCCTGTAAGTATGCCGCCCCGCGTATGATTAGGCTAGGCGAGACCACTGCTGCTTTGCTTGCTTGTTTGCTTGTGTCTTTTAAACCGTTGGCGGGCTCCATGGCTGGGTGTATCATGTATGTGTATGTAAAGTGGCATGGGACGACATGAGCTATAGGGGAATATGAGGGAGTTGTTTTGTGAGGCTCCCCTGCCGCCATGAACCCATGATGACGGGGCCAGTCTATCATTGCATGGCGCTCGCGCAGCAGCCGCAGCAGCACTCCATTGCAGGGCATGGGCACCTCTGCTCCCTCCCTCCCTCCGCACTCCATTGTGGCCTTGTGGGCAGAGCAGGTCTCAGCAGGGTGCTTGGCCCCCCCTCCCTTCCTTTTCTCAAAAGTGCACCCTCCCTCCTCTTCCTTGGGCTTGGCCAACACTCCTAAATTATACAGCAGGAGTACATCAACTCGATTGCCTCATGCTGCAAAGCCTCATGCTTTGTCGGCCCTGCCCCCCCCCCCCCCCCCCCCCCTGGTTTACTGGTATATAGCGCACCGGGTGTGGTCGCCTCGGGAGCTAGCCTTATTGGAAGCCGAGACATATCTTTGTACATTGCGTAGAGGGAGGACGAGTGCTTCTTCTCCGTCTTTCTTTGGGCAAAGCAGACGAGTAGCGTAGGAGTAGACGACCCACCAGGCCGCCAGTAAGTAATCACTCTTCGCCGCGCACCATTTTGTTTTCTGGCAGCGGCAGCCGGGAGCGGGCAGCCGGCAGAGGCATCGCCAACTCCCAAGCAAGCACACACAGGGGCCGGCCGGCCAATGTATTCTTCGTCGCCTGCTTGGGAGAAGGAGAAGAGTCGTATCAGCAGCAGCAGCCAGGAGCCACTCTGCTTTCACAACGACCAGCTCAGGAGGACACTCCACTGACGATGCCGTCGGCGTCGGCGTCGGCGTCCTCTCCTCCCGCTGTCCTCCTCCTGCTTCTTCTCTTTCTCCTCGCCGCCGGCTGCGCCGCCGCCGCGGCCAACGAGACGCAGAGGTTCCGGCCCGGCGCGGAGCTCCGGCGGTACCGGAGGGTGCAGGCGCTGCTCAGGAGGCTCAACAAGCCGGCGCTCCGGACCATCCAGGCACGTGATGCGTTGTTTCCTCTGCTCTCTTGCTGCACTGCATTGTGTCATTTGTGTGGAATGGAATGAGACGACTGGCTGGCTGACTGACGGTGCGAGCTCTTTCTGCTCCTCTGTGCCTCCTGGCCTGCCTGCAGAGCCCCGACGGCGACCTCATCGACTGCGTGGCGGCGCACCTGCAGCCGGCCTTCGACCACCCAAGGCTGCGCGGGCAGAGGCCGTTGGAGGTAAAGACTCCGTTCCCAATTTTCACTGCAAATCGTCACCATTGGTGGATTGGTTGCTCTGCATCTTGAGCACACACAGAGCACTCACTCTTGCTCTCGGCAGGAGCCGCCGGCCAGGCCCAAGCCCAGGGGGCACCGCCGCCGCCCCAACGACACCGCGGACGCCGGCGTGCAGCTGTGGGCTGCGTCCGGCGAGTCGTGCCCAGACGGGTCGGTGCCCATCAGGCGGGTCACGGAGGCGGACGTGCTCCGGGCCAGCTCCGTCAGGCGCTTCGGCAGGGCGCCCTCGGCCAGGGTGCGCCGGGACACCGTCGCCGGCGGACACGAGGTCCGTCCGTGCCTCTCTTCTGTTTTCGTATCGTTTAATGTCGTCGCATTCTCCTCTCTGCAACCAATTCGTGATCCACGCATAAGCGCAACAACTGGTTCTTGGTGGGTTGGTCGGGGACTTGATGTCCTGGAATGGAAGATCTTGGTAGGTGAGAGGCAGTTACGTCCTGGGGTCCGACCGTACTCCGTACTAGAGTAGCTGACAAGCACTAGAAGCCAAGGTCTCCATCCTTCCTGACGATGATCCTGGCCAGCAAACGAAACACCAATCCCACCGCACGCAGTTGCAGATACTGTCTACAACAACCGATGGAGAGACTGATGGTTTGTTGCCTGCTGGGAATGGGATTATTTGCAGCACGCGGTGGGGTACGTGGCCGGCGACGAGTACTACGGCGCCAAGGCGAGCATCAACGTGTG
Source organism: Paspalum notatum (assembly GCA_022530915.1). Taxonomy (NCBI): domain Eukaryota; kingdom Viridiplantae; phylum Streptophyta; class Magnoliopsida; order Poales; family Poaceae; genus Paspalum; species Paspalum notatum. Next base: position 21,024,118 of record CM039686.1, read on the forward strand.
GGCGCCCACGGTGAGCACGGCGTCGGAGTTCAGCCTGTCGCAGATCTGGGTCATCGCCGGCTCCTTCGGCGACGACCTCAACACCATCGAGGCCGGGTGGCAGGTGAGCCCGCAGCTGTACGGGGACGGCGCGCCCCGGTTCTTCACCTACTGGACCACGGACGCGTACCAGACCACCGGCTGCTACAACCTCCTCTGCTCCGGCTTCATCCAGACCAACACCCGCATCGCCATGGGCGCCGCCATCTCCCCCACCTCCGCCTACAACGCCGGCCAGTTCGACATCAGCCTGCTCGTCTGGAAGGTAGGTATCTATCATTTTGTTGCTTTAGTTTTGCTTGCTCTTTTCGCCTTTTTATTATTATTATTATTATTATTTTCCAAGTGCATGCACGCACGGCTTTTCACATTCGCCTTTTATTTCTTGGTTTTGGACCCCAATTAATTCCATCCATCCAACGAAACAAATGGCATTGCATTGCAGGACCCCAACCACGGCAACTGGTGGCTGGAGTTCGGCTCCGGCGAGCTGGTGGGCTACTGGCCGTCGCTGCTGTTCAGCCACCTGGCGTCGCACGCGAGCATGGTGCAGTTCGGCGGCGAGGTGGTGAACACGCGCGCCTCGGGCTCCCACACCGCCACGCAGATGGGCAGCGGCCACTTCGCCGGCGAGGGCTTCGGCCGGGCCTCCTACTTCCGCAACCTGGAGGTGGTGGACTGGGACAACAGCCTCGTCCCGCTCGCCGCCGGCTTCCACGTCACCGCCGACCACCCAAACTGCTACGACATCCAGGGCGGCGTCAACGCCGTCTGGGGGAACTACTTCTACTACGGGGGCCCGGGGAGGAACGTCAGGTGCACGTAGCAATGCAAATATGCAATGCAGGCTTTGCAACATACTCCTATATGGCAGAAGGATGGATATGGAAGATGGTGGAGTGAGGATACTTTTTTTTTTGGTTTCCATGTCAAATCTTTTTCGTTTATTGCTACCAAAGGTTCAATCTCTCAAAAGGGAGAATCGATGATCATCATGTAGTAATTTTATTTCTTTTTCCTTTTTGTTTTGTTTGGGGGTGGTCTGAAACTGGTGCCGAGATGGCGAAGGGTTCAGTGCCCATCAGCCGTAAGATCAGCGCAATGTAAAACCAAGCCCCCCTGAACAATGTAGCCAAGCTAGCAGTATATACACGCATTGTTAACTCCTTTCCAGTTCGTTTGTTCCTTGTGGCTGACTCAATGTCTCCGACGCCAAGCTAACAATGAGACTTGACTTTGAGAGCGGAGATTTTTACTAAACTTGCGCTGTGCCTGTGCTTCAACGCTAAGCAACAACAACACATAGCGTGTGGTGTAAAATCTTGTACCATGCGCCCCCCTAACAATGAATCCAATGCACGAAGCAATCAGAGGCCTGGAGATGTGAAGCATTTGACACAAGAAGCAACGAAACACCTCGGGAACCAATCGATCGCGCGTCTTAATAGGAGAGCTAATAACCGTGCGATAGAATAAGCGCATGCATGAGATGACAAAATTAGTAGGAAAGCCATGCTACATATCTCTAATCATCTAGTCTCTAGAACACCCAACGGGTCACCAGTTTACCATATACTCTGCTAGTACTAGCTTTTTTCTCCCAAGGCATTTGTCCCTTCCTTCACGTCCACGTTACATCCATGTTGGAGGATGTTGCAGTAAAGCGCAAGCATCTAATCCATCCATTTAACAGTTGACACACTCGCGTCGCATCACCAGGAGCAGGAGTCCAGTCCAGGACCACCTCGCCGGCAGGCCGTTCACGGCCGGTCTGAGTCTGCTCCACTGCTCCAGTTCAAATCTACATTTGAGGAGGAAAACGTGACACGGCCGGAGGCCACCACCGAAAGCAGAAAAGAGTGGATGCCAGGATCGCAATCGCAAAGTGTGTGTTTGGGAGCAGACGACGTCACCGATAAGAGAGAGCTCTTTTCTTGGTCGTTTTAAATTCCGCTTCTGGGCACAGCAGCTTCAGGGCTGCAAGTCGCAGCACAACCGTTTGCCCCCTTCCTGTTGGGAGGTACTCCTACTCCTACTAGGAGCAATACAGCATGTGGGGGTGAGAGTAACAATGGGATGGACACGGGGCTGCAATTGCAGGCAGCGCTATTAAACACCGCAACAAACTCGTCTGCCCTGTCTGACAGAGAAATTTAACCAGGCCATCACGGCCCTGCTTTCATTGCTCATTTTAGGTTATATGTATGTATGCAACCACTGAACCACAACAACATTGGTACACATCAACTACCACTACTACCTGGTGGATAACGAGGGCTGCAAGCGCCAGGCTTCAATTCACTGCAGTGTCAGGTGCAGCAACCGTGCTATTAAGGCATGACTGGCCGATGGATATTTTTTTCAAAAGAATCGCAGGAGCTTTGTCTCTTAACGTCAGGAGCTTGTTTTTTAAGAAAAATCGGACCCAAAACCTTTATAAGCCGCCGGAAGAGACTGACACTCCCACCATGTATCATCGTTGCTAAGCTCATCAACGAGACAAGTAGCTTCGACTTCCCATGGTGGACAACACGAACAGCCCAAACCTCCTAGCGCCGCATATACACAAGCACTAGAACTCAAGGACGCAGAACGCAGACAGTGTCATTGTTGCCGAGCTTTGACACCACCCATGCAAAGCAGCTCCGACTCTTACCAACAAGCTTCGTCCCCAAGCACCGTGCGCCAAGAACGAGCAGACACAAAAAAGGGAGGCCTCGTGATATCCTCGAGCCAAGGAGAGCGGCGAAACACCACCACGATGGCTAGCGAGATCTCCTGGACGACGCCTTGAAGAAGGGACATGTCGCCGAGACGCCGACGCTGCCCCGCCTAGTGGATACTAGGTAAGGTTTCCCCCTGAAGAATCTAGCCTGTTGAGTGAAGGGGCATTGACGACGCTCCCAAGGAAGATATGGCACCCAAAGGTGTCACCGTCGTCAGCACCGCACTGGTGAGATCGAGCAAGCTTTCGCCCGACACCTTGCACGGAGACCGCCGGCTTCATGGACGAAGGTCAGAAGAAGCACCGACGTAGCCACTCCCAAGGCCGAGCCGCCTCCCTCGGTGCCGAGCACTAGACCAGCGAGCACTACTATAGAAGTGGCTAGTAGCAACACTGCCCTTGGAAGGTCAGGAACGGTTGAGAAAGATACCCGTGCCTGCTATACTCAGGGTGGGCCCGAGCTTGTCCACCGTTCCTACTACAGGATTATTAGGAACGGTTGAAAACATGCACCGCCCCTACAAATAGTAGGAGCGGACTATGCTACCAGCCGTTCCTGCTAAGTGGATTAGCAGAAACGACCGATAGCACCAACCGCTCCTGCTATGTGTCAAGCGGTTGTTGCTATGATTGCTAAGCCCCTTAACAGAAACGCTTGGTAGCATGGATTGTTCCTGCTATTTGTAGAGGCAATACATATTTTCAATCGTTCCTGCTAATTGACTTAGCAGAAACGGATCACGCTTTGAGCCGCCCCTCCTAATTCCTCCGCAATAAATACACTCCTGCTATGTTTTTGCGATAAATCGTGAAAAATGCAATTAAACTCATAAAATGTTCTAGTTTCCACGGAAAATTGCAAATAAGGTAGCTAGACGAATAAACATACTATATATGAGGGTAACTTCGAGTCTACGCGTGAATCCGATGAAGCAAACTAGTGATCACTTTGAAATTTGGACAGAGAGAGCGACTTCACACGTAACCCGCACAAGGAGTGGAAGACGTATGAAAGAAACGTCGGCATCTTGTGGAGTTTCTTGTCCAAGATTATTTGAGGATGCTATGTGTACATATGTTGCTCCTCCGCCAAATATCGTGAATTTTTGAGGCTATCGGTGTATTATTAGTTTTTTCTATGGTAAATCATGAAAAATGCAATTAAACTCGTGAAATATTCTAGTTTTCACAGAAAATTGCAAATAAGGTACCTAGACCAATAAATATACTATATTAGGGTAAGCTCGAGTCCATGCGTGAATCCGATGAAGCAAACTAGTGATCACATTGAAAGTTGGATAGTGAGAGTGGCTTTACACGTAACCTGCACAATGAGTGGAAGACATATGAAAGAAACGTCGGCATCTTGTGGAGTTTCTTGTCCAAGCTTATTTGAGAATACTATGTGCACATATGTTGCTCCTCCGCCAAATATCGTGAATTTTTGAGGCTATCGGTGTATTATTAGTTTTTTCTGTGGTAAATCACCAAAAATGCAATTAAACTCATAAATTATTCTAGTTTTCACAGAAAATTGCAAATAAGGTGCCTAAACCAATAAACATACTATACGAGGGTAACATCGAGTCCACGCGTGAATCCGATAAAGCAAACTAGTGATCACGTTGAAAGTTGGATAGTGAGACTGACTTCACATGTAACGCGCATAAGGAGTGGAAGACGTATGAAAGAAATGCTGATCTCTTGTGGAGTTTCTTGTCCAAACTTATTTGAGGATTCTATGTGTACATATGTTGCCCCTCCACCAAATATTGTGAATTTTTGAGGCTATCTGTGTATTATTAGTTTTTTCTGTGGTAAATCATGGAAAATGTAATTAAACTCATGAAATATTCTAGTTTTCACATAAAATTCCAGATAAGGTACCTAAACCAATAAACATACTATACGAGGGTAACCTCAAGTCCTCACGTGAATTTGATGAAGCAAACTATTGATCTTGTTGAAAGTTGGATCGTGAGAGTGACTTCATAAGTAATGCATACAAGGCGTGGAAGACGTATGAAACAAACTCCGGCATCTTGTGGAGTTTCATGTCCAAACTTTTTTAAGGATGCTAAGTGGACATATGTTGCCCATCCCCCAAATATCGTGAATTTTTTAGGCTATCTGTGTGTTATTAGTTTTTTTCTACGCTAAATCACCAAAACTGCAATTAAACTCATAAAATATTCAAGTTTTCACAGAAAAATGTAAATAAGGTACCTAGACCAATAAACATACTATACAAAGGTACCTATAAAAGTAAATGTATGATATGTAAAAAGAAAATAAAAGTAAATGTAAAATATTGGTTTGTGCAATGTGTTTTATTTGAAATGAAAATTATAAAAGATACATGTAGTGTTCCAACTAAATATGTAGTAGGAACGATCTAAACCTATAGTAGTACTAACTTGTAGTAGGAACGGTGGATAGGTCCACTGTTCCTACAAAACCTATAGTAGGAACGGTGGATAATGTCCACCGTTCCTACTTAAATTTTCACCCATATAACCATGGGTGCGGGCGTAAGAAAGGCGAAAAGTTCTAAGTCCTGCCGAAATTTTCAACCCGCGCCATTTCCGCCACCGTCCTCGCTGACCGCTGCTGAGATCGAGCACCGCCGCTGTTCTTCATCCTCGACAACAACTCCGGCGCACGCCTTTGTCCCTTCTCTCGCTGTTCCCTGATAGGAGTAAGCCCGATCTTCCGTGAGGTACGTCGGTTTAGGAGTGAAAAACTCGACGTTGATGAAGAAAGCTCAGAGATAGGAGGTTCGAATCCTTGCAATCACTACACCACCGCTCCGATGGTTATCGATCGTGTGACGCGCGCAATCGACCTCGCCAAGATGGCTATCGTTCCTGCAATACAACCGAAGAACACCAGCAAGAACGAGGAAGGAACGCAATCAAGAATTAACCTGTGCTCACAAAGTTGGGGTTTCACAAACCGATACACGAACGGCGATATGTTCTCTAAAGAAAACTCTTAAGCAAAACCCAAACCCTAACTTGTGTGGCGGCTGCTGTTTATATAGAGTGTAGAGTGACCAACAAAGCCTAGACGTGTCCGTAATGGACTCCAACACGATACATGTGCCAATAGCCCAAAAAGAGGAAAACAGGCCCTGGACAGATTCTGTCCTCTGACTTGTGACGTGAATTCCCAATGAAGCCGAACTCCAAATGACCTCAAACCAGCGGCATTGGATAGGTTATCTTCTTGGCTTTCCATGCATATGTGGATTGTCAAAATCGGAGTCCGTTTGTGGCGTGGGCGATGATTTTACTGTTGACTGGTCCTAGAGGCCGGGGAAGTCGACTCCGAGTAGAATTGGGCCTCCACCTTGACTTGGACGTCCTCCTTGCCCTTCTCTTGGTCCGAGCTGGTCTCCAAGGCCTTCATGGTCTTCTCCTAAGTTCCTAAGTACAATATAATCAACAAAAATATTAGGTAGCATACTATCCTCACGAGTGAATGTACGGGCATTTAGGAACGAGCTCACATGTTGGTTCAATTGTCTTGCACGTGCTCTTGTAATAGGTCCTTGCATAATCATAGGAGTGATGTCCTCATCATCCTCCCCCTCTTGAAGCGAAGTCGTCCTCGACGCTAACTCATCTTCCTCACCCAAGTATGGCTTTAAATCTACAATGTTAAAGGTGGGACTAACCCCAAAATCTGCAGGCAATTCAAGCTTGTATGCATTATCATTAATCTTTTCAAGCACTTTAAAAGGACCAGCAGCACGAGGCATAAGTTTTGACTTTCTTAAATCTGGAAAACGTTCTTTGCACAAGTGTAGCCACGCCAAATCTCCTGGTTCAAAAAGTATTTGTTTCCTACCTTTACTACCAGCAAGTTTGTACTTCTTATTCATATTTTCAATATTATTCTTAACCGATTCATGTAAGTTCTGAATAAAATCAGCACGTGTGATGCATCCAAATGCAAAGGCTCCTCGAAAGGCAAAGATATCAAATCAATAGGAGTACGAGGATTAAAACCATAAACCACTTGAAAAGGGCTAAACTTTGTAGTAGAGTGAACGGATCTGTTGTAAGCAAACTCAATATGAGGCAAACACTCTTCCCACAATTTCAAATTTGTTTTTAAAACAGCCCTAAGCATAGTGGATAAAGTCCGATTAACGACTTCAGTTTGACCATCAGTTTGGGGATGACATGTAGTAGAAAAACAAAAGCTTTGTCCCCAATTTATTCCATAAGATCCGCCAAAAGTGACTCAAAAATTTAGCATCACGATCCGAAACAATAGTATTTGTCAACCCATGTAAACGTACGATCTCATGGAAAAAAACAAATCAGCAATGTGAGTGGCATCGTCCGTTTTGTGACAAGGTATAAAATGTGCCATTTTCGAAAAACGATCCACAACTACAAAAATGCTATCTCTCCCCTCTAAGTCCGTGGCAATCCCAAAATAAAGTCCATAGAAATATCCATCTAAGGAACACTAGCAACCGGGAGAGGCAAATAAAGACCATGCCGATTAAGGCGAGACTTGGCTTTATTGCAAGTAGTGCAGCGTGCAACATACTGTTCAATGTCCCGCTTCAATTTAGGCCAAAAAATGAGCAGCCAGCACATCCGTTGTTTTCTTCGCACCAAAATGACCCATCAAACCACCTCCATGCGCCTCCTGCAACAACAAAAGACGAACAGAGCGATCTGGGACACATAATTTGTTAGCTCGAAAAAAAAGTCCATCAGTCAGCACATATTTATTCCATGTCCGCCCCTCTCTGCAATTTTTAAAAGTCTCTTTGAAATCAAAATCAGCAGCATACAACCCTTTTATAGTCTCTAAACCAAAGATGCAATGATCAAATTGTGACAACATAGTATATCTACGAGATAAAGCATCCGCAATGACATTGTCTTTCCCTTTCGTGTACTTAATGATATATAGAAACGACTCTATAAATTCAACTCATTTAGCATGTCGTTTATTTAACTTAGCTTGACTTTTAATATGTTTCAAAGATTCATGATCAGAATGGATAACAAATTCTTTAGGCCAAAGATAATGCTGCCAAGTTTTCAAAACACGCACCAAAGCATATAACTTTTTATCATAAGTCGAATAATTCTGAGAAGGCCCATTCAATTTTTCATTAAAGTATGCGACAGGTTTACCTTCCTGTAGAAGCACACCTCCAATCCCAATGCCGCTTGCATCGCATTCAAGCTCAAAAGTCTTTCTAAAATCTGGAAGTTGTAGTAGAGGTGCATGTGTCAATTTATCTTTTAGCGTGTTGAAAGCTTGTTCTTGTGCTAGACCCCCAATGAAACGTCACACCTTTCTTTGTCAACTCATTAAGTGGGGCAGCAATGGTGCTGAAATCCTTCACAAAGCACCGATAAAATCCTGCAAGACCAAGAAAACTGCGCACCTGTGTGATAGTTGTCGGTGTCGGCCAGCTCCTAATAGCGTCAATCTTTGTCTCATCTGCTTCAATTCCCTGTGGAGTAACAATATAGCCAAGAAATCCTACTCGATCGGTGCAAAAGGTGCACTTCTCAAGGTTAGCAAATAAGCGTGCATTGCGTAGCGTAACAAAAACAGCACGTAGGTGATCAAGATGTTCCTCCAAAGATTTGCTATAGATCAAAATATCATCAAAATAAACCACCACAAATTTTCCAATAAAAGAACGAAGAACCTCATTCATTAAATGCATGAAAGTGCTAGGCGCATTAGTTAACCCAAAAGGCATGACTAACCACTCATACAAGCCAAACTTTGTTTTGAAAGCAGTTTTCCATTCATCACCTAATTTCATTCGAATTTGATGGCAGCTACTACGCAGATCAATTTTCGTAAACATGACAGAGCCACATAATTCATCTAAGCATATTATCTAGGCGAGGAATAGAATGACGATAACGAATAGTTATGTTATTAATGGCTCTACAGTCAACACACATACGCCATGTACCATTTTTCTTAGGAACCAAAATGACAGGAACAACACAAGGACTAAGGCTCTCACATACATACCCATGGTCCAATAGATTTTAGACTTGTCTTTGAATCTCCTTAGTCTCCTCTGGATTGGACATAGTTGCACCCGGGATCAAATCAATTTGATGCTCAATTCCTCGCAAAGGTGGTAAGCCGGGTGGAATTTCAGCAGAAAAAACATCCTTAAATTCCTGCAAAAGGTTAGCTACAGCAGGCGGCAACGAGGGAGGCATATCATCAAGCGAAAACAGAACCCGCTTGCACAATAAAGCAAAGCGAGAAGCATCATTGAAATCACAAGCAGCAAGATCAGATTTTGTTGCAAGCATAGCACCGCCCTTTAACTTAATCGCAAGAGAACTAATAGATGGTATGGATGGTACAGTTTTAACGGGCACAACAGAGTTTGATGCATGCTGATTTTCAGAAGCTAAAGCCTTGTCACGTTCAACAGTTTCAGCTATGGCCCTATCACATTTTACAATTTCAGCAGGGGTCAAAGGAAGCAAAATAATTTTCATGCCATTATGCATGAATGTGTATGTATTAGTTCTACCATGGTGTGTTGCATCAGTATCAAACTCCCAAGGTCTACCCAACAAAAGAGAACATGCTTACATGGGAACAACATCACAATCGGCATAGTCATGGTAGGTACCAAGAGAAAAATGTACACGTGCAGTATGTGTTACCTTTGTTTTACCGCTGTTATTAAGCCATTGAATATGATATGAATGAGTGTGGGCACGTGTAGAAAGACCAAATTTCTTGACAAAATCAGCACTCACCAAATTATTGCAACTCCTACCATCAATGATAGTACGAACACGGCACTTGTTGATGATAAAATAAATCTAAAATAGATTATGCCGTTGCAGCTTGTCCTCATGTTCCACCTGTGCACTCAAAACACACTGGATGACATATGTGCCATTGGCGGTGTAGTCTTATGCATCATCGCCCTCAAATGCATATGCATCGTCCCCAGTAGCATCTGCAGTGTTAACTTGCAAAACCAATTCATCTTCAACATCACTAGTGCTAATGTACCTACCATAATCTGTAGCAATGTAGGCTCGCTTGCTAGGACATTCTCTCATGACATGTCTCATGCCCTTGCATCGATGGCACACGATGTTTGCTGATGTGGTAGCTGATGTAGCGGGGATAGCGTCGGTCTTCCCTATTTTTGGCACAAAAGCAGATTTGCTCACCTCGGGCGTAGTAGATGTCGCTGGTAGTAGAAGAACACGTCTCGCATCGGTCGGAGCTGCACGTTCCTTGTTCAACTGCAACCTGGACGAAGATGAAACACCAAAAGTATTGCGCGAAGGTTGCGCACGGTCCTGCAATTCTTGTTCAACCAAAACAACAATATGGAACAACTGGTTTGTGGTGTTATAGTCTTTGTAAGCAACAATATTTTGAATATCTTTGTGCAGCCCGAAATAAAAACGTGTCATAGTATCAGCATCTTCCTCATCAATATCACAACGCAACATGTCAACATGCAAATCATTATAGTATTCATGAACAGAACGATTGCCTTGATCAAAACGTTGCAATTTCTTTTTCAAACCACGCTTATAAGAAGGAGAAATAAAGCGACTACGCATAGAACGTTTAAGCTTAGACCATGTATCGGGATCTTGGCCATGTTTAACTAAGTCATTCCACCAAATTATAGCATAACCAGTAAATTCACTAGTAGCATATCGAACACGCTGATCAGTAGGAATCATATGAGAGTTAAATTTTTGTTCAACCGTCATCTCCCCATCTAAGCAAGCATTAGCATCATATGAACCATCAAAGGGAGGAAGTTTAAATTTAACCCTAGCAAACTAGTTATCATTATCACCTTTATTACCTTTGTTTCCTTTGTTACCGCGATGTGGAGGTGGTCGATGTGGTTTCTTACCCTTATTACCTGACCGCCAATCTTGTTTACTATATGCCTTCCCATCTTCCTCCTCACTGGAGTCCTCTGATGCCTCGGAATGCGCAGATGTTGAAGAAAACGTACTGGAAGTAGCAACCTTGTTCTCAACAGGTCAAGTCGCGTCGACAAATCATCCATCACATGGCGCATATTGTGCAAAGCTAGAGTAAATACCGCCCTGAAATCACCAAGAAGCTTGTTTTGCATAGCAATAAGCCTTTTTAGCTCGCCCCTGGAGACATAGTCATCGTCTCCTTGAAAAAATCATCAATTCCTGCTATGGTTACTGAACACAAGACATAGAAAAAGAAACAAGATTATCCCTATCTAGTAGGAAGGTGGGATCTCTCACACTCCAAGCGTGTACCAAGTGCTTGTAAATGTTCTTACCGTGCACGACAAAAGACGATGGCGATACTGGAAGAGGTGACGACTATCAAGAGACAATAACACACCTGGACAGTGGGATGATTGCAAGAGACCGACCTGTACTGCTCAAGAGAAAATATAGTGGATCTTGGGATGGTGTCACACCTGATTTTAAGAATAAAATCAAGTGCTAACTATGTATGTGCCAGGATCAGTTCAACCACATACACAGCATAGACAGAAGTAATAACACAACCAGTACTTTAACATAAAAACATAACCAATATTACAGACCATAATTATCTTTAACGAAACCGAATATTCTTAACGAAACGAATAACTAAACGACAGCGGAAAACGACCATGCTCCATAGGCGACTGACGGATGGCACACCAGCCTAGAACTCGTCGTATTCTTGGAACACCTAGTTAAGATCACCGCCACTACCTTCAGGACCTGAGCAGCGGTTGCAATGGATGCAACGTAGTATAAAATAAGCAAGAGTGAGTACATCCCGTATACAGCAAGTATTTCGTTTAGGCAAAGTGGACTGGATTTATAGTGGACAGGCAAAGCGGTTGCTTTTAGTTGAACCAAGTTTTATTACCAGCACTAATTAAAACCCAACCCATAATTAAAATAATATAAAAACAGTAAAGTAAAGGAAACATAAACCATTATTCCAACTTGTCGCCATAGCCCATAATCACCGTAGCCATCGGCTATCCTTTTTTTGTTTAAAAACACTAATCTGTGAGGGTCCAGGCCGCTCATAACAGCGAGCACGGCTGATAAATAAGTTTTAAACACTCTCGAGAGGTTGTACACATTTACCCACAAGTCGTGATTCCCCTTTGCCTTGGGCTGTATAGGCCTTCAAATACTGACCTTTAGTGAGTCGGCAGGGTTTCACTACGAGACCTTTACAAAGAATTCCTAGAGTGTAGCCGTCCGTTCCAGGTTTCCGTTACCCAGACATAAAAGTCCCCTCCCGAAGGGTGACTAACAAAACCAAATAAACCAAACTGCACCCACTCAGAAGCGCGAGTCTTATACCCGTCAACGCTTCTTTTACGCCATCTTTCAGGTAGGCAAACCACCCGCTCTAGTTCATCTAATTAATCAGTTAAGGGCGTCCCACTTCACCCCTTATGGTTGTACTGTTTTCTTGGGTGGTCGCTCGGCGAACCGATCCTTAGGGTGAAGCACTCGAGCAAAACCACAAAAATATGCTCAAATCCCCATGTTGCAAAGTAACCAAACTTTCATCATCATTATTCCATTAATTAATCAAGATTAGCAACATGAGTAAGATTTGTTGAGCGCTAGCATTAAATTAAAAATCACAGCCCTCCCATAGGATGAAATATTGACAAAAAAATAAGTGGCTAGTCATCCTTAGGTTGAGCATGTTTGGTTGTGCGATAATGTAAATTTTCAATGTGAATAGGACAATAGGTCAAAGAATACTTGCCTTCCTCAGCAAAAACTTGCTCAGGAGCTTCCCAAGATTGATTTTCAGCAAACACAACCGGTTCGTCTCCTATACGTTGCACACATACAAGTAATAAGCACAAAATAACTAAAACAGTACATCAATCATCATAAACAGAGGCTAAAAAGCATTTAAAATTAATCTACACATTACTACGATTCTGTAGGTTCAAGAATCGCTCAAAACGGATTTATAATGCAAAAGATATGCGCAAAACAAGGTAATAGGACTTAAATAAAGGAGATTTGAATTTATAAGGTTAAACTGCGAAAACCAGGGACCTAGATATAACATATCGGGATCGCGGGTTTATTAGAGAAAAGCGCAGGGGCTCTTTTGCAAAGCTTCCCCGCTGACCGGTATGTACCGGATCGTGGCCCACTGCGGCCGTTGGATTTCGATCGGGCAGTTGGAAATAGATCGGGGAGAGAGGGAAGGGAGAGACGACGGCTTCTTGGCCGGCTCGGCTGGCCGGCGCGGCGGTGGGTCGCCGGAGCTCCATGTACCCACAGCTCCGGTGGCCTAGGGCCGGCGGCGAAGGATGCAACAGCCAGAGGGGAGCGCGGTGAGGCAAGAGAGGCGGTCGCGACGGCGGCTCATCACCCGACGGCGGCCGGTGACGGGACGAGGCGGCGACGCGGCTCCGGCGAGCAATTGCCGGGGCTCCGGTGTGCAATTGAGGAAGAGGATGAGCTAGAGAGCTTCCTCACCTCAAGGCAAAGCTAGCAGTGTGGATAGTTCGGTTGGAGGAGCAGCGACGGCGGACAGCGACGATAGCGGCGGCGGTCTGCACAAACGGAGTAGGTGCGGCGGTCAAATTCCGGCAACCAGGGATGAATTAGAAGCCGGGATTGAGCGGATAGATTCCCTACCTTGCGGCGAAGCTCGGCAACGGGGTCTTGTTGGCGGTGGCTGCCTGTGGACGCGATTCCCGGCGGCATGGGCTCGCGGACGGCGTGTAGGAGCTTGAATTGCGATGGCCGCTGCTAGGGTTTGGATTTTGGGTAGGCGCGGACGTCGAGGGTTGGGGCTACTTATAGGCGTGGAGCCCGTGTCTTGCGGCAGGGGCAAGGGGATCACGACGCGGGTTGGAGTCCGGCTCCGCTCGGACTCTGCGTCCGCGGGGAATTTCCCGTGCGCGCAGCGTGCAGCAGGAAAGGGAAAAGAGAGAAGATGACGGGTGGGCCCCCGCTGACAGTGAGAGGCTTCTGCTGCTGGGCGCTGGTGATGGGCTGCCGCCTTGCTGCGGGGCCGAGAGAGCTGTGAGATGCTGCTGCTGCGTAGTAGTTGCTTCTGGTCAGGGCAAAACGAGGGAGAAACAGGCTACTGCTGCTACTGTGCTGAGCCGATGCAACAGGGGAAGAGAGAGCAGGACTATTTCACTGCTCAGGGCCAGGATAGAAGAAAATAAAAGAAGAGAATTCTGGTTTAGGATACTGGGAGAAAAAGAGATGATGTTTGAAATATGCAAATGGATTTAAATTCAAATCAATAAATTCCAAATCACACAATGAACTCATGCAGAAGTATGTATGATCAAACAAATAATTCCTATGATTCATTTTACTTGAGTAATTAGAAAATGCATAAATACTTATGGTGATATGCATAAACAACCAATTTTAACTGAATTAAATTAGTTGGCAAAAGATTTTAATGTATCAAAAAATCAGAGTGTTACAAACCTACCCCTTAAAGAAATCTCGCCTCGAGATTTTAGGATTGGCTAGCAAAGAGTTCTGGCCAATCTGCTCTAAGATCATCTTTCCTTTCCCAGGTAGCTTCTTCGGCCGAATGATGGCTCCATTTAACCTTGCACATTTTTTATCCCTTTTTTTCTGGTAACCCTATCTGCCGTTTCTAGAATCTGAATCGGGTATTCTGTATAAGTTAAATCATATTGCACATTAAGATCATCCATCTGCAAGTGTTCTTCAGGTACCCGCAAACACTTTTTCAGTTGTGACATATGGAATACATCATGCACACCTGACAACCTGTCGGGCAATTCCAGTTGTTATGCAACTTCTCTCTTACAGTCAATTGTCTTAAAAGGCCCAATATACCGCGGCGCTAATTTTCCCTTCACTTTAATTCGGCGTAGGCCTCGGATAGCTGACACCTTTAAATATACATAATCTCCTACTACGAATTCAAGATCCCTACGGCGATGATCTGCATAACTCTTCTGGCCAGTCTGGGCAATCCTCAAATTTTTCTTCACCATCTGCACTTGTCGTTCGGCATCTTCTATAATCTCTGCACCAAAAATTTGTTTCTCATCGGGTTGATCCCAATGTAACGGCGTTCTGCATCGTCTGCCGTACAAAACTTGAAAAGGCGACATCTTGATACTAGCCTGATAACTGCTGTTGTAAGAGAATTCGGCGTACGGCAAACTTTTATCCCAGCTGGTTCCATACCGTAACGCACAAGCCCTCAACATATCCTCCAAAATTTGGTTAGTTCTTTCAGTCTGGCCATCGGTCTATGGATGATAGGCTAAACTAAAATTTAATTTAGTATCCATAGACTCATGCAAGCGCTTCCAGAAGTGAGACGCAAATTGAGTTCCACGGTCAGACACAATTTTCTTAGGTACCCCGTGCAAACATACAATCCTGGACACATATAGCTCGACCAATTTAGCTCCTATATAAGTGGTCTTGACGGGAATAAAGTGAGCGACTTTGGTTAATCTGTCTACCACTGACCATATGGAATCAAAACCACTTATGTACGTGGCAAATCGACGATGAAATCCATACCAATCTCCTCCCACTTCCACTCTAGAATTTTGAGCGGCTGTAATAATCCGGCTGGCTTTTGATGTTCAGCTTTGATCCTTTGGCAAATATCACACACGGCCACATATTCGGCGACATTACGCTTCATGCCGTACCACTAAAATTTCTGTTTCAGATCTTGATACATTTTCTCACTTTCCGGATGTATTGAATAAGCTGTTTCATGTGCCTCTTTTAAGATCAGCTCCGGTATGAACTTAATGTTGGGGACACAAATTCTATCGCCGTACCATACAGTACCATTGGCATCTTCTCTAAATCCAGGTGCTTTGTCCAGTTTAATTAACACTTTTATTTCTTTGATTTTCTCATCATCAATCTGCCCTTTTCTGATGTCCTGCTCTAAAGTAGGCTCAATCTCCACCGTGACGCCTCAGATATTATTAAGAAAACCCAAACTGAGTCGGTCAAATTCTATTGCTAATTCCTCTAGTAATTCCCTGGTCCACAACAAATTAATTTGGCTCTTTTTGCTCAATACGTCTGCCACTACATTGGCTTTACCCGGATGATAATGAATCTCCAGATCGTAGTCTTTGATTAATTCCAGCCACCTTATTTGTCTCATATTCAGCTCAGTCTGAGTAAATATATATTTTAAACTCTTATGGTCGGTATAGATATCACACCTCTGTCCGAATAAATAATGCCTCCAATTTTTTAATGCATGCACTACTGCTACCAGCTCCAAATCATAAGTAGGATAATTTTTCTCATGATCCCGCAACTGTCTCGACGCATAGGCAATAACATTACCCTCCTGCATGAGTACGCATCCCAGGCCTAGCCGTGAGGTATCACAATATACTGAGAAAGGTTTGTGCATGTCCGGAAAAGTTAGCACGGGTGCCGTTGTCAACCTCTTTTTTAGCCTCTCACAAGCTTCCTGACATTCGGGCGTCTATTTGAACTTGGCATTCTTCTCCAGCAAGGCTGTCATTGGTTTTGCAGTTTTAGAAAATCCTTCAACGAAGCGTCGATAATATCCGGCCAATCCAAGAAAACTTCTAATCGCCTTGACATCTTCCGGTACCTCCAAATTTTGTACTTCGGCTACTTTATTTTGATCAACGGCGATACCTCCCTTGGATATAACATGACCGAGAAATTGAACCTCTTTCATCCAGAAGTCGCACTTACTAAATTTCGCATACAGCTTATGATCCCGGAGTTTCTGCAACACGAGCCTCAAATGTTCCTCATGTTCGGCCTCCGTCTTGGAATAAACCAGAATATCATCGATGAACACCACGACAAATTTATCTAGATATTCAATAAATACACTATTCATCATATACATGAAGAAGGTCGGAGTATTGGTTAGACCAAAGGACATAATAGTATACTCATATAAACCATAGCGACTAATGAATGCCGTTTTAGGTATGTCCGAAGGCCTAATCCTCAACTAATGATATCCAGACCGTAAATCAATTTTAGAAAAGACACAGGCACCCTTGAGTTGATCAAATAAATCTTTAATTCTAGTAGGGGATATTTATTCTTCACTGTGATGGCATTAAGACCTCTATAATCGACACACATCCTCAGCGAACCATCTTTCTTCTGATTAAGCAGTACAGGTGAAGCCCATGGTGAAGTGCTCTTGCGAATAAATCCCTTTCCTAATAGTTCATCTATTTGCTTCTTTACTTCAAGCTATTCAACACCAGCTATTCTATATGCTTTCTTATAAATTGGTGCAGTTTCAGCAACAATCTCAATGGAAAATTCTATGTCGCGTTCAGGCGGAAAGACGTCAGGAAATTCGGACACGACTCTTATGCCTTCTAGTGCTGAAGCCTCCATAGCATTAACTTTCGATTGCGGCACTGGAATTGGGACCTCCATGCGTTCCCCAGCTAGTGTAGTTAGGATCAATTTCCTCTCGGCACACATAATTACTCCATGATACCTTTGCAAACAATTTATACCCAGGATGATATCTATCCCACTTGAATCCAAAACTATGAGCTCAGCGGAAAATTCTACCCTCCTTAAATTAATTTTAACCATGGGACACATAGTGTCAACCTTCATCTCTCCACCCGGTGAACTGACTGGCATGGGACGTTTCATAGTTGCTACTGGTATTTCATTTTTTTTTTTGTATCGGGCGGTAACAAAAGAATGAGATGCTTCGGAATCAAAAAGAATTGAGGCAGGGTGCGAATCAACTAGGAACGTACCTAGCACCACATTGGGGGCCTCCTGCACAATCCACTTGCATTGCGCGACTGGCCAGACACCGGAGTGGTGGCGCCTCCTCTTGGGGGTTGCTGTGGAGTCTGTTGGGGAGTGTTCTCCTCTGCGGGCAGAACTTGGAGTAGTAACCGGTTCCACCACACTTGAAGCAGGTATTGCTCCCTAGCTGTACGGGCGTGCCGGCCTTCACAGGAGTGCTGACAGGGGTCTGCTGGCGGGGAGCCTAATTATTGGGGCGCTGCATCTGACCATTGTTCTGCTGGGGCTGATATTTCGGACGCTGATACTGATAGTTGCCATTATTGTTGTAGCGCTGGAACTGTTGCGGCTGTTGTTCGATGTTCTGTGCAGGACGGTTTTGATAATTCTGCGGCCCAGAATACCGCGGACGGGTGTTGCTGCTAGCCTGTTGCGCCCTCTGCTTGCGCTTATTTTCCTCCATCTCACGGCGAGTGTTTTCCGTCACGATAGTCCGGTCTATAACATGCTGGCAGTTAGAAAAAGTGTGGTTCATGAGCTGGTACCTGAGCGGATCAACCAGGCATTCGAGAAAGCGGTACTGCTTCTTGGGATCAGTGTTAACCTCCTCCGAACAGTAGCGGGACAGCTGTAGGAATTTGTCCCGATACTCACTGACAGACGCCCTGAGTGAGTGCTAGAAATTCCTCCTTCTTCAACAACATCACGCCAGCAGGAACGTGATGCGCTCTGAACCTCTCCGTAAACTCTTGGCGGGTGATAGTGTTGGGGTTGTTGTGAGCAAGGCGGTATGACTCTCACCATTGTTGGGTGGCACCACCTAACTGGTGAGGACCGTAGAGAACTTCTCCTGATCAGTGCACTGAGCGACGTCTAGCTCCTGCTCTACTGCGCGGAGCCAGTCTTCTGCATCCATAGGGTCGGCAGAGTGAGTAAACACAGGTGGGTGTCCCTTCAGAAAATCCGCGGGTCTGTCACGCGGTTGCGGCGGTGGTGGCGGGGCTGGTTGCTACTGCACCTGTGCAGGGCCGCCACTGCTTGACCGAGAGCTTGTATTACTTGGGTCTGGTTTATGATCAGTTGTTCCATAGTCATTGACGGCGGAGGATTCGGAAGCCCCCCGCTTCCGCGACCTCCTCTACCTCCACGTCTACGGCCGCGACCACGACCACGTCCACGTCCAGCATCCATCTGTTAGTCCAAAATATGACATCAATACGGTCAATCAGTTAGGCTTTTATCCATTGTACGCAACAAACAGGCAAAATACCTGATGTCACATTTTTTTTCTAACCACTAGCACCAGAACATGACGGTTGGAAAAAGAAAGAGGCCGTTTTTTTTCCAACCGAATTACTTAGGTTTAATCTTCTCTGGTCTCCTTTTTCTCTTTTTTTTTTTTCTATGCTAGCACAGTCCAGAAAGTAGATAACGTGGCCCTTTCTCTTTTTTTTTTCCATATGGCCGAACTGTGTTAATCTTCTCTGTTGTTTTTTTAGATGGGTGAACTGTGTTAGGCTTCGTTGGTTTATTACCAGCAACTTCTTCCATTTGTACAGCAGAAAGAAAACCGTCAGCCACATGCATCGAGTCCTCGTAACCAGATATCCCCATGCATGGAGTTGCAGTATTCTAGGATGGAATACAATAGAACAGGGTGTTTTAGCGAACTAGCTATCTTTATTATTTCTATTATCATCATTTTTTTTGCACGTACTAGGAAAGGGAACAACAGTTATATTCCTTATCAATTCTTACTGAACGTTAAAAACAGGGTAGATTTAATATAGATAGGTCATGGCATTTTTCCCAAACTAACTAAATTTATTATTCCAGCACACACAAACGATAAAATAAGCCGCGGACATCACCTTGCAACTCAAACACTCATAACAAAAATCCAAATCATCCATATGACACAATCACAAACAAACGTGCTCACTTTTAAACGATCTAAGACTATCCGAACTAACTAAACTAGACGATGCTAATAGACCATATTACAATGGTAACTCTCCTAAGGATGCCGAATGTAAGTCCTTACTGCTGGGTCATTGTAGCGAACCCTCTTCCTTGGTGGGTAGTAGACAGGGTTGAACACTTGCACGCTTGGCGTAATTTGTGCACGCAGCCTTGAATTTTTCAGCTTTGCCGTGCGCAACTCCTTAGCAAGGGCAATGTAATCGGTGTTGAGCGCGAAAGGTAGTCGATGGTGGCTTCAAGGCGCGGGTTCTTCTCCATGGCAGGAGTGGCGATCCACGTATCGAGTCCTGCAGGCTGACGGCGGGGGAAGTAACGCAGCGTACTGTCGGCTAACAGGCTGTGGCAAGAGTAGCATAGGGTCGCCAAGGCTTCCTGAGCTGCATCACTGATGAAGGCTTCATAGTCGTGGCGGAGGGCAGGGGCGTAGCCGAGGGCGATGTCTCGACGTGCTCCGTACTCGCCCAAAATGCTGATCTGTACGGCCATGGCCCATTCCTCTTTATAGATGCTGTGACGATAGCGGGTTTCCACATACGTGACCCACGCGTGGCCAAACCGGAGCCTCACTAACGCCTCCCGCAACATCCGAGAAAACAGCAGTGGGTAGTCGAACCAATGGTGGACGCTCTCGTTACAGCGATCTTCATCCTCATTCTGCTGTTGTTGGGCTTGTCCTCTGTCTTGACCTTGAGCTGCGGCTTGGTCTTCTGGAACAGCAGGTGGCACTTCTGGCTGTACTTCAGGCTCTCTTTGCGGCGGCTGGTCCTGTGATGGCGCCACAGGTGGCTGCTCCTCTGGTGGCTCCTCATGCTGCTCTCCTTCAGGCTGCTCCTCATCAGACAAATCTGGTACTAGCTCTTTGGGGTCCTCCTCATCAGTGTCGACTAGATCTTCCCACTCTTGTGGTGGTAGAGATGGTGGGGTTGGTATTGGCAGCCTGGTCCTGTCAAGTCTACCAATACGTCCACCAACAAGCATGCGGACCGTGCGCTTGAAACTCGACATCTGCAGGCTCACAACGAAAGCAAATATAAGCATAAGCTCTATTATTGGATAGATAAGCAGATATGGAAAATCATAATTGAAGTAGACAAGTACTGATATCAAAATAGCATACATTGCAAGTATTTGAACGGAAAAAGCAAGAGTAAGATGAGCAAAATCCTTAAAAACGACCAGTTTTATTCTAGGTTTGCGTTCTATGGTCAGCACGGCTCTTGTACCACTTTTGTCACATCCGATTTTAAGAATAAAATCAAATGCTAACTATGTATGTGCCAGAATCAGTTCAACCACATACACAGCATAAAAAAAGTAATAACACAACCAATATTTTAACGTAAAAACATAACCAATATTACAGACCATAATTATCTTTAACGAAACCGAATATTCTTAACGAAACGAATAACTAAACGACAGCGGAAGACGACCATGCTCCACAGGCAACTAACGAATGGCACACCAGTCTAAAACTCGTCGTAGTCTTGGAACTCCTGGTTGGGATCACCGCCACTACCTTCAGGATCTGAACAGCGGTTGCAATGGATGCAACGTAGTATAAAATAAACAAAAGTGAGTATATCCCGTACCCAGCAAGTATTTCGTTTAGGCAAATTAGACTGACTTTATAGTGGACAGGCAAAGCGGTTGCTTTTATTTGAACCAGGTTTTATTACCAGCACTAATTAAAACCCAGCCCATAATTAAAATAATATAAAAACAATAAAGTAAAGGAAACATAAACCATTATTCCAACTTGTCGCCATAGCCTATAATCACCATAGCCATCGGCTATCCTTTTCTTGTTTAAAAACACTAATCTGTGAGGGTCCAGACCGCTCATAACCGCGAGCACGGTTGATATATTAGTTTTAAACACTCTCGAGAGGTTGTACACCTTTACCCATAAGTCGTGATTCCCCTTTACCTCGGGCTGTACAGACCCTCAAACACTGACCTTTGGTGAGTCGGTAGGGTTTCACTACGAGATCTTTACAAAGAATTCTTAGAGTGACTAACAAAACCAGATAAACCAAACTGCACCCACTCAAGAGAACGAGTCTTGTACCCGTCAACGCCTCCCTCACACCATCTTTTAGGTAGGCAAACCACCCGCTCTAGTACATCTAATTAATCAGTCAAGGGCGTTCTACTCCACCCCTTGTGGTTGTACTGTTTTTCTGGGTGGTCGCTCGGCGAACCAATCCTTAGGGTGAAACACTCGAGAAAACCCACAAAAATATGCTCAAGTCCCCATGTTGCAAAGTAACCAAACTTTCATCATCATTATTCCATTAATTAATCAAAATTAGCAACATGAGTAAGATTTGTTGAGCGCTAGCATTAAATTAAACATTACAACCCTCTCATAGGATGAAATATTGACAAGAAAATAAGTGGCTAGTTAGGTTGAGCATGATTGGTTGTGCGATAGAGTAAGTTTTCAATGTGAATAGGACAATAGGTCAAAGAATACTTGCCTTCCTCAACAAAAACTTGCTCAGGGGCTTACCAAGATTGATTTTCAGCAAACACAACTGGTTCGTCTCCTACACGTTGCACACATACAAGTAATAAGCACAAAATAACTAAAACAGTACACCAATAATCATAAACTGAGGCTAAAAAGCATTTAAAATTAATCTACACGTTACTACGTTTCCGTAGGTTCAAGAATCGCTCAACACGGATTTATAATGCAAAAGATATGCACAAAACAAGGTAATAGGACTTAAATAAATGAGATTTGAATTTATAAGGGCTAAACTGCGAAAACCAGGGACCTAGATATAACATATTAGGATCGCGGGTTTATTAGAGAAAAGCGCAGGGGCTCTTTTGCAAAGCTTTCCCGCTGACCGGTATTGACCGGATCACGGCCCACTGCGGCCGTTGGATTTCGATCAGGCGGTTGGAAATAGATCGGGGAGAGAGGGAAGGGAGAGACAACGGCAACTTGGCCGGCTCGGTGGGCCGGCGCGGCGGCGGGCCGCCGGAGCTCCATGTACCCACGGCTCTGGTGGCCTAGGACCGGCGGTGAGGGGCGCAACAGCTAGAGGGGAGCGCGGGGAGGCAAGAGAGGCGGTCGCGGCGGCGGCTCATCACCCGACGGCGGCCGGCGACGGGACGAGGCGGCGACACGGCTCCAGCGAGCAATTGCCGGGGCTCCGGTGTGCGATTGAGGAAGAAGATGAGCTAGAGAGCTTCCTCACCTCAAGACGAAGCTAGCGGTGTAGATGGTTCGGTTGGAGGAGCAGCGACTGCGGACGGCGAAGATAGCGGCGGCGGTTTGCACAAACGGAGTAGGTGTGGCGGTCAAATTCCGGCAACCAGGGATGAATCAGAAGTCGGGATTGAGCGGATAGATTCTCTACCTTGCGGCGAAGCTCGGCAACGGGGTCTCGTTGGCGGTGGCTGCCTGTGGACGCGATTCCCGGCGGCGTGGGCTCGCGGACGGCGTGTAGGAGCTTGAATTGCGATGGCAGCTGCTAGGGTTTGGATTTTGGGTAGGCGCGGACGTCGAGGGTTGGGGCTACTTATAGGCGTGGAGCCCGTGTCTTGCGGCAGGGGCAAGGGGATCGCGACGCGGGTTGGAGACCGGCTCCGCTTGCACTCTGCGTCCGTGGGGAATTTTCCGTGCGCGCAGCGTGCAGCAGGAAAGGGAAAAGAGAGAAGATGATGGGTGGACCCCCGCTGACAGTGAGAGGCTTCGGCTGCTGGGCTACTGCTGCTGGGCGCTGGTGATGGGCTGCCGCTTTGCTGCGGGGCCGAAAGGTGTGAGATGCTGCTGCTGCGTAGTTGCTTCTGGTCAGGGCAAAAACGAGAGAGAAACAGGCTACTGCTGCTACTGTGCTGAGCCGATGCAACAGGGGAAGGCAGAGCAGTAGTATTTCACTGCTCGGGCCAGGATAGAAGAAAATAAAAGAAGAGAATTCTGGTTTAGGATACTGGGAGAAAAAGAGATGATGTTTGAAACATGCAAATGGATTTAAATTCAAATCAACAAATTCCAAATCACACAATGAACTCATGCAGCAGTATGTATGCTCAAACAAATAATTCCTATGATTCATTTTACTTGAGTAATTAGAAATTGCATAAATACTTATAGTGATATGCATAAACAACCAATTCTAACTGAATTAAATTAGTTGGCAAAAGATTTTAATGTATCAAAAAATCAGAGTGTTACAAAACTACCCCCTTAAAGAAACCTCGCCCCGAGATTTTAGGATTGGCCAACAAAGAGTTCTGAGTAATCTGCTCTAAGATCATCTTTCCTTTACCAGGTAGCTTCTGCCGGTGTTTTTTTTTATATTTTTAATTCATTAGTAGGATCGGTTGGAATAATCCATCGTTCCTGTTATTAGTATATCAGAAACGATTGGCATCATCCACCGTTCCTGCTATTAGTATAGTATAGGAGGAACCGTTGGAATCATCCACCGTTCGTACTATATTAATGGCAAGAACGACTGAACATATGGATCGTTTCTGCTATGGCATTCCTACTGACACGAAATAGCAGAAACATTGTTGTAGAAACGTTTTTCTGGCACCGTTCCTAAAGGGGTTCTTGCACCATTTCTACTGGCCACTTTTGTACTAGTGGAGCATGCCCACTGGTGCCCGGCCCCCGGCTAGATCTGGCCGCCTCCGAGCGCGCAGGCACCGCTGGAGGCCTCGCAGCCGGTCCTGCCGCCATGGCCCCAGCGGGAACTGACGCCGAAGCCACCCCGAAACAACGCGTCGCCGCCTCACCGTCGGGCAGAGGCGCCGCACAAGCCTGGCGCGTGCTTGCCGCCAGCAGATCTGGCGCCACCACGCGCCGCCGTCCCGCCGCGCACCACGAGCGGCCATGGCCGCCAAACATCTTGTCCCCGCTAGATCTGGCCGGGAAACGGACGAGAGACCCTGCCGTCGCCATCCTAGGGGCTGACCGGATCCACCGTCCACCCACCTTTCCCTCTCTTCTATTTTAGATGGTTATTGGGTCTAATTTGGCCCATATATTATTTTTCCACTGTATTTTTTTCTTTTTCCATGTTAATTTGTATTTTTTTCTTTCCTTTATCCTGTTTTCAAAAAATATATATTTTATTTTTATTTGTTATTTTTTATAATTTTTCAATACGAAGAATATTATCATTGCAAAGATAGAATATTGCTTTTACGATTCGTGGAATATTTAGTTCATGAAAATAGAATATTTTTTATTTTACTATAAAGTAGAAATATTTCTTTTGTGAAGGTATAATATTATTTAATTATATTTTTACTAGAATAATCATCCTGTGAAGGTATTATATTTCATTCTCAAAGTTAGAATATTTCTTATTTTTAAGTAGAATATTTTTTTAATCTAAAAATATTTTTCTATAAAAATAGAATATTTTCATATGAAGTTTGAATATTTCAATATAGAGATCAGAATATTTTTTTGGTTCACGTAGAACATCAGTATCACATACTTAAAATATTTTTTAAAATACAAAATATTATTTTTATGAAATATATATTGGGCTGAATTTAAGTTATATATAGGCCAAACCAAAATTAGATCCAATAACGAAAAAACTTAAAATGATGAGGGGGTGGGTGGACGGATGTTTGGTCCACCCATGTAGAGAGGATGAGCCCCCGGCCCGCACGGCCTTCGGCGGCCCCCTTTGGCGACGGCCCCCTATGGAGCCACCCGTGTCGCCCGAGGGTGGGGCGATGCGGGGGCGTGAGTCATTTATCTCAACCTCGTGCACTTTTGCTCTCGCGACTATCTCTAATGGATATTAGAGACGGCAACTCGATCTACACCCAACTAAAAATTAGCCGTTAAAAAATAACTATAAAATGTCCAAACATCCATAGCTAATTGATAGATTGTGTCTTAACTAAAAATTAGTTACAAGCTAGATAAAAATTAGATGGGTGGTTAAATACAGAGCTCTGATATTAGGTTGTACAGTACGCTCTAAACTGACAGCACTACTGTGATAATAACGATACTAAATTACTAATACAGGTCAAAGCATGCAGCTAGCGTACCAGCCAGCGAAGCTGAGAAGCTGCTGCTGTCGCTTCTAGCTAGATCACTTGGAAATTGAGAAATGTTCCCCCCTGTTCTTCTGCTTCAGCACTAGTGGTAAAAACACAGAACGGCAGTATAGGTATCATAGGACTCCAGCAGCGGTCAACAATCCAGCAGACAACGATGAGGATGTGGCGCTGGAAAGGTGAACTGAACAGGACCGGCGGTGCCAAGAGGAGACAGATCAGGGAGCAACAGCCGCAGTGGAAAACTAAACCGAGCACACTTTGTCGGCGCGTCGAGGGATGTCCTGGCCTGCTTGCTTGCATGCCCATGCTGACGCTCCGAATGGATCCGAGCACCTGACAGGCAATAATTTGATGTGCTTGCGCCACTGCAGCCTCGGCCCAGACTGCGTCACCCTAGTCACCAGACACGGTTTCGTTCAGTCAGGTACAGGCCAGATCTAAGCCCAGAGCAAGCCAAGAAGAACATTCCAATCCCATATCACGCGTTTGTGCAAAAGAAATGGAACCAGTGGGGGGACGGGACCCCCATTTATTGATAAGTTATACTCGTTAAATAAATGACTGAAATCTATTATTTTCAGACATTCACACCCTCAAGCCATCCGGTCAAACGATATGCTGGAACGACCCCAGCAGCTAGGCGCTTGAATCAGAGTTGGTGTGACACTGAGGCAGATCCATAACCGTCACTCTAATGAATCAGCCAAACAAGGCAATTGAATTGATGTGCCGTCTTCTCTGACCATCAAGCTTACATAATGTTAGCACTCAGCGGAACATTGCTTCAATCAGCTGTTCGCACCACATATTGGAGTATGGACATAAGTTGGTAATTTGGTGAAGATCACTTTTATTGATATTTGTTTCAGCGGCTCCTCATCCCTTGCTGTGGCATCTTAAATATCAAATATATAGAAAACAAATATATAGAAAACAAAAGGAAGAAATCAGAATAGACAAAGTGTAAAGCATATTGTCCTACTAGTTTGTTTAGGAAACATACTAAAAATAAAACAACAAAAAAAGTTGCATCAGTGTTATTCCTGGCCACATCCTCCGACGATTTCATATGTAGTGCATAATTGTTTTAAAAAACATATATCATTTATTGTTTGAACAAAGTTTCTGTAAGGATAATAAGCCATATAGTTTTACTAAGCGAGCCGAAAAAAACACAAGCTAAGGTACATTCAGGAAAGCCAAACCACCATTCGTCGCCTCACGTGAAGCAGTAATATACATAAGCTTTCTGGCTTAAGCGGTAATAAATCGATAATCAAGGTGATCATTAAAAAAACAGAGATGATCAATATTGGATTCTCTGACTTAAGTTTCTCTTTAATAAAACATTGACTTACAAAAAACTGTTCTTCAGATTATAGTACAGTACATCTTACAAGCATGGCTAAACACTGATTGAAGCCTTGACTAGTACAAAACTGCTCTCATTCTCTCAACTCGATGTTCTCAAGGTTCTCCACCTGTCTACTGGAACAGAGAAAGGAAACAAATGTAATCACTGATTTGCAAATGCAATCTTGCATAACAAACATAAAAAAACTAGTACTTTCATAAGTGTGCAACTTTACCATATGCAGATCTCAGAAAGGTGAGTGATTCGACCATAATTAGTTCCTTAGTGAAAGCTGTTTCTACATGGAAGAGGAAGACTTTAGCAGTCCGATCGCCATGAAAGAGTGTGATCTTGACCTTCCACAGTTATACGCAATATCACATCAGAAAACCTCAAGGTTGTAGGTCGTATCACAAGTAAGCACAGCAATGACAACCAATGGGAATGCAATGCGCAATCGCCCTTCCAATTGACAGGCTCTGAAAATCTAACAGCGATCAAGTTAATCATGCTGATCCACTAATACTATCCATCAGACAGAGCGCTATCGATTAGTTTCTGCAAATCCTCAGGTCCACAAACTTCATCAATCAAAGAAGTAATGTGATCAACAACAGTGCAATCAGATTTCAAGCAAATCACTGACCAACAGCCCTTGGGATATGAAGTCCAAGATTGGAGACAATCACTTTGCCCTCTGTCTATGTGTTCATATGCCTTTGACAGTGTCATCAATAGCCTTCTGAAACTCTCCTCTTCTAATATTTGTTTGACATTGGAGAAAGCACTCCGGTTATCTTCTGAGATTCTACAAAGATTCTCAGTAGTGAAAGCCTCTGTTGTTATCATTTTTGATGCAACATTACGAATTGATGTCAAATTATAGATAAAATGGTGTGCAGTTTTTGTTGAAAAGGTTGCAACCTCTGACTGCTGAAGATGGTAAAGCTCAATTGCATTGGCTAAAGCAAACCGCACTATGAAAACAAAGAAATCATAGAAATTCATGCCTGCAAATATATCCAACAGGATGTTATCAGAGAAGGTAAACAAGGCATATTCTTGTAGTTAATGTGATTATTCCACATTCTGGAACATTACCTGTATTAGCTGCCAAGTTCCGTTGACAAAGCCCTTCAAAATCATCACATATATCTCGAATGTCTTCAATATATTCTTTTGCAACCTTGTAGTCTTCATAAAGCAAGTTCCACTAAATGTGCAGAGTATTAGCAAGAATGTAATCTTATTATTCTACACACTAACTTGATAAAAACACATGTACTCACCACCCAATGTAGGTTGTAGGCATTAAACCAATTATGATTTATAGATATAGTATCCTCCTGTAGGAATTTCCATAAATAGGAAAACACGGGTTAACAGCTGGAGTATACTAATGAATGTACTTCCTCCGTTCGAAATTGTTTGACGTTTCGGACAGCTAATGAGTACTATGCGCAAGTCATTTTTGGCTGTCCGAACGTTAAACGTTTCGATCCGGAGGTAGTATCTAGTGCAATTCTTTAAACAAATATTGTATAGGAAAAATCCAAGACCATTAAGACAAAAATGATTTAGATTGAGCTACATTAATTTTCATTCATAAACACTACAGACATTATCTCACTAACTACAGCTTAGTTGTTGGTAGTAAAATGTTGTTCACATTGACTCCAGTTTACATGTCAAAAGGGACCAGATTCAAATTATTCAAAGTTCTTCCATGAGCATAATTCTGCCTCTTTGCATAATTATGCAAATAATTGTTCAAGAGTAAGGCAGAACATCTCGTAGTTAGGAAGTTGCAGGTCATAATTTGGCAATTTATCATGATTAGCTGTGTTTTTTTTTTTTGGACCGTCCATATTAGTTTCTAATCAGGCCATTCCACCGATATAAGGATGAGATTGCAATTGCATCCTTTATGTGCGTGCAATGAGAACGAAAATTCTTCTCTCTCATTATCGTTTGCCTGTAGTGTTTCGGGCTCTGCTAGCTTGCACGGTTGCAGCATAGAACCCAAACGCAAACATCATCAGGCCGCTTCCGCATGCTCACTTGTTCAAAACGGACAACACCTTGGGGGCCGGTTCCACGTGCTCATTGTTTGCGTTCGGTTTCCATACTGCAACCTCGGAATCGAACAAAGCCTTAGACTTTCATGTGCAAATCCATTGGGCCCACTAGCCTTGCCCCTAATGAACTAGAAGTCAAGTTTAGATTAGTCAGTTTCGATCTGTCATGCCTGAATTTTTCCAATTTGGAATGTGTTAAGCTTAAATTAATACAATGACTTTTTCAAAATTTTCCCAACATTTATATATTTATCAAGATATTTAGTGTAGGAAATAATTATTTTATAAAGCAAACAAATATGACATAGGTTATAATAATATGTGGGTTGCATTCAAGCTGGTTGCGCATGATTTTTTTTTTCTCAAACAACGCAGGAGAGCTGTGTGTCATTTCATGTAAGGTAGGAAAAATAAGTACAACGGGTAGGCAAAAAAAAAAAGCCAAACCCGAACATCAAAACATCCGCTACAAAAGAGACCTTACACAAAGGAAAAGAAAACAACCAGAACCTCCCTTCCTAGATGGCAGGGGGCAGCAACCTTCTAAATAGCTCCTGGAGTTTAGAAGCTCCAGCCATACAGCACAAAAGCCCTTCAGTTCCTATATTCTGGAGGAGCAACTGGACATTTGTTTGGGAGCCTTCAAACACACATGAATTTCAGAACTTCCAAATCTCCCAAGCCACTAAAACAAAAAGGGTGTTCAGCCCCATCTGTTACGCATGATGCTTTTTTAGTGTGAAAAGTTTTCTAAATATTATTTGATGCCAAGAAGACCATTACGGGAATTTTCAAGATTTTTCTGGAAGCTTTCCCACTTTCCTAGAGCAAACTCTAATTATTAGAGGCTTGTAACAGTCTTTTTATGGGCTCGAACTATTTTATATGGATTCATAAGGTCCAAGTATATTTCTAGGATTTTCTTGGAATTTTTTAAACATTTGGGTTTTTTTTGGGCCTTCAATATAAATTCTAGATTTGTCAGGTATTAAATTAAACCCAAAAATCATTAAACCCTAATTCAAGACAGTTTCAAATCCCAACAGCAAACGACGTTCCATTAATGTCAATAGAAGTTAACTTCTAAGTGAAAAAAAGAACATATCAATGTTGGATAAAAAAATTTGATCGAGGATTATATGTCATTAAGTAACTGTGAGGTGGAAGATAGTATATTTTAGATATGTCCAGTAAATTATAGTACCACCGGTTTTAAATATTCGATATTCGATGCTATTGACTTTTTTCACAATGTTTGAACATCTGTAACATCCAAAAAAGTTTAAAATATCATTTATTTTGCTGTGACTTGCTATATAAATGTACTTTAAGTACGAGTTATACTTTTACCTATTTATATTAAAATTTCTGAACAAAACGAATGGTCATATACCATGTCCAAATTCAATGGCATCATACATTTAAAAAAGGAAGAGAGTAACATTTAGTATACCCAACCAAATCTGATAGTTCACATTATCCTATTTGATTCCTATTTCATCAATGAGGAAATTTATCTACATGCATAACACCAAGCCAGCATATTACATATCAAACAATAAAATGATAAATATGCTTTTAGGTTGCAAATATGGAGACATACCAGATTATGGACTTGGTGATACCATCCACTGGGAACAAATATGATTTCATTATTCTCCTGAATGCATTCTAGCCATTCAGTCTACAAAAGAAACTTCATAAATCATAATATTACCTTTCAAAGAAGAAACTCTTCAGCATTGAGAGGGGGGGGGGGGGGGGTTGGGAGGGACAAACCTTATTGAATTCAGGAAAGTGTTTTTCAGAAACATCATCATTTAGGTTATAGATCGAGGATCTCATGTTCCTACATTGCATAACAACTACTGATCAGATAGCAACAGAAAGTACTATGACATAAAAAAGAGCATTCTTGCAAGATGTATTATGCTGCAACGATGCTTTAATTGTTACTTTCCATGAGTACCTAACAGGCTAACTTGTTATGCTTTCATTCTACATAGACTATTGTTACAAAATTCAGTTTCACCTAACAACTATGACATTAGTTACGGTACTCCGAAATAACTGTGGACCATTCACTTTGTTCGATCTAGATGGATAATATGAGATATTACCTCTCAGGAGGTAATAGAAAAAATATATGGATAAATCTCCCTAATATATCTAACTACCGTGATGCCATGGATTTCTTTTTGGATCGCCATGTTTGTCATGAAACGTCACATTTGTTGTGAAGGTGGGCACCACTGTTTACTTTTTTTCCTACTGCCATGTTGTTAGAACATGACCAGCACTTTTTGGATTTTTTTCGTTTGTTGTTAACATTGGATTGGTTTGTAAACGTCATGCTTGGACATGTTCATTTGACTAATCATATATGTTCATCATCAATCCAGGCTAGAATAACAACAACAACAACAAGCCTTTTAATCCCAAGCAAGTTGGGGTAGGCTAGAGTTGAAACCCAAACCAAACCACTAGAAACGAGAAAAGTTTTTTTTTTATGAAAGGTCACTTTCAACAAGAAAACAAGGGTTTTAAAAGATTTTTTTTTTTTGAGAAGCACACAGAAGAGCCTAGTCAAGGCTCGGGTACATGGATAGCTGCTTTCCAAGCAGCTCTATCCAAGGCTAACTCTCTCACTATATTCCAATCTCTTAGGTCTCTCTTAACTGCCTCTTCCCATGTCAAATTTGGCCTGCCCCTGCCTCTCTTCACATCATTGTTTCGCCTTATGATGCCGCTATGCACTGGTGCCTCTAGAGGTCTTCATTGCACGTGCCCAAACCATCTTAGTCGGTGTTGCACAAGCTTTTCTTCAATTGGAGCTACCCCAAGACGATCCCGTATCTCGTCGTTTCGAACTCGATCCATCCTTGTATGCCCACACATCCAACGCAACATACGCATCTCCGCAACACTTAATTGTTGAATATGTCTTCTTTTAGTGGGCCAACATTCTGCACCATACAACATCGCAGGTCTAATAGCCGTCCTATGTTGCATCTATCTTTCAATAAACAAATTATTAGATCCGGGACATGCATCTATCTTTCAATACATGTAGCAGGTCTGATTGTGCATGCAGCTGTTCTTGTACACACATTAATCTTGGTATGTCACGAGGAGACCAGCCGTAGCGGCGCAGTAGCGCAGAATGAACGAGGGCAGCCCAACAGCATATCGGTCCTTTTCCACTTATTATTTTATATCCCTTTAAATCAATGCCTTAGGTGTATTTGATGTCTTACCTCCTACGAGGTAACCGTAGTACGTAGCGCTGCCCAACAACTATATACGATGCATAAGAATATTAAGACCAAATTTTACCTATCAAATATACGATGACTTTGTGATGGTGGTAGAAACAACCATTGTTTTCTCCCACAAACATTTGCTGACCAGCTGTATGACCTAAAAACATCAGCATGCAGAGAAGTCCAAGTTCCTACAGATCAAAGTCCAAACTTAATATGTGTGGAGATAATTATAATATAACACAGGGTAGCTTGCGTGCAAAATCAGAGAGCTTCACAATGTTAGACATGTAAAACAGATGCA
This sequence comes from Paspalum notatum, assembly GCA_022530915.1. Lineage (NCBI taxonomy): Eukaryota > Viridiplantae > Streptophyta > Magnoliopsida > Poales > Poaceae > Paspalum > Paspalum notatum. The sequence goes on from CM039686.1 coordinate 21,056,713, forward strand.
AAAGATACATCTGGAAATAGAACATACCTTTTGCTCCCATGTAAACAAACCGATAGTCAGAACAGTTTATTTCATTTTTATGATTGGCAATGTCAGAATCTCTATGTATTGGGTGATTGTCAAGATATATGTTGAGCCAATCATCAACAAAGAATACTGGTGTGGTATATGCAATATAATCAGGGTACTCCTGGTAAGATAAGATTAAAAAGTAATTACAACCATGTTACTGTTGCAGCAGGAAATGGAATATAAGTTTTTTTTTTTTTAAAAAAAAAAGAGAAGCAATGTCTGCATTCTACTGTCGAGGTATTGAATGATTATTCAATCTTGTAAGCATAGGCACACACATTGTTTCTTTTCATGTGAGCCTCAACTGCATGGGCAGAAGTTATGGTGAAAACCATATAGTCCAGGACTCCAGCGATTAAGAAGTCAAATAAGAAAATAATTTGGTCTTTGTGGATTAAGACAATGTTGCAATGGTTGGAATAACTAAATAATAAGTTTGAGCTATGCAAAATAAAAAGGGAAAAAATAATTGGGCATACATCAGACGTCCGCCTGTTGCTGCCTGGAGCTGAACTCCATAACACAGTTTTGTCACCAACTTAAAACAACAATGAACATAATTTTATAGCTTATGATAACTCTGATAGATATTCTAACTTCACATCAGTACGGCATAGTCAAAACAAATACCGTAGTGATCATGGTAAAATACTATATTATATTACCATAAAATGATTTAGCAACATTTAGGAGATGCACATAAAGTGACTCGCTGTTTTTTTCTTTCATTTACATAAACCTTTACCCTGCAAGAGTCTAGATTCAGGTACCCACTTGAAAGCAACCAGATAACACATTATGACTTTTTTTACAAGTAGTGCATTTTCGTCCCCAACCTCAGTACACGGGGTCATTTTCGTCCCCATCTTGTAAAAACCTCTCAAAAATAGCGTACCCTGTTCCTCGACCCCATCGACCTAGGAACTTTGTGACTATGGTAGAAGCCATTGAGTCGAGTGTGTCAACATTAAATCACTGCATCATTTGATCTGCCTAGCTGCTGATTACTGAAACAAACTGCAGAGCACCAAAAAAATACTAGCCAATGTTATTGTTCAGGGAAATCAAGCGAGCAGGGCATTTGGAACAGACCTTAACGAAATGCCAATCCTTCAAGTATAGCAGCGAACCATCGCGATCCCCATCGTTCGAGCCACCGTGAGCGTCCCCAACCCAGTGGCCTATGAACTCCTGCATGGACATCTCAAGCCGCTTCTGGTCCGTGAACTCCCTCGACGAGCAGTCGGCGACCTGCGCAATCGACATCACTACGTACGGGTCCTCAAACGATTCGCATAGCAAGCGCAACAAGCCATCAACACAAAGGAGATACCTGGACAAGAGGGGAGGGGAAGTTCCGGGCGAAGAAGCTGAGGTCAGGGAGTCTACGGTCGCTGGGTATGGGGAGCGTCCAGTCCTCGCGGGCTCGCCAGGACGAGGTGAGCCCCGTGAGGACGACTGGGAGGTTGGGCGCCATGAAGCGGTCGACGAACTCCGCGTAGGTAAGCGAGTTTCCGTCCACCCGCTCCACCTGTCCCACTACCTTCACGCGGCCTTCCATCAACTTGAGCTGGAGAGCGACGCTTGCTGATCTTCGGCAGCTTCGTTCGCGCGGCGGCGGCGTTGAGCCAACAGTCGCCGGAGACGGGGGCGACAAGCCGACCAGGCCGCAGTTCTTAGTTTCTGCACAAGTCCGTGAGTTGGGCCGAGGCCGCCGTGCGGCCCAACAGTTTGCTTTTCTCACTAAATTTTTTTAAGCTTTTAGGTCATGTTTGGCTCTAAGAATTTAAAAATTAGAATGTGACTAAATAGTTGAGTTAACGATGCATTTAGATTGAAATCCATCATTCTACGTATGTATTAATAAAAGAGAAAGCGATTCTTCTTTCCTACCGGTGAATTATTTGGAATGGTATCATGAAGTTGTAGACCGCTAGCTCATTGCTGTCTTTCTCCAAAACTCTCAAATTATCTCTTTTTGCCATTTTGGCGTTGTTTGGTTCAATTTATGCAGTGGCAACGGGAGTGGAGTGAGATACAGGCATGATCTGATACATTGTAATCATCGTCGGATTATGTTTGGTAAACGGTGCGCTGGAACGGCAGTGCGTGACCTCGCGAAAGCCTGCGCAAAACGAAAGAGAGGAGCGCGATCGGATGACGCCGCACACGGGCGGTATCGCCGATGGGAACAGATACCGCGTGAAGCACTAACGTAGTTATCGAACCAAACGGTGAGCAAGGTCATTCGTTACTGATGTGATCGATTAACGGATGAAAATGCATGAACCAAACACCACTTTAATGGCGAACGAATAGTTATTATAATGAAATTTCAATTCAAGAGATCCAAACAGTCTCTCATAATAATCTCCAGTCTCTCGTAGTAATCTCTACCATACAAGTCATGAAACTAAACTCAGGTGTCTGATGGGACCACATTGTCCGTTAACCCGTTACCCATTGCATGTGTCCAGCACGCAACATAGTGATGCAGGACCTTTACACTCATTGACATAGTAATGCATGCACTCTCAATATATTCCTCTTTGGACTTCGTTTAAAAATAAAAATGCAAACTCCAACCCTCAATAGCATTGTCTAGAGATTCTTCTTCCAAAAAAAAAAGTTAAAATACAAGACCCTAAAATTGTATGTTTCTGTCTTTTTGATACATTCTTTTGTTTGCTTGTAACTCCAAACACTGTACTTATATTACTTAGCTTGCCAAGCTTATCGGTGGTTTCTTTTGGGTCCACTTGTGAGCAAAGTATTCAAAACCACAGTATTTCAATACCGTGGTCTAATAATTGCAATGATAAAATCATAGTATTTTTTTACAGCAGTCTAACTCATAGGTGTTTTAAAACACTGTATGGTTTTACAGTATTTGACTGCACCTACTCTTTTCCCATCTCCCTACCAGCGCAGCACACAGGCTCTCCCTCTCCTTCACTACCGTCCCGCACCCACGCCTCCCATCGCCGAGCTCTTTCCCGCTGCCGGCCCTCTTTCCTGGCGCCACCCTTTCTCCCCCGCGCCGGCCTCACTCCCAACACCGGCGGCTGCGTCCCGCATGCCGGCACCTCCCGCCGCCGAGCACGCTCCCACCGCCGTTCCCTCTCCCGATGCCGGCGGCTTCGCTCTGCATGCCGGCGCCTCCTGTTGCCGCCCCTGCTCTCGCCGCCGGCCCCTCTTTCCCGCGAAGGTCCCGTTCCCGCCGCCGGCGGCTCCGACCCGTCGGCGCTTCCCGTCATGGGCCCTGCTCCCACCGCCAGCCCCTCTCTCACCGCTAGGCCCTCCCCCGCAGTGGCCCAGCTCCCGCCGCAGGCGGTCCCATCCCGCACACCGATGCCTCCCATCGCCGGCCCCTCTCCCTTCCACACGCAGGCATAGCACAGGCGCTGACGAGGAAGACGCATGAAGAGGCGTGATCAACAAAAACTTTGGTTCAAACCAAAGTTTCCAATACTCCAAAAATACAGTGGTATTGATAATACCATGGTTTTGGATACAGAGGTTTACCAAACACCTTATTCTCCAATACCACAGTATTTTTTACAATACTACAAAAATACCTTGACCAACATATTTGGTCTTCGGCTCTTCGCATCCTATGTCAGACCAGAATCAAATGCTGCCTCCAATATGGGCTTGGAAAACCGTCACTACGGGAAATGGGTGTATCACACTTGGGTATTAAGAAATCATGTATACCACTCACCAAGACGATTCAAGATGGTTCCTTCCATTACAGATGTCAGCAACTTAACCAGGGCTTTTTTTTTTTTTTTTTTTTTTTGAAGAGTTAACCAGGGCTTCTTGACAGCCCAAAGATAATAGACCGGCAAGTCTCATTGTTGCCTGTTGGGAACAAAACCTAAGTCTAACATTCGGTCCTGCAGTGCTAGTGACTGCTGTACTCCTAGTGTGGCAGTAAAGTCCTCATCAACGCATTGTAGCTCTCGTTACGGAGGATGTGAAAATCCAGAGCGAACGATTTCACAATTGGTTCTGCTCTACCAAATTCTGCTCTACCAAAAATTCGCCTTGCAGAAGCCGCAAACCAAGGAAGCACAAATGGCATTGTTTGATTGGAAACCAGACTCAACCATCTCCACCATTACTGACTGCCCGTCCAAGCTTCTTACCAATCTGCAAAGGCAGGTTATGAGTGCAGAGCAAGTGTTGTAGTCTGGTTTCACTTCTCTAGAGGTCATCTTAACCCTGACATCGAAATCCTCCTTTGGATTGTCAATGCACAGCACAAGTTTAAAAACACGATGGTTGAATACCTCAAAACTCTACTAACAGATTGCTACAATAATAATCTACTGTCCCATCGAGCTCCAATTTGAAAACCCAAAATAGAGTATACTCAATAGGTCAAACTACAAAGCAGCATTTTACACTGAACTGCGAACCACAATTGAGAAACCAAAATCTCTGTGAATTACAGCATGGCCACACAAACAGTTCACGGTTCCTATTTCAGCATATAAACACATTTTAGGTTTCGTCCCCTTCCATCAAGCAAATGGCTGAGTTCAGGGAATGATGAGCGGTGATAAAAGGTGGCTGATGACCTCCCTTTTGAGCACTTTGCACATAGCCTATACAGATCATTGCATGTGCACCAAATTCTGCCCAAGTGTTCGCACCTTTCTTGTTTCTTCAAGAAAGGTTTAACAACCACATGTGCTGCCTCCTTGCTCCACCATTTTCTTCTAGAAACCATCATGCAGACCATTGCCTGTGCACAAATCTTGCCAAAGTGTTCGCATGATCCCATCAGACAACCCTTGTTTCCTCAAGAAAGGTTTGCGCATTATCAGCCAAACCTGGCTTCTTAAAAAAAAGCATGCCCACCACATGTGCTACCTCTTCCACCTCTGAGATACTGAGGCAGCAAAGGAATCCATGGACAGCATTACCAGTACTCTTGGAACCCATCTCTAAGTCGTGTATGTTCTCTTGGAAAATCATAGGACAAGAGTTATTGAGTTGAGTCCATGACCTTTACACTGGTTGACATAGTAATGCATGCACCCCCAATATATTCCTTTTTGGACTTCATTTAAGAATAAAAATGTGAACTCCAACCCTCAATAGCATTATCTAGAGATTTTTCTTCAAAAAAGTTTATGTACAAGACCCTACAGATTTTATGTTTGTGTCTGTTTTGAAACTTATTCTTTTCTTTTACTTAGCTTGCCAAGCTTACCAGTGACTTCTTTGGGTCCACTTACTTGTGTCTGTTTGCATGTTTCATCCTTGGCACCATTTACTAGCAGAACTTGATAATGGGGGGTAACCAGTCACTTTGACCAACATATTTGGTCTTCGCATCCTATGTCAGACCAGAATCAAATGTTGCGTCCAATATGGGCTTGGAACACCATCACTATGGTAAGTGATCACACTTGGGTATTAAGCGATCATGTATATCACTCACCAAGATGATTCAAAATGGTTCCTTCCAAATCAGATGTCAGCAACTTAACCAGGGCTTCTTGACAGCCCATAGATAATAGATCGGCAAGTCTCACTGTTGGGAACAAAACCCAACTCTAACATCCGGTCCTGCAGTGCAAGTGACTCTGCCGTGCTCCTAGTGTGGCAGTAAGTCCTCATCAACGCATTGTAGCTCTCGTTACAGAGGATCTGAAAATCCAGTGCGAATGACTTCACAGTTAGCTCTGCTCTATCAAGGTCACCTTCCTTGCAGAAGCCACAAACCAAGGAAGCACAAATGGCATTGTTTGGTTGGAAACCAGACTCAACCATCTCCACCATTACTGACTGACCGTCCAAGCTCCTGCCCAATCTGCAAAGGCAGGTTATGATTGCAGAGTAAGTGTTGTAGTCTGGTTTCACTTCTCTAGAGGTCATCTTAACCTTGACATCCAAAGCCTCCTTTGGATTGTCACAGCGGCAGAAGCAATCCACAATTATATTGTAAATCTGCAAGCTAGGACTGTGCCCATCCTCGATCATCCACTGCAGCAAACCCCTAGCAGCATTAGGACGCATATCCTCACACAATGCGCCAATCAAGGAGCTGTAACAGTGCGATGGGATGACAATGCCAAATCTCCTTAGTGGCGCCGCCATGTTCAAGCAGGTCAGCAGCTTCCCAAATTTCACATGACCCTCAATGACAACCCTAAGAGCAAATGCTGTCGCCGAGAGCCCACTCCCAACCATCTCCATCAGCAGCGACCTCGCCTCCCTTAGTCGTCCCTCGTTACAGTACCCTGTGATCAGAACACTATAAGCAACAGCATCAGGGCACAACCCACTCTGTACCATCCTGTCAAACATGCGGCGAGCTTCGTTCAGCCTCCAGGCCTTGCACAGCCCGTCCATCAGGATGGTGTGCGAGACCAAATCGGGCGGCACACGCCTGTGCGGCATTACGTCGAACAGGTGCATCGCTTCCTGCAGCCTCCCGCTGCGGCAGTAGCTCGCGAGGAGGGTGTTGTACGTCACCACGTCTGGCTCGAACCCTTGCTCCTCAAGATCCTCGAGGAAGCCCTGCGCGCGCTCGGCGTCCTCCCCGCGGCAGAGCGCGGCGACGAGGATGTTGAACGTGCGCGAGTCGGGCCGCACCCCGGCGCGCGCCATGGCCGCGCGCGCGGCCCAGAGCTCATCGAACCGGCTGGCGCGGGATAGCGCGGCGAGGAGCACGTTGAAGGCGGCGGCATCGGGGGCGGCGCCCGCGGCGGCCGCGCGAAGTGCGGCGCGGAGCGCGTCCCGGAGGCGGGTGTTGCGGAGGAGCGCCTTGACGAGGAGGCCCGGGAGGGACGGGTGCGGCGCGGTGGGGGACGCGAGGAGGAGCGTCGGTAGCGCGTCGTGGGCCGGGTGGAGGCGGACGAGGTGGGAGATCGCGTCGAGCGCGTGGGAGAAGAGGCGGGAGGAGGCGAGCGAGTGCGCGAGGAAGGCGAGGTGGGGCGGTGAGGGCTGGAGCGGCGGCGGGAGCGCTAGGAGGAAGCGGAGGGTGGCGAGCGGGTGGGAGTGGCCCGCGCGGAGCACGACGGCGGTGAGCTCGTCGTGGCCGAGGTACGGCAGCAGGCGGGTGAGGTCGGCGGGAGCGGGACTGGCCTCGCTGTCGTCGTCCGCGGCGGCTGTGAGGTGGGTGGCGACGAGGTCGATGACGGCGGCGTGGGGGTTGAGGGCGCGGGGGAGGAGCGAGGTCAAGGTGCTCGAAGGAATGCGCGACACAGCCTTGCACTTGGACATGGCTCCTCGTGCAGGCAAAGCATCAAGGGAAGGGGGGTCACTACTCACTTGAAACCAAAAACCCTCGGATCTGTCCCCATGACACGTGGGACCCACTGGTCAGCAAGGGAGCATAACCCCCGTTCCGTGCCTGTCTCCGCCGCCACGAGCGAAAGGGGAGGGAGAGAGACCAGAGGAAGTGAGAGATGAGCCTGCAGATTCCGGCGAGGTCGGGCGCCCTTCGCCGCCTCCTGCTACTGGGTGGCGCTGGCGGGCTCGCGCGCCCCTACTCCACCGGCGATCGGCGCCGGCGGGTGATCCGCGAGGCGCGGCAGGAGGAGGAGGACGAGGCGTTCCTCCGCACCCTCAACTTCGGCGCCGACCCCGAGAACAACCCCCTTCCCCCGCCGCCGAGGCGAGGCAGGGGAGTCCCCGACACCTCCGGCGGGAAGACACAGGAGCGGCCCGAGCGAAGCCCCCAGAAGGCCGTCGGGGAGACGCTGATGGAGAAGCTTAAGCTGGGTGATGGTCCCTCCGCCGCCGCCGCTGGCGCTGCCGCCACGGGATGCGGCGCCGAGCGGCGGCAGCCTGAGGACGAACCACCGGAGCCAGCGCAGCCGGTGGACGTGGATGAGATCTTCCGGAAGATGAAGGAGACTGGCCTGATACCCAACGCCGTGGCCATGCTCGACGGGTTGTGCAAGAACGGCCTGGTACAGGACGCCATGAAGCTGTTCGGCTTAATGCGCGAGAAGGGTGCCATCCCGGAGGTCGTCATCTACACCGCCGTAGTTGACGCCTTCTGCAAGGCGGCCAAGCTTGACGACGCCATCAGGATCTTCAGGAAGATGCAGGGGAATGGGGTCATCCCCAATGCATTCAGCTACTGGCTCCTGATACAGGGGCTGTACAAAGGGGGCAGGCTGGATGATTCGGTTGGGTTCTGTGTCGAGATGTTTGAGTCTGGGCTTGCGCCGAATGCCGAGACGTTTGTAGGTTTGGTTGATGCAGTGTGCAAGACAAAAGGGGTGGATGAGGGTGAGAAGCTTGTGAGGAGCCTCCAGGACAGGAACTTTGCAATTGATGAGAAGTCCATCAGGGAGCACCTGGACAAGAAAGGCCCATTCTCACCGGTGGTGTGGGAGGTGATCTTTGGGAAGAGAAAATCAGACCGATCTTTCTAATCTCTGCCAGGAAGTAGTATGTGCACATTCTCATCATTCTGTTAGCCTTGCTGTTACGATTTTTCAAGAGTTAGCTTCCCTCCGTGGTTAAACAAAATTCCCACCGTGTCGTTTTATACTGAACAACTATTGTGGAAATCTGTTTGCACTTTTCTTGCATGCAACGCACCACCATATCTTCAACTGCACTCATGAAGACATCCTTACTGCTCCGTGGTTAAACAAGGTGCCCACTGTGTCGTTTTATACTGAACAACTATTGTGGAAATCTGTATGCACTTTTCTTACATGCAATGCACCACCATGTCTTCAACTGCACTCATGAAGAGATTCTTACTGCTTATGTCCAATTACTTTGTTACTTTGTTTCTTCTTTAAAAGCAATGTGTTGCTATTTGCACTGTATTTTGACTGCTTGGCATTTTAAGTGTATGATGAACAAGTCACCAATGTCTTGTTGCTGCTTCAAGACATGGACTTGATAATTTGAGGGGCATCCTATTACTGCAACTACAAGATAGTGACTTCATATGCCACACTTTGATGGCTGGTAATTTTCATGCATGATAATCAATGGAAGAACTTTTAGGAGCCAGAAGGGTTCTGAATGCTTATTTGGTTTATGCAAAATCAAGATACTCAATGGGCTTACTGTGCAAGTTATGTTCTTTCGAAGTATATTTGTTGAAAGCTTGAATCTACTATATATCCCAAGAAAGTTACTATGATGCTTCTGTATGTAGAAGATTTTCATGCTAATATATGGCATCAGTAAAAACTAAAAGGTGTGCCTTTCTCATGTGTCATTTGTCTTGTCAACGGTCAACCTCACGGCCCTAACCTTAGTTAATGCCCTTTATCTGTAAGGCTGTCCCCAACTGATGGAGTAAAGTGGATGTCTATCTACTATTCATTCACTATTACTCCTCTCTCTATCTACAGTAGCGCCACAGTGTCGTTTTGTACTATAGACGTTCTTTTTACACATTCCATTGGAGGTGGTCTAAAGGTGTGTGCACAAGTGCATTTTCCTTGCCTTTGAAAAATCCACCACTATTTTCTATGTATCATAGAAGACATTTTACAGTCAGGTTTGCTCGTTTCTAAGTTAAAGGGTGTAGGAATGTTGGACTGGATTTCCTGGGCAATGTGGTCCAGCACATGATCAAAGAATGCCTCTAGTATAGAGACATGTGTGATGAGATTGTTGCTATGCTCCACACCATTCCCAGGACGAGGAACATGACATCGTTCCACATCTTGGGTCCACCAGGATCTCTCCATTTGTAGCCTGCAAATGTCGCCATTTCTTCCATCCATTTTTATTCTTTCGACCTTCCCTCTCATCACTGAAATAAATCAGTACAAACTAACTTCATGCCCTCCGCTCTTATCAACAAAGGCTTAAGAATTAAAAAACTTCAATATATGCCCATTATTGGACCTAACGAATATAGCTGAGGCTTAGATATGGGCCAAACTGCATCCCAAGTTTATTTCAGAACGTGAAAGGAGCCACAGCCAAACCATCACGCGATCCGGAAAACGCGGTATTTTTTTGCTCCGATATATCCTTTGCCAAGTGACAATTAAGGTGAGACCTCTCACACTGCTTGTTTTTAAGCAAAAACAATAAATCACTAATTGTCGAGAGGATATCTTATACACGTGGCGATAACTAATGATCTTTGATTAGGCGACCACGAACCAAAGACATGATGCCTAATAGTCAAGAAGATACAATATTAGAGCAAAATGGCGCTAATTTGAAAAAAACCCTAAAATGGAGTGTCGAGAGTAATTGTGTATAAGTGCCACTTGGTCAAACCTAGTTTGGGGTAAGTTATACTCTATAACTAGTGCTTTTTCGCGCGCCTTTGCGCGCGTAGGACCCGTCCATTACTCCACCGACAGCCATTTTGTTCGGTTTAGAGAACAGAACAAAAGCTAGCATATACTCCCACCGTCCCAATTTATAAGTTGTTTGACTTTTTTAACACTAAATTTGACTGGCTCGTCTTATCAAAAAAATTAGCACAGGAAGGTGTTTACATTCTCAAAATAAGAAGCACAGTAGACACAGCTAACTCAAACTAACAACCTTTACAACACTGCTATTTCTCAGAACACAGTAGCACTGCCGGGACAAAAAAAAAAGGCTCTGTCTAACTTCTGTGAGACAAAATAGAAGCACACAGCTTATAGCTGCGCTAAATTAATTTGATTGGAATGCAAAGCTATTTAACACCTGCTCTTGGACCTTGGCAGAGAGGGGCAGTGGTCGCCGGCTGCAGTGGGAGGTCTTCTCTTTGGGCTATGGCATGAGATTTAACAGCAAATCATGGAGCTCAACAAGATGTGCTGCAATGCAGTGCATAGCCAATGCTCCATCTTTTGCCTTGTCAATGATGATCCTCGTCAATGGTTACAGCACACGATAAGGACAAAAAACAGGGCCAGTGTGTTTTAATACTGATTTGTGAACCAATGCGTCCAAGCAAATGTTAAAATGTGTGCCAGTGTGTATATATAGCAGCAATATATATTACACAGAAATATTTAGCAAAGAACATATCTCAGTTGTGCCCTTGGTTAGCAAGTATGCAGGAAAACATATTAGCCAAATTCCTGCATAGACATCTTGTCATCTTCCTACAAACAACATATGGAGCAATGATTATTTAAAAAGTCAAGATAGCAAGAAACACAGATTCCTCTTAAAACACAAGATTTTTTAAAAACATGGATACAAGAAGGCATGTACAAAAACGTTAAGGAAAACCATGCATATATATTTAAATAAGGCGCAAAGAATTAACACCCTTCCGATGTCAGATCGCACAGAGCAGGGTAAATCGCTTGAACATAGAATATCCCTGCTAATATAGAGGCGGTTGGTTTTAACAGAACATGTACAATGGCATCTTGATATCTTCCCTACAAACAGCATATGGATCGGTATCGCTATTCTCTACACAACATCTCTCTTTGCACTATCCTAAAATTTAATGGCATGATGCTATATGTGTAGCACAAAAAAATTATGGCAGCTGATGACTCTGTTTCAATCAAGAGTTTTGAGCAGAGTGAATGGATTTAAAGATCTGATCACCACAACTGCATTGATTGAACCAAATAGCTTCCTAATGGATAAGGGTTATTAGAAGAAAATAGTACTGGATGCCCGAACGACAACATGAACAACTGGACAAAGAAATTCAATCTTCTTGGTTTCACATGGAAATTGACAGCTCCAATGGCATGCGCATGAAAGGGGGCACAAAAGCAATCCCAGGACTGAATGCACACACAAAGGACTCATGCTAGCTAAATGATAGACATGAATTTACAGTTCTGGAAGAGTTGAGAACAGCCTAGATGGACAACACAGCAAGAACAATATCAGAAAATGCACAATACATCAAGATAGAACGCAGCAGGAATCGACAGCTGGCAATGTCATAGATTTTTAACTAACACATGCATCAAGAAGCTTAACAGACAGATGGAACATCACACAAAACTTTTACATCAAATCGAGATTAAAAAGAGATATTTTCTGATTCAAAAAGAGATCTTGGATCACCATTATATCTCACATGCTAGAATTGCAAATTGTTCTCAAGTAGAAAGATTCCATCCTATCTAGGGCGATTGCTAAATTGAGAATCATATTACCTGAAGCTTAGGAAGCAGATGTTCCTCCTCAAGGACGCAGGCCACCTGGCAGAATCATGCAGCAGCGGACATTCCCTGGCCGCCAAGACAGGCCCGATCTGCGTACAGTGCTGGCGTGGGCGCAAGAAGCTGTCCTAGCGACTTGGACACACCAAGCGTGGGGCAAGGAGTCTATTTAGTAAATGGTAAAGTTTGGGAACTCACTGGTCATGTTCAGATCATTATGTACTGTTTCCAAAAATACAATATGCAGAAAATGGCATCAATCAGGAAGAGGAGGCTAGGATCAGAAATGTCGCTAAATACACCGAAGCGTATGAATAATTTATATGGCAAGGTCCACAACATGTGCATCAGTACATTAGTCTGGTGCCTCAACTAATCATGCAAGAGTAACACAATACAAGGCATAAGTCGATACTTACCGGGACAGTACATCGCAATATAATGCAGATGTAGCAACCTGCATGCCCCCTCCTCAGACACCAGCCGACAGCGATTACCTTGAAATGAAGCAACATTCAGACTTGAGAAGGCCTAGGAATAACCAACTGAAGTACATAGCCAACATGCAGGAACACCCTAAAAGTGATTAATTAGGGATAGGTACTGGTTGGATCTAAATAGCAATCTGAAAACAGAGAGTTCTTTTCTAGATACTATTAGAAAGAGAAAACACAATATATTAGTTCATATTGGCAGCCATAGGGCCTGTTTAAAATAGTGTTGAACGACGGAACTAAGGAGGAAATCAGTTCGAGACGCTTGTGATAATCCTAGGCAGGGGAAATGACAATATATCTGGTATATTTTCGCATAGCTTCTCAAGGCAAAAGGTTAAGAAAATTCTTGACTTCGAGGGGCTTAACAGGATAACAATGCGAATGCAAATTAACACGCAAGCATTATCTTAAATTTTTGGGGCTCAACTTGAGAAGAGACCAGGCAGCAATAGCTTCAAAGCTGTAGGCTCAATCTGCCCTAGGAAGAGACAATGATAAGTTTTGGACTTCAATATACACACGCGTACATGCAGGACAAGAGGATATATAGAGGCACTCACCAGAATATTGCATCAACAGGAAAACTGTGTCCAGTGAGAACAATGCAGCACCGTGATTCCTTAGATACCTGTCTAAAAAAATTATAACCTTGAGAACCACAAATCCAGTAAAGAGATGTGTTTAGTGTTGACCACAGGAAGCTAGCTTTTGGTTCTGTAAGTAAACCTACAACACGAAAGTAACTTTGATTATTAATACATACCACCACTAATCTTTCACACGCCCGTGCTGTAACAGATGCTCCTGCTGTAACAGATGCTCCTTAAGTAGGCCTCAAGTTCCAGCAATGTGTAATGTATAATGATAGCACCTGCATATTGGCAATGACAACAAGGCACAATAATTAGCACCAGTGTTCGTTCTAGTTGACCTACAGATGAGGCAATTGTTTCAGGTAGTAGAAGATATGAAGATAAGCAGCTCAATGGTGATTAAACAGTAGAAGACAAGCATACATGTGCTAAAAACATATATGTATACCTGCAGCAAGAATAGGTATATTGGAGAATCCAGATTTGACAGAAGATAAGCAGCTCAGTGTTGCTATACTGAATTTCATGAGTAACACTAATACCTAAACAAGCATTAGATGCGATCACGGCTAGAAGCTATGTAACTACAGATCTTAATTATTTCAAATTTAACATGTACTGGAACTGCAAAATCAATAATAACATCAAGCTTCTTTGAAGTACACCTTATTAGAGAATAGAGAGTAAAGTCGACATTATAAGAACTTACAGCTAACCTCACATATTCCACAATATCATGTAAGCTTCATAGTTGACAAAAGAACATGGTCCATGGCAGCAGTCGAATCATACATAGAGCAAACAATTAACTGCAGATCTAAGCAACACCGAGCTAATTGATAGAAGAAATGCAAAATTATGCGCACAGAGAAGACCATAGCAACACATCACCCATATGGCCATATGGACATAAGCAGAAGGCATCACCAAAAGCAGGAAATGGAGCACCCACCCAGTCTCGACTGGTGGACGGCGCACTTGCCTCTTCGTCCTCGGTGTGAAGCTCTGGGTTCCAACTGCAAACAGAATATAAACATTAGTTGGTGCCAACCGAAGCAAAAAAAACAACAGCCCCACGGACAAAACTGAGAGAGACAAACGAGGCAATCAATAAATCTTGGAAGCCAACAGCACACAAGAAGCGAGCAGAGCACTCACCGGTGCTGAAAGGCAGACGTTCCACCCCTGGCCTTCCCCGTCGGACTCCTTCAAGGCACACATTTCCTGCAGCCAAACGAACAGCAGCAAGGCCCTGAAGACCATGAGCAAGAAGCAAGGAAGAAGACCCTTGCGCCGTGGATGGCCCGGATCCATGTCCCAGCCGCACAGTACCGAGTACATGTCCCAGCCGCACAGTACCGAGTACTGACGGATCCGAGCCACCCGCTTGATCTCCGCTCGCCCGCATCTGCAGCTGGCGCCGCTGGGCTGCGAGGGAGCGGGATGGCTAGGGAGGGAGAGGGGTGTCGACCGTGTTGGCCACCAGCCGGCTGCGAGGGAGCGGGATGGCTAGGGAGGGAGAGGGGCGTCGACCGTGTTGGCCACCAGCGGCGAGGCGGAGGGCGCAGTGGCGGGGAGGGGCCGGGCGCGGGAGATGGCGAGGCGGGGCTGCGGCGCAGCACGGGTGGCGGAGCAGGGCCGCGCGGGGGCGGGGCTGGCTCCACTCGGCCGCGCCGCCGCTTGCGTCGCCGGGGGAGGTGGCGGCGGGCCTGCACGGCGCCCGGGGCAGGTGGCGAGGAGGCGCGGCGAGGGGACGTGGCGGGCCCGGGGCGAGGTGGGCTGGGGCAGCGCCGGGGGTGGGGTGGCGGGGAGGGGATGGCTGCGAGGCGGCGGTGGGCGCCGAGCGAGCGATGGAGAAGAGATAGGGTTTGGGAGAGATTTATTTACCCGAGTGGAAGCGGAAGGTGAAACAGTGGCCGTGGATTCACTGTTGAACGGAGGTAAAAAAATTACTGTCGTGGACGGCGCGGTTGGCCTCCCTGGCGCGCAGTTCTCATACTTAGAAATAGGCCAACTGCTAGTTGCGTTAAATACTTAAATAGATACCAATGCCGATCAAAGAATTAAAAAAAATACTATTTTTCCTATAGTGTGCCCCAAGTTGAGCCAAAAACTGGTTAGAACACGGTGGACCACCATATCAGTTTTATGGTGAGATGGAGGAGATAGAAGTGAGCTACTAATCTATAGCCGGATGTCGAACGGATACCAAGAAGCTTGGTGAGATAATGGTGGTGGACCAAGTATTAATATTTATATATGTATGAGTAGCTTACTTTTTTTTATATGGGTGAATTGTTAGCTTGGTTTTATATGACGTGGCAATATGATAAAGCCCGCAACAGGCCAAATTTATTAGCATTGCTCTTGCCATCGGTTGCATGCAGTTGAAGAAGCTTGACTATTCATACCTAACACTAGCACCTATGAAACTCCAACCCAATGAAGTACTCCCTCCATTCACAAATATATGGGGCAGTTGACTTTTTTTTCCAAAACTGAGATCATTCCTTTTATTCAAAAAATTTAACAGCTTATCATTTATTTTGTTGTTATTTAATTTATCACTAAATGTAATTTGAGTACGGTTTAAAATTTTACATGTTTGATTTTTTGAATAATACGAAAGATCCAAGTTTTAAGAAAAAGTCAACCGCGCTATACATTTGTTGAACGGAGGGAGTACATTGGATAAGAACGGTCTAAAAGTACACCCAACTTTGGTGCTATCTACGAATGTAAACATATTCATTCTTTATTAAGAATTACCTTAATTGTTTGATTAAGCATGAGATTAAAATTTGTAGAATTACTCTGGATCTATGGGGCCTATGATGCACATAACTAGTACCAATTCTATTATAAATACAACTCTCTTTGACTAATATTTGAGACAAACATGCAGAAATGAAATGATGATGTTGCATCAAAATAAGAGGAAGAGGACGAGGAAACGGAATGGAGGATTTGATAATATTTGGGATATTAGGAGTTCATCAAACTTTAACTTTATCTTCTGCTATTGGCCACAACATTGGCACAATCTGAACGCACGGTAGCAGGGCACAAAATTGGCACAAGCTTTGTTAAAAGTGGCTGGGTGGCGAAGAAATACCGCCACTGATCACTAATATGTACTCAAAAATGGATCAGGCAACAACTTATCACTTTTGACTTGCCCCAAAAAAAAGACATCACTTATAAGCATCTGGCAGTGTTTGTTTGTGGTAAGACCCATCAAGACTATTTTTATTTATGGGAATCTTTAACACACACCCACAATATAAATTCTATCAAAACTAAAGTGGCCGGCCAATATCTACCCCACCCCCCTCAAAAGCTACAAAAAATCTTCGTGAGTAATGTGCCGTGAGGATCTAACATACTTTGCTCGGATCAGTTTGTGTGCATTTTTCATGTAGTGCTAAAAAGAAAAATTCAGAGGCAAGAGAACCGGCCGTGAAATTGACATTAGCACATGCTACTGTACTCTGCCAACAGTGGCACATATGATGCTTTTCTTTAGCAATGCAAGTAAAGAAGATCGTTGCGTCGGCGGAATCTGTATGTCCCAAAGTGCTGACTTCATACGTGCCGTGGGGTAGTGTTACACGAACATCTGTCACTACGGATGGTTATAGTTGATGCCGTACACAGTATTGGTTAGAACAAAGGCAGAATGGTTTCTTGACCATTCTTTCTAAAGATGTCAATAATTGAGGGACGAATTCTTTCTAAAGATGTCAATAATTGAGGGACGAGGGTGATAGCCTCAGGAGAACCTAAGCACCGAAGATAAGGTTACTGGTGATTGAAGTGCGCCCATGCGCACGAAGCACCCCGCGTTATCAAAACAGTGATTTAACACCCGCCTTTGCGTGCGTTGGATTTTGCAGTACCTTTGTACAGTTACTAAAGCTGTGTTAGTACACCTATAATATTGATAATAATAATAATAAGATCAATCAACACTTGGGAGGGCATATAGCACCGTTCTTTAGAAAATAGCATACATGATAAAGTCTTCTAACACAAATAATACATGATCTTACATAAAGCACCAAGCTCAGAGACACGGTAGTAGTAGCATCTCAGCATCTAAATAACGCAATTACAACGAAGGAAAGAAGCATAGCCTCTTTGAAGAAGCAGTGCATAGCAAGGTTACTCATCACGCTCAGCTCCGGAGTCAACTCAGCACGCACACGCTCAGCTCCGGAGTCAACTCTCCGGAGTCAACTCAGCACACGGTGACATTGCTAAAGGCAGAGGCCAGCTCTCTGCCACGGCTTCCTTTGTCAGCAGTACCAAACGATCATGATGTTCGACAAGAGACCATGCAACAGTGACCATCTGCTGAATCGGTCGTTGATTAATCTCCTAGAGCAACTGACAGAGGAAACACAGTCCAATGATCCTTGCAAATACCAAAATCTGCTGGACAGAACAAGCAAGTCAATGGACAGAAACACAGCCCAACGATCCTTTTGCAAATTCGCTCGAAGAGAATCTGTTTGGTCCTCAAACAACATGGGCAATGAAAAGGAACAGAAGTATAGGTTCTCTAGATCGATAATGTTTGTGCAGTTATAGTCGTTAACCACTATGATCACCATAGAATATTTTTTCCTGTTTACAAAGAGAATGCCAATTGCGTACTTTATCAATTTGGGTTACAGTGGAAAAGGTTCGACGATCTGGTGTCTCTTCTTTCAAGACACTCAAGCGCAGCCTGGCCACCGCACAGCCAAAGATCTCCATGTCAATGATGCTGCTGACCGGAACCTGAGTGTCAAAGAAGAGCCATTAAGAAAAAAAACTACGAATCAAGAATCGGTGGAAATTGATAGCAGAGGAACAAAGCAAGAGAAAGTAGAGACGGAACAAATTCACTGCATGAACGACTTGAGTAAGGGCTACAATGACTCACCTTAGGCAGTAGGTTATCTTTGTTCCATGCTATGCAGGGCATTGCCCATATGTACAAAGTGACATCACGATCAAATAAAACAGCCTGGGACTGCTGGCAATGCCGAATAGCTATCATCAGTCCAGAGACAACAAAAAGGATAGGCTTCCAATTGCAAAAGGCACAAGCTCCATCAGCACAAAACCACATGAGCAAACATCTGTATAAATGAACGACACTATATTTAGTCATCACGGTTGGAACCATGTAGTCTAGAGGAGAGGGGTGCATACTAAGTTACTAACAGTAGCTTAGCCACTCTTCCGAAGAAAATAAGGACCATCAGTTCCATCACCAGCTACCGTAACCTTCACTGGAACAGAAAGAAGCAAAAATTAAGGCATATTATAGCATTGAGAAAAGCTAAGAATGGAAACAGAAGGTAACATAATTTATAGCCAATTATGTATCCTACTTTTTAGTTGTCACTAGCTATTTGATTGGTTGGATCTATAAAAGTTTCAGTTCGAGACATTTAACCACTTGGATAGTTTCATGAACCATGCATAGGCTAGATGTAAACACGGAAACTCGAATCTATTAACCGCCCTGCAATGGTGCCCCAACTCCCAACTGTTGTTTTTATCATGTGTAAACATTGGATGTAGCCAAGTAGGACACTGATTTCATATTGACTAATGATGCAGGAGCTGCTATGCCTTCATAGGTCAAACGTTTCAGCCACCACTTTGAAGCACTCGCTGTCTGTATCCCCTCTCCCTTTTTCATAGTATGATAAACAAGTCCCCTCTCCCTTTTTCATAGTATGATAAACAAAGCGTGGCATGTTAGGATCTAGATAAACCAAGAGGCATCAAAATGAGATTCCTCTAAGCTGTTTGTTTCCTATGTTTGATCTGTTAAAATCAACTATCACGATACTACAAGACAAGAAGAGCCTAGGTAACCTAGACTCTATTTCCTACTTGTTTTACCAGACAAGGAAGCTAGATCATTCTTTAAAGGTAATCTCAGCTATAAAAAGCTAGCCTCATCATTGGAAGAAATAAATCTAAATTTCTTCCTCAATGAACCAAAAGAAACACACTGGTTTTATAAATTCAACAATGGTAAGGAAAGGAACAGTGAAAGATAAGCACACGCAGGGGAAAATGATACCTCTTTCTTTGTGCCTGACTAGCTGCCAGCTGCTACTTTCTTTGGGGATCTCTCTTCATTGACAGTTATCTGAACAAGAACGCGAATTATCAGCACCTCCTATACAAATAGGAAAAAAACTGAAATAATCTGCAAGGAGATGTTTGTGCAAAATAGAAAAACACCTAATGATTGCTCAAGGAAACAAACGTTTTTGGAACAAAATAGAACCCCCGGCCAAGTCATAAATATTTTGGAAATTCCACCCCAAACTTCTTGTGAACCAATGGAGAATGCATGCCAGCCTTGAAAACTATCAATTTTTGTAAAATTGGTCTGCCCATCTAGGAACCTTCCGGTTCAGTGGGCTCTGATTTTTCCCAACTTTCATGGCTTCCGTAGAAATGGTCCATCCTCAAGGCCTGATTTGTATGGGTTGAAAGGTCTGGTCCATGCAGTTTGCGCTGACTTCAATTGAGTTCCTCTACAAGCCATGTAAAGGTCCGACTAGTTGATTTTTTCTAGGGTCGGACTGTCCGATCCTTATATTAAAAATTTTGAACTTTTTCTTCAAGTGTCTGTGGTTGAATTTGAATTCTCTTGGAAATTGAATCTTTCCACTTGGAACTAAGCTATTCGTAAGTCTTTTGGTTTTTGTGTGCATCCAAGTTGGGCATATCTCAAAATCAAGCTACTAACCTTAGACCCTCCTTCTTGATAGCGCAGACACTAGAAAACTAGATAATCCTATCAAGTGACTCTAGAAGAGTCCTTAGCCTTCGAGGTTTGAGTGAAAACCAATCTGTATCACATGAAATCCAATAAGCTTGAAGTTAGGGGCCTCCATTCATATCCAATGTGGAACACATTATCTATTTTAATTCCTACATTCATCAGCTCATTAGAGATGACAATAAAGCTTGTCATTCAATTACTAAATAAAACTTACCTTAGGGGCCTAGATGCTTACACCTTGTCCACTATAAGTGGCTTGTGGAGGTAGAGCTTGAAGTTTCGAGGAATTTGGTGGAGACCACCTGAGCATAGACAATTCCACCAATGATGACATGATGATGGTGATGTCATGAACGATGGTTGCAAGGAAAGGGTAGGACCATCAAGTACGAAGTTGACAAGTTTGAATGAAGAGGAGATTTCAGGGAGGGGTAGGGGGACAAGGTTCCCCCCCCCCCTATTGCTCTTAATTTTCTAAAGGATCACCTAACGAATTTGCTAACCTAATGACTATACTTGCATCCTGGCTTTGCCCCTGCTTGAATGGGTCAGAGTGGGGCAAAGCAGGTAGGTGGCATGGAACGGCAGTGGACTTGGGGAAGAGAAGGGGTGGATGGAGGCAGGGTACAGTACAACACTAGTGGATGGGTCCCTTGTGCAAGAGAAACCGGTGAGAGAGAGGGAGAGAGAGAAAGAGACCGCGTAGACGAACATATGGTCATAGTGGTATGTCCATATAAGCAAATTATGCCTGTGTGACTAGATTTGATTGAGGCTAAGCAATTTCATTTGATCCACGACCTAGATTGGTAATTCATAGACTCGGATGGTACCGTAGGATTACTCTAAGGACATGACGTGCAATTCATGCTATTTTTTTTTATGTAAGTGATATTTAGTTTTTATAATACATAATCAAACCACAACCTTTTCGGTGATCAAGTGCTGGCCAGTGGATGTTCTAGTGCAGATTATATTTCTTTTTCGTTGTTATTTATTAACCAAAAATTTTAAGCCTCACAGTTGCATGATATGACAGTATCCCTTTCTTTGCGTAACTAATATGTACAAATCAGTCATGGAACCGTCTATCGCTGTGACTACGAAAGGGCAACTTTTATGGTCCCTTCGTAGTGGAATGTGCATTGCTCAAGCTGTTGATCTTGTTGGTCCTACCTATCAAGTTCAGTGCATGCTGACACACTAAAGGAGGCTGCATTATTTTTGCAAGATAGAATCCACCCTCCTTGGTTATATAAAGAGCCATATCGTGCATTACGTTCCAACAGACTGCTGTTCTGTTGTAGCAATGGGCAATAGAGCAGCTTTTGTTGTTGCGTTTCTGCTAAGGGCTATATATGGAGGCATGCAGATAGTAACCAAAGATGCTTTCAATGAAGGCATGAGCACGTCTGTCTTTGTTTTCTATAGGCATGTAACTGCTATTCTGTTCCTGGTGCCCATTGCTTTTGTGCTTGAAAGGTACTACGAGTCTTGTTACTTTCTGCTCGCATGACACCATGGGAGAACGAACTGGTGCTTTTTTTTTTTTTTTTGCAGGAAAACTGCTCCGCCACTGTCATTCAAAGTTTCTCTAAAATTATTTTTCCATGCGCTGTACGGGTAGGTAAAATGGAATTTACCCTCTTATTCATATTCTTCATGATTACAGCACAGAGTTCATAATCTTAATTTTTGCAAGTTCCTGTCAGGCATCTGATATGCTTTGACTTCCTTTGCTTGCACATCATGTTTGCGCCTCTATGCGAAGTTGTAAAGTTCGCAGTTCAGTCAATTACCCATTTCTCTTTTTTTTTCTGGGTTAAAGATGTGTCATGTTTGATTTAAGTTTCTCATCCGACAGTGATACATATGTGACGTTTAGAACCTACAAAAAGTGAGCTATTGCTTGCTCAATGGATTGCTCTTTTAGTAAATGTTAATATTATGTGTGTTATTCTTAGTTTGTGCCATTTGTTATATCTAGAGCACTGCCACTAATAATTTCTACATCCGTTTTTCTGTTTTAGGATTACTGGAGCAATAAACATATATAGCCTTGGTCTTAGTTATGCTTCAGCAACATCATCATCTGCAATATTTAACCTTCTGCCAGCTGTGGCTTTCTTTCTGGCTGTTCTTTTGGGGTGAGCCTCTTCATTTTGAGACTTCCTGAATTTCCTAGTAATATAAGACAGGAGTTCTAGATCCATAATTCATCAGTCAAAGAGCAAGCTGCACCTTCTAATAAGGCTGTCCGCAAACGGCACCTGCATAGCCTCCTGTTTGCTAATTATAGCGGATGGAACTTTGTTTGCTGCAGCAGTAGCCCGGGAAGCACCACGTGTTTCCTAGGAAGGCACCTGCCTCGCCAAATATCCAGGGCACTGGCCATTTTCAGCAGAAGTTTCATTTGAGTTTCAATTTCAATGTGTCACACAAACAAAAGCAGCAGCAGCAGCAATAATAATAATAATAATAATAATAATAATAATAATAATAATAATAAGAGATATGAGAGAGTTTTATGGAAGGAGAGAGTACACATGTATCTAGATAAAATTTTGGTAGCACAGCCCCCATATCTTCTCTCTCATGCAACTATCGAGGCGTGTAGACTAAAAGCACATACATGCAAGGGGAGAAAAAGGGTCTTGGGGAGTAGTGGAAAAAATAGACAAATAAAATAATATATAGTAGGTATGGAGGATGTCATCTAGAGGATATGGCTGCCGAAGAATATGATTTAGAGGATGTAATCCTTTAAAGGGGTATGCAAATATTCTTTTAGAGGATGGAAGATACATTGCAGATAGCTAAGCTAGAGTAGACTAATCTGATTCTCCATTAGTTTCCACTAAACTATCAACCCATGCTTTCGCACGGGTTAGAATCTTAAATGTGTATTATGTGTTACAATACAACATATATAGATCTATTTTTATATTTAGTTTTTTATAATAGCATGCCTTGCTACTTTATATGTATGCTTAATTAATTTAGATAATCTTTGATCGATTGCAAAAGTAGGTGATTTTAATATAAATTTGAGAGATTACTTTTATTATACTATCGGTCATAATATTTAAGGTGAATAATTTAAATATAAATTAGAGGGGCTATTTGGTATTATCCATCATAATAGCAAATATGTGAACAATTATGTATAAATTTAGGATGTTTTCATAGTTTCTTTCATAATGGCAGAGTAGATAAATAATATGTTGTTTTAGAGGTTATTTAATATTATTTTGATAATGGCAAAGATGGGTGATTACTTAAAAAACAGATCTCATGGGAAACTTCAAAAAGAATATACAATTAGTAAAGTAAGATTAGGCAAAAAATATCTGTTTCGTGGAAAGATTTCTAGCATCTTTAATGAAAAAAAACAGACAAAAATTGAAGGTAATTTTGAAAATAGGAAAAACCTAAAAAAAAGATATTGCTTTCGTTGAAAATTGAACTCAAGACCTTTCATGATGGCAGAGGTGGGTAATTATTTAGAAAACAGATCTAATGGCTATCAATATTTCAATCTATCAATTAATGGTCGGATGTTTCTGATTATTGTGGAAATTTCTAGAATTTATCTTTTTTTCTAGCGCGCTTTGAAAATAGTGTTTCTTTTAGAGACTTCAATTAGTAATAGTAAGATTTGCATGATCTCACGTAGAATCCAGTGTTACACGACATCAAGTCATAACCATTTTTTTTTTTTGAAATAAGAAGTCATAACCATTTCAAATCCAAAAACATGAGACATTAATTCTTATTGTCAACACTGCTTCAAGACTCATGTTGGCACATGCCAAGATTTTGTAGGGTTTTTAGTTCGTCCCTTTGTGATAGAAGCTGATATAGGATCCCACTTTAGGGATGCAAGTGGACCCCAACGGTGTTTCATGGGTATTACGGTGGCATTGCCATTCTGGTTCTTTTTTTCCCTCTAGACTAATTATGTAGAAAGGCACTCTAGTTCATTTTGCAAATTTTTAAGATCGATCCAATGACCCAAAACAAATAAGAAGTGTGTCCCTATCCCACCCCCACACTGGACCTGTTGTCTCAACGACACTCTGTTAGTACAAACATAACATGCATACCTCCAAGATAAAGGGACATGAATGCAGTCGTTTCTGTTTATAGTTACATGATGTACAGTTTATGCTATATACAAAAATTTGCTCGTTCTCAAACGTAATATATGTTCACCATTACTGCACCGTAGTAACATAATAGTATAATCGTACATATGTTTAAATCTATTATTTTACAGAAATACCTATATGAGTATTATAAAGAGTATCACGCAAATTGATGATGAGAGAGTCTCTAGAGGAGTCTCAAAGTATCGTATCTCTCGAAGCCAAAGTTATTGCTACGGTACACAAATTACCTCTTAGGAGTAAGACTTCAAATTGATGTCAGCCATCCAAATAAAAAGAGATAAAATAATTAATACAATAGATTAAAAGGGAAAATGAATTAAATAAATAGAAAAAACCGGTATTCCCAGCCACATTTGTTCCACACGCTCCGCTGCTCCGCATGCCTGTTCCCGTACACGTTTCCAAATTATTTGAAATAAATTAAACAAAAAAAAGTTCGGTATTATCGCCCATTTCTCCGGCCTTTGTGTTGCAAGCAAGCGGCGGTTCCGCTGCCTTCTCAAATTTAGTTCCTCTGATTGCAATCGAGATGAGGTTGACAAGCTCAATTGTGGATGTGCAAGCGTATTGGAAATTATGAGTCACGTGCAATGTACAAGGGCTGCCAGCCACGTTCATCAGTTAAAATATGTATATATCACGTAGGCTGCCGGCATTTCATGTTCATTAAAAGAAATCGTCGTTTATAATGCAAACGAGATGAACGTTCATTTACAATCAACAATATACACGACGCATATTCAGTCTGATATATGTAGTTGTCACGTTCGTTAGTATGGATAGTTACGTTCAAGAGACCACGTCTCCGTTGGGTCGCATGTCCAGATAGAAAAGAGATCAGGTTCCCATGGGGCGGTTAGTTATTGATGATTATCCCATTTACATATTAAAATTAAATAAATAGTTTTTTTATTATTTTGAGGTACTTCATTTTATCTATTAAGATCAACGGCTCACAGTTATTTCAATGTACCGTAGCAATTGCCTTTGGACCCTTGAACTGGTCTGGCAAAATAATGAGCTCAGCAAGATTAGTTAATCGACGTTATTGCAACTTTTCTACAAAACTTCGTCATTTGTGTTTCCTTTGAGACAAACTTGAAGGTCGGGCTACATTATGTTTGGATATTCATCATTTGGTAGGATGGAGACTTTGAACTTGAAGAGGTTCCATGGGATTGCAAAAGCTTGTGGCGTACTGTTTAGCATTGCTGGTGTCATTGTACTTGCATTTTATCAGGGACCTGAATTTAGATCATTCAACCACCACAACATTTTTCATCACACAAGTAACTTCCACACTGGGATTACTGCTCATCCTACACGACTTTGGATATTGGGAATTTTCTTGACAACTTTATCAACTACATCTTGGGCTCTTTGGACAGTTCTTCAAGTAAGAATATTTCAAGAGCTTATTTGTAAGTTCAGGGATCATGGCAGATAAAATAGCACTACTGGCTTGCCCATGCTATTTACCTACACAGTACCTTGTTCTCAGGGGCCCATGTTGGAAGCATATCCATCGAAGCTACTCAACACAACCCTCCAGATGATCTTTGCAACAATTCAGTGTTTCCTCATCGCCTTAGTGGTCGAGAGAGATTTTTCAAAATGGAAGCTAGGACCGGACATACGTCTTATTGCTGTACTATACTCTGTAAGTTCAATATCTCATATTGTGTTACCAGTGTCTGGTTTATTTTTTTCAGTACATAAACATGTCTGACCTGACGAGGTTTGTTACCGTGCTTGGGATTAATTGTAGCCATTAATTGATTCCAATCTAATGGCTAAAACTTAGGAGGAACCTATTCAAAGGAACTAAAATTGTGGACCCGAACTTAAATCTTGTGGACCGAAACTTAAATCTCATAGCCTGGAACCAAAGGTTCCTCCAATTGTCTCACTAAACTTATCGACCGGAACCAAAAACATATTGGCCTGAAACTAGGTTCCTCTCAAACATTGTAAAAAATCACCTGAACTTTTTACATTTCAGCCTGTGGGTAATTTTAGAAGGTATTCCATGAAGCTGTGAAAATTAATAATATAACATAATGTAAATAACAAGATAGTTTGAAGATAATACAACTTTTATTGTGGTTGGAAAAATGAGAGCCGTTCATCAAGCGAGATCTAACGGTTTATAAATAGACAGAACCACGGAACTGGAATTAGACGGTACCAAATAGGTAGGCACGGAACCAAAAACGGTGGCCCAATACCAATAATTATTTTAATTTTATAATTTTCAATACATAATTCGGCCATAAAAATTAAAAAATATTTGGTTCCGTCTGGTTCCTCCTGTTCCATTCCAACCACTGTATGTTTCTGAAGATAAAGTTTTCTCCACGTTAATCCAAATGGACAAAGGCAATGATAATGTGCTAAACTGTAGCTAAGGTCATCTCAAACTGCGGTTCATCGCTTCACCTAAGCTGGTGCACCATTTGGAGTGCTAGGATTTCAGACACATATCGTGTATTATTTTATTTCCTGTTATAGCCTATAGTAGTTTTGTTAACGTCGGCACATTTTCCCTACATTTTATTGTGCTCCTACTTTCTGAAAGACCCTTGGTAAGTAGGTGAACTACCTATTTGAATCTGATTCTGGCTTGTTTCAAACTGTTGAACACACATATGAAACAGGGCGTACTTGTTTCCGGAGTTGCATATTATATGCAAGTATGGGCCATAGACAAGAGTGGACCGGTTTTTCTGGCCATGACAATGCCAATAACCCTGCTTGTCACAATAATTCTGTCTTTGTTTCTCGGAGAAGCAGTTACCCTGGGAAGGTGTGTGTTTGTCCCTCTGCATACCAGTATCTTGCCTTCATTTCCCTGCATTCAAGAAGATGATTTACAATTTTTAACCGGGAAGTCAACTTGTTTCCCCCCCCCCCCCCCCCCCCTGCAGCATCTTAGGTGGAGTAATCATGGTTAGTGGTCTGTATTGTGTTCTTTGGGCAAAGAGATCTGAGCAAGCAGATGTCAGCAAGCAACAAGTGGCGCCTGCTGCAGCAGAGGCAACGCAACAAGTTTAGGCTAAACTAGCCATTATGGCTGTAATCCAGAACTCAACGGCAGTTTTTTTTTCTTCAACACGCATGGGAGCTGGGTGTTATTGTATTAAAAACTCATCAACAGTTTTAGGCAGGGGTGGGCCCAGGGTATATCATGGGTATTCACTTGAATACTCATCATTTTGCAGAAACCACATAAGTATGCTATATACATGTGTTTAGCAATGGTAATTTTCTCTTCATCCTTTGAGGTTTTGAATACACAATGTAATTTTAAATATCCAATGTGTAATTTCTAGGCCCGTCTCTTTTAGGGTCTTTGTATTTTTATAGTTACCAAAATTAAGAGAAATCGTGACCTTATGTTATCTCTTTGAGGTTTCGATGATCAAACTCCTGTGGTTTTGGCCACTGTTTTGGGGTGAAATGTAGCATTTATTATGAAATTTTTTTAGGATTTAATTTTTTTCCCTAACGAGTATGGTGAAAATTAACGCAATACTTCAAAAGGAGTCTTCATTTAGTAACAATAAGATTGAATACGTTGGTCCACACTGTTTCGAAAGGTCAGATTCCTCCAAAACACCTTAAAAAACCTCAACTTTATATATATAACTGATTTAGAAGGCAACAAGATTCTTCTGGACAACATATAGGAGTAAGTTGAATGCATCGTATTTAGCCTGTACTAAGGCTCTCTCCAATGGTTCCCATATTCCTCGTCCCCGTCACTGTTCCAACTACCATTCACTCTGTCTACAGTGCAGAGTTGTGTTGTGAATGGGGCACCGCATGGGGGCACCGCTGGAGCTAACCGAATCCATTAATCCGTTCTTGCATGAGTTAGATATTAGAAGTATAGAAGGTACATATATAAAATTTGATAAACAATTTTAATAGTAGCAACAATTGATAATTTAAAAATATGAGAGATTTTATGGTGGTTGAAAAGGTATCTACTGGTACTAGACGGTACCACTATTTTTTTAAAAAAAAATTTAAAGGCCTTCATGCCTTTTGTAAAAATAAAAACAATAAAAATATGGGTACCAGTACCATCAATTTTGGTTCCAGACCCTCCTATTTGGTACTATTTTTAAACCATTAGATCTTCTTTGATGGACGGCTCCTATTTTTTCAACCACCGTAAAATTTGTATAGAAACATATACATATGTCCGTTTTTGTTATTTGATTTCTTATAACAACATATGTTTCTTATAACCATTGACAACTTATAGAATTAAAAGTGACTATTTTAATTCATCTTTCATAATTCATGGTGTGTAATTTATATGCAAATTTATAGGTTATTTTAATTAATCTTTCATAGTGGATTGGTGTGTAATTTATATGCAAATTTCGAGGATTATTTTAATTTATTTTTTTATAACAGTAGGTGGGTATTGTTTTAGAAAATATAATAAATCTAATGGCTAAGCTATCTGATAGATGACCAGATGATTCTGATTTATGTGATAATTTTTAATATTTATTTTTTTTTCTAGCGTATTGTGTGAAGAGTAACGTGGAGGCTCCAAAAAAAACTCCAATTAGTAACAATAAGAAGGCTATAAGCTTGTATATACATACAAATTGAAGGTAAATGCTTCGAGGAGAAATGAGCATGGTACTCGATTTCCCAATGGTTACAAAAGAAGAACAAATCCCAATATAATAAAATATCTAAAACTGAAGCTTACTTTTGCATTCCCGGTCGACAAGTACCATTCATGTTGAAAAATTCAAATCACCTGAAGTGATTCATATATGCAGCCGGCCATTTTTTCCCCGATAAAGGTATGCAGCCGGCCATGGTGCAAGATAATTTTTTTAAATGCGTAACCACGTCACGTAGTCGAAGGACGAAAGGCACGAGGATGAATAAATCTACTTATAGACGTTTAATTTGGAACCAAATGGCACAAGATAACAAGTGCAACGAGCCAATGACACATAGCGAAGTATATCGAATTATACTTATGTTCTGGAGCGCTGAGATCCAACAATTGTCGACTGCTTGTCCTGTTTTCCTTGCCTGGACAACAAAAGCATTCTGCGTAGCTCCCCATCATGAAACAGACTAGTAACTGGCCGGCCGGCCGGCCGGCATCCTCTTTATCATACTACTGCCCGTAAAATATTAGACATTAGTACACAAGTTTCAGGGCAGGTGAAATTTGTATTACAACTTTAGAATTAGCAGTGCCATGAGCACACGTTAGAATAATTACATGCGGTACAGGGCACCACATTTCCGCTGCACCATTTGCAAGAAGGTAGTGCCAATCGGTGATGACCCCCTATTAAATTCCTTTTTATTAGGGAAAGGAAAAAACGGCCTTACTTCGTGTGATTTCAAGTATGGTGATTACAATTCCATAGCTCCACACAGCAACTATAGGGGAACTGTATCAAAGTTCACAGCCATAGTATTGACCTACTAGTATGCGATGTACTACACTGACAGTTCAAGTTAGGAGTCCTGCTTTCAATGGCATGCACTTTACAACAATTCATCATTATGATGATTCCACTCTAGATTATAGGTTGCCGTCAGATTGTCACAGTTAAATCCCGAAAGAATTACATATATGCATATACGTACAATGGATATGAAAGTCCCATACGAAAAAAATACGTCATAAGTTCACGAGGAACTGAATAAATTCACAACTTCAGCGCAAGAACCATTCTCCATAAAAAAAATTAGAAGGAGTGCACTCTTTGTCTCTGTGTGAAAGCGTACCGATCCATCATCTACCATTGCAAACACCACTAAATACTTGGCCATCACCTCCAAGTGATGCTTCCCACTCGATTGAGGTCAGATGGATTTGAGACAGAGTTGGCATGATATCCCTCATCTCAGGCCGGTTCAGTGGATCCTCACTTAGGCACCACATCGAAATGTTTGCCATCTAGAAAGCAGACATAGGCAAGGTTCAGTTAACTCAGAAGCTTCATTGAACAGAACAGTAGGGAAATTCATTTTCACCAACCTTGCACACTTCTTCAATGGGATAGTTGTCTTTCAAGCTAGGATCTATAATTGTTTCAAGTGAGCTCTCTAGATCCTCTGCTTTGAAGGTTTTCCTCATCTGTTCACAGCATGACATACATTTAATGATTTCGTTGCCTTTGGAATTCACAAGTGTTTGCAAAGGGTTCTTACAATAGTGATTAGTGACTTTGTCTTGCTGGCTTCTTTATTGTCTCGCACAAGTGCACGGAGTCCAGTGATAAGCTCAGCAAGAACAACTCCAAATGCATACACATCCGACTTAGTAGTCATGTGAAGCTCAAGAACTGACCTGCAGCAGTAATGACTTATGAGTACCACATATTGAACTCCCTCAGCTGATTAACCTGCATATATGAAATTAAAATAAAAACTAACTCAGGTGGAAGGTAGCCTGGCGTTCCAACTAAACGGGTCGCCACACATTCTTCTTCATCGCTGCGCTCCACAAGCTTCACTAGTCCAAAATCTGCTACCTGTTAATCAGGGGAAAACACATGGTGACATCTGGGTGGATAAATGTGAAATCGGTGGTTTAAGAGAACCTCACTTTAGCTCTTAGTCCATTATCTAGCAGAATGTTGCTAGTTTTGATGTCACGGTGTACGTAGCAGGCCTTTGTATGATCATGGATGTATTCAATACCACGCGCTGCATCCAATGCTATCTGTGTTCTTGCAGTCCATGAAAGAGGCTGATGACCTAAAGGAGAATTTCTCATGAAAACAAGTTTGTGTATGTCTAAACCTGATGCCACACACAGAATCATAGTACAAGAAATTCATGCTTTGATGCTAACTTCCTATACTGAATACTACTGTGCCAAGGATCCCCTTATGAGAACGCTGCTTAACCTTGACATAACACCCACGGTCCATAGATGTCTTTTTGTTGCATACCTTTAAGCAAAGGATCATGTAGATGTTCACTAAGCGATCCATTCTTGACATATTCATACACAAGGTACAGGTGATCATCCCCAGCTGCATAACCAATCAACTCAACCTATATGTAACTGTACATGTTAGAAAACTCTGATTTTACGTGTAAAATGGTCATTACACAGATATTCATTTCCTAGTACGTATGATGAACGCTACGTACCACGTTTATATGGTGTACTTTGCATAGGGCTTTCAGCTCGGCAAAGAACTCCTTTGATTTGCTTGCTTTCATCTTCTTAATTGCAATTTCCTGTGATAAAGGCATACATCAGTAATTTTTTGTTTCACGATTACATTAACCAGCATAAGTTACCAGATCGATGTATCTTACATGTGCTCCTACGAATCCAAGGTAAACACTGCCATATCCTCCCTCACCGATCTTTCTTTTCTCATCAAAATTAGCTGTGGCATCTCCTACAACCTTCAAGCTGAAAATTACAGGCCTCTCTGTTTGGAATGGGTCAATATCTGCAGCAAATAATCGCGAGTATATTAGATATTTTAGGTTCAGCAAAATATCTACAAGAAGAATAAGGCAGTGCAAAACACCATTAATTCTCATGGATGGAAAGAAACGGCTCTCCAGGGCAGCGATGCTTGTGTTGCTGGGAACTCTCTCCATTTTAATATCAGGTGCTTCAACATTGCGCTGAGAAGACCTCCTTTTCAGGCGAAGAATGACAGTGAAGATGCAGAGGAGCAGTACTGCAGCTGATATGGATGCTGCTATTATGATTGATAAACCACCAACTCCTAAGAGATCATACAAAGCAAAGAGAAGGTAATAGATTCAGATTCAAGGAGACAACATAATTTAATTGAATAAAAGAAACGAATACATGAAACATCATGTTGATCGCCAAACATTATATGTAGTATAATTGAACAAAAGAGAAAAATATATGAAATTTCATATTGATTGCAAAAAAAAAAAAATGCAACAAATATTTGGATGTCAGTGGTCCCAATAAACCATATGTATCAGCTGTAAGGATTTAACAAAAATACAAACTTGAACACAAAGAAGTGGGAGTACTGATGACTTACTTTTCTTGGAAGAACCAGCAACACCCATAGGGACAAATAAGATCCACCCTGTTTGAATAAAATCTGGATTCGACAAGCTTGGGTTCAAGTTTACGATATCTTGTGGAGTTGATCTGAACAAGCTTGCAATAGTGCTAAGGGTATCATGCCCCTGCACTGGATAAGACAACACTCCCTCTGCTGCTATTGACGAACACCCGCACGGCAAGTAAACTGGAATTGTCGTATTATAGTACAATGAACCATTACCAAGATTCATCGCGAGCCCACTGAAAGTGTTCGCCGTGACATTGTCAGGTGTATCATCCTGCCTTACATAATATTGAGTGTCATGGAAGAGACCAGTCATGGTGTCGTTGATCACCTGACACACACATGGAACACCCACCAATAGGTCCTCTGAACCCGAGGACCGTTTGATAGGATGGATGAGAGATGAATTCCCATTGAAGATAGAGACTATCTGAGACAGATTACGCCCTGCAGGAGTGACATAGAGGGATGCGCTGCATGAAGGGTTACTAGAAACAACATCACACTGCATGGGTTGCCATTCTCCTGTTGATTCCAAGATGTTTCTTGGCCAATCAATCAAAGAAGCGCTGGTCTGGTGGTGTTGCAGAAGCAAGGTGAGGAAGAACAGGAAGCCAACCATCGCCATGGCAAGCAAGAGGGGAGGCAAATGAAATTTGGTTGCAGAGGAGGTTTATTTGATACTGCGACCTTGGTTTGTAGTGCTTCTATGATACCAAGTGCTTCCTGAGATGTCAATTGCCTAGCGCAGGCGGCTGTCATACAGCTAACCACTGTAGTTCATTGTTAAATCCGCTTCCCTGAAGCTCTACATGATTTGGAGCTTAGGAAAATGACATCATAAGAGTGTCAAAGCTTCTCAATGTTTACCAACTCAAGGCCAGTACTAAAGAAATTGGCCAGCTACCTGCAGCCTGCAGCCCTCATGGACTATGGAGTCAAGCCTGTGCCTGGCTTCCAACATTTGGCATATTTTGTAAAGCACCGACAAGGACAGCATGACATAGGCTATTTTCAAAGGGAGACCCAAAACAGCATGTTGGATGTTCAGTTATTAAAATCAAGAAAGATGGATACAGATAAAACTGTGCTGGCAGTGTTTGTCACTGATGCTGGAATAGAGTGAAAAGTACAGTAAGACAGAACAAATAGCATATAGTATATAAAGACAGCAAGGAACATCATCTCATCAATGATGATAAAAATTAGAGAAAAGAATAAAAAAATGATGCGTTATTGATCCTCTATCAAAATCATATACCAGAATTTATATTGATATCAGAAGATTATTTCTGCTGGTTATAAACTCAATGATATATTATACTCATTTATGCAGCACAAACGGAATATGTCATTTGAAGTGGTAATGATTATAGTTTTATACCCTGCCCTCTCCTCTGCAGTTGGATAGGTTCTAATTTTCTCTACCTGACTAGCAATCAATATTTCGGGAAGCTTTTAATCTGCAAGAATCCTTCTCTCTTTTTTTCTTTCTTTGGCTTACATACAGAAAAACAACACCTCACTAATACATTCGCCGTTTGTATATTTCGCTTGAGGTCCTACTGGACGGGGGGAAGTGCTCCGGTAACTTTTGGGACTAGTTTAAAATTCAGCTATTTCCTACGAATCTGCATCCAAATTCCTTCTATCAAAATAGACCTTGGAATGGTTGCTGTAATTGTAAATCTGTACAAGTGCTTCGAAATAATAGAACAGGTTAGCATTGATAAAAGTCCACACGTATACTAGGGATGAAACCAGCATTGCTTCCAGCGATTAATGCTCCAATTCCAGGTCATATCATAAAACAAACATGCAAGATTTTTTATATATGCAAAAAAACAATGCTGTCAAGATGTCAAAATAAAGAAGTAAAGAACATAGTAAATCTCAAATTGAACAGGAATAGCATTTCATGGAGTATCTAAAGATTTCGTATCTACAAAAACAGAAAAATAAAGAGTTCCATGTACTTATATTTGACATGCTTCCCACAATCCCACTGATGGATGGCAAACCATAACGAGTAAAATGCACGTCGGGTCACTAAATTTATCCCGCATTCCCATCTAGGCCCATGATCTTGCAAAATGCATATTCAGATCCTTGAACTTATCCCGCATTCCCATCCATATCCATGATCTTCTAAAATGCACATCTAGGGGCATTAACTAATCCTACTGCTATGCCGCCATCCAAACGGTACCAGTTGAGCTTATTTCGTCAACGTGGACATGGTACCGGGGCCCGCTGGTTGCCAGATGCTCCAAGCGCCGTCGACAGACCTGCGTGCCCGTGCCCGCTCGCTCACCCCTCCGCGATGTGGCTGCCGCCGCGTGCCCACGTGCCACCGCCTCTGCCTCTTGGAGCACCCGCGCTCACTGCCAGCCCTCCATGCCTTCCCCGGCTCGCCCATATGGCTGCCACCGCCGCCGGCCCCGTCTGCTTGCCACACTGCTACCACCCTAGTGCGCCCGTGCGAGGAAGGGTGTGTGGGGCCGGCATGCGAGCGCGGGTGGTCCAGGCGGAGGCGGCGGCACGTGGGCACGCGGGGCCATTCTGAGTTCTGACAGCTGAGACTCGTTGTAATGCACTGACTTCTGAGTTCTAACTGCTGAGAGATGTTGTAATGAACTGACAGGCAAAAGTACCTTTAACTGGGACACATTTTATAGTCTATGATTTGGTTTTGTTTTGAATTATGCAGCTAGAGATGTAATTTTGTATGGAGTAGCTAATTTCACAGTGATAATACCCAGAGTTTCTTATACTTTAGAGCTAATATTTCAATATATTCAATTTATTGTATGTTCTCTACAGACAAATTCTGTCAAGTGATCTTCCTTGTTACAAGAACAGTTCACACTTACCTTGGCTCATGGTTATGCTTTACTGGTTTTCCCCCATACGAAAAGGACAATTCACTTTCATAAAGAAGCAGACCTCTGACTTAGCAGCCCTGTCTTCCATTTAGGCCTTGCCCTGATTGTGTATGTTCTGATTATGCATCTTTCCCTAATGTGCAACCTATGGATTGGTGCAGGCTGGCTCCTGCCTGCCTCATTCTAAGTGACCTGAGTGAAGATGCAAAGGCGGAGAGAAATAGCATTGGAGAGCATGAGGTTGAATTTGTTTAATATAGTGATGATTAAGGTATGTTTCCTGTTAAATTAATTGTCCTACTAGCATAATACTCTGAATGTAAAATCACTGGTTATAGTGATATTATAAGTGCTACTCTGAAATTTGCATAATACTCTGAATGTATTCTTGGAAGATGAATTTGTTGGCAATTAGCTTCATCAGTTACTAATTTGTTCTTTGTGCATGAAGATATATGTCGGCTGAAATCCAACTTCTCTCTTGCAGAATGAATTTTTTAAAAGATTCTATGAATGTTACTAATGAAGATATATTATTCCATACCAATCCTAAATAATTTTTTCCTTAAAGCTAGATGCTAAGAAAGGCTATATCATTTGCAGAGTGCTTGAAATTTTTTAAAGATCTGAATGAGTAGTGCTGTTTTTTTTACTACTGAAGGAAAAAACATGTCAAGTCCTAGAATATGTATGCTGAAGCCACTAGTATATATATTCTCAGACATGTTTCCATGTTTATAAACAGGCAGTACAATGTTCCTTTAGAACCATACAAGAGATGATCAGGAATCAGCCTTTGTCTTCCTGCAGGTTTTCTCTCAACCATTTGCCTGCTTGCTTGCTGCTCCTCACTGACTGGGTATGGTCTTCGCTGACTAGAAATCTTTTTACATCATAGATCATTTTAAAGAATCATAACTGAGAGGAAAAGGTTCCACTGAAATTCACTAAGGTTATTAGAAACAAAACAAATTGCTGTCTCTTGACTATAAAATGAAACCAAGTATATGAATTAGACATGATATATGCTAGGTATATGGTTCTTGCTATTTTTATTTTCTCACAGGTTGCAATCTCTTAGTTTTCTGTGATGAATGTTATGCAGACTTGTTAAAGTTACTTCTTTGTTACTTTATGATTTTAGCTATCGATGATGGGACTGCTGCTGTGTACCATGCTTTAGTGCAGCCTTTTTTTATTAGGATGATAGCAAAAAGCAGAGTGCTAAACTGCTAAATCTATGTATGTGTGAAAAGTTGTAAAGAACTGAGAGAAAAAGTCCTATCTTGTGTAAATTGCTGTATGTATGTAATTTCGATAGTTTATAAATATGATATCAATTTACCTTTCTGTTTTTTTTTTTTTTTGCAATTTAACATTAGTGACGCGTTTTTGTGAAAGCACGTCACTAGTGTCGGCACTCAGTGACGCGTTTTGACAGTCCGCGTCACTAACTATGCTCATTAGTGACGTGACTTTGGAAACACGTCTCTAGCGACCTTCATTAGTGATGTGTTTCTCTCGAACGCGTCACAAATGACTATCATTAGTGACGCATTTTTACGCATCACTAATGTGGTTTACATTAGTGACAAAAATTTAGAGAGACGGATTTTTACCGTCATTGATGTGATTGAGACACGTCACTAAAATATAGGTTCTGGCGTAGTGGTACTCTCTTTCTGTAAAAATCAACATGTGCCTTGCTTTTATGACTACTAGTTCAGATGCACGTGCCACACACACGTGGGAAAAAAAAATCCCATCCAAATAGTCAATTGCAATATAACAATCTAAAACAATCATTTGAAAAAAAAAATCCCTCCATCCCCTTAGGAGTAATATTTATACTATATTCCTCCTAGGGCCACGGCCCCCGGACCTCCCAAGGTCTGGTCTCAATGCTCCCAAGGGGCCACGTCTCCCTCAGTTCTGCCATGGGGCGAATCTCCTGGAGGCTCCATCCCCCTGTTATTCCAAGGGCCACAGACCCGATCCTCCCAAGGGCCCAGACCTCCAAGGTGCTGTCATCAGTTACCTCGAGGTCTCCTCATGCTGCTAGCTGCTTCAACCTGTCCATTGTTGCCCTCTTTTCTACCTTCGGCCGATCCATCCCCAACCCCACTGACAGTCCGTTGTTGCCCTCGGACCCCTCCTCCCCTGACCCCAACCTGCAAACAACCGACCACCACTCGACCGTTGCCCCCTCCCCGACCGCCACCCAACCCATGACCGCTAAGTCCGACTGTCCTCACCCGTAGCCGCTAAGTCCGACTGTCCTCCCTTGATCTCTCGCAAACAATTGACCGCAACTCAACCCCGACCCCCAACCTCTCCCACCGATCGCCTACCAACCCCCTCCCGTCGACCCTCTACCTACCGCCCTAGACTCCTCCACCAACCCTTTTGCCCTCTAGCCCCTATGCCCACCTCTTGCCTCCCGCAGTTAATTTTAGACTATTGTTATTAGAGAGCAGCTAGCATGTCGGCGACGGCGGGCACACATGCTGCCATGGCAGGCACACACGCGTAGCTCCTGTCTAGCGGCATGGACGAAACTTGCCGCTAATTATATACACTGAACTGCTAAAGCATTTAATTCATTGGCAGACAAGATTAACAAAGTAGAAATGAGCATATTATTCATGTTTTACTGTTCTTGGAGCCAAACAGTTCAACTCTACCATACGTAAAGTATCCTGACTCTAGTATATAATTTTTACCAGCACCTTACATAGTGTTTAGAATAATATGCAGTGCTAATTATGTGGTCTACAGTCGAAACACAAATTTAGTAAACATTTAAAGGATTGTTGGACATGTATAGTTTAACAAGGCAGCTAGTTTAGAGTTTAGCTCCAGCCACTTCGTCGAACAACCTAAATGCACCAGAGTTGGAATCAGTTATTTTCTTCAATCGCCACATATCACAGAATCCTTAAGCAACTTTCTTCACTTGCTTCTCTATTTCAACTATTAAAATTTGTTGCTATGCCCATCTTAACCACTAACGAGCATACCTATTAGCGAAAAATACATAAATCAAAACCAACGATGCTTTATATTTATAGTTGATCGATAACTGAAAAGACATAGGTAAGCCGCAGGCGTACGAGCCAACCCCGCCTTCTCCGCCACGCAGCCTGCAAGCATCCCATTCCACTACGAGAAATTAGCGAACCCAAAACAACCAATCCCCGTCACTATGTAAGGAATGAAGGAACCAAGTCTGACCTGATGCTACCCTCGACGTAGTAGCTATGGCCGGGACCTTCTTGGATCTGCAACCGGGACACACTTATATTTGTTGATAGAATAATTCATTTTGATGATCCAATTGTGCAAAGGCTAGAGCTCAGCTTCATCATGGTGGCTGAGAGGAAATCTGGTGCTGGATTACTCTATGTGTCGATGTTCCACGAGTACTACAAGATGCTAATTAGATTTAAGCCCGCCAAAAAAAGAACTTCAAAGGAGTTTCACTAATATCTGAAAGTGACACTTCAGGGAGAAATGTTTAGCGTCTGTGTGAACTCACGCAAGCGAAAAACACATTTAGAGCTTGCGGTACTACCGAGAGATGCCAAACTCCAACTGATACTGATGGGAGACTGAACTGCAGAGCAAAACAAAAGGAAAAAAAATTAAAAATAAAGAACATATGATCCAGAACTACATGTAAGGGCACTCACTGTTAGGATCCATGAAACTCAGAATACCGGTAAAGAAACACCCCTTGATAACAAACCAGTGTACAAGTTCACAGACCTTGTTATCGATGCTGTCAAACTTGGTGAGCAGGATACCATCAATCAATCTAGCAGTAGGAACAGCCGACAGGTCTGCTAGTTTCTGTTCAAAGAATCAATTTGTCCTACACTATTAGTAACAAAAAAACAAATTTCTATACGGCTAATAATAAACAGGCATCATTCCAGTAAGATTCATCTGTCCTTTAAATGTCAGCTATACCTGGTTAGATTTAGTGAGCTGATCAGTGATTAGATTTAGTGAGCTGATCAGTGATCAACAGCATCATATCCAACCAATGCTTCTCCAACAAACAAAACCAAGTCTGGGCTATTGAGATTGATTAGCTTGGAGAGTGCCCTCATGAGTGGTTCATTGTCCTGACAGATTTTGTTAGACAGAAAGAGACTCAGCAAAACTTCAAAGATTACATCCTCGTGCAGAAAGATGCTTCAAACCAAACCATTTATCCCAGCGTCAACCAGAACGACATCTGATTTGTTTCGGCTTGCTTCATGAATTGCTTCCTAAATTATTTCCTGAATTCCCTCGTAACAACTGCTGGATCTTTTTCGTAACCTTTCTCAAATATAGGTATCTGCAAACAATTTCATAACATCAATTTCCATGTACAAATAATGCCTTCGGCAGACAACAGATAGCCATTGAGAAAGACGTGGACAAGTTTTCGAAAAGAACAGCAGCCACAAAAGAACATGCTACAAAAGCACAGATGCAAATAACTGTATGACCAAAAAATTGATAAGGCTCTGAACATGTAAATTATTGGGTCATTTGTTTTAATGATGTGCATCTATGGTAGCTGCCCGCAAAGCAAAGTTCATGGACTTGGATTGGTTACGCGTAAAGCAAAATCTAAGTAACTCTCTAGAATCATACAGTTGTTGGATGCTCTGTAAAAAAAATCTTCTTTTTTTTCCTTTTTCTTTCTTTTTTGTACATAAAGTTAATGTTTACTTGTTACAATTTAATCTGTAGGGGGATATGCCCCTGTTGTTTATTTTCAAAAAAAATAGCAAGGCTTTTGCAGCCATCTGTAACTGATGGAGGAAATGATGCATGCTACGTTGCATTGGGATAAAAATTGACATAGTTTTGCAGGGCATGGCAAATTTCAGGAACACGCAAACAGAAATATTGTATGTGGAAGCTGGGGCACAAACCCCACATATACATGTTCTCACTCCCCAAACTGCGGGGTAGACACAAATGACCTAGGAGTTTTGTTTTTTCTTGGCTTCATCATAAAACAGGTACTTTTTCATAAAGGAGGATACACACTCCAGCGGTACAGTTTTAAAACTACTCTTTCAGGAAAACTATCCAGAATAAATCATCACACAGAATCCAAGATCATAAGTTGACGACAATTAGAACAGGGCTGTGCAATAGTTGAATTATGTGGTAGAACATAAATCACTACCTGAAGCCTCCGTGCATGAGTTCGCAGCTACTCAACAGCACCAGATCTGAAGGTGTCACAAGCTGCAAGTGTTACAGTGAGATTGTGCTAGAGAAGCCAATAAGCAACCTATGAAGTTCCAAATACAGACAAAATGAATTAATTTACCAGGTAACAATTTCTCTCCTTTTGTTTCATAGTCATATCTGGAAAAGCGTACCTTTGCAAGATTGGTGGATTTGCCAACTCCATTCACCCCAACAAAAACAATGTCATACAGCCTCCCACGCTCCTTGGCAGTACGTACATCCCTTAGTATGTCGATAGAGCACCTTGGGGTCAAGATGCGAAGAAGAGCCTCCTCCATAGCTGTCTGCAGTGGTAAACACAGATGAAGCGTACTGCCAGCCTATAGA
The DNA here is from genome assembly GCA_022530915.1 of Paspalum notatum. Lineage (NCBI taxonomy): Eukaryota > Viridiplantae > Streptophyta > Magnoliopsida > Poales > Poaceae > Paspalum > Paspalum notatum. The sequence continues at coordinate 21,097,493 of CM039686.1, forward strand.
ATGTGTAGGTGGCATAAAAAGTGAATATATTTTGGCAAAAGGAAGCTATAGAGACCTGGACGGTAGATGATATTCTTGTGAAAGATCCTTGCTTCTTGCCCTCGAGGCTAGCTGCAACGGATTCACAAAGCTTCTCTGCAATTTTCTCTGCCTGCATAGGTAAGGCCAGGCTTGTTCATCCAACACAGAAAAGGCTATCCATCAAGCATACCAAATGAAGCTAATAGAGGATGTAAGCACAGACTACATTCTCACTCATCAGCCTGTCTTTGAGACCAAAGGCTATGATATTGTACTGTAGTAACAGCCAATTGAGTCAACTCAGTTTTGAAACCTACTGCTATGAAGCCTAAAATTTACTGATATCTAATATAGTGTCAGGAAATAACTCTTAACTAACCATATCTATGAGCCAACGCATTTTAGAGATACCTATGAAATTTTGCTTGAAGTGCAATACTTCTGTTGTTTTATCTAAGGAAGGAACGTTCAATCAAAGGAATGTATATCTCTAGAACAAATAATTATAACTTGTAGGTTTGCAAGCCAACAAAAAAATCAAGATTGCTTCCTCCAGTAATTGAACAATGCAAGATAGCTAAAGTTCCTCAAAAGGTATTTATAGACAAGGTGAAGGGACGCTATACTCAATTTTTTCCCTTCAGCTGTTCTTTATGAACAAGATGTACAAGATATGGCATCTTGTAGAATAAAGCAAATGCCATGAACCCTTTGAGACGACTTAAGCTTGTAGAATAAATCAACAGCCTAGAACCCTATCATATGCCTAAAAAACACAAACCAAATAAAATTAAATAGGCCGCAACAATGGATCAAATAACCATACATCAACCACAAGATAGGCAGGTTCTGCCAGTCAGTCGCCTGTGGAATGTGTCGTTGTTCCCCGTGATGCCCTGTCAGATCACGCGGGTGCTCTTGGCGACGAAGACCGCTGGTGAAGGCGCAGCGCTGCAAATGGGGCCAGACATCGCCAATCTTGCCCACGTAGTTCCTGTCCAGTTAGATGGGAGCCCAAAATTAGATCAATCAGAGCCAATTAATAATGATGAATGCCAATTAATAATATATGAGCAACGAAACTCCACCCTAGGTAGTTTTGGTTGCCTTGCATTCTCATCATTTTCCAATTCTGGAGTAGCACTGCTGCCATTTGAAAAATAGTTGAACAATGTTCTTTTCGACATCTTGCAACTCTAAACCTACATACAAATTATATTATTTCCTAATCACTGCCGTATGTATTTTTATTAGTATTCTACATGGCATTCAAAATTCCACGCATAAGTATACAAATATACAATGTACTCCTACCATAGTTATCAGTTAACTTGTTACCATTGGTCGCTTGCTGCAGTGCTGCCTGCTAGCTTTCTTGTGCCGGCTCGCTGCTCGCTGACGAAGAGCCGCAGAGGCAGAGTGGCAGTCTAGCAGCAGGCAGTCGGGCACCGCACGCCGCAGCCCGCATGCAGCACCCGCGCGTCTGCGCCGCCGCGCATCCGCACGTCCTCGTCTGGTCGTTCGGTCGGCCCGGAGCCCCAGAACCTGGATCCCGCTCGAGCTCTGCTGCATGTCCGGGCGCCGCTGCAGCCCCGCGCGTCCTCGCCTCGGCTCCTGCGTGTCCGTGATCCGCGGCGGAGGCCATGTCGGGGAGGCGGCCCGCTCCATGTTCTCCCGGATCCGCGCGGCGCGCTCGCGCTCGTACTCCCCTCCGGCGTCCGCCTCCTTTGACCCAGAGCCGCGAACTGCTCCGCAGCGGCGGCGGCCATATCGGGGAGGCGTTCTTCCGCGGCCGGCCCCACCTTCTCGGGCCCGGAGCAGCCACCTGGTCCACATCGGCGCTGGGGAGAGGAAGATGGAGAGGGGCGGCACGAGGATGGGGCCGGGTGTAAGCTCCGGGACGGGGTGAGGGCACGGCGCCGCTGGGGAGGGAGAGAGCGGCAGGGCATGGGCGAGGCAGCGAGAGGACGGGGCAAGGGTGATGCAACGCTGTGGACGGAGAGAGAGGAGCGGGGTGCGGGCGAGGGCGGCGGCGGCTCCGGTAGGCTAGAGGGTTTCGGTGGGGATTTTGCTATGATATACTGCAGTGCATTTTTTTACGGAGGTAGGGTGAAGGTGGCCGCGCGGATACGGCGGGCGGGTAGACGGCGTAGGCTGGTGAAAAAAAAAAGTAAGCTCAACACGGCTGAAACAATTTCCTTCTATCATTATTTTTGGTCTTTTTCCAATCTTTTTTCACTTTTTCCAACCAATACGGTGGGATCAATGTGAGGAAGGGATACGCATATCGTTCATTAGGTAAAAAAATTTAAGAGAAACTCGCTCTTTTACAGTGTAGATGTAGATAGATAGACTAATGGACCACTAATATATATCTTCTCAAGGACCAGCTGCAATTGCCCTCTTGCTACTACCACCATATCAGCCTAATTTTCTGTGCTGACAATGGTCGTCTCGGTGGTTGTGTAGTATTTTTTCTCACTTCTAATGAAGTTTGAGCCGTGACAATCCTCTTGCCGCGCTTTCAAAAAAAAATTCTGCATCCATGGACATGGATCGGTGATCGGTCTGCTTATGTCACTACTACAATAGCTTGCAATAGGAACAGTGCAAGAACCTCCAATAGAAACGGTTTTACGAAATGTTTCTATTCGTGAGTTTCTGCAGTGAAACCCGCCGTAGGACCGGTTCGTGCAGTATCTTTAGTAGAAGCGGCTCATATTTGAGCCGTTCCTACTAAATACCATACAGAAACAGTTAAAAACATGCACCGCTCCTGTTAAAATTTTCAGGAGGAACGGTTCACGCCGTGCACCTATCCTAGTGTGAACTAGAAAAAAAAACAACCATCGCCCCCTGCCCAGGCAGCCGCAGCTCCCACCGAATGCTGCTTCTGCTTCTGGAATGCGTGGGAGGAGCCGGAGTCCGGCGAGGTCATCGTCATGAGCTGAAGGTGATGGGGTCCTGCTCCAGGAAGTAGGTGGACCACATCCCCCACCAGTATGATGTTGACACCCGTGCCCGTCAGCGTGGCCATGCCACCGACCGCCGACGCGTACACGACGCCGAGCACCACAGCCTTAGAGAAGCGTTGGGCTTGGCGCGCCTCCGAGCCTCGGCCGCCCTCCAGCTCGTCGCGCGGGAGCCACTGCAGGATCCCCGTTGCCACCGGCATCATCATGACGGTGCAGGGCGTGTTGTGGATCCACATGCTGATGAACATGGTGGTGCCGCAGATGCCCAGCAGCAGTAGGTGCGGCGTTACCGGGTCGCCGCAGAAGAGCGCCATGATCTGCACGTAGGTGAACCTCGAGGTCCGGATGGTGAAACGCAACCTGCTGGGGCGGACGCGGTACCTGGCCACCGGCGAGCTCACCAGGTTCGACTACGACGAGGGCCGGTTCGGCGGTGAGCCCTGCTTCGTGCCCCCCGAGGGCGCACCCGCGCGCGGCGAGGACGACGGATGCATCCTCTCCTTAGTCCGCGACGAGCGCGCCGGCCGCCGTCACCGTGCTGCTCGGTCGCCGCGCCAGCCCGCAGTCGTCACGCTGCCGTCACCGCGCACCGCCCGCCGCCGCTGCGCGGTCGTCGTTGAGCCGCTGCCGCCGTCGAAGTTGTGCAAGGACGTACGTGAAGGCAGAGAGAAGATGGGGAAAGAAGGATGGGGAAGAAGTCCTGTTCAGAGTAGGTGGCGATGGGAGTAAACAAAACAGTATGTATGTTTTGATTTTCGCGCCAGATCTATTGAAAAATTTCGGGTCCCTAGAGTTGGAACGGTGCATGCGGTGCACCGATCTTGCAATTATATTTTAAAAGATGAACTGTTCCTGTAAATAATTTACCAGGAACGAGTGGAAAAACAGCAGGAGCGGTGGACCTTACCAACCGCTCCGCTGTTGCTTTAGCAAGAACGGGTAGACATGTCCACCGCTCGTGCTGTAGAGAGCACAGCAAGAACGGGTGGTAAAGTCCACCGCTCCTGCTGAATGAGCTCTGCAAGAGCGGTGCACCTTACCAACCGCTCCTGCTATTTGTAGAAGCGGTTGGTAAAGTACACCGCTTCTGCTATTGTTGCAGCAGGAGCGGTGCACCATGTGGGACCCAACTTGGGCACAGCAGGAATGGCTTTAAATTGGAGCCGTTCTTAGTATTATTTGGATGGTGTTTCCGTAGCGGACTTTTGTAGTAGTGTGTGCCAAAGACACTAAGCTAATGTTTGCTTGCTTTGTAATGATCTCATCTTGAACCGGCTTGCATCTTTTGCCCATGATGCACCGGTGGTTTGCTTCCACGGTTCCACCTCTAACCTGCCTACAACTAACACCAGGCACCATGGCTAGGGCCTTGTATGTAGCAAGAGACCTCCCAACATGTCCATCTCCTGAACTGGACTACTTGTACATACTGCACCTTAATCTTGAGCCAACCGACACAGTTGATCCGCTGCATATATCTACTAATAAATACTGTCGCTTGATGATCTCATGATCTGTCTCTCTTACAAGCACCGCGGACTACTACATATCCTTGAAAAAAGTGAGCCTTAATGCTAACTATGATTCTTTCAGATCAAGTTGTCTTACCATATAGTGATGATTTTGGTTAGGACTATGCAGTGAAAAGAGACTTCATCCTTCAGTTGCTAAAAGACTTCGGCTTCTACATCAGCTTCAAGCCACAAGGTGCAGTCTTTGAGTTTGCTGAGCTGCCGAGATCCTGGCAACTTTCAGATGTGAGTTCCTTCAATGACAAACCGAACTACATCTGAAGCCTCTATACAGTGGAACATAGATGGACTGTTTTTTAAACTTAACTAAGAAATTTTGTATTTGTTGTGCTCTGCAACACAGATAGAATTTGTGACACATTTGATCAAAGATGCTGGTGTGGTTGCCGTGCCTGGCCGAGGGTTCTTCCACAGGGGTTGTGACGGTGAAAACTACCACCATCGTTATGTCAGGTTTGCATTCTGCAAGGGCGATGACACACTAAAGGTTGCTGCCACGAAGATGACGAAGGTGGCTGGTGGCATGTAGGCACTAGGCAGGGAGAACCGTGGCCTACTGGCAGACAAGAAGATCAGACTACGTCCACCTCTTCCTGATCAAACATGTGTTGTTTTGCTTGAATAAATTTCTTTTTGTTTAAGTTTTTGGATAGGATTTTGATATCATGTCATGTTACGATATGAGCAAAACTACATGACATGAAAATATATATCAACAAGAATCTAATGATACTAATTTGGTAGCATAAGTTTTAATATATTTTAATATAAATTTGGTTAAAGTTACGATGGTTTGACTTAGGACAAAGCTAATATTTCATTCTTTTGTGAACGGAGGGGGTTACAATATCTGTTATTCTTGCCATACTTGTTGTTTATTATGTGATTGCATTACACTATCTATATATCGATCTCAAGATGAGTGATGAATATAGTCATGTGCCATGCATGTATACATATGAACCCAAACTAGCTAGATTGCCGAGGTCTGTTTTTTTTTTCGCCAACAACGTACTACTATGACCGTATGTAATTCTCAGTAGAGATTGCATGCATGCATGCTGTGCGAAGATTGAAGAATGAGACATGCTTAATTAGATTGAAATGCAATGAAATGGAAGGGAAATGTGAAAAAATGTGTCAAGCTTGTAATCCTAGGGAGACTAGTTGGTTTGAGTACTATCTTGCTGATTGCTTGGTGCCAGTGATTTGTCCTTCGAAGTTAGTACCTATATTTTGTAAGTTATTTGGCTGTCCGATGACACTTGGGATAAAGGAAATGATAACCAAATGCTTGGACACAAGATTATTAAGATTTTCACATCTTTTGATCTGTTAAGTCGGCATGTGATTTTTGAAATCTATTCATATTTTACAAATAACATTCCATGCTCTCCCCAACTCTAAACAAGGGGATGCATTATCGTGCCACGGACGGCAGGCTATTGGATTCAAAGAGGACATGATCATCCTCGCCTTCTTGCGTGCTTGACACACTTTTTTCACATTTCCCTTCCATTCCATTGCTTTACATTTCAATCTAAAAAAGAATGTCTCATTCTTTGCACACCATGCAGGCAATCTCTACGCACTGAGAATTACTACATAAGTAGTACAGTCATAACAACAGTACATTGTTGGCGAAAAAGGGGAAAAAACTAGACCTCGGCAATCTAGGCCTCCTTTGGCAGGACTTCGGCTCCTCTGAAAACGGCTCCGGCTCTGGCTCCTTCAGTTTTTTTTTTTTTTGCTCTTTTAAATGAGCAGGAGCCCTTTCAGAGATCGTTTGGCAAAATAGCTCCTTCCATTATTTGTAAGGTGAAATGTCTATAGTACCCTCTCGCTATATAATGCAGGTAGAAAAAAAAAGAAAAAGGAAAACCTAATCCCCTTCTTCCTCCCGCCGTCATTTCCTCTGCCTCCTCCACCATCGCTTCCCCCCTCCCCCACCACCACCGCTGGCCAGCCCGCTGGCCTTCTCCTCCTCTCCAGATATGGCGCCACGATGGCCGGATCCGCCTCCTTCGCGGCCCGGCGTGGCAACAACAGCGGCAAGACCTCCTCCTTCACCACCTCTCCGCGTGGCGGCGCCTAGCCCTGGAGCTCCTCCTCCTCCACCACCCCGTTGAGCTCCTCCTCCATAACACCTCTCCGCGTGGCGGGTCCTAGCCCCGGAGTGCGGTGGTGCTCGGAGTGTCCTGCTTGTCTCGTCCATGGGTGCAGGGAGGAGAAGAGAGGGGCAGAGAAGGGAGTTAGTGCGAGAGCCTCAAGAAGCCAGTATTTTGGATTTTTGGTGCTCCGGCTCCTAGTAGACAAAACGGCTCCTGTGTGGCTCCGCGGGTGAAAGCCGTTTTTTTTTAGACAAAACGGCTCCTGTGGCTCCGCGGGTAAAGCCGTTTTTTTGGAAGCCTTTGGCAGGGAGACATAGAGCCAGAGCCAGAGCCGCTCCAAGAGCCCTGCCAAAGGGGGGCCTATTTTCATATACATACTATACATGGCACGCTGGCACAGGACTATATTCGTCACTCATACATCCAGAGATATATAGATAGATACATAGTGTAACTAGCCTGTGCCCCCGCGCTGAGCGTGGGGCAGCCTCCCTCTGCAGCCGCCGCCATGGTCTCCCCACGCCACGGCCCCACAGTATCTCCTAGGTGCGCGGCAGCATGGGCCACCGCTGCAGCGTCTTGGTTAGCACCGGCGGCGGCAGCATGAAGTCGTCACCCCACTCGGGTGTGTTGGCGAAGCGCGGGCTCCGTAGAATGCCGGTTGGCCTCTCCGGTGTGACCCTGCTGCTGGCGTGCGCGTCGCCCATGGCGGCGCCGCAGAGCTCCACGATCTTGGCGGCGGCCTCGGCTGCGCCCTTGCTCTCGCCCATGAGCTTCTCCACCTGCACCCTGGGAAGCCCCATCTTGAGCTGCACAGGCGTGGCGCCGCTGCCACCGCTGCCGCCGGGAAGCGGGGATGTGGGCGCGGAAGCGAACGCATGGTGGACGGGGAGTGATGAGACGTCAGAGGTGGACCTATGCGCAAGCTTGAGCGACCCGCTCGCGGGCGCCGACGCGGAGGTTGCCCGACCAGGCGCGGCGCACCCCGGCGCGGGTCCGGCGAGGGCCTGCACCCGTGGCCACCTCCACCAACGCCGCCGCCCAAAGCCTCGCCGCGCGCGGGTCCGGCGGGGTCGGCGCGGCGGCGGGGTCGGTGCAGCGGTCCGGTGGGTGTGGCGCGTCGGCGCGGCCGCGCACGGGTCCGGCAAGCACCGCGTGGGGGTCCCGCGGCCGAGGCACGGCGGCATATGGGGTCGTCGGCGGGGGCGGCGTGGGGCTCCGGCCGGCGCGGGGCGGGCTGCCGACGGGGAATGGGATTGATGGGGCTGTTGTTTTCTCTCTATCGATGGAGGATGGGAAAGCGATGTAGCGAGGGGCAGGAGCGGACATGACCTCTAGAGCGGGATCGTGGCAGGCATCGGATGCAAGAAGCAACCATCCAACGGGGCACTGCAGATCCACAGGGTTTTGAGTCTTGGGCGGCGGGGGGCGCGGTTGATCAACAGTGGCTGGTCCGGAGATTCTCTACCGGCGTAGAGATATCTATAGATTGCAATGATATACATCACGGCTGCCCCTTCTTTCACTAAGTTTGCAACTCCTACACCTCTCACGAACAAATTGCACAGCTCAACGGATCTACGCTAAGGGTCTGTTTGGAACGCAGGAATTGTGCAGGAATTTCACAGGAATCAGTTTAATTTCATAGGAAAAATACGGGAACAGAAAAATTTTCCCGCGTTCCAAATAGGGCCTAATATGGCATAGCCAGCGTTCCAAACAGGGCCTAATATGGCACAACCAGCTTTTCCTGTTTCTCCGTTGCTGCAACTCAGACCTAAACTACTCAACGAGGGCTGCATCACCGATGACGACCCTCTTGGCTTCCACAATTCCACCAAGAAACCGATCCACTGATCTACTGCTGTTGTACTGCCCGTGTTGATCGCTACTGGAGAACAAGGCTTCGGATGAGTTCCAATTTGACATGCAAACCGGCAACATTACACCCAGTAAAGGTTGGGAGCTCCAAGTACAATGGTCAGGAGCGTGGAAGTACTTTAGTACCGTGTCAGTCCAAGAGTCGGTGCTAATGTTTAGTGAACATGGAATGTATACATCGAGATTTTGATGATGTTTATGAGACCTTAGCAAAAATGTTCAAGGGCCAACATTATATTACAAGTCTTTCTTACTTTTACCCTATTGCATTAATGAGTGCTTAAATTAACATTAAAAAAAATCTATTGATTATCTTTTGTTTTTAGAAACACATTACAAATGTAGATGTCGCCTGCCACTTAATGAACAAAGCCATTAAATCCTGTAATAGTTCACGCACACACGCACACTTACTTGTCGCCTGCCACTTAATGAAGTTAGGAGTCGAACCCAGAACCTCATATGCCCCTCGAGCTATTTCAACCACTAAGCTACAGGTCCTTTGGCATCTATTGATTACCCTCCTCAACTTAATTAGACAATATAATATTTGGCCCATCTACGTCCTCGCCGGCCCAAGAAACATCCAAGTCCAACTACGTAGCAACTAGCTAGAAATAGAATCCACTAATATCTATGCAGAACGGAGTGTGAAGACGGCGGCGGCGGACGAGGAATGACCGACGATGTCACGCGCTTGCGCTTCTCAAACGGCAACCAGCATCCACACGTCATCCTTCCGCTCCGCTCCAGCTCCAAATTCCCAAAGGTATTATCCTCCAGGCCACTATTAATTTAAGAGGAAGCCATTGATTCATTGTAGATTGACATTTATCTACTTATATATTTGATATGCTTAGTGCCTATTCTATATGAAAATTAGGATATGCATGTATATATATCATGCTATATTGTTGACACTTTATATAGTTGGTTGGTTGGTCCCCCTATACCGAAATCATAGCTCCGCCACTGTCCATTGTTTCTTGTCACAGTATCCAAAATTGTCATGTCATATGTTATACCGAAATCATAGCTCCGCCACTGTCCATTGTTTTTTGTCACAGTATCCAAAATTGTCATGTCATATGTTACAGTAGATGATACAATTATCTTAATGCAATGTTTTTAAAACTACAAGTATTGAATATGAGGTATAAGGTCCTCCCACTCGACAGGATTAGTGCAATCCAAGAACATTTGATGTGATTTATGAATGAAGAGATCTTGAGAGGAGGAGAGTTTCACCGTCCCCTCGATTATATAGTACCAAAGAGACAAGACACTTGTGTATAGAAATTGTATTGATACATAATCTATCTTTTCATTTTCGGTGGCACTGTTGGAGGTGTGGAAATAATTGACAAAATATTCTATCTTATGTATATACAATTCTATTAATATATAACTAGCAAAATGCTCGTGCGTTATAACAGGAGAAAAAAATCTTTAAGCACCTCTAGATCAATACATATAAGAATAACCTCGCAAATAAAATACATATCCTATTGTTTTGAATTTTCTCTTCCATGTGACCGAAATTTATGTGGTGTCAGTTTGCTAAGAAATATTTTTTTTTGCTTTCTGGCAATATATAGAACATTGAAAACGGAGTTCATATACGACATGAGTATCTGTTTTTACGTAGACCGCTCATGTCGTCTGAATCAGGTTTCCGAATAAATTGTAGGCCATATTGTCTCGATGATTTCCGTTAATTGAAAATGAATTTGGAGTGATGTCAATTGGGTTGGAAATGTTGTTATTATAGCTTTCCATCAATATATAGAACGTAAAAAACGGAGTCCATATGCGATCTGGCGTCCGTTTTTGCGTGGGCTGCTCTGCACTCCGGGCTCATGAATAAATTCCACGTCATATTTTTTTCAAATATTTGCATTGATCGAGACCAAATAAATTCCACGTCATATTTTTTCAAATATTATTTTAGCTTTCCATTGATATATAGAGCATCGAAAATGGAGATCGAATTTTAAAGTGGTTTCAAATATTTTTTTAAATATTATTTTAGCTTTTCATTGATACACAGTGCATTGAAAATAGAGCATGTATGGCGCCTGGATCTCTCTCATCCGGAGGGGTCATCTCCTCCTCCAAACGCGGGGCAAGGGCAGGCAAGGTCGTGGTGCGTGAGCTTGCAAGCTTGGCGTGCTCTATCTCTTCCCCTTTTTCTGTTTTCGTGATTCAAATTTTCTCACTTTCAACTTCCAGCTGGGCCGGCTCCGAGTGCTCCAATTATAAGTAGTCTTATTTGTTGTTCTATATATATGATTTTTTGAACAAAAAGACTGTCGGGGAGATCCCACAGTAAAAAGGTTTTTATTAGAGCTTAGAGCAACTTACATAGCCAGTTTACAACCACCAGCAAAAGAAAAACAGGATACAAATGAGACGAACAATGCCCCAAAAAAACAGAGAGATTACAGGGAGTCGAGCCATAACAGAGCTAAACTTTTCTGGCTTCATCCTCAGACTCTGGAGACGAAACTCTTCTTTGAACCTCAAGGTTGAGGTCCAAAGGCTAAGGGAGACCGATTGTCCGTTGAAAATCAATCGATTTCTCATCTTCCATAATTCCCACATGGCAACTAAACAGACCTCCATGAAGCTTGGTATGTTGATGTGTTGTTGGCATACAAAATTCTATCATGCAAATTCAGATTATGGTCCCAATGAACTTGTAGAAAGTTCCAGCATCTCACAACTAGGGGACAATCAAAAAATAGATGTTCTGTATCTTCCTCAACACTCTGGGAGCAGCAAGCATAGAAAAAGTCTTGGTGGGGTAACAGATTTCGCTGTATAAGCATAGTCTTGGTGTTGAGCCTATCTATAAGCACCAGCCAACCAAAAAACTTTATCCTCATTGTACACCTGCATTTCCAAAGCTTTTTAAAAACCCCTGAATCCTGCAGTTCTTGATGCTACTTAGAATAATATGATGAAACCGAGAAACTCTCTGCACCATTAGGAAGCATCCAAACATCTAACTGGTCTTCCTCATAATTAAGTTGTGAAATCATTTGCTGCAAAGCTTGCAACTCCTCAAAGGCTTGTACTGAGAGTGGTAGGGAGAAGATACTGACCAAGTCCGGCGCTTCAATGACTTCCAATATAGATGAGGATTTCGACAAAGCAAAGGAAGCAAGAGTTTGGAATTCTGATGCCAACTGATCCCCTAACCACTTATCTCCCCAGAAAAGTACTGACTTGCCATTTCCAATTTGACAGTGAGCAACCTCCCTGTAGGATTTATGAAATCTGAAGATATCTTTCCACCAAAAGGACCCCAATTCTCTGGTAGCATGTGGAACCTTGTCTTGGTAGTATGACTCCCATATGAGATTAACCCAAGGAATATCTTTCCTTGAGAAAAACTTGTGCAGTTGCTTTAGTAAAAGCCCATCACTTTGAATTTTCAGGTTGATGACACCTAAACCTCCATTCTCTTTGGGTTTCAAAACCAACTCCCAAGCTGCAAGGTTACCACCCTTTTTCTCCTGATCAGACCCTCTCCATAAGCATTGCTTTCTTGCACGATCAATGTTCTCCACCACCCCAGAATGCAATTTCAAAGCGGACATGGTGTAAATTGTGATGGGGCTAATCACAGAATTGACCATCTCTAACCTTCCAGAGTAAGAGAGGTAAGATGAACATGTCATCAACCCCCTTTCTATTTTATCCATTAATGGTGTAAAATTCCCAATTCTAGGCTTAGTTGTTCCTAGGGGCAGCCCTAAATAAGTGAAGGGCAGACAACCAACTTGACAGCCAAAAGTATTTGCCAAAATATTCATCTTTTCTGGAGGTACATTAATGGGAACCATGGAAGACTTACTATAATTCACCTTGAGACCTGATGACTCAGAGAAGGAAGCAAGGATTCCTTTCAGACAAAACAACTGCCTAGCATCAGCTTCCATGACCAGGAGTGTGTCATCTGCATATTGTATAATTGGAAACATGCCACCCCTCAAAGGCAAGGGTTTCCTAAGCAGACCCAATGTATGAGCTCTATTGATTATGTACTGCAAGAGCTTAGCAGCCAACACAAACAGTAAAGGTGAGAGAGGATCCCCCTGTCTTACCCCCCTTTTGAAATGAAATTGTTTGCCTGAATCTCCATTGAGTAAAACAGAAGATGTGGCCATTGATAAGATCTCACTAACCCATGAATTCCATTGGCTGGGAAACCCAAGTGCATCCATGACTGCCAAAATAGCCGAATACTCCACTATGTCAAAAGCTTTAGCAAAATCCAACTTTAAAATTATAATTTCCCTTTATGACTTATGGCACTGATGTAGGCACTCAAAACTCCATCCCAAACAATCCTGTGTACTTTTTCCTTTTATAAACCCATACTGATTAGGGTGTGAAAGGATCAAGATGTCCAAGAGGGGGGTGAATTGGACTTCTAATTTCGAAACTTGAAATTAAATCCTATCGCACAAATCAAATTCAACCCTAGTGCCTAAACAAGTGCGGCTAGAGTTCTACTCGATACAAAAGTTTTGCAACCTATAGCCAAGCATGCAATTCTAGGAAGGTAAATAGCGGAATTTAAATGCAGAAAGTAAAGGAGGCAAGAAGTGACACGAAGATTTTTTTCCCGAGGTTCGGGGAGACACACGGTCTCTATCCCCTACTCCTCGTTTGGCGCCCCTCACAAGGCTTTGCTCTCGTGGGCCCCTCACAAGGATCCCGACCCCAAACCTCACAAGGAATGGGGTTGGCAAAGTGACCTTCGCAAAGGTCAAGCAACCCCTTGATCCGTGGACCAAATGCTCTCTTCGGGATGCTCTTCTCCACTCTGGAACGGCGAGCTCCAAAACCGCTTCACAAGTGCCTTCGCAAAGGCCTTCCTCCGCTTCTCCCACAATCTCCAGAGAGCTCACGGAAGGCACGACCGCAGCCGTCTAGGTGATCGCAATCACCAATAGTAATAAGCTTTGGCTTCACTTGAATCAACCTCACTCAAGAAGTTCTCTTCTCTCAAGTCTCTAGCCCAAAGCTCAAGACTTAAGGATTTTTGTGGTGGAGACGACTTTTGAGTGTATGGAAGTGTTCCTGAGTTGCAAAGGTAGTAAATGAGGGGAGAGGGAGCCTTTAAATAGGGTGGAGCTCAAGTACTAGCCGTTGGGAGCTCCAACCCATTTTTCTGCGTACCTACCAGACAGTTCGGTGCGTTGCCATAGGACAGTCCGGTGGTATATAAAATTCAAATCCCCCGATTCGCGCCAAGGGCCTAAGAGCCACCGAACAGTCCGGTGGTTACCCACCGGACAGTCCCGTGGAGGATTTAGCACAAGCCCACATAGCTGCCCCTCTGTTTATAACGTTCGGTGGTGCCACCGGATGATATTGGCTATTTTGCCCGGGGACGAAAGGGAATAAAGCCCTCAGTTTATATCGTCCGGTGGAGGCACCGGACAGTCCGGTGGGCTATAAAGCTCGGCCGAACGACATAACCTCCAGCACTTTGATTTTGCGCCACCGGACAGTCCGGTGGTACATAAAATCTTGTTTTTCGCGCTGTTTTCAAACTGAGTTTTGAAAGGTTTCTCGAGGGACTTTCTTTTGAACTTTTCGACTTAAGTGAGTGTGTTTTGATGAGTTTTATGGTGCTTGAGATTTAGGACTAAGATGCACTCGAAAGATAGACAACTTTTAGAGTGAAGAGTGTCAAGCTACTCACCTTAACCCCTCTTGATAGTACGGCCCATCTAAAACTAGCAAGTAAACTCCTAAGTGCCCTTCTTTCGACTTTCTGGCACTTAGGGCTGAGGAAGCACTAAGTCTTCTCGCTAGCTCGATATCACCAAAAGACTGTCCTTCTAGAATTTGAAGTTGAGGGTCCCCTTTTATCAACCAATGAGCTCAATCAAAATATTCAATTGTCCTTCATGTCACGAACTCATTAGTAACGAGATTAGGTTGTCATTAATCACCAAAACCTCTACCTCTTAGGGTCATGTTTCTCACAATCTCCCTCTTTTTGGTGATTGATGTCAACACACGAGCAGAGCTCATAAAGAAAAGAAAGAAAGCGCAAAGCTCAAGGTAAAACATAAAAATAAACACTTAAAGTCACATTCACAACCAAGGATCCATAGTCATGATAACAACCGACATACGCAAAAGCCAAATGTCATGACATGGGTCAATATCCAAAAGATCCAACATACAACAAAAGAATTCTCTCTCTAGCTCCCCCTGACTAGTCTAGCTCTACTCACTCTCCCCTAAGCTCCCCCTCAGTCTATTCTCCCCCTTTGGCGTCAAGCACCAAGAAGGGAGACCTAAGACACCGGAGGGTCGGGAAGCCAGGAGCCGTCCTTCTGAGATGACAAGATGAAGCGCGACGGAGAGTCAGAGTCGGTCTCCTCAGCAGCCTCGTCCACTGCCCGCTCGAAGTTTGTCGGTGAAGAAGTGCCTGGAGGTGCGAGCAGGGCAAAGATGGTGAGGGTCGGCGTCGCTGTCGTAGCAGGGACAGTAGCACCCGTCGTTGAACAAGTAGTAGAGGCAGTGTGAAAACTGGGCTCCGTCGACTGAGTGGCTGACTGGAACTCTAGAGGAACTGCTGCAGCGGACGGCCCAGACGTCTCTAGCACGGGAGAGAGCTGAGGCACGCTACTGATCGGAGGCTGCCCGAACGTCTGGAGCTGAGTGTCAGGTGCTGGAGGAACCGGCCTCGTGGTCGTTATAACCTATTTCGACCACCAATACTTCATGTTTCAAGGGTAAATTTATGCAAGTTTCATACATATTAACCGGTTCCACGAGTTGTGTACAAAGATCTTGCAGGAACACAAGTCATGATGCAAAACATACAAAAATATGGTGAAACATGTGAATTCAGGAAGAAGAACTGGAAATGGGCTAAGGACCCAGGCCGCCTGCATGCAAGGAGTGACGTGTCAAACACAATGCCAGCGTGGAAACTGAAGAAAGAAGCACATACACGTCAGAAGGCTTCCACTTCACCAATCCAGCCCACGGATTGGCTAAGTCAGCAATCCAGGGGAGATCCATCCAATGGTTGAGGAAGAAACACTACAAGATCCAAAGGTTGAGAAGAAAACACAAGTGCATAACCACCAACCGACCTATAACCGCCTTGGAGGATCAACATGGACCGTGAGATGAAGAAAGTCGGTGAATCCAAGGGTTCCCCGCGCTGCCCGGCCTAGGACCAGGCCGCCCGGCCCCACACTAGGCCGCCCAACCTGTAACTACCTCTAACCGCCTTCCTCCCTCACCTAGCACTATAAATACCCCTTTATACCTCACTTGTGAGGTGTGGGTTAGTGGATTAATGTAGTAATAGAGTGTATAGTGTGGAGAAGTGAAGCTTTCCCTTAGCTTGTAGAGAGAGTTCCTCTTGTATCAAGGAGAGTAGTGAGTGCAAAGTTCGGGAGTGGGATTTCTCTTCTCTCCCAGGCTTGTATTATCAGAGGAAGGATATTCAGTTTCAGGATTGAGTAAAGTTCCTTGTCTCTCACCTTTGTTATTTCATTCTTACTTTACTTTCATACTAGTTTTATACTTGTCTGTTTACGGGAACCTTGTGCATGCTTATAGTGTTGGCTATATAGTAGTGCTTGCTTTTCTGGCTCATTACTAGTAAGTAGTAAACTCTCTGAGTGGCACGACGGTGTTCATACTTAGTTTGCCTTAGTTGGTCGGCTATCCCACGCAGCTCTGGTTGGTAGAACACTAGGTGACAACTTTTGTGTTCTCAGTATTCCAATCCCGTTCGTTCGGATAGACTCGCTGACGATATAGCCAAAACCTGTAGCGCCCGCCTTTCTCGGCTGGGTTATCAGCACTCTGGTGCCTGGCAGTGGCTCTGCAGCTTTGGTGTCTATGTTTACATGACAAGTATAGTGCTTTGCATGCTTAGTATAGTAAGGTGCTTTAACATTTGTTGAGAACCTGCTTTCCTGTCTTTTATCCTCTGCTTGCTAGCTTCGCTAGTTTGGCCATTGTGTTGTGTGATTATTATACTCCTCGTTCCTCGTGGATTCGATACCCTAGAATACTCTTGGGTGAAAGGCTACAACGCTTTTTCCGTGCCCTTGCGGATTTATATCTAATAGGTTAAGGAACGCCAACAAGCTTTTCTGGCGCCGTTGCCGGGAAACAGTAACTATCTTAACACAGAACCAAGGTCATCCTATCTCCCACTATACAACCACTATCCCACCATATCACCATACCATCCCATGGATCACACGCCTATCTGCGAGTTATCGGCTCCGAAGGGCAATTTTTTGGAGCCTCCACCATCATCCGCCCCCATCATCACAGATGGCTATCAGCTACGTCCCGGCTTGATAGCCATGGTTTGGGACCAATCCTTCACAGGATTGGAATCAGAGAGTCCCTACACACACCTCCGAGAGTTCGAGCAGCTTTGCAGCTGTATCTCCATCTCGGGTATGCCTGGAGAAACCCTCTGATGGTTGCTATTTTCGTTCTCACTGACGGGGGCTGCAAAATCGTGGTACAACCGAGCAGTTGGTGCAGTAGAGGGGAGTTGGGAGAGACTCCAAGACAAATTCTGTCTGCACTTCTTCCCACCAAATCGAGTCGTTGACCTCCGATGTGAAGTTCTCAACTTTCGTCAAGGAAGCAACGAGACTTTGGCGGTAGCCTGGTCACGTTTCACCGGTCTGGTCGCATCTGGCCCAAATTGGCGATCCAAGAGTCCATGCTCTTGCAGCACTTTGTCTGAGGCCTTTTATCAGGCGCAGGACTATGTTTGGACTTAGCTTCAGGAGGATCATTTTCTCACCTATCTGCCCCAGAAGGACGAAGAGTCCTTGATAAAATCCTCGAAAAAGCTTCTGATGGCAGTACAATCGAGAAACCATGCTCACATTCACTAGAGTTTCAGGTAATCGTCATGCTGCTCTAATGATTTACTTTGTTAGGGCATTAGGACGTTAGTCGCCTGGCAAACCGTGTACTGAAGCGTTTTTGATGGCTCGTTTTGCTAGTTACCATGATGAATCTCGTGACGAGCCTAACTCGGCGCGAGATCCATTAGTTATCCCGATGAATCTCATGTCGAGCCTAGCTCGGCACGGGATCCATCGCTTATCCAGACAAACCTCGCGCCAAGCCTAGCTTGCCGCGAGATCTACCTTTACTTTTGCATGTTTATCGATCTGTCTATGTACCTATGCTTCACGTTATAGATCGGTTCACATGTAGCTCGTTGTACGTTACCTAATCGCTTGTTACAATCCACGACATATCACCGCAGCGTGTACACTAGAGTCATTCTTCTCATAGTCACTTGACTCATCACTAGAGTCATTCTTAGAGTGCTTCTTCTCTTTCTTCTTCTTGGGTCTAGAGGGATGGCCGACATTGATAAGAGAGATGGTCGAGCTTGCCACTGTAGGACCGAGACATGCGACTAGAGGGGGGGTGAATAGGAGCACTTAAAAACTCAAACTCATGAACCCCCGGTGCAAACTGACAACTACTTCACACAACAAGCGCTAGACACCATCCACTGAAAGGAAACGTGTCTAGCAGTATTTGGTGTCGCCCACTGAACGGGTACACACCAAGCGAGCGGAAGCACAAGACTCAACGATCACAAGAGCGCAAGTCAACCGAAACAACGACTCACGCACAAGTGTCTTGTTCACCACTCAACGCACCGAAATGCGCCTCACTGGAGCACAGTGAGTTGAGAGTGTGGGCAGCAACAAGAAATACCAAAAGCGAGGTCGAAGCAAAGAGCCAAACACGAAAAGCTCCGAGAACAGCAAGTTGCTCAGATCTACCGGATGTTCCGATAGCTGCCGTCGGATGTTCCGGTGAAGCCGGATGTTCCGATGACGGCTGTCGGATGTTCCGGTGGGGCCTATAGGTGGCGCTCCACGAGCCCAACCTACCGGATGTTCCGGTGGCTCCTATCGGAACTTTCGGTGGAGCCGGATGTTCCGGTAGAGACACCGGATGATCCGGTGCAAACTTGGAACTCGGGTTTCCAAACCCTAAACTTACCAAATCTTGTCCAATCTTCACGAAATTTGACACAGACTATCTAAGCCCTATTCCAAAGCTATTCCCAAAAGATTAACTCAAAATGATCACGGGATTAATGGGAATTTCAGATCGTGTGAAGAGGCAAGCTTTTGGCAAGAAAAGAGGAAAACACAAATTCGACTTGCTCGTGGCAAACCTGCAGGTTTGAGATGCACTAGGGCATAATCTCCATGTCCTTGCAAGTCCAAAACACCGGCAAAAGAAAGAGTTCACCCATGGCCAAAGCAAACACCCAAATGCCAAGGATTGAACCCAAAAACCAACTTAGAGGAGAGGAAGGGAGAGGGCTGCACACAAGCACTTCAATTTCAGAGGAATATCACTGGATTAATCACGAAATTAAGTGCATACAAAGCTCCTACAGCCTACCACCCTTCATCCTTCCCTCTTGTGTGAAGAACACTAGCTAGGGGACTCAAATCCTAGCCCTAATGCTCTCACTTCTCTCTTAGGCACATGGCTGTATGGAAATGAAACCTAGGGTTTTCTAATGGTGGGAGAGTCACCTAAATGACCAGCCACTTAGGTATTTATAGCCCTAGGGCTGACGACACAATTAACACTAAGACCCTTACTCTAAAATGCCCGAAAGGGGCTGAAATGTAAAAGATACAATCGGACGACTACGATGACGCTTCGATCTTCTTCTTCTCCACGCCTCGCTTGGATGTACGCCACGTAGAGTCCGGAAGCTTCCCCCCGGTTTTGAACTAAGAAACCGGAAAACTTTATTCCGCGGGCTTCTTGGGCCGGGTCTTGGCCCAATCTTCTATCTTGGCGAGTCGGAGCCCAACCCACTAAGTCTTTTGAACTTGGGTGGTGGTTTTGAGCCAAAGCCGCCAAAGCCTCCCTCGCACGCCTTCGCACCATGCACTCGGGTTGGAGCACCACGGTGGCACTCGGGTTGGGAACCAGCAAGGGCGAGGAGAAAAGCAAGGAGGGCGTCTTGTGAGAAACATGACCCTAAGAGGTAGAGGTTTCGGTGATTAATGACTACCTAATCTCGTTACTAATGAGTTCATGTCTTGGAGGTTAAAAGTTAATACATTGAGAGCTCATTGGTTGACTAAAAGAGACCCCTCTGTTCAACTCGACAACATTTTCTTGAAGGATGGCCATGAACTTGGAACTCTAGCATGAAGATCAAGCTTAATTAGTCCTAAGTGTCATAAAGTCAAAAGAAGGACACTTAGGTGTTTATTTGCTAGCTTTTAGATGGGCCGTACTATCAAGAGGGGTTGAGGTGAGTAGCTTGACGCACTTCATTTGAAAAGTTCTCCACCTGTCGAGTGCATCTAAGTTCTAAACCTCAAGCACACTAAAACATGCTAAAATACACTCACCTTTATTCAAAAGTTCAAAAGAAAGTCCCTCGAAAAATCCTCTAAAACTTCGCTTCCAAACTGCGCTGAAAATCAGGATTTTATGTACCACCGGACTATTCGATGGCTAGCCACCGGACTGTCCGGTGGCGTTCTAGAAGGGCTGGAGTTTGTGTCGTTCGGGCTGTGCAAAATGTGCCACCATACTATCCGGAGGCTCACCACCGGACTGTTCGGTGCATCCACCGGACGATATAAACTGAGGGCTTTCATCTCTAACGTCCCCGGGCAAAACTGCCCACCGGACAGTATTTTACCGTCCGGTGGCACCATCGGACGTTATAAACTGAGGGGCAGCTATGTGGGCTTGTGCTAAATCACACCACCGGATAGTCCGGTGGGTAACCACCGGACAGTCCGGTGGCTCTTAGGCCCTTGGCGCGAATCGGGGGATTTTAATTTTATATGCCACCGGACAGTCCGGTGGCAACGCACTGTACTGTCCGGTGGGTACGCAGAAAAATAGGTTGGAGCTCCAAACGGCTAGTTTTAGAGCTCCACCCTATTTAAAGGCTCCCCCTCCCCTCATTTACTACCTTTGCAACCCAGGAACACTTCCATACACTCAAAGGTCACCACCACAATACAAATCCTTAAATTCTTGAGCTTTGGGCTAGAGACTTGGGAGAAGAGAACTTCTTGAGTGAGGTTGATTCAAGTGAAGCCAAAGCTTATTACTCTTGGTGATTGCGATCACCTAGACGGCTGCGGTCGTGCCTTCCGCGAGCTCTCCGGAGATTGTGGGAGAAGCGGAGGAAGGCCTTTGCGAAGGCACTTGTGAAGCGGTTTTGGAGTTCACCATTCCGGAGTGGAGAAGAGCATCCCGAAGAGAGCATTTGGTCCACGGATCAAGGGGTTGCTTGACCTTTGCAAAGGTCACTTTGCCAACCCCATTCCTTGCGAGGTTTGGGGGCGGGATCCTTGCGAGGAGTCCGCGAGAGCAAAGCCTTGCGAGGGGCACCAAACGAGGAGTAGGGAATAGAGACCGTGTATCTCCCCGAACCTCGGGAAAAATCTTCGTGTCACTTCTTGCCTCCTTTACTTTCTGCATTTAAATTCCGCACTCTATCTTCCTAGACTTGCATGCTTGGCTATATGTTGCAAAACTTTTGTATCGAGTAGAACTCTAGCCACACTTGTTTAGGCACTAGGGTTGAATTGGACTTGTGTGATAGGATTTAATTTCAAGTTTCGAAATTAGAAGTCCATTTCACCACCCTCTTGGACATCTTGATCCTTTCAATTGGTATCAGAGCCGAGTGCTCATTGGTTGAGGCTTCACCGCCTTGAGCAAGATGTCTGGTGGGGAAGGACCCCCGCCCGTGTTCGATGGCGAGGACTTTCCATATTGGAAAATCCGTATGGAGTCCTACTTGGAAGCCATCGATCCTTTACGCCGCGGCCATCACCGGCTTTCCCACCGTGGTCGATAAGGAAAAGCCCACAACGTCGGAGCAAAATTATGAGAAGTGGAATGCTAAAGCTCGTAATGTTCTTTTTAGTGGCTTGTGCAAAGAGGCTTCAACCGCGTGAGAACTATCAAGGACGCGTACAAGCTATGGGAAGAGATTTGTGCGCTCCATGAGGGAATCTTAACCAAGAGAGAGCAACGTCATAGCACCCTTAGCAAGAAGCTAAGTGATTTTCGCATGTTCCCCCATGAAAATGCTAACCAAGCGTAGAGAAGATCAATGGTCTTGGTTTGACTCAAATCAAGGAAGATGATGTTGCAAGGAAGATTATTGATCTACTTGATTATGAGAAGTATGGCAACATCGTCACCTATCTTCATCAAACCGACCTCTTCAAGGCTACTTCTTCCGGTGTGCTGGGCAAGATCAATGCACATGAGATGTACATGAAGATCACACCGGATGCGTAGCCTCCTTCCAAGAAGAAGGATATTGCATGTAGCACTTGAAAACTTAAACTCAAAGCCCCACCGCAGTGAAAAACGGAAACAACACCCACAACGAAGCTAGATACCGTCCACTGAGAGGATACGTATCTAGCTCACAACACGTGCTTGGTACCATCCACTGAACAGATACGTACCAAGCACCAAGCGGAAGCACACGCTCAAACGGCTAAGAAAAAGAGCGCAAAACGAACCAACTCCGGAAAACTGCAGATTTCAAACAGACAGGGCTGCAAAGAAAAATCTCAAAACTCTAGAAGCAAAGCTCCAAACCACTCCAAAAAATTACCACACCTTCAAAGGCAATAGGGAACAACCCCAGAAAAATTCAGGCCAATTGAAGCAAGTTGTGACACTCCAAAAAGATTCGAACCAAAACCCAATCAAACCAACTCCAAAAATTATGAAATTTTTACTAAAGGTTAAGAAGGGGCCAAGGAACAACTCCACAAATTTTCAATTCAATTGGACAAGAAATAAAAATCCTACTACTATCAGACCGTCCGATATGGTCAAAAACTGACAGACCACCCTCAAGAGAAAATACCAAAACCAGGACAAAATATCTCCAAATGATCTCAAATTTTTAAGAGAGCTTTATGATTCACTGATAAAGAGCTCCACAAAATGTCAGCCCAAAATTCAAAGGTTTGACCCCTAAACCAAACAAGGCTTGAAGACGGACAGAACCAGCAGGAAAACTGGACAACAGAAAACCTCACACAAAAACAATGCGAAACTTGACCAAACCTTCTCGAAACTTCACGAAAATTGGCACAGGTTATCCTAACCCCATTCCAAAGCTATTCCCAAAAGATCTATGGAAAAAGATCACGGGATTAGCGGGAATTTCAGATCTTGTGAAGAGGTGAATATTTGGGTAAGAAAGGGGAAAGCTCAAGAACAACTTGCTCGTGGCAATCCTTTGGATTCAGATGTTCTAAGACATAATCTCCACATCCTTGCAAGTCCAAAACATAAGGAAAACAAAGGATTCAACCTTGGCCAAAGCAAACACCCAAAAAGCCAAGGATTGAAGCCAAAAACCAAAGAGAACAAAAGGAGGAGAAGCACACAAAGTTGCTGCACAAAACCACTTCGATTATGAGCCTCAAAAGAGGTCTTAGATCAGATTACAACGAAGGATTTCGTCCCAAGCAACCACCTTCACCTCCCCTCTTGATTTGGAGGCTAGATCTTACCCTAACCGTCCTAAACTTGGAGCTCAAAGCTTGAGGAAGAAAATTACCCTACAGAAATAAAAACCTAGCTGCCAAGACTCCTTCAAATGACCAGCTCTTAGGCTATTTATACACCAATTCAGTTTTGGCATTTTTACACATAGACCCCTAACACTAGAAACGCCCGGAGGGGCTAAAACAGAAAAGAACCCGAAATATCGGGGACGGACGACCACGATGAAGACTTGATCTTCTTAGCTTTCACGCAATCTTCGGATGTCCTCCACATGGCCAGTAGTCCAATCCACCTTTGCACCCCCGGATGTCTGTTGAGGTCTTCATCATCTACCTCCAGTCCATCGGAGGGCCTCCAGTGCATCGGAGGGCTTTTGCTCGTTGACAATCACTCATCACACCAGGAGAGCAATGAGGCCGGTCCCCCTTAATGAGTGCATTGTCAACACCTTCAACCTGTAACTTGAAATAGAACAAAGATAAGTGAAAAGCGTAAAACCGAAAAAGAAATAAAGAAAGAAGAAAGAAGAAAGTTGCTCAAAATGCCCAAGAACGAAATACAAGCAAAGAAACAGGGCACAATGAGACAACAAAAGAAAACGAAGTATCAGCTCCTCAAGACAGAGGCAAAAGGCTCAACGCATCGATGCAAAGAGCATGCTAAAAGCTCAACTCCCCCTGAAATGCATCCTCACAAATGTAAAATGAGTGCAAAGCTCCCCCTCAACTAAATTTCTCCTGAGTTCTCCCCCTTGTCCATATTTTTAAAATCTCCCCTTTTGAAGTACACTAATTTCTCTCCCTTGTTGACAATTGACACATCAAGGGTTCCATGAACTCAACTCCCCCTGAACTAGACAACCCCCCCTCAAAATATGCCATGAAATGCAAGGAGTGTAACTGAAAGAGCTCAGAAGGGATGGAAAGCTAGTAATCACAAGTTCTAGTATACAGAGCAAGTGAGGGCAAGGAAGCATGCAACAAGATCAAATGAATCTATCTTACACATGTCAAGGGCTAGCATGTTTTTCAGGGTAGTTTAAAAGAAAGCATCACTAACATGAATAGCACATACCAAGATAGGCATGAACAAGAAGATGCTAGCATTACATACAAGGTATGCTACTCTCAACCAAAGCATACATAACCAGCCATAAGCATTTTAGAGACTTGCATATTTCAGATTTAATCATTTATGTTACATGAGCAAGTTCCATATTGTGCCAGGGGTTATTCACTTGTCTTTTGCCACTTCTTACCAATCAATGCCAAGCCTAGATTCAAAGAACCATCAGAAACTTAAGAAAAGGTTTTGGTCATACACAGCCTAGTCCAAGTTCATGTCAAAGTGCAATGATAAGCAGTCTCAAACTAGATCAGTGTGACAAGCAAACCGACCTGGATCCTTCTCAATTTAGCACATAAGACACCACTTGTAAGCATTTTGATTAAGATTTAAATTTAAGCAAGGTGTCATAAAAGCTTAGGCATTAACTTAGCAAAGGCATACAACTAGCATATCCAGGTATGAAAAGATATCATAGCATTCAACATTACTACACATGCTAGGTAGCCAAATCAAATGCTGATCATAGTTTTTGATTTGCAAAGAATAAAATGACTTAGCTCACATTTAGTATTCAACAGACTCAAGAGAGCTTAGCCAACCATGATCAAGCAAGCATCCGTACAATCTAGCACAAGCAAATACTAATTCATCATTCCAAAAGAGCTCTAGTGCTAGTGAAGTGAAAATGCATATGATACAATGCAATGCATGATATGATACAAGATGCAAAAGAAACAAAGAGAAATAAAAGAAAGATATAAGCAAAAACTAAACTACAGAAGCTATTCCTTAGGAATAGCATACTATCTCTGACTAAAAGGGATAGCACACTCCAAGCTCACCTCTCAAGCGTGTAAAAGCGTCAAACTCTAGGGGCTTGGTAAAGATATCGGCCAACTAGTTTGCAGATACTACATGGATCAAGTCTATGTCCCCCTTCTCATAGTGATCTCTCAGAAAGTAAAACCTCACATCTATGTGTTTGGTTCTAGAGTGCAAGACTGGGTTCTTGGCTGCAGAAATAGCAGAAGTCGAGTCAATTAGAAGAGGGATTTTTCCAAACCTAAGGCCGAAATCACTAAGAGTGGCTTTTATCCATAAGAGCTGGGAGCAGCAGCTAGCAGCAGCTATGTACTCTGCTTCTGTGGTAGACAAGGATACACTAGTTTGCTTGCGGGAGGACCAAGAGACATGAAAGGTTCCTAAGAGTTGGCATGTGCCGAAGGTTGACTTGCGATCAATTCGGCAGCCAGCATGGTCAGCATCTGAGAACCCTCTAAGAGAAAGAGAGGAACCCGAGGAGTACCAAAGACCAAGCTCAGGAGTGAATTTTAGATGCCTGAAAATGCGCTTCACCGCTTGACGGTGAGAAGTCCTAGGAGAAGCCTGGTAGCACGCACAAAGGCAGACCACGAACTGAATGTCCGGCCTGGTCGCCGTCAGGTACAGAAGTGAGCCGTTCATCCCTCGAAATTCCTTTTGGTCCACCGCCTCCTCATCTTTATCAGCATCAAGCGTCGTGTTTGTACTCATAGGAGTCGTCATGGGCTTGGAGTCACCCATCTCAAACTTCTTGAGTATGTCTCTTGTATAATTGGTTTGATGGACGAAGGTACCCTCAAGGCCTTGCTTGATTTGCAGCCCGAGGAAGAACTAGAGCTCACCCATGAGACTCATCTCAAATTCTCTGCTCATCTGTTCAGCAAAACTAGACACCAAAGCGTGAGATGATCCACCAAAGATTAGGTCATCAACATATATCTGAACTATCAGGGTGTCACCGCCACGACTCAACAAAAACAAGGTCTTGTCTACTGAACCCATCACAAACCCATACTTGAGCAAGAAACACTTCAACCTAGCATACCAAGCTCTAGGAGCTTGCTTCAGACCATAAAGGGTTTTCCTCAACTTATACATCCGGTCTGGAAATCTAGCACTCTCAAAGCCAGGAGGTTGTCTCACATATACCTCCTCCTCTATGAACCCATTCAGAAAAGCAAACTTAACATCAATTTGCTGCAGTTTGAAGCCTTTAGAGGCCGCAAAGGCAAGCAAAATCCTAATGGCTTCCAGACGAGCTACAGGGGCAAAGGTCTCCTCATAATCTATCCCCTCCTTCTGACAGAAACCCTGGGCTACTAATCTAGCTTTGTTCCTCACAACTATCCTGTTCTCACCCTGTTTGTTCTTGAAAACCCACTTGGTACCTATAGGGCGACTGTTTGGTGGAGGCTCCACTAAATCCTAGACATGGTTTCTCTCAAAAATCTCCAACTCCTCATGCATGGCGTTCACCCAGTTAGGATCAGATAATGCATGTGACAAATGCTGGGGTTCAAAAGTAGCAACATATGCAGAGTGAGAGAAAAAGGCTAGAGAAGCAACCGTAGAGCGTGTAACACGCTGGTGAATGTCTCCAATCATCCTGTGTGGAGGGTGATCCCGCTGGACCTGCCGAGATGGAACAATCTCGGAAGTCACCTCCCCTGCGTCCTTAGTGGGGCCAACCTATGCTTGAGCTTGCTGTCGGGGGAGTGAAGAGGAAGCCGTGGGCAAGGGTCCTCCTTCATCATCAGAGCTCGTAGCAGAGGGGCAAGAGCTGCAGCTGGTGCAGTGGCTCCTGCATCACCAACATTATCTGCACCTTCCTCATCTTCAAAGATGGGGTTGCCTTCTTCATCATCACCTGAAAGCTCAAAGGCAGGGGTTGTGCAGGGCATAGTTTCATCAAAAGAAACCTCAAAAGTCTCAACAACTTGTTTGGCCTCAAAAATCCACACATGAAAAGCCCTAAAACTAGAAGCATATCCCAGAAAAATTCCAAACAAAAGCAGCTTCTCTCAGGGAAAGCTTAGCGGAGAGCGAAACTGAACCAACACCCAAAACTTTACCTTGACCATTGTCCCCGAATGTGATGTACTCCTTGGTGCTCACGGGGTTGAGGCTGGAGAACCACTTGCGGTGCCCTGTCATGTGCCTAGAGCAATCGGAGTCCATGATCCACACGTCCTCCATGCATCGATCCTGCACAGTTAAGTAAAGCGATGGTGAGCAAACGGACCGACACTGGGGTTAGTACCAAAACTGCTATACCAGTGCTGAGCCATCTGCTCAAAAGTGGGGTAGGTACAGTCAAACAAATCACCACGACTGGAGTAACCACGACCCTCAAAGCGTGGCCTCTCAAGCTCTCTCACAAACCCTCGGTCATGAGGTCCATAGCCGCGCTGAAAACGACCAGGAGCTCGACCGACAAAGTGTCTCTCACCACCAGGAGCACGAGCCTGAAAGCCGCCTCCTCTCTCACCACCAGCAAAGTGGTCTCTCATCTCACCGCAGTGGGGAGGATCTTGCCTACCACCCTGGTAGAACTGATCCTGGTTCCCCAAAGCTTCTCCTGCCTCTCAACCCGCTTCCTCCTGAAGCAAAGCTCCTCTAGGTGGCCATTCCCCTGGCAGAACTCACAGTGGTAGACAGGCCTCCTAGGAACTGGGTTAGGCTAGGACTTGGGCTTAAGTGGTGTGGCGTTGGGTGGCTCAGGCTGCTGGACTGGCTTCTTGCCCTTGGGCTTAAGCTCTTCCTCAACAATCTTGTTCAGCTTAGCCTTGTAAGGCTTGGGTGTCCAGTACTGCTTCTTTGGGGCAGCCTTGGGTGGTTCATGGTAAACCCCATCAACAGTCTCACCTGGCTGGGTAGGTGCAGTCTTAATCTTATTTAGGGCACTTTTCTCACCCGAGGTGCTGCACTCTCCAAAACCAAAACCACTTGTGTCACCCTCAGCTCTCTTGGTGCTCTCTATGATCATCTCTAACTGGGGTTGCCTCGCATATACCCAACTGAGCACCTCTCTCGACCTGCTGTTGTCATTTTGCAAAGACAACACTTCCTCTCTCAGATCCTCCAGAACTACAGTCTGGGCAGCTCAGGTATCACAATCTAGAGAGGGACACACAGCAGCTTTCTCCAACTTCCTAATGGTGGTATCCCTATCCACCAGCTGCATCCTAAGGGTTAGACAGTTATCACAAGTGTCAGTAGGTGCTGAAAGCACCTCAAAGTCAGCTCTCAACTGCTCTAACTCGCTTCTCAAAGTAGGACAGACCATACACGCACCCAAAAGCGCAGGTCTAGCCCTAAGCTCCTCAAGCTCCATGAGCTGCCCCTCAAACTTCCGTTTCAACACAACTAGCTCACTAGCTAAACGGGGGCAAGACTCACACTCGAGCTCTCCACTCAAAGCAGGTTCATCCAGTTTGGACTGGAGTTTGCCTAGCTCAGCCTTCAGCTCATCTATCTCCTCTACCCGCTTGGCATACCTATCTCTCTGGTCACCAAGCTCCGTCATAAAAGACTCACAGGTAGGGCACTCAAGCTCACTGGGTTGGGGTCTCACACTCCTCAACCTCTCATTCTCCTCTAAAGCCTCAACAAGTTGGGCTTTCAACTTCTGCAGCTTCTTAGCTACCTTCTCCAACATCTTGTCCTGGGCTTTCAGCTCTCGGCTATTCTGCTCTAGCATCTCCAGGATTTCGGCTTGCTCAGGAGTTACCTCATCATCGGAAGAAGAGTTGCTGCCGTCATCCTTGTTCTCCTTGTCCTCAAGTGCCATGGAGCAAAACGAGCTACTCTTGTCCTTGTTCTTGCGCCTGGACTTGGTGGAGACGAAGCACAAGCCAGCTGGACCTCCTTGATCGTTCCTCTTGTCCTTCCTGTACGTGATCTCCTCATCACTCGAGCTCGACGAGGACGAAGAGGAAGAAGATCCGCTGCTGCAGAACCCGATCTCAGTGAAGAAGGCCTTGTCCCGCTTCCGGTTGTCCTTCTAGTAGCTCTTGAAAGCCTTTCAGAAGTTCTTCTTGCCGAAGGGACGCTTGCCGAACCTGTGCTTCTGGAGCGGTGCTTGTCATAGCTCAGCTTGCCGGAGTGGTACTTGTCGGAGTTGCGGGAGTAGCTCTTGCCCTTCTTGTAGTAGTCGTTCTTGTTAGGGTACTCGGTGATGAAGTGGCCGACCTCTCCGCACTCGAAGCACTTGGGCCTCTCGCCCCCTCTTCTTGCTCATCCGGTTGTCATAGGCGCGCTGAAAGCGACTAGACACCAGACATAGCTCCTCATCCCCAAGCGACGCTAACTGCTCCTCTGTCACAGATATCAAAGCAGAAAACGAGAAGTTGTGCATAAGGGGGTTAGCAACAGACTCACTAGAGAGGGTAGCCAAGGCCAGACTCTTGGAACCTGTACAAGCGAGGGAATCCCTCATCTTGTAATCTACTTCTGTGGCCTTGAGCTTACTATAGAGCGCCTCTACTCCTATCGTATCATACTCTGCTGACTCAATGATTGAGTTTACCTTGATCTCCCATACTTTTCTATCCAAATCATATAGCAATTTGACAGTCTGCTGATGATCGGTGTATGGGAGCTCAGCGGGGGCAGAGTTGACATGCAACTTGTTAATGATCAACTGAAAGCGACCAAACAAGTCGTCTATTGACTCTCCCGGTTTCTGGACGAAATTTTCATATTCGCGCCGATAACTCTCCACAAGCCTAGCCTTAACCGTCGCAGTACCCTCATGGTGTGCTCTAAGCAGTGACCATATCTCACGCGCTGTCTTGAGGTGACTCACTCTCTCATAATCCATGGGACCAAGCCCGGAAAAGAGAAAGTTAACAGCCATGGCATTCGCCTCATGCTGAGCCACGATCTCAGGCGTAGTACGCTCCGCAGCTGGAAGCACCACAAAAGTCGTACTCTGAGTAGCATCCCATATATTCTGACTCTAGCTAACAAGGAACGCCTCCATCCTACCCTTCCAGTAGGGATAGCCATCGGAGCCAAGAACCGAAATCTTCCCAGAGTAAGTCAAAGTCGCTGCGGTTTCGTCACCGATTAAGGTATGGGAAACCTAACCGGCTCTGATACCACTTGTAGGACCGAGACGTGCGACTAGAGGGGGGTGAATAGGAGCACTTGAAAACTCAAACTCAAAGCCCCATCGCAGTGCGAAACGGAAACAACACCCACAACGAAGCTAGATACCGTCCACTGAGAGGATACGTATCTAGCTCACAACACTTACTTGGTACCGTCCACTGAACAGATACGTACCAAGCACCAAGCGAAAGCACACGCTCAAACGGCTAAGAAAAAGCGCAAAAGGAACCAACTCCGGAAAACTGCAGATTTCAGAGAGACAGGGCTGCAAAGAAAAAGCTTAAAACCCTAGAAGCAAAGCTCCAAACCACCCCAAAAAATTACCACACCTTCAACAACCCCAGAAAAATTCAGGCCAATTGGAGCAAGTTGTAACCACCGGACTGTCCGGTGGTTAACCACCGGACTGTCCGATGCTTACAGCCTGATACTCCAAAAAGATTCGGACCAAAACCCAATCAAACCAACTCCAAAAAAATTATGAAATTTTTACTGAAGGTGGAGAAGGGGCCAAGGAACAACTCTACAAAATTTTAGATCAATTGGACAAGAAATAAAAATCCTACTACCACCGGACCGTCCGATGGTTTGACCATCGGACCGTCTGATGGTTAAAAACGGACAAACCACCCTCAAGAGAAAAATACCAAAACCAGGTCAAAACACCTCCAAATGATCTGATATTTTTATGGGCTTTTTATGATTCACTGATAAAGAGCTCCACAGAATTTCAGTCAAAAATTCGAAGGTTTGGCTCCTAAACCAAACAAGGCTTGATGACGGACAGAACCACCTGGAAAACTGGACAGCAAAAAACCTCACACAACAGCAATCCGAAACTTGACCAACCCTTCTCCAGACTTCATAAAAATTAGCACAGCCTATCCTAGCCCCATTCCAAAGCTATTCCAAAAAGATCGATGGAAAAAGATAAGGGGATTAGCAGAAATTTCAGATCTCGTGAAGAGGTGAATATTTGGGCAAGAAAGGGGAAAGCTCAAGAACAACTTGCTCGTGGCAATCCTTTGGGATTGAGATGTTCTAAGACATAATCTCCACGTCCTTGCAAGTCCAAAACACAAGGAAAACAAAGGATCCAACCTTGGCCAAAGCAAACACCCAAAAAGACAAGGATTGAAGCCAAAAACCAAAGATAACAAAGGGAGGAGAAGCACACAAAGTTGCTGCACGAAACCACTTCGATTATGAGCCTCAAAAGAGGTCTTAGATCAGATTACAATGAAGGATTTCATCCCAAGCAACCACCCTCACCTTCCCTCTTAATTTGCAGGCTAGATCTCACCCTAACCGTCCTAAACTTAGAGCTCAAAGCTTGAGGACGAAAATTACCCTAAGGAAATGAAAACCTAGCTGCCAAGACTCCTTCTAATGACCAGCTCTTAGGCTATTTATACACCGGTTCAGTTTTGGCATTTTTACACATAGACCCCTAACACTAGAAACGCCTGGAGGGGCTAAAACAGAAAAGAACCTGAAATATTGGGGATGGATGACTACGATGAAGACTTGATCTTCTTAGCTTCCACGCAATCTTCGGATGTCCTCCACGTGGCCAGTAGTCCAATCCACCTTTGCACCCCCGGTTTTGAAGTCAGAAACCAGAAAACTTTAGGAAGTCTCCGGGGCCGGACTTGGCCCATCTTCTCTATCTTGGCGAGTCGTGGCCCAACTCTCCAAGCCTTGGGTAGCTTGGGTGGCGGTTTTGAGCCGAAGCCGCCAAAGCCTCCCTCGCACGCCTTCGCACCATGCACTCGGGTTGAAGCACCACGGTGGCACTCGGCTTCTCCAATCCATCGGAGTCGCCTCGCAGTCCATCGGAGGGCTTACACCACCGTTGCCGAACCGCCCCTCCATGTACCGAGCTCCCATGGCCGACCGACGCCGAGCATTGCCTTCGGTCCATTGGAGGACTTTTGCTTCAGTCCGTCGAGGTCTTCATCATTTACCTCCTATCCATCGGAGGGCCTCCAGTCCATCGGAGGGCTTTTGCTCATTGACAATCACTCATCACACCAAGAGAGCAATGAGGCCGGTCCATTGGCTCTCATTGAAGTCAAGGCAACCTCATCCAAAGAAAAGAAATCCATCACCAAGAAAATCATTGTGGTGGACAACAAAGAAGATGATGTACAAGAAGAAGATGATAGTGATGAAGAAGTTGCCTTGCTCGTCCAAAAGGTCACTAGAGCCTTGGGGTGACTTGACAAAAAAGACATCAAGTACTCCTCAAGCAAGAAGAAATTCTTTCCAACAAAGAAGAAGCTTGAAGAAATTGAGTGCTACAAGTGTGGCAAACTTGGCCATATTTCATATCAATACTGAGTTGCCACCAAGAAGAAGCAAGAAGAGAAGCACCACAAGCATGACTCAAGCGATGAGTCAAGTGCTGATGAGAAGAAAAACAAGAGAAAGGGCCCTAAGTCATTTAAGAAGAAATTCTTTAAGAAAAAGGGCAAAGCTTATATTGGGGAGTGGATGACCAATGAGGACACCTCAAGTGACTCATCCGACTCAAACAATAATGAAGATGAAGTGGTTGCCAGTCTCGCAATTGCTACTATCTCTACACCGACATCGGCTTCATCAACATCTACATCCACTCCACACCTATGGCTTACGACCAAGGGTGATAAGGTAAAGACCTTTGATGACTATTTCGATGATGATGATGATATGCCCTCCTATGATGAACTTGCTAGTCTGGTTGAAGAACAAAACAAGGTGATAAGCAAATTGAGTGCAAAGCTTGACAAAGCCAAAATTGAGAAGAAGAGTCTCATGAACAAGTGCAATGAGCTTGTTACAAGCTATGATCATGCCAAGGTTGATGAAATGGAGAAGAAAATCGCTAGCCTTGAAGAAGCTAACAAGAAGCTCACATCAAGCAACAAGCAACTTGAGATGATCAAAGAAACTCAAGACAAGGGGTACAGTATGATCAAGAAGTCTCATATTGAGCAAATTCAAGAAATGAAAGAGCTCAATGAGACACTTGATGAAGTGAACAAGTGTTATAGGGAGTTGGCAACCACACATGAAGAACTTTGTGAGAGAAACCGTATCTTGCAACTCCATAGTATTGAGCTTGACGAGGCTAGAAAGGAGCTAGAAGCAACACTTCAAGGAATCAACTCAATTCACAAGAGTGATGAATCTCCCAATGACATCAAGTCTTGTGAGAAGACATATGTGCCCAAGAGTGAGTATGAGAAGCTTGTGGTTGAATTTGAAAAGCTCAAGAATAAAATGAGTGAATCTCCCAATGTACTCAAAGAAGCCAAGTATTGCACTAAATGCAAGAAAAGGCCACAAGTGAGAAAGATGCAAGCTTTCTCATTAAACTCAAGGATAAAAATGATAAGCTTAAGCAAGAAGTAAAGAGTGTGCAATCCGGCTATGGTGCCTTGCTTAAGGACAATACCAAGTATCATGAGATATTATCTTACCAAGCCGTGAACTTTGAGAGAAATGGCCTTGGCTATCCCCCAATGAAGGATACATGCAAGCCTCCACCTTCAATCAAGATTGAGAAGCCCAAGTGTGTGGCGGAACCGCCCTGCTTAATCCAAACTAAGCACACCTACCACCTTTGGCTTGCAGTGCACTTAGGCCGAACTAAACCCGGTAGTCCGTCGAGAGTCCTTCGGCTCTCGATAACACCATTCCCAGAGGAACCGACATCAAACACATCCGACTCTCGATGGAGCCACAACAGTTACATCATCACACGCAGTTGAAATAGAGAGTAATAGACTTAATTTACAAACCAAATATATGTAATCAAATACATGTTCAAATATAGCGGAAGCGTTTGCAAAATATATATAGCGGAAGCGTTTTCAAAACATCTCGCAGCGAAATCATGATACTAAAGCAGTCTTCACGTAGAGACGAACGAGGCGTGTAGCACTGAGCCTTTTGGTACTACCACCTTCAACACAGTTGTCCAGATATCATCAGTACCTGTAATCCAAAAGTGGGGGCAAACCCTGAGTACTAATTACTCTGTAGGACTTAATGGACGGGGCTTACGGCTAACGCAAAGTATAGCTTACTAGTCAGGTAAGTCCTTAACCATTGATTCTTAACTATAACATGTTGCCATAGGATAGCAGGATTTGACAGCTGCTATCCCTTACCCTTAATTATCTAATCTCATAAGTAAAACTTGCATGAAAGTAAAGCATGAATAATTTCTTGCATAACTCTTATATAATATACACGAGTATCATCAAACATGTTGGGTTCAAAACACAAATATAAGCATAGATGTTTAAGTTGTTATGACGTTGCCCGGCAGTGATACTGGCATTCTCACACCTTGTGAGCATCAGTGATTCAAATCGATTTCTAATTCCCGGGAATAACTAAAAATGCCAGGTGATATATACTTACTAGCCATCGCGTTCCACACATATATCCTCCATCTCCACTTGTCCCATCCCAAGTTCGATTCAATCCTTCTGTAGTTCCCAGGTTGTGCCGCCTTAGGAGCGATACCTCGGCGTACCGGGTCAGCCCTCCCTTGACTACAAGCTCCTCAAGGTGTCACAGTAGGAATCTGTCTCTGTTCTTCGGATGGCACAAGTAAGACTTTCACCGGTCCATTATCCTGGATAAGCACTCTAGCAATGTTATGCCGATCCCAAGCGGACAGCGGACGGGTCTTATGTGAAACGGACGGAGTCCAATGCATAGTAACATAAATAGTAAATTACCATAAAATCCCCGCCCGGTCTCCATTTAAAACATATGCATATATAATAACTTCCATAATAGTAAGATTTATGTCATATTGTAAAGTCGCACCTACGAGACGAGTACAATCACTCGTGTCTACTAGTACCTAGCAATTCTGGGCACTCGTCTTACGAACTCTACGTATAGGTGCTAGGGCCAAGGCGGCCGGGAAGTCTAATGCAGATGTTTCCAATCAACTCCTAATGCAGATGCGTAATCATCAAACAAGACTATGTGAGCTGGGAGAAAATCATGGTCCTGCCTACCTTTGATTATTTTTTTTGAAAACCAACAAACTAATCTAAGTTAGTTTGCCGGGTTGTGAGGCTTTGCCCCAGGCAACCCCTTGGAACAGGGACGGATATAATCAGCGACCCTCCGTCTTCAGGTTGAGGAAATACCAACTCCTGGTGCAGGGGCTCTTTGTCTGGCTGTTCGATCAGCGGCTACTCTTGCGTTTGTCCTTCGTTCGTGGGATCTATATGCATGACATAGTGCAACTATGAGTGTAACGAATGCAAATGCATGCATGAGGTGCAAGTGAACATAATGCATAGTCAAGTAGCTTGTGATGAAATGACTTAAGTGTTCTCAGTTTAAACACATCCCATAATAAAAAACTTATCAACTTTACTAAGAAATCGTACAACTCATTGTTAAGAAATCGTACAAACCATCACTAAGAAATCGTACAACCCATCATCAAAAGCTAGTTCGACCTATTTTGCATGACATCACGAAGAGTCTAGCAGCAATTGACATGGAGTATCAAGCCACATACATATTCACATGGTATGCACTCAGGTTGTTGATATAGGTTTAACAATTGTTGATTTAACGTGCTCATACTAAGATCCTAATGTAATACCATTCTAAATGAACTCATACATCATGACAGAAAGCTTAACTTGGTACAGGTTATATGCATTTGATGGTATGCAGAAAGAATCTTTACAAACGCACAACAAAAAGGTCGCTTGTGGGTAAACATATAAACACCAAGCCGAAGCACATGCTCCCTTTATGAATAAAAATGCCCCAATGAGTTCTTGTAGTTAGACAACTCTAATTGATCCCAAACTTTTATCACATGCAGAAACATACTACATAATGCTACTGCCAAAATTTTAGCTACAAACAAGTTATAATTAATTTATTAAAATTCTAGCAAGTTATCAGCCCTATAGCTTCTCAGATTTTTCATAATTTATAGGAATGGTTTCTGCGCCTAACCTTTTTACAGCAAGCAGTTTATTGCATGAACAACATATACAAAAATCAGCAATCGCAAAATCCATAGTTTTATAGGACATCTATTTTCCATATAGCTATCTAAGTCTATTTTAAATGCACATCGAAACAGTGTTCACAGGCTTCACAAAAATACTTTTTGGAACCTATATATCATTAGCAAGGTACCAAATTTTCTATAGAATTAACTATGCACTCTAAAACCACTTTCTCATTTTATTTAGTTAAGCATGTGACATTTTGTCATTTTCAAATCACTATTCAAACTCAACATGCAAAGCCCCAAAAATCTAGTATAACCTTTGGAGCAAGTTTCATATGGTAAGTACTTCCTATGCATTTTTATTGCAAAAACTTAAGCCTAGGGGTAGATTAGTCACTTAACAACAAGGGCTACTGCAACAAAAATTCACACAGTGACTAACTATCACACTAAAGCCACCGTCCAAGTTTCAACATTTTAGGAGTTCATTTAGTCCATTTTTACCATTTATTTACCCACCACATGCATGCACTAGACCGAGGGCAAAACAGTCTTTTCACACATCCACATCATACCTATCCTGTAGATCTACTCAATTGGAGTACAATGCAACTGAGTTTGTCCATTTTAGATTTTTCTACAATTTTATATGATTTTCCAAAGTTCTCAGCCTAAAATAAACAAAATATAAAGGAAAACATTAGATCGAGGATCTATCCGTGATTATTCCGAAACTCCAGGGGCTAGCTCGAGAGATCCACACGATTCAATGCACAGTGCTCGGATCAAAACATGAAACGCTGAAACGCCGAGGGCCTAAACGCAAAAATGCCATCTTCTTCAACCTTCCGACGGGGAGAGAGAAGAGCGGCGGCGCGCCGGCCACTCGGGGCCCGGCGAGCTCACCGGCGGCGGTCGGGGAGAGGGAGTGGAGTGCGGGGAATCTCACCCAACTACCTGATTCGACGGAGGATGGCTATAACAGCGCGGCGACAAAGCTCTCGGGGGCTCGGAGTCCGGCGGTGGAATGCGGCCGGGTGGAGGGATGGCGGCGGCCTAGACCTAGGGTATCGGTGGAGGGGAGGACAAGGAAGAGCGGCGTGGTGGTGTGGAAGAGCGGCGATGGCCGAAACGGCGGGCGCGGTTCGAGCTCAAGCTCTCGGCAATGGCGGCGGCGGTGGGGAAAACAGAGGGAGTGAGGGGGCTCGGTGAGGACCGAGTAGGAGAGGGAGAGAGCGGAAGGAGGCGAGGCGAGTGAGAGGCCAGGTGGCGTTCGCTTCCTCTTGAAGGAAGCCCGGCGAGGGGCAAGGCCGGCCTCGGCCTTGGCCATGGCGCAGGCGGTGGACGCCGCTTGGAGGCGACGGGTAGGGAAAAAGGGAGGCGACCGGGGCGTAGACGCGGTCTATAGACCGGTGTGCATGACGGGTGGGACCAAGGAGAGAGAGAGGACGGCGCAGTGGACCGGGTGCGCGAAGACGCGGAGACGGTGGGGCCCACAACTGCCTCCCACCAGCGGGATTTGAATTGGCCTGACAAGTGGGGCCCGCATGTCATAGACTCAAAAAGAAAAAGAAAAACCAAAATTGGAAAAAGCCCGCTTGACCGCAGGAACCTTTGTTTGTATTTCTAGTTTTTGGATAGGTTAGAGGCCGAATTTTAAAATACTCCAATTGGATGAAATGTTCTAAATTTGTTTCTCTACATTTGTCCTACAATCTTGCATACCATGTTATATTTAAAAATATGATTTAAATTTGAATTTAAACTGCTGACCAATGTTTGACCAACAGAACCCATAAGTTTAGAAATTCTAAAAATCCATTTTCCATTCACATTCACTCAAAGAGCTTCTTAACAATGTTGTTTAGAATTTCATGATATACAACTTATTCAATTAGAGTTTTGCAAGATTATGTCTGTAGACCAAATAAAATTTGAAATTACTAAACAAGTCAAGTTTGGTCAGAATTCACATGCTGATAGAAAAAGCCCCAAAACTCTATGCAAACCCTACTGCATGTCAAAGCACCAATTATCAAAGTTGTTCACCATGAAATTGTCTACAAGTTTGGTATATTAAGTTTCTTCAAATTCACAACAAATTCAAAGTTACAGTGACAAAAGTAGAGGCCAATTCAGGAAAAACTGGATTTAATTGATCCAAATGACTTGATCTACTTATGCACTCAACATGAGATGTTCATGCGATGATGCAAATATGTCAAGGATGCAAATGTAATGCACTTGAGATGCCTGGAGCATCACAAGGTGGTGCACCAAGTGTATGACCGAAGGTCACTTCATGTTTGAGTGCAAAGCACCGCCCATGAAACTCAATAAGCAATTGAGGGCGTTTGCTTTTGACGCTCACTACTTGGTCAAGAGATTGTCAAATGGTCAAGTCAAAATCAAATTCCTAGGCAAGAAAGATGAGACAAGCCCCAAGAAGCTATGGGTGCCCAAGACACTCATTCCCAAGATTGCCGACCCCAATGAAAAATGGACACCTAAGCCAAAGTCCAAAGTTGCACCTATTCTGAGATGAGTGCCCAAGTCTCAAGCTTGATTTGCTTGTGTGTAGGCGAACTACAAGACCGGTGGATCACATTGGGTGATGGATAGTGGATGTACTCAACATATGACTGATGATTCCCGGATGTTCACCTCACTTAGTGGAAATGTGGAGGAGTTTGACAAGATCACATTTGGTGACAACTGCAAGGGCAAAGTTGAAGGGTTGGGTAAAATTGAAATATCAAGTCAATATTCAATCTCCAATGTGTTGCTAGTTGATTATTTGAATTTCAATCTCTTGTCGGTTGGACAATTATGTGATAGGTTTTCAATGCCTATTCAAGGCAAATGAAGTAATTGTGAGCAAGATTGATGGTGGTGAAGAAGTCTTCAAGGGTTTTTGGCACAACAATCTTTATCTTGTTGACTTCAACTCAAAGAAGGCCAATTTGCAAGCATGTTTGTTCTCCAAGAATTCAATGGGTTGGTTGTGACATAGAAGGCTTGCTCATGTTGGGTTGAGCACACTCAAGAACGTCATGAAGAAAGAATTGGTCCGAGGCTTAAAGGATAACACATTTGAGAAGGACAAATTGTGTAGTGTTTGTCAAGCCAGCAAACAAGTTGCAAACAATCATCCAAGCAAGACCTTTATGTCCACCTCAAGACCACTAGAGCTACTTCACATGGATCTCTTTGGTCCAACTACATATACAAGTATTGGTGGCAACAATTATGGTTTTGTGATTGTGGATGACTTCTCAAAATACACATAGGTTTATTTTCTTGAGGACAAAACCGAGGTGGCTCATGTCTTTAGCAAGTTTGCCAAGAGAGCTCAAAATGAATTCAACACTTCAATTATGAAGATTAGAAGTGACAATGGAAGAGAGTTTGACAACACCAACATTGAAGAGTATTGTGATAAGGTTGGGATCAAGCATGAGTTCTCCGCTACATACACTCCCCAACAAAATGGTGTAGTAGAGAGAAAGAATAGAACTCTTATCACTCTTGCAAGATCAATGCTTGATGAATATGGCACAAATGAGAAATTTTGGGCCAAAGCTATCAACACCGCATGCTATGCCTCCAACCGGTTATATCCTCAGCGCCTTTTTGACAAAACTCTATATGAATTGCTCAACGGGAGAAAACCCAATATCTCATATTTCTGGGTGTTTGGTTGCAAATGCTATATCTACAAGAAGCGCCAACACTTGGGTAAGTTCCAAAGGCGTTGTGATATTGGTTTCTTACTTGGTTACTCATCAAATTCCAAAGCATACTACATATTCAACAATGCCACCGGCATGGTTGAAGAGACGTATGATGTGGAATTTGATGAATCTAATGGCTCCCAAGGAGCACATGTTGATGTTGTGGATATAGATGAGGAACCACTTGTAGAGGCCATGAAGAATATGTCTATCGGTGACATCAAGCCTAAAGAGGATGATGATGAAGTGCAAATTGTTGATCAACCATCCTTCTCCTTGGCACCTCAAGATGGTAGTGAATAAGACAAAATACTTTCAAATGAAGATGTTCGTATACCTCAAGAGCAAGTTGATGAGCAAGCACAAGATGTGTGCACACCGGTTAGGACACCTCAAGTGGCACCTCAAAGAAGAAGTCAACTTACAAGTGGACACCCCAAGGAATTAATTATTGGTAGTCCAACAAGCGGAGTGACAACAAGATCTCGCAATACCGCCACATTTGTTCAAGCCTACTCCTTTGTCTCTACCATTTAGCCTACAACAATTGATGAAGCCTTGAGTGATCCGGATTGGGTGAATGCCATGCATGAAGAGCTCAACAATTTCACAAGAAATGAAGTTTAGACACTTGAAGCTAAACCAAAGGTTGCTAGAGTAATTGGAACAAAGTGGGTCTTTAGTAACAAGCAAGATGATGAAGGCAATATTGTGAGAAACAAGGCAAGGTTAGTAGCAAAGGGATACTCTCAAGTTGAAGGAATTGATTTTGGAGAGACCTTTGCACCGGTTGCAAGATTAGAGGCTATTCGGTTTCTATTGGCTTATGCCACTCATCATAACATGAAGTTATATCAAATGGATGTAAAGAGTGTCTTTCTAAATGGTTATATCAATGCGTTGGTCTATGTTGAACAACCACCCGGTTTTGACAACAATCCCAATCATGTGTATAGGTTGCCCAAAGCTCTCTATGGACTTAAGCACGCACCTCGAGCTTGGTATGAGAGGCTTAGAGACTTCCTCATTGAAAAAGGGTTCAAGATTGGCCGAGTTGACACCACCCTATTCACCAAGAAAATGGACAATGATCTCTTTGTTTGTCAATTATATGTTGATGATATCATCTTTTGGGTCGACGAATGAAGAGTTATGCAAGGAATTTGGCAATATGATGGCAAAGGAATTTGAGAAGTCAATGATCAGCAAGCTCACGTTCTTCCTTGGGTTTCAAATCAAGCAATTAAAAGAAGGGACTTTCATCTATCAAGAAAAATACAAAAGAGATCTACTCAAGAGATTCAAGATGGATGATTGCAAGCCAATTGAAACCCCAATGGCAACTAACGCAAAGCTCGAAGCCGATGAAAGTGGTATCAAGGTAGACCAAACTCTCTACCGCTCCATGATAGGTTCGCTTCTCTACCTATGTGCTTCTAGGCCGGATATCATGTTTAGTGTGTGCTTGTGTGCCCGGTTTCAAGCCGATCCAAGGGAGTCTCTTCTTACCGCGGTGAAGAGAATCCTAAGGTATCTCAAGTACACCCCTAGCATAGGCTTGTGGTACCCCAAGGGCGCTAGTTTTGAACTCTTGGGCTACTCGGATTCGGACTTTGCTGGATGTTGAGTTGAGCGTAAGAGTACCTCCAGGGGTTGCTACTTGCTAGGGCGCTCACTCGTTTCATGGTCGTCGAAGAAGCAAAACTATGTATCCTTGTCCACCGCGGAAGCGGAATATATAGCGGCCGGGTCCTCTTGTGCCCAACTTCTATATATGAAGCAAACGCTCTTGGATTATGGAGTTAAGCTTTCTAGGATCCCTCTCCTTTGTGACAACAAGAGCGCGGTTAAGCTTGCCAATAATTCGGTCCAACACTCTCGAACCAAGCACATAGATATCCGCCATCACTTTATAAGGGACCACATCGCAAAGGGAGACATCCTTTTACGAAATGAGGGGACTAAGGAGCAATTAGCGGACATCTTCACTAAGCCACTAGATGAGAGTAACTTTAGTAGGCTTCGAAATGAGCTCAATGTGTTAGATGCTAGAACGATCATGTAAGTTGCCTTGCCATATAATGTGCATCATTTAAGGGTAGTGCTTGCCTAACCGCTGTAAGATAGAGAGGAGCAAGGGTCTTGCATGAGTCGGTGGAACATAGTTTCACTCATGGCATGTTGAAAGGCTCCTCTTGAAGAAGCATGCGGGGGGAGTAAATGTGGCAAGTGTAGAGTTAAATTCTTGCAAGCATTGCATTTCTTGTCATATAGCTGTGCACGCATGTTTCAATTCCAATCCATGCTTGTTGTAGCTTGCACTTGCATTGCATACGGTAGTGTCACAAAGGAGCACTCTTGATGATATGGAGACTTGTTTCATATGAAAGCTTCTCAAGTCATGAAAAGAGAATAGAGCAAAGGTCTAGCGTTGTTCGTCACGCTTATTGAGTCAAATCCCTCCGGGACAGGAGTTAATCATCTCTAGTTCTCCTAGGATAGATTCATACATGTTTGGATCTTAAAATGCCAATTTTCTTGGATTTGGAGTTCATTTTTTTAATCAAAACTATAACTAAGGATGAGAAAATGCAACTATTTTTGAGTGGTTGAGGGGTAAGGGTTTCACCTTGGATTGTCCATACTTGTGTTTATTTGAATCTTCTAAGTTTTGGACAAGAAAAGGTGCTTTTCAGCGTTTTTCAGTGTCTATGCATTGCCCCCGGACTGTCCGGTGGGTGCACATTCCCCTTTTCATGAAATCAAACTTTCAGTCTTTACTGCCCGATGGGTACCGTCGGACTGTCCGACGGCTGACCATCGGACTGTCCGACGGGTGCCCTATATCGTTCTTTTCTTCTTTCACCTGCTCGGTCTATATCGTCCGGCGATATTTTCTTTGCCGTCCGGTGCCTCTTCGGTGGCAAAGTTGTCTCCTTCTTAAACATTTAATGCGTGGGGCCCACTCCTTTCTCCTCATTCGCCTTCACCCTAATGCCCTAGCCCGAGCCCCATCACCACCGACCAGCGCC
The DNA here is from genome assembly GCA_022530915.1 of Paspalum notatum. Taxonomy (NCBI): domain Eukaryota; kingdom Viridiplantae; phylum Streptophyta; class Magnoliopsida; order Poales; family Poaceae; genus Paspalum; species Paspalum notatum. Next base: position 21,140,371 of record CM039686.1, read on the forward strand.
GCCTCGCCGCCACCGCCCAGCGCCGCTTCTCACCGCTGCTCGCAGCCTAGCCTGCACCGCCGCCTAGGGCTGCCGCTCCGCTCCCCCGAGCCGCCGCCCGCCTCCGGCCCGCGCCAGCTCTCCCTCACCACTGAGCGCCGCCGCGCCTGCCCTAGCTTCCACCGGTTTTCGTCTTCCTCCCCCAAGTTCTACTAACCTCGATCTCGGTGAGCCTTCGATTCCCCTCTCATCTTGTGCTATCATGGCTCATTTTTTTGTGGTTGTATTACAATTCCTAGGATTCGTGGCATGAGTTTGCAAAAGGAAGGGCGCAACCAATGCATAATGCCGATGGACACGAGACTGAGGCTTTCCAAGCATATATAGCTCGTCACCGGTGGTGGATGCAACTGAGTATTGCAGCTTGATTAGTAGCTTGTTGTAGTTGATGAACACACAGATGGACATTGCTTCCGCAGTGAGGTACCTAAGCTGGTACATGGATGACCTAATTAAGAGAAGCACATAGCGGCGATCAAGCATCTGCTGAGGTATGTTGCTTGGATGATCGACTATGACTTAGTGTACTCAAGGAGTAATGCCGAGCCGCACCTCGTGGGCTATAGCAACAGTGACATGGCGGACAACATCAACGATAGGAATAGCATAAGTGGGATTATCTGGGAACTGGGATTATCTTCTACCTTGATGGCAACTAGTGGCTTGGCAACCATAGATGCAACAACTGGTGGCTTTGTCTTCATGAGAAGTAGAGTACATTGCTAGCCGCATGTCAGCGGGTGTTGCTCAGTCATCTGCTCGCCGACATCAAGGGCGCCAAACTATCTCGACCAACATTGAAGATGGACAATATGTCTGCCATCGCCCTTGGCAAGAATCTGGTTTTCCAAGATCACAATAAGCATATGGACGTGGGGCGGTGCACTTGCCGTTCACAAGAACCCAGGCGCAAAAGCTCGCCAACATTTTGATGAAGGCACTTGGAAGGTCCAAATTATAATGATGTTTGTGAACTGATCGGCGTCACCAAGCTTCTAAACTTTAGCTGCTAAACTTTAGCTAGTCTAGTAGTTTCTCCTCATTCATTTCTTTTCTGTTGAGAACCTGTGCATGAGACCATTGTGTTTATAAGAGAGAACAGGCTCAACACCAGTAGGCTCTGCATGAGACCAGTAGGGTCGTTTGGGCCGGGACGGAGAGACAGAATACCAGTAGGGTTTGTATGTTTATATATTAGAGAGAACTAACGACGATATGCAGATGGTGATACATAGAAGTACATACATAACGATTGCCCATAACGATAATCAGTGTCTGTGATGCGTGTGTCGTCATGTCGTCCCGAGCACCAACCGCACGGGATGGGATCGAGAAGGGAAATGAAGGAAAAGGCCAAGGGAGGGTCTAGCCCGCTAGCTAATGACAATAATTAAAAAGGCTAATCAACTTTAGCCCGTACCTGTACTATTGCCGATCGAGAGCTGACGAACCGGTGATGATGACGAGACGGCGATAATGCATGTGGCGTGGTCGCCTGCTATGCTGGTTGCCCGGCCCCTTAGCCCTTTGCATATGCCCCCACGTCCAGCCATTGCCGTTGCTGCTGAGTTTGTTGTCGCATCAGATTATTGTACTTGATCGCCTCTTCCCCGCACCACAAGCGACCTGCTTTATTTCCTTAAAATCTTCTCCAACCCACCACCTGCATCCATTAGCCCACGGGGGTCTCGCCTTGCTCCCTTGCTGCTGCTAGCTGCCTCGCGCCCTCACCTTACCTTGCTTCAACCCCACTTTATCACATTAGTGCCGCTCTCTCACACTAGTGGTCTATAGTTTCTCTCTCTCTCTCTCTCTCTCTCTCTCTCTCTCTCTCTACTACATATATTCTAGTACTAGTATATATAGTTTCTCTCTCTCTCTCTCTTGCAGAGGCACAATAATCTATTTGCATTGCCTTTTATCTTTTTAGTTACTACTGTATTAGCAGAGAGTTTAATTTCTTCAGCTCCACTTTAATAAGATTGCAGCTGTTATCTCTCTAGCTTAAGACTCAAGCATCGAACTGCCTGCTGTCCCCTGATGAGCTGCTGAGATAGCGAGCCAACCATCGTCGCTTTTATATCGCTGGCCAGGCCCGTCTCATCATCATTGTTGCCATCACCTGCCGCTAGCTGCCTGCCCTGGCGCCGGCTGCTGCCTGCTGCTAGCTCTTCGCGCGCGCCTGCAGTAGTAGTAGTCTTCAAGAAACTGATCCATCCCAGCAGCGCACAACGGTCGTGCCGGCGGCACGTAGTACGGTGCAGCTAGCTCATAAGCGCGACCTGTGCGCAGGCGCAGCCGCTGGCCGCCCCGGCCGGCATCCGGCACTGCAGCTAGTTGTCGTCACGGTGTCCTCCCGGCGGACCCATGGGGCACGAGGCGGCGGCGGCGGCGGCGAGGCCCAAGCTGCGGAGGGGGCTGTGGTCGCCGGAGGAGGACGAGAAGCTCTACAACCACATCATCCGATACGGCGTCGGATGCTGGAGCTCAGTCCCAAAGCTCGCAGGTAGGAGTGTACTTCATTTCCACCAGCTAATTAATTGACGACTGACTGGCATTATTCAGATGCATGATTATTCCTCTCTTGAGCAAATGCTTAATTTGCTTGTGGCATTGCATTGCATTGCATTGCATTGTGCCATGTTTTTGTGTCGCAGGCTTGGAGAGATGCGGCAAGAGCTGCAGGCTGAGATGGATCAACTACCTCAGGCCTGACCTCAAGAGGGGCAGCTTCTCCCAGCAGGAGGAGGACCTCATCATCAGCCTCCACAAGATCCTGGGCAACAGGTACACTACTACTAATTTACTCACTAACATATAATTCACTCCAGTAATTAACTAACAACACATGTCACATTTTGACGCATGCATGTAGATTGTAGAATTAGCTTCCTTCTTCTACTTAACAAGCACTTAGCACAGCCGCACCTGCTAATTCTAGTGGTGCGGAGCACTACGATCAACCAGCACTCTCGAAAAGCGCTCAATCTTGCTCTGAATTTCTAAAGGAATTTCCACAATACATAATTAAGCACACATGCATGCGATCAGGTGGTCCCAGATCGCGTCGCAGCTGCCCGGCCGGACGGACAACGAGATCAAGAACTTCTGGAACTCGTGCATCAAGAAGAAGCTCCGGCAGCGGGGCATCGACCCCGCCACCCACAAGCCGCTCAACGACGACGACGTCGCCGCTAACAACGCCGAGGCGCCCAAGGACGACTGCGGCGAGCAGCAGATCCCGGCAGCCGACGACCACTGCTTCGCCATAGGCAGCGGCGGCACCAGCAGCGACCCTCTCGCGCCACACTCCCCGACGGTCAGCTTCGACCCACTGTCCGTGACCAACGTCCCGGCAATGCAGAGCTCATACGGCGCCGGCACGCACTCCTTCCGGTCCGACAACCTCTGCGACTACGGCGGCGTGGACGTGGTCTCCGACGCCGCAACGTACAGCGCCTACATGGGCGGCGGCGACAGCTCCAGCAACAGCAACGGCACCTGGACCTGTAGCAATGTGGTCGTCGGCGGCGACCCGATGCCGCCGCACATGGACATGTTCGCCCGTGACGCCGAGGCCGCGTACCAGTTCGACCCGGCCAAGTACAGCCCATGGCAGCAGCAGCACGGGGCGGCGAGGCTCCATGACAACGTCACCGGCGCTGCGGGCTTCCCGGCGATCCGGTCCATGTCGCGGGACATGCCGGATTCCTGCTTCGACCTCGCCCGCAGCGCGCTGGAGGACGAGTTCAGCGTCGACTTCCTCTGACTCTGACGCCGATCGAGACGTTGATGTCCATCATCCGTCGCTCGAGACGACAGGAACACAACAGATACACACACTTGATTCACTACTATTACGACTACCTCAGAAGATCACCCAACAAAAGACACTCCTAAAGAATCATGTTTGGCATGTTCGTTGCATTTTTTTTCCTTTTCCATCTGGTCCTCCCTACCTATTTGGATATTATTAATTAACTGGCACGTTGGTATACTGTGTCCATAATAAGGGTTATTCTATATATATATATATATATATATATATATATATACACTGTATACCTCAATTCATGGGAACCATATTTGTATGGAAAATTGATTAATAGCTACAGCCGATCCAGTATATACACATATAGTTTTGGATGAACAACTAACCAGGGGTACCTACGTCGTGATCAATTGATCGATTCTTGTAGCTAGAGGCAGTCTCCGATCCCATACATATATACTATGGACATACTACGTACACGCTATAGTGTATCTATTTGGTTTCGTAAATATTGGTAATGTTCCCAATAAACTTATATTCAATCTTATAATAATCTGGATTAGGACAAAAGATAGATAAGCAATTATTTTGAAATGGAGGTACTAGTTCGTTACAAGGCATCCTATATATAGAGAGATAGATAGATAGATAGATAGATAGACAGCACTAAGATCATATCTCAACATGCAAGCTATCCACATCATTATCCACTAAGCAGCCATGTCATCATCCATTCGGAGACTCTATTAATGTCTTTCGCCGATCTTCTATGACTAATGTCATCCATGTATGCAATTATTTGTCCTTTCGATCACTTCGCTATAAAATTCCCGCAACATATAAACACGATGATCAATCATTTAAAAGTCAAACACTCTCAACTAAGATGAATAAGTTATAAAGTATAATATGTTTAAAAAATAGTACATTAAAAAATAACGTGTTTAAAAAATGTTATCATACCATATGATTAATCATTTAAAAGTCAATCTCTTTAAACCAAGATGAATAAGTTTTATATGATGTGTCCTATCGGAGACTCCAACAACTAAACTTCTGATTTCTGCTTACAAGTTGGTTGATCATTTCTGATTAAGGTGAGTTCTACTTTCCACATATTATTTTTTTTCTATTAGCCTAAGTTTCCTACTAATAAGGATTTTCAAATACCTGTTTAAGTCACTCTCCTCTTCGGTTTACTAAACAACTATATATCTTTTTTTCTCACACACATATATACACAGATCAGCCCATCATACTTTTTAGTCATTGCAATTCATTTAGTAGTAAGTTGAAGTTACTCTCTACATCTCACATTCATTCGTGTATTAATGTCGCTACACTTTCTAAATGTAAGACTTCGATTCTATGAAGCCACTTGCCTTTCTTACACAAATAATTATGTAATTTCCCCTATGCAGGAAAGCAAGAGATAAAAGGACATGTAAAGAGTCCTCTTTATAGTTGTTTAATTCACGTATTGTTAGAAAGCGCACCCAAAGGTAACAAGTTGTCATCACTAGAGATGTGTTGCTCATGCCATAATGAAATATCCACTCCACAAATCTTTTTAGTAGTTTTAATTGCATAGGTTTATTAAAATTATTGTTAGAGGCTGAGTAGTGATAGACCTATGACAGTTCTATTGTTCTATTTTCTCTACAAATGAACATTTGAATCAATACTATTTATTTTTTTAAAAATATTAAAATCACTCTTTAAGTCCTGCAGCAACGCGTAGGAAAATCACCTAGTTATATATAGAAAGTTCGATCCCAATCCAATAAGGTATGTACAGTTACTAGACTTTGAAACAAGTGAAGAAGAATAAGGATTCATCTATGGTTCTCTTTTAAATCATATAAGAATGTTTTGTTGTCTCTATATATATATTTCTATAGAAGATTCCTATATGTAACTCAGTTGTCTGTTGAAGACGTCATCCTCTTTCTCCCCCCTTCGTTTGGTTTCACCCTTAGGCTTGCAGTAGCTTTGGTTGTTTTAGTTGGCGCTTGCATGTAGCTGTAGTTTGGTATCTTGTTAATACAAAGATGTGGTTTGTACGTTCGACAAAAATAAATGTTTGCTGTGCCCTTCGATATGTTGTTTGGGTTCATCTAAGCCCTAAATCTGAATGTTTTAATGTATGTATATATATTCTAAGGGGGATTCTAATATGTTACACAATTACTTTGTTTCTCGCACAAATCAATTTTTTTGCCCTTCTATATTTTGTTTTGGTTCATATCCTTGGATCTCATCTCCATTTCTCCCCTCCTCGGCGGATGCCTACACACAACAATGGCTGGGAATCGAACAACTTCACCCCACACAGTGGCACCGGTGCTCCCACCTCTGGCCTTTTCCACTGGGAGGTGTAAGGAAAATTGGGCCCTAAGCCTTGTGCTTAGTTCCCTAATGTGATTTTGGTGGTTGAGGTGACAACACGTACCATTTAGAAATAATGTGCGTGCAAGTGTTTTTGGTTAAGTCCTAGGGTGCAAGAGGTGAACTTGGTGTGTAAACACCTCAAAAGGACATAAAGAGCACAAGAGAAGATCCAAGACTCCATCCAGTCGAAAGCTTATGCCCTGACTCAGTGGTTCTGCTGACCGATCAGTGAGCCAATTTTTTGGCGCATCAGAAGGTCCAGAGAAACCCAATCAAGAGGTTCGAAGAGAAGAAGATGGCCAAGATTGCAGATTCAAGACCCAGTGCGATTTACACGCATCGGACAGTCCCGTGGTCTCACCACCGGACGGTCCGGTGGTTACACTGGACGTTCTAGGCCGAAGACGAAGAAAGGACCGCGTCCCAGTGCTTCAATGCACCGGACGGTCCGGTGGTCACATCACCGGACCGTCCGGTGATACACCGGATGTTCTGGACCGAGGCTACTACAACGTGAAGACCCAAATGACAACATGCACCAGATGGCTCGGTGGTGCTACCACCGGATGGTTTGGTGGTTCCAACGTCAGATTCCAAGTCCAAAGGTCAACTTAATGGCTAGCCAAATGCATGCACTGGACGGTCCGGTGGTCGCGCAGAAAAAAGGAAGGAAGCTCCAAACGGCTAGTTTTGAGACTTAGGCTATAAATACCCCTTTGCCCGGCCTCCAGATTGTGGTTGGAGACTCCTGAGCTAACACAAGTGTTGAGGCACTATATTGATCCATCCTGAAGGTTGGACCTTTGCCTAAGAGGGGGAGGGGTGAATTAGAAATTCTAAAAACAAGGCTCACTAAAAACTACAACTACTAAGCAAAACCTATGCAAGTAAATCTAGCTAAGTGCACTAAGATTTTGCTAAGTGTTGTTACTTCTATCATGGCCAAGTCTTGCAACCTAGTTCCACCTAGAAACTAACCTATCAAGCTAGTCTAGGAAAGTAAGCACACAATTGCAAGAATGTAAATGTGGAAGCTAAGGAGATGAGATAGAGAATGCAAACTCCCGTAGACGATGACGATGATGGCTCACGATGAAGACATGGCGATGTTTTTCCCGAGGTTCGGGGAGACTCGCGGTCTCTACCCCCCATGTCCTCGTTGGCGCTCCACTAAGGGCTTTGCTCACACGTGGTCCTCAAAGGAACACGGCCTCGCCCACTCAAGGGTGGAGGATGGCAAAGTGACTTCCGCTGAAGTCAAGCAACCCCGGTCGGGTCTCCGGATATCCTCCGTACACACCCACCCGAACCTATCTCTCGCGTGGTCCTCCCATACCACGGCCTCGCCTACACAAGGGTAGAGGATGGATAGGTCGTTGGGGTCTTCCGAGTCCTTCTCGCGGAGCTACCCCGCCGTCTCCACTATGGGAAGCTTCGGCCAACTAGCCGAGGGCCTTCCTCCCTCTCACAAGATGGTGGCGGCCACTCCACACTCTGGAGGGTCTCGCAAGACTTACAGCTGCACTTGATACAAGGTCATGCACGCAGACACGGATACTAGACAAATTGGCCTAAGCCAAGATGCTAACAAGCTCTCGCTATGCCGGGATGTGTCTATTTGCTCATATGGTGGTTAGGCTCACAAATGTGGTTGCTACACTTCAAATGGGCATGAAAATGTGTCTCAACACTTGTGCTAGGCTCAGGGTGCTCCAACCACGTTGGGGAGGCCGGCCAAGGGGGTATATATAAGCCTCACCTCAAAACTAGCCGTTAGAGGCATTTTCCACTTTTCTGCATACCCACCGGACAGTCCGGTGGTGCGTGTACTTTGCCCCTTCTTCGAGTCGACCGTTGCTCTGACAATATGACTGTTGGAGCCACCGGACTGTCCGGTGGCACCACCGGACTGTCCGACGGTGAGCCACCGGACTGTCCGGTGCGTTGTAGTGCCGGGTCTTCAACTTGGATTGTCCTCGGTCTATAACGTCCGGCGGTAGGTTTTGCGCCGCACTTCGCCTCTTCCTTCTCAGTCTATATCGTCCGGTGGTGAGCCACCGGACTGTCCGGTGCATGAAATTTTGCACCGGTTCTTCAGCTTTTGGCTTGACTCCTTGTAGGCATCGGACTGTCCGGTGCTGCACCACCGGACTGTCCGGTGCATGCTTTTTCTTCTGATTTTGAGCCAAAAAATCGGCCCGCTGACCGATCAATGGGACTGCCGAGTCAGGACCTTCGCTTGCAACTTGATGGCACCTTGGGTCTTTTCTTGTGTCTTTTAGATCCTCCTTTGAGGTGTTTGTACCCCAAGTCCACCATTTACACCCTGGGACTTTAGACAAAAACACTTGTACACAGATATTAGTTCCATATCACGTGTTGTCAATTCAACCACCAAAACTACATATGGGAACTAAGCACAAGGCTTAGGGCCCATTTTTCTTACAATCTCCCCCTTTTTGGTGATTGATGACAACACGCCCAAGCAAGCAACAAAAGATACAAAATGAAGAACACAACCATGCTACTTGCTAGGATGCAATGCAAATGCAAGATCAAAGATGCTAATTGAAATATGCAATAATATCAATTGTCATTTTATTCCTCTAAAGATTGGAAGAATTTGCTCATGTTTTGCCCTCGCCATGATCTTGTCCCCTCTTGTGGTCAATGGACATAAGGCTCCCACTTACTCCAATGCCACTTCCCTCTTATTGTTGGACCATTGCCTTGATCTTGATCTTCATTTCTCCCCCATTGTTCTTGATCATGCGGCAACCCCCTTTGGTCCTCTTTGATCTTCCCTTCCTAGTTCATGTTTAACTCCTTGCAATCTTGCTTGGGTCCACAATTTCTCCCCCTTTGGAATCAAACACCGAAAAGAAAGTCCCACACACTATGATCCTTAAGATATGGAAGTTAAATGGATCACAATTCATGAGACTCGCATAACATAGGCTAAACTCCCCCTAAATGTGTGCATACATAAGATGGTAGACAAACCAAATGCACATTTAGTCATTTGAGACAAAGGGAAGCTTAAACTATATTATGCCTGGAAGTAGCTCTAAATATTTGAAATGTATACCGATGAAGGTGTTACCAAGTTGAAGCCCATTTTCCTTAACTTCATGCGTACCTCCGGGGACATGGTTGAGACTACACATATGATAAACTTGAAAACATTGTAAGTCTCAAAGTAACAAACCATAGAATGGACTCCCCCTAAATATGCGCAAACAAGATTTGAATTGCTTGTGAGAGCCATGCACTAGACGTTAAGTCCATTGGAGGAGCTCACCCTATGATTTGGACCTAAACTAAGAAACCATGTAGGTTGCTCATGGGTTAGTCATGAGACACAAGCAACCTACCATAAGATAGCCAAGGCATGCATTACTTGAATTTAAATATGCTCATGCAAACCTAGGCAAGAAAGGTAACTAGATGCTAAAGGAAATACTAAAAGAAAACAAGCCTAATTACCAACACAAGGAGGACTTGGGTATAAGATGAATTTCTTCACTTGGCTTTGTAACTTGAAACCTTATATCCAATTTAGCCAAGTCTCCAAGTCCTCTCTAGCCCTTGTGGCTCTACGGTGCCTTGGGAGTGACGGCTTTCTTTTGTTTTTCCTCTCTTTTGATAGCCTCCTCTCTTCTTTTTAACTTACACATGTAGGACTTGTGGCCTTCTTTGTTGCAAAAGAAGCACACCACGGTTTGACTCTCCTTAAGCTTCTTCACCACCTTTGAGCGGTTATCTTGAGAAGGTTGGGCTTGCTCCCTTTGACCTTGTAGCCTTGCCACATCCTTCATGAGCCGATTTACCTCTTGCTTAAGTACCTCATTTTCCTCCTCCCTACAAGTTTCTTTATACCAACTAACAAATGGCTTGCAAGGGGGTGAGTGAGGTTTAGCATTTAAATCAAAGCAAGAGGTAGAAGCATCCTTTTTGGATTTTTCAAAAGAGAGTGTGGATGCATCACTTGAAATAGCTTTTAATTCAAGAGCCTTAAGTTTCTTTGTTAGCTCATCATTATGGTCGAGGACCATATCAAACTTGAGCACCAATTCTTCATAATTGTTTGATAAGCTAGCCAATTGAGCTTTAAGAGTCTTGTTTTCGCAAATTAATCTAGCTACTTGTTGTTCAAGACCATTAGGAAGAGGGCACCATCATTACTTACATCGCTTTCATTTTCACCTTGGGCCATAAGGCATTTGTGCGATGTAGAGGATGATTTGCGTGAAGTAGACTTGTGGGAGTGCTTCTTATGATGATCTTCATCGCTTGACACATCTACCCACATACCAATGCTCATAAGCGCCTTGTGCCTATCTCTTTGTTCTTTTTCCTTCTTGGATGGAGATGTGTCTTGGCCAATCCCTTGGTATTGCTCAAATGCAATGATCTTGCCAAGAACCTTGGTAGGCGTCAAGGTGCTCATATCTTATTGGAGAAGATAGATGGTGATGCTTGCGTATTTGTCTTTTGGAAGCACTTCGACGATCTTCCTTGCAACATCGGCATCACTTAGCTTGGTTTCGCCTATTGAATTGAACTCATTGACAATAAAATTTAGGCGTGAGTACATGTCATTACCAATTCATTAGGAAGCATAATAAAGGAATTTAAAGCACGCTTAACCAAGCCAAGCTTTTGCTACTTGACGTCACTTGTGCCGCCATAGAGTGCTTGAAGCGATTCCCAAATCTCATGAGCGCTTGAGAGGCTACATACTCTACTAAATACATCAATGCTCAAAGACCCGAACAAAATATCACGACCAATGGCATTGAATAGTATTTCTTTTTCATCGGCTTTTGTCGGTTTTGCCGGCCGAGAGAGGGGTTTCGTTCCTTCCTTCGTCACTCTCCAAACATCCAACCCTACGGCCTCTAGATAACTAGCCATTCTAACACGCCAATAGGGGTAGTTCGTGCCGTCAAAGTGAGGAGCGCTACCGGTACTCATCCTCCCACTCTAAGACGTCTCTAGTACTCAATCCGGCGGTGAAGCCAAAAGTCCAAATATGAGTTGTGAGCTCTTATGACAATAAAATGGACTAGACTGAGCGGCCCGGCTCTGATACCAATTGAAGGTTGGACCGACGCCTAAGAGGGGAGTGAATTAGGAATTCTAAAAATAAGGCTCACTAAAAACTACAACTACTAAGCAAAACCTATGCAAGTAAATCTAGCTAAGTGCACTAAGGTTTTGCTAAGTGTTGTTACTTCTATCATGGCCAAGTCTTGCAACCTAGTTCCACCTAGAAACTAACCTATCAAGCTAGTCTAGGAAAGTAAACACACAATTGCAAGAATGTAAATGCGGAAGCTAAGGAGATGAGATAGAGAATGCAAACTCCCGTGGACGATGACGATGATGGCACACGATGAGGACACGACGATGTTTTTCCCGAGGTTCGGGGAGACTCGCGGTCTCTACCCCCTACGTCCTCGTTGGCGCTCCACTAAGGGCTTTGCTCACGCGTGGTCCTCAAAGGAACACAGCCTCGCCCACTCAATTGTGGAGGATGGCAAAGTGACTTCCGCTGAAGTCAAGCAACCCCGGTCGGGTCTCCTGATATCCTCGGTACACACCCACCCGAACCTATCTCTCGCGTGGTCCTCCCATACCACGGCCTCGCCTACGCAAGGGTAGAGGATGGATAGGTCGTTGGGGTCTTTCGAGTCCTTCTCGCGGAGCTACCCCACCGTCTCCACTATGGGAAGCTTCGGCCAACTAGCCGAGGGCCTTCCTCCCTCTCACAAGATGGTGGCGGCCACTCCGCACTCCAGAGGTCTCGCAAGACTTACAGCCACACTTCATACATGGTCGTGCACGCAGGCACGGATACTAGACAAATAGGCCTAAGCCAAGATGCTAACAAGCTCTCGCTATGCCGGGATGTGTCTATTTGCTCATATGGTGGTTAGGCTCACAAATATGGTTGCTACACTTCAAATGGGCATGGAAATGTGTCTCAACACTTGTGCTAGGCTCAGGGTGCTCCAACCACACTGGGGAGGCTAGCCAAGGGGGTATATATAGGCATCACTTGAAAACTAGCCGTTAGAGGCATTTTCCACTTTTATGCGTACCCACTGGACAGTCCGGTGGTACATCACCGGACTGTCCGGTGCGTGTACTTTGCCCCTTCTTCGAGTCGACCGTTGCTCTGAAAATGTGACCGTTGGAGCCACCGGACTGTCCGGTGGCACCACCGGACTGTCCGACGGTGAGCCACCGGACTGTTCGGTGCGTTGTAGTGCCGGGTCTTCAACTTGGATTGTCCTCGGTCTATAACGTCCGGTGGTGAGCCACCGGACTGTCCGGCGGTATGTTTTGCGCCAGACTTCGCCCCTTCCTTCTTAGTCTATATCGTCCGGTGGTGAGCCACCGAACTGTCCGGTGCATGGAATTTTGCACCGGTTCTTCAGCTTTTGGCTTGACTTCTTGTAGGCACCGGACTGTCCGGTGCTGCACCACCGGACTGTCCGGTGCATGCTTTTTCTTCTGTTTTTGAGCCAAAAAATTGTCCCGCTGACAGTCAGGATCTTCGCTTGCAACTTGATGGCGGTTTGGGTCTTTTCTTGTGTCTTTTAGATCCTCCTTTGAGGTGTTTGTACTCCAAGTCCACCATTTACACCCTGGAACTTTAGACAAAAACACTTGTACACAGATACTAGTCCCATGGGACGTGTTGTCAATTCAACCACCAAAACTACATATGGGAACTAAGCACAAGGCTTAGGGCCCATTTTTCTTACACATCCATAGAGCCATCTAAACACATTTGAGAGCCCAACCACCATTAGAGCATAGGAAACACATCCTGACATAGCTAGAGCTTGTAAAGCATCTTTGCTTAGGCCTATTTGTCTTTTATACGTGTCTGCTTGCACGTCATTGGTGTACAAGTGTGGCTATAAGTCTTGCGAGACCCTCTGGAGCGTGGAGTGGCTGCCACCTTGCTTGTGAGAGGGAGGAAGGCCCTCGGCACGTTGGCCAAAAACTTCCCATAATAGAGACGATAGGGTAGCTCCGCGAGAAGGACTCGGAAGACCCTAACAGCCCCGACAATCCTTTACCCTTGCATGGGCGAGGCCGTAGTCTCAGACTATGCGTGAGAAGGGCTCATGTGAATCCGGAGACCCGACTGGGGTTGCTTGATCTCCGTGGAGGTCACTTTGCCATCCTCCACCCTTGCTTGGGCGAGGTCATATTCCTTTGAGGACTACGCGAGAGCAAAGCCCTGAGGGGATGCCAAACGAGGAGTAGAGGGTAGAGACAGATTGGTCTCCCCGAACCTTAGGACAAAATCTCCGTGTCTCTATCGTGTGCCATGGCCGACATCATAATCGGGAGTTTGCATATCTCTACCCATCTCTTTGCCTTTCGCATTTACATTCTTGCAATTGTGTGATTACATTCCTAAAGTAGCTTGATAGGTTAGTTTCTAGGTGGAACTAGGTTGCAAGGCCACAATAGAGTTAGCAACACTTAGCAAAACTGTAGTGCACATAGTTGTTTTATCTTAGATAGGTTTGCTCAGTAGTTGTAGTTTTTAGAGAGCCTTAGTTTTAAAAGTTCTAATTCATCCCCCCTCTTAGAAGTCGGTCCAACCTTCAGGAGGGAAGGGGTGGCTCAGCGAGCCTAGATGCCATCCTCGCCATTGTTGTGTTGCAGTGCGTCCTTGTGTTCAACACCATTGGTGCTCCTCATCTCTTTCTACAACTTGGAGGGCCACTGGGAGACGACCTTGGGTAGCATTGCATCCGGGAAGAAAGCCATGTATGTACAATGCCAACTGCATATTTAAAACATAATGTCGTCCCAATTAGCACTAGGGCTAGATAACAAGCTAGCATAGTTCGGTCAGGCTTGTTAGGATAAAGAGCTAGCTTGACTCATTACATACTAGCGAGCCAAAAGTCTAGCTCATTTTGGGTCATTTGCTAGCTTGAGCTAGCTCCTTTTGGCACATGAGCGAAGAGATTCGTCATGCTCCACATCTTCTTCTCCATGATGGAGTAGGGCATGGGCTATATATATAACTATTGGAACCATGGTAGGACATAAGGAGGCAATGCACGACAGGCTTGCCGCTTGCACTTGCACAAGTGGTGGTGCACCAACGAATGGGCTGTATTATGCCACTTGTGCAAGATGCTAGAGGCAGAGGCTTTGCTGCCTTGGACAGAAGAACCTCTATTGTTGACAACCTCTTCCTCCAACAGACCTCCTTCTATGGCCATTCTATTACCAAAGGAATTAGAGCAACCCAAAACTACAAGCCCTAAACCCAATAACCCAAAAAAGGCGGAGTGGTGTATGACATTGTGCTAGTAGGAGGAAGAAGGTGGGGGGAGGAGGGGGGGTAGGCCCAACATGTCAATCGTAGGTGACTGAATGAGTTGTAGTTGGCAATGTGACATATAACATCTATGGGCTACACAAGAATGTGTGCCCATGAAGGCTGGTGGCTATGTGAGAGTGGCGGCGTGCCCACATCTGTGATCTACATGGTGCAAGTCACTACCTAGGGCTACTTCAAGACCGGAACTTGCTACTTGTGTTGGTGAGGCAGCATATTAGGATGTTGTGGGCCAAATTGTGTTGTTAATTAGGGATAGGTTTTACTTCACAACTATAGCTATCTCTCCATGTTGTTTGGTGGCTCAAAACTTGGCTCTCAAGTCGGAGCCGTATACTTAACTAGCTAGACATTTAGCTCATCTCGCTAACAAATCTAAGCGAGTCTAGTCAAGTTGGACAAGAGCTAGGCAAACCAATGAGCCATACTTTTTTATCAGGCCTGATAACTAGCACAAGTTTGTGTGGTGGGGAGCTTTTGACCTTTTGTAGTAAATGATAAAAGGTGAAATAGGAGGTGACCCTACTTTCGGTGTCGATCCGATCGATACCCTAGCTCCAATGGACTCTCTGGTGCTAGAGTGGATGGGGTCAGAGGATCGGTATTCAACATTCTTTGTAGATATTGGTATTATTAGGGCATAAGCTTTCTAGTAGTCAAGGGTTTCCAAATGAACTTGTCCATGGTGAGGTCATGACTTCTAGTTGTCCTTGCGAAGATCTCCATTGGCATCATCCTCAAAGCAATTCTCTATCTTTATTTGCATGCTTTTCTTGATGTGGCCTCTAGTGATTCTTCTACGAAATTTGTTTTTCTCTTCCTCCTGTTGTATAAGAGTTGTAGGATTTGCGTCCCCATTTTAGGTTGTTTATCTTTTCTCATAGGGTAACTAGAGCTCTACGGTAGTGATTTTGGTTTGTTGGTTTCCACAAAACAAAGCTAAAATGGGCTTAAAGTTTCCTAGGAATCGTTAAAAAGAGAACATGCCTCTCCTCCACGAGACCACAACTCCATCCATTGCATGCATAGAGGCATTATTGACAATTTAACTTCTACCTGTTACACCATCGGTAGCATATTACCCGTCGCACTGTATATATTTCAAACTTAACTCTGTATATATATATAAAACAAAACTATATTTTATTTTCTATGCCTATTTACACAGATCGTTTTAGATGGCCTTAGCGGCTTAGCCTTTTCTTTCTAAATACATCCCGATTGAACTCTCTCTGTCCAACAAACGCCCCCAACTCTATCAGATTAGTTGAAGTGGTTAACGTAGGTACACATGCAATGTTTTCTGTTCTAGCCGAACAGGCAGGCTTATTTATTCTCCTGCCGCGCGCTGCGGCTGTTATTTTTAATATTACTGTCGTTATTGTTATATATGCAGAATATTTTTTAAGCTGGCACTCACATGTAGAAAGCGAGTGTACTGTTAAATAAATGCTAATCAAGACTGTTTCGTCTCTTTCCTTCACTTGACACGCATCCATCAGGGCGGGGCCGTACTATTATTGTGCACTGTAATTTTTTTTTTTTTGGCCTACTACTGTTGTGTGCAGTTGCAGAGGCAAAGTGCACAGTAGCTCGCCCGACACTACTGTGCATATGCGGTGTACGAAAACCTGCACGAATCTGAATCCCCACTGTTGCATCTGCTTTGCTTTGCTTTGTTGGGATCCTTTGATTATATGTGCATGGTCTCTGTGCGCCCACCGGCACTTGTGGTGTGCCGTCCGATCCGACGATACGTTGTCGGTTGTAATAATTAAGTAGGCCATCCACAAGTACACGTACACGTACGTGCAGGTATCGTCTTAATCTGCGTGCACTTGCTTGCATTCAAACATACTCGGAGATTGGAGGGGCGGGCAGGGCCTGCACCGTTAATGTTTATAATTTTACACTAAAGGCCGTTTGGCTTCTAAAAATTTAGAGAGTTAAAATGTGACTACATAGTTGAGCTAATGATATATGTAGCATTTCACATATGTATTAATTCAAAAAAAATGATTCTTCTCTGCCACTAGTAAATTATTTGGAATTATATTATAAAATTTAAAAATTTGACATTAATTGAACCAAGAAAAATTAAAGTTTCTTAACGTGTATAGTAAGCTGCGGTAAAATGAAGCTTGTATCTGTCCTATAGCATATTATTAGTTCTACCCTTTCATTCTAAATTATAAGGGATTCTGGGTCTCTGCATATTCATTCATCATCTATGTAAATGTAAATGCATAAAAGAAAAACCAGTCCGCTCACAATTTGGAATGGACGTACCTTGTTGGAATTAGCATATGTGGGGACAGTGAGAGATGATAGAGATTTACCGACAGTTGGCCAGTACGTAGGATCAATATCACGAGGGTAACAGAACAAGTACACAAACATATATACCAGGTGGCTGTTGCTGACGTGCAGTTCGACATATGGCAAAAGGGCAGTACATTTTTGCATCAGCAGAAATCAAACCATAGTCATGGGAAAGCCACTTTTATTTCCCGGGCCCGCTGCAGCTTTATAATTTTGGGCGTCGTCCTGGCATTGCGTTGCCCGTTTTGGAACCCACCAACCACCACTCCCGGTTCCCCCGGACAACCAGGACATGCACCATCATGGCATTGCAGGCAGGCTCCACGACCACGCACGCCACGGGTAAAGCAACCGCAACCTACATCCACCTCGTTGTTTAATTTCGTTCTTCTCTGATGAAACTCAATGGATGCATGGGTGAACATAATATCATCTCAGCATCACATGTTTTCGTTCGTTCTTTCTCTCCGATCGATCGTTCTAACCCATGCGTGCTGGCTACGATTCAAACAGTCGTCATGCACCCTCGTGCCTCTTGTTCCTTGTTGATTCATTGGAAAAAAAAAACGTACCAATACCCGTCCGGCCGATCAATCACTGTCTGGTACAATAATCTTTCATTCTGGTGCTACAGCTCTATCAACGCACAGTGGTGGCGTGCATGGCGGCCAAACCCTAGGCAGCTTCTCCCGTCGACAATGACATATATGCATGTACAACGACACGACGACATGCATCCTCTTCTGCGTGCAAACACGCATACGCGAAGGCAACGTACGTACGGACACTCGCGCGCTCACACCCACAGTTTCTGCTCGTCTATCGTCCACGGATTTACGGACTGTGTCGTTTGGAGCTCTCGTGCGTGTGTTTCGCCAGCAATAATAGAGGACGGCACGCTCCCGTCGTCGTTGCTAAGGCCGAAGCCAGCAGCTAAGGCAAAGGGGTGGATAAACAACTATTCCAACTATCTTTTTCTCTGTGAACAGTGTCGCTACAGTGTCATTTTGTACTATACCCGGCTATATACCCGGACTGCTGGACTTAGCCTAATGTTGCTTGATTATTAAGGTAGCATATACGTACGTGGCGTCACTCTCTCGTGCACGCACGTCGCAAGGCCCTTCTCTCATCACTACGTGAGAAATGAGATGTCACCTCTCGATCACGCAGGTGACTCAGGCGGAAGCGGAACCAAACAACCCTAGCAGCCGCCGCTCTCCTCGACATCATGTATATGTTTTATATGTCTAGAGTTCAAACATTTACATAAACATGGACGGATTGAGGGAGAGCCAAAACCGATACATTGTTTGCTTGTTTTGAGAGGCCGGCCACACTGCTGAAGATATATAGGGCGTGTCACAAGCTTTTACAGCACTAGTGGAGGAGCACTAGATATGATGGAGCTGCTCGTGCTCTCCTGCTAACTAAGCGAAACAACGGGGTGTGATGGCTCTAGATGTAAAGGAGCCTGGTCAGTTTCCGAGCTTTGCGTCAAGTCCCCACGTGTTCTGGTAAGATTGACTATTATTGTGTTATGTCTGTTTCTTACCATACGACACGCCAGCCACTGATGTCGCCTTCATCGTAATGCGCATTTGACAACAGACTTGTAGTGGATCATCATTTTTTCTGTGTCTCAATAAAGAAGCAAAGCATGCATGACTGATTCTGCTGATGCAGAGATCACACCACAAATCAGAATGCAACCACCACAGCGCGTAGCATGACCAACCACGTAAGATGTACTTGTACTTGCAGTAAACCTCTGCATCAATTTGCCTATCATGCATGCATCGCTGAACCCGGCAAACCTTGTCACTGCACGATAGAAGTTATAACATCACACGTCGTACTTTTAGGGCTTAATAACTTACTGGTTGTATTATATCAGCAGCTGCAGCAGCATTCTATCGCAAAGCTTAGCATCTTACAATTGCCCTACAGTAATGTAAACTCCGAAATACAGACGTTACATAATGGTACATCTGATACACATTCCACCATAGCAATACTAGTCTGTGCTGGCAGAGTGGTCCCCGGAGAAGGCGCTTCCACCGCCAGAGAAGGAGAATGCTGAGGACCCAGACTGCGAAGCGGCACCACCTACCCCAAGGCCGCGGCTCCTCTGAATCTGCCGAAGCCTGAAGATGTCTCGTGGCACTGTTCCTCGGTTCTGCACCGTTGTTGACGCATCCTCTTCCTCCTGCGCCCCTTGCCCTGCGTTCCATTCCATGCCATCACAATAACTCAGTTTCCGTTTCATTACTCGTACAGGCAGCGACAGAGACATTACTTACTGTCCAGGTCCTTCCTTCTCTCCCTTGGAGGTCTATGAACAGATCCATTCTGGTTCAGTCCTGGTTTGCTGATGCCCGAGAGGTCGCTCACGCCACCACCTGTTTTTCCTGCATTCTGTGCAACTGGCAATGTGCTCTGCACGAGCACGCTGAGTACCACATCAATATCTGGTGACGGTCCTGCCAAGATGTTCGTATTTTCCGCATCAATTCGAAACTAATTGTCCGGCTGTTCATGCCCAGCAAATAGGACGCCCTCGGCACTCAATAGCCCACATGGGAGATTACATGTCAAAGCCACAACACTATTAAGTGAGAGGAGCAAGTACCTTCAATAGCAGGCAAATTCTTGATGAAAGACACCATCGACGAAGAGAACACTTTGAGCATGTCTTCAACCTCCTTTGCGTACCCACTGCTAGTTGTTGCAAACTCTGTGCCTCACCAAAAATTAACAATGATTTTTCACTCCTCTTGCCAGCCAGCGGGGGACTAAAAAGCAATGTCCCATGACCAATTCCACCACAAACCCTCCCCCCTCCCCCCACAAAAAAACAATGTCTAGTACAGAAATGAACAGAGTCCCGTTTATCTGTTGCAAGGAAAATGAGCTCAAACACGAAAGTTTTGGAATACTGTAAAATTATTCCACACAAATACCTTTCATCTGTCTTGGATCATAAATAACCATTTGAGAAGTCTCAGGACGAACAACTTTTGCAAATTGTGGTAATAACTTCGTACTTGCACTAATCCCCACAGCACCTTTGCCTGAGCCAGAGGCAGTAAACACACTCAGCAATTTTTAACATATCATGTTACGGCATCCACTATAAGTAAGCAGCTTACCTAGCATGCTACCGCTATTTAGCATAAGTGATTTGTCAACCTTCTTAGCAATGTTTTTCGCAAGCCACTGTGATAGTAATAAAATTAATAAAGCAAGCACAAGTGACGCTATTAAATGGAAACCAATCAGTAACTCTGTACAAAAAACTGTATCAGAAATATCCACCAGCAAATCATACTTACATTTCTAGAATTTAAGGGCTACATCCAACTTGTATCACACTATTTGCATATGAAATATACTCTAATATTTTTATTTATGGGAACACAAAATCTAGTCCTCAAATTACTCTATATCATCCGACTGTTGCAAGAAGCTTGCAGAATCACTGATGAGGCCACACATACAAATATTTTAGGCAAACTTGTTAATTCAACTGATATCAAGAACTTTGTCCAAACAGGCAGCTGTCACTCAGTGATCAAAATTTCTAAAGACTGCACACATGACTTGGAACTCCAGGTTGTGATAGGTTTTGGTGAGCCAACATAAAAACAGCGAAGCGCCAAGAGAAAACCGTTGGGGGCATAACTCTCTTAGCGACGCGCCATATCGGACCCTCCGGGTATGGTATTAAATGGGCAAGAGCCAAGTTATCACCCACTTGATGACAAACCATGTCGTGATCTGGACGTGGTGTTAAGAGAGCAAGGATGGGACTCAAAGGCTTTGTTGTTGTTGTTGCACATTTGACTTGGAATGATCAGTAGTTAGCTTGTGGTGTAAATTTGACCTAGAGTTCAGATTCGCATGTGGATAATTTAATTTGCTCATCAACACATTGACTTGACCGTGATTCAGGCATGCAATCGCTTATGTATAGATTGCACAAGCTGATAAGCTAAATAGTGCAGACCTCTTGTCTCACTAGATAATCCAATTCTTTTGATGAGCATGGCCAGAGATCCATATAATTGTATCGAGAAACTATGTCATGAAGCGTGTTTTCGGACGCAGATGGGACATCTTCTGATGTTCTAGATAGAGCCTCCTTCCTTCTTTGTTCAACCTGAGGAAACACAATTTTTATGTATAACACATGCAAAGTTGTTCTCCAGGGGAAATACGAAAATATCAACATAGGACTCGGAACATGAGGGGCGGAAGTAAAATAAATAGTTAAGATCAGGACCCAGAAGGGAACACCGAAAGATGAGAAGTGAAAATGTTATTGAGAAAAGCGGTATGAAACATGCGCACTACTTGGCATAAAACATGCAACTGACCGTGAAATGGGTTGGACAAGTAAAGGAACGAGCAAAAAGCTAACTAAACCATAAACCATACACTACCATGGCTGCCAGCATTTATTTCATAAACTAAATGGGGAGCCAGGTTCTAATAATGCAATCCATTTTGGGGAAGCTTAAAAAAATGTGCGTAAAGTACACCAGAATGGCAAATCTAAACCACAAATGCTGACAAATCAATGCAAACAAAAAGAATGCGCTTGCCAAAAAAAAAAGGCATCCTTCATACCTCAAACAGGCATTTTGCACAGATTTAAAAACTAATAAATATAGCTTTGTACCTTAAGCATGCTTGACAAATCCCCGTAAGTCTTCTCAAATTGAGCAAATCGCTTCCATACCTACAAGAGAATAGCAACATCCATTAGTTGAGACAATAAAGAGGTAGTCGAATAAATTTGCTAACTACATATAGACGTAAACTACCTTGCACAGTACCTATCTTTTTGCAATTTGCATCTCTAACAAATATCCAATAATATACCCACATTAGTTCCCAAAGAAACCAAGAATTCCACAAAAAAAGGTGGAAACAGTCAAATTATGAGCTATTATTGCATTGCTATTGTCAAAGTAGACCTCAATGCTGATCAAGATCTTGCTTAAGAAAATGCAAAATCTATTCATAGATAAAAAAATGGTTTACCTCTAGTGATTTCTCAGGAGGAAGTACGCTTAGTGCTCTCTCAAACAAAACACGTACATTTCTATCATCATTTAAACGGCACAGGAAATCTGCATATCTGAATAATAACATCAGTTTCAATAATCCACCAAATTGACTTGTATCTTACAATAATATGACAGCAAAAGTGAACCCTCCTCAATCCCCAATATACAAATATAAAATTTGACACACATACTAATCAGCGAAACAGCCTGTTTTCAGTATAAGCACCCGAACTTGAGAGGCCATAAAACACAAGATCATTTTGGGTAGAAAAATTATCAACAAGCCAATGAAAAGTTTTTTTAAAAAAAGAACTTACTCAAGGATGTACCCTGGCTCATGAATAAATCTCTTTAAACCTGCTTCAAAAACACTTTGTGCCACCTATAAGATAATGCTTACCATATGTTATACAATTTATTAACAATAGCAAACTGAAGGAAGAAATGAAATCAGCATGCAATATGTATATAGTATGAAATGTTAAGTCTTCAGAACTAACTAAACTGAGTATAAAATGTAAATTAAACTAGTATTAATAGCTCAGAGAATAACTTCATTATCGTATCTAAATGCAGCTTCTATGGATCAATTTTCGACACTTGCATGAGTCATAACATTATGAAAAATATACTCTGGCATGTTTGCTTCAGGAAAAAGTATACAGAAACCAGATGTAATGCCAGTGGAAAAAAAAAAACGTCAGTGCAGAATCAACGGCTTTAAAACCAAACTTCACCACTCTTAAGTAGGTTTCAATTCTCTGATGACATTTTATATTTGATTATTTGTCAAACTTGCAGCTTCAAATGGATGGCATGGAACTGTATTTGCCAAAAAATACCATGGAACACACTCTATTCTTCGCTGCATGACCCAAACTTGCACTAGGCAGACCAGATTCAAAAAGGTCCTGATACAAGGTTTCAAGCATGAATGAAAGATGCTAAAAAGTGAATCTATGAACAGAATAGAAGATCTGATTCTGTGATTCTAGACCATATAAAACTTGCACATTTATTTCTAATTGGCTTCACCACTACCATCAAAGTTGACATTGAACTAATGAAAAACAAAAGAAAAAAAAAACATAGATGTCATCGCTTTCGCAACCTTTGCATCCTTGTCGAGGCAGAATGCCATTGTAGCATAAGCAACAAACACATGATAAGTGCAGCTCGATGACTTCCGAGCATCCAAAAAGTACTTACGAGCTGATTCAATACCTTCAGTTCTCCTTAGGAACCGAATAAACTACAGTAGGAAATCACAGCGTGAAATTTATCACAAAGCGCTCAACAATAGAATATGAATATAAGTACATTTAAAGTATTGGCAGTTCACCTGAATGTGTGCAAGTGAGGTCACACTAGCATTTTCACCTAGAAGAGACTCGTATATTGTCTTAGCAGTCTGCGCATGAAAGCATGTATGAGTTGGGGAAAGATTATCCAAACAAATAGTTAATTTGTTAGTGTTCAATGATAGCTAATGGACCTGTATTGCCCCTCTGGACTCTTCCATTTCAGCAAAGGCATACTTAAGTACTTCAGAATCTAAGAAAGGAATTTCAGCGGTCACATTAGGCCAAGAATGCTGCTCTAGATGCAACAATGTACCTCAAGCATAAAGGGCAGCCCCGGTCAAGCATACAAAGAAAAAATGTACTTGCCAGCTCTCCTCAATGCAAGCATGCAACATGATTAAGTTAAGAACTGCATGTCATTCTTAGGGTTCACTCAAGGGCAGTGATTGCCCTTATAAGAAAAGGTCAGTGATTGTAACTTGAACTCTGACCAAGTCCTTAGATACCCCTCAACTATGTTTAACACCTGCAGGATCCACAATCACTGGATCACTGCTCTTTAGGGTACACAGACTGAACTGCTAGCTGCTCTTGGGACATACACTGAACTGCTCAGGTCATGACTCTCATCTTTGTCATGCAGGCTCAGTGTTTTCAAGTCGAGCGATTAATCGCGATTAATCGAACCCCTGACCCCGATCAGGAGTACCGACCCGACCTGATCGAGCGATTAGTTGGCGATTAATCGACCGACTAGGGAGTATCTCGACCGGGCCAGCAGCCACATATGGGCTTCTCAGAGAGGGAACTTTTGGGCTGGCCTTGTTACTATCCAGCTCAGTAGAGTTCCCTGCCCAAGCCGAAAAAGAAGAGGGGGCAATAAGAGGCGGTAGATTTCCGCCCCCCCCCCCCCCCGACGCACCGCCAGGTTCACGGAGTCCTCTCCCTCTCTCCCGATGCCAGTAGATCCCCTTCTCCGGTTCTCCCTCTGCCTCCCTACTGATGCCAGCTGCTCCTCACACCCCTCACGCCGGCAGCCAGGTCCTCTCCCCTCCTCACGCCGGCAGCAAGGACCTCTCCATCCCGACGCTAGAAGCAGCTGCAGCCAGAAAGATGAGCTCCTCCTCCGATGGTGAGTGTGCCTCATGCCTCTTGCCTATTCAGTTCTGATCTTTTTGTACGCCCTTGCTTTGATTGTCATGGACTCGTGGTTGATATTGATGTATGCTCTCTAAGCTTGCTAGATGTTGCTCTATGGATATGCCCTGCTATGCACTCTGCTTAATGTTGCTGGCTTGCTGCTCCGCGCACATGTGGCTGCTGCTGCACCCCCCTACTTACTGCTGCTTTTGCTGCAGTGCGGTTGCTCAGTGCTGATGAATCTTGGTATTGATATGCAGCACATATGCTAAATATTAATGTGGACTGTTGGTATGTGCAGATTTTGAACGACAGCGTGCAGCAGTGGTTCAAGTGTTGATTCCAAACAGCAGCAACAGCATATTCATCTGCAGCCTCAACTGCTCCAGATTGTGCATCCCTAGTTGAGAAGGCCTTAGTAAAACTGCCACCAGATCGTCGTGCCCAAGCTATTGATCCCAAGAGAAAGGCTAGATCTAATGATCCAGGATGGAAGTATGGGTGGTGGCCAGATCCCACAAAGAAAGACTATTTGCAGTCTTTTGTGAGAAGGTTATCCCTTCAGGAGTTAGACGGTTCAAAGCAGCACCTTGCTGGGGGATATGTTGATGCAGTAAATAAAATGCCCAAGTGCTCCTGACATAGTTAGGAAAGAGATGGATGATTACATCAAAAAGCATTCAAAGCCTGTGTATGTGAATCAACCCAAAGAAACTGAAGATGGAAATGAAGAGGAACAAGCTTTGCTGAACCAACACCATCAACAGTGCCTAGGCCAGGTGGAAAGAGTAAACAAGGAACAGGAAGAATGAAAATTACAGTCTGCCATCACTTCTTTTGTTGTTTCTGCTCCACCAAAACCACAAACTCAAAAGCATTCGAAGTCAGTTTGTGCCATGCTTTGCAAGTCACCAGAAGTAGTTGCAGAGAGGCACAAATCAAAGACTTCCCAATCTACTCTTGAGCACTGCACAAAGAGATCAGGCTAAACAAATTGTTGATGACCAGTGTTTAAAAGGCGTCGCCTGCGTCCAGGCGGTGCCTGGTCGCCATGGAATTTGGGCGCCTAGGCGACGCCTAGCCCGCCTAGGCGGGCACCTAGGTCCGCCTAGGCGTCCAGGCGGTGCCCGCTCGCCATGGCTCGCCTTACCGCCTTAAAAACCATGTTGATGACCATGTTGCTGATTTTTTTTTATATGAGAATGTTATACCATTGAATGTCGTTAACTCAAGAAGTTGGGAGATTATGCTATAGTCCATTGGGCAATACAGTCATGGGTACCGCTCAACGTCATACCATAAAGCAAGGGTTCCTTTGCTTGAGAGGGCTGTGAGTAGAACAACGGTGTTGAGGAAGAAGCATGAGGCTTGGAAAGAATATGGTTGCACCCTTATGTCTGATGGGTGGACCGGTGGACTGACAGAAGCCACCGCCATCTAATCAATTTTCTTGCCAATAGTCCAGCAGAGACCTTCTTCCTAGGTTCAGCTGATGCTTCAAGTCAGATAGCAAGTGCACAAATGTTAGCAGATTTGTTAGAGAATCAAATCAATAAGATAGGAATGGAGTATGTGATGCAAATTGTGACTGATAATGGAGCCAACTTCAAAGCAGCAGGAAGGATTCTGATGGAGAGGATCCCCCATTTATTTTGGACACCTTGTGCTGCCCATTGCCTGGACTTGATGATGGAGGACATTGGGAAGATAAAGGAGTTAAACACTTGCATAAACATGTCAAAGAAGGTATGCAAATTCATATAAGCATGGGAGGGTCCTAGGACATGATAGGTGGAGATCTTGTGAGGCCGGTGATGACTCATTTTGCTACTTCATTTCTTACATTGGCAAGTATGCATAGGCATAGGAATGGCTTGAGAAGTTTATTTGTTAGTGATGAATGGAATGCTAACAACTTGTCTACTACTAGTGAAGGCAAGCAAGTTGTGAACATTGTCCTTTCAATGCCATTTTGGAACAATATGGAAAATTGTATAAGAGCTTCACAACCACTTCTCATTGCTTTGAGGATAGCAGATGGAGATGAGACACCAGCAGCTCCTGAGATCATGGCAGCCATGGATGTTGCAAAGACCACCATCAAACAGTCTTTGAAAGAGAGACCAAGTCTACTTAAGGAGGTACTAGATTGCTATGAAAAGATATGGGAAAGCCAAATGGAGCAAAAAACTGTATGGGGAGCCCTCTACTTGAATCCAGGAAAGTTTTTTGACATAAGAGAGAAAGATAAGAGATAAGCTTGTGGAAGATG
The DNA here is from genome assembly GCA_022530915.1 of Paspalum notatum. NCBI lineage: Eukaryota > Viridiplantae > Streptophyta > Magnoliopsida > Poales > Poaceae > Paspalum > Paspalum notatum. The sequence goes on from CM039686.1 coordinate 21,167,069, forward strand.
GTGAGTGATGATGAAGATTAAACCAAGATAAGTAAGCAAGCAGATGACTATGAGAGGTCCGAAGGCGATTGCTTCTCAAAGCCATTAGCAATAAGAGAGAGTCAAAAAATCCTTAGTAAGTTTTGTATAACTATTTCTTTCCCTTTTACCACTTTGTTTACTAATGCACTAATTAGTATGGAATCATATTGCAGTTCTTTGGTGGGGTTCATATGGTGGCCTAGCATATGAGCTCCAATGTTTAGCAAAAAGAATCATTAGCCTTTGTTGTTCTGCATCTGGATGTGAGCGTAATTGGAGTGATTTTGCTCATGTATGTACTTCTCTACTACCTACTAACTAGAAGTTTGAATTTTGGAGATGTTACTATTAGTGGTAATCCTTTGTGTTGTAATATCTACTAGATGAGTTTTGTAGCTTCTAGATAATTAGGGGCTGTTGATAACTAGTAGCAGTAGTAAATTTGGTTTTGGCTTGAGCTGTAAAACAGCTGTAGTTTTTGCTGCCAGGTACTGTAGCAATGGCGGCTACTGTAGCAGTGTCGGCTACTGTAGCCACCGCCTTATAGGCCTATATAAGGCCACGTATCCCTCCCATATAAATAGAGCATTGTAATAGAACTATTAGCTATCAACACCATACAAGAGTGTGTTTCTTCTTCCTCCAGCAAAGGTGTGAGTTTCTGTGTGGTCTGTGAGTGGTTAGCTTGATCCTTAGGACCTAACAGTGGTATCAGAGCCAGGTTGCGTGGAGAAGAGTGATTAGAGAGCACACCGAAGATGTCGGAGGCCGGCTACTCATCATCCTCGTCCGCTGGCAGCTCCCATCCGTCGCTGCTCAACGGCGGCGAACGCCATAGCTTATCAGGTCGCCGGAGGACCGTGGTGAGGACGGTGCGGGAGGTAGGGAGCGCCCAGTTCCCACAGCTGACGCGCACCAACTACACCGATTGGGTTGTGATGATGAAGGTGATGTTGAAGGCCCGGGGCCTCTGGTCCATCATCAAGCACAACACCGATGACAAGCAGGAGGACCAGATGGCGCTGGAGGCGCTGTTGAGAGGAGTTCCCGTGGAGTACTAGAGTACTCTGGGGAGGAAGAAGACGGCAAAGCTGGCGTGGGAGAGCCTGGAGAAGATGAGGCTCGGAGATGACCGCGTCAAGAAGGCACGGGTGCAGCAGCTCAGGTGAGAGTATGAGGCTCTCAAGTTCCGCGACAGGGAGAAGGTCGAAGATTTCGCGCTGCGGTTGCAAGCGCTGGTGAGCGAGCTCGGCGCGTTGGGCAAGAAGATGGACGACGAGGAAGTCGTGGGCAAGTACCTTCGGGCGGCGCCAAAAAGGCTCGAGCCGGTGGTTGTGTCCATGGAGATGCTCATCGACTTGTCTGAGCTCACCATCGAGGACGTCACCGGGCGGTTGAGGGCGTACGAGGATCGCCTCATACCCTCAACAGAGCAGGCGGCGGAAGGCGACAAGCTCCTACTCGGGAAGGAACAGAAGAACCCTCAGGGCGGCGGTGCCTCATCATCGAGAAGAGGCGGCCGGCGGCGTGGCAAGCCGCGACGAAGGAGCGGCGGCGCTGAGCCCGGAGAAGACGGAGGAAACCGTGCCAAGGACAAGTGCCGCAGATGCGGGCGACTTGGTCATTGGGCGCGGGACTGCCGTGCACCCAGGCGTGGCGAGCAGGCGAACCTCGCTCAGGAGGGAGAAGAGGAGCCAGCGCTGCTGCTCGCGCGCATGGAGGGCAAAACAGAGGAGGATGAGCCAGTCCTGCTCATGGCACAAGCATGCACGCTGGCCAGTAGAGAGGAGGTCTTCACGGCACCGCTGCAGCTCGAGGAGCCGCGGGCGCAGGTGCTGCTGGGAGCAGAGGGAGAGCAGAAGGTGGAGGCGGAGCGCTGGTACTTGGACACCGGCGCGAGCAACCACATGACCGAGAGCAGAGCGGCCGTCGCCGAGCTCGACTCCACGGTAACGGGCACGGTGCAGTTCGGCGACAACAGTGTTGTCACCATCGCCGGCCGGGGCACCGTCCTCTTCAGCTGCCGAGATGGTGGTCGCCGCGCGCTCACCGGGGTGTACTTCATCCCGAGGTTAAAGAGCAGCATCATCAGCCTAGGACGGCTGGATGAGCACGGGTGCCAGGTGTTGATCGACAACGGCGTCCTCCGACTTCGGGACCGCGAGCGCAAGCTGCTGACGATGGTGCGACGCTCGGCAAACAGGCTCTACGTGCTCCCGCTGCACATCGCGAGGCCGGTGTGCCTGGCAGCGAAGCAGGAGGAGGAGGCGTGGAGGTGGCACGCGAGGTTCGGTCATATCAGCTTCGACGCTCTGGAAAGGATGGCGAAGAAGGAGATGGTGCGCGGGCTGCCGATGATCGAACACATCGGTGAGCTCTGCGACAGCTGCCTTGCCGGGAAGCAGAGGAGGCAGCCATTCCCCAAGAAGGCAAAATTCCGAGCTCAAGACCTCCTGGAGCTAGTCCATGGTGACCTGTGTGGGCCAATCCGGCCAACGACGCACGGCGGCAGGAGGTACTTCCTCTTGTTTGTGGACGACCATAGCCGCTACATGTGGCTGCGGCTGCTCACGACCAAGGATCAAGCAGCCGAGGCAATCAAGGAGATCAAAGCACGGGCGGAAGCAGAGACTGGGAAGAAGCTGCGCGTGTTGCGGACGGACAGAGGAGGCGAGTTCACATCTCTGGAGTTCGGCCAGTACTGCGCGGAGGTGGGCGTAGGACGCCACCTCTCAGCGCCATATTCACCACAACAGAACGGCGTGGTGGAGAGGAAGAACCAGACGGTCGTCGGTATGGCACGGTGCATGCTCAAGGCGAAGGGCATGCCGGCGGCGTTCTGGGGAGAGGCGGTGACGACGGCGGTGTATATCCTCAACCGCACGTCGACGAAGGCCCTGGATGGACAAACACCATTTGAGGCGTGGCATGGGCGCAAGCCCGACATCTCACACATGCGCACCTTCGGGTGCATTGGCCATGTGAAAGTGACCAAGCCGGGTCTGTCCAAGCTCGAGGATAGAAGAAGCCCATGGTGCTCCTGGGGTATGAGGCGGGGAGTAAGGCATACCGCATGTATGACCCGGTGGAGCGGCGGGTGGTCATCTTAGGCTGAAGATGGAAGAAGAACGGGAAGCACAAATACACCCTCATGTATAATGAGCTTGTGGAATATAATTCCTAGTATTAGATATCAGCTCCATACATCCAAAGGGGTGTATTTGTGCTTCCCGTTCTTCTTCCATCTTCAGCCTAAGAGTGAGTGTATTCTTGAGTCAGTGTGAGGATTAGATCCTGGTGGTTCTAACAGTTACTTACATAACAATGTCATTTTGGCTTGTTTCATTGTTATATTTGTAGGTCCATACCAAAAAGAGAAACATATTAGAGCATAAAAGGCTAAATAAGTCGGTCTACGTTCGCTACAACTGGAAGATGCACAACAGATTAAAAAAAAAAAATCAGAGAGCTTGGTTCCAAAGGAAAGAAATGCAACCCACTCTTGCTTGACGAATTTCAATGGAAAAGTGAATGGGTTGATGAAAATTGTGAACCAATGCATGAAGGTGGTGGCGATGTTTTGACTTGGGCGGGCTATTGTGGATGAAGCTTCAGGTGCAACTCAGGGTCTACAAGGACGAAACATGCCTAGGGCAGCTGCTGCTCGTGCTGCCACCATTGTCAAACAAACCTATGCTAGGAACAAGAAGAATCGAAGGAACATACCATCTCAAGATATAGTTCAATAAGAAGAAGGTGACAATGATGGACTGATGATAGAGAGGAAGAGCCGAATGATCCAAAAGACTCTGATTCAGCAATAGCAATGGAAGAGGATGAAGAATCAAAAGATGTTGGTCAATCCAAAAGACTGATTCGGTCTGAATGATGATCTACTTGATTAGATTATTTGATGGAAAGAACAAGAAGGCTCAAGGATTCTGGCTGCTTGTGAAAGCTGTTGTTTGCATTTGCATTGTTTTGAATTATGTACTGAACTATATGTTAGCAGCTAGTGTTGTTGCTGTGTGCTGCAGTTGCATGATTTATATCCCTATTCCCAGCACTACCAAATTGATTATGTGGTGCACTGGTGCTTATGTGGGTGTTTAATGCTTCTATGGTTTCCTAGTTTATTTTTCCCATCAATAAGTTGCTCTGGACAGCTTCTAATTATTCTACACTGTACACTATCTTTATACAGCCACTTAGTTATTGCAGTTCTTTCTTATTTCAGCAGCAAGTAAGCAAGGAGTTTTGACAAGGATGTGGTGTTCTGGACAGCAAATACATCCAAAGTAGTCACTAGATTACTGGACAAGGGACATTACTATTGTTGAGTTGAGTCTTGCAATTGTGTGTGCGTATATTATAAAGGATATGATATACATATCTATATATGACCTGAAACGACCAGGTCGGCTAGGACCGACCAGGATCAATTAGTCGAGCTCGTCACTGACTAATCTATTAGAAGTAATCCTTGTGCTTAATACTAGAATAGTATAGGTGTTACTAGAGTTGTGTAGCAGCAGCAGTAGACAATTTGGTTTTTACCTTGTGCTGTACAACAGCTGTAGACAGGCTAGTTTTTTCTGTCGGTTACTGTAGCGTGCACTGTAGCACCGACTTAGAAGTTCTATAAAAGGACTTGTACCCCCTCCTATGTATATTGAGCTTGTGCAATATAATTCCTAGTATTAGAGATCAGCTCCATACATCCAAAGGGGTGTATTTGTGCTTCCCGTTCTTCTTCCATCTTCAGCCTAAGAGTGAGTGTGTTCTTGAGTCAGTGTGAGGATTAGATCCTGGTGGTTCTAACAGTGGTATCAGAGCTACGTTGCGCGGAGAGGAGTGATTAGAGAGCGCACCGAAGATGTCGGAGGTCGGCTACTCGTCATCCTCGTCCGCCGGCAGCTCCCATCCGTCGCTGCTCGACGGCGGCGAGCGTCGTAGCTCATCAGGTCGCCGGAGGACCGTGGTGAGGACGGTGCGGGAGGTGGGGAGCGCCCAGTTCCCACAGCTGACGCGCACGAACTACACCGACTGGGTCGTCATGATGAAGGTGATGCTGAAGGCCCGGGGCCTTTGGTCCGTGATCAAGCACGGCACCAATGACAAGCAAGAGGACCAGATGGCGCTGGAGGCACTGTTGAGAGGAGTTCCCACGGAGTACCAAAGTACTCTGGGGAGGAAGAAGACGGCGAAGCTAGCGTGGGAGAGCCTGGAGAAGATGAGGCTCGGAGATGATCGCGTCAAGAAGGCGCGGGTACAGCAGCTCAGGCGAGAGTATGAGGCTCTCAAGTTCCGCGACGGGGAGAAGGTCGAAGATTTCGCGCTGCGGCTGCAAGCGCTGGTGAGCGAGCTCGGCGCGTTGGGCAAGAAGATGGACGACGAGGAGGTCGTGGGCAAGTACCTTCGGGCGGCGCCAAAAAGGCTCGAGCCGGTGGTCGTGTCCATGGAGACCCTCCTCGACCTGTCTGAGCTCACCATCGAGGACGTCACCGGACGGTTGAGGGCGTACGAGGATCGCCTCATAACCTCAGCAGAGCAGGCGGCGGAAGGCGACAAGCTCCTACTCGGGAAGGAGGAGAAGAACCCTCGAGGCAGCGGCGCCTCATCATCGGGAAGATTCGGCCGGCGGCGTGGCAAGCCGCGACGGAGGAGCGGCGGCGCTGAGCCCGGAGAAGACGGAGGAAGCCGCGCCAAGGACAAGTGCCGCAGATGCGGGCGACTTGGTCATTGGGCGCGGGACTGCCGTGCGCCCAGGCGCGGCGAGCACAGCGAGCAGGCGAACCTCACTCAGGAGGGAGAAGAGGAGCCAGCGCTACTACTCGCGCGTATGGAGGGCGAAACAGAGGATGATGAGCCAGCCTTGCTCATGGCGCAGGCATGCGCGCTAGCCAGTGGAGCAGAGGAGGTCTTCACGGCACCGCTGCAGCTCGAGGAGCCGCGGGCGCAGGTGCTGCTGGGAGCAGAGGGAGAGCAGAAGGTGGAGGCGGAGCGCTGGTACTTGGACACCGGCGCGAGCAACCACATGACCGGGAGCAGAGCGGCCTTCGCCGAGCTAGACTCCACAGTAACGGGCACGGTGCGGTTTGGCGACAACAGTATTGTCACCATCGCCGGCCGGGGCACCGTCCTCTTCAGCTGCCGAGACGGCAGCCACCGCGCGCTCACCGGGGTGTACTTCATCCCGAGGCTAAGGAGTAGCATCATCAGCTTGGGACGACTGGATGAGCGCGGGTGCCAAGTACTGATCGAGAATGGCGCCCTCCGACTTCGGGACCGTGAGCGCAAGCTGTTGGCAATGGTGCGACGCTCGGTGAACAGTCTCTACGTGCTCCCGCTGCACATCGCGAGGCCGGTGTGCCTGGCAGCGAAGCAGGAGGAGGAGGCGTGGAGGTGGCACGCGAGGTTCGGCCACATCAGCTTCGATGCTCTGGAAAGGATGGCGAAGAAGGAGATGGTGCGCGGGCTACCGATGATCGAACACGTCGGTGAACTCTGCGACAGCTGCCTTGCCGGGAAGCAGAAGAGGCAGCCATTCCCCAAGAAGGCAAAATTCCGAGCCCAAGACCCCCTGGAGCTGGTCCATGGTGACCTGTGTGGGCCAATCCGGCCGGCGACGCACGGCGGCAGGAGGTACTTCCTCCTGCTTGTGGATGACCACAGCCGCTACATGTGGCTGCGTTTGCTCACGACCAAGGACCAGGCAGCTGAGGCGATCAAGGAGATCAAGGCACGGGCGGAAGCAGAGACGGGGAAGAAGCTGCGCTTGCTACGGACGGACAGAGGAGGCGAGTTCACATCTATGGAGTTCGGCCAGTACTGCGCGGAGGTAGGCGTGGGACGCCACCTCTCGGCGCCATACTCACCACAGCAGAACGGCGTGGTAGAGAGGAAGAACCAGACGGTCGTCGGCATGGCACGGTGCATGCTCAAGGCGAAGGGCATGCCGGCGGCGTTCTGGGGAGAGGCGGTGACGACGGCGGTGTACATCCTCAACCGCGCGTCTACAAAGGCCCTAGATGGGCAAACACCATTCGAGGCGTGGCATGGGCGCAAGCCCGACGTCTCACACTTGCGCACCTTCGGGTGTGTGGGTTATGTGAAAGTGACCAAGCCGGGTCTGTCCAAGCTCGAGGATAGGAGCAAGCCCATGGTGCTCCTGGGGTACGAGGCGAGGAGTAAGGCATACCGCATGTATGACCCAGTGGAGCGGCGGGTTGTCATCTCGCGCGACGTCGTGTTCAACGAGTCAGCGAGCTGGGACTGGACAGAGTCTGGAGCAGGGGGAGATGCGCAGCAGCAGCAAGCAGCAGTCTCGAGCACTTTTGTGATCGACGAGGAGGTAGAAGAGCTGGGACATGGCGGGCAAGGAGGCATTTGCGTCCAGGGCGGCGCAGACGGCACTCCCGCAGTCGATGGCGTCGGCGAAGGCGACGATGACGCATCGACAGCAGCAAGCAACCCCGAGCAGGGCGCTGGGGAAGCAACGCCACCATTGCCGGAAGGGCAAAGCAGTCCAGTTACCTCCGTGGTAGCGCCGGTGCGGCAGTTGACGCCGCCACCTAACGCAGCGGAGTACCTCGACGCCGACTACGACGGGGAGCCTGTGCACTATCGCCTGGTGAATGATGTGGTCGGTCCAGCAACACCACCGGGGCTAGCGGTGCGGGAGCTCGACGAAGCTGAGGAGCTGCTGTTTGGCAGCGCAGAGGAGCCACCCTCATACGCTGAGGCCGAGAAGGATGCACACTGGAGGCAGGCGATGGAGGAGGAGATGAACGCCATCGAGGAGAATGGCACATGGGAGCTGGTCGAGCCACCGCCAAGTTGTCGCCCCATTAGCTTGAAATGGGTGTACAAGGTGAAGCGCGACGAGCGTGGCGAGGTGGTTAGGCACAAAGCGCGACTAGTGGCGCGCGGGTTCGTGCAGCGGGAAGGCGTGGACTTCAACGAGGTCTTCGCACCGGTGGCAAGGATGGAGTCGGTGAGGCTGCTACTGGCGCTAGCAGCAACGCGGGGCTGGAACGTTCACCACATGGACGTGAAGTCCGCGTTCTTGAACGGGGATCTCAAGGAGGAGGTATATGTCAAGCAACCACCGGGCTACGTCGTCAACGGCCAGGAGCACCGGGTGCTTCGTCTGCGCAAGGCCTTGTATGGCTTGCGGCAGGCCCCGAGGGCATGGAACCAGAAGCTCGACACGGTGCTGAAGGAGATGGAGTTCAAGCGGTGCGAGTCCGAGCACGCGTTGTACACGCGGCGGGCAGAGCATGGGCAGCTGGTGGTCGGCGTGTATGTCGACGATCTCGTGATCACCGGCGCCAGTAAGAAGGAAATCGAGGCATTCAAGGCGCAGATGAAGAAGACTTTCCGCATGAGTGACCTTGGCCTGCTCACCTACTATCTGGGCATAGAGGTGGAACAGAGGAAGGACGGCATCACGCTATGCCAGAGCTCCTACGCTCGCAAGTTGCTGGAGCGGAGCGGCATGGGTAAGTGCCGGCCCAACAAGACACCGATGGAGGAGAAGCTAAAACTGAGCAAGGATAGCAAGGCGGGGAAGGTGGACGCGACGAGCTATCGAAGCATCGTTGGCGGGCTGCGGTATCTTGTGCATACGCGCCCGGACTTGGCGTTTGCCGTCGGCTATGTGAGTCGATTCATGGCGGAGCCAAGGAAGGATCACCAGACTGCCGTGCAACACATCCTCCGCTACGTCGCTGGGACGATCAACTACGGGCTAATTTATCCTAGGCGCAGCGGAGAGAAGGCGAACCTCATCGGCTACAGCGATAGCGACATGGGAGGCGACATCGATGGGAGAAGGAGCACGTCAGGCATGCTCTTCTTCCTCGGAGGGTGCGCGATCGCTTGGCAGAGCATGAAGCAGAGGATTGTCGCACTCTCTACGTGCGAGGCGGAGTACGTCGCGGCGGCGGCGGCGTGCTGCCAGGCAGTATGGCTCAGGCGGCTGCTGCGGGAGGTGACAGGAGAAGAGCCCCGCGCACCGGTCTTGAGGGTGGACAACAATTCTGCTATTGAGCTCGCAAAGAACCCTGTCCTACACGACCGGAGCAAGCACATCGACATCCGGTTCCACTATATCAGGGAGTGCGTCGCTGAAGGGCAGGTCGTCCTCGGGCATGTTGACACAGCTCAGCAGCTCGCGGACCTCCTCACCAAGCCTCTAGGCCAAAGACGGCTTGCCCAGCTGATGGTCAAGATCGGGGTTGAGGAGCATATTCATGGAGGACAAGAAAGAACACAAGGATTAGGGGAAGAATATTAGAAGTAATCCTTGTGCTTAATACTAGAATAGTATAGGTGTTACTAGAGTTGTGTAGCAGCAGCAGTAGACAATTTGGTTTTTACCTTGTGCTGTACAACAGCTGTAGACAGGCTAGTTTTTTCTGTCGGTTACTGTAGCGTGCACTGTAGCACCGACTTAGAAGTTCTATAAAAGGACTTGTACCCCCTCCTATGTATATTGAGCTTGTGCAATATAATTCCTAGTATTAGAGATCAGCTCCATACATCCAAAGGGGTGTATTTGTGCTTCCCGTTCTTCTTCCATCTTCAGCCTAAGAGTGAGTGTGTTCTTGAGTCAGTGTGAGGATTAGATCCTGGTGGTTCTAACATAATCGTGATTAGTCAGCTGGTCGGTCCTTATATGACTAGGTCCGACTAGCCGACTTGACAGGCTAGTGGAAGCATTCAATATCCTCCTAGAAAATATGCAGCACCTTAAATAACCTTGTGACATTTATCTCAGGGAATATCCAAATTCACCTATGAAGTTTGTTTAGGTACACCAGTCATTTAACTCTACCAGGTAAAGCTGCAAGACATTTCTCTTGACAACAAAGAAACTCTGTTCTTTTTTCATCCTAATAACCTTCCACATCCTCATAGCATGTTCTTATTCTTTCGGTAGATCAGAGTACTAGATACATACTTCCAAAATAATAAATTGACTAGTGGAACGAATATCCATAAATGAAATTGACTAACACAGCTCTAAAAAATAGTTATTACCAGGGATTGCTTTTAGAGCACGCTGCAATATTTTAGCTGCAGACTCCATAGAACTGTTGTTTGCATGCCAAGTAGCATAATCATACCATATATCAGGATGATGATATAGATACATCAGGCACTGGCACAAAAAAAAAACAATTTAATATTTAAAGCAGTTGAATCCGCTCTATTGATCGATTACAATATGGTCACAATGTAGTGATTTACAAGATTGTCTTGCTAGAGCTAAACAAAAGAATGATATGAACAGGATCATCTCACTCAGACGCTTGTAGGATCTAAGCATACAGATGAAATGGGCTTACTTGCTCATAAGTAAAGGTAACACGCCTATTAGCTGTTGTAGCATCGATCCTTTGAGGGTTCCCCCTAAAGTGAAATGAATTCCTTGCAATTAGCAGAGATGGAGGGAGTAGGAACTAATCTTATACGGCAAGTTAGAATTAATGGCTGCAGGATAAGTTACCAATTTATAGGTAAGCATAGAAAACAGAATTTGTAAACTAAGTTCAGGAGGGATGAATAATTGTACTTAAAGTCATACTCTCTAAATTCCATATAAAACAAAAAACTAAACTATTCATTGATTAGGAGAGGAATATGGATAACAAAATGTAATTGTTAAGTGACCCTTTATAAAATTAAACAAAGAGTAGAAATCTAAAGCATGTGTGACACAGGTGTTTACTCACTTTTCAAATGCCAGAAGTCTTTTCCATGCCATACACTGTTGCTCTTCCTGTGAAATAAGTTAACAAGTTACCTGCGGCCCACATGCTAGGCAGATCCAGATGCAAAACCCGCGTGTGTGTGTGTGTGTGTGTGTTGGGGCAACGTAAAAGCAATTAAACAATTATCCACACAACAACGACAGGCCTTAGACCCAAGTTGATCCATAAAAAACATTTTTTTTTCAAATCAATATCTATGGGGTTTGCACCATAACTAGTCGGCTTGTAAGAATCAACATTAAGACCTGAGAAATACTTACCTTGTAAGAGCCTGTAGGGGGAATGGCCAGAACGTTCCAATCAATATCATCAATGTACTTTTTTCGCTCTCTATATACAGCTTTAGCACTGTTAAACTTTGGTTGATATTCAGATAGCAAACCTTTTGCCTGGGACATGCAAAGATAATTCTCAGCTCAAGTACAATTGCACAAACCATGAAATAAAGGTAAGTCAAGTTTACATTGCCAAAATTTTGATAAAATAGAAACAGCAAGAAAGCATATAAGAACCATGCTTTTTCCAACAAGACTTCTAGACTTATTTGCATGCTGCTTTCAAAAAGATTAAAAAAAAAACAGAAACACCAATTACCAAGGTGCGGCTAACAGAATTTTCGAAATTTTCGTAATCCTTCCATAGCTGCTCGACATGATTAGTTGGAACTAAAATTGCCTTCTGGTACACTTTACGAACAGTAGTCATGCGATGCGACTCTTCCTGGGGTGTCACAGCCTAAAGAGTTTGCAAGTTAGCAATGACCCAGAATGCAAACACAAACATAAGGTCATAATGTTAAGATGAGGAAGAGGAATCGAATAGGAAACAGAGCACAACATACCGGCAATGACTTCAAGAAAGTAATATACTCCATCCAAACAGGACCAGAAGCAGCATCATTCCCTGGAGATTTAAAGCTGAACTGTTTATACATTCCACTCCAAAAGTGGCTTCATCACCAGAGACTACTTGGAGTGAGGATCCTCTGCTTACCAACATAGTTGAGCATGAAATCAAAAGCCTTTTTTGTCTCGTCAAGACCCTCAGCACCCCTTTTATCGTTTATTCTCCTGATAAAGTTGATGTAACAACGCCTGCAAGTTACACCGGACCAGATTATCAATGATTCAATGTGCATGCAATTGGAAATCTGTGTGCATGAACTCAGCAGAGTGTATGTGCAAGTTTCATATGCTGCAGGTAAGTTGAACACAGACCAGAGGCTAATGTGAAGGCAGTTGAGCAGGCATCTGCTGAAAATCTGCTTGGTAGCTTCATCATTGTTGGTGGCCATGTAGGCTTCGACATACTGCTTCCAATATTTGGCCTGCACATCGAATTATGTGTCAGCACTTTGTCAGAAAGAACGAGGAAGCAAAAGATATCATGGGAATGTATACTGACAGCCGTGGGGAAGGTGGCAAGCAGCTTCTCGTAGATGGGGGCGGCCTCGTTGATGGGGAGCAGCTGAAATCGATAGGATGGATGGATTAGGTTGGGTGTTCAGTTTATGCGAGTACAACAGAGTTAAAGGTAGAAGACTGACGAGGGCCTCCTTGGCAAGGATCTCAGCGGCCTGGACGTTGTAGATATCGCTGGCATCACCTTGGACGCCGCCGCCGCCTCCTCCTCCGGATTTCTGCACCCACCCACCAGGAAAGAGAGCGGGAGATATAGAGTTGATTCAGTAGAGCGATTAGAAGGTCCAGGACCTAGTAGCTTGTAAGGAGGGAGGGAGGGAGGGAGGCGGGAGGAAGAGAGATTTTGATATTTGACACCTAATACACACGCCTCGCTGAAATCTACACACGCCTTCTAAAATTTGACACCGAACACGCGAATTTCTTCGGGATTCTTAGCATTTACCCCCATTTTATTTTTCCTTTGCTTATTAGATCAAATGGTTTTCCCCATATTGAGAATTGCTTCTACTCTTCCATCTATGACGACTGGGCGCACACGTCATCCCTACCTCCATCTTCTTCTACCTGATGCCTTGTCGTTGAGCGGCGTGGAGGGAGGCTGTGCGAGGCGGTGGGCCGGCCGGGGACAGCGCGAGGTGGTAGGCCGGCCCGCGTTGGAGGGAGGCGGCGCGCCGGCGCAACCTCGGGCAGGGGCGGCGCGAAGCGGTGGGCCGGCTGGCGACGACGCGAGGCGGCGAGCCGGCCTGGGCTGGAAGGAGGCAGGGCGCTGGCGCAGCCCCAGCTGGGGCGGTGCGAGGCGGAGGGCCGGCCGGGGCGGCGAGCTGGCCTGGGCTGGAGGGAGGCGGCGCGCCGGCGTAGCCCCGGCTGGTGCGGTGTGAGGCGGTGGGCTGGCCGGGAGCGGCGTGGGGAGGAGCAGCTTGCGGCGGCGAGGGGCGCGGGGAAGGGCGACGAGAGCCAACGAGAGACGCAGGGCTCCGGTTTCAATCAATTTTTCGTATCCACGGAAACGAAATTCCGACCCAAATTTCGGATGTTCTAAATTTTCCGACCGAAACGAGAATTCAAATTCGGATTTTTCGGTTGAAATTTCAGACTCTACGGTCGGAATTTCGAATTTTCCATTGAAAAATGGCATTTTTCAACTAGAAAATGCTCCAAACACATAAAAAATTAAAATATTTGAAAGAACATTGTTTATGTCTTTTGTATATTGTAATGTACATTGTACGATGCATATTAAATATATTGCACACAAATTATTCATACAAATGCATATTATCACGTGAAATCATGAATAAAATGCATGAAAACTAAATTTATCACAACGATGATAGTACCTAGTTACAATCCATCGACCATAATATAAGTTTATAGTATATAAATTGCATATTACACAAACGCTAAGTTTAATCTAATAAACAATGACTACATCACGTAGTACTTGATAAGTAATGTGTAACACCCCAAAAATTAGTCTTAGAAATTTTCTCCTAATCTCTCCTTAATTCAAAATCAATTTTTAAAAACCTTGCTAGTTTGTTTTGAGCGTGGTAATATGAGTTAACGAGAATTTCCACACGTGCCGAATATTCAATTCCCAAAAACCTTTCACACAACTACACAAAATTTTTCAAAAATTTTCCCACGAAATTCTCTGCCAAATACCCAAAGTCAAAACCAGAAAAAGAGAATAATATTCGGAAGGACCAATTCCATCCCTCCTCCCTCCCTCGGCCCAACCGGCCTCCCCTCCTTTCTCCTCCCCCGGCCCAAACCGAGGCAGCCCACCCTCTTCCCCCTCGTTCACACTCATTGCCACATCAGGCCCGCGCCCTCCTCTCACTACCGAACGGGCCCTACCCGTCAGGCTTCCTCTCCTTCTTCTTCCTTGGCCCGACGCGCCCTGCGCTTGCGTCAGCGCGCTGCGCACCGAGTGACGCACCGGCCGCACCGCGCAAGACGACGCCGAGTCCTGGCCCATACCTCTATCGATTTCCAAGCCAAGCCATCACACCCACGCATCGCGACACCACCTGGCCGCCGCATCGCCGCGCCACGCAGCCTCGGTTTCCCTCTCCCCCAGCTATAAATAGCCCGCCGTTCACCACTCCTCCCCATCCCCTCCCTCACACACGCTGTGCAACCCACCGCGACTGGCCCCCGAGTCACTTGGGCGACATTAGCCACGGGCACCGGCAGCCATTTTTCCCTTTTCCATGCCTCTGCTCCAGTGCACCATCATCGCCGCGCTGCCTGCTCCCTCCACAGCCTACAAAAGCACGATTGCCCCTAAACCTGGGCATTTCTCAAGTCGGGTCGAGTTCGGGTCGGGCCAAAAAAACATGGTATTTTTTGTGACGGCCCAAACCCAACTCGACCTCACGGTTGGGTCAAAAAATTGAGCCCGCACCTGACCCAACAACCGGTCGGGTCGGGTTTGGGCGGGTCAGGTCGGGCCTATGGAAATTGTCGGGTTCTTCGGGTTTTTTCGGATTTCGGATCAAAATTCTTGGCCTCGACCCGACCCGTCAGGCTGACTGGGTTGAAAATCTTAGCCTGAGCCCGCCCGTCAAACTCTTTGGGTCGGGCTATTTTCGGGCTGGTCGGGTCGGGTCTGCCGGGTCGGGCAGCCCATGCACAGGTCTAATTACCGCTACCACGAGCTTCGCCTCGCCTTCCTCTACCCCCCCTCGGCCTCCCGCCGCCACTGTTCCACCCTCCACCAGAGCCGCGGCGCGTGCGTTCCTTGCCACCGGTGTGCATCCCCGTCGCCGTCATGTGGAAACACCACTCCCGACCCTCAATCCGCGCCCCAAACCCCATCAAACCCGACCGTCGTTCGCCCCGTGACGCCATCTCCTCCCTCCACCACTACATCGTGGGCCTAGCCGGAACGCCGTCACCTCCCCTCCCCGCCGCGTGGGCCAGCCCATTTGGCCCCGTGAGCTTGGGCCGCAGGCCGAACCCCACCCTGGCCCAAGTTGTTTCCCTCGCGGGCCAGATTCAATAGCTCATCAAGAAAAGGTCCATTTCCACCCTCCAACTTCCCAGAAAAGTTCGTATCTACCCCCTGGCCATTAAATACCCATATCTTCCCCGTTCTAACTCCGATTTAGGTGATTCTTACGCCTAAATTCATCTAAAATCAAGCTCTATCCATTAGAACACTCCACATAGTCTTTTCCTCTAGTCGGAAGATGGACGCCGTCCTATGCCCAGTCAGTGCTTCACACTGGTCCCACAGTTATTGTGTGCCTGATGTGATGCCATTGTCCTCCTACTTTCCAGCAACTCAAAAGATTCCTGTCTTGGTCTTTCCAAATCCTTGATTTAGATGATGACGATGATACCGAAAATCATCTAAAGACCCTCGTCACTTGTATATTCGAGATTGTATCCTCTCTATTACCACCTCCCACCAAAACCCCATTCTAGATGATCCCAATATCCGAAATCACCCCTGCTAATCTTATTCCATCAAGCCCTACCCTTCCGTTACATTCTCCCGAAGAAATTCTCAACCTCAGCCCAATCATGAGATCACCATCACGGCAGTATCCTTTCCACCATAGCTATCCAGGCTCACCACCACGGCATGTTCGCAATAATCACTATCGTGCTCGTCAGCATGGCCAGCAGTCTGCAGCCCGATTCCCTGCAACTCACAACTATCCAAAACCACCACCATTGGTAAACACCACCAATAAACCAACGGATAATCCATACCCGCTCCAAACACCCCCTCACTTCCAAATCAAGTTGAGCTCATGTTATACCTCGATTGTGTGTGTTTTTCCTTGTTTGTACACGTAGGTTATACCGAAGAATATGATTGGTACGTCCGAAGCCAACATCCGGCGTTTGCAGTGGATGTTATACCAACATGTCCGATGGATGGCGCACCATCGTGTCCAGCATTTGGCATACCAACACGCTCAGCCGATGAGGTACCCTCACCGCCAGCGGCCGATGTATCATCCGTATCATCGACAAAGCGAACGGCAAGCCCACTGGAATCCCCACTTGATGCATAAATTTCCTATGTTTACAAACACAACCCTTGGCCTGATAATCACATAAAACTTGCATGTTTTGCTTGCTAAGGAAACCCAGCAAATTATATAGCCACCTAAGGCTATCCTAGAAGTAGTGCGCATAGGTGGAATCGCTCACTTCATTACCTATCATAATCTTGACGTTATGTTGGATTATGGATATGGAATATGATGGGTTTGGGATGAGAATAGGTGTGTGCGTTTTTGAAATAAAATGGGGAAGAACCCCAGCAAACGGCCCACAGGTCAGGATACGCCATTTAAAGGGTAGGGTATGAACGGGTAACTTAACAGCTCGCAGTTACCCCAGT
Source organism: Paspalum notatum (assembly GCA_022530915.1). Classification (NCBI taxonomy): domain Eukaryota; kingdom Viridiplantae; phylum Streptophyta; class Magnoliopsida; order Poales; family Poaceae; genus Paspalum; species Paspalum notatum. Next base: position 21,183,661 of record CM039686.1, read on the forward strand.
CTCCGTATTCATGGAGAAGAGCGGGTAGATGGATGCTCGCGGTGTAGAGCAATGAAAAAGGGGAATGGTTCTACCTGCGCTCTATAAGGACCACGTTGAATTTTATCTTGCCTAACTCTTTTAGTACAACCACTCGCTCTGTATGAGGCATTGGCTAGGCCCGAGCCAGAGTGTATAGCCTAATAGCCGCTGTGTTGGCGCACAAGGGGCTAGAGAAGGGGTTGTGTGTCACGGGAGTACCGCGGGGTACTGGAGTGACTCGGTTGCCCAAACCTCTGAAGCATTGCTAGGTGATGAAACAAAGGCAACGACTTAGTTTAGAATTCGGACGCTTATTTAGCGGTAAGCATCGCTGAGTACAACTTGTGGGAATTAGTACAACCCTGACTAGCAGTAAAATCTATTCAAATAGTCCGCGTCCACTAGTATGGATGGGTTACGGCTTGGTTTTCAATTAGCAAGATTTTCATAAACAAAAAATGGTGGGAAGTGGTTTGGGTGGGGAACAAAATGGTTTTTGGTGGATGCTGAGCTATGGGGTTGAACCTAGTAGTAGTGTGGGCAAAATGTGTTGGCTAGAAAGCCTTGAGCCATGAGGACCGGCAAGTCCAGTGACAACCTTTTTGGAAAAAACCTTATTTTTAGAAAATATAAAAAGTGACAACTATCTCAAACCCGGCGTACAAAATGTGTTACTGCAAAAATCTCTGAGCTCTAGATATATCCTGCATGTAGATATAACTATACCCCTTCTCTGTATCGATGAAGGTGGGCTGCTGAGTACGTATGTACTCACCCTTGCTTTGTTGATGTTTTTTCAATAAAGAGGATGAGATTACCGTATACGTGGATGAATAAGGGCTACGACCTACTTCCCAACCATGACGTGTGGAAGTTTGGGCCTACGTTTTGTATTCTGCTGCTTAGTTTTAGGGTTGTGCCCCTTTATTGTCCGACCTGTTAGGGCGGATGTATATCACTCTGATATAAGAATGTGATTAACAAACCCTAGAATGGTAATAAAGTATTACATTTTAGTCCCATTATAGAAACTGGTGCGCTTCATAATGAAAATAATATGAAAGTGTAAGGAGAAAGAAAGGAGACATCTCATTCTATTCATAATGTATGTTCTTTCAACCCCTTGATAATGCAGATATTAAAAAGCTATAAACCCTAAGATATTGGACTGCAAATAACCTTGTGTTTCAACCAAAACATAATTTTAACGAAGCAAATGGTCTTAGATTTGAACGTGTTCTAATCCTGATGGCTTAGAAAAACACCTAGTTTTTATCGTATTTTTCCCGATTTTTTTACAAATGTTTTTGAATTTTTGAATTTTAAATTAGAAAATTCTCAAAAGGTGCGAAAAGTAGCGAAATTCCAGTTCACGTATACTACCGAAAACGAAAAATTTACCGAAATTTCGCGAAATTTCATTCGAAAAATTTAACCCTGGAGACACGACTAGCGCGGACAGGACTCAATCTTCGTGTCATAAGGCGCGTTAAACAATCTTTCTAATGGGTTGTTAGTCTAGATTCGAACATGGTCAAAATTTATCCTAAATTTGACATGGCAGAAGTTTGTCACTAAACCAAGAATACCCTAGATACAGAAAATATAAACAAAAAGAAAAAAATAGAGAAAATTATGAGAATCCCCCGAAATCGGAGCATCAGTGTCAAATATTAAAAGTTATGCGAATCGAGTGTCAAATACGGTGAGGTGTGCTGAGTGTCAAATATTGAAATCTCTCCGTGAAAAATAAGCCTAGGCACTTGCATCCTTAGGCATTTCGATATTGGGTGGGCGTTTAAAACCAAGAGACCACACCACCGGTGCGAATTGACTTTGAACGTGCTTGAGGGAAGAGGGGAGAGCAAATACAACTACTAGAGCTGAAGCATCAGTCTAGCGAATTGAAGGGGAGCTAACCACCCTCCCTGCACCCATGGTATCTCTCCTCCCTCGCCAGGCTGCTAGAAGACGAGACTAGCAGGCGCACCTGGAGGAGAGAGGGGGAGCGAGAGGACCGGAGGTCGAAGATAACTAGACATTGATGAGATAATGAGGCCCAGTGGACCGGCGCTCGTTCGGAATAGGGCCTACAATGCTGGCCCAACCCAACTGAACGGCGATGACAGGGCTGGAGCTCGTTCGGAATAGGGCCTACAATGCTAGCCCAGCCCAACCGAACGGCGATGACAGTTAATAGTAGAAGCGCAAACTCTATCGAACGCTGGGGTTGCACTATGCGCTGGCCGCACACGCCCTGTGCACCTAACCCACACGATAGCCCCCTTTGTGGCCTGCCTCCCTTGACTTATTATTTATGTAGTGGGCTTGCCCATACGGATGTGATACAGCAAGCTGGGCCACAAGTGTTCCTAGGAAGCTACCATTCCAATCCACAACACACAAAATCCAATCTCTTTGTAGCAAGGTGTGCAAGAGATGTAGCAAGTTGCACATCCACAACACACAATTTGATACAAAAGCTATAATAGGACAACCAAACTTGGTACACACTTTTCCAACAATTTATTTTTGCAGTTTTTTATCAGCATAACTGGCTATATATAAAACTCGCTGCAAAAAGATGAGATAAACATGAGATGTAGCAAGTTCCGCATCCACACCACATAAATTGCTAAAAAAGCTGGAATAGGAAAAAAATCAAACTTTCTACGAGCATTTTCAGCAACTCAGAATGTTTTTTATATAGACATTGCACAACTTGCTACATAAGAGGAGTTTTTGCCTCGATTCGAGAGAAGGGAGGACTCAGGCTGGGGGACGAGGATAGGAGATGATATAGGAGGCAGGATTTGTGCTAGGCTAGGGAGGGGTAGGGAAGGACCAGGCTGGGGTAGGGGTAGGGTGGAGGGCACCTACGGGAGGAGAGGGAAGGGCGGTGTGGTTGGGGGAGGGTGAAGGACGAGTCGGGGGAGGTGGTGCGATCAGGGAAGGGTGGAGGACAAGTCGGGGGAGGCGCAGCAGCGGCGGGAGAGAAGATATCGAAAATGGAAGGGGGAAGGGGTCACACGCTAATAGATTACGCGATGGGGTCATGCCTTAACCCTGCCCTAGTTGGGGGTAGTTTCATGTATACCTCGCAATGGTCAAAGTAATGTACCCGTCAACGTCCAAAGCAGCAGTCTTGGGTATCTCTCAGCTGCATGTGTTCTTTTAGGTATAGATTGTAGGTCCAGCTTATGCACCTTGTGGGTGTGCATGTGTGTGGTGTGTGTTTGTGCGTAAAGTTCAGATTCTATAGCTTCTTGTACTTTTGAAGTATTGAGGATTCAAAAAGTAAAACAGACAGCGAATTGAGCGGTAACTCGGTGAGGAGCACCACAGGTTCGTCCAATTTTCTGGCAACTTTTTTTCAGTAGCTCTGTTTACTTGGTTGTCAATACAAGCCTCTTTCCATAGGACTCCTACGTCTCGGACTTCATTCACGCCTACATCGGTCTAGAGCTTGAGCTTAAATACTTTCTCACATACTTAGCTGAGTGGATTATCAAGGAAAGACTAAGGACTTGATCTAATCCAGAGCAAAGCCTGTGTCCATATCATTTTTTAGTGATTGGGTTCTTGATCAAGTGAAGGCTTCTTGGTCTATTTAATCTTGATAATTGGCAGCACCTACACGGAATTGGTGACTAGGATGCCTTTTTGAGCTTCCCTGAGATTGTGTGAACCCGAGGAAAATTGGTGTACATGTACAAGGTTTGAGCTCCACTTCATCTTGATTGTGAACGGAGACTCGTAGGGAGCATCATTGTCTTGATGACTTGGGAAGTAGTAATACTAGTGTTATCGACACATGGTGAACAACCGATGAGGTACCCTGCAGTGTGTAGACTGTGTGCATAAAATTACACGGATTACATGTTTTTATACTTTTGTAAATAAAAATAGTATCTAGAGGCGCCACCAGCACCACGTCACGGCCACATAGAGGCGCCCCAGGCCACAACAGAAGGAAGGCCAACATCAGACATAGTGATCTTGCTTACTTAAATATCTTGTTCAGTCCCTCAGCCAACACATAGATGACAATGCAGCTCCATATTGGAGGGCTACGAGAACAAAGCTGAACTAGCTAGTTGGCTTCTCCATCCAGCGATCAATTTTGGGTCTAATCACAATTCCAGTCATACTAGCACTGCACCGCTATCCTTCGCAACAAGTTTATAGATGATCATGGTGAACCTCCATCAAGCACATCGCTTACATCAGAATTCATAAATAATCCAACTGACCTAATCCACAAATCGTAAAGTTTTAGCAGTCATTCTTGCTTACCACGAACATGTGGTTGTCCTGGAAGGATCCGAGCTACTGGTTGCAAGGAGGACTGGAGGAGTGATGAGACAATGCTGGGCCTAGAAGCCACCTGCCACCCACAGGCTGAGCCGCCGATTGTCCAGAGGCTGTGCGCCCGCCGCAGAGAGGTACCGAGTTGATTGTGCATGAAGGTATTGGACCATGCAGAAAAGGCCACGGACAAATTTTGCGCAAAATTAAAAAAGGTTAAAGGTGAGTTAGCATGGGAGAAAGCAAAGAATTAATGGCATGTGGAGATGGCCTGCCAAGATCCAATGGCTCATACAACAGAGATGATGAGGCTCAATGTGGTTGCAGCCTTATGTTTAGTGGTCTTTATTTATTTATATCGATATTACAAGTTTTACGGTGGTTGGAAAAAATAGGAACCGTTAATCTGAAAAGTTCTAACGGTTTAAAAATATGTGGTATCACGGCATCGATACCTGACGATATCGAATTGGAGGGTCCGGTACTGAAAATGGTGGGTCCGGTACCCATATTTTAAAAAATTTAATTCCAACGACTATAAAATCCCTCGATGTACAGATGATAAGTTGCTGTGAGAATTTTGTAGCGGTGAATACATAAATGATTTATAAAATGGAAAGTAGTAAATAGAATACTAAAATTACAAAGGGAAATATGTGTAGGTTTCTTTGTTTCACCTGAGTGCATGCATAAGTGTTGTTAACCATTGAAAATCGATAAAGATCATTAATGAAAGTTCTAGTTGCTTGTGGGTCCTATGATGGATAGTTTGAAAGTTGAGAGAATTGGAGTTAGTGAACGTAGTGGGGTGTACTTATATGCATTTTTTTACAATTTGACTCATACTAAAGAAATTGACAGAACAAACTCTGCGAGAGAGATATTGCAAATATGACCTCTTTGGCGGTGCCATGCTCGCCAGATAGCATGTGATGTGGATCATCCTCAAGATTCTAAAAAAACGGTGGTGACAATAGGTGATATTGCACATGTTTTATATCGACACACGGTAACAAAGTGAAACAATACAAATTAAGCTTGTGACACAATTATGCAAAAACAATGAAACTGCATGTTTTCGTTGAAAAATGCAAAAACAATTATGCAAACACAATGAAAATGGCACACCAGCTTCTCCCTGCACTCACCCATGTCTAGAGGACATGGACCAGCCAGAGCAATTCTCTCACAGTTAGTTCGAGGATTCTACCTGGTAGTCTGATGGAGACTCTACCCTCGCATTTGTGACTGACACTTTGGAATACCGGCGGACACCGGCACCCTGCAACCATGTGATTAGCAACGGCGACGGATGGAGAAAATGGAGTGGAGCGGAGGATGTGGGCTGTTATTACATTGCGAGTAGGGTCTGCTGCCCTCAGGCGGAGAGTGCACCTCCCCAGCCCAATGCGTGAAGCACAAAGTAAAACAGATTCATATGAAGTTTATTCAGTGATGTGCTCAGACGAAAGGGAGAACAGGCATCTAGCTAAAGTACGTACTGCATCTTCATGTCATGCAAAGGATTACAACTTACAAGCAGATGATCATTAAGCTTAAATTTCCTGACCAGACAAATATACTCACCGCAAGATTGCATTCCAAAGGAATGTCGTCAAATATTTGACTACAGTAAATTTAAATTGCATATTGGTAAAGTTAAAATAAAACAACAATGTTCCATGAGTAGGGAACTAAAAAAGAAAAGATGGAAATTCATGACTACCATGATACCAGAGATTTCAGGTATTTATACCAGAAAAACCTAGTACAAAATAAAAGACAGGAAGATGGGTGAAGACGTATATATAGGTTTGTATTGGATTAGGAGGCTGAGTGACTATGTCAACAGTTGTACAAATGGAAGAGATTAGGAAAATTGCTGTATAGGTTTGGATTGGACTTAGTAGCAGGTGACTATCAGTTGAGTCGGCCCACGCTCTCTTTGTTTTCTAGATGCAGAGCATGGCGTCATGCAGTATCACAATATGTCAATACACATAGATGGAGGGGGTGTTGACGATAGCTCATATGAGAACGTAGGCTATGTCAAACTATCCTCCTGCTGCGCGATAAGCATCATGGCTTTATGAAGGTGAAACATGCTTTGTGGTGAATTTATTAGTTTAAAAATGAATTAAAATGTGACACATATACTTAGTTAGATCTCCGGAAAAATAATTTATAAACAGACACATAAACATTCAGATACATGATTGTTTAAATATAATGTTTCTACTTGGATTGGATATACCAAACATGGACCAAGAAGAGAAGCTTCCTGCTAGAGGACACTTTGTACACTGGTAGTGCACTGGTAGATAACACGGTTTGTGCACTGATAGATAACACGGCCTGACGGCTAATACTATAAAGCTGCAAGAAGCACTGCTGTTAGAGTGCCTTTCCTAGCGATAACGGTTAAATTGTTAAAAGATAATAGCATAGGTCTGCCTAAAATAGAAAATGGCACCAGAGAACTTAGAATGGAGGTAACTGTTGTTCTAACTTCTAGCTTATCTATTCTTTTCTTTATATGAGCTATATACGAAATGAGCTCCCACTTACCTTGTAGATGATAATCTTTTCTTGTATTTGATGCAGAGCATATTCATTGTGACTAAATTTTCTGATTCGAAATGCATATCATCACTACGGCTTAGAGGTTTTAGGTTTCTGCTCTCTTAAGCATTCAGGTCAGTGCATTTTGAGTTAATCTGCATCCGTTCACATCGGTGGACATGAACTGTGTTCTAACGAAGTCAAATCCAAACACCACAAAAATTCATCCAATTGAAGAACCAGGCTTCCATTCCATGATCCAAACAGAGGTGCAGCCTTTGATCAAAATCGAACTCTTGCTGCCTCAACCAATACCTGTGAACGGCCGACGTGCGGCGAGGACGAAGGCAGCCTGCAGGGGCGCCCCCATTCTTCTGATATGGCAATGTGATTTCCTGTGCGGGCAAGCAGGAACGACGACTGGCGCAGGGGCGACGGCTGCTGCGGCCTCGTCAGGCGGCAGGTCGAAGGCGCCGGGCGCCGCGGTTGGTTGACGGGCGTCTGCGGGAGAGGGGGCATGGGGGAGACGGCCGCCGGTGTCTCATCGGGCCGGCTGGTCTCGTCAATCGGCAAGTCGGGACGCAAGCGCGTGCGGCAGCCACCTAGGGATGTTGTGCCGAGCTGGCCCCATGGGCATCGTGACGGCTGCGGGTGTAGGTACAGGCTGGCGGCCACAGCCGTGCTGAACGTGGGACGCGCGGTGTGCGGCAGCGAGGCGCGGAACGATAGAATAGGTGAAGACGAGGGTACTTTCTTAATAAGTTGCAGAGATTATAGCTATGGATGAGATCTTCTTAATAAGTTGTAAAGATTATAGCTATGGATGAGATCTATAGGTCTGTTGTTTTGAGTCTTTTATTTAAAATCATTTAGATGCCCTAATGATTTATTTAATTCTAATATAAACATTGTGTTGCATTTTTCATATAAAAATCATTTTGTTTTTTATGTAAAGCAAGCCAACGAATGTGATGTTACACGCGCCGAATGCATGCAATTTGTAGGCCTATACTTGCAGCCGATTTTCTCCATATTTATAAAATCCATATAAATGAAGTTCACTATCTATTTCTCTCAACATGCAAGCTAGTCATATTATCTTAAAATCTCACTAACTTATATGTTGTGTCACCATCCACTAAAACCTTATATTTATATCTTTATATACATGTATAATATTATTTTTTATTGTCAAACAAACCTCATGTTTTTTTATCATCATATCCAAACTATTAACACATACACAACTCATATCTTATGAGATGCCATCTATATTTTTATTCAATCATCTTCATAACTCTTCAGTTGATTCTCCAAAAAATACCCATAATACATAAATGCATGTAATGACTGCTAGATTGTATTGTATAAACCCAGATGTTTGGGTAACTGTAACGGGCAAATATTGGTGTACATATATCGCTAAACCACCTAGAAATATATTTCATACACCAAAGAAGGAAAATCATGACACCATGCCATCGTCGGTTAAAAAAGTTCCAATAGCAAAAAATAAAATTATATATTTACCTACTACACAAATAATTTATATACTTAGTGTAATAAGCCTCAATTCTCAATATACTTGCTACTTTGTTTCTTTCTTAATTAATCATCGAATCCTCATCTAAAATTATTCTCAAATCCACGCAGCTTCTTAATTAATCATCGAATCCTCATCTAAAATTATCCTCAAATTCCCACGGCAACGTGCGGGAAATTCACGAGTGCACGTGGTAGTTACGTTCACCGAGTATATGTGGTAGTTACGTCAAAAGAGGCACCAACTACCCGTTCACCGGTTCATCCATTCCACCGTCCATATTTGCACCGTGCAGCGTTTTGAGTATAGCCTAATCCATGCTCATCAACGCCTGGTACGCTCCTTTGTCAACAATAGAACAACTGCAGGATTCGATAACGATGGGAATGAGCCCACTGAGCAACAGTGTAGTGCAATTGTTCAACTAACAGCACTACAATTGACGCTATTGATTAGTGGTTTAGCCGTTTAGGTATAATCATGTCACACTGATGATACCGCACTAGTAACGGCAGCATATATATATTCCAGATTCCCAGCAGGAGACCCTTTTGGAACGCAGAAATTTCACAGGATTGGCACAGAAATTTTACAACAGGAAAAACACAGGAACAGGAAAAATTTCCCGCGTTTCAAAGAGGGCCTGAACACTCATTTGAACCTCGGGATTTCGCAAATGATACGTTACATCGGGTCAGTAACTCAGTCAAGGAAAGAACATTCTGTTTTAAGATTGACTAGGAAGGAAAAACCAAAAGCTACACACCAGTACACCACTATCTAAGGAGCACAATCAGGGCCAGTTTAGACTCGAGACCAGATAGGTTAGCACTGCACGGCTCAACTCTACGTTTCATCAAAACCTTTGCAACTAATGGCAATGTTGGTAGGAGATGTGACATTGAGCTATTTCCGCATCAATGTGACAAATGGTGCTTAAGGCCGTCAAACCCTCTTCACATTGTCGCCATGGAGAACCACAGCACCTTCAGTCATCAGAGTCCCAAGGGCACTGCGAAGCTGCAACAAATATCCATGCAGACTTTAGAATGTGTCGTCATAGTACTAAATAAACATGTGCAAGCTACAGTTTCTGACTTACATCGTGTAAATGAATTTCCATAGAGCTCTGCTTCCTCATTTCTTCCAGCAACTGTACACCAATCAAAACGAATACTTAGCTCACTGATGGGGCAACAAATGATGAAAACAAGGAAAGAGACAGGAACCCAAAGCAAAGGTTTCTTTACCTCAATCATACGCATCGAGGGGCCTCCAAGTTGCATTTTCTCCATGACAAGGTTTCGGGTTGCAGCAACAAGGTTCTCCCGTCTCTGCCTTTCACTTGCAGATATTCCCGTCATTATTAGATCCATATCAATCGTCCCTTTTGTCATTCATAAAAATACCATCAGCACAAGGGTTGCAAGAGAAAAAGAAAGCATAAAGTAACAAAGCCAAGCAAGTTAATCTGACCAGTTGCATGATCAGTTGCAGACTGCTGCATAGCAACTTCTAGAAGCCTGAAGGCCTCCACAACATCTCTCACTTCAACCTTCAGGCGGCAAGAGCAAAATTATGAGCCACAACCACCACATATTGTCATGTAACCGAACAACAACCAGTAACTAAGATTCGGAGATAATGATTACCACTTCAGAGAACCGCATCCGGGCCAATGCTTCACTGAGACGAATCAAACTCTCTATTTGTCTAGCTGTTGCAGTTATGACCTATTCACCAAACAGCAACATGTTAGGGGCTTCTCGCTATTCAAACGACCATGACCATAGTAAAACAGAATGCTACCTTCTTTCTGCTCCCAGGGCTATTCCCTCTTTTCCTCATCTCAACATAGCCACGGGTTAACTCTTCTGCGGCTTCATCAGATAACTGTGGCTGAATGTACTTCCTTGCATAGCTTATGTAAGCAACTAATGTCGGCAAATCCAAGACCTCGAGCTCCTCTAACTGCACAACAGGACGTATGCACAATTAATAAGACACAGGATTAGCTAAGAAAAATGTTGTATTTGTTAAATTATTGGACGGATTCTATTTCGTAAAAAATGAGAAGTACTTTAAATTTCAAGTATAAAGGTTGAGTCTGGTGTTTTACATTTGGATTCTCAAAATGCAATGAAACAATATGCTTTGCCAGGCGCCTATCAGTTTGTTCATCCGCCTTGTCCAAGATAAGATATATCAGGTCAAATCTGCATATTAAATTGTGACAAGAGTTACAACATTTCCATGTCACTCATTCACTTTGAACCATGCAGGCATCCAGCTAGTTACCTTGAAAGCAGCGTTGGGGCAAGGTGGATGTTGTCAATTACAGAAAGCCTCGGATTATATCGTGATTCAGTAGGATTGGCACATGCCAGGACAGATGTCCTTGCATTTAAAGATGCAATGATTCCGGCCTTTGCGATGGATACAGTCTGCTGCTCCATCACCTACATTCATTGCAAAAAGACTTAGCTTACATGGATAATTATATTTCATCATGCAAATAATGCTTACACATTCAGCAAAACAGACCTCATGTAACATGCTTCGTGCATTATCAGACATCTTATCGAACTCGTCTATACAACAAACACCTTTATCACTCAAAACAAGTGCCCCACTCTCAAGAACCTGAAAGATAACAAGGTCGTCATTGAGGTAACAGGAGCAATTCAATAAGATGATAAAGAAATCAAGGCCATCATGTGAACTTATGACACATACGGTTTCGCCAGTCTCAGGATCCTTGGTAACATAAGCAGTAAGACCAACTGCAGAACTTCCTCTACCACTTGTATAGATACCGCGAGGAGATAGTTTATGCATGTACTGGAGAAGCTGGGATTTACTCGTTCCAGGATCACCCACAAGTAAAATATTGATGTCACCTCGGAAGCTAGCTCCAGAAGGAAGCCTTAAGGGATTGCCACCAAAAAGCTGGACATAGAACAGTTTTCAGTATGCTATGGTTAGCTACGACACATTTTTAAAAGTACATCTAAATAATCAATGACGTTACCTGGCAAAGGAGACCTCTTTTAACATCATCCAACTCCCATATGTTTGGAGCCAATGATCTAGTCAATCTGTCATATATATCAGGCAACTTTGACAGCTCTTTTAGTTTCTCAACCTGCAACACAGAACAACGTTACCAAGAATCCAACACAAACTGTTGGTGTATAATGTAATTATGGAGCCTACTAGGGACCAAGCTGTTAATATACAAAGACAAAAAACTAGAAGAAAAGAAAGGGGATCAGAGAAGGTCCCAGAACTCTTTCGTATCTCCATGGATACTGCTCCTCCCTTTCTACCCTAAGTCTAAATCTCTCTCAAATCCACCATTTAATCTTCAATATGGTATCAGGGCAGGCTGATCCGAAGTGATCTCGTTGTGTCTTGCCGATTTTTTGTGCTGCTAAGGTGCTGCGGCGCCGTGATTTTTGGAACTCAACTGGTGTTCTAGCAGGTCGAGAACAGGTGCTGTGTCGCCGGGAGTCGATCTGCATCTAGTCCAGGCGTGCTTCCCTGGACATCATTGCTCCGGAGTGAGCTATTGCACCAAGTATTTCTCTACCAAGCTCAATTAGTCCGTGTGCATCTCTAGTGCTGTACTATTTGTGAAAAAGGTGCATACTGTATTAGTATATTGGCTGCTTTGAAGGATTGCAGTTCGGTGGCTTCTCATCCTTGGCTGAGTTTAAAAATCGTTTGCTAAGTTCTGCAATCTTTGTTGCCTTGTTGCTTAGTACCAGTGCTATTGCCTTGCTGTTTGGTATTGGCACTGCAGAAATCATGGCAGACTGGTGGAGAAAAGGCCGGTGATAATAAAAAGGGCGCACCCAGTGCCGTAGGCTTCCCGCACGTGCGGGGTCTGGGGAAGGGTATCTTTAAGCGCCAGGCCTTACCCGCATAATATGCAGAGGCTGGGGCTCGAACCCGGGACCTTCCGGTTACAGACGGTAGGCTCTACCGCTGCACCAGGCCGGTGATAATAGTATTGATAAAATGTATGAAATCTTTAGCAAGCTACTTGAGCAGCAGCAAAAACAACCGAAACCAGCCTTTGAGATAACCAAGCAGACACTGGAGCCTAATCCAGTCAGATTATCAGGACCAGGCGATTACATTAGCTGGGCACGCCATGCAAAATTGATCCTGAGCGCTAACGACTATGATTATTTACTTGTCTCTAAAGAAGACGATTCTGTTAAAGGTAGTTCTAGCAGCAAACAAATCAATGACAAAGTACTAGTTTGGTTGTTGGGGAGTATGGAACCACCAATCAGGGAACAAGTTGAAAATATGAACACAGTTTATGAGGTTTGGGCATCCTTGAAAAAACAATTTGCCGGAAAAACAAATAAGATGCAAGCCACACGTATCATGCATGAGTTGACTAATCTGAAGCAAGGCTCAAGATCTGTGACAAGAGTATGCAGGTGAAGTAAAGAAGCTGTACAGAGATTTACATTACTATCATCCCTTTGAACCTGTTGACAAGAATGACCTGGCAGCTCATCATATATGGTTTAAGTCATTTGTGAGCAAACTCTTTCTCGATGGCCTGAACCAAGAGTTCGACCTCCGTCGACAGCTGATCTTTTCTATGCCCGAGTGGCCTGATCTTGACGATGTCATCTCAAGTGTGGTTGAGGAGGAGACCCGCTTAGCTCAGCCCAAAGAGGATAGTCAAAAGTGTGTAGATGCACGTGCAGCATTATCCATGCAAACTCGCCGTGTCCCACATTCTATTGTCAAGGAGGACAAAAATAAAAAGTTTTGTCACCACTGTAAGAAAAAAGGGCACACAGAGGACACGTGCTTTGAGCTGCATGGCTATCCATCTTGGTGGGAGAAAGGAAGATCTCAGCCAGGGGGAGCTCGAGGTTCAAACAAAAGACAAGCCAGTCACACTGCATCTACAAAGGAGCTACCGCTGGTAGATATGCAAGCTCTAGAGGAGTTTAAATCCAAGCTCAACCTCTTAGAAGGCCAGTCTTCCTCCCATGGTTCCTCTAAAGCTGAATATGGTCTTAATGTTTCCTCTCAAGGTATGAAATCTTATAAATCCCAATGTAAATCATGGATAATTGATACTGGAGCCACAAATCACATGACTGGATCCTCAAACTTGTTTAGTTCCTACACACCCACCTCAGGTAAGGACAAAGTTCGTGTTGCTGATGGTTCCATGGCACCTATTACAGGACATGGAACCGTGCAGTGTACTAAGACATTGTCCTTATCTCCAGTTCTACATGTTCCAAAATTTCCCTTCAATCTTTTATCCGTTAGTTCCATTACCAGAAGCCTAAATTGTAGAGGATGGTTTGATCCTACTTGCTGTGTTTTTCAGGAGATTGGGACAGGGAGACTTCTTGGGACTGGGACCGTGCATGATGGGCTCTACTATCTTGATGAAGGGGGTGATGAAATTGCTCTTGCAACTTGCATGTCTCCTAGTCAAGATCTGTTACTTCACCACCGAAGGTTGGCTCATATCTCTTTTGCTGCTATGTATCGTATCTACCCCTCTCTTTTTAAATTATGTCCTAAGGAATCCCTTGTATGTGATGCATGTGAGTTAGCAAAACATACAAGGGGAACCTATCCTAGTAAGGGTTTGCGATGTCACAAACCATTTGAAGTAATCCATTCTGATGTTTGGGGACCCTGTGAGGTTCAATCTATTTCTGGGCATAGGTGGTTTGTTATTTTTATTGATGATTCTAGTCAATATACTTGGCTCTACTTGTTAAAACGTAAAAGTGATGTGTTCTCTGTTTTTAAAGATTTGTGCACTCTCATTCAAAATCAGTTTGGAGCAACTATCAAAACTTTGCGTTCTGATAATGGCACTGAATATATTAACATGGAGTTTGAACAGTTCCTTGTCTCACTTGGCATTGAACATCAAACTACATGTGTCAATACACCAGAGCAAAATGGTGTTGCAGAACGCAAGAACAGACATTTACTTGAAGTTACTCGTTCGCTCATGTTTACCATGAATGTTCCCAAGTTTCTTTGGGGAGAGGCAATAAAAACTGCAACGTACTTGATAAATCGTATGCCTCTCCGTACTCTTGGTTTTAAGACTCCTGCGGAGTGTCTTTTGAATTCAAATGATTTTGTGGTTCCTCCTAAAGTTTTTGGATGTGTTTGTTTTGTGCATGACTATCGAAATTCAGTTGGAAAATTGGATCCTCGCGCTATCAAATGTGTCTTTATGGGCTATTCTCCTTCTCAAAAGGGTTACAGGTGTTGGTGTCCATCTGAACATCGTTTTTTCGTTAGTATGGATGTAACATTTCGCGAGCATGAACCTTATTATCTTGGATCCATGAATGATACTAGGATTGATCTAAACCCATCTGCAGTAGGACAAGAGGGGGAGAATACTAGTGGAGGTTCTGTAATACACCCAATTCTTGTCCCTACTCCAGGTGTTTCTTCTTTTGACAACAATATTTCTAGACAGGGGGAGGAAGTTCATCATGATAACCCTGACAATTCTAGCCATGGAGACATGCAAGATGCTTCCCAAAATTCATTATCATCACCTACACAGGTTGTGGAGCCCACTATGCACGATGACACAGGTACCAATCACCCTCCTAGTCCCATTGCTCCTACTAGCACCATAGGTCAGGATGATAACCATTTATCTGCACCTGTTCCTCAAGATGAATTACCAATTGCTTTGAGAAAAACAACCAGAACCTTAAATATCCCTACCCACCTAAAAGACTATGTTGGTTACAAACATAATTTAGCCAACTTTATCTCCTATGAATGTTGTAGCCCAATCTTTCAAAGCTTTATTACTTCTCTAGATTCCATTTCCATACCAAAAAACTGGGAGGTAGCTAAGGAGGATCCCATGTGGAGGGAAGCAATGCTTGAAGAGATGAGAGCCTTGGAAAAAAACAAAACTTGGGAGCTTGTGGATCTACCACTAGGTAAGCAACCTGTAGGCTGTAAGTGGGTCTTTACCATTAAGCATACCCCAGAGGGTAAAGTGGAAAGATACAAAGCACGCCTTGTGGCAAAGGGATATACCCAAACATATGGAATTGGCTATGAGGAAACTTTTGCACCAGTAGCAAAAATGAACTCGATCAGAACACTGATATCATGTGCAGCAAACTTAAACTGACTTATTTATCAGATGGACGTCAAAAATGCATTTCTCCATGGTGATCTCCATGAGGAGGTCTATATGCATATTCCACTTGGTTTTGAGACAAGTCGCACTACTGGGAAGGTATTTCGGTTGCGCCGTTCCTTGTATGGCCTAAAGCAATCACCTAGAGCTTGGTTTGATAGATTTCGACTAGCTATAAAAAAAATTGGCTATAGTCAAAGCGATGCAGATCACACCATGTTCTACAAACGCAACATGGGTAAGGTTGCTGTCTTAATTGTATATGTGGATGACATCGTGATCACTGGGGATGATGTAGAGGAAATCAAGCACCTAAAAAGTCAGCTTGCACGAGAATTTGAAGTCAAAGACCTAGGCCAATTGAGATATTTTCTTGGAATTGAAGTGTCCAGAGGGCGCAAAGGCATTTTCCTTTCTCAAAGAAAATATGTTTTGGACCTTCTACAAGAGACAGGCATGATTGGATGTCGTCCAGCCACGACACCAATTGATCAGAATCATCGTCTTATACGAGATTCAAGGAAACCTGTGGATTGTGAATGCTATCAAAGACTAGTTGGTAAGCTTATTTACCTATCTCATACTCAACCAGATATTACGTTTGCTGTAAGTTTAGTCAGCCAGTTCATGCATGACCCAAGGTCATCCCACATGGATGCTGTAACCCGAATTCTCCGTTACCTAAAGGGATGTCCTGGAAAGGATTTACTATACAGCTGTCAAGGAGGTCTTCAAGTTGAGTGCTATACTGATGCTGATTGGGCAGGCTCACTGGATGATCGACGTTCAACTTCCGGGTATTGCACATTTGTTGGTGGAAATCTAGTCTCTTGGCGTAGTAAAAAACAAACTGTTGTGGCTAGATCCACTGCAGAGGCTGAATTTCGGTCTATGGCGCATGGTGTATGTGAAGTATTATGGTTACGGATTCTGCTCACTGAATTGGGTCTCTTCAGGTGTTCACCCTTGATGTTATATTGTGATAATAAGGCTGCCATAGATATAGCGAACAATCCGGTGCAACATGATAGAACCAAGCATGTGGAGATTGATCGTCATTTTGTCAAAGAGAAATTGGATAGAGGGATAATATGTCTACCTTACGTAAGTTCATCTAGTCAGATAGCAGATATGCTTACCAAGGGTCTGCCTGAAAAAGCTTTTTCGATTTTCTGTAGCAAGATGGGTCTTTATGATGTTTTTACCCCATCTTGAGGGGGAGTGTTGGTGTATAATGTAATTATGGAGCCTACTAGGGACCAAGCTGTTAATGTACAAAGATAAAAAACTAGAAGAAAAGAAAGGGGATCAGAGAAGGTCCTAGAACTCTTTCGTATCTCCATGGATACTGCTCCTCCCTTTCTACCCTAAGTCTAAATCTCTCTCAAATCCACCATTTAATCTTCAATACAAACCATTGAACAAAAGTATGGGGACCAAAAAATTACCTTATCACTAAGAAAATCCTCTTCAGTAGACTTGCTAGCACGGGAATTGTCAATGTCCATGGTGTCCTCCACATGAAGCCTAGACTTATCTGTCTTCTTTATGTGAAGGCAATCGATGTATGTCTGAATGAAGGAATACCATCAGAAAAATGGAGTATCATCAGACGATACCTCAGTACAAGATTTAACCTACTATGATATGAAGAAATACAAAGTTGATAATTCAATAAAGTAAAGTATTTTAACCTTGAATATAGACTTCACTGTCCTTTGAGTTGGTCCAACTCTAATGCTCATAGCCCTGTATATACCAGTGATCTGTAATAAGCAAAAGAGGTTAAATTGATAATTTGCAAAAACAAGAACCATATAGCAAGATTTATGGTATTGATCATTTCGCAAAGTCCAATTCTAACCTCAACCCTATCTCCAGGCTTTCCAGCATCAACAAGCTTATCATGCATCAAGACACTAACTGTATGTGGAGTGCCGCCTTCGGGTATCTCATCGGGTGTTTCCTGCAGCTTTATGATTTGCTTGTCTGAAAATCTAGTCATGAAAAAAGTTACATCCAATGTGATTTTGAATCCTTAATAATTCTAGCAAAGAAAAAAAAGGCAAAAAGTAGAGTGTAGCTACCTGCATCGATTATGCACTAGGGTCATAGAATTTGTGGCTTTACATTGTTCTTTTTGACAAATGTGTGGCTCAGTTACTCTCCCTGACAAAGCAAAGCCACACTATATTAGTTTTATAATAGAAACAAACAAATGGCCCACATAAGGCATGCACATCTTGCTATCGATATGGAGTACTGAATAAAATTTGTATACATCTCACGGTATGCATTTTCAAAGCAGCTACTCTTTCAAGGTAACTTAAGGCCAAAGCTCTACCACTTCATTTAAGGCAAACAGAGTATACAATACAAGTTACTACATTTTCTGAGATGAGCCCACCAAGAGTAAAGTGGATAACAACACCTAGTCACAGGCAAAGAAACCGAGCACTCCAAAACCTTGGACAGACTATAAGAACACTTTGTGATTGAGATGATTCTCTAATTAGTATGATTAGCATACATATTATAAAGTGGCATTTTTTTACTTCAATGTGGCATATTTTTGGGAGCAACAGTCAACTAGATTCAGAGAACAATTGCGTATGAGAATTGTTTCATGAACAATACCGTAGCATACAAGGTCGATTGAATTGAGCATTATCATGACTGTATAACATCTAGGAAATCACTAAGAATTTGAAGGAACATACATTTATTAACAGAATGTTAGATTTCATTGATATAAGACCAAGAGTCCATATTGCATCAATCAAAATGTTCATATTAGAATCAATACCTCTATCAACCATGATGGGCTCTGAGTAGAAACCACAAACTAGGCAGCGGAACACAGCCTCCCTTAGCTCTGGTATGACCGAACTGCATCTAATTATCATACCCTTGATCGATACCATCTTCTCAATATCTACAACAAACAGGGAATCACAAATCAGGTCACACAATGTACAGTTTAACACAACAAGTTCGAACATTGTGACCTTGACCAGAAATAACAATCAATTACCAGAAGGGTTGAGATTCCTCAAGCAAATGGACGACTTGAGGTTGTAGATCCTGGTCTGGATGTGCTTCTCGAAGAGCGGTTCGATGCGCGCGACGAGGTCCATAAGCACGATGTCGAATATGGCAAGCACCTCGAGCGGGTAGCGGACCATCTTGCTGTAGAGGTCTGGATCGTGGTCGAAGACGTCGTGCGCGTCGACGTCGAGCGACTCCCCGCCCTCGAGCTCGAGGATGCGGTGGATGGCGCGCATGTACTTTCCCTCGTCCATGACCGGGTCGACGCGGCCGGCGTCGCGCGGGTCCCGAAAGTGGCGCAGGAACCGGAGGATAGCGGCGTTGACGTCCTGCACGCTGATGTTGGTGCCCCAGACGAAGACCGGGGTGGCGTCGACCCCCGCGCCGCCGTCGGTCTCGTCTTCCCCGGCGTCGGAGGACGGCGGGATGTCGTCGGTGGACATCGGGGTCGAGGGCGTCGGCGGGAACCGGCCAGTCCAGTTCTGGCGCTGCTGTCGAGCGGCACCAGCCCCGGCGCCAGATGGTGTGCGGCGGCCAGGGTGCGGCGGCGTCTCGAACCCGCCGAGGGAGGGGGACGAGGCATAGGGGCTGGCGGAGCCGCGGCGGCGGCGCCCACCGGAGCGGCGGGTGGGCTCGGTAGGGGAGGAATTGGTGACCGGGAGCGGGCTCGACTGGCGAGCATCCGGCGACGATACGGCTGCAAGACCAATAGCAAAGATGAGACTTTTCCAACACAGGAATCCAAGTATTGGCAAGAAATCTGCAAGAAAGAGGTTGCAATTAGATCTTACAAGGAGGGGAGCTGCCGCCGCCGTTAGACGCCATGGCTTGCGCAGATAGAAACACACGGGCAACACAGAGAGGGGAGGAGAAGGTGGGGGATCGGAAGGGTGGGAAGGGGATGGTAAAATGGCGGGAGGTGGCGGCGGCGGGAAGACGGGAATGGCGGGAACGAGATTGACATTTCCCGCCAAGTGACGCCTGGGGTGGGGAGGGGACTTGATGGGCTGTGTGTGCCTATGTTTCGTCGAGGCTGAGCCCACTCGGCCCTCTGTTTCACCTTTCACGCTTCATGGATGATAAAAGTCCGATAAACCTCCCTCAACTACGCTTATATAGTTCGATGTTCTCTCCCTGGTCTAGTATACTAGATGTTTTTGTGCTCCCTCAACTACTATGTTGGTGTTTCCGCCTTGTATAGTTTTTTAGGCAGTTGTATCTTCATGACGCCACATCAACATCGAAGGAGGTGAATCAAACTTACTCAATTGTTTAGGAGTCAAATTTTATCAAATTAATTTTAGAAAGGTTTTCTAAAGTTTTTCAAATATAAGTATATAATTCATTTTAAATAGAAAAAATATGAAATTACTGCCAAAATTTTATGAAAATAAGATCGGTTTTATTCGAATTCATTTGTATATTGTTTTGTAGTTGTTCAAAATATTTATTGCTCTATAGTTGTGCTAATTATTATTTTAAATATCATTTTTGCAATTTTACTTTATACTGATGGCATCATTAGTTAATTTCATGATGTTTGAACCCATTTTTTATTAGTTATATTACCTAATCGTGCAAATAATACAAGGTAAATGGTTAGTCAAGCAATATGTTGTGGAACATGTCAACTATCAGGCTGTTGTCATTTTAGACCTTATATGTGCTTGTAGTGCAACATTACAATTGATCTTCTTTGTCGATCTCTCATTGTAGTATAGCACAAAATGATAACTAGAATAAATAATATGTGCAACTATGTAGCAATGAAACACTAGGAACAACCATAATCAAATGTTCAACGCAAAATATAGCACTAACATGAAATTTTTTTGTTTTGAATTAAAATAAAATGCTTATGATTTATTGAATTTCTTATGATTTTTGGGGGAAAAACCTTTATAAAACTTTTGTAGAAGATTTATGTATAACCTATAATCCCCTAAACTATTAAGTTTGATTTAGCTCTCTCGGGGCTACTAGATGAAATCACATTTACAATGAACTCATGGTAATAGTGGATGGAGTATAAAAATCCAATTTGCTTACTTTCGGAGGAAAATTTTGAACTCTAAGCATAGTTGAGGGGAATGAAAAGAACTTCTAAATCAAGATGGGTTCTAACTTCTAATCTTAAGGTTGGGATCTACATGTAAATTCTTAATTAGCTTGGTTGTCATAGCCCGGCCATCTATCTATATAACATATATAATCTCGAAAAAAAAAAACATATATAAGTGAAGCCACTTAAATTTTATTTCTCTGGACATGCAAGCTACACATCATCTATTAGCTACTAAGTTAAAAGCAACATCATGATCCACTAGGACCCTTTGTTAATGTCTTTTAACAATTTTCTATGACTAATACCATCCATGCATTCACCTATTAGTTCGCATGAGTACTATGCTACAAAATTTCTATAACCAAGATGCAAACAAACAAACACTCAACTATTTAAAGTTGATCTCTCTCAACCAATATGAACATGCTAAAATATGATGTCTATATAAAAAAATGTTCTTTTCAATCAATGTAGTATTTTGATCATCAAATCTTACTTTAAAAATTAGTTTAACAATTCCTATAACAAAATTTCAACATTAAAAATTAGTTTAAGAATTCGTTTACATCCTTTGTGTACATTATCTGCTTAAGCTATCTCTCATTGTTCTTACCGTTTTCATCTAAGCATTCATTTATGCAAACCTTTTATATGCTTCTTTAAAATATTCTTTCATTTATATCTTATTTTTGTCCAATAATGTCGTGTATATGCCAAAATCTGACTAAATTTGGATTGGATTTGTTATTACCTACTCCCTCCATCCCATAATAAGTGTTGTTTTGAAACTTTTAGGATAGATTAAGGAGAGCGGGATATGGCGCATCTGCTCCCGATTAACTGATTAATCTTTCCCTTTTTGTGGTGTTTGGATGCATGCATGCAGATTAATTTTCTTTTAAAAGCAACTAATCTCTTAAGACAACACTTATTGTGGGATGGAGTGAGTAAGATGCCATGTACACATGTTTAATCTTTGTTTAATTTGTTGTCTAAAAATACACATGTAGAGGAAGTTTGATCAAACTCCAAGTGCTAATGGCCGCATGAAAATGAACATTCATCCATGCATCCAAAGAGCTCCTCTCAAAGTGCTTGCATGCATGGTGTGCTGACATTTGGGTATCCATAGCACTTCGTAAGCCTTAGGGGTGTAATCTATGGTGCTTCATCCCCTGCCTAACTCTTGGCTGTCGCACGCTCTGTTTAGAGAAGAGTTATGGTGCTTTCAGCCCCCTTCTAGACGTATGTAGCAATGTATGATGCTCAACCTGAAGAAGCAACTTGGCATCATCGTATGCTGGAGTATTGGCATTTTTGGAGGAATATCCCTGCACGAGTCCTTGGGTAAGCCCGTCGCTGGCTGCGGTGCTTCTGGCTACCTGCCAATAATGCAAGACTAACCTCGTCCAATAGTATGATTACTTTGCTAAAGTATTACCGTCAAAGAAATGAGGACTAAAGATCGTTGAATTAACTACGCAGTGCAGCAGTGTTGCAGGCTGTTTCCCGTGAGCCGGCGGCTATGGGTTCTTCACTTCTTTGACAAAAACTTGGTACTCACTACAAGCGACTATAGTATATACAGTGACCTTAAGTATAAATAATTTATACATACTGTAGTTTCAACAGCCGGTGAGTATTTCCTTTTTTCTGTTATGAATAATTAGTCTATCAAAGCACGGGTTAGAATTTTAAATGTATTATGTGTTACAGTATAACATATATAGATCTATTTTTATATTTAGTTTTTTATAATAGCATATCTTGCTATTTTATATGTATGCTTAATTGATTTAGATAATTTTTGATCGATTGCAAAAGTAGATAAAAGTAGATGATTTTAATATAAATCTGAGGGGTTACTTTCATTATATTATTAGTCATAATAATTAAGGTGAATAATTTAAATATAAATTAGAGGGCTATTTGGTATTATTCATCATAATAGCAAATATGTAAACAATTATGTATAAATTTAGGATGTTTTCATATTTTCTTTCATAATGGCAGAGTGGATAATTAATATGTTGTTTCAAGGGTTATTTAGATAATGGCAAAGGTGTGTAATTACTTAGAAAATAGATCTAATGGCTATTAAGATTCCAATCTGTTTTTCTATTATTGTGGGAGTTTTTATGATTTTATTTTTTTCTAGCGCATCTTATGAGGATTGATGTGGAAACTTCAAAAGAAATCTACAATTAGTAATAGTAAGATTAGGAAAAAAAATATCTGTTTCGTGGAAAGGTTTCTAGCATCTGTAATGGAAAAAACGGACAAAAACCGAAGTTAATTTCAAAAATAGGAAAAATCTTTAAAAAAAAAGACATTTGCTTTCTTTGAGAATTGAACTCATGACCTTTCATCATGGCAGAGGTGGAACTGAAGGTAATTTTAAAAATAGGAAAAATCTAAAAAAAGATATTTGATTTCGTTGAGAATTGAACTTAAAACAGAGGTGGATAATTATTTAGAAAATAGATTTAATGGCTATCAATATTTCAATCTGCCAATTGATGGTCGAATGTTTCTGATTATTGAGAATTTCTAAAATTTATCTTTTTTTAACGCGTTTTGAATCTAGCTTTTAGAACCTTGAAGTAACAGTAAGATACTGCCCCGGAACTCGTTGTTGGCCCCTGGCCCCTGCATCAAGTTTGCACTTGCACTTACAAAATTTGCAAATCCTGCTGGCATCTTGCGACCCAGCGACCCACCTTGAGAAGCATATTCTTTTACCCAAAGAATCATCGATCTAGTCTAGTCTATTGCAAGTGTGAGATCTTCTATCTTCTGATTACAATGATAATATATCTTTGCGAGTATAATATGTTATCGAGGTGTGTCATCAAGCACCAGTCCCGTGCAGGGCCTAGAAGCAGAGTTCCTGCTAACAATTCGGCTGACTCCTGTCAGCAGGTGTGATGTGGTCTGAAATAGCGGGCGGCTTGATTTGTTCAACATGTGGCCGTTGCAGTGCCCTCGTCCATGCGTTTCCGATATCTCATTTTGACTTTTGGGCCATGAGGAGGAGCCATTGCAGATTTGCAGCACAGCTGAAATTGGTAGTAATCCTTTTGACGCTTGCTGAAAAAAATTCAGAGTTTTCTGCATACTTGCTACAATATCAGAGGGGCTTAATGAACTCATCTATGTAACTCTGTTATCATTACAATACTTTGAATTTTTCCCATCTTCCCAGCAGTGTGGTGATCTTTCGGTGTTATTTTAGAAGAAAATCTTTCAGTGTTATTCAGACGCCTAATGTATGAAAAAAAAACTAATCTTTGTTCGGACAGCATGTACTGAGTCCAAAGCCAAAATCCAAGTCTGATTGGACAGCATGTAGCGAATCCTACACCCTAAATCCGAGTCAGATAACCAGTAAATGCACTTCCCCTCCTGTTCATGAAAAAAAAACCCGGGTCCAATTCTGAAAGAAAAAACATTGCTATTTTGCACTGCACAAATGCACAATGTAGGAGCGGAAGCAAAGGAGGGTGTGGAAAAGCAGAGTCCATGAGAAATTGAAAACCAGCACTTTCACAATTCACAACAGATTGCACAAATTTGGAGCCCGAATTCAGTATGACTCTGTACGCTTGCTCATAACTCATCTCAGTAACATCCATTATTTAGTTTAGTCTTACTACTATATACAGGCTAGTTAGGAAGTGGGGGAAAATATTCTACTAAAAAACTTGGAAATTTCAGGAGAGCATTTCCCGGGCTGAACAGAGTCCTCTGCCAGCTGACGATTGTCATTGGGTGGGGATCGGGAACGCCGGCTGGAAAGAGCGGAGCCAGTCGTAGTACGGCAGGTTGAGCGGCGGCAGCGAGTGGCGGCCTCTGGTGGAGCTCCCGGCGCGGACGTCCTGCATGGTGAGGAGCGCGGCGACGGTGTTGTGGAAGATGCTCTGCTCCTCCCCGGCGACGGCGAGCGCCTCAAGGTCTTGGCGCGCCGCGTCCTGGCCGTCGGGCGCCTCCGGGAACACGGCCTCCATCATGGCCTCGCACTCCCGCACCAGCTGCGACACCGTCTCCGTGTTGAAGAAGGGCTGTTCCAGCACCGTCTCGATCACCGGCAGACGCAGCACCGCGCCGGTGTGCTTGTCGTACTTCTTCAGAATCTTGGCGAGACCTGCGTTGCGTTGCATCCATGGATGGAATCATGGAATCAGTCCTTGTGTTGTGCTGTGAGAACATGAACATGAACACTGCTATATTGGCTACCTACCTATGTAGTTGATGCTGCTGTAGTTGAGCAGCAGCACCATGACTCCGTGGAAGTTGACGATTTCCCTGCGGATGGCGGCGACCTCGGCCTCGTGCTGCGCCGGCGGCACGGCCCCCGACGCCTTGCGGTCCAGCGCGAGCTTGATGTCATCCTGCAGCTGCCGGTGGCGGATGATGAACTCCTCCTCCAGCTCGAGGAAGAAGCCGTTGATCTTGTCGATCTCGGCGTGGAGCGCGGCGAGGAACACGGCCTCCTCCACCGCCGACGGCGGGCAGCCGGCGGAGACGGCGTTGACGACGCACTGCTTGAGCTCCTTGTAGCGCAGGAACTGCTTCCGCCACTCCGGGAGGCTCTGCTCGATCTGCCTCTTGAGCCACTTGCCAAACTTCATCTCTGCCCGCTGATCAGACTACTCGCCTATACTACTACTAATCACTGGCACCCCCAATTTATATTGATTGATCCTATAATTACAACCAACCTCAATCGATCTGTGGATTATACTAGGAAGGATGGCAGGGGTGTGCTGGCTTTTACTTTGAGGGTGCTCTGCTCTGCTCGCCGTCGCCGTGTGATATAGGCGAGAAGGAGACGTCGGCCGTGCCGCGGTTCTCCGAATATTTAGCGGCATATGCTAAGCGTGCTGACGGGGGCACACCTGCGCGCTGAGCGGGGTCGCGCGCCATAGCTACGCGCACCCGGCGTCCAAGGCCTACATACACTTGCTACTAAATGTTGCTTCTCTGACAGCATAACCTCATCCTAAGTCTGGTGTTCTATGTACTCTCTATGTTCACAAATGCATGACGCTTTTAATTTTTTTTCTACAATTTTGATCATTAATCTTATTAAAAAATTTACAATTTATCATTTATTTTGTTTTGATTTGTTTCATCACTAAACATACTTTTTTTTGAATTAACACTAAACATACTTTGAGTATGAGCTGTGTTGTTACATATTTAAATAAATAAAAAAACGAAGTTGTGAAAAAAAGTCAACCGCGTCATACATTTATGTATATGTTTTCTTAGACATTTGCTAGCTATTACTCCCTCCGTTTTAAATTAATATGTTGTTTGAATTTTTAAAATCAACTTTGAATTTCTCATCTTATTCAAAAAAATTATGAAAGTTTGTAAAAACTCACGTCATACTTAAAGTATAATGTATAAACAAAATCATAGT
Source organism: Paspalum notatum (assembly GCA_022530915.1). Lineage (NCBI taxonomy): Eukaryota > Viridiplantae > Streptophyta > Magnoliopsida > Poales > Poaceae > Paspalum > Paspalum notatum. Next base: position 21,209,822 of record CM039686.1, read on the forward strand.
GAAAATATACAATAATTGTGATTTTTTTAAATAAAACGAGTAGCCCAAACTTAGTGTTGGAAAAATGAAACGTCATGTAATTTGGAATAGAGGGAGTACCTAACACTTGGGTGAAAAAACAGTACATAAAATACTGTATGGGCATACCATATGATATCATTATCAGATTTACGATACTGTTTTCGACTTTAGCTAGAAAAAAATGTTATTTTCAAATGGTTCCGCAATTGTTTTTAACTCCTTTTGTTTTTTTCCATTTCATACATATGAGAAAAATCCTAGCCTGACTGATTTCATACTGCTGGCACTATGAGAATTGCATGGTTTCATATGGTTCTGTCAAAAAATAAGAAATTGTGTGAAGCCTTCTTTAAGCCTGTTTGATATCAAAGTATTTTTTTAGGGCTCTTTTGGAACACATGATTCTAAAATATGTAGGAATAGAAAAACCACAGGATTAGGATGACCATGCAATTGAAATCCTACAGAAAGGTCACAAAATATGTGTTTGGATCATGCATAGAAAAAACACAGAAATATAAGACACAAAGGAAAGAAAATATGAAGTTAGAACTCATACTTATTATCCTCCAAAGTTGCTACGGAGGATGCCATTCCATAGGAATTTCAAAGGAATTGATAGGATTCAATACTTTGTTTCAAAGGCTCTCATAGGAAAACTTCCCATAGAATTTGAATCATCTAAAAATTTCTTTGTTTTTCCTCCATTCCAAATGAGCCTTACAGTTTTACTTCAATTCCCTATCCGACCTCGCACATTGCCGGCCTCCTCCTCCTAGTGGGGCCCCTTCACACGGGCCTCCTTCTCCATGTGGTGCCCCGCTATCTCTCCCCACTAGAGGCATCGGGGTGCGTTGCCGACTAGAGCAGGGAGGCGACCTACAGGCGCGGCGCGAGGAGGCGTCTTTTTCCGCCAAATCCTAGCCAATCTAGGATTGTCTACCGATCAGTTTCCAGGGCTTCATGTGTCGCCCGCGCAGTGGTGGCAACGTATATCATGTGGGCTCATCGGGCCGTGTATCTTAAAAGATATATAGTAAGTAATTTAGGGTTTAGTTAGATGAGTCAGACTTGTCATCCAAGTCTCCAAACTATAAATATGTAACCTTTCGTTCATATTAAACAAGGCAACATTGTTCCCTAGCAACGGTGTTTCATCACCTCAATCTCGGCACATCACCACCCTTGGCCTATAGGGTTTTCAACCAAGTAAGCACCATGCGGCTCTAATCCTTCCTTGCTGTCGTTTTAGGGCATGTCTAGCTTTTTGCTTACCCGGTACATTTCGTACTGAAGAGTTTTTTATGATAAAATATGCAAGTTATCTCGATTAATCTCGCGTTAAACTCTGATTGGCGTGAGATCCATCAATTATCACGCACGTTGCCGATCTATCTATCTGTCCATGCTTCTCATGGACATTTGAATCGGCGTCGTGCACCTAGGCGTACATAGCTTGTTCGGTTGCTACATATCACGACATGCGCTGCAACATGTGCACGCGGAAACTCGAGAGATCGATGTATGCCAGCACCTTGCTTTACATGATTTAGATTGTATCTGCTCTCTTAAGTGAGTCCCCTTGGGGGTTCCGTCGATGTTACGTGCGTGGTTAGATCTATCTGGTTGTGTGCGTAGGATGTCAACCTAGGGGGTTTACATCTTTTAGATCATGCATGATTTAAGCAGAGTTTTCTTTCTTTGCTTCCTTGTTTATGTTTTGACGATGAACTGACCCATCAAGACACAAGGAGGTGATCGTCCACGGAGATGCCTTGAGCGGATCCCAACGATCGGCTGGAGCTTAATGCCAATCTCTAGTGCAATTTTTTGACCACGCACACGCGACACACACCTCCCCGGCTGGAAGGTCAGGCCGGGTGGCACGCTTAGGAGGCCAAGACTCTTAGAACCCCCGATAAGAGGGGTCGACCGCAGTGGCAACGTACCTTCTGGTTCCCTTGTGTGTTCCTCGCCCGGGCCCGAGCAGTTTTAGGCGACGATAGGGTCGTGGTGGTAATGCGACCCGGCGATCGGGTCGGCAGTGTGTGGAGGCAGGACGCATCACCGGTCAGAGCGGGGAGGCATCCTGGCAGCGGTGCGGATCGGCGGCCTGGAGACGGGGCGCGTCGCCGGCCAAAGCAAGGAGGCGTCTCGGCGGCAGTGCGGGTCGGCGGCCTGGAGGCGGGGCGCATTGTCGACCAGAGCGAGGAGGCATCCTAGCGTTGGGGCTGGTCGGTGTCAGTGGCGGGCGAGCTCGAGGAAGGGACAACCCCGCCATGCACGACTTCCGGCTACGAATACCATGGAACCAAACGGTGTATCGTTTCAGCCAAATACTGTGAGTTTACTGCATTAAAGGAAAACTACAGTATCGATGTCACGTACAACTTCAAACCATAGTATTCCAAAACCACAATATATAAAAACTTTGTTACCATAGTATTCAATAATTCAGCTAGAAATATTAAAATGAAGTGGTACCGTCCGGTACTAGTGGGCACTTTTTCAATCAAGTATATCAATTATTTGTGTGAAGTTAAAAATCAAATCTTTTGGCAATGTTGATCTAGAAAATCATATGCTGCATTGCGGAGGCCTAGTGGATTTAGTGATTTTTGTAGCGTGAAGAGAAAAGCCAAGATTGGTCCTTGGTGGACGGACAGAGAAAGAGTGGTGACTAAAATTCAAAGCATACACAACAGCATATTCCCGGCCACGGCAAGCAGTCAGAAACTATTGGTCGCAAACAACGACTTCAGCTTTTGTTTATAGTTTGTTCTGTTCGGAGGCAAAGTAGCTCACAAAGTTACAAGAGATGATTCCATGGGATCTTCTTGGAGCTATACGAGTGCCAGCAGGCTGCTTTCCCAATGTCACAGTCCGAGCCTTTTTTTTTTCATCATTTTGTATGATAAAAGCAAGGGGATGCCCAAAGATTTGTTTTCAGATGATATCTTTGCACCAATCTTGGTACAACGAGCTCTAGAACATGATGCATCCGAACCGTGATTTTTCGTAAGAATTTATAGTGTCAGTTCCAAGGAAAGAAAGGACGGCATCAAAGAATATTTTTACTTTCCTAAAAAGAGGAATATTTTTGGCTTCCCTATAAGAATACCAAATTTACAGTGTCATTTCCGAGAAAAGGAAAAGAGCATCAAACCATAAGTGGGCTTCATGTATATGTCAATAATATTAAACATAGCACCGTAGACGGTTACAAGTTGTTTTTGGCGAATGTTGAAGGTCGATGATACCCCGTGCGTCGTGGAAGGAATTAGTACTGAATAAATACAATGATAAAAAGCTAGAGAAATCTGTGTGCATACTTTTTTCCTATGCATATGCATGAGTAATGTAGCACAAAAAATCGATGTAGTATGGAATAAAAACATGATTTATAGAGGGAGATATATTAAATAAGATACTAAACATGAGAATTAGTATTGGATAAAAAGTTAGAGAAATATGTGTGTATACTTTTTTCCAAAGCATATGCATGTGTGATGTTAGGCATAGGAATCCACGTAGTATAGAATAAAAACATGATTTATAAAGGGGGATATAGTAAATAAGATACTAAAAATATTAGAGAAATATGTGTGTATTTTATTCACCTAAGCACATACATGAGTGATGTTAGACATAGAAAATCGATGAAAGCCATTAATGAATACCGCAGTGGTTGCTGGGCCATGAATTGGTTTTCTTACCCTCAAGTGTAGAGCCCATTCTTATTACATTTCAAAAAACAAGCTCTCATAGAGCTAAGCATGAGAAAAACACTATAGACACTTTCTTCTAAACATTGGTCAGCGAAGATCTCATAGCTATCGTAAGACAAATTCTAATTCGTGCCTTGGGAAGAACACAGCTGCTGAATTTTGTCAAGCATGTATCAACAAAAGGAGTGGGCATATAAACATGCAGAACCGTTCTTTGGACATCAGTATTGTCTCTCTACCTTTATTCTCACCCATATAAAGGATGGCCCTTAAGAGTTACGACTGATGATGAGTTCTAAATTCAAGGTTTATTCTAGAGCATATCCCCATGCTTTTAGTGTGCCATCAGTTCATCAAAGCTACAAGAAAATTGACCTTTTATAATCAATATCTTGTGTTAATAGAGCCATTCATTATCCAATCACTCTATTATGACTTTTTTTTTGAGAGAAATATGATTTAGTGTAGACAACAAAATATACACCACTAAATTTGTCACAAACTGCTTCAAAGACATTTTTATGATAAATGCTATAGTCCTTAGCAACGAATGTGATTTGTCATAAGTCTTCTTTTGAGTTTTTAGAGAATACGGTCACCTGGTGGATCCTACTAGCAACTTGGTAGTAGGTCATGCCGGGTTTTCCTTTTTCTTGTTATTTCTATTTATACAATTCTAACTTTTATATGTAGACATATTTAATGATTTAGTTGTAAATTTATACTGTGTGCAAATCTATTAAACAAATTAAATAAATATAAGAGATATATTTATCTAAGTAACTAAGACTAGACATATTTTTATTAAATTTCTGTATATGTAAATACACTCCATTTTTTTGAGAATTTAAGGCTAAAAGGTTATTTAAATACTCCTACAACAAAGACAATTTTAACAATTAATTAGTTTAATTGATAGAGAAAATAAAATTACTCAACCATCAATTGGCCGTTTTTAGCCCAATTGGCTCCCTTCACCAGCCATAGGCACTAGCTAAATTGCTGGAATCAGACTTAAGGAAAAGTTCATATTACCTCCTTGAACTATGGACAGAGTCTATGTTTTCTCCTTTAACTCTATTAATAGAGGCATTTCTGCTTGAGTATTTAACTCCAAAAACTATTCAATTATCTCTATAACTCAGTTAAAATAAAATCTAAAGTAGAAAAACATACATGTTATTATATTTCAATACATTTAATTGGCACATGCAACTTTCTAATGAAAAATCCAAAACTTGTAGACTTTGCACTTTGATTTTAGAGTTTATTCTAGATCATATCCATAAATAAATTACTTTGATTTTGTATGACATCAGAAAAAATATAGACTAAACATATTTAGTAGAAACTTGATTTTGTATGTCTGTTTATGTAGGCAATGTAATTATAATATTTATCCAGTAATATATGTTTTTGATAATTTAAATATATTTTGCCTATTTATTGAAATTAATTTGTGTTTGCACGGCATGTGCTGCAGTGACGTTTAAATTTATAAACAAGATTTAATATGAGTACATACTTGTATTTGAAGACTGAGTGAATTTGGAAGGAAAAAAAAATCAAATGTTCATATACTTTGCAATATAGCTTTCTAACTTAAAGGTCCTCATCTATCTCTTCATGAAACATGAAATTTATTGGGTAATTTCTGCTTGAATGACAGAATGGTACAATTGTATTTCAAAATAAACAGATGATTACATGACACCGAATCAAATTCAAGTGATCTCCACCAAATTTTCCTGGCTGGATAATGATATAACCAACATTAAAGTAGGACCTCCAACCTAATAGAAAGGGATGCCACTAACAAGAAGTCTTGAAGGAGGACAATTCATCATCAAGGACAATAGCAACAGATGGACGACTAGGGAACTTGACGATACAGTTGAAAGAGAGCAAATCAGAAATCATAGCAAGCTGCAGGACCACTGAAGAATGAACAAACCAACGACCAAACTAAAGGCAAACGCGTACTTGAGAAATGCAGAATCGTAATAAGCAAATAATAAACCGATCGAAAACCATAGTCGGCCAGATTTTGTCATGGATCAACTGCCGATGAATGAAGCACGCACGCATGGTGGATGGATCTCAGTTGTGGTTGACCCTCCTGCAGTTCTTCCTGATCTCTCCGTTGGCCCCCGTGAGCGGCGAGATGTTGCCCATCTTGACCATGGACTGCGCAAAGTGCTGGAAGAAGATGTCCTGGTTGGCGGCGTAGAGCTTGACGAGGTCGGCGGTGGCGGAGCTCCCGGTGAGGAGCACCTCGTCGGAGCTGAGGAGGCCGCGGTAGGCGAGGATGTTCTTGTAGTATTGGTTGTCGAACTTGAAGGGCGTGACGGGGTCGAGGAAGAAGAGGTTCTGGTCGCCGCCGGAGCGCGGGCAGTGCGGGCGCAGCGCCGCCGCGTAGGACGCGTCCAGGGTGAAGTCCGGCAGCCCGTTGCCCGTCTGGTTGTAGAGGCGCTGCCGGAAGCTCGTGCACCGCGAGTCGCCGATGGTGTGGCTACCTGCATGCAGTTGTTTTAATTATTACAATGGAGGACGTTCTTCCCTAATTATTGAAGTGCAACGATCGATAAAACACATATATGCATACTGATGATCGATTTCCTTCGCTGATTGATTTTCTGTTGCTGGTCCTTTTTCATCAAGAATATTCAATTAATAATGCTGTCGAGAATTAGCCAAATTAATTAATTAACCTGGACAGGCTAGTAGATCGGCATTATTAATTGCAAGAGTGTTGGAGGGTGTATATGTATATATAGGTCGCACCGTTTTGTGCAACTTATAATTTGTCGTGTGATGAGAGACTGCTCCCTTTTTCCCTACTCCTAGTACTTGATGTGTGGCTCGCTAGGGCTTTAAATTAAATCTGTGTATGATCAGTGTGGTTGGACTGTTGGAGAGCGTTGGAGCCTTGCAGGCAAGATTCGACGTACTACAGTGAGGACGATATCACTATGCATGGACTGTACTGGCTCACAGCGACAACGTGGCGATCCAAGACTTTAAGGACCAATCAGCTTTGCGATAGAGCAGACTTTTTTCAGTACGTACCGTACCAATCTGCCGGGACACACATGTACGCCTAGTACTGGCTGATCACATGCATCTCAGCTTCCAGCAGCAATGGTGGTCCGGTGGATCATCAGTTGCTGGTGCTAAGGTATCATATATATGTATATGTGTATATGTATACGTACGTACCGAGCAGCGCGACGAGGTCGCCGATGTCGAGGCCCTGCAGCTTGAACTTGGTGATGATGGTGGGGAGGGTGTTGTTGGGCGCAGGGATGTCGTTGTTGGAGCCCTGCACGCTGGCGCCGCGCGCGTCCCTCCGCCCCAGAGGAACGATCCACCCAGGGCCGCCAGTCTGCATGTTTCATGAATCATAGTTGCATTAGAGATTTAGAGTACAATTGATAATATTAAGGGCATGTCGTGTGTCTTTAGGAGATGTATAGTACTAACTATACACTGTGATGATGTGAAGATAAGGTACAGCATCTATCATTGATTAGTCTAGAACTCTAGATATTGATGGTAGAAGAGATGCCCCTTTTACCGTACCCTCTGCCGTCGTCTTTATATCCCATGATGACAGGAGACGTGCCATTACTTTGAAACTGCACTGCTTTGGCCCTGCTTTATTTACCGAGCACTGTGCCCCTCACATGAACTTTGTCTCGCCTTTACGGTGTGAGGTCACACACAAGGCCGGGGATTAATTAGTTTGCATTATGATGCGCTTCGTTCGTTTTACTGAGGACATGGAAATCAGATAATGTCCATGCATATATACTAGTTATTTAGACTATGTGCAGCAGGATGTGTAAATGGATTGTGTATCTACTATTTCACCTAACTCTCTTTCTGTGAACACTGTTGCTACAGTATATAGACAATCCATTTACCCAATTCACTGCACATAGTCTTACGACGGTGAGTGCCCACCGACACTACAGTAAGTCGATAAAGGAGTGGGTGGAAGGGGAAAGGCCTAGACGTACTACATAGATATACAAATTTATTCATGTGCTAAGAGATGGATGATGGACACAGGGTAGCTCGGTAACAACTCATCACTTACAACTTTTCTTTATATCTTTGGCAAAACTTCATTCACAGGGAAAGTTACATACTATTAGTGCATTATAAACCCACCGAAGGAACAAAAAAGGACATATATTTATGGTCAAAGATTAGACCTACGTGGGTGATAAACACAAAGCAATTGCGGACACTACCGGTGCTAGATTGTTGGGACCCGATCGAAAACACTGCAAGGCCTAGTAGCCTAGCCGCCCTCCCCCCATTAATTTCCATAGCGGACATATATGAAATAATGGAGCATGCATGGGCGGCGTGGAGCACATCAGAGAAAGAAACACAAAGAAGCTGAAGAGCGTGCGTGAGCGTGAGAGAAACATTGATACACACACATAAGGTCCCTATAGGTGCGTACCATGACGGTGGAGTCGCGTGCGGCGAGCGCGAGGATGTCGGCGCAGGAGACGGTGGCGGGGCAGGCGGCCTCGAGGGCGGCCTTGATCTCATCGACGACCTCGAAGCCCCTGGCGGAGTCCTTGTTGGGGTTGGAGCGCTTCTCGCTGACGATGGAGCCGCTGCTGTCGAGCAGGAGCGAGGCGTCGCAGCCCTTGACGAAGCAGTCGTGGAAGTGGAGGCGGAGCAGGGAGGCCGCCATGCGGGGGTCCTGGTAGTGCGCCTTCCCAACGATGGACGCCACGATCTGCTGCGCCTGCGGGCACGAGTGGTCGTAGAAGTGCGGGTCCAGCTTCCCCCACTCCACAGGGGACGATGCCGCCGACGCCGACGCCGACGCCGACGCGAGGAGCACCGCCGCCGCAACGACCACGGCAACCATTGCACTACAGCCCTGCTGCTTTGACCTCATCGTCGTCAGCCTGGCTAGACGATGCTGAACAGCACAGCACTGATATGGTTGGTTTGTGATTTGTGCTTGCTTCTATGCTGATGAGAGAGGGGGGTTTATATAAACCAGCAGGGGGATCGGAAGAGCTTAGAACAAGGACTCCCTGCAACAACCTATCGAGCTGCCTTGAGCAACATGTGAGCTTATTCTTGGCAAAAATTATTTGGTGGGGGCAAGGACATCGTAGGCTTGGTGTGGTGGTGGCTATCTCCCTGAAGCTTCTCTATCTATCTGCCTTTTGCAGCTTTTGATCACCGCGCGAGGAGAGAGGGGGACATGATTATTTTTTTTAAAGATAAATATAGGGGGACATGATTAAAACAACTCGTTCAGCATATAGGCAGGTGTACACACGCAACTGGGTGACCTATAGGTAGCTGTTATTCTTGTTGCTCTGCAGGCCAGTGACCACCGTCTACTTGCCGCGGCGACCAGTAGAGTATCGTATATATACGTGCTTTCATCAAGGGGCCAAATACCCTTGTTTCCCGGTGGCCAAGTTATTCTAACAGCATCTGCTTTTGTGTATACTGTATCGTACATCTGTGCATGCATGGACATCTAAAGGCACAAAGGCAAACTGACATCAAAAGGCACAAAGCTAAAACAAAAATAAATTAAGGAAAAGAAAGGCCTTGGCATAAACTAGCCATGCCGTGTGCGAACTGAATCGATTTTTCATCGAATCTGTCAATCATTCAACTCTTGTGATACTATCTCTTCTTTTCTAGTACTCTTTGAGAAAAAGCTACGCGCAGAAGAATGGCGATAACGTATTCAAAAACATAATGCAAAACTGTAAAGATGCCACCAGTATATATATTCTCTGCCTACAAAATTTTGGATCTTATTTTTAATCTGCTGTAGTTGGAGACGATGAAGACACGCACCATTTCGAAACTACCCGAGAACACACACCTTTTGTTAAAATGAAATTAGGCATTCATCATGCTTCGAACGCTACACTTGTACACAGCTGATTGCCATTGCATTCTGGAGCCTGTAAAATTGAGGGTGTTTTCATCTTCATTTCTACATTTTATCTGAAACAAAAACTATTCAAGAAGCAAGACATCATCGGAACTTATTCTAGCAGCTTTAAAAATATTGACTTTATATCTCCTCGATGTATTGGTTTGAAATTTAATAAGCCTTCCTTTATTAAAAAAAAGCAGGGCTCCAAAATTGACAACATACGATTTCCCCTCTGCAGTGTTAATAACAGCAGCAACCTACTATAAGTTATTTCAAGAACCAGTATGTTTGCAAAGGTTTTATTCCAGCATTTATAAATTTTCTGTATTGGAATTTTAAAGTATATAATTTTGGATTATGTGCAAGGACAAGAAAATTTTTTTTAAAAGTTTTCAAACACTAATTAATTATTTGAAAATACAATGAGTTTACTACTACAGAATCGATTTGTAAAGGCGGTTGGGAGGTTATTTTTAGGAGCGGGTAATGGAGTTGCCTCTACATGCCCTACTCATGCGTCGCTAGAAATCAGTATTTTCAGATGCGGGCATAGTGGTTCTGTCTAGGCTTCACCCCTAAAAACAAAGCAAGTTTTTTTATTACCTTTGGTGGGATGTGTCTTCACTTGTTATATGTGTCGCCACCATTCCACATGTGGATTAGAATGAACAACACTGAATATTCTGAAATCATGATGCATGGCATGAATCTTTTAAGAATAGATCGACATGCAAAAGCTTGTGCATAATAAGCCTTTTCATCTTTGCAAATAATCGAAGAGATACACTTTAATGTAACAATGGTGAACACGTAAACTGCTTTTGCATGTTTGTCTCCTTTTTTTATTTTATTTTAATTGACTTCTACCCCAGAAAAGACTGGTTACAAACAGCGCAAGAGCTCAATGTTTTTTGGTAACCAAAACAATACATGTTGGCTTACTACAATACTTTATCGACTCATATACCTAGCGGTCTAGGTACTATACAAAATGAAGTTGGTGGGTTTCACTTCTCGGCCAAGTATTCTTATGCCATCAAGCTATTCGTTTCTTCCACCGACAGCATACTACGGTGATATACTGTTACAAATTCCAATCATATGAGGGCAAGTCAACTGAACCATATCTTCTCTGCAAGAAGATTACTTTCAGGTATACTCAAGCTACAATTAAGGGGGATTAGTGTGGCACACACGTATGAATAGAAAAAATTAATCTTTTTACGTGATTGTGTTGTCTTAAAAATATTTTAAACTCCACGTTCAACATGAATTCAAATGTCTAACTAAAAAATTATGGACAACACAAAATCATCGTTTGCAATTAGAAACGTAGATATATCGTAATGAGCTAATGGTAGGCATAATAATTATTATGATTACATGGAAAAACAAAATGATACATAGCGAAACTACTAATTAAACCTATGACTACCATTATGACACATTTTCTTGTGTAGAATCTTGTAACCATCAGGAAGAATATGAAGATGATCATGGTGGCATATCAGACACGTGGACCTACTCCCAAACCACACCGCAATGCACAACTTGTGGAAAATATGACAACAATCTGTCATGACTATGAGGTCCGATTTCCCCCCAAGTTCTCTAAGCAGATAGAGCATGGAGGTGCGGCTCTCACACATTCCAGCATCAGTGACCTCACCTCGTTGTATTGCAACTAAAAATTAATGGCAATAAACACCTCACACCTCCATGGACACCCGTCAAAGGTCCAGCATGCAAGTTGTGATGTCCACCTAAAGTTCGTTTGGCTCCAAATCATCATGGCGCAGCATGGGCACCATGGTTGGCTCAACTAACTCATCGATACAATCCATTAACAATGCACTGCTTACATAAGTGCATTACTAAAAAACAATTTTAGCAGACGCCCTCAGGAAAAGGTTAGGGACGGTTCAAAACATGAGCCGCCCCTCATAATGGCTGAGCGTTCTCAAGCTTAGGACCGCCCATGAAAATCGATTTTCGACGATCCATGTGACAGCCCGCCCCTAAAAATGGGAACCATTTTCAGCGGCGGGTCATATGAGGGACCACCCCATTTTCAGGAGCAGTCCCTTATACGACCCGCACCTAAAAATGGATCCCATTTTCAGGGGTGGGGGGGGGGGGGGTCTGTGGCATGGACCGCCCCTCATATTATTTTGAGGCCCCACATGTCAACCTCACGTGACCTTTCGCCTTCTAGTGACGGAGTTTGCTTAAAGACCTAGACGGTTCCGCTTCACACTCGTGCCGCACACTACGTCCTCCCTCCCTCATCCCACCTCATCGATGGCGCTTGACCCCACCAATCGCCGCCTCTGCGTCGGTCGCTCGATGGAGCGCAAGTGTAACAACGTCGACCTTCACCTCTGTCTCGGTGAAGTGTGGGTGGAGCTCCACAGCTCGCGCCTCTGCATGGACAAAATGCAGCGCCGAAGGGCCACTCTCCTATGGATGTCCTACTCCGTCGCCTTGTTGATTGCTGCCCGGTAGGAGCTCCTCCGTTGTTGTCATCATGCTCCGTCTCATCCGTTGTTGCCGCTCCTGGAGGAGGCCCGAGTGCCATCGATCCGCCGGCGTGCCCCACCGCCATCGACAATCCGAGAGAAGGCCCTAGCGCCACCATCCTCGATCCATCGGCATGCCTCGAGACTATCATCCTGGATCCTCATTCTACAACTCGATCATCACCGACAACGACGATAACGATGGCCATTCCGGCGGCAACACGTCCATATCCTCGTCCTCCAGCAGCAGCCACATCCCGTACGTCCTGCCCTCCGCTGGCGGCGCATTCGGGATGCAGTGCATGCTTCAGTTGCATGCATCCTCCACTTTGCATGTTGCATGTTGAATCTGTGTTTGTATGAACTTGTTGAATCTATGTTTGTATGAACTTGTGTTCATTAAGAAAGCCAAAAAAGAATGAGATGACCGTTGGGTTTTGAGATTTTCAGGGGCAAGCCAAATATTTTTAGGGGCGTTGCGTAGATTAAACCGCCCCTGAAGATACATTTTTAGGGGTGGTCCATAGTATGGTCCGCCCTGAAAATCACCTTATATATCTTCGTATTCGTTTTGTATTGTTTTTTACTCTCTCGTGAATGAAAGAAGACATTTCTAGGGGTGGTCCATAGTATGGTCCGCCCTGAAAATCGTCTTATATATCTTCGTATTCGTTTTGTATTGTTTTTTACTCTCTCGTCAATGAAAGAATGAAATTCTAGCTTTGTCCTAAGTCACCATCATAAGTTTGACCAAATTTATATCGAAACGTAACAATATTTATTATAGCAAATGTGTATGATATGAAAATATATTTCAATATGAATTTAATAATACTAATTTGGTAGCATATGATTTAATATATTTTGATATAAACTTGGTTAAAGTTGCGATGGCTTGACTTAGGACAAAGCCACAATAGTGAGGGTTAGGATTGAGTCCCTCGACACAATGGGGCAACTAAAATGTCACATGCAATGGATTCATAGAGGATATATGGGAGTTGGACTATGGAGTCAATATACAAATGCCTGTCTTTAGGTGCCAATGGATCAAACACCGACAGGGTGTGCACGTGGACAACTACGGGCTCACAGCTGTAGGCCTAGCAAATTTAGGATATAAAGATGACCGTTAGGTGCTTGGTTCACGTGCTGCACAAGTTATGTACGTGTGAGACCTCTATCTTAAGAAAGAGAAGTATATCGTTGTAAAGTAGATGCATACTTTTATCTTAAGTATCATTAGAGTTGATGGAAGTGCAACATATTGAGGCATACAATAAGTATGCATCTACTTTGCAACAATTTATACTATATAATGCACTTTGTATTATCAATATGTATCTACTTTTAACAATTTTGAACTACACAATGCATTTTGCATTATCAATATGTACTATCAATATGTATATACTTTTCAACAATTTTGTACTATATACTGCACTTTGTATTATCAATATGTCTCTACTTTGCAACAATTTGTACTTTATGAACTTTGTATTATCAATATATCTACTTTTCAACATTTTTGAACTATCTAATGCATTTTGTATTATCAATATGTACTATCAATATGTATCTACTTTTCAATAATTTGTACTATATAATGCACTTTTTATTATCAATATGTATCTACTTTTCAACAATTTATACTATATAATGCACTTTTTATTATCAATATGTATCTATTTTTTAACAATTTGTACTATATAATGCATTTTGTACTATAAGCAAATTAGGGGTGGTGCACCTTATGCACCCCTTGATAACATATTATCAAAGGTGGTGCATATGACCAACCGCCATTGCTCCCCCGATTGTGGTGCAGGCGGCCGCCTCTGCTTCCCCGATCCCCGCTAGTGCCGGCCACCGCCTCCTTGCCTTCCCGCGACCCCAACCATGTCTCCTTGTCTTCCTCCCTGTGAGCTTGTTCATGCAACTTGTTTGTGGATACAAAGTGCAAAATTGTTCATGTTTGTTGCTTGTTTGATGCAAGTTGTTTGTGAACAATTCTTTGCTTGTTTGTTGATACAATATTTTTGTATGTGTGTAAAAATGTTTATATTTGGGCTATTAGTTGATGCAAAATTCACTGCTACGATAACTTGCAACAGGAGCGGCCTAGACCCCCTACAGGAGCGGTTTGGCCAACTGTTCCTACTCGTGGGTTCCTGTAGTGAAACCCGCTGTAGGAACGGGCCAATAACCGCTCCTGCAGTATCCTCAGCGGGAGTGGGCCATGTTTTGAGCCGCTCCTGCTGAGGTTGCTAACAAGAACGGTTCAGAAGTCCACCGTTCCTACAGTCCGATTAAAAAAGCAAAAAAAAAAAAAAAAAGCGCCGTCGCCCCTGGTAGCGCCGCGCCGCCGCCCTCGAGCCGCCGTCGCGGTGCCAGCCCGCCGCCCTCACGCTGCCGTCGCCCCTGGCAGCGCCCGCGACGCCGTGCCGGCCCGCCGCCTGCGTCTGCGCCGCCGCGCCCTTGGCAGCTCCGTGCCGCCCTCGCGTCGCCGTCGCCCCTGGCGCCGCCCGCGTCCACGCTGCCGCGCCCTTGGCAGCTCCGCGCTGCCGTGCCGGCCCGCCGCCCTCGCGCTGCCATTGCCCCTGGCGCTGCCCGCGTCCGCGCCGCCGCGCCCTTGGCAGCTCGGCGCCGCCGTCGCCCCTGGTGCCGCCCGCGTCCGCGCCGCCGCGCCCTTGGCAGCTCCGCGCCGCCATGCCGGGCCGCCGCCCTCGCGCCGCCGTTGCCCCTGGCGCTGCCCGCGTCCGCGCCGCCGCGCCCTTGGCAGCTCCACGCCGCCGTGCCGGCCTGCTGCCCTCGCGCCACCGTCGCCCCTGGCGCCACCTGCGTCCGCGCCGCCGTGCCGGCCCGCTGCCCTCGCGCCACCGTCGCCCTTGGCGCCGCCCGCATCCGCGCTGCCGTGCCCTTGGCAGCTCCGCGCTGCCGTCGCCCCTGGTGCCACCCGCGCCCACGCCGCCGCGCCCCTGGCCGCTCTGCACTGCCGCTCTCGCGTCGCGCCGCCGTGCCAGCCCGCCGCCCTCGCGCCGCCATCGATGTGCCGTTGCCGCTGCAACCAGCCAAAGAGAAGAAAGGGAGGTGGAAGAGATGAAAGGTGGAGGACGATGGTGATAGGGACAAGGAAGAGAGAGAGGATATTTAATAAAGGAGTTGGTTGGTTCGGGCCGTGTAGTTCTAATTTGCTGCGCGCGCTTGCTAAAATTTTCCCTAGGAACGGACGATGCTACGGACCACTCCTGCTACTTCTATCGGTAGGAGCGGTGGGAAACATCCACCGTTCCTGTAAACAAAATAGTAGGAGCGGTTGGTTCCGTCCACCGCTCCTGTTAAATGGTAGTCAGTAGGAGCGTTGCACTATACCAACCGCTCCTATTAACTGCCCATAACAGGAGCGGTGCGTGTCACCAACCGTTCCTGCTATTTGTAGGAGCGGTTGGTGGAGTCCACCGCTCCTACTGAGTTTACAATAAGAACGGTGCATTTTGTGGGGCCCGCCCAAAGCACAACAGGAACGGTCTTTTATTGGAGCCGCTCCTAATGTGATTTAGGAGGCGCTTCTGTAGTAGACTTTTGTAGTAGTGATTCATTCAAGGGTGGGCCCAATGAATATAGATTTTATAAGTTGATGCAAAATTCATTCAAAGGTGGGCCCAATGAATATAGATTTTATAAGTTGATGCAAAATTCATTCAAAGGTGGGCCCAATGCAATATTTGTGTAGTGTGTAAAAATGTTATGTTTGGGTTATTAGTTGATGCAAAATTCATGCAAAGGTGTGCCCAGTGCAAAATCTTTGTATGTGTGTAGAAACAATGTTCATGTTGATGCCATATTTCTTTAGGTATAGATATTCTTGCTTTTAATGTGCTCTTATGTTACAATAATTCTTCATTTAGTTAAAAATGGATAAGCCTTCGCAAGCTAAAGGTGGGCCCAATGAACAAGATGCAACATTTTCTGGCCACACGGATAATGAATTTCTCGTGGATGTAATTGGAAATGAGGAAGATGTTGAGATAGAGGAATACACGTTGAAGACCCATTTGCTGATGTAGTACAGGTGGACGGAGTTGCGAGATAGCTGTCAAAAGATCCAAATTATGATGCCAACACCGAGGTAGTTGTATAGATTCAATTGATGGTGATGTGTATATATTTAGTAACGACGTTGCTAAACTTATGATGTCACATGCCCACATGGAATCACATGACAGTTCTTCCATGGGCAAGAAATTGAAGAAACCATGGGACTGCTTCCAAGCAGCAAATGAAACGTGGGCAATGTAGGAAGAACAAAATCCCAAACATGATTTACACAGTGAATGCATTGTGCCACACTGGTCAACCAATCGACCCTCCATCGGTGACTGCCAAATGAAGCAATGGCATAGGGGCTCCAAGATTGGAGACTAGTGCCAGGTAGTACAAAGACACTCCTTTGGACTGAGTTGCTGAAAGTATTCCTGTTCCATAGAGAAACAGAGGAACTTGCACGATCTTTCACAATGAAGGTGTTGGAGGTCAGAGTTGAACACAAAGTATTTGCAGCAAGGTCAGACACCTTTCGATGACTGTCATAATCATACAAGCATAGTAGAATGCATTTGTGAAAGCAAAAATATGACCGAAAACACCCTAGCCCATAGCAAACATAATTCCAATTAGGCAAAGGCAAATCCGCACACTCACCACATAGGCACGACGGGGTTCAAGGGGCTGGTAGAGGAAAGAAGGAGACAACAACTAGTTTTAGTGCTAGATGATGCGGCATAGAAAGATCCATATGATGGCCTTGATGAGCATTCGTACAATTGGATCAAGGTGCGAGAGAAGCAGGATAAGTTTGACAAACTAGAGACAGAAGAGGTTGTTAAGAAAATTTTATCTCAAAACCAACAGCAAAAGGCCAGCAAGTTCAACCCTAATAGGGAGAAGGACGCCCGAACCCTCGCCCTAGAAAACAAGGAGCACGAAGGCTGTATGCGAGGCATATCATCCAATGTAACCTAGAAGGAAGGGTTCATTCGAGATAGACCAAGATATAATAGACATTGGTTTAGGGAGATGAGCAGAGAAGGAGCCATGGCCGTATTTACTGAACAAATGGTAAATTTTTCAATGAATGCAAACATTCAATATGAGAGAGAGTAGACGATCAACATATAGCCATTAGTATACCAGGAGAAATGGTACGGAGCAGGTTTACCGATCTAGTGGATCAATTTACTAGGACAACACCGTGCTCCATACTAATTCCTCTAGGCAAGCAGAGAAGGGTAGAGTTGGTGGGCAATGCATTGGCTATCCCTGGCGATATGTTTCATCGAACTCCTATCCCGCGAGGATATGTTTGGGTCCAAGTTCTTTCGATCGACCACAAGCATGGAGAAGAACGAATAAACATCCCTACACCAGAGGGGATACACTTTGTTGGACAAGTTGTAAACAAATTCATATTATGGGGCAAGAAAGAGATCTCCATGATGCCTCTGCTCGATCAAGGAAAACCTGATCAACAAGGGGCAATTGTGGGTCCTGAGGCAGTGAATCCTCCATCTCTACCTCATGCGAACCCTCCATCTCCCACTCAAGCGATTCCTTTATCTCCACCTCCCGCTAACCCTCAGTCTCCAATTCCTGCGGACCCTCGGTTTCCACCTCCGGCGATCCATCTGTCTCCACCTCCGATGAACCCTCCATCTCTATCTCTAGCTCCGGTGAACCCTACGCCTGCACCTCATCGAATCGTGCGTCCCTACCTCCTGAAGCATCAAAAGATATCGTGTTTCCAAATAAACTATGTGGTTATGAAAAGGCTAAGTCGATGGAGACAATAGCTTGGCTAGCAAGCAAGAAGAAGGACACACAGGTACAAATATCCAAGAGAGTAAAAGGTAAGGCCACACTGAGAAAGAGGAGGCACCGGAGTTCGTAGAGGTAATCGGCCTAAATGACCTTGTAGATCTTTCGGACTGTCCGAAAAAATGATTGGCACGGACAACCTTTTCTCTCAGATTGGGCCTTGAAAGAAGTGCCGGTTGAAATGAAGAGATTCCACAATTAGATCATGAGGGCCATGAAACTTGGGATCAATCAGATCGAAGCATGGTACGAAGACAAATTGTCACACCCGGTTTTAGAAATAAAACCAAGTGCTAACCATGTATGTGCTAGGATCAGTTTAACCACATACACAGCATAAACAAAAGTAATAACACAACCAGTACTTTAACTTAAGAGTAATAACCAATATTACAGACCATAAATGTCTTTAATGAGTAACTTAACGAGAACGAAATAACTAAGCGACAGCGGAAGATGACCAATGCTCCACAGGCGACTGACGGATGGCACACCAGCCTAGAACTCGTCTTAGGTCTTGGAACTCCTGATTAGGATTCATCACCGTTCCCTTCTGGATCTGAGCTGCGGTTGCAATGGATGCAACGTGGTATAAAACAAGCAAGAATGAGTATATCCCGTACCCAGCAAGTATTCCGTTTAGGATGAAAGTAAACTGGTTTTATGGTGGACAGGCATTGTAGTTGTTTTTAGTTGGTCAAGTTTTAGTTACTAGCAATGATCAGCATAACCATCCCTTTTGTTATAAAGACAGTAAAACATATTAAATAAGCATGAACCATAACCGTTGTTATCGTCATCATTACCATGATCTCCATAAGCCTCTTTCTTTGAAAACTCTAATCTATGAGGGTCCAGGCCGCTCCTAACCGTGAGCACGGCTGATATATCAGTTTTAAACACTCTCGAGAGGTTGTACAACTTTACCCACAAGTCGTGATTCCCATTTACCTCGGGCTGTACGGGCCCTCAAACATTGACCTTTGGTGAGTCGGCAGGGTTTCACTACGAGACCTTTACAAAGAATTCCTAGAGTTATGGCCCACTCGTTACAGGTTACTCCAGTTAACTAAAGATATGAGAGTTCCGTTCCAAAGAGTGACAAATCAAATTGCACCACATTGGCAAAGGGCAAAATCCCATATCCCCCAGACCCCTCATACGCCATGTTTTAGGAAAGCAAGTCAAAACTCTAGTTCATCTAATTATTCAGTCAAGCCCAGTGCCCATGTGAGTCTTGTGGTTTTACTGTTTTCCTGGGTGGTCGCTCGGCGAACCGATCCTTAGGGTGAAGCCATCGAGCAAACCCACAAAACATGCTCAAATCCCCATGTTGCCAAAACCATACTTTTATCATCATTGCATCATTAATTAACCAATATTAGCAACATAAATAGAGTTGAGCGGTAACAATTAATTTATAACATCACAGCCCTCCCAGGTTTACAGACATGTAAAGGAATATCAAGCTAGTCATCCTTAATAGGAGCATGCAAATTTAGGCTCTAGATCATGTGATTAAAGTAAATAGGACATAGGTCAAAGAATCCTTGCTTTGATCCACAAAAAGCGGCTCAGGGTCTTCCCAAGCTTGGTTTTCAGCAAACTCGGACGGAACGTCGGCTACGCGTTGCACACATACAAGCAATAAATACAAATAGACTAAAACAGTACACCAAACATCATGAACAGAGATTAAAAAGGTTTTAAAACTAATCTACGCATTATCACGATTCAGTAGATTCGAAAATCGCTCAAAACGGAGTTAAAACGCAAAAGATATGCATAAAATAATAAAAAGGATTTAAAATAAAAGAGATTTGAAACTCCAGGGGTCTAACTGTAAAGATCTGGATCTAACCGTAACAAAACGGGACCGCGGGTTGATTTGCGAAAAGTGCAGGGGCTCTTTAGCAAAACTAGCAGCACTGACCGGTATTTGACCCGGGTCGCGCGGCTCTGACCGTCAGATCTTGATCGGATGGCTCTGGTTAGATCGGGCGGTGGGGGAAAAGTCCGGCGGCGACTTGACCGGCGGCCACCATGATGTGCGGCAGAGCATCGCCGGCGACACACGGATTCGCGGTTCCGGTGGCCTAGGGTTAACGGGGTCGGGTGCACGAGCGAGCGGGCAGCAGTGCGAAGCGGGCGGTGCGGCTCGGGTGGCGGCGCATCGGCCGTAGACGGCGGGCGGCGAGGCGGAGGAGAGGCGGAGCTCCGGCGAGGAATTCCTGCCGGTGTGGAGCGAGATTGAGGACGATAGCTAGCTAGGAAGCTTCCTCATCTTAAGCCGAAGCTAGCGGTGTAGGTGTGGACGATGGGAAGGCGACGACGGCGTACGGCGACGGGCGGCGGCGTCTGCATGAACGGGCGGCGGCGCGGTGAGCTCAAATCGACGACACAAGACGAAAGGAGGGCCTAGCTTAAGTGTGTAGAGGCTATACCTCGAGGCAATGGTCGCAAGTTAGATGTCGTCGGCGGTGAAGGCGGGTAGAGGCGAAACCCGAAGGTGAACTCGCCGTGAACTCGCGGCGAGCGGGCGCAACTCGGGCACACGGGAGGCGGCAGCTAGGGCTAGGGCTTAGGGCGCTTGGTGGCTGCGGTCGTCGAGGTCGGGCGGCTTATATAAGGGCGGAGCCCGAGGCTTGCGGGAGGGGTAAGGAAAGGGCGACGCGAGGGAAAGGAAAGTCCGGTTCCGACCGGACTTGGAGTCCGCCTCGGACTCTTGTCCGCGCGGCGCGGGCAAGGAAAAGGGAAGGCGAGGGCGCGGCAAGGAAGGGCGGAGGCACGGCGCGTGATCCTCGGGCGAGGCCTGGAGCGCAAGCGCGAGGCATGGACCGGGGCCGGGGCACAGTGGGGGCGGAGCTTCCCTCCGGGCGGCGAGCGACAGCAGCAAGAATGGAAGAAGGAGCGCCTGACAGGCGGGTCCGGCGTGTCAGTGAGAGGAGAGAGGGCGCGCAGCTAGAAAGGGAGGCGCCGACAGCGGGCCCCACATGTCAGCGGCTGAGGAGGAGGGAGGGAGGTGGGCTGGCGGCTGCCTTCTGCTGCTGCTGGGCCGGCCTGCTGGGCTGCTCACGGGCTTGGTTGGGCTGCAGCAAAAGAGAGGAGAGGCAGGCCGGTTTGGTACTTGGGCCAAAAGAGAAAGAAGATAGGGAAAAGAGAAAAGATCTTTTCCACATTTGTTTTGAAATTTGAGAGATATTTGAAGAACTCTAATGCATTTGAGTTCAAACAAAGCAATGCAAATCAATCAAGAAAATATGCAGTAGCATGTATGCTCAAACAAGTTGAACCTATGATTTATTTTATTGGGTTAATATTGGAAAATAAATAAAGCATTATGGTGTCGTGCATAAATAAATCCAACTCTAAACAAAATTTAAATTATTTTATGAGAAGATTTTTATATAGCAAAAATTAAGGTGTTACACAAATGCTTTCAAACACGGGGCACTCATTTCATAAATATCGGCTTTGATGACCTGCACTGCATGTTTCGGCTGGATAGGTTGAACATCAACTTAATGACTGCTTGGTGCTTGTAAGTGCCTTGATCCATACACATTCCAATATGATGAATTGATGATGTATATTCATTAATTGTACATGACTTCTTACACGTGCTTTTATTTGTAGAATGCAAGTTAAAATGACAGCAGGGACAGAAGGTCGGGTTCTTGGACTGAAACCTGATTTCCTAGAACAAGCACACATGCATACTCTAGTACCCTACCTAGAACTAGCAGCAGGTGACACAAAAAAAGCAAAAAAAAAAAAAAAGCAAAACAACCAGCAGGAGTAATTGAACACATTGAAAAATTGAGGAAGCAATGTCTTTGGAGAGGCAATAATCCTTCCAAAAAGGGAGGCAACTTGGCTGCTTGGGAAATGGTCTTAAAACCCCCAAAGAAGGGAGTGTTGGTGTCATCAACCTTAAGACCCAAAATGTTGATTTACTCTTGTGGGAGTCATATATCCCCAGGTGCCTCATGGACTCTGTGTACCCGCACCCTGGCGGGTGGGCCGAGTAGTTTTTCTTGCGGGGGATGCTCCATAGAAGCTTGGATGACAAACAAATATCTCGGCGATGTTTATCCCTGTGATTCCGGGATTATAATCGGTTAAATCCATGCATAGCCGGTGTGTAACCCTAGCTCCTCATCCTATATAAGGGGAGCTAGGGACCCTAGGAAACTCTTGACTTTTAGACGCCTAAGTGCTCAATACAATCCACCTCATACAGGACGTAGGGTATTATGCGAGTCAGCGGCCTAAACCTGTCTAACTACGATCTGTATACCTTCACGGTCCACTTGTCTACCCCCCCCCTCCCCTAGTGGTGGGGTGCCGGTATCAAACCCTGTGAACTATGACAAAATCTTTGACAGAAGACCACCTAGTTTCAGCCTTTGGGAGAGATACTTCAGAAGCACTGCACTCCTTCAGTCTTGTAGGTTGAAAGCTTGGGTTAAACCTCGCTTTAGCATTTGTCTGGACTCAATGTTCCCCCCTTAATTCTGGCTATTGAAACCTTGCTTTCTATACTCTGAGCTTGTTGCTAGTGCTAATGTTAGTGCTACTTAGGTAAGCCTCTTGTAACTCCTGTTTACGTGTTCTTTTTAATAAATTGTTTCAAACTGTGGGGATCTCCCCCGCAGTCTTTTCGCTAAAAAAAAAAGTAAAACAACAAATCTGGATGAAACTTCACAAAGACTGTAGGATGCAGGTGGCAGGGTATACATTTCACTCACACTAGAATTCTATGATCAAGAGGGTGTGGATGACATCTTGGCCCCATAGTTCTTTAAGAACGTCTTAAAAAATATGCCAATTCTGCAATTTCCACATACTTGTCTATATAAGGTACATATATGAATTGATTATGTATCTTATGATTATTTTTTCAGCGGTCATTAGATTTGTCTATTGATAACACCCAAGATAAGCAAAATTCTTGTTCTCGACTCCTTGGATTAATAGATGAGGAGTTATAATGAAATCTTAGCAATTATGCAATCGTAAGAAACATACTCCCTCCGTCCCACAATAAGTGTTGTTTTAGAGTTTGTAGGATAGATTAAGGAGAGTGAGATATGACGCATGTGCCTCTAGCTAACAGATTAATGTTTCCTTTTTTTAGTGTCTGCATGCGTGCATGCAAGCTACCTTTTCTTTGAAAGGCAACTAATCTCCTAAAACATTACTTATTGTGGGACAAATTTTGAATCCTAAAACGACACTTACGGTGGGACGGAGGGAGTATGTCCTTATGACTATTCTTCAATCATATATACACTAATGTGAAAGTAACTTAATTATGTACTGTTCCTGAATCATATACCTGAATAGAGGTTTCAAGCATTACGTAAACCAAGGTCGAAGGCATCATAGAGATTATCCACATATGATTTGTGTTCAAACAAAACTCTCTATAAGTTGTGTATATACTTTCAATATAGTATGTTGTCACATGAAGATTTATGATGTGAATAAAAACTTGCGTAGTGCCACAAGCGACCAGCCTGTATAAAATTTTGTGGATACTATGTCTGCGAGTTCCTTTGGGTCAATAGATGGTATAGAACAAACCTGGAATATGTAAGCCACCAATCAGTACAAGCTCCATTACTTACACAGGAAATACATAATGTCTAATGTGCTCTCTCTCTCTCTCTCTCTCTCTCTCTCTCTCTCTCTCTCCCGGAATCCCTAAGAAAGACAACCATCTCACCGAGCAAGATCTCATGAATGTTGTCACAGACCTTAGTCATTTTCTTCTACATAAGATGGTCCACATCTGAAGTGACTACTTCATCCAGGGTCAAATCTAGCCATGATTTCAGCATGTAAATCTCCAAGGGAGTAGGAAAATCAAGGATTTTTAATTAGGCACACAAATATGACTGAGTAATTAACAATCGTTGATGTAAATTTAATTGCACCAGACTTATTGAATGTGTACACATATGCAACTAATGGTCATTACAAAATTTGTTTTTAGCATACGTGGTAACCATTGTACTAATCGACGGTGGTAAACACTACATTGTTCAAACATCGACGCTAAATAATATGACCTTTTAAATCTTTCTAGGGGCGGGTTCTAATGTAAGCCGCCCCTAGAAAAAGAAATGTAGGGATGGTAGATACTACGAACCGACCCAGGAAGTAGAGTAGCAGGGGCGGTCAATGCCACAAACTACCCCAGAAAATAGTGAGAGAGTCAAGTGTACCAAGTATAGTCTTTTATCCTGGTTGTGACGAGTGCTTGCCAACACCGAAGACTTCCTGATGGACTAGGGAGCCCCTCTTAAGTGTGACCGGGAGGAAAGCCCTCTAGAGTGGACTAAAAGGCAGCACCAAAGTGGACCTGGCGTGACAAATATATCCCTGCCGAGTGGACTGGCAAGTGACTTGGGCTACGGTCCAAATGTGACCTTGGGCCTGGGACGGTGTTGTCAGCTGTAAAATCACTCTACCAATGAAGCCCATCAAGCGTTTCCCGGTTCGAGCATTGAAACTAGGGCCCAAGCGCATTTCATGGTTCCATTGTCAAAACCAGGGGTTGGTTGCCGATATCCCAAAACCGGTAGTTATCCAAAGGGATGGGTTACTAGACACGTGGAGGACATCAGGAGATTACTTCGAGGCGAAGAAGGTCAAAGACTCCATTATATTCGTCCGTCTGAGTCTCCATCGGTCTTTTCAAGCCTCTACACGCGTTTTAGTGTAATTGAGTCTGTATCTTAGGATGCAGTTTGCACAACAACCTAAAAATGAGTCTGTAGTATAAATAAGGTGAGGGCAGCCACTTAGGTCTCTCTCTTAGCTGGTTAGACTTGTGTTTAGGGCTCCCAAACCCTATATTTTCATCCCCAAGCAAACAGCTTCAAGAAAAGTGAGATTAGAGTGATCTAGTCCTCATAGTTAGTGGGTAGAGAGGGTGGCTGCTTGGAGAACGAATTTCCCATCTCGTAATTGATTCTTGAGACCACTTTGTGGCAGTAATATAGATGGAATTTCATGCAGCTCATTTGTGTCCTTTGCTCCCCCCGCTCTTGATTGGCTTTTGGTCTTGAATCCGTAGTCTTTTGGTGTGTTTGTGCTTGACCAAGTTCGAGATCTTTCTATAGTCTATGTTTTGGACTGCTAGGACGTGGAGAGAATGTGGTTTTGGTGTGCTAAATATCAGATCCACGAGCAGCCCCAAGATCTTTCATTCTTGCCCTTGTTCTTCACCTCTTGGATAGTCAAATCCATGGAGAATCCCAAGGTTTGAGGGTGTGATTCTTTTGGGGAAGTTTCTCCATGGCCTAGACAAGATCCACACAAAGTTTCATGAGGTTTAGAGATCATTGGTGCATGATTAATTTGGTTTGGATCTTGGTAGATTCACAGGCTATTTCTCTCTGCCTGAGCTATATTTTTGTCACACTGGACCGTTCGGTGCATTGTGCAGCTTGTGGTCAAACCACCGGATGGTCCGGTGCCCATTAGGGGCTCAAACACCCCTCGGCTCAGTTCGTCCGGAAGTTCATCATCGGACCATCCAGTGGTGACCACCGGACCATCAGTGCGTGTAGTGCTAGTTGTGATGACTCATTTTGCATCATTTTTTATCGACGTTTGCGCGAGTGCTTCCATGTGCCTTTCCTCTTTGTTTCCTAGGGTTAGTAGCTTGTCATTACTATGTAACCTTGCACGTTTGAGAAGAGAGTTTTTGGGGTAGCAAGTTTTAGGCGTCGACCTATTCACCACCCTTTCAACCCCCTCTAGGCCGCCTTTTGGTCCGTCAAATAGAAGACTAGGGGGTCTGTTCTATGCACCGCTCCTGAAAATAGAAGGTTAGAGGCGGTCAATGTTACGAACCGCCCCTAATAATCTATTTTTAGGGGCAGTCACGACTGGTGCGTCCCCGATAGTACCTATTATCAGCGATGTGGACGTAGGGGCAGTTCTCGTACCCGCCTCTGAAAATGGCCCCCTAACAACCCCTGAAGTTACGATGGTTTAACTTAGGCCAAAACAAGAACTTTTGTGTATGGAGGGAGTATCAATTATTTTATATTATAGGAAAATACAATGATAGGAACTGTTGTAACAGGTAATGACCTCATCACATATCCTTTGCGAATGCACGTATTAGTGACCAGTTCCTTATGCTTGATCTTAGTACTCTTCATTACTTTCTTGGGCTTAAGGTTTCCTCCATGCTTGAGGGTTTCTATCTGTCCCAAGAAAATTACATTTTATGCCCTCTCGAACCTGCTTCTCTATTGAGACTCCCATATATGGACCTCAATTTTCATCTTGGTGCCAATGATGGTGAGCCTCTTTTTGATCCTACTCATTATTATAAAATCCTAGGGAGACTTTTGTTTATCTTGGTGCCACGCATTCTAATATTTCATATTATGTGCATATATTTTGATTTTGTTTTGGCTCCCACCCAGATCCACCGGGATCATAACCTTAGTGTTTTTGTTATCTTCGTGGGACTATCTTACGTCGCAATTTCTATGCTCTAAATCTTTACAGATCCAAGCCTATTATGATGTTACCAAATCCAGTGATTCCTCATATCATTGATCACTTTATGCTTATTCTGTAAATAAAATGAGGAATTTCGTGCATATTTCTATAAAAAACAAGTAAATCATGACAACATACGTGATCAAATTATTGGCAAGAGCGAAGGTCGCAACTAGACCATACTGGTTTATCATGTCGCAATAGTAACTTGAAAGAACAAATAAAAATAGGAGCGAGAAGAGAGAATACCCAGAGGCGGAGCCATTGCCGAGAGTGTTGGGAGCACCGTTACCACTGGTAGCCATTGTGGCCTTTTTAATGTAGTCAAAGGACACATGAAGAAGTTAATCGAACTTCAGGCAGTTGTGCGTGGATGCACTCCCCAAAAACTTGATCACCGCCTATTCCGTGTAGAATCTCCTGGCGTCGATGGCTTCAGGGGCTTGCCTACTCCGTTGCTTGTCCACGCAAGGTTCCGGAGCCAGAAATGTGGAAGGAGCTTAGTAGTTGTGTCTGCAACCAGAGAAATGAGGAACAAATGGCCTCATATATACTCGGGTAGAAAGAACCAAAGGGACACTGTGATGAGTTAGCAGTGAATACATCAATTATCAATGAGTTATCACCACTACTGAATTACCACCACTAGCCATCAAAGCTTCCAACAAATGGATGACGACGGAGAAACTTTTCTGGTTCTTGCATAAAATTTCTTTATTAATACATAATTTTTTTATTGTTATAGAACATTTCTTTGTTCTCTCTAAACATAACATTTTTTTGTTCTTTCAAAACATTTCTTCGTTCTCTGTAGATAGAATATTTCTTTGTTGTTTCAGAATATTTCTTTATTCTTTTAGAACATTTCTTTGTTCTCCCTTATGTAAGTGGTGTTCTTAGGATACAGTGTGACAAATTGATTTTCCATATGGATGAAACTCCAAGCCATAAATAAATAGACCTTAATTTAATTAATTGAGCAAATACCAAATAATCTAACATATTCGTCATAATTTGACTATTTATTATAGTATCCATTATTTTGAAAACAGTTTGACACAGATTGTGGTAACTCTTATCATAATCATCATCTCAAACTATCCAAATTATTGTAAATATCTTCATAATAAATTGTATCATTTTGATAGTAATACATCTTTTGAACATCTAGATGCTTTTTGAAAAAACTATGATGTGGAATTTATTTGCGAGCCCGATTCAGACTATAGGAGCAGGCACGCGAAAACGGACGCCCAACTGCATATGGAGTCCGTTTTTAACGTTCTATATATTGAAGGAAAGCTAAAAATACCATCCTAAATTTTTCTCGATACAACGTAGAATTTATTCGCGAGGCCTATTCTTATATTTCATTGATGTAGCGATATTTAAGGTTTTTTCTTTTGTTACAACGCGTGGGCATTTTGCTAGCATATATTAAAAGTTGGTACATAACTATAATGGTAGCAGCAGTTGGAATTTAGAAGTATTTATATGTCTATTTTTGTTATTTATTTTTATAACAACATATTTTTATTGTTTAAAGTTTAGATTTTATTTTATCTGAAGTATACTAGTGTTGATTATTTTAAATCAATATTTATAATAGCATTGTGGATTTAATTTACCTTTTATAATGACATTGTGTAATTTATATGTAAATTTAGGGAGTTATTTAATTTATATTTTCTAATGGCATGTTGTGTATTTTATATATAAATTTAAAAGTTATTTTAATCCATCGTTTATAATGGCATGCTGGATAATAATTTATTTGTAAATTTAAGGGGTTATTTTAATTTATATTTTATAATAGTATAGTGGGTAGTTTATATAAAAATTTAGGGGGGTTATTTTAATGGTACTAATGGAAGCTAATTGTGGAAAATGACCTAAGTACTAGGAATCCAATCATATATTAGTTATATAGTATGCAAACATGGCAAACTATTTTTAGCTAACTACGAAACATGCATGTGCGTTGCAACGGGTGACGACTTTATAGATATAAATTTTAATAAATACGCAACGGCAAAAAGACAAAAAGAGAACATAGACTCCTCGATAGTGGGTGTCGATGGCCTCACTCAATATACTACTTTGTATCCTCATTGTTTGGACATAGCAATATAATTTTCAGTTTAAATATACAAACTTCACTTAAAAACTTTAGCCTTAGCCTTAGACCTAAATCAGAAAATGATACAATAATATAAAAGAGATTCAACATTTGTCACATGGGCAGGTCCAGTCGCATGCGGGAGCGCTTAGAGTCGTTGGATCAGTTGGACAGCCAGGATTCAATCAAACGGAGGCATGATCTATTTTTTTCTCTTTTCTCTCACAAGTTCGTTTTTTCCCTCTCACGGGTCCAAGATCCAGACAATACAGCTCTCCGTGATTTTCATCTGCCACTTCATTTTTTTCTTGTCCGTACTTGATCCTAAATGTTGCCCTCTCTGTTGTTGCCAATTGGTGGTGTGATCGGCTTGAGCAATGAACATATGTACACGATTGCCTAGATATCATATGTCGATTTGGGATTATGTGTGCTATATTTGACCCAAACGCAATGTACCTGTATTTTTTGATCCAAAAATCCGTTGTATAATGGGCCTTGTAATAATTCATCAATATGCCTATCTATCAATCCAATCCGATATCAGAGGAGAAGAGATGCGCATGGGAAGGCCCAGATCCGGAAAGTGAACGATGTACGACGACAACAGCAATACGCTCCAAGGTCCCGACGCCGTGGCGATTCTTCCTAGGGACTGTCAGGACGGACCAAAAAATCTTATTTGTTTTAATATTACTAACAAAAATGCTTGTGCGTTGCTACGGTACATCTAGTATGAGTGTGTGTTGAGTAGGCATGAAACCGGATCGGATATGGACGGATATATGCGGATTCGAATACAGATAATTATTTTTTTTCTCGGAGCGGATTCAAATACGGATAGTATCAAAACGCTCCGGATGTTGATATACATCCCATCGCCATACTAATATCTGATTTTGAATCTCCGGATACGGATATGGATCGGATATTAACTCATCGAGCTCGGATATCGGACGTTCCATTTAGTTTTTGAACCCTTAGTCAGAAAATATCCGTCTTAGTTTCATCCCCAGTGTTGAGCACACCCATATGACGTGGTGTATTGATATGTTTTTTTTTCATAAGTTGGTTCAATGTGTTTTCCAATTTTGATGTGCAATGGTAAAGGTTTGGTCATGTATGCAGAGAGAAGTCGTAACGGATATGATGTGAGATTGAATCTTTTCATAAGAAAAACATTGATTTCTTTTCAGGACATCTTTGTTTCAATTCCTGCCAATTTTGAGCAAATTTAATGTGGTGTTAGTTTGGTTATAAAGTGTATTAAATTAACTTTCTGTTGACATTATAAAGGTAAGGTTGTCCATTTCATATTGTTTTCACGATTCATGTCAACTCTAATACATTTCTGCCTTGCGATGGGAGGAAAACTATTAGATGTGTTTATTAGATGTGTTCAGTCAATAAACATAGCTAAAATTTTATTTTATACTTTAGTTTATAATTTAAATTGATTATTTTTAAATAGGAAACTCTGCTAGAAGCATAAGATAAATTTTAGTCTTTTGGCCTAGCCCAAGTATGCACTGCCTTGCAACCTATCTTATGGCAGTGGGGCGGGTTCGGAGTGAGTCTCCACAGTTTTTGGATCTCGCCACAGGGACAGGTTTACCTTACTCCCACGGGTCTGCGGGTTCGGAGATCTGAGAAATGGTGGGTGCGGGTGGGTTTTGATTCTCACCCATCCACAAGCTTCGAGTTCTCCCTTTGAATTTTCTTTCTCCGGGTCTCTGATGTTTTCTTTCTGCCACTGATTTATGTTGTCCCTCCACCATCTGCTGAGATTCTTAGTACCAAGAATCCTAATCAATTTTTTTCTTGTCCGGTGGTGCTCTCATCTCATCTCGATTGGTTATCAGTATGCTTGTTCCGAGTTGTACAAGCGATATGGTATTATGTTTGAATTATATATCCTTTTCTTGCCTGTTTATTATCTGATGAAGAGGTCTATTAGTTGTGATTCGGATTCTTGTTTCCATAGAGAAGGATTCATGTTCTGATCCGATTTCTAAGGTCTATTAGTTGTGATTCAGATTCTTGTTTCCATAGAGAAGGATTCATGTTCTCATCCGATTTCCTGAAACCGAAAGTACAAATCGCCAATGCTCGGTAATACGTTGATTTTGGATTTCAGTTTCACGTACGGAAGAGCAGACGTGCGGGAAGAGATCGAGGCGCAACATGTTAAAGGGCCCACACGTCTGACACACATGAGTCTTAGATAGACGAAGAAACTCGACCGGAGGACGTGGAACCTGAAGACAGAAGAGGCCGTACAGGAGTGGGACGGGCCGTCGGGACACACCGAAAAACTTTATTTGATTTAATATTAGATGTTGGGTCTTTATTTATTCCGTACAAAGAGGATAAGACGTCGGATGCGTACGATAGGCTCAGCTGTTAGGACGGAGATACGCGGGTCCCACATACAAGGATGATCAGATACCTTTATTCGGATCCACTTGTTATGACGGACCAGAAAACTAGGGACCAAAAAACCTTATTTGCTTTAATAGACTAGCAAAATGCCCGTGCATTGCAACGGGAGAAAAAGATCTTTAAGTACATCAATACATATAAGAATAGCCTCGCAAATAAATTCCATAGCATATTGTTTCTAATTTTTCCTTGCTGTGACCGAAATTTAGTTTGTGTCAGTTTGATAAGAAATATTATTTTTTTTTCACGTTATATAGAACATAAAAAACGGAATCCATATACGACATGAATATCCGTTTTCACGTAGCCTGTTTCTCCCATCTAAATTGAGATTTCGAATAAATTGTAGGCCATATTGTCCGGACGATGTTAGCAATATTGTTATTTTAGCTTTCTATTGATATATAGAACGTCAAAAACGAAGTCGTTATGCGATTTGGGCATCCGTTTTCGCGTGGCGGCTCCTGCACTCCGGGTTCACGAATAAATTTCACATCATATTGTTTTAAATATTTCCGTTGACTGAGACCGAATTTTAAAGTGGTTTTAGTTTGGTTGGAAATGTTATTATTTTAGCTTTCCATCGATACATAGAACATTGAAAACGGAGTTCGTATGCGACTTAGGTGTCCGTTTTCGTGTGGGCTTCTTCTGCGGTCCAAATCTGGTTCGTATTGTGGCTGTGATTTGGATTATCGGATATAGGACGGGGAGAGGCTGATCAGCCGGGTCCACATGTCACGACGGACCAGAAAACCGGGACCAGAAAACCTTAGTTGCTTTAATATTAGGTATAGATATATATAGAGGTAGAGATTAATTCCTAAAAAATATTAGTTTGGGTGCTAAAACATGGCCTAGGTACGAAATATATTAGGGCTCGCTCAAATCTTTCCGAGTCGAAAAACGTTAGGACAAAAATCCTACAACGATGTGATGCCCCTGGTATCTCAGAAGCCGTACACACATTTATACGTAAGCTAATGATGAATTAAGACTAAATCATGCTTCAGAGAGTAATGAGGAATTGGTAGATAAACCACTAAGTCAAAGTTTCTCAAATCTGAAATTTTAGCTCATCCCCAAATTGATTCTGAAATTTCTTTTAATTGGACTATACAACTCAAGAATTTTCTTTTGTATGAAATGGAATTGAACTCATCACCTTTCAAATGCATCTATTGTGGATGTATTTGGACTTCATTTGATATTTCAAAAGATGAAAACAAGAAAAGCTTTACTTAGAGTAAATCTGCTGTTTTACCAAAATCCTAAATAAGATTAGGGTTGTATTTCAAAATATGTTGTGATTTAGAGGAGGATCATATTAACAAAGTTATAGGTAATGATCCAGGAAACAACTTTGTCAATATGAGTCTGCAGCCCTCATTGTTTGGTGTTTTTACAGATCCAACCCGAGCGCTGTGTACTGTGTCTGCAGATCTCACGAGCTAGCCCCTGGAAGTTATAGATAATTGCGTTTAGGTCCTAGATCTATATTTATTTTGAGCTGAAACTTTGGAAAATCATAGAAAATGAAAGAAAAATCCAAAATGGGTAAACTCAGTTGCTATGGACTCTCCTTGAGTAGATCTACAGAATGGTTTAGATGTGGACTCATGAAATGACCATTTACCCCCTGGGTTCTTGCATGCATGATGAAAGGAAATAAATAGGAAAAATGAACCAAATGGTCTCCAAAAATTGTAAGACTTGGTCAGAAGTATTCTTGTGGTATGATAGCACTGTGAAGATTTTTATAGCCATAGATCTTGCTGTTTAATTACTCTTTTACCATTTTACAGGTGTTATGTGCATCTATTCAACTTAGAGAGTGGGGGCTACATAAAGTAGACTTAAAATGGCTCTCTAGTATTTTTCATACACTTGGGACAGCACAAGTAGCCCACTGATGAAATTTGAGACCCTGCATGTCCAGTTTAGATAGTGATTTGAAAATGACAAAAAGGCAAAAGCTAAGAAAGAAAAAGGGAAAAAGGGCATTAAAACAACTAGGAAAGTTAAGGGATAAATTTGGTGATCTATTTAGGACGTCAGGATTTAAAAGAGCATTCTTGAACACTTTATTACCACTGTTATGAACTATGTGAATTCTTTAGTAAATAAAAATATGGAAAATAGATGTCCTGTCAAACTTGGGTGGTGTTTTGCTTACTTATGCAAGGACAACAAAAAAAAAATCTAAATTGATATCTTGCTCATGCATTAGTCCGAGTGTTGTATTGCGTGTCTCTAGTTATATGGGTTGTGATAGCTTTATGTCCACAAGGGTGACCTTGTTTAAATGGTCGTCAATCACTTTTCTGCCTAGCCATGCAATGATTGTGCACACGTGTGCTTGATGTTCGTGCACCTCATCCACTGCATCATGCATGTCGATCATATAGTGATGCTTATTTCAGATACGTGATCAAGGAAGGAGCGCGTGGAACTACCTCAACCAACGGTGATCCAAAAGACCAACTAAGACCCACTCACGACCTGGAGGGCCCATCAGTCGTGTTTGGACGGAGAAGTTGTCCAAGGGATCAAGGGGTTGCCTGGGGCAAAGCCCCACAACCCGGCAAACTAACTTAGTTTAGTTTGTTGGTTTCTTAAAGACAGTCAAAGGTAGGCAGGACCATGCAAATCCCAGCAAACAAATTATTTTGAGTTACGCATATGCATTAGGATTGATTGAAACCAATTGCATTAGACTTCCCGGCCGCCCTGGCCTTAGCACCTATACTTAGGGTTCGTAGGACGGGTGCCTAGAATGGTTAGGCGCGAGTAGACACGAGTGAGCACTGTTACTCGTCTCGTAGGGTTTACTTTCGAATGATGAATATTCATTACTATGAATTTATTATTGCTGTGTTATGCTTTCAATTGAGACCGGGCGGAGATATGGAATTACTATGTTGAAAAATGATGTGATGGTATGGTGGACTCCGCCCGAGTCGCTTAAGGCCCGTTCGCTGTTCGCCTGCTGATCGGCATAACATTGCTAGAATGCTTATCCGGGAAATGGGACCGGTGAAACCTTACTTGTGCCATCCGAAGAACAGAAACACGTTCCTACCCACTGGTTGAGAGGAAGGTGGCCCGGGGGAGCTTGGTACTCATGACGGGGAGACCGAGATGTCGGCAGGCTCGTCATGGGGGCACAACCCGGGAGTCAGGCGGGAGTGAATCGAACTTGGGATGGGACAAGTGGAGAAGGGGGACTATATGTGGGAAAGCCGTCGTGTTAGTAAGCATATGGGCCCCTGGCATTTTCTAGTTATTCCCGGGAATATAAAAATCGATTCGAATCGCTGATGCTCACCAGGTGTGAGAATGCCAATATCACTGACGGGCAACGTAGAACTGTTTGAGGCAAGATGTTTTATGGAATCGATGATTTGATACGACACAATGGTTATACATGCTTTACTTCATGCAAATTACTCGCTTTATATTACCAATGAGATTCAGGATAAGGACTGGCGGCTGTCAAATCCCGCTATAGCATGACATTAAAACATAGTGGTTAATCATGATTAAAGGATAGCGATTGTCAAATCCCGCTATCCTATGGTAACATTTTACAGTTTAAAACCAATGGCTAAGGACCTATTCGCTAGTAAGCTAAGCTTTGCGTCAGCCGTAAACCCTGTCCATTAAGCCCTCCTGAGTAATTAGTACTCAGGGTTTGCCCCCACTTTTGGCTCACAGGTACTGGCGGCATTTGGATAGCTGCTTGGAGAAGGGTAGCACCGGTGGGCTCGGTGCTTCTCGCCTCGTTCATCTGTATGAAGACTTCTTAAGTATTTGGTTTCCGCTGCGAGATGTTTTGAAATCGCTTCCGCATGATATATATTTTTTTGGACATGTATTTGACTATATACATTCTCGGTTTGTAACTAAGTCTATCTCTTCTATATTTCAACTGCCTGTGATGATGTAACTGTTGTGGCTCCTTCGCGAGTCGGATGTGTGTGATGTCGGTTCCTCTGGGATTTGGTGCAAATCGAGAGCCGAGGGCTTCTCGACGGACGACCGGGTTTAGTACGGTCTAAGTACACTGTAAGCTAATGGTGACAGGTGTACTTAGCCCGTATTAAATCGGCGGTTCCGCCACAGCTGGTATCAGAGCCGATCATACACAGACAACAGTTATACCATCCAGTTTTGGTTTACAAAACTATTTTCGAAAGCCCTTTTCAAGTAATTCAAAAATGAGAGTATACGATATGCCCATATTAAGGATGTTAGTGTTATCCAGGTGACATCACTGACATTCTGATCTAGATAGGACTCATATGCATATTCGGCGCTTTGAGAAGCAACTTTTCGGCCATAGCTGTCCCCAGTACTGGTGGAAGCTATTGGGTTTTGCGAATAATTGTAATCTCTGCATTCATGCTGTATAAGTAAAAGCTCTTTAAGGGTGGTGGGCATGTTTGAGGCTTTCATACCCACCACACTTACATTCGGTTTTGGGATCCATCTTTTTCTCGACAATCCCCAGTACTGGTGGAAAGTCAGGCTTTGAGGAAAAGGTGCAACGGCCCACCAACGTTGTCCACGCAGCGGTCACGCGTGGATGCCACACTATGTGGTAATGTATGAGCATGCATTCTTCTGCAGGTACACTAACCACGTGCGAAACTAAGAACGACTAGGACTCGACTAGTTGCATTAAGGAGAGACGTGCATATATATCACCAAATATCGCTAGTTGTATACATAGAAAGTGTGATGTGAGACCGGATAGGACGGGCATACATCATTCCATCTCATCTCATGTGCCTTACTCGTTTTTGCTTGAAAACAACTAGATTTCTTACTGCATCTATAAGTATACTTGTTGGGTAGTAGCATTTTACATATGAATCCTGTCTGAGGTTTTAAGATGCATTTCAAACTACGAATAGAATCAACAGAAACTCATTATAAGAACCTAGTAGTACAAGAAATTTCTAAACAACTTATGTATAGATTACTTGCTCTGAAAGTAAACACGAGCGAGGTACCAGTTTAGGGGGTGTCTTATGTCCATTTTAAAACAAGTATTATATATAAAAGTTGTAGTGCAAAAAATTCAACCAACAAACTTATCTATAATGACCCTTCGGCAAAATACTCTGGGCATTAAATTACAATCATTTAAGTCGAAGCTTAAATCCAGTTAGCAAGTACGAATTTTAGAAGATGAAGTTCGAGACCTAACTTAATTGGCACATGAATACAAATTGCCATATGACCACATTTGGCCTTTGGAACTATTGAATTGACGGGAGCCTTATTCTTCCTGCCACAGATGTCGCAGCCCTCGACGCAGCCCTTCGACTTATGCCCTAATTACCAAGAGTCCACAAGAGCTAAAACAACGATACCTCGAGAACAAAAGAAGAGAAAAGCGGGAGAATCTTCCACCGAAGCAGCCTCAGTTCAACATCTGCGACTCGGGATGGTTCTGTTAAAAGGATTTGTCAAGCCTGAAGATCAAATTGGGATGGTTAGTATGTGTCGACAACTGGGTAAGGGCCCAGGAGGATTTTACAGGCCAAGCCTCAAGAATGGTGCCAAGCTGAACCTATGGATGATGTCACTGGGAAAGAACTGGGATCCGACCGCACGCTCATATGGACCCACGCGTCCATTCGATGGAGCACAAGCCCCGACAATACCAGACGCTTTCAAGATGATTGCGCAAACTGCGAATTCCACTGCAAGCGAATTTCCTCAGATTAACCCAGACATATGCATCGTCAACTACTACACCAACTTCGGAAAGCTCGGGCTTCACCAAGACAAGGACGAGTCAGAGAGTAGCCTTACCAAAGGTTTACCTTTCATATCCATCTCCATAGGAGACACCGCCGAGTTCATGTTCGGCGACACGAGAGACAAGGACCAAGCGACCAAGATCAACCTCGAATCTGGTGACGTTCTCATACTCGGTGGAGAATCAAGACTGTTATTTCATGGCGTTTCCCACGTGAAGACCAACACTGCACCAAGTTGGTTGAAAGAAGAAACGGGCATTCGTCCTGGGCGTGTCAATCTTACGTTTAGGCAGTACTAGCTAGATACTAGTTGGTATGCTAAAAGTCATCGCAAAACTTTTGTAATGAGAGGGGGTCGACTCTCATAACTCTCGAGTTTCCCATGTATCCAACTCTTTGCAGTCGGCATGTGTCCCACCCTTATGATTAATGTAACCCTATTTTCAATGGAGCATTCGGAACTCTTGTAGTTCTCACGTTTCATGCTTTTGTCATCCAGGCACTTCAGTCCTTGTAAATCCATGACACTTTTGTTGTGGTTACCTCGTTTCTGATCCAAATAAGTCTGATGAATTATACCTCCGAAAACATTGTGCTATGACGTGTAAAACTCCTTGTTCATGTCTTCTATCACCCTGTGTTATTCTCATAT
Organism: Paspalum notatum; assembly: GCA_022530915.1. NCBI lineage: Eukaryota > Viridiplantae > Streptophyta > Magnoliopsida > Poales > Poaceae > Paspalum > Paspalum notatum. Next base: position 21,247,424 of record CM039686.1, read on the forward strand.
CCCCTGAGGTTGGAAGGAAATACCGCACTTGATGGGGTGTCTACCCGAGTAGTCTATGGTGCCGCGACGGAACCTAGGGTCCTGGGTGCACGGCCGTCACACGGGTCCACTGGGGGCGCACTGGTATCAAGACATTCAAAGGCATGACACCGCTTCAATTGTGGAACGTTCCTATCTATCTTCAAACGCTTTGTTGACTTTATACATTAAATTCGTGGAAATGGTTTGCTCTATTTCCACTGCCACATTTTATCATTCCTTGCTTTGTTTCACCTTGCCTTTCTTGGTCTGTGGGGAAAGATCTACCTTAATCCCACTGTCGATCACACCCTTCCCTGGCCTTGTTGAACCATGTCTTCTCAATCCGTGAGACGAGTCAAATCTATGGTTCCACTCATCCACACTTTTGCGTTGACTTTGTTTGTCTTTGCTGGACGTGCTTCATGGGGATAAGCAATTCTATTCTCCACGATACATTTACAACCATTTGTCTAAATCTCGGACTTCTCTGCGCTTACCCTGATTTTCATTAACATCTTGTATGTGTGGAAATGCTTGATTCCATTCCCACTGTCTTACTACATCATTCCATTGCCTTCTTGCAATATTGCCTCTCTTGATTTGTGGGGAGACAATTAACCCTGTTTCCACCACTCTATCTTATGTTTCCTTTCTTCGTATATATTGAATCTTATCTCCTAAGGGTAAGCTTCAGCATCATCCACTGCACTAGGCTTTTGTTCTCGGCTAATGCTTTCATCACATTGTCCTTTTCAAGGGATTGCTTTACTCTCCCTTGAAATTATCCTCAAAGTTGGGCTCACTAACCTTGGTGTTCTGTTAGTAAGCATAAGCCCTCTGCCTATACTTTTCTTGGTCAGTCTTGATCAATTATATAAAATCATACAAACCATCACCTTATCTAGGTGAATATGTCCTACTTTCTTCCCGTGTTATCTTTCTTGAGGCAATGAGTAGTGTGTGCTATGTATCGCCACACCTTACTCTTTGAAAATATTTGGATTTGATATCTTATATGTGTACGCAGTCCCCATCAAATGAAATGAATGTGCCTCCCAACAACACATCCATTGTTGTTTTCCATAACTCGCGAGATTTTTGCTTCATTCAAACTCCCTACTGCGTATGCTTTGCTTCTCATTGTTTAAATAAATCAGATGTTTATTACGCTTCTCGTCGTGCTTGAACCAATCATGTCATTCGCTCGCTGCCACCACGTTCTCTTCGTGGTTTGTTCATTCCCTCTCATATGAGACGTGAATTATCGAATACCTTAAAGGAACCATCCTAGTCAACCAAATGATGCTTTGTAACTACCTTGTGTTAGGAAGGTACTAACCACTCACCCGGTCGTTACCAAAGCCAACAAAGGACAAAGGAAGAGTTAAAGTGCGTTTGCAACTATTAAAAGAGTCCCGAGCCCCAAGATGCGGGTAGTATCTATTCACCTTACGACATAGAACCCGGCCTCTTTCAAAATCTCGGGACGAGATTTCTTTAAGGGGGGTGGGTTGTGATGCCCCTGGCATCTCAGAAGCCGTACACACATTTATACGTAAGCTAATGATGAATTAAGACTAAATCATGCTTCAGAGAGTAATGAGGAATTGGTAGATAAACCACTAAGTCAAAGTTTCTCAAATCTGAAATTTTAGCTCATCCCCAAATTGATTCTAAAATTTCTTTTGATTGGACTATACAACTCAAGAATTTTCTTTTGTATGAAATGGAATTGAACTCATCACCTTTCAAATGCATCTATTGTGGATGTATTTGGACTTCATTTGATATTTCAAAAGATGAAAACAAGAAAAGCTTTACTTAGAGTAAATCTGCTGTTTTACCAAAATCCTAAACAAGATTAGGGTTGTATTTCAAAATATGTTGTGATTTAGAGGAGGATCATATTAACAAAGTTATAGGTAATGATCCAGGAAACAACTTTGTCAATATGAGTCTGGTCATAATATGAATTCACATTGGTCTTTTCAACCAAATTTTGTCAGCCCAGAAACACACCCCTACTCTGTCCAGTTTGGTAATTTGAGATTTCTTACCCATAGAGCCATTTTCATGACCTGCCCTAATGAAATTAAATATAGTTTAGAAAGTACCCAACAAATTTGTCAAAAGGAGCAAGTGGAGTTGAGGCCTGTAACTAGGGTATTTTCCCCTCCCAAGCAGATGACCTACCCTGTCCCTACCTATGGCTGCTGCATAAATTCAAACAAATTTCATATTTCCATGCCGAATTTGAAGTCATTCCTATTGACAAAGTTGTAGAGTTCAAAGAGTAGAACATTTCATTCAATTGGAGTTTTTCCAAATTCGGCCTCTAAATTGGTCAAAATGGCGGTTTTCAGCAGGGGAGAAAACACATTTTTATTTTTCTTCTATTTTCCTTTTCCTACTGTCACCGACCGGTGGGGCCCACCGACCCGACACGCCACCGTGTCCGGGCCGGCGGCCACCACGCGGCCGGCAAGCACCGGCGGCTCCTCCGCGCCGCGGATCGCCGGCCCCACGCCCGAGCGCCTTCACCCGGGCGCGGACGCGACCCCGCTCGCCCTCTCGCTCACTCTCGCCCCACTCCCGGCCCTCTCTCCGCCTCCGCCCGCACAGAGCGCCGTGCGCCGTCCGCCATTGGAGCGAGCTCGGAGCTCGAGCTCCCGAGCTGCCTCCGCTGCCTCTCGCGCCCCTAGGACCCCTCCATTGCACTCGCCACCTCGTCGCGCACCCGAGGGAAAAGCTCTCGCCCCCGCTCCGCCCTCCTTTCGCCAGAACGAGTCCGCCGCGCCACCAAGCTCGCCGCGCCGCGCCGCCGGTTCACCACCGCCGCGCCCCGCCTCCCGAGCTCCTCACGCCGCTAGGACACCACCGCCACCTCCGCCACGACCTCGCGGACCCGAGGGGCAAGGTCTAGGTGCCGCTCCGCCTCCCCATCGCCCGGTCCACGTCGCGCCGGTCGCCGCCGGGCACCTCACCGTCGCCGGCCTTCCTCGCGCCTCTCCCCGTCGACCAAGGTAGGGGGTAAGACTGCCCACACTCCCTTCTCTCTCTCCGACCGCCGCCGGCGAGCCGCCGAGGCCCCAACCGGTGGGTCCGCCGCGCGCCGCCGCCCTCCCTCCTCCCCGTCGGGAGGAAGAAGAAGAGGAGAGGAGGAAGACGGTCTTTTGCAAGTTAGCCCTCATTGTTTGGTGTTTTTACAGATCCAACCCGAGCGCTGTGTACTGTGTCTGCAGATCTCACGAGCTAGCCCCTGGAAGTTATAGATAATTGCGTTTAGGTCCTAGATCTATATTTATTTTGAGCTGAAACTTTGGAAAATCATAGAAAATGAAAGAAAAATCCAAAATGGGTAAACTCAGTTGCTATGGACTCTCCTTGAGTAGATCTACAGAATGGTTTAGATGTGGACTCATGAAATGACCATTTACCCCCTGGGTTCTTGCATGCATGATGAAAGGAAATAAATAGGAAAAATGAACCAAATGGTCTCCAAAAATTGTAAGACTTGGTCAGAAGTATTCTTGTGGTATGATAGCACTGTGAAGATTTTTATAGCCATAGATCTTGCTGTTTAATTACTCTTTTACCATTTTACAGGTGTTATGTGCATCTATTCAACTTAGAGAGTGGGGGCTACATAAAGTAGACTTAAAATGGCTCTCTAGTATTTTTCATACACTTGGGACAGCACAAGTAGCCCACTGATGAAATTTGAGACCCTGCATGTCCAGTTTAGATAGTGATTTGAAAATGACAAAAAGGCAAAAGCTAAGAAAGAAAAAGGGAAAAAGGGCATTAAAACAACTAGGAAAGTTAAGGGATAAATTTGGTGATCTATTTAGGACGTCAGGATTTAAAAGAGCATTCTTGAACACTTTATTACCACTGTTATGAACTATGTGAATTCTTTAGTAAATAAAAATATGGAAAATAGATGTCCTGTCAAACTTGGGTGGTGTTTTGCTTACTTATGCAAGGACAACAAAAAAAAAATCTAAATTGATATCTTGCTCATGCATTAGTCCGAGTGTTGTATTGCGTGTCTCTAGTTATATGGGTTGTGATAGCTTTATGTCCACAAGGGTGACCTTGTTTAAATGGTCGTCAATCACTTTTCTGCCTAGCCATGCAATGATTGTGCACACGTGTGCTTGATGTTCGTGCACCTCATCCACTGCATCATGCATGTCGATCATATAGTGATGCTTATTTCAGATACGTGATCAAGGAAGGAGCGCGTGGAACTACCTCAACCAACGGTGATCCAAAAGACCAACTAAGACCCACTCACGACCTGGAGGGCCCATCAGTCGTGTTTGGACGGAGAAGTTGTCCAAGGGATCAAGGGGTTGCCTGGGGCAAAGCCCCACAACCCGGCAAACTAACTTAGTTTAGTTTGTTGGTTTCTTAAAGACAGTCAAAGGTAGGCAGGACCATGCAAATCCCAGCAAACAAATTATTTTGAGTTACGCATATGCATTAGGATTGATTGAAACCAATTGCATTAGACTTCCTGGCCGCCCTGGCCTTAGCACCTATACTTAGGGTTCGTAGGACGGGTGCCTAGAATGGTTAGGCGCGAGTAGACACGAGTGAGCACTGTTACTCGTCTCGTAGGGTTTACTTTCGAATGATGAATATTCATTACTATGAATTTATTATTGCTGTGTTATGCTTTCAATTGAGACCGGGCGGAGATATGGAATTACTATGTTGAAAAATGATGTGATGGTATGGTGGACTCCGCCCGAGTCGCTTAAGGCCCGTTCGCTGTTCGCCTGCTGATCGGCATAACATTGCTAGAATGCTTATCCGGGAAATGGGACCGGTGAAACCTTACTTGTGCCATCCGAAGAACAGAAACACGTTCCTACCCACTGGTTGAGAGGAAGGTGGCCCGGGGGAGCTTGGTACTCATGACGGGGAGACCGAGATGTCGGCAGGCTCGTCATGGGGGCACAACCCGGGAGTCAGGCGGGAGTGAATCGAACTTGGGATGGGACAAGTGGAGAAGGGGGACTATATGTGGGAAAGCCGTCGTGTTAGTAAGCATATGGGCCCCTGGCATTTTCTAGTTATTCCCGGGAATATAAAAATCGATTCGAATCGCTGATGCTCACCAGGTGTGAGAATGCCAATATCACTGACGGGCAACGTAGAACTGTTTGAGGCAAGATGTTTTATGGAATCGATGATTTGATACGACACAATGGTTATACATGCTTTACTTCATGCAAATTACTCGCTTTATATTACCAATGAGATTCAGGATAAGGACTGGCGGCTGTCAAATCCCGCTATAGCATGACATTAAAACATAGTGGTTAATCATGATTAAAGGATAGCGATTGTCAAATCCCGCTATCCTATGGTAACATTTTACAGTTTAAAACCAATGGCTAAGGACCTATTCGCTAGTAAGCTAAGCTTTGCGTCAGCCGTAAACCCTGTCCATTAAGCCCTCCTGAGTAATTAGTACTCAGGGTTTGCCCCCACTTTTGGCTCACAGGTACTGGCGGCATTTGGATAGCTGCTTGGAGAAGGGTAGCACCGGTGGGCTCGGTGCTTCTCGCCTCGTTCATCTGTATGAAGACTTCTTAAGTATTTGGTTTCCGCTGCGAGATGTTTTGAAATCGCTTCCGCATGATATATATTTTTTTGGACATGTATTTGACTATATACATTCTCGGTTTGTAACTAAGTCTATCTCTTCTATATTTCAACTGCCTGTGATGATGTAACTGTTGTGGCTCCTTCGCGAGTCGGATGTGTGTGATGTCGGTTCCTCTGGGATTTGGTGCAAATCGAGAGCCGAGGGCTTCTCGACGGACGACCGGGTTTAGTACGGTCTAAGTACACTGTAAGCTAATGGTGACAGGTGTACTTAGCCCGTATTAAATCGGCGGTTCCGCCACAAACGATTGGAAGAAAAGCGACGAAAAAAAATGCTGCCGCCGGCGGAGCCACGAGAAACTTTACAGTTTGTTTGGTTGCCCGGGTTGGAGCCTAGCTAGGCCTCCGTTGTATATGTGAGTTTGTTTGGTTGCCTAACCTACTTCCTAGCCAGGCTCCGGTCGTGGAAAATGAGCCTCCCAGGGTGGCCACGGGAGAACGGCCAAATCGACGTTTCTCGGCTGGCCAGCCTCCGCACGTGCACCATTGGCTCAAGATGGCCACCTCTCTCCAACGCTGCCCTGCCCTTTGCCGCTGCCCTGCCCCACGCCGCCGTCTATGGACGCCCCTCACCGCTGTCCACGGCCTCCCTCCTTGCCACGGCCGCGCCCTTCGCCGCCGTCCTTGCCGCCGCGGAGCCCACTTCCTCCTCTCGGTCTTGCTGGCGTCGCCCGCGGCGGAGAGCAGCAACCGGAGGCTGGCGGCGTGGCCGTCACACCGGGGACCTGGAGGCGGTGCTGCGGCAGATGGGGGCGAGCGAGGACGACCTGGCGGTGGCGGAGGCTCGCACTGGAGGAGGTCACGGCCGCGGAGACCGAGGACGAGGCCGAGCTCTGCGACGCCTTCGCCGTCTGGAACGCCGACGCTAGGATCTCCTCCGACGAGGCAGCGGCGGCGCGGATCTGGTGGAGGCGGTGCGGATCTGGCCGGCGGCGCGGCTCCAGCCTAGGCGACGAGGTGGCAGCGGCAGTCGGTGGTGGAGAAGACGCCGGAGAGCACAAGAGAGGTGGAGATGGCCAGCTAGAGAAGTTGGCTAACAAAACAAAAACTACCGTGGGATGACCAGCATGGACAACACAAGCAAACACAGCCTCCTGCACTCATTTAGCTAGACCACCCGCAGCTTGGCTCCGGCTGGTAGCCTGGCCATGCCTAAACAGCAACCAAACAGACCTTAGGCAGTGTTAGGTTGGGAGATGGAGTGGGATAGTTTCAGTTTTGGACTGTTTGGTTGGAGGACGAAGGAGGATGGAGAGGTCCCCATCCCTCAAAAACGGAGACGACATCATTCCTCCAAATCGAGCGGACGACGCCGTCCCTCGTCACGCCTGCGCCTCCCCGTCCCCTCCGCTCATGCTCACGCTCACCCGCCATCCGGCCGTGCCCCGCCCGCCGGCGGCCTTGCCGCCACCCGGCCCCGCTCCTTCTCCGCGTCCCGGCCGGCCTTAGTACCGGTGAGCCTAGTGTCGCACAGCGTCGCACAGTGTTTTGGGCGCCCCTTTTGGACCAACCGGTGAGCCCAGTCTTAGTACCGCCGAACCCACCAGCCAGAGACGGGCTCGCACTGCACGGCCAGCGCTCAATGCTGCATTGCTGCTTGTCGCGTGGTCAAAAGGCGACTTCCTTCGTGCGCCTTGCTCTACAACACCAACGATCTACTGCCGACGAACAGCTGGTTGCCTGGTTATTTGCCCGTTGCCCCCGTCCAGCAGGTATTGCACCCGCCTGAAGCCGACACTCCATCTGTGGCACAGGGAATGACAACAATTTCACCAGCGGTGGAAAGAAAACATGAGGCCTTGCGAGAACCAGCGGCCGCTGTTTCTTTAATTTTAGAGATAGTGGTGGCTACTGGCTAGAGATCTGTGCAAATTTCAACAAGATCTTGGGTTAACTATTTAATGGTTGTCATATAGTGGAAACTATATCCACAACAACAAAGATAAAAAAATTAAATGTCGATCATATTATTTTTGTACATGTTATTGGAACAAAAAACAAATGTACCTGTGATATATAGAGGGAGGGATAATTTTACGTCGTCAGTCCATCCATAAAAAAGAGTGGGAGGAAGCGAGGAACCAGTGGCAAAACGGTTTTTTTTTTGTGTTCCAGATTCATGTCTAGATAGCATCGTTGCTACAATGTGACGGAGGTGAGATGAGGGAGGAGGAAAAATAGGGGTGTGCTAAGGCTCGCCTCACCTCAATGGCTCATGCCACGAGGAACTTGTCAGCTTAGGTGAGTCCATACAACCAGTTCGATGGAGTAAGCAAAATCTTGGTGGCATAGAACTCGAGATAATCTTGCTAGGAAAACAACCTTGTTTGCTTGCTACGTCTCCTTGCTTGGCAAGTCCACACAGGGCTCGGTGAAGGTTCCAAATATGCCTAAGGAGCACGAAGGGTATCGAGGCATTGAGCTCAAAGGCTAATGCGTTTATTAGTTGAATCACCATATTGGGAAACATTCTGGTTTCATGCTAAGGCAATGAGCTAGGGACCAAGACAGGAGGGGAAGGCAAGATAAGATTACACGAGCAGAAGGGAATATGGGACACTTAAGATGTAGGACAACCTTAGAGTTGTGCAGGGAGGAGGAGCCAAAGGAGGTTGCGCGTGGGTGGCGGATGACTGCTCAAGGATTGGATGGTAGGGTGAGGAGAGGCAGCACATGGACTATGAGAGCAGGCTAGGGTTATGTGGTAGGGTGCAGCACTGATTTGTGGCCCATGGGCCGTTGCATTCAAGTCATGGCCTTTTCAATTTATTTAAGGCTTGGTTCGTTTTTACTAACTGATAGTTAGACTTAGACCTGCAAGGTATTTTCCAACTGATCCCCCAATGGTACTTGTACTGATCAACGAACCATTAGAAATAGTGGATATACTGACGAATCGTTTGCGATCTCTTAATCGACCGATCATCTATTTGTAGCGATTGATGTCTGATGTTATATTGTTGTTGCGGTACAATGCTATAAGTTGTTTCTCATTTTAATACAGTAATCAACGGCAGTTACTCGTACTTTACAAAGAAAGCTGAGATAACTAATAAGAAACCATCTAAATGGATGAGAGGTAAAAGGTTTTCAATGAACATGTACCAATATAAATTTTTTATTTTAAGATGAGCCACCACTTTTTCATTCCTTGTGATAAATAACATGATTCACAGATATGGGAGCAAGTGCTAAAGCAGGGCAGCATTCCTGCGTGCATTTCCTCGCCGAAGGATAACACATGCCTGTATATGAACAACAGTAGCAAATGCCATTTCTGCAGCTCTTTCCCGTGCATGCGCAGCTCTGCGGCACAACATCCTGATCAGCTGCATGCATGTAAGGCTATTCAGTCAAACTTTCACGCACTACAATAAAACATAGTTCTGTAGAACTTCAAGGCTTATCCATCTCTCCAATAATGAACTTTACATGAACTTACTATTACATGTAACTAAAGTCGATGATTGGCTGTTAGCCGTGCACTTACCGTCTGTCGGAATGGTGAAGCATCCTAGGATCACCATCAAAAGCATGACCATCATGATTCCTTTCATTATAAATGTCACTATATAAAGAGCTCCTCTCAGTCAGTGTTCTTTTGACTACCCAATGTTTTCCTGCAAGGTTCATATATATATAGGAGTATACGTGAAACAAAATTATCTATATCTAGCAAGAAGTGATGAAAAAAGGCTACATATAGGTGCTTATCTTCAAAAGCTATGAGACTTGTAGTATGAATTAATATCTAGTGCCAAAAATGGCAATCTTTTTAGTAGTAAGTTTACTTCCAAGCATGGATGGATGATATATATATGTGCTTATCTTTTCCCAAGCTATGTAGCTTCTAGTAGGAATTAATACCTAGTGTAAAAATCAATCATCTTTTTAGTAACAAGTGATTACTTCCACGCCATGGATGGAGGCATTAGATTACTTCCATAAGAAAGCCAGCTCCTTATTATTGGCGAGAAAGAAAGAACCACATTGGATTGGTGACGAGACTGATAAAATTAAGGGACTCAAGTGTACCGAGTCCGGTCTTTCGTCCTGGCTCTGATAAGCGCATATCAACACTAAAGACTTGATGATGGATGAGCAAACACCTCCTAAGTGTGACCTGGAGGAAAAGCCCTCTAGAGTGGACTGAGAGGCTGCGCCAGAGTGGACTTGGTGTGATAAAATCCCTACCGAGTGGACTGGTAGGTGGCTTGGGATGCGGTCCAAGTTAGGCCTGGCCCATAAGTGTGACCTTGGGCCCAGAACAGTATCATGAGCCGTAAAATCACGCAAGTGAAGAAGCCCAACAATCGTTTCTCGGTTCGAGTGTCAAAACTGGGGCCCAAGATTGCTTCCTGATTCTGTCATCAAAACCAGGGGCTGGTTGCCGGCATCACAAAACCGGTAGTTATCCATAGGGATGAGCTACTAGACACGTGGAGGACATCCTGACGAGGTGGAGAAACCGAAGAAGCCTTGGACTCAATCGTATTAATTCATCTGAGTTTCCAGGCATCTTTTCTTGCCTCTACAGGCATTTTAGTGTATTTGAGTATGTATCCTAGTGGGCTGTTTGCAAAACAGCCATAGAAAAGAGTCTATAGTATAAATAAGGGGTTGGCTGCTCCGACCTCTCTTGGCTGATTTTAGTGCTCTTAGACCTAGGGTTTAGGAGTTAATCCCATCACCAAGCAAGAGCTTCATGTTTTAGTGGGTTTTGGAGAGGTCTAGCCCCAAAGTAAGAGGGTAGGAGTAGGGACGAAGCTTGGTGTATGAATATTCATCTTGTAATCTGAATCTAAGACCTCTTTGAGGCTTCTAATAGATGGATTTCGTGCAGCCTTTGTGTGAGCTCCTTTGCCCCCTTTCTTGATTGGATTTTGATATTTGATTCTTGACCTTCTGGTGTGCTTAGATTTGTTCAAGTTCAAGATGTTTCTATTGCCGGTGTTTTGGACTTCTTGGACATGGTTGGATTGTGGTTTTTCTTGCCCAATCTTTAGATCCATGAGCAACCCCTTCTCTTTCGTTCTTGCCTTGTGGACTTCACCAAGGAAAGTTAGATCTGTGGAAAAATTTTTGGGCTACACCATTGATCTGTTGGGAAAGCTTCTCCATGATTAGACAAGGTCCCTACAAAGTTTGGTCAAGTTTGGAGTCCATTTGGTCAAGTTTTGGGTCGGTTCTTGAGTTTTCGTGGTCTGCAGTTTTCAGCCCAGAACGTCTAGTGGTTCACCACAGGACCGTCTGGTGGTACCATAGGACCATTGTTATCACCGGAATTTAGTTGTTTGGTATTTGGGCCATATCGACTAAATGGGCTGAAGAGAGCCGATCTGCAGTTGATTTGGATTGGCTAATTGTCTAAAGGAAGAGGCGATCCAGTGTATCTTTTGTTTAGAGTCCACGTATTTAACTTAGTTCGAGTTGAATTAAGGAAGAGGCGACGCCAGTGTATCTTTTGTTTAGAGTCCACGTATTTAGCTTAGTTTGAGTTGAATAAGGACTAGTTGGTTAAAGACAGAATTTTAGCTAAAGAAGAGTTATAGAAAGAGTCGGACTTATTGTTCAAGTCTTTGGACTATAAATATGTACCTATGATCTACGAAATAAACCGACGACATTACGCTTCCTACAGCTCGTGTCTCCAACTTCTCTAGGTACATCGCCATCCCTAGCAATTAGGGTTTTTCAAAGTAATCGCCATGCTGCTCTAATGATTCTTAGATTCGCTAGGGCATTAGGGCGTGAGCCATATGGTGAACCGTGTACTGAAGTTTTTTTCATGGCATGGTTTGCTAGTTATCTTGATGAATCTCGTGATCCATCGCTTATCCCGATGAATCTCGTAGCAAGCTTCGTTTGTTGCGAGATCCATTGTTCACCTCGCACTTGTGTCAATCTATTTATGCTTCAAGTCATTGGGTTGGCTCTTGTGTAGCTCGTTATACGTTACCTACTCGTTTGTTACAATATTCCACGACGTGTCTGCTGTAGCACGTGCACGCGACATGCCGATAGATTAACATGTTTTGAGCAGCCTACGTTTTCATATCTTAATATGTATGTGTCTATCTCGGTGGATGCCTTTAGGGATCCTGGTTAGAAGCCGATCTGGCTAGACAAGTCTGTTATATCATGTGTTTAGATATGTTTTTACTTTCTTGTGCCATGGATGCGGTTTTTTATTCTTTTGTTGTTATTATTATTTTTTATCATATACACGCACCTGGCAAACCATAGAGCATTGGTTTTCTTTAGCCGACTGGAGTACACGAACCTTTGTGTTCACCGATCCGAGCGATCGGCAGGAATTTAACATTTAGATCTGTTGTGTATGCTTTTTAGGGAGAACATGAGACAACCATCGCATCCAGCGCACAACCTTCCTGGCTGCAAGGTCAAGCCAGGTGGCACGCCTGCACCACCAAAGCCTTGATCGGCTCCCCAGCAAGAAGTCGATCAGAGCCACGCCTAGGGAGACGAGCGTAGCAGCGACGCGATCCCTGGATTCTCGTGTGCCCTGTGCCCGGACCACGCCCTGCCGGTATCCGGTCGCAACAATCGTCTGGTGCTCTCTGCTGTAGGCTGTTTATCTGTGTTTTGGCTCATTTTGCATCCATGTCCATAGGTGTTTGAGCGAGTGTTGTGTAGTGCTTCCATGTAGCTTTCCTCTGTGTGTCCTAGGGTTGGAAGCTTGCCTTTGCTACCCAACCTTGCACATCAGAGAAGAGAGGGTTTTTGAGGTGTAGGTTTTTAGGTGTTGACCTATTCACCCCCACTCTAGGTTGCTCTTTCGGTCCACAAGAATCACCAATGAATAATCACTAATACAGAACATGGTTTTGGTCCTTAAAATTAGTCCTAGCTGAAATTAGAACCTGTACTGAGACAAGCATTAGTACTGGTTCTGAAGGCTGGGGTCCTAGGGGGGCCAATGAAGCACCCCCATCTTCGTAGGACCTCAAATGGGATACAAATGCTAGCTAGTCCCAGGAGGCTAGCGAACACATTTATTCATCAAGCAGTATAGAGTCTGACTTAACAGTTACAACATAAGAGTACATAAATAGAGCAAACAATAAATATACAACATGAGCATCCTTCAAAGCCCAATGCCATAGGCTAGTTGGGAAGTAGGTGCCATGACCTAGTCAAAGAGTGTAGCAATAAGGTCATCTTCGTAGTCTGAAAACATCAACCTAGTAAGGGTGAGTACAACGTACACAACAAGCCCACCTTCTTCCAACAGGAGATGTGTTTGTACCTACGCCTATATGACAGGAATTTATGGAGCTTTGAGTGTTTTGAGAGAAAACAAATTTTACGTGCAGGGTTTCCTTAGTATTTTATTTTAGTTTCAAAATAATTTTTCCTTCATAAGAACTGCCACCCGACCATCGTGGCTTATGGCTTTCCAACCGACTTTAACAACTTGCCATTAGACCTTGTCTGTCATGACTCATGACATGTTAGGAATTTAGTCATTTTCATGTTAAATTTAATCCACATAAACCATGCTAAATTTGTGACGACAATTATGTGCATGTGTGTGAGATAAAATGCAACAGTAACACACAACATACTAATCATAAACACGAACGAAAGGAGGAGCATCGAATTATACCCCGCGGAGGGTCCCATGCTCAAGGCACTGGAAGCTCCATTCTCATCAGTCGACATGATGAGTTGCTCGAAGTAGTCGATTAAGAGTCATTGCAGGACGAGGATCACAATGCAGTCCCTCGAACGGCCACCAGGAAGAAGAACATGAACGATCCCACGGACGGCCACCTGGAAGAAGACGGACGTCGATCCCGCGGACGGCCACCAGGAAGAACAGGAACGATCCCACGGACAGCCACCAGGAAGAAGACGGACGTCGATCCGGCTGACGGCTACCAGGAAGAACACAGATGTTGGCGGCGGCAGAAGCAAGCAATCACGTCGCAGTGACGCTCCCTGAAAACCTGATTGGCCGCGTACCCGGCAGATGTCTCGAGCAGACAGCGGTTCCGGAGGCCTGCTCTCTATTGGCGTCTCTTAGCCTAAACAGATTTTACTCCGCAAGGTGAAGCGCTCCACATCCATATTGGGACTAAAATGTGCTTTATTACCATTCCCAGGTATGATAACCATATTCTTACATCAGAGTAGTACAGATCCGCCCTAACGGGACATACCTAAATGGGGTGCAACCCGAAACACAAAGCAGCGAAACTTAAACGTAGACCCAAGCTTCCCCACGACACACCGTTGAGATAGGCCGCAACCCTTATTCGTCCACGGTTATGATAACTTCGTCTTCTCTGTAAACCAACAACAAAGCAAGGGTGAGTATGAAAACATACTCCGCAAGCCCACTTTCCTCCATAAGGAATGGGGTAAACACTATTTCTATATGCAAGGATATCTGGAGCTCAGGGTAAATTTTTGCCGAAAAATATTTTCATATGCAGGGCTCATTAGATCACAGTTTTATTTCTAGAAAACGCATCTTTCAAAAAGGGTGCCACCGGACTTGTCGGACCGCCGTGGCTTATGGCACGCAGACCATAAAGTTTTTCTCCACCGCTACGGGGCCACGCCCCGCAGCATCAAAAAACACACAGTTTTTCACCCAGCCCAAACCCACATAGTTTTATAAAACATCTAGTGAAGAAACCAAGACGTAACTCGTCCATACCAGTGGACAACGGACTATTCAAATAGGTTTATACTCTGGCCAGAGGTGCACACTTTATCCACAAGTTTGGTCCAGGCACTCATGATCAGTGAGGCCCTTCCCGCTCAAGGCTCTACCCCGCAAGTATTCCCCGGCCTCAACCAAGAGGAAGACTAGGATCCCTGTCACATCAGTGCCAGCAGACACGTGACGTCGTTTCAGTGTCAGTAGGCACACGACTTCCACCATTCCCAGTCCCCCGGTGCTCCTAGCCGACGGGTATCGGGAGGTTGTTCCTTGCGGGTTCCGGCCCAGTGTTGCCGCATACAACATCGAGTGGTTGCAATATAAAGAATTAGGCAAGATGAGACTCCAACTCGATCCTTAGAAGAGCAGAAACTCCATGGTGCTCATACGAGCCACCTGTTTGGTCCTCTCCACGAGGCCCAGATCCAAATAAACCGTAAGAGCGGTATCCGGGCATTCCACCCTTTAACACATGGCATGGTCAACAGAAGTCGGCCGCCGGGATCTTTCCCCATGTTTTCGAAAAGCGCACACACATCCCATATCCATCACCATATTTCCATCAACAAGATTAATATAGATAATTAAGTGAGCGATTCACCTATGCGCGCTACATCTAAGAATGGCTTAGGTGGCTATCGTACCAGGTTTCCTTAGCAAGCAAAACATGCAGGTTTTATCGTTAAACAAGCCAATGGGTTTTGTATATAAAAACTTGGTAATTTATGCATCAAATGGGGATTCCAGTGGACTTGCCATTCACTTTGTTGGGGCTTAACGAGACATCGCCGGCTGGGGACGAGAGTAAATCATTCCCCAGATACGTTGACGCACCATTGCCTGTCGAACACGTTCTAACTCCCACTGTCGAACGCGATGGTGTGCCATCCATCTAGCATGTTTGTATAGCATTTGCTGCAGGCGCCGGTTGCTTTCTTCGAGCATCGTGAACATCCTAGTGAGGGGTGTACCAATTAGGATTTTTGGTATAACCTATGCACACAAACAGAGCAAACAACAAGCAAGGCACATTATGAGCTCAACAAGAGTTTGGTTGGTGTTGCGAGGAGGATGAAAGGATTTTTCGAAGGACTATATCAGCGGTTCAGGCTCCTGTGAGCTAAGTAGCTCTCCGGTTTGACGTTTCGCGGCGAGGCGCTGAGCCAAGGGCTGAATACACTGTTGGGCTTGATAATTGTTGGGGGAGGGGTACCATGGTAGCGGTTACGGATGGCCGTAATGAGGGCGACGACGCTGGGAGCGTGGAGGTTGCATGGTGGCGAGAAGGGTTTCTGTAGGCACAACGATGAAGAACGAGATGAATTATTATGGATATAGTGGAAACGAGGCAGAGATGGGATAAGCGGTCCGATTCTTGGTCAAGAGCTTAGACCATTCCGCACATCGCGATTATGGTGCCTGATGGCCAACCACTAGCGCGACCGAGAGAAGTTCCCCACTCTATTTTCCCATCGCAACAAGGGGGGCCCAATAGTCACCCGGTGTTGTGATCGGCAGGAGGGCAGGTCAGCCCTAACGGAACCAGAACGTATGTTTCGTTTAATGGGTTGAGCGTAGCCCCACTAAACGATCTGATGTGGAAGTAATGAAAGATGGTGAAAAATGTGTAGATGTGTAGTGCTTGATTTATGAAGAATTTAGGCGCAAGAATCGCCTAAATCGAAGTCCAAACTGTCGAGATATGAAATTCCTTAGAAAAAGAAATTCATAAATCGAAAAAGAAAAGAAAAATGTACCGCGGGCCGAAAACAACGCACGCGGCCCATCTCCCTTACGCTGCCTGACTCAGCCCACGCCCACCTCCTTGCCCATGGGCCTTAGCAAGCCAGCCCACAGGCCAAGGGGAGGGGCGGCTGACTAGTGGGCCACGGTAGGGCGTGGAGCCCACCTGTCAGACAAGAGGAGGGGGACGAGGACGCCCAGGGAGCACCGGTTCGGCCGGCCCCTGGCTGTTCCTCGCCGGAACAGTGCCGAGTTTGCCGGAGTTCGCCGCAACGAGGGTTCCCGACCTCCGTTCGCGAATCCGAGGATACCGGCGCGAAGAGGAGAGCGAGACGAGACTATTTTGGGGGTTCCGGGCAGGAGAAGATGAGTGGACCAGGGACGCCCATGGCAGCCATTGTTGCCGTCCGGGAGCTCCGTGGAGAGCTCGGCTCGAGCATGCGAAATAGATTCTGATGGTGGGCGAGTGTAGAGGGAGGTGTGGAGGTGCTCACCGCTGGTTTAATTGAACCGAGGTGGCTTGAGGATGAAGAATGGCGACGAAGCACACGTTGTGCATGAATGGGGAATGGTGAAATTAGGGGAGAGCAGAGAGAGGACGAAGAAGTGGAGTGGCTCGGTGCGCTCGTGCGAGGATGGGGAGCGCCCGGTGGGGGTCTCCTTGGTGGGTTAGCCCACCTCGTGTGCCCGGTGTAGGGAGGGGGAGAAAGCGGAGGAGTTCGCCGTCTTCTTATAGCCGACGGAGGAGGGGTCGAGGGCAAAATGTCGAGTGCCCGGACTGTGGAAGGAGGGGGCGAGGTGCAAGATGGCGAGGGTGCCGTGGAGCGACGTCGTGGTAGGGTCAAAGTTTCGAAGAGGGGCCGGGGCGGCGCGCCGTGCCCCGTGCGCGTGAAGCACGCGCGTGCTTCTGTCGGGCAGGGGAAGAAGTAAGGGGGAAGGAGGCTGACCAACGGGCCCCACGCGTTGGTGAGAGAAGGGAGGGAGGCTGCTTGATGGGCTGTCTCGTCTGGGCCGGGTAGAAGGAAAGGGGAGGCGCGGCCTGGTGGGCTGGAAGGGGAGGGGAGCAGGCCGAGCGTGGCCCACGAGGGAGGGTGAAGATTTTTCATTTGGATTTTGGAGTTGAATTTGGAGATGGGGCTTGAAGGAATTTTGGTGGAAACTTTCGCCAGGTATTTTGAGAAATAACCGGAGGGAGTGAGATAAGAATTTTGGAGGTTGATAGGATTTTGTTGAGCTCATTATACGCACTCAAACAAACAAGGTTTTCAAAATCAAATTTTGAATTAGGGAGGAATTTAGAGAAAATTCTCAGGGTCAAATTTTGGGGTGTTACACAAGGGCACGGAGACCGCTGTAGCTTTTCACCTAAAGTATTACGAGTATCGTATTTATCACAGGAAAGCGGCAGGCGAGACAATGTAATTGGATAAACTCAAATCGAGAACACCAATATACCAACTAGTGTCTAGATAGAGGTAAGTCTGATAAGCATAAGTGTATGGTGAAGAAGTAAACTACCTAAGATACACGTAGAAAGTCATAGTTGCCTGGGAGGACAACGAGTATGACAAAGTTTCCAAACTCTATTCTATTCGGCTGCAAAGACTATATCGTGGTTAACTAAAGAAACTCAAGTAACAAGTTAGGGTATCGCGTCAAGCGAAATTTCAGTGCCCTAGAGGGGTCAGGGGGTAGATAGTAGACCACCGAAAGAGAACCCGGCTATCACCTATGGGCCTCCTAAATGAACGGGCCTAGACTACACAGGCACACCACACGCTGCCACTGAGTGGGGCTACTAAGCAAATCTGCATGGAGAGGATGGCACGCTATAAACGTACTCAAGCAAAGCCTGAGTAACAATAGATTGTACTTGATCAGAGGAGAGGATCTAACCAGAGCTTGGCATACAGGTTGGATTATAGCGTCGGCGAGAATAATAGGACTTGACTACACTCCAGGAAAACCCACCCATAGATACGCTTTATTTATATGATAGACACGTTTTATTTCGTATCTACATCAATGTTGGCATGTTTTTCTAAAGCGTGCTAGGAACGTCTTCGCAAGCACTGCATGTCATGTTGAGATGTTTTAAATAACGTGACAATAAGCATCACTTCATGTCTTTCAACACTTTAACCATGTCTAACATTGTGTCAATTTGAGACATTATGAAAAATGTGTCAAAAACCATCTTTACATCCCTTGTGTAGTGACGCTTTAACTAGCGTTGCTACAAAGACATATCTACAAGGCTTTGTAGTGCTAACTAAGGTAACCACAATTTAAGCCTAGCAAGTATGCAAAGAAAAGTATACCACACTTATGAGGGATAGAGATAAAGTAAAACATAAATATATTATACTGAAGATATGAGTACAAAGATACAAAAACTTTACAATAGACTCAGAAGTATCTCCGAAACTCCGAGGCAAAGCTCGACTCACTCTAACTCTCAGGACTATTTTAAATACTAATTCTACAACAAATCCCTTAATACGTGACGTTTCAAATTTGTCATGGATCATTGAAAAACTGTCACAATATGATATCTGTGACATTTTTCGATTTCGTCATGTATTGAGGGTCATAGATTAACTTGCGTGACGTTTAGACAAAAAACGTCATGGATTGTTTCAATCTGTGACGTTTCTTAACCGTCGTAAAATAGCTTTTGGCCCTCTTAATCCAGCCCAAAGCCTAGATTTAGTGACAAACATAAACGTCAAGGATTGGCTGCCAATGTGGCCGCTAATTAGGTAACGGCAGCACATTTCAAAAGATTATATTGGGCTCAGCGATATAGCTTTTTATTGCCATTTTCGTCCAATTTTTCAGCTCATTTTCAAGACTAATATTCTACTCCAAGAGAAGCAATAAAACCCATGTAGACAGTTTTGAAATACATATATAGACTGGTTGAAGTCTAAGTGGACATGCACTACTCATCATCACTAATCAAAGTAATCGTGTACATATTCTCTATTTTTAGCAATAAAAAAAAGACTAGTTAAACTATCCAATATGATCTGCATGTGCAAACTCCATACGAAAAAAAGTCACCATTTGTCCTCCATGTCAACGGGTACGTACTCATCGGGTAATGCCATTCCATGCCCGCACCCGTGAGAAAATATCTTACCCGCGACGACACCCATATCCGCACTCGGGTAAAGAAATTTACTCACCCGCACCCGCGCGGGTAACGACACCCGCCGGGTACCCTGCACCCGTCTGTACACCCGGCAAGCAGATGAGTTTAGTTCATGTAAGGCAATATTGAAAAATCACAAATCCACGGTCATCAAAGCAAGACTACAGAAAAAATCAAGATCTTATACAATGTTCTCTTGGAAGCCGATCCTTCCATCTGCACAGGCATTTCGCACACCCAAAAAAATCGAATAGCAAATATTCTATAGAAACATATGAGGAACGGAGCAGCACAACCAACCCCGAAATCCCAACCAATCCATGGCGCCCTACTTTCACAGCTTGGAGCACGACGAGCACATCTGAGGCAGCAGTGCATCGCGGTGGGGAAACGAAATTTTATCTATACAGATGCACGGCGCCTCACATCCTTGGTGGTGGATGTATGCAGCTGTGGAGTGGTGCCCAGTAGTGAGCATGCGAGTGGGATAGCACAGCGGAGGGGATTGGCAGCCAGCGGACGTGGAAGGATGTCGCAGAGCTGCAATGGTGGGCGGCTGCACGGGCATCAGATAGACTGCGGCTAGCACAGGGAGCCGAGGGGATTGGAATGGAATACAGAGATAGGGTTTCGCTGCTTATATGTGTGCGTCACTGTGGGCTGAGCTGTAGTATTTTTAGGCCAAGCCTGTTGGACTCGATCTGTCGGGTATATCTTATCCGCGGGTTTACGGGTATGGGTACTACACAGCCATACCCGCACCCGCCATACCCGATGAGTATTGCTTTTTACCCATTAATCTACCCACGGGTGCAACATTGATTCCATACACCGACCCTAATAGGGTAAAAACCTGTCGGGTTTCGGGTGGCTGGTATCCATTGCCATCTCGCAGCATGACGTTTAGACAAAAAATGTCATGGATTATTTCAATCTGTGACGTTTCTTAACCGTCATAAAATAGCTTTGGGCCCTCTTAATCCAACCCAAGCCCAGATTTGGTGACAGACATAAACGTCAAGGATTGTTGCCATCATGGCTGCCAACGTGGCTGCTAATTGGGTAACGACAGCACATTTCAAAAGATTATATTGGGCTCAGCGATATAGCTTTTTATTGCTATTTTCGTCCAATTTTTCAGCTCATTTTCAAGACTAATATTCTACTCCAAGAGAAGCAATAAAACCCATGTAGACAACTTTGAAATACATATATAGACCGGTTGAAGTCTAAGTCAACAAATACAAATTATTAATCGATACAATTCCATGTGGACATGCACTACTCATCATCACTAATCAAAGTAATCGTGTACATATTCTCTATTTTTAGCAATAAAAAAGGACTAATTAAACTATCCAATATGATCTGCATGTGCAAACTCCCTACGAAAGAAAGACACCATTTTGTCCTCCATGTCCTGTAACATATTAGAAGCAATATATGGTTAGTCCTCAGTATTGCATAGTTATCTTAACTATTGGAAAAAAAAAGATATCATCTATACTCATATTGGTTTAAAAAAAACATGATAATAAAACAAGGACATTTGATGTATTCCATTCATCTTATAGTTATGCTCCTAATTTCAGTTTTTGTTTCATTTAGGTCAGTGACCTACTAAAAACTTTAAGTTACTAACGAGTAAGTAATCAATTTGTTGCACCAGAAAACCGACAGGTAGCACCTTGTAGAGCTTCACACAATAGGGCTGGGAGGTGTATGTGGACCGTAGGGATCGCTCCTTCTTGCTGCGACCCACGAGCTGAACGGATCAGCCGATCGTCTTTGGCTCGGTGTTAGTCGGGCGGGCCACCTGGCTTATGACCTAGCCAGGGAGGTTATGGTGGTGGTGATGGTATTGGTTGACTCCTGTTTCCCCTGTATAAGCACACAAAACAAATCAAACGTTAAATGCTAGCCGGATCGCTCGGATCGGCTCATCTTGTATCGGATCTTCTTCGTCGGCAAGACCCTGCTGTCTTACTAATAGTATATCTAGATATACTATATAAAAGTACTTAAATAACGGAAGAGGAAACACGACTAGATCTATCCTGATCGGCTAAAACATCGCGATAAACGTCAAACATGCCTTAAATCTATTATTACACCAAAGATTATATAGAAAAGCTATAAAAAACAAATGCATCTTTGGTAAAACGACGAAAGGCAAGGCAGGGTATACATCGGATCTTCCTAATAACACATGATACGTAGATAAAGCTGTAAGAACAGATCTAATCTATGCCTTGAGCCTTGCGATATGCTAATCTAATAACAAACCGGCAGCGCGATGTCACGCACCACAAAAGATATTAGCATATCAGCAAGTTGTGTATGAGCCGACGTGCAAGCATATCGGCTCATACACGTGATGGATCTCATGCCTAGCTAAGCTTGACGTGAGATTCATTGGGATAACTAATGGATCTCGCGCTAAGCTACGCTTACCGCGAGATTCATCATGGTAACCAGCAAACCGTGCCATAAAAAACGCTTCAGTACACGATTTGCCAGGCGACTAACGTCGTAATGCCTATAACGAAATAAATCGTTAAGGCAGCATGACGATTACCTGAAACTCTAGTCGCTAGAGGTGGCGATGCGCCGAGAGGATGTGGAGACAACCGCTGCTTGATGAACGTATGTCGTCAACTTTATTTTGAAAACAAGGGTACATATTTATAGTCCATACACTCGGGCAGCAAGCCTGCCCTTCTATAATTAAGTTACAAACCCTAACTGACTTAAACTGGACTCTTTATTCTACGATACAAGGCCCGCTGGCCTGCTTAACCATCCACCGTCGCTTCTTTGGATAACTTGTCTTTAGCCCAAAGCTGATTCTAGCCCATTAATAGGGATGGCCAAATTCCGTTGTCAACACATGCCCCCTGGTTTTGGCAAATAAAGATTTATTTATTTCAAAACCAGACGAGTGTGAAACCTGGCCATGCACGTCCCATCATCCTGCACTGCAACACGGTCTTCCATGGCAACCGCCATGATGACCCGCGCGACCCTTTGGCTTCTCGTACAGAGCCCCTTCACCTTCCATCGCCTCACGCTTAATAAAAGGCAGGGCTCCCTTGTTCCCCCCAATCAGCGTCTGCTCTTCTTCTTCCTTTAGCCAGAAAAGAGCTGAGAAAAAACCCCCTTCTAGCCATGTCTTCCATCGGCAGCAACATCCCGCCATCGCCACCTTCTTCTCCCTCTATGACAGGGCCACGAGCGCCCACTCCACCTTCTTCCCTCTCCATCGCCTCTGCTCCAGGTGCGGCGGCTAATGTGCAAGCACCGCTGCCGCCCTGCCCGGCCGTACTGCTGGGCTTTGCTCCATTGCCGGCGGCAGGAGCCGATCAGGCTCCTCTAGTCGCTCCATCGGCCGACGAGGGGCGGTCCCCAGACCAAGCCACCAAAGCTTGGCTAAAGGTCTGGGGCAAGGACATCCCGTCCCCTCCATCTGGAGTGAGGATCGACCTTGGCTGCGCCGAGGACCCGGAAGATGCGATCGCTTCCCCTCCATGGATCCCTGTTCCAGACCACCAGTCGCCCGAGCGCCCTACCAAGAGGAGGCGTCTAGGGACGCCAGCCTCCGATGACGAAGAAGAGGGCGACGAGGAGGATGACGAGGAGGCCAGCGACGAGGAGGACAACGCCGACGAGCCGGAGTACTCTTCCGACGAAGCTGAGCCAGAGGAGCCGAATGAGGATGAAGACCTCGCAGCACAGTACGAGGAAAGCTTGTCTGATCTCGCTCTCACCGAGAGCGAGGATGCTGGCGACGAAGTCGACGGCGAGGACGAGGAAGCCGAAGGAGAATCGGCTGATGATAGTGATGCTTTGAGCATCCTATCTTAGTATCAGTAGGATTTAGCTTAGGTTTTTAATGTTAGCCGTTGCATCGACCCTTCTGGAAAAAAGTCCCTAACTTTTGGAGGTTAACAACCATGGTGTCGGCTTAGGGATGTAAATATATTTTGCTATGTATATTAATGAAATTTCCCTTTCTAAACCTCTGTCTCTTTTTCCTTCCTTTTGCCGATTACCCTTCACATGAAAATCGGCTCAGCAGCATCGCGCTGACTCAAGAAGTCCCACCATCGGCTCTAAACCAACGTGACAAGCCGATCTGCTTACTTAGCCGATTTCTAGTAAAACAATCGGCTCGCTGGTCAACATCAAATCGGCTCTGTCTCATTGACTTAGTCAATCATAACGCGACAAGCCGGTAAGCGAGAGGACACGCTTCCTCCGACCGAAATTTCCAAATCCCGCGCAAGTCAGTACCTCATAAAGGCGTATATACCAAACCAAGGCATGTCTTTCTTCCCCCTTGCCGCTGACGAGCACTCTTCCACCACCCCCTGTCTCAAGCGATTTACGAAATAGCGGCGTCGAGCAGCACAATAGAAGAACAAACTCTTTGCGGGCGCGTGTTTGGATTGAAGGTAAAGACTCTGGCTATTTCTGCAGTTATGACTCTCATAAAACTGTTATCTTTACCTGGCACTTGTTCTTTAATCATTCAGGCCAACGAGATACTGATCCCAACCTCGGCCAATTCCAATTCCTTTAGTCTAGGACCCAAATCCTATGAGCCCCCATATGATCTTGTTAGAACAGAGACCAAACGCTTGCCTTTTGTCCATGTCGACCCAGACCTAGATCTATGGACAGACTAACTCCGCGCCTGGCCATTCGCTATGGACGGGTGGGTTGATTAGTACAAACGCGTTGAGCGCGCATACAGTTCCACTTGGCAAACCGTCCGCATAGCCGATGCTCTAACTCTACCTCTCTCTCCCATGGAGAAGGATGACAATCTGCTCAAATCCATCGGCTACTTCGGTTCAAACAGCCTGAACTGCTTCCTGTTCGGCTCTGGCCCCATGACACCCACTCTCATGGACGTTGTCATGATCTTAGGGCTAGATGTGCAATCTACCTATCCTTCTCCCTTTCATCTAGCTGAATGCCCTCATAAGAAAATAGTGGAGAAGAGCAGTACCCCAAACTGGAGCCAATATATCACACAGCATAATAAGTAGTCTGGCTCAGTCTCAGAGAAAGAACACATCGCCTTCCTGAACCTCTGGCTTGATCATTTCCTCTTCAATGGTCCTTCTTTGGCTCCGACCAAGAATTATCTCAACCTGGCCACTGCCCTGGCTCAAGGCCGGACCATCGCCTTAGGAAAGGTTTTCCTAGGCGTACTGTACCGCCATCTTTCTTTGAACATCCAGCGTATTCTGGCTGGATAATGTATCAAGACAGGCAGCCCCTGGTGTTCGTTCAGTGTTGACGGTCGTTATTGCACTACCAATAACCGTCAACTATCCATGAACATGGAGGAAAACATGCCAAAGTATGGATAAACCTGTGCTACTAACACATTTCCACAAGTTGTGTTGAATATTTGATTGTAGGTACAAAGATCAGCAGAAAACAGGCAAATTCGGCTAAGTCACAGGGTCACTGGCTAGTGGGCCAGGTCGCCCGACTCCAAGCCAGGTCGCCCGGCTCCACCCCAGGCCGCCCGACGTGGCAAAATGGCCAAATCAGCTCATCTTCGACCTGCATGTGCCTAAGTGACGTGTCAACACACTTGTGAAGTCCAAATGCCGAATGCACAATGCCAAGGACCGGAAGGCTTGCCACATCATCGATCAGGACTTGGATTGGTGAAGTCAGCGATCCTCAGCACTTCAATCTTGCGGCTAAGGAAGAAACACAAGTGAAGATCAACGGTTGACAAGGAAACACATGCATAACCGCCATAACTGCCATGCAATCGCCATGGGGAGTGAATATCAGCCACAAGATAGAGAAAGACGGTGGATCCGACGGTTCCTCGGGCCGCCCGGCTTGGGGTGGAGCCGCCCGGCCCCACCTCAGGCCGCTCGGCCCCAGGTCGGCGCCTTCCGGTTCTAACCGCCTCTCCAACTGCCTCACCGACCTTAGAAGCTATAAATACCCCCCTAGGCTTCACTTGTAGAGTGTGGAAGTTGAGTAGCTCACACTATCGTTTAGTCTTGTATCACTAGGTTAGTCCTGGGAGTTGAGCTTTTGCCTCAGGGATTCCGGAGTCTTCTTCGAGTCTCGGTAAAGCTCTTGTATCTTTCTATCTTTTGTACTCGTTACTCTAGTATAATATTTATCATTGCTCTATCTTTTGTAATACTTTACTTTACTTCTTAATGCTTGCCTAGTGTGGTGTACCTTTATTGCACACTAGATCCAAGGCTTAGGTTTGTGTTGTTCTTAAGTTGTTAGACTTGCCGGTGCTATAAGCTTGTCTTAGGCTTTTGATCTAAGATTAAGTTAGTTCTCACCCTCTGATCAAGGAAGAGCTTTAGTGTTCAAGTTCTCTAGCGTGCCATCTTACCCACGCAGATCTGGTCGGTAGCCTCTCTAGGTGACAGCTCTAGAGGTCTCAGTAATCCACCCCGTCGTTCGATAAGCCCGTAGGCGTTAGCCGGGTCTCCTTCGGAGGCCTACTATCTACCCCTTGACCCCTCGAGGCGCCGGAATTTCGCTCGACGCAAGATCCTAGCTTGTGTCGAGTTATTTTAGTTCAACCGCGAATACTCCTCTGCAGTGGTTAAGTAGTAGAGTTTGGAAATCTAATCTCACTCGTTGTCCTCCCAGGCAACTACCTAAGTGTTAGGCTTCTTTAGTCCCTGTTTTACTCTTGCCACCATACACTATCTTTATATCTTACCCCCGTTGTAAGTTTAGCTGGTATTTTATCTAAGTTATAGTACTGTTTGAAAGTTTGACATTTCATTCCACCTATTCTCCCTTGCTTCCCTATGGATTTTTACGATACTCGGAATACTCTGAGTGAAAAAGCTACAGCGAATCTCCGTGCGCTTGTGGAGTAAAATCTGTTACGCTAAGAGACGTCAACAAGCTTTTTCTGGCGCCATTGCCGAGGAAGTAATTGGCAATAGAAGTTTGATTTGTCGAACCTAGGTACTTCTAACTTGATAACATACCGCTATTTCTTAGCGGGCTTATTTGCCTCTGTCTACTTTATTGTTGGGTGACAGAAAGGTGTATGACTGGTTTTGATCTACCGGCAAACTTTCACAACAATCTGGAGTCACTGCTCAGAAGGAGAGTCCGTCAGAAGACGATCCACGGGCAGAGGCCTGTGCCAGCTACACTGGAGTTTGGATCCACAAGCACAACCGACACGACACATATGGCTGAGAAGACCATTCGCGAGTTCTCTATCCCATCCAGCAACAACATCCCCACTAGACCCAGTGTGACTGTTGGAGATGGATTCGAGCTCAAGCCAGGTGTCATCCACATGGTCCAAGCTAGCCCATTCTGCGGATTGGCGTCGGAGGATGCAAAAAGCCATCTCCAGCAATTACTGGAAATATGCAGCACTTTCACCATCAAGGGTGCAACCACCGATGCTGTTCGGCTTCGCCTCTTCCCATTCTCTCTGATTGGGAAGGCAAAACAGTGGTTCTACCTGAACCGCAACAACTTGGCGACTTGGGAGGCATGCTCCAATGCCTTCCTGGCAAAGTACTTCCCTTTAGGGAAGAAAAGCTCACTGAGAAATCGGATCTCAAGCTTCAAGTAGCTCGCTGATGAGTTCGTGGCGGAGGCATGGGAGAGACTACAAGAGTACATCGCCGCCTGCCCCCACCATGGTATGGAACAATGGTTGATTATCCAGAATTTCTTCCACGGACTACACCGGTCCGCGCAAGAACACCTCGATGCAGCCGCTGGAGGATCATTCTTGTCCTTGAGCATTGCCGCTGCCCGCTCTCTCATCAAGAAGATGGCAAGCAACCAAGGATGGAGAGAGGAGAGGGCGAACAATAAGTCCCGTGGAGTCCATATTGACGGCTCCGACATGCTTGCCGCCAAGATGGACCTCTTGCTAAAGAAGCTGGAGGGCGCTCCTGAAGCTGTGCCAGTCTAGGCACTAGATTCTCACATGACTTGCGAGCATTGCGGGAATACCGGCCACACAGGGAACAGCTGCCCCGAAAATGGATCAGAGGACGTTAATTTCATCAACAACAATGGCTTCAGCAACGGGCCTCATCCTCAACTAGGTTGGAATTCATGACCCAACTTACCTTTCGCTGGTCAAGGTATGTCTTCTGGCAGTTCTCAGCAGTTCACTAAAAATTCTTTCGATCAAAAAGCTGTGAACGATAGCATTAGTAAAAAGTTCCATGCGAATGATAGAGTTCTTGAAACTTTGTCAAATCAAATGGAAATTTTGAATAGTGCCATGAAGAACCAACTGAGCTTTAATGAAATGTTAGAAACTCAGATAGCTCAGCTTGCCGCCGCTCTACGTAGTCCTACATCGGGGAAGCTTCCGGGACAGCCCGAGCCACCCCCGAAGTAACATATAAATGCTGTAACCACTAGGGGTGGAAGGTCTACACAAGACCCCCCACATCCTAGAGCTGCAGGAAAAGAACAGGGAAAGCGGGCCGCACCAGAGGAGGAAGATGAGGTGGATCGTGAACCACCACCGGTGAAGGAAGAACCAAAGTCAGCTCTGCACGAGTTCTATGACAGCATAGTGCTCCCTTTTCCTCAAAGGCAGAAGAAGGCCTCGGTCGACGATCAGTTCGGCAAGTTTGTTGAGGTAATCAAGAAATTATATGTCAATATTCCATTGCTAGATGCGATGCAGGTGCGTCCGTATGCTAAGTGCCTGAAGGACATCCTCAACAACAAAAAGCCACTGCCATTGACCGAAGTTGTGCACCTCACGGAGGAGTGTAGCACTGCTATACTCAATTAGCCGCCTGTAAAGAAGAAGGATCCTAGGAACCCCTCCATATCATTCTCAATCGGGACCTAGAATTTTGATCAAGCTCTTTGTGATCTGGGAGCAAGCATCAGCGTCATGCCCAAGGTAGTCTTTGATAAACTTACGCATGCTACACTTGCCCCTACTGCTATGTGCCTGCAGCTAGCGGATCAATCGATTCGCTACCCCGTCGGGATCGCCGAAGATGTCCCGGTGAAAATCCGGAACTTCATCATCCCGGTGCATTTCGTGGTGCTAGACATGGAGGTAGACACGAAGACGCCGCTCATCCTTGGACCACCATTCTTAAGCACCGCTGAGGCCAACATTGATGTTGGAGCTGGAGAAGTCCACCTCAACATCAACGGCAGACGGGAGACGTTCGCCTTCAAACCGAAGGTCGAACAGTGCCGACAGGTAAAAATTTTCAAATTCATGTGTCAGGCACCTCAGGAAACACCAAGAGAGAAGATCGAGCTTTCGCCAAGCAAGCCGAAAATGGACTCTCTCCTTGTAGCCATGGAAAAGCTCCTGTACGATGGAGAAGCCCGCAAGCTCCAAGCCGATCGCCGAGCCGAATCACTGAGACATGCCTCACTGGCCCAGCCGCCGACGAAGCACTCAGGAGGCAAAGCTCCTGAGACAAAGGTCACCGCCAAGGCAACGAACACATCCCAAGAATGGCGGAAGAAAGAGGAAACGCCAATGCTAAAGCCAAAGCCAAAAAAGAAGACTAAAACTCAGAAACAAAAGGCTGTGGCAACCAAGAAGGTTTGGCGAGCAAAAGTTGCAGCAGAGACGGCCGCTAAGTCTCCGTCGAGCGCTGACACCAAACCAAAGGTATGACTTGCCCTCGCCAGGAGGTAAACTGGCCATATCCTCCACTGCATATTTAATTTTTCGCGTTACAATTTTTCTATCTTTCATGCACTTACTTTAAATTTCACCATTGCATGTTTAATTTTCATCAAATTTTTGCTTAAGTTTGCATTTAGCTAGTTCTAATTTTGAAAAAAAAAATATTTTGGAGCCGCCCAACCCCACCAGGGGCCGGCCGCCCCCTGCTCCCTCTTCTGCGCGCACAAGGCAAATGGCTGAGCCACTAGAAGCCGCCCGGCCTCCCACCGACGCCGCCCGGCTGCCCTGAGCCGCCCGCGTCCCGTCTTCACCTGCTAGCCTAGGAGCTAGGCTCCTGCTCCACCCACCAAGCCGCCCGGCGCCTACCTCTGGCCGCCTGGCCCCACACCAGCATCGCCCGGCCTGGCCCCGAGCCGCCCGGCCTACCCCTGCTGCCTGCATGCTCCCTCGCGCGGCTATAAATATGTGCATGAGCTCCCTCAGTTCCTTGCACCGCTTAGCAGCGTGAGCATTCTCTTTCTCCCCCCTAATCACTCTCTTAAGCAATAGTTTAGCACTTAGTTTAATTCCAACACTTAGTTAAAATTTTGCCCAATAAAATAAGTGCTACACCCTCAGTTTTTGGACGTTTTGTGGAGGCTCTGCCCCGCAAGGACGACTAACTCTTGGATGACTGACTTCTGGACGACTGACCGCTAACGCTAATACTTGTGTCTGCTTTGTCCCTTGTGTAGTATATTGTCTATTTTTGCAGGATGTCTTATTTCTTCAGGAAAGCGAAGAAGGCCCTGATCAACACAGGGAAGGGACTGCACCTGAAGTTCCCGTCTTCGTCGGACGAGCGCTCTCGTTCTCGTTCACAAAGCGGAAGCTCCAGGACCCCAGCAGCATCCGACAGGACTCCCGCAATGTCCGACAGGATGTCTGTTAGCGGTACACGCAGCCACCAGGACCAGGAGCAAGATGAAGGAGTTTCTTCTCAGCAACAACCGCAGCGCTGACTGATGAACCTACAGGATATCAATATCCAAGGCGATCAGAAAGCCCAGGTGTTACAAGCTCTTACCACCAAGACCTTTGGGAGGACCAAGTGCTTCGATGCCTTCTTCCTCGTCGAGATAGGTATGTTGGACCCGTTCATTAAAGCATTTGATTATGTAGGTTGATCGGATTTCGCTAACATTACAGAGGAAGGATCCATTCTTCTCACACAAGAGTTCCTGATGACTCTCCGCGTGGATAAGCTTACAATAGGTACGTTTATAAATTTCCACATGTTCAATACTGAATTTTCTGTCTACCCGCGGCAGTTTGCTGACCTCCTGGGTTTCCACTCCAACTGTTCGTTGAGTGACCAGCCGGGTACGACATGAAATCTTTTTGGGTGGAAATATGTGGAGAGTACGGGAAGGGGAAACATAGCACCACCAAAATTCACAATCCCACTCTGAGACTCTTAGCTCGCTGGGTCTCGCTCATCGTCTTTCCAAGAGGCGAGGTTCGTTGTGCACCCAACAAAGACCTCAAGTGCCTCTATGCCATGGTCAAGAAGAAGAGCTATGCTCCGGTCCTCGACATTGTCCACCACTGGATGGGCATGAGAGCGACCAACACCCCTATAAGCATCACTTCCTTTGTCACCAAGATAGCAGACAACTTGGGCCTCCTAGAGAATGCCCAACTTGACTACCTTCCCGATGACACATCACACTATGTGGAGAAGCAACACTTTGTCCAGGCACACTTTATGAGGCGAGACGCCATAACTGGGAGACTGGTCATGACATGGTTCGGGCATAGCCTTGAGCTGCCGCTTCCAGCATCGCTGTTCGACATGGACACCATCAGGAGTCTAACCATGCAGCTAGATGTGGAGGCACCATGCCAAAGCATCGAATGCGTCATGACCAGAGCCCAGCGGCGGCGAGCAGAGGAGTCACACCACAGAGCCCAAGGAGAGGATAGTGAGGAACCCGTCCATTTTCCACACCAGCTGAGCCGTCCTGGTACTTCTCCAGTACCGGTGGCGAGAGTTCCTACCAACCTTCCCATAGTACACAATACTACGGAGGCGGTAGTGCATCACGTGCGCTCAGCCGAGACTTAGGTCACTCTGCTTCAGCCCGGTACCACCCAGATTATATGGCCGACATCAACTCCGCAATGGGGGGAATGAACTTAGGCCAGTACGATCAGAGGCTGTATCAGCAGGTAGGTGACATCTACCAACGCACGGAAGAGATGGTCAACGGCTCTAAAACAACACGGAGATGCTCCAGAACCTAAACGAGCAAGTTGGAGCCGGCTTCCTCAATGCTCAGAACTTCTACAACTACTACTACAAAAACCCCTAACTTCATTGAAGTTTGGGGGATGGTAGACCGTTATGAGCATACTTCCTCGTGTCTGTGTCCCCTCAGAGTAAGGTGTCCCCATCTCTTGTCCTTGTCCCCTCCTATGTGCACCAGCAAGTACCCCGTCCGACCAAGCAGCAGCATCACCCGTCCTACCAGTACCAGCAGTACCCCGTCCGACCGAGCAGCAGCATCACCGTCCTACTGAGGTAAGTACTTTCAATAATGTTTTTATTTATTTTCCTTTTTATTGCTTTATCTAAAAAAAAGTGTCAATAAAAACAACTCCCAATTTTGATGCATATATCTTCCATATGGAAATGATGAATAGTTGCTCTATTATGTTCATGCTTAGTTGTTTATGCACGATCTACACTTAGCTTAATTTCGAGCTTGTGTGTATAAGTTGAAAACTTGATCTTGTACTTAGTGGATGCCATTTGCATAAACTTGTCTAAGTTGTTGTGAGAAATGATATGGCCAAGCACTAGGTTTTCTCCACATCTTCCTAGTAAGATAAACATCTTAGGTTTATTCTTTTGAAAAATAAAATGAAGTTCCCCCATCGGTTTTTGAACACCTACCAGAACCAAATACACTGAAATATCTAAGCCTAGTTTGTTTAAGCTACTTAAAGTTGTTTTGAGCTTTGTCAAATTTTGAGTCTCTTAAAATGGAATCATCTCTACCTTGTGAATTGTTGGAGCAAAAAAAAAAAAAAAATCAACCACCACAAATGCATTTACCTATCCTGGGTATGCATCCATATATCTCCAAAATAATACCCTTAGCCTTACTCTTTCCAATCAAAAAGCGGTAGAATATGAAGCCAACAAAAATATGAGAAAAAGAAAAGCATGCTAGTCAAGCATGGCAAAAATATGAGAAAAAAGAAAAGCAAAAAGATAAAAATACAAAAAGACTCCATATTCATACCTATCAATCAAAAAGGAGAAGGAAAGGAAACAAGGAGATTCATCCATCCACCCACCAAATAAAGCTCAAACAATGAACAAGGCTAGAAGATGTAGTACATTTCTTTGGTCCAATCTTTGGCTTTGCAAAACAAACAACTTAAGTAAGCTAAGTTCTTCCATGACCCTGAGCTCCACACAAGCCTTAGTATAGGAAGCTCTTAGCCATGCTCTTGGCTTCAAATGGTGAGGATACACTTTGAGCGATCAAGAGTACCTTTGGGGAAACTTGTGTTCTTTTGAAAAATCTTTAAAAACACCTGAGATGTGAATCCCAAAAGACATGCTTGGAGCAGAACCTGCAGCTAAGTCGTTCTTCCTCTCAACCGCCCAAGACATGGTAAGACAAAAAGATGCACCACAGGTATGAGTGAGAGTGATCACTGCATACACTATGGTTCGAGGTAAAAGCATGGGTGTCATCTGTGCATAACTCCTATTTACAAGCATCGATATTGCAGCAACTCCTGATCCATAACCCGTCTTGGCTTTACTCGAGGACGAGCAAAGGTCTAAGTTTGGGGGGAGGGGTTGACGGTCGTTATTGCACTACCAATGACCGTCAACTATCCATGAATATGGAGGAAAACATGCCAAAGTATGGATAAACCTATGCTACTAACACATTTCCACAAGTTGTGTTGAATATTTGATTGTAGCTACAAAGATCAGCAGAAAACAGGCAAATTCGGCTAAGTCACAGGGTCACTGGCCAGTGGACTAGGTCGCTGTTGACGCGGCTTAAGTACTAAATTTATGTTATAATTTCATATGTTTTTATGCCGTTTCATAAATTAATTATATGATTTATTATTATTTTGCTAACAATTAACCCCGTTTTCGAGAATGCTCTTTGTTTTTGTGCATTATTGATTTTTGCAGGAAAATAGGTATAATTGATATAAATTTGAGGATTTCTCGAAGAAAGGATTTATGCTAAAAGTCCAAAAGAAGACCCAAGCCCATTATGGAGAATGTTCCGGAGGATAAAGGATGAATAATATGAAGATAAGGAAGGTTTATTACAAATCCAATCAAACTTCCAATTAAAACTCGAGATATTCTCGGATTCCAGGACAGCAGCACCTTGTGGGCCCAATTCGGTGACCTTAACGATGTCAAATGAAGAAAGTTTGAATACCAAAGTTGTAGATCTCTTCGAGCTCTACAATTTAGAGTCTGAGTTTGCATTTATTGGACTTCGGAAGACAGAGTTATGGTCAAAATACTAAAGGCTGCAGAATATGGAAATCCTATTTCTGGAAGGACTAGGACAATGGCTTCATATCCAAGCAAGGGAAGATGGAGGACGACCGGGACTCTTCTAGAGGCTTGTATACACATGGAAATAGGTGTTTAAGTCCTACTAGGACTTTTAGAACCGACCTATTAGATTCCTTGTATAGGGGACTCTCCGGAGTATAAATATATGGCCTCCCAAGGGGAGAGGCATCATTGTTCGACACAAATCCATTGTACACCGAGAGTTTAGGGCAGAGTTCGGGGGCCAAAAGCGTTCAACTCGGCGAGAGGGACATCTCGGCGAAAGGAGCAAGCAAGAGGAGGCAGGAGGCCTGGGGGTCGGCCGACCCCTAGGGGGTCTGGTCGGCCGACCCAGGTCCTCCCGAGGGCTGCTCGAGCTCATCTTCCGCCGACTTCTTCGTCTAGTTCAACTCGACGACTTTGGGTCACGGATTTCGATGTATCTTGAGTAAATCCCTCGAACTTCTTATATACTTTGATAAAACCTTGATGATTGATCAATAAAGTTTGTCTTTTAGATTTAGCTTCTTGTTTATGCATGTTTATGATCCATGTCTTTGCAATGCTTCATGTCTACATGTGTTATTGTGGCCACAATCTAGATGTCTCACATGTCTTTTAGTAGATCTATTTTACCTGATCAGTAGATTGAATCTGCTCATGCTTAGAGATGGTTAGGGTTTACTAGTTCGTCGATTACCTGGTTACCAGTGACAGTGGAGCCCGGGGAAAGGTTCGAGTAGATCTTTGACATTCATATTCATGTTTATTCTATGCTTGTTGATTAGATCTTTATCAAGGTGGTTCTTAGTTCTTAAGTTGTTTGTCTCATATCTCTTGTGGATCCTTTTGCCTGTTTAAATCCTATCTATCCCGAGTTTAGTTTAATCGTTGATTATTCCTTTTATGCAATAGATTAGAGTTTGATTAGAGTATATTTAGAGTATAATTAGAACCGTTATTAGATTGCAATTAGATAGCCTTTATCTTTCATTTAAGCTTATTTAGATCTATTAGAATTAGATAGTAATTTAGTTAATATTAGGTTGATAGTAGCTTAAACGTAATTATCCTTGGATTGACAAACCCAAGATACTCATCCTGGGGAAAAGCTACCGCGATACTGTGCGCTTGCAGTATAAGGATTTGGCGTGCTTAAGTGCCGTCAACAAGCTTTTCTGGCGCCGTTGCCGGGGATAATTATCGTTTACGTTATTATTAATCTTTTATTAGCTTTGTTACTACTAGTTTTAATAGTTAGTTTTATTTATTGTGTGATTAATTAGTTTTGCTTATTTTGCTTTTTAATTAGTGTGCTATTTTATTTATTTATTTTGCTATTATCGAAATTAGGAGTAGTTTTTAAATTTTGAAATTTTAAATTTAGTTTTAAATTTAGTTATTTTGTTTGGATTTAATTTGGTCTAAGTACAGCAAATTTTTGCTGTCATAGATCTTTTGTTTTGTATTTTTGTCTATATTTCAGGTATGACTATGATGAGTGAGGGTCTGACACTCGCGGAGTACTTAACTCCAAGAGTGGAAGATTTGAAGTTTCAAAAGTCAAATCTGATGCCGGAGTCAGGATCCTACGAGTTGAAGTCAGGAATCATCCGAATTGCTGCCGAACATCAGTTCAGTGGTGAAGATGATGAGAACCCATACAAGCACCTGGAGAGGCTCAAGCAAGTGTGTCGCACATTCCATCAAGACGGAGTTCCAGAAGAGTGGGTCTTGTGGAACCTCTTTCCATTTACACTGGAAGACAGAGCCAGAAAGTGGTACCATGTTGCATCAATAGAAGCTGAAGGTGATTGGAAGATTCTCGAAGTGAAGTTCACTACAAGATTCTTTTCTCCACTGAGAGTGCACAAATTGAGAAAAGCAATCATGAACTTCGAGCAACGAGAAAATGAAGACATTGATGAAGCTTGGGACAGACTGGAAGAAATGAGGACACAAGGACCACCAATTGGATTCACTCCAGAGATGATGATGTCCATTTTCTACTATAGTCTTACCACTAGAGACTTTGAGCGACTGAACACTTGTGCTGGAGGATCACTGCTGACTCGGAAGTGGAGTGAAGCTATGAAGATTTTGTCAGATGTCTGCTTAACCTCAAAAGCTGAAAGAGACAGGAAGGAGAGTGTTATGCAGGAGCCAGTGGTTGTGGCGCCTACATATGCTATCTACAAGGAGCAACAACCTGTCAAAAGAACTACAGTGTCTTATGCAGCTGAGGAAGAGGAGTACGAGAGTTTTGCACCACAAGTGAAGACTGAGTGTTCAAATTACAGAAGCCTTGCTAGTGCAAAACCACTGACAGAATTCGACAAGACAAGCTGGATGCCAGTGGATTTTGGAGATACACTGAAGTGTGCAGGACCACTCCCACCACAAGACTTAGAGGAAGAGGAAGAATTGTTTCCACCAGAAATTCCACTAAGGAGGAGCTCTGATGATCTAAGTACAAGGGAAGTGCTGCAGAAATTATTCCAAGAAGAAGAGCTGGACAGTGACTTTGTCTCTGAAGTAAAGCGGGTGATTGGTGTCAAGCCGGAGTCATCACTTACTGAGGAGATTATCGTCTACCTGGAGCCAGAAGAATCTTCAACTGGTATTTCTTGCTCCATCAACAAAGAAGACTTCAACAATATTCACTGCTCTATGGAAGCCCAGGTAAGTACTATGAGCTATGAAGTTTATTCTAAATTGAGTGATAAACCACACTTAGTTTCTACTAATATTAAAATTAAACTTTCTAATAATGAAGTAATTAGACCTGTAGGCTTAATTAAAAATGTTGAAGTTAACTTTGCTAATAACATTATACCAACTGATTTTTATATAATTAATGTCTACGATAATGATATTAACATAATTTTTGGTAGACCTTTTCTTAAGTTGGTTAATGCTGTAGTTAATAATGATAAAGGAAAGGTCAATATTAATATTGATGGATTAAAATATGACTTTGATTTCCTACCGGCATCTAAAGTGCCTATTAATCTCACTCCCGATATAGAGGAGATAGAGAGTATTAACTATATTAACGCTTTTAGAGAGCCGTTAAAATTAGTATTAGAAGGAGGAGAAAAAGGATTCTTCTCTGAGGAAACAACCATTGCCACTAATCAACTTGAACTTAATCAAGAAGAGACCCAAGACATTCCTGTAGAGCCACTAGGTGACCCTAACCCACAGGAGGCGCCCGACGTGGAGCTCAAACCACTGCCCGAAGGACTTAAGTATGAATTTTTAGGAGAAGAGAAAACTTATCCTGTAATTGTTAGTGATCAGCTGAGTCCAGAAGAAGTGGAAAGATTGCTAGGAGTGTTAAGGAAACATAAGAAGGCAATTGGTTATTCTCTAGCAGATCTTAAAGGAATTAGCCCAGCATTTTGTACTCATAGGATTCCGATGGAAGAAGGCCACAAGCCAGTGGTAGACAATCAAAGGAGACTGAGTAACGAAATGAGATCCGTAGTGAAGAAGGAAGTAATCAAGCTGCTAAACGCCGGAATTATCTACCCAGTACCAACTAGTGAGTGGGTTAGCCCTGTTCATTGTGTGCCTAAAAAGGGAGGTTTAACCGTAGTTAAAAATGAGAAAAATGAATTAATTCCACAACGAACTGTCACTGGTTGGAGAATGTGTATAGATTACCGGAAGCTTAATAAAGCCACTAAAAAAGATCACTTCCCTTTACCCTTTATAGATGAGATGCTAGAGAGACTTGCTAAGAATACCCATTTTTGCTATTTAGATGGTTATTCTGGATTCTTTCAAATCCCTATCCATCCAGACGATCAACACAAGACAACTTTCACTTGTCCTTATGGAACCTTTGCCTATAGGAGAATGCCCTTTGGTTTATGCAATGCACCAGCTTCATTTCAACGGTGTATGATGGCCATTTTCTCAGACTTCATTGAAGATATCATGGAGGTTTTCATGGACGATTTCTCAGTTCACGGCACTAGTTTTGACCACTGTCTACGGAATCTAGAAAAAGTTCTGAAGAGATGTGGAGAAGTAGACTTAGTGTTGAATTGGGAGAAGTGTCATTTTATGGTGAGAAAAGGACTTGTGTTGGGACACGTCATTTCTGAGAAAGGAATTGAAGTAGATAAAGCCAAGATAGAGACTGTAGAAAGGTTGCCACCACCTACAGATATTAGATCTCTCAGAAGCTTTCTCGGACATGCTGGCTTTTATAGGAGATTTATTAAGGATTTTTCTAAAATAGCTAAGCCACTGAATTACCTACTCCAGAAGGATGTTCCTTTTGAGTTCACTGATGAGTGTGAGGTAGCCTTTAGGAAAATTAAGGAATTACTAGTTAGAGCGCCTATCATTCAACCACCTGACTGGAATTTACCTTTTGAGATCATGTGTGATGCCAGTGACTATGCAGTAGGAGCTGTGCTGGGGCAGAGAAAAGACGGAAAATTACATGCCATTTATTATACCAGCAAAACTCTTAACGAGGCCCAAGTTAATTATGCAACTACTGAAAAGGAGTTATTAGCAGTAGTTTTTGCCTTTGAAAAGTTTAGATCTTATATTGTTAATTCAAAGGTTATAGTCTACACTGACCATGCTGCTATTAAATACCTCCTCACTAAAAAGGATGCTAAACCTCGTTTAATTAGATGGATTCTAATGCTACAAGAATTCGATGTAGAAATCAGAGACAAGAAGGGAGTTGAGAATGTAGTGGCAGATCACTTGTCTAGAATGAGCCATAGTAAAGGAGGTCCACCAATTGAAGATGCGTTAAGAGACGATACCCTTTATGCGGTTATAGATAAGGATTCTTGGATGCTAGACGTAATTAGAGCCATTAGAGGAGAGCCACTGACTCATCTCAACTATAATTCAAAAAGGAAAGTCCTTGCCGAAGCCAAGAAATTTTATTGGAATTCACCCTACCTATATAGATTTGGATCTGATGGAGTCCTCAGAAGATGCGTACCTGCAGATGAGAGAAGTGAGATTTTGAGAAAGTGCCACGCTGCAGAATATGGGGGGCATCATGGACATTTCAGAACCCAGGCTAAGATATGGGCGAGTGGATTCTATTGGCCAGGAATGCATGAAGATGCAAGGAAATTTGTCGCTTCTTGTCCTGAGTGTCAGAGAACTGGAAATATAACAGCTAGAAATTCAATGCCTTTGACATACAATCTACAAATTGATTTATTTGATGTTTGGGGAATGGATTTTATGGGACCATTTGAAAATTCACATGGATATGAGTATATTTTAGTGACTGTGGATTACGTCTCAAAGTGGGTGGAAGCTTTGCCATGTAAGAAGGCGTCTACGCAAGAGTCCATAGAGATGATTAAGAATAATATCTTTCCAAGATATGGAGTACCTAGAGTTATTATCTCTGATGGAGGATCGCATTTTATTGGAAAAGACTTTACTGATTATTTGGCAAAGATGGAAATTGAACATAGAGTTTCTACAGCCTATCACCCACAGACCAATGGCCAAGCCGAGACATCAAATAAACAATTAAAAGAAATTCTTAAAAAGACGGTGATTAAAGGAGGCAAAAATTGGTCGAAAAAGCTTAATGATGCTCTTTGGGCTTATAGGACTGCTTTTAAAGCACCTATTGGAATGACACCCTATCAGTTAGTTTATGGAAAAACTTGTCATTTACCAGTAGAATTGGAGCATAAAGCTTATTGGGCAATTAAGGAATTAAATTTAGATCTAGATGCCGCCTTAGTCAAAAGAAGGATTCAATTAAGTACCCTTGATGAAGCACGGTTACAAGCTTATCATAATGCTACCATTTATAAGGAAAGGGTTAAGAGATGGTTTGACAAGAAACTTCTTAAGAAGGAGTTTAAGCCAGGTGATAAGGTTCTTCTCTATAATTCAAGGTTTAAATTATTTGGAAAAGGAAAATTACAAAGTAAATGGGATGGACCTTATATTGTTCATGACGTATCACCTGCCGGAGCAGTTACCATTATGGATTTTGAAGGGAACAAATATATGGTAAATGGACAAAGATTGAAGGTCTACATTGAAGAGGACAAGATTGAAATCAATTATATTGATACATACAACTTCAAAGAGGTTAGAGTTGACTACCATATATATGACCCTTAGATTTCCATAGGTAACCTATACTTTGTAAATAATTTAGTTACGTAATTTAAATATTTTTCAAATTTTTCTGTACATAAATTTTTTTATTTAATAAATAAACTTACCGACCAAACCTGGGGCCCAGAAGCCAGAGGAGGGGCCCAGGTCGGCCGACCAGAGAGGTCAGGCTCGGCCGACCTGGGTGGTTTTCAAGTCGGTTTTGTTTCAAGTTTTGGTATGCGTAGTTACACGGAGTTCTGAGTCAGTTTGGATTGAATTTAGGGTCGAACTCCAGAGATGACTAGGACACTTAGCATTAGCTAAGTGTGGGGATGTGTCTTCCCCGTTAGATTAATAAAGCGTTTGAAATAATAACGCCCTTTTATTATTATTATTATCATTATTATTATTATTATTGTCTTTTATATTTTATTACTTACTAAGGTGTGAGTTGACAGGATGGCGTTATTATTATTATTATTATTATTAATTTTGTCTCGTTTTATTTAAGTTTATTCTATGCATTTACTTTGATAATTAATTTTGCTTAAGTTGTCATGATTTGAGTAATGTGGGAATTACTAAAATAATTAATAATGCATAACCCATATTTTGTTGGAAGATTGTGTTTTATAGCTTTGCCAAAGTTTTCAATTAAGAAAAAGATTAGAGGACTTATAAAAAAAATCTTTTTATTAAATTTATCTTTATTTGATCAAGTTTTACATCCCTTAAATCAAGAGAGAGTTTTTAATACCTATTAGAGCTTAGTTTATGAAAGCCAGTTTATAAGCAAGTTATTTCATGTGAGTTTGATTAAGTTTGATTTCTTTAGTAATTTTGATCACTTTAAATAATTTTTGGTCATCGATTTTTCATCTTTGCTAGCCTTACTATATTCCAATTGCTTAGAAATAATAAGCAATATCTTTATCCTATAAACCTTTTTATCATCTCATTTTGTTTACCTTTACCTATTTAAGTGAGGTTTTTGCTCATTAATTAAAATTAAATTAAAAAGGGGACTTTTGAGATGAAAAAGGAGTAGAGGTTATAGTAAAAAAAAATAATAGACCAAGTGGTCAAATTAAAAAAAAAAAGAAAAAAAAAAGAAAAAAAAGAGGGAGAAAATAATGGCCAAGTGGCCGAAATAAATAAAAGAAAGAAAGGAAAAGAGAGGTAGAATTAGGAAAAAGGAGAAAGGGGGAGAAATTTATATATACATTTAAATTAGTCTCTTTGAAAGCCTTGAGTTATTGTTATAAAATTAATGAGCAAAGACTTTCGCTTTTTCCAACCATGTGCAAAAGTTCTGGAATTTATTCCAATTTTCATTATATACATGCACATGTCCACTATCTATATCTTCTTTTTCTTTGTCTATTTATATATATATTATTTTCTTTATTCTCGATGACCAAAATTGTTTAAAGTTGATTGATTGAGCTTTAGAAAGATAACTTATTTGAACAATAAAATGTTTAACTTTGCTAAGCCTTTACCAAGCTCCATATATTTTCCTGTGAGGAAGAGAGAGTAAATCTTTTATAGGATAGCCATTTATAATGAGTGCCTTGTTGAGAGCTTGATTTAAAGGGATTAGTGATTTCTTGATCATTTGAAGAGATTTTGTTTTTTCTAAAATTATATTGAAAAACCTCTTTTTATATTCTTAAAGGAGACTTTGGCATAGTTATGATTCATTTGATTTCGTTAAATCTTGTGGGGATCTATATGCATGAAAGTTAAATAAATATTCCCATGTTATGATTTGAGTGATTTCTAAAGTAAAGTTATTTTAAGAAGTATTTGTTTAGAATTAACATAAATTTAGTTGAGAGTTTATTTTAAGATTTATCGATCTTATGCTCGAGGACTAGCATGATCTAAGTGTGGGGATATTGTTGACGCGGCTTAAGTACTAAATTTATGTTATAATTTCATATGTTTTTATGCCGTTTCATAAATTAATTATATGATTTATTATTATTTTGCTAACAATTAACCCCGTTTTCGAGAATGCTCTTTGTTTTTGTGCATTATTGATTTTTGCAGGAAAATAGGTATAATTGATATAAATTTGAGGATTTCTCGAAGAAAGGATTTATGCTAAAAGTCCAAAAGAAGACCCAAGCCCATTATGGAGAATGTTCCGGAGGATAAAGGATGAATAATATGAAGATAAGGAAGGTTTATTACAAATCCAATCAAACTTCCAATTAAAACTCGAGATATTCTCGGATTCCAGGACAGCAGCACCTTGTGGGCCCAATTCGGTGACCTTAACGATGTCAAATGAAGAAAGTTTGAATACCAAAGTTGTAGATCTCTTCGAGCTCTACAATTTAGAGTCTGAGTTTGCATTTATTGGACTTCGGAAGACAGAGTTATGGTCAAAATACTAAAGGCTGCAGAATATGGAAATCCTATTTCTGGAAGGACTAGGACAATGGCTTCATATCCAAGCAAGGGAAGATGGAGGACGACCGGGACTCTTCTAGAGGCTTGTATACACATGAAAATAGGTGTTTAAGTCCTACTAGGACTTTTAGAACCGACCTATTAGATTCCTTGTATAGGGGACTCTCCGGAGTATAAATATATGGCCTCCCAAGGGGAGAGGCATCATTGTTCGACACAAATCCATTGTACACCGAGAGTTTAGGGCAGAGTTCGGGGGCCAAAAGCGTTCAACTCGGCGAGAGGGACATCTCGGCGAAAGGAGCAAGCAAGAGGAGGCAGGAGGCCTGGGGGTCGGCCGACCCCTAGGGGGTCTGGTCGGCCGACCCAGGTCCTCCCGAGGGCTGCTCGAGCTCATCTTCCGCCGACTTCTTCGTCTAGTTCAACTCGACGACTTTGGGTCACGGATTTCGATGTATCTTGAGTAAATCCCTCGAACTTCTTATATACTTTGATAAAACCTTGATGATTGATCAATAAAGTTTGTCTTTTAGATTTAGCTTCTTGTTTATGCATGTTTATGATCCATGTCTTTGCAATGCTTCATGTCTACATGTGTTATTGTGGCCACAATCTAGATGTCTCACATGTCTTTTAGTAGATCTATTTTACCTGATCAGTAGATTGAATCTGCTCATGCTTAGAGATGGTTAGGGTTTACTAGTTCGTCGATTACCTGGTTACCAGTGACAGTGGAGCCCGGGGAAAGGTTCGAGTAGATCTTTGACATTCATATTCATGTTTATTCTATGCTTGTTGATTAGATCTTTATCAAGGTGGTTCTTAGTTCTTAAGTTGTTTGTCTCATATCTCTTGTGGATCCTTTTGCCTGTTTAAATCCTATCTATCCCGAGTTTAGTTTAATCGTTGATTATTCCTTTTATGCAATAGATTAGAGTTTGATTAGAGTATATTTAGAGTATAATTAGAACCGTTA
Source organism: Paspalum notatum (assembly GCA_022530915.1). NCBI lineage: Eukaryota > Viridiplantae > Streptophyta > Magnoliopsida > Poales > Poaceae > Paspalum > Paspalum notatum. The sequence goes on from CM039686.1 coordinate 21,290,494, forward strand.
TTAGATTGCAATTAGATAGCCTTTATCTTTCATTTAAGCTTATTTAGATCTATTAGAATTAGATAGTAATTTATTTAATATTAGGTTGATAGTAGCTTAAACGTAATTATCCTTGGATTGACAAACCCAAGATACTCATCCTGGGGAAAAGCTACCGCGATACTGTGCGCTTGCAGTATAAGGATTTGGCGTGCTTAAGTGCCGTCAACAGTCGCCCGGCTCCAAGCCAGGTCGCCCGGCTCCACCCTAGGCCGCCCGACCAGGCAAAATGGCCAAATCAGCTCATCTTCGACCTGCATGTGCCTAAGTGACATGTCAACACACTTGTGAAGTCCAAATGCCGAATGCACCACGTCAAGGACCGGAAGGCTTGCCACATCACCGATCCAGGACTTGGATTGGTGAAGTCAGTGATCCTCGGCACTTCGATCCTGCGGCTAAGGAAGAAACACAAGTGAAGATCAACGGTTGACAAGAAAACACATGCATAACTGCCATAACTGCCATGCAACCGCCATGGGGAGTGAATATCAGCCACAAGACAGAGAAAGGCGGTAGATCCGACGGTTCCCCGGGCCGCCCGGCTTTGGGTGGAGCCGCCCGGCCCCACCTCAGGCCACCCGACCCCACCTCGGCGCCTTCCGGTTGTAACCGCCTCTCCAACTGCATCACCGACCTTAGAAGCTATAAATACCCCCTAGGCTTCACTTGTAGAGTGTGGAAGTTGAGTAGCTCACACTATCGTTTAGTCTTGTATCACTAGGTTAGTCCTGGGAGTTAGAGTTGAGTCTGAGCTTTTGCCTCAGGGATTCCGGAGTCTTCTTCGAGTGTCGGTAAAGCTCTTGTATCTTTCTATCTTTTGTACTCGTTACTCCAGTATAATATTTATCATTGCTCTATCTTTTGTTATACTTTACTTTACTTCTTAACACTTGCCTAGTGTGGTGTACCTTTATTGCACGCTAGATCCAAGGCTTAGGTTTGTGTTGTTCTTAAGTTATCTGAATCCTGTTAGACTTGCCGGTGCTATAAGCTTGTCTTAGGCTTTTGATCTAAGATTAAGTTAGTTCTCACCCTCTGATCAAGGAAGAGCCTTAGTGTTCAAGTTCTCACTTGAACACTAGTATAGCGTGCCATCTTACCCACGCAGATCTGTTCGGTAGCCTCTCTAGGTGACAGCTCTAGAGGTCTCAGTAATCCACCCCGTCGTTCGGTAAGCCCGTAGGCGTTAGCCGGGTCTACTTCGGAGATCTACTATCTACCCCTTGACCCCTCAAGGCATCAGAATTTCGCTCCACGCAAGATCCTAGCTTGTATCCAGTTATCTTAGTTCAACCGCGAATACTCCTCTGCAGCGGTTAAGTAGTAGAGTTTAGAAATCGAATCTCACTCGTTGTTCTTCCAGGCAACTACCTAAGTGTTAGGCTTTTTTGGTCCCTGTTTTACTCTTTCCACCATACACTATCTTTATATCTTACCCCCGTTGTAAGTTTAGCTGGTATTTTATCTAAGTTATAGTACTGTTTGAAAGTTCGATATTTTATTCCACCTATTCGTCCTTGCTTCCCTATGGATTTTTACGATACTCGGAATACTCTGAGTGAAAAGCTACAGCGAATCTCCGTGCGCTTGCAGAGTAAAATCTGTTATGCTAAGAGACAACATTCAGCTCTGGAATCAGCTGTACTTTCGTAATGAAATCCCAGACTTTCCATCACTCGAGTCTCAATCTTTCCCAGATCTGTCAGGCAGGTCCATCCGATGTACCTCATTTGGCCAGGCCTCGCATCAATTTCCTATAACCCAAACTGATGCGGCTAAAACAGCCAAATGGTACAAATGCTTCTATAGCTCTCAAACCACCCCCTGTATATAATGCATATGCCGAATTCGAGCAATTTGAGAACCCGTCCTTCTTCAAACTAGATGTCTTTAGTACTGCCGAAGAAACTCGAGCTATATTCGGCATTGTGGCTACCCCTTGCCTTCTCCCAGTCAGCATGAGTACTATTAACAGGATTAATAAACTAGGATATGAAGCATACCAATCTGTTCTGGCTGCTTGCCAACTCGGCTTGAACCAAATCTCTCCTCGCCTGATTATCCACGAGAAAATCCAAAGCCGAGCTGATATAACCGACTCCTTGGTAGCCACCAAAGCGTACTCCATCTTTTCTGACCTGGAGCTGAGTGTTGACGCCACTTAAGAACGTCAAACCTTATACTGCAAGCGCACAGTATCGTGGTAGCTTTTCCCCAGAATGAGTATCTTGGGTTTATCAATCCAGGAATAATTATGTTTAAGATACTATCTATCTAATATTAACTAATTACTAACTAATTCTAATAGATCAAAACAAGCTTAATCAAGGGATTCCAATCTAAACAAGCTATAAACTATACTTTAATAAGGTTCTAATAAGGGATAAACTATAGCATAAAATGATAGAACAGGGTTTAGGCTATAAATGTAAGAACGATAGGTTTAACATGGCAAAATGATCCACAAGAGATATGAGACAAACAACTATCAAACTAAGAACCACCTTGAAACTAGATCTAAACATTAAGCAAAGAATAAACATGATCATGAATATCAAGGATCTACTCGAACCTTTCCCCAGGCTCTACTGTCACTGGTAACCAGGTAATCGACAAACTAGCAAACCCTAACCGTATCTAAACATGAGCAGATTCAATCAACTAGCTAGGAAGAAAGATCTACTATAAGAACATGAAGACTTCTATATGCCGGCCGGCTAGACATGTTGGAATTAAAGCATTGCAAAGACATGGATCATAAATCATGTATAAACAACAAACTAGGTTTAGAAGACAAACTTTATTGATCAAATATCAAGGTTTTCATCAAAGTATTGAAGGAAGTACAAGGAATTACTCGAGATACATCATAAACTTTGAAGCATAGTCGTCGGGATGAACTCGACGAAGAACATGTCGAAAGATGAACTCGAGCACCCCTCGAAAGGGCCTGGGTCGGCCGACCTGACCCGCCGACCAGCCCCTCTTCTGCCTCCTATTGCTTCCTCCTTTCGCCGAGATGGACTTCTTGCCAAGTTGAATGCTTCTCGCCCCCGATCTTTGCCCTAGACTCTCGACTTTCAATGAATAATGCGGTGGACTATGATGCCTCTCCCCTAGGGAGGATCTATATTTATACCCCGGAGGGAACCCTATACATAGAATCTAATAGGTCAGTTCTAAGAGTTCTAAAGTACCTAAAACACCTATTTCCAAGTATATATAAGTTTCCAAAAGAGTCCGGACATTCTTGTCTTTCCTTGCTTATAGATGAAGCTTCCATCCTTGTCCTTCCCGAGTTGGACTCTTCCATATTCTGTAGCCTTTGGTATTTGGACCATAACTTCCTCATCCGAAGTCCAAATAATGCACACTCAGACTCTAAATTGTAGAGCTCAAAGAGATCTATAACTTTGGTATTCAAACTTTCTTAATTTGACATCGTTAAGGTCTCCGAATTGGGCCAACAAGCTGCTGCTGTTAGGAATTTCGAGAAGATTTCAGGATTTAGTCCTTCAAGCAAACTTTATCTTCTATGACTTTTTTCTTGTTGGGTTTTTTCCTCAAGTGGGCTTCAATTAACCTTCATTTTAGAGCCCGCTTCATAGCATAAATCCTTTCTTTGAGAAATTCTCAAATATCTTCAATTATTCCCTATTTTTCTGCAAAAATGAATATTGCACAAAAACGAAGAGCATTCTCGAAAACGGGGTTATTTGTTAGTAAAACAAGACTAAATGATAGGATTAACTCTCGAAAAGACATAAAAACATATAAAAATAGAGCAAAAATTTAGTACTTAACGAGCGTCAACACTGAGCGTACCCAACACGATGGAATTCGTGTACACAGTCGATGGCTTCGACCACTGGTGGAACTTCTGGAGGCCCCACCTTTTCCATAATGCTGTGGCATTGGCTCTTCTAGCCATTGATCCAGATCGTGAAACCACACCAGAAGAGGTAACTTTACACTCGATTCAGCCTTCTCTTGCATTGTTGCCTTATGATACAACTGAACTTCTTGCTTAACAGATGCAAGCAGGACCTGTCCCTACTGACGATGCAGGCCAACCATTCAAATATTTGCAAAAGGCACCACTGCCTTTGTACCAGGCCGACATGTCTTCTCTTGACAAGGCCATTTTTTCATCCCTTGGGATGAAGCGAAAGAGGGAAGGGAAAGGATTCCGCTAGCCGAGGTTCAAGAAAGCCGCTATCAAGCCCAAACCTACCATCTCGGCTCAACCCCTTTCTTCTGAATCACCAGTAAGCTCCACTTTGTCTTGGATCCAGTAATGATAGTAGTACTGACCATTTTCTATATATGCAGGATCACAGCTCTCACGGCCAGGATCAGGAAGGAGCTAAAAAAGAGAATTCTCTAGAACCTCCCAGTTCTCCTCCTAAGGATACATCTGGCCAGACAGACGAAGCTCGCAGCATGGAAGTCAGCCCTCCACAGGTATACCTTTAACTGCATGTCTTTTTCGTCTATAGTCCATGAACTAATCTCGCTGTTGCCAAACCTTTGATGCTGCATCCTTGCTAAACTTCGATCCTTCAACCATCGGCGAATCTTTGGTGACTGAGAGCCCTCCCACGACACACGCTGGCCATGCTACTCATAGTCGCCTGTTTATATTATATTTTCCCTAAAGGCAATGCTTTAATACATCGGCTCCGTTCCTGTTAAGACCGGATGGCAACGCATCGGTCACATTTTTTCTAGAGGCGATGTCAAGGCATCGGCTATTCCAATCGAGATGCTACCACATCGGTTTTCACATAAATCAAGATCCGATCCACAGACTAGGATAATATTTCTTCAAATATTTACCATTGACGTTTCTAAAAAACCGAACCCCTTCTAACGTTTCCATTCTATATGAATTTTCTGGGGCTGTCTCCACTATGCGATAGGGCCCGTGCCAGTTAGGTGACCACTTTCCAAATGCCGGATCTTTCGTTTCAACTGGCAAGACAAACTCCCACACGAGATCACCTATTTTAAAATTTTTTGGCTTCACTTTCTTGTTGTAGGCTTTCGCTACCCTAGCTTTGTTGTCTCTAATTTTCTCAAAAGCCCATGACCGAAGCTCTGTTAAATCATCTGTGTGGATGTTCATGAGAGACACATACTCATCGGCTGACAGATCATTCTGAAACTGAACTCTTCGAGAGCCGATGTTAACTTCCCATGGCATAACGGCCTCCTGGCCATACACTAACTGATATGGAGTGCACTTAGTCGCCTCGTGACACGACATCCTGTATGCCCATAACGCCTCTGCATCCTTGGTCCATGAACTAACCTCGCTGGCAAAATTTTTGAACTCTTCAGCCAAAAAGACAGTCCCTTGATCCGTGGTGATAGTTTGTGAGATGTCAAACCGGTAGATGATATGCTCCTTGACAAAGTTCACCACATCTTTGGCTGTGACGTTCTTCATTGGTACGGCCTCTACCCATTTGGTAAAGTAATCAGTGGCAACCAGAATCCACTTGTGTCCCTTGCTGGTCGGAGGGTTAACTTGACCGATCATATCTATGCCCCAGCCTCTGAATGGCCATGGTTTGACAATAGGATTCAACGGTCCAGCCGGCGCCATCTGGACGGCTTCGAATCTCTAACACTCTTGGCAACCTTTATAGTATTTGAAGCAATCCTCCAACATGGTTGGCCAATAATACCCTGACGTCCTAATCAGCCGCTTCATTTTATGAGCCGACTGGTGGGAACCACACACTCCCTCATGGACATCGTGCATGACTTTCAGTGCTTCTGTCGGCCCTAAGCATTTTAGCAATAGCCCTTTGACGGTCCTGAAGTATAATTCATCGCCTATAAGCACGTGTTTCAAAGCACGATGTCTTGTCTTCTTATCTACCCCCCGAGCTGGGTCCCCCAAATAATTGAGGAGATCAGCTCTCCAGTCGTCTGTATTAATCGGCATGACGTCAATACAAACGCTATCGTCTTGTTCCGCATATCTAGAAGCTATTTGTGCTAACTTGTTGGCTTCAAGGTTGTTCTCCCTTGGTATCCATGTTAGCCGAACAAATCTAAACTTCGCCATCAATTCTTGACAACGCAGTAGAAAAGGATATAATAAATCACTGGCACAATTAAAATCCTCCGTTGACTGATTGATGGCAACTCTAGAATCGCCGAAAGCTTCCACTACTTCGGCTCCTGCTTCTAGCAACAACTCAAGGCCCTTGCACAAAGCTTCATACTCTGTCTGGTTATTAGTGCGTCGCTCACTGAGGGGAAAAGTAAATTCATATTGTGCCCCCCGAGGGGAGATAATAAGAAGCCCAACACCGCAGCCAGCGTCACACGTAGAACCATCAAAGAGCAGAGCCCAAGACGATATGCCGACGAAATTTTGTTGTGGAACCGATCGTTCAGTAATAAGATCGGCTAATGCTTGGCCTTTCACAGCCCTGGCTGGTTTGTACCTGATATCAAACTCCGAGAGAGCAAATATCCATTTGCCAAGCCTTCCTTTGAGAATAGGGGCTGACAGCATATGCTTAATAACATCGGCTTTACCTACTACCCAAGTTTCAGCATTAAACAAGTAATGTCGTAATTTGGTACATGTAAAGTATAAACATAAGCATAAATGCTACATCTCAGAGTACTTGGTTTCAACGTCAAGCAATCGACGGCACAGGTAGTAGACAACCCGCTCCTTCCCATCGACTTCTTGAATCAACATAGAGCCGATGGTTGTCTCAGTTGATAGATAAACAATAAACAGGAAAGACAAGGTGAAGCCATCATTGGTGGCGTTGTTAGGTACTTCTTCAAGTTATCAAACGCCAGCTGTTGATCAGGCCCCCATATAAATTCTTCACTCTTTTGCGTCCTAATTAACAGCATGAATGATTCAAGCTTGACAGACAGATTAGGGATAAATCTTTTGATGTAGTTAATCTTGCCATTCAGCTTCTGAAGCTCATTCTTGGTCTTTGTTGGCATCATCGTCTCGATGGCGTCCTTACTCTTTGAGCCAATTTCAATCCCTCTTTCATTGATCACAAAACCAAGAAATTGGCCAATCGTGACACTAAACGTGCACTTATCTGGATTCATCCTCATCCCGTGCTTCTGAGTGCGCTCGAGAACTTGGCGAAGATCGGCTAAATGATTTTCCTGTAAGACCGATTTCACCACCACGTCGTCGATGTAAACCTCTACAAGTCCGCCGATCATGTCGTGAAAAATATAATTCATGGCTCGCTGGTAAGTAGCTCCAACATTACGCAAGCCAAAAGTCATAACCACGAACTCGAATAAACCTTAAGGGCAACGAAAGGCTGTCTTGTAGACGTCCTCTTCGGCCATGAATATCTGGTTATACCCAGCATTACCATCAAGAAAACTCATCATTTTGTGGCCGGCTGCAGCATCAACAAGTGACTCGGCAAGGATATTCATCCTTTGGGGTAGCTCTGTTCAAATCTCTGAAATCAATACAGATCATAAGCTTTCCGTTTTTCTTCCACACAGGAACAATGCTCAATACCAAGTGGCGTATCGGCAAGGGCGAATAAACCCAGCATGAATCATCTTCTCTATTTCCTCTTTGACCATATCTACAATCTTCGCATCGATCTTTCTGGAGTGTTGTGCAAACGGACGGAACCCATGTTTTGTTGGTTACTGATGTTCGACGATAGATCGATCAAGACCAGGCATCTCATGGTACTCCCAGGCAAAACAATCAGGAAACTCCCTAAGCAGTTCTACCAATTTAGTCTTAAATTCTGGGTCAAGCTTCTTACTTACCCATGTTAGCCTAGGACAATCGCCTGGACCGATGTCAACTGCTTCAAGCTCATCAGAAGGAGTGAAACCAAAACCGAGTTTACCCTCCTCGGCAAATTACTAGGTAGAGCTTGATGATGCCAGAGATGGATCGGGAGGTGCGATCTCAGGTTTTTCCTCATCATAGGGCAATTAATCATCGCACATTAAAATATCTTTGTTAGAAGGAGTATAAATTACATTGATTTTTGCGACCAATCACCCAGATTGGCCAGCTTAGAATTGCTACAAAAAAATATGATTACAAATTTTTTGGGGCCGATCGCGCAGATCGACCACTTTGGCCCGTGCGTCCGTAGATACGCCACTAGCATCTGATAGCTGATGAGGATCGGCCGATGCCATCGGCTGAAGCAGCCTGCTATCTACAGGTGAATGCCGATTGCCAGAACCGGCGTGATCACATTTTTTTGCCTCTTCTACGAAACTCCAGTTCACCTCCTGCCTGTCCGACAGACACTCTGCTTCGTCTGATGTGAATGATTATGCAACGCTGCGAGAATCGTCCGCGGGCACCACCTCAATGTTGTCACCATCTCATTGGATCAAACATTGGTGCATTGAGGATGGCACGCAGCAGTTGGTATGAATCCAGTCTCGGCCAAGTAGAGTCGAGTAAGGACCATGATCATCGACAATGTTGACGCGGCTTCAGTACTAAATTTATTTTATAATTTCATATGTTTTTATGCCGTTTCATGGATTAATGTTATGATTTATTATTATTTTACTAACAATTAACACCGTTTTCGAGAATGCTCTTTGTTTTTGTGCATTATTGATTTTTTGCAGGAAAATAGATAATATTTAATATAATTTGAAGAATTCTCAAAGATAGGATTTGTGCTAAGATGAGCAAGCCCAAAGGATAAAGATTAATGAAGCCCAATTAAAAGAGTATTCTAGAACATAAAGATTGCCGGGAAGGACAAATCCTGAAATATTCGCGAAATCAATGACAGCAGTAGCTTGTGGGCCTAATTCGGGGACCTTAATGACGTCAAATGAATAAAGTTTGAATACCAAAATTGTAGATCTTCGAGCTCTACAATTTAGAGTCTGAGTTTGCATTTATTGGACTTCGGAAGATAGAGTTATGGTCGATTTACTACAGGCTGCAGAAGAAAGAAAGATCTATTTCGGGAATTAAAGATAGAAGACTTCATCATTAAGCAAGGAAGGTTATGGACGACCGGGACTCTTCTAGAGGCTTGATTATACTTGGAAATAGGTGTTTTAGGTGTTCTAGGACTCTTAGAACCGACCTATTAGTTTCCATGTATAGGGTTCCCTTCGGGGTATAAATAGAGGGCTCTGAAAGAGGAGATCCAACTTTTGTTCGACACAAATTATTGTAAGTCGAGAGTTTAGGGTTCGAGTCGGCGTCCACGGGAGTTCAACTCGAAGGGAAGAACATCTCGGCGAAAGAAGGAAGCAAGAGGAGGCAGGTGGCCTGGGCGTCGGCCGAGGGGGTCGGCCGACCGACCAGATGCCTCCCGAGGGCTGCTCGAGTTCATCTTCCGTCGACTTCTTCGTCTAGTTCAACTCGACGACTTTGGTTCACGGATTTCGATGTATCTTGAGTAAATTCCTCGAACTTCTTCTGTACTTTGATAAAACCTTGATGTTTGATCAATAAAGTTTGTCTTTTAGACTTAGCTTCTTGTTTATGCATGTTTATGATCCATATCTTTGCATTGCTTAATGTCTACTTGTGCTTTGGTGGCCACCATAAGAATTCTCACATGTCTTTTAGTAGATCTATTTTACCTAATTAGTAGAATTGAATCTGCTCATGCTTAGAGATGGTTAGGGTTTACTAGTTCGTCGATTACCTGGTTACCAGTGATAGTGGAGCCCGGGGAAAGGTTCGAGTAGTTCTTTGACATTCATGATCATGTTTATCCTATGCTTGTTGGTTGGATCTTTATCAAGGTGGTTCTTAGTACTTAAGTTGTTTGTCTCATATCTCTTGTTGATCCTTTTGCCTGTTTAAATCTTATCTATCCCGAGTTTAATTTAATTGCTGCAATAGTCTAGAGCTTGATTAGAGTATATTTAGAGTATAATTAGAACCTTTATTAGATTGCAATTAGATAGACTTTATCCCTTTTTAAGCTTATTTAGATCAATTAGAATTAGATAGTAATATTAATTAATATTAGATTAATAACATTAAACATAATTAATCCCGGATTGATAAACCCAAGATACTCATCCTGGGGAAAAGCTACCGCGAACTGTGCGCTTGCAGTATAAGGATTTGGCGTGCTTAAGTGCCGTCAACAGACCACAAAAAAGGAAATGTTCAGCGTCTTGTGGCCAACTGTTAGCTCGACATTAAGGACCCCTTTGACCTGAGACGAAGTGCCCTTGAAGTCGTTGAGGGTGAAGTTGGTCTTCACAAGATCTTCGACAGATCTCCCAATCTAGCGGCACAAGGAATACGACATGATGTTGACAATTGCACCCGCATCGATGAGCATCCCATCAACTAGCTTGCCATTGATGAAACCCTTCACGTAGAGAGGCTTAAGGTGCCGATACTTCTTGTCGATCGGCTTTTCAAAAATCACAGCAGCGGGGCCGAGGCTGAGCTGCACCATTGACTCAGCCATCTGTTCGCTGCTGGGAGGACGAAAATCTTTAGGAAGATAGAAGACCATGTTCACCCCTGCTGCGACCTTCTTGATCACCTCGTTGACTTCGTCTTCAATATCATCGTCATCTCTGGAGGAATCATCACTGACCATGCGCGACGCACCTTCTCGTGCGTCTTGTTTAGCCGGCTCAGCTGGTGCTGGCATTGTCGACGTCTCAGCAATGTCGGGTTGGGGCTTCCGTTTCCAAACGAGATTACGTTCGGGGCATAAGCTTGGAATCTGCATGATGCCCCCAATCTTCTTGAACTACCGGAGATACTCCTCTTCAGCCTGTTCTAGGCAGCGTAAGCGCTGAACCCTGCGCTTTTGTGTCTTCGTCAGACCCTCAGGGCACCACCTCTCCAGGTGGCACTCTAGGCGACGTCGAATGTCCTATGGGTCGTCATGCTTTGCTAGAGGGGGCGAGCGCGTCGGTGGTGGAGACGCGGATCGCCACTTTGGTGGTGGAGATGGAGGACGTCGTGGCGGAGGAGTAGGGTCCCAGCGACGGCGTGGCGAGGCCGTGCGATACCGTTGCGGCGATGGTGTGCGTTCCAGGTGTTTGAACACAGACGCCTTGCCATGGCGACTCCTGCGGTCGGAACACTCTGGACAATCATCAAGGGTGGGTAGTCTCTCCATACCTTGCGTCCAGCAGAAGTGAAAATAGGGGCAGCGCCAATGCTCCTCGCGGTTCATGGCATCACGACGCGCTTTGTACCGCCGCTGCTCCTCGCGGCACCGTTCCTCACGCCATCGGTCTTGGCGACGTCGTTCTTCAAGATGATGGCAGCGTTTGCGATGATAGGCTTCCTTCCTCATTCCACTGATGATGGCGTGCATACATACCAATCAACACCCCCGAGTTAGGGCGGCATCGCCGATTCCTCTGAACCGTTCTGACCGAAGTATGTTCTTCGGCCCTAAATTCTAGAGGGACATCATCAAGAGGATCCACCTAGGCCTTTCCCTTCTCATCCTTGGATGCGTGAACCATGTTGATTGATGCGGTAGAACCTCGGAAGAGATGGGAATACTGATGTTGATTGCCCCGGTGCAGGATCCTGCCCGTAGAAATAGCCCTGCCCAAGCGTGCTCGACACATCGACTTGGATACGAATTCCGAGTAGCACCCGTCGGGCAACGGACTCTCAGCGTAAATGGCATTGACCGGGAAAGGCGCCGTATCTATTTTCATCGGAGCGCGAGCAAAAAGTAATCTTCCTTGCTCGATGGCCTTCTGGATTTCAGACCGCAGAATCCTGCAATCACCTGTATTTGTGCCCGTCTAGCTTGTTATGCCACTTGCAGTACTTGCGGCCAAGCATCTCCTCAGTCGTTGGGGTTTGATGCCTAGGGAGTGGCACCAATAGCTTTTCCTTGACGAGCATGTCAAAGATGGCTTCAGTCTTTGAGACGTCGAAGTCATAGCCTGGGATGGGTTCAGGCTGTTTCACCCACTGGCACTGCAGAGGCTTATTGGTCCTTGCCCACTGAACGAGGTAGGTGTCGGCATCGTCTAGGGCGTCGTCTTCCTCGGTCTGAATACAGCCGATACTCCGTCTTTGCCTTTCGTGCAGAGCCTCCGGATGGCTCCGCTCATAAGCAGAAACTTTTGACACTAAATGGCCGATGGAATCGAAATCAGTCGGCCCATATACTGCCTTGACAGCCTTGTCCAGCCCGCTGTATGCTATCTGGGCTAGGATCCTCTCATCAAGATGGAGAGAGTAGCATCGGTTCTTTAACTCGCAGAACCTTTGGATGTACTTGTGAACTGGTTCCCCTGGGAGTTGATGGATGCTATTCAGGTCTGTGAACATAGCTTCATCATATCTAGAAAAGAACTGTGCATGGAAACTCTCCTCCAGGGGCCAACGTAGTGTACCAGCCGAAAGTCAGCCCGGTTAGTGATAGAGACAACAACCGAATTTTCATATGTTCGGCCCCTGATGCAATCCCTAGCTGTGCGAGGTACCGGCTGACGTGTTCCACAGTACTAGCCCCGTCATTGCCACTGAACTTGGTAAAGTCAGGGATCTTGAACTTGGGGGGCGCCTCAAGATGATCATACACCTCCGGATACGGCTTTGCGTAGGTGATGGCACCCCGCAGAGGTGTAATACCGTATTGGCTCTTCAAAATTTCGGAAAGGTCTTTCCGAGACATGTCGAAGCCCGTCCCTCCAGTATACATGGCCTGATCGCTATGGATCGGCCCGGTCCCATAGGCGTTTTGCCAATCAATCACCTCCTGGTCCGCCGTCTTTGCTGCTCCATGTGGAACCGCCTCGTGCATAGGCCTAGCTTCTGGCGGACTTTGCTTTGGCCCTCGTGGTGGGTTAACGAGGACTGGGTTAGGGTATGGGGGAGAATGTGCCTCTCCTTCTTCCAGCTGTCGGTACCTCATCTGGCATGCAAAATCGTCGGGTATGACCAAGGGTGGAGTCGAGTATACCTTGGTCTTTAGAGGGAGCCTATCACGCGGAGGATGCATGACGAACTCTACGATATTATCCCCCTGTACCTCGATGCGGATTGGAGTGAGCGACCTAGAGTAGAACATGGCTTCCCCAACGTGGCTGTTCAACTCGGGGCCGGTGATGTGAAGGGGCTCACCGGCCAATGCTGCTCTGACCATCTTGACCACGATGTTGTCCATGCGGTTGATAACCGCCTCGGACTGCCTGATCAAAGCGTGTGCGGTGATCCTGTGTATCTCCTCGCGAAGTGCTTCAGTACGCCACTGCGAGGGAGTCATGAGGTCGACTTCATCGAGAAGTGACGAAGGGACTCCACGTAACACGAAGCCACCGTGACGAGACCTCCCGTACATGGCGAGCACTTTGGTCTTGAGTTCATCCATGATTTTAGCGTAGCGCCTTTGGTGCATCTCAGGAAGATCTTCGGGTTTGTCGATGGGGGTAAACTCTTCACCGCTCTCATCGGTGCTGGCACCGCGTCCTTTGCCAGCCATGCAAGTGTGTTGAGATGTTGTTCCACCGGGCGTGCCAAAAATGTGTTGCACCAGGAAACCGATAGGTAGCACCCTGGAGAGGTTCACACAATAGGGCCGGGAGGTGTATGTGGACCGTAGGGATCGCTCCTCCTTGCTGCGACCCACGATCCGATCGTCTTTGGCTCGGTGTTAGTCGGGCGTGCCACCTGGCTTATGACCTAGCCAGGGAGGTTATGGTGGTGGTGTTGGTATTGGTTGACTCTTGTTTTCCCTGTACAAGCAGACAAAACAAATCAAACATTAAATGCTAGCCGGATCGCTCGGATCGGCTCATCTTGTATTGGATCTTCTTCATCGGCAAGACCCTGCTGTCTTACCAATAGTATATCCAGATATAATACATAAAAGTATTTAAATAACGGAAGAGGAAACACGACTAGATCTATCCTGGTTGGCTAAATCATCCAGATGAACGTCAAACATGCCTTAAATCTATTATTACACCAAAGATTATATAGAAAAGCTATAAAAAAACAGATGCATCTTTCGTAAAACGACGAAAGGCAAGGCAGGGTATACATCGGATCTTCCTAATAACACATGATTTGTAGATAAAGCTGTAAGAACAGATCTAATCTATGCCTTGAGCCTTGCGATATGCTAATCTAATAACAAACCGGCAGCACGATGTCATGCACCACAAAAGATATTAGCATATCAGCAAGTTGTGCATGAGCCGACGTGCAAGCATATCGGCTCATACACGTGATGGATCTTATGCCTAGCTAGGCTTGACGTGAGATTCATCGGGATAACTAGTGGATCTCTCGCTAAGCTACGCTTACCGTGAGATTCATCATGGTAACTAGCAAACCGTGCCATAAAAAACGTTTCAGTACACGATTTGCCAGGCGACTAACGTCGTAATGCCTATAACGAAATAAATCGTTAAGGCAGCATGACGATTACCTGAAACTCTAGTCGCTAGAGGTGGCGATGCGTCGAGAGAATGTGGAGACAACCGCTGCTTGATGAACGTATGTCGTCAACTTTATTTTGATAACAAGGGTACATATTTATAGTCCGTAGATTCGGGCGGCAAGCCTGCCCTTCTATAATTAAGTTACAAACCCTAACTGACTTAAACTGGACTCTCTATTCTACGATACAAGGTCCGCTGGCCTGCTTAACCATCCGTCGTCGCTTTCTTGGACAATTTCTCTTTAGCCTAAAGCCGATTCTGGCCCATTAATAAGGATGGCCAAATTCCGTTGTCAACACAATCTTTCAATGACAGAAGTATTAATCTTCTACTCTCACTTGATCATTTAAATCAAGGTATGCAAACTACAAATTAGTTTAACCAACACATTAGCTTTCACTAAATTTATAATTCTTTATATGGTGTATCTGTATGTCTGTATATACAGCATGTCCAGTTAAACCAAGCAACAAGTTTCTGTTTTGTTAACCACTCCATGATGTGTAAATATTGATATATTTTACTAGAGTTCAAGGAAAGGTATTCCGTGAGACTGTTATAGGAGAGGTCTTACCTTCACATCCTAGAGGAAAAGATCCCTCCTGCTAGAAAGGTGTCCTTCTATTAGTTTGTGTCCTGCCACAGGCACCCTTGGCATCCAGAAATATAGCTGCTAGAATCAAACATGCCAAACAACAAACTACTAGCAAGAAAAAGATACTTCTACGGAAGCTACAAAACAGTAAACAAGAAAAGGTACTATTCCACACATATTGAAGGTACCATAAGTAGCAACCTATTAGTAGGGGAACCTATTCATTGCAGAACAATGCAAGACATTTTGATTCCACTTATCTTGTCCAGTTGTTCGACAAACTTTTTGTTTATAGAAGAATAAAAAAGGCATATGAAATGAGAATTGTCAGTATATGAAATATCAGTGCCTTTGTTAGGTAATCACATATGCACAGAAATAAGTAATGTAAATAAGCTATTATTCCTAATCAAAACAAAATCAAGAACTTAGCCAAATTTCCAATCATCCAATGTATAGTTATTATTCTATAGTTATTATTCCAAGTTATTATTCTATAGTTATTATTCCAAATCAAACAAAAAACGAGGACTTAGCCAAATTCTCAAGCATCCATTGTTCAGTTATTATTCCAAATCAAAGGAAAATCGTGGACTTAGCTGAATCCTAGATGTTGCTGCTAAGAGCCAGGTTTAGCTCTCCTTCCTTCCTAATGGAGAGGTGTATATCACAATCTAAAAGATTAAGGCAAAATCAGTGTGTTGGTTATATCAAGCATCCAAAGTTTAGTTAAGTATTCAAATCGTTGGAAAATCATTGAGCTAAGCATCAAAATTATAGCAAAATAGGGAAGAGTGAATGTCACCCAATGGTAGAAAAGGAGGTGACAACTGCAGGGGAGGAAGTGGAGGTGGTGCAGAGGCGTCCTGCAATGTATCAAGGCAGGAAGGCGCCACGGATCCTGCACCTGGGCTTGAGGCGACGACCGGCGTAGATCTGTGCATGGAGACAACGAAGGCCTAGCTTGGCGGTGATGCTCGATACAGAGGGAGAGGTTGTGGGCAGCATTGTGGAGCCGGGCAACGACTTAGGTCTTGGGAGCCGTAGAGGTGGGGAGCCGGCGGCCTGGATCTTGGGGCTGTGGAGGTGGGGAGCCGGCTGTGGATATCGCATCACATGTTCGCCGGCACCGGCCAGGCGGGGTCGCTGGGAAGGAGGAGCAGAGCGCCAGAGCGGTTGGCGGCATATGGCCTGGATCTTGGGGCCGCGAAGGTGGGGAGCCCGACCGTCGGGGATGGCGCATCACACGTGCGCCAGCGCGGGCACTGGCGCCGGCGCCGGCCAGGCGGGGTTGCGGGGATGCGACGGAGTGGTGGCTTGGTGGGGGTGCTGCCATGGGGATTGGGGAGCAGAGCGGTGGAGCGACGGGCAATGGGTGGCGGCTGCCGTCTGGCCTGGGTGGGCGATAGGCGAGGAAGGCAGGGGAGGAAGAGGTAGTGGAATCTATCTAGGGTTTAGATGGGGTGGGGGCAGACACTGGGCTGGGTCGTGCACAACCCACACTATGAATCAGTGTATCCGTGACATTTTCTATATTCATCACCAGAAATCCGTCATGGATTACCACATTTGTTGTAGTGTAAGATGTGGAAAATGGCACTTTCTAAGGTAGAATGTAATTCTCAACTTCTCCACACCTTTACAAATGAGCTCCAAGGGTCTATTTATAGTCTACACGAGTGAGGGGGTATTTGTAGGTGGCCAAGGTTGGTGTGGGAGGTAAGGCGGTGGCCGGCCGACCATGTCAATGGTCGGGCGGCCATGCATTAGGTCGGTCGGCCACCCCTATGGTCGGTGAACCATGGGATGCACCGTCTTTGTCCATCCTTTGGCTGAGATTGCTTCTCCATGTTGGTTGCAGTTGAAACGGTTGATGCACGTGAAAAATGGGTAACTTGAGTGGTCGGGCGACCATGCATGTGGTTGGGCGACCATGTGTCTGTTGCCGCCAGAATTTGGCCGAGACTAGTTAGGCCAAAGTGTCGGAAGAAGCCCATGTTGAAGAAGTCTACTTGGCCAAGCTCATATCTTAAGTTTGGCCAAATATAATGATAAGTGTGTGCCTAAGACCCAAGCTGAGATAAAGTCATAGGCCTAATCCATGTTAAAGCCCAGTTTATTCGTGAGACTGGTTCGGACTGCAGGAGTAGGCCACACGAAAACGGATGCCCAGGCCACATACGGATTCCGTTTTGGGCGTTCTACATATAGATGGAAAGCTAAGGAGATAAGCTTTCCAATGCCGCTGGAATCACATCAAGATATGCTCAAAGCTGATGGGAATAGCCGTAACAATAGGATGACCAGAATCTGTTAGGAGTATATGACACATTTCGGCTGATATTTGGAAGCTTCATGAGGATCCGGACCGATGCAAGGGAGAGTCCAGATCACGTTATCTAGTCTTAGAGTCCTTATTGAGGTGTAATCTATTAGTTAGGAAAGAGTTCAAGTCTATTTAGGAAGGGATTTTCCTTGAGAATCAACTTCAGATTATAAGGGACCGTTTGGTGGAGCTCCGCTCTTGGATTCCGTGGAGTGAATCCAAAATGTCCAGCCAAACAGCAAAAAGGAGACCAGATTCTCAGGTGAATCCAGAAGAATCACTCCCCTATTTTACACTATGGCCATGGGGCAAAAAAAAAACTGCTCCCACCTGCTCCTCACTCTCCAGCCCTCAGGAATCACTTCACAGACAGTTTGTCAAACGTTTTTCGGCAGACAGATTCACTCCTACCAGAGAATCATATGGAATCACTCTACCAGTGAATCAACACCCGGAGCCAAAGAATCTAGGAGCAGAGCTCTGCCAAACAAGCCCTAAATATGTAACCCTTTGTTCATAATAAACCAGCGACGATATTGTTATCGGACAGCGGTGTCTCGCTCATCAACTCTCGGCGCATCGCCACCCTGGCTCCCAGGTTTAATCTCTCCATGTGAGTGTCATGCTGCCCTAGCGGGTTCATCCAGGTCGGCTAGGGCAGCGGAGCATTTATTGGACCAATGGCAAACCTTGTACTAAAGCGTTTTTGATGGCGATGTTTGTTAGTTATCTCGGTGAATCTCGTACTAAGCTTCGTGGGTTGCGAGATTTGCTAGTTATCTCGATGAATCTCGCGACAAGCTTCGCTTGGTGCGAGATCCATCAGTTATCCTGCGTGATACCGTTTTGTCTTATGTTTTCTCTAAGTAGACTGTGTTAGGGCTATTTGGTGTCTTGCATTTATTTTGCACTTGTATCGATCTGTTATGTATCTATGCTTCATGTTAGTAGATCGGTGCTAGTGTAGTTTGTTATACGTTACCTAATCGTTTGTTACAATCCACGACGTGTCTTGCTGCTGCGCGTGCACGCGACATGCCGATAAGATCAACGTATTGCAAGCACCCTATTTGTCCATGTTTTAATCTGTGTTTGTGTATCTAGATGGATCCCTTTGGAGGTCCTGGTTAGAAGCCGCTATGGCTAAATAGATCTGTTTTATCATGCGTTCAGATAGGGTTTTACCCCTTTTTATGCCATGGATGTGGTTTATCTTGTTATTATCATTGCATCTACACATCCGCTGAACGAACAGAGCATCGGTTTTCTTTAGCCGATGGGACTTCCCTGGCTCCCGTGTTGCCGATCCTAGCGATCAGGCACGTATTTAATGTTTAGATCTGTTATTTACGCTTTTCAGGGAGAACAGGAGACAACCATCCAACGCACAACCTTCCTGGCTGCAAGGTCAAACCAGGTGGCACGCCTGCAACACCGCAACCACGCAATACATTGATCGGCTCCCTAGTGAGAAGCCGATCGGAGCCGCATTCTAGGGAGACGACCGAAGCAGCACGCGATCCCCGGGTCCCTCGTGTGTCCGCCCACGGATACTCGCCCGCCGATTTCTCGTGGCAACACAAATTGGCACGCGTGGTGGGACACCACCTTATGCATGATTAGAAGTCAAGACGGCATATATCTTTGTATGTCAACAGAAAAAATCGGCTCAGATACAAATATTTTATTCTGCTCAGAGGTAAATAGACCTGATTTATTATTTATGGCTGCGTCGACTTAGAAATAGAAAAAAAATCGGCTTGGACAACAATATTTTATCATGCTCGGGTGACAGAAAGAGCTGATTTGTTATCTAAGATGGTTAATCAATACTTTTCTGAGAAGTGGCCAATTAGGAGAACCGATTAGAGCCATTTTTTATTATCCTGATTATCCATCGGCTGAAGTTCCCCATGAAATAAATCAGTTTGCTAGCGTCTCCCGGGATCAGTTCAGTTCAGTACAAGACTGATTAAATCTACAAGGCTGTATGTATCAAGATTCCTAGCCTCGTGCCAGCACCACCTTAATACGGCTCTTGATGTTTTCAAGATCAATGATCAAACACGTTAGCCGATGGGTAGTGCTACAACAGCCAATCGGCAAAAGGTATCGGCTCTATCAGCAAGCGGCTCACATGCTGGCTGCCAAGCAGGATCACGGGAGGAAAAGCCGATCTGCTTGCCGTTGTATCATCAGGGTTTAGAAAAAATAATCTTTTATTTATGCCCGTGTTGCTAGCAAGATCAGGCCTCAGGGGCCGATCGTATCTTTTGTTGCCGTCAGAGCACGTGTCAAGCAAGGGCGTTCAGCTATTGTTGCTTAACGGAAGAAGATTATTGTTAAAGCCTTTGCAGACCTGCACCATACCATTCACGTTATGTGATCCCATCTACAAGCTGCTGCAATCTACAAAACTATTTCGGCCCGCGACCGAATATTCCTTAATGTATTATTTTATTTCATCGCCGCCGATCAGGCTGAATAAAATCACGAAGCATACTGGGATTGTTCGCTGTTGCTGTGCATCATCTGGAGAAGGAGATTCAACCATCTTTTGATTTGCTATTTACGCCCGACCAGGGGTACTTTGAGGTTTATGTGCCGAACGTGCATAGACATGGGGCAGATGGAGCCGATTTGTTGTGGACGGCAGCCGACAGCAAGACATGAAGACCAAGCAACAATGGCAGCGTCGACTTACAACAGAGACAAAAAGAGCCGATTTATCATCTAAAACAACACAGAAAAAGTCAGCTCAGATAAAGATATTTTATCCTGTTCAGATGGAGCCGATTCATTCAGCTGATAATGGTATTACGACAAGCACACTCTCAGAAAATCAGCTTTGGTGGAGAAAAACAAAAGGAAGATGACAATGGCCGATTGGATATAATCGGTTAGTCTATTATCGGCTCTTTTGAGAAAAAGGGGTGCCATCGGCTCTTTGTTGAAAAAATACTTACAGAGGATTGTCAAGTTCTTTGCCGGTTGTATTATACTGCATGGTCAATCGAGGTGTTACTCAACTGGGCTATTCACGTTTTCTACATTCTTCAGAATTCTAAAGTGTTGCTAAGAGCAAGAAAGGCGTGATTGGTGTGGCTAGCATGCAGCTAGGCTGAGTGCTAATACATCGGCTCGAATTCCCCAAGAATAGATGATCAAATAGCCAACATCTTGCGAGAGACGATTTGGGTTAGTGCAAGGCTGTTGGTCCTACAAGGTCGAGATGGAGGACTTGGTCTCGATGCACCTGCACGCTGTCCACAGTCTCCATCGTCATCATCGTGCCCCTGGCCGTCCAGGAAGAGGAGATCAAGCAGCAGCAGCACAGCACCACTAGCAGAAGCAAGGGGATTTTCTGTAGCAGAAAGCCGATGGTCCACATCAGGCAAGGTCGCAGCCTCACAGGGGAGATGGAACACGATTCGGCCACCATTGACGGTCTCCACCGTCCGACACAGCCCCTGCTCCATCAGCGCCACCCGGCCTGGCGCGGCCCCTGCTCCGGCGACCGGCGCGACTCCTGCGCTGGCCTTCGCTCCGGTCGGTAAGGGCAGTTCCCTGACCCTGCTCCGTCGGCGTGGCCCCTGCTATGGCCCTTTCTCCAGTGACCGGCGCGGCCTCCTGCTCCGGCCCTTGCTCCAGTGGCCGCAGCCGCGCCTGCTCCAGCGTCCGCTGGCGTGGCCCCTGCTTCAACGAAGGTCGCCGCCCCTGTTCCGGTCCCGGCCCTTGTTCAAGCGGCTACCGCCCCACTCCACCGTCGCCATCCGACCTACGCTCTAGCCTCCGTTCTGGTCTCTGCTCCAACGACCGCCGCTGGTCCTTGCTCCAGCGACTGCTGCCGCCCCTGCTCCGGCTCCCGCTCCGGCGACTGGCGCGCCTCTCCCTCGGCGAACGGCGCCGCCCACGCTCTGGCTCCCGAGCGTGTGAATCACTTGGCCGCCTGCGCTCGGTCCCAATAACACGGTACCCTGGGTCCCCAGCCGTCTGCATCCGGCTCTGACATGGTGGCCCTCTGACCCCGACGAAGTGGTGCCATGATCGACTGCTTACACTAGGCTCCGGTAATGAGGCAGCGCATCGGCTCTTGCATCGACATCGACTCCTGCGCTAACGTCGAGGACCTATCGACCGCGTCAAGTACATTAGCCTTGCTGTTTGGCAATTTTGGGGAGAATCTCCCCTCCTCGCATGAAACAGCACTATGGCCTCCCTTGCCGGGCCTGGAGGGCAGCGGGCGTGAGAAGAGCCGATAGGGAACGCCGTGGAGGAAGAAGAGGCAGACAAACAACATAGGCCGGCAGTGCCAGCAAGCTAGCAGGCAAGGATGATCCACCTGCATGCATGAACACCATGCATGGGGCACGTAGAGCCAGGAGGGGAGAAAGGTTCCAGAAACATGTATGGTCCGTTCAATGCACGTAAGGAGGTTTCGCAGCTCAGCATCCAGCATCACGTGTGCCTCTATAAGCAGACTCATCCCTTGCGTCAAGAAGGATGATCAACTGTGGACTTTCCGGAGGACATTGCGTACGTTATCAGGTTCACCCGTGGTGCTGAAGGTCCCTAGAAGCCGGAGCGAGTTGGATCAACAGAGGCACCGCCGACAGGGAACTTTAGATGAAGCTCTCGCCATCTCTGGATGCGGATGTCGGACACCTGGAGCGCACAGCAGTAGCTGATCCCATCGCCGACTTCTGGAGGACGCCGCATACACCGGCCAGCTCACCACCAATCTGGAACCCATGCCGCTGGAACAACATGCCGTCACGAGGTGCCCGGGTTAAAGATCGCCATCGGCCGTGCCTCCGGCCATCAGTGTCCGTCGACGGCTGCGCCGTTAGACACCTGCGCCGGCCATCCGTCTCGCCATGTCGGACATCTGCACCATCAAGCTTTCCAGCCACACGACCAGCAAGCTGCCATTGCAGAAATACAGATCGGCTAGTATTTTATCATATGAGCCGATCGGAGCCATGCAAGGCCACATACTGAGCTCATCTGTAGAAGCAAGTGCCATACTACGCCAATGTCTTCATCTGCAGCGACTACGCCAAGGTCTTCATCTACAGCGACCGCCCTAATAGCCAAGAATGAAAGCAGTCGAGGCCAATCTTCGCACGATCGGCCGGTAATACACTGCACACCCTTTGGTTGCATCAAGGTTACATAGTTAGGAATGCCACGCCATTGATTGCGCTAGGGGGGCAGCAGAGATTGCCTAAGGAATTTAGAAAAAAAATGGAAGAACAGCCGATGCAATATCATCGGCTATGCACAGGACATTAGATAGGCACGAGTATTATGAAGATGGCGCAGTACATACGACAGTGTCGGTGTTTTACCATCGGCTTTAGAAGCTGGATGATGCAAAAGGTCGCGAAGCCATTACGTCTCTAACAACATCACTACGACGAGCTACAGTCTACTGATTGGATTTCGTGCCAACTTCATCCTAAGGTCAGCATGAATTATTTCCATTATATGCTCCACTTGTCTACTGCAGATTATGGATGTTCTGATTCCCAATAGCCGATAATTGTGATGGGATTTTATTATGGCAAACACGGACCAGACGAGATTATTGTTATCAACTCATCAAGCCGATTCGACCAGTAAGAATCAAACCACCCTTGCATTGTCACGTGGTATATGCACTTGTCACTTGCACTTACTTCCTCGCATGCTTAGTAGCTTTTACTTATGCTTTATATATCTACTTTGAGGTGTGGATGCCTTTGACCATGTGTAGTTAAGCTTTTTTGAATATATTGAATATCTAATGCTGAGCATGGATTTTATTCTTTGAAAATCCAAAACATGATCACCGCTTTACCTAGCTACTAGTATGTGCAGGCTGTTTACTTTGGCTATCTTGTACATGCCTAGTGGCTATAACCTTTACTTCGGAACCAATTACGCAGCTTGAACCTCAATGCTTACATGGTAATCTTGTGCTAAATTGAATTACAATTAAAATGATATCTATGTTGTGCTTAAATGAAAAGATCCAGACGGGTTTGCTTTGTCTCACTGATCTAGTTCGATACTGCTTGCTACTGCACTTTGGCATGAACTTGGACTAGGCTGTGAATGACCAAAACCTTGCTTTAAGCTTCTGATGGTCCTATGGATCTAAGCTTAGCATTGGTTGGTAAGAAGTGGCCTGACAAGCAAATAACCCCTGGCACATAACAAAAGGCTTGCTTGAAATTCAAATGCAATATGTTTAATTTGTAAGACCGGGGGGCATGAGTAATTAAGATTGCTAAAAGATCCTTGTATGGGAAAAACCCACTTGTGTACATACTTGCTAGCTGCTGCTTATCATGCTTTATCGTGCTAGTTGGTTGGGCTAAGTGGTGATACTTTTATTTTGAAAATCCTAAAATTGCTTGTTCATGTTCTAATATAGATATATTCTCTTGAGTTTTTCTATGCGGTGTCTTTATGCTAAACCCTCACTGTATGTACATGCTAGCACTTGTAAATGCTTTTAGATATATTTGGAAGCTTTCACTTACACGTCTTGCATGACATAACATATCTTGTGGGGGAAAGATTTTTTATCCTTGCTGTTGGGTGGGCTTGTATGAGTTTTTGCCTAACCAAATATGATCCATTGGTTTTTAGCCGATTCATAGTGTTCTCGGTAGTGCCGGTCCAGCAAGTAATTGTTTTGCAGGTAATCCATATAGCTTACATTATTATTTATCCAATGGAGAATCGACTACCTGCTGAATATCTACCTGCCGTCGGGGTTTCGCTTTCCGCGTTCATCAAGGGGAGGCCCGTATGCATGACCGGCCAATCAGCCGATCAATTATTGTTCTCCAAAGGATCGATCCATTGGCTCGGGGGGCGAGAACATCAGTGGCATGAGAAGACAATTTGAATAGATGATGTTCTTGTGCGGTTTGCAGCTGATGCGTAAGAGGTGTCTGATATATTTGGCCAAAATTGGGGGGCATGTGTTGCCGCCAGAATTTGACCGAGGCTAGTCAGGCCAAAGTGTCGGAAGAAGCCCATGTTCAAGGAGTCTACTTGGCCAGGCTCATATCTTAAGTTTAACCAAATATAATGATGAGTGTGTGCCCAAGGCCCAAGCCGAGATGAAGTCAATGGCCAAATCCGTGTTAAAGCCTAGTTTATTCGTGAGACTGGTTCGGACTGTAGGAGTAGACCACACGAAAATGGACGCCCAGGCCACATACGGACTCCGTTTTGGGCGTTCTACATATCGATGGAAAGCTAAAGAGATAAGCTTTCAAATGTGCAAATTCTATCGGACGACAGGGTCGCGCGATGCGCGTGCGCGCGACCCTTTTCGGCCCGCGTCGCTGCGTGTCCCCGCACTCCGCCCGTACGCGTTCCATGGCCTGCTCGGCCCACGCGCCATGCTCCCTCCCTTCCCGCATTTTTTTGGGCCGGTCTGCTTCTCCTCCAGCGATTTGGGCCTTTTACAGACCTTTTCGGGCATCTCCGCATGCTTTCAACTTGCCAGCCGTTTAACAACAACTTGCTAATTTTGAAATCATTAAATATATACAACTTGCTGGTAATATATACACAACTTGCAGCTTTTTGAAAAAACATTATAGCTCCATAAAATTGCTAACACGTTACATACCACATACACAACTTGTTGTTGTTTTTTCAGAAACATCATAGCTCCATGAACTTGTTACATATATTCATATGAATTTGCTAAACATTGCATAACTTGCTACATAATCACGTAAACTTATCAAAATATGAAACTTGCTACAAGATACCATAATTTTTACTACATAATCATATGAATTTGATAGACATTACATAACTTGCTATATAATCACATAAACTTGCCATAACAGAAACTAGCTATACAGCCCCATGAACTTGCTACATAATCACAGAAACTTTGTTAAACATTGACATGACTTGCTACATTTTTCGTGCATAACTTGCTACATCGTTTTGTACATAACTTACTACACGTCGGGGGTGGCATCAGGATGTCTGCGCGGAGGGCAGGGCGGCGGCTGGTCGGGGAAGGAAGGAGCGGGGTTGCATGTGCCGAGGGAGGAGGCACCATGGCCAAGGGAGGGAGGTCCCGTGGCCGAGAGAGAAGAGCGGCGTGGCCAGAGAAAGCGATCGATGGAGGGAGACGGCGTGGCCAGGGAAGGACGGGGGGGGGCACGTTTAGGGGCGACATGGCTGCGGCAGCGCGGCTGGGAGAGGCCGAGGCGCGACCGAGGACGGGGTCGCGCGCTCAGATCACGCGACCCCGTCGCGCGTTAACCTCGTCCTTCCAATGCCGCTGGAAGCACGTCAAGATACCCTCAGAGTCGACGGGAATTGCCGTACCAATAGGACGACCAGAATCTATCAGGATTATATGACATATTTCGGCTGATATTTGGAAGCTTCATGAGGATCCGGACCGATGCAAGGGAGAGTCCAGATCACGTTATCTAGTCTTAGAGTCCTTATAGAGTTGTAATCTATTAGTTAGGAAAGAGTTCGAGTCTATTTAGGAAGAGGTTTGCTTTGAGAATCAAGTCTTCGGACTATAAATATGTAACCCTTTGTTCATAATAAACCAGCGCCGATATTGTTATCGGACAGCGGTGTCTCGCTCATCAACTCTTGGCGCATCGCCACCCTGGCTCCTAGGTTTATTCTCTCCATGTGAGCGTCATGCTGCCCTGGTGGGTTCATCCAGATCGGCTAGGGCAGCGGAGCGTTTACTGGACCAATGGTGAACCTTATACCAAAGCATTTTTTATGGCAAGGTTTACTAGTTATCTTGGTGAATCTTGTACTAAGCTTCACGAGTTGTGAGATTTGCTAGTTGTCTTCGCTTGGTGCGAGATCGATCAGTTATCCTACATGATACTGTTTTGTCTTAATGTTTTCTCTAAGTAGACTGTGTTAGGGTTGTTTAGTGTCTTGCATTTATTTTGCACTTGTATCGATCTGTTATGTATCTATGCTTCATGTTAGTAGATCAGTGCTCGTGTAGTTTGTTATACGTCACCTAATCGTTTGTTACAATCCACGACGTGTCTTGCTGCTGCGTGTGCACACGACATGCCAATAAGATCGACGTATTGCAAGCACCCTATCTGTCCATGTTTTAATCTGTGTCTGTTTATCTAGATGGATCCCTTTGGAGGTCCTTGTTAGAAGACGCTCTGGCTAAATAGATCCGTTTTATCATGCGTTCAGATAGGGTTTTACCCCTTTTATGCCATGGATGCGGCTTATCTTGTTATTATCATTGCATCTACACATCTGCTGGACGAACAGAGCATCGGTTTTCTTAGCCGATGGGACCTCCCTGGCTCCCGTGTTGCTGATCCTAGCGATCAGGCACGTATTTAATGGCCTTAGGGTTTTCCCCATTTCTATCCATCTTCACTTATTGGCCTTGATTCATCCATTTTGAGTGAAATTTTATACGTGCAATCAAATATTCATATATATCTTGTGGAGCTTGTCAGTAGAAAAGTTAGTCCATTGTTATACACTTGCTTTGCTTCATTTGGTGGATAATTCACAGTGGATATCGTGAGCTTACGACCCTCAACACCCCTCCCCCAAGCTTAAACTTTTGCTCGTCCTCGAGCAAAGCTAAGACTGAAAGTGGATCTGGAGTTGCTGCAATATCGAAGGTAACGGAAAATTCTTATATGCAACTCAATACTCAAACTTTCGCCCATAGTAGTGAAATATTTGAAGTCACCTTAGATAATACCTGTGGTGCATTTTTTTGTTTACCTTGCCTTGGACGGTTGAGAGATCGAATGACTTGATTGCAGGAGTAACTCTAACCCCTTCTTTTTGGATGTTGTTCTGAGGTGTTTTCAAGATTTTCAAAACAAAATAAAGCTTCCTCAAGGTGCTCTTGGTCACTGAGAAGTGTTTCCTCACACAGGGGCCATGTTTTGGGCCAACATGTTTCTACACTAAGGCTTTTGTGGAGCTTTAGGTGGGGGAAATGTGGCTCACTCAGAATGTTTATTTTGCTAAGTCAAAGATTGGACCCAAGAGTATACTTTATCACATCTTCTATTTGACCACTGGATTATGTGTGGTGGAATGAAGTGTCTCCTTCTCGTGATTTTCTTCTCTTGTAGCCATTTGTAAATTTGGAGGGGATTATGGAGCTTTTATTTCTTTTTGCCATGCTTGAATTTGCATGCTTTTTATTTTGCCGTGCTTTTTGCACGCATTTTTTTCTTTGCTTTTTGTTGTGTTTCAGCATGCATTTTTCTATGCTCCATATCCTTCCCCCTTGAGATTTGAAGGCTTTTTTTTGAGAGTACGAGAAGTATCCAGAGACTTTTTGGTGGATGCAAAGTCTGAAGTGGATCACTTGCATTTTTGATACTCCAGCTATCGAAAAGAAGGTGATATTTCTATTCAAAGTGACTCAAATTTGATAAAGCTCAAAACATTTCTAAGTAGCTCTTTATAGCTGGCTTCACAAATTTGAAGTATTTTTGGCTGTGGTAGAAATTTATGACCAAGGGGAGCTTGTTTTTGTTTTTTTTTCAAAATAAAAAACTGAGATTTTCATCCTACTAAGATCAAGAAAGAATCATCTTGCTTTCAAGTCATATCATCATCTCACAACAACTTATGCTAGTTATTACAAATGGAATTCACAAGGTAAAACTTTGGTTTGCTTCATTTTATTCACCATCATAGGACCTGGCTAAACATAAGTTGTCATACAAGAACCATTCACTTGATAGAGCAACTATTCATCATTTTCAAAATAAAACTAGCAAGTGAGTTTATCATTAAAGCATGGGAGTTCTTTTTTGAAGTAAAGCATAAGTTAAACTAAACAAGCTAGAAATATTAATATTAAGATACATGGGCACTACTCTCATGAGGGCAGAATAGGTGTCTGGTGTAGCATGGTGGACTTCAGGGAAAACATAAAAACATACAGGAAAGCATGAATGGCGTGCATACCTCTGTTTGTTATTGGGGTTCCCTCCCCTAAGCTTCAATGAAGCATAGTCGGGATAAAACCACCTCCAGTTGTAATACATGAGGTTCTGTTCCTGCATGCGTTCGACGGTCGCTCTTGTCTCCAGGAGCATGTTGTGATAAACTCCTTGTGTCTCCTGTATCTGGGTGAGACTATCCATGATTCCCAGGGTGCAGTGCTCTTGGAGGTCTAGCGCCCTAAAGAGGGCGTTGATGTTCTCTGTGAGACCATCACTTGTGTACCAGGCCGAATGGGATGGACCTGCATTCTGACCATAACTTGGCTCACCTACACTGTAGTGGTCTGACTGCGTTGGATGTACGGACGGGCCAATGGAGTTCCACGAACTGTGCCATGATTCCCCTTGGCTTCCCCAGGCAGGTGTATCTCCCTGGTTATCCTAGGAAGGTCCAGCACTGGGGTGAGCCCAAGAGGGTCCTGCTCTTGGATGAGCCCATGCAGGCACGCCACCTGGTTCCTGTGCGTCTTCATATGTCTTGCAAATTTGCTCTTCGGCTCACCATCGTTGGGCTCGAGTCATGACCCCGGAGATATTGTTCCTTGCTGGCTCTGGCGTGGGCTCTGCGTCTAGCTGCATGGTTAGTTTCCTCACAGAGTATAACTTGAATTGCGGAGCCGGAAGCGGCAGTTCGAATTCATAGCCCTTAAAAGTCATGATAAAATTCCCCTCATTGTCTTTCTTCAAGAAGTGTGCATGGACAAAGTGTGACTCTCCGACGATGTGGGAAGGATCATTAGGCATGAACAACACGGAAGTGTTTGCTAACACCCCCAAACCATTTGCAATTCAGCGACAAATGACGTGATTGAAATGATATTTCCGTCGTGAACTAGCCCTTGCCAGAGATAGATCATGCTAAGAACAGGGGCATATTTTTGCTTCTTCCACATAGCATAGAGGCACTTAATGTCCTCTACTATGACACAGCGGGTATCATCCAGCGGGAAAACGACCATGGTAAGCCACTGAGCCAAAAACCGCATGATTGGATGTATGATATTTGTGATACTTTTCTTCCCTAAAGAGTCAGCCCCAACTAACTCTTTCCAAAATTTCATGGAATTAAAACCTGTTGGATTTTCAGCCAGAGAGCATTGTTGTGAGAAATCTAGCAGGTTGCTAAATTGTTGCAGAGTAAGCTCATAATCCGTATTGAAAAGTTGGAACCAGACGAATATACTTTCCTGTCGGGTGTCGTTGTGAAGCGTCATAAGGAATTCTTTAGTGAGCAGCTCGATTCCTCCTTTGGGTACTTCTGCAAAGTTCTCCCAGCCGATGGCTTGCAATACTTCGTCGAACTTGCCTCTTGTACCAGTGCTGGTAAGGAGACCCTCACCGAAGATTTTGGTTAAGGCATATGATTTCCTGCAAAGGGGTCCTAGTGCCTTCCCTTCATCCTGATCGCGAGGTATTATTTGCGAGTCGAGAAGTACCACCGGCCTGAGTGTTGGTGACGGCTGGAGTTCCTCGGGCTCTTCTGTGCTGATGGGCATCCTCTTGGAAGCATGGTGACTGCTTCTCGGGGTGGACCCT
The DNA here is from genome assembly GCA_022530915.1 of Paspalum notatum. Taxonomy (NCBI): domain Eukaryota; kingdom Viridiplantae; phylum Streptophyta; class Magnoliopsida; order Poales; family Poaceae; genus Paspalum; species Paspalum notatum. Next base: position 21,320,429 of record CM039686.1, read on the forward strand.
TTGGAAGATCACCAGCGGATGAGTTCCCTACCTTGCCGACGGTCTTCTTCGCCTTCTTGAAAATCTTGTTCATCATGTGAGGCACAACAAAACACACTATACCCGAAGGATAGACGACAGAAAGTATTAGCGTTAATCGGTTAGTCATCCAAAAAAAACCGTCCTTGTGGGGTAGAGCCTCCACAAATCGTCCTTGTATTTGCAAAAGCTTGAGAGCGTTGCCGAAAATTTATTTGGCTAACCAAATTTTTACTTTCACTAAGCACTAGGGCTTAACTAAGAACTAACCGAGAGATTAAGAGGGGGAGAAGTGTGTTGTTGCTTGGTGCATCGAAGGAGGAGGCAAGGGGTGCAATTTGTAGGCAGCGAGGAGGTGTAGTGGGTGGCTAGGTGGCCACTGCTCACGGTTGTTGACGGTCGTTATGGCACTACCTACGACCATCAACTATCCAAGAACATGAAGAAAAATACATCAAAGTATGTGTAACACCTTAGTTTAAATACCAGCTTTTTACAAATTATTGCAAGCAATTTATTTAATTTCCTTAGGTTCATATGTTTAGTTTGCATTTAACATGTTTTTTTAAAAAAAATAAATACTTGTATAAAATAAATCATAGGCCCAACTTCCTTGTGCATACATGCTGGTGCATTGTTTCTGCATTGATTGAATTAAGGATTCAAATTCAAATTCATTTGAATTTTGGAGCTATACTTTTCCCAATTCAAAGGAATTCAGAAAAGAAAAAGAAAAAGAAAAAAAAAGAAGGGGGAAGGAGGCAGCCCACCCGGCCCGGCTCGGCTCCCGCCCGCTTGGGCCGGAAGCCGGCCCACCAGCGCGGCCGTCTCCCACTCCCTCAGCGCGCCGACGCCCTTTCCCTCAGCGAGCCACTGACAGGCGGGCCCCGCGCCTCGCGCCCACTGACCGTCGGACCCCACCTGTCGGCCCCGTCTTCTTCCTTTAGCCGGATTCTCCGCACACCCTTTCCTTCTCTGCGCGGCCTCAACGGCCACCTGGAGGGGAAACTTCCTCCGAATCCTCGTCCGCACCCTTGCCTTAAACGCCCCGCCTTCAATCCTGAAAGTCTCGCGGCCATTTTCCTCCCTTACTTCACTGCGCTTTGACGAGCTTTCAAAGCCGCCGGCCACCTCTTCCGTATACGTAGCGCTCTAGCGCCCTAAACCCCTATAAAACCCAACCCCGAGCTTCGCCTTGAGCCTCTTTACCACGCCTCCACTCCAATTCCACTCTCGTGCCTCGACGCGCCCGCATTTTGCCGCCAGAGCACTGCCTCGGTAAGCCGCTCCGCCGTACGATTTGTCGTCGAGGGTCCATGTCCAGCCTTCTAACCGCACCCATCTCGTTCGCAGGAGCTTCGCGGTGCCATTCTGTGGGTTTTGGACGCGGAGACGCGACGCCAAGACCCCTGTCCGCGAGTGCCGACTATCACCATCCGCTGTCCTCCGTCGCGGGCCTTCTCCGTCACACCTTCGTCCGAACCGAGCCCTGGGTAAGCTTCGCCTTGGCCCTCTCTCTCTCTCCCGAGCTAGATCTAGTCCAGCGGGACCGCCCCTAGGCCCCGGCGTGCGCCACGCCGGCAAGCCACCGCCACGCGGGCGGGCTCCACCGCAGGGGAAGGCCGCCGCCGGCGCCTCATCTGTCCCCTTTCACCCTGGCCGTCCGATCTGCCGTCAACGGCCAGGATTAGATCGTGCCATACCCCTTCACGATCCAATCACAATGCGCCACGTCGCCGTCACTTAACCCAGTCAGCTCTGGCCCCACTCGTCAGGCCGACGTGGCATGCCACGTGTGCGCCGCGTCAGTGCCGCGTCGGCGTGGACCAAGTCAGCCACGGGGTTTTACAAGTTAGCCCCCGCGTTTTCCTGATATCAACCCGCGTTCCATCTCTGTTGAAAAGTATTTAGATCTAGGTCCTGTTTTCTTCAGTCTAGCCCCTGAGCTTTCCGGGTTTTGAACCCGCGGTCCAGGCCTCGGGTTTTAGCCCTAAAAACCTCGGCGGCTATGGTTATTTTTGGATAGGTCCTCGGTTTTGCGAAACTGGCCCCTGGTTTACTTGTTTTATCTCAATTTTGCCCTTAGAAACTTGTTTTATGCATAACTTTCACGTTTTAACTCCGATTTAAGTGATTCTCGCGCTCACGTGATCGTAGCAGTGCGTAGAATGTTTTTAGTACAGTTTTATCTTCTGTTTTTATGAGATGATGTACTGTTTCTTACCCTTTGTTAATTGTTTGCATGTATGAATGCGTGGAAATGCTTGTATGTTGCCGTGAACGTGTTTAGACGGTGAGCAGTTTGTTGGAGAAGAAGAGCAGCAGTTTGAGGGTGTTGAGCAGCAGCCTCAAGACCAGTTTGAGCAAGGCAAGTATAGCATGAACACAACCTAATAACCATTTAATCACTTCATACGCATGTGCCTAATTTTGTATGCCCTAAGGATTGTACTGTAGGCTCTTTTATCGATATGTTTACCTATGGGAATGCATGTTGGTTAAGTTTTGCTAGTTGCTGCGCGAACTCATGTATCTTTTGTTAATAATTTTTGTTAATGCTCTATGCAATCAAATCTTGAGCTTGACCCTCTGTGGTTCTTGTTCCTTTAAAAATGGCTTTTTAGTAACTTGGTTTAGGGGGCATGAGCATGTGTTTTGCTTATAGCCACTCTCCGTAAGGACCGGTTCGCAAAGCGACAACCTAGGACAACAGTGCTACTATGAGACTGGAATGGGACGGTCTTGGCTAACTAATTAGGTTGCATTGGTTTGGGAGTAACTTACAGACAGGGCAAGAAGGGAGGTGAGCTTCTGTGGCCCTCGCGCTACTTGGGTTGAGTGCGTATGTTCAGGACTTCGAGGAGTTCGAGAAGACTTCGAGGAGTATGTTCAGGACTTCAATGAGTTCTAGGCGTACCAGTCCATGAGTCGACGTCCCTGTGGCGGCTCGTTTTGTCTTCGTTTACGCTTCCGCTATGACTCTGGTTTAAATACATGTTGTCTTATTATAATAAAGTGATGATATACGCTATGTAAACGTTTTATTTTATCTTTTTACACGTTCTGTGATGTCACTATTGTCATAATATATGTGAGACTCGTTCCTGGCACATATATGTTGTTCCGGTTCCATTTGTTGAGAACTGGGCGTGACAAAGTGGTATCAGAGCCGTGTTGACTGTAGGACGGAAGCCTAGTTAGAAACGGACGTAATTAAGGATCTCACTCCCCTTTGCCCACTTGCTGTTTTATAAAGATTTTATTTTCTGCTATCAAAGTATATGTTCACTCTATGTTAAACTATTACTTTTTGCTTTACTCATTCAATCATATAGAACCGATCTCTATCTTATTCCATCCTTCTTATAGGTCATGGCACGCAACAAGCAAAACACCCGTAAGAGTACCGGGAGCCGCCTTCGCCGTGTTGCACCACCGACTCCACGCCGTACCCCTATACCTCGGCCACCACCACGGATCGAACCTCCGTCACCGGAGCTGCCCGAGCCGTTGCTACCACCACCCTTCGAGTACGCTCCCATGGACCAGGCGCTACACCCCTTTGAAGGGAATGGTCTGCTTCCGGCGAACACCGATCCTGAGGAGGAGGAGGAGGAGGAGGAGGACCCAGTGGAGGTAGTTTACTACCTCGACTCAGACGACGATGATGATGCGCAAGAGGAGGCCCCACCGCCATGCCTGCCGACACCGACACCTCCTTCTCCGCGTGCGCCGACACCACCGTCTTCTCCAGTGGTCCCTGCAGCTTCACCGACACCTCCACCGCCACCACCTGCCACACCTGAGTGGCCGTTCCGTATGGCCGTCCCTTTAGACGAGGGGGGTCAGCGGGAGGTTGACGCCTGGGTCAACCTGATGCACCCACACCACGGTGCCGACCTGGAGTTCCCGAGACTACTCCGCGAGTGCCTCTATGACCAGGGTTACACTACCCACGAGGCCATCTACCAGGTCCGGCAGCGAGCGCGCCCGGACCACACCACCCTCTGGTCCGCCGGTCTGCAGGTCTTGGAGCCTAACCCCAACCATGGGGGACACACTGTGCTGCGCAGGCACTACAGCATAGCGGAGCACGAGACCATGGAGATGGCCATGGAGGATGCTGCTCAGCAGGCTCTTGGGGTTCTCTGCCAGAACTACCACACCCCACTCTGCCGGTCTCAGTACCGTTACTTTCCCTGTCGGCAGTCCGGGGATACGGAGCACGAGATAGCGTCCATTCGGGGTGAGGACAACCGGCAGTGCTGAAGCTAGTCCGGTATGTGTCAGCCCTGATCACTGCCTACGTCAGGGTGTCCAAAGAGCTCCATCACCGGAACGGTGAGGTGTTCCACCTTCAGGCTCAGCTGGACCGAGTGGCGGGGCCACCACCCCAGGTGCCAGTAGTGGACCTAGCTCAGTCTCCCCCTCGCAGGAGGCCTCGCACTGGAGAGTTAGGTGGTACCACTAGGATACTCCCTCGGGATGACTAGTTGTCCTCATGTATCGCGTTAGCACGGTTGAGTGAGTCGTCGTGTTGAGTTGGTTGTGTTGAACTTGAGTTAAGTTGTGGTGTCTGGATGTTTGTTATTTTGAACCATGGTTGATTTGGATCTTTGGTTGTGTGTTATATCCAGCTGTGGGGATTTGTCCCAGCATGAACAAGTTAATGTTATCAATAATAAAATAAAGTTAGTTCGTGGGGTTAAAGTATCATATCCACTATTTTGCTCTTGCTACTTTATCTTTAGTCGCTATCGCTTGTGCATCCATATGTTGGCTATGTGCTCATGGTGTCTCTGTTACAATCAGATGGTTAACACAAGGAGCAACGCCGCTGATGGGAATGCTAACCAGGGAAACCAAGGAGGTGGCCAACTGCTACCCAACCCACCACCATCGACCCCCGACCAGTTCTACAATCTCCAGATGCAGATGATGAACACCGTGACCACTGCCATGCAAGTCTTTCAGCATGCTCAGGCACAACCACCACCCCCACCACCTAGGGACAGGCGTGGAGATTTCCTGAAGGGTCATCCACTAACCTTCTCCCATGCTACAGAGCCACTGCAAGCTGACGACTGGATTCGTGCTGTCGAACGCCAGTTGGAGATTGCACAATGCAACGACCGGGAGAGGGTCCTGTATGGGTCCGGTCAGCTGAGAGGGGCAACCCTGGATTGGTGGGAATCCTACAGACCCCAAGATAGGGATGCATTCACTTGGGCACAGTTCAGGGAGAATTTTCGCAACCACCATGTGCCTGCGGGGTTGATGAAAATGAAGAAGAAGGAGTTTCTTTCCCTGAAGCAGGGCAGCATGTCGTTAACTGAGTATAGAGACAAGTTCCTTCAGCTGGCCAGATATGCCACTGCAGAGGTGGCGGAGGACAGGAAGAAGCAAGAATACTTCCTGGAGGGCTTAAATGATGAGCTCCAATATCAGTTGATGAACCACACCTTTCCGAGCTTTCATCAACTGGTGGATAGGGCACTTTTCACTGAGAGGAAGCGCCAGGAGATAGAAGAAAGGAAGAGGAAGTATATCAACTCTTCGTCAGGCAGTAACCCCCACCCCCGTTTCTCTCAGGGTCCGAGCTCACAGCAGCAGCAGCAACGAGCTCAAGGGCAGCAAGGCTACCAGTACCAGCAGCGTAGCCAGGGCCAGCAGATGAGCCAAGGGCAACGCTACCAGGGTCAGCCGACTCGCCCGGTGTATCCAGCTTAGCGCCAAGTGCAGACTACCCCTTTCGCAACAAATCAGACTGCCGGTGTGGGGTCTTGCTACAAGTGTGGTGGAGTAGGCCACTACGCTAATGTTTGTCCCCGTAAGGTGCAAGGTAACCAACAGGGGCAGTAACAGGGTCAAAGGCAGAACCCTTCCTAGCAGCAGCAAGGACGCCCCAATCAGCAAGGCAAGGCGCCGTGGCAGGGGACGGTGAACCATGTGACCGCCGAGTCCGCAGCTGAAGCTCCTAATGTCGTGCTCGGTACGTTCCTGGTCAACTCTCACCCTGCTACAGTTCTTTTTGATACCGGTGCCACACATTCCTTTATTACAAAATCATATGCTGAGCAGTATAATATTCCTATAAGGTCTACAAATAGACCCATGATAGTATCTACACCGAGGGGAAAGTTGAGCACAAGTTTAATATGTCCTCGAGTTAGCATAAACATAAGGGGGGTAGAATTCTGCACCAAGTTGATAATCATTGGTTCCGCTGGTATTGATATCATTTTGGGAATGGAAACACTTGCCAAGTGGGATGTCAGAATTGATTGTGCCAAGCGAACCGTCCACTTAACAGCTCCTGATGGTCAGAAAGTGGAAGTCAGTGCCACAGAACCTTCTGGTTATCTGCATCAGATGGAGGCCAAGCCCACAGAGGGGATTCGAGTAGTTTGCGAATACCCGGATGTCTTCCCAGATGAGTTGCCAGGTATGCCACCTGACCGAGAAGTTGAAGTTTTAATAGAACTTTTACCTGGTACAGCACCGATAGCAAAAAGACAATATAGAGTGGCACCCAAAGAACAAGAGTTAATAGGGGAAAACATAGATGAGTTGTTAGGGAAGGGGTTTATTCGGCCTAGTTCTTCACCTTGGGCTTTTCCGGTTCTGTTTGTTGATAAAAAAGATGGTACTCGAAGGATGTGTGTTTATTATAGGGCCTTGAATGATGTCACCATCAAGAATAAATACCCTCTACCTCGAATAGATGACTTGTTTGATCAATTGCAAGGTGCATGTGTGTTCTCAAAAATTGATCTAAGGTCAGGTTATCATCAAATGAAGATTTGCCCTTCTGATATTCCTAAGACTGCTTTCATTACTCGATTTGGGTTATATGAGTATACAGTGATGTCCTTTGGTTTGACAAATGCCCATGCTTATTTCATGAATCTTATGAATAAGGTGTTTATGGAATATGTTGACAAGTTTGTTGTGGTGTTCATTGATGATATATTGATCTATTCCAAGACGGAAGAAGAACATGAAGAACACTTGCGACTAGTTTTGCAAAAGTTGAGAGAACATAAGTCATATGCAAAGTTGAGCAAGTGTGTGTTTTGGCTTGATCAAGTGCCTTTCTTGGGACACATAGTCTCAAAAGGTGGAATCATAGTGGATCCCAGCAAGATCAGCAGTGTCATGGATTGGAAGGTGCCAGAGGTTGTGAAAGAGGTTCGTGGATTTCTGGGTCTAGCAGGATATTACAGGAGGTTTATTGAGAGTTTTTCCAAGATTGCGAAGCCGATGACATCATTGCTTGAGAAGGGTGCTCCATTTATTTGGACTAAGGAGAGGCAAGCCGCATTTGATGAATTAAAGAAGAGACTCACCACAGCCCCGGTGCTTACTCTACCTGACTTAACCAAGAGTTTCACCGTGTACTGTGATGCTTCTAAGGAAGGGTTGGGTTGTGTGCTGATGCAAGAGGGTAAGGTGGTAGCTTATGCCTCACGCTAGTTAAGAAAGCATAAGGTCAATTATCTCACTCATGATCTGGAGTTAGCAGCTGTTGTGCATGCTCTGAAAATCCGGAGGCATTATTTATTTGGGAATCGGTGTGAGATATACACTGATCATTAGAGTCTTAAGTACATCTTCACGCAGAATGAGTTGAATATGAGGCAGAGAAGATGGCTGAAATTGATTAAGGATTATGACTTGGAGATACATTACCATCCAGGGAAGGCTAATGTGGTCGCGGATGCCTTAAGCAGAAAGAATTATGTTAACATGGCAATTGCCTTTCAGATGCCCCTTGAACTATGTGCAGAATTTGAGAGTTTGAATTTGGGATTCGTGCATCACACCACAGTAGCAACTTTTGAAGCAAAGCCTACCCTTGAACAAGAGATAAGGAAAGATCAGAAGACGGATGAGGAAATTCAGGAGATCCGGGAACAGATCAAGGTGGGCAAGGCGCCACACTTTCGTGAGGATGAACAAGGTACTGTATGGTACAAGAACCGGATCTGCGTGCCAGAGGTGGACAGTATAAGGAAGTTGATACTCAGTGAGGCTCATGACACCGCCTACTCTATTCACCCAGGCAGTACCAAGATGTATCATGACTTGAAGGAAAGGTTTTGGTGGTATGGAATGAAGAGAGCAGTGGCAGAATATGTTGCAGTATGTGACACTTGCCGGCGTGTGAAGGCTGAACATCAGATACCTGCAGGTTTGTTGCAACCCTTGAAAATTCCAGAGTGGAAACAGGAGGAAATAAGTATGGATTTCATTGTGGGGTTACCCAGGACTCAGAAAGGTTACAACTCAATCTGGGTAGTCGTGGATCGGTTTACCAAGGTTGCTCATTTCATTCCTGTGAACACTACCTATTTGGGTGCAAGGTTAGCAGAGTTGTACATCTCTAGAATCGTTTGCTTGCATGGTGTGCCAAAGCGGATCATATCTGATAGGGGTTCACATTTCACATCTCGTTTTTGGGAACAGTTGCATGATTCGTTGAATTCTAAGCTTCGGTTCAGTACAGCATATCACCTACAGACAGATGGTCAGACTGAAAGAACAAATCAGATTCTGGAGGACATGCTGAGGGCGTGTGCTATACAATACGGAACTAGTTGGGATAAGAGTCTGCCTTACACCGAGTTCTCTTATAACAATAGCTATCAAGCTAGTTTGAAGAAGTCACAATTTGAGGCACTGTATGGCAGAAGGTGCAGAACACCGTTGTTTTGGAATCAAACTGGAGAGAAGCAGGTGTTCGGGCCTGATCTTATCAGGGATGCTGAACAACAGATCAAGATGGTACGTGAGAACTTGAGAGTTGCTCAGTCCAGACAGAAGAGTTATGCAGATGTACGACGCAAGGACTTGGCCTTTAAGGTTGATGACTTTGTGTATTTGAAGGTATCACCCATGCGAGGAATTCGGAGATTTAATATGAAAGGGAAGCTAGCACCGTGATACATCGGCCCATTCAGGATAGTGGAAAGGAAAGGTGAAGTGGCTTATAAGTTGGAGTTGCCATCAAATCTATCTAGCATACACGATGTGTTTCATGTGTCCCAACTAAGAAGTGTTTGAGGGTGCCAGAAGAACAAGCACCACTGGAAGGTTTGGAGGTGCAGGAGGATTTGACATATACAGAGCATCCAGTGAAGATTCTTGAAACATCTGAAAGGGTCACCAGAAACAGGAGGATTCAAATGTGCAGGGTGCAGTGGAAACATCACACGGAGGATGAGGCAACTTGGGAAAGAGAGGAAGAGTTGAGAGCAACTTATCCTAGCCTCTTTGCTAGCCACCTATAAGAACCTCGGGGCGAGATTCCTGTTAACGGGGGTAGGTTTGTAACACCCTAGTTTAAATACCAGCTTTTTACAAATTATTGCAAGCAATTTATTTAATTTCCTTAGGTTCACGTGTTTAGTTTGCATTTAACATATTTTTTAAAAAATAAATACTTGTATAAAATAAATCATAGGCCCAACTTCTTTGTGCATACATGCTGGTGCATTGTTTCTGGATTGATTGAATTAAGGATTCAAATTCAAATTCATTTGAATTTTAGAGCTATACTTTTCCCAATTCAAAGGAATTCAGAAAAGAAAAAGAAAAAGAAAAAAAAGAAGGGGGAAGGAGGCAGCCCACCCGGCCCGGCTTGGCTCCTGCCCGCCTAGGCTGGAAGCCGGCCCACCAGTGCAGCCGCCTCCCACTCCCTCAGCACGCCGACGCCCTTTCCCTCAGCGAGCCGCTGACAGGCGGGCCACGCGCCTCGCACCCACTGACCGTCGGACCCCACCTGTCGGCCCTATCTTCTTCTTTCAGCCGGATTCTCCGCACGCCCTTTCCTTCTCTGCGCGGCCTCAACGGCCACCTGGAGGGGAAACTTCCTCTGAATCCTCGTCCGTACCCATGCCTTAAACGCCTCGCCTTCAATCCCGAAAGTCTCGCGGCCATTTTCCTCCCTTCCTTCACTGCGCTTTGACGAGCCAGAGGAATTTAGTATGGATGAGCTGATGCAACAACTGGAGAATGTCAAGGATGTTTCAAAGCAGCCGGTCACCTCTTCCGTGTACGCAGCGCTCTAGCGCCCTAAACCCCTATAAAACCCAACCCCGAGCTTCGTCTTGAGCCTCTTTGCCACGCCTCCACTCCAATTACACTCCCGTGCCTCGACGCACCCACATTTTGCCGCCGGAGCGCTGCCGCGGTAAGCTGCTCCGCCGTACGATTCATCGCCGAGGGTCCATCTCCAGCCTTCTAACCGCACCCATCTCGTTCACAGGAGCTTCGCGGTGCCGTTCCGTGGGTTTTGGACGCGGAGACACGACGACAAGGCCCCTGTCCGCGAGTGCCGACCATCACCGTCCGCCGTCCTCCGTCGCGGGCCTTCTCCGTCACACCTTCGTCCGAACCGAGCCTCGGGTAAGCTTCGCCTCGGCCCTCTCTCTCCCGAGCTAGATCTAGTCCAGTGGGACCGCCCCTAGGCCCCGGCGTGCGCCACGCCGGCGAGCCGCCGCCGCGCGGGCGGGCTCCACCATAGGGGAAGGCCGCCGCCGACGCATCATCTGTCCCCTTTCACCCTGGCCGTCCGATCTGTCGTCAACGGCCAGGATTAGATCGTGCCATACCCCTTCACGATCCAATCACAGTGCGCCACGTCGCCGTCACTTAACCCAGTCAGCTCTGGCCCCACTCGTCAGGCCGACGTGGCGTGCCATGTGTGCGCCACGTCAACGCCGCGTCGGCGTGGACCAAGTCAGCAGCGGGGTTTTGCAAGTTAGCCCCCGCGTTTTCCTAATATCAACCCGCGGTCCATCTCTGTTGAAAAGTATTTAGATCTAGGTCCTGTTTTCTTCAGTCTAGCCCCTGAGCTTTCCGGGTTTTGAACCCACGGTCTAGGCCTCGGGTTTTTGCCCTAAAAACCTCGGTGGCTATGGTTATTTACGGATAGGTCCTCGGTTTTGCGAAACTAGCCCCTGGTTTACTTGTTTTATCACAGTTTTGCCCCTAGAAGCTTGTTTTATGCATAACTTTCATGTTTTAACTCCGATTTAAGTGATTCTCGTGCTCACGTGATCGTAGCAGTGCGTAGAATGTTTTTAGTACAGTTTTATCTTCTGTTTTTATGAGATGATGTACTGTTTCTTACCCTTTGTTAATTGTTTGCATGTATGAATGCGTGGAAATGCTTGTATGTTGCCGTGAACGTGTTTAGACGGTGAGCAGTTTGTTGGAGAAGAAGAGCAGCAGTTTGAGGGTGTTGAGTAGCAGCCTCAAGACCAGTTTGAGCAAGCAAGTATAGTATGAACACAACCTAATAACCATTTAATCACTTCATATGCATGTATCTAATTTTGTATGCCCCAAGGATTGTACCGTAGCCTCTTTTATCGATATGTTTACCTATGGGAATGCATGTTGGTTAAGTTTTGCTAGTTGCTGCACGAACTCATGTTTCTTTTGTTAATAATTTTTGTTAATGGTCTATGCAATCAAATCTTGAGCTTGACCCTCTGTGGTTCTTGTTCCTTTAAAAATGGCTTTTTAGCAACTTGGTTTAGGGGGCATGAGCATGTGTTTTTCTTATAACCACTCTCCGTAAGGACCGGTTCGCAAAGCGACAACCTGGGACAACAGTGCTACCATGAGACTAGAATGGGACGGTCTTGGCTAACTAATTAGGTTGCATTGGATTGGAAGTAACTTACCGACGGGGCAAGAGGGGAGGTGAGCTTCTGTGGCCCTCGCGCTAGTTGGGTTGAGTGCATTTAATCTCCCCTTGAGGCTTGCTCCACAGTCGCAGACCTTGAAACCTTAGCGGTTACACCTTACCAACGTGATCTTTGTAAAGGCCTCGTAGTGTGCTTGCTAGCCATCTCATCTAGGGTAATGTGGTGGACCACTAGTGTAGCCCATGACTCATGGGTAAAGATGTACGACCTCTCGATAGTGTAAAACTGACATGTCAGCCGTGCTCATGGTTATGAGCCGTCCAGATCCTTTATGCAGATTAGTGGTTCCTAGTTTGGGTTGGGAGTTGGTTCTTATGATAAACCTGTTGAATAATGTTCTTATGCAATATCTTGGGTTTAATGGTTTACTTACTCACTTGTAGTAACTAGTTGTTTAATAAAACTTGACCAACTAAAAGCTCATGCAACGTGTCCGCCAACCCTAGAGCCTCATAGTTCATGTTATGCTTGTGGAGTACGAGTTGAAATACTCACGCTTGTCCTTTTATTTCAACCTACTGTTGGCTGGAACCCAACCGCTGCTCAGTTCAAGAAGACTTCGAGGAGTATGTTCAGGACTTCAACGAGTTCTAGGCGTACCAGTCCACGAGTCGACGTCCCTGTGGCGGCTCGTTTTGTCTTCGTTTACGCTTCTGCTATGACTCTGGTTTAAAGACATGTTGTCTTATTGTAATAAAGTGATGATATATGCTATGTAAATGTTTTATTTTATCTTTTGCACGTTCTGTGATGTCACTATTGTCATAATATATGTGAGACTCGTTCCTAGCACATATATGTTGTTCCGGTTCCGTTGGTTGAGAACGAGGCGTGACAGTATGGAATAACCTATGCTACTAACATAGTTTCACAAGTTGTGTTGAATATTTGATTGGAGGTGTAAGATCAGTAGAAAACAGGCCAAATTTGGCTGAGTCATAGGACACTCGCAAGTGAGCCAGTTCGCCTGGCTCCATGCCAGGCCACCTGGCCCCACCCCAAGCCACCCAGCCTAACCTTGGTGCCAAATCACTTCATCTTCGACCTGCATGCACATAAATGACGTGTCAACACAATTGTGAAGTCCAAATGCCAAAATCAACACGGCAAGTACCAGAAGGCCTTGCCAGATCATCAATCCAAAATTGGATTGGTGAAGTCAGTGATCCTCAGCACCTCAATCCTGTGGCTAAGGGAGACACACAAGTGAAGATCAACGGTTGAAGGAAAAGCACACTTGTAACCGCCATATCTGCCATGCAACCGACTTGGGGTGTCAATATGGAGCGTTGGATGCTAGAAGGCCATGGATCCGACAGTTCCCCAGGCCACCCGGCCTGGTGGGAGGCCACCCGGCCCCACCACAGGCAGCCCGGCCTATAACCGCCACTCCAACTGCTTCACCGACCTTAGAAGCTATAAATACCCCCCTAGACCTCACTTGTGAAGGGTAGAAGTTGCTCATGCTATCGTTTAGTCTAGAAGCACTAGGTTAGTCCTGTGAGTTTTGAGTCTGAGTCTTTGCCTCAGGGATTCTGAAGTTATCTTCGAGTCTTGGTAAAGCTCTTGTATCTTTCTATCTTTGTACTCTTGTTACTCCAGTATAATATACATCATTGCTCCATCTTTTGAGTTATACTTTACTTTATTTCTTACACTTGCCTAGTGTGGTGTACCTTTATTGCACACTAGACCAAGGCTTAGGTTTGTGTTGTTCTCAAGTTATCTGAATCTTGCTAGACTTGCCGGTGCTATAAACTTGTCTTAGATTTTTGATCTCAGATTAAGTTAGTTCTCACCCTCTGATCAAGGAAGAGCTTTAGTGTTCAAGTTCTCACTTGAACACTAGTATAGCGTGCCATCTTACCCATGCAGATCTGGTTGGTAGCCCCTCTAGGAGACAGCTTTAGGGTGCCTCTGTATTCTACCCCGTCGTTCGGTAAGCCCATAGGTGTTAGCCAGTTGCCATTCGGTTGGCCTCCTATCTACCCCCTGGCCTCCTCAGTGAAGTCTGGAATTTCGCTCGACGCAAGATCCTAGTCTTTATCCCGTTGACTTAGTTCAACTGTGAATACTCCTCTTTATCCAGCTAGCCCATAGGTGCTTGCAAAGTAAAATCTATTACTTAAGAGACGTCAACAATGGTCGGCCAACCATGAGTGGGTGTCAGGTGACCTCCTGAGTGCACGACACAGCGAAAGCAAGAGAAGGAGAGGTGGAGGTGGCATTTGTATGGGTTCAAAGTGGTCGAGAGCCGGTCGGCCGGCCATGGTGTAGTGCTGCTGCACTTTCTTTGCGAGAGAGAGAAAGAGAAAGGGAGTGAGAGAGGAGGTAGAGAGAGGGGCAGGTCGGGCGACCAAGTACCCTAGTCGATTGGCCCGGGTGGTCGTCAGGTAACCGAGGCCTGCTGCCTCCCCTCTTCTGCCTTGCTTCGGTAGGAGGTAAAGAGAAAGGAAAAGAAAGGGAAAAGAAGAGAAGAGAAAGAAGAGAAAAGGGAAAGAGAAAAAAGGATATGAAAAAAAGGAAAGAAAAAGAAAAGAGAAAGAAGAGGAGAGGAGAGAGAGAGATGAGAGAGGCCGGTCGGCTGGCCACTCCACCCCCTTTTTTCTGAAATTTGCAAAATTCAGAAAGGACTAAATGCATGAAAAATGAAATTTATGAAAAACAACAATTTAAGCATGCAACCGAGTGTGAAAATTAAATTGGCGGGAATTAAATATGCCGTCGAGAGATATGCCGAGTTTTACCTCTTGGCAAGAGTGAACCATTTACCACCTTTCGGGATGTCGCACGTACGTACGAGGTGGTGAGTGGTATTTTTGTGAGCCACTTTGGATTTTTCGTAGATGAAGCTTTGGCCCGCTTGTTCGCAACATGCCCCAGATTATTTATCTTAGTTGCATCATGGGCATGCTGGCTCTTGTTGCACCCTTGATTGGTTTACGTGGTTTTATCATGGGCGCCGACCATCGTTACAAGAGCTTTGCCTCCTGTTTCCTGGGTCTTGGGACTAGCCTTGTTTGCTTTTGCCTTCTTCCATTCCTGTTCTTCCCGTTGTCGGATGGTAGCTTCGTGGTCTAATCTCTGTTTCATGAATGCCACGACACTGTCCACCTCTTTCCCGAAGACGTCAATGATTGGGAGCTTCGACATATATTTTTGGCATTTGAACATCTTCACTTGACTGCATTGCTCCACCTTTGGTTTGAAGCAGAATGTCACCCTCACTCCGTTGATGTTGAGATGGACTTCTCCTGCTCCAACAACAATGCTTGCATCTGCGGTGCTTAGGAATGGCCACCCAATTATGAACAATGTCTTTGCATCTATTTCCATATCCAACACCATGAAATCCACAGGGATGAGAAAATTCCGGATTTTCACCGGAACATCCTCAGCGATCCTTGCGGGGTGTCGTATGGATTGGTCCACGAGCTGCAGGCACAGTGGTGGGGGCGAGTGCCGCGTGATTGAGTTTGTCGAAGACCATTACGCTTGTTCCGAGATCACAAAAGACTTGATTGAAGACTTGGTTCCCAATTGAGCATGGAATGGTAGGACTTCCAGGGTCCTGTCCTTTTTCTTCTGTGGAGGCTGATTGAGTATAGATGCGGTACACTCAGTTTCCGCTAATGGCAAAGGCTTCTTGTTGTTGTGGATATGTTTTAAGTACTTTGCATATGTCGTACCTGCATCGCTTCTAGCAAGGTTATATTGACATATAATTTCTTAATGACCTCAACGAACTTATTGTATTATTCGTCAGTGGTAGCCTTCTTATTGCGCTGAGGGAAGGGCAACACCGTTGTGTCATAGAACTCATGCGGAAGTGATTTCGGTGGTGCCTTGTCCTTTACTGCATCGGGTTTGGCTTCTTGATCATCCTTCTCCTTAGTTTATGTGGTCCTCTCTTGTTACTTACCTGCATTGTTAGTGTGTGGTGCACCACTAGGATGTGGCAGGTCCGGAGTGGACTTACCACACCTCATGGTGACTGCCTTGTTATGCTCTTTGGGAGGAGGTTCCAATTGTCTCAGAAGCTTTCCCACATTGGCATTAGGTAAAGAGGTAGCTAAACTAAGCTATATGTGTTTCTAGCATTTTATTGAAGCTCAGTTGATTTTTTATAGCAATGTTAAGAGTCTCCATTTGAAGAGAAATAGACTCAAAAAGCCTATCATTTGCACAAAATTTCTTACTAATGCTAGCATTCACAACATTCTGATCAAAAGAACTAGGCTTATTAAACTGCTGTGAATTGCCTGAGGAGTTACCTTGTCCAGAGTAAGGAATGTATGTTCTTGAATTCTACCCTGGTTCAGGACGATTCCCATTGTTGAAGTTGCTAGGGTTGCCGATGAAGTTTGTGTCTTTCGGTCGAGTTTCGGGGCACCCCCCGAATGCCTTGTATTCCCGCAGACTTCGCAAGTCATGCGAGTGTCGAGGGCTTGGACTGGTGCGGTCTCAGGACTGTCTTCTAGCTTCTTCAAGATTAGGTCCATCTTGGCTGACAGCATGTCAGTGTTGTCGATGTAATGGACTCCACGGGATCGGGTACTGGACCTCTCTTCTTTCCATCCCTAGTTAGTAGCTATTTTCTCGATCAAGTTCTTGGCAGCTCTTACACTATGGGATAGGAAGGATCCTCCGACGGCTGCATCCAAGTGCTCTTGAGCAGTATGGTTTAATCCGTGAAAGAAGCTTTGGATGATTAGCCATTCCTCCATTCCATGGTGGGGGCAGGCCGCGATGTATTCTTGTAATCTTTCCCAGGCCTCCGCCACTATTTCATCTATGAGCTGTTGAAAGCTCGAGATCTTGTTCCTTAATGCATTAGTCTTTCCCAGAGGAAAGTACTTGGCGAGAAATGCATTAGAGCATGCATCCCATGTTGTCAGTGATGCACGGTTGAGGTAGAACCATTGCTTCGCCTTTCCGACAAGCGAAAATGGGAATAGGCGTAACTTGATAGCGTTGGCGGTTGCACCTTTCATTGTGAAGGTACTGCAGATTTCCATGAACTGCTGCAGGTGATTGTTGGCATCCTCTATTGCTAGTCCGCAGAAAGGAATAGCATGAACCATATGAATGACTCCAGGTTTGAGCTCGAAATTCCCCCCACTTGAACTGCTGGTCCTATAGGGACATTGTTGTTGGACGGGATGGATAACTTGTGGATGGTTTTCTCAGGAGCCGCAGCCATGTCGTCGGTGTTTGACACACTGCTTGATGTGGCTGGCTCAAGGTCAAGTTCCTTAGGTACTGGCTTTTGCCCATGGATTGTCTTTGGATGGACTCTCCTGCGCAGTGACTCTGGATTATTGTGGAAGTTTTTCGGCAGGTCAAAACCAGTCATAGACCTCTCTGTTACAACCACAACAAAAACAATAGAGACAAGCGAGCCTGCTAAAGACTAGTGGTAGATTTATAAAGGATACGGGTTCGAAAAGAGGTTAACAATTATATCTCTGCCTATTGCTTCCCCGGCAACTGTGCCAGAAAAGCTTGTTGGCGTCTCTTAGCCTAAACAGATTTTACTCTGCAAGAGCACGGAGACCGCTGTCGCTTTTCGCCTAGAGTATTCTGAGTATCATATTTATCCACAAAGAAGTGGCAAGCAAGAGATTGTAATGGGATAAACTCAAATCGAGATCACCGTACATTAGTAAATATACCAACTAGTATCTAGGCAAGGGTAAGTCTGATAAGCATGTGTATGGTGAAGAAGTAAACTACCTAAGATACATGTAGAAAGGCATAGTTGGCTGAGACCATGGTCACCAGTGAGTGGAAATGGATGTGGAAAACACTGTTAGCGCACTGTACACAGAGTGAAAAAGCAATGATTGCGCACTGTATACGGTACAAATGCACACTCTGGTGACTATGGTCTGAGTGGACAACGAGTGTGATAAAGTTCCCAAACTCTATTCTATTCAGCTGCAAAGACTATATCGTGGTTAACTAAAGAAACTCAAGTAACAAGTCAGGGTCTCGCGTCGAGCGAAATTCCAGCGCCCTCGAGGGGTCAGGGGGTAGATAGTAGACCACCGAAAGAGAACCCGGCTATCACCTACGGGCCTCCCGAATGAATAGGCCTAGACTATATAGGCACATCACACGCTGTCACCGAGTGGGACTACCAAGCAAATCTGTGTGGAGAGGATGACACGCTATAAACGTACTCAAGCAAGGCCTGAGTAACAATAATTGTCCTTGATCAGAGGAGAGGATCTAGCCAGAGCCTGGCGTACAGGTTTGATTATAACACCGGCGAGAATAACAGGACTTGACTAACTAAGGTAACCACAGTCTTAGCCTAGCAAGTATGCAAATAAAGGTACACCACACTTGCGAGAGATAGAGATAAAGTAAAGCAAATTCTCCTAACTCTCCGTGCGCGTAGAGATTTGGGTTGGGGAAGACTTCGGAAGCAACTCAACTGTGGAAAAGAGCGAAAAACACCTAATGTATGTTTTTCTCACACCGCACGATAGAAGAGTTGCTATCGAATAGTTTAATGGCAGCCATCACTAGTCCTCATGGTCATCAAAATGACCGTTACTAGTAACTCCAACCATCATGGTCATCAAAATAATAGTAACTTGTAACTCCCACCATCAAAACGGTCATTACTAGTAACTTACCAAGCCATAAGTTAGCAGCCATAATTCACCCACTTACTCATACATAACTCCTAGCTTAAACATGAGCCTTAGGAGTTATAAAATATTAAATAAATGGTTTTTATCCTAAATATTTCAACAATCCCACCAAATTCTAAGGCGCATGTAATACACTCTTAGTTTCACTGCTATTTGATATATCAGTGTTTCGAAGGAGACTGTTAAGTTGAACATCCACCTAGAACATAGGTTACACTTTTTCACAACTGAACAATGGACTATGCCTTGAATTTCTAGTTTTGTGCGAAATAAGTTTCACCTAAGCTCTTTGCTGATACAAGGTTGCCAAAAAGCATCCTCTCTATTTGGAGCATATAATTCATACTTCTAGGGCCTTTCATGAGTATAGAGACCACCCAAATCTCATAAGCTATGACTAGCAGTTGAACTCATATAGGTGTGTTACTCAAAATATATTCTGTAGAACAATATCTTTGCTATAATAAGCCACTTGGAACACATTAATGTTAAACCAACCTGCCTTACAGAAAGGAAAGAAATGCATTTAAAATGGACCTTGTTAAAGGTCTTTCCTCGCAGTCTATCACCAGCTTGTTTCACCATTCTAATTCATAGGATCTCCGATCGCAAAGAATAGGTGGTACCACTGTGGTAGACTTCATGTGGGTCTCACGCCCATCTCACTCAATGCACTATTTATCACTTTACGTGATAGACCCTTAGTGAACTGATCTGCCAGATTTTTAGACGTATGGATATAATTCACCGCTAACACTCCGGAGTTTCTCAATTTTCTAGCAGACTTCAAACGCCTCCTTATATGCCTCGATGATTTCAGGTTATCCTTAGAATTGTTGACTTTAGTTATAGCAGTCTGATTGTCACAATTCATATAGAAATAGCCGGTATAGGTTTTTAAACCACCAGTAAATCCATAAGGAGTTCCCGAAGCCACTCGACTTCAACAGAGGCGGTGTCAAATGGTGTGAATTCTGCTTCCATTGTTGACTTTGTTAAGATGGTCTGCATGCAAGACTTTCATGAAATAGCGTCACCTCCAAGTAAGAACACATATCCACTTGTGGCATATAACTCATCAGCATTAGATATCTGATTTGCATCACAGTAACCCTCTAGTACCCTTGGGTACCCAGTGTAGTGAATGCCATAGCTCATGGTTTCTTTAAATAGCACAATACTCTCTCTAGAGCACACCAATGATCATCTCCCAGATTTGAAACAAATCAGTTCAGCTTGCTCATAGCAAACGAGATATCAGGCCTCGTAGCGCTTGCTAAATACATGAGTGAACCAATTATTTGGGAGTATCTCAATTGAACTCTAGCTATTTTCCGGTTTTTCGTTAATACCACACTAGACTCATACGGCGTAGGAGCAGCCTCATAGTCACTAAACCGAAAGCAACTTAAAACATTTTCCACATAATGGGATTGCACAAGTGTAACCCCACCATTGCCTTCTCTTAATAGCTTAATGTTAAAAATAACATCGGTTTCTCCCAAATCTTTCGTCTCAAAATAATTGGATAAAAAATCCTTCACTTCCTTGATCACATCAGTGTTAGTGCCAAAGATCAGTATGTCGTCCATATACTGACACGAAATTACTCCTTGGCCCCAATCATACCGATAATACACACATTTATCAGCTTCGTTCACAACAAAGCCGACAAATGTCAAAGTTGTATCAAACCTTTCATGCCATGGCTTAGTTTCTTGTTTAAGACCATACAAAGATTTCAATAATTTACACACCATGCCTTCTTGACCATTTGCTACAAACCCCTCCAGCCGATCCATATAGATCGCCTCATCTAACTCTCCATTTAGGAAAGCTGTCATAACGTCCATCTGATGAACGAGAAGACCATGTGAGGCTGTTAGGGAAAGTAACACTCGAATTGTAGTTAGTCAAGCAACATGTGAATAAGTGTTAAAGAAATCCTTACCTTCCTTTTGGGAATTGCCATAAATCACAAGCCTCACCTTGTACCTCTCAATAGTACCATTAGGCCTAAGTTTTTTCTTGAACACCCATTTGCACACTATAATTTTGCACCCATAAGGACGTTCAACAATTTCCCAAGTTTCATTAGACATAATAGAATCCATCTTACTCGTTACTGCCTCTTTCCAAAGATTAGCATTAGGAAAGGAATATGCCTCTTCAATGGTTCTCGGTGTATCATCCACAAGGTACACAATATAGTCATCACCAAATGAGTCTCTTACTCTTTCGAGTTGCTATATTGTCATCCTCCTCAGGATTTTGCACACGGGGTTCCTCAAAATGTTCTATCGGAATAAAATGCTCATGGGGTATTTGAGATTCATGACTAGAACTACTAGGTGCATTTTTCATAGGAAATTCATTCTCAAAAAATATAGCATCTCTGGACTCCATTATAGTACCAACCAGCATGTCAGATACTCTAGAGTTTATTATTAAGAACCTATATCCAATGTTTTGGAAAGCATAACCTAGAGAAATACAATCAACAGTTTTAGGTCCAAACTTGCGCTTCTTGTTTATTGGCACACTCACTTTGGCCAAACAACCCCAAGTGCGCAAATAAGAGAGATTTGATCTTTTCCTTTCCCATCCCTCAAATGGTGTAATTTCTTTGTTCTTTGTGGAAACTCTATTCATGACGTGACACGGAGTCAAAATAGCCTCACCCCACCATTCCTTAGATGTCCCGCTGTTTCTAATATGGCGTTAACCAAATAAGTTAGAGTGTGGTTCTTTCTTTTGGCAATCCCATTGGATTGTAGTGAGTATGGCGGCGTCCTCTCTTGAATAATTTCATGTTCCACGCAGAACTCAAAAAACTCATTAGAAAATATTCTTTACCGTGATCGGACCTTAACCATTTGATTTTCCTCTCAAGTTGGTTTTCAACTTCAGCTTTGTAGGTCTTAAAATAATGCAACGCTTCATCTTTTGTTTTTAACAGATACACGTAGCAAAATCTAGTGGAATCGTCAAGAAAAATAATAAAGTATCTTTTGCCACCTTTAGTCAACTCGCCATTCTTCTTGCACAAATCGGAATCAAACAAATTCTAGTGGTGCCAAGCTCTTCGCCTTGGCAGCCTTGTGAGGCTTGCAAGTTTGCTTAGATTGCATACACACATGACATTTAGATCTTTTGACTAAATTAAATTTAGGGATTAAATTCAGATTTGCTAGTTAGCTTGTTTGAGGTGTTCGATTTAGTGACCAATATGCTTATCGTGCAGACTAAGGTGACGATGAGCTGGACAACCTCGTCACGTGGGACGACTAGTATGGAGACTAAGGGTAGGCTACACTCAAGGATGCCTGTGGAAGGACCTGATCACGACGCTGCAACTGTAAGGACATACTGCATGTTTTGCTTGCTTTATTCCCGACCTACGAGCCGAAGTATCGCCGATATACGACATGTATTAAATTAAATTCGAGAAGTATGAAACTGCTATTGTACTAAGACATAATATGTGATAGCTATTTTGAGTTTTGAGACTATCACATGTTGTAAAAGATTTCAATTTCGGCACCGCGGAATTGGGTTTGTTTTAGGTAGCCGCTGGAGATACGGTTGGTGGACGGGGCAGGGGTGACGGCGACGAGGAGGCTCACGGTGAGGGCAGTTAGAGAGGTTGTGGGAGGCTAGTCGCGGGCAGGCGGGAAAGATAAGGTGGAGGGGCAGAACTAGATTTAATTTGGACCGTTGGATCACGATGGAAGGGTTATAGAGTTAGGCTTCGTTTGGGAGCACAGGGAGCCCAGCCCAGGGAAGGAGCACCACAAAGGGGATTAAAATGGACCTTTAATTTCCCTGGGCTAGTTTTCCCTTTTCCCGCGGTTTCCCCGACATTATTTGAAAACCAACCCCTGGAAGCTGCTGCAGCAACACAGAAAGCAGCGAGAGATAGTTTTTGAGCTGTGCAAACTGTTCTGTGTCAGATCAAAAGCTCGGAAGCCAAAGTTTTGTACAAAAAAATGCTCAAAAGCTCAAGAAAAATTATTGGAAATTCTGAAAAAATGAAAAAGCATTGTGCAAACCGTTCTGTGTCAGAGAAAAAGCTCGGAAGCCACCATTTTGTACAGAAAATGATCAAAAGCTCAAGAAAAATCAATAGAAATTCTGAAAAAAAATTTAAAAAAATGAAAAAGCAACAAATTATTTCAGTAAAGCTCTAAACATGCAGATATCATTTAGTTTATACATACAACAAACTCAAAATTGTGCCCAACCGAAGCCATCAAGTGTTGGGTAATCGATAATTAATTAGTCTACCTCTGCTCATTCTGTGAGTTCTATACTTCGCAACTGAACAAAATAGCAGCAGTATTACAAAGTGCATGTTTACATAGGCATACATAGCACTAGCTCAAAGAAAGACAGCCATAATTAATAACGAACAAAGACAATTTGTAAATTGCTGAAGTGAATGATGGGTCCAAAAGTGTGGGACACCTGTTCCATCCATCTACTGCAAACACATTTGCAACATTCAAGGTCCATAGATATGCAACAAAGACCATAACCATCATGTTTATTTGAAATATAAACAACATAAGATGCCATATAAAAAATTAAAGGGATTAATCAATTTATCCTTTTTTCACACAACAGGAAAAAAAACATCCACATGCATTGTAGGCCATATAGTATTTCACATCACATTCCAACTAGAACCAGCTTAGGTATTGAATCGGTTTGTTAACAAGAGCCTACTTGTGTGTATGTGCCATGAGCAGACAGTCGGACACACAAAATCTAATCTATTTACCCATTAGACTTTACTTGTATGCTTGTGAGTTGTGACAACAAGAAGCAATCATACAAATATTGCAATGTGCATCTCGAAGAATGTGGAATCAGGCAGTACATCTGCAGCTACAACTACCGGCTCTGCAGCAAATTTGATCATTGCAGTCATGTAGTGCAATATAAAATAACTGAAGAATGTGGTGCCAATACCAGCTAATATAGAAACCACACGACACTCATACGTGAGGTTCTCCCAACAGCAATACACAAATAATTCTATAATCATAAGCAACCGAAATCAGCAGATAGTAGATATCTATAGTCCACAGCCAGATTCAACATATCACATACCAGTAGTTGTTGGCTAGATCCAATTGTCCTAGATGAAAAAATTAGACGTGTACTAGAACCACAGTGATGAATTATCTAGTACATAGGTTGCTGCACATGCTAATGCTAGTACATGATACATGGGAACAGGTTGAGAACAAGATACTCTCTCCTTCCCAAAAAACATGGCAAAAATAATTAAGTAGAATCCATACCAAAGCTTGCCTTCATTGCTGCATTCTACATCAGATCGTTCTAGCAATCACTCTGCAAGTAACACAACTACAAGAATAAACAAGAAATATAGAAACAATGTTTCCAATACATCTACTACAAGTAATAGACCATATAGCAGCAATGAACTTACGCGATTTTCCTCTTTAGCCAAATCAAACGAGCCTTATGATTTTTTGATTTCATAAACATCTCTCTATTTACCTCAGTTTCAAAAACATTCATTCCATATGCCTTGTCTTCATCAGTTAGTCCATCCATTGCATCCAATTCCTCTAGACATTTTTCAACAGAATATTGTTCCTCACGCCTTCTCTTTTCATCTCTGGCATCATAGCTTTGTTTGTCTGGTACTTTTTGAACTCTACATAATCCTCAAAGAGATCCAATATGGCTTTGCCTACGCTTCCTTCGACTAACACCTTCAATGGTATCCTTATGTGCACTCAAAGTCTCTTGCACATCTGAAGCAAATGACCTTGTTCAGAGGAACTTATAGCAGATGGAACAACTGGAGCTGAAGAAGGAGCAAGGGCAGTTGAAGCTGAAGGAGGGGCACGGGCAGCTGGAGGTAAAGGAGGGGCACAGGCAGCTGGGGATAAAGGAGGGGCACGGGCAGCCGGAGCTAAAGGAGGGGCAAGAGAAGAGACTTCTTGTGTTGATATGAAATACACATCACCTATAGCCATATTTCCTATTCATAAAAAAGTTCCATGCAAGTTAGATATTAACTTTCAAGTGGAGTAAGAGCTTAGGTATTTGTTACACCATCAACATGCAGCAAGCACATCAAATCAGATATTAAATTACCTTCTTGCAATGATGCTACGTCGTTGTATAAAGGAAATGTCTCTTCTTGAACTTACTAACTTTTGGGTTAAACTGTTAATTCAAGGAAACAACATAGTTAGTAGTTGTTACACTATCAACATACAACAGCAAAATCTAGTATTATGCACATAGCTAGTATTCCAACATACAGCAGCAAATGCTTAAATTCAATTGACAAAACTGAGTCAAATACCAACCTTAATCGCTTGTTTCCAAATCTCTGGTTGAGCAGTAAGCATGCCTAGCGATTCATTCCAACCTGTACCACTAGTATTCTTTGCATCTCGTAGTATCTTATAACTTCCTTTCAGCTCTTTCTCCTTCTCTTGTATTTGCTACTTTGTGTAATGTGCTTTAGGAAAAGTGGCATTGAACTTCTGAGTGATGCACCTCCAACCCTCTGGTGTCCAACCATTTTGTCCCTTGAACATTGGGATGTTCACATGGTCTTTCAAGATGTCAACAAGTCCTTTCTCATACATGAAGCTCCACGTAGCCCTATTGTTATTATCATTTGATTTCGACATTATCATTTGATTTCGACATCGCTGAAAAAATGACAAAAATGGATGAAGTTCATATTGCAAAAATAAAAAACATAATTGCATAAGGCAGGAAAGGCACACGAAAAATACCAACTAATTGTTGTATGCGACCCACATTTGATGAGCAATTTGATCCCGTAACGAATTTCCATCATTTGATTCAATGTCACTAGTGTAATTGTTGTCCCCTTCTGGAAAGTCAACATAATGAGAAGGATTCATATGATTAGGTTGGTTATCTAACCAGTCTTCTCATCCATTTAAACCTCTAATGACATTGAGAAAAACAGCAGTAGCTGCGGGGATCTTAATCTAAGTCTCGATTGGTAAAATGTCCCCACTTTTAGAATTGGAAACCGTTTTTTCAGCACCCCAAATGCTCTTTCAATATGATTCCGGAGTTGTGCATGCCGATGATTGAACAATTCTTTATAATTTGCATACTTATTTCTCTGAGATGATCCCTGCCTTCGGAACTCACTGAGATGGTACCTAACTCCTTGGTATGGAGCAATGAAAGACGGAGTGTTTGCATATCCACCGTCTGCAAGGTAGAACTTTCCCGTCGGCACATGGAAACCCTTTCTAAGAGCAGACAGAAGAACTCCAGCATTAGATGCAGACCCTTTCCAACCACATGAGATGAAAGTGAAATTTAGATCAAAGTCGCATGCGCTCGTGACATTTTGTGACAAAGTCCCTTTCCTATTTCTAAAGGGAGCTGCCCTATCTTCTGCGATGGTGATAGGGATGTGCGTGCCATCAATTGCGCCAATACAATTCTGCACGTAAAAGAGAAGGCGAGAACCAAGTATTAGGTGTTGAAATCGTGTCAAGACCAAGTATTTAGTACTAACCTGGAAGAAAGGCATATATCGAGGGTCAGATGCAATCTTCACATGAGTTTGGTTTGGATTCGGGAGCTTCAAGAATCCATGACTCAGGGCTAGAACTATATCAAAGACCTCATTTATTTTTCTTTGTATAGTCTCGCCACTATGTTGAAACTCTTTGTTCAGCCTTTCTGTGGTTGCATTATGAGATAGCATAAACATAAACATCCCTAATTGCTCCTCAACTTTAACCCCGCGTATATCACGCAATAAATTCTCCTCCCTAAGCAAATTTGCTACAGCTCTAAACACCTCTGGCTCCATCCTAAACTCTACCTTGCACCAATTTGAAGGTAGGACCGATGCCTAAGAGGGGGGTGAATTAGGAGTTCTAAAAACAAGGCTCACTAAAAACTACAACTACTAAGCAAAACCTATGCAAGTAAATCTAGCTATGTGCACTAAGGTTTTGCTAAGTGTTGCTACTTCTACCGTGGCCAAGTCTTGCAACCTAGTTCCACCTAGAAACTAACCTATCAAGCTAGTCTAGGAAAGTAAGCACACAATTGAAATAATGTAAATGCGGAATCTAAAGAGACGGGATAGAGAATGCAAACTCCCGATGATGATGATGATGGTGCACACGGTGAAGACACGAAGATTTTTTCCTGAGGTTCGGGGAGACTCACAGTCTCTACCCTCTACTCCTCGTTGGTGCTCCACTAAGGGCTTTGCACTCGCGTAGTCCTCAAAGGAATACGGCCTCACCCTTTACAAGGGTGGAGGTTGGCAAAGTGACTTCCTCGGAAGTCAAGCAACCACGGTCAGATCTCCGGATATCCTCGGTACACACCCATCCGAACCTATCTCTCGCGTGGTCCTCCCGTACCACGGCCTCGCCCACGCAAGGGTAGAGGATGGATAGGTCGTTGGGGTCTTCTAAGTCCTTCTTGCAGAGCTACCCCACCGTCTCCGCTATGGGAAGCTTCGGCCAACTAGCCGAGGGCCTTCCTCCCTCTCACAAGATGGTGGCGGCCACTCCACACTTCGGAGGGTCTCGCAAGACTTACAGCCGCACTTGATACAAGGTCGTGCACGCAGGCACGGATACTAGACAAATAAGCCTAAGCCAAGATGCTAACAAGCTCTCGCTATGCCGAGATGTGTCTATTTGCTCATATGGTAGTTGGGCTCACAAATGTGGTTGCTACACTTTAAATGGATATGAAAATCTGTCTCAACACCTGTGCTAGGCTCAGGAAACTCCAACCACTATGGGGAGGCCGGCCAAGGGGGTATATATAAGCCTCACCTCCAAAACTAGCCATGAGAGGCTTTTTCCAGTTTTCTGCGTACCCACCGGACAGTCCGGTGGTGTACCACCTGACTGTACGGTGCGTGTAATTTTGCCCTTTCTTCGAGTCGACCGTTGCTCTGACAATGTGACCGTTGGAGCCACCGGCCGACGGTGAGCCACCGGACTGTCCGATGCGTTGTAGCGCCGAGTCTTCAATTGTGATTGTCCTCGGTTTATATCGTCCGGTGGCACTGTCGGACTGTCCGGTGGTGTGCCACCGGACTGTCCGGCGGTGGGTTTTGCCTCGGATTCGCCTCTGCCTTCTCAGTCTATATCGTCTGGTGGAGCACCGAATTGTCCGGTGGTGAGCCACCGGACTGTCCGGTGCATGGATTTTGCACCGGTTCTTCAGCTCTAGGCTCGGCTCCTTGTAGGCACCGGACTGTCCGGTGCATGCATTTTCTTCTGTTCTTGAGCCACCGGACCGCCAAGTCAGGACCCTCACTTGTAACTTGATGGCGGTTTGGGTCTTCTCTTGTGTCTTTTAGAACCTCCTTTGAGGTATTTGTACCCCAAGTCCACCATTTACATCCTGAAACTTCGACAAAGACACTTGTACACAAATATTAGTCCCATGGCACGTGTTGTCAATTCAACCACCAAAACCACATATGGGAACTAAGCACAAGGCTTAGGGCCCATTTTTCCTTACACAATTCTCATGGCCTTCTAGGATTTCCTCCACCTTCTTTGCACCAGAAAGAGATGAGGTATTGCTCTGCCCTTTTTTCTTCATATAGACATGAAAGAATAGCAGGGACAATGACAAAAAACAGTTCATTGTCCTCTTCCTCCTCCTCAAGCAGAAATTGATTAAGTTCTTCCTCCCAAGAAACCATTATCTAATATATATGTATATATAGGTAACATTGATAGTTAGCAAAAATATATAGATGTAATACAAATGATAATATTCAAGTGTGCCATTTAATCCAAATGATACTTAACAAATATATTCATGCTTCTATTGAAGGGTGCAAGCATATGCAGAACAATCTACATGTAATCCAAATAGGTTCAAGTAGAAATAGGCATGGATGTCAAATTGTCAGTTCATCACTAACTCATACCAATCTGCTGTCTAGCTTGCAATTGAGAGGTTAATTTCTGTTTAGAACTCGCAACAGCAGATTAAATAAACAAGATTAGTGAACCTACTCCTGGGAAGTTTCTCGTAGCTACTACTTGCAAAAAACAACATCAGTGAATCTACTCCTAGAAAGTTTCTTGTAGCTACTACGTGCACATAACTTACCACAAAACTAGAGTTGAATTTATCATGCACATGAAATCAACACACATCCTATAGGAGGAGAGGATGATATGACCTTGAAGGCTTGGAGTGAATCTTGAACATCAACTTGCAGTGAATCTTGAGTTCACAATCTGGGATTGTAGGACGATCTACTTCTGCAAGTTGAAAAATAAGGCAAATAGTTCACTCAAGTCTAAAGAGAGCTCTATCACCGAGTGGTTCTTGGCCAAGATATACGGAACCCTAGGTAATACAAGAGGGGAAGTGCTTACATTGCCGGTGGAGGAAGGACAGGGAGGCGGTAGGCGATGGGATCCCCAGCGTGGAGGACAAGGAGGCGGCGCGGCCAAGCTTGGAGTACAGGGAGGCGGCGTGGCCATGCGTGGACGACGGGGACGTGGCGCGGCCGAGCGTGGACGACAGGGAGGCGGCGCGTACGAGCGTGGGGACGACGGGAAGGCGGCGTGGGCGAGCCTAGAGGACGTCGGCGGCGGCTGACGAGCACAAATTTTGCTCTTTAACCTCTAGCTTAGTTTATTTTTATAAATGATCCTATTCTGAAACTATTTGCGTTTCTGATCCTTTTTGCGGCGTCAAAGTGCATGGCGCCGCAGAAAAACGTTGCGGCACTGCAACATCTGCCACGTAGGATCCGTCGGGGGTGTTGTACAGTGGTCTGACATGTCATTTACGGGGTCAAAAGCTTGCGGCGCCACTGTTCATGGCGCCGCAGCACTGTGCTTCGGCGCCACAGGCCTTTTCTCTTTGAAAAATCATATATTTTTCATACGACGTAGGTTGAGATGATCTTTATATAAAAGTTGTAGCCCTCGACGAGATCTACAACTTTATAGTTTTGAGTTTTCTCATTTGAGATCGTTTAGATACTCTAAAAATTCATTATAAATCAAACTGTATTCTGCGCACGGTTTGTTTTAGTAAAATTATATTTTTTATACATAACATCGGATGAAAATGATCTTTATATGAATATTGTAGCACTCAATAAGATTTACAACTTTGTAATTTTAACTTTTTTCATTTAAAGTCGTTTAGATGCTCTAAAAATTCATTATAAATCGAACTGTATTATGTGTTGTCTCTGTTTTAGAAAAAATACATGTGGTTTAAATACGTGGACATTACCGTATAGTAACAATTACACATTATGCCCTTCTCATTACATTTGATGGCACATATATTATTATAAAAAAATAAAAATATTGTATAGATTTAATTTATTTACAAACATTTTCTAAAAAAATTGGTTAAAATAAAAAATTTTGATTTTTCTTTTTCAAAACTCTTTTGTAAAAGCTACTATCTTATGTTATTACGTCGTTTTATAGTATAATTTGTACTAAAACATGATTTAAATAATCGGAAAAAGTAACGTCTTGTTAATATCTAATGTTTGATGTGTTTTATTTTGTGTTCCAAGGCCAAAGGAATAAAGAAAAGGAAAAAAAGGCTAAATGAGAAGAATCGAACTAATATCCTAAAATGGAAAACGAATATAGCCTCTTGCCGATATTAGTTACGGTGTTTGATTGGGACACATTTTTTTTGTTTAGTACATTTACTGATTGATTTCAATTTATTTCTTTACGAGGGATAGCTAGGAAAAAGTGACGAGCAAAACGGAATAAGCTTGGGCAATGCCTAATTAGTGCATCAATAAATACAAAGTTGCAGCGTTTTATTTTTAAAATCTACAGGAGCACGCCACGCTTTGGAAATCATCGCCGGTTTTTGCAAATCATGTATGACGGGAAGATTACAAATGGATTGTGTTAAGACTCTAGTTTTTCACTAACAATCATTTTTTTCTCTTGCCATATGAAAATCATAAAAATTTTAAAAAAGTTATAATGAATGTCAGTTGTTATTTTTCAGTGAATATCTCAATGATATTGAATCCTCAGAAATATGTTTTACTAAAACAAATTGCTCGCATGATACAGTTAGAAATAGAATAATTTTTTAAAACATCTAAATGGTTTTAAATAAAAAAACTCAAAACTACAAAGTTGTAGATTTAATTAGAATGAAATTATGGAATATCGTTCTGAACTTAATTAACTATTTGTATTTATTAAATTTAATCTGATTTTTTTATCTTCTCATCGTATATGTGCTTATCCTATCCTCAAACCATATATTTATATATGAAGTATATTCGATATATAAATCAATTTTAATAGAAAAGTTTAAACAACTCTTGTCTTATTCACATTAGACAAAATGAGCTTAAAAAAAGTTACGGGGTTACAATTTTTATATAGAAACGTCCTCATACGATGTTACATGTATTTTTTTTCTAAAATAGAGACGGTACATAATACAGTTCGATCTATAGCGAATTTTTAGAGCATCCAAACGACTTCAAATGAAAAAAGCTCAAAATTACAAAGTTGTAGATCTTATTGAGTGCTACGATGTTCATATAAAGACCATTTTCATCCAATGTCATATATAAAAAAAAATAATTTTTATAAAACAGATAGTGCGCAGAATGCAGTTTGATTTATAATGAATTTTTAGAGCATCTAAACGATTACAAATGAAAAAACTCAAAACAACAAAGTCGTAGATCTCGTCGAGTGCTACAACTTTTATATAAAGATTATCTCAATCCGACGTCGTATGAAAAAGATATGATTTTTCAAAGAGTCAAAGCCTGCGGCGCCACACTTCGTGGTGCCGAAGTACAGTGTTGCGGTGCTGCGGCGCCATAAACAGTGGCGCCGCAAGCTTTTGACCCCGTAAATAACGTATCAGACCACTGTACAATACCCCGAAACAATACCCCAACGGATCCTACTTGGCAGATGTTGCGGCGCCACCACCTGTAACGCTGCAACGTTTTACTGCAGCCGCAAATAAGATAAACGCAAATAGCTTCAGAAAAAAATTATTTATGAAAATAAATTAAAGTGAGGATTAAAAGAGCAAAATTTGTGCGCTGACGGTGGAGGCGGCCGCCGAGCCCCTCATCCTCTCGTCACCCTCGCGTCGGCTTCAGGAAGTCCGGCCTAGACCCGAGGAGTTGGGGAGCGGTGGCCCATGGAAAAGGCCGAAGTCGGGTGCGTCTTTCCGTGGGGATGGGCTTGCAAATGGCAAGGCGACTTGGGCCGGGGCGGAGTCCCCGCGGGATGCCTGCCCGGGGAAAAGGCCGGGAAAGGGCCGGAGATCGCGGCTTCCAAACGAGTCCTCAAATGGGTTAAAACACTCTGTGGACCAGTAGACAAATTCCCGTGGTTTCTTGCGTCGCAGCCCTAGATAGAGTCCCGCACACCACTTACCAATCCGCTGCCAATGGGCCAAGACTGCCGCGGCGGCGGGGGGCGCCGCCATGACTCGATCGACCGCATCAGCAGCCTCCCCGACGACCTCCTGCACTGCATCCTCCTCCGACTGAAATCCACTCGCGCCGCGGGGCGCACCAGCGTGCTCTCCCGCCGCTGGCGGCACGTCTGGGCCCACCTTCCCTATCTCCGCCTCGGCACCTGCCTCGACGAGCTGCCGGCGGCGACGCGCCTGGACTCCGTCGACGCCGCCCTCGCCGCCTTCTCCGCGCCGGCACTCAAGCGCCTCGAGGTGGCCTTGTACTGCCATGGCCTCCGAGTCCATGCGCGCCGCGTCGCCTCGTGGCTGCGCTTCGCCTCGCAGCGCCGGGTGCGGGACCTCTCCATCTACGTGCCCCCTCAGACGAAGTTCTTCCTCTCGACGCTTATGCTTACGCGCAAGGCTGAAGAAGCAGAGGAGCTCGAGCTTCCTGCCTGGGATGCAGCGACGACGATCGCGCTCTCGCTCGAACCACGGTGGACGCTCCGGTTCCCGGCGGCCGCCGGCTTGTTCACGGCGCTGACCGACCTGTATATTACCTTGGTCTCCATGGAAGGCGGCGAGCTTGGTGCCTTAGTGTCGGCGCAGTGCCCGCGCCTGAGGAATCTCCACCTTTCCGCCGTCACGCTGCCTGCTGCCTCCTCCGATGTCTGCATACGCTCCGACTCGCTCCATTCCCTGTCATTCCACGTCGACAACGCCCAGCGCCTACAGGTCATCGCCCCGAACCTGGAGGAACTGACCGTATCTGACGCCATGGACGCGCATATCTCTGCCCCGAAGCTCGCAGAGGTAATCTGGGACGGCGACACGGCTTACGACCCTCGCTGCCACAGCTTTCTCGACGCTGGCCGTCGCCTACGGCTGCTACATTTGGGCTCAAAGTGTTTAGTCGCTTCTCTGATGCAGCGATTCGATAAGGTTGATGCGTTGAAACTGACACTCAACCTCTGCGATCTGACGGTACGTTTCTTGGTAGTATTGTTGAACTAAATTTTTCCTCGGAACGAAAAGGAATCGCTTTGCCTGCTTAGTTCTGATCCTGTGGTTGCATTGTGTCGTCTGATCATGCATGGCAGGGAACAGCAGAGGGATTCAAGAGGTTCATGGATCAAACGATCAGGCTTCCCAAATGTGACACATTACGATTGCAAGTCTCATTAGTGAATCACCACCACAACTTCACATCAACCATTCTGCATCTCTTGAGGAGATGCGACAACACAAGGAAGGTTTCGGTAAAGGTCAATTCTGGGTGTGAGGTAACTCCCATGCTTTTGTATGCTTCTAATTTCTAAAGAGATCTCTATAACTAGAGGATACATGCACGTTGCTGCCGATATTTCTTACACTAATTTCTAAATTAGTGATATTTAAATATAGAAATATTGGTGTGATTTTGCAACTTAGGGATAATAAAAATTGGTTAAAAGAGATCTACCATTAAATGATCGATATCATCCGCACGTTGCAGTGTGAAAAAGGTGCAGGTAAAGAGAAATTAAAAGGGAGAAAACGTTGACGCCGGAGAACCGAGAATTAAAATCTAATAGATAAACTTGTTAGTAGGTTCTAATATTCAATGATCTTTAGTGGGTGTGTTCAAGTGATTCAACATGGTACGAGAGAAATAATTAGTAGATTTCATCTTTATAAAAATATATAGATATAACAGATTTGCCCTTTTAGGAGTGTTATCTGGTTTCCTTGAGCTTGAGGTGGCGGCAAGTGTACAGTTCTTTATTTAATATGAAAACTGATCATAACCTGTAGACAACCTTTAATCTAGTATCTTTCCTGACTTAGCCACAAAAGTTAGTACTCTCTCGGTCCCTCCAACCTCAAAATAAGTTGATGTTTCCCCTTCCCCATCAGCTCCTCGAAAACTCACGTACACATTTATACCACTCCAATTCTCAGATCAACAATTAAATTGGTCTTAGGTATGCCAAAGGTCAGCACCACTTATGTGCAATACTAGCAGCTAAACGACAATTTCACATAATGAAAGTGCACCAAGTCTTTTCTCCTCCGTATTAATTTGTCTTTGTGAAAATAATCATACGAAAATCAAGCAAGAAAATGTGAGATGTGGCTAAGCCAACACAGACACGAAAGGCATGGCAAATAGATATAATGGTGCAGTTAAGTTTACCATGCTAACAATGGTGCCAGCAGAGCAACGTGGGATGAGGCCGCTTAGGAGTTAGGGGGGAGGATTAGAATGTGGGCCATTGTATCTATGATTTCTTGACCGAGGAACGTGATTGTTTTTGTGAGAAAAGTCAGTAGCATGATACGCATATAGTTAGAAGTACACATGTTCCGACAGGATTGATCATCACATCTGTATGTTCTCTTCATCACTAATGCATCCTTATTGATTTTCTTAATTCCAGAGCTATCCTTGCCCATCGTCTTGCCTTTGTCGCTTACCAGAGAGTTGCAAGGCTGATGGTATTACTCTTGACTCCCTTGAAGAGGTGAAAATTACTTTCGTTAGAAGTTCCTACCAAGGAATGGAGTTCCTGGAGCAGCTCGCCAGATGCCATGCACCAAGCCTGAAAACGTTAGTCATCAACTGTGAATTGTTCAGAGACGGTCGGAAAACCAAGGAGCTAGAAGAGGTCTGCAGAATGTTTTATCCTGATATTGTTGTCAGATTCAGTGTTATTTAGCACGAGAGGGTTGTGAAAATAAAGTGGAACGGTGTCCATTAGTTTCTGCACGCACTCTTTACTCCTGCCTGTTTGAAACAAGGACAATTGTTTTATTAGGTGCTTTGGGGTTAGTTCAAATTTATCCGACATTCTGTATATGATGATCACGTTGTTCTATTACCATAGCTAGCTACCTGTCCCGAAGGCAGTGGTCAATTGGGTTTTTTTATTCAGTAGGAAAAAAAATTCGGACCTTACCGAAAACACGAATATTCGGAAAATTCAGATCAAATTTAAACAGATTCAAAAATTTTCAAAAAGCTTTTTTTGGACAAATGATGTGCTGATGCTAGAGAAAGTGGGAGAGGTTGAGATGGCGAAACCTGGACTCCATAACGGTGCGAAGCGAGATAGTCGTCTATGGCCGAGGTGCTGCTGCGCCACCGCCAACCAGCCTCAAGAGAGGAGATGGGGAAGAGATTCAGCTTTATGGACATTTTAGAGTTAGAAGTGAATTTGGATGGAGAACAGGGTGCAAAAAATCGCATTGTTGAGTCAATTTGGCATAGATCGGGGTGGGATGTCGAATTCGAACGAATTTTTTTGGCCGAATAGCTTTTTATTTGGGCTCCACCAAAAATAGCGAATATTCGGAAAATTTTCACCCAAAAAAAACCCTGGTGGTCAATGCGACGGAAGGCCAGGGACGAACAAAATTGTGGCTTCTTTACACAAGAAGATTCTGACGGCTTAAGATCATGCGATGATTGTTTGTCTTGGCGGAGCGTTGGCATGCAAGGAGTGGGGTGGCAAGCTCGGTTCTACGCTATGCTCCTATGCTTATCAGTGAAAAATTCCATATTTATGTTTTTAATGTGATAGAAAGAGACACACCATGATTCAAATATATAGCCCTTTACAATAGAGCTTGATTCGGTGCGGTCTAAGGGCATGTACAATGCATTATTGATTGCTTATAGAAGTGTTTAAAGAGAGAAAAATGCTAAGCACGACCTAGAAAACTAATTCCTACAATGCAAAGGAGATGTTTATATATATCCAACCACCTCATTAGCATTCATTAAGCACCAATGCTTAACTAAGCACCTCATACACCTTTTAAACAACTGGTGCTAGAAAATAAACCAGTTTTATTACTAAGCATCTCCTATAAGCACCACATTGTATATGCTTAAAAAAGGCAAAACGAAGACAAAAGCTCTATTATAAATAGTTTGATTCAGTGCGGTCTAAAAGGTAAAATGCAAGACAAAAACTCTATTGCAAATAGCATAGGGTTTTTTTGGATGAAACCCATTTCATCCTACTCATTTAATATAAGAATAAAACTCCCAATGCTGAAAATAGCCCAAGATTTGGCATGTGGAAATAGCTCCGATGGTGGTGCAAAATTAGCGTCCTTTGTTGCAAGCGCCATTGCTCACACGTCCGGTACCTATCTCGTGGTGGTAGCAAAATTAGCAAAAAGCCGCTCCACGCCCGATTAGTTAGGTAGTATTTGGATCAGAGGATAGATTGGAATGGACTACGATGATACCATCCTCGGTAGAAACCAGGGATAACCTCGTCCCTCACTAATGGTGGCTCGCTCCTTCTCCGCGCCGCTCTCCATCCGCTGCTGACGCTGCCCTACAGGCCACCACCATCGGCCTCGTGGCCATCACCGTGACAGCCTAAGACCATCACCACCCTACAGTAGGTAACTACTGTCGCAGCCCAAGGGTGGCCACGCTGCAGCCCAATGTCGTCGGTCGTCGCCCAATGCCGACCTGGCCGGCCTCGCCTAGCTGATGTTTGGCTCGTCGGCCCTGGCTGCGGACAGCCGTTGCGGGCTCAACCGCTCAACCACCTCAGCTAGCCTTGCCCAGCCACCGCCGCAAGGTTCGTTGCCTGGTCGGCCTCGCCCTTGCTGTCGCCATAGGGGTCCATCACCTGGTCGGCCATGCCCCAACCCTCGCCACTAGGGTCATCGCCTCGCCCAGCAGCGGCCACCTCCGGTCCGTCACCTCGGCTGACCACTAGCTTCCTATTTTTTAGGGCTTTCACGATGTATAGCAAAAACAGTCCATAAGCATTATAATATTATTTTTAAGTGGGCTGATACATCGTGGAAGAAGTTCATATAGTAATCCATAGTAAAAGGTATCCATATGCGTATGTGCTGTCCATAAGAAATATAAAATATTATTCTCTTACATATTCTATCATTTTTTTCTCAATATCTCTCTTTCTATTGGATGTAGAAGTATATGTGGACCCTATTACTATGGTCGACCTAACATTTACATATTGTGGTAATTGCAATAGCTAAAGATCATTTACAATATGACCCACCCATATGGACTGCTTGGTCCATATACATACAGTCTATATACATTGGAGAAACCCTTAGTCCCGTTGCTTCATTGGGTGAAGCAGTGGTAGTAGGAAGAAGATCACACCATTTGACTAAGACGTGGGGTCCACTAAACGGTGCTACTAACACTGTAAGAATGACACGTATCACGTCCCTTTTTGATCCTCAAACCCAAAAAGAAAAGATAATGGAATGATTATATCCTGCAAACTAAATACAAACTAAATATAAACATGGAACTATCGCATCTGGCAAAATTAGGATAGAACCATCATATCCCATTTGCTCCTCAAACCAAACACTCTACCTTTACCTTTAGGTATGAGGTATGAATATAACCTACGGAAATTGATCTACTCCTATGTACTATATATTATTGGCTTCAATTACTAGGTACACGGAAGTTAAAAGTGCAATAACTTTTGTCGGTTTCTTCATACTCCCTCGAGGCCCCTAAAGAGTGTCGTTTTAGAAAAGCTAGAAGTCAAATTTTTAAAACTTTGACTATATATAACTTTTATATAATTTAGTTTTAAATGTTGAAAGTCATATGTATAGATTTGTCTTAACAACTACTTTTATAAAAATATAAATTTCATATGATATCTATTTTTATTCTAACAAAAACATTGGTCAAATTTATGTTTGGGAGACCGTGTCGATGTTCAAAACGACACTCTTTTGGGACTTGGAGGGAGCAGATGCTAACCAAAATTAACGAGACTTTGGTCGGCCGAGGAGAAGCCAACAAAAATTAATGGCCGCTGAGCAGTAATTGTAGTTGGGCCTCTGATGATTTTCGTCTAATAACCTCTGACGGCTAAAATCTGATGAAAACATGGTCAAAAATAGATGAAAATACCACTATTTTCTGTCGTTTTTTTTCTAGTTTTGTCGGTTCTTGGCCAGCGAAAATCATGTTTTTTCTGTTGTGTTGGTCGCATAAGTTGTAAACGCTGGTTGCATCGACAATCAAGAGTCCAAGACACGTAGTAACACGCATGCCTTCTTCTGTTCGTGGAAGACTGTACATGCTCCACAGACGTATTATTGCTCTTACTAGCTAGTGTAAGGCGGTTCAAACAACTCTCTTTCGAAAAGCCAATAAACTGAAAACGTAGTATCCTTATTTAAACATGGGAAGACCTT
The DNA here is from genome assembly GCA_022530915.1 of Paspalum notatum. NCBI lineage: Eukaryota > Viridiplantae > Streptophyta > Magnoliopsida > Poales > Poaceae > Paspalum > Paspalum notatum. Next base: position 21,358,515 of record CM039686.1, read on the forward strand.
CATTGTGCTTTTGCCCTGCCATAAGATTAATAATTAGTGGCATATAATGGAGGCACGCCGACCTAGTGGATCAATGTGGACACTGATCTCACCGCATTCTTGGAGTAAGATCGGTTTCATTTTGCCATGTTATACAGGTCATAATCTACATGTAACAAAGGTACGGTGCCCACTTCTTGGCTGTCCTATCATGGTAAAGATCGTTGGGTACATCATCAGCTTAATGCTTAAAACACCTGACAGTAACAACTGAAATCCAGCATATTCCCTTGGGTTATTAGGGGAGTATTCTCTTGATGACAAAGGAACTTCGTCCGTCACCATTACGTGTTGTACTTTATCAGGTGCTACTGCTTCTCCCACCATTGCAACTTTTGGTAATCATTTTTATTGAAATGTACATAATGCACACTGTATATTGTCATATAATAAATCCGGCATGGCAATTTGCATGCATTAAAACATATCCAACATTGTCTCGTGCATCTCGCTGGCCTGGCCCAACTGCTCATTTTTTTAGATAAAGGAAACTTAGTTTCCGGTTTCATCTCTCTAAAGAGAGAATCAAACCGAGATTATTACAAACCAAATGTACCACCAAATTAAGTTGCCCAATACAGAGTTTTAGCAAATCAAAGGGATATCCTAGCCACATATGGCCAGCCAAATGATGCGAACACTTGTAGAACTACCGTCTCCACTTGACGACAACCTTCAACAATAACTTGAGCTCGCTCTTCACTTTGTTACAACTTGGACTTGGCCAATGAACGAAGCCAGTGAGTTCCCTTGAAGAGAACCTGCAAAAATGATTCTGGTCGACTTTTCTCAAAAACAACTTTATTTCAAAATAGCCATAAAGCCCAACAAGCCCCTGCTGCTCCCAACAGAAATAGATTGCTCGGATTATTCCTTCCACGATGAGACCAAGTTCCAAAAAGATCATTAGTCCATAAAGGTGGAGCAATACCTAAGGCTATATGGCTCGTGCGCCACAAGAATTTGGCATAAGAACACTCAAAAAAGAGATGTTGAATTGTCTCAGGTCTGGGACAAAAAACACAAGTGTTGTCCCCCCTCCAATTCCTCCTATTGAGATTGTCTTTAGTTAACAAAACTCCTCTTTTAATGTACCACATGAAGATTTTAATCTTTAGTGGTAACCGCGTGCGCCAGACATCCTGCGACACTCTAGTGTTATTGTTAATGAGATGTTTGTAAATAGATTGCACTGTGAAAGACCCGTTACTATGAAGATTCCACCTAAACATGTCATTCCCTTCTGTTAAACTAACATTCGCCAAATGAAAGACTAAATTATGCCATTCTGTAAGCTTGTTTCCGGTCAAAGCTCTTCTAAAGGAGATATTAAAAGGCGAAAAGCTTAGAACATCTGCTACAGTTACATTTTTTTTCCGAACGATGTTGAACAAAGAGGAATATTGATACTTTAAAGGTTGGTCTCCAAGCCAAGTATCTTCCCAAAAATTAACTTGGGTCCCATTTTTTTAAATAAAAGACCCAAGATTTAGAAATTTGGGATTTAATCTCCATTAAGCCATACCAAAAATGTGAGTCTCCTGGTCGTTTGCACACTTGGCTTAGGGTCTTATTTTTAAGATATTTATTTCAAATAAGTTGTTGCCACATCCCGTCTTCATTACAAAGCCTGAATATCCACTTGGACAGGAGAGATTTATTATGAACGTCGAGATTAAGAATACCTAACCCCCCTTGTTCTTTTGTTTGGCACATGATATCCCATCTAGCGAGGCGATATTTCTTTTTATGTTGATCATCCTGCCAATAAAACCTAGATCTATAGTAATCCATTTTCTTAAGAACTCCACGTGGGACTTCAAAAAAGGATAACATAAACATAGGTAGGCTGGATAGTACTGAATTAATCAAAACAAGCCTTCCCCCGACTGATAAAAGTTTCCCTTTCCAGCCGCTCAACCTTTTTTCAAACCTTTCCAACACTGATTTCCAATCTCTGTTACCCAATTTTCTAAAATGCAAAGGGATGCCTAGGTATCTAAATGGGAAAGAATCTAGTTTGCATCCGAACAGCTTAGAATACTCCTCCTCCTCCTGTTTAGCTTGACCAAAACAGAAGAGCTCACTTTTGTGGAAGTTTATCTTTAAACCTGAAAGTTGTTCAAACACGCACAACAACATCTTCAAGTTTTTGGCTTGCTCTAAATCATGGTTCAGGAAGAGGACCAGCTACCAATCAAGGAAGAGTTGCATCTGGACAGCTTGGCTCGGCCTCATCCGGGCAACCAATCACACCCTTATATATGAGCAAACCTCACTAGCATCCATTGATAGTCTCTTCCTTCATACAAGCTATCCATGTAAGCGAGTCACATCAAACACTTAGGCCTGTTTGGTAACAAAGTTTTCAAATATTATAGTTTTACAATACTATGATTTGTTGTTGTAGATGACATAAATGCTATGGTTTTACTATACTCTAGTAAAACTACAGTATTTTTGAAAACCACGTTTTGTTTGTTTACAAAGTATCACATTCGCTCCCCCGCCGCTCTATCTCTCCACGCAACGAGCGCCCCCCCTCGGCGCTAGCGACGGGCCACAGGATCACCGTCCCCTGATGCAGCGGTAGCGGAATGGAGCGGAGGAGGTAGCGTGGCGGCCATTGGCACGGCAGACGCCGTGATAACAGGCGGCGGCATGGGAGGCCTGGAGCGGCGCCCCGTGTGGCCTGCTCCTCCCCCCCTCCCTCCACCGTCTCTTGTTGTTGCCGGCGCTCTTGGTCCACCGTGCCATCGAGCCCCCCGGCTCAGGCGGTGCTGGTTGAGCAGCGGGAGGCCGGTGGCCGGCATTGGATGGGGTGGCGCTCGATTGGGCGCCGCAGCATGGGCGTCACTAGAAGAGGCGGTGTGCTGAAGAAGTGGAGCGTGGAAGGCTGGGCTGGCAGAGGGAGCAAGCGGCGGGAAAGGCTTGCCGACGAAGGGAGCGGGGCGGGGCGGGGAAAAGGGCACGGGAGCCGGAGGGCTATAGACGCGCTCATAGACGAAAACTCTAGTGCAGAGTGCAATATCCAAAACTCCAAAAATACCATAGTTTTAACTAAACCATGGCGTTTGAAACTATGTTCTGTAGATGCCAGCGAAACACCTCTTTGCTTGAAATACCATGGTATTACAACATACTATGGTATTAACAAAAAACTCCAACAGTACTTGGTTATCAAACACACCCTTACATGCATTTATATATCCTCATTAATTAGTATCTAGATAACCCACTAAGGTGTATTATAAATGAGTCTATCACTTCAGTTCTAATGCATTTAATAAATAATTTTTAGACCAAGTCTAGCAGATTGTCTATATAGCCGTCTATTTTACGAAAATGACACTGTAAATACAATGAAGTTTGAATATTGGTAATGGGATAGACGATCTATTGCGCTCAACCTTACGATCTCTAGATCCCCAGCAACGCGGGATGCATCCTCTATTATCTCAACACTTAGGCTAAAACCAATGGATACCCCATATTCCTCCCCCAAAATCAAATGCTACACTGTTACATCACTGTTCTGCACAGAGAGAGAGGTAGTTGGAATAGTGATGGGGATGGAGGGATGGGGGAGCTGCTATTAGATTCAGCCTTAGGGTAACTGAACCTATCTTTGTTGGTTTGAGAAAACCCAATCAAATAATTAAGTTTAAGTCCTTTTTTACTTAAATTTTGGGCTCATGTCTACATTGTTATCTATATTTTGTGCTAAGTTTTCCAGTACACCTATTTCATGAACTTTGAATCTTGTTGGCATTATTCTGGTAACTGTGCCTCACCCATAAGTGGCCATAATAAAATAAAATCAATGTTCAACCTTGGACTTCTGCAAAATATAACTCTCATAAATTGGATATTGATAACTGTCTCATCAATTATCCTGCTTAGTTCTTCTGTTGCAAGCATCAACGTGCATTAGTTCCTTTTTCAAATAAACAAAAACCGCGAGGTCAACATCAATATAAAAGCGCACCTACATAGCAGTCACATATGCGACAATGGACATTGACATCAGGTATTAGGTATTATGAACTTTATTTACAGACATAAAATATACTGTGTGCCTGCTAACCTGCCCAGTGATAGCAAGTTCCTATCTGATGTCATACGTGAAAGTGTAGACATTTTATCTATTTGTTGTCACATTTTACCGAACTAGGAACCAGATGTTCTTACCATACATCCTTACGTCACGGGTTCATCATTGAGTAATTTAACTTCCCCCTATTCGACCATTCTGTCCATTCATACATCTTTATGTCATGCGTCTGATGACCGAGAAGGCGACCTAGAGGGAGGTGAATAGGTCGATACCTAAAACTTCCAACCCAAAAACCCCTCTCTTCTCAAACGTGCAAAGTCATGTGGCAAAAGCAATGCTACTAACCCTAGGACACATAGAGAAAAGCACCGCAGAAGCACTAGCTCATACGCCGATCGAAAAACGACGTAAAAGGGCACTTGATGGTTCGATGGTGAACCGTCCGACAAGCTAGACAGAGGGTGTACTTGGGCAACCTGGCTACTGTCAGATTGTCCAATGGTCACCCGTCAGATGGTCCGATGGTGGCAAAAGTGTGATTGTGGTCGGGCCTCGGTTTCTTCGCTGCTCACTGCAACACATCGGAACTTGTCCGATGGTTAACCGTCATACGGTCGGATAGTATCAAAAGCAGCCTAAGCATAGGAAATCAGCCCGCGAATCCACCAAGATATCTAAACCAAATCTTACACTAATGCTCTCCAAACCTCACCAAACTTTGCATGAAACTTGTCTAGGCCATGGAGAAACTGTTTCCAAGATATCGCAACCAAAAGCTCAGGAATGCCCCATGGATTTGACTATTCAAGAGGTGAAGAACAAGGGCAGGAACGAAAGACTCGGGGCTGCTCGTGGATCCAATGATTTGGCACACCAAAACTATAATCCCTCCATATCCTAGTAGTCCAAAACACCCCCAAGAGAAAGATCTCAAACTTGGTCAAGCACAAACACACCAAAAGACCAAAGATTCATGATCAAAAGCCAATGAAGAGAGGGGGAAGCAAGCACACACAAGGAACTGCACACAATCCATCTATTAATGCCTCAACAAATTAAAGAGGTCTCAAGATTCAGATTACAATATGGGATCTCGATCTCCAAGCAGCCATCCTTTCTTACCCACTAACTATGGGTACTAGATCTCTCTAATCTCACTTTTCTTGAATCTCTTGCTTTGATTTCTAAAACCTAGGGTTAGAGAGCCCTAAGCACAAGTCTAAACCAGCCAAGAGAGAGACCTAAGTGGTTGCCCTCTCCTTAATTATGCTATGACTCATTTCTAGGTTGTTTTGCAAACAACCCCCTGTATTATAGATGCAAATACACTAAAATGCTTGTAGAGGCCTGAAAAGACGCCATGAAACTCGTATGGATGAACACGATGGAGTCCTTAACTTTCTTTGCCTCGAAGCAATCTCCCGATGTCGTCCACGTGTCTAGTAGTCCGTCCCTTGGGGATAACTCTGGCTTTTGTGATACCTGGAACCAGCCCCTGGTTTTGACAGTGAAACCAGGAAACTATATTGGGCCCCGATTTTGACACTCAAACTGGGAAACAATTGTGGGCTTCTCATCTAGAGTGATTTAATGGTTCACGACACCATCCCTAGCCCAAGGTCACACTTATTATGGGCTGGGTCTATCTTGGACCGCAACTCAAGCCACCTACCAGTCCACTCAGCAGGAATTTTATTATGCCAAGTCCACTGTGGTGCCACCTCTCAGTCTACTTGAGAGGGCTTTTACCCGCTAGTCCCTTAGCAGGTCTTTGGGGTTGGCAAGTGCTCATCATAGCTAGGATGAACGGCCAGACTCGATACACTACTTGAGTCCCTCAGGTCGCTTTCGGATGTAGGTCTCTCCCTGGCGCATTGTGGTGTTGTGAAGGAGTATTTTCCCTCGGGGATGCTGGACTTCAGGCCCATGGTCGATGAGGTTGCAGCTTAGAAGTCTCCTCTCTTTTATTCTCATCACTTATCGTTGTAATGGCTTCTGATAATATCTTCGTTAGGAATGTGTACTTCTGATAATGTCCTCGTTTGGAATGTGCGTAGTATAAACCACAAGTCGTGTCATAGTGTAGTGAGAGAGAGAATATTGCTTCAATTTTGAGTGTGTTTCTATGCTTTGCTTGCAAGAGACTAAGTTGGATGTTGTGGGTGACCATCCTGTAATGGATATGCTTGGAGCTAATTTTGGTCATTTTCCCTCCCTATTGTTGGTACCTATGGCAGTATTATCATCGCTTGGCGCAAATCTATATGGTCGGTCACTACTCCAGTTCTACAAGAGTTCTCAATTTCAGCTAAGGTCGCCCTGGTGGATTATCTAAATGCTTGTTTGTGGTTCACAGACATTTATGGTCCGCAAGGTGATGATGACAAGACTTGGTTCATGCAGGAGCTTCAAGACAATAGGGTAGTCCAGATTGGCCCCTGGATGATGGGATGGGATTTCAATCTCATCTCCTCTGCGGAGTATATAATTAAGAATAATTAGCGCCTCCACCGACGGATGATGGGTTGCTTCTGACAAGGTTTAGTGACATTGCAACCAAGGAGATTCAATTACATGGTTGCTTATAGACACTTGGAGTAATGAGAGGCGTCATCCCACTCTCAAAAGGATCGATAGGATCTTTATTTGTTTCTATGGATCAGAAGGACCTCTTTCCTAACTGCTTTCTCCACTCTTTGTCAACCATTTCCTCGGATCATGCTTCTTCAAACAGATTGGCTTCGGTTTCCAAGGAAAAGGTTTCACTTTGAGTCCATACAGCACAAGTTCCCATGTTTTCTAGATGTGGTCACAAAGGCTTCGGTGGAGACTTCTTGTGGATTATGGACCAAAAGCTTCATACCACTGCGAGAGTTCTCAAGGCGAGGAGTGCAAAGTTTGTGGGTAGCATTCGCACGTAGATTGAGGTTGCTATGAAGCTTACCCACTAGCTTAAAATGCAACAGGATCATAGATTACTCTCTGACGCAGATTGTGACCTCTGCCCCTTCCTCAAGCATAAGCTTTTGGGCCTTACGTCACGAGATAGAAGCATTGCTAGGCAATGTACCTCATTCTCCTAGTTGTTCGAGGCAGATCTTGGCACATGTTTGTTTTATCTTCATTCCTCCCATAGAAGACATAAAAATATATTACCAAAATTGTGGTAGATGGGGTGACGGTGTTGGCGGAGAATGGTAAGGCAGAGTTGGCATTTAACTTCTTCGATGAGACCTTGCCTTTGGGCACACTAGATCATGTGCCCTAAACTTTGCTAGCCCTAAACTTCGGTTGCTATCCCTTCAATTGGAACATTTGGTCTTCCCCATCACAAAATAAGAGATTTGGTCGTTATTCGAGAGCTCCCTCCAAATAAATCTCTAGATCAAAATAGATTCTCAAGTTGTGTGGCCTATTATTAAGCATGATGTTTGGAGGGGCTTTGATGCTCTTTCCTCACTTGACACCCATAGCCTCCATCAACATGAGTCCCTGCCTTTTATTTTTGCCAAAGAAAGATAATCCAACCGACCTTGGGGTTTATAGACCAATTAGTCTGATTCATAGCTTTGGCAAATTTTCTCAAAGGTCCTTGCTAATTGCCTTGCCCCGTAGCTTAGGACGCTGGTTTGCCCTTAGCAAAACACATTTCTTAATAATCGCTTTATTCAGAATAATTTTTTCTATGTGCAAGGGTCCATCAGGGAGCTGCATGCAAAGCTAGTACTGTGTCTCCTCTTGAACCTCGATATTATTAATGCCTTTGACTAGGTCTCTGGTATATTTCTCCTAGACCTTATTTGGCACCTTGGCTTCCCGCTTTCGTGGCACAAATGGATCAATGCACTACTTTCAAATGTAAGCTCCAAAGTTTGCATGAACAGATCTCCTGGTCATCGGATTTATCATGCTTGGTGGCTTCAGTAGGGGGACCCACTCTCACCTATGTTGTTTGTTTTAGTAATGGATAGTCTCGATGCCTTGTTCAAGCTAGCAAATAAGAAGGGCTTTCTTTCCTCACTCATTTGATGAGGGGTCAATCACTACATTTCTATGTATGCTGATGATGTGATGGTCCTTCTCTCCCTACCTCGACAAGACCTCACTATGTTTCAGGAAAAGCCTTGATATATTTGCAAGTGCCACAGGCTTGGTAACTAATATATCCAAGAGCCAACTCTTCGCCTTTTGGTGCTTGGATGATGAGATTCATCTTTCTAAGGAAATCTTCCCATGCTCGGTTGATAATTTCCCTTGCAAGTATTTGAGAGTCCTTTTATCCATTTATAAGGTCTCCAAGGCTAACTTGCAACCCTTGGTTGATAAGGTTGCACCCACATTCCTAGATGGAAAGTTCAAGTACTTTGTTTGGGGAGAAGGCTCAACCACATACATACTACTCTTTTGGCAATACCAATTTACTTACAATTTCACTCGACCTATCCCCTTGGGCTATGGACATGATTGATCACCTTTGAAGGGCTTTCCTATGGATAGGGATGTAGGCGGTCTCAGGTGGAAAATGTGTAGTGCCTTGGATTCACGTGTGTCGGCCCAAAGAGCTAGGGTGTCTTTATCACTTAAACTTAATCTCATGGCCTAGTCACTTCAGATGTGTTGGCTCTGGCTGGCTCATGTAGACATGTCATGGACTTGGGCTTCCTTCTCAATGCATATTCCGTATAAGGTAAAAACAATGTTTGATATCTCATGCCTTATCCACATCAACAATGGGAAGTTGATGTGACCTTATGGCTAGATAGGTGATTGGATAAAGCTGCTCTCAATGAGTTGATCCCCTAGGTTGTGGACACTATCATAGCTAGAGTATGTGGAGGTCGGACGGTCACGCATGCTCAAGCTAAGGGTAGTTTGGTACTTGACATCAAGGGAGAGTTGCTTTTAGCTGGCCATATTTAGGATCGATATTACCGGCTAGAGGGGGGTGAATAGACGGTAACAACTAAAAACAAAGACACTAGGCAAATTTAATTAGAACCACAAGAAAATTAAATCTTCTAGCCTATGTTAAGCTAAGTGGGTTTGCAACCTAGGGTGACAATAGCAATTCAATCTTTAGTAACGTAAAGCAAAAAGAAATACTTGAATGTAAATGAGTAAGAGAAAGTTCACAACACAAGGCACAAGATTTATCCCGTGGTCTCGGTGACTTGCCGGTCACCCCTAATCCACGTTGAGGTGGATTCAATGAAATCCTACCGCTCCCAACCAAAAATCCACTTGGCATATGAGATGGCTCGGGCCAAAGAACCTCTCCAAACCTCGATATCCACTAGAGTTGCTTTTCACAGCTCCGGGGAGGCAAGCACAACGCCTCTCACAATCTTCACCGTGGCTCCTCCACAATCTCGCTTGGAGAGCTCCACGGCAGCCACAACCAAGCAGTCTAGGAGGCGGCAACCTCCAAGAGTAACAAGCCAAAGACCTTGCTTGATGATCTTCCTAGTGCCCCAAAGATCAAACACTTCATGCAATGCACTAGGTGCCTCCCAATCTCACTAGAATGTAATCCCAAGCAATATGAGTGAGAGAGAGGAGGGAGAAGGCTCAAGAATGTTCAACAAGTGATCCAAATGCCCAAGAGAGTCCCCCCACAGACGGGGACCAAGTATATATAGAGCCCACTCCAAAAACTAGCCGTTACAGAGCCTTTCGCGTGAAAACAGAGTTCTCACGGACTGTCCGCAGTACAAACCTCAGACAGTCCGCCACTCAACCCAATGTCTATATTTTAAAAAGATGCTAGTTAGAGCTGACTGAAAAACAACTGCGGACAGTCTGCCTTACAAGGCCCGGACAGTCCGCAGTACAAGTTGATGCAATGCACAGAAATCAAGATCGGTTCTGTGTCAAATTTTCGCGATAACTACGGACTGTCCGCGTCTAGGCCTCGGACGGTCCGCAGTACAAAGATTAGGAGCACTACAAAACCACAGCCATTTTTGGCAAGCTCCAAAACAAATAACAGCGGACTGTCCGCCACACAGACACGGACTGTCTGCAATATAAATTTCAGCCCAGCCAACACTCAATAAAACGGCCATAACTTTTAGCTCCGATGTCCAAATTAGGTGATCTTGGACTCTATGGAAAGCTTACTTAGAGGGCTACACAACTCAGCACAAGTGCAGTTAGCCCTCATGCAGTGTCATCAACTATATAATCAATGAGGCACTAGAGAAACACCAAGTAAAGACAATTGACCCCTCTTGATAGTACGGCTATCTAGCCTACTTAACCCAGTCAATTTCCATCCTCTAAGCACCATTTGACCGATAAAACTCAAAACCTATTTTTATACCTTTGCCTTGAGCTATCCATCCATGAAGCAATCACCATGCTTAATGTATACCAATCAAGCTCATTTATCCGTGGACTCAATTCCCTTCAATATACACAATGGAAACATTAGTCCACACAACGTTGTCACAATTATCAAAACACCAAATAGGGCCCAGATCCCTTCACATATTGAGTTTATTTGGCTTCGGGAATGACTCAGGCCCTTCCACCTTAGTCTTGATATCCTAGACACTTTCAATTGGATATGGACGACAGATACTCTTTCTCCTCATCTTCGGCCTTTAGAGCATTCTTCTTGGGATAATCTTCTATCCTTGTGGACCCTAATCTATGGAAGACGATGGCTCCTAATAAGTGTTGTTTCTTTTTATGTATATCACTTCTTGGTCGCTGCTGGACCTTTGGCCAACTTTATAGGCATGGTCTACGAGAAGATGTCACTTGTGCCCTCTGCGCTCAAAAGCAGGAGACTATCGATAACCTTTTTCTTGGGTGTGTTCATAGTAGGGAGACTTGGTTTAGATTTCTTCACTGTTGTGGTCTACAACATGTGGCACCATGTTCCCCCAATGAGTCTTTTGTTGTCTAGTGGGTGAAGGTCAAGAAGCGTGTCATTAATTTAGCCTCTCAGGAAGCAATATGACACACTGGTCATCTCCTGGAGCTTGTACAAGGAGAGGAACAATAGGATCTTCCTAGATCTATCCCCTTTTGGACAGGAGGTTATTGTAGCATGCTCTTATTTTAAAAGATTTCTAGTCGCTCCTCTTTTTCCTTCTTCTCCTCTTTTTTGGCTGCTCCTTTTGGTGACCTTGACGTGTGTAAGCATTGTTCCATTGGTTACTCTCTTCTTCTTAATAAAAACATGCTCTGCACATTCTAAAAATATGATAGTAGTACTATGTAAGATATTTTAAACAGTGGGCACAAGTTATGATAAGATTTTTTTTAATTGACAGAGAATACATCTAGTCTTAGGAGGGGATATGAAATCAATACTGCAAATGATTTGTTTTTTCCACATATAGTATATTTTCGATATTGACGATCTTAATTAAGTGGAAGTAATACAATATTCGTAAACATATCTACTCCCGTCTCATACAATAGCTATGTTTCCTTTCTTAGACATACAAGAGTGGTAAAGTCTTGTATGCTCCTCATTAAATCTGTCCATGCATGGCTGCATGCACGACTAATGTAATCGAACTATGACACCAAATGCTTACCTTGCTAAATTTTTTTGTAAAACATGGAAAGGATGTTTTCATCTATTACTTGATGCATTATCTACAAAATCTATTAATTGATGTATTTAATCAAGCTTGGGAACTTAAATGTAACTACTCTTATATATATTATTGGACAAGTTTTTATTACTAAATGGAGGTGTATTCTAGGACACATGGAGTAGTCACTCTATGCTTTCAAATTAGAATGTAGTTCTGTCTAATGAGGTTAGGATGAAGCTAATGAAATAGTGTACATATGAGTATGATAACAAGTTGCACAATTTTGATTAAAAAATATTGGTGCACTCATCAAGGCCAACTATATAGTAACTAGCAGTTGCATGTTCTACTAATCTAGTGTTGCATAAGATGCAATAAAATCAAATGATTTTTGTTTTGTGTTAATTTGAAGGACTAGAAAGGTGGCCAAGAGAGGTGAATAGCCCTAACCAAAGTTTGATTAAAAAAACACTCTCTTCGTGTTAGGTCTCGGGCACTGGAAGCCACACAGTAAAAACTCAGCAAAACACCCATAAGAAAGACCTTGCTCAAGACGCCAAGGAAATGGTACAAAAACGAGTCAAAGTAGAGCAAACAACACACAATTGCACACACTGGCGATCTGGTGTACTACACCAGATGGCCCGACGATGCACTGGATGTTATAACATTAATGGCAGACAACACGCACTGGACGATTCATTGTCCACACCGCACGATCTGATGTGGCCTCCGTTCGAAGAGCGGCAAGGCCTAGTAATCTATGCCCACAACAATACACATTGGATGGTATGCCATTCACACCTAACAGTCTGGTATGAGCAGGTCTTTCAGGCTGAGTTAGGGACAAAGAAAAATATCAACAAATCCACCTAAACTTGCCCAAATCTTGATCGAATGAGCTCCAAACTTCACAAAATTTTGTGTGGGCCTGCTCTAAGACATGGAGAATTATTCAAGCAAGATCAATGATTATCAATGACTTCTACTACCCAAGAAGTGAAGCATGTTTACAAGAACAAGGTCACGAGTCTGCTTGTGGATCCAATGGATTTAGCATATCAAAATCTCAAATGCACCACGTCAAGGTAAGCCAAAAAATACAGCAAGAGAATGATCCAACTCCCAGCAATAAGAAACACCCAGAAGCCAAGTGCTCTCCAAAGCAAGAGGAGGAGAAGAACTATAGCACACAGGGACACACAGGGCTGCTGCAAGATCCATATATATATATATATTCCATTGTTCAAATGGTCTCAATCTCAAGTTTTACAAATCAACCTTAGCCTCAAGAAACCACCCTCTCCTACCCTATAACTATAGAGCTCATATCTACATCTGAGGGCTCTTTCTCTCTTCAAGTACTTGCTAGAGGCTAAACCTAAAGAGATGAGCAAACCTTGGGTTAGGCCCAAGGGTCTTATTTATAGCACAAGACTCAACCCTAGACATAAAGGCTATTTTAAACATAAACCCCTTTATTATATTATTTTAACACTATAAAGCTGAAGGGCTACAAAGAAACCACCTAAAATCTCAGTTGGACGAACACAGGGGCTCGATGCAATATTCAATATGTGTCTAATAGTCCAACACTTTGGGGGTTACTTCTGTTTTGATGATGGTACGATGCACACCCCTTGGTCCTTGGATTTGACGTTCGAACTAGGATATGATATGGGCCCCAATTTTGACGATGGAACTAGGAAACAATCGTGGGCTTCCTCCAAGGTAGTGGTTTTAAGGACCACAAAGCCTTGTCTGACCGTAAGTCCACTATGATGCTGGGCTTTCGACCCAGATACACTCAGAGCGACCTACCAGTCCACTCGATATGGCTTTGACACACCAAATCCACTCTTGTGCCACCTCTCAGTCCACTCAAGAGGGTGTCAGTGCATTTAGGCCTCATTTTTTAATTTTGGTGACATATGAAAAAACAATTAACTGATCTAACATTTTCACTAAGTGTATTGCAGGAAGTGATATGATAAAATTTGTGTAATGCACATTCATGTATTATCAAGACTTACACAAGGTTGAGAAGAAATGGTTATTAATCTTTCAGGATTTCATATGGTTAGTAAGTGGTGGAAATGGCTTGGAAGAAGATCTTGTGCTATTTTCTCTCATATCAATCAAGTTACATTCAAGTGCACAAGTAAAGAAGGGATCAATTTTTGGAGTGTGGTTGCCTCATTTTCCGTAAAGCCATGCACCAAATACTCCATTTCTACACTTTTCTCTTGTCTATCAACTCTAAGTATCAAAGTTAGTATCTACCCTTAGTACCTCTGTCTTGGTAGTCGTTTTCTCTATGTAAATACAACTGAGATGCTCCATGTGTAGCTAAAAGCTCTAGGTCTATGCAGAAACTGAGTGTAATGGTGTTGTTCTTGAGGGGTAGTATATATAATCATTTTCTACCTCTAGAAACCACTCTTGCTCATTACAAATAAAACCCTCGACCAATATCTCAAATGAAAATTCATTTCCCTACTTCCCTCTTTTTCTTGCTCTAGTGGATCTTGGGGTTGAGGAAGAGGTTGAAGATTCCAAGCCTATGATTATAGTTCAATCTATTGATTTTGAAAGGAATACACAAACCTACACATGCTAGTAACAACAATGATTAACTCATGTGAACTATTTAACTAAGACAAAGCTAAATGAGTGATTGCAAAAGACTAATGTATGAAACTATTTGCTTAAAGTAAAAAAGAAGGGGCAATGAAACAATCAAACTTTTTCTTGTGGTACTGACGGCTTGGCACCCAACCCTAGCCCATGTTGTGGAACACACTAAAGCGTATTGCCACCTTCTAAGTCATTAGGCAAGATAAGGAGTCTTCCATTCACCATCCCGGCAAGGTGGAGCTCGAGCTTCCACAATTGTTTTACAAGATCCCGATTAGCAAGTTCACCTAGGTGTTGCCATTAGCTAAGAAGCATTCACTTGATAAACAACCAAATCACCAAGAAAGGATGGACATAGATTTTGCTCTAGATCAAATCCTTAGCGTGTAGAATGGTGTCTTGAGCGTTAAGAGTCACATAATTCATTACGGAGTGGCTTTTATAGGCAACCAAGAAAGTAGAGCTATTGAGAAAAATTTACCAAAATGTAGTGTTCATTGGCTGATTGTCTGTTGACCTGATGACTCACAAACTTCATGTTTAATTTGAAATACTAGCCGCTACTATGATGCCATCAAGAACTTACCATATATTGACCTAATCTAGTTGATCCTATGAGTAGAAAAATCCTCCCATGTGCTTGAAAATAGATATGTGTAACTTCATTGATGAATCCACATATGTTGGTCGTCAGTTGATCTAATGGGTGGAACCTTTTATAGTCAATCTTCTATATTCAGAGCAATTGATCGATCAGTGTATTTCATAGAGCTTTTGTTGATCCAATGGGCATAGTTTCAGCCTGACTTAGAGTGGAGCCAATGTAGATGAGATTGACTGATACATAGTATCATCTGATTATCTGATGAGTGGTAAAAATCCCCATAATGTCCAACTGTTTGAGTTCTTTATTCTTTCTTGGCTATTTGAGCTTTATTTGCTTGATTCTTGTGATTTTGATTAGAGTTTGACTTGTGTGCATCCAATTTGGCAAAACGCTCATGGTCAATCTACTAGCACTTAATCCCTCTAAATTGTGTAGAGTCTCTATACAATATACTAGAAAACCCTATTTAATAAGGTATTCCTCGTTATGACATATGGACTAGAATAAAGGTCCTTAATCTTGAAGTTGACTCTAGAAATCCAAGAAAAGTGCAAGTGAAAAGCCCCACTTCCTTAAGGGGACTAAAATGTGCTTTATTACCATCATAGGAGTCTTGTAATCACATTCTTACATCGGATGATTTCAAAACCGCCATGACGGGCTTAACAACAAGAGAGGGCGTGCAACACGCAGCCCAAAACAAATGAAGTGGAAAACTAAAATGAAGGCATATCTTCCACAGGACACGGTTGAGAAGCAGGCCGTAACCCTCACTCGATCACGATTACGATGATCTCCTCTGCTTCTTCACTGTAAACCAACAACAAAACAAGGGTGAGTACATACATACTCTGCAAGCCCACCTTCTTCCATTCAGTAATTTGGGTTTACCTATCATTACATGAAGGGTATATCTAGAGCTTTGGAGTATTTTGCAAAAAAAAAACATTTTGTATGCAGGGTTTGAATAATCCAAGTTTTAATATAGAAAAACATTTTTATCAAAAAGGGTGCCAATGGGCTTGCCGGCCCATCATAGCTTAAACCATTTTGTCAAAGTTTTATTTATGAAACACTAGTCGTGAAACCAATCTGTAACTTACCTAGACAAGGGTCACTGACTATTCTGGATAGATTTATACTCTGGCTAGAGGCGCACTACCCACGTGAATTGGCACCGATACTCCCCGTCAAGAGAACCAACACTGCACAAAGTTTTCCTCTAAACGTTCCCCTTTAGCTTGACCAGCCATATGGAACCCGAGGCAGCCTAGTTGCCTCATGCCCGCAGTCATTTCTGCAACACTCTCCCCACCCCCGGCATTCCATAGCATCCCAGCACTCCTAGTCGGTTGTCTAATATAGGGCGGTTTCATATGCGGCTTCGGACTAGGTGTTGCCCATACAACATCACGTGGTCGCCAAGAAAATTAGGCAAGATGAAACACAAACTCAGTCCTTACAAACTGGGCATGACTCTCCATCTTTTTCTTACTCGTCTCCTCGAGTATTCCACATCTCTAGCATTCTCCACAAAGGTCGGTCCTTGGGAGGCCGCGGCACGTCACTCCTGCCCTAGATGGTTTTGGCTTAACGGATCACCGAGTGGTGCTATGTCGGGGTTTCTCCCCAAGTTTTTGCAAAATATTTTTACCCACATCCATCCCTTCATTTCAACACATCGTCACGATCAAGTACAGACATGTAGTGAGTGATCACACCTAAGCGCACTACTTCTATAAAGGCTTGAGTGGCTATCCAGCCAAGTTTCCTTAGCAAGCAAAACATGCAAGATTTATTTGTGTAATAAGGCAATGGGTAGTGCTGATAAAGATTGGGAGATTTAAGCATCAAGTGGGGATTCCAGTGGACTTGCCGATCACTCTGTTGAGGTGGTTGAACCGGCGGCGGTTACGGTTGAACGCAAGCTTCGGTCGTTGTGTAGCGATCCTCAAGCGATGTACCGAACAATCTCTTTGGCGTAACCTCGCGCACAAACATGGAACAACATGCAAACCGAGGTATATCATGAGCCCAACTAGTTCAAAGCTAGAGTTTGAATTTCAGGAGGAAGAATTGCCGGAATCACACTCCAAATGGAAGAGGTGGCGATTTGTTGAGATTCTTACTAGCGGTATTATTGCAAGTGCTTGGGGTTGTGTGGCGAGCCTTCGGGCAAGCTGGCGGTCTCGGTAACTGTAGTTACGGAGGCGCCATGCTAGGGAAAAGGCCTGGCAAGGCGGGGGCGATAAAACAGAAGGCGTGGCGATCTCATGATGGAGTGAGTGGTTTCTAGTAAAACAAGGTGGTATAAATGGATAAGATTTGATGTAGGTGGGTAGAGCGTGATTTTAGATGAATTTAGAAACTAAAATCACCGAAATCGGGGTTGAAACGGAGAAGGTATGAAGTATTTAGTGGGATGGAGCAGATTTAGACTTTTTGGGTAGTTCAGGGGGTAGAATCAGACTTTTCTAATGAATTTCGCCCATTGGAGATGGATCTTGGGTCTGGTCTTTGATTCGGCCCAGCTCAGACTTTTCGCCTGCGCGGCGCGCGCGGCCTGGACTGGCACCGCAGTGGCCCGCGAGCGCGAGGCACGGCCCGCATGGGCGAGCTGGCCCGGCTCGGGTGCCGATGGCGTGGCTTACGCTGTTGGCGTGGGGTGATAGGAGGGGTAGACAACGTTACTGGCGGCGGACGGTGGTTTGGGGAGAACCAGGCCAAGCAGGTTCGAGGCCGGTTCACAGGAGCTCACCGGCGGTTCTCGTCGCCGGCGATGATTCCAGGGATGAGGCCACCGGGGCAAGCAGGAGGGCAGGAAGGCAAACCCAGCAGTAGTGATGGAGAGAGGAGTGGTTGTCCGGAAGTGGGGTCTCCGCGGGCACCGCGGGAGCGTGCACTGTCGGCGAGATGGGCTCACGCGGTGGCTAAGCCGTGAAGGAGGGAGAGGTGGCGCTGGGGTGTCGTGGTGGTAGAGGACGACGGGATGGCGCTTTGGTTCGCTGGAATTGGAGGGAGAGATGAGGAGGGGGCAGATTTTGGCGGCGGCTTGGCACGGTGGCGGTGACAAAGGCACACCGCGGTGGAGCGCGGCATCACCGGGCCTTCTACGTTGGAGAGTTTCCCTAGTGTGCCGGCACGGGAGGGAGGAGGCATGGGTGGAGTGGCTGGGAGCAGCGAGGTGGCTTAACCTCTATTTATGGGCGGAGCAGTGGCAGGTGGACAAACGGCGGCGCGGCTGGCGCGGTGACACGCGGCGTCACTCATGCAGCAAGGCGGGGAGGTGATGGTGGTGTCGTGCCGGCGGCAGGGGAGGGACCCGGGGTCGCGTTTGCGAGAGTGTGGTCGTGTAGCGACTCACGGCAGGGCTGGGTCACGATGTCGACAGGGCGAGGATAGGCGGTGTTGCATCGACGGCGGAGCAGAGGAGGAGGGGAGGGTGACGGGGGAGAGGATGGCTAGTGGGGTCCATCGGACAGAGAGGTAGAGAGGGGTAGAGGTAAAATGGGCCGGGTGAAGGCGTGGCATAGTTAAAGGGACGTGAGCAGGTGGGCCATGTCGGCTAGGGGGAGAGAGGAAGGTTGGGCTGTGGCCCCAAAGAGAAGGGAGTTTTTCTCTAATTTGTTTGGGATTTTGTATTTTGAATTGGGAATTTTGGAGGGAATTTGGAGAAGATTTTTAGAAAGATTTTGTGGGATTTATGTAGAATAATTTGAAAAGAGTTGTTCCAGAATATTGGGTAACTGGATAGAGATTTTTGTTGGGCTCATAAATACAAACTTAGTGACACACAAGTTTGGAAAAATTTGATTTTGAGTTAGGGAGGATTTAGAGAAAATTTTAGAAGATGATTTTCGGGGGTGACTGCAAGTCTTCAAGAATTCTAGTTTGAGATCCAAAACATTAGATATATTAATCTAATGGCTCAAACTTGACCGAGATGCATACATTAGGTAAGGCCGTGATGAGTATACCATTTTTGCATAATGTAATAAGCTTTATATTTGGAAGAGATTAGTGGTATGCATGCGGTAAATATTTCAAGACAATATTCTTTAGTATTATTTAGTTTCTATGAGCATCCACCGTCTTGCGCCTTGGCAATTTCATGGCTACTTCTACTCAAGGCTATTTGAAAGAATTAAATATTAAGGTACCTTTGAATTTGCTCTTTCTACTATTTTTTTAGAAAAAGGAAATTTTATTCCGATCTCTGCATAAGTTATGCACTTAAAAACAAAAGAGCACTCACAGTGAAAAGGCCTTCTCAAGAACAAAGCTTCCTAGATGACAGCCAAACAT
The DNA here is from genome assembly GCA_022530915.1 of Paspalum notatum. NCBI lineage: Eukaryota > Viridiplantae > Streptophyta > Magnoliopsida > Poales > Poaceae > Paspalum > Paspalum notatum. The sequence goes on from CM039686.1 coordinate 21,377,716, forward strand.
TCTTCGCGAACACCTCGAAAGCCACCTTCTCTAACATGTAGCATGCCCACTTCAAATAGTTTCTGCCGTCCTCTTTTTCAAGTAGACTCCAGAACCTTGGCTAGTATGTACTTCTGAAAATAACCTGCAAATAATAATATAATCTCTTCCTGTCAAAAACGCAATCATTTCTGCATAGCCAAATGGATGATACAATTGCGCTTGCACCTATACAAAGTAATGGGCGCATGTTTGGCTCTACTTGTTCAAACCAAGTACTAACAAAACAGCTTATATTAGAAGGGGGCTTTAAACCAAAAACAACTTGAACAATTCTCCAAACAAAACTTGTTGAATCGTCTCCTTCTTATTACAAAAACAACAACCATCATCTCCGTTCCAATTGCAGTTCTTAAGATTATCTTTTGTTAAGATTACACCTTTCATTACGATCCAAACAAATATCTTAATTTTTAAAGGCAACTTCAACTTCCATATTTATTTATTATTCATGGGTAAGGCGATTTGGTTCACTAAGAAATTGTAGAAAGACTTAACAGTGAATTGTCCATGCTTAGTAAGGCTCCAAACAGCTTTGTCATGGTGTCCATCTAGTTGGACATGAGCAACCCTCGCCACCAACTCATTCCACTTAATAAATTTATCACCCACCAAAGCCCTTCTCAAAGAAATATTGAGAGAATTTGTGCTAAGGACATGAGCAACTAAACTATTTTTCTTCATGACAATATTGAATAAAGATGGATATTGTTTTTTGATAGTAAACTTTCCTAACCACTTGTCCTCTCAAAATCTTGTTTGTAAGCCATTGTGAACTTGAAAAGTAGAAAGATCCACAAACTGATCTTTTTCTTTCATTAATCCAAACAAAAAATGTGAGTCTCCCGGTTTTCAAAAAACCTCACCAATGGTTTTATTTTTAAAATACTTCTTTCTAAGAAGTTGTTGCCATAACCCATCTTCATTAATTAATTTATACAACCATTTACAAAGCAAACATGCATTCCGTGCTTCTAAATTTAGGATTCCTAAGCCCCCTTGGTCCTTTGGAAGACACAAATGACCCCATTTTGTTAGTCTGCATTTTTTCTATGATTGTCACCTTGCCAAAATAAGCTTGATCTATAGAAATCTAATTTCTTAAGAATGCCTTTTGGTACCTCAAATAAAGACATCATATACATAGCCAGACTACTCAAAACAAAATTTATCAAAACTAATCTCCCACCATATGATAGAAGTTTTCCTTTCTAGCTACTCATTGGTATTCTCCAATCCTTGTTATTTAATTTTTTAAAATTCATTGGTATACCCAAGTATTTAAATGGATATTTATCAACACCACAACCCAAAATTTGTGAATATTGATCTCCACGGTCATTTGCTTTTCCAAAGTAATAAAGCTCACTTTTATGGAAGTTAATTTTTAGCCCTAAACGCTGTTCGAACATGCAAAGCAAAATTTTTAAAGTCTTTGCTTGCACTAAATCATCCTGAATGGAAAGGATGGTATCATCTGCATACTGGAGAATGAAAGTCTATCATCTATCAAATCAGGAATGAGTCTTTGGAGTTGACCATCTGCTTTTGCTCTTGCGATGAAAATGGCAACATATCCACCACAAGATTAAAAAGAATAGGAGAAAGGGGGTCACCTTGTCATAGACCTTTTTTTCTTGGAAGTAGCGACCAATTTTACTATTTACTTTCACTGCTACACTACCCCTAGGGAGGAAATGTTGGACCCATTGGCACCACAAAGGTGAGAACCTTTTCATTCTAAGGGTTTGCTGCACGTCCACCTTAAAAATGTCCCCACTCAATTTTTTCCTATGCATTTCGTGCACTGTCTCATGGAGAACAGTTGCACCCTCTAAAATAAATCTACCTGGTAAGAAGGCAGTTTGAGAAGGGCGTATAACCTTTCGTGCAACCTTATTTATTCTATTAGTTGCAACTTTTGTGAAAATCTTAAAACTCACATTTTGAAAGAAAATTGGTCTATACTGCTCGATTTTAATTGCCTCTTGGCTCTTAGGGAGCCAGTAAATATATCTCAAAATTGAGGCTGAACAAAGGTAGATTTCCAGAATGAAAGTCATGAAATAAGGCCATCAAATCACCTTTTATGACTTCCCAAAAAATTTGATAGAATTCAGCTAGAAAACCATCCGGACCCGGTGCTTTGTTGTACTCCATCTGAAAAATAGCCTTCTTTAATTCCTCCTCCATAAGTCAGGTTAAGATTCTCTAGATTAGAGACCTGTGGAATATCATCTACTTGATGTTCCACCATCAAAAAGTTATTTTCCCCTGAAGGACTAAACAAATTTTGGTAATAAGAGGTGATATGGTCTCTTAACTCAACCTCATCTTTTATGATCTTGTTATTTCCTTCTAGCTGGAAAGTACGAGTTTTTATATGCTTACCGCTAGTAATTAGGTGGAAATACTTAGTGTTATTGTCACCTTCTAAAAGATTTTTAGTCTTCGATCGTTGAAACGAAGCTACTTCTTCCTCCGTAAGCAAATGAGCAATTCGGTTTCTTAAGAAAGCGAGGGTGTCCTGCTCAATTTGGGAGAGTACCATGATTTTGCATGCATATTAAGCAAGAGAGGATGTCCTGCTCAATTTGGAAGCAAATGTAGCTATTTCTCTATGCCACATGAATTTCCATGCTAGTGTTTGTAAAAAAACAGCAGAATTTCCATGTAGGCTACCATCAAAGTAGTCTGTCACACCTAGAGAATTCACAGTACACTATTTACTTCCAAGTCGGGTCAAACTTGGCACCCTTATTAAAAAAATTATTATGGCGGCCTCAAATATGTGAGCTGCACCTGCAGAGTCTTCAGCGATGTAAACATCCAGATCAAACCGGTTGCTAGCAATATTAAGTGTATTAAAAATAAGGTGGTGGATGTTGTTTTCATGTGCTGTGTGATAGGTCCATGTTGCCAGCACTACGTTTAATTGATTATTATTGTTCTTAGGATATGCTGAGAATCTATCAGGGACCTTTCGGTTTGAGAATCTAACATATTACCGCAACACATCCATCCGCGTGATTATAGCAGCTACCTGATTTGTGATGAGCAAATTGGTTAAAATAAGGGCAATTCCTTGATTACATCGATTGTAGATTTTTTTTCATATCTTTCGATGTCTCTATTATAAATTGGAGACTTTAGTTTAAAACATCCACATTAATGCTCGTGAGAGATACTAGGAAAAAAGAAAGATTTTAGGAAAAAAGATAAATTTTAGAAGTCCTTACAATATTGAAAAACATGTGGCCATCTATTGGTAGATATATAAAAAAGTTAACAGCCATTAGTTTATTACTAGTCGATCAACCCGTGCTCTCGCACGGGTTATCTTAGATGTATTATATGCTACAGTACAATATATAGATATATTTTATACTTAGATTTTTATAATAGCATATCTTGCTATTTTAAATGTATGCTTGATTATTATATAGTTTTCATACGATTGCAAAAGTAGGTAATTTTAATATAAATTTGAGGGATTCTTTTTATTATACAATCGGTCATAATAGCAAAGGTGAACAATTTAGATATAAATTAGAGGGGTTATTTGGTATTATCCATTGTAATAGCAAATGTGAATTTGGTATAAATTTAGAGTGTTATTTCATATTTCTTTCATAATGGCAAAGTTGGTACCTAATATATAGTTTAGGGGTGTTACTTAATATTGTTTTCATAATAGTAGAGGTGGGTAATCACATAAAAAATAGATCTAATAGCTATTGAAATTCCAATCTAGCAATTGATGATCGGATATTTCTAATTATTATGAGAATTTCTATATTTTATCTTTTTCAGCGCATCTTGTGAGAATTAATATGGAGATTTTTTATGATTTTATCTTTTTTAGTGCATCTTGTGAGGATTAATATGGAGGCTCTAAAAGGAGTCTCTAGTTAGTAATAGTTAGTGCATCTTGTGAGGATTAATATGGAGAATTTCTATGATTTTATATTTTTTAGCACATCTTGTGAGGATTAATACGGAGGCTCCAAAGAAGTCTCTAATTAGTAATAGTAAGATAAGATTAGGCACAATATATCTGTTTTATAAAAAGGTTTCTAGCATGTTTATCAAAAAAAGTTACAAGATCGTTTAGTAGGGTAAATTGTAAATGAGAAAAAAATCTGTAAAAAAAAGAAGAAATTTGATTTTGGTGAGAATTGAACTCAAACGTTTCATAATGACAGAGGTGGGTAATTACTTTGAAAATATATCTAATGGCTTGAAAATGAGAAAAAACTGCAAAAAAATGCTTTCGGTGAGGTGGTAATTACTTTGAAAATAGATCTAAAATATTCCAGTCTACCAATTGATGGTTGGATGTTTCTGAGTATTCTGAAAATTTCTAGGATTTTATCTTTTTTCTTAGCGCGTCTCGTGAGGATTAATATAGAGCCTCCAATTAGTAATATTAAGATGCCTTTAATCTAGAATAATAACATAGTTTCAGTAACATCTGGGTCCAAAGTTTACAACTGCCATGTTGGAATTACACAGAAAAATACAGCATAGAGCATTAGAGAGCAAGTGAAAAGAATAATGGTGTACAATCAATTTATAGAAAACAGAGGCTGAATAATTCAACTAAATTGGCACTGATTGATCGAAGCTGAAGCAGGGAGCATAAATATACTTTTCACTAACAGACAATCAAGAATTATTGTAGTCTTTATGCTTGTCCCCAGTCGTACACTTGTTGCCAAATAAGCTTCATAGTCGAAAACTAAGACCAAAACAGCTTGATTGTTTAAGGCTGGCCCTATCTCACACCTTATGCTCTTACTAGCATAAGTATAGACGTACCAGCAACACACACCTGGTAACCGACAAGGTAATCAAGGAAGGTGGGGAAGAAAAAAGAATTAAAAAGAAGGTGACCTGATTGATTGATGTCATTCTTTATTAATTTCAAGATAAGAAAAATACCTGGTGGGTATGAGCACAAAATAAGGTGTAAAAATAAAAGACTAAAAGGTGAAAACATTTCTCTTCTATCGATTTTAGACCATTTTTAACTTTTTCCAACTCTTTCAGACATGCACGGTGGGGCAAACGTGAAGGGTACACTGGGGACATCGTAGGTAATAAAAAAGATTTGCTAATAAACTTAGGATATAAAACATAGTCATATTTACATAGTGATTTACATTTACTTTAATATATCATTTCTGAGCGGGGAGAGGATATATGTATATATAGTTCACTTTTAAAGCAAGCGAAAAATAAATCACGCTTTTGTCCCTACTTAATTACACACATATATCGCCAAATAAGCTCACCATATGATTGAACCTAAATATATACTCCCTCTTTGCATAATCATATGGATTTTATAGGAGGGAGTACCATCCAAATGAAGTTTCAACGCCCCCACCGTGCCGTGCTATATTTCTCATCAGTTATTAAGCACATAGAAGAGGAACCAGGCGACCACCAAACATGATTGCTCGAGGCCTAAAGATTTGCTGAGTATAGTAAGCTCACAAACCGGGCACCTGCAGCCACAGCCACTCCGTTCACCTTTTGTGGAATTCTTAAAAGCTAAGTATGGAAGGACGGCAGCGAAGCTTTTGTTTCGGGGGACCCTTTGATTTTCTGCCTGCTGGAACTAAAGCGTCATCCATCACGTCCATACCTAGCTCGCTAGCTAATTTTAATTCCTCTCTCCCCGACCCGGCCTGTTTATTTGCAAATGATCCGCGGCTCTTTCCAAAGATCTCATCGCTGCCCCACCCAGCTTAGAAAAGGATCTCCCAGACAGCCACAGCTTTAAGCTGCTGCTTCTTCACTCGTGCACACCACTTGCAGCTGCAACAACATTTTTTCATTTCTTCTGGTCTTAGATTCTTTCATGGCATTATATTATTTTACTCAGTCCATAAGTAATATAGCAGACATGACATGTGGGTCAGGACACTTTTGTGATGACCAACCATCCCATGGGGAGTATATAGTTCTTGTGGCCAAACTTTTGCATCCTTTGGTGGAAGTGGAACTCATCATACAAATAATAAAAATAAATGTGGACAAATGTCATGGCTACAGCAGACTACAAATATACTAGTAGAGTAGTAGTATAAAGAAAATCTTACAACATGTTAGCCATCAGTCCATCACCCATTAGTACTGGAAGACGGGTCTGCTTTATTCTCAGCTAGAGTTAATTTCTATGTTTTTTTTTTTGCAGAATAATACTATTATCATGCACTTGGAAGTTGGAATCACATTTATTAGAGAAGAAAATTTTCGATAGACACGCTTTCTCATCAGATGAATCGTCCACGGAATAATAAGTGCAGCAAGGAAGAACATGTGGGGTTTTTCTTCATTTCGAATATATGGTCGATAAATAGGTGTGGACGGTGATCCTATCAGACCACAGTCCACACATACGTGAAATTCTAGAAGAAGCCACATATGCATGAGGCATAGGCTATACAAGGATCTCAAATCTCATTGCTAATTAATCGTTTTGGTCACGATGATCAATCATTCTATTAATTTGCCGGCGCCATCCATCTTTATCACGGAATTAGTTCTTTCCTCACCATCAAAGAGAAAAGTAGTTGCAAGTGTGAACGCCTAGACAAAATGGCATGATATATACTGATATACATATAGAGGGCATAGCCACTTGTTCCACAAGGTGCATCCAATTAACTACATAATATGTATATATAATATATGCTTTGCTCTTGCCGTCCTTGTCACACTATAAGTTAAAGTCATTGGCAAGTCACACCACCCCAAAGCCCTAGTTTGCCCCTTAACTTGCCCCACTCACCCAATAACAACACGACAGGGAGAAGCTGGCGGCCAATCAAGCAACCCTTGCGCACACAAAGCACTAAAGCAGCCAGATACATCAATTACATAATAGTAGCTAGCATCATGGAGAGAACACTGGACTGCAGCGCTGCTCTGCTAGTAGGCGAAGGGGTACGGGTTGGCGGCGATGGTGTCCTCCATGCACTGGACGAGGGCGGCGAGGGACTGTAGGTGCGCGGTGAGCTCGACGGTCCGGGCCTGGAGCAGCGCGTTCTCGGCCTGCACGGCGGAGCAGCGTCGCCAGGCGTCTTGGGCGGCGGCGGCCATGGCGCCGTTCCTGGCTCGCAGCGCGGCCACCTGCGCCGTGAGGTCGTCCAGCTGCCGCTGCTTGCGCGCGCGGGAGCGCTGCGCGGAGAGGCGGTTGGACTCCTTGCGCTTGCGCTTCCTCTCCGCGGTGACCGCGGCCAGGTGCGGGTCGCAGCAGCTGCTGGTGGGCACCTCGGACCCGGCCGACGACGGCGATGTTGTCACAGCAGACGACGACAGCACGCCGGGAGAGGCCATGACGACGATGTTCTTCTTTGTTTCTTTGTACTATAGATATGTTGATCTCACCGATATATTAATAGTTACCTGCTTAATAATCGCTTTCTTGCTGGACTTTACTATGCACTAAACTTCCCAAGAACTGAGATCTCGTACGGTACGTGCAGCCGGTTAATTATGAGAAGACATAGAACCAGTAGAGGAAGACGACGGAGAAAGACTGCACGAGGACGGTGGATGTTATCATAAACACGGGGGATGGAAGAGGAACAGCGGCAGCGGCATCAAAACGTCCGTGGCGGCAAGAGCATGGACAGGTCAGAAGAAGAGCAGGCAGCTGAATGGCGAAAGAAAAATCCAGCAGAGTTTCCCCTTGGCTGGCACAAATTAACAGGGTGGTTTCTCGATCGACTCTCGGGTAGGAGCGAGGAGGAATTCGGACAGAGTCTCCCCCTCACCAACCAAGAATCCCAGGTGAAAATTTGGGCAGAGTGACGCCCTGAACAGCAAGGTTTCTGGTGAAAAAAATTTGGCAGAGTAACAGCTAGCCTGGACTGCTATACTTGTGGGAAAAAAAATTCCGGCAGAGTCTTGCCCTGACCAACAATGTTTCTGGCCAAGAATTCCGGCAGAGTTTCTCTACAATCTCTCTCCGAACAAGAGAAGGTTCTCAATCGGAACAGAATCTCCAAGGCACAGGGAACTAAAGCATGCAGAGTGTAGTGATGGATGGGTTGGTGAGGGCAGCAGAGAGAGGTCAACAGCTCAACAGCTGCAGCGGAGCAGCATGCGGCTGCAATGAAACTTAGAGAGGCGAGTAGGCAGAGGGGGAAAAGGGAATTGGGGCTTGGAAGGGGTGCTCAATTTATAGCTGGAGAGGAGGGAGGGAGGAGGGCCTTGTTGGCTGGCTGGCTTTGCTTAGGCGCTAAGTGGGGTGGGGAAAAACTAAGCGAAAGGTGTGCGGTGGTGGTGGAGGAGAAAGCGACCACGGAGAAAAGAAAGCAAAGCAGCCAAAGAGGGGAGAACGAGCGAGAAAAGCAGCCAGGGATCGAAAGCGAGAGGGAGGGGAGCGGAGGCCGTTGGAATCTCAGGTTCGGTGTCCGGCTCCGGCACCAGGGATTCCATCCCGTTGCGTTGCTTGCTTTTGCTTGGTTGGGTTTGGGTGCTGCTGCCGCTGCTGCATGGAGATGGAGATCCTTAACCAGGGTTAAGGCTACGGAAGCCCTCTGCACAAAGTACACTCAGTCAAGCCTTAAGACTGTGACATTGGCATGCGATGCGACCGAGTCTCGGTTTTCTACTAATGACCTCAGGCAGGTTGATTTATTACCTTGTTATCACTCAGTTTGCTTATCTCCCATTGTATTAAGATTCATGCTGCACTACTGCATGCTGGAATGTTGGGAATACGAGAACAAGCCAACCTTTTTTTATATTGCATGTTCAGTTATCGAATGACGACTTTTCAATTCATTTCATTTCTTTTTTCTCGTTTCGTTTCCTAAAAACAGCCTATTGGAGAGGCGGAGAGGATGGGACGGCCGGAGATCCCAACGCCGGCAGCCCCGGGGCTCAAGGATTGAATGAGTACAAGTTCAACTTGTACGTTTTTCTATGTGTTCTGCTCTACGCGTATAACAAAATCTTTGCTCTGTATTTTGTTCTCCACTTATAAAATTTTGTGCATGTATTTTGTTGTACATATATATATTTTTGTTCTATGCGTGTAAAGTTTTGTCCCGTGATTTTATTTCACACGTACAAATTTGATTTTTTTATTATAAGAAACATGATGATGTGATTAAAAGTTGATTTGGACTCACGGTTTGGTACTTATTAGTGACGATGTTTTTTAGTTTGTATCCTTCGTGCCTCTATCTAAATAAAGGGAAAAAAAACGTAAACCAACTTGCATATATTTGCCTAGTTCTAAGGCTGCAGAAACGGGCAACTGAGAAGCTCATGATGTGTAGTTGGTTGGCTACAGGATCTCTGGGTGATCTTTGTTTCCGTTTTCAATCGTATTCTGGTTGATTTCTCAAGTCTTCTCATCTTGTTTCTCAATTATCTCCGTGCATGACGTCTCTTAATCAAATTGGCCTAAAATGTGATCTGAGCATGATTTTTGTTCAAATGGTGTGATGGGCTTTCTCAAATCTCGACCATACCATTGTTGAGGAAAAAGTCCTTTCGTCCCCTTTCAACTATGGGCAATGTCTGAAGAAGCCCCCTGAATAATAAAACCTGGCATTCAGAACACCTAAACACTTCAAACCGGACACTCAACCCCTTGACCCATACAAAGGTGGTTTTCGTGTGATGTGGAGCTGATGTATCGGTGGTTGTATTGCGTGGTGCACTGATGTGGCAAATCATTAAACAAATATTAAAAAGGTAGGAGGCACTTGTTAGTATTACATTCTCTTCCTCACTCATGTGGGCCCGCATGCCATTCATCCTCTTCTCTCCCCAAATTCTCCTCCCTTTCTCTCCCTAATTTTCTATCCGCCGCCTCCTCCCCACATCTGTTGCTACGACCCACCGTCTCCTCCATACCATGGTGTTGCAGCATCACTCCATGCGTCCTCCTTCTCAAATCTACTATCACCACTATTTCCACACATTCTCCCCCCGTTCTCATATATTTCTCTCCCTGTTTATCTATTGCCACGACAGCCGCTTCCTCACAATCGTCACTGCCACCCACCGCCTCTTTCACCACCTCTCCCTCACCTCCATTGTCATGTGCTATTACTACCTACTCCATCTTAGTTTTGGTATCATAATCAATACCACCTCCTCACATGCGCCCTTATCTCCTATCTCCTCCACACCCTTGTCTTCATCTTCATCACCACCGCGAGGGAGGAAAGGAGAGAGAGGAGGAGGAGGAGCTGCACCTGGAGGTGGAGGAAGTAAGAAGGTGCAGATGGAAATGCCGCGCGAGGGGTGGAGAAGGTGGCCATGGCAGTGGCGGCGGAGAAGGAGGAGGTGGTGATGGCGATGGAGGTGATGGTGGAGGTGAGGGCAAGATGGTAGCTGCCCCGTATGTGAGGAGCTAGAAGAAGTGGCAATAGATATGAAGAGGAAAAGATGGTAGCGGGGGTGCATATGAGGAGGTGGTGGCGATGGCGGCGAAGGAGAAGGAAGCATGAGAAGCCGACGGCAATTAAGGACGGAGTAGAGAGATGAAAAAGGAGAATGGAGGATAGAAAAGGGTGAGAATGATGTGTGGGGCCGATATATGAGTGAGAAAGAGAATGTAATATTGACATACATGGGTCCCACCTTGTTGTTCTTATATTTGTTTAATGGCTTGCCACGCCATCGTGCCACACAGCAAAACCATGAACACTTCAATGCCACATCATGGGCCAAGGAGGTTAGGTATCCGCGTTGAATAGTTTAGGTGCTCTGGGTTCATGGTTTTACTATTCAGGGGGTTCTTCAAACTTCACCCATAGTTGAAGGGGAAGAGAGGACTTTTTCCATTGTTGAACATCAGCATAATACTGGGCCAATCGGGGCTAGACGTGGCACGTGTACATTACACAGCCTAACCCTAACAACTATCTCAAATCCTAATCATGGTTTAACTTCACCCCTAAAATCAAAAATTGAAAGTGCAAAGAAACCATTTGAGAATTACCACCATGGTAAAGTCTTCAAAATTGAAATTGTAAGTTTCAATCCTAATGGCATAGCCACATGTTTATTTTTCATCCATAACAACTCTTGCTTGGGTTCAAGTACATAGGAGGCTTCTGTATTGACAGCGTGGTATTTGGCCAGGCAAAATGTAATGGACCTGATTACACCGGGGACTTGGTTGTCTTGCATATGTTTGTTCCGTCCAATTCATTCAGTGTTTAGGTTCTGCATAATCAGATATGGACCAGTAGCGAGTTACTACCACTTCTGCAGCGTAATGGGATGTCGGGCCATACCAAGCCCATTACACTGACGCAAACCAAACAAAGACCGAAATAAGATATATTGTTGTTTACAGGCCAGCTGTAATTTGATTACGATACTATTTTCATTTCCACTTTCCAACCAAACAGTACCTAAGATCATTCCTATAGGGTAGGGGTGCAAGTAAGCATGAAACCGGATCGGATATATGCGGATTCGAATACAGCTAATTATTTTTTTTTCTTGGAGCGGATTCGGATACGGACAGTGTCAAAATGCTCTGGATATTGATATACATCACGTCGCCATACTAATACCCAATTTTGAATCTCCGGATACGGATGGGATATTAACTGTTTGATCTTGGATATCGGACGTCCCATTTAGTTTTTGAACCTTTCAGGACGGACGGATAGTCAGAAAATATCCGCCCCAGCTTCATCCCTAGGCACAAGCATCTCCGCTTACCTCCACAAAAAGACAAAGTGTTGACTTGATGTGATGAGTGATTAACTAGGTGAGTTGAGCTATCTGGCTGGAGTTGAGTTCGTTTGATCTTGATTATGATTATGACTAATAACCCAAGATGAGGTTGTGTAAATGTAGTTTTGGATGAAATTGTCGTCTACCAATCAAGTTCTATAATCCATCATTCCATCGGAGGATGCTAATAAGAACTAGCTAAGACTTTTATATATTCTGCATAGCTGGTTTAGCTAATAGCAAGTTTCCACACTATAGTTGTTAGTTTTCATCTTGTATTAAAAATTGAGGTTTACTTTTATGGATTGAAGATTTCTAGTATTGCCTTCAAGACTTCTAATAAGGAGGATGAAGCTAACTCATTATGATACTGGTTATACTCACAAAGTTTTCTTGGCAAACAGTGATCCATAGTAACCAGGTGATTACTACATTAGTTCACTATTTCAGTTCCATTAGAAAGTCATCAAGCCTCACTGCCTGCGCAAAATTGTGGTCTCCAGCGCCTTCCATGCTTTAGATGAAGAAGTCATTCTGGGCGATGGCCACCTCTGCACCAACACATCGTTAGTGATTCAATTTAGTAGGTAGCTCAGCAATTGTTGGTCCATTACCGACCATGACTCGTACTCAGGGTTGGGGGCTTTTTGCTTCTCTTTTTTTTTTTCTGCACTTCAGTGGTCCCTGCCAGTTCTGGAACACTTCCATACAAGACGCCCATGAGCTGGGCACCACGCACAGCAGGAAGAAGTTTGGGTTTTAGCAGCAAATAGTGTTGTCCAGCGAACCTAGCTGGACCAATGTTTTTATGATGAAGACAACACCATGGGAAAGCTGTTGGAGATTGTATGGATGGTTTACGGCAAAGAAGATGCTTTGATTACCATGGCCGAACTGGGCTTGCACATAGCAGCATGTGATGGATGATGAAGGTGCACAATGAGAAGGCATCACCAAAGGTGGGAGACAATAGTATCGTTGACGTTTTGTAAAGGACGTGAGCCAGTTGTCAGTGAGAGAGGGAGAATGTTTATTAAATATAAACGCTTTGCTTGTAACAGAACTAAGAAGAAAAATAATTACAAAAATTCAGGAAGAGGAAGCTTTCCTATGGTTATTCGCTATCCTATCTCAGCTTATGTTGATCTCATGTCAGTGAAATTCTCATCAGCCATTATTGGTGATGACAGTGGTATCAAATTAGGCGTTCCTTAGAGTTTGGGTGGCTGCCGATTTCCGGTGAATCTCAGCGGTGTGTGTTGATGGGAGACCTAATCGAATGGAATTTCAGCGCATATGATACAGAGTTTGGTGGGATTTTGGTGGTGTGTGGCGGCGGTAGACTAGATCGAGTGATCTACCATACAACGCATATGATACAGAGTTTGGCTAAGTTCAACTTGAGTCAACAGCCTACACACTCCATATACCAGCCTTGTCTTAACTAAATACAGAACAAGATTCTATTACAATAGGAGTTCTCAACTAATTCTAACACACATATCAACATCATGGGGAGAGCAGAGCTGGCCCCTGCCATAGGAGCGGAGGATCCTACTGGTTTTTTGTCTAGCCAACTGTTTCCTTTAAGTATTCCAGCGCTCCTCACCTTGGCCCAATCCACAGCAATTCCACGTAGCACAATCTGCAGCCAACTGGTCATCTCAGATTTGGACAATCCCACCTCAACGTAGATGAAGAGGCCAGGGTTTCATGCTGAGACGATGAGGGAGGGAGACGGAAGGGAAAGACAAGATGAGACTACACGAGCAGAAGGGAATCTGGCAGCCGAAGAGGGTTAGGAGTGGGTGCGTATGACTGCTCATAGATGGCAGGCGAGAGGAGGCAGCGCATGGACTAAGGGTAGGCTAGGTTTATGTGGTAGGGTGCAGCGCTGATTCGTGGCTCATGGGCCATTGCCTTCAAGTCGCTGCCCTCTTGTTTAAAGCTTGGTACATCTTTACTATCAGATAGTTAGATCTGCATGATATTTTCCGACTAATCCGCCAAATGTAAATGCACTTATACCGATCAACAAACCATTAGAAATGGTGGAAATATTGATGAATCATTTGCTAGACCGCACGATGGTTCATTGGTGATCATCTATTTGTAGCCACTGATGTCTAATGCTATATTGGTGTTGTGGTATACTTCTATAAGTCGTTTCTTATTTTGTATCCTACCTTTGAGAATCAAGTCAATGACAGTCATTCATAGTTTCATACTTTACAACAAAGCTGACATAACTAATAAGAAACCATCAAAATGGATGAGGTAAAAGGTTTTTGATGAACATGTACCAATATTTTTTTATTTTAAGATGAGCAACCACTTTTCTTTTATTCCTAGTGATAAATAACATCATTCCCAGATATGGGAGCAAGCGCAAAAGAAGGGCAGCATGGCTTCGTGCATTCCCCCGCCGAAGGATAACATGTGCCTGTAGATGGACAACAGTAGCAAGGGGCTTCAGCTAGTCCCTTTTTACAGGTCTTTTCCTTGCATGTGCAGATACGCACAACATTCCGAGCTGCATGCACGAAAGGCTATTCAGTCAAACTTTCACGGTACAACAAATCATAGTTGAGTAGAACTTCAAGGCTTATCTGTCTCTCCAAAATTATCGAACTTTACAGGAACTTACTATTACATCAAACTAGACTCGACAAATGGTTGTTAGCCACGCACTTACCATGTGTCGGAATGGTGAAACATCCTAGGATCACCATCAAAAGCATAACCATCATGATTCCTTTCATTATCACTATACAAAGAGCTTCTCCCGCTAAGTATGGTTTTGACTATCCAATGTTTTGCTGCAAGGTCATATAAATATAGGAGTATACGTGAAACAGAATTATCTATATCTAGCAAGAAATGACGAGACAAGGATATACATAGTTGTTTATCCTCAAAAGCAATGTAGCTTGTAGTATGAATTAATATCTAGTGCAAAAAACGGTCATCTTTTTAGTAGCAGGTGATTACTCCCAAACCTCAGATGGAGGCTATATATATAGATGCTTATCTTTTCCCAAGCTATGCAGCTTTTAGTAGGAATTAATATCTAGTACAAAAATAGTCATCTTTTTAGTAACAAATGATTACCTCCAAGCCATGGATGGAAGCATTAGATTACTTCCAAAACAAAGTTAGCTCATTATTGGAGAGAGATTGTTGCCACCAAACCCTAACTGATTTAGGGCCCCATGAGGATCAGCTATTGGTCTTAACGGGCCATCCATGTGGAGGCAGTTTTTACTGTATCGGTTGATGGGCTATGTGTCGGAGTTTTCCGGCAGCCCACCATAGGGTTGGTCCTGCTGAGGTTTTGAGATTGATAGGGGTGGAAAGCAGATCAATAATGGTGTACAGCACGCAGAAACACGACGATTAGACATGTTTGGGCCGCTTCGTGACGTTGCGTAATACTCTACGTCCTGTATGGGAGTTGTGGATTGTATTGCTGAGTATGCGAGGGTTGAGAGAGTTTTCCCGTGGTCCCTAGCCCCACTTATATAGGGTGGGGTGTGTGGCGGAACCGCCGATTTAATACGGGCTAAGTACACCCGCCACCATTAGCTTGCAACGTATTTAGACCGTACTAAACCCGGTCGTCCGTCGAGAGGCCTTCGGCTCTCGATAACACCATCTCCCAGAGGAACCGACATCATATACATCCGACTCTCGATGGAGCCACAACAGTTACATCATCACAGGCAGTTGAAATATAGAATAGATAGACTTAGTTTACAAACCAAGAATGTATATAGTCAAATACTTATCCAAAATATATATATAATGCGGAAGCGTTTTCAAAACATCTCGCAGCGGAAACCAAATACTTAAATAGTCTTCATACAGACGAACGAGGCGAGTAGAACCGAGCCCACCGGTTCTACCCTTCTCCGAGCAGCTATCCAAATGCCGCCAGTACCTGTGAGCCAAAAGTGGGGGCAAACCCTGAGTACTAATTACTCAGTAGGACTTAATGGACGGGGTTTACGGCTGACGCAAAGCTCAGCTTACTAACAAGTAGGTCCTTAGCCATTGATTTTAACTGTAAAATGTTGCCATAGGATAGCGGGATTTGACAGTCGCTATCCTCTAATCATGATTATCCACTATGTTTTAGTGTCATGCTATAGCGGGATTTGACAGCCGCTAGCCCTTATCCTGAATATCATTGGTAATATAAAGTGAATAATTTGCATAAAGTAAAGCATGTATATCCATTGTGTAGTATCAAATCATCAATTCCATAAAACATCATGCCTCAAACAGTTCTACGTTGCCCGTGTGCGATATTGGCATTCTCACACCTGGTGAGCATCAGCGATTCGAATCGATTTTATATTCTCGGGAATAACTAGAAAATGCCAGGGGCCCATATGCTTACTAACACGACGGCTTTCCCACATATAGTCCTCCTTCTCCACTTGTCCCATCCCAAGTTCGATTCACTCCCACCTGACTCTCGGGTTGTGCTCCCATGACGAGCCTGCCGACATCTTAGTCTCTCCGTCATGAGTACAAAGCTCCCCGGGCCACCTTCCTCTCAACCAGTGGGTAGGAACGTGTTTCTTTTCTTCGAATGGCACGAATAAAGTTTCACCAGCCCCATTAACCGGATAAGCACTCTAGCAATATTATGACAATCAGCAGGCGAACAGCGAACGGGCCTTATGCGACTCGGGCGGAGCCATTACACCGCAACAACGCACACCGCGAAAAGTAAACTTAATCTACGCCCGGTCTCCAATTAATCCTCAATATAATAAAGCATCTTAGCATAGACAGTGTTCTCTTTTTTTTCGAAACACCTACGTGACGAGTGACATCTCACTCGTGTCTAGTCGAGCCTAGCATTTCTAGGCAACTCGCCCTACGTATCTAGTGTAGGTGCTAGGGCCAGGGCGGCCGAAAAGTCTAATTCAATTGTTTTCAAGCAACTCCTAATGCATATGCGTAGACCGTATGTAAATCATTAGCTGGGAAAGTATAGTCCTGCCTACCTTCCTCGCTAGGCTTAGTTTCCTCGGTTGCGAAGTCAGGTGCGGCCTGCGGGTACTCTTCTTGCTCCGGGTTCGCTGGCTCCTAATCCTCGGGTTCTTCGACGAGTGGCAGCTGCTGCGTCAACTCTTCATTCCCGGTGTCTATATGCATGACATTAGGTGTAAATGAGTGCAAGAAAGTGAAATGCATGAGAATATTTGGTACTAGTAAATCGTACAAACCATCACCTAACATAAATGTGTCCATTTGTGAATAAAAATGGGTTTCTGGGTTTTAATAGTTACGCAGCTCTGATTGACTTAAAATTTTTACAGCATGAACATATCATGTACAAGAAGCTACCGACAAAATTTCAGCCCAAAGGGAGTAAAAATGAATTTATTAAAATCCTAACAAGTTAACAGCCCTTTTTTTTCTCGGATTTATCATTAATTACAGAAAGGGAATCTGACCATGAATTTTGACCAGTGATGATGATAAGCTATAAACTACTTGCACAAAATTTTGCAAGTGAAATACTTTCCATTTAACAGGACATCCATTTTCCATATTTAATTATAGAGGAAATGAACATGCAAGACAAAACAGTATATAAAGCATGCACATATATACTTTCTGGACTTTAAACACCATATACAAGCCATCCTATTTTTCTTATAATTTTCCTAGTAATTTAAATATACTTTTTTCTATCCTATTTTTCTTATAATTTTCCTAGTAATTTAAATATACTTTTTTTTATTTTCCTTTCTCAACTAGCATCTTTTGTCATTTTCAGATCACCATCAAAAACTAACATGCAGGGGCTCATTTTTTAACAGTGGACTACCCATACTTTGGAAAATCCATGAAAAATACTAGGGAGCCATTTTGAACATCTTCTACATGGCACCCACTTCACCTCACATTAAATACATATATTTATCATGACAATAGAAAAACATCAAGTAAATGAACAGTGCTAGAGCCAAGAAAATTCACACAGAGCCTAACCATCACTACTATACTACTTTCCAAGTTTTATATCTGTTGAAGTTCATTTACATCACTTTTGGTATTTACTTTGCTTTAACATGCATGCAACAAAATCAGGGGCAAAATGGTATATTCACAAATCCACATCATACCTAGCATGTAGATTTACTCAAGAGGAGTTCATAGGTACTGAGTTTGTCCATTTTCGATTTTTCTTTGAATTGATATGATTTTTCAAAGTTTAAACCGAGAAAAAGCAAATAGAAAAAGAAAAATCCTAGATCTAAGGACCTCTACGCAATTAACCCATAGATTTGGGGGCTAGCTTGCAAGATCTGTAAGACTCAGCCCCCAGCGTGTGGGGACCGGGATGTAAAAACGCGAAAACCGAGGGGCTAGATCTAAAAAGATCCCCCCTTCTTCTTCCTCCCATCGCGCGCGGTGGCGCGGCGCGGCGCGCGCGCCCGCGAGTTCCGGCCCGCCGGGGCCGCGACGCGGGGCGCGGGGGATGCTCGGGGGTGCGGGCGACCACCTGGGGTAGGCCTCGTCGGCGGTGGAGGCAAGGTCGAGGCGAAAACGGCAGTGAACCGACGGCGAACCGGAACGACGGCGGCGCGACCGTGACGTCGCGGCGGAGTTGGATCTCGGCGGTGGAGGCGAGGATGACGACAAGAGTAGGTGGTGGAGGTGCGCGGTGGAGTGGGGAGTGTAGTGGTGTAGGTCTCGGGGTGGGAGGCGGCCGGACGGCGGCGGCGCGACTCGAGCTCCAATGGCGGCTTGGGTTTTTTGGACGCACGGCGCGGCGTGGAGAGGGGACGAATGGCGAAGGTGTCGCTAGGGTTTGGAAGGGGTCGAACCCGCCCCCTTTTTGACGCGCCCCAGACGGCCGGCCGGTGGCTCGCTGTACACACTGTACGCCGGCGAGCCACGCGGCGCGGCGCGGTTCGCGCCGTGCGCGTCGCGCGGACCGCGGGCCCCACCCGTCAGCGGCTGAAATTCTAGAAAAAGGAAAAGTGTTTTCTCCCCTCCTATATTTCACTGTTTTGGCATGTTTAGAGGTCGAATTTGGAAAAATCCCAATTGGAAGAAATGTTCTACTCGGAGAGATTTACAACTTTGTCAAAATGGGAAACCCCAAAATCCAAGTGTAAGTATGATTTAAATTCAAATTTAGTGATCAGCCCTAGGTATGGACAGGGTACCTTTATTGCTTGGAAAAATGAAAAGCCCTATTTCCAAGCCTTTTCACCCAAAGTGCCTTTTGGATAAGTTGCTTAGAATTTCAATACCTACAACTAATTAAATGGAAACATTGCATGAAAATGACTGTAAGCTAGAGAAATTTTGAATTTACCAAACAAGTCAGATTTGAAGTGGTTTTCTCAATTGACAAATAATGACCCAAAACACCATGTAAATCTCATCAAATGTCAAAATCCCAAATGTAAAAGTTGTTCAACACCTCTTTGTCTATACTTTTGATAATATGGGTTTCATCTAAATCTCAAAGGAAAATAGGTTTACAATAGAAAACATGGAACCACACGTGTGTAAACAACACTTAACAAGGTTGCAATTTTTCCAAGTTTTGACCATGCTTTACTAACCATGGCTATGACATGATGCTTATGATGAATGATTAATGCAAGATTACTTTAATTAGGTATTTGAGATGCCGGAGCATCACAGGGTGCTAGGGTTACAATGTGTATCCCAAGAGGATTACCTGCCGAGAGATTTTGCGGGATTGTATTCCGTAATTACAGGAGGAGACCTTAACAGATCCGTTCCGAATTTATCTTAATTGTTTACTTGGGCTCCACGCCTGCCACTGCCTTGGACCCAAAGTCAGACCACTCAGCCCACCTGCCAGGGAGACGTAATCAGTCGTCATAGGGCACCCAGGGGTATATGACTCCCACAAGACCCTAAGCTTCATGATGATTTTGCAGAAGTCGTCTTGAAGGTTACCATGCAGTCCATCCCATCAGCTGATCTATGGAGGCCATCACAAGATGGACTCCATATGGAGTAGCCTCCAAGTTTCAGGTTGACTTGAGTCACAATCAACTTGAAACTTTAAACTGTTCTGTTTCGAAACTTGAGTAGCAATCAGCTTGAAACTTTAGACTTAAAAATGCGCAAAAAAGCTTTTCCTGACTACTCCCGCAGCCCCCAAGATTCAAGAAGTATCAAGTATGAAAATGCATCTTGGAGCTTGTTCAAAGTGGTTCATGATGTCCTGTGCTTGTTACCAAATCTGAGACACGCTTGCCGAGTGCCTGAAATCCGAGTCCGGAAACTACCAAGAATACGAATCACCGCGTCCACGGAGCGAATAATCCCGTTTGAACGCGATCTCTACCAGATTCACTTTCCCGAATTGTCACCCACTGAATAACTGCCATGGGCCTCGGCCAGAAGACGGAATGACACCTCCATGTGAATCTCCGCTAGATGGAAGCCAGAACACCGCGGCTGCCAGTATATAAGAAGGTCCTAAGTCTCCCGATGAATCTCACAGCCATTGCTTTCCTTCGCTTGCCTTTAGCCTCTGCCTCTCCTCCTCGCCCTTAGCCTCAAAAAGCAAGCACCATGGTTGGTGGCAGGGGCCACAAGCGCAAGGACTACGACGACTCGGAGGATGAATTCCTCCTCGGCGGCTTTAGCGACGAAGTGCCTAGTCCTGACCCCAGCAGCAGCGACGACGAGTCAGACTCCATCGAGCCAGCGCTGCTTGAGGAGCCGGAGAACCCCAACTTCAAGGGATACAACACCGAGGAGCGGATCAAGCAGGGCTAGACTACCTCAGCCTCTGCAGTCCTGACGATGATGAGGAGGATATCGAGGAAGAGGTCAAGGAGGAGGACAATGAGGACGATGACGGCGGCCATAAGGGCGGTGACGGCGGTGGCGATGGCGGCGACGGTGGCGACAGTGCGGATGGCGACGGCGATGGCGGTGACACCGCGAACGACGACGGCACCGACGACAATGATGGCGATGGTGACGACGTGAGCGATGGTGACAATGATGGAGAGGGCAGCGACGACGATGGCGGCGATGAGGGCAGGCACACCAGCTCTCGAGACATGAAACGCCACCGCATCAAGGCGCCAACACTCGGGCCAGCCCCCGGGCTGTAGAGCACTACCGCGCCATCTGCGCATAGTGGCCCTAGTAGGTCTGCAGTAGGGTAGAGTAGGTCCATGTATCCCGAGACTAATGTCTCATTATTCACTATTGTAATGAGTAACCATGGATTTTTTATGTATGAAACTTCGCCAATTTGCTGCTCCTTGTGACATGTTTGCTCAATGTGTAATTTCCTTTATCATGTGCGAATGCTTTCCTGTGTTGATCCTTGATTTCGTTCTTTCTGACTGCATAGCTGACACTTATGCTTCTGGAACCTCCAGCCCCAGGGCACTTGAGTAGAAAATTAAGTTCTTAGTATGCATAGGATTGAGTTGTAGAGACCACCCCATGCAAATAGCCGAGTGGTGTTTCGTGCTCGGTTAGGAAAGCTGAGTAATGTTTAGCACTCATTGGGAGAGCCGAGTGCTAATTGTATTGATGAAATGGGTGAACAGCCCCGAGGGTACTCAGTTAGGAGAGCTGAGTCCCTGGATTGCCATGGCTTCTAATGCGATATCCGTTTAGTTGATAATCCGAGTAGTGGACTCAGAAGAGCAGTTGCAAGGACGCTTCCGAGTGCTTAGCCTGCTGATACAGGGAATTGACGTCGTTCCGCTGTTCTGACGGCGCAGTCATAATATTGAGGGACAACGTCGGTTACCCTTTCACTGTGCCTTTGTCTTCTTCGCCCAAATCGCTTAGGGTTACGCCGCCACTGCCCAATTCCACCATTAGGTCCTTTTGCACAGCGCAAATTGATGCACCTGAAATCCAAAGTCCACAACCGTAGCAAGGGGGAGATAGCACCCAAGAAGAATTCCAGATCCATCATGCCTGCCACCCATGAAGCTTCTGGCTCATCGATGGTGGGTGAGCCCTTGGACCCCAAGGCCACCTGGACTACAATGTTAGTAGAAGATTTCCATGTTGAGGAGCTCCAAAAGTTCGGTCTAATTCTGGTGAAATCTGCCGGACTATGGAGGACGCAGATTGGACTCGTGTTCCCCGAGGTGCTCCCCCACATGACTCCGGTCTTCACTTGGTATTTCTACCGCAGACTCGGTCTTCCTATCTGCTCTTTTCTTTTTGGTTTGCTGCACTACTATTGGCTTGAGTTACTGAATCTGAATCCGAACTCGATCATCAAACTGGTTGTTTTTGTGCACTTGTGTGAGGGATACTTAGGGATTCCTCCGCATTTCAATCTGTGGCGCTGCCTTTACTTCTGCAAATGCCACAACAAGGACAGCCAGGGGCTGTATGTTGGGGGAACAGGATTTCAGTTGTGCGACATGATGAAGCAGCACTATTTGGATATACCCATGTTGACTTCCAACAAGTTCTGGACATATAAGTGGTTCCTGATGGAAAATTCAGAGAATTCAGTGCCAGCCAACTCTGGGTGCATACCAGCAGGTGAAGAAAGCTGGTAGGAAATGGTGCCCGAGGATGAAATGTCTGATGTTCGGGTACTGTAGAATAGGGGACTGATGGCTATGGGTGTAGCCATTGACTTTGTGTTTCACAACCTCCAGCCTCTAAATGATAGGGTGCACCCAGCATGTTTTGATGATCCTACCTGGGAAATGAACAGACCAGTCACTAGGAGGAGATCAAGATTTGAATCAGGAGTTTCTTCATGGGATGTATAACCAATCATGGTTGTCCTTAGTCGTACTCGGTGTATGCACCTCCAGACCATGTAAGAATTTCAACTGCTTTGAGATATGTACTTCTGTTGTTGCCTTGACCATGTGCCCAGAAATATGATACCTTTTGTTGAATGTGAACTCATAGGGTGTTTGCTTCAACCACCTTTCTGAGCCCCTATACCCTAAAGGCATGGCGCTGCGAGGGAAGCGCTCTCCAGAGATGGAGTATAATGGCCCTGATCCTGTAGATGTGCCACTTGGGGAGATGCCAGCCAACTTCTACGCCGACATCAGCGACGACGAACACCCTAGGAAGGAGCTGGTACTCGAGGAGAGTGCCACTGCTATGGCGGAGACAGGGCGTCGAACCACCCAGCAAGCTGTCAGGAAGTGGGTTGCTTCGACGTTGAGCCAAGGTTTGAAGATTGTTGATCCAACCAGTGAGGAAAATGAACCCTCCGACGGCGAGTCCCTCCGTAGCCGGAAACGGCAGATGACTAAAAGGGATGTTATAAAGGCAAGCAAGCCTGACGCTTCCAGTTCTACATCCCGGGACCAGGTCGAGGCCATCATCAAGGTGATGAGGAAGAAGATCCGGCTGCCATCGTAAGTTGTGTACCATGGTAACTCTTGTACTTTGCTATGATGGTATAAATTCTGAGCTTGTAGCTGTGTAGCAGTGCTGCTGAAATTGCATTCTAGGGAGTGGCGAAGAGTTCTTCAGCATCCCTGCCAGTTGCTGAAGTGGAGAAGACAGGCGGAACTGCTCTGAAAATGACATTCCGTCTCCCCTAAGTGCCAGTCTGTCAGACGCGACCGGTGCGCTAGCTACAGCAGGAGCTATTGATGCAAATCTTGTCGAGAAGGACCCGCCATCCCAAGGAAAGCAACTCGATGTGGTAGGTTCCTCGCAGACGGAGGATGTTCCACAGGATCCCCTGGGTAGCTTGGAGCCGACAGGGACTTCTGCTCCTGACGAGAGTATTGGGGAGCAGAACTTGGACAACCTTGCTTCAGGCGACGCCGCTGCCACCGAATCCCTTGAGTTAGCTGTGCAATGTCCAACGGAGGTGGGCCCTGTTCAGATCAAGGACATGCCGGTACTATACTGATACCTTGTTAAATTAAAAACAATGCTCTATTGATGCTTCAGCTGACAGCTGTGTCTGACTTGTGTTGAACAGAGTTGCTTCTAGGAGTTGTATCAGATTTACGCTGAGAATTTTGAACTGAAGAAGCAACTAGCTGCCTCGGAGCGTAGAGCCAAAGGTGAGTATCGTCTACTGCTTAATGGTAATTGATCTTGAATCTCTTGTGGCTGACTGGGGTCAATATGACTGCCTCGTTCTGAGAAAATAGAGCTAGCTGAGAAAGCTGCGGAAGCTGTTGAGTCGCAGAAAGCTAAAATTGCATCTCTCAAGAGGGAGAAGAACACTGCTGAAGCTAAAGCTTTGAAACTGAGAGGTGAATTGACCAACCAGAAGACTACTTATGAGGTAATTGCCACAGATCTTGACATATCATATAAGTTACTTGCTAGGGCCTAATCTTTATTTGAGAAACAAGCAGGCTCAAAATCTTGAAGAGAGGTCGGCACAAGGCAAAGAAGTTGAGAGACTGACTGCCGCACGGGACCAGGTGAGCGCCAAACTAGAAGAGGTTAAAGCTGAAGTGTCCCGGCAATCAGAACAACATTCAACGGACCTGGTGGAGTTGGGGAAGCATGCGACCATGTACAGTAGCTGGAACGCCGTTATCGGACCCTGGAGACTGGCTTCAAGGCCCTGGTGGACATGCTGGCTCAAGAGGAAATGCCCCGTTCGATAGTCGAGAGGCTTCCTGGAGCTTTAAGTACCACTGAGGCGTTTTTCAGAGAATCCATTCGGGATGTCGTCGTTGACGTGGCTACCACCTTCAAGAGTCATTATCGTGAAGTGAACTTTGCTGCTGTTGCTGCTGGTCCCAAGGACGGGACAATGCAGGAAGAGTTCGCTGCCTACCAGGAGGTTGCTCGACCTGTGGGCGCTGCTGCTGCTTGGTCCTTCGAATTCATATGTAATGGAGATGATCCAGTGTAGCCCCCAGCCGAGTAGGCGAACTGTAACAACTGTATGTAACATAATATGCTGGTAGATTGATGCCTGAAGTCGGTTGTGCACTGCGTGGACAGCGGGTTGAAGATGTAAAGAGCTCAGTGGCGTTGCATAGTCATGACTTGTTTGTCACCATGCCTGATATGTATGTTAACTCTTTAGGCAGCTAGGTTGTCGCTAGTTAGAGTATATGATCGCATTATTTTGTTCCTTTCGCGGCTTGGTTGTTGCCGGATGCAAGAACCTGTGTAGTCATTTCTGTTTAACTCTTTTCGCAGCTTGGTTGTCATCAGATGCATGAGTTTAATAAGCTCACTTGAATTTGTTGAATACTAATTGTGAGCTAAGCCCTTTTATTTCTTGAAAATCCAAAAACATGATCACCACTTGACTTGGCTGCCTAGCATGTGTAGGAGTGTTGAATGCTATGCTATCTTTTCATACTTGGATATGCTAGTTGTATGCCTTTGCTAAATTAATGCCTAAGCTTTTATGACACCTTGATTAAATTGAAATCTGAATTAAATGTTTACAAGTAGTGTCTTGTGTTGAAACGAAAAGATCCAGTTGGATTTGCTTGTCACACTGACTTAGTTCGAGACTGCTTGTTTTTGCACTTTGGCATGAACTTGGACTAAGCTGTGTATGACCAAAACCTTTCTTAAGCTTCTGATGGTTCCTTGAACCTAGGTTTGGCATTAGTTGGTAAGAAGTGGCAAGACAAAGGAATAACCCCTGGCACAATATGAAACTTGCTAATGAAATACAAGTGGTTAAATCTGAAATATGCAAGTCTCTTAAATGCTTATGGCTTGTTGTATATGCTTTGGTTGAGAGTAGCACACCTTGTATGCGTTGCTAGCATCTTGCTATTCATGCCTATCTTGCTATGTGCTATTCATGTTGGTGATACTTTTTTTTAAACAATCCTAAAAAACATGCTTGCTCCTAATCTGTGTAAGATAGATTCATTTGAGTTTGTTGCATGCTTCCTTACCTTTACTTGTTCTGTATGCTAGAACTTGTGAATACTAGCTTTCCATTCTTTCTGAGCTCTTTCTGGTACACTCTCTGCATCTCATAGCATATTTTGAGGGTGAGTTGTCCAGTTCAGGGGGAGTCCTATGAACCCTTGATGTGTCCATTGTCAACAAGAGGGAGAAGCATTGGACATAGGGGGAGGACTCGGGAGAGACTTAGTTGAGGG
Organism: Paspalum notatum; assembly: GCA_022530915.1. Taxonomy (NCBI): domain Eukaryota; kingdom Viridiplantae; phylum Streptophyta; class Magnoliopsida; order Poales; family Poaceae; genus Paspalum; species Paspalum notatum. Next base: position 21,403,569 of record CM039686.1, read on the forward strand.
GGAGCTTTGCATTTGTGAGGATACATTTTAGGGGGAGTTTGAGCTTTTAGCATGCTCTTTGCATCGGTGCGTTGAGCCTTTTGCCTCTATCTTGAGGAGCCGATGCTTTATTTCTTTTGTTGCCTCAAGCTGCCTTGTGTTTTGCATTTGTTTGGTTTTGGCAGCTTGAGCAATTGTTTTGTTTTCTTTCTTTTTTCGGTTTTATCCTTTTCTCATTGTCTTTGTCTATTTCAAGTTACAGGTTATGGGTGTTGACAATGCACTCATCAAGGGGGAGATTGAGAGCCAATGGACCGGCCTCATTGCTCTCCTGGTGTGATGAGTGATTGTTAACGAGCTCAAGTCCTCCGATGGACAGGAGGCCCTTCGATGGACTCGAGGTAGAGAATGATGAAGACCTCAATGGACTGAGGTGAAAGCCCTCCGATGGACTGGAGGCAAGTCTCGGCGTCGGTCGGCTATGGAAGCTCGGTACACGGAGAGGCGGTTCGGCAATGGTGGTGTAAGCCCTCCGATGGACTACGAGGCGACTCCGATGGACTAGAGAAGCCGGGTGCCACCATGGTGCTCCAACCCGAGTTCATGGTGCAAAGGCGTGCAAGGGAGGCTTTGGCGGCTTCGGCTCAAAACCGCCACCCAAGTTCAAATGACTTGGTGGGTTGGGCTCCGACTTGCCAAGTAGAAGATTGGGTCAAGGCCCGGCCCAGGAAGCCCGCAGAATAAAGTTTTCCGGTTTCTGACTTCAAAACCGGGGGAAGCTTCCGAACTACTGGCTACGTGGCGTACATCTAAGTGAGGCGTGGAGAAGAAAAAGATCAAAGCGTCATCGTAGTCATCCGATTGTATCATTTTCATTTTAGCCCCTTCCGGGCAGTCTAGAGTAGGGGTCTTAGTGTTAAATGGTGTCGTTAGGCCTGGGGTATAAATAGACTTGTGGCTGGTCATTTAGGCGACTCCTGCACCATTTGCAAACCCTAGGCTTAGTTTCAATGCAACCAAGTGGTTAGAGAGAAAATCGGGTGCTAATTTAGGATTTGGAGTCCCCTAGACTAGTACTTTGTATCAAGAGGGAGGATGAAGGGTGGTAGTGTCACACCCGGTTTTAGAAACAAAATCAGATGACACTATATGTGTGCCCAGGATCTATTTTCTACACATAAAGCCGACTTCATTAGTGAATATCAATAGACAGTGCATTATATAAGCGTATAAAACTTACATTCGACACAAAAGTCAATATATCAGAGTATAGCGGAACTTTTATCTCGTAGCGGAACTCCATCTTCACAGAAAGATTGACTGGGGGCACGTACGCCTAAACACCTTATAGACTTTTAGATCCACTTCGTCTTCAAAGCATCATCAACTTGGATAGAGCAGAGCTATATTTTTTGGGATAGCAAGGGTAAGTACATGTCGTACTCAGCAATTATTTCGTTTAGGATAAAGTGGACTGGCTTTATAGTGGACAGGCATAGCGGTTGCTTTTAGTTGGTCAACTTTTATTTACTAACAATGAATTTGTATAATCCATCCCATAATTGGAATAACATAAATACAATAAAGTAATGAAAATAAACCACCATCATACCATCATCATCCCATTAGCATCACATCTTTACCATCATTACCATGAGTCCTTTTTCTTTGAAAAACTCTAATCTATGAGGGTTCAGACCGTTCATAACCGTGAGCACGGCTGATATATCAGTTTTAAACACTCTCGAGAGGTTGTACCACTTTACCCACAGTTCATGATCTCCATTTGCCCGAGGTTTGCAAAGCCCCATTTATTCACTAGCCTTTGATGAATCGGCAGGGTTTCATTACGAGACATTTACAAACAATTCCTAAAGTGTAGCCGCCCGTTCTAGGTTTCCGTTACCCAGGCGTAAAAGTCCCCTCCCGAAGGGTGACTGACAAAACCAAATAAACCAAACTGCACCCACTCAAGAGAGCGAGTTTTATACCCGTCAATGCTCCTCTTACGCCATCTTTCAGATAAGCAAACCACCCGCTCTAGTTCATCTAATTAATCGGTCAAGGGCGTCCCATTCTACCCCTTGTGGTTGTAATGTTTTCCTGGGTGGTCGCTCGGTGAACCAATCCTTAGGGTGAAGCACTCGAGCAAAACCACAAAACACGCTCAAGTCCCCATGTTGCCAAGTAATCAACTTATATCATCATCGCCGCATTAATTAATCAGTATTAGCAACATACATCACAGCCCTCCTATAGGATGAAATATTGACAGAAAAATAACTGGCTAGTCATCCTTAGGTTAAGCATGCTTGGTTGTGCGGTAAAGTAAGTTTTTTAATGTGAATAGGACATAGTTCAAAGAATACTTGCCTTTATTTCAAGTATATAGCTGTTCAAAGAATCTTCAACCATACATATTGGAAAGTTATCTTCTAAACCACGGTCACTGTAGCTCTTGTTTTGATCTCTAAAGGTCGTGCACTGCTCTCGTTTCACACGCAACAATCATTCAAGACAAACAACATGCAAGCAAACAAGCATATACACATAAAAAACATTACACCAATCAAATCAAAGCTTTATAAAACACGTGCCAAAGGAAAGGACTCATCGCTACGGTCACAGAAGCGAAAGAAACGCAGAAAACAGAGCTACGGTTGAAAAGAGGTAATTAACGGGAAGTTTGCATTGTTGACTAGAAACAACTATAAGCTGTATTTATTTTAAATACCAAAATATTGTAAAATTTCAGGAAATAACCAATTTAGAATTAATCCAAATTATACTTGAGTTGAAAATCGGAGTTGAACTAATTATATTTCTTTTATAAATGTTTCATAGGTATAATACCATTATAAACAATTAATTTTAGAAAGATAAGTATGAAATATCATCTAATCGAGATTTAACATATACCATGTTTTGACTAAGTGAATTGTAATTGAAAACACATTATAATTGCTATTAATCAAATTATCATAACTTTACAGAAATCGAGGTATAAACCTATTTATATTCAATTTGGAAAGTAATTGCTTGATCATCAATCAAGTTAATATGCATTTGATATAAAGAGAGGTTCAAACCTAATTAGCTTTTATTGTAGAACTATACGAACAAAAATAAGTCAAATTAACATGAGTTTAAGAAAACCGAGATTAAACCTTAAAGATTTTATTTATAAAAATTAATAATGAGAATAACATTAATCCAATTAAGGTTTATATATAAAACTATATAAATAAGATAAACATGAACATTCATCGTCGGAGATAAAACATATACGACTGAAAACACACCAGAGGTTAGATCACAATTAAATGTAGACTCCGGGGATTAGCTTGCAACACTTAATGAATAGTGCTCGCGAATTGACCAATGATTGGGATTCGATCTGAAGAAGGGTGTGGATTGGATCAAGGAAACGGGTTTCAGCGTGGTATTATTATGAAGAACTGCCAGACAAAAGAACTAATCTACACTTACTATAGAATATGAAAAGATGGATGGAACACTTTTGCAAAACCACCTAGTCCTTCTCACGTGAAGTTGCTAGCTGGATCTAGTTCTTCACATAGGGACCTCTTCTTCGGCTTCTGATGATCGTGGGAGAGTCCCAGCATGGTGTTGCTGCTCACGTGTCAGGAACATCTGCCGACTTGGCTGGATGACGGCATGGAATAGCCTAGTTGCAGCCGAAGGGTGGTGTGTATGGCTGTCGATGCTGGACGGCTCCAAGCGCTTGACAGCACTGAACATGCAATGCACAGGTGCTAGCTGGGAAAGAGCAGAGGCTTACGGCCGATTAGAAAAGAGAGAAGGAAAAGAAACAACGGAAGAGAAGAGGCTTACTGTCAACGGAAGAGGCTTAGCTGGGCGGCAGAGCGATAGGGTTTGGTTGGCCGATGGTGTATGTCGCACACGGCAATTGAATGGGCGGCAACGGAAAGGGCTAGCCGAAGTAGTTGGAGAAAAACCCTAACTTTGATAGACTATTATATGGATTCCTAAACATTAGGGCCTCCAACATAAAGATTATGTTTTTTTACGTACCGTGTAGAGTAGGGCTGAGTTCATTATATAGAGAAAAAAACCTTGTAGATGCACGTCAACTAGCAATATGGTACTAATTAATTTGCGCCTCCCGCCTCTACTAATGGGCTTAATGGGCTTAAAGCCCATTAGAGAACCCATAAACGGACCTTTGAGATTTATTGGAACTCCAAAATATTTAAATGGACAAAACCCATATAAATTCGGAATTTATAATTTTCGGAATTAAAACAGTTCTAGAAAAGTCTAGAATGAATATTTAAGGTCCGAAAGATATCCTGATGGTCTTAAAAAATCAAAAAAAAACTTAGGAATAGTTTTGGACCTAATGAACCCAAATAGATTATTTGGAGCTCAGGGAAGGATTTTAAAGAGCATCTGATAAATGGATTTTGCTCTAGGAAAAAATGGGAAAAGCTTCTAGAAAATCCAAAAAATTCTCGGAAAAACTACTTGGATAAATGTATTTAGAAAACTTGTAGCACCCAAAAAAAACACCATGCAAATCAGCATGAATGCAACACACATAATATAACCTAGGTCATATTCATAAAATAAATATTTCTTACAGTAAATATCTTGATAATTATATAGCGTTTGGGCAAAATTTTTAAATAGTCGCGAAATTCATTGTATTCATTCGAGCCAAAAGTGTCACATTCCAAATTGAAAAATTTGGAGTGTGATAGGTAGGCTGTAGGAATCTTGTATGAACTGATTTTCCGTCTTCAATACATCAAGATTCAGCAGCAATTTGAGTCCTTGTGTGCAGCCCCTTCCTTTTTCTCTTCTGGTTTGGATTTTGGATGAAATTCAAAGGCTTTTAGTGATTTTTGTTTGTCCGCGAGTTAATCCATTTCTTTTGGTGTTTTGGACTTGCAAGGACGTGTAGATTATGACCTATTTTATCTCAAACCTGCAGGTTTGCTACGAGCAAGTCGTTCTTGAGTTTTCTCTTTTTCTTATCCAAAGCTTGCCTCTTCACGAGATCTGAAATTTCCGCTAATCCCTTGATCTTTTTCTATGAATCTTTTGGGAATAGCTTTGGACTAGTGCTTAGATAGGCTGTGCCAAATTTCGTGAAGATCGGAAAAGGTTTGGTCAAGCTTAGGGTTTGAAAACTAAAAAACCGAGGCTGTTTCACCGGATAGTGCGGTGGACTTAACTTCCTCCAAATGGGATTAATCTTTATTATGTTGTTCCCCATGATTTTGTGAGCTTGTGGTTAAATTTTCATGATTTTTGGAGTCCGTTTGACTTAGTTTTGGTATTTTTCTTTGCAACATGTTCTGTCTGAGATTGTCCTGTCGAGCTATCCAACGGAGGGTGGCGGACAGTCCGGTTTTGCCATGAGTCTTGCCCTCGGATTTGGTTTAAGTTGTTCCTAAATGTTGTGGCTTGTTTCTAGTGGTTAGGATTGTTCCTAAGGTCTTCCTCATTTGGTTTCCTTTTGGGTTGTTTGGAGGTTTGTGCTTTAGGTATTTTTTGCTTCGGCCTCACATCTTGTGTTTCTCACCACTAGCCCATACTTTTTGCTTGCTGCTAGTCAGTAAGACGCATTTAGGTACGGAGTGGCTAAGTGAGACACTTTGTGTAAGTTGTTGGCTTCTTGTCTTGCAATCTCCATCTTGGTCGTCGAGGCGAAGTTTCTTCCGCTCTTTTGACTAATACGTATCTGAGCAGTGGACGGTGTCTAGCGCTCTGTTTTTGCATCAGTTTGCCGCATGGGGATTTAAGTTTTCAAGTGCTCCTATTCACCCCCTCTAGTTGTACGTCTCGGTCCTACACTCCACTAGCTCTAATTTCCTCTAATTTCTCTTGTCATTGTGCCAAAAACCGATCTGTCAACATGAAGGACGGCAATTGAATTCACCACATTCACATCATCAGTTTTGACAATGACTGCTTCCATCCCAAACAAGCCTGCATGTTCCATGCCTTTTAGGCGAGCAAGAGTTTCAGCATGTTGGTAGACATTGCTCCCCATGTATACTTGGTACCACTGAACAAATTGAGTACACAATGTAACCACCAGTATTGGACATGGCATCAACAATTCAATAGCAGTAATTGGTATTTTATTTTTCTGGGTAGTAATGATTTATCTTGGTTACAGAATACTTGAGAAGTCCTGCAAAGTATGACACTCTAAGTAACCACACAAAAAATACAGTGGGGTAAAAAGAAAAGAAAGAAAACAATCAACTCTAAACACTGGATATGGCAGCATGGCAATCTTTACCTCTTTCAGAAGGACAATATCCAGTCAAGACGTTCATCACGCTGCAGAGATATCATGAATAACGGTGCTATCAAGCACAAACTAAAAAAATCCAACTCTGTTCTACCAAGTGATGATAGTGCCTTCTATCCAGAAAATAAGAGGAAAACAATCCATTATCCATCCCAACATGTACCTATATCTCAGAGATGGAAAATAACTGGTGCTATTAAGCTAAATGAAGCTTAATTCCAAAGTCCCACAACTATTTACTACTAGTACTAGTTTTTTTTTTTTTTGTTGATAAGATACTAGTAGTTATAGTTGTGAAAACAGAACCAGGGTGAGTAGGTCAATTTATTACAAACGCACTCCTATAAAAATATGTGTTTATACTTTATATTGCAACAAAATGGGTTGAAGGAGAAAATATTATGTGATTATACGGGGACACAAAATTAAACATGAGCATTACCCCTGACATATTCAGAGCACAAAATTTTTAACTATTGCATTAGTGTACCTTACTGATATAGGATTGAAGCAATACTGTCTGTCAGGGTTTTAGGCTGTTACGTCACTGGTTATATCTTACTAACCTGAGTGATCCAGAATATGTAAAACCACAGACTCAAAAGACAATGCATCTACTAAACAATTGAGGATTGTGTATCTACAATGAAACATATACAAACGCTGAAGGTCCGAAACACAGCCCTCAAAAAAAGTGAAGGGATGTGTATCGACGGACTGGACCGCACGTCCGCGGCAGCCAACCGAGGGTTCCGGCGGCGGCGTGAATCCACTCAAGCACCAGGTCCGCGTATGGAGGAGGCTAATGGCACAGAAGAACAAAAGGTCCACTTAGGGCTTTAATGTCATGCTGTCTGATCAAGTAGCTCTGCATGGTAACCTTAGGGTGTGTTTGGTTCGTGGGATGGATGGGAATGGGATAGAGCGGCTCCATCCTCAGTAGTGTTTGATTGAGGAAATGTAGGATGGAACCGCTCCGGAAAGAGCATTTTCTTCCAGATTCTAGGACACGCCCATCCAAAAAAAGAGCCGGACACATCCATCCCACTTGAGCGGTGTCTGCTCCGTCTTCTCCCTCCATCTTCTCCCTCTTTCGGCCTTTCTCATAGCGCAGCGAGGCGGCAAGGCCGGCAGGCCGCCGGGCCACGGTGTGGCGGGGAGGAGCGGACGCCGCTGCCGGGGGAGGCGCCGTAGGCGGGCGTGGCTGGAAGGCGCGGCTGCGGGGCGACGCCGCTAGCAGGGGAGGCACCGCCGGCGGGCAAGGCCGGGCTGCGGTGGGGAGGCGCGGTCGGCAGGCGCGGCCGCGGGCGGGGAGGAGCCACCACGCCAGGCGCGGACGGCAGGCGAGGTTGCGGGCGGGGATGGAGCGGGCGGCGGCGAATCTCGCGTCGATGCACGGAGACGAGGCGGCCGGAGACGGAGCGGGCGGCGGCGGCCGGATGCAAGGCGGGCGGCGGCGGCCGGATGCAAGGCGGGCGGCGGCGGGTGGAATCAAGGCAGCCGGAGGCTGTGGCTCTCGGCGGCACGCGCGACCGAGAGGGCGCCGGAGGTAGGACCTGGAGCCGCGGCCATGGACAGGAGAGAGGGGTAGGGGTGGACTATTGTTCCTATGACATACGGACCCCACAGTTAACGGTGTTGAACGGAGTCGGAATCATTTCATTCCCATTCCTCCAACCAAACGCAGAAACAGAGCCACTCCATTCTTAAACCAAACACGGGATGGAACCATTTTATCCTAGAATCTAGAAATGGAGCCATTCCATCCTCTCCCGCTCTCCAACCAAACGGACCCTTAACTAGAGACGGCTGTTGAGGCGACATTTGAACTAATATTTTATATCATTTTATATAGTTTTTCACTGATTTTATACGTCAACTATATCTTTTACTAATAATTATCACTGATTATTGTGGATTTTGCAACACTGTCTTGGAATTTTACTATACTTAATTTTTGCAAGTTTTTGAGCTATTTTTCGCAAAATTTATCCTAATTTACCTCGAGTGAGAAAAGACCTCTGAGATAGTATTCTAGAAGGTGATAAACAATGAAGGCTTGGTCATTATTCCAAACTTCCCTCTAGCCAGCAGCCAGAAGAACAAAAGGTCCACTTAGGGCTTTATTTATTTTGTTGATGTCTTGCTGTGTGATCAAGTAGCTCTGCATGGTAACCTTAAGAGACATATGTAGACGCGACATTTGAACTAATATTTTATATCATTTTATATAGTTTTTCACTGATTTTACGCGTTAAATATATCATTTACTAACAATTATCACGGTTTATTGTGGATTTTGCAATATTGTCTTGAAATTTTACTATACTTAATTTTCGCAGATTTTAAAGTCAAGCGCACGGCCGCGGTTACCCAATTAGGGGTTATAACTCCACGAGGATGACGGGGCCGCTGTATGAGCTTCACGGAACGAATCGGGTTGAGCGCGCCCAATTGAAAGCAACGTGCGGCAACTATGGCGAAGAGGATCTCCCTGTTTAGGATTTGTGTAGCTAACGAGGACATAGTGCAGAATTACCGTATTGCCCTCAATACCATTTATTTGATTATAAAAATCTAATTCAAAATATTTATAAATGCCAGTGGTACTTATCAATTTTACTAAAAAGTACCTATGGTACTTTCCAACCATTGTAAAAAGGCTCTAAAATAAAAAAAACATATATACAAAATGAAATGAAATGGAAAGAAAAACAAAAGAACACAGCCTAATACACACACTCCACGGGAAAAGGAAACGAAACACAAGGAAGAAAAAAAATACACGCGTGCAATACCACTGAAAAGAAAAGAAAAGGGAAAGAAAAGTACAACAGTCTAAACTAAAAAAAGTGGATGTGGGTTCACTGTAAAATATTCGGTCTTGATTACTGAGTTCAAACTAATAATGTTAATATCACTAGTAGAAAAAACAAATATGAAATAAAAACAGATCTAAGAATAAAAAACAAAATAAAAAGGGAAACAAATTAAAATAGGAAGCTACCAGCGGCCACGGCAAACTGCAAACAACATACATCTAGCGTATATGTGGTTAGCAAGAATGATAAAAGAGATTTACAGATAAAGATAAATAAAATAAACAATAAACTAAGGAAACAGAAACAAAGGCATGCACAAGAAAATATATGTCCTACTCCCTCCATCCCAAATTACAGATCATTTGACTTATTTGACACTAAGTTTGACCTATTCATCTTATTTAAAATACTACGAATATATAGAAAATTCAATTCATAATTATAGTATAATATTATATGTTAATTCATAGCCGGAATTTGGTACCAACGAACGAGCACTTGTAATCTCAACTTTGTGTAGGAACAATTTTAATTTTATGGTCAATTTGGTTGTGTCGAAATGAAATAATATTTGACACAAAAATATTACACTTGTATGTGCAGGTTATTTTCAAAACAATGTATTGGACATGGCTATGGAGCTCTCTACAAAACAAAGCTAAAAGACCCATTCTCAAGTGGGCTTGTCATTCACCGGTGACAATAGCTATGTACATATTCACCAAATAGGGTGGCCATCGTTTAGAAGGATTACCTTTAGTGTTATCACTTTCTAAAATTGTTTATGAATTAGTTAGCCAAAATAAAATTTTGTTTATCTAAAAATGTTACTATGCAACGGCGAAGCAACGATAGACGACGGACAAAATAGAACAGCTAATATGATGAGAAAGGGGAGAAATGAACATAGCTCAGGTCTGTTGGGCTGAATTCTGTCCAATAACAGTATAAGAATTAAAGCCCAGGCGGGTGGTAGAGGAACTCCGGCCCGGTCCAGGACTGCCTTACTTGTTAGCACTTTTTTTGTCTTTGCAACTGACTCGTCGTCGCTAAATTTATGTCAACAGGAGCGAACAATTGTGGTAAACAAAGGCGAAATAGGATGCTTGATCGAAGCTACTGGATCGGGAGACGTGGAGTGGACGTGTGAACCCGATAAACGCATGGAATATGCTCGGATAAAAAGGTGACGATGGCGCGTGGATTCCACGATCAGAGCTGGCGTCTAGGTAGCCGTAGAAAAGAAAATTCGGTGGAAAGGTGCTGGCCGAGGCAATGTGTGAATGTGTCCACGCGTGCACAAGGGAACGCAGGGGGAGAAGCAGCTCGGCGGTAGGCGACACGGTGGAGCAAGTGCGCCTCGTCAGCCGTCCGGGTCGCCACCGCATGCGTTCGGTGTCATCTGGGACGGATTGTTTGTGCTCATTTCGAGCTAATATATTCTCTCCATTCATTCTTAGATATTGGTTAGGGTGATTTATTCAAAATATATATATATATGTAAATGTGTAAAAAAATACTAAATCATGCTCAAACTATTTTTAATATCACATGGAAACAAATAATAACTCGTGAAATTGATTAAGTTGTGAAAAAATAATTATCATAATTATACGTGGTGGGGTTGGCTTGCTGTAATTACAAAGAGCTTAGGGCCGGATCCGAAGTAGGGGATGGAGGTGCTCCAGCATCCTCTACCCTGCGCGGACAATATGTAGAATTAACAACCTCCAACAATATGTATACACGAACATCGAATAGAAACAACCAAATATGAAGAATTAGAAGAGAAATAGAAGGAAAAGAGTAGGAAAAAGAAAATGAACATACTCTACTTCTATAAATACTAGATCCGCCATTGGAAGGGCTCAAAGACAACACATCTGAAGTTCAACGTGGCTTCAAGTTGGTGAAATAGGTACACACCGAATTATCCAGTATCCAAACTGATTGCATCATATTTTGTGTTGGATTAAGTTGAGGACAATTTGTGTGGTTAATACTATTTAAAGTTTAAATCCTCATACGATCCCAAGACATTATTAGAGGATATACTATATACTCCCTCACTTATAATTTATAAGTCATTTGATTTTTTTTAGCATCAGGTTTGATTTATTCGTCTTGCTCGGAAAAGATTATTATCATTTATTTTCATTGTGGTTTAATTTATCATATAATATACTTTAGTTATGACTTGAATTTTTCTATATTTCGTAAATATTTCGAATAAGGCAAGTTGATCAAACTGCTTATAAATTGAGACGGAGGGAGTATATGCCAAAAGTCCCAAAGCGTCCATGTTCTACACTTTACATAACCAAGCTGATAAAGTATCAAAAGCTATTATCCTTATCCAAATCAATTAGTGTAAGCTTGATCAGTGATTAGGGCCTCGTTGGCACTGCTCCAGGTTCAAGCTCTAGCATGGAGTGGAAGTTTGAAATATAAATTTAGATGGTTTTAAAAATTAATTTTATTCTATACTAGAAATAAAATGACCATCCACATGTCTTCTAAAATTTCACAACTCTAGCTCCATGATTTCCTAAAGCTCCTAATAACCTACTTCACCAACTCCAAAAAAATTTCTAGAGCTGGCGCAGTTCCAAACAAGCCTTTATAGTGCTAAATTAGACCTAGAGATGAGAGTCAATGGACCGGCCTCATTGCTCTCCTAGTATGATGAGTGATTGTCAACTGTACAAATCCTCCGATGGACGACAGGAGGCCCTCCAATGGACTGGAGGTAGATGATGAAGACATAGATGGACTCAGCCACAAGACCTCCGATGGACTGGAGGCAAAGCCCGGGGTAGGTCGGTCATGAAAGCTCAGTACACGAAGGGGCGGCTCGGCAATAGTGGTGTAAGTCCTCTGATGGACTGCGAAGCAACTTCAATGGACTGGAGAAGGCGGGTGCCACCGTGGACCCGTGGTGCTCCATCCCGAGTGCATGGCGCGAAGGCGTGCTCCAACCCGAGTGCATGGCGCCAAGCCAGGCCCAGTCGGAGACTTCCTAAAGTTTACCGGTTTTTGATTTCAAAATCGGGGGTGAGCGGTGGATTGGACTACTGGCCACGTGGAGGACATCCAAACATTGCGTGGAACTTACGAAGATCAAGACTTCATCGTGGTCGTCCGTCCTTGATATTTTGGGTCTTTTTCTGTTTTATCCCTAGGGCATTTCTAGTGTCAACGGTCTTATTATGAAACTGTCAAAACTGAGTCTAGGTATAAATGGCCTAAAAGCTGGTCATTAAAACGGCTCTTGGCTGCAAGGTTTTCATTTTCTTAAGGTAATTTTTGTCCTCAAGCCTTGAGCTCAAAGTTTAGGAGAGTTAGGGTGAGATCTAGCCTCCAAATCAAGAGGTGAGAGTGGTTGCTGGGACGATATCCTTGGTTGTAATTTGAATCTTGAGACCCTTTTGGGCCATCTAATCCAAGTGATTTCGTGCTGCAAGTTGTGTGCCTTGTTTCTCCCCTTTCTCTTTGGTTTTTGGGTCCAATCCTTGGCTTTTTAGGTGTTGCTTTGGCCAAGTTTTGATTATTTCTATTGCTAGTGTTTTGGACTGTTAGGACTTGGAGAGATTGTGGTTTTGGTGTGCCAAATCTCGAGCTCCAAGGGCAGCCCCAAGTTCTTTCATTCTTGACTTGTGGACTTCATTTCGGGGAAGGCTAGATCTGTGGAGGAAACTTTTGTAGGACCGAGACGTGCGACTAGAGGGGGGGGTGAATAGGAGCACGTGAAAAACTCAAACTCAAACCCCCAAAATGCACTCTTACGAAGACACACGCACAACCGATACCGTCTACAGAACAGATACGTATCGGGTGCAAAGCGGAAGCACAAGCAATACTAACCAAGCTGAGACACTATGTCTAAAAGAACACGCACAAAAAGATCGCCCTCAGCTATGAGTCACTTACTTAGCTACTCCACACCTAAGTGTGTCTCACTGAAAGATAGTGAGCGATGAGTATGGGCTAGCGGTGAGTGTCACGCAACCAAGAACAAAACAAAATGACCGACACACGCCAACTATGTCACACCCCAAATTTTCCAATTTGGAATGTGACACTTTTGGCTTGAATTAAAACAGTGAATTTCTTGAATATTTAAAATTTTGTGAAGCAGTTATATATTTACATAGATATTTAGTGTAGGAAATAATTATTTTGTAAAGAGAATAAATATAATCTATGTTATAATAATACATGTGTTGCATTCATGCTAGTTCACATGATGTTTTTGAGTGATAAAGATTTACTAAATGAGTTTAAACTACAACTAACCTTTTTTGGAAACTTTCTAGATTTTTCTAGAATCTTTTTCTATTTTCCGTAGAGCACAATCCATTTATTGGAAGCTCTTAAGAACCTTTCCATGAGCTCCAAATATTTTATTTGGGTTCATTAGGTCCAAAACTATTTCTGGGATTTTTCCTAAAATTTTTGAGACCGTCGGCATATTTTTCGGACTTCAAGTATTGATTCTAGACTTATCCATAATTATTTTAATTCCGAAAATAAATAATTCTAAATTTACTTGGGCTTTCTCCATTTAAATATGCCAGAATTTTAATAAACCCCGAAAGCCCATTTATGGGTTCTCTAATGGGCTTTAAGCGCATTAAGCCCATTAGTGGAGGTGGAAGGTGCAAATCAATTAGTACCATATTGCTAGTTGACGCGCATTTACCGGCTCTTCTCCCTATATAATAAACCCAACCCCTCCTCTAAACGGCACATAAAAATATAGACTACTCTATGGAGGTCCGGAAGTTTGGGAGCCCTAAGATAGTCTATAGCTTTTCTCCAACTCCGACGAGTGTCTCCATTGCCGGTAAACTTTTTATACCTTTCTTCTTTCTTTATATTTCTCTCATCTGTGTTGTGCCGCCGTCTCGAACCAGGGCAGCTCACCATCGTCCTGTTCCTGTCCTACTAGGCACCACAGGACTCCATGCACGACGTATATGTGCTGCGCTGGCCGGCCATCCACCGGAAGTCTCACGTCTCCAACATCGCGTTGCCCTGCCCTGCCCCGTCGACTCCATCCCTGGCCTGTCCACCACTTGCTGTCGTGCGCGTGGTCTCCTGAAGCCCCAACGCCCTGCTGCTGCCTGCTGTTCTGGCCTGCCCAGTGCCTTGCTCGATCCTCCATCCAGGCCATGTACTCGAGCTCCTTCCAGCACACATGAACGTTCAAGCTAGCCGGCGAGGAAGACTCCTACGACTTGGACTCCAGAGAAGCTAGCTACCAGATGAGTTCCCATACGTGCAAGCTGCAGGATCGGACCAACACAAGATCAAAGCTCCCGCTGCATGCAACGTCAGCAGGTCAGAATCAGACACGGAGATGCATCTGGTGAAGAAGAGGAGTCGCGAAACCAGATGGTAATCATTCGTATATATATCCTACGAGTTATGACAATCTTGCATCTCAACACAGCAAATCCTTTTGATTCCTTTAGTCTGATCTAATTCATATCTTTCAGCAGATCGAATCCCAAACTTTAGCCAATTCATGAGTATTGTTCTTTGAACCCCATGAATCTTGATCTGCTTCAGCTCCTAAGGTATACTGTTAATCATGTCCACGCGTATCGATCCTTAATCTTCTGTATCCAATTCGTTTTAACTCTATTTTATGCCATTCATGCTGCGTTAGTCCCGTAACGATGATACCTATACTTTAGTTTTCATGTTTATCTTACTTATGTGTTTCTATTTTTAAATATAAATATTAATTGGGTTAATGCTATTCTCATTATTCTTGTATAAATAAAATCAATTTAGGGTTTAACCTCTGGCCTTTTGTTATTAAACATTAAAGTGAATAATATCAACTTTAATGTGCTTTGTTTAATAACTTGTTTAGTATAAACCCGACACATGTCACGCTCCGATTAGATGCTTACATGCTATCTTTTGTAACTAAATATTTAACCGGTTTAATCTATATGAAATATCTTGAATAAAATGTGACTAGCTTTAAATACGGTTTTTAATCCAAATCTAATCTGAATTAATTCCAACAGAGATGTTTCTCCGAAATATCTTGCATATGTTATTTATTAATTAAAATAAACCCAACATATAGGTCTTTATGTGTTTAATAAAAAAAATCTTCCGTTAGTTGTATCTTTCCAACGGTAGCTCCGTTTTCAGCGTTTCTTGCGCTCTCCTAACTGTAGCAACGAGCCCTCTCTTTTAACATGTTTTATAAAGCTTTTCTTTTGATTGGTGTATTGTTTCTTATGCATGTATGATTGTCTGTCTTGTATGTCATTTGTGTTGTCACGTATAGAACGAGTATGGTACGTGAGAGTGAAGATCAAGCTTTTCAAGACCTATAAGTGAAGATTATTTGAGCAGCTATATAGTTGGGAATTACAGGCAAGTATTCTTTGACCTATGTCCTATTTACATTAACTACACAATCTAGAGCCCAATTTGATTGCTCCTAATAAGGATGACTAGCTTTATATACCTTTACATGTCTATGAAACTTGGGATGGGCTGTGATGTGTAGATTAATGCTACCGCTCAACATATTTTCATGTTGCTAATCTTGATTAATTGATGATGCAATGATGAAAGTTTGGTTATTTAGCAACATGGAGACTTGAGCATGTTTTTGTTGGTTTTGCTCAAGTGCTTCGCCCTAAGGATCGGTTCGCCGAGCGACCACCCAGGAAAACAGTGCAACCACAAGAGATGGAATGGGACATCCTTGACTGATTAATTAGATGAACTAGAGTTTTGGCTTACTTTCCTGAAACATGGCGTATGAGGGGTCTGGGGGATATGGGACTTTGCCCTTTGCCAATGTGGTGCAGTTTGACTATCACCCTTTGGAACGGAACTCTCATATCTTTAGTTAACTGGAGCAACCTGTAACGAGTGGGCCATAACTCTAGGAATTCTTTGTAAAGGTCTCGTAATGAAACCCTGCCGATTCATCAAAGGATAGTGAATATATGGGGTTTGGCCACCTCTTGGCATATGGGAATCATGACTTGTGGGTAAAGATGTACAACCTCTCGAGAGTGTTTAAAACTGATATATCAGCCGTGCTCACGGTTAAGAGCGGCCTGGACCCTCACAGATTAGAGTTTTCAAAGAAAATGGCTCATGATGATAATGGTGATGACAGTGGTGATGACAGTGGTGATGATGGTAATGGTGGCAGTTACGACAATGGTTGATACTCAATTATTTTATTTACTTATAATATTTCAGTTATGGGATGGGTTATGCTAATTCATTGCTAGTAATAAAACCTGACCAACTAAAAGCAACCGCTATGCCTGTCCACTATAAAGCTAGTCCACTTTTATCCTAAACGGAATACTTGCTGGGTGCGCCATGTACTCACCCTTGCTATCCCAAACCTATAGTTCTTCTCTATACAAGTTGATGATGATACGAAGACGGAGTGGATCCAGAAGTTTACAATGTGTTTAGGCGTACGTGCCCCCAGTCAACCTTCCTGTGAAGATAGAGTTTCGCTACGAGATAGAAGTTCCGCTATACTCTGATATATTGACTTTTGTGTCAAATGTAAGATTTATACGCTTATATAATGCACTGTTTATTGATATTCACTGATGAAGTCGGCTGTATGTGTGGAAAATAGATCCTGGGCACACATACGGTGTCATCTGGTTTTGTTTCTAAAACCGGATTTGACAGAAGTGGTATCAGAGCTGTGTTGACTGTAGGACGTAAGCCTAGTTAGCACGGTTCGTTTTCTGACCTTCCCTTGCTATATTATCCTTCACTTTCACTATTTTTGCTTTCCTTGCTATCAAATTGCTGTCCTCGAGCAATTTCTACAACTTTGATCTCCAGTTATCCTTGTTTTCCCTGCCGTTGAATTGCCATCCTTGAGCAATTCGAACGTCTTCGATCTTTTGAGTTTGTTGCTTCCACTACTATCAAAACTCTATCCATAAGCAGTCCCTACACCCTTGACCTCATCGTATTTCTTTTGTTGATCTTCTTGTATTCATATATGGTAATTCATTCTCTATCGGTAGTAAGTTCTTTGGTTCTCTATATTGAATCCTTGATTCTCTATATTCCCCTTGGCTCTCTATATTATCTCATCAATAGTCGTTATATCTTTTATAACATGTTTAACTCCATCACTTTTTTATAGTATTCAAATAAAAAAAAGCGTTACTCCTGTCTTACCCTTAACTGCTTTCCCTTATCTTCTTACTCACTTATGAGCCTTGTCACTTATTCTATCTTTTGCTTTGCTCGTATCATCCATTATATATCTCACCCATACCTTACCCTACGACAGCCTTTTGTGAGAGAGGCATGTATAAGGAAGTCCATTGTATAGTTAAAGAGAACGAATAGTGCGAGTTTGTATGCTTGTTATTGTGCTACATGTGTGATTTGGTTCTTTGTAATGATTGTTGATGTGTTGTTGGATTTTGATCCACAATAGCATAAGAGTTGTTATATAATAAATAGATGGGTTCTTTTCTATCCCTATTCATCTTTCCTTTTTCTTTTGCAAAACTTATTCCTAATTGAAGTGCAACTACAAGGAAGAATAATGCCTCCACCAACATGGCCAAGATCAACACTCTACTCTTATCCCTTTCATCAAGTGCAGTAAGGAACAACTCGTAAAGCCTCATCTTTTTAAGGGGGGTAGACGTAGAGATTGCAAGAGGTTGGACTAACAAGAATTTGGTCTATCATGAGAATTGAGTATTTCAGATGAAGTGAGGAAATTACCACCAGGAAGTCGCTAATGGTAAAGAGTCAATCATGGATGAAGAATTTTAAACCATCCGTCTTTTCTTGCTAGCCTGTCCAAATCTCGAGGACGAGATTCCTTTAAGGGGGGTAGTTTTGTCACACCCCAAATTTTCCAATTTGGAATGTGACACTTTTGGCTTGAATTAAAACAGTGAATTTCTTGAATATTTAAAATTTTGTGAAGCAGTTATATATTTACATAGATATTTAGTGTAGGAAATAATTATTTTATAAAGAGAATAAATATAATCTATGTTATAATAATACATGTGTTGCATTCATGCTAGTTCACATGATGTTTTTGAGTGATAAAGATTTACTAAATGAGTTTAAACTACAACTAACCTTTTTTGGAAACTTTCTAGATTTTTCTAGAATCTTTTTCTATTTTCCGTAGAGCACAATCCATTTATTGGAAGCTCTTAAGAACCTTTCCATGAGCTCCAAATATTTTATTTGGGTTCATTAGGTCCAAAACTATTTCTGGGATTTTTCCTAAAATTTTTGAGACCGTCGGCATATTTTTCGGACTTCAAGTATTGATTCTAGACTTATCCATAATTATTTTAATTCCGAAAATAAATAATTCTAAATTTACTTGGGCTTTCTCCATTTAAATATGCCAGAATTTTAATAAACCCCGAAAGCCCATTTATGGGTTCTCTAATGGGCTTTAAGCGCATTAAGCCCATTAGTGGAGGTGGAAGGTGCAAATCAATTAGTACCATATTGCTAGTTGACGCGCATTTACCGGCTCTTCTCCCTATATAATAAACCCAACCCCTCCTCTAAACGGCACATAAAAATATAGACTACTCTATGGAGGTCCGGAAGTTTGGGAGCCCTAAGATAGTCTATAGCTTTTCTCCAACTCCGACGAGTGTCTCCATTGCCGGTAAACTTTTTATACCTTTCTTCTTTCTTTATATTTCTCTCATCTGTGTTGTGCCGCCGTCTCGAACCAGGGCAGCTCACCATCGTCCTGTTCCTGTCCTACTAGGCACCACAGGACTCCATGCACGACGTATATGTGCTGCGCTGGCCGGCCATCCACCGGAAGTCTCACGTCTCCAACATCGCGTTGCCCTGCCCTGCCCCGTCGACTCCATCCCTGGCCTGTCCACCACTTGCTGTCGTGCGCGTGGTCTCCTGAAGCCCCAACGCCCTGCTGCTGCCTGCTGTTCTGGCCTGCCCAGTGCCTTGCTCGATCCTCCATCCAGGCCATGTACTCGAGCTCCTTCCAGCACACATGAACGTTCAAGCTAGCCGGCGAGGAAGACTCCTACGACTTGGACTCCAGAGAAGCTAGCTACCAGATGAGTTCCCATACGTGCAAGCTGCAGGATCGGACCAACACAAGATCAAAGCTCCCGCTGCATGCAACGTCAGCAGGTCAGAATCAGACACGGAGATGCATCTGGTGAAGAAGAGGAGTCGCGAAACCAGATGGTAATCATTCGTATATATATCCTACGAGTTATGACAATCTTGCATCTCAACACAGCAAATCCTTTTGATTCCTTTAGTCTGATCTAATTCATACCTTTCAGCAGATCGAATCCCAAACTTTAGCCAATTCATGAGTATTGTTCTTTGAACCCCATGAATCTTGATCTGCTTCAGCTCCTAAGGTATACTGTTAATCATGTCCACGCGTATCGATCCTTAATCTTCTGTATCCAATTCGTTTTAACTCTATTTTATGCCATTCATGCTGCGTTAGTCCCGTAACGATGATACCTATACTTTAGTTTTCATGTTTATCTTACTTATGTGTTTCTATTTTTAAATATAAATATTAATTGGGTTAATGCTATTCTCATTATTCTTGTATAAATAAAATCAATTTAGGGTTTAACCTCTGGCCTTTTGTTATTAAACATTAAAGTGAATAATATCAACTTTAATGTGCTTTGTTTAATAACTTGTTTAGTATAAACCCGACACATGTCACGCTCCGATTAGATGCTTACATGCTATCTTTTGTAACTAAATATTTAACCGGTTTAATCTATATGAAATATCTTGAATAAAATGTGACTAGCTTTAAATACGGTTTTTAATCCAAATCTAATCTGAATTAATTCCAACAGAGATGTTTCTCCGAAATATCTTGCATATGTTATTTATTAATTAAAATAAACCCAACATATAGGTCTTTATGTGTTTAATAAAAAAAATCTTCCGTTAGTTGTATCTTTCCAACGGTAGCTCCGTTTTCAGCGTTTCTTGCGCTCTCCTAACTGTAGCAACGAGCCCTCTCTTTTAACATGTTTTATAAAGCTTTTCTTTTGATTGGTGTATTGTTTCTTATGCATGTATGATTGTCTGTCTTGTATGTCATTTGTGTTGTCACGTATAGAACGAGTATGGTACGTGAGAGTGAAGATCAAGCTTTTCAAGACCTATAAGTGAAGATTATTTGAGCAGCTATATAGTTGGGAATTACAGGCAAGTATTCTTTGACCTATGTCCTATTTACATTAACTACACAATCTAGAGCCCAATTTGATTGCTCCTAATAAGGATGACTAGCTTTATATACCTTTACATGTCTATGAAACTTGGGATGGGCTGTGATGTGTAGATTAATGCTACCGCTCAACATATTTTCATGTTGCTAATCTTGATTAATTGATGATGCAATGATGAAAGTTTGGTTATTTAGCAACATGGAGACTTGAGCATGTTTTTGTTGGTTTTGCTCAAGTGCTTCGCCCTAAGGATCGGTTCGCCGAGCGACCACCCAGGAAAACAGTGCAACCACAAGAGATGGAATGGGACATCCTTGACTGATTAATTAGATGAACTAGAGTTTTGGCTTACTTTCCTGAAACATGGCGTATGAGGGGTCTGGGGGATATGGGACTTTGCCCTTTGCCAATGTGGTGCAGTTTGACTATCACCCTTTGGAACGGAACTCTCATATCTTTAGTTAACTGGAGTAACCTGTAACGAGTGGGCCATAACTCTAGGAATTCTTTGTAAAGGTCTCGTAATGAAACCCTGCCGATTCATCAAAGGATAGTGAATATATGGGGTTTGGCCACCTCTTGGCATATGGGAATCATGACTTGTGGGTAAAGATGTACAACCTCTCGAGAGTGTTTAAAACTGATATATCAGCCGTGCTCACGGTTAAGAGCGGCCTGGACCCTCACAGATTAGAGTTTTCAAAGAAAATGGCTCATGATGATAATGGTGATGACAGTGGTGATGACAGTGGTGATGATGGTAATGGTGGCAGTTACGACAATGGTTGATACTCAATTATTTTATTTACTTATAATATTTCAGTTATGGGATGGGTTATGCTAATTCATTGCTAGTAATAAAACCTGACCAACTAAAAGCAACCGCTATGCCTGTCCACTATAAAGCTAGTCCACTTTTATCCTAAACGGAATACTTGCTGGGTGCGCCATGTACTCACCCTTGCTATCCCAAACCTATAGTTCTTCTCTATACAAGTTGATGATGATACGAAGACGGAGTGGATCCAGAAGTTTACAATGTGTTTAGGCGTACGTGCCCCCAGTCAACCTTCCTGTGAAGATAGAGTTTCGCTACGAGATAGAAGTTCCGCTATACTCTGATATATTGACTTTTGTGTCAAATGTAAGATTTATACGCTTATATAATGCACTGTTTATTGATATTCACTGATGAAGTCGGCTGTATGTGTGGAAAATAGATCCTGGGCACACATACGGTGTCATCTGGTTTTGTTTCTAAAACCGGATTTGACAAACTAGCTCACACAAACAATAAAACTAACGCAAACAAAACTCATACTAAGTGAGCAAGGTTGCATAGCAAGAAAAGCTACCAACCTTAGGACTCACTAACACCTTAAAAACAAGCAAAGAGAACACCAAAACGCAAAATCGGAAAACAGAAACACAGACCGGACAGTCAGGTCTTAAACAGCAGACCTGACCGGACAAACTCACCAAGAACAAGAAGAAAACACACCTAAACCTATAGACCGGACAATCCTACCTATGGACTTCGGACAAAACAACTCAACTCACTAAGTACCGAAGAGAACAACGGACCGGACAGTCCGGTTCTACCCGGAAGGCCTAATCGGACAAAACAGATGAGAAATGAACTACGGGCGGTGAAAACCAAAGGACCAGACAGTCCGGTTTAGCAGACCGGACAAAACTTCGGACAAAGAAACCCGAGACACATACTCGAGGTGACCAAGCCTCGGTTTCTCCGTCACACAGACCGGACAATCCGCTTGAACGGACCGGACAAATGGACGGATTGTCCGGTCAGGTCTCGCTGCTGGTCCGAGACTGGACCCGAGAAATCAGCCCGCGAATCCACCGAAAAATCGACCAATCCCAAGCCAAAACTCAACCAAACTTCACAAAAATTTGCACAGAGGAACTTGATTCCATTCCAAAGTAAATCCCTCAAAAATCAACTCAAAATGATCTAGGGATTTACGGGAATTGCAGATCTCGTGGAAGTGGTGTGAGAAAAACTAGGAACCGAAAAACGTCAAGAACGGCCTTTGCTTGTGGTTGGATGATTCTAGCACTTGGCTAGTGAGATGCACCACATCTTAGCAAGGCAAAATTTTGGCAAAAGAAAGGTCTCATCCTTGGACAACACAAAACGAGCCAAAATCCAAGAAACGGGACCAAAAACGAAACTAGAAAAGGGGGCAAAGAGGGAGGGACGAAATTGCTGCTCTAGGACATGGAATTTTTCAACAAGAAACCTTGGATTAATTCATGAAATCAGATTACAAAAGTTCCCTAGAGCCTACCTCCCTTCATCCTCCCACTAATGACAAGATTAGACTAAACTAGGCACTCATCTCCTAGCTAATCTCCTCTCTTTTCTCTCTTTAGACCTTGGCTGCTAGGGTTAGGAAAACTAGGGTTTGTGGCTGCCAAGATTAGCTCCAAGGGAGCCTCTCAAGTCTATTTATACCCTAGGCCCTAAACGACACAATTACATTAAGACCCCGACTCTAAAAATGCCCGGAGGGGGCCAAACCGAAAAGATACAATCGGACGACTACGATGACGTCTTGATCATCTTCGGTTTCTCCGCCTCGCTTGGATGTGCGCCACGTAGCCAGTAGTCCGGAAGCTTCCCCCGGTTTTGAAGTCAGAAACCGGAAAACTTTATTCTGCGGGCTTCCTGGGCCAGGTCTTGGCCCAATCTTCTATCTTGGCGAGTCGGAGCCCAACCCACCAAGTTATTTGAACTTGGGTGGCGGTTTTGAGCCGAAGCCGCCAAAGCCTCCCTCGCACGCCTTCGCGCCATGCACTCGGGTTGGAGCACCACAGTGGCACCCGGCTTCTCCAGTCCATCGGAGTCGCCTCGCGGTCCATCGGAGGGCTTACACCACCGTTGCCGAACCGCCCCTCCGTGTACCGAGCTTCCATGGCCGACCGACGCCGAGCATTGCCTCCGGTCCATTGGAGGACTTTTGCCTCAGTCCATCGAGGTCTTCGTCTTCTCTACCTCCAGTCCATCGGAGGGCCTCCAGTCCATCGGAGGACTTGTACCGTTGACAATCACTCATCACACCAGGAGAGCAATGAGGCCGATCCATTGGCTCTCAATCTCCCCCTTGATGAGTGCATTGTCAACACATCTTCAACCTGTAACCTGAAATAGAATAAAGACAAAACCAAAGCGTAAAACTGAAAAAGAAAGGAAAAAGAAAAGAAATGCTCAAGCTGCCAAAAACCAAACAAAGGCAAAACACAAGGCAGCTTGAAGCAAAACGAAAAACAAAACATCGGCTCCTCAAGACAGAGGCAAAAGGCTTAACGCACCGATGCAAAGAGCATGCTAAAAAAGCTCAACTCCCCTTGAAATGCATCCTCACAAATGCAAAATGAATGCAAAGCTCCCCCTCAACTAAAACTCTCCTGAGTTCTCCCCCTTTGTCCATATTTTAAGACTTCTCCCTTTGGCTTTGGAAGTACACTAATTTCTCCCCAAATTTCTCCCCCTTGTTGACAATGGACACATCAAGGGTTCTTTGAACTCAACTCCCCCTGAACTAGACAACTTCCCCTCAAAATATGCCATGAAATGCAAGGAGTGTAAAAGAGCTCAGAAGGAATGTAAAGCTAGTAATCACAAGTTCTAGCATACAGAGCAAGTGAGGGCAAGGAAGCATACAACAAGCTCAAATGAATCTATCTCACACATATCAAGAGTAAGCTTGTTTTTCAGGGTTAATAAAAAGAAAGCATCACCAACATGAATAGCACCTAGCACAGTAGGCATGAACAGCAAGATGCTAGCAATGCATACAAGGTGTGCTACTCTCAACCAAAGCATATACAACCAGCCAAAAGCATTTTAGAGACTTGCAAATTTCAGATTTAGACATTTGTATTCATAAGCAAGTTCTTTTTGTGCCAGGGGTTATTTACTTGTCTTTTGCCACTTCTTACCAACCAATGCCAAGCCTAGGTTATCTAACCATCAGAAGCTTAAGACAAGTCTTTGGTCATACACAGTCTAGTCCAAGTTCATGCCAAAGTGCAAAGATAAGCTGTCTCGAACTAGATCAGTGTGACAAGCAAACCCACCTGGATCTTTCTCAATTCATCATATAAGACACCACTTGTAAGCATTTTGATTCAGATTTCAATTTAAGCAAGGTGTCATAAAAGCTTAGGCATTAACTTAGCAAAGGCATACAACTAGCATATCCAGGTATGAAAAGATAGCATAGCATTCAACAATCCTACACATGTTAGGTAGCCAAAACAAGTGGTGATCATGGTTTCTGATTTGCAAAGAATAAATTGACTTAGCTCACAACTAGTATTCAACAGACTCAAGAGAGCTTAGCCAACCATGATCAAGCATGCAACTGTACAATCTAGCACAAGCAAGTACTAACTCATCATCTCAAAAGAGCTCTAATGCTAGTGAAGTGAAAATGCATATGATACAGTGCAATGCATGATATGATACAACATGCAAAAGAAGCAAAGAGAAATAAAAGGCAGATAAAAGCAAATTCTAGATTATGGAAGCTATTCCTTACTAAAAGGAATAGCGTAATATCCCTGACTAAAAGGGATAGCACACTCCAAGCTCACCTCTCAAGCGCACAAAAGCGCCAAACTCTAGGGGCTTGGTAAAGATATCGGCCAACTGGTTTTCAGAAGCTACATGCACTAAGTCTATGTCACCCTTCTCATAGTGATCTCTTAGAAAGTGAAACCTCACGTCTATGTGTTTGGTTCTGGAGTGCAAGACGGGGTTCTTAGCTACAGAAATAGCAGACGTAGAGTCCACTAGAAGAGGGATTTTTCCAAACCTAAGGCCGAAATCACTAAGGGTGGCTTTCATCCATAAAAGCTGGGAGCAGCAGCTAGCAGCAGCTATGTACTCTGCTTCTGTGGTAGACAAGGATACACTAGCTTGCTTGCGGGAGGACCAAGAGACAAGAGAGGTTCCTAAGAGTTGGCATGTGCCGGAGGTTGACTTGCGGTCAATCCGGCAGCCAGCATGGTCAGCATCTGAGAACCCTCTAAGAAAAAGAGAAGAACCTGAGGAGTACCAAAGACCAAGCTCAGGAGTGAATTTCAGATACCTGAAAATGCGCTTCACCGCTTGACGGTGAGAAGTCCTAGGGGACGCCTGGTAACGCGCACAAAGGCAAACCGCGAACTGAATGTCCGGCCTGGTCGCCGTCAGGTACAGAAGTGAGCCGATCATCCCTCGAAATTCCTTCTGGTCCACCGCCTCCCCATCTTCATCAGCATCAAGTGCCGTGTTTGTACTCATAGGAGTTGTCATGGGTTTAGAATCCCCCATGTCAAACTTCTTGAGTATGTCTCTTGTGTACTTTGCTTGATGGACAAAGGTTCCTTCAGGGCCTTGCTTGATCTGCAGTCCGAGGAAGAACTGGAGCTCACCCATGAGACTCATCTCAAATTCCCTGCTCATCTATTCAGCAAAACTAGACACCAAAGCGTGAGATGAACCACCAAAGATTATGTCATCAACATATATCTGAACTATCAGGGTGTCACCGCCACGACTCAACAAAAACAAGGTCTTGTCTACTGAACCCATCACAAACCCAGACTTGAGCAAGAAACTCTTCAACCTAGCATACCAAGCTCTAGGAGCTTGCTTCAGACCATAAAGGGCTTTCCTCAACTTATACACCCGGTCTGGAAATCTAGCACTCTCAAAGCCAGGAGGTTGTCTCACATATACCTCCTCCTCTATGAACCCGTTCAGGAAAGCAGACTTGACATCCATTTGCTGCAGTTTGAAGCCTTTAGAGGCCGCAAAGGCAAGCAAAATCCTAATGGCTTCCAAACGAGCTACAGGGGCAAAGGTCTCCTCATAATCTATCCCCTCCTTCTGACAGAAACCCTGGGCTACCAATCTCGCTTTGTTCCTCACAACCATCCCATCCTCACCCTGTTTGTTCTTGAAAGCCCACTTGGTACCTATAGGGCGACAGTTTGGTGGAGGTTCAACTAAATCCCAGACATGGTTTCTCTCAAAGTTCTCCAACTCCTCATGCATGGCGTTCACCCAGTTAGGATCAGATAATGCATGTGACACATCCCGGGGCTCAAAAGAAGCAACGTATGCAGAGTGGGAGAAAAAGGCTAGAGAGTTAACCGAAGAGCGTGTGACACGCTGGTGAATGTCTCCAATCATCCTGTGTGGAGGGTGATCCCGCTGGACTTGCCGAGATGGAACAATCTCGGAAGTCACCTCCCCTACGTCCTCAGCGGGTCCAGCCTCTGCTTGAGCTTGCTGTCGGGGGAGTGAGGAGAAAACTGTGGGCAGGGGTCCTCCTTCATCATCTGAACTCGTAGCAGAGGGGGTAGGAGCTGCAGCCGGTGCAGTGGCTCCTGCATCACCATCATTAACCACACCTTCCTCATCCTCAAAAATGGAAGTGCCTTCTTCATCATCACCTGAAAGCTCAAAGGCAGGGGTTGTGCAGGGCATAGTCTCATCAAAAGAAACCTCACAAGTCTCAACAACTTGCTTGGCCTCTAAAATCCACACACGAAAAGCCCTAGAATTAGAAGCATACCCCAGAAAAATTCCATCCAAACAACGAGACTCAAACTTGTCCAAATGCCCCGCCTTCTTAAGCACAAAGCACCTGCAGCCAAACGCTCGCAAATGCTTGACGCTGGGCTGCTTACCAAACCGAAGTTCATACGAGGTCTTCCCAAGGAAAGCTCGCAAGAAGATTCGGTTTGCAATGTAACAGGCCGTATTCACTGCCTCAGCCCAAAAGCGCCTTGGAGTCCTATGCTCATCGAGCATCGTCCGTGCCATCTCAACAAGTATGCGGTTCTTGCATTCCACAACACCATTCTGCGGAGGGGTATATGGAGAAGAAAACTGGTGTTCAAGACCTAGGTCACGACAGAAGCTTTCAAAACGAGAGTTTCTGAATTCTCCGCCATTGTCACTGCGGATAGCCCTCATGGCCTTATGACTCTCGTTTCTCAACCTCAGTACCAGATCCCGAACAAAACCAAACGCCTCATCCTTAAACTCCATGAAAAATACCCACGAGAACCGCGAAAAATCGTCCACAATGACAAGCACGTACCACTTCCCACTGATTGACGCTACCCGAGCGGGACCTACTGTATCCATATGGAGTAGCTCACCCGGATAGGAGGTCATAACCTGAGACACAGGAATGTGAGAGGCGGCAACCATCTTGCCATGACGACAGGGGTGACAAACTAAGTCCTTCTCAGCTCTCAATTTGGGCAATCCTCGGATTAGGCCCATTGAACTTAACCTGACTAGCAGATCAAAGCTCAAATGACCAAGTCTCCTATGCCACTTCCATATATCAGCAGAAGGACTAGCAACCAAACAGCGCGCAGGGCCAGAAACAGATGTGAGGTCGACCCTAAAAACCTGACCAAAAGGTAGCAAAGAGCAAACAAGGGTCTCCTCAGCATCAAGAACGCAGCACGCACCTTTCTTAAAACGAACCTCAAATCCTTCATCGAGAAGTTGCGAAACAGAAACCAAATTGAACCCCAAATTCCGGACAAAAGCAACTTCTCTCAGGGAAAGCTTGGCGGAGAGCGAAACAGAACCAACACCCATCACTTTACCTTGACCATTGTCCCCGAATGTGATGTACTCCTTGGTGCTTACAGGGTTGAGGCTGGAGAACCACTTGCGGTGCCCTGTCATGTGCCTAGAGCAACCGGAGTCCATGATCCACACGTCCTCCATACCTCGATCCTGCAAAGTCAAGTAAAGCGACGGTGAGCAAACGGTCCGGCACTGGGTTAGTCCCAAAACTGCTGTACCAGTGCCGAGCCATCTGCTCAAAAGTGGGGTAAGCACAATCAAAGAAATCATCACGACGATCAGGGTAACCACGATCTCCAAAGCGTGAACCCTCGAAAGCTCTCTCAAAGCCTCGGTCACGAGGTCCATAGCCGCGCTAAAAACGACTAGGAGCTCGGCTGGTAGAGCGTCTCTCACCACCAGGAGCACGAGCCTGAAAGCCGCCTCCTCTCTCACCACCGGCAAAGCGGTCTCTCATCTCACCGCGGTGGGGAGGATCTTGCCTACCACCCTGGTAGAACTGATCCTGGTTCCCCCAAGCTCTCTCCTGCCTCTCAACCCGCTTCCTCCTGAAGCAAAACTCCTCTAGGTGGCCATTCCGCTGGCAAAACTCACAGTGGTAGACAGGCCTCCTAGGAACTGGGTTAGGCTGGGACTTGGGCTTAGGTGGTGTGGCCTTGGGTGGCTCAGGCTGCTGGACTGGCTTCTTCCCCTTGGGCTTAAGCTCTTCCTCAACAATCTTGTCCAGCTTAGCCTTAGAAGGTTTGGGTGTCCAGTACTGCTTCTTTGGGGCAGCCTTGGGTGGCTCATGGTAAACCCCATCAACAGTCTCTCCTGGCTGGGTAGGTGCAGTCTTGACCTTAATTGGAGCACTCTTCTCACCCGAAATGCTGCACTCTCCAAACCCAACACCACTTGTCTCACCCTCAGCTCTTTTGGTGCTCTCTATGATCATCTCTAGTTGAGGTTGCCTCGCATATACCCAACTGAGCACCTCTCTCAACCTGTTGTTGTTATCTTGCAAAGACAACATCTCCTCCCTTAGATCCTCCAGAATCACAGTCTGGGCAGCACAGGTATCACAGTCTAGGGAAGGAACCACAACAGCTTTCTCCAACTTCCTAATGGTGACATCCCTATCCACCAGCTGCATCCTAAGAGTTAGACAGTTCTCACAAGTATCACTAGGTGCTGAAAGCACCTCTAAGTCAGCTCTCAACTGCTCTAACTCACCTCTCAAAGTAGGACAGACCATACATTCACCCAAAAGCGTAGGTCTAGCCCTAAGCTCCTCAAGCTCCATGAGCTGCCCCTCAAACTTCTCCTTCAGACCAGCTAGCTCTCTAGCTAGACAGGGGCAAGACTCACACTCAAGCTCTCCACTCAAAGTAGGCTCATCCAGTGTGGACTGGAGTTTGCCCAGCTCAGCCTTCAGCTCATCTATCTCCTCTACCCGCTTGGCATACCTATCTCTCTGGTCACCAAGCTCCGTCATGAAAGACTCGCAGGTAGGGCACTCAATCTCACTGGGTTGGGGTCTCACACTCCTCAACCTCTCATTCTCCTCTAAAGCCTCAGCGAGTTGGGCTTTCAACTTCTGCAGCTTCTTAGCTGCCTTCTCCAGCATCTTATCCTGGGCCTTAAGTTCCCGGCTGTTCTGCTCTAGCATCTCAAGGATTTCGGCTTGCTTAGGAGTTACCTCATCATCGGAAGAAGAATTGCTGCCGTCATCCTTGTTCTCCTTGTCCTCAAGCGCCATGGAGCAAACCGAGCTCCTCTTGTCCTTGTTCTTCCGCCTGGACTTAGTGGAGACGAAGCACAAGCCAGCTGGACCGCCTTGATCGTTCCTCTTGTCCTTCCTGTACGTGATCTCCTCATCGCTTGAGCTCGATGAGGACGAAGAGGAGGAAGATCCGCTGCTGCAGAACCCGATCTCGGCGAAGAAGGCCTTGTCCCGCTTTCGGTTGTCCTTCTGGTAGCTCTTGAAAGCCTTCCGGAAGTTCTTCTTGCCGAAGGAGCGCTTGCCGGAGCCATGCTTGCTGGAGCGGTGCTTGTCAAAGCTTGGCTTGCCGGAGTGGTACTTGTCGGAGTCGCGGGAGTAGCTCTTGCCCTTCTTGTAGTAGTCGTTCTTGTTGGGGCATTCGGCGATGAAGTGGCCGACATCTCCGCACTCAAAGCACTTGGGCCGCTCGCCCCTCTTCTTGCTCATCCGGTTGTCATAGGCACGCTGAAAGCGACTAGACACCAGACACAACTCGTCATCCCCAAGTGTCGCTAGCTGCTCCTCTGTAACAGACATCAAAGCAGAAAACGAGAAGTTGTGTAACACGGGGTTAGTGACAGACTCACTAGAGGGGGTAGCCAAGGCCAGACTCTTGGAACCTGTACAAGCGAGGGAATCCCTCATCTTGTAATCTACCTCGGTGGCCTTGAGCTTACTATAGAGCGCCTCTACTCCAATCGTATCATACCCTGCCGACTCAATGATTGAGTTCACCTTGATCTCCCATATTTTTCTGTCTAAGGCATACAACAACTTGACAGCCTGCTGATGATCGGTATATGGGAGGGCAGCGGGGGCAGAGTTAACACGCAACTTGTTGATGATCGACTGAAAACGACCAAACAAGTCGTCTACTGACTCTCCCGGCTTCTGGACGAAATTCTCATATTCGCGCCGGTAAGTCTCCACAAGTCTAGCCTTAATTGTCGCAGTACCCTCATGGTGTGCACTAAGCAGTGACCATATCTCACGCGCAGTCTTAAGGTGACTCACTCTCTCATAATCCATGGGACCAAGCCCGGAGAAGAAAAAGTTAACAGCCTTGGCATTCGCCTCATGCTGAGCCACGATATCCTGCGTAGTACGCTCAGCGACTGGAAGCACCACAAAAGTCGTACTCTGAGTAGCATCCCATATGTCCTGACTCTGGCTAACAAGGAACGCCTCCATCCTACCTTTCCAGTAGGGATAACCATCGGAGCCAAGGACGGGAATTTTCCCAGAGTAAGTCATCGTCACTACGGTTTCGTCACCGGTTAAGGTATAGGAAACCTAACCGGCTCTGATACCACTTGTAGGACCGAGACGTGCGACTAGAGGGGGGGTGAATAGGAGCACGTGAAAAACTCAAACTCAAACCCCCAAAATGCACTCTTACGAAGACACACGCACAACCGATACCGTCTACAGAACAGATACGTATCGGGTGCAAAGCGGAAGCACAAGCAATACTAACCAAGCTGAGACACTATGTCTAAAAGAACACGCACAAAAAGATCGCCCTCAGCTATGAGTCACTTACTTAGCTACTCCACACCTAAGTGTGTCTCACTGAAAGATAGTGAGCGATGAGTATGGGCTAGCGGTGAGTGTCACGCAACCAAGAACAAAACAAAATGACCGACACACGCCAACTAGCTCACACAAACAATAAAACTAACGCAAACAAAACTCATACTAAGTGAGCAAGGTTGCATAGCAAGAAAAGCTACCAACCTTAGGACTCACTAACACCTTAAAAACAAGCAAAGAGAACACCAAAACGCAAAATCGGAAAACAGAAACACAGACCGGACAGTCAGGTCTTAAACAGCAGACCTGACCGGACAAACTCACCAAGAACAAGAAGAAAACACACCTAAACCTATAGACCGGACAATCCTACCTATGGACTTCGGACAAAACAACTCAACTCACTAAGTACCGAAGAGAACAACGGACCGGACAGTCCGGTTCTACCCGGAAGGCCTAATCGGACAAAACAGATGAGAAATGAACTACGGGCGGTGAAAACCAAAGGACCAGACAGTCCGGTTTAGCAGACCGGACAAAACTTCGGACAAAGAAACCCGAGACACATACTCGAGGTGACCAAGCCTCGGTTTCTCCGTCACACAGACCGGACAATCCGCTTGAACGGACCGGACAAATGGACGGATTGTCCGGTCAGGTCTCGCTGCTGGTCCGAGACTGGACCCGAGAAATCAGCCCGCGAATCCACCGAAAAATCGACCAATCCCAAGCCAAAACTCAACCAAACTTCACAAAAATTTGCACAGAGGAACTTGATTCCATTCCAAAGTAAATCCCTCAAAAATCAACTCAAAATGATCTAGGGATTTACGGGAATTGCAGATCTCGTGGAAGTGGTGTGAGAAAAACTAGGAACCGAAAAACGTCAAGAACGGCCTTTGCTTGTGGTTGGATGATTCTAGCACTTGGCTAGTGAGATGCACCACATCTTAGCAAGGCAAAATTTTGGCAAAAGAAAGGTCTCATCCTTGGACAACACAAAACGAGCCAAAATCCAAGAAACGGGACCAAAAACGAAACTAGAAAAGGGGGCAAAGAGGGAGGGACGAAATTGCTGCTCTAGGACATGGAATTTTTCAACAAGAAACCTTGGATTAATTCATGAAATCAGATTACAAAAGTTCCCTAGAGCCTACCTCCCTTCATCCTCCCACTAATGACAAGATTAGACTAAACTAGGCACTCATCTCCTAGCTAATCTCCTCTCTTTTCTCTCTTTAGACCTTGGCTGCTAGGGTTAGGAAAACTAGGGTTTGTGGCTGCCAAGATTAGCTCCAAGGGAGCCTCTCAAGTCTATTTATACCCTAGGCCCTAAACGACACAATTACATTAAGACCCCGACTCTAAAAATGCCCGGAGGGGGCCAAACCGAAAAGATACAATCGGACGACTACGATGACGTCTTGATCATCTTCGGTTTCTCCGCCTCGCTTGGATGTGCGCCACGTAGCCAGTAGTCCGGAAGCTTCCCCCGGTTTTGAAGTCAGAAACCGGAAAACTTTATTCTGCGGGCTTCCTGGGCCAGGTCTTGGCCCAATCTTCTATCTTGGCGAGTCGGAGCCCAACCCACCAAGTCATTTGAACTTGGGTGGCGGTTTTGAGCCGAAGCCGCCAAAGCCTCCCTCGCACGCCTTCGCGCCATGCACTCGGGTTGGAGCACCACAGTGGCACCCGGCTTCTCCAGTCCATCGGAGTCGCCTCGCGGTCCATCGGAGGGCTTACACCACCGTTGCCGAACCGCCCCTCCGTGTACCGAGCTTCCATGGCCGACCGACGCCGAGCATTGCCTCCGGTCCATTGGAGGACTTTTGCCTCAGTCCATCGAGGTCTTCGTCTTCTCTACCTCCAGTCCATCGGAGGGCCTCCAGTCCATCGGAGGACTTGTACCGTTGACAATCACTCATCACACCAGGAGAGCAATGAGGCCGATCCATTGGCTCTCAACTTTAGGCTCCGGCCTTGATCTGTTGGGAATATGTTCTCCATGGGTTGATCGAAATCCTGACCAAGTTTGGTGAAGTTTGGAGTCCATTTGTTCAAGATTTGGTTTGATTCTTGTGGATTTTGGGCTGGTTCTTCCCTGTTCCTGCACTTTCTGTCACAACGGACTGTTCGGTGGCTATCCACCGACTGTCTAGTGTGTAGCATTGCAGACAAGCGGTGTTCACGAGG
The DNA here is from genome assembly GCA_022530915.1 of Paspalum notatum. Lineage (NCBI taxonomy): Eukaryota > Viridiplantae > Streptophyta > Magnoliopsida > Poales > Poaceae > Paspalum > Paspalum notatum. Next base: position 21,437,041 of record CM039686.1, read on the forward strand.
CTTGACCACCTCCATGCCTTTTCCAAACACCTGACTGTCCGGTGCCTAACTACTGGATTGTCCGGTGGATGCTAGGGTGCAATTCCCCCTCTTGGCCTATTTCGTCCGGTGCCTCCACCGGACTGTTTGGTGCTCAACCACTGGACTGTCCGGCAGTGTTTCCTGCGCCGGCTACCTCTGTGCACCGTACTGTCCGGTGCTTAACCACCGGACTGTTCGATAGTGCTGCAGGGTGCAGTTTCTTCGTCGTGTTTGCTCGTCTTGCTCCCGTTTCTTTGGGCGTTGATTCGAGCGCTTCCTCTTGCGATCCGGTACATATCTGTTCAGTGGACGGTACTGGGTTTGCGTGTTTTTCATGAGAGTGCACCGTAGGGGGTTTGAATTTGAGTTTCTAGCTGCTCCTTTTCCCCCCTCCCCCGCCCCCTAGTTGTTGTCTTCGGTCCTACAAGAGACAGTGATTGCAGGCAGTGCCTTGAATGAACTATTCATTGTAAAATTAGTGTTCGTGTTCCAGTGGTATAAGGGATCCTAGGGTGGAGGCAAAGTCCCTCCACCCCCCCCCATCCTCTTCATTTTCTAAAAGATTATCTGATAACTTTGCTAATCTAATGCTAATTTAGTCTATATCTTGTGTATTTGTCCCTCCCATAACCTGTATCCTAGCTTTGCCTTGTCAATGACAATCTCAGCCCACTTGCTTGGTATGAAGGGATAGTAAAGAGAGTTAGTTTCCTTAGGGGGTCAAGGCTCGATGTGAAAACGACCTCAAGTGACCCCAAATTGTTCAAAATCAAATTTTCTACTACTTTGGTATACAAAGTTTCTTTTGATTAAATTTATGTTTTAAGTAAATGTTCATTTAAACCTCAAATAAACCTGAACTTTGCTGTGGTGCAAAGGTGTACAACTTTTAAAGATCTAAATAGCAAAGTTCCACAAATTTTAAAGATCTAAAAAATTTGGTATACATAGTTTTTATAGAAACATGTTGTATCCATGTAGAAATTTGAAATTGCAAAAGGTTGAATTTTGCTCCTATTTTGACTCCATTGGTCCTGCTTGTATACTGAAAACTAAGCAAAGTTGTCACAAATATTATCCTCTACAACTTCTATTTACACACTTACATAACTCCAATGAGATTTTGTTTTAAATAGGAGTGATGGCCCTATGTTTATTTAACTTAAATTGTTATGGACCACTTTAACCTAGGGTTCTTACTAAAATGAATTTGCACAAATAACTTGTTTGAAACCGCTTGAATAAATTTAGAATTGCATAATAAAACGAATTCTTTAATTTTTGATATTCAGGTTTTCTTTAAATTTTCTTTGCTGCTGTAAACATGAATCCATGGACTAGGTCAGCTTAATTATTTATGAAACTTGTGAAAATTAACTTAGGGGGTCTGAAAATAACTTGTGAGAAACAAAGCCACTAGACGTATGGTTTTTGTGATTAATGACAACATTAATGGTGTTACTAATTATTTCATGACATGAAGGATACATTTATATTGAACGTGCTCATTGGTTGACGAATGCATAACCCTCATCTTTGATTTCATCGACATTGGTTTTGGAATGATCATCTAGCAAAACCAAAAGATCAAGGACTGTTAGCTCTAAGTATCACAAAAGGAGTAAGAATGACACTCAGAGGATCTTTCCTAGTTTGTAGACAGTCATACTATCAAAGGTGTCGAAGTGAGTAGCTTGAAAGATCTCCCGTTCATTGTCGTACTCAATTTCGAGTCATTATTAGTCCTCAAGCTTACTCAACATAAAAGGTGAAAACTAAACTGAAAAAATACTTAGAAACTCTAAAGAAATCACATCGAACAAAACCATTTTGATCGGATTGAAAAACAGCAAAAAAAGTAATGTTTATAATGCACTGGGCCATCTGGTGTGCAAACACCGGACTGTCTAGTGCATTTGAAACGTAATGCACATGCCGGACTACCCAGTGGACCATCTGACACGCACTTAATGTCCCAAACAGGATGTTTTCATTGGCTTTTTTTGACTACTCCTATTTAATGGCTCCCATTGCCCTTATTTGCCACCTTTGACTCCAGCAATCACTCATACAAGTTCAAAGGTTACTAGAGCATCATTTCCACATAAATCATTGAGCTTTGGGTCAAGAGACTTGAGAAAGAGGTGGCTTCTTTTGCGAGGTTGATGTGAAGACTAAGACTTGGTACTCTACATGATTGGGATGACCTAGATGGCTTGCAATGATCTCCTTAATAGTGAGCTTCTGCGCGATTGTGGAAGAAGTAAGAAAAAAACCCTTGTGTGAGAATTGTGTGTGGTTCGAAGTCCACCACTCCAAAGCAGAGAAGGACATCCACAAGGTGAGAACTTGATCTTTGCGTGGATCAAGGGAGAGCTTGTCCCTCGCGTCGATGCTCCAACAAGGACTAGAGAGAGTCATGACTCGTTAATACCTAAAAATAGCATTAACTCCTAGCCTCTTTAAGTACTTGCATATAATTTACTTTTCGCATTTATTTTACTAGAATTCCATGCTTAGCATTAGGTTGGAAGTTTTTTTGTTATCGTTTAGCTCCCTAGACACACTTTCTAGGCACAATGGTAAACTGAAAGTTGGATGATAGGATCTAATTTCAATTTTTGAAATTAAAAATTATTCACCTGCTCCTTGACATCTTGATACTTTCATAACTAACATCCAAATAATTTATTGAGCATCACAAAGAGGTTTTATATTCAAGATTTAATCAATGATGCATATGAATGTATGCCAAGCATGGTGCACATGAAATGCATATGTGATGCAACCAAGGAGACACTATAGGTGTCACTGCCACGGCCAATTTTGCCATAGGAGGGATCTTACGATATTCTTGACATATGATCTAATGATATCATATGATTATCCGATGAGAGTAACTACCTCATGCTTCCTCAACTTCAAAGTTTCTAATTAAATGCTTGAAGAATAAAGATGCATTTACTGACCATTGAATTATTTGATCACAGTTTTGCAGCACATGATCACAAAGTTTACAAAATAGTTAGATGAGCTCAACCAAGAGTCTTCGGACCATCCGATAGATTATGTCTGATTTAACCACCATAACAATGTGTAACTCGTTGCACCATAGCACTTTTTCATAGTGTTGGACCATCTGGCGTTAATTCCATTTCAACCTTCTAAGTCCTAGCTGTGTCAATAAACCAATTAGTCCATTCCACAACTCGTCAGATTATCCAATGACTAATGGCCTTTTTATCTTTTTTTTGTCTTCTCTTCGCATCCATGTCTTGTTCTTTTCACTTGGGCTTGTGGAGTATACTGTGACCAATTGTATTGACTAACACTTTCTTAGCCATTGGCTTCTGCTCAACTTAATAAACACAATTTAAATAGGCTACGAATTATCCTTATTTTGACCATATGTATAGCCCATGTGCGTCTTAGGTGATATCAACCATTGAATTCCTAAAAAAACCATTGAATCCTACATACACTTGACACATCATTAGAGTCTTAGGTGGTATTCCATCAACCCACCAAAACTCACAAGAGGCTATTTGCACTCACAAAGCACAATTGGTCAAGAAGGTATATGAAACAAGGCTAGGGCAACGGTCAAGAACTCATGCCCAACACCTAATGTGTTTGCACACAATGAACCTTTGGTGCTAGGTAATTTCAAATACCACTCAAAGTTTGATATCTAATAATGCAAATGGGATGGACATGTAACTGTTTTATTGCACAATTTTGGATAATTGGCACATTCCAGATTTAGAAAAAATAGATGTTCTAATTTAAATAGCTCAAAATTAACTAAAAATCAAAGTTAAGAATTCAACATCCTAAGAAAATTCTAATAAATTAAAAATAAATCTAAGAATACCAAACCTACAATTTTAACTTCACTAGAATATTATAATTACTGAAAAATAAATCAAAAGCAAAATTTAGGTACAATCTTCATAAAACAAAACAAATTGTAATAACATCCAAAATCTAAAGGTTACTATTTTAGTAATTTCAAAATAAAATTTACAAAAAAATCAACAAATTAGTTAATATATACTAAAACTCAAAATAAATCATCAAATCAAATCAATAACTTAACATCACCAAATATTCTAACAATGTGAAACAAATCGAGAAAATCATATTTACAATTTTAAAATACTAAAATAATTTCATAAGTGAAAGTTAGATATTATTTTTTAGTTTAAAATTTTATTTTCACAAAATTATTATACAAAAATAAAAATAGAAATGCTTCACTTAGTCCAATTTTTTTGATTCGAAGCATTTTGTACATTGTTTTGCTTTCAAATTTTGATTCATATAGAGTGTAAAGTGTGGATAAATGAATAAACATATGTATTTGTCGATTTTGAATATTGTGGTGCATTCTATCGGTTTTCATTAACTAAAACTATACTCCCTACATCCCACAATAAGTGGTGTTGTAGAACTTTTAGGATAGATTAAAAAAAAAGTGCAATATGACGCATGTACCCCTGGTTAACAGACTAATCTTTCCCTTTTGAGGTGTTTGCATGCATGTATGCAGATTAATTTTCTTTTAAGGGCAACTAATCTTCTAAAGCAACACTTATTGTGGGATAAATTTTGAATACTAAAACATCACATATTGTGGGACGGAGGGAGTATGTTCAAATATGTATCCATGCCCAAATTCAAAATGTAAGAAGTGAATAATTGTTTGTATCGGTATATGAATCTATGTATAATTGTATGTACATTTGTATCTTACATGTTCTCATCCGCTCCAAGAATTATTTTTAAGGAGGATAATAAAAATCAAACTAACATAAATTAATTTGTTTTTTATTATTATAAAACATAAAAAATATACAACTCCAATAGGCAAAGGGGGTGGCGTTCAAAGGACAAAATACATTTACTATTTACGGTTGTTCAACACATTAGGGTTGGCTTGTACCCATGCACAGGGGTGGATCCAGCGTGGGGGCTGAGGGTGCTCCAGCACCCCCTACCCCCGCGTGGACAATGGAAGCCCCTCAAGCACCCCCTACAATTATTTTATGCATGAACAATGAAGAAGATGAACAAAATGTGAAGAAATAGAAGAGAAACTTGGAAAAATAGAGGAGGAAAAATAAAATGAGCACCCCCTAGCTTCACATCCTTCATCCGCCACTGCCCATGCCATGCAAGGCTACTCTAAGCAGGGGCGGACCTAGGCCTAGGGCCCCTAGGGCCGCGGCCCTAGTCGTCGGCCCAGTAATTCCACTACCCCCATTAGATTTTTTGGCCCATGTCACTATGTCAGCCCAATAGCCATCTAGGGCACCCGATTCCCGTCGCCTGGGGACGACCGGCCGACCCCGACTCCACACAGGCGCCCGTCTCCGTCCCGTCGACGGCCGCCTGTCCCCGCCACCGCCGGCTGCGGGGCGCCGGCTGCCTCCGCCTCCCCGCCGCCCGTGGCCGCCGCCACCTCTCATCCCCGTCCGGTCGTCCCGGCCGCCGCCGCCTCCCCGCCGCTGCCTCCCGTCGCGGGCCTCCCGCCGCCTGTCCCCGCCGGCCGCCGGCCGCCGGGCGCCTCCACCTCGCATCGGCCACTTGGCCGTCCGGCCGTCCGGCCACCGCCGCCTCCTCCCATCCCCGCCTGGCCGCTTGCTCCGCCTACCTCCAGGGTCCAACCCCTCCTCCTCCGGTGCTCCACGGAGCGGCACCAGGCAACAACTCTGAAGAAGCGAAGGGGTAAAATTTCTTCTCTGTTTCCTTCACTCTGTCTCTATGTATGCCAATTTAGTTCATGACTTCATGGAGTGACAGATTTATATTCATGTATACAAATTCGTAGAAAATGAAGAGGACAAGAACTTTAGCATCATATTTCTCGCGTATTCCTGTGACGGAACTGAATGAATCCCCTCCACCTCCAACTCCCAACCAAGAACCAGAACAGAACATACCTCCTCCACTGGAATCTTCTGAACCAGAGCAAGAAACCTTATTTGCTCCTACTGTAGAAACACAACTGATCCAACCTGAACCCCCTTAGAAGAAGAAACAGTATCAAATAGGGCTAGTGTGCCTGCAATTGAGGTGAACCAGACTCCCCTAGAACAAGGTGTTGAGGATGGGGCCAGTTCTAATCAAGTGCTTGATCCTGAAGACGTCATTGCAGATCCTGGGCTTAGGAAAGACATTGATGAATTTGATCCAAATGTTAGGGGCGATACTAGAAGGGAGTATGTCTTGTTGGGTCCGTGCCAACCAAAAGGTCATAAATATCTAGTAAAGAAAATATATGGCAAAAATAGAAGCTTCCATGAGAAATGGTACACAAATCGTGCTTGGTTGGAATATAGTGTCTCTAAGGATGCTGCCTTTTGCTTTTATTGTTACTTCTTCAAACCTTTAAGAGTTGACACTTTTGGTGTTGAATCCCTCACGACAAATGGCTTTACTAATTGGAAGGATGGACCAAAGCTACTTGATGATCATGCTAATTCCATTGCTCACAATAAGGCAAGGTGAAGGACTTTACTAAATGGTACACAAATCGTACAATGTTGGATAAAATTAATGATGTAAGGAAACATGGTTGGGATGAGCTATTTGAAGAGGTGAAGGACTTTTCTGTGATCTATCAAATCATTATCCCAGACATGGAGGATAAGTTAACTATTAGGGGTCGTTTAAGGGGTCGTGGAGGGCAGCAGGTAACCTACATCACTTCAAAAATGAAATCTTTAATGTGGTTCATGACCAAATTATTGTTGAATGCAACAATCGTTTTGCTGAAAGGTCCACTCAGTTGTTGAGATGCATTGCTTGTTTGGATCCAAAGAATTCTTTTGCCAATTATGATTGTGATAAATTAATTGAGCTTGCTGAGATTTATGATGCTGACTTTTGCTACTATGAAAAGAAAAACCTTCGTAGGCAGCTTGGTCATTTCATTTCTGATGTGAGAGCTCACTCTGGTATCGTAGATTGTACTAACCTTGGTGATCTTGCTATCAAGATGGTTCAAAAAGAGATGCACACAACCTATTCATTGGTTTATCGTCTCATTGAGCTAGGTTTGGTTCTACCTGTTGCAACTGCCACTGTGGAAAGGGCCTTTTCAGCCATGAAAATTATTAAGACTGAGTTACGAAATAAGATGGATGATGAGTGATTGAACCATAGGATGATCTGTTACATAGAGCGAGGTGTATTTGCAAGCTTAAGTAACGATGACATCTTACATCATTTTCAAGAACTGAAGAGTCGTAAGAAGAAGTTACCTAAACTACCTAATAGTACTACTTGTGGTAAGTTTTAAATTATAAATGTATTCCATATACAATATTACTTCTTTTGGTCATATTTAGTTACATTCCAACCTTTTCAATTTCCAGGTACTAATGATAAAGAAATGGAAGATGTGAATGCAATAAATCTGCTCTAGCCTCTAGGTATTTTTTAAGTGTTCTATGCTATTTTTTTATCATGTCGTTGCACTTGAAACCATGAAATCCATGATGATCAACTATTCGCTAAAATTGTGCCTTGCTCTTTTAGTTTTACATATTACTCTACGTGTGATATTGTATATGAGGCAGTAGCCGTTAAATTTAAGCCCTAGTCTTGGCCAAATCCTAGGTCCGCCACTGACTCTAAGCCCATTCCCTTCTACTTCTGCATTTAAAAAAGTCTATATAACATCTCATTGTATAATGTATAGTGGGTCGTCTATTAACTCTCTGAATAGCAAAACATCGTGTTTTGTAAACACTTAAAAGTAATAAAGTATCGACAAACGTAAAATAACACTTGGAGTAGTTTCGCTAGGCAATTTGGATGATGTTGCACATCAATGCTCACATGTAAATATTTGTTTCCTCTCCTTCGTACAGAGGTTTGTCCAGATAACCCTTTAATCTAATTTTGTGTATAAATCACCACTCTAACTATATAGGTTTAGCCTAATCTACTCCATAATCATTTTTTGTTTATTCACGTACAAAACAAATTTTAAGTTCAAATTTTATCATATATTTATGCTAAAAATATATGATGATTTTTATCATATACTCCCGCCGGTTTTAAATATAAGTCGCAGTTGACTATTTTTTAAAACTTTGACCATTCGTATTATTCAAAACAATTTACAAATTATCATTTATTTTGTTGTGACTTGGTTTATTATCAAGGTTAGTTTGAGCATGATTTGTGATTTCATATATTTGAACAATTTTTTTGAATAAGACGAATGGTCAAAGTTTTGAAAAAAAGTCTACCGCGACTTATATTTAAAACTGGATGGAGTATTTTATAGGTTTGGCATCATGTAACAATAAATTAACCTTATGAAAAAAATCATAATTAAAAAATCGTAATATGTTTTTATAATATTAGTTGTGATGCCAACTATTTCCACAAGATTTAAATTCAGATGAGTGGAGAAATAATAAAGAGAATTTTTTATTAAGAGGTGGACTAGACAAACTAAAAGAGTTGGCATCACAACTATGTATTTTTTGACACAACAAACGAAAAGTAGCCCAATAGCCCAGCTATATTGAGAGGGATATCTTTGCATCCATTGAAGATAAAAAATGTTTACATCATTTTCAAGGTTTAAGAAATTGTATGATAGATTTTCCCAAGGCACGAGGGTATGTATTCCTAAACTAATTATATGTGTTATGTATGTCCTTTGATATATTTGCTATATCATTTAGTTTCATATGAATTGTGTCCCATACTTGTGTAAAAAAATGTCTCTTAGTATCAATTAATTATTCCTTTAAAATTAGCTCCTCTTTTGGTCTAACCCTGGCTCCGCCATTGCAGAGTAATTTGAGCATTTCTTCAAAAAAAAAAAGAAAAATAGAAGAGGAGAAAGCCTAGCATATGAGTCCATCCACCTCAGTACAATCATGCTCCAATACCACCATAGATGATACTTTATCCTGTTTTAATTATTTTAGTGTGCTAAACATCTAGTTTTAAATTAAGGATCCGAAGGTGATGTACACAATTACCTACATTTCAACGAGTTATGTACCCCCTCCAACTTTTATGTGGAGCATTGCAATTGGTAAAGAGTTAGCAAAGATTTTAGCCTATTGCGACAAATTTACACTAGCCAGATAGGAAGAGAGACCTCAATCCGTTTGTTTGGACATAGGGGGTGTTTGGATCCCACTGGGTAAAATTTAGCTCCGTCACATCAGATGCTTCGATGCTAATCTAATTATAAAACTAATTATACAGATGAGGATTAAACGGCGAGACGAATTTATTAAGCCTAATTAATCTATGATTAGCAAATGTGATGCTACAATAACCATTCATTAATCATGAATTAATTAGGTTTAATAAATTCGTCTCGCCGTTTTTAATTCAACCATATTTAATACTTCTAATTAGCGTCCGAACATTCCATGCGATACGTGCTAAAGTTTAGCCCCTAAAGCCAAACACTCCTAGTTAAAGGCTAAACATCTAGTTTTAAACGATCAGAAGGTGATGTACACATTACCTATATTTCAACGTGCTCTCCACCTTTTATGTGGAGTCTGGAGCATTGCAATCGGTAATGAGTTAGCAAAGATTTTGCGCCTATTGTGACAAATTCACTCTAGCCAGCCAGGAAGAGATGGAGTCCTCGACCCGTCAGTTTGGACATAATTAAAGGCGCGTGTTACACGGAGTTGCAAAGTAGTATTCGTGCACGCCTGGATGGAGCCGTGGACCGGGACTCGCCTCCTTTCGCCATCGTCGCCACCTCATGTGATCGAGGCGACAGCCCGACCGGAGCGAGGAGATCCACATCCTAGCGCATGTGCTGCGTACCATGCCTTGCGCCCCCTACCTACACACCTACAGCAAACAGCGAACTGAGTTGACGACGAGAGGAGCCCGGCCGAGAACAGGACAGGAGGAAACGAGAAGGCGCCACACGCCGAGCGAAACAAAGCGAAAGCCCCTTCATCATTCTTCCCAAGCTCCCGGTCCCACGCGCCCGTCGTTTTTACCCGCTATCCTCGTCTTCTGTCACGGGCTCGCGGCCGCTCCTCATCATTTCCCGGCTGCCGCCGGCTTGCTTGCAGGCTGCCAAGTGCTAAGCGCGCTTATATATTAGTAATTATCCGAGCGTTTCAGCAGCACTGCGGCGCAAGTATATCTTCTCTCCTCGGCTGGGGAAGAGCACCATGGATTGGGGTGTTCCGGCATTGATGAGCTCCGTAGCCGACTCCTCCTTCCAGGACCTCTGCTGCTATGGGGCTGGAATCGCAGGTTAGTTAGTTGTCATCCTGTATCCGTAATAATCTCTGATCCGTATCCATTCTATGTCTGCGTGTTCTTGTCTCCCTGCTGCCGTCCATCCAGATAGGAAGGCGAGCTTTGTCCTCGCGTGCTTCTTGTTTCTCTCCCCCCTTTTCGTTCTCTGTCTGGACTCCTGGTCTCCTCTCTCTGGGTTTGGGGGAATGGGGGGTTTCCACTTTAGTTGGGGTTCTTCAGGGATGGGAATGGTATGCTGAAGCTTATGGCTGAATCTGATTGGCAGTTGCTTACTTATCTCATGACAAAATTTGCTGTTTTGATTCGTTTCAGGGAACATCTTCGCCTTCGTGCTCTTCATCTCCCCACTGTAAGCACCCCCCCCCCCCCCCTTTGCTTGATTCAGCTGATTTTTCTTGCTCGAGCTACTCCCGAGAGCACAAGTTTTGTTTCCCCCCTTCTTTCCATCCTCAATCGACCCAATGCTGAGCAAGCTGTAATGCTCATCGCTTGCAGGCCGACGTTCAGGCGGATCGTCCGGAACGGATCCACGGAGCAGTTCTCGGCCATGCCGTACATCTACTCGCTGCTCAACTGCCTAATCTGCATGTGGTACGGCCTCCCCTTCGTCTCCTATGGCGTCCTCCTCGTCACCACCGTCAACTCCATCGGCGCCGTCTTCCAGCTCGCCTACACCGCCGTCTTCATCGCCTTCGCCGATGCCAAGCAGAGGGTGGGTACCCGCTCAGCTGCGTTCTTGCTCGTCTTCTGCAGATTCACATACAGAATTTGTGAGAGTGGGGATATCCTTGTTGGTTGTTGCAGTTGAAGGTCTCTAGCCTTCTGGCCGCTGTCTTCATGGTGTTTGGACTGATTATGTATGTTAGCTTGGCGTTGCTTGATCACAAAACGCGGCAGACGTTCGTCGGATATCTCAGCGTCGCATCCCTCATATTCATGTTCGCGTCCCCCTTGTCAATCATTGTGAGTTCTTACGGACTTGATGAATACTCTGAATATCTTCATATAATCACATAGAAATGCAGTTGGTTGGCAGCCTTGATTTGATCACGTTTCTTCTGTTTTGTTTGACAGAATCTGGTGATCAGGACCAAGAGTGTGGAGTACATGCCCTTCTATTTGTCATTATCTATGTTCCTCATGAGTGGATCCTTCTTCATATACGGAGTGCTACTGCATGATTTCTTCATATATGTATGGTTCAGTTTTCCCATGGTTGGTTGTACTTTTTGCTTGGAAGGGTGCCTAGCTGCTTGTGTGTTAGTTGTGATCATTTTGTCTATTCTCAATTTCAGATCCCAAACGGTATTGGAACCATATTGGGTATCATACAGTTGGTGCTGTATGCCTACTTCAGGAAAGGATCAAGAGAGGAAGCTAGGCTGCCGTTGCTAGTCACACATGCATGAGCATGTCAAAGAACAAGGTTCGACCAACAGTTTACAGTTATCTTGCCTCCCCCATTTTTTTGGTACCCTTTATCTTTTGTTGCTGGCTTGCAGCTACCTCTGTACCACAACTTAATTGATATCTAGTGGTTGTATAATGTGTAGTGTTGTTTGTTCTTTGCATAAATTATAAATACTAGTAGAAGATAGAAGGACGCTGATTTTTCAGTGGAAAAGTCTCATCCTGTTGCTTGCTATGCATCACAGAACTGTGTTCTCTGCAAAAAGCAACCATCAAGACAAATAAAACTGGATTTCTTTTTTCAAAGATAGTCTAAAGCAAACCAAAGAAAACAATTCATCAATTATGTAATGTTGTATGTCGAGTACAAAAATCTGCATAGTTTTCACAAAACCTGCAAGCAACCACCTGTTTTATTTTAATAACTTTGGCTCTAAGGAAAAGGTAAGACGCTTTGCCAAAGAAGGATAAGAAGCAACTTCGAGTTTACACATGCTGTTCGACCTCGATTATATATAAATGTCCGTTCAATTAAGGTTATCGTATATTTGTTGTCACTTTCTTGCAAGATATTGCTCTTGGCACGGCTTGCACGTTTCCCGTTGTCTTGAACGCCGGGCTACTAGCATGTGTCCCTATTCAATATCTATCCCAATTTCCAGTCGAGATCATTGATGTTGCTAGATCTGAGCTGGCACTTAAATCAATCTACGTTTTCAGGTTGGTTGTTGGACTTAGCCGGAATTTCAGTGGTTGCTGTATGCGAATTCAGAGGAGAAACTTGACCTGTCACTCTGTCAGTGATGGAATGGCGACTTGTCATATTGCCGGAGTCAGGCCAAGGTTTTCTGAAGACTGAAGATGCACCAATTGCCGTGGTTGTCCGAATCATTTCGTTTTTGTGAAAAGCAGGCATAAAACGCGAGTCGTAGTTTCGCTGTATATTCCACGGTAGATTCTTCACGAGTCATTTGTTTATATGAAGTGAGTGAAGTTTTGTATAGCATTGATTATTGTATGGACTTCATCGATGGATGAGGCCTCCTGTACACTAGGTGAAAAACGAATAAGGTCTTGTTTGGAACGCGGAAAAATTTTCCCGTTCCTGTGTTTTCCTTTGAAATTGAACTGATTCCTGTAAAATTCTTGCACAATTTCTGTGAAATTACTGCGTTCCAAACAGGCCCTAAGGTGATAAAAGAACGTTTCGTCATCAGAAGATGACACCCAGGGATAGTAATGGGTTATGATCTAATTGTTTCTTTATAATCCAAATAAATCATTGATGATTTTAGCTAAGAAATTATATTATAGAAATATAATTCGGTTCTGATCTTTAAATTTCTAAACAAAATTTAAGGGTCCTGTAGCACCCTAGCTACGTTGGAGTATATTAGTATTGTAGGATAATGATTTGCATGCTCCACATTCTTCAAGAGAAGTGTCATCAAATGTACACACCTCAGCCGTAATTACACTTCTAATGGAAAATTATTTATCGTGTGTGCTTCACGATAGGGGGAAGAAATCCTTTCTTCCGCATTCTGCACACATGGGCTACAGAATTGAGTTGATTAGTATTGTAGGATAATGATTTGCTTGTTCCACAATCTTCAAGAGAAATAGCGAAATATCAGTGTACCACACCTCAGCCACAAGTATACACATCTGATAGATTGATTATTTATCGCATGTTCTTGACAAGAGGAAAACACCGTTTCTTCTGTAGTGCTTATCCGTTTGGCTCGATTAGTTTACAAAAATGAGGATGGCAGGCTCCTGTCTGTACATGCTTTGTCATATTGGACCGAGTACAAACACAAGAATGAACTTATAGATTCTTTTCTTCTGTAAAATAAAAATGTAAATTGAATTTTTTTTTAAAGAATACTGAGCCGACGGTAGAAGGCGTATAACTCAGGTTAGTAAGTTTTCCGGTGGTAATTCAGTATATTCGCTCAGCTGTGGAAACGGGTCGAAGGAACACAACAATAACAGTAATATTGTCTTTGCTGCCCCGCTCTGCAGCCTCCGTAGCCAGCCTCTTGGAACACATTCCAGGCTCTTTTACTGTGTCCTTGATTATTGACAGCACATCCTCGTTGCTTACCACGTCCCACAGGCCATCACTAGCCATCACCTGCACACAGGAAATTGAAGAAAGTAACTTATCGTGACGCTTAGATGCTTTATTTATTTCAGTGAACGAATCTCTCGATATGTGCTAAATCATCAAGTAGCATAGGAATATGTGATAATAGTTTCAAAGAGCAGTTTGGAACACAATTCACATGCTAGGAGGATCATAACCAGTATAATTAACCATTAAGGCAAGTGTATGTCCCTTCGATGCATATCTTAAGTAAACAAAGGTAAGTAACAGGCTTAATATTTGTGAAAATCTGAAGTGCAAATTGAGTTGCATCAGGCTTAATAATTGTGAAAAATCTAAAGTACATATCGAGTTGCATGGATTAACCAATTATGTTTGGCTAAGGATTGAAGTGTTCTTAATTAACTATTACCCAGTTATTCAGCTCTCTCCCTCCCTCCCACCCCACCCCAGGGTTTACCTTTTCGGTTCAGACAAAAATCCCGGCGACCTCCGGAAACGGATTTTCGGACGAAATTCCCCCGAAATCCGCATTTTCCGAACGGAAGGTGTTTTTAAATTTGAAAAACGGAATTCCGGACTTTCCGGTCAGAATTCTGTTACTTTCCGGCGGAATTCCGGACTTTCCGGTGGAAAATGGCATTTTTTGACTAGAAAATGCTCCAAACAAATGAAAAATTAAATAATTTGATAGAATATTATTTGTATTTTTTGTATATTGCAATGTACAATACATATTAAATATATTATACACAAATTATTCATAACAAATGCATATTGTCACATGAAATCACAAATTAAACGCATGAAAACTAAATTTATCACAATAACATAAGTACATAGTTACAATCCATAGACCATAATACAAGTTTATATTACATAAATTGCATTGTCCATATGAAAGCCCAAGTTTAATTTAATAAACAATGTCTATGTATATCGCGCAGTACTTGATAAGTAATGAAGATAGGATAAAAATGCAGGGAGATAGAAAGAAGACCTCTCATTCCATTCAAAAGGTATATTCTTTCAACCCATTGATAGTACAGACACTAAAAAGCTATAAACCCTAACTCATTAGACTACAAATAACCTTGTCTTTCAACCAAAATGCAATTTTAACCTAGCAAATGATCTTAGTTTTGAGTCTATTCTAGTCCTATTTGCTCAGAAAAACCCCTAGTTTTTTATCATATTTTTCCCGATTGTTTACAACATTTTTTGAATTTTTAAATTCAAATCGAAAAATACTGGAATTTACCGGAATTTTATTTCCCACGTACTACCGGAAACGGATTTTTTTCTGGAAAACCGGCGGAATTTCGCCGGAAAATTTTTCCCTACCCCACCCACACCCCGACACCACACACCCCCCCCCCCCCCTCCTCCCTCTCTCACACCTCACACACAATTGTAGGCTACTTGCCTTCTCTCTCTGGTTATTGACGTACACAGTGCACACAAGGACACAAGACATGTTTCGGCGACGCTGCCCACACCAGCCAAGGACTCCAAACGTACTCAGAACAACTAAGCCCAGTTTCTAAAGCACCAACACATGCACAACTGAGTGCTGTCTCCACGATCTGCATGAGACGTCCATCTAGCCTGACCACAAGCCATTGCCACGCCACTGAAATGCTCATCTAACACTATCTGATTAGTCCTACTTGACTCATCTAGTCGCTGAAACTGCAACTGGCATGGCATGCACAGCTGCCAACTAACAAGCTATCTCTGCAGATGTCAATTTTGGGGAAGCAGCAGTGGGCACTGGGTAAACTCAGGACCCATAGGTGCGTTCATTCAAATGCTCCACTTGGCCGATCGATTTTATTAGTACCACGTATGCACGGATATAATCAATCCATACGCATATATATCAGCCTACGATATGCCCCGAGTGGTGAACTCGATCACTTCTCTGCTGACAAGCAGCGTCAATTAATTCACGCCGGCTAGTCATCAGTTTCACATCTACGTGCTAAACTATGTATCCCCACGTGCTTCTATACAGATACGTATGCAACTAACTGATGACCATGCATTTACAGATTCCTGCAAATATGCTAAAGACCACTAGTCAAGAATAGTCGTAACACCATTTAAATAGTTCCAAATGTTTTGGATTATGACAAAAAGGTGATTTCAGGTGGAAACTGGCAAGTACCAGTCATTTAATGAACATATGGTCAGATTCAAAAAAAATAGAAATAATGAAGCACAAACCAAGCCCACTGGGAACCAATAGCACCTTTGGTCCTAGACTTTTGCAAAACCAGCTCCAGGTAACATCTTGATAACCATTTCACAACATTGGTGGTCCATCGAACTCCAAGCGGATTTTTGGGACAATGTGGAACATCTATTGTTGTAGATGCTTTTGTGGTGAAAGCTTATGAGCACAAGAAGAGGAAGAAGGTTATCAAGGCGTTGAGTTAGATATATGCATTAGGTGTCGAATATATAATGCCCGGCTACCGGAGAAGTTAAACAAGCGGAAGATTGTTCAAGTAGCTTTCTTCTGCAAATCCCAACCAGGCAACCACCATGTAATCCATTAACTATAGTTTGTACTGTATTGATTCAGAAGAAGGTCAGTATAGGCAAACTAACCAGCTAACTAATAGTAGCCTGGACATCACTCATCAGAGTGAAGCTAATTCCCCAGTACCATATATGCTTCACAGTTGACTATGTAAAGGATGCAATCAGGCCTTACCATTTTGTTTATTAAATTGCATCTACTGGAATAAAATGACCTACCCATTTCCTAAATATCTTCCATACAGCATTGGCCATTGGGTATATCAGAGAAAGAAAGGACAAAATTTTACAAGTGAGGTAGTTCATCTCTCAATATACTCTATTCGCAGGCAACAAAAACCCTCCAATTCAAACTGTCTGCTCACATTGATTTATTAATTAATATAAGAACTGCAGAGAGCAACGTAACAGAACGAAATAGGACCTACCAGGAACTCATCATCAGCTGACAAAGCAGTTTCAATGACCTCAGGTTGTGCTGTGACTGCTGGCTTGAGATCATCATCACCAATTGACCTTGTAACCTGTTAGAAAAAGTCTAGTTTTTGTAAACGCAAATTTCCACATAAATCCTCAATTATCACTTTGAAACAGGTGAACTCCAGTGCAGCATCATTTATATACTTACTGCTACAAGTCATACAAGTGATAGAGAAAAAGAAATGGAGCACTTTTCATATGACCTTAGTTCCTATAACTAATCATCAATTTATTTCTAGTTTAGGATCCACAGAAGAAAAATGAATTTGAGGACTATATTCCTAATGATAAATAATGCAAAACTAGTGGAATGCCGAGATTATGTAATTTAAGAGGTGTGTATGGACCTTTTTATGCAAAAAGAATCTTATAGCTGTAGAAAAAAATCATGTGAGTAAATCAAACTTTATGACTTTGTGAAGCATGTGTGTGATGTGATGATATTGTAGTGTTTCTTGATCAAGATAATCATGTGCAGCAATTATTTGACATGTCTAGTAATCCTTTTTATGAGCTAAGGGTTTACTATGCATGAGGTAAAGTTCCATTGCTAATTGGCGAATAGCAACTAGTCATGTGCACCAATAGGCAGCAGTGGATCCTGGCTGTCATGAGGGTACCTAGGAGAATAAGAAAGGTTTCAATTCTCTGGTTATTTTTGTCGCTTGGGAATTATGGATACACAGGAATGCCTGTGTTTGAAGGAGCAAGGCCCTGTGTCCAAGCAGTCCTACAGGTTGTGTCCGCTTCTAGCAGTTTGTGGTGCTTAGCAGGAGCTTCAGGCTTCATGAGCTGCTCCTGTGGTCACTTACTCTGGGCTCTAATCCGTGAGTTTATGTTTTTGGTCATGGTCAAGTTTTAGAATGTACTGGCGCATCAGTAAGTGTTAAATCTTGTGTTTGTTCTTTTGGGTGTTTTGTTGGGAGCAGGTCCTTTGCTCTCTCCCTTTCTTTCTTTCTTGATAAAATGGCATGCAGTTCTCCTGTGCATTTCAAGCAAAAAAAAAAGTAGGCAGCAATGATTAGTTAGTTTTTCTTGTTGGAAAAATGTGCACAGGTAATTCAATATAGTATGCCTATACGAGCTGTATGCTAATGAACAAGTAATGAAGAACCACCTTATAACTGAGCAAGGGGACAAGTAAATAGCAAAGAAAACTTATAGAGAACAATAACAGAAAAGTGACTGCTGTCAAAGATGAGTACTTGCTTCATGGTTGAACACAAAGATTTTGCAAATTTCTTGTCAACCATTGGCCATTTCTTGCATGGTCTAGTTAATAAATGCCAAAATGAGTCTATTTGAGCACCTGAAGAGCAGCTGCACCCACTCGCCATGTATCTATTTGCCACTTTACTTCAGTTCCTGCCTTTATTACTCGCTCTCTTTCATTCGGGCAACTGGCTACATGATCCTATAACACCAAAATGAAAATAAAGTCGTGCCAGAGATGCCAAACTCCCCCAAATGTAGAAATGATATAGAAAGGTCAATCCTAACCTTGGTCATGGGAAATGGCTTGCCATCACGGTTCAGGATTGCTCGGCAGTCACCAGCATTTGCTACAAAAAGTCTGTTTCTCACTATCAGGGCTGTCACTGCGGTGCAACCAGGATGCCAGTCTTTTTGGATTATCCTTTTTGACTTTTGGTGAAGGATTAGTTCTTCTCGAAATGCTATGTCAGTCCTTACAAATGCTTCTGCAAGGGCATTGGCTGGGCTGCAAAATACCAGAACTCAGATTGATAAAACATGGCAAAATTTCTTAGATGATTTGCATTCAACACAAACCTAGTACCCAGACAGAATTGCTTGAGAAACCCAGGGACTGCTTGGACAGAAAATTCAGCAGCTGCTGAACCTGTGGAAAATGTTGTGTAAGAAACGCTAATATAAAAGCTAGTAAAGATCAACCAAACTACATTTTTTGACTAACGAACCTCTGTGGCCATCAAAAATGCCAAAGGCAAAAACATTCTTTTCTTCACTCATGTGGGGAAGCATAAAATGGGTATCTTCCATAGTTTCCCTTCGGCCGCATGTTGCAAAAGATCCCCAACTTAATGTAGGGTGATAGTCTGAGGACTGATCCAAACAACCAGACCAACGAGTCTCTGTAAGATCTGATTTGCTTGTTCTCTTGACGAAAAGCTCCCCTTGGTTGAACCAGTTCAATGCTTCTTGGTAATGATGTACTCCTATGTTGCCATTTTGACTCTTGCTCACCAAAGGAGATGATGGAAGGCAAGCATTTGAAACTAAATGCTTTTGAATTATATTGAGGTCATCAATTATATCTTGGAAAAATGGTCTCTTTTCAGGATCAGGATCCCAGCAACGCTGGATAAGTGACAAAAGAGTCGGTGGAGCACCAGATTCAGGAAGAGCAAGTGCTGGGCGCAATCCTTGAGAAACAACTGCTGCTATAAGTTGTTGTTCAGTGTATGTCATTTCAAGAACAGTGTGCGCCTAAAGAAAATATGGTTAATGATCACTTTTAGAGAATAAAGTAGATCTGTCATGTTAACTAGAGAGAATTATAATATGCATGTCCGAACAGAACTAATAAAGGCAGAAATGCATAACCAAGTAAAATGTATCTGGAGCTAAATATTATAAAAGTATGATAATGAATCAAATGTCAACAAATTAGAATAGGAACTATTAATTTATTATTATAACTACAATAAGAAAAATTCTAAGTTCAGCAGAATGACAAATCAATTATGGCCACTTTTTCTGCTAGGCATCATGAAATACATTGTGTTATAGAATGATTTCGCTCATAGTCGGTCAGATGGACTTTTACCAAAAAGAAAGAAAGAAAAAGAAAAAACAAGTATTAAAGAAGAGAACATTTTAACAAACCAGCAAAGAAGATAAAAGAACAATAAAATACCTGTGCTTCTGCTCTCAGATCTGTATATGGCACCACACCAGTAAGAAGCTCACTGCAAATTAGTGAAACAGAGCAGAAGCGTTAAGACATCATGACTAAATGATGCTTCACATGTACAAAGAAACCATGCAAATGAGATGAATATGATAGCAAAACGTTTTGCCCATCACAGCATAACTCATGGTTTAAATGAAATTGCTGCCTGAAGCATACAGCTATGTTATAGCCTGCAATTTCAGTTCCACCTATAACGAGTTGGCTTTGGTTAGAAGCGCTTGAAAAGCAGCTATCCATGTGCCTGGACCTTGATTAGACCTTATGCCTTGTTTTAGTTTCTTTTTAGGTCTTGATCCTCCTATCGCTCTTTTTCCCTTTGTTGGCAGCTCATTTTTTGGTTTCAACTCTAGCCTACCCCAATTTTCTTAGGACTAAAAGAATTTGTTATTGTTGTTGTTGATGATGATGACATTGCCGATGCCCAAAATGTATACACAAGGTGTAATCACGGATTGTTCTTTGACATGTGTAATCACTGATTGCCATGTTCACAAGGTGAACAAGATTTGCAATATTTTTTGTTTTATATTTTCTTATATACATCATACATCTTTTTTACTCATAGCTTACTGTGATATTGACATATTGCTTCCTGCGTGTTTGAGAAAAAAAATTAGCATATTGCTGAACATTCAGTGAGTACTACATTTTGTAGTTGTGTTTGGAAATTTAATTTCTTGACTTATGTTAACAACAAATGCTTCTGTGGTTTATCAGAATAAAATAACTAAAACTGTGTTACCATATCAGTGATTCTCTAGAAATCCCCCATCATGTCTCGATCTAGCTGAGCCCGTAGAGTGCTACCAGGTGTTTTATAATTTGCTCCAGGTTGCATGCATTCATGTTGTCATTGCCTATTCTGCTGAAGGTGAACTCCTTTGATGTAACTGGGTCCACCAGTGATGACATTTGTAGTGGAAGGGATATATAACCCACCCTTTTATGCCCATTTTGATCGCCTCCTCCCGAGTCGACTTTGGCTGGCCCGCCCCTACTTCTATTAACATTATTGTCGTGTCTTGTGATACCGCTACGCACCGGTGCAAAACATGGGCTATATCACCTAGTAGAATTCTCCATGTAAGTATATACAAAAGAAGCCACTCCCTCCTAATAAAGATATGGCACCTGTGTTGGAACCATATGTGCCAGAGCAAGCATTTTCTAAAAAAAGGGCAGCCCCGATACATGAGCTCCTGCTTGTGTGGGTTCCGGGGAAGGGTCGGACCGACTTTGGGCTCTATCGTAAGCAACCTTTCCCTGCATTTCTGCAGGAGGCAGTTTCCACAACTTGAACCCATGACCTCCTGGTCACAAGGTAGCAGCTTTACCACTGCAGCAACCATTTTCTATAAGCAAGTGAAACTATTGCTGTTATGTCACATGTATCACCAATAGAGACACTGCAGAGAAATAGTGTCTGCTGTAATGTTATGATTAAATTGCTGAAGACGCCATTTTACATCTAATTCTAAAGGAGAGAAGCCTTACTTGATAGATATCGCAAAGCTATACACATCAGATTTTTCTGTATGTATATCTTTTCTCAAAATTTCTGGAGCCATGTAAATCAGTGTCCCAACCATATTCTTTTTATGGAAACCACCAGTGGGCTTGCCAGATGATTTCCAGTTCTCAACTGAGACACGCTTAATATCCTTCTGAAACATGGCTAAGCCGAAATCTGCTAGATGAGGATGGAGGTCTTTGTCTAGCTGTACAGAGATATAAGCATCCATTACTGTATGGAAAACTGTGGAAAGCTGTTGTGCTCGGAAGAATGTGATTCTTCAAAGAAATAAGAAAAATGCATAAGGGGGCAGCCTCGGTGCATGATTCTCCGAAGAAATAAGAAAAAAGCATGCCCATACCAAAATATTTGCAGGTTTAATATCTCTGTGTACTACCCCAAGGATTTGTAGGTACTGAAGAGCCTTTGCTGCAAAGATGTCATGAGAAAACAGTGTTAAACGAGTAATGTGCAACTTACTGTAACAGCATATATGTAATTCAAATAATACCAAGCACGACACTGCCACCTAATAAGCACAAACAGAATTCATGCACGAGCGATTATTATTCAATTAGATCGGACCTGCTGCTTCTTTGAATTAGCCTCAAAACTTAGTCCATTAAACGTTAAGCTACCTATATTTACTGTACAAGGTCAGTTTACTTACATATATGCATCACCTTGATAGTAGAAGCACTTTGTCTTGTTTACATAGCGCTAAACCTTAATGAATTAGGAAATTATCAGAGCAAAAGTTTTTGTTGACCACAATGGCATACCGTATACCATCACTTTCAGAACATATGAGGGCAAGAAATAAAATAGGCTAGACTGAGATTTCTATGTGGGTCAGAAATAACAGGTGCAACTACAACCACAAGTATCCAGCTAAAGAAAGGGAATCTTGGGTACAATAAATTTGTATGCTTGCTTATCTGCATAATCACATGAACGAATAAAGAGGTAAAGGTTTACAGATAATGAGCAAGGTTGAAGTAGATTGAAATTCAAGAGTATGACGACAGAAACTATATTACGATGAAATATCCCAGTTTCATTCTGACAACTGATCCTTAGCTAATGTCTTTCTGCTTGAACATGTTCAGAATTACATTCATGCAAACTAGTTAAACCAGGTCCTCAAACAAGAGCACTCTCCAGTTTCAACATTATACATCCTATAGTAACCCCTAAGGTCCATACTTATATTGTTATCTAGAGCATCAAAAGTTATGTAGAACTTGGACCTAGATCACTGGCAATGGCAACCACTTCCTGTACAGAAGGGGTCCACTCATCAACATGAATCTTGTCTGCAAGGTTTGGAGGCTCGAAGAACTCAAAGAACAGCAAGTAATTCGGGGGGCGTGCATGTGCTGCAATCAATTTTGCCAATCCTGGGTGATCCAGCTCACTGCAATAAACATAAGAAATCCAAAAATTAATAAAATAAACAGGGCAGGGAGCTTTGCCAAATTTTTAGGATGGGATCGTCTGTTACAATTACTGAATTACAACCAACAGATGCAGCAAACGGTACCACAATGCTAAGCGTCAGAATGCATCGAGAAAAAGAAACCCTCCATCCACATGAACTTTACAGCAGCAGTGGCAAGCACCTTTACTTTTAAGTCCTAACAAAAAGTTTATTCCTTTTTCAGAATTCGTGCTTCCATTTATCCAGCGGACCACCCAATTAACAGCCTTATGTATATTCCAAATTCACCTTTTTGTGGGTGGGGGCTAACAATGTTAGCACATGCAGAGCATCCCCATTCTCCTTATCATCCCCAAACGAACGTTTCCATTCGATGGTAGTAACTAGGAGTAGTAACGACAACAGAAATGGGAACCCGAGAAGCGATAAAACTTGTGCGAGAGAGAGAATGAAGCCCACCAGAGGAGCTGGAGCTGGTAGTGGAACTTGTCGAGGTCCTCGGCCGTGGACAGCACGGGCTTCTTGGCCGCGGCGCGCTCGCCTCCCAGCCGCGCCTCATACACCGTGCTCTCCGACCCTGCAACGCGTTTCACCGTCAGCATGCGCCGTTCTCCTCCGAAGAACAACCACACCACAGAAAGAGAAAAGACGGGAAGCGATGATGGGCTAGCTGTGGGGATACCTCGCGCGATGGGGGAGAGGAGGGAGAAGGAGGCGGGAGGGAGGTGGAGCGGGATGGCGGCGCTGCGGCAGCACCCGCGCACGCACCGGTTGGTCTCCTCCGGCGGCACCTCCAGCCCCATCTCTGCCGCCGCGGGGGACGGGGACGAGGACGATCGATCGGTGACGCCGGCGGCTTTTGCTCTTGCTGTGGAGGGGAGGAACGGAGGAATGAGTCGAGCGAGGGAGGAGAAAGGGACCCGGAGGATCGATCGATTAATCCGCGGCCGTGGGGAAGATCCGTTGACTCGTTCTCTTCTTTTTCCTGGTTTACGCCGGCCGGAGTACGTTTGCTTGCACCGTGGCCAATCAGGCGACTTCTCCTGCAATTTTGGCAGTCGATTCCCAGCCATTATAATTAATCGCAATCCGTCACTAAAAAAATTTTGTTTTCTTCTCGACCATCCATCCAAACATTTTGGAGCTAAAGGAGTGATAAAATGACCATTTTGCCCTCCCTCCCTCAACTCGTCAGCCAGCCTCGCGTGCACCTCGTCGCGGCATCTTCTCCACGACTCCACGTCGCTTGTGGAGGAGCTCGTCGCGGCATTTTCTCCGTGTCGGTTGCGCGAGGGAGCCGAGTCGCGCTGAGCTGCTGCTGGACCACGCAAAGACCCCATCCCGCGCGCCGTGACATTGGCTCCGCCGACCACTAACCCCGTCCCGCCCGCCACTGCTGGACCAGCCATAGAGCATGCGGCGGCTAGGCCTCGCTGCCCACGGACGGGCGAGCGCGGGCAAGCGTGCGGAAGGCTAGGCCTCGCTGCCGCCGGGCGGGCACGGCGAGCGCACCGCAGCCCCGTGCCATCTCGGCCTCGCCACTGGCAAGCGAGCACGCGGGAGGCTCAACCTCGCTGCCGCCTGGCAGGCGAGGGCGCGGGAGCCCTGCGTCAGCCGCGTTGTAGTCGGGGCCCGTGCTGGCGCCCGACAGGCCATAGGCGCCCACGCCGCCGACCACAGCGGGCTCAGGACGCTCCCGGTCCCGGGGGTCGTTCTCCGTGCTCAGGCCGCCATGGCTCAATTCCTCTAGCGCGAGCTTCTTCCCACCTCCATCGATCTCTGCCCGGCCCTATCTCCCCCTTCCCTCACCTACAATGGGCTGCCCGCGAAGCACCTCGCCCGCGGCCATGGCCAGCCCCCTTCCACCCCTCTGCTCGCAGCAAGAACCATGGGGATGAGTTCCCCTCTCGATCATCTCTCTCCCGGTGCCCTCAAATCGGAGAACGGCGGCCGGAAGCTCCCTACGGCCACGTACCGGCGAGCTGCCTCCGCTGCGCATGACCGGAGCCGAAGCGAGCAGCTGAGCAAGGGCACCTCAGGCCTGCCTCTGCTTTTGCTGTAAAAAAACGAGCTCTTTTGGGTTCACCGATGAGCCGTGGATGCACCGGCGCTTGTCCCAGCAGCATGCCTAGTGTTGCCGATGAGCCATGGCCGGTCCGGATCGGCGATTGGGACGCGCGGTAGGAAAAAACAGAAAATAACAAGAGGAAGATGAGGGTAAAATGGGCATTTTCTACTGTTTCTATCTCACTTGTGGGCCCAAATTGTCAGTAAGCAGGTATTGCGTTGACGGCAATGGCACTCAAGTCCAAAAAAATTGGGTCGATGGTTGAGAAGGAAACAAAATTTTTTCGGTAGCAGATAAAGGATTGCGATCTTTTATAATGGCTGAGAAGCAATTGACTCTAATTTTAGACGTGTCCAAAAAAGAAACCGCACCAATTTATCTTCTATGTCTACATAGGTGCATCTGCTATAAAATTTCTATAGACACGTACAAAACTACATTATACATTATCAAAAGGATCTACATAGTAGCATGACACATGATCATCCACTGAGTCATCAGGTACATCTGTGTCTTGGAAAAAGTTTATATAACCCCCGAGGTTTGGATGATTGGACACATAACACCTCCAACTTCAAAACCGGATATATCACACCCTAAACTTTGGAAACGGGTACAAATAACCCCCAAGGCGGTTTTCAGGGTGGTATTGGCCACGTTGGATGCCATGTTTTTTTCTTCCACGGCCACTGTGGCACTATGGCCCGCTTGTCAGGTCCGTCTGCCCCATCGAATGGGCTCGTGGCCACTCGCCGCCACGCGCGACCCCGGCGCGACTCCGTCGACCCCGCCCCCGGGCTACGCCACGCCCACCACCGGCGGCTCCACGGCGTCCCCGCACAAGTCACCCGCACCACCCAGCGCGAGCTTCGTGCCCACCACACCTGTCAAGCGGCTGGTGTCCTGGCGGCGCTCGCGAGGCGCCCCGACCCGCCCCTCCTATACGAGAGCGCATCGCGCCGGGGTGGTGGCGGTGGCGGCGGCAAGGGGATCGACAAGGCGACTGAGCCCAACGAGAGCGCATCGGTTGGTCCCTTGCGCCGCGACCGGCGGCGATGGCGACTGCGCAATCCGACGGGGACAACGCGTGGGCATCCTGGGGCGAGGGCCCGACCGATGGCGATGGAGGCCCACTGTGAGGGCGACGACTGGGAAGGACGTGCGATGACGGCCACTGGCGAGGGACGAAGATGATCTCCCTCGCACGCCACCCATCCCCTCGAGCCACCCCGCCGGCCCACCGCCTCGGCCGGAGACGGAGCTACCAGTTTCTTCAAGGGGCCCACCGTCCTCGGCCCTCCTCCACTCCCTGAGGTGGCTCGCCCTCGTGCACTGCAGTCCCACGTGGACAGGGCGAGTGATGAGGCGAGAGAGATGGCAACGGCTCGGAGGAGAGGTTGAGGCACTGGAGCAAGAAACGTCGTACGTGGAGGGGGCGGACGCGGATGTGCGCGGCGACGAGGGCGGCTCCTGGTGGTGGTGGTGGTGGTTGCGCCTGCGGCTGTGGTGGTCGGCGGCGTCGTCGGAGGCAGAGGAGCTGGTGGAGGTAGGCCGCCCTACCTGACTGCCTTAACAGGCGGGCCACAGGCCAGCATGGCGTCCAACGTGGCCAATACCCCCTGAAAACCGCCTTAGGGGTTATTTGTACCCGTTTCCAAAGTTTAGGGTGTGATATATCCGGTTTTGAAGTTGGGGGGTGTTATGTGTCCAACCATCCAAACCTCATGGGGTTATATAAACTTTTTCCTTTGTGTCTTGGTCTATTGGGTCTTGTCACTCTAGTCTCTCCCATCCAACCATAACGGGACGCAATCCATCACTGACCCCCCGCCCCCCGCATGCCCTACCCCGCGTGGGACCTTAGCCTGGCCCATCTGTCGTCTCCCTTTTAGTCTTCCATGGGCGGACAAGGGGGCGCAGAGGACGACCAGTAGAGAGAGGCAAGCACCGCAGCCAGTTGCTGTTGTCGCCCCGCAATGGATCCGGCCATCCGACTGCCGGATCTAGCCGCTGTAGGCCGCGCCGGGCGAAAGGAAGTGGCAGGGAGGATGCAAGCGGGGGAAGCGCGGTCGGCCGTCGCTGTCGTCGCCCTGCTGTGGATCCGACCATCTGGCCGCCGGATCTAGAAACTGCCGGCTGCGCTGGGCGAAAGGAGGCGGCGGGAAGGGCGCGAGCGGGGGAAACGTCACCAGCCATTGAGAGGGCGCCGCCACTAGGCCGCTCGACGACCGCGTGCCCAAGGAATGGATGCGTGAGCCGACGAGGAGGCTCAGCAGGCGGCGCCGCCATCACCCATGAGGAAGGAGAAGGGGCGTGGGGAGTAGCGTCGGAGAAGAGGGCCCAAGGAGCTACGTCCTCCCTCTAGAATAGTTTTGGTTTCACCTGTTTGGACAATAAATAAACAGATTAACTAACAAGGGTGAAAGATTTCTCATCACACCAACTCCTTAATTGAGTCAAGTTAACGATGAGTTCACCTTACATCAAAAGAATATAAAAAGAGATATTACAATCTAGCTCAAGTTAATGCTAATTGCAGCTGACGAAAAAGTGTTTTTTTTTTCAAATTCCCGCTCTTTCATGTAATTTCGTCGTCTTGGAGTGTAGTCGACGAATATATATATATAATTTTGTCAGCCGTACAGTGATGTAATAATTTCATCCTTGGCTCGGTCCTGGGCCACACGCCGCCTCTCCTACTCCAGATCCAGCCCCTAACTGGAGCAGATCTGCCTTCACCTGGTCGCCTCCTCCACCTAGGTACTCATCTTCTCCTCCCTACCTTCCTCTGATTTGCTCATGTGATGCCCCTGGCATCTCAAAAGCCTTAACACATGATTAGATGAAAAGTAACAATGAAGTTACGGTTTAATCATGCTTAGTGGTAAGGAGGATTAGGTGGATGAATCACTAAGAGTCAAAATTTTCCTTTCAAAATACAACATGTCTAATTTAAGATGCTGACTTCAACTTTTCTAAATTGACCATCTTTAAGATCAAATGTTATGAAGTCCAAAAGTGCAAATTAAACTAACTAGCAATTCTAGAAGGGTGAAATTGTACCCTTGATCAAATTTGGCCTTAGAAAAACCCTTGCATTTCTTAAGCACCTGAGCTCAACTTCATTATAAAAGTTATAGTACATGGCATACACTACACTTTTGCTACACTCCGTGTGGGCTAAAACTGTTATTAACCCATTGCAAATCTCTCCATAAAATCTCTTGGAATCAGCCATACCAACCACAACTAAATATTGCCAAAAACTGAAATTTCAGCTTTTCCCCAAGCTTCACTCTGAAATTACTTTAAGTTTTCCTATACAACTTCAAATTCTCCCTTTCTATGAAATGAAATTGAACTTATCACCTTTCAAATGCACCTAGGAGTATTTGGATTTCATTTGATACCTCAAAAGTTGGAAACAAGAAAATCTCTACACAAAGTGAAATTTCTGTTTTAATAAACCTTGAAACATAATTGTGTCTATAATTCAAAATCTGTTGGGATTCAGGCCAAATTTATATTATCAAACTTGGAGATAAAGTGCTGGGAAACAACTTTGGTAATTAGAGCTTAGTCCCCTATTGAGGCTTACATGGTGTTTAGGGCCATTTTCTACTAACACAGAAAACCAGTTCAATTCAGGCCTATTTAGAAATCTCCAATTTGCTCTAGCCTGCAGCCACTTTCATGCAAGACTCCAATTGGAAAAGTTGTATGATTTGAAATTATAAACAACTCACTCATAAGGCATTTTGGGAGAAAAGGCTTGGAAATAGGACTTTTCATTTTTCCAAGCAATAAAAGTACCTTGTCCACAACTAGGGCTGCTAGTTAAATTTGAATTTAAATCATATTTACACTTGGAATCTGGGGTAGTCCATTTTGACAAAGTTGAAGACCTCTAAGAGTGGAACAATTCCTTCAATTGGAGTTTCCTTAAATTCGGCATCTAAATACACCAACACAGCGAATTACCGAAGAGGAGAAAACACATTTCAATTTTACAAATTTTCCAGTCACTGACAGGTGGGGCCGTCCATCCGCGCCGCGCGCACGGCGCGAACCGGGCGCGGCCGCGTGGCGCGCCGGCGTACAGGAAGTACGGCGAGGCCACGGCCGGCGCCCCGGGCGCGTCAGGAGGAGGAGGAGGGATTTCGCGCCCCAACCATACCCCACTCGCCCCGTTCCCGTGCCTCTCCATCCCGTTCCCCGCTCTCGTCGCGCCGCGCCGCCATTGACGGCCGAGCTCAAGCTCGAGCTCACGCCGCCGCCGTCCGGCCGCCTCTCGCCCCGAGACCGCCACCGTTGCAACCACCGCTCCACCGCGCACCGTCCCCGCCGATCCTCGGCCTCGCCCCGCCACCTCTAGCTCGTTCCGCGTGCGCGCACGCAGCGGCCACACCATGGCCTAGCCCGCGGCGAGCTAGCTATGCCGGTCACCTCGGGCCGCCTCCCCTTCGTCCAACGCGCGCCCCATCGTCGCCGCACTCCCTCCACCGAAGCCCCAAACCCAAGGCCGCCGCCGTCGGCCCTAGCCCCCTTCCCCACGCGCGACGCCGAGCGCCGCCCCGACTCACCCGCGCCTCAACGCGGAGAGCCTCCCTCCGTCCATCCCCGCACCTCCACTTCACCACCGCCGCGTGCGCCGTCTCCCCGTGGAGCTCTCGCGCCCGTCCTCGTCCCCTCCCCGTCGCCGAAGTCGGCGGATCGACCTCGCGCGCCGCGGCCCCGCCGCGTGTTCACCCCGGGTTCACCGCCGCCGCGCCGCTCGCGCGCTCCACTCCACGCGACGACGTCTACGTCAACGGGTTCGCCGTGGCCGGGAACGTCTTCCCCGACTACGTCGGCTCCAACTCCGTGCCTCCACGCGCGCCACAGCGCGGGGACGTCGGCCGTCGCCGCGTCGTCCCTCCCCGGCTGAAGGTAGAAGAAGAGGGTGATTTTTACCTGAAACCCCCTGCGTTTTTGCATTTTTACGCGCTCTATTTTAAACACTATGCATTGAGTCTGTGGAATCTTCCCAGCTACCTCCTGGAGTCTACGGTTAATTACGTTTAGGTCCCTAGTCTGAGTGATTTTCCATTTGAATGCATTTAAATTAGCGGTGAACGTTGGAAAATCATATAAAATCACAGAAAATTCCAAAATGGACAAACTTAGTTGCGTTAGACTCCTCTTGAATAGATCTACATGATAGGTATGATATGAAGGTGTGAAATGTCTGTTTTGCCCTTGGTTTGTTGCATGCATGATTAATTAGGATAAAAGTCAAAAGTGCACTAAATGAACTCCAAATGGCATGAAACTTGGATAGTAGCTTTCTTGTGGCATTATAGCACTATGTGAATTTTTGTAGCCCTAGCACTTGCGGTTTAATTACCCTTTTGCCATTATACATGTGTATGTGCATTTATTTAACTAGGGAGTGGAAGCTACAAAGAATATGCTCAAATTGACTCCCTAGCATTTTTCCTATACTTTAGGTAGTATGAGTGTCTCACTGGTACAATACGAGCCCCTGCATGTTAAGTTTTAAGGGCGGTTTGAAAATGATAAAAAGGGTGCATGTTGGAGATGATGGATGGAAAAGTGGTAATGACTTGCTAGGAAAATTCTCCGGAAAAATTGGGTAGCCTAAGGTTTATGCATAGAGTCTAGAAAATATATGTTTGATCTAGGTCCATCGAGGTACTCCGTGTTTAGGTAGTTTATCAATCACCTTTTCGCCTATTCATGAAATGGTTATTCATACGTGTGTTTCGTGTTCATGCATCTCATTTCTTGCATCATCCCGCATGTCAGTCATACAGTGACGCTCATTATAGATACGTGATCAAGAAACGAGCGCGTGGGACTACTTCAACCAACGGTGATCCAAAAGACCAACTAAGACCCATTCACGACCTGGAGGGCCCATCAGTCGTGCTTGGAAGGAGGAGTTGTCCAAGGGATCAAGGGGTTGCCTGGGGCAAAGCCTCACAACCCGGCAAACTAACAGTAGCTTAATTTGATGGTTTATTAAAGTGAATCAAGGTAGGTAGGACCATGCAAATCCCAGCAAACAAATTATTTTGAGTTACGCATATGTATTAGGGTTGATGGACACCAATTGCATTAGACTTCCCGGCCACCCTGGCCCTAGCACCTATACTTAGGGTTCGTAGGACGAGTGCCTAGAATGGTTAGGCGCGAGTAGACACGAGTGAGCACTGTCACTCGTCTCGTAAGGTTTACTTTCAAATGATGAATTCTCATTACTATGAATTTATTATTGCTATGTTATGCTTTCAATTGAGACCGGGCGGAGATATTGGATTACTTTGTTGAAAAATGATGTGGTTGGTATGGTGGACTCCGCCCGAGTCGCATAAGGCCCGTTCGCTGTTCGCCTGCTGATCGGCATAACATTGCTAGAATGATTATCTGGGAAATAGGACCGGTGAAACCTTACTTGTGCCATCCGAAGAACAGAAACACGTTCCTACCCACTGGTTGAGAGGAAGGTGGCCCGGGGGAGCTTGGTACTCATGACGGGAAGACCGAGATGTCGGCAGGCTCGTCATGGGGGCACAACCCGGGAGTTAGGCGGGAGTGAATCGAACTTGGGATGGAACAAGTGGAGGAGGGGGACTATATGTGGGAAAGCCGTCGTGTTAGTAAGCATATGGGCCCCTGGCATTTTCTAGTTATTCCCGGGAATATAAAAATCGATTCGAATCGCTGATGCTCACCAGGTGTGAGAATGCCAATATCGCACACGGGCAACGTAGAACTGTTTGAGGCATGATGTTTTATGGAATTGATGATCTGATACTACACACTGGATATACATACTTTACTTTATGCAAATTATTTACTTTATATTACCAATGATAATCAGGATAAGGACTAGCGACTATCAAATCCCGCTATAGCATGATACTAAAACATAGTGGATAATCATGATTAAAGGATAGCGACTGTCAAATTCCGCTATCATATGGCAACATTTTACAGTTTAAAATCAATGGCTAAGGACCTACTTGCTAGTAAGCTGAGCTTTGCGTCAGCCGTAAACCCCCGTCCATTAAGTCCTACTGAGTAATTAGTACTCAGGGTTTGCCCCCACTTTTGGCTCACAGGTACTGGCGGCATTTGGATAGCTGCTTGGAGAAGGGTAGCACCGGTGGGCTCAGTGTTTCTCACCTCGTTGGTCTGTATGAAGACTACTTGAGTAATTGGTTTCCGCTGCGAGATGTTTTGAAAACGCTTTCGCATTATATATATTTCGGACATGTATTTGACTATACACATTCTTGGTTTGTAAACTAAATTTATCTATTCTATATTTCAACTGCCTGTGATGATGTAACTGTTGTGGCTCCATCGAGAGTCGGATGTGTATGATGTCGGTTCCTCTGGGAAATGGTATTATCGAGAGCCGAAGGCCTCTCGACGGACGACCGGGTTTAGTACGGTCTAAGTACACTGCAAGCTAATGGTGACAGGTGTACTTAGCCCGTATTAAATCGGCGGTTCCGCCACAGCTCCATTCTTAGGGTTTGGCACACATCACAGCCATCATTGGTTCGTCTTCTGGCAGCTAACTCCAAGAATAGCAAGGGGAGAAAGTTGAGAGTTGGTGCTATTCATCTTGTCACCGATAGAGCTCGTGAGAACCACGCGGTGAGCTCTCCCTTCTCGTTTTCTTTTCTGTTTTAGAGTGCTCTGCGTCTCTATAGCTCTTTCGCCTTCTGGCAGCTAACTCCAAGAATAGCAAGGGGAGAAAGTTGAGAGTTGGTGCTATTTATCTTCACCGATAGAGCTCGCAAGAACCACGCGGTGAGCTCTCCCTTCTCGTTTTCTTTTCTGTTTTAGAGTGCTATGTGTCTCTGCATCTCTGAAATTGTTCAACATACTAAAATACTAATGGGTTGACATAATAAAATTGCAAGTAGCTAGGCGAGGATATACACAGATCCTAACACTTAGAGGCACAAAAATCAGTAGAGTCAGAGATTGCATTTTGTTGTCTAGCCTTGCGATGCACCCTCTGGTCTTTCTTTTCCAATTGTTGTTCTCCCATGTAGCATGTTTCCCTCTTGCAAACATGAAGATGTAGCTTGTTATCAAAATAAAAGAACAAAGAATATTTTATTGTCAAATAAATATGGTTCAGCCGTCATAGCTATTTGATTAGTTTAGGCATTGCAATCACCTAAGACACATGGTCATTGATATCTATTTTCTTTGTTTAGCCTTTCAAATGGATGGCGATCAGATGGCGATGTATGATAGGCGGCGGAAGGATGGGGCACACTTAAAGGAACGGCTTAAACATAATTCATTGAATTTTAACTATGACAGCAGCTACCTCTGTAAAGGAATGCCTTAAATGGATGTACAGCTGCAAGGATACAACTATGCTTATGAGATGGCACAAAGAAGGCATACGTAAACTTGACGTAAATTTGCCAGCATTTTGCAGTCCTCAAATGTCTCCGCAGCAGGTAAAACTGTCTAATCTCTTCAATTCCATATTAAGAAACTCTTATAAAATTGTCCCGGATGTTTCCTGAATGCCACTTCCTGAAACAACATAGCTAGGAGGTTAATAACAAGAACAAAATAACAAATCTGGCTAGTGTACTGGTACAAGGTAGAATAGCAGCAAACCATCCATAAATAACCATAGCAAAAGAGCTAATACAACAAATCAACCATCTATTTGTCGTTGGCTGCTAGCCAATGCAAGTGCAGAATTAAACAAGTTTTTAAAGGAAAATTATTAGCCAACTACAACAGAGATTGAATCACATAAAGAAAATGAAATGCTAGAACGTAGCAGTATTGTTAGTTCTATCTCTCACTGCTAATGGCTTTGAGAAGCATTCACCTTCTGCCCTCTCATAGTCATGTACTGGCTTACTTGGTTTGCTCATCCTCATTAATCACCATCTTCCATAGAACATCATTGAACACAGATATCATGACGAATTGAATTTATTTCGTAGGGTTCAGCCTTACGTGCTCAAGGCTAAACTCCAGATGCAGAAATAAACGTGAATGAGAACCTTGCAGACTTCGAAAGAACGAGCGGTCACAACTCTAGTAATCCGAAGTAAGTTGTACGACGGCGACGACGACAACTCTCGTAATGTTGCTTGGATGAAGGTTTAACTCTTGGGATCCAAACAGAACCTAAAAATTACAACATTTTCAAATCAATTTTGTTCACATTTAGATCAAAATCAAATTTTCTCCAGAAATACCGCAGCAAAGCACGGGTTTTCACTTGTTTCTATTAATTTCCCACGCACCAAACAGACCCAATCTCTCTTCTCTCTCCACTGCACAGCCCACCCGCCGCCGCTGACCTCCCCGCGCCCTCCCGCATCCGGTGATCTCCGCCGCCCATGGCCTCTTCCCGCGCTGAATCGTCTCCGGGGCACCCTCTTCCAGCGCCGATCAGCCGCCGGGGCGCCCTCTTCCCGCAACGCGGCTGGGCCACGTCGGCCGCACCGGCGGCGTCCTCCTCTACCTCGCGGTGGCCAGCCTCCTCCGTGACCTGCCGCCTTCTTGATCCACCATGGTCAGTCAATTTTTCTCTCCAAGCCTGCCTATTTCATTTGCTCAATGACTCAATCCCACCCTGATATGAAGGAAACGTCAAGTCATGCGTATCCAGTTCAAACCTTGCACCCCCCCTCCATGCAAGCAAGGCTGATAAAGGCAAGCATTCACTTCACATCCTGCATGCATCAACAGCTGGGTGGCACGGAAGGATGGAGATAAGAGGCAGATACACATCGAGATCAAGAGAGATCAGATGGATGATTACTGATCATTAAGGCCATGATCTCCACCACATTAACACCCAGTGATTACGCGTGATCTCTAAATTTGGCAGGTAAACTTGCATTCCTCTGAGATTATCTCCACATTTAACCCCTCCCTTCTTGTATAAGTAGCCACTTAACGCTGGCCAAGAACTCCAGTGCAAAGTAAAACGAGAGAGAACCATGGACAAGAGATCCAGCTCCCACACCGCGTCCATGGAGGTTGAGGGAGCGCGGCTGCAGGTGGCGGAGGGAGAGGAGGTGCAGGCGCCGGAGAAGGAGGAAGAAGCGTCTTCCGCAAAGGAGCTCGACCTCCTCGGCGCGCTCGGCTCGGAACCTCCCGAGGTGAACGCTGTGGAGACGGTGGCGCCAGGCAAGGGGAAGGAGAAGGCAATGGTGGTGGAGGAGGAGAAGTCGCCGGCGTCTGGTAGCGGCGAGAAGAAACGCTCGTTCAAGTGTAACTACTGCCAGCGTAAGTTCTATACCTCGCAGGCGCTGGGAGGCCATCAGAACGCGCACAAGCGCGAGCGCTCGCTCGCCAAGCGCGGCGCCGCCGCGGCCGCCGCGGCTGCGGTGGGGCGCGGGCTGTACGGAGGCGCCGACCCCTTCCTGCCGCCACACCACCTCAGGTTCCCGCACGCCTGGCCGTACTCCACGGGCTGCGGCCGGCCGTCGTCGTTCCTCGGGATCGGCCGGGGCTCCGCCACGGCGCCGTTCTACGGCGGCGTGCACCAAGGGTGGGCTGCGCACGTCCAGCCGTCCATGGCGGGTCACACCCGCCACTCTGGCGCGGACCGCCCGGTCTACGCTCCTCAAAGCTATCTCTACACCGCGTCATCGAGCGCACCAGCCCCAGCCGTGCTGGACTCGGGGATGGCTGGGCTTCGGTGGACCGGTGTCGTAGTTGGCAATGCCGCCACTGCCGGCGGCGATAACAGCGTCACGGACGAAGTGAAGATGGAGCAGGAGGAGGAGCAGAGTTGCACGATAGACCTGAACCTCAGGCTCTAGCTCCGTAGCTAGGGTTGATGATGAAGCTTATGTTGTTAGGGATTTATTTTGTTTCTGATTAAGTCATGCATGATCAGCTGATTAGGTTTCAAGCCTGCATGGTTAGATGTAATCATGTAGTTCATCTCTATTTGCATTGTTCCTTCATTAGGTTTTAAGCCTGCATGGTCTACAAATGTAATCATGTAGTTTATGTTTAATTGCATTTTTCCTTCATGGAACTGACTAAAAATCTATCTTTTGTTGCCAACTCGTCTTGTATCTCAGATTTCACTTGTTTCTTTCTGTCCATTTTCTTCTTTCTTTCTTGGTGAGTATGTGCCCATTTCTTGTTGTTCTTTGCCAAAAGACAACCGAACTGAATATTATAAGGATCTTATGAGTCGGTCAATTCTGATGTCATCAACAGTAAAATAAGACTCAAGTCACAGGTAAAGTAGAATAAAATAAAAACTAAACGAAATGGTGGGATGACAGTAAGCTCCGATCAGTTTACTGTAATTATTACTCGTAGTCTAATTTGTGCCACTAATCTAAGTTCCCTACTTAAAATGCCTTTTGTTTTCAGTTTTCGGTCAACTATGGAAAGCATTTGAGTATTCCCAAACATAGATACTGAATCAGTAATCAGTAACAACGTCGAAATGAAACAAGCTGTGATTCAAAGCTGACTCTCAAACCCTTACATTTCTAGGTAGGCCCTCCTCTCCCTCAAACATCGCCGCGATTAAAAAAACCCTGTCTTCCATACATTAAATGTAGTTAACGTCGTCCTTAATGGACAAAATAAATCGACGCCAGAATAATCCAGCGTTCCATATATACAGATATAGCTCATCCCTGCCAAATGCCATGTTTATAGCACTATACAACATCTGGGCTGTTGCCGAAGAGAATGATTTACTGCGTTTCAAAGATGTACGTCCAGATCAGGTATCGGCTGTTAATTCTTAATAATGTGAAATGTGAATCAAGCTAGTTTGCAAATGGCAATTTCAGCCGGCAAATAAATATCGGGGCTAAATTACCCACTTCTGCAGTTAGCTGTAGCCTCTCCACTGGCTTTCCATGCGAGTTCATGGGAGATCCGTAGATAAGTTGATGACGAGGTAATACAATTGATAGCCTTCCTTTTCAGCATGTGACCAGCTCCCAATATGATGCGCACTTATGCAAAAATTGTGCATATTCATGCCCGCTTTTATTTCAAACCGATGGAAAGTGATTCTGTTTACTGTTGTTCTAGAGCAACATGACAATTGTATGCAGCTCTAGAGCATTTGATTCAGTTCTACTTTGCTATTCAGAGGCTACTTAGTGCAACACTTTCTATCATTTCAGCTTGCCTGATTTTTTTCTCCACTGTATTTGTTAGAAACATTCAAAAAATAATGTAAGACCATTACTGCTATGTCCAAAATTCAAACATCTATCTTCATATATGGCAAAAGGCTTTGTACAATAATGGTTAGCATCATTCGGTAAAAAGTACCGCTGAGTTGAATTATTAGTAACCATGAAAAGAAATATGGTAGGCTGGAAATTTGTCATCCTAATCACGCATGGCCTACTCCTACAGTATAGTAGTAGAGATGAGTTTATATTGAGCACATCAAATTTCGTATGATATGGAATTGAAATCTAGAGGTAAATACCATCTTCGGGTCGAGTTTGACAAATACGAGCATGTGATGGCCAATGTTCAGTAGATGGCATAGTATCTCTATCCTGTGTCATTGTTGGTGGAGTCACATTTTGATCACAACTATTCACATCACTCGCATCTAATTCTGCATGTAAATTCCATGAAGTCAGAAGTGCGTTGGCAATATATTGTAGATACCGACTATTAGCAGTAGCAAAATTAATAACACATATCACCAGGTTATAATGCTCTTCTTGGTATATTTTGATATGCTGCAACGGAACTTGCACTTGTTGTCGCTCTGCTTCTTGTTTGCACACCTACAAAATGGACCAATGCATAAGTTTATCAGCTAGTTATATATGAGAGTATCAAGTAGTAGGAAAGAGCATTCCGTTGTGGTCAATTCATTTTTTTCATTTGAACAACAGTGTGTTATTATAGATGTTTCATTTTCCCCTTTGACAATGATTTGAGTGGATTTTAATACATTCTGAGTTATAATCATAGATGTATTTGATTCCCAGTGTTCTTCTGTTATAGTTTCTAGTTTGTGTATCTTCAGGTCCAAATACTCAGTGTTATACTGATTTTATGCTTACCATGGCTCCAAGATGATCTTACTGTGTTACTGACCACTGCAGCGATGGTCAGTTTGGGTCTATATTTCTCAGCAAGGTGCGTCTTGGGATTGCATTGTGTAAATCTGTTTTTTTATAATATCATTATTCATGACCTGGAGTCATTGTGGTCCAAGCAAAATCATGTTTTTTATATCAAACTGCTGATGAATCTTAAACTAACGCAATTCTGTTTATTTCAGACGACGGACATGCAGTCAAAAAATGGAAGTGTCACTTGAATACTTGATCATGAAGACCAGCATGTGAAAATATTTTCAGCCTAGGTAAATCTCTTTCTACTTATTACCTAATGACTGATGAAAGATCGATGGTGATAAAGTATCTAATAAATTGATAAATCATAATTTCTGGTGGTAACTCTTGTTCTCTCAAATCCATGGTATTGATTGTCTGAAATATGGCAGCTGCGATGGTGTTGACAGGAGTATGATGGAGAGGAGAGGTAACCGAGAACATTACCTTAAACCACACTGTAACTTGTAACTGACACATTGGACATTGCATGTCAGATTGTTGAGCAGCTTTTCATCCTTAATGCATATATACTGAATGAGCAGCGAACACCTCGTCATTGTGTGGATGGTGAGTTTCCTCCTTGCAAGCAGTGAACACTTCTGTTCAGAGGAATGAAATGTTACTGATACTGAACACTGATTACTTCAGCTGTCTGTCTCCACTATATAGGGGAAGAGAATCCTGCGTCTGCAACAGCTGGAGAACAACTGATGATATCGCCGACAACTGGGGTAGATGCTGCTCATTTCATCTTAAATTTTGATCCACTGAAATTGAGAGAACTGATTATTGTTGGTATTTCAGCATGGCCTCATGTGCAGACCAGAATCACAGTTGGCAAGGCTTCCTATGTCGGACCAGGTGGATGGAATTGTAAGAGCTGAGGCATCATAGGACTCTGTTTGTGCTAACCATTCATGAACTACTAACTGATAAATAGATTCTCTTTTGTTCAAATATCAGACCAGGCAAGGCTCTTACATTTTTACCTAAGATCATATGGAGTTTCACTGTGCAGATGCAACTACTTTCTGAATAGATTGCCTCAGAGGAAAAAAGTGAAATCCAACAATGATTTGGAGGTAGCATTTCCTCAACTTCTGCATTAGTGCCTCCCATGAAGCGTTTTTCTACAGCAAAGCCAAAGAAAGCCTAAGAGATCCTCTGAAGTGAATATTACTGGTTCTTTTGTAGGTTTGGGCCGGGGCACTCAGCAACAACAGGAAGGCCGTGGTTCTATGTAACCTTCATGGCTACCAGGCAACCGTCACCGCACTATGGTCAAACATGGAAGAAGGCACATGGAAGAACATAATAGATAATAAAGCTTTGGAGAAGGCAAAGGTTTGTTCTCATGCTTTTGTCTAGGAACAGTCTATTTTATTTTCCATACTATGCAAGTGCTAGGCTACTCAACTCATTCATGTACATCATGCTAATTCTAGGCAGACTCAACCACCAAGGAAAAACAAAGCACAGAAATGAAGTTTTCTTCACAAGTGAAGCTGATTAATTCTTCTTTGCTCATCGTCACAATGTCACATTTGAGGCTGTGTGAACCTTGTAGTTTTAGTTTTCATTTTATTTGTTTCATGCATATAGACATGCATGATGCTAAAATTTTAGCCATATTATGGTCATGAAAAAGATAATCTATGACACCGTGGTTCTATTCTCAAGCATAGAAGAGAGTTTTTTAGCAAAACAAAAAAAGTGAGCGTTGCCTTCATATGATGCATCTGTAGAACAATGCGGCAACAAACGATACAACATCTGCAAGAACTTTACACTAGTTACAATGATACTCCGTGTAGAGAATTAGATTGGAACACCACACACCCTTGATGTGGGCCAAAGAGGCTTGGAGTACAAGACAAGACAAGCTATATATAGCCTATACAATCTAACACCCGCCCGCAGTCGCAGCGGAAGAGTCACGGACACAAAGACTGGACCTAAAATCAGTAAACAACTGTACAGGTAAGCCTTTGGTCATGATGTCCGCGAACTGGTGGGATGACGGAATGTGGAGAACACGAACATTGCCCAAAGCAACCTTCTCGTGGACGAAGTGAATGTCGATCTCGAAGTGCTTTGTGCAACAGTGGTGAACTGGGTTAGCTGTCATATATACAGCACTGACATTGTCACAATAGACAATGGTCGCTGAAGGAATCGAGACGTGAAGCTCTTGGAGCAGCTGACTCGGCCACAACATGAGCCACAGCACAATACTCTGCTTCAGCACTAGAGCAGGATACCATCTTCTGGCGCTTTGAAGACCAGGACACCAGATTGTCGCCCAAAAAGATGCAGTAGCCTGAAGTGGAGCGCCAGGAATCAGGGCAGCCAACCCAGTCAGCGTCGGAGTAAGCAGTCAAGGACTGTACGGAGCCGGCGCCAATATGAAGACCGACGGAGAGAGTGCCCTTGACGTAGCGAAGAATGCGCTTGACCAACGCGAGATGCGGTTCGCGAGGATCATGCATGAAGAGGCACACCTGCTGCACGGCATGAACGAGATCAGGCCGCGTCAGCGTGAGGTACTGCAGGGCTCCAGCAAGACTCCGGTACGCGGTTGGATCAGCGACAGGGGCACCATCGGTGGCGGAAAGCTTGGCACGAGTGTCAATAGGAGTCGACGTAGAGTGACACTCGGCCATGCCTGCCCGCTGAAGAAGGTCGACGGCGTACTGGCGCTGGGACAGGAACAGGCCGTCGCTGGAGCGCGTGATGGAGATGCCGAGGAAGTGATGAAGAGCACCGAGATCCATCATGGCGAACTCAGCATGCAGACACTCAGTGATAAGCTTTGAATGGAAGCCCCGGTAAACGGCGGCAGTATGCTGTAGCAGGGCCAATGAGGATGCAGTAAGGATGATGTCGTCGACGTAGAGCAGTAAGTACGCGACACTATCTCGATCTTTGTAGACAAAGAGAGATGTGT
Organism: Paspalum notatum; assembly: GCA_022530915.1. Lineage (NCBI taxonomy): Eukaryota > Viridiplantae > Streptophyta > Magnoliopsida > Poales > Poaceae > Paspalum > Paspalum notatum. The sequence continues at coordinate 21,477,951 of CM039686.1, forward strand.
CGGAGGCCGAAGCAACGAAGCCGAGGAGGCGAAGATACCGCGAAACGCGGGTACCACACCCGAGGTGCTTGCTTCAGGCCATAGAGAGACTTCTGTAACAAAAAGACGTGATCTGGTGCAGACTAGTCGACGAAACCGGAGGGCTGCTGACAGTAGACCGTCTCCTCCAGATAGCCGTGTAGAAAAGCGTTCTTCACGTCCAGCTGGTGAATAGGACATGCACCGGAGGCGGCGATGCTGAGAACGACGCGAATCGTGGCCGGCTTGTCCACCGGGCTGAAAGTCTCGTCGTAATCAACACTGGGCTGTTGGGAGAAGCCTCGGACCACCCAACGAGCTTTGTGGTGGGCAAGTGTGCCGTCAGAGTGGAATTTATGCTTGAAGACCCACTTGCCGGTGACCACATTAGCTCCTGGTGGTCGTGGAACAAGACGCCACGTCTCATTGTCGATCAAGGCCCGGTACTCGTCGGTCATGGCAGCGCGCCAATTCGGATCGGCTAGAGCACTGCGATAGTTCGACGGCACCGGGAAGACTGATGTAGCCACAGTGCTGAGGTTCATCCGCATTACCAGCGGCTTGAGAGAGCTAGTCTGAGAGCGAGTGACGATGCGCCGAAGAGGAGCGCCGGAGGGGGTGCCCTGCATGGGGCGAGGTGCTAGCGCTGGGGGCTAGAGAGCCATCGTTGCTGGTGCGGTCGGCAAGCGATGAGCTGATGACGGCGCATGCACGTGGATGGGGCGCGGGAGGTCGGTGCACGTATGTAACACCGAAGCGTCCAGCAGGCAGAGGAGCTGCACCAGCCAGCCCGCCCAGAAGTCCAGCCGGTGGACCAGCCAGAGGAGCCTGCAGGCCGCCCGGCGAAGGAGGAATAGCCGCTGGCTCTCCTGGAGGGATAGCCGCCGGGGCTGGTGCTGGGGCTGGCGCCCTAGCCGCAGGTGGCACTACGATCGGCGGGGCGATGGTGTTGACGTCGGTGGCCGCAGGTGGCACTGCAACCTGAGGAGGAGATCGTGGTCGCTCAAATTTCGGAGAGGACAGAGCTTCTGTGGAGGGTGCGGTTGCTCGACGTCCATGGAGGATGGAGCTGCCGCAAAGGGTCTGGCATAGGGTGCCAGAGGGTCCTCAAATTCAACGAGGAAGTCAAGCGAGGAAGAATCTGCAGGAGAGGAGGCAAAGGGAAATATAGACTCATCGAACACGACATGATGAGAGATGAGGACACGTTGAGTGGTGAGGTCAAGACACCGATATCCCTTGTGTGCAGACGGGTACCCGAGAAAGACGCAAGCAGCGGAGCGGGGGGCAAGCTTGTGTGGAGCCGTCGCAGACAAATTAGGATAGCAAAGACAACCAAAGACACAAAGGTGATCAAGGTCGGAGTTGGTACCATAGAGGATGCTATAGGGCGTGCGGCCATGGATAGCAGAGGAGGGCCGACGGTTGAGAAGGTAGGTGCTGGTGGCGAGCGCTTCAGCCCAATAGGGTGAGGGCATGGACGCTTGGAGGAGGAGAGTTCGAACGGAGTTGTTGTGGGTGTGGATGATGCGCTCAGCTTTGCCGTTCTGGGAGGAGGTGTAGGGACAGGAGAGGCGAAGAAGAATGCCGTGGGAAGCCAGGAAGGTGTGCATGGTATTGTTGACGAACTCACCGCCATTATCGGCCTGAATGCATCATACAGGAACGCTAAACTAAGTCTGAACAAACTGAACGAAAGTCGTGATGTGCTAAAAAAAACCCTCAGATTTGCGCTGCATAGGAAACGTCCAGGGAAAATTACTGTGATCATCCAAAATAACTAGATAGTATAAAGCATCGGATATACTGGCAACAGGAGATGTCCAGACATCACAATGAACAAGTTCAAACGGTGCGGACGTAGACGACTAAGAACTAGTGAATGGTAAATTCACATGTTTGCCAAGCTGACAAGCGTGGCAAAGAGAGCGATCTAGCTTATTACATGAAATGACTCCGAACTGCTGGAAACTAGCGAGGACGGCAGGAGCTGGATGACCAAGGCGCTGGTGCCACACGGTGGGGGAGACGACGAGGTGGGTGTGGGCATTACTGGCGGCGGTGGTAGGGAAGGTGTAGAGGTCGCCGTCACTAGCGCAGCGAAGAATCTCGCGCCTGGTCTGTAGATCCTTGATAGAAAAACCAGCAGGGTCAAATTCAATGGAAACTAGATTATCACGAGTGAAGTGTCGTATAGAAAGAAGATTACGAACAAGGGAGAGATCAACGAGGACGTTGTTAAGATGGAAATTGGAGTGCTGTGTAGGGAGGATGGCGTGACCTTGGGTAGTGACAGGAATAGTGTTGCCATTGCCCACGGTGACTAGAGGGTGAAGAGGAGGGGAGGAGAAGAGGAGTATACCATCCGACGATGTCATGTGGGAGGTGGCGCCGGTGTCGAGGACCGAAGGAGAGGAGCCCTGAAGCTGCATCTACTGGAGAGCAGCCACCGTCCAGCCTGATCCCACGATGGGGTCGGCTGGGGCTGCTGCCATGCCGGGGAGGGGGCGCAGCAACCGATGGCCAGTAATGTGGTGGTGGAGAGACCTGGGCACCGGTGAACGCAGTGTGACCCTATGGGTAGTAGCCTGGAGGAGGGCGCCAGGCAGAAGGGGCGCCCCACGGGCTGAAACAGGCCCACGGGCCGGTGGGGCGAGGTCCCTGCTGCTGCTGTCCGGACGGCTGCTGCTGCTGCTACCCGCGAGACTAGCGACCCTTGCCCTTGCCTTGCTGCGCCCGCCACCGCCGGAACTAGAGCCGCTGTTATTGAGGGAAGCGTCGGGAGGTGGACCGAGGATGCTTGATGTCGTGAGGGCGGATGGCGCGCCGCAGCCACCGAAACAGGCGTTGCCTGTGCCGGTGGCGGAACCGGTGAGCGGTGGCCTGAGCAACCTTCACCTCGTTAGTGAGGCGAAGCTCCTTGAGCACAAGCATGTTGCGGGCGTCATTGAAGGAAGGCATCGGCTTGGTGTCGACGATGTTGTCGGCGGTGTTGGAGTAAAGCGGGTTGAGGCCGCGAAGAATATTCAGGACGAGTTGCGGTTCGTCAACGGGGAAGCCGACGTCGCGCAATGTGTCAGCGAGGGTCTTCATCTTCTTTTCTTGCTGTAGTCGGAGATGGAGAGGTCTCCCTGAGGGAGTGAAACTCGTGACTCAGGAAGACAGTGTGCGACTCCTTGTTGGCGCCGAAGAGGTCCTAGATGGCGGTCTAGAGCTGCTGCGCAGTCTGGTCGTCCACCATGGGTGAAGTTGAGGACTTCCTCGGTGACGGTGCCTGTACCCAGGCGTCGCCATTGGGGAGAGGGTTGCTGCCGTCAATGTGCCGGAGGAGCCGAACTTTCCACACATCGACTTGAAGAAGGAGGACCACTTGGTGTAGTTAGGGTTCTTCAGGTCAAGGGTGATCGGGATATGGGAGCGGGCAGTGACGGTGGCGTAGGGATTGAGGAAGGCAGGCGCAGTAGAGGAGGAGTGCGCCTCGGAGGTGCCATTGCCAATGACGGCTAAGGAGGTGGAGGAGGCAGAAGAGCCCGTAGAGGCCATGGCAGGGGGCTGCAGCGGGGCGCAGGGGAGGATGAGCGGTGCGGCGTAGATGGGACGACGCGGCGCAGCTCAGGGGAGGCGGCGGAGGCGCGGCCTGGGAAGGGGGAGCGGCGACGCGGCTTGGAGAAGCGGCGGCGTGGCGAGGGGAGACGGCGTGGCTCAGAGAAGGAGCGGCGCGGCAAGATGGGGAAGGAACCGGCGGCTTGGGAGTGGGGGGGGGCACCGGGTGGGGTGGTGGCGGGCGGCTGGGGAGAGCGCCGAGAAGGGCAGCGGAAGGAGGCCAAAGAGTAGAAAACCTTAGTCTCGTGATACCATGTAGAGAATTAGATTGGAACACTACACACCTTTGATGGGGGGGAGGGGGGTTGACTTTCATATATATATGCCAAAGAGGCTTGGAGTACAAGTAAGCCGATGAGGTTTGGAGTACAAGACAAGTCAAGCTATATACAGCCTATACAATCTAACACTCCGTATGTTAATATGAGGTGTATTTTGGTAGGGAAAAAAAAAATCTTCCAATGGAGATTTTGGCCTTCTAATTTCTCTCCTAGGGAGCTAACTGCTACTGTTTTCTTTCCAGGTACATATGTTCCACGAGACAGCCATTTGATCCTCTGCCAAGAACGGTGTGCTTCTTCTGTTAAGGTATGCTTCTATTGTGTGGTGCTGCTTATATTTTACTTCTTCATAGATCCTTATATATGCTTTTCAAATAAAGAAATGTGAATGCCTCACTGTGATTAATTATTAGATAAATAATACCTCAGAGTTACATTTCATTAGTTGACCAAGGTTGATGCTTCATATAGCATATTCCATTACTATAACCCTAACAGAGAAAACACCCTGCATATAGGTTATTGTCGTGGTAAACAACTTATGGCATGTACAATATACTCCTGCTGTTACACAGTGTTCTGGAATGGAGCTGTGCTTCCACAGACTAATAGGAAATTACTGCAGGGTGTGATGTGATAGCTACTAGGCCAAAACTAATTCCACTCCCAAATGTATGTTTCATAGGATCAAGGGTCTGCAGATTCATGAGATAGTAGTATTGTTTATGCAGTGAGATCAACAATAGATGAATTTTGCCGTCTATTCTTTGATTTTGGCATAGTATTAGGCTATGATGAGTATGCATAAGCTAGGTGCTGTGTTCTGATGGTTTTTGGCATTTTCTTTCACACGCATATGTATAACACATTTTTCTCACTTCATTTAATCAATGGAGATTTTTCTAACGAAAAAAGAAGCTATTGCACATGATCAATTGTCTCTGCAATGAACCTAGATACTTAGGTTTATGTGCCTGTGGTAATCTTGTTGAATAGGGCATACACCTCAAATAATTTTTTGAAAATAGAAATGTTTAAGAGATAAACATTGTATAAGGTGACAGTTCTTCACTCTAGAGGAGGCTCTGCAATTTTATAGTATTACCTCGCTTAAATTTGCAGTAAACAGTATATGGGCCATATGTAAGTTAAATCACCATGCCTCTGTTTAATTGCAAATATATAGTGTACATCTGTTATTTCTTGCTTCAATCCTTGTTTGTGTTCACTTGCTAGATTTATATCCCTGATTTCATATTTCATTTTATATGAGCTTTCAAAATCCATTGTACCAAATTTTTTGCACCAGAAAAACTGACCACAATAAATGATTATCATGAACTTAACACATGTTGAGTTTTTCTATGGTTCAAACGATTTTAGCTTATTACTGAAGGAACAGTTAGAAACTTCTGAAAAAATGCTTCCACAAAATTATGATCTCATTCAACCAAAGTTAGTGTGCCTGACCAGTTTGTGTAATCACGTCTTAAATATTTACAAACAGCCAATCAGCCATCTATGAAGTTATTTTCAGTTGAGCTTCAGATTAGGAATGGCCTGGACCGACACCTACCCCCCCCCCCCCCCCCCCAAACCTTGATCTGTTAAGGTGATATAGCGCAGCTGACGTGTCAAATGTCATCTACGTTCCTACTAAAGTGTTGTGTTAAACTCCTGCAAGTTTGTTACTAAAGTATATTTTCTCTTTATATCTAGAAAAACACAAGTGACAAAAAAATATGTTGGAACTCAGTTTTCTTCTGAATATGAAAATATACTTGTTAATTTGCTTGTTTTATTGATTTGTTTTTGTGTATGATATTCTTTGCAGGGCGACACCTAATGAATAAATGGAGCATATGCATGGACTTGATAAGGTAATTCACAGCTGTCTCTTACTATGAGTTGAAATTTCCAGTTCAATTGCATTATCTAGTGCATAAATATTAGCGGTGTGACCTCCTAAATTTCAAACTGTTTTAGAATATAACTGTGTACTGATCAACGAGACCCTCGTTTCCAGTGGGACTCATCTTTTGGATAACATTGCACTCAGCCATATGTTGGTTTGTTCCATTATTGTATTCTATTTTTTTAATGAAGCTGCTTGGTGAGTCCTTCTAGTGGCACCTGCTACGGGGTTTACTGAACACATTGTGTCCAGTAGGATCGATGAGTTGATAATCTTTCCTGCTAATGTGGCCTAAATAGGTCCAAAATATCTCTTGTCAAAGGAAACTATTGATGATATATCATTTTAAACGCCTACATGTCTAAAAGATACAAAATCAAAACGTGTAATATATCTAAAACCCTTGCTTGCATGTTGAAGTCAGCCACCTACAATACACCACCTACATGAATAAGAAGCCATTTGATGCAATGGTTCAATATCATGTTGAGCTCTGGCTGCTCACTGGTCTCCCATTACTGTGCTTATGTTGCTTGTGGAACCAAAGAATTGTACAATCGGGTCTCGTTTTTGCATCTTCTTTCCTTATTCTTAGCTTGTGACCATCAATATCTAGATTTGAAAGTATATAATTGAAGCTTCCATGAAGTATTGACATATAAGTCGTGTATATTATTGACTATGTTTTTGTAGGATACTCTTTGCAGGATGACACCTATATTAAATAAATATGGAGCATATGCATCAGTGGAATCATTGCATTTGGTATATATCACCACGAAGCAACGATGTTGCATTTGGAATATATCGTTATGAATTAGCTATCGTTGCGTTTGTGGTATATCGCCACGAATCACTGATCGTTGTGTTTTTGATATATCGCCACGAGTTATGGATCATTGTGTTTGGGATATATCGCCACGAATCACGGATCGCTGCGTTTGGGATATATCGCCACGAATATTTGATCATTGCGCTTGTGATATACCGCCAGCAATCACCGATCATTGCGTTTGTGATATATCGTCATGAGTCACCGATCGTTGCATAGGGGATATATCCCCACGAAATATCTGATTGTTGCGTTTGTGATATATTGCTACAAATCTGCAATCGTTGCGATTTTATTATATCGCCACAAATTATCAATCGTTGTGGTTAAAATGTATAGCCACGAACAATCATTGTTGCATCTGGTACACATGTCACCACGAACAAAAAAAAAATGTTGCATTAGGATGGTATTATCACGAATTATATGACCGTTCTGAAATTACTCTCTTGCAACAAGCGGTTTTGTTGCGATAAAGCGTTTATCGTAACAAACATCAAATTGTGGTGAAAACTTATCTCTACACCTTTTATCGTAACAATTGACCATGACTATCACAATAATTTTTTTTGTTGCTATAGTTCATTTTTCGACCAATTTAGGTTTATCGTAACAATTTGTGGCGTTGTGAAAAATGCTTTCCCTCTTAGCGATTCTAGAGATGCGACGGCACGCGTCGGGCCCTCCATGTTGGACTTGTGGTGCTCAGAGGTCTAGAGCAGCATTGTCATCGGGCGAGGCCTGAACAAGTGCTAGCGGCGGTGGGCAAGAACAAGCAGCTGGCAAGAGAGCACTGAGGAGAATGATTCACTCCGCTTCGTGACATGGGTGGAGATAAGAGAAGCAAGGGGCAAATAGAAACTTTAAGTGGACTGGTAAATGAAAAAAAAGAAAAGAAAAGAAAAGAGAGAAAAGGCTAGGAAACACCTAGAACGAACAATTCCTGTGCCTAGCGCGTTATTTTTAGAAAGGCTTACAAATAAAGTCCTTATTCTGAGAGGCACGGCGTAGAGCCCTAGATGCTGAAATCTCTCAATTCAGCATGGCTTACGTAAAAAATCTTTGACCATGGATAGAGATGGCAGTAGTTGGAACAGTGGATGAACGGGGTTGGATAGGTGCCTTGGTAAGCTTAGTCTTAGCGACGAGGCCGGCTTCTCATTTTCGATCATGGATCACTACTGAGGCTAAGAGGCAGAAGCGTGTCTTTTACTTTTGCATAACATGCAGATACTCACTCCGTTCGTAACAAAAAATGATTCCAGCATTCGTTGATACTATCTCCTCTCATTTGTATATGACATCATTTAATATTGTAAAATTAAAAGATGTCATATATTAATGACCGAAAAGTATTATTTCACAAAGGGTGCGTCATTTTAGCCTCTGGACGAGTTACATTGGACCTGTCTAAGTTAAAGCATATATATCAACTTTACATTTTGGCATATGTAGACATAGAAGGATATTTTCTTCGACATTAATCACTTAAATTAGCATGGCAAAATAAATGTCCAGGTATAAATAAGTACTCCATCTATCCTAATATATAACTACTTTATTTTTTCCTAAATCAAACTATGTTAAGTTTGGACATCTTTATATAAAAATATATGAACATTTGTAGTACCAAATTAGTATCACCAAACCAATCATGAATTTTTATTGACAAACTTATCTGATTTCATAGATTATATATTTTTTTAAACTTTTTATCGGACTTGAAATAGTTTGACACAAGAAAAACATAAATTAGCTATATTTATAGATAGATGGAGTATAATAATGATAGTGAATTATGTCATTTTTTAGTTACTAACATGTTTTAGAATTATATTTTGAGAGAGATGGATTAAACTTTTGGTTTGAGAGCAGCAAATCCAGCTGGAGGTGAGGAAAAACCTAGGCAGACTTACCATTCTAATTTTAGTTTAGTTTTGTATAAAGTATCTATAAGACCAAATCCTGCAGACCGTCTATATTGTCGCACATAGTATGAAAACTAGATGGTACCTTGCGCATTGCTGCGGAATTTCTTAAATTATTTTATCTAAAGTTAAATTTTAAGGTAGAAATCTTTATATGATTGCAAGGAACGAACATTTTTTTCCAAAGACATTATACTTGCATGTTCATGCATGCATATATGTTATCAGTGATTGTGTTTAATATAGGAATTTTAAATAATTGAGAGATCAACCTTTAAATAATTGATTGTGTTTAATATAGGAATTTTAAAAGATGATAGTCATATAGACTAATAGTTGCATGCATATATGTTATCAGCCACATAAAATCGATAGAAGATATCAATAGAGATTCATAGTGTATGATGATATGGATTTTAACTTAGTGGACTTTTTTATATGACGTGGGTAGCTTGCATGTTGAAAAAAATATAGTTAATGAAGGTTAGTGGGCGTCACTTATATAAGTTATATAGATAGATAACACTGTATACAAGGTGGAGTTTGAATATAGGCAACGTGGTAGATTATTTGCTAGAATTAGACTAACAAAGTACTTGATGTGAGCTCTACTATATAGAAGTAATAACACACCTCAGCCACTCATTCATTGGATGGGGGTTAACGCAGGACGGGGTAGCGCGCGACCCCCTCCCCCCAATTCTTTTTCCCCGCACTTCTCCCAGACTCGCTGATCAAACCACGCCACTTTTCCGCTCTCTTCTCTCCTCCTGCCACTCTACCTTGCTCCAAACCGCCCCCCCTCCTCGGGTTCTCCTGTAGAGGCCCTCCGCTGTACCCTCCGCCCCTAGCCCGCCCCTCTCCCCTCGGATTAAACCAACTCTCAGATTGATTCCCGAATTAAGTTTATAGCAATTTCATGCAATTTTGTGGCAAGTTTATGGAATTCTGTGGCAAGTTCTTGGTGTAGCAAATTCTTCAAATTTGTCACCTAACATACATTTTTTGCTGCTCTAGCAAAAGTTTTTGAGTTTCTTTAGCAAGTTATGAGATACTAGCATAGATGTACGTGCAACACGCACGTGTTGTGGATGATCGAGCAGGCAATAGAAAAGATAAAAAGGAAAATAGAATTAAAAGGAAATAGAACTGATTGATTGGCTCATTCCTTTCTCATTAAAACCAAGAGAAGGAAAGTAACACATAGGTGTGGGTATAAAATGAGGTGAGAAATAAAAAAAGAAAGTAGACGAAACATTTTGCATCTATGGATTTTGGACCTTTCCACCCCTTTTCAACCTTTTCCAAACTACACAGTGGGACCAGCGTGAGGAGTATACAAGGCCTTTCTATGTAAAAAAGATTTTTAGAAAACTCGCTCTTTTATAGCGTAGATTTGTAGCAAATCTGAGAAAAAAATTAAGAACTAATTCTCTGGTTAAGTATGTAGTAAGTTTCGTATAATTATGTAGTAAGTTCATAGAATCACGTGGCGAGTTTCTGTTGTAGCAATTTCCTCAAAATTTTCACCTAACACATATTTTTTTTGTTGCTGTAGCAAAAAGTTTCTAAGTTCTTTTAGCAAGTTACGAGGTATTTGTAGCAAAAAAACTGTGAACAGAAGCTATGATATTTTCCAAGATAACAACATTGTGTATGTAGTATCACTCTACGTTAGATTCGGCGATTTGTTGCTAGACTAGCTGCAAATTGGAGGTATTAGGGGAGTGGTTAAAGGCCTACGAAGGCCCAACTTGTTGTAGGTTCTCGGGCCGAGAGCACGGGGACTACGCAACGCTTGGTCCAGAGGCACAGGGTCACGCGGTTGGCTCCCACACGATCCCATCGTGTGATACACTTTCTGTATTTATTGTCCCACTAAACATTGGAGCATGATAAGTCATGACTCGTCGTGACATACATTACACGCGCGGCCCCTGAAATGCACTCCCAACACAGCACATGGAGACATCCCTTTCAACATGACCTCATTGCTGATGTCATCAAAGAAAAATAGGTCTATTTTGTTTTAAATGCCATAAGTCTTTCGTTGATTATCCATTTGTACCGTTAGACTCACGGTGATGAGATCTATAAAACAAGATCCATATTTGATATGTTTTCAACTTGTTTGATACAATCGTTAATTTGATTAATATTATAATAAATACTTACAAGTCGTGTGGCAATTTATGATGTATTTATAGAGAACAAGTTGCCTTTTGTGTTAGTCTAATCTTTTGCATTGATATATAGCAACTTATATTTTACAAAGTAGTGACTTGCATGTTTAGTAGCACCAAACAATATGTATTAAATTTTATAGAGACAACGTAGCAAGTTATACAATGACATTGAAAGAACATCACTTAGATGACTTATATAAGTCAACCCGCTTCTATATTTGAGTATAGCTTGCCACATTAACAAAACATGATATGCTAAATTAACATACCATGACTTGCTACGTCAACAAAACATAACTTGCCAACGCATACTCACAACTTATGTATGATAGGACATATTGTAACAAATTACAGGGATAACAATGTATCAACTTATGTGTCAGAGAAACGTACCAACTTATGTAAAGGCAGCTGGTAACTTACCAATAAAAAAGTGAGAACGTCAAGTAAAAAAGAACTGTGACAATTTAAGTTACGTAGATCGCTTTACATTTAATGTAGAAATAGCTACCATATATTTAATATTGTTGCCGTCAAATCCTAGCCGATCTAGGATTGTCGTCGGATTCGCTGAAGTGCCTAATGGGCTGCCCGTGCAGTAGTGGTATTGTGTATCGTTTGGGTGACATGCCGTGTGTGGCGGAACCGCCCTGCTTAACCCAGATTGAGCACACCTGCCTCCTTTGGCTCACAGTGCATTTAAACTGGACTAAATCTGGTAGTCCGTCGAGTGGCTTTCGGCCCTCAATAACACCAATTTCCAGAGGAACCGACATCACACACGTTGACCCTCGATGGAGCTACAACAATTACAGCATCACAGGCAGTTGAATATAGATATATAATAGAATTAGTTTACAGACCAGTTCAAATTAAAGTTCCAAATCCAACGTAGTCATAAGATATCATAAGTTTTCGATTGTCTCGCAGCGGAAGTAGAAGTAGATCAGAGTTCATGATAATGCAGCTGAATTTGCAAAAGAGAAACAACATCAAGCCCACTGATGTTGTCCTTGTGCCACAAGCGTCCTCCTCTAGTCATGTTGCACACATGTGCCCCTTCCAACGCAAGGACACATGAGAAACTCTATACCTGTGAGCCAAAAATGGGGGCAAACCCTGAGTACTAATTACTCAATAGGACTTAACGGACATGGCTTACGGCTGACGCAAAGCATAGCTTACTAATCAATTTTTGTCCTTAGCCATTGATTTTATACAACAAAGTGTTAAGAGAAGATAGCAGGATTTGATAGCTGCTACCTTAACCTTATTCAGATCAGATTGTGACAATAGCAATAATAATATTCTGGCAGGAAAGTAAACCATAACGACTTGCATGAGAGTAATCCATCATAACTTGCATATAAGTAATCCATCATATACACCAAACATGTTGTATTTGAAAACATAAACATAAATATAGTATTTGAGATTGTTACTACGTTGCCCGTGTGCGATATTCGACACTCTCACACCTGGTGAGCATCAGCGATTCGAATCGATTTTTAATTCCCAGAAATAACTAAAAATGCCAAGAGATGTATGCTTACTAGCCATCGTGTTCTTCACATATACCCCTCATCTCCACCTGTTCCGTCCTAAGATTCACAGCGCCCCCACCTAACCCTTGGGAGTAGCCATCTCAGGAGCGATACCACGGTACGTTGGGTCAGCCCTCCCTCGACTTCCAAGCACCTCCCAAGTCCATCGGCCCCCTATCAGTGGATGGGTAGCACCATGAACAGTAGGACGGGGCCGGTAAGACTTTCACCGGTCCCAAGTCGCGGATAAGCACTTCTAGCAATATTGTGTCAATCAGCAGGCGAACAGCGAACGGGCCTTATGCGACAAGGGCAGAGCCGGAGAACAACAACGCACACCACGAAAGTAAACTTACGCTCCGCCCCGTCTCAATTTAATATCAACATAAATAAACATAAATTGCATCATAGTAAGATTTCTGAGATTTTGAAATATCACCTACGCGACGAGTGACATTGCTCACTCGTGTCTATTCGTACCTAGCATTTTTAGGCACTCGTCCTACGAACTCTACTCAGAGGATCTAGGGCCAGGGCGGCCGGGATGTCTAATGCAATTGGTTTCAAGCAACTCCTAATGCAGATGCGAAATCATCAAAACAAGAGTGTATTTGCTGGGAGAAATCATGGTCCTGCCTACCTTTGTTTACTTTTAAGAAAACCAACAAACTAAGCTAATGTTAGTTTGCCGGGTTGTGCGACTTTGCCCCAGACAACCCCTTGATCCCATAGACAGCCTCTCCTTCCAAACACGGCTGATGGGCACTCCAGGTCGAACTTGGGGTTTAGTTGGTCTTCTGGACCACCGTTGATTGGTGTAGCTCCACGCACTTGGTTCTCGATCCCGTATCTGCAATAAGCGCCACTATATGAATGACATGCGTGATGATGCAAGGAATGAGATGCATAATCATCGAGCACATATGTGGGCAATCATTCCATGGGCAGATGGAAAAAGTGATTAATAAACTACTTAAACAACGAGTACCTCTATGAACCTAAAGTAAGTATGCACACAGACAACTAGATATGCACAATAGAACACATGGATTTAATACTTGCTCAAGTATCAATTTAAATTGTCCTTTATCTTACCCTATGCCAACAAGAATCAATTAAGTATATGTGTACACTGGATGTAGGTGAAATGCAAAAGTTGGAATTGAGCAGGTATGTCATGTATAAATATTATGGTATGGTAGTTTAACACATTGCAAATGTTTATACTTAGATTAATTTATTTTCATTTGTGAATTAATTTAAGCCTCTAAGTTGTAGCAGTAAAACATAACCAATTGAGACTAAACTTTTGTGACATATAGATTCTGCATACCCAAAGCTACTGCCAAAATTTTAACTCAATTGGAGTTATAATTATTTTATTAAAATTACAACAAATTCTCAGCCCTACACATTGTCAGAATTTTCATAAACTATAGGAATAATATCTGAAGGTGAAATTTTACCAGTGAGCTACACTTAGCATGAACTGGCCGTACAAAAATTTACAAGTTAAAACTCCCAAGTTTGATAAGACATCTATTTTCCATATACTAATCTGGTGCAAATTTAGGATATACATATGAACAGTGTAAATGGCCTTCTTGAATAGACTTTCTGGACTCTATGCATCAACATTAAGCTACCAAATTTTTCAGAGACTTTTTCTAGCAAGTTATGACCACTTTTTCTACTTATCATTTCCAACATGTAGCATTTTATCATTTTCAAATCACCATTGAAACTTAACATGCAGGGGCTCATATTCTACCAGTGCGATTCACACGCTATATGGGACAAAAGAAAAATACTACTGAGTCATATTTATCATACTTTGCATAGGCCTCATTTTTAAGTTACTAAATATTGCATAAAGTACATATAAAATGATAAAACAGTGAATGAACATTAAAACCTAGGGTCACCAAAATTTTCACAGTGTTCAAATGTCCTAAGGAAGCTACTATCCAAGTTTCATCATTTTAGGATTTCATTAGGACCATGTTTTCCATTTTTCCTTGATTTAACATGCATACACAATAATAGGGGCAAAACCGTACATGCACAGCTCCACATCATACCCACTGTGTAGATTTACTCAAGATGAGTTCAATGCAACTAAGTTTACCTTTTTACGAATTTTATTTGATTTATTATGATTTTCCAAATTTTCAGCCAAAAATCACAAAATAAAATGGAAAAACATCGGATCCAGGGACCTATCCGTGATTAAACCTAAGTTACAGGGGCTAGCAAACAAGTTCCTCAAGACACAGTCAACAGTAAAGGCTAAAACCGCGTTTCTCGGGGCTAATCTACAAGATTGCCAGGGCTCCGGTTAAGATGCATGACCACCTTAGTTCCAGGGGGTTATTAGCAAGTCCTGCAAGACTCAGTAAACAGTGGGCCAATTTCACGGGATTCCAGGGGCTCATTTGCAAGTTCACCTTCGTCTACCTCATGCAGGGTGATGGCGCACGGCGGCCGGGGTTGGAGGCGTTGCGCCAGCGGCGGTGAGGCGGCACTTGGAGCCGAGCGGGTCCGGGAAGGTGTTCCCGGCCGCGGGCTTCCTTTCCCCCTTGGTGTTGTCGCTCGGGGTGGGGTGTGCAGGCAATGCGGGGCCGGTGAACCGGAGGTCAGCGGTGCACGGAGCTCGTGGCGGCCGAGGCCCAATCTACCGGCTCCGGTGATGGGAAGGCCCGGGGTAGAGTCCAGGAGCTGTGCGAGGACGAGGGGGTCCTGACGGAGGTGGAGTGGAGGCGCGAGGTAGCCCGAAGAGGGTTCTCCACGGTGGGGTGGTGCGCGGCGCGTCCATGGCGGACAGTGCGGCTCGGAAGGGGGCTCTAGAAGCCACGGCGGAGAGCCGGGTCTTGAGGAAAATGGAGAGCGGAGCTTGGAGGTCGCGGTGCTCTCCCTGGTTGGGTGGGAAGGAGGCCGGAGAGGAGGCTGGGCGTGAGCTCGTGCTCGGCCTCCCATGGCGCTTGGCGCTCTGTGCTTCCCGGGAGAGAGGGGCATGGAGAGGGAGAGCGGTGAGTGAGCTAGAAGAGAAGGGCGAGGGAGTGGAGACCTGGGCGTTGGTTCCTTCGTCTTGAAGGGAGCCAGGGAGAGGGCAGGGCGCGGCCAGTGTGTCGTCTCTGGCCGGTCACACGCGGCGCGGGCTGGCGGCGTTCGCCGCGTGGGCGAGCAGGAGCGGGGAGGAAGAGAGGTGGATGAAAGGTGGAACCGGTCTATGGACCTCGTGACGCCGACAGGTGGGACCGGGTGAGGAAGTGAAGAAGAGGATTCCACGGACCGGGTGCACGGGCGAGGGAGGCAGTGGGACCCGCAACGGATGTCGTCATCCGAGCCCGGGCGGGAAACGGCCGAGTGGGCTCCACTTGTCATTGACTCAGGCCAAATAGGAAAATTGGAAAAATGGAAAAGTCCCTTTGACTGCCGAAAGCTTTGTTTGTATTTTGCGTTTTTGAACATCGTAGAGGCTGATTCAGGACAAACCCAACATACAAGAAGTGTTCAAAATTTGTTTATCTACAACTTTGTTATAAACTTTGATATCATGTTCTGTGTAAAAATATGGTTTAAATTTGAATTTAAACTGCTGACCCCTGTTTGACCAACAGAACACATCAACTTAGAAATTCTAAAAGTCCCCCTTATAGTCACTTTCACACAAGGAGTTTTATACCAATGTTATTCATAATTTCATGAACTACAACTTTCTCAGTACACTCATTGCAATATTATGGCTGTAGATCAAGGAAATTTGAATTTATTAAACAGGCCAGGTTTGGGCAGAAATCATGTATTGGCAGAAAAGGTCCCAAAACACTATCCAAATCACTGTGCATGTCAACACTCCAATTACCAAAGTTGTTCCTAATATAATTTTCTACAAGTTTGGTATATAAAGTTTGGCTTGGATCACCACAAATTTTGAATTACAAGCACAAACATTGTTGAGGGTTTGGTAAAACTGCAGCTTTAGTTTAAGTAGTCTTTCTTGTTTCAAACTTTTGAATACTCAAATGAAGTCTAAACACCGCCACTCTAGGTGCATTTGAAAGGTGATAAGTTTTCACTTCATAGAAAGGAAGATTTTGAAGTTGTATGGTGAAAACAAAAGTAATTTCAGATTCAAATTTGGAGTGAGCTGAAAATCAGATTTGGAAATTTTTTTCTAAGTGGACTAACTTGGGGCTGATTTCATGAGGTACTTGGGGTCAAAAATTAAAATAGTTAGAGGCAGTTTTAAACAATGCTCAGGGTAACAAAAGTGAAGTTCACGGTATGTATGACAACTTTGATAATGGAGCTAAGCTCAGTTGCTTAATGAATTTAAAAGTTTTATTAGGGCCCAAATTTGTTCACGATCACAATTGGCTCCCAAAGAATTTCTGGTTTGGTTTGGTCTCGACTTTTAAACCTCATAACATATGATTTTAAAGATGGTTGTAATATCAAAGTTGAAGATAACATCTTGAACTAAGACTTTTGTATTTGGTGTTTTGCATAAAAGCTTGTGGGTGGTGACTTAAACAACCAAACCACGTAGGGTTTCGTATTCTCCTAGAAAAATTTTGGCTTAGTAATTTCTCCATCTAGTCTTCGTTACTCTCTAAGTGTCATCAAGTCCAAATTCATTATTAACTTATCTCTAGCTGCGTGTTAAGGCTCTTGAGATGCCGGGGGTATCACAACCCACCCCTTAAAGAAATCTCGTCCCGAGATTTGAAGGAAGCGGGGTTTTACGGCTTACTGCATAATGAGAAATGGTCTTTGGCTAGAGGTTCGTGTGCTTTTGTCACACATGGTAATATTCGAATCGTCTATTAGCTTTGTTAACTGGCTCGTGAATGGTTAGTGCCTCTCTAACATAAGGTAGTTACAAAGCTTCTTTTAATTGGTCCATGGTGGCCTTTCTAAGATACTTGCTGAGTCGTGTCCTATATGAGAGTGAATGAATAAACCACAAGGAAGGTGTGGCCACAGTGCGAATGCGACAGCGATTGATTCGAACAATAGAATAGGGTTACTTCCTGACTTTGACACCAAGATTTAGAAACGTGCTAAATATATCGGTCTTAGAACAATAGAAGCAAGGTGTACACAATTGGAAAAATCGAACCATGAAGGATCTTATGATTTAAAGGGGTATCAATGGATGTCCTTTTGAGAGACACATTCATTTCATTTGATAGGGACTGTGTACACATATAAGATAGTAATTCAAGGTAATTCAAAGGAAAGATGTGGTGCAGTACAACACATCCTGCCTTTGGCAGCAAGAATGTACACAAGGGTTGAGATAGACTTGACAAGGTGATGGTTTGTACGATTTCTTAGCTTGGTCAAGACTGACCAAGAAAGTCTGGGTATATGATGTGTGCTTACTAACGAAACAATAGACAGTGTTAGTAAGCTTAACTGAGGATGATTTTCAAAGAAGAACAAAGCAACTTCTTGAAAAGGATGTTATGACAAGAGCACTAGCCGAGAACAAAAGCTTAGTGCAGCGGATGATGTTGAAGTTCACCTTCAGAAGATAAGGTTCAATATATACAAGAAAGGAATGTAAGAGAAAGCAGTGGAAACAGAGTTGATGGTTCCCACAGATCAAGAGAGGTAAGTAGTGAGAAGGCAATGGAAAGGCGTGAACGACAGTGGGGTTAAGATGGATCTTTCCCTACAGACCGAGAAAGGCAAGGTGAAACAAAGCAATGAGATGACGTATTGAGGTGGTGGAAACGAATTCAAGCACTTCCACGGGTCAAGAGTAGCGAGTTCCACAAGGTAAGAAGAAGTGGATATGAATGTTCCGCACTTGAAGCGATGTCAAGCCTTCGCATGTCTTGATACCAGCGCGCCCCTAGTGGCACCACCATGTGATGGCCGGTCACATGGGACCCTAGGTTCCGTCGCGGCACCATAGACTGCTTGGTTAGACATCACAACCAAAGTGTCACAACTATCCAATCTCAGTAGATGCGGACAATATCACAGGTTATAGAAAGACCTGAACAAGTAGTTTGGATGACATGAATCTCAATGTATTGGTGATGTAGACCAAAGAGTCGAAAGCTCATAGATTTCAAAGGTTGGAAACACAGGAATCATGAGAACGAGAGACATAGGGCCCATCAACTGTTGAGTTGGGGTGGTGACATAGACTCAGAAGTACATGAATTGGCGTGAACCCAAAACATGTGGGCTACAAGAGTTTGAAATGCGTGGGGTGCGAGAGCTTGAAATGCACGGAACAGTGGAGCTTGGAACTCTAGTTTTGCAATTCTTGGGAAAGGCATGATACACTAGAGTTGATTCCAAGAAGTTAGGATCAAGTGGCACAGTGAACCGTACTCACTCAGTGTGCAGCCAATACATGTCAAAGCTAAACATTGTTACTACACCAGTCGGTACCTGTACGGTTTGCCTAATCGTAGGATTTAAAAACATTTTGGTCGACGGCTAGCTTCTTCTTCCAGTCATGTCGATGCAGCGCGGAGCTTCATGTGGGTGACACCATGATGATTGTTGCCTTGATAGACCATCAATTTGGAAAATGTTGCTGCAGTCAAGGTTGATCTTGAAAGGTTCCTCTTTATCTCTCATGTCATCAACTTAAGAACTCTAAGTGTTGCTAGGGATATGTAAGCGATAGTAGATCCTTGCCGCGGCACCTTCTGGACTCATTCTTGTCTCGGTGGAGCTCCAATCTTGTATCGGTGTAGATGTTGACGCTATGTATGTCGGGTTGATTGGAGAAAAGTCTTCGATGATGTGGACTCGGCATTCTTCTCAAGGACTTCTTGGTGGCTTGCTTATTGTTCCGGTGGCTAGGCCTATAGAATCCTATGGACCCAGTACGTAAAGGTAAACATGTATGAGCTATCCTGATTTTATCTTCAGGCTTGGCGATTCCCTTTAGTAGAATCCTCTCGAGTCGTAGACGTTGAACTGAAGCCGCATCTATGGAGTACTCTTCATCTTCGTCTTCTCATTCACTTGTTGTGATACCTAATGTCTATATTCTACATCATTGGTATAGCAATGTTTGTTAGCCCTACTTCGAATTGGTCCAGAAACTCGAAATTTTCAGCTAGCCAAGGTCTGTCTAGATTTGAGTCCCGTTTTAGATTCTGGCGTTAGGTTCAGTTAGAAGCATTTTCAAGGGGCGGTCAAGATAGAAAAGTTGTTACACATTTTATGTACTACAACTTTGGTATAATAAGTTTTAGCTAGTTTTGTTTAGGTCATGCCCATAATTTAAATTTGCAAGTGTCACTCTGTCTGTTTAGAATTCAAGTTTCAACGAAACCTAACTATAACTTTGGAACAAGGCACATTCAGAAGAGACTTCAATTGACAAAGATGTGCACCCTTGTAATATGAATCTAATAACTTTTAATCAAACACCTAGCAAGGCACATGAGATGAGATAGAATGATGCATGATTCGTCCTATCCGGTCTCACTTCACACATCTAAAAGAGAAGTACATATAGCTATCGATATTTTGGTGACACATATGCACGGCACTCTCTAATGCAACTAGTCATTTCCTGACCGTCCTTAATTTCGCACGTAGGTTAGTATACCTGCAGAAGAATGCATGCTCATACATTACCACATAGTGTGGCATCCACGCGTGACCGCTGCGTGGACAACGTTGGTGGGCCGCTACACCTTTTTCTCAAAACCTGACTTTCCACCAGTACTGGGGATTGTCAAGAAGAAGGTGGATCCCAAAACCGAATGTAAGTGTGGTGGGTATAAAAGCCTCAAACATGCCCACCACCCATAAAGAGCTTTTACTTATACAGCATGAATGCAGGGTTTACAACCGTTCGCAAAACCCAATAGCTTCCACCAGTACTGGGACAGCTATGGCCGAAAAGTTGCTTCCCAAAGCGCTGAATATGCATATGAGTTCTATCTAGGTCAGAATGTCAGTGGTGTCACCTGGATAACACTAACATCCTTAATATGGGCATATCGCATACTCTCATTTTTGAATTACCTGAAAAGGGCTTTCGAAAATAGTTTTGTAACCAAAACTTGATGATATAACTGTTGTCTGTGTATGATCGGCTCTAATACCAGCTGTGGCGGAACAGGCCTGCTTAACCCAGATTAAGCACACCTGCCTCCTTTGGCTCACAGTGCACTTAAGTTGGACTAAACCCGGTAGTCCATCGAGTGGCCTTCGGCCCTCAATAACACCAATTTCCAGAGGAACCGACATGTGATGCTCCGGCATTTCAAGTGCATTTTCATCTCACCTACATGCAACATTCATCATGATGCATCATACATTAACATGCATTTGAGCCCTAGTTCAAACTTGGTTGAAATGCATCTTGTCGAAACCTGTTTTTCTGCATACATGTCTTTGTGTTTGTGTCCATAACTTTGATTCTATTTAGATTTCGGTGAAACTCATATTGACAAACTTGTAGATAATTTAAGGATGAACAACTTTGTTAATTGATGCTTTGACATGCATGAAGGTTTGCATAGAGTTTTGGCGCTTTTTCTGTCAGCATAAAAAATATGTTCAAACCTGACCTGTAAAGTAAATTCAAATTTACTCAATTTTAAATCCAAAATCTTGCAATGCTGGTATTGAGAAAATTGTAGATCATGAAATTCTGAACAACATTGGTATAAAACTCCTTTTGTGAAAGTGTCTAAAAAATAGACTTTTAGAATTACCAAACTGGAGGGTTCTGTTGGTCAAACCTTGGTCAGCAGCTTAAATTCAAATTTAAACCACATTTTTTAATATAACATGGTATGCAAGTTTATAATAGAAATGTAGAGGAACAAATTTAGAATATTTCATCCAATTGGGTCCTTTTAAATTTGGCCTCTAGGATGTTCAAAAATGCAAAATACAGATGAAGCTTTCTGCCGTCAAACCAAGGTTTATCATTTTTGAATTTTATTTTTCCTTTTGAGCCGCTGACAAGTGGGGCCCATGTGCCCGGTTCCCGCCTGCGCAATTGGAAGGTCCGGTCCAGTGGGTCCCACTCGCTTCCTCCCTCCGCGCACCCGGTCCGTGGATCATCCACTCAACTCCTCCGCCCCGGTCCCACCTGCCAGTCTCACCGGGTCTATGGACCCCGTCCACCGAACGGTCACCGCCCCTCTCTCCCCTCTCCGATGCGCCCACGCGGCGAGCGTGCTTTGTCCGCGCCGCGCGTGGCCGACGCCGGCCGGCCGAGCGCCGCGCCCTGCCCACCTCCGCACCTGGACGGATTCCCGGCCATAAGGCCTTTCGCCCCGAAGCAACCGGCCGCCCTCAAACCCCGCCTCTCCTGCTCACTGAGCTCTTTCCCTCTCTCGCTCTCCAACCGCACCGAACGCTGCCGCCATTGGCGCCGAGCTCGAGCTCATTGCGCCGGTCGCCACGGCCGTCGCCGTGCCTCCGAACCTCACCACCGCGCGCGCCTCGTCCTTGCGCACCTTCCCCACCAACTCTCGTCGCCTCCCTCCGCCTCTTCCTCCAAAAGCACAACACGCCCGCCGCCATTGCCACCGCGGCGAGCTCACGGCACCCGCCGCCTCGAGCCACCTCGAGCCCCGCCGAAGCACGCCTCGCGCTCGCCTCACCACCCTCCACCTCTCCCCTGAGCTCTCGTCCACCGCCGACGCATCTAACCCCCACCCCCGCGCGCCGTCGCCACTGCCGCCCGGGCCAAATTCGAGCTCAACGTGGACGGCCTCCCTCCGGCCATCCCCGCACCTCCACTTCGCCTCCGCCGCAAGCGCCATTTCCTCGCGGAGCTCTCACACCCATCCTCGTCCTTCCCCATCGCCGGAGCTGCGGGATTAGAGCTCGCGGCCACCGGGTCCCGCATGCCACCGCTGTTTCGGTTCACTGCCGCCGCTCGCCTCTCCTCTTCACCGCCGGCGACGAGACCCACGGTGTCGAGTTCGCCGTCGCGGGAGACACCTTCCCGACCCTTCTCAGCTCCAAGATCCCGCCCCGACGCGCCGCCCCACACGCGGGAACGCGAGCCGCGCCGCGCCGTTCGCCATGGCCGGAGGTGGAAGAAGGAGGCGCTGCTTTTGCAGAAGAACCCCTCCCCTATTTGCATATTTTATCACTGTTGATTGAGTCTTGAATAACTTGTGAATACACCCCTAGATCTATTAGGGTTTCGCATTTTAACCCGAGCCGTTGCATTTTGCAGGTCTAATCCCGGGCTTAGGAGTATTCTCACTCACTGTTCACTGAGTCCAAGCAATCTTCCTAGCAGACCCCTGGAATCTATGGTTAATTATGTTCCAGCCCCCAGATCTAATGTTTTCCATTTAAATGCATTTAATTTGGCTGTGAACTTTAGAAATTCATAATAATTCATAGAAAAATCCAAAATGGACAAACTCAGTGGTTATGGACTCCTCTTGAGTAGATCTACAGGATAGGTATAATGTGGATGTGTGAAAAGTATGTTTTGCCCTTGTTTAAGTTGCATGCATGTGGGGGATAATAAATGGTAAAAGTGGACCAAATGAACTCCAAAAATTATGAAACTTGGACAGTAGCTTTATTATGGCATCTAGGTACTGTATGATTTTTGGTAGCCCTAGCATTGGCTGTTTAATTACTGTTTTGCCCTTATGCATGTGTTTTGTGTATTTAGTGAACTTGTAAAATGAGGGCTACATAAAATATGCTCAAATATGACCTCTAGTATTTTTCATGTACTTTTTATAGTATGAGTAGTTCAGTGGTAAAGTATGAGGTTGTGCATGTTTGTTTTAGCTGCTGTTTTGAAATTGACAAAATGCTACTAGTTGAAAAAGAAAAATAGGAAAAAGTGTATTTAAACTGCTAGGAAAATTATGGGAAAAAATCTAGTAGCCTATTAGTGATGCCTTGATTCCAGAATGTAATTTTGTGCACTTTATTACTGCTGTCTTGATTTATATGTTTCTCATGGTGAAATAAAATATAGAAAATAGATGTCCTACTAAATTGAGGGAATTTCACTTGCCTGTACATGCAGATCATGCCAACTATAGCTCACTGGTAGAGTTTCAATTCCAGAAACCATTCCTATAATTTATAAAAATTCGGACAATGTGTAGGGTTGAGAAGTTATAGGGACTGTGTACACATATAGAACAATAATTCCTAATAGCTTCAAAGATAAAATGTGGTGATGGTTTGTACGATTTCTTAGTAATGGGTTGTATGATTTCTTAGCAAAGTTGTTAAGTTTTCTAGTACGGGGTGTAATTGGGCTAAGCATGCTTGAGTCATCTCGTCACTAACTACTTGACATGCCTTGTTTCATTTGCACCGCATACATCCATTTGCATTCGTTGCACTCACTTGCATAATATATCATGCATATAGATCCCGCGAAGGAAGGGTCATCACAAGAATCACGATTGATCGAGAAGCCGTACAACAGATTGCACCGGAGTTGGTTCTTCTCCAACCAGAAGACGAAGGGTCGCTGATTACATCCGTACCTGTTTCAAGGGGTTGCCTGGGGCAAAGCCCCACAACCCGGCAAACTAACCTAGTTTAGTTTGCTGGTTTTCTTAAGATCAAGCAAAGGTAGGCAGGACCATGCTTTACCCAGCAAATATACTTGATGAATGCTTACGCATCTGCATTAGGAGTTGTTTGGAACTAATTGCATTAGACTCCTTGGCCGCCCTGGCCCTAGCACCTATATGTTAGAGTTCGTAGGACGAGTTGCCTAGAATTGCTAGGTACGAGTAGACACGAGTGAATGGAGTCACTCGTCGCGTAGGTGATTTTCAAAACAGAAATCTTATGGAAGATTATTATATGCTATGTTTGAAATAGAGACCGGGCGGAGTTATGGGAATATTGTAAAAAATGATGTGGCAAGGTATGGTGGACTCAGCCCGAGTCGTATAAGGCCCGTCTGTTGTTCGCCTATTGGTCGGCATAACATTGTTAAGGTGTTTATCCGGGATAATGGACCGGTGAAAGTCTTACTTGTGTCATCCGAAGAACAGAGACTTGTTCCTACCATGGAATTGGGGGCGCTTATCTCATGGGAGGGCTGGACCCGACGTACCGAGGTAACGCTCCATGGGGGCTAAACCCGGGGAAGTGGCGGGTTGGTATCGAACTTGGGATGGGACAAGTGGAGATGGGGGCCATATGTGGGAACGCGATGGCCAGTAAGCATATACCCCTGGCATTTTTAGTTATTTCCAAAAATTAACAAATCGATTCGAATCGCTGATGCTCACCAGGTGTGAGAATGCCAATGCCTTTGACATCCAAACGTAGTAATAACTTAAATACTTTATGCTTATATTTATGTTTTTCAATACAACATGCTTGGATGTGTATGATCTGTCCCACCATTCATAGTGCTACCCATCCACTGATAGGAGGTCGATGGACTTGGGAGGTGCTTTGAAGTTGAGGGAGGGCTGATCCGACGTACCGTGGTATCGCTCCTGAGACGGCTACTCCCAAGGGTTAGGTGGGGGCACTGTGAATCTTGGGACGGGACATGTGTAGATGAAGGGTATATCTTGTTTATTATGCAAGTTAGTGATGGATTCTCATGTTTTACTTTTCTGCAAGTTTTTACTTTATGATATAAATGACCTTCATGGCTAGTGGATAGCAGCTGTCAAATCCTGCTATCGTATGTCAACATGACCTTGTTTAAAACTCAACAGCTAAGGATCCACATGATTAGTAAGCATGCTTTGCGTCAGCCGTAAGCCCCGTCCATTAAGTCCTACTGAGTAATTAGTACTCAGGGTTTGCCACCACTTTTGGATTACAGGTACTGAAGACATCTGGACAACTGTGTTGGAGGTGGTAGTACCGGTGGGCTCGGTGCTTTTCACCTTGTTCATCTCTTCATGAAGACTACTTAAGTATATTGTTTCCACTGTGAGATTTTGAAAACGTTTCCGCTATATATATATATATATACTCTGAATTCGCTTCCGCTATATTTGAACATGTATTTGATTTCATATATTTGGTTTATAAATTAAGTCTATTATTCTCTATTTCAACTGCCTGTGATGATGTAATTATTGTGGCTCCTTCGAGAGTCGGATGTGTTTGATGTCGGTTCTTCGGGAAATGGTGTTATCGAGAGCCCGAAGGACTCTCGACGGACTACCGGGTTTAGTCTGGCCTAAGTGCACTGCGAGCCAGTGGTGGCAGGTGTGCTTAGTCTGGATTAAGCAGGGTGGTTCCGCCACACGACATCACACACGCTGACCCTCGATGGAGCCACAACAATTACATCATCACAGGCAGTTGAATATAGATAGATAATAGAATTAGTTTACAGACCAGTTGAAATTAAAGTTCCAAATCCAACATAGTCATAAGATATCATAAGTTTTCAACTGTCTCACAGCGGAAGTAGAAGTAGATCAAAGTTCATGATAATGCATCGGAATTTGCAAAAGATAAACAACATCAAGCCTACTGATGTTGTCCTTGTGCCACAAGCGTCCTCCTCTAGTCATGTTGCACACATGTGCCCCTCCAATGCAAGGACACATGAGAAACTCCATACCTGTGAGCCAAAAATGGGGGCAAACGCTGAGTACTAATTACTCAATAGGACTTAACGGACATGGCTTACGGCTGACACAAAGCATAGCTTACTAATCAATGTTTGTCCTTAGCCATTGATTTTATCCAACAAAGTGTTAAGAGAAGATAGCAGGATTTGATAGCTGCTACTTTAACCTTATTTAGATCAGATTGTGACATTAGCAATAATAATATTCTGGCAAGAAAGTAAACCATAACATCTCGCATGAGAGTAATCCGTCATAACTTGCATGTAAGTAATCTATCATATACACCAAACACGTTGTATTTGAAAATATGAACATAAGCATAGTATTTGAGATTGTTACTACGTTGCCCGTGTGCGATATTCGACACTCTCACACCTGGTGAGCATCAGCGATTCGAATCGATTTCTAATTCCCGGGAATAACTAAAAATGCCAAGGGATATATGCTTACTAGCCATCGCATTCCTCACATATACCCCTCATTTCCACCTGTCCCGTCCCAAGATTCACAGCGCCCCCACCTAACCCTTGGGAGTAGCCGTCTCAGGAGCGATACCACGGTACGTCGGGCCAGCCCTCCCTCGACTTCCAAGAACCTCCCAAGTCCATCGGCCCCCTATCAGTGGATAGGCAGCACCATGAACAGCAGGACGGGGCCGGTAAGACTTTCACCGGTCCCATGTTCCGAATAAGCACTCCTAGCAATATTGTGTCAATCAGCAGGCGAACAGCGAACGGGCCTTATGCGACAAGGGCGGAGCCGGAGAACAACAACGCACACCACGAAAGTAAACTTACGCTCCGCCCCGTCTCAATTTAATATCAACATAAATAAACATAAATTGCATCGTAGTAGGATTTCTGAGATTTTGAAATATCACCTACGCGACGAGTGACATTGCTCACTCGTGTCTACTCATACCTAGTATTTCTAGGCACTCGTCCTACGAACTCTACTCATAGGATCTAGGGCCAGGACGGCCGGGATGCCTAATGCAATTAGTTTTAAGCAACTCCTAATGCAGATGTGTAATCATCAAAACACGAGTGTATTTGCTGGCAGAAATCATGGTCCTGCCTACCTTTGCTTTACTTTTAAGAAAACCAACAAATTAAGGTAATGTTAGTTTGTCGGGTTGTGCGGCTTTGCCTCAGGTAACCCCTTGATCCCTTGGATAGCTCCTCCTTCCAAACACGACTGATGGGCACTCTAGGTCGTGCTTGGGGCTTAGTTGGTCTTCTGGACCACCGTTGATTGGTGTAGCTCCACGCACTTGGTTCTCGATCACGTATCTGCAATAAGCGCCACTATATGAATGACATGCGTGATGATGCAAGAAATGAGATGCATAATCATCAAGCACATATATGGGCAATCATTCCATGGGCAGACGGAAAAAGTGATTAATAAACTACTTAAACAACGAGTACCTCTATGAACCTAAAGTAAGTATGCACACAGACAATTAGATATGCACAATGGAACACATGGATTTAATACTTGCTCAAGTATCAATTTAAATTGTCCTTTATCTTACCCTATGCCAACAAGAATCAATCAAGTATATGTGTACACTGGATGTAGGTAAAATGCAAAAGTTGGAATGCAGCACGTATGTCATGGATAAATATCATGGTATGGAAGTTTAACACATTGCGAATGCTTATACTTAGGGTAATTTATTTTCATTTGTGAATTAATTTATGCCTCTAAGTTGTAGCAGTAAAACAAAACCAATTGAGACCAAACTTTTATGACATATAGATTCTGCATACCCAAAGCTACTGTTAAAATTTTAACTCAATTGGAGTTATAATTATCTTATTAAAATTACAACAAGTCCTTAGCCCTACACATTGTCAGAATTTTCATAAACTATAGGAATGGTATCTGAAGGTGAAATTTTACAAGTGAGCTACACTTAGCATGAACTGCCCATACAAAAATTTACAAGTTAAAATTCCCAAGTTTGATAAGACATCTATTTTCCATATACTAATCTGCTGCAAATTTAGAACATACATATGAACAGTGTAAATAGCCTTCTTAAATAGACTTTCTAGACTCTATGCATCAATATTAAGTTACCAAATTTTTCAGAGACTTTTTCTAGCAAGCTATGACCACTTTTTCTACTTATCATTTCCAACATGTAGCATTTTATCATTTTCAAATCACTATTGAAACTTAACATGCAGGGGCTCATATTGTACCAGTGCGATTCACACGCTATATGGGACATAAGAAAAATACTAGTGAGTCATATTTATCATACTTTGCATAGGCTTCATTTTTAAGTTACTAAATATTGCAGAAAGTACATGTAAAATGATAAAACAGTGAATGAACAGTAAGACCTAGGGTCACCAAAATTCTCACAGTGTCCAAATGTCCTAAGGAAGTTACTATCCAAGTTTCATCATTTTAGGATTTCATTAGGACCATGTTTTCCATTTTTCCTTGATTTAACATGCATACATAATAATAGGGGCAAAACCGTACATGCATAGCTCCACATCATACCCACTGTGTAGATCTACTCAAGATGAGTTCAATGCAACTGAGTTTACCTTTTTACAATTTTTATTTGATTTATTATGATTTTCCAAAGTTTCAGCCGAAAATCACAAAATAAAATGGAAAAACATCGGATCCAGGGACCTATCCGTGATTAAACCTAAGTTACAGGGGCTAGCAAACAAGTTCCTCAAGACACAGTCAACAGTAAAAGCAAAAACCGCGTTTCTCGGGGCTAGATCTGCAAGATTGCCAGGGCTCGGGATAAGATGCATGACCACCTTAGTTCCAGGGGGTTATTAGCAAGTCCTGCAAGACTCAGTAAACAGTAGGCAAATTTCACGGGATTACAGGGGCTCATCTGCAAGTTCACCTTCGTCTACCTCATGCACGGCGATGGCGCACGGCGGCCGGGATTGGAGGCGCTGCGCCGGCGGTGGTGAGGCGGCACTTGGAGCCGAGCGGGTCCGGGAAGGTGTTCCCGGCCGCGGGCTTCCTTTCCCCCTTGATGTTGTCGTTCGGGGTGGGGTGTGCAGGCAATGCGGAGCCGGTGAACCAGAGGTCAGCGGTGCACGGAGCTCGTGGCGGCCGCGGTGCGCGAGGACGAGGGGGTCCTGACGGAGGTGGAGTGGAGGTGCGAGGTGGCCCGAAGAGGGTTCTCCACGGCGGGGTGGTGCGCGGCGCGTTCATGGCGGACAGTGCGGCTCGGAAGGGGGCTCTAGGAACCACGGCGGAGAGCCGGGTCTTGGGGAAAATGGAGAGCGAAGCTTGGAGGTCGCGGTGCTCTCCCTGGTTGGGTGGGAAGGAGGCCGGAGAGGAGGCTGGGCGTGAGCTCGTGCTCGGCCTCCCATGGCGCTTGGCGCTCTGTGCTTCCCAGGAGAGAGAGGCATAGAGAGGGAGAGCGGTGAGTGAGCAAGAAGAGGAGGGCGCGGGAGTGGAGACCCGGGTGTTGGTTCCTTCGTCTTGAAGGGAGCTAGGGAGAGGGCAGGGCGCGGCCAGCGTGTCGTCTCTGGTCGGCCACGCGCGGCGCAGGCAGGCGGCATTCACCGCGTGGGTGAGCAGGAGCGGGGAGGAAGAGAGGTGGACGAAAGGTGGAACCGGTCTATGGACCTCGTGACGCCGACAGGTGGGACCGAGTGAGGAAGTGAAGAAGAGGATTCCACGGACCGGGTGCACGGGCGAGGGAGGCAGTGGGACCCACAACGGATATCGTCATCCGAGCCCGGGCGGGAAACGGCTGAGTGGGCCCCACTTGTCATTGACTTAGGCAAAATAGGAAAATTGGAAAAATGGAAAAGTCCCTTTGACTTCCAAAAGCTTTGTTTGTATTTTGTGTTTTTGAATATCCTAGAGGCTGATTCAGGACAAACCCAACATACAAGAAGTGTTCAAAATTTGTTTATCTACAACTTTGTTATAAACTTTGATATCATGTTCTGTGTAAAAATATGGTTTAAATTTGAATTTAAACTGCTGACTCCTGTTAGACCAACAGAACACATCAATTTAGAAATTCTAAAAGTCCTCCTTATGTTCACTTTCATACAAGGAGTTTTATACCAATGTTGTTCATAATTTCATGAACTACAACTTTCTCAATACACTCATTGCAATATTATGGCTGTAGATCAAGGAAATTTGAATTTATTAAACATGCCAGGTTTGGGCAGAAATCATGTATTGGCAGAAAAGGTCCCAAAACACTATCCAAATCACTGTGCATGTCAACACTCCAATTACCAAAGTTGTCCCTAATATAATTTTCTACAAGTTTGGTATGTAAAGTTTGGCTTTGCTCACCACAAATTTTGAATGACAAGCACAAACATTGTTGAGGGTTTGGTAAAACTGCAGCTTTAGTTTAAGTAGAGTATTTCTTGTTTCAAACTTTTGAATACTCAAATGAAGTCTAAACACCTCCACTCTAGGTGCATTTGAAAGGTGATAAGTTTAATTTCACTTCATAGAAAGGAAGATTTTGAAGTTGTATGGTGAAAACAAAAGTAATTTCAGATTCAAATTTGGAGTGAGCTGAAATTCAGACTTGGGAATTTTTTTCTGCGGACTAACTTGGGGCCGATTTCATGAGGTATTTGGGGTCAAAAATTAAAGTAGTTAGAGGCAGTTTTAAACCATGCTCAGGGTAACAAAAGTGAAGTTCACGGTATGTATGACAACTTTGATAATGGAGCTAAGCTCAGTTGCTTAATGAATCTAAAAGTTTTATTAGGGCCCAAATTGTTCACGATCATAATTGGCACCTTCCAAAGAATTTCTAGTTTGGTTTGGTCTCGACTTTTAAACCTCATAACATATGATTTTAAAGATGGTTGTAATATCAAAGTTGAAGATAACATCCTGAACTAAGACTTTTGTATTTAGTGTTTTGCATAAAAGCTTGTGGGTGGTGACTTAAACAACCAAACCACGTAGGGTTTCGTATTCTCCTAGAAAAATTTTGGCTTAGTAATTTCTCCATCTAGTCTTCGTTACTCTCTAAGCGTCATCAAGTCCAAATTCATTATTAACTTGTCTCTAGCTTCGTGTTAAGGCTCTTGAGATGCCGGGGGCATCACAACCCCCTGACCCTAAGATATTGGCAGACAGTGAGGTCCAGGGACAGGGCACACGGAAGCCGGGGATTGCGCTGCTGCTGCATCGTCTCCCTTTCATGTGGCTTCTATCGGCTCTTAGCAAAGCTGATTAAGTGTGGAGGTGGTGGTGCGGGCGTGCCACCTGGCTTGACCTTGCGGCCAGGAAGGTTAGATGGGTGCAACGGTTGGCTCTGATTCTCCCTGAAAAGCATACACAACAGATCTAAATGTTAAATTCTTGCCTGATCGCTCAGATCGGCAACACGAGGGCTCGTGTACTCCAGTCGGCCGATGTAGAGACATCAGATGGTCCATGAGATACATATAAATAAAGCTTACAAAAGCCAAAACCGCATCCAAGATAAAGAGTAGATAAAAACCTATCTAGAAGCATGATATAATAGATCTGTATAATCAAATCGGCTTCTAACCAGGATGTCCAAAGAAGTCCATCTAACTAAACAGATACATATTATGACATGTATACATAGGGTGCTCGAGATACGCTAATCTATTAGCATGTTGTCTGCACACACTGCAACGGCATATCGTGGATTGTAACAAGCGATTAGGTAATGTAAAACGAGCTACATAAGAACCGATACAAAAACAGATCGATAAACATGTAAGACAAAAGATGGATCTCGTGCTAAGCAAATCTTGACATGTGATTCATTGAGATAACTAATGGATCTAGTGCCGAGCTAGACTTGACATGAGATTCATCGAGACAACTAGCAAACTGTGCTATAAAATACGCTTCAGTACACGGTTTACCATATGTCTCTTGCCCTAATGCCCTAACGAATTTAGAAATCATTAGAGCAGCATGACGATTACCTTGAAAACCCTAAGTATTTAGGGGTGGCGATGCGCCGAGAGAAGTTGGAGATAATCCGCTGTGTAGGAACGTATGTCGTCGGTTTATTACGTAGAGCATAGGTACATATTTATTCAACTCGAAAATAAAGATACGTGGCCCATTGGCCCTCTGCGTCGCCACTTCCTTGAGTGACTATTCACAACCCATCAGCCGATCCATCCTGCTTGGCGATCAACTATCTCAGCCCATTTAGTCAATTTTGGCCCAAATATCAATCAATTAGGTTTTGGCGATAAACAACTTGTAAGTCTTGTGAGACCCTCGGAGTTGTGGAGTGGATGCCACCTTGTTTATGAGAGGGAGAGAGGCCCTCGGCGTTTTGGCCAAAAGCTCACTTAGTGGAGACGGCGGAGAGCGTCCATGAGAAGGCCCGTGAAAGATCCTTAAGTGTTTTCCCTTTCTGCCATACACTACCTTAGGTGTTTGGCCGGGGTCACACAACGAGGTCGCGAAGTAACTTTATCCGGCCCGCCTTGCACCCACTAAGGTTTCACCCTCGGTACATAAGTCCACTTAGGTTCCGTGGTTGCGCTGTAAAACCAAAAAGACGGGGGCATCTAATATACGATCCTTAAACCCAAGGCAGGAACTAGCACTGTTCGACAGCCAACCACCGTTCAAACGAAACCCCCACCAAAACATTTCATCCTGCCTGGGTTTTTCCCCTTGTCAAAGTTAAACGAGGTTCCAACCTAAACGCAAATTAAACTTTAATTGTTTATTTAACTCATCCAGGAAGCTCCTAAGCATGGATATATTTCTACTCATCCCACAAGGTAAAACTAGTATGTCCTCTTGGTTTATTCAAATTATGCATAGCATGTCTATCTAATTTAATCTATAAAGCCAAAAGTAGGTGCTTGCTTATGGTCAATGAACTTTCCTTCAAAGTAGGCAGGTCCGAGAACTCAAATTCTATGTCCTGGAAGTTCACATGATCGCTTTTTGCAACACATACAATAAGCACATGCAAAGATATAAGAAAACGGTACATCATTCATGCACAAAACATTTTAAAACCTATCCTAACAGAAGAGCTCGTTGAGACGGATTCGTAGGCGAAAGAATCACCCTAAACGGATTTAAAAGATAGAAGTTATAAACTTTTGAAGAACAGTGGCAAAACTGTAAATACATATAATCGGATTTTTGTAACACAGAAACGATGAACGCAGCTGAGCTCCAGTTCGCGAGCGGACGGCGGCAGCTCGCCGCAGCTCCTTCGATCATGCGCCATGATTCACAGAAAGAGGCAAGGGTAAGCTCATAACAGAGAGGAGAACCTCGCGAACCCACCCTCTAGACGGTGCCGGTGGGGAGTGGCTGTAGCGAGGGGGTCAACGGCGACGAGCGGCGGCGGTGATTGGAATGAACACGAGTGGAATGGAGGTGCGGGAAATGATCAAAAGAGGCTTATGAGGGCCTAGGAGGCCTTTATAGCTCGGGGAGAGGGCAAATCAACCGATTCACATGGGGCGAAGCCGCAAAGGTGGCGGCCGCCATGGAGCTTTAAGGATCCGTTGTGTAATTGAAGGAATTAAGGAGGAGATTAGATGGAGGAGGACATGGGCGGCTTGGTGCTAAACGGTCGGAGAAAAGTGGGGGTGGCGATTCCCCTTCGTCGCGTGAGAGAGAGAGAGCACGAGAAGCGGAGTGGCTAGAGGTTGCGGAAGGGCCTGACACGCGGGCCCCGCATGTCAGCGAGAGAGGGAGGCGCCTGCTGGGCTGTAGGGTGGAATGGGCCGGCTTGGGAGGTGGGGCCGGTTTGAGTGAAAGAGAGGAAGAAAGAAGTTGGCCCTTTTCATTTTTCTTGTTTTGTTCAAACCATTTTCCAAACATTTTTCAAATGGAGTTTTGAATTTGTTTTTCGAACGTGATTTGAAACAAAAATTTTGAAATTCATTATTCACACAATGAGCACTATGTATGAGGCATGAATGCAACAATACATATATTATTTAAAGTTTTAGGGTGTTACATCCGCGATGAGAATGAAACCGTCGCGGAGTTGGCCGGCGAGGGATAAGCCCAACTCGTTGGCTTGCAGGGAAACAAACAAAGGCCAACATGTCCAATGGCCCAATACGGGTAAAACAAACACAAACTTTCTCAATCCGAATAATATATGCAGAGAAACCAAACACTGAGCTATTGCTTATTATAGCATAGTTTATCCTAAGACTGCATATATGCTGATATAGGCCACCACTGGTGTAGGGAATAAACCACCCACAGAAAATTAGAAATTATTGTGCTTATCCTTATCCCAACCAACTTCCGTATGCAAAGTTAGGTTGAGTCCAACAGCTAGGTAAAGAAAAAATATCGTATGCAATCACTCGTTGTGTGCAATCGTGCAATCATAGAATCTGAAACGTCCATTTTGTATCTAATGGAGGTTGCTATTTTGTATTTACCCTCTCACCTGAAATCTCACGTTCCTTTTCTGAAATTTGCTTAAAACCCCTCCAGAACCCTACCATTGGACATTGATCGGGTGCTCTAGATTGCTTGATTGCACGATTACACACATAAAACCATTGCACAGAATATGTTGTCGCAGGTAAATGGCCGTGTATCTATATCTAATATTAAAGCAAATAAGGTTTTCTGGTTTCTTGGTTTTCCGGTTCGTCATGGCATGTGAACCCTCCCTGTTCTCTATCTGATAATCCAAATCACAGCTACAATACGAACCAGATTTGGACTGCAGAAGAAGCCCACGTGAAACGGACGACCAAGTCGCACACGGATTCTGTTTTCAACGTTCTGTGTATCGATGGAAAGTTAAAATAATAATCTTTTCAACTAAACTGAAACCACTTTAAAATTCGATCTCAATCAACAGAAATCTTTGAAACAATATGACGTGAAATTTATTCGCGAGCACAGAGCGAAGGAGCCGTCCACGCGAAAACGGATGTCCAAATCTCATACGGACTCCGTTTTTGACGTTCTATATATCAATAGAAAGCTAAAATAACAACATTTTCAACCCAATTGACACCACTCTAAAATTCGCTTGCTATTAACGAAAATCGTCAAGACAATATGGCCTATAATTTATTCGGAAACCCAATTCAGACATACGTGAAAACGGATAATACATAAACTCTGTTTTCGATGTTCTATATATTGTGAAAAAATAAAAAATAATATTTTTATCAAACTGACACCGCTTCGGTCACATGCAAAGAAAAAAAAAAGAAACAATATGATATGTGAAATTTATTTGCGAAACTATGTTTATATGTATTGATCTAGAGATGCTTACAAATCTTTTTATCCCGCTGCAACGAACGACCATTTTACTGTATACAAAACACGAGGCTCAGCAGCTTGTGCATAGGAGCGCCCAAACATTCAATGCTCAGCAGCTTCCGAGAAAAGTACAGTGAGACACGGTCTTCCAACGGGTGGATGGGCAGCTAGATGCGCGCTGGGGTGATAATAGTCAAGAAATAGACTGTAGCTGCCGGACTGTGCGCATCCATCCAGCCTGATTCCTAGTTCAAATGCTCTGCTATCCTCAAGCCTCGTCGCTTCGGCACTAGCCACTGTTCGTCTC
Source organism: Paspalum notatum (assembly GCA_022530915.1). Lineage (NCBI taxonomy): Eukaryota > Viridiplantae > Streptophyta > Magnoliopsida > Poales > Poaceae > Paspalum > Paspalum notatum. Next base: position 21,513,379 of record CM039686.1, read on the forward strand.
GCATCGGGTCAGATCCGCTGAAAACTAATGGCCGCCGAACGCCGCTTCAAGATCTTCGCGGCCGCCGACGGCTTTGGCCAGCCGCTCAAGGACGCCGTCGTTGCGCACCTCCGCACGCACCCTTCCGTCGCTGAGGTCGTTGACCTCGGCGTCGACAAGTACTACTCCGCCGCCGCCGCCGTCGCCCGCCACGTCTCCTCCTCTGATTCGGCGCCAGACGCCCCCGAGGCCCGCGGCGTCGTCGTCTGCGGCACCGGCGCCGGTGTCTGCATCTTCGCGAACAAGTACCCGCGCGTCTACGCCACCCACTGCGCCTCCACCGCCGACGCCGTCAACACGCGCTCCATCAACGCCTGCAACGTCCTTGCGCTCTCGGGGCTGGCCACGCCGCCCGAAGCCGCCGCCGCCATCGCCGACGCCTGGCTCGCCACGCCCTTCCGCGCCCACTGCCCCGCGTCCGGCGACGCGCCCTGGCCGGAAGACATCCAGCGGTTCTTCGATGCTGCGCCAGAGGAGATGGCCGCCATCCCCGAGGCTGCCCCGGACTCCTCCTGCGCCATCTGCTGCCTCAGGAACGGGATGGAGTTCGAGCCGGTGGGGATTATGCCCGGGGGCGAGATGCGCATCGTGCGGGAGAGCCCCACCTCGGCGTACGTCCGGTTCAAGGCCGGCAGCGTGGAGCCGGCGCACCACCACACCTTTGGCCACGACCTGGTGGTCATCAAGGGCAAGAAGAAGGTCTGGAACCTCACCAAGAAGGAGAGCTACGATCTCGTGGACGGGGATTTCCTCTTCACCCCGGCCGGGGACGTGCACAGGGTGAAGTACTTCGAGGACACAGAGTTCTTCATCCGTTGGGATGGCCATTGGGACATCTTCCTCGACGAGGATCTTGACACTGCACGGATTGCAATTGATGCGGAGCTTGTAGCTGCCAGCAAGTGAGGTCACAGCATCCATGTGTGCTGATGGCAATGCTTCTGAAGGTGCTCGGCTCACATATACTCCTTTGTGCTTGCTTGTCTTGCTTCCATAATGTTTGTTGTTCTAACTGTATTTGTGACCATCCTCATCTTGTTTTGCGCTTTTGTGGCACTATGGTTGTTGCGGCTACGGATTTTAGTAACAAACTGACAAACTGTACAATTTGGTTACTGACTAAAATTGCATATGAAAGGAGGTTGCTGGTTTTTATTCGTTGGACTAATTTTATGTTTTTGTCACCAATGTTTAATGTCATTGTTGTGCCTTTCAACATGCAAGTTGTGTTAAGTATTGATGATTCAAGTATCCAGTAAAGGAATCTAAATGATTATTGGAAACAACCCTTGGAGGATCTGACTGTTGCATCTATCAAACTAACAGGAATTCTTGTTTGACTCCATACTTTGCCTTTCTTTCAGCACAAAGCTTCCTTTCTCCATACATGGGAATTATATAGCAGATTGTAAAATTTGATTGCTGGGTAAAATCATGTATCTGATGTTAATGAACTTTGTTTTTAGAACTAATTTCGTGTTGGAGTTACCCTGTGATGTGCTAAGTGCTAACTGGTTGGAGCTCAGATTTTATATTGCTATCTGCTTATTGAACCAGCAACATAAGATTATTTTACTGCTGCATGATTTTCAATTCTTTTGTTGCAAGGAAGTTTTAGTGTATTAGTTGGCTCATTGTTTGATGCATGTGATTTGCTTCATCAAATCGAGCCTTATGCATCTGCTGGACACTTTCCTTTTATTTAGTACTATGGTTTATTGAATCAACATAAAATATGTCGCAGCAGCATATTTACGCTACTTAATAAATTTCATCTCATTTGTCAAGTAGCAAAGACCAAAGATTTCTATATCATTCAAAATTCTGTCTTATCATTCTATCCTTCAAGTTATACTTTTATATTGGATATATATATATAAGATGAGTGCCAATGCATCTGAAGGTACTTACATGTTATTTTTTCCCTTGCTGGGTGCCTGGGCTTGCAGCTGCCAGCAAGTGAGGTCATGGCATCGCTCTGATGGCAATGCTTCTGAAGGTGCTCTGCTCACATATCCTCCTTTGTGCTTGCTTGTCTTGCTTCCATGGTGTCTGTTGTTGTTATTATATCTGTGACCCTCCATGTGTTGTTTTGTGATTTTGTGGAATTATGGTATTGCAACCGTGGGTGGTAGCAAACTGTACAATTTTGTTACTGAATAAAATTGCATTTGAAAGGAGGCTGTTTGTCACCTATATTTAATGCCATTGTTGTTCATTTACCAATATGTGTTCATTATCCGTGGTGTTGTTACTTTTAACACCCAAGATGTGAAATACTGATTATTCAGCATTAAAGTAATCGAAATGATTAGTGAGAACGTCACCTTGGAGCAAAGACTTATCTGACTATTGTTTATAATAGAAAAAAAATTCTTATTTGAGTCCCATTCTTTGTCTTTGTTTCGGCGCAGGGCTTCCTTTCCTGTACATTGAATTATGATACTCCATTTATGCTAGTTCCTAACATGCTGATATCCCGGGAAACGCCTATAGAGAGTGACTTACGTGTTGCCATCTAGAGAGGGGATCAAGGAGTGACAGCCCAGGAAGCTTGGTGTAGCTAGCACCTTGGAGCCCTGGTGGTTCATTGGCAAGTTTGTGTTGGCGTAGAGATTGGAGAAGTGGCGAGAGCCTTTTGTACAGGGCTTTGTGGCTCAAGGTGCACCTTAGACCAAGGTGATGAGAAGCAACAGAAGTGAGGGTTAAACCCAAGCTGTGATTGCCGGACTCTTGGCCAACGGGAGTGTAACCTTTTGCGGGTGCTCCAACATAGACTAAGGCCCCGTTTGGCGCAGCAGGGAGCTCTGGCTCCAGCTCCGGCTGCCCGGCCCCTGCCCGTCACTTTTGGAGGAGCTCTTTTTCTCTACTTTCTCTCACAGAGCTGTTGGAGCCCAAAATTTGTGGCATTTTTGGGCTTCTATATTTTAGCTAGGATGGAGAAGCCAAAGCCCCTAGAAACCCCACCAAACAGGGCCTAAGAGTAATATTGGTGATAAACATTTATGCTGAGCTTAGGCTTTATACATTGCCACAGCCCACATTTACTTTCTTACAGCGTTGTTTTTGTGCTGCGAACTAGGGTTTTTTTTTTTCAAACAATGCTTCGAACTAGGTTGCACGCCACATTTGTGTTAGAATGGACACATCAGATAAATCTTATGGCAAATCGAGATAGAAATGTTTTAGATTTAAATATTAGGACACAGTCCAGTTTGAATGTAACGCGTCAACAATTCGTGCACAATCAGTTTCAAGGATCACCGGCCCCTCGCACCATGGCCTTGCGGACATGCTATTAATAAATGATTTTTAATGTTATCATATTTGTATCGAAAAATTGTAATATACAAATATGATTTCGTATCGCACAAGATATTGATGGATTAACTGTTAACGAAAATCTTATCGTGGCAGTATCAAAACAAAAATGCCTTGTAATTTAAATAAAACTAGCCATTGTACGTTTAGGAAAAAATGGCAAAAATAGAATTTTAATTTTGGACTTTCGACTATAACAAAAGTTTGATTTTTCAATCTTTAACTTCAAAACTACCAGCTGGGCGTATTACCACATGGAATTAAAACTATGGTATTGTTGCATTGTGACATGGGCATTTGAATGAAGTTTGAAAATTGGACTTCTGTGATAGCTGGAGGTTTAAAATTAAACTTTAAACTAGATATCATTTGTAAAACCGTGTAAAGATATCATACCATAGACCAAGTCAATATTCTAATGTATTCATTATTATGATAGGGCTATATGGGGTGGTAAATAACTGAATATGGGATCAATCAAGATAGTGTTTACTCAGGAATAGAATCGGCAAACATAGTTCAATGGAAAAAAGAGTTAAACAGTGAGTTGGCTAAGTAACTGGATGGCCATGAAATGGGGTTTTACTGGCTAACGCCCCCTTTGGAACGCGGGAAACTTTTCTGTTCCTACGTTTTTTTCTGTGTTTTTGAACTGTTTTTTGTAAAATTTCTATGACAATCCTGTGAAATTCTTGCGTTCCAAATGTTCAGTCGTCAATAAATTGAAGGTCATGCAAGTTGCAAACAATGAAGGTGATCGGCAGCAATTGCTGCCGCTGCAGCTGTGGCTGCAACACTTATCCTTTTCCCAGTCTTGTGATGGGGATCAGTAGATTTAGAGCAGCAGTTCCTACCGTCCAGGCCCAATAAATGCAGAGAGAATTTCCCGTGTGCAAATGGAAATAATGGTCCGCCTTTATGTGCTGTCAAAAAGATTATCATGAATCTACTCAGTTTTTAAAAATTTCTTCCCCTATGTGCTACTGCCCATCATATTTCTATCCATGACCATTAAGTAGGCCTCTCTTACTAGTGGGACACTTCGTAGAATGGAAGAGAGGAAAGTTTGACTAGAATGTTTGACTTGAATTAAGCACCAAATTTGAACGTGTAAATGACTAATTTGGGAGGAACTCATAATGTAAAAGTCTCTCAAAATTAAATTCTCTACGACTTTCATATAAAATTTGGTTTTGTGCATTTTTAAATAAATTTATACTATTTTATATAATGAACTAGACAAACATTTATATACGAAAGTTATAGATAATTTAATTTTGAGATACATTTATATTTTAAGTTTTTCCCAAATTGATCATTTACACATTAAAATTTGTTGCTAGATCCAGTTCAACATATAAATTTGAAGTTTAAACTATTTTACAAAATTTACAAGACAAACCTTTATATATGAAGCTCGTAGAGAATTTAATTTTGAGATACTTTTGCATTGTGTTTCTCCCAAATTGTCCGTTTACACATTCAAGTTTGGTGCTTAACTCGAGTCAAACATCCCTATCTTCCTTTCTATGACAAACGGGTCCCACTTGCAGAAGACCCGCTTAACGGCCATGGGTTGGGTGGAAATTATGATTGTAGTGGCACAGAGGGGAAGAAAATTTAGAAATTCGCACTAGAGTCACGACAATCTCATTTTCAATGGCACACTTGAAATTCTCTCAAATCTACACTACAAAAGAGTGAGTTTAGGAAAATCTTTTTTACCTACGTGTTGGTCCCACTGCGCAAGTTGGAAAAGGTCGGGATTATAAAAGGTCCAAAATCAATAGAAAAAAAATGTTTCCACATTTTGGTATTTTATTTTCTCATCTCATTTTTATAATCATACTGAAACGACCCAGATTACGCGATGCCGAAATCCAATCCTTTACTCATTGCGATAGTCCCAGAATACACATAAGCTATCGCAATTTATATGTTTCAATCGGTATCACGTCCACAGCTTCGAATAACATTACATTTATACATTAATGGCATAAGCCGGTACAAGTCCAACAGGACTGAATCAAACAGAAATCGTAATCTAGCAGCGGAAAGTAAGTCTTCGGGTCCATCTCCATAGGCATCCTTGAGCGAAGCACCGTGATCCTCAGTTATTCCGTCCTTCATAGGAATGATCGTCGTTCATCTCATCGCCTTCCATCGAAGAAGAGGTCATCATCTAGTTTATCTCCAAAACCTGCGCGCCAGTAGCGCAGGCCATCCTGAGACACTCCCCTAAGCGGCAGCGTAATAATAAAAGGGACTGGCACAAGTGGAAGGTTCTAGACTTCCTATGCAAGCAAGTATATAAATGATATTATCCAGTTTACCATATCATTATTCCATTCAGGAATTCGATCATACGACCGGTTCCTCTGCTCATCACTCATCCCAACACATACACACCTCACCACCATACATCTCGTCCATATCATCCACACTCATCATACTATATCTGCGGCATGACAGCTCTCACCCGTCCATGCCTCAACGGCCGCAGCCGGTTTCCAAACACTCGAGGGAAAAGAGAAGAGATCCCATGCTAGATGAGGTGAGTATTCACCCTTGGTTCGTCCTTTGACCGAGGACGGCGGCTATACATATAGATTATACACTCTCGAGAGGATTTTGTACATCTGTACCCACACAAGACGGGACGAGGGCAGTGGCCAACCACCCTGGGCCCGCCACACCGACGGATGAACTTCCCTTCTGGCACTTTCCCTGCTTTCTTGAGCTAGAAACTGTGCGGATATATCATCCACCGCACTCTCAGAACTGTGAGCTCGAGTAATCCGGGGCCTCCGCGGGTCGAGTCTATCGGGGACGTGTGACTGCATCACAGACCCACAATCGCCCCCTAACACTATCGCCTTACGCCTCCAGGTATATACCCTTCGGGGAAGTTCATGAATCGGGCCTGAGGTCGCGTGGTATGCACGAGTCATAGTCCAAGATGCTATCACCCCTACTCGGTCCTTAATTGGCGAGAGCTAGCCTTCCATGGGTCGGTTGCCACCCTCTGCGGTGGGCCGCGCACCACCACACACCTCACTCCTCTCAGGGCAGAGTTCTAGTCTCTCCCATTAATCCGGTGCCGACTCCCGCCACCCATCTCACACACCATCTCGCGCTCATAAACCACCCACTTCACGCACGCCAAGAGTAATCACATCCCACCATCATATCACCCAATCTCACATCATGTTCATTTTACTTAGTTATAGTAGTATAATGGTGGTGATGTAGCAAGCAAGATAATAGTGGCTACATGGAAAAAGGCTCCCTATCTTTAGGTTAACAGCAAGCACAAATAATAATAAAAAATAGCAGTAGCAAGTTGCGTGTCTATAGGTTATGAAGCGAGGGAAGTGTCTGAATGGTGACCTCGGGTAGAGCTGGGTGCTCTAGACCTCCGGTGTAGTCGAAGTAGTCGTACTCATCAGGGTCCTCCGAGAGCTCCTCCGGACCTGTACGCGAAAGATCGAATAAACCAAATGCGGCACAAACTCCAAAGAAGATGCATAAAGAACCAACATCACTCAAACAATAGTTTTAACTCGTAGAGCTTGATTTTAGATGATCTTAGGATCTGGTTTCATAATTTTACGACTTAACATGAATTTATGGTGAATTTCCAAAGTTAAATTTAGGTTTAGGTAATTAAAAAGGTGAAATGGGGTTGGGGTTGGTCCCTGGGCCGAAAACCGGCCCACTTGGCTCCATCCTCCCTCACTCTCTCTCTCACTGGCTTGGCCCGGTCGTTCCCTCTCTCTCTTTCCCATGGCTCGGCCTGCTTAACTTTCCCCCTCCGGCCTGTTGAGCCCGGCTCGGGCCTCTCCCTCTCCCACCTTGCCACGGCCCGCTACGCCTCCCTTTCGTTGGGCCGTTGCACAACCCAGCACGGCGGCTCTCCAACCTGTGAACCCCCCTCCTCTCTCTCTGGTTACCACCCCGCGCTCTTCCTGCTCGACGAAACGCCCCCAAGGCCATCCTCACCGACGGCGCTCCCCTCCGGTGGCATAACGCGCGCTGGCGCGGTCTCTTTCTTCCTGCAGCAACACGGCTCGAGAACGGCTCCCGGGATTCACATGGTCGTCCGCGCGGTGTCATGCCCTCAGCACCTCACGCGCCATGGCGACTGCCTGCTCAGGTCGGCTCGATGGCGATGGCTACGGGCGCGAGCACGGAGAGCTCTGGTCGCGGCGGCTTGGCACAACATCGGCGATGGTTTGGTCGGGGTCAGAGTCTCATGGCATGGTTCACAAGGGAGCGTCAGGGGATCCAAGACGGCCATGGATGGCATTCAGGGTCCTAGGTCCGGTTGTCCCTGATCCGACCGCATGGGCACAATTGGCTTGGTTACGGCGCTGCGCCGATCAAGCGCGAGGCTAACTCACCTCGGCTCCAGTTCAACAAGGTTGCGCACGGTTTTGGTCTTCGGGTCACGGTGTCAGACTTGCGCGCACGCGCCGTGGCGTGCCCGGCGTGCGCGTCGCGCGCGGCAAGCATAGCGCACGGCAGCGAGGCGAGGGGCGGCACAATCCTTCCGATCGGCGCCCCGACGGTGAACTAGCGCGACGGCGCTCCTTACGGCCAACTACGACGACCACCGGCTCTTGAGTTGCAACTCGAAGGTCGACTCCAGGACGCACCGGCGGCAGCACGCGGACAGAAAGGGTCGCCATGAGCCCGGTCCGCGGCGGGGGTTGGTCTAGGGACTAGCGGGGTCCTCACCGTGCTTCTCTTAACGGCGTGAAGGTGTCCCCGGCGAGGTAGAGGATGCAGAGACGGCAGCTCGGTGACGGGTTAGCAGAGGGACGGCGGCCTGGCGATGAGGTACGGCATGGCGACGACCGTCGGGTTCATGCCATGGCTCGGCGGCGGCGGCTTGGCGTCGGTGTACTGCGTCGGGTCGACGACGTCGCAGCTCCTTCTGGCGGTCGGCCTCCCCCTCAGCGCGAACGGCCGCGACTCCTCCTCCTTAGCCCGGCGTCGGCGTCCTTCTCCTCTTCCCAAGCTCCCGGCTCTCCTGCTCCTTGCCTCCGTCTTCTCCCTCGCTCACATCTCTCGGTGGCGGCGGCGTGGGTGGAAAAGGGAAAACCCCGGGCTCGGCTAGGGTTTCCAGGGGCGCACGCGAGGTACAAATAGCGGCGGTGGCTTGAGGATTTGGCCTTGGGCACGGATGGATGCGGTCCGGCGCGGGAGCGAGCCTCGGCGTCTCCGCCTTGGCGCCGGGACAGGGTCACGCACGGCGCATGACCCGGGTCCCACTGGCGCAGGCGGTTGAGCGGGTGAGCTGGCGGTCACATCCCTTTCCCCTCACCATCTTGGCGCGCAAGGCAGCAGGGTGGCACAGGCACATGGGCGGTTGAGGTCTCGGTCGGCTCTGTTCCGTTCGGAACTCAGAGGGAAGGGTGAGGGTGAAAGGGAAAGCTGGCGAGTGGGCTCCACCCGCCAGTGAGCGTAAGGGAGATGGCCCGCCTGGCAGCGGCAGGGCGCGGGCTCGCCTCCGGCTGGGCCAGTTTGGCAACATGGAGGCCCAACTGTGAAAGGGAAACGGGGTGGCCGGTCTGGGTTGGTTTGAGTTGATGAGCCGAAAGGCCTTTTCCCATTTCTTTCCTTTTTCTGCTTTGCTTTCCATTTCATTTGTTCTAATTTGAACTTTGGTTTGAATTTGAATCAATTTGCACTCAAACAAAGATCCAAGGAAGAACCAATATGATGCACAGGTTTAAGCACAAGGTGAAACATAAATAAAATTAGTTAACTAATTATATCTAGCATTGGTTATTTATTTTAATTAGTTTTTCCTATTATTCATGGTAAATGCAATGCAACAAACATAATTAGAAACGAAATTTTTAGGTTGTGATTTTTTGGTTTACAAAAAATTATGGTTGTTACACATACACACCAAGTACTTTCGTTGTTTTAGAATTAATAAAAAAGAAAGGACGTTTTTTGGTTTTTTTTAATTCCTTCTTTTCTTTTCTTTCTATTTTTTGATTGCACAACCGGTCATTTCATACCCCGTAACTCGAATAAAAATAAATGACAGACACGTATTCACGACCCAGTTTTGTTGAAAATAAAAACTTAAAAAAAACCCCAAATGGCAGGGCAACAAAACTAAGTTGGGGAAGAAAGCTCAGCGCACCAGCAACAGGACGAGAAAAGAACCAACTTCGGAGTTTGGACGAGGGATGGCCGCATCCGCAACCGAGCACTACGACGCCGCGGCCGCAGTGGCCCTGTTCCACGAGTCCCGGGCCGGCGTCTGCGGGCTCGTCGAATCCGGCGTCACCGCCGTACCTCCAATCTTTGTCACGCCCACCACGCCATCGCCGCCGTCTCCGGCGGCCGCGATCCCGACCGTTGACTTCTCCCTCCCGCGCTCCGACACCGTCGCGCTCGTCCGCGCCGCGGCACGTTCGTGCGGTTTCTTTCACGTCATCAACCACGGCGTCCCAGCCGGCACCGTCGACTCCGCCGTCTCCGCGGTCAGGGCGTTCCACGAGCAGCCCCGCGCCGCCCGCTCGGCGTTCTACTCTGCCGAGCACGTCGGGGCCGTGGCCTACTCCACCATCCCCATCGCGCCGCAGCGGGGCGGCGCTCCTCTCCTCCCGTGGCGCGACACGCTCCGTGTCCGCTTCGGCCCAGGGGAGCCCGACCTCGGCCGCCTCCCCGCGACTTGCCGGGACGCGCTGCTGGAGTACCAGCGGTCCTTGACGGGGTTCGGGAAGGAGATGGCCGGGCTGGTGTCGGAGGCGCTCGGCGTCGGGACGGAGCGGCTGGAGCAGGCGATGCAGGTGGAAGGGTGGCTCATGGCATGCCACTACTACCCGCCGTGTCCGGAGCCGGCGCGGGTGGTGGGTAGCCTCGAGCACACCGACCCCAGCTTGTTCACTGTGCTGGCACAAGACGGAGTTGGCGGGCTGCAGGTCCGCCGCGACGACGGCAATGGTGGCGTTGGGGAGTGGGTCGACGTAGCGCCGATGACCGGAGCGCTTCTGGTCAACGTCGGGGACGTGCTCAAGGTACAACTCTTTGGAGTTTGTCTAGCCATTAGAGTATGCGACACATTGTAAGTAAACAATTACTGCCTCTATTCTTTTTTATCTGTCGCGGTTGAATTTTTTAAAAACTTTAATCATTCGTCTTATTCAAAAAATCTGTACAAATATATGAAAACATAAATCATATTCAAACTACCACTAACAATAAAACAAGTAACAAAATAAATGAAAAGTAATGAAAAATTTTGAATAAGACAAAAAATCAAAGTTTTGAAAAAAAAATCAACCGTGTCAAATAAAAAACAATGGAGGAAGTACAAGATGATCTCAAATCAAGTGCTATTAATGACCGTAGTATCCTCCTGTCGTGGTTCCGGGAACCGAGGTGACACAAGCAGTAGATTTGTTGTTCGGTGGGGATGTCAGCACGGACTTGCTCCGAATGGTGAGCCGATAGATTCGAAAGTTTATACTGTTTCGGGATGAATCCCTACGTCTAGTGAAGTGTGTTTCTTATATTACGAGAGGTGTGCAGGTGTTACAGTGGGCGCAAGCGTAGTGGAGAGGGTCTCCTTGTTACTTGGCCTTTGTGCTCTTTGTGGTGCTCCTGTCCCCCCACTCGTGAGTGCTTTCCCTACTTCTATAGTTCAAGGGGGGTGCTTACAGTTACAGGGGAGAAAGAGAAGAAAGGATATAGAGAGGAGGGGGGACCCTGACACGTGGGTCCCCTTGTTACAAGAGTCCTGCCAGAAGCTCGTGCGTTCCCGGCACGCCCTTGTCACGCGCGGTGAGGTCGTCTGTCCGGGGTCCTGTAGCTGAGCCGTGCCGGGGGTTCGGTGTACCTGCGAATGCTTCTATTCTTACGGAGTCAGAGAGCCGTATGGGGAGGGTGTTCCGTCCCGTCCATCCTGGCTTCTTTTCTTTAGCTCTTGGCGTCAGACGGGCGTAATGTTAGGTGGCGGATTATCCGGGTACGGAGCGTTGCTGCCGAGTCGTTCCGTCTGTCCGTAACGGTGCCTCGTGCACCATTGTGTCCCAACGGGGGAGGGGGGGCGAAGGTCGGTCGGTTGCTTTCTGCCTCGTAAGACCGTACGAGGCGGGGCTCGGTGGTCCTATCTCTTGCGCTTAATTGGTGTTGCCGGCCTCGCCAAGCCTTGCCAGGTGTCTCCCTTTATAGGGTCAACCACTGTCCGGCGTCAGCCCCTAGCCCTGTCGTGACGGGGTATTCCAGACATGCGGCGTCAAGTGGTTGATGGCACATCCTGTCGCAATGAGCATGCGTGCAGGCACGCGCTTGGTAGGTGGTGGCAGCGTGACGCCGTCCCGTCGTAGCAGGCGTGGGCTCAGGAGGACAATGTGCCGTCCCGTTGTCCAGGCCCATGAGTGGACCTTTCGCTGCCTGGTCGTGGGCTGCACGCCGGCGGGTCCCAACGTCGGACGTGGCATAGGTCGGGACTTTCCGCCTCGCCCGAGCGTTGGTCTGAGGGTCAGTGGCCCCGTGAGAAGGTCGGTCGCCTCCGTCCCATACGAGCGTACGGGGTGAGGGTCGGATCGGCTCACTCGCACTGGCTGCTGCGTGTTGGGTAAGGCCGTGGGCCTTCGATTTGGGCCCGTGCAGGTCTTTCTTGGGCTTCTTTCCTCTGAGGGGTTTTATATTCTCCCCCGTTAGTAGCCCCCGAGCCTTCGACCAATCCTTTTGTGGTTGGTCGGAGGCTCACTCTAGAGGGAGGCGCGCAAGCGCATCCGTGGGATGTAGCCCCCGAGCCCCCGAGTGATTTTGTGAGGAATCGCTCGGGGGTTGTCAGGGACTCGTGTGCGTGAAGCCGTTATGGGCATTGCACAGGGTTTGCCTTTTAAGCCCATCGTCAGGTTTTCAGGAGAGTTTCCTGAGCACCCAGTTTCGAATGGGATTCTTGGCGCGACCCCCTCCGGAAGGCCTGTTCGTTTGACCTTTTGAAGGTTGGGCCGACCATCACCAGCCAGGTTGGCGTGGGTGCAGCGGCCATCGAGCTAATAGCGGGTAGTCCGAGTGAGATCCGACAGTTCTTCTGGTTTAGAACGGTCGTGGCGAGTTATCCCGTTGAGGGGCTCGACCCGCTGGCGGCATTTCATTGAAAGAACCTTTCCTTACTCGATCTTGTTCCGGCCCTTTGGTCAGAAGTCTGTCCAAAGGGGGGCCACGTGGCCACCCCATCAGCTGGGTTACCGCAAGAGAGTTTAAGGTATGGTCTCGGACACGGTCGAGGCAAATGGCCTTATGCCGGCTCACTTGGCGTGTAGCTCGCTTGGGAGCTTGCCTACCGACCGTCCCTCGCTCTATGCGCTGATTCAGGTTGGATTACGTATTGGTTTGGGGTCAGGTTTACGCTCACCCGGGATCGCTCCGGCGTGAAGGATCCGTCCGCGTGTCGTTCCGTTGGCGCTGGCTCCCTGCCATCTCAGTTAATGCATGCGGGGTGGCTTAAGGGTCGCACCTTTTGAGGGAGGCGGGCCGTCCCATCTCTCTGCCTTCTCGCGCCGTTCGAGAGAAGTCGGGGCGCGGTCGTGGCCCCGTTTTCGAGGAGACGCCGGGGGTCGTGGTGGTAAATGCGTAGTGGTGGGCCTGTCGACGGCCCTCCACGTCCGCTTATCCCTTGTTTCCTCGTTGTCCTCTGCGTGGGTTTATGAGGGAAGAGGAGAGAATTAGACTATTTACTTGCCTCTTTTTCGCCTCTGCTGTTTCCTCAGCTTTGCCTTCTCCTTCTTCGCGTTCCTCGTTAGTTCCTACGCGCTTCTTCGCCGCCACTGATGGCTTCCTTCCCCCGGTGCACGACCCCCAGGACGCGCCTGGCGATCTTGGAGAAGAAAGGCTTCCTACCCCCGGGCGGTGTTGGGATCGCGACTGCCAGAGCTCGGTAGCCTGCCTGATCCTCGGGGGAGCGAGATCGTCGTTCTCGCGCCCTTCTATGAGCGCGGGTTTGGTCTCCCCCTGCACCCGTTCGTGCGGGGGGTCCTCTTCTTTTACGGCTTGGAGATTCAGCACTTGAATCTCAACGCCGTGCTTCACATGGCGTGCTTTATCACGCTGTGCGAGGCTTTCCTCGGGATAGCGCCGCACTTGAAACTGTGGTGCTACCTGTTTCGCCCCCAGCTCTCGCACGGGCAAGGCGGGCAATCCCTTGTTGGCGGTGTGACCATCCAGCTGCGCAACGGCCATCGACAAGACTACCTTCAGATCCCCCTCCCGTCTTCCACTCATGGGTATTCGGGGGAATGGTTCTATGTTCAGAACCTTGGCGACCCTCCCCTGGCGGACGGGGTCATGCCCCCGTCCGGATACGTCGGGAGGGCCCCCGTCTTTACCGGCGCTGCCCCCTCGAGGCGGGATCAATGGGACTGGGGTCGAGAGAAGAGGAGCGCCAACCAGTTGAAGTTCCTCTTGGAGAAGATAGGAGTCCTCCGTCGCCGCGGCTTGACCGGCGTGGTGCTGGTTTCGACCTTCATTCGGAGGGCTCTCCAACCGCTTCGGTTCCGTCGTTTTCCCATGTGGGAGTATACTGGTGTGGCTGATCCGGACCGTATCTCTGGCGAGGAGCTCACCCCCGCAGAGATCCGGCTCCGTGTGACCGCCATCACCGAGGGGACCTCGATGGCGAACTTCTTTGGCGGTCCTTTGGGCCTCAACCATTCGATCAAAGAGAACTTGGTAAGTTCCTTTTACTGGGTTGTGTGATGGGTGCTTCTAAGCTTATTAATGCCGCGCCTCGTGTGGTTTTAGGGCATTGGTACTATGAAGCCATGCCCCGCCCCTCTTCCTGAGGATGCCGCCGTGAAGGTGGACCGGAAGCGAAAGAGGGAGGCGGAGGCGCACTTGGCGGATGAGCGCAAGAAACGCCATCAGCTCGCCCGCGATAGAAAGAAAAGGGAGCGCGATCAGCGCGCCCGGGAGGAGGGTCGCTCGCCAACTCCTACCGCATCATCCGGCGAGGAGTGGTCTTCGGATGATACGCTCGAGGCCGTGCCGCTTGCTGGCGAGATTGGGGAAAGTTCAGGCTCGGGCGTCCTCCCTGAGGCGATGCTGATCATGACTCCGCCGGCGGTGGGTGCCGTGCCCCCGTTGAGAGGGTCTCAAGGGTCGGCGGGGGAGTCTCAGCGCATTCCTGTTCCGGCTACGGTGGTTCAGGCGCGGGTGGAGCCGGTCGTGGAAGTGCCGTCCTCGCCGGAAACGGAAGGGTCCGGCGTCCCTGTCGCGGTCTTGACGTCGATGTCCGCGGCAACGCCAGGGACCATGCCGGTGGAGGCGTCCGGAGGCTCGGGGGCGCCTGTGTTGCCATCAGAGGCGTCGGCCGAGCTCGCTGCCGGCTCCTTTTCGGGCGCTTTGGTAGCGGTGATCGTCCAGGGGTCGCCTCCTGGACCGGAGTCGTCGCTGCCGGTGGCGGCGAGCGTGGCCCCCGTTACTTCTCATGCGTCAGAGCCGCCCTTGAGGGGCGACGCGTCGTCCGTCTCCCCGCCAGCAAGTGCGAACGTGCCGCCGGGGACGGCGTCTCGAGGTTGGAGGCGTCTCTTTCCCACGCCGCGGTCTTCTCGGTGAGCGATCCTCCCGCCTTTCTGTCGTGGTCGTGGTTCCCTCCGTTCTCGTTTTGCACGGCTGAATGCTTTTGGTGCAGTCGGTTCATCCCGCATAAGTCGCTCTCGGAGGCCGCACGGGCTGCGTGCCGGGGGGCGTCATCCGCGGCGTCGTCGTCCGCGGCGGCGCCTTCCTTGCCGGGGGCGTCGATCCTCCGACCCCCTGTTGCGTCGCCGGCGGGCCCGAGGGTCGCCGCGGCGGATCCGGTGGGGGAGGCGGCGCCGGAGCAGTTGGAGCCTGCTCGCAAGGGTGCTGCGGACTCGGGTGGCGCGATGATTTCGCTGCTGTCATCCCCTCTTGGGCCTCCTCCATCGGGTGCCATCCGTCTGTTCATCCCTCCCCGGTTGCTTACGGCTGTCCGGGAGGAGTCTCCGCTCCTCTCCGCGGAGCAGGAGGCGATGGATTGGGGGATCATATAGGAGGCATCCACCAGTGCGGCCGTCGACATGGGGACGGTTTTGGACTCCCTCCGGGCGGCGCTGGCAACGGCGAGCCGTGCTGAGGAAGCGATCTCGCAGCGCGTGCTTCGTCATGGGGCGGTACGCGACCTCCTTTCGTCCTCCTTCGTTTCGGTGTCTTTTTGGATCTTGTCCGATCCGTGGAACTTTTTCGTTGTAGGCTCTGTTGGCACGGGCTACAGTGCGCATTTCTTCGCTCGACGCCGCTCATGCTGAAGCGATGCAGGCGCGAACGGAGGCCTCGCGCTTGCAGGAGGCAAGGGCCGCTGCCGTTCAGCAGGCGAGCATGTTGGCCATGCGTCTCGACAGCGTTTCGGCTGAAGCAGCCTCGCTGCGCGCCGAGGCGGGGGGCCTCCGTCAAGAGACGGAGCAGCTCCAAGCGGAGCGCACTGCTGCCCTGAACGATACTCTGGCGTTGCGCCGGGAGCTTACAGCCGCGACGCGGCGGGCCGTTGAGGCGGAGCAAGCCCTGCTCGAGGTGACGGGCTCGCTCGAACGGTCCCGCACGGAGCTCTCCGCCCAGGCTTCCGTCGTTGCCGGTGAGCGGTGTTTTGAGGCAGTTTCTTGATTTCGCCTGAGGGCCGTTCGTGATTTTGTCGTGCTCTCACTTTTCAGAGCTGCGAGGGGAGCTCTAGAGCCTTCGGGAGGCAGTTGGCTCGGCGTGCGCTTGGCTTTCGCCACCGTCGCTCACGCCACTGCTGGAGTGGGTGGCGGGGCTTCGGAGCATGTCGAGCGCGTCGTGTGTCAGGCTGCCTTCTTTGGGAGCAG
Source organism: Paspalum notatum (assembly GCA_022530915.1). Classification (NCBI taxonomy): domain Eukaryota; kingdom Viridiplantae; phylum Streptophyta; class Magnoliopsida; order Poales; family Poaceae; genus Paspalum; species Paspalum notatum. Next base: position 21,529,593 of record CM039686.1, read on the forward strand.
CCTGTCCTTTTCGCAGGCGGTTTCCCACTTTAGGGAGCTCCGTCCAGTGCTCGCGCCGATCGCGGAGGGGATCGCCGCCAGGGTCGTCGACGAGGAGGTGGAGAGGATTGAAGATGAAGTCCGCCCCCACGCCCTGATGGTTTCGAGCCACGTCGACCCGCAGTCCCTCCTGCGAAACCCATCGGCGGACTGATTTCCATTAGGAATTTGATCAATATGGTTTGTAATTAACTTTTGTTGTCGCTGGTGACCGACGGGCCTTTTGTTTTAATCTCGTGCCTTTGCCCTTTGTTTCTAAATATTCGCACGTGTTTTTGCAGTTGCGATCGTGTGCCTTGCCTTAGGCTGCCATAGCCGCGGTCGCTGGGACTTTTGAGGCGTAGGCGGGCCTTTGGGGGCTGATCTAGGCTCGGGGAATCTTTAGAGGAAAGGTCGGGTGACGGGGCTAAAGAAAAAGGTACTGAGTTGAGGGGAAGGTCGGGCAGCTAGGCTGGCCCTCCCCTTTTTTTGTGAGAGCAAGGGAAAACGTGTATGGGTAGTACGTTCCCAGACCCCGAGTAAAGCAAGGTGACTTTGTTCGGTCACTTTGTTTTACTGGTACGTGAGTAAAAGTCGAATGAAACAGCTAGGGGTAGAGTTTTCTTATCTTTTAACATCCCGTGTGTGGGTGAAGGGGTCACCTCTGTCCGCGTTGCTCTTTTGCCGTGGCCCTTGCGCGCCTCATACTGACCCATCTCGGGGGCCATCCGGTGTGGCAATCCTGGGTGCGCATCTCATTTCCCCGGTTTTGCACGGTTATACGAGTGCGTCTCTGGTACCGCTCTTTTTATTGGGTTGGTACCGCTCTTTTTATTGGCCCGAGGCCCGTCGTGGCCGTGGCAGCGCCGGACGTAGTGCATGGTATCTTTGCGTATTTTTTGTTTCGAGCAGTCGCGTCGTCTGCGACGAGTCAGGGCATCGGATGCCTCTGCGCCCTTTGGCAGGGCCGTCGCGTCGCCAGAGCGAGGCAGAGGTACGGCGAGCCCCAGTGGTGTCTGTCGGGCCCGCTGTAGGGGCTACAGGGAACTTGTGAGGCCGGCCGGGACGCTCGCCCGCTGTCTCTTTGGCCGCGGCTATAAATAGGGGGATTCCTCCCAAGGAAGGCATTTAGAGCCAGACAGCCAGAGCCTCTTGAGTCTCTACAAACCATGGGTTTGCTTGTTCCATGGGAGAGTGACTTTCCTTCCTTTGTAGCGAGCAGGGTTGCCTGGGTTCAAGGTTTTTGTCCCGGGCGGGGAAAGCTGACCTTAGGATAGCATGGTCTTCTCTATGGTTCCTGCGTCTTTGGCTATGAGTGTCTCCGTATGCGCGCCGGGTTTTGGCTACGAGTGGCTTTGTACACGCCACCTGTACCCAGAACGCCCTCCGGTGACCTTGTACCTGTGCGCCCCCTGCGCGGGCAGGCGTTCCACCTTGGGTCCTCTCGGGAGAGGCTTTGGTGGTTGCCTAGGTGAGGTTGTCCATGAGGATCCGGCGCCGGATGGTGGTGCGGGGGTTTCGCCCTGCCACCGCCTGGTGGGTCACGCGTCCTGCCGTCGGCGGGAGCCGGAGCTGAGAAGTCGCCGGCGTGATGGTGGTGAGGGGGGCGACTATCAAAGTCTGGCCCTCCGCCCAGCGCGCTCTAGGTGGCTTTTTGGCCACCCTCTCCTTGGTTCAGGTGCATCATTGGGTGCCTGACCCCCCACGTTGAGCTCCCAAAAGAGGATGCTCATTGGTGGCGGCAGGCGGTCTGTGGTGGAGCGCCGAGGAGGGTACCCGCCTTCTTTGACGCTTGTCGCACGGCGAAAACACCCACAAGGAAGGAATGATGGCTCTTGTTGAATGGGAAGGTTCTTGAGTGGGGAGATTCGTGACCTCCCCCGCCGCAGAGACACCAAGAACCTGACTTCAACAAGAGCCAATGTCCGGGGGCCATCTTCGCCGGCGCAAGATGCGTGCAACCCTTTCCAACTCTGGCCCCAGGGGGCGGGGCCCAGAGCTCCCTTTGATCCAAATATTGATGTAATGAAAGTTTTCGAACAGAAGAATAAATAGCTCCCGAGTGGTTTTGATTTTTATCAATTTTTGCGACTTGTGGAGGCTCCGGGGCAGCGCTTGGACTCCCGCGAATTGACTTTTTGGGTCGGGCAGTATGTCTGCCTGGTTCATTCCCAGCCCCCGAGTTGGGCAAGGCGACCGATAGGCTGGTTCGACCAACTTAGTCATGTGGGGGAGCGAACAGTAGTCTAAGGATAAAATCTCCTCAGGTTTTCAATATTCCATGCGTTGGTGAAGATGTTACCGTCGGAGTCTTTGAGTTTGTAGGAGCCTGGCCGTGGCGATGATGTAAGGTCCTTCCCACGGCGGAGTGAATTTGTGCTTGCCTCTTGTGTCCATGACCCTTCTTAGTACTAGATCACCAACGTTGAGGGACCTGCTGCGGACCTGGCGGTCGTGGTAGCGTCGCAGGTCTTGTTGGTATTTGGCCAACATGATGACTATTGCCTCTCTTGCCTCGTCTAGGAGGTCATGGGCGAGTTCGGCGTCCGTCGTTTGTCGCTCGCTGTCGTACGCTCGGACCCTAGGGGATCCATATTCGAGCTCCGTGGGGAGTACGGCTTTAGCGCCGTATGCCAAGAAGAAGGGGGTGCATCCAGTGGCTCTAGATGGGGTTGTGCGTAAGCTCCAGAGGACGGCGGGTAGCTCGGCCACCCATTTTCCGCCGAACTTTTTCAATCTGTCGAAGATTCTGGGCTTGAGCCCTTGTAAGATCATGCCGTTGGCTCGCTCGACTTGGCCATTGGTCTGTGGGTGCGCCACAGCGGCCCATTCGACCTTGATGTTGAATTGGTCGCAGAACTGGAGGAAGTCATGACCCTTGAATTGGACTCCGTTGTTGGTTATAATGGAGTTTGGTACTCCGAACCTATAAACGATGTCACGGAAGAAGGAAGCGGCGTTCGCCGCTGTGAGCAGCGTAATGGGTTTGGCTTCTATCCACTTGGTGAACTTGTCGACAGCGACGAATAAGTGGATGAAACCCCCGGGCGCTTTTTTAAGGGGCCCAAGCATATCCAAGCCCCAGACCGCAAAGGGCCACGTGATGGGGATGGTTTGGAGTGCTTGCGCAGGCATGTGAATCTGCGCCTGGCGAAAAATTGGCATCCTACGCAGGTTCGCACTGCTTGCTCGGCGTCAGCCATGGCTGACGGCCAGTAGAAACCTTGCCGGAAGGCATTTCCTACTAGTGCCCTTCGGGCCGCATGGTGCCCGCAGACGCCTCCATGGATTTCGGCCAGGATCTGCTTCCCCTGTCGGTGGGGATGCACCTCTGTTTGATCCCGGAGGCGCTCTTTTTGTAGAGCTCTCCGTTAATAATAACGAAGGACTTTGCTCTGCGGGCCACGCGTCTGGCCTCGGTCGCGTCCTTGGGTAGGTCACTGTCGGAGAGCCGGTTTATGATGGGGAGACGCCAGTCTGGACTCCCGACCACAGCTACCAGCCCCCGAGCCTGCGTGGCAGGGTCGGGTGGAGTTGCCGTTGGTTCCTCGTCCAACCGTTCGGTCGTGACAGAAGGTTTGTATAGGTCGGAGGCGAAGACTCCATCTGGAACGGGTTCCTGACCGGACGCTATGGTTGAGAGTCGGTCGGCTTCCTCGTTGAAGCGTCGATAGTTGTGCTCGAGCTCGAAGCCTTTGAATTTTTCTTCCAGCTTGCGTACCTCTTTATAGTAGGCACACATCCTGGGGTCGCGAGGCTCGGCCGCCTTCATGACCTGATCTACCACGAGCTTTGAGTCTCCTCGCACGAGGAGGCGTCTTGCCCCCACCTCTGCTGCTATACGGAGCCCGTTTACCAGGGCCTCGTATTCCGCCACGTTGTTGGTGGACGGGAAGTGGAGGCGTATGGCGTTCCGCAGCCTATGTCCCTGCAGGGAGATGAGGACAATGCCTGCCCCGCTGCCGGTCTTGAGATAGGACTCGTCGAAGTACATGATCTAGTACTCCGGATCCTCGACCGGCGGCGGTTCTTGTGCTTCGGTCTATTCGGCGACGAAATCTGCCAGGGCTTGCGATTTGATCGCAGTTCTTGGCAGGTAGGTAATGTCGAGCCCATTGAGCTCGAGTGCCCATTTCGCGATGCGTCCTCTCGCGTCGCGGTTATGGACGATTTCGCCCAAAGGAGCAGTGGAGACGACCGTCACCGGGTGGCGGTCGAAGTAATGGATAAGCTTCCTCTTGGCGATGAGTACCGCATAGAGGAGCTTCTGTACTTGCGGGTACCGAGCCTTGGACTCGGTTAAAACCTCGCTGACGAAGTAGACGGACCTCTGTACTTTGAGTGCTCGGCCCTCTTCCGCTCGCTCTACGACCAAGGCCGCGCTGACCACTTGTGTGGTGGCGGCGACGTATAAGAGCAGCGTCTCTGTTAGGTCGGGTGCGACCAACACCGGAGGAGTCGTGAGAAAAGACTTAATTTTGTCCAGGGCTGTTTGGGCCTCCGGGGTCCAGGAGAAGTGGTCTCCCTTCCTTAGCAGCTTGTAGAGCGGCATCCCTCGCTCGCCGAGCCTGGATATAAAGCGGTTGAGCGAGGCGACGCATTCTACCAGACGTTGGACTCCCTTCAGGTTTCGAATGGGGCCCATTCTCTGAGTGGCGTCGATTTTCTCCTGGTTAGCCTCGATTCCTCTTTCGGAGACCATGAAGCTCAGGAGTTTGCCCTTGGGGACCCCAAAAACGCATTTTTCGGGGTTGAGCTTAATCCGGAACCTGCGGAGGTTCGCGAAGGTTTCCTCAAGGTCAGCTATGAGGCCCTCGGATTCCTTGGTCTTTACGACTATGTCGTCGACGTAGACCTCCACATTTCGTCCTACCTGATCGATGCAACACAGGAGCATGCATCGCTGGTATGTTGCTCCTGCATTCTTTAAGCCGAATGGCATGGATACGAAACAGAAGGAACTGAAGGGAGTGATGAAAGAAGTGGCAAGCTGGTCTCTTTCTTTCATCACGATTTGGTGGTAGCCGGAGTATGCGTCCAAAAAGGATAGCAACTCACAACCTGCGGTGGAGTCGATCACTTGGTCAATGCGAGGTAGAGGGAAAGGGTCCTTTGGACATGCCTTGTTCAGGCTTGTGTAGTCGACACACATCCTCCACTTCCCATTCTTCTTTTTAACCATTACAGGATTGGCAACCCACTTTGGGTGTTGCACTTCTTTTATGAATCATGCGGCTAAAAGCTTAGTGATCTCCTCCCCTATAGCCTTACGCTTCTCCTCGTCGAATCGGCGAAGGCGTTGGGCGACCGGTCTTGCGGTCGGTCGGACATTTAGGGAGTGCTCGGCGACCTCCCGGGGGATTCCTGGCATGTCGGCAGGCTTCCAAGCGAAGACGTCCCGGTTGGCTCGGAGGAAGTCGACGAGCGCGCTTTCCTATTTCTGGGAAAGCGCGGCCCCGATCCTGACCTTCTTGGAAGGGCCGGCAGGGTCGAGCGGCACCTCCTTCGTGTCCTCTGAGGGCTTGAAGGTGCCTCCCCCAGCTTTGGGCGTCTCGGGGACGTCTGGGGGTGTTTCTTTGGTTGCCTCGGGGGCACCCGTTGACATGACCTTTTTGAAGTCGGCCATCTCCTTGGATGCCACGAGGGACGCGGCAAGCTCGCAGTTGGTCCGCTCGCACTTGTAGGCTTCTTTGAAGGAAGCCCCTATAGTGATGACCCCGTGCGGACCGGGCATCTTCAGCTTGAGATATGTGTAATTTGGGATGGCCATGAACTTGGCGTAACATGGCCGTCCCAAAATCGCATGGTATGACCCCACGAAGTTGACCACCTCGAACTGCAACCGCTCCGTTCGGAAGTTCGAAGGGTCGCCGAACATGACACGCAGCGTGATCTACCTGAGGGGGTAGGCCTGCTAGCCTGGGATGATGCCGTGAAACGGGGCGTGACTGGGCCGCAGGCTTGTCCTGGGGATTCCCATTGCGTCAAGCGTCTCAACATACATGATGTTGAGGCCGCTTCCGCCGTCCATGAGTACCCTTGTGAGGCGCTTGGGGCCGATGATCGGTTCCACAACGAGCGGGTAGGTCCCGGGGTGCGGGACTATGTTCGGATGGTCACGTCGATCGAAGGTGATCGGCTTTTCCGACCATCGAAGGTATTCAAGGACGGCGGGATTTACGGCATTTACCTCGCGGTTCGCGAGCTTGAGGTTGCGCTTGTCGCCGTAGGACTCCGGCCCCACGAAGATCATGAGGCATCCCGTTGTCTCGGGGAATGCCTCGGCATCGTCCTTTTTCTCCGCCATCTGGGCGGCCTCCTCCGTCTTTGCCTTCTTCTGCGAAGGGTTGCCGATGAAGCGCTTGAGGAGTTCGCATTCCCGGAGCTTGTGACGCACCGGGAACCCATGGTTCTGGCACGGCCCGTCCATGAGCTTTTGGAAGTGCTCGTTGCTGGACTTGGCCGGTGGCTTGGGAGGTCGGTCGGCTGTGGCGACTTCATTTCTCCCGTGGTGTGGGCGCTCGTCCCTCTGATGCCTTTCGTCCCTCTGGCGCTTGCCGCGGCGCTCGCGCCGATCTTTTTTGGCGCCGCTTGTTCCCTCCCCGTCATCACGGGAGGTTCTTCCTTTGCGGAAGATGGCGCCGACCGCGTCCTCGCCATCGGCAAACTTGGTGGCGATGTCGAGGAGATCGGCCGTTGTCTTGGGGCACCCACGACCGAGCTCGTGGACGAGCGCCTCGTTCGTAGTGCCGTTAGTGAAGGCACTGACGACGTCGGCGTCAGTGATGTCCGGAAGCTCGTTTCTCTTCTGAGAGAATCTCCGGATGTAGTCCCGGAGACTTTCTCCGGACTTCTGGGTGCAACTCTTGAGGTCCCAGGAGCTCCCAGGGCGCTTGTACATCCCCTGGAAGTTCCCTACGAAGACCTTCTTGAGGCCTTCCTAGTCGTGGATGGTGTCCTCGGGCAAGTGCTCGAGCCATGCTCGAGGCGCGTCCCCGAGGTGGATGGGGAGATACTGGATGATTAGAGAATCATCCCTGATCCCTGCTAGTCGGCAGGCGAGTCGATAATCCTCGAGCCATACAGCCGGGTTTGTGGACCCGTCGTACCTGGTGAGGTTGGTGGGTGCGCGGACTCGTGAGGGGAACTGCGCTTCGCGGATTGCGCTCCCGAAAGCGCGTGGTCCTGGTCCGGTTGGACCGGATCCATACTCGCGTCTTGCGTTCGGGGTGCGCGAGTGTGCGATGTTGTCCTGTTCCCTTCGGCGGGCATTGAGGGTGTCGCGGGCGTCACGCTTGTCGCCCAGGCGATCCTTGACGGGTCTCGCGGAGGCTCGTGCCCCATTACCCTGTGCGGTCGCCGTCCGCGTGGTGCGTGCAGCCGTATCCGCTGATGGCTAATTCGCCAACTCGGCCTGCTGCACTGCCACCCTTTGCACGAGGCTGCGAAGGTTTTGGAGCGTGGCCTTGGCGGCAGGCTCGCTGGGCTCCGGGATTGCCTGGAGCATCATGGCGGCAGCGGCGATATTTTGGTTGGGGCGTGGGAAATATGGCGTCCCGTCGCTCCCTTGAAGGAGCTGGTTGTAGACGTAGCGCCCGCGGGGCCCTTCGCCCTTATGCTGGCGCCGCCCCACCTCATTGTGGAGCTCCTCGAGCCTATGTTCGAGGTCGTCGATCTCCTTCTCCTTCTGGCGGAGCTCGTTTTCGCGCGCGAGGGTGCGCGCCTGTCGTTCACGCTGGCACTCCACCTCTTGGCTGGGGGTCTTTTGACCTCCAGCATCTCCACCTATGGGAGGGGTTGCCACGAGGCATGCCCTTCCGACCGTGGCGGGGTGGCTTTCGTCCGAGCTGGAGACAGACCCATTGCTGGAAGCGTCTTCCAGGAGGTCATGGACGGACGTCGGGTAGTGGCCCGCCATGGCCACGAGTGTTGATTGATGATGCGTCCCGTCCCCGTGGACTGCGATGAGCGCGTCGGGGCGGCGCTTGAGCGCAGCGGTGCGTCGCTTCAGCCTCCGCTTATCTGCCTTGGTTCCGGCAGGCGCGGGGCGTATGGGTCCTTCCGTCCTCTCTGCAAGGGGCGAGTCCGGGGCAGTGCCTTGGGGCGCTGCCATGGACGGCAGCGGTGGGTTCCCATGTAGCTGGGTTACCATGTTCGCGAGTGCATAGAGCACTTGATCGCGGTCCTCACAAGTGGAGGTTGAGCGGAGGAGCGCGTTAGCGCAGTCGCGAGCGCCTCCATGTTGAGGTCGGCGGGCGTCGGGCGCGCAGCTTCTCCCATCGTCGTATCGCGTGGAGCGTCCGCGATTTGGAGATCGTCCATGCCCTGAGTGAGGACATCGATGGATGGTGTAGGGTCGATGAGGCAGAGCTCGCCGGCGGTGGTGGCAACGAAGGTGAAGGTGCCGAAGGTGATGCAGCTCCCTAGTGCGAGGACCTTGTTGCCGACGGAGATGGATGATGATGCCATCGGAGCGATGATGTCGCTTAGGCGTGCTGAAGATCCCCAACCTGGCGCGCCAACTGTCGTGGTTCTGGGAACCGGGGTGATACAAGCAGTAGATTTGTTGTTCGGTGGGGGATGTCAGCACGGACTCGCTCCGAATGGCGAGCCGATAGACTCGAAAGTTTATACTGGTTCGGGATGAATCCCTATGTCCAGTGAAGTCTGTTTCTTGTATTACGAGGGGTGTGGAGGTGTTACAGTGGGCGCAAGCGTAGCGGAGAGGGTCTCCTTGTCACTTGGCCTTTGTGCTCTTTGTGGTGCTCCTGTCCCCCCCCCCCCCCACTCGTGAGTGTTTTCCCTCCTTTTATAGTTCAAGGGGGTGCTTACAGTTCTAGGAGAGAAGAAGAAGAAAGGATATAGAGAGGAGGGGGGACCCTGACACGTGGGTCCCCTTGTTACAAGAGTCCTGCCAGGAGCTTGTGCGTTCCCGGCACGCCTTTGTCACGCGCGGTGAGGTCGTCTGTCCGGGGTCCTGTAGCTGAGCCGTGCCGGGGGTTCGGTGTACCTGCGAATGCTTCTATTCTCACGGAGTCAGAGAGCCGTATGGGGAGGGTGTTCCGTCCCGTCCATCCTGGCTTCCTTTCTTTAGCTCTTGGCGTCAGACGGGCGTGATGTTAGGTGGCGGATTATCCGGCTACGGAGCGTTGCTGCCGAGTCGTTCCGTCTGTCCGTAACGGTGCCTCGTGCACCATTGTGTCCCAACGGGGGGGCGAAGGTCGGTCAGTTGCTTTCTGCCTCGTAAGACCGTACGAGGCGGGGCTCGGTGGTTCTGTCTCTTGCGCTTGTTTGGTTTTGCCGGCCTCGCCAAGCCTTGCCAGGTGTCTCCCTTTATAGGGTCAACCACTGCCCGGCGTCAGCCCCCTAGCCCTGTCGTGGCGAGGTGTTCCAGACGTGCGGCGTCAGATGGTTGATGGCACATCCTGTCGCAATGAGCATGCACGCATGCACGCGCTTGGCAGGTGGTGGCAGCGTGACGCCGTTCTGTCGTAGTAGGCGTGGGCTCAGGAGGACAGTGTGCCGTCCCGTTGTCCAGGCCCATGAGTGGACTTTTCGCTGCCTGGTCGTGGGCTGCACGCCGGCGGGTCCCAACGTCAGACGTGGCATAGGTCGGGACTTTCCGCCTCGCCGAGCGTTGGTCTGAGGGTCGGTGGCCCCGTGAGAAGGTCGGTCGCCTCCGTCCTGTACGAGCGTACGGGGTGAGGGTCGGATCGGCTCACTCGTCCCAGCTGCTACGTGTTGGGTAAGGCCGTGGGCCTTCGATTTGGGCCCGTGCAGCCCTTTCTTGGGCTTTTTTCCTCTGAGGGGTTTTATATTCTCCCCCGTCACCTCCACACAAAGAATATATGTGCTAAAAGGCATTACATAAATTAATACTATCTCCGTTCACAAATATACGACGCTGTTAATTTTTTAAAAAAATTTCAATCATTCATCTTATTTAAAAAAATTATTCAACATGTAAAAATACAACTCATACTCAGACTATGTTTAGTGATCATAAAACAAATCACAACAAAAATAAATGATAAATTTTGAAATTTTTTGAATAAAACGAATGATCGAAGATGTAGAAAAAAATTAATCGCGTCATGCATTTACGATTGGAGGGAGTACTAGAGACACACACATGTATTTTTGTTATTAATTTTCTCATACTAGCATACATCGGTAATTCAGAGATAAATTTAGTTGTTTTTATTTACTTTGATGTAATTTAGATATAAATCTGAGAAATTATTTTAAATTATCCATCATAATAGTAAAGATGGGTAATTTAGGTATAATTTTAAGAGATTATTTAAATTATCCACCAGAATAATAAAGGTGGGTTTTTAGATGCAAATTTAGTGGGCTATTTCATGTTATTATCTTTTATAAAGGCAAACGTAGGAAAATTATATATAGATTGCTGGTTAATTAATGTTATTTTTGTATTGACAAAGGTGGATAATTATTTAGAAAAAAAAAATAAATCAAATGAGTAACGACTATTAAAATTTAATCCTCCAAATTAACAGCAAGATATTTCTATTTAAATAATTTTTCTGCGCATTGCTGCGGGAATTTAAGCGATACCCTATGTGTTTGCAATATAAAAGCACATCACACAAGAAGTCACAGAAAATCAATAAAAGAAATAATAGATGACTCAGTGGATCTTGTGTGGATGGTGATATGGCATTCAATAAAAACATGGCTTCATGCATGTTTAGAGAAACAATGCAGTGGGGTGTACATAGTTAGGTATGAAAGATTGTTGTGAGAATTTTTAGAATATATCATTTTTCTAGCACCTCGGATACTAATGTAGAGGCTAAAAAGAGGCTTCAATCAACCATGTTTTTTTATGGCTAATGGTGTTAACATATACATTAAATATTAAAAAATTATAGTAAATTTAACTAATCAAAACTGTTAATCTTGCTGTCGCTTAATTAATCATACTAAAATAGAATATTCATACATATATTTCCTTTTATTTATCCACATATGATAGAGTATAATTAAGTATTACTTCTTTGAGTTCGATTTTTATGTTATAAATTGTAAAAGTAGATGGTTTAGAAATATATATAAATATATTTTAAAATCTGTTTTGTAATAGTAGATGTTCATAACTTGGATGTAGATTAATTTGAGGGGACATATTTGTTTACTTTGAATAACTACATAGGTGGTTAATTATATGCAACTTAAGAATTACACAAATTAGGTATTATGCTAACAAATATGGTAAATTTTTATGAAATTATATTATAAACTATCTTTCATAATACTTAAGTGGGTAATCTAAATATAAATTTAGGAGTTTGTTTTAATTTATCTTTAGTAATGGCAAATTAGGTAATTTATATACAAGGATTATTTTAAACTGTAATTTGTATAGGGTGGGTAATTTTTCAAAAGCTTTAGGGGTTATTATATGTTTTCTTTTATAATGGCATGACGTGTAGTTGATATGCAAATCTAGGAAGTTAATATAGTTAAGTTCTATAATGACATGATGGTAAAATTCATGGCCCTAGTCGGCTATGCTATTGTACAGCACGCTGGGGCCACAGATACAGGAGAACATAACTACATATAGATATAGTTATTCCGGAGCATCATTTATCTATGACTAGAGATTTTTGCTGTTGTGTCTACAAGCAGATCGTTTCCAATGATGAGTTAAAGAGCGTGGAGCACAGGGTGGTCATAAAATCCACACAAGACGCCAGGGTCACCATTGCGCTCTTCTTCAATCCTGCCAAGCGTGACAAAACCGACATATTTGGTCCTCTCTCGGAGCTGGTGACAGTCGAAAACCCTGCACGATACAGGAGTTTCACCATGTCAGGGTTCATGAGTTCGAGGAGGGAATATGGCCATAGCAGATCGTCCACTGAACAATTCAAGTTGAGCTTGGGTCAGTAGTCCGGAGAGAATGAGTGATGATATTAAGTAGATGAAGAAGCAAGCTTGTCAACTGTCAGGATAATGTCCTGTTAATTTCCATACACGCGCAAGAGAAAAGAAATTTACTGACTCGTGTCATGTAATATTCTAATGGTACTTTTCACTAGCTCTAAGATATAAAAAATACTACTTTCTCAACCCATTAGTAAATCTGTTTTTTATTTGAATTATATACGTCTATATATTATGGACCGGAGAGAGTAATTAAAGGTCTACGTATCTTACGATGATTTGACAAAAAAAAAAATAGCAAGATGTATGAATCAAACAGCTTATTATGCACAAAGATATCTGTCGCCGAGACGACCGAGTTACTATTTAGACAGTCCGCGGTGAACATGGTACGGTACGTTACCGATAGCGTAGGAATTCACATGCCACCGCCAACTCCATCTTCTTTCCCATCGCCGTCCAACGACCTCCTTCACGCTTGGGTTGGCGCGGAGCAGCATATGGGTGCCTTCGAGGTGAGCCACCGGGGGCGAGATGGATGGAGATAGCAACAGAGGTTAGCGAGCGTGGAGGACGACCGAGGTCATACGTCCTCTATCTACCTCGCCTAGGCTTTGCCTCCGCCGCACACCGTGGACAGAGGGGAACAGGAGGTAGCATCCGGCGGCGACGTATACGGCTAGAGGGGAGGAGGAGGCGGTGACCGGGTGCAGTTGGAAGAGAAAGGCGAGGAAGAGCCTAAGGAGGTGGTGGGCGTCGGCCGACAGGTCGAGTGGAGGCGGCAAAGGCGATTGCGAGGAATATTAGTGGCGGCTGGAGGAGGCAATTGTGAGGAGCACCACACGGCGTAAGGCAGTAAGGGAGGCGAATCCTCAAGTGGAGAACAGGGTGGGTGGCAGCTAGTGGGGGTTGGGCGGCGATGTTGGGAACGAAGGACAAGAGCGGTGTGGGTGGGGAGTGTATCTGAGTGGAGGTGGAAATAGGAGTGGGTAGGCGGAATACTAAAAAAATAGAAAAAATAGTATAGTGTGAGGTTAAAGTAATACGAGCGCGGATGATTATGTTCTATATTTGAAAATATTGATGAGTAGGCAAAATAGTCTTTTTAGAGTATGAAAATAGAGTATCATAAATGTAGATAGCCTTATATGCAGCTTATGCGACTATTAGATTATCTTATATTATTCTATATATCCTGCACCTTATATTAAGATCTTCTTATTTAAATTAAAATTGTTGTATCTCAGGCTAGACCTACTAAATGCGGGGACTGTTACAACAGATGCGTCGGGGAGGTGGAATTCTGGTAGAAATGGTAGGTTGAGGGGGGGGGGGGGGATGTGACGTGGGGCAATGTGGTCGCGGTCCACATGGGCTGAGAGGCGTCGAGGTGAAGAAGAGAGGTCTACTTGAACTATGTAAAAAAAAGGGCGGACAAGTAGGTGGCGTGGTGGAGTTTGTAGGGCGCATGGTGTCATCTTTGAATAGCAAGGGGAAGCCAAATTCCTATTTGACGCACGCGCCACTAGGGAAAAGCGGGACCCGAAGCCGGCGAGAGGCCCTATGAGGCAAACTCTCATAGGGAGAAAGGATAATAAAACTTGAAAAAGTTTGAAATGATTATTTGGTCGAGTTTGGCTAAGTTCATAATATAATAGTTCTTCAAAAATAAAATTCCGCTCAACTTTGATATTATAAAGTTTTACCCCAAATGATAAAAAAGTTGTTTGAATTTTTAAATTTGGAAAAAAGGTTCAATTATACGAACAGATTTTTTGCTCTGCACTGCAATCGATCAACTCTACGGCGGACTACTGGCAGCTCAGCTCAGGCTCGACACGGAATCACAGGATCAGTTACTGGTACAATTACACTCACGCAACTTACATCAACGATCTTGCCTGGACAGCAACCGACAAAGTCGGAAACGATTATAATATATTGTTAATATATTGTTATTTACTAGCAAAATACACAGCAAAAGGAAAACCGCTGCATAAATACTCCCTTCCCTACTTATACTAATTGACCATCCAGTCAGTCAGCGATCTGGCAGCTGATGGCCATCGTCTACAACTATGCTAGGCAGCTCCTCAGGGCCAACCAAGTTGCTGTTGGCCACCGCCGGCTCAACACCACTCTCTACGCTTTCATGCCGGACAGGGCGGAGCAGCAGCCCCTGCAACCGCACCAAGTAGCTTTGCCCTGCCGGCTGTGACCTCACGTATCTTGCTGCTGCAGTTGCCGTTGTTACATCGCTGGCACTGGCAGATGGATGGTCTGGCTCGCTAGTTGACCGGAGATTGTTCAGCGCACTGAGGTCGAGGTTGGGGAATACGGAGCACCTGCACCGTGGGCACTTGACATTTAGCCGGAGCCACTGGTCGATGCACTCCACATGGAAATTGTGTGCACATGGGAGCCCACGGACCTGCAGTGGTCATGGATTGGAACCCTTGAGGATCTATAACTACTTGAGTGTTTATGACTAACGGTGCATGAGGTAGACATAGGTTGTGCATTACCTCGTTGCCAACATGAAATTCTTCAAGGCAGATAGGGCATTCACTGCAGTCAGTTGGAACAGCTTTCAGCCTGAATTTTGGAAGCTCTTGAATCAGTGCCTCAACTGCTTCTCTCTGCAAAGGATTCCTCAAAAATCTGTGAATTAATTCACAAGGAAAATTTGATTCTAACAGAATGCTAGTTAGTATAAAATATAGCAGTTACTGTATTGATGTTCTGTAAGCAGAATAACAAGAACTTCACTATACTTCCCTAAGAGCACCAGAACATTCAAGAGTTTCAGACATTGATAGGAGTGAAACGTCCAGCTCCAGCATTGACTGGCACTAAATATCTATGGTCCAAGTCTAACTATTAAGGTACTACTGAACAGTGTTCAAGTCTAGGTGGTGATTATACACGCCTATGCTGTCTTGGCGTACATCCCAGCTATGAAGGTTTGCTCTCAGGAACAAAACGATGTTAGTCACTTGTCCATTGGGGTTGTGTTTACGCACTTATATGTGAGAACTAAGAACTAAGAAGTGTCAACTATGTTACGTCCAGCTATAAAGGTTTGTTCTCAGGAATGAAACTATGTTAGTCATTTGTCAATTGGTGTTGTGTTTATGTACATATGTGAGGACTAAGAAGTAAGAAGTGTTAACTATGTTAGTCGCTTGTCAATTCTTATCATGTCACTGAAGATAATATCTGTCATCCCTTTCCAATTTATGAAATGTTGTTGCTGCCCTTGGTAAAATACTTAAGTTAGTGACCCAAATATCTCACCTGGAAAATATATTATTGATTATATAGCATTTTTTTCTTTACAGATTGACTGCTATAGTAAAACGCCTAATTCATCTAATTGCATCTAATCATCGTCTAGACCACTTAGTCGCTAGTCGGAGGGTGACGAATCACTAGCGTCTAGGGAACACTGCTGAACAATGATAAATATTTCCTGAACGTTCTAGCCATTAAGCACTTCTGCCTCTGTTTAATTACTAAATTGCCTTTTTTAAATAGACAATTACAGAATGCTTATTGCTAATAGTTAAGAAAAATAAAAAATTTGCTAGAATTATTCCATGGCCAACTGACATTTAAGAAGTCATACAACCAAATCTACAGCTCAACATTACCCAAATCGCTACTTTAGCCAGTAAAAAACCGTGCAAGATTTACCCAAACCTACCTGAGCTGCACTTAAATAGAGACCAGGATGATATGCAGTATCTTGGCCCACTCTCATTTCCAGGCCAACGGCCTCGAATGCCCAGTCAGGAACGCGAATCATATCAACCAAAACCTGCACAGATGAACATCATAGTAGAAATATATACCACCAGAATAAAAATACTCAAGTGTAGATTGAAACATAGGAAACTTGGGCATCCAACCAAAATATAGCCCAAGAAAAAAGGCAGTTTAGACAGCAGAAAAGCAAAACTTAGCTAAAGGAATTTTTTATTGGTGCATTTGTACACTTAAAAACTCCAAGTTTCAAACAACTATATTATGCAGCTACACCATAACTAAATAAAGTTCAAGTATGATGTGCAATAAAATATCATGGGAGCATATATGACTATATTGAACTTATTTGAAGATGCTGATAAAGATGTTTAATAAGATTTGATACTTTCAAACTGTAGTCCAACACCTCATTTTATACTTAAACTGGATGCATAGAAAATAGAGAAAAACATTACCCCATATTCAGAGACTGGAATTCCCTGTTGTGCTCTCTGTTGAAGTGCGTACCTTCGGTTTAACCACTACAAAATAAGAACCATAAATTCTCCAGGAACTAGCATCTCAAATTATTCTCAGATCAATTAAAGCCACAGCAATAACAAGTCAAAAGCATATGCTCCTTCATATGAGTTACACTTCTATTAAATCACAGGAACATACCTTTAACAATATGTCATATTGCAGATGAATAGCTAAATACTCCTATATAGTTAAAAATGAAAAAAAGCACACATGAACACCTTTAGTGATTTCCTAAGTATGTGATAAATGTGTACTTAAGCAGGGGCATATATGTATTGGGCCCTAGTGATTACACATATATCACTTGCAGTTTTATGTTGAATAGAGGAAAATAATCATCAGTATAGCAACATTAAAGACTTTACACAAGTGGATAGGTAGCATTTCATCCTTTTAGTGAATCCAACAAAATTGCATGCACATTCATAGCACAAAGTTCATATCAGTACAGTTATGCTCAGATCCATCAGTGCCCCTTGTGAAGCAACATCGAGATTGATGCATATAATTGCCTAAAGTAGCCTAATATTATTCTAGCTGATGAATAGCAGATGTGAATACATCAGTGGTAATAAAATTTCTATACAGTTTGCACATGCTGAAATTAATCTTAGCAAATAGCAACTTCAGTCCAACTGTCCAAATAATTGAAGAAGGGGCTTAATTCGCTGATCATCCTTGTAGCCTGGGAGTTTGGAAGCATAGAAATGCTTGTGTTTTTGAGGGTGTTAGGCCTAGCGTGGTTCTACTCTGTCAGGCGGTGGAGAGGGAGAGTAGCTTGTGAGAGCTTGCTGGTAACATGGCGCTACATGAGCTGCTCAATAGGTCGTTTAGGCAAGGTGTTTAGATGGCTGTGTTTTTGTACTTACTGTACTGACTAGGGGTGTTAGGCCTTGGCCTTCCCCCTTGTCCCCCCTCCCCCCTTTTTTTCTATCTTAATGAAATGACACGCAGCTCTCCTGCGTCGTTCGAGAAAAAAAAAAGTCCAACTGTCCAAGTAAGATCAAGTTGCAATATGGACGTACATTTCAATTATGATGGTAAGCAGAACTAACTCGACTATCATCATCACGACGACTAAATATACTATTATCGAGAAAGGACGTATGTGACATTACTGTTAGATAAGCATTTTCAAAATGTACCAAGAACTTCATAGTAGTACCTTCCCAATAGCTACACAAGCAATACAAGCAAGCCCACAGTAACTGAAAAGAAGCCATATCAAGAAGCCCCATTTTTGTCCTTCCTCAGGCAACTACATAGGAAAAAAAAATATGCATTTAGTAGAATTCACTGTATACAGTGATACATATAGAAACCATATCAAGAATAAGAGAACTCACACAACCTCTTGCAGTGCTAAACCACAATGTTCCTATCACAGTCCAAACCAGGGTACAGAAGTAGTACAAGTACTGAGAGGACAAATATTCTTCCACAAAAACGAGCATATCTCTGTTGCCACCCAAGATCTCTAAAAAAAAGATAGATTTATAAAAGAATTAACAGATTGAGTTAGACATACTTTTGCAACGTTAACTTAGTCACGGGTTGTGGAGCAGAGACATGAGACAAAGCTTAGAAACCTAAACAAATGTATAAGAATGAAAAAACAGAGTGGCAACAAATATGGTACAACCTCCCATGCACCAAGATAGATAAAAAATGCATTTCATTATTTTGATCATAAGAACACTGCTGCACGTTGTTACCAGCCCAAATCTCAGAATATGATGCTAACAAGTTCATTTCAATTTTCAACATCACATATATAAATAACTGAGATCTACAGAATTAGAATATTTCATTAGCTGATGGAAAATTAAGAATACTTTAGAAAAAAAACAGAATTAAGAAAGCTTAATGAATCCAATATTTATAATCGATTCTCACAATTTTTCCTACATTCTCCCATACCCTGTAATTTTTGACCTCTTATCTAATATGGGCAGGAGCCTTGGCGCCTTTCCTGTTGCTTTAAAAAATGGTGTGACCTAAACTATAGTATTTATCCACTTATTCAAAGAGATATGACCACAGTGGGCAATACAGTTTGCAATGTCCCTATATGAACTTATGCATCTTTGTAATCTTGCTTTTATAAGAGTTGCTATAGAATTAACATCTTCATTACTTTAGACACAGACAAAAATCAAGGTTACAGTCAGGGCTGGTTGTGGTTCACGTTGTTAAGGTCCCCAAGCACAACTTCTTGTTTGTATGTTTAGTTTTTTCAGTGGTTGATAAAAGCAGTGAGAGCATGATGCTCAATCGCAGCTAGGGTGAGCTAAGAAGTGTGTTGCGTATGCAAATAAAACATACAAAATTACATTGCAAGTTTAGTTTGTATTGTAATATTTTGCTGAAGTAAGCAAAGAAACTGTAGTCGCAAGAGGGGTAGTGGGTTTAAAACGACTCACAATCCCATTCCTGCGGCGAGACCATTATCAAGAAACATGAGGAGGCGGAAGATGAAGACAATGGTGTAGTCCACCTGTGGCAGGAAGGCAGTAGTAGCAATGAGAAATGGTACTAGAAAGTCGATCGATCATCAAACTAGTAGTAAGAACTGAGAGAGAACTTAGAAACCCTAGAAAGTATATATTCTAAGTATCTGGATACTAAGGCAGAACAGGGGCAGGGCAGGAATCTGACCACTATCCAAATGTGGAGCGGGTGGGCACAGAGCCGATACCTCTTCCAATTGATGGAGACGATGATTCTAATCATGTATCAGATTATTATTAAGGAATAACATTTAACAGGAAAGGAATAGAAGTACTCATAATAAATCGGATGAAGTTGGTACGGGAAATTATGAGTGATGAAGTAGGATACACGCTAGTGGCTAGCATGGAGAGGAAGAACCCATCATACCTGCAACAAATTGCAATCCCAGCCTCTGAATCAGTAAACCGCTAACTCACTCACTAGCTAGCTAGGGCTGTTTTTTTTTTTCGATCTCCAAATTAAATTAAAGAGGGAACAAACTAGGGGAGAAGCGGAGAGACGAGAGACGCACCACTTGAAATCCACACCACGCATCGGCATGGTCTTCTTACTTGTTAAGCGCCGGACTGACTGAAAAAGCTGGCAATTTAAGTTTTGAGCTCAAATTGGGATCAAAAGGGAAGAAATCCACCCGTCAACCCACCACTGCAATCGGTAAAACCCGCAATTCAGATTTGATTAGGGGGCATTGACGAGGTCGAGCACCCAGAGGCTGCCAGTGTCACGGTGCTCACCTGAGTCCAGCAGGCGGAAGGACGGCACCTGACGCGCTCGCCTCCCCGAAGCGGGTTCGCCGCGGCGCTAGCTCGCTGCTCCCCCTCGCTCGGCCGCCCCAAAGGCGGTCTTGTCGCATGCGTGCTCACTGCCCCGAGGTGGCCTCGCCGCCTACCGCGCGGTGCCGCCGCCCTGATGCGCTCGGAGTCCTACGAGGGTAGAGGGGAAACCGAAAACGGGAGCTGCGCCAGCATCTCATCTCACCGTACGAAAAAGGAACAGAACGGAACGGTAGAGCCGTAGAGACTAGAGAGTGACGAGAGACAACTGCAAGCGCCATCGATTCGCAACCACACCCACTCGCCAAGTCGCACCAACAAAAGGTTTGGTGAGCGAAGTGATCTGATTGATCATCGACCACGTCGGGTCGGGTTCGGCTCGGGTCAAAGCAAACCCGCCGTTTTTTGTGTGCTGGCCTGCGTCCGATCCGATCCGAGCATTGGGCTGAATTTTGTGGTTCAAACCCGCTCGTCGCCTGGCCTGATGATCCGCGGATCAGCCGATGACCTGAGCGGTCCTAGTTGTAGCGGCTCATCTCCCCTACCTTGGCCACTCGTCGTTGCTCCTTTACCTGCTAGTGCAGATGCATGAGGCACAGTCGCACATACTCAGTAGGAAAGAGAAAGAGACGAGTGAGGGAGACGTTGGCTCGCTAGAGGCACTCGACCTCGTTGCCCACCTAGTGATCTTGGTATTGGATTTGATGTGCTGCTATAATTGTGCGGCGGCCGGTAGCCTAGGGAGGAAAGAAACATGAGAAAGGTAGGGTTAGCCATCCACTACGAGGCGGTTGGGACAAAAAGGTCGCATGCCCAGTGGACTGCTCAGTAGGGCAAGGCCTGATAGATGTATATATTTTTACGTGTTGTATTTATTTTATTATTTATTTATTTGCTCGAGTCATCGGGTTAGTCTAAAATTTTGACCCGCGCCTGCCCTATTTATTTGCACCGGGTTACCCGTGCCACCGTCGCATTGACAAGGTTGGTTAGGTTGGGTTTGTTGGGATCAGGTTGCCCATGATCAAGTCAGTGAACCAAGGGGCTCACCTTTAAAAGATGGAAGGTAAAAACTCAATAAAATAAACAAGTTGTTTTCTATATAGAGAAAAATATGGTTGTCTCAGATTTTTCAAATTTGAATTTTTATGTTTGTTGTATTCATGCTGGCTGCATAGTATTATGGATGAAAAAAAATAAATTTTACAATTTTCAAAAACGTCTAGGTTTCATAATGATCAAGAGCATCCCCACCGGTCGTAATATTTCTAGATTGTACCTTCTGGTGGAAATCTTCCAAAACCTTCACATCTTCCCTTCCTTAGGAATCCTTGATCTTCACAGACCGTACCATCCGGCCTTTGCAATCCTGTGAGGTGGTCCTTCGGGCCTTTACTTCGGCTCTTCATTCCTTAGACCTAAATACCTACAAATGTGCATCTAGACAAGTTCATTAGTCTAAGTGTTGGTTGTCAATCAATCACCAAAACACAACTATGAAAATATGGCACATAAGGCAATTTTCCTTACAATCTCTCCCTTTTTGTGATGATGCAACACTACCAAAACAAGCAAGATAAATGCAAGAAATAATACCAAATGTAAATTTTGATGAGTTAGAATCAACTTAGCTTGCTTGGATGGAATTTTCAATGCTCAACTTCATTTGCTACCGGCATATGATCCAATTTATGCATCCGGCTTTATATCCACATGATGGATTAAAGCACAAATTGAGCACTGAGCTTGGTACTTTAGTTCATGGGATCACGGATTTAGCAATTCTCTCCCATATTTGAACTAGTACCTCTCCGTATCACCTTGCCTTCTTGTTTTCATCTCATCTTCCCTTTGTCAATGGTCTTCATATTTTTTCCCCTTGGTGCTTGACCTTTTCTTCCCCTTAAGATATGCAATTCTTATATGGGATTTCTCTTCCCCTTGTGATATGTAATGCTCGCTTGGGACTTCTTCCCCCATATAATGTGTAATCTTGCTAGCATGGGATCTCTCTCCCCCTTTGTCATCGAGCACCTAAAAGACCTAAACACAACCACTAGCAAAGAAAAGCATAAGTAGCAAGGAAAATTTACTAGTGATGCAATTTTACTCTTTTCTTGCTCTCCTCCTTAATTATTGATACCAATTGAAGCAATCACTTGTAGTGCCCATCTCTCCCCCTTTGTCATGGACTTGTTGCCTTAATCATCAAGATATCTAACGTGACTTGTGGCAATATTGTAGGGGATGGTCACCAATTGTAAATGAAGCTCATTAGAGGTAGAACCTAATGACCACAACAAATATCACTTGAAAGGATGTTAGTTACACAAACACAAGTTATAGAGTTGCTTCCCTAAATGTGTGCAATAGTGTTTGAATCACATAACCAAGTGTATGCACTTGTAATTCACAACATGGAGGGGATGAACACCTACAACTTGAAAACATGACAATCTGTTATGCTACATCGAATCTCCGTGCGCTTGTGGAGTAAAATATGTTACGCTAAGAGACGTCAACATTACCGACCTTTCTATGTGAGTTGAAGGACAAATGGAGCTAAGGGAGGACTTTAGGGGAGGCTCTCTTCACCTAGAAGGCACCCACTCCCCACTGTAAATAGGGAGGTACCCCCACACTCCAATTGTACCTTTCACACCTTTCACCATGTAATCTCTGTGTCTCTCTCATAGAGGCGCCCTGCGGGTGGTGCCTCCCTTCCGAAATTAGTGTTTAGTTAGGAGTTAGAGAAGGTCTGTTGTAGCAGAGTCGATGAGAAGCATTTGGTAATGTCCCATACCTATTCTTTTACATTACCTTCCCATATATGTCTTGTGAGCATTAAAGGTCTTATTTCATTTATTATCTTCGTCTCTGTCAGTAACTCGATTGGTGCAGTTGCATTTTACTTTTGGTCCACCATATCGATACATGAGTTGTGCTAAGATAGAATTGATTGATCATTATTATATTTGTCAGTGCTATAATTCAATACTAGACTTAGATGCTAGGCTCTGGTTAGTTCCTCTCCTCTAACTCAAGATTAACTGTAAGGAAAATGGGCCCTAAGCCTAGTGCTTAGTTCCCATATGTGGTTTTGTTGGTTGAATTGACAACACATGCCATGTGACTAATATTTGTGTACAAGTGTTTTTGTCTAAAGTCCCAGGGTGTAAATGGTAGACTTGGGGTACAAACACCTCAAAGGAGGATCTAAAAGGCACAAGAGAAGACCCAAACCGCCATCATGTTGCAAGCCGCCATCAAGCCGCCGATTTTTTGGCTCAAGAACAGAAGAAAATGCATGCACCGGACAGTCCGGTGCCTACAAAGAGTCGAGCCAAGAGCTGAAGAACCGGTGCAAAATTCCATGACCACCGGACTATATAGGCTGAAAAGGAAGGGGCGAAGTCCGGCGCAAAATCTACCGCCGGACATTCCGGTGGTGCCACCGGACAATATAGACCGAGAGCATCACAAGTGAAGACCCGGCGCCAAACACCCACCGGACAGTCCGGTGGCTCCAACGGTCATATTGTCAGAGCAACGGCCGACTCGAAGAGGAGGAAAATTAAACGCAACGGACAGTCTCCGGTGGGTACGCAAAAAAGTGAAAAATGCCTCTAACGGCTAGTTTTGTAGGTGATGCCTATATATACCCCCTTGGCCGGCCTTCCCATTGTGGTTGAAGTATCCAGAGCTAGCACAAGTGTTGATACATATTCTCCATGCCCAATTGAAGTGTAGAAACACCTTTTGAGAGCCCAACCACCACAAGAGCAAAATTAGACACATCCGGCATAGCTAGTGCTTAGTGCATCCTTGCCAGTGTTAGCCTAAACGGTAAACGGTAAGCAGTCGGTCACCCACTATTTAGCCATTATTCGGTGCTAAACGGCCGTTTAAACGGGTTTAAACGGTATAAATGGCCAATTAAACGGAAACGGTGAGCCACTGTTTAGCGTTTAAACGGTGTTTAAACGGGCTAAACGACCGTTTAGGCGAACAGTGATCCTTGCTGAGGCCACCTCGTCTATTCTCCGTGCCTGTGTGTATGTTTGTCTTTGTGTGTGTGCGCGGTTGTAAGTTTTGCGAAACCCTCCGGAGTGTGGAGTGGCCGCCACCACCTTGTGAGACGGAGGAAGGCCCTCGGCGTTTTTGGCCAAAGCTTCCCCTAGTGGAGACGGCGGGGCAGCTCCGCGAGGAGGACTCGGAAGACTCCAACGGCCGTATCCATTCTCTACCCTTGCGTGGGCGAGGCCGTAGCCCGTGAAGGACTACGCGAGAGATAGGCTCGGGTGGGTGTGTACCGAGGATATCCGGAGACCCGACCCTAGTTGCTTGACTTCCGTGGAAGTCACTTTGCCATCCTCCACCCTTGCAAAGGGAGAGGCCGTATTCCTTTGAGGACAACGCGAGAGCAAAGCCCTTAGTGGAGCACCAACGAGGAGTAGGGGTAGAGACCGTGAGTCTCCCCGAACCTCGGGAAAAAATCTCAGTGTCTTCACCATGTGCTACCATCATCGTCATCGAGAGTTTGCATTCTCTATCCCATCTCTTTAACTTCCGTATTTACTTTTTTGCAATTGTGTACTTACATTCCTAGAGTAGCTTGATAAGTTAGTTTCCAGGTGGAACTGGGTTGCAAGACTTGGCCACAGTAGAAGTAGCAACACTTAGCAAAATCTTAGTGCACATAGCTAGATTTACTTGCATAGGTTTTGCTTAGAAGTTGTAGTTTTTAGTGAGCCTTGTTTTTAGAAATCTTAATTCACCCTCCCCCTTAGGCGTCGGTCCTACCTTCATTAACTATTATTTTTCAAGCTTCATTTGAACACGTTTGTACCATGTCATCCTTTCTACACAAATTTGCTTGGTAGTCGCACTTTGTGACATCGTGTGGTGTAGCTCTATATCCCAGGCCTGTCGTTCAGGAGGCCCAAAGGCATTAGCTAGGCTCTCCTTTGATGGCCAACTATCTACCTTTGGCCCATTGAGAGCCTAAAATTTCGCTCGGTGCAAGTTCATAACTCTATTGAGATCCTTTTGACCTTTAGCACGGATAGTCACCATATTATATTCAGAATGGTTGAATATCTCTTGATTTCGAAATCCAACGAGTCCAAAACCAATACTTTGCTCTCGCTAGGCATGATGTATAGACAGATCCAGTGTCCGCTGCACACAACAAAGCGAATGAAGTTAGTATGATCCTTTGTGTTAAATTTACGCTGAGTATTAAAGGCAAGGTTTTCGACATACTCAAAGTTGTATGGAGCAAAGATTTGGTCACGGTTATCTTCGTGGAGGAACTTCAAGGCAGTGACAATGTATGAGACAACTTTCCTCTTATATTTTCTGTGTAATTCTGCCCGGATTTTTTCCCTCTCCTCTTTTGTTTTTCCTTCCCGCAGTTCTTTGCTATCGTCTTTTAGCCTAAGTGGATAGTCGTGTTGAGCCTGGTTAATTAGTGAAGGGTCCAAGAACCCGACTCTTGTATCGCCACGCCTGTTAGCTGTTTGATACTGCATTCTGAAAGGTATATTATAAAGCAATCAGATGTTACATACAAGAGTATTATTATGTTAATTAATGTGATTGGCAAGGAGACTTACAGGCACCAAAGGGTCATCGCAGTGAAGTCCAGTTGTCCTAGGCGGAACATGTTTTGGAACTCCAAAAAATCGGCGATTGTAGTCTTGGTTAGGGTGGTGAAACATCGGCTCGGAATGTGAGCGCTTATAAATTGGACCCCAAGCTTAGATGCCCTAAGATACCAATTGTGAAATCTTCTCATCTCCCATGGTAAATGTTCGTCATGAAGAGCCCAGTCTGGCAGGAATGGTTTGCCGTGTTCATATCTTAGGGGACAATCCGGCAAATCTTGAATTGCATGAAGGCCAATCACAGATTTGTAGAATTTTACGTCTGGAATACTATCAATCCTTTGTTGCCCTCTTTCTCTTTTTCGGCCCTTTTTTCTTTGGTTTCTCCTTTTCCTTTCCTGCCGCAGTTTTCTTGGACCATGCTTGCACCTCAGGTGTCGCATCCTTTTCATACGCGCGTACCATTTTTGGCATCACGCTTTCATCGCACGTCTCTGCTGCCGCTGTCTCCTCGACCACTAGAGGTTGTTCCGATGGAGTCGGGTCATCGACGACTTCTTTAGGTGTAGCCGGCTTCTCGATGATTTTTTCAGGTGAAGCCGGCTTCTCGGCCACTGGAGGTTGTTCTGATGGAGTCGGGAGATCGGGAGGAGTTGACACGCATTCTTCAGGTTGTTGTATCCTCTCTTGCTCCATTGCATCTCTTATTTGGCCATGTTCGAGTGCTAGCTGTCTTTGTTCTAGTTGTTGGTCTGGTGGAGCATAAAGCCGGATGTATTGTTTGTTCCACAAGATGAACTGATCTATCAGCTGGCCAAGAAAATTGATCCCCTCTGGTGTGGGGATGTCTATCCTTTCTTCTATATGCCTGGATTCAATGCTAAGGACCTGTACCCTTACATAGTTCGGCGGGATCTCCTTGCCATGGAAAAGTCTCCCGAAAATCACCAATGCCCTTGCTACCTCCTCTGTCCTTCCATGTATTCCTAAAGGGATGTGCAACTCGCAAGGAGTCGAAGATGTGATGGTATCAAGTGCACAGCGCCCCTCTGGATCGGCGGGTGGATTTATTACAACCCCCAGCAACTGGTACAACTTCAAGCTCTTTCATTGAGCGAATTGTTTGAATTCTTGCATGAACACCTCCTTGCACACTTCTTTGATTTGTTCCTTGTAGCGATCATGCCTCTTGTACTTGGCCCTATCCTCGGAGAACCCATCCTTCCAGTTAACCTTGGACAAGATGCCTTTGACTCGGCCTCCATACTCTTTTGTCCCAATTGCTTCGGTCAACACGTCGAACTCCCTATCAGGGACAAAATTGCCCACCTTTTGGTCCTCTGCAAGCTTCATGATTTTGCTCACCACCTCTTTGGTCTCAGGCTTTGTAAAATCTTTTTGTCCCCCAGGCACCTTGACCTCTCGGCCCTTGCCCCACTGGAACGTCCATGTATTTAAGCCTTCATACGGGTCAGGTAGCCCTTTAGCTATTATGTCTTCCCTTTCTTTATTCCATTTCTCTACTTTCACGCTGTAGTTTGGATCCCTCGCGAGTTCTCGAGCGCGTTTAGCGGCAAGTACGTCAGCGGCACGTGGGTCTTCTGGCTCGAGGTTGGGATCGTCATTTCCTAAATTGAAATCGACGTCGTCGGGTTGATCATTAAAAGCCTCCTCGAGCCATGCATTGTCTTCTGCAAATAGCTCTGGTGGTGGGCTACGATCTATTTTTTTCTAGAAAATACCGCGTAATCTAACAAATGTAAAATTCAAACACATATAAATCCATGAAAATGGATATACACGATAAAGGAATATACATGAAATTGTAGATATACATGAAAATGGATATACACGATAAAGGAATATACATGAAATTGTAGATATACATGAAAATAGATATACACGATAAAGGGATATACATGAAATTGTAGATATACATGAAAATGGATATACACGATAAAGGGATATACATGAAATTGTAGATATACATGAAAATGGATACACTCAAGAGGGATATACATGAAATTGTAGATATACATGAAAATGGATATACATGAAAATGTATTATACATGAAAATGACCGAATTTCGGTGGGATTCGCCCATTTCGGTTAGGGCCCAAACAAAACCGAAATAGTCGAATAATATATCCAAACATGAATTTTTCTAGTGTCCAAACATGAATTATACTCAACTAGATATAAAGGTCTATACAAGTCCACATATCCATCAAATTCTACTTTAATCTACCCTAATTTGCTCTATAGAAATGTTCAATCTCGTTCAATCTTTAAATTTCCATCAAATTCTACTTTAATCTAATCAAAAAATGAATCTAATCAAAAATAATATATCTAATCAAATTCTACTTTAATCTAGAGGATCGGAGGCGGGTCACCAGGAGGACGGAGGTCGGAGGCGGCACGGACGGAGGTCGGAGGCAGCGCGGCAGAGGAGGAGCGTCGGCGGCGGCGCGGGGACGGAGGTCGGAGGCGGCGCGGCAGAGGAGGAGCGTCGTCGGTGGCGCGGGGACGGAGGCACCCCAGGGACGGAGGCGGCGCGGCAGAGGAGGAGCGTCGTCGGCGGTGGGGGGACGGAGGCGGCGCGGGCGTGGGGACGGAGGCAGCGCTGCAGAGGAGGAGCGTCGGCGGCGCGGCGAGACGGAGGTCGGAGGCAGCACGGACGACGGAGGCCGGAGGCGTCGGAGGCGGGAGGTGGAGCGTCGGTGGCGGCGGAGGGAGCTAGCCGGGGCCAATTTTTGGCAGCCTGACGGCGCGCGAAGAGAGAAACCACACCGCGGGACTTAGAAAGATTTCGTCTCCTGCGCGGCAGAGTATACAGGGAGCGGTCATAGCAGGACCGGTGGACACCTTCCACCGCTCCTGCTGTTCTCAGCAGGAGCGGTGGACATCATCCACCGGTCCTGCAGTGAGAATAGCAGGAGCGGTGGAAGGTGCGGTGGAAGGTGTCCACCGTTCTCAGGAGGAGCGGTGGGAACCCTAATGGGCTGCCCGCACTTAGGCCTTCCACCGCCCTTCTTTTTCATTTTCATTTTTCTTTATTTTCTTTTCAGTTCTTCTTTTCATTTATTATTTTCCTATTTAATTTTTATAAATTCTTTTGTTTAATATTTTCTTTTCATTTATTATTTTCCTATTTACTTTTTATATTCCTTGTTTTATGTATTCTTTTGGCCACAATTACATCCATTCTTTTCATTTATTATTTTCCTATCTACTTTTTATATATTCCTTGTTTTATATATTTTCTTAATTTTCATTATTTTCTTTATTTTTGTGCAATATTGATTGATATTAGTATTGTTTAAATTTAGTCTAGTTTAGTGTAAAATATCTAGAATATAGTTTTTCTTTGTACATACTCTGTGTTTTATATATTTGTTGTAGGTGGGCGTGGGGTAGATAAAAATATACATGATGCAAAGTGTGGGGTGAGCGTCAATTACATACAAGCCATTACAAAAGATAGAGATAATCGATTACATTCATATATTATTAGGCAGATATAATTCTTGCCTCTCCATTGGTGCGTACCCAAGGCTCCCCCTTAATTGTGGCTTCCACTTGCTTGATTTTGGTTGTTAGGTCTGTAAAAAGCTCCATATTGTCGTAGTCATTGAAGGCCTCGACATCGTCGACGCCATCCACTCTGACAATACTCTGTTTTTCCGAGACAACAATGTGCTTCTGATTCTTAAGACGTGGGTCGAGGATACAACGCGTTTGGCTAGCACCCAGGGGTCATCTTTGTATCCAACATTTGCAAGGTCAACGATTGTGAGCCTATAGTTGTCAACCTGCACACCTTGTGGGTGTTTCACCCATTGGCACTGAAAGATAGGAATTTGTATGTTCGATCCATAGTTCAACTCCCATATGTCTTCTATAAAGCCAAAATATGTGACCTTGAGGCCCGACGTGCCCTCGATTGCGTCAATCCGAACTCCACTATTTTTGCACACGCTTTTTTAGTCCTTTGCGGCTGTATAGAATGTTTGGCCATTAATGTCATACGCCTGCCATGTCGT
Organism: Paspalum notatum; assembly: GCA_022530915.1. Classification (NCBI taxonomy): domain Eukaryota; kingdom Viridiplantae; phylum Streptophyta; class Magnoliopsida; order Poales; family Poaceae; genus Paspalum; species Paspalum notatum. The sequence goes on from CM039686.1 coordinate 21,558,760, forward strand.
GACCCTTGAAGATGGGCCGGAAGCAAGCCTTTTCAATGTTACTTCCGCGGCAGTTGTTCCTTCTGGTATGTTTAGGTCAATGAGCCAGCTAGTGAAGCGATATTTGTGTTCTTTCATGACCCAGGAATTTGACCGGTCGGGGTTTTCCGCGCGGATAATACCAATGTGCTGCTCAATGAAAGGAGTCATCATCTCTAACTGATGCAGGACACTGAAATGAGCGTTTGCCACTTCTTTATATGCACTGTCAATGAATGTTTTCCTCCCCCTTGTGCCTTTCCCCGCTAACCTTCCGGTATGACGAGAAGGAGCTAAACCGATGCCTTTGCTATTGTTATCATTAACCAAGTAATCCTTACAGCACTCTACGACCTATTCGGTGCAATAGGCCTCGATCATAGATCCCTCGCATGCACGGTTCAGAACGTAACGGTTTAGGGTCGACATGAAACGCTCATATGCCCACATCTCATGTAAGTAACTTGGACCAAGTGCACGGATCTGGTCAACTATGTATACCATGAGGTGCGGCATTATATCAAAATAAGAAGGTGGGAAGCACATCTCGAACTGAGTCATAGTCTCCGTGCAGAATTCTTGCAACGAATCCAATTCATCTTTACGAATCTCTTTTTGTGAGATCTTGCTGAAGAAATAGACTAGCCGAGTAACCACCATCCGCACGAATACTGGATTGACAACCCTAATAGCAACGGTAAGGAAAACCGTCAACATCTTATGGCAGTTATGAGCGTTGTACCCACTTATGGACAAATCTTTCATGGAAACTAGACTCCTGATATTAGACGATAACCCAGTGGGCACTTTTAGACCACGTAGACACATGCACAATTCTCTTTTCTCATCTGATGTTAGGTTGAAGCTCGCGGTGGAGAGCTTATAACATCCATCAATGTACAAATAGTGCTATCAAACACGTTCTTCTTTAGGTGCATACAATCGATGGTGTGTGGAACCTCCAATTCCTTCCAATATGGCAAGTACTTAAAGAAGATGGACTGCTTCTTGAAAGTCACGCCTTCAACAGGGGGTTGAGTTCTCTTGATTTTCTTCCCATATCGAATGTTGATCTTCTTGACCATATCGAAAACATGTTTGCTATCGTGTCTTCTTTTTGGTGCTAAAGCTTTATCGTATTTGCCATTAAAGTGGTTGTTGAACTGTTTTCTGCGGTACCTATGGCCTTCAACTAGGTAGCAGCGGTACTTCATGTACACAACCTTTTTAGATCCATCGAGATAATCAGACGTCGTTGCATCCAAGCATACTAGACATCCTTTCTTCCCTTTGATCTGTCCTAATAAAGAGAAGTTTGCAGGGCAATCGTTGATCATAGTGAGTATCATTTCTCTGAGTGTAAAGTCCTCTTTTGTTACTGAATCGGTCATTTTGACCCCCTCGTTCCAAAGTTTCGCCATATCCATCAAGGGCTCAAGGAAGACATCTATATCAATGCCCGGTTGTTTAGGCCCTTGTATCAACCCACATAACATTGTGTACTTTCTCTTTTGACAAAGCCATGTAGGTAGATTGTATATGGTCAATATCACCGGCCATGTGCTGTGTGTGCTGTTCCTTTCTCCAAAAGGATTCATTCCATCTGTACTAAGTGCAAACCTCATGTTTCTTGGATCCTTCGCAAACTCGGGATACAATTCATCAAACCTTTGCCACTGCGTACCATCAGCTGGGTGTGAAAGCTTTTCATCACCCTTTGTTTGCTCACAAAACGACCAACGCATCAGTATTGCAAATGCAAGGTTTGCAAATATACGCCTTAAGCGATCGATTGGATTGAGGTACCACATGACTAGGGCAGAGATTCTTCTCCTGTTCTCGTTGATGCCTAAGCATGAATCTTCTTCACAACGCTTGGGTGCATCCTTCGTCTTCCTCTTCTTGCCATTAGAGGAACCTTCATCATCGCCGTGGAATATGTCGTTCCACTTGTAATGGCTAGCGCCACAAGTTGGGCATTTATCTAGCTCCTCATATTTCCCTCGGTATAAGATGCAGTGGTTCGGACATGCATGTATTCTTTCAACTCTCATTGTCAAAGGGCTAACAACCTTTTTCGCTTGATATGTATTGGCAGGCACAAAGTTAGGTTTCAGAAGCAGCCAAGATAAGAGTTTCAATAGATCGTTGAAGCTAGAGTCAGACCATCCGTACTTGGCCTTTAGAATCAATAGCTCGAGTACAAAGCGTAGCAAAGACCAATGAGTTAGACAGCCCTTTGACTTCTCATACACAGTCTTCTTTGCAGCATCTTTACCGTTTTGAAATTCTCTGCTCCTTTTGCACCCGCAAGAAGGATATCCGTCCTGAAGTGTTTCAGCATTTCTTCAAGGTTATTTTTATCTGAAACGTCATCAAGTCCCAAGTCTTCAATACTCTCTGAAGGTACAAAATCATTTGTTCCGCCACCACTGTCGTTGTCAGCATCGCCACCACAATCCAACATATCATAATCCGCATCGAAGAATGTGTCGTTGTTATCATCCACATCGCCCCCAATAAGTTCATCCGATACATTGTAGGTCTCTATTGCTTCAGGAGGCGCTTCATTCTCGCCGTGATGGATCTAAACAGAGTAGCCTTTCACAAATCCATGAACGATCAAATACGATCTAATGTCGCATGGATCTATCCAAACCTTCAGATTTTTACAGTTTTTGCAAGGAGAACATATGCCAGCAACCTTCTTTGTTTCCGCATCCTTCTTTACAACTTCAATAAATTTATCCACTAGATCACGGTAGGCCCGCTCCATCTTTGGCCAGTCATACATCCAAACATGTGCCATCTATAAATTAAAAATTTACATATATTATTAATGAGGCTATTAAATGAAGTGCATTTATAAGGATATTAAATGCAGAAGGTATTAACTTTGGCAATTAATAATGTGCATTTACAAGGGTATGCATTAAATGTATACGATAACGAAAGAAATCAAGATGGAAATTAATTACGCATAATCATGAATACAACAAATGATACATTATAAATTTAATTCATACACCATGCCAATCTAGTTAGGTTTCACACTAAATCTAGATCTAAAGAGAAGAGATCTACTAATAATAGAGAATAATATAACAAATTGCATGCTACGTGGAGGCAAAACTAAACAGTCTATACCCTAAAACAGATGAGAGGATGGAGGCAAACCTAAATTCTCCATAGATGAGAGGAGAAAGAATGGCATTGAATCCTACCTAATTTACCACCTAATGCTTTGAAGATACTCAAATTAAATACATAGAGGATGGAAGCTTACCTTATGTAGCTTGTAACTCCTAAGAAATAGAAGAAAAAAAGTTTCCTCTTATTTTTCAATTCTTGGACGCCATGTGCATATACACATAGTTTCCTCCTGCTCGGGTGCACAGTAACCCGAGGAGGAAGGTGGTTTTATATGGGGTAACCACAACAGGAGCGGTGGACCCCAAAAACCGCTCCTGCAATTTAGTTGCACCGCTCCTAAAAAAAATAGCAGGAGCGGTGGAAGCCTCAAACTGCTCCTGCTGTAAGCCTCACAGCAGGAGCGGTGCAAGGGTTGAACCGCTCCCGCTGTGAGCTAGCAGCAGGAGCGGTGGAAGCCTCAAACCGCTCCTGCTGTGAGTAGGGGCGGTTGTTGTTGTTGTTTACAGCTCCTGCTGTGTCTACACCAGGAGCGGTGTATCCGGAGGGGCCCGTCCTGAGAACATGTGTTTTGGGTGGCGCTCCTGTTGCGTGTTTTTTTAGTAGTGTAGGACAATCCCCTCGCCGGCCACACCGAGGCGTACATGGAAGCGTGAGGGACAGATGCCGGAGCAGCCGCGCCGGTGCCGCGACTGCCAGCGAGGCAGTAATGATGGGGGCGGCGCCAAGCAAGCGCGCCGAGACACCGTACACGCACGCCGTATATACGGCTGTGCTGTACATGCCAGGGAGCATGGCGACCTGAGCCGCGAGAGTGCTGCTTTCATGCATGAGCCATATAAATGCAAAGCCTACGTGCAAGTAACCAACAGGAGAGACCAGTGGCAGAGCCAGGATTCACCGAATCCCCGGACCAAATTGTGATAAAGTTACGATAAAAACATGCCGAAAAAACCCTTAATTCAAAGGTGAAATCATATTCAGATTCAGTGCAAAAATGGTCTGCTTGTGCCTCAATTGACAGAGTTTATAAGTTGCACGGTCACCGCATGAGAAAAAATGGATCTAATTGTTCTAAACTTTTTCATCCTCTAATTTGAATAATTAAATTCTGTTGCCTAGATGGACTGCTTTGCAGATAGGAGATGCCACGGCCAACATGCTCAGACGCTTGGCTGGAGCGCCGCCACACGCTAGCGAGGAGCCGGCCAGCCACGCCACCGCCCTGCGGCCTGTGCCCCTGCGCCGTCGCGTGGCCCCGCGGCCGCCCGGACGCTGGGCCCCCAAAGCCGTAGCGCGCCAGCCCCCGTGCCCCGTTGGGCGCTGGCCAGGCGAGCCGGCGAGCTCCACTCGCGGAGGCCGGGAAGTGGGCAGACGGAGGCGGTACTCGCGCGGCTGCCCCTGCGCCCCTGCCACCTGCATCGTCGCGCGGAAGGCCCGTGGCCGTCCGGCGTGGTGCGTCACTGCGCCGTGCAGTGAGCCGAGGCCCGGTCGCCAGGGGGCTGACGGCCGCATCGCTGCAGCCTGTCGGCGTGGTGGGGCACGAGTCGGCGTCCGCCGGGGCTGCCGGCGTGGATCCGGGGTTGCGGAGGGCGGAGGCGCGTCGCGGACGCGAAGCCTCCGAGGCAGCGAGGCGGACGGGGATGCCGCACTGCGGGGAGGACCGGAGGATAGGGGCGCGGCTGCGCTTCAGGCCGTCAAGGCTTGTGTCTCCTGGGATGGGCCGGTTAGTTAGTGGGCCAAAATTCAGAGAGGGTTAGAAAAACTTTTGGGCTACGCCCCGGGCCATGGTCCGGGTGGCCCGGGCCCTGGCTCCGCCCCTGGGAGAGACCATGCTATGTGCCGATGGTCCTTTGGCCGTTTTGTTGCATTGTGTTCAATACTGTGATCACACCGATGATGATACGGTGCCGTGACACGTCTAAACCAGTTCAGCTACACCAACCTCAGCATGTTGATCCACTACTACTACAACAACTTTCATGCGTCGTTCGATACCGACGAGGCGGACGACGCGGGGCTACATCGGCTCATGGACACCGACGAGGCTATGGATGACGCCGACATGCCCACCTCTACACCAACACTATTACATGCAAGGAGAAGTGAAGCGAAGATTGGAGACGATGACCACAACAGCTTAATCGAAGGTGTCTCTGCAAGTTAAACTTGCGAGGGTAATTAACCGAGAACTTTCCGAGGCCTCGGGAACCAGCGAACTATACATCGCCTGAGTCAGATCTGGCCAACGGCAGCCTATGGAGAGCACTTGTATAATGGAAACATGTATTTATATTTCCATAATATGAATAAAATATTGTTTCCTATCTATCTTTGTTTATTTTGTCTACTACGGTAGACTGGCACGTCCGCGCATTTTATTTTATGCAGAGAAATGATCCGTGATTTTTCTCTCCAAACAGGATAATGGCAATACGCCATGCGCCCCACCAGGCATCTAGTGTGCTGTAATGGGTAATAGTACAAGTCATTGCAAACACAAGTTGAGACAAATGCGATCGTTGAATTCGCATTCTCATTTCAATGTACAAAGAGAATATAAAAAAGCTATGGTTACACATCTAGATGGCAGACTGTGTGCGTGCTTGTAATGAACTGAGCTTCAGACAAAGTTATCAATTCCATGTTTATATGTCAATGTAGAGCAAGGAGGTATTTTATCAATAGCATCTGTACTTCTATATTGCAAAATTCCCAAATCCAAAGTTCCACTATCATGTCAAGCTCACACTTCACCATTGCTGCCCCTGCAGTATCTAATCCAATTGTTTCATGTTCTACAAATGATACAGCAACGAAAGGACAGGTACAATAGCATAGGAGTCCTACATATTAATCTAGAAGCTACAAGTACATACTATCACTTCAATATATCTACCTATTCTTAATTTCTTACCATACAAGAGCAAGGTAAAGAGACCACATGGTATATCCACTTGAGTCTTGCAACGTAGGAATAAGGATAAACAGGCTACATCCTTCATGTAGCATTGGTTCCATGATGTGAGCTACTGCGACTCTGCTGACAAAAGGTGTCCAATTCCTAAGCCTTTTGTACCATCAGCTTCTCCTCCTCTTCCATCTCTTGCATTTTTTTGGGTTCTTGGGCTGCTAGTCTGCCATTGCACTGGTGGAACATGAGTAAACATTCAGTACTTTGTCTAATAGACTCAATTACAAAGTAGGTGTTTGAGGCCATTTCTAAAAATTATTGCTATACATTCGAGTCATGATATGAGAGTTTAACAAATTATGATCTCAAGATTTATCAATAAACCAAATCCAAATGCAGAGACTAAAAAAAGTTTCTTTAAAATAGAGGCTGAATGATCTCGATTTTGATAACCGTAGAGTTCGATCCAAATGTAGATGTCAAATCTAAACCTAAATATAAATACACCAAAGTAATGTTTTCCGTTATTAGGATTGAGGACGACAGAGAGGAGGAGCAAAAAATTAGTTTGTTATATGTTGCAGCATGCAGATGTCAAATCTAAACCTAAATACAAATACACCAAAGTAATGTTTTCCGTTATTAGTATTGAGGACAACAGAGAAGAGGAGTGTCACACATTCGTTCTCTATCCACCGAGAAGCAAAAGCAGCTACCTTGCTCCATCTATTTCTCACTAATTCCATTCAACTCCATACATGCCAGCCATCTACGTCGAGCACCCCCTCCGTTCTTTTCTCCCTCTGATTAGTAACCAAATAAGCTCACGGTTCTTTCTCTACTCCCTAGAAAATCACAGCCCCACGAGGTACTTCAACCTTCATCTAGGAAGCAATGCAGCTGGGGATCTGGACAGAACGCTCCCAGATAAAGGATGTGACCGGCTTGAGCTTGAAATCCACAAGCAAGGAAGGATTTTGACGGTCGAAAGCTCCCAGCAGCACTTATGACGATTTTCTTGATTTTCTGATTTCCTTTTGCTTTTCATGATTGCTCAACTGTTCGTATCTTTGCTTGAAGGGCTACGTGTGGCCTTCTTCTTCTTGTCGATCCGACATCGAGTTGTTGGTCTATTTTTCCTTGGTTTGGCAAAGCAAGGTAATGTTGATCTGAAAAGCTTGATTTACGATTTGTTTTCTTCATTCACGCCGACAGCAGCAACATGGTTGAGCCCAATTGGACAGCCAGCAAGGCAAGCTTGAGCTTCTCCATGGGGAGACAGCCCTGTTTGGAACTGCTTATGGGGAGCTTCTACTAAGAAAGAAGCTACAAAGAGAGCCAAACGCACAGCTTTTTTTTGCAGCTTAAAAACCAGAGCTTCTCAGTTTCAACGGGTGTGAGTCCATAAGCTAGAAGCGGCCAGAGGGGCTTTTTACAGCTTCTTATACTTCAAAATATTTACCCTTATGCCACTAAATATATACCAGACCTCTCACCCTCGATCCCCTCTCTCCGGGCCCTCCCTCCCTCGGCTCCCTGCACCCACACAGCGCACGAGCCTTCTCGACGACGGAGGCGGGCAATTCATGGTTCCGCAGTCCGCCGTCGGCCGCCCAGCGCCCCCGGCCGCCGCAGATCCCCTCCCGGTCGCCCGCCGCAGCAGATCTCCTCTCCTCCCAGTCGCTAGTCGCCGTTGCGAAGGCTAGGATTCCGTCGCCAGCCGCAGCGGATTCCCTCCCCTCCGAGCCATCCCTCCGCGTCGTCGTCGTCATCCCTTTTCCCTCTACCTCCGCCGCAGCCCCTTCTCCCTCCAGATCCGGCGAGCCGCAAGTCTCTCCCCTTCTAGATCCGCCGCAACTCTTCCTCATTGGCTCGAGCCCCGGCGAGCTGGCTGCCGGCGCTCCCAGTGCTCGCCCGATGAGCCACCCGCCGACCCTTGCCTCCCTGCCCGGCGAGCCACCTGCCGCAGCTCAATAGTCACTTCCAAGTGGGTCCCGCGTGACAGGCTTGGATGAGAAGCTGCAGAGTGTGCCAAACACCTTGACTTATTACCTAACAGCTTTTTTGAGAAGTGGCAAAAAGCTTAAGCTAACAAAAAGCTAGCTTCTCTATAATTTTAATTTTAATTGTACCAAACAGGGCCAGGGCATCGTCGTGCCGGGTCGCTGTGACAGCCTCCCCCAAGATTCAATTTATTTTATGAGACCTATTCTTTGAGATTCAATTTATGTACAATATTTATCGTTGGATTAGGACTCCTACTCTTTTGTAGCCAAACCAAGATTCAACTTATTTATGGGATTAGGACTCCTCAGCTGAAAGATGGGGCTGTGGCAGACGATGAAACTTTAAAAGAACTTTAGCTTGGGAGGTTGAAAGGTGGGGCCTACATATTAGGACAGACCGGAAAACTTTATTTGCTTTAATACTATACTAACAAAATGTCCGTGCGTTGCAACGGAAGAAAAAAATTAAACACTTTTAGATCAATACATATAAGAATATACCACACGAATAAATGCTATGTCCTATTGTTTCAAATTTTTCAGTTGCCTGCGAGCAAAATTTTTGCGTATGCTTCTCCTGCCGTGTAAATCGGGCTCGCCAATAAATTCAACGTCATATTGTTTCAACGATTTTTGTTGATGAGAGCGAATTTTAATGTGGTTTCAATTGGATTGGAAAGTTTATGATTTTAGCTTTTCATAGATACATAGAACGTTGAAAACGGAGTCCATATGTGATTTAGAAGTCCGTTTTCGTGTGGACTCCTTCTGCGGTCCGAATCTGGTTCATGAATAGATTTTATGTCACATTGTTTCAATGGTTCCCGTTGACTGGGAGCGAATTTTAAAGTGGTTTTAATTGGGTTGGAAAGGTTATGATTTTAGCTTTCCATCGATATATGGAACGTTGAAAACGGAGTCTGTACGTGATCTGGACGTCCGTTTTCGTGTGGACTCTTTCTGCAGTCCGAATCTGGTTCGTGAATAAATTTCATGTCATATTGTTTGGACGATTTCCGTTTACTAAGAGCAAATTTTAAAGTGGTTTTAATTGTGTTGGAAAGGTGATGATTTTAGCTTTCCGTTTGTATATAGAATGTTAAAAACGTAGTCTATATGTGATCTAGGCGTTTGTTTTCGCGTGGACTCCTTATGCAGTCTGAATCCAATTATTGACAAGCGTGTCCCACATGTCAAGTTGTACCGGAAACCTTTATTTGGTCCCACCTATCATGACGGACCAGAAAACCGGACCGGAAAACCCTATTCGATTTAATATTAGATATAGAATAGATATACAACACAAGCAAAAATGCATGTGTGTTGCTACTGATATAATCTAACCACGGTGTGGTGCTTATATCTCACATTGAGCAATGATCAGTGTATTGCCCAATGTGTCGTCGACTTCGAGTCAATTTTAGGATGATATCTTTCTTTTAAAACATAGAACACCAAAGACGGATGTAATATAAACTTGGGCATTTGTTTTCTTGTGGGGTATCCATTGCATCACTTTGACAAATTATTTATACCATCTTGTTTCCAAGATTCCCATCGACTCCGAGCAGTTGGGCAAGAAACTTATCTCTTTCGCTTTCCATTGATACATAGGATATCAAAAACAGAGTCTATTTGCAACCTGGACTCCCGTTTTTCTATTACTATGCCGGTAGTCCGATCCAGACTCGTGAATAAATTTGAATTCACTTTGGATTCATATTATACTTTATGACATCATTTTGTTTCAACTATTACCAACGACTATGAGTGATTTCTAGGTGATATCAGTTGAGTTGAAAAGTTTATCTTCTTGGATTTTCAAAGATACATAAAAAATGATCAAATCAGAGGTGGCATGACTAGTGTGTTTGTTTTCGTGTAGCCTCTGTTGCAGCATCTAGTCATTTTATTTATATCATCTTATTTCGATGATTCACACCGACTCCGAGCAACCTTTTTAATAGTGCCAGTTGAGTTGTAAAACTTATCTTTTTTTTATATATAAAACATAAAACATGGAAAATGGTGTCTATTTATGTGATCTAGACATCCGTTTTTACATTACCTGCTTCTATGTTCGAACCAGACTCGTGAATAAAATTAAATTCAATTTGGATTCATATTAGGCTTGTCACATAAACTTAGGAGTTAGGAGTAGGTGGGCAGAAATGTAACCTGTCCAGTAATAATATGACATAAAAAACCATCGCTTCGAATTAGATCTTAGCGAGTTATATTGTATATACATACATAAACTTAAATAAAGAGACTCAATTCATGAAGATAACGCACTCCTTTACCTAGAACAATGTGATTCCATATACCATGCATATGTGATATGTGGTTATATCACCGGAGTATCCAGTTTCAGGATTGCCGTGCATTGCGCGTGCGGCGGGCCAGTAACGGCAAGTGGCATGCATGGATATGCCTGTGAATGCACGTTGCAAAGATGCAGGAAAGCGATGGAGAGGGCCGTAGGGAGTAGGGACGGAGTTGTGTCCGTATTTACGTGCGTACAATGGTATTGCAGTTCATGTACTCTCGTTCGGATACGAATAGGTGGACAGGTAGGACACGGATAGCAGGGGTGACAGATAAGATTGGCATATACGCGCTAGCGCACCAGGAGTCGGACGGATTTTCAGCAAAAAAAAAAAACTTTTTTCTATTAATCGGTCCCGGATGTCATATTTGTGAGGAGACGGACCGTAAAACTTTATCGACGAATCGGAAAATCTTATTTGTTTTAAGAATAGACTAGAAAAATGTCCGTGCGTTGTATCACGGGAAATCGTAAAATGCTCTCTTCTTGACGTAGCAAATAGACTAGAAAAATCGCAAGGATTGAGGTGTGCCAAGACTGACGCAAACCGTGCTGTACATCAAGCACGCGGCATACACAAATTTTATATAGGCGGCGCTACATCAAGCGCGTTGTACATGCATGCTGTACCATACGGCCATACACGCATACGTGAGGCAGTCCAGTGGACGCTGTGCATGCGGCCCAAGCACATGTGCATGCAGATTGATGAGAAAAAGCAAGTATGGCGCCCAAAACAGCACGCAAGCACATGTGCCAGCCGATCCCAGTAGATGGAGGTGCCGCCATCCCGCACGAAGGACACCGAACCCGAGACTCTAGACCAGCGCGACCAGCCGACCACACACCGTCGTCAGGCCCGAAGGTCGGTCGAGCACCACCATACATCCGGTGGGGGGACGCAGACGCTACGATTGCACACACTGGCAGAGAGCACTTACCTCTCGCCATCTTCAATTCCATCGCCCAACGTCCAAAGAGGCTGCATCCCTTGACCACTCGCCATGCTTCCGTCGCCCGCCGCGTACACACCAGGGGCACGTCGCTGTTGGCCCTTTAGCTCGCGCAACTCCCTCTCTAGCTCACGCACTCTCTCGCGGACGCTCAGACTCGTCGGCTCGGACGCCGTCGCGAGGAAGAAGATAAACAGTAAACTCGATCAATTCGGATGAACGCCACGGCCAAAGCCTTGGCCTTGTGTCTTGGCACTCAATTCGCATCGGGGCAGCTTCAATGGAGGGTTTACATGGGCTCTTAGGCACGTTGATACCATTTCTGAGCTTTATCGACGAGTGTGAATGGAAAGAGGTTCCATATAACGCACTCTTCTGCAACTCCGTCTCGTTGGAATGTGTGGCAGATCTCACTGAGCTTCTCCAAGTGCTTGTATGGATTTTCTGAATCAGCACCACTGAAAGAAAGATTAGCACCAAGTTCGATGATCCCTGACTTTAGTTCGTAGGATTTAGCCGTTGGCTTCGCGTTTGATTCTTGTGGCTTCGGCACTTGAATCGTTGACTCACTCAATGTTGCTCTCATTCAATGTTCTAGTAATGTTGTCATATCTAACACAAAAACACTAAAGTAAAAATCCAATGACAGCAAAGTTGCTGGATTAGTCTAAACTATGAACGAATACAAAAACGACCGATGAACACAAGAACAGAATTAGAGAACAGGAATATAATTAGAGCACACTAAATAATTAAAGGCTAAAATTAGAAAACACTTAAACAACTAGAGACTAAGATTAGAGAACTTTAAACAAATAGAAATTAAGATTAAAACACAAAGACTAAACAAAAACTAAAGAATTAGAACACACTAACTAATTAGAACACAATTAGAAAACTATTAGCACACAATTAAAACTAGACTAGCACACGATTAGAACTAGATTAGCACACAATTAGCAAACACAAACTAACTATTAAAACTAGCAGTAAAAGGCTAATACAATATTAATAATAAATTAAACGATAGTTTTCCCCGGCAACGGCGCCAGAAAAGCTTGTTGACGGCACTTAAGCACGCCAAACTTTATACTGCAAGCGCACAGTATCGGTGTAGCCTTTCTCCGAGATGAGTATCAAGGGTTTTGTCAATCCGTGGAAACTAGGTTTAAACTACTATTAATCAAGGATTAATCAATTACTAACTAACTCTAATAGACCTAATAAACTAAAGGATAAAAGAGAGTCTAATAACTGACTAATCTATATCTAAACTAGACTAAAAGATGATAAATGATATTCTAATTATAAATTAGATATAAAATTAACTATAGCATAAACTTGATATAAAGCTAGACTATAGCATATACTGTATCAAGAACAAGAGCTTGATAGGATCAAAAGCAAGATCGATAAGAAAGCTAATACGGCTAAGGAATTAGCAAGCGATACGAGACAAACTTCTTATAAACTGAAAACTACCCTGAGTATGGATCTAATGTGAAACGTAGAATAAATATGATCATGAACGTCATAGATTTGCTCGAACCTTTCCCCGGACTCTACTGTCACTAGTAACCAGGTAATCGACGGACTAACAAACCTAAACCATCTCTAAGCATGAGCAGATTCAATCAACTAATTAAAGTAAAAAGATCTACTAAAAGACATGTGGTTTAAACAACCCGACCGGATCACATGTAGAGATAAAGCATTGCAAAGACATGGATCATAGATCATGTATAAACAAAGAACTAATAGCAAATAGACTACTCCATTGATCGAACTCAAGGTTTATCATAGTAAAATAAGAAGAATAGAGAGTTACTCGAGATACATCACGAACTAGAAGCGCATAGTCGTCAAATTCTGCGAGACGAACAACATATCAGAAGATGAACTCGAATCTCCTCGGGAAAAGCTGGGGTCGGCCGACCCTAGGGGGGTGAGTCGGCCGACCCCCTCTAGTCCTGCCCTCTCTCGCCTTCTCTTTTCGCCAAGATCGCCTTCTCGACGGGTCTTGCGAAGATGGACCCTAAACCCTAACTTTAGAGCGCTTGTTTACAATGAATTGGCTGTCTCTCCCTCTAGGGAGGCCATATATTTATACTCTGGAGAGTCCCCTATACATGGAATCTAATAGATCGGTTACAAGAGTCCTAATAGACCTATTTCTATGTATATATAAGAGTCTTAAAGGTTCTTGAGCGTCCATAAAACTTTCTTGCTTGGAGAAGAAGTCCTTCTCCTATTACTTCCCGAAATCAGCTTTCCATATTCTGCAGTCTTTAGTATTTTGACCATAACTTCCTCATCCGAAGTCTAAATAATGCAAACTCGGACTCTAAATTGTAGAGCTCAAAGATATCTACAACTTTGGTATTCATACTTTCTTCATTTGACATCGTTAAGGTCTCTGAAGGCCCGCAAGGTGCTGCTGTACTGGAATCCGAGAATATCTCAAGATTTATTTGGACGTTGGATTGGACTCTTAATAATCCTTCCTTATGTTCATATTCTTCATATTCAAGCAATCCTTAGCTACCGGAACCTCCTCTATAATGGGCTTGGGCTTTATTTTAGGCTTTAATTGTTCTTCTTTTATTAATTGTCTCACCTCCCTGGACTTGTAGCATAAATCTTTTCTTCGAGAAATTCTCAAAATTGTCACAATTATACCTATTTTCCTGCAAAAATCAATATTGCAAAAAAACAAAAAGCATTCTCGAAAATGGGGTTATTTGTTAGCAAAACAAGATAAAATGATTGGATTAACTCTTGAAAATACATAAAATTATATAAAAATAGAGCATATTTTTAGTATGTAACGTGCGTCAACAGCGCGCACTAGCGCGGGCGGCGAGTGCGCCGCGGTCAATGACGGGCGGGCACGGGCGGAGGGAGGAGGGAGAAGAGCTGCTGAGGCGGGCGGGGCCAGTAGGCCGGGCGAGCGGCCCATGCGGAAGGGGAGAGTGAGGGGAGCAATGTGGGCCGATGGGGAGAGGATAAGTGGAGGCCGGCCCACTTGGGTTGTCTCCTTTTTTTTTTTTCATTTTCTCTTGGTTGATTTTGAATTTGAAGATAGGTTTTGGAGGGAATTTGAGTGTAGGAAGAGATGGAGTGATTTCGTAGGATGGAAGAGAGTTTAGGAGGAGCTTTTCGCAAACATTTTGAAAATCCAAGGGTTTAATATGTGATTTAGATGTTGCTAAATTTTGGGGTGTTACACAAGCTCTATCTTGTTGATTTCACAACAACTAGAGTAATTCCCGAAACTTGTTTAGTGGCAAAATCCGATAAGGGGTGGCTATGGCACCGCCAGCTAGCCCATGGTGGCCTGAGGAACTTGGCCAAACTTCAAAAGGATGAGCACATTCTTGGACTAACAAATATTTCTTTTGAGAAAAACAAAATCTGCAGTGCATGCCAAGCCGAAAAATAAGTTGGAGTGTCACATCCCGCCAAGAACATCGTAACTACATCAAGGCCATTAGAGCTGCTACACATGGATTTATTTGGTCCGGTGGCCTACATAAGCATTGGCGGTAACAAATACGGTTTGGTAATTGTTGATGATTATTTCCGTTTCACTTGGATATTCTTTTTGAGTGATAAAGGTGAAACCCAAGAAGTGCTCAAGAAGTTCATAAAAAGAGCACAAAATGAGTATGAAGTGAAGATCAAGAAAGTGAGAAGTGACAATGGGAAGGAATTCAAGAACACCGGTGTTGAGGTGTACCTAGATGAAGAAGGCATCAAGCATGAGTTTTCGGTTCCATACACACCGCAGCAAAATGGTGTGGTAGAAAGTAAAAACCGGATACTCATTGAGGCAGCTAGGACCATGCTTGATGAGTACAAGACGCCGGACAATTTTTGGGCCGAAGCCGTCAACACCGCGTGCCATGCAATCAAGCGTCTCTATCTTCACAAAATCTACAAGAAGACATCATACGAGCTGCTAACCGGTAACAAACCTAAGGTACACTACTTTCGGGTTTTTGGTTGTAAGTGTTTCATACTTAACAAGAAAATCAAAAGTTCAAACTTTGCACCTAAGGTAGATGAAGGTTTTCTACTTGGTTATGCCTCAAATGCTCATGGATACCGTGTCTTTAACAAAAACTCCGGTTTAGTTGAGATTGCGGTAGACGTGACATTTGATGAGACTAATGGCTCACAAGGGCATTTGGATGAAAATGTTGTAGGAAATGAAGAACCACCATGTGAACAATAAAGAAGTTGGCAATTGGAGAAGTAAAGCCTCAAGAGAAGGAAGATGAACAAGATGATCAAGCTCAAGTGGTGATACCAAATGTTCTCCCATGCCATGAGCAAGGGGGAGCAGCAAGGCCAAGTAAAGAGGTTCCACAAGTGGGGGATCAAACTCCCATGAGTGGAGATTCCGCACCTCCAAGTGATGCACTACAAGAGCAAGATCAAGATTCAAGTGAGAAATCTCCAACTGCTCAACAAGAAGAACATGGTGGCCAAGAGCAATAAAATGAAGATCAAGCTCAAGTGCATGAGGATGATGGGAAAATACAACGCTAACAGCTAGTGCCTCATCCTCGTGTACATAAAACTGTACAAAGAGATCATCCCGTTCACAACATCCTAGGAAGCATTCGAAGAGGGGTAACCACTCGTTCAAGTTTAGCAAGTTTTTGTGAATTTTACTTGTTTGTTTCCTCTTTGGACCTCTTAGGGTGGAGCAAGCTTTGGAGGACCCAGATTGGGTCATGGCCATGCAAGAAGAATTAAAGAACTTCACACGGAATGAAGTCTGGTCCTTAGTTGAAAGGCCCAATCAAAATGTGATTGGAACCAAATGGGTCTTTCGAAACAAGCAAGATGAGCATGGCGTAGTGACAAGAAACAAGGCACGATTGGTGGCCCAAGGATTCACTCAAGTTGAAGGCTTGGACTTTGGAGAAACATATGCACTCGTGGCAAGGCTTGAGTCAATTCGAATCCTTATAGCCTTTGCCACCCATCACAACTTCAAGCTGTACTAAATGGATGTCAAGAGTGCTTTTCTCAATGTGCCAATCCAAGAGTTGGTATATGTGGAGTAACCACCGGGCTATGAAGACCCAAAGAAGCCAAACCACGTCTACAAGCTCCATAAGGCGCTCTATGGGCTTAAGCAAGATTCTAGAGCATGGTATGCATTGTGGCGGAACCGCCGATTTAATACGGGCTAAGTACACCTGTCACCATTAGCTTACAGTGTACTTAGACCGTACTAAACCCGGTCGTCCGTCGAGAAGCCCTCGGCTCTCGATTTGCACCAAATCCCAGAGGAACCGACATCACACGCATCCGACTCGCGATGGAGCCACAACAGTTACATCATCACAGGCAGTTGAAACATAGAATAGATAGACTTAGTTACAAACCGAGAATGTATATAGTCAAATACATGTCCAAAATATATATAATGTGGAAGCGTCTTCAAAACATCTCGCAGCGGAAACCAAATACTTAAGAAGTCTTCATACAGATGAACGAGGCGAGAAGCACCGAGCCCACCGGTGCTACCCTTCTCCAAGCAGCTATCCAAATGCCGCCAGTACCTGTGAGCCAAAAGTGGGGGCAAACCCTGAGTACTAATTACTCAGTAGGGCTTAATGGACAGGGTTTACGGCTGACGCAAAGCTCAGCTTACTAGCGAGTAGGTCCTTAGCCATTGGTTTTAAACTGTAAAATGTTGCCAAAGGATAGCGGGATTTGACAGTCGCTATCCTTTAATCATGATTAACCATTATGTTTTAATGTCATGCTATAGCGGGATTTGACAGCCGCTAGTCCTTATCCTGAATCTCACTGGTAATATAAAGCGAGTAATTTGCATGAAGTAAATCATGTATAACCATTGTGTCGTATCAAATCATCAATTCCATAAAACATCTTGCCTCAAACAGTTCTACGTTGCCCGTGTGCGATATTGGCATTCTCACACCTGGTGAGCATCAGCGATTCGAATCGATTTTTATATTCCCGGGAATAACTAGAAAATGCCAGGGGCCCATATGCTTACTAACACGACGGATTTCCCACATATAGTCCCCCTTCTCCACTTGTCCCATCCCAAGTTCGATTCACTCCCGCCTGACTCCCGGGTTGTGCCCCCATGACGAGCCTGCCGACATCTCGGTCTCCCCGTCATGAGTACCAAGCTCCCCCGGGCCACCTTCCTCTCAATCAGTGGGTAGGAACGTGTTTCTGTTCTTCGGATGGTACAAGTAAGGTTTCACCGGTCCCATTTCCCGGATAAGCATTCTAGCAATGTTATGCCGATCAGCAGGCGAACAGCGAACGGGCCTTATGCGACTCGGGCGGAGTCCACCACACCATCACATCATTTTTCAACATAGTAATCCCATATCTCCGCCCGGTCTCAATTGAAAGCATAACATAGCAATAATAAATTCATAGTAATGAAGATTCATCATTCGAAAGTAAACCCTACGAGACGAGTGACTGTGCTCCCTCGTGTCTACTCGCGCCTAACCATTCTAGGCACTCGTCCTACGAACCCTAAGAATAGGTGCTAGGGCCAGGGCGGCCGGGAAGTCTAATGCAATTGGTTTCAATCAATCCTAATGCATATGCGTAACTCAAAATAATTTGTTTGCTGGGATTTGCATGGTCCTGCCTACCTTGATTCACTTTAATAAACCATCAAACTAAGCTACTGTTAGTTTGCCGGGTTGTGAGGCTTTGCCCCAGGCAACCCCTTGATCCCTTGGACAACTCCTCCGTCCAAACACGACTGATGGGCCCTCCAGGTCGTGAGTGGGTCTTAGTTGGTCTTTTGGATCACCGTTGGTTGAGGTAGTTCCACGTGCTCGTTTCTGGATTACGTATCTGCAATGAGCGTCGCTATATGAATAATACGCGGGATGATGCAAGAAATGAGATGCTTGAACACGAAACACATATATGAATATCCATTCCATGAACCGACAAAAAGGTGATAGATAAACTACCTAAACACGGAGTACCTCAATGGACCTAGTTCAAACATATACTTTCTGGACTCCATATCATGCTAGCAACACACTAGAATTTTCCTAGAATTTTCTATACACCCAAAGGTCACTTTTCCTATTTATCAAGTTTAGCAAGTAACCTTTTGTTAATTTCAAAAACAGTGACCAACCCAAACATGCACACCCTAAATTTTTACCAGTGAGCTTCCCATACCATGCAAGGCATAGGAAAAATAGAGGCCTGTCACTCTAAGCATACATTGTATGGGCATCACTTTCCTAGTTGCATAAATGATCAATTTATACATGAAATAGTGGAACAAGAGGCAAACTACTTAGGCTATAGCCCACATTTCACTTACACCGCACCACTATACCTTATAAAGACTAAAACAAGACCCCATCATTTTAGAGGTTTATTTGTGCCACATTTTCCATTTGTCTATTTATACACGTCAATATTTGTCCTTTCTAAATCCCCTTCCAAACCTAACATGCAGGGGCTCATAGTTCATAGTTGGGTTACTTATACTATCCAAAGTGTATGAAAATACCAAAGATCCATTTTATGCACATTTTGTATAGCCTCCAATTTCTAGGTTGAATAATTGCTCATAACACCTGTATAAGGGCAAAAGAGTAAATAACAGCAAGTCCTAGGGCTACAAAAATTCAAACAGTGCCTAAATATCACACTAAAGCCACTGTCCAAGTTTCACAACATTTGGAGTCCATTTGCATCTCTTTTGGTAATTATTTTGCTTTAACATGCATACAACAAAACCAAGGGTATAAATGTCTTTTCACACAACCACATCATACCAATCATGTAGATCTACTTAAGAGGAGTCTAACGCAACTGAGTTTGTCCATTTTGGATTTTTCTGTGATTTTATATGATTTTCCAAAGTCCATACCTAATTTAAATGCATTTAAATGGAAATCACACAGACCAGGGACCCGGACGTAATTAACTATAGATTTCGGGGGCTAGCGGGTAAAAATCGCCGGACTCATAGCACAGTGCATGAACGAATCTGTGAAACTTCAAAAGGCCGGGGGCTATATTGCAAAACCTCCTTTCTTCTTCTTCCTCGGGCCGACGGGCGACGGCGCGCGACGCGAGGAGAGGCGCGGCTGCGCCGGCGGCGGCGGGGCCGGCCTTGGAGCCGATCAGGGCCGAGGAGGCGTTCCCGTCCGCGGGCTACCTTTCCCTCTAGATGTCGTCGCCCGGGGTGGAGTGGGGAGGCGGCGCGGCGGCGATGAACCGGCGCGGCGCGACGGCGCGCGGAGGCGGTGGCGCGACCCCGATTCCGGCAGCTCGGGCACCGAGAGGCGGCGAGGGTGGGCTCGTGAGGTGCGCGGCGGGGTGGCGAAGCCGGCGGTGGTGGAGTGGAAGCGCGGTGGTGGCCCAAAAGGGGTTCTCCGCGACGAGCCCGTGGGTGGCGCGGGTGCGCGCGGGCGGCGCGCGCGGGGAGAGGGGCTAGGGGCGGTGGTGAGGGCCGAGGCCTTGGAGATTCGGTGGAGGGGGTCGGGGCGAACGTGGGGCGCCGGTCGGCTAGGCACGAGGATCACCGGAGGGGTGATTGGCCCGAGCTCGCCGCGGGCCGGCCATGGTGACCATGGCGGGCGGCGCCCGGCGCGGCGGCTCGATCTACTCCGAGGGGAGAGGAACGGCGGCGAGGCCTAGCGGGGTGGGTGCGCCGGGTCGCGGCGGAGGTGGTGGCGGCACCCTCGGGGCGCGAGGAGGTCGGATGGCGGCGGCGCGGCGAGCTCAAGCTCGACTCCGAGCCTCTAATGGCGGCGGCGCGCTGCGAGTGCGAGCGCAGGGAGAGGGAGCAGAGAGCGAGCGGCGAGTGGAGTGGAGAGGCAGAGAGCGAGTGGAGGGGGCCGGGGCGCGTCCAGGTGAAGGGAGAACGCGGTGGGGCCGTCGATCCGTGGCCGCGCGTACGTCCTGTACGCCGGCGAGCCACGGGGCGGGCGTCGTACTGAGGAAGAAGACCGGCCTGACAGGTGGGCCCCACCTGTCATGGACTCAGTAAAAGGAATGGAAAAAGTGTGTTTTCTATCCTGCTGTAAATCGCGTTTTTAACCCATTTAGACTCCGATTTTGGAAGAGTGCCCATTGAAGAAAATGTTCTAATAATGAAAATATACAACTTTGTCAAAAGGTCTAATACCAAAAATTGTTTAGAAATATGAATTTCATTTGAATCTAGCTCTCAAATTTCATTTGGCCTACAGACCAGGGTTGCTTAGAAAATTCAAAACTCTTATTTCCGGGCCTTATCACCCAAGGAGCCTATTGACAATATTGTTTGGAATTTCAAAACCTACAATCCCTTCAATTTGGTCCTTGCATGAAAATGGGTGTAGGTTAGAGTAAAACTCCATTTTCCAAACTTGACAGATTTAAAGTGTGTTTCTAGGCTGACAAAAATTGTTTCAAAACTCCTATTATAATTCATTTTATGACCAGACTCATTTTGACAAAGTTGTTTCTTAGATCATTTCCTACAACTTTGATAATATGAGCATTCTCTAAATCACAACATATTTTGAAATACAACATACCCTTGTTTAGGGTTTTGGTAAAATAGCAGATTTATCCTAAGTAAAGCTTTTCTTGTTTTCATCTTTTGAAGTATCAAATGAAGTCCAAATACATCCACAATAGATGCATTTGAAAGGTGATGAGTTCAATTTCATTTCATATAAAAGAAAGTTTTTGAGTTGTATAGTCCAATCAAAAGAAATTTCAGAATCAATTTGGGGATGAGCTAAAATTTCATGTTTGAGAAGTTTTGACTTAGTGGTTTATCTACCAATTCCTCATTACTCTCTCAAGCATGATTTAGTCTTAATTCATCATTAGCTTATGTATAATTGTGTGTACGGCTTCTGAGATGCCAGGGGCATCACAACCCACCCCCCTTAAAGAAATCTCGTCCCGAGATTTTGAAAGAGGCAGGGTTCTATGTTGTAGGGTGAAAAGATACTACCCGCATCTTGGGGCTCGGGACTCTTTTAATAGTTGCAAACGCACTTTAACTCTTCCTTTGTCCTTTGTTGGCTTTGTTAACGACCGAGTGAGTGGTTAGTACCTTCCTAACACAAGGTAGTTACAAAGCATCATTTGGTTGACTAGGATGGTTCCTTTAAGGTACTCGATAATTCACGTCTCATATGAGAGGGAAATGAACAAACCACGAAGAGAACGTGGTGGCAGCGAGCGAATGACATGATTGGTTCAAGCACGATGAGAGGGTTACTTCCTGGCTTTGACACCAAGTTTAGGAGCGTAAATAAACATCTGATTTATTTGAACAATGAGAAGCATAGCATACGCAGTAGGGAGTTTGAATGAAGCAAAAATCTCGCGAGTTATAGAAAACAACAATGGATGTGTTGTTAGGAGGCACATTCATTTCATTTGATAGGGACTGCGTACACATATAAGATATCAAATCCAAATATTCTCAAAGAGTAAGGTGTGGCGATACATAGCACACACTACTCATTGCCTCAAGAAAGTTAACACGGGAAGAAAGTAGGACATATTCACCTAGACAAAGTGATGGTTTGTACGATTCCATAAGATTGGTCAAGTCTGACCAAGGAAAGTACAGGTAGATGATTTGTGCTTACTAACGGAACCATCGATAATGGTAGTAGGCCCACCTTTGAGGATAATTTCAAAGATGGAGGAAAACAACTTATAAGAAGATGATATGATACGAGCACTAGCCGAGAGCAAAAGCCAGCACGATGAATGATGCTGAAGATCATCTTCAGGAAATAAGGTTCCCTATATTCCAGAAAGGGACGTAGGAGAAAGCAGTGGAAACAGAGTTTGGCTGTCTCCACCATTCAGAGAGGGGCAAGTTGGAAGAAGAAATGGAATGATGTAGTAAGACAGTGGGAATGGAACCAAGCATTTCCACATATACAGAACGTTAAAGAGAATCGGGGTAAGCGCAGAGAAATCCGAGGTTTGGACCAATGGGTGTAAATGTATCGTGGAGAAATGAATTGCTCATCCCCGTGAAGCACGACCAGTAAAGATAAACAAAGTCAACGAAAAGATGTGGACGAGTGGAACCCTAGATTTGACTCGTCTCACGGATTGAGAAGAACATGGTTCAACAAGGCAAGAGAAAGGTGTGAACGATAGTGGGGTTAGGGTGGATCTTTCCCCACAGACCACGAAGGGCAAGGTGAAACAAAGCAATGAAATG
Source organism: Paspalum notatum (assembly GCA_022530915.1). Lineage (NCBI taxonomy): Eukaryota > Viridiplantae > Streptophyta > Magnoliopsida > Poales > Poaceae > Paspalum > Paspalum notatum. The sequence continues at coordinate 21,581,366 of CM039686.1, forward strand.
ATACTAGGTGGCAGTTGAATTTGAGTACTTATTTCCACGAATTAAATGTATAGAGGTCAACGAGGTGTTAGAAGTTGGATAGAGATATTCCACCATTTCAGCGGTGTCATGCCTTGCATGTCTTGATACCAGCGCGCCCCTAGTGGAACCGAGTGACGGCCGTGCACACAGGACCCTAGGTTCCGTCGCGGCACCATAGACTGCTCGGGTAAACACCTCGTCAAGAGCGGTATTTCCATCCAATCTCAGAGGATATGCTAATAACACAAGGTTATAGAGAGACATGAACAAGGAGGTTTTATACGCCATAGCGCAATGTTTTTGGAGTTATAATTCATCAGATTTATTTGAGTTAGAAACAAGGTAACAACAACAAAAAGTTTCATGGATTACAAAGACTGAAGTGCCTGAATAACAAAAGCATGAAACGTGAGAACTACAAGAGTTCAGAATGCTCCCTGAAAATAGAGTTACATAATTCATGAGGGTGGGACACATGCCGACTGCAAAGAGTTGGATACAGGGGAAACTCGAGAGTTATGAGAGTCAACCCCCTCTCATTACAAAAGTTTTGCGATGACTATTAGCACACCAACTAGTATCTAGCTAGTACTGCCTAAATGTAAGATTGATACGCCCAGGACGAATGCCCGTTTCTTCTTTCAACCAACTTGGTGCAGTGTTGGTCTTCACGTGGGAAACGCCATGAAATAACAGTCTTGATTCTCCACCGAGTATGAGAACGTCACCAGATCCGAGGTTGATCTTGGTTGCTTGGTCTTTGTCTCTCGTGTCACCGAACAAAAACTTGGCGGTGTCTCCTATGGAGATGGATATGAAAGGTAAACCTTTGGTAAGGCTACTCTCTGACTCGTCCTTGTCTTGGTGAAGCCCGAGCTTTCCGGAGTTGGTGTAGTAGTTGACGATGCATACGTCCGGGTTAATCTGAGGAAATTCGCTTGCAGTGGAATTCGCAGTCTGAGCAATCATCTTGAAAGCATCTGGTATTGTCGGGGCTTGTGCTCCATCGAATGGACGCATGGGTCCATATGAGCGTAACGTCGGATCCCAGTTCTTTCCTAGGGACATCATCACATGCATGCTTTAAGGATTTTCTCTTGGAAAATGGCTTTGAAATAGGGAAATCCAATTCTACACTCTTAACTCAAAAATTCGATAATGATTTGTTTGTGTGCCAAATATATGTCGATGATATTATATTTGGTAGTACTAACAAAGCCTTTTGTGATGAGTTTAGTAGGATTATGACCAAGAGGTTCGAGATGTCCGTGATGGTTGAGCTCAAGTTCTTCCAAGGATTTTAGATCAAACAACTCAAGGAAGGCACATTCCTATGTCAAACCAAGTACACTCAAGACATGCTCAACAAGTTTGGCATGGAGAACGCAAAGCCCATCAATACTCCCATGGCATCCAACGGACACCTCGATCTCTATAATGAAAACAAGAAAGGTAAAAATGTCGACCAAAAGCTCTATAGGTCAATGATAGGTTCCCTACTATATCTTTGTGCATCTAGACCTGATATTATGCTTAGTGTGTTCATGTGTGCAAGATTTCAAGCTAACCCGAAAGAGTGCCACTTGGTGGCTGTTAAGAGAATTTTGAGATATTTAGTTCATACACCAAACCTTGGCTTGTGGTATCCCAAGGGCTCCACTTTTGATCTTCTTGGCTATTCTGATTCGGATTATGCCGGTTGTAAAGTTGATCGAAAGAGTACAATGGGGACTTGCCAATTCCTTGGTCGGTCTTTGGTGTCTTGGAGCTCTAAGAAACAACATAGTGTTGCACTATCTACCGCCGAAGCCGAGTATGTTGCAGCCGGCCCTTGTTGTGCTCAACTACTTTGGATGAGGCAAACCTTAAGAGACTTTGGTTGTGAGTTTAGCAAGATCCCACTCTTGTGTGACAATGAGAGTGCGGTAAAGCTTGCAAACAATCCGATGCAACACGCATGCACCAAACAAATAGACATCCGCCACCATTTCTTGAGAGACCACGAAGCCAAAGGAGATATCGCAATACATCATGTGAGTATCGAAAATCAACTAGCCGATATCTTCACTAAACCCCTAGACAAGTCAAGGTTTTGTGATTTAAGGAGTGAACTAAACATCTTGGATTCTCGTAACGTGGTTTGAAGCCTTGCACATACTTGTTTGATTTTATTTTGTAGAATTCTAGTCAACCCATGCTTTATGAGAGGAAATAAATTGTTGGTTTTTCGGATCATTGGATCCTCCTAAGGATAAGTGGTCATTGTTTTGTAATGTTGATTGTGGCTGGCCACTTAGATCTCATATTCCCCATTTAAAAATCTCTTTGAAAAGTATTTCAAAATCCCCTTCAAAACTGAAAAAAAAAATCCCTTTATTCTGTCTGTCGGTTAATGGATCGGTTCAACCAACCGAGAGGGCGCATCAACCGATTTCAGTACTGAGTACATTTTCTATTCAACCGGGCGCCTGTTGGTTCAACCTGCCTTGGGCTTTTTGCCTGGGCTAGGCCGTTCGGTCAAGTAAAAAAAAAACTCTTTACCTTTTACCCCTTTCTCTCTGTCTTACCGATTCACCTCGGCCTTTCTACCGTAGCTGCCCCTCTCCCATGCGCCTCCCTTCGCTCGCCCTCCTGATCCGGCGGCGGCCCTTCCTCCGGCCATCACCGGCGGTTGGGGTCCAGGCACTGGCAGCAGGGATTGCTCCTCCACGCGCAGCTCCTCCTGTCCTTCCTCACGCTCCTCCTCTCCTCAGCTCGCTGTCCTGCCCGCGGCTCTCCTGCGCCCCCGTCGGCCAACTCCAGGCACCACCAGCGGCGGGGGTCCAGGCGGCCGGGCGGCGGGCCACAAGCAGGGTCGGCGGCGGGGACGGCTCACTCGCGCGTTCCTCTCCCTGCCTCGCGCCCCTTCCTGTCCGCGGCCCCCTACCCGCGCCTTCCTGCTGTTCCCTGGCGGTGGCCTCTTCCGGTAGCCACCGGCGGCGGGGCTCAAGGCGCCGGTAGGGGGACCCTAGGGCGCCAGCGGCTGGGTGTTTCCTCAAGGTGTGTCGCCCTCATCTCCTGCAGTTCACCTCCGTTCCAAGCTCTCTCTTGGTGGAAACCCTTCAGTAAAGGTATAACCTAGGTTTTGCCCGATCTCTTTCCTCCATGGCTCATTCTCAAATTCCTTTGGTTAGTAGATGTGGAATGTATGCTAGAATGTGGATCTAAAAGGAATTGTGCAATAGATTAGTGATTCACTCTCTGGCTTGGGCGCCATAGGCTATGTTCTTCATGTTTTGCTACTGTTTAGCGTAGCATTGTGCTATGGACAGTGCCTAGCATGCCTATGGTGCTCACATTTCAGTTATCTATCGTCCTCTTATCAATGCCATTCATCTCCAGCCCTTTCTCTCAATTTTTTCTCTATTTAGCCAAAATGTTTTAGTTATGTTCATTCTCTCTCGTAGCTATGGGTCCTAAAAGAGTAAAGATTATTGAAAGCAGTGACAGTGGTGATGACAGTGACAATGATGCATCTTTTCAAGCTTCTCCTGTGCCACAACTTCCCCGGTCTCAACCTAGCAGAAGGGCTAAAGTGGCAGCAAAGAAGAAGAAACCTGCAGCAACCAGTCAGGTAGCTACCTCAGTGGCAGTTACCCCACCAACGAAGAACTATAAAAGGATTGCTAATCGTCCTCCTCGCCGGTCAGTTGAGAAGGAACTTGAAGAGCTTGACAATAAGATTTCTTTACCTCCCTCTTCAGCTCCTGTCATCCGCAACATGAAGTTGAAAGATGTCTCCCTTACACGTGCAGCTCAAAAACGTTTGCAAGCTGAGAAAGAGGGCAGTCACACTAAATTCCTTAAAAACTTCAGATTTGAGAAGCCTACAAGATCACCTCGAGATCCAAGTATCACTGATGTGAGGTTCTACAATCTTGTCCATGTAGAATTCTATAATAATGTCATCAGGGCAAGAAAGAAAGATGCAGTAGTTCAACAACGCTTTATTGATTGGCAAAGTTGTCAAGATCTAAATGATCCAAAGATGAGTGCAGCTCTCAACATCCTTGATTTAAAAGGTTTGAAGAACATCATGTGCTTTAATAATGATTGGAACACCGAGGCAGTTACTCAGTTCTACTCCACCTTATGGATTGAAAAGGCAGGTGATGAATATAATGCTTATCCCCATCCTCACTTGTACTTTATGATCAATGATACATGGTACAAGTTCAGTTATAAAATATTTGCTCATATTCTTGGTTTTAATGATGATGACATTAACAACAAGAGGGAGAAAGTTCACAATTTCTATAAGCCTGATCGTAACAGCGTGATGATAATTCATTGTGATCTCAACAAGGAGTTTTGGAATGTGAACAACATGCTCATAGATGGCGATACATCAATTCTCTTCTTCGTTTCACTCTTATGCCAAAAGGTGGTGACCAACCGAGTGTCCGTGGTGCAAGTCAGATGATACTTTGGTTGTTGCAGCTTGAGACTACCATTGACATTAACATCTTTGATTTGATTTGGTGTGAGATCGTTAAGGCCTCTTGGAATGTCACAAAGGGATCAGTTCATGCTCCATTTATAATGAAGATGATCGAGGTTGTCACTTAAACAAGATATGAACCAAAGGATGGCAAGCATCTGCGCTACAAGCCTAACTGGATTGATCCTGAAAATCCAATTCTTGGTCGGTCTAAGGCTCCCAAGGCCGCTAAGGTTAAGGCTAAGGCACCTTCTATAGCTCCTTCCTCTGGTGAGCCCAGTCCTGCACCTGCACATCACCCTTCTTCATCCAAAACAACCATGTCTGCTCGTCCGTTGCTTCACCGTCGCCAACCAAAAGATAGCAGTCTCAGAAGATTGATAAAAAGAGGGTTCCAAACTCTCTTTACTCTCTGCAAGGCAAAGAAGAAAGATGTGAGGAAAAAGAAACTCTATCTCCATCGGTGTGGGGATATGGTGCAAAGGTTAGCAAAAGGGGAAGATGTCCCTCCTTCTCCACCTCGCTTATTTGAAGAGCCCAATATTCCTGACAGCTTTGAGGAATATCACTTCTCCTTGATAGGTCAGCGGCTCGATAGTGAAGATGACAGCGATGAGAATGAGGAGCAGTATGATCCAAGCACTGTGGTCGATGTTGAATTTGCTAAAGAAAAACCTGAGATTGTTGAGGAAGAACAAGGTTATCAAGGCTCTTATCATGAAAAGTTCTATCCTCCATCACCTCCTCCACCACCACCCTCAATCTCCAAGTGGGATTTCTTTGCAAATTTGTACCATGGTAGTTATCCAGGAGCTGGATCAAGTTTTGGAGCAGCGGGTGATGACTCTTCTTGGGGTGGTTGGCATCTATGAGATTACAGCTGTTTTCCCCATCTTTTGTTGATTAATGCCAAAGGGGAAGAAGAAACAAGAGACAAGCAGCAGTAGGAGCAGCAGCAGCAGCAGCAACAAAGCACAGCAGCAGCAGCAGCATGTTTTTGAAAGTTGGCAAGTGGCAGCAGCAGCAACATCTTTTCTTTGATCCTTTGTGCAGCAGCAGCCTCTTCCTTTTATCCTTGCTTTGTGAGCTGTGAGAGAAAACTTTTAAACTCTTTTAGGCTGTAATATTGTTTGTGGAACTTGGTTTGTAATAGTTTAAGTAGCTGAAGCTAAACCTGTTGCATGCTACTTTTATGTCATCACTTGGTAATTTTTGTGGTACTTGCTTGGCTCTAGCTTTTGCTCTTGTGTGATGCTTGTTGTTTTATATTTATTTTGTGAATTTCTTGTTATGAGCATCACGGATTTTTATGATATTTGTGCACCCCTCGATTGAATGTGTATTATGTGGCTTTACAGTTTTCTTTTTGTTTATGCATATTGGCATACGAGCCAAATTATTCCAAAATAAATGATGCACAAATTTAGAGAGAGTCACATGTGCATAGTCAACCAAAAGTTTGTGATTTATTTTATATGTTGTCTCTTTTAATTGGGTTGTCATTAATCACCAAAAAAGGAAAGATTGTAAGTGCAATCGCTTTTTGAGGGTTTTGGTCTTTAATGACAATACAATTAAAAGCTCTAATGAAAATGTATGAGCACTTTGCAAGTAATGAAGATCATATAAAAAGTGCATGAGAAAGAAAAGAGACAAGTCTTTGGACAAGTAAAGGAAAGAAGACCCCTCATTCCATTCAATTTTTTAGGTGCAAGGAGTCTCCATTTGAAGACACAAGAAAAGCTTTTTATGTTTTATCCTTGAGTTAGGAAACGCCGTACTATTAAGCGGGACCAACAATGGTATGCTCTTGGTGGTACCAAAGCTCAAAGTGTCCAAAAATCCATCAAATATTCACTTTCAAATCTTACTCAATTTCTGCTCACACTTCGGTTGATGGCCTGGTTCAACTAGTCTGAAACCTTGTTCAACCAATTTTAGTTCTGCTTGCATTTTCGGTTGAACCAGCCTCAGCCCGGTTCAACCAATTCTGTCGAGCCAGCACTGTAACGGCTATTTCGAGAGAGCCCCTAGATATACCTCTTTACCCCTTTCTTTACTGTGCTTCTTCTACCTCCAAACAACCTGAGACAAATTTCGAAAAGGGACTTTCTCCTCCAAACTCCCCTCCACACTCGAGCTTCCAAATCATCAAATCTTCGAGTGGATCTTGCAAGATCTTGAGAGCTGAAATCGCTGCACCTCTTCTCTCTTCCTCTCTCGTTCTTGAGCTTTGAGCTTCGTGACACCTTGAGCAACCCTTGGTGGTTTGTTACTCTTGGAACCTGAGTTCCTAGACGGCTAGGTGTTGCCTTGAGCTCCATCTCCTCTTGCGTGGTGGTGCTTGAGGAAGTTTGTATCACCGTAGCTTGTGAGAGCAATTTAGTAAGTGACCTTTTTCAATCCTTGTGATTGGAGAGGGAGGATAGGGTTGGAAAAGACCCGGCTCTTCATGGGCGCCTCAACGGGGAAGTAGGGCACCTTTGGGTGTGACCGAACCTCGGATTAAATCTTTGTCCCCGTGTGCTTGCTTGTTGTTCTTGGTTGTTCTTCGTGTTTCTTACTCTTGTGTTGCAAGATTCGTCCCGATCTACTTTGTGTGCAGGTTTGGTGATGAGCCTCTCTCAGATCTGCAACCCCTAGCTGCAAGGAAACTTAGAAATCAAACGAAATCATATTTGGTTGCACGGTTTGAGAGATCAATTCAGTTCTTTGTTTCAGTTTTAGTTTTACCAGTCCACTGCGGTTGAACCAGTCTTGTGCAGGTTGATCCACATTGGACTTAGTTCAATATTAAGTAATGATTTATTTGGTTTATTGTGTAAAAAATTTTAGATTAGACTATTCAGCCCTCATCTGGACTACTCTGAGGTTCAACGGCAAGGGACCAGAACCACCGCTTACAGGCCGCGCGCCAAACGGTGCGGTGCTGTGTAAAATTCAGTTAGGTTGTCATCATTAAGCTTTGCCATTGCAAGCTGGATCGTGCCGGGCTGCTGAGTACCGATGGCCTATTGCTCCTGGCCAATGTGTTGCCTGACGGAGGACGGACAGAGGAGCCCGGGCAGCCGCCCAGGCTGGCCCACGTGTGGATCCGCCCGCCAATTACTGAGATGATCAGTTCAGGATCTCACTCCTGGAACGAACCTCATCAAAAGGCACGGAGGAGACTGAGAACAACTGCTCTACTGCCTCGTTTTCGGTACTTTACAGAAAACACTTTTTATCTGAAATGTGATGAACTAGTGTAGCACGGGTTAGTTTTTTTTAAGGTACATATATTAAAGGTTGATAGATAATTTTAATAGTAGCAACAATTGATAATATAGAAGCATATATATGTCTATTTTTGTTATTTAATTTTGTTATAACATCGTTTTTTATTATTTAGAGTTTAGATTTTATTTTATATGTAGTAAATGGAGTTGTTTATTTTAAATCATCATTTATAAGGCCGTTGTGGATTTAATTCAAATTTTATAATGGTATAAGGTAATTTATATGCATATTTAGAGAGTCACTTAATTCATATTTTATAATGTTGTGGTGTATAATCTATATATAAATTTAAGAATTAATTGAATTCCTCACTGCTCAGGCTGCACTTTCACGACTGCTTTGTCCAAACAAGTGCTCCTTCCAATATATTACACATGCATATATAGTAGTTGTGCTGCTCATGCTGCCAGCTATTAATTAGTGATAAATCTCTGATGATGAATGTCCCTGCTAATTAATAATGCAGGGTTGTTGTTGGCTGTCGTTATTTTTCTATTTTAACGCCAATTCCTCGGTAAATAAATGGGGGTATAAGCCAAAGTCTATGTATTATTTATTTTGAACTAATAAATTCCACGAGTTTTGGTGGTTGCGACTGGTAGAGGGACGCTCAAATTCTACAGAAACATAAATCATATGGAGTAGAGGGTAAATTGGACAAAGGGTCAGGGTCGCCTGACCCACATGCAGGCCGGCCGACCTCCACCAAGGCCGCCCGACCCCTTTGCTCTGCCTTATGCCAAAAGAGAGGCACCCCCCTCATGCTCGCTTGCACCTCACCATGTAATTCACTCTCTTCCTCTCTAGGAGGCGCCTCTCGGGTGGTGCCTCCAGTCTTAGAATTCTTTGTTTAACTGAGAGTTAGAGCAGGCTCTGCTGTTTCAGAGTCGGTCAGAACCTTCGGTAATGTACTTTACTTTCTCATCATCTTAAGCATTACTTTCCGACTTATGACAAGTGCGAGTACTTTACTTTCCTACTTTATGCACTTGTCTTCTGCTCTACTAGTTACTCGCATTTCGTATGTATGCGGCTGCATTTATATGCTAGCACTTTTTCCATTTGGGCATGCCAAGTTCGAGGTTTGAGTTGTGCTAAGTTAGAATTGATTGAGTTTTGCTTTACTTGCCGGTGCTATAAGCCCCTTCTAAACTTAGATCTATGAGTCAGGTTAGCTCTAACCTTTGGACGAAAGGACGAGTTTTAGTGCTTAAGTTCTTTTATGGTGATAGATGCAACACATCACTTGAGCACTAGTATAGCGTGCCATCTTACCCACGCAGTTCTGGTTGGTAGCCCATCTTGGTGATAGCATTATGGGTCTCAGTATTTCAATCCTGTCGTTCGGTAAGCCCGCAGGCGTTAGCCAGTTGCCGTTCGGTTAGCCTCCTACTTACCTCTGGCCTCCTCGGTGTATTCTGAAAATTCGCTCGACGCATAACCATAGCTATGTTCAATTCTTGCGACCATAGTACGGATAGCTCTTGTATGCTAGGGGAGATAGAAGACCGAACCTTAGTCCTCGACTCGTTGTCCTCCTAGCTAAAACTTAAGTTCGCGCCAACAGTGTTTGGTTTGTATTTCATGGTGTAGGTCGTTTACCTTTTCTTGATGTCCTTTGGAATGAATGAGTTAGCAGTAGCTAGATGATAGATAAATTTGTGTTCTTCTCGATGCTTTTCTGTGGAAATAAATATGATACCTGGAATACTCCCGGTGAACGCTACAGTGATCTCCTTTGCAGACTAAAATCTGTTAGGCTAAGAACCGCCGACGGCTGTGAAGCCTCTGTGCCGCTGAATGGGAGGGAACACGGACATGGACGGGATGGACCGGCCGGGGGGCGCGAGTAAACAACTCATGGACATTCCGGTTCGCAGGCGCAGAAACTTGATCACTTGCCGCCAAATTGTTTTTAACTAATTGACTGACCAGCTAGCGGGGTGTTTTGGCCGGTACGCTTAGCTGGGAACCTCCACCTGCCCCTGATCAGCAATCACTGAGATGATCAGTTCAGGATCTCCTCTCTCCGGACAGTAGAGATACTCTGCATTCCTGGAACGAACCTCATCAAAAGGCACGGAGGAGACCGAGAACAACTGCTCTGCTGCCTCGTTTTCGGTACTTCACAGAAAGCACTTTTTGATGCGAAATTTGATGAACTAGTGCATCAACTCGTATTCTCGCACGGGTTAGTTTTTTAGAAGGTACATATATTAAAGGTTGATAGATAATTTTAATAGTAGCAACAATCGATAATATAGAAGCATATATATGTCTATTTTTGTTATTTAATTTTTTTATGACATCGTTTTTTTGTTGTTTAGAGTTCAGATTTTATTTTATATGTAGTATATATATTAGAGTTGTTTATTTTAAATTATCTTTTATAATGCTATTGTGGATTTAATTTAATTTTTATAATGGTATAGTGGGTAATTTATATGCAAATTTAGGAAGTCACTTAATTCATATTTTATATTGCCGTGGTGTGTATAAATTTAAGAATTAATTGAATTCCTCATTGCTCAGGTTGCACTTTCACGACTGCTTTCACGACTGCTTTGTGATCGATTTTGGTGAAGAGGGCCAAATTCAGCCCATGTGGGTAGGTGGAGTCCTAGCCTAAGCCCTGGTTCTGGCCATGAGGAACCGTGCGAAAAAAGCATGGTTGGGTCATTTTGGGCGGAGTCCTTGCCACTAATGGTCTTAGAATTGGTTTTTTCTTTTCCTATTTTTTAATATTTTATTTTATAATTCTTTATATATGTATCAGGTTTCTTTTTAAGAATTCTTTATGCTTGTTGAAGAATAATGTTAAGCACTCAAGGTTAGTAAATTAAATGCATTTGTGTATGGCACCTAGGTAAAAAATGCATTGTTCAATTTTGTTAAAAGTAATATGCACTAATTATAAACTATTCTAGAATTAAATAAACTTAGGCATAAAACTCATTTAAACTAAAAATCTATGAATCATTAGAAATTTCAGAACTTCGCTTAAAACTTAACATTAATTAAATAATACATAAATACAAGTGATTTATAAATATTATAGCTCATAGAGATAATGCTCCTAAATTATAGAAAATAAAATTCACTTAATAAACCTCACTTAGAGAATAGAACTCATTAGTTCATATTTACATTAACAAGATTGCAATGCAATTTTAGTCACGTATGGTACGTACGTACATTTTTACTAGTAGTAACTAAAAGTAGAATATTGGCCTCTGAATCAATTTTTTTTCAAAGAAAATTTGATCAATGTTTACAATAATGGATGATACATACATGTATTTTTCGGAATGGAGAAGTCACACCTGCGACTAAATATCGCATTTATCCCAACTGCTAATTCTGAATTACAAGTGCTAATTGACCATACATATACACACATTACACTCGTACATATCTAATGCGCACATTATACACAGACCCACGCGCGTGACGACTATACACGGGGGGAGATCGAATAGGCACACAATATATAATACAACTAGCATCTCCATAAACCATACTGAAACCATAATTCTTCCATCTGTAACACGTGCATCGTCAGAGCATGGTGAGCATCTTCCTGTGGTTGGAGTACTTTGCAACTTTTGCCGTGCTCGCTGAGCTGCGACGGACAACTGCGACTGCGGCGGTGCCAAACATGATGGCGAGCAGGATGCAGAGGTAGAAGGCATGGGTTCGAGACACAGCCCTCACTGTTATCACCATCATCAGATAGAGCGCGAGAGCCACAGTGCAGTAGAAGAAGAACCCGGGTGCGTTCACGGGCCCATGAAGTGTCCCAAGATCGCGGTGAATATGCTGCCACAGTTGGCAATTCCCTGTTTCGAATAGATAGTCGAGGTGCCGGCTCTCTTGATCTATCACACCACCGACGTCGACGTCCTGCTGAATCCCACTTGCTGCTGTGTCGCTGCCGCCATCGTAGAGGGACAAGACGTATCGCGTTACTACGGCGTGCTGCAACTTTTGCTGGACGAGTGCAACAAGAAGGATCAGCAGCAGCACCAAGGGGATGGCGAAAGCATAGTATCCGTTGTAGGAGACAACCAGAAGGAACGCCGCATATTCTTCAAGTAACCCTGAGACGCAGACAAATGCATTGCCCGAGTTTGTTGGCAGCAGCAGAGGGAGTGCCAGATGGAAGATGACGACGGCAACAAGGGATAGTGTGCCTTCGACGATGGTGGATGATGGTGATGTGTATTGTTGCAACATGTAGTCAACACACGCGAGGATGGCGAACCAAAGGGCCTTCTGAGAATAGTTGGACAACCTTTTTTGTTTATTTTCCACCTGATCGGCCGTGGTACCATCACTGCCATAGACGGCCTGCGTTTAATTTTGGGGGGTGCAAATTAAAACCCATTTCATCAAGTTTAGATATGCTGAGCGAGAGTAATAATTATTAATAATTATTAATAATCAGCTATATGCAAGCATGCAATTTGTTATTACACTAAAAAAAGACAACATATCTAAGCCGTTTTTTTGACAAAAAAAAAAAAAGGAACACTAGTGCCATAGCATAGATATGCAAGCCTTGGAGAAGCACTGCAGAACAAAAAGGCCGGCCGCATCTCTCCAAGCCGTTTTGACACAAAGCGGAGCCCAATAGGCGTGCACACGCATCTGGGCCCAGGTAAAACATCAGCTTTCATCAAAAGGAAAAATTAGTCCATAACACCCTTCAACTATAACGTGACTCCGATTTTGCCCCTAAAACCAAACACCAGGAATTATGACCCCTCAAACTTTTTCAAACTGTTCGAAATTGCTCCCCGGCCGGCCGGCAAGCGATTTCTGACTGACGTGGGCTCTGCTAGGCAGCAACCTGTTCGATGGCCACCACATGCCCCATGGCTAAAGAAGAAAGGGAAGAGAAGCAGAAGCAGAGGTAAAAAAGAAAACTGAAGCAGAGGTAGAAAAGAAATATTTTAAAGTCGGTTTAGATATATGCTGCCTGAGAGTAAATAACTATGTGCAGTCTACAGTACATGCGTACATCAAAATCAAATATGGAAGTCTATATTTTTTCTTGTCATATTATATACTATTAGTACATTAAAAAAAAAAGCAGAGATACGGAGTATATAGCAACGATCTGTCAGTCTGTCACGCATCTTTACTTACCTGATGAATTTGCTGCTTCAACGATTTGAAGTACTGGCTCCATGACCATGACCCTTTGATTATTGTACCAATATTGAGTGGTCGCTCACTGCTTTGCCTCCCGTCAACATCGCTGCTTTGCACCTCCTGTAGTTTTTCCTGCAGGGCCGATAAGAAATGACAAAATTTGAACCCGTGTGTATGCTATGCTTCAGCCTCTCTAGCTCGATCTGTAGTATGTATATTTGTCCTCATCGCATAGATATCTGGATCCTCAAGGACATGTTTAGAATCTTAGTTTTTCAAAACCATAGAATGCTGTAGTTTGCAAATTGTCAGACGACACTATGGTTTTGTAGCTCCACTAAAAAAACTATGGTACTACTTATTAGTTTTTTGTTTAGAAAACGTACAAAATCATGGTATTTTAATGGAAACATTTATATAGGAAGCTAGCCAAAGATACGAAGATTTTGGGCTAGAGTGGAGTTTTTCATATCCAAAAATACTGTGCTTGCTATCTATGAAAGGAAACCGTGGTTCTGAGAAATTAAGCAGCAGCTAAACGCATGCATCGTGATCTAAAATACTGTATATGGAATTCGTACAAACCATGGTGTTGTGTTGTCTAAAAAAAAAAACCATAAAATAAAATACCGTACTTCCAACCAAAGCCCCCGATCGAGAGTATTTGGGAACAAGGGCCTCCACCTCTGTCGTGCTGCTGCTGCACCGACGAGTCTCCTCCACTCGCAGGTAGGTCCTGTACCACCTGCCGCATCGTCGCCACCATGTTGTTGGCGGCGGCCTGCACCTCGATCACGGTGGTGGTCGTCCCCTCCCGCGCCTCTGCGGCGGCGGCGTCCACCTTGCAGTTAGCAGCATGTTTAGCCGCCATGGCGGTGGACGCCTCATCCCGGCCCTGGTGGATGACGACGACGAGCTCGTTGACGTGGTTCGCCAGCAGCAGCTTGTGGTGGTCGTACGTGCGGGGTGGTGATGAGCTGGTCGTTGGCGTAGCGGATCAGAGGAGGCACGCCCTGCTGCTGTTGCTGGTCGTCGTCGTCGCTGGCGCGGCGGCGGTCGACATGATGGTGTGCCGAAGACGATGGCGGCGCCGGCGGGGCAGGTGGAGGAGCTAGCTAGCTATAGGGGCCGTAGCCTGCTGCCGCGCGCATGCACCTCGATCGAACGTCGTGGTAGCTAGCTGACAGGGCATACAGGCCCGAAGATGTGGGTCGGAAACGCTAGCTGCTCCGGCGGGCGGTGGCTATTCTTCATTAAAAGCTACCTCGGCCGTCTATAGTTGAAGGGGGCAAAATCGGAGTCAATCACCTCTATGTCATCATCAGGATAATAAAACCCCCGTCGGGGGCCGGTGATGGTGCAGACGGCCGGGCTGCTGGTGCTGGGAGCGAGCGAGGCAGGGCCGGCGGCCTTTTAATGCATTGCGTTGCGTGTCAATGGGCGAGCTCGTCGTCGTCATGCTTCCACCACCAGTGCGAGCGCCAGCCCCTCATGCTCGCGGCGTTCACCATGGCACATTTAATTGATGACGCGTGCTCATCTTGCGCTTCCTGATTTTTTCCTCTCGCACTTGTTCAAAGCTAGCGCGGCCAGCTGCTGATGAGGCTCCGTAGAAATTAAACGCGCGGCGCGACCTTTCTCCGATCCCCCTCCCCGCGGCTTCCCGTATTTGATTTAATTAATTTCCCTCTAATATAATGTCGTCATTGTTCAAAGCTCTCTTCTTCTTCCGGCGCGCGGCAGCACAAATTTGATTGGTCGCAAGCAACGATCCTATTAAATTTCTTGCCCCTCGAAATTAACTAATGCCCGACCGTGTGGGTGGCGCGCACCCTCTGTGTTTATGCTACGCTAGTATCACTTCACAGTGCCGCGATCATATCGTTCGTCAACATAGAAAAAAGGGGAAAAAAAAGATAAGAACAATGACAACAATATTGAAGAGCCCATTGTCATGTATTGGGCTGCCGCGCATGTGTGGCCCTAGTGGGCTGGGAGACAGTGATTAGCATACAAAAGGAAGGAAATAATGGGCACAAAGGAATCATCGAATAGAACACGACTACACTCATCTTCCACCTCCGACTCCTCCGTCCAGGAAGCCCCCCATGTTGTTTCTTGCTGCCCTCACCTGTTCCCTTCTATCTCTAGCCTTATTAGCCTTAGATGCTCTCCGGTCCTTATGAGATTGTATCAAAAAACCACTCCTATTGTGATTTGGTAGCGAGGGATCGTGACAATTGTACCATAACCTTCACTTCCGGAACCCTAAATTTTTCCTCAAGTTGGTTCTGCTGCAATTTGGTTTCCACGGCTTCATCATCACCCATGCCAGCAACCGCCGTTCATTCCAAGTCGGCTATCATCCATGTCCTATCTCAGAGGATATATATATGTTTGTGTGGAAAGGATGTGTCAAGAACTTGGTCATCAGCGTCCACTGTGTCTACTATGACGCTGACGTATAGCGAGGGAGGCAGCGCGGAGAGGGCAAGAGGTCTCGAGCAGGAAGATGAAAGGAAAGATTCAAACGAGGTGTGGGAAGGAAAGAACCACATGCTGCATTCAAACCAAGGGGCACAGAACCACCCGGACACCTGGGGAAAGGCTCCACAACCCTTTGAGTTCCGCACTTCGACCACAACGAGTTTGGGGAACAAGCCCTACCATGGGGGCCACACCCCATGGTGGGCATAGTGGCCACTGTCAGCATACTGGGAACTGGGTACCCAGTCCGCGGACAAACGCGCCCCTGGCACAAGGCCGGTCCAGACCCGCCATGTGGTGGCAGGGGCCGTATCCGTCCCAGGCTCTCAACCTCGACCTGCAGTCTGATCCCACTGCGACCGGACCCCTCAGAACCGGAGGGGGTCTGGTCCGATGGAGAAAGGCGGCACTTGTGAGCCTCGCTGTAGCTTAGCATGTACCCGGGCGTGCGAGGCATAGGCGACATTTAATGCAAGGATATGCAGTTGGGGAGGATCTTCTCCGCCCAGGCTTGGTGTCAGGCGGTCCAATGGAGTGCTTAATGCTCCCAACCTCGACGGGATGAGACACAGAGCACAGGACGGGATGAGGTATGCGTTACTGGATGTGCGACAGAAGTGCACTCGGGTACGTTTAGAAAGGAATGTCACATCATTTATTACATAAGTCAAAAATTCCTCCTGTGTAGCCCAGTGTAAGTGGTACACGTAGCATATAATAAATCCACCCAATGAAAGGGTAAATAGGACTTTTTACTCTACACAGTGCCGGATTTAGGGCACGCATCAAGAGAGCTCACCCTTAGAGTATAAAAGAGAGAGCTCAGTACTTGTAAACTTTAAGTTGTTTCCCACCTTGCACAACTCACATATACGAACCACAGAAGACATAGGGTGTTACGCTACGGTGGTCCGAACCTCTCTAATCCCTTGTTTTCTTGAGCTCCGTCCGCCTAGAATACCATCGTCGCTGGTCACACGCCGACCCCACCGTACACAAAGGGGCCACTTTGGGTGACCCAATCTGTTGTTTCTACAGCAGTATTGACCCCCCAATACTCTCAATTCTGACCAATTGCATTGAGGCTATTTGGCTGGTCATCAAGAAGACGTCGTTGCGGCGGAATGAGCAGTGAACCTGCTAGACACCTAACTAGATCTTCCCAAAAAGGAAAACCAGACTACAAAACTTAGGTTTGACTGAAACCATTACCAAGGCTCATTCTCTGTTATTGTAATAAGTCAATTAGTAGTTTGTGATATGCTCTGTAATGCTGCTCAGGTGAGTATCCGCACGTTCCCTGCACATGTTGCTTTAAATTGGCAAAATCTGAATCAGGTCTCTTGCCGGTAACATTGTTGTGGGTGTGTGGGTATGTCTTGTTCACTGGTTGAGATCCGGTGATGAGGACATCAACACCATCGACACACCTACACCCCTTGGTGCTTTGACTCGCGCTCATGCTCGCCAACTTAACCATCATGTAAGTTCATTCTTAAGCTATTGTTCATTATATTTGGACAATGGGGACGTGGATGCTCTTGTTTTGCTTAGGAATGATGGAAAGGATTAGAAGGGACACTACTACAATAAGTTACAACAGGAACTGCTCTAGACACCCCTGTAAAAACGGTTTTGGCAAGTGTTTCCGCTCGTGGATTTCTATAGTGGAACATGCAGTAGGAGCGGGCCTGAACCGCTCCTGCAGTGGTAACAGCAGGAGCGGGCCACGATTGCACCGCTCCTGCAGTAATCACAGCAGGAGCGGGCCGTGATTGCACCGCTCCTGTTGTGACCACTGCAGGAGCAGCTCTTGTTTCAGCCGCTCGTGCTGATGATACTAGCAGGAGCGGCTGTAATATGAACCGCTCCTGTTAATGTAATCAGCAGGAGCGGTGTTTGTTTTCCACCGCTCCTGCATATTTTTTGAAAGTTCCTGTTTCTTTTCCGCCCTATATTTTAAAAGCTCTGTTTCTTTCTCGCTATATTTGAAAAAAGCCCTATGTTCTTTCCCGCTATATTTCTCGAATATTAATGCTTTCTCGCTGTATACAAATCCACATATATACATTAATTATCGAGGCACATTTACATACATATTCAAGTTTGTGAATCTTATTGTGCATTCTGCCAAGTTACAAAAGAAACATCATAGGTCGTATACACATACATCGTACACAACAACTTAAATAGACATGATGATACTCCCACTCGATCGATGGAAGATATTTTTCATCTTTTGCTAAAAAATCATCGTGATCAAAGAATTCCCTCGCCGATTGAATACCTCATGCATCGTGAAACGACATAGGTCGCCAACGCTGATCATAAGATCTAACTCGTTGAGAGGCCGATCTTTCAAAGGGATAGGGGGGCCTGAACAAAAAAAAGATGATAGGAGTGTTTGTGCCAAGGTGTTCTTCATTGTATGCACACATGCAATACATACAATGAAAGGAGATAATGAGATGTGTTTTTAAGCACTTACATCTTCAGGATTTGTTCTGTACCTTCCATTGACCATAAGGAACTCAAATACATACTATCCGCAGTATCCGCTGTCCCTTGGTTGTTTGTGGCACTATTTTTTTTCACAACAGTTTAATTAGTTTTAGACTTATAATACAATATTTGAACTTATGTCGGGAATTAGGCTCTGTAGAGTATACCGGGAAGTAGGCTCTGTAGACGATGTTGTCCTAACGCTTAGGATGAAATGTCATTCCACACTTTTCCTTCGCCATTTTGAAGGCTCTATTATATAGAAACTCATATTAGTAAGACGAAACGACAAAAAGATATATATATATATATATGGTCGGTATAAAGGAAGCCCAAGGCTTCCAATAGTTGCAGGAAGCCCCAGCCAGGGGGCCGGACCAGCCAAGGGTGCGGTCCGTGAGCGTGCGGAGCGCTGGCTGGGTCGGGGTCCGTTTAGTGTAAAACCGTAGCAAAAGTAGCGTAAAACTGTGTATAAATGAGCGCTGTTGTATCGGAAGGAACCGACTCAGACACATTCTGCCCAACTGACGCATGCATGCATGCAGTCTATTCCATCACACTAGTTTTTTTACGATAATTTTTTATTCAAACATCCAATTCACAAACGGTTTTCACCATTAGAATGCCCACATTTTTACGCACGTTTCGACATCCACTGTGACTATATGTTTTTGAAATTTTTTAAAATCATAAATTTATACTTTTAGTGTCGTTCATTTATTCATCCATGTTTGTAAAATTATTCAGCTGCCTCATTATAGTGATTCATGTGGGGGTGTTTTATACTCATATTTATCAAATTTATGATAGTTAAACTTGTGCATTAATTTTAAAAAAACTGAAGACACGCATGCAATTTTTATGATCAAAAGATACATTCTAGTGTTACAATTAGAGGAAAAAATGTTCGCAATGCTCCTTCACAGCACTAATGTAGCTATAGAAGAGGCACGAGAAATTGTGGTGAACGGCATAAAAGACACCTTTACAACATTAATCACAAAGCATTCTATGCAAAAAAAAATCATCACAAATTTACAGCCAAAATAACAACGGTGGGTGGCATCGCTCATGTCAGCAGAACCGTGCCAAAAGAGAAAATCGCCATCGCCGAGCCCTAGTCTTCTGTGTTGCTTCTATGGCCGCTGCTCGTTCATCATCACCTTGCACCAGAAAGGCATAAAAATAATGGTGTAAATAAATACTCAGGGACCATAAGCATTAGGATAAAGGACGTGCGAAATATCTATGCACCTGCATCGGAGCATAGACAACAACAAAAAACATCTTGGTACTGCATATTAGGATAACATCATCGTGTGAGCATATGCATGTACAATTGGTGGCGAGACTGCAACAAATCAAAAGCATAAATATTGGTCCGCTGGGCATAATTAGTGACATATGAAGACGTAAAAATTGCAACTGTGTGTATAAATGGTGAAATGATGTGCATAAATTTAGAATATTCATGCATAAATCTCTTCATCCAACAAGCATAAATATCTTTCAATAAGAGAAATTTGAATAAAATGACAAGAAATACTGTGTTATTATTTACTACCAAAAACATCATAACAAATTGCATGTGAAAGCATAAATTATCATTTTTATTATAAGTGCATGGATTACACAAAAATTGAACTTCAACACACTTTATCATAGAAATCTTGCCTTCCTGCTTGATGAACAGCAGTCCAGAACCAACATCACTGGTCTTGGGCTACCTCTTCATGACAAGCCTATTGAAAAAGCCAACAGAAATCGATCAACAAGAGTATGATAACGCAAACAGCAAAAATAAAAGTGTTCCATCGCGAATACTAGTGGTCATAAGTACATCATTTGGGTTGCGTCTGATGTTAAGCCTCTGCGACCAAAATCAAAAAACAAATGGCGATGTGTATCAGTGAACAAGAATCGGAATAACGTACATTTAATATGTATACAGCTGCATTTGGTATATAAAAAATAAATGAGTTGTGGTACTACAAACACATCTAAAATTCATATACAAATTTGCAACAAATCATAAGCATAAATATTGGGATTGTATGCATAAATAGTGCCATTGGTGACAAAATTTTTTTGCAATTGGGGTTGCATAAATGGTTGAATTAATATAGACATAAAAAATGTTGCGATATGAATAGATATGGCAAATGGTAAGCATCTATAATCAGAAATTCTGGAATAATACGATAGACATATTCATAGGTGGAGCTAAAATTACTGCATAATTATGCATAAAAGGTGCAACAATAATCATAAAAGATTGTAGTGCTGGAGCTGAAATTACTGCAAAATTCTTCATAAAAAGTCCAACATTAATCATAAATGGTTGGCTATGAGTTAAATATCTCTGCCTTGCATAAAAAAAAGACATAAAATTTAGTGGCAGTGAGCATAGAAATGGTGCAAATCTAAAAAAAGCTAGCTATACATAGTATACACACATGGAGTTTAATTATATGTCCTCACTAACGCTGTTGCTGTGCAGTATGCTTGTCGGAGCCACAGTCGTAGATGCAAAACAAATTAGTGCTCACCTCTGCCGGCCACTGGATCAACGTGCGTGGAGGTCATCGTTGCAGATGGGAGGTGGAGCTCTTCTTCCTAGTCGACTCTAGTAAGACCTGACGAACAGGATGCCGTAGATCATGGCCCCCGTTCACGTCCCGGTCCAGGCACGTCCCCGTGATCAGGAATCCCACGACGCAGAGCCAGAAACGTCGAGCTGCGCATGCTGCTGCCGAGGCACGCACCCGTGGCCGGGTCGACGTCCAAGCAGGCGGCCAGCGTCACCAGCGTCGATGGGCTGGCGCCATGAGCCCGACGCCCTGGTGCGTCTGGAGGCCCGTGAAGGCTAGGAACATGCTGATGCCCACCGCCGAGGCGAGCCGGATGTTCCGAGGGATCATTCGCACAAGCTTCGACCGCAGGACCACGGCGGACAGCACGAAGAAGACGACGCCAGCGGACAGAGGCCACCCCATCGGACGAGGGGAGCTGCGGACGCCGGGCGGGGAGGCGGAGTGGCTCGAAGGAGTGAGGGATCGGAGGGTCAGGCAGCCACGCCGAGGTTGCTCTCCCGCGGCGGCCGGTATCGGAGGCCCTGCGTGGCGGTGTGGAGGGGCGGACGGGCGGCCACGCCGGGGGGCCTCCTCCTCGCCAAAACCGGCTACCCCAGCCGCCGCTGGCCGCCATGTCGCCTGATCCGGTTCCCGCGGGATGCCTCCGCACTGGATCCTTCCGCCACCTCGTCGTTGAGTCATCGGGGGAGAATGGTTGCGCCTGCCGCCGCCGCATCGAGCCGTTGCGTCGCGCCTCCGGATGCAGGCGCTGGTGAGGGCGGAGCGATGGGGTTCACCAGCAACTGGCGTGGGCTAGGGTTGGGGCGGCACCACAATCATCGTGTGGGCGGGGGCGACCTGGTCTTACTGGATCGGAACGCGGGCTACGTGGATAGACGGGGAGGCAACGAGATGCGATTCGGTCCGGAGGATCTGGCATTTGGTGCGGCTAGACCCAAAAGGCTACAACGGACCGGGGCTTCTTTTAATTATTGGAAGCCCAAGACTCCTAATATACATACTATATATATATATCTTACACTCGTAGTATATTTATAATGGTCTTATATTTCTTGGGGTCGACACCCAATGAGTCCAAAACCAATAATTTGCTTTCTTCAGGCATAATGTATAGATAGATCCAGTGTCCGCTGCAAATAGCAAAGCGCATGAAGTTATATAGATGATTATGTGAGTTTAATTTTTACTTAGTATCAATGCAAAGGATTTTGACATACTCAAAGTTGTATGGACCAAGTATTTGGTCTTGGTTTTCTTCATAAAAGAATGTCAGGGCAGTGACAATATATGCGGCAACGGTTCTCTGTGCTTGTTTGTGTAACTTTTTCCGGATTGCCTCCTTCTCACTTTTTGTTTGCCCTGCCACAAGTTTGTCGCTATCGTCCTTTAGCTTTAGTGGCCAGTCGTGGCTATCCTGATTAATTAATGAAGGGTCCATGAACCTGACTCTTCTATCACCCATGCTTTTAGCCATTTGTCACTGCATCCTGAAAGATATATTATACAGCGAATGGATGTTAAATACGAGAGTATATTACGTTAATTATGCACACTTAATTGGATTGGCAGGGAGACGTATATGCACCAAAGGGTCATCGCAGTGATATCCACCTGTCCTAGGCGGAACATGTTATGAAACTTCAAAAAGACTACGATTGTACTCTTGGTTAGTGTGTTGAAACATCGACTGGGAATGGAGGCCATTACTAATGAAACCCTAAGTCTACTTGCCCTCAGGTACCAATTGTGAAATCTTTTCATCTCCCCTGGCATGTATTCACTATTAAGAGCCCAATCTGGTAGAAAGGGTTTGCAACATTCGTACTTCATGGGGCAATCCGGCAAATCGGCAATTTTGTCTAGTCCAATAAAGAATTTGTAGTCTTTTAGGTCGGGAATCGGAACTGCTTTAGTTGTCACCTCCTTATCCTTTCCTGCCTGTTTTTTCTTCAACTACTTGTCCACCTCCGGTATCGCATCTTTTTCATATGTACGTACCAGTATTGGCACCACTGGAGGTGTAGCATCTTTAGCTGCTGCTGGCTCCTCGGCCTCTGGAGGTGTAACCAGCTTCTCAATGGCATCGGGAGGTGTAGTCGGCTTCTCAGCGGCATCGGAAGGTGTAGCCGGCTTCTCAATAGCATGTTCCGGACAAACTGGATCTGCATGTTCGATCGCTAGTTGTTCGGGTTTCTATAGTTGTTCTTGTGGTGTCAGGTTGAGAATGTATTTCTTATTCCACAAGATGAACTGTTTCACAGACTACCCAGGGAAGTGGATCCCCTCTGGCGTGGGGAATATCTTTTCTTCTGCGTGTTTAGCTTCAACGCTAAGGATCTCGACCTTTATATATTCCGGCGGGATTGGAGTGCCATAGAAAAGACTGCTGCCAGGAATCGCTATTGTCTTTGCTACCTCCTCTACCCTTCCATGAAATTCAAGTAGGATGTGCAACTCGCAAGGAGTCGGAGACTTGATGCTGTCAACTGAAAAACTTGGGGGTAGTTGGATCTCAGGACCACGAGCGGTGTTGCCCGGTGCAGAAAGTTTACCATCAGCTGTCAAGAAACTTCTGACCTATTCCATAAACACCTCCTTTGCAGTTTCTCTCATCTCTTGCTTGAAGCGATCATGGTTTTTATATTTGTGCCTGTCCGCGGTGAACCCCTCCTTCCGGTTCATCTTGGACGAGAGCCCTCGCACTCGGCCTCCATGCTCTTTTGTGCCTGATCCTTGGGTCAAGCAATCTTGCTCCCGATCACTAACAAATTTGCCCTCTTTCTTTTGCTCTGCCCAAAACTTGATTCTTTCTACCACCTCTTTGGTCTGAGGTTTAGCAAAATCTCTTTGTCCCCCAAACAACTTGACCTCTCGGCCCTTGACCCATTGGAACGTCCGTTCATTTAACTCTTCGTACGGGTCAGGTAGCCCGTTAGCTATCAAATCTTCTCTTTCTTTCTGTCATTTCTTAGCTTTGCCAGCGTACCCAGCAGACCTAAGATGTGGCTTGTGCACGTCTCTCTTTGCAAGCGCTGAGTTCGCTTTGCTAAGCTTTATGGCTTGCTCAGTTGTTCTTTGCCTCTTGAACTCATCCCACTCGGTTTGGGTGATCTTACCGTACTCCTCAAATGGAGTAAGTTCATTCTTCAAATCCTTGTTAGTGAGGTCTGTTTTCCATTTACGATAAGAACACTCCATTTGTTTAAGAGCATATGACTTTGCCTTCTCCTCGGTACCATGTGGGAACTGGAAACATTTCTTCAGCTCTGGCCATAAGAAATCCTTCCTTGATTTTGGTACCTCCCACCAATCAGTCCACGTTATCTCCATCCATGTCCTCGTTACCACCTCTATGGTGTTGCGGAACTTTGCTATCACCTCAATAGGTTCTAGTGGTTCTCCAGCAACGCCAACCTCCCTCACGGTGTAAATTGTTTGTACTAATTTGTTCTTGGCTCGCTTTCCTCCACGTTTCCTCTTGCTCGTTCCGGTTTTTTGAGGGTCAGCTTCGGCCATTTGTTGTTCCTGCTTCGTACCAGAGTGTTAACGAAACGATGAATTTATATCCTTACAACTAAAGGACCGCGTTTGGGCTCACACCTCGAGGGAGGGCACGTAGTTAGAATCCTTTGCGACTTTTCGATCGCGTTTGGCGGCAAGTACGTCCGCGGCATGTGGGTCTTCTAACTCAAGATTGTCATCTGCCGAGTCGAAATTGAGTATGTTTTCATCAAGAAGAATTTCTTCGAGAAATGCATTATCCTCTGGGACTCGCGACGATGACCTACCCATTTTTTCTAGAAGACGAAGTAATCTAACAATGAGTATATCCATGACAAATAAAGATGAGTATATACATGAAAAATGAGTATACATGACAACTGAATATATATGGAAAATGAGTATACATGACACATAAATATACATAAAAGGTAAAAATACATGAAAAATAAGTATACATGATAGATTAATATACATAAAAGGTGAAAATACATGAAAAATGGGTATACATGAAAATAGAATATACATGAAAATCAAATATACATGAAAATTGTGTATACATAAAAATCGAGTATACATGAAAATCGAATATACATGAAAAAGAAATATACATGAAAATAAAATATAAATGAAAATAAAATGAATATACATGAAAATGAATATACTACTAACTGGTCACTATTGTCAAAAAAAACTATTGTAAAAAAACTACTAACTAGTCAATAATAACTAAACTAAATTTAAGCAATTAACTAATAACTAAACTAAGTAAAACTACTGACTAGTCACTATTGCCAAAAAAACTAAGTAAAACTACTAACTAAAATAAACTATCTACTCGCTATCTACGCTATTGGCAAAAAAAACCTAACTAATTACACTAAACTAATTACACTAAAACATACTAAATACTAACTCACTAACTAAAAAAACTAGTACTAACTAAAAAACTAAATACTAATTAAAGTAACTAGAATAAACAACTAAAATATACTAACTAATATATGCCTACTAACTAAAATATACTAACTAACTACTAACTAAAATATACTAACTACTAACTAAAATATGCTAACTACTAACTAAAATTAACTACACTACTAACTATTAGGGAGAGAGAGGTGGAGAAGGCGGACCGGCGGGGACGACGAGGCGGGGCAGCGGTGAGGAGGCCGGCGCCGAGCTGCTCGTCGCAGGGCGGTGAGGAGGAGAGCGGCGCCGAGCTTGTCGCGGCGGCGGTGCGTGAGGAGGAGCGGTGGCGGCGGAGCTCGTCGCGGATTTTGGCAGCCTGACGGCGCGAAGAGAAAACTGAAACGCTGCGGGACTTAGAAAAATTTCGCCTCCCGCGCCATCCATTTATATGTGCAAACAACAGCAGGAGCGGTGTACGGGATCCACCGAAACAGCAAGAGCGGGGACAGGTGAGGGAGCGGTGCCCTAGTGGGCCGCCCCGGCCCACTGAGCCTCCACCGCTCTGTTTTTTTTAGTTTTTTCTTTTCAATCCTTCTTTTCATTTATTTGTAAATTAAATCTTCTACTCCCTCCGTTCCAGAAAACAAATTATTCTGGGTTTGTCCTAAGTCAAACTTCATAAAATTTGACCAAATTTATAAAGAAATATATCGTCATTTAAAGAACCAAATTGATACCTAATGAAAATATATGTGACAAGAAATCTAACAATACTCATTTGGTACTATAAACATTTACACTTTTTCGTATAAATTTGGTCAAACTTTAGAAAATTTGGCTTAGAACAAACTCAGAATGACTTGTTTTTTGGAACAGAGGGAGTATTTTATTAATTGAAATACATCATGTTTAAGTTTGTAAATTAAATATTTTATTTTATTAGTTGAAATACATGTATGTTTAAGTTTGTAAATTAAATCTTTTATTTTATTAACTGAAATACATGCATGTTTAAGTTTCAAAATTTATTCTTTTATTTTATTAGTTGAAATACATGTTTAAGTTTCTAAATTTATTTTTTTTATTTTATTAATTGAAATACATGCATGTTTAAGTTTCTAAATTGATTCTTTTATTTTATTAATTGGAATGCATGTATGTTTTAAGTTTAATTAGCGGACATGACATGTACAATCGAACATTAAGCGTTTACAATTCTTGGCTCTCCATCCGTGCGTACCCAAAGCTTCATTCCCTTTATCGTTGCTTCTACTTCCTTGATCTTGGTCGGTAGGTATGTAAAAAACTACATGTTGTCATAGTCATTGAAGGTCTCGACATCATCGACACCATCAACTCCGATAATACTCTGTTTGCCGGCGACAACTATGTGCTTCTGATTCTTAAAACGTGGGTCGTTGATATATAGAACTTGTCTAACGCGTTTGGCCAGCACCCAATGGTCATTTTTATAACTAATCTTGGCAAGGTTAACTATTGTGAGTCCATAGTTGTCAACCTGTACACCTTGTGGGTGTTTCATCCATTGGCATCGAAAGATAGGAATTTGTATGTTCGATCCGTAGTCCAACTTCCATATGTCTTCTATGAAGCCAAAATATGTGACCTTGCTGCCCGTTCCGTCATCGATGGTGTCAATACGGACTCCATTGTTTTTGCACACGCTTTTCTTATCTTTTGCGGCTGTATAGAATGTCTAACCATTGATGTCATACGCCTGCCATGTCGTGACCCGTGAAGATGGGCCGGACCCCAACCTTTTCAACGTTACTTCCTTGGCAGTTGATCCTTCGGGTAAGTTCAGACCCATGAGCCAGCTGGTGAAGCTGTGTTTGTGCTCTTTCATGATCCAGGAATCTGAGCGTTCAGGGTTTTCTGCGCGGATAATACCTATGTGCTGCTCGACGAAAAGAGTCATCGTCTCTATCTGATGCAGGACACTGAAATGAACATTTGCCACTTCTTCATATGCATTATCAATGAATGTTATCCTCCCCCTCGTGCCTTTCCCTGATAACCTTCCAGTATGACGAGAAACAGGCAAACCGATACCTTTCTTATCAACCAAGTAATCCTTACAGCACTCTATGACCTCCTCGGTGCAATAAGCCTCGGTCATAGATCCCTCAGGGTATGCACGATTGAGAACGTAACGGTTTAGGGTCGACATGAAACGCTAATATGTCCACATCTCATGTAAGTAAATTGGACCAAGTGTGATGCCTTTGGCATCTCAAAAGCCTTAACACGCAGTTAGAGACAGTTAGAGACAAGCTAATAATGAATTAAGGCTTGATGATGCTTAGAGAGTAACAAAGACTAGATGGAGAAGACACTAAGTCAAAAAATTTTTAGAAAGAATACAAAACACTACGTGGTTTGGTTGTTTAAGTCACCACCCACAAGCTTCTATGCGAAACGCCAAATATAAAAGTCTTAGTTCGGAATGTTAACTTCAACTTTGATAATACGACCATCTTAAAAATCATACGTTAGGAGGTTTAAAAGTCGAGACAAAGTCAAGCTAGAAATTCTTTGGAAGGAGCCAATTGTGATCGTGATCAAATTTGGACCCCAATAAAACTTTCAGATTCATTAAGAAACTGAGCTTAGCTCCATTATCAAAGTTGTCGTACAAACCGTGAACTTCACTTTTGTTACCCTAAGCATGGCTTAAAACTGCCTTTACCTATTTTAAATTTTGACCTCAAATGCCTCATGAAATCAGCCCCAAGCTAGTCTACACTTAGAAAAATTTACAAGTCTGAATTTCAGCTCATCCCAAATTTGAATCTAAAATTACTTTTGATTTCGCTATACAACTTCAGAATCTTGCTTTCTATGAAGTGAAATTAAACTTAGCACCTTTTAAATGCACCTAGAGTGAAAGTGTTTGGACTTCATTTGAGGATTAAAAAGTTTGAAACAAGGAAGACTCTACATAAATTGAAGCTGTAGTTTTACCAAATCTTCAATAATGTTTGTAGTTGTAATTCAAAATCTGAGGTGATCCAAGCCAGACTTTATATACCAAACTTGTAGATTATTCTATTAGGAATAACTTTAGTAATTGGAGTGTTGACATGCACAGTGATTTGGATAGAGTTTTGGGTCCTTTTTTGACAACACAGAAAACCAGTCCAAACCTGACCTATGTAGTAATCTCAATGTTTCTATAACCTACAGTCATTTTTATGCAACACTCTATTTGGATAAGTTGTAGGTTTTGAAATTCTAAACAAACTTGTCAAAAGACACTTTGGGGGATAACGCCTAGAAATAGGAGTTTTGAATTTTCTAACCAATGAGGGTCCCCTGTCCCAAATGGAGGCTGATACATAAATTCAAGTTTAAATCATATTTGTAAACCGAATTTGCAGTTAAAACTTTTGCCTAACTTGTAGAGTTCTAAGAGTAGAACATTTCATTCAATTGGCACTTTTCCAAAATCGGTCTCTAAATTGGTCAAATCAGCAAATTACAAAAGGGAGAAAAACCAAAAGAAATGTGTTTCTTCATTTTTTCTATTTTCATCATTTCCTCCCTCACCGACGGATGAGCCCGCCGATCCGGCCGAACGGCCATGGCCGACTGGCGCGCGCCACGCGGCCGGCGGCGTACGGGCAGCCTCCCCGCGCCCCGGATCGAGCCTCCCCACGCCCATCCTTCACCCGGACGCCTTCGCGACCTCGTTCATTCACGCACACTCGCTCACCCTCGCCTCCCCCTCTACTGGAGCCGCCCCCGTGCTCCCCTCTGACCAAGCCGCCATGGACGAGCTCGAGCTCAGACTCGAGCTCCTGCCGCCGCTTCACTGCCTCCCCTCACCCTAGACCGCCACCATCACCTGCGCCGCGACCTTGCGCACCCGAAAAGCTAGGTCTCGCCACCGTCCCGTCTCTCCATCACCGAGTTCACGCCGTCCGCGACGTCCTCGGCGCAAACCGCGCCCTTCCACTGCTTCCACGCGCTACAGACCACCACGGTTGCCTTCACCTCGGTGCCACGCGAGACGGCGCCGCTCCCCGAGCACTGTTCGCCGTAACCGCCATCCTCGCGACGTCCGCGACGCGCGGGTTCACCGCCGGTTCACCGCCGTCGCGCGCCGTCTCTGAGCCTTCCCCGTCGCTGCAGGTAGTAGGGGTGAGACCCCCGGCCTCCCCTCTCTCTACTAGGCCACCTCCGATGTCCGTCCGCGCCCGGTGAGGCCGAATTTGGCCGGCACCGAGAGGAGGACGAAGAACCGAGGAGGAAGATGGCTACTTTTCATTTTAGCCCTCGCGTTCTGGTCGTTTAACGTTTAAATACCGAGCGCTATTGATAAAGTCTCACCGATCTTCCGTGCTAGCCCCTGTAACTTAGGTTTAATTATGTATAGATCCCTGGATCCGATGTTTTTCCATTTTATTTTGTGATTTTCGGCTGAAATTTTGGAAAATCATAATAAATCAAATAAAAATCATAAAAAGGTAAACTCAGTGGCTATGAACTCATCTTGAGTAGATCTACACAGTGGGTATGATGTGGAGATGTGCATGTACAGTTTTGCCCATATTATTGTGTGTGCATGATTAATCAAGGAAAAATGGAAAACATGGTCTAGGTAAAATCCTAAAATGATGAAACTTGGTTAGTAACTTTCTTAGGATGTTTGGACACTGCGAGGATTTTGGTGACTCAATATATTACTCTTCATTCACTGTTTTATCATTTTACATGTACTTTATGCAATATTTAGTAACTTAAAAATGGGGTCTATGCAAAGTATGATAAATATGACTCACTAGTATTTTTTTTATGTCCTATATAGTTTGTGAATCTCACTGGTAAAATATGAGCCTCTGCATGTTAAGTTTTAACGGTGATTTGAAAATGAGAAAATGCTACATGTTGGAAATGATAATTAGAAAAAGTGGCCATAGCTTGCTAGGAAAATTCTCTGAAAAATTTGGTAGTTTAATGTTGATGCATAGAGTCCAGAAAGTATAATCGAGAAGGCTATTTACACTGTTTATATGTACATCTTAATTCGCACAAGATTAATATATGGAAATTAGATGTCCTGTCAAACTTGGGAGTTTTAGCTTGTAAATTTTTGTGCATGCAGTTCATGCTGAGTATAGCTCACTAATAAAATTTCACCTTCAGAAACTATTCGCATAATTTATAAAAATTCTGACAATATGTAGGACTCTGAACTTGTTGAAATTTTAATAAAATAATTATAACTCCAATTAAGTTGAAATTTTGACAGTAGTTTTGGGTATGCAGATTCTGTATGTCATAAAAGTTTGGTCTCATTTGGTTATGTTTTACTGCTACAACTTAGGTGCATAAATTAATTCACAAATAAGGATAAGTTACCCAAAGTATAACCATATGCATTGTGTTAAACTGCTATACCATATTATTTATCCATGAGATACCTGCTGCATTCCAACATTTGCATTTCATCTACATCTAGTGCTAGTATATGCATTCTTGTGCACTCATTCGCATATGATGTCATGCATATAGATCCCGCGAACGAGGAGCTGACACAAGAGCAACCGCTGATCGTGGAGCCCGAGGACGAACAGGAGGACCCGCAGCCGACCACTGACCACATCACCGAGGAAGGACCCTCTAACCCTAGCGGAGTCGATTGCAATCAACTGCATTAGAATCCTTGGCCGCCCTGGCCCTAGATCCTATGAATAGAGTTCGTAGGACGAGTATGCCTAGAAATGCTAGGTACGAGTAGACACGAGTGAGCACTGTCACTCGTCGCGTAGGTGATATTTCAAAATCTCAGAAATCTTACTATGATGCAATTTATGATTATTTATATTGATGTTAACTCGAGACCGGGCGGAGCGTAAGTTTACTTTCATGGTGTGCGTTGTTGTTCTCCGGCTCCGCCCTGGTCGTATAAGGCCCGTTCGCTGTTCGCCTGCTGATCGGCACAATATTGCTAGGAGTGCTTATTCGAGACATGGGACCGGTGAAAGTCTTACCGGCCCCGTCCCACTATTCATGGTGCTGCCCATCCGCTGATAGGGGGGCCGATGGACTTGGGAGGTACTTTGAGGTCGAGGGAGGGCTGACCCGACGTACCGTGGTGTCGCTCCTGAGACGGCTACTCCCAAGGGTTAGGTGGGGGCGCTGTGAATCTTGGGACGGGACGGGTGGAGATGAGGGGTATATGTGAGGAACGCGATGGCTATTAAGCATATATCCCTTGGCATTTTTAGTTATTTTCGGAAATTAGAAATCGATTCGAATCGCTGATGCTCACTAGGTGTAAAAGTGTCGAATATCGCACATGGGCAACGTAGTAACAATTCCAAATACTATGCTTATGTTCATGTTTTCAAATACAATATGTTAGTGTATATGATGGATTACTTATATGCAAGTTATGATGGATTACTCTCATGCAAGTTGTTATGGTTTACTTTCCTGCAAGGGTATTATTATTACTACTGTCATGATCTGTTCTTAATAAGATTAAGATAGCAGCTGTCAAATCCTGCTATCTTCTATTAACTCTTTGATGGTTAAAATTAATGGCTAAGGACATACATTGATTAGTAAGCTATGCTTTTCGTCAGCCGTAAGCCTTGTCCATTAAGTCCTATTGAGTAATTAGTACTCAGGGTTTGCCCCCATTTTTGGCTCAAAGGTATGCAGTTTCTCATATGTCCTTGCGTTGGAGGGGATACATGTGTGCAACATGACTAGAGGATGACGCTTGTGGCACAAGGACAACATCAGTGGGCTTGATGTTATTTCTCTTTTGCAAATTCCGCTGCATTATCATGAACTCTGATCTACTAGTATTTCCGCTGCGAGACATTTGAGAACTTATGTTATTTTATGACTATGTTGGATTTGGAATTTAATTTAAACTGGTCTGTAAACTGATTCTATTATCTATCTATATTCAACTGCCTGTGATGATGTAATTGTTGTGGCTCCATCGAGGGTCAATTGGTGTTATTGAGGGCCGAAGGCCACTCGACGGACTACTAGGTTTAGTCCAGCTTAAGTGCACTGTGAGCCAAAGGAGGCAGGTGTGCTTAATCTGGGTTAAGCAGCGGTTCCGCCAAACCAAGTGCACGGATCTGGTCAACCATGTGTACAATGAGGTGCGGCATTATATCAAAAAATTAAGGAGGGAAGCACATCTCGAGCTGAGCCATAGTCTCCGTGCAGAATTCTTGCAGCGAATCCAATTCATCTTTACGAATCTCCTTTTATGAGATCTTGTTGAAGAAATTGACCATTCGAGTCACCACCATCCGCACGAATACTGGATTGATAGCCCGGATAGCAACGGCAAGGAACACCGTCATCATCACATGGCAGTCATGAGCATTGTACCCACTTATGGACAAATCTTTCGTGGAGACTAGACTCCTGATGTTAGACGATAATCCAGTAAGCACTTTTAGACCTCGTAGACACAGGTACAATTCCCTTTTCTCAGCTGATGTCAGGTTGAAGCTCGCGGCAGGGAGCATAAATTTTCCATTGCCTTGTTCCACAGGGTGGAGCTTACTTCTGATCTTCATATTTACCAGATCGCGACGTGGCTTGAGGCCGTCCTTTGTCTTCCCTTTCACATCCATCAATGTACAAATAGTGCTATCAAACACGTTCTTCTTTAGGTGCATATAATCGATAGCGTGTGGAACCTCCAAGTCCTTCCAATATGGCAAGTACTTAAAGAAGATGGACTACTTTTTGAAAGGCATACCTTCAATAGGGGGTTTAGTTCTCTTGATCTTCTTTCCGTAGACAATGTTGATCTTCTTGACCATATCGAAAACATGTTTGCTATCGTGTCTTCTTCTTGGTACTGAACCTTTCTCATCCATTCCATCAATGTGGTTGTTGAACTGTCTTCTGCGGTATCGATGTCCTTCAACTAGGAAGCGGCGGTACTTCGAGTACACAACCTTTTTGGATCCATCGAGATACTCAGACGTCGTTGCATCCAAGCAGGATAGACATCCTTTCTTCCCTTTGATCTGTTCGGACAGCGAGAAGTTAGCAGGGTAATCGTTGATCGTAGTGAGTGTCATTCCTCTAAGTGTAAAATCCTTCTTTGTTAATGAATCAGTCATTTTGACCCAATCGTTCCAAAGCTTCGCCATATCTTCCATCAAGGGCTCACATCTATATCAATGCCTGGTTGTTTAGGCCCTTGTATCAGACCGCATAACATTGTGTACTTCCTTTTCTAACAAAGCCATGAAGGTATATTATATATGGTCAATATCACCGGCCATGTGCTGTGTGTGCTGTTCCTTTCTCCAAAAGGATTCATTCCATCAGTACTAAGTGCAAACCTCATGTTTCTTAGATCCTTCCCAAATTCTGGATACAATTCATCGAACCTTTGCCACTAAGTGGCGTCAGCTGGGTGTGAAAGCATTTCGTCATCCTTTGTTCGCTCACAAAACCACCAACGCATCAACTTTGCAAAGGCAGGGTTTGCAAATATCCATCTTAAGCGATCGATTGGATTGAGGTACCGCATGACTAGGGCGGGGATTCTTCTCTTCTTCTCGTCGATGCCTGGGCATGTATCTTCTTCAGAAGGATCGGGTGCACCATTCTTCTTTCTTTTCTTGCCATTGGTGGAAGCTTCATCATCACCTTGGAATATGTCATTTCGCTTGTAACGGCCGGCGCCACAAGTTGGGCATTTATCTAGATTCTTATATTTGCCTCGATATAAGATGCAGTGGTTCGGACATGCATGTATTCTTTCAACTCCCATTGTCAAGGGGCTAACAACCTTCTTCGCTTGATATGTGTTGGCAGGCACGAAGTTAGGTTTCGGAAGCAACCAAGATAAGAGCTTCAACAGATCGTTGAAGCTAGAGTCAGACCACCCGTACTTCGCCTTTAGAATCAACAGCTCGTGTACAAAACATAGCAAAGTCCAATGAGGAGGACAACCCTTTGACTTCTCATATACATTCTTTCTTGCAGTATCCTTTACTACTTTCAAATTCTCTGTCCCTTTTGGACTTGCATATAGGATATCGGCCTTAAAGTGTTTTAGCATTTTTTCAAGGTCATCTGCATCTGAATCATCGTCAAGTTCCAAGTCTTCGATACTCTCTGAAGGTACGGAGCGATATGTTCCACCGCCGTTATCTTGGTCATCATCGCCATCACTATTCAACATATCAAGATCTGCATCAAAGAATGTGTCGTTGTTATCATCAACATCTGCAGCTGAAGGTCCTTCTTGCTCGCCGTGATGGATGCAAACAGAGTAGTCTTTCACAAATCCGGCAACAATCAAATGCAATCTAATGTCGGTTGGATCTGTCCAAACCTTCATGTTTTTACAGTTTTTGCAAGGACAACCTATGCCTTTAACCTGCTTCGTTATCGCATCCTTCTTCGCAGCTTCAATAAATTTATCCATTTCATCACGGTAAGGACGCTCCATCCTTGGCCAGTTGTACATCTAAACACGTGCCATCTAGAATATAAGAACCAAATAACAGGAATATAAAAGAGTATAAATAATGAGGATCTGGTTGAAGGTATATTGTATATTATTATTTATGACAGAAATTGATGTGGTATATTATCATGAATATTGAATATTCTACGACCTAAAATATATTTATGATGAAAATTAATGAGGTATTAACATGAATATATGAACATTTATTTTATAAAATTAAATAATATATCATCCTTTACTTAGGGTTTCACACTACATCTAGATTTAGATATAAAAGAGAAGAGATCCACTAATAAAGACCAATACAACACCTAGAGTAACCCCAATTGCTAATCCCAAGTTGAGAAAACCCTAAAATAGTGCATTACCACCTAGATTATGTGGTCCCTAAAGTATTAAATGCTCATTGACGATGAGAGGAGAGAGAATAACATTAAATCCTAGCTATTTTAGCATACAATGATTTGAATATACTCAAATTAGATGCATAGATTGGGAGGCTTACCTTATGTAGCTTCTAACTTTCAAAAAATAGAAAACAAAAAGCTCTCCCTCTTATTTTTCAATTTTTGGCCACCATTAGCTTCCAACAATGGAGCTACTCCATAGGCATACTGTAGCCTGAGAAAGAAGAAAGCTATATATGGATGGGATAATAGCAGGAGCTAGCAGTGGACCTTACCAACCGCTCCTGCTATTGCTTTAACAGGAGCAGGTGGACAGGTGCACCGCTCCTGCTGTAGGGATCACAACAGAAGCGGGTGGTAAGGTCCACCGCTCCTGCTGAATGATCTCTGCAGGAGCGGTGCACCTAACCAACCGCTCCTACTATTTCTGTTGCAGCAGGAGCGGTGCACCATGTGGGACTCACCCTTAGCATAACAGGAATGGCCCCAAATTGGAGCCGTTCCTAGTGTTATTTGGGTGGTGTTCCCGTAACAGACTTTTGTAGTAGTGGGAGGAGAGCTCGTGAGGACCAGATTCGGACCGGAGGACAATACTAACTTGTGAAGGCAACAGTAACTTCATATGGAATCTATTTGGAGCGTTCAAGTACTTCATGGAAAGCTTACAAAGTCTACTTTCAAACGGATGCATGCGTACGATCATAGGGATGTGTGTGCGTACGTATGTTCATAGGGTTAAATGTGTGTTCGTGTGTAAACGTCTGCGTTTGTACTGTGTTTCTAAAAAAAACTTACAATTTATTATTTTTGATCAGATCAGATGCATGTGCACGTGCACCGCCACGCATGCTTGGGGTCTGATTCCCCCTTCGCTTATAAAAGCACCCTCAGCTTTAAAAACGGTTTGCTTTTATTTGCACCCCGAACATTTTAAACAGTTTATTTACTCGTCCACGCCTTGGAAAGGAACAGCAGCATCAGCCTCGGGACCTTGAGGATGGCCATGGACTGCGCCGTGTAGCACAACGGGCACAGGCTGGCTCCCTAGAAGCGTAGGAATTGGGGATTTCTTGAGAGCCACATTCGTGAGTGCAACCATTAGTTTGTCTTAATGATATATTAGTATGTGATTAGTGATTAGTGCATAATATATAATTTTAATTTATTTTAAAGTGGATTAAGACTCAACAAGATAAATAATATGCTACTATGGTATCATCACATATAAAAAATTAATATAATAATCTTAATAGTTAATTTTGCCTTTTAAGCTCATGCAGCAAGTATTTATGCGAGTAACCAAACAATATTTCAAATGGACTAGGCTGAGCAGATGCAGGCAGCCAAATGCACCCAAAAACACTTCAACTTAAAACTATACTTCCTCCGTCCCACAATAATCGCTGTTTTAGAATTCAAAATTTGTTTCATGATAAATGCTAGTTGTTTTAAGAAATTAGTTGCCTTTAAAAGAAAATCAATCTGCATGCATGCATACACCACAAAGTGAAAGATTAATCGGTTAACTGGGGGCACACGCGTCATATCCCACTCTCCTTAATCTGTGCTAAAAAAATCCTAAAACAACACTTACTGTGGGACAGAGAGGAGTACGGTATAATGTTTTTCTTAAAACGACACACTACTATTAGTTCTTTATTTGAAGATATTTGGAATAACTACTAAGAGTACTTACATATTCGGTACACATTTCAGTTTTTTTAATTTGAAATAATTCATTAATACTTTTTTAAGATTAAATAAGGCTTTATTATTTAAAAATCACACTGTTCGATCGAAAATTGTTTTCAACAAGCCTACGATACTACGCTTCACCCACTTATCGATGTGCAATCTCTCGTAGAACGTAGATGGTTACATGCCTGGGCTTGGCGATACACACCTAAAATTGTTCATCTCCAATTCTGAAATATGACGCAGAGGAAGTATATAGCTAAAACTTTGCTGCAGCTAGTGTTTTTGTTTATAAAAACAATTCCCATTCTCGGCATGGCGCTCCTGAGCTCATAGCTCTTGTTTGCACTCTACTGCCCGAAAAAGATCTTCTCGGGGCCCGAAACATAGGACTCCGGGTATTGATTCATCAACACTATTCATCCCACTCCACTCCTGCATTGTTGTTATAGTGTAATTTTTTGCATATGCATGGTAATTTGCATGCTTTGCTGGAGAGGTCCTAATAATGCTCTAATCCTTTATAGTACTTTGAAGGGGCCAAAGAAAATTAATACAAAGGAACTAAAGAAAAATAAAGTATAGGTGAGGATTAGGGAAGGAAAAATGACACAAAAAAAGAAACAAACACGAAGAACAAGAACAAGGAAGAAACAAAAAGCAAAAATAGAGAGGGAAGAAAATAAGATGAAGAAATAAAAAGGATAAAATAAAAGGAAAGAATACTAGAGAAAATGCATTACGTAAGCATCATGAGACAAAATATTTCGGGTCCACTAAAACTGGGCCAGCCCATATCACACACGACGAGTAAAAATAAACAAAGATGTTGCAGTACGCGACCCAGAGCATTTGCGTCAATAGCAGCCTGTTCAGATAGGAAAAAATCCATCACGGGTCCTTCAACTTGTAGCGGAGTTCAGATTTCATCCTCAAACCCGAAAACCAGGAATAGCGGGTCCTTGAACTTGTAAAACCGGGCATAGAGGGTCCTCCGGCAAAACCGACCATGGTTTTGTACCACGTGGCGATCCTAGGTGGCACCTGTGTGGTGGGACCCACCTGTCAGTCTCACATCCTCTTCTTCTACCCTCACTCTCTCACACGGGCAGAGGTCGTGATGCACGGAAAGAGAAGGGCGACCGACGCAGCTGCCCATATGTGAAGGCGGGGCGGTGGTGCTAGAGCCCTGGCGGCGGAGGAACGCTGCGGCGCGGGACGCCGGCAGGGAGGAGGAGGACCCCTCCCGCCCCACCACGGCAGCGCAGGGGCGGAAGCGGCGCACAGCGATGGCAGCGTAGAGGTAGAGCAGCAGCAGCGCCAAGAGCGATGCAGCGGGGGGAGCGCGACGGTCGCCGTGTTGTTGCTACTACTCTTGCTGTCGATGCTGTTGCCCCTGGCGTGGTGCGGCAGCGGAGGGACTGTCGGCTCGCTGATGCGGCCGCAATCGGCCGGTGATGGGGGGACGCCTCGGCCGCGAGCAGGAGGAGGGGGAGGAGGAGATGATGTCGCATTTGGACGTCATCAGCGATCCAGGCCCGCACGAGCGAAGCAAGATGCGTGAGCGAGTTGAGGAGGAAAGAGAGATGCCGAGTCCTCGGTGCAGCCACTCCGCCAGTGCGCCGAAGGCGGCGGAGAGGCTGGGGCGTCGAAGGCGGCAGCGACCTGCTGCTGTGTGGCGGTTGCCGTCGGCGGCAAGGGGGCAGCCTCGGCGGCGGAGGAGGAGAAAGACTATGCAGAGAGGTGGAGCAACTGGAGGTGCAGGGTCAACGTTGTGGCTCGAGCGGGTGGGGAGGGGCACGGGCATGGCGCCATGGGAGGGGATATGGCATTAAGGAGGGAGGGCACGTCACAGAGCGGTGGCGAATCTGGTGTGGGATTGAGGAGCGGTTCGGCTCCTGCTCCATCTGGTGGCGCAGCCGCACGCTAGTTGGAGCGCAACTGGCCGACGGTGCTGCAGCTCTCGGCCTCTCCCTGCACATCACCGACCTCCACCTGTGTGAGAGTGGGATAGAAGAAGAGGTTATGAGGCTGATAGGTGGGTCCCACCACACAGGTCCAACCTAGGATCGCCACATGAGACAAAACCATGGTCGGTTTTGCCCGAGGACCTACTATGTCCGGTTTTACAAGTTCAAGGACCCGCTATTCCTGGTTTTCGTGTTTGAGGACCAAACCTGGACTTTGTTACAAGTTGAAGGACCCGTGACGGACTTTTTTCGTCCAGATATTACTCCATAGATTTTATGCAAGCTAATGGGCCGGACACATGGGCCATTTGGCCATCCCATCCATAGTCTGGGTTTCACCATCGAGGAATTCAACCTTCCTCTACTCTTCAAACTGCGATTTTTTCCTCTTTCCTAGCTCTACCCACCCTGGTTGTTTGGTTACTTGTATGGCAGGGACGCTCGTATAAGGGTGGAGATAGAGGGTGAGTAGTGAACTCGCAGGTGAAAATTGTCTCATCTAAAACTCAGCTCTTTCATAAAGCAGAATAGATTCTTTGCTGCCCATCTCCTTTATACAGGCCAATTAACACTCTTAATGGTAGAACAAAAGTGATTATAACCTGTTTTGGTAATAAGAAAGTAAAAGTACCGACATCTTGTATTGATTTTATTTTTCTTCAACGAGTATTTACAACAGATGATACATGTATTTCCAGGAATGGAAAAGACCGAGAACACACTGTGATAAATGTCGCACCCCGGTAAGTGGCAATACTGAATTTACTATGGAAACCATAACTATATATGTAATAACACGTTCTCAGACCATGAGCATCTTTCTGTGATTAGAGTACTTCATGGCTTGTGTGGTGCTCCCAGAATGGCGATGATAACCGTGATGACGAGGAGGGCCGGGGGCACCATGGCCAGGCAGGTGGCATGGGGTCGAGACACAGCTCTCACTGTTATGACCATCATCACATAGAGGCGGAGAACTACAGTGCAGAAGAGAAGGAATACGACTGCGTTCACTGGCCCTGTCGTCATGTCCATTGTGTGTCCGAAAACCACGGCGGCCATGCCGCCACCGCCACCGATAGAATTCGCAATGACTTGTGATCGTTCGAATAGATGGTCTAAGTACGTGTTGATCATCGACGTCCTGCTGATTATAATCACTTGCTGATGTATCGCCATCGTAGGTGGACAACACACATTTCTGCACTGCATGCTGCAACTTTGGCTGAAGCAGGGCAATGACGACGATGAGGAGCAGCACGGCGAGGACGGCGAAGGCATAGTACCCGTTGCACGAGATGATCAGAATGCACGGTTCCAATTCCAGAAATTGGTTCATACTTCATCCGGAGCGCTAGCTGTACCAATGAACAGGGAGGTCATGTATCTGCAACCTCTCTTATTTGTGGTCCTACATCGAGGACATCGCATATAGGGTTTTGGGAAGCTCCACATGACTGCTTTATCCTGTAATCAATCACTGCCGTGTTTGTTGTCGAGTTCTGTGTGAATAATTGATTGCTCACAAACGACTTCATCTACAAACAATCAACACTTGGTCCATGTTCTAATCTTTTTTTTGTCATGTTGATCATGATACTTAATTATCTTGATGGTATCTACTACTTTAGATTTTTTAGATAATGAATCTAGTATGTTATATGGATGCATGTTACTCAATCTTCTTGTCAAGATTTTCTATTTACAAGTTAATCATGTGGAATTGTTTAATTACTCAACATATGATTTGTGTGTATTGAGAAAGAGAGGATAATGTCGCAATGATGAAGCTTCTAGTGGAAGATAAGCAAGAGCACAACACGATCGATGCTAGTCTTAGCTGCCAGTATCTTTACATGCCGTTTCTGTTGCATGCGGATGGGACGGGAGAGGAGACTTGCAAGGCATCTCGATCGGTGGGCGCGTGCATCGTCTCGCTCGCTTTCTCGTCCACAAAACTGATCACAGACCATGAGTCTCACATGTATTCTGTTGTTCAATGCATGCGTCATCAGTAGCTAGAAGCCGCGCCGCTCGTTGGCTTTCGCGACAAACCAGCCTACCATTTCCATCTCATCTCCAGCCCAGCGCACAGTAGGTCGGCCCTCACACCATCGGCCACACCCTTTCCTCTCTTTCTCACCATCTATAAGTATAGGCATCTCGCTTTGCGCTAATCACAACACCTATCTCACTCTCCCTCTCCCTCTGCCTTAGTAACCTGGTAGCACTCCTTCCCACTGTTCTTCGGCTGCAGGTTTCAGTTGTTTGATTCAATCATGCTGATTTTGTTAAACAAATTTACTTTTGTGTCCTTGATGATAGATCGATCCTTCGTTCATACATGCATGACTTGTTGCTACAGCTTGGTGGAAGCTAAGATCCATGGACATGAACTCCAGTTCCAACAGCACCACCGCTGCAACATCTGCTCTGCAGTAAAACAACCAGCAGGTATGTAACCCCAGTTTTCCTCTGATGATATTCCCTTTCCCTACTGCATGCCTACCTACTTTCCATATGTAGATCGATCGATGTTTGTTGTATATTTGGGTGTGGATGATGAATTCAATTGATTGATAATGATATATCCTCATTTATTGAGTTTTTTTTTTCTCTTGATATACTTTACTGAGATGCCAATGTTTCTGGAGAATGTGCATTTTTGCGAGTAGTTGTCTACTCAAGTGTTTATTTTGCTACCTAGTTTCTTGTCGTATTCTTTACCATTTCCCTTAAGTCTTTGGTAATTGGTTGGGCTCACTGTTGGGGGCTTGGAGCTGCTGAACCCCCATGAAATCTCTAGGCTTCGAGGGAGGTCATACCGGTATGGATTGGCCCAATAGAGGTGGGAGGTCAAGGGATCTAAAAACAAATGTGTGTGCCCCGGGGGGGGGGGGGGAGGGAGAGGGGGTGAAGGGATGAGAAAATGGAGGTGGGGCAAGGGAGCCCAAATTGAGGTTGGTTAGCACATCATCTAGAGATGGTGGTAGATCTCTAACATTAGGAGCCGATGGATAGAAGGAAGGAAAGGGTGGGTGGCAACGATATGAAAAGTAGATATGCAAGTTGAGGAAGAGGCGGGCAGTGGTGGCCAAGTTCATCAAGGTGAGAAACTAAGATCATTGGCATGCGGTGAGCACCAAGGAGTTGGAGGTGGCAAGGATAGGGTTGATTTGAAAAGGAAGACATAAATGGTTAGCTATATTAAAGTGTATTTGGCCATCGAATCCGGCACTTCCACTGGCTAAAAAATCGGGTTCCATATAGGTTCTCTCACACACACAAATGAAAGGCACATGGCACACTTGTTTTTTTTGCACTCCATTTCAGTGATAACTATATAATAATCCCACACATGTGGCTAATTTGCACATCTTGATTTATTTGGTTTTACAGGCGATGGTGGCATCACCTCTTTCGCATAAGGAGGAAAGTAGGAACGACATGCCAAAGCAGCAGGCAAGGGCTCAATAGGCAGCGTCAGTAGCAAGCATCGCAGGGAAGCTTAAGCAGAGGGCACATCGTAATGAAGCCCTCAAGTGCCCTCGCTGCGATTCCACAAACACCAAGTTCTGCTACTATAACAATAATAGCATGACACAGCCACGCTATCTTTGTAAGGCATGTCGCCGCTACTGGACACAAGGCGGCACCCTAAATATGTTTTGTACGCCCATCTTCGTGCGGAGAAATGGACATGGGAGGTAGGGCTGGGCGTTCGGTGAGACTGAAAAGTTCGGTCTGGTTACTTCGGTCTTCGGTTACTTAGGTCATCTAAAACCTGGAACCGAAGTTGCATTCTACAAAA
Organism: Paspalum notatum; assembly: GCA_022530915.1. Lineage (NCBI taxonomy): Eukaryota > Viridiplantae > Streptophyta > Magnoliopsida > Poales > Poaceae > Paspalum > Paspalum notatum. The sequence goes on from CM039686.1 coordinate 21,623,678, forward strand.
ATGAAGACCGAGCAGTTCGGTCTTCGGTCTTTTCGGTTTGGTCTTCGGTCAGACCGAACTGACCGAACTGGAAGGGAGGCGGTGCGCCGGCGGAGAGGGAGTGAGGCAGCGAGGCAGGGAGGGACCTGCTCTGCTGCGCCTGGTGCTGATGCTTGTGCAGCTAGGCTAACGTGATGGCCAGCATGGACCTCAGCTTGACCACGGCCGCGGCCTTCTTTCGGCGGGCAGCTGGCCAGTGCCACCCGCAGAGACCGCATGGCGGCGTCCGGGTGCCCCGCCCCCAGTGCCGCCGCGCCGAGCAGGAAGGGGGAGCCAGGGACGCTCCGCCGCGCCGAACAGGAAGGGGGAGCCGGGGACGCGCCGCCAGGGAGGAGTGGAGGACAGGAGGAGCAGGGAAGCCGAGCGGTCAGCCAGTGACTCCGCGAGCGGCGACCGAGGGCGGCGACTCCACGAGCGGGGGAGCGGCCGGGCGGGGGTCAGGGGATGCGGGGATGCGGCTAGCGCCTGGCAGCTGGCCGGCTGCGGGCTGCGGGTGCGGTGGTGGAAAGGAAGGGTTAAATACGTAGGGTTAATAGGTGGGCTGGGATGACAGGAGAATGGGCTAGACTCTAGCTGTTGGGCCTAGCAAAACTTCGGGTACTTCGGTTATTTTCGGTTTTTCTCGGTTTGGGTATTTCGGTTTCAGTTACTTCAGTCATTTCGAAACCTGAGACCGAAATTAACTTCGGTTCCGTTCGGTTCGGTCAGTTCGGTTCCTCGGTTTCAGTTATTTTTGCCCAGGCCTAATGGGAGGATGCCAACAAAGAACGGACATGGGAGGACGTCGGCAGAGCCGCCAGCCCCGGAGGAGGAGGCGCCCGCTAGATCAGCGCGCCACCGGCCGTGGAGGTGGAGCCCACCGTATCCGAGCGCAGCAGGCTGCGAAGAAGGAGGCGCCCGCCGCCGGCCGCAGAGGAGGTAGCGCCCGCCGGATCCGCGCGCCACCGACCGCGGAGGAGTCGCCGCCGACCGTGGAGGAGTCGTCGCGAGCAAGGCGGCCATGGGAGGCACACGCCGTAGGGGCAGCTGGAGGCCCAAATCAGCGCGCCGCCGGCGGGAGGGGGGAGACTGGGAGGCGGATGTGGCGCGGCCGGAGCTCCATGGTGGCGGGGAGGGAGAGGAGGCGTCGACAGAGAGGGAGAGGCGGCGGGGCTAGCGGAGGATGCCGTAGCCAGTGAGGGAGAGGAGGAGGCGCGGCGGCGGAGTACGCTGGCGCTGGCACCGGCGCGGGAAAGGAGGGAGGCCAAAGAGGCGCAGCGGGCGCGGGTAGAGGGGAGGCGATGGAGGGCGTCGGGCAGAGGCAGAGCAAGTGGCCGAGGGAGGGAGGAGGGTGGGATCGGGATGGACAAGGAGAGAGACGGGAGAGGTGGGGAATAAAAAATAATAAAAAATTGTGGTGGTTGGTATAGGGTAGAAATATGGAGTAGATATGACCGCGGGGGATTGTGAGATAGAGTAAAGAATCTCACTGAGCAGGATAGAATATTCTTTTGAGGATAGAAATTTAAGGTTGTATGGGTGCGGATAGCCTTAGGAGCGGGCAATATATCTATTTTTTTGCAAACGTGTATAAAAAAGGCTTGCACTTGAATGCGTGGGCTAAGAAATTTCCACGTTAATCGAAAAAAAATCCTCGGTCGTTGGATTTTATGAACATCTAATGATCTGTATTAAACCATATGTTAAATATAGCAAAAGAAAAAAAATAAAAAAGACCTAACGTTGTTACCACATATACTCAATACGTACTCAAACTTATCAATGTGAATGGTCCACAGACCAATCGCCAGGAGTCCTTGATGTTTTCCAATTCTAATCAATCCTTGTCCGTCCGTACCCCAACAGTGCGATATGTTTTCCAATTCTAAACAACCATCATCCGGAGATCCAGTTCGGTAGAAGCGAATCACAAGAACATCTAACGGTTAATTCGTATATCAAATAAAATTTAAAAGGAAAATCTACAGTTATAATCATCCAAGGGTCTAAATTAATTTAAATGTTTTGCACCAAATACAATGAATATGCAATAAAAAAATAAACTCTTCACTATCAACGTATCATTTTAGTACTTATTTACCTTTTTCTCATAAAATTAATAAATATTGATTGTATCAATCTGACGCCTATTTTCGCTCTCCAGCAATCTGCAATATGCGAGTGTTGAAAAAAACCATCACATTTTCGCTGAGAAGACCTAAAAAATTACCATATTAATCTAAAGAAAAATCATACAATTTTATAAATATTTAACAGTCTATGTTAATTCGTATATCATATAAGACAAAAAAAAAAGAGAGATCTACACTATGGTTGTTACGATCATCCAACGGTCTAGATTAATTCAAATATTTTGTACCAAATGCAACCGATAAAAGATGCAAACTTTGTTAAAAAAGATGACCTCTATTAAATCATATAAAATAAGACTAAAAGGTAAAAATCTACACGACTGATTGCTATAATCATCCAACAACCTAGATTAGTTCAAATATTTTGCACCAAAATACCAAATACAACTAATAAAATATGCAAATTTTGTTAAGAAAGATAAAGTCTCCAACATCAATGCTAGACATTACCACAATAACCAAAATAAAATCTACATAAATTGCACTGTTGATTATTAACATATTTTATATCGAATACAAATTATAAATTAATAACATAAAAAGAAAGAATCTATCATATATTATTTAAAAAGGGGTTGTTAATAGAAGTCACTAAATGACATAGGAATTACCATGTTAACAAAAAACAGATCCTCAAACATTTGATGCACGAATATCTACAACCTACGTTACCCTAAACATTTATATCAAATATAGATAACAAAACTAGGCATATGTACATCACTGGTTGTTATGGTCATCCAACATTCTTGATTAATTTAAATATTTTATACAAAGTAAAGGGAATTGGAACAATGATTACTTTTGCATAAAAAGACAAAAAACTTCAACTACAATTAAAGATATAGTTCTTTCAATAAAAGGCAATATAGAAAATTTAGTATTCTTTCAATAAAAGATATAGTTCTTTCATTGCTTACCTAAATCATCAAAAAATGCTCTACATTAGGCTGCCAAATATTTTGCACCAAATAAAACTAATGCTAGAACAAAATATATTGAAAGAAGCCACCATATTCACTAAGGGGGCCTAGAAATACCACATTAATCATTGAACTAGAAAATATTTAAACTATTAACTTTTATAAATATCTGACATTCTAAATTGAATAAATAGAGCATGATAGAAAAAATTCCCACATGCTGTCTGACACGAAAGAAAAATTAGTATTATGTCATAATAGTGAGAGTGGCTCTGGCACGACACAATTGATTGATACAGTTTACTTGGTTCCTCAAAAAAAAAATTTCTCTGCCTTGAGCACATTGTACCATCTTCTTGCGATTGACCTTTTTCTTAGCATGATCCATCCGGTTTCATCGAGCCATGATTGAATCTTAATGATTTGGACAATTTATATCAATAGGGCATCAAGTTTGGATCAATCAACTGGCATGTCAAATATGTAGCATGTGTCGCATCAAAATGAAAATACACAAAAATTGAATATAAAAAGAATTTCTAATTATTCTATAATAATCATGGTGGAATTAATAAAACCATTTTGATGATATCCATATTTCAATTCAATCTACTATATAAAATAATTCGAATTCGATTTTATAGATGTTGGCACACTTTTTAAAAAAATATCAAAGTTATAGAACTTTTACTTATGACAAAGCTAAAGTGAACTATATTTCGAATAGATGGACTATATTAATAAAAAACAATGTATCACACTATCTCGCCATGCCGTAGGTTATGTTTGAATATTATACCAATTATGATATCAGCTAGAATACAGAATATAAATAAAACATTGCAATTGTTTAAACATGTTCTAACAATGACAGAACAAAAAATTCAGGAAAAATGCATTGTTCGTGGCAAAATGCATACTTAAAGGTAAACAAAAATATTCACAAAGCATTGAATTTAATTAAATCCAAAATGTAAAAAACAACTAGCGACCCGCGCTATTTGGGCGGGCCATCTTTCTAGTTCTGACTATAGTTAGGTCTTAAAATGTACTTCCTAGAAACTAAAGAAAAAAGACATTTTATACTGGATCTATCTATTGGTACCTTGAATATCTCTCTCTTGGTACCTTTTAAATTTATTAATCCATTGGATCCCTCAACACAACGGTAGTAAAAGGCAAAAGCCACCGTGAATCAGTTATTCCTGACTTGGAGCAGTAGAACAAAAGAAAGCCGCTAAGCAGTCTTTCTTGTCCTTGTCCACTATCGCTATGGTCCAGTAGCCGCAAGCCCGGAACCCAGGCATACGCATGCCCCCTGTTTGTTCAAACCATGGAAGAATTCGGAGATATGCATGGCACCAAAGTGCCAAACTCTCTTGCAACTTGGCACAAATTTTGCACTCTGATCTTTAGCCTAATTTATTTTTACAAATGACCTCCTTCGAAAAGTAAATGCAGATCTGACCCTTATTGCAGCGCCATAGAAACACATTGCGGCGCCACATCCCGTGGCGCCGCAGCCCCTGCCCCGCTCCAGCGTGGCGCGTTGTGGGGCCCTACGCCGCAGCGCCTAAGCCCATTTGGGCCGCGTCCTGGGCCTTGACCCGGACCGCCCGAACCTCATCGTCCTTCTCCTCCCGAACCGCGCCGCCCGCCTCGTCCTCCTCCTCCCGAACCGCGCCGCCCGCCTCCTCCTCCGAAACCGCGCCGCCCGCCGCCGGCTGCCGCCCCAACTCGTCCTGCCCACCCGCCGCCGCCTGCCGCCCCCACCACTAGGCTCGCCGCCCGCCTTCTCCTCCCCACCAGCGCCGCCAGCAGCCTCCACCGCCGGCCGTCGTCTCCACCACCATCGGCTCAGGGTATTGAATCTTTCCGTGTTTTTGGTCCAGAAGATATGTCCCTGCCGGTTGTATTCTTTTTTAAAAAATTCCACCATTCCTCTCTGATTGCTTAAAAATGGATTTTATGTTGTTTGAGATGCAATTGAGTAGGCATGATTTTCAACATGAAATCCATCTTTTAAAACTAGAGTGGCTGGAAGAACGTGTAATTGAAGATGAACCAGGCCTTATTAGCTACAGAAAGGGTGTGTTACTAACTGAGCAGACAGTGGGTCAAACACAGAAATTCCCATTATCAGGATTACATGTTGTCACAGCTAAAAGTATGAAGCGAACAAGTAATTACCTGCAGATCCTTGCTCCTAAGATAATGTTTTTGCTGCTAGAATGTTTTTAGAACACCTATTGGTCCAGTCACATTGCTTGGCACTCAAGAGCCTTGTCTGTCCAGAGAGAGCTGATAGATTTAACAAAACTAATAGTTGAAGATCTTAATGTGTCCTCTGACTGTGGTATGTATCCAGATAGCCCCCCCTTTTTTTGTTAGAGTTAATCTTGATTAGAGTTTAGGTGTTTAGGTGTGTGAGTTAAGTGCATCGTGCGTGTACTGTTAGTGTCCGGCTGATTTGTGCAGCTGTGTGCGTATGTGTGTGAGTGTTGGCCGAGCTGTGCGGCTAGGAGTGCATGAGTTGGCTGGTTGCCGAGTCGTGCGGCAAGCCGGCTAGTTAGTGACTATTGTTAGTGTTAGTGTTAGTGTTAGTGCAGGCGTGTGGAGACCGGATCATGTGGATCGAGGCATGCAGGATGGTACGGCGAGCGAGCCTTCAGGAGACGTGAAGGACATGCAGATGGAGATCAGCCCGCCTTCAGGAGAGTGTTGTGCTGTGCTGTGCGAGGGTGTGTTCGTGCAGAGTAGTGAACCAGAGGGCACTAGAGTGCTGTCTGAGTGCTGTGTGTACTGTGTCTCTTGGTAATTAGTGAATAAACAAAGAGTGCTAGTGTCTGTGATCTGTTGGTGTCGTTTCTTCTTTCTCCAGTTTGTCACTACCAGTTGAATATACAACGACATCTCGACTAGAAATTTTATTAGGATATCCAGGCATTTTGAACTGAATAATACTCTGTGGTAAACAACATATGCCTTAATCTCAAAAAGAAAAACTGTTAGACCTTGCAGCTTGCAGTTGTAGGGAGCTTTGTGGTTAGCTAGCTGGGACCTCGAGTGTGGAGCTACAGTGAATTACTCCCTCCCAAATATTTGCCCTTGTTGAATACCAAATTCGTTCCTAACATTTTGTTTAATGTCTTTGCAGGATGGCGGAACCCCAGTACCTCCTTCTAGACCCGATCGTTGAGGTTAAGCACCGCGCAGCACGTATCGCGGCTGGTGAGGTAAAACCACACGTACTTTATATGCCGTACTCCCGTTAATAGATGTGTATATATGGCTAACGTTACATATATTTTTCAGGAGCTGTCGCCTCTGCGGGGCCGTACTCACACGCACCACCTCAGTTGGGACGAGCGGTACGCCCCGTACATCCAGAAAGCCGACATGTTGGACCTTGCTAAGGTGGTTACCTCCGGTCTCCCACCGTTGGACCCTGTGCTGTTGACAGCCTTGGTGGACCGTTGGAGGCCGGAGACCCACACTTTCCACCTGCCGTGTGGGGAGATGACCATCACCCTAGAAGACACGGCGATGATCTTGGGTCTCCCCGTGGACGGTTTGCCTGTGATATACAGGTTAGACCCCGTGGCGTGGCCTGGTCAAGTTCAGGCTTTGTTCGATATAGCACCTCCGCAGCGTGTGCCCGGAGACCGTTCCACGTAAGTAATATTAAACGGCGTTCAATTCTGATCATAAAACTGTGTTCTATCATGGCAACAAACATTAATTGTGTGCTACACTGCAGGAGGACGTCCGGGGTCACCATGGGGTGGCTTCAACAACACTTTGGGGTGTGCCCGCCCGACGCAGGGCCGGTACAGGTGGAGTGGCACGCCAGGGCCTGGCTTTGGTACCTGTTGGCGTGTTTCCTGCTCCCAGACTCGTCAGGGGACACGGTGGACTCGGCGGTGCTCCCAATTTTGCAGCAGCCATGGGCCGCCATTGCCACCTACAGCTGGGCATCTTGTACCTTGGGCCATATGTACCGACAGCTGTGTGATGGCTGTCAGCGCAAGGAGAACTCTTCGAGGTGGGTGCCTCTGCCTGCTTCAGGTGTGGAGCTAGGAGCGCCCGCCGATCGGTAGACCAGTCAGGCGAGAACGCGAGGTATAGCAAGACTTTGGCTAAATTTCTCCACTAGTTTTGCATTGCATGTTAAAGTTGCAAATGGTTTCTTTTGGTTCTTAACATATGGCATTTGTTGAAATGGCATGAGTGGGCGTTTGAGGATAGCAGACCCATCGTGCTTTGGTTCTGGAGGGACATGGAGGTTGTTACCGGTCGGATTGATGGGAGGTACAAGCACTACACGAACGAGCTCGACTGCATCACCCACCGCCAGGTACTTGAGCTCAATTTCAAACTCATTGGCTGAAACTGCCTCCCGTGCAATACCTGTGGCCCTGACGTTGTAATTTATTTGTTAGGTTGAGTGGACGCCGTACTACCGGGAGGAGATAGAAGAGGCAGAGTTAAGCCCACTGTGCAGGAAGGACGAGGACCTCTGGAGGGCTGTCGTGCCACTCATCTTCTTCGTCGTGGTGGAGTACCACATCCCTACAAGTGTGCTACGCCAGTTTGGACGGAGGCAGATCGTTTCTCCACACACGGTCCCTACGGACCTGTCGCTCCACAGGTATGGTTTCTAATCATTGTGTACAAGCGATTTGTGCATGTGCCCGTACTTACACCGTTTGTTGTTGATTGGTGCAGGAAGAGGAGGCAGGGCTGCTACAGCGAGACCGATTGGCGCATCACCCACGTTGCCCACACCGGCAGGTGGGACGCGAGGCAGCGAGTGCCGGTCGAGGCAGGTGAGGCCCACGACGAAGCCTACTTCGTGGAGTACCTACGCTGGTTGCAGACACATACATGGGTTAGGCTACGGCCTACTGCAGATCACCGGCCGATAAGCGAGGTCGACTCGGACGAGATCGACGAGTACGACACCAGGACTCGCCGAGGAGTACAGCCTGAGAGAGTGACCATACATGACTACGTGGTAAGACCATACTTTTTTCTCCTATTACGTTTCGCTACGTGCAATATTTTCTTCTCTCCTCACTAAATCTTAATTACAGGGGCAGCAGTTGGCCTGGCTGACCAATGAAGCGGGTTCGGTCCTTACTTGAGCCGGCCCACGACCCAGCGGAGCAGTAAAGTCCTTCGTCTAGACAGTTAGCAGGCACTGCCGCAGTTCCAGCCGTGGTCGGTCGTCGTGGAGGTCTACGTCCTCGGAGGACGACGACGATGACGATGAGGAGGAGGAGGAGGAGGACGACGACGACGACGGGGACCGCGGTCCGGACGTTCTCTCTGGTAGCCAGCTGCACGGCGCGCCACTCTTCACGCAGACACAGCACGACGCCGAGGCGGTAAGTTTTTCGCTATTGTTCGTACCCTGCTAGTTGTCGAGATTGCTCTACTAAACTAACATCTACAATTGACAGGGTCCGTCGAGTCGACCTCCGGCTACTAGGCGGCGTAGGCGTGCTGGTGACCCTTCGGACGTGGACAGCGGCAACCGCCTCAACAGTCGCCCTGCCTGACAAAGGCATGCGCGTGGCCGTTAGACACTTGGAGGGTCGTAGGATAGGATTGTGAATCTGGATTGACGTGACTTTTGATTTGTAATCATATGGATGATTGTGAACCTGGATGTTATTTATATGGTTTGACATCGTGTTTTGCTTGATTGCAAAAACTTTGTGGAATCTTGAAGTTTTTCTCGCCTTATTTGCTATCTGTATCCGAATGCTGCACGAATTTTGAATCTATCATTTGTGTAGATATATAATGAAATTGGGTTTGATTTTCTATGAACCCTAATTAGTCTTACATAAAAAATAAGAATACAAAAAATTATGGAAGAGAAAAAATGGAAAAAATTGAGAGAAAGATGGAAAAATAGAGAAAAGATGGAAAATTTGAGGGAAAGATGGAAAAATATGAAAAACTATATGTCTCATTTGGCTACTCTGGAAAAGAAAAAATAGAAAAATTTATAGAAGAGAAAAGATGGGAAAAATTGAGGCAGGAAAGAGGGGAGCCCTTGCGGCGCCACAGGGGATGGCGCTGCAAGGCTTGCGGCGCCAGACGCCGTCGCCCCGGCCTGGCCGCTAAGGGGCCACTGGGCTTGGCCCATATGGGCCTGGGCATTGCGGCGCCACCATATGGCTTGCGCGCAGTAGGACCCCACACCTGGCCACGCTGGAGCGGGTCAGGGTCTGTGGCGCCACTGACCGTGGTGCTGCAATGTGCTACAGCGGCGCCACGAGCTGTGGCGCTGCAAAAAGGGTTACATTTACAATTACTTTCGAAAAAAGGTTATTTGTGAAATTAAATTGAGGCAGGGGTCGAAGTGCAAAATTTGTGCGCTACTTGCATCGGAAGCGCGCATATACGCAGACGACATGCAGGTACGGAGTCGATTGCTCGCACGACGACATCGACGACTTAGGAGCCTCGCCTTCCTCCGCGACGCCAACCTCACGGGCGCCACCATCGCGGGGCTCGCGCGTCTCCGCTCCGCGCCAGCGCGCCCTCACCTTCTTCGAGGTCCCCGACATGTCTGGCCCCATCCCTTCCTCCCTCACCACGCTCACCATCTCCCGTACCGGCGTGTCCGGAACCATCCCCTCCGCGCTGGGCGCCTGGCTGCCACAGGCCACAGCTTCACGAGCTCGATCTCTCCTTCAATGCGCTCGCCGGCGCCATCCCTCCCTCCCTCGCCGCGGCGCGCAACCTCACCGTGCTCGACCTCCGCCGCAACCGCCTCTCCGGCGCCATCCCGCCACTGCTCTTCAGCGGCTTCGTCGTCCACACCAGCGCCGGTGAGCCCGGCGTCTACCTCCGCGCGCTGTCTCACAACAACCTCTCGGGCGGCGCGCCATCCCGGAGCTGTTCATGGGAGTGCCGTTCCTGGGCCTCGCCGCACTGCAGCAGTTCAACGTCAGCTACAACAAGCTCTGCGGCGAGATCCCTGCGGAGCTCCGCTGATTCGATGCCTACAGCTTCCAGCACAACAAGTGCCTCTGCGGTGCTCCGCTTGCTCCCTGCCCTACCTAGCTAGCCGCCGCCATGGATACTGGATAGTTGAGATCGATGAGAGCCACGAGGCCACGACACTTCTACAGAAGTGGCTAGCAGCAACGCTGCCCTTAAAAGATTAGAAACGGCTGAGAAAGATACCCGCGCCTGCTATACTCAAGGCGGGCCTGAGCTTGTCCACCGTTCCTACTACAAGATTATTAGGAACGGTTGAAAACATGCACCGCCCCTACAAATAGTAGAAACAGACTAGGCTACCAGCCGTTCCTGCTAAGTGGATTAGCAGGAACGGCTGATAGAACCGACCGTTCCTGCTATGTGTGGAACGGTTGTTGCTATGAGCCGTTTCTGCTAAGCCCCTTAGTAGGAACGTTTGGTAGCATGAACCGTTCCTGCTATTTGTAGGGGCGGTGCATATTTTCAACCGTTCCTGCTAATTGACTTAGCAGAAACGAATCACGCTTTGAGCCGTCCCTCCTAATTCTTCCCAAATAAACACACTCCTGCTATAATTTTTTCTACGATAATTCGTGAAAAATGCAATTAAACTCATAAAATATTTTAGTTTCTACGGAAAATTGCAAATAAGGTACCTAGACGAATAAACATACTATACGAGGGTAACCTCGAGTTCACGTGTGAATCCGACGTGTGAATCCGATGAAGCAAACTAGTGATCACGTTGAAACTTGAATGGTGAGAGTGACTTTACACGTAACCCGCACAAAGAGTGGAAGACATATGAAAGAAACGCCGATATTTTGTGGAGTTTCTTCTCTAAACTTATTTGAGGATGCTACGTTTACATATGTTGTCCATCCGCCAAATATCGCGAATTTTTGAGACTATCGGTGTATTATTAGTTTTTTCCGTGGTAAATCACCAAAAATGCAATTAAACTCATAAAATATTCTAGTTTTTACAGAAAATTGCAAATAAGGTACCTAAACTAATAAACATACTATATGAGGGTAATCTCGAGTCCTTGCGTGAATCCGATGAAGCAAACTAGTGATCACGTTGAAAGTTGGATAGTGAGAGTGACTTCACATGTAACCCGCACAAAGAGTGAAAGACGTATGAAAGAAACGTTGATATCTTGTGGAGTTTTTTATCCAAACTTATTTGAGGATGCTATGTCTATGTATGTTGCCCCTCCGCCAAATATCGTGAATTTTTGAGGCTATCTGTGTATTATTAGTTTTTTCTGTGGTAAATCATGCAAAATGCAATTAAACTCATGAAATATTCTAGTTTTCACAAAAAATTGCAAATAAGGTACCTAGACCAATAAACCTACTATACAAATGTACCTATAAAAATAAATGTATAATATGTGAAAAAAGATAAAAGTAAATGTAAAATGTGTGTTTGTGCAATGTGTTTTATTAGAAATAAAAATTATAAAAACCACCGTTCCTACTAACCTGTAGTAGGAACGGTGGACTAAACCTGCAGTAGGAACGGTGACTAACCATTAGTAGGAATGGTGGATAATGTACACCGTTTCTACTAAAGTTTTCGTCCATATAAGCAAGGGCGCGGACGTAGGAAAGGTGAAAAGTTCTAAGTCTAGCCGAAATTTTTAGCCCGCGCCATTTCTGCTGCCGTCCTCGCCGACCGCTGCTGAGACGGAGGTGAGTACCGCGCACGCCTTCGTCCCTCCTCTTGATCCTCCGTAATCTCAGTTATCTCTCCTCACCTCCGCATCTTCCTTCCTCCCCACGCGCAGGGCAGTGAGGCGCTCGACGGTAACGTGCAGGCCAAGCTCAGCGGCGGCGGTGGCAGCAGCGGTGGCCGGCAAGGCTGCGGGGCCGGGCGACGGCATCGTGGACGCGTCGGCGAGCGCGGACACGGCGACGTGCTGCACGGCCTACGGCAAGATGGCGGTGACTGCAGCGGCGACGGCGGCGTCGCCCTGCTCGCGGCTCACGAGCGGCGGCAGCGGCCCTGCCTGTTTTTTTTATTTATTTTTTAATCCATAGCAGGAACGGGCCATGTTTTAAGCCGTTCCTGCTATTAGTATAGCAGGAACGGTTGGAATCATCGACCGTTCCTGCCAATGGTACAGCAGGAACAGGTACTGACACGAGATAGCAGAAACGCCGCCACAGAAACGTTTTTCTGCCACCGTTACTAAAAGGGGTTTTTGCACCGTTGCTGTTGACCACTTATGTAGTAGTGCGACGACCTCATCACGGGCCTCATGCAAAAATCTACTGTAAAACTTAAATATCAAAATAAAGCTATATTTATATTATAATTATAATACACACAAACCTGCAATCTACACGACGACACTACCGCTGAATTTGACCTCGTGATGATATATAGGATGCTAGTGGCCTGTCTGATCTAACGCCGGTCCTCTCGTCTACGGGCTGTTACATTGGCATTGCTGCTGCCTGCTGGTCGCTGTCACGTTGGCCGTCCTGCAATGGCGACCACCATAGCGACGTGTGTTCTGCATTCGTCTCCGTCATGTGAGCACGCATAGGATCGCGGCACCGACCAATGTAGCGGTTGCAGCAAAAACTTGATTTTTTCATCGTTGGAGGACCAATATTGTTAAACTTTTAAATTTTATTTCAATTTTAAAAATTTTAGTATATTTTTCCATTATAGGATTTCTCCACCCCCGAGCTGATGACAACCGGATGGAGAAACCAGCCAGCTACATGAGGCTATGCCGATTATATTATTGGCTAAAGACCTGATTGTATAAATAATTTAAATAAAAACTACCACAACCATACACACCTGGTACGCTATAGACTTGGCTAAAAGATGGAGCCGTCACCCCCTCAGTAGGTTGTAGTTAACTGTCATGTTGGTTTCTGTTACCTTCTCTTAATCTGTTTTCCCATGTTCTCATTTCGGCGCGGCAAACCTGATACAGGTCACTGTCGTGGCGCGATGTGGAATGTGCTGGGAGTGATTAGGAGGTAGGCAGTGGCAGACCTAAGATTTAAACCTAATGTAGTCATAGCAACAAAAATTAATATAAAATCAAGTAAAAATAATACAAATGGTTGATTTTGTGAGCTTGGAGCACGAAGTGTTAAGGGAACTAGTGTTTTTGATCAAATTTTAGGGTAGTCGCGGGTCTACCCAACCTACCTGCTGGGTCCGCCCCTAGAGGTAGGTCCTTGATCTCTTTTTCGTATGTCTGAAACTCTCCTGAACACAATGTATTTCTGTTGCCTTGGTAATAGAAATGGGGAATCTCATCTAAAAAAAGATGGAGCCGTCTCTGTTCTTGCGAGCATAGCCCCCAACCAATGGTTTGCCTTTTAAAATGGATTTTCAGATATGAACTATATTAATTATGAACTGAGACACATCACCGCACAAGCCGTGTCTAGAAATCAATTTCTAACCAGAGATCACCATACCAACCGATCATAGAAACTGATTTTTAGAAACGGTTCGTATGACGAACCGCGCCTTGCAAATCAGCACGAATTCTGGAGCCATAGCTTCACAGCACACGGAACAAATTTAAAACCAAGAGAAGGTCTAGAGCTTCCGAGCGCTCAGGGAGACTCCACCCGCTCCCCGCCACAGGCCATCCGATGCCCGGACATGCGGCGCACGCACGCGGGGGAGCCGCTCCGGCAGCGAGTGGGGCCGCGCCGCTCCGCCTCAGAAGCCGCTCTGCCGCACCAAAGGGAAAATAAGCGAGTTGATCTATTTGATGGCTCGAGGATTGAATACTTGAATATGTGTTTGGTCAATAAAATGTCCTGTTAGCATCAACTAGGTGGCAAGAGCACTGCCCCTGCAGGGTTACCAATGTGAATATGTGATAGTAGTATGATCCCTTTTAGGTTCAAAAGAGAGAGATATATTAGACAAACATAGTTCCTTTTGGTTGCCATGTTAACCTGTTGAAATTTTTAAAAGAAACAAGCCTCTTACTTCATATGTGAAGATCGATTGTCTCACCTTGAGCACTTCTGTTTAATTAATTGTGCAGTTCCTTTAATTTGTTCTATGTTCAGCTGAGTAATTTTAAAAGATTGATGCATATCGTGTGCTCGCCTGCTCGGTAAAATTCCCAGGTGAGGTGCGGCCACTGCCTGTTATTTGCAGGGCTGGATTCCATCTGTAAAGGTGGTTCGAAGGCGCTCCAGCAGACATGTTACATCTTTTCTTTTGTTTTGCAAATAGATTTTCTAATTTTCTTTTCCATTATTTGTTTGCGTGATTGCCCCCCTCTACATCCAGATGATAAAACCGCATCCGTCTTGCAAAGTTCTTTGGCTAGAAAGTAAATAGCTCCACAGATATGAAAGAAATGCGCTGGTGCTTGCTATGCTATGTCTATTTTTTTTTAAACTTTAGATGGTTGTGCTTAGGCCTGCAGATCGGTGGGGCATCCAGGCGGCGGCTCGCTCGCTCACTACAGCGGAGTGGTGATGGTCGGCAGCCGGCGCCGCCGTGGCAACAGAGGCCAACAGCTCGCGGCGGTGGTCGTGCGCGTGGGCAGGTGACCACGTCCACGCGCGGCTGGACCGCTGGAGCGGGCAGCACGTGTGAGAGGCAGTGTACAACAGCGGCAAGAGCCAAACGGTGGTTGCGGCCACAAGGCGGACGCTTCGCCGCCTTTGGACCGAAGCTACAATCGCCAGTGCACGGATCACTGGCCACGCCGCAGGGAGCGACAAGAGGTCGCATCATCGATCGGCATGATTTTTCCACGGTTAATCTCTTTAAATTCTAAATTTATTTTTTCTACACTTTCCTATAATAATTGGTCTATTGTAACATTTAAGCGTATATGATTTATTTATTTATTTTTACTCTGGTGAGTGCTCTCACCAATCACTACGGGCAAGTTTATTAGGTAGTGTTTGGTTGGAGAGCGAGGTAAAATAAAATGGTTCTATTCCAAATCCTGAGCTCAGATCTACTGTCACTCTTACACTTCAAAAGGAACTGTTTTTTTCTTGTGCTCGTCCTGAATCTGAATCTAGAGATAATATATGACTTGTTACATACATAGTCTTAAGATCCATTACTCCATGCCCCGGAATATATAGGATGCGATGGTTCCATTTCACCCTGTCCTAACAACCAAACACTACCTTAGACACTCTCTGTCCCTCCCAAATGCACTGCTGCCACCCATCGCCATGCGCTGGCCGTGCTGAGCCGCTGTTCGCCGCACTAGCGCCATGTGCCTCGCCGCCGCCGCCAATGTTGGGTGCCAGCGCCGCATGGGAATGCCAGCCTCAAATGGATAATACATGATATACAACCCTTTTTTCCTCTTCATCTGGCAGTTTAGGGATCTAGGGCCCGTGGACACGCGATTGGGTGGGGCAGGGGGTATATGTATCCCAATCTTCAGAACCTGCCATTGGGACGTCTATATCATTTTTTGAATTGATTGAACAATCTATTCTGTTAGATTCCCAACCATTTAACTCTCCGATCAGTTGAGTTTTCTTGTACTAGCCATATTGGAGATCCTTCTGTTACAAATCTCATGAATATGCCGGCATCAATAGGAGTATTTTAGGTGCGCTAGACTTAAATGATATATTTTCACAAGTTAAAGGATTTATCTAAAAATAAAATTTCCAAGTTCATGGACCTAAGGGACACTCGTGTTAAGTTCAAAGGTCATTGATGATTTTTAACCCAATATATGATAAATTATTTAGTTTATACGGTGATCTCATGCAAAACACAATACCACTTTAGCAGAAATCGTTTCATCCTTCATCCTGTGCGCTAGCTGTACCAATGAACAGGGAGGGCATGTATCTGCAACCTCTCTTATTTGTGATCGTACATCGAGAACATCGCATAGTTAGGGAAGCTCCACATGACGGCTTCTGTGTGAATAATCAATTTCTCACAAACGACTTCATCTACAAACAATCAACACTTGGTCCATGTTATAATCTTTTTTGTCATGTTTACTTTGATCATGATGCTTAATTATCTTGATGATATCTAGTATGTTAGATTTTTTTAGATAATGAATCTAGTATGTTAGATGGATGCATGTTACTCAATCACCTTGTCAAGATTTTTATATTCACAAGTTAATCATGTAGAACTGTTTAATTACTCAACATATGATTTGTGTGTATTGAGAAAGAGAGAATACTATTGCAATGATGAAGCTTCTAGTGGAAGATAAGCAAGAGCACAGCATGATTGGCGCTAGTCTTAGTTGTTAGTGTCTTCACATGCCGTTTCTGTTGCATGCGGACGGGATGGGAGAGGAGACTTGCAAGGCACCTCGATAGGTGGGCGCGTGCATGGTGTCACTCTCTTTCTCGTCCACAAGACTGATCATAATCCATGGGTCTCACATGTATTCTGATTTGCCATAAATGCGTCATCAGTAGCTAGGAGACGTGCCGTGCGCTAGCTTTCGCGACAAACCAGCCTACCGTTTCCATCTCATCTCCAGCCCAGCACACAGCAGCTCGACCCTCACACCATCGGCCACACCCCTTCCTCTCTGTCACCATCTATAAGTATAGGCATCTCGCTCTAGGCTCTTCATAACACATATCTCACTCTCACTCTCCCTCTGCCTTAGTAACCTGGGAGCACTCCTTCCCGTTGTTCTTCGGCTGCAGGTTTCAGTTGTTTGATTCAATCATGCTAATTTTGTTAAGAAAATTTACTTTTGTGTGCTTGATGATAGATCGATCCTTCGTTCATATATGCATGACTTGTTGCTACAGCTTGGTGGAAACTAAGGTTCATGGAAATGAACTCCGGCACCAGCAGCACCACTGCTGCAACGTCTGCCCTATACCAAAATGACAAGCAAGTATGTAACCTCAGTCTTCCTCTGATGATATTCACTTTTGCATGCCTACCTACTTTCCATATGTAGATTGATCCATATTTGTTGTATATTTGGGTGTGGACGATGAATTCGATTGATTGATAATGATAGATCCTCAGTTATTGAGTTGTTTTTGCTCCCGATATAGTTTACTGAGATGCCAACGTTTCTGGGGAATGTGCATTTTTGCGAGTAGTTGTCCATTCAAGTGTTTGTTTTGCTACCTGGTATATTGTCATATTCTTTACCATTTCCCATAAGTCTTTGGTAATTGGTAGGGCTCAGTGTTGGGGGGTTTGGAGCTATTGAACCTCCATGAAATATCTAGGCTTCGAGGGCAGTCATGCCGGTGTGGATTAGCCCAATAGAGGTGGGAGGTCAACAGATCCAAAAAGAAAAGATGTGTGCGGGGAGGGGGGGGAGTCAAGGGATCATAAAACAGAGGTGGGGCAAGGGAGCCCAAATTGAGGTTGGTTAGCACATCGTCCAGAGATGGAGGTACAGCTTTAACATTAGGAGCCGATGGAGAGGAGGAAGGAATGGGTGGGGTCAATGGCACTATGAAAAGTAGATCTGCAAGTTGAAGAAGGGGAGGGCAGTGGTGGCCGAGTTCATCAAGGTGGGAAACTAGGATCATAGGCATGCAGTGAGCATCAAGGAGTTGGAGGCAGAGGGATAGGGTTCATTTGAAAAGGAAGACAGAAAGGGTTAGCTATATTAGGGTGTAGTTTGCCAAATCCGGCACTTCCAATGGTTAAAAAATCGGGTTCCATATAGGTTCTCTCTCTCACACACACGTAAGGCACATAGATACACTTGTTTTTTTTTTTTTTTTGCACTCAATTTCATTGATAACTATATAATAATCCCACTCATATAGCTAATTTGTGCATAATTGATACCTATTTCACAAATGGAGGAAGGTAGGAATGGCATGCCGAAGCAGCAGGCAAGGGCTCAACAGGCAGCGGCAGTAGCAAGCAGCGGTGGGAAGCTTAAGCAGAGGCCACATCATAATTGCACTCAAGTGCCCCCTCTGCGATTCTAGAAACACCAAGTTCTGCTACTATCACAACAATAGCACGATGTAGCCACGCTACCTCTGTAAGGCGTGCCGCCGCTATTGGATAGAAGGCAGCACCATAAATATGTTTTCTCTGACATGCCTGATCAAATGCGAGAAGTCAATAAATATCAAAATAAAGAAATATTGCATAGAATCTACATGACGACTACTGCTGAATTTGACCTCGTGACGATGATATATATAGGACGCTAGTGGCCTGTGTCTGACGGCTACGCTGTCCTAATCTCGTCTACTGGCTGTTAGCATTGCTGCTGGTCGCTGTCACGTTGGCCGTCCTCCAACGACAACCACTATAGTGTGTGTTTCTGCATTCGTTTCCATCACATGAGCGCACGTTGGATCGCGACACCGACAAAGGTTCCAGCAATTGCGGCAAAAAAATTGAACGTTTCATCATTGGGAACTCATAGAAACTGATTTTTCATAGAAATTTGAATAGGAGGCAGCTACTGCTGGTGGGCTGATGACCCACTCCTTCCCTAATTTGTGGCCTTTTGCATTCCCTTCCCCTTCATTCTCTCTTGTCCTGATGTTCCACCACGCGTGTCAGTGACATACATACGTCAGTTCCCTTCGTCTCTACACACAACACAGGAAGCATTGCATGGCGTGGCGGTCGGAGTGGGCAGCCAGGTGCCAGACCCCAACGAAGGCGTGCCAGCCCACAGCATGCAGGTGGCGCTAGCTGAACACGATGGGCGCGCGGTATGGCCAGCACATACGACCGGCAGAGCTGCGGCATCAAGGCGTGGCGGCTCACTACGGCGGAGTAGCAACGGCCGTGCCAGCATGGCAATAGGCCAACAGCTCGCGCGGCCTGCTCGCACACGGAGGTGGTAGTGCGCGTGGGCAGTTTTGGCCACGTGTGCTCGGCTGGAGCGGGCGGCACGTGAGAGGCAGTGTACAGCCGTGGCAAGAGCAGCCAGCCGGCGGTTGTGGCCAGAGAAGGCAGACGCTGCTTCGCAGCTCTGGCCACACCCAAAGGGCATGTTTGGTTGTAGTATGCGGCTTGCCTTGCCTAGCTTGCACGGGCAAGTAAAAGCTTGCCTAGCTAGGCTAGCCGGTTAGGCTTTCTGCCAAATGCTAGGCAAAGTTTGCCAACACAATCCCCGAGGCATCAAGCAAAAGTACCAAACGATGTTTGATCCCTGTCCGTCCTTGACTGGCAAGGCGACACAGTCCTGGGCAATAGAACCAAATACGCTCAAAATGTTTTGGACTGAAGCTACAATCACCAATGGATCAGAGCCAAGCAGGGAGCGACAAGCGGTGGCATTGGCATCCATAGGAAGAGGGTACACTTCTATTTCTATTACACTGCTCTACACTGTAAAAGAGCGAGTTCTCTCAAAATCTTTTTTACCTAAGATGGTCCCACCGTACCCCTTACGTTGGTCCCAATACGAAAGGTTGGAAATGGGTGAAAAAGGGTGAAAAGCGATAGAAGGAAAATGTTTCAGCCGTTTTCTCTTTTTTTTTCCTCACCCATTCTCTACCCCATACCCAACCGAACCTGTTCAGTACGTTCATTCGTTAATTCCTCTCTCGTCAATTCTCTTTCCAATTTAGCCTAACCCTTCCTTAATTGTCACTCTCTCTCTCCGTAGAAGACCAGAGGAAGGGTCACGAAGCATGGCAGGCCATACGCGGGCTGCATGTCCTCCTGGCTGAACGATGCAGGCCCAAATCTCCTCCCGTACGCTAGAAGGGGGCACGTCGGTGACCGTGCTCCCGGCTGAATGATGCAGCCTCCATGGCGCGCTGCTGGCGCTCGGCCCCCGGCCGTCTGCACAGCACGCTGCGCTCACTCGACGCCTCGCTTGCTGGCGCTGCACGCTCCTGACGTTGCTTGTCGCGACCGTCCTAGCCCTGCGCGCCGTGCTCCTCCGTGGTGGCCGCGACCGCTGCCGCTGGACGTGCGTGCGCCCCGTCCGCCGCTCGACGCGCTGGCCCGTTTGCCGCTGCACTGCTCGGATTCGCCGTTCTTGGCTCCCGTTGTACCCCTATACCGGATGTCGGATGCGGCGCCAGAGCAAGGCTGTCGCGCCCGTCCCCTTCATCCTCAACGAAAAAAAAGATGCCTTTCTACCCTTTTCCCTGTTGATTTTCGCATTAAATTTCACCTTCATATGTTGCTTCACGGATCGCTTATAGAAATTTTACCTTTTGATTTGCGAATTAAATTTCATCTTCATATGTTTGGATTACGTGCTTAATCTTTTTCACATTTGTATGCACTTTGCAATGGATACTCTCTTGCTGACTGGAAGTTTTATTCATATATGTCTCTGCAGAAGGCATCCCAGTTCAAGGGCCAAGCATCACGTATGAATGAATCCGTGGTAATGGTAAGGTGAACTCCCATAAGTCCATGCTTCCTAGCAATTGATGGGATGCTAGGGAACTTAAGATTATCTAATTCTTCCTTGGGTGTTGTTCCCTGAATTATTGTGATCCAATCAGTTGATCCTCAAAGAAATTACCAGTATGTTCAATGGAAACTTGGATAAATATGCGTCTAAACAAGAAAATAAATTTTCAGGTAAAATATCGGAACTCAGCAGTTGCCCTGCATTATGTAGTCAATTTTACATCAGCTTTTTTTTTGCGTGAACTTCTATAATCTCTGACATACTCATAAATACAGGACTGTGTAGTTTATGTCTTCTGTAGTTGGGAAGGAAATGCATCCAGGCACCATATCACCTTGCATTTAGGTGGTGGGATCCTGATCACACGGGATGAATTTATGAATTATGAGGCACTTAAGATAGATTTAGAAACACTTGTTAGGTTGATCAAAGTGGGCTGTGGAAGGCCCAATCATGAAATTCATATTTATTGCTAGCTCTTTGTAGGTCGTGCAAAGGTCTAAGGAGGATGAGGCAGAGAGGGCTGGAGGAGAGGCCAGTCGCTCGGGCCGTCCGCACCAAGCCCTGCCCCGTGCGGCCTGTGCGCTCGCCCCTCATTTCTTCCTTTCGTTTGAGAATTCATTCACAGATTTTATGCTTTATTACCACTTTCCAAAGGGCAATTGCATCTGTCAGGTGGGCGAAGCTCACCACAACTTGTTGGATTTTTTGAGGGGTTTTTAAATCATTTTGTGTGCACGTGTCCATCCATGCTTTTTAATTGAAATGCAGCCTGAATTTTCTATCATTGAATTGCGAAGATATTTTAAGCCTGAAATGTCGCAACATTTCAACTTGTATAATTTTATCATCTTCTAATTATTTTGGACCGAATAATGTTTGATCTTGCAGGTCATAAAATGTTGCAGCATGCTGCACCTCCTGCACTCTGGCTGCACCTTCGGAACACTCTTTGAGGAATGTGTATGTTCTTAAGTAATAAAATTTTTTTCTGTATTCTCAATAATTTCTTATTTAATTGCATCCAATTCAAAGTTCATGACGAGTCCTTGAATAGTTTCACGTACAAGATGAAGCTGGTCGTGAGTTGAAGAATTTAAGTACATTCCTTGATAATGAAGCGTAAAGTTATATTTATCAATTTTTACCCTTTTGTTGTTTGGTTGTGATTTCTATTCCAAAGTCTTGCACAGTATATGCTACTATGCTTTATTCACACATAGTGTGCTAGCCATTGAGTTATCAGTCCATAAACATCTCAATGCCTCATATTCATTTGTTTTTGCTTGTGGAATCATCTCAAGGTCCGATACATTTGCCATTCTGTAAGTTTCGTTCTTAAAAGATAATTTTTTTCTACCCTATAGATCCAAATAAAGTCTATAGCTTCCTTTAGTGTCCTTGTTGACTAAATTTATTGATCTTCTTTTTTTCTGAACAATAGAATTTATAAGCATATTTTAGAGAAGTCATTTGATTTTCACGCTGGAGCCTAATTGACCTTTATCTGCTTCTCAGGTTTATTACGCCACTTGACTTGGAGAACAAAAGAAAGTTGCCATATTAGTGTGAAGTTCTTGGTCAGAAATAACTTTTTTATTCCTCAAAGCCAGCAAGTGTGGAGAAATTTAGGAAGAGAACAACCCACTCCTACCAGCTAGATGGTGATGTTCTACCCTTTTAGTCTTGGTAAGGTTAGTTAGCATATTTGCCTCCCCAACCTTTTGATGACAATGGCATGCTCTGTATTGTAGCAATCGCAAAGGGTATGCCTGTGAGGCAACTTGTAAGGCTTTTATATATTTATTTTGCTATCCATTTTCTTGCTTTCAGGGCCCAAATTTTGAGTCTTTGGATGAGTATGAAATTAGGGGAATTAAATGCAGCTGCCTATTAGGTTCAAAGCTTGAACAATTTGTATATAATATAATCGTGACTTCCATGTGGACCTTGAGGACCATTGCATCTCTATGTAGTTTTCTCTATATTTTCCTGTGTATGTGTAGCTGCAGCAGAAAGTACATGTGTAATTGTGCATATAATATAGGTACTACATTATAACATTGGGCATAGGTATATCTATAAAATAAGGTACATTTGGTGTGTGCATATTATCTACTGTTGATTGGGGTGACACTACAACTCAAATTTTAGTCAGACTTTATCAATGGAAATTTAAGTGCTAATTGAGCAATCAAAATTAACGAGAGCCAAGTTACAAAGGAAATGAGAATCACATGCACTAAAAAATGTTGTTTTACTTAGCACCACTATGAAAAATATCCCTATGTTTTTCTAAGTGTTGATTCAGTTGCCTTATTATGTAATATATCTTTGGCCTTGCAAAGTGTTGGGAGTTAGAAAGAGATTCTGTTTGCTTCAGACCCATTGCTCGCTTTGTGGGTGATTAGGAAGGAGTTAGCTCATTGCGCTAGGTTGCATCTTGTCTTTTTTAAGATACTCATATCCGGTTATGGATTGTGTCTTTGTGAGTCTACGATTGGTCGATTGTGTTAATATTGAGTCTAATAATCATTGCTCCATCATTGCAGTTGCCTATGCTTGACGTGTTGTATGTACGGTTGTTTCAGCTTAGTTCATGCATATTATCGGTTGATAGGAGATGTGGAAGTGAGTTCCCTCCTGTGCTTCTTTGATCTCAATTCAGGTTATATGATAAGTGTCAATGTTGACTATTTCTTTCTCTCTATTTCTTTATTGTCTTCTGTAATGAAATGAATAGCTCCTCTCTCTATTTCTGTCTCTTGAGTTATCTCAATGTTACTTCCCTTGATTTTTTTTTCTTACATACAAATTTCAGCTTATTCATTGTAGTGCAAGATATCATAACATTACTTTCTTACTATTTTTTGTTTAAGTTACTTCTCCATTCTAGGCAAACCATGTGCTATATGCTGGCTTGCACCAATTCAGAGCCCAATCAGCATGGCTTGTGGAAACCTCAGGTCTTAGTGGTTGCAGTAGCACTGCTAGAAGCAAGGTCGAGCCATAGTAGCCCCTTGGCAAACTAAGTTCCATGCCAAGAAGTTTGGGAATGGGATACGACCAATGGGTCATATGAATCGAAAATTAAGTAGTCAATTAAGTATTTATGAGTGCTCAATTAAGTTGTTTTTATGTGGGTGATATATACACTGAAAATCTATTTGACACCAAAATCATTGCACTGTTAAACTATGTCATTTCTAAGAACATGCCTAGCATTTCTATATGTTCTATGCTATATGCTATGAAAGAAACACATTAAGATTCACGTATAGCTTCTGGTTTTTTATTTTATGTTAAGGAGCAAAATTAACCTAAAGAAAGGAGCAAAATTAATTTCACATAGCCTTTAGGCAACCAAACATAAAGAAAGGAAAGAAAGAAAAAAATCTCCATGCACCAAGAAATCTCAAACAAGATCCTAAGGCCACCCACTGAACTTGCCAAGGACAAGAACAATGTCCAACACGCCATCATCATCAATCTAATTGATGGATCAAGTCTTCACTTGGTAAATGGCATGGCCATGACGGTAACTAAAATAACATCCCTTTGTAAGGTTAGTTGCTTCTATGGATTTAGTCGTTATCCGTGACATCAACCGCTAATTGAAGAGTTTTCTTATATCGTTGCGTTAGGCATAGAAGAGTAGTTTTAGATAATGTAAAAGTGGTTAAGACTATGTCCAATTAGAAAAAGGGAGGATGGATACATTCAATATCTTGGTGTTATCCACTGTCATCTCGGAGCTCTGTCCATTTTTAGATTAAATTCAAATGAAAAATAATATCATTGTTATGGTTGAATACAATATATAACTCTCCATTGAGTAAAAAGAACATAACTATCACATTAAAAGGTCTGATTTTATCTTTTAATACGCGCGTGCCGCGCGTGCATGTCAACTAGTATATATAAAAGTTAACTTAATTTATTCTTCAAATTTTAAATGTATCTTTTCTACATTTCCATATAATAGTTAGTCTATGTAATATTTAAGTTTGTACGATTTATTTCTTTATTTTTATTTCGATGACTGCTCTCATCAATCACCAAAGCCTAGTTTAGTGTTTGATTGGAAAGCGAGGTAGAATGAAATGATTCCGTTTCAGACGATTCTGAATTCGGACCCTCTGTTACTCTCACATTCCAAGTGGAACCGATGTGTTCTAGTTTTTTTTTTCTTGAAACGCAACCTTCCTAAATCTAGAATATTATCTTTTCTGCAACCGATCTATTTCTCTGCTTTTCAACCAAGCATTGGAATTGGTGAGATGGGATGGTTCCATTCTACCTCATCCCAACAACCAAACAACACCTTAAACACTCCCTTCCCCTCCCAAATGCACTGCCGCCGCCCATCTCCATACGCTGGCTATGCTGAGCTGCCGTTCGCCGCACTAGCTAGTGACATGTGCGTCGCCGCCGCATGCCAACAGCGTTGGGTGCCACCGTCCCCCACACGCGGCGCTAACAAATAGGGAATGCCAGCCTCATGTGGAGTATACAAGATGTTTTACTGGTCCCTACTGCAGCCATTTTTTTCTTTTCATCTAATAGTTTAGGGGTTCAGGGCCCGTGGATAGTGGGTTGGGTGGGGCAGGGGGTATACGCTTCCCAATCTTCAAAACCTGCCATTGGGACGTCTATATCATTTTTTTGGACTGAACAATTTACTTTATTACAGACTCTCCAATCAGTTCAATTATCTTGTACTAGCCATATTGGACATCCTTGTGTTACAAATATCGTGAATATACCGGCGCCAATAGGAGTATTTTGGGTGCTCTTGACTTAAATGATATATTTCCACAAGTTAAAAGACCTAAAAATAATTTCTAAGTTCATGGACCTAAGGGACACTCGTGCCAAGTTCAAAGGCTATTGATGCATTTAACCCAATATATGAAAATTTAATTGGTTTATATGATGATCTCATGCATGACACAATACCACTTTAGTTCTCCTATATATATGACCTGTTAACGTATATATAATCTGAGTTGGGGGTTTGCCTCTTCCCATTATACCTCAGCAGAAATCATTTCATACTTCATCCTGAGCGCTAGCTGAACCAATGAACAAGGAGGGCATGTATATGGAACCTCTCTTATTTGTGATCCTACATCAAGGACATCACATATAGGGTTTTTGGGAAGATCCACATGACAGCTTGATCCTGTCATCGATGTTTGTTGACGGCTTCTGTGTGAACAATCGATTGCTCTCAAACGATTTCATCATCTACAAACAATCAACACTTGGTCCATGTTCTAATCATTTTTTTGTCATGTTTACTTTGATCATGATGCTTAATTTTCTTGATGATATCTAGTATGTTAGGATGCATGTTACTCAATCCTCTTGTCAAGAATTTCTATTCACAATTAATCATGCGGAATTGTTTAATTACTCAACATATCATTTGTGTGTAACGAGAAAGGGAGAATAATGTTGCAGTGATGAAGCTTCTAGTGGAAGATGAGCAAGAGCACAACACCATCGACACTAGTCTTAGTTGTCAGTGTCTTCACGTGCCGTTTCTGTTGCATGCGGACGGGATGTGAGAGGTGACTTGCAAAGCATCTCGATCTGTGGGCGCGTGCATCGTCTCGCTCACTCTCTCGTCCACAAAACTAATCAGAGATCATGAGTCTCACATGTATTCTGTTGTGCCATGCACGCGTCATCAGCAGCTAGAAGCCGCGCCGCGCGTTGGCTTTCACGAAAAACCAGCTACCGTTTCCATCTATTCTCCAGTCCAGCCCACAGCAGGTCGACCCTCACACCATCGGCCACACCCTTTCCTCTCTCTCACCATCTATAAGTATAGGCATCTCGCTCTAGGCTCTTCATAACACATATCTCACTCTCGTTCTCCCTTTGCCTTAGTAACTTGGGAGCACTCCTTCCCGCTGTTCTTCGGCTGAAGGTTTCAATTGTTCGATCTTTCTGATTTTGTTAAAAAATTTTACTTTCTTGCGCTTGATGGTGAATCGATCCTTCATTCATATGTGCATGAATTGTTGCTATAGCTTGGTGGAAGCTAAGATCCATGGACATGATCTCCGGCACCAGCAGCACCAGTGCCGTGGCATCTGCTCTCCACCAAAACTGCCAGCAGGTATATAACCTCAGTCTTCCTTTGATGATACTCCCTTTCCCTTTTGCATGCCTACTTTCCATATGTAGATCGATCCATGTTTGTTGTGTATATTTGGATGTAGAAGATGAATTCGATTAATCGATAATGATAGATCCTCATTTATTGAGTTGTTTTTGCTCATGATAGATTGCAAGTAGGAGTAGTAGTGCACGCATAACATGCAGCTACTCTATCTAGCTAACTGCCTTACATGTGTATTCCCAATCAATCAACAAGACTGCCCACCAAACTAATTCCAAATATGGATAGATGCATGGATATGAGTCGATTGATCTATTTATCAGTTTTTTTTCTCCTAGACAACTATAGTTGTGTAGTGGCTTCAGTGGGAAGATTCCCCCAGATTTAATTTCACTCATTGCCAGCTTTAGTTAGACTACATATTGTATCAATGTGTCATTAACAAGTACTCCCTCCATTCGTTTATGTAAGTCGTTCCGACCAGCTAGTCTAGTTCAATTAATGAAGAGTTTTCTTGTCCTAACGTCATACAAAAGCGAACTGAGGTAGTACTACTATACACTCTTCCAAAGCTATAGCAGTGAGTACGGGGGTGTTTGGATCCCCGGGCTAAATTTTAGCTCCCGTCACATCGAATGTTTGTACTCTTTAGAAATATTAAATATAGTCTAATTATAAAACTAATTACACAGATGAGGACTAAATGACGATACGAATTTATTAAGCCTAATTAATCCATGATTAGCAATTGTGATGCTACAGTAACCATTCGCTAATCATGGATTAATTAGGTTTAATAAATTCATCTCGCTGTTTAGTCTTCAACCATGTAATTTGTTTTCTAATTAAATCATATTTAATACTTCTAACTAGCACCAAAACATCTGATGTGGCGTGGGCTAAATTTTAGCCTCTGAATCCAAACACCCCCGTAGAATAAATGGGGAAAGTTGGTGTATTGTATCCTGAATTTAATTTATTTGGAGGGTTGCCACTTTATTTTTGGGGAAGTTATCATTTTTAGACTATTCTTAATTCTCCAACCACATCGCTACTACAGAGTACATGGTTGGGGGCTCATTGTTCTTCGGTGAGCATAGAGGGGAAAATTTATGTGTAGAAATAGAATGACGATCCAGGATGTGGTGAGAGGTGGCAGATACGAAACCGATGAAAGCCAAGTCATGGGCATGGAGGAGGTCATTGGAGTTAGAAACATGGTGGTGATGGTGGGGGTGGAGGTTCATGCCAGATGGGGTAGATGGTTGGGGTCGAAGGCAAACATAGGGTGAGAAGGGAACATGAATATGGAACATATATTAGATGATGCTTGGGCTTGCTAGAGTAGCTTCCTTGACATCCAGCACCAGTGAGCAGGGGAAGAAGTGTGTCAGGCAGTGACAAAATGGGTAACTGCCACGAATTGAGCAGGAACTGATTATGAGAGAATTTTGAGATTTTGAGTAAAGGAGGATGGGAAATACTAGGCCGTTGGATCATATATTGATTGATGACGAGAGATTTATGTGTCCTCGACAAACCATAAATACCAAAATAGGTAATATATTGGTCCTATGGTATATGATGGGATAGATGAGGAGACAAGAAATTCAAGTGGGCTATACTGATTCTAAAAGGAGTAAAAAATGGGCCATTCGATTACTTGGATTGATGCCATTGCCATGCAGGCCAGGAATACCCAAGTGGGCCATACATCAATGTTTCCTAGTTAGTCAGGTTTTGTGGCAGGTATTGGTTGGGACCGGATGGAAAATATGTCATTCCATCCATCAGGCTAGGCTTGGAAATGTTTTCATCCTCATCCATGAATCACATGTGACACTTGTTAGAGCACTCCGATTGTGCATATTTGCATGGTGTGAATTTTGCTTTACTAGTGGATAGGTATATATCTAATACATATAGTTTACTGAGTTGCCGACGTTTCTTGAATAATATCTGGACAATGTGCATTTTTGCGAGTAGTTCTCTACTCTAGTATTTGTTTTGCTATCAGGTTCTTGTCGTCTTGTTTACCATTTTCCCATAAATCTTTGGTAATTGGTAGGGCTCACTGTTGGGGGCTTTGGAGCCATCGAACCTCCATAAAATCCCTAGGCTTCAAGGGATCAGAAAATATAGGTGGGGTAAAGGGAGCCCAGTTGAGGCACATCATCTAGAGATGGTGGTAGATCTCTAACAGTAGGAGCTGATGGAGAGGAGGAAGGAAAGGGTGGGGGGCAACGACACTATGAAAAATAGATATGCAAGTCGAAGAAGAGGAGGGCAGTGGTGGGAGAGTTCATCAAGGTGGGAAACTAGGATCATAGGCATGCAGCGAGCACCAAGCAGTTGGAGGCGGCTGGGATAGGGCTGATTTGAAAAGGAAGGAAGAAAGGGTTAGCTATACTAGGGTGTATCTGTCCATCGAATCCGGCACTTCCAATAGCTCAAAAATCGGGTTCTGTATAGGCTTCACACACACAAACGAAAGGCACATGGACACACTTGTTTTTTTGCACTCCATTTCACTGATAACTGTATAATAATCCTACACATGTAGCTAATTTGTGCGTCATGATTTATTTGGTTCTACAGGCAATGGAAGGTAGGAATGGCATGCCAAAGCAGCAGGCAAGGGCTCAACAGGCAGCGGCAGTAGCAAGCAGAGGTGGGGAGCTTAAGCAAAGGCCATATCATAATGAAGCACTTAGGTGCCCCCGCTGCGATTCTACAAACACCAAGTTCTGCTACTATAACAACTATAGCACGACGCAACCACGCTACCTCTGCAAGGCATGCCGCCGCTACTGGACACAAGGCGGCACCCTCCGTGATGTCCCCATTGGTGGCAACAGCCGCAAGAACAAGCACAGCTCTGCAGCATTGTCGTCCTCAGCTGCCGCTGCATCCTCCTCTAGTAACACCAGCTCTGCCACCATGGTCATCACCAGCAGCACACATCAGCTAATGATGATGATGCCTACTCCTACGATGACTATGGACTACCCTGGCACCCTGCCAACATTTATGTCAACATCAGCAGTTGGCGAAAGCCTCGAGGAGCACCATGTGCCCCTCCCTTTCGCCCCACTGTCGCTATCATCAAACGAGGCTCCCGGCGGGAGCGTGACGACGGCATCATTTCTAGACATGTTGGGTTTTCTTGATGATGGCAACAACAGCAGAAGCAATGGGAACAGGATGATGATGGAACATCCGCTGCCACCATTTGATGCCATGCCCATGCAAGCAACACAGCTTGCCAGGCCCCTCCAGGGACAGGAAGTGAGCAACGCTACAACTGGTGGGCTCCTGCAGTGGTCGTCGGCACAGCACAGGAGCTTCAACGATGGTGGTTTTGCTGCAGGATCATCGTCGACTAGAGTGCAGCAGCAGAAGCAGCTGGTTGGTGATCATGGTGGGCATCAACATGAGCACAAAGTGACACTGATGGACTACTGGACCAACAACAATGGTGCTAGCAGGGGTAATGAACCCGGCCCAAGCGGATCAAGTGCTGCAAAGACTAATTTTCCATGGCAGTAAGGCCTCACCAGCATCAGCAGCTCCCTCGTCTGATCAATCATGGTATATCAAAGCTGCCAATAAGCAATAAGAGGAAGAAATGGGGCAGCCCAACTAGCCAATATTCCGTGCAGTAGATAGGATTAGTGTAGTTCCATTGAGGATGCCTGCATGTTTGATTAATATGTGCTCATGTGTGATGGCAAGTCATCATGCATCCACCTTTTTGTTCATCTTCATGAGAGATTTTGCATCAATAATTGTCTATTGCCGGTGGATTTGGTAACTATGCCCATGATTCATTTGGATGGGTTGCTGCGGAATATATTTTCTCCCTTTCTCTGCATGTAACATGGTTTCATTATTTTCCCCTTAGTATGCTATAGATTTTCCTGTGTACTTTTATACTCTCTGTTCTAGAATATAAGGAAATGAAGCATTCAAAATTTGTCCCATAATATGATTAATGTTTTGGAGGTAGAGATGGTTAATTAACAAGCATTTATTTAATTAGCCTCCACATTTTTCCTCAATTGATAGGAGGATGGTAATTAATTCTTGCTGTTTAAGGTCTTTTTATACAAGTTTTATGTTGGTTGGAAAAGATAGCAGTCGTCCATCAGAGGAGATATAACGGTTAACAAATAGATGGTACCGGTACCAAACACGAGGATCTGGTACTTAAAATGGTGGTAAGGTATCCATATTTTTAAAATTTTATAATTATATAAATGACATAAAAGCCATTAAATTTTAAAAAAAACGAGTGGTACCTAATAGGCACATTCAGGGCCTCCTGAACAGCTTATTCCGGAGCAGGCAGAATCAGAGCATCCTGATTACATGATTGATGGAGATCGAGGAGCGACCAGGGATCAACAAGGATACTGCTAGGTATAATAAGGAGCAGAGGAACATATATTCAGATGGCCCCCATGATTGTTATTACTGCAGAAAAGAGACATGAAGTGGCCCTAACCCAGGTCAGGAATCAAGCTCAAGATCTTCCTTCTAGCCATACTGTTCGCACAAACCAGTCATATCAAGGGAATCCAGATCGAGTTATTGTGGCACAGCAAGATCCTACTAATTCTGCGCTTTGTAGAGAATTGGGGCGTATTGCACATATCAATGATAATGCCTCCACATATATAAATGGTGCATCTGGGCACTCCATTCGCCCCAAAACTGTAAATGCTGAGAAGAGAAATATGAAAACACCCAAACAGATTATGCAGAAGCCACAAACACAACTTTCTTGCCATGTGACATCTCTGGAGCATGCTCAGGCAGAGTCTGCAAACGTGGCAATTCATGTTCAGGATAAACAACAAAAGCTTAGCAACGATGCAAACCACAGAGAAAACAAGTGCACTCGACTGGCCAACGAGACTATTGCAGACAACATCAATCAAGAGGAGAACTAGACAGCTGAGTGGCCTAAATGGCAGGAGTGCAGAGAAGAGACAGGGGCAGACAACAAATGATGCCACACAACAGGTGCCAAATGATTCTGTGGTTTGCAAAGAACTGCATAATCAAATAACTCATATTGACAAGATCGGTACAGCATGGCAGCATGGTTAGCTAGTAACGTTTTTATTTTCCTTCCTAGAGATTATGTTCCCCCCAATTCTAGTTTTTATAAACCTCTAGAAAATACATATCCCACACCCACAAAAACAAACCACCTCTCGTGAGCCGCCGGCGAACCCCCAGCCCGCTGCCTGTAGCCATACCTATGCCGTCGCCCCCATACTATGTATGAATAATCCGACCTCCCTGCCGCGCGAAACCGAAACAAACCACCTAGCTGCGACCAGATCGACGTACCCGACCACCCCGTGCCCTTCAGCCATCATCAAATCACCCACCAGGGCCGGGCAAACGGCCCTATGCGTAAAGCTAAAAAGCAATCCTCCGGCACTTCCTGGGTGGAACTAATGGCCCCCAATTTGCTTTTCCTCTATGACAAAATCAATTCGATCTCAACATCGATTCTTTGCTGTATTTTTCTCACCATGCATGCCTTCTTTCGAGGATCCGCTGCGCTAAACTGGATCCTGCTGCTGCACACTATATAGGTACTTTTGATCTGCACATTCAACTAGTAAATCATCCCGTTTTGTTTAAGATGGCACACTGTTAGGGTTAGTTTGGCAACCTCATTTCTCCAAGGGATGGGGAGAGGGGGTGATTTTGGGAAATGGAGAGAAAAATGAACTAATTTTCTCTCTATTTCCCAAATTTTTTTGAGAAAATGGAGTTGCCAAACTAACCCTTAGTGTTGGAAACCGTCCCTTTGCCGTATAGTTTCTCTCATGGACACACACAGATCAATGACTAAGGTTTGTGTATTACGGTTTTTTGTATGAACCAACGATA
This sequence comes from Paspalum notatum, assembly GCA_022530915.1. Classification (NCBI taxonomy): domain Eukaryota; kingdom Viridiplantae; phylum Streptophyta; class Magnoliopsida; order Poales; family Poaceae; genus Paspalum; species Paspalum notatum. Next base: position 21,656,162 of record CM039686.1, read on the forward strand.
ATACGTATGCCAGCGACTGACCGGCGACGTGTGCGTATTCATCGACGCCGTTGTACGTGAATAATGTACATACAGTGCCATGATCGAAAGCAAATACGATGAGAAATGATACAGAAGCCGGAACGAGCATCATAAAGTATACATTCTGCAATGGTATGGAATAGTATGGAAATTATTGTACGCGATTGACCGTACTCATATTAGGAAGCAAATTGCTGAGAAGGATGGAAGTCGCACCGTGGATTAGCCTGTGAATAAAAAGAGGCAGCCCGTGCTGTATCACAGCGTGACTGCTTTGCATCGTATTTTGCTATTCGAATAAAGCAAACGTGCAAGTATACTTGTACGTGTGCATGATTTCTTTCTACAGGATAGCCAGTGTACACATGCGCAAATACGAATAAACGGATAACAGTGTTTAAGACTAAAAAGGGGAGTTAGACGTGACCAAGGATCACTGGTGGCTGGCTGATAACGCACAAAATCATGTCACGGCGCCGGTATTATACATCTCTTCTCTCGAAGGAAAGTTTCATTATGGATTGAATATTTCTCCCGATATCAGCAACACAGACGACCAAATGGAAAGTCTTTTGCATGATTGATCCTCAATAGAAGAAAGAAAACCAAATTCACAAAGGAAACAATATAGAAGGAAATGGACAGGCGCCGTGATTATCGACAGGCTGATAAGGATCTGGCCGGTCCACCGCCTTTGCCTGGCCTATATAAGGAGGTTTCTCCTCTCACACAGACGGCGATTCACACACAGAGAATCACTCATACACACACGCAGAGGCAGGCAGGCGAAGAGGGGTCTCCTGCAGAAACCTCTCGCCGCCGCCGTCGCTCGTCAGATCCACCATCAGCTGGTAGACGAGCAACTAGAGAAGAAGCCGTCCACGGCGGCCGTCTGTCACGCCGGCCGGCCGTTCACACGCAGGAGAGAAGCGCAGGGACAAGCACCCTGCTGCTGCCCGAAGCCATGGCCGGAGCAGGTGATTATCTACGCTAATCAGTTTCTTCTCTTTCCGGTTCATGCATGGCCAGGAGACGTATGGACGAGATGGCCAAGCCAGATCGTCCAAGCAGTCGCATTCATCAGTCGGCAAAAATATGGAGGTCACTGCTGTCACCTCCGATGATGCATAGTCGCCATTTGAGCCATGGCGACGTGGTCGTCCTGGCCGCGAGAAGAGCCGCGGCCACCATGGCCGTCCGAGCTGCCGTGTATCTCTGCACCTGGGCTTCGTCGTCCGGAGCATGTCACCGACGATGTACCAGACCGTGCCGAACCCCTCCGCGGCTTGAAGATCAGCATCGTCGCCGCCGATGGCTGCAGCGCGACGACCATGACGAAGTAGCTGCCGAGGGAAACGACGCCGCGCCGGAGCCCGCCTCGCAGACGACCGACTGAGAGTTGATATACATCATGGGCATCAGCCCGCCGCGCCGGAGTGGCCGCTGTCATAGCGCCATGGAGCTGTATCGATCGTTGGGTTGTCGCCGGAGATGCTGTCTAAGCCACGTGCTTCCAAGAAGTGGCCACGGTCGTCATCTACCGCAGACGAGATCAATCAGCCTGCAGGAGCCATGCAACACAAGCATGTGCACGTGAGAAGGCTAGCCAGCAAAGACTTACAAGCTAACTAATCTGAGCCATTCACATGTGATGACCAGAAGCTAGCTAATTAACAGACATACTACTTTCTAAGTAGTGAAAAGCAACTACCACAGTTTGTTGTTACTCCGATCAGCCTGCCAGGCTACTACGGCCTGCTGGCGGATGCACCCGCCATCTAATATTTACACGTCGACGTTCAGTTTCTCATTTCTTTTTCTCCATGCATTATGTCTACCAAAAAATATTCCACATGTCGTCCATGACTGACGAAGCCGGACGACAAGGCGGGCGTAGCCACAGCAACGGTACCGACGAGGCCGTGGATCACGCCAACGCCTACCTCAAACACCACCATACACACCATGCATGGAAAAAGAGAAGCGAAGCCGACGACGACTACGCGCAGCTTGATCGGAGGTGTTCCGCGGATTAAATTCGCAGAAATAATTAACCGAGAGCTTTCATTAAGCTTTGGAAACTAAGAATTCTACATCGCCTGAGTCAAATGGCCCTCACTATTAGAGGCTATGGCGCGCAATATATAAAAGGGAACACGTAATTTTGTTGATCGAGAAATTAATGAAATACATGTTTCTCTACATACTTGTCTTTATTTATTTGTGTACTAAGTACACTGGCACGCCCGCAACCGTTACTTTTTATTGTCTCTACCACTGCGTACGTGTTAATTTTTGTGCGAAAACATTTGATAGATAAGGCCATTCTCATTGGGAGTTTCATTCTCATTAAATACTATGACACATCAGCACACTTGGTGACATTGCAATGCATTTACGAAAAACGAGATAGAGAGTTTCATAGGAGGAGGGAGGGTTTCATCTAGATGAAACTCAGGATGCACTGGTACCTAGACGAAATCTGATGTGACACTCTTGGTAAGTGTGCAATGAAACTCTTCATTGGGAATGGCCTAAGGGATGCAAATAACTACTATAAGGGCTGAATAGTTAGAGTACAAACGCTAAGAGGCTACATGTTTATAGAGTAATAGTATAGATGTACGTGCAACATGCACGTGTTGTGAGATAATCAAACACAATAGAAATAAAAAAAAGGAAAATAAAATTAAAATGAAGGAGTCCTGATTGATTAGCATCGTTCCTTTCTCATTAAAACCAAGAGAAAGAAAGTAACAGGTGGATATGGGTATAAAATGTGGTAAGAAATAAAAAGAGAAAGTGGATGAAACATTTTGCATCTATGGGTTTTGGGCCTTTCCACCTCTTTCCAACCTTTTTCAAACTGCGCAGTGGGGTCAGTGTGAGGGGTATACCTATGTCTTTGTAGGTAAAAAAGATTTTTAAAAAATTTGCTCGTAGATAAATTACTTAGATGACCTAGCTGCCCATGCAGCCATACTGGCTACTGAAGTAGCTAACCATTATATTGTGCTCATCACTAGCTGAAGAAGCACATGCATGCCTTACTTATGAAACCGCACTCTGTAGGTTACTGCTCGATGATAATAGAAATTGTACATGACTTTTATCTTGTCCCCATTGAATCAATACATGATCTACATTTTAATTAGCTCAAGCATTAATGGACTGAATTTAATTTTGTTTGAAAACTATAACCTTTTCAATATGGCCTCACACCACGTCTATATTGATGTGGCGCTGGCATGGCCAAACCACCCTCTAATCATGGCTATGTATTTTACCCACTAGAGTCTAGAGTCTAGTTGGGGGTGCCGTCGTCTATTCTACCCATTAGAGTCTAGGGGTTAATTGACTTTTCTTCCATGAAACGATCATGAAAGACTGTGTTTAGATCCAAATTTTCTCCTAAATTCTACTATGCAAAATGAAAATTTCCCATCATATCAAAAATACCGGTACATGCATGGAGTACTAAACGTAGATGAAATCAAAAAATAATTGTACAGTTTAGATGTACTTTGCGAGACGAATCTTTTGAGCCTAGTTAGGCCACGGTAGTACAATATTTACCACAAACAAACGAAAAGTGCTACAGTGCGCTACAGTGTCGGATGTGATGTTTTTGGCCAAATTTTGACAGATTTCGCCTGATTTTCACCTCCACTTTTTGGATCTAAACACACCCAAAATGAGTTTTCCTGTGAGGCAGAGAGGCAACCACAAAAATACCAATCTAAATCTGATGAGACCCTTGTTTTCGTAGGGCCAGCTGTGTCACTAAATGTTTCTTTTGTGGTCATCCACCATGGAATTTGAATCGTTACGGCTCGACTTCACATTCATGGCCCACTAATTTATTTGGTCCAGTGATGTGTTGCCACGCCTAGCCAGCCATGGTAAGGCTGACTCCAGCAGCTAGGATAAAAGCCCCATCTATCCACTATTTCAACTACTCTCCTCTCTGTGAACAGTATCACTACAGTGTTTTTTTTACTATACTCGATTTTTTAACCGAACTGCTGCACTTAGTCTAAATTACTAAGCGTGAAAAGCCATCCCGCAAATTGACATATTGTTGTCCTATGTGCCAACCACACACGCACCCTACAGTGTATCCTCTGACATGAATCCACCCACCCACGCACGAATCCACCCACCCACGCACGACGCACCTACATGCCCCAGCCTGTCAGACTACTCCCCGGCGAGAGTATCCTCTGACATAACTGCTTAATGCCTCCTTGGTTTTTGGGTTGACAAATAAAAAGCCATTTTATCAAACTATATTTTATTTTGTGTTTATCTTACTGCCAAAAAATTCTAGAGCTAAAATATTCAATCTTTTTCGAGACACATCTTAGGATCTCAAAAAAAGATAAACATAAACATAAATAAACTAGATAAAACGGAATTTAGCGGTACTAATCTGCCACCATAGGAAAACAACTTCCCTTTTCAATTGCCTAGCTTCTTTTCTATTCTATCTTCCATCAACTTCCAATAGCGCTATATGCCTCCCTGCGGCAATAAAACCCACCTCTATAAATATGTATATACATGACCCAAGTTCACCAACTTATGTCATGTGCGATCCACAGATGAGAACTAAAATATTTACAAGCCTATATTGGGCCTATATTGTCCATGACTTCCTCATGGTGACGGCGTGGTCACGCTGTAGGCGCTTAAGGACACTGCACGCCTCACGGACAGTACATGCATGGCAGCGGATTATGGAGTATTGAACGGCATGCATGGAATGGGGAGGGGGAACAAACCGAGGGCAAAAAAGCCATGCCCTCTCTAGTGTGGGTGTCTCAAATGGAGCACCACGCCGATGAAAGTGGCAAATATATACTTTGAAAACTTTCTCTTTCACTTATACACAATAAACGAGTGAGTTTTAGCATCACTGAATAGGTTGGAAAGGATTAGAAAGCGCCTAACTGATGGAAGGAAAATGTTTCCACCATTTAGTGTTTTATTTTTTTCACTTCGTTTCTACTATGCAGTTTCCTTGTTTTGAAATTAATAAAAAAGAAAGGATATTAATTAAGCTAGCGGATCTCCTTTCTTTTTATTCTTTATTTCTTTTTCCTTTTTCTTTTTTTCATTGATTGTCGGCCGATCATTTCCTTCCTTTCCTTTGAAGCTCTAGGTTCACCACGTGCATATATAGCACGGATCTCTACTCTAGTGTAGAGAAAATGTAAGACACATTCGAAAGCTGGATTAGAAAATTGAGCGTGCCTATATAAATGTGGTGAAGCCACGCAAGTCAGACAGTTTGTAACATGGATGAAGGTTAGTGGGCCAAAAAGTAGAGATGTAAAGAGTAAAGACCAATGAATTTAAACCATTGTTTTTTCCTTTTCAACGTTCACAGCATGATCCCATCATTTGCGGTCCTATATGTAGAACTGTTCTTTGTTAAGCGGGACTGAATCATGATTCTATGATATTTTGTTTTTACAAGTTTATTTTATTTGTAATTTTGTATGATAAAAGTATTGATTTGACAAAATTTACTAAAGCATTTATGTATTAAAATACTCCCTTCGTTCCAACTTATAGTTCGTTTGATTTTTTTGGTACAAAGTTTGACCGGTTCGTGTTATTCAAAATATTTGCAAAAAAATAGAAAAAATTCAATTCATAGTTATAGTATATTATATGCTAAACTAAATCATAATGAAAATAAATAATAATTGTAAAATTGTTTGAATAAGACGAGTCGGTTAAACTTTGGTGTCCAAAAAGTTAAACGAACTACAGATTTGGATGGAGAGAGTAGATAACAATAATAGCGTGAATGCATGACGCACATATAATCCAATGTATTACTGTGTAATTAAACATGAGATGCAAACTATGGGGCTTCCACTCTGGCTTACAAAATTTTGCAAACAGATCTAACGGTTCAAAATCAAATTTAAATGTAACCACAACCATAATTACACTCAGCAGGACCAGTCACACAGCGAAGGACAGGAAAATTTCAAGTTTTAACCCAATTGGTGATAACAACAGAAGCATACATGCAATCTGGTCAGGATTAACTCCCCCAGACAAGTTTAATGTTTACTCAGGGCACATTCGCCATATATATAGCTAATCTAAACAGCATGTTAACTAGGCAATAGCTAGTTTTTTAATTTTGGCGATATCATTCTCGCCAGGCCCCTCGTTCTTTACCTGATATGTCTGATAAGGCACCTGGCTCATTGGTTGAGGGATTGGCAGACCTTCAAAATCTTGTGGGAAGATCTCAAAGTCTAGCCCAAAGTTGAATTTGATCACACAGTTTGACTGGTCAGGCAGCGTATACATTGATGCAGCTGGGTAGTACCTTCCTCCATGAATGTCCTTGAAGGCGCTGCCTTGGCTTACTCCATTCTTGAAGTAGCGAATCTCACTCCCTGCATATGGAAGAACCACGAACAAATAAAATAAGGATGGCATATTATTCTAATAAGAAACATATATACGAAGTGTAAAAGCGTTGTGGTTCCAAAACATCTTTTTGTCCATTCATAATGGAACAAAAAGAGGTGCATCAAGTACGTATACATGTATAGAACACCAAACATCCGAACATTTTATCATGCAAGTACATATACATGTCTTGAACACTTGACAATTGACATCAAACATTTTAGCACTAATGTGATAAAACCTCGCAAACATAACTGATTGGGATTTCTGACTACAGTATACAGAAACAAACATTGCACCTTATATATTCTTGTATGGAAGCTACACCAACGACATGCTTCATCATCAGTAATAAGAAATAAATATAGTGCCATGAAAAAGCTATACCCCAAGATAATTAGTAATTAGCAGTCCCATTGCTATGGATAAACAGGAATATCACAATATCTTCACAATAGGCTGGATATAAGCCAGCCTATGCAGCTTTCGTGTTTTGGGAACTTGGAACGGCAACATGGAGACAGCAGAATGGAGGAAATATGTGTGCAGCAAAACTATAATAGGATCAGCTCAGCCGATTTAGTTCCTGTCATCCTTTCTTTTAGCATATGGCATTTAGTGAACTCAATCAATAGAGCTACACATTTCTTTCCAGAACAGAATGAAGGGACTCCATTTTGTTCGTTTTTTTTCTTGATGCCCAGAGCGCACTATCCTAAAGAATACACATGATGTGATATCTTTCTACCTCACACTCTTAACGAAACGTATTGAGTGTGCATGCACTCCACATACTACTGAAAAGGAAACTATGTGGAGTCTATATATAAATTTTCTAACAAAGCTGTGTTTATTGTCTTCAGTTGAGTGTAAATATAGCAGTCATCTGCTTCTGAATTGCTAATGTATCTTCAAGAAAAAAACAGCATCTTGAAAGCATTCAGCAGCTGACCTACCACCTTCCTCTTTTGTAGACAAGTTAACCGGGCCAAAATTAAACCATACAACATGTTTTACTACTGTGATTTGTCTCATTCAAAAATTACTCTACTTGTGGGTATTTGTGCATCATTCTCATTTTTATAGTTGTTATATTACTTATCAAGCAGTATGTGATTGCCATGTTCATCACTTTTAATCCTAACATGCGCAATACTTTACTGCTGCACATATTAATTTAACATATTTGCTTTTGCTGCTCGATTTACTATTGCATTTTTCATGAAAATAGGCTGTGCTGCGTTTTATCTTCTTTTTTCCTTAACTTTTTGCACTTGGACTTGGGAGCAATCAACTCCAAGGGGACTTCTAATCAGAATTTATTACAGTAACTTTAGAAAAATAAAAAAATCTGCACACCTTGAAGAGAGATTAATTATGAATGTGTTAGACAAGCTCGAGTGGGTTTATGCTGTCACGCTCGACTGCCCAATAAACATCGATAACTTTTGCAATGAACTTGTAGTTCTGTTCCTACCTACTGCTGAAAGCGACCTAGACTCAACCGCATATTTAATCCTATGGTTGCATTATCCATATTATACTTCCTCCACGTATGTGGTTCAAAGTACCAATATCGTGTAGGATGTAACTTTTTCCTCATATGTTACATCCTTATCACACATGATTTTTCCTTGTTCGCAAGTTTTATAAAAAGTAACAAATTCCCTGAAGGATGTAACTTTTCATCCATAAGTTACGTCCTTATAACATATATCTTTTTTAAAAGTAACAAATTCCCTATAAAATGTAACCTTTCACCCATAAATTATATCCTTATAACATATCTTTTATAAAAATTAACAAATTTCTTATAGGATGTAACTTTTCACCCATAAGCTACATACTTATAACACATATCTTTTATAGACAGTAACAAATTCCCTATAGAATGTAACTTTTTTCATAAGTTACATCATTGTAACACATATCTTTTATAGAAAGTAACAAAATCCCTATAGGATACAAATTTTTGCTTATAAGTTACATCCTTTGCAATTTTCCTTCCTTATTACATGTTTAATTCTATAGGATGCAACTTTTCCCCCGTAAGCTACATCCTTTTGGATAATAAGCAACACAAGGCTGTATTTTTTATTTTTTTCAAACCAGCACATAATGGGCAGTCATGTTAGACTGTGCAGCAGGATGTGTAAATGCATTATGTATTCACTATTCCAACTACCTCTCTCTTTATGAACAGTATCGCTACAGTGTATAGACAATTCATTTACCCAATCCACTGCACATAGTCTTATACCTACATGCACAAGCAAATGTTGTGTGTTTTTTTTTTTTACTTTTTGTATGACCAGATTATGACCACCAATAGGGAGCAACAGGAAGTAACTTTTTTATCACAATCAAGTAAGCCTTTTAAGTACATGAAACAAGAAGTATCACTACAGTACATGCAAACTACTACAGCACTGTTATGCAAGGTTTTTTGTGTCTGTTTTTTTTTTTTTTGTGACAAAAAGTAAATTTACACACCTAAATCTTAAATAGGAAGTAATTTTATAACAAGAAGTAGTATTTTGCACCAACAAGAATCTTACTTTTTTTTCTACATGAATCTGACCTTTTTCTTTTATTTTTTTTCTCTTAGGTTGGTGGGTGTTTGACACTGAGAGGACTAGGAGCAGAGTAACTTTTTTCCTGCAAGTATATAATCGTGTCCTTGTGAGCAGTTTCAACCTGGATGTTTGCTACTTCTTGTTACATGTATGGATACAACCTGGATGTGTTGGGCATAGTTTTGTACTGGATATTTGCTCTCAGTTTGCATAGATGCATCATGGTCAAGGGAGATGCCTTTTTATGCCTTTCTTTTTTGCTGGGAAGATGTGGACGCTTCCTCTATAGCCCTGTTTGGTTACACTTTTCTCCATCTCGATTATACTGTGAGTAGGATTACCTAGCAATCCGTGGTGTGGAGAATCTGCTCCTTAGAGAATCAGAACGTCCGGTAATCTCGGATTTTTAGCTGCTTTCTCTTCCTCTTCCTCTTCCTCTTCCCCTTTTCCCCGGCGGTCAATCCACCGCACAGTAGTTCGCCTCCGCCGCCCCTTCTCTTCCCCTCTCCTCGCGCATCACCCTCCCCACCTCCTCTCCACGCTCGGCCTGGATCTGGAGAAGGCGGCCGTCGGCGGAAGGAGGGGAGTGCAACCGGCGCGGGAGAGGACGGGCATGCCTCCTCTCTCTGCTCGGGGAGGCCTCCCTCATCGGCCAGCGCGTGAAGGCGGAGCGGCGGCAACGAGGAGCTCGGGCAGCGCATCCTCGTCCTCCCCCACGGTGACGACGACGAGCTCGGGCGAAGCCTTCTCCCCCACGGTGATGACGATGAGCTCCGGCGGTGCCTCCTCCCCCATGGCATCGACGAGGAGCTCAGGCGGGACGAGGAGCTTGGGCGGTGCCTCCTCTCCCATGGCGACGACGAGAAACTCGGGCGGGACGATGAGCTCGGGCGGTGCCTCCTCCCCCATGGTGACGACGAGGAGCTCGGGCCGGTGGAGGCGCGGGCTTGGCAGAGGCACCGGTGGGTGGCGGCATCAGCGGACGGAGGGGAACGGGTGAGGGGAGGGAGAATCGCGTCGATTTTTTCCAAGGGTGAGTGGCCAACCGCGTACGGGAGAATCGAGGTCTGTGTGTAAATGTCACTCGCTAGAGAATCGGCGCTCGGGAGAATCGCGCGAGAATCGGCGCGTTTGGGTGGAGAATCGGCGTTGGGTGACTCAGAATCTGGTTTTAATCGTATCCAAACAGGGCTATAAAGTCTACTTGAGCAGCAGCTTTTGAAACTTGAACAGATCTACAGATCTGTGCAGCCTGTTGTGTTTTTCCTTCTTGAGAATGTGTATTTTTTTTGCTGGGGAGGCGTGAGCACCTGACAGGCAGTGGCGTGCTCGAAAGACACCAGTTTTGTCTTTAGACGGCGCGGGAAAATCGTGCGCAGGGACAGGGCAGGTTGAGCGCTCAGCGTGAAAATAGCGCGGGGCTCGGGCGGTGCGTGGGCCAAAAAAAAAAAAAAAAGAAAGCGTATGAAGGAAGCGAGGGTGGATAGGGGTCTCGCTGTATTAAATCCTATTTTCTATCACTATTTCAACTATCTTCCTTTCTATCTACGGTGCAGTATTTACGTCAAACGTGTCAAAAGTGTTTTAAAAAATCTATTTGAGGCACCCCATTGTAGATAGCCTAGCCGCATGTGACAACCGAGTAACTAAATAACACAGATAGCCTGTAGGCCTTACAAAATAGGATTCGAACAATCCGATTGGTGGGTACATCATTGGGTAGGCAATGTCCGTTCTACGATCGCTCGCCTAGAGGCGATCGGGCGAGCGATCCCGGTCTCCCGCGCGTGAGGGGGGAAAGGGCCCCACGCCCTCACGTGAGATTGCGATGGCGGGGCTGGTTCCACGTCCCTGTTCTCTCCGTATGGTAAATTTTCTTTTATTTTTTTGATAACTTTATAAAACATAATCTATCGGTATAACTTTATGCAACCATAATTTATCACGACAACTTTATGTAAGTATAATTTTATCACGAATATTTTTATACAACCATCTTATCACGATAATCTTATGCAAGCATAATTTTATCACGAATATTTTATGCAACCATAACTTATCACGATAACTTCATGTAAACATAACTTTATCACTAATATTTTATGCAACCATAACTTTTTTTTTGTTTTTTCTTTTTTTCGATAATTTTATGGAACATAAACTTATCAGGATAACTTTTACGCAACAATAATTTTTTTTTCGATAACTTTATGGAATATAACCTATCCGTATAAGTGTATAATTTTACGCAACCATAATTTATCACGACAACTTTATATAAGCATAACTTTATCACGAATATTTTTATGCTACCATAACTTATCACGATAATTTTATCTAAACATAATTTTATCACAAATATTTTATGCAACCATAACTTATCATGATAACTTCATGTAATCATAACTTTAACACGAATGTTTTATGCAACTATAACTTTTTTGTTTTTTTTCTTTTTTTCCGATAACTTTATGGATCATAAACTTATCAGGATAACTCTTACACAACAATAATTTTATCACGGTAGCTTTATGTAAGCATAACTTTATCTCGAATATTTTATCGTAATAAGTATGTTTTTATAAAGTTATCCTAATAAGTTATGTTTTTTATAAAATATTATGATAAATTATACGTACTTAAAATTATCGTGATAAATTATGGTTGCGCAAATTAATTATAATAAATTATATTACTATAAAATTATTCTGATAAAAATAAAAAACGCAAATATGAAATTGTTTTGGTTAGTAGACATTTTGATAAAAACTGCATAGGGAAAAAAATCAAAAAGCGTTTCCGCTTCCCATACAACCGCTCACGGGTCACTACCTGAACAAAAAACGCAGTAAGAAAGGAGCACTAGGGCCCGCGACAACGACCTGTGGGGGATGGGCAGCATGCACACAACTGGGTGCGCCGGGCGGGACGAGGATGCACGTGGGGGTGTAGGGATCAGCGTCGCTCGCTGGTTTCTTTCTCGGCGAGCGTTCGGGAATGAGACTCGTCTCATTGGGTATGCTATAATTTCTATCTAATCTATACCTAATATTAAATCAAATAAAATTTTTTGGTCCCTAGTTTCTCGGTCTGTCGTAATAGGTGGACCCGACTGGTCAGCCCTCCACGTCATGTATCTGATAATCTGAATCGCAGCTACAATACGGACGCTCCAGTCGCATGCGGACTCCGTTTTCGATGTGCTGTATATCGATGGAAAGCTAAAATTATAAACCTAATTTAAGCCACTTTAAAATTCGGTCTCAGTCAACGAAAATCTTTGAAACAATATGATGTGGAATTTATTCGCGAGCCCACGCGCAAACGGACGCCCAGATCGCATACGGATTCCGTTTTTTACGTTATATACATCGATGGAAAGTTAAAATAACAATCTTTACGACGCAATTGACATCACTCTAAAATTCTCTTGCAATTAACAGAAATCATCAAGACAATGTGGCCTACAATTTATTCGGAAACCCGATTCAGACAGCAGGAGCAGCCTACGTGAAAACGGATACCCATGTCGTATATAGACTCTATTTTCGATGTTCTATATATTGTCCGAAAACAAAAAAATAAAATTTTTTACCAAATTAACACCACCTAAATTTTAGTTACATGCAAAAAAATTTAAATTTTTTTTTAAAAGAATAGGATATGGAATTTATTTGCAAGGCTATTCTTATATAGATCTAGAGGTATTTAAGGATTTATTTTGATCCCGTTGCAACGCACGGCATTTTACTAGTAATATTAAAGCAAATAAAGTTTCACGATCCGTCGTGATAGGTGGATCCGTCTGGTCAGTCCCTTTCCATTCTGTATCCGATAATCCGAATCACAGATACAATGCGAACCGGATTTGAACGGCAGAAGGAGCCTACGCGAAAACGAACGCCCAAGTCGTATACGGATTCGATAGAAAACTAAAACAATAACTTTTCTAACCAAACTAAAACCACTCTAAAATTCGGTCTCAGTTAATGAAAATATTTGAAACAATATAACGTGGAATTTATTCGCGAGACCGGAGTTCAGGAACAGCCCACGCAAAAACGGATGCCCATATCGCATACAGACTCTGTTTTTTATATTCTATATATCAATGGAAAGCTAAAATAACAATCTTTCTAACCCAATTGACATCATTGTAAAATTCTCTCGCAATTAACAGAAATCATTAAAACAATATGGCCTACAATTTATTCGAAAACCCGATTCAGACGGCAGGAACAGCCTACGTGTAAACGGATACCCATGTCGTATATGAACTCCATTTTCGATGTTCTATATATTGCCAAAAAATAAAAAAAATAATATTTTTTACCAAACTGACACCACCTAAATTTTGGTTACATGCAAGAGAAATTTGAAAACAATAGGATATGAAATTTATGTGACAGGCTATTTTTCCATTGCAACGTACGGGTATTTTGCTAGTTAAGTAAAAAATATTTATCTTTAAACTCGCTCTTATACAGGGCATACATAGATAACATCACACGTCGGTTTGTGCGCTCCCTGTGGGCCTGTGGTATATCTTACACAATAGAGGGGATGTCCATTGGCGTGCTATGGCCTGCTCCCGGAACGAACCCGGACAAGCGAACACGGTCTTAGTAGACAACATGGCGATTTATGTCGAAGTTCTAACAATACCTTCACTAAGTATAATTTGATATGAAAGAATTTGAAATCTTGTTAGAACAATTCGAGTTGCAAGAAACACCAAAGTGGGACCAACGTGAAACTTTATGTTACCAGGTGTAGCATCTAATGTACAGAAATCTCATTTTTATAGTCATGATCCAAATAGCATTTAAGTTCAAGTTAGACACAGTTGAGAGTAATGGCAATTTTGCATGGGCTTGCATGATTACGAAGTTCGCACAGCCATACACCCTGAAATAATAAAACTCAAATAAGATTTGGCACTCTCTACACACAGTTTGTTGTACTATTATGGCTCCCAAACATTGCATAGCCTACCTTGTTAACATGATAAGAAATGGCAATTAAATCATGCCGGTAGTTTGGATCATTGCGTGATAAAAATTAATGCATCACACTGAAACCCAAAACTCGATGTATCTTACTGCTAGTAAAAAGGAAGAATATCTCAATCTTAGAACTACTGTACCAGAAACAGAAGAATAATTCCAATGAACAGGAGTATTTCTTGTGTTGATAATGCATGGCATCAGCTCAAATTTCTCACCCATATGTGGCCATATTGGCCTCTGGGCCAGTTGGAACATTGTTGCTTGATATGATAAAGTGAAGAACACTTGGATTGCCTCTACAGCCTCTGACGTGCCAGTTGTACTCTAGGAAAATATGATAAATAAGTGGTTGTAATGACACCTCTACTCCTGCAGTTGAAACCTTTTGTTTTGACAGCTATTGTAAAAAGAACTATATGTATTGTTTGAAAAACCTACATCATTAAACTGTGCCTGATTTATGCTTCCCGCCATTTTTTGAATAAAACCACGCAGCTGCCACGGGCAGCTTAAACGCTGCTACAAATGCCTGCTGCTTGTCTTAGCTGATCAGCTGCAGCTGCAGCCGCAGCCAAATCAATGCCATCCGATCAGGGCCATACACTACGTCAAAGAGTCACCACAATCAATGACGTCTAAATTAAAACACGTCATTGTTTACATATTTGTGACATTGCTTGTTTAAACGCGTCACAGATGAGTTTGCCCAGGCCACGGTGCTAGTGCTACTATGTTAGAGACGTGTACTGTTAAAACGCGTCACAGACACTACTACAAAAGTCCGCTACGGGAACACCACCCAAATAGCATTGGGAACGGCTCCAATTTAGAGCCGTTCCTGCTGTGCCTAGGGTGGGTCCCACATGGTCCACCGCTCCTGCTGCAACAATAGCAGGAGCGGTGCACCTTACCAACCTCTGCAGAGATCATTCAGCAGAAGCGGGCCACCTTACCACCCGCTCCTGCTGTGCTCCCTACAGCAGGAGCGGTGGACCTTACCACCCGCTCCTGCTAAAGCAACAGCAGGAGCGATTGGTAAGGTCTACCGTTCCTGCTCTTTCCCCACCCATATATAGCTTTCTTCTTCCTCGGGCTACAGTATGCCTGCGGAGGAGCTCCATTATTGAGAGCTAATGGCGGCCAAAAATTGAAAAATAGGAGTGAGAGCTTTTTTTCTTCTATTTCTTGGAAGTTAGAAGCTCCATAAGGTAAGCCCTCCTCAATCTGTGCATCTAATTTGAGTATCTTCAAATCATTAGGTGCTAAAATAGCTAGGATTTAATGTCATTCTCTCTCCTCTCACTATCAATGAGCATTTAATACTTTAGAGACCAAGTAATCTATGTGGTAATGCACTATTTTAGGGTTTTCTCAACTTGGGATTAGCAATTGGGGTTACTCTGGGTGCTGTATTGGTCTTTATTAGTGGATCTCTTCTCTTTTAGATCTAGATCTAGATGTAGTGTGAAACCCTAGGTAAAGGATGATATATTATTTAATTTTATAATGTAAATGTTCATATATTCATGACAATACCTCATTAATTTCCGTCATAAATATATTTTAGGTCGTAGAATATTCAATATTTATGATAATATACCACATCAATTTCTGTCATAAATAATAATGTACAATATACCATCAATCAGATCCTCATTATTTATACTCTGTACATTCTTGTTGTCTTGTTCTTATATTTTAGATGGTAAGTGTTTGGATGTACAACAGGCTAAGGATGGAGAGTCCTCACCGTGATGAAGTGGATAAATTTATTGAAGCTGCGAAGAAGGATGCAATAACAAAGCAGGTTAAAGGCATATGTTATCCTTGCAAAAACTGTAAAAACATGAAGGTTTGGATAGATCCAACCGACATTAGATCGCATTTGATTATTGCCGGATTTTTGAAAAACTACTCTGTTTGGATCCATCACGGCGAGCAAGAAGGACCTTCAGATGCAGATGTTGATGATAACAATGACACATTCTTCGATGCAGATCATGATATGTTGAATAGTGATGGCGATGATGACCAAGACAACGGTGATGGAACATATCGCTCCGTACCTTCAGAGAGTATCGAAGACTTGGGACTTGACGGTGATTCAGATGCAGATGACCTTGAAGAAATGCTGAAACACTTCAAGGCCGATATCCTATATGCAAGTCCAAAAGGGGCAGAGAATTTGAAAGCAGCAAAGGATGCCGCAAGAAAGAATGTGCATGAGAAGTCAAAGGGTTGTCCTCCTCATTGGACTTTGCTATGTTTTGTACTCGAGCTGTTGATTCTAAAGGCGAAGTATGGGTGATCTGACTCTAGCTTCAACGATCTGTTGAAACTCTTATCTTGGTTGCTTCCGAAACTTAACTTCGTGCCTGCCAACACATATCAAGCGAAGAAGGTTGTTAGCCCATTGATAATAGAAGTTGAAAGAATACATGTATATCCGAACCATTGCATCTTATATCGAGGCAAATATGAGAATTTAGATAAATGCCCAACTTGTGGCGCTGGCCATTACAAGCAGAATGACATATTCCAAGGTGATGATGAAGCTTCCACCAATGGCAGGAAGAGAAAGAAGAATGTTGCACCCGATCCTTCTGAAGAAGATACATGCCTAGGCATCGACGAGAAGAAGAGAAGAATCCCCGCCCTAGTCATGTGGTATCTCAATCCAATCGATCGCTTAAGACGGATATTTGCAAACCCTGCCTTTGCAAAGTTGATGCATTGGTGGTTTTGTGAGCGAACAAAGGATGATGAAAGCTTTCACATCCAGCTGACGCCACTCAGTGGCAAACGTTCGATAAATTGTATCCAGAGTTTGCGAAGGATCCAAGAAATGTGAGGTTTGCATTTAGTACTGATGGAATGAATCCTTTTGGAGAAAGGAATAGCACACACAGCACATGGCCGGTGATATTGACCATATACAATCTACCTTCATGGTTTTGTCAGAAAAGGAAGTACACAATGTTATGCGGTCTGATACAAGGGCCTAAACAACCAGGCATTGATATAGATGTCTTCCTTGAGCCCTTGATGGAAGATATGGCGAAGCTTTGGAACGATGGGGTCAAAATGACTGATTCATTAACAAGGAAGGATTTTACACTCAGAGGAATGATACTCACTACGATCAACGATTACCCTGCTAACTTCTCATTGTCCGGACAGATCAAAGGGAAGAAAGGATGTCTATCCTGCTTGGATGCAACGACGTCTGAGTATCTTGATGGATCCAAAAAGGTTGTGTACACGAAGTACCG
The DNA here is from genome assembly GCA_022530915.1 of Paspalum notatum. Taxonomy (NCBI): domain Eukaryota; kingdom Viridiplantae; phylum Streptophyta; class Magnoliopsida; order Poales; family Poaceae; genus Paspalum; species Paspalum notatum. The sequence goes on from CM039686.1 coordinate 21,673,481, forward strand.
CCGCTTCCTAGTGGAAGGACATCGATACCGCAGAAGACAATTCAACAACCACTTTGATGGCAAGGATGAGAAAGGTTCAGTACCAAAAAAAGACATGATAGCAAACATGTTTTCGATATAGTCAAAAGATCAACATTGTCTACGGGAAGAAGATCAAGAGAACTAAACCCCCTATTGAAGGTGTGCCTTTCAAAAAACAGTCCATCTTCTTTAAGTACTTGCCATATTGGAAGGACTTGGAGGTTCCACACGCCATCGATTGTATGCACCTAAAGAAGAATGTGTTTGATAGCACTATTTATATATTGATGGATGTGAAAGGGAAGACAAAGGACGGCCTGAAATCACGTCGCGATCTGGTAAATATGAAGATCAGAAGTGAGCTCCACCCTATGGAACAAGGCAATGGAAAATTTATGCTCCCTGCCGTGAGATTCAACCTGACATCAGCTGAGAAAAGGGAATTGTTCCTATGTCTACGAGGTCTAAAAGTGCCCACTAGGTTATCATCTAACATCAAGAGTCTAGTCTCCATGAAAGGTTTGTCCATAAGTGGATACAATGCTCATGACTGCCATATGATGATGACGGTGTTCTTTGCCGTTGCTATCTGGGCTATCAATCCAGTATTCGTGCGGATGGTGGTTACTCGAATGGTCTATTTCTTCAACAAGATCTCACAAAAGGAGATTCGTAAAGATGAAATGGATTCGCTGCAAGAATTCTGCACGGAGACTATGGCTCAGCTCGAGATATGCTTCCCTCCTTCATTTTTTGATATAACGCCGCACCTCATTATACACATGGTTGACCAGATCCGTGCACTTGGTCCAATTTACTTACATGAGATGTGGGCATATAAGCGTTTCATGTCGACCCTAAACCGTTACGTTCTCAACCGTGCATACCCTAAGGGATCTATGATCGAGGCTTATTGCACTGAGGAGGTCGTAGAGTGCTGTAAGGATTACTTGGTTGATAAGAAAGGTATCGATTTGCCTGTTCCTCGTCATACTGGAAGGTTATCAGGGAAAGGCACGAGGGGGAGGAAAACATTCATTGATAATGCATGTTTAAATATTGTATTATAAGTATGGACTGATATTTCATCCAAAGCGTCAGGATAACATCGTCTACAGAGCCTACTTCCCGGTATACACTACAGTGCCTAATTCCAAACATAAGTTCAAATATTATATTATAAGTCTAAAACTAATTAAACTGTTGTGAAAAAAATAGTGCCACAAGTAACCAAGGGGTAGCGGATATTGTGGATAGTATGTATTTGAGATCCTTAAGGTCAATGGGAGGTACAGAACAAATCTTGAAGTTGTAAGTGCTTAAAAACACATCTCTCATTATCTCCTTTCATTGTATGTATTGCATGTGTGCATATAATGAAGAACACCTTGGCACAAACACTCGTATCATCTTTTTTTTGTTCAGGCCCCCTATCCCTTTGAAAGATCGGCCTCTCAACGAGTTAGATCTCATGAACAGCGTTGCCGACCTGTGCCGTTTCACGATGCACGAGGTTTTCAATCGACGAGGGGAATTCTTCGATCATGATGATTTTTTAGCGAAAGATGAAAAATATCTTCCATTGATCAAGTGGGAGTATCACCATGTGTAATTAAGTTGTTGTATATGATGTAAGTGTATACTACCTATGCTGTTTCTTTTGTAACTTGGTAGAACGCACGGCAAGATTTACAAACTTGAATGCGTATGTAAATGTGCCTCGATAATTAATGTATATATGTGGTTTTGTATATAGCGAGAAAAAATTAATATTCGAGAAATATAGCGGGAAAGAACAGGGGGCTTTTTTTTTCAAATATGGCGGGAAAGAAACAATATAGGCGGGAAAGAAACAGGAGCTTTCAAAAAATATGCAGGAGCTAGTATCATCAGTAGGAGCGGCTGAAATAAGAGCCGCTCCTGCAGTGGTCACAGCAGGAGCGGTTCAGGCCCGCTTCTACTACCCGTTCCTACTGCATGTGCCACTACAGGAACCCACGAGCGGAAACACTTGCCAAAACCGTTCCTATAGGGGTGTCTAGAGCAGTTTCTGTTGCAACTTATTATAGTAGTGAGATTTAGTTGCGAGCATACATCTGTGATGGCTGAATATAAACCACATCACTAATACGAGTCTATCAGTGACGTGGCTAGTCTATTCGCGCGGGGTTGCTGCCCTGCTACGTGTGGCTTCTCTGTCTGCGTGTCTGCGCCCCGACCCAGCGTCCGCCTGCTGCCGGTGCCCTGTTCCCGCAACCCGCGCTCCGCCTTGCTGACGCGCGCGCCAGGCGCCGGTGCGCCGTTCCTTGAGGCTGCGCTCGGCCACCCCGCGCGCAGCCAGTGGCCACCTGCCCATACTTGATCTGCTGGTTCATGCACAGCGGCGCACCCTCCCCCCCTCCCGGCCGGTCTGTCACTCGTCGTGGACAATGTACGGCAGCGCGGCTTGCCTTTCACTCGTCGTGGACGGCACAGGCTGGCCACCACGCAGCTCCCTCGCTCAACCATCTAGCTCCCCAATCTCATCCCATCCGCGTTGGTGAGCTCTTGGAATGCTTGAGTTTAATTTTCTATACTATGTGTGCTTTTATTTCTTTGTCAAAGTTGATCCACAAAATGCAACTATCAAGGAAGTAAATTAAAATGTTGATCCATAATATACAGTTATCAAGGAAGTAAATTTGAAGAAGTGATGATTTGTAATCAGATTTTGACCTCTCTTTTTTCTTTGAATCAGCTGGAGTGTTTTGGTCCATAGTTAGAATAGTGTATTCAGTCTTTGTTCTTGTACAGAAAAGCCAAGCCTACATCTCGAACTACCTAGGGGCATGAATTCACGCTTTTGGGCTGTTGAGAGTTGAGTGGGATCTTAATAGTTGACCGAATTTAAGTGTTCAATTTTTTCACATTTATAAAATATCACTTAAGTGGCGCATTGATATGTTTATCTTGATTGTTTTCTAGAGCTGTTCACCCATCACACGTGTTTAGAAATTTTTTTATATATGCTTGGTTCATACCTTAGGAGCATCATGTATAATTTTTTATCTTTCGTTTTGTTTTTTTTTTTGTGTTGTAGATGGAGGACTGGAGCTGGATGTATATTGAGAACCGCACCTGTGAAGAGTTTCTCAATGGTGTCAAGCTTTTCATGTGTGCAGCAAAGGCAAATATGTTGAGTCAGCACAAGTCTGATATGTTTTGTCCATGCCGGGATTGTGCAAATGACAGGAAGTACCCAAATTCCCTGATGTTCATGCTCATTTGATCCTGCGTGGATTTGTCAAAAACTACACATTTGGAACATGCATGGTGAGGAAGGGATTCAGGATGAAGAGGTAGACAACGAGCCATATCAATGTGAGATAGTAGTTGACAATGAAGATATGGACAATGAGCGATATCAAGGTGAGCCAGATCTCAATGACGATGACGTATAGATATTGGTGCTCAATTTGCCCAAGTGATTGAGCAATTGGAGGAGATGATCCATGATGCCAAGGGGAACGAGGGCTATACTCAAAAGGAGTTTGCTAAGTTTGAAGAGATGGTAAAAGATATGAGGGACCCCCCCTCCATATCCCAATTGTAAGAAGTACACAAAGTTGTTTGCGACTCCCAAGCTTATGCAGCTGAAGGCAACCCATCACTTTACTGACCGAGGCTTCAATGCATTGTTGGATCTGATAAGGGACATCCTTCCTGAGAGAAATGAGATCCCCAAGTCCACGTATGAGGCTAAGAAGATAATTTGTCCTATGGGATTGGAGGTGGAGAAGATACATGCATGTAAGGAGGATTGTATCTTGTTCCGTGGTGATCACAAGGATTTGACAGAGTGCCTAGAATGTGGAACCTCTCGATTGATGCAAAAAACAAGAATGGAGCTCCTCAGAAGGTGAAGTGGTACTTTAGTATAATACCCCGCTTGATACGTTTGTTTGCAACATACAGAGATGCTCAGTTGGTGCGTTGGCACAAGGAGGGCCGCAAGTAAAATGATTATTACCTAAGGCACCCAGCTGATTCTACTCAATGGCGAAACTTTGATAGAAAGTATGGAAAGTTTGTTGAAGATGCAAGGAATATTCGATTTGCTCTAAGTACTAATGGCATGAACCCGTTTGGTGACATGTGTATCTCACATAGTGTCTGGCCACTTTTGCTTTCGATCTACAACCTTTCATCATGGCTTTTAAACATGAGGAAATACATCATGATGCCTGATATTGAATGAACCATGATCTGAGTGCATGTGTGAACTTGAAGAATGATGCATTACCTTTTGTGTACGTGACTATCCATATAATGTCATGTCTCATTAGAATGATGCTTGTGAGCTGAATGATGCCTATCATATGAATGCACATGATATTTGATATGAATATTATGCCTGTGTGAGATGAATGCACACATGAAGGACCTCCGTGGTCATTCGTCGCAAAAGTTAAGTGCGAAAGTCTTTCCTAAAAGATTAGTAGGAAAATTTTGCAATTAAAGGTAAACATTCTAGGTTCTTGTCATCTAATGTAAAATGACTCAAAGTTATTTTTGAATGTTTTTTTAGAATGAGTTTGTCTCAACTATTATGACAAAAGTACATTCATCGATGCATTATGGATGCACCATATGTCATAATTTTTGGATCTCAAATACGTATCACGGTTCACTTTTTCTGCAACTTTGATTATTCATTTTATTTAAAATATTTATATAAACATATATATGCCAAATTAAACTATAATAAAATAAATTATAATTTGTGATTTTTAAATAAGACGCATCATCAATAGCAAGTGCCCGTAATCTTGATGATTCTAATCGGAACTCGAGAGCCCCAAGCGAAATCACGTCAACATGCCAAAGCGCCTTTGATGAAAGGCAATCCCAAGAATAGGTGTGATAGGGCTAGACCAAACGCTTGAAACTCAGATAGTTTGTAGCAGGGCTCGGTGAGATTTTAAACAAACAGAGCGTGCTTGTAAGCTAAAAGGGCAGGTACACTAATAACTTTATGAAACCTGAATGTAAAATTTACTGGATAGTGGTCACTTGTCTAAAGCGTATTTGTGACATATATACAATGCTTAATAATTCAAAATTATAATTGTTTTTCATGCCAATATTATATGTATATTTTATCCTGGCTTACGAGTTTAATACGTCAGCTTGCGAGTCTAACGAGTTTTTTTCCCATTTGATTAACGAGCTAGTGTAGACTAACAAGCTAAAACGAGTCAATCTTCTTTAAGATCCAGCCTACCCTTAGGCATGACGATGGATTACATGATATTTCATTTGTTCCTATTTATACATCATTTGGTTTTTTTTACATCAATTTTGATAATTGATCAACTTGTTTTATTTAAAAATTATAAAAATTCAAATCATAATTGAAGTATATTATATGCTAAATTAAATTATAGTGAAATAAATTGATAATTATGAAAATTTTTATATAAAAAATAAACCAAAGTTTGCGTTAAAATGGTCGAACGATAAATTAGGACGGGAGTATGCGAGCTGAGCTAGCTGGTCAGGTTTCTTATGGTGAAACATGCCTACCGGTTTTATGTCCTCGACTTGGCACGGATGTTTCGCATGATTTAACGGCTTTGTTCTTTTGGTGATACGAGACATCCCATCGACAGCGAGACGTCTATGGTGATTCATAGGGATAAAATGTGCGTGTATGCAGTCATAGAGATGAGTGTACGCGCGTGTAAACACCTGCCTTATAATGTGTTTATAAATAAAGACGGGAGTACCTTAGTACTCTTTTTTCAACAACTCAATGAATGGCCTTGGCGTCTGGGCCGAGTGCCGATGTGCGGTCGGAGCAGCCTGGGCCGAGTTGTTCCGGTTGGCAGATCGGATCTGCCCCCTGTTGACGGAGAGGTGGCCGGGGTTGCCGCGCGAGGGGCCGCAGGGGTCGGGAGGCTGCCGACCAGATGTACGCTACCGTGCTTCTCGACGACGGAGATGAACGCGCCGAAAGAGAAGATCTCCCCCGGCTGCGACTTGACGGAAGCGTGGAAGAAAACTCCCATCTCGATCTGGAGATCCTGCACACCAGCCCCTACCTGGCGCGCCAGCTGTCGGAGTTTAGTCCCGGCAGCCCACCACAGGGTAGGACTTGCGATGGTTTTGAGATCGGAAGGGGTGGCAAGCAGATCGATAATGGTGTACAGAACGCTGGGACATGGGTTTAGACAGGTTCAGGCCGCTGCTGAGCGTAGTACCCTACGTCCTGTATGGAGGTCGGTGGATTGTATTGCTGAGAATACAAGGGTTTCAGAGAGCTTCCTTGTAATCCCTAGCCCCCCTTGTATAGGCCGAGGGGCTAGGGTTACAATAGATCCTCCGGAAGTTTACTTGCCGAGAGGTTTTCGGGGCCGTAACCCGATATTACAGGAAAAATAATCTAACAGATCCCTATCTGTGGCCGTCCAAGTGGTTTGCTTGAGCTCCAAGCCATCCGCTACCTTGAACCCGAAGCCAAACCACGCGGCCCACCTGTCGGAGTGACGTAAGCCGTCGTTATGAGGGACCCAATGATACATGACTCCCACGGGACCAAAACAACTCGTGGTTCGTTTGTAGCGGGGCTACAGATTTTAAACAAACAGAGCATGCTTTTCATTAATGAATTAGTTCAGACTAGCTTGCAAGCTAAAAGGGTAAGTACACTAATAACTTTATGAAACCATAATGTAAAAATTATTGGATAGTGGTCACTTCATATGGTTGTCTAAAGCGTATTTCTGATGTATATACAATGTTTAATAATTTTAAATTATAATTGTTTTTATGCCAATATTATATGTCTATTAACAAAGTATTCGTATATGATATTTTTATTCCTGGCTTACGAGTTTAATAAACTAGATGAAATCCCCGCACGTTGCTGCGGAAATATAGGCTATACTCCATGCGTGTGCCACATGAAAGCATTGCATGCATAAAACCACAAAAGATTGATAGAAATTATTAGCAGATGACTTAGTGGATGATGACATGCCATGCCACTAAGTGGACTTCTCTAATGATGTGGCTTCGCGTATGTCTAGAAAAATCATGTAGTGGAGTGTACCTATTTAGATATACTATATCTGTCCCAAAAAACAAGTTGTTCTGGGTTTGTTCTAGGTCAAACTTTGTAAAGTTTGATCAAATTTATAAAGAAATATATCGTCATTTACAGAACTAAATTGATACCTAATGAAAATATATGTGAGAAGGAATCTAACAATACTCATTTGGTACTATAAACATTTATATTTTTTCATATAAATTTGATCAAACTTTAGAAAATTTGACTTAGGACATACATAGAATGACTTGTTTTTGAGGATTGTTTTTGAGGACAGAGAGAGTAGAAGATTAGCTTGCAACTCTAACAAGTTTTTTTCTCATTTGATTAACGATGTAGACTAATCTATCTATCTACCCTATAAAAAGCCCAGTTAAAAAATAACGATTTTTACCCACTCGTTTCGTACCCATCCTATTTTTACACCGTCAGATCTAATCATCGGTCCCGCATCATACTTAATCTCATGGCCATAATTTGTTGGTTACGGTCACGTAACGTTCGACCGGTAGAACCAGACGTTTCTGCCATGTCCGGCCAGCCATCCATAGAATTTGGTTTATTCTTTTTTCACAAGTTAATGTACCCACGATCAAAATCTATACCCACGATCAAAACCCACCCCCACCCCTTCCCAGGAAACCGGGTTGCTTACTGAGTCCAGACAATATGGAGCGTAACTTTTTATTACGCGTTTCTGCCGATGTAGCGCAGTTTTTTTACACCTTAACCTTTTCTACCCGCCGACCGAATCAACAATCCCGATCTCAGTTAGAGCAACAGGCTGAACAAGCGGATCACGGAGCAGCAAATCAACGGTGACCAGAGAAGCTTCACACATTGGGTAAGTGGCCCAACCATAAATACGTACAGAAAAAGCCCAATACAACCATAAAAAAATACAAAAAAATACATCACAAGCACAATAATGCCACATCGATCGGACAACTTTAAAAACATATACTCATAATCGATCCATATGTCCTTCGAATCACTAGCATGAGCATGACAAATCGATCAAAATCATGGGATAAAGAATCTCGATGGGAGAAAGAATAGGAAGAACAAAAGAATAAGGCAAAAAATAAAATCCGATGGAAGCCGCCTTGCTTGCAGAGGAAGAAGAACGGCGGTGTGGATATAGGAGACAGCAGTTTCGAGGAAGAGGTGGCCGTCGCCGTAGACGAGCACCAGTGGAGGCAACGAGCGACGGCAGAAGGGGCGAGCTGATGGGGCCTGGGCAGGTGAACAGGCGGAGCCGCGGAGGAGAGCAGGGCGTACTTCCTCCGGGGCTTCAGGCGGTGGCGGATGTGATGCTCCAGCATCTCGAATGCATTATCATATCTTAATCATGCACTAAGCATCATCAAGCATCATGTGATTACATATAATCAAGTTAAGATTTACACGGGAGGAGATGGAATACTTGAAATCTGAATTTTATGCATGTGTTCTGCTATGTTTTTGTTCCTAAATCCAAATCTATTAGGATCTGGAGGAAACTCATATTGACAAAGATGTAGATATACCAGATATAGACAACTTTGTCATTTGGGTCTTAGTCATTTACTGAAATTTACATGGTGGTCCAAGCCATTCTCCATCAGCCAAGAAAACCAGTCCATTTCTGACCAGTTTAGTAATCCCCAATTTTCTCCAAATTACAGTCACTTTCATGAAGATCTCCCATTGAATAAGTTGTAGGTATTGAAATTCTAAGCAAGTTAACCAAAAGGCACTTTGGGTGAAAAGGTTTGGAAATATGGTTTTTAGGGCTGATTTCAAAACTTGAATTTAAACCATATTTACACTTGGATTTTGGGGTTGTTCACTTTGACAAAGTTGTAGATATCTCTGAGTAGAACATTTCTTTCAATTGGACTTTTTCTAATTTCAGCCTAGAAATGAGCCAAAACAGCGAAATACTGAGGCCTAGAAAACACATTTTCCTTTTCCCAGTTTCTCAGTGACTGACAGGTGGGCCCTCGGATCCGCGCGACGCGCACGGCGCGAACCGACGCGCGCCGCGTGGCTCGCCGGCGTACAGGGAGTACGGCGAGCCCCGCGGTGGCCGTCCGGGCGCGTCACAAGGAGGGGGTCCGCGCCCAAACCCTAGCCCATTTCCTCGCACTCCCGTCCCGTTTCCGCCCCGCGCGCGCCGCTCAAACCCGAGCCGCCATTGACGCCGACAAGCTCGGGGCCGAGCTCGCGCCGCCGCCTCCCGGCCTCCCCGAGACGAACCGACCCCACCACTGCACTCCCTGCTCCACGCCGCCCCTCTCCCGATAGACCTCGTCGTCGATCTCACCTCCACCGCGGAGACCGACGCCGCCACGACGTCCTCGCCGCGAACGCCGTCGCTCCGGTTCATCCCCGGTTCACCGCCGTTCCGCCTCGACCTCGCCTCCGCCGTCGACGAGACCTATCCCAGGTGGTCGCCCTTGCTCCCGCGTCTCTCCCGCGCCTCGTGTCGCGGCCCCGACGGGCCAAAACTCGCCGGCGCGCGCGCCGCGCCGCGCCGCCGCGCGCGGCGGGAGGAAGAAGACGGGGGGCGGATCTTTTTAGATCTAGCCCCCGGGTTTTTCGCATTTTACATCCCGGTCCTCCCGCATGCGCACTGAGTCTTGTAGATCTTACGCGATAGCGCCTGGAAACTACAGTTAATTACGTAGAGGTCCTTATATCTAGGTTTTTCTTTTTCTATTTACCATTTTCTCGGTTTGAACTTTGAAAAATCATATCAATTCAAAGAAAAATTTAAAATGGACAAACTCAGTACCTATGAACTCCTCTTGAGTAGATCTACATGTTAGGTATGATGTGGTCATGTGAAAAGACATTTTTACCCTCGGTTTTGTTGCATGCATGTTAAAGCAAAATAAATACCAAAAATGATGTAAATGAACTTCAACATGTGCGAAACTTGGAAAGTAGTATATTAGTGATGCTTAGGCCCTGTGTGAATTTTCTTGGCTCTAGCACTGTTCATTTAATTGATGTTTTTCCTTTTCCATGATAAATATATGTATTTATTGTAGTATGAGACGGGGGCTATATAAAAGATGCTCAAAATGACTCCCTAGTATTTTTCATGGACTTTGCACATCATGGGTAGTCCACTGTTAAAAAATGAGCCCTTGCATGTTAGTTCTTGATGGTGATCTGAAAATGACAAAAAGAGCTAGTTGAGAAAGGAAAATAGGAAAAAGTGTATTTACATTCCTAGGAAAATTGTAAGAAAAATATGGTGGCTTGTACATAGTGTCTAAAGTCCGGAAAGTATATATGTGCATGTCTTATATACTGTTTTGTCATGCATGTCCATTTCCTCGATAATTAAAAATAAAAAATAGATACCCTGCCAAATGGAAAGTTTTTCGCTTGTAAATTTTTGTGTAAGTAGTTTATAGCCTATCATCACCACTAGTCAAATTCCATGGTCAGATTCCCTTTCTGTAATTAATGAAAAATCCGAGAAGGAAAAGGGCTGTTAACTTGTTAGGATTTTAATAAATTCATTTTTACTCCTTTTGAGCTGAAATTTTGTCGGTAGCTCCCTGTACATGATATGTGCATGCTGTAAAAATTTTAAGTAAATTGGAGCAGTAGAGCTATTTAAACTCAGAGGCTTGAGTAAATGAAAAGAAAAAACAACCAATTATAAATGGAAGAAATGGTAGATGGAGTCAAAAATGCCACATCATACAAATGCATGGTCATGACATGGATACATGGTTTACGTGATGGATCCTAGGTTAAGTTTAGGTGAAGGGCTGTATGATTTTCTAGGAGAGTTTGAATGTCCTTTCCCCTCGGGAGATAGACCTTTAAACACAAAGGCTTATTTACCTTGCCCCTATATTCACCGTGTGTCATATGTTTAGTGCGCTCTATCCTGCATTGCATTCATCGCACTCATTTTGCATATGATAGCATACATATAGATCATGGGATCGAGGAGCAGACGCAGGAACAGCCGCTGATCGAGGAGCCAGAAGACCAGGAGTCGGAGCCGCAGCCAGAAGAGTGTCCGCAGGCCGCACCTGACTTCGCATCCGAGGAAGCTAACCCTAGCGAGGAAGGTAGGCAGGACCATATTCTCCTAGCTAATAATATTTTATGATTACGCATATGCATTAGGTGTTGACTGGAACCTTATTGCATTAGACTCTTTGGCCGCCCTGGCCCTAGCACCTACACTAGGTACGTAGGACGAGTTGCCTAGAAATGCTAGGCTCGACTAGATACGAGTGAGATGTCACTCGTCACGTAGGTGTTTTGAAAAGAAAGTGGACACTATCTACACTGAGATGCCTTATTATGTTGAGAATAAGTTGGAGACCGGGCGGAGATTAAGTTTACATTTCGCGGTGTGCGTTGTTGCGGTGTAATGGCTCCGCCCGAGTCGCATAAGGCCCGTTCGCTGTTCGCCTGCTCATTGGCATAACATTGCTAGAGTGCTTATCCGGTTAATGGGGCCGGTGAAACCTTACTTGTGCCATCCGAAGAACAAAAATACGTTTCTACCCACTGGTTGAGAGAAAGGTGGCCCGGGGGAGCTCGGTACTCTTGACGGGGAGACCGAGATGTCGGCAGGCTCGTCATGAGGGCACAACCCGGGAGTCAGGTGGGAGTGAATCGAACTTGGGATGGGACAGATGGAGGAGGGGGACTATATGTGGGAAAGCCGTCGTGTGAGTTAGCATATGGGCCCTTGGCATTTTTAGTTATTCCCGAGAATTAGAAATCGATTCGAATCGCTGATGCTCACCAGGTGTGAGAATGCCAAATATCACTGACGGGCAACGTAGTAATAACTCTAATATGATGTATTATGATCCATGTTTTCGAATACTACATGCTTGACTATGATTCGCTTTCTATTTATGCAAGTTTTTATGAATTTCTCAACTGCAAATGGCTTAGATATCATGAAAGGGTAGCAGCTGTCAAATCCTGCTACCTTATATTCATAACTTGTCTAAAAGAAATGGCTAAGGACTCACATGACTAGTAAGCAAGCTTTGCGTCAGCCGTAAACCACATCCATTAAGTCCTACTGAGTAATTAGTACTTAGGGTTTGCCCCCGCTTTTGAGTTACAGGTATGGAGTTCCTCTTCTGTGCCTGTGTTGGCGGAGGGACTTGTTATCATCAGGAGTAAGACGCGTGTTGAGCTGGCAAATGAAGTGACATCAGTGGGCATGATGTTACTTTACTTCTGCAAGTCTTTTGGTTATCATGAACTATGATGGTTAAAGATTTCCGCTGCGAGACTCTATTTGAACGCTATTTACGTATGAGACTATGTTGAACTCTATTTTATTTCAAACTGGTTTGTAACCTAACTTACTATGTAACATCTGTTCAACTGTTTGTGATGATGTAACTGTTGTGGCTCCATCGAGGGTCGAATGTGTGTGATGTCAGTTCCTCTGGGGTTTTTGGTACGAATCGAGGGCCGAAGGCTTCTCGACGGACGACCGGGTTTAGTACGGCCTAAGTACACTGAGAGCTAATGGTGGCAGGTGTACTTAGCCCGGATTAAATTGGCGGTTCCGCCACAGCTGGTATCAGAGCTGATCATACACAGACAACAGTTATATCATCAAGTTTTGGTTTACAAAACTATTTTTGAAAGCCCTTTCAAGTAATTTATAAATGAGAGTAAACAATATGCCCGTATTAAGGATGTTAGTGTATATCAGGTGACAATCGCTAACATTTTGACTTAGATAGAACACATATGCATATTCGGCACTTTGAGAAGCAACTTTTTGGCCATAGCCATCCCCAGTACTGGAGGAATGCTATCGGGTTTTGCAGATTGTTGTGAACTCTGCATTCATGCTGGTAGGCTAGAAATTATAAGGGGGGTGGTCACCTTTGGTGTGTTTGTGACCATTCTCCTGTTGTGACGCAGCAAGATTCAATTTGCTTGCGTGGGTGCCAGCCCGGTCTAGCAGAGGACCGTACAGATGCGTTGTCCACGCGGCGCAAAATGGCGTGGATGCCACACTATGTAGTAATGTATGAGCATGCATTTTTCTGCAGGTACACTAACTCCACGCGAAATTAAGAACGATTAGAAAACGACTAGTTGCAATAGAGAGTGCCGTGCATATTGTCACCGAATAACCGGTAGTGTATACTAAACTAGGATATGTGATGTGAGACGGTACCAACGGATCATGCATCATGTTCATCGCTTGGATTATATATGGGTACTTCTAATAAGCATACAAAAGAAATCACGAACTTAAGTCCCTTATCTTTTTTCCTTTTCAATAATGCATAAAATATTGTATGAACTCACTCAAAATTTTTAATGCAAAGGCCTTTCTTTGGTGTCCAACAGATGGTTAGGACCAAGCAGACCGCGCGTAAGGCCGTGGGGGGTAGGGGGCACCCGCTCCCGCCTGTGACCCACAGTCCACCTCTGGTAGAGGACGGGCTACTCCACACTCGCTGCCGGGAGGACTGCCCCCTCTCCCGGATCTTGTGCAAAGCCCTGAGGCAGATGGGACGCCGCCCCCATCCCTTCTACTCCGTGCAGACCATGCACGGGCAGGGGAGCTGCTGGGCCCGGGTGGTCATCCCGCACCCGAACTCCGCGAACCCACACACCATCGTGGTCTATGGGGCGAACGAGGAGGAAGCCTATCTGAAGGCAGTTATGACAACTATCACTTTTCTGAGCTCCGAGGAGGATGCGGGCCACTCAGACCTGCGTTATCTCCCCACGCAGGAGATGGACGACGAGTGGGTCCGCCGCCACGACATGCTCAAGGCCCGCAACGACACACGACCCTATGCAGCATGTATGGAGTTTGCCAGTGAGATGCACAGGATGTATGACCGCGCTGAGGGCAGGAGCCGTTTCAACTTTCATAGGCACGCGGAGGCGCGTGCTCGAGTGGAGAAGCTGGAGGGTCAGGTGGCTCAGCTACAGCAGCGCCTCGTGGTGTACGAGCCGCCTCCAGCAGAGCAGGACCCTCAGGACAGGGAGTCCTCTGAGCCGATGGAGATGGAGGAGGAGGGAGAGGGCTCCGTCCCCACAGGCCGCTCTGCGACTTAGAGAGGAGTAGTGATGATGAAGGAGGATGAGGCGCTTTTGTGTATCGTTTAGTACGTTGATAGCGATATTTTGTATTACGCCGCTCCGTGCCTTTAAGTATGGCTGTACTAAAAACCTTGATGAGATGTGAGAGCTCATTTGTGTACGCCATTTATGTAATGATGGACACCTTGTTATGTGCCATTTGATGGTTGGTCGCTATTTGTGTACGCCATTTATGTAATGATGGACACCTTGTTATGTGCCATTTGATGGTTGGTCGCTGAAACCGCCATCCCACGATGTAATGATAAGACCTTAAGTAGTATTCGAACTTTTAAATCTCACTCGAAGTCTATCGTACGTTCTTGAGTAGCTGGAGTAGGTTGAATGGATGAAATTGACTTTGTATCTCGTTTTGGGATGCAGCGCTGGGAGGATAGGTGCACTAGTGTAGCTCTTCCCCAAATGCCTCGAGAGGAGGATTAACTTTTATTGCAGATTATGTGATATCATATTGCATGATTACATGTTTTTACAATGTTGTCCGAGATGCTATGATTTTATCAGCACGTCACATTGCAATAAGGTATTGTGGGATTAAAACCCGGTTGACCTCCCTCTTGCAGATGGTGAACACTTGCAATAGGCAACACTCGGGGCCGGAGCCACATGCGAATGGCGCTCCACCCCCACCGGAGTTAGCCACCCTGGTCGTGCAGCAGGCCGAGCTGATCCGCCTGCTCGCCGAGGAACGCCAGGGCCGTGGCCAGCTGCAGCCGCGGGAGCCCAGGAACCGAGGCATCTCATACAGGGACTTCGAGGAACTGCGGCCCCCCATCTTCACGAAGTGTCCTGAACCTCTGGATGCGGACGATTGGCTCCGCACAATTAAGTCCAAGTTCACACTCCTTCCGGAGCTGACCGAGCAACAGAAGGCGCGGTTTGCCGGGTAGTTGCTGCAAGGACCAGCAGGCGCGTGGCATGCCACGTTCCTCGAAATGCAGCGGGCTGGGCATGAGTTCACCTGGGAGGAGTTTACCCAGGCTTTCCGGGCTCACTATATCCCGGACAGCTTGATGGAGCAGAAGAAGCGGGAATTTCGGGAGCTTAAGCAAGGCAAGAAGACTGTGATGCAATATGTGCAGTCTTTCATTCGCCTTTCACAGTATGCACCAGAAGACGTGGCAGATGACCCCCGCCGAGCAGCTAGGCTCTTGAACGGCCTTGACCCCACTCTCCAGACTCACTTGGGGCGCCGTTACCAGAGTTTCACTGATCTGGTGGACACCGCACTTGACATGGAGAATCGTCTTCGGATCGCAAATGAGGACCAGAGGCGCAAGCGCCAGGCTAACACGTCTGCTGCTGGATCCTCCCAGAAACAGAAAGCAGTATACAGACCCCCACAGCAGCACTACCAGCAGCCACGCTTCGTGGTCCGGCCAAATCAGCCGGGCTAGGTTCACAGGGCACCACAGCAGCAGCAGCGCCTTACCTCTGGCACACAAGGTCAACTCCTGCACCCCGTGTCCCCGCTATTCCAGGACCCGGAAATCCCTGTTTCAACTGTGGCAAGACAGGGCATTTCAGCAGAGACTGTAGAGTACCCCGCAGAATCCAAGGCCTAAACCCTGTGGGCGGCAGTCAGCAAAGCAAGCAGAAGGGGCCTGAACAGAAGACTGGCCGTGTGCACTATATCCACATGGAGCAGATCCCCGCAGGAGTGCCGGTACTCGCTGGTACGTTCATGATCAACGGTCATCCGACTGTCGTGTTATTCGATTCGGGGGCCACTCATACATTCATTAGCAAAACATATGCACAGAGGCATGGCTTAAAAATGTACAAGTTAAGAGACAATTACCACATCACTGCCCCAAGGTCTCCCATATATACCAGTCTGGGGGTTAGATTTTTAAAATTTGAGATTGGTACGGAAAGTTTCATCATCAACCCCGTGGTGCTGCCACACCAAGGGATTGATGTTATATTGGGGATGAACTGGATGACAGAGAACAACGCCGTCCTGGATGTTGGCAGCAGGACAGTATAGTTAAGGTCTAGGGTCAGTGGCAAGGTCTTACGGGTGCATATGCCAGACATGAAGCACATGGTGCCCACAGTTAATGCAACTGAGCTAGATGAAATTAAAAAGATCCCAGTAGTGTGTGACTTCCCGGATGTATTTCCGGAGGAGCTTCCGGGTCTACCGCCGGATAGGGATGTAGAATTCCGCATAGATCTCGTACCTGGTACTGCCCCTGTCTCCAAGAGACCATATAGAATGGTACCTGATGAACTAAAGGAGTTAAAGATACAACTGCAAGAACAGCTAGATAAAGGGTTCATTCGGCCTAGTTCATCACCTTGGGGTTGTCCGGCCCTCTTTGTAGAGAAGAAAGACCAAGGGGTAAAAGGCTATGTGTGGACTACCGACCATTAAATGCCGTGACCATCAAAAATAAATACCCAATACCACACATTGACATTCTGTTCGATCAGCTAGCTGGGGCTAGGGTCTTCTCAAAAATAGACCTAAGATCGGGATATTACCAACTAAAAATCAAAGAGTCAGATATACCCAAGACAGCGTTCTCGACTAGATATGGGTTGTATGAGTACCTAGTCATGTCTTTTGGGTTAACCAATGCACGGCATTCTTCATGTACATGATGAACTCAGTGTTTATGAAAGAGCTAGACAAATTTGTGGTAGTATTCATTGACGATATACTCATCTACTCCAAGAGTGAAAAAGAACATGAGGAGCACTTGCGGATTGTACTCACTCGGCTTAGAGAACACAAACTCTATGCCAAGTTCAGCAAGTGTGCGTTTTTGTTAAAAGAAGTGGGTTTTCTGGGTCATATTCTGTCTGAGAAGGGGGTAGCCGTTGACCCCAGCAAAGTAGAAGATGTCCTGAACTGGAAACAACATGAAACCGTGACCGTGACCGAGATTCGGAGTTTTCTTGGTTTAGCGGGCTACTACCGCCGCTTTATCAAGGACTTCTCCAAAACTGCTAAGCCAATGACCTCGTTAACAAAGAAGAATGCAAAATTCATATGGAGTCCGAAGTGTGAGGAGGGTTTTCAGGAACTAAAGAAGCTGTTAACGTCAGCACCCGTCCTAGCCCAACCAGACGTCACAAAACCCTTCGATGTGTATTGTGACGCCTCTGGCCAGGGGCTTGGCTGTGTCCTAATGCAAGAGGGGAGAGTAATCGCTTACGCTTCTCGCCAACTAAGGAAACATGAAGCGAACTACCCAACCCATGATTTTGAGCTAGCCGCAGTCGTACACGCCCTGAAGATATGGAGGCACTATCTACTGGGCAACACTTGTCATATCTACATTGACCACAAGAGCCTCAAATACATCTTCACACAGCCCGAATTAAACATGAGGCAAAGACGGTGGTTAGAGTTGATAAAAGACTATGACCTGGAGATTCATTATCATCCCGGAAAGGCGAATGTGATAGCTGACGCACTAAGCCGTCGGGCTCATTGCAATGTGATTGAAGCTCGGCCCACGGCAAGAGTGATATGTTGGGAGATGGATGAAATAGAAATGCCAACCGAACAGCTAGTCGAACTCTATAGCCTCATCATTGAATCGACAATAAAAGACCTAGTCATTGCAGCACAAAAACAAGACCCGGGTATGGCCCACATTCGTGAGGGTATTGATGAAGAGAAAAAGGCTTGCTTCACACTAGATGACCAAGGGGTCCTGTGGTTTAAAAATCGTCTAGTAGTACCAAAAGATATGGAGTTGCGGAAGAAAATACTCGACGAAGCCCACACCTCTGTGCTTACCATGCTCCTAGGCAGTAATAAAATGTACCAAGACCTGAAACAAAAGTTTTGGTGGACTCGCATGAAGCGGGAAATTGCCAAGTACGTGTCGGAATGTGACGTGTGTAAGAGGGTGAAAGCTGATCACTTAAAGCCGGGCGGTATGCTTCAACCCCTGAACGTCCCGGCTTGGAAGTGGGAAGATATACATATGGATTTCGTGGTGGGTTTACCTCGCACTCAGAAGGGTTATGATTCTATATGGGTGATCGTTGATCGATTGACCAAGGCCGCATACTTCATACCAGTTAAAACTTGCTACACCGCAGCCACGTATGCCGGGCTGTACATTTCCCGAATAGTATCCCTACACAGTATTCCCGTGACCATCACTTCAGATCGAGGGTCAGTTTTTGTGTCCCGCTTTTGAGAACATCTGCAAACTGCCCTCGGAACGAAACTGATTCGCAGTTCGGCATACCACCCTCAAACCAGTGGCTAAGTCGAAAGAGTAAATCAGATCGTAGAAGACATGCTGAGGGCATGTGCCTTAACTTATTCCACAAAGTGGGATGAGTGTTTGCCCTTGGCAGAGTTTGCTTA
The DNA here is from genome assembly GCA_022530915.1 of Paspalum notatum. NCBI lineage: Eukaryota > Viridiplantae > Streptophyta > Magnoliopsida > Poales > Poaceae > Paspalum > Paspalum notatum. The sequence continues at coordinate 21,692,056 of CM039686.1, forward strand.
CAACAACAGCTACCAGAAATATGGCTCCTTTTGAGGCCCTATACGGCAGAAGATGTAGAACACCCCTCAACTGGTCCGAACCTGGGGAACCTGTCACCTTTGGCCCTGATTTGGTAACTCAAGCCGAAGAACAAGTAAAATTTATACAAAGTAACCTGAAGAGTGCACAGTCCAGGCAAAAGAGTTACTCGGATTGGAGAAGGAGACCGCTAGTTTTTGAGAAGGGCGATCACGTATACCTTCGAGTGTCACCGATGAAGGGGGTACATCGCTTTGGGGTGAAGGGAAAGCTAGCACCACGGTATGTGGGCCCGTTCAAGATCACCGAGCAATGTGGACCGGTGGCCTACCGGTTGGAGTTGCCACCACATCTTGCGGCGGTGCACGACGTGTTTCACGTGTCAACTTAAAAAGTGCTTACGAGTGCCGGAAGAAGAAGTTGACACGTCTCAAGTCCAGATTGAGCCTGACCTTACCTATGAAGCACGACCCATCAAAATCCTAGACCAAAAGCAAAGGTCAACACGGCGTAATACTGTCAACTTTTATAAAGTGCAATGGAGTGATCACTCCGAAGAAGAAGCAATGTGGAAAACTGAAGAATATCTACAAACTAAACACCCGGGCTTTCTCCCATCCACTCCGAACCAGTATGTTTTAGCTAACACTCCTTACGTACTCGTTTACTTTAACTATTCCACCCACATCACATCAAAATCTCGGGACGAGATTTCTTTAAGGGGGGTGGGTTGTGATGCTCCAGCATCTCGAATGCATTATCATATCTTAATCATGCACTAAGCATCATCAAGCATCATGTGATTGCATATAATCAAGTTAAGATTTATAGAAGGAGATGGAATACTTGAAATCTGAATTTTATGCATGTGTTCTGCTATGTTCTTGTTCCTAAATCCAAATCTATTAGGATCTGGAGGAAACTCATATTGACAAAGATGTAGATATACCAGAGATAGACAACTTTGTCATTTGGGTCTTAGTCATTTACTGAAATTTACATGGTGGTCCAAGCCATTCTCCATCAGCCAAGAAAACCAGTCCATTTCTGACCAGTTTAGTAATCCTCAATTTTCTCTAAATTACAGTCACTTTCATGAAGATCTCCCATTGAATAAGTTGTAGGTATTGAAATTCTAAGCAAGTTACCCAAAAGGCACTTTGGGTGAAAAGGCTTGGAAATAGGGTTTTTCATTTTTCCAAACAATAAAGGTACCCTGTCCTTACCTAGGGCTGATTTCAAAACTTGAATTTAAACCATATTTACACTTGGATTTTGGGGTTATTCACTTTGACAAAGTTGTAGATATCTCTGAGTAGAACATTTCTTCCAATTGGACTTTTTCCAATTTCAGCCTAGAAATGAGCCAAAACAGCGAAATACTGAGGCCTAGAAAACACATTTTCCTTTTCCCAGTTTCTGAGTGACTCACAGGTGGGCCCTCGGATCCGCGCGACGCGCACGGCGCGAACCGACGCGCGCCGCGTGGCTCGCCGGCGTACAGGGAGTACGGCGAGCCCCGCGGCGGCCGTCCGGGCGCGTCAAAAGGAGGGGGGCCCGCGCCCAAACCCTAGCCCATTTCCTCGCACTCCCGTCGCGTTTCCGCTCCGCGCGCGCCGCTCAAACCCGAGCCGCCATTGACGCCGGCAAGCTCGGGGCCGAGCTCGCGCCGCCGCCTCCCGGCCTCCCTGAGCCGAACCGACCCCACCACTGCACTCCCTGCTCCACGCCGCCCCGCCCCTCTCCCGATAGACCTCGTCGTCGATCTCACCTCCACCGCGGAGACCGACGCCGCCACGACGTCCTCGCCGCGAACGCCGTCGCTCCGGTTCATCCCCGGTTCACCGCCGTTCCGCCTCGACTTCGCCTCCGTCGTCGACGAGACCTATCCTAGGTGGTCGCCCTCGCTCCCGCGTCTCTCCCGCGCCTCGTGTCGCGGCCCCGACGGGCCGGAACTCGCCGGCGGCGCGCCGCGCCGCCGCGCGCTGCGGGAGGAACAAGACGGGGGCGGATCTTTTTAGATCTAGCCCCTGGGTTTTTCGCATTTTACATCCCGTTCCTCCCGCACGCGCACTGAGTCTTGTAGATCTTACGCGCTAGCCTCTGGAAACTACGGTTAATTACGCAGAGGTCCTTAGATCTAGGTTTTTCTTTTTCTATTTACCTTTTTCTCGGTTTAAACTTTGAAAAATCATATCAATTTAAAGAAAAATCCAAAATGGACAAACTCAGTACCTATGAACTCCTCTTGAGTAGATCTACAGGTTAGGTATGATGTGGTCATGTGAAAAGACATTTTTACCCTCAGTTTTGTTGCATGCATGTTAAAGCAAAATAAATACCAAAAATGATGTAAATGAACTTCAACATGTGTGAAACTTGGACAGTAGTATATTAGTGATGCTTAGGGCCTGTGTGAATTTTCTTGGCTCTAGCACTGTTCATTTAATTGATGTTTTTCCTTTTCCATGATAAATATATGTATTTATTGTAATATGAGATGGGGGCTATATAAAAGATACTCAAAATGACTCCCTAGTATTTTCCATAGACTTTGCACATCATGGGTAGTCCACTATTAAAAAATGAGCCCTTGCATGTTAGTTCTTGATGGTGATCTGAAAATGACAAAAAGGGCTAGTTGAGAAAGGAAAATAGGAAAAAGCGTATTTACATTACTAGGAAAATTGTAAGAAAAATATGATGGCTTGTACATGGTGTCTAAAGTTCGAAAAGTATATATGTGCATGTCTTATATACTGTTTTGTCATGCATGTCTATTTCCTCGATAATTAAAAATGAAAAATAGATACCCTGCCAAATGGAAAGTTTTTCACTTGTAAATTTTTGTGTAAGTAGTTTATAGTCTATCATCACCACTGGTCAAATTCCATGGTCAGATTCCCTTTCTGTAATTAATGAAAAATCTAAGAAGGAAAAGGGCTGTTAACTTGTTAGGATTTTAATAAATTCATTTTTACTCCTTTTGGGTCGAAATTTTGTCGGTAGCTCCCTGTACATGATATGTGCATGCTGTAAAAATTTGAAGTCAATTGGAGCAGTAGAGCTATTTAAACTCAGAGGCTTGACTAAATGAAAAGAAAAAACAACCAATTATAAATGGAAGAAATGGTAGATGGGGTCAAAAATGCCACATCATACAAATGCATGGTCATAACATGGATACATGGTTTACGTGATGGATCCTAGGTTAAGTTTAGGTGAAGGCCTGTATGATTTTCTAGGAGAGTTTGAATGTCCTTTCCCCTCGGGAGATAGACCTTTAAATAGAAAGGCTTATTTACCTTGCCCCTATATTCAGCGTGAGTCATATGTTTACTGCGCTCTATCCTGCATTGCATTCATCGCACTCATTTTGCATATGATGGCATACATATAGATCACGGGATCGAGGAGCAGACGCAGGAACAGCCGCTGATCGAGGAGCCAGAAGACCAGGAGCCGGACCCGCAGCCAGAAGAGTACCCGCAGGCCGCACCTGACTTCGCATCCGAGGAAGCTAATCCTAGCGAGGAAGGTAGGCAGGACCATATTCTCCTAGCTAATAATGTTTTATGATTACGCATATGCATTAGGTGTTGACTGGAACCTTATTGCATTAGACTCTTTGGCCGTCCTGGCCATAGCACCTACACTAGGTACGTAGGACGAGTTGCATAGAAATGCTAGGCTCGACTAGATACGAGTGAGATGTCACTCGTCACGTAGGTGTTTTGAAAAGAAAGAGGACACTATCTACACTGAGATGCCTTATTATGTTGAGAATAAGTTGGAGACCGGGCGGAGATTAAGTTTACTTTTCGCGGTGTGCGTTTAGTGCGGTGTAATGGCTCCGCCCGAGTCGCATAAGGCACGTTCGCTGTTCGCCTGCTGATTGGCATAACATTGCTAGAGTGCTTATCCGGTTAATGGGGCCGGTGAAACCTTACTTGTGCCATCCGGAGAACAGAAACACGTTCCTACCCACTGGTTGAGAGGAAGGTGGCCCGGGGGAGCTCGGTACTCATGACGGGGAGACCGAGATGTCGGCAGGCTCGTCATGAGGGCACAACCCGGGAGTCAGGTGAGAGTGAATCGAACTTGGGATGGGACAGGTGGAGGAGGGGGACTATATGTGGGAAAGCCGTCGTGTGAGTAAACATATGGGCCCCTGGCATTTTTAGTTATTTCCGGGAATTAGAAATCGATTCGAATCACTGATGCTCACCAGGTGTGAGAATGCCAAATATCACTGACGGGCAACGTAGTAATAACTCTAATATGATGTATTATGATCCATGTTTTCGAATGCTACATGCTTGACTATGATTCGCTTTCTATTCATACAAGTTTTTATGAATTTCTCAACTGTAAATGGCTTAGATATCATGAAAAGGTAGCATCTGTCAAATCCTGCTACCTTATATTCATAACTTGTCTAAAAGAAATGGCTAAGGACTCACATGACTAGTAAGCAAGCTTTGCGTCAGCCGTAAACCACATCTATTAAGTCCTACTGAGTAATTAGTACTCTGGGTTTGCCCTCGCTTTTGAGTTACAGGTATGGAGTTTCTCTTCTGTGCCTGTGTTGGCGGAGGGACTTGTTATCATCAGGAGTAAGAAGCGTGTTGAGCTGGCAAATGAAGTGACATCAGTGGGCATGATGTTACTTTACTTCTGCAAGTCTTTTGGTTATCATGAACTATGATGGTTAAAGATTTCCGCTGCGAGACTCTATTTGAACGCTATTTACGTATGAGACTATGTTGAACTCTATTTTATTTCGAACTGGTTTGTAACCTAACTTCCTATGTAACATCTGTTCAACTGCCTGTGATGATATAACTGTTGTGGCTCCATCGAGGGTCGAATGTGTGTGATGTCATTTTCTCTGGGGTTTTTGGTACGAATCGAGGGCCGAAGGCTTCTCGACGGACGACCGGGTTTAGAACGGCCTAAGTACACTGAGAGCTAATGGTGGCAGGTGTACTTAGCCCGGATTAAATTGGCGGTTCCGCCACAGCGGAGAAAGGGAGGACCGGAGGAGCCGAGGAGGGGTGGAGTTCGCCGCGAACGGAGAGAGAGAGATTTGGTGTTCGTATGGGCCGATGGGCCTTGGGGGGCGCTTTATTTTTTGGCAGCTGCGAGAGGATTTTTTTACCATTTCTTTCGGAACGGCCAGACGGAGACCTGAAGTGGATAAGCACTCATGGGCGTTGGCCGGATAATGTGGACATATTTTATTAATGAAAATCTAATCACTAGAAGTTTCAACTAATTACAAAGAGCGGTCCAAGAAGAAGGGACATTTAAAAATAATTTCACACTATTGATTTAGAAAATGGTTTTTATATATTTGTGAGAACTGTCAAAGGAGTAGGCACATTTAAAAATAATTTCACACCTACTGATTTAGGAAAAGGTTTTTATATACTTGTGATAAGAAATGTTATCGTTAAAAAAGACTGTAGCTGGTACAGAGCATGATATATACGACTAACATGAGTATGGATGATCATAGTACGAAGGTAAGAATCTTGATGACTAAACAATATCGGCTTGCGACTGGATGAACGGACTAGGCTGCAATTAGGCTATCAGGCGCGCGAGAACTTCTAGGGCTGTGTTGGACCGGGCTGTTTCATAAAATGAAATTTAGGTTTTAATTTTGTAAAGTCTCTGTTTGCACAAGTAATCTAAGAATTAATTAAATGACATGAAGTTAAGTTAATGTAATGCTTATTTCCATCAACTACACACCCTTAAATATATTAGGGCAACGTTTGTGTTGCTTAAAAGCTAACGATATTCTCACAACGTATATTTAACATCAAGATAAAAGTTTTTCTAAATACGTGCAGGACAGAGTTTTGTAAGAGTTTCTCCGTAATGTTTTCGACCCTGTTTGTTTCCGCTATCCACATACGCTTGATTGGGGGCTTGTGGCGATAGGAACAATCACCAGTCTAGACGCAATTTGTGATTTCTCTGAAACGCGTCGCGCCTGTATCATAAGGTGTTCGGCGGGATTATTCTTGATGGTCGGTTTTTCCGGGGAAACGTCAGTTACTACACATGGTTGGTCCAAAAATTATATAAAAAATACAGTACAATGAATTTAATATAATTTAATTTAAAAATTAGATAAACAAAAATAAACACCAAATTTAATATAATTTATTTTATTTATAAAATATTTTTAATTATCACGTACGGGACGCACGTGCATTTTTACTAGTGAGCTAAAACGAGTCAATCTGGTTTAACGATGTATCTACCCTCTAGCCGTGACGGTGGATTACATGATATTCCATTTGTTTCAATTTATAGATCATTTGATTTTTTTACATCTTTTGATAAACTCGTTTTATTCATAAATTTATAAAAATTCAAATCTTGATTTAAGTATATTATATGCTAAATTAAATCATAGTGAAATAAATTGATAATTTTTAATTTTTTATATAAGGAAAATAAATTAAAATTGGTGTTAAAATGGTCAAACGACATAGGACGGGAGTATCATATTACTCTTTTTTTCAACAACCCAATGAATGGCCTTGGCGTCTTAGGCCCTGTTTGGTACAACTTATTTGCTGCTTATGGCCAAAATAAGCCGGAACCAACAGCCAAACGAAACGTTTTTTTTCAGCTTCTCCTGGCCGCGTTTTTTTCCACAGCATCCATTTGTACTAAAAAGCAGAACCGGGATCAAACCAAATTATTTTGATCACGCTTTTCGCTTATTTATACAGCTGTGAAAAAAAACACGATCATAAAAAACTGTACCAAACATGGCCTATTTGATTTCCTTCCCATCGACCCCTCCCCACGTCAAAAGAAGTTTGCCGTACCGAACCACCTACTCCAGGAAACACGCATCTCCCCCTCACACTCGGACTTTCCTTGCAGAGCCGACTCATCTCAATTACGAGTAGAAAAAACTTCACCGGCTGCCGCTTCCTGCCCACAGAAATCCCCCATTCAAAAAGCAGGCAGGCAGGCTTCGCTCTGCCCGAAATCTTGTTCCCATCAATCGATGGTGGCATCGACCACCTGAGCAGCTCCCCGCAAACCCCCAACCGCTGGGGCTACACCGCACCGGGCTTGCAGCTCTTCGCCATCTGGGAGGAGGGAGGCGGTGGAGATGGTGGGGGGAGGAGGAGGCGGCGGCGGCGGGGCGCTGCGGCGGGTTGGAAAGTACGAGGTCGGGCGGACCATCGGGGAGGGCACCTTCGCCAAGGTCAAGTTCGCGCAGAACACCGAGACCGGGGAGAGCGTCGCCATGAAGGTGCTCGACCGCTCCTCCATCCTCAAGCATAAGATGGCCGAACAGGTGACCCACCCGAGCTCCCCTTCTCATTATCCTGTTAGGTTCGGTCTGTTTGCCCAATTCCTCGCTTTACTCAGTTGTTTGGGGAGGGGGATGATCGAGGATTGTTCCCTAAATAATGTTGTTGGGACGGCTCGCGGATGCATTCCTTTGCTCCGCGGTTCCCGGTTTCGTACTCGGTTGGTTCATGTTGTGAGTTTTGGTGTTTTAAGAATCGTCTTTGTTTTTCCCGTACCGAAGGATATAGCTCAATGGATCGAGTTATATTAATTTGATCCTTCCTTTGTCAATGCCATTTTTGGGGACGAATTTCTCCTCTCTCAAAGGGTGTGATACTGTGATGTGTGCTTCGCAAACTTTTGTGCTGTGCCATGCTCTCTCTCCTTCGCAAACATGGATCGTTTTTTTTTATAAGCAGTATTAGATGTAATAGCTTTCTGATGTACAGCTGCACAAGCTATCTGAATGATAGATGTCCTACTATCACTAAATTGCATACACATGTTTTCTTTGTGCAGATTAAGAGGGAGATATCCATAATGAAGCTTGTCAGGCATCCCAATGTCGTTAGGCTACACGAGGCACACTTACCTTTCTCTTCCTTATAACCATTGTTTGACTTCTTTCTTATCACTTATCTCTTTTTAAAGTACCCATGTTGTCCATTTCGTTATGTATAGGTTTTGGCAAGCCGGAAGAAGATATTTATAATTCTGGAGTTCATCACTGGTGGCGAGCTATTTGATAAAATTGTAAGACTGATGTTGTTAATGATACCTGTCTTTTTCACCCTTGACTTTTGGATATGACCTATGAAAAATAAACATTAGTTCCATGTGTTTGTTGTTTAGATTATATGCTTATCTTATTCCTTCTTGGATCTTCAGTTGACACCTGAGCTTTTTCTGTAAGAGGAGAAATGCCTTGGACACGGAAGAGACAGCAAGATGACATACATCCCCTAGAGCCTTTATAGTTCAATTTGCATATGAAAAAATGAACATATCTTTGTTTCATTTTGTCCATCCATTCTGGATGACATATATGGCATTGATTCTAAATCCACTTGATTGTGTTACCCCTTCATATATATTTAGTAACCCAAGTAGTTGAATCTGAAGGCGCACTTTCTCTATTGTTAATATCTTAGATTCAATTCGAACAATATACATATTTACATTAAACAGGAACCTAATGATATAAGTGACACATTGCATTTTCAGATTCGTCATGGGAGACTCAATGAAGCAGATGCACGCAAATACTTTCAGCAGCTAATCGATGGTGTTGATTTTTGCCACAACAAAGGAGTCTACCATCGAGATTTGAAGGTGAACATTGAAAGGAAAATTATTTTAAGTATGCATTTTATGATTTATGTTATTTTTAATCTGATTTTTCATGCATGCAGCCTGAAAATCTCCTCCTTGATTCCCAAGGCAATCTTAAAATTTCAGACTTTGGGCTGAGTGCATGGCCTGCTCAGGTGCATATCTTTCTGAAGCTTGATCACACCTTTTTTTTGTTCCCTTCTTAAGTTGCGCAGTCTCTCAACTGCAGGGATCTTCCCTTCTACGTACGACCTGTGGAACCCCTAACTATGTTGCCCCAGAGGTACTACACATCATCATACAATTTGAGTGCTTTGAAAAATACTAAACCTGCCACTTAAACAAAGTGGTGGGTTAAAGATATAACTTCTCCACCTAAGATGTTATCAGTGCTTGTACATGGATGCTAAATGCTATAGGGTGAAGAACCTTTATTATGTCTTTGTTGTGTCAATTTGAGGAAAAGGAACCTAGCTATGTCACTTGAATAGTTAAACATTTGACAAGCATGCAGGCTGACAAAATGCGATTTTGCTGTACTACAAATCATGGTTATTTTATTTGGAATTTTGGGTCATTATATCACCCACAGGTAGGAATAGGGGTGGTAGTGGGTCATGATCCAAATGTTTCTTCACGATCCAATTGAGCCCTTGATGATTTTTAGTTCAAAAATGAATAGGGATGTGATCACTAGGCAAAATTTGAGGGCCCTTTACCAATTACCACCCCTAGGTAGGAAGTTTAAGTGACGCCTCACTGAAATAATAAAAATCCATGCCTGTTTCTATATACAGAACTAACCAAATAAGGTGAAGCAAATTGTTTTCTATTCCTCTGATTTTTGTGTAGAGAACGTGTATGTTTACTCAATTACACTCAATAGTAATACAAACATCTTTTGGCACCATGCTAGACTCGTTCAAAACTTCAAATACTAACGACTATCTATTCTTTTCATGGATAAGTTCAGCATCCTTACATGACAAATATTGTGTTTACTATTCCAACATGTTCATTTCATCTGCTGGATCAGGTTCTCAGCCATAAGGGATATAATGGAGCACTTGCTGATACATGGTCATGTGGAGTTATTTTATATGTACTGTTAGCAGGCTATCTTCCATTCGATGAAGTGGACTTGACTACCCTTTACGGAAAGGTTTGTCTCTTAACTACAAGCCAGCAACTCTTTTGAGATGAAATGCATTGGATTAGGGACTAAACAAGTATATATGTTATTTTTGTTAATGCTGCACGGAATCTTCATATGTCAAATCGCATGATGTTTTCTTTTAGTTTTCTCACATAGTATGCAATGATCTGCATAGATTTTCACAATGAATTTAAGTGGGCTGGGTGCGGGTGGCATTTGTTATTGAAAATCTCATGGTCCAACTACCACCAAGATCACCAAATTAGTGCATAGAGAACTAAGCAGTCCTGGGAAATATAATGAGAATAATACCTGTTAGCAATTTACTAAGGCAATTGGGAAGCTATTGCATATATATTCCTAACATACAAGCTTAGCTTACAAAAGAGGAGGTACATGTCCTTTTATAGGACATATAAGGCGGTGCTACAGTACAAACCGTGCTACAGTAACCGTGGATAAACATCCAGCTGTTGCAGCCTGTAACCAGCTCAAGTAAAATCCAAATTGGTCACCTACACTAGCTGTAACCAGCTGACAGCTACTACTTTCTAGTAATTACTATATTATACTAGCTAATAGCCTAGTGACAATACAAGGTTTATTACCAACATTCTCCCCCTAAACCTTGTATGGCTAATCCACTTGACAAATCCCAATCTTGTCTCTCAACTCTTGAAATTTCAGCCTTCCAAGAGGCTTGGTCAGAATGTCACCTAACTGATCAGTTGTGCTAATAAATTTCACTTCAATCTGCCCAGTTTCTGAATATTCCCTAATCACATGAAACTTCACATCAATGTGTTTGCTTCTATCATTTTAGGATTGGATTCTTGATTATAGATATAGTGGACTTGTTGTCCACCATCAATATGGTCTTCTTCACCTCTGATCCCCTCATATCAGCTAGAACCCGAGCCAACCATATAGCTTGACATGCAGCAGTAGCAGCAGCAATATACTCTGCCTCACAACTTGAATTTGCAACAATCCTTTGCTTCACTGATTGCCATGAAACCGCTCCATCTCCCAGGAAGAAAATGATGCCCGATGTGCTTTTCCTACTATCCACATCACCAGCATGATCACTATCACTAAACCCAGTAAGCACCGGTTCAGTCCCCTTCTTCCTGCCATAGAACAATCCTTTGTCCTTTGTCCCTGCAACATACCTAAGTATTTGCTTTACTGCTGCCATGTGATCTTCACGAGGCTCTTCCATAAACCTGCTGACATATCCCACAGAAAATGCCAAGTCTGGCCTAGTGTGAACCAAGTACCTTAAGCTTCCCACAATGCTTCTATACAGGGTTGCATCCACCAGTGGACTGCCACTTTCCTTGGTTAGCTTCAATCTTGGCACCATGGGAGTTTGACAGGCATTGCAACCTGCCATTCCAGCCTTCTCTAGAATCTTTCTTGTATAAGCCTTTTGGCACAAAGATATGCCTTCAGTGCTTTGCTTCACTTCAATGCCTAGATAATAATGCAGCAGGCCCAAATCACTCATTTTGAACAAATGAGTCATTTCCTTCTTAAGCTTCTGTATAGCCTGGCTGTTAGTTCCTGTGATGATTAAATCATCTACATACACTCCTACTACTAGCCGCCCCGCACCTTCTTCTTTACAGTAGATTGCATGCTCAGAAGGACTCCTTTTGAAACCCAGAGATATCAAACTTTCATCTAGTTTATGATTCCATGCCCTTGGTGCTTGATGTAAACCATATAAGGCTTTATGGAGCTTAAATACCTTGTGATCATTGTTTGGGTCAAGAAAACCAGGTGGCTGCTCCACAAACACCTCTTCCTTTAGCTCTCCATTTAGGAATGCTGATTTAACATCCATGTGATGCACCTCCCAACCTTCATGAGCTGCAAGTGACATAAGGAGCCTGATAGCTTCCATACGTGCCACCGGTGCAAAAACTTCATCATAATCAATACCTTGTCGCTGGGAATATCCTTTCACCACCAGCCTTGCCTTATGCCTCACCACTGCTCCCTTCTCATCCCTCTTCACCTTGAAGACCCATTTCAGGCCAATAGCTCGACGGTCTGCAGGAAGATCAGTAAGAGTCCATGTCTTGTTCTCCTCAATGGCTGCTAATTCCTTTGCCATTGCACGCCTCCAACACTCATGTTTCATTGCCTCTGCCAAGGAAGCTGGCTCATCCGCACTAACAGCTAAGAGCTCCACTCTATCCAGATCTCTAGCTGCCTGCCCAGGTGGTGTTACCTGACCAATAATATTATCCAATGTACGGAAACGTACAGGTGACTCACCATAGTCAGGATGGGCATGATCAGCATCGAAGTTTTCATCAATGTTGCTTGGTGGTGACACGAACTGGATAGGCGATGGATCAGCTGCAGGGGCAAATTGAGCTACCACGGGTGTGACCGGTTCCTCCTCTTCTATGTTCCCGCCCACCAATGGTTCAAGTTGACTTTGAACGCTTGGCGTGCGCTCCTGCCCCTCCTCCCCTTCAATCGCTCTCCTGTTTTCCTCTACAGGGTACTCAACAGTGAATGAATCACCGCTGCCAGCATCGCTGCCAGTCTCCAGATTCTCCATTCCTGACCAATCCCATTGAGTGCCTTCATCAAAGACAACATCGCGCGTGATCACCACCTTCCCGGTGGTTGGATCATACGCACGATAGGCCTTTGATCCCTTTTCATACCCAATGAACACCATGCGTTGTCCTCGGTCTTCCAATTTCTTCAGATTTGGCTTCGTGTTCTTCACATACACGATGCAACCAATTGTGCGTAGATGGTGTACAGCTGGTTTCTTGCCAAACCAAGCTTCATATGGAGTCATCCCCTTGACGCCCTTGGTTGGTGATCTGTTTAGCAAATACACTGCTGTTGCCACAGCTTCTCCCCATAACCAACCTGGCAGTCCCTTTGCCTTCAACAGACTGCGTGCTGTTGCCACAACGGTCCCATTTCGCCGCTCTACAACACCATTTTGTTGCGGCGAGTAGGGGGCCGTCAACTGCCTTCGAATACCATTTTCCGTGCAATACTCCATGAAGTCCATGGATGTGAATTCACCTCCCCGGTCTGTGCGTAATGCACCTAGCTTCTTCCCTGTCTCAGCTTCAGCTTCTGCTTGGAATTGCTTGATAGCTGCAGCTACCTGATCCTTGGAGCATAGGATCTTCACCCACATATAGCGACTACTGTCATCAACCAGGAGCAGAAAATATTTGCTTCCGCTTGGCGTTGGTGGCGAGATAGGTCCGCACAAATCACCATGGACTAGCTCCAGCACTCTTTCTGCACTATGCTCCACCTTCGCCGGGAATGGCGTCCGCCGCTGTTTGCTGGCCATGCATCCTTCACACAGTTGGTTCACCTGTGTCAATTCCGGTAACCCACGGACCATCTCCTTGCGTGCCAAAGTACGCATCGCCTGGAAATTCAAGTGACCTAGACGAGCATGCCACTTCCAAGCCTCCTCCTCTGCCCGCACGCTTAGGCACACCGGCTGTGCAATGGTGATGTTGAGCACGAATAGCCGATTCGCCTTGCGGGGCACATAAGCCAATAAGCGCCCACACGGATCCTTCACCTTCATGACGCCCTCCTTGTTGATCAGAATCTCATGCCCAGCCTCGTTCAATTGACCCACGCTCACAATATTCGCTGTGAGACGAGGGATGTAGTAGACATTTGACAACACCTGATGCTCGCCATTCTTGCAAACGAAGAGGACAGTTCCGCAACCTTCAATCCGGGCCACTGAATTGTCACCGAAGCGCACGGTGCCACACACATCTGTATCCAGTTCCGCAAACGCTGCCCTAGACCCGGACATGTGGTTTGTGGCTCCAGTGTCGAGGACCCATTGCTTGGTCTCACGGACTCCCTCATCGTCAAGCTGAATGAAGACCTTCTCTTCTTCGAGCTGAATGTGCCTCACATCCTTCTTCCTCGAGGTTGGTTCCGGTGCGCTCTCCACCATTTGAGTGGCTCTCACCATCAAGAGCGCGCCTTCTTCTTCCTGGACGAAGTTAGCCTCCGCCTTCTTCTGCCGGCATTCCCGTGCCCAATGCCCCTTCTTGCCACAGCGATTGCAGACGTCCCAAGGTTTGGGACCGAATCTGTTGCCAGAATCGTTCCTTCCCTCGCCTGCTCTTGTATCGCCACAGCCACGGCCTCTGCCTCTCCCGCGGCCTCTCCCCCTACCGTTTGCCCCTCGGCCGCCATGGTTTGGACCACCGCGTGTGCCCTCTTGAATCTTTAGACGTGCTAGCCACTCTTCCTCTGTGAGGAGAAGGCGGCCAGCATCGTCCTTCATTTGGGACTGTGCGGTTTTCTTCCTTTGCTCCACAGCGCGCAGACGGCCTACAACTTCTTCAAAAGAAACTTCACTCAAATTGAGCAAAGTCTCAATTGAGATGGCCACCTGCTCCAAACTCTCAGGCACGGAATGCAGCAACCGCTTCACCACTTCCTTCTCTGAGATATCCTCTCCCAGAACACGCAGCTGGTTAGCGAGCGTGTTGAGGCGAAGCGAGAAATCTTCTACTCCCTCTCCTGCCTTGAACCTGAGTTCATTGAACTCCTTCCGCAGCTTCTCTGCGTTGGCTTCCTTCACGCGCTCAACTCCAACGCGCACTGCCTTGATTGCCTCCCATGCCTCCTTGGCTGTCTCCTTCACCGCGAGACCAGCCTGCATCTCCTGCGGCACTGCGCGGAGAAGCGCTGCAAGCGCGTTGCGGTCGTCCCGGTATTCCCCCTCACCGGTGTTGACAACCTCCCACAACCCTGCTGCCTGCAGATTCACACGCATCACCAACGACCACTCGGTGTAGTTGGTGCGTGTGAGCATGGGATATGTCACCGCTGCTGTTGCCTTCTCCACCACCCGCTCAAGGACCACCTCACGCCCACCCATGGTGCGGCCTCGATGGCGACGTGGCGGTGGAGACGGTGATGCCCTTCGATCACGCCGTGGAGACGGCGATCGCTCAACGCCCCCTTGCCTTTCTGGAGCTAAAGCAGCAGACATGGATCACTCAACCTGTGCCCTGATACCAATTGTTAGCAATTTACTAAGGCAATTGGGAAGCTATTGCATATATATTCCTAACATACAAGCTTAGCTTACAAAAGAGGAGGTACATGTCCTTTTATAGGACATATAAGGCGGTGCTACAGTACAAACCGTGCTACAGTAACCGTGGATAAACATCCAGCTGTTGCAGCCTGTAACCAGCTCAAGTAAAATCCAAATTGGTCACCTACACTAGCTGTAACCAGCTGACAGCTACTACTTTCTAGTAATTACTATATTATACTAGCTAATAGCCTAGTGACAATACAAGGTTTATTACCAACAATACCAACTTTTCCGCCACTGTACAATCACTATACAAATAACTAGGTAAGTAAATGGTAATGAGCTTAAACAGCTATTGATCCAACATTGGTTTTGCACGTGCTTATTAAACGGAGGAGAGGGAGTCAGGGAATATATGAACTCACAACTAGAACAGTTCTTCTTTGCTTCAAAACTTTTTTTTTTGTTTATGTTCAAAGGAAATAAGAATATATGTTTGTATAAGAGTGTTTCTTATTCCCTTTTATGGCTGAACTGTGTATTTCTATTCGTTAGTTTTGCCCTTTGTATTCAGCTCCCCCATATATTTTGTTGTGGTCTTAGCAAGAAATTTTGTCTTAGATAATCAATGTTCTTGTGGAATGGAAATTCTATATCTTACTACCTTCTTTTTGTTAACACAGATCGAGAGTGCAGACTATTCATTTCCACCCTGGTTTTCAGGTGGTGCAAAATCACTGATTCGTAGAATTCTTGACCCAAATCCAGATACAGTAAGTTAAGCTCGACAATTATTTTGATGGAAAAAACTTGCTAAGAGCTGATATATATATTTCATAACTTTAGGGATAATGTTATGCAAGTAAAATACACGAGTGGTCCTCGAACTTGGCATGGCGTTTCAACTGGCAACTAGGTCCCCGAACTCAAAAAACTTGGAATCCGGGGCCCAGAACTTGGAAAACCATGTCATCTAGGTCCCTAAAGTTAAGTGTCTTTCGGGTCCTAAAATCACCAATCTACTCATTTACTGTGCATTGACCGTGTTTTTAAGTAAGAACCAGAAATTTTGGTCCCTAAAGTTGGCTTGAGTATCACCCGGTCCCAAAATCATCAATCCATGCATTGATTGTGAGTTGACCATAGTTCCTTAAAAATTTTTGGTTTTTAATTAAAAACAACGGTCAATGCTCAGTGAGTTAAATTGCTTGAGGAGGCTTTGTGCCACCAGGCATGATAAGTGGGCTTACCAGCTAGCTCCATTGGGATACAAATGACCTATTTCGTCACTTTACATCACGAATTCATATTGCTTGTTTCCATTCCACTAAGTTATTTCTCTTTTTTTTTTTTTTCTGGATTCAGTTGCAATAGCTGTTGAGAGACATGTCAATGTCAAGTTAAATGAACATGAATGATCTTCCATATAACATAAAACTATACAACATTGGTGTTTTGCTGACTAGATATGTCTTCTGACTTGGAACAGCGAATCAGGATAGAAGAGATCAGAAATGATGAATGGTTTCTGAAGAATTATGAACCTATCAAAGAAATAGAAAATGAAGAAGTCAATCTCGATGATGTTAATGCAGCTTTTGATGATCCTGAGGTATATGCCTCCTCAAATTCTTTTGGGATATGGCAAGGAAATGATAAATTTAAATCTAGTATAGTATGCAGTTGAATCAAATCTTCATTACTTTGTTCTAGTAAAATCACTGCAAAATGTTTCACCTGCGAACTCTACTAATAAGAAAGAGCTGTGTGACTGTGGATGCTCAAAAAAGTTTGTCCTTTCACTCTGGTGATTTCTTGAGATTTGTGTACTTTAATACTTTACTTAGTCATAGAGGATTGTTAGACAATGGCAGTAACCAGTTAGACAACTGTTTTGTATTCATTCACAATTATTGAGTTAAAAGAGTGGAACATATTAGCTAGATATAGTAATATACTGCCGACAGGTTCTCTTACCTGTCACAACACATTTTTAAAAGAGAGAGAGAGAGAGAGAGAGAGGATAACCTTGAAAGAGAAATAAGCTTGATTGTGCTTATTTTAGCAATCCTACCTGCGCTGTAATGCCACTTTGATCCATCTTTACTCAGCATAGAATAAATCTCAAATCCTTTAATTCAATTCTAAATTATTCAGCAGTTGCTATATTCCACTTTGTAAGTCTTTAGATTTTTGTATCTGTATTTTTTATGAGAACTGTAGCAGTTGTTAATGCTATGCTTGTGTTAGGAAAGGGGGAGCTGTCACTTTCTGGCAAATTGTTTCTGTTGAACTCCTGCATAATGTTTTATGCAATATCTGGCTGTCATGCATCTGATATTCTCTAAATAATGTTCTTTTTTCTTTCTGTATTTTTATAACATTAACAAATATATGTGATAATTCTCATCTGCAATGTCAGCTCTATCTTCTCAGTTCTCACTCAGTTTAAGTTGCCATATTCTGGGGACAGAATCATAATCTTGAGCCCTTGTGCTAAGTAAATCGAGAAAGTAATGCTATATGGCATCCTCATTTGTTTACTGTGGGGTAATTGGGGTTTCAAATAGCATCTAAACAAGACTTGGTATTTCTGTACGTACAAATGGAATACCCGGTCTCTTCAAAAATAAGTCCTATGTAGGAAAAAAAAAACCCTCGTCCATCTGAGCATATATTGTGTTTGTGATCACCTTACACATTATTAACTGGATTAGTTTCTCTGTGGCAATGTTTTTAAATCGTCTAGTCGAACCTAATTGACAAAGTCTCGATAAGAGATTAGTCGCGATTAGTCGTCGATCAGACTCGATTAGTCGTCCCTAGTCGACCCTAGTCGTTTGTATAGTCGTCCTGTATGGTATACCAGGATCGATATGCTATTTGTACATTTGTACTGTACAATATATATGCTATTTGTACTCTTGCTGCACTCTGCTGATTGGAATCTGCAGCATATTACACAAAAAACAAGTTGCAACTTACAACTACAAGAGATGAAGAGAAGCACATGCACCAAAATAGAGTAGGGGTACAGCAGAGGAACTAGAAGAAGATGCAGGCACAACCGCACAACAGAATATTAAGACAGTAAAGTTACCTTCGGAGGAGGAGGAGCTCATCTCGGCAGCGACGGCAGAGCTTCAGCCTTGAGGGCTGACCGGCAGTGGCGGAGGCGGCTGGACAGGATCCGCCGGTAGCGGCGGCAGCGAGCCTCGAGGCCGGAGGTGGGGGCGGCAGGACGCAGGAGCCGTCGCTCTTCCAGCGGCGGCGGCTAGGACGGGGATTTCGGGAGCCGCAGCCGCCACGCGAAATGAAGCCGCGTGCCTGGAGCCATGGAGGTGGAGTGGGGAATAATTGGGCTAAGGCAAGGGTGGTAGTGGGCCGGGCCAAAAGACTAACCAATGGCCCAACTAAAGACAACAGTAAACTAATCGTTTTACAGCCTAATCGGACGACCAGGACGACTAATCGGACGACCAGGAAACTAATCGGTCTAACTTGGTCGCACCCCCTAATCGGCGCAGGGTGAACGCCCAGGACGAGTAATCGCGATTAGTCGGACGACTTAAAAACATTGCTCTGTGGCCATTAAAATTTTGTGCAATCCCTTATTTGCCACTGTCTGCAACATAGATAGGCTCCACGTATCATTGATACGTTGATGGCAAACAAGGGATTGCAAAATTGGATGATGGCAAATGCTTGATTGTTCCCTGTCTGCTTTTGTCACTATCTTCCTGACCTACAATTGGAAGAATTCCTTTCAGAACTTGCCAGATCATTTTTTCCCTTTTTCATGTTATGAACAAATTATGGACACGGATATATATATAGTTACTTTTTCCTTGGATTCAGATTTTAGCACAGATAATGTCAGATACAGATATCCCGCATCTGTATGAAATATCCAACTTTGAGTATCCAGACTCAGTCAGGATTTGGGTATGGATTATCCAACTTGCATTTGAACTCCTTCGGACGTACGGATGGACGGACAGAAAAATACCCGTCCCGTTTTCACCCTAGTGGGGTGGCAGTACTGGTGGAATGTATTCCATTGTGCTACTTTGTAAACTTATAATAAATCAGAGTTTTGTGGGTAACTGGTGACTTTCTACTTTATTGGTAAATTTATTTATTTATCTATTTGCCAATTTTTCTTCAGGAGGATACCGAGGATGCTTTTGACGACGAAGCAGGTCCTCTGACACTTAATGCATTTGACCTAATCATTCTTTCGCAAGGATTGAATCTTGCAGCCCTCTTTGATCGCAGACAGGTAATTTTGCTAATGATTTGTGCTGACAAATGTTTTGGCAATGAAGGGTTTAGTAATTTTAGAAAATAGGATGTTGTGTGCATTTTTGTGGGTTAAACTTATAGGAGAAGGAATATGGGGTTGGTTGTCCACAACAATAGCAGTAGTAGTTAAGGCTTTCGGTTGTTTTAGATATTTCTCAGGGTTGATCCTGCGCAAACGGGAGATAATGCACTGGGGCTGCCCTTTGGTCGAGTTGTTACTGCTAAGCCTATATCAAGGGGCTCAGCAGATGAGTCAAGTAGCAGAAAAATAAATTAGATTACTCTGAGCCTCAAGGATGGTGTGTTTATTTGTACCTATCTATGCTATGATCCAATAAAGTAGCCATATCATCTCTGGTATCAGACTAGGCTCGTACCAATCCTCTGGCATCTTCTGCCCAATTTTTTTTTTTTTTACTCATCTGGCCCGCCTCTACTCTTATTCCATCGCCTGCTGCTGTCCTTGGCCACCGTGGGTTATCCTCGACCACTCCTCTCCATGCTCTGCCATGACAAATCCCTCCTCAGGCTCTGTCAACAAACTGCACTGATAATGTTTAAGAACATGGGTACTCACATTTTATGTGCATTTTATGCTGGTGGGTCAACATGCCATGATTTTGGCTTTGAGCATATTATTATGTTGATTTTGTGATTTTTCTTCTCAGACTCAATAATTGCTTGATCTACAGGACTATGACAAGCTTCGGAATAGATTCTTATCTCACAAACCAGCAAATGTTATCTTGTCAAGTATGGAGGTTGTAGCACAATCAATGGGGTTTAAGACACATATTCGCAATTACAAGGTAAGATTTGTTTTCCCTTGACATAAAATCTTCTGGCATTTGACCTTGACTGGCAAGGCTATTGTTCCATTCATTTTTCAATCTAACTTCTGGTGTCACTAAACTTGGCTTGATTCCTCTTTAGTTTTGTTGTGGTCTAAAGATGAAATGACTGCTCTTTCTTGAAAAGAGGTACTATGTTTTTGTGGCTATGTACTTATAATGCTAAATAGATAACAATATTTAGGTATATTGCACTGCTTATGGAAGCACAAGCTACATTGAACTAAGCCAAAAGTCTCTAGTTTTCAATCTTCTACCATTGATAAGCATTGTTGAATTGTATTGATTTATATAAGTCATCACTTAGTTATTTTGTCAGTTGTGTTTTTGTATTGCATAATGCAATATGTTATATTTGCTCTGATGAAAAATCGTAGACTAAGTTTATGCACTTCATCTGTTGACATGTAACATAATTTTATATGGAGAATTTTCTTTTGAGATAATCATGTTACATGTTATTTTGGTTGCTAGTCTCTTGACACTACCGTGAGTGTTTTTTTACTAATTGAATTACTATAATGTTCAGATGAGGGTAGAGGGTTTAATTGCAAACAAGACTAGTCATCTCTCAGTTATGGTTGAAGTGAGTCTTGCCCTTTCTTTGTGCTCAAGTATATTTCTTGTTTTATTGCTTTTGTTTTATTTTAACTCCATTTTTCATTTCCTCTGGCTTTAGGTTTTTGAAGTTGCTCCATCGATCTTCATGGTAGAGCTACAGCGAGCAGCTGGAGATACATCAGAGTATAACACGGTCAGAGCATCTTTTATGCGTTTTTCTCTTTTCATATGATTGCAACTGATTATATCACCTACAGCTCTATGCAGCAGATAAAAGGGGGTGGAAATTACATAGAGATATTAATGCCTGTAATTGTGTGATTTTGATGATGCTTGTTGCACAGATTAATTTGTGAAATTGTAAAAATGTGAAAGTACAAGTCGACCTGTTTAATTGCTTTTGATCCTGGGACATGTTTGGTTAACTCTGCAACCTTTCTCATATCACAGTTCGTAAATAACTACTGCACTAAATTAGATGATATCATCTGGAAATACCCAATTGAGAAGGGCAAATCAAGGATACCCCGCTTATCGAAGTGCTAGTTTTTTCTCAAGGTGCATCATTCGTATGTCATTTTCTGCTCAGTTTTCAACTTTTAATGCCATAATTTTGCATCTGACATCGATATACCTTTATTATTGCTATATTGTGCTATTCGCCAACTGTTTCAGGTCTCTTGCATAATCTAGTGCTGTGTGGTATCAAGTATCATGGATTTGATGAGTGGATGGATCTGTGGAGTGTATCATAATTGATCTCTAATATTCTAGTTCTAGGAGTCCTTCGAGTAGTATGCCTTGATTGTATATTGAGCCCCCATGTACAAAGAGGCTCATCCTGTTGAGGTTTCAGTGTATTAGACTATATGTTGATTTAGATAAAAAAAAACATCGCTTGATGTATAGGCATTGCACTTGTGTATCATCTGTGTGACTGTATAGAACGTGAGGTTGATCAATCATTCCAAATGTACCATGAGGCCGTCACTGGATCCTGCTGTGTTTCTACGCTTCTTGCAATCAAAAGTGTTCCATGCCTACTGCGGAAATGCATTTGTAGCCATCGGAGCTGGTTCATTCAGTGCTTCTGCCCCATGTTTTGGCTAATCAAGCATATATCACAGGGAAAAAAAAATCTGTAGTAGTGGTATCTCATGGTTTCCAACTTTGAATCTTTCAATAATTTCGAGCAACAAATTTGTTGTTAGCTACGTTTACATATATGCCAATTTGGTGTCATGGGAGCAAAATAAATAATTTCCTGGTGAGAACGTATAGGACTAAATTTATAACTGGTGAGAATGTGCAAGCACACATTAGTTAATTGCATTTCACATAAAGTAATCTGACCAAATTGGGCAATCTTGAAGATAGTACTTTGAATTCTCCCTTCAGAAGTCCTATGAACTGAATCGAAGAGGTGTCAAGCTTTCTGAATGAGGCAAGTAATCAAGCCATGTATACAAAAATCTGTAATAAATTGAGATATCTAACTTGAAGCCAACACAAGCAGCAGTTGCCCATTAGCAAAACTGAGATTCCACATTCAAGTAGTTGCAACAACAGAAACAAACAGATCTATAACTCTTTTTGGAACTGAAACATGTATGCATCTCAAAACAAACAAATTTAATGTGGCATGGTTTAACATCGTTTCCCTTCCAAGGTACAATACAGTGACCAGAACGAGCCACGTTTGAACCATTCTACTGTACATCGAATGGCTTCACTTGAATTGCCTCTATGAATTGTATGCCTACTGATTGCTGGAGAGAAATTCCAGACCTGAACTTTGCACAGAATGCAGACATCAGCAGATGCCAAACATGATATATGGTTTGACATAACAAATGAACTGCCTTGTCAATTGTAATCTTCACCAAAGCATTGACTAATCTGATTCATTGCATCAGCTGAAAAAGGATGAGGATCTGCGCTGGTGTCCATTCAGAAATGTGATGCATAGTGAAGGCAGATTGGTGTGATGCAAATGATTCAAGAACTTCTGTAGCCGATGAACCATTAGTGAGAAACATCTCTAATCTTTTGGTACATCCTCCTGTATATGGTTGCTCCTTCTAGCTCCGCATGGATTTCTCTTTCTGTCCTGATTCCCATTGGGTTCTCCAGAAGCCATCCTTCATGGTCACACTGAAGACCTTTATCAATGTAATTAACATGCGCCAAAATGTCAGAGTACCCATCAAACCTTTCTCTCATGTCTACAGCTACTTCCAGTATATCTGATTGTATGAAAACCTAGTAAGTTAAATAAACAGAGATGTCAATTGAAGAAATGAAGGACACATCATAGACTTAACAAAAACAGGTCTTAGTTTAAAATGCATGGCATGAATGCATTAGGTTATCCTAATTTCACTATTGATGTGCAATGCAGAGCATGCAGAATTAATGTGAGTGGGGTAATGATTATTATTATTGCATCAGGAGTAACTATGTGATGGTTTATGCCTTTGAGATCAACAAGACAAAGCTTGCACAGTAACAATTAGAATGATTTTGCAATTAATCTATACCTGGTTTAAGGCTATCCTCACCAGAGCCCATCCAACCGCTCATATTTCAAACTCTCCTCTGTCTACAGCGTGTGTAGAGTGCAAAACAGTGTTTAGAAGTTCTCTTTGAGCCCTCTAGTGAGCATGGTCTAATATGCTCCTTGAAACTCATGTTTTCCGGTGTCTTATGTTAACTTATATTAAACGTAATGGATCTGTTGATGATATAGTAGCATAGGCCATACAAAACGTAGATGTTTTTTTTTTATAAAAGAATGTTTACTAGAGAAAGCACCAATGGCACATCAATTGTACATTCACACCTACAATACAATATCTTCACTTACATCTACAAGGTAACATTATTACTTTATTAGTCTAGATTTTCTTGAAAAGACATGCGTACAGAAGCAACCTTATCCCAGTTCAGGTTGGTAGTTAACAATGAAAAACCCATAACTTTTTAAAATGTATACAGAACTGTCATACCCGTCCACCTAAACAGAGATTCTTGGTGATTGAATCGACCAACATTGGCTGTAGAACTCTTCTTTTGTGATGTCTCTTTTTAAAGTGAGGATCAGGACACTACAAAATCAGCAGACAGGCATCTCAAACCTCACTTCCATAACATCAGGAAACAAGCATAGTTTATGATCGAGCTGACAGATATAACTAAAAGACTGATGCTGTGCCTGGCTACACTCACCAGTATTGAAACAAGTGACAAGGGACCAGGGTATGATGATATGATTTGCTGAAAAGACACTGTTGCATTTGCAAACATAAAATAGCTGTGGGAAAAAAGAATAATTTCAGAAGCTGTTACATTATTGCAGCGATAAGAAAGAGCAAGTGCCTGATTCAGATGTAAGGAAACTCACACATTCCTAAGCCCCAATTCATTGACCCAAAATTGTGTCCGTTCCACCAACTGCACAAGCAAAACATCAGCAAATCATAAAATCCACAATGCACCACCCATTCTTTCTAAAAATAAACAAGCTTAAACCTTAGAGCCACTAAAACCTTTTGCCGGATTTCTAGCCCAAGGTAGTTCTGCCTCTCGCCGGAGTTCTTGGCAAGCCAAATCAAGAACCTCCCACTCCCTGTATATCAACACTCCTTCAAGTAATAAATCACCATAATGAATACAAGGAAAGGGAAAAAAAAGTGCTCGCACACCGCAGCCAATGTCGACCATGAGTGGCAGCAGGGGATCTTCGAACACTTCCTTCCATTCTGGCGGCCCCGTGGGCTCCTAAAACCGCAATACAGAGAGCAAATTAAAGGAAAGCGATGAGGGCCTGTGCTCGCTTGGCAATCTTGAAACACTGGGTTGGGAATTGGGAGTGCTTTACGGAGAAGGATGAGCTGAGCGGGTTAACGTGCTGCCGGATGCGCAGGTGATGGCCCCTCTGCGCAGAGAGACGGATAAGCAGTGAGATTGGTACAGCAGTGGGGTTGGGAACGAAGAGAAAAAAGGTGGAGTGCAGACGTTGGGGTACAGAGGCCGGAGGTTAAGGTCGGCGTACTCCTTGTCCACCGCGTCGGGGCTCTGCGCAGCCGAGCACCAGGCCCGCCGGGAGGGGGGAGCACGGCGGGCCGAGGGGAGACGGATGAGACGGCAGCAAAGGGTGGCCGTACCCATCCAAGCCATGCCGCGGTACCCTGGAATGGTCCAGGCTGCTGCTGCCGCCGCCTGTCGGAGCTCGACACCCTGGTCCAGGCTCCAAAGCAAGAAGGGGTTTATCACACTCCAAGGCCTACATGGCTACGGCATTTTCTCAAGAAACCTGATGGATGGATACGTTTTAAGTATTTTTTAATTTAATATAAAATAAATAATAATAGAAAAACGAAATTCTAAAAATAATGGAGATACGGAAGAAACAAAAGTCCAGTCAATATTACAGTTTTCTGTAAAATAAACACGGGTGGAGAGCAATTATCTTACTGCCTCAGTGAGGAAATAGAAGTTCCAACGACTGAATCAGTAAGTGAAGGCCCAAAGCGCAAAACTGTTGAATCTTATCCATCCAATCCACCCCTGAGTCCATGACTTGGGAGTTTTATCAACTTCTCTTTGCATTTTCCTAACTTCCTAAAGTAGTGCTTTAGGTTATCTATTTTGTTCGTGTGTTTTTTCAAATCTTGCTGAAATGCTGATGGAGTTTTAGCTGATATGAGACTTTTACGTATTGCAGATTTGACAGAAGAATAGATAAATCACATAATTCGTGAATAGAGCGTTCTTGCTCCTTTTGGAATATACATCCGGTAGCCTGATTTTGTATGGACCTACATACTTTGTCAAAACAGTGTCATACCTTGCCCACACCAATCTATGCCATACTAATTTAAATATTAATCAAACTGAAAGGATTTCTCAGGTAAATGAGAAAATTCTTGTAGTAATGTTGGTCTAGAAGATGGAAAAACTAGATGGAGTTTAATGAAAAAACTAGATTTGGAAAAGATATGGTTATTTATTAGGCAATTATATCATAATGGAATTATAGTTTTATGTTGCTTACGAGTTACAAGTTTTTTCACAAGTGGTGCCTGTATATTTGGAGGGATAAACTGGCAAAACTACGTGAGGAACGAGTTCCATATGGACTACTTTGGTTATATCCAATTCCCATGGGAATGATGGTGATTGGGAAGGATTGGAGGATAAATGAACTATTCTTTCTTTTGTTCCCGTTCATCCCCCTCCAATTCCTATGGGGACTGAGCTATACAAACTAGCCCTAAAAGAAGTTTGGAGGATTGTAAGGAAGTTTTAATAAATTCCAGTGTATCTGTGTTTTTATTCACTTGCTTAGAGGCACTATTTTGTCATGTATTATGCAATCTACCAATGTGATTAGCTATTAACTTTGGAAAATTCACCTATAGCCCAAAGGAATACACTTCAGTAAAATTCGTTGAATCTCACAAAGCAGATTAGATATGGTAGTG
Source organism: Paspalum notatum (assembly GCA_022530915.1). NCBI lineage: Eukaryota > Viridiplantae > Streptophyta > Magnoliopsida > Poales > Poaceae > Paspalum > Paspalum notatum. Next base: position 21,718,175 of record CM039686.1, read on the forward strand.
GTTCTTCATATTATCTAGCCAATGCCAATGGTAAAGAAATTTTTTTATATTCAATATCAAGTACTGATCAACCCCATAAGAATCTAGTAGGCAAAAGTTTCTTATTCATTTAGAAAAAATGTCCTTTTTAATTAGGCAAAATTTTGATCCTAACTAGGGGATTTAATAGTTTTTGGTAGGTAATTAGTGTTTTAGCCATACAGAATAGTTTTTTCAATTTAGACATAATCTTCTGATTCAATCAGGCAAAAATGATATTTTCAGTTAGGCAAAGTTTGTGTCATATCTATGCAATTTAGTGTTACTATATAGGCATTTTAATGTTTCCAGGACAGATTTTTGGCTCTCCTTGTCCACTTCATCTTCCATTGTTTTGAGAAAAATAATATGAACAAATATATTTTACTGGACCACTGGACCAATAGCTACTTTAGTTTTTGCTTGTTTAGTTTTGTTCTACGTTGCCCCTTTTCAAACTCAACCACGATCAAGTTGGTTTCATTTTTGTTTTTTATTTTAAAATTACTCTGAGAGTTACTCAAATCCACACACCTTTTTTATAAGACTTTTTTCATTGTGGTGAAGTATATGAAAGGATCTGGATGTTGCCTAGAGGACTTGAATAGGCTAGACTAAAAAATTCAACACTTAAAAAATAGTGAGCTTCACAACATCGGAAAGTCTGGTGCTACCTACCGGACAGCCCGGGGTAAGTCATCGGATAGTTTGATGTCTAACAGATTGATAGCTCAAGTATAGAAATAAGTAAGTCAGTACTTTGGGCTTTGTAGTGGAGTTGTAGTTGTTTCTCTGGTGATATATGCCTTAGCTTCATAGATAACCTGCAGCACAACAAGAAACTTGCACAAGAGTAAAAGCAGAAGCACAATTAAATGAAAATAGTAAATACAACAAGCACAAAGCTTGATGAGCTCCCACCAGGAGCACAACACATAAGACACATGATTTTTATCCCAAGGTTTGGTCACACCTCGTTGAGGTGCCACCCAGAGCTTGAGCCTTTTTCAATTCACGGCCTAATGTCACCAACCACCAAGGCTGATGAGACTGCTCACTAGCAGTGCTTCGAAGAGCGAGGTAATACAAACTTCGGAGTGGCACCCAAAAAGCCGAGCGCCCTTCAGTAAACTCCTAGCCATATAGGTGGAAACCTCCAAGAGTAACAAAAGTGTCAGCCGAAAATGCTTGCCAACTTGTGCTCAAAGCTAGGTTGCTCAACAATTCTCACATGATCTCACAATTCACTCCCAACTCAAGAGTCTCGCAAGATTAGGTTGATCTCACAAATAAAAGGTTGGGGAGTGTTCTAGCCTTTATGTAGTATGGACGTTGGAGAACTAATCACCTTTTTCTCACCACTGCACCTTTTGGGCACACAAGTCAATTTAGTTTTCTTGTTGAGAAGGTTCGGATGAGTGAATTTATCATGTAGGCAATTGTTAGCGCTCTATAACGAAAAATTATTTGCATGATTTTACATGGTTTTTCACTGGATATGAGTGTCAACTGTGTATTTCACTAACATTTATCTTCGACAATTGTGGATTTTGCAATATTGTTTTGGAATTACACTATACTTGATTTTTGCATGATTTAAGGCCTATTTTTGAACATTCTCAATTTATTCACCTCGAGAGAAAGAAAGCCTTAGAGAAAGTTAAAGCCTAGAAGATGCTAAATAAGGCAAGATTGATTGACTACACCCCTATTGGGTCGACCAAGTCACCTATTCTGGAAGCTTCCAGAAGATATCTTCGAGTAACATACTGGTTATACTATTGACAACTAGGTTATTTATGGAAAGTGCCAATAATCTCCAAAAGCTATCAAGATTCACAAACCACCGAACCGCCCGGTGCATTATAGCACTTGGACGCGATCGCTCTTCTTCCATTGTCTATATCATCCGGTGATAGGACCGGACCATTAAGCACCGGATCGTCTAGTGTGTGTATTTGTACTAGGTCTTGAGTCTTCAGCTTTGGGGCTTCTTGTACTCGTCGGATCGTCCGGTGGGGCCCCATCGGACCGTCCAGTGCGTGAAACATTCGGGACCGCGGAGTCAGGGTACTCGGTTGCAACTTGATGGCGGCTTGGGTTTTCTCTTGTGTCTTTTAGGTCCTCCTTTAAGGTGTTTGTACCCCAAATCCACCTCTTGCACCGTGGGACTTAAACAAAAAACACTTGCACACTAATATTAGTCTCATGGCACGTGTTGTCACCTCAACCACCAAAATCTCATTAGAAAACTAAGCACAAGGCTTAGGGCCCATTTTTCTTACATTTTGGACCTATAAGGACATAGAGATTATGATTTAGATCATCTCAATCTAGCAGTATTGCCACGAGCAAGTCGTTCTTGAGTTTTGCCCTTTTTTGCCCGCTAATCATGTAATCTTTTTCGACAGATCTTTTGGGAAAAATCTTTGAAATAGAGCTAGGATAGCATGTGTCAAATCTCGTGAATATTGGAGAAGATTTGCTCTAGTTCTAGGTTTGGAAACTCTAGTTCTAGAGTTTCACCGAACAATCCAGCTCCACCACCGAACAGTCCCACGGCATGTATAGGGCTATCCGACGTCAGCCTCTATCTAGCCTTTTAATAGATAGTCTGGCAAGTTCTAATGGACAGTCTAGTGACATCGGATGGTCAGTCTGGCAGGCCTAGTTCAGACTATTTTTCCTCGAGTTTCTTTCCTTCTGTGAGTTTGCTCCAACCTTGCTTTGGTGTTTCCACTGCTTGCCCATACTCTTTGCTTGCTGTTTTATAGTGAGACGCATTTAGGTGTGGAGTCGCTGGTAGATCGCTTTGCAAGGTTGTAACTTGTTCTTGGCTTGTGGTCCTCTACTGTTTGTTGAGTTTAGTGCTTCCATTCGCTTGCTGCGTATCCGTTCAGTGGATGACACCAAGTTCTTGCTAGGTATCTATTCAGTGGACGGTGTTTAGCCTGTTTTCTATGAGCACTCTATTTTGGGGGTTTTGAATTTGAGTTTTATAAGTGCTCCTATTCACCCCCTCTAGTCGCAGTCTTCGGTCCTACATTATAGAGCTATGCAGTGTAGTTCCAAGTGTCTCTCTATGATGTTGAACTATCTTGCACTAAAACCCTGCACTCAAAACAAGAGGCTTGCAAAAGAGTAAAAGTGGAAGCACAATATGTTGCAAGTAAGAAATGCAACAAGCATAAAGCTTGATGCAAGCTCCCTGTAAGGGCACAACACACAAGACACAAGTGTTACTTCTTGAGGTTCGGTCACACCCTCAAGTGTACCTACATCCTTGTTGAGGCACCCACCAGGAGCTTAAGTCGTTTTCAACCCACGACCTCCCCTCCCTAACCACAAAGGTTGAGAAGGCTGCCCACTAGTAGTGCTCCGAAGAGCTAGCTAATACAAACTTGAAGAGTGGCACCCACAAGCCTGGTGCCCTTCGGTAGACAGCCATCTAGCAGGTGACCTCCAAAAGTAACAAAAGCGTCAATTAGGAAATTGCTTGCCAACCAGTGCACATAGCTAGGTTGCTCAAGAATGCTCACACAATCTCGCAGTTTCGCTCCCAACTCAAAATCTGACAATTCTGGCTCAATCTTACAAAGAGAGGGTTGAGGAGTGTTTGTATGTCCTCTGGAACAATATGAACATTGGAAAGAAGCAGTAACCGCAACAGGAGGTGGAAGGAGGGTATAAATATCCAAGTCCATAAAACTAGTCGTTGCTTTGGTCAGAGCAACACCGGATAGTCCGGTGACGTCTACCAAATAGTGTAGTGGGGGCCAACTATCCGTTGTTGTTCGAACTACCCCACTGAACAGTCTAGTAGGGGCTAATGGATAGTCTGGTGAGGGATTACTGGCCAGAGGGCTAAGGCCCAAAGCCTTAGTCACTAGGTAAGGAGAGATGTAGGTGATTATCCCCATAAGATATACACCTAGCTAAGAGTTATAGAATAAAGAAAAGATTAAGAGAGTTTACGCTAAGGCTTAGAGCACTGCCCACACTAGATAATCTGGTGAGGCTTATTAGATAATCTGGTATGCTCACACTCAGAGCACAAAACCCTCACAAGGAGTGTTATGGCTCGACGCTCTATGAACACTAGAGCTCATGTTGACTAGTGACTTTCCAAGCTTAGCTTCCCTATTGATAGTACAACATACCTATACTTAAGATTAAATATAAATCTAGTTGAAAACACTTGAGTCTTGAAGTTGATGAACAATCCCGTCTTGATCAATGCTAATAGAGAGGGAAGACCAAGCTAAGCTTCTTCTAGGAGCAATCCTCTTTGAGATGTATAAGTTGGACTTCAATGATGTAAACCTCTTCATTGGTGGATGGATCACATTTGCTCATTAGCCACTCATTATAGTTAATCTTCATCTTAACTTGGTGGGATATGTAATATAGTTTCATTTTGATCAGCCACATGCACTTTCGTGAACTAATAATTCATTATAGTGAGGTCCTGATGGAAGAAATAGTATTCGTGTCACTTTTGTCAATATGATAACCGAGATCCTCAAAGTGCATCAAGAATAGAACACCATGATACCCAATGATATATAGCTGGCACTGAGGCAATGCATCCATTTGATAGAATTATTTTCACCATGACATACAATAGATGACCATCAATTAGTGTGTCCAAGTCATAGTGAACATATATGTCAATACAGTGATCCATAAGTATATTCATCCAATTCTTCGATCCATAGCCACATATCCTTCAATATTGATAGATTTCCAATATTGGTCCATTATTCTTAATAGATTATCAATACACAATGAAAGTCCTTGATTTGCAACACACTAGAATATTTATGCTTGAACATTGGGTGTATATATGAGATTCATGTCTTTCAGTTTGGAACACATTTAATTTAATAAAAGATAACCTCTCCAAAACACCTTGAGAGGCATTAGTGCTCGATTTCATAGTACCGGTACCGAATTCAACACTAAAAGGGGGTTTCCAACCGGTACAGAAGGCCCTTTTGTGAAGTAGTGTGAGAATATTTATGCTTGAACATTAGGTGTATCGTCTTTTAGTTTGGAACATATTTAATTTAATTAAAGATAACCTGTACAAAACACCTCACAAAGAGGTTAGTCCTTTAATCGCGTTGTCACTTAATACACAAAAATCACTAAGGAGCCTTGCTGCACTTACACCTATGTTCAAGCTTAGTAAACATAAAATGTCAAAGCATATTTGACATTTAAAAATGAGAAGACATAATGTTTGTGCTAAAATATAACTATGCAAGTTAAAACATAACAATTTTATTTAAAACGATGATCAAATATAAAATTCAATGTATGAGTGACCGCGTGATATCTTTCTAACAAACTAACCAACCATTTCAACTAATCAATTACTACTTAATGAAACATTTTTATACTAATTGCACTTCTAATCATAAATTTTGTCATCTAAACACATAAGCCCGCCGAAAATTAACTGCAAACAACATAAAAGCATAGGTTCTCACTTCCTCGATGGATTGCATCGTGGTGGGGGCAGCTGGGTGTGGAGCCGTTCGGGTGGGAGCGGGTCGGGCTGGGTGAGGGTCGAGGTATCAGCAGCCACATGCTGGTCGTCGCATGGCCGGGGTGGGTAGAGGCAGCGTGCGGCCAGCAGGATGGGCAGAGGCTGCGCCGCTCGTCGCCCTGAGCTAGGCCGGCACGCGGCCAGGTGGGCACGAGCAGTGGCTGCCGCTCATGGCCGGCCTGCGGCTGGGGTGAGGACGAGCTGAGGCGTGCGGCACCAGCGGGCCGGGGCGGGGGCGTGCAGGGCTCCTGGGGTAACAGCAGGAAGGCATGACGGCGGTATAGGCATACAGAGTAGGGGGTGAGAGGGGTGGCGGAGGCGGGCGTGGGTGAATCGGGGACCCGGGCACGCGGGTGGCGGGGGGTAAGGATACGCTGAAAATAAGTATCTAATTCTCAGTGGTTGGATGGCCCGCCAAAACTAAGGAGCTAATTTTCGACGGTTATGTTCTTATTTTTGGGGGTCGGGGTGTGTGTGTGTGAGGGGGGGGGGGCGTTGGCCACCGAAATATAGTGTTATTTTTTGCAGTTTGGACTCCCTGAGTCATAGATAATTGTAGCCGCCATATGTTTTGGCATTTCCTTACCTGTGTCAGCCTATTTGTGACAATTTTGGTGTTTAACACAATGGTGAAAATTCTTGTCTTTTCTAGCTTAGAAACACACTACTCTTTCAAAGAAAAAATAGAGTGCTTTCAGGTACAGAAACACTTTATTTTCAACTAGACAAACCCTTGTTACATAGAGAATTGTTCTATCGCTATGCGAATTAGTGCACATAAGAACCTCAAGTGGTAGCAATTACCAAACGACGAGACAACACCTGCATTTTTTGGCGGGTGTAGGCAGCTTTTTAGAAAAAGGAATTCTAACCTGTGTTCCTCAATTAATTAGGTATTGAAAGATATGTGATATAGGAGTGCCTAGTGTAAATAAACTGGTTTGAAAGACTAGATAGAGACATGGTGTTTAGTTTAACGATACTGTCAGCACACTGCGGCCAAACAATGGAGATGCGTACAGGTGGTGATACAGATGTCACAAGAGCCAGGGATTGTCCGGGTGAAGTGGAGAGTAGTGAAGAAAATATAACTGTGATCTGACAGGCTGTGACAAAGTGCCTAATTCATTGATCAACTAGTTGAACTTGATTGTTGTGTTTCCTTTATTAATGAAGCATATAAGTTTAATTACTTAAAGAAGAATGGAGTTGAGAGGTCGGGAACCAAAGACTTGGTAAAGTTGAATACGGCAACGCCTTCTACGTACATAAGCAGCCTGCGATCTTTTAATCTTTTACCAGCATAGATGTACGTGCAACACGTACGTGTTGTGAGATGATCAAGGAGACAATAAGAAGGAGAAAAAAATAGAATTAAGAGAAAGGAGACCTGATTGATTGACGTCATTTTTTTTATCATTAAAACCAAGAGAAGGAAAATGATAGGTGGGTATGGGTATAAAATGAGGTGACAAATAAAAAGAGAAAGTGGATGAAACATTTTGCATCTATGGGTTTTGGACCTTTCTACTTCTTTTCAACTTTTTTCAAACTGTGCAGTGGGGCCAGCGTAAGGGATATACCTATGCCTTTCTAGGTAAAAAAGATTTTTTAGAAAACTCGCTCTCATTTATAGCATGGATAAATGAGTACTACTATAATAATGCTGCAATTTAAATTATTCTAGATCCTACAATAAATAGTATGCAAAAGGTTTACCTTTGCTGTTTTGAACCCCCAAAGTAAAAGCCAGTGTTCAATCAAGTGCTTCAAAATGATTTTTGCAATTTGAGCCCCCTCGATTATATATGTGATGTTTTTCAATCCAACTCCACCCTTTAGGCTATCTCCAAAGGGATTACTCAAAATGAGTATTCGGACACTGCTTCGGCAGTGTTTAGCATTGTTTTACACTGTAGATGACATGACACAGAGTGGAGCGGAAAATGAAGAATGGGGATGAGCATGCTAGTTGGAGATAGCCTTAGAAGAAGTTCTCCGATATTAAACCTCAATATGTATCTAATGTGTTTCTATTATTCCTATCAAAAGAATGCATTATAAGACTTTTAAAAAAATTATATGCACGTAAATTCACTCGTATATAAAACTAGCTGGTGCCCCCGCGCTGCGCACGGGGGGCAACCACCCTCCACAGCCACTGTGCTCTCTAATTTGCCCAAAAAACTTGCAACCTAGTGCCAAACCTAATCAAACTAACTAGAAAAATTAAAGTCACACAAGAAAGTAAATGCGGAAACGTAAATACGGTAAGTGGTAAGGGCAGGAGGTGCAAACTCCCGAGAAGAGAAGCAGATTTAACGTGGTTCACCACTAAGGGCTACGTCCACGGGCTTACCACCAAATGCAATATCTAAGCCGGGCACCAAGACTCTTTCGATCATGTCTTGTGCTCTCCACACAAGACTCACGGCAAGAAAAGGCTAAGTGCCACCAAGCCACCAAGGCTTAGCCACCGCCACCGACTCTCTCGGTCACAAGGCGCCGGATTCTTCACTACGGCGTTTGAAGTGTCTCCTTGTCCCCGCACAAGTTGCCTTCGCCACTCCACACCAATAAGGAGGGTCAAGCAACGAATACAAGTGACTCGGCCGTAGCCAGGTCTTCTTCTCTAGTTCATGCAGGAGCTACTCTCAAGAAGAGCTCGCAAGCTCACTCTCTCTAATCTCTAACTAGCGGACGATGCACTAAGCTTTCATACGATGGTCGGAGTTGGATGATATGTTTAGAATACACCCCTACACTTGCTCTCAACTTCAATGGCTCCAACATCTTTGGAATGGCCAGGTGGGGTGGCTTATATAGCCCTCAAACACAAAGTAGCCGTTGGATAAAAGCTGCTGACGCAGTGTACTTCGGATTGTCCGGTCCATGCATTTTTTCCAATTTCAGACAATCCGGTCCATTCACTTTTCCAATGGTTACAAATCCGGCCGTTGAACCAAGTGTTGTTTTGTCCGGAGGTTTGTCCGGTGTTCATAGTTTGAACTGTCTGGTCCATTGATTTCCTTAGCTGCTCGGACTCCATAGCCTCATGTTTCTTTGTCCGAAGATTTATCCATTCCGTGCTTTTTCCTAACTTCGGACAATCCGGTCCGTTGTAATATCCCTTGTCTTCATACCCTTGGCCAACTTTGTCCGAACCTTAGGCAATATCTGATGCGCCTATTGATAGCGGGAGGATTTATTGTGATTTTATTTATCTTAATTAGTGTATCCTTGTTCAGTCTCTCGAGGATATCCTATATATCTATATACATGGGGTCACTAAGGTTATATCTCAACACGCAAGCTATTCACATCATCATCCACTAACAAGCCATATCATCATCTACTAGGACGCTCTATTAATATCTTTCGCCGATTTTCTGTTGCTAATAACATCTATGCATACAATTGTTTGTCATTTTGATCACTTCGCCATAAAGTTTTCGCAACATAAATACACAGATGATCAATCATTTAAAAGTCAATCTCTCTCAACTAAGATAAACTAAGTTATCAAGTATAATGTGTTTAAAAAATAGTACGTTCAAAAATAATGTGTCACATATGATCATTCATTTAAAATTCAATCTCTTTCTACTAAGATGAATAAGTTATCAACTATATTGTGTTTAAAAAAATAGTGCATTAAAAAATAACGTGTCGCAGATAATCAATCATTTAAAGTTAATCTCTAATGAATAAGTTATCAAGTACAATGTGTTTAAAATAATAGTACATTAAAAATAATGTGTTTAAAAAATATTGTTATACCAAATGATCAATCATTTAAAAGTCAGTCTCTTTAAACTAAGTGAATAAGTTATCAAGCATAATGTATTAATGTTATCATACAATATACATTAGTATATTTCTACTTTCGAAATTCACGTCATCTTTGAGTCCAATAATTTAGAAATCATGTTACTTTAAAAATTTCGACATACCCCACGACGTGTTGATTAAAGTGAGTCATACTTTACACATACTATTTATTTTTTTATTAGCCTAATTTTCTATTAATAAGGATTGACAAATACCTATTCAAGTCATTCTCTTCTTCGGTTTACTATACAACTATATATTTTTTCTCTCACACGTATATACAGAGTGAACCCATCATGCTTTAGTCATTGCAATTCATTCAGTAGCAAGTTCAAGTTACTTCCTACATCTCACATTCATTCGTGTATTAATGTCGCTACACTTTCTAAATGTAAGACTTCGAACTATACGAAGGCATTTGACTTTTTTATCCAAATAATTATGTAATATTCTCTCTATGCAAGACAACAGGAGTTATAAGGATAGGTAAATAGAGTCCTCTGTGTAGCTCTTTGATTCACATATTGTTAGGAAGCACACCAAAGATAATAAGTTGTCATCACTAGAGACATGTTGCTCATGCCATAATAAAATATTCACTCTCCAAATCTTTTTAGTAGTTTTAATTGCATAGGTTTATTAAAATTATGTTTAGAGGCTGAGTACTGATAAACCCATGACAGTTCTATTGTTCTATTTTATCTGCCAAACGAACATTTAAATCAATACTGTTATTTTCTTAAAAAATATTGAAATCACTCTTTAAGTCCCGCAGCAACGCGCTTAAAAATCACCTAGTACTTTATAAAGATATGATTTATGCTCACGTGTTCATAGAGGGTATTTCATAAAGACTGTGTGGAGTTGCATGCAAGCGAGTGTTTGTTGTGTGCTTAGGAACACAACAAACTTGAAGGGCTTAACATGCTTGTTTGGCAATCCGAGCTTCATCGAATTATGAACTTCTGTTTTATATATACTCATCACGTCTTTAATTAAAAAATTCATCATCATTGTTATTTATTTTCACTGTAATTTAGTTTACCATATACTCTCTCCGCATATATGTCGAAGGACAGCTCAAATTTGGTTTAACAAACGTCATATAAATATGAATAGAGGTAGTAATATATTTTATTATGATTTGATTTTTGTATTAAATTTTAGAATAAAACGAGACAATCAAATTTAATGCGAAAAAAATCAAACTACAGGGACTAGTTTAATACTCTTGCTAGTTTAATAGTACCAAACAAGAGTGGGCGAAACATTAGAAGTCTTCTTACGTTGGAAACTGATTTGTTTTCACCAACTACTAAACGCCGAACAACTGCATGGTCCACTCAACGCCAATTGTCCATGGAAATATTTTTAGTTTTTTCAATGGTGGTTTGGCTACGTGCTTTGGAGGAATAAGGGGTTTCTATTTATGGCAGCTAAGCGGATACAACGTGGATGATCAGCGTAGAAGGTAGACTTCGAATATCGATGAGATGCTTTAAGTGCTCTATTCGTTAACTTCTTTTGAGGAATGAGGAGGATAATAGAGGTTTTTCAAGACTTTAACCATCTCACTTCGTTGTATATAAGAATAGGTACAGTTGCATCAAGCTTTTTACCGAATTTGGGTTTTTTATGTTGATAGCTGATGTGAGTGGTATGTTGAGTCTGTTGTTTTAGATTGCTTAGAGCATTATAGGCTTCTATTATTTTTTCTTGGCCGAGTGCACTTTTAGGTGCAGAAACCAAAATATTATTTTATCTTGAAATAAAATTTCTTTTATCTAGAAAAAATAGAGCACTTGATGGAGTGGCTAACGGCGTCAAACAGAGATGACTCAGTCATGTGAGATTCCTCGAACTAAACAAGGGACACATGCATCTTCATCCCTTCAACTAAATATATTGATGGAACAGTCTTATCCCTAAAATCAGGGATGGGACTGTCCTGTCCTACTTTGTTTCGCAACCAAACAATACCTTATGTAACATTTGGATGGAAGGATCCATCCCAAATTTACCACTGTTTGGTTTCTGGACGTTTGGGACGGGGAAATCACCAGTAGGGAATATTCAGCGTAGATGTCGAACCTGGGCATTCCAATTTTTTGGTGAACGCAACCATCCCACCCGATGGCATCGCCTTCTGTTTTCTTCATCCATGCACCCTCCAGCTCGCCTCTCCCCTCACCGGCCGGCGAGGCTGATGCAGGGCGGTGCGGCCGGCCGGTGAGGCCGTAGAAGGGGCTGTGCGACCAGCGGGATGAGAGAGGGTGGCTGCGCGTCAGCGTCGGCGATGGCTCGGCGCGGCGAGCGTAGGCGGGGGGCGGCGAGCATCGGCGGCCGGGGCGACGAGCGTCGTCGACGGCTTGAGGCAGTGACGGCCCAAGGGGGCTCGCGTCAGCGGCGAATGTAGGCGATGACTCGAGGTGGCGACAGTCCAGGAAGGCTGGCGTCGGCAACTCTAGCGGCCGCACACAACGGCGGCGGTGGGTGCAGCGGTGGGGGTAGGAGTGGAGGTAGGATGGGCGTGGCGGGGAGGATGAGCTCTGGGTGGCGGCCATAGGAGGTGGGCAGGGGAGAGAAGAGTAGCAAATAACGTTTGTATGACAGGTGGCACCCGCAGTTGATGGTTAGTAGACAGTGTTAGAGTTGCTCCATTCTCATTCTCTAACCAAATATAAAAATGGAGTCGTACCATCTTTTAAACCAAACATGGAATGAAATAATTCTATCCAAAAATTGCAGAAACGAAACCATTTCAGCCTACCATATTCACCAACCCAACTCTATTAGTTTACTGTATACTCCCTCCGTTTTTTATGTATGTCGTGGGGCAGCTCAAATTTGGTTTAACCAACGTCATATAAATATATGGATAGAGATATTAGAAGTCTTCTTATCTTGGAAACCGATTTGTCCTCACCAACTACTAAACGCTGAACAGCAGACCGCCATGCTCCTCTTACTCATCCTGGTGGCATCATCATCAGCACCGGTGGCCGGAGACGGCGAGCCGCCGGTCCAACCCCCGTTGAATTTCTTCTGCAGCTCGACGGGCCCGGCACGGACCTACCTGCCCAACAGCACGTTGGGGGCCAACCTCGCCAAACTCTACGCCTCAGCCTTCCCTGAGAACACCTCGGCGCACGAAGGCTTCCTCAAGGCCTCCTTCGGTGCCGATCCCGACACTGTCTACGCCCTCGCGCTCTGCCGAGGGGACATCGCCGCCGCAGGGTGCACGGCGTGCCTCAAGGCGGCGTTCCGAAACGCGGAGGACCTCTGCAGATACAGCAAGGACCTGACGGTGTACCAGGACCAGTGCCATGTCCGGGTTTCCGACCTGGACTTCCTCGACCTCGGCGTCGGCGCCAACCAGCCGACGAGCCAAGCATGGGACGACACGGGCAACGTCGTCTCCGATCTCGATTCGCTTGGGGAGTGGACCTGGCCGGATCCTCATGATAATGGAAGTGTTGCCTTCGTCGTCGCTGGCATCGTGTCGGCGTTCCTGCATGAAACTGCAGTCTTTGCGGCGTACACCACGCGGCGAAGATTTGGCTCAGCCGCCCTGGACACCGGATCAGGTGCCCTCCCGACGTCGTTCCGGTCGATGGCGCAGTGTACTCCGGATCTTTCGCGCGATGACTGCTTCTCATGCCTTGAGAAAATAATCACTCAAAATGTGGCTATGGTCCTCCTCCAGGGCCAGCAAGGTGGAAGGATTCTTGGAGTTCGGTGTTCGTTCAGGTGTGGAAGCTACTTCACCGACGGCGGCGAGCCGATGTGGATTTTCGAGCCAATGGTTCCGCAGAGTACGTACCGGAGCTTCTACATCTATAATTCCATAATATTATTGACTTTAAGTTGGTCGGCTTTGCAATTATTTTGAGCATTTGAAAATTTCCATCCCGTATCATTTGTCCTTCAAACTCACTCTTGTCCCGTCTCATATTGGTTTTTTTTTGGTATAAAGCAAGATTTGTTGATCAACGCCAATTGTATCAAGATAATAATACAATTGCATATTTGCATTGAGAAGACACACTCCCTACATAGCTAGTTGGGTGTAAACAACACAACACAGTGACGGAAAAATAATTAGCATGATAACATCTATCGTGTTGCAGCAAATTACAACACACAATATATTCTTCAATTCTGTCTGCAAACATCTTAACAACACTTGGACTTCGAGGAAGGCACTTCGAGCCACTACAGGAAAAAGGTATTTTTTCGTGGGCCAAACTAAATTCGTGGGCCGACCCGTGGAAATAGATGATGTAAATTCGTCGGCTCTGGAAACCCACGAAACTAAGTTTAATTTCGTGGGCTAGGCTGAGAGGCCCACGAATTTATAGTTAGTTTCGTCGGCCTTTGACCGGACCCACGTCTGATTAAATGACAAAACACACGTGATGAACCATAGTTGTCATGCTTGAACTAACCAGTAAAGGAAAATAACCTATTAACCTGTATGTTTTCAATCTAGAGAACAAATTCGATGTACTTCAAATAATATAATGCTTTCAGTTAGGCAATTGCTAAGTACAATCACCAATATATGGTCAGATATGAAGATTTCTTCTCGAAGTCGAATAACATGTACAATGAGTACCACAAAATAAAAAACCCAATGCGCAGTCACCACCCTAGTTCTGATCAAGTGCTACCACACCAAGTCACCACTCAGTCTTGACCAATTACCCAATGGACGTGAACTCTATGACAACGAAGCAATCTTAATATATATTTATCCCCATGATAAAACCAAGTCAAATTGTGAGCTAGTCAATAGACACTGATAGAGTCCACACGATTCATTAAAAAAAAAAGAATTGCATATATATATATATATATATGTGATTTCAAAAACATTTAACTCGATGTAAAGCTCTTGAAATTATTAATATCACCCTTCATGGCAAAAATATAACTTCTTTTCGTAACCCAGTATGAATAATTCATTAGGGTACGATGGATTTAATTGTGAGGTTATGATTCAAGTAACACATTGAGAAAACTATGACTTAAATAATGATTGGGTGCAACATGCATCTTGTTTTTATCAAAAAATTCAAATTTGAGGTGACAGGTTAACTACGACACTAACTGATTAGTGCAACCTGCATGATACATAGCATTCACTATGTTCCAATTTATAAGGGATTCTAGGTTTTGTAAAGATTTATGGAATGTTCCATATATATTGTTGTATATATTTATATGTGCCATCATCTTTTGTAAAGATTTATGGAATGTTCCATATATATTGTTGTATATATTTATATGTGCCATCATCTTCTGCTTATGAATATGAATAGAGAAAATGAGGATCGAAACCCCCTTACAATTTGGAACGAAGATAGCATTGTAATTAATACTTTTGATATGTTAAAGGAGCTTCATGTTACCACACTACAGGACAAGGAAAATGCAGGAGTAAGCTGGCTACCACCACGATTATTGAAGCTGTTGTTCCGGTGATGGTGCTACTTGTTTGTTTTTGCATTGGCTTTGGATGGATCAGATCACGTAGAAAAGGTCTGTTGTTTATTCTTTGTAGATTAATATCTATGACCAGCACCACATGCCACTACTAAAATCCTAATTATTGCAGCTCTCAACTTTAAAAAATTGCACTTGCAAGATGAAAAATCAGTAGAAATGCAGCAAGATGAAGTACTTGACTGGACGACGGAAGGAAATGTCAGCTCAGAGTTCTCGTTGTTTGATATTGCACAAATACAGGAGGCTACGAGCAACTTCTCCGAAGAAACAAGCTTGGGCAAGGTGGATTTGGCCCTGTTTACAAGGTAAAAAGATAAGAAGATGTGCCGATGAGATTTGCGTAGTCAATAGTTTCTATCTTGAAGAAAAACATAAAGACCAGTATTTGGTTTTATCCACTAAAATTGAGTTAGTAAATTATTGGTCATAGTAACGTATCTTCAAGTTTCTAATAGTTCTAAACATACACAACTTTTAGAAATACATCATGATATGCCCAGGGATGAATGACAAGGGCATATCAAATTTGTAGTTTATTAAAACTAAATATTAGAAAGTTTTTGTACCAGAGATGCTTTAGTTGCATGTATATGATAAAAATTGTCCATAGATTAGAAGTAACAAAAACGTAACCTTCAATATTTCATTATTTTCAGGGAAAATTGCCCGACGGCCTAGAGATTGCAGTTAAGAGGCTTAGCACAAACTCTGGACGAGGTTTTGTAGAGTTCAAAAATGAAGTCCAACTTATAGCCAAACTACAGCATACGAATTTGGTTAGATTATTGGGATGCTGCAGCCAAGGGAGAGAAAGAATGCTAGTCTACGAGTATTTACCGAACAAAAGCTTGGACTTCTTCATCTTTGGTACGTATGCAAACTTTGAGAAAGCAGACTAATCGTATTTAATTTTTCCGTTAGTCAACCAAATTCTACACGTAGCTAACCATTCACCTAAGTATAAGCAATAATCGGGCGTCAGGTTGATCTTGGACTGAAAATATTAAATACCATGTATGACGCATTATATATTGTTAGATTGTTATGATAAAGGAAATTGACAACTTGCTCAGCAACATAAGGAAGTTGTCAAAACATGCTTATAATGGGATATAACAATCAGATATTACCCAATCCTTGGATGGCGCGCGCACGGCGCGCACACTACCCCCGCGCCTCAATGCCACCGCGTGGGCCCCACGTGGGAGGCGCGTGGGCGTTGCCGGCGCACGTGCATCCCCCAGCTGCCCCGCAGATATTAAGTCCAATTATTGTTGGTGATAAAAAAGCGCAGTCAGTTTAGAGTAATTTAGTATTTTTTTTCTATTTCCTTACTTGTACTAAAAAAAGCAGTGCAATGCATAGCCAATTTAACAAAATGCATTATACATTCCTCAACGCATTTGAACTAAATGTGCAGGTGCACTCGAGAAAAGGTCTCTGATAGATTGGAAACAACGCCTAATGATTATACATGGAATAGCGCAAGGGCTGCTATATCTGCATAAACACTCCCGATTGCATATCATACATAGAGATCTGAAAGCAAGTAATATTCTATTGGATCACAAGATGAACCCCAAGATTTCAGATTTTGGGATAGCAAAAATATTCGTCTCAAATGACATTGAAGAAAACACAAACACAGTTGTCGGAACATAGTAAGTCAATCTTATTTGAGTTACTCCCTCTCTAGTGCCCAAGTAATAACAGACATTTTGGTACGTGAGCAGTCAATCCACCTTAGTTTTGACCATCAAATCAATTTAAATGTTTTAATTAGTTTTTCGAAAATGGTGTGTAAAGACTCGTCTACATTATAGTAGTACTTTTAAAACATTATGTAGTATTTGGTATATATTAAATATGTTTACTACTATTAATGTAAAGGGAAAATCCATTTTTTACCATCAAACTATCGCGAAAGTCAGAGTTTGGTCATCGAACTGCAAAACCAGGTATCTTTGGCCACTCAACTATCAAAACCGTCCAACTTTGACCATCGGTTGTTTTTGGCTTGCGGTTTCGGTGACGTGGCGTCCACGTGGCAGTGGGTCCCACATGTCGGGCTTCCACCTCAGCTCTGTTTCCATATTCCCCCATCTTTCACCCGAGCCGCAGCCTCCCCGTGGCCGTTGGCGCCCGCCTCCTCTCCTCCGCACTGCCGGTGCGCACCTCCCTGCGCTCGCCGTCGCGTGCCTCCCTGATGGAGACAAAGTTGGGCCCGGTTGGCGAGGGCAGTGAGCCCATGGAGTTGCGGCACTCAAGGCGCTGGCGGCTCTGCATCTCATGGCAGCGCCAGCGCTCCTCATCGGTCTCGGTGGTGCGCAGAAGTGGCGTGTTGGGTGTCGGGTCCGCGTCGGCGTGACGGCATCGGCGTTGAGGGAGGAGACGGAGCAGACGGAGGCGATGGAGGAGGAGCGGGCCAAGCGCGGGCACTTGCGTCGGTGCCGAAGCAGCCGCCAAGGGACAGGCCGAGGCTGAGCTCGATGCCATCTGGCTTGGACGCCGCAGCGGCGTCGGGACGCTTGCGCCTCGCCGTGGCCAAAGAAGCCGGAAGTCCCTGGACGCCATCCGCTAGCACTAGCAGCCTCGCCGGACGCGTGCAGCTACTCCACTCCACTCCCAAGTGTCAAGCAAGGAATCAGGCAAGATCACGAAGCGTCCACGCTAGGTACAGCTGCACCAAACGAAGCTTGTACTGTGCTGTGTTGTAGGCAGCAGCTGCAGCTCAGGCCGCCGTCGCCGTAGGCCCGACCGTGGGGCTGCTGTCCACTCGAATACTCCGTCCTCCGCCGCGGGCCACCGTTACTGCATGCTCGGAGCCTGTCCTCCACCGTGGGCCGACATCTCCTCATGCTCGGATGTTTCGACATGGGGTCCGACGTCGCCGCGCGCCCACCTCGCGTATCCTCCATCATGGGGCCACCGTCGCCCCACGTCCTGCGTCCTCTGCCACGCGGCCGCCTCCATCGTGCCTTTGTCCTGAGCTGCGGCGGCGGAGGAGAAGTGGTCGTGAAGCGCCACAGCCTGTAAATGGGACTAAAATGAGTTTTATTATCGTTCTCAGAAATATGATAACCACATTCTTATATCAGAGTAGTACAGATCCGTCCTAACGGAACAGACCAAACGGGGCGAAGCCACAAACATACATCTGCAGAGGAATTTAAACGGTAGACCCAAACTTTCCCACTTCACACTGTTGGGATAGGCCGCAACCCTTACACGTACAAACCTTTTTTAAAAAACGACATCGTCTTCTCTGTAAAACAACAACAAAGGGAGGTGAGTACGAAAACGTGATCCGCAAGCCCACCTTCCTGCATAAGGAATTGGGGTCAAAGCTATTAGTACATGCCGGATATATCTGGAGCTCAGGATAGTTTTGCCAGAAAATATGCAAGGCTCATTGATTCTCAGTTTTATTTTCCAGAAAACACTTTTTTCAAAAGGGTGCCACTGGACTTGCCGGTCCATCGTGGCTCATGGCACGCACGCCAATATTTTTCTCCACTGCTCCCGGACCACGCCCATAGCTTCCAAAAACATCATTTTCACCCAACCAAACCCTAATTTTCTAAATCACTACTGGTAGAAACCAAGCCGTAACTCGTCCATACCAGTGGACAACGGACTATCCGGATAGGTTTATACTCTGGCCAGAGGTGCACACTTTACCTACAAGTTTGGTCCAGGACTGTCATCGTCATGAGGTCCTTTCCCGCTCAAGGCTCTACCCCCGCAAGTAGTTTCCCGACCTCAACCAAGAGAGAGACATGGGATCCCTGTCGCTTCAGTGCCAGCAGACACACGACGCCGCTTCAGTGCCAGCAGACACACGGCTTCCACCATTCCCAGTCCCCCGGTGCTCCCAGCCTATGGGTATCGGCTGGTTATTCCTTGCGGGTTCCAGCCAAGTGTTGCCGTATACAATATCGAGTGGTTGCACTATAAAGAGTTAGGCAAGATGAGACTTCCAACTCGGTCCTTCAGGGCAGAAACTTCCTCGTACACCGTCCAATCCTCTCCACGAGGCCGGACTCTAGGCAAGCCGTGATAACGGTACCCAGGCATTCCACCCTGTAACGCATGCCATAGTCGACTGAAGTCGGCGGCTGGGGCCTTTCCCCATGTTTTCGAAAACGCACGCCAACCCATTTCCATCCCAGATTCCAACAAGATTATTGTATACAGTATGGAGTGAACGATCCACCTGTGCGCGCTACGTCTAAAAGGTTCGGGTGGCTATCCTACCAGGTTTTCCTTAGCAAGCAAAACATGCAGGTTTTATCATTAATCAAGGCAATAGGTTATTTAACAAAAACTGGGTAATTTATGCATCAAGTGAGATTCCAGTGGATTTGCCATTCACTCTGTTGGGTTTAACGGGACATCGACGGCTGGGGACGAGGGTACGTCATCCTCCGGATACGTTGGAGCACCAACCAGGATTTCCGGTATAATCTACGTGCAACAATAGAGAATAAACAAACAAGGCATATTATAAGCTCAACAAGGATCTGTTTGTTGAGAGAAGGCTCAAAGGATTTCTCGAAGGACTGCACCGGCGGTTCTGGCTCCCATGGCTATGTTGCTCCATGGTTCGACGCTGAGCCAAGGGCCAAACACACCGCTGGGCTCGGTAATGGTCGAGGGAGGGGTACCATGGCAGCAGTTGTGGCTGGCCATAGCGAGGGCGACGGCGCAAGGAGCGAGGAGTTTGCATGGCAACGAGGAGAGCTCCTGTAGCCAACAAGGCAAGAAACGAAATGGATTAACACAAGGTTAGCGGGACGAGACAGGGTTCCTGGTCAAAGGCTTAGACCATTCCTCTTGTCGTGACTGTGGTGCTGAAAAGCTAACCACTAGTGCGACCGAGGAAAAGTTCCTGGCCTTGACCGGAAGTGGTTGCATGTTCGGTTTGTTAACGGGTCAAGTGTAGCCCCATTAAATGAACCGATGTGGAAGAGCTGAAGGGTGGTGGAAAGTATACGGATGTGTAGGGCTTGATTTATGGAGAATTTAGGCGCAAAAATCGCCTAAATCGGAGTCCATACGGTCGAGATATGAAATTCTTTAGAAAAGAAAATCATAAATTGAAAAGAAAAAGGAAAAAGGCTTCGCGGGCCAAGAATCGGCGAGCGCGGCCCACTCCCTCCGTCGCCTGGCTCGGCCCACGGCTGCCTTCCCGCCCATGGGCCTTCACAGGCCGGCCCACGGGGCGGAACGTCGATCCGACGGCGCGGCCTGAAGGCAGGGCAGTGGGCCCCACGCGTCAGTCGCACCGGGGGAAGGACGGCGCGGTGACGGCGTCACGGTTCGGCTTGGCCGAACCGGACGGCATCGCGGCCGCGGCTCGCCGGCGGTTCTCCGCCGTCGGCCCGGTTCCGGCGACGAGAGTAGGCCGGGGAGGTCGAGCGTGGAAGGGCGAACGTGATGGTGGTATCGTGGAGGTGGATAGGGCGGCGGGTGGACCTGGCGGCGGGTGACCCGAACGCCGGTGAGAGAGGGAGGCTACGGCGCGGCGGCGCTCCGGCGTTCTGAGGCAGCTCCGGCCAGGGAAAGCAGTGGAGGAGGTGCGTGCGAGGGTGACGGAGCTCGGGCTCGTCTCAATTTGAAGAGGGAGTGACTGGAGGGGTGAAATTTTGGGGCGGCGCCAGCGGTACGCACGGCGATGTCTTCTCGGTGGGTTAACCCACCGCGGGACTCTGGCGAGGGGGGTGGAGGCATGTGTCTGCTCGTGTGTCCGAGTGCATGCGGGAGCGTGTGCGTATGAAGGCTCGTCGAGGCTCGTCGAGGCTCCTTTTATAGGCGCGGCGGCTGGGCGTGAGCTGGCGGCGGACCGACTCAGCGACGCCGACGCGGCGGTGAGGTGGCGTCGAGGTGGAGCCGGAGAGGGACCGCGGCGGGGCTAGGCTAGGCGGAGTGGAGGCGGCACGACAGCGGGGCCTGAACGGAGCGGGGGCGGCACGGCAGCGGCGCGTGCGGTCGGTGTGACCCGATGTGGGGGACGGGAGAGGGGGACGACGGGCGAGCGGGCGCGTCCGCTGGCAGAGGGAGGAAGGCGGGCGAGGGGAGGCTGCTGGGCCTGCTCGGCTTGGGCCGAGGGGAAGGCAGGGGAGCAGGCCGGCTCGGATCGAGGGAAAGGGAAGGGGAGAAGGAGTTGGGCCGAAGGCGGCCCAAGCTGAGAGGGGGAAGTTTTCTCTTTTTCCTGATTTTGATTTTGAATTTGGATTTGAATATTTGGAGGAGAGTTTGAGTGGGATTTTTGGTAGGAACTTTGCTGGATATTTTGAGAAGTAATCGAAGGGAGCGAGATAGAATTTTTTGGAGATTTTATTGAGCTCATAACATATACTCAAACAACCAAGATTTGAAAATCTAATTTTGAATTAGAGGGAGATTTAGAGAAAATTCTCAGGGTCACATTTTGGGGCGTTACAGATCTACCCCACTTAAAATGAATCTCGTCCTCGAGATTCGGCTTGGAGGGTTTACAGGGATCGCCTTACTTTAGCTAACAACTTTTAAAACAACAACACTTGATCTCTTGACACGGAATGGTAGATGGAACTTCAACAACAACTGCTTGATCCCCCTTTCTTTTCATTTCTCTTTTCTTCTCTGGGGTAGTGGTGCAAGCCTTCCACACACAAAAGGTCATTCGATCTCTTTTACTTCATGGACTTGGAAGGTTGTCGGGGTACCTTTTGGCGGAAGAAGCAGCAACATACAGCAAGGCACTTTCTTTTCTATTCTTGCTGCTCCTCGAGGTGAAATGTACGGGCAACCCATCCATAACCAGAAATTTGCATGCCTCAAATTTCTAGGTCCTCCTCCGCCAGAGTTAGCAGAAGGGACACTACCCCACTTAAAAGGGGCGAAAACTCCTCTTAAGCTCCTTGATATTTCTTCTGGAAGCGGGGAGCTGCGGTGCTTTCCAACTGCTATTGTTGCACTGGCAGGGGAGAAAGGATTGGTGGGAGACAGACTACTTGGGATAGTCGTCTTCTTGTTATGACTCTTTTTATCCCAAGCACCTCTTGTTACGATTCTTTTTATCCCAAGACTTTTCTTCTATCCTTTTGCCTCATACTAGTTCTTTTCTTTATTTCTTCAACTTCGCACAACTTTGCTAGCAGGAAGCACCTTCTATCTTCCGCTCTGCCCGTGGGTGAATTATCAACCGGAGGATGATTAGGAGGCATAGGACAATAAGTATGGCGAAGAATATGTAGCGAAGGGGGTGCAGATTCTGGGCTCGGGGTTCATGCCTCGGATGGGTTTGGGGGATAGTGCGCGAGGATCTGGCTTATGCGGTCCTGGAATCGGACTATGCTTCTTGTGAGTAGGAGAAGAACTTTTGAGATTTTGTAGAGGAATATGCACTGGATGAGGAGGAGTATGAGGATGGCTAGGTTTAGCATCTGGCGGTGGAGTTGGCGGTTGGTTTAGGGCTATTCTGTTCCGACGGGAGGGGGCGGTGGATTACCCAAAGAAGCAAGAGACCGAAGATGATGGTGAAAACGCCAATGGCGTAGAAACCGAAGAGAAAATGCCCTATCCCGGTGTCGTATAACATGGGAAGAGAGGGCGATGGTTGCTGTTTTAGTTGGAGAGGAGTGGTGCTCTGCGTGGTGAGTGAGATGAGTGGAGAGCGGAGCCTGCGGGGCTTTTTATAGGGACACGGTGTGTGATGGTTGTGGTGCGGTGGCCTGTGCACCGAGGCGACGCGAGCGGTGGAGGTGGAGTGGGGCACATGACGGCATGCGCGCAAAGGCGGAGTAGGGCGAGGTGCCGGCTGATGGGGCAGGTGACACGCGGCGGTGTGAGAAGCAACAGGCAGGGGCCGGGTGCGGCCAGCGGCGAGGCGGGTGCGCGCGCTACTCAAAGTGGCAGGCGGTGTCGGTGGAGTGCGCATGCACGCGGCGGCACAGGTGAGTGGGTGGTGGGGCCGGTGGCAGCTGATGCGGCGGAAGTGGCAAAGACGGAAGCAGCAGTGATCACTGTGGTAGTCACTACTCCGGATGTGAAACTGTAGGATTGGACTTTTCCTCCTGCCTTTTCCTGACTCCCAGACTACTGTACCCTCCTGTCGGGGTCTGTTTGCTGTTACTGTTGGTTGTTTCCTTGGATCGCGGGTTGGGTCTCTTTGACCACTTGTCTGTGCCTTATAGGGCTTTTTCTGATCGCTTCCTTCAGAAGACTCTGTTTTTCTTTTTGAGCATACGGGTTTAAGATGAGAGGGAAAAAGCAGGGACGAGGGCTAGGTCTAATACTCTTTTTATTAGAACCACACAATCAACAACCAGGCTGGTCTTGACTAGCAAAACCAAGGCGAGCCACACACCAAAGAAACAAACACAAAACCAACTAACACACGACGCACTAGGCACTAACGCGGCTACTCGAGCTGGATTGGTTCCATTTGCGGACGGTTTGTCGCTTCTGGCTGAGAGCTGGATCCTTCTCCTGGAAGCGAGAGCGTCAGGAACGTACCCATGCTTGCTTTATCTTCTCGACTGTTGAGGTCCCCTGGGTTCCTTTCATGGGTCCGCATATGATTAAGCAGGAGGGCCTGAAAACTTCCGAGATGACTCAGCACCGGTTGGTCAGGGGGGTTTGAACCTTCTGCCCTCATGGGGTTCTGTACTTCCCCTTGAGGCGGGTGGCGAGGACCGGACATGGTCCTTACCCTTACTCCACGACTGAGAGAGGTGTCTGTTACTGACCCTAGATGCATCCATGCCCTCTTATACTCGGCCAACTCTCTTTCTGTGTCTTGGTGTCGGGCTACCAACTTGTCATGCTGGTGGCTCAGCTTTTCATACTCGTTATCCAAGGCGAGCAGATGTTGGACCGGTAGGCCATGGTGGGATCTCCGGACTTCTTGATCTCTGTCAAGATTGTAGTCCTCTTAAGCCAAGTTGTGGCACGTTGGTTCACGGGCGGGAAGAATCTCATAGGGCTATTTTGTACTGCCCCATGGTAGGTCGAGCATAACCTTCTTACTGCACCACGAACGGCAATGTGACAGGCTTCTAAGAATCCAATGCCGACGGCTCTGCAGTACCAACCGTTGAGGTTGAGGTTCTCTCTGATATACAAAGTGACGGTCCATCCTCGTTCTTCCCTTTTGGGGAACACTAACCCGCAGTACTCTGGGTATCCTGGGATCCTGAGGTGCCGCATGGTATCTCTTAGTAGCTCGGGAAAGCCACTTTCTTCTCGGCAGTAGCTGACATGAGTGACACCTTCCATCTGATTGGGGTGCGCAGGGCTCAGTTGAAAACTCAACACGTTGACTACCACACAACGGTTACAGACTCTGCCCAAAAGGAAACAACAACACACGCGAACTACACGGTTCACTCTTACAGGGGTGCTAACCAAAGCGGAGCAAGAACTCCACTACCTAATGTAAGAGGACAACTGGGCATAACTAATCGCCAGACCACGAGCACGATGTCTCGCTGCAAGGAGTTGGAGCTTTCCTCAGAACGCTCTTCGCTGGAGCTGACGACGATGATCTCGGGTGATGATTGTGTTGAGGCCACGGGGTCGTCTTATCCAAACAGCCACCAAAGTGAGGCAATGCCCGATGTCTCGATTCTCGCTTCTGTCAATGAAGTTGTTGGGCTTGGTGGAGGACCTCTGGGTAGCTCTGCTGATAGCGGGGAGGTTGGTGCAGCTTCTGGGGGATCTTCCTTCGCCAGCAACTCGGGGTTGGGTGCTGGAATCTTCTTCAGGGTGAGGGGTTTTGCTAGCTCTGGTGGAGGAACTGGGGAGGGTTCTGGTTGGCTTGGAGGCTCTGGAGGGGTGGCTGGGGTGCTTTCCAGGACTGGGATTCCATCTATGAGGTCTCCGGCCTTTCTCTTCTTAAGGAAGGTGGGGATGCCGGTGAGAACTGAAGGTTGCTTGTCCATGGCTGCTCACACTTGAGCGGTTCTGGGCTCATTGGGCCCTCTTTTAAGCACCTTGCCGGCGCATTCAGGGCTGGTCGCTGTGTCCTTCTTGAGCGGTGGACACAGTGTTAGGCGGCGATTCCATGCAGCGCTGTTGACGCACAGTCCTTGTATGAACGGTCATCTGTCAACTGTGTTGCACCGTCCATCCTTATTTAGGGCAGGGTCTGCGGAACTCACATCCTTGTTTCTCGGGTTCTTGGGGTGCACGTCATACGCGGATTCTGAGGCTGTCACTGACTTTTGCGGCATGTTATGCATCTTCATCTCCGGTCTTGTTTGAGCACGGTTTCGGTCACTTAACTAAAGCAGGGCGAATAAACGGATTAAACTTGGTTTAAAACGGATCAAGGTGAGAAACAGAGGTATTTTTCAACTGATTTTGACTCAAAAACGTTTTTCCATCCTAAGGGTTACGTCCTACGGCCAACTTAGGCTCTGATACCACCTGAACCGCCCCAGCCCGTAAGCGGGACTAAAATGTGCTTTATTATCATTCCTAGGGATATGATAACCACATTCTTACATCAGAGTAGTACAGATCCGCCCTAACGGGACAGACCAAACGGGGCGCAGCCCGAAACATACATCTACAGCGGAACTTAAACGGTAGACCCAAGCTTTTCCACTTCACACTGTTGGGATAGGCCGCAACCCTTACACATACAAACCTTCTTTAAAAGGCGACCTTGTCTTCTCTGTAAAACAACAACAAAGGGGGGTGAGTACGAAAACGTACTCCGCAAGCCCACCTTCCTCCATAAGGAATTGGAGTCAAAGCTACTAGTACATGCCGGATATATCTGGAGCTCAGGATAGTTTTGCCAGAAAATATGCAAGGCTCATTGATTCTCAGTTTTATTTTCCAGAAAACACTTTTTCCAAAACGGGTGCCACTGGACTTGCCGGTCCATCGTGGCTCATGGCACGCAGCTCAACATTTTTCTCCACTGCTCCCACACCACGCCCGTAGCTTCCAAAAACATCATTTTTACCCAACCAAACCCCAATTTTATAAATCACTACTGGTAGAAACCAAGCCGTAACTCGTCCATACCAGTGGACAACGGACTATCCGGATAGGTTTATACTCTGGCCAGAGGTGCACACTTTACCCACAAGTTTGGTCCAGGACTGTCATCGTCATGAGATCCTTTCCCGCTCAAGGCTCTACCCCCGCAAGTATTTTCCCGACCTCAACCAGGAGAGAGACATGGGATCCCTGTCGCTTCAGTGCCAGCAGACACGCGACGCCGCTTCAGTGCCAGCAGACACACAGCTTCCACCATTCCCAGTCCCCCGGTGCTCCCAGCCTACGGGTATCGGTTGGTTATTCCTTGCAGGTTCCGGCCAAGTGTTGCCGTATACAACATCGAGTGGTTGCACTATAAAGAGTTAGGCAAGATGAGACTTCCAACTCGGTCCTTCGGGGCAGAAACTTCCTCGTACACCGTCCAATCCTCTCCACGAGGCCGGACCCTAGGCAAGCCGTGATAACAGTACCTAGGCATTCCACCCTTTAACATATGGCATAGTCGACCGAAGTCGGCGGCCGGGGTCTTTCCCCATGTTTTCAAAAACACACGCCAACCCATTTCCATCCCAGATTCCAACAAGATTATTGTATATAGTATGGAGTGAACGATCCACCTGTGCGCGCTACGTCTAAAAGGTTCGGGTGGCTGTCCTACCAGGTTTTCCTTAGCAAGCAAAACATGCAGGTTTTATCATTAATCAAGGCAATGGGTAATCTATCAATAACTGGGTAATTTATGCATCAAGTGAGATTCCAGTGGACTTGCCGTTCACTCCGTTGGGTTTAACGGGACATCGACGGCTGGGGACGAGGGTACGTCATCCTCCGGATACGTTGGAGCACCAACCAAGATTTCCGGTATAATCTACGTGCAACAACAGAGAACAAACAAACAAGGCATATTATAAGCTCAACAAGGGTCTGTTTGTTGAGAGAAGGCTCAAAGGATTTCTCGAAGGACTGCACCGGCGGTTCTGGCTCCCGTGGCTATGTTGCTCCACGGTTCGACGCTGAGCCGAGGGCCGAACACACCGCTGGGCTCGGTGATGGTCGAGGGAGGGGTACCATGGCAGCAGTTGTGGCTGGCCATAGCGAGGTCGACGGCGCAGGGAGCGAGGAGTTTGCATGGCGACGAGGAGAGCTCCTGTAGCCAACAAGGCAAGAAACGAAATAGATTAATACAAGGTTAGCGGGATGAGACAGGGTTCCTGGTCAAAGGCTTAGACCATTCCTCTTGTCGTGACTGTGGTGCTGGAAATCTAACCACTAGTGCGACCGAGGAAAAATTCCCGGCCTTGACCGGAAGTGGTTGCATGTTCGGTTTGTTAACGGGTCAAGTTTAGCCCCATTAAATGAACCGATGTGGAAGCGGTGAAGGGTGGTGGAAATATATGGATGTGTAGGGCTTGATTTATGGAGAATTTGGGCGCAAAAATCGCCTAAATCGGAGTCCATACGGTCGAGATATGAAATTCTTTAGAAAAGAAAATCATAAATTGAAAAGAAAAAGGAAAAAGTCTTCGCGGGCCAAGAATCGGCGCGCGCGGCCCACTCCCTCCATCGCCCGGCTTGGCCCACGGCCGCCTTCCCGCCCATGGGCCTTCACAGGCCGGCCCACGGGGCGGAACGGCGCGCCAACGGCGCGGCCTGACGGCAGGGCAGTGGGCCCCACGCGTTAGTCGCCCCGGGGGAAGGACGGCGCGGCGACGGCGTCATGGTTTGACTCGGCCGAACCAGACGGCATCGCGGCCGCGGCTCGCCGGCGGTTCTCCCCCGGCAGCCCGGTTTCGGCGACGAGAGTAGGCCGGGGAGGTCGAGCGGGGAAGGGCGAACGTGATGGTGGTATCGTGGATGTGGATAGGGCGGCGGATGGACCTGGCGGTGGGAGACCCGAACACCGGTGAGAGAGGGAGGCTACGGCGCGGCGGCGCTCCGGCGTTCCGAGGCGGCTCCGCGCCGCGCTCCGGCGTTCCGAGCCGGCTCCGGCCAGGGAAAGCGGTGGAGGAGGTGCGTGCGAGGGTGACGGAGCTCGGGCTCGCCTCAATTTGAAGAGGGAGTGACTGGAGGGGTGAAATTTTGGGGCGGCGCCGGCGGTACGCACGGCGATGTCTTCCCGGTGGGTTAAACCACCGCGGGACTCTGGCGAGGGGGGGTGGAGGCATGTGTCTGCGCGTGTGTCCGAGTGCGCGCGGGAGCGTGTGCGTATGAAGGGGCGGTGAGGCTCGTCGAGGCTCCTTTTATAGGCGCGGTGGCTAGGCGTGAGCTGGCGGCGGACCGACTCAGCGACGCCGTCGCGGCGGTGAGGTGGCGTCGAGGTGGAGCCGGAGAGGGACCGCGGCGGGGCCGCGCGGAGCGAAGGCGGCACGGCAGCGGGGCCGGAATAGAGCGGGGGCGGCACGGCAGCGGCGCGTGCGGTCGGTGTGACCCGACGTGGGGGACGGGAGAGGGGGCGATGGGCGAGCGGGCGCGTCCGCTGGCAGAGGGAGGAAGGCGGGCGAGGGGAGGCTGCTGGGCCTGCTCGGCTTGGGCCGAGGGGAAGGCAGGGGAGTAGGTCGGCTCAGATCGAGGGAAAGGGAAGGGGAGATGGAGTTGGGCCGAAGGCGGCCCAAGCTGAGAGGGGGAAGTTTTCTCTTTTTCCTGATTTTGATTTTGAATTTGGATTTGAATATTTGGAGGAGAGTTTGAGAGGGATTTTTGGTAGGAACTTTGTTGGATATTTTGAGAAGTAATCGAAGGGAGCGAGATAGAATTTTTTGGAGATTTTATTGAGCTCATAATATACACTCAAACAACCAAGATTTGAAAATCTAATTTTGAATTAGAGAGAGATTTAGAGAAAATTCTCAGGGTCACATTTTGGGGCATTACAGGTCGCCTTCCTCTGCCCGCTCACCCTCGGGCATAGTGGCTGCAGGCGGTGGAGGTATACATGTCCGAGTAGGGCCAGGCCGTCGGGTGGCCCGTGGCCCAGCACGGCAGGGCATGGCCCCAGCCCAGCCCGACCCACACGAGGCCCGTGCCATGCTTGGGCTGCCAGGCCGACCCACGGTGCAGGCCCGGGCACGGCACGGCTAATGTGGCCGGCCCAGCTCGGCCCGTTACCCCTGGCTGGGGACCTAGGGTATATAAACCCTCTCCCCCCTCTCCCACCGTAACCCTAGCCATTCGTCTCTTCTCCCCGCTGCAGATCGAGCCGTCCTCGCTCGCCTTGCCCACCGTAACCCTAGCCATTCGCCTCGCCTTCCGTCCGGCGGAGACGGACGCCGGCGAGCCGCTATCGACGCCTTCGCGGATCCTCTGCCTCTCTCTCTCCCTTTCTCGCTCTATCCTCTTCCTTGTCTCCCGCTCTCTCCATTTTCGTAACCCTAACCCTAACCTCGATCTGCTCAGGTTCTGTGCCAAGCTCTGCTTCGGGTTCGTCGGTGTCCCTCGTCGGTGGATCTGGTGCTCTAGCTGCGCAGGTGAGCCATCCGCCGTCCCCGCGCTAGCTTCTCTAACCATAAATCCGTTACCCTAACCTCTCTATTTTTGTTCTTGTTCTTGTGTTGCAAGTTGCTAGCTATGGTTTTTCTTCCATAGATCCTGTGCTGTGTGGCCGTGAGGGAGCCGAAGACGCCGGCTAAGGTGGTGGCGGCAATGTCCACGGAAGATGATTCCATGGACGA
Organism: Paspalum notatum; assembly: GCA_022530915.1. NCBI lineage: Eukaryota > Viridiplantae > Streptophyta > Magnoliopsida > Poales > Poaceae > Paspalum > Paspalum notatum. Next base: position 21,747,758 of record CM039686.1, read on the forward strand.
CGAGTACTATGGTGCCACCGAGGCCGACGACGAGGCGCGGGGTCTTGAGGTGCAGAACGAGGATGAGGATGTCCTAGGTAGCAGTGCAAGTGCTACCATCGATGTGGATGGCGCCGGTGTCAGCGCAGGCACGGGGATGGGGATGGGGACGCGCACTGGATCCACGAGCTGAGTGCATCTGGTAGCCGCGCGAGGAGGAGAGCACCAACCTCCAAGGTATGGCTAGAGTTTGAGGAGGTGACTGAGGTCCATGGAGGTAGGGAAGTTAGAGTATCTGCCATATGCCTCCACTGCAAGGGTACCTTGTCTGCTAAATCCTCTTCTGGTACCAGGCACTTGCGCCGTCACCTAGACATTTGCCCTGCTAAGAAGGAGAAGGATACACATGGTAGAACCCAGTCTTTGCTTAAGTTTAATGCTGATGGTTCTTTTGTGTACTAGGAGTACTCTCCTTCTGTTGCTAGAACAGAGCTTTGTCGTTTGATTGCTAGACTAGACCTGCCTCTTTACTTTGGTGAATCTGATGCTTTTCAGGACTACATTACCAATGCTCATAATCCTAAGTTTATGAAGTCGTCTAGGCAAACTACTACTTGAGACTTGATTGGACTTTATAATAACCGTGTTGAATAGCTTGTTGATGTCCTGAAGAACTGTTTCTTCTGTTGCACTTACATCTGATATTTGGTCTGGTAAAGCTAAAAAGGACTACATCTCTGTGGTTGCTCACTTTGTTAACTCTGATTGGTGTTTAGAAAAGAAGTTGCTTGGTCTAAAACCTATAGAAGTAGCTCATACAGGTGTTAATATTGCTGAGCGTGTTGAAATGGTTGCAAGTGACTATGGTATTACTGATAAAATCTTTGCTATTGTGCTTGACAATGCTTCATCTAACAAAACTGCTATGGATGTTCTAAAACCTGTATCTAGCTGTCTAAACCTGCTAGGAATGAAGATGATCTAGCTGTTGTATTCTTGCATCAGCGTTGTGCTTGCTACATCACCAATTTGATTGTTAAGAGTTGCTTGAAACGTTTGTTACCATATCTTGAAGATTTTAGAACTGCTGTTACATTCTTGAATTCTTCCAAGGCGGTCGTTCGGGTGCTAGGTTTTGCCGCTCGGTTGGGAGCTTGGTTTTGCCACTCGACCGGTCGTCAGATGGAGTAAAGCATCCAATTCTGTGAGCTTTATTGGCGTGGTAATTCCTTCTGTTACTCAGGGGATTGATTCCGCCCGTAACTCCAGTGATTACTGCACCCTCCGCCTCTTCTCCTGAGAAAAACCGAAGAGACAGAAGAAACCCGATAAAACTCTGTCTTCTCAGATTGTGTTGCGTGCGCTCTCACTCTTCCCTGTCCCGAAACTCTGCGCACGGAGACTCGAGAGAACAGGCCTTCGGAACGACTCGTCCACTCGAGACATCTGCCGGGTGCGCGGGCGATCAGGTTTTTGGGGAGCATCACCGCGACGCGACTGTTCGCTGTTGCTTTTGCTCCGCCGACATCCATCTTCTTCCTGGTGGCCATCCGCGGGGACGACCGTCTTCTTCCTGGTGACTGTTCGAGGGACTGCACTGCGATCCTCGTCCTGCAACGACTCTTGATCGACTACTTCGAGCAACTCATCATGTCGACTGATGGGAATGGAGCTTCTAGTGCCTTGAGCATGGGACCATTCAATACTCCTCATTTCGTTCATATTTACGGTTATGATTAGTATGTTGTGCGTTACTGCTATGATTGATCTCACACACGTGCACATACTTGTCGTCACAAACTTAGCATGGTTTATTTGGATTAAATTTAACATGAAAATGCCTAAATTCCTAACGGATAGTGAAGGGGAGTCGGGCGCATGGGCACATCGGCCCCCGCAGCAGAGCGGCTCTTCGCGCGGCTAGGAGCCTGTGGTGGAGCGACCGAGCACGCGGCGGAGGACGGAGGGCGCAAGGTGACAGCGGCCCGCGGCGGAGGACGGAGGATGCGAGGTGGCGGCGTCCCCTACAGCGAAGCGGGCCGGGCTCGCAGCGGAGATAGAAAGGTGACGACAGGCAGGAGGCAATGGCAATAACAAGCAGGCAGGCGGTGATGACGCAATGACAAGCGGGCGGGCAGTGATGACGAGATAGATAAAGCGATGAAGAAAAAAAATAAAAAAATATGTATTTCACTGACATGTGAGACCCACTGCCACATGGACGCCATGTCACCGAAACCGCCGGCCATAACCAGCCGATGGTCAAAGTCGGACGGTTTTGATGGTTGAGTGGCCAAAGATAACTAGTTTTGCAGTTCGATGACCAAACTCGGACTTTCGCGATTGTTCGATGGTCAAAAATGGACTTTTTCCGTAAAGTGCAACATCAATTATGTGAAAACTGAGGGACTACTAAAGTTTTGCGTGAGTGCATAAACTAGAAACTAAATATTCTTTTAGTTGTCAATGGTTCATGACTTTCTTTTTTTGCAGTGGTTACATGGCCCCTGAGTATGCTTACGAGGGTCTGTTTTCAAGCAAATCTGATGTATTCAGTTTTGGTGTTTTACTTCTTGAGATTGTGAGTGGAAAAAGGAACTTTACTGTTCGACAAAATGGAAGCTTTCTCAACCTCCTAGGATATGTGAGTTCATACATGAATTTATTATTCACGAAAATACATAAACTTATTATTCTTATTTTTAAGTGGTTGACACGCCATGTGCTTCATATGTATAGTATATAGGTGTATCTAAATGTTTTTACTGCAGGCCTGGCATCGGTGGAAAGATGGCAGATGGCCTGAACTAGTGGACGCATCACTGGTAATCGAGAATTGCGCATTGGAGTTATTTAAATGCATCAATATTGCACTGTTGTGCGTCCAAGAGAATGCAGCAGATCGACCAACCATGTGGGAAGTTACAACAATGCTTAGTACTGAAGGTACAAGTCTGCCAGAGCCAGATCATCCAGCGTACTACAACGCAATGGTATCGAATGCAGGGCCATTAAATTTTGATTTTGAGGAACATAGCATTAACGAAGTGACTATCACAGACCAAGAAGCAAGATAGTTGTCGCTATCATGTGGTTGTGTCACGGTGTCATTTGTGAACTAATGCTGACCCCTTCGTTTTGGAGGTTTCGATGCAGTACCCAAACGCAGGCAGTAATTGCGTAGAATATGGCCTCCGATCGAGCACCATCCGTTTCAGAAATCGGAACCGAACGGTAGCGACTCAATTAATTGTTCATATTATGTTAGAGGATGATTACAAGTGGGAAGTGCGTGAACTATCTACTTATCAATCACATGTCCAACTGTTTTGAGGCAACTTGTTCTCCAGCAAATGCAACTGAGACTCTGAGAGGTATTGGCCTGGTTGAGCAGTCAGCGGGAACGAGAGGAAATTGCGTTTTTAGGAATAGGTCCACGCTAAATTCCACGCTCCAAGTTGTGCAGTATACAATGCAAAACACTCGTGTGCTGACCTGATTTAAGCTCCGCATGCATTGTGCAAGACATGCAGCCTAGGCCATGCATTACTACAACCCAAGCACACGCAAAAGGAGTGACAAACACGCACTTAGCTTTGGTAGGCTGTGCTTCAGAAGGTGGAGTGGGGAGACTTGGACACTGCGCAATGCTTGGCGTGGGTGGCTAAGGACTTGTTTACACAAGTACATCTTTTACAAGTACAAAATGTGCACCCAAAGTCCAATGGGTAGGATATCCACGTCACCCGTTAACCCGTGAACCGTCCGATCAAGGCAGCTTGCGATTTGGGCCATCCGATTGCTGAATTGGTTCGGGTGGGTCTCCTCCTGTTTCTTCGCAAACACGTCACGAACTCTCCTCATCTCCGCTCGACCTTGCCGTCAACGAACGCCCTCGCCGCATATGTGTTCGTTCCCATTCAACGTCGGCCACCGTTGCTACCTTGTGCTCCTCCCACAATAATCCCCACCCACCCAGCATCGGTCGTCCTTGCTGCGCTCCTCTTCCACGGCCCATCACACTCCTCCACAGCTCCATAACGTCGATGCCCCCTCGAAGGCCATCATGAGTCCACTCCGTGCTCCTGTCCCTATGGCCACCTCCGCGGCTCCTGCGGCGGTGTGGTGACAAGGATGGCAAGGAGAAGCCAGGAAATAGTCATGGTACTAGGCATTTAAGAGAAGACGAAACTGTAACCACTGCATACACATCCTGCCACACGTGTGCATCATCCTCGATGCTACTTATCGAATCAGGTACATGAATCATCAAGTACCCTTCCTGTTGTTTTCATATCTGCTAGCAAGCACAGGATTCAATTCGTGCTCATAATATTGAATTTGGCAACCCAATAGGTAACCGAGGTTTAAGAACGACAAACTATCATAAACCTATACTAGCAAGCATAGAATTCAATTCGTGCTCATAATATTCAATTCTTGCTCATAATATTGATTTATGTTAGGATCGATAGTGGCGATGATTTAAAACTAATTGTAAACTATGGTAGATATAAGTGAGGCCAACTTGGACTATAGAGTACTTGATATTTAGAGCAGAAACATTAGTATGGTTTGATAGACTCAGTGACTATAACTTGGACAAATTTATTGAGGATATGGCTAGTTTGATGGTAGGGGCACAAGCCAGACACTGTCATTATGGGCAGTGGATGTTGACAGTGCAGCTGAATGGAAGCTTGGGAGAAATGAGCACTTTGACAACATGACTTAGTCAAGGTTGAATGACAAGTCGGTCCGAAGGTGCTGGGGCAGTTGTATGTCCCCTGAGTAGCGTCAACAATCAGAGATCCCAACAATTGATTGGAATGAACTGACAATCCTGCCTATCCCAAAGATGGACAAGGAAGCAAATGAAGTAGTTGATGAAGAAAGGATGTTTGAGGCAATGGGATTTAAGGTTGTAGATCAGTCCACGGAACAAGCTAGAACGGCAGAACTCTCTATGCATGTGATCCAACAGAGCATCAAGATGATATGAGAGATGCTTCTATTTTTATTGATGACAAAGATCCTAAACAACCTATACTAGATTGGGGTAGTGATCACCCAGATGTGTTTGTTGGTTATGTCTTTCCATGCGTGTATAACTTTAGACTGGTAATCAAGCAGCAGTCAATTGAGAATGAATTTGAACTTAGGATGGAAATTTAACAAAACAAGGGTTAGGGGTTCCTACAAGGCAAATGGATGCCCACGGGTCATTGTATGGGGCACGAGCCAGACACAGTCATTATGGGCAGTGGATGTTGACAGTGCAGCTGAATGGAAGCTTGGGAGAAATGATCGCTTTGACAAAATGACTTAGTCAAGGTTGAATGAAAGAGTGACAAATATTGAAGTAGAAGTTGTTTATAAGAATGGTTATTTGAGTGCTTATAGTTCAGTAGGAACATCAGGTGTGACAAGTCAATCTGAAGGTGCTCCGGCGAGTTGTGTAGGGAGCAAGAGCGGTACAAGGCTCTAGGTGGAGAGGAAGGAAAAGGATGTCGGCGGCAGAGGCGAAGCCAGCTCCCAAAAGAGGGTGGTGCACATCCATGTAATTTTTAGAATTTTGAGTCAAATATATGGTAAATTTAAACAAACCAATAGTCAATTTTCTATTTACCCTGGTGCCAGTGCACCAGGGTCACTACACCTAGTGTCGCCCTTGGTCGGTGGCATTGTGTGGTGGCCATTGTGGCACAGGTGTCGAGCAGTGATGTTGGCGTTGTGTGCAGCGGTGGTGTGGTGCATAGGGAAAAGGTGAGGCCAGAAGTAGCGATGGTGGGTGGGTGGTGGCAGCTAGTGTTGTAGCATGAGGTGGTAGGGAAGTTAAGGGGGGAGAGGGGTCAGCATAGGTGGGCGAAGCGTTACACCGTGTACGGCGTCGAGAGGAGATGACAGAGAAAGGGAAGGAAGAGACTAACAAGTGTGGTTGAGCTGAGAGAGGTGAAGTGTGGCCGAACACGGGAGGAGGGGAGAGGATGATGTGTGGATCCCATATGTAGAGACAAGCCATGCCAATGGGGAGCCAAAGGGGGAGTTGGGTTGTGACGAAGTAGGCTGGAGGCGAGGGCCCAGACCAAAGGGGAATGGGGGAAGGAAATGTCTTTCCCTTTAATTTTTTCTGATTTTGCAATTGAATATTTTGGGAGGGGTTTGGAGAGATTTGTGGTGGAGTTTTTTAGGGAGCTTTAGCAGGGATTTTTGAGATAAATATTTGGGGACTTGTGAGAAATTTTGTTGAACTCATCTTGTCACACTCTTGCTAACACAAATTTGAAAATTGATTTTGAATTAAGGAAAAATTTATAGAAATTTTCACAGGTGTTTTTTGAGATCATATGGATGGATCTTTACTTGGCTTTGTTGACGTGTCTTGGCGCAACAGATTTTACTCCACAAGCGTACGGAGGTTCGCTGTAACTTTTCGCTTAGAGTATTCCGAGCATCATAAAATTTCCACAAGGAAGCAATTGACAATAGATAGAATGATAAACTTACGTCGAACTAAGTAAATTATAAACTAGATAAATACCAACTAAATCTTAAGCAGGGATAAGATAAATAAAATTGGTGTATGGTGGAACGAGAAACCAGTGATCAAAGTGGTATGTATCCAGTATAGTTGCCTGGTAGGATAACGAGCGAGATTAAAATTCCAAACTCTAACTCTAATTGGCTGCAAACGATTATTTGCGGCTAGAATAATGATATCCAAAAACGAACTAGGGTCTTGTGTCGAGACTAGGCTACCCTGAGGAGGCCGTGGGAAGATTTCTCCAACCGAACAAGATGTAGCTAACGTCTACAGGCTTACCAAATGACTCGTTCTATATGCCCAATCAACTACTTTAAATTCAAAACTCATGTTTTCAATAGTTTTATGCCATTTCAATCTCGTACGGGGCTTGCAGCAAAAACGGGTATTAGGTGCATTTAATACATGTGTTTGTACCGCTAAACCTGTTTTTTTAACGAACATTTCTAGCCCACTACTTCAGGTCAAAAATCATGTTTTGGATGGTTTTGTTCCATTTCGTTGTCGCATGGGACCGTGACAAAAATGAGTATTGGGGTGCATTTAATGCACGAGTTTGTGCTGTCGAAACCGTTGTTTTTTCAAAACAAACAATCCGTTTGTTGTTTCAGCCATTTCATTGTCGCACAGGTCTTGTTGTGAAAACGGGTGCTGCCGAAACTATTTCTTGTTTTTTAACCAAAAACATACTCAATCTACTTCTTTAGGTATGAAGCCCATGTTATGGATAGTTTTGTGTCATTTCGTTATCACACATGACTCGTTGCGAAAACTGGCATCAGGGTGCATTTAATGCACGAGTTTGTGCCGCTGAAATTGTTTCTTGTTTTTTCGCAATGAATATGGCCAATCCACTGCTTTAGGTACAAAACTTATGTTTTGGATGATTTTGCGCCATTTCGTTATCGCACGGGACCCATTGTAAGAACGGGTATCTGGGTGCATTTAATGCACGCAGAAACCGTTTCATGTTTTTCGCAATGAACATGTCCAATCTACTGGTTTAGGTCCAATACTCATGTTTTCAATGGTTTCGCACCATTTCATTGTCGCATGGGACCTATTGTGAAAACGGGTATCGGGGTGCATTTAATGCACGAGTCTCCGCCAAAACCCATTTTTTGTTTTTCCGCAATAAACATGCCCAATCAATTACTTTAGTTCCAAAAACGACATGTTTTGGATGGTTTTGCTCCATTTCATTGTCGCACATGACCCCTTGCAAAAATGAGTATCGGGGTACATTTAATGCATGAGTTTGTGCTGCTGAAACCATATCTGTTTTTTCGCAATGAATATGCCCAATTGACCACTTTGGTCCAAAATGTATGTTTTGGATGGTTTCACACCATTTTGTCCAATTGACCACTTTGGTCCAAAATGTATATTTTGGGTGGTTTCATACCATTTTGTTGTCAACACAAGACTCATTGTGAAAACGGGTATCGGCGTGTATTTAATGCATGAGTTTATGATGCACGGAAACATTTTGTGTGTTTTCGAAATGAACATGTCCAATCCACTGCTTTTGGTCCAAAACTCATATTCTGAATGGTTTCGCGTCATATTCTGAATGGTTTGTATTCTGAAAATGGGCACAAGGTGCATTAAATGCACATGACAAATTAATTTAACTTAATTCAAGTAAGACAAAGTAAATACATGCAGGTATTGCAGGTCCATAATTTTTATATTTGCATAAAAATTGTGTTAATTATATCTCCGTAGAGAAAACCCTAATTAAAAGTTCCAACATAGAAACATATAAAGAAAATTACATCATATGGCTAATACATGACTATAAAACAGAAGAAAATATCTTTAGTTCTGACTTCGCCAGTGGATGATTGTCACATGCTTGAATTCAGTGAATAGGGTCATGAATTTGTTGTTTTAGGAATTCATGAATATGCACCTGTTGTTGACACAAGTATTGCTAGACCCATATGCTAGGTCTTGAGTTTTATGCCATGTCATTTATTTTGGACATTGTGTGATTTATACTTGAGCCTACTATGCAATTGGAATGTTTAAGCTTTAGCATAGTTTACCGATATTTCATTTATCTTTTCCCTTCTGCTAGCACTATATGGCTGCATATGCAATGTAAAGTAATATTTCTTTTCTTAGTTGATAGCCACAATGATCATAAGTGAGATACATCATGACTAGGTTTTATTGTCCAGTTGTCTTAAATAAATGGATGCTCATCGCATGGCAGATGCATATAGTGCAGTCTGGATTTAATTTGTTGATTAACATTTTCCCAAGTGATATAATCAGTGACGACGTGACAATGTAGTATATGCTTTGTCGACATGTACACACAAAAGATCATGTTTTGACTTTCTATGTCTTAGTTTGTTCCAAGTGAGATCAGCGCAAGACTTCGTTTCTAGTGCATATGGTTGATTATTTTAGTTTATAGTTTAGCCGAATATGGTGGCAATTCGTGGATTTAATCTATATGTGAAGATACATCATTTATTATCTTGGTAATTATCAATCATACATATGTGTCACATAGGATCGGTCATATAAGCCTACTTATTTTATTTAAGACTTCTGGATTGCCATTTTGGATGCATGATACAATATGGCGCAATCTTTCTTTATTTGACACTAATACTTTTTTTTTTATAAGATCCACTAATACTTTAAGTGAGCATTATTTGGATTATGTGCTATCATTGTTCGCCTACACGGCCTACACAGGCCGTGTAGGCCGTTTAATCCATATAATCCCATTTAATCCGTTTTTTAGGCCGTTTAATCACCCGGGTAGTCCGATTACACGCTAAATGGAAGCTGACCGACTGTTTACTGTTTAGCGTTTAGGCTAACACTGTGTGCTATTTAACATCGAAACATGGTTTATGTCGAGATGTGAACTATATACTATCTGTGGTGTAGGATCTTTGTCAAATGCACCTTTACTTTTCTTTTGGACCACGTATACATGATGCAATCAGTTTATTTAGTTTGGACTTTAACTCCCATGCATGAGATGCAAGAGGCAACGCTTCTTTGTTATCACTTCTGCATTCTCAATTTTTTTTGTTACTACTTATGACCATAACTATCAGAGCGCATGCCTACAAGAAAACACGCCGCATGATTTTAGTTATTGATGCATGTCGTATGGGTGAGATGCATGCGTGGCTCATTTCATCATTTTTTTATTTTAAGCTCCCGAATCCCGATATACTAATGCTGTTGGAGACAATCAGTCAATACATCAAGTAATTTAAAATTTAACTCGTATTATTCAGCCAAAAATAGTGGAGGCGACTAGAGGCAACTCGAGGTGATTCTATGGCGACGAGGGTTTTGACTCTCCTGCCTAGATGAGATCGTGAGAGGAGTGGCTGGCGGGTCTTGATCTGGATCCTCCGGGAAGGATCAGGGTGGCTAGCAGTGCTGCATATTGGATTGTTCTTAGAATTTGCCACTCCCCATTCCTTCTAGAAGTTCGGGGGAGCAGAAGATTTTGGCAGGGTTGTTGGTGATCTCGGAGACTCGGACCTGTGCTACGTACCAGAGTCAGAGTCTGGATTGTACCGTGTGGATTGACTAGGGTCTATATATTCCAAACGCCTGACGTGGGAACTAGGGTTTACTCAGTCTCATTTACTATCGCTATCATTGATTGTGCGCCGTCTTTGTGTCTCGATCGGTGGTGGTGGGGGGTGATAAGGGATCTCTAGTGAAGAGATTGCCGACCCATAGCAACCTCAACGTGACCAGGGCTGGTCGCGACAATCGATGGCTAAGGTTCCCGGTTTTGAGGCGGAGAAGTTGTACACTACCAAGATGACGGATGAGGAGATGAAGTTAAGAGAGGAGGAGATGATGGCGATGGGCAAGAACAAGCATGCTGACGATGGATCTGGGCAGCCAGTGCCTGACAGAACTGACTAGGCGTCCAGGGATGCGAAGGAGCAGGGACTGATTCTGCATGAACCCCTCCAACGTGATGAAGAGAAGGAGGATGGGGAAGAGGATGATGGGTATGAGTTCAGGGAGGAGGAAGAAGACGAGGTGACGATAAGCAGATGGGCAGTCATTGTGCGATACTATTCGTCGCAATACTTCAATGTCAAGGGCATGTTTGGAGAGATGAGCGTCACCTGGGGACTGAGAACTATAGCTGCGGTCAGAACAATTGGGGAGAACAAAATCCTAGTTGAATTTGAGGAGGAGGGAAGCTTCAGGTAGGTCCTTAACGGTGGTCCTTGGAGGCATTGGGGCGATGCGCTGATCATTGTTCCATACGATGGGGTGACCGTCTCTCTGAGGTGCAAATGAAACAATACCAATGTGGATCAAATTATATGATATCCCATTGGGCATGCTGACTTCAGGGTTTGTGCGGGCGTTGGTGTCCAATGTTGGAGAGGTATTGGAAATAGGTGAATCAATCCTAGATTTTAAGAGGGTTCGTGTCAATTTTGCGCTGGAGGACGCTTTGGCACAAGAGCCAGCGGCTCCGGCTCCGCCCTGACACGGGCTGCCCGCAACCTGCCCACAATCTGCTCGTGATTTCCGCTCTCACAGAGCCATTTCATCTACCCAGAGCCGGTGGAAAGGAGCTTCTTCCGGTTCCTGTACTTTGCACGGTGAGCCGGAGCCGGAGCCGGTAGAAGCCCGGCCAAACAAGGCCCGTGCCCAGATCAAGGTGAAAGGGCGTGGACTAATGAGCTTCATCGTGAAGTATGAGAATTTGCCATATTTCTGCTTTACTTGTGGAAGAATTGGGCACGCTGCACGTGATTGCCCGGATGGTGATAGGAGGGATGAGGGGGTTAATTTTAGCACTGATATGAGAGCATCGCCGTATAAAAAGGAGCTAGGGAAGAAACTGAATGTGCTGATCAACACTCCAAGTTCTAGGAAAGCGCTCAACTTTAGTGGTGGCCAGTTAGAGAGGGTGAGGTTGCGTCCTGCAATTCTAGGTCGCCGGCTAGGGAGAGTTTAGTGGTGGCCATGCTAATGGTGTTCAAAAGAGGAGCGAGGATAAAGCTATGGGGGATGAATCAGCAGGGAGCATTCCTGAAGAAGTGGAAACAGAACTAGCCAAGGGCATGAGTAATATGGCTGTGGAGCAGAATATTCCAGACCAAAATGCAAAGCCAACCAGTCCGGAGTTGGAGGGGAAAGAGAGGGTGTCAGGTATTGACTCCTTTGTTGACACAAGTGTTGGTTCTACGATGAGTGGGGTGAATGGTACTGCAGGCCTGCAGGGCACCAATAGCCAGGGTCCCTTACCAAGGGCCTAGAAGGTGGAGTGCCATGGTTATGGTGCGCACAAGGAGGAGAAAGCTGGGATAAAAGGCATGAGGATCACAAAGGACATTATATTACTTTCAGCTTTGCAAGCAAGGTGAAATAAATGGTCAAAAAGACAGCCCGGTGCATGAGCTCCCGCTTGCGCGGAGTATGAGGAGGGGTTGGACCCACTAGGGGTCTATTGTACGCAGCCTTTTTCTGCATTTCTGCATGAGGCTGTTTCCACGACTTTAACCTGAGCTTTAACACTGTGCCAAGGCTCCCCTTCGCAAGGTGAAATCAACGGTCCATAGAATTATATTCCTTTTACGGTAGGATATCCTGAATTTCTCGGTTTAACCCACCCATGAACCTAGCCATAGCAGCATTGTTACTCTCCACAAGACCACAACGGAGCATACCCATTTGTAGTTCCTAATAATACTCCTCTACCGTTTTGCTCTCTTGCCTCAATTGTTGTAGCTTATGCAAAATTTCACGTGCATGATAAGAAGGAACAAATCTAGCCCTGATGATCCGTTTCAAAGCATCCCATGTTTGTGAAATTCTAGTTGGTTTTTGATTGCAATATTCCCTCCACCAAACTGAAGCAAAATTGTTAAACTCACTAGTAGCAGCCTTGACACGTTTGTTTTAGGAAAATCATGACATGCAATTTTTTGGTCTACTGTTAGTTCCCAAGTGAGATATGCATCTGGGTCATATTTACCATTAAAAGGAGGCATGGTAAACTTGATTTTACCTAGTGAATCATTGGTATCTCATACCTCTTGCCGGTGTGGGCAATTTTATCGACGCCGCCGGTGTAGTCTTCCACTTTTTCTATCATCAACCTCAGTGTCGGCAGCATATTCATCTTCATGCTCACTCATAGTAGTTCCTACAGAACCATCATTGTGGGATTGTGCACCGCCATCGTTACCTGATGGACCCATGTTGTTAAGCCGTTCGAGAATGGCAGTGAGGGTGGTTCTGGTTGCTTCCATGGAGCCTTCCATCGCTCAAGCTTGGTGTTGGTTTCAATCTGCGTGGCCTCTAGTTGGCCAAGCCGATCATTAGTGACCCGCAAATCCTCCTCAAGACCTTCAATGCACATGTTCATTGTACGCTCAAGGTGTTCGATGATACCCTTCGTCCGTGGTGAATAGGGTGTGTCACCCATCAGACTCTACTGCCATGTTAGTATATGACAAACAAAGGAAACTCAGAGTTTAGTTCTAAATAAGAACTATTCACAATTTGGTGGAGCACTCAAGATCCCTCAAATCTGTACCTTGCAAGTTCTTACCAAGCTTGCAAGTGGTGTTGGCAGCCAGCAAGAACATCAACAATTGGTTTAATGTAGCACAAACCTATTCCAATTGGGTGAATTTGTGGAGCTGTAGGTGGCTGCAAGGGAGTACAAGGTACAGCTGGAACCACGTTAGTCAAACAAGTTGAATAAACGTTCAAAGATGGTAATGTGCTTGTCCTTAGGTTAATCGTTCTAGAGACACAAGCCATAGGCACAAACGTAGCCACCGAATAGCCAGAGAACAAATACACAAAGATATTCACGAAACAACAGCTTGTACTCTTTTTTTTTTTTCAAGGGACTCAGCACACTTGATCTGAACACAAAGTAGATCAAGACACACTCTTTTTTTTTTGCTTTTGCATACACCCTTTCTCTAAATTGAGATAGCTGCTACAACTAATGGTGGAAGATCAAGGGAAGATGAAAGGAAAACATGGTGGTGGTGAAAACAAAGATGGCTACAATTAATCTAAATGTGGCATAAACGTGACAAGAACTCGAAACTCTAAACATTAAACACTACGAACCAGCAACTCGAACAATCGATGCAACCAAAAATTCAACAAGCATAAACTAGGTAGAAACAGCAAGGCTGAAACTTGGTTTTGGGATTTCAGTTCTATCCTATTTTTTGTGGCCTTTTTTTGGACTGTAGGTAAAATTCAAAAGGTATATAAACTCTCATCGATCAGCCTGAAGCTCTTGATACCACTTGACGTGTCAAACGGGTTCCCGGTCTTTCGATGAGAGCCGGGGATAACTCGATTTGGATAGTTGTTGTTCTTGTTGTGCCAAGAACAACCCTGAGTCACGTGTGGACAACACACAGTCCTTGCCCAAAGGATGAATCTCTCAAGCACGAAATGAGGTTCTGAATCGAGTAAAATCTGAGTCACGAGTTTACAAGGAAGAAGTAGCAGCTTTCTTTCAACAAAACAATACCTAGGGTTTCAGGTGGTGGCTATAGAAGTATTTGTAGCTGGACAAGTGACTAGGAGGCGGTGGAAACCCTAAAGGGGGCGCCCCCTAACGGGCTTTAAAACTAACACAGCCCACAACCTTGGTTGGATGGCTCGAGTTCTCCTGTGTGATTACGAGCAGCTCGCATGGAGTGTGTGGGTGGGGACTGACTCATTTAAAAGTAGACTTCATGAGCTTTCCAACAAGTCCTTAATCATCTTCATTGGATCTCGTTTGAAGGTGTTATTGTCACATTGATGTGGTACTTGCTGCTGGTTTCGGAGTGAGCTGGAACAGAGGTGTCTTGGAACTTGGACCTCCTCTTAATGATGCTTGGTGGCCAATCTTGACCCCTCCTCCATCCTTTGCCCCGCAGCCATCTTCATACTCTCCATTATTCCTTAAGATAAGATAATCATCACTTTAGTAGCATCCAATCTTGATGAGAGGTAACATTGTTTGCGAGAAACGACTTTACCTGACAATTAAGTTGATGAGCACGAGCACGTGCCATTGGTCCTTGCTGCCCATATATGGTTGTATCACTAGAAGCGATGTCCTCATTAGAGTCACCTACAAAACGTGCCAAGGTATCGACGTCTAAGAAATACCCCCTAACGGGAGCTCAAGATGAGCGCCGTCAAGAGCAATGAATGCCATAGCTTGGAACTGCCGGGGGTTGGGGAACTCCCGAACAATTTGTGAGTTGTGCGGCTTTGTCCGCTTGTATCACCTCAAGCTAGTTTTTCTGTAGCGCTAATAGAGTGCGAAACCTTGTTTGGCGTCTAGGTCTTCTTAATTCCTTAGCTATCAGTAGTGTCGTTCTTAGTGGTGATCTTGCCCTCTTCTAGAACGAGAAGGTGTCGGTTACTTTGCTTGGTCAAGGTGTTCAATTGATGTTCTAATAAAATAATGCCCATACCAAGTTCCATGATGGGCGACCTTTGTGTATGGTGAGCCGAGATTTGAGAATAGAGAAGCTATGTGGGAGCTTCTCAGAAGGCTAAATGATTATTGAGAGGGGCCTTGGGTGGTGATGGGCGATTTTAGTGAGGCAATGTGGCAGTATGAACATTTCTCTGAACACTCTAGGCCTGAGCGGTAGAGATGCTTGATTTTAGGGAAGTTTTGAGCCACTGTGACCTCCATGACCTAGGTTTCTATGGTCTTCCTTGGACCTATAACAACAACCAGGGTGGCAAGCGCAACGTGCGAGTACGACTTGACAGAGGAATTGCAAATACAGCGTGATCTACCTTGTTTCCTATGTCCGGCACGTCAACTCTTCTACTAGGATCACAAGGATCTAATTTTAGAGGTGAATACATGGCAGGGAAGGGGCATGGCAAATTTAGGTTTCAGGTTTGAAATTATGTGGGAGAGGGAGGAAAGCCTAGGGGTTGAAATCGAGAGAGCCTAAGCACGCAGAAATCCGGGCAGCGACCTAGGTGGTCTAGTGGAAAATTTGAAATCGGTCGTTGTTGCCTTGAAATGCTGGAGTAGAGAGAAATTCGGTCATGTCACAAAGGAGATTGAAAGACTTAGGAACGAACTAGATGCCCTCGAGGGGGAAGACCCTGTGAGAATTAGAGAAGAAATTCAGACCAAAAAGTTAGCGATGAATGAAGCTTTGTACATAGAGGACATGATGTGGCTTCAAAGGTAATGGATCTCTTGGCTGAGAGAGGAGGATAGAAACACCGAATTTTTCCAACGCAAAGCTATGTGGCGAGCGAAAAAGAATCGAATCAGGATAATTAGACATGAGGATGGTAGCGGGTGTCTGCATGAGTAGATTATTTCAGTAATTTATTTTTCTGCTGACCTAGGTATGAACCATGATGAGGTGGTAGAGCTTTTCCAGCATCAAGTTACGAGGGAGATGGACCATGATTTAACCAAACCGTACAGTGATGAGGAAATTGGCGATGCCATCCACCAAATTGGTCCGCTCAAGGCTCTGGGACCCGACGGTATGCCGGCGCGATGTTACCAGCGCAATTGGGCTTTGCTCAAGGAAGAGGTATGTCAGGCGGTAAGGAAGTTTTTTGAGACTGGTATCATGCTGGAGGGGATTAATGAGACATATATTGTTTTAATTCCAAAAGTTCCTTTTCCTGAATCGCTTAAAGACTTTCGACCTATAAGCCTGTGTAACATCCTGTATAAGGTGGTGTCTGGTGAATAGGATGAGGCCCTTGCTAGAGGAGTTTATTTCACCTAACCAAAGTGCTTTTATTCCGTGGAGATTAATAGCATACAATGCTCTCATTGCGTTGGAATGCATTCATGCTATTCACAATAACACGGATGTGAGAGGAGATTTCTGTGTGTATAAACTGGATCTTTCTAAGGCCAACGACCGTGTGGACTGGGGTTTTTAAAAAAAAAGGATTTATTGAAGCCAGGCTTTCAGAGTGACTGGTGTCATGGATCATGTCCTGCGTGACCTCTGTGCTATGTTGTGCGCTTCAATGGTGATACTACACCATCTTTCACTCCATCCCGTAGTCTATGCCAAGGTGACCCGTTATCGCCATATTTATTCTCGTTCGTTGCTTGAAAGGATAAGATGTCCAAGAGGGGGGTGAATTGGATTTCTAATTTCAAAACTTAAAATTAAATCCTATCGATCAAGTCCCAATTCACCCTAGTGCCTAGAAGTATGTTTAGAATTCTACACGCCACAAAAGTTTTGCAACCTAGAGCCAAGCATGCAAGTCTAGGAATGTAAATTGCAGAACGTAAATGCAGAAAGTAAAGAGAGAAAGAAGTGACACAACGATCTTTTTCTCGAGGTATCGAGGAGTTGCGACTCCCTCCTAGTCCTCGTTTGGTGCCCCTCGCAAGGCTTTGGTCTCACGGGCTCCTCGCAAGGATCCCGGCCCCAAACCTCGCAAGGAGAGGGGTTGGCAAAGTGATACCCGTAGGAATCAAGCTACCTCTTGACCTTCGCAAAGATCAAGCGATCTCTTCTTGATTCTCTTCTCCACTCCGGAATGGTGAGCTCGAACCGTGTACAACGCCTTCGCAAAGGCATTCCTCCGCTTCTCCCAGAATCTCCGGAGAGCTCGCGGAAGGCACGACCGCAGCCATCTAGATGATCGTGATCACCAAGAGTAACAAGCTTTGACTTCACTTTATTCAACCTCACTCAAAAAGTTCTCTCCTTTCAAGTCTTTTGTTCAAAGCTCAAAGATTTGTGTGTATTGGTGGTGACCTTTGAGTGTATGAAGTGTTCTCAAGTCGTAAAGGTAGTAAAATGAGAGAGGGGAAGCCCTTTATATAGAGGCCAGCCCAAAAACTAGCCGTTACTTTATGAAATCAATTTTCTGCGTACCCACCGGACAGTCAGGTGCGTTGCATTATAAATTTAAAACCCCATTTTTGCGCCATGGGCCGTAAGAGCCACCGGACTGTCCGGTGGAGCATTTTTTAGCACAAGCCCATGAATACGCCCTCAGTTTATAACGTCCGACGGAGGAATCGGGCAGTCTGGTGGGAAGCCACCGGACTATCCGACGGTGCATAAAGCACTGGCCAAGACAGTAAAGGCTTAGCACAAATTTTTACGTCACCTTGGCTAGCCACCGGACAGTCCGGTGGTATATAAAACCTTGTTTTTTAGTGCTATTTTGAAACGAAGTTTGTGAGATTTTTTTAGGGTTTTTTTTTTTACTTAGCCGACAGAGGTGAGTTGTTTTTAGCACATTTTAGTACGTTTGAGCTTTAGGACTTAGATGCACTTGAAAATGAGACAACCACTTAGAGTGAAGTGCATCGAGTTACAACCTCCACCCCTCTTGATAGTACGTCCCATCTAAAACTATCAAAAGAAACTCTAAGCTCCCTTCTTTCGATTTTACGACACTTAAAAGCTAATCGATTCTTGATCTTCTCGCTAGGAATCCAATACAAGGGACATCCTTCATGAAATTTGAATGGAGGGGTCTCTTTTCATCAACCAATGAGCACAATATAGAATATAATCCCTTCATGTCATGAACTCATCAGTAACAAAGTTAAGTTATCATTAATCACCGAAACCTCTATCTTTTAGGGTCATGTTTCTCACATGGCTGATGGTCTCTCTGCATTAATACAGGACAGGGTTCACAGAGGAAGCCTACAGGAGATGAAGATTTGCCGTCGCGCCCCGGGAATTTCCCACCTCCTCTTCGCCGATGATACTATCTTATTCTTTAAAGTAGATCCTCAGCAAGCTCAAATGGTGCAAGAGGTGGTGCAGGCCTATGAGAGGTGCACTGGTCAGTTAATTAATCGTATGAAATGCTCTGTTTTATTCAAAACGAAGGATGACAATGAAATGCAAGAGCAAGTACAGCGAATCCTAGAATTGGAGCAAACTACTTTCGAGGCTAAATACCTGAGATTGCCAACTCCTTCTAGGTGTATGAAAGGTCAGCAGTTCCAACCACTAAAGGAAAGATTAAGGAAGAGGCTAACAACATATACGGAGAAACACCTGTCTGCAGCCTGGAAGGAGGTGCTGATCAAGAGCGTCACGCAGGCCCTGCCGACTTATGAGATGGGGGTGTTCAAATTGCCACTTGCCTTTTGTGATGACCTAACGAGTATATTAGAGACTTCTAGTGGGCCGGGGCAGTGAAGCAGGAAAAAGGAAGGCTACATATTATTGCTGAAAAAGTGTCAAGGAGGGCTAGGGTTTAAAGACATGAGAATCTTCAATCAAGCAATGTTGGCTAGGCAGGCCTGGAGACTTTTGGAGAAACCGGATTCACTGTGTGCAAGATTACTGAAGGCGAGATATTTCCCAAGGTGCACAATCCTTGATTCTGTAAGAAGCTCCAATTCCTCATCGACCTGGCAGGCAGTCCTACACGGACTAGAGCTGCTAAAACAATGCCTAATTTGGTGGATTGGCAATGGCTCCCACGCGACAGCTCACTGAAAGTCTCGTCAGAGGAAAATGCAGGCTTCATTGGGTGTCAAAGTTATTTAACTTGAATGGATCTGACTGGGACCAAGCAAAGTTAATCCATTTTTTAACCTGGCAGATAGAGATGCTATTAACAGAATCAAGATCCCTAGCTGAAGATCGGAGGATATCATCGCATGGCATGGGGAGAAAACATGAATATTTACTGTTCAAAGGACGTACAATCTTGCTATGAAGCTGAAAAACCTACAAACTGAGACAGGGTCCAGTACAGCGCCAGACGGGGAGAGAAGACTGTGGTCAAATGTTTGGAAGGGTGATGTGCAACCAAAAGTGAAGGTCTTCATATGGAAATTGTGCAAGGACATCCTACCTACAAGGCAGAACAAGTTTCTGAGGACTTTGGAGAAGGATAATATCTGTGAACTTTGTGGTATAGCAAGAGAAACCAGCCATCATGCTACGGTTGGTTGCCGCGTTGCCCGGGACTTGCGTGAGGCCATGAGGCTACATTGGTCGTTGCCACCGGAGGTTGCATGGCGATATATAGGTCCGGACTAGTTGCTCGTGCTCCTGGATATTTGCAACAAGGATCGGAGGGACCCGGTCAAGCTTCAGTTGTGGCATTCATGTAATAGGCACAAGAATATTGTGCATGCATCACGGCAAACGAGTTTATCTGATTCCGTGCAGATCCTTCTAAGTATTTCTGGTTTTCATGCGCAGATAAATGCGAAGGAGATGGACCCCAAGGGGAAAGGGAAGTGGCACGACATGGACAATGGTGGTCGTTTAGGCCCCGGTGGTCGCAAGGAGGAAGCGGATGGGAGGACGCCTAGGTCGGGATAGAAGTTGTCGTCCAGAGGATGGACTAAAATCAATTTGATGGTTCATTTGTGGAGAGTTCTAAAACAGCGGGCGTAGGCATTATTGCTCGTGACCACCTGGGATCTACCGTCTTCACGTCCTGGAGGATTCTCTTTGGGTGTACAAGCGCTGAAGAAGCGGAAGCTAGGGCGTGCATTGAGGGCCTGCGACTCGCAACTCAATGAACCCATGGACCGATAATCCTGGAAACAGACCGCGCACACATGGTTAACGCCCTTCGATCATTGAATGAGGACAAGTCAGACTTATGCTTCTTGATTGCTGAGGCGCTTGAGTTCGGTAGAACCCTGCCAGAATGGAGGGTCACCAAGGTTGAGAGAAGATAATTGTGTTGCTCATGAGTTATTAGCTCATTTAGCTAGATAGAAAACTAGCACAGTTGTGTGGTTGGGTCGGGCTGCTGCATGTGTCTTTGACCTCATTAGCACAGACTGTGATGACTCTGCTGGTTAGCCAAGACACATCTCTTTTCCGGAAAAAAAAGAATCCCGATATACTAGAAGCCTTACGTGGAAGGAGTTACCTTGTCTATATTGGCTAGGAGCATCTTCAGATTGAACCATGTCCAACATGCATGGTTTTTCATGAACATCGCAGCGTAGGCACAGTGCCATGGAGCCCGGCCAGCCCATCTCAACAGCTTAGCCCAAACTGCAGCCGCCTCTTCATCCTCGCTGTTAGAAATAATTGTATAGTGATCAATTAGTGTAATAATTATATAATTAGTAAATATTAGTGAAGAGATGTCTGTTAGACATCTCTATGGAGAAACACGTCTCCGAAGGGACATGTTTATGTCTCTTCACCATGTATGTATAAATATACGTAACCCATGTTCATTCACAATCAATGGAATCATTTGTTTCATTCTTCAATACGTTATCATGCACGTCGCTCTTCACTGAGTTCGATCGCAAGGGAGAAGACGAATTGATCGCAAGGAAGAAGACAAGTTCGTCCTTGCAAGAACTCACAGCGGCAAGATTGATGAACTGCACGCAAGGTAAGATGCGTTTGTTTTGATGCAGTTCGTGCCTAACAGAAAGAACAATCGAAGGAGAACGCCGGGGCCATGACGCTCCTCGTCCCGCCCTGCAACCCGTCGTCTTCAACACGCGCACCCTGGCCATGGCTGAGTTCGCAACCGACCGGCGCTCCACCAGGGCAGCGAGAACTGGAGCACCGACCTTTGACACCAACGACAGCGTCGACGCTCCTTCTGCGGCAACGCCGACGACGAACAACATGGATTCGTCAACAACAACAAAGATGAACGTGGAGGGAACTCCAAGAACACTGGTAAGATGTCGATTATTACCATGCACTCGGTGGTCACCGTGACCCTCGCCGCCGTCCTCAACGAGACCCACCGCGCCGGCGTCCGCGACCCCGACAGCATGCGCGAGCGGATATGCCGCGCCTTGTTCCGCCTTGCTGGGTGCTCGGCCTCGGCGCACCCCGACCTCGCCGCAGGGGTCGTGCCGCCCTGCGTCCTGCCCCGCATCCGGACCGTCCGGTCCTTCGTTCCCCGGCCCCGCACCTCCTGGAGTCGGCCGCCACATCGGCGTGGCCGCGGCTCCTCACCCGGACCTCCGGCTGCAAATCGGCCACGACGCGCCCAACAACCATGGCGGCGGCCTCCATCGACGAGCGACGGCGGTGGAGGCGAGAGGAGCAGTGGTGGTGGCGTCGTCCAGGGGGAGTGGAAGAAAGAAGAAGCATGAAGGCCACCGATCCACCGTCCCCTGGCCTCCCTCCGGCAACGGCTTCCACCAATGACGAAGCGGCAGCGGTTAGGAGGCAGCGGCTGCGTGGGAAAGGAGAAGGGGATCCAATCCGGGAACCATGGATCCAACCCTTGGCCTCTCCATGACGGCGGCGGCAGCCTTCACCGATGGCGACCGGCGGCGGAGAAGGAAAGGGGAGCGGCGGCGCCGATCTGGGAGAGAAAGGAGGCAGTGGTTATGGGCGAAACCCTAACCGCTCCCACCTTATCCCAGCGGATTGGGCCGCCAGCGGGCCTCCTCGCCAGCGGGCTGACGCCCCCGGTAGGCCGGTCCCGCCCAAGCGGGCCAGCAGGCCGCATCACCCCTCCCTGGGCCGGGATGCCTCGCCCCGAGCAGGCCAACAGGCTGCCCGTGCCCCATTTTATGGTCTCCAGCGGCCCAGTTTTGGTGTACAAGCCATTTTTCGGCCGTTTACATCCTTTATAATTATTTTTTTCAGTATTTATCTACAGTCTATGCAATTTAGTTTTTAGAGTATTTGCAATCTGTAGTATATCAGCATACTGTCTTTAATATTTAGACTCCTGATATAATTGTCATTATCACATGTGAATGTATATTTATGTTTATGAATATTTGCATGTGATGGTATGTTCTTAAACAAAAATATTCCTAAAACTCTTACAAATAGAAATAGGACTTACTTGTCAAAAGGGTTTATTCCAAAATTCTCACATTTAAGTCAATTTTACTTACATAAGGGTTTTATAGCTATTCTCTCACAATTAAAGTAACATTTAATTGTGAATAACAGAAATTTGTAAGAAATCTAGATTTTATTCGCAAAATAAGGCTCTTTTGCGATGAATTAACATAGACTTAGCAAACTATAACCCTATATATATATTGTTCTATGTAATTAGTACAACTTTGTTTTAGTCTATGACTTTAACAATATAAGGACCTTATTAATTTTTACAATTCCTTTAGAAATTGCATTTTAACAGAAAAACCTCTCAATTAGGAACTCCTTAATTGACTTAGGATTGGATGTAGAATTCTTTTTCGATGAATGTCTTGTATCATTTCGGGATTAAAACATAAGGTGATAGAGTCATAGGCATTGGCTGCGTTTTATTCTCATAAATAATTCTGCCCTAAGACCATGCCTAATGCAACGAATTTTTCGTCTGTCACTGAGAGGTCTACACCATGTTTATACAAATTTGATGATTACCTACGTAGTGTTTCCCATGGAATTAATATTTTGGATCTATGGTTTACATCTTTATGATGATAACCATTATTCTTGGTAATTTTAGTTATACACAGGATAGTAGAGCCTTAGACATTGGCTGCGGTATGTTCGTACGTGAATATATCAGCCCAGAGACCATGTCTATAGCAGCAATTTAATTACCTACTGCTGAGAGATCTACTCTATGTTTCAGACATAGAGATTATCTACAAAGTATATACCATTATTGATTTGTAAAGTCAACATTTTATGTAAGGGTTTTAATGATCCAAACACATTGACAAGATACGAAGACTCGATAAATTTTGCATTTAAGATTATTACAACATTGACATTAAACAAATGGATTGTATACCATGCTAGGGATAATTGATATGAAGTACTATAAACTCGCCCTATGAGTATCTTTAATCCCCATGGAAAATGGACATTAACACAAGTTTCATCCTATGAACTAGTAGAAGCATATACTAAAACCCCATCAGAGGGGTTTTCATAAATAGATCAAATTAATTGGTATCTTTGCTATTGTTAAGATACCACATGACACCATAGAGATATTCAATAAAAATATTTTATGGAGCAATTTTAATGCATTTTGGGCTTACTATTCAAATTGATGAAGAAAAGTAAATGCACAAAACTGGAACAATGGCAACACAGAACCCAGAAATGATGAGTAATTGTCATGATTGTGGTTTCAGCTTAGCTTTTTTTTGCTTAACAATGCCATACTCATAAAGTTCCAATTTGATCTATACCAAAGTTTAAGAATGATATAAGATAGAGGTTGTTTAACACCGGATCTTAAGTATCATGCGACAATATTTCTCTTCTAAAATAAGAGAACCTCAGAAAAATGGACAAAACGCTCATCCAATATATTTTAGATGACTTAGTTTTGAGATTTCGAGTAATCACAGTCTATTTACATAAAAATGTCCAATAAATAAAAAAAATGTTGTGATATTTAAAGTTATCAAGACATGTTTGTTGTATGTCTCATACTTATTTATTTATATATTCAACAATATGTCATGCATTATACATAGATTTATATAGGCACCGTTACAGTTGTAGATGCATGCCACAAACCCTATAATTAGTGTTACACAAAACTTCAAGGTTCTTCAAAATGAAAGATGACAAGTTTTGGCAATCACTGCAAGTGATATGATAGTTGAAATGGTCGTACCATTATCATACCATCTATGAATAATGAGTATAACTCATATCTTACCGAATTATAGAGACGTCCGTACAATTTGTTTCCCATAGAAACATACGTTGACAATAACGGAAATGGCATAATATCAAGCCCGTACAACATATTGCAAATGAAATAATTTCTTAGACACTTGATTCATTCCAATACTTTGGTATGTTTCGACTTGTCCATCCCTATGGGATGTTGTGAAATTATTGGCAACGCTATTAGTTATATTTTTTTCCCTATTGTATGTGTACGATAAACGACATATGGAAAATTATTTTAAGATCCTCTTACCTTAAAAATATGATATAAATATATCTAAGATTCATAACACATTTCAAGAGAAGACATGTGTAGTCCGATACAAATAATGTATGGACAGTTTAGTTATTTTTCATGATTAAAGATACATCCTTAGATGATCTTATTTGGGTTTAGTGTTCACACAAAACCACGAAGATATGAATATAATGACTCAAGTTGTGAAGTCATTATGCTAAACATTATTGAATTCATAGCTTGTGCCTTCAAATGACGATTGTATGGCCCCTAAAATTCATATCAACATAATTAGAGTCTTTGGATTAAGATCATAACATAACTAGGAATTTACCCTCTATTCCTAGAAAGTGTGTTTGGGAGTTAGGTAGTGCTACACGTTCCTGGCTTGTGTGATTAAACTGCAAGTTCCCCTTTAAAATAACATAATCTCACTATATTCCCTAATTTGGGTAAATTCGGGTTTGTTTTGTATACAATCTGATCTCACCACCTTAACGTACATTTATGGGCATTCTTAGAAATAAGGATCTTTCTGAGACTAAAGCCTCCATCAATCACTTACTATTTAAATCCTCTTAGCGAGGATCCATATACGGCCCGTACGTTGTAAATGAGCATTTTTCCGGCATTAGGGGGAGAATTATGTACCAATATAATGCTAGGAATTAACTGAAACTATCTCAGGCTCGGGATTATGTACTCTGAACTTTGCATTCAGAAAATTATGGTTTGCAAAACATTGCAAACTAATCTGCCATATGCATTTACTTATTACAAGGGCGTAATGGAGTTTTTTATTCCAGCTAGAAATTTGCCTGAAAGAGTAGAGGTACCAAATGAAACCACTCTTACTCCCGTCAATGCTAAGAGGGGGAGAAGAAGGCATCTTAGCAAGATTAATCTGTTTTAGGGCAGAGAAAGACAGTGAATGCACATCAATCTGAAATTGATGAGCCCCTAGATGGACTTGATCCATGAACCCTCTTCGAATGCGCATGGTCGAACATGGGATATCGGAAAGCCCTAATTATGGTGATTGAGAATCCATCATAGATTAATGGCGTGTATATATATATGAAATTTAATTAATTGGAGAATAATATATTTTAAGCCACAAGTGTTGACACAAACCGCTCTGATTGAATTGAGTACAATATTCCATCCAGAGAATAAGACCATGGCAGGGTGTCCCCAACACTCGTTCTGGATTTTCGGAATGTTGCAATACAACAAAGTTAGCTTTGTTCACTAAGAGGTATAGGCTTGTACGCTGATACCCCAAAACTTTTCCGCCCCAAATTGGCCTTCTGAAAAAAGACAGTGAGATATGAACAAAGCCAGTAGCATAGGGTTTTAACCTAACAGCCCAACCAATTCTCCCTGGCTTAGAGATTTTAAACAAAAATCTCACCCAAACCCTTTACTATGAATAATTTCCGATAATTATTGGCAGTACAAAATCATCTATACATGCAGTTGATAGATATAGTAACGACAAATGTATCATGGGTCACTAGGTGTTAAACCTTCGTACACAAATATGCAACATATAAAGTGTAGTGCTAATAAAGTCATTGTTTTGGCTCAAAAGCATTAAAGTCGAGAAATGTACAATCGATTTAGCGAACTCTTTCTTGAGAAGGGTACACAAAGATTATTGCAACATATGTGGGTGTTTATCTAGAAGTCCTTGATTGGATTTTATACTCCCCTAATGATTGGTCAATAAAATTGATATCATTAGCGATGAACACTATTAAATAATACATAGTAATCTAAAGACGGAGTATATAATGGGGCATATGGATTTATAATCCAATATTGTTTGAACAATTGTGTTCAAAAAGTTGTCTAAATCCAAAAAATATTGATATAACTCAATACAGATAAGTCGCAACCATCTAAAGTCCTTTTGTTTGTCAGATCTCTAGTTAAATTTAGAGAACCCTTTTTGGACATTAATGGGGAGATGGAAAAAAAATATAGAAATTTATGTTCCATATATCAATGCCTTTTTATATGCTTACATATCTTGCAAATAGTGCCTGGCCAGACATTGCAATTACAATGAATCTACTTGCAAAGGTATAGCATTGTTCCTACCAAATGATATTGGTTAGGGTTAAGGGATATCTTCGAGATATCTCAAGGCATAGAACATTTTTGGTATTTTTTACTAAAGAAATTGAGATTCAACTTTGATTGGATAGATCTTGGTATCTCATACAAAAGAAACCGAGATTTTTGGTATTATTTGATCCTTCAAATGCCATATCATAGACAATTGTTACATACTTATAGTATGAAAATACCCTACGTTGTGGATGTGTTTAATAAAGATATCAAAGGTCATTTTCACCATTCATTTTGATAAATAATCATGTTGATTATATGAAGCTCCAAAAATAGCTTTGGCTTCGCAGAATGATAACTGCATACTTTTGTAATGTGGTATTGGTTTGATTGAACCATCGACCTTATGTTGTAGAGGTGTAGGCAAGTTATACTTAGTGCAATTTTGCTATGCATTTTTACCTAAGATTGTTTTTCCCCAATTAATGGATTGAAAAACATGTTACAAACTAAGTTGTGTGATATCTTATAAAGATATTCATAAAGTTTTTATCATACTCCATATTTTGTAAATATATTGAAGGGGTAGGTATGAAACAACTTAAGTTTTGCAGAAATCAGGGGGAGTTTCTCTTAGATTCATAAACTTGTTTAGACACCATATATTGTACTCTTTTCTTAACATGAGTTTTCCCTCTTCGAAGGCTTTCTCGTATAAAGTTTTTAATGAGGCAATACCAATATAAGGATATAATATGTTATATCACCTATTTTTTTCTATAGGGATTTTTAGAGGATGATATTAGACATGTTAGGTTCATAGAACAAATAATATATCATGATGTATCTCTGATTTTTCCCTTTGGGTTTTCGAAGAGTTTTCATGAGATATCGACGATTCTTCTCTTCCTATTAGAACTTTTAGGAGAATTATCAATATGTGCTGTTATCTATTTTTTTTTCACCGGGTTTTTAGAGGATGATATTAGACATATAAGATTTATTGACAAATAATATATATTGTGATGTACTCCTCATTTTCCTCCTAGGTTTTTAAGGAGACATCAAGTATATCAATATATTTCTCAGATTTTTTCCACGATGTTTTTCGAGAAATTTCAGCTACATTAATTTCAAAAATGAACGTGACAAGAAGACATAAAAGATCCAAGGAGCAAATTGATCAAGGGGGAGTGTTAGAAATAATTGTACAGTGATCAATTAGTGTAATAATTATGTAATTAGTAGATATTAGTGAAGAGGTGTCTGTTGATAAGAAACACTTCTATGGAGAGACACGTCCCTTCCAAAGCACATGATGTTCATGAATGGAACACTCGCGTCGCATCGCCTCGCTCGTCTGCTCCAACCCCAGATCGAAAATCGACCCTCCCATCCCATCCACACGGCAGCGGAGAGGTCATGGCTGACAAGCCCTTCCCCCTCCTTGTGAGCGGCTTTGAGGAGCGCCACCCCTCGGGCTCGATCTCGAGCTCGACTTCAAACGCGGCGATGCCACCGCCAAGGCCAGGGCCATGAAGCGCGCCATCGTGCTCCTAATCAATGGAGCGGGAGGAGCAGATACCACCTTGGACGACGACCTCCCCGGAATCATATTAAGCTACGTCCTCCCCAGCGAGGACGTCACGGTGCAGATGCTCGTCCACCTGTACCTGGAGATCCTCTACAAGGGAGGAGGGAAGAGAAGATTGCCCGCGGACGCTGCGACCCTCGTCGGCGCTAAACTCTGCGGAAACCTGCGGCGCCACGCTACGCCTCATCAGCCGCCTCAACGACCCGGACCTGCTGCTAGAGCTGGTCCTCGTGGATTTCACCTTCACCAACATCTTCAATCGAAACCGCTCCGTCCGCCGCCACGCCTACTCCACCTTCCTGTCCTTGTACCGCCTGCCGCAGCCCAAGGAGCCAAGGAGGCGGACTACGGCGGCGCGATGCTCTTCCCCCGCCGCGCGCTGGAACTCGTGGAGCGACAGCTCAACTTTGAGAAGGACGCGGTCGTACTGAGGAACGCCTTCATCTTGGTCTGCACGTGCGCGAGGAGGCAGGCGGTGGGCCGGTGGCCTACCTGCTCGCCAACACCGACCGCGCCGTTGCCGAGTGGCCTGGCGTCGTCCAGGTCGTGGCCATCGACCTCATCCGCTCCAGCTCCTCCAATTCCGTCATCTACGAGGGTGCCGACGCCGTCTTGTCCCTTGCCTCCTCCGAGCCACAAGCGGTGCGCGCCGCAGCCAACGCCTACGCGGGGCTGCTGCTCTCTACTTAGAATGACGAGGACGTCAGGCGCATCGTCCTGGGCAGCCTGCTCGAGCTTACTCTGCAGCACCACAGCTAGCTCCGCCGCAAACAGAAACGGAGAACAACCTTCTCGAGCCAGCAGCTAGCAATCCACACAACCACAGGCCTCCGTCAGTCTCAGATCACACATTGGTGGCGCATCAGGCCGTCGACCACCACCACCATGTATCATACTAGATACAAGACTTGCTTTTGCTTCAGTTACCAGCATCTTCGAGGTCAGTTTGTGTGCGGGCATAATCCTACTTTTTCAGAAATCTAAGGCGATGTTCAATATTACAACTCTCTTCATCACAAATTATAAGAGGTTATAACCTATATTTTTTTCTGTCTATGTTCATAACTTCATATTCATGTTGTCGAATCTAGAGATATAGCGTAAAATAATGAATGAGTCTATTAGAAGGTTATTACAACCCCTTATAATTTGTATCAAGGGAGCATTACTCATTGCACTCAACTCTTTGTTTGTTTGGGTAGCATTGCATTTTGACAGACTGGGTTTTTATTGGGAAAAAAGGATATGGCTATGGCCATGGGATGAGATATGAAGGTATGTACAACGTAAAGTGTTTAGACATATATAATGGGCTATTTGGCTCCTAAGAATTTAGAGAATTGAAATGTGCACTAAAGAGCTAATGATGCATGTGGATTAGAATCCATCATTCTACATATGTATTAATCCAAGAAAAAATGATTCTTTTCTTCCACTGGTAAATTGTTTGGAATTGTACTGTCATAACTTTAAACACAGGTAGAAAAACTAATTCCTATAATGCAAACAACAAACAGGTGCTTAAATAGACCCAACCACCTCTTCAACTGTCATGTGGGGCAGGTTCTACCGCCGCCGCAAGAGGTCCAGGGACAATCAAAGTGGCGGCCAGGTTTAGTTCTTAGAGTCGTAAAGGTTTAGGAGTCAGATTGTTAGCAGATTAGTTGAGAAAGATTAGGAGTTAGTTGAGTCACGTTGAGTCGGGCCTTGGGCCTATGTAAGCCGAACTGGCACATGCTTTGGGGGTTAAGCAATTGATATCAATCTACTATCTACTACCTTCCTGTCTCCTACCCTCTCTCTCTGCCTCCTCCCTCGTCTCTCACGATAGATCGATGGCAACTCGCCGGCTATCACCATCATCTACGCAGCCGAGGCCCTACGCCTACACCTCCACCACTACCACCCTACCGGCAATCCCGGAGCCATAACATCTTGGTATCTAGAGACCATGATCCTGCCGCCTCCACCACCATGGCGCAGCCCAACTCCGACGTCATCATGCGCGCTCTCGACGCCATGAATCAGAAACTCGCCAAGCTCGACACCATCGATGAAGTCCAAGCCACTGTTGCTCGTCTCGAGCAGCAGCAACAAGACCAACAGGTGGCCATCCAACGCCTGGAAAACCGAGAGCTCGACCGTGGACGGGGACTGCCGCCGCAAGGGGTTCATGGTGACCGACCACCTAAGCTCCATCGGATTGACTTCCCCAAGTTCGACGGCAAGGCCGACCCGCTCCTCGTCATCAACAAATGCGAGTCGTTCTTCCATCAACAGCGCATCCTGGCCGAGGAACAGGTCTGGCTAGCGTCCTTCCATCTGGAAGGCCCCGCACAACAATGGTACATCTGCGTTCAACGGGAGGTGGGGACGCCACCATGGCGGCGTTTTACGGAGCTCCTCAATCTACGGTTCGGGCCGTCGTTGCGCTCGTGCCCTCTAGGCGAGCTAGCGGCTTGCCGCCGCACCGGATCGGTGGCCGACTACTCCGAGCGCTTCCTCGACCTCCTCGCACACGCAGGGCCGCTCACGGAACCACAACAGGTCCAACTCTACACGAAGGGCCTCCAAGAACCGCTCAGTATTGACGTCCAGATGATGAATCCGGTGAGCCTCGTAGTCGCCATGAACCTGGCGCGCTCCTACGAGCGATGGGAGCAGGTGGTGGCCGCATCCCAGCAGCCTTCATCGCGATCCTTTCGGCGCGGCAACGACATCCTTCCCACCCCATCGGGCCCGCCACTTCTGCTGGCGCCGTCCCAGAGGCCGGATGTGTCCAGCGCGGCATCCGCGCCAGCGCGCTCCTCGACATCAACTAGGCGCACAGTCAAGCGCCTGTCGCCTGATGAGATGGAAGACCGCCGCCGCCAAGGCCTCTGCTTCAACTGCGACGAGCCATATAGCAGGGGCCACAACTGCGTCTGCAAGCATCTGTTCTTTCTTGATTTGGCGGAGACCGACAATGACGCCGCCACGGAGGACAAGAACGAGCCTGAAGACCCCGCACCAGCCCAGCCAACTATCTCCCTACACGCCATTGCCGGCGTCACGGCAAGCCAGACCATGCAAGTGCCGGTTGTCCTGGGCGCAACCACGGTGGCTGCTCTCATCGACTCGGGGTCGACCCACAACTTCATCTCGGAGTCCGCCACTGCCAAGACGGGACTGGCCTTTGCGCCATGTGTGGGGGTTCTCCAGCAGGCATCGTTCACCGTCCATTCGGCGCCGTTCACGACGAACATCTTCGTACTACCCCTGGCCGGGTTTGACATGGTGCTAGGCATGCAATGGCTTGCGACACTGGGGCCAATCTTGTGGGACTTTGCCAATCTCACCATGGTGTTCTGGCATCACAATGGCAAGGTGGAGTGGCACGGCCTGACGGGGACGCCTCCACTGCGCCTCCTAGTGTCGACGGGGGACGACGTCCTCGCCGCGCTCCTGCCCGCTTTCGATGACCTGTTTGCTGAGCCACGCGGGCTACCTCTGGCCCGAGATTGTGACCATCGGATCCATCTACTGCCAGGCACAACTCCAGTCGTTGTCTGCCCATACCGGTACTCGGCGCTGCACAAAGATGAACTCGAGC
This sequence comes from Paspalum notatum, assembly GCA_022530915.1. Lineage (NCBI taxonomy): Eukaryota > Viridiplantae > Streptophyta > Magnoliopsida > Poales > Poaceae > Paspalum > Paspalum notatum. Next base: position 21,779,375 of record CM039686.1, read on the forward strand.
GTCAATGTCGTGATATGGAGCAACGCGGGCTGATTCACCGGAGTACATCAGCGTTCTCCTCCCCGGTGCTCCTGGTCAAGAAGGCGGATGGCACTTGGCGCTTCTGCGTCGATTACCGGGCTCTCAACGAGCGTACGGTGAAGAATTCCTTCCCCATTCCCGTCGTCGACGAACTGCTTGATGAGCTCCGCGGCGCCAGATTCTTCACCAAGTTGGATCTTCGATCGGGCTACCACCAGGTGTGCATGGCCCCTGACGACGTCCACAAGACCGCTTTTAGAACTCATGAAGGGTTGTACGAGTTCTTGGTGATGTTGTTCGGATTGTCCAACGCGCCGGCCACATTCCAAGCGCTGATGAATTCGGTGCTCCGCCCGTTCCTGCGCCATTTCGTCCTCGTTTTCTTCGATGACATCCAGATCTATAGCCGCACCTGGTCGGAGCATCTACACCACCTTCACGCCGTCTTCACCGCACGACGGGACAACAACCTCATCCTCAAGCAGTCCAAGTGCTCCTTCGATCTACCGTCAGTCTCCTATTTGGGACACGTCGTCTCGGCAGAAGGGGTCGCCATGGACGCCACCAAGGTACAGGTAGTGGTCGACTAGACCACGCCACGCTCGGTTCGTGCCCTATGCGGATTCCTGGGGCTTGCAGGCTACTACCGCAAATTCGTTCAGGGCTATGGCGAGATCGCGGGGCCCCTCAACGACCTCCTCAAGAAGAACGGGTTTGTTTGGTCCGAGCGCGCGGACGCTGCCTTTCAGCAGCTCAAAGAGGCGCTCATGACGGCTCTTGTACTCACGCTGCCGGACTTCCAACAGCCGTTCATCCTGGAGTGCGACGCTTCCGGCACGGGCTGCGGCGTTGTCTTGCACCAGGGGACAGGACCGGTGGTGTTCTTCAGTCGCGCCTTTGCCCCTTGGCATTATGGCCTCGCAGCTTATGAGCAAGAGCTCATCGGCCTGGTCCAGGCAGTGCGGCACTAGCGGCTGTATCTCTGGTGCCGGGTGTTCATCATCAAGACGGATCACTACAGCCTCAAGTACCTGCTGGACCAGCGCTTGGCGACCATTCCGCAACATCACTGGGTAAGCAAGCTACTTGGGTTTGATTTCAAGGTGGAATACCGCCCAGGACGCTCCAATGTGGTGGCCGACGCACTATCTCGCCGTGATGCCGACGACACTGCCCTCTTTGTCGTCACAGGACCGGCGTTTGACGTGTTCGAGGACCTTCGTCAAGCTGCGAACTCGCATCCTGAGCTGGTGGCACTGCACGATCAGATCCTGGACGGCAGCAAGGGGGAGCCGTGGTCGGTCATTGATGTCCTCTTCAAGGGACGTGCCTATCTGCCGGCTGACTCGCCCATTCTACAAGTGGTGCTAACAACAACCCACGACGTCGGGCATGAGGGCGCTGAGAAGACGCTCCACCGCTTCCGCCGGGACTTTCACACGCCGCGCGCGTCATTATTCAAGACATGGTACGCCATTGCATCGTTTGTCAGCGCAACAAAACTGAACATCTACACCCGGCGGACCTGTTAATGCCCCTGCCCGTTCCTACGTCCGTGTGGTCTGACATCTCCATGGATTTTGTCGAGGGCCTTCCCAAGGTGGGCGGGAAGTCAGTCATTCTAACAGTGGTGGATCGGTTCTCCAAATATGCTCATTTCATCGCATTGCGACACCCGTATTCAACGGAGACGGTGGCTGCGGTGTTCTTCTCCGAGATTGTCCAACTTCACGGGCTTCCCACATCGATCGTGTCCGACTGTGATCCAATGTTCACATCGACGTTTGGGTCTGCCCTCTTCAAGTTGCTCGGCATCAAGCTGCACATGAGTTCGGCCTTCCATCCTCAGTCCGACAGCCAAACAGAAGCAGTGAATAAGATGATTGGTATGTACCTTCGGTGTTTGACAGGGGATCGACCAAGACAGTGGTTGAGATGGCTGCCGTGGGCTGAGTTCGTCTACAATACGTCCTACCACAACGCCCTCAAGGACACGCCTTTCAGAGTCGTCTATGGCCGTGAGCCACCAGCCATTCGAGAGTATGATGTTGGTGATTGCCGCGTGCCAGCGGTGGCCCAGACTATGACCGAACGAGCGGAGTTCCTGGAGGATATGCGGGCGCGATTGGAGCAGGCCCAGGCAGTGGCCAAGCGCGCGTATGATCGAGGCCATAGAGCTCTTTCCTTTGCGCAAGGGGATTGGGTGTGGCTCCGGATCCGTCACCGTGTGCCGGCGTCCATCCCAGTTACAGCGCGGGGCAAGCTTCGGCCCCGATACTATGGGCCGTACAAGATAGCAGCAGTGATCAACGACGTCGCGTATCACTTGGAGCTGCCAGCGGGGGCACGCATTCATGATGTGTTTCACGTGGAGCTGTTAAAGAAGTTCATCGGGGAACCGTCGGACGCTCCCCCGCCGCTACCACCTCTACACTACGGGGCCGTGCAGCCACAACCAACAAAGGCTATCAAGTCACGAGTGGCCCGTGGTGTTCATCAAATTCTTGTCCAGTGGGAGTCGCTGCCTAGTTCTGCTACTACGTGGGAGGATGTTGAGGTTTTTCAGAAGCGGTACCCTCTGTTCCAGCTCGAGGACGAGCTGCTCGTCGAGGGAGGGAGAGATGTCATGTGGGACAGGTTCTACCGCCGCCGCAAGAGGTCCAGGGACAATCAAAGTGGTGGCCAGGTTTAGTTCTTAGAGTCGTAAAGGTTTAGGAGTCAGATTGTTAGCAGATTAGTTGAGAAAGATTAGGAGTTAGTTGAGTCACGTTGAGTCAGGCCTTGGGCCTATGTAAGCCGAACTGGCACATGCTTTGGGGGTTAAGCAATTGATATCAATCTACTATCTACTACCTTCCTGCCTCCTACCCTCTCTCTCTGCCTCCTCCCTCATCTCTCACGATAGATCGACGGCAACTCGCCGGCAATCACCATCATCTACACAGCCGAGGCCCTGCGCCTACACCTCCACCACTACCACCCTACCGGCAATCCCGGAGCCATAACATCAACATTCATTAAGTACTGGTGCTAACTTTAACATCTTATGTATCTTTTAAGCATCATGTGCTAAATGGCGTGGTAAAAATAAATACGATTTTTTTTGGCTAAACAACTTCTCTTAGCACCTCCATTGTACATGCCCTCAATGATCGTCTTGATTGATGATGCGTTGGTTTTCAGTCAAGTAAAACCAAAGGATTTTTCCTTCTATGGTTAAGGCCCGTTTGGAATTTCATGAGAATAACACAGAAACAAGAATCATTAAGGAATCATGTATGTAGGAGCACTTGAGGATTGTAGTCTTGCCCTGCAAGCTTAGATGGAGGACAACTGACGTGGTGAGTGAATGCAATCCACGTTCTTCTATTGGGCTCTCAGAAACTCTAGGAAAAAGTATTTGCTAGCGTTGGATCAGAAAATAGATATATTTGATACATGGGCAGTAGGCGGATATAAAGCAGAACGAATAATAGAGATTTCAGATTCCTCGCTTCTGCTGGATATATATCATGAACAGAGAAAGATAGACATGTAATTTGGGCTGTACAACTTGAATACGTATTGCCAATTCGTACCACTGCCATCATTATTAAACTCAATTCTTATCAAACATAGAACTGGTTAAGGCTTTAGCTTTACTGCTCTGATCCATAATATTCAGATGTCTTTTTACTGTCATAATATTCAGATGTGAGGCAGGGATCCTCTTGCATGTTCTACAACCGTCAATCCATTATGAGGTCATGTCATCAAAGGACAAAGACCCAACATCACACACAGTTAAATATAATCAACAATGGCTCCAAGCCTCCAATTAAAAGAAAATCTAAAAGAATTGTCAAGGCCCTCCCACCTACGTGGGGATGAAAACCCCCACCTACTATCTATTGACGAGTAATTGACTCAACTCCGCCTTGCCGTAGGATCAAGAGGATGGCAAAGACTCCTACCATTAGTAGACCTCCATGAACTTTCAAAGATTCAGAGAGAGAAGAATAAGAATAAAAGAAGACACCTTAGAGTCTTTGAGGGCGCGGAGATCACAACGTTTAAGATCAAGGTGAATAACCTTAAAGAGAGCTGTGTGGAAGGAACGCAGGGACCTAGAGGACACGATGAACACTCTTAGGAAAGGTCTTTGCATCAAAGTTCACCGCCTAGCTGAAGGATGCAGGCACTTAGATCTTTAAATCCTCTTGCCCCTTCGAAGCTCTCACCTTCAAAATAAATTTTTAGTTCTTAGCTAGGCGCTTTTCTTTCTCTTCTTTACATTGTTTAACTCCAATGTCTTTTCAGTTGTATGTGCCTTCACTTTACTAATTGAATAAAAGATTGAATTTCCATTTGAGATTATAAGTTTAAGAATGGAGATAGATGGACTGGATTTCCTTCTGTCATTAACCTTCCATGAAGCGCACAAGAAACCACATTATGCAGGCCCGTACCATACTGGAGAAAACTTGGGAGATTCCGCGAAAACTCATGCCCGACCACCCCATATAGGAACAACACATATAGGAACCCCAGGATCCTAGAGGGAGAGACGTGCAAGGGTATGGCCACCCGACCACATGGATGGCAGACCTTGATTAGATTTGGACCCAACTAACCTTACATAACATTTTCAATATCATACTAATATTGTCAGTGTTATGCATTAGTAGTCCGACTAGGGGTATTTCACCGGACGGTTTTGTAAGGAAAATGGACTCTATTACCCTAAGCATTGTACTTAGTTGCCTAATGTGATTTTGGTGATTGAAGTGATAACATGTAGCATTTTTGACTAATGTGTATGCAAATGTACTTGAGGAACTAACACCTCAAAGGAGGGATTAAAGAGCACGAGAGAAGATTGGATTTTTGCACGCACCGCACAGTCCCGTGGTGCACGCCGGACAGTCCGCTGAGAAGAAATGATGCCAACTAAAGACTCAAGACCCGGAGCAAATAAAACGCTCCGGACAGTTCAGTGATACACACTGGACAGTCCGGTGTACACGACTAGACATAAGTGGCAGAGGAAGAAAGTGTGACCACGTCCTAAGTTTGAACGAACCAGACTGTCTGGTTGTACACACTTGACAGTCCAACTAATACACCAGATTAAATAGATCGAAACCTGCAACAACTCAAGACCGCGGGTGTTTACACGCCCCAAACTATCTAGTGGTACGTACCGGACTGTCGGGTGATCACAACTATGTTAGATTGCTGTGGGGACACTTGCCACTTGAACTGACCATGGCCCAAATCTGACATGTGGGGACCACTTGCCACAAGCTGCTCTTGGGCCATGGCCCAAATTGGGAAGGAGGCAAGGTTGGCTGGCTAGGTGAGATTGTGGCCCAAGTTAATTTAGTCTAGAAAATAATGATTTATATATTCACTATATTTTGATAATTAGAAATTTAGTTTGGATTAATTCAGATATGATCTAATAAATCAAGAAAAATCATAAAAAAATAATTGTGAACAAGGTTATATGTAATATTTGGTGAACTTTTTATTCTCTTTTTTTCTACATTGCTTATTATAGTGTATGAAAATGTTATATGCATGATGATAGAGAGAAAACCAGAAAATAAAGTCATTTTCTATAACTGTACACTGATATATTGGTTTGATCAGACCTAAATGTATACCTCAAATGATACGTGGGACCCATTAAGCATGCCGCTAGTTGGACCCACCTAATAAAATTTTATTTGTTGCAATATATCATGTACCATGGCTAATTCGTGACATTTTTCATCCAGCCGATTGTGACGCTTTGAAGGAAACGTCATGCCTAGTGGGCTGGGTATTTGGATACTGCAAATTTATGTTGAAATTTTTTTGTTTGTCACAGATTTTTAATGTGTCCGTGACGTTTTCTGTACTCGTCACCGAGAATCCGTTATGGATTATAAGATTTCTTGTAGTCAACACATGATCTAAACAGGTTCGGGCCATCGAGATACGTAATACCCTATGTCATGTGTAGATGTATTCGTCGATCGTTGCTTAAGAGTCTTGGTTAGAAGATATAATATGATCTCCAGAGTTCGTAGTCCTAGGGTTACTGTGTATGGATTCCATGATTCTAAGGGAGTTCCTCCCTAGCCTTATATAGTTCGGGGCAAGGTAACAAGATTCAATTGGATCCAGGTTGGTTACATCTCCTAATCTCATGGAATTGCCTTCCTCCTTTAGTCGATCAGTTATCTTTCTGTGTTCGTCTAGCCTATTCAACATGCTTTGTTGAGTTATAACCCTGCTCGGCCGGCCCGTCATACACGTCAGTCGACCATTTTCTTCCTTCTTCGTGTACTTTATGGGTTTATCCCCCACATATCCTTAAATAAGTTCAATTCCCTATTCTAAAGTAACTTGACCACTAATGATCTAAGTGGTTGACTTCAGAGATATAGAATGTTTAAGAATGTTCATAAACTCCTTACGTGAGAAAAGGAGGTTTATTTCTAAACTCAAAAGAAGATCGTCTTCTTTTTGTCATCTCCTACCAGTGCCATAAATAAGAAAACTTCCTCATGAATTATGCTACTCTGGTTGTTTTGAATCATATCAAAGCTCGTGCCTTTACTGAGATTCACGTTACTTAAAAGTTTGGCCTTCACACACACGGCTCATAATCATAGTAGCCCTTGAAAGGATGTATATCCAAACTCTCAATCATCCCATGCATATATCAAAATAATAGACATAGAGTTACAATAGAAACAGAAAGAAAAGGCTTCATGTACTCTATCATGAATAGGGGGTAAGTCAATTGAAGGTAGAACCGACGCCTAAGACGGGGGGTGAATTAGAATTTCTAAAAACAAGGCTCACTAAAAACTACAACTACTAAGCAAAACCTATGCAAGTTAAACTAGCTATATGCACTAAGGTTTTGCTAAGTGTTGCTACTTTTACTGTGGCCAAGTCTTGCAACCTAGTTCCACCTAGAAGCTGACCTATCAAGCTAGTCTAGGAATGTAAGCACACAATTGCAAGAAAGTAAATGCGGAAGCTAAAGAGATGGGATAGAGAATGCAAACTCCCGATGACGATGATGGTAGCACACGGCGATGTTTTCCCGAGGTTCGGGGAGACTCGCGGTCTCTACCCCCCTACGTCCTCGTTGGTGCTCCACTAAGGGCTTTGCACTCGCGTAGTCCTCAAAGGAACACGGCCTCGCCCTTTGCAAGGGTGGAGGTTGGCAAAGTGACTTCCGCGGAAGTCAAGCCACCACGGTCGGGTCTTCGGATATCCTCGGTACACACCCACCCGAACCTATCTCTCGCGTGGTCCTCCCGTACCACGGCCTCGCCCGCACAGGGGTAAAGGATGGATAGGTCGCTGGGGTCTTCCGAGTCCTTCTCGCAGAGCTACCCCGCCGTCTCCACTAAGGGAAGCTTTGGCCAAAACGCCGAGGGCCTTCCTCCCTCTCACAAGGTGGTGGCGGCCACTCCACACTCCGGAGGGTCTCGCAAGACTTACAACCGCACTTGATACAAGGTCGTGCTCGCAGGCACTTATACTAGACAAATAGGCCTAAGCCAAGATGCTAACAAGCTCTTGCTATGCCGGAATGTGTCTATTTGCTCATATGGTGGTTGGGCTCTCAAATGTGGTTGCTACACTTCAAATAGGCATGGAAATGTGTCTCAACACTTGTGCTAGGCTCAGGATGCTCCAACCCTGCTGGGGAGGCCGGCCAAGGGGGTATATATAGCCTCCACCTCCAAAACTAGCCGTTAGAGCCAAGTTTCACTTTTCTGCGTACCCACACCACCGGACTGTCCGGTGCGTGTAATCTTCGCTGTCTCCAGTCGACCGTTGCACTGGGAAATATAGCCGTTGGAGCCACCGGACTGTCCGGTGGCACCACCGGACTGTCCGACGGTGAGCCACCGGACTGTCCGGTGCGTTGTAGCGCCGATTCTTCACTTGAGATGCTCCTCGGTCTATATCGTCCGGTGGCACCGTCGGACTGTCCGGTGGTGAGCCACCGGACTGTCCGGTGGTGGGTTTTGTCCCGGACTTCGCCCCGTCCTTCTCGGTGTATATCGTCCGGTGGTGAGCCACCGGACTGTCCGGTGCATGGAAATTTACACCGGTTCTTCAGCTTTTGGCTTGGCTCTTTGTAGGCACCGGACTGTCCGGTGCTGCACCACCGGACTGTCCGGTGCATGCTTTTTCTTCTGTTCTGACCGGCCAGCGGGACCGCCGAGTCAGGACCTTCGCTTGCACCTTGATGGCGACTTGGGTCTTTTCTTGTGTCTTTTAAATCGCCCTTTGAGGTGTTTGTACCCTAAGTCCACCAATTACACCCTGGGACTTTAGACAACAACACTTGCACACAAATATTAGTCCCATGGCACGTGTTGTCAGTTCATCCACCAAAATCACATATGGGGACTAAGCACAAGGCTTAGGGCCCATTTTCCTTACAATCTCCCCCTTTTTAGTGATTGATGACAACACGACCAAGCAAGCAACAAAAGATACAAAATAAAGAACACAACCAAGCTACTTGCTAGGATGCAATGCAAAGGCAAGATCAAAGATGCTAATTGAAATATGCAATAATACCATTTTACATTTTATTCCACCAAAGATTGGAAGAATTTGCTCATGTCTTGCCCTTGCCATGATCTTGTCCCCTCTTGTGGTCAGTGGACATAAGCCTCCCCTTACTCCAATGCCACTTCCCTCTTATTGTTGGACCATTGCTTTGATCTTGATCTTCATTTCTCCCCCATTGTTCTTGATCATACGGCAACCCCCTTTTGGTCCTCTTTGATCTTTCCTTCCCGGTTCATGTTCAACTCCTTACTTGCTTGGGTTCACAATTTCTCCCCCTTTGGAATCAAACACCGAAAAGGAAAGCATTAAAAGCACAAGGGAGAGTCCCACACACTATGATCCTTAAGATATGAAAGTCAAATGGATCACAATGTATGAGACTCGCATAACATAGGTTAAACTCCCCCTAAGGTGTGCACACATAAGATGGTAGACGACCCATATGCACATTTAGTCATTTGAGACACAGGAAAGTTTAAACTATATTATGCACGGAGGTAGCTCTAAATAATTTAAATGTACACCAAGGAAGGTGTTACCAATTGAAGCCCATTTTCCTTAACTTCATGCGTACCTCCGGGGACATGGGTGAAACTACACACAAGATAAACTTGAAAATATTGTAAGTCTCAAAGTAACAAAGCATAGGATAGGCTCCCCCTAAATATGTGCATACAAGCTTTGAATTGCTTGTGAGAGACATGCACTAGACATTTAAGTCCATTGGAGGAGCTCACCCTATGATTTGGACCTAAACTAAGAAACCATGTAGGTTGCTCATGGGTTAGACAAGAGACACAAGCAACCTACCATAAGATAGCCGAGGCATGCATTACTTGAAATTAAATATGCACATGCAAACCTAGGCAAGAAAGGCAACTAGATGCTAGAGGAAATATCAAAAGAAAACAAACCTAGTTACCAACAAATGAAGGACTTGGGTATGTGATGAATTTATTCACTTGGTTTTGTAACTTGAACCTTATATCCGAATGTAACCAAGTCTCCAAGTCCTCCTTGCCCTTGTGGCTCTACGATGCTTTGGGAGTGATGGCCTTCTTTTGTTTTCCCTCTCTCTTGATGGCCTCTTCTCTTCTTTTTAACTTACACATGTAGGACTTGTGGCCTTCTTTGTTGCAAAAGAAGCAAACCACGGTTTGACTCTCCTCAAGCTTCTTCACCACCTTGAGGCGGTTATCTTGAGAAGGTTGGGCTTGCTCCCTTTGACCTTGTAGCCTTGCCACATCCTTCTTGCGCCGATCCACCTCTTATTTAAGTACCTCAAATTCCTCCTCCCTACAAGTTTCTTCATACCAACTAACAAACGACTTGCAAGGGGGTGAGTGAGGTTTAACATTTAACTCAAAGCAAGAGGTAGAAGCATCCTTTTTAGATTTTTCAAAAGAGAGTGTGGATACATCACTTGAAGTAGCTTTTAATTCAAGAGCCTCAATTTTCTTTGTTAGCTCATCATTATGGTCTAGGACCATATCAAACTTAAGCACCAATTCTTCATAATTGGTCGATGAGCTACCCAATTGAGCTTTAAGACTCTTGTTTTCGCAAATTAATCTAGCTACTTGTTGTTCAAGCTCATTAGGGGAAGGGCACCATCATTACTTACATCGCTTTCACTTTTACCATGGGCCATAAGGTATTTGTGCGATGTACAGGATGATTTGCGCAAAGTAGACTTGTGGGAGTGCTTCTTATGATGATCTTCATCGCTTGACACATCTACCCATATACCAATGCTCATAAGCGCCTTGTGCCTATCTCTTTGTTCTTTTTTCTTCTTCTTGAGCTTGTGCCTCTTCTTCTTCTTTTCCTCCTTGGCAATGATAGGACATGAGTCCATGTAATGCCCTTTCTCACCACATCCAAAGCAACCACCTCTTCTTTCCTTCTTTCTTTGGCGGTTGTGCTCAATTTCCTCAATGGTGATAGGGACGCCCTTGGAGTTGAGCTTCTTCAATGCCTTCTCCATCCTCTTGATCAACATTGCAATTTCTTCATCATCATCATCGGAGGAGGAGTGTTGGGCTTGATCGTCTTCATCACTATCTTCTTCTTCTTCTTCACTTGAGCTTGAGCTTGTTTCTTTCTTGCTTTTGCCCTTCTCCATCTTCTTCTTTTCACCATGAATGGTGAGTGCATGTGACTTGGATGGAGAGGTGTCTTGGCCAATCCCTTGATATTGCTCAAATACAATGATCTTGCCAAGAACCTTGGTGGGCATTAAGGTGCTCATGTCTTGTTGGAGAAGATAAGTGGTGATGCTTGCATATTTGTCTTTTGGAAGGACTTCGACGATCTTCCTTGCAACATCGGCATCGCTTAGCTTGGTTTCACCTATTGAATTGAACTCATTGACAATAAAATTTAGGCGTGAGTACATGTCATTAGCCAATTCATTAGGAAGCATAGTAAAGGAATTTAAAGCACGCTTAACCAAGCCAAGCTTTTGCTCCTTGACGTCACTTGTGCCGCCATGGAGTGCTTGAAGCGATTCTCAAATCGCATGAGCGCTTGAGAGGCTACATACTCTACTAAATATATCAATGCTCAAAGACCCAAACAAAATGTCACGAGCAATGGCATTGAATTGTATTTCTTTCTCATCGGCTTTTGTCGGTTTTGCCGGCCGAGAGAGGGGTTTCGTTCCTTCCTTCGTCACTCTCCAAACATCCAACCCTACGGCCTCTAGATAACTAGCCATTCTAACACGCCAATAGGGGTAGTTCGTGCCGTCAAAGTGAGGAGCGCTAACAGTACTCATCCTCCCACTCTAAGACGTCTCTAGTACTCAATCCGGTGGTGAAGCCAAAAAGTCTAAATATGAGTTGTGAGCTCTTATGACAATGAAATGGACTAGATTGAGCGGCCCGGCTCTGATACCAATTGAAGGTAGGACCGACGACTAAGAGGGGGGTGAATTAGGATTTCTAAAAACAAGGCTCACTAAAAACTACAACTACTAAGCAAAACCTATGCAAGTTAAACTAGCTATGTGCACTAAGGTTTTGCTAAGTGTTGCTACGTTTACCGTAGCCAAGTCTTGCAACCTAGTTCCACCTAGAAGCTAACCTATCAAGCTAGTCTAGGAATGTAAGCACACAATTGCAAGAAAGTAAATGCGGAAGCTAAAGAGATGGGATAGAGAATGCAAACTCCTGATGACGATGATGGTAGCACACGGCGATGTTTTTTCCGAGGTTCGGGGAGACTCGCGGTCTCTACCCCCTACGTCCTCGTTGGTGCTCCACTAAGGGCTTTGCACTCGCGTAGTCCTCAAAGGAATACGACCTCGCCCTTTGCAAGGGTGGAGGTTGGCAAAGTGACTTCCGCGGAAGTCAAGCCACCACGGTCGGGTCTCCGGATATCCTCGGTACACACCCACCCGAACCTATCTCTCGCGTGGTCCTCCCGTACCACGGCCTCGCCCGCACAGGGGTAAAGGATGGATAGGTCGCTGGGGTCTTCCGAGTCCGTCTCGCGGAGCTATCCCGCTGTCTCCACTAAGGGAAGCTTTGGCCAAAACGCCGAGGGCCTTCCTCCCTCTCACAAGGTGGTGGCGGCCACTCCACACTCCGGAGGGTCTCACAAGACTTACAGCCGCACTTGATACAAGGTCGCGCTCGCAGGCACTTATACTAGACAAATAGGCCTAAGCCAAGATGCTAACAAGCTCTTGCTATGCCGGAATGTGTTTATTTGCTCATATGGTGGTTGGGCTCTCAAATGTGGTTGCTACACTTCAAATGGGCATGGAAATGTGTCTCAACACTTGTGGTAGGCTCAGGATGCTCCAACCCTGCTGGGGAGGCCGGCCAAGGGGGTATATATAGCCTCCACCTCCAAAACTAGCCGTTAAAGGGAAGTTTCACTTTTCTGCGTACCCACCGGACAGTCCGGTGGTACACCACCGGACTGTCCGGTGCGTGTAATGTTCGTTGTCTCCAGTCGACCATTGCACTGGGAAATATAGCCGTTGGAGCCACCGGACTGTCCGGTGGCACCACCGGACTGTCCGACGGTGAGCCACCGGACTGTCCGGTGCGTTGTAGCGCCGATTCTTCACTTGAGATGCTCCTCGGTCTATATCGTCCGGTGGCACCGTCGGACTGTCCGGTGGTGAGCCACCGGACTGTCCGGTGGTGGGTTTTGTCCCGGACTTCGCCCCGTCCTTCTCGGTGTATATCGTCCGGTGGTGAGCCACCGGACTGTCCGGTGCATGGAAATTTGCACCGGTTCTTCAGCTTTTGGCTTGGCTTTTTGTAGGCACCGGACTGTCCGGTGCTGCACCACCGGACTGTCCGGTGCATGCTTTTTCTTCTGTTCTGACCGGCCAGCGGGACCGCCGAGTCAGGACCTTCGCTTGCACCTTGATGGCGACTTGGGTCTTTTATTGTGTCTTTTAAATCGCCCTTTGAGGTGTTTGTACCCCAAGTCCACCAATTACACCCTGGGACTTTAGACAACAACACTTGCACACAAATATTAGTCCCATGGCACATGTTGTCAGTTCATCCACCAAAATCACATATGGGGACTAAGCACAAGGCTTAGGGCCCATTTTCCTTACAATAATAAACGCCTTCGGGACAATTTTCTAATTCACATGCACATGGCCAAATTTCACCTGAATTTGAGTTTCATATTGACACTTGATTTCATTTTGTAATACAAACATAAAGAGTTCTCTTCATGCCTTCCCAATGTGAGCTCAACAAGAGCCTATTAGATATGCGGTTAGGAAAGATTTATGGCAAGGACATGTCATCCTTTTAGTGATTTGAGACATGATCTTAAGGCACAAAGAATGTTTGTTCTCTTCCTTTGAAACATCTTGAAAACCCTCTTTACTCATGTGATGTGGGAACTGAACTAATACTTATGATGTTTCTGTTCCACACTTCAACCACCCATGAACAATTTGTTAGCCACCATTGAAATCCTAGGTAAGAGGAAACATCTAGGAATAACTCTTATATTTTCTAAAATATAGAAGAAAATGAACACCTTTTGCTTGTTCTTAACTCTTAGCTTTGTTCGAGGATGGGCAAAGGTCTTAGCGTGGAGTGGGGTTTGACGGTCGTTAAACCAAGAATAACCATAAACATTTCATACAACATGAGGCATAAAGTCAAAGTTTAATTAAGTTTTTGGTACACTAATAAGTTCCACAAGTTGTGTTACATATATTCCATACGTGTGACAATATGAGTAAAATCAATAAGAAACAAGAAGATTCAGCCAAGCGTGGGAAAGAGCATAGCTGGCCATCCAATTCAGTGCCCAAATTCCTCTAGATTTCGTGTGCCGGCAAGCAACAACATATTAAACACAACTCAATGTGCACATCTTGTTGAAAACATGATAGAGATCTGAAGACAAACAATCCATGGGGTAAGTTAGCAAGGCAGTGCATCTAACAATCAAGAAAGAAACACAAAGGGTAGTCGGCCAGTCGTTGGCCACCTAGGCAGGCTATTGTCCAAGCATCGTGGCCGGCCGACATGTGCTCTCAACAAAATAACTGCCACCGCCCCTAAGAGCTACCATATGTGTGTTGGATGGTCAAGTCGGTGGATCAGAGGGTCCCCAGCCATATGGGTCAGGCTGCTGGCCTAAGATCAGACCTCAACCCTAACTGCCATCGCTTGCCAATGAGTACCCCCTCTCGCACAACCGACCTTGGAGAGCTATAAATAGAGCGTCGAGAGCTCATTTGGAAGGACAACTTTGAAGGAGAGACACCCTTAGTATTTGTGTAGAGGTGAAGTCCCACTCTTGTATCTTAGCAGTGAGAGTAGTGAGGTGAGAGTGAATGAGAGGAGGATCTCTTGGTTTTATATCTCTTAGCTTGTAATATCAGAGGAAGGAATATTCAATTCCATGTTTGAGTAAAGTTTTTTTCACCGATGTTTCTGTCTTCGGTGTCGATTGTTTCTCTAGCCCTTACTTTCTCCTCTTCTGGAATAATATATTGGTGCATAAGTTTCTCTTTGCCTTGTACTATAATATGAGTTGACTGGACAATGCGAGACACACAATGTCATGAGGCTTTAGATCAGACCTGAAAGCATGTATCTTCTCCCAATCCTAGGCCAACCCTCCCCCTCCCCCTCCCCCTGGCTGGAGCCATCTCCTCGTGCCCCAGGGACCCAATGCATCGAGTCCTCAACTATAAGAGAGGAAAGAAGGGCTAGAACGCGAGTCCACACCACCTTGCCATTTGCCAAACCAGCCAGGACCAGGCCCTTAGCCTAAGACCAAGGAATGAAGGCTGAGACATGGGGCCTTGCGCATGTTGTTTTGCTGGGTGGGCGGCTCTCTTGACGGACATTGAAGGGTGCGTGGCAACAAGGAAGAGGAGGGGACGGGCAGCACACCTGGTGAACAACGAAGGGTGGCACGGAGGGGATTTGTGAGGCCTAATGGGTGAGAGGCCCAAATCCATCTACATCGCATGGTCCAAATCGCGACTAAGCGGTAATGAGTTATCGGTGAGTGGATCATCCAATAAAAGGTCTTTGTGCTGATCTTTTGAGTAGTTAGATAAAAAAGAGCCCCGCGAGGAATAGACGTCTAGCGTTCGAAAAAATCTCCGAACCTTTGCTTCGCTAGCGAGGGAGATTTTTATTTAAACCGCCCCAATGAAGAATCAGACTTGCGATTTAGACGTGCCAAAGATACTTGTCTTTTATTGGACTGCATGCTCCTTCGCTAAATAGATAGATAACATCGAGGCTGTCGACAAACTGCTCTAATAGACTAATAAGGGCATGTACAATGCATCATTGCTTATAGAGGTGCTTAAAAAGAGAGAAATACTAAGCACCACTTAGAAAACTAATTCCTACAACGCAAGAGAGATGCTTATATATGTCCAACCGCCTCATAAGCACTCATTAAACACCAATGCTTAACTAAGCACCTCATACACCTTTTAAGCACCTGATGCTAGAAAATAAACCGGTTTTTATTGCTAAGCACCTCCTATAAACATCCCATTGTACATGCTCTAATAGTACTAAAGTTAGCAACATGAAGATATAAAACTCTCCGTTGGTCGATCCTGGTCCTAGAGATCGGTTTCTCCCGTTGTTTAATGCGGCCATCTTTCTCCATTTGACAAAACGCCGCTCGATTCATTATATTGGTAGCGACCATGTCTTTCGTTTTCCACATATCAAGTAGGAGTATATATAAATATATATGTCCATGAATTGAAGAACAGTGCCCATCCCTGTCGATGGATGCTCGTTAGCCAGCAACGTCGCTCTCTACTTGCAAATGGATTGGCGGCTCCAACAAACGACAGAGGTGCAGCGCTCATTAGCTGTTGTGTGTACCAACAAAGACACCGCTGTTATTTCCATGCACGCCAATTTGCCATTCCAAGGATAGCAACGCATGAACAAAGCCTGCCCTACCTCGTGCAATTCTTTCTTTTTATCTTTCTGTACTAGCCAGATATTTTATCCCTCTCTCACATCTTATCTCTCCATTCTAAGTTATAGTTAGCGTTATCTTTATTACAATACAAACTCTTCTTACTTTGATCTAGTTAATATATATATCTACAATAATGAATGACTGATATGATGGACCAGTTTTTGATGTTACAAATATTGATGTATTTTTTCTAAAAAAATGACAATGTTAGAGATTAACATGGAACAAAGTCAAAGTGAACTATAATTTGAATTGGCCCGTGAACAAGTTTTGATTATGGAGCAGGATACAATAAGAAATTCAAAGCTCAAAACCCACCTCATTGGGTATGCTCGAGTGTGTGGTTAAGCATTGCTACTAAGGCTAAATATTATTATTTCAATATCTATATTATTAAGCATTCTTATCTAATTAATATTACATATACTATTATACAATTTTTATGATGGTTGGAAAAAATGAGAGCCGTTCATCAAGCGAGATCTAACGGCTCATAAATAGACGGAATCACGAAACCGGAACCAGACGGTACCAAATAGATAGGCCCGAAACCAAAAACGGTGGGCCCAGTACCAATAATTATTTTAATTTTATAATTTCCAATATATAATTCAGTCATAAAAATTAAAAAATGCATGGTTCCGCCTGGTACCGCCTGGTTCCTCCTGATTCCGTTTCAACCACTGTAAAACGTCTCTATTATACACAATTCTATATTTTGAGGAATCATAATAAATACAAGGTTATCTTTAAGTTTATTTTTTCCATCTCAAGATAAGTAGGATCCTTAAAAAAAACTTGGAGGTAGGCCAAAAGCAGATAATGTCCTGAAGAAACAAATATATTTTAAAATATTTTCAAAAAAAGTTATACCAAATATATTCATAATGATGAGAAGGAATTGTATGATATTGCAATGGTATAGAATAGTGAACTCATGCAGAAAACACAGCAAGAAATTCTCAGCTGATTAAACCATGGACCGCAACTTTACTCCACCTTAAGCCCTATAATTCAACCTCCTATAGTCCACTCTTTACATAATCTATGGATCCTATTTCAACTTGCCGATCAATAAGGTGGGCGGTGACATTGTACTGAACCGAAAATTCAGTAGCAATGTGATTAATTATTACTATAGTATTTATTTCCTTTGTCCCCAAAAGAATGTAACTATGGCTATGTGCATATATTTTTGGATGAAGGTAGTATATATCATCTCTCCAAAAATATATGATTTTAGTTGTTGTTCCTTATTTGGAGTCACAACTTTCGTGCATTGGGCAAGATACGACTCAAGGGATCCATAAACTTGCTTGCCGTGTTTTTTAATTTTTTTTAAAGACCAATTTATAATAGGCTCCAAAACCTTTTAATTTCACCGCTCGTCGAGATTAAGTAGACAGATTGCAAAGACGTTTTGATATAGAAGTAAAAAAGGAGTGGTTACATTGAGGAGCAGACACTATTCCAATTCCATCATCTTCTCACTTCTCAATCTTATTTATTTAGTTTGTGGAATGGGATGTGTTGATCCATAAAAAATCATATGATCAAACTCAGAGTACCACTTATCTAGGATGTTTTGTTTTGCTTCCTCAAACCAAACCAAATAAGTTGAAAATTAAGGCCAACCGGCTAGGCTACACATTGTAATGAAAAGAAAAAGGGAAAAACATCATTTAGACTGTTTGACTCAACAGTGGTACTAAAATGAGCATGAATGAGCATCCATCTGCGTGTTCTGGAAAAAGAAAAGCAGATACATATAAACTGTTTCTGAAATTTACCGTGTAGCCGCCCTATATGGTACTCCATTCTAGTGCTCTGTACTAATCCAGTCATTCATTAGTTGTGTCAATGATCGCCGTCCGCGCGGACGCGTGCTATAGTATATCACATCCATTGATCCAGGGCCATGGCAGTTGTTGTTGCCCCGGCAAGTAAAGCAGGGAAAGCGCTCCTTGTCGCGCTCGTGCGCATGCAAATGCAAGCTCACCAATGCCATGTTGACTGCTGGGTCTATTCTCTTGGGAACGTCCATTTTGCAGCTCCAAAGTGCACTCATCAACTGTAGCTACTGCTACTGTTATCTACGTTCTCGAATATTTATTACTGCCAGTTTATTTTTGAGTTAAAACTTAAGAAATAAAAATAATAGATGGAGTAGTTAACAACAGCCAGTAGCACTGTACGTACTACAGTAAAGATTAAGTGCCTGGTACCAGGAACAAGTGGTCACGTGGCCGCTCTGCTGGTCGGGGCAAACGAAATTATGAAACATCAGATGCCGCTTTTAGCTGGCCAGGGATACATCCCATCATCATTTCTGGTAGCTATCCGTCAAAGACTCGGCCGTTGGCTGCCGCCAAGCTACCTTCTTCCTTGGGCGTCCCAACAGCAACAATAACAAATGGACTAGCTATTTAAAGTCCAGCTCAACTCCCTTTTTTTTCTTATAAGTGAGGAGAGAGAATAACATGTTGTTTGTTTGTTTCTCAGCTCCAAGAATATTATTCTAGCACTAAAAAATTATCCTGCGAAAAAAATTAGCTTTCTTTTACCATATAGATATGCACAATCAGAAATTATTTAATGTATGACAATTGTAGCTTTGATATGATTTAACAAAGCATGCATCAGGTGGACGCCTTTTCTCCTTTGGCATTAATTAGCACGACAAGCAAACACATCAATGCTGAGCACGACTACACTAACAAGTGTGCACCTAGATCATTGTCTTTGAACAAGTATCAGAATTGTGAACTGACGCTATTTTTTTTAAGGTGAAGCAACTTCTATTCTGGTCAGGGGCCCCCTAGTAATTTCAGGGTTGCAATATCCTATTTTTATGTTAAAAAACACACGGAATACTTTATGTGCAACCGGCCGAAGGCTGGGTTTCCGTGGAGACGCACGCGTGCGACACGTCCGCTGCGCGTTTTGGGCCGGCCGGCCGGCCCCCGTGTCTTTGCGGCGACGCCGACGCCGCCGCCGACGCGTGCGGGAAGGGGTAGCAGAGCGAAGCACGCCGCGATCCGGGGCGATCGGCTTGGAACTGGAACTCGAGGAAGTGCAGCGGCTGGCGGCTTCGGTCAGCGGCCTGATGACCGTGGCTCGGCAGTTGGGGGGCCGTTGCCGTCTTGCCGACAGACCCTACGAGATCGTGGATGCCGACCGCGCGTATCTTTCTTTATTATTACTGACTCCGTCCATAAAACAATGAAATTCTAACTTTGTCTTAAGTCAAATTTTCGAAACTTTGACCAAATTTATATCAAAATATATTAAAAATTATGCTACCAAATTAGTATCATTAGATTTGTGTTGAAATGTATTTTCATATCATACATAATTGATATCATAAATATTATTACATTTTTATATAAATTTGGTCAAATTTACGATAATTTGACTTAGGATAAACTCAGGATTTCATTCTTTTGTGGACGGAGGGAATATTATTTTAGCGCGGGTGACGTGTCTGCTCGTCAGCCTCCAAAGCCAGCGTCACCTCCACATGCACGACAAACCCAGACCGATCATTAGCCTCTCGTGACGTGCGTAATAGGAGACATCATTTGGACAATGTTTGAATAGTTATCGTATTTATTCAATTTTGAGTATTCGAACACAGAGATTGATCAAATGTTGAATATTTAGACTTGACACTGATCAAATCTTAACCTTTCTAAATGGATCTGAATTCGAATGCAAACAGATAATACATGTAACGTTTATGGTAACAACCTGTTTACGGACCGCCGCACGGAAGCCAGATGGCATGTCCGCGATGCGGCTTGCGCACGTCCGCACAATTACACTCAGCCGCACATGCTGCTCTAGTGG
Organism: Paspalum notatum; assembly: GCA_022530915.1. Taxonomy (NCBI): domain Eukaryota; kingdom Viridiplantae; phylum Streptophyta; class Magnoliopsida; order Poales; family Poaceae; genus Paspalum; species Paspalum notatum. Next base: position 21,799,283 of record CM039686.1, read on the forward strand.
AGGGAGCCATCACTACAAACCTTCCGTTTGAGTTTGCGAGAAAATAAGAACTATGCTTTCTCATGCACCGCCGCCACCTCTAGTTCCTTCCCCAGCGTCCTTGCCTTCGTTGTCCTCTCCTCGTGCCTACAGCACGCGCTCACTGCCTTCGACCTCGTCTTCCTCCTCGCGCGGTGGTGAGTAGATCCGACACCGGTGAACGGTCGTCTCTCTCCGCAGTCCCCGTGGTCGCTTGCCACCAGCTTCCTCCCCACCCCTGTCCTCCCTACCTGGCGTCCTCGCCTTTGTGCCCGCAGTGTGCGCTCGCCATCACTCTCGACCTCGTCTTCCTCCTCGTCCTGCCTCCACTCACGGCGCGCCTCCTCCTCCCGCTCGATCGGGGAGGCAGCCCACGGCGAGCGGAGAAGAGGCCTGAGGCGGCCGCCTCCGCTGACTATGGCACTCCTCGGTCGGATGAGGCAGCGGCAACCGACGAACCTCCACTGCATGAATCAAGAGAATTTTCAACGGCCAAAAACCGCCGAAAATAAGGGTTTTGACGTGTGTGGGCTGGGTCAAGGCAGGGGCGAAGCTGCATGCCCACTAGTGAGTGCACATGCACCCCCCAAATTTTGTCAAATCAGTGCAAAAAACTATATTTTCACCATATAAGCACCCCTCACATCACATATCTATGCACTCATAAGGCATTTGCACCCCCTCATGTTGGCTCTAGCTTCGCCACTGGGTCAAGGTTAGGGTGCGCCTTAATTTTCGGCGGTATATGGGTGGCCGCCGAAAACAGAGTCTTTGTTTTCGACGGCTTGATGTGGCCGCAGAAAATAAGGCTTCATTTTCGGCAGTCATCTCTTGCCGTTGAAAATAAGTGGTTTATTTTCAGCAGCCAGTTGTGGCCACCGAAAATAAGTTTAGTCGCCGAAAATTTTTTAAGGTTCTTGTAGAGCTCCTCATCCCGTTCCCCGCCCTTGTTCATTATGCACATTTGTACATTTTCATTAGAAAAAATACATGTGTTTGCAAAATTATATTTTTTGTTACACAAAAATATTTATTATTTTTGATTAATGATATTAGTATTTTTGCCTAACGACACTAGTATTTTTTTCCTACGTAAATGCTGATTTCTGTGTGCGTTTGTATTTTTTTTTCTTCATTCCTTGCGTGGAATGAAAACGGTTTTTCTTCATTTTAAGACAAAAAATTATGTGATTTGATATAGAAAAAATTACTAAAATAGAAAAAAACTTCAAAAAAAAAAAAAAGGCATGGTCGTGCGCCAGCCGTGCGTTCGCCAAGTCCACCATTTATACCACTTAATAGTTGTAGATTATTTCTTGCAGTACAGAATCAAGACTGAGAACCCGTGACCGCAAGGGCCGCGACAGGATGCGGCCGTATGTAACCCGCTGCTTAATGTGCAGCTAGCGCCGCCATTTATTTGTGCAAAGGTTTTACGAACCCAGATAATGAACCCGTTGGCAGGCAGGCTGGCTGGCTGGCTGGACGGACGCGATTCGTCGAGAGCATAATCCTTGCTTCAACAACCAGATCATCATAATAAGGTGGACGCCGAACGTGAACGTGGCCGGCTCCGCATCCACCGCGTACGTTGTCCTCGCGGCGTGCAGTCCAGCTCCCAAGCGTCGGAACGGGAAGAAGGTGTTGCGACAGAAACAAAACACACGAGGAGGGGACAAAACCCAGTTGTACATTTGCGGCTCCATATACCAGCATTATACATACAGGGGAGGGTCCGTCCAGTCGCCCCATCGTCCTCTTGCGTTCGTGTGGGCCCCAGAGCCCTCAAATGCAAAGATTGTTTATCTCTATTTCTCTACTATTTCAACTGCTATTTTTTTTCAAAATAACGTTATAGCCATAAACAGTACTATAAAGTCTAATAGGATTTTTTATCCCCACTCTCTAAATACTATTTCAACTATTTTTTTTTATAAAATACAGCAAACAGTGCAAAACAGTATTTAGAAAACTCATACGCGAGTCCATCCGACTTGGCCTTATATAATAAGTGTTCCGCTCGAGACGGTCTCACGCTTCCAGTTCACGTGTGCTGTGCTGCCCCGCGCGGCAGGCGACTGCAGCAGAGCTGTCCGCTATTTATGCAACGGCTGCAGCTACAGGCAGTTGCTTCCTTCCTTGTATGCGTGCAGGTGCAGCAGCACAGCAACATGATCCACGTCGACAAATGTTCAAAACCAGAAAAAAAAAAAAGCATCCACATCTACAGGTGGATGCCTCTCAACTCTCACTCTGCACGGTTCCGTTCCCATCGACAGCACAGGCACAGCAAAGCCGGACGTCTCCCTCCCCGTCGAACGGCCCACGCCCCCCGTCGTCCCCAGCGACCACGAGCAACGAAAGGGACGCCGAGAGAGAGAGAGAGAGAGATAAAAGTCCTGTCCCTGCTCCACTTCTCCCCCTCTGCTCTCCCAGCCAGTGCCAGTGGAGACTGCAGAAACAAAGCGACGAGCGGCGGCAGGACAGGAGTGTTCGCCAGTCGGAGGAGGAGCGCGAGGAGAAGGGGAGTCGGCGCCATTCGGGGGGCCATGCCGCGCCACTGCGGCGGGGGTTAGGCAGGCGGAGGGGAACGGGAACCGGCGCCGGACTTCTTCTTCTTCTACCACTACTACTTGGAGCGGCGGTTGCTCCTCCCAAGTCCTAGATTATTCTCGTCTTCCTTGTTGTCACCACCGAGGTACGTACGTGCCCGCCCGCCGTCTCTTCGTCCCCTCACGGCTTCTTCGCCCTCTGTCTTGTTCGTCGGATTGCTTCTGCTCTGCTCTCCTCTGCTGTTTTCCTTTCCCCTCGATCTCGATTCCGGCGGTAGGCAGATCTGGAACACACAGACGCTTTGCCTGCTGTGCTGTTTACTTTGCCCACACCCAACATTTTGGCTGCTTCGGAGATTTCTTTCGTCCCTTGTCGCGCGATGCCGCTTGTGGTTGGGTTGGAGTTGAGGAGGAGAATTCACTTGCTTGCTTATCCGCGCCACCTCTTCTACATTGGAGGAGCCATACATACAAAGTGTTCGTTTTACCAAGAGATTTTTCCTTCACGGGGAGGTCGTATGCATTCTTGCGCTTTGGGACAGGTGTTTCTCTATCCTGCAGCTTCCGACTCAAACGAGTCCCTAGAGAATTTGCTACAAGTGCATCTAGCACCGGCTGTACCATGTACTCCCTCGCGCAAAATCGCACCTTTTTTTTTCTTTTGTCTAAGTGCTGCTGAGCTGCTCGTTCATTCATGTATCGATTTTTGATAAAACTAGTACACACATGTAAATAAGGGGTACCGTATCAGTTTCTGAGAAAAGTTAGCACTTAGCAGCAGGCCAAATGGATTCGGCTTCCATGTGGATTTTTTTATTGATTTTTTAAGCCTTTAGCCCTTCAACTGACAGCTTAATTAAAGCCGACAACTTGGCATGCCTAATCCCGACTTTAAAGATTTGCTTGGCGACGTTTCAACATTTCCAGGATGGCTTAACGCTTCAAGCGGACGTTTCCTATAGTGGGAAGGAATTTATGCAAAATTTATTCATGAGCTTTCGAGCTGTCACGCTTTCACCCCATAAATCCCGCACTTAAAACCTGGCAAGTTTACTACTACTACTACTCTTGTTGCGTTGCATATGCAGGCAATATAATCCAATTAGGAGTCTAATCCGATCGGTGCTACTACCAGGATCTTTTGGGTTTGATGTTGACACTTCACAGCACCAATTTTGTTCTGTTACCTATCCACTGAATATCTCATAGCCTATAGGAAAGGAACAGGAGTCTGGGTTTTGTTACACTAGGATCACGATCTTGGCTTCATTTGTATGGCTACCAGTTACCAAATCCCCCCTTTTTAATTACTAGTTGCAGGTACAAGTGAGTCCTTACCGTGATGACACGTGTGGAAACTTAGAATTCTTTTACACAATTGCTCTTTAATCCTCAGCCTCTGATCAATTTTTCGAGGGCTACTTCTCTAATTTTTAACACTGAACTACAAACTAGATTTGTATTGTTCTGTATTTTCACAGTGTTTTTGTGTCGTTCTCACAGTTTGCTCTAATTCGCCCCATCTTGGCTTCATTTGTATGGCTACCAGTTACCAAATCTCCCCTTTTTAATTATTAGGTGCAGGTACAAGTGAGTCCTTACCGTGATGACACGTGTGGAAACTTAGAATTCTTTTACACAATTGCTCTTTGATCCTCAGCCTCTGATCAATTTTTCGAGGGCTACTTCTCCAATTTTAAACACTCAACTACAAACTAGATTTGTATTGTTCTGTATTTTCACAGTGTTTTTGTGTCTCTCACAGTTTGCTCTAATTCGCCCCATGTGAAGTGATTGTCCCCCAGATGGGTCTTGTTTTTTGTAACCTCATTGTTCACCACATCTTATATTTGGTTTTATTTATATGTCTGTTCTCATGGCATCATACTATCTAGTGGTAAATGATTGCATTCTTTCTTATATTTTGCAGATAAATTCTATACAAATACTCCCAAATTTAAAGGACAATTATGGCTACCATTAGAGATATAGGGCTCTCTGCAGCTATCAACATACTGAGTGCCGTAGTGTTCCTGCTGGCATTTGCTTTCCTACGGCTGCAGCCAATCAATGATAGGGTTTACTTCCCTAAATGGTACCTCAAAGGCGCAAGAGAGAGCCCAACTCATGGGGGTGCATTTGTTCGCAAATTCGTCAATTTGGACATGCGGTCGTACTTCAAATTCTTAAGTTGGATGCCTGCTGCTCTCAAAATGCCTGAGGATGAGTTGATTAGCCATGCAGGCCTTGATTCAGCTATCTATCTGCGGATTTACTTAGTTGGGTATGTAGCTTGTATTCCATATATTGTGGTCAAGTTCTAGTGATTTACTTGTTCATATCAGTTTCTCTCTCTCCAATTGCACCTGAGGTCGGACAGTATTGTCTACTAGTTGGTTTCTGTCGGCCTAGGTATATTTGTATGTAAATAGAGCCTCCTTTTGGTTTACATCTGGGTGATGAACGTCATAATATGCGCTAATTATTATATGACTGTAATACTCAAAATAAATGAAGTGTTAAAAGCTTTGTTGCTATCGCTAGGTCTTTGTTCTGTTTTGCTTATTAAACTAGTACTTTGCCAATTGAATATCTAGCCACCATGATTTCTTCCTGAAATAAGGAAATATATTTTACTTACTTCAATATGTCTATTGCTTGTCAGTCATTTACCTACACACTAGACGTTTCTATTTAATCAAAACAATTGATGTTCCAAGTTCCAACTTTTTGTTTCTACTGTTCACTTTTTGGTGCCCATCTCCATTTTTTTAGCTTTACATATTTACTCCCTTTCAAACGTTGCAGGCTTAAAATATTTGCTCCAATCTCAATTCTAGCCTTCATTGTTCTTGTCCCTGTTAATTGGACCAATGATACTCTGGATCTCTTGGCAGTACAGAGCAGCAACATTGATAAACTTTCGATATCAAACATACCTGCTAGATCAAAAAGGTTAGTGCTTGATGATTTCTTCTTTATCTTGATACATGTTTACAGTTCTATATGAAGCTTATGATAGAAACCTCGATTCTTTAGGCAAGTGTTGGTTACCAAGGCTAACTATTTATGCATATCATTGAAACAAAAGGAAGTGGTGCAGCCAGCATGCTATTAGAGTCTTCATTCATTGAGTTTTTCTCTTCATTTGGATGGCCTTTTGTTTTTGTGATTGGTCTTTGAACTTAGTTTGAGTTTGGTGTGAGCTGTAATAATTTGGCATGATGCCAGTTTGAAGCCGGCTTTGTTTCCTTTACCTAAAAAAGTTAAACAATTAAGATGCCTTACAAATGAATTTGATAGTTAAGACAACCAGAGTTTTCAACATAATCTATGGGATTGGCTGAGTTAGATGGGGCGATTTGGGAAGGAGCTATGGCCATTTCATGCAATCTTTATCCATTCAGTCTCAGGAATTGAAATCATTAATATATGTGGATGGGCCTGTGCAACATGAACTGTTAGCCAGCCTCTGACAGACTGCTTTGGGAGAGGAAGATGTGGTAGATTGTATTTGAGGAAAACAATGTAGAATAAATACAACAAATTTGCACATAAAAAATAATTCATGCTAAAGAATTAGATTTAGGGGAAAGGGTCCAGATGCTAAAAGTAGTCTCAGAGTTTACAACTTTACACTTCATGGTACACCCTTTGGGGTTTATGGAAATAATCCAATTTCAAGCATAAAATTTAAGGGAAACTAAAAGTAGTTTCAAAGTTTGCACTTCATGGTATGGAGTCATTCAAAATAGCACTTCTAGTTTTGAGAGTTTACATTGACTGCTCAACAGTCCTAATTTTGTTTTCTTTGTGAAGGTTTATAGCACACTTGACTATGGCTTATGTTTTCACATTTTGGACCTGCTATGTGCTGTTACGTGAGTATGAAATAGTTGCAAAAATGAGATTGCGTTTTCTTGCATCAGAGAAACGCAGACCAGACCAGTTCACGGTACGACTCTGTTAGTCTATTATTTTTCCTATTTATTTACTTGAGTTGAGTATATGAAATCCAGTTCACGGTGCTCTTGAGTGTTTTTCCAATTAATTTGATCATATTTTCATTAGTCTCCCACATGATACTAAGATGACATGCAGAAAAGGTTTTATATCATTTGATTGAATTATGCCTCAAGCACTTTTTCAGAAAAGGTTTCATTAGTCTCCCACCTAGTGCTACCCAGATGTTTAACAGAGTTAAACTCTAAATTAATACTGCTACTGCATTTCACAACTTTTTCCTTTTTTTTAGTGATCAAATGGATCTTATTATTTTGATTGTGACCTTTGAATGCAATTAACCAATAATAGTCTTTTAGGTCCTTGTGCGGAATATACCGCCTGATCCAGATGAATCAATTGGTGAGCTTGTTGAACATTTCTTTCTTGTGAATCATCCTGATCACTATCTGACACACCAGGTAACAATTGCATATTTCATGAATATCCATGTTATGCTCCTTATTTTGTTCATCCAATCTATCTATGTTGGTTCTCTAGCGTACTGTCTTCCCAATTTGGATGGTGGTGGTTCATGTTTGTGCAAATACGTGTTTCATATGTGGATTCATGTTAGTTTCACTTAAATTTGGTCCATATGAATCAAAATCAGATGGAGTTTCATTTTATCCTTGCAAGTAAAGTTTAGTTGAAATAGTATTTTGTATTTTTTTTTCTTATTCTGCAAAACAGAACCAGCCATGCTAATATAGATTCTCCATGTGCACTTCTTGTGTAGGTTGTTTACAATGCAAATAAGCTTGCTAAATTGGTGAAAGAGAAAACGAAGATGCAGAATTGGCTTGACTACTATCAGTTGAAGTTTGAAAGAAATGCATCTAAAAGGCCTACTACTAAGGTCATTCCACAAATATAAACTATATCTCTACTTTTCTTTAATATAGTTTCTTTATCTTCCAATCAAAACAGGAACTTCCTTTTATTTTCATACTAATACCTGTGTTACTCTCTTCTGATGCAGACTGGTTTTCTTGGTTGTTTTGGTTCCAAAGTTGATGCTATCGAATACTACACATCAGAAATTGAGAGGATAGAAAGTGAAGTAAGTCAGACCGTCTTCTCAATGTTCATCTTTTAATGAACTATATTCATCTTAAGTTATAATTTTATCACTTTGCAAAAAAAAAAAAGGATCATTTGGTCAGATCCTAATCGAAGTCTTGAATTGAAGGTACTAGAGCTGTAACAAGAAACACACTATATATCAAACATTCACACATTAAGAAATGTATAGTTGGTTGTGTAATTCTTTTCCTGAAGCAGAATCTTGGTTATAGTGACACAAAATGTGCTGCTGATTTGTTCTAGGCGCTGAGTTGATGTGTGTTTACAACCCTTCTTCCTCCCAAGATGGGGAATGAAGTGGGCGACTTGTACAGGGCTCTTTACCCCCTTTTTCCTCTTATATAAAAAGACTCATGTGTGTTCAAGAAAAAAAAGAGTACTCCTGAAGCAGTCTTTCTTAGGTATTTTGCATGCACCTGCAAACAAAAATTTTGATAGGGCTATGAGTAATTTATTTATCTTTTACAGTAGTATTACATTACCTTTTATTTTCAAACAAAGGTTACCTATCACAAACCGTCAGATTTACCACCTCACCTAAATGATATTTAGGAAGCAGAAGAGCGTGAAAAGATTGTAAAGGACCCCAAATCAGTTGTCCCAGCAGCATTTGTTTCCTTCCGATCACGTTGGGGTGCAGCAGTTTGTGCTCAGACACAACAAACCAGTAATCCAACTGTTTGGTTGACTGAATGGGCTCCAGAACCACGGGATGTGTATTGGGATAATTTATCTATTCCATTTGTCTCCCTTACAGTTCGAAGGTTGATAGTGGCAGTGGCATTCTTCTTCCTGAACTTCTTTTATGTAATCCCAATAGCATTTGTTCAGTCTCTTGCAAATCTTGAAGGGATTGAGAAGGCAGCTCCATTTCTGAAGCCTCTGATAGAAGTGTACGTCTTCTTTAACAGGCCATTCCTTCTCCACAAGTGTTTGTATTTTCAGTTCTACTGTAGTAGCATGCTGCTGGTTTTAAACTTCCCTTATGTGGAATATATATCACATAACTCTATGTTCATTATCTGACGTAGTCTGACCTTTTCTTAAAAAGGCATAAAGCATTGCTATGATAATGAACTGGACTAGAGAAGTTGTTCATAACTCTGGTGTTCATGATAGCAAATATGACTGAACTGGTGTTTGAGAATGTGATCTATTGCAAAAGATATTAAATGATATATGCCAGTTTACAATGCTAAAACTACATTTTTTGAAGTACGTTGTATATAGAACTATTTTTTCCTTATCAAAATTCGAAAGTATTTAAAAAAACTGCTATTTGCTACTACTACCAAATGAAAATAGTATGGCTAGTTAGCTAGGCATTGTTGGCTGTTATTGTTGTGAGGTGCATAACTTTGGTATGGCTTTTTTATGATGTTTTATATTCTGGTGCTTGTTAAAAATTAAAATGCACAGGGTGCCTAGATGGCTATACCTGTGAGCTGGCTCCCCACTAGGCCTAGGTCCACCAGAGCCCATAACTAACCAAGACTTTAGGCCTAGCTTAACCCAAAGGATTAGCCTAATGGGAGCGTTGCTCCACTGGATATATTATGCTCCCCCACCATCAACTTTTGATATCTGACTAAACCATCAATTTTTTATGTCGGACTGAACTGAACAGTCGCTCCATTTTATATTGAGCCTAACTCTTCCTGTCACACACAGCCCATGTAACCTTCAAGAAGACATTATTCTAGGCCACTCATGCCCTGAGTCAAACTAGGCATAACAAACAACCGTTGTGACCTTCTGAAGATAGTCACAGGTTCCCTCATCACCATGTACCAATTGTTAGAAAATTGGCCCTTGCAATGATGGTGATAATTGGATCAACTAGAGACATGCAAGATCATACTGGTATTTGTTGATGAGGTTCAACTGAAGCGTACATCCCTAGGGCATGACTACGGATGCTACTCGAAACTGGCAACCTTGTGATGCCTCCCCTATGACGTGATGGTTAAATAGCAGCCCCCTTCTCATAGTTATGAAGAGGCCGGGTTACAAGAGCTTGAAACCAAATCTACCCTATACTACTAAATACAACTTATGTCCCAACTTAGTTGGACACTCAGACTAATGCACAATATTCGACGCATTCTAACAATGTAGAATTTTTTTGAATTCCTATATCAATGTGTTTGTATTATTCTTCCATTGTTTCCATGTTGATGAGATTTTGCTCACACTACAAGGAAATCCAATCCTATCTGCATGTGTACTTTTACTATATCCTAACTTTTGTTATATACATATATGCCACTTAGATCCTAAAATTTTATTTTAAATATTTATAATTTCAAAGCTTCCTTTTTATGCCACTTTCTAACTGACTAGTTGATTTAACTAGAACAAGGCAACTTACTGGCAGAAAGTTAAACTTTGAGTACCAAATTGGCATACTCGTGTCCTTTTGTTTGTTATACACTTCTCTCTGGCATGTTCTCTCTGTAACCTTTTAGTTAATCTGCTTTTGCTCAGGCCTACTATTAAATCATTCATCCAAGGTTTCCTTCCTGGAATTGCTCTGAAGATCTTCCTTATATTGCTCCCAACCATATTAATGTTTATGTCCAAGGTTGAAGGATTGACATCAATATCTTCACTAGAGAGAAGATCTGCATCCAAGTATTATATCTTCTTATTTTTCAACGTATTTCTGGCAAGTATTATTGCAGGATCTGCTTTAGAGCAGCTAAAATCCTACATTCATCAGTCGGCAAATGAGTATGTCCTCATATTTGCTACCCTTTATGCTGCACCATTAATCATTGTGTGCTTATGTATTGAAACATTATAGATATGCAATAACATAATTGTACGTTGACAAACAATTCATCATCTACTGTTTAGCTTTATAAAATTATTGCAGTTCAGAATTGAAATGATTGTGGTTAAGCTAGAGATGTGTGATCATCAACAATATATTTAACAGTGACCAACCTACAAGAAGACAAATAGCTACAAAAGGAGTTGATATGTTAGTCTTTGGGTGTATTTAGCACATTGGTGGGAGTATCTTTCTGGATCTATGACAACAAAATTATGCTATGTGTGACAGGGTATATTGGATATACCAGTACTCTAAATGTTGAACGGTGCATCGCATTCTAGGGTTTAATATGTTTGCCATGGTATAAATGTACTTTAAATGCTCACAGTAAGGACTTCATTGTATGGGGGAGGATATCCCTTGAATTATTCATATATTTCCTCTCTGAATATAGGGTAAAACACGAATCCTATTTCCTTCGCTATGAAATTATATTATTGGCACACTGTTTTTAGTATTTTCCTTTTTGTTGTAATATGTGGTGTTAGCTTGGAGGTCTTGCATCCATTGTTGTTCTGCAAATGAATGAGGCACAAATTTAACTCATTCATTTGTCCTCATTCTGTATGCATTTGCTCCTATTATCTAATTTACCCCTTGTACAGGATACCAAAGACAATTGGTGTAGCAATTCCAATGAAGGCGACCTTTTTTATAACATACATAATGGTCGATGGCTGGGCTGGGGTAGCTGGTGAAATACTAAGATTGAAGCCACTGGTAATCTTCCACTTGAAAAACTTTTTCTTGGTCAAGACTGAGAAAGACAGAGAAGAGGCAATGGACCCTGGAAGCATTGGTTTCGACTCAAACGAACCTCAAATTCAGCTGTATTTCTTACTTGGACTCGTCTATGCTGCGGTGACACCATTTTTGCTCCCTTTCATATTGATATTCTTTGGGTTTGCATACGTTGTATACCGCCACCAGGTAATCAAGCATATCTTTGACTTTGATGCTTGGAATTTGTAACGTGATCTCTTTTTTACCATTGCATCTGGCATCTACTGTTTTTTGGGGGCTGTGCTACAGTGGCAGGATCATAACCTAGATATAGTTCCTACTCTTCTAGTTGGCATATTGCATGGGTTTGAGTGAGGTTTGATTACTAGTTTGTCACATGTTCTGAGTGGTGTTTTAACTTCCTTTCCTTGCACAATCTTTACACTGTTTCAGATAATAAATGTATACAATCAAGAATATGAGAGTGCAGCAGCATTTTGGCCAAGTGTTCATGGACGTATAATCACAGCATTAATTGTATCACAGCTACTTCTTCTTGGATTACTTAGCACAAAAGGCGCTGGCCAGTCAACACCGGTGCTCCTTGTTCTTCCTGTAGTAACCTTTTATTTCCACAAATACTGCAAGAACCGCTATGAACCTACTTTTGTGAAATGCCCATTACAGGTATGTTTTTTTTTTTTCAAATTTGGGAATTCAAATCATGAATAGATGTTTGAATGCTGGTTATGCTTCTTTTGGCATTAACAAGCCCTTGGTGCATCTTCAAATGTACAACAATAAACCCATTGAAATATGTGCTCAGATTTTTATCATTCAAGTTCAAATGTTAGTTTGTGTTAGTTTGACAAGTTGGTTGAGAAATGGTGTCTACTAAAGTTTTATAGCTAGTGCCCGTTGGAAGTTCACTGTTTGGTTTTTTTTAGATAAATGTTCACTGTTTGATGTGCACCAAAAGCATTTAATAAACAATAGAAATTTCTCTCATCATAACTAGTTAAAGCCTGTGACTGTAAAAAACTTGGTGCCATAACCATCTGATCCTTAGGAGGCATTTTATGGCTGGAGAGCTAGGATTCGACTCATTGACTATGTGTTGTACTTGTACTACTTTATGCTGGCCGAAACTGCTGCTTGAATGTTCTGTTGATACCAACGCAGTCGTCGTCCCATTAAACTGTTTCTCAAATCTGAATTACCTTTGGTGTTTTGGAAAGCCCAAGGATTGTTTTTGCGTAAATTGACTATTTATATTTAATACTCGTAGTTTACATTGATTTCATGACAGCAAATATTCATCCATGTATATTATATAATAACTGAATGACCTAAATATGATTATATTAAGCATTGCTTAAATTCATCATGTTTACAACACTAGAAACATGGAGTGTAACTAATAGACTTCCATTTTCTTTTGCAGGAGGCAATGAAAAAGGATACGCTAGAACGTGCAAGAGAGCCAGGATTTGACATCAAAGGATACCTGATAAACGCCTACATCCACCCAGTGTTCAAAGGTGATGACGATGATGAGAAGTTCTCGATCGTTGATGAAACCGAGGCAGAGCAAGTGCTCGTGCCAACAAAGCGGCAGTCCAGGCGGAACACCCCTGTACCCAGTAAATACAATGGCTCGGAGTCACCTTCTCTGCCTGAAATTATAAATGATCAACGGCTATAAAACGAATATGTAGTTTTCAAATGTATATTAAGTAAAGGGCACAGTAATGCTTTTGGATAGCTGTAGTTTATAATAATAAGTAATGACCAATATATATCTGTGCATGTATGGTTCTCTTGCCTGGTGTTTTGTGCATGTTCTCTTGGAAATGCTGTAGTTGCAACTGCAAATGCTGGATATGATTGAAACCCCGGTTTCTAGGAAATCAACAACAGTTCAGGTTGTAAAAGGTTCTAGACTTTTTTTATTTGTCTATATTGGTGCACATAATGAATGAATGAATTTAATAGAGATCTAGAACCTTTTCAATTTGGGACGGAGGGAGCATGTTTTTGTTGGATGATGCTATTATATGTTAGACTGGGCTCACCAGAGTCTATCCAACCCCGTCCATTCACTATTTTAACTATTCATTTCCGCACAGTGTATGGGCGTCATTTTATAGACGCTCTAGTGAGCCCAGCCTTTGCTTCTATCTAGGCTACGTTATTGTATAACTGATTGACCTTTTTTGTAAGAATACCGTATTAGTTAGTACTCTCCCAGCCTATATGTACATGAAACAATTAAGATTTTGTTGGTGATACCAGGTTTAAACAATGAGGGGGCCGGGACTCCATGGCAACTCAAATGAGCTACAGTAACAGAGACCGAGCGCCAGGCTTTTTTTGTTAAAAATCCACAAACCGAAGGTGAATCAGACCAAACGAGGATTAGGTTGATCCACTATGGTTGGTTGCACACATAGATGCATATGCCGCTCACTCGTCAATCGCAAACTAAGCAATGATGGATTAACTCTCCGTTTTTCATTTGTCGTATTTTAGTTTAAAAATGAATTAGCGGTGACAAATATTTGAAAAGGGGTAGTAGCATGGTTTCATTTGTCGTATTTTAGTTTAAAAATGAATTAGCAGGTGACAAATATTTGAAAAGAGGTAGTAGCATGGTTCTGCATCCGCATGTGTATTTACTCACACAAGGATCAATTCGAAAATTACCCAAAATCTGTACAGAAATCCAAAAAGTAATGTTCTAAAATTCAAGAAATATAGAAAATTAAAATCGAAAAAATATGAAGCACGTCATTTGCCATTCTCATCAGAGAGCCATAAACTCCGTATCTATCTGCACCCCATACCCTATATAGACATACGGATTACAAATCTGAAGGACTGGTAATAGGCCAATCCCAATAGGTAGGTCATGCATTCCATCACGACGTGATAGATGGCCTGTTCACGGTAGAATTATACTCTTTCTATCCCAAAATATAGTTCTTTTTAGCTTTTGTATATATTCATTCGTTATTCGATGACTATGTTTTGTATATATCTAGATTTATCATATCCATCTAAAGGTAGATGGATAGAAAGATAGTTAAAAGGAACTGTATTGAATGACGGAGTATATCAGTTGACGTTGCGAGCCAATCAACTCAGTATGAGCCGATTGCCAGCTTTGGTTGGCTGTTAATCCTCTAGACGCTTTAGAACGCGGGATTATTTTCTGTTCCTTACGGTTTTTCTATATTTAACTAGAATCACTTGCCATCTGATGTTAAGAATGCTTTCTTGCATGTGTCTCTTAAACAATATACCACGTGCAACCATTAGTTTTTTATCTTTCCAATCTAGATCGCATTTGTCATCTGACAAGGTGGCTCCTCGATCGCTCTTGGTAATCCTGTGTTTGCCTCTCATCTTTGTTACTATGGGATTTACATAAGCTAAGTCAGACACCTCGCTCTTGGTTTATCGCTATGTGGTCACGTGGATAGTATTATTCTTACGGCTTCCTCGGATCAGCTTCTTTGTGGGATAATTATTAACTGTTAACGAATTTTCATTGAAGGGTATAGATTAGTTGCATCACTAATGGGGTGTTTGGTTTGAGAAATATACTCATTAAGAATGGATTGATGATGAATCAACTCGTTCCCCAAAATTTGGTAGAATAAATCAACTCATCATCCTAGTACTAATTATTAGCCTATTAGAAATGAAATGATAATGGATCAACTCATTAACTCATTTCATTCCACAGACAAACAAAAAACTTAAAATGTGAGGAGTGCGAAGATGATGTATCACCTCATTCTCCAAACAAACACCCTCTAATATAATGTTTGATTCATAGGATAGGGTTCCATTCCACAGAGTCTTAGTGTTTGATTGGAGAATAGGAATGCCTTGGTTCCATAGAGAATTGTTTCTAGATTCAGAATGGGTTGGTTCTGATAAATTTCTAGAACGCACCACCCATCCTATTCTACTTGGAATGTGAGACTGACAGTGAACCCTAATTTAAAACTGGAATGGATCTATTCTTCATGTGATTTTGGATGGAACCATTAGATCTATAAAATCTGGGATGAAACCATTTCATTCCATCACGTTCTTATTAGCACCAGAATTTAGCCGATGGGCCAGATCGGCTAATTGGGCTAAAGGAGCCGCCCAAGGTGGATCTAATCGGCTGATGGGCCAGAAGAAGTCGTCCAAGAAAGAGGCGACGCCAGGGGCCTACGGGCCATGTATCTTTCTTTTCACGTTATTTTGAGTCCCAGTAGAAATTGTCTAGCTAGAAAATAGAAGTTTTTAGTTAAGAATCATAGAAAGAGTCGGACTTGTTGTCCAAGTCTTCGGGCTATAAATATGTACCTGTGTTCTACAGAATAAAACGACGGCATTACGCTCCAAGCAGCTGCGTGCCTCCTCATCAACTCTCGGCGCATCGCCACACTGGCTTCTATGTTTATTCTCGCCATGTAAGCGTCATGTTGCCCTAGCGGGTTCATCCAGGTTGGCTAGGGCAGCGAAGCGTTTACTGGACCCATGGCGAACCTTGTACTGAAGCATTTTTTATGGCAAAGTTTGCTAGTTATCCCTGTGAATCTGTGTACCAAGCTTTCCTTGGTGGCAAGACTCGCTAGTTATCTTGCATATTATCGATTTACCTTTGTATTTGTGCTTTATGTATAAGATCGGTAGTGCGTATTTTGGCCCAACGGGCTATGTATCTTTAGATAGGAAATTAGTGTTGGAGTTTGTTTTGCTAGATGGATTTGTTATGAAGTCTTGAGACTACAAACGTGTAATCTTTATATATTAAGAAAAGTGACGGCATTACGCTACGAGCAACTACGTGTCTCCAAACTCTCTTTCGACTCATCGCCACCCCTATCCAACTAGGGTTTTCAAGGTAATTGTCATGCTACTCTAATGATTTATTTCGTTAGGGCATCAGGGCGTAAGCCATATGGTGAACCGTGTACTGAAGCGTTTTTTATGGCACGGTTCGCTAGTTATCATGATGGATCTCATGTCGGGCCTAGCTCGGCACGAGATCCATTGGTTATCTCGATGAAACTCGGATCAAGCTTCGCTTGACGCGGGAGTCATCTCTTTACCTTGCACGTTTGCCGATCTACTCTAGTCTATATGCTTCATGCCATGGATTGGCTCTCGTGTTGCTCGATCTACGCTACCTCATCGTTTGTTACAATCCACGACATGCCGCTGCAGCAGACCTGTCGATAGATCAGTTCAACGCACCCTATCTATACATGTCGTAATCTGTATCTGTTTGTCTAGGTGGACTTCCTTGGAGGTCCTGGTTAAAAGTCGATTTGACTATTCAGATCTTTTATATCTTGCTTTTAGATAGGTGTTATTCTTTTCATCATGGATGCTCACTTTGGCTTTATCTATGTTTATCTTTATACCTGTCACGCTGACATACCAATGCCCGTATATCTGTCGACTGTAGCACACGGTCCCTCGTGTCGTGTTTGCCGATCCGAGCGATCGGCAGAAATTTAACGTTTACATTTGTTGTGTGTGTTTTTCAGAAAGAACAGGAGCCAACAGCGATATCCACCACAACCTTTCTGGTCAGGTCAGGCTGGGTGGCACGCCCGCATCGACATGAACACGTGGTCGGCTCCGCATCAACGAGCCAATCGGAGCCGCAAACCTGGAAGACGAGTGTAGCAGCAACGCGATTTCCGGCTCCCGTGTGCGCTGCGCCGAGAACCTCACCGCCCGCCGGTATCCGGATGCAACAGTTCTTCAATTAAACGGTACTGTCTCCATCAAAATTGGAAATCACTCGGTAGTGCGTGCAAAGGGAGAGGTTTCATGCGAATGCACCGGTAGCATAGCGGTACGCTCACAAGTGGGCGAGCGGCTGGTCGGTTTTTTCCCTATTGAAAAGGTCGGGAGTTGGACTCCTGGCTCGCACTTATGGACTGTGTTCCCTGAATAATTTCCATTGCCTCAGCATGAATCCACAAAGGTATGGTGGCGTGTCTGTCACCTGTGGAATCTTGATGGTTTCGTCAATCTCTCAAAAAATGTGATGTTCGAGCTGGGTCCAGATGTAGGTCTAGACATTTGTGTAGCTGTGCATGTACGTGGGTGTGCATAACATATGAAATAAAGGTTTGTTCCAGTGATTGGAATTAATTGTAGCCATTTATTGGTTCCAATCTAATGGCTAGAACTTTAGATGAACCAATTCGAAGGAACCGAAGTTGTGGACCGAAACTTAAATTTTGTAGGCTGAAACTTAGATCTCATGGACCCAGAACCAACGGTTTCTTCGGTTGTCTCACTAAACTTATGGACCGGAACCAAAAATATGTAGACCGAAACTGAGTTCCTCTCGAGCACCGTAAAAATTCAATATGAAATTATGAATAGATACTATAGTTGTAACCAAGCCTTTTTGGTGACATAAACTGTTGAATTGGTAAAGTGTGTCTACTATTTTGAAGTTGACATGGATAATAGATCATTTGATTTTTTCTGGATATTAATTCTGACCATTTAATTATTCAACAAATTTACAATTATTATCCATTTACATTATACTTTAGTTTATCATATTAATTATGAAAAGTATTTTTCACCCTTAAGTATCGCAAAAGTGTGGCATTCATCCTTTATGTTTAAATCAGTGCAAATCAATCCATTAGCTAAATAAACAGTACATTATTCATCCACATCTCGGTTTAACACCGGTTTAGGACACATAATCATTCGAGTAATCATTAATTAACCACATCATGTACTGGCTCTGTAAGAAAAATGAGCCATAAGCCTTATGCTTAGTTCCCTAATGTGGTTTTGGTGGTTGAAGTAACAACACGTGCATGGGACTAATATTTGTATACAAGTGTTTTTGTCTAAGTCTCAGGGTGCAAAAGGTGGACTTGGGGTACAAGCATCTCAAAGGAGGATCTAAAAGACATAAGAAAAGACCCAATCCGCCGTCGAGTTGCAAGCGACGATCCTGACTCGGTCGGTCAGTGGACCGATTTTTTTGGGCACCAAGAGGTTCAGAAAAGCCCCATCGAGTGCACCGGCGAGAAAAAATAGCCTAAGATTGAAGATACAAGTCCAAGTGCAAAATGCCACCACCGATGGTCCTACCATCGGACGGTCCGATAGTTCATCGGACGAGCTGGCAGCGAGGAAGGAGAAGACCAAGTCCTGGCGATTCAAGCATCGGACAGTCCGATGGTTCCACCATCAGACGGTTCGATGGTCCACGGACAAGTTGGACAGAAGACCCAACAAATGCAAGACCGCGACGTTCCACGCATGGGACGGTCCGATGGTCTCAACAGTCGACTAAAGCTCCAACGGTCGACTCCAACGGCTACTTGGGTGTCACCATCGGACGGTCGATGGTCCCACCATCGGACAATCTGATGGTCACGCAGAGAGAGAAATAGGCTCCCAACGGCAAGTTTTGAGGCTTGGCCTATATATCCCCATGGCTGGCCTCCTCAAAAGTGGTTGGCGATTCTTGAGCTCATACTAGTGTTGATACACATTTTCCATGCCTATTTGAAGTGTAGAAACCACATTTGAGAGCCCAACCACCCATATGAGCAAATAGACATATCCCAGTATAGCGAGAGCTTGTTAACATCTTGGCTTAGGCCTATTTGTATAGTTCCCGTGCCTGTGTGCACGACCTCAGTGTATCAAGTGCGCTCGTAAGTCTTGCGAGACCCTTCGGAGTGTGGAGTGCCCGCCACCATCTTGTGAGAGGGAGGAAGGCCCTCGGCACGGTGGCCAAAAGCTTCCCCCAGTGAAGACGGCGGGGGAGCTCCGCGAGAAGGACTCGGAAGACCCCAACGGCCCTGATAATCCTCTACCCTTCCATGGGCGAGGCTATAGTCGAAGACTACACGAGAGAAGGGTTCGTGTGGGTCTGTACCGGGGATATCCGGAGACCCGACCGTGGTAGCTTGGCTTCCGAGGAAACCACTCTTGTGTGGGCGAGGCCGCACTCCTTTGAAGATTGCGCGAGAGCAAAGCCCTCTGTGGAGTGCCAACGAGGACATAGAGGTGAGAGGGCACGTTGGCCTCCACGAACCTCGGGAAAAATATCGTCGTATCTCTTTCGTGTGCCATCGCCATCATCGTCATCGGGAGTTTGCATTCTCTACCTAACTTTTAGCTTCTACATTAACTTTCTTGCAATTGTGTGCTTACTTTACTAGACAAGCTTCATAGGTTAGTTTCTAAGTGGAACTAGGTTGCAAGACTTGACCATGATACAAATAGCAACACTTTAGCAAAAATCTTAGTGTACATAGCTAGATTTACTCGCATAAGTTTTGCTTAGTTAGTTATAGTTTTTAAAGAGATTTAGTGTTAAAAATCCTAATTCACCTCCTCTTAGACGTCTTTAGGCTCATCAATGATGTGTGTACGCAGGTGAGCTCTTCTCTCTTCCTCGTTCAATCCGCGGCTTTGTTTTCAACCGCCGCCCCCACTCCTTTGTGTACCATCTGTATTATTATGTCCTTCCGTTAACGAATGGACCAGCGTGCCACACCTCTTATCACCGCCTCGTCTCGGCCGAGGTTGGCTCCGACCCTCCAGGATTCAGGTCCTCTAGGATGGGAGTGCATCTGTGAGCAAGCGACCATGACAGCTCTCGGGAGCGTGTTCAACATCACCTAACCCCGCACTAAGAGGAGATTCTTTGTTCACGCAGCACGGCCCTCAATGTGATGAACAAACTACAGAAGACTCATGACCGCGTCGAAGGACAAGATGCTATCAAAATTTAGGTTTTGTGAAGGCACGTGTTTGAGTTAAACACTTGCGATGTAACGTGGCTAATTAAGAATTAATCAGATGATTTATGTGGCCTAAACCAGCTTTAAACCGAGGTGGAGATGATTTGCACCAACTAAAACATATAGGATGAAAGTCACACGTTTACCATACTTGATGAAAAAACACTTTTTTCTATTAGTAATATATGGATCAGACTATATATATCAAACTAAAACAATTTGGATCCGAGGGGTACAATATAATCAAGTACGTGCCTTTGTTGCCCGCAAAATGCCTCCACAGAACCTCTATTGAGTCTCAACTGAATGATTGGATGAACAGTTGCCACAGAGTGACCGGACAGAATCTATAATTCACGGTTTATCATAGTTGAATCAGTCGTTTTAACAAATAAATAATAACTATTTGCCAAAAATGAATTATAAATGATGCATAGAGAAACATGCATGATACAAACACATCGCCAAGGCCAGTTTGTTTAATTTGCAATGGAACACCGCAAATGAAAAAAACCAACAACACACTACATATTTGCAACCCCACGAAGTGTTGTTCAATCCAACAGCACTGAAATTCGATACCAACTTTGTAGCTTTAGGCAAGCTTAGGCTCAGCTTAGATCAGCCTTGTGCCACTAGGCGATCAGCTCTTCTGATGAACGACAGTAAGATGAATGTCCATCTCCTTCAGCATGACCGACCGTCCACAGGAGTCGCACGGTGCAGTCCTGGACCCACAGATACTCTCATGCTCACACATGTTCCGAAGCCGGTCTCGAGCATCAACTGGTTCTCCACCAGCATAAACAGTGTCACCACAGAAGCGGCACACAATCAGGCGCAAGGGGCAGGCTAAAGATTGGTGTTGGACCTGAAATTAAAGAATAAAGCAGTTTAGTCATGAATAGAGGTATGTCTTATAAAGTAAGCACAGCGCAGATGGTATCATGATTAGAGAGGGCGTACCATATCTTCCTTTTCCAGAACCACCCCACAGGGACACTGTAATGGTTCATGAAAAACTTTCATGTGCTTCTCCAATTCCCTCTGCTGGAAAGCTCGCCCACACTTGTTGCAGTGCACATGATTTGCCACTTCTTCCTTCCGAAGAACAACTCCACATCCATCATGTGAGCAGGCAACGTTGTGCCTCATGCAGTATGCCTCATGAAGATGGGCAGATCGGCTGGCTATATGACGCTTACAGTTCCTACACAGTACTGAATCGCTGTCGACACTTCCTGAGGCACTAGCATGCTCACCAATCCTTTGGCCATTAACATCTTTAACAGCTACAGAGAGCTGGTACTTAGAAGTCCCTTTGAAACCATAAACTCCGATACTGTAAACACCACTGACCAAAGTAGCATCTCGTGGTTTGAGAATAAGAACCTTTGATCCGACTTCATGAGAAGACCACTCATGTCGATGCTGAGTTGGGAATACTAATGGATGCCTTGAAATGTAGATATCAGTGTCACCACCGCTCGCATCTGTATCTATCTTAACCTCAACATTAGCAAGCCCAGAGGCTACTTTCTCACAAACACTATCTTCAACTGCAAATTTGTAGTACCTAAACTTTCCTTCTTCCACAACACTGGATTCAACCTTTCCAATCGCAAGCGGCACAAGTACATGTTGATTCTCTTCGTTGTTCAAAATGGAATCAGGTCCCTCAATGTCGACTTCAACATCTGTCTCTAGGACAGATACACTCGACGCGGGCTTCAGTTCAAGAACCCTTAGCTTGTACTGCAGTTGCCCATAGTTCACCACAACGGTATCATTTTCAGATAATGTTGCGTGATTGCGAAGTGCTGTTTCAAGGACTGCTCTATGGTTAGGCAGATCTGAAAACCCAGCCCCTTCCGGCTTCAACTTTGCATATGTTCCTTTGGGCAAACTGACATATTTGACTTCAATCAGAGGGACGTCTGGGGCGTCAGTCCGGAATAGGTTGTTCCAAACATTCAGCGGCAGTTCAGCAGAGCCTTCCCTTGCGGTGAATTCAAGAACACCACAGCAGGTTGCCTCCTCATTCTCTTGTTCCATAGTGGCATCTGGGACTGTGTCCCTAACTTTGGACAACCTGAAGTACATGGGACCTTTATCAAGAGCTCCTCCATCAGATAGCTCCTTAAACGAAGATGGTGGAAGTTTGATCTTGTCCCCAGGGCCATCATATCGAAGCGCCTCAAACATGTGAGAGAACGAAACCCCCTTCCCCAGCTGCATCACCTCTTCCATTTTCAGGTCAGCCTATCAAGAGTACAAATGTTTTGATCAGCACCAAGTAGCAAAAGAGACGACAAACAATAAAGCCGGCCGCTAGAGATGATCGGTACAGAAACATAGTCAGTACTAGTTAACAGCTTGTATAATCTGCAGCTAGGAGTGAAAATGGATAATGCAGGTGGCTTTTTTTTTGCAATATAATCAGTAAACGAGGATCCTAATAACAAGACAAATACTACTACTACTAGTATAAGGGTTGCGCTGTTCCTAACGGAAATTAATCCAATAATAATAAAAGGTTGAACCCCAACCAGGTTTTTTATAAATTGGGGGGATTTTCGCGATTGAATTGGAGCAACCTATCAAACAGTTTGCCGATAGAACAGGAGATATAGTAGTAGAGAAATTAAAGCACGCAAACCAAATCAAGGGGAGGCGTGGCGGCGCAAAAGGGTTTTTGGTTACCTCTTCCTGGGCGCGCGCGGCCGCGATCCGTCGCTCGCGCTGGGACGCCTCGAGCGCTTCCTGGCGGCGCGCGGCCTCGGCCTTGGCCCGGCGCTCGCGCTCGGCCTTGGCCTTGGCGCGCTGTATCCGGTCCCGCTGCTCGCGCTCCAGCTTCTCCCGCGCCTGCCGCAGCTCGAAATCCATCCTCAAATCAAATCCTTTCTCCGCCCTTCCGCAATCCCTCCTCCGATCCCGATCTGAAACGCGATTCAATCGCTGCTCGTCTCCTCCTCTCGGCAGTCCTCGGAGGCGGGAGGCGTGGGGGCAGGAATATATGGTGGGAAGGGAGGCGCCCGCCCGCGTCCGGGGTGGGTTCGGGTCGGTGGCGGCCGGAGGAAGAGGAAGCTTCGAGAGAGATGGCGTGCGTGGTGTAGAAATGCCTGCGCTGCGTAACTGCGGACGCACGGCACGAGCGGGCCCGGATGGTCAGTTACTGACGCGGTTGTACGTGTGAACCTCTCAGCTGATGCGATCGGGTGCGCTGGTTTTACGGGCGGGGCGCGGACAGGGAAGTCAGGCCTCTCCGTCTCCGACATGGCTTTGTGGCCGATTCAGTTTCGAGTCCGTCAGATTTATCCACGTTAATCATCCCTACTGTTAAGAACCCTTTGCTGCCACTATAGTCCAAAGGCCTCTTCACTGGATAAAGACAAGACCACAAAAAGATAAGAGTGCAGAGAGAAACTAGGTTTTTATTTTCTGTATAATACTAGGTTCTAAGATTATAGTTCACATGGTACTTCCTTCTATATATATATAGACAAAACGTAGGGTTTTAGGCATATGTGCCACGTGGGCCTTCATGGCCCAAAAGGGTTTCTCAACACTCCCTGTTGGCCCTATGCCGTGAGATGCATATATGTCCTGAAACTCCAGAAAAATTTAGTGAAGAAAAATTAGAGAAAGAGCACATAGTTCACGCTTGCTGTGTTGCACGAATTGCCTTAAAACCTTTAGCGAGAAATTTCTATAAAAACTCATGTAAGGAAAAAAAAGGTATAATTTACCCAAACTGTAAATAATCTTCGAGATTATTTTGGGTATTTAAATTTCTTATTTATTAAGATTTATTTGGCATGCGTGAAGTTTTTTCCCCTAAGATCTGCAATTCTCTAAGTCTTATCATTCCGAGTTCTCGAACACAGCTTTCAAAAGATGATGCAGAGAGGAACTTCGTGAACATATCTGCGAGATTTTCACATGACTTAATATGCAATATTTTGATATCATTCATCTTATGCAGTTCATGTGCATAAAAGAATTTAGGGTTTATATGTTTCGTAAAATTGCTCTTCACGTAGCCCATTTGAACTTGTGCAACACAAGCTGCATTATCTTTGTAAATGATAGTAGGTGATTGCTCAATGTTCAACCCACATGCGGACTTGATACGATTGATCATTCTTTGAAGCCATGTACATTAACACGAAGATTCATATAGTGCAATAATTTCAGAGTGGTTCGTTGAAGTCGAGACCAAAGTCAGTTTCGATGACTTCCATAAAATTGCGGTTCCTCTACGAAGAAACACATATCCAGTTTGGGACTTGCTTGAATGTGGGTCCGACAGATACCCAGCGTCAGCATAGCCGACAAGATTCAAGTCTTGATTCTTACGGTAGAACAAGCCTAAATCCTTACTTCCTTGAAGACAACGGAAGATATCCTTGATCCCTTTCCAACGCCTTTTGGTGGGTTCCGCACTGTATCTTGCTAGCAAATTTACAGCAAATGCGATGTCTGGTATAGTGCTATTTGCTAGATACATTAGTGCTCCAATTGCGCTTAAGTACGGATCTTCAGCTCCAAGAACTTCCTCCCTCCCTTCCCTAAGTCTGTACAGGTCTTGGTCTACTTGCAATGATCTCCCGATCATAGGGGTTTTGGCAGGATATGCTTTCTCAAATCCAAATATTTCTAACACTTTCTGAGTATTGGTTGATTAGTGGACTAATATGCCTCCTTCAAAATGTCCAAGCTACAAGCCTAAACAAAATTTGGTTTTATCCAAATCCTTCATTTCGAACTCAGACTTCAAGTACGAGCTAGCTTTTTCAATTTCTTCATGTATCCCTATGATGTTCAAGTCATCAACATATGCTGAGATAATACAGAATCCATTTTGAAATCGCTGTATAAAAACACATGGGCAATCCTCGCTGTTGGTGTAGGCTTTCTTGCTCAGAAAATCATTCAAGCGATTATACCACATTCTTCCTGATTGTTTTAATCCATACAGTGATTTCTTGAGTTTAACATTGTATAATGCTCTATTTTTCTCATCTTAGTTTGGGACTGGAATACCTTCTGGTATTTTTATATAGATGTACGTATCCAAGTTTCCATAAAGATAAGCCGTCACAACATCCATTAGTTTCATTTTTAAATTCAGATTCACTGCCAATGAGAACAAGTATCTTAAGGTAATTTCTCCCATGACTGGAGAGTAGGTTTTTTCATAATCAACTCCAGAGCGTTGAGTGAAACCTTGAGCGACTAGCCTTGCTTTGTACCTTAATATTTCATTATTCTCATTTCTCTTTCAGACAAACACCCACTTATAACCTACAGGGTGTACATGGGGTGGTGTGCGGCTTACAGGCCCAAACATTTCTTTTTTGTCTAGAGAAATTAATTCCGCAGTGATTGCCTTTTTCCATTCTTCCCAATCCGGTTTTTTCTTACGCTCTGCGACAGATGCCGGTTGAGGATCGTGATCAATGATTGAGGCAACTTTCTTTGCGAAATATATATCTATGTTGGCTGTTGCTCTATTCTTGCATTCTCTAGTTAATACATAGTTTATGGCCATTTCATCATGGGATGTTTCTTGCAATTTTTCTTGCTTTTTGCTGCTATTTCCTGTCGCGGGAGCCAGTTCCTTTAGTTTTTCACTACCTTTGTGTGCGCACATGTTTCGGTTGGCGGTTTCTTCTACGGGAAGGTTCAAGTCCAGAATCCTTTCCATATGCTCCTTTCCGGTGCCAGGTCTCGACTGGCTCCCCTTCTTCCATTGGGGCATTATCGTGATCGGCTGTGCCAAGTCCTCTTACCCTCTTTTCACCGGACGTCTCCGAGTACTTGGGGTTTGAGAATCCAGAGTTTCTGTTCTTTTGTTGCAAAGCCTCCTAACAGGATCGGGTATACCTTCAATTTTCTTTGGTATTTCAACCCTCTCTGGTGCATTCCTTGCAGGAACATGCGAATTAACCACGCTCTTCAAATCACAAAAATGATCAGGCAGTTCATTTGCTAAGTTTTGCAAATCTATTATTTTCTGGACTTCTAGATTTGCTTCTTTGGTGCGAGGGTCATGAACGGGGATACCAGTGGATTTTCATATAATTTCTAGGCATTTCTCATCCAAAGGTTCTTTTCCTCCCCCTAATGACGGAAAATTATCCTAACAAAAAATATAGTCAACAAATCGGGCCATATGCAATTCTCCGGTCATAGGATCAAGGTGTTGGATTATGGATGCACTCTAATAACCATCCCGATTTTTTGGAGAGGACCCATTGCGCTTCATTGTGGGGGTGGTATAGGTACATATACCATGCATCTGAATTTTCTTAGATGAGAAATTTTTGGAATGACTCCTTGCACTAGTTGCATTGGTGAGTGGATGTTGTATGCCGATGGTCGGAAATTGATAAGTGCTGCTGCGTGCAGGACGGCATGACCCCAACATGTATTGGGTAGATTACAACTCTGCAAGAGTGGTCGAGCAATCAGTTTAATTATCTTAATCAAAGCTTCGGCTAGCCCATTTTGCGTATGGACATGAGGCACTGAGTGCTCAACTGCAATTCCTGATGCGGTACAATAATCATCAAATGCTTTAGAGGTAAATTCTCTAGCATTGTCCATTCGGATGGACTTTATTCGATGGTCAGGAAAAATATTCTTAATCCGGATGATCTGCGAGATCAACTTTGCAAATGCATGATTTTTAGTTGATAGTAGACATACATGCGACCATTTCGAGGATGCATCGATTAAAATCATGAAATATCGAAAGGGCCCTGAAAGTGGTTGAATTGGCCCGCAAATGTCTCCTTGGATGCATTCCAAGAAGGCGAGAATTTCATTCTTTACTTTCAAGGGGATGGTCTCACTATCAATTTCCCTGTGGCACATGCATGGCAC
Source organism: Paspalum notatum (assembly GCA_022530915.1). Taxonomy (NCBI): domain Eukaryota; kingdom Viridiplantae; phylum Streptophyta; class Magnoliopsida; order Poales; family Poaceae; genus Paspalum; species Paspalum notatum. The sequence goes on from CM039686.1 coordinate 21,826,204, forward strand.
ACAAAATCTTCTTGATTTGGGAAATGTTTGACATTCATGCTGTGTCCTTGTGAGTTATTTATAATATTTCCTATCATTCTGAGACCAGGGTGACCTAGTCGACAATGCCATAGAGAAAATAATTCACAATGTCTAAACACAAGCTTTAAGGAAGTGTACTGCAGGTGCACTAATTTTAGTGTAGTATAAGCCGGATTCTAGTGACGGGAATATGCATAAGTATTCCTTACCATTTTCTTTTGTGGTTTCTACGTGAAAGCCATTTGCACAAATGTCCCTGAAACTCAAGAGAGTTCTAGTTGATTCGGGGTACAACAATGCTTCTTTAATTTCTATTTGAGTACCCATAGGGAGTATAATCGTGGCTTTGCCGGAGCCTATTATACATGAATCGCTTCCGGCGATTGTGGTAATACTTCCAACATTCTTCGTGATTATATGGAAGTATTTTGTTTCCCTTAAAATGGTATTTGTCGTGCCACTATCGACAATACACATATCCTCCATGGACCTTTCATGATATGATGATTGCAATTAGTAAATATAATAAGGAAAAACATTGCATATTAAGTTAAAATAGTTTAACATCATTCATGAAAGAAAGATAATGCTCTCATAGAGCTTACAGACCATAATCAAGTTTTTCAAACTCCAAAATAAATCGTGCATGCAAGCACTCAAATGGAATCAAGGAAGGCATTGGTGTCAGCCTTCCACTGTATCTGTGGAGGTCTTTTCTTCACTGCGATCATCTTCACAGCACTTGCAAGATCAAGAGGCATGCCAGATACTTCAGAAGTAGGGTCAACTTCCATGCTTCATTGTTGGTTGCCATGGCGAAGTGTGCCTCATGTTTCTGCTTAAGCACGTTTTGTGCCTCGTAGGTTTCTATGACATGCTTCGGTGACTGACATATCTTGGACCAATGACCCCAAAGGCCACATTTGTAGCAATGCAGTCCATATGGCAAGTGTTGTGGCTTCTCTTTGCTTGATTTTTTTCTCGTGAGCATTAGACTGACCAACTGTGACTTGTTTCTTTCCCTTGCCAGCACCTTGCCCTACCCATCTTCTTGTGGATAGGCTTTCTTATCTTAAATGAATTAGCATTAACTTCAGTGCTAATGCCTTTGCCATTTGGATATGCATTGAAGTTCGTCTTCAGTGCATCATCATGTGCCTCATTCACTTGCATGATATCAATGAGGTTGCTATACTACGTGTATGCGTCCTGTCGATAGTTGCAGGCAGTTTGAATGGCACTCGGGTTGAAGGTAGACAAGGTTTTTTTCTATCTTTTCCTCATCCGTGATTACCTTACGACACAAAGACAAGGCATATCTAAGGCGAGCCCAGTCTTGCTATGCTTGGGGCAAGATTGTGTACTTCAATCTCTCAAACTGTTGTTTCAATGCAATCTAGAGATCACTTGCCTTCGTCACTGCCATGTACTCATCCTTGAAGGTTGGCGAGAAGTGATGCCTCAAAAAGTGCACTGTTTGGTCATTTTGCTCATCGTGGCCACTTCATCTTTCTTGCCAAGCCCGATGGCAGCTTTGAGCTTCTTGCCCCCAAGCACGATCTGAACATCGAATGCCCACGTGAGGTAGTTTTGGCCATGCAGGGCCAAACTCTCAAATTCACGGCCTACGATGCCGGCCATCTACATATGATAAATTTCATTGTTAGATTACTTCGTGTAATCCATTCGGAGTATGAAATAAATAGTTGCAAGAGCGTAAATGTCTTAAATAAATTGTGCAGAATACAGAATTAAATGCACAAGTAGGTAAAAAAAAAATTTGTACTCAACTTCATGTTGCACCAGGAAATAAATTCCAGAGATAAAACATAATGTTCAGGTAATTCATGTATGCATAAAAGGAAAAAGAAAAAACTTTCATTGGCCCGCTGAAAGAGCCGGCATATTCCAGCCCAACGGTGGCCCATTTTGGATTGCTTTTAGGGTTTCCCCTCCCCGTTTATTTCTCTTTCTCTCCCTCTCTTCTTCTCAGTCGAGGAACGGGGGCGGGGGCGGCGGCGGCGGCAGCAGCCGCGCTCGCCCACGCGAGGGGCGCTCGCCCTTGAGGCTGAGCGGCAGCGGCGGCTGGCCTACGCGCCTGCCTGCTCGCCTTCGAGGCTGAGGTGAGCAGGTGTTGTGCGCTTGCGCCTGCTCGCGCGCCTTCATGGCGGCGGTGCTTGCTTGCTGCGCGCTGCCTGCGCGGCAGTAACGCGGTGCGCGCCATTGCTGTGGTCGGGGCTAGTGCAGCGATGGCGCTGACTGCTAGCCCCTTCCTCTGTTCTTCTCTCTTTTTTCTTTTCGGATGATGTATTTGACACAGAAGAAAGAAAAAATAATGTGTATGCATCACATGTGATTGATCGACGTGTGTATCGGTGACTTCAAGTCAGCAGCAATCACGTCTGCATCCCATCGGCTTCGTGCCGGCGATAAAATCTGCTAGGGGATGTATACTTTTTGGTGTATGTGCTTGAATAGACAGTAAAAATAATACTTCACAAAGCATAATGCATATAAAATACATAGATTCAGCAATTTTTCAATACCTTTTGCTCAATCTTCTTGAGTAGAGCCACATAAATGATAACGTGTTAAGAACCCTTTGCTACCGAGTGTAGTCCAAAGGCCTCTTAACTGAATAAAGACAAGAGCACAAGGAGACAAGAGTACAAAGAAAAACTAGTTCTTTATTTCTGTATGGTACTTGCTTTTAAAATTACAACTCATGTGGTACTTCTTCTCTATATATAGACAAAAGTTAGTGTTTCAGGCATATGGACCACGTAGGCCTTCATGGCCCAAAAGGGTTTCTCAACATACATGCTGTATGGTTTGCGGCCGACATGCTGTATGGTCGAACTGGGGTGGCATGGTAATCGAAAATGGTACGAGTGGAAGTGCTGGAGGATGGTTCAACCGAGCATCGATGGTCCAACCAGGCCAAAAGGAGAATTTGAGTATGATTCAAGAATGCATTTAGGATTGGATTTTTGAACCTTTAGATCTTTAGAACCACTAAAAGCCTATTTTTATGGATCCCTCTTTATATTTATATTATGATGGTTCTTAACTCAAACATAAAATGTAAAATCTAAATTTTGCATATTTGAGAAGAGACTTCTTGCACTTGAAATTTGAATGGAATGAAGGGTCTCATTTATTTCTCCTTGCACTTTTATATTATGTTCATTATTCCCTCCATTCTAAATTATAGTTTGTTTGACTTTTTTAACACAACGTTAGACCAACTCATCTTATTAAAAATTTACCAAAATATAGAAAAATTCAAAGCAAAGTTTAAGTATGTTATGCGCTAAACTAAATCACAATCAAAACAAATGATAACTATGAATTACTTTGAATAAGAAGGGTGAGTCAAATATGGTATAAAAAATCAAATGACCTATAATTTAATTTAGGACGGAGGATGTACTTGTCAAATGCTCAAATATATTAGAGTTTTAATTACATTGTCACTATACTTCTTTGGCAACATAAATGTTAATACTTTTTATATAAGCTTAATTAAATTTAAATTTGTTGGACTTAAAACAAAATTGGGAATTATCTTCTTTTTGAAACAGAGGTACTAGCTAATACAATCATATTCACTTTAACATTTACGGTAACATTACAATGCAATGTCACTAATATGAAAATATTAGTTAATTTATACTTTCAATATAGTGTTTCTTATTTTACTTTTATTTTGTGCTCGGAAATTTTTTCTCATTTTGATCAACTATTTTGTTTGGCCAAATTGAATGTAGCTTGGCCGCCGGTTCTTTGTATTGGAACCTTTTCCACCCTAGGTTCAAGTTCTCGACTTGACATGTGCTCGTATTTTTCTTAATTTATTTCAGAATTTAATAGTTTTATTCTTTCAGAGGTAGGTACGAAGATGCTCATAGGGGTACTGCGTACATTCACATAGTCACAGGGATGAATGTATGTACATGTGTGAGCGTCTGTGTTTTGGAGAAAAACTATTTTGTTTGTTGTGTATGTCAAATAGTTATGTGTATTGCCAAGTTCAAATTAAAAAAAACACAAAACAAATTAATATTAAAAGTAAACCCAGGCATAACTATGGAGTTATTATTATTTTTTTATACTAGTAAAATGCACACACATCCTACATGTAACCATAAAAGAGATGCCTTATAATTATAATTAAAATTATATTATATGCATATTAAATTTGGTTTGTCATTTTGTTTAATTAATTTTAATTAAAATAAGACATGTGTGTGATGCCTCCGGCATCTCAAAAGCCTGAACACACAGTTAGATGAAAGGTAATGGTGAATTAGGACTTAATCAGGTTTAGAGAGCAATGAGAACTCAGTGGAAAAATCACTAAGTCAATTTTTTTCTATTCAAAATACAAAACCGTACATTATTGGCTGAGTAAGTCAACACCTATAAATTTTTGTGCAAAACACCAGATAAAAAAGTTTTAATTTAGGAAATAATCTTCTACGTTGCTATTGTGACCATCTTCAAATAAATTGACAGAAGGTTCAAAGGTTCGAATTGAACCCAGTCAACCTTCTTTCTGAAATATGATAAATGTGACCGTGACCGAATTTGGGCTCACATGAAACTTTTAAATTCATTAAGTACCTGAGCTTCGCTCCATTATCAAAGTTGTTGTACATACCGTGAACTTCATTTTTTTTACACTGAGCATGGCTCAAAACTGTCATCTACTCATTCCTAATTGCACCCAAATATCTCATGAAAACAGCCAGTCAGCCTACACTTAGAATATTTTCCAAGTCAGAATTTTCAGCTCTTCCCAAATTTGAATCTGAAGTTAATTTTGATTTCACTATAGCACTTTAAAATCTTCCTTACTACGAAATGAAATTAAACTTATCACCTTTCAAATGCATCTGATCTTGAGATGATTGGACTTCATTTGGTACTTCAAAAGTGGGAAACAAGAAAGCCTCTGCATAAAGTAAATCTGCAGTTTTACCAAACCTTCAGCCATGTTTGTGCTTTTAGTTTAAAATAAGTTGTGAATTGGATGGAACTTTGTATACCAAACCTAGAGACAATTTCATGATGAACAACTTTGATAATTGATGCTTTGGTGGGTACTAAAGTTTACCTAGTGTTTTAGGCATGTTTCTGTCAGTTTGTGTTTTATGTCCAAACCTGACCTGCTCAGTAAATTCAGTTTTTCCTTGGACTATAGTCATTTTCATGCAAAACTTTAGTTGAGAAAGTTGTAAAGATTGAAATTCTGAGAAACATTGTTATAAAACTCCTTATATTAAAATGGTCAGAAAATAGAGTTTTTGAATTTTTAATCTGGGGAGCTGGGTGGTTCAAACTGGAGTCAGCCGGGTAAATTCAAATTTAAATCACATTTCTAAACATAACTTGGTGTCAATCCTTTGGACAAAGTTGTAGATCTTGAAGAGTACAACAATTCTTTCAATTGGAGCTTTTCCAAAATCGCCCTTTAAATTGGTCAAATACGCGATTTTCAGAGGGACAGAAAACCAACTTAAGTGTGCTTTTTTCTCCTTCCCTTCCCTATCTCGCTGGCAGGTGGGCCCTGCGAACCGGGGTGGCAGCCATGCCGAGCCGGCGTAAGGCCGGCGTGCTCTGTCCACGGATCGGCCTACCCTCGCCCTGGCTTCACCTGGACGGGATCCCAGCCTCCTGCGCTAGCTTCCACTCTCCTCGCCCTGCCCTTCTGCGCCTTCCTGCCTCTCACCCAAGGGCGCTCCGCCATGGGCGAGCTCGAGCTCCACACCACCTCCCCTGTCCTCATCCCTCCAATCTAGTCTCCCTCCAATCTAGTGAGCGTATAATCGTCTCCTCACTCCTCTCCACCGTTCCTCAAGAAATGGGAGCCAATTTTTCCCTCTACCACTATCTCCACACTCAGCCGCCATGAACGCCAGCATGGACGCCTCGACCTCGCCGTGGTGAACCATCTTTGGGCCGTCCCCGCGCGTCCAATTCCCCACCGACGAGCTCGCCTCAACCTCGCGCAGCTCGAGCACCCTTCGGCTCCGCCATTCGCCGCCTCACTGACGAGATCCGGGCCCCGCCGCCGCGCACTGCCGCGCTGTGGCTCTCCAGTTCACCGCCTCCGCGGCGCTCTGCCACGCCTCCTCGCGCGACGAAGTCTTGGGGAAAAGGAGCCCCACAGACGGGAACACTTTCCCGGAGCTACTCGGCTCCAAGAGCGCGCCTTGGCGCGCCGGCGCGGGCGTCGAAACGCCGGCCGCCACACGTCCTGCCCCCTTGACCGAGGTTGAAGAAGGGGCCAGCGATTTTACGAGCTGGCCCCTATATTTTCGGGTTTTACGTTTACATTCCATGCGCTATTGTATGAGTGTGATAGATCTTGCATGCTAGCCCCTAAAAGTTATGTTTATTCGCGTTTAAGTCCAGATCTAAGATTTTTCCATTTAAACTCTTTTATTTCGGTTGTGAACTTTGAAACCTCCTAACAAATCAAATAAAAACGATAAAAATGCAAAATCAGTTGCATTGTGCTCCTATTTAATAGTCCTACACAGTGGACTAGGTCTGGATTACTGAAATGACTGTTTTACTCCTTATTTTGCGCATGCATGTTATAACTCAATAAATAGTAAAAGTGTAATAAATGGACTCCAAACTTTACGAAACTTGGACAGTAGCTTTATCATTGTATTTATGATCTGTATGATTTTTGGCAACCCTAGCATACACTGCTTCAATTACTGTTTTACCCTCATGTAGGTATTTTGTGCATTTATGAGTATGAAAATGATTGATATATGAAATGTGTCCAGAAAATCCATAGAAATTATATTGTAGTTGTTTGGTCCAATGTAGACAAGAAATAAAGTTCCATATGTTTTTCTTGCTGTTTGTTATGTATTTTGAAAATGACAGATGCTATGGTGATTTAAACAAAAAAAATAGAGAAGTGTTGTTTAGTGTGTTACAAAGATGCCAACAAAATTCCTGTAGCTATGTTACGGTGTAAGTATGCTTATGTGAATTATTCATATATTTTGGTTGTTGTTTCATGGGGGGGCTTATGAATAGTCATTTAATAGGTTCATAAGTGAAGAAAATAAAAAGGCGATGTTAATGCACTCATGATTGCTCCTGTAAATTCCACTTGGTATATCAAATTTTGCTATGTCAAAAGGAAACCATGTAAGATGGATGGCTCTATATACTTCACATGCATATTTCATCCTCATATGCCTAGGTTGCAATCATTAACCATAAAAGTATTGCGTTGTTGAAATGTGGATAAGAATAACTTGAAATAAGTCAATATATATAACTTGTTCACTTATATGCTTGTGTACATTTGGTATGATAAGAGTGTTTTGGAATTAGAAATCTATCATGTATTTATCTCATATACTCTGTCTGATATATTTGACTTGCTAAGAGAGATTAAACATCACCCTACTTCATGCATTTCATGCATGTAGCCAAGTAATCCAAGTAGCTATTGCTTGTTGTTATCGAGTCACAACTCTAACATATTGTCAATATGGTCAGTAACTTGTATATGTGTGATTGAATGACTGTGCTTGCTTGGTGTCCATAGGAGTGCTTTCTATTTAAATAGTTTACCAATCACTTTTTTGTCTATTCGAATATACTTGCTTATGTATGTGCTTAACGTTCATGCATTGTATTATGCACATCATTCATATAGCGAAGCTTATTACAGATACGTGATCAAGAAGCAAGTGTCTGGAGCTACTTCAACCAACGGTGGTCCTAAAGACCAACTAAGCCCCAAGCACGACCTGAAGGGCCCATCAGTCGTGTTTGGATGGATGCGTTGTCCAAGTGATCAAGGGGTTGCCTGGGGCAAAGCCTCACAACCCGGCAAACTAACAATAGCTTAGTTTGTTGGTTTTGGTAAAAATAAGCAAAGGTAGGCAGGACCATTCTTTTCCTAGCAAATATGTTATAGTTGATAATTACGCATCTACATTAGGAGTTGTTTGAAGACCGATTGCAATAGACTCGTCGGCCAACCTGACCCTAGAACCTATACAATAGGGTATGTAGGACGAGTATGCCTAGTAATGCTAGGTACGAGTAGACACGAGTGAATGGAGTCACTCGTCGCGTAGGTGATTTCTCAAAGTCACAAAAATCTTACTATTGTGGAATTTACATTTATGTTTATAATTAAAGTGGACACCGAGTGGAGATATGGATATATAAGAAAAATAAATGATGATGATGATTATGTGAATGGTTGGTGGACTCCGCTCGAGTCGTATAAGGTCCGTCCGTTGTTCTCTTGGGATCGGCGTAACATTGCTAGAATGCTTATCCAGGTCGTGAGACTGGTGAAAGTCTTTCCTGGGCCGTCCAAATCTTTCAAGATGCTGCCCATCCACTTGATGGAGGCCGATGTACTCGGGGGCGCTTGTAGTTGAGGGAGGGCTGACCCAGCACACGTGGTATCGCTCTTTAGACGGCACAACCCGGGGGTTAGGTGGGGCGTTTTGAATCTTAGGACGGGTCAGATTGAGATGGGGGCTATATGTGAGAACGCCGAGGGTTAGTAAGCATATACCCCTGGCATTTCTAGTTATTCTTGGGAATTAAAATCGATTCGAATCGCAGATGCCCACCAGGTGTGGGAATGCCAGTATCACTGCCGGGCAACGTAGTAACTACTGGAATACATTATGCTTATATAATCATATTTTCAAATTCCACGTGCTTGTATTTCTATGTTTACGTTCACGCAAGTTATTATTTTTATGATATTATATGCAAATGATGGAATTTGTTGCTTTATGATTAATTCATCACTGTTTAAAATCAATGGCTAAGGATCCACTTGTCAGTAACAAGCTTTGCGTCAGCTGTAAGCCATTCTATTAAGTCCGACTGAGTAATTAGTACTCAGTTTTTGCCCCCACCTTTTGAGCTGCAGGTATGGAATTCTTTGCGTGCACCTGTGTTAGAAGGGTGTGCATGTTTCCACCAGGGTTGAAGGTCATCATCTGTGGCAGAGGAGCAACATCGGTGGGTTCGATGTTGTTTCATCGTTGCAAGTCCTTTGAGTTATCATGACCATCGAACTTTTATTTCCGCTACGAGATACTTTCGAACTTGCCTTGCAATGGCACTATTTGGAACTTGTATTTTATTTCGAATTGGTTTGTAAAGCAAGTCTATTACTCTCTATTTCAACTGTCTGTGATGATGTAACTGTTGTGGCTCCATCGAGGGTTATATGTGTATGACGTCGGTTCCTCTGGGTTTGGTGTTATCGAGAGCCGAAGGACTCTCGATGTACTACCAGGTTTAATTCGGTCAAGTGCACTGCAAGCTATAGGTGGTAGGTGTGCTTAGTCCGGATTAAATTGGCGGTTCCGCCACAATGTGTAAATTATTTTTATACTTCTATAATATATAATAAATGTTTTTGACTATAATATTAGTTTTGCTATTAAGACATGTGTTAGACTAGGCTGACCAAAAGGTCCAAAAGAAGGTGCCCATACACTGTGTGGCACTGTAGACAGAGAGGGTGGTAGTTGGAATAGTGGATGGACGGGGTTGGATGGGCGTCCTGGTGAGCTTAGTCTTACAAATAATGTTTCATATTTATTCGATGTGCAATAAATATTTTTCTAATTATAATATTGATTTTGTTATATAATTGTAGATTGACTTATTTATATTTATAAGAATTATTTCATAACAGAGGAATAAAATATATTGTTATATTTTATTTTTAATAGAGCTCAAGGCTTAGAAGCTTGAATATAGCATTGCAGTGAGTATACGAAGTTAATCTATCAATTTTACTTCGGGCAACGCGAAACTATTCCTTTAGTATTTTATGTGACTCAGCATGGAGCATATATGCTGCTACTTCAGTCCTCAAATATTCGTCGCCAACTAGTTCATTTTTTATCTAAAATGTGAAAAAAAAAGTGTACAAAATTAGGTTTGCGGCCTCTTTTTTCTTCTTTTTAACATCTTCTATGTTGCATGTAATTCTGTAGTTTTCGTGAGGAAAAAGTCTATATTACTCAATAGGTTGGATATATAACACCTCCAACATAAAAATCGGATTTCTCACACCCTAAAGTTTGTAAAACCGGACAAATCACCCCTTAAGAGCTTGTTTGGATGGCAGTGGGATTGGGATAGGAATTGGCATGTCCTATCCCACCGTCCCATCCTATCACTATACACTACCAGAAAACGGAAATTCTTTGGCTGCCAAGAATTTCCTTGACGGCTGAAATAAAACCGCCAAGGAATATAACATTTCTTTGGCTGTGCTTGTGAACCGTCAAGATAATATGTTTCCTTGGGTGTGGTATGTAAGCCGCCAAGAAAATTGCACATTTTCTTGGCTGTTCTTCCAAACCGCCAAGCAAATGTTGAATTTCCTTGGCTGTTTTTTGCAGACCGCCAAGTAAATGCTATAAATGCCATATATAGGAGACATTACGTGTAACATAAAATACAAATGGAAGTCATACGAAAGAAATGTCGGCACTCTATGGAGTTTCTTTTCCAAACCTTGTTGAGGATTCTACATTGACAAATGTTGCCCCTCCACAAAATATCATTAATTTCTAAGGCCATTTGTATATTATTAATTTATTTCTACAATAAATCATGAAAATGACACTAAATGCATAAAATATTGTAGTGTTGTCTGAAAAATGCAAATAAGTTATCAAGACCAATAAACATGCTATAAGAATGTAACCTCAAGTGCCTGCATTAAAACAATTAAGTAAATTATTGATTACCTTGAAACTTGGATGATTAGAATAACATCACATGTGAACTAAACTACAATCAAAAGCCATATAAAATAAACAACGACATCTTGTGGAGTTTCTTGTCCAAACTTTTCTTAGCATGTTACATTGACATATATTGCCTCTCCGCCAAATATCATAAATTTGTAAGACTATTTGTGTATTATTGATTTATTTTTGCAGTAAATTATGAAAAATAGTGTTAAATGCATAAAATATTGTAGTGTTGTCTGAAAATTGCAAATAATTTACTTATACCATTAAACATACTATACAAAGGTAACCTCAAGTCCCCACGTAAAAATTATTTTGAATTTAGTTATATCCGTACCTCTTTATTCGGATCACTCCAAAATGAATTACAAGGTAATGTATCTTCCGGTTAAAAAAAGTACATACTTGAGTAAAATCAATTATATCAAGAACACCCATGAATTTTAAATTAAAAAGTTGACCTCTATATACTTTACAATTTAGTTTTTTTACTTTACAATTTATTTTTTTTGTACATTACAATTTATTTACCATAACAAAATGACAAAATAAAACAATGATTAGTAAAAACGGAGCAAGTGATTCAGCCCACCAGAGCCCAATTCAAGATGAGCATCATTCTTGTCCATTAGATCGAAACGGATGGCCAAGATCCAACTGACCTCAGATAAAAACTCCCGCAACCCTAGTTTCTACCCTATCTGCTCTGTTCCTCCTCCTCCATCCTCACTGCTCAGCCTCCAGACTGGGGGCAGGCGGCCGCCGGCGCAGGGAGGGCGCGCGCGACGGCCCGAGTGCGGGGCAGGGCTGGGAGCGGACGGCCGCCACGCGCCGCTCAAATCCAAGACGATGTCGACCTTCCCTGCTCCTAGGCCCGAGCAGGCACGCTACCCATTCTCACTGCTCAGCCTCCACGCTGGGGGCAGGCGGCCGCCGGCACGGCGCGTCGCAGGGAGGGGGCGGGTGACGGGCCGGGGCTGGGGGCGGATGGCCGCCACGAGCCGCTCAAATCCAAGGCGAGGTCGACCTTCCCTGCTCCTAGGCCCGAGCAGGCACGCTACCCCATCTCCTCCGACTGACCGCACTCTCGATCCCATCCACTTCGAGACGGTTTGCAGGTCCCCGGCAATCACCCTTCGAGATGAGTACGGCACCCTTCGAGATGAACACGGCAAGGCCATAGTGGATCGCCTCATCTGTTTTTTTTGTGATTTTCTATTATTCACATTCTGACTGTTCTGTTGTGTGGGTGCGAGGTGCTCCGACTGTCCTTGTGCTCTGATGTTCAGCTCCTCAGATCTCTTTCCATCTTGCAAAGTATGTCATGTCTCTGCTTTCTCCTCTGAATGCCTGTGCTGCTTGAAGAGTGGAGTCGTGCATATGTACTAATTTGTGTTCCAGAGAACTGAATTGATTAGAGTATAAAAAGGAACTTGAAATATATTGCAGGCGCATATAATTTGTATTAGGTATATTCAGATCATTTTTTCTAGTCGAGGCTGTCTATTATACTTATATGAATCACATTTGATTTGTAGAATTAACATTTAACAGTCAGAATAAAATCTTCTGGTCTCTACTGCGACATGGCCATGTAATTTTTTTAGTTGGCATCTCATTAAGTCAAGCATCTTATTCTTTAGCTTCTTTGGGTTCCATAGATGTCGAGCCACGGTGCATATACACCTAAATTGTTCTGAAAAAGGAATATCCTTCTTTTTTTTTAGCTCATGTTCCTTAAGCTGTACATTGGTCTTTGCACTTCCACTAAGACATAATCTCATCCTTTACTTTTTCTACTAGTATAATTTGGTGCATTTTCTGATCATGTCAACCTTTTCTGCTCTTATTTCTAAACTAGTTTTTTACTCTCCATTATATTATTAGGCAGTGCTACAAAGGAACACAAGGCTGTGTGTGCAGCAGGAGCAAGCTGCCCTCTGCCTGGGCACCCAAGGCCACTTCTACAACCTGACATGCAAGTTCTCCTTACCCTACATGTGTCTTTCTTTAGATAGATTGATCATGCTAAATGTTTGTTATGAAACTGTACTGGACTTATGTCATGAGGTGATAATTTCAACATGAACGCATTATATCTTAAAAGGATCGGAGTTGCTTTCGGTGGTTGGTTGGATCCTTTGCATGACTGAGTGTTGTTATAGTGAGAAACACTTGTGACTGCATTGATCAAAGATAGTGTTCATGTGGTGGGAGCTTCAGCACTTTTGGTGGTATTCTATCAAGATTTATTCCAAGTTTGCTCATATATGTCCAAGGTCTTGTATTTTGTCTATTTTATCTAGAAGACAATAGTTGTTCGATGTGATGATACTTTGTCTGTGATTATATATGTAATATTAAAAGTCCTAAAAAGTTGGACTTCATTGAACCTTAATTGTACAGCCAATTGGTATGATGATGGGTTCAGATTGTATCGATTTTAATTGTGGTTTGATATTTTTGATATTTATTTATTTTTTGTTGGTGGTACACATTTCCTTGGCGGTTAGCAGCCAAGGAAACATTTGCTGCCATGGGTTGATTTATTTCCTTGGCTGTTGTGGACCGTCAAGAAAGAACATTTGCGTTGGTTAATTTTCTTGGCTGTTGTGGACCGTCAAGAAATAGTATTTACTTGGCGGCTGGTAAATTTCCTTGGCCTAGTGACAAAATTGCCATCGACATAGTTTCTTTGGCAGCTGAACCGCCAAGAATTTCATTTGTGGCGGTTAACAGCCAAGGAAATTTAATTTCCCTTGCCCTCTATGCTTGGCGGAATTTGCTTGGCTGTTAGCCGTCAAGCCTCATTTCCTTGGCTGTTTTAGTATTTTCTTTGATGGTTTTTGGCACCCAAGGAATTTCGGGATTCTGATAGTGATATAAACACTCGCATATATTTCTCTATTCCTATATCTAAACATGGGATATCACTTATCACACTTCTCATGTCCCTATCCTAATCTCCATTTCCATATATCCAAACACCACCGGAGTGGTTTTCATAGGTGGTTTTGCTAATGTGGTTGTGGCCCCACATGTCAACCGGGTTTTTTTTTCTTTATTTATGAGTCTGTCTATCCATCAACTAGGTGTTGGAAAGTGTAACCCCCTGCCTCGCCCTCACCTCAGCCACCCAGATCTCTACCGCCGCGCCCCCTCTGCCCGTCCTCCGCTGCCGGCCGCGGCTCACCGCCGGGGAGGAGGCGCATGGCCGCGGAAGGAGGCTGCCGCGCGGGGCGCTCCGAAGGGGAAGGAGGTGGGAGCGTTGGGGCGCGCCGCTGGGGGAGGAGGTGGCGGCAGGGCTGAGCCGCCGAGGGAGGAGGAGGCTGCCGCGCGGGGCGCGCCGCCGCGGGAGGAGTAGGTAGGAGCACAAGGGCGCGGGGGCGCGCCGCCGGGGGAGGAGAAAGGTGGGAGTGCGGGGCCACGCCGCCGAGGGAGGAGGAGGCGGGCTGCGCCACCTGGGAGGAGAAGGGTGAGGGCAAAGCCACGATGGAGAAGCCGGGTGATGGAAAGGCTCAGCTGATTGTTTTTTTAGCTTTTCTCTTATTTATCACCTACGCACGGAAGCACGAGCTGCATGGCTGCCTAGCTTAGGTGATATGCTTGTTCAGCAGCGCGGTGGCCATTGTGGAGACCCGGTTGAACTCGCGGTTGGCCCTGGCCATGGCTGCCGCAGCGGCCTTGGAGCCCGCAAGTGCGGCCTCTCACCCGATCCCGACCTGCCCTATGAGCTGCGCTGCGCGCGGCGCCCCAGCTGGGCACCGCCGCGCAGGAGCCGCCGCCTGGGCACGGACGCCGCACCGTACAGCATTTCGCACTCCTCCAGCGCGTCCCGCGCGTCCGGCGGCCTCCCCCTCGCTGCGCGCTCTCTGCCAAGTCGTCCGCTGCCATGAGCGACGCCTGTTGTCTTCTCGCCGCAGCGGTCGCCGTTCGGAGGTTGAGCTGATAATTAATGCTCCATCATCATAGTCAGCTGATCTACGATTCTGGATGAGCTATATATGTGTACAGAAGGGATCTAGTGATTTAGTTTTATTAGCTAGTCTCGTCGTATGATCCCGTCCAATTTGATCGGCTGCCATGTCCAATTTGCGTGGCCTGCAGCACCTCTCGCATGCCGCGGTAGCGCCCGGCGGCCATGGCCCCCGCGGCCCACCTCAGCGCTGGCACGGTGCCCTCGCCCCTCGTACAGCTGTAGGCATGATTGCACGGGCTGGTGGCGGGCCGCGCGGGAGAACTGCCTCGATGCTGTCCCTGGTGGCCGTGGCGTTGCAGCGAGTGTGGCGGTGGCGCCGGCGCGGATGGGTCAGCGCGGAGTGCTGACGTCTCCCGCACACCTGGTCCAAGGCTTCGGCGGAGAGGAGAGAGAATAAGAAAAATGACATGTGGGGCCCACAGCCACCTGCGAAAACCATCCAAAGGGTGATTTGCCAAGTTTTAAAAATTTTAGAGGGCAAGAAGTCCGGTTTTAAAGTTGAAGGTGTTATGTATCCAACCCATTGAACCTCAGGAGGTTATATAGACTTTTTTTTTTTCGTAATGTCTGATTCAAAAGAAGTTCAATACAATTGTTTAAGTTGTTACTACATTTGCATGGTCAGTTTGTCCAAATGTGAAGTCCATAACTATCAGTAAAGCTTTTCTTGTGGATATAGTGCTTTTTAATTTGTGCAATAAGACGGGCAAAACGCAAAAACACTACAAACCTATTGACAGGCTCAAATGACCAATCCATGTGAGGATTATCTAAGTTTGAATAATGCCCAAGCTTCCATCATCAGGTCATGCAGAACTAGAGCTAAGTTCAACAAGCGAGGCATAGGTCCCATCCTTTATCCGCATCAACTCTTCGTGCCTTCCTTTCTCGGCTACAGTGCCATTCTTCAGGACAGCAATGATACCTGCACCTCTGATCGTTGACAAGCGATGTGCTACCACCACGGTGGTTCTACCGATCATCACTTGGTCCAGCGCCTCTTGCACCACTCGCTCTGCCTCTGCATCTAGCGCACTTGTTGCCTCATCCAGCAACAGCACTTTGGGGTCCTTTATGATGGCCCTTGCAATAGCAACGCGCTGCTTCTGCCCACCTGACAATTGGATCCCTCTTTCGCCAACGATGGTGTTGTATCCATCAGGCAAGGCAGAGATGAACTGATGTGCATTGGCTGCTTCAGAAGCAGCAACAATCTCTTCTTCGGATGCTTCTCCTTGCTTCCCGTAAGCTATGTTGGAGCGGATGGTGTCATTGAACAGTACTGGCTCTTGGGCCACTAGCCCAACTTGCTGACGGAGCCAGCTAACCTTGAGGGCTTGAAGCTCCACATCGTCGAACAGAATCTTACCGGAGTCGGGGTCATAAAACCTTTCGAGCAATGCAATCACTGTGGACTTCCCACTCCCACTCTCCCCAACCAGTGCAACAGTCTGCAAGGATAATGTCACCAAAATTATTAGTTCGTTCAACTGGAAATGTGTAAGTTGCTGCTTTGTTCTGATCGAATTTGACCTTTCCAGAAGGAATGCTTAATGACAGATCCTTGAAGATTTGGACATTTGGTCGTGACGGATACTTGAAGCACACATTCTGGAAATCAATGTCACCCCTCACACTTGAGATGGTATCACCCTCATTGCAGCTGTAATCAATATTGGATCTACGGTCAAGAATTTCAAAGATAGATGCAGCCGCATCATTAGCCTTGGTGCTGTCAGCACCAACAGCACTTGTTCGTGAGATTCCACTTGTTGCTAAAACTAACACAAAGAAGACCTGAGAGCCACTGGATCAGTTAACAGAAGCATGTGAAACAATAGAATTTGATAAGAATTTGATCTCACCCTAAATACTTCAGGAAATGTTGCTGTTCCTTGCTGAACAAACTTGGCACCAACATAGAAGCACAGAGCGTATGTAAGATAGAAGGCAAGGAATGAGAAGCCAAACCCCAAGCCACCAACAACACCTTCCCTTATTCCTTGCTTTATTGGAGATTCACATTTCTTCTCAAAGGCATCCATCACCTTCTTCTCAGCAGAAAACGATGCCACAGTTCTGATGCTGCCAACAGCATCTGTTGCAACTTGACTTGCTTCTTCATACTTCAACTGCAACACGGCGAACAATTAGACATAAAATAAGTGCTTGTAGGAGCAACACTTGTCACTGCTGAATAACATGTACCTTTGCATTTCTATTGAGACCTTTCAGGAACTTCATTTGAGCATAGGCTTGGAAACCCACAAAAGGAACCACCACAGTGATAATCAGCGCCAGCTTCCAGTTTGCCACCATTGCTATTGTGAAGCCTGATATGACAGTTGATAAAGTCTGAACGTTAAGGGCTAAATTGTCCCCAACAAGACGTTTTACATTCATAGCATCGGTTGAGAGCCTTGCACCAATTGATCCACTGAAGTAAAAATTGAAATTTGTGGTATGAGTAACGTTGATAGTCATAGTTCTAACTAGCATACAAAATGCTCATAAAAACATTCAGTCATTTGTATTTTCCTTAATTCTGAAATAAAAGTAAAAACATATGTAATAGTCCATAAGAGGCTGTTTGGTTCTCTTGAATTGGAATTTCATTACAATAACTACTTGTTCCCCACTAATATGGGAAGAGAAGAGATAATTTGAGAGCTTTAGGGGAAAGAGAGCAAAGAGGTAGGAGAGTCTACAACTTCATGATACAATTCTAAACAATTCACCGGTAGGAGCGAAGAATCACTTTCTCTTAGATTAATCATATGTGGAATAATGGATTCCCATCCACATGCATCTTTGCTGTCAGCTCAATCAAATTTATGATTTTCATAGTGTTAAGAATCATAAATCAGGGGATGGGTTATACGATATCTACATCTCATGTTTGAAGTGACAACAATACTACACCAGAAGGTTCTAAATTTGTGTTTTAAATGAGCAACAACCATGATATTGATTTCATATATGTAAATCTTGAAAAACACCATCTGGAGGAATGTTCCTTTGGCTAAAAGGACAACAACAAAAAAAGGCAGGTCGGTGCATGTGCTCCCACTTGCACAGGTCCAGGGAAGGAAAATAGATTCTTTTAAACATAATGATAATAAAAAAGTTCAATACACACCTCGAGTGTTCGGGTTTATCAAACCAGTTGATCTCTTGGCGCATTACACTTTGGAAAGTCAATGACCGTACACGCTCCACAAGCTTCGCACCAGCTAATCCAAACAGGAAGTATTCTATTGGAATCAGAACAAATGCACAGATGCCCAGCACAGCAAACATGCTTGCCCAGAACATGGAGTCCTTCCGTAGTTCTCTTGGTGGCTCATAAAACACCTTTATTGCAGTTGAAATCAGTATGCCATATATTGGAAAAATAACTCCATGCATCGCAGCAGTTATAGAGCCAAGTGCAAGAACAAAAGCTTCTGGTTTGTTCAGATAGAAAAGTCTACCAATTGGAGCTTTCTTTGGAGCTCTAGTCATTTTGTCCGTAGTACCCTCCTCGACATCAGGAGGTTCACTGAATTCCATTGGATCAGGTAGGACAAGCGGAGCAGGGAAAGGGTGCCTACCACTATGCCCAAAAGAGGAAGAACCTTTGCTAGTTGATCTCCTGGAGATACTTTGGCTTCTTGGTTTGCTATTAATAGATGTGGTGCCCAAACCATGTGTTAGTATCATATCAGGGTCGACATTAGAAGATTCTGCCTCTTGCCGTGTCTGTTGTAGATGTATCAGCTGAGAGTATGCACCATCAGGTATCTTCAGCAGTTCTACATGTGATCCTGCTTAGAATTCACAAAAGTTACTGCCAGGTTAGATAGATATGCTTGCATATCAAATATCACGTTGAGAAAAAAAGAAAATGGTTTTCCCCATAAAAAAGGGTTAAAATCTTTTAGGATTACCATAAGGGTGCATTATATCTACTACATATTTTGTAAATACTGTCAAGTATCTATCAATAATTAATGATAAGAAACATCGACCCTTGATGAATTAGGGATTCCTAATTAAACACGCTCTGGAAACATTGAATCGTTGTGTGTTTGATGGTCATTCACCAAGCTTGGCAGGTGTCTTTAATTTGGTGTCTTCCTGGGGCACATGGGATCTCCCTACTAATGGAGCATTTGCCTAGGCCAGGCAACAAGGTTTTAGCTAGTTTTTTGCTGTTTTACAAAAATGTGCGTCTGTTAAGTGTTAATGTGTTTGGGTCTGTGTGGGGGATAGATATCCCCTGAGTCCTCATGCAATGGATTCTATGCAACCAAGCGCAGACTCTTTAGGAAGGATATGGATCGCGGATTCTATGTAATCTTTTATAATCTAAACCATCCAAGAGACATAGAAGGAAACCGACATGTAATCCAAGCCACGCCGGAATATATAAGGCGGGCTAGAGACCCCTCCCAAACAACTCAACTTAGAACAGATCTCTCGACCTCAGGCGGATCCTCCAATCTCTCTAGCCCTCATACATACTCAAAGCAATACAAACCACCCCACAGAGGACGTAGGGCATTGTGCGATTTGGCTGGCGAACCTGTATAAATCATGTCTTCCCCTATGTTCTGTCGCGTTTCACGCGAACCATCGAGCTACGTGTTCATACAGACGCCCACAAAAGCATTTCATGGTACATCCCATCGTGCATTGCCGGTACAAAGCACCGACAGTCTGTTAGTTTGTACCTGGGGTTTCTCCTACCCCACCCACCCTTATTTTATCTTCTTAATATAATAACACACTGTCAGGGTTCAGACTTTCGGACCATGATTTCTGATTTTCGGCGAATTTCAGTCCTACCGGGTAAATATTATATCAGAAATTTCGGAATTTTTTGATGATATTCTAGCGAATTTTGAAATTTTCAGATCGAAATTTCCGATTTTCAGCGAATTTTGGTTCTATCGCCGGGGTCCGATTTTTTCCCAGAAAAGCGAAAGCCTAAACAGTACACACAGTTCTCCTACACATTTGAGAAAAAAAAAATCTTTCCTTTATGGTTTACAGGAAGTTTCAATTATCTAAGATAACTATACTTACAAGTGTAGATGTAACTTGTGTGTATTTATTGTTTTATGTGGCATAAATATTATACTATGTATCCTAGAGCACATGGGGACAACATAGGAGCAATGTTTTTTTTTTCTAGATGTTACAGGCAAATATATCCAGTTCTAGGCCTTTTAATTAGTCTACTACTTTCAAGAAAAAAGGTCCATTTTTGACCATCCAACTATCGCAAAAGTTTGGATTTAGCCATCGAACTCTAAAATCGGGTATATCTGACCATCCAACTATTGAAAACCGGACATATGTGGTCCCCAGGGTGGTTTCAAGTTTAAAAATAAAAAAATGATATTTAATCTTCAAAAATTCATGACTAATTCATTTTAAATCAGAAAAATATGAAAATAGTACCAAAATGTTTCTAAAAATGTAATCTATCTAGTAGTGCTCTACTTGGAGTTATATGAATCTCATTTATTACCCCTCCTATTGTTTTATTGTTCATATCCACATCTAATATTTATATGTATTATTGTTTTGCACTATATTAAATTAGGATATAACCCAAAAAATTACATTTTTAGAAAACGTTTGGTACTAGTTTCACTTTTTCATGATTTAAATTGAATTAGTTATGAATTTTTAAATATTAAAAGATAAAAAAATCTATTTACTCTTCAAAAGTTCATAACTAATTCATTTGAAATCATAAAAATATGAAACTGGTACCAAATTGTTTCTAAAAATGTAATCATTTGGGTTATCTCCTGATTTAATATAGTGTACAACAATAATACATATAAATATTAGACGCGAATATGAGCAATAAAACACTAAGAGGGGTAATAAATGAGATTCATATAACTTTAAGTTGAGCACTAGTGGATATATTACACTTTAGAAACATTTCGGTACTAGTTTCATTTTTTCTGATTTAAATGAATTTGTTATGAATTTTTTAAGGTTAAATATAAATTTTATTATTTTAAACATGAAAACCGCCCTTGAAACCATCTGGGGGATCAAATATGTCCGGTTTCAATAGTTGGATGGTTGGATATACCTGGTTTTAGAGTTCGATGGCTAAATCCGGACTTGTGAGATAGTTGGATGATCAAAAATGGACTTTTCCCCTGCTTTCAAATAGCATACCTTGTTCAACCATCTTCCCATGTTGTAGGACAGATATCACATCAGCATTCTTCACTGTGCTTAGGCGATGAGCAACGATAATTGTAGTCCTTTCTAACATTACCCTATTCAAAGCTTCTTGGACTGCCCTCTCAGATTCCATATCCAATGCACTGGTTGCTTCGTCAAGGAGTAAGATCCTAGGGTTCTTTACAATCGCCCTAGCAATTGCTATTCTTTGTTTCTGCCCTCCTGATAGTTGGGTTCCGCGTTCCCCAACCATTGTATCAAGACCCTGTAATGTTTCACAAAATATACTGATTAACAATGAGTGGCAGGAAGTTAGGAACTAAACAAGCAAGCGAGTGTTTTGTTTATGTGTACATTTGGTAACTTATCAATGAACTTAGAAGCATTTGCAAGCTCAATTGCTCTCTTGACCTCTTCTAGTGTTAGATTTTCCATCCCATAGGCGATGTTATCCCTGATTGTAGTTGAGAACAACATTGGTTCTTGGCTGACGAGGCCAATTTTTCCTCTTATCCATCCAAGGTTCATTTTTCTAATGTCAACTCCATCAATCAAAATTGCTCCAGCTTGCGGATCATAGAACCTCTCCACCAAACTGATCACGGTCGACTTCCCACTGCCACTTTCCCCAACTAGGGCCATAGTTGTGCCATTTGGTACTCGCAATGAGAATCCATCAAATACCATATGTTCAGACCTGGTAGGATAGCTGAAGTACACATCCTTTAGTTCAACATCACCCTTGATGTCCTCCATGATAATACCTGTGATATCATATATATCAATATCTGGTTTTCGTTCAATTGTCATGAACATTCTATATGCTGCTCCTTGACCTTCAGCAAAAGCGGTAACTGATGGTGTTGCTTGTCCTAAGGACCTGCAGAACAAGCACATATAACTGAAATTAGCACGCAAGCCAATGGTTTTGATAAACGAGAGACCCTATTTGGAACATATGTGGTTTTAAATCTGTTTGGGAACTTCCAATATTCACTGCAAATGCGGATAGCTCATTTTGTGTATCATAACAATTTTATCTCCTTAATGAAAAATATACACATCTCTCTAGTGTGTTCTTGAAAAAATATTGTTGATATGAAAGTTATAGAAGAATGTTGTCATGAGAAGTGCAAACACTATGCTTTGCAGTTTAACAGACAAGTAGATACAACGACATTGAGGGCATGAGGCCCACCCACATAGAAGCAAGGCTCATTTATCATGAATATTATTGCTCATTTAAGAATATTTTAATGATCAGTATTAGGTTATAGAACTTACATTGCACCAATCATGACAGCCATTATGACGGAAATAATCATGCCACCATTGTATCCTCGCTCAATTATCAGTCTAGATCCATACCAAACTGCCAAGCCATAACTGCAAAATAAGACTGCCATTACAGAACCCAATCCAAGTCCATTTAGAGCACCTTCTTGTAGAGCAGATTCATATGCTTTCCTTATGAAATTGTTATAGGTTTTTATAGCCTGATTCTCACCATTGAATGATACAACCTATAAAGCATAAGTAGATCAACCAGGTTACCAGCATGATATTACTAGTGAAGGAGAAAAAGATGAATAACAATAAAACAGTTCCTAGTAGAACTAACCGTTCTAATGGCTCCAAGTGTTTGTTCAACAACATTTCCAGCATCACCATATTTTGCTTGCGTGCGGGTTGAGAGTCTTGTCATCATTTTTGATATGATTGCACCGGCAATGGCGATTGGAGGAATGCTTGAGAGCATAACAAGGGCCAAGAGCCATCCTCTTACAAATGCAATAACGAAGCCACCAATAAAAGTAGAGAGGAGTTGTATGGACTTCCCAACCTAAAGAGAATATGTGCAGAAACAAGCAAAGACTTAACAAGGAAGCATTGCTTATAGTTTACTAGATGCTATCTTTCTTTTCTAAGAACATTAAGTGAGCCTATGAAATATTTGATATCAATTTTATGCTATTTACATTGTTTGACACTATGGCTTCTCTATTTTTTTTCTTGAACATGCAAGAAAGAAGGGCATATAGTGGGGGCTTCGAAACCCCAACAAAGACATCACTAGATCCTCCACACTAGTAACACACTGGCATCATCAAGGATCAATGCCAATATATCACAATATCTATTTTGACCAAAGACATTAGTTTACTAGTCAGCCAATTAATAAGTAACTAGAGGGGAAGCCCTTTCTAGTTACCTGCCATGTTGCGACGCATCGGCCTCCTTGGCCACATGACTGCAATCCCCCTCTCAACTCTCCCAAATTTCCCTCTTATTTATCTTATTAAAAAATACAGACTCATAATAGGTATAGTGTGAAATAAATCCATATTCTTAAATTGATAAATTAGCCCAAAGAATACATGCCATGAAGGCATGGATAACATGAAATTAACTCTCTGAGACTTTTTTTCTAATAACAAAATAAGAACCATATATTTATTTTCACTTAGCAACAATTTCAAGGGAGAAAACTTTTGGTTTCAGTTTAGATGTAGGATAGGTGCACAAGTATATGTAGAATCACATGTCATGAAATACAAAAAAAATTTGCTACATTGGCCATAGAAATCAATAGAATCAAACAATGAACTTAAAGATATACCCTTTTTTACACAAGCTTCACCATATTGGCCATGGATAGCCACATCATCGAGCACCATGGGACTGTAGTTTAAATGTTAACCTTTCACTTCCTAATCTCAAAGCTACGTACCTTTTCTCCAATGGCATCTTGAATGAGGAAAGTATCTCCTGCCATCCTCTCAACAACTTGACCAGTGCTCATTTCCATATCAAAAAAGGCAATATCCTGTCTCAGAATTGCCTTGAGATACAAGGCTCTGATTCGTGCTGCTTGTCTTTCTCCAGAAATTGTCCAACATGATACCTCTAGCAAAATCAAATTACTAAATTGATGGATGTTTGTTTCTATTCAAATAATATCTATTACTGAAAAGAAACTCAGAAAGCAACACTTCAGTACAAGTATTTTTTTTTTTATAACAGTTGGCAAATTCTGATGTCAAAAGAGAATTCAAGCCCACCAATGGATACGATATCTCAAACTGTTACAGGAAATCCACTTACGAAGTGTTGAAGCAAGCCCTGCTCCAACGGCAAGATAAACAAAGTTCATTATCACCTGGAAATATGAAATGGAGCATTGGTCAAACAAAGCAAAAAATCAAACGAAGCCAATTACCCCGCGAAAACAAGAATTAATCTACATATGTATTCTTGTCAAATGAATCGTAAAGTTTTGTTTCACATATACTTACATATCTGAGTGTGCATCTGCTGCATCATTTACAAGCATGTTTAAAGATAATTCTAGGAAAAAGTCTATATAACCCCCTGAAGTATGGATGGTCGGACATTTAACACCCTGAACTATAAAACCAGATAGTATACACATGAAACTTTTGTAAACCGGACAAAACACCCCCTATGGTGGCATTGGATGGTGGTTTTGCCTACGTGGCAGGCCACGTTGGCTTTGGCT
The DNA here is from genome assembly GCA_022530915.1 of Paspalum notatum. Classification (NCBI taxonomy): domain Eukaryota; kingdom Viridiplantae; phylum Streptophyta; class Magnoliopsida; order Poales; family Poaceae; genus Paspalum; species Paspalum notatum. Next base: position 21,850,712 of record CM039686.1, read on the forward strand.
GCCACGGTGGTGATTGGGCCCACCTGCCAGCCTCATGTTCAACAATTTTAACTCATGTCTTTCTCATCTCTTCCGCTGCACGCCGTTCTCCTCTGCTACTTCACCATTCCCCTTCACCTCCACCGGAGCAGCAGTCAGTCAGCCACTACTCCCTGCCGCGCCGCAATCCCCGCCCAGCCGCCCATCGCCTCTCGCAGCTGCTCGTCGCTCGGCCGCCTGTCGCCCCTCGGTCCATGCCCCCGGCGGCCCTGGCCACCAGCGGGCCCGCACCGGCGCGCCCTGCACTCTGCGCCTACGACCGGCATCCCCGCGCCCCGGCGGCTCCAGCCCCCGACGCCCGTTGCCCCGCTCCAGGTACCCTCGCGCGGGCGTCCCCTGCGCTTCGCGCTTCGCGCCCGCGGCCAGTGTCCCCACTTCCCGGCTGCCCTGGCCCCTGACGCCCGCTGCGCCGTTCCCCAGCGTCCCCGCGCCCCCTCGCCAGTTGCCCGTCAACCCGGCGGCCTCAGCACCCGCTCCCCGCTGCCGAGTATGAGCGATGCACACAAGAAGGATGGACCTTCACGCACACTATGGTGGGGAGCGGCCAGGAAGATCTAGATGGGAGATAATGATTGAAGGTAGTAGAGAGAGCAAAGAGAGAGAAGCCATGGAGTAGCAGTTCGAAAGGGAGGGCGGCGGCTGTGTTCCAGATTGGAGACGAGAAAGGAAGATGCAGGCGGTAGAAGACGACCAGTTGGGACATGCAGACCCAAGCAGCCAGCGTGACGACCGGTGCCTGCGACTGAAACCACTCTCCAATACCGCTCCAAGGGGTAATTTCACTGGTTTTAGGTACTTTAGGGTGTGCAATATCTGATTTTATAGGTTAAGGGGTAATGTATCCCACCTTGTATACTACAGGGGTTTATATAGATTTTTTCCATTCTACATGAAAGTTATTTAGGGGACCAATATACAACTCTCCATATGGAACACTATCATAAGTTTTTTATCGTGGAGTGAATAATATTAGCGTTGAAGCCGGGCTGTCAAGGGAACACTAAAGGCGCAACCTGTCTCCGCCGCCCACCCTCGCCGGCAATAGACCGGCCGCCGCCGCCGGCTCCGGTCATTGGCGGCGGCCAGCGGCAGCGCCCCCAACAAAGGGTGGCCACCGCACCTCATATCCCCTCCCTCCTGTCCGCTCCCCTCCCCTCCCCTCCCATGCCTCCACGACGGTCGCCGGTCCTGTCGCCGGCGGATGGGCTTCTGGCCACCGCTGCCGCCGAATCCGGTGACCCTTTGCGTGGATCTGGCACGGGTGAAGTGCTGCGGCCGGCCTGCTGCTGCGTGCGTCTGGTTGCCGGCGGGCCGCCGGTCTAACCTCGTCACTGCCGGCCGGATCCACCATCGGGTGGCCGTGATCTGGGCCTCTAGGTCCCTCGCGTTGACGTGGTTTTGGGGGGCCCTCTCCATCTGTTACGCGCTCGGGTTGCTTCCCCCGGCCAGCATGGCTGCCGGTGGCGTGTCCTTGGGCACCTCATCCACACCGTGGAAAGAATCCCCGCGTCTGCGTCCGCGGTGGCCGCACCCTCCTTTCCGTCTGGTCGCTTTTGACACTGGAGGTGACCTTTCCTAGCAACGATCGGAACTCATGGATAGTTTTGCAGGACTGGAACAAACGGTGAAAACCATGTCGGATCGTGTTTGGCACGACGACGGCATCACCCTCGGGTGTCGTTCCCTCTATGGAGTAGTCATCACGTTCATAATAGCTTCTTTTTTGTTTTTACAAGGTGAAAATCTCGTTTTTTTGGACAATCTTTCATGAAGGTGCCGTTGTGGAAGACTTTTATGTTTCAAGATCTTTGTTGCTGAGATATCGTTCGGTACTTGATACATCACCAGTGCTTTACGCTTAACAAATCAGCAATCTTCGGTGTCGTCGGATCCATATATGCTTTGCTGGCCATGGAAGGTCTAGTATTGCGGTTTGATTTTGGTTGTCGGAGTTAATTTGACCCAAGCTGTGAAAGACAGACGTTTTTCAGCAATGGTAGAATCGATTCAGCTCTATTTCTTTCTGATGCAATTTAAAGACTACTGGAAGATGTTGTTTGCTAGAGAGATTTATCAAAATAAGCCATTACTGACGTATACTGAATTGTTAGTTTTTATTCCGACACGTCAGTAAGGTTTTGCATTTGCGGGAGTAGGTGTTTTCCCTCTCCCTTTGTATCACTTTCTTTCTTAATGAAATGATACGCAACTCTCATACGTAGTTCGAGAAAAATAATATTAGTGTTTGGAAAGCATAGAACACTAATCCATAAACAATATCTCCAAAAGGTTAGACAAAGGAAGTCTCTCCTGCACTGTGATTTCAAAATCAATAGATATATAGGTTTGATCCTGAAATACCGTGTGACTGGCTTTGTACCCTATATATAGTGTTGAAATGCCTAAAGGATATATCAGTTGGAGCTTAAATCCTTTTAATTGCTCAGTATTCGCACACCAACAATATTCAGTTCACCCGTTACACCAAGTACCAGTGCGGCAAGGCACAAAAGCATTGCGAAATTATATCCCAGTGAAGTGCTCTAAGAATTCCTACTTACTGTACATTTGAATAATGACACACTTTGCTTTGAAGAAATCATAATCGCAAGATCACAAATTGGACAAGAAAAAGAGGAACAGACTGTTCCTAGGAGTATATCTGACTGGGTACTATATTGTATAAGACCGAGTCCAGCAGTCCGAGTAAATGGTCGGTATAGTACAAAACAACACTGTAGCGACACTGTTCACAGAGGAAGAAATAGTTAAAATAGTATAGGGATGGATGGATACCCTGGCTGCTGGACTCAACCTAAAAAGAGAGATCAAATCATCCTGCCCTGAAGGGGGCCGCCGCATATTTGCAGACTCGTCGCCTTTGCAGCTGCGACGAGCCGCTGGAAACGGCAAGCCATCCACGAACAGGCAGAGAAGCAGAGCAAACGTGCAGAGACTGTAGAAGCAGTCTAAAATAATGTCCTGATTATTACTGATACTTCATGTGACACAATATAATTCCAGTTGGGACTTGGGAGTACAGGATTCTCCGGCCTGTACTAATAGTGCCCATCACACGATAGTACCGGTTTCTGCAACTGAACATTAGTACCGGTTTAACCAGTACCCAAGGCTTGCAAAATGGTGAAAAAGAAAACTTGTAGGCTCACATGCAACTTCTCCTTACCGCTGCACCGCACAGTCAGAGTCACATAAGAGTATATGACTACATTGGTGACGCCATTCTTTTAATTTAAGTGCTCAGAATGTATTAGTACCGGTTGGTGGGCTTTTAGTACCGATTAGTTTTATGAACACATGCTAAAGGTTATTTCTAAAAAAAAACGGATACTAAATGGTACCCTCCAACCTGTACTAAAACCTCTTTGGGAGTAATAATCTTTTCAATCAGTACTAAATTCTTCATCTATATACTGGTTGCAACTTGCATCGTTACTAATTGTTGGGACCGAATGTAATACCCCGGCCCATTAGTGTTCTGGTTTCAGCCCGTTGTGACCCGTGTGTTCTTCTAGTAGAACTAATCCCACTTTGGTTGTCTTTCTAGATTTAGGCCAGCTTATGAGCCTTCGTGTTCCAAATGTATCACTTATGGATTAACCCTTTTACACGAAGCGAGAACGAAAGTATAACAGAGGTGATACGAGTACGTGGGTCCGCCCCTCGGAAGGACCGGGTCATAAGCAGATTTTGGAGCGGTGTGTTGCAGATGGTAGGGTTTTGGAGCGGGGTGTTGCAAATGGTATCCAGAGCCAGTACCCTCGCTGCACATGTGCATATGCGTCACCCGTGGAGGAGACATGATATGGTCGTAAGTGAAGCGGGGTGTTACCCTGAAGGCCATTTCTTCAGGAATGACAATAACACATATATCCCTACTCATTATCTTTGTGCCAACTAACAAAGTTTTTAGATACTATGGTTTAGAAACGCCATGGTCTACACTCTTACATGTTACACAATACTATAATTTAGAAAAGTTTGGTCTGGGCTATAGTATTGTATACTGTGAAAACAGCAACGGTCTATTGGAAGCGCAGTATATTCGTAGTTTCTAAGTAATACCATTGTATTTAAAAATATTGTTGCATTTAAGGAAAAAGTATTTGGTAATTTTTTTGAAAAAACTCTATTTTGAAAACAATGGTTTTAGCAATACTACAATATTTTTTGGAGTTTCGGAAACTTCGGTTACTTTTAGTTTGACACACAAGTATAGTGAAAACAAAAGGACGTTGATATACATTGGTTGTACTAAAACTTTGATATGGCAATTATATACCACAATATTTGTAAATTATGATTTTAAAATACAATGCCTTGAAACATAACCTATTTTGCCTATTTGAGAGTAAAGTTTTCCAATATCGTGGTTTTAGAATTCCATGGTCTATATTGGTCATAACACATAACCATGGTATTTCTCTTCCTCACTAAATCTAAGTATTCAGTTTGGTTTCATAGCTATACTATGGTTTTACTACTCTTTCTCATTTGGATGAGAAAATTTTGGTGCGAAGTAGAGTTGACTACACTTCAAAAATACCGTGGCATTGAAAATAAAATTATCTAAAGATCAACCGAATACCTTTTCACCTAGAATATCATAATATTCCCAAATACCATGATATTGCATTGATATCCTTGCAACACATTGCTTCCAAACGGACTAAAGTTTTGGCAATATTATGGTATCTAAAACTTATTTTGCAAAGACCAACAAAACACCTATATGGTAGGAATACTATAATATTCTCAAATACCATGATGTTTGCATTGGACTGTAAAAAGATTTTGCTACCAAACAAGGTCCTAATGTCATATTTAGTCATAAAAAATGCACCTGATCAAGGGCACTTTTAACCCACATACGTACAACAGTATTTGGTCCCTTTTTGGTCGATTGATTTTTTTTCTAAAACGAACCGGCAGAAAAGCTGCCCGATATATTAAAAAGAGGGAAGTGCAAAGCACAGTACAACGCTGAAAGGACAAGGACAGCGAATAGGAAAAATGAAACAAGATGCGAAGGGAGAAAAAAAAGGGCGCCAAAGGACTACTTGCAACAGATGAGGCCTGCAAAGTGTTTGGCCCCGCCTGCTGACCAGAGTGCTGCCACTCCTTTGATCACATCAAGAACTTGCTGGACAGAGGCCTCTCTGTGGAGACAAATCCTTGCATTCCTCTCTCACCAAATCTCCCAAACAACTAAAATGATTAGGCTCCTCACACCCTTTTTGCTCCTAGACGTCGCATCCGCTAGGTCAGTCCACCAAAAAAGAACGGAGTCATGTTGCCCCCCAAGAGCTTGGGAAGAGATTCTCTGAAGCTATCCAAAGAAGGACCTTCCTCGAAATTCGCTTGACAAAGCGATAATTAGCAAAGAGATGTATCCCTGACTACTGGCTCGAGCAGCACAAGGTGCACATGGGGCTATGGAGCCACCCTCTCCCAGCCAGACGGTCTGCCGTCCAAATCCTATCTTGGATCACTAGCCGACTGAAGAATTTGCATTTCAGTGGTGCCAAGACCTCCAGGAAAGTCGCTCAAAGTCGATGGATATGGACCCAATGAATTGCATTTCATAGGCTGATCTACCAGAGTATTGACTGTCCTATGAGAATTTCGATGATATATTGCCACACACATTCATCCGCATTGTTGTCGGTTAACTTCTCTCTAAAGGTGGCAAAACTCTCTGCGATGTAGGTTCATATCACGGATCCAGAGAGCATCACACAAGGCTTCCTTCAATGTCCTATTCTTCTTCTTAGATATGTGAAGCACGTGTGGGGCAAGGTCCAAACTTATCCCTTGCAACCATGTGTGATGTGCACGCACCATCACCCACCATTAGCATTGTCGCTGCCTATTGATGCCGGATTTTATCCAAGACTAATTGGGCCAAAATGCCAAAAGAAGCCCACAATGAGTGAACCAATTTGACGAGGCTTATATCATAAGTTTGGCCAAATATGGTGATAAGCTTATGCCCAAGCCCAAGCCAAGACGAAGCCACAAGCCTAATCCATGTTGAAGCCTAGTTTATTTGCGAGACTAGTTCAGACTGTAGGAGTAGGTCGCACGAGAACAGGTGTCCATGCCACATACAACTCCGATTGGGCGTTCTACATATGGATGGAAAGCTAAGGATATAATCTTTCCAACCCAAACAAAATCAAGTCCAAATGTGCTCGGAGTCGATGGGAACTGCCCGAAGCAATGAAATGACCAAAATCTACCACGATTGTGCAGCAAATTTCAATTGATATTTAGAAGCTTCGTGAGGATCTAGACTGAGGAAGGAAGAGTCCAGATCACGTTATCTAGTCACAGAGTCCTCGATTTATTATGGAGTTGTAATCTATTAGTTGAGTTGAGGAAAGAGTTTAGTCTATCTCTAGTTTTCCATTAGAAAATGTTTTGCGTTGAGGGTCAAGTCATCTAGGATATAATATGTAACTGGGTGCATCTTGTAAAAGGGTCCATGACCAATACAATTTTCAGCGCATCGCTACCCCTATTCTAGTGTTTACAACTCTCGGTAATCATCGTGCTGCCCTAATGGTGTTTCTCTCATTAGATCTACTAGGGCTTTATGATGTTTACCATGCCGTGTCTTATATTGAAGCGTTTTTATGGAAAGACCCGGTGGTTATTCACATGCTTCGTTTACGTGCAAAGTTATATCTACGATTTGTGAGGTCTACCATGATTTTTGCTTGTTTGTGCCGCATGAGTGTGGGTTTAGAAACTAATCTTAGTTGCGCTCGATGTTTAAACCATGCATGACGCAGACGTGTGTTTAGCTTCTAGTTGTATGGAGGCTGGTCCTTGGATCGACTCGATTCATATTGGGTCGATGCGGCAAGAAGTGAAGTCCATATGCTTGCCTTTGTCGATTTGACTGAGCATCCCTAAGAATTGTTTCTCCGCATGCCTCGCTTTGTTTGCAGTTAGCCATGTTATCTAGTGTAATCTAGATTGGTTCCCTGGCATGCCATGGATAATGATCTAGATGTCCTCGTGCGCATCGACTAGGCATGGCTCTTAGCTTCTGCTATGGAACGTTACTGTTTGGTTGGCGTGCGAAGGCTCATTGCGTGTTTTGATTGGGCATGACTCTTAGTTTCGGCTATCGAATGTTCTTCTTTGGTTATTCCACGTATTCTTATCTACACTATAAAAGAGTGAGTTATGAGTGAATCTTTTTTACCTGCGAAAACAAACATATACCCCTCACACATGTCCCATTGCGCAGATTTGAGAAAGTTGGAAGGGGATGGAAAGGCCCAAAACATTGTTTTTACCCTTTTCATTGGTTTTTTCTTACTTAATTCCTACCCCATACCACCTTGAGTAATCGGAGGAAATCGGGATCGAAAGAAAACTACCAAACCTAGTGTACGCAAGCCAATCGCCAAATGACCGGCCGCCGAACGCTGCGGCCTCCTGCGCCCAGCACTCCATGCGCCCCGTCCTTCGTACAGCCGCCGGCAGCCCGGCGTCACACGTCACCCAGCACAATCCGGCCGCCCTGCTACCACGGCCGACCCCCCGCCAGCGCCCCGGCTGCCACGGCCGACCACCCGCCGGCTGCCCGGCGTCACCCGTCGCCCAGCGCCATCCGGACGCTGCCCGTGAAGCCCGGAAGGCGTGACCCCCAACACGCCGGGGCCCAGCAGCGAACGCCCGGCTGCCCATTGCGACGTCCTTCCTGGCGACCCCCAACACGCCGGCGACCAGCGCACGCCAAAAGCCTTCACCCAGCGCTATACGCCTGCCCGCCGAGCGCCCCGGCCTCCTGCGCCCAACGCATCCTTGCGCCCGTCCTTTGTCCAATTGTCCGGTCGCCCAGCGCACCCCGGCTGCACGCCGGCGACGCAAGCCGCGGTCGCTGACGCCGCACCGTACCCGCGGCCGCGGCAGCTGTGCCGTGCCATGCGGACCTCCGCCGCGCCACGCATGCTGCCGATGCCTGGAACGCACGAGCAGTGCCGCAATCCGCTTGCGACGAACGCACCCGACGCCTGACGATCGGGAAGCAACCTCTTGTGCGGTCTGGAAGCAACACTTGCCATCTCCAAGCCACATAGTGCTAAAGGATCAAATCTTAGGGCTTTACACATGCAATTGGAAGATAGAGCTCGGTGCATATTTAGCTTAGCTTTTGTGAGAGTTGAGTGATCAAGAGAAGACGACAATCACTTGTATTCATCAACAATTATCTGATTTAGTGCCGAGAGGCGGCGGCACTAAGCACTTAGTAATAAAGCTTGATAGTGCCGTGGTGACCAGGAGACGGTGGCGACGATGGCCTTACCCTAATGGCTTAGTGGCACTTAGTATTTGCTTGTTGGAGTCTTTTGGTGATTATATTAGAGCAAGATGATGATAGCAAGAGACTCGATGCTTGGTTTACTATGTCTGGCAGTGGGCCAACATGATGGACTAGGTGCGCCCCCGGTTGATCTATTGATATTAGAATATCCTTATATCTTTTTGGAAGTTTATATCGTGTTACCAGACTCTTTTATTTATCAAATCACATTTCCGCACTTATATCTTTTGTGTTTCTATCTTTTTTCAAATACTACACTAGCCGTGTCGAAAAACGACATCCATTTCCGAATGAAGGTATTATAAGGTTTAGCTATATGTTATAAATCTTTTAATTAGTAGATGACCGCATTAGATAAATGCTAATTAACTAGAATGTGTATATAACAAGACCTATCTATCTTATGCATTAGTCGGTTATTCAATCATTCTCTTTCTTGGGTCAGATTCGCTACAAACGGGTGGCCCAAGGAGCATCTAGGCGGCAGGGAGAAAATAGGCTGAGATAATTCGAAAACGGGTTTATTAATTGACAGCAATTCGTTGAAAGGTGTGCTGTCATTTTCATTTTTACGTAGAAAGAATAATATAGTACGTGTGCATCAACACACTACGATTATTCAACTACCTAGTTGAAATAGTTAAAGGTAGCTCTTCAATTAAAAGTATAGTAAACGTACACTATGAAAAATTGAGCAAAAGTGAAACGAAAGACGTGCATGCAGGAAAGAAGAGAGGTTACCTTGACGACCCTGTGGAGCACACTGGAGGACGACGCTGCGGAGCCGAAGGCGTCGATGACGTCGCCGAAGATGAAGGTCATGAGCGGCTGCGCCATCCCGTTGGCTACCGCCGCGAGGGCACCGACGGCCATCAGCAGGGCATCCGTCCTGTCCGCGAACGAGAAGAGGCGGTGCAGCGGCACGCGCCCCACGGCGACCGGCGGCACCGGCGGCCTGCTGGAACTATTGTCGCTTCCAGCGCCCTGCCCTCCTCCTCCATCGCCGCCGGCGTTCCTCTCCCCACCGCTAGCTTCGGTGGTCCTCTCCCTCCTCCCTCCGCCCATAATTGCCCAAACACACACAGGTAACAAACAGTCTTGGTTTGTTAATTTGTGTAGTTTGCGCCCGGGTTAGTTGCTTGGTGAGGGTGCCTTCTTCATTTCTTGGGCGCGCGGCGCTGCCTTTGACGCCAGCTGCGGCGCATGAGTCATGACATATACGTATATATGGAAAAAAAATAGCGACTTGAGCCCGCAGTGCTTGGTCTGCACGGCAAGGCATGCATGACGACAGAGGAGATACTACAGAAATCCCAATGATTTTCGTGGGCCAAAAACAAACGAAAACTAACATAAAACCGGCGGAAATTAGCTGATGAAAGTAACTATAATTTTTGGTTTCCCGTAGAGGAGACACTACAGGAATTCCAATCATTTTTTGTTGTTTTTCGGCCGACGAAAATTGGAAGTAACGATAATTTTCGTCGGGGAAATAAAAATTGTTGAGCTGAGATAAAAACTTTTGTCGGCTTTGGTGGCTCTTCGTCGGCCTTTAAATAGCTGACGAAAATTATGGTTTTTTGTTAAAAAATAATATAAGCATAGATCATTTTAAGATTGCATAGCAGTAATGGACCACTTGGAACAAGTTTTATTGGCCACCAACAGATTGTGCAATAATTGCTACTGTACAATTTGGATTGAACTACAAAGCACATATTGTTAAACTAGATACAGAGCATTGTTAACTAATAGAAACGACAACCTTTTCTTCATTTCTTGTACAAAGCTCAAATTGATAAATCATCCAGCGTCGGTTTATTATTAGCCCGCCAGTGGCCAATCGTCCGGCCAGTATCACACAACACATGCATACCACAACACACCTGAGCTCCAAGTCCAAACTGACGCTTTTCGTTTCTTCTAACCGCAAGCCGTGTCGTCCGGATCGGCGTGCCGAATTGAACATTGACCTTCTAGAGGCTTGTTAGCGGAGGTAGTTAGCTGAGTGCAACCTTTGAGAGGCTCTTCGCTTGTAACAGCCGGTTATTTTAATGCTATTAATATATATAAGACGACGCTGGTTATTACTCAAAGGTGGTGCGTTGACATTTGGATGTGCCAAATGTAAGTCATTTAGCTTTGTATAAGAGATCAACCTTTTCTAACTATGATTAAAATTATTTTGGTGAATTTTTTATATAATTATTTTTTCTACTAATATATAAGATGATGCTGGTTATTACTCAAAGTTTGAGAAATTTAATTTAGAACAAAGTTAAGCGGCCTATAACTCGAAAGGAAAAGATCTCTACAGCATGCCAAAAAAAGGGTTAAAATCCTAATTTATTGTGGAAAAGGTTTTCGAATTTTCATTAAGCTTATACTTCAATATAAGTCACGATTGATTTTTTTTCAAAACGATACGTCTTATTCAAAAATTTTGTGTAAACATAGAAGGAAACAAGTCATACTTAAACTGTATACAATGATAAAATAAATCACAACAATATAAATAATAACTTATAATATCTTTTGAATAAGACGAACGGTTGAAGATTTGGAAGAAAGTGCGACGAAAAAACAAAGAAAACAGCAAGTCCCTATAAGAAATTCAACTGTTGGGTTGGGCTGTCTAGAATTTTGGCCGAGAAACGATGCATAGTAGGATTGTACACATCGGGCGATCTGATATTTATTTTTTACTGACCAAAGAGTTAACATAGTATTGCTTGCAAAGTTCAAAGAAGAATTAATTACTCCAAACAAGATGCAGGGCACCGAAAGATCCAGTGATCAAGGATTTGAAGGAACTAGACAATCATGTGATCAATGCGTCCAAGGGTTTGGTCTTGGAGGCTCAAAATCTGTGTTTTCCTTTGCATGTTAGTTGACCTTTATAAGCAATAGTTCGTTGGTTCTCTAGTCAACAAAATAACATTGGATTATCAGTGTACTTTTACGCATCATTGCTCAGCTAAAACATCGGTGAGTCAGCTCGTTCGGCTACTCACTGCAGGAAAACCTACCTTGTAGGTATGTTTTATTATATAATAGACACGTTTTATTTCGTATCTACATCAATGTTGACACGTTTCTTAAAACGTGCTAGGAGCGTCTTCGCAAGCACTGTAACAAAGATTGTAAGCGTATCTATAATTGAGACGTTTCATATAGAAACGCTAAATGCATGTCTATGCATTTTGATACACTTTTATAAATACATTTATACAACGTGTCTATTGACGTTGTTATATTTTGTAAAAACTTTAAAAATAGTAAAAAATATATACTACATGATATGATTTTCGTGCAATGCAATCACTAAGAATTGAACTCGTGACCTCATACCTCACATAATGCCTCTCCACCACTAGACCACTGTATCACATGTGAATAGTTAAGTAATGCACTGTTCTTATATTTACCATTAACGAATTTCAACTTCTCAATACCGTGTCAAATAACGTCTTTATGTGCCTATAGACACGTTTGTCTGATATGCTTTTTGTGTGTCTCTATGCTATTGACGGTTGAAAATGTGTCTTAATTCGTGTTATTTTAAGATACTTTTAAGTTGTATCAAAAAACATATTTACATGCATATGCACGTTTGTTTGACACGTTTGATGTCGTGTCTAGATGCTACTGATGGTTAATAGCGTAGCTAACTACGTGTCATACTGAGATGATTTAAATAACATGACAACAAGTGTCACTTCATGTCTTTCGACACTCTAATCGACATCGTGTCAATTTGAGACATTCTAGAAAACGTGTCAAAAAACATGTTTACGTCTTTTGTGTAGTGACGTTTTAGCCATCATTGCTATCAAAACGTATCTAGAAAGCTATTTTTCTGCAGTGACTGCATGACTGTCCGGTGATCAGGTCATCAACTCATCATTCAAGAAAGCCATGACAGATAAAAATTGTTAGCATAAGACGACGCATAAAAGATATTCAGCGAACTATCAGCAGATAAATACGCATAGGCTTGGATACAATATGGCTAGCTAGGGAGTTTGTGCTTGCTAGATGATCCCATGAAGCAAAAATGACCCATTGAATCATTGTGTGTTCACTACTTTTTGCGAGGCTGTCTAAAGCTATATTGACGTAGAAGTTACAATTATTATGCTATCTATAGTCACAGATGAGTGGTACTGCCTTATAGATTACAGTTTACGTTACCGTTGTGGCCGCTGTGGGTGCCCTTGGTCTTTTATAGCTAGTTTGGATACTTTATTCAGATTGTAGAGCTAGTTTGGATACTTTATTAAGATTGATATGCGGTTTCACACTTTTGGTTTGGTGGAGCAAAGCGCCATCAGTCTCTGCTAACTTAAAGTTAGTGGGACTCATGCGGCTGACAGATGGGCCCGTGCTCTTTGGACCCACTTGTCAGTAGCACTAGTCCCAAGCGGTGGAGCATGTGGTTTAATTCAATGCAAAGCAAAGAACCTTACCAGGCTTGACATGCTGCGAATCTTCTTGAAAGAGAGGGGTGCCCTCGGGAACGCGGACATAGGTGGTGCATGGCTGTCGTCAGCTCGTGCCACAAGGTGTTGGGTTAAGTCTCGCAACGAACGCAACCCTCGTGTTTAGTTGCCACTATGAGTTTGGAACCCTGAACAGACTGCCGGTCCATCTATGCCGCTGCCTTGTTGTTTTGGGTCACATGAAGTGATAGGCTAGTTTATTTAAAAAAAAAAAAAATCTGAGGAACGGGACCAGGCAAGAGGTGTAGCGGTGGACTTAACAGATATGCAATGATTTTTTTAAAATGGAAACGTTCCGGTCTCTGCAACTACACATAGCTAGTTCTTACAATAAATTTAACTAATCAATTGATCAAAATAGAATAGAGCTTTGACAAAAGCAAATGCAAAAATTCATAAACAAAAGTCTAATATTGCTTATCCATCCGTTCTTCGCAAAAATATATAGAATAATGACCTCCAGTGCCCTATTTGCTGAGCGAATTGTCTCTCTTGTGTCCTCATGTTGTAGCAACGCCTAAAACCGCAACCAATAAGCTCCTGTAAAAATAGCATGCACAAAGAAAGTATATTGTTTTTCTATTAAAAACAATATCAATAACAAAGAAATTGCCTTTATGTTATCGCCAAAATCTAGCCGATTAGTATTTGGGCTAAAATCAACTAAATGGGCTGAATTAGCCGAGCATCAAGAGGATTGATCGGCTGACGGGCTAAGTATGGTCGTCCAAGGAAGATGCGATTTCAAGGGCCAACAGACCATGTATATTTATTTTTGAGTCCATATATCATTTAGTTCGAGTCGGATTAAGAGTTAGCCTATGTAAAGTAGAGTTTTTAGACGCAGAAAGAGTCGGACTTGACGTCTAAGTCTTCAGACTATAAATATGTACCCATGTCCAATGTAAAAAAGAGACGGCATACGTTTCCTAGCAGCGGATTGTCTCCCAACTTCTCTCGGCGCGTCGCCACCCCTAGCAATTAGGGTTTTCAATTGTCATGTTGCTCTAGTGATTCTTAGATTCGTTAGGGCATTACGGCGTGAGCCGTATGGTGAACCGTGTACTGAAGCGTTTATGGCGCGGTTTGCTGGTTATACTGATGAATCTCGTGTTGAGTCTAACTCAGAATGAGATCCATCAGTTATCTCGATAAATCTTGCATCAAGCCTCGCTTGGTGTGAGATCCATCTTTTATCTTGCACGTTTATCGATCTGTTTATGCCTTTATACTTCATGTAGTATATCAGTTCTTGTGTAGCTCGAGTTTATGTTACCTCATCGCTTGTTACAATCCACAATATGCCACTGGAGCGTGTACACGCGACCTGCCGATAGATCTGCGTATCTCGAGCACCATATCTATACATGTCATAATTTGTATGTGCCTAGTTAGATTTGGAGGTCCTAGTTAAAAGTCAATTTGGCTGTGTAGATCTGTTACATCATGCTTTTAGATAGGGCTTTATATGTTTTTTTACTTTGGATACAGTTGTGGCTATGTTTTTCTATATCTATATTCACCTTCACCTTGGACCATCCGATGCCCCTACATCGGCCGACTGGAGTACACGAACCCTCGTGTTTGTCGATCCTTGCGATCCGGCAAGAATTTAACATTAGATCTGTTGTGTATGTTTTTCAAGGAGAACTAGAGCCAATCGCCGCACCCGACACACCTTCCTGGCTGCAAGGTCAAGCCAGGTAGCACGCTCACACCACTACGCACAACCAAGATCGGCCTCCCGCAAAGCCAATCGAAGCAGCACTACAGGGAGACAAGTGCAGCAGCAGCGCAATCCCTGGCTTCTTTGTGTCCCGTGCTCAGACCTCACTATCCGCCGGTATCTGGATGCAACACACTTTTGGCACGGCCGGTGGGACCTCACATTCGTCAACTTCATCATTGACAATGGCCCCGGAGAATTCCAAGAAAGACGCGCTGAAGATTTCAAACAGACATGATCCGAGTACATGGCCAAGCGACAAGGATGCACCACCCAAGCTCGATCAGCTTCCAACCGAGCACAAAGAAGCTTACGACCACATACTTGCTAAACTGGCAAAAGAAGTTCTTGACCACTTCACCTAGACTCGGAACAGACACATCAAATGCACAGGACATCCAAACAAGTTGCTAGATGGCTTGGACATTTCCACACCGTTGGAAGCACACACCAAACCCCTCCGAGAAGTGATAGGCAAAGACATGTTGTGTCAGTCTGAAGTCTTGTTGAATTCCATGGAAAGCATGGTGGCTCGAGTACTCAAGCAGATTCTAGCCGGCGAATATCAAGAAATTGGGCAACATATCGGCACTTCTCTTTGGAGAAACCCAGTTCTACTCTCGGTCGCTATACCTCCTATTAATGCACCAGAAAATACTAAGGCCGAGTTCGTTATGCACGCGCCAAAACTTCTGGGAGATCAACCTATGTGCTATGATGAGCCGCCAGCGTTCATACCAGACGACTTTCTCTGTCAACTCAGGTACAGGCCATTGCGGGAAGAAGAAGAACCTCCTCGTAAATCTTCACCAAGCAAGCAACCTCACCATACAGGCCACCTAGGTAGTGGCAAGGACAAGACCAATGATAACTAAGTTGCTGATTGGCAAGCACAATTCGGATCAAGGCCGGTTTTTAATAACCAGGCCAGTTTTTATACCAACAAATGGATCGTCTGCTCAAGTTGATCTGGATGAATATCTCAGTAACCGATACAACATGACGCCGGTGAGGGGCTCTATTACCTATGCCAAACCATACCATACCCCGAGGTGTATGACCAGTTGCCGCCCCCACCAAAGTTCACGGTACCAGAGTTCTCTAAATTCAATGGTAACAACAGTACCAGCATTGCGGAACACATCAGCTGATATTTAGCACAGCTGGGAATTGCAGCATCGGCCGAACCCATGAAGATTCGGCTCTTCTCTCTGTCTTTGACGGGGCCAGCCTTTGGATGGTATACGTCATTGACACCTGGGTCTATCACAACATGGAAACAGTTGGAGGAGATATTTCATGCACAATTCTTTGCGGGCTTAGAGGAGGCTCCTTCCACAGATTTTAAGGCAATTCATCAACGCCTTGGTGAGTCTGTCCATCGGTATATTCAGCGGTTCAGAGAGGTTAGGAACATGTGCTATTATCTTCATCTATCAGAGAAGAACTTGGCTGAGATGGCGTACAATGGGCTGCACCAGCACATAAGAGCTGCTTACGGGCCGACAGACTTCAATTCCATCATTCATTTATTATCTAAAGTAGATGTCTATGAGTGCACCCATGCAGAGGAGTACCAAGAAAGGCCACAAAGGGCCATCAACTTTCTGCAGGACGAAGAATCGGCCGATGAAGAAGTCGAGGTAGCAGTCGTGTAGTGGACCAAACCAAAGCAGTCGTTGCCTTTTCAATGATTCAAACATCCAGAGGCTCCTGCTGGCTATGACTTCAATGTAGCCAGGACAGAACAGATCTTTGATCTACTACTCAAGGAAAAGTACTTGCAGCTGGTGCTGGGCCACAAGATTATGCCAGTTGAAGAACTAAAGGGATGCAAATACTACAAGTGGCACAACACTCTCGATTCCCACAGTACCAACGATTGCAAGGTGTTGCGTCAGCAAATTCAAGCTACAATTGAACAAGGATGGTTGACATACGGCAGGAGCCCAATGAAAATTGATAACACTCCTTTTCCTAATGTCAACTTGGTCAACATGACGTCTTATACTCAAAGGCAGGATAAGCCGACAGCCAAGGACCGGAGGTAGATCAAGATTGCCACATCGACTGAATCCTCTGAGTTCTTGTGCCGGATGCAAGGTGCCATTGAAAGTGGTAGAGTGATGACCATAGATCATCCAGCCCCTTTCCACTTAACCATCAACATGGTGGATGCTGCATCAAGTTCACGGAACAAGGGTAAGGCTAAAGCTAATCCTGATGATGATCGGTTAGAATTCCAGCCAAAAGAACGTTTGTCTAAGGAGATATAGCCAGGAACCGCTGGTCACGACCTAACTCTGGAGTTTTGATCGGCATCTATGCTCAACATTACGAGCGGCATGAGCAACAACGTAGGCAAGAGCAAGAAGAGGCCTACCTTTGCAAACGACAATACACTGGTGGCAGGAACGTCATAATCAGCCGAGCTATGGTCCGCAATGATACTGTTACAAGCGGGAGAAGCGCCATTGCCTAGAGCGACAGCGACATGAAGAATGCTACTGTCTCAAACACCGTTGTGATGAACAGTCGTAAAGTTCTAGGCACAAGCATAATGAGGGAAGTGACCATCGCAGAGACAGCATTAGAGGGACATTAGGACTGCCCGTTCTTCCAGTATTGTTGGAGTCAGGATATGAAGCAATTGCCAACTATTGAAGATTGCCTTGAGTGCTCAAATGAACACGCATCTGTATTCCAGCAGCTGGGCCATCCACGTTCATCACCATGACGTCGTCTACAGTTATCACCAGACTGACTCATATGTCAAAATGTAGGCAAGCTGGAACAAGGACGGCCGCGACAGCAAGATATATCACATCACTAGTCGGGGGAGTAAAACATGAAGCATGAAGAATGCCATTAACCCAAGTGGTGCCCTAATGGACTTTCTCATTCACAGAAGCATCGAGTGCAACACGTGCATAGTCTTGAAAAGCCGAAGCAAATTATCTTCAGATATTGAAGCAAGTGAATTCGGGACCAGTTGCCATACCATCATACAAGCATAAATCTCCACCAATGCTGCCCTGACGACTAGTGGTCTGGAAAAGAAAATAGCAAGAACCAGAGCAACAGGAAGATCTGATGGAGGATGACCTGCTAGACGAGCAAACAGCCGATGGATTCGCCGATGTCAATATGGTATTCTTCTTACCTAATGAATTTCGTAATCCCTTTGTAGATCAAGAATCAGTGGCTCAACTCAGTTTGGGGCTGGCGGCTGTCATATTTGAGAAGTCAGCCGATAAAAAATATCATCACCTAAGGCCGCTCTACCTAAGGCTATTGAAAGGATCTTGATGTCGCCTAGAGGGAGGGTGCTCACTGCAATGCTCCGAAGAGTGGGGTAATCAACTATAAGAAATGTTCCACTCTCAAGAGAGTGGCCTTCGGGATGCTCTAGCCGTCTAGGAGGAAACCTCCAAGATTAACAAAAGCGTTTGCTGGAATCGCTTGCCAACTGTGCTCAGAAGCTAGGTGCTCACAATGAAGCTCACTCAATCTCAATTAATCTCTCCCAACTCAAGAATCGCACACTTTAGCTCAATCTCACAAAGAGAGTAGTTGGAGAGTGTTTTTCTGGCCTCTGAATGTATATGAACGTTGGAGGGAAGCAGCAACCACAACAAGAGGTGGAGGAGTATAAATACCCTCCTCACCAAAACTAGCCGTTGGCCCCTATCAGGCCTCCACCGAATAGTCCGGTGGCCTCTACCGGATAGTCCGGTAGAGGGCAACTAGCCGTTGCAGTTCAAACCACTCTACCGGATAGTCCGGTAGAGCCCACTGGATAGTCCGGTGGAGGGTCCCCTAGACAGAGAGATTAAGGTACAAAGCCTTGGTCACTAGATAAGAAATGTAGGTGTTTGTCTCCATAAGAGATACACCTAGCTAAGAGTTAAACACAAGAAAAGGATAAGAGAGCTCTCACACTCGGTGCCAAATACATCACTGAAGATGAAGTGGCTCGACACTATCTGAACTAGCTAGAGCACATGTTGACTACTGACATTCCAAGCTTAGCTTCCCTCTTGATAGTACCGCATACCTATACTAAAGATTAAAGAATAAATGTAGTTGAAATCCACTTGATTCTTGACTTGAAGAATAATGCTGTCTTGAATTAATTCCAATAGAGAGAGATAGCCAAGCTGAGCTTCTTTCTTCTGAGAGCAATCCTATTTGAGCTGAATAAGTTGGACATCATTAATGGAAACCTCTTTGTTAGGTAGATGGAGCACATTTGCTCATTAACCATCCAATATGATTGATCTTCACTTTAGTTGGCTTTAATGTGTAGCAGAGATGGTCTGAGATCAGCCACTTGTCATTTTGAGAACTCCGAATCTATGCAGTGACATCCAAATAAGAGATATAGCCCTTGTCACATTTTACACTTAGAATACCAACTAGCTGACGGCCTCAAAGTGCATTTAACATGATAGATACAAGATAACCAGCACTTGGGCAATGTATTCAATTTATGCATATCCATTTTAGATCCATTAAGATGACCACAAGAATAATATACAATTAAACCATTGGTTCTCTCAACTTATGAGAACAATCATGCTTGTAGCAATTGGGTGGGTGTGGCTTATATAGCTCCTAAATGCAAAGTAGCCATTGGGCCAACGGGCTGCTGACGCAGTGTAGACCGTACTATACGGTCCACCCCTTTTTCCATAGTCTAGACCATATGGTTCGTTCACTTTTCCAACGGTCACTGAATCCTTGCGTAATCATAGTTTAGTCTGGAGCTTGGTATGCTTAGTAGAGACCGTACTATACGGTCCATTGTAGCTTGCAAATGCTTCAAAGTCCAGAGCGTCGGGTTTCTTTGGATGGTCCTTGGATGGTCTTTGTTGACGGTCGTAATCTCACGATATCTACCGTCAATTACCAACCTAATGGAGCTATGCAAGTAAATAAATATGGACTAACCCCTCTACTAATGAGTTCCACAAGTTTTGTATGAATATTTGAATGCAGGTACCAAAATGCACATAAAATAGATGAAAACATGTCAAGGATCAAAAGATGGAAACCACTGGTAAAGGTGGCCAGGTCGGCCGACCCACACCCAGGTCGGCCGACCAGGGAACAGCCCTGGCTCAGCCAGGTCGGCCGACCAGGGGGGCTGGCCGCCCGACCCACTGACAGGGTCGGCCGACCCCTAGTCAAGCCGCCCGACCTCCCAAGTCAGCCAATTGCCACATCATTGATCCACATCATGAAGAAAACACAAGTGCACTCAAATCCAACCGCAAGACCAAGCATCCAATGTATCCAAAGGCCGAAAATGCACCAAGTCACGGATCCACAACGTCATCAATCCGAGGGAGAAGCAAAGTGGCCAATGCAGGCCTGACACGTGGTGGCCCGACCTCCTACAAGGTCGGCCGACCTACCCTCGGAGGCATTTTACACATGCAATAACCGTCCTAACCGCCAACCGCCATGGGGAAACAAGATCAAGCCGTTGGAGTGCAAAGGCGGTGGATCGGGTGGTCGCCCGACCTCGGAGTAGGTCGGCCGACCTCCCCCTAGGTCGGCCGACCACCGACTTCGGCCTCCCACCGACCTAAGCATCCTACAAATACCCCCCTCTCATATGAGACTATAAATAGGCCTATAGAGCTCATTTGTAAAGGTGTGGAGAAGTTGAGAGCCATATCCTACCTTAGAGAGTGTCATTTTCCACATCTTAGTAGTTAGGATAGTCCTGGGAGTTAGAGTGAGTCGAGCTTTGCCTCGGAGTTCTCGGAGATTCTTCTGAGTCTGCGGTAACAGCTCTTGTATCTTTAGTACTCAATCTTCAATATAATTCAGTTATATTTTACTTTATTTCTATCTCTTGCAAGTGTGGTGTACCCTTTATTTTGCATACTTGCTAGGCTTAGACTTGTGGTTATCTTAGTTAGTCAAGTCCCGTTATTCTTGCCGGTGCTATAATCCAACCTGTATGCCAGGCTCTGGTTAGGTCCTCTCCTCTGATCAAGGACAATCTATTGTTACTCAAGCTTCGCTTGAGTATGTTTATAGCGTGCCAGCCTATCCATGCAGTTTTGCTTGGTAGCCCCACTCGGTGACAGCGTGTGGTGTGCCTGTGTAGTCCAAGCCCGTTCGTTCGGTAGGCCCATAGGCTTTAGCCGGGTCTCCTTCGGTTGTCTACTATCTACCCCCTGACTCCTCGAGGCGCCGGAATTTCGCTCGACTCAAGACCCTGACTTGCTACTTGAGTTTTTTAGTTAAAAACGATAGAGTCTTTGTAGCCGAATAGAATATAGTTTGGGAACTTTATCTCACTCGTTGTCCTCCTAGACAACTATACCTTTCTACGTGTATCTTAGGTAGTTCAATTTACTTCTTCCCACCATACACCTATCCGTTTACCAGACTTACCCCTGTCTAGTGACTAGCTGGTATATTTATTTAAGTACGGTTCATTCGATTCGAGTTTATTCAACTATACTCTCTCGCCTGCAGCTTCCCTGTGGATAAAAATACGATACTCGGAATACTCTGAGTGAAAAGCTACAGCGGTCTCCGTACGCTTGTGGAGTAAAATCTTATAAGGCTAAGAGACGCCAACAAGCTTTTCTGGCACCGTTGCCGGGGAAGCAATGGACAGAGATATAGTTGATAATCTCTTTTCGAACCCCGTGTCTTTAATAAAAATACCAACTAGTCGTTAGCAGGATCACTTGTCTCTGTTGTTTATGTTGTGGTTGCAACAGAGAGGTGTATGACCGGTTTCGACCTGCTGGAAAATTTCCACAATAACCCAGAGGTTCTGCTTAGGAGGGTCCGTTCCTAGACCATTCACGGGCAGATACCTGTTCCAAGGGAATTGAACCTTGAAACGGCCACGTCAAGTAGTTCCTCGAACACAGACTCGTCAAGTAGTTCCTCGAACGCCGACAACATGGTCGTACCTTTCGAGAAAACCATCCGTGAATTCTCCATTCCATCCAATAGCAATGTCCCTACGGGACCGGCCGTCAACGCAGGGGAGAACTTCGAACTCAAGCCGGGAGTCATTCACATGGTTCAAGCCATTCCCTTCTGCAGTTTAGCAACGGAGGATGCCAAAAACCACCTGCAGGAATTCCTAGAAATCTGCAGTACATTTACCATGAAAGATGCGTCCGCCGATGCTGTCAACGCCTCTTCCCATTTTCACTCGTCGGAAAGGCGAAGCAATGGTTCTACCTCAACCGCGCAACACTAACAACGTGGGATGCATGCTCAAACGCATTCCTCGCTAAGTACTTCCCTCTGGAAAAGACCAACGTGTTGAGAAACAAGATCTCGAGCTTTCAACAGCTCGCGGATGAAACGGTGGCGGAGGCATGGGAAAGATTACAGGAATACATAGCAGCCTGCCCCCACCATGGCATGGAAGAATGGCTGATCATTCAGAGTTTCTTTCACGGGTTAAACCGTACTGCTCAAGAGCAATGCCGCCGCTAGAGGATCTTTCCTATCTCAAAATGTGAGAGCGGCCAAAAATCTGATTGAGAAGATCGCCACTAATCAGGGATGGAAGGAAGATAGGTCACACTCACGATCCCGTGGAGTCCATCACATCGACAGCACGGACATGCTGGCTGATATGCCCACGCCGACCACACCATCAAGTATACCGACTACATCAAGCAAGATGGAACAATCATCAAGTCAAGCTGCACCAGCTCA
The DNA here is from genome assembly GCA_022530915.1 of Paspalum notatum. Taxonomy (NCBI): domain Eukaryota; kingdom Viridiplantae; phylum Streptophyta; class Magnoliopsida; order Poales; family Poaceae; genus Paspalum; species Paspalum notatum. The sequence continues at coordinate 21,873,051 of CM039686.1, forward strand.
TGTCTTCGATGGACCAATTACTCGTAGCCAAGCTAAACAGCTACAACAAGAGGTGCACGCGCTACTTTGTGAAATTCCATTTATTAATGAGAATTATATACTTCCTAAATCGTGCATGTTGCTATTACTCAGGTTCACCAAGGAGGATGACAAGGACATGCCGAGACTGAACCAGAGAGGAGAACTACGTCGAACCAGTTCGGCCTGGCAGAACTGTCATGAAGAGACAGTCATATCTCTTGATTCATAGAAGCTGTGAAGGTCCATGAGTACTTGTTGGAAAGGTGTTGAAGTCAACTTTCTAATGCCACTAAGTGCCGAGTGCTTTAGAGCTCCCAGCTTGGCAGCCGAGTGCTTTTGGTGCAGACTGTTCAGAAGATCAATAGTCAGCCTGGTATCCAAGTTTCCGTGAGAAACTGTATCACTCTACAATATTTTGTGAAGCATCCTACACATGGTGTGGAAGGTTATCAAATTAGCTTTCCAACGCATCTGGTCCCGCGTCTTTTGGATGTCCCTAGGTGGAGTTATGATTAAAACATTGAAGACCACTCAAAAGGCCAGAAGACATGCGGGAAATTGATGACCACTGCATGAATGATCAAGCCAGTTGGCCTTCCACCTTCCCACGTGGCTCTCTCAGTTCACATCTATTTTTAGACTAGTTGTTGGTATAAATACCCCTCTTTTTGTAAGCCAAGAACAACTTTTTGATGAATTAAGATTATTCCAGTGATATTTGCAGCCGAGCTGCTTGAGTGTCTTACTCAACCCTTGTTCTTCCTTGTTCTTCTTGAACTTGTGGAGAGATCTCTCTGAGATCCACTAATTCGTGCTCTGCGGGTTCCAGTACGGCTGCCCCGTCTTGTGTGGATTAGCTCCGGTTGTGGTTCTGCGGTCGTTCGGAGATCGAGTCGAAGTCTTCGCGGTTTCGGTGTCTCTCTTCCCGTCGCTTGGTCGCATCCAACCTTGGTCAGGTATAAAGCTAGTTATCCGTGCTGTTTCTACAGCAAGTTATCTTGTTCTTGAACCTACTGTCGTGAAGATCGGGCCACCCTTCGCCGAACCAAATTCGGTGCATATCACTGGCCACCAAGATGGACTTGCTTTTAAAGAAGCTAGAAGACAATCCTGAGACCGCACTAGTCCAGGCCCTCGACACTCGCATGACTTGTGAAGTCTGCGGAAACACGGGGCATTCAGGGAGCAGCTGCCCTAAAACGCGACCGGAAGACGCCAACTTCATCGGTCATTCTAGTAACTTCAACAACGGGAATCGCCCCCAACCAGGCTGGAACACGCGCCCATATATATTCATTCTCCGGACAAGCTAACTCCTCTGGTAATTCACAGCAGTTCAATAAGCCTAGTTCTTTTGATCCTAAAGCTGTGTATGATAGCATTAGTAAAAAGTTTCATGCAAATGATAGACTTTTTGAATCTATTTCCTTGCAAATGGAAACTTTTAACAGTGCTATGAAAAATCAACTGAGTTTCAATAAAATGTTAGAAACACAAATAGCTCAGTTGGCTGCCTTTTTGCCTAATGCTAATGCGGGAAAGCTTTCAGGACAACCGGAACCTCCCCCCAAAGAGCATATCAATGCCGTCACCACTAGGGGTGGTAAGTCCACTCATGACCCTCCACATTCTAGTGGTGCGTCACGCACTAACCATATAGGCAAGGAACAGGAGAACACCACCAAAACGGAGGAGAATGATGATCCAGAGACCAGCACTGTGCTGCAAAGGAGAAGGCACCACCGAAAACTCTTCCACACGAGTTTTATGACTCAACAGTGTTGCCATTCCCTCAGCACAACAAGAAGGCTGCCGCCGATGAACAATATAGTAAGTTTGTTGAGGTCATTAAGAAATTATATGTCAATATACCTCTGCTAGATGCAATGCAGGTACCGACATTTGCAAAGTACTTGAAAGATATACTCAACAATAAGAAACCACTGCCATCAGCGGAAATTGTGCATATGACCGAGGAGTGTAGCGCTGCTATACTCAACCAACCTCCACAGAAGAAGAAGGACCCTGGTAGTCCTACCATTCCATGCTCAATTGGGAACCAAGTCTTCAATCAAGCCTTATGTGATCTCGGAGCAAGCGTCAGTGTTATGCCTAAAATTGTCTTCGACAAACTCAATCACGCGGCACTCGTACCCACAAATATGTGCCTGCAACTTGCGGACCAATCTATCCGACACCCCGCGGGAATCGCCGAGGATGTCCCGGTGAAGATCCGGAACTTCCTCATTCCCGTGGATTTTGTGGTATTAGATATGGAGATTGATGCAAAGACACCGCTCATTCTTGGACGGCCATTTCTGAGCACCGCGGAAGCAAGCATAGATGTTGGGGCCGGAGAAGTCCACTTCAACATAAACGGGATGATGGAGACCTTCTCCTTCAGACCAAAAGTGGAGCAGTGTAGCCAAGTGAAGATTTTCAAGTGCCAAAAATATGTGCCGAAGCCGCCAATCTACGATGCTTCCGGGAAAGAGATGGACAGTCTCGTAGCATTTATGAAACGGAAGTTAGACACCGAGGCTGTCATCCGACAACGAGAGAAAGACGAATGGAAGAAGGCGAGAGCCATGAAGGCTAACCGCAAGAACTAGGAAACAGGAGGCAAAGCTCCTGTTAAGATGGCCGGCACCCATGATTTTACAAGACCCATCAACCGAGGGTGCAATAAAAATCAACATTCCCATGGAGGCCCTAGGATAAATACTATGGGGTATGTTGACGACGAGCGCGCCCAGGACCCATCCACGACAAATTCCAAGTGGCTCGCAAAGGTACCGCTTACCTCCCCGTACGTACGCTCACGCGACATCCCGAAGGACGGTAAATGGTTCGCTCCCGCCAAGAGGTAAACCTGGCATTATCTTTCGACGACATATTTATTTCCCCGCTAGTTTAATTTTCCGTTCTCCATTGCATATTTAAATTTAGCAATGCACTTTGTTATCTTCATTTGCATTTAGTTTATAACCCTCATTTTCAAAAAAAAAAAAAATATATAGGGTCGGCCGACCCTACCACAGGGCCGGCCGACCACCACTGCCATAAGGTAAGGCAGGCAGGCACCGGGCAGGGTCGACCGACCACGGTGGTCAGGCCGCCCGACCGAGCGTGCCTCCCCTCTCCCTCTTCTTTCTCTTTTCCTTTCTTCTCATGCTCCTCTCTCTTCTTTCTCTCCACCTCTTTATCCTTATCTTTGATACTTTGCTCCATTCCTAGGCAAGGTAGAAGAGAGAGGCAGGGAGTAGGCCGGCCAACCACGGCCTAGGGCCGGCCGACCCCTACAACGGTCGCCCGACCCCCCGGCCGACCAAGCCTAAAGGGCCTCACTCCCCTCTTTGCTGCACCCTCACGCAAGCTGGTCGCCCGACCACGGGAGAAGGCCGGCCGACCATCCTCTCTTTTCTCTTTCTCCTTTACCCTTTGCTTACTCTCCAAGCTAGAGAGCAGCACCACTCTGGCCGGCCGACTGCACTACCATGTCGCCCGACCACTGTCCATGCAAAGCAAAGAGGATGTACTCGAGTGGTCGCCCGACCACCAGTCGAGGCCGTCCGACCACTCTCTCTCCGCAGCACACTCACGCAAGCCACCAGGAGGTCGCCCGACCAGAGCTCAAGGCCGGCCGACCACGGCATTGGGTCGGCCGACCCAGCTACCTGGCCGCCCGACCTCCCTTCCTGCCCACTTCCTCTATAAATACCACCCTTGAGCCCCTTGCTCAATGCACCACACAAGCTCCCTTCTCTCCCTCTTAAAATCCTGTGTTTAGCGGTTAGTTTAGCTCTTGCTTAGCCAAAATAATACCCGAATAAAAATCTAGTTGAGCAAAAATAATTTGGCTACTAGCACCTCTCTTCACCAAGACCACGGACGAGTTGTGGTGGTATCACGCCCCGCAAGGACGACTAACCGCTAACGCTAATTTTATTTTGTCGTTTCGTAGTTTTTGTGGTCAATTTTTGTGCAGGATGAAGCGCGCATTCAAGAGGGCAAGAAGCGCCATCAGTAAGGCCGGACAGCACATACGGTTCCCGACGTCCTCCAGCTTGCAAAACTCGCAGACGGTGTAAGACAGAGGTTCATCGAGTGCTGGGCCGGGAGGAGAAGAAGCTTCGTCCTCCGTCACTGGGCCCGTATTGCTGCTGGATTCTCATATCCAAACGCGCAATCAAGACGAGGCCGACTCGCTGAGGCGACTCCACACCAAGCCTATCACCCTCACCAAGTGCTTCGATGAAGTCCTCATGACGAGCACAGGTATGGATGACGAATTCGATGAAATTTTCAGTATGGTAGGCTGGGAGAATTTTGCACATGTTAGCGAGGGAGGCATAGTCCTCCTCACAAAGGAGTTTCTTATGACCCTCTGAGTAGTATCACTGGAGTCCGGCACAACGGTTCACTTCAGACTCTTTAACTCAGAGCATAAACTGACACTCCGTCAGTTCAGCAATGCTCTTGAGTTCTCACCCCGCTGCTCTATAGCAGCCGAACCCGTAGGCTTCAATGCAACAGAGTTATGGAAGGAACTAGCCGGGCCGGACCATAAGGGGAAGAAAAGCATCACAAACATTAAGCACCCCACTATGCGGTTCATGGCCCGCTGGATTACCATCGTAGTCCTGCCCCGCGATGACACACGTTGCGTGACCATAGAGGACTTAAAAATCCTCTATGCCATGTGGCGTAAGCAGAAATATGCACCTATCACGGCCATGCTCTACCATTGGATGAAACTAGTTTGGGATGAGATTTCCATTGCAACCACGTCATTCGTGATGAGGATTGCATCCGAATTAGGGGTATTAGCTAATCCCCAGGTGGCATTCTTACCCTCTGACACACCCAACCTAGTCACCGAGAGCCATTTTATCCGGGCACACTTCCTGCGCAAGAACCCCAGCACAGACACGTATGTCATGATCTATAAGGGGTACAACTTTGAAGTGTATCTACCAGTGCCTCAGTTCAAAATCTACCATGTGGACACACTCTCTGTGCCATTAGAGAGCCTCCCAGAGGAAGAGCCTTTAGAGGAGCCCAGGCACAGTGTAGCAGGAGTCATGACCAGGGCACAAAGGAGGGCAGCCCAAGAGCGCTTACAGAAGCAAGCCTAGGATGCGCAGACTGCTGGGACGGGACCTACCTGGTTCCATACCGCGGCTGGCACGTCCTGGCACACCTAGGGACCAGACCCGACGTGGCAGCCCCACGGAGGATCTGGAACACAATGGGGACACGAGCCGAGCGCTGCATTCTCACAGCAGCAAGGAGGAGGAACCTTCTATAGATTTGGGTCAGCACCATACGAGGCAGGACCATCTGCCTCTGCACACTTTGCAGGAGACCCGTTGAGTGCCATCTTTGGGTCCCTGACCATTCAGGACTAGCGCACAGCTGGGATAGCCCAGCAGCTTAACCAAGTAGATGAGCGCACTCAGATCATCCAGCAGACCCAGGACGAACAGTACAACCGCCTCCTCGAAATAGAAGCGACGGCTCAGCGCACCTTTGATGAGTCCCAGCGATTCTTCTAGTGCTTTGGGTACTACCCCGAGTAGCTTCGTTAAAGCTTGGGGGAACCCGAATCGACAGCTGGGTATGTACGACAGTCACTCGATTTCTGCACCACTCATGTATCTTTGCTTTGAGAGTTTATTAGTTTGTTTGCTCAATCTAGTTTGTTTAATTTAGTTTGTTTAATTTAGTTTGTTTATTTCAGTATATATAAAAAAAAGAACTCCCATGCTTTAATGATAAGTTCACATGCTAGTTTCATTTTAAAAATGATGAATAGTCGCTCTATCAAGTGAATGATTTAATTCTTGCCTGTGGCTTTTGCTTAGCTTAGTTTTGAGTTTGTGAATAAAAAAAAAGTAAACCAAGGTTCTATCTCGTAGATGCCATTTGTGATAAGAAGTCTAAGTTGTTATGAGATGAATGATATGACTTGAATATGGGATAATTCTTTCATTCTCTTAGTAAGATGAACATCTCAGATTTTTATTTTGAAAATAAAAAAATATAGCTTCCCTTGGTTAAAAATACCTATCAGAGCAAAAAATGATTCAATTAGTTTGAAACTGCTACAAAGAGCTGCTTAGTGATGTTTTGAGCTTTGTCAAATTTTGAGTCTCTTTGAGTAGAAATATCACCTTCTGTTGATAGCTGGAGTACAAAAACAAAAATGCAAGTGATTTATTTCGGACTTTGCATCCACCAAAATATCTCCAAATACTTCTCATAGTCTCTGGCCTTCAAATTTCAAGGAGTAAGGGTATGGAGCCAAAAAGAAAAATCATGCAAAAGCATGGCAAAAAGAAAAAAAATGCGTGCAAAAGCACGGCAAAATGAAAAGCATGCAAATTCAAGCATGGCAAAAATAAATAAAAGCTCCATATCCACTCCAAGCATACAAAAGGCTACAAGGAATGAATACCAAGAGAATGAGGCATAAAGTACCACCACTCATACTCCAGTGATCAATAGAAGAAGTGATAGAGTACACTCTTTGGTCCAATCTTTGGCTTAGCAAAATAAATATCCTAAGTGTGCCACTTTCTCTCTACCCAAAGCTCCACAAAAGCCTTAGTGTAGGAAAGTGTTGGCCGAATCCTGGCCCTCGGTGAGGATACACATTTGAGCGTCCGATAGCACCTTGGGGAAGCTACTTTTGTTTTGAAAAATTTTGAAAACTCCTGAGAAAAACATACAAAAAGAGCAAGTTAGAAAAACTCCTGTACAATGGTCGTTCCATCTCTCAACCGTCCAAGGCAAGGTAAGCAAACAGATGCACCACAGGTAGTACACAAGGTGAGCTTCAATTATTTCACTTCTCGAAACAAAAGCATGAGTATTGAGTTATGTATAAGAATTTATCATCATCTTCGATATTGCAGCAACTCCTGATCCACTTTCAGTCTTAGCTTTGCTCGAGAACGAGCAATCGAGCAAAAGTTTAAGCTTGGGGGGGTGTTGACGGTCGTAATCTCACGATATCTACCGTCAATTACCAACCAAATGGAGCTATGCAAGTGAATAAATATGGACTAACCCCTCTACTAATGAGTTTCACAAGTTTTGTATGAATATTTGGATGCAGGTACCAAAATGCACATAAAATAGATAAAAACATGTCAAGGATTAAAAGATGGAAACCACTGGTCAAGGTGGCCAGATCAGCCGACCCACACCCAGGTCGGCCGACCAGGGGGACTGGCCGCCCGACCCACTGACAGGGTCGGCCGACCCCTGGTCAGGCCGTCCGACCTCCCAAGTCAGCCAATTGCCACATCATTGATCCACATCATGAAGAAAACACAAGTGCACACAAATCCAACCGCAAGACCAAGCATCCAATGTATCCAAAGGCTGAAAATGCACCAAGTCACGGATCCACAACGTCATCAATCCGAGGGAGAAGCAAAGTGGCTAAGGCAGGTCTGACACGTGGTCGCCCGACCTCCTACAAGGTCGGCCGACCTACCCTCGGAGGCATTTTACACGTGCAACAACCGTCCTAACCGCCAACCGCCATGGGAAAGCAAGATCAAGCCGTTGGAGTGCAAAGGCGGTGGATCGGGTGGTCGCCCGACCTCGGAGTAGGTCGGCCGACCTCTCCCCTAGGTCGGCCGACCACCGACTTCGGCCTTCCACCGACCTAAGCATCCTACAAATACCCCCTCTCATATGGGACTATAAATAGGCCTGTAGAGCTCATTTGTAAAGGTGTGGAGAAGTTGAGAGCCATATCCTACCTCAGAGAGTGTCATTTTCCACATCTTAGTAGTTAGGATAGTCCTGGGAGTTAGGGTGAGTCGAGCTTTGCCTCGGAGTTCTTGGAGATTCTTCTGAGTCTGCAGTAACAGCTCTTGTATCTTTAGTACTCAATCTTCAATATAATTCAGTTATATTTTACTTTATTTCTATCTCTTGCAAGTGTGGTGTACCCTTTATTTTGCATACTTGCTAGGCTTAGACTTGTGGTTATCTTAGTTAGTCAAGTCCCGTTATTCTTGCCGATGCTATAATCCAACCTGTACGCCAGGCTCTGGTTAGGTCCTCTCCTCTGATCAAAGACGATCTATTGTTACTCAAGCTTCGCTTGAGTACGTTTATAGCGTGCCAGCCTATCCACGCAGTTTTGCTTGGTAGCCCCACTCGGTGACAGTGTGTGGTGTGCCTGTGTAGTCCAGGCCCGTTCGTTCGGTAGGCCCGTAGGCGTTAGCCGGGTCTCCTTCGGTTGTCTACTATCTACCGCCTGACTCCTCGAGGCGCCGGAATTTCGCTCGACGCAAGGCCCTGACTTGCCACTTGAGTTTCTTAGTTAACCACGATAGAGTCTTTGCAGCCGAGTAGAATAGAGTTTGGGAACTTTATCTCACTCGTTGTCCTCCCAAGCAGTTATACCTTTCTACGTGTATCTTAGGTAGTTCAATTTACTTCTTCCCACCATACACCTATCCGTTTACCAGACTTACCCCTGTCTCGTGACTAGCTGGTATATTTATTTAAGTACGGTTCATTCGATTTGAGTTTATTCAACTATACTCTCTCGCCTGCCGCTTCCCTGTGGATAAAAATACGATACTCGGAATACTCTGAGTGAAAAGCTACAGCGGTCTCCGTGCGCTTGCGGAGTAAAATCTTATAAGGCTAAGAGACGCCAACAGTCTTCCTAGACCATCCTATCCGGTCAGTGTAACAGACCCCTGGGTTATTTGGTCTTATGGTTTGGTACCCACAGGTTATTTGGTACGGTCCATGTACGGTCTTCTTATCTTCCAACTCCTTCACTTATTCACTTCCTTGGCCAGAATGGTCTAATGGTTAGGACGGTCTTCGAAACCGTTGGGGCGGCCCTTCGGGCCTTTCCTCTAGCATTTCTTCTTCTTCATCCCTTGGACCTAAATATCTAAGAACGTGCATCTAGACAAGTTCATTAGTCCAAGTGTTGGTTGTCAATCAATGATCGAAACCACAACCATAGAAATATGGTACATGAGGCCATTTTCCTTACAACATTCTATGTAAAAAAGAGACGACATACGTTCCCTAGGAAAGGATTGTATCCAACTTCTCTCGGCACATCGCCACCCCTAGCAGTTAGAGTTTTCAAAGTAATCGTCATGCTGCTCTAATGATTCTTAGATTCGTTAGGGCATTAGGGCATGAGCCATATGGTGAACCATCTATTGAAGCATTTTTTATGGCACGGTTTGCTGGTTTTCCCAATGAATCTCGTGTCGAGTCTAATTCGGCATAAGATCCATGAGTTATCTCGATGAATCTTGCACCAAGCCTCGCTTGGTGTGAGATCCATCTTTTATCTTGCACATTTATCGATCTATTTATGCTTCGCGTAGTCGATCAGTTCTCGTGTAGCTCGAGTTAATGTAACCTCATTACTTGTTACAATCCACAGCATGCCGCTATAGTGTGTGCACGCGACCTGCCGATAAATTTGAGGACCGAAAGAGCAACCTAGAGGGGGGTGAATAGGTCGACGTCTAAAACCTACAACCCCCAAAACCCTCTCTTCTCACACCGTGCAAGATCACATAGCAATGGGTGCTACTGACCCTAGGACATGTCGAGGAAAGCCTAGCGGAAACACTCGAATCAACGCCCAAAATAATGGACGCAAAACAAGCTAAAACACCAAATAACATCAAGCTGCCAGGACACATTGGACTGTCCGATAGCACACACTGGACTGTCCGATAGCACACACCGGACTGTCCAATAGCACACTGGACTATCCGGTGTAGCACGCCGGACTGTTCGATGGATGATCTGCATAGCCTAGCATTGGATTTTTCAATAGCACGCACCAGACTGTCCAGTAGAACGCTGGACTTTGCGACAAAGCTGCAAATCTTGAGCTCCCAAAGCCTAAACTTGACCAAATCTTCTCCAATCTTTACGAGATTTGACACAGGCTATCCTAGCACCATTCTAAAGCTTTTCCCAAAAGATATATTGAAAACGATCACGGGATTAGCGGGAATTTTAGATCTCGTGAAGAGGTGAATACTTGGGCAAGAAAGGGGAAAACTCAAGATTGACTTGCTCGAGGCAATACTATAGGATTGAGATGTTCTAAGACATAATCTCCACGTCTTTGCAAGTCCAAAACACTAAAAGAGAAGGGAAAATTTCGTAGATAAACCAAAACCTCAAAAGCCCATGAGATTTCACCCAAAACCAAAGGGAAAGGGGAGAAGAAATTCTACACACAAGAACTCAAGACTTAGCCACGAATTCCATTCTATTGCACTCCAAATCAGATCACAAGGTGTGAATACAAGGTGGAACTCGATCTCCAAGCAACCACCTACTTCCTACCCACTTTCTACGGGGCTAGATCACTCTAAAACCCACTAAACTTGTTGATCTTGCTTGGATTTCAAAAATCGCTCCTAAACCCTAGGTCTAAGAGCTCTAAACCAGCCAAGAGAGATGGCTAATGGCTGATGTCTCCTTATTTATACTACAGACTAAGCCCTAAGGCAGTTTTCCACATAACCCCCTATACTACAGACACTTACACACTAAAAGGCCTGTAGAGGCTAGAAAAGATATTGTGTAACTCGAATGAACGAACACGATGGAGTTCAAGGATTCTTCGGTTTCTCCGCCGCATCCACATGATCTCTACGTGTCCAGTAGCTCATCCCTTGGATAACCATTGGTTTTGGGATATCGGTAACCAGCCCTGGTTTTGATGATGGAACCAGGAAACGATCTTGGCCCCGGTTTTGACGCTCGAACCAGGAAACGATTTCGGGCTTCATGAGTAGAGTGATTTTATGGCTCATGACACCGTCCCGCACCCACGGTCACACTTGTGGGCTAAGCCTAACTTAGATAGCAGCCCAAGCCACTTGTCAGTCCACTCGGGAGGGATTTTGTCACGCCAAGTCCACTCTGGTGCCGCCTCTCAGTCCACTCGAGAGGGCTTCTGCTCGCTCGTCCATCAGCAAGTCTTCGGTGGTGATAAGTGCTTATCACAGCTAGGACGAAAGACCAGACTCGGTATACTTGAGTCCCTCAAGATCAGCGTATCTCGAGCACCGTATCTACACATGTCGTAATTTGTATGTGCCTGGTTAGATGGAATTCTTTGGAGGTACTAGTTAAAAGTCGATTTGACTATATAGATCTGTTACATTATGCTTTTAGATAGGGCTTTATATCTTTTTACTTTGGATGTGGTTTTGGCTATGTTTTTCTACATCTACGTTCACCCGATGGACCATCCGATGCCCCTGCATCGGCCGACTGGAGTACACGAACCCTCATGTTTGCCGATCCTTGCAATTCGGCAAGAATTTAACGTTTTGATGTGTTGTGTACGCTTTTCAGCGAGAAACCAATCGCTGCACCTGACTCACCTTCCTGGCTACAAGGTCAAGGCGGCACGCCTGCACTAGGAACCAGATCGACTAACTTAGCCCGAACGACGGCAGCGGGACGTCAAAGTAGGCTGGACCATCCATCAGACATCCTACAGCTCACACGTCCGGCGCTTGCTGACTCCGCACTCCACAACATCTTGATGCTATAGCCGCCGCGCGCGGACGCGGGTGCCCCTACAGCCGCGACCCCCTTGCCCTCCATGGCTCCACTCTGCTGTCGCTAACCCAGTGCTCCCGCCCGCCGCGCCGCTCACAGCAGCGTTGAGCTCGCTGTTGTCCGTCGTAGGGGACGTCGGCGCGATGCGTCGAGGCTTGGTCACCTCCACACAATCTCGCTTCGCTCCTCGTCTGCGGCCACTCTCACCTAGCTCGCCATCGATGTGTGCCTCCGTACTACGTTGGCCACGTCCTCCACCTCTTCCATCGCCAATTCCTCCATTGATAGCTTCATCTCCTGCCTCTGTTTGAGCTCCGTGGCGTCCCGTGCGGCGGCGCTCGACGAGCTGGCGGGCGTCGTGTCCACGTTGTCGCCTTTGTTCGCGGCCGCAGACGTCTCTGCCGTGACGGTCAAGTTGGACGACCTCTTGCCCCATCCTCCCGCGAGCACGCCATGGCCGCGTTGGCGGCGCTCACAGAGTCCGGCAGCACAGGCGCAGTGCATGCGTGTGCAACGCTGCTCCCGCCCACGTGCTCCTGCGACGCATCGCCGCGGTTCGTGGCCTGTATAGACGTGGCGGCGCTCCTAGTGGCACCCCCGCGGCGCAGGCCGCGGGAGCGGAGCACGCGTGTGCGGCACTGCTCCCGCTCACGTCCTCCTCTTGGGACATGTCCGCTGCTGTCGCGGCCCGCGGAGGCGGGGCGGCGCACTTGGCGGCGTGCGTGGGTGGCATGCCTAGGGCGCAGGCTGCGGCAGCCGAAGTGTTCCGCAACCTCATGACGTTCCCGGACCTCCTCTCGTCGGCCGAGGTGCTCCTGCAGCTGGTGTCCCTCAGGACGCCGTGTGTGCAGGAGCTGGCCCTCACCTGCCTCCAGAACCTCACCGCCAGCGACGACGACGAGCGCCAGCGCCTCAAGGTCTTGGTTTTCCCAGGAGGGCGCGCTCGCTTGCGTCAATGACTTCCTTGATGCCAGCCGCGGTGATGAGTCGGGCCTCGCACGGCGGTCAGGAATGCGGCCGTGAGCGACTCAAACGGCAGCAGCACGGAGGAGAGCAACGGGCCGCAGATAGCACCGGCGCCCACAGTAGGATGTCTGATGGACGGTCCAGCCCGCTTTGACGTCCCGCTGCCGTCGTTTGGGCTAAGTTAGCCGATCTGGTTTCCCCGCACCACCACGCACACTAGGATCGGACTCTCGCAGAGCCGATCGAAGCCGCACTGTAGGGAGACGAGTGCAGCAACAACGCGATCCCCGGCCTTTGTGTGTCCCGCGCTCGGACCTCACCGTCCGTCGGTATCTGGGTGCAACGCTATAACATAGATGCCACCTCAATAAAAATCTTTTTACGCTTTTTACCCTAAGCCGATGAACCAATTCCAAACAAATGAATATGTAATGACAGTGACAAGTAAATGATTTAAGTTAAAACTAAAACCATTTCTAATGGAAGTTTCATTGCACGGTTACCAACAATGTTACCTTAATATTTTGTCTATATACCTGTCATTAATTTAACTGATATTTCATCATCTTTGTTCATGTGATATGTCTTTTAATTAGATTAGAACTTAAATAAAACTCTCGCTAAAAACGGCTTTACGACGTTGAAGAAAACGTGGCACATGAAAAATTCGATAGATTTGAATGGCATTCAAACAATTTCTATTTCTACACTACAAAAAAATGAGTTTTTTTAAAAAAATTTTTACCTAGAAAAGCACAGTTATACCCATCACGCTGGTTCCACTGCGCAGTTTAGAAAAAGTTAAAAAGAGATGAAAAGACCGAAAACTCATAGATGCAAAATGTTTCATCTGCGTTCTCTTTTTATTTCTCACCACATTTTATACCCATACCCACCTGTTAATTTACTTTTCATAGTTTTAATAAGAAAGAAAAAAATGACGCCAATTAATCAGATCTTCTTCTTTTTAATTTTTCACCACATTTTATACCCATACCCACATGTTAATTTACTTTTCATAGTTTTAATAAAAAATAAAAAAATGACGCCAATTAATCAGATCTTTTTCTTTTTAATTTTACTTTCATTTTTAATTTTTCTATTGTTTGCTATCATTTCACGATATGTGTGCTGGTTAAAAAAAAGAAAGCATCACGCACAGCGGCCACGATGGCGCGCCAGCTTTTCGCTTCCCAGCTTGGCCGGCCCCATCAGGCCACGTGGTCAACCGCAAGCCCGCAGCTCGGAGACAAGAGGAGAAAGCGAAGCGGCGCCGCGAAAAAAGCCATTCCCGTTCCCTGTTCGCCTCTTCTCCCCTGTGAGTCTGACACGGCTAGCCAAGCAGAGGGGGCTGAATTCCTTGCTTCCTCGGCGGGTGGTCGAATACGAATACTGCGCTTGCCCCGCCGCCCCGGCAACCGTGCCTCACCTCCATTCCCCTCTCACCGATGGCGTATAAATGCTCGCCGACGCCGACCGCTCTGCTCCCACCACCGTCGTCACCATCACGATCACGAGTCCGGCGATGGAGACGGGGCCGTCGAGTTCGGCCGCGATGAGCGCGGCGAGGCGGAGGCGGGACGCGCTGGCACAGACGCTGGCGTCGCGGAGGCTTCCGGGGGGAGTGGCCGACGCCGGGGAGCGGGTGCCTGACGCCGTCGCGCCCGAGGTCATGCCCTTCGTCCGCGCCGCGGACGAGATCGAGCCGTACAACCCGCGCGTCGCATTCCTCTGTGAGTAGTCACGCGCAGTCCCCGCCTTGCTTCCCATTGATTATTCTCTTCTCCAACTGCATTGTGGTAGCTACTGGAGTTAGGGATTCTATTTACAAGACTAGAATAATGTGACCAGTAGATAATGTCGAGTTGATATTTTGGGGCGCATCTCCAGCGCAGCGCTCTAATGGATGCTCAAAACAATGTTCTGAGCACCGTAGCTGCTCTGCTGAGAGAAACGGTGCCTTAAGCTTGCTGTTGATGCGATTAGGAATGAAGTGGTATTCAAAAGGGAAAAGTCCATTTTGCGACTTCAAGCTATCACGATAGTCCGATTTTCAACCTTCAATTATGAAACCGGGTAACCATGGACCTGAACTGACCAAACCATGCGAAAAACCTCTCAGCCATGTTGAAAGAGGTTTATGATGGTGGTTTTCTATTTTTAAGACAATAAAATCTTGTTTAATCTCTAAAAATAAAATTTTATTCATTTTGAACCACAAAAAATAAAGTATACCGAATATTTTATACAAATATAATCTATCTACTAGTACTCTATTTGGATATTTTTAGAACTTGTTCCTATTTCCAATGTTCTATTTGGAGCAATAAAATAATGTGTAGGAATAAATAAATTCTAAATATTTTCAAATAGAGCACATATAGATAATTATATCTTTAGAAAGAATTTGGTACAAGATCCATATTTTTCTGGTATAAAATAAATTAGTTATGAAAATTTGAAATTAAACAAGGCTTTATTATTTTTTAAAATAGAAAACCATCATCATAAATTCCTTTCAACATGGCCAAGGGGGTTTTGGCTACCTGGTTTCGTAATTCAGGGTAAAAAATCGGACGACCGTGATTGTTTAATGTTGTAAAATGGACTTCTCCCTATTTAAAATAGCATTCGGCCAACTCAACACTCAATTGATGCGCTTTGTATTTGCACTTTGTTGCGCACTCAAGTCTGTGATTGCTGTCAGAACAATATATTGTGTGCTTTATATCTGTGCCATGGAAATGTTATACGAGCATAGCGATGTTCCCTTTTTTTTGCATTGTGCTTGAAGTGTGGACTACTGATGTTGTTCACCCATGGGACAGATTCCCACATATTTGTTTGCTGAACATGGATTTACATATGCCCCTTTATTGAACATACTGTTTCAAACACATTTTCATGCTGCAGTCTAGGAAATTTGACATAGAGGATTTGATATCGTTTTGTGAGGTTGATAGGATGATGGGCTGATGCTTCAATGTAAATCCATATTGCATTTGCAAGCTCTAGGGATCTATGTTCGACAGAGTATAGGAGGCCTTCATGCTAATACATACTAGTTTACTGTGAACAACCCAAGTGACTAGTAGTCCGCACTTTTTTTAAAGTTAGAAGTCCGTGCTTGCCAGGCTATACAAATGCACAAATACATTTATGCTATCATTTGAATATGTTGCTTGTGGACCACAACAACACTACTAAAGCCTTTTAGCCCCAAGCAAGTTGTGGGGTAGGTTGGAATTGAAACATAGCATGAGCCACCAACAAAGGAAAATAAAGAGAAAATGAAAATAAAAATACATTAGTCATCAATGCTAGTGAATTAGTGATCTTGGGTTTCATCTCCATTGGAGTGGCAGGGTTTTTTTGTTGTTGTTCCAAACCCAACACAACCTTTTAGGGAAAGGGACACCCCCCCCCCCCTTCTCCTTTACCCTGGCTTGGGACCAACTATTTTGAAACAACAAGCAGAGTTTTGTGGAGTGCAAATAACATTGCTTTTAACTCCCACAGAAAGTGATCCATAGATGGCTACTCGGTAAAACCAGTAAAGTTGGTATAGCGTGCAACACATGTATGAGCTTTCTACAGCCCCATTATGTTATTGGTTCATTCCATATCTAGTTGTGTCATCGACTATTTTGATTTGTGTTCATTTTTTTTTAAATTTTTTTCTCTACTTTGACAATATTTTAGTTCCTTCTTTTAAGAACACATGCCAATTATGTTCTCATCTCTTTATAAGACAAGTAGTAGAGTTTATTCTGATATGAAGTTGGATGTAAAGGTCGCAAATATGCCTTCAAGAAAGTTCAAAGAATGGACCCGTCCTCAACCCAACGTGGTGTTCGACAGTTCAAAACTTACATGTCAATTAAGCTGGACCAGGTATGCTTCTAGGTGAACTTATTCATGGTGCTAGTTTCCCTCATTCACTGTACTTAAAATCCTAATCTGTTTTTCATCAGGTTTTCAAATACCTTAGTGTCTACTGTCTTGTGGTACTGAGCTTATGCTTATTCTGACTAAGTGTAAATGTTTCAGCTAGTTATCTGTTGTTTTGATATCTTCCTATCCTATAATCCTTCTTCCCTTGCACTTAATTATGATTCATATTGTTTTGCCACACTTTGGTGTATCTTAACAAATGGTGCCAATTGCCCCTAGGTGGTACCAAACAATATGAAGCAGCACAGGGTCGTGGAGGAACAGCTCCACGTAGCTGCTACTAGATAACTACAACACATGTCAAGGAGGAACCTTTCCAAGGTGTTGATAGGTAGTGAAACAGCACAATATGTTGAAGGAATAGCTTCAACGTGCTGAGCTAGATATCGTTCTAGAGACGAAGATAGACCAAGAGGCCGAATCCGAATCCACGGATAACAAGAGCTTAATCCAAAGCTCAAAGTAGAGATCTAGTCCAAGATATAAAGAAAAACGTCATGTTCTATTCATATGGTTGTGGATACAAATCAAGTTTTAAAACTAGAGGGCATTGCCTCTATTTATAGGCTCCAAAGCCTTACACAACTCACATATAACTAAGAGAACAACTAATAGACAACTAGATAACAACCATATGACAACTAAGGATACAACTCATGCATAACTCAAAGACACCTAGGATACAACTTTCTAGGATAGCTAAGTTGATTCTAGTACTATAATGACATATGCCATGACATCACAATCTTATAAGGTAACTCTTCATAAAGTATGTAGCATAGAGGTAAAACTCAAATTGACTTCTTGTTCTTAGTAGCAAAATTCAGATTTCTCTTCTAATTCTCTATATAAGTATCTAGATTGAATTTTGACAGTTGAATGCTCATGAACCATATCTATCCATATGGATGTTCCCCATCACAATATTCATTATTTGTGTGGCTCCTTAGTGAGGTAGCCTATGGTAGTTGGTAATAACTTAGTGCTACTATTTCCTGTCTTCTAGTTATGAATCTCATGATTCATGACACCCTTGCTCTCTTTAATTAGTTTTATAGCAGATAAAGCAGATTTCACCTAGTGTCGATCTGGAGTTGCGAAATATAGCCAATCATGGTAGTGTACGGGAACTTGCGAATCTGCTGTCCTGGGAACTTGCTCAGAATTCTTAGCTCTTGTGGGTATGGCCGTTTAGGAAGTGGTGTGTGAGTGAGTGTAGGTTAGGACTTTCCTCTTGATCTTGTACTTTATTATCTTGTCCTCAATGAAATGATATGCAGATCTCCTGCATAGTTTGAGGAATAAAGAGGGCAGGTTATTCCTTGCAGGGGTGGTTAGCATTCAAAGAAGGCACCGCATGGTTTCGTTGTGACTATGCTTGCCTTCACTCTGAGACAACTTATCTTGATACAGTTTTCTCTTTTTCAAAAGTTACTTTCTCATGACCTTTCCTTCACCAGCGAATACTTGAATTTGATCTCCGTTTGACAGGATGACACACAAGTTCTGGGCAATGATGCAAACGAGATTCAACAGTTTTATAAGAAGTACTGTGTCAGTATGAGCCAAATACCAGATAAGAGAAACTTGTAAGGATCCTATAAACTTTTTTTATGAGAGGAGAAATATTACTTTTGTGGGTTATTTATTCTCTGTTTAGTGTTTACTATAAAAAAAACTTTTTTAAATGTTAAACCAGTGAGGAGATGGCTAAGTATTACCAAGTAGCATCTGCTCTTTATGAAGTGCTAAGGGATGTGACAAATAACAGAGTTGATCCCCAGGTGATGTGTTGTAATTGTTTGTTAAATACATGTAATTTCCAATTGCCTCAGTATACTTCTTCAATATAATTTTCCACTTTAGGTGATACGGTATGCAGAAATGGTTGAGCAAAATGCTCGGCATTTCAAGAACTACAAGTACAACATTATTCCCCTCAATTTTCCTGGTTCTTCTGAGGCAATTGTGGAACTTCCAGAGGTCTTACACTCATATTTGGTAACACTATTTGTACTTTTTTGTTAAAATCTACAGTAAGTTTTGATTTTTGTTACCTTGTGAATGATGTAGATAAGAGGTGCTATTGATGCAATAAGTGTCATAGATGGCCTTCCAATGCCAGAGGGGGATAAATCTATTCAAGATTTAATTGACTGGCTTTCACTAGCATTTGGATTTCAGGTAATGCTGATTTTATTTATTCTATTCAAAGGAGGTCTTCAGTCTTACTGGTTCACATTGTTATTATGTTTTGTTTAGTAAAGTCGTTCTATTCGGTCTGATTCTCTCTTTAGAGAGATGAAGCCGGAAACTAAGTTTCTATTATCTAAAAAAAAAGTAAAGTCGTTCTATGACAGCTGAATGGGGCGTGTCTTTGTGTTTTCTGCAGAAATCGAACGCAGAAAATCAAAGAGAAAACATGGTTTTGCTTCTTGCAAATATTACTACAAGAACTGCTGCACAGGAAGGTCATCCTTTGGTAAGATCAATGCGATTTTGAAGACATTATTTGAGACACATTATCTTATATATGAAGTCCTTCTATGCACTGCGGAACTACTTTTGGTATAAACAAATATGAAGAAATCTGATACCGTGTTCAAGAAAAAACAAATCTGATCCTGAGCTGTCATTGTATTTTTCAGGCTGACACTGTAAATGAATTGTGGAAAAAGATATTTGGAAATTACAAATCATGGTGCCACTATTTACATGTTAGTCCAAGTCTCATGTAAGCGGTGTAGTTTTTTGTCTAAATGTTCTCATGTGGTTGTCCTACAGCTTGCAAGTTACTCTGATATTTTTCCTCATTGCCTCCATTAGGATTTCATACACCACTTGTTAAGAAATATATTAAACCTCCCGTTCCATTTTTTGTTTCTCAAATTTCTTTTTGTCTTGTAGGATCAGTCAAGATGTTACAGAACATAGGAAGCAACAGATGAAGCTTCTTTACATTGGTTTGTATCTTCTTATCTGGGGTGAAGCTTCCAATATTCGGTTTATGCCTGAATGCCTGTGCTACATATTCCACCACGTAAGTATCTCTCATGAAAGAAACAACATTTTGAGCTTTCTGATTTACCCATAGAAAGTTGATCTGACTTTAATTATTTCTTGAGCATGGCTTATCCATTGTGTTCTCTTTAAAAAAAAAAGACCATTGTTGATCTATTCAGTTTCCATACATGTTGCCTTCAATGATAGGCTGATACCATTAGTACTTATTACTGTACTCTTCCAAACACTAATAGGTCATCACAAATCATGCTGGCACTTATGCTACAAATGAATATAAGTTCAGAGCAATGTAGATACAGGTTCTGTTCTTTTTCCCAGCGCGTTGCGATGCACCGTGCTGCAAACACTGTAGCCACGGCTCCGACGCTTGATGCCCGGAATGGACAGTCCTGGAAGCTTCGAGCGAGCCTGCGTTGCGTTGCTCCACGACGCAGGGTTCCAAAGAACAGGGCCACGAGCCTCAAGTGTGTTATTTCTGCACCAAACCACTGTTCCTAAATATGATTTGAAGCCCTTACAGGCTATGAGAAACTTGGCATTGACTTCCAGGTCCAGTTGCAAGCATGGCTCACTGAATATCCTTATTAAAATCTTAAATTTATTAATAGCCAATCAAAAACTCTACAAGTTATTCAACCAACCTGTCATTATTCACCATAAAGTTGAGTTGTAATATGTGTAGTTTCAATTTTGTTGAGTCTCTTGTACTACCTCCTTTTTAATGTATGGTACTATTGACTTCTGGACACGATGTTTGAACTTTCATTATTCAAAAATTTTGTGTTAATGTACAAAAAAATATGTCATGCTTAAAGTTATAAAGTACGAACAAGTCACAACAAAATAAACGATACTTACATATATATATTTTTTCAAATCGGACAAATGGTCAAACTCTGTGTTTGAAAGCCAGTGGTGTCATGCATTAAAAAGAGGAGGTGGCATATGCATAAAACATTGACAGCCGTGTAATTTTAATCATGTGACAGATGGCCAAACAATTGCATGACACGGTTGATAAAAAAATTCAACCACCACCAAGGTTTGAGGAAGAGGGGTCATTTCTGAAACATGTCATTGAACCAATCTTTAAGGTCCTGCAAAAAGTGAGTACATAAAGCTCAAGCAACAATCTACATTAATCTTCTGGAAATCTTGTGCTTACAAAGTTCTTCTTCTTCATTCACCCCGAAGGAAGCACAAAAAAGCAGGGGAGGTACAGCAGGCCACTCAGCTTGGAGAAATTATGATGACTTGAATGAACTGTTTTGGTAATGCCATTTTATTATGTTCAGTAAATTTCACAAATTTGCACTTCTTTGGCACACTATTGCAAAACTACGCTATTAAGCTTTTTTTTTTCCGCAATGTCATTTTTCTTTGACCTTTTTTGTTTGTAAAACTATAATTACATCTGTTGGAGTATGTGTGTATTCAGCCCATGGAGGCCCATGTACTCTAGACTATTTTACCCCACCCTCTAGGGTTTGGGAGGAATCAATCCAATTAGCATGGTATCAGACTAGGGTTTCCTTCCTCCTCCTCTCTCCTTCCCAGCCGCCACAGCCCCTGCCCCCGCCGCCCCACCATGGCCGGCGGCCAGCCGCCGCCGCCGCCGCCGCCGCCTCCCTCCTCCTCCTTCCCTCTCCTCTCCTACTCCGCGGCTGTCCGCGCGCCCTCTGTGCCGCGGCCCCCTGCGCCGCCGGGTTTCTCCAACGCCGCCGCCGCGGCAGTCGCCGCCGCCGCCGCCCAGGCCGACGCCGCCGCTGCCGCCCAGGCCGACGCCGCCGCCGCCGCCCAGGCCGACGCCGCCGCCGCCACCCTGCCCGCCGCCGCCGCCGCCGCCCAGGCCGCCGCGCGGGAGCGCGCGGCGCCCCCCGCCGCCGCCGCCGCCCAGGCCGCCGTGCGGGAGCGCGCGGCGCCTCTCCAGGCCGCCGACGTCGCCGCGGCCCAGGCAGCCGCGCGGGAGCGCGCGGCGGCCCCGGTGCAGCGGCCTCCTCTGCCCCCGCTCCCCGCCGGCGCAGGGTGGAGCTCTGCTCCCCTGCGCCTGCCCAGTGTCTGGGCCGGGCCGGGTTGGGGGTCCTTGGGCCTAGGCGCTGACTGGGGTCCTTTCGGCTCCGTGTACACCGCCGCGCCGTCCTTGTCTCCGTCCTTCGTCGCCATCGGGGACCCTCCGGCCACCGATCTGCCACTGACCGATGACCACATCTCCGTTTCGGCATCGACCGCCCCTACCTCTGCTGGGGGTGCGAGTCCGGTCTTCCACGAGCCCTCTGCCGGTGCTGCCCTCACTGCCGCCCTCCGTGCTGCCAAGACTGAGGCTGCGGCGGCTCAGGAGCGGGCGCGTGTGGCCGCTCTTGCTTGGGAGCGTGAGCGTGCCGAGGCGGATGCCCTCGCCCGTCGTGTCGCTGAGGCGGAGCGCTTCCTCTACGGCGCCCCCGACTTACTGCTTCACCAGGACCGTACTGAGGGCGGGGCCAGCTCTTCCCACCAGGCTCGACCACCTCTGCAGTGCACCCGGCCCGACCCTGCCGACCCGGTGGTTGCCCAGCTTCACCTCCAGGCGGCAGGGGTCCAGAACATCCGGGCCCTGGTTCCTGTCGTCCTCGACCCGGGATCTACCTCCTTCAGCCGCTGGCGAGACTTGGTCCTTCTCACTCTCCGCCGATACGCCCTCGACGATCACGTGCTCCTCGACACTTCTGCTGCGGATCGGGACCCGGCGTGGCAGCGCCTCGACAGTATCGTCTTGTCGTGGATCTTTGGGACCCTCTCCCTAGATCTCCAGGACATTGTCCGCGCTCCCGGGGGCACCGCGCGCCAGACCTGGCAGGCTCTCGAGGGCCAGTTCCTTGGCAATGCCGAGGCTCGTGCTCTTCAGGTCGATGCGGCCTTTCGCACCTTTGAGCAGGGGGACCTCTCCGTTGGCGAGTACTGCCGGCGGATGAAGGGCATGGCGGATGCTCTCTGTGACCTTGGCTGGCCGGTCGACGACCGTTTCTTGGTCCTCAACATCGTGCGTGGCCTCAACGACACCTACAGCCACCTGAAGACCTGGATCTCCAAGCAGAAGCCGTTCCCCTCCTTCTTGCAGCTACGGGACGACCTGGTCCTTGACGAGCTTACCAGGGGCTTCTTCAAGGGGTCCTCCTCCACCGTCCTCGTCGCCACTCCTCCTGCTGCCCCTGCGAGCTCTTCGGCGCCACCTGCTGCTCCTCCAGCTCCTGCCGCTCCCCCAGCACACTCCCTCCTCGGCGCTCCTCCCCCCGGGCCGAGCGGTGGTGGAGGGGGCCGTGGTGGCCGTCGTCGACGGAGTGGGCGCGGTAGTGCCACTCGTGGGAGTACACCGACGCCTGCTCCCCCTGCTGCTGCTGCGGGTGCACCCTGGCCATCCTTCTCCAACCCATGGTCAGGGCGCATCTCAATGTGGCCGTTCCAGGCCCCAGGGGGGGGGGGGTCCTCGCGCTCAGCACCAGCCGTCGGCTATGTTCGCTGGCGTTGCTCCTCCTCCTCCGGCAGCCTGGCTCCCACCTGCCCAGTCTACTCCTCCGGCATGGCCTGCTGGATGGGACCAGGCTGCGTTGGCTCGCTCTTTCAGCTCCGTGGGGCTGACACCGCCAGTGGGCACCGAGTGGATTGCTGACTCGGGTGCCTCCTACCACACCACTCCGACCGCTGGTATACTCTCGTCTGTCCGGCCTCCCCATTCTTCTTGCCCTTCTTCCATCATGGTCGGCGATGGGTCTTGTTTTCCTGTTACCTCCGTGGGAGATGCGGGCTCTCTTGGCTCTTTTCGTCTTCCCAATGTCCTTGTTGCTCCTCATATGGTCCATAACCTTCTTTCCATTCGTCAATTTACAGCTGACAATTCTTGTACTGTCGAATTTGACTCTTCTGGTCTTACTGTGAAGGATTCGGCTTCCCGGCGTCCACTTCTCCGATGTGACAGCCAGGGGCCCCTTTACACCCTCCGGCTTCCTCCTTCCGCTGCTTCGCCTTCGGCTTCTCCTTCGTCAGCTGCTTTCGTCGCCACCACCTCGTCCACTACCTGGCACCGCCGCCTTGGTCACCCAGGCCGCGACGTTTTGGCTCAGCTCAGTCGTAGTGCAGATCTGCCTTGTACTCGAGCTCCTGATGAGCATCTTTGTCATGCGTGCCAGTTAGGGCGTCATGTTAGACTTCCTTTTTCTGCCTCTTCTTCCCATGCAGATCGCTTGTTTGATCTTGTACACTGTGATCTGTGGACATCTCCTGTACTTAGTGTTTCTGGTTATAAGTACTATTTGGTGGTGGTTGATGATTTCTCCCATTATTCTTGGACTTTTCCATTGCGCTTTAAATCTGAGACGTTCTCCACGTTGTCCCATTTCTTTGCCTGGGTTTCCACTCAGTTCGGCCTCACCATTAAGGCCGTCCAGTGTGACAACGGCCGTGAGTTTGACAACAACGCCTCCCGCTCTTTCTTCCTCACTCGCGGTGTCCAATTGCGCATGTCTTGCCCCTACACCTCCGCTCAGAACGGCAAGGCTGAGCGCATGATTCGTACCACTAACGATGTCATGCGCACCCTTCTGTTCCAGGCTTCTCTTCCCGCTCGCTTCTGGGCGGAGAGTCTTCACACAGCCACCTACTTGATCAACCGTCTCCCCTCCACTGCCTCCCCAGCTCCCACCCCACACCATGCTCTCTTCGGTACCCCTCCCCGCTACGATCACCTCCGTGTCTTCGGGTGTGCCTGTTACCCTAACACCTCTGCCACTGCTCCTCACAAGCTGGCGCCCCGTTCGACTCGGTGTGTGTTTCTCGGTTACTCCCCTGACCACAAGGGGTACCGCTGCTTTGACCTCACGTCTCAACGGGTCGTCATCTCCCGGCACGTTGTTTTCGATGAGTCGTTTTTTCCTTACTCCTCCACCACCACCCCAGCTTCCGACCTTGAGTTGGAGTCCCTTTTTCCCACTGACCCGGTGGTCCAGCCACCCTTGTCTGAGCGTTCTGCAGGTCCTTCGCCGGTGTGCCTTCCTGATGCGCCGGTCCCGTTTCCGGTTGTCCCAGCTGCACCACGCGCGGCCCCGGTGTCCCCTGCGGCGCCACGCGCGGCCCCGGAGTCCCCTGCAGCGCCACGCGCGGCCCCGGAGTCCCCTACCGCACCACAAGCGGCCCCGGAGGCCCCGTGCCCGGAGGCCCCGTTGTCCCCCGCCGGGCCGCTTGTGGCTCACAGGCCTCCCCTGCGCTATGCACAGCCCGTGCGGGTCTACCAGCGGCGCACGGTGGTCTCCCCTGCTCCGACACCGCCGCTGCCGGCGTCCCCTGTGCCGGCCCCGTCTACGTCCCCGCCTGCGGGGCCGCCGGAGCCGCCTCGTCACCCTCGCCTTGCCGCCCGTGTCGCGTCGCCGGTATACCACCCGCCTGTCCTCGAGCGGGATCCTCGTCACCTACATCCCATGGTGACACGGCGGGCGGCTGGTGTTCTTCGGCCCGCGGCCCTCTCGACTGCTGCTGTGGAGCCGGGGATCTCTCCTGTACCCTCCTCCGTCCGTGACGCCCTGGCTGACCCTCACTGGCGCCGTGCGATGGAAGAGGAGTACGCAGCTCTCCTTGCCAACCAGACGTGGGATCTGGTGCCACCTCCGCCTGGTGGCAATGTGGTCACTGGCAAGTGGATCTGGACGCACAAGAGGCGCGCTGATGGCACTCTGGATCGCTACAAGGCTCGTTGGGTTCTCCGGGGCTTCACCCAGCGCCCTGGTGTGGACTACGATGAGACCTTCAGCCCAGTGGTGAAGCCTGCTACAGTGCGCACGGTCCTCTCGCTTGCTCTCTCTCGCTCGTGGCCTGTGCATCAGCTGGACGTCAAGAATGCCTTCCTTCATGGCACCTTGACTGAGACCGTCTACTGCAGTCAGCCGGCGGGTTTTGTGGATCCCACTCGCCCAGATATGGTCTGCCGGCTCAACAAGTCTCTCTATGGCTTGAAGCAGGCTCCTCGGGCTTGGTACTCTCGTTTTGCTACGTTCTTGGTCACCTTGGGGTTCACTGAGGCCAAGTCAGACACCTCCTTGTTTATCTATCGGCATGGAGATGAGATGGCCTATCTGCTGCTCTATGTTGATGACATCGTCCTCACAGCCTCCAGTCCGTCTTTGCTTTGCAGTATCTCACCTTCACCAGGCCGGACATCACATATGCAGTTCAGCAGGTCTGTCTTCATATGCATGATCCCCGGGAGCCGCACCTCACTGCCCTGAAGCGTCTCCTCCGCTACCTTCGGGGCACTGTGGACTACGGCCTCTTTTTGCACCGGTCTTCCTCCGCCGAGCTCGTTGTCTACACGGACGCTGACTGGGCCGGGTGTCCAGACACTCGTCGGTCCACGTCCGGCTACGCTGTCTTCCTGGGCGGCAACCTTGTCTCTTGGTCGTCCAAGCGGCAGCCGGTCGTCTCTCGCTCCAGCGCTGAGGCCGAGTACCGGGCTGTCGCCAATGGCGTAGCAGAGGCTTCCTGGCTCCGGCAGCTCTTGGCTGAGCTTCACAGCCCGCTTGCCAAGAGCACGCTCGTCTACTGCGACAATGTCAGCGCGGTGTACCTCTCCACCAACCCGGTCCAGCACCAGCGGACTAAGCATGTGGAGATCGACTTGCACTTCGTCCGCGACAGGGTCGCCATCGGCGATGTTCGAGTTCTACACGTCCCGACCACCTCCCAGTTTGCCGACATCTTCACCAAGGGTCTACCCTCTGCGGTCTTCTCCGAGTTCCGTTCCAGCCTCAACATCGCGCGTGGCTAGAGTTGAGTCTGCGGGGGGGTTGTTACCCTGGGTGTGTGTTCTTTCTTTCTTGGCCAATCTGAAACTCCGCTGCGCCGGAAGTTCAGACTGCGGGGGGGTGTTGGAGTATGTGTGTATTCAGCCCATGGAGGCCCATGTACTCTAGACTATTTTACCCCACCCTCTAGGGTTTGGGAGGAATCAATCCAATTAGCAACATCATTTAGAACAGACCTCAAATCCTGGGCCCCTGTGGCCCACCTGCCATACATGTGTTAAAACTGCACCATTTGCTGATGTGTCAACACCTCCTACACAGGTAGGTAAGACAATATACTTGATAAAGATTAAAACTGTTACATGGCAATGGTGGAAGATGAGTTTTAAACTGCTGATGTGTACAAGACAATCCTGCATGACATTACCTTTTATATTTACAATCTGATCTTGTTCAAGATTATGAGTAATAGGATTTGGGCCTGCCTGGATTTTGATTATAGTTTTCCACTATGACTATATGAGAGGTCAAGCGATATATGTGTTGCAAATGTGAAGTTTAATTCTGTACATTTCTGATAGTTTATTCAGTGTAATGTAATTTTGCTAATTTTACTTCTTACCATTTGGTTTTCCGTCTGTGATTATTTTTCCCCTCATAGGTCAGACAAATGTTTTACTAAGCTTAAGTGGCCATGGGATCTCACTTCTGATTTCTTTTATAAAGAGGTAAGCAACAATTGTTTTTTTTATCACCTTCAATATAGTGCAACTCCCTCTTAAATATTGATGTAGTATGATCTCATTGTCAATAGTCTGATCAACAACATTATACCTTCTGTATAGGGCTCAGTGTCAATTTAATCTGGAACTTGTGCTCATTAGTCACTACTAGTATTCCAAGTCCATGTTAATTTATTTGCTCATTAAAATGATTACAATGTGTAACTTGGGAATAAATTCCAATGCTGTTCTTAAGTTTTAACTTGGGGAGTGGGGAGTTTTTTTCCCATTGCAAATGTTTCCAATTTAGAAAATACCATCGCAAATAGTCTAATCCAAAATATGCCATTTCATGTTCACTTGAACCAAATGTTAATTTCAGTTGCTCTTCTCAAACTAGTTTTCCTCTTTCACAGCGCAGTACAGCAAGAAAACCCAAAACAAATTTTGTTGAAGTACGCACATTTCTGCACATATTTAGGAGTTTTAATCGAATGTGGATGTTTTTTATACTTGCTTTCCAGGTAATTCCTCTTTGTGAAGTACATGTTTTTTTTAATAAAAAACTTGTGAATATTCGAAAATATACCTTGGCTTTCCAGGCAATGCTCATAGTCTCATGGAGTTCTCCTGGTTCCCTTTCTGGAATTACTGACGGAACTGTTTTCAGTAATGTCTTAAGTGTCTTTGTAACAGCAGCTGTACTCAACTTTATCAAAGGTGAATTACATTTTAGTGCATTAATCCTGAATTACATGCACCTTGTTTATGCTTAAATTTAAAATTCTTTTTACATGCCATGTCTCAAATTCCTAGTTTCAATTTGTGCAGTAACTCTGGATATAATGCTTACTATGCAAGCATGGCGCAGTATGGATTGGACAAAGATAGTCAGATATTTACTAAAATTTATTGTGGCGATTGCTTGGGTGATTATTCTTCCATTGACGTATTCTAGTTCCATCAAATACCCATCTGGTGCTGGTAGAATCCTAAATAGTTGGATTGGTAATTGGTATAACCAGTCAGTTTATAATGTTGCGATCGTCATATATTTGGTTCCGGATATTCTTGCTGCCTTGTTTTTCTTGTTGCCACAACTTCAGAATGCCATGGAGCGCTCAAATTTGCAAGTACTTGTTCTCCTGATGTGGTGGATTCAGGTCATTCTCTCCTATTTCTCTTTAGGCAGTTAATTAAAGCATTGAGCATCATTAGTGCTTATATAATGTTTTGCGACATGTAGCCAAGATTGTATGTTGGGCGTGGGATGCATGAAGACATATTGTCAATCCTTAAGTAAGTGCTTCACATAATTCTTAAGCTATTTCTTTTCCTTCTCATTGGCAATGACATTCAACTGAAATCAACAGGTATGTCTTCTTTTGGGCTGTGTTGCTCATCTCCAAGCTTGCATTCAGTTTCTATGTTGAGGTAAGTTGATAAACTATAAAAACATTTCTGTTGTAATAAATACATATTTCGATATGATACATTCCTACTTTATTCTTGAGCTGATGCAAACTGGATAATATTTAGGAAAATGCTTACTGAGTTAAGAAATCTATTGCACCATATATATGATAATATGAGGATTCTATTCCCAAAGTTCATTGCCCAATCTTTTTAAACAATTATGCTGGTATTTATTAGTTTGCATCTGTTAGGTATAGTCCTACATCAGAAGTTTATGTTGGGGAAGCAGCAGATATAAGGGTGGGCAACCCTCACCTATCAGGCTAGTCCTTTGGGTTGAGTTAGGCCCATGGACGGACCTTAGGCTTTGTGGCTCCTATGGAGTAATGGGCTGGAGGGGCCTGGACTTGCAGGCTTGGCAAGAAAGACCAGCCCGCATCAGGGCGGTGCGTCGAACTGGACACACAGGACTCCTAGACATAACAACTACCAATTGTACTCTTAATAGGTTCCACATGTGGATTATCACTAGTTATTAGGTTCAGATTGCCAAGCAACAATGACCAGTGCCATCATCTCAACTCTTGACTCGTTGGGCAACCTGCAAGTCTGCATGATAATGTCAACTCTTTTTGTTGAGGCAATGAAGCTTTCCTGGATTTGTTTAAAGTGGCCCATATATTTAGTGTTGGCCCATGTGGCCCATATTATCAGACTATCTATATCTACAATGTTCTTGGGACTATCTATCTCCTGAAATCCCCAAGGCTAGTAACAGAGGTGACAGAGACAATGAGTGGTACAGAATGGAATTTGTGACAAAACAGGTTTTGGGGATAATCTTAGTTATTTTGATTGTCAACGCTATTATTCCCTCTGTATGCTATAGTCTTTAGGAAGGTGGTTTGGGGAGATGGAGAGGATGATGTACCACCACCCTTGAGCTTTCATAAACTCAATCTTTACAGTAGCGTGCAATCTTTTTGCACATGGGTTATTTATCATAATTGCTAAAAAAAAAAAAGAGTGCCCTGCAAACCAACCAAGTTCATCTTTCATATCTATTTTGTGGGAAAACCCAGCATGCATTTTTACATGGATTATATGCTTAAATATTTTGTTTGTTAATTCTTACATTATGAGTCAAAACTTAAGAATGGCTTATTTACTCTATCCATGTTGTTCATTTTTGTACAGATATCCCCATTGATTGATCCAACAAAGTTCATTCTTAAACAGCAAGTTGGGAATTATGAATGGCATCAAATCTTCCCTTTCTGTAAGCATATTATGATATAGTAGATTTGATCTATGTGATTAGGGCCATTTTGAGTTTGGTTCCATACTTCTTGTGGTAATGTCTATGTTGTAGTTCTGTTTGTTAATTGTGAATTGTGTATTCTACTTATAAGAACATAATAATCAACAAAATGAAAAGGTCCAGAAAGAGTAGGCTTGAAACATAAGAAAATTAAGACGTCCAGAATGGAGTTGCCATGAAAACGGGTGCAACATTTCAGTTCTTGAAATATGTAAATGTACTATATTCGAGAATATGCAATAGTCATAATGTTCTTTTTTATATCAGCAATTCCAATAACTTTCGAGTAAATAAGTACTACTTTCTATCACAAGTGATGTTTTGGGTTGCATGCAGTCAACCATTTTAAAATTTTGTTTCCAATCATGGTGAGTTTGGATATTTTGGAAGTTATATGAGTAGATTTTTCTCGAAAACTGATTTCATAAAATGATTTTTTGGTGTGTTTTTATGAATATATGCAACAAAATTTACTAGCCAATAATATGTTTCGGAGCCATGCCAGTGTCAATAATATCACTTGTTTATGAATTGAGGGAGTATTTAAAAGGATTTTTTTAAAACTATACCTCAATACCAAACACAAGTAAAAAACTTGAATTTATAACATTTTTCGATATAGTCATACAATTCTAGATTGAATAAAGCAATTCATGAGTATTATTTTTTGAAATATTACTGACTTTCATACTTCTAAATTTGCTGATATATATATATTTTTTTGTTAAACTAATATGTTACTTCTCTGTTTTTGTATTAGCCCCAGTTTCTTTTCCTCATGATACAAATATGTTGTAGTGTCTGTTTAATATTTTTCTGTCAACTTTTGCAGTACCACGCAATCTGGGTGTTGTCATTACCATATGGGTACCGATTGTCATGGTATGAAAATAGATTACAAGAGTCCTGATGGTATTAAATTAGTCATTTCACATACCCCTGTGCTTGTAGGTGTACTTTATGGACACACAAATATGGTATGCCATTTTTTCCACTGTCTTCGGAGGTGTTTCAGGTGCCCTGAGTCATGTGGGTGAGGTCAGTGATCTCATTTGTGATATGGTGTTTATAGTATGTAAGTTTTTTTCTCAAACACACAGGAGAGTATACGTAAACCTTTGAGTTACCACTTACCAGAACTTTACATTTTTCTTTTAATTTAGATACGAACCCTGGGCATGTTGAGGGCCAGATTCAAATCAATGCCAGAAGCTTTCAGTAAACGCAATGCAACAAAACATAGAGAGGTTTCATACTCCACAAATGCTCTCTCTTTTTTTTGCACTGTTCTCAATGTTATTAACAAATGCCTCAAGTCGCTGAACAATTAGATGCCTGATTTTCACTTGAAGAATACAAAGTTTTAAACAGTTTATTTCTATTTGACCTTATTTTGTTATTCTTAATTACAGCAAGCATTTGAGCTGAGGAGCTTCTTTTGTGTTTGGAATTCATTCGTCAATTCCTTAAGAGAGGAAGACTTCATTAGTGATAGGTTGGGATTAAATGTTAACAGAATGTCAGACAAGTATGCTATTCACTTTAACTTAAACCAGATTTGCTTTATTTTATCAGAGAGAAGGACATGTTGATGGCTCCATCATTTTCAAGCAATTTATCTGTCATTCAGTGGCCACCTTTCCTCCTTGCTAGCAAGGTGAATAATTGCCATATCAGATACAAATATTGTAAAATTAGGAATACTCATCGACCTTGAATGTACCAGGTACCTGCAGCTCTTCATATGGCCATGAATTCCAAAGAAGGGGATGAGCATGAGCTAATTGAGAAAGTCAAACTTGATCGAGACAGATACAATGCAGTTATAGAATGCTATGAATCCTTGATGATTATACTTAATAATATTGTACTAGACTCTAATGATCAAAAGTAAAGAACTGCACTAGTTAATTTTGGTTTCAATTTTCTATTTCTTTGTATTGAATTACTCAGATAGTGTTGATGTGGCATTTTGGCATACAATTGCAGTATTATCAATGAAATTGATAGAAAAGTGACTTATAGCATGAGAAATAAATCGTTCTTGCAAGACTTTGAAATGGCAGAAATTGGGAAAGTAAGTGCTACATTGGCAAAACTATTACATCTGCTGGTAAGTGGTAACATTTTTAGTATGATATTTTTCAATTAACCTTGCCATATCCTTTATATTTACTTATTTGTTTTTGGTTACTATCTTACATTGCAGAAGAATGAACCTATTAATGGCACTGAAGAAAGGAAAATTGTTAATGCCTTGCAAGATTTTATGGAAATTACAACGCGTGATTTCATGAAAGATGAACAGAGGTAAGGAGTATGATGGTTTTTTATGGTTGTAACAGTTTTGAGTAAGAAAATGCCTTTTAATTTTTTTTGCTTATTTGTATGGGAAATTATGGCAGTATTTTGAAAGATGAGAACGAAAGAAAGCAGAGTTTCACAAATCTTAATATGGACATGATAAAGGAAGATTCTTGGAGGGAGAAGGTCTGCAATTATACTGATTTTTAAAAATTGATGCTAATAGTTTCATGGTACTGAATAGAGTGTTTTGGTTTCAGTTTGTCCGGCTGCATTTATTATTGACTATGAAGGATTCTGCAATGGATGTACCATCAAACTTGGATGCTCGCCGTAGAATCACCTTCTTTGCAAACTCTCTTTTTATGAAAATGCCAAGAGCACCTCATGTGCGCGATATGATTTCCTTTAGGTGTGTATTTTATCATTTGTGGGTTTTTATTTCAGTAATACATTGGTATGCATATGCACATTGGTGAACTGCATAAGTGTACTGTTAATTCTTGTTTTTTTACAATTTTTTTCTTTCAAAACTGAAC
This sequence comes from Paspalum notatum, assembly GCA_022530915.1. Lineage (NCBI taxonomy): Eukaryota > Viridiplantae > Streptophyta > Magnoliopsida > Poales > Poaceae > Paspalum > Paspalum notatum. The sequence continues at coordinate 21,905,680 of CM039686.1, forward strand.
ATATTGAAATCTATATGTTTCATAAGAAAACAAAATCACAAGATCTATATTTTGAGTTTCTACTATGCTTTTTTCCTTGTACATTTATTTTTGAGGTACGTCACATTCTAACAAGCTTACATGATCAGTGTTTTGACACCATACTACAACGAAGAAGTACTCTATTCATCATATGAATTGAATAGAAAGAATGAAGATGGTATCTCAATTTTGTTTTACCTACAAAAGATCTATCCAGGTGAACTGCTTTGAGTCCTTATATTGTGTTTCATAAACAATTTTCATCAGATTGTTAGACTTAGGTAAAACATATTACTGAGAACTCATTGGCTAATTTCAATAACTAATTCTCCACACTCACTAGATGAATGGAAGAACTTTCTAGAACGCATCGGGGTTGACCCGGATAACGAAGCGGCAGTGAAAGGGCACATGGATGATATCCGTTTATGGGCATCTTACCGTGGTCAAACACTTGCCAGAACTGGTAATATGGTTGTCCTATCCTTCATTGGGTCACCAAAACTGTGTCTTCTCTACTTATCTTATTATACCATGTTATGTGTACTTGTATAGTGAGAGGAATTATGTACTATAGACAAGCTCTTGAACTACAATGCTATGAGGATATGATAAATGACCAAGGTTAGCCACAGAGCCCTCTGAGCCTCGGTCCTTCATTTTTATTTTATGTGGATGCAATTGAAAATAGAATGTCATGGCTGTGATGAATTGAATTATTTGTTTATGGCTTAGCTGATTTGGATGGAGAGAGAGCTGCAAGGTCCAAGGCCATTGCTGATATTAAGTTCACTTATGTTGTCTCCTGTCAACTTTATGGCATGCATAAGGCATCTAAGGATTCTCGAGAAAAAGGTCTATATGAGAATATATTAAACCTCATGCTGACGTAAGCTCATGACCATTTTTATATTTTTATTTGAATAATATTTTCTGTGTCTTTTCTCAATTTGGTATGCATTAAAATACAGGTATCCTGCATTGCGTATTGCTTACATTGATGAGAAAGAAGTACAATTACCAAATGGTAAAATAGAGAAACAGTATTTCTCTGTTCTTGTGAAGGGTGATGATGAGGTACTGAATTTAAACTTAGATCTTTATTTTCCTTTGGCAACTTCATTTCCCATGTGCATTGGAGGGGAATGGAGGGAATTGAGAAAAAATAGTTCATTTTCCCCTGAATTCCCTTCAATCCCATCCAATCCCCATGGGAAATGTGGTTGCCAAATTAGCCCTAAGTAGATACTCCAACAATTACAGTTCATTACCTAGCACATGCTGCTGTCTACAAAATAAATGTGGACCAATAGGCAATACAATTATGCTAATATCATAATTTGATTGTCTGTATTATGGGGAAACAACAACTGATTGAATACTCTAATCCCTGCTCAGTTTATTAAGGGTCTTTAAACTTAAAAAGATGCATTCAACAGAATGTAGACCATGAATGACTAAGGTTTGATATTGCTATCATTTTAGCCAGAGAACACGTATGAATCTTGAGATACATGATTGTTACACTGACTAGTGGTCTGCTGGTGTACTACCATTTGAATTTCACTTGTTTTCAGGAAATTTACCGGATAAAGCTTCCTGGTAAACCAACAGAAGTTGGAGAGGGCAAGCCTAACAATCAAAATCATGCCATAATCTTCACTAGAGGAGAAGCACTTCAAGCAATTGACATGAACCAGGTACATAAATCCATTATGTAAAAGTTTCAAGTTAGCCGACATCTTACATTTTTTTTGCCCTGTAGGATAACTATCTTGAGGAAGCATTTAAAATGAGAAATCTCTTGGAAGAGTTCCTTCTTACACACGGAAAGTCGAAGCCCACCATATTGGGTGTTCGGGAGCATATATTTACAGGAAGGTTAGTTTTTCTACCCGCCAAATTATCTAACATTGCAAGCCTTCAGTTTTTCTCACATTTTTTTTGGTGTGAATAACTTCATTTGTGGTCTTATTCTAATGTAACTGTCATGTAACTTCACATGTAGTGTTTCATCCCTCGCCTGGTTTATGTCCAACCAAGAGACCAGCTTCGTCACTATTGGGCAACGTGTCCTTGCCAACCCTCTTAAGTATGCCTCTACTCTCTTTAAAAAAATCAACAAACTTTCATCCTGTATACCTCTTAGCTGTTTTTGCCTTGAACACACAGGAAAATTCCAAATTCCTGTGCAAGTTTTATATGAAAATCAAAAGGATATTTTTTGTGTCGCTCAGCATAACTAAAATCCTTAATGTATGTTTGATGTAGCTTTCGTGAATAGATTTTAATTTTTATGAACAGTAGTTGATGATGGATAAGCATAGCCCAATCAGTTGTAGGATGGGTAGATGTGTAATTTTCTAATTGCATCAATAATTAGTCTTGTCAGGTTGTCTCATTAAACTTGGTAGTTGTGTTAAGCATTGTTTAAACAGAGCTTGCTGTGGCTCTGTGGCAGGCTGGTTCAGTTTCTGCCTGCTGCAGCAGTATAGTGTAGGAGAAAATTCCTTATCCGCCATCGAAAGAAATCAGTGTGCCCTTTGTGCCACTGAAACTTTTGTGCTCCCTATCATTGTTTTCCAATATGCAGAAATTTCCAGTTAAGGAATTTTCTCATGTAGTGTATATCATGTAGGCTGGGTATTGTTTGTAGAGAACTGCAATAAAATTCAAGCTTTCACATGATACATCTGTTGCATTTCTAGCTACCTCCCATTTGGGTGCCTAGTCATGTGCAAATAATCCTAATATTAGAATGTGATGTTAATAGAGAAAACAAAAAAAAAGCGGAAGCTCAGCATGCGTGTGTGTATGTGGAGTTTTATGTTTGTTTGTTGTCTTCATTTGAATATGTAGCCCATATCGGCTTTATACACTATGGTTTTACTTTGGGATTTGATTGATACATAATTTTGCAAATATAGCTGTGCATATCACTCATACACTATCATTTAATAAAAATACTTTGTCACCAGCAGATGCTAATTCTGAATATTGGAGTGTTAGTTCTTACAAAGTGTGATGCAGGGTACGATTCCATTATGGCCACCCTGACGTTTTTGATAGACTCTTTCACCTGACAAGAGGTGGCATAAGCAAGGCATCAAAGGTTATCAACCTTAGCGAGGATATATTTGCAGGTTAGTTTCCTGAGATTATGCATGCAATGGCTAGATTCCTTCCTTCTGCGCACTAAATTTGCAATTGTTTTATTGACATCAAAGGGTTCAATTCAACCCTGCGTCAAGGAAATGTTACACATCATGAATACATACAGTTGGGCAAAGGACGTGATGTTGGAATGAATCAAATATCGAATTTTGAGGCCAAGGTAGCAAACGGAAATGGTGAACAAACACTATGTCGTGATATTTATCGACTAGGACACAGATTTGATTTCTACAGGATGCTGTCTCTGTACTTTACCACGGTTGGCTTCTACTTCAATAGCATGGTATGAGTCTCATACTTCGACCTATGAACGTATAGTAACTAACAAATACAACTTCCGGGAAGTAGAAAAGAAGATTGATTCACCCCATGGCTTCTTTTGACAAAAGGAAAAAAATCATATATGGGCTCTGGAGATTGAACTTTTGAGCAATCAAACTGAAGATTCTCACTTCTAGAACAATTAGAAAAAATATGTTCTTTTGAAAGATTGAAACTAATATTCTGCGCAGCTTAAGCTGGGACACAAAAGTGTGCTCCCTGATGTTTGTATTTATTTACCTAAGATAATTTGTCCATAGCTTACATGCGTAGCTAATGTATTTCTAATGTTTTTGAAAGCAAGGACCAACAGATCGTAAAAACATATTGCCTACATCACATAATGCGTAAATCTTGATGCATCATATGATCTTCATTCTATAGTTTTCTTGCAAGATGTGATGGATAATTACTTCCAGGTGGCTGTTCTGACAGTGTATGTATTTTTATATGGGAGGTTATACCTTGTTTTGAGTGGATTAGAGAAGTCAATACTCCAAGATCCAAATATCCAAAACATCAAACCATTTGAAAATGCACTTGCTACTCAATCTGTACTCCAACTTGGGATGTTGCTTGTCCTCCCAATGATGATGGAGGTTGGCCTGGAGAAAGGATTTGGTAGAGCACTGGCAGAGTTTGTAATCATGCAGCTTCAGCTAGCTCCTGTGTTCTTCACTTTTCATCTTGGGACAAAGACTCACTACTATGGCAGGACAATACTTCATGGTGGAGCAAAGTATAGAGGTACAGGGAGAGGGTTTGTTGTGCGCCATGCAAAGTTTGCTGAGAATTATCGGATGTACTCCCGGAGCCACTTCGTGAAAGCATTGGAGTTGCTTATTCTTTTGGTTGTTTATATAGCATATGGGAGTTCGTACAGAAGCTCAAGTCTGTATTTGTACGTCACAGTTTCCATGTGGTTCCTTGTTTTCTGTTGGCTGTTTGCACCTTTTGTCTTCAATCCATCCTGCTTTGAGTGGCACAAGACCGTTGATGATTGGATTGACTGGTGGAAGTGGATGAGCAATAGAGGTGGCATTGGCCTAGCACCGGAGCAAAGTTGGGAGGCTTGGTGGGTGAGTGAACATGACCACCTGAAGAATGCAACGATACGAAGCTTGCTCTTGGAGTTCATCCTCTCCCTGCGGTTCTTGATCTATCAATATGGTATTGTTTACCACTTGCACATAGTGCATGGTGACAAGAGCTTCTTGGTATGCTACTTGTTTAGAATAGCCTATTATTGTCCTCTTCATTTAAAAATTCAATTAGCCAATGCTTGATTTTTCCCCCAGGTGTATGCAGTGTCATGGCTGGTTATAGCTGTTGCTCTTGTGTTACTAAAGGTAACAGTCTGTTTTGTGTTGCTGTCCATCCTAGCTCTTCTGATACCACCTTTACACCTGGATTGTGTTTCCTTGTTCCAGGTTGTTTCTATGGGGAGAGAGCAGTTTGTTACAAGGTTTCAACTAGTGTTCCGCATACTCAAGGGCATTGTCTTCCTTGTCCTCATCGGCTTGCTTGTCCTTTTGTTTGTTGGTTTTGATCTTGCTATCTTGGACGTTGGTGCCAGTATCTTGGCCTTCATTCCCACTGGCTGGTTTATTCTTCTGGTGAGCTATTCTTAGATTCTTCCACACATGGATTTTTCTAGCTACTTGCTGTCTGCGTTAGTGTAGTTTTATGTGACCAGTCCATCTATCTACATGTATTTGCTTATTCTCTGATTCATGTCCATGTCACCTTGTAGGTAGCACAACTATTTGGACCATTGTTCCGTAGGTTGATCATAGAGCCACTTCACTTGCTGTGTTGCCCATATGGCACTGGTGGTGCATGCAGAGGCCCTTGCTGTGCCAAGTTCAGGCAGAGGACTGGGGCTGTGCTTCGGAAGATGGGGCCATGGGACTCCATCCAGGAGATGGCAAGGATGTACGAGTACACTATGGGGCTCCTCATCTTCCTACCCATCGCCGTGCTGTCATGGTTCCCCTTTGTCTCCGAGTTCCAGACTCGGCTGCTCTTCAACCAGGCCTTCAGCCGGGGGCTGCAGATCTCAAGGATCCTGGCCGGGCAGAACGGGAGCGGCACAAAGCACGATTGATAGCTCCACAGAGTGATCCATTTCGTTGGCTTTGTGGCATTTCGCCCCTGTTGTCCGTTACGTCATGTGCATAATCAAGGAGGTCCGTCGCTTGTGGTTTGAATAGTGAGATTGCACGATTTGGCACAATTTGAGGGTGTATATTGTGCTTTCACCCATTAATTTGGTTCATAGTTTCAATTTGATTTGCATATAGGTTGGAATCTGATTGGTTACCGGTGTTGAAATTTAAGTGCACTGTGCTGTTGTTTTCGGTCAAACTTTTTGGCGAAATTGACTGCTGGACACTCAAAATGATGTTGATTTGTTGGTGGACCACCGCAAAAACGACGGAATGCTGGTGTACACTCATGCACCGTATGAATTTGCTAGAAGACACTGCCGCAATTAAAATATTGTTTTTGGACTGAGTAGGTGAAAGAAAGGTTGGGAAATGTCCTCTTTGCCGTTGACCCTACATTTAAGTTCTTCCTCCTCCTGTCTCCCCGCAGCTCCAGGCCACCATCCCATCCTCCCCTTCACCGTCCGCCAATTGTCGGCCCATCCCTGCCTTTGGCTAGCTATTGGCCTTACCCCATGTCCTCCACTGGCGTGTGCCATTTCCTACGTTGTGTCCCACCTTCTCGCTCGCGCCTGTTGTCGTTTGCAACCACCGGCACCGTTTGCGGATGTCTTGGTGAGCTTGTCGCCCCAGCCGTCGCCGGGAAGGGAGTTGCCGGGCGGCATGCCACCGGGACGAGAGGAGCTACGGGGCGAGCGTGTCGTCGGAAGGGAGCTGCGTGGAGGAGCGGCGAGCTCAGGTGGCGCCGAGCGTGTAGGAGTGGCAAGGCCGGGCGTGCCATCGGGAGTGGTGAGCCTGGGCGCCGGGCATGTTGCTAGGCACAGGGAGGAACGGCGGGGCTGGGCGCATGTGGAGGAAGATGTCGGACGTGGAGGCGGGGCCAGTAGCCAGAGGCGGGGATGGGTCGGCGGCCAGTTGAAAGGAATGTGACGGGGTATCCGACCCAAGAGGGGGAGAGGGTGAATTGGGTCACTAATCGCTCAACTAAAACCTAGGGCTATCTAGTGCATAAGATAAACCTACTTTGCCTTACACATGCTAGTTAAGTCTAAGGTTTTTCTATGCGCTCTCTGTCATACCCAAAAGACTTGCAACTTAGAACCAATCCTAATCAAACTAACTAGGAAAGCTAAAGGCACACAAGAAAGTAAATGCGGAAACTTAAATGCGATAAATAAAGAGGTAGGGGCAAAGGGATGCAAACTCCATGGTATGAGCCACCACCTTACCGTTCTTCTTCTTCTTAAGTATGTAGTGGTTGCTCTTTTGCTTTGCCTTGTAGGTGGGCTTGGTGTACAGTAGCGAGGCCTTCAATTTTGGAGAGTTCTTGTTCTCCATTGCCTTCTTCTCGCCCTTAGCATTGCTCTCGCCCTTGATCTTGCTCTTTTGTTGGGCCTTCTCCTCCTTGCATTGATAGGACTTGTGGCCTTCTTTGTGACACTTGAAGCAAGTCACAGTTTCTCCCTTCTCAAGCTTCTTCACATCCTTGGAGGGGTTATCTTGAGGAGGTTGGACTTGATCTTGTGCCTCTTTTCCTTTAAGCCGCCTTAAATTCGCCCTTAAAATTTCCACTTCTTGTTTGAGTTCTTCATTTTCACTAGCAATGAGGTTATCCAATGTTTCTAAAACCACATTCTCATTGCAAGGAATTAGATCGCAAGAGGTAGGCACATCTACCTTGATAATTGGAATTGCACAAGGAATAGATGCATCCAATGGGCTTGTGAGAGATTCATACTTTAGTTCAAGGTCCTCAAATTGCTTATTGAGCTCTCCATGCTCCTTGTCTAACAAATTCAATTTGTTAAGCAAGTTCTGATATCTTGAGACAAAGAAGGCATGGAGCTCTTCATTAGCCTTGAGGGCCTTGATTTCTTCATTTTGTTTTAGCATATAATCTTGTTGCTCTTTAAGCTCATCATCTCACAAACATCATTGGACTCATCATCAGAGGAGGAGTCATCACTTACATCGCTATTACCTTTGGCCATGAGGCATATATGTGATGACCGGGTGGTGAAGGGCTTGCTTGATTCATCATTTGAACTCCCTTTGCCACCCTTCTTCTCCTTGATAATGGCGGGGCAAGCTTGATGTCTCCTTTGCTTGCTCTTGTTTTTCTTGCCCGCCATTTTGAATACTCCCACCGCATCTTCCCTTATGCGAGTTTCATAGCCTAGCATGTACAATTTCCTCACATGTTTGGCTGTCTTTGTTTGGTGGAAGATTATGGCCTTTGATGTAGCTTCATCTTCACTTGAGCTTGAGCTTGAGGATTCATCATCATCCTCATCCTCCTCTTGTTCACTTGAGCTTTGCTCTTGCTGCCTTGGTTGATGCTTGCATGTGTGCTTGACGGCAAGGATCTTTTGTCTTCAAGTGGAGGTGGACTCTTGCTTGATTATCCCCATGGAGTACTCATGGGCCACAATAGTATTGATGACTCGGTTGGGTGTTTTGTTGTCCAAGTCTTCCTTGAGCAAGACAGTCTTGATGATATCATAGTCGGGCTTGCGAAGGCAATGAATGATCTTGCAGTTCACCTCTCCATTTATCACTTGCTTGAGACCTAGGTTATTTATTTCATTCACAAGAGTGTTCAAGCATGAGAACATATCACGAGCACTTTCATTATCAAGTTGTTTAAAGCTAGTAAGCTCATCGGCGAGAACATGATATTTTTGGTTGGCCACATTCGCCGAGCCATCATGATTCTCGATAATTTGCTTCCATAGCTCATGAGCATTAGGAGAAGCAAACACACGGTTGAACACATCATCACAAAGAGAGGACAAGAGAGTTGATTTTGCAATCGCATCAAATTGTCTCTCGTGATCGGAGTTGCTCCGGGTGCCCTCCTTAGTGACACCTAAACATCAAGCCCCCGGGATTGAATATGTGCTTCCATGAGCACCTTCCACAGAGGGAATCCCTTCCCATCGAAAAACGGAGCCCTATCGGTACTCATCCCTTCCCTAGCAATGAAGCCAACGGCACTCCTACGAGCTATCTCACAAATTTGCCAATTGAATTGGCTATTCTTGAAAGAGATGTGAGCCCTAGCTCTTAAACCAATTGAAAAGAATGTACTGGGGTATCCGACCTAAGAGGGGGAAGGGGGTGAATTGGTCGCTAATCGCTCAATTAAAACCTAGGGCTATCTAGTGCATAAGATAAACCTACTTTGCCCTACACATGCTAGTTAAGTCTAAGGTTTTTCTATGCGCTCTCTATCTTACCCAAAAGACTTGCAACCTAGAGCCAAACCTAATCAATCTAACTAGGAAAGCTAAAGACACACAAGAAAGCAAATGCGGAAACTTAAATGCGGTAAGTAAAGAGGTAAGGGCAAGGGGATGCAAACTCCAGAGAAGACATGAGGATTTAACGTGGTTCACCACTAAGGGCTACGTACACGGGCTCGCCACCGAAGGCAATATCTGAGCCAAGCACCAAGACTCTTCCGATCACCGTTTTGCGCTCGCCACACAAGGCTCACGGCAAGCAAAGGCTAAGTGCCACCAAGCCACCAAGGCTTAGCCACCGCCACCGCCTTTCTTGGTCACAAAGTGCCAGATTCTTCACTACGAAGTTTGAAGGGTCTCCTCGTCCCCGCACAAAGTGTCGCCGCCGCTTCACACCAACAAGAAAGGTCTAGAGAAATGGATACAATGTGGCTTAACTGCAGACAAGGCTTCTCCAATAGCTCACGCAGGAGCTACGCTCAAGAAGAGTTCGCAAGCTCACTCTCTTTAAGCTCTATCTAGCTTGAATCATGCACTAAGCTCACATATGGTGGTTGGAGTGATGGATATGCTTGGAATACATCTCTACACTTGCTCTAAACTTCAGTGGCTCCAACTACTCTGAAATGGCCGGGTGGGGTGGCTTATATAGCTCCCAAACACGAGCTAGCCGTTGCTCCAATGGGCTGCTGACGCAGTGTAGACCGTACATCCGGTCTGCCCTTTTTCCATAGATCGGACCATCGGATCCGTCTACTTTTCCAACTAGCCGTTGCAGTAGCCGTTGAACTAGCCGTTAAATAGTCTGAAGGCAGTGGCGGAGCTAGGCGGGGGCCAACAGGGGCCGTGGCCCCCGCCAAGGTCTACAAAGATTTTTTTTTACTTGGTCCATCTGTTCCTTGCTTAGGATAATTGACTCATTGCTAACAGCCAGTGCTGTTCCTATTTCACATCCCGAAGGCAGCACATGGCATCACATTAGGCCAATAGTTAGCAACGGCATCCATTCACTCTAGTACTAGCATCTAGTTGATCTCGTTTGATTTTTTCCTACCCCTTTTTATTTGTATTTCCTTGGTGCCGATTGACCCGAGCAATATGTTAGATTTGGACACAAACGCCCATGAACACACACTCTCTCTAAAAGACTAGAAGCACAAACCCAATGCGGTTACGTGTAAGTTAGTAATTGTATTTGCCTATAAATTATAATTACCAGTGTGTGTATTTATTATTTTTTTAGGTGCACATTGACTAATTTGTTTAATTACCAATAGACTTTTTTAAAATTACATTTAGTTTATTGGATTTTATATTATTTGCATGAAACATTTTTTTCCATATATCAACATATGGTTGAGACATATAATTATTGGAATGTATATAATACTATATATGTGAGTTATGGTTGACCCCCCTTATATATTATTCCTGGCTCCGCCAACGTCTGAAGGTTAGCACGGTTTATAGAGACTGTACCATCCGGTCCATTATGCATTGCAGAGTCCTTCGAAGTCTCCAGGCTTGATTTTCTTAGGACGGTCCATGGATAGTCTTGTGAGACCGTACTATGTAACCTCCAGTCCGAAGGTTTGGTACCCGCGGGTTATTTGGTACGCTCCTTTGACGGTTCTCTGGACCACACATTCCTTTCCGTGTATCTTCCAAAGCCTTCACATCTTCACTTCTTCCGCCTGAATGGTCCGATGGTTAGGACGGTCTTTAGGACCGTACCATCCGATCCATTATACTTGATCGCTTCCACTCAGCCTCTTCGGGAAACATGGTCTGGTCTAGCAGACCATACCATCCGGGCCTTTCCTTTGGCTTTTCTTCTTCTTCATCCCTTGGACCTTAATACCTGAGGATGTGTATCTAGAAAAGTTCATTAGTCTAAGTGTTGGTTGTCAATCAATTATCAAAACACAACTATAGAAATATGGCGCATGAAGCTATTTTTCTTGCACCAGTAGCATGGACAGTGGCGACGGCCTGGCGGTAGTTGCAGGGAGGCAGGAGGAGGAAGAACTTATGTGTGGGGTCAGGGGCAAAGTGGATATTTCCTAGCCTTTCTCTCACATGCTTAGTTTGAAAACAATATTTTAATCGCGGTAGTATCCAGTGGCGGTCCTGAGATTTTAGGGGCCTAGAACGGGATTCAATTCACTACGACGAAACCTTTTATTTGAATAATATCTCTCGATAAAATGGTCTGCTTATCAACCAACTATGAAGGCGAATTATGTAATCATCAATCGGCCATTTATTCGTTTATTAATAGTCTAATTATTATGATTTAGTGCAAAATTATACCTCAGCAGCACTTGCAGAGGATCGCTGAGGAGACGCTACGAGCTGAAGATCGCGACTTTAGGCTTTGTTTATAATGTGCGATTTTTTTCTCTCTTTTTTACATTTTGAGGCTGAAGATCGCGACTTTAGCTAGGTTCTATTTTTACATATTATAATGTGGCAGAGGTGAAGATCACACGTACAGAAACAATCTACACTAGCAGGAGAACAACTCTTGGGCTTCTCCACTGCTGTTGGACATGCATAGCGGTACATGTTTTCAAGTACACTAGCAGGTTCTATTAGTGGAGGAGTTGTCGACGGTGATGGAGTTGGTGGAGGCCACTATTGACGGTCGTAATCTCACGATATCTGCGTCAATTATCCATCAAATGAAGTGAAACATGTGAATAAAATGGACTAACCCTTTATACTAATGAGTTTCACTAGTTTTGCATGAATATTTGGATATAGGTATCAAAATGAACATAAAAAGGTTAAAATGTGTCAAGGACCAAAGATGAAGATTACCAAAGAAAAGGGCTGGTCGCCCGACCCTAGTCAGGGTTGGCCGACCCTAGGCCTGGTCGCCCGACCCTGCACTCTAGCCGCCCAACCTTCCGACCGAGTCCAAATGCCACATCATCAATCATGCACACAAAGAAACACAACACAATGAAGATCCAACTGTTGGATCGGGTAGTCGCCCGACCTTGGCCAAGGTCGGCCGACCCACATGCAAGGTCAGCCGACCCCATGCAAGGTCGACCGACCACCGCCTCACCTCCCAAACCGACTTCAGCCACCTACAAGTACCCTTCTCACTTGTACATGCTATAAATAGGTCCTGAGAGCTCATTTGTAAAGGTGTGGAGAAGTTGAGAGCTGCATTCTACCTTAGAGGGTGTTCTTTTCCATATCTTAGTAGTAGGATAGTCCTGGGAGTTAGAGTGAGCCGAGCTTTGCCTCGGAGTTCTCGGAGATATTTTTGAGTCTACGATAAAGTTCTTGTATCTTTGTACTCTTATCTTCAGTATAATATATTTATGCTTTACTTTATTTCTATCTCTTGAAGTGTAGTGTATCCTTTATTTTGCATACTTGCTAGGCTTAGGCTATGGTTATCTTAGTTGGTCAAGTCTCGTTATTCTTGCTGGTGCTATAATCCAACCTGTACGCGAGGCTCTAGTTAGATCAAGGACGATCTATTGTTACTAAAGCGTGCCATACTATCCACGCAGATTGGCTTGGTAGCCCCACTCGGTGACATCGTGTGGTGTGCCTGTGTATCCTAGGCCCGTTCGTTCAGTAGACCCGTAGGCGAGCACTTAAAAAATCAAACTCACGAACCCCCGGTGCAGACTGACTGCTACTACACACAACAAGCGCTAGACACTGTCCACTGAAAGAAAACGTGTCTTGCAGCACTTGGTGTCGCCCACTGAACGGGTACATACCAAGCGAGCGGAAGCATGAGACTCAACGATCACGAGATCGCAAGTCAAGCGAAACAACGACTCACGCGTTAGCGACTTGTTCGCCACTCAACGCACCGAAATGCGCCCTACTGGTTCACAGCAGGTTAAGAGTATGGGTAGCAACAAGGAACACTAAAATCGAGGTCGAAGCAAAAACCGGACAGCGAAAAACCCAACGGAAAAAACTCACAGCCACCTACAGGCTGCCGCCGGACAGTCCGGTGCACCTCACCGTATAGTCCGGTGACTAGCACCGGATAGTCCGATGAAGCCTGGGCTGAGGGCTGGAGCCGGATGGTCCGGTGCACGCCGTCGGATTATCTAGTGGGGGATTGGATAGTCCGGTGGTTGCACCGGATTGTCCGGTAAACCCTGGAACTTGAGTTTCCAAACCTAAATCCTGACCAAACCTTGTCCAATCTTCACGAAAAATGACACAGGCTATCTGAGCACTATTCCAAAGCTATTCCCAAAAGATTAACTTAAAATGATCACGAGATTAGTGGAAATTTTAGATCTCGTGAAGAGGCAAGCCTTGGGCAAGAAAAGTGAGAAACTCAAATTCAACTTGATCGTGGCAAACCTGTAGGTTTGTGATGCACTAGGGCATAATCTCCACGTCTTGGCAAGTTCAAAACACCGGCAAAAGAAAGGATTCACCCTTGGCCAAAGCAAACATCCAAAAGCCAAAGACTGAACCCAAAAACCAAACAAGAGAGGGGAGGAAGAGAGGGCTGCACACAAGCACTTCAATTTCAGAGGAATATCACTGGATTAATCTCGAAATTAAGTGCATACAAGGTTCCTACAGCCTACCACCCTTCATCCTTCCCACTTGTGAGAAGAACACTAGCTAGGGGACTCAAATCCTAGCCCTAATGCTCTCTCTTCTCTCTTTGGCACATGGCTGTATGGAAATGAAGCCTAGGGTTTTCTAATGGTGGGAGAGTCACCTAAATGACCAGCCACTTGTGTATTTATAGCCCTAGGCCTGACGACACATTTAACACTAAGACCCTTACTCTAGAATGCCCGAAAGGGGCTGAAATGTAAAAGATACAATCGGACGACTACGATGACGCTTCGATCTTCTTCTTCTCCACGCCTCGCTTGGATGTACGCCACGTAGCCAGTAGTCCAGAAGCTTCCCTCGGTTTTGAAGTCAGAAACTGGAAAACTTTATTCTGCGGGCTTGCTAGGCTGGGTCTTGGCCCAATCTTCTATCTTGGCGAGTCGGAGCCCAACCCACAAGTCATTCGAACTTGGATAGCGGTTTTGAGCCGAAGCCGCCAAAGCCTCCCTCGCACGTCTCCGCGCCATGCAATCGGGTTGGAGCACCACGGTGGCACCTGGCTTCTCCAGTCCATCGGAGTCGCCTCACGGTCCATCGGAGGGCTTACACCACCGTTGCCGAACCGTCCCTCCGTGTACCGAGCTCCCATGGCCGACCGACGCCAAGCATTGCCTCCGGTCCATTGAAGGGCTTTTGCCTCAGTCTATCGAGGTCTCATCATCGTCTACCTCCCGTCTATCGGAGGGCTTGAGCTCGTTGACAATCACTCATCACACCAGGAGAGCAATGAGGCCGATCCATTGGCTCTCAATCTCCCCCTTGATGAGTGCATTGTCAACACATCTCCAACCTGTAACCTGAAATGGAACAAAGACAAAAAAGCGTAAAACCGAAAAGAAAGGAAAAAGAAAAGAAATGCTCAAACTGCCCAAAACCAAACAAAGGCAAAAACACAAGGCCGCTTGAAGCAAATAGAAACAAAACATCGGCTCCTCAAGACAGAGGCAAAAGACTCAATGCACCGATGCAAAGAGCATGCTAAAAGCTCAACTCCCCCTGAAATGCATCCTCACAAATGCAAAATGAGTGCAAAGCTCCCCCTTAACTAAAACTCTCCTGAGTTCTCCCCCTTTGTCCATAATTTTAAAATTTCTCCCCTTGGAGGTACACTAATTTCTCCCCAAATTTCTCCCCCTTATTGACAATGGACACATCAAGGGTTCCTTGAACTCAACTCCCCCTGAACTAGACAACTCCCCCTCAAAATATGCCATGAAATGCAAGGAGTGTAACTGAAAGAGCTCAGAAGGGATGGAAAGCTAGTAATCACAAGTTCTAGCATACAGAACAAGTGAGGGCAAGGAAGCAATAACAAGCTCAAAAGAATCTATCTTACACAGATCAGGAGCATGTTTTTTAGGGTTATGGAAAAGAAAGCATCACCAGCATGAAGAGCATCTAGCAAGATAGGCATGAACAGCAAGATGCTAACAAGACATACAAGGTGTGCTACTCTCAACCAAATCATACATAATCAGCCATAAGCATTTTAGAGACTTACACATTTCAGATTTAAACATTTGTATTCATAAGCAAGTTCTTTTTGTGCCAGGAGTTATTTACTTGTCTTCTGCCACTTCTTACCAACCAATGCCAAGTCTAGGTTATATAACCATCAGAAGCTTAAGACAAGGTTTTGGTCATACACAGTCTAGTCCAAGTTCATGTCAAAGCGCAAAGGCAAGCTGTCTCGAACTAGATCATTGTGACAAGCAAACCCACCTGGATCTTTCTCAATTTAGCACATAAGACACCACTTGGAAGCAATTTGATTCAGATTTCAATTTAAGCAAGGTGTCATAAAAGCTTAGGCATTAACTTAGCAAAGGCATACAACTAGCATATCCAGGTATGAAAAGATAGCATAGCATTCAACAATCCTACACATGCTAGGTAGCCAAATCAAGTGGTGATCATGGTTTTTGATTTGCAGAGAATAAAATGACTTAGCTCACGACTGTATTCAACAGACTCAAGAGAGCTTAGCCAACCATGATCAAGCATGCATTTGTACAATCTAGCACAAGTAAGTACTAACTCATCATTCCAAAAGAGCTCTAGTGCTAGTGAAGTGAATATGCAAATGATACAATGCGATGCATGATATGATACAATATGCAAAAGAAGCAAAGAGAAATAAAAGCAAGATAAAAGCAAATTCTAGACTATAGAAGCTATTCCGTACTAAAAGTAATAGCATACTATCCCTGACTAAAAGGGATAGCACACTCCAAGCTCACCTCTCAAGCGCACAAAAGCGCCAAACTCTAAGGGCTTGGTAAAGATATCGGCCAACTGGTTTGCAGATACTACATGGACTAAGTCTATGTCTCCTTTCTCATAGTGATCTCTTAGAAAGTGAAACCTCACGTCTATGTGTTTGGTTCTAGAGTGCAAGACAGGGTTCTTAGCTACAGAGATAGCAGAAGTTGAGTCAACTAGAAGAGGGATTTTTCTAAACCTAAGGCCGAAATCACTAAGGGTGGCTTTCATGCATAAAAGCTGGGAGCAGCAACTAGCAGTAGCAACATATTCTGCTTCAGTAGTGGAAAGAACTACACTAGCTTGCTTGCGGGAGGACCAAGAGATAAGAGAGGTTCTTAAGAGTTGGCATGTGCCGGAGGTTGACTTGCGATCAATCCGGCAGCCAGCATGGTCAGCATCTGAGAACTCTCTAAGAGAAAGAGAAGAACCTGAGGAGTACCAAAGACCAAGCTCAGGAGTGAATTTCAGATACCTGAAAATGCGCTTCACCGCTTCACGGTGAGAAGTCCTAGGAGAAGCCTGGTACTGCGCACAAAGGCAGACCGCGAACTAAATGTCTGGCCTGGTCACCGTCAGGTACAGAAGTGAGACGATCATCTCTCGAAATTCTTTCTGGTCCACCGCCTCCCCATCTTCATTAGCATCAAGCGCCGTGTTTGTATTTATAGGAGTCGTCATGGGCTTGGAGTCACCCATCTCAAACTTCTTGAGTATGTCTCTTGTATACTTGGTTTGATGGACGAAGGTTCCTTCAGGGCCTTGCTTGATCTATAGCCCGAGGAAGAACTGGAGCTCACCTATAAGACTCATCTCAAATTCCCTGTTCATTTGTTCAGCAAAACTAGACACCAAAGCGTGAGATGAACCACCAAAGATTATGTCATCAATATATATCTGAACTATCAGGGTGTCACCGCCACGACTCAACAGAAACAAAGTCTTGTCTACTGAACCCATTACAAATCCAGACTTGAGCAGGAAACTCTTCAACCTAGCATACCAAGCTCTAGGAGCTTGCTTCAGACCATAAAGGGCTTTCCTCAACTTATACACCCGGTCTGGAAATCTAGCATTCTCAAAGCCTCCTAGGTTGTCTCACATATACCTCCTCCTCTATGAACCTGTTCAGGAAAGCAGACTTGACATCCATTTGCTGCAGTTTGAGGCCTTTTGAGGCCGCAAAGACAAGCAAAATCCTAATGGCTTCCAAACGAGCAACATGAGCAAAGGTTTCATAATCTATCCCCTCCTTCTGACAGAAACCCTAGGCTACCAATCTCGCTTTGTTCCTCACAACCATCCCATTCTCCACCTGTTTGTTCTTGAAAACCCACTTGGTACCTATAGGGCGACAGTTTGGTGGAGGTTCAACTAAATCCCAGACATGGTTTCTCTCAAAGTTCTCCAACTCCTCGTGCATGGCGTTCACCCAGTTAGGATCAGATAACGCATGTGACACGTCCTGGGGCTCAAAAGAAGCAACATATGCAGAGTGGGAGAAAAAGGCTAGAGAAGCAACCGAAGAGCGTGTAACACGCTGGTGAATGTCTCCAATCATCTTGTGAGGAGGGTGATCCCGCTGGACCTGCCGAGATGGAACAATCTCGGAGGTCACCTCCCCTGCGTCCTCAGTGGGGCCAGCCTCTGCATGAGCTTGCCGTCGGGGAAGTGAGAAGGAAGCCGTAGGCAAGGGTCTTCCATCATCATCAGAGCTCGTAGCAGAGGGGGCAGGAGCTGCAGCCGGTGCAGTGGCTCCTGCATCACCAACATCATCCGCACCTTCCTCATCTTCAAAGATGGGGATGCTTTCTTCATCATCACCTGAAAGCTCAAAGGCAGGGGTTGTGCAGGGCATAGTTTCATCAAAAGAAACCTCACAAGTCTCAACAACTTGCTTGGCCTCCAGAATCCATATACGAAAAGCCCTAGAACTAGAAGCATACCCCAGAAAAATCCCATCCAAATAGCGAGACTCAAACTTGTCCAAATGCCCCGCCTTCTTAAGCACAAAGCACCTGCAGTCAAACGCTCGCAAGTGCTTGACGTTGGGCTGCCTACCAAACCGAAGTTCATACGAGGTCTTCCCGAGGAAAGCTCGCAAGAAGATCCGGTTCGCAATGTAACGGGCCGTATTCACTGCCTCAGCCCAAAAACGCCTCGGAGTCCTGTGCTCATCGAGCATCGTCCGTGCCATCTCAACGAGTGTGCGGTTCTTGCGTTCCACAACACCGTTCTGCGGTGGGGTATATGGAGAAGAAAACTGGTGCTCACGACCTAGGTCATGACAGAAGTTTTCAAACCGAGAGTTTTTGAATTCTCCGCCATTGTCACTGCGGATAGCCCTCATGGCCTTATGACTCTCATTTCTCAACCTCAGTACCAGATCCCGAACAAAACCAAATGCCTCATCCTTAAACTCCATGAAAAATACCCATGAAAACCGCGAAAAGTCATCCACAACGACAAGCACGTACCACTTCTCACTGACCGACGCTACCCGAGCGGGACCTACTGTATCCATATGGAGTAGCTCACCCGGATAGGAGGTCATAACCTGATACACAGGAATGTGAGAAGCGGCAACCATCTTGCCATGACGACAGTGGTAGCATACTAAGTCCTTCTCAGCTCTCAACTTGGACAATCCTCAGATTAGGCCCATTGAACTCAACTTGACTAGCAGATCAAAGCTCAAGTGACCAAGCCTCCTATGCCACTTCCAAATATCAGCAGAAGGACTAGCAACCAAACAGCGAGCAGGGCCAGAACCAGATGTGAGGTCGACCCTAAAAACCTGACCAAAAGGCAGCAAAGAGCAAACAAGGGTCTTCTCAGCATCAAGAACGGGACACGCACCCTTTTTAAAACGAATCTCAAAACCTTCATCGAGAAGTTGCGAAATAGGGACCAAATTGAACCCCAGATTCCGAACAAAAGCAACTTCTCTCAGGGAAAGCTTAGCAGAGAGCGAAACAGAGCCAACACCCAACACTTTACCTTGACCATTGTCCCCGAATGTGATGTACTCCTTGGTGCTCACGGGGTTGAGGCTGGAGAACCACTTGCGGTGCCCTGTCATGTGCCTAGAGCAACCGGAGTCCATGATCCACACGTCCTCCATGCCTCGATCCTGCAAAGTCAAGTAAAGCGATGGTGAGCAAATGGTCCGGCACTAGGGTTAGTACCAAAACTGCTGTACCAGTGCCGAGCCATCTGCTCAAAAGTGGGGTAAGCACAGTCAAAGAAATCACCACGACTGGAGTAACCACGACTCTCAAAGCGTGGCCTCTCAAGCTCTCTTACAAACTCTCGGTCACGAGGTCCGTAGCCGCGCTGAAAACAACTAGGAGCTCGACCGACAAAGCGTCTCTCACCACCAGGAGCACGAGCCTGAAAGCCGCCTCCTCTCTCACCACCAGCAAAGTGGTCTCTCATTTCACCGCGATGGGGAGGATCTTGCCTACCACCCTGGTAGAACTGATCCTTGTTCCCCCAAGCTCTCTCCTGCCTCTCAGCCCGCTTCCTCCTAAAGCAAAACTCCAATAGGTGGCCATTCCGCTGGCAAAACTCACAGTGATAGACAGGCCTCCTAGGAACTGGGTTAGGCTGGGACTTGGGCTTAGGTAGTGTGGCCTTGGGTGGATCAGGCTGCTGAACTAGCTTCTTGCCCTTGGGCTTAAACTCTTCCTCTATGATCTTGTCCAGCTTAGCCTTGGAAGGCTTGGATGTCCAATACTGCTTCTTTGGGGCAGCCTTGGGTGGCTCAAGATAAACCCCATCAACAGTCTCAACTGGCTGGGTAGGTGCAGTCTTGATCTTAATTGGGGCACTCTTCTCACCTGAAGTGCTGCACTCTCCAAACCCAACACCACTCGTCTCACCTTCGGCTCTCTTGGTGCTCTCTATGATCATCTCCAGTTGGGGTTGCCTAGCATATACCCAACTCAGCACCTCTCTCAACCTGCTGTTGTCATTTTGCAAAGACAACACCTCCTCCCTCAGATTCTCCAAAACTACAGTCTGGGCAGCACAAGTGTCACAGTCTAGGGAGGAAAAAACAGGAGCAGCTTTCTCCAACTTCCTAATGGTGGCATCCTTATCCACCAGCTACATTCTAAGGGTCTGGCAAGTCTCACAAGGGTCAGTGGGTACTGACAACACCTCAAAGTCAGCTCTCAACTGCTCTAACTCACCTCTCAAAGTAGGACAGACCATACACACACCCAAAAGCGCAGGTCTAGCCCTAAGCTCCTCAAGCTCCATGAGCTGCCCCTCAAACTTCTCCTTCAACACAGCTAGCTCTCTAGCTAAACAGGGGCAAGACTCACACTCGTGCTCTCCACTCAAAGTAGGCTCATCCAGTTTGGACTGGGGTTTGCCTAGCTCAGCCTTCAACTCATCTATCTTCTCTACCCGCTTGGCATACCTATCTCTCTGATCACTAAGCTCCGTCATAAAAGACTCGCAGGTAGGGCACTCAAGCTCACTGGGTTGGAGTCTCACACTCCTCAACCTTTCATTCTCCTCTAAAGCCTCAGCAAGTTGGGCTTTCAACTTCTGCAACTTCTTAGCTGCCTTCTCCCGCATCTTATCCTGGGCTTTCAACTCTCGGCTGTTCTGCTCTAGCATCTCAAGGATTTCGGCTTGCTCAGAAGTTACCTCATCATCGGAAGAAGAGTTGCTACCGTCATCCTTGTCCTCAAGCGCCATGGAGCAAACCGAGCTCCTCTTGTCCTTGTTCTTACGCCTGGACTTGGTGGAGACGAAGCACAAGCCAGCGGGACCTCCTTGATCGTTTCTCTTGTCCTTCCTGTACGTGATCTCCTCATCACTTGAGCTCGACGAGGACGAAGAGGAAGAAGATCCGCTGCTGCAGAACCCGATCTCGGCGAAGAAGGCCTTGTCCCGCTTCCGGTTGTCCTTCTGGTAGCTCTTGAAAGCCTTTCGAAAGTTCTTCTTGCCGAAGAGACGCTTGCCGAAGCCGTGCTTGCTGGAGCAATGCTTGTCAAAGCTTGGCTTGCCGGAGTAGTACTTGTTGGAGTCACGGGAGTAGCTCTTGCATTTCTTGTAGTAGTCATTCTTGTTGGAGCACTCAGTGATGAAATGGCCGACCTCTCCGCACTCGAAGCACTTGGGCCTCTCGTCCCTCTTCTTGCTCATCCGGTTGTCATAGGCGCGCTGAAAGCGACTAAACACCAGACATAGCTCCTCATCCCCAAGCGACGCCAACTGCTCCTCTGTCACAGACATCAAAGTAGAAAACGAGAAGTTGTTCATAAGGGGGTTAGCAACAGACTCACTAGAGGGGGTAGCCAAGGCCAGACTCTTAGAACCTGTACAAGCAAGGGAATCCCTCAACTTGTAATCGACTTCTGTGGTCTTGCGCTTACTATAGAGCGCCTCTACTCCTATCGTATTATACCCTGTCGACTCAATGATTGAGTTCACCTTGATCTCCCATACTTTTCTGTCCAAAGCATACAGCAACTTGACAGCCTGCTGATGATCGGTGTATGGGAGCTCAGCAGGGGTAGAGTTGACAGCAACTTGTTGATGATCGACTGAAAGCGACCAAACAAGTCATCTACTGACTCTTCCGGCTTCTGGATGAAATTTTCATATTTGCGCCGGTAAGTTTCTACAAGCCTAGCCTTAATCGTCGCAGTACCCTCATGGTGTGCACTAAGCAGTGACCATATCTCACGCGCAGTCTTAAGGTGACTCACTCTCTCATAATCCACAGTACCAAGTCCGGAAAAGAGAAAGTTAACAGCCTTAGCATTCGCCTCATGCCGAGCCACGATATCCTACGTAGTACGCTCAGCGACTGGAAGCACCACAAAAGTCATACTCTGAGTAGCATCCCATATGTTCTGACTCTGGCTAACAAGGAACGCCTCCATCCTACCTTTCCAGCAGGGATAGCCATCAGAGCCAAGGACGGAAATTTTCCCAGAGTAAGTCATCGTCGCTACGGTTTCGTCACCGGTTAAGGTATGAGAAAACCTAACCGGCTCTGATACCACTTGTAGGACCGAGACATGCGACTAGAGGGGGTGAATAGGAGCACTTAAAAACACAAACTCACGAACCCCTGGTGCAGACTGACAGCTACTACACACAAAAAGCGCTAGACACCGTCCACTGAAAGGAAACGTGTCTAGCAGCACTTGGTGTCGCCCACTGAACGGGTACACACCAAGCGAGCGGAAGCACGAGACTCAACGATCATGAGATCGCAAGTCAAGCGAAACAATGACTCATGCGTTAACGACTTGTTCGCCACTCAACGCACCGAAATGCGCCCTACTGGTTCACAGCAGGTTAAGAGTATGGGCAGCAACAAGGAACACTAAAAGCGAGGTCAAAGCAAAAACCGGGCAACGAAAACCCCAACGGAAAAAACTCACAGCCACCTACAGGCTGCCGCCGGACAGTCCGGTGCACCTCACCGTATAGTCCGGTACAAACTGGATAGTTCGGTGACTAGCACCGGATAGTCCGATGAAGCCTGGGCCGAGGGCTAGAGCTGGATGGTCCGGTGCACACCGTCGGATTATCCGGTGGGGGACCGGATAGTCCGGTGGTTGCATCGGATTGTCCGGTAAACCCTGGAACTTGAGTTTCCAAACCCAAATCCTGACCAAACCTTGTCCAATCTTCACGAAAAATGACACAGGCTATCTGAGCACTATTCCAAAGCTATTCCCAAAAGATCAACTTAAAATGATCACGAGATTAGTGGGAATTTTAGATCTCGTGAAGAGGCAAGCCTTGGGCAAGAAAAGTGAGAAACTCAAATTCAACTTGCTCGTGGCAAACCTGTAGGTTTGTGATGCACTAGGGAATAATCTCCACGTCTTGGCAAGTTCAAAACACCGGCAAAAGAAAGGATTCACCCTTGGCCAAAGCAAACATCCAAAAGCCAAAGACTGAACCCAAAAACCAAACAAGAGAGGGGAGGAAGAGAGGGCTGCACACAAGCACTTCAATTTCAGAGGAATATCACTGGATTAATCTCAAAATTAAGTGCATACAAGGTTCCTACAGCCTACCACCCTTCATCCTTCCCACTTGTGAGAAGAACACTAGCTAGGGGACTCAAATCCTAACCCTAATGCTCTCTCTTCTCTCTTTGGCACATGGCTGTATGGAAATGAAGCCTAGGGTTTTCTAATGCTGGGAGAGTCACCTAAATGACCAGCCACTTAGGTATTTATAGCCCTAGGCCTGACGACACATTTAACACTATGACCATTACTGTAGTATGCCCGAAAGGGGCTGAAATGTAAAAGATACAATCGGACGACTATGATGACGCTTCGATCTTCTTCTTCTCCACGCCTCGCTTGGATGTACGCCACGTAGCCAGTAGTCCAAAAGCTTCCCCCAGTTTTGAAGTCAGAAACCGAAAAACTTTATTCTGCAGGTTCCTGGGCTGGGTCTTGGCCCAATCTTCTATCTTGGCGAGTCGGAGCCCAACCCACTAAGTCATTCGAACTTGGATAGCGGTTTTGAGCCGAAGCCGCCAAAGCCTCCCTCGCACGTCTTCGCGCCATGCACTCGGGTTGGAGCACCACGGTGGCACCCGGCTTCTCCAGTCCATCGGAGTCGCCTCACGGTCCATCGGAGGGCTTACACCACCGTTGCCGAACCGCCCCTCCGTGTACCGAGCTCCCATGGCCGACCGACGCCGAGCATTGCCTGCGGTCCATTGGAGGGCTTTTGCCTCAGTCCATCGAGGTCTTCATCATCGTCTACCTCGAGTCCATCGGAGAGCTCCAGTCCATCGGAGGGCTTGAGCTCGTTGACAATCACACATCGCACCCAGAGAGCAATGAGGCCGGTCCATTGGCTCTCATTAGCCGGGTCTCCTTCGATGGTTTACTATCTACCCCCTGACCCCTCATGGCGCCGGAATTTCGCTCGATGCTGGACCCTGACTTGTTTATTTGAGTTTCTTAGTTAACCACGACATAGTCTTTGCAGCCGAATAGAATAGAGTTTGGGAACTTTATCTTACTCGTTGTCCTCCCAGGCAACTATACCTTTCC
This sequence comes from Paspalum notatum, assembly GCA_022530915.1. Classification (NCBI taxonomy): domain Eukaryota; kingdom Viridiplantae; phylum Streptophyta; class Magnoliopsida; order Poales; family Poaceae; genus Paspalum; species Paspalum notatum. The sequence continues at coordinate 21,929,551 of CM039686.1, forward strand.
ACGTGTATCTTAGGTAGTTTATTTTACTTCTTTCCACCATACACCTATCCGTTTACTAGACTTACCCCTGTCTAGTGACTAGCTGGTATATTTATTTGAGTTACGGATCATTCGATTTGAGTTTATTCAACTATATTCTCTTGCTTGCCGCTTCCCTGTGGAAGTTTACGATACTCGGAATACTCTAGGTGAAAAGCTACAACGGTCTCCGTGCGCTTGCAGAGTAAAATCTTTTAAGGCTAAGAGACGCCAATAAGCTTTTCTAGCGCCGTTGCCGGGGAGGCAATAGACAGAGATATAGTTGATAATCTCTTTTCGAACCCCGTGTCTTTTATAAAAATACCAACTAGTCTTTAGCAGGCTCACTTGTCTCTGTTGTTTTTTGTTGGGGTTGCAACAGAGGGGTGTATGACCGGTTTCGACTTGCCGGAAAACTTTCACAATAATCCAGAGTCACTGCTCAGGAGAGTCTGACCAAAGATGATCCATGGGCAGAGACCTGTTCCGAGGGAATTTAACCTTGAACCAGCCACGTCAAGTAGTTCGTCGAAAGACAACATGGTCGCGGCTCCTAAGAAGACCATCCGCGAGTTCTCCATCCCGTCCAACAATAATGTCCCTACGGGACCAGCAATCAATGTGGGAGAGAACTTTAAACTCAAGCCAGGAGTCATTCACATGGTTCAAGCCATTCCCTTTTGCGGACTAGCAATGGAGGATGCTAATAATCATCTGCAGCAATTCCTGGAAATCTGCAGCACTTTTTCCATGAAAGATGCAACTCCTGACGCTGTCAAGTTACGCCTCTTCCCATTTTCACTTGTCGGGAAGCCGAAGCAATGGTTCTACCTCAACCGCGCAACACTCACCACATGGGATGCGTGTTCCAACGCATTCCACGCTAAGTACTTTCCTTTGGGAAAGACCAACGCATTGAGGAACAAAATCTCGAGCTTTCAAAAGCTCATAGATGAAATAGTGGCGAAGGCCTGTGAAAGATTACAAGAATACATAGCAGCCTGCCCCCACCATGAAATGGAAGAATGGCTAATCATCCAGAGTTTCTTTCACGGATTAAACCGTACTGCTCATAAGCACCTAGATGCAGCCACTGGAGGATCTTTCCTGTCCCAAAGTGTGAGAGCGGCCAAAAATCTGATTGAGAAGATCGCCACTAACCAGGGATGGAAAGAAGAAAGGTCTCATACCCGATACCGTAGAGTCCATCACATCGACAGCAGAGACATGCTGGCCTCTAAGATGGACTTGCTCCTAAAGAAGCTAGAAGACAATCCCGAGACCGCACAAGTCCAAGCCCTTGACACTCGCATGACTTGTGAATTCCGCGATAACACAGGGAATTCAGGGAGCAGTTGCCCTGAAACTCGACCGGAAGACGGCAACTTTATTGGTAATTCTAGCAACTTTAACAACGGGAATCGTCCTCAACTACACTGGAATTCGCGACCATATATCCCATTCTCCGAACAAGGTAACTCATCGAGTAATTCACAGCAGTTGAATAAGCCTAGCTCGTTTGATTAGAAAGCTGTGTTTGATAGCATTAGTAAGAAGTTTCATGCAAATGATAGACTTTTTGAATCTATTTCAATACAAATGGAAACTTTGAACAGTGCTATGAAAAATCAACTGAGTTTCAATAAAATATTAAAAGCCCAAATAGCTCAGTTTGCCGCTTCTTTGCCTAATGCTAATGCGGGAAAGCTTCTGGGTCAACTGGAACCTCCTCCCAAGGAGCACATCAATGCCGTCACCACTAGGGGTGGTAAGTCCACTCAGGACCCTCCACATCCTAGTGGTGCACCACGCACTGACAATACAGGCAAGGAATAGGAGAAGACCACCGAAACAGAGGAGAGAGATGATCCAGAGACCAGCCCCGAAGCAAAGGAGAAGGCACCCCCGAAAACTCTTCCACATGAGTTTTATGACACAATGGTGTTGCCCTTCCCTCAGCAAAACAAGAAGGCTGCCGCTGATGAACAGTACAGTAAGTTTGTTGAGATTATTAAGAAATTATATATCAACATACCTCTGCTAGATGCCACGCAGGTTTCGACATATGCAAAGTACTTGAAAGATATATTCAACAATAAGAAGCCATTGCCATCAGCGGAAATTGTGCACATGACCGAAGAGTGTAGTGCTGCTATACTCAACCAGCCTCCACAGAAGAAGGACCTCGGAAGTCCTACCATTCCATGCTCAATTGGAAACCAAGTCTTCAACCAAGCCTAATGTGATCTCGGAGCAAGCGTCAGTGTCATGCCAAAAATTGTCTTCGACAAACTCAATCACACTGCACTCGTTCCCACCACTATGTGCCTGCAACTTGTAGACCAGTCCATTCGACATCTCGCAGGAATCGCCCAGGACGTTCTGGTGAAGATCCAGAATTTCCTCATTCATGTGGACTTTGTGGTATTGGACATGGAGATAGACGCCAAGACACCGCTCATTCTTGGGCGGCCATTTCTGAGCATCGCAGAAGCAAGCATTGATGTTGGAGCCGGAGAAGTCCATCTCAACATCAATGGAATGAGGAAGACATTCTCTTTCAAACCCAAGGTGGAACAGTGCAATCAAGTGAAGTTTTTCAAATGCCAAAAGTATGTGCCGAAGCCACCAGTTTTCGACGCCTCAGGTAAAGAGATGGACAGTCTCGTAGCATTTATGAAACGGAAGTTAGCCACCGAGGCTACCATCCGACAACAGGAAGAACAATAATGGAAGAAGGCGAAAGCAATGAACGCTATCCACAGGACCCAGGCAACAGCAGGCAAAACTCCTACTAATAAGGTCAGCATCCATGATTCTATGAGACCCATCAATCGAGCGTGCAACCAAAGTCAACGTGCCCATGGTGAAGCTAGGACAAATGACATGGGGCATGTTGCGGACAAGCGTGCCCAGGAACCATCCACGACAAAGTCTAAGTAGCTCGCAAAGGTACCACTTACCACCCCCTACGTACGCCCATGTGACATTCCAAATGGTGGTAAATGGATCACTCCCGCCAAGGGGTAAACCTGGCGTTATCTTTCGACGACATATTTATTTTCCGCTAGTCTTGATTTTCCGATACTCCACAGCATATCTAAATTTTTGCCTTGCATATGATTTTTTTTCATGCTTTCAGTCTTATCTCCTCCATGTTTATTTTCATAAAAAAGGGTAGCATGGCCAGCCGGCCACCTCACTGGCCAGCCGAGCACCCTAGGCAAAGGTAACAGGGTGTGGCACCAAGGCCGGCCGACCGGGCCGCCTGGTCGCCCGACCACCCCTCTCTCCCCCTTCCTCTTTTCTCTTTCTTTCTTTTCCTTTCTCTTTTCCTTTCCTTTTTTCTTTCTCTTCTTTTCATTTCCTCTTTCTTTTTTTCTTCTTGCTCTCACCCGAAGCAAGCACAAAGCAAGGAGGGACAGCACTAGCCGGCCGACCGCGCCCCTTGGTCGCCCGACTGGCAACCCCTTCCCACTTGCTCTCCTTTTCTTTCACTCTCTCTCCCTCTTTCCTCACCGTCCAAGCAAAGTGAAGTGCAAGGAGGCCGGTCGACCAGCCCTTGGACGCCCGACCCCTGCCTTCTCCTGCTTTCAGTGCATGCAGCCTCCTCTTTCTTCGCTCATTCTCCACCGGTCGCCGACCAGTTCAAGTGGTCGGCCGGCCACGGCCAACGGTCGCCCGACCACCCTCACTTTCGGTGCAACCTCCCTCACCTCGCTTTACACCCGGTCGCCTGATGCAGGCACGAGGCTGGCTGACCAGGGCACTGGCCGCCCGACCTTCGGCCTAGGCCGGCCGACCCCCTACTGCTGCCCCTTGCCTATAAATAGCACCTCCCATTCCCTTGCTTAATGCACCAAGCAGCAGCACACTTCTCTCCCTCTCTAATTCCGTAGTTTAGTGTTTAATTAAGCTCTTGTGCTTAGTTAAAATGTCCGAATAAAAATCTTGTTAGCCAAATAACCTCGCCGCTAGGCCCTCTCTTTGGCAAGAACAAGAAGGAATTGTGGCGACATCACGCCCCACAAGGACGACTAATGACTAACGCTAATATTATTCTGTCGTCGTGTAGTTCTTGTGTCTATTTTGTGCAGGATGAGGCGCGCTTTCAAGAGAGCCAGAAGTGCGATCAGCAGGGCGGGGCAGCACATTCGGTTCCTGACATCCTCCAGTTCACAAGGCCAGAACTCTCGGACAGTGTCCGACAGAGGCTCCTCAAGTGCTAGACCGACAGGAGAAGAAGCTAAATCATCAAACACCGGGCCGGTATTGCTGCATGACTCCCAAATCCAGACACGCAATCAAGATGAAGCCGACCTACTGAGGCGACTCCACGTGAAGCCTATCAGCCTCACCAAGTGCTTCGATGAAGTGCTCATGAAGCACAGGTATGGACGATGAATTCCATGAAATTTTCAATACAATAGTCTGGGATAATTTTGCAAATATTAGTGAGGAAGGCATAGTGCTCCTCACCAAAGAGTTTCTAATGACCATCCAAGTAGTATCACAGCAGTCCGACATGACTGTTCACTTCAGACTCTTTAACACTGAGCATGAACTGACACTTCACCAGTTCAGCAATGCTCTCGGGTTCTCACCTCGCTGCTCCATAGTAGCCGAACCCGTAGGCTTTAATGCAACAGAGTTCTGGAAAGAATTAGCCGGTGCGGACTATAAAGGAAAAAAGAGTATCACAAACATAAAGCACCCCACCATGCGGTTTATGGCCCATTGGATTACCATCGTAGTCCTTCCCCGTGATGATACACGCTGTGTGACCATAGAGGACCTAAAAATCCTCTATGCCATGTGGTGTAAGCAGAAATATGCACCAGTTATTGCCATGCTCTATCACTGAATGAAGCTAGTTTGGGATGAAAACTCCATAACAATCACGTCCTTTCTGACAAGGGTTGCATCCGAGTTAGGGGTTATAGCAAATGCCCAGGTGGCATTCTTACCCCTTGACACACCAAACCTAGTTACATATAGCCGTTTTATCCGGGGACACTTTCTGCGCAAGAACCAAAGCACAGAAATCTATGTCATGATCTACAAGGGGTACAACTTTGAAGTGCCCCTACCAGCACCACAATTCAAACTCTACTACGTGGACACTCTCTCTATGCCAATAGAGGGAGCCCCAGCGGAGGAGCCTTTAAAGGAGCCCCGACATAGTGTGGCGGCAGTCATGACTAGGGCACAGAGGAGAGCAGCACATGTGCGCTTGCAGAAGCAAGCATAGGACGCGCAAGCCGCTGGGACGGGACCGACCTGGTTCCATACCGCATTTGGCACATCCTAGCAAACCTAGGGTCCAGACCCGACGTGGCAGCCCCACGGAGGATCAGTAGACACGCCATGGGGACACAAGCCGAGTGCTGCACACTCTCAGCAGCAAGGAGGAGGAACTTACTATGGGATGGGTCAGCACCTTAAGAAGCAGGACCATCTGCCTCAGCACGTTTTGCAGAGGATCCTTTGAGCGCCATCTTTGGGTCCTTGACCATCCAAGACCAACGCACAATTGGGATGGCCCAGCAACTTAATCAGGTTGAAAAGCGCACTCAGGTCATCCAGCAGACCCAGGACGAGCAATATAATCGCCTCCTAGAAATAGAAGCGACGGTTCAGCGCACCTTTGACGAGTCCCAGCGATTCTTCTAGTACTACAGGTACTACCCCGAGTAGCTTCGTTGAAGCTTGGGGGGAAACCCAATCGACAGCTGGGTATGCATGATAGTCCCTCGTTTGCCTTACCATCCTTGCGTTGTATCATGCCATGAGAGAGATTGCTAGTAATAATTTGTTTAAGTATGTTTAGTTTAATTTAGTTTGTTTCTTATCAATTTATGCTTTACTTTAAAAAAACTCCCATACTTTAATGATAATTTCACATGTTAGCTTCATTTTGGAGATGATGAATAGTTGATCTATCAAGTGAATGATTTAATTCTTGCATGTGACTTATGCTTAGCTTAGTTCAAAGTTTGTGAATAAAACAAGTAAAAGGTTCTATCCTGTGGTTGCCATTTGTGATAACAAGCATAAGTTGTTGAGAGATGTCGATATGACTTGAATATGGGTGTTGCACCAGGAAACCGACAGGTACCACCCTGGAGAGCTTCACACAATAGGGTCGGGAGGTGTATGTGGATCGTAGGGATCGCTCCTCCTTGCTGCGACCCACAATCAGCTGAACGGATCAGCCGATCGTCTTGGCTTGATGGTGGTTTGGGCGTGCCACCTGGCTGATGACCTAGCCAGGGAGGTTGTGGTGGTGGTGATGGCGTTGGTTGTTTCCTGTTTCCCCTGTACAAGCAGACAAAATAGATCAAACGTTAAATACTAGCCGGATCGCTCGGATCAGCTCATCTTGGGTCGGATCTTCTGCGTCAGCAAGGCCCTGCTGTCTTACCAGTAACATATCTAGATACAATATACAAAGTACTTAAATAAAGGAGGAAGAAACACGACTAGATCTATTCCAGTCGGCTAAAACATACAGATGAACATCAAACACGACTTAAAATCTACTATTGCGCTAAAGATTACACTGGAAAACTATAAAAGCGGATGTATCTTTCATAAAACGACAAAAGGCATGGCAGGGTATGCATCAGATCTTCCTAACAACATGTGATCTATATATGAAGCTATAAGAACAGATCTAATCTATGCCTAAAGCTTTGCGCTATGCTAATCTAGTAATGGACCAGCAGCGTAAAAGCATGCACCATGGAATATGATAGCATAACAGCAAGCTGTACATGAGCCGACGTGCAAGCATATCGACTCATGCATATGATGGATCTCATGCCAAGCTAGGCTTGACATGAGATTCATCGGGATAACTAATGGATCTCGCGCTAAGTTAAGCTTAGCGCAAGATTCATCATGGTAACTAGCAAACCGTGCCATCTAGAGGTGTAAACGGTATGGATATTATCCGTCCGTATTCGAGTCCGGATCCGTTTAGAAGGGTTGAGATTCGACCGTATCCGAATCCGGACATTCAGTATCCGATCCGTATTCGATTTATATCCGTATCCGAATAACGAAAGTTGGATATGATGTCGATGTCCATCTAAGTCTTATCCGACACCAACTATTAATATCCATATCCGATCCGAATTCAAAGAAAAAAATATGAAAACAAATACGGTATCGGCAGTGTCCGTCCGTATCCGATCCGATTATACCCCTAGTGCCATCAAAAACGCTTCAGTACACGATCTGCTAGGCGACTATCGTCGTAATGCCCATAACGAAATAAATCATTAAGGCAGCATGACGATTACCTAGAACTCTAGTCGCTAGAGGTGGCGATGCGCCGAGGGAATATGGAGACAACCGCTTCTTGGTGAACGTATGTCGTCAACTTTATTTCGATAACAAAGGGTACATATTTATAGTCTGGAGACTCGGGCGGCAAACCTGCCCTTCCTTAATTAAACTACAAACCCTAACCGACTCAAATTGGACTCTTTTAACTAATCATTAATCTATGATACAAGGCCCAATGGCCTGTTTTACCATGCGCCGTCGCTTTCTTGGATAGCTTCTCTTCAGCCCAAAGCCGATTTTATCCCATTAACAGGGACGGCCAAATTCTGCTGTCAACAATGGGATAATTCTTTCATGTTCTTAGTAAGATGAACATCTCAGGTTTTTATTTTTGAAAATAACAAATTATAGCTCCCCTTGGTCAAAATACCTACCAGAGCCAAAAATTATTTAAAATAGAAACTGCTACAAAGAGCTACTTAGAAATGTTTTGATGTACAAAAGCAAATAAAATGCAAGTGATCCACTCCGGACTTTGCATCCACTAAAGAGTCTCCAAATACTTCTCATAATCCCCTAGCCTTCAAATCCAAAGGAGTAAGGGTATGGAGCCAAAAGAAAATGCATGCAAAAGCATGACAAAAAGAAAGAAAAAATGTGTGCAAAAGCACGGCAAAATGAAAAGCATGCAAACACATGGCAAAAATAAATAAAAGCTCCATATCCCCCTCCAAATCTACAAAAGGCTACAAGGGATGAAAAATCAAGAGAAGGAGACATACAGTGCCACCACTCATACTCCAGTGATCAAATAGAAGTAGTGATAAAGTATACTCTTTGGTCCAATCTTTGGCTTAGCAAAATAAACATTCTAATTGTGCCACTTTCTCCCCTACCTAAAGCTCCACAAAGGCCTTAGTGTAGGAAAATGTTGGCCAACTCATGGCCCTTGGTGAGGAAACACCCATGAGCGACTGAGAGCACCTTGGGGAAGCTACTTTTGTTTTGGAAATCCTAAAAACACTTAAGAAAGACATAAAAAAAGAACAAGTCAGAAGGATTCCTACATAAAGGTCATTCTGTCTCTCAACCGCCCAAGGCAATTTAAGCAAAAAGATACACCACAGGTATTACACAAGGTAAACTTCAATTATTTCACAGCTTGGAACAAAAGTTTGAGTATCTAGTCATGTATAAAAATTTCTCTTCATCTTCGATATTGCAGCAACTTCTGATCCACTTTCAGTCTTAGCTTTGCTCGAGGGCGAGCAAAAGTTTAAGCTTGAGAGGGTGTTGACGGTCGTAATCTCATGATATCTACCGTCAATTATCCACCAAATGAAGTGAAACATGTGAATAAAATGGACAAACCCTTTCTACTAATGAGTTCCACTAGTTTTGCATGAATATTTGGATACAAGTACCAAAATAAACATAAAAAGGTTAAAATGTGTCAAGGACCAAAGATGAAGATTACCAAGGAAAAGGGCTGGTCGCCTGACCCTAGTCAGGGTCGGCTAACCCTGGGCCTGGTCGCCCGACCCTGGTTAGGGTCGTCTGACCCTGCACTCTGGCCGCCCGACCTTCCGACCGAGTCCAAATGCCACATCATCGATCATGCACACAAAGAAACACAACACAATGAAGATCCAACCGTTGTATCGAGCATCCAATGTATCCAAGGGCTGAAAGAGTGGATCGGTGATGTCATGAGGGGCCATGCAGCCAGTCAAGAGCTGACACGTGGTCGCCCGACCTCACCTAAGGTCGGCCGACCTTCCTCGGAGGCAATTTTCACGTGTTCAACTGTCAACCGCCTTGAGGAAGCAAGATCAAGCCTTTGGATGGCTGAGGCGGTGGATCGGGTGGTCGCCTGACCTTGGCCAAGGTCGGCCGACCCACATGCAAGGTCGGCCGACCACCGCCTCACCTCCCAAACTGGCTTCATCCACCTACAAGTACCCCCCTCACTTGTACAAGCTATAAATAGGCCCTGAGAGCTCAGTTGTAAAGGTGTGGAGAAGTTGAGAGCTACATTCTACCTTAGAGGGTGTTCTTTTCCATATCTTAGTAGTAGGATAGTCTTGGGAGTTAGAGTGAGTCGAGCTTTGCCTCAGAGTTCTCGGAGATATTTCTGAGTCTACGATAAAGTTCTTGTATCTTTGTACTCTTATCTTCAGTATAATATATTTATGCTTTACTTTATTTCTATCTCTTGCAAGTGTGGTGTACCCTTTATTTTGCATACTTGCTAGGCTTAGGCTATGGTTATCTTAGTTGGTAAGTCTCATTATTCTTGCCGGTGCTATAATCCAACCTGTATGCCAGGCTCTGGTTAGGTCCTCTCCTCTGATCAAGGACGATCTATTGTTATTAAAGCTTTGCTTGAGTACGTTTATAGCATGCCGGCCTATCTACGCAGATTTGCTTGGTAGCCCCACTCGGTTACAGCGTGTGGTGTGCCTGTGTATCTCAGGCCCGTTCATTCGGTAGGCCCGTAGGCGTTAGCCGGGTCTTCTTCGGTGGTCTACTATCTACCCCCTGACCCCTCGAGGCGCCGGAATTTCGCTCGACGCGAGACCCTGACTTGTTTACTTGAGTTTCTTAGTTAACCACGACATAGTGTTTGCAGCCAAATAGAATAGAGTTTGGGAACTTTATCTTACTCGTTGTCCTCCTAGGCAACTATACTTTTCTACGTGTATCTTAGGTAGTTTATTTTACTTCTTTCCACCATACACCTATCTGTTTACCAGACTTACCCCTGTCAGGTGACTAGCTGGTATATTTATTTGAGTTACAGATCATTCGTTTGAGTTTATTCAACTATACTCTCTCGCCTGCCGCTTCCCTGTGGAAATTTACGATAATCGGAATACTCTGGGTGAAAAGCTACAACGGTCTCCGTGCGCTTGCGAAGTAAAATCTTTTAAGGCTAAAAGATGCCAACAACCACGATTGCTATGGTGCTAAGGAGGTGAAGCAGGTGTGGCGAGGGGCAGGATGATGGGGACAGGAAGGATCTGCGAGGGAGCCGCGCAAGGGGAGGAGGTCGTGAGAGAGATGCGAGAGGAGAGGGGGGTTCACGATCAGATAGGTTCGCGAGGGGATGGGGTGTCGGCGGCTGTCGGTGTTTGATACCGGCAATGCACCACGGGGTGTGTCACGTGATACTTTTGGGGTGGCGAGATCAGTGTAGCTCGATGGTTTGCATAGAGATGCAACAGGACACGAGGGTTTATACAGGTTCGGGCCGCAATAAGCGTAACACCCTATGTCCTGTTGGGGCGAGTTGTATTGATCTGAGTTCTCAAGGTTACAATGAGGGTCTGGAGATTTTGGTGGCTAGTATGCGATGAGATGATAGATGAACGTAGGGGTCCCTCACCCGCCTTATATAATCCGGCCAGGCTTGAGTTACAAGTCGGTTTCTATCTACGAGTCCTATTCTGTTTGGAAACCTAAAGAGTATACAGAATCCACGGTTACATGTTTCCTTCCTTGAGTCCAACCGCTTCTGGAATACAGAGTCCAAACCAACTCCTTTGCACATTTCCTGAAACATAGCATCTTGACTTGGTCTTCAAGCTCGCCATCCGTTCTCGGGCCCATGAGACCAGTCGGCACCCTGAAAAGGGCCTGCTGTCTCCATTGGGCCCTCCAACGGCCCATGTACTGAATCCACGCCGTGAGGGCCCAGGGGATATCTATCCCCCAAAAGCCCCCGAGGCTCGAGTTAATTTAGAGATTAATTGACTCGAGACTCCAACAAGAATAGCGTACTGTTCACGAGTTCCTCATCTGTGTCCACAACGCTTCTCATGGTGCACCGCCAGGTGCACCCCATGGGGTAGCCCCCGAACTTCAGGTTGACTTGAGTATCAATCAGCCTGAAGATCTAAACTCTCCATTCAGTCTTCACAGAATGCAATTCCCAAGCGCCGAGTCAACTTGAGAAATAGCAAATCCTCTTATCCGAGTTACCATCTATACTCAGTTTTCCGAGTCATAGAAAACCGACTCAAGATTCCTGTTTCCTCGGATGTTAGGAAAAAGAATAATTTTCCCACAAATCCCACACCCCATGGGGTTAACCCAAAGGGGACATGCAGAAGGTACAGAAGAGGTACCCCAGAAAACAGGAAACTTCCGAATACGCAACAGCCACTACCACCCACGCGATAATTGACGCGTGGAAGAAGTCAAAACGACGCGGCCTCTTGAATCGCGCTCACAGAGAACGAAGCGGGGTGGCCGTACTATAAGCGCAGAGCCATCGCCCGGCCATCCATCACGCCTCCACTGAGCACTCACCACTACAAGAAAAAACCCCAAGAAGACTCCCCACCCCCTTGCTCGCAGCCATGGCCGGAGGGAAGGGAAAGAAGCGCGCACGCTCGCCACCGTTGTCAGAGTATGAGGACTCCGACGACGCATTCTTCGGCGGCGCCTACGACGACGAGGAGTCCTCAGAGGACTTCTCCTCCAACGAGGAGGAGGAAGCCCCCGAGGATGCCCCGCCCCAGGAGGATGACTTGGAGCCCAACACCGACGACTCCCACGGCTACAACCGCAAGGAGATCGCCAAGCTCCGCGGCCTCCGCCGCTCCGCCCTCCAGGAATACGATGACGACGAGGAGGAGGACTTCTCCGACGACGACGACGATGATGACGATGCCCCCGGCAGCCAAGATGGCCCGGGCGGCCACGATGGCGGCGACGGCGGCCACGGTAGCGACGACGGTGGCCACGACGGCGGTGATGAGGCCGACGCTCCGGCTTCCAAGCGCCGTCGCGTCACTGGGCCTCCGGCCGGGCCATTCACCGACGTATAGGCCACCACCACTACCACCACCATAGTAGTAGTAGTTAATAGTAGATTAGGATAATCTGCCTATATGTAACCACCACTATTGTAATGAACTAAGTTTATATAATGAAATCCATCGCATTATCCTTCACTCTTGAGATCCTTTGTGTGTTTTTATCTTGAAAATCTTGCATCCGAGTCAAATGCACCATTCGAGTTCCTGGAAGTAAAACCGAGATCGTCATACAGCGAAAGAAATCACACTTCGCTTATGCCCAGAGTTCAGGCAAGAATCAACTTGCTAGGTCAAATTGGAAACCCCATTCTCCGAGTAATAGAGATCATGAACCTTTGCTTATGAATACCGACTGAATAACTATACTTAAGAAATCTTCCCGACTGAAATGGACGACTTAATTCCGGTGCTATCCGACTCAAATGTAACCGTCAAGAGATCCGAGTTAATCTTAACGATATCCGCCATTTCCGTCAGTCCACGTGATCTGTCACTAACGCCGTCAGGGTTATTTTGAGATCTATACCCTGAACCAAAAGTTCTCTTATCCCGAACTGCCTTTCTTCCCTACTGAGATCCATCGCCATTGTTGTTTGAAATCAAAGTGCCACTGCATCCACTTCTTCTCGAATCCCCATCCAAACAGAAACATCCACCTCCATGGCTCCCAAGAAGAAAACCTTGAGCGAGCGCGGAAACACCATTGAGGGCCTGCCGCACAATGAGAACCGACAGATTCCTTCACCATACCTGGCGTACCGCCCCTCCATTGTCACCGAGCCTATGCTACGATCTTTGGTGGATATGGGCATCCTGCCTCCGAAAGAAGTGGCAAACTGGAGAGTGTGCGAGAAGAAGGATGACGCTGCTCCAACTGAAGACACCCACGAGGCAATGGTGTTCATGCCGTTCTTCATCCGTGGGTTAGGTCTCCCCCTCTGCTCATTTGCGCGAGGCCTTTTGCAGTTCTATGCAATCAATCTGACCCACCTGAATCCCAATTCCATTCTTCAACTTTCAATTTTCATCCACCTCTGCGAGGCGTTTCTTGGAATTGTCCCGCACTTTGGCCTGTGGAAGTATCTGTACTACTGCAAAGCCGGTCTGAGAGACGGAGTGCTACAAGTAACTGGAGGGGCCAGCTTTGAGCTGCGGAAGAATCGCAAAGCTGTTTATTTGGATATCCCTCTTCCAGACAACAACAGAGGATGGCACTCCGAGTGGTTTTACATTGAGAACCATGGAAACTCTCTCCCCTCGAGGTCTGGGAGACAACCTAACAGCAAGCTACCTAGCTGGGAAGAAGGCCCAACTGTTGAGGAGCAGGCCGAGGTTGACACACTGCTGGAAGAAATAGCCAATCTGAAGGAAAGAGGCCTCATTGCCCATGCTGTGGTGATATATTTCGTGTATCACTGCATTCAGCCTCTGAAAGATAGGATCTACCCTGCCTATCTGTATGTCGAAGCCAGTGATCCAACTAGAGAAACAGCCCGATCCATGACTGAAGACAATGTCAAGGCCCGAGTGGAGTTGATACTTAGAGGTGAAGCTCACAACGAGGATACTCCCAAACCATATTCTACATGGAATCCAACTTCCACTGTAAGCAATCTTACTATGAAACCCTTAAGTATCCTTGCACATAATCACATTCTGATTCATGAGATTACTGCAGAGCAATATATCTAAGTTTCTGTCAGATCCCACAACCTCTGGAGCTGTTGGGCTATCCAAACGACAATCCGAGTTATCAACTGAAGAAATAGAAGCTGTTGTTGCTGCTGCCCATGGTGCAGGAAACAATGAATAGCATACATTCATTGTGATACCCCGTACAGCCCAGACCGCCCAAGAGCTTGGTGTGAGCAACATCGCCAAAGCCCCCGAGCTAACAGCTGCTCCAAGTGGTGTGAAAACACGAGCTGCAACTGGTCAGGGGCGCATCAAGTCGAAAGCAACTCGCAATGTGGTGACACGTAGACAGAGGACTCACAAGAGGGCAATCAAAGATCTGACAAGCTCTCCATAGTCAGCAGACAAAGCTAAGAAATCCAGATATTCCTCCCATACCGCAGCTAAAACTGGCAATACCGAAATTGGGGTTGACTGGAGTAGCTTGGTTGATGAGGACGAAGGAGAAGAAGAAGAGCAATCTCAATTGTCCCACCGCGAGAGGCGATCCAAGAAACATCATGATGACACTATATCAGCCCCTTCTGGATCCATACTGCCACTTGAGGAGGATGAAATTGATCTGACGGCAGAAGATATGGATCTAGACCAAATTATCAGAGATACGTGCAAACTCCCCTTCACCATATGCTCTGATGAAGATATAGAGTCACTGTCAACATGCTCTAGGGGAAAACAAACTGAGACCACAAGCCCCCGAGCGAAAACAGAACTAAAATCAAAGAGTTTAGAGTCTGAAAACCCCGCAAGCCCAACATCAGTAGATATTCCTGAGGATGAGACTGCTCATACGAATAAAGCCACTGAAACTGTGCAAGAGGTACCAACGCCATCTGAGAACTAGCAACAGGCATTAACCGGTGCAGCTTTAGAAGAGAAACAACAAGAGCCTGCAACTGAGCCATTGCCTGAAGCTGCTAGCTCTCAGGAACGCCTAACTGAGATCGATACAGGCTATACTCCTCATCCTTCGTCTGAAGCTCATGAGTCGGCCCAAGAGAAAGAAACTAAAGAACCAAAAGAGACTGATCAAGCCGAAAAGGGACAATCAGACTCCCTAGCCACAACCGAGCCAGGCAGCACCCAACCCCCTCCAATTGAGGCAGGTGATAGCAGTCACCAAATAGTACCAGCACCCCCAAGCTCAGGGCTGCTGACAGCTTTCGAGGTATGCCAATTGTGCACATATCCTGTATTGACCTTGCTGTTGCCTGAACAACTCGAATTACTCTTTGCAGGCTATGCTGAAGATGCTCCAAGGTGGAGTGCAACAGGCCAACTTGATCCATGAGAAGATTGCTGCACTATCCAGCCTGGAGGTTATTACTCTGAGGCAACAACTGGCTGATTCTGAAGCCGCACGAAAAGCTGAAGCAACAGGTACGCAAGCAACTGTTCCCTACTCCAATATCTGAGATCTCAAACTGAACTGTGAACTTGCTGCCAGCTGCTGCTGCTGAGATTGCTCGCCTGAAACAAACGGCTATGACTCGAGAGACAGAGTACCGCAATGCCATTGTTGACAGAGATCAAGCCAGAGACCTAGCAGCAGACCTGCGCAGACAGCTGGATATTGAGAAGAAAAACCATGAGGTAACTCGTCAAGAATCCCAACTAGCCTATTCTTTGCTCACAGAAGCATATGAACTGTATCATTCCACCGGAGAAGATGCGCCAAAGAAATGACTAGTATCAACTGCTGCAAAAATCGTGAGACGGCTTTGAGAAGTCGTTTCGTGAAACTGCCAGTTCCTTGGAGTCTTTGAGGAACAGCCACTCCTTAACACGCCAAGCACTTAAGGACAAAGAAACTGAACTGGCTGAATCTCAAAGCGCCCATGAGAAAATGAAGAAGGTACTAGCCTCCACAAGGTCTGCTCTTAAAGAATCCCAAGACCATGCTGTTCATCAGGCTCAAGTATCAGAGGTCTTTAAGAAGAACTATGAGACTAGCAAGAGGAACTGCAACAAGTTGAAAGATGCCTTTGAGAAGGCAAAAGAGGTTGCCTTGAATGTCAATACTGCCTTGATCAAGATCATGGACATCTGTGTGCCAGAAAAAGCTGCACCTCGTCCTCTGGGTGATCGAATGACAACTTTCATGGACGATATGAAGTCCAAGATTTCTAAACGAGTAAAAACTGTTCTTACTCACGCCCTTACGGTCATCAAGAGTTCACAACTAGAGATTGACCTGGCAGGTTTACCAGAAAAGATAGTAAACAAGAACCAGTGTATGGAGCAAGAAGATGAGGCCCGTATTGTTGCTGAACTCCTTGTAGGTGACAATGAGTAAACAATGATTCCCCATGTAATATGATGAACTGAATGATGTGTGTACGTATTTTGCATCTTGCGTCGACAATCTTGACTATTTACTCTGTAAAACCGAGTTAATTTTATAGAGCAAATCAAAATTTCCATACGTACCTGAGAGTTATCCCTGTGCAGAGGAAACAAGAGACATTATCACGGTATGGGTTTGAACTGAATACAAGAAGAACAACACATAACAGTAAAAAACATGAATGCTGCAAGATAGAGTATGGTGATGAAGCAAAGACATGCAGTAACGAGCTGTAGGTCGTCAAAACCTAGGCCCTTCTGTCTTTGTTCGGTTGGGGCCTTGAATGCTCCCCAATTATGTGGTCCTGCAAAGGCATGTAGCACCGTGCTGTCGGTCATACGACCTAGGCCGATTGCCTTTGTTTTTGTGGGACCTTGAGTGCTCCCTGATATGAGTACGAACGAAAGCATGTAACACCGCACTGTCGGTCATACGACCTAGGTCGATTGCCCGTATACAATGAGTGAATATCGCGAGTAAAAAGTTGGAAAGAGAACATTGAATACTTTATCTCGAGAGTACATTCATTTATAGAATACAAATGAGGACAGAGTACAAAGGATGATACTGACTTAAAGAAAAAGACTATGCGTAGAATCTGCGCAGATGCTCTATATTCCAAGAGTTCCCGACTAGTGTCTCATCCATTTGAGACAGACGATACGATCTTGGACGAGTGACTTCTGTCACGATGTATGGGCCTTCCCAAGGAGGAGATAACTTATGCTGTCCCGCAGTTTTGAGCACCCTGCGCAGCACCAGGTCCCCGATTGAGAAGGAACGAGGCCTCGTATACCGATCATGATAACGAAGTAAAGTCTGCTGATACCGAGCCGACTGAATAATAGAGTTAAGACGCTCTTCCTCGAGTAGGTCGATCTCCTCAAGTCGGGTTGCTTCAGCCTCAGCAATGCTATTAAAAACCAGACGTGGGGCTCCAAACTTGAGGTCAGCAGGCAAGACTGCCTCTGATCCATATACCATGAAGAAGGGCGTGTTCCCTGCGAGAGCTTTGCTAGGTTGTGTTCGAAGGCTCCAGACCACATACGGCAATTCGCGTATCCACTTCCCAGCCAGCTTCTTATCCTTATCAAAGATCTTTTCCTTGAGTGCATCCAGAATCATCCCATTGGCCCGCTCGACCTGCCCATTAGCTCTGGGGTGAGCCACCGAGACATACTTGACACGGATGGACTTTTGTTCGCAGAAATCGAAAAATTCAGAGCCTGTGAAGTTGGACCCCAGATCTGTGATAATGGAACTCATGATCCCAAAGCGAAAGATGATGTCTTGAATGAACTACACCGCTTTGGCAGACGTTAAAGAAGCAATGGGCCTGAACTCAATCCATTTGGTGAACTTGTCGATGGCAACCAGCACATGAGTGTATCCTCCTTGAGCTTTCTTGAAAGGCCCAATCATATCCAGCCCCCAGCAGGCAAAAGGCCATGAGACCAGTATATTCTGCAACTGCTGTGCTGGAAGGTGATGCTGCTTGGCGAGGAACTGACAAGCTTCGCAATGCTGTACTAACTCGGCAGCATCCTTCTTCGCTGTGGGCCAATAGAAACCAGCCCTAAACGCCTTCCCGACCAATGTGTGTGAAGCGGCATGAATTCCACAGACTCCAGCGTGTATCTCTTTTAGCAAACTCTGCCCTGATGAGGTACTTAGGCACTTCAGTAAAACTCCTGAGGCAGCTCGCTTGTATAACTCGTTATTAATCAGAGTATAGCTGGAAGACCGTCTCGCTATTCGCTCGGCCTCTGCTTTATCATCCGGAATTTTTTCGTTGAGGATGTACTTGATGATAGGGGCCCTCCAATCAGTCGGCGCATCCAGAGTTAAGATGTGCCGGTCAGGGGGTATGCTCATCTCGTCTAGCTGAACGGAAGGATGTTGAAGCTATTGGACGAAGATGCCAGAGGGTATCTTGGCACGTGATGAGCCCAGTTTAGACAGGATGTCAGCGTCCACAGGTGCTCGGCCAATTCCCTCAGGACCCCAGGCATGTCCGCCGGCTTCCATGCAAACATGTCGCAGTTGGCCCTCAGGAACTGGACGAGCGCATCTTCCTATTTGGGAGGAAGAAGAGCATTGATGGTGGTCGTCTTGGTCGCGTCCGAGAGGTCGAGACTTATCTCTTTCGTCGGGACGGCTGGTTGAATTGCCGCGCTAGAGGACGCCTCTTGAGTCAGAATCTGGAGGTCATCTTGTGACACGCTGGCCTCATCCGCCTTGAGCTTCTTCTGTGCTGCCATGTGATTCTGCTCAAGGGCCATTTGCATGGCCTATTGTACGCACTCTGAGGCTCCCTTGAAGTCAGCGCGAATGGAGAGAGTACCACCTGGGCTGGCATCTTGAGAATGAGGTATGGGTAATGTGGGATAGCCATGAACTTGGCTAGCCCAGGACGCCCGATGATGGCGTTATAGACGCAGTTGAAGGTCGGGACTTCAAATCGCAGCGTCTCGATGCGAAAGTTCTCTGCCGTGCCAAAAGCGACCGGCAGATGGATGTGTCTGAGCGGGCATTCGCCTACGCCCAGGACAATCCCGAAGAACGGGGTATCTGATCTCTTGAGTTCGCTAAGCGGGATTCCCATCTCTTGTAGAGCCCGGGGGAACACCACGTTGATGCTGGCCCCTCCGTCGATCAAAACCTTCTTGAGTTGGGTGTCGCCGACTATGGGGGTTACCAGTAGCGGGAACTTGCCCGGCTCATCGAAGTTGAGCCACTGATCCACCCGACTGAACGAGATCGGCTCGTGGGACCAATCATATGGCTGCGGCGGCTCTGAGGTGGCCGCGTTGATCCGCCAATCCTCCAGCTTCTGCTGATGCTTGCTCGGGTACGCTCCATGTCCACCTAGGATGAAGTTAACCTCCTTGTTGACATCAAGGAAACGCTGATTACTGCCTCCAGCCAGCCGCTGTGGCGGCTGGTTTTGTGGTGGAGGAGGTGGCGGAGGAGCTTGCGCCATCGGGAACTGGCCGCGTGTCAGCATGGCTTTGAAGTCGCGGCAGTGTCTGAGAGTATGGCGCATATCCTTATGCGCAGGGCATGGCTCGTCGAGGAGTTGATCGAGAGTTCGAGGCTGGGCCGGGTGCAGGCCGCGTGGTCGTACTAGAGCTGGAGCCATGACACGGACCTCCTCCCGAGGCCTCTTGTCCCAGCGACGATCTTCCCGCGGAGGTTCTTCACGCCTTTCATGCTTGCCCTTGCCTCGATCGTCTTGTCGGGGGCGAACGAGGTCGCGAGCTCATTCCTCCGCCGTGATGTAGCGGTCCGCTTCCTGGAAAAGACGCTCTGAGGTGGTAGGCGCCCTTTCCAATATGTGCTTGACGAAGACCTGGTCGTTGGAGCCCTGGAGGAAGTCGTCGATCACCGTATCCTCAGATACGTCGGGGATGCGGTTTCTAAGAGCCTGGAATCGCTTGAGGTACGATCGCAGGCTTTCCGATTCATTGCCCCTGATGGTTTTGAGGTCCCACCGTTGCGCCAGCTTGTCGGAGAGTGACTGGAAGTTGGCGATGAACAAGCGACGGAAGTCGCCCCAGTCCTCGATGCTGCCACGCCTGAGGTGGCGGAGCCATTGAAGCGCGTCCTGCCCCAACTTGATTGGGACATAGGCCGTCATGAGGTCTTCCGAGGCATTGGCCGCTTGGGCCACGGTAGTGTACACGGCCAGTCAGTTCCGCGGATCCATCTTTGTCTCAAATTTTTTGATGTTGAGATTTTGAAGTTGGCCGACCACTCGACATCTTGAATTTTTCGGCCGAAGGCTGCTATAGCAGCTTCAGCGGTGTCAGCCGGGTTACCGCGGTTCTCCACTGGGCATCGAGGCGGGGACTGAGGTCGATGATCCCGCTCGGGTCTGACTCGGGGGGCGGAGCTGTTCACGGAGGCAGCCCCCGAGTGACCCCTGGCGGCGGGAGTGCGCTGCGGGGGGCCGTAGTCTTGGTCGTAGTTTGCGCGCCAGTCCATCTCGAGCTGGTGTCTCTGAGCACAGGATTGCTCGATGTTGTGACGTGCATCGCGGTTGCCGTTAATGACCTGTCGCGCGTCGGCAACCTCTTGCTGCCTGGGCACAAGGTGGTATGCTGCCCGAGTGAGAACAGTCTTGATGGCCACCCCATCTTCATTGTTGGGGAGGAGCTCGCAGTCCTGCTTGACTCGGGATCTCCATGACTCCCTCGAACTCCTTCAGAAGATTGCGCCCGGGGAGCACCGCCAGCCACTGTCGCTTGGCTTGAGCAGCCTACTACTCGCGACGCCGCTGCTGCGTCTGGTTCCTGCGTCGGTGGGTTTGCACTTCCTGTTCATCCTCGCTCTCCCGAGTTACCTCATCTATTGAGACAGGTAGCGTAGGATCCTTGTTACCCAGGATGTGGCGGCGCCGGATGTTACGGATACGGTTCGCCATTTCCCTCCTGTGGCGATCTTGCTAGGTTTCGGCGAGGACGGGTTGCTCATCATTTGAGACCACCTCGTCAATCTCGTTCGACGCACCGATGATCACGAAGAGCTCAGGGAGGCAGAGAGTGCAGCCGGGAAACGATTCTTGGGACCTGCTGGTGGTCGTGGCAGCCACCCCCATGCTGGCGTCCGAGGCAGGAACCGTAGATGTCGTAGCCGTTGCGGTAGTTGCAACGTGTTCAGAGACCGTAGGAGTATCGATGCTGTAGATCATATGAGGGTGCCCCGCATCACGAGCCCTCTCAGTATTCGCCTGACGATGACGAGCCACGCCAGGCGGCGAGGTGCTCCGGCGAACGGATCTTCTCGCCGGCGTGGGATCGGCGACGAATCGTGGGCGATGACCTGCCAGCAACACATCGAGCCCACTGTGAGCGCGATTGTCCGGAAGAGGCACGGACTGTCTTGAGTCGGGCGCCCCCCGCGCACCCTCATCGTTGTTGAAGGGAGCCGAGGCACGGGAGAGAAGCCCCTGGTATGTGGCAGCGGAGTTGCGGAGGCCGAACGGGATGGAGGGTGTGATGCTCTGGCATCTCAAGTGCATAATCACTCATCTTACATGAAGCATCATCCTTAAACATCATGGCATAACATCATAACATGTGTTTGTGCATTTGAAACAAGTTTGGTTTAAGCTTCAAGTTCAAAAACCCGGTTTATTGCATGAGTGAGGCTATATTTACAGTCATATCTTGGATTCTGTTGAGTTTTGGGTGAGACCCATATTAACAAAGTTGTAACCAAACAAGAGAGGGACAACTTTTATAATTGGAGCTTAGTCACTTAATGATGTTCACATGAGGTTTAGAGTCATTTCCTATCAACACAGAAAACCAACTCAAACCCCACCTATTTAGTAATTCAAATCTTTCTCCAACATACATTCATTTTCATACAAAGACCAAATTAGAAAAGTTGTAGATCATGAAGTTTTCAACAATATTGTCAAAAAGCTCCTTGGGTGAAAATGGCTGGAAGGGGGAGTTTTGGAATTTTCAAATAAATGGGGTCTGTGGGTCAAACTAAACTTGAGAGCTAAATTCAAATGAATTTCATATTTATGCACCGAATTTGAAGATGAGCCAATTGACAAAGTTGTAGAACTCAAAGAGTAGAACATTTCATATAATTGGCACTTTTTCAAAATCGGGCTCTAAATAGGTCAAAATTTCGATTTTCAGAGAAGAAGGAAACACATTTTTCTTTTTCTTTTATTTTCCTTTCCCCGCGGTCATTGACAGGTGGGCCCGCCTCCGCCGGGCAGCCACCGTGTCCGGGGCGCCGCCCGACACGCGGCCGCCGGCGTACGGTCACGCCGGCGCGCCCACGGATCGCCGGCCGCGCCCCTCGGCTCTACACTCGCCCGCGTACCCGTCCAGGTGCATCCCCGTCCATTCCCCTCACTCACGCCCTCGCCTCGCTCGCTCTCGCCCGAGCCGCCCGCCATTGCCGCCGGCTTCGAGCTCCCACGCCGGCCGCCTCCGACCCTCCCCGTGCCTCCAGACCCCACCACCGCCTTCGCCTCGCCCGTCCGCCTCTCCTCCGCCCACTCTCGCCGCCGCTCCCGCCCTAGACCGCGAGATCGGCTCGCGACCTCGCCGAACGCCATTACCGAGCCGAGCTCAAGCTCGAGCTCGCGCCGCCCACTCCGCCGCCTCTCGCGCCCCTAGATCTACTCCACCGCACTCGGCTCACTCCCGCGCACCCGACGCACCCCTCCTCGTCGCCGCTCGCCCACGCGACGCCCAGATCCCCTCCGCCTCGACGTCGTTCACGGCGCCGTCCACGCCGCCGACCCTCTTCGGTTCACCGCCGCGCCGCCTCGTCCGCACCCTCCCCGACGCCGAGGCCTACCCCAGGGTGAGCCCCGTGTCCTCGCGCACCCGACGCGCCCCGCGTCGCGGCCCCGGCGAGCCGGAGCTCGCCGGCGCACGCGCGCGCTGCCGCGCCCACGCGCGCGGCGGGAGGAGGAAGAACGGCCGGGGGGGTTTTTGCAAGCTACCCCCGGAGTATGGTTTATTTACGTTTTAAACCACGCGCTGTTTACTGAGTCTTGGCATTCTTACGTGGTAGCCCCTGGAGTATAGGGTTAATTGTGTTCTAGTCCTCGGTTTTATCTTTTTCCATTTCTTTTTCCTATATTCGGCTGAAACTTTGGAAATTCATATAAAATCGAATAAAAATCGTAAAAAGGAAAACTCAGCTGCGTTGTACTCCTAGTAAATAGATCTACACAGTAGGTATGATGTGGGGATGTGCATGTACGGTTATACCCCTGTTTTTAAAGATGCATGATAAATCAATGAAAAATAGGAAACATGGCCTAGATGGAATTCGAAAATGACAAAACTTGGTCAGTAGCCTTCTTAGGGTGTTTTGATACTGTGGAAATTTCTGGTAACTCAATACCTTACTGTTCATGCATGGTTTTACCATTTTATATGTACTTTATGCATTATTTGATAACTTGAAAATAGGGTCCATGCAAAATATGTGAAATGAGGCTCACTAGTATTTTTCTCAGGTTCTATATATCTTGTGAACACCACTGGAAAAATATGAGCCCCTGCATATATAGTTTTGATGGTGATTTGAAAATGACAAATCTTGACTTGGAGAACTTGATAAATGGAAAAATGGGTCCTAATGTGCAAGATAAATTCTACCAAAATTCTAGTAGCATGTGGGGGTACTGTAGAATCCAGAAAGTATATGCTTGGAAGCTATTCTCACTGTTTATATGTACATCTTAACTTGCACTAGTTTTATATATGGGAAATAGATGTCCTGTCAAACTTGAGAGTTTTAGCTTGTAAATTTTTGTACATGTAGTTCATACTAAGGATAGCTCACTGGTAAAATTTCACCTTCAGAAACCTTTCCAGTAATTTATGAAAATTCTGACAAGGTATAGGGCCGAGAAATTGCTGGAATTTTAATAAAATAATTATAACTCCGATTGAGCTGAACTTTTGACAGTAGCTTTGAGTATGAAGTGTATGCTTGTCATAAAAGTTTGGTACCATTTAAGTTAGTGGAACTACTAGAACTTAGAGGCATGATTTTATTCACAAATTAGCACAATTCACCCTACGCACATACATGTACAGTGATTCATCTACTGCATACGTATCATTTCTCATAAAGTATTTGCTGCACATTAACATGGGCATTTCATCGACAACAAGTGCATACATTTGCATCCGTATGCACTCATGCCTGCACCTTTCATGCATATAGATCCCGCGAACGAGGAGCTGCCACCGGATCAACCGCTGATTGAGGAGCCTGAGGACGAGCCCGAAGACCCGCACGCGACTGCTGATCACACCGCCGCGGAAGCACCCACTAACCCGAGCGGAGAAGGTAGGCAGGACCATACTACCCAGCTAATATAATAATGCTTATGAATTACGCATATGCATTAGGAGTTGAATGAAAACAATTGCATTAGACATCCCGGCCGCCCTGGCCCTAGATCCTATAAATATAGTTCGTAGGACGAGTATGTCTAGAAATGCTAGGTACGAGTAGACATGAGTGAGCACTGTCACTCGTCGCGTAGGTGATATTTCAAAACCTCAGAAATACTACTATGATGCAATTTATGGTTATTTATGTTGATATTAAATTGAGACGGGGCGGAGCGTACATTTACTTTCGTGGTGTGCGTTGTTGTTCTCCGGCTCCGCCCCTGTCGCATAAGGCCTGTTCGCTGTTCGCCTGCTGATTGACACAATATTGCTAGGAGTGCTTATCCGGGTCGTGGGACCGGTGAAAGTCTTACCGGCCCCGTCCTACTATTCATGGTGCTGCCCATCCACTGATAGGGGGCCGATGGACTTGGGAGGTGCTTGGAAGTCGAGGGAGGGCTGACCCTACACACAGTGGTATCGCTCCTGAGACGGCTACTCCCAAGGGTTAGGTGGGGGCGCTGTGAATCTTGGGACGGGACAGGTGGAGATGGGGGATATATGTGTGGAACGCGATGGCTAGTAAGCATATATCACTTGGCATTTTTAGTTATTCCCGGGAATTAAAAATCGATTCGAATCGCTGATGCTCACCAGGTGTGAGAGTGTCAAATGTCGCACACGGGCAACGTAGTAACAATCCAAATTACTATGCCAATGTACATGTTTTTAAATACTACATGTTTGGTGTACATGATGGATTTCTTACATGCAACTGATGCTGGATTACTCTCATGCAAGTTTTTATGATTTACTTTTCTGCAAAGAATTACCCTGTCATCATGATCTGTTCTTAATACGATGAAGGATAGCAGCTGGCAAATCCTGCTATCGTCAAATTAACACTTTGTTGAAATAAAATCAATGGCTAAGGACAAACAATGACTAGTAAGCTATGCTTCGCGTCAGCCGTAAGCCATGTCCATTAAGTCCTATTGAGTAATTAGTACTCAGGGTTTGCCCCCATTTTTGGCTCACAGGTACGGAGTTTCTGATGTGTCCCTGCATTGGAGGGGGCACATGTGTGCAACACGATTAGAAGATGACGTTGTGGCAACAAGACAACATCAGTGGGCATGATGTTGTCTCTCTTTTGCACATTCCGCTGCATGACCTGAACTCTGAACTATTTCTATCTTCCGCTGAGAGACATTTAAGAAATTATGTTATCCAATGACTATGTCGGATTTGAAACTTTGATTTGAACTGGTTTGTAAACTAATTCTATTATCTATCTACATTCAACTGCCTGTGATGATGTAATGGTTGTGACTCCATCGAGGGTCAATGTGTATGATGTCGGTTTCTCTGGGATTGGTGTTACCGAGGGCCGAAGGCCACTCGACGGACTACCGGGTTTAGTCCAGCTTAAGTGTACTGCAAGCCAAAGGTGGCAGGTGCGCTTAATCTGGGTTAAGCAGGGCGGTTCCGCCACAGCTGGTATCAGAGCCGATCATGCACAGACAACGGTTACATCATCAAGTTTTGGTTTACAAAACTATCTTCGAAAGCCCTTTTCAAGTAATTGAAAAATGAGAGTATACGCTATGCCCATATAAGGATGTTAGTGTTATTCAGGTGACATCACTGACATTCTAACCTAGGTAGAACTCATATGCATGTTCGGCGCTTTGAGAAACAACTTTTCGGCCATAGCTATCCCCAGTACTGGTGGAAGCTATCGGGTTTTGCGAACGGTTGTGAACTCGGCATTCATGCTGTATAAGTAAAAGCTCTTTAAGGGTGGTGGGCATGTTTGAGGCTTTCATACCCACCACACTTACATTCGGATTTGGGATCCATCTTTTCCTCGACAATCCCCAGTACTGGTGGTAAGTCAGGCTTTGAGGAAAAGGTGCATCGGCCCACCAACGTTGTCCACGCAGCGGTCACGCGTGGATGCCACACTAAGTGGTAATGTATGAGCATGCATTCTTCTGCAGGTACCCTAACTACGTGCGAAAACTAAGAACGGCCAGGGAACGACTAGTTGCATTAGAGAGTGCCGTGCATATGTGTCACCGAAATAACGATAGCTATATATACTCTTCTTTTAGATGTGTGATGTGAGACCGTTTAGATACGATTCATGCATCATGTTTACTGTTTTTATTTATGGTGGGATATTATTAAAATGCTATGAAATAAATCGCAATTTTAAAAGTTTACCTTCCATATGATGCACTATTGTACCCTTGGCTTAATATCTCGTATGAAAAATATATCCCTCACTAATGCACAACCTTGTCTACCTAAAGCAGATGGTCAGGACCAAGCAGACCGCACGCAAGGCCACCGGAGCCAGGACCACCGTTCTCCCTGACGTGACCCACACTCCCCCTGTGGTGGAGGATGGGTTGCTCCACACTCGCTGCAGGGAGGAGTGCCCCCTGTCCCAGTTGCTGTGCAGGGCCCTGAGGGAGATGGGGCGTCGTCCCTGTCCCTTCATCTCGGTGCAGACGGTGCACGCGGAGGGCAACTGCATGGCCCAGGTTGTCCTTCCACGGGGGACGTTCGCAGGCCAGCAGACCCTCACCACTTACGGGGCCAATGAGGAGGAGGCTTACCGTAAGGCGGTGATGGGAGCCCTCACTTTGTTGAGCTCCAGGTGGGAGGCAAACCACACGGTCCTGCGCTTCCTCCCCACACGCGACCTCGACCACGCTTGGCAGGAGCGCCGTGGGTGGCTTCGGGACAGGAACGGCTCTCGGCCCTTGGTAGCGTGCATGGACTATGCACGTGAGGCGCACGGGATGTATCAGCGCGCGGAGAATCGGAGCCGCTTCTACTTTTCCAGGTACACGGAGACCCGTACCCGTGTGGAGGAGTTAGAGACCCGGGTGGCGCAGCTGCAGCAGCGTCTGGCCGAGTACGAGCCGCCGCAGCAGCCCGCGCCCTTGGAGGAGGAGGAGGAGGAGGAGTCCTCGGAGCCCATGGAGGTGGAAGAGGAGGGGGAGAACGACCCCTCTGACGCTAACTCCAGGGTGCAGGGTGTTTGATGGATTGATGGGAGGAAGTTAAGCATTAAGTTAGTTACGCGTTGAAAGCGATGTTTTGTAATAATCCGCTCCGCGTTTAGACTCATGGTTGTACAAAAACATTGGTGAGTTGTGAGAGCTCATTCCGTACACCATTTGATGTTATGATGGACCATTTTATTACGCACTATTCGATGGTTGGTTGATGTAGCCACCATCCTATGATGTAAACCTAAAACTCTTTAGCTGTAATTGAACTTTTCTAAGTGGCACTGATGTTGGTTTTACGTCGTAATGGCCTTTGAGATGGTTGTATGTATGGATTTGTGAGTTGCACCTCGTTTTGGATTGCACCTTGCAATCTGGAATTTTTCGCAGCTGCAGCCAAAAACTGAAGTTATCTTAAGTTGTGTAAGGATTTGAGCCAAGAGTTGAATAGTAAAGTTGTGGAGAACTGTCTGGTGCACAACCTTGCCAATTGGAGCTTTCTCTAATTGTGCTCAGATAGGGAGTTACGGTCAAATTTCTTAAGAACCTGTAATCTGGACTGAAGTAGCACCAGTAGGAAAATCCTATTTTTGCACACCCTTAGTGCAGGAACTGAACTGAGAGCGTGTTGTCAAAGTTGTAGATCTAGAAGTGTAGAACAACTTTGTTATACAAAGCTTCTCCTAAATACGACTCATTTGGGAGATATGGCTGAAATCACGCAATCACTGAAATCTGAACTGAACTAGTATATGCTGACAAAGACTAAGTCTCGAACGGGCTACAAATAGAATCACCAAAAACATTCCATATGAAAGTGAAAGATCACAGAACAAGGAATAACTTTGCTAAGGGGAGCATAGTCAAAAGATGCACGGTTTAGGAGCGGCGCACCGGTACAGTCATTGCTGTCCAGAAATTCACGCGATAGCCGACTGCTAAACACCAACACAACGAGCTATGACTAAATGTGACAGTGGTCGAACCGCTGCAAGAAGGAAGCTAACACTTTACTGCAATTATATGTTTCCGTCTTACATGTTTTGAGTAACTGTGTTTCGGCGCATTTAATTGCTTTAAAGTGGTTGGACTGAACACTGTTAGCTTCATTCTTGCAGATGGTGAACACGCGCAATGGGCAGACCTCAGGCCAGCAGCCACACGATGCACCACCTCCGCCGGAGCTGGCTACTCTGGTTGTGCAGCAGGCGGAGTTGATCCGCATGATGGCAGAGGAACGCCAAGCACAGGGGCAACAGCGGGCACGGGAACACCAGCCCCGCGGCATCACCTACCAAGACTTCGAGGGTCTGCGCCCTCCTGTCTTCACTACATGCCCTGAGCCGCTCGCAGCAGATGACTGGCTGCGTACAATCGAGTCCAAGTTCACCCTGCTTCCGGGGTTGACTGAGCAAGAAAAAGCTCGGTTTGCGGCACAGCTACTTCAGGGCCCCGCGGGAGCTTGGTACGCCACGTTCCAGGCTATGCAGCAGCGGGATCACGTTGTCACATGGGAGGAGCTCCGTACTGCCTTCCGGGCCCACTACATCCCGGCAAGTCTTATGGAGCAGAAGCAGCGAGAGTTCAGGGAGCTCAAACAGGGCAGTCGCACGGTGATGCAGTACGTGCAAACGTTCATACAGCTGTCACAGTACTCGCCTAGGGATGTGGCAGATGATCCTAGCAGAGCGGCCAGACTCTTGCAGGGTTTCGACCCCACCCTCCAGACACACCTCGGGCGTCGTTACCAGAGCTTCTCGGAGCTGGTCGACACTGCACTGGACATGGAGAATCGCCTCCGTGTTGCTAATGAGGACCAAAAGAGGAAGCGTCAGGCCAGTAGTGCACAGGGGCCGTCTCAGAAGCAGAAGGCCAATTACCAGCAGCAGCCCCGCTACGTGATCCGGCCCAATCAATCGGGTTGGTTCCACCGAGCTCCGCAGCAGCAGCAGTACCCGGCCTACCGTGCACCCGCGCAGCTTCCCGCTCCTCGTGCTCCCACCGCACCAGGACCCGGGAATCCTTGCTTCAATTGTGGCAAGACAAGCCACTTTAGCAGGGAGTGTCGCGCTCCTCGCAGGATCCAAGGCCCCACTCCTGCGGGTGGCAGTCAGCAGAGCAAGCCCAAGGGGAACGCACCGCGGAAGGGCCAAGTGCACTACATTCACTTAGAGCAGATCCCCGTCGGGGAACCGGTACTCGCTGGTACGTTCTCAGTCAACGGTCACCCAACCGTCGTACTATTTGATTCTGGGGCCACGCACACTTTCCTTAGTCAGTCATATGCATCGAAGCATGGGATAAAAACTTCTTGCATAAAAGAAAGCTACAACATCTCTGCACCTGGAAACCCCATTAACACGAATTTGATAGTGAAGAGGTTGCTTTTAAGCATAGGAGGGGAAGATTTCGTCATCAGTCCTGTGGTGCTGCCACACCAAGGGATCGATGTCATATTGGGAATGAATTGGATGAACGAAAACCATGCAGTCCTGGATATTGGCAGCAGGACAGTACAACTAAAGTCTAATGTCAGTGGAAAGGTTCTAAAGATCCACATACCAAATCAAAAGCACATCGAACCTACTGTGAATGCAACTGAGCTACAAGAAATCAAAAAGATACCTGTAGTATGCGAATTCCCAGACGTGTTTCCGGAGGAGCTGCCGGGTCTTCCACCGGATAGGAATGTTGAGTTTAGCATCGAGCTGGTTCCAGGTACGGCACCCGTCTCTAAGAGACCGTACAGGATGGCACCAGATGAACTTAAAGAGTTGAAAACGCAGTTGCAAGAACAGCTGGATAAAGGTTTCATCCGCCCTAGCTCGTCACCTTGGGGGTGCCCAGCCCTCTTTGTCGAAAAGAAAGACCAAGGTGGTAAACGGCTATGTGTAGACTATCGGCCTCTAAATGCAGTCACAGTCAAAAACAAATACCCACTGCCATATATTGACATTCTATTTGATCAACTAGCTGGGGCTAGAGTCTTTTCAAAAATTGACCTAAGATCAGGATACTATCAGATAAAAATCAGAGAGGAGGATATCCCCAAAACAGCTTTCTCGACTAGATATGGCTTGTATGAGTACCTAGTCATGTCTTTCGGATTGACCAATGCACCGGCTTTCTTCATGTATATGATGAACTCGGTGTTCATGAATGAACTGGACAAATTTGTGGTAGTATTCATTGATGATATACTGATCTACTCCAAAAATGAAGAAGAACACAGAGAACACTTGCGGATTGTACTCACTCGGCTCAGGGAACATAAACTCTATGCCAAGTTCAGCAAGTGCGCGTTTTGGTTAAAAGAAGTAAGCTTCTTGGGTCACATATTGTCCGAGAAGGGGGTAGCTGTTGATCCCAGCAAGGTAGAGAGTGTACTAAATTGGAAGCAACCCGAATCCGTAACTGAGATCCGGAGTTTCCTCGGTTTAGCGGGCTACTACCGCCGCTTTATCAAGGATTTTTCCAAAACGGCAAAGCCAATGACCTCTTTGACCAAGAAAAATGCTAAGTACACGTGGAGTCCGAACTGTGAGGAAGCCTTCCAGAGTTTGAAGAGATCCTTGACAACCGCACCAGTACTAGCACAACCGGACGTCACGAAGCCATTCGATGTGTATTGTGATGCCTCCGGCAATGGGCTTGGCTGCGTGCTAATGCAAGAAGGGAGGGTAGTCGCTTACGCTTCCCGTCAATTGAGAAAACATGAAGCCAATTACCCAACTCATGATCTAGAACTGGCAGCAGTGGTACACGCACTGAAAATATGGAGGCACTATCTGCTAGGCAATACTTGTCATATCTACACCGACCACAAGAGCCTCAAATACATCCTCACCCAACCCGAATTGAATATGAGGCAGCGACAGTGGTTAGAGTTGATAAAGGATTATGACTTGGAAATTCATTATCATCCCGGCAAGGCTAATGTAGTAGCGGATGCGCTAAGCCGTCGGGCTCATTGCAATGTGATTGAAGCCCGGCCCACAGTAAGGGTGCTATGTTGCGAGATAGATGAAATCGAATTACCTACAGAACAGCTAGCTGAGCTCTATAACCTTATTATTGAGCCCACTATCAAAGAACAAATCATAACTGCACAAAAGCAAGATAAGGGCATGGCATTCATTCGTGAAGGAATGGATGAGAAGAAGAGAGCATGCTTCACACTTGATGACCAAGGTGTGTTGTGGTTCAAAAACCGGTTAGTGGTCCCTAAGGATATGGAGTTGAGGAAGAGGATTCTAGATGAAGCTCACACGTCTATGTTCACTATGCACCCGGGCAGTAACAAAATGTACCAAGACCTGAAACAGAAGTTTTGGTGGACTCGTATGAAACGAGAGATCACCACGTACGTGTCCGAGTGTGACGTGTGTCAAAGAATAAAAGCTGATCACCTAAAGCCTGCAGGTATGCTTCAACCGCTTGAGGTTCCCGCCTGGAAATGGGAAAACATACACATGGACTTTATTGTGGGCCTACCTCCCACACAGAAAGGGTATGATTCGATCTGGGTAGTCATTGACCGATTCACGAAAGCCGCTCATTTCCTTCCTGTCAAGACCACTTATCGAGCAAAACAATATGCCGAGTTATATATCTCTCGAATTGTGGCACTACACGGTGTTCCTCTGACCATCACTTCGGACAGAGGCTCATTGTTTGTGTCACGCTTTTGGGAGCATTTGCAAACCGCTCTTGGAACTACCTTGATTCACAGTTCGGCGTATCATCCACAGACCAACGGCCAAGTTGAGAGAGTAAATCAGATCTTAGAAGATATGTTGAGGGCTTGTGCTTTAACTTATTCCACCAAATGGGATGAGTGTCTCCCCCTAGCAGAGTTTGCTTATAACAACAGCTACCAGAAGAGCTTAGAGATGGCTCCTTTCGAGGCTCTGTATGGTAGGAGATGTAGAACACCCCTAAACTGGTCCGAACCGGGAGAACGTGTCACTTTTGGCCCTGATTTGGTAACACAAGCCGAGGAGCAAGTTAAACTTATACACGGCAACTTGAAAAGAGCACAGTCTAGACAAAAGAGCTACTCTGACAAAAGAAGACGACCGTTGGTCTTTGAGTTAGATGATCATGTGTACCTTCGGGTGTCACCAATGAAAGGGGTACATCGTTTTGGGGTGAAAGGGAAGTTAGCCCCGAGGTACGTAGGTCCGTTTAAGATTACTGAGCAGTGTGGGCCAGTTGCTTACCGGTTGGAGTTACCTCCACATCTGGCTGCGGTTCATGACGTATTTCATGTCTCGCAACTTAAGAAGTGTTTAAGAGTGCCGGAAGAAGCAGTGGACACCTCACAAATTGAAATTGAGCCTGACCTCACCTATGAGGAACGTCCTATAAAAATCCTCGACCAAAAACAAAGAGCAACAAGAAGAAAAGCAATCAACTTTTACAAAGTGCAATGGAGTAATCACTCCGAAGAAGAAGCGACTTGGGAGCAAGAAGAATACTTGCAAACCAAATACCCGGGTTTCCTTTCAGCTACTACAAACGAGTATGTATAACCATCTAAATACAAATTTTATTCGAAATCCTACACTATGCACTGCATTCTAATTTAGCTTATCCACCCACATCACATCAACAAATCTCGGGACGAGATTCCTTTAAGGGGGGTGGGTTGTGATGCTCTGGCATCTCAAGTGCATAATCACTCATCTTACATGAAGCATCATCCTTAAACATCATGGCATAACATCATAACATGTGTTTGTGCATTTGAAACAAGTTTGGTTTAAGCTTCAAGTTCAAAAACCCGGTTTATTGCATGAGTGAGGCTATATTTACAGTCATATCTTGGATTCTGTTGAGTTTTGGGTGAGACCCATATTAACAAAGTTGTAACCAAACAAGAGAGGGACAACTTTTATAATTGGAGCTTAGTCACTTAATGATGTTCACATGAGGTTTAGAGTCATTTCCTATCAACACAGAAAACCAACTCAAACCCCACCTATTTAGTAATTCAAATCTTTCTCCAACATACATTCATTTTCATACAAAGACCAAATTAGAAAAGTTGTAGATCATGAAGTTTTCAACAATATTGTCAAAAAGCTCCTTGGGTGAAAATGGCTGGAAGGGGGAGTTTTGGAATTTTCAAATAAATGGGGTCTGTGGGTCAAACTAAACTTGAGAGCTAAATTCAAATGAATTTCATATTTATGCATCGAATTTGAAGATGAGCCAATTGACAAAGTTGTAGAACTCAAAGAGTAGAACATTTCATATAATTGGCACTTTTTCAAAATCGGGCTCTAAATAGGTCAAAATTTCGATTTTCAGAGAAGAAGGAAACACATTTTTCTTTTTCTTTTATTTTCCTTTCCCCGCGGTCATTGACAGGTGGGCCCGCCTCCGCCGGGCAGCCACCGTGTCCGGGGCGCCGCCCGACACGCGGCCGCCGGCGTACGGTCACGCCGGCGCGCCCACGGATCGCCGGCCGCGCCCCTCGGCTCTACACTCGCCCGCGTACCCGTCCAGGTGCATCCCCGTCCATTCCCCTCACTCACGCCCTCGCCTCGCTCGCTCTCGCCCGAGCCGCCCGCCATTGCCGCCGGCTTCGAGCTCCCACGCCGGCCGCCTCCGACCCTCCCCGTGCCTCCAGACCCCACCACCGCCTTCGCCTCGCCCGTCCGCCTCTCCTCCGCCCACTCTCGCCGCCGCTCCCGCCCTAGACCGCGAGATCGACTCGCGACCTCGCCGAACGCCATTACCGAGCCGAGCTCAAGCTCGAGCTCGCGCCGCCCACTCCGCCGCCTCTCGCGCCCCTAGATCTACTCCACCGCACTCGGCTCACTCCCGCGCACCCGACGCACCCCTCCTCGTCGCCGCTCGCCCACGCGACGCCCAGATCCCCTCCGCCTCGACGTCGTTCACGGCGCCGTCCACGCCGCCGACCCTCTTCGGTTCACCGCCGCGCCGCCTCGTCCGCACCCTCCCCGACGCCGAGGCCTACCCCAGGGTGAGCCCCGTGTCCTCGCGCACCCGACGCGCCCCGCGTCGCGGCCCCGACGAGCCGGAGCTCGCCGGCGCACGCGCGCGCTGCCGCGCCCACGCGCGCGGCGGGAGGAGGAAGAACGGCCGGGGGGGTTTTTGCAAGCTACCCCCCGGAGTATGGTTTATTTACGTTTTAAACCACGCGCTGTTTACTGAGTCTTGGCATTCTTACGTGCTAGCCCCTGGAGTATAGGGTTAATTGTGTTCTAGTCCTCGGTTTTATCTTTTTCCATTTCTTTTTCCTATATTCGGCTGAAACTTTGGAAATTCATATAAAATCGAATAAAAATCGTAAAAAGGAAAACTCAGCTGCGTTGTACTCCTAGTAAATAGATCTACACAGTAGGTATGATGTGGGGATGTGCATGTACGGTTATACCCCTGTTTTTAAAGATGCATGATAAATCAATGAAAAATAGGAAACATGGCCTAGATGGAATTCGAAAATGACAAAACTTGGTCAGTAGCCTTCTTAGGGTGTTTTGATACTGTGGAAATTTCTGGTAACTCAATACCTTACTGTTCATGCATGGTTTTACCATTTTATATGTACTTTATGCATTATTTGATAACTTGAAAATAGGGTCCATGCAAAATATGTGAAATGAGGCTCACTAGTATTTTTCTCAGGTTCTATATATCTTGTGAACACCACTGGAAAAATATGAGCTCCTGCATGTATAGTTTTGATGGTGATTTGAAAATGACAAATCTTGACTTGGAGAACTTGATAAATGGAAAAATGGGTCCTAATGTGCAAGATAAATTCTACCAAAATTCTAGTAGCATGTGGGGGTACTGTAGAATCCAGAAAGTATATGCTTGGAAGCTATTCTCACTGTTTATATGTACATCTTAACTTGCACTAGTTTTATATATGGGAAATAGATGTCCTGTCAAAACTTGGGAGTTTTAGCTTGTAAATTTTTGTACATGCAGTTCATACTAAGGATAGCTCACTGGTAAAATTTCACCTTCAGAAACCTTTCCAGTAATTTATGAAAATTCTGACAATGTATAGGGCCGAGAAATTGCTGGAATTTTAATAAAATAATTATAACTCCGATTGAGCTGAACTTTTGACAGTAGCTTTGAGTATGAAGTGTATGCTTGTCATAAAAGTTTGGTACCATTTAAGTTAGTGGAACTACTAGAACTTAGAGGCATGATTTTATTCACAAATTAGCACAATTCACCCTACGCACATACATGTACAGTGATTCATCTACTGCATACGTATCATTTCTCATAAAGTATTTGCTGCACATTAACATGGGCATTTCATCGACAACAAGTGCATACATTTGGATCCGTATGCACTCATGCCTGCACCTTTCATGCATATAGATCCCGCGAACGAGGAGCTGCCACCGGATCAACCGCTGATTGAGGAGCCTGAGGACGAGCCCGAAGACCCGCACGCGACTGCTGATCACACCGCCGCGGAAGCACCCACTAACCCGAGCGGAGAAGGTAGGCAGAACCATACTACCCAGCTAATATAATAATGCTTATGAATTACGCATATGCATTAGCAGTTGAATGAAAACAATTGCATTAGACATCCCGGCCGCCCTGGCCCTAGATCCTATAAATAGAGTTCGTAGGATGAGTATGCCTAGAAATGCTAGGTACGAGTAGACATGAGTGAGCACTGTCACTCGTCGCGTAGGTGATATTTCAAAACCTCAGAAATACTACTATGATGCAATTTATGGTTATTTATGTTGATATTAAATTGAGACGGGGCGGAGCGTACATTTACTTTCGTGGTGTGCGTTGTTGTTCTCCGGCTCCGCCCCTGTCGCATAAGGCCTGTTCGCTGTTCGCCTGCTGATTGACACAATATTGCTAGGAGTGCTTATCCGGGTCGTGGGACCGGTGAAAGTCTTACCGGCCCCGTCCTACTATTCATGGTGCTGCCCATCCACTAATAGGGGGCCGATGGACTTGGGAGGTGCTTGGAAGTCGAGGGAGGGCTGACCCTACACACAGTGGTATCGCTCCTGAGACGGCTACTCCCAAGGGTTAGGTGGGGGCGCTGTGAATCTTGGGACGGGACAGGTGGAGATGGGGGATATATGTGTGGAACGCGATGGCTAGTAAGCATATATCACTTGGCATTTTTAGTTATTCCCGGGAATTAAAAATCGATTCGAATCGCTGATGCTCACCAGGTGTGAGAGTGTCAAATGTCGCACACTGGCAACATAGTAACAATCCAAATTACTATGCCAATGTACATGTTTTTAAATACTACATGTTTGGTGTACATGATGGATTTCTTACATGCAACTGATGCTGGATTACTCTCATGCAAGTTTTTATGATTTACTTTTCTGCAAAGAATTACCCTGTCATCATGATCTGTTCTTAATACGATGAAGGATAGCAGCTGGCAAATCCTGCTATCGTCAAATTAACACTTTGTTGAAATAAAATCAATGGCTAAGGACAAACAATGACTAGTAAGCTATGCTTCGCGTCAGCCGTAAGCCATGTCCATTAAGTCCTATTGAGTAATTAGTACTCAGGGTTTGCCCCCATTTTTGGCTCACAGGTATGGAGTTTCTGATGTGTCCCTGCATTGGAGGGGGCACATGTGTGCAACACGATTAGAAGATGACGTTGTGGCAACAAGACAACATCAGTGGGCATGATGTTGTCTCTCTTTTGCACATTCCGCTGCATGACCTGAACTCTGAACTATTTCTATCTTCCACTGAGAGACATTTAAGAAATTATGTTATCCAATGACTATGTCGGATTTGAAACTTTGATTTGAACTGGTTTGTAAACTAATTCTATTATCTATCTACATTCAACTGCCTGTGATGATGTAATGGTTGTGACTCCATCGAGGGTCAATGTGTATGATGTCGGTTTCTCTGGGATTGGTGTTATCGAGGGCCGAAGGCCACTCGACGGACTACCGGGTTTAGTCCAGCTTAAGTGTACTGCAAGCCAAAGGTGGCAGGTGCGCTTAATCTGGGTTAAGCAGGGCGGTTCCGCCACAGAGGGAACGACTGGCTCCACCCGAGTCTTCTTTCGGCCCTGGGCAGGAGAGGCTGGCCGGGGTCGCTTCGATGCTGGCGGATGTGGTGGGACCCGTAACGGACGTGGGACCCAGGTACGAGTATCAACAGGGACTCGCCCCGAGCCCTGTGGAGTGCTGCCCGAGGCGCGAGTCCGCTATGGATCTCGTGAGGGGTTCCTGGAGGAACCTGATCTTGGCCCCCGACTAATCCGAGTCCAGGTTTGAGTCGGGGAGGTTGAGAGCGCCGTGCGACGGGTCGGGACTGAAGCAGTGGTCACCGCAGGTTCCGCTCGAGCTAGCGTAGTCGATGTAGATCCAACCCTGAAGGAGACCCTGCGGTTAGCTCACGCTCCCGAGTCATGGTGACTACGGGGAGCCCGATCCGACTCAGCACGACGTGGAGCCGGATTTTGGCGAGGGGCCGGCGCCTCGCGCCGACATGTTGGAGCTTGTCGCGGAGTTGGTGGGTGCTAACGAGGCGCTGGTCCCCGGCGATGATTCGATGGTGCAGGCCACGCTGGAGTGGTCGGTGGCCGCACGACGATGCGCGGTTGCACCGGCGCGCTATGAAGCTGATGGTGGTCGCCGCTCCGATCGACGATGAAGGTGATCGATCCGAACTGGATCATGTCGCCTGGGGTGAAGCCGTTGACGAGACGATTGGCCATGGAGCTAGCTGATGCTGATTTCGCCGCACCCTACCTGGAGCGCCAACTGTCGGTGTTTGATACCGGCAATGCACCACGGGGTGTGTCACGTGATGCTTTTGGGGTGGCGAGATCAGCGTAGCTCGATGGTTTGCGTAGAGATGCAACAGAACACGAGGGTTTATATAGATTCGGGCCGCAATAAGCGTAACACCCTACGTCCTGTTGGGACGAGTTGTATTGATCTGAGTTCTCGAGGTTACAATGAGGATCTGGAGATTTTGGTGGCTGGTATGCGATGAGATGATAGATGAACGTAGGGGTCCCTCACCCGCCTTATATAATCCGGCCAGGCTTGAGTTACAAGTTGGTTTCTATCTACGAGTCCTATTCTGTTTGGAAACCTAAAGAGTATACAGAATCCACGGTTACATGTTTCCTTCCTTGAGTCCAACCGCTTCTGGAATATAGAGTCTGAACCAACTTCTTTGCGCTTTTCCTGAAACATAGCATCTTGACTTGGTCTTCAAGCTCACCATCCGTTCTCGGGCCCATGAAACCAGTCGGCACCCTGAAAAGGGCCTGCTATCTCCATTGGGCCCTCCAACGGCCCATGTACTGAATCCACGCCGTGAGGGCCCAGGGGATATCTATCCCCCACAGCGGCTGTAGGGATTAGGGTTGTGGAAGGGAGAGGAGCTGAAGGGGGACTCAAACTCATGATACTATGTAGAGAATTAGGGGATGGGGGTGGCTGTTATATATGTAGCTCGAATAGGCTTGCTGTACAAATAAGGTATAAGATAAGATATACATGCCTAATCTTATCAGATATACATGGCTTAGCCTATACAACCTATACATAATTCCTAATAGGAGGAGATGAGGAGGTTACCCTCCACACCTCACGAGGTAGTATAAAAAACACCGTTCCAATTGATTAAGTCACCAAAGATTTCTAACTAAATTTTTACTCATATTATATTTTCAATCACGTTATGATTGCAATATTACAATCATTATTTTTCATGTCAATTCTCTCAAAACATTGATTTGTCCCTTTTAGTAAGATATGCTCTTGTGCATAATAGAATTATCCATTGTAATGATATTATAATTTTACAATATGAACCGAGAATATGTATCATGTAAATCTGCATAAAACACGGCAAAAAATACACCTCTCGGTGATACTGTAGAAGATGTGATCAATACACAACGAGAGACATTTGGACATGGTGGACATAGGTTGTTGATGCACGAGGTTCGTAGTTCACCATTTTGTTCGAAATTTAGTGAGTCCGATTGAATTAAATTTGAAATAAGAATTCCATACGCGGTAGACCAGTGAAATCAAAGGAGAAACATTGAGAAAACGACAAATCCAAAATCTGGCCTGCTTCTTGTTCTCGGTCACACTGTGCACAAGTTTTCCATTGCAATGCACGGACATCTTTGCCACTACATTTATTAAACACAAGAGATATTTCGGAGTTCAATAAGAAAAAAGGAATATCAATGGTACACATTGTCATGTAGGAACTATTTGGAAACATAGAATTTTAAAACTATAGTTTAGAAATATCATGGTACACAATGGTCATGACAATACTATGATTTTAGTAAAACCAAAGTATACCATGTTCTATTTGGTGTCACTGTAATTTGAGTGTGCTATCACCAGAATTTAGCCGGTTGATATTTGGGCCGGATTGGCTAAATGGGTTGAAGAAAGCCGATTTATGTTTGAGATGAATCGGCTACGGACTAAATGGAGACGCCCAAGAAAGAGGCGATCACGAGGGCCAACAGGCCATGTATCTTTTTTTTGAGTCCATATATCTAGTCTAGTTCGAGTCAAGGTAGGACTAGTTCATCAAAGATAGAATTTTAGCTATAGAGAAGTTATAGAAAGAGTTGGACTTATCCAAATCACCAACTATAAATATGTACCTATGTTCTACGAAATAAACCGACGATATTACGCTTCCTACAGCTCGTGCCTCTAACTTCTCTCGGCGCATCGCCACCCCTACCCATTAGGGTTTTCAAGGTAATCGTCACGCTGCTATAACGATTCTTAGATTCGTTAGGGCATTAGGGCGTGAGCCATATGGTGAACTGTGTACTGAAGCGTTTTTGATGGCACAGTTTGCCAGTTATCTTGATGAATCTTGTGTCAATCTTAGCTTAGCATGAGATCCATTACTTATCCCGATGAATGTCGCAGCTGTTGACGGTCGTTATTTCACCATTTCGACCGTCAATCTCTCGGTTAATAAATGGGGTATATATAAAATTCTGTGCATTATTTACCTAACACTAACGAATTCCATGAGTTTTTGTGGTTTTCGGTGTATCACAGGGAGATGCTCAAATCACATACAAGAGAACACCAATTGGAGCAAGAGAGAATTCGCACATAAAGGGCTGGAGAAAGATCAGAAAATACACAACTAAAAAGTATCTCAAATGCCTGCAAAGACTCCACCAATGCATAGAGATCGTCGAGACAATTCCAACGCATATATTATTTGCCCAATTTGGAGTCCGAATGCAAAAGTTACAGCCGTCGCAAGTTCATCAACGCCCGGCCTAGTGGGCTGGCCGCTCAGCCATGTGGGCTGGCTGCACGGCGAGGG
The DNA here is from genome assembly GCA_022530915.1 of Paspalum notatum. Taxonomy (NCBI): domain Eukaryota; kingdom Viridiplantae; phylum Streptophyta; class Magnoliopsida; order Poales; family Poaceae; genus Paspalum; species Paspalum notatum. The sequence continues at coordinate 21,970,003 of CM039686.1, forward strand.
AGCTGGCCGCCCAGGCCACCAATTGGGCCTTCAGGAGGACGAATGGCAGCCCAAGAGGGGGTTTTGGAGGATAATCCCACCCCGAGATCCTATGGAAGACTCCTCACCTATTAAGGCTATAAATAGAAGGCACCTCCTCACCTTGTAACTTGCACCATTCACTATGTAACTCTCTCTTCCTCTCTAAGAGGCTCCCCATGGGAGGGGCTTCCATTCTGAAAGCAGTGTTTAGTTTAGGAGTTAGAGAAGGTCTAATGTATCGGAGTCAGTCGAAAGTACTCGGTAATGTATTTCATTTGCTTATCTAGAGCATTACTTTCCTTTTATTGACAAGTGCAAGTACTTCAAGTTTCTACTTTATGCACTTATCTTTCTGCTCTAGTTAATTACTCGTTTGGTATGTATGCAGCTGTTAAGCACCTTTTTCCTTTTGGGCATACCAAGTTGAGGCCTGAGTTGTGCTAAACTAGAATAGATTGATCGTTGTCATGCTTGCCGGTGTTACAATCCAACCTATACGCTAGAATCTGGTTAGTTCCTCTCCTTTGGCCAAGGATGAACTATTGTTGTTCAAGCTTCGCTTGAACACGTTTGTAGCGTGCCAGCCTATCCACGCAGATTTGCTTGGTAGCCTCACTCGGTGACAGCGTGTGGCGTGCCTGTGTATCCCAGGCCCGTTCGTTCGGTAGGCCCGTAGGCGTTAGCCGGGTCTCCTTCGGTGATCTACTGTCTACCCCCTGACCCCTCGAGGCACCGAAATTTCGCTCGATGTTGGTTGACGTGAAAGAGTAGTAACAGCTAGATGAATGATAGTTTAATATCTCTATCTCAATGCTTTCCTGTGGATAAATACGATACCTTGGAATCCTCCCGGGTGAAAGGCTACAGCGGTCTCCGTGCGCTTGCGGAGTAAAATCCAGTAGGCTAAGAACTGCCAACAGCTGCAAGCTTCGTTTATTGTGAGATCCATTGTATACCTCACACTTGCGTCGATCTATTTACATATTTATGCTTCATGTCATTGGATCGGCTCTTGTGTAGCTCATTATACGTTACCTACTCGTTTGTTATAATTCACGACATGTCCACTGAAGCACGTGCACGCAACATGCCGATAGATTAACGTGTTCGAGCAGCCTATCTTTCCATCTCTTAATATGTATCTGTCTATCTAGGTGGATGCCTTTGGGGATCCTGGTTAGAAGCTGATCTGGCCAGACAGGTTTGTTATATCATGCGTTTAGATAGGTTTTTACCTTCTTCTGCTATGGATGCGGTATATTATTCTAGATGCGTTCAGCGAGAGCCCGATCGGAGCCGCGCCCAGGGAGACGAGCGTAACAGCGACGCGATCCCCGGCTCCTCGTGTGCCCTGTGCCCGGACCACGCCCCTGCCGGTATCTGGATGCAACACACTTTTGGCATGCCCGGTGGGACCCCACTTCGTAAACATCATCAACTCAGTAACGGCCCCAGCACCTGAGAATTCTAAGAAAGGCACAATGAAGATCTCGAACAAGCATGATCCAAGTACATGGCCAAGTGACAAGGATGTACCTCCGAAACTTGACCAACTTCCGCCTGAACACAAGGATTTATATGATCTCATACTCGGCAAGTTACACGATGACCTTCTTGATCATTTCACTTGGACTCGGACTGGGCAAGTTAAGTGCACTGGACATCCAGACAAATTGCTTGATGGCGTAGATATGTGTACACCTTCAGAGGCGGGCACAAAAGCCCTGCGAGAAGAGATGAATGAGATGGTAGGCAAATCTATGGTACGCCAGTTTGAGGCTTTGTTGAATTCCATGGAGGGTGTAATGGCTTGATTAACCAGACAGATTTTGGCCGGTGAATATCAAGAACTAAGGGCCACAACTTGGTACATCTTTTTGGTCCAACCTTCATCGGCAAAGTTAATTACATTAGGCGGTTTATATCAAATCTCTCGGGACGTATTGAGCCATTCATGCCTCTTGTCAAAATCAAGAAAGATGATGAATTTGTATGGGGACCACAGCAGCAGAAGGCATTCGATGATCTCAAGAAATATTTGATGTCACCTCCCGTATTGGTACCTCCTTAATTGGACAAACCATTCATTGTATATCTTTCAGCCGATGAAACTACCATTGGCTCTGTACTGATTCAAGAATTTGAAGGCAAGGAACGAGTAGTTTCTTATCTTAGCTGATGCCTTCACGATGCAGAATCAAGGTATACTGAGATGGAATGTCTTTGCCTTTGTTTATATTTTACCTACATGAAATTACGACACTATCTTCTTAATGCCGAAATCCGAGTGATTTGCAAAGCCGGCATGATCAAACACATGTTGTCGGCACTATCCTTAAGGGAAGACTCGAAAAGTGGATGTGAGGGGGTGTTTGGATCCAGTAGCTAAACTTTAGCCCGTGTCACATCGAATATTCGGACACTATTTATAAGTATTAAATATGATTTAATTAGAAAACTAATTACATAGACGAGGACTAAACGACGAGACGAATTTTTTAAGCCTAATTAATCTATGATTAACGAATGTTTACTGTAGCATCACATTTGCTAATCATAGATTAATTAGGCTTAATAAATTCGTCTCGCCGTTTAGTACTCATCTGTGTAATTAGTTTTATAATTATACTATATTTAATACTTCTAACTAGCGTCCAAACATCCGATGTGACGGGGCTAAAATTTAGCCCAGGGTATCCAAACACCCCTATGCTCTATCTAAATTTGATATCCATTATCAACCAGCCAAAGCTGTGAAAGGACAAGCATTGGATGACCTTGTTGTAGAATGTATTGCACTGTCAACTAGTTTGTGAGCATCAAGCCATGGGTGTTGTTCTTTGATGGGCCTGCATGTGAAGCCGGATGTGGTATTTGACTTTATGTTGTTTCGCCTCAGGGGGCAAGATAAGTATACAAACAACCAGACTAGGTATGAAGCTATGTGCAAAGGTTTAGATTTTTTATTTGAGGTGGTCGGAGGCAGTCCAAATCTTCAGCGATTCGAAGGTGGATATTCGACAATTAACAGAGGATTTTGACTGCAACAGTGATTCCCTGTATCATTACTTCGCCAGATGCCAGGAGTTAATGGCTTAGTTTCAGGTAGTAACACTTTCTAGGATTCCCAGGAAACAAAATGACGAAGTTAATAAATTGGCACAAGTAGCCTCTGGATATGTACCTTAGTCTGATGATACATACATCGAGATTTTACAATCATCCATTGCGGATTGGAGAGCCAATCTCCTTAAATATTTGAAGGATCCGGCTCGGGGGGTAGATAAAAAGATATGGTACAAGGCTGTGCGACATGTGTTGAATGGTGATGATTTGTACTTTCGTACTATTGATAGCCTGTTACTCAAATGCCTTGGACCAAAAGAAGCTTTGGAGGTTATTCATGATGTACATGAAGGCACCTGTGGCACCCATCAATCGGCTCATAAGATGAGGTGGTTAATCAAAAGGTCTGGGTTTTATTGGCCGACTATGATAGAAGATTGTTTCAAGTATTACAGAGGATGTCAGGATTGTCAAAATTTTGGAATTGTGTAGATGGCACCAGTTGACATGTTGCATCCGATTATCAAACCATGGTCGTTCAAAGGTTGGGGTATGGACATGATCGACCAAATTAATCCTCCAACCAGTAAGGGACATAAGTGGATACTGGTAGCCACCGACTATTTCACCAAGTGGGTAGAAGTTGTACCAATGAAGAATGTTACAGCCAAAGACGTGATCAATTTTGTCAAAGAGCATATTGTATATAGATTCGGCATTCCCCAAACTACAATTGATCAAGGGTCTATTTTTATAGCAGAGAATTCAAAAAATTTGCTAAAGAGATGGGTATTACTTTGATTCAGTCATCACCGTACTATGCTCAGGCCAACGGGCAGGCCGAAGCGTCGAACAAAAGTTTGATCAAGCCAATTAAGTGTAAGACTGATGAATATCTCAAGCAATGGCATGATCGACTGGCAGAAGCATTGTGGGCATATCATATGTCATGCTATGGAGCTACCAAATGCACTCCATACCAGCTTGTTTATGGATAGGAGGCTGTGATGCCGTGGGAGATCAATGTCGGTTCATGGCATGTTCAATGTCAAAATAATCTGAGCGCCGATGATTATGCATCTCTCATGAATATCTACACAGAAGATCTGACAGAATTTTGGCTTTGGGCTCTAGAGAAGATACGAGATAACAAAGCAAGAGTCGCAAGGACTTACAACAACAAAGGCAAGCCGAAGGGGTTTCAAGTTGGTGATCTTGTCTGGGAATTAGTTTTGCCGGTTGGGACCAAAGACCCTGCATATAGAAAATGGTCGCCCAATTAGCATGGACCCTATCGCATAATAGAGGTGGCTCCAGGCAATGCATATCGTATGGAGACACTTGAGGGGGAGAAGTTTAGCAGACACGTAAATGGAAAATACTTGAAGAAGTATTGCCCAAGTTTATAGGTTGGCTCTTAAGTCTTACATACTGAGGAGCATACACATTCACAATGGCCGATGTCTTGCCATCGGCCCAAAAAATATAAAAGCCGATGCGTTGCTATCAATTTTAGACACCCCATATCAAAAGTTTTTTTCTCAATAAGGGTTATCCTGGAAGATTGATGTTTTACCATCGGTTGGAAGGTTAATAAGTATATTCCTTTTTGCCTAAGGCTCAATGATCAAGATCATGGAAACAGTATGAGGAGATGTCAAGCTATGGTAAACCAATACACCTTGGTACAGGTTTGACCTAAAGCTGTTCACACACACTTTGAAGAACCCAGAGACTACAGCTAGAAGGGAAGGCTATGGATAATGATGAAGAATTGTCCAACGAAAGGAACTGAAATCGGCTGAGGGACCCAAACAAGACAAGAGTTGATGCTAGTGCCTAAAATTCTGAGTGTATTGAAATCAAAAGCCAATGCATTGAAATCAAAAGCCAATGCGTTGACATCGCCTTTAGGAAGATCATTTTCACATTTTCATCAAAGATGTGTGGCCAAATGATGTAAGTTCTATTATTTGGATCAAAGCGAGCTCGGGGTACGGTACTACCTGGTATCCACCACGCCCCAAGAAAAGATAACCCGGTCGATAGGTTAACTCAACTCAATGTGCAACTAGCCGACGATGAAGACAAATCCAGGAGAATGTTCTACTAGCAGGAAAGACTCGTCTAGGAGCTTCTTGCAAACAGCCGGAGCTATGTATGCAAGCTGGGGTCTTACATGGATGAGTAGACAGATTGAGATGCTTGACTATTCCATGGAGAATAACCCTAACCAACGGAAAAGGTAACCCTGATGAGGATTTATTTATACTCTGGTATCTACTGACCGTGCAAGAAATATGAGGATTAACAGTCGACACTTTAGGAATCATCCATGGCTAAGGTTCTATACCTAGATTAGAGATAAACGCCAACCGACGGCGTTTCTTGTCAGCTTTGGCGATGATACTATTGACAGGAAGGTCCAGCATATCTGGAGGAAAAGCGACGAGAGGAATATTGGTGTAACCTTCAACAGGGAAGACGCCAACACAAGCCCGAGCCAGCCGCTGAGTCTCCAAACTCTCTCTAGTAACGACAATGTAAGTCCGGACCTTGGTTGGCCAATCCCTCTCTTCAATTTGTGGATATTCATGCCATGCTATACTCTCGACTTCTCGGGGATGATACTCGTATTCTTAAGAGGAGCCGACTGAGGTGATGCTTGATTGAGGACTTGGTGAATCCATGAGCAAAACATCAGCTAGGGTGTCCTATTTATATACATCAGAAGGGATGTTCAGCCGATTCTGGAAAATTAGAAGGGGAGGACTACAAAAACTTCAGCAATGATTCCTGCCAGGCACGGGTGAATTGTGCACACGAGCAAAGGACGATTCCTTCTAAAACAGCTTTTGGTGAAGTGACTACACAGGCATGCGTGAAGGAAAGTAAAAGACAAAGTTGAAACAGTGGATGTCTACACTGATATACAAGCAAAACAATAAATAACACCTGTGATTCCATTATTCAGAAGAATCAAGAGAAGTATACACTACAGGAAAGCAGAGAAAGTTCGTGGGTTTATATAAATTCGTCGGCCTAAGAGAGACCCACGAACTTATAGGGCTTAAGTTCGTCGGTTATTTCTAAACCGACGAACTTATTTAAGTTCGTCGGCCCGTACAGCCAAGTAAAGTTCGTCGGCCACAAATGGAGGCCGACGAACTTATGCGCCACCGGTCAACGGTCGGGTCCGGGCGTGCCCGGGCCCACCGACTTAAGTTCGTCGGCTCCTAGTGGGCCGACGAACTTAATTAAGTTCGTCGGCCCCAGCTAAGAGCCGACGAACTTAAGTGGTGGGTCCCACACGGGGCGAGTAAGTTCGTCGGCCGCCATCCCGACCGACGAAATTAATCGTCCCTAGGTTTGAATCGGGCTGGCCTCTCTCTCCCAATCCCACTCTCCACCGCATCCCTTCGACCGCTCTCCACAGCGCCGCCGCCCGCTCTCCACCGTGCGCCGCCCGCGCTCCACCGCGCCGCCGCCGTCCTCCCGCACCGCCGCCCGCTCCGCTCATCCTCGCGCCGCCGGCCGCTCTCCACCGCGCCGCCGCCTGCCATCCTCACGCGCCGCCGCCCGCTCCGCTCATCCTCGCGCCGCCGGCCACTCCCCGCGCCGCCGCCCTCTCCCTAACTCGCCGCGCCGCCGCCCCTCGTCGACCCCGCGCCGTCCTCCCGCGGCGCCCGCTCCCCGCCTGCCGTCCTCCCGCGCCGCCCGTCCTCGGCCCCTCCCACGTCGCCGCCCACCGCGCGCCGCCGTCCCGGGCGCCGCCGTCCCCTGCGCCCCCATCCCCCGCACCGCCTTGCCGGCCGGCGCCATCCCCCACACCGCCGTCCGGCCGCCACCGTCTCTCACTCCCCCATCCCTGCGGCCCTGTCCCTCGCCGCTGCAGTCCGCCGTCCGGGCGCCGCCGCGGTCCGGGCGCCCCGTCCCGGGCGCCCACGTCCCCCGCGCCGCCGTCCGGCCGCCACCGTCCCCTGCTCCCCCGTCCCTGCGCCCCCGTCCCTCGCCGGTACAGTCCGTCGTCCGGGCCGCCGCAGTCCGCCGTACGGGCGCCGCCGTCCGCAGTCCCGTCTGGGCGCCGCAGTCCGCGCCCCCGTCCCCGACGCCGCCGGCCACCGTCCCGGCCTCAGGAAGGCTCCACGGGCGGCCACAGTCCCCGACGCCTCCATACCTTGCTCCCCGGGAGGCCGGCGTCGCCCCCATACACCGGAGCCCCACGCCCCTGGTCCCCGGCTACACTGCTGCCTCGCCCCTTGACTTCTCCGATGGCGCGCGAAGGTGATATATATAGTACTGGCTTAAATTCGTCGGTTTGATGCATGTTACTCAATAATTTCGTGGGTTATTTAGGGATAAGTTCGTGGGTCACTTGGAGAACCGATGAAATTGTTGCATGCTTAGGGCTTAATGATGAAATTGTTGCATGATTAGGGCTTAATGATGAAATTATTGCATGCTTAGGGCTTAATTATGCTTATAGTTGCAAGATATGTTTTATTTTGGTTTGGCAGTTTTTGTTAAGCAACTGTTTGTATAATGAGTATGGATAATGTTATGTGCATTTATTTACTGCCAATTGTTTATATAATGAGTATGAATAAGTATATTTACTGTCTTTTTGTTTCTTCATCATATCAGTGATTCGTTTTATGTCTTATTCGTACGTCAAACAGTAGCGAGCCTAGGCGTCACCCTTTCCAGAACAACGCATGTCACATTTGGTTGTGACATGCCCGGTTTCGGAATTGTCCCCACGTATATTTTGGGACAGCCCAATAATGTAAGTTGTTGCATATGACCTATATATGGCGTGAGATATGGTTGGAATGGAGATTTCGGTTGCATAACCCCAGTTGTTCTCCAACGCACCATGATCAGGCGTGCGTTTGGAGAACAGCGGGGTTATGCTGCCGAAATTTCCACTCCAACCATATCTCACGTTATAGGTCATATGCAACAACTTACATTATTGGGTGGGTTTAGGACACACCTTTCCTACTTGGGTCTCAACAGTCACCTAAGCCGCGTTCGTTGACAACGGTTACTTTTTTAGCTTTGCATAATGGGTGACGATCGAAGGGCCATGTATGACGTATGGAGAAGTGATGGTGCACACTCAAAGGAATGGGCTCAGATAGCAAATGCTTTCTTGAATCATGCATTCGCGGGGCCAGCTCGTGTAGTGTTGTATCCATGTAGTTCCTGTGGAAACCGTGATTACCATCATAAGGATCAAGTACAAGAACACCTTTGTAACCATGGGTTCATGCCGGACTATATGGTGTGGAGCAAGCATGGAGAAGGCACAGAGCGGCCCATTGAGAGAGATAACAACAACACCAGCAGCAACAGCAACAACAATCATGACAGGATGCATGAGATGCTGAATGACCTTGGTAGGCAATTTGATGTTGGTCCTGGTCCTGACGCTGATGCGATAACTCTACCGAAGGAGGTGGAAGAATTCTATAGGCTGCTCGCCGCAGCTGAAGAGGTGCTGCATGAATCGACTAAAGTTACCATGTTGGAGGTGGATGTGCCAACATTGGGCAGGAACTGACTTTCAGGGGACATCTAATAGGAATCGAGGCAACCGAACCAGTAAACCAGGGATGCAAAGGTTCGGGGCTGATGGGTTCGTTGGCAAAGAACAACGCATGGTATGTATGCATGTTAGCACCTTAAAATTTGATATAAGTCAATGTCACTAACTTTGATATATGTCAATGTCACTAACTTTGCATTATAGGAGGCTAAATTGGGCACTAAGCCAAGCTTTGTGGACGTCTGGATTGAGGGGCACAAAGGCCCAGATCCGAAGAATCCAGAGGTTTTGTGCGATGAGCAGGCAACCGAGAAGCTTGTAAGTATATTAAATCTTGTGAACATCGATTGACAACTGTATATACACTAAAGAGACTAGGGTACTAAAGACTTTGTTTTGCAAGCAAAGTACAAAGAGACTGTACTTGAACGCCATGGGTCGGAGTTTAATTGGAGGGAGGCGGCACCAGACGTTGAAGCCATATACCACGCTGGCGGTGGGTTACGCCATGGCAGGTATGTAAGCCTAAAAAAGGACATGATGAATCATTGCAAGGCCGTACGATCATTGCAAGCCATATATTTCACTGTCTTTTGTCACTAGTTGTAGAATCATTGCAAACTAATGTTCATAGGTGGGGGTTGGGTGATGGTTCCTTGGAGTACGATCGTATTCCAAGGTCGCCAAGGTCAAGACAAGGGAGCTCTTCTCGCCAGCAGTCGAGAGTCCAGGAAGAAGCTCACCAAGCTCAACAGGAGGAAAATCGTAGAGTTCGAGCGGAAACTCGCCAACTTCGACAAAACAATGATTACATGATGAATTATCTTGCGGTACGAACTATAACTCATTCATATTTGTAGTTGTTGCTATAGAATTTTACATGTCCTTGTGATCTAAGTAATAAATCTTTAACAGGCCTTGTCTCAGAAGCTTGGCGGAGCAGTTCCAGAGTTTCGACCTCCACAGCCTTCTCCACAGGTAAACTCTGGTTGCATGAATTAGTGCCTTTGAACCAACTAATCTATTGATATACATGTTTTGTAGGAGGCACCTACCTACTTCAGCGGTCCTATCAACCAAGGACCACCACTTGGAGATGCTCAGGGATGGATTGGATCCAATGCTCCAGAGTTTCGACCTCCTCAACTCTCACCACAGGTAAACTCTGCTTGTACCAATTAGTGCCTCTCAACCCGCTAATCTATTGATATACATGGTTTGCAGGTGCCACCTAACTACTTCGTGACCACTCCTACCAGCCAAGGATCACCACTTGGAGATGCTCAGGGTTCTCAGCCTTATAACCAGATAATACCATCTGGCCAGGTACATAGTTCGCAATTTGAGTTACTATGACGTAACCGACCTATTTTGAGTTCTTAAATATATATGTCATATCTATTTGTTTGAGTTGCAGGGATCCCAACCTCAACAATGGATCTATCCTACCCAAGGACCGCCCTTTGAAGATGCAAGCCAGGTCACTGTGTTTTCATTTTTCTCATTACTTAGGAAGTAAAGCATGCGTGTTCAATCTAAGTAATATGTTTCATGCTATACAAACAGTCACAGCCGCCTCCTCAGTGGGTGTACCCTGGTCAACCGATGATGATGTATCGTGGGCAGCAACCGATGTTCTACCCCGCTAGCCAGCCGCCCTACTACATGCCATGGCGTTCCACAGCTCCACCGATGACACCGCCGGTACGTAAACATATCCATATCATCCAAATTTGGCTCATATGCAGATATAGTCTAAATTTAGGAAAACCTAGTTAAGTTTGACTCATATGCAGACATAGTCCAAATTTAGGTTAATTCTGCCACTTGAACTCAAATTTAGGTTAAATATGCCATTCTCGTCAAATTTGGGTTAAGTTTGACGTATAGACACATATTGGTCAATTTCATACTAACTTTCTCTTTTTAAGTCAAATAGAGACTAAGTATGCCATTTTAAGTCAATTTTAGCTTTAGTTTGCTCTATTAGTCAAATGTGCATAAACTTTGCAATTTATAGTCAACTTGATATACACTTGCAGGGTTCTACTTCCCGAGTGCCGTCACAAAATCCTGACGAAGTGGATGCCTTCCTAAACCAGTCCGGCGGCGCAGGAGGTAGTGGCCAAAACTCGAACCAACCAATTGATGAACCTTAGGTTTGTACATCTCAGACTTTGCGCATGTGAGATATGGTCTTTGTAATATGGACGTCGCATGCATGTATCGGACTTTGTAATAATATGGACTTTCGACTGTGTGATGGATAATATGGACTTTCGACTTTGTGATGAATACCGATGGATTGTGATATGGTTTATTGTGATATAAACTGCCTGTGATGTTCTGGATTTTATTTCAATTATTCTGGAATTTTCTGTTGCAGAGCAGACCCTCGGGTAGAGGTAATATAAAAATAATAATAAGTTCGTCGGCCATCATGGGCCGACGAACTTAACCGAGGGCTATGGTCTAAGTTCGTCGACCACCAGGGACCGACGAACTTAACTCGGGGCCCAGTTAAGTTCGTCGGTCTGCATGGGGCCGACGAACTTAACCGACGGCCGCAGTTAAGTTCGTCGGCCAAGCCAAAACCGATGAACTTAACCTAAATTCGTGGGGGCCTACGAACTTATCCGTATAAATTCGTGGAGTTAAAAACGACGGATAAGTTCGTCGGTTGGCCCACGAACTTAGGCTAAGTTCATGGGTTTTGCCCTAAATTCGTGGGTTTTTGGCCCACAAATTTTATCTGCTTTCCTGTAGCTGTTTCCTCAGATAATATCTTGAGCAGTGGAGAACGAAGAAAGAGATGGTGAGTCTTCGATTAGTTTTGGAATAAATATTATTGCAAAACTAGGGGCATGTGTTATCACTAAAATTTAGCCGGTTAGTATTTGGGCCGGATCGGCTAAATGGGTTGAAGAAAGCCGATTTATGTATGAGATGGATTGGCTACGGACTAAATGGAGTCGCCCAAGGAAGAGGCGATCACGAGGGCCAGCAGGCCATGTATCTTTATTTTGAGTCCATATATCTAGTCGTTTGAGTCAAGATAGGACTAGTTATTCGCAAAAAAAAAGATAGGACTAGTTATTCGCAAAAAAAAAGGTAGGACTAGTTCATCAAAGATAGAATTTTAGCTATAAAAGTTATAGAAAGAGTCGGACTTGTTGTACAAATCTACGGACTATAAAAATGTACCTATGTTCTACGAAATAAACCGATGACTTTACGCTTCCTACAGCTCATGTCTCCAACTTCTCTCGGCGTATCACCACCCCTAGCAATTAGGGTTTTCAAGGTAATCGTCATGCTGCTCTAATGATTTTTAGATTCGTTAGCGCATCAGGGCATGAGCCATATGATGAACCGTGTAGTGAAGCATTTTTTATGGCACGATTTGCTAGTTATCTTGAAGAATCTTGGCACGAGATCCATTGCTTATCACGATGAATCTCGTAGCAAGCTTCGTTTGGTGTGAGATCCATTGTTTACCTCGCACTTGTGTCGATCTATTTATGTATTTAAGCTTCATGTCATTGGATCGGCTCTTGTGTAGCTCGTTATGCGTTACCTACTCATTTGTTACAATCTACGACGTATCTGCTGGAGCAGCCTATCTTTTTATTTCTTAATATGTATCTGTATATCTAGGTGGATGCCTTTGGGGATCCTGGTTAGAAGCTAATCTGCCTAGACAGGTTATATCATGCGTTTAGATAGATTTTTACCTTCTTTTGCCATAGATGCGGTTTATTATTCCTTTGTTATTATTATTTTTATCATATATACGCATATCGTGAACCATGGAGCATCGGTTTTCTTTAGCCCACTGGAGTACACGAACCCTCGTGTTTGCCGATCCGAGCGATCGGTAGGAATTTAATGTTTAGATCTGTTGTGTGCGCTTTTCAGGGAGAACAGGAGACAACCACCGCATCCACACTACAATGTAGACTTGTTAACATGATACGGTTTATTTTTGCTTTTTAAGATGATTATGAAATATCCAGATAGATTGGGGTAGCAATAGACATACCTCTTTTAATACGGTTGTCAACCATCTTAAAAGCCAAAAAAATATAAGACGTTTTTTTAATTTAGCCGTCTTAACTAAGCAATATATTTAAGACATTTTATCCGATTAGCCTTCTTATATTGCCTTTTTGTTTAAGACGCTTATACTAAACAACCGTCGAGAAATGAAACCATTATAAGTCACTTTTGCATTTTGAACCGTCTAAAACTTATACAATAGCAAAAGATGCTAATAGTGCAAAACCGTCTTATTGCAGGAAATGTTACAAACCAAACATTATACGTGATATTTTTCATTTCATAATCGCTTTTCACGTTCCAAAGTAATTCTTTGAAATCAAACACGCACATTCATATATAAAATAATTTAGTATCATTGAGAATTGCATAAATAAATATCATTTGTAATCTCATACATAAGTGTCATCTAAATCCAAAACATGATAAATGTTAACACCTACCTGAGAACTGTTTTTCACATAATGGTATCCTTCAACGACTTGTTCTCACACTTGCATGCCCACTTGAATTTGAATTGTAATCCAAGTTTCCTATATATAGGAAAAATATGAAAAAACAAAGTCAATATAGATAGCCAAACATGTTGAGTGCTCACTCACAATTTTTACTCGTAGTCGTAGACAAACATAAATAGCAACGTACAGTAAAACTAATTATTCAAATAACCTCCGCTCCCACCTCCAACAAGAGATCCAATAAGCATCCACCATTATAACGTATACTAGGAAGGGAGCAAAAATTGAAACAAATGATAAAATGATCACACACAGCCACACATGTCATATGGTTGTAACATCTTACCTTGGCAATCATGTTAGATTTAGTTGTATGAAGCGCCATCAACCCTGCATGATCCAATAATGTCTACCACCTCCGCCATGAAGAAGTCGAGCAATTGTTCTAGCACATTCGCTAGCTCCTCAGGCAATAATATTGAATTGGTGCAAAAACCAATGCAGGCCTGTTTGGATCCAAGTGACTAAAGCCAAAATGACTAAAACCAGTGACTAAACATTTAGCTACCCCTATTTGGATCCAGTGACTAAAGCAGTGACTTTAGCCACTTTTAGTCACCCCTATTTGGATCCAAGGGGCTAAAATGAACCAGTTGTTGCATTTAGTCACCATTTAGCTCCTCCTTGGTGACTAAAAAATCTTTAGTCAGTTTTGGCACTTTAGTCAGTTTTTAGTCACTTCTGTTTGGTACTTTGGTCATCTAGTGACTAAAGTTTAATCAGTTTGGGTTTAGTCACCTGGATCCAAATAGGCCCAAAATGGATAAAGATTTATAACATCATATTATGTAGCCTAAGTGAGTTGAAAGATTAATTAAATATTCCCAATTGTTGAGCAAAAATCAATATTAAATTTTGGGGCATAAACAAAGACATCCAGAAAGCATAGGTGTAAACCTAGCAGGTTGAGAGGAACACATGCACACTAGCACTATAGCAATGTAGGAAACCTGCTTGCATGGCAATGAGTATGGCAGATCACTTTTATTTTACAGCTGAAGTCATTGCCAAACAAAAAGAAATAAAAACTAAAAAGTCAACTTGCTTATACTCTCTCCGTGTTTAAATATAAGTCGCGGTTGACTTTTATTCAAAATTTCAATCACTCGTCTTATTCAAAAATATATAATTTATAATTTCTTTTGATGCGATTTAGTTTATCATTGTATAGAGTTTGAACATGACTAGTTTTCTTATATGTTTACGCAATTTTTTTGAATAAAACGAATGATCAAAGTTTTGAAAAAAAGTCAACCGCGACTTATATAAAAATACGGAAGGAGTAGTTTACAGTATCTACACTAGACATCACTCGTCAAGGAAGCTTAGCATGATTGATTTTTTGCAAACACGGCAATGACAGAAAGAAATTTAGCAAGGACCGAACATATGAAAATGTACAAAGACTACTAATATCTGAAAACATTAATAGAAAATGCATCTGAACTTCTGTGATGATTAGTAGTTTAGTATGTTTAGGAAACTCACACGCACAAGTACGAATTCGTTTGAATAAGATTAACATCAACAGTAAACTCTCAATAGATTACAATATTGCTCTTCAGTAACCAGTAGCACTCATGAGCCCTAAGCCCTGTTTGTTTTCGCTTTTGTAGACCTCGCTCATCTGTAAAGCAAGATTTTAACAAAAGTGGCTTGATGGAGAATCTGCTCTGTGAAAAATCGAAGTGTTTGGCCACCTCGATTATTTATACCTCCAGCTCTCCCTCCCATCCTTTTCCGTCTTCCCTTCCCCGTCGGGCAGCCTCCCCCACCTCCTCCCTGCTCGGGCGACGCCTACCGCGTCGGCCCCGCCTCCTCTCCTCCCTGCTGGAGCCAGCGCCGGCGTCGCGGCTGCGGCCGCCGTCTCCCCCGCTCGAGCCGCCGAGCCCACCCTCCTCCCTGTTCGAACCGGCGACGTCCCGGCGAGGAAGCGGAGGCGGCGGCGTCCAGAGGAGCGAGGCGGCAGCGGCGGCCCGAGGCGGAGGCGGACTGGCTCGCTACGGCGGCCTGAGGCAGAGGCTGACTAGCGTGCGGCGGCAGCCCGAGGCGGAGGCGGACTGGCGCGCGACGGCGGCCCGAGGCGGAGGCTGACTGGCGCGCGGCGGCAGCCCGATGCGGAGGAGGAGGCGTACCGGCGGGCCAGGCGGGCCAGGCGGCTGAGGGCGCCGTGGAGGGTAGATCCGGCGTCGGGAGCTCGGGTGCTCGGGAGGCAGCCGAGAGAATAATCGGCCACATTGTGTGAAACGAAGGTGGTGGGCTGCAATACAGAGAATCGGGATTTGTACATGGGGGACGATTCGGTGGGAATTGGGCTCTTGGGAGAATCAATCTGTTTGGATGCGCTTT
Organism: Paspalum notatum; assembly: GCA_022530915.1. Taxonomy (NCBI): domain Eukaryota; kingdom Viridiplantae; phylum Streptophyta; class Magnoliopsida; order Poales; family Poaceae; genus Paspalum; species Paspalum notatum. Next base: position 21,985,567 of record CM039686.1, read on the forward strand.
TCGCTTCTCTCCACCAGAATCCACTTATAAGCGGATCCAAACAGGCCCAGAACTCCAGATTATTAGCACTCATTGGGCCTCAACACTGCCGGTTAGATTTAATTCAGCCGGATCGAGCTTGAACCAAAAGAGGGGTGGCGCGGGGGTGCACCTGAAACAAGAGGTCCACCAAAGGGAGGAGTTCATGGAGCACGTTGATCCCGCACATTGGACCAGCTTCCTAAAATCGCCTTTTTGTTGCCCAAATCAAAAAGAAATTATGAGGAGAGAAGATCAGAAACCCTAGAGCGGGGCAGGCATATACAGACAGAGGAGAGACAACCTGTGAAGGGGACGATAACGGAGATGTGGCGGACCGGTGCCAGTGGCGTAGGGGGAGATCTTTGCAGGCACTGGGAGGAGCAGTGGAGGGGGCGGCAGATTACACAGGTTCACGAGCAAGACGAGTTCGAGTAGGGAGGGCCAAGGGCACGGCAGTGACTCTTTATGGGCCCAAAGCCCATTTGTCTAGGATGAGGGAGGCCCCACCACACGAGGAGAAAAGAATAAGCGGAATTTAATTACTCCCACCATTTTTTATATGTTATTTTTTTATTAAAAATAAAATAGCCAGCAAGAAATATTCGAAAAATAGAATTAGCCGTTATTAGTAACCAAAATAGCTACGATATTGAGAAAAATCCATCTAATTTTTAGAGAAAGACCATAATATTATCTGGAAACTAAAAAAAAATATTACTAGATAACATGGTATTCTTCGATCGATGCCATAATATTATCTGGTAACTAAAAAAATATTACTAGACCCATAATCATCTTAGAAGGAGGCGTGGGCACGGTGTGAAGCCCTTGTCCGGCACCACATTGCATAACTGAAAGGACTGCCGCGACCTGCTCCCTGCAGGTCCTGAAGTCCTGGTTGTTTATTGACTACTAGAAGGGTGAGGTTGAAGCCCGGGCCGATCACCGGGCTGCTCGACGTCGGGTCGAGGCCATGTACGTCGCTCAGCCTCATGGAGAAACTGTGGTCATTGTGCACGGGGCGCACCCAGATCAAAAGAGCAAAGATTGGGCAAAAAGATGAACATGGTAATAAACGCAGCAGAGGAGCTGTCGGCGGTCGTCTTCGTCGGGCGCGTCGTTTGTTTCATCACCTCTGGCGGCGCTCATCTCGATGGATCGGAGTTGCAGACAAGATTTTGCGGCGAAAAAAATAATTGGTGCATGCATGAAAAGTTACCAAGGTTGCTTCGCCTTTGGTTTGGGGTTATACCGTGCTCCTGTATATATATTCCCATCTGGGGTTTCTTCGGAAACAGAGCGCAGCAGCAATTAGTATAATAATAATCCAAATCCATAACTTGCATATTGGAGTATGGAACTCTGTTCGGATACACATATACATGGGTATGTTTGGTTGATGGTCAAAGTTGAGGTCAAAGTTTGGCTATGGTCAATCTAATTCAAAAGTGAACTACAATGATCATGGTCAAAGTTTGGCCACGATTTTGGCCATGAACCAAACATGCCCGTATGTCTGCCATAAGCATACATTTTAGTATATACTCCAAGCAGATCGATCGAGTCGACCGGTGGATTTCGAAGCTCTCCTCCCCTCGTGCCGATGATATAAAACATTATAATTATGTCACGTCTGAAATGAAAAACGTCATGTATTAGTAATTAGCTTTGGTCTGCAGTGCACAAAGTGGCAGCCTAGCTACTTTTTAGTCCATTCACACAGTTAAGGAGTATTTATGCGTTTTTGATGCAACGAACACTAAAATAATATTATGCGTAAATATGAGCGCTTGCTTCGCAGTGAGCCAGAGCCTTGAACGCGATCGACGAATACCACCAGGAGACGCCTAACAAGTTGAGGTACTACCAATTATTCACAATATTATTAATAATTAGCTACACACCAAGGATAAAAATCATTTTTCACCACACGAAATTAAAAAATGCAAGCCATTACCAGTGTGTGCGTTTATGAACTGACACTACGGCTTTTTTTTTTCTTTAGACAGAACTACTAATAATGAGTTAGTAGGATTACTGATGGTTGGTGCATTGAATTGACTAGCTTGTATTTAAATATTTATTTATATATAGACTCGAAAGAAAGAAAGAACGAAGAAAAAAGATGTATTGAAGACTAATTAATTACAATATCAAATTTACAGCATTTTGAGAGAAGCATATACTAGATTTATCACCGTAGGAACATATGCATGCATGGTCATATCTGCTGCCACTGCCACGCCACGCGCATGCATGCATGCACGCAGCCTTATCCACCTCAGGTACGGCTTTATCCCTCCGCTAGTTTATTTCGAATTTCGATTCAGCCGCCTTGCTGCCTTATAAATATCACCTCTCTTTCGTGGCCGATCGTACCAGTAGTCCTTCCTTCTTCCGCGCTACCTCTTCTCTGCTACTAACTAACAACTCCATTTCCACTATGGGCGCCGCGCAGCTCGCGCTGCCCTTTCTCCTCGTGCTGATCGCCGCCACCGCCGGCGCGACCACCGTCGCCTACAATGACCGTGCGGTGGTCATCGACGGCCAGCGCCGGATCATCTTGTCCGGCTCCATCCATTACCCCAGGAGCACACCGGAGGTGATGATTATCGATCGATCATTTCTTTTTTGTTGGCTGCCCTGTCAGTCCTGTCACTGCGTCATTTTCTTCCATCGTCAGATCTTCCTGCTAGACGTCGTCAGTTTAGCCAACTGATGGATCGATGTTTCTTCAATTCCTGAATGCAGATGTGGCCTGATCTGATCAAGAAAGCTAAAGAAGGCGGCCTCAACACCATCGAAACCTACGTCTTCTGGAACGGGCACGAGCCACGCCGCCGCCAGGTATTATGATGATACTACGATGTATGATTTTCAGCTCCTCAATCAATATACGTGTCAAGGATGCACTGGTTTTCTCCTCTGATCCAAGACCAGATGAATATTTGATCATAATTTTACTGGCTGCATTTTTTTCTTTAATTATTTTGCAGTACAACTTTGAGGGAAACTACGACATCGTCAGGTTCTTCAAGGAGATCCAGAACGCTGGAATGTACGCCATTCTTCGCATCGGTCCCTACATCTGCGGGGAATGGAACTATGGGTATGTGTTCTCATCTTTTATCATACCGCGTGCGCAAAATACACACTATGTGTTTCCTTTCTTTTTTTTTTTGTCTAAAAAGTATAAAGACAACAATTGCATAAATACACAATGCTACTATATTTCCTTCTAATTTTACCTCCCTGTTGTTGCATTGCAGAGGCCTTCCCGCTTGGCTGCGTGACATCCCTGGCATGCAGTTCAGGTTGCACAATGACCCCTTTGAGGTAGAGTAATATACTCCATAATATAGGGATCCTTTGCTATTTGCACAAATTTGTAGATGAAGTTGAAATTCTCGTAATAATGGTTTTTGCCATCTCGATCTGAATTGCAGCGCGAGATGGAGACCTTCACTACTCTCATAGTCAACAAGATGAAGGATGCCAAAATGTTTGCAGGGCAGGGAGGCCCAATCATCCTTGCTCAGGTTCATATATACAGCATGTCTCTTTCACTAGCATACATATATCTGATGTTAATAATTCAAGATTAGTTTGTATTTATGCCAAATCCGCATTATAATTTCCGTTCATCTTGTAACATACTCCTATGCCAATAATGTCTTTTCTGTCTAGATCGAGAATGAGTACGGGAATATCATGGGCAAACTGAACAACAACCAGTCTGCTTCGCAGTACATCCACTGGTGCGCCGACATGGCCAACAAGCAAAAGGTTGGCGTCCCGTGGATCATGTGCCAGCAGGACGATGATGTGCCACACAATGTGGTGAGTTCAATTTCTTGGAAAATTCTGGTTTCATTTATACAGACAGTAATGCTAGCGAGCTCCAAAGTCTGAGATAATGTTTTGGGCTCTCTCATGGATCAGATCAACACCTGCAATGGATTCTATTGTCACGACTGGTTCCCAAATAGGACCGGCATCCCCAAGATCTGGACAGAGAACTGGACCGGCTGGTAACTTGTCCTCTCTTCGATATGCGATCATATTTTGCAAACTTTAATTTCCGTAATGTTAATATCTTGAAATGCATATTTTTCCATTAGGTTCAAAGCCTGGGACAAGCCAGATTTCCATAGGTCTGCTGAAGACATTGCTTTCGCTGTCGCCATGTTCTTCCAGAAGCGTGGATCAGTCCAGAACTACTACATGGTATAATTGTTGTCTTTTTGTTAACAACCATGAATTGCATAATTATCTTGTATCCCCATACCGTTGTTACCTGAATTTCGTACTCTTGTATGTAATCAATCATTAGTACCATGGTGGAACCAATTTCGGCCGCACTTCTGGTGGCCCGTACATCACGACAAGTTATGACTATGATGCGCCTTTGGATGAGTATGGTGAGTTTATCGAGTACATACAGATTTTGATTCTTTGTTGATTTAGTTCAGCCAATTGCACTTTCAAATTAAGTATTGTTTTGTAAATACGTACGCTATTATACATGTCCCCTCAGGTAACATTAGGCAGCCCAAATATGGTCACTTGAAGGACCTCCACAACGTGCTCAAGTCCATGGAGAAAATCCTTGTCCACGGGGAGTACAACGACACTAGCTATGGAAAGAATATCACCGTGCGTTTGACGTCTCAAGCCAACTTTTATTTTTCTTTTCGGAAAATAACTAAATACATTACATCATTACACCCCTTTGTGCATGTTCTTCCATCGTGCGATGATGATCGTTTAGGTCACCAACTACACCTATGGTGGTTCCTCGGTTTGCTTCATCAACAACCAGTTCGACGACAGGGATGTGAATGTGACCCTTGGCGAAAATCACCTCGTGCCGGCATGGTCCGTCAGCATCTTGCCTGACTGCAAGACTGTTGCCTATAACACTGCAAAGGTATCTATGTCGATCGCTCAGCTAATACCAGTGGTGTGTCCATCTCTGATCGATCATACGATTTAACTTCGTTCAGTGCGTTGACAGCTACTGACTGTCTTCAAATGATTGTGCCAATATTAGATCAAGACGCAGACGTCAGTGATGGTGAAGAAAGCGAACACAGTGGAGAAGGAGCCGGAAGCCTTGAAGTGGTCGTGGATGCCTGAGAACCTGAGGCCCTTCATGACTGACGACCGTGGCAGCTTCAGAACGACACGGCTCCTGGAGCAGATCGCTACAGCCACTGATCAGAGTGACTACTTGTGGTACAGGACAAGGTGCGCATTTCCGTCTATACTAATTAAACTAGGACCTAATCAGTATATTTCATTCAGCAGAGAGCAGACTGATCGATATATACAAATGTCGGATGAATTGCAGCATTGAGCACAAGGGGGAGGCAGGTTACAAGCTGTATGTGAACACAACGGGACACGAGATCTACGCTTTTGTCAACGGGAAGCTTGTCGGTAAGTAGTACTCGATCGATCACTATTTTTGCATTTTTTTTAGGTCATCGATCTTCTGATTGTGCTAATTAATTTTCGTCTTCAAACGATGTGTTCCACAGGGCAAAACCACTCGGCTAATGGAGCTTTCGTCTTCCAGCTAGAGTCTCCGGCGAAGCTCCACTCCGGGAAGAACTACATTTCTATCCTGAGCGGCACCGTCGGTCTCAAGGTTCTCAGCTGAACTTGTCAAAGCACAACACGTACTCATCTGTTCAGTTTAATTTCCGATCATATAGCATACATAGTAACCTTAATTTGCTTTTGTGACAGAATTACGGGCCTTTGTTCGAGCTCATGCCAGCAGGCATTGTCGGAGGACCGATCAAGCTCGTCGGCACAAACGGCACGGCCATTGATCTCACCAACAACTCTTGGTCTTACAAGGTACGGTCCATATATACATGAAATAAATGTACTCATGCCCGATTACAAATCATCGTATTTGTTCTTTTTTTTTTTTTATTCAGTCTGGCTTGGCCGGTGAGCACCGGCAGATCCACCTTGACAAGCCCGGTTACAAATGGCGGGGCCACAACGGCAGCATCCCCGTGAACCGGCCGTTCACGTGGTACAAGGCCACCTTCTCCGCCCCTGCCGGCGAGGAGGCGGTGGCGGTGGACCTGTTGGGCCTGAACAAGGGCGCGGCGTGGGTGAACGGCAACAGCCTGGGCCGGTACTGGCCGTCGTACACGGCGGCGGACATGGACGGGTGCCACGCAGCGTGCGACTACCGCGGCAAGTTCAAGGCGGAGGGCGACGGCGTCCGGTGCCTGACGGGGTGCGGCGAGCCGTCGCAGCGCTTCTACCACGTCCCGCGCTCCTTCCTCCGCGCCGGCGAGCCCAACACGCTGGTGCTCTTCGAGGAGGCCGGCGGCGACCCGACGCGCGCCGCATTCCGAACCGTGGGCGTGGGCACCGTCTGCGTGGCGGCCGCCGAGATCGGGGACGACGTGACGCTGTCGTGCGGCGGCGGGCGCGCCGTCACCCGCGTGGACGTGGCCAGCTTCGGCGTCGCCAGGGGTGGGTGCGGCGCGTACGAGGGCGGGTGCGAGTCCAAGGCCGCGCTGCAGGCGTTCACGGACGCGTGCGTCGGCAAGGAGTCGTGCACCGTCAAGTACACGGCCGCGTTCACCGGCGCCGGGTGCCAATCCGGCGCTCTCACCGTGCAGGCCACCTGCTGATGGTTTATTATCATCGTCTAGCTAGATTAATTAGCAGCTCACGTACCCTTAATGAATCATGCAGGTGGTGCTTCATTAATTATTAGGAGATTATATAACTAGGCCATTGTGTCAGTTAGCTAGTGTACGTGCTATGCTTGGTTTGGACGTGTCTTTTCTGTTCGTGCCATACAGGCAATAGGGAGTCCATTCTTAATTTGATGGATAATTTTATACTAATATAGATATAGAAATGGCCCCTAGAGAATTCTTCAGCCATTTATATTGCATCGGACGGCTGCTATTTAATTTATACCTCGCGCATGGGCCTGTGAGTCGAATTGCTGGCTTTCATTAGGAGATGTTGAATAGGTAAGAATAAAATAAAAAATATATAAAGCAACAATGCTGTAAAGAGTTGCCTATTGTGCAGAGCTAGTATAGTCCCGTCACCAAATAAAGCACGCAGATGAATCGATGCTTACTGAGTGCTGCTGTATTTCTCGCTCGATGCTGAAGCAAAGTGCTTGCTTCACACTCGGTTTTCCCCAAAATGGCAACACAGCTGAAGACATCAAACGAAGGGTGTTGCTACATTAACCATCATCATTTTTTTCTTTTGCCGAGTCCCTTTGTGACGATGCCATCTTTTTTTTCCCCGATGACACACTCAAAGCATCAAATCAGATCTTTCAATTCACCATAGGCTTATTTTTGAATAAAATTATGTTATCTATCTTCTTCTATACTATAAAGAGCGAGTTAATCAAAAATCATTTTTACCCTAACATGTCTATACCCACGTTGACCCGTAGCCCAACCGTGGCCCCACACACAGGGGAGAGGGCCCACCAAAGGCAAGCTACGACGGCGGAACGCGGCAGACCATGCGTTCCTGCAGTAGAACCAGCCGGCCGCAAAGGTTTTCTCTCTGTTTTTTGTCACCCGAGATCCCAGTACCCTCGTCAACAGATCGCCCAGCCAAAGCAGGATTTTAGTCAATCGCAGTCCAAGAAACTAGATTTGATTCATCGTAGCCCAAGAAAATATAATAATTAGTCCAACATTGTCCACAAACGCAACGATTTGCATAGACAAAACCCACCCTCATGTTTTCCAATCCAACGAGAGAAAAGAGCTTACTGGACGCTAGCAAACAAGGGGAGGAGGCACCGGCCGATCGGAGACGCGACGGGCGGGGAGGCGGCGGCGGCGGCTGGGTGCACCGCCACGAGGCCGCTTGATGGCAGCGCGCTCACCCTCAGGTGGACGCGCTCCACCGGCGAGAGGCAGTACGGGCGGTGCTGCCGGCGCTTCACCGCGAGCTGTGGATCCGGCCTCAACGGGGCATAGAGGAGGCGGCAGGGAGGAGGCGCGAGCCCATGGAGGAGGTGGTGCAGGTGGGCGGATTTGGCAGGGAGGGGCGCCTGGGATGCGGGGAGGAGGCATAACGGGGCGGCCGCGGGGAGGGAGGAGGAGGCGCGGGCGCGCCGCCGCCGCGCTCAGTCGCCTTGAAATGCTAGGGTTTAGGGGCTGGGCGAGTTTTGATCCTCACCGAGGCTCACATGATCCGTCCGATCAAATCGTTGCAGGGAGGCCGCCAGGCGGATAGGCCTAATAACAGGCCAACGAAGGGAAGACAGCCGGGTTAAAACGGGTTGGGCCAGATTCTACCCCGTTTAGGAGGAAGAGCCAATAAAAACTCTGGGCTTTTGACATGGTATTTAGACTGTGTTTTGTACAACAAAAATATTGTTTTAATATTAAATATTTTTTGCTCCAATAAAATCATGTATGTCACATTATTATCCTTTTATAGAGAATATTTTCTTGCCACGGTAAAGATGCGCGTGTGCATAATTTACAAAATTGTTCTTACATTAGACCTTTGTTTTATTAAATATATATTTCAAAAAATTAAACTTAATAATATTTATATTTAGCCACGTGCGGACGCACATGCATTTTTAGTTGTATAGAAAACGTCTGTGTTGGACAAATTCATAAGCTGCTAGCGTGGCATAAACAAGTGCTAAGTTTATCAGACACCCTCATTTCCTTTGCACCCTATTTGTTCCTTCTCTCTTTAATAAAAGCATGGCGTGGCCTTATTATCAAAAAAGACAATATGTTGACATAGGAGGCCACTTCTATAAAAATAACTCTTGATATGTGTTGACATAAGAGTTCTATCTTATCAAGAATTATCTCAATGAGAGACTGGTTCACGGATCGGGGGAAGAAGAAACTAAATAGTACGAGCTAGAGAGTAAAACAAAAAATACTTTTGGAAGGGGACGATAATACCCTATATATTTACATTTGACTGCTAATGTCAAACATAGGAAACCACATATGTTAAATTGGATCTTGAAGATAGTGCGATAGTGGATGATTCTGAATCATGACAGGACTTAGGTAACTCAACAGGAAAATGACATCCTAATTGAACCTTTCACTGAAACAGCGATTAAAGAGGCGGTACTTCAAATGTAGCACATCGCCCTGGTGGCTTCCTAGTAGAATTTTGTCTAGTTTACCAGGGCATCATAAAAAGGAGACCTGATGGCATGGACAGTGATTTTCATTATGGGCATCTCTCGTTGTTTAGTCTCAAATTTGAAATAACTAGCATAGATGTATGTGCAACACGCACGTGTTGTGAGATCATCAAGCAGATAATAGAAAGGAAAAAAAATAGAATTAAAAGGAAGGAGACCTGATTGATTGGCGCCATTCCTTTCTCATTAAAACCAAGAGAAGGAAAATAACAGATGGGTATGGGTATAAAAAGAGATAAGAAATAAAGAGCATTTTGTATCTATGGGTTTTGGGACTTTCCACCCCTTTCTAATATTTTTCAAACTACGCGGTGGGGCCAGCGTGAGGGGTATACCTATGCCTTTTTAGATAAAAAAAATTTTAGAAAACTCGGTCTTTTATAGTGTAGATTAATATACTTCTTAAAATAAGTTTATTGCTCAAACTGGTCTCTCTTCAATTCACGGCGAAGTCCAGATCTTTTTTTTAAGAGATCTTTTGGGATTACCTTCACCATGATGTTAGAGAGCTATGCATAAAATTTCACTATTTTTGAAGGTGATTTGAATAGATTTTGGTCAAAATTTCAAATATCTCCGCAGCTGCCGGGAGGAACTAGCTTGCCTGGCCTCCAAAACCAGATTGTCCGGTGGACCTAATTTGCTCCAATTGAGGAGCTATTTCAGTATATTGTCCCCCCATGTTTTTGTGAGGCTAGGATTACAATATTGAGATTTTAGAGTTCATTTGACTAGGTTTTAGTAATTTTCGTGGCGACCTATTCATGCTAAAAACAGCCTATCAGCTTATCTAGTAAGTGGGGCGGCTTGCCACGTATTGGCACCCAGATAGGCCGGATTTCGCAGGGGGTTGCCTTAACGTTCAAGCTTTGTTCCATTTTCTTCTATAGGTTCCTAATATAATTTCTAAGGTCAATAACATCTCATTTGTCTACGTGGTCTTGGTGATCTCTAGAAGAGAGAGTTGGTGGTCTTGGTGATCACTGGATCATTGACGGGTGAGGGTTGGACTCACACATCACTGACTGATAGGGTAACACAAGTCAGGGAATCCACGCTCTACATAGACATGGGCAATTCTCTCTATGGTCTATGTATGTCTATCTTAGGAATAAGGGTCCACACCTTTTATGGACTAGATGAATTCTTCGTGCATTGCAGCAGAAATTTATACTACTATAAAAATTCACTATAGAAACGCCCCCTAATTCACTTTAGGAGCGGCTCCAAAAACAAACCGTTCCGATTGTTCTGAGAGCGGGCCTCAAAAGTTGCACCGCTCCTGCTGCAAACTCAACAGGAACGGTGCATGGCACCAACCGCTCCTGCTATTCCTTTTAGCAAGAGCGGTGCACGTCACCAACCGCTCCTGCTATTTTGTTTACAGGAGCGGTGCACAACACCAACCGCTCCTGTAAATAAAATAGCAGGAGTGGTTGGTTGAGTCCACCGCTCCTGCTAGCTTTTGGAGCGGTCCCAAATTTTTTCGACCTTAGCGCAAAAATCAAAATATTTCTCTACTTTTTAAAATACTCTCTGCAACTAACACGAACGGTGGACTTCAATTACCACCACTCCTGTCACTCACCGCTCCCATCTAGTGTTTTCTACCCATGACCAGTACCCAAGTGCGTCCCCACCTTCCTCTCTCACAGCTGCTCTTCTCCTCCCCCTCTGCTCTTCTCTCTCGGCGGCAGGACGTACGGGGACGGCCCCGGCGATGGCGGCGGGCGGCAGGGCTGGGCGCGAGCACGACACGGCGGTGGCAACGGCAAGGCGGGCGCACGCGGCCGGGTGCAAGCGCCACGCGGAGGCGGCGGCGGTGGCAGCGGCAGCGCGGCGACAGGGCTCGCGCGGGGCCGGCCAACGACGTGGCGGCCAAGAACGGCAGGGGGGCGCGCACGGTTGGGCGACCGCAGCCAAGAACGGCGGGGCGCCCGTGCGCCGGCTGCGGGCAAGCGCGTACCGGCGGCGGGCCTGCGCGCGACGGGGCTCTTCTCCTTCGTCCCCTTCGCCTCTCCCTCTCTCCCCTCGTGCAGGCGGCGGCGCTGCTAGGCTGCGGGCGGCGACGGCGGCGCAGGCGGCAGCACGTGGCAGCTGCGGGGGGCATGATGCGTTTTTTTGTTTTTTAATCACTCTGTAGGAACGGTGCATCATATAACCCGCTCCTAGAGATTTGATTTTTAGCAGCGGTGGGTACTGTGAAGCGCTCCTGTAAGGTTTTCCAACAGGACCGGCTCAAAAGATAGCCCGCTCCTGCTGAGCTACAGGACCGGTTCTTGGCCCGTTGGGAACACTTGGCCAAACCGCTCCTGTAGAGGGTCCAGAGCCGATCCTGTTGCAAGTTATTATAGTAATATTAAGTGATACCCATACATAATTAAGCCACGTAATACTCTCTCCGTTCCATAAAATAAGGTGTGCATGTATCTGGAAAAATCAAACTTTAAAATCTTTGACTAAATATTTAGTCAAAAACATATATTTTTAGCATATGCATGTTATATATTTAGATTTATATTGAAAAGTATTTTAAGATCATTATGATATTTTGGTATTCGTTGATGCTATATTTTAAAAAAAAAATAGTCAAACTTCTGCTTTAAAGTCTGTGCTAAACGCATGCACACCTTATTTTATGTGATGGAGGAAATAGTATTGCATGCACGTAAATATAGAAAATCGTTGAAAGATAGATGGTTAATGGATGGTGATGTGGCATGCCACTAAGTGGACCCCTTTGATGATGTGGCTTCATACATGTATAGAGAAATTCTCTAGTATTTATAAGGAAAGGTAATATTAATAAAGGATAATCTAGCTATAAAAAATTGGTGTAGAAATCTACAATGTAGTCCTTGTAATTGTAATGATCTTATAAAGCATTTTTTTATTATCACATTACATTAGGTTATCACCATTTAATCAATAGTTGAAGAATTGTGCATATTGCTACTAGTTTGGTTAGTCTTTTGTTGTGCAAATATGCCTCCACAAAAGGGTTTGCAGATTATTGCTTAGTCTTTTATTTCATGCATTAATGTTACCTCATGTAACATCAAAACGTGAGTGACAGAGCAACTTGCGCCTAAAATTCTGTACACGGCCTACACATTTTACTAGGCATGAAAAACGATTCAAAAGGAAGCAATTTTTTTACAACTTTACATTTTTTTCCTTGGAAAAGAAGTCAATAGCGATATTGGAGCAAATGAATACGATATCAGTATTATAGAGTCGGAAACAAAACTATTCAGTCAAAAATAGCTCAATAATGGTCGGAAATCGATAATTTATGGTTACATGATGCCATATATAAGTTCAACAAATCAAGATTGTAAAATAAATATAATCAACAATTTACCATCTCGATGTGGCGACATGCCAAAATGGAAAAAATATAGATAGAACATGAAGTTTGGCAATACAAGACTCAAAACAACTAGGCAATTATATCCAAGTTCACAAATATGAAGTGTGGAAGTAATCACACATTGCATAGCACTAGGCTGCATCAACATCACACAAGTTTCACTCCTAGACTCTCAATTTCTCATCAACTCACCATACACATGTTGAGCACCAAAGTTGGCAGGTCAGCGTTAATGGCAATTTCTCTGCATATTTGGTATAGAATTGTGTTCTTCAGGTAATATGCGACATGTTGAAGGGTTTTGAGCCTATTTCATTGAGGACACAAAGAAGGCCTTGGAACTACATCAATATGAAGCCAAATCAGAAGTTTCAATGTACCAAGTTGTAGCTCTTGTCGAGCCAATCAAATCGGATATATGGATGGCCTAATTCGGAGTTCGAACGAAGGAGATATGGCCTCTGGAAGATCGCCTGACTGGGCAATACCGGACTATGCGGCAGAGCACGCCGGATAGTACGGTGCAACACGGATTTTTCCCTGAAAATACCGGATAGTCGGGTTCGGTACACCAGATAGTCTGGTAGAACCCAGTTTTATCCGAATAGGAGTTTCCAATTGAGTTTAGGTCGGTTTAGGACGTGTTTTGGCTTGTAAAAAGGGTAAGACCATGCCTCCCTATAAATATAAAGGGCCACGGCCGATTGAGGCACCACAATCAAACCAAACATATCTACTTTATCGTTTTTTACCTTTTATCTCTTTGCCCTACTTTTCCAATCCGTCCTGTCGTTCTCCCTGCGTCTCGACAGTGACTTGGAGGCGTTCTAGGTGGACTGCCGATCCTAGAGCAATCATACGATCTTCTCTCCCCGACGGGGTCTCTCCCGGGAGATTGGATCTAGGTTTACGCGAGCTCCAAGAGCTCACCGGATAGTCCGGTGCCCGCTGCCGCACAGTCAGGCGTTACCGGCTCAATCCCGAAGCATCTATTCGCTGCATCGACAACCTTCTACGTTTGTGATATTTGGCCAGGACAGGTGCCAACATATTTTTAGCTACTCCATTGGGGAACGAGAAGACAGAGACATCGGCTACCATGGCCGGTGGTAAGAAGCCTGATACGAGTGACATCACCACTGACAACATCATCAAACTCAAGTTGGAGGAGATTCCTGAAGATGTTCGGTGATAGTATGAGGAGAGGATCCGCATAGAAGCTGAGGAGGATGAGAAGTGCAGAAAGCAGCGCGAATAAGAGGAACTGGGTCTACTTCTCTCCTGTTACGAAGAGCGACGAGGAGAGGTAACTCAACTTCAAGTATACAATCCTCCTCCTACTGATGATACAGTCCCTGATGCATCATCTAGCATGGTCGTTTCTCCAGATTTAGATGCTAGAATTGCTAATGTTGTTGATGGTGCTGTTGCTGCTAGTTTAAACAATAAGTTTGGTGCTATAGCTAAAATATTTTCAATGTCGTTGATCAAAAGATAGATGCCAAACTTAAACAATCCGTCGGCAATAATTTACATGCTTCTACTTCTAATGTTGCTGCTGAACAGAGCCCAACTATTAGCATGCCTGACTTGTCTAATATGCTTTTACCTAAAGTCCCTCTTTCCGCTACACCAATACCTAATGTACAAAGCCAAACAATTATTGGGAATTCGATTAGTGGAGGGATTTCGAATGCTCATGCTAATATTTCAATGCCACAACCTACTGCTGCATATACCCCACCTATTAGTATTGTTGGTTGTAGTTCGGTACCGCAAATTTCACATACTACCTTGCCGAACCATACTCCCTAATTACCTTATACTACCACACCACCAGCCACTAATAGAGTTACTCTCTCTGAGCTTATGCATCAACCTTTGACCGATGACGTAGAAAGAAATAATTTTGTAGCCGAAATACAAAGGGTTGTGAGAGAGACTTTCAGCTTGGAGTCCAAAATTAAGGATAGAAAGCCATACCCTGATAACTATGAGTATATTCCATATCCTCCAGGGTATAGAATTCCTGATTTTATTAAATTCACCGATACAGACAATAGGACTACATTAGAGTATATTGGCCAATTTTTTGTGCAATGTGGTGAGGCCAGTACTAGCTCAGTTTTGAAAATTAGATTGTTTCCTATGTCTTTATCTGGTGCTGCATTTACTTGGTTTACTTCATTGCTTCCCAATTCGGTTTATACTTGGCAATATTTAGAAAAAAAGTTTCATGATTATTTCTATATCTATATTGGTGAAACCGAATTGCGATTGTCACACCTTACATCGGTCAAACAGAAACCTAGTGAACCTGTTTCTGAGTATATTAGGAGGTTTAGAGACACTAGAAACCTATGCTTTGGTTTGACAATTTCTGATAAAGATCTACCTGATCTACCTTGCGATGGTTTGTTTGTTATTCATAAGGAAAAGCTAGAAGGGCATGATTTTAATGATGTTAGTCAAGTTTTGTAGAAAGCTCTAGCTAATGAAAGCCGAGTTAAAGATAAGAAGCCTCATCGTTCTATTTATGTGCTTGGTTCAGATTCTAACGATTCAGATGATGAGGATAGGGATGTTTATGCTGCTGAATTTGTATGGGATTCTATGGGTAAATCCATTACTTGTGATTCTCTCAAGCCAATTTCTAAAACCCGGCAAGAGGAGTGTAAATTGAGTTTCGATCCGGCTAAATATGATAAAACATATGATGGATTGTTGAAAGCCGAAAAGATTAAGTTGTCGCATGATATCTTATCGCTTGATGAGTTAAAGAAGAGAGTATATTGTAAATGGCATAATTCATTTTCTCATGCGACAAATAATTGTAATGTTTTTCGGTGACAGATTCAGGCAGCAATACATGATAAGTATCTGACCTTTAAGAGTATGCAAATTGATCAAGACCTATTTCCGATGAATACCATTGATTTGCAAGGTGCAAAGGTGTTAGTTCGGCCTCATCAAGCCGAATCAACTAAAGGGAAAAATGTTATCATCGGAACTGAGAAGTCAGAAGCTCCAAGGGCAATTAGCACACAGCCGATGCAGAAAGCATCAGGGCTCGGGGGGCAAGACCAGGCCAAAGCAGAGGGGTCTGCGAGGGCTGGACTATCAGGTGGCACGAACCGAACAGTCCGGTGTCCGGTGCACCTCACCGGACTGTTCGGTGCCTGACACCGGATTGTCCGGCGGCTCCAAAACATCTAGAGGTGGCCCCAAGACTAAAAGGAAAGATAAGCCGAGTTTTGTAGAACCCTTGGCTAAATACTAGGAAGAAGGAGCTGCTAAGAAGAAAGGCCGACTAGGTGGTGCAACTTCAAATTTTTCGCGTATGGGTAATGTGCAATCAAGTTTAGTGGGTAATTCTTTTACTTCAGCATGTTATCCTTTAGGGCCGACTTCATCCTTGTCTTGGCCATATGTTTATTATTCTCCACCTTCTCATTATGCTAATATGTGGTTGCATCCGTATTTCCAATATCCTACTTCATATCTCTATTATGGAGCATTGCAACGACCGGTTCATGATAATCTGGTCAAGTATTCACCTGCTGTTCTGAATATGCAGGCAAAAGAAAACACACAAGGATCTGAATGTTTACAACCGAAGTGGTGTCCTTCGAGCTTATCTCATACTCAAAAGAGAAGGCTTTAGCGTTTGCATCAACAAGAGTTGATGGAGCAACAAAGGGAGGTGAGGGTGCCTGTGAAAGAAGCACGTGCAACTAAGCAGGTATGGAGGCCCAAGAAGATTATTTTAGCATCACCTAGATCTAGTCAAGTTTTATGACCGATAATTGCTTTTATCGCCCTTAAGTGTGATATATGGCCGATGTATTTTGCTAACCATCGTCCTCAGATGTTTTTGGTGCAAAAGAGTGCTTTTGGCTCAGGACCTTTGCCAACAGGCAGGGGGAATGTGTTGAGCACCAAAATTGGCAGGTCAGCGTTAATGGCAGTTTCTCCACATATTTGGTATATAATTGTGTTCTTCAGGTAATATGCGACATGTTGAAGGGTTTTGAGCCTATTTCATTGAGGACACAAAGAAGGCCTTGGAACTACATCAAGATGCAGCCAAATCAGGAGTTTCAATGTACCAATGTGTAGCCCTCGTCGAGCCGATCAGATCGGATATATGGATCGCCTAATCCGGAATCCGAACGAAGGAGATATGACCTCTGGAAGATTGCCTGATTGGGCAATACCGGACTATCTGGTAGAGCATGCCGGACAGTCCAGTGCAACACGGATTTTCCCCTGAAAATACCGGATAGTCCGGTAGAACCCAGTTTTCTCCGAATAGGAGTTTCCAATTAAGTTTAGGTCGGTTTGGGACGTGTTTTTGGTTTGTAAAAGGGGTAAGACCATCCTTCCCTATAAATATAAAGGGTCATGGCCAATTGAGGCACCACAATCAAACCTAACATATCTACTTTATCGTTTTTTACCTTTTATCTCTTTGCCCTACTTTTTCAATCACTTTTCTTGTTCTCCCTGCGTTTCGATGGCGATTTGGAGGCGTTCTAGGTAACCTGCCGATCCTAGAGCAACCCTACGATCTTCTCTGCTCAACGAGGTCCCTCCCGGGAGATTGGATCTAGGTTTACCCAAGCTCCAGGAGTTCACCGGATAGTCTGGGGCCGCTGTCGGACAGTCCGGCGTTACCGACTCGATCATGAAGTGTTATTCGCTGCATCGACGACCTTTAACCTATGTGATATTTGGCCAGGACTGGTGCCAACAACACATACACGTTTCTAGTGGAATTTTTTAGAGAGAACGAATGAACGAGAGTGGTGTGCAACGAGTCACCTTTTGCATGCTTGATCGAGTTAGGTAGATAGGGTTGTTGGGTGGATTGGGCCTCTCCAATTCTGGGCTTTGGCATGGTGTTGTACCGTTGGGCCGTTGAATTTGAGTACCTGCTTACCTAGGTTATGGGCTGCACAATGAAAACTGTATAATACTGCGATAATTACTGAGTAAAATACGAGGCAAAATCATTTTCATTTAATTTTATCATTATCATTTCCATTTTGTGGTCATTATTTTCATTTCTTTTACCAAGGAACACGGTAATATTTCGAAAACGAGCTTGAGTTAAGTGATATTTTTAGTTGTGTTTTTATCCTTATATTTCAGAAAACGGAGTCTAATTTTTAGAGCATGTCTTCTCATCAGGTGACTGAAATTTAACTTTCTATTGGTCACATTTTACAAACATCCAATGTCTATCAAATAAATTTTTAGGATAACTGAAGAAATTTAATCTATCAATTACATTTTATATGACCACATAGGTAACTGATAGAATTCAATAAATCAGCTGCATATCAAAATTACATAGCATAATATAAAAAATTACAATGCAATAATAAATAGTAATTATATATAGTAATTTAAGAAAACAGATAAAAATACACACAAAACAATTTGACTAATGAATGAACAAAATGAACAAAATTAGACGACTAAAGAGAAATAAATCTGTAATTTTTAAGATGGACCGCGTACTTTGTATAGAACTAAAAAAACGCCTAGGACTTAGCTGGTGGGCATGGGCACCTGTATCCAGTTTTTTAACACGATAGTAGTAGCTTTATTTAATGGGCCCATGAGCCTTTAGGAAACAGAGGACGAAGCGTCCAATGAGTTGGATTCTTAGCGGTATGAAACATTGTCATCTTGATCTCCTTTCGAAAAGTGCCTTGCATTGTGTGAGACCGAACATCCCTGCTCTGCACCCTTCGGAAAGAAGGAAGAGACCCCCTTGACTAGAACAGAACATCCCTGCACACCGGCTATTCAGGCCATTTTTTTTAGTTAATTAATTTGTAATCTTGCCATAAAAGCTATTCTCAAAGCAGTACCATACTTCTACTAGTGTGTGGCGGATCTAAGGCTGAGTCAAATGGAACTTTCTATCCCCACTTTCTAAATACTATTCTAACTACCTAACTCTCTCAGCATTTATGTCAAACAGTGCAAAACAGGGGTTAGGAAACCCATATAGGGAGTCCTATTGGACTCAGTCTAAGGGTCTATTTGATTTGAGGCCATGGCTGGCCAGGCTAAATATTAGCCACAGCCAAACCATGTTTGACTTTTAATTAAAATTTAATTAAACAATAAATTACTTATTTGTATGACTTGTGTATAGCTAAATAAACCTTGCAGATAAAAATTATGTTGTACAATATAATTTTAATATGAAATCAAAGACGGTCAAACTATGGCCCAATATAGCCTGGCCAGCCATGGCCTTGAACCAAACACGCTATATTGTTCTTCCTCATTTTTTTTCCTCTTTTTTTCCTTTTCTTGTTCATGGATGAAAATTGTTGGGGGGCTTCAGGCCGCGCTGGATCCGCCCTCGACAATATTGCACCTTTCATGCTATATAGCACTCTTGAATATCTAGTATGATACCGAGTATTCGTACTGGGAATAGGCTAACTAGCAGCGTAGATAAGTTGTGAGGTCGGGATATATAATAAAACTAATAAGTAACAAAATCTTGAAAAAACAGAGAGCGAATAAAACTGCAGAGAAGAGAAACCTCACAAAAGCTGCCATTTCCACTGGCCGGTCCCACCCGTCAGTGGTGACAGGTCATCTCGTCGTCCCCTCCTGAGTCATTATCAGTCCGTTGCCGGAATGCTGGATGCCACGCCACCAGCCACCGTCCTCCGGCCTCCCGGAATCCGAGTGTCTCCCGTGCCGGTGCCGGCGGCGCAAATACCTTGCTTCCGTCGCCGGCCATCCACAATTCCAAAACCCCGCACCCGGCACATCCGCCCCCGCCAAAAAGCAACCCCCATCTCAGCTCGTCGCCCGGCCCGAAAGCCAAAGCGGCGGCCAAAGCCACAAAGCGAAAAAGCGCGCTCCACACTCAGCAGTGCACCACTGCCGCCCGCCTCGAGCCCTTCCTTCTCTTAAGGCGAAGATGCCTCCCCCCGCTCCCTTCCCTTCTCCACCTCGCTTCCTGGCCACCACCACCACCACCATCACTTGCCCCGCCGCCGTCGCCGCGCTAGTCCAGCAGCAGCAGCACGTACCCCGCAACGCCAGCAGCAGAGAAACACGCGGCGTCGGTATCGGCGGGCTCGCCGGGGATGGCGAGCGCCGGCGCCGGCCCGTCGGGGCTGGTGCCGACTCAGTCGGGGAGGCAGCGGACCATGTCGCGGGCGCCCACGCGCGCCTTCACCATGCGCGCCGACGGATTCTCCGGAGATGGCGGCGTTGAGATAGTGGAGGAGAGCGAGCTGGTGCCCTCCTCGCTCGCGCCCATAGTGCCCATCCTCCGCGCCGCCAACGAGATCGAGGAGGAGAACCCGCGCGTCGCTTACCTATGTATGTGCGCGTCTGCATCAAATCACTATCACCCCTCTCTCTCTCTCTCTCTCTCTCTCTCTCTCTCTCTCCCCTCTCCTCTCCTCTCCTCTCTTAGCTAGTGCTAGTCGTAGTTGCTGCGATAAATGCTTATGGTACACGCGCCGCGTCGTCCAGTTACCTCATGCTGTTTTCACCTGTTCCTTGGTACTATGTGAGCAAAGGTCGTTTTACTGCATTCGAGAAGGCTCACACCATGGATGCAAACTCAAGTGGACGTGGGGTTAGGCAATTCAAAACATACCTCCTGCACAGGCTTGAAAAGGTATGCTTATGCTTGATGCTCATCATCTCTCCATGCAAAACTGAATCGTCTGCCGCAATTCTGTCTATTAGCTTTATTTGGTGCTACCATGATAATTGGATCTCAGCCCTTTCTGCTCTGCTCAGTTTCTGCACCATATAGTTCTTAATCGGTTTTTTTAATTGAATTCCTACTCTGTAGCCATTGCATTTCTTCTTCAGCCATAAATCTCTAGCTTAAAGCGATCGTAAAAGAATTAATATTCATCCAATTTTAGTTCTTCCAGTATGTTCAGAGGGCTCAGAACAGGGTATTTTAATACCGGTACCAGACCATACACCATTTGGTATCCTTTTCTTTTGCTTAGCTAGTCACGGTGGTAGTTTATCTCAGAGTACTCTGGACACATAGTTTGCCTCTTAAGACGATTTACTGGTTCATGCAGAAACCAGTAAGATTATTTCTGTTAGTTTCTTAAGAACTTTGTGTAGACGTTTTGTAATTCCACATTTGTAACAAAATAATCTGAAATGACCCATGTCATGCATGTAACTGCTCTATTTGGCTGTAAGAGTGTGTCTGTTTTGGAAAGCTATCCTTGTGACCCCTTATGTGTATTTTCTCTCTCTTCTTAATGAATGGAAATTAAACACCACTCTCCTGCTTTTTCGGGAAAAAAACTTTGTAATAATCTGAAGGTATCCTGCTTTTTGTTTGGCAGGATGAACAAGAGACAAAGCGCAAGCTTGCTTCAACTGATGCAAGGGAGATACAAAAGTTCTATGAACAATACTGTCAAAAATATCTAGATGAAGATCATGAAAAGAGGAAACCGTAAGAGTGATCAATGTTGGTCTGTATTAACAATCTTACAAATTATCATACGTTGGTACACTAACCTATTTTTTGTTGAGTGACTTAGGGAGGAGATGGCTAGACACTATCAGATTGCATCCGTCCTATATGATGTTCTGAAAACCGTGACACCACCCAAACAACATGCCGAGGTTTTGTATCCAATTATTACATTTTCATACGCCATGCTATCTCATTTCCATCTCTTTTTCTACATCATGGAATATCATTGCTTTGGCCTTTTTGCTTTCAGTATGATAAGTATGCTAAAGGGGTTGAGACAAAGAA
Organism: Paspalum notatum; assembly: GCA_022530915.1. Taxonomy (NCBI): domain Eukaryota; kingdom Viridiplantae; phylum Streptophyta; class Magnoliopsida; order Poales; family Poaceae; genus Paspalum; species Paspalum notatum. The sequence goes on from CM039686.1 coordinate 22,006,957, forward strand.
GGCTTCCTATTCACAGTACAACATTCTACCCCTTCATCCCCCAACCCAAACAGATGCTAGTATTTCTGTTCCAAGACAACCAATAATGGAAATTCCTGAGGTCACAATGTCACATACCTTAAGTTTCATTTACTTTGCTTTTTAGGAATACCACGTGCAGTAGGAATGTCACGTTCTGTGTAAAATGCAGATCAAAGCAGCAGTGAAGCTTCTCCGCCAGGTGCATGGCCTTCCAATGCCGAATATTGAAAGACCGCAAAGCTCTGATGGAAAAACAGTACCTGACGACTTGTACAGACCTGTGGTGCATGATTTGCTCGATTGGCTTTGGCAAGCATTTGGATTTCAGGTGCCAACTAAATGAATACCTAATGGATTTCATTTTCTAGACTGTACTGTGTTGCCTTATCAAATTCAAATCTTGCACGCCTTATTTATAAATTGATGACTTTCTATACCTTCAAATTATTAAGAAAATGTGTTTTTTTACACATATATGGTTTTAAATTGTTCTGCCTTTGAGTACCAGGCACTTAAATATTAAGGGTAAAAGTAGTTGTCGGTGGGTGGGTGGGTTGGGGGGGGGGGGGGTGGTACCGTTGAACAGTGCGCACATTTGCTGGGCGCGATTAGTGTACCATACATGGATCTAGCTGAAAGGTTATCTTCTGAGTTTGTTAGCTGCATTCATCTGATAATAACTAGTTTAGTCGATAGGTAGGGTACTGTAACAGAGACTAATGAAGGTGTACTCACCCTGACAAAGGTTGTGAACAACCTATTGAGTGGAATTTGGTTTATTCTTGCCTCCTAGAAAGCATCGGCTTGCTTTATATACCTTCCAAGCCAACATGCTTACAATCACATACAATTATTCTCTCAATCATTCTCCTGATTCTTTGCTCTGCCTTACTAGACTTAACAGATCTGGAAGGCCCAAATCAATCACCACCTAATAAACTGGAGAAAATCATGCCTGTCCCCCCCGTTTTTTTTTGCGCATAGTGTAGGTCTTTCCAATGAAGGAGTCCACAAGAAAGTCTCATAATTTGTCAATTCAATCATGCTAGTTGCATATTTTTATTATCGCTTGTCTTGATTTTTTTTTGGAGGTAAGTCACCATATATCTTGCGATTATTTTACATGCCAAGTGAAATGTTTGGAAGGTTTACTTCGAAGTTTTGAATGCATCCTATATTATGTGCTTAGTGTTGGTAAGCATGTATTTGAATGCATCCATGTTCTGTTTTATTGCTGTAGAAAGGCAATGTTGATAATCAAAAGGAACATTTGATTCTGCTGCTTGCAAACATTGAGATGAGACAACAGGATACTGGCAACCAGAGTGAAAGACATGCTCACATGGTAAAAAGTTATTTCAAACCTATTTCACTTATATTGAATCTATTCAGTTTCTAGGGGTGTTTTTTGCATATACTTCATCCCTTTGCAGATACGTAGTAGTACAGTCATAGACTTGATGGTAAATATTTTTGAAAATTACAACTCGTGGTGTCGATATTTGCATTTGGAATCAAACATCAGGTAAGTATGTATCAGTTTGATGTGCATCCTGTTTTTTTTTTTTTGAAAACCATACCTCAATAACTACGAGAATTTTAAATCACAGAATCCCAAGGGATGCCTCGACACAACAACCAGAGCTTCTGTACATAGGACTGTATTTACTGATCTGGGGTGAAGCTTCCAATGTTCGCTTTATGCCTGAATGTCTTTGCTATATCTTCCACCATGTAAGTGGAAATAGAATTCTGCCATTTCTTCCATTCCTTAATTTTGAGAGTTTTGATCTTAGGTCATTAGCTGTTTCTTCTTTGACATATTTCATTACAAAGATTGTTTGTCTAATTCCATTTTGTGTGTCAAGCTCGTACTCATACATGAATCTTTTTTTTGATATATTTCATTATTTCCTTCTTTGAAATACAATAATCTTAAATAACAGTGGCATGCGGTGCTGGTTTGTCAAATTGCTTTATCAGCTTTTATGCTCTTTGTGTGTTGTAACTTCGTAAAATTGGTTTTACAAGCCATTAATTATATCACATGAAAGAATGCCATCTTGTACTCTTGTCCATATCTGAAGGTTATGCTGTCACAGTGTCACTGGATAGAGTCCTGAGAACACAGTTAACTTCTGAGTTATGAATTTAGATTTTCCAATATTCATGAAAAAGGGAAAGCATTTTTTTTGTCGTTGAGAATGCAGCGTATTGAGACACAGCATCTTGGTCTGTTCCGTGTCCCCTAAGGCAGAGAAACGTTAAAAAGTGAATGATCGAGACAAAAATTTACCACCCTACTAAACAATGCCATTGATCCTACAACTTTTGTGAATTTTTACAGCATGTAAGAATATAGGAAGCATCAGGTTTATTAATATAACAAGTATAGACAACAATTTGCAGCCATACTGTCTAATAATCTAGTACCTTGAAATTGTTAGTGTATATAGTGTTTATACATATGTTGTGTATTTACCGTGTAGGGGTCTCTTTGTAATGTTACCAAGTGTACATTTGCCCTTTGGGCCCTATGGAATAGATGAGCTGCCATTTCCACTCCTCCTAACATGTTACAGAGCTAGGGTTTCATCCCTCCTCCAGCTCCACTGCTCCCACCGGCTCGCCGCCGGTCACCGTCGTCAGCCGCCCCTCCTCCCTGGTGTGGCTCCCTACGCCCCCGCGCGGCTCTCCGCGCCCGTGCCGCTGGGCACCGTCCCCGCGCCCGCGGGCCTGCCTGGGTGTTGTCCCCGCGTCTGTGCGCGCTCGAGCGCGCCCGCACCGTCCCTAGGTCAGCTCGCCCTGGGCGTCGTCTCCTCCTCACGCCCAGGCACCGTCCTCGTGCCTGCACGCTCCTCAACATGGCTGCTGCTCCTTGATCTGCTCCTGCTGTCAGTGTTAGCCTAAACGGTAAACGGTAAACAGTCGGTCGCCTACTGTTTAGCCATTATTCGGTGCTAAACGGCCGTTTAAATGGGTTTAAACGGTGAAAATGACCAATTAAACGGAAACGGTCAGCCACTGTTTAGCGTTTAAACGGTGTTTAAACGGGCTAAACGACCGTTTAGGCGAACAGTGCCTGCTGTGCCACTTCCCTCTGTCACCTTCGATGGCACCAACTACTGGGAGTGGTCGACGATGCTTGACTGGACAGCCAGCGGCTATGGGGCCATCTTACTGGTTCTTCCCCATGCCCGGTTGTTTCGGATCGTCCTGTGGAGCCTGTTGTTGGAGAGGATGGTGCTCCTCCCGCTGCTGAGGCTATGGATTGGCAGTCGGCCAGTATGTGGCCGAGATGGGAGATTATGAGGATTGGTGTGCTGAGGAGGCCTGTGCGAAGCAGATCCTCCTTGCCAATATGAAGGTTGAGTTTGCTATGGATCTCACCGGTCTACCATCCACTCAGGCGATGTGGGAGCACGCGCAGGTTCTCTATTAGCCACGCAGCTATGCCTTGCTCACATCCACTCTGAGCCTACCTCCTACCGTGATGCGCTTTCACATTCCGAGTGGCAATTTGCTATGGCTGAGGAGATTGCTGCTCTTGAGCGCACTGGTACTTGCGATATTGTTCCCCTCCCATCTTCTGCTACTCTTATCACGTGCAAGTGGGTCTACAAGATTAAGACTCGCTCTGATGGTTCCATTGAGCGCTATAAGGCGCGACTTGTTGCACGTGGGTTTCAGCGGGAGTATGGGCGTGACTATGAGGAGACCTTTGGTCATGTTGCCCATCGCACCACCGTTCACACTCTTGTGGCTGCCTCTGTTCGCGGATGGGCCATCTTGCAGCTTGATGTCAAAAATGCCTTTCTTCATGGTGAGCTGCATGATGTCTACGTGCATCCTCCTCCTGGTTACTCTGTTCCTGATGGTCATGTGTGTCGGCTCTATCGTTCTCTCTATGGCCTAAAGTAGGCTCCTCGTGCCTGGTATGAGCGCTTCACCTCTGTTGTCACCGCTGCTGGGTTTGTTGCTAGCCAGCATGATCCTGCTCTCTTTGTCCACACTTCACCTCGAGGTCGCACCATTATTCTTCTCTATGTTGATGATATGTTGATCACAAGTGATGATCTTGAGTACATTACCTTTGTCGAGGCACGTCTCATTGAGCAGTTCCACATGTCTGACTTGGGCTCCCTTAGCTATTTTATTGGGATTGAGGTCAGCTCCACACCTGACGGCTATTGTCTCTCCCAAAGAAAATACATTCAGGACATCCATGTCCGTGCTGGTCTCACTGATCAGCGCTCCGTGGACATTCCCATGGATCTCCACCTTCGTCTTCGTGCCACAGATGGTGTTCCTCTTAAGGATCCTACTCGCTATTGCCATCTTGTTGGCAGTCTTGTCTACCTTGGCATCACTCGTCCTGATATCTCCTATGCTGTCCACATCTTGAGTCAGCTCACGTTAGCTCCCACTAGCATCCACTATGGTCACCTTCTTCGTATCCTTCGGTATCTTCGATGTACCATTGATTGATGCCTGTTCTTTTCTAACTCCAGCTCTCTTCAGCTCTATGCTTACTCTTATGCGACTTGGGGTACTGATCCTTCAGATTTCAAGTCAATATATGCCTATTGTGTCTTCCTTGGGTCCTCCTTGATTTCATGGAAGACCAAAAAGCATACTGCTGTTGCTCGTTCTAGTGCTGAGGCTGAGTTGCGTGCTTTGGCTTGTGTCACGGCTGAGGTGACTTGGCTTCAGTGGCTGTTGGCTGACTTTGGGGTTGCCATCCCTCCTTCTACACCTGTGCATTGTGACAGTACTGGTGCCATAAACATTGCTGAGGATCCGGTGAAGCATCAGCTCACCAAACACATTGGCATTGACTGCTTCTACATTCGGTCAGCAGTTCAGGATCATGTGGTTTCTCTCCAATACGTGCCTTCGGAGCTGCAGCTTGCATATTTGCTTACCAAGGCCCATACTCGAGCTCAGCATGGTTTTCTTCTCTCCAAACTCAGTGTTGTTGATCCAACATGAGTTTGAGGGGGGGGGGGGGTGGTGGTGTTAGTATATATAGTGTTTATACATATGTTGTATATTTACCCTAGAGTGTAGGGGTCCCTTTGTAATGTTACCAAGTGTACATTTGCCCTTTTGGGCCCTATGGAATAGATGAGCTGCCATTTCCACTCCTAACAGAAATCAATGCAAGAGTCTCCATAATTTTCAATCTTTAAATGAACTTTTTTTTATCACGAATTAGTCATCTTTAATTATTAAAAATGGAGTGGCAAGGACGTTCTTTTCCCCATAATGCCCTAAGGGCCAATTCCGTTTATCTAAACACATGTTAACTCATTAATAATATTTTTCCCTGAATTCATGAGGTAGATGGCAAGAGATTTATATGAAATAATATCTGATAGAAGAGATGGATATTTTGACCCACCATTCCAGCGAGAAGGGAATGATGATGCATTTCTGCAGCTAGTAATTCAACCCATCTACGATGTTATGCAGAAGGTATTTACTCACCGTACATATGCCTACATCTTCATGGAATGAGTTTGCAGTTATTAACATTCCTTTCTTTATTATTTATCAGGGGGATTTTTGTTTTAGAGCATCAAAATAACAGACTTTTTTATACAAATACAATCAAATGTTTTGTTTTATTTTGATAGCATCAAAAGCCGGCACTGTTTAGTTTTATTTCATTCTGCAGTTTTTTATGCTACTAAATTGACAAGTACCTTGCAGTGTTATTTTTAAAATTAGAATTATATAAAGCTGAATTCTCTTATACTTTATAATCTTGTTTACTTTTTTGGATTTTCAACTGATTCAAAAGGAAGCAGCAAGGAGCAAACGTGGTACAGTGAGCCACTCAAAGTGGAGAAATTATGACGACTTGAACGAATACTTTTGGTAATTCATTCTCTTGTTCACTTTTAAAATGTTTTTTTCGAACAACGCAGGAGAACTGCACGTCATTTCTTTAAGGAAGACAAAAATAAACACAATCCTTAGAGATAGAGACACCTCTTAGGTACAATCCCAAACACGGGCGACACTAGAACACACTCACTAAACAATCACACGACCTGGATGGGTGCACAGGGCGAGCTCTTGGAGGACTGAAGTCCCAGCCATACACCACAGCTGCCCCTCAGAAAAACTCCAAGCAACACAGCCTGCACATCTGGGCAAACACCCTAAAAAACACAAGCATTCCTATGCTTCCAAAGCTCTCAAGAGACTAGAACAACCAGAGTATTGAATCCCTTTTGCGACTCCTTAGGAAGAACTCGAGAGGACTGACACCACCAAGAGTTGAGCTTGCTAGAAACATCTGGGGGAGAAACAGCCACGAGATTTGTCTTCTGTAACACACTGTTTTGAAATGTTGGCAATTCTTACTTCATAGCTGCATTTCTGTCATTTAACGAAGGCAAAAGGCATAGATGTTGAAACCACTAATTTGGAATCAGCCTCTCACTGAAAAGAAAAAGGCCAAAAAGAAACAAAATAGTTGCTTATGCTGTGATTAGCTAGGCAGCACTGCACTGCGCCTGCCAGCTCCTAGCTAAGAAAGGAAAAGGTCGCATGTGTACCCATACCAGTTAATTAAGCAGGCATGGGGTAGTGGTTGAATTTCTCCTGTCTCCACTTGTCTCCTAGGGGGCCTGGTTGCAAAAAAGGCTGCCTAGAAGTATTTGATTAAATGGCTTATTTCCATAAGAACTTATATTTCTTGAAAGACGTCACAGAAATCCAGGACATATATCATGAAAAAGAGGATTTATTAGCAAGTTCAAAGCAAACAAGCTTTTGTTGCTTGTTTCTTTTTTGACGAGCCTCCACATTTTCAGGTCGAAAAAATGCTTCAAAAAACTTGGATGGCCAATGGATCGAACAGCTGACTTTTTTTCGGAGCCTACCAGAAACAAGAATGAAACTGAGGTCACTCAGTAATTATTTGCTTTAATTTCATTTTTATTGGTCTATGCATCATTAGCAGTTTGGCATAAGAATGACAGGTTGTTTCTGTTTTTCTACACATGATTTAACATCAGGTTCAAGAACTATAATCTACATTCCACATATCATCAGTTATCTGAGCATTGTATTGTTTGTCCATATGAATATTAGAAAAAGACCACTAACTTCTAGGGCTTTTAGCTATGTATTGTCTCATTCCACAAAAAGCTTTTAGTTCGTCTGTCTACTACTGTCCTGCGTGTTTGAGAGAAAAATCTGTCTACTACTCATGTCCAAACAATCTTCACATGCACTAGGTTGTAATGTTGTGTCACACTGTCAGATGCCTTGTAATGATTGCTTCTTATTTACGGTATATGCTCCTGCTCCTCACAATGTGTAAATAGACCAGAGGACAGAGAAACATAGGTGAATTTGCAATTAATTGTTCTGGAGTTCATATGGATCTTGCTGAATGATATTTGATCAGAATAAAGTATATCTAGATTATGGTGGAACTAACTTTATGTTTACACAGCAACATGATCATATGATTAGCAGAAGAAGGGCATCAAAAACAAATTTTGTTGAAGTTCGTACATTTTTGCACCTGTTCAGAAGTTTTGATCGTATGTGGGCATTCTTTATACTGGCTTTCCAGGTAAACGATGGCCTTTGTCCCTTCACAAAAGTTTTTTCTTCGATTTTTTTTCCAGTTAGTGCCTCAAGATCTGTTTGTTCCCTTACAGGCCATGGTAATTATTGCTTGGAGCCCTTCTGGATCACTTTCTTCTATATTTGAAGCAGATGTTTTCAGAAATGTATTGACAATCTTCATAACAGCAGCATTCCTGAACTTCCTTCAAGGTACAGACTTACTTTGTGACTCCAGGGACTTTCTGCATGTTATAACCTTAATAGTGAATTCTTATACTGCATATTTTAAGCATGTCTTTCTTAATCTTGACAGTATATGGAGTTTTAATACAATCTGATGCTGCTCTAGCCCTTGTTTATGAAACACTATTTCTGAAATTGGTCCTTTATACCTTTTCAGCCACACTAGAGATAATTCTCAACTGGAAGGCTTGGAAGAGCCTGGAGTGCTCACAAAGGATAAGATATATCCTGAAATTTGCTGTAGCTATTGCCTGGTTGATAATTCTTCCTACTACATACTCCAGCTCTATTCAGAATCCCACAGGACTAGTGAAGTTCTTCAGCAGTTGGATTCGAAATTTGCAGAGTGAATCAATTTATAATTTTGCTGTTGCCCTGTACATGCTCCCGAACATATTCAGTGCCCTGTTTTTCATATTTCTACCAATTCGACGGGTCTTAGAGCGTTCAAATTCTCGCATTATTAGGTTTCTTTTATGGTGGACTCAGGTAAGGTTTTGTATATTTAACAAGACTTATGTGCTAAGTTCTTAATAGAATTGTTTGTAGTAACTTTACACATTTTGTTTTGTAATCAGCCAAAGTTATATGTTGCCCGAGGCATGTATGAAGACACTTGCTCACTTCTAAAGTAAGTGTTACATTTTCTAGTCAACTATTTATTACATTCTTATCATCTCTATCTAATGGTGTTTTTGTATATAAACCAGGTACACAACCTTCTGGATTCTACTGCTTATATGCAAGCTCGCCTTCAGTTTTTATGTTGAGGTTGGTATAAAAAAACTTATCCTTTATTAATTTTGTGGCATGTTAATCACAAAGAAAAAGTCTACATAACCCCCTGGTCTATACTAGGTAGTCTTCTTCATCCCCAAACTCAAAAACTGGATGTTTAGAACATTAAACTTTACAAAACAGGACAAAAAACCTCTGAATGGTTTTGGAGGGTGGTTTTGCAAAGTGGCACACATGCTTTGGAGGGTGGTTTTGCCACAGTGGCACACATGCCAGGCCACATTAGAGAACACATAGTGCGTGTCCCACCTATCAGCCCCATCTTCTCCCCTCCTCTCCCATGCGTACTGCGAGCGGCGGCGGCGCCTGTGGCTCGCCCACATGCTTGGCCTTAGCCACGGCGTCTCTCCCGCTCGGCGGTGGTGGCAGCGGTGCCTTCGTGGTTGCGGCTGCAGCTGCGCCGCCCACGCAGCCGCCGGTGGTGATACCTCTTGCTCGGCTCGCCCGGGGCAGCGATGGCGGTGCACGCCCGACAGAGGCGGTGCATGCATGGTTCCCTATGGCAGCCTTGCGGCAGCGCGACGGCACCCGCCTGCGCTCCTGGCATCCGTGACGGCTCCTGTTCAGCTCACCCGAACACGCAGCGGCGCGGCGTTGCACTCATGGCTGGGAGAGAGGAGAGAAGAAGAGATGGAGCAGACAGGTGGGACCTGTGCCATGTGTTCTCGGTTTTGTAAAGTTTAATGTGCTAAACATCTGGTTTTTGAGTTTTGGGGGTGGGGGTGGGGGGTGTGAAGTATACAACCTAGTATAGGTGAGGCGGTTTATGTAGACTTTTTTCCTAATCACATAGGTTTGAACTCTACATTGAGTGTATGTTGATATTTATTTTTCTCTTTTTTCTCTGAATGTGTTTGGGTTCTAGCATGTACTTTGCCAATAAATTACACTGCTATTCTAGGACAATGTGTATAAAATCCTTGGTCATGGAATCGTTTCCATCTTTACATTGCTTTTTTAAAACTCTTTGCTACTTAACAGGATTTTAGTCTTCTGTATCTTTGAATGTTCGATAATTACTAAGATTTGTTATGCTCATTTACCATTGGCAGATTTCTCCTCTAGTTGAGCCTACTAAGATAATAATGTCACTGGAAAGGCCATCTTATAAGTGGCATGAGTTCTTCCCGAACTGTAAGATTGTTTTGTGATATTTTAGTATATTATATGCATTAAGTTTTTAGCACTAACAACATTCTTACTTTTTACAGTGCGGCATAATTTAGGTGTTGTGATTACTGTATGGGCTCCGATTGTTATGGTGTGCACTAATTTCTAAGCTTATTTTGATAAGGGTTTTCTTTTTATTTTTTTAACTTCTAATTTAAATTTTTCACAGGTATATTTCATGGACACACAAATATGGTATGCCATTTTCTCCACGATATGTGGTGGAGTAAATGGTGCCTTCAGCCGCTTGGGTGAGGTTAGTAGCTGAATACTAAGTGTATTCTTGGAGTCTTGATATTCCATATTTACTGATCTTAGTATTTGCAAAATGTTTACCATAAAGATTCGGACCCTTGGTATGTTGAGATCAAGATTTGAGGCAATTCCAAGAGCATTTGGTAAAAAACTTGTACCTTTTCATGGTGGTCATTCAAAACGAGAAGAGGTAGGGTTGTACTATATTTTTTGTACCTATTTTTTTTATCATTGCTTCACTAGATTTAATGGTGTACTTAATGAACTTTTTCTATCAGGAGGAAAAAAACCCAACCTTTGATAAGTTTGCTGACATATGGAATGCATTTATTCATTCATTGCGAGAAGAGGACTTACTAAGCAATAGGTTGTCATTTGTTAAACTTTTCTTCATTTTGTATATTGAATCGTGACGTGACATACAGTGATGCATTTGCTTTTTTTGCAGGGAGAGAGATTTATTGGTTGTTCCATCATCTGGTGGTGAAACAACTGTTTTTCAGTGGCCTCCTTTTCTTCTTGCCAGTAAAGTACACAATTATACACTACTGAATTACTATATAACCCTATGGGATTATATTCTGCCCATTGCTAAGATATTTTGTATTTAGATTCCAATTGCACTTGACATGGCAAAGAGCGTAAAGAAAAAGGATGAAGAATTGATAAAGAGAATAAAGCAGGATCCTTATACTGAGTATGCTGTAATAGAATGCTATGAGACATTATTGGATATCCTTTACAGCATTATAGTAGAACAGAGTGATAAGAAGTAAGACATTTTATATTTGCCCCATTCAACTGATGCCTGCCTTTATGATTTGTAGCTAACCCATTTTGTTGATATTCCATTGCACCATGGCTACAGAGTTATTGATAGAATACATGAAAGCATCAGAGATAGCATGGATCGTAAATTGCTCGTGAAAGAATTCCGATTGGATGAGCTGCCTCAGCTAAGTGCGAAGTTTGATAAACTGCTAGATCTACTGGTACCACCAAACTAGTAACCCCTGCTTGTTTTCTTAAATAAATATCTTTTCTGCACCACATGCTCCTTAACATTTCCAAAAAAAAATGTTCTGCAGAAGGATTATGATGAGAATGATCCTGCAAAGAAAAATACACAGATTGCCAACCTGTTGCAAGATATAATGGAAATCATCACGCAGGATATTATGAAACATGGGCAAGGGTAAGATCATATTGAAATGAGAAGATTCATATATAATCTCTTATGACTCTCTTTCTCATGTGAATCTTGCAGTATTTTGAAGGATGAAGGGCAAAGAGACAAACAACTGTTTGCAAATTTAAATCTGGATTCACTGAAGCATGTTGCTTGGAGGGACAAGGTAGTGCTTCATTTTAAGAAATTTGTTTCCATAGTTACAAAATTTTGTAGCAATATTGTTTACATAGTTAGAAGCAGTATTGTGATCTTCTGTGTTAACAGTGTATTAGGCTTCAATTGCTGCTGAAAACAAAGGAATCTGCTATATATGTACCAACAAACTTGGAAGCTCGGCGTAGGATCACCTTTTTTGCAAACTCACTTTTTATGAAAATGCCAAGGGCACCACCTGTCCGTCGTATGATGTCCTTCAGGTAAGCAACCTAGCTCACTCAGTCTCTTTTTGTCTATCAATTCATGTTGGCATGGTTCCTCGGCTCTGCGCCTTCTTGCCACAGTTTGAAACTGTTTTCTGAAGTCAGCAATGGCTTTCACAGTAAGCATATTTATGTCAGATCATGCCTTGGCATAATAATACTTACTGAAAAGAGCACCTGTTTGCAAGTTGTTGTTACTGATAGTTTGTTAAATGGCCTTTCTGCTTTACCATCAGTGTTTTGACTCCATACTTCAAAGAGGAGGTGCTCTTTTCCCCGGATGATCTTGATAAAAAAAATGAGGATGGTATATCAATACTGTTCTATCTACGAAAAATATATCCAGGTATTTTGCAGATGTTAAACCGAAAACTGAATTAGTTATTTCTGCTTTCAGAAAATGATTCACATGACTCTTGTATGTGCATAGATGAATTTAGGAACTTCCGTGAGAGGATAGGTTTTAAATTAAGTGAGGAAGAACTTAAAGAAAGGATGGAGGACATCTGCCATTGGGCATCTTATAGGGGTCAAACGCTCACCAGAACAGGTAAATCACTAGTACAATCCTGAGGTTCCTTAACATAGTTTGTTCTCTAACTGTTTGCTTTACTTTGCTAGTGAGAGGAATGATGTACTACAGGAAGGCACTTGAAATCCAATGCCTTCAAGACACAAAAGATCCAGGTAAGATTAATTTATTCAGTTTTTCTTTTTCCAGTCTGTGTTTATCTTTATATGTTTGATTCCATGTTTATTTTTCGCAGCTAAATTTGGCCGAGACAGGTCGATAGAATCCTATCAAGAGTTGCAGTCTGATAGTGAAATGGCACAAGCTATTGCTGATATCAAATTCACCTACGTTGTCTCATGTCAAAGCTATGGCACGCAAAAGACATCCAAGGATGCAAAAGACAAAAGCTGCTATCTGAATATCCTCAATCTCATGATAATGTACAGAAACTAATCCTCTAGATCTACATATTAAGCATGCTCCAACCCATCTGACATATAACTTACACAGGAATCCGTCACTGCGTGTTGCTTTCATTGATGAGGTAGAAGCTGCAACTGGTAATGGAACAACTGAGAAGACATATTATTCTGTTCTTGTCAAAGGTGGTGAAAAGTATGATGAGGTACTTGTCAAATAGAATGAAAAGATTTCACTTCCCTTTGCATAACCCTGAAGTCATATAGAAGAGTTGACTGCGTCCTAACAGTAATGTTTTAATATTAAACTACCTACTACAAAAGCACCTTTTACTAAACCTACACTTCTCTCTTAAGTTTATAGTGTGCCATATTTGTAAGTAGTTTCTTGTCAAATTCATTCACCGATTATACAACTAAATTCTCAGGTTTAGTAACATCCTCTTTTTTTCTGTGTACACATGATTAAATAAGATGCCATTTCATGCTTGACGCTGTTAATTTTGTTTTAGGAAATTTACCGCATAAAGCTCCCTGGCAGACCAACAGATATTGGTGAGGGAAAACCTGAAAACCAAAATCATGCCATAATCTTCACTAGGGGAGAAGCACTCCAGGCCATTGATATGAATCAGGTTTAGCTTCGGATTCCACATTGTACACATTGTAATAAAGTATTAGTAATTTATTTGGCTTTACTCATAGGATAATTATATCGAAGAGGCGTTTAAAATGAGAAATGTGCTGGAGGAGTTTAATAGTAAGAAATATGGGAAGAGCAAGCCCACTATATTAGGCCTACGTGAGCACATTTTTACTGGAAGGTATACTGTTTAATTATGTCTTGTTCATGCCATTTATACACAAAGTATGTTTTTCTAATAACTCTTTCTATTTTAGTGTTTCATCACTGGCTTGGTTTATGTCCAATCAAGAGACCAGTTTTGTTACTATCGGGCAAAGAGTACTGGCAAATCCTCTCAAGTATGCAAAACTTATCTTTTCTTTCATGTTGATAACTTGATATGTTAAGTCTATGGACATATGAACTGTATAGCTATAGTTAACTGGATTACATAGCCCATACCTCCGGTATTCCAGAGGATCTATAAGAGGTATGTGTTGAATGGGCCAGCCAGATAGCTATAGACATACAGTGTACACATATATTGCATAGTTATTTTCTTTTGAATAAAAATTTATTCAAACTGTCCATGGGTGCCTAACCATGTCGATGGGGAACCATTATTTCTATTTCTGGTTTTTTATGGTGTATACCTTAAACTACAAAGAATTTGTCCCTTTTTTCCTTCAGAGAGAACTCATGTTTAGATTCTGATAAGACCCTTTCAATCTCATGACCCTTGGGAGGATAGATTATTTTAGAGATGAGAAATGGTAGCTCAAGTATTCAGGTCCCTCAATGGGAAGATGTACATGTATGGGCACATATACTAGAGGTAGTTGTTGAGGTCGTTGAAGAAGAAAAGTCACACAAGTCACGGGCGCGCGAGGTAGGGCGCAACATGCGGGAAGGCTTGCAGCTAGTAAGAGGCACCGGGGTGATGGTGGCACATAGGAGCAGCCATAGATGAAGGCACAATGCGTCAAGGCAGATGAGAGTGTCGATGCCGAGGCATGCACCAAGCAGCTGAGCCGAGGTGTGCACCGTATTTGCCAAGCTCATGAACGAGTCAGAGATGAAGGCACACCGGTGTTGCCAGTACTTAATGTAATAGGTATTGGCCCCCAACCATGTGTTAACGTCTGAAGGGACCAACAGAGAAGGCCTCGACGATGATTGCGGTGCGCAAAAGAACGGCAAGGAAGAATGCACCAATGTAGTCCGCGGTTGTCAGAGTGGGCAAAGTAGGCAAGACAAGACGGCGACAAGGTTGTTCTGGGTGAAAGAGAAGAGGTAGTTAGGGCGACGCATTGCTACTCCTAGAGTTATGAAAGCGAGAGTGCCACAGCGCATAAGGAGGAGAACCATGATGGCACCAGCGTGTCGAGAAAACGGTGCTTGAAGTCGGTGAGGAACTCAAACAGCCGGTGAAGACCGTGTGCGAGAGGCATGCTACAACAGAGTCGACAGCTTGTAGATGCAATGGCAAGGATGACGGTAGGTGGCAGTGTTGCTGCCCGAGGAGGTGACATAGCGGCAGCCCATGTGCTTGGGAAGCAACGTGTAGCAGACGACAGACATCATGGGAGGATGAGTCACATGTGTTCGGTTGATCAGGCACAATGTGCTCCTGCCTACACTGCAAGTCACCCCATGCAACACGTCAAATGAGATGAGGAGGTCGGTTTTATCGATGGCAATGTCCAAGAAGCGCGAGTTGACGGGCAGTGGGCAATGCAAACCCGATCTTTAATCGGGAAAAGAAAGATACACAGCCGCAACATATCATGTGTGTGGTGTACCCATAGCCTTCACTCCATCCTATCTTTTTCTTGACCCTCTCCATACCGGTCATGAAAATAATGAGAGAAGGGAGCCACAAGCATCCTCACCTTATGCACATCGTCTTCTACTTCTTGCCTCCACTTAGTTCGACGTCGTCATCGTGGACTGGCTCCATGATGTAGCAGATAGATTAGAACTCTCCCTCTCTCGGGGCTCTGAGAACTTTTTTAATCTATCTGCTTGCTTTCCAAGTTCCACAAGACTCCCCTTAAATAGAGGCCTTGCTGATTACATCTCTTATTTTCTTGGAGTCTTTCCTATCTAATAGCTAATGACCCAACAAACGAATCAAACTATTTGTCGACTGGGCCCTAGGCCTCCTCCTGTACTGCTTGCCGAAGAAGGAGTCCATAACACTCCAACTCTTCCACGACACTACCAGCGACCACCTGTAGGGGCGGAGCCAGGAATTTGACTTAGTGGGGGACAATTGTCGACAAACAACAAAATATAGAGACAAATACGTCATTTTTAACAAAGACAATAAGCATTGTACCATTCAGTTATATAGATATAGATGAATAACTACTAATAACTACAACATATTAGTCGGGAATATACCTAAAAACATGATTCTACACTGAAAATTAGACTTAAGTACCATCATTTGTAGAAAAAATAGAGTACTTGATCTATAATTTTAGGGATGCTGGGAGGTGCTTGGCCCCCTAGACCCCCTCCCTCCCGCCCATGACCACATGCACTTCGAAAACATGCGGCGATGCGTGCATCCGTTTCGACCAAGGGCACGGAGAAGCAGTTGGCCAATGTGGCAAGGATGGAGAAGAATCCGTACTATGCTGCATTTGGCATGGTACTGTGCTTGTTGGAGTCCCAGCTAGCTTGTTCACACTCTCTCGCCCTCGCACTCACGTCGGCGATTCGAGGTAGAAGATGAACAGTGTTTTGTCCGGCGACGAACGCCGCGGCAACAAGCTAGCCTGTATTTTGGCCTGTTATTCACTCGGATTCGGCACGGATTACACAGGGAAGTAGGGCTACAAATAGGCCTGGGCGCCCCTCGAGCACGCCTCCACGCCCAGCCTTCTCACCATGACCCGCGGCTAATGCTCGACATCGTGGCAAGCGACCGATTCGCCCAAATGACACGGCCACGTCCAATGGTCATGGCGACACACGCACGCCACCACTCCTCAACTAACAACGACCGCGCCCACCGCAGCGTCCCTATGCGTGCACGCCCGACCCGGTTCACCGATGCATCATGGCCGCACCCCGACTGCAGCGTGCGCTCGACCTCGGTGACACACACCACTCACACTACACACACACAGCCACGTCACGATTACAGCTAACAATGCTTACGGAGTTATAGCATTGTGGTTACAGGCCCCCACTTAGCATACTTGGGCTTTTAAAGTTGAGCGCTGTGGACAGCCTAAATCACCACACAAATGCAGCCTAGCACCTAGCATAGCATGCCCAGCCTGTACGGCGTAGGCCGCGCATGGCTACCAGGCCAGTGAAGGAGGGCCAGGACGCGGCAGTTCAGCCAGTGGTGCGCAGGCAACAGCGGCCGGAGGAACGGCGGATGAACCCGAGCAGAGGGCGACCTGAGGTGGGAGTAGGCCATACGTGCAATGTTTCAACTGACGGTTGAGCGACGCCAGCAGATCCAAGTAGCCTGTTCGTGCTGTCACCATGACCGAGAGGGGCTCGGTTGCAGCAGCCCGTCTGCAATCATCACCATGACAGCATGTGGATTGTGGAACGGACAGGGCATGGCTTGCCTGGCAGCAGAGCGTGTGGCCCGCATCTGCGCACAGAGGGACAGGGCGTGACCCAATCGCTGGTGGAGGCTTTAGCCACGACAGTGTGGAGGAGCCAGTGAGTTTCTCCAATCTGTTACTGCTTGACGATGCGATGATGACGAGTGTGGCAGGATTCGGTGGATTGCGAACCAAAACTCATGATATTATGTAGGAAGGATAAATTGCGTGTAATGGATTGGTTGTATCGCAATGAGTCCTTGGGCCGTATGTATATGAGTACAAGAATTGGGGGACAAGACCCCTCCCTGGATACATATGGCATGCGGTCACTGATACATACGAGTTCTATACATATACAATATCTAATACTACCAATTGTACTCTAACACAAACCATGAACAGGGCAAGCTGCTGTACTGCTGTCATAACGTCCATTGAAGCTGTTGCCTCCTGTTACAATCTGCTTTTTAAATTTGGGATCACTCTTTCAATCTGTTGATTTGGTGGGTGTGAAACAATGGATGCGACATGATTTTTTTCTCGAACATAGAGCTGTGAGTCTTTATATATATGAGAGAATAAAAATGGGTAAGAGGCCCATACAAACAACCACTACATCCTTCCAATAAAGAAAGGATAAGGGTTGGGTAGATGGATCAACTACGCACCTATTAAAGACAAGGATGACCAGCAGAGGGAGCAATTAAGGAAAACCTCCTCCACGACCACAAATAGCACCACTGCTTACTAGGGGCGAAGTTTAGACGCTCCAGCCAAACACATTAACCTCATAACCTGAACTCATCTTTGCTGAAATTCTGGACCACCAGTAAAGAGAGTGAGGCCCCCTCAAAAAGACATATTATTCCTATGGTTCCAAGGAGTCGAGACACCCAATATCACAAGGGAATTAAATTCTTTTCTTCTTGACTTCACCGTTCAGCTAGCATTGCCTCACCAATCAGCGAAGTTACTTTCAGCATGCCTTGGTGTTAGCATGCTCAAACCAAGGGGCAGTAACAGCTGGTGCCAAAACTTTCGAACAAAGACACAACTCATGAGAACGTGGTGCACCATTCCATCCGCTTGGTCACAGAGCACACACTGTTTTGGATGATTGGATGAGGGATACCCCACCTAGTTAAGCGATCTGCTGTCCAACATTTATATGAAATTGGCGACCAAAGGAACACCTTGCATTTGGGCGGTGCCCAAGATTTCCAAAGCCTTTCCAGGGCTCCAAAGATATAGCTCCAAAGAAGAAAGGTTTGTAACATGATTTAGAAGAAAAAGATCCACTTGCCTCATACCTCCTGAAATGCTGATCAGTTTCCAGACACACGGTGACATTCTCCAAAGTATCCCAAATCTGTAAGTATTACAGCAAACCCTCCAGGGATAGAGCTCCCTGAATATCTCTTACACAACATCTTTTGTCCAGACCTGCTACTGTCCTTTAACACAACAACTTTTTTGGGACATAAGAGAATACTGCAGGAGCGAGCTTACTTAATGAGCATCCATGCAGCCACCCGTCTGTCCAGAAAGACTTGTTCGAGCCACTGTCCACCTGGCTGATCACCGAAATGGAGAAAAATTTTTTTTGGAAACCAAGATCAACACATTTGGAGAGCCCAACCCAAGACCCCAGATCAATGGGCCTAGACACCTTCTCCCAAGCCACCAAACAGCTTCCACCATTAACCTCTTTTCTTCCTTTCCACAATGTGCAATGGGCACAGATTACCCGCATGCCTGCGGGCAGAGGTGGGCCCAAGATTCAAAGGTTCTGTATTCAAAATATAAATCCTTGTGTTTATATGTATATTTCATTTATTTGGTACATACATATAACATATACTGTATATAGATTAGAAGTTTGAAAATTTATTGGGTATTCAACTGAATAACCATGATACATGCTGGGCCCACCCCTTCCTGTGGGTTCGTAGTTGCACCCAATGGGTTTTAGTTCATGGATTTCAAAAATCTAAAGCCGTGCTTGCTCTAAACATGAACCCGCTCCATGCATCTAGGTCCCACAAGTCATTGACTTAAATAGAATCCCAACTCCACTTATCCGCAAGAAAAATGCATGAACAATGGAAATATTAAGTTTACCATTTATCTAATAACTTAGTATATGCAAATTATTTATTTTCTTGTAAACTAATATATTTTCAGTAGTGTTAGTGCATGAATTCCATATATACGTAGTTGTAATGTGAGTTTGGGACTAACAATGCCAATGAAAATATATGTTCACGGGTGTGGGCATGGGTTTCAACTTGAACCCGTCGTGGGTGACGGGCGTGGGCATGGGCTTAGGTTTTATATCATAGGTTAAGGTTTTATACCCGTTGCCATTGATTTGGTATTTTTCATGTTTGTTCATGTGGGTTTAAATTGCACATTTTGTTCCCATCATGTTAATGCTCTCTTATTGCTACAAGGTTGTATTTATTGTCCATAGTTTCTTGAAAACAGGGTCCGGTTCCATTATGGTCACCCAGATATCTTTGATAGACTCTTCCATATCACCAGAGGAGGCATAAGTAAAGCTTCAAAGACTATAAATCTGAGTGAAGATATCTTTTCAGGTACCTACATCTCATTGAAACAAATTGTGCATGTCCCTTAACTTGTCAGCACTTACAGAACTTGATATTCTTAGGTTTTAATTCAACTATGAGAGGAGGAAATGTTACACATCATGAATACATGCAAGTCGGTAAGGGGCGTGATGTGGGAATGAATCAGATTTCTAGCTTCGAAGCTAAGGTGGCCAACGGCAACGGTGAACAAACATTGAGCCGTGACATCTATCGGCTTGGACGCAGATTTGACTTCTACAGAATGTTATCCTTCTATTTCACTACAGTTGGGTTTTATTTCAGTAGCATGGTAAGAAACTACAAGTATGCAAAAATTATGGAGAGCTCTGCTGGAATTTAGAGATAACCTAACTGTAGGATTTATTTGCAATTAAAAGGAGAGAAATAAATATATTTCTGAGTTATCCCACCCACTGGAAAATACATCCACAAGAGATAATATGGGCCTGATTGCTTATGTCATTTGTTTCCTCATCACCATTCACCAGTATGCTTAGGGCCTGATTGCTTCTGATTTTTGTTGCTGTGGCACTGCGCTTGAACACTGTACGTTTGCTTGTTTCACTGTAGCATTTGCAGCAACAGCTGAAGCTGCAGTGATCAGGCCCTTAATTAATCAAAAAGTAAAATTCGAATAATCTTCAATGTTCAAAAACGTTGAAATTACTACTTTTATGTATTTATCTGTCATCAAAGGTAGAGTGTGTTTTTCGACTGAGAGTTTAAATTTGGCAAATGTTGTATTCCCACTCTGCATGTTTTATGATACTGATCCATAGTTCCTTGTTTCAGGTTACCGTACTTACTGTCTATGTGTTTTTGTACGGGAGGCTTTATCTAGTTATGAGTGGTCTGGAAAAGTCAATTTTACTGGACCCACGAAATCAGCAGAATGTCAAGGCTCTTGAAAATGCACTGGCTTCACAATCTATTTTCCAGCTAGGTTTGCTGCTTGTGCTCCCTATGGTAATGGAAGTTGGCTTAGAGAAAGGGTTCCGTACAGCGTTAGGAGAGTTTGTAATCATGCAGCTTCAGTTGGCCTCTGTGTTCTTCACATTCCAGCTTGGCACCAAAACCCACTATTATGGGAGAACAATACTCCATGGTGGTGCAAAATACAGACCTACAGGCCGTGGATTCGTTGTGTACCACGCCAAGTTTGCTGAAAATTACCGCATGTACTCCCGTAGCCACTTTGTTAAAGGACTGGAACTGCTGATACTTTTGGTCGTATATCTTGTCTATGGAAAGTCCTATCGCAGCTCGAACCTATACCTATTTGTCACCTGCTCCATATGGTTCCTTGTTGCTTCATGGCTCTTTGCACCGTTTATCTTCAATCCATCGTGCTTTGAATGGCAGAAGACGGTTGACGACTGGACAGATTGGAGGAAGTGGCTTGGTAACCGAGGGGGTATCGGCATGTCTGTGGAACAAAGCTGGGAAGCTTGGTGGATAAGTGAGCAGGATCACCTCAGGAAGACTAGCATCCGAGCCCTTCTTTTGGAAATCATCCTTTCACTTCGTTTCTTGATCTACCAGTATGGCATTGTCTACCATCTGAACATAGCACGTCACAATAAAAGCATTATGGTAACTTGTCTAAACACAATATACCTTCTCTTTTATAATATGTACATTTGTGTGGTATCCTAGTGTCATGCCACTTCTGTTTTTAGGTATATGGAGTATCATGGGTGGTTATGCTCCTTGTTCTAGTAGTCCTCAAGGTATGGCTGTTCATTTGGTCTAGCTACCTCCTGTGCTTAAATTCTTACTGACTGTATGTTCTTTCTTTCATTTAGATGGTTTCAATAGGGCGACAGAAATTTGGAACAGATCTGCAGCTAATGTTCCGCATTCTTAAGGGCCTCCTCTTCCTTGGCTTTGTCTCTGTGATGGCTGTGCTATTTGTTGTCTTAAACCTTACTATCTCTG
The DNA here is from genome assembly GCA_022530915.1 of Paspalum notatum. Classification (NCBI taxonomy): domain Eukaryota; kingdom Viridiplantae; phylum Streptophyta; class Magnoliopsida; order Poales; family Poaceae; genus Paspalum; species Paspalum notatum. The sequence continues at coordinate 22,028,337 of CM039686.1, forward strand.
ACGTCTTCGCTAGTATCCTTGGATTCTTGCCTACCGGATGGTCTATTCTTCTAGTAAGTGAAGCTCTCCATTTACCAAACAGTTTGATACTTCAAGCTTTTCATGTATAAAAACTAGTCTGAATCTGACATTCAGACCTGAGCACAAATGGATCATTCGATTAAAAAAGGGGAAAAGAAAAAGCAGACTACTCTGTTAGGAAATTAATTAGAAGAAAGATACTACTCCCAAACTTGTACAAAGTTTTACTGTGGTTGGAAAAAGTAAAAACCATTCATCAAGAGAAATCCAACGGTTTAGAAATAGGTGGTACCACGGTACTAGTACTAAGTGGTACCAAATTGATAGGTCCGGTACCCAAAATGGTGGGACCGGTACCAATAGCCCTTCCTTATTTATTTTAATTATTCAATAATTCGGTCAGAAAAATAAAAAATGAGTGGTACCGCCTGGTATCGGTGGGTACCTTTCCAACCACTGCATAATGTCTCCCAAACTTAGTCCATGGAGGATACTATCGGTGTGGCTATAGCAAAATAACTCAGAATGAATCAAGAGAATCCTAAAGATGTCGTTGATTGGGAAGCTCATTGATCAGCAGCAGTTTAGGCTGTTGTATCATTTTAAAAGTATCAATATTTCTTCTAACAGCAAAATTTTCCTTGGCAGGCTTATCTAACCATTTTATGATTTCTTGCTCACAGATTGGGCAAGCGTGCTCACCATTGATTAGGAGGACCATGTTGTGGGACTCTATCATGGAGCTTGGAAGGTCGTACGAGAACATAATGGGTCTCATCCTGTTCCTGCCCATTGGCTTCCTGGCGTGGTTCCCCTTCGTGTCGGAGTTCCAGACGCGGTTGCTTTTCAATCAGGCCTTCAGCCGGGGCCTCCAGATCTCAAGGATACTTGCCGGTCAGAAGGATATGGGCGAGTTCGAATAACCAGTTTCGTCCCACGTGCAAGCAAGCTTGGACAGCAAAGCCACGCACCTGTTCCAAGCTAACCTTCATGGATTTGCTTGCGATGATCGATTTTGGGCGTTTGTGGTGTACTTTCACCAAGTGTACTTTACTACATTCTTAGTACTTGAAGCTAGCATAGTTTTATATATCAAGATTATAGAGTGATAGTGGTTTTTAGAATTGGCACCTGCTGGTAAATGGGCACGCGCACTCATATGCACATTCTCATGAAATAGTTGGATCAAAGGCACTCAGGATTCAGGATCCTTATCACTATAACTTTTATTCCACATTGTGCTCGTTAACTTCAATCCACATCAAGTTGTGCTCACGATTATTTGAGGTTAACCTCTACAAATTGCATCAGGATAAAATCAAACATGTTTCGGCTGGTGGCTCTGTTATTCAATATTCTGCATTTTGCTCTTGGAAAGGCAATATTTGGCGTTATGATATTGTTGCCTGTTGAAAGTGTAATAGGTTTGCCTATGCGACTGCGTGTGTGCAGCGGTGCAGGTTGCCGAAGGTTTACAGCAATCGTTATGTGGATTGTTTTGTTTGTATCTCTTGTTTTCGGCCAATTTCCTCAGGGGAGAAGCTAGATATGGTGCAGAGACTTGCAACAAATGTAAAATTAGTGATCATGACCATTTTTTAATCATGTTTATCCCTAAGTCTAAGCATAGGATGAGTACAAATAATAAGTAGCGCATAGGTCATTTTCTTTGAGCGCTAATCTGCCTAGAATGACTATTGTTTTCTGCAGATAACGTTTGCACAATGTTGTTATATATGTAGATACATTTTTTTGAAAGGGAAAGTCCTATTAATTTCAAGCACGTTATATCAAGTTGATACGATTCCGTAAAATTGCTTTTAGCTTCTGCTTATTAAAAAGCACAAAGTCTAAAAAAAGATAGCACACACTCTAGTCACAAGTGACAATCAATCTGATGACAATATGTCTATATCGCTACCCATGTGCCTAGGAAAAAAGTCATTAGCCATGTGCACCAAGAATCATGTAGCATTCACAGCCATAGCTTGTTGGTCCTTATGTACGAAGCCTATGGAAATTGGCATGCAAAGGAAAATAAATTATTTTTTTTCTCAAAAAGATCATCAAGTGCTTGCCGCTCCTAACAAAGCGATATTCTAAGATTGTGTTCAAACCCTCTTAGCCAGCTTTCAAACATATATCCAAAGGCTAAAAAAATTAAACTCCATACCACACGAGCAAAACAGCATTCAAATAACAAATGCTTAATTGTTTGTTTATCTTCTATGGCAATTGGGTTTGGCAAGATTATCCTTAGTTAAGATTATTCCTCTCACCAGTACGCCATATTATTTAATTTGCACATCCTAATGCCTCGTTTCACACACTCTCTTAAGGCTAAGTCCCGCAGATGGAACAAACTAGCCTAATATGCATATGTATTGCCAGGGGCGAACGGCCCACTAAGGCCACTAAGGCCATGGCCCTAGTCTTGAGCCCAATAACACAGGGTACCCCCTCTAATATTTTGGGCCTTTTAGGTCATGGCCATGAAGCCTCTCAGCTCCTGGCCAAGGCCAGCCATAGCTTCTGTATCGATCCTTTCTTCCTCCATTTCTCACATCGAGCCATGAAGCTTCTGGCTCGGACGCTCAGCCACTTGGCGCGGAGCTCCAACCAGTCGTTGCTCAGCCTCAAACCCTAGATGGCGACCTCATCCATCCTCAACCTGGCGACGCAATCACACGGTCGTCGCTCTTTGGCCCTTCTCCATGGCCGGCGGCTGCGCCTGACCGTCTTCGCTTTCGCCTGACTGACAACCCTGACTCTCCGTGGATCTGCACCAGCTTGCTAGTTCCAATCTCGTCCTGCTCAGTCCTTAGCTGCTGGGCACCAGATACACACATCTCCGCTTTTTTGCTTCAGATCATTTTAGACATCATTTATGAGATTTTATAATCAGACTATAACGTACTACTATCTGAACTGATATTTTGTTCCATTCCTAGTAGGATTTCAAGATGAAGAAAACAAAGACAATAATGTCTTATTTTGATCGTGTTCCTGTTGCACAATCATAGCCTACTCCACCGGCAGCACGAGAAATTGTTAAACCTACAAGTGTTGCTCTTGAACAATTGAACCAGACCCTACCTCAAACCCTAGGACAACAACAAAAATCAGACCCCTAGAACCAGACCCTACAATTCACACGATTAACACATAGTTCCAATATTATTAAAATTTCTAAATTATTACATATTGCTTCTTTTTTTTGGCGTTTATGACTTGTAGTGTTATATGCACAGTTCTAGTCGTTTAAATTTTGGCCCTAGTCTTCGAAAAACGATAGGTCCGCCAGCCACTGTGTATTGGCTCATTGGCTGGTGGACTGCCTACTCACTCGTTCTTAGGGTCAAGCACAAGCATTCAATATAAAACTTACTCCCTCTATCTCAATATAAGGGATTTTAACTCTCTTTTTATTCATCCATATTTATATAGATAATTAATCTAGAGATACATTGAAATATTGAATAGTAATGAATGAATTTAGAATCTCTTACAATTTAGGACGAAGGAAGTATGTTTCAATATGAATGCAACTACTATATGCCTTGCCAATTTACCATATTAGTTTAATTTATTAAATAATTATTTTCTACACTAAATTTCATGGTAAATATATATCTGTTGGAAAAATGAAATATGAGAAAGTTATTCTATTAATTTAGACTAAAAAGGTCACATTTCAAAATGGGAATTTTGCCGTGACAAAGGATCGTGTCAGCAGTGGTAAAATAGTTCAAGCTAGCACCAACGATGAAGACGTGTGAGTGGAACCATGTCAAAAATCATCAATGTTCAGATGAGGTCGGTCCCCAGTCTCAGGCTGTACAAAGTACCCTGTTGTGGCACAATAGCATTCACTTCAACAAACGTGATAAAAAAGGGTTAAATTATTTGCTATCATCCCTAGGTTACAATAGTTGTCAAATGACATAAAAATAATTATCAAAGGAGGTTATGTATGTATTGCATTATACAATGCAAAATCATCTAATATTACATTGTAGTTTCCGACGACCACTACGAGCACTGAACTGCAGCAAGGCCTACTTTGCAAGCAGTGAAGTCGGCACATATATATCAATTTCATCCAACGTGGGGCGGTCGCACAGCTTCAAGCCGTGCTCATTTGCTAAATGTAAGAGGCAGATGAAATACAGGTGTGGTGAAATATCGGTTGCTGTAGCATCCGGGTTGCTGCTTGGTAGATCATGCAGCACCTGTGATAAGCGCAGCAATGATCCAGCTTCCTCACTTTCCTGGTGAGCAAGGTGCAAATCAAATACTGTATTGCTAAAATAGTCTTGTCAGCAAAAAAAAAAATCAAGAATGACCTATTTGGATAGTAGCCCATTACCTCAATAAAACTGAATCTACATTCAACAAGTCAAATCTACTGATGCTAAATTGCAATTGTTTGGTCGAGTAGAAAGGTAGTTTTATAAGCCTATTGCGGCCTCATGTTGCTGCCTCGAAAGATTTATGGAATATGCAAAGTTCCTTTTGATGAATGTTTGGTTGTATGTCAAATAACCAAGTAGGTCACTGATAACAATGCTACAAGGCAAGAATCAGCACTTGGAAGCTTGCCAACTTGGAACATACTGTTTTCACTTTTCAGCTAGTTATTTCAAAAAAAAAAAAAAAAAAAAAAAACTATTCTTCCCACCAATTACAGTGTAGCGATGGCAATTAGTGGTGATCAGAAACCAGTACAGTGTTCCCCTAACTATGAAGAATAATAATTTGGTTATTATCAATATTCCTTATTGTTATTATTGGTAACCAGTTTTCAGCAACTTTTACAGAGTAGACACTAGATAGATGGCATATGTTGTATACTACAAAAAGTAAATTTAAATTTTACAAATATAAAGAACCTAGTTGTTGAAATAAAATTACAGAACAAGAATCAACAATTGGCATAACATGAGCACTCAACAATGGATCATTAAGCCAGCACAGCTGGCAACATATTGTTTATGCTTAGAAGCTGTACCCATTCTATGCACTAACTGGTATTATAATCTATCATAACATTACTTATGTGCTTAATTAATCATCTGTTACTAAAATTTATGTCTTCTGCAAGTAGTCCTCCTTATTGGATGCCACAGCTCATCTACTCAAAGTATGAACAAGACAAAAGTATAAGAAACCATTTGATTATAGTGTTCGACACAAGAACATTTGCCTTACCTGATCATCAGTCTCAGCAGATGTATAGATGTGACTCCAGAGAACTTCTTTTAAAGCATGAACATCCACTTGTTTTGATACCTTGTCATATTGTATATCAATCTTATTGACCTTTGGTTCAAGAAACAAACAAGCATCAGGTCAGACTTGGCCATACCCAAGTTATAGGTATACCACGAAAAATACAACATTGAGTTGCTGTTTTGAACTCATTAGGATAGTTTTCGTATCAAAAAGGAACATAGCCCTGCTTAGTAATCAAACGCTGACACTACAAGTACAGTATCTTCATGATATTTCCTATGACCATTTCATGGAAGGGTAAAGTTGCATACAAAAAAAGGCAGAACCAAACACCACATAACTGTCAAATAAATAAGTTCCTAAGAGGAAATGAATATACTAAAGGGAAACAGATAGAACAAGAAACACACCTGTCTAGGTTTATTGATAAGATTTACTGGTTCCGCTACATCACTACAAGCATGTGCTCCATCAACATGATCATTGCAAAAGCTGTCATCATCCCATGGTTCGGATGGGATAAAGTCATCAGGATCATCCACTGGAGCCTCTACAACAAAAGGTGTATTCCATGGAAACAACATTTATCAGCAACATAGTGCAACGCAGAAATTGACAATAGAAGATCTGGAGATACATGTGTCAGCACTCACATGGTTAAACATATAAAAAAAAAAATCTTCTAAAAATACACTTATTCAAAGAAGTAACAGAGAATAACAGATCACCGGAATGCCACCTAACATTGTACATGAATATAATCCTTCTGCTATAATGGTTTCCAAATCACAATAATTCGTTATCATATGAACAGTTTTCTAAAGCATGTGTGCTTAGAAAACTAACTGGCAAATTTCAAATTCCTTCACTTATATCTAATTTGGCATTACTTACCAAGTGACTTTCTTTTTCCCTTCGCAAGACACTACAAAAAAAAAAGGTTCAACAGTTATCACAAATAGTAGGTCATTGCTTCTCAAAAGGAAATAATAGGTCATTGAGAAGAAAAAAAGTTTCAAAAGAAGTAAACAGTACCAAAACATTTGGAAGAAGAAATAGCTTAACAAGGCTTTCAGGCCGGTAATGGCAATCTTCTGGAAGTTTATTGCTGCAGATAGGCCTGTTTGCAGGCAACAGCAATGACTTTGGATTTTTTGGAGCAGCAAAGATATTTGGAAGCTCATTGTCCAATGCTTTTGTGAAATCAAAGTCAGGTTCATCCTTGGCTCTTCTCTTCTTCATCTTATTTGTTATCTCTGAATCACCAGATGAAGTTGGGGCAGCTTCCAGATCTAGATGAATGTGAAACCAAACATTAAACAATGATATCCTGAATCCTTATGAAACCCAAGAGGACCTCGTACCAAACAGTACCTTTAACTTTCCGATATTTCCAGTGCTCAGGTCCTGCCCAAGCATTTGTTTTTGAAGGGCCCATGCCAAGCAACAAAAGATCTGCAATTTTCTCAAGCCTTTCATCTACAATAGTACCTTTAGGAATCTCAACAGTGTATTCATCAAAATCCTGCACAATGGTACAATTGTACATTAAGGTTTCAATCAACAATTCTGCCAAACAGAAAGAATGTGTAGCAAGCATCAAACCACAGCAACATATTTAACAGCTAAGTATCTTCAAAATATTTGAGCCAGTTCTGCAAGTAACTTTTGTTTCCATGATTAATTTCGCCAGTGCCAAGGACCATGTCTGAATTTTTTAGTCTGCAGGAACAATACCTCTTGATAGTTTGTTGAGTTGGAAGCCATCGAATTGCAGTTTTCGTCATACGAATCATCATGATCAATACAACCACCAAAATTCCAAGTTCCAGAATCAGGCAGCATGCTATCATTATTGTCCTCTTCACTACCGTCATCCATCTGATCTCCCATTACTGGCATTTGGCCAAAAGAAAACCCTTGTGATGGCCGTTGGTTTTCTTCATCAAACTGAGCAACAATGTCCCTCATGGTTGGAGAAATATCATTACATAGAGGCATTTGAGCAACCGTTTCGTCAATTTCATCTGTCAAAGAGTAGAAACTTGCTGACACCACATTGGAAGCAAGATGCAAAGGCCACAAAGACAAACAAGCAAAAAAACTGATATTACCTTTAGCAAACGAAAGGTCAATCACGTCAGCCTTCTCAGTTTGCATACCACTAAAGATACACTTGTCTGGAGCTTCAAATGAATCAAACAACACATGGCAGCTGCCATATACTCCAAGGTTATACAACAAAAGACCCTTTGCTCCACCTTCATCAAACTGAGCGGTAGTTTGATGGTATAGAGGATCCACCGTGAATGCAACTAGTAGTAAGCATGGCATTTGAGCCCCATGGTAGAATAGTTTTCAACAGAAGCATAGTAAGAATAAGCTTGAAACTTACCATCAAACTTCTTTACATTAAGAGCCTCAAATGAGGACTCCAACGTTGAAGCAGGTGAAATCTGCATGGATGAAAAGGCATTAGCAATAATGAAGAAGAATTGAAGTGCACAAATCACCACTGCATTCAAAAAGATGTACCCTCCTATCAGCATCCTTTTTGCTAATGCCTTCATCTTGTGTCGGTTCAACATTGTTACCTCCTTCCAAACCTTTAATGGCAACAACCAAACCAGAACATCACAGTGAAGCATCATTATGTTGTCCAGTAAACATGAAACATACATCAATAAATCCTACAGCAACACAATTCTTCTGAAGCATTTAGAATAATGGCCTTCTACAGAAGGTTCATATTCATGTTTGAATGGCTGAATGCACAAGTTATATGAAGCTGTGTAACATATTAATGTGATGTTTAGCTATTTCTCCCAAGGGAAACCAGAAAACATATTCATTCTAACATGGACAACAATAAAAATGTCCTTAAAATGTTGTTTTGTTTTCCGATCAGTTTAGAGCAATGGACCTTTTCAATAAATCACAAACTCGTACTGCATCCAACTTGCTACAGAATTTTTAACTCAAGAAATTTAGTGACACTCAGCATAATGAGACTAACTTGCACTGGAGACATACTCAGTTAAAGAGTCAGAATATATTCTGTATTTTTGCCTTCCTCCAAATCTGTTTTGCTAACAACCAATATAGAAGATCATAATGAAGCAGCATAAATGGTTTCAGGATTAAATATTATTCAGAACATGTTATTTTCACTAAAATATGAGTCCATCCTGTATGCAAACTTCCGTTCGATTTTTAACTAAAGCAGTTCAGCGATACTCGGCATAAAGGCAAGTGATTTGCACTGGACATAGAACTCTAATAAAGCAGTAAATTAGCCAAACTTGTACGAGATCAACTCAATTTCAAACTGCAGTGGATCCTCACCAGCCTCTTCACCCCTTCCGGCGCGGTTGATCCCGCCGAGCACTTTGTACGCTTCGGAGTGTACCGAATCCACACGAAGTGAGTAGATCTTGACCCCCGCCTCCAGAGTACAGCTTGCCTAGTTCGTAAAAGCACCACACATTCCCAATCCCAACCAAACTCAAACATAGCCGACGGAATGGGGAAGAAGAATTAAGGTAGGAAATGGAAGAGCTTTGCAGGTCGATACCTTCTGGAAGTTGGTCTCGTCGTCCTCCTCATCCCCCGCCTGGATGATCTCGCTGAGGTGGTCGATGAGCCCCAGCTCCCACGTGTTCTTCTGGTTAATTTTCTGCCAGATTTTCCCCCGGAAAGAACAAGCTTATCAAGAGGAGAGGAGCGGCCTAGGGTTGGGAGGCGGGCGGAAGCGCGTGCGTACGTTCTCGGATGCGAGCTTGATGCAGTTGTGGAAGAGGTCCATGACTTGCTCGCGGTTGAGGAGGTCATGGCGCGGGTCCTTAGAGGGCGCGATGGAGGCGGCGAGGGAGCGCCGGCGGACGGAGGCGGCCCGCGCCGCGGCACGGGCACGGGCGCGCTCGAGCTGGTCGTCGTTGGAACCGAGCGGAAACGCCGGCGGGGGCGACTGTAGCACCATCCGCGAGGCGGCCGCCGTCCCGCGCGCGGGAGGCGGGGTCTGCAAGGGGCCGTCCTCGGCCGCCGGCATCCTCGTGCGGTCGACGGCGACGGCGACGGAGCGGAACGAGGTTTGGGTGTGAAAACTATTTGGGGGTCGTCGTTCGGGCTTCATCCCGGGGGGTTGTGATTTCAAATTTTGTGTGCGGGACTGCTGGTGTGGAGGGGAAGCATTCCAACGGACGGATTCCTGAGCTGGGCTTCCACTGCCTATGGGCCGTAGGGCCCAATATCTCTAGGTGATTGAGGCTGGTTCAAGCCGCAGATCCTATTTGTCTTCCAGAAGGTGAGAAGGTAACCTGCCTTCCGGTGTTTGAGATACGTGCTGCTTTTGCTCACCGTCTGATGTTGAGCTTCGTTTCGCTTCCTCGGGACTACGACGCCGGCACCATCCTGCGGCCTGCTGCGCGGCCCGCTTCCCTGGGCCCTGGCTGCCTTCTCTTACGCTGTGGGCTGTGGCGCACTGGCGTAGCATGTTGGCAGGAGACGAGTGACAGTGACAACGGTCCAGCCACTGGTTTGTTACAAACTAATTTTTCTTCTGTTTTTTAGCCAACATTTCCACGGAAATTTTAAACATTTGAATATAGTGTGATTAACACTCCAGTTACATTATTTCAACATTCCAATTATGATACTAGTTACTTTGTTTCAGTATTTTGTGCACAGATTGTTGAATTAGTTTTGATAAAATGTTGAACTCCGTTAGATAAAATGTTGAATAGGATATTTGAAAATGTTGAATGCGCACATATTCGATATTTTACTCAAACTCAATCAAATTGTAAAATTATTTATTCAGAAATTTTTATATCACCTGTTCAACATTTATATATGAAAACTTTAACTTTTTTGCAAATATGTTTTGTTTGATATAAATAGGTAATGTTGAATATTTTATAAAGAAGGGAGAATCCGTCCCCTGGGGCCTGGGCACAGAAAAAAAATCTAGCGTGCAGTGTGTCCAACTCCGTCAATTTGCTGCCTGCACATTGTCAGCCTGGATAAAGTGGGCCGTCGGGCAGTTAAATGGGCCATTGGTTTTTTTTTTTAGATGGTCAGCTTAACGAACTTCCGCCAGGCGCATAGGAAACCCCCAGATCCCATGTCCTGTGAAACGAAGGCAGATACGATGGACGTGTTGCACTTTTAAACTTTCACAAGTGATTTTCTATTTAGCCGTACATCCTATTCCGAATCCGTTTTATCCATATTGTTATTTACGGTTAATGCAACAAAATAAATTCCTATATATTGAAATAAACATTTGAAATGTGCTATTTCAACATTTTAGATATACCGTTTCAACATTTCTAGATAAAAAAGTTTGATTTGTTTATTTGAAATGTTAGATCAGACTTTTCAGATTGTTGAATTAAGTTAAACAAAATATTGACACGTGTGTACAAATATAAAAATAAAATAAAGATGGCTTTTATGTTGGATTTACCTAAGCTTTGTGTCTTCCATATTTGCTTGTTGAAAATTATGCAAAAAAAAAAAACTCAAATGAGGCAATGATGGTCAAAAAAGTACTAGTAGGCTTATTGGGCTAAGATAGTTAGCTTAACTATCTTCAACAAGATAGATAGGAAGTCCCAGTTCAAGCTGCGTGATTCCACCGTTTATATTCAAATGAATAATGGCACCCTCTCAAAAAAATGAATGATGGCATATTTGGCACTGTTTTAGCTCCAGCTTAGAGCTGAAGTTTGTAATATAAATTTAAATGGTTTTTAAAAATATTTTTAATCTTTGCTAGAAATAAGATTACTCATCAACATGTCTTCTGTCTTGTACAAGGTTACGACTCTAGCTCTACGATTTTCTGGAGCTCCTAATGATCTGCTCCACCAACTCCATAAAATCTTTTTGGAGCCGGAGTAGTCACAAACAGACCTTAAAATGCAATATCGGTCCCTAAGCTTGTAGGCTTTTATCATCCTAGTCTCAAACTTCCAAAGTGCATGTCCGAGTTGAGGTTGGTGAGTAGCCCATTCCATGAGGGGGGGTCAAATTTTAAGTGCTCCTGTTCACCCCATCTAGTCGCCTTTTTTATCGTTTAGAGACACCAAGAGAAGGGGTGTCCAGAAGGCACAAACAATAGAAAATGAGATGATTGTCCAAGCCTGCCGCTTGAAGCTCGGCCAAGCCCACCTCTTCTAGAGGCTTCTGGTGGAGATCTTTGTGGGATAACTTTGATTCTATCTTACCATCAACTTTGTGGAAGGGTTTTGCGAAAAGATTTTGGGAAATAATCGAGATATGCTCAAATATGGAATATCCGGCATAAACCAACTTAAAACCAAATTTTCTCAAAGGTGGAGGCCCACATTCAACCCATGTACTACATATTCATTGATCGATAACTTACCTCCAAGAAGATAACAATGGGGTGACAAGAAAAAGAAGGGGCTTGATTAACCCTAACCCCTAGGTTGGCCAACCCTGCCGTTTTCTTCTCATGCAAAACACTTGCCCTTTTTTTACTATAGCTTACTCGGGGTATAAATAGGAACCCTAGGCTTCAAGGTCGAGCATCCAATTTATTATTAAGGCGAGATGAAAAAGAAGAGAGGGACATCCAAAGAGGAGAGTTGAGGGTCGAGTATCTAGGCTAAGGATTAGAGAGATTTTACATTCTTCTAGTTCTTAGTTGTGATTAGAGGCCTTTCAGGGTTCTTTAATTGAATTGTTCTAAGGTTTCATATCATAGTTGAGGTATGGTTATGCCTATAAACATTAATTTGACTATCATTGAATGCATTGATCTTGTTCTAGTTCATGCTCTGGTTCATCATGTTTTTTATTCTTTTCATGCTTGTTTTTAACATTAATCAGAGCGCTAACTAGAGACTTTGTCTTTAAGCTTGTTTATTAGTCTATGCTCAATAATATGTGTTTGCCTTGAACAAATAATTATCTCATTGCTCCAATTTTAGATGTTCTTCATATCATGCATGATTGGATTTGATTAGAGCTTTATTAGACTCTGGTTAATATCCTTGGATTAGATGTTCTAATTTATTCTATTTGTTTTATCTATCTAACTTAATCGCTATATTAGGATTGCATTAGAAGTAGATTAGATATGATACTTGTCTCTAGTTTATCTTAAGCCTAAGCTAGTCAATTCTTTTTTTGGTTGTCTATAGTTTACCTTTGTGTGAAATACACCGCGATACTGTAGGCTTGGTGTATATGGTTTGGCATGCTGAAGTGCCATTAACACATGGCACTTACTTGAAAAAACTTAAAAAGCAGGGTGGCGATGTGCCAAAGATTAGTTGTTATAAAGTGTGTTCGACAATTTCTGTTATGCCTAGACTCTTAACCAATTAGGACTCTGTTGCCGCGGTGTAAGTATGTAGGCCCTAAGATAAGTTTCGCTGATTGAATTACAAGCTTAATTGTTGTCTAAAAAGCTCATGAGTGCAGGTTTAATGTTAATATAAAATGGTTGCTCATTGGGTTATGGTAAATGGCCTCTAATTCAATTTGTGTACTTCAATTTGTGCATCTAGGCCCCTAAGGTTATGGTTTTTATCCGTATCTCGAAGGCTAAGGAATTTTCTAGAGTCAAGGATCAAAGCAGATGAAGGATCCTTGCTTAGATATGGTTTTCTAGCTTTTCAGTGTCTACGCTATTAAGGGGGGTCAAAGATTAAAGCTTGATCATGAGGTACTCTAAGTATTGGATGCACATATAAGTCAAAAGACTCAAAACATCAAAGGTACAAGCTGCAAAGGTATAAGGTCCAAGAAGAATGAAGGAAAGATCAAAGTGGCTGAAGAAAATGCTTGCATGGACCATATGGTCCGGTTTGAGGATTTTCATTGGAGCATACCATCTAGCTGCAAGGTTTGGAGCGTACCATCTAACTGCAAGGTTTTTCTGTGATAGTTTGGACTTCATGCAAATCCATCTAACAGGAAAGTCTGGTTTAGTGTGTACGTACCATTCCACGTACCAAAATACTCAACTCAGTTATTTGACCATCCATGGACCGTACCAATTAACCCGCGGTGCCAAACCTTCAGACTAGAGCAAAGAATGGTACGGTTTGAGTAGACTGTCTTTAGACCATACCAAAAAACTCAGCGCTATGGATTTGAAGGCAATTTCAGTCTACAACAGACCGTAGTCCGGTCCCTATAGAGCGAACCATGTCATTGCCTATAGTACAATGACGTAAGGATTTAGTGACCATTGGAAAAGTACACGGACCGTATAGTCCGATCTTGGCAAAAAACATGAACCGTACCATACGGTCTACACTGCGTTAACCCACTTCTTTTGCAACAACTCTATCAGCTTAGGGTATAGAGTAAGTATATTTTGCAACCAGCTACTGAATAGCTTATTCTGCATCCAAACCGTCTAGCGCACCCAACCATTCACTCCCTGCCCGGCGAAACGATTGAGCCATGAGCCGGCGGACACGAGCCGAGCTTCAATACAAAAGTCATCGGCAGTTACAGTGAGCCCCTGATTACCGCTCCATTTACGAATAAAGAAATCGAGCTATTAGGACCACAAGGCTGTAGCGGTTCCATCGTTGATGATATTGCAACCTGATGCACGAATCCTGTTCTTCATTTACGATTTTTAGATTACGATAATTAGAAAAAAAACAAGCGATGAGAGGATTTTCGCTATTTTGGAACTTACTGCTAATGTTTTGAAAAACTACTATATTAAAGATCGATCAACTTACTATGAAAGAGTTACGATAATACGAATATATGGAGAAGAACATTAGGGTGTAGAATAAATGGAGACAAATATTTTATTATAAAATAATGACCCCATTTTGGGACGTACTGTAAATGTTGTGTCATGCTGAGTAGATGAACCAATTACTAGAACGGTGATAAAATTACAATAATACTAGTGATAAAAGTTAACTAAATATTTTTATAGGAAGTTACAACCCTACTACAGAAATGACCAATAGAAACGGTGCAAAAACCTCTTTTAAGAATGGTTTGAATCATCCACCGTTCCTACTGTACCATAACAGGAACGGTGGATGATTTCAACCCTTAAAACATGGCCCGTTACTGCTGTGGATAAAAAAAAAAAGCAGACAAGGCCGCTGCCGCCGCCCGCGCCTTGCGAGCCGCGAGCAGGGTGCCGCCGCAGTCACCACTGTGCCGCCCGCTCGCAGTCACCGCCGTCTTGCCGTAGACCGTGCAGCACGCCGTCGTGTCCGCGCTCGCTGACGCGTCCACGCCGCCGTCGCCCGGTCCCGCAGCCTTGCCACGCCGCCTTGGCCTGGCCGCGCTGCGCGTTTGCGACTCGTGCACCCGGCCACCGCTGCGGCCACCGCCGCCGCCGAGCTTGGCCTGCGCGTCACCGTCTAGCGCCTCGCTGCCCTGCGCGTGGGGAGGAAGGAAGATGCGGAGGTGAGGAGAGCTAACTGAGATTACGGAGGCGACGCTCGGGGAGAATCGAGAGGAGGGATGAAGGCATGTGCGGTACTCACCTCTGTCTCAGCAGCGGTCGGCAAAGACGGCAGCGGAAATGGCATGGGCTAAAAATTTCGACTGGACTTAGAACTTTTCGTCTTTTCTACGCCCACACCCGTGCTTATATGGGCGAAAACTTTAGAAGGAACGGTGGATAAGTCCACCATTCCTACAACAGGTTAGTAGGAACGGTGGACAGGGTAGTAGAAACGGTGGACTTATCCACCGTTCCTACTGCATGTTTCTTTTATAATTTTCATTTCAAATAAAACACATTACACAAACACACAATTTACATTTACTTTTATTTTTTTTCACATATCATACATTTATTTTTATAGGTACCTTTGTATAATATGTTTATTGGTCTAGATATCTTATTTGCAATTTTCTGTGAAAACTAGAATATTTTATGAGTTTAATTGCATTTTCCATGATTTACCACAGAAAAAACTAATACTACACATATAGCCTAAAAAATTCATGATATTTGGAGGAGGGGCAACATATGTACACATAGCATCCTCAAATAAGTTTGGACAAGAAACTCTACAAGATATCAGTGTTTCTTTCATACGTCTTCCACTCCTTGTGCTTCCACTCCTTATGCGGGTTACGTGTGAAGTCACTCTCACTATCCAACTTTCAACGTGATCACTGGTTTGCTTCATCGGATTCACTCGAGGACTTAAGGTTACCCTCGTATAGTATGTTTATTGGTTTAGATACCTTATTTGCAATTTTCTGTGAAAATTAGAATATTTTATGAGTTTAATTGCATTTTTGGTGATTTACTACGGAAAAAAAAACTAATAATACATTGATAGTCTCAAAAATTCGCGATATTTGGTGGAGGGGCAACATATGTAAACGTAGTATCCTCAAATAAGTTTGGAAAAGAAACTCCACAAGATGCCGGCGTTTCTTTCACACGTCTTCCACTCCTTGTGCGGGTTACATGTGAAGTCACTCTCGCTATCCAACTTTCAACGTGATCACTAGTTTGCTTCATCGGATTCACGCGAGGACTCGAGGTTACCCTCGTATAGTATGTTTATTGGTTTAGGTACCTTATTTGTAATTTTCTGTGAAAACTAGAATACACTGATAGTCTCAAAAATTCGCGATATTTGGCGGAGGGGCAACATATGTAAATGTAGCATCCTCACATAAGTTTGGAGAAGAAACTCCACAAGATGTCGGCGTTTCTTTTATACGTTTTTCACTCCTCGTGCGGGTAACGTGCGAAGTCACTCTCACCATCCAAATTTTAACGTAATCACTAGTTTGCTTCATCGGATTCACACATGGACTCGAGGTTACCCTCGTATAGTATGTTTATTCATCTAGGTACCTTATTTGCAATTTTTCGTGGAAACTAGAATATTTTATGAGTTTAATTGCATTTTCCACGAATTATCGTAGAAAAAAATTATAGCAGAAGTGTATTTATTGGGGAGAAATTAGAAGGAGCGGCTCAAAGCGTGATCCGTTTCTTCTAAGTCGATTAGCAGGAACGGTTAAAAACATGCACCGCCCCTACAAATAGCAGGAACGATCCATGCTACCAAGCGTTCTTACTAAGGGGCTTAGCAGAAACGGCTCATAGCAACAACCGTTCCACACATAGCAGGAACGGTCGATGCTATCAGCCGTTTCTACTAATCCACTTAGCAGGAACGGTTGGTAGCATAGTCCGGAGCGGTGCATATTTTCAACCGTTCCTAATAATCCTGTAGTAGGAACGGTGAACAAGTTCGGACCCATCCTGAGTATAGCAGGCGCGAGTGTCTTTTTAGCCGTTTCTAACCTTTCAAGGACAGCGTTGCTGCTAGCCACTTCTGTAGTAGTGAACGATTCCAAAGAACCACTAAAACGTCGAGAAACCCATTTGTTGAGTTTCGACAATTCCAAAACGACGTTACTATAATAATGAAAAAAATTACAATAAATTGTTGATATGAATGTGGCGTCACTACAACTTGACACCAAATTGTTATGAAGAAACCATTACCATAAAGAAGTGATCAATTTACTATAAAAATATTTACGATAATTCAAATGCACGAAGACAAAACTCGGTGAATTACGATAATTAGGATGGGCAGTTATTATAGCAATTGGTACTCTTTCTACTAATTTACCACAGTGATAGAATGAGTTTATTATGAAATAGTTACGAGAAGTCAAATGGCTCGAGATGAGAAATAAATCGTAGTGTTACAATAATTAGGGGGGACTAGCTCTTGCACTCCTGGAACCAATTACCATAATGGGAAGATGTATTTACTATGAAAATAGTGGTGAGAAATCGAATAACTCCAGAATATAAATTTACCACAATTTGAAGTCAAGTTGTACCGAGGGACCAATTACTATAATGAAAAGATGGATTTACCATGAAAATAATTGCAGAGATTGAAAAACTGGAGAAGTTTATCTGGATGGAAAGTTACCACAATTTGAAGTTAAGTTATCCTATGGAACTAATTACTATATAATGCCAAGATAAATTTACCATAAAAAAAGTTATGATTAGAAAATGGTTCGAGATGTTAATTAAGATGGGGAGTTACCACAATGCAGCATCAAGCTATTCTAAAGAACGAGTTACCATAACATCCTCACTTAATTACGATAATCTACATAGGTTTTGTAAGTTACTCACTACAATACATGTCTCATGCAAATGATTTAGGATCTCAAAGTTGTGTAACAAGTAACAATTGATGATTCATTGGGCTATAGTGCAGTGTATTGCAGTTTTTTACAAGGTACATGCATGCAGTAGAGGAGCCAATCCAGCCATACATGGGACAAAGAAAAATCCAGTTGTTTGACTAATGTAGCCTGACACACACTAATAGGAACATCTATATATGTTTTACACCCTGAATTTGAGAAATAAAAAGGCCTTCTTGAATCATTAAGAGCTGCCATGGCGCGGGATGAGACATCGGCTATGCATAATCAAATTAAGTTGGAGCAGAACACCGGTTGGTTGCCCAGCAGACTACAAAAAGAAGAAAACAATTTTCAGCCTGAGTCGAGTGCAGGTACTAAAAAGTTTTCGCTCTGATAAAGACAGAACTGGACAACAAAACTAAAAATTGTTATTGATGGTGATTAGTACTAACCTGTTGTTGGTTCTGCTGTCTGCACTTCTGTTGGCTGAGTCACGGCTCACAGGCATAGGGGGAAAAGGATATCACTTCTGACGGCCAAAGTTTCAGATGGGCAGTTACTACAATGTAAGAACTAGATTGCAGATGAGAGCCTGGAATCATCGCAACTCGATGTAGGAAACAATTCAAAATAAATCTTTCAGCAAGAAATTTGATAATAAACGATTTTTTACAGCAGTTAAAAAAATCGAACAATACCAGACCAATTGGAGACAATTGGGAACATTCCCAATTCCTCTTAATCCTGACTAACAGAAAACGCTGAAAAACGATGTACAATGAAGCAATAATGACAATCAAAAGGCACATTGCTCCTGACCGTAGGGCCTCCCAATCCAGAAATGCGGCGTTTATGTTGAATGAGTGATTATGCGGCTGCTGACCGTAGGGCCTCATCTTTGCTGCCCTGATTTGGGTAAGACAAGCGCAAAAGACATGCGGATGAAGGTTAGCACCGTTGCCCATCGGTGAATGGATCCAATTGCTCTGGCCGAATACAGGACGATTAGAACCTGGAATTTCCTGCAGTAACACTAATACAAAGGGCATCTCCGCTGCTCACCTCACGCATGGATTGGAGATCGACAGGTTCCCCAAATTGATGGCTCCTGCCACGCCATAGCACACGTGTGAGATTGCCACGGGATGGGGATTAGCAGAGATATTTGTTCCCAGAGCGACAAAGTGAGATTGGCGGTGCTGCACTTACTGAGGATGGCCGGGACGTTGCTCACGTAGAAAGGATGCCGCCGCGCGGAGGATAGAGATGTTTCCGGCAGCAAAGACACAGCGCCGTACGGAGGTTGGGGGTGACCGACGAAGCGCCCAAATACAGCGGTAATGGGAGATGGCAGCAGCATGGACACACATTCAACTTGAGAGGGAGCGGCGACATTATCGGCGGCGAGATTAACGAGATCCGACGCGAGGGATCCGGGTGCGGCGGAGCCTGCAGGCAGGGCGTGAGCTGCAGGCTGATGGGCTGGGAGCCGAATCAAGGAGCGAGCCGTGTGGTGGAGCCGAAAGCTGAGTTGAGCGCGGCGCCTGGTTTGACGGGTGGTTCGGGCTGCTTGTGTGTGTTTCGACGCAGAATTAGTTATTCTGGGTCTAGCTACAGTATACTAGTTCTCTGTATATATATTGTAAAACCAAAAAAAAAAATCTACTTATTTTACTGAGACTTGTCAAAAAAGATCATGGAATAAAATAATATTGAAAGAGAAAGGATGGAACACACATTTAGAAGGGTGGATATGTGCAAATGTCAATGGATGATCTCGATGCACAAATGAAGTCCTTGCTATTGGATTGCACGTGGTTGGAAAATTTCTGAAGTATATATAAACAGGATAACCCTCGTTAATACTGATAACTTAAAATAACAGGAGACTTTTTAGGAGCTTTCATTTTTTTTCTTTTTTTGTGGCGACCACATTGTCTTTTTTATTATTTTATTTTATTTTTCTCTTTAACCTCCTCAAAAATCTTTCTATATATATAAAAAACACTATATATGACAGCTCTCCATCTCCATTCTTGAACAATACTCACCCTCACCCTTGAGTATATATCTCTAAAACAATTTAACTTAGAAGATAGAATTTAACTTAGAGGATAGAGCTGTCTAATAAAATAAATTTTAACCTTTTTATACTCCAGAAATAAAAATAGGTTGTGGTCAAGGAGGATACACACACTACTAGAGAACAGACCTTCGGATGGAGTTGCCATTTTACAAAAGAATCGACCAAAACTGCACCCAATACTCAACCTAACATCATACCGGATGCAACACTGGGGAGCCCCCGGACGCCATGGTCGCGAGTCCTGGGAGCACTTTAGTATCGGGTTGCTTCAAGAGACGGTGCTTATATTTTTGCATTAGAAGGGGGTCGTTACACCACCCGGTGCTAATATTATTTGCACCGGGTAGTACACCAACCCAATACTAATGTAGTTAACAACAGCCTCGTCTCTTTATTAGACCCGGTATTAAACTGGTGCCAGGGCTTCCAATGGAAGCTCATGTGTCCGTTTGCCTTCCCGCCAATTCTCTGCTCTACTGGAAGCCGTTGATGATGATCATATATTTAATCGTGGAAAATTACAAGTTTGTACGATTATTTACATCAGGACTTCAACATTAGAGGTTCTTTAATTTCAATTAAAAAGTTTAATTTTTACGTATTGTAAAATATTTATGTGGAATATGCAATGTTTTAGCCCTTTTAATTTATATAAATAATACTCATTAGTATCGGGTATTTGTCCGCCCCTAACTATTAGTTCTAACGACTCTCCGCCTCTGCCATCTCCACCCACTCTCTTCCCCACGTCCGGCCACAATGGATGCCCTCGCCATGGCAGCCCTAGACAAACGCATGGCCGCTAAAACCGTAGAGGAGCGCCTCGCTGCTACGAAGGTCATGCATCCCCGCCACCTCGAGGATCGGCGGCTTTGGAGACTCTGCGTGCTCCGAAAGGCCTCTCTCAGCGCCGAGATCCTCCTCAACCCCTACATTCGCTGCCGCTGTGTCGCTGCCACGGCCCGCCGCAATGGCAGCAGCGTCGCCACCTCTGTTCGCCTAAACGGCCGTTTAGACCGTTTACACACCGTTTAAATGCTACTCAATAGTCAACTGTGTTGCCCGTTTATGCCGTTTAATCCGTTTAATCCCGTATAATCCGTTTTTTAGTCCGTTTAAACGGCCGTGTAGTCCGATTAAAGACTAAACGAAGGGTGACCGACTGTTTACCGTTTAGCGTTTAGGCTAACACTGGTCGCCACAGATGCTTCAACCCAAGGGACCTCAATGGCAGCAGCGTCGGGGACCTCATCTACCACAGATGAGGCGCCGTCAGGCCGCTGCTTCAGCCTCGGCGACCTCCTCAATGGAAGCAGCTCCGCACTGCGTTGCTCCGCACCGCGCCCTTCAACGATGCAGGAGACACCGGCGGTGATAGCATCGATTGGGATGCGTTGGTGTTGAGCGACGACGACTGGGAGGCATTGACGATGATGGCGGCGATGGCGACGGCGACGGCGACGGCATCGACTAGTGGCGTTAACCATGACGATGACGACTACTGGCCGGAGGCGTTGCTCGCCTAATTTGAGGCCGAGCATTAAGAGAGCTTAGTATCTAGTAGCTTGGTATTGTAGAACTTAGTATCTAAATATGTAATCTAATTAGATGTAATTCAAATTATCTATGAATCTGCTTCTGTTTATGAATCTATGAATCTGCCTCAGTGATGAAATATTAAGTGAATTTGTAAAATTAGAACCGGCTAGATGTTTCACCCGGTACCTATGCCACTGGGAGCAACGGTCAAAGTAAGAATTGGGGTTTTCCGTACCTATGTCATTGGTATCGAGTGTTTAAAAGTACTGGTGCTACGTTCGTCTGCAAAAAAATTGGAGTGGTTTTCGCACATTGGTACCGGTGTTTTACAAGCACCGGTACCAACGAGACTCTATTGGTACCGGTGTTTGTGTATACCCGGTACTAATAGTTCTTAGGCCCCGAGCTTCTTGGCGTGAACAGATCGAGAGCTCTGTCCATGGCGTCCATTAATTTACAGGGGAGGTGCGGCCAAAATTTTCTTCTAAAAATTGGAGTCTCATCTAAAGTGTGCTAAGAGGTTAGCTGCTTTATCCTCTACCTGATCATTGTGGTATTTACTGCTTCTTAACTTGCATTACTGGTGGTGCTAATATACAATAGTTTTCTAGCTTCCACATGAAGGCATTGTAGACTCTGTCCAAGGCGTCCATTTACAGGGGAGGTGCTGCCAAAATTTTCTTGTGAAATTGAATTGGAAAGTCGTACAAGGGTACTGAGAGGTGAGCAGCTTTTTCCTCTACCTTGTAGTCACTGCTTATTAACTTGCATTACTGAAAGAAATCAGTTGCATTATTATGAAAGAAAATCGGGTTCATGAGATACATAACTTGCCATTGATCACACATCCTAGCTAGGTAATACTTGAACACATACATCACCCCAACAACAAACATTGCTACAATCATCACTACCAACAATTGCACAATCCTAATTAACTTGTCAACCTTTTCATCCAAAATGTTCCTCCCCACAATGGCAGCACCTGCATCATTTCTGGGTGCATCATCCTCAACCTCCAGAACGGCAGGATGTATCACAATCAGCTGCTTCTCCACCAGTTCAGCTAAGTATGCCTTTTGCCATCGGTAGAAGGGGCACCGTCCTGGCATCTAACAATAACCAAAAAAGCCGCATGAAAAACTTTCAGATGCAAACAAACTCTTCAACTGAAAAGATCACAAAGAACCCACGTTAACTTACCCCTGGAATGTTCCGCGGGCACTTGATGTACACTCGACCATAGTTCACTTTTCGCGTGTCTTGACCGTAATCTCAACCACCTCTCCCTCTTGCAATCTAGACACTGGATCAAAGGAAGCCCCATTTCCTCACCTACGAGGACATACCCTACCTGCGACAAGCTGGATGCAGCACCCCAGTGGTCAGAACGGGCGGACATGGCGGACATGGAAAGGGAGGAAAAGAATCTGGCCGGCCAGGAGGAAGTGAGAGCCAATGGATCGGCCTCATTGCTCTCCTGGTGTAATGAGTGATTGTCAACGGCACAAGTCCTCCGATGGACTGGAGGCCCTCCGATGGACTGGAGGTAGAGGAAGACGAAGACCTCGATGGACTGAGGCAAAAGTCCTCCAATGGACCGGAGGCAATGCTCGGCGTCGGTCGGCCATGGAAGCTCGGTACACGGAGGGGCGGTTCGGCAACGGTGGTGTAAGCCCTCCGATGGACCGCGAGGCGACTTCGATGGACTGGAGAAGCCGGGTGCCACTGTGGTGCTCCAACCCGAGTGCATGGCGTGAAGGCGTGCGAGGGAGGATTTGGCGGCTTCGGCTCAAAACCGCCACCCAAGTTCAAATGACTTGGTGGGTTGGGCTCCGACTCGCCAAGATAGAAGATTGGGCCAAGACCTGGCCCAGGAAGCCCGCAGAATAAAGTTTTCCGGTTTCTGACTTCAAAACCGGGGGAAGCTTCCGGACTACTGGCTACGTGGTGCACATCCAAGCGAGGCGGAGAAACCTAAGATGATCATGACGTCATCGTAGTCGTCCGATTGTATCTTTTCGGTTTGGCCCCCTCCGAGCATTTTTAGACTAGGGGTCTTAGTGTAATTGTGTCGTTTAGGGCCTAGGGTATAAATAGATTTGAGAGGCTCCCTTGGAGATCATCTTGGCAGCCACAAACCCTAGGATTTCCTAACCCTAGCAGCCAAGGTCCAAAGAGAAGAAATAGAGAGGATTAGCTAGGAGATGAGTGCCTAGTTTAGTCAATCTTGTCATTAGTGGGAGGATGAAGGGAGGTAGGCTCTAGGAAACTCTTGTAACCTGAATTTCGTGGTTAATTCAAGGTTCTTTGTTGTGGAATTCCAAGTCTTGAGCAATCTCGTCCCTCCCTCTTTGCCCCTTTTCTAGTTTCGTTTTTGGTCCCGTTTCTTAGATTTTGGCTCGTTTGGTGTTGTCCAAGGATGAGACCTTTCTTTTGCTAGTATTTTGCCTTGCTAGGACGTGGTGCATCTCACTAGCCAAGTGCTAGAATCATCAAACCACGAGCAAGGGCCGTTCTTGACGTTTCTAGGTTTTTTGGGTTCAACTCACCAACCTCACGAGATCTGAAATTCCCGTGCAACTCTTGATCTTTTCAAGTGGATCTTTTGGAGTTTGCTAGGGAAGGTACTTAGGATCATCCATGCAAATTTTCGTGAAGTTTCTTTGAGAATTGACCCGGTTTTGGTTCGGTTTTTGGAGTGCCTGCGTACAGTTTTTTTGGTTGTCAACTCACCTACCTCACGAGATTTGCAATTCCTGTGCATCCCTTGATCTTTTGGAGTTGATCTTTTGGGATTTGCTAGGGAAGGTCTTTAGGATTGTCCATGCAAATTTTCATGAAGTTTCGTTGAGATTTGACCCCGTTTCGATCATTTTTCGTAGAGGTGTCGGGCTGTTTTCTGCGCGTAGTTTTTCGGAGAACTGACAGTACTAATCGTTTGTCCTTAGGTTTGTCCGAACCCTATACTTCGGATTGTCCGATCCCCTTCCCTCGGATTGTCCGGTCTATAGGTTTTTAGGGCTGTTTCAGCCCCTTTCTTTGGGTTTGTCCGGTCAGTTCTTTTGGTTGAGACAGTATTGTCCGGTCTAGTGTATTTAGGGCTGTTTTTGTGTGTTTCTTGCTCCGCTTGCTTTGGGGTTTGTTTTTCTTGGTTTCTTTGGTTTTTTGGAGTGTTGTGGTTTGCTTCAAGCTTGTTTTGTGTCAACCACTGCATGCCCATACTCTTCACTCACTGTTTTTAAGTGAGGCACGCTTCGGTGTGTTGAGTGGCTAGTGTGCGACGCTTGCAAGCTTTGTAGCTTGTCTTGTTTCGTTTGTGCCTTGTTGTTCTTGCTTGCTTTGATGCTGCTTTAGTGTTTTCAGTTTAGGGATTCTCAATGTGTCCTAGGGTTAGTAGCTTGTCTATGCTACGTAACTCTGCACATTAGAGAGGTGTAGTTTTAGGTGTTGTGTGTGTTTGTCTAGGTGTAGTGTGTTTGCTCGTTTAGGTGTAGTTTGGTTGCTCGTCTTACGTCCTTTTCTTTGGACTTTAATTCGAATGCTTCCGCTTTCCACCCGATACGTATCTGTTCAGTGGACGGTATCTGGTATGTGTGTGTTTTCGTGAGAGCGCACTTTGGGGGTTTGAGTTTGAGTTTTTCAAGTGCTCCTATTCACCCCCCTCTAGTCGCACGTCTCGGTCCTACAAGTGGTATCAGAGCTGGTTAGGTTTCCTATACCATAACCGGTGACGAAACCGTAGCGACGATGACTTACTCCGGGAAAATTCCCGTCCTTGGCTCCGATGGCTATCCCTACTGGAAAGGTAGGATGGAGGCGTTCCTTGTTAGCCAGAGTCAGGACATAGGGGATGCTACTCAGAGTACGACTTTTGTGGTGCTTCCAGTTGCTGAGCGTACTACGCAGGACATCGTGGCTCAGCATGAGGCGAATGCCAAGGCTGTTAACTTTCTCTTCTCCGGGCTTGGTCCCATGGATTATGAGAGAGTGAGTCACCTTGAGACTGCGCGTGAGATATGGTCACTGCTTAGTGCACACCATGAGGGTACTGCGACAATTAAGGCTAGACTTGTGGAGACTTATCGGCACGAATATGAGAATTTCGTCCAGAAGCCGGGAGAGTCAGTAGACGACTTGTTTGGTCGCTTTCAGTCGATCATCAACAAGTTGCGTGTCAACTCTGCCCCCGCTGCCCTCCCATATACCGATCATCAGCAGGCTGTCAAGTTGCTGTATGCTTTGGATAGAAAAATATGGGAGATCAAGGTGAACTCAATCATTGAGTCGGCAGGGTATGATACGATTGGAGTAGAGGCGCTCTATAGTAAGCTCAAGGCCACCGAGGTAGATTACAAGATGAGGGATTCCCTCACTTGTACAGGTTCTAAGAGTCTGGCTTTGGCTACCCCCTCTAGTGAGTCTGTCACTAACCCCATGTTACACAACTTCTCGTTTTCTGCTTTGATGTCTGTTACAGAGGAGCAGCTAGCGACGCTTGGGGATGATGAGTTGTGTCTGGTGTCTAGTCGCTTTCAGCGCGCCTATGACAACCGGATGAGCAAGAAGAGAGGAGAGCGGCGCAAGTGCTTCGAGTGCGGAGAGGTCGGCCACTTCATCGCCGAGTGCCCTAACAAGAACGACTACTACAGGAAGGGTAAGAGCTACTCCCGCGACTCAGACAAGTACCACCCCGGCAAGGCAGGCTTTGACAAGCACCGCTCCAGCAAGCACGGCTCTGGCAAGCGTCCCTTCGGCAAGAAGAACTTCCGAAAGGCTTTCAAGAGCTACCAGAAGGACAACCGAAAGCGGGACAAGGCCTTCTTCGCCGAGATCGGGTTCTGCAGCAGCGGATCTTCTTCCTCTTCGTCCTCGTCGAGCTCAAGCGATGAGGAAATCACATACAGGAAGGATAAGAGGAACGATCAAGGCGGTCCAGCTGGCTTGTGCTTTGTCTCCACCAAGTCCAGGCGCAAGAACAAGGACAAGAGGAGCTCGGTTTGCTCCATGGCGCTTGAGGACAAGGAGAACAAGGATGACGGCAGCAACTCTTCTTCCGATGATGAGGTAACTCCTGAGCAAGCCGAAATCCTTGAGATACTAGAGCAGAACAGCCGGGAACTTAAGGCCCAGGATAAGATGCTAGAGAAGGCAGCTAAGAAGCTGCAGAAGTTGAAAGCCCAACTTGCTGAGGCTTTAGAGGAGAATGAGAGGTTGAGGAGTGTGAGACCCCAACCCAGTGAGATTGAGTGCCCTACCTGCGAGTCTTTCATGATGGAGCTTGGTGACCAGAGAGATAGGTATGCCAAGCGGGTAGAGGAGATAGATGAGCTGAAGGCTGAGCTGGGCAAACTCTAGTCCAAACTGGATGAGCCTACTTTGAGTGGAGAGCTTGAGTGTGAGTCTTGCCCCTGTCTAGCTAGAGAGCTAGCTGTTCTGAAGGAGAAGTTTGAGGGGCAGCTCATGGAGCTTGAGGAGCTTAGGGCTAGACCTACGCTTTTAGGTGCGTGTATGGTCTGTCCTACTTTGAGAGGTGAGTTAGAGCAGTTGAGAGCTGACTTTGAGGTGCTTTCAGCACCTACTGATACTTGTGAGAACTGCCTAACCCTTAGGATGCAGCTGGTGGATAGGGATGCCACCATTAGGAAGTTGGAGAAAGCTGTTGTGGTTCCCTCCCTAGACTGTGATACCTGTGCTGCCCAGACTGTGATTCTGGAGGATCTAAGGGAGGAGATGTTGTCTTTGCAAAATGACAACAACAGGTTGAGAGAGGTGCTCAGTTGGGTATATGCGAGGCAACCTCAACTAGAGATGATCATAGAGAGCACCAAAAGAGCTGAGGGTGAGACAAGTGGTGTTGGGTTTGGAGAGTGCAGCATTTCGGGTGAGAAAAGTGCCCCAATTAAGGTCAAGACTGCACCTACCCAGCCAGGAGAGACTGTTGATGGGGTTTGAGCCACCCAAGGCTGCCCAAAAGAAGCAGTACTGGACACCCAAGCCTTCTAAGGCTAAGCTGGACAAGATTGTTAAGGAAGAGCTTAAGCCCAATGAACAAGGTGTTTATGGAGTATCTTGACAAGTTTGTTGTGGTGTTCATTGATGATATATTGATATATTCCAAGACGGAAGAAGAACATGAAGAACACTTGAGATTAGTTTTGCAGAAGCTGAGAGAACATAAATTGTATGCAAAGTTGAGCAAGTGTGAGTTTTGGCTTGAGCAAGTGCCTTTCTTGGGGCATATAGTCTCAAAAGGTGGAATCATGGTGGACCCTAGCAAGATCAGCAGTGTCATGGATTGGAAGGTGCCAGAAGTTGTGAAAGAAGTTCGTGGATTTTTGGGTCTAGCAGGATATTACAGAAGGTTTATTGAAAGTTTCTCCAGGATTGCAAAACCAATGACATCATTGCTCGAGAAGGGTGTTCCATTTATTTGGACTAAGGAGAGGCAAGCTGCATTTGATGAATTAAAGAAGAGACTCACCACAGCCCCAGTGCTTACTCTACCAGACTTAACCAAGAGCTTCACCGTGTATTGTGATGCCTCTAAGGAAGGTTTGGGTTGTGTGCTGATGCAGGAGGGTAAGGTGATTGCTTATGCTTCACGCCAGTTAAGAAAGCATGAGGTCAATTATCTCACTCATGATCTGGAGTTAGCAGCTGTTGTGCATGCTCTGAAAATCTGGAGGCATTATTTATTTGGGAATCGGTGTGAGATATACACCGATCATAAGAGTCTTAAATATATTTTCACGCAGAATGAGCTGAATACGAGGCAGCGGAGATGGCTGGAGTTGATCAAAGATTATGACCTGGAGATACATTACCATCTAGGAAAGCCAATGTGGTAGCAGATGCTTTAAGCACAAAGAGTTATGTTAACATGGCAGTTGCTTTCCAGATGCCCCTTGAGCTATGTGCAGAATTTGAGAGTTTGAACTTGGGATTCGTGCATCACACCACAGTAGCAACTTTTGAAGCAGAGCCTACCCTTGAGCAAGAGATAAGGAAACATCAGGAAACGGATGAGAAAATTCAGGAGATCCGGGAACAGATCAAGTTGGGCAAGGCGCCACACTTTCGTGAAGATGAACAGGGTACTGTATGGTACAAGAACCGGATCTGCGTGCCAGATGTGGATAGTATCAAGAAGTTAATACTCAGTGAGGCTCACGACACCGCTTACTCAATTCACCCGGGCAGTACAAAGATGTATCATGACTTGAAGGAAAGGTTCTGGTGGTATGGAATGAAGAGAGCAGTGGCAGAATATGTCGCAGTATGTGACACTTGTCAGCGTGTGAAAGCTGAACATCAGAGACCTGCAGGTTTGTTGCAACCCTTGAAGATTCCAGAGTGGAAATGGGAGGAAATAAGTATGGATTTCATTGTGGGGTTACCCAGGACTCAGAAAGGTTACAACTCGATCTGGGTAGTTGTGGATCGATTGACCAAGGTTGCTCATTTCATTCCGGTGAACACTACCTATTCGGGTGCAAGGCTAGCAGAGTTGTACATCTCCAGAATCGTTTGCTTGCATGGTGTGCCTAAGCGGATCATATCTGATAGATGTTCACAGTTCACATCTCGTTTTTGGGAGCAGTTGCATGACTCATTGGATCCAAGTTTCGGTTCAGTACAGCATATCACCCACAGACAGATGGACACACGGAAAGAACAAATCAGATTCTGGAGGACATGTTGAGGGCGTGTGCTATACAATACGGAACCAGTTGGGATAAGAGTCTGCCTTACGCTGAGTTCTCTTATAACAACAGCTATCAAGCTAGTTTGAAGAAGTCACCATTTGAGGCACTATATGGCAGAAAGTGCAGGACACCGTTATTTTGGAACCAAACAGTAGAGAAGCAAGTGTTCGGACCTGACCTTATCCGGGATGCTGAACAACAGATCAAGATGGTACGTGAGAACTTGAGAGTTGCTCAGTCCAGACAGAAGAGTTATGCAGATGTGCGACGCAGGGACTTGACCTTTAAGGTTGATGACTTTGTGTATTTGAAGGTGTCACCAATGAGAGGAATTCGGAGGTTTAATATGAAAGGGAAGTTGGCACCAAGATACATCGGTCCATTCAAGATAGTGGAAAGGAAAGGCGAAGTGGCTTATAAGTTGGAGTTGCCATCAAACCTATCTGGCATACACGATGAGTTCCATGTGTCCCAACTAAAGAAGTGTTTGAGGGTGCCGGAAGAACAAGCACCACTGGAAGGTCTGGATGTGCAGGAGGATCTGACATATACCGAACACCAAGTGAAGATTCTTGAAACATCTGAAAGGGTTACTCGAAACAGGAGGATCAAAATGTGCAGGGAGTAGTGGAAACATCACTCGGAGGATGAGGCAACTTGGGAAAGAGAGGAAGAGTTGAAAGCAACTTATCCTGGTCTCTTTGCTAGCCACCTACAAGAATCTCGGGGGTGAGATTCCTATTAAGGGGGGTAGGTTTGTAACACCCTAGATTACATACCAGCTTTTTACAAATTATTGCAAGCAATTTATTTAATTTTCTAAGGTTTATGTGCTAGTTTGCACTTATCATGATTTATTTAAATTAAATAAATACATAAAAATATCATAGGCCTACCTTCCTTGTGCATACATGCTGGTGCATTGGTTCTTGTTTGATTGAATTAAGGATTCAAATTCAAATTCATTTGAATTTTGGAACTATTTCTATCTCCATTCAAAGGAATTCGAAAACAGAAAAGAAAAAAAAAAGAAAGAAGCATGGGGGCAGCCAGACTGGCCAGGCCCGGCTCGGCCCAGCCAACCCCGCCTTCTCCCCGCCTGGGCCGGAGTCGGCCCACTCGGCGCCTCCCTCTCCCCTCGGCACGCCGCCCGGCCCGCAGCGCCCCTCTCTCCGCGCCTCGCCGACAGGCGGGCCCGCGCCCCGTCCCTCACTGACCCCCGGGCCCCACCTGTCATTCCCTTCTTCCTCCGGCGCCAGCCTCGCCGTGACTTCCGCCGGCTTTCCCCCTCCGCTCGACCACGTCAGCAGCCGGGGTGGGAAGCTATCCCCGAATCCGCGCCCTCCTTCCTTAACCCTCCTTCAAATCCCGAAACCCCGCTGCCGTTCCTCCCCATCCTTCATTGCGCTGAGCCGTGCTCTAAGGCCGCCGAGCGAAATCACCGCGCCACGACGTCCTTGTCCCTCTCCGTGCCTATAAAACTGACCCCAAGCTTCGCCCTCGCCCTCTTTACCACGCCTCCACTCCAATTCCACTCCCGTGCACCGGCGCGCTTGCATTTCGCCGCCGGAGCTTTGCCGCGGTAAGACGCTCCGCCGTTCGATTCGTCGCCGTGGGTCCATCTCCAACCTTCTAACCGCACCCATCTCGTTCGCAGGAGCTTCGCGGAGCCGTTCCGTGGGTTTTGGGCGCGAAGACGCGACGCCAAGGCCCCTGTCTGCGAGTGCTAACCATCACCGTCCGCCGCCTTCCATTGCCAGGCCGAGCTGTCGCTTCCCAGCTTTCACCGAGCCCCTGGTGAGCTTCGCCTTGACCCACTCTCTCTCCCGAGCTAGGTCTAGTCCAGCGAAACCGCCCCTAGGCCCCGGCGTGCGCCACACCGGCGAGCCACCGCCACACGTATGGGCTCCGCTGCAGGGGAAGGTCACCGCCGGCGCCTCATCCGTCCCCTTTCACGCTGGCCGTCCGATCTGTCGTCAACGGCCACGATTAGAACCCGGTGTACCCTTTCGCCAGCGAATCACAGAGCGCCACGTCGCCTTCACTTAACTCAGTCAGCGCGGCCCCACCCATCAAGCCGACGTGGCATGCCACGTGCACGCCGCGTCAGCGCCGCGTCGGCGTAGACCCGGTCAGCCGTGGGATTTTCGCAGAAAAGTCCCCGCGTTTCTCTGGAATCAACCCGCGGTCCACCCCTGTTGAAAAGTATTTAGATCTAGGTCCTGTTTTCTTCGGTTTAGCTCCTGCACTTCCTGGGTTTTGAACCCATGATCCAAGCCTCGGTGGTTTTGCCCTAATGCCCTCGGCGGCTACGGTTAATTACGGATAGGTCCTCGGTTTTTCAAATCTAGCCCTTGGTTTAGTTTTTTTTCTATCACAGTTATGCCCCTAGGAGCCCGTTTTATGCATAACTTTCACGTTTTAACTCCGATTTGAGTGATTCTTGCGCTCACGTGATCGTAGAAATGCGTAGAATGTTTTCAGTACAGTTTTATCTTCTGTTTTTATGATATGATGTACTGTTTCTCACCTTTTGATAATTGTTTGCATGTATGTATGCGTGGAAATGCTTGTATGTTGCCGTGAACGTGTCTAGACGGTGAGCAGTTCGTTGGTGAAGAAGAGCAGCAGTTTGAGGGTGTTGAGCAGCAGCCTCAGGACCAGTTTGAGCAAGGCAAGTATAACCTGGACAACCTAATAACCATTTAATCAGTTCATATGCATATGTCTAAATTTGTATGCCCTAAGGACTGTATCGTAGCCTCTTTTATCAATGTATTCACCTATGGGTTGCATGTTGGTTAAGTTTTGCTAGTTGCTGCGCGAACACATGTTACTTTTGTTAACAATTTTGTTAATGGATCTATGCAATATAATTGTTGAGCTTGACCCTCTGTGCTGTGTGCTTGAGTGGTTCATGTCACCTTAAAATTGGTTTTTTAGCAATTTGGTTTAGGGGGCATGAGCATGTGCTTAGTGGTTTGCTCATAGCCGCTCTCCGTAAGGACCGGTTCGCAAAGCGACAACCTAGGACACCCATGCTACCATGAGACTGGTATGGGACGGTCTTAGCTAATTAATTAGATCGTTTTGGTTTGGAGTAACTTACCTGTGG
Source organism: Paspalum notatum (assembly GCA_022530915.1). Taxonomy (NCBI): domain Eukaryota; kingdom Viridiplantae; phylum Streptophyta; class Magnoliopsida; order Poales; family Poaceae; genus Paspalum; species Paspalum notatum. Next base: position 22,060,216 of record CM039686.1, read on the forward strand.
GGCAAGAGGGGAGTAAGCTTTTGTGGTCGCTGCACTACCTTAGGTTGAGTGTGCTGTGTGCTTCTCCCTTTGTGAGGCGGACACCACAATTGCGGCCCTTGATTCCTTGCGATTACTTTTTACCAACGTGATCTTTGTAAAGGCTTCGTAGTGTGCTTGTTAGTCATCTCATCTCAGGCAGTGTGATGAACTCCTAGCGTAGCACATGGCTTGTGGATAATGATGTACGACCTCTCGAGAGTGTAAAACTGACATGTCAGCCGTGCTTACGGTTATGAGCGGCCCAGATCCTTTATGCAGATTAGTGGTTCCTGGTTGGGTTTGGAAGTTGGTGCTAATGTTAATGTTGTTGTTTAATCTCTTATGCAATATCTTGGGTTTAATGGTTCATCAACTCACTGGTAGTAATTAGTTGCTTAATAAAACTTAACCAACTAAAAGCTCATGCAAGTGTCAGCCAACCTTAGAGCCTCATAGTTTATGTTATACTTGTTGAGTGTGAAATACTCACGCTTGTTTTACTTTAAACCTACTGTTGGCTGAAACCCAACCGCTGCTCAGCTCCAGAAGACCTCGAAGAGTATGTTCAGGATTTCAACGAGTTCTAGGCGTACCAGTCCACCAGTCGACGTCCCTGTGGCGGCTCGTTTCACCTTCGTTTACGCTTCCGCTATGACTCTGGTTTAAAGACATGTTGTCTTATTGTAATAAAGTGATGATATACGCTATGTAAATGTTTTATTTTATCTTCTGCACGTTCTGTGATGTCACTATTGTCATAATATATGTGAGACTCGTTCCTGGCACATATATGTTGTTCCGGTTCCGTTGGTTGAGAACTGGGCGTGACACCTAGTCTCTAACAAGTTCCAACGCCTCTACTCCAACAGGATGAGCCACAGAAGAGGTGACAAGCTCCAGTGCTATGAGTGTGGGAAGACGGACCACTTCATCGCCAACTTCCCCCAGAGGAGAGCTCAGGAGAAGTACTCCGCCGGCAAGGACCACAAGCACAAGGGCAAGTACACCTCTAACAAGAAGAAACGCAGGTACAAAGGTGACAAGAAGAAGTGGTCATACTTCAGCAAGAGGGAGTTCGTGAAGCATTACTAAAAGCACACCTAGGAGCGCGATCGTGCTTTCCTCGCCAGCTTGAGTGACTGCAATGGTAGCTCCAGTGACTCTTGCTTCGACAACGACGATGATGGAGAAAAGAAGATCGTCGGGCATGCCAGACTCTGCTTCTTGGTAATGAGATCGGCTACTGTACCACGGCGCTCAAGGGTGATCAAGCCAGCTCCACGACTTAGAGATCTGCAACAAGTCCAACACTGAGGCTCAGGTGAGCGATGATGATGTGGATGCTATGTTTGCTACTATGAAAAACCAAGATCGCTTGCATAGAGTAGCCGCTAAGGATCTTAGGGCTTGTTGATGCTCGTTATCTACTAAAAATATACTCTATTTTCATATGATTTTATATCTTTTCGAGAGTCAATCTTATCATTTAATCTTGTTTTGCTAACAAATAACCCCATTTTCGAGAATGCTCTTTGTTTTTGTGCAATATTGATTTTTGCAAGAAAATAGGGAATAATTGAGTATATTTGAGAATTTCACGAAGAAAGAATTTATGCTAAGGAGCGGGCTCTAAAATAAGGACTAATTGGAGCCCACTTGGAGGAAGAAGCCCAACAAGAAAAGAGTCTTGGAAGATAAAGATTGCTTGAAGGATTAAATCCTGAAATCTTCTCAAAATTCATGACAGCAGCAGCTTGTGCGCCCAATTTGGAGGCCTTAACGACGTTAAATGAAGAAAGTTTGAATACCAAAGTTGTAGATCTCTTCGAGCTCTACAATTTAGATCTAAATTTGCCTTATTTGGACTTTGGATGAGGAAGTTATAGTTGAAATACTAAAGGCTGCAGAATATGGAAGAGTCCAATTCGGGAAAGACAAGGATGGAAGCTTCATCTCCAAGCAAGGAAGGATATGTGTTGACGTCTCTTAGCTTAACAGATTTTACTCCGCAAGCGCACGGAGATTCGCTATAGCTTTTTTCACTCAGAGTATTCCGAGTATCGTAAAAATCCACAGGGAAGCAAGGGCGAATAGGTGGAATGAAATGTCGAACTTTCAAACAATACTATAACTTAGATAAAATACCAGCTATTCTTACAATGGGGGTAAGATATAAAGATAGTGTATGGTGGGAAGAGTAAAACAGGAACTAAAGAAGCCTAACACTTAGGTAGTTGCCTGGGAGGACAACGAGTGAGATTAGATTTCCAAACTCTATGACTTAACCGCTGCAGAGGAGTATTCACGGTTGAACTAAGATAACTGGATACAAGCTAGGATCTTGCGTCGAGCGAAATTCTAGCGCCTCGAGGGGTCAAGGGGTAGATAGTAGACCTCCGAAGGAGATCCAGCTAACGCCTACGAGCTTACCGAACGACGGGGTGGATTACTGAGACCTCTAGAGCTGTCACCTAGAGAGCCTACCGACCAGATCTGCGTGGGTAAGATGTCACGCTATACTAGTGTTCAAGTGAGAACTTGAACACCAAAGCTCTTCCTTGATCAGAGGGTGAGAACTAACTTAATCTTAGATCAAAAGCCTAAGACAAGCTTATAGCACCGGCAAGTCTAACAGGATTCAGATAACTTGAGAGCAACACAAACCTAAGTCTTGGATCTAGTGTGCAATAGAGGTACACCACACTAGGCAAGCGTTAAGAAATAAAGTAAAGTATAACAAAAGATAGAGCAATGATAAATATTATACTGGAGTAATGAGTACAAAGATAGAAAGATACAAGAGCTTTACCGAGACTCGAAGAAGACTCCGGAATCCCTGAGGCAAAAGCTCAGACTCAACTCTAACTCCCAGGACTAACCTAGTGATACAAGACTAAACGATAGTGTGAGCTACTCAACTTCCACGCTCTACAAGTGAAGCCTAGGGGGTATTTATAGCTTCTAAGGTCGGTGAGGCAGTTGGAGAGGCGGTTACAATTGGAAAGCGCCGAGGTGGGGCCGGGCGGCTCCACCCCAAGCCGGGCGGCCCGGGGGACCGTCCGATCCACCGCCTTTCTCCATCTTGTGGCTGATATTCACTCCCCATGGCGGTTGCATGGCAGTTATGGCGGTTATGCATGTGTTTCCTTGTCAACTGTTGATCTTCACTTGTGTTTCTTCCTTAGCCGCAGGATTGAAGTGCCGAGGATCGCTGACTTCACCAATCCAAGTCCTGGATCGGTGATGTGGCAAGCCTTCCGGTCCTTGACGTGGTGCATTCGGCATTTGGACTTCACAAGTGTGTTGACACGTCACTTAGGCACATGCAGGTCGAAGATGAGCTGATTTGGCCATTTTGCCAGGTCGGGCGGCCTGGGGTGGAGCCGGGCGACCTGGCTTGGAGCCGAGCGGCCTGGCCCACTAGCTAGTGACCCTGTGACTTAGCCAAATTTGCCTGTTTTCTGCTGATCTTTGTACCTACAATCAAATACTCAACATAACTTGTGGAAATGTGTTAGTAGCACGGGTTTATCCATACTTTGGCATGTTTTCTTCCATGTTTGTGGTTAGTTGATGGTCATTGGTAGTGCAATAACGACTGTCAACAATATGGACGTCCGGGATTCTTTAGGAAGCTTGTATATACATGGGAATAGGTGTTTTAGGTGTTTTAGGACTCTTAGAACCTAGCAATTAGATTCCATGTATAGGGTTCCCTCCGGGGTATAAATATAGAGCCTCCCAAGGGGAGAAGGGAGAACACCACCGCAATATTCATTGTAAACCGAGAGTCTGGGGCAAAGGTCGGGGGCTAGAAGCGTTCAACTTAGCGAGAAGCTCATCTTGGCGAAAGGAGGAAGCAAGAGGAGGCAGGAGGCCTGCCGGTCGGCCGACCCCAAGGGGGTCTGGTCGGCCGACCAAGGCCCTCCCGAGGAGATCTTGAGTTCGTCTTTCGACATGTTCCTCCCGATGACTATGCTTCAAAGTTTACGATGTATCTCGAGTAATTCCTTGTACTTCCTTCGATACTTTGACGAAACCTTGATATTTGATCAATAAAGATTGTCTTTTAGACCTAGCTTATTGTTTATGCATGATTTATGATCCATAGCTTTGCAATGCTTAATTTCAACATGATATTCGGCCGAAGTTAAGAATTCTTCATGTTCTTTTAGTAGATCTTTTACTTTAACTAGTTGATTGAATCTGCTCATGCTTAGAGATGGTTAGGGTTTACAAGTTCGTCGATTACCTGGTTACTAGTGACAATAGAGCCTGGGGAAAGGTTCGAGTAGGTCCTCGACATTCATGATCATGTTTATTCTATGCTTCTTGATTAGATCTAGTTTTAAGGTGGTTCTTAGTATGATGAATGTTTGTCTCATATCTCTTGTGGGTCCTTTTGCCATGATAAACCTATCTTTCTCGAGTTTTAGCCTAAACCTTGCTCTATCCTTTATTGCAATAGATTAGACCCTTATTAGACTGTAATTAGAATATAGATTAGAGTATAATTAGAGTAGTTTTATCCTCTTTAACACTTGTCTAGATCTATTAGAATTAGTTAGTAATTCAGTTAATATTAGATAGATGGTTACTTAAACATAATTATCCCGGATTGACAAAACCCAAGATACTCATCCTGGGGAAAAGCTACATACGATACTGTCGCTTGCAGTATAAGGTTTGTCGTGCTTAAGTGCCGTCAACTGGGCTGCAAATGCTAAGGTTGGTACTCTATAGGCTGAGCTTGAGACTCTTAAGTCTAAACTTGATTGTGCTTTGAATGACCTTGTTATAGCTAAGAAGCTAGTGCTGTGGCTGATGAGATAGGATGCACAGATTGTTAGGTCCTAGCTACTGAATTGTCTGTTTACGCTCTAAGTGTGCAAGTAATGTAGATTTACTCTATAGCGCTAGAGGAGTTGAAGGCTAGGCCGATGTTGCTTGCTACTTGTGGTATGTGTTCCAATCTTAGGAAGGAGTTGGAGGAAGTTAGGGATGCTTTGAAGAAGTCTGAAGGAACTGCTAGCCCTGTTAGTACTGACTATTTGAAGTGTGATGGCCTTAGGGATAGGCTTGATGAGTTAGCCATTGAGAAAGTACAGTTGGAAGATGAGAACACCTATCTTAGGACTGTTCTTAGTTGGATTTCTGCTAAGGAGCCGCAGCTTGGCATGATCATTGCCTCTTTTAAGTTGAGTGACAAGTTGGGGTTTGGCTACCACTACACCCAGGCTGATTTTGATCAGTTGTATGGGAAGATTGGTGACTTGAGTGGGATTCCTATTAGTGAGAAGTTTCCCATTACCCACAACAAGCCCAACTTCCAGTCTGACAACCCTAAGGATGGTGTGTGGATAGATAAGCCTAGGGAGCCACCTAAGAAATAGGTGTGGACTCCCAAGCCAAACTTTGTGAGGAACCCGCTTGACACTTTGCCTAAGAGGCACACCACTGACTCACCTCTTGAGAGTACCAAGCAAGGTGCTAAGAGGAATGCTCCTCCTAAGCCCACTATAGAGCCAAAGGGCCAGCCGAAGAAACCAAACCAATCTAAGGGTGCTCCACCAAAGTGGTACATGTGTGATTACTGGGAGGGTCACCTTGTGGAGTTTTGCTACCGCAGGTTGAGGGCTAAGAGGCATGAGGTTGAGTTGAGGAACGAGGACAGGTTTTACCAGGGTGGTAGGCCTACTATTGAGCCTCAGTGTGGGGATAGGCGAGACCACTGGCCACGTCGTGTAGGTAGAGGTAGAGGTGACCACCTTCCTCGTTGTGCTCCAGGTGGTGGTGGACGCTTTGCCAGCAGGGCACCATGTCGTGAGCAGTATGGGTATAGTTCACCTGACCGACGCTTTGAGAGTTACGACGGACCACACTTCCCTAGACGTGCTGACCGGTAGCCTCAAGCTCCGTGGGTTTGGGGACAAGGGATGTTTGATTGTGACTTTGCTAACCCCTCTTTTGAGCAATTGGGTCGGCACTGGTTTGCTTCTTTTTAGACTGTTGACGGCACTTAAGCACGCCAAACCTTATACTGCAAGCGACAGTATCGTGGTAGCTTTTCCCCAGGATGAGTATCATGGGTTTTGTCAATCCAGGGAACGAACCAATTGAGAACTAACTAATAAGAGTTTAAAGTAAACTAAGGCATAGAGTATAGATCTAAAACTACCTCTAATCTATATCTAATCTGCATCTAATCTACCTTAAAGATAGAAGATAAACAACTGAACAAGACTAGAACACTAATTAAGGGGTATTAACTAGCTTCTAATCAAGCTCTAATTGGATCCAAGACAAAGCATAATAACGGGCATCACAAATAGATAAGAACAACGAGTAACTAGTAGCTCAAGGTAAACAAGCATGATCAAGCATATTCATCATAGCATAAATAGATCTAGATCAATCAACCTAACCCCCTAGATTGGCTTAACCTTTCCCCGGCCCTACTGTCACTAGAACCAGGTAATCGACGAGAAGCTTTCAACAGGCACATGATTAAAGAATGCACCCCTAATCACTTTATATGGTCTAATAACATAATTAGCACAACTAGAACTTCTAATCACCATGATCACAAGAACTAGATATACAACTATATCATTAGTAAGCTAGATCAAAGATCAAAGAACAAGAACACTAGATGAATATAACCTTTAAAAGACATGTTCTAATCAACATGCAAACTAGATCTAAATCTAACTAGAACTAGAACAAGCATAATTAGAACAAGAACATGGTAATTAGACAAGAACAATGCTTCATTAATATACCTGTATCATACTTACAACCATGGCCATACCTACCCTTGATGATACAATTAGACCTCTGGAGCTAGGTAATTAGAGAGCCATGCAAGGCCTCTAATCACCTCTAGGAATTAGAAAAACCCTAATTCTAGCCTAGAAACTCGACCCTCAGCTCTCATCTAGTTGTTGTCCCTCTTCTCTACATCTTGTCGCCTTGATAATGAATTGGATGCCTCGACCAGGGGCTCAGCTTCGCTTTAAATACCCTGAGGATGCCGTAGCCGAAAAGGAAACCTCAACCGCCTTCGGGAGGGGGTGGCGTCGGCCGACCAAAGGGCTCCAGGTCGGCCGACCTGGAGTCCCTGGACCTCCTCTGCTTTCCATCTTTCGCGGACTTCGGGATAACCTTCATATAAATCTTCCTGGAGTCTTTTTCGGACTCTAAACCCTCTAGATTCTTCTGTATCCCGAGATCTTGTCGAGTCTTCTAGAATTGGGCTTCATTTGATGGGTCTTTAATTGGGCTTCTTCTTCCATTATTGAATAATATTCAGAGGTCTTTTTACTCGAGGTAGACTTTGATGAATTTTGCTTAAAATTGGCCCAAAACCTGCAAAAATTACAAGTAGACAATTTCCAAGACAATATTGCAAAATCCACAATAATCTATGTTATTTGTTAGTAAAAGGCAAAGTTGACGCATAATAATAGGTAAAAACAATATAAAATGATGTATAATTTTCGTTCATAAGCCGCGTCAACAATATCCCCACTCTTAAACCTTGCTCGTCCTCGAGTAAGTCAAAATTTTATAAATAAGTCTACTTATAAACTAACATCAATTAATCAAACTAAAATTAAACTCTCAAAATTTTTCTAAGTTTAGACTAGCAAGATATATAGACAAGTAGATATTCATGTAAGCATATCCCACAATCATATATATATAAGAAATCAAGAATTCATCAAAACAGATCTCCTTATGTTTTCAATAAATTTTTCAAAAGATAAATCAATGATTAAAGATTAAATTATAAGGCCCAAACTCTCATCTTTCCAGGCTCTCAAAGTATATAGACAAGCAGGTTAAGTACTAATCTATAATATATATGTGTAGGCTTTATCTGGAGCTTGGTATGGATCCTAATCAAAATTTAATCTCAATATATTATCAAACTAAGAAAAGAATCTGCTGGAATTACTGAGATTTCTCAAAAAGGTCATGGAATTCATAATGATGAAAAAGGACTAAAGGAAAAAAAAATATAGAAAAGTGGTCATATGCAAATATATCTATTTGATCTCAAGGCACAAATGAAGTCCTTGTTATCGGATTGCATATGATTGGAATATTTTCTGGAGTTTTATTGAAGAGGATTCAAAAAGAGGTAAAACAAAAGTAGATCAATGAGGGGCATATCTATAAATTCCTAATTCTACTTTGACCACTTGGTCTCTTTTTTATTCACCCTTTTTTTTTATATATGTGGCGACCACTTGGTCGTCCTCTTTTTTTTTTTTTTTTTTTTTTTTTTTTTTTTTTTTTTTTTTTAGACAATACCTCCTCAAAGATTGAATGAAAATTTGACAAGCAATATCCCCACTCTTAGATAATACTCACTTTTGAGTATCTTATTGAATAGTATTTTGGGGATTTGCTTGTCTAAACACCTCTTTTTGTTTTGATTGAAAACTCCAGAAAACAATAGGTTGTGGACAAGGGAGATAAATGAAACGATATTTGGTTTAGGGAGGATATCCAGCGAGTTTTGTAATTTCTCCAATGTAGAGAGTTACAATGCATGGATAATTTGGCTAGCAAATGAAAGATAAGCAAATTGAATGACCAGCTTTGAAATCTCAGACCCTAGATTCAAATCTTAATCCAATTCAGCCAAGAATTAAATTTGATCAAGCTATGGTTTTCAAATAAAAGCTCTAATAGGTAGGGCCTATATAAGATAATCATAAGAATCATTGATTATAACATTAATAGCTTAAATAAAAATTATAAGGAGATCCATAATGACAAAAACTTGAAATCAAATATTAATAAAATGCGGGTCTTTATGAAATATCAAACTTACTATATAAATGCTAAGTCATAATTTAATTAACATGCATTAATTGAGAGTATAAAATTAGCTTAATTAAAAGACATCAGATTACAAGCAAACAAACATTTTTATTTCAAGGATACAACATGATCATGATTAAACTAACTAACATAAAGAAAATAAGATCACTCATAAAAGATAAAACTAAAAAAAACAAACTTTAAATCTAAACTAACACACTACAAATATAGAGAAACACAAAGGGAACACCGAATTGATAGATATAGATAAATATTTGCAGAATTTAAAAATGAAAAGAGAAGGTGTTAGAAATTTGTTACCGGATAGTCCTTCAATTTTCTTTTTCATTAAATAACTCCCTGCAAAATAATTCAAATGCACATACTACTCTCGAGGTAACGGTCGAGAGTAGAAACAGTTTACCATAATCTAAAAATATTCCCAATTTCTATTAACTTGTGGCCTAGCTAAACTTAACGAAAAGAAAAACTAAACTTGTAAATGTATGCAAGAAATAAGCATATAAACTAAGACAATGATTAAATCAAGTTCTAAACACCATGTTTACAACATGATTGCTAAGTCTCTCTATAGCCATCAAAAATTAAATAACCAAGATTAAAACACCATGCTTTATCAAGGTTGTTAACTCATAACAGCATAAGATAAACAAAGCACATAGCAAAGCTTATAAACTTAATCAAATGAAATTATGTATAACTAGCAAGGTTAATTAACTTCATCATGATGATCAACAATTTAATCTAAGCACCATGCTTACATAAAACTGCTAAATTACAACACTCTAGCGATGTCATAATAAACATGAAAAGCACTCATCATGAAGTTAAATAAACAACCAAGCCAATTATAATGCAAGTATGTAAATCTAATCTAAATGCAAAGGTGGTTTATGCAAGAATGCAACAAGTTTATCCACAAAAGACATGATTAGAAAGAAACTTTTAAATAAACTTAATGATGATGGTCTCAAATTAAATCTAAACACCATGTTTACACTTAATTTTCCGAGAAGAAAACTCGGCCGAGTTTCAGCATAATTATAAAGCATACATCAAAAAGCTTATGAAAATTTCAAAACTAATAAAACAAGTGTGGAGAAACAATGATAATGCAAATGCAGGGAATAAAACTAAATATGCAATGATATGATGATGATTATCTAAATTAAGTTAACTAGCCACAAGCTAAAGAATAAAAGGGTAGTGTCATGCTTCCTATTTCTCTATAAAGACTCTAACAGTATAGACAAATAAATAAAATGGGTTGCCTCCCGAAAAAGCGCTTAATTTAAAGTCATAAAGCTAGACTTCTTACTTGCCTTCGTTGAAGTGAAGCCATGGTCCTTGGAGTAAGAATCCGAAGTGTCCATGCAGCTTGATAACTTGATTGTGCAGCTTCATTGTGTCTTGATCAAAGCATCACTTGTGTGCACAATCCTCTGCTTGTGTGTTCATGTACTAATGTTTTTGAAGCTCCTTGTAACTGAACTTGATCATGAAATACTTCATGGAAGCTTCGCCCAAGCTTTCTTCATCGTCGTTGTCACCATCTTCTTCAAGTAGTCATCACCATTGTTGCTGCTACCTCCTTCTTCGCGGTATATCCTTCTGAGGTCGAGCTCCATGTTGATGATATTTCAGCCTTCCGTTTTCAGCTTTCCGATGTTGACAATCTTCATCTTTTGGACTTGTGCCTTGGTGGAATTTGACCGAGTCCACCATGGTTGATCTTGAAGCTTCATGGGCTTGATCCTTGTCTTCAATTCCTCCTCCATTCAGTCCACCCACTCCTCAAGTTGAAACTCAATCAAACTTTTGCAAATTCTGATGATGTCTTTAAATCTTGCAATCCTTTCTTGAATCATCATGAATTTGTCTTGTACTCTTTTACCACATTGATCTCATTGTTTCAAATGAAGTGTGAATTTCTCTACATGGTTAGCTCATAGTGCACACACACATGTATAAAATGAAAGCATCATGGCAACGATTAGAGATAAATGCATGTTCATAAGGTTGATTGAGGTTAAACAAACATTTGATTCATGAATCAAGGACAACTATAATTCAAATTGAAATTATATAGCAAAGCACTAAAGCATATGTAAATCATAGATGAACATGATTCATGAAATCAAAACATGGGATAAACAAGGTTATAGGTTCCTAATGATTTTGGCTAAAATAGAGAGATGATTTTGAAAGAAATAAAAATAGGCTTAGATAAAATTCTAACCAGGGTTCTTTTTGTAAAGAGACCAAACGTTTTGAAACTTTAAAAATTTCAGAGATAATATTGTGCACAGATAATAAATCATGAGAAACATGCACATGTTTATGTTTAAAATTTCAAAAGCAATTTGCACAACAATTAAACCTTAACCGAACCACTTCAAGGAGACATAAGCAGTTGGTCAACCTCTACTTTTGCACAAACCTTGGCTCTTAATTTTTTTCTAAACTAACCTTAAAGCCTAAACTTGAGAATTAAAATAGACTAGCAAATCATATCCATCACTTTGCATGAGTAGATTCAATTGACTGATTAAAGTAAAAAAAATCTACTAAAAGAGCATGAACACATGAAATTTCATCTTCATGGTGGACTGTAAACATGCTTGGAATTAAGCATTGCAAAGCTATGGATTAAAGAACCTAGTCTAGATGATTCTCAAGATAAGAATTAAGGGAACAAAGGTTAACAAAAGGATAAAACAAAACAAAAGAAAGAATAGAAGGGTAACAATCAACCAAACAACCTATTAGTGATCATTGTGAAACTTCTCTAATTAAACATAGGTAAACTTTTTAATTATTTTACGATAAAAATAAAAATTACCTTAGTTTTGAAGAAGTGAAACTATGGTAACTCACCTTCTTCCTTGAATGCCATCATTGCATGCACCATCAAATATTGGAGAGGAACACTTTTGTCTTTCTCGAAATTCAGCCACCCTTGTTCTGACCCCTTTAGTATTTCGACCATAACTTTGTCATCCGAAATCCAAATAATGCAAATTCGGACATTTTCGTGAAGAGCACGAAAAGATCTACAACTTTGTCAATTGGACTTTCTTCATTTGACATCGTTAAGGTCTCCGAATTGGCCCCACAAGGTGCTGCTGTCTTGAATTTCGAGAGTAGCTCGAGATTTGGTTGGAGCTTGGATTGGACTTGAGATAAGCTTTCCATATCTTCACCTTCCTTGTACTCAAGCAATCCTTGATCTCCGGAACCTTCTCGGCTAATCATATCTCCGCTTCCATTATCTGTAGCTTAGAACAAACAAGCTCCAAAGAAACATTAGTATTAAAAATAAATTGACACAGCAGACATACCTTTATCATCGGAGTTGCTCCGTGATAGCTGTAGAAAAACTCAATAATAGATCATAAGCAACTAACAGCGTTAGCACCTACTATTAAAGAGCTAGATTGGAAAAGAGAGATTTTTTTTTTAATTGGACCGAGGTCCATTAATTTTTTTTTAAATGTTAGTCAAAACAAATATATACAAGAAAAACAATAAACTAACTAGAAATAAAAGACAAATTGGATATATACATAAACCCAAATTAATTAGAACTCGATTAATTAGTTCCCCGGCAACGGCGCCAGAAAAGCTTGTTGACGGCACTTAAGCACGCCAAACCTTATACTGCAAGCGACAGTATCGTGGTAGCTTTTCCCCAGGATGAGTATCATGGGTTTTGTCAATCCAGGGAACGAACTAATTGAGAACTAACTAATAAGAGTTTAAAGTAAACTAAGGCATAGAGTATAGATCTAAAACTACCTCTAATCTATATCTAATCTGCATCTAATCTACGTTAAAGATAGAAGATAAACAACTAGAACAAGACTAGAACACTAATTAAGGGGTATTAACTAGCTTCTAATCAAGCTCTAATTGGATCCAAGACAAAGCATAATAACGGGCATCACAAATAGATAAGAACAACGAGTAACTAGTAGCTCAAGGTAAACAAGCATGATCAAGCATATTCATCATAGCATAAATAGATCTAGATCAATCAACCTAACCCTCTAGATTGGCTTAACCTTTCCCCGGCCCTACTGTCACTAGAACCAGGTAATCGACGAGAAGCTTTCAACAGGCACATGATTAAAGAATGCACCCCTAATCACTTTATATGGTCTAATAACATAATTAGCACAACTAGAACTTCTAATCACCATGATCACAAGAACTAGATATACAACTATATCATTAGTAAGCTAGATCAAAGATCAAAGAACAAGAACACTAGATGAATATAACCTTTAAAAGACATGTTCTAATCAACATGCAAACTAGATCTAAATCTAACTAGAACTAGAACAAGCATAATTAGAACAAGAACATGGTAATTAGACAAGAACAATGCTTCATTAATATACCTGTATCATACTTACAACCATGGCCATACCTACCCTTGATGATACAATTAGACCTCTGGAGCTAGGTAATTAGAGAGCCATGCAAGGCCTCTAATCACCTCTAGGAATTAGAAAAACCCTAATTCTAGCCTAGAAACTCGACCCTCAGCTCTCATCTAGTTGTTGTCCCTCTTCTCTACATCTTGTCGCCTTGATAATGAATTGGATGCCTCGACCAGGGGCTCAGCTTCGCTTTAAATACCCTGAGGATGCCGTAGCCGAAAAGGAAACCTCAACCGCCTTCGGGAGGGGGTGGCGTCGGCCGACCAAAGGGCTCCAGGTCGGCCGACCTGGAGTCCCTGGACCTCCTCTGCTTTCCATCTTTCGCGGACTTCGGGATAACCTTCATATAAATCTTCCTGGAGTCTTTTTCGGACTCTAAACCCTCTAGATTCTTCTGTATCCCGAGATCTTGTCGAGTCTTCTAGAATTGGGCTTCATTTGATGGGTCTTTAATTGGGCTTCTTCTTCCATTATTGAATAATATTCAGAGGTCTTTTTACTCGAGGTAGACTTTGATGAATTTTGCTTAAAATTGGCCCAAAACCTGCAAAAATTACAAGTAGACAATTTCCAAGACAATATTGCAAAATCCACAATAATCTATGTTATTTGTTAGTAAAAGGCAAAGTTGACGCATAATAATAGGTAAAAACAATATAAAATGATGTATAATTTTCGTTCATAAGCCGCGTCAACATAGACTAACCCCAGTGTCGAACCATATGCTCACCGCATGAACCGATATTGATGCAGGACGGAGGCCTGGAGAACATATGGCTAATGGATTCCGGTTGTTCGCGCCACATGACCGATAATCACAGATGGTTCTCTAGACTCACCCCAGTGAGTTCCAGCTAGCATATCATTTTTGAGGATAAAGATACAGGTAAAGTGAAAGATGTTGCTTTGGTTGGTAACCTTGGTTACAACTTTCTCACTATTTCGACACTTCTCGAGGAAGGATATGAGGTGCGCTTTAGGAAGGGTTGTTCTCATGTTTTGGATGCTCTAGAGTCTTTGGTTTGCCCAGTTTTACCGTTTGGGAAGGTTTTTCGTGTTGACTTCTTGAGCTCCTTTGGTCCTTCTTGATGTCCGGTCCCTCCTCTAATTTGTGAAAGTGGCATAGGAGGCAGGGTCACTTGAGATTTGATTTGCTTGCAAAGCTTAGCTCACTTGATCTAATCCGACGATTGCCCAAATTGAAGAGTGAGCGTGATCTTGTGTGTCATCCTTGTCGCCACAGGAAGATGGTGGCTGCTTCTCACACACCTGTTAATTAGGTGATGATGGCTTGTCTTGGAGAGTTGCTCCACATGGATACTGTGGGACCATCTCTGGCGCGGTCTATGGGTAGGAAGTGGTACGTTCTCGTGATCGTGGACAACTTTTCTCGTTGGTCTTGGGTGCATTTTATGGAGAGTAGGATGAGGCTTTTGAGTTTGTTCATGACTTGGTTTTGAGGTTGAGAAGCAAATCAGGACATGCCATGAGAGCTTTATGCAGTGACAATGGCTTGGAATTCAAGAATTATCGCTTCAAAGCCTTTTACCATAGCCAAGGTCTTGAACACTAGTTTTTGTCTCCATATGTTCCTCAGCAGAACGGGGTGGTTGAGCACAAGAATCGGACTCTTGTTGAAATGGCCAAGACGATTCTCGATGAGCATAAGACTCCTAGGAAGTTTTGGGCCGAGGAAATCAACACCGCGTGCTACGTGTCAAATCGTATTTTCCTACGAGCTGTCCTTAACAAGACCTCATATGAGTTACGATTTGGGCGGCAGCCTAAAGTGAGACACCTGTGGGTGTTCAGCTGCAGGTGCTTTGTGCTCAAGCAGGGGAACTTGGACAAGTTCGAACCTCACAGTTCTGACAGAGTTTTTCTTGGTTATGCCACGCACTTGTGTGCGTACCGTATTTGGGTCTTGGACTCCGGAAGGATTGTTGAGACTTGTGAAGTTACTTTTGATGAAACTATGCCTTGCACAACCCCTGGCTTTGAGCTTGCAGGTGATGATGAGATAGGTACTACCATCTTTGAGGATGATGAGGAAGATGTTAGTGTTTCTAGTGATACTGCGCCAGCTATAGCTCCAGAACCTACTGCTTCGCTTTTAGAGGATGATGAGGAAGCTCCAGTACACTCTCCTTTGACTACATGGGAGCAACCCCCACTCGATCCACCAGTACATGCACCAGGGCCCGTTGAGGATGTAGGGGAGGTAACCGCCGAGCCACAGCCGTCTCGGATGGTCCAGCGGGATCACCCTTCGAGGAATATCATTGGTGGCCTGAATGAGAGAGTTATTAGATCTAGGTCCACTTCTCTTGCTAGCTTTGCACACTCAGGTTTTGTTGCTTCTTTCGAGCCCCATGATGTTGGACACGCTTTGTCTGATCCAAACTGGATCAATGCCATGCATGAGGAGTTAGAAAATTTTGAGAGAAATAGGGTTTGGGTTTTAGTTGAGCCTCCACCACACTACAATCCTATAGGTACCAAATGGGTGTTCAAAAACAAATAGGGAGAGGATGGAGTTGGGGTGAGAAAACGGCAAGACTTGTTGCTCAAGGTTTTTGCCAGAAAGAAGGGATAGACTATGAGAAGACCTTTGCCCCTATAGCCAGATTAGAAGCTATTCACATTCTTTTGGCCTTTGCAGTTTCGAAAGGGTTCAAGCTATTTCAGATTGATGTGAAGAGTGCATTGCTTAATGGGTTTAAAGAGGATGAGGTCTATGTGAGGCAATCCCCCGGCTTCGAGCATCCCAAATTCCTTAATCGAGTGTTCAAGTTGCAGAAGGCTTTGTATGGGCTAAAGCAAGCTCCTCGGGCTTGGTATGAGAGACTTAGGAAATTCCTAGTTGACCAGGGTTTCCAGATGGGGAGTGTGGACAAGACTCTTTTCCTACTTAGGCATGTCAAAGATCTTTTGATTGTTTAGATTTACATGGATGATATCATTTTTTATGTCTCTTCTTATGCTTTGTGTAGCAACTTTTCTAAGCATATGAGCACGGAGTTTGAGATGAGCTATGAGCATGATGGGGTAACTTCAGTTCTTCCTTGGGCTCCAGATCAGACTCCACATAGTACTTTTATCCATTAGAGCAAGTACACGAGGGACCTACTCTAGAAGTTTGAGATGTCAGATGTTTCACCTCAGATGACTCCGATGAGTATGTCTACCATGTTGGATTCAAATGAAGATGGCAAGGAGGTTGATCAGAAGGTGTACCGAGGAATGATCGGGTCGTTGTTGTACCCGACTGCCACAAGGCCAGAGATACAGTTTGTTATAGGTCTGTGCACTCATTTTTAGGCATCTCCAAGGGAGTCACACCGCATTGCTGTGAAGCAGATCCTGAGGTACATCAAGTTCACCTCGGAGTTTGGACTTTGGTACTCCGCGGATTCTTCTCTTTCCCTCCTTGGCTTTTCAGATTCTGATCATACTGTGTGCCGGTTAGACCGCAAGTCTACTTCTGGTACTTGTTAGTTCTTGGGTACCTCTCTAGTCTCTTGGTCTTCTCGTAAGCAGTCTAGTGTAGCCACATCCACTTGTGAGGCTGAGTATATAGCTGCTAGTAGTTGCTGCTCCCAAGTCCTTAGGATGCTTGCTACCTTGAAAGACTATGGCTTTACATATGGGAGGGTTCGACTCTTGTGTGATAGTTCCAGTGCCACTAGTGTTGCTAAGAACCCAGTGCTCCATTCTAGGACTAAGCACATAGATGTGAGATGCCACTTTCTAAGAGATAACTATGAAAAAGGCGTCATAGAGCTAGTGAAAGTTGCGAGTGAAAACCAAGTGGCTGATATCCTAGCCAAACCCCTAGATCTAGACACTTTCAACCGCTTGAGAGGGGAGTTAGGAGTTTTCTTTGCCTTTTAGCTAGGGGGAGTTTTGTTAGCTTTTAGGTTTTGTTTTTGCTTTTCTTTTGGTTTGGCTTTCTTTTGCTTCTTTATGCATTTTGTATCATACTCATGCATTGCATCATGTACATTTGTAGTATACACTAGAACTTGAGGTCATTTGGTATGCATTGGTAGTATTTGCTTGTTCTAGTTTGTACAGTTGCTTACTTGATCAAGGATGGTTCAAGCTCATTTGGATCTATTGAATGCTAATATGAGAGCTGAGTCATTTTATTTTCCTAAAAATCTCAAACTTGATTACCGCTTGACTTGGCTACCTAGCATGTGTAGGAGTGTTGAATGCTTATGCTGTCTTTCTAGGCTTGGTTATGCTAGTTGTCTACCTTTGCTAAGTTGATGCCTTAGCATTTATGATACCTTGCTTAAATCTGAATCAAAATGTCAAATGAATTGGTATCTTGTGTGCTGTAATGAAAAGATCTAGGTGGATTTGTTTTGTCACACTCACTTAGTTTGAGACTGCTCACCTTTGCACTTTGGTGAGAACTTGGACCTGGCTGTGAATGACTAAAACCTTGTCTTAAGCTTCTGATGGTCTTTCTAGGCCTAGGCTTGGCATTGGTTGGTAAGAAGTGGCTTCACAAGCAAATAACCCATGGCACCTAAGTTAAGCTTGCTTGAATTGAAAATTGCTTAAATCTAAAATATGGAAGTCTCTAAATTGCTTATGGCTTGTTGTATATGCTCTGGTTAGGATTAGCACACCTTGTATGCATTGCTAGCATATTGTTTTTCATGCCTACCTTGCTATATGCTATTCATATTGGTGATGCTTTTTTTAACCAAACCTGAAAATCATGCTTTGCTCTTGAACGGTATAAGATAGGTTCAATTGAGCTTATTGTATGCCACTGTTGGCGTTCCTTAGCCTATTAGATATTAATCCGCAAGCGTACGGAAAACGCGTTGTAACCTTTCACCCAAGAGTATTCCAAGGTATCGAATCCATGAGGAACGAGGAGTATAAAAACACACAACACAGCCTACCAAACTAGTGAAACTAGCAATGCAGAGGATAAAAGACAGAGAAGTAGGTTCTTAACAGATGTTAAAGCACCTTACTATACTAATCATGCAAAGCACTATAATTGTCATGTAAACACAGACACTAAAGTTGTAGAGCCACTGCTAGGCACCAGAGTGCTGAATACCCAGCCGAGAAAGGCTGGCACTACAGGATTCGGCTATATCGTCTGCGAGTCTATCCGAACGAATGGGATTGGAATACTAAGAACACAAAAGCTTTCACCTAGTGTGTCTACCAACCAGAGCTGCGTGGGATAGCTGACCAACCAAGGTAAACTCTAAGTATGAACGCCGTCGTGCCACTCAGAGAGTCTACTACTAACTGGTAATGAGCCAGAAAAGCAAGCACTACAATATAGCCAGCACTATAAGCATGCACAAGGTTCCCATAAACAGACAAGTATAAGACTAAGTATGAAAGTAAAGTAAGTATGAAATAACAAGGGTAGAGGACAAGGAACTAAAGGGTAGGACCGACACCTAAGAGGGGGGTGAATTAGGATTTCTAAAAACTAAGGCTCACTAAAAACTACAACTACCAAGCAAAACCTATGCAAAGTAAATCTAACTATGTGCACTAAGGTTTTGCTAAGTGTTGTTACTTCTACCGTGGCCAAGTCTTGCAACCTAGTTCCACCTAGGAAACCTATCATGGTAGTCTAGGAATGTAAGCACATAATTGCAAGAAAGTAAATGTGGAAGCTAAAGGATAAGAAGAGAATGCAAACTCCCAATGACGATGTCGGCAAAGGCACATGGTGAAGACAAGGAGATTTTTTTTCCCAAGATTTGGGGAGGCCAACATGCTGCCTCACCCCTACTCCTCGTTAGGTGCCCCCATAGGCTTTGCTCTCACACAATCCTCAAAGGAGTGTGGCCTCGCCCATGCAAGGGTGGAGGATGGCAAAGTGACCTCCGCTGAAGTCAAGCAACCCTGGTCTGGTCTCCGGATATCCTTGGTACACACCCACACAAGCCCTTCTCTCATGTAGTCTTGGACTACGGCCTCACCCACGCAAGGGTAGAGGATTGTTGGGGCAATTGGGGTCTTCCAAGTCCTTCTCACGGAGCTACCCCGCCGTCTCCACTATGGGAAGCTTTTGCCCAAACCGCCGAGGGCCTTCCTCCCTCTCACAAGATGGTGGTGGCCACTCCACACTTCAGAGGGTCTCACAAGACTTACAGCCACTCTTGATACACCAAGGTTGTGCACGTAGGCATGGAGAATAGACAAGGTGGTCTAAGCAAGTATGCACTAAGCACTAGCTATGCCGGATATGTCTAGTTTTGCTCTTGTGGTGGTTGGGCTCTCAAATGTTTGTATGAGGCTCTTGGGATGGATCAAATGGGTGTCTCAACACTTGTGTTAGCTCAGGATACTCCAACCACAAAGTGGAGGCCGGCCAAGGGGGTATATATAGGCCTCACCTCCAAAACTAGCCGTTAGAGGCAAACTACCACTTTTCTTGATGCTCCAAAAAATTGGGCCGCCGAGTCAGGACCCTAGCTTGCACCTTGATGGTGGCTTGGGACTTCTCTTGTACCTTTTCCTTATTTGAGGTGTTTGTACCCCAAGTCCACCTTTTTCACACTGGGACTTTAGACAAAAACACTAGTACACAAATATTAGTCCCATGGCACGTGTTGTCAATTTAACCACCAAAATCACATTAGGGAACTAAGCACAAGGATTAGGGCCCCATTTTCCTTACATGAACTTTACTCAATCATGGAATCGAATATCCTTCCTCTGAGAATACAAATCTGGGATAGAAGAGAATTTCCACCCCCGAACTCTTCACCTTACTACTCTCTTGATACAAGAGGCACTCTCTCACAAGCTAAGGGAAAGCTTCCCTTCTCCAACACTATACACTTCACACTAAGTGCTACCCTACCACTACTATACACACACCTCACAAGTGAGCTACCAAGGGGTATTTATAGTACCCAAGTGGGTGATGGGTACTTGTAGGGTCGGTATGGCGGTTACAAGGGAGAGGGTCAGGCCAGGCAACCTAGGGGTAGGCCAGGCGACCCCACCCTGAGCCGGGTGGCTCAGGTGTCCCTTGGATCCCCCGCCTTACTTGATCCCACTGTTGATCTTGACTCTACAAGGCAGTTGTAGGTCGGTTGGCGGTTATCCTCGTATGCTTTTGCCTCAAGCATTGGATTCTCCTTGTGTTTCTTCCTTAGCCATTGGATGAGACTCTCCTGGATTGCTGACTTAGCCAATCTATGGGCTGGATCGGTGAGGTGAAGGCCTTCCGGTATTTTTGTGTTTCTTCTCTCGGTTTCCAACGTGGAGTTGCACTTGACACATCTTCTGTTGCATGCGGTGGAAAATGGTGGCATTTGGAGCCAAAGTGGAGTCGGGCGGCCTGGCCCACAGGTTGAGCTACCTAGGGACTTAGCCTCTGGTGTCAGACTTTGGGTCTAGAGGGAGTTGGAGGTCGAGCAGCTGGGACACCAGCCCGGGCGACTTGGTCCACAGGTCGGGCGGCTTGGGTCCAGCCCTCTCTCCATTGCTCTCTTCTTGATACACCATGTTCACCATGTTTTGAACATTTTTGCATCGTGACATGTGTTCCTGCAAGATCTTAGTACACAACTCATGGAACCGGTTAATATGTATGAACTTGCATAAAAATCACCCTTGAGACATGAAACATTGGTGGTCGAAATGGGTTATAAAGACCACCAACACCCCCCCCAACACACACACATAGATCTTTGCTCGTCCTTGAGCAAACGAGAGTTAATCATGGTGCAGAGGGCATATGACAACTTTAGTCTTAACAAGCACAAAAGTCACTCCAAGTTGGTTCATCTTACCCAGGATTTCAATGGTGGCTACACCTTGATTTTAGGATGTTGAGGCTAAGAACAAGTCCAGGTGTCACAACAGTTTTCTCCCAACTATGAACAAAATAGGTTTTCACTTTTGAAAAAGTATGGTGCTCTATTCCTTTGTTCTCAATATCACCTCTCAGTCACTCAAAAGATGAGATTCTTTGTATTTCCTCTCTTCCTGATCTAAGTTTTTGATGGAGTTGAAAAGAGTGAGAGACCATCTTTTCATGTTTATATCACCAAGTCAAATCAAATGTCAAGATAAAGAGTATGAATCAAGTCAAGAGTTTGGTTATGTGCAAATGTGGCAGAAAGTTTTCGGTAAGTGTGCTTTAGCATTCCCCTTTTTGATGCGAGAGAGGGCATGGTATTTCTTTTCCTTTTTCCTGTCACTCCTTTCTCACTTTTTATTTTCACTCTCTTTTCTTTTTGTTTTTCAATTCCATGCCTCCTTTCCTCTCTTTTGCATGATTGATGAGGGGTGATTGGAATGTTTGCATGGCACAACTTGCTAGAACTTTGTGGAATGAACATGCACGTGATAGCCAAAAGTCATGAATGATTCTAACTCATTGGATGGCACAAGGCTTGACATGGTTCAAAATATTCAAAGATGCCTGTGATACATAAGAATATATTTGTGGCACTGGTAGGACATGTTGTTAGCGTCTCTTAGTCTTAAAAGATTTTACTCCGCAAGCGCACAGAGACCGCTGTAGCTTTTCACCTAGAGTATTCCGAGTATCGTAATTTCCACAGGGAAGCGGCAGGCAAGAGAGTATAATAGGATAAACTCAAATCAAATGTTCCGTAAACTTAAATAAATGTACCAACTAGTATCTAAATAGGGGTAAGTCAAATAAAGATAGGTGTATGGTGAAGAAGTAAAATAAACTACCTAAGATACACGTAGAAAGGTATAGTTGCCTGGGAGGACAACGAGTGAGATGAAGTTCCCAAACTCTATTCTATTCGGCTGCAAAGACTATGTTGTGGTTAACTAAGGAACTCAAGTAAACAAGTCAGGGTCTCGCGTTGAGCAAAATTCTGGCACCTCGAGGGGTCAGGGGGTAGATAGTAGACCACCGAAGGAGACCCGACTAACGCCTACGGGCCTACCGAACGAACGGGCCTGGGATACACAGGCACACCACACGCTGTCACCGAGTGGGGCTACCAAGCAAATCTGCGTGGATAGGCTGGCACGCTATACTAGTGCTCAAGCGCTATCACCACGATAGTGATTGAGCACTAAAACTCATCCTTGATTCCAAGGGTTAGAGCTAACCAGACTCCTAGATCTAAGTCTAGGAAAGGCTTATAGCACCGGCAAGAATAACAAGACTTGACTAACTCAGGTAACCACAGTCTAAGACTAGCAAGTATGCGAAGAAAGGTACACCACACTTGCAAGAGATAGAGATAAAGTAAAGTAAATAAATTATACTGGAGATAAAAAGAGTACAAAGATACAAGAACTTTACCACAGACTCAGAATGATCTCCGAGAACTCCGAGGCAAAGCTCGACTCACTCTAACTCCTAGGACTATCCTAAGTACTAAGATGTGGAAATAAGACTCTCTAAGGTAGAATGTAGCTCTCAACTTCTCCACACCTTTACAAATGAGCTCACAGGGCCTATTTATAGCTTGTACAAGTGAAGGGTGTACTTGTAGGTAGCTGAGGTCGGTGGGAGGCCAAAGTCGGTGGTCGGCCAACCAAAGGTCAGGTCGGCCGACCTAGGGGTAGGTCGGCCGACCTCCCTAGAGGTCGGGCGACTCTCCGATCCACCGACTTGACTCTCCAACGGCTTGATTTCACTCCCCCAAGGCGGTTGACGGTTGAGGTAGTTGGTGTACATGGAAATTGCCTCCGAAGGGAGGTCGGCCGACCTTGGTGGAGGTCGGGCGACCACGTGTCAGCCCTTGATTGCTTGCATGGCCCTTCCCTTGGATTGGTGACATCATGGATCCATGTTTCGGTGATCTTTCGGGCCTTGGATACTTTGGATGCTTGATACAATGGTTGGATTCACTTGGCTTTGTGTTTCTTTGCATGCAGGAGTGAAGGGGAGCCAAACCGACTCGGAAGGGTGGTCGGCCGACCCTGCCACCTGGTCGGCCGACTTGGCAGGTGGTGGGCCTACCTTGCCACCTGGTCGGCCGACCTAGCAGGTGGTTGGCCGACCTGCCAAGTGGTCGGCCGACCTTGCCACCTGGTCGGCCGACCTAGCAGGTGGTTGGCCGACCTAGCAGGTGGTGGGCCGACCTGCCAGGTGGTCGGCCGACCATGGCTATGGTCGGGAGCTAGGGTGTTTTCCCATTTCAGCCCATCTTCACTTCTCGGCATTGCTTCATCCATTTTGTGTGAAATTTCGTACCTGCAACCAAATATTCATACACAACTAGTGGAGCTCATCAGTAGTAAGAGTTAGTCCATTTTTGTTCACATGCTTTGCTCCATTTGGTGGATAACTGACGGTAGATATCGTGAGATTACGACCGTCAACACCCTCCAAGCTTAAACTTTTGCTCGTCCTCGAGCAAAGCTGAGGCTGACAGTGGATCGGGACTTGCTACAATATCGAAGATGAAGAGAAATTCTTATATATGACTCAATACTCAAACTTTTGTCCCAAGTAGTAAAATAATTGAAGTTCACCTTGTGTAATACCCGTGGTGCATCTTTTTGCTTACCTTGCCTTGGGCGGTTAAGAGACAGAACGACTTTGTTGCTGGAGTACTTCTGACTTGCTCTTTTTGGATGTTTTCCTCAGGTGTTTTCAAGATTTTCAAAACAAAAGAAGCTTCCCCAAGGTGCTCTTGATCGCTCAAAGGTGTTTCCTCTCCAAGGGCTAAGATTCGGCTAACACTTTCCTGCACTAAGGCCTTTGTGGAGCTTTAGGTAGGGAGAATGTGGCACACTTAGGATATTGGACCAAAGAGTCTACACTATCACTTCTTCTAACTGATCACTGGAGTATGAGTGGTGGTACTATATGCCTCCTCTTGGTTTGGAGTGGATATGGAGCTTTTATTTATTTTTGCCATGCTTGATCATGCATGCTTTTCATTTTGCCGTGCTTTTGTACGCATTTTTTCTTTTTTCCATGCTTTTGCATGCTTTTCTTTTTGCCTCCATACCCTTACCCCTTGAGATTTGAAGTCTAGGGGATTATGAGAAGTATTTAAAGACATTTTGGTGGATGCAAAGTCCGGAATGGATCACTTGCATTTTTGCTTTTGTACTCCATCTATCAACAGAAGGTGATATTTCTACTCAAAGAGAATCAAAATTTGACAAAGCTCAAAACATTTCTAAGCAGCTCTTTGTAGCAGTTTCATCTATTTGAAGTATTTATGGCTCTGGTAGGTATTTTTGACCAAGGGGAGCTATATTTTGTTATTTTCAAAAATAAAAACCTAAGTCTTACTAAGAGCATGAAAGAAGGATCCCAAATTCAAGTCATATCATCATCTCCCAACAATTTAGGCTTGTTATCACAAATGGCATCCACAAGATAGAATCTTGGTTTACTTCTTTTACTCACAAACTCAAAACTAAGCTAAGCATGAGTCACATGCAAGAATTAAATCATTCACATGATAGAGCAACTATTCAACATTTCCAAAATGAAGCTAGCAAGTGAACTTATCATTAAAAGCCTGGGAGTTATTTTTTTTATTCGAAGTAAGCAGATCAAAACTAACATGATGAAATTAAAGATACATTACTACTCTCATGGTGAGAACGGTTGAACAAAGAGAGGGTGGAACACACATACCTTGAGGTCTCGAGCCCTTCCCCCCAAGCTTCAATGAAGCTTAGGTAAAGAAGAAAAGAAAAGGGGAAGAAAAAGAAAAGAAAGGAAAGACAGGAGGAGGGGAGAGCTGGTCGAGCGGCCAAGCTTATGGCCGGCCGACCATGCCCTCATTTTTTTTGAATGCAAAAAAGAGTCACCAAAATAAATGTTGAAAATGCAATTTGTAGAAAAATCAAACTAGCAGTGGCGTGCAAGAAATTGAATTTGGCAGGAAAAATAAATATGTCGTCGAAAGATAATGCCAATTTACCTATTGGCAAGGGACTTCCACACCCTACCCTTTGGGATATAAAGAAGATGCAGGTAGGTGGGATTTCTTTCATAGTATTTTGCACGCCGCTCTTCTGTTGTCAGGATGTAACACCCTAATTTTTTGCTATATGAAAATCCCATCGTAAACTAATTTAATTTTTGCTTAGGGTTTGATTTATTTATGCATGACACCATAGTGCTTATTTATTTCTAATATTAATCAAGTAAAACGAATCATAGGAACCACATGTTTGAGCATACATGCAGTTGCATATTTTTTCTTGATTGATTTGCATTGCTTTGATTTGAATTCAAATACACTTAAACTTATCCAAATTTCTCAAATTCCTAAAGAATTCTAGAAAAGTCTCTTTTCCCTCCCTCTCTTCCTTTCTTCGGTTTTGGCCCGTCTCCACCCTTCGGCCCAAGTTAGCCCAGCAAGCCGCCGCCCTCTCCTCCTCTCACCGCCACCCGGGGCCCGCCCGTCAGTCGCCTTCCCCTTGAGAGCCAATGGACCGGCCTCATTGCTCTCCTGGTGTGATGAGTGATTGTCAACGAGCTCAAGCCCTCCGATAGATTGGAGGGCCTCCGATGGACTGGAGGTAGAGGATGACGAAGACCTCGATGGACTGAGGCAAAAGTCCTCCAATGGACCGGAGGCAATGCTCGGCGTCGATCGGTCATGGAAGCTCGGTACACGGAGGGGCGGTTCGGCGACGGTGGTGTAAGCCCTCCGATGGACCGCGAGGCAACTCCGATGGACTGGAGAAGCCGGGTGCCACCGTGGTGCTCCAACCCGAGTGCATGGCGCGAAGGCGTGCGAGGGAGGCTTTGGCGGCTTCGGCTCAAAACCGCCACCCAACTTCAGATGACTTGGTGGGTTGGGCTCCGACTCGCCAAGATTGAAGATTGGGCCAAGACCCGGCCCAGGAAGCCCGCAGAATAAAGTTTCCCGGTTTCTGACTTCAAAACCGGGGGAAGCTTCCGGACTACTAGCTACGTGGCGCACATCCAAGCGAGGCGTGGAGAAGAAGAAGATCAAGCCGTCATCGTAGTCGTCCGATTGTATCTTTTCGGTTTGGCCCCCTCCGGGCATTTTTAGAGTAGGGGTCTTAATGTAATTGTGTCGTTTAGGGCCTAGGGTATAAATAGACTTGAGAGGCTCCCTTGGAGCTTATCTTGGCAGCACAAACCCTAGGTTTTCCCTAACCCTAGCAGCCAAGGTCCAAAGAGAGAAAAGAGAGGAGATTAGCTAGGAGATGAGTGCCTAGTTTAGTCAAATCTTGTCATTAGTGGGAGGATGATGGGAGGTAGGCTCTAGGGGGTCTTGTAAGACTTGATTTTGTGATTCAATCCAAGATTACTCCTTGAGAAATCCATGTTTTGAGCAGCTCAATTTCGTCCTCCTTTCCCCCTCCCCGTTCTAGTTCGTTTTTGGTTCCAATCATTGGATTTTGGTGTGTTTTGGTTTGTCCAAGGTTGGGATCTTTCTTTTGCTGGTATTTTGCCTTGCTAGGATGTGGTGAATCTCATTAGCCAAGTGCTAGAATCATTGAACCACGAGCAAGGGCTGTTCTTTCCGTTTCTCGGTTTTTCGGAGTCAACTCACCTACCTCACGAGATTTGCAATTCCCATGCATCTCTTGATCTTTTGGAGCTGATATTTTAGGATTTGCTAGGGAAGGTCCTTAGGATTGTCCATGCAAATTTTCGTGAAGTTTCATTGAGATTTGACCCCGTTTCGATTGATTTTTCGGTGGGGTGTCGCGCTGTTTTTCTGCGCAGTTTTTCGGAGAACTGACAGTACTAATCGTTTGTCCTTAGGTTTGTCCGAACCCTATACTTCGGATTGTCCGATCCCCTTCCCTCGGATTGTCCGGTCTATAGGTTTTTAGGGCTGATTCAGCCCCTTTCTTTGGGTTTGTCCGGTCAGGTCTTTTGGTTGAGACAGTATTGTCCGGTCTAGTGTGTTTGGGGCTGTTTTTGCGTGTTTCTTGCTCCGCTTGCTTTGGGGTTTGTTTTTCTTGGTTTCTTTGGTTATTTGGAGTGTTGTGTTTTGCTTCAAGCTTGTTTTGTATCAACCACTGCATGCCCATACTCTTCACTCAATGTTCTTAAGTGAGGCACGCTTCGGTGTGTTGAGTGGCTAGTGTGCGACGCTTGCAAGCTTTGTAGCTTGTCTTGTTTTGGTTGTGCCTTGTTGTTTTCGCTTGCTTTGTTGCGTGCTTTAGTGTTTTCAGTTTAGGGTTTCTCAATGTGTCCTAGGGTTAGTAGCTTGTCTATGCTACGTAACTCTGCACATTAGAGAGGTGTAGTTTTAGGTGTTGTGTGTGTTCGTCTAGGCGCAGTGTATTTGCTCGTTTAGGTGTAGTTTGGTTGCTCGTCTTACGTCCTTTTCTTTGGACTTTAATTCGAGTGCTTCCGCTTTCCACCCGATACGTATCTGTTCAGTGGACGGTATCTGGTATGTGTGTGTTTTCGTGAGAGCGCACTTTGGGGGTTTGAGTTTGAGTTTTTCAAGTGCTCCTATTCACCCCCCTCTAGTCGCACGTCTCGGTCCTACAAGTGGTATCAGAGGCGGTTAGGTTTCCTATACCTTAACCGGTGACGAAACCGTAGCGACGATGACTTACTCCGGGAAAATTCCCGTCCTTGGCTCCGATGGCTATCCCTACTGGAAAGGTAGGATGGAGGCGTTCCTTGTTAGCCAGAGTCAGGACATATGGGATGCTACTCAGAGTACGACTTTTGTGGTGCTTCCAGTTGCTGAGCGTACTACGCAGGACATCGTGGCTCAGCATGAGGCGAATGCCAAGGCTGTTAACTTTCTCTTCTCCGGGCTTGGTCCCATGGATTATGAGAGAGTGAGTCACCTTAAGACTGCGCGTGAGATATGGTCACTGCTTAGTGCACACCATGAGGGTACTGCGACAATTAAGGCTAGACTTGTGGAGACTTACCGGCGCGAATATGAGAATTTCGTCCAGAAGCCGGGAGAGTCAGTAGACGACTTGTTTGGTCGCTTTCAGTCGATCATCAACAAGTTGCGTGTCAACTCTGCCCCCGCTGCCCTCCCATATACCGATCATCAGCAGGCTGTCAAGTTGCTGTATGCTTTGGATAGAAAAATATGGGAGATCAAGGTGAACTCAATCATTGAGTCGGCAGGGTATGATACGATTGGAGTAGAGGCGCTCTATAGTAAGCTCAAGGCCACCGAGGTAGATTACAAGATGAGGGATTCCCTCGCTTGTACAGGTTCTAAGAGTCTGGCTTTGGCTACCCCCTCTAGTGAGTCTGTCACTAACCCCATGTTACACAACTTCTCGTTTTCTGCTTTGATGTCTGTTACAGAGGAGCAGCTAGCGACGCTTGGGGATGATGAGTTGTGTCTGGTGTCTAGTCGCTTTCAGCGCACCTATGACAACCGGATGAGCAAGAAGAGGGGAAAGTGGCCCAAGTGCTTCGAGTGCGGAGAGGTCGGCCACTTCATCGCCGAGTGCCCCAACAAGAATGACTACTACAGGAAGGGCAAGAGCTACTCCCGCGACTCCGACAAGTACCACCCCGTCAAGGCAGGCTTTGACAAGCACCGCTCCAGCAAGCACGGCTCTGGCAAGCGTCCCTTCGGCAAGAAGAACTTCCGGAAGGCTTTCAAGAGCTACCAGAAGGACAACCGAAAGCGGAACAAGGCCTTCTTCGCCGAGATCGGGTTCTGCAGCAGCGGATCTTCTTCCTCTTCGTTCTCGTCGAGCTCAAGCGATGAGGAGATCACATACAGGAAGGACAAGAGGAACGATCAAGGCGGTCCAGCTGGCTTGTGCTTCATCTCCACCAAGTCCAGGCGCAAGAACAAGGACAAGAGGAGCTTGGTTTGCTCCATGGCGCTTGAGGACAAGGAGAACAAGGATGACGGCAGCAACTCTTCTTCCGATGATGAGGTAACTCCTGAGCAAGCTGAAATCCTTGAGATGCTAGAGCAGAACAGCCGGGAACTTAAGGCCCAGGATAAGATGCTGGAGAAGGCAGCTAAGAAGCTGCAGAAGTTGAAAGCCCAACTTGCTGAAGCTTTAGAGGAGAATGAGAGGTTGAGGAGTGTGAGACCCCAACCCAGTGAGATTGAGTGCCCTACCTGTGAGTCTTTCATGATGGAGCTTGGTGACCAGAGAGATAGGTATGCCAAGCGGGTAGAGGAGATAGATGAGCTGAAGGCTGAGCTGGGCAAACTCCAGTCCAAACTGGATGAGCCTACTTTGAGTGGAGAGCTTGAGTGTGAGTCTTGCCCCTGTCTAGCTAGAGAGCTAGCTGTTCTGAAGGAGAAGTTTGAGGGGCAGCTCATGGAGCTTGAGGAGCTTAGGGCTAGACCTACGCTTTTGGGTGCGTGTATGGTCTGTCCTACTTTGAGAGGTGAGTTAGAGCAGTTGAGGGCTGACTTTGAGGTGCTTTCAGCACCTACTGATACTTCTGAGAACTGCCTAACCCTTAGGATGCAGCTGGTGGATAGGGATGCCACCATTAGGAAGTTGGAGAAAGCTGTTGTGGTTCCCTCCCTAGACTGTGATACCTGTGCTGCCCAGACTGTGATTCTGGAGGATCTGAGGGAGGAGATGTTGTCTTTGCAAAATGACAACAACAGCTTGAGAGAGGTGCTCAGTTGGGTATATGCGAGGCAACCTCAACTAGAGATGATCATAGAGAGCACCAAAAGAGCTGAGGGTGAGACAAGTGGTGTTGGGTTTGGAGAGTGCAGCATTTCGGGTGAGAAGAGTGCCCCAATTAAGGTCAAGACTGCACCTACCCAGCCAGGAGAGACTGTTGATGGGGTTTACCATGAGCCACCCAAGGCTGCCCCAAAGAAGCAGTACTGGACACCCAAGCCTTCTAAGGCTAAGCTGGACAAGATTGTTGAGGAAGAGCTTAAGCCCAAGGGCAAGAAGCCAGTCCAGCAGCCTGAGCCACCCAAGGCCACACCACCTAAGCCCAAGTCCCAGCCTAACCCAGTTCCTAGGAGGCCTATCTACTACTGTGAGTTTTGCCAGCGGAATGGCCACCTAGAGGAGTTTTGCTTTAGGAGGAAGCTGGTTGAGAGGCAGGAGAGAGCTTGGGGGAACCAGGATCAGTTCTACCAGGGTGGTAGGCAAGATCCTCCCCACCGCGGTGAGATGAGAGACCGCTTTGCCGGTGGTGAGAGAGGAGGCAGCTTTCAGGCTCGTGCTCCTAGTGGTGAGAGACGCTTTACCGGCCGAGCTCCTAGTCGTTTTCAGCGCGGCTATGGACCTCGTGACCGAGGCTTTGAGAGAGCTTTCGGGGGTTCACGCTTTGGAGGTCGTGGTTACCCTGATCGTCGTGATGATTTCTTTGATTGTGCTTACCCCACTTTTGAGCAGATGGCTCGGCACTGGTACAGCAGTTTTGGGACTAACCCCAGTGCCGGGCCATTTGCTCACCGTCGCTTTACTTGACTTTGCAGGATCGAGGCATGGAGGACGTGTGGATCATGGACTCCGGTTGCTCTAGGCACATGACAGGGCACCGCAAGTGGTTCTCCAGCCTCAACCCCGTAAGCACCAAGGAGTACATCACATTCGGGGACAATGGTCAAGGTAAAGTGATGGGTGTTGGTTCTGTTTCGCTCTCCGCTAAGCTTTCCCTCAGAGAAGTTGCCTTTGTCCAGAATTTGGGGTTCAATTTGGTTTCTGTTTCGCAACTTCTCGATGAAGGATTTGAGGTTCGTTTTAAGAAAGGTGCGTGCTGCATTCTTGATGCTGAGGAGACCCTTGTTTGCTCTTTGCTACCTTTTGGTCAGGTTTTTAGGGTCGACCTCACATCTGTTTCTGGCCCTGCGCACTGTTTGGTTGCTAGTCCTTCTGCTGATATATGGAAGTGGCATAGGAGACTTGGTCACTTGAGCTTTGATCTGCTAGTCAGGTTAAGTTTAATGGGCCTAATCCGAGGATTGCCCAAATTGAGAGCTGAGAAGGACTTAGTTTGCCACCCCTGTCGTCATGGCAAGATGGTTGCCGCCTCTCACATTCCTGTGTCTCAGGTTATGACCTCCTATCCGGGTGAGCTACTCCATATGGATACAGTAGGTCCCGCTCGGGTAGCGTCAGTCAGTGGGAAGTGGTACGTGCTTGTCGTTATGGACGATTTTTCGCGGTTCTCGTGGGTATTTTTCATGGAGTTTAAGGATGAGGCATTTGGTTTTGTTTGGGATCTGGTACTGAGGTTGAGAAACGAGAGTCATAAGGCCATGAGGGCTATTCGCAGTGACAATGGCGGAGAATTCAGAAACTTTTGTTTCGAAAACTTCTGTCGTGACCTAGGTCTTGAACACCAGTTTTCTTCTCCATATACCCCTCCGCAGAACGGTGTTGTGGAACGCAAGAACTGCACACTTGTTGAGATGGCACGGACGATGCTCGATGAGCATAGGACTCCGAGGCGCTTTTGGGCTGAGGCAGTGAATACGGCCTGTTACATTGCGAACCGGATTTTCTTGCGAGCTTTCCTTGGGAAGACCTCGTATGAACTTCGATTTGGTAGGCACCCTAGCGTCAAGCATTTGCGAGCGTTTGGCTGCAGGTGCTTTGTGCTGAAGAAGGAGGGGCATTTGGACAAGTTTGAGTCTCGTTGTTTGGATGGGATTTTTCTGGGGTATGCTTCTAATTCTAGGGCTTTTCGTGTGTGGATTTTAGAGGCCAAGCAAGTTGTTGAGACTTGTGAGGTTTCTTTTGATGAGACTATGCCCTGCACAACCCCTGCCTTTGAGCTTTCAGGTGATGATGAAGAAGGCACTCCCATCTTTGACAATGAGGAAGGTGTGGTTAATGATGGTGATGCAGGAGCCACTGCACCGGCTGCAGCTCCTACCGCCTCTGCTACGAGTTCAGATGATGAAGGAGGACCCCTGCCCACAGCTTCCTCCTCACTCCCCCGACAGCAAGCTCAAGCAGAGGCTGGACCCGCTGAGGACGCAGGGGAGGTGACTTCCGAGATTGTTCCATCTCGGCAAGTCCAGCGGGATCACCCTCCACACAGGATGATTGGAGATATTCACCAGCGTGTCACACGCTCTTCGGTTAACTCTCTAGCCTTTTTCTCCCACTCTGCATATGTTGCTTCTTTTGAGCCCCGGGATGTGTCACATGCATTATCTGATCCTAACTGGGTGAACGCCATGCATGAGGAGTTGGAGAACTTTGAGAGAAACCATGTCTGGGATTTAGTCGAACCTCCACCAAACTGTCGCCCTATAGGTACTAAGTGGGTTTTCAAGAACAAACAGGGTGAGGATGGAATGGTTGTGAGGAACAAAGCGAGATTGGTAGCCCAGGGTTTCTGTCAGAAGGAGGGGATAGATTATGAGGAGACCTTTGCCCCTGTAGCTCGTTTGGAAGCCATTAGGATTTTGCTTGCCTTTGCGGCCTCTAAAGGCTTCAAACTGCAGCAAATGGATGTCAAGTCTGCTTTCCTAAATGGGTTCATAGAGGAGGAGGTATATGTGAGACAACCTCCTGGCTTTGAGAGTGCTAGATTTCCAGACCGAGTGTATAAGTTGAGGAAAGCCCTTTATGGTCTGAAGCAAGCTCCTAGAGCTTGGTATGCTAGGTTGAAGAGTTTCCTGCTCAAGTCTGGGTTTGCGATGGGTTTAGTAGACAAGACCTTGTTTTTGTTGAGTCGTGGCGGTGACACCCTGATAGTTCAGATATATGTTGATGACATAATCTTTGGTGGTTCATCTCACGCTTTGGTGTCTAGTTTTGCTGAACAGATGAGCAGGGAATTTGAGATGAGTCTTATGGGTGAGCTCCAGTTCTTCCTCGGGCTGCAGATCAAGCAAGGCCTTGAGGGTACCTTCGTCCATCAAGCCAAGTACACAAGGGACATACTCAAGAAGTTTAACATGGGTGACTCTAAACCCACAAATATTCCTATGAGTACAAATACGGCGCTTGATGCTGATGAAGATGGGGAGGCGGTGGACCAGAAGGAATTTTGAGGGATGATCGGCTCACTTCTGTACCTGACGGCGACCAGGCCGGACATTCAGTTTGCGGTCTGCCTCTGTGCGCGCTACCAGGCTTCTCCTAGGACTTCTCACCGTCAAGCGGTGAAGCGCATTTTTAGGTATCTGAAATTCACTCCTGAGCTTGGTCTTTGGTATTTCTCGGGTTCTTCTCTTTTTCTTAGAGGGTTCTCAGATGCTGACCATGCTGGCTGCCGGATTGATCGCAAGTCAACCTCCGGCACATGCCAACTTTTAGGAACCTCTCTTGTCTCTTGGTCCTCCCGCAAGCAAGCTAGTGTATCCTTGTCTACCACAGAAGCAGAGTACATAGCTGCTGCTAGCTGCTGCTCCCAGCTTTTATGGATGAAAGCCACCCTTAGTGATTTCGGTCTTAGGTTTGGAAAGATCCCTCTTCTAGTTGATTCTACTTCTGCTATTTCTGTAGCTAAGAACCCCGTCTTGCACTCTAGAACCAAACACATAGACGTGAGGTTTCACTTTCTGAGAGATCACTATGAGAAGGTGGACATAGACTTAGTGCATGTAGCTTCTGAAAACCAGTTGGCCGATATCTTTACCAAGCCCCTAGAGTTTGGCGCTTTTGTGCGCTTGAGAGGTGAGCTTGGAGTGTGCTATCCCTTTTAGTCAGGGAT
Organism: Paspalum notatum; assembly: GCA_022530915.1. NCBI lineage: Eukaryota > Viridiplantae > Streptophyta > Magnoliopsida > Poales > Poaceae > Paspalum > Paspalum notatum. The sequence goes on from CM039686.1 coordinate 22,094,095, forward strand.
AATGTGCTATTCCTTTTAGTAAGGGATAGCTTCTGTAGTTTAGTTTCTGCTTTTATCTGGTTTTTATTTCTATTTGCTTCTTTTGCATATTGTATCATATCATGCATCACATTGTATCATTTGCATTTTCACTTCACTAGCACTAGAGCTCTTTTGGAATGATAAGTTAGTAATTGCTTGTGCTAGATTGTACAGATGCATGCTTGATCATGGTTGGCTAAGCTCTCTTGAGTCTGTTGAATACTAGTTGTGAGCTAAGTCATTTTATTCTTTGCAAATCAAAAACAATGATCACCACTTGATTTGGCTACCTAGCATGTGTAGGATTGTTGAATGCTATGCTATCTTTTCATACCTGGATATGCTAGTTGTATGCCTTTGCCATGTTAATGCCTAAGCTTTTATGACACCTTGCTTAAATTGAAATCTGAATCAAAATGCTTACAAGTGGTGTCTTATATGATGAATTGAGAAAGATCCAGGTGGGTTTGCTTGTCACACTGATCTAGTTCGAGACAGCTTGCCTTTTGCACTTTGGCATGAACTTGGACTAGACTGTGTATGACCAAAACCTTGTCTTAAGCTTCTGATGGTTATATAACCTAGGCTTGGCATTGGTTGGTAAGAAGTGGCAAAAGACAAGTAAATAACCCCTGGCACAAAAAGAACTTGCTTATGAATACAAATGTCTAAATCTGAAATTTGCAAGTCTCTAAGATGCTTATGGCTGGTTGTATATGCTTTGGTTGAGAGTAGCACACCTTGTATACATTGCTAGCATCTTGCTGTTCATGCCTATCTTGCTAGGTGCTATTCATGTCAGTGATGCTTTCTTTTCGATAACCTTGAAAAATAAGCTTGCTCTTGACATGTGTAAGATAGATTCATTTGAGCTTGTTATATGGCATACTTTGAGGGGGAGTTTTCTAGTTCAGGGGGAGTTGAGTTCAAAAAACCCTTGATGTGTCCATTGTCAACAAGGGGGAGAAATTTGGGGAGAAATTAGTGTACTTCCAAAGGGAGAAGTCTTAAAATATGGACAAAGGGGGAGAACTCATGAGAGTTTTAGTTGAGGGGGAGCTTTGCATTCATATTGCATTTGACAGGATGCATTTCAGTGGGAGTAGAGTTTTAGTTGATGGGGAGCTTTGCATTCATATTGCATTTGAGAGGATGCATTTCAGGGGGAGTTTGAGTTTTTTAGCATGCTCTTTGCATCGGTGCGTTGAGCCTTTTGCCTCTATCTTGAGGAGCCGATGCTTTGCTTCTTTTTGCTTCAAGTTGCCTTGTGTTTTGCCTTTGTTGGGTTTTGGGCAGCTTGAGCATTTCTTTTATTTTCTTTCTTTTTCGGTTTTACGCTTTTCTTTTGTCTTTGATCCATTTCAGGTTACAGGTTGAAGGTGTTGACGATGCACTCATCAAGGGGGAGATTGGGAGCCAATGGACCGGCCTCATTGCTCTCCTGGTGTGATGAGTGATTGTCAACGAGCTCAAGCCCTCCGATGGAATGGAGGCCCTCCGATGGACTAGAGGTAGAGGATGACGAAGACCTCGATGGACTGAGGCAAAAGTCCTCCAATGGACCGGAGGCAATGCTCGGCGTCGATCGGTCATGGAAGCTCGGTACACGGAGGGGCGGTTCGGCGACGGTGGTGTAAGCCCTCCGATGGACCGCGAGGCAACTCCGATGGACTGGAGAAGCCGGGTGCCACCGTGGTGCTCCAACCCGAGTGCATGGCGCGAAGGCGTGCGAGGGAGGCTTTGGCGGCTTCGGCTCAAAACCGCCACCCAACTTCAGATGACTTGGTGGGTTGGGCTCCGACTCGCCAAGATTGAAGATTGGGCCAAGACCCGGCCCAGGAAGCCCGCAGAATAAAGTTTCCCGGTTTCTGACTTCAAAACCGGGGGAAGCTTCCGGACTACTGGCTACGTGGCGCACATCCAAGCGAGGCGTGGAGAAGAAGAAGATCAAGCCGTCATCGTAGTCGTCCGATTGTATCTTTTCGGTTTGGTCCCCTCCGGGCATTTTTAGAGTAGGGGTCTTAATGCAATTGTGTCGTTTAGGGCCTAGGGTATAAATAGACTTGAGAGGCTCCCTTGGAGCTTATCTTGGCAGCACAAACCCTAGGTTTTCCCTAACCCTAGCAGCCAAGGTCCAAAGAGAGAAAAGAGAGGAGATTAGCTAGGAGATGAGTGCCTAGTTTAGTCAAATCTTGTCATTAGTGGGAGGATGATGGGAGGTAGGCTCTAGGGGGTCTTGTAAGACTTGATTTTGTGATTCAATCCAAGATTACTCCTTGAGAAATCCATGTTTTGAGCAGCTCAATTTCGTCCTCCTTTCCCCCTCCCCGTTCTAGTTCGTTTTTGGTTCCAATCATTGGATTTTGGTGTGTTTTGGTTTGTCCAAGGTTGGGATCTTTCTTTTGCTGGTATTTTGCCTTGCTAGGATGTGGTGAATCTCATTAGCCAAGTGCTAGAATCATTGAACCACGAGCAAGGGCTGTTCTTTCTATTTCTCGGTTTTTTGGAGTCAACTCACCTACCTCACGAGATTTGCAATTCCCGTGCATCCCTTGATCTTTTGGAGCTGATCTTTTGGGATTTGCTAGGGAAGGTACTTAGGATTGTCCATGCAAATTTTCGTGAAGTTTCGTTGAGATTTGACCCCATTTCGATTGATTTTTCGGTGGGGTGTCGCGCTGTTTTTCTGCGCAGTTTTTCGGAGAACTGACAGTACTAATCGTTTGTTCTTAGGTTTGTCCGAACCCTATACTTCGGATTGTCCGATCCCCTTCCTTCGGATTGTCCGGTCTATAGGTTTTTAGGGCTGTTTCAGCCCCTTTCTTTGGGTTTGTCCGGTCAGGTCTTTTGGTTGAGACAGTATTGTCCGGTCTAGTGTGTTTGGGGCTGTTTTTGCGTGTTTCTTACTCCGCTTGCTTTGGGGTTTGTTTTTCTTGGTTTCTTTGGTTATTTGGAGTGTTGTGGTTTGCTTCAAGCTTGTTTTGTGTCAACCACTGCATGCCCATACTCTTCACTCACTGTTCTTAAGTGAGGCACGCTTCGGTGTGTTGAGTGGCTAGTGTGCGACGCTTGCAAGCTTTGTAGCTTGTCTTGTTTTGGTTGTGCCTTGTTGTTTTCGCTTGCTTTGTTGCGTGCTTTAGTGTTTTCAGTTTAGGGTGTCTCAATGTGTCCTAGGGTTAGTAGCTTGTCTATGCTACGTAACTCTGCACATTAGAGAGGTGTAGTTTTAGGTGTTGTGTGTGTTCGTCTAGGCGTAGTGTATTTGCTCGTTTAGGTGTAGTTTGGTTGCTCGTCTTACGTCCTTTTCTTTGGACTTTAATTCGAGTGCTTCCGCTTTTCACCCGATACGTATCTGTTCAGTGGACGGTATCTGGTATGTGTGTGTTTTCATGAGAGCGCACTTTGGGGGTTTGAGTTTGAGTTTTTCAAGTGCTCCTATTCACCCCCCTTTAGTCGCACGTCTCGGTCCTGCACCCCTTCCTCTCGCTACCGCGCCACTCCGCCCGGGCGACGAGCTCGAGTCCAAGGTCAGCTTCGTCCCGGCCCTAAACCCCCGCGCCCGCGTTCTTCTTTCCATCTCCGAGAGTACCGCATCCAGGCTTTGCCTTTCCCTTTCCGCGCCCTTTCCTTTCCATCGCTTGTTCCCACCGTGGGCGACACGGACACAAACCCGAGTCCAACTCGAGCTGGATTTCCGCCGCGCTGTGCTTTCCTTGCCCTCTCCGCAAGCCTCGGCCTCCGCCCTATATAAGTCGCCTACCTCAACGATTGTAGCTACCAAACTCACCAAAGCCCTAGCTCTAGCTGCCGCTTCTTGTGTGCTCGAGTTCGCCGCGCCGCCGCGAGTTCACCTCGAGTTCGAGTCGGGTTTCACCTCTGTAAGCCGTGATCGACGACGAGGTCAAGCCCGCTAGCTTCGCCGCAAGGTAGAGCACCTAAACGCTCAATCCCGGCTCCTACTTTGCCTCGGTGCTCCGATTTGTTCCACGGTGACGTCGCCCGTACACGCAGGGACGCCCCCATCGCCGCCGCATTGTAGGACTGAGACGTGTGACTAGAGGGGGGTGAATAGGAGCACTTGAAAACTCAAACTCAAACCCCCACCGCAGTGCAAAATGGAAACAACGCCCACAACGAAACTAGATACCGTCCGCTGAGAGGATACGTATCTAGCTCACAATACGTGCTTGGTACCGTCCACTGAACAGATACGTACCAAGCACCAAGCGGAAGCACACGCTCAAACGGCTAAGAAAAGAGCGCAAAAGGAACCAACTCCGGAGAACTGCAGATTTTCAGACTGACAGGGCTGCAAAGATAAATCTCAAAACCCCTTAAGAGAAGCTCTAAAAAATTTCCCAAAATTACCACACCTTCACAAGGCAATAGGGAACAACTCCAGAAAATTTCAGGCCAATTGGAACCACCGGACTGTCCGGTGCTTACAGCCTGACACTCCAAAAAGATTCGAATCAAAACCCTATCAAACCAACTCCAAAAATTATGAAATTTTTACTGGAGGTTAATAAGGGGCCAAGGATCAACTTCACAAATTTTCAGCTCAATTGGACAAGGAATAAAATTCCTAGAGCCACTGGACCGTCCGGTGGTTCCGGTGGTTAAAAACTGACAGACTAACCCGAAAAGAAAAATACCAAAACCAGTTCAAAACACCTCCAAATGATCTGAAATTTTTATAGGAGCTTTATGATTCACTGATAAAGGGCTTCACAAAATTTCAGCCCAAAATTCGAAGGTTTGACCCCTAAACCAAACAAGACTTGAAAGTGGACAGAATCAGCAAGAAAACTGGACAGCAAGAAACCTCACGCAAAAGCAATCCGAAACTTGACCAAACCTTCTCCAAACATCACGAAAATTGGCACAGGCTATCCTTGCCCCATTCCAAAGCTATTCCCAAAAGATCTATGGAAAAAGATCACGGGATTAGCAGGAAGTTCAGATCTCGTGAAGAAGTGAATATTTGGGCAAGAAGGGAAAAGCTCAAGAACAACTTGCTCGTGGCAATCCTTTGGGATTGAGATATTCTAAGACATAATCTCCACGTCCTTGCAAGTCCAAAGCATAAGGAAAACAAAGGATTCAACCTTAGCCAAAATAAACATCCAAAAGGCCAAGGATTAAAGCCAAAAACCAAAGAGAACAAAGGGAGGAGAAGCACACAAAGTTGCTGCACGAAACCACTTTGATTATGAGCCTCAAAAGAGGTCTTAGGTTAGATTACAACGAAGGATTTCGTCCCAAGCAACCACCCTCACCTTCCCTCTTGATTTGGAGGCTAGATCTCACCCTAACCCTCCTAAACTTGGAGCTCAAAGCTTGAGGACGAAAATTACCCTAAGGAAATGAAAACCTAGCTACGAAGACTACCTCTAATGACCAGCTCTTAGGCTATTTATACACCGGTTCAGTTTTGGCATTTTTACACATAGACCCCTAACACTAGAAATGCCCAGAGGGGCTAAAACAGAAAAGAACCCGAAATATCGGGGACGGACGACCACGATGAAGACTTGATCTTCTTAGCTTCCACGCAATCTTCAGATGTCCTCCACGTGGCCAGTAGTCCAATCCGCCTTTGCACCCCCAGTTTTGAAGTCAGAAACCGGGAAACTTTAGGAAATCTCCGTCTGGGCCGGACTTGGCCCATCTTCTCTATCTTGGCGAGTCGTGGCCCAACTCACCTAGCCTTGGGTAGCTTGGGTGGCGGTTTTGAGCCGAAGCCGCCAAAGCCTCCCTCGCACGCCTTCGCGCCTTGCACTCGGGTTGGAGCACCACGGTGGCACCCGGCTTCTCCAGTCCATCGGAGTTGCCTCGCGGTCCATCGGAGGGCTTACACCACCGTTGCCGATCCGCCTCTCCGTGTACCGAGCTTCCATGGCCGACCGATGCCGAGCATTGCCTCCGGTCCATTGGAGGGCTTTTGCCTCAGTCCATCGAGGTTTTCATCATCTACCTCCAGTCCATCGGAGGGCCTCCAGTCCATCGGAGGGCTTGAGCTCATTGACAATCACTCATCACACCAGGAGAGCAATGAGGCCGGTCCATTGGCTCTCACGCATGTCACCGTACGCCGTACCACCTCCCCGTCGACTACGTCTACACTCGTAGCTTTGCACCAAGGTGAGGCAGCCTCCTAGCCCACCCTCGGCTTCAATCGCACCCCACCGTCCCGGCAATTTCTCGCCGGAGCTCTGCCTCCTCTCCGCCTCGCCGCCCGCCGCCTACGCCTGATGCGCCGCCGCCTAAAGCACTCTTCCCACTTCGCCGTGATCCCCGCTCACTCGCACAACCCGCCTCGCTAGCCCTAGGCCCCGGGACCGCGGAGTTCGCGTGTCGCTGGCGAAGCTCCGCCGCGCACCGTGGCTGCCGTCGGCCGAACCCACCGCCGGAACCCTCTTCCCCCTCCCAGATCTAATCCAGGCCGTCCGATCTAGATCCAACGGCTGGACCGCGTGCGACCCGGGTCAATTACTGGTCAGCGGCCGTTGTTTTGCAAAAGAGTCCCTGCGCTTTCCAAAAATCAACCTGCGGTCTAGATCTTTTAAATTTAGGTCCCTGATTTTCGCAGTTTAGCCCCTGGAGATTCAAATCTTATTTATGTTAAGCCTTTAAACTTTTTTAAATCATATCTTTTGCATTATAACTCCGATTTGAGCGATTTTCGAGCCTATGGAATCGTAATAATGTGTAGATTAATTCTAAATCCTTTTTAATCTCTGTCCATGATGTTTGGTGTACTGTTTTAGTCAATTTGTACTCATTGCTTGTATGTGTGCAACGTGTAGCCGACGTTCCGTCCGAGTTTGCTGAAAATCCATCTTGGGAATTTTCTGAGCAAGTTTTTGCTGAGGAAGGAAAGTATTCTTTGACCTATGTCCTATTTACTTTAATCACATGATCTAGAGCCTAAATTTGCATGCTCCTACTAAGGATGACTAGCTTGATATTCCTTTACATGTTTCTTAACCTGGGAGGGCTGTGATGTTGTAAATTAATTACTTCCGCTCAACTCACTTTATTTATGTTGCTAATATGGATTAATTAATGATGAACATGATGATAAAAGTTTGGTTTTAGCAACATGGAGACTTGGGCATGTTTTTATTGGTTTTGCTCAAGTGCTTCACCCCAAGGATCGGTTCGCCGAGCGACCACCTAGGAAAACAGTACAACCACAAGATTCACATGGGCACTGGGCTTGACTGATTAATTAGATGAACTAGAGTTTTGGCTTACTTTTCTGAAACATGGCGTATGAGGGGTCTGGGGGATATGGAACTTTGCCCTTTGCCAATGTGGTGCAGTTTGATTTATTTGTCACCCTTTGGAATGGAACTCTCATATCTTTAGTTAACTGGAGTAACCTGTAACGAGTGGGCCACAACTCTAAGAATTCTTTGTAAAGATCTTGTAATGAAACCCTGCCGATTCATCTAAGGTATGAATAAATGGGGCGTTGCAAACCTCAGGCACAATGGAAATCATGGCTTGTGGGTAAAGTTGTACAACCTTTTGAGAGTGTTTAAAACTGATATATCAGCCATGCTCACGGTTAAGAGCGGCCTGGACCCTCACAGATTAGAGTTTCATGTTCAAGGTAAAAGGCTCATGGTGATCATGGTAATGATGGTGGTTATGGTTATGGTTCATGCTTATCTACTTAATATGTTTTACTGTCTTTATAATAAAGGGATGGGTTATGCTAATCATTGCTAGTAATAAAACTTGACCAATTAAAAGCAATTGCTATGCCTGTCCACTATAAAGCTAGTCCACTTTTATCCTAAACGGAATACTTGCTGAGTGCGTCATGTACTCATTCTAGCTTATTTTTATACCAGTTGCATCCATTGCAACCGCTGCTCAGATCCAGAAGGGAGTTGTGGTGATCCTAATCAGGAGTTCCAGAACTACGACGAGTTCTAGGCTGGTGTGCCATTCGTCAGTTGCCTGTGGATCATGGTCGTCTTCTGCTGTCGTTTAGTTATCTCGTTTTCGTTAAGTTACTCGGTTTCGTTAAAGACATTTATGGTCTGTAATAGTGGTAATTACTCTTAAGTTAAAGTACTGGTTGTGTTATTACTTTTGCTTATGCTGTGTATGTGGTTAAACTGATCCTGGCACATACATGGTTAGCACTTGGTTTGTTTCTAAAACTGGGTGTGACAAAAGTGGTATCAGAGCCGTGCTGACCATAGGACGCAAGCCTAGAGTAAAACTGGTCGTTTTTAAGGATCTTGCTTACCTTTTCTTGGTTTCTTCATTCAAATACTTGCAATATATGCTATTTTGATATCCGTACTTGTCTATTTCATTTAAGATTTTCTATATCTACTTATCTATCCAAATAATAGAGCTGTTTCTTATGTTTGCTTTCGTTGTGGGCCTGCAGATGTTGACTTTCAAACGCACTGCCCGTATGCGTGTTGGTGGACGTGGCTATGGCGGACCCAACAAGATCAGGTTGCCTACCCCAACCCCACCTTCTCCACCGCCACAAGAGTGGGTAGACTTGACCGAGTCTGAGGAGGAGGACCCAGAAGAGCTTGTCCCTGATCTGTCCGAGGATGAACAAGGAGAAGAGCAGCAGGAAGAACCCCTGGAGGTGCAGCCACCAGTACCCCCTTCGACGCCACCGCAGGAGCAACCCCAGGAGGAGCCAGAAGATCCAGCTGTTGACCCTGAAGACCCAGATCAAGACCGAGACGATGGTGATGCACCCCCATCGGACAATGATGAGGACGACGATGAAGCCGGACCCGTGGTCATCACCACCCACTGTTGGTTCGACTACCCGCTACTTGTTCCTCGGATGCTGAGGGAGACGTTGGAGATGCTTCACTACGATCAGCCGTGGATCACCTATGTGGGGACTCGCTACCGCCATCCCATCCTACATGATGATTGGGACATGACAGTGGAGATCAGCATCCAAGATGAGTTCGGATCCCGCTGGGACGTCTACGTCAGGCATGCACCTACTCGTCGCAACAGCTATGAAGCCGCCATCAGTGATGCTGCAAGGGAGGCCTTGACGACGCTGTGCCACACACACCATGATGATATGGCCATCACTTCACGCCGGTACTACCCCTGTTGTTCGGCTAAAAGACTTGATGCCTGGATCGCCAACCCGGAGGCTGAACAGAACCCACGCCTGGAGTCTACTATTGAGTACCTCGCTACCCTCAACACCAACTACAACGCCGCCCTGGACGAGTAGGACATGGTGAGGTATGAGAACCGAAAGCTTCGAGCATGGGTTGCACATGGCGTGGAGCCTGCAGAAGAAGAACCTGTGGAAGACCCCGCTGATGCTCCATGCAGAAAGAAGGCCCGCTACAACGATCCGAAAGCTAGGACCTATATACGGCATCATGAGGATTAGGATGTTACCCCTTTTTAACAGGTTCTATTAGTATCGCTTAGTTAGTTCGGTTAGGCTTAGAACGATTAAAAGTGTGCTCGTTTGCTTATGATTGTGTCTTATGGATGATTTGGTTCTTTGTAATGAGTGCTTAAGTTGTGGGGTGATGTCCACAACTTAGTCTTTTGGTTGGATGCTTGAAAAGTTTAATAAAGTTAGTTAGTTTGGGAAAAGCCTTGCTCTATCTATATATATGTTTAGATCTTTATCTTATCTTTCTTGGGTATCAATGTTGAATGAGATGTATGGCCTAGGATAAGTACTAATGGTATATTTGGTCCATCAGATGAGTACGGGACATGTCATGGTCGTGGTCGCGGAGGTAGAGGAGGTCGCGGAGACGGAGGACTCCCAAATCCACCGCCGCCAATGACTATGGAACAACTGATCATGAACTAGACCCAAGTGATACAAGCTCTCGGTCAAGCAGTGGCAGCCATGCACCAGGCGCAGCAGCAACCACCCCCGCCACAGCCGCCTCAACCGCGTGACAGATGCGCAGAATTTCTAAAGGGACACCCACCCGTGTTTACTCACTCTGCCGACCCCATGGATGCAGAAGACTGGCTCCGCGCAGTAGAACGGGAGCTGGATTTCGCTCAGTGCACCGACCAGGAGAGAGTTCTCTATGGCCCTCACCAGCTGTGGGACGCCACTCAGCAATGGTGGGAATCATACCGTCTGGCTCATAACAACCCCGACACCATCACCTGGCAGGAGTTCACAGAGAGGTTCAGAACACATCATGTTCCAGCTGGGGTGATGTCACTAAAGAAAGAGGAGTTCCTAGTGCTCACCCAGGGTGTCATGTTTGTCAGTGAGTATCGGGACAAATTCCTACAGCTGTCCCACTACTGTCCAGAGGAGGTTAATACCGATCCCAAGAAGCAGTACCGTTTCCTCAAAGGTTTGGTCAATCCACTCAGGTACCAGCTCATGAACCACACTTTCCCTAACTGTCAGCTCCTGATAGACCGAGCTATCGTGACGGAGAATACTCGTTGCGAGATGGAGGAAAAGAAGCGCAAGCAGAGGGCGCAGCAGTCTAGCAGCAACACCCGCCCGCGGTTTTCTGGACCGTAGAATTTTCAGAACCGCCCTACATAGAACCCCGGACAGCAGCAGCCACAGTTCCAACGCTATAGCAATAATGGCAACTATCAGTATCAGCGCCCGAACTATCAGCCCCAGCAGAATAATGCCCAGATGCAATGCTCAAACAATCAAGCTCCACGCCAAACAACTCCTACCAATACCCCAGTGAAGACAGGCACGCCAGTACCGCCGGGGAGTGCAAATTGCTTCAAATGCGGAGGAACGGGTCACTAGTCTAAGCAATGCCCACATAGAGGGACACCGCAGCAGACTCCGCAACAGAATTCCAAGACGGGCACCCCCAACCAAGCTTCCAGCCATGCCAAGATCAACCACATCACCGCGGAGGCTGCCCAGGAAGGTCCAAATGCTGTCGTAGGTACGTTCCTGGTCAACTCCCACCCCGCCTTAGTACTTTTTGATACTGGTGCTACGCATTCCTTCGTTACTGCCCAGCATGTAGAGAAGTATAATCTGCCTGTGATAAAGATGGTAAAAACAATGCTAGTTAGTTCACCTAGGGGAACATGCGATCAGAGTTCGCTTGTGATGCTGCATCTATTAAAATAAAGGGGGTAGATTTTCCAGCATCATTAATAGTTATGAACGCACAAGGAGTAGATGTTATTCTTAGTATGAATTGGCTGCAAACACACAATGGGGTAATCTCATGTGTTGAAAGGAAAGTAACCTTAACTACGCCAAATGGGGAGAACATGGAGGTTCTGATAGACCCGCCTCAAGCAGGAGTTAATGCTATTGATGCTACAACCCTGGAGAATATCAGAGTAGTGCTGGAGAATATCAGAGTAGTGTCAGAATTTCCGGATGTCTTTCCAGATTCGCTGCCAGGTATGCCGCTTGAATGTGACATTGAATTTTCTATTGTATTAGTACCTAGAACTGCACCTATTTATAAGAAAGCATATAGAATAGCTGTTGTCGAATTGCTTGAAGTTAAGAAACAAATAGATGAACTACTGGAGAAAGGGTTTATTCGTAAGAGCACTTCACCTTGGGCCTCACCAGTATTGCTTACTGAGAAGAAAGACGGAACGTTGTGAATGTGTGTTGATTACAGAGGTCTCAATGCTGTAACCATAAAGAATAAATATCCGCTGCCTAGAATTGAAGATTTATTTGATCAGCTCAAAGGTGCCTATATTTTCTCCAAAATTGATTTACGGTCTGGTTATCATCAACTAAGAATTAGACCTTCGGATATACCAAAGACAGCGTTTATGAGTCGTTATGGACTATATGAATATACGGTTATGTCATTTGGTTTGACCAATGCTCCCGCCTTCTTTATGTACATGATGAATAGTGTGTTCATGGAATATCTGGATAAGTTTGTTGTGATATTTATTGATGATATTCTGATTTATTCCAAGACAGAAGAGGAACACGAGGAACATCTGAGATTACTGTTGCAGAAACTTAGGGAACATAAACTTTATGCTAAGTTCAGCGAGTGTGATTTCTGGATAGAGGAGGTTAAATTTCTAGGTCATGTTATATCCAATGGAGGAATTGCTGTTGATCAGAGTAAGGTATCTGAAGTACAGAACTGGAAGATCCCAGGAGATGTCAAGGACATCAAGAGTTTTCTCGGATTAGCTGGTTACTATCGGCGTTTTATTGAGGGGTTTTCCAAGATTGCTAAGCCAATGACAGCTTTATTAGAGAAGAATATTAAATTCCAGTGGACGTCAGCTTGTCAGAAAGCCTTTGAGGAGTTGAAAAAGAGGTTAACCATCGCGCCAGTGCTAACTTTTCTAGATATGCATAAGCCTTTTTCGGTATATTGTGATGCTTCACGGCTAGGTTTGGGATGTGTTCTTATGCAGGAAGGCAAGGTTATTGCCTATGCCTCTAGATAGCTGAGGGATCATGAGAAAAATTACCCAACTCATGATTTGGAATTAGCCGCAGTGGTGCATGCGTTAAAAGTATGGAGGCATTATTTATTGGGGCAGAAGTGTGATATATACACTGATCACAAGAGCTTAAAGTATATATTTACCAAGACTGAGCTGAATATGAGGCAAAGACGGTGGCTAGAATTAATCAAGGATTATGATCTGGAGATACATTACCATCCTGGCAAGGCAAATGTAGTGGCAGATGCATTGAGCAGAAAGAGTCAGATCAGTTTGTTGTGGGCAAGAGAGTTGCCGGATGAGTTAGCCATAGAGTTTGACCGACTAAGTTTGGGTTTTCTTAATAATACAGAAGGCATTGTCTCTATGGAGTTTGAACCTACATTGGAGCAAGAAATCAGGAAGGGACAACTTAATGATGAGAAGATCAAGGAAATAAAAGAGTTAATCAAGTTAGATAAGGCACCGGGATTTTAAGTGGATGCCGACGGCACTGTATGGCATGGGGATAGGATCTGCTTTCCCAATATAAGGTCCATACGGGAATTAATTCTGAAGGAAGCACATGAAACGGCTTACTCTATCCATCCTGTAAGTGAGAAGATGTACCAAGATCCGAAGTAGAAATTTTGGTGGTACGGCATGAAACGCGAAGTGGCAGAATATGTGGCTTTGTGTGACGTTTGTCAGAGGGTAAAGGCTGAGCATCAGAAGCCCGCCGGATTACTACAGCCACTCAAGATTTCAGAGTGGAAGTGGGAAGAAATTGGTATGGATTTTATTGTCGGTCTACCGCGTACACAAAGTGGTTTTGATTCTATATGGGTAGTGGTGGACAGATTAACCAAAGTTGCTCACTTTATTCCTGTCAAGACCACTTATTCGGGAGCCAAGTTAGCTGAATTGTATATGTTCAGAATTGTGTGTTTGCATGGAGTACCAAAGAAGATTGTGTCTGACTGTGGAACTCAGTTTACGTCTCACTTTTGGAAGCGTTTGCATGAGTCAATGGACACTAAATTAAATTTTAGTTCAGCATATCATCCACAGACCGATGGGCAGACAGAAAGAACCAACCAGATATTAGAAGACATGTTGAGAGCTTGTGCAATACAATATGGTACTAGTTGGGACAAAAGTTTGCCGTATGCCGAATTCTCTTATAACAATAGTTATCAGGCAAGTATCAAGATGTCACCTTTTCAGGCTTTGTATGGTAGACGGTGCAGGACGCCTTTGCATTGGGATCAACCTGGGGAGAAGCAACTGTTTGGTCCTGAAATCATAGAAGATGCCGAACGTCAAGTGCAGATGATTCGGGAGAACTTGAGGATTGCTCAAACTAGGCAGAAGAGTTATGCAGACCACCGCCGGAGTGTGATGCTCCGGCATCTCAAGTGCTTAATCATACATCATACATGCAACATTCATCATAATACATCATGCAATGACATGCATTTGAGCCCTAGTTCAAATTTGGTTGAGGTGCAAATTGTTGAAACCTGTTTTCTGCAGATACGTCTCTGTGATTGTGCTCATAACTTTGATTCTATTTAGATTTGGGTGAAACTCATATTGACAAACATGTAGACAATTTTGTTGTGAACAACTTTGGTAATTGGTGCTTTGACATGAATGAAGGTTTGCATAGGGTTTTGGGGCTTTTTCTGTCAGCATGTGAAATCTGTCCAAACCTGACCAGTTTAGTAATTTTAAATTTTCTTGATCTTAAATCCAAAATCTTGCGATGCTGGTATTGAGAAAGTTGTAGATCATGAAATTTTGAACAACATTGGTATAAAACTCTTTTTGTGAAAGTGTTTAGAAAATAGACTTTTAGAATTTCCAAGCTGGAGGGTTTTGTTGGTCAAACCTTGGTCAGCAGATTCAATTCAAATTTACACCAAATTTTTGAATATAACATGGTATTCATGTTTATAAGGGAAATGTATAGGAACAAATTTAGAACATTTCATCCAATTAGAGTTTTGCCAAATTCGATCCCTAAGTGGTCCAAATAAGCAAAGTTCAGAAACACCTTTATTGGTCAAAGCTGGATTTTTCATTTTCGGGATTTTTCCCTCTCTTTTCTCACACTGACATGCGGGCCCCACACGCCAGGACCGCGGTTTCCCGCCTGCGAGGATTGGAACGCGGGGTCCGGTGGGTCCCACCCTCCACTCGCCTCCATACACCCGGTCCACTGGACCCGAACGCCACCCCGTTCCCGGTCCCACCTGCCAGACTCACCGGGTCTATAGACCCGTTCCACCGCCCGGGCACCGCCTCTCTCCCCCGCTCCGGCTCCTCCACGCGGCGCTCGGCGCCTGCCACCGGCTGGCCGAGGCCGCGCCCCGCCCGCACCTGGATGGAGTCCCGACCAGGGCCTCTCTCCTTCGGCCTTAAGCCGGGAGGACACCCTCTCCACTCTCTCCTCTCACTCCCTCGCTCTCTGTTACTCCCTCTGCCTCCCGACGCCGCCGCCATAGCCACGAGCTCGGGTCGACTCCGCGCCCACCGTCCCGGCCACCTTCGTCTCCCCAGAGCCCCACGCCGCTCTTCCCCGTCCTCGACTCCACCACCACGCCTAGCTCTAGGCCACCGAAACCGCTCCGACGCCGCGCATTTTACCGCCGAACCGCCATAGCCGCGAAGCTCGGGCTCAAGCCGCGCCGGCCGTCCCGCTCGACCCCACTCCTCCACACCACCACGCCGACACTCCTCAGCCTCCCCTCCGCCGTTTCCCCTAGCTCTAGCCCGCCGGCGTTGCCCCACTGCCGCGCATTCCGCCACCGGACCTTCACCTCTTCGGGCCACCGTCGCCGGCCTCCTCCGCTCAACCTCCGTCGAATCGAGGTAGGGGGTAAGGTTTCCCACTCCCTCCTCTCTCTCCCCGACCACCGCCGGCGAGCCCGCGGGCCCCGCGCGGCCGGTTCAACGTGCCGCCGCCGCCGGTCAACTCCCCACCGGCGGGAGGTTGAAGAAGGCGAGAGTTTTTGCATTTTTACCCTCGGCCTTTTGACGTTTCGCGGTTAGATCCGAAGCGCTATACACTGAGTCTTGCGAAACTTACGGTCTAGCCCCTGGAAACTACGGTTAATTACGTACAAGTCCTCGGTCTAAGGTATTTTCCATTTATTTCATTAATAAATCGGCTGAAACTTTGAAAAATCATAACAATTCAAAGAAAAATCCAAAATGGACAAACTCAGTGGCTATGGACTCCTCTTGAGTAGATCTACAGGATAGGTATGATGTGGTTGTGTGAAAAGACTATTTTGCCCCTGGTTAAGTGCGTGCATGGTGTAGGTAAATAAATGGTAAAAGTGGACCAAATGAACTCCAAAAATTATGAAACTTGGACAGTAGTTTTATTATGGCATCTAGGTACTGTGTGATTTTTGGTAGCACTAGCATTGACTGTTCAATTACTGTTTTGCCCTTATGCATGTGATTTGTGTATTTAATTAACTTGTACAAGGAAGGCTATATAAAATATGCTCAAATATGACATTTAGTATTTTTCATGCACTTCACATAGTATGAGTAACTCACTGGTAGAATATGAGGTTATGCATGCATGTTTAAGCTGCTGAATTGAAAATAATAAAATGCTACTAGTTGAAAAAGAAAATAGGAAAAAGTGTATTTAAACTGCTAATAAAATTATGGGAAAAATCTAGTAGCGTTGTGGAGTATGTTGCTGCATGTGGTAAAGGTTTGAGATCGATTGGAGTTTTCTAACTACATGAACTTATGAGTGCATTTTATTCATAAAGGTAGCGTGTCCATTAATTTGCATGTATATGTTTAACTTTAAGAGACAACTTCATTTCATTTGATAGGGACTGTGTACACATATAGAACAATTATTCCCAATAACTTCAAAGATAAGATGTGGTAATGGTTTGTACGATTTTCTTAGTGATGGGCTGTATGATTTCTTAGCAAGTCGTTAAGTTTTCTTGTTATGGGGTGTGTTTAAACTAAGAATACTCAACCCATTCTTCACAAGTTGTTTAACCATGCATTATATTTCATTGACACCTCATGCATACATTCGCAATTCGTTGCACTCATGATTGCACTATGTCATGCATATAACCTGTATCATATGCATATATTTGCATTCTCTTGCACTCACTTGCATTTTATCACGCATATAGACCCCGCGTGCAAGGAGCTACCAACACAGGAGAAACCAGTGATCAAGAAAACGGACGACAGGCTATATCTGGAGCCAGAAGACGAAGGGTCGCTGATTAAATCCGTCCCTGCTTCAAGGGGTTGCCTGGGGCAAAGCCTCACAACCCGGCAAACTAACCTAGTTTAGTTTGTTGGTTTTCTTAAGATCAAGCAAAGGTAGGCAGGACCATGATTTCTCCCAGCAAATACAACTCTCGTTTGATGATTACGCATATGCATTAGGAGTTGTTTGAAACCAACTGCATTAGACTTCCTGGCCGCCCTGGCCCTAGCACCTATACGTAGAGTTCGTAGGGCGAGTGCCTAGAATTGCTAGGTACGAGTAGATACGAGTGATTGTACTCGTCTCGTAAGTACGGCTTTACAAAGTGACAGAAATCTCACCTATGGAAGTTACTATACATGCTTATGTTTAAATGGAGACCGGGCGGAGATTTATTGAATTATTTATGGATTATGGTATTGTGCACTGGACTCCGCCCGAGTCGCATAAGGCCCGTTCGCTGTTCGCCTGCTGATCGGCATAACCTTGCTAGAGTGCTTATCCGGGATAATGGACCGGTGAAAGCTTACTTGTGCCATCCGAAGAACAGAGACAGACTCCTACTGTGACACCTTGGGGAGCTTGTGTCGAGGGAGGGCTGGCCCGACGTGACCGTGCTATCGCTCCTAAGACAGCACAACCTGGGAACAACGGAAGGATTGAATCGAACTTGGGATGGGACAAGTGGAGATGGGAGAAGCATATATGGAACGCTGGGAGTTAGTAAGCATATGCCATCCTGGTGCTTCTAGTTATTCCCGGGAATTAACAAATCGATTCGAATCGCTGATGCTCACCAGGTGTGAGAATGCCAGATATCGCACACGGGCAACGTAGTAATAATTGGGAACATACTGTTTACGAGTCACGCTTTTAATACAACATGCTTGGATGTGTATGATCTGTCCTACTATTCAGGGTGTTGCCCATCCACCGGTTGGAGGTCGATGGACTTGGGAGATGCTTTGAGGTCGAGGGAGGGCTGACCCGACGTACCGTGGTATCGCTCCTGAGACGGCTACTCCCAAGGGTTGGATGGAAGCGCTGTGAATCTTGGGACAGGACATGTTTTCATGTTTTACTTTTCATGCAAGTATTTACCTTATGTTATAAATGACTGTTTATGAATAATGGATAGCAGCTGTCAAATCCTGCTATCTGATATCAACATGACCTTGTTTAAGAATCAACAGCTAAGGACCCACATGATTAGTAAGCATGCTTTGCGTCAGCCGTAAGCCCCGTCCATTAAGTCCTACTGAGTAATTAGTACTCAGGGTTTGCCCCCACTTTTGGCTTACAGGTACCGATGACTTTTGGACAACTGTGCTGGAGGTGGTAGTACCGGTGGGCTCGGTGCTATTCGCCTTGCTCATCTCTTCGTGAAGACTACTTAAGTATATTATTCTGCTGCGGGATGTTTTGAAAACACTTCCGCTATATTTATATACTCTGAATTCGCTTCCGCTATATTTGAACATGTATTTGATTTCATACAATTGAGTTGTAAATTAAGTCTATTATTCTCTAGTTCAACTGCCTGTGATGATGTAATTGTTGTGGCTCCTTCGAGAGTCGGATGTGTTTGATGTCGGTTCCTCGGGAATTGGTGTTATCGAGAGCTCGAAGGACTCTCGACGGACTACCGGGTTTAGTCTGGCCTAAGTGCACTGCGAGCCAGAGGTGGCAGGTGCGCTTAGTTTAGATTAAGCAGGGCGGTTCCGCCACAGCTGGTATCAGAGCCGATCAAACACAGACAACAGTTATATCATCAAGTTTTGTTTTACAAACCTATTTTCGAAAACCCATCTTCAAGTAATTCAAAATGAGAGTATACGCTATGCCCGTATAAGGATGTTAGTGTTATCCAGGTGACATCACTGACATTCTGACCTAGATAGAACTCATATGCATATTCGGCGCTTTGGGAAGCAACTTTTCGGCCATAGCTGTCCCCAGTACTAGAGGAAGCTATTGGGATTTGCGAACGGTTGTGAACCCTGCATTCATGCCCCGTAGTACAAGCTCTTTAAGGGTGGTGGGCATGTTTGAGGCTTTCATACCCACCACACTTATATTCGGTTTTGGGATCCACCTTTTTCTCGACAATCCCCAATACTGGTGGAAAGTCAGGCTTTGAGGAAAAGGTGCATCGGCCCACCTACGTTGTCCACGCAGCGGTCACGCGTGGATGCCACATTAGGTGGTAATGTATGAACATGCATTCTTCTGCAGGTACACTGACCACGTGCGAAACTAAGAACGATTAGAGAACGGCTAGTTGCATTAAAGAGAGACGTGCATATATGTCACCGAATTATCGCTAGCTATATATATAATACATAGGATGTGTGATGTGAGACCGAATAGGACGAATCATGCATCATGTATCTTTTGCTATCATTTTAGGGATACTACTAAAAGACAAATGGGATAAATTGCGACCTAACCAAACTTCCTACACATTTCACTCACACAATACAGTTAATTTTACGAACAGGGGTTCCCCACAATAAACCGAATGACCACGGTCAGAAACAGCACCTGAATGAAATTGTATCCCTCACCCAATTCGTGAGAGATTTGATCTAAGAGTTAGTTACGTACCAAAGGAATAGAAGACTAGTCATTAGAGAATTTCCGTAATTGGACATCCACCCAAATCGATCGTCTTGACAACCATATCGACGATGCTCAGAAGTATTGACCAGCATCTAAGACTGCGCATGAGTTTCCATTAGCAGATTCGTTTATCCAAACCTGCAAGATGTTTGCTAACACTTTAAGTGCAATCGAGCTATTCTGTTCATTTACATGCTTTCATGTATTCAGAATATAATTATGGCACTATGATCTTTTTATCACCGCATCGGTTGCACAAAAAGCTCTTGGACTAAACTCGATTGGCTTCATTTCTGCAGATGGTCACCCCACCAGAGACATCTGCTCAGGGGGCCGCTCATGGAGCCCCATCTCCTTCTGAGTTGGCCACTCAGGTCGCTCAGCAACTCATCGACTTGATAGCTCAAGCGCAACAATGGCGCGACCCGCAAGAGATCAGCTACACTGACTTTGCGGCGCTGCAACCGCCGATCTTCACCGTTGCCACTGATCCACTCAATGCTGATGACTGGCTTCGGATCATCGAGTCCAAGTTCAGTCTACTGCCCCAACTCACTGAGCAACAGAAGGCTCGCTTCGCAGCATAGTGTCTACATGGTCCCTCGGGGGCCTGGTGTGCTTCATTCCTGGCAATGCAACCAGCCGGGCACCAGGTCACGTGGGATGAGTTTCGTGCGGCTTTTCGGGCTCACTATCTCCCGCCTAGCCTCATCGAGCTCAAGCAATGAGAGTTCCGTGCACTTCGACAAGGGAACATGTCGGTACTCGAGTACGTGCAGGCTTTCATCCGCCTGTCGCAATACTCTTCGGAAGACGTCAACACTGACCCACGTAGGGCTACCCGTCTGTTGGATGGATTTGATCCCACCCTGCTGACTCACTTGGGGCGCAGCTACGACAGCTTCACTGAGTTGGTAGACGTCGCCATCGACATGGAGGATCGCCTTAATCATGCCCATGAGGATCGGCGCAGGAAAAGACTTGCAAGCACACTTCAGTCAGGTTCCTCTCAGCGGCAACGGGTTGTGCTTCATCGTTCACCACTCATACATTACATCGACATGCCCCAGCAACAAGAACCACACTGGGGAACGCAACAACCCTCCTCTTGCAGTGCACCACCTCGTCCGCCTGCTTCAGTGCCACCGGCCAAACAAAGTGCCAAATACCCCTGCTATAATTGTGGAAAGACCGGCCATTTCAGCAAGAATTGTTTTGCCCGTCGGCGAAGCCAGGCACCATTGTTGATTAGAGACAACCCACGCCAAAGTAAGAAGAAAGGACCAAAGCGAGATCTAGCCCCAACAGAAGGTCGTGTGCACTATACCCATGTAGATCAGATTCCAGAAGGTGAACCAGTGTTAGCAAGCATATTTCTTGTCAACGAGCACCCTACTGTGGTTTTATTTGACTCCGGAGCAACACACACTTTCATCAGCAGGTCATATGCAACCAAACATGGTTATCACATTGATAATATGAAGGCCAAATACCATATCACAGCCCCGGGATCACCGATTGACACGAATCAGATTGTGAGGCACTTACGCTTGTGCATAGGCACAGAGGATTTCTATGTTGACCCTGTGGTACTTCCTAACCAAGGGATCGACATTATCTTGGGGATGGATTGGATGAAGGAGCACAACGTCTTGTTGGATATTACTAGTAGGATAGTTCAGATTAAGTCTAGCAAGAGTGGGAAAGTTATGCATATTCATCTGCCAAGTCATAGGCATTCGCCACCCACAGTAAATGCCACAGAAGCCCAGTTGATCAAGAAGATACCGGTGGTTTCTGATTTTCCAGATGTGTTCCCGGAAGAGCTTCCAGGGCTCCCACCGGATAGAAATGTTGAGTTCGCCATTGAGCTTGTACCTGGCACGGCACCTGTCTCCAAGAGACCGTATAGAATGGCACCTGATGAACTGAAGGAGCTAAAAACACAACTGCAGGAGCAGTTAGACAAAGGGTTTATTCGACCTAGCTCATCACCTTGGGGTTGTCCCGCCCTCTTTGTTGAGAAGAAAGACCAAGGTGGTAAGAGATTATGTGTGGACTATCGACCGTTGAATGCTGTTACTGTCAAGAACAAGTACCCTTTGCCACACATTGATATCCTATTTGATCAGCTTGGGGGAGCCACAGTTTTCTCCAAGATTGATCTTAGGTCCGGGTACCATCAAATTAAGGTCCGAGAAGAAGACATACCAAAGACTGCTTTCTCCACGCGTTATGGGCTTTATGAGTATCTTGTCATGTCCTTCGGTTTGACGAATGCACCGGCTTTCTTCATGTACCTGATGAACTCGGTGTTCATGAATGAGCTTGACAAATTCGTGGTAGTATTCATTGATGACATCTTAGTGTATTCCAAGAATGAGAAGGAGCATGAAGAGCATTTGCGAATTGTGCTATCTCGCCTTCGAGAACATAAACTCTATGCCAAGTTCAGCAATTGTGCGTTTTGGCTAAAGGAAGTGGCATTCCTAGGCCATATCTTGTCAGCGAAGGGAGTGGCTGTCGATCCCAGCAAGGTGGAAGATGTGCTGAATTGGAAGCAGCCAAAAACTGTGACAGAGATACGGAGTTTTCTTGGTTTAGCGGGGTACTACCGCCGCTTCATCAAAGATTTCTCAAAAATAGCAAAGCCTATGACAGCATTAACCTAGAAAAATGCAAAGTTTGCGTGGAGTCCAAAATGCGAAGAAGCATTTGGAACGTTGAAGAAACTTCTAACTTCAGCACCTGTTCTTGCTCAACCAGACATCACCAAGCCGTTTGACGTTTATTGTGATGCCTCTAGGAGCGGCCTCGGTTGTGTTCTGATGCAAGAAGGGAGAGTGATTGCATACGCATCCTGCCAACTGAGAAAACATGAGGTGAACTACCCAACTCACGATCTTGAGCTACTTGCAGTTGTTTATGCACTGAAGAAATGGAGACATTACTTGCTAGGCAACACTTGTCACATTTACACTGACCACAAGAGTCTCAAATACATCTTTACCCAACCTGAATTAAATATGAGGCAAAGACGGTGGTTAGAGTTGATAAAAGATTATGACCTAGAGGTTCATTACCACCCCGGTAAGGCTAATGTAGTAGCAGATGCATTGAGCCGTAAAGCTCATTGCAACTTCATTGAAGCTCGTCCAATAGTGAGAGTGCTATGCTGTGAGATTGGGGACATAGAAATGCCAACAGCGCTAGAAGCAGAACTTTATAACCTTGTCCTTGAACCAACCATCAAGGATCAAATCATAGCAGCACAAAAGCAAGATAAGGGCATGTCACATACTCGAGATGAGATCAATGACAAGAAGAAGGCCTGTTTCAAGCTCGACGAAGAAGGAGTCTTGTGGTTCAAAAACCGCTTAGTAGTGCCAAAGGATATGGAGCTGAGAAAGAAAATCCTAGATGAAGCTCACACCTCCATGTTCACCCTACACCCGGGCAGCAACAGGATGTACCAAGATTTAAAGCAAAAATTTTGGTGGACCCGTATGAAACGGGAGATCGCCAAGTATGTGTCTGAATGTGACGTATGCCAAAGAGTGAAAGCTGACCACTTGAAGCCTGCGGGTATGCTTCAGCCCCTAGCAGTTCCCGCCTGGAAGTGGGAGGATATACACATGGACTTCATTGTGGGATTGCCTCGTACACAGAAGGGGTATGATTCCATTTGGGTAATTATTGACCGGTTCACAAAATCTGCACATTTCATCCCTGTCAAGACCACCTACCGAGCAAAACAATATGCGGAACTATATATTTCCCGGATTGTATCCTTGCACGGTGTCCCTCTAACCATCACTTCGGACAGAGGCTCACTGTTTTTGTCACGCTTCTGGGAGCAATTACAAACTGCTCTTGGAACTAACTTAATTCACAGTTCGGCATACCATCCTCAAACAAGCGGCCAAGTTGAAAGAGTGAATCAGATCCTTGAAGATATGTTGAGGGCATGCGCTTTGACTTATTCCACCAAGTGGGATGAATGTCTCCCCTTGGCAGAGTTTGCTTACAACAACAGCTATCAGAAGAGCTTAGATATGGCACCTTTCGAGGCCCTATACGGTAGACGGTGTAGAACACCACTCAACTGGTCAGAACCAGGTGAGCGTGTCACATTTGGACCTGACTTGGTAACACAAGCAGAAGAACAAGTTAAATTCATTCACGACAATCTAAAGAGGGCACAGTCTAGGCAGGAAAGCTACTCAGATAAGAGGAGAAGACCCTTAGTCTTTGAGAAGGATGATCATGTGTATCTCCGTGTGTCACCCATGAAAGGGGTGCATCGGTTCGGAGTGAAAGGCAAGTTAGCGCCACGATATGTCGGACCGTTCAAGATCACAGAACAATGTGGGCCAGTTGCTTATCGACTGGAACTACCACCACACCTAGCTGCGGTTCATGACGTGTTTCATGTCTCGCAACTCAAGAAGTGTTTAAGAGTGCCAGAGGAAGTGATTGATACATCTCAAATTCAGATCCAACCTGACCTCACTTATGAAGAGAAGCCCATAAAGATCCTTGACCAAAAGCAGAGATCAACCCGAAGAAGAACTATTAACTTCTACAAGGTGCAATGGAGTAATCACTCCGAGGAAGAGGCAACATGGGAACAAGAGGAATTTCTGCAAACCAAATACCCCGGTTTTCTTTCATCCACTTCAAATTGAGTACGTCACAATAACTTAAAGTTTCAAATTCATACACAATGCACTTTCTTCTCGTTTAACTTATCTACCCACTTCACATCAGAATCTCGGGACGAGATTTCTTTAAGGGGGTGGGTTGTGATGCTCCGGCATCTCAAGTGCTTAATCATCCATCATACATGCAACATTCATCATAATACATCATGCAATGACATGCATTTGAGCCCTAGTTCAAATTTGGTTGAGGTGCAAATTGTTGAAACCTGTTTTCTGCAGATACGTCTCTGTGATTGTGCTCATAACTTTGATTCTATTTAGATTTGGGTGAAACTCATATTGACAAACTTGTAGAAAATTTTGTTGTGAAAAACTTTGGTAATTGGTGCTTTGACATGCATGAAGGTTTGCATAGGGTTTTGGGGTTTTTTCTGTCAGCATGTGAAATCTGTCCAAACCTGACCAGTTTAGTAATTTTAAATTTTCTTGATATTAAATCCAAAATCTTGCGATGCTGGTATTGAGAAAGTTGTAGATCATGAAATTTTGAACAACATTGGTATAAAACTCTTTTTGTTAAAGTGTTTAGAAAATAGACTTTTAGAATTTCCAAGCTGGAGGGTTTTGTTGGTCAAACCTTGGTCAGCAGATTCAATTCAAATTTACACCAAATTTTTGAATATAACATGGTATTCAAGTTTATAAGGGAAATGTAGAGGAACACATTTAGAACATTTCATCCAATTAGAGTTTTGCCAAATTTGATCCCTAAGTGGTCCAAATAAGCAAAGTTCAGAAACACCTTTATTGGTCAAAGCTGGATTTTTCATTTTCGGGATTTTTCCCTCTCTTTTCTCACACTGACCTGCGGGCCCCACACGCCAGGACCGCGGTTTCCCGCCTGCGAGGATTGGAACGCGGGGTCCGGTGGGTCCCACTCTCCACTCGCCTCCATACACCCGGTCCACTGGACCCGAACGCCACCCCGTCCCCGGTCCCACCTGCCAGACTCACCGGGTCTATAGACCCGTTCCACCGCCCGGGCACCGCCTCTCTCCCCCGCTCCGACTCCTCCACGCGGCGCTCGGCGCCTGCCGCCGGCCGGCCGAGGCCGCGCCCCGCCCGCACCTGGACGGAGTCCCGACCAGGGCCTCTCTCCTTCGGCCTTAAGCCGGGAGGACACCCTCTCCACTCTCTCCTCTCACTCCCTCGCTCTCTGTTACTCCCTCTGCCTCCCGACGCCGCCGCCATAGCCGCGAGCTCGGGTCGACTCCGCGCCCGCCGTCCCGGCCACCTTCGTCTCCCCAGAGCCCCACGCCGCTCTTCCCCGTCCTCGACTCCACCACCACGCCTAGCTCTAGGCCACCGAAACCGCTCCGACGCCGCGCATTTTACCGCCGAACCGCCATAGCCGCGAAGCTCGGGCTCAAGCCGCGCCGGCCGTCCCGCTCGACCCCACTCCTCCACACCACCACGCCGACACTCCTCAGCCTCCCCTCCGCCGTTTCCCCTAGATCTAGCCCGCCGGCGTTGCCCCACTGCCGCGCATTCCGCCGCCGGACCTTCACCTCTTCGGGCCACCGTCGCCGGCCTCCTCCGCTCAACCTCCGTCGAATCGAGGTAGGGGGTAAGGTTCCCCACTCCCTCCTCTCTCTCCCCGACCACCGCCGGCGAGCCCGCGGGCCCCGCGCGGTCGGTTCAACGTGCCGCCGCCGCCGGTCAACTCCCCACCGGCGGGAGGTTGAAGAAGGCGAGAGTTTTTGCATTTTTACCCTCGGCCTTTTGACGTTTCGCGGTTAGATCCGAAGCGCTATACACTGAGTCTTGCAAAACTTACGGTCTAGCCCCTGGAAACTACGGTTAATTACGTACAAGTCCTCGGTCTAAGGTATTTTCCATTTATTTCATTAATAAATCGGCTGAAACTTTGAAAAATCATAACAATTCAAAGAAAAATCCAAAATGGACAAACTCAGTGGCTATGGACTCCTCTTGAGTAGATCTACAGGATAGGTATGATGTGGTTGTGTGAAAAGACTATTTTGCCCCTGGTTAAGTGCGTGCATGGTGTAGGTAAATAAATGGTAAAAGTGGACCAAATGAACTCCAAAAATTATGAAACTTGGACAGTAGTTTTATTATGGCATCTAGGTACTGTGTGATTTTTGGTAGCACTAGCATTGACTGTTCAATTACTGTTTTGCCCTTATGCATGTGATTTGTGTATTTAATTAACTTGTACAAGGAAGGCTATATAAAATATGCTCAAATATGACATTTAGTATTTTTCATGCACTTCACATAGTATGAGTAACTCACTGGTAGAATATGAGGTTGTGCATGCATGTTTAAGCTGCTGAATTGAAAATAATAAAATGCTACTAGTTGAAAAAGAAAATAGGAAAAAGTGTATTTAAACTGCTAATAAAATTATGGGAAAAATCTAGTAGCGTTGTGGAGTATGTTGCTGCATGTGGTAAAGGTTTGAGATCGATTGGAGTTTTCTAACTACATGAACTTATGAGTGCATTTTATTCATAAAGGTAGCGTGTCCATTAATTTGCATGTATATGTTTAACTTTAAGAGACAACTTCATTTCATTTGATAGGGACTGTGTACACATATAGAACAATTATTCCCAATAACTTCAAAGATAAGATGTGGTAATGGTTTGTACGATTTTCTTAGTGATGGGCTGTATGATTTCTTAGCAAGTCGTTAAGTTTTCTTGTTATGGGGTGTGTTTAAACTAAGAATACTCAACCCATTCTTCACAAGTTGTTTGACCATGCATTATATTTCATTGACACCTCATGCATACATTCGCAATTCGTTGCACTCATGATTGCACTATGTCATGCATATAACCTGTATCATATGCATGTATTTGCATTCTCTTGCACTCACTTGCATTTTATCACGCATATAGACCCCGCGTGCAAGGAGCTACCAACACAGGAGAAACCAGTGATCAAGAAAACGGACGACAGGCTATATCTGGAGCCAGAAGACGAAGGGTCGCTGATTAAATCCGTCCCTGCTTCAAGGGGTTGCCTGGGGCAAAGCCTCACAACCCGGCAAACTAACCTAGTTTAGTTTGTTGGTTTTCTTAAGATCAAGCAAAGGTAGGCAGGACCATGATTTCTCCCAGCAAATACAACTCTCGTTTGATGATTACGCATATGCATTAGGAGTTGTTTGAAACCAACTGCATTAGACTTCCTGGCCGCCCTGGCCCTAGCACCTATACGTAGAGTTCGTAGGGCGAGTGCCTAGAATTGCTAGGTACGAGTAGATACGAGTGATTGTACTCGTCTCGTAAGTACGGCTTTACAAAGTGACAGAAATCTCACCTATGGAAGTTACTATACATGCTTATGTTTAAATGGAGACCGGGCGGAGATTTATTGAATTATTTATGGATTATGGTATTGTGCACTGGACTCCGCCCGAGTCGCATAAGGCCCGTTCGCTGTTCGCCTGCTGATCGGCATAACCTTGCTAGAGTGCTTATCCGGGATAATGGACCGGTGAAAGCTTACTTGTGCCATCCGAAGAACAGAGACAGACTCCTACTGTGACACCTTGGGGAGCTTGTAGTCGAGGGAGGGCTGGCCCGACGTGACCGTGCTATCGCTCCTAAGACAGCACAACCTGGGAACAACGGAAGGATTGAATCGAACTTGGGATGGGACAAGTGGAGATGGGAGAAGCATATATGGAACGCTGGGAGTTAGTAAGCATATGCCATCCTGGTGCTTCTAGTTATTCCCGGGAATTAACAAATCGATTCGAATCGCTGATGCTCACCAGGTGTGAGAATGCCAGATATCGCACACGGGCAACGTAGTAATAATTGGGAACATACTGTTTACGAGTCACGCTTTTAATACAACATGCTTGGATGTGTATGATCTGTCCTACTATTCAGGGTGTTGCCCATCCACCGGTTGGAGGTCGATGGACTTGGGAGATGCTTTGAGGTCGAGGGAGGGCTGACCCGACGTACCGTGGTATCGCTCCTGAGACGGCTACTCCCAAGGGTTGGATGGAAGCGCTGTGAATCTTGGGACAGGACATGTTTTCATGTTTTACTTTTCATGCAAGTATTTACCTTATGTTATAAATGACTGTTTATGAATAATGGATAGCAGCTGTCAAATCCTGCTATCTGATATCAACATGACCTTGTTTAAGAATCAACAGCTAAGGACCCACATGATTAGTAAGCATGCTTTGCGTCAGCCGTAAGCCCCGTCCATTAAGTCCTACTGAGTAATTAGTACTCAGGGTTTGCCCCCACTTTTGGCTTACAGGTACCGATGACTTTTGGACAACTGTGCTGGAGGTGGTAGTACCGGTGGGCTCGGTGCTATTCGCCTTGCTCATCTCTTCGTGAAGACTACTTAAGTATATTATTCTGCTGCGAGATGTTTTGAAAACACTTCCGCTATATTTATATACTCTGAATTCGCTTCCGCTATATTTGAACATGTATTTGATTTCATACAATTGAGTTGTAAATTAAGTCTATTATTCTCTAGTTCAACTGCCTGTGATGATGTAATTGTTGTGGCTCCTTCGAGAGTCGGATGTGTTTGATGTCGGTTCCTCGGGAATTGGTGTTATCGAGAGCTCGAAGGACTCTCGACGGACTACCGGGTTTAGTCTGGCCTAAGTGCACTGCGAGCCAGAGGTGGCAGGTGCGCTTAGTTTAGATTAAGCAGGGCGGTTCCGCCACAGCTGGTATCAGAGCCGATCAAACACAGACAACAGTTATATCATCAAGTTTTGTTTTACAAACCTATTTTCGAAAACCCATCTTCAAGTAATTCAAAATGAGAGTATACGCTATGCCCGTATAAGGATGTTAGTGTTATCCAGGTGACATCACTGACATTCTGACCTAGATAGAACTCATATGCATATTCGGCGCTTTGGGAAGCAACTTTTCGGCCATAGCTGTCCCCAGTACTAGAGGAAGCTATTGGGATTTGCGAACGGTTGTGAACCCTGCATTCATGCCCCGTAGTACAAGCTCTTTAAGGGTGGTGGGCATGTTTGAGGCTTTCATACCCACCACACTTATATTCGGTTTTGGGATCCACCTTTTTCTCGACAATCCCCAATACTGGTGGAAAGTCAGGCTTTGAGGAAAAGGTGCATCGGCCCACCTACGTTGTCCACGCAGCGGTCACGCGTGGATGCCACATTAGGTGGTAATGTATGAACATGCATTCTTCTGCAGGTACACTGACCACGTGCGAAACTAAGAACGATTAGAGAACGGCTAGTTGCATTAAAGAGAGACGTGCATATATGTCACCGAATTATCGCTAGCTATATATATAATACATAGGATGTGTGATGTGAGACCGAATAGGACGAATCATGCATCATGTATCTTTTGCTATCATTTTAGGGATACTACTAAAAGACAAATGGGATAAATTGCGACCTAACCAAACTTCCTACACATTTCACTCACACAATACAGTTAATTTTACGAACAGGGGTTCCCCACAATAAACCGAATGACCACGGTCAGAAACAGCACCTGAATGAAATTGTATCCCTCACCCAATTCGTGAGAGATTTGATCTAAGAGTTAGTTACGTACCAAAGGAATAGAAGACTAGTCATTAGAGAATTTCCGTAATTGGACATCCACCCAAATCGATCGTCTTGACAACCATATCGACGATGCTCAGAAGTATTGACCAGCATCTAAGACTGCGCATGAGTTTCCATTAGCAGATTCGTTTATCCAAACCTGCAAGATGTTTGCTAACACTTTAAGTGCAATCGAGCTATTCTGTTCATTTACATGCTTTCATGTATTCAGAATATAATTATGGCACTATGATCTTTTTATCACCGCATCGGTTGCACAAAAAGCTCTTGGACTAAACTCGATTGGCTTCATTTCTGCAGATGGTCACCCCACCAGAGACATCTGCTCAGGGGGCCGCTCATGGAGCCCCATCTCCTTCTGAGTTGGCCACTCAGGTCGCTCAGCAACTCATCGACTTGATAGCTCAAGCGCAACAACGGCGCGACCCGCAAGAGATCAGCTACACTGACTTTGCGGCGCTGCAACCGCCGATCTTCACCGTTGCCACTGATCCACTCAATGCTGATGACTGGCTTCGGATCATCGAGTCCAAGTTCAGTCTACTGCCCCAACTCACTGAGCAACAGAAGGCTCGCTTCGCAGCATAGTGTCTACATGGTCCCTCGGGGCCCTGGTGTGCTTCATTCCTGGCAATGCAACCAGCCGGGCACCAGGTCACGTGGGATGAGTTTCGTGCGGCTTTTCGGGCTCACTATCTCCTGCCTAGCCTCATCGAGCTCAAGCAACGAGAGTTCCGTGCACTTCGACAAGGGAACATGTCGGTACTCGAGTACGTGCAGGCTTTCATCCGCCTGTCGCAATACTCTTCGGAAGACGTCAACACTGACCCACGTAGGGCTACCCGTCTGTTGGATGGATTTGATCCCACCCTGCTGACTCACTTGGGGCGCAGCTACGACAGCTTCACTGAGTTGGTAGACGTCGCCATCGACATGGAGGATCGCCTTAATCATGCCCATGAGGATCGGCGCAGGAAAAGACTTGCAAGCACACTTCAGTCAGGTTCCTCTCAGCGGCAACGGGTTGTGCTTCATCGTTCACCACTCATACATTACATCGACATGCCCCAGCAACAAAAACCACACTGGGGAACGCAACAACCCTCCTCTTGCAGTGCACCACCTCGTCCGCCTGCTTCAGTGCCACCGGCCAAACAAAGTGCCAAATACCCCTGCTATAATTGTGGAAAGACCGGCCATTTCAGCAAGAATTGTTTTGCCCGTCGGCGAAGCCAGGCACCATTGTTGATTAGAGACAACCCACGCCAAAGTAAGAAGAAAGGACCAAAGCGAGATCTAGCCCCAACAGAAGGTCGTGTGCACTATACCCATGTAGATCAGATTCCAGAAGGTGAACCAGTGTTAGCAAGCATATTTCTTGTCAACGAGCACCCTACTGTGGTTTTATTTGACTCCGGAGCAACACACACTTTCATCAGCAGGTCATATGCAACCAAACATGGTTATCACATTGATAATATGAAGGCCAAATACCATATCACAGCCCCGGGATCACCGATTGACACGAATCAGATTGTGAGGCACTTACGCTTGTGCATAGGCACAGAGGATTTCTATGTTGACCCTGTGGTACTTCCTAACCAAGGGATCGACATTATCTTGGGGATGGATTGGATGAAGGAGCACAACGTCTTGTTGGATATTACTAGTAGGATAGTTCAGATTAAGTCTAGCAAGAGTGGGAAAGTTATGCATATTCATCTGCCAAGTCATAGGCATTCGCCACCCACAGTAAATGCCACAGAAGCCCAGTTGATCAAGAAGATACCGGTGGTTTCTGATTTTCCAGATGTGTTCCCGGAAGAGCTTCCAGGGCTCCCACCGGATAGAAATGTTGAGTTCGCCATTGAGCTTGTACCTGGCACGGCACCTGTCTCCAAGAGACCGTATAGAATGGCACCTGATGAACTGAAGGAGCTAAAAACACAACTGCAGGAGCAGTTAGACAAAGGGTTTATTCGACCTAGCTCATCACCTTGGGGTTGTCCCGCCCTCTTTGTTGAGAAGAAAGACCAAGGTGGTAAGAGATTATGTGTGGACTATCGACCGTTGAATGCTGTTACTGTCAAGAACAAGTACCCTTTGCCACACATTGATATCCTATTTGATCAGCTTGGGGGAGCCACAGTTTTCTCCAAGATTGATCTTAGGTCCGGGTACCATCAAATTAAGGTCCGAGAAGAAGACATACCAAAGACTGCTTTCTCCACGCGTTATGGGCTTTATGAGTATCTTGTCATGTCCTTCGGTTTGACGAATGCACCGGCTTTCTTCATGTACCTGATGAACTCGGTGTTCATGAATGAGCTTGACAAATTCGTGGTAGTATTCATTGATGACATCTTAGTGTATTCCAAGAATGAGAAGGAGCATGAAGAGCATTTGCGAATTGTGCTATCTCGCCTTCGAGAACATAAACTCTATGCCAAGTTCAGCAATTGTGCGTTTTGGCTAAAGGAAGTGGCATTCCTAGGCCATATCTTGTCAGCGAAGGGAGTGGCTGTCGATCCCAGCAAGGTGGAAGATGTGCTGAATTGGAAGCAGCCAAAAACTGTGACAGAGATACGGAGTTTTCTTGGTTTAGCGGGGTACTACCGCCGCTTCATCAAAGATTTCTCAAAAATAGCAAAGCCTATGACAGCATTAACCTAGAAAAATGCAAAGTTTGCGTGGAGTCCAAAATGCGAAGAAGCATTTGGAACGTTGAAGAAACTTCTAACTTCAGCACCTGTTCTTGCTCAACCAGACATCACCAAGCCGTTTGACGTTTATTGTGATGCCTCTAGGAGCGGCCTCGGTTGTGTTCTGATGCAAGAAGGGAGAGTGATTGCATACGCATCCTGCCAACTGAGAAAACATGAGGTGAACTACCCAACTCACGATCTTGAGCTACTTGCAGTTGTTTATGCACTGAAGAAATGGAGACATTACTTGCTAGGCAACACTTGTCACATTTACACTGACCACAAGAGTCTCAAATACATCTTTACCCAACCTGAATTAAATATGAGGCAAAGACGGTGGTTAGAGTTGATAAAAGATTATGACCTAGAGGTTCATTACCACCCCGGTAAGGCTAATGTAGTAGCAGATGCATTGAGCCGTAAAGCTCATTGCAACTTCATTGAAGCTCGTCCAATAGTGAGAGTGCTATGCTGTGAGATTGGGGACATAGAAATGCCAACAGCGCTAGAAGCAGAACTTTATAACCTTGTCCTTGAACCAACCATCAAGGATCAAATCATAGCAGCACAAAAGCAAGATAAGGGCATGTCACATACTCGAGATGAGATCAATGACAAGAAGAAGGCCTGTTTCAAGCTCGACGAAGAAGGAGTCTTGTGGTTCAAAAACCGCTTAGTAGTGCCAAAGGATATGGAGCTGAGAAAGAAAATCCTAGATGAAGCTCACACCTCCATGTTCACCCTACACCCGGGCAGCAACAGGATGTACCAAGATTTAAAGCAAAAATTTTGGTGGACCCGTATGAAACGGGAGATCGCCAAGTATGTGTCTGAATGTGACGTATGCCAAAGAGTGAAAGCTGACCACTTGAAGCCTGCGGGTATGCTTCAGCCCCTAGCAGTTCCCGCCTGGAAGTGGGAGGATATACACATGGACTTCATTGTGGGATTGCCTCGTACACAGAAGGGGTATGATTCCATTTGGGTAATTATTGACCGGTTCATAAAATCTGCACATTTCATCCCTGTCAAGACCACCTACCGAGCAAAACAATATGCGGAACTATATATTTCCCGGATTGTATCCTTGCACGGTGTCCCTCTAACCATCACTTCGGACAGAGGCTCACTGTTTTTGTCACGCTTCTGGGAGCAATTACAAACTGCTCTTGGAACTAACTTAATTCACAGTTCGGCATACCATCCTCAAACAAGCGGCCAAGTTGAAAGAGTGAATCAGATCCTTGAAGATATGTTGAGGGCATGCGCTTTGACTTATTCCACCAAGTGGGATGAATGTCTCCCCTTGGCAGAGTTTGCTTACAACAACAGCTATCAGAAGAGCTTAGATATGGCACCTTTCGAGGCCCTATACGGTAGACGGTGTAGAACACCACTCAACTGGTCAGAACCAGGTGAGCGTGTCACATTTGGACCTGACTTGGTAACACAAGCAGAAGAACAAGTTAAATTCATTCACGACAATCTAAAGAGGGCACAGTCTAGGCAGGAAAGCTACTCAGATAAGAGGAGAAGACCCTTAGTCTTTGAGAAGGATGATCATGTGTATCTCCGTGTGTCACCCATGAAAGGGGTGCATCGGTTCGGAGTGAAAGGCAAGTTAGCGCCACGATATGTCGGACCGTTCAAGATCACAGAACAATGTGGGCCAGTTGCTTATCGACTGGAACTACCACCACACCTAGCTGCGGTTCATGACGTGTTTCATGTCTCGCAACTCAAGAAGTGTTTAAGAGTGCCAGAGGAAGTGATTGATACATCTCAAATTCAGATCCAACCTGACCTCACTTATGAAGAGAAGCCCATAAAGATCCTTGACCAAAAGCAGAGATCAACCCGAAGAAGAACTATTAACTTCTACAAGGTGCAATGGAGTAATCACTCCGAGGAAGAGGCAACATGGGAACAAGAGGAATTTCTGCAAACCAAATACCCCGGTTTTCTTTCATCCACTTCAAATTGAGTACGTCACAATAACTTAAAGTTTCAAATTCATACACAATGCACTTTCTTCTCGTTTAACTTATCTACCCACTTCACATCAGAATCTCGGGACGAGATTTCTTTAAGGGGGTGGGTTGTGATGCTCCGGCATCTCAAGTGCTTAATCATCCATCATACATGCAACATTCATCATAATACATCATGCAATGACATGCATTTGAGCCCTAGTTCAAATTTGGTTGAGGTGCAAATTGTTGAAACCTGTTTTCTGCAGATACGTCTCTGTGATTGTGCTCATAACTTTGATTCTATTTAGATTTGGGTGAAACTCATATTGACAAACTTGTAG
This sequence comes from Paspalum notatum, assembly GCA_022530915.1. Lineage (NCBI taxonomy): Eukaryota > Viridiplantae > Streptophyta > Magnoliopsida > Poales > Poaceae > Paspalum > Paspalum notatum. The sequence goes on from CM039686.1 coordinate 22,128,734, forward strand.
AAAATTTTGTTGTGAAAAACTTTGGTAATTGGTGCTTTGACATGCATGAAGGTTTGCATAGGGTTTTGGGGTTTTTTCTGTCAGCATGTGAAATCTGTCCAAACCTGACCAGTTTAGTAATTTTAAATTTTCTTGATATTAAATCCAAAATCTTGCGATGCTGGTATTGAGAAAGTTGTAGATCATGAAATTTTGAACAACATTGGTATAAAACTCTTTTTGTGAAAGTGTTTAGAAAATAGACTTTTAGAATTTCCAAGCTGGAGGGTTTTGTTGGTCAAACCTTGGTCAGCAGATTCAATTCAAATTTACACCAAATTTTTGAATATAACATGGTATTCAAGTTTATAAGGGAAATGTAGAGGAACACATTTAGAACATTTCATCCAATTAGAGTTTTGCCAAATTTGATCCCTAAGTGGTCCAAATAAGCAAAGTTCAGAAACACCTTTATTGGTCAAAGCTGGATTTTTCATTTTCGGGATTTTTCCCTCTCTTTTCTCACACTGACCTGCGGGCCCCACACGCCAGGACCGCGGTTTCCCGCCTGCGAGGATTGGAACGCGGGGTCCGGTGGGTCCCACTCTCCACTCGCCTCCATACACCCGGTCCACTGGACCCGAACGCCACCCCGTCCCCGGTCCCACCTGCCAGACTCACCGGGTCTATAGACCCGTTCCACCGCCCGGGCACCGCCTCTCTCCCCCGCTCCGACTCCTCCACGCGGCGCTCGGCGCCTGCCGCCGGCCGGCCGAGGCCGCGCCCCGCCCGCACCTGGACGGAGTCCCGACCAGGGCCTCTCTCCTTCGGCCTTAAGCCGGGAGGACACCCTCTCCACTCTCTCCTCTCACTCCCTCGCTCTCTGTTACTCCCTCTGCCTCCCGACGCCGCCGCCATAGCCGCGAGCTCGGGTCGACTCCGCGCCCGCCGTCCCGGCCACCTTCGTCTCCCCAGAGCCCCACGCCGCTCTTCCCCGTCCTCGACTCCACCACCACGCCTAGCTCTAGGCCACCGAAACCGCTCCGACGCCGCGCATTTTACCGCCGAACCGCCATAGCCGCGAAGCTCGGGCTCAAGCCGCGCCGGCCGTCCCGCTCGACCCCACTCCTCCACACCACCACGCCGACACTCCTCAGCCTCCCCTCCGCCGTTTCCCCTAGATCTAGCCCGCCGGCGTTGCCCCACTGCCGCGCATTCCGCCGCCGGACCTTCACCTCTTCGGGCCACCGTCGCCGGCCTCCTCCGCTCAACCTCCGTCGAATCGAGGTAGGGGGTAAGGTTCCCCACTCCCTCCTCTCTCTCCCCGACCACCGCCGGCGAGCCCGCGGGCCCCGCGCGGCCGGTTCAACGTGCCGCCGCCGCCGGTCAACTCCCCACCGGCGGGAGGTTGAAGAAGGCGAGAGTTTTTGCATTTTTACCCTCGGCCTTTTGACGTTTCGCGGTTAGATCCGAAGCGCTATACACTGAGTCTTGCAAAACTTACGGTCTAGCCCCTGGAAACTACGGTTAATTACGTACAAGTCCTCGGTCTAAGGTATTTTCCATTTATTTCATTAATAAATCGGCTGAAACTTTGAAAAATCATAACAATTCAAAGAAAAATCCAAAATGGACAAACTCAGTGGCTATGGACTCCTCTTGAGTAGATCTACAGGATAGGTATGATGTGGTTGTGTGAAAAGACTATTTTGCCCCTGGTTAAGTGCGTGCATGGTGTAGGTAAATAAATGGTAAAAGTGGACCAAATGAACTCCAAAAATTATGAAACTTGGACAGTAGTTTTATTATGGCATCTAGGTACTGTGTGATTTTTGGTAGCACTAGCATTGACTGTTCAATTACTGTTTTGCCCTTATGCATGTGATTTGTGTACTTAATTAACTTGTACAAGGAAGGCTATATAAAATATGCTCAAATATGACATTTAGTATTTTTCATGCACTTCACATAGTATGAGTAACTCACTGGTAGAATATGAGGTTGTGCATGCATGTTTAAGCTGCTGAATTGAAAATAATAAAATGCTACTAGTTGAAAAAGAAAATAGGAAAAAGTGTATTTAAACTGCTAATAAAATTATGGGAAAAATCTAGTAGCGTTGTGGAGTATGTTGCTGCATGTGGTAAAGGTTTGAGATCGATTGGAGTTTTCTAACTACATGAACTTATGAGTGCATTTTATTCATAAAGGTAGCGTGTCCATTAATTTGCATGTATATGTTTAACTTTAAGAGACAACTTCATTTCATTTGATAGGGACTGTGTACACATATAGAACAATTATTCCCAATAACTTCAAAGATAAGATGTGGTAATGGTTTGTACGATTTTCTTAGTGATGGGCTGTATGATTTCTTAGCAAGTCGTTAAGTTTTCTTGTTATGGGGTGTGTTTAAACTAAGAATACTCAACCCATTCTTCACAAGTTGTTTGACCATGCATTATATTTCATTGACACCTCATGCATACATTCGCAATTCGTTGCACTCATGATTGCACTATGTCATGCATATAACCTGTATCATATGCATGTATTTGCATTCTCTTACTCACTTGCATTTTATCACGCATATAGACCCCGCGTGCAAGGAGCTACCAACACAGGAGAAACCAGTGATCAAGAAAACGGACGACAGGCTATATCTGGAGCCAGAAGATGAAGGGTCGCTGATTAAATCCGTCCCTGCTTCAAGGGGTTGCCTGGGGCAAAGCCTCACAACCCGGCAAACTAACCTAGTTTAGTTTGTTGGTTTTCTTAAGATCAAGCAAAGGTAGGCAGTTCCATGATTTCTCCCAGCAAATACAACTCTCGTTTGATGATTACGCATATGCATTAGGAGTTGTTTGAAACCAACTGCATTAGACTTCCTGGCCGCCCTGGCCCTAGCACCTATACGTAGAGTTCGTAGGGCGAGTGCCTAGAATTGCTAGGTACGAGTAGATACGAGTGATTGTACTCGTCTCGTAAGTACGGCTTTACAAAGTGACAGAAATCTCACCTATGGAAGTTACTATACATGCTTATGTTTAAATGGAGACCGGGCGGAGATTTATTGAATTATTTATGGATTATGGTATTGTGCACTGGACTCCGCCCGAGTCGCATAAGGCCCGTTCGCTGTTCGCCTGCTGATCGGCATAACCTTGCTAGAGTGCTTATCCGGGATAATGGACCGGTGAAAGCTTACTTGTGCCATCCGAAGAACAGAGACAGACTCCTACTGTGACACCTTGGGGAGCTTGTAGTCGAGGGAGGGCTGACCCGACGTGACCGTGCTATCGCTCCTAAGACAGCACAACCTGGGAACAACGGAAGGATTGAATCAAACTTGGGATGGGACAAGTGGAGATGGGAGAAGCATATATGGAACGCTGGGAGTTAGTAAGCATATGCCATCCTGGTGCTTCTAGTTATTCCCGGGAATTAACAAATCGATTCGAATCGCTGATGCTCACCAGGTGTGAGAATGCCAGATATCGCACACGGGCAACGTAGTAATAATTGGGAACATACTGTTTACGAGTCACGCTTTTAATACAACATGCTTGGATGTGTATGATCTGTCCTACTATTCAGGGTGTTGCCCATCCACCGGTTGGAGGTCGATGGACTTGGGAGATGCTTTGAGGTCGAGGGAGGGCTGACCCGACGTACCGTGGTATCGCTCCTGAGACGGCTACTCCCAAGGGTTGGATGGAAGCGCTGTGAATCTTGGGACAGGACATGTTTTCATGTTTTACTTTTCATGCAAGTATTTACCTTATGTTATAAATGACTGTTTATGAATAATGGATAGCAGCTGTCAAATCCTGCTATCTGATATCAACATGACCTTGTTTAAGAATCAACAGCTAAGGACCCACATGATTAGTAAGCATGCTTTGCGTCAGCCGTAAGCCCCGTCCATTAAGTCCTACTGAGTAATTAGTACTCAGGGTTTGCCCCCACTTTTGGCTTACAGGTACCGATGACTTTTGGACAACTGTGCTGGAGGTGGTAGTACCGGTGGGCTCGGTGCTATTCGCCTTGCTCATCTCTTCGTGAAGACTACTTAAGTATATTATTCTGTTGCGAGATGTTTTGAAAACACTTCCGCTATATTTATATACTCTGAATTCGCTTCCGCTATATTTGAACATGTATTTGATTTCATACAATTGAGTTGTAAATTAAGTCTATTATTCTCTAGTTCAACTGCCTGTGATGATGTAATTGTTGTGGCTCCTTCGAGAGTCGGATGTGTTTGATGTCGGTTCCTCGGGAATTGGTGTTATCGAGAGCTCGAAGGACTCTCGACGGACTACCGGGTTTAGTCTGGCCTAAGTGCACTGCGAGCCAGAGGTGGCAGGTGCGCTTAGTTTAGATTAAGCAGGGCGGTTCCGCCACACGGAGGGATTTGGAATTCAGAGTTGGAGATTATGTGTATCTAAAAGTGTCACCTCTTCGAGGCCTACGCAGATTTAAAGTGAAGGGGAAGTTAGCACCCCGACATATTGGTCCTTTTAAGATAGTTGATCGTAAGGGAGAAGTTGCATATCAACTAGAGTTGCCTGACAGGTTATCTGGAGTGCATGATGTGTTTCACGTGTCCCAATTGAAGAAGTGTTTGCGGGTACCTGAAGAGCAGTTGCAGGTGGATGAACTTAATGTGCAGGATGATTTGATCTATACAGAGCATCCAGTTCAGATTCTGAAGACGCCAGAAAGGACAACTAGGAACAGGATAATAAAGATGTGCAAAGTTAAGTGGAGCCATCACACGGCAGAGGAAGCTACTTGGGAAAGAGAGGATGACCTCAGAGCAGATTACCCGGAACTCTTTGCTAGCCAATCCTAAAATCTCAGGGCGAGATTTCTCTAAGGGGGTAGGTTTGTAACACCCTAATTTTTTGCTATATGAAAATCCCATCATAAACTAATTTAATTTTTGCTTAGGGTTTGATTTATTTATGCATGACACCATAATGCTTATTTATTTCTAATATTAATCAAGTAAAACGAATCATAGGAACCACATGTTTGAGTACACATGCAGTTGCATATTTTTTCTTGATTGATTTGCATTGCTTTGATTTGAATTCAAATACACTTAAACTCATCCAAATTTCTCAAACTCCTAAAGAATTCTAGAAAAGTCACTTTTCCCTCCCTCTCTCCCTTTCTTCGGTTTTGGCCCGTCTCCACCCTTCGGCCCAAGTTGGCCCAGCAAGCCGCCGCCCTCCCCTCCTCTCACCGCCATCTGGGGCCCGCCCATCAGTCGCTTTCCCCTTCTTCTCGCTACCGCGCCGCTCCGCCCGGGCGACGACCTCAAGTCCGAGCTCCGCCTCGTCCCGGCCCTACGCCCCCACGCCCGCGTTCTTCTTTCCATCTCCGAGAGTCCCGCATCCGAGCTCTGCCTTTCCCTTTCCGCACCATTTCCTTTCCATCACTCGTTCGCACCGTGGGCGACACGGACACAAACCCGAGTCCAACTCGAGCTGGATTTCCGCCGCGCCGTGCTTTCCTTGCCCTCTCCGCAAGCCTCGGCCTCCGCCCTATATAAGTCGCCTACCTCGACGATTGTAGCTACCAAACTCGCCAAAGCCCTAGCTCTAGCCGCCGCTTCTCGTGTGCTCGAGTTCGCCGCGCCGCCGCGAGTTCACCTCGAGTTCGCGTCGGGTTTCGCCTCTGCAAGCCGTGATCGACGACGAGGTCAAGCTTGCTAGCTTCGCTGCAAGGTAGAGCACCTAAACGCTCAATCCCAGCTCCTACTTTGCCTCGGTGCTCCGATTTGTTCCACGGTGACGTCGCCCGTACACGTAGGGACGCCCCCATCGCCGCCGCACGTCACCGTACGCCGTCACCACCTCCCTGTCGACTACGTCGACACTCGTAGCTTCGCACCAAGGTGAGGCAGCCTCCTAGCCCACCCTCGGCTTCAATCGCGCCACACCGCCCCGGCAATTTCTCGCTAGAGCTCCGCCTCCTCTCCGCCTTGCCGCCCGCCGCCTACGCCTAATGCGCCGCCGCCTAAAGCACTCTACCCACTTCGGGGTGATCCCCGCTCGCTCGCGCAACCCGCCTCGCTAGCCCTAGGCCCCGGGACCGTGGAGTTCGCTTGTCGCCGATGAAGCTCCGCCGCGCACCGTGGCTGCCGTCGGCCGAACCCACCGCCAGAACCCTCTTCCCCCTCCCAGATCTAATCCAGGCCATCCGATCTAGATCCGACGGCTGGAGCGCGAACGACCCGGGTCAAATACCGGTCAGCGGCCGCTGTTTCTCAAAAGAGTCCCTGCGCTTTCCGAAAATCAACCCGCGGTCCAGATCTTTTAAATTTAGGTCCCTGGTTTTCGCAGTTTAGCCCCTGGAGATTCAAATCTTATTTATTTTAAGCCTTTAAATTTGTTTAAATCATATCTTTTGCATTATAACTCCGATTTGAGCGATTTTCGAACCTACGGAATCGTAATAATGTGTAGATTAATTTTAAATCCTTTTTAATCTCTGTTCATGATGTTTGGTGTACTGTTTTAGTCAATTTGTACTCATTGCTTGTATGTGTGCAACGTGTAGCCGACGTTCCGTCCGAGTTTGCTGAAAATCCATCTTGGGAAGTTTCTAAGCAAGTTTTTGCTGAGGAAGGCATGTATTCTTTGGCCTATGTCCTATTTACTTTAATCACATGATCTAGATCCTAAATTTGCATGCTCCTACTAAGGATGACTAGCTTGATATTCCTTTACATGTATCTTAACCTGGGAGGGCTATGATGTTGTAAATTAATTGCTTCCGCTCAACTCACTTTATTTATGTTGCTAATATGGATTAATTAATGATGAACATGATGATAAAAGTTTGGTGTTAGCAACATGGAGACTTGGGCATGTTTTTGTTGGTTTTGCTCAAGAGCTTCACTCTAAGGATCGGTTCGCCGAGCGACCACCCAAGAAAACAGTACAACCACAAGATTCACATGGGCACTGGGCTTGACTGATTAATTAGATGAACTAGAGTTTTGGTTTACTTTCCTGAAACATGGCGTATGAGGGGTCTGGGGGATATGGGACTTTGCCCTTTGCCAATGTGGTGCAGTTTGAGTTATTTGTCACCCTTTGGAACGGAACTCTCATATCTTTAGTTAACTGGAGTAACCTGTAACGAGTGGGACACAACTCTAGGAATTCTTTGTAAAGGTCTCATAATGAAACCCTGCCGATTCATCTAAGGTATGAATAAATGGGGCATTGCAAACCTCGAGCACAATGGGAATCATGACTTGTGGGTAAAGTTGTACAACCTCTCGAGAGTGTTTAAAACTGATATATCAGCCGTGCTCACGGTTAAGAGCGGTCTAGACCCCCACAGATTAGAGTTTTATGTTGAAGGTAAAAGGCTCATGGTGATCATGGTAATGATGGTGGTTATGGTTATGGTTCATGCTTATCTACTTAATATGTTTTACTGTCTTTATAATAAAGGGATGGGTTATGCTAATCATTGCTAGTAATAAAACTTGACCAACTAAAAGCAATTGCTATGCCTGTCCACTATAAAGCCATTCCACTTTTATTCTAAACGAAATACTTGCTGAGTGTGTCATGTACTCATTCTTGCTTATTTTTATACCCGTTGCATCCATTGCAACTGCTGCTCAGATCCAGAAGGGAGTTGTGGTGATCCTAATCAGGAGTTCCAGGACTACGACGAGTTCTAGGCTGGTGTGCCATCCGTCAGTTGCCTGTGGATCATGGTCGTCTTCTGCTGTCGTTTAGTTATCTCATTTTTGTTAAGTTACTCGGTTTCGTTAAAGACATTTATGGTCTGTAATAGTGGTGATTACTCTTAAGTTAAAGTACTGGTTGTGTTATTACTTTTGCTTATGCTGTGTATGTGGTTAAACTGATACTGGCACATACATGGTTAGCACTTGGTTTTGTTTCTCAAACTGGGTGTGACACAGGACTTGCATACCGGCGTTGACCATCTTTCTAGGAGCTTTGCCTCCTGTTTCCTGGGGTTTGGAACTAGCCTTTTTGAGTTTTGCCTCTTGCCGTTCAGATTCTTCTTTTTGTCGGATGGCAGCTTCGCTGTCTGATTTTATTAATGTGACGAGACTGTGCATCTTTTCTCGGAAACGTCTTCATGGATATAGGTCTTCGGCATATATCTTTGTCGTTGGCATTTTGATAACTTCACTTGATTGCACTTCTCCCCCTTTGGTTTGAAGAAGAATGTCTCCCTCATTCTGTTGATGTTGAGATGGATTTCTCTAGCTCCAACATCAATGCTTGCGTCCGCAGTACTCAGGAAGGGCCGCCCAAGAATGAGCGGCGTCGTTGCTTCTATCTCCATATCCAATACCACAAAGTTCACCGACATGAGGAAATTCCGAATTCTCACCGGAACATCTTCAGCGATCCCTGCGGGATGGCGTATGGATTTGTCTGCTAGCTGCAGGCACATAGCGGTGGGAGCAAGTGCAGCGTGATTGAGTTTGTCGAAGACAACTTTGGGCATAATACTGACGCTTGCTCCAAGATCACATAAGGCTTGATTGAAGACTTGGTTCCCAATTGAGCATGGAATGGTAGGACTTTTGGGGTTCTTTTTCTTCTGTGGGGGCTGATTGAGTATAGCTGCGCTACACTCTTCTGTCATGTGCACAATTTCCGCTTATGGTAAGGGCTTCTTGTTGTTGAGGATATCTTTCAAGTATTTCGCATATGTAGGTACCTGCATAGCATCTAGCAGAGGTATATTGACATATAATTTCTTTATAACCTCAACAAAATTACTGTATGGTTCATTGGCGGCAGCTCTCTTGTTGCGAGGAGGAAAAGGCAGCACCGTAGTGTCATAGAACTCATGCGAAAACGTCTCCGGTGCTGTTTTCTCCTCTGCTCCAGGTCTACTCTCAGTGTCATCCTTCTCTTTGGGTTCGGTAGTCTTCTTCTTTTGCTTTTTTCCTGCATTGTTAGGGGTACTACAAGGATGTGGGGGGTCCTGTGTGGATTTCCCACCCCTAATGGTGACTGCGTTTATATGCTCCTTGGAAGGAGGTTCAGGCTATCCCGGCAGCTTACCCGCATTAACATTAGGTAAAAAAGCAGCTAACTAAGCCATTTGGGTCTCAAGCATTTTGTTAAAACTCAGTTGTTTTTTCATAGCACTATTAAAAGTTTCCATTTGAATAGAAAGTGTTTCAAAAAGCCAATTATTCGCATGGAGCTTTTTGCTAATGCTATCATTCACAGCTTATTGGTCAAACTGATTATATTTATCAAATTGCTGTGAACTACTAGAAGAGTTACCTTGTCCGGAAAAAGGGTTGTGTGACCTTGAATTCCAGTCTGGTTGACGATGATTCCCGTTGTTGAAGTTAGGATTATTGCTGATGAAGTTCGCGTCCTCCGGTCGAGTTTGGGAGCAGTTGTTCCCCGAATGTCCCATGCTCCCGCAAACTATGCAAGTTGAGAGTCTGAACCGGTGCGGTCTCTGGATTATCTTTTCAATATAAGGTCCATCTTGGCGGCAAGCATGTCGGTGTTGTCGATGTGATGGACGCCACGGGATCGGGTGCTAGACCTCTCTTCTTTCCATCCTTGATTAGTATCTTGTCAATGAGTTCATTGGCAGCTCTTACACTCAAGGATAAGAAGGATCCTCCTGCGGCTGCATCCAGGTGCTCTTGTGCAGCACGCTTTAAGCCATGAAAGAAATTCTGGATGATGAGCCATTATTCCATTCCATGGTGGGGGTAGTGATGAGGACATGACCAATACGCATACGACCAAGGCCCAAGCGAAGATAGAGTTCAAAGCCCAATCCACATTGAAGTCCTATTTATTCGCGAGTCTGGTTTGGACTGCTAGAGCAGGCCTCACGAAAACGGACGCCCAGGCCACATACGGGCTCCGTTTTGGGCGTTCTACATATCGACGGAAAGCTAAGGAGATAAGCTTTCCAACCCAGGTGGTCCCATGCCAAAATACGCTTTGAGTTGACAGGAATTGTCAAAACAATTTGACGACCAGAATCTGTCCAACACCTGTTTTTGGACCTGAAGGCCTTGTACTCCCTAGGGTTGCTCGGCCACTCCCTTGGCCGCCCCTAGCCTTCTCTCTTGTATATATTCTGTAGCCGTCATTAGATTAGATGGGTTTTGCTTAGATTATTCTGTCGTTATGAACAGATTCGCCGTGTGAGAATACTCCGGTTTGTGAAACCCCAACTTGTGAGCTAATCTTTCGATTTGCAATTCGAGTTTACATCTACCGTGTTCTTGCTTGTATTCTTCGATTCACAGGCAGGGATAAGCCTTCGTGGCGAGGTCAATCGTGTGTGCACGGTTGATAACCAGAGGAGATGTGGTGCTGCGATTGTAGGGTTCGATTCGTGTTGATTGGAAGCCGGATCGTGTGTGTCGTGCCTCCGCCAAATCGTTAGTTATCTCCACTTGACGGAAGATCAGGAACCCCCCGTCCCCAATAAGTGGTATCAGAGTAGGGTTTACCGTCAGGTTTGCTTGCCGTTATCCTTAGTAGATTAGTTTTGTTTCGTCCTATAGTCCACAAAAAGCCATCCAAAAAATTAGGGTTTGTAGATTATCTTATCCCATAGCCAAGTTTAGCCTTTGCACTTTTGTGAGTTTAGAGTCCGCATCATTGAGTTTGTGTCCATAATCGTGGTCTTGTTGCTGGTTTAGATCTTGTTCTTAGATTGGTTTGAGTTTTGCATCGTGTCACCGTGTCCGTTTTCATCACGTCATCGCGCTCGATTCGGAATTATTTCTGTCTAGTTCGGTATTTTGACGATATCTCCCACATACGACCTCGGATTTTAGTGTTCTGGTACTTTCTGGAAAGCTTAAGAAATTGTTTACAACTTTACCAACTGCGATGTTTTTAGGAAAAAATGTTATCAATGCCTAAATCTAGTTGGGTGCAAATCTGTGCGTGACCTAGAAATTTCTGAACAGCCTGTATTTCGGGGTCCATATCTCCTACTTCATTTATCCAAAAAAAGGTGTTCCATATATTTTTTTGGAAAGGGAAAAAGTATATCTACAACTTTTGTGTTGTAAGTTTTGGCATTTGAGGTCATTAAGAGTGTGAAATCGTCTGTGCAAACTCGGGTAGAAATCTGTTATTTACATACAAAAATTTTATGATAGTGTGGAGTTGTATCTTACTCTTGCGGCACTTTTGATTAAAAAAATAAAGAGATAAAAGAAAGAAAAAAAAGGCAAATGCATAAAATAGAGCCACACCAAAAAAATAAATATAAAAAAGTCAGAAGTGCTTGCATCCGTTGTGTCTTTTGTACTTTGTATGTGTGACTTGTTTGCTTGAGCTAGTTATAGGAACAAGTTTAGGACAACAACATTGACAAGTACTTTGGACACTTATTCAATTTTGCTATCTGATTTTGATTTGTGCTAATTGTTGCTACTATATAAAGCCATCCAAAACTCCACATATATACTTCTAGTCAGTACAGGTTCAACCTTTGCAATCGCAACGCTCACGCCCTCACGGTATCACGAACCAGCCACCGGTTGTACCATTCACTGCTTTGCATTGGTAAGAACATACGTAAGAGCTTGGTAAGATGCTTGAGAGTGTGTGATTCTACTACATATACATAGTAGTTAGTAGAAAAATACACTTTTTGTGTGTTTTCTTGTTTTCTGCTAACAATAACATGGCATAGCACTGTTCGGATAGAAAATATTAAGACATGTGAGAGCTACACCACATTGCAAACATCCGCATCGAAAAGTTCAGGTATCAATTGAGAAACAATGCTTGATCATTTATATCAAGAAATATCACTTAATTGATTGAAACCCTTGAAACAACAAGATAGAACTGTCATAGCTTATAATCAGAAGTTCAAATCTATATTCTCGTATTGTGATTTAGACGAATCTGATGAAACCACTTAAATACATTTTTTAAATGGTCTTAATAAGAAAATTCAGAACAATCTTGTTTATATGGAATATAATTCTCTACATGATTTAATTGATCTAGCTTGTGAGGTTGAGGATCAAATTAAAAATGATACATGTCTTGCTGAAATTAAACATCATGACACACAATCTATGGAGGCTTCCTTTGCTACTAACAATGCATAGAATATTGAGAGCAAAGATGAAGGAGACAACACACTACTAGAAGATAAGCATTGCACTAGATATGTGAGCGCAGGTAATAGCATGGGTGCAGTGGTCACACAAAGTGAGCAAATTTTTGATGTGCTGCAATCAATCATAATTGAATATGATTTTGCTGCTACCTCGTGTAATAAAGAAGAGTTGTGTAATGATGCTGCTGCTATTTCCATGTCACAAGTTAGTGAATAATCATGATACTATAGCTCTAGAACCTATTGTTTGTGCCGAAAGTAAACTTTTTCTCCCAATTACTAGTTTGCAAGACGAGCTAAAATTGTTATCTTCATTGAATACTTTTGGTTATATTGAATTTGATATTCTTTGCAATCTGAATAATTTGAACAAAAAACTTTTTCTTCCTGCTGATTTGACTTGGATATCTAAACATACGTATCATGTCATTGGCAAGTATGATACTAATGGAGAATATATGATTCATCGTATTTATATCTCTTATAATTGGGGCTCTCATTATATCGATGAACATCAAAATAAAGCAAAGGGCTAGTGTACAACTAACAATATCATGTCTAGATCCACTTGTTCTTCTTTGTTTATTTTGTCACAACAGGTTCAATTTCAAGAAGGGGAGCAATGTTGTCAAAAAGTGGAACAACTACTTCCGCACGCATCGACATCTTTGAGTCAAGGACGACTCAAAACTAAGAAGGGGAGAATGATGAAGACATGACCAATACGCATACGACCAAGGCCCAAACGAAGATAGAGTTCACAACCCAATCCACATTGAAGTCCTATTTATTCGCGAATCCGGTTCGGACTGCTGGAGCAGGCCTCACGAAAACGGACGCATAGGCCACATACGGGCTCTGTTTTGGACGTTCTACATATCGACGGAAAGCTAAGGAGATAAGCTTTCCAATCCGGGTGGTCCCATGCCAAAATACGCTCCGAGTCGACAGGAATTGTCGAAACAATTTGACGACCAGAATCTGTCCAACACCTGTTTTTGGGCCTGAAGGCCTTGCACTCCCCAGGGTTGCTCGGCCACCCCCTTGGCCGCCCCCTAGCCTTCTCTCTTGTATATATTCTGTAGCCGTCATTAGATTAGATGGATTTTGCTTAGAATATTCTGTCGTTATGAACAGTTTCGCCGTGTGAGAATACTCCGCTTTGTGAAACCCCAACTTGTGAGCTTAATCTTTCGATTTGCAATTCGAGTTTCCATCTACCGTGTTCTTGCTTGTGTTCTTCGATTCGCAGGCAGGGATAAACCTTAGTGGCGAGGTCAATCGTGTGTGCACGGTTAATAACCAGAGGAGACGTGGTGCTGCGATTGCAGGGTTCGAAGTGTTGATTGGAAACCGGATCATGTGTGTCGTGCCTCCGCCAAATCATTAGTTATCTCCACCTGATGGAAGATTGGGAACCCCCCTCCTCCCCCGTCCCCATCAGGCAGGCCGTGATGTACTCTTGTAATCTTTCCTAGGCCTCCACCACTGTCTCATCTGTGAGCTGTTGGAATCTCAAGATCTTGTTCCTCAATGCATTGGTCTTTCCCAAAGGGAAGTACTTGGCAAGGAATGCGTTGGAGCACGCATCCCATGCAGTTAGTGTTGCACGGTTGAGGTAGAACCATTGCTTTGCCTTTCCGACATGTGAAAATGGAAAGAGGCGTAACTTGATAGAGTCGGCAGATGCACCTTTTATTGTGAATGTGCTGCGGAATTCCAGGAATTGCTGCAGGTGATTGTTGGCATCCTCCGTTGCTAGTCCGCAAAAAGGGATAGCTTGAACCATATGAATGACTCAGGATTTGAGCTCAAAGTTCTCTCCTACTTGCACTTCAGGTCCTGTTGGGACATTGTTGCTAGATGGGACAGAGAACTCACGGATGGACTTTTCAGCCATAATGTTGATAAACAGAGTGTGACTTGTTGATGCAGTTGGTTCAAGTTCCGTTGGTACAGGTATCTACCGTGGACAGTCATTGAATGAACTCTCTTGAGCAGAGACTTTAGATTATTGTGGAAATTTACCGGTAGATCGAAACCGGCCATACACCTCTCTGTTGCATCCATAACAAAAACAACAGAGCAAAGTAAGCCTGCTAAAAACTAGTGGCAAATTTATAAAGTATACGGAGTTCGAAATGAGATTATCAATTATCTCTCTACCTGCTTCCCCGGCAACGGCGCCAGAAAAGCTTGCTGACGTCTCTTAGCCTTAAAAGATTTTACTCCGCAAGCGCACGGAGACCGCTGTAGCTTTTCACCCAGAGTATTCCGAGTATCGTAATTTCCACAGGGAAGCGGCAGGCAAGAGAGTATAATTGGATAAACTCAAATTAAATGTTTCGTAAACTTAAATAAATGTACCAACTAGTATCTAAACAGGGGTACGTCAAATAAAGATAGGTGTATGGTGAAAAAGTAAAATAAACTACCTAAGATACACGTAGAAAGGTATAGTTGACTGGGAGGACAACGAGTGAGATAAAATTCCCAAACTCTATTCTATTCGGCTGCAAAGACTATGTTGTGGTTAACTAAGGAACTCAAGTAAACAAGTCAGGGTCTCGCGTTGAGCAAAATTCTGGCGCCTCGAGAGGTCAGGGGGTAGATAGTAGACCACCAAAGGAGACCCGGCTAACGCTTACGGGCCTACCGAATGAACGGGCCTGGGATACACAGGCACACCACACGCTGTCACCGAGTGGGGCTACCAAGCTAATCTGCGTGGATAGACTGGCACGCTAGACTAGTGCTCAAGCGCTATCACCACGATAGTGATTGAGCACTAAAACTCGTCCTTGATTCCAAGGGTTAGAGCTAACCAGACTCCTAGATCTAAGTTTAGGAAAGGCTTATAGCACCGGTAAGAATAACAAGACTTGACTAACTCAGGTAACCACAGTCTAAGACTAGCAAGTATGCAAAGAAAGGTACACCACACTTGCAAGAGATAGAGATAAAGTAAAGTAAATAAATTATACTGGAAATAAAAAGAGTACAAAGATACAAGAACTTTACCACAGACTCAGAATGATCTCCGAGAACTCTGAGGCAAAGCTCGACTCACTCTAACTCCCAGGACTATCCTAACTACTAAGATGTGAAAATAAGACTCTCTAAGGTAGAATATAGCTCTCAACTTCTCCACACCTTTACAAATGAGTGTGGTTGAGGTCGGTGGGAGGCCAAAGTCGGTGGTTGGCCGACCTCCGAGGTCGGGCGACCCTCCGATCCACCGACTTGACCCTCCAACAGCTTGTTTTGACTCCCCCAAGGCGGTTGATGGTTGATGTAGTTGGTGCACGTGTAAATTGCCTCCGAAGAGAGGTCGTCCGACCTTGGTGGAGGTCGAACGACCACGTGTCAGCCCTTGATTGCTTGCATGGCCCTTTCCTTGGATTGGTGACATCATGGATCCATGTTTCGGTGATCTTTCAGCCCTTGTATACTTTGGATGCTTGATACAATGGTTGGATTCACTTGGCTTTGTGTTTCTTTGCATGCAGGAGTGGAGGGGAGCCAAACCGACTCGGAAGGGTGGTCGGCCGACCCTGCCACCTGGTCGGCCGACCTAGCAGGGGGTTGGCCGACCTTGCCACCTAGTCGGCCAACCTGGCAGGTGGTGGGCCGACCTGCCAGGTGGTCGGCCGACCATGGCTATGGTCGGGCATCTAGGGTGTTTTCCCATTTCAGCCCATCTTCACTTCTCGGCATTGCTTCATCCATTTTGTGTGAAATTTCGTACTGCAACCAAATATTCATACACAACTAGTGGAGCTCATCAGTAGTAAGAGTTAGTCAATTTTTATTCACATGCTTTGCTCCATTTGGTGGATAAATGACAGTATGTATCATGAGATTACGACCGTCAACACATCTGACTTGAGAACATTGGAGTAGAGCACATTTTTACCATTTTAGCAAAACAAAACTCTTTGCCTTAGCGGGCTGCTATGTATCCATGTACTCATATCTTAAAGATTAACATCTTAGATCAAAGTGGGTCCCTAGTCAAAAGGTATCCATGGGCAATTTTACTTTAACATAGGGAGTAAAGTTTATACAAGCATAGACACAAGTTGACAATATGATTATGTAGAGTAGATTTTTATCCAAGTTTCATGTATAGAGTAGCATATGAGGACCATAAATGAAAAATTCACAATAGTACCTAGTCCTTGTGCAAGGTCGAAGTGAAGATGGGCTGTCTTGACCCAAGGCCAAGCCGGGCGGCCTGGTTAGGGGTTGGGCGGCCTAACAGGTGAGTCTTCCGACCTTTGCATCGATCGCGTTGTATGGAGAAGTGCTTTGGGACGTCCTTTTCTGCATGTGGTACACTTTTTTATCAACGTGACAGACCAGGTAACCTGGGTAGGAGTCGAGCGGCCTGGGGTTGGAGGCTGGGCGACTTGGGTTTGGTCCGGTTCATCCCAAATTTTTGTGTGCGGTGAGGTGCAACCCTGTACATCGTGTTTGTCGTTCGTTTCTGCAGGGTTAGTGATGGGAGATGGGGGGAAGCTAAGTGCATACCCCCACACTTCAACTCAAAGCAAGGGTAAATGACTCATTTATTGAACTAAGCACTAACATTGGAATTAAATAGGCGAAGTTCATACATAGAACACAAATAAAAGAAACAAAAAGACTAAGCACTAAGAAACAAAAAGGTGCCTATACTAAGATTTATTATGAATCTATGGGCATCTATGGCATAGGTGGATCATAGATGTCTGGATGCCCAGTAGCTTCTACAAGGCGGCAGAACTTGGAAGACAAGCCCTTCCTAATGATTTCTAATTTGTCATTAATCTCCCACTTCCATAGTTCCCCTTCTGCATAGCGCTCTTCAAGTTTGATGAACTTTTTCTTCATGGCTGCGAGCTCTAGCTTGAGAGACTCTATGGTCTCTTTCTCACCCTCCTCCTCCAAAGATTCTTCAAATTGCCCTGGTGGATTGCGGATTGGAGGGGATATAGCGACATGGTGAACAGTCCTCCTGGGGGGAGTTAAATCAATGGACTCATACATGCCTCCCCCCCGAAGGACGTTCTCCATGTGCTTTGGGACCAGCACCATCCCCCACCCTCCATTGGGAGTAGGACCTCCTCGGACAGTGTAGGCTAGTGATCCTAGCCTCTTGGGCACCTCTTTGCCCTTGTCCTTCATGGAATCTTCCGAGAAAAGTTTTCGGATGGGCACCCTCAAGATCAGCCGCTAAGTTCGTGGTGCTACAGAACTCGGCGTCGCCATCCCACACATGTGGATACCGTAGAGGCATTGCTATGACTGCTACGCAAATAAACCGACTGGTTTCGAGGGCGGTCGTGTGGTTCCTGATCGAGATCGGCTGGGCGAATCGGCATCGGCTCTTCTTCGCAGCATCGGCGCACACGACTCAGCACTCAGCTGCTCCGAGTCGTCTTCCGCTGCACTGCGCGTCTAGTGGTAACGGTCCATGATCCCTTGCTTTGTACGAGTTCCTGTGTTTACACGGTAGTAGAAAATCGTTTTCATGCTATGGTAGCCTACCCTGTAACCCTACAGCGGTATCAGAGCGGATCGTACGTAGCTTTTAGATCTAGATCGATGTAATAGATTGGATCTATTACCATAGTAGATTGGATCTACTTTGGCTCCATGATAACATATTGGATCTGTTATAGACTCTATGCATCGATTCATTGGATGAGCCGATGCGGAATACATGGATGAAACTTGCACTTGGCTTGATTGGATCAACCCTATGAGTTTTCGTAGATTAGATCTATGGTCCATATTTTGTTATCACATGCCTATTCTTTCTTGCATTAGATGTGTTAGAATAGATTCCCTTAGAAAAATTCAAGAAATTCTTGATGCCCTTCCAATCGCTACACCTATAAGGATTTCGATCGTTGTTTGGTGGGTCTGCCAAAGCAGGGTGCCTTCAATTATCTTAATCAAATAGGGTGGATGTTGGACATCCGCGCGTATGGGATTGGTTTGCATGACAAGGCTATCAAATCGGATTTGGGCCTTAGGCATGGTGTTGGATGTTTCGACATAGAATTTCGCCCAACAAACGAGAGTCACATAGTTTCGCTAAGTTTCTAGCAGTGATGCCAAAGCTCACTAGAGGCTTAGATAAATGTGGATCTCGTCCACTATGTGTCGTGAAAGGGAATACGATTGCAAACATGTAGTGGGAGTATCTTTTGTTAAATTATTTAATAAAAGATCTACATAAAGCATTGTGCTGAATATTTTTCATATTTACGTCCTGTTGTAGTTGATCATGGCCGCTAATCCCGCTCTGAATTCTGGCTTTAATTTGCGATCTATTCTTGATAAACAGAAGTTGTCTGGAACAAACTTCACTAATTGGTATCGAAACTTCAGAATTGTTCTCAAACAAGAGAGAAAGGAATATGTTTGGAGGAACTGTATCCTGAAGAACCTGATGATGGTGCTAGTGCTACTGACCACATGGCTTATGAGAGCACTGAAGTGACTCGCTTGATGTTGTTTGTCTCATGCTTGCCACGATGTCTCCTAACCTTCAGAAGCAATATGAGAACTCGGAGGCCTACAATATGATTGTAGGGCTCTGTGGCATGTTTGATAACCAGGCAAGGGTCGAGAGGTATAACACCTCAAAGGCCTTGTTTGATAGTAAGCTAGCTAAAGAGAGTCCAGTCAGCCCTCATGTGATCAAGATGATTGGTCACATTGAGGCTCTCAACAGACTTGGTTTTGAGCTTGATCCAGAGCTTGCGATGGATGTGATCCTCCAATCTTTGCCTCCTAGTTTCGAGCCGTTCATTATGAACTATCATATGAATAACTTGGATAAGACTCTGACCGAGTTGCATGGGATGCTTTAAACTACCGAGGATAGCATCAAGAAAACCTCAATTCATGTGATGATGGTTCAACGGGATAGCAAGAAGAAGAAGCGCAAGGGCAAGGGCAAAGGCAAGGCTGAGGATAGGATTCAAAAGCCAAGGCCGGTTGCTAAGCCTAAGGCTAGTCCCTCTCCCTCGGACAAGTGCTTCTACTATGGTGACAGTGGGCATTGGTCGAGGAACTGCCAGAAGTACCTAGAAGAGAAGAAGAACAAGAAGGGAAGTGAGACTTCCGCTTCAGGTATTAATGTTATTGAAATTAATCTTGCAATTTCTTCTAGTGAATCATGAGTATATGATATCGGGTCAATGATTCATACCTGTAAATCGTTCCAGGGACTAAAACAGACTAGAAGTTTTCTGAGAGGCCAGTTGGACATGTGCGTCTGCAACGAAGCAAAGGTTGCTATGTTGGCAGTCGACACATATCACCTATCACTTCCTTCAGAATTAGTGATGGAGTTAAATAATTGTTATTTTATTCGAGCATTGAGCAAAAACATTATTTCCTCTTCATGTTAGAGGAGGATGGTGGTTATGAGATAATAACAAAGAACAAGTGTTGTTCTATTTATTTGAATGACATGCTCTATGCACATTGTCTATTGGTGAATGGATTGTATGTTCTTGATCTTAAGGATGAGCCGATCCTTAAGATTAATGCTAAACGACTCAAGCCAAGTGGTTTGAATCCTGCTTATGTCTGGCATTGTCACCTTGGACATATTAACAAGAAACGTGTGGAGAAGCTCCATTAAGATGGACTGCTCGACTCATTTGATTATGAATCATTTAAGACATGTGAAACTTGTTTACTTGGTAAGATGACAAAGACACCCATCACTGGTCAAGGTGAGAAGGCATCCGAGTTGTTGGCCCTTGTACATACCGATGTATGTGGTCCAATGAGCTTTATAGCCAGAGGTGGTTTTCAGTATTTCATTACTTTTACCGATGACTTTAGTAGGTATGGCTATATCTACTTGACGAGACATATGTCTGAGTCGTTTGAATAGTTCAAATAGTATCAGAATGAAGTATAGAACCACTCGGGCAAGATGATAAGATTCGGATCGTGGTGGAGAATATCTGAGCCAAGAGTTTAATGACCATCTGAAGAGTTGTGGAATTGTTCCACAACTAACTCCACCCGGAATGCCACAATGGAATGGTGTGTCCGAGAGAAGGAACCGAACCTTGTTGGACATGATGAGGTTTATGATGAGCCAGACTGATCTTTCGTTGTCCTTTTGGGGTTACGCTCTAGAAACTGTTGCGTTTACATTGAACCAAGTTCCATCGAAGTCTGTGGAGAAGACACCATATGAGATATGGACAACAAAGAGTCCCAGGTTGTCTTTCCTTAAGATTTGGGGTTGTGAGGCTTATGTGAAACGTTTGACATCTGACAAGATTCATCCTTAGTCGAACAAATGCTACTTTGTGGGCTATCCTAGGGTAACCAAAGGATATTATTTCTATAATCGGGAGGAAGCAAAAGTGTTTGTTGCCCGGAATGGTGTCTTTTTTGGAGAAAGAGTTTCTCTTGAAAGATGGAACTAGTCGGAACTAGGTGCAACTCGAAGAGGTTCGAGAAACACTGGAGAATGGTTCTGATCTGACTGATTTCCAACAAGATGAGTCACATGTTGAGCACTTTGTTGTAACACCATTAGCCCCACGTAGGTCACAAAGGGCACATCGTGCACCCGACCGCTACATGTTCCTCACCATGGGTCGGCACGATATATTGTTGTTGGACAACGATGAGCCTAAGACTTACAAAGAAGCTGTGATGGGACCCGACTCTGAGAAATGGCTAGAGGCCATGAGATTCGAGTTGAAATCCATGGCTAACAATCAAGTTTGGAACTTGGTCGAGCCACTTGATGAGGTGCGACCTATCAAGTGCAAATGGGTTTTCAAAAAAGATAGACGCTGATGGAAATGTTCTCATCTTTAAGGCTCGGCTTGTGGCAAAAGGATTTCGTCAGATTCAAGGTGTTGATTATGATGAAACATTTCTTCCCGTAGCCATGCTAAAGTCTATCCGGATCCTCCTAGCGGTTGCTGCATATCATGACTACGAGGTGTGGCAAATGGATGTCAAAACGGCTTTCCTTAATGGAAACCTAAGTGAGGATGTGTACATGACACAGCCTGAAGGTTTTGTTAATCCACAGAATATTAGGAACGTATGCAAGCTTTTGAAGTCCATTTATAGACTCAAGCAAGCATCTTAGAGTTGGAATCTACGTTTTGATGAAGTGGTCAAAGGGTTTGGTTTCATAAAAAATGTAGAAGAACCTTGTGTTTTACAAGAAGTTCAGTGGGAGCGCACTCGTCTTTCTAGTCTTATATGTAGATGACATATTCGGAAACAACATTCCAATGTTGGAAGCTGTGAAGGACTCATTAAGAAAGAGTTTCTCGATGAAGGACTAGGGAGAAGCAGCTTACATCTTGGGCATAAAGATCTATAGAGATAGATCTAAGCGCTTAATTGGATTAAGCTAAAGTACATATATTGACAAAGTGTTGAAACGGTTCAACATGCATGATTCCAAGAAAGGTTCCTTGCCCATGTCACCTGGCACGATCTTAAGCAAGATTCAGTGTCCGTCGACTGCTGTTGAGCAAAAGAGAATGAGTGAGATCTCGTATGCCTCCGCAATCGGATCCATCATGTATGCCATGATATGTCCTCGCCTAGATGTTTCTTTTGCTCTAAATGTTACGAGCAGATACCAATCTTGTCCAGGTGAAGTCACTGGATTGCTGTAAAGAATATCCTTAAGTACTTGAGAAGGACTAAGGATGTGTTCCTAGTGTTTGGAGGTGAGGAAGAGCTTGTTGTAAAGGGTTACACCGGCACTGGTTTCCAACAGACAAAGACGACAGTAGATCGCAAGCTGGATTCGTATTCCGCCTCAATGGTGGAGCGGTTAGTTGGAAGAGTACCAAGCAGGATACAGTAGTCGATTCTGCAACAGAAGCCGAGTATATTGCAGCTTCGGAAGCTGCAAAGGAGTCAGTTTGGATCAGAAAATTTGTTTCTGAGTTGGGTGTAGTTCCGAGTGCTTCGTGCCCATTGGACCTTTATAGTGATAATATCGGTGCCATTGCACAAGCTAAAGAACCTAGGTCACTCCAAAAATCCAAACATATACTCAGCGATATCACCTGATCAGTAGATTATTGATAGAGGTGATGTGAAGATATGTAAAGTGCACACGGATCTAAATGTAGCTGATCCATTAACGAAGCCTCTCCCACAATCTAAGTTTGAGGCACACATGAAAGCAATGGGTATTGGATACCTGAGTTGACTCTACTGTATATGGGATGAGAATTTGTTATGTTTTATTTCGAATAAACGTTATTCATCTTGTTCCTTGAACATATTGCTGTAAACAATGGATCAACAAGTGCGTGACTCGTTTGTGAGACTCTTATTTAAATGTCGTGTTCTAAATAGTCCCTATCCTATAATCTTTATTTGCGATAATAATGATTCAAGGGCTAGCACATGGATTGATTGATGATCATGTTTCGTGGATCATGGATATTGAATATCAAATCAATGATGTGGACAGATAGTAGAGAACATGGTATCAGATTTGACTCACTCCGAGACATTGCTGGGATTGTTATGCTTATATGTTCCATCAAGCAATCTCAAGTAATATACCCGCTAAATCCTTTGACATAAGATCACCATTGTTTTTCACTGTGCGTAGTAGTGTACTTAGGGGTTACCAAACGCTATTTCGTAACTGGGTAGTTATAAAAGTAACTTTTAGGTGCATTGCGAAACATGGATTGAGATGTGAATGGATAAGATGGAATTTTCCCCTCCTACGTAACGGGAGAGATTGCCTCTATTCCCCTCGAGGTGGTTGGATTAGAAAATGCATGTCTTTGCTATGTGAATAATGGTTAATCACATTTGGACTAATGGTTAGTCCAGTAATCCACCATTGACGAGTAAAATTAGTTAGACTATTAAACAAGGGTGGCACAAATCTTGCCTTGGGTCTGACTGAAGAATGAATCTCCTTGTTACTTTCAATTGATCTTGTACTTATTTATACATGGTGAAAGGGTGTCTTTGCACCCCTTCGTGAATTACACAGCGAGGGAAAGAGAGACCGAAGAGTCAACAATTCACCAATAGGCACCTCTTCACTAATAGACACCTAATCACACATTAAGTAACTACTTCTATTCCAAGTGGTTAAGGCCTTTGCTTCTTGTCTCTCGACGATGAACGGTTGCATTCTTTCATGAGCGGGTGTTCCCTCACAAACGGGTGCATCTTTACAAGGATGAGAGCACCCTTGCCTTTTTGGTCCTTAACAGGACCCTCCTAGTCCAGCTCACTTTAAAGCAAGATCTAAAGGTGCACTGTCTGCTCACAAACAAAGTGAGCCCAACAAAAGATGAACATTAAAGGCCGTTTTGGTAGTTCAGAAACGAATTTAAGCATCAGAAAGTACTTGAGGGGCGAAAATGCCTATTTTACAGCTACCAACGTACAAAACATATCATACCGTTTACATATTCTCGACGTTACAAAATGGTTGGAAACCCCTGAACTCTTGTGGGCAGAACATACAGCACCTCACACTAAACTTTGTGAGACCGGACACAACACCCCTGGATAATTTTAGAGGGCACTTTTGCCACCGTATTCCATATGTCAGGGTCCATCTTCTCCCAATCCCTCTCCCAGGCACAAAGTGCCACTGCCACCGCAGGTGAGACGTGTGTGTGCCTCCGCTGCCACAGGGCACACGAACGTCGCTGCAATTGGGCGCACGGGTTATGCCCTCTCCGAGGCCAAGCTCTGCAGGCAACCTGTGCGTGCACTGTTGACGACGGACACGCCGTGTGCTCCACCGAGCAGACGGGCAAGCTGTGAAGGCTACGCCATCAGGTGTCGCAGGCGTTCACTGCCACCGCCACAATCACCAAGGGCGAACTCTTGCCAATGATGTGAGCTGTGAGCGACACTCCTAGGAGGGAGGATAGAAGATGGGACCTGACATGTGGACCCCTTGCCACATGCACGCTTAGATGTCGCTGACATGTACGCTATAGTAGCTAACTTCAAAAACCGCCCATGGAGTGTTTGGTAAGGTTTTCGAGTCAGAGGTGGTATGCATTCTTGCGTTTAGAGTTCAGGGGGTTATGTACATTTTTTCCAAAATGGTTCTTGTGAAAAATACCGGCTACCAACTTCAAACAAAAAATACTAGCATATTAGTATTATAACACTAAGTGCTCAACGCATATCATGCTAGCGTTTCCCCTTCTGGGGCACGGAACAATTCACCCTAGCGGCACACCAATATATGCCCAATACAACCATCATAAAATATACATTTTTACCAAAAAAACAAGTCAAGGTTTGTTGTGTGCATGGATCGATGCCCGTGCAACATGATGAGGCGCTGGAGCTCTCTCGTTAATTAGAATTTGTTCTGGAAAGTCGACTCGGATTGATCTGAACTGATAGCGCTGTATGATGTCAGAGAAAGGAATTAGGAATCTGAAAATAGATATTGTACATTGACAATTGATAAGTTGCTTGTCATACAAGTCATTCCCTTAAAAACATAATTGGCGCATAGAACAAGGAAATTTAGCAAAAAGAAAAATAAACTGGTTACTCTTTCATATAATGGAAATGGAAGAAACTTATGTCATAATTTATCATTGTGTTCAATATGGTATGATGAGATTTTTCCCTTGATTTCCTATGATGGTTAGTAAAAAAAGGATAGGTCACGAGGTGATTGGAGGTAATAACAAACCAACTGTTAACATACAAACTTTTGCATTGGATATAACATATACAAGGGTATTATTTAAGAACACTTGACAAAGTACCATACATAAGTTTGGGTCGAGAGTGTTTAGTAATTTATAACCCATATGCAAGGGAGCATGAGCAAGATGGGGTTAAGGAAAATGTGCCTAAATAATATAATATGTTCTATATAGCATTGTCGATATGCTGTCTGAGCTGATATATTGTGATTAGAGATTTAGAGGAAGAATATCATGGTAGCAAAGAGATACCTTGTCTTTCCATGATGCATCCAAGATTCTATAGCATGGTTCGAATAATACCACATGATCACCCTCCTTAATCTATGACAGAGAAGACCCAAATAGAGCTATTTTACAGAAGAAAAGATCCAGTAATCTTAAAATGTAGTATTTGCTAAGCCATAGCTGAAAACAAGGAAACTATTGGAATAAAAGAATAGAATACAACAATTAAGTAGACTGGAAAGGAACCTGAGCCACATTGATCAACTCATAATTAATATTAAGTCTCATGGGTATCTTCATGGATCCTTCGGAAAAACAAGATGGCATATACTTCCTATATGTTTCATGGTGGTATACTGGTATAGGAACTTCAAAGGCA
Organism: Paspalum notatum; assembly: GCA_022530915.1. Classification (NCBI taxonomy): domain Eukaryota; kingdom Viridiplantae; phylum Streptophyta; class Magnoliopsida; order Poales; family Poaceae; genus Paspalum; species Paspalum notatum. The sequence continues at coordinate 22,154,192 of CM039686.1, forward strand.
AGTGCTTATATTATAAAAAAAAAAGTGCAAGTGCTACAGATGGATAATGGACACTACACTGTTAAAAAAATCAAGTACTTTAAATATAGGCTATATCATTGTTGTCCGGACATTACACAACCATGATGAAATAAAAAGTAGATGTAAAATTACGATACGAATAATCAAGTAATGCAGTGCACATTTTACTAAGTGAACATTCACAGATTCTGAGGTCTTACTGCATCACTTCGTAGCCCATAGATTGACAGTATAAAACAAGACTGATCCAAGTCACACGTTAAATAATATCTGAAAAAACATAAAAGAATTAATATACATCACGAAGAATATGAGCCATCAGGAGGAAGAAACAAGAAACAATGGCATTCCTAGCAGGCGCAGTGTAAAGGAACGGTTTCTACACACCCTTACTCATCTACATGATCATATCGTACTTTAGCTTATGATAACCAGGTCGCAAAACAGACAGGAAAAAATTCATAGACAAATGTGACAAGATACTTGATTGAACATTTGCATTCTTTCCCTCCCTGACTTCACAATCCAACAATAAAGCTAATCGACAATTATTTCCCATATATTCATTGGTAATTTGGTATATTGATTGGTAAGTTGTTATTAGGGGTGGGCAAAAAAATACCCGATACCCGAACCCAAAATACCTGACCCCGAACCAAAACTACCTGATCCCAAAAAACCCGATTGCTAACTCGGGTAGCAAATGTCAAAACCCGAAAAAATTACGGGTAGTTCGAGCCTCCCGGTAGCCGAATTTCCCGAAAACCCCGAAATTCGCGGAGACATGTGGAGCTGTATGCACTTTCAGCCCATCCCAATGTCATTGCCGGTATTCAGGCCCAGTATTTCCTCAGAGCATTGAAACCTACTCTCTGCATTCCATCTGCTCCGCCGCCGCACACAGGATCAATGTGTGCTTGGGGCTCGTCGCTCCCCTCCCATCGCAACTTCACCTCTCTGGCTCCCACTTCTTTTCTCCACCGTGAAGGCTCACTCGGTCGCGGCCACACAGAAGGCCCTACGCAGTCACTTCCATGAACACGGCAAGGCAACAGGCAATCAGACACTAGGGAAGAGTGATGGAGCATCATAGTACGCCCGGTACTGGCAACACCGGCGCGTGCCTTCGTCCACGATGAATTTCTAGGCTTGGCAAACCTGGAGCATGCCTCGTCCACGATGCGTCACTGTCTTCGTCTATGGCCCCCTGCTTCTGCGCCACCATCACCCCCGGTGCCCCTTTGGCGCAATGCGGACCTTCCCGCGTGTTGCGCCGCGCCCACGACTTGTGCGGTTTTCTTCTTCGGCAACCTCGACAGCTCCATCGACCACAGCTACCCTACGCACGGCACCTCGACAATGGCTCCGCACCCTCGCACTTGGCTACCTCAACATTATCGGCACAAAGGGCTATCGTCTATATGAGCTCCTTTTGGATTTCTTCTCCAGTCATTACCTCTGCACCGCGACACAGTTACAACTGCGGGGGGATGTCAGCTCTTCGGCTTGTTCCCTAGTCTGACTGTCTGCGATGCTTCAACTACGACTGCGTGGGGATGTTACAGAGTACAATTGGTAGTATTAGATGTCGTGTATGTTTAGGAGTCTTACCTATCCAGGACTACCATACGTATCCGGGGAGGTGCCTTGCCCCCCAAGTCCTGTACTCTTATATATTCGGCCCAAGGGCTCTATGCAATACATCCAATCATTATACGCAATCCTTCCTTCCTACACCTAGTAGCCGGCTAGGCGTTCCAGCAGTGCCCGCTTGCCGTGGCTTGCCTTAGAAACCATGGTTGGAATACAAGGCAGCCAATATGGCTTGGAGTACAAAGCAATGCTGAATAGTGATTGGATTCATTCATCCCAAACCCTAGAGGGTAGGGTAAATAGTCTAGAGTACATGGGCCTCCTGATGGGCTGTATACACATACTCCAACACCCCCCCGCAGTCTGAACTTCCGGCGCAGCGGAGTTTAAGACTGGCCAAGAAAGAAAGTACACGCACAGGGTAACACCCCCCCGCAGACTCAACTCTAGCCACGAGTGATGTTGAGGCTGGAACGGAACTCGGAGAAGACCGCAGAGGGTAGACCCTTGGTGAAGATGTCGGCAAACTGGGAGGTGGTCGGGACGTGTAGAACTCGAACATCGCCGATGGCGACCCTGTCGCGGACGAAGTGCAGGTCGATCTCCACGTGCTTGGTCCGCTGGTGCTAGACCGGGTTGGTGGAGAGGTACACCGCGCTGACATTGTCGCAGTAGACGAGCGTGCTCTTGGTGAGCGGGCTGTGAAGCTCAGCCAAGAGCTGCCGGAGCCAGGAAGCCTCTGCCACGCCGTTGGCGACAGCCCGGTACTCGGCCTCAGCACTGGAGCGAGAGACGACCGGCTGCCGCTTCGACGACCAAGAGACAAGGTTGTCGCCCAGGAAGACAGCGTAGCCAGCCGTGGACTGACGAGTGTCTGGACACCCGGCCCAGTCAGCGTCGGTGTAGACAACGAGCTCGGCGGAGGAAGACCGGTGAAGAAGAAGGTCGTAGTCCACAGTGCCCCGAAGGTAGCGGAGGAGACGCTTCACGGCAGTGAGGTGCGGCTCCCGGGGATCATGCATATGAAGACAGACCTGCTGAACTGCATATGTGATGTCCGGCCTGGTGAAGGTGAGATACTGCAAAGCACCAGCAAGGTTACGGTAGGCAGTAGGATCAGCAACTGGAGGGCCCGCATCCTCTGAGAGCTTGGCCTGAGTGTCAACCGGGGTGGAACAGGGATTACATTCAGTCATCCCTGCTCGCTCCAGAATGTCAAGAGTGTACTGCCGCTAGTGGAGGAAAAGGCCAGAAGGACGGGGCTCGACTGTAACACCCAAGAAGTGGTGGAGCACGCCAAGGTCCTTCATAGCAAACTCCTGTTGCAGGGAGGTGATGATCCGGTGAAGCAAGTGCTGACTGGAGGCTGTGAGAACGATGATAGACCATCTCATCTCCATACCGATAGACAAACAGGGATGTGTCTGACTTGGCCTCAGTGAACCCCAAGGTGACCAAGAACGTGGCAAACCGAGAGTACCAAGCCCGAGGAGCCTGCTTCAAGCCATAGAGAGACTTGTTGAGCCGGCAGACCATATCTAGGCGAGCGGGATCCACAAAACCCGCCGACTGACTGCAGTAGACGGTCTCAGTCAAGGTTCCATGAAGGAAGGCATTCCCAACGTCCAGCTGATGCACAGGCCACGAGCGAGAGAGAGCTAGCGAGAGGACCGTGCGCTGTAGCAGGCTTCACCACTGGGCTGAAGGTCTCATCGTAGTCCACACCAAGGCGCTAGGTGAAGCCCCGGAGAACCCAACGAGCCTTGTAGCGATCCAGAGTGCCATCAGCTCGCCTCTTGTGCGTCCAGATCCACTTGCCAGTGACCACATTGCCACCAGGGGGGGGTGGCACCAGATCCCACGTCTGGTTAGCAAGGAGAGCTGTGTACTCCTCTTCCATCGCACGACGCCAGTGAGGGTCCGCCAGGGCGTCGCGGACAGAGGAGGGTACAGGAGAAAGGAAAATCCGACTCATCGAACACGACGTGCCGGGAGATCAGGACCCGTCGAAACGTGAGGTCAAAGCAGCGGTACCCCTTATGGTCAGGAGAGTAACCGAGAAATACACACCGAGTCGAACAGGGCGCCAGCTTGTAAGGAGCAGTGGCGGAGGTGTTAGGGTAACACGCACACCCGAAGACATGGAGGTGATCGTAGTGAGGAGGGGTACCGAAGAGAGCGTGGTGCGGGGTGGGAGCTGAGGAGGCAGTGGAGGGGAGACAGTTGATCAAGTAGGTGGCTGTGTGAAGACTCTCCACCCAGAAGCGAGCGGGAAGCGAAGCCTGGAACAAAAGGATGCGCATGACATCGTTAGTGGTACAAATGATGCACTCAGCCTTGCCGTTCTGAGCGGAGGTGTAGGGGCAGGACATGCGCAACTGGACACCGCGAGTGAGGAAAAAAGAGCGGGAGGCGTTATTGTCGAACTCACGGCCGTTGTCGCACTGGACGGCCTTAATGGTGAGGCCGAACTGAGTGGAAACCCAAGCAAAGAAGTGGGACAACGTGGAGAATGCCTCAGATTTGAAGCGCAAAGGAAAAGTCCAAGAATAATGGAAGAAATCATCAACCACCATCAAATAGTACTTGTAACCAGAAACACTGAGTACAGGAGATGTTCACAGATCACAGTGTACAAGATCAAATAAGCGATCTACATGATAAGACGAGGCAGAAAAAGGAAGTCTAACATGACGCCCTAACTGGCACACGTGACAAAGATGCTCATCAGGAGCTCGAGTACAAGGCAGATCTGCACTACGACTGAGCTGAGCCAAAACGTCGCGGCCTGGGTGACCAAGGCGGCGGTGCCAGGTAGTGGGAAAGGTGGTGGCGACGAACGCAGCTGACGAAGAAGAAGTCGAAGGCGAGGCAGTGGAAGGTGGAAGCCGGAGGGTGTAAAGGGGCCCCTGGCTGTCACATCGGAGAAGTGGACGCCGGAAAGCCGAATCCTTCACAGTAAGACCAGAAGAGTCAAATTCGACAGTACAAGAATTGTCAGTTGTAAATTGATGAATGGAAAGAAGGTTATGAACCATATGAGGAGCAACAAGAACATTGGGAAGACGAAAAGAACCAAGAGAGCCCGCATCCCCCACGGAGGTGACAAGAAGACAAGACCCATTGCCGACCATGATGGAAGAAAGGCAAGAAGAATGGGGAGGCCGGATAGAAGAGAGTATACCAGCGGTCGGAGTGGTGTGGTAGGAGGCACCCAAGTCAGCAATCCACTCGGTGCCCACTGGCGGTGTCAGCCCCACGGAGCTGAAAGAGCGAGCCAACGCAGCCTGGTCCCATCCAGCAGACCAGGCCGGAGGAGTAGACTGGGCGGGTGGGAGCCAGGCTGCCGGCGGAGGAGCAACGCCAGCGAACATAGGCAACGGCTGGTGCTGAGCGCGAGGACCCCCCTGGGGCCTAGAACGGCCACATCGAGATGCACCCTGACCATGGGTTGGAGAAGGATGGCCAGGGTGCACCCGCAGCAGCAGGAGGAGCAGGCGTCGGTGTACTCCCACGAGCGGCACCACCGCGCCCACTCTGTCGATGACGGCCACCAAGGCCTCCTCCACCACCACTCGGCCCGGGGGGAGGAGCGCCGAGGAGGGAGTGTGCGGGAGGAGTGGCAGGAGCCGGAGGAGCAGCAGGTGGCGCAGGAGAGCTCACAGGGGCAACCGGAGGAGTGGCGACGAGGACGGTGGAGGAGGACCCCTTGAAGAAGCCCCTCGTGAGCTCGTCGAGTACCAAGTCGTCCCGTAGCTGCAGGAAGGAGGGGAACGGCTTCTGCTTGGAGATCCAGGTCTTCAGGTGGCTGTAGGTGTCGTTGAGGCCACGCACGATGTTGAGGACCAAGAAACGGTCGTCCACCGGCCAACCAAGGTCACAGAGGGCATCCGCCATACCCTTCATCCGCCGGCAGTACTCGCCAATGGAGAGGTCCCCCTGCTCGAAGGTGCGGAAGGCCGCATCAACCTGAAGAGCACGAGCCTCGGCATTGCCAAGGAACTGGCCCTCGAGAGCCTGCCAGGTCTGGCGCGCGGTGCCCCCAGGAGCGCGGACGATGTCCTGGAGATCTAGGGAGAGGGTCCCAAAGATCCAAGACATGACGACACTGTCGAGGCGCTGCCACGCCGGGTCCCGATCCGCGTCGAAAGTGTCGAGCAGCACGTAGCGGCGGAGGGTAAGGAGGACCAAGTCCCGCCAGCGGCCGGAGGAGGTAGACCCCGGGTAGAGGACGACAGGAACCAGGGTCCGGATGTTCTGGACCCCCGCCGCCTGGAGGCGAAGCTAGGCAACCACCGGGTCGGCAGGGTCGGGCCGGGTGCACTGCGGAGGGGGCCGAGCCTGGTGGGAAGAGCTGGCCCTACCCTCAGCACGGTCCTGGTGAAGCTGTAAGTCGGGGGCGCCGTAGAGGAAGCGCTCCGCATCGGCGACACGACGGGCGAGGGCATCCGCCGCGGCGCGCCCACGCTCCCAAGCAAGAGCGGCCGCACGTGCACGCTCCTGAGCAGCCGCAGCCTCATTCTTAGCGGCACGGAGGGCGGCAGTCAGGGCAGCATCGGCGGAGGGCTCATGGAAGACCTGACCCCCACCCCTAGTAGAGGTAGCAGTGGCTGGTATAGGGGCGGTCGATGTCTGAACGGAGACATGGTCGTCGGTCGGCGACAGATCGGCGGCCGGAGGGTCCCCGATGGCGACGAAGGACGGAGACGAGGACGGCCCGGCGGTGTACACGAAGCCGAATGGGCCCCAGTCCGCGCCTAGGCCCATGTAGCCCCAGCCCGGCCCGGCCCAGAGGCTAGGCAGAGGAGATAGCGGGCGCAGGGGAGCAGAGCTCGACCCTGCGCCGGTGCTGGGCAGGGGCAGGGAGCACCGGGCGGCTGCAGCGGCCGCGGCAGCGCCCAGAAAGGCGGCGCCCAAGCCCGGCGGGGCGGAGGAGGCTGGCAGGGGCGGGGACAGGGAGCGCCGGGCGGCCTCAGCGGCCGCCGCAGCCGCAGCAGCGCCTAGGGAGGCAGCCGCCGACGGCGCGGAGAAGCCCGGCGGAGCAGAGGAGGCCGGGAGCGGCTCAGTGGAGGCGCGCGGCGCGGAGAGGGCCGGGGCGGACGACGGCGACGTGAAGGAGGAGTACGCGACGACGGTCGAATAGGAGAGAGGAAGGAAGGAGGAGGAGGATGGGGGCGGCGGCTGGAAGCCAGCCATGGCGCGGTGGCGGCGGCCGGCGTCAAGGGCAGAGGAAGGGTGGGAGAGAGAGAAAAGGGGAAAGAAACCCTAGGCTCTTGGTACCATGCTGAATAGTGATTGGATTCATTCATCCCAAACCCTAGAGGGTGGGGTAAATAGTCTAGAGTACATGGGCCTCCTGATGGGCCATTACATGGGCTGTATACACATACTCCAACAGGCAAGAACAAATCATGAAAAATACGCCTATATACTTTCCTAGTCAGGCTACAATCTCTAACAACAGCAGTAATAATGAAATGCTGGCAAGACAGAGATTGCAACCATTACCACTGCCAACTAGGAATCATTTGTTGGACAAGGAAACATAATGATGGTTAAATTTCGAAAAAAAGGTAACTACAATTCCGCATCACCCCACCCCCCCCCCCCCCCACACACACACACACTCACTCACACTCTTTCATCTCTAGCGGCACATTTGCCCTCAATTTTTGATCATGGCCTCAACATCACGTTCATCCATCTGCTCTTGTGAGATGTGTGCTGCCGTAGTGCACCCAACAGTATCAAGCGTCAACTACTCCCTCTGGTCATTAGTATGACGTTTTTTTTAGTTCAAAATTGAGCTAAAAAACGTCAAATATTAATGGGACAAGTAGCAAGAATATTTGCATATGATAAAAACGGATGTGCATACAACATAGGATGCAGAGGCTTCAGCTGTGTTTCCAGGCTTCACTCGTCAATGGAGTGCCAGGCTTATCCATTCATCCATCTCATAATGCATGATGAAAAGGTTTTCCGCCTACTATACTCTCTTCCCTGCTGTCACTTTCCCATACTTTCCCTCCATGAGCTCCCTCTTTCCTGCTGTGTCCTCTCCATGAGCTCACTCTTGAAGAACTCTCTCCCATGCTCTCCCTCTGGGTGAAGTTCATTATTCTCCTTCCAAGCAAGCAGGCCGGCATGGCCTGGAGAGTGGAGACATGCGTCGTGACTTGTGAGCGCAACCTAGCAGGGCACCACTGCGGATGTGGGTCTATCACCGCACCGGGGGCTGGGATCGGGCAGTGCGTAGTGTTGAGGCACATGGAGGTGCAGCACTGCTGAGACAGAGATTGGTAGAGCACTGGTGAGACTTTACCTAGTCTGTTAATCTTCCCCTTGATCCCTTAACTTTCCAGTGGATTCAACCGAAACTGTCTCGTCTGCTACTGGAGTTCCAGCTGCGCCTGGGAGAAGTCTGTGAATCAGGCATGACCCACCTGGCCTTGGGCGACCACGTGGCGCTGGAGCACGGTGTCAGCTGCTGGCACCGCTAAGTGCTGCCCCTGCAAGGTCAGGCCGCCTAGTCAGGTCTAGTCAGGCAGTACATCTTGTGCAAGGACATGAATTTGTTCGCCACGGTGCTGGTGCATGGCTTGCTGGTCCACCAGGGCATGCGCCCGGCCAAGCCATGCTTCAAGTCCCCGGCAGCATGAGCCTGGGAGGGCGCCATGTGCAAGCCCCTGAGCAGGGAGTGCAAGTGTGATGCTGCATCAGCGTGGTGCCCGTCTTCGTCATTGGCGTCGGCCCCATCGGCCTCGCATGCTGCTGGTGGCACAGGCCTTCAGTTCACTGCACATTGTGGTTGGCAATGACCGCCGCCTGGCCCAGGTCCTTGGGCATACGAATGCAGAGGACGTGGCGGCCGAGGTGGAACCCATCTGGGCCACCATGGGTGCGGACATCAACGTCGGTTTGGACTGTGCTGGGTTCAGCAAGACCATGGCGACAATGCAATCCATGGCTGCTCAGCCTGCCGTGCAGGACACCTGGTCTTTGCGACATGCTGTAGTTGTACAGTTGCTGCTGACTGCCGAGGCCATAGTGCTTCTTGCTTCTTGTCCTTTTTTTTTATTTGGCTTGGTCTAATCTTAAATCATGGAGTATTTGGCTGATTTGTGTCCTTGTCAGTCTCCTTGGAGTCCTGTTTTATTATTCCCTCCGTCCCAAATTGTAAGGGGCCATCTTTTTATCCGTCCACATTCATATGAATGTTGATGAATCTAGACACATATTGAACACAAATACATGGAGTAATAAATGAATCTAGTATAGGGCTAGAACTCCTTACAATTTGGGACGGATAGAGTAGTTAATTTCTTTTATTTGATTGTTAGCTTCCGGGAGCCTTGGGCGCCGACCCAATCTGAGGTGGAGCCGTCATCAATATCTCCCTTTCTAGTTTCTTTCTTGTTTTCAACATCAACCAGTAGCTTTATTTTTACTTTCTGTCATATTTGTTGATCAGTCTCTCCCTTCCCAAAAATTTGTGTTCTTCATCAATGAGTGTTTTGTAATTTAGAAGGTTCCAGCTTTTCTTTGTGCGCAGTGCACACAGTGTTTTTATCGTGTACTGTAGTACTAGAAAATAGGTAACAGAACTAAACATGATGCCGTTATGACGAATCACAGAGAGAAGACGTTGGCGGTGGAGATGTTGAGGGCTCTAGAGTTAGATGGAATGAAATGGGGAATCAGCAAGGGAAACATGGAGCGGATGGATAAGTCTTGAGGTTATTTTTGGCTTCTCCTTGTTAGATGTACATAGATGCATATTATAATCCTGGAGTATAGGGTTCTATCTGTAAAGTTGTGCACATGTACATTAGCCCATTCGGCCCTTGGAATACAACAGAGCTGCCATTCTTGCCATCCTAACATAGCATAAAGTTAGGGGTTGCAGCTCCCCCCACCGCCATAAGTGGTTGCGGGCCCAGCGCCCACGCTCTCCTCTCATGCATGTGTCCCGCGCCTGCCCCTGCCTCGCGCCTCTCTCACCTGCTCCCCTTCCACCCCTCCCCTCTACCTCTCCTACTTGCGTCCTTGCATAGGAAAGAAACTATCATTGACCACCTTACAACGAACTAGATGGCATTGTAAATAAGAAACAGAATTCAAGTAACTTGGGTGGTCGGAGTGTATACGATGTACCCACACATCCTACCGAATTTGCTAGTTTCAGTTCCTACACATGGAACACATAGAAACAACTGAAGATCATGTTCAAATTATAATATATAGTTATCTTTACAATTTGAATACCATAATCTAGCTCAAACAGTTTACAACAGGAAAAAAACATATGTTTTGACTGAGGCATGCGCGATCCGTTGTAACAATTTCTTTATAACAAAGAATTAGATCAATATTCAATTTCCTTTACTATTTCTTCCATGTTATTTAACAGTACCTTTGGAACAAGTATTACAATTAGGTGCTTTGATGTTGGAGCGAGAACCACAAAGCCTTTTAGTCTCAAGAAAGCTGGGGTAGATATGTTGGAACATAATTCAATCTCTTTTTTCTCAATTAACATAATTCAATATCAATTATCATATATTTGAACTAACTTGGCTTTACTATCAATTAGTAACAGCTATTGGCAAAGCAAATTGTTAAAGCATAAACATATTTTTTTCCTGCTGTTTGAAAAGTATACAGACACCATGAAGAATCAGAAGGACAAAAAAGGCACAGTATGATAAAGTATGCACAACTAGCTTACTGAATATTAAGGATGGATAACTTACAGTGGAGCAACATTGTCATGTCTTACTAAAAGAACAACTTTCCCCAAAACAGCGACTCCTTTGTTCAAACCCTCTGATAGAGTGCTTATGGTGGCTTTCTTGTGTGATGGTTTCACTGCAACATAGTAAAGGTACAGAACATAAACAGTAAGTTAACAATAGAATATTATTGGGAAAAGAGGAATATACTTCAGTATTAGCAATGTGTCAGTAAGAGTATTACGATTGACACCACTCAAGGATGACACCAATGATGCTGATCTTTTGGATCGCAACTGCCCCTATGGAAGAATTTTATTATAAGTCAGCAATCTTCCCACAAAAGAAAATATAATTTTCAAAGAAGAATGTTGTGTCATTCTCATCAAAACACCTAGTCGAGCAAACAGAAACTAAATTGTAAGTTTATTTCAGCACATCTGCCATAAATAAAGCATAAGATGCATCGAACTGACTCACACAGAAAAGAAAGAAATAGTTCTATTCTTTAATACAGTACGGTTTATCATTAATTCATCACATGAACAAATTGAGTCTTAAGCAGATACCAGATAACCAACTAGCCCATAAAGAAATGGCCATATGGCATATACCTGTGATGCCATTATCATCATAAAACTGTTCAACTTTTAAGGAAAACAGAAAAGTTTGCATCGCTAAAGTTGCAGAAATAATTTCATTTTTGCATGCATAGATATGTTTAGTCTCCAACAAATCTCATCAACTGTCGTGAACCGTGAACCTTAGTTCATTGGGGGTAAATACGTCGACCGTGGGGGTCCAGGCTTGGGGGAATTAGGTACAATGTGCCAGCAATGGCAATGAGAGAACGGCGGGACGAATTTAACCTATTACTTAATTGATTGATAGGTAGTTAGGTATTGTAGAGAATCGGATTGGAATACCACACACTTGGATTCATATAAATAGAGCCAATAAGGCTTGGGGTACAAGGCAAATACAAAACGCCTAAAATACAATCTCTAACACCTGCCCACAGTCACAGCGGGAGGGTCTCGTACACAAGGACTGGACCTAAAATCAGTGAAAAGCAGTACAGGCAAGCCTTTGGTCAGTCTACGAACTGGTGTGAAGACAGAACATGGAGCACAAGAACCAGTACTAGGGCTACCTTCTCACGAACAAAGTGAATGTCAAACTTGATATACTTCATGCGAAGGTGGTGTACCAGATTCGATAGCTCCTGAAGCAACTAGCACAACCAGCCCACTCGGCGGCAGCGTAAGAAACCTCTAGGTATTCTTCCTCAATGCTAAAGTGAGAAACTGCCATCTGATGCAGTAGCCGGAGAGGTGGAGCACCGTGAGGCAGGATAGCCCACCCAGTCCGCATCAGAGCAAACAATCAAGGATTGAATGGAGCCAACACCAAGGTGGAGACCTACAGAGAGTGCCCTTGATGTATTGAAGGATGCGCTTGATCAACGTGAGCGTGCATGAACAGGCACACCTGATAAACAGCATACGGCAAGGGCGAGTCAGCGTGGGGTACTATAGTAAACCAGCGAGACTTCAGTACTCGGTCGAATCAGCAACAAGGGCGTCGTTGCTAGCTGAGAGCTTGGCCCGACTGTCAACAAGAGTGATGGTAGAGTGACACTCGGCCATGCTCGCCCTCTGCAGGAGGTCAACAACGTACTATTGCTGAGACAGAAACAGGCCGTCAGCAGAGCGCGTGACGGAGATGCCAAGGAAGTGGTGAAGGTCACCGATCTGTCATGGCAAACTCGGTGTTTAGGGGTGTTGTGAAGTGTTGTAAGAAGGTTGGCGAGGAAGCAATCAGGACAATGTCATCTACGTAGAGGAGGTACACAACCCTGTCTCGATCTTTGTATACAAAGAGATACGTGTCGGAATCGGAAGCCACGAAGCCGAGGTGATGTATATACGTGGTGAAATGCTGGCACGATGCCCAAGGTGCCTGCTTAAAGCCATACAGCAATTTCTACAATAGACAAATATGATCAGGTGCAGAGGGGTCAACGAAGCCAGACAGCTAGTGATAGTATACTTGCTGATAGTATACTGTCTCCTCCAGGTGATCATGGAGAAACATGTTCTTCACATGCAGCTGGTGAATAGACCAGGAGTGAGACGTGGCGATGCTGAGGACGACACATATCATAGCTGGCTTGACAACTAGGTTGAAGGTCTTGTCGTAGTCAACGCCATGTTGCTGCAAGAAGCTCCGGACAACCCAACAGGCCTTGTGGCGAGCAAGCGTGCCATCAGAGTGGAAGGTGTGCTCGAAGACCCACTTGCCCGTAACCACATTGGCACCAGGCGGCCGAGGAACCAGGCGTCATGTCAGTTGTCGATGAATGCCTTGTCACAAATTTGTATCAGCGAGGGCACTGCAATATGTAGCTGGCAACAGGGAGATGGACAAGTGCATGGCCAACATGTTCATCCATACGATAGGCCGCAGGCGGCTTTTGGGAACAGGTGATGCGATGTAGAGCTGCACCAGACTAGGAGCCCTAGATAGGGCAAGGATCCAGTGCCAGGAGCCGAAGAGTTGACGTAGAGGCCATATAAGTAGACCGCCAAGGAGGTTGCGAGCCCATGTACATTGGTCAGTGGTGGTCGTCGAGTGTACATGATGCCGAAGCGACCAGGGGGGTCATCGCTGGAAGAGGCCGGCATGTGTAGCCCAAGCCAAAACACTGAGGAGGGGAACTGCCCATAGGTCCAACCAGCCAGCCAGCAGGGCCAGCCAAATCGCCATTGGAGGATGTCGGCGGCTCAGGTGGTTAACCGGCCGAGGGTGCTAGGAAAAAGGCCAGCAACTGTCTGCTACCAGAAGGGGCCACAGGTGGCGCTGCAACCTGTGGCACGAACCATGGTCGCTCAACGTCCAAGGTGGATGGAGCTGTTGTGGTGGAGAAGCGCGGTTGCTCAACGTCCGTCATGGACGAAGCTGTCGCGAAAAGGCTAGCACAAGGCACAAGAGGGTCCTCGGGCTTGACAAGGAAATCAAGGTAAGAGGGCCCTGTAAGAGATGAAGCAAAAGGAAAAACAAAATCGTCGAAAATGACATGACGGGAGATGATGACACATCGAGTGGAGATGTCGAGGCGCCGGTATCCCTTGTGAGAGGAGGGATAACCAATGAACAACAAGCGACAAAGTGAGGGGCAAACTTGTGAAGTGTTGTGGCAGATAGGTTAGGGTAGCAAAGGCAGCCGAAAACACTAAGATGCTCTAGGGGGAGTTGTGTCGTGAAGAATGCTACAAGGCACTGTGCAGGATGGCCCACGGTTAAGAAGGTACTACCTTTGTTCTTTTTTATTAGATGCTTCTTTGTTCAAAAATGAAATAGCCGGCGACAAATATTTGAGAACGTAGGTAGTATGTCATTGCGGCAAGGACCACTAAATAGTGCGCCAACATGGAGGCGTGGATCAGGTAGGTGAGAATAGATTGTTGAGTGTGTGGATGATGCGCTTGGCTTTACAGTTCTAAGACGAAGGCAGGAGAGTCATAGCAGGATGCCAAGAGATGCTAGGACGGCCTTCAAGGCATTATTGACAAACTCAAAGCTGTTGTCAGCCCAAATGCACTTAACAGGATTGCTGAATTGAGTGTGAACAACTTGAATAAAAAAGGTGACGTGATTGATGTTATGGTTGTTGATCTTGTGAGGATTGGAGAGGGGTGGCTAGGTTTCTGGGATGGGCGCAAAACTGTTCACGCATGAACAGTTCCTACGGGTAACAGTAGAGGGGGACGGTAGGGGCTAGAACTCCCGTCGGGGGCCTCTGCCGGTTTGCCCACGGCCAGGCAAGGAGAGTTTCCTCTTAATTCTTGCTTACCCTAAATTGATACAATCCCTCTCTTTATACAGAGAGCTACTTGACCCCTAAACAATAGATCTAATCTTATTTCTAACTAGCCTTATCTTTATCTAACTAAACCTGAGGCTACTGTAGCACGCGTTGCTGTAGCGTGCAGCCCACCTCCCTGGGCCCTAACACTACCCCTCTCCTGGACAAACAGCTCATCCTCGAGCTGCAGCGCCAAAAGATCGGCTAGACTGACTCAATAGCCTAGAACAAAACGAGCCATTTTTAAATCTCGGCTCATTTTTTCCTAATTAAAAAGAAAACCGGATTGGAGCATCCGATCCTGACAGGAAGCCTAGCCTGGCTCCCAAGGATAGCTCATGAGCCTCTCCACACAGACAAGTCGGAGATGGCGAGTCCTGAACCAAACTCCACCCCACCGAAACTGCCACCGCCCAATCAGGCATGGCAGGCCGACGGAGCGAGATACAACTTGACAACAGCGAGGCCCTATTGCGAGACCCGGATGCACGAGCCGACGCGGGCCCACAGTGGTAGGCGCGGCTCCGCCACAGATGGGCGAAGCGTCCCGACGAGGCAAATCAGGGCAAGGGAGGCGGAGTCGGGCGCGGTGGTAAGGCAGCCACCAGCGTGGCGGCATTACCCCGCAACGGAATGCGCCGCCAGCGGAAGCTGGTGCAGCGGCACAGCCGCAGCGGCCCCCACGGAGGTAAGGGCGGTTCGGCCGGCACAGATAGTTGTGAGACCGGCAGCCTCCACGATGTGAAGGAAAAACGTCGAGGAGAGGGGTGCACGTGGGGCAGCGTAGGAAGGAGCAACGCGGAAGAGGCGCGCGACCCGCAGCCTACACGGAGGGGCGCCGCCATCATGTCGCCGCGATGGGGCATCATCATCACAAAGCATGTCTTGATGGTAGGGGGCACCGCCACCCGCGCTAGTGTGCCCCTGACGGACATCTGCTTCGCGACTTGTCTTGTACTCCAAGCCTCATCGGCTTACTTGTACTCCAAGCCTCTTTGGCCTATATATATGAAAGTCACCCCCCCCCCCAATCAAGGGTGTGTGGTGTTCCAATCTAATTCTCTACAGCCTGTTGCCGTGCAAGGAAGCCGTGTGCGACAGCCTATAGGCGCACGGCCGCCCACGTCTGGACCTGTGCAGCTGCCTACTTCCGACGCACGGCTGCCGCCTTCTGCTTGTGTAGCGTTGCCACCTCGAATTGCAGCAGCACCTCCTCAAACACCGCCCTCGAGGTTTGTATCTTTGCGATACCAACCATCATGCTGGCGCACAGATCTGTCATGGACAGAGACGGTGGTTGCCCGTCGCCACCCCTGGCGACGCCGCCCCTAGCGATGGTGATGGCAAGGGACCGAAGCGCTGCTGGCACAGGAGCTTGAACCATGGCCACTGGACCTTGGGCTCGTCGCGTTCCAGCATGCAAAACCATTGTCGCGCGACGACCCTGAGGTGGAACGAAGTGAGCCAGACCTTGTCGGACTCCCAAGGTTGAAGCCAACCAAGCGGGTCCACCGTGCCATCAAACATGGGAAAGTTGTCGCCCGGCATCTCTGATACCAGATGTTATGGTTGCTGATCTGGTGAGGATTGAAGGGGCTGGCTAAGGTTTCTGGGATTGGTGCGCCTTTTTTAGGTACTGTTCACGCATGAACCGCGGCTGCGGGTGAATAGTACATGGGGACCTGGAACTCTGGCCGGGGCCTCTGCCCATGGCCGGGCAAAGAGGAAGGTTTCCTCTTAATTCTTACTTACCCTAAATTGATACAATCCCTCTCTTTGTATAGAGAGGATAACTTGACCCATAAGCAATAGATCTAATCTTATCCTGTAGCGCGCATTACTGTGGCGCGCAGCCCACCTCCCTGGGCCCTAACAATTGAACACCTCGGATTTGCGCTTCATAGGCAACGCCATGAAAAATGACTGAAATCATCCAAAATTACAAGATAGGATAAAGCACCAGAAACACTAGCAACAGGTGAAGTCCATACATCACAGTGTAGGAGTTCAAAGGGTGCGGATGTGCATGGCTAGGAACTAGTGTATGCGCGCATATTTGTCAAGCTGACAAGCGTGGCAAAGGTAGCGGTCTAGCTATTACATGAAATGACTCCTGACTGCTAGAAACTGGCTAAGACTGCAGGAGCTGGATGACCGAGATGCTGGTGCCACACGGCAGGGAAGACAGTGAAGTGGGCATAGGCGACGTTGGAGGAGGTGGTGGTGGGAAAGGTGTAGAGGTTGGCATCGCTAGCAAAAAACCAGCAAGGTCAAATTCAATGGAAAGTAAGTTATCACAAGTAAATTGACGTATCTAAAAGAAGGTTGCAAACTAGAGAAGGAACAACAAGAACATTGTTGAGATGGAAGTTTGAGTGCATCATTGGGAGAAGGGAGTGACCTTGGGCAGCAGGTATGATGTTGACATTGCCCACGGTAACTTAGTGTACCATCCGATGAGGTCATGTGGGAGGTAGCAATAGTGTCGAGGACCCAGGGAGAGGACCCCTGGACCTGCTGGAGCGCAACCAGTCCATCCTGATCCCATGTGGCGTTCGGCTAGGGCTACTGCCACACTGGGCCAGCCTGCCATGGCTTAGGTGGAGCAGTGACCTGCTACCAAGGTTGGGTGGAGAGAGTTGTGGCCTAGCGATGGCGGTGTAAGCATGCGGGTAGGGCCCGGCGAGTGCCCGTTAGGCTGGGCCACTATGTGGAGCAGCCCACGTGTTGAAACAGACCCAGGGCCCCGGAGTCAGCTGGGGTCCGGACTGCTGGGGCTGGCCGCGGCATTGGCACCCGCGTCCTTTGCGGCTGCCGCCGCTGCGACAACCACGGCTGCTGCTGGGCGCAATAGGGGGAGGTGCACCAAGGATGCTCGCCGCCATGAGTGCCAAAGTCATCTGGCATCAACTGAAGATGGAACCAGCGCCAGCAGCGAGAAGTGCGGCGATCTGGGCGGCCTTGACATTGTTGGTGACGTGCAAACCTCGTTGAAGGGCAGCGGCTTGGTGTTGGTGATGTCATCGTCGGTGTTAGTGTAGCGAGGGACGAGGCCACGCATAGCCGGAGTTGCGCGGCGCATCAGCGAGGGTCTTCATCTTCTTGCAACAGTCGGAGATGGAAAGGTTGTCCTAAGTCATGGAGTGAAACTTGTGACTCAGGAAGACGACGCACGACTCGTTGGCGTTGAAGAGATCCTTGATGGCATTCCAGAGCTGCTGTGCAGTCTGGTTTTCCACCTTGGTGGAGTCGAGAACCTCGTCAGTGACTAGTGACTGTGCTGAACATCCAACCACTAATGCAGGGATCCAGGCGGCATCACGGGGAGAGGGGCGTTGCTGTCGATGTGCCCAAGAAGCCCGAACTTGCTATCCATCGACTTGAAGGAGCAAGACCACTTGGACTAGTTAGGGTTCTTTAAGTCCAAGGTGATCGGGATGTGGGAACGAGTAGTCATGGTGGCATAAGGGTTGAGGAAGGTGGGAGCAGTTGAGGAGGATTGGGTCTCCGAGGTGCCATTGCCGATGGTGGTTAAAGATGTAAGGTAGCGTTTGGTTGGGAGGCAAAGTAGGATGGGATGAGCCCATCCCTGATTTCTGGGATGGGACAGTCTCATCTATATGTTTGGTTGAAGGGATGGGGATGTCCCTATTTTTGTTTGGTTCAAGGGACTGTGGAGGATAGGGATGGATGTCCATTTAACACCGTTTGGAACACTGCCCGTGGACCCCACCTGTCACTGATAGACTATCTTTCTTCTTTCTCCCGTCCTCACACGAAGCGCTCTTCTCCTTCGGCCCGCCCTTCTCCGGCTCCCGGCGGCGCCTCCGCAGCGCTGCCGCCCCGGCGCTCCGTCTCCGCCGCGACGCCGCCCCAACGCGCTGCCTCCTCCTCCTCCCTGGCGCTCCGGCACCACCCGCGGCCTTGCGGCGGCTGGCGGTGCCGAGCCCCGTAGCGGCTATGGCGGCCGGGGGTGCCGAGCCCTGCGGCGGCTATGCCGGAGGTGCCGAGCCCCGCGGCGGCTATGGCGGCCGAGGGTGCCGAGCCCCGCGGCGGTCGGCGGCGACGAACCTGGTGGCAGCGGTAGCTGGGGGTGAAGAATCCGGTGGAGGAGGCGGCGGCCATGGATGACAAGCTCGGCACCGACGATGAAGGTCACGAGCAGACGGAAGGCCACGGAGAGGGAGCGCAATTCCTCCGTCCCACCTCGTTCCCGAAAAAAACTAGGATGACGTCACCCCGCATATCGAAGGAATATTCCTTTCGGAGGGACGTCCCTATCCTCCTGTCCCCGAACCAAACATCACAGAAAATGGAACCGTCCCATCCTATCCCACTAACCAAAAGCTACCCAAAGGAGAGGGTAAAGGTCATGGCACTAGACAAGCTGGGAGGAGGAGGAAGGGTGCGGCGCAAGGAGGAGCCGGCGACTCGAGAGGGGGGATGGCACTGAGCTAGGGCAAGGTGGTGGCCGGCGGCTAGGGTAGGACGCCGTGCTAGGGCAGCGAAAGGGCCAAGAGGAGAAACCATAGTCTCCTAGTCTCTTGATAACATGTAGAGAATTGGATTGGAACACCACACCCTTGGATGTAGAGAGAGAGAGCCAATATGGCTTGGAGTACAAGGCAAGTACATACAAAACGTCTAAAATACAAGCTTTAACATGTACATCCCTCTCCTTATGTAGAGATGTTTCCATGACCCTTAGGGCATATATGATCTTATCTCTTACTAAGACATATCTAATCTTATCCCTAATTAATCATAATCATAACCGCCCATATCACCACTTCCAACCCATAGGGCCTAGCATATTGCCCATTACATGAATATTAAACCTACAATATCAACAAATATGCAAAACTATTAATAATCATTATGCGCTGTGATACAGGATAAGTAATGTTGAATTCTGCTATCTTCATAACATAGGTGCATATTGGGACAATTTCTATATCGTTACCTTCATTGCATTCTCCATCTTATCGAGGAGGCTGGTGATCTTTTGAACTTCTTTATCAGCACCGAGGCTAGGATCTTTCAAAGCTGCAGCTTCGAATCCTCGGAGGGCTCTTTCATAATTCTCTAAATATTTGTGAGCCTAAAGAGGAATAGGTATTTAAAAAATCACATGCAAATAATTATTGCACTTATTGGGTTTGGTTATTTAAGAAATTACCATTTTTTTTAAAAAAAAAAGCTAAAAGAACTGCATTTATCTTCCAAATCAAAACCCCTTTTGCGCTGCAGGCCAATGCTCCCATGGTACCTTACTAAGGCATGGCAGCACAAATTTGCCATGCTACTAGGTGCCGTAACCAAAAGTACATTTTAAAAAATATTTAAAAACAGAAAGGGTGAATTAAAACCTATTTTTTCCACAAAATCCACTAAATCGTCTGGGGCACTCACCATAGCACAATTATAGTAGAGGTCTGGATTTAAACTCATATTTTCATCCTTCTCCTGCACATAAAATAAACTCAATGGTATCAGTATAATATAAATACAACAACAACATAGCCTTTTAATCCTAATCAAGTTGGGGTAGACTAGAGTTGAAACCCAAAACAAACCGCTAAAACGGAGAAAAGTTTTTTTTTAGTTTTGAATAGGTTGCTTCCAACAAGAATACAAGGGTTTTAAAAGATTTTAGAAAGAAGCACAAGAAAGAGCCTAATCAAGACTCAGGCACATGGATAGCTGCTTTCCAAACAGCTTTATCCAAGGCTAACGCTCTCATTATATTCTAATATTTTACATGTCTCTTAACTGCTACCTCCCGGTTCAAATTTGGTCGCCCCCTACCTCTCTTCACCTCATTGTTCCGCCTTATGATGCCGCTATGCACATGTGCCTCTAGGGGTCTCCGTTGCATATGCCCAAACCATCTTAGTCGGTGTTGCACAAGCTTTTTTTCAATTAGAGCTACCCCAAGACGATCCTGTATCTCATCGTTTCGAACTCGATCCATCCTTGTATGCCCACAAATCCAACGCAGCATACGCATCTCCGCAACACTTAATTATTGAATATCTTCTTTTGGTGGGCCAACATTGTGCACCATACAACATCGCAGGTCTAGCCGTCCTATAGAATTTGCCTTTTAGTTTTTGTGGTACCCTTTTGTCACATAGAACACCAGATGCTTGATGCCATTTCATCCATCCCGCTTTAATTCTATGGCTAAATCCTCATCGACATCCCTGTCTCTTTGTAGCATCGATCCCAAGTATCAAAAAGTATCCTTCTTGGGCACTATCTCACCTTCCAAACTCACATCTCCTTCCTCCTGTCTAGCAGTTCCAAAGTCACATCTCATATATTCAGTCTCAATACAGCTAATTCTAAAGCCTTACGACTCTAGAGTCTGCCGCCACAACTCTAGTTTCCTATTTACCCCTACCAGGCTTTCATCCACTAGTACTACATCATCAGCAAACAACATACACCACGGGATATCTCCCTGTATATCCCATGTGACCTCATCCATCACCAAGGCAAATAGATAAGGGCTCAAAGCTGATCCTTGATGTAAACCTATGTCAATTGGAGAGTCACTTGTGTCACCGTTAGTTGTTCGAACACTAGTCACATGTCCTTAATGAGGGTCACATACTTTGTTGGGACTTTATGGTTTTCCAAAGCCCACCACATAACATTCCTTGATATCTTATCATAAGCCTTCTCCAAGTCTATGAAAACCATGTGTAGGTCCTTCTTCTGCTCCCTATACCGCTCCATAAATTGCTTCTATAGTTGATCTCCCTGGCATGAACCCAAATTTGTTCATGGTAATACATATCAATCTTCTCAGACGATGCTCTATAACTCTCTCCCGTAGCTTCATCGTGTGGCTTATCAGCTTAATCCCTCTATAGTTAGTGTAGCTTTGAATATCTCCCTTGTTCTTGAAGATTGGTACTAATGTACTTCTCCACTCCCGAAGAGTGGAGAAGTACATTAGTACCAATCTTCAAGAACATAAAAAAGGACTTCAATCGATATATGAAAGGTACCTCAATATTTTAATTGAAGACGATAGCAGCAAGTATGAAAAGCCAGCTTACAGCATTTTGATATGCTTTCACCGAATGATGAAGCTTAGTGTGATCCCAGGCACCTCCGACAAAGAAGCTAGTGAGATAAGCATTGCCCATATTATCTGCAGTTAAAAGGGTTTATTAACAACCTTTTTAAAAGAATATTTTCTCTAAGCCCCTGATTAAATTGCACCTATGGTCGTGCTGCTGCTTAACCAAATGAACTTTGGCAAATTTTAACAAATATGAGAACATACTGCAAGTTTAAAATTCACAAATGTTAGCATGTGCATGGATCCCAATAAGGCATTGGTTTTGATTATGCATCCATACGACTTGAAAAATGGGCCTAAACAAGTAGTAACCCATCATGCCTCCACAATACATAATACTCCAATTAAATAATACAATCAATGTATATTTTCTAGTGCAAGGTTGTAAGTTTTTTTGAAGGAATCTAGTAGGGAAACTAGATATATAGATCAAGGCCTAGGCTGAAGAGCAGACTATACAGAATTACGGATTATTAGACTATAGTGTAAAGCCATGCTATAATTGGGGTTCTCAAAACTTCTTGCACCGTGTGTGAATGCAGGGTTACTTCATCTAATAGGCCTTGTTTCCATCTTTGGAATGTCAATGTGATTTGTTGGAAAACGAAATTGTTCCTTCTTTCCAGATGTGGCTGTTAAGGCCATATTCTCTAACCATGTGGCCCATGATATCATGGCATCCGCACTAATGGGGTGATCATCTTTGCTACAATCCCCAAGGTTAATAACACGGGATCAGAGCAAGGAAGGGTTAGCCTAATAATCCACCCCGTAGTCACCAAAAACGGGGTCCATGACATCGACCCTCGATCTGGGGTCATCGACCTCGACCCAGGTTCCCAGAGTCATTTTCGTCCCCACCTTGTAAAACACCCTTGCAAGTGTCGACCCTCGTCCCACGACCCCATACCTCGACCCCCTCGACCTGGGTCCTTGGTGACTATGATCCACCCACGATCCATTTTTTCCTTGTGCATCTACTTAGTTTCTTATTGTCTGCGCGTACTTAGTTTCTTATTGTCCGCGCGTGGCCATCTATCGCGACTGCACGCTCGTCCTTCGTCGCTGCCCGTCACAGCCACGCACCCGTCCTTAGTCGCCACCCCCGCCTGTGCGTCACTGCTCGTCATTGCCGCACGCCTGTGCTTCATCGCCACCCGTCGCGGCCGCACGCCGCCACAAGTCGCTGCACAGTGCCGCCCGTCACAGCCTTGTCTGTGGGTCGTCTGTCACTCGCACATCCGCGTGGAATCTGCTCTGTTCATCCGCTGTCTGCTCCCATCTGCGCACATCTCCCTGCACCTGGAAGATGGTCCTGCTCCTGTGCTCGGTGGGGCTCTGTTCTGCCGTGTGCCTGTTCTTCTACAGCTGGAGTGTTGTGTGTTGCTGCTCTTGTCCTCTCGGTGGTAATTGCTATCTATTCCTGCACACTTCATCATGTCTCAGATCAATGCTATAGTTATCAACATCACTCTAGATGGTCAGAACTATCCAGAGTGGTCCTTTCCTGTTGAAACTGCACTGCAGAGCTATGAGTTACTTTCTCACTTGACTGAAGATAAACCTGAGCTTAAGACTGGGAGACTAATGATGGGAAAGTGATGCTATGGTAAATAGTACAAAACAATCTATGATTCTAAGTCTTCGTATGTTTAAAACAGCTAACGGCATATGGAATAATTTGAAGGATCGCTATGTTCAGGACAGCGGTGCTCTTTTACACGCTCTTATGCAACAAACTCATGTCATTGAGCAAAATGATGTGTCAATTGATGAGTATTATTCTGCTTTTGATCGTCTGATGGGTGCTTTGATCTCCATGGTGCCTGAGTGTACTGCTGACCCATGTCTTTTTTTTTTCGAACGACGCAGGAGAGCTGCGTGTCATTTCATTAAGAAGAAGAAAAATTACAACCCCGAGAGAGAGATGAGAATCACCTTTCTCTCAGGTACAACCCAGCCAACACAGTCTAGCCCACCAGTTCATTGAGAAGTTCCTTACATATAGATTTGTTTTGGGTGTACGGGCTGAGTATGATTCTCTTCGCACACGGCTGCTTCAGGGTTCTTGTCAAGGACCTCGGGACCCAGGGTAGCAGGGCCTCGACTACGGAGATTGTAGTCGCGGTCCGTGATCGCCGGCGGGATTATGCCCCCACGCCGTCGTTCTTCGTCGGCTGGGTTATGCCCCCTGGCCGCCGGCTTCGGTAAGAGGGAGAGGGATGAGATAGATAGATAGTTTATTGTCTAATCTTTCTCAATGTTCGGTACAGGGTAGATATGGCCCTTGGCCCAACAATCCTTCCTAATCTTAAGGAACTAACAATAGAAACAATGATCAATCTCCTAATTTCTCTCCTAGCCACTTTTGGTGGCCCCTTCCTGCACCAAGCGCTCGGCGCGCTCAGCCGCCCGGCGCACGTCACGCGCCCGACGGCGTCGGGTATACGTGCGCCCCCACATGACAGTTCTTCTTAGTGATATTTCACCTAGAGGTTCAGTGTCCGTTGCTGCTATTTCACTTGCTGCTCCATCCTCATCATGACATCTGATTAATCCCAGTTAGCTTCATGCACCAGTTATGGATGGCGCCTCTGTTCAGACTGCTGATGGTACATTACCCATCACGGTTCACTTTGCAATTCTTGTTTCACTATCCCTTATGTTTCTTTTATACCTCAGTTGTCTATGAACCTTCTCTCTGTCGCTCATCAACAGGAGCAATGGGCCAGTCCTTGGCTCTCAGGGTGATCATCTTCGCTAATCCCCAAGGTTAGTAACAGTGCCATGCAGCTATAATGAAGATTTCCGAAGAGATGGAGTTGAGAGTCAGCCTTGGCCTTTCTCATCATGTCCAAGAGGGGTAGAGTGAAGTCCCAATGAATCCCAATGTGATGCCAACACCTGATGCTGAAGGCACAGTAAAAAAAGAGAAGAAATGCGGTTTCCTTTTCGTTAGCATTGCAGAGCACACAACTTTAGATGCTTCCTACAATTTTGTAATTTTTCCTTTCGAGTAGGTTTCTCGTGTTGAGCCTATCCATGAGGAGCGGCCAAGCAAAAAACTTTAACTTCTTGCAGCACTTGGATTTCCATATCCACTGAAAAGGGTCTGGAGGTGCAATAGACTTGAAAGGGAAGGCATGCAACTTTCTTGATGAATAAAGTTGGGATCTCCAACAATATTGCCACATATCATCTTGACTGTCTTGACTCTGCACATGTTGGATTTTGGCTTGAAGTTCTTGCAGCTCCAAGTACGCTTGTTCCATTAGAGCTGTGAAGATGATTTTGTATGTCTTCATCCACCATAAATTGTCCAAGAGAAATATTCTCATTTTTTTACGAAGGAGAATAATCTTGGTAACTCTTTCTAGCAAATGGTAGCCGTTCAATACATCATTCCATAATAATACAGTGGTACCATTGCCTGCTTTACAATTAGCAATGCCTCTATAGTGATCTCAATATTTCATTATATCACGCCACCAAAGAGCCTTTGTCAACCGACATGTGGGGAACTTGACCATTTGGGTAGTGTATGTTCCAGATTAACGTTACCCAATGGCAAATTCATTTTATTGTACAACTTATGTAGATGTTTCAGAAGGAGAGCTTCATTTTGAATTATGAGAATTGTCACTCCCAGTCCACCATTCTTCTTTGGCCTACAACCTTTTTAAATGCCACCAAGGATTTAGCTTTGGCATTCATGTTTGAGCCTCTCCATAGGCAATGCTTTCTAGATCTGTCTATATATTCAATCACTGAAAAGGCCCACAGGAACCTTGAGAGATGTTGGTAAGGAGGAGAGAACAGAATTAACCAAGGTAACTCTACTAGCATAAGATAAGGAGCTGACTGCTGTAAGTCTTCTTTCAACTCTATTCATGAGAGGTGCATGATCATCAATTCTTGGTTTTGTTGTTCCAAGTGGCAGACCAAAGGTGAGTGGAAGAGATCCAATTTTGCAACCAAAACTCCTGCCAAATGTAGCATCTTAGCATTTGGAACAATGATTGGAATCAAACAAGATTTGGAGTCGTTTATTTTCAAACCAGTTGATTGTGCAACGCTTTCCAACAAAACCTTTCAAGCAGAAGAGTTCACTTTGTGATGCTTTTAACACTAAAAGTGCGTCATCTATGTAGTGAACAACAGGAAATCCATTTCCATGTGATAATTGCATAGTAAGAGTTCGCTCATTCCACTGGGATCGTTCTTGGAGCATTCCAGGAGACAAGCCAAGGAAACATCGTGACCGAAGACACATTGCATCGAATGGCATGGAGGAAGTTCCAGGATCTTCCCGGAATGCTCTCGGGAAAACAAGCAGAGCCTAAGATTGAGAAGGCCTTGTGAATGGGCTTTGTCTATGATACATTGGAGCAAGTTGGCCGCAAGTACAACGAGGAGTGGAGAGAGTAGGCCTCCTTGCTTTACACCATCAGGGGCGGACCTGCCACTAGGGCCATGGCCCTAGTCTTGGTCCTTGTTGCACTGTATTGTCCATTCCTTGGTTTTCACATTCGGCACAAAATATCCCTACACATCCTGCACGACATGCACTGATGATCGTGGTTTGCCTTCTTCAAGGCATGCTTGATCCTTGCTTGTTTGCCACCAAGGTAATCAAGCAGGGGAGCATGGAGAGCGTCCTAAGCTCTACCCACCAATGCAAGTTTGTGTGGGCTGCTTGAACTATGGTGGTGTGCTCTGCATCTTTTGAGGTAGGAAGAGGAAATGGTTCAGAGCTCCCTAATCAGCAACTAGCAACCACTCGCTGGACACTAGAAAAGGCAACTAACATTTGGATGATAATATCACTCTAGTTTGTGCAATTCAATTTAAGATTGAACCATAATGGCTAATTTTATATTACTAGACTCACATTGGCAATTTAATGAGGGCTACGTGTGGTTTATAGGGCTGCACATTGAAATTCTAAAACTGACCAACAATTTTAAGATTTTGACATATTTTAATAAACTAGTTATGTCTTAGAAGACAACATATTGCTGTACCATATATGTGTGGTATATGTATTATGCATCGAGTCAGACTAAAACTTGGCCCTAGTCTCAGGAAAATCCCAGGTCCGCCACTGTTTACACCCCTTATGCAATGAAAATACTAGCCAGGGACCCCATTCAGAAGGATTGAGGAAGACAAAATCTGGTTCATCCACGTATTCCATTTGTCACTGTAACCTGCTCTTTGACATAATCAAGATGGTGTTGTGTTCAACCATGTCAAATGTCTGTTCAAAATCTAACTTGAAGAAATGGTGACACTGGTGTAGGTATTCATAAGCCCATGCTAGACAATCTGGTATAGTTCTAGTTTCTATGAAGCCATATTGGTTTATGTATGAGACCGAGAATGACTGTCTGCAGCCTGTTAGCAAGAAGTTTTGTGATCAATTTGAGTGTTGAGTTCAGCAATAAAATTGGCCTGTAGTCATTTACCCCTGTAGGGTTATTGATCCTTGGTATCGAGGTGATGAAGGAACTGTTGAAGTGTTGAAGCCTTGGAGATCGATGGTACCATTGTAAAAAAAATCATTGCATAGACCTATAAACGTCATCTTTGATTATGTACCAGCATTTTTTTTCATGCAAAACCCATTGAAGCCATCTGATCCTGGCCTCCTGGGGATCTGCATGGAATAATCTGGTGTCTTCATCCCCAAACTTGACCCATCTGACAGCATAGCGTTGCTTCCAGTTATCCAGTACTCGTTCTTGTATCTTAGTAGCTGTAAGATGCGGTTCTCCAAAATTGTTCTAAAGTTCATCTCTTGAATATATAAACTCCTCTGGTCCTCCAACTTGTCCAAGACTGCCAGTACCTCATTGCATTCCTTTAAGAGAATGTTAAATTGTGATACGGATTTGCTCCATTGCTTTAACACTCTTCTCAAAAGCTTGAATTTGCCACTAATTTTGATGCATTATTGGCTCTAACTGTTGTGTTCCAAATGTTTTCTACAATCTAAAAAAATGGATGTTCAATCGTTTTCAAATCTGAAAACTTTGTGCTTTTGGAATTTTGGTCCTCCAAATCTGTACTATGAGAGTGATGTGATCAGGGATTGGTTTTGATAGAGGGAGCATAAGAGTTTTAGGGTAATCTTCAGTCCAGTTTGTAGATGTGAAGCACCAGTCAAGTTGTTCAGGTAATGAATCATCCTGCATGTTGCTCCATGTAAACCTCCTACTTTTTACAGGGATTTCTAGCAGGCCCAGGTAAAATGGAAGTAATAATGTAGCATTTTCAAAAAAAAAAAAAAACATAAAACATGATGCTGCAAGAATAATGTAGACCACAGACATGGTTATGAATTTCTAATTAGCAAATGTGAAGCACAGAAAATTTCTGCAACTATAGAAGGACAAGAACTCTTACACCAAGAATTGCCATCTTTAATGTCGATAATAACAGCTTCTTTTGCGTGCTTAATACTCTCTTCTACAAAAACCATCTGGTCTTCACTACCTAAAAATGAGAACACAAAGAATGAAACAAATAATGCCTTGTTCTAGTAAGATCAAAGCAAAACATCAGCAAAGCCTTTTAGTCCCAAGCAAGTTGAGGTAGGCTAGAGTTGAAACCCAACAAGCGCTACCAGCAAGTTATCTTACCTCGATATGGCAAGGGTTGTATCCTGTATCGGATACACATCTGATACAGATACACGACTGATACGTGATGGATACGTATCCAAGAAGTAAATAGTGTCAGGATCGCGATATGTATCATAGTATCACACGATACTACGATACTACCTGAGCTGAATGATACGTATCAAACCGTGGGATCGTTTTTGGGTAGGATCGTCATGGGATCATGATACAGATTGTAGAATCGTTGGAATCGTGACACCAATACGATCTTATGCGACTCCACGCTGTAGTGGCAGCTCAGACCCTGCATGGTGAGGTAGCGACGTCGAGCGGAGGCACAACACATTCCGAGCAGGCTGTCACTATCACCAGACACCCACACGCCTAGCTCAAGCAGGCCATGGCCATGGCCATGGCGCAGGCATCCGTCCAGGAGTAGCCGGTAGCCGCTACCCAGTGGAATCCTCGTCGTCATCAGCGCGCCAGCGCAGAAGACAGTGCGGTGTCTTGGAACTTGGAAGAACTCTTGGTGAGCTCCCTGCAAGCTTGCTGCTATCGCGTTGCTCAGGCCCGGCCAGTGCAGGTGACATCAAGTGCTGGGCAGCTGCCGCCTGCTACAGCAGCTATGCTATGCCTCCATTAACTTGCTTGGCCTGTGTGAGGATGAGGCTCTGGTTATTTCTGTGGATTGTGGAGAACGTTGAGCCAAATGAGTGGATAAGAACGATGGTCTGTGGCTGTGTGCTGAATGTAGGTAGACTGAGTTTATGGATCAGGACTCCCAAGTAAATGCAAGGCTCCATCTAAACAAAAATATTCTAATCACAGGTGATAGAAAGAACAGGAAGAAGATTCACAGGTGAGGCTTACCTCTTCACTTTACTGACTCCTAACATTCTAATCCTTAGAACTCCTTGCTGGTGTTTATTTAATTGAAAACCAATCATATTTGATTGGGATTTTGTTTGGTTTTTGGATGCCTATTTGGACATGGAGATTTGTGGATTATCTGTATTGGTATACTTGCTTCTCTATGACAAGAGGGTACCACAGAAGCTTTAAGTTCTATAGGATCTATTAGACTTGCAATGTTGTATGGTGCAAAATGTTGGCCTACTTAAAGACAGCACATTTACAATTAAGTGGTGCAAATATGCATATGTTGCATTGGATTTGTGATAATACAAGAATGGACCGGGCCAGAAATGACGCCATACATGATCGACTAGGGGTAGCCGTAGATCCAATTGAAGAAAAGCTTGTGCAACACCGGCTGAGATGGTCCAAAGTGTTAGAGTACAATTGGTAGTATTAGATATTGTGTATCTCTAGAAGTCTTATGTATCTAGGACTGCCATATGTGTCTTGCCCCCCAAGTCTTGTACTCATATATACAGCCCAAAGGCTCAATGCAATACAACCAATCCATTATAAGCAATCTCTCCATCCTACACAAAGATGTACAACATAGACCTCTAAAGGCACGAGCGCATAGCAGCAGCATAAGACACGACAATAATGTGAAGAGAAGTAGGGGCTGGTTAGAGTTAACATAGGAGAAGGGACTCAAAAGGTTGGAATGTAACAAGAGTTGGCCTTGGATAGAAGTGCTTGGAAAGCAACCATCCATGTACCGAACCTAGATTAGGCTTTATGCCATGTATTAGTATCTTTTTAGGCCTTGTTTCCCTTCCTCCTCTCTCTTTCTCCCCTTGGTGGCGGCTCATATTGGGTTTCAACTCTAGCCTACCCCAACTTTCTTGGGAATAAAAGGCTTTGTTGTTGTTGTTGTGGTTGTTGATCCTCACCTTGAGCCATACTTCTTTCCAGCATGGAGAGCTGGCGCAGTATTTTCTTATCTGAACCCTGCTGGATAAAATTACGCTAGGAATTCAGAAACATAGAAAAGGATACTTGAAAGTACATCCAGGTTGATATTTACCTTGCTTAGTGCTAATGAAAAGCAATTCTTTGCTGCAGACAAATCCCCCTTCTTCCAAATGCAGTTACCCAAACATAACCATGCGTCTAAAAGAGATGGATTCAGCTTTACCTAATCATATAAAGTAGCAACAACAAAAATTAAATTTCTTAACCACTAGATTGTACACAAAGAGTTGTTTAGTATCTGCCACATACTGCTTTGGATAAATGATCTTCAGCCTCCTTACGATAGTCAGGAAAGACATCCAGTATTTTTCCCCTCAAAAATTCATAGACACCACGCTGTTGTGGAGATTTCTTTTGTTCTGAAGGTACAAAACACAAAATGATTTCGGGATGTGCCATGAAATAATTCCATAGAGCACAAACTGATGCAAAACTGCTAAAGCAGATAGATGCAGGAAGCAAATAGAAAAACTGATGCAACTAGCCTTATGTTCAATTTAGAAATAGAGATGTTAAAGCTAGCATTTATTCATATTGATAACAAGCAACATCTTCATGCTTGCAAGAAAGATGGATGCTACAAGGGACAACAACAATTGGGAAAGGGGAGTGGACAGTACATCTCAAGGCTGAACAGGAAAAAGGTTTGCACTATCTAACCCTACCGATTTTTGTGACATTGTAAGTGTTAGGACTAGTGTATATCCTCGCCTAGACACTGTTCGTAAGGGTAAGGTACTAAGGTGCATAGTTCATCTAGGCGTCCAGAAGGGGGGTGTCACCATGGCATTTGCATATATGGGATGATTAAATTGCTACCATTTACTTTTGATAATGGGATGCTACCGTTTATTGAAACAGTCAAGGACATCAGCATAATACAACACCATTGCATATGTTTGCAAACAAAAAACATTAGTTTTCTCCTTTTCCTGTGCTGTGAACACCCAATTTTTCTGTAACATGCTAGTTCCCTCGTATAATTATCAAGTTGTATACCATCATAGCATAAAAACAGTGTGTATATTCAGAAAATGAAGGAATAACATTGATGTTTTCTACTTCCTCATG
Organism: Paspalum notatum; assembly: GCA_022530915.1. Taxonomy (NCBI): domain Eukaryota; kingdom Viridiplantae; phylum Streptophyta; class Magnoliopsida; order Poales; family Poaceae; genus Paspalum; species Paspalum notatum. The sequence continues at coordinate 22,185,092 of CM039686.1, forward strand.
TCACAAACATGTACCTTTTAGAGTTAAATGCACCAATGGTCCATCAACTTATGTGGAGGTATCAATTAGGTCCACCAACATAAAAAGTATATCTTCGGGTCCATGAACCATTTAAAAGGGCTCAAATTGGTCCATACCCTTTCGTTTTATGTTTTATTTTTCATATAACCACTGGCATTTTTGTTCTTCTTCAACCTAGCCCCTTGTCCTCTTCCTCACCCCCTCACGACCGTGTGCCTAGCCACAGACCGGCCGCGCTCCCATAGGCAGTGGCGCCGCCGCCGGTGGCCGCTCCTCCGTCGCGCCCACGGCGATGGATGCCTCGTGTCCACAGCCCCGCGCCCGCCCAGCCTCCCGCGCGCGCTCGGGCCCATCTTTCACCATCGGCATCGCGGCCATCCCACCCCCCACGTGTCCAACCTCTGTGCACCGGCTTGTCCTCCAACGCCGGCGATGGGCTTCCCGAGCCGATAAAAAAGATGGGCGGCGATGGCCTCACCAAGCATGACGGATAGGCCCAAGAGCGGGAGCGGGTCCAAGGGGTCGAACGCCACGGCATTGAAGTCGAACGAGATGCCAAGGTTGGCGGTGAAGTGCATCTCGCGCGTGAGGTGGAGCTCGAGGGAGTGCCCTGACCCTGGCGACACCAATGTTGTCACCTTCATGCTTGGCAGTGGCAGGGATGCAGGCGTTCGGCGCCACTGGAGCGTGAGCTCTTCCAGGAGCGGCGGCTACCGACCGCAGAAGCTGACGTCCAGGTCCACCACGTGGACACGGCGCGCGGTGTCGAGTACGGCGGGCGTGACGAGGAGATGCAGGAGCGCGTCACGGAGGTGAGCGGCAACGCGGAGCAGAGGGTGTCCTAAAGGCGGCGACGACAGCGATGGGAGCCGGCGATTGAGCTGCGCCAATATCTCATGCACGCGACGTCGGCGCGGCGTGCCGCCTAGACGAGCTCGTCCACCGCCGCGCGTGGGTCGAGGTCCCCTACGGCCACGGGGAGTAGGAGCGGCGGCTGCGGCTAAGGCTACAAGAAGGGCTCGAAGGCGGGTCTTGAAGGGGGGCGTCTTGAGCGCGGAGGATGAGGCGAGGGAGGTAGGAGGGTGGGGCGGCCTCAGCCGTGGGCGCGGGCGAAGGAGCGGCCGCGCTGTGGCCAGACGCACAGTCGCGAGGGGGGTAAGGGAAGAGGACAAGGGGCTAGGTGGGAGAAGAACAAAAATACCAAGGGGATAAATGAAAAATAAAACATAATACGAAGGGTTATGGACTAATTTGAGCCCCTTTAAAAGGTTTATGGACCCGAAAATACACTTTCTAAGTTGGTGGATCTAACTGATACCTCCGAATAAGTTGATGGACCATTGGTGCATTGAACTCTACCTTTTACATACATGCACAAGATGGAGTCAAGAATAACCTATATGCAAACACCAACACTCTGTACAGACATTTAACAGAAATACCAATTACCAAGCTCAAAAGACGCAGGGTCCCAGGCCTAGAGCATCACATTCAGCAGACACTACAAGACCTAGCCTAGAATTGAACTAGCTCCAAATATAATAACAGTGTAGACTGGTGGCTATATACCCAGAATTCTAATAAGGCGATCAACAGCTTCTGTAAAGCACCAAATTTCCAAATCTCCAAATTCCATGTCATTGGACTAGCATCATCAAAGTAGGGGGGAAAAACAACACAGATTGAACAATGTGTCGCTAACACCCAGTGGCCAGTGCTACTAATCAAACCAGTGGTGAAAATTTAACACAGGCCTCTGCATCACTATACTACCCAATGTAGTACTCCATTCGTAATAGATTCATGCAATATTCTATGTATGTGGTTTGTATTTGTGTCGAGATTCATCAACATTCATATGAACATGGACATAGAAAATGAGAGCCAAAACCCCTTACAATTTACAATGAAGGAAGTACTACTTAAATCAACCGGTGGTTGGGACTTGGGAAGGTAGCAAGCAAAGCGTACCCGGAGGGAGGGAATCGAGGATGGCGAGGGCAGCATCAGCACAGGCACGGAGTGCGCTGGTCTTCTCAGCAGGGTCCCGCGGGAAGAAAGTGTCCCGGAGGTGGTACAGTTCCTCCGCCACATCCGCCGCCTTCTCCAAAGGTGTCCTCCTATCCCCTTCCACCAGCTCAGACAGAGTCGGACCAGAGTTCAGGGACGAGCCGGTTGGTGGCTTCTGGGTAGACATGGGATCTGAGCCAGGCAATAGGATTAGAATCTAGGGTATGCTGAACAAAAAAGATCAATACCATGCAGTACAGTACAAATCAATACACATTTTGGTAACACAGCTATAACACATTCTTCAACAATTCAGTAAATGTGCCATCACGGCCATGAAGATGGGAACTATGGCGGCGTTTGGAACCCAACAGATTTTGAGAATCTGTTTGCTGTGCAAAATCTGTATTTTAGAGCTCTATTTGCTTGTACCGTTTGGATGGCTAGATTTTTACACATCGGGTAATGTGCTGTCAGTTTTTCAAGACACTGCTTCTCCCATTATTTCACATTAGCAAGGGCCGGCGGATAGTGGGATTCTATGGTATGCACAGAATCCAAAGCAAAAAAATCAAGTCTGTTTGGTTTCTTATCTAATAAACTTTATGAGATTCTCAAAATCTCTGGAGAACCAAACAGGGATCCTCACCCACATTGGAGAAAAAACATCGCGCTCAATAAAAGCGATCAAACAATCATTAAATAACTACTACTCTATTCCTCATGACATATTAAATCACACCCCCAATTTTATAATCCATAGGCACACACCGATTTCAGAAATTGTTAAAATGCTAAGGCACAACACATAAGTGGTCAATACATAACATTCAGCTTCACATGTGTGTCATGAGAGGAGGGCTGAGAGACCCGAGTTACACTCACCAGTCAGCAAGCAGTCGCAGTCCCAAATGGGGGATTGGGGGCAGCCGGGCAGCGGGGTCAGGGTCAGTGATGGGCAGATGACCGCCGGATTCGTGGCAGGGGGAGCCGGGCGGGGCAGATCCGCCGCTGGCCGGCTGCCTGCGCCCTGCTGCCGTGCTGCGGCTGGGCCAGACTGGGCTTCGTCGGACAGGTAGGCGGCGAGCTCGCGGAGGGCCGGGCTGGGGTCGGCGCCGGACACCGCGACCTGGCGGAGGCTCGCGGGGGAGGAGGTTTGCGAGGCGGAGGTCGGGAGCGGGAGGCGGCGGTGGCGGCCCTGTGGGCGATGAGGCTGCGGTGGCCGCCGCGCTGCCCCCAGAGCGCCTCACCAGGCTCAAGCTCCGCAGCCTCAGGCAGCTCTTCGACGTCGGGCTGGCCTCGCTCACCGGCGCTACGTCCGGCGGCAGCGGGGTGGAGCGGCGGCGCGGCGCTCCCTTGCTTGCCTGCGGCGGCGGCAGGCGGCGGGCGGTGGCTGAGCGGGCAATGAGGGCAATTTTGGCAGAAAATGGCAGTAAGGTGGGCAAATGGCATTTTAGCGAGCGAAGCCCAAATTCGGGATGACAGTCGAGCCAAACCAAAGCTTGATGTGGCAAAATTGCGTTTTTCTCGCCCCCGAGGCCCCGACTAGGGTCGGCGGCGGGCCGCGAGCATAACGCTAGCGCTGTGGGGCCTCGCAGGCTCGGGCAGCTAAAAAGGTTAAGACTTCTAGTGGCGTACTCCTATATGGAAATATTAAAATATCTTCTTTTTACAAATGGAAAAATATCTAATACTCACCGTATTTAAATATAAATCGCGGTTGATTTTCTTTCAAAACTTCAATCACTCGTTTTATTCAGAAAAAATTGTGTAAACATCCAAAATAACAAACTCTGTATTATGTGTTGCTGTGGGCGAAAGTGCCACAGTCGAACATATGAGGAGCCGGGGTCGCGCTGCTGGTACACTCGTCTCCCTGTGTGTGGCTCCGATCGCTCTGGGCAAAGCCGATCAGCAACGGTGCGGACGTGCCAATTGGCTTGACTTTACAGATAGAAATGTTGGGTGAATGCGGTAGTTGTCTTTGGTCTCCCGGTAAAGCGTACACAACAAACGCACAGGAAGGTTGGGTGGATGCGGTAGTTGGCTCTGGTTCTCCTTGTAAAGCGTACCCAACACACGCAAACATTAAACTATCGACTTGTTGTATGCACGTGTTGCAGCACACGTCGTGGATTATAACAAACAATTAGATAACACATAACAAGCCATATGAGAATCAATCTACTGCATGAAGCACAGATACATAAACAGATCGATAAATATGTAAGATTGGATCTCGTGCCAGACAAAGTTTGACACGAGATTTATCGGGAAAACTGAAAGATCTCGTGTTAGGCAGAAACTGACACAAGATTCATCGGGATAATGTTGCACCCGGATACCGATGGGCGGCGAGATCTGGGCGTAGGGCACATGGGAGCCAGGGATTGCGCTGCTACTGCACTTATCTCCGTGTCGTGCGGCTCCGATCGGCTCTGCGGGAAAGCCGATCAGCGGTTGTGCGGTAGTGCGGGCGTGCCACCTGGTTTGACCTTACAGTCAGGAAGGTTGTGTGCATGCTGTCGTTGGCTCCTGTTCTCCCTGAGAAGCAGATTGGTTCCTTCTCAGGACGGCTCTTCTAGCCCATTTAGCCGATCCGGTCCATCTGGCATATCGGCTAAATCTTGATGCTAACAGATAACTAGCAAGCCTTGCCATCAAAAACGCTTCATTACAAGGTTCACCATATGGCTCATGCCCTAGTGCTTTAATGAGTCTATGAAAAAAACATCAGAGCAGCATCATGATTATCTTGAAAACCCTAATTGCTTAGGGTGGCGATGCGGCGATAGAATATGGAGACAACCACCGCTAGGGAACGTATGTCATCGGTTTATTAGTAACACATGGATACATATTTATAGTCCGTAGATTTGGACGTCAAGTCTGACTTTTTCGGTGGCTAAAAACCCTAACCTCGCAAGACTTATCCTATTTTGACTCGAACTAATAAAATACATGGCCCAACGGCCTTACAATCGTCTCTTCCTTGGACAACCAGCCATAGCCCATCAGCCGATCCAGCCTCCTTATGGATCAGCTAACTCAGTACTCAGCCCATTTAACCAATCCAGCCCATACACTAGTTGGCTAAATTCCAGCGATAACACATGCCCCTGGTTTTGGCAATAATAATTATTCCAAAACTAAAGAGAAAATTTAGACTCAAAGGGTCACGCGACCCTTGGCAAGTCCATTCGTATGCCTTCCCCGAAAACCTCTCCTAGCGCCCCCTTCGTCTTCTCCACGAGCATTTACCCAAGCGTCCCGGCTACAGTCATCATTCCTCGTTCCCTTCCTATCGGCAAGAAAACCCCAACCCTCCACCAAGAAATCTTCCGCCAATGGAGTCATCCGTGGGAAGCAGCGCCACTCTGCCGCTGTCACCGCCTCCTCCACCACCACCGCCGCCCTTCCTCGACGTGCCACCAGGCTTTGCTCCCCTCGCAGCAGAAGTAGGGTAGGCACCTCCAGTTGTGGTAGCCAACGTCGAGGAAGAAGCGTCGCTCACCGACGAGGACAAGGACTGGCTAGCCATCTGGGCCCAGACATCCCAGACTCTCCGTTTGGAGCGCAGGTGAACCTCAGCGCGACAAAGGACCCAGAGGACGCAACCGCGTCCCTGTCGTGGAACCCGCCACCGCCGTCGCCACCGCCGAAGCCTTCATCCAAGAATAGGAAGGCGAGTTCACCGCCGCCCACCTCTGATGAGGATGAAGATGACAAGGATGATGACGCAGAGCTCACGGAGTCGTCGCCGAGCCGCTCCCACGGCAATGACGAGGACGCCGACCTCATCCCGGTGGAATCCGCAACGGAGGCCTCCTCCAGCTCTATCCCCTCTAGCAGTGACAGCGGGGATGACGATGCCGGCGATGAAGAGAAGAGCGACGCCAATAGTGATGAGTGATCATCGCCCGCCGATGTATGTCATCGGCTAGTAGGAATTATCAGCCATTAGGGCTTAGCAGTCGTTGCATTGTCTTAAGAAGGATTAGCCCTTTTAATTGTTGTTAATTTTTTTGCCCGGATTGTACAAAGTACCGATGGTAATGGAAGTCAATCCATGTTAATTAATCTCTTGCTCCCCTTTTAACTGCTGCTTCTTCCTTGTTATGCTCATATAAGCAGATCTAATAGCGTAGCATTAGATCCAGCTTCTGTTTTCAGTCGATGATATTCTGTCCCAAATCGGCCAGACAGCTCTGGGCTTGGCCCCATCTGTCTGAAATTTCAGCGGATGCCCTATCGGCTCATATTCGAGGAATCGACATTAAAGTCGAACTTGAAACCAATCTACACCTGATAAAACATGACGCATACCTCACATATACCATCCCTGCTAGGCATCTTTTCGTGAAGAGAACACATAATACCGAAACAACGCTTCTTTCCTCCACTTACCTCCAACTCCGAGCATGGTGTTGGCGGTCGTTATAACCCATTTCGACCACCAACATTTCATGTTCCAAGGGTGATTTTTATGCAAAGTTCATACAGATTAACTGGTTCCTGAGTTGTGTATAAAGACCTTGCAGGAACACATGTCATAGTACAAAAACACATAAAACATGGTGAACTATGGCGTACATGAAGAGATAGATGGAGATGGAGTTGGACCAAAGCCGCTCGACTTGGAGCTAGGTTGGCCAGCCAGGGACCCAAGCCGCCCGACCTCCATCTTCCTCTAGGACCCAAGAGACTGACATCAGGGGCTAAGTCAGACCTGTGGGCTAGGCCATCCGGCTCCCTTTTGTCCCCAAATGTCACCATTTTCCACCTGCATGCAACATGAGACGTGTCAAGCACAATTCCAAGTTGAAACCGAGAGAAGAAACACAAACACCCCGGAAGGCCTCCACCTCACCGCTCCATCCCACGGATTGGTAAAGTCAGCAATCCAAGGGAGTGCCATCCAGTGGCTAAGGAAGAAACACAAGGGAAATCCAATGGTTGAGACAGAGCCCGTGCAGGAGGAAGAGACCGCCGTTGCAGGCACAGAGCGCTGAACTACCCCTCAGGCTGTCATGAAGTGTGGTGTTTCTACCTTGACCCAGAGCTTGAGGAAGGATCGTTGACCCGACTAGTGAGGAGAATGAATCTTCTAATGGAGAGTCCCTCCGTGGCCGAAAATGTCAAGCGGTTGAGAAAATTGCCGGAAGGGCGAGCAAGCCCGGGTCTTCCTGTTCTGCGCCGCGCGACAGCATGGGGCCAATTGTCAAGGTGACCCGGAAAAAGATACAGCTGTCGTCGTAAGTTTTTCATCATGGTCCTTCTTGTGTTTTGTCATGTTGAAACGGATTTTGACTTCTTATATGTATGTGGCAACGCTGCCGAGATTGCGTCCCAAGAGGCAGTGAAGAGTGCTACGGTACCCCTACTGATTTTTGATGCAGAGAAGACAGATGGAGGTGCTCAAAGGAATGATGCTCTGCCTTCCCCGAGTGCCAATCCGCCTGACACAGGAGTGTTGACGGTCATTATTGCACCATTTCTACAGTCAACTATCCATATATATGAAGAAAAATATGCCAAAGTGTAGACTAACCCTTACTACTGACATATCTCCACGAGTTGTGTTGGATATTTGATTGCAGATGTAAGATCAGCTGAAAACATGAGAAATCTAGCTAAGTCAAGAGGACCCTAACCAGTGGGCTAGGCCACCCGGCTTCACCCCTAAGCTGCCCGACCTGGAAATATGCCCAAATTTGCCCATCTTCGACCTGCATGCGCAACATTGACGTGTCAACACAATTCCAAGGTGGAATCCTCACAAGCTGCATGTAACCAACCGGAAGGCTTGCCATGTCATCGATTCAACACTAGGATTGGTGAAGTCAGCGATCCTGGGCATCTCCATCCTGCGGCTAAGGAAGAAACGCAAGTGAAGATCAACGGTTGAAGGAGAAACACACTTGTAACCGCCACAACCGCCATGTAACCGCCTTAGGGAGTGGATATGAGCCACAAGATCAAGAAAGATGGTGGATCTGACGGCACCCCAGGCCGCCCGACCAGATGTGGGGCCGCCCAGCCCCACTTCCAAGTCGCTCGGCCTGTAACCGTCACTTAATCGCCTCACCGACCTTGGAACCTATAAATACCCCCCTAGACTTCACTTGTAGAGTGTGGAAGTTGAGTATATCATACTTTTGTTTAGTCTAGTAGCACTAGGTTAGTCCTGAGAGTTAGAGTTGAGTCTGAGTCTCTGCCTTAGGGATTCCGGAGTCATCTTTGAGTCTTGGTAAAGTTCTTGTATCTTTCTATCTTTGTACTCTTGTTACTCCAGTATAATATACATCATTGCTCTATCTTTTGTTATACTTTACTTTATTTCTTAACACTTGCCTAGTGTGGTGTACCTTGACCAAGGCTTAGGTTTGTGTTGTTCTTAAGTTATCTGAATCTTGCTAGACTTGCCGGTTCTATAAACTTGTCTTAGGCTTTTGATCTAAGATTAAGTTAGTTCTCACCCGCTGATCAAGGAAGAACTTTAGAGTTCAAGTTCTAACTTGAACTCTAGTTTAGCGTGCCATCTTACCCACGCAGCTCTGGTTGGTAGCCTCTCTAGGTGACAGCTTTAGAGATCTCAGTATTCCAATCCCGTCGTTCGGTAAGCCCGTAGGCATTAGCCGGTCTCCTTCGGTGGTCTACTATCTACCCCCTGACCCCTCGTGGCACCGGAATTTTCCTGACGCAAGATCCTAGTTTATGTTTGGTTAACTTAGTTCAACCGCGAATACTCCTCTGCAACGGTTAATGAATAGAGTTTGGAAATCTAAATCTCACTCGTTGTCCTCCCAGATAGCTACCTAGGTGTTGGCTTCTTTAGTCCCTGTTTTACTCTTTCCACCATACACTACCTTGTTATCTTACCCCCGCTGTAAGAATAGTTGGTATTTATCTAAGTTATAGTACCGCTTGAATGTTCGGCATTTCATTCCACCTATTCGCCCTTACTTCCCTGTAGATTTTTACGACGCTCGGAATACTCTGAGTGAAAAAGCTACAGCGAATCTCCGTGCGCTTGCAGAGTAAAATCTGTTACGCTAAGAGACATCAACAAGCTTTTTCTAGCGCCATTGCCGATGAAGCAATTGGCAATAGAAGTTTGGTTTGTTCGAACCTAGGTACTTACAGTTTGATAACATACCGCTATTTCTTAGCGAGCTTATTTGCCTCTATCTACTTTATTGTTGGGTGACAGAGAGGTGTATGACCGGTTTTGACCTACCAGCAAACTTTCACAACAATCTGGAGTCACTGATCAGAAGGAGAGTTCGTCAGAAGACAATCAACGGGCAGAGGCCGGTGCCAGCTACACTGGAGTTTGGATCGACAAGCACATCCCACTCAACACCCATGGCTAAGAAGACCATTCGCGAGTTCTCCGTCCCATCTAGCAGCAACATCCCCACTGGGCCCAATGTGACTGTTGGAGAGGAGTTTGAACTCAAGCGAGGTGTCATCCATATGGTCCAACCCTGATGCTGTTCGGCTTCGCCTCTTTCCATTCTCACTGATAGGGAAGGCGAAGCAGTGGTTCTATCTAAACCGCAACAACTTGACAAGCTGGGAGGCATGTTCCAATGCCTTCCTTGCAAAGTACTTTCCCTTGGGGAAGACAAGCTCACTGAGGAACCGGATCTCGAGCTTCAAGCAACTCGCTGATGAGTCCTTGGCGGAGGCATGGGAAAGACTCCAAGAATACATCGCCGCCTGCCCCCACCACGGTATGGAACATTGGCTGATAATCCAGAATTTTTTCCATGGGCTACACCGGTCCGTGCAGGAACATCTCGATGCTGCCACTGGAGGATCATTCTTGTCCTTGAGTGTTGCCGCTGCCCGCACTCTCATCGAGAAAATGGCAAGCAACCAAGGATGGAGAGAGGAGAGGGCGAACAATAAGCCCCATGGAGTCTGCTAGATTGACGGCACTGACATGCTTGCCGCCAAAATGGACCTCTTACTAAAGAAGCTGGAGGGCGCTCCTAAAGCTGTGCCGGTCCTGGCACTGGATTCTCGCATGACTTGCGAGCATTGCGGGAACACCAGCCACTCGGGGAACAGCTGCCCCGAAAATGGATCGGAGGACGTTAACTTCATCAACAACAAGGCTTCAGCAACGGGCCTCGTCCTCAATCAGGTTGGAACTCACGACCCAACTTACCTTTCGCTGGCCAAGGTATGTCTTTTGGCAGTTCTCAACAGTTCAATAAAAATCATTTCGATCAAAAAGCTGTGAACGATAGCATTAGTAAGAAATTCCATGCGAATGATAGAGTTCTTGAATCTTTGTCACATCAATTGGAAACTCTGAACAGCGCCATGATGAACCAACTGAGCTTTACCAAATTGTTAGAAACCCAAATAGCTCAGCTCGCTGACGCTTTACCTAGTCCTACTTTGGGGAAGCTTCCGGGACAGCCCGAGCCAGCCCCGAAGAACATATAAATGTTGTAACCACTAGGGGTGGAAGGTCTACACAAGACTTCCCCCACATCCTAGAACTGTAGGAAAAGAACAGGGAAAGCAGGCCTCACCAAAGGAGGAAGATGAGATGGATCTTGAACCACCACCGGTAAAGGAAGCACCAAAGTCAGCTCCACATGAGTTCTATGACACCACAGTGCTCCATTTTCCTCAAAGGCAGAAAAAGGCCTCGGTCGACGATCAGTTCGGCAAATTTCTTGAGGTAATAAAGAAATTATATGTCAACATTCCATGGCTAGATGCGATGCAGGTGCCTACGTATGCTAAGTACCTGAAGGACATCCTCAACAACAAAAAGCCGCTGCCATCAACCGAAGTCGTGCACCTCACAGAGGAGTGTAGCGCATCTATACTCAACCAGCCGCCCGAAAAGAAGAAGGATCATGGGAACCCCTCCATATCATGCTCAATCGGGACCTAGAACTTTGATCAAGCTCTCTGTGATCTGGGAGCAAGTGTCAGCGTCATGCCAAAGGTAGTCTTTGATAAACTTATGCATGCTACACTTGACCCTACTGCTATGTGCCTACAGCTAGCGGATCAATCGATTCACTACCCCGTCGGGATCGCCGAAGATGTCCCGGTGAAAATCCGGAACTTCATCGTCCCGGTGGGTTTCGTGGTGCTAGACATGGAGGTAGACACGAAGACGCCGCTCATCCTTGGGCGACCGTTCCTAAGCACCGCTGAGGCCAACATTGATGTCGGAGCTGGAGAAGTCCACCTCAACATCAATGGCAGACGGGAGATGTTCGCCTTCAAACCGAAAGTAGAACAGTGCCGATAGGTAAAAACTTTCAAATTTAAGTGTTGGTCACCCCGGGAGACACCAAGAGAGAAGATCGAGCTTTCGCCAAGTAAGCTGAAGATGGATTCTCTTCTCGTAGCCATAGAAAAGCTCCTATACGAGAAGCCTGCAAGCTCAAAGCCGATCGCAGAGTCGAGTCACTGAGACGTGCCTCAATGGCCCAGCCGCCGAGAAAGGAATCAGGAGGCAAAGCTCCTAAAAAGAAGGTCACCGCCAAGGCAACGAACACATCTCAGGAATGGCGGAAGAAGGAGGAAACGCCAAAAGCCAAGCCAGAGAAGAAGACCAAACCTCAGAAACAAAAGGTTGTGGCAACCAAGAACGTTTGACGAGCAAAGGTTGCAGCACAGACGACCGCTAATTCTCCGTCAAGGGCTGACTCCAAACCAAAGGTATGACTTGCCCACACCAGGAGGTAAGTTGGCATTACCCCCACTGCATATTTAATTTTCTCACGCTATTTTTCTTTCTCTTTTATGCACTTACCTTTGAATTTTACCACTGCTTGCTTAAATTTCGAATTTTTGCATAAGTTTGTTTTTATTCCTCTCTATATTTTGAAAAAAAAAAGAAATTTTGGAGCCGCCCGACCCCACCTGGGCCAGCCGCCCCCCTCTCCATCACCTGCTTGCACTAATGTAAGATGGAAGCAGATCTCAGGGGCAAAGGTATCACCCCTGCGACGCACAACTGGTCACTTCGCTTAAAGCGATGGTACTATGGCCACTAAGGAACCCTCGCAGAAGATGGCAACCTGATATACAGGGACGAGAAAGAAAAAGCGTTAATAGAGAAAGTGGTGGAAGTCGTCTAGAAGAAGGCGAGAGGTGAATTCATCCTCGACAAGGAAAATGACGAGCTAGCTATGATCCTTGACAACCCAGAGCACCCGGAATGTACAAGAGGATTTGGAAATAAGACATGGAAGGATGCCTTTGTTGCAGATGCAGAGTCATATAGAAGCTGGCATAGAAGCAAGGCCATACTAGAGGCAAAGGTGCAGACCTTGGCAAATGAGCTAGCACGAACTAAAGCATCTATTCCCAGTGAGGTGGCACGTCAAGTGGTAGCTGCAATAGAGTCCATTAGGACTCAAGGGTTACTGCCTCCTCCCCCTGCCGACATGCTTAGCCCTGAGCATCCGGGCCCTACAAGAGTATATGGAAGTAGCTGTGCTTCCACTGAGCTACCTGATCAATGATACCCCGTGGATGAGATCCGACATCGAACGTGCTGTGAGCTCCATATACCAGCAATGAACCTGACCACTCCTGTGGCTATTAATATGGTCGCACCTTGTTGGCATTTCTTAGCCTACTGATATAGATCCGCAAGCGCACGGAAACACGTTGTAGCTTTTCACCCAAGAGTATTCCAGGGTATCGAAATCTACGAGGAACGAGGAGTAACTCAACGTAGAACAGGTAGGAACGAACAGTAAAGCCAGCAATTGTAGAGACAAAAGACAGAGCAAAGTAGGTTCACTACTTTAAATAAAACAACTTAGCTTTACTAAACAAACTAGTGTTCTACTCAGCAGGTTTACTTGGACACTAAGCCTATAGAACCATTTCTGGGGCACCAGAGTGCTGATAACCCAGATGAGAAAGGCGGGCGCTACAGAACTCAGCTATGCGTTGATGACTACTTATCCGGACGACGAGGTGGAGTACACAGGGTACACGCTCATTGTCACCAAGCGGACCTACCACCAAAGCTGCGTGGGACAAGACACCTTCCAAGGCAAACTCTAGCCTAGACACCACGTCTACACAACCGAGTTTGCTACTGTTGATGGTCGTTATTTCATGATATCAACCGTCAATTATCCACCAAATGAAGCTAAACAAGTGAAGTATATGGACTAACCCTTACTACTAATGAGTTCCACAAGATATACATGAATATTTGGATGCAGGTACCAAAAATCACTCAAAAAGGTTGGATATGCACCAAATATCAAAGACGGGCAGCATTGGTGACTGGGCCATGGCCGCCCGACCATATACCATGGCCGGCCGACCAGGGTTGGTGGCTGCCCGACCACCCTCCAGGGTGGAATGGGGTCTACGACCACGTGGAATGGTCCCTTGACCACTTCATGTGCCATGTCATCGATCCGGTGTGCAAACAAACACAAAAAGGTGAAGATCCAACCATACAAGAGAGCATCCAATATATCCAAGGGTCACAATGTGCCGGGACAAGGATTGGTGATGTCAGGGATCCGAGGGGAACAACATGCAACGAATTGGAGCAAAACATGTGGCCGCCCGACCACTTAGGGTGGTCGGCCGACCACTCCTCGACGGCATTTTTCACGTGCACCAACTGATTCAACCGCCAACCGACATGAGGGAGTGAGATCAACCGTCGGATGCTTAAGGTCGGTGAATCGAGTGGCCGCCCGACCACTCCCTATGGTCGGCCGGCCACCGACTTTGGCCGCCCGGCAACCGCCTCGGCCCTTTTACCGACCTAGTGCCCATATAAATACCCCCTCACTTCCTAGGCTATAAATAGACCCCGGGAGCTCATTTGCAAGGTGTGGAGTGAAGGAGAGTTGAGTTGAGAGTCTACCTAAGAGTGCTTCACTCTTTCCTTAGTAGTTAGGATAGTCCTAGGAGTTAGAGTTGAGTCGAGCTTTGCCTCGGAGTCTCCGGAGTTATCTTCGAGTCTGTGGTAAAACTCTTGTATCTTTTGGATTCAGATTATCTTCAATATAATTTAGTTATATTTTACTTTATTTCTATCCCCTGCAAGTGTGGCGTACCTTTATTTTGCATACTTGCTAGGCTTAGATTGTGTTTCACTTAGTTATTCAAGTCTTGTTACTCTTGCGGGTGTTATAACTCAACCCTAGACTTAGACGCTAGGCTCTGGCTAGATCCTCTCCTCTGATCAAGGACGATCTATCGTTGTTCAAGCTTTGCTTAAACACGTTTATAGCTTGCCATCCTCTCCACGCAGCTTTGCTTGGTAGCCTCACTCGGTGACAACGTGTGGTGTGCCTGTGTAGTCCAGGCCCGTCGTTCGGGAGGCCCGTAGGTGTTAGCCAGACTCTCTTTCGGACCTACTATCTACACCCTGGTACCCTCGAGACTCTGGAATTTCGCTAAATGCAAGACCCTGGCTTGTTTACTTGAATAGCTTAGTTAGACATGGATAATCTTTGCAGCCGATTAGAATAGAGTTTGGTGACTTTATCTCACTCGTTGTCCTCCCAGTCAACTATACCTTTCTACAGATAGCTTAGATAGATTCCTCCTCCACCATACACCTATCTTTGTCACGTTTACCCCTGTTCAACTAATAGTTGGTATAATTTATCCAAGTTTACAGTTCATCACTCTTGAGCCTACCGCTTCCCTGTGGAAATTTACGATACTCAGAATACTCTGAGTGAAAGGCTACAGCGGTCTCCGCGCGCTTGCATAGTAAAACCTGTAAAGGCTAAGAGACGCCAACAAGCTTTTCTAGCGCCGTTGCCGGGGAGGCAATTGGCCAAGAGATAATTGATTTCTCATTTCGAACCTGTATACTTGATAGGTTTTACCGCTAGGTGTTAACAGGCTCACTTTGCTCTGTTGTTTTGTTGTGGTTGCAACAGAGAGGTGTATGACCGGTTTCACCTGCCGGTAAATTTCCACGACAACCCAGAGTCACTGCTCCGGAAAGTCCGTCACAAGACTATCCACGGACAGAGACCTGTACCCAGGGAGCTAGAACCAAGTACTTCGTCCAGTACTCCACGTTTCACCACCATGGCCAAAAAGACCATTCGTGAGTTCTCCATTCCCTCAAGCGACAACGTTCCTACGGGACCTAAGGTACAAGTGGGGGAGAACTTCGAGCTCAAACCGGGGTTGATTCACATGGTTCAAGCTATCCCTTTCTGCGGACTGGCTATGGAAGATGCCAATAATCATCTGCAGCAATTCTTGGAGATCTGCAGTACATTCAACATGAAAGGAGCATCGCCTGATGCCGTCAAACTTCGTCTCTTTCCCTTCTCTCTTGTTGGGAAAGCAAAATAGTGGTTCTACCTCAACCGAGTGTTGGCGGTCGATAAAATCTATTCTCGACCACCAATACTTCATGTTTGAGAGCATAATTTATCAATGATTCATGTATTACTAACCGGTTTCAGGAGTTGTGCATAATAAATGGATGCAGGAGCATATCATGTCAAAATATCGAAGGAATGTACAAAATGAAGTCAATGTGACAGAGTAGAGAGCTACTGGGCTCAGGGCCTGGTCGGCCGGCCACCTAAGGTGGCCGCCCGACCACCTAACTGGGTCGCTCGGCCACCCCTCTGGGTCGCCCGGCCACCAGGAGCCCAATGTCCACTCTCAGCCCAACTCAGCCTAGCTGAGGTGGCCACCCGACCACTTACCATGGTCGCCCGGCCACATCACCAATCCATCTTTCGACCTGCATGCAAAGAAGCACAAAAGGAGTTAAATGCAACGGTTAGATCAGGAATCCAATGCATCCAAGGGTCAGAAGAACATCATGCAATGGATCGGTGACGTCAGCAATCCAGGGCAGTGGCTGCCCGACCAATGGGGGTGGTCGGCCGACCACCCCACCGACTCATTTTTCACGTGCACCGACTCCAATAACTACCAACCGACTCCAGGAATGCATATCAACCGTTGGATGGTCAAAGGCGGCAAGATGAGTGGCCGCCCGACCACCCTTGAAGGTCGGCCGGCCACCCCCCTGGCCGCCCGGATACCGACCTACCTCCACTACCGACCTAGAGCACCTACAAGTACCCCCCTCGGTCTTCAAGCTATATATACCCCTCGGGAGGTCACTTGCAAGGTGTGGTGGATCAAGAGAAGATTAGTGTGGTTGTGTAGTTGAGTGTAGAGTATAGTAGTGAAGCCACCCTTGGCATTGTAGAGAGAGCCAAGTTGTATCAAGAGTGAGTAGTGAGTTGTAGAGTGAAGGAGTCGGATTTCTCTTCGGTATTCTATTCCTGAGCTCTCAACCTCAGAGGGATTATTACTCCATTTCCAGGATTGAGTAAAGTTCCTTGCTCCGTTCTTTATTTATTTCATACTTACTTTATTTACATACTCAGTACTTTGCTCAGTAGTTTACGGGTGCCAAGTGTGCTCTGTGTAGTTTAGCTATACAGTTGTGCTTGCTCTCTGGCTTCGAACCAGTGTAGTAGTAGACTCGGTTGTGTAGACGTGGTGTCTAGACTAGAGTTTACCTTGGAAGGTGTCTTGTCCCACGCAGTTTTGGTTGGTAGTCCCACCTGGTGACAGCGGGTGTGTGTCCTGTGTAGTCCAACCCCGTCGTTCGGATAAGTTGTCATCGACGCATAGCTGAGTCCTGTAGTGCCCGCCTTTCTCGTCTGGGTTATCAGCACTCTGGTGCCCGGAAGTGGTTCTATAGCCCCAGTGTCCAAGTAAACCTGCTGAGTAGAATACTAGTTTGTTTAGTAAAGTTAAGTAGTTTTATTTAAAGTAGTGAGCATGCATCCCTCTGTCTTTTATCTCTACAATTGCTGGTTTCGCTGTTCGTTCCTACCAATCAAGGATGGAGAGAAGAGAGGTCTAGTACCCGTTCCCGTGGCGTTCATCAGATCGAGAGCACTGACATGCTCGCTGCAAAGATGGACTTGCTACTGAAGAAGCTAAACGACGCTCCAGAAGCCGCTCCGGTGCACGCCCTCGACTCTCACATGACTTGCGAAGTCTGTGGGAATAGAGGACACTCAGGAAACAGCTGCCCTGAGACGCAACTCGAAGATGCGAACTTCATCGGTAACAGTACTAATGGCTTCAACGGGAATCGTCCTCAGCCAGGATGGAATTCACGACCAAGTCTCCCTTTCTCTGGGCAAGGTAACTCTTCGAGTTCGTAGCAATTTTCTAAGAATAATTATAGTTTTGATCAAAAAGCTATGAATGATAGCATTAGTAAAAAGTTCCATGCTAATGATAGTGCTATGAAAAACCAACTTAGCTTCAATAAAATGCTGGAAACTCAGATAGCTCAGTTGGGTGCTGCTCTATCTAACCCAAATGCGGGCAAGCTGCCTGGACAACCTGAAGCTCGTCCCAAGGAGCACATAAATGCAGTAACCACTAGGGGTGGAAAGTCCACACAGGACCCCCCATCTCCTAGTCATGCAGGTAAAGCGCAGGAGAAGACTGCCGAGTCAGAAGACAAGGTTGGAGATGAAGATACACCTGGCAAGGAGGAAAAACCAGCATCGAAATATCTACCACATGAGTTCTACGACACAACGGTGCTACCATTTCCTCCGAGAAACAAGAAGGCTGCCGCTGACGAACAATATAGTAAGTTCGTTGAGGTCATTAAAAAGCTTTATGTCAACATACCTCTGCTAGATGTTATGCAGGTACCGACATATGCCAAGTACTTAAAGGATATCCTCAACAACAAGAAACCCCTACCGTTAATGGAAATTGTGCACTTAACGAAAGAGTGTAGCGCAGCTATACTCAAGAAAAAGGACCCTGGAAGCCCTACCATCTCATGCTCAATTGGTACCCAGCACCTTGATCAAGCATTGTGCGACCTTGGAGCCAGTGTCAGCGTAATGCCGAAGGTCATCTTTGACCAGCTGAATCATGACGCACTTGCTCCCACAGCTATGTGTTTACAGCTGGCGGACCAATCCGTCCGCTACCCCGAAGGAGTGATAGAGAATGTTCCGGTGAGAATCTGGAATTTTCTCATTCCAGTGGACTTCGTGGTGCTGGAAATGGAGATTGACTCAAAAACCTCACTCATCCTTGGGCGACCGTTTTTGAGCACCGCCGATGCAACAATCGACGTTGGAGCAGGAAAGGTTCACCTGAACATTAACGGAAAGAAGGAAACATTTGCCTTCAAACCAAAAGTGGAACAATGCAACAAGGTGAAGACTTTCAAGTGCCAAGCCAAGAAAGATGAACCCAAGGCCAATACCGGGACCAATCCATCAAATTCTAAAGAAGACAGTCTCGTGGCATTTATGCTGAAGGAATTGAAAATCGAGTCTAAAATTCAACAAATGGAGTATGAGAGGGCAATGCAAAATAGAAGATTGAGAAGCCAAGAGACGAGGTGCGACAGGCCCAGAACTGCACCAGAAGGCAAAGCTCCTAAGAAAAGACACGGTGCTGAAAGCAAATTGACTACGCCAAAGTGGCCAACCGAACCAGCATCCGAGAACAAGGTCGACGCAGAGGACAAATTGACATCAGTGCGGCGTAGAAGAAATAGAACGCAGTGGAAGGCAACCCCCAGCTATAGTTTCTACGAAACTCCGAAGGGCAAGACATGGGCTCCCCTCGCCAAAAGGTAAATTGGCACACTACCCATCGACGGCATATTTACTTTCCCATCAAGTTTATTTTTTTAGCACTTCACTGCATATTTAATTTTTGCACGTCCTTTTTTTAATTTTTTTTACATTAGTTTAATTTCTTAAACCATGCATTTTCGGAAAAAAAAAGAAAAAAAAGAGGGTGGCCGGCCGGCCACCACCACTGGCCGGCCGACCAGGCTAAGTGGCCGCCCGGCCACACCCCTCTGCCTCTCTTTTCTTCCCTTTTTGCTAATCACCCTCCTCTCTTTCCCTTTTGCTAATCACCTTCCTTTCTCTTCTCTTTTGCTAAACACTCCCCACCATCTCACTTTGGAGGCATCTTTTGACCATGGCTTTCACACTTTCGGTGCATGCATGCACACCTGCTCCTCCCACTCACTCGAGAGTCAGGTGCATGAGCACCATGCATGGCCGCCCGGCCTTGGAAGGTGGCCGCCCGGCCCTCCACTTTCTCTCTTTCAGCGCACACTAACTCCCTCAGCTCCCCTTTGCTCTCCTCTCTGCAAATGCACGCGCCTTGATACCCTTGCATGGCCGGCCGACCAAGGAAGGTGGCCGTCCGGACCCTCGACCTCCTCTCTTTCGGCGCACAACCTTCCCTCAGCTCGCCTGCACGAAGGAGCTAGTGCCCTGGCAACTTGGGATGGCCGGCCGACCGGGGCCTATGGCCGCCCGGCCGCCATACATGGCTGCCTGACCCTCTTCATGCTCTCCCCCGGCTATAAATACGCTCCCCTGCCTCCTAGCTCAGTGCACCACGCAGTAATACTTTTCTCCCTCTCTAATCTCTCCTTTAGTGCTTAATTAAGCCCACTAGCTTAGTTAAAATAATGCCCGTTAGCCAAATAAAATTCCGGCAACTCTGTCTCTTTGTGAAGCAGGACGAGAACATTTTGTGGAGGCTTTGCCCCGCAAGGACGCTGTTTTTTAGATGACTAACCCGCTAACGCTAATCTTTATTGTCGTCTATCCTTCGGGTATCGTGCATTTGTTGTGTGCCTTGCAGGATGAAGAACACATTTAAGAAGGCGAAGAAGGCCGTTAGCAAGGCAGGACAACATATCCGCTGGTCCTCCTCGGAGAGTGGCTCCGGCTCGGCAAGCCAGCATGCTGCCTCTGAGAGAATGTCCATCAGCACGGAGGAGCCTGAAGAATTCCAAACGTCGTCCACCCACCGGCCGATACTCATCCTCGATTCGCAGCTCGTGCCGCGTGGTCAAGATGAGGCCAAGGCATTAAGGTCTTTAAACCAAAAGACTTATGCCTTGACCAAATGCTTCAACAAGGACCTCCTCGTTGACATCGGCATGCGGGAGGAGTTCAACGAGGTGTTCCAGGCCATTGGGTGGAGCGACTTTGCAGAAATCCTAGAGGGAGGAATCATCCTCCTCACCAAAGAATTCCTCATGACCCTCCGCACCGACACCCGAAGGGATGGTACGTACATCTGGTTCCGCCTTTTCAATACTGAGTATGAGCTTACTCTGCACCAATTTAGCAACTTGCTTGATTTCTCGCCTCAATGCACTTTGAGTGAGGATTTAGCGGGGTTTAATTCAGCAGAGTTTTGGAAAGAGTTGGTCGGACCAGATGCTCCTAGGAAAAAGAGCATCGCTCACATTAGGCACCCCACTTTGCGGTTTTTAGCCCGCTGGCTCACCATGGTTGTTTTGCCACGGGATGACACCCGCTGTGTCACAGTAAAGGATGTTAGATGTCTCTATGCCATGTGGAAGAAAATAAAGTTTGCCTCTACACTTAGCATGGTTCGCCACTGGCAAGGACTAGCTCAGACTGGTCATATCATCTCGATCACGTCATTCGTGACAAGGATCGCCAATGGGTTGGGAATGCTAGCAAATGCTACCGTTTCCTTCATGCCAAATGACCCTACTCGAGTAGTCAAAGAGTCACACTTCATCCATGCACACTTTTTGAGGAAGGACATAAACGGGAATTACATCATGACTTTTAGAGGTTCCGACTTTGAGCTGCCACTCCCAGCACTGCATCTCAAATTATACTCTGTGAGAACACTAACCATGCAGCTGGAACCCGAGCTAGAACCAGGAAAAAACAGTGTCTCCGGAGTCATGACTCGCACCCAACGACGCCGAGCAGAGGAGCAAATCCGCAAGGCCAACGAGGATGCACAGCAGCCAGGAGCCGCACCTGCATGGGCTCATCCCAGCACACCTGCTTGGGAAGCCAACCCACAGGGTTCCTGGCACAGCTCGTAGAACTCCATTGTGCCCTCCGCCAACCCGACACCGTCATATCATAGTGGAGGTGAGTACTCTTATGGTCATGGTGCAGGTCCATCCCATTCTGCCTGCTATACCGATGGCGAACTCGATGGAAACTTCACTGCCCTTTTCGGGGCGTTAGATCTCCAAGAGCATCGCACCTTGGGGATGATGGACAGCCTCGCCGACATTCAGCAGCAACAAGGAGTCGACCACAACTTGATCCTGGAGACAAGAGCGACTGTCGACCGCATGCATGAGCAGAACCTGATGTACTACAACTGGAAAGGGTTGTTTCCCGAGTGAGCTTCATTGAAGCTTGGGGAGGGGAGAACCAACAGCTAAGGTATGTGTGTTCCAGCATCGCCTTGTTCACCCCTGTACCTTCGTGTCTAGTTCTATCTGCTTTACCCGTGAGAGAAGTGCCCGTTGTATCTTTTAATTTCAGTAGTTAAAAAAAATATGTATCCTAATAAATAACTCCTATGCTTAATTGCTAAATTCACTTGCTAGCTTCGTTTTGGAAATGATGAATAGTTGCTCTATCAAGTGAATGGTTTAATTCTTGCATGACAACTTATGCTTAGCTTAGTCCTATGTTGGTGAATAAAGATAAGTAAACCAAAAGTTTTACCTTGTGGATGCCATTTGTGATAACAAGCCTAAGTTGTTGTGAGGTCATGATATGACTTAGCGTGGGATGATTCTTTCAAGTTCCTAGTAGGATGAATGTCTCAGGTTTTTTATCTTTGAAAATAACAAAATAAAGCTCCCCATGGTTAAAAATTCCTACCAGAGCCAAATATGCTTCACATGTTCATAACCAGCTACAAAGAGCTACTTAGATATGTTTTGAGCTTTGTCAAATTTTGAGTCTCATTGAGTAGAAATATCATCTTCTGTTGAGAGCTGGAGTACAAAAGAAATAAATGCAAGTGATCCATTCCGGACTTTGCATCCACCAAAAGTCTCTAAATATTTCTCATAATCCCATAGCCTTCAAATCTCAAGGAGTAAGGGTATGGAGCCTAAAAGAAAAATGCATGCAAAAGCATGGCAAAAAGAAATGCGTGCAAAAGCACGGCAAAATAAAAAGCATGCAAGTTCCAGCATGGCAAAAAGAAATAAAGGCTCCATATCCCCTCAAAACCTATACAAGGCTATAGGGATGAAAATCTAGAGAAGGAGACACCTTGTGCCACCACTCATACTCCAGTGATCAAACAGAAGAAATGATAGAGTACACTCTTTGGTCCAATCTTTGGCTTAGCAACACAAGCATTCTAAGTGTGCCACATTCTCTCCCACCTAAAGCTCCACAAAAGCCTTAGTGTAGGAAAATGTTGGCCAAAATCATGGCCTTTGGTGAGGAAACACTTTTGAGCGATCGAGAGTACCAAGGGGACGCTTCTTTGTTTTGAAAATCTTAAAAACACCTGAGAAGGACATCCAAAAAGAATGAGTTAGAATCAATCCTGCATACAAGTTGTTCTGTCTCTCAACCGCCCAAGGCAAGGTAAGCAACAAGATGCACCACGGGTATGACCAAGGTGAGCTTTGATTATTTCACTGCTTGGGGCAAAAGTTTGTGTATCTAGTTGCATATAAGAATTTTCCTTCACTTGGATATTGTAGCAACTCCTGATCCACTTTCAGTCTTAGCTTTGCTCGAGGACGATCAAAGGTCTAAGCTTGAGGGGGTGTTGACGGTCGTTATTTCACGATATCAACCGTCAATCATCCACCAAATGAAGCTAAACAAGTGAAGTATATGAACTAACCCTTGCTACTAATGAGTTCCACAAGATGTACATGAATGTTTGGAAGCAGGTACCAAAAATCACTCAAAAAGGTTGGATATGCACCAAATATCAAAGATTGGCAACATTGGTAGCTGGGCCATGGCCGCCCGACCATATACCATGGCCGCCCGACCATGGTTGGTGGCCGCCCGACCACCCTCCAGGGTGGAATGGGGTCTACGACCACGTGGAATGGTCCCTTGACCACTTCATGTGCCATGTCATCGATCCGGTGTGCAAACAAACACAAAAAGGTGAAGATCCTGGTACCCTCGAGACTCTGGAATTTCGCTCGATGCAAGACCCTGGCTTGTTTACTTGAATAGCTTAGTTAGACACGGATAATCTTTGCAGCCGATTAGAATAGAGTTTGGTGACTTTATCTCACTCGTTGTCCTCCCAGGCAACTATACCTTTCTACAGATAGCTTAGATAGATATCCTCCTCCACCATACACCTATCTTTATCACGTTTACCCCTGTTCAACTAATAGTTGTTATAATTTATCTAAGTTTACAGTTCATTCGATTTGAGTTTATTCAATTACACTCTTGAGCCTACCGCTTTCTTGTGGAAATTTACGATACTCAGAATACTCTGAGTGAAAGGCTACAGCGGTCTCCGTGCGCTTGCAAAGTAAAACCTGTAAAGGCTAAGAGACGCCAACAGCTACTACACAGGTTCGAAGCCTGAGAGCAAGCACAACTGTATAGCTGAACTACACAGAACACACTTGGCACCCGTAAACTACTAAGCAAAGCACTGAGTATATAAATAAAGGAAGTATGAAATAAATAAAGAAGGGAGCAAGGAACTTTACTATATCTTGGAAATAAAGTAATAATTCCTCTGAGAAATAGAGCTTGGGAATAGAAGACCAATAAAGAATTCCGACTCCTTCACTCTACAACTCACTACTCACTCTTGATACAACTTGACTCTCTCTACAATGCCGAGGGTGGCTTCACTACTATACTCTACACTCAACTACACAACCACACTAGTGTTATCTTGATCCACCTCACCTTGCAAATGACCTCCGGGGGGTATTTATGGCCTGGACGGACGAGGGGGGTATTTGTAGGTGTGCAAGGTCGGTTGGGCATAGGTCGGTGGTCGGCCGACCTGGGGGGTAGGTCGGCCGACCCTGGGGTAGGTCGGCCAGCCACCTAGAAGGTCGGGCGACCACCCGATGCACCGCCTTCCTTGATCCTTCGGCTGTGATTTGCTCCGAATGTCAGTTGGCGGTTGTGGCGGTTGAGGCACGTGCAAAACGAGGTCGGTACTAGGTCGGCCGACCTTGGGATAAGGTTGGGCGACCTCTGATTGGCTGCATTTTTTCTCCCTCGGATTGCTGACGTCATTGATCCTTTGTGCGAAGTCCTTTCGGCCCTTGGATGCATTGGATTCTTGATCTGACGGTTGCATTTAACATGTTTTGTGTTTCTTTGCATGCATGTCGAAATTGGCGATGTGGCAAGGTCGGGCGACTTAGGCCTAGGTCGGGCTACCTGGGCCCTGAGCTGCCTGGTGGGCTACCTGGGTCGGCCAACCAAGTGGGAGGTCGGCCGACCTGGCTCCTGGGTCGGCCGACTTGGACCTGTGGTCGGCCGACCTGGCCCCTGGGGTGCTGGTAGCCTCTGGTCGGCCGACCAGGTAGGGTGACCACACCCTGGTCGATCGACCTGGGATGGTGGTCGGCCGGCCAGTGTCTCTGGCCCATTGCTCCCCTTCTTGCCACATTGTCTCCGTTTGTTCATTTTCATATGGTTTTGAATGTGTTAAGCTCCTGCATATAACCTTTATGCACAACTCGTGGAACTTGTTAGAGATTAGTGAAAACTTGGTAAAGTATACTCTAAAACATGAAATGTTGGTGGTCGAAATGGGTTTTATCGACCGCCAACACACCTCTTGTGCCAGGTCAGAAATTACATGGTCAAGAGATTCCAGAAGGGTGGGCGGTCGTCAGCGTGGATGAAGTGTGTGAATGGTATAGAGACTTAGAGCTCTCAATCCCATGCGGTGATGGAGAAACCCGATTGGAACAGGCTATCCACCAATTCATTCTATGGAAGAAACCGCTAATTATAATTGTAGGTGAACCCAAGGCAATGGACGCAGGTGGACCTCCATCACAAGGCTCTCCACATGGAAGCCCGACACCTGATCCAACATCTCCACATAGGAGCCCCTCACCAACACCTCTACACAGCAGCAAGAATGATCGTTCAAAGAAGGGCCCATACAGCAGCAAAATTGTCCCTCCAAAGAAGAGCCCCGCACGGATACCTCCACACAGCAAGAAGAATGTCCATGCACAGAAGAGCCCCTCACCTCAACCGGCGGGAAAAGGAAAGAGTCGGAGTAAGTCATCGCAGACACAAAAGAAGCGACCTTATGAGTACACTGATGATGAGTTGCTTGATCATGTGAGGGAGGAAATGGATCGGCAAATATTCAAGAAGAAAATACCTCAGAAAGAAACACCGATAGATCCGGCTACGAAAGACTTCTTTGTTAGAAACAGCCAAGGTGGCAAGAAAAAACCCAATGATGACTATGTGCGCTGAATAAAGAAATCTGTTGCGCAAAGGAAAACGTAAGAAGAAAGTGGAGACAGATCAGGCCCAAGCTACTTTTGCCAACATGAGCCAAGAAGAACTGGAAAGGATGGCTAAAGAATTTGGCATTACGGTAAACCTGCTGTTGGGGCGGGAAGATCTTGGATCGGCGAAGCTTGGAAATATGAGCCTGGAAAGGAACTAATCAAGCCGAATCTCATCGAGCATTTGCCAACACAAATGCGTAGATTCCATAGTTGGTACATGGATAAATCAAAGAGCGATCCGGCATACATAATTACTGCGCGTGTGCAAGACGAACACTACTTCCACGGCACTGATCTAATTCATCTATACTTCGATGATATTTATGAGATATACCATAGAGGCGCCCTCGACATTGCTCTCGTTAGCTGCTAGGTTCTGTAAGTGTGCTTTCATGCATCTTCCCTTATTCGCACATCTCTATATTCATGTTTTTGTGTCATCCTCACAAACACATGCATACTTCGCACCGATTGCAGGATGGAGATCCAAAGGTGCCGTAAAGACAAGATTAAGCATGTGGGCTTCATGGACCCTATTAGGATTAACCAGGAGAACATAAAATCCAAACGTGATGAAGTAACAAGTAGGGTTGTAAATTTTTTTATCCACCAACAGGACAAGAAATTCATACTTCTACCTTACAACTCGGGGTTAGTGTCTATTATATTGTATCTTTTACATTTTGCATTTATAATTTATAATTGTTTCGTCTAATATGCTCTATATGTTTAATTGTTCAGCTTCCACTCGGTACTCCTTACCATTGAGATGAAATTGGGAACCATTGTAGTGTTTGACTCCATGAGGAAGCCAATCGATGAGTACTACGAAATCATCGATGTCTTTAAGGAGTATGTCATGTCATTTCATCCCAACTATCTAATATATTCATGTGGCATTTCATCACCTCCACTATGTCATTCCTTTTTATACTAAATGCATGGAGAAAACTGCGCCAAAACAAGCCAAGCCTTAGAGAAGAACTTACGCTTAAACCGCCCATTAAGGTATGAATGAATGACCGCATGCATGTCATATCTTATTTGCCAATTATGTGTACTAACTTTTGTTCTTGCAGTGGTTTACAGGATCCAGGCACCAATTTATGTGGATACTATGTTTGTGACTTCATTCGCACTTGCGTGACAGAAAAGGATATGAGTGTATGGAACATCGACCACAATCTTAATTTTTTTGTCTTTGCATTCTAATTTATTATGTTATTGATTGTTTTTATCAAATGATAGAAACTACACCGCGAGGCTGTAGTCCTCCCCGAAGATAACATCAAGGCAGTCCAAGAAGCTCTTATTGGGTTCATATATACGGAGATCATCCCGGAAACCGGAGAGTTTTATGACAACGGAGCCCCGCTTCTGCCACCACTACGACCACTTCAATAAGGCGCACATGGACATGTGATCAGGACAGATTATTTCAGCTTTTTGGGTTGTGCTGTGCAGTGAAGTCGATCGGCAGAAATCCATGAACAGCAGCCCACACATTCTGTTCTGTTCCCGTTCAAGGTTGTGCAGATCCAATTTCGGTAAGACTTGATCTGAATCGTTGTTCAGATCCAAGCCAGTTCAGTGAGGGCACACAATTCAGCATGTTCAGCTGGGCTGCAGATGCAGCCACTTTGCACTGTTGTAATGCTTGTTTTTACTCTTGCAGCAGCCACAAATTTAGATTTCACACAATGTACATATTTTGTAGTAGTTAGTTGTTGTGTATATGCAGTCACTATAGATTCAGATTTTGCAGACAATGTATTGACTTTACTTATATTATGCCTAATACATGTATTTGCAGACATATATAATACATTTAAATATGCCTGATTGATTTAAACATACATATATGCAGTAGATTTCCAAAAAATGAAAAATTGGGCGCTGCTAATTCAGACCCAGTTTGTAATACCAATAGGGACTAAAGTAGCGCAGCCACGTGTGCACCTCATCACCTTTAGTCCCGGTAGGTAGAACAGACCGGTTCTAAAGGGTGCGAAGCCACGTGGGTTGCTGACGTGGGGGGGGGGAGCTCTTTTAGTCCCGGTGTTTGCTACCAACCGGGACTACAAATCTTCACTTTTAGTCCCGGTTGGTAGCGCAGACCGGTTCTAAAGGGTGCGAAGCCACGTGGGTTGCTGACGCGGGGGGAGCTCAAAATAGTCCTGGTGTTTGCTACCAACCGGGGCTAAAAGTCTCATTTAGTCCTGGGCCATGCAACCGGGACTATCGGTGGTGGGATTTAGTCCCGCTTTTGTAGTTCCGGTACGGATTCCGGGACTGAAGGGGGCTTACCAACCGGGGCTGATAGATCTTTCTGCAGTAGTGAAACATGAGAAATCTAGCTAAGTCAGGAGAACCTTGACCAGTGGGCCAGGCCGCCCGACTCCCTCCCCCCCTAGCCGTCTGACCTGGAAATATGCCCAAATTTGCCCATCTTCGACCTGCATGCACGACATTGACGTGTCAACACAATTCCAAGGTGGAATCCTCACAAGCTGCATGTAACCAACCGGAAGGCTTGGCATGTCATCGATTCAACACTTGGATTGGTGAAGTCAGCGATCCTGGGCATCTCCATCCTGCGGCTAAGGAAGAAACACAAGTGAAGATCAACGGTTGAAGGAGAAACACACTTGTAACTGCCACAACCGCCATGCAACCGCCTTAGGGAGTGGATATGAGCCACAAGATCAAGTAAGGTGGTGGATCCGACGGCACCCCAGGCTGCCCGACCTGAGGTGGGGCCACCCGGCCCCACTTCCAAGTCGCCCGGCCTATAACCGTCACTTAACCACCTCACCGACCTTGGGACCTATAAATACCCCCCTAGACTTCACTTGTAGAGTGTGGAAGTTGAGTAGATCATACTTTTGTTTAGTCTAGTAGCACTAGGTTAGTCCTGGGAGTTAGAGTTGAGTATGAGTCTTTGCCTTAGGGATTCCGGAGTCATCTTTGAGTCTTGGTAAAGCTCTTGTATCTTTCTATCTTTGTACTCTTGTTACTCCAGTATAATATGCATCATTGCTCTATCTTTTGTTATACTTTACTTTATTTCTTAACACTTGCCTAGTGTGGTGTAACTTTATTGCATACTAGACCAAGGCTTAGGTTTGTGTTGTTCTTAAGTTATCTAAATCTTGCTAGACTTGCCGGTGCTATAAGCTTGTCTTAGGCTTTTGATCTAAGATTAAGTTAGTTCTCACCCGCTGATCAAGGAAGAACTTTTGAGTTCAAGTTCACACTTAAACTCTAGTTTTGCGTGCCATCTTACCCACGCAACTCTGGTTGGTAGCCTCTCTTGGTGACAGCTTTAGAGGTCTCAGTATTCCAATTCCGTCGTTCGGTAAGCCCGTAGGCGTTAGCCGGGTCTCCTTCGGTGGTCCACTATCTACCCCCTGATCGGGTTGAGAGGTATCACAAACTTCGCTAGGACCAATCTTTGACCTAACAAAATACATGACATAGATAAGCCAACTTTATCCCTACCGTGAGCTCCACAAAAGCCTTTTTAGTCGATAGGGAAAAGTTTGGCCAATGGCCTGGTGAGGAATATACAACCACTTGAGTGATCGAGGGTACCATTTGAGTAACTTGAATCTTTCTTTCAAAATTTTCAAAACCCTCCGAGTATGAAACCATAAAAGAGATAGAGTTCGGTGACACTCTACTAAGATTGTTCCATTTCTCAACTGCCAAAGATAAGGTAAAAAATGCCAGAAGCCCCACAGGTATGGATAAAAAGGTTGGGGTACACTTATGCCAGTTTGTTCGAACATAAAGGTAGAATGTTGGGTTGTGCACTTAATACTTGCAGGACATTGACATTGATGCAACTCCTGATCTGCCGAGCCTAAGTCTTAGCTTTGCTCGAGGACGAGCAAAAGTTCAAGCTTGGGGGAGGGGTGTTGACAATCGTTATTTTCCTATTTCGACCGTCAATCCCTTGGTGAATAAATGGGGTATACATAAAGTTCCATGCACTATTTACCTAACACTGACGAATTCCACGAGTTTTGGTAGTTTTCGATGTATCACAGGGAGAAGCTCACATTCCATACAAAAGAACATCATTTGGAGCATGAGAGAATCATCACATAAAAGGGCTTGAGAATGAATGGAAAATAACATCATTATGAAGTATCTCAAACCTCATGGACCAAGCCATTGCAAAGAGCTCGTCGAAACAATCAAAATGGAGTTTTGGTTCACTCAATTTGGAGTCCAGACGCTAAAGTTATGACCGTCGCAAGGTTGACAACATAAGCTGTGAGAGATGGTCGGGCGACCATGACCTTGGTCGGGCGACCAAAGGCATGGCCGGCCGACCTCCTACTCTCCCAAAATGCCTCATACTTCATCTTATTCATCCAAGGAAGTCACCAAGAGCACAAATACACATGGTGGAACAAGCCCAAGTTGAATCCAACGTCGGAAGCCCACCACACGGGCCGAGGAACTGCTGAAAGGCTGAAATGATGGTCGGCCGACCTTGGGCTAGGCCGGCTGACCTTGGGCTTGGTCGGCAGACCCTAGACTTGGCCAGCCGACCATCTCAAATGGCCGCCCGGCCCATTTCTTGGCCTTCACGGTCACAACGTTGGACGCCCGGACATGTTCAACACATGTATCAATGGAAAATGACTTCCAGAAGGCATCCTAGGCGTTAGAGAAGTGAGGCAGTGCATCGGACGGTCGGCCGACCTTGGGGGATGGTCGGCCGACCATGGGCTTGATCGGCCGACCACCCACGTGGCCGCTCGACCAACCGACATGCTGCCCCCACCGACCTTCTTCGTCCTATAAATAGTGGGGCACTCCTCCCCACTCCAAAATGTACCATTTCACACCATGTGAACTCTCTTTCTCCCTCTAGGAGGCTCCCCACTGTTGACGGCACTTAAGCACGCCAAATCCTTATACTGCAAGCGCACAGTATCGCGGTAGCTTTTCCCCAGGATGAGTATCTTGGGTTTGTCAATCCGAGATTAATTATGCTTAAGATGCTATCAACCTAATATTAACTAAATTACTATCTAATTCTAATAGATCTAAATAAGCTTAAATGAAAGATAAAGGCTATCTAATTGCAATCTAATAACGGTTCTAATTATACTCTAAATATACTCTAATCAAGCTCTAATCTATTGCATAAAAGGAATAATCAACGATTAAACTAAACTCGGGATAGATAGGATTTAAACAGGCAAAAGGATCCACAAGAGATATGAGACAAACAACTTAAGAACTAAGAACCACCTTGATAAAGATCTAATCAACAAGCATAGAATAAACATGAATATGAATGTCAAAGATCTACTCGAACCTTTCCCCGGGCTCCACTGTCACTGGTAACCAGGTAATCGACGAACTAGTAAACCCTAACCATCTCTAAGCATGAGCAGATTCAATCTACTGATCAGGTAAAATAGATCTACTAAAAGACATGTGAGACATCTAGATTGTGGCCACAATAACACATGTAGACATGAAGCATTGCAAAGACATGGATCATAAACATGCATAAACAAGAAGCTAAATCTAAAAGACAAACTTTATTGATCAATCATCAAGGTTTTATCAAAGTATATAAGAAGTTCGAGGGATTTACTCAAGATACATCGAAATCCGTGACCCAAAGTCGTCGAGTTGAACTAGACGAAGAAGTCGGCGGAAGATGAGCTCGAGCAGCCCTCGGGAGGACCTGGGTCGGCCGACCAGACCCCCTAGGGGTCGGCCGACCCCCAGGCCTCCTGCCTCCTCTTGCTTTCTCCTTTCGCCGAGATGTCCCTCTCGCCGAGTTGAACGCTTTTGGCCCCCGAACTCTGCCCTAAACTCTCGGTGTACAATGGATTTGTGTCGAACAATGATGCCTCTCCCCTTGGGAGGCCATATATTTATACTCCGGAGAGTCCCCTATACAAGGAATCTAATAGGTCGGTTCTAAAAGTCCTAGTAGGACTTAAACACCTATTTCCATGTGTATACAAGCCTCTAGAAGAGTCCCGGTCGTCCTCCATCTTCCCTTGCTTGGATATGAAGCCATTGTCCTAGTCCTTCCAGAAATAGGATTTCCATATTCTGCAGCCTTTAGTATTTTGACCATAACTCTGTCTTCCGAAGTCCAATAAATGCAAACTCAGACTCTAAATTGTAGAGCTCGAAGAGATCTACAACTTTGGTATTCAAACTTTCTTCATTTGACATCGTTAAGGTCACCGAATTGGGCCCACAAGGTGCTGCTGTCCTGGAATCCGAGAATATCTCGAGTTTTAATTGGAAGTTTGATTGGATTTGTAATAAACCTTCCTTATCTTCATATTATTCATCCTTTATCCTCCGGAACATTCTCCATAATGGGCTTGGGTCTTCTTTTGGACTTTTAGCATAAATCCTTTCTTCGAGAAATCCTCAAATTTATATCAATTATACCTATTTTCCTACAAAAATCAATAATGCACAAAAACAAAGAGCATTCTCGAAAACGGGGTTAATTGTTAGCAAAATAATAATAAATCATATAATTAATTTATGAAACGGCATAAAAACATATGAAATTATAACATAAATTTAGTACTTAAGCCGCGTCAACAATATCCCCACACTTAGATCATGCTAGTCCTCGAGCATAAGATCGATAAATCTTAAAATAAACTCTCAACTAAATTTATGTTAATTCTAAACAAATACTTCTTAAAATAACTTTACTTTAGAAATCACTCAAATCATAACATGGGAATATTTATTTAACTTTCATGCATATAGATCCCCACAAGATTTAACGAAATCAAATGAATCATAACTATGCCAAAGTCTCCTTTCAGAATATAAAAAGAGGTTTTTCAATATAATTTTAGAAAAAACAAAATCTCTTCAAATGATCAAGAAATCACTAATCCCTTTAAATCAAGCTCTCAACAAGGCACTCATTATAAATGGCTATCCCATAAAAGATTTACTCTCTCTTCCTCACAGGAAAATATATGGAGCTTGGTAAAGGCTTAGCAAAGTTAAACATTTTATTGTTCAAATAAGTTATCTTTCTAAAGCTCAATCAATCAACTTTAAACAATTTTGGTCATCGAGAATAAAGAAAATAATATATATATATATAGACAAAGAAAAAGAAGATATAGATAGTGGACATGTGCATGTATATAATGAAAATTGGAATAAATTCCAGAACTTTTGCACATGGTTGGAAAAAGCGAAAGTCTTTGCTCATTAATTTTATAACAATAACTCAAGGCTTTCAAAGAGACTAATTTAAATGTATATATAAATTTCTCCCCCTTTCTCCTTTTTCCTAATTCTACCTCTCTTTTCCTTTCTTTCTTTTATTTATTTCGGCCACTTGGCCATTATTTTCTCCCTCTTTTTTTTCTTTTTTTTTCTTTTTTTTTTTTTTAATTTGACCACTTGGTCTATTATTTTTTTTTTTACTATAACCTCTACTCCTTTTTCATCTCAAAAGTCCCCTTTTTAATTTAATTTTAATTAATGAGCAAAAACCTCACTTAAATAGGTAAAGGTAAACAAAATGAGATGATAAAAAGGTTTATAGGATAAAGATATTGCTTATTATTTCTAAGCAATTGGAATATAGTAAGGCTAGCAAAGATGAAAAATCGATGACCAAAAATTATTTAAAGTGATCAAAATTTACTAAAGAAATCAAACTTAATCAAACTCACATGAAATAACTTGCTTATAAACTGGCTTTCATAAACTAAGCTCTAATAGGTATTAAAAACTCTCTCTTGATTTAAGGGATGTAAAACTTGATCAAATAAAGATAAATTTAAAAAAGATTTTTTTTATAAGTCCTCTAATCTTTTTCTTAATTGAAAACTTTGGCAAAGCTATAAAACACAATCTTCCAACAAAACATGGGTTATGCATTATTAATTATTTTAGTAATTCCCACATTACTCAAATCATGACAACTTAAGCAAAATTAATTATCAAAGTAAATGCATAGAATAAACTTAAATAAAACGAGACAAAATTAATAATAATAATAATAATAATAACGCCATCCTGTCAACTCACACCTTAGTAAGTAATAAAATATAAAAGACAATAATAATAATAATAATGATAATAATAATAAAAGGGCGTTATTATTTCAAACGCTTTATTAATCTAACGGGGAAGACACATCCCCACACTTAGCTAATGCTAAGTGTCCTAGTCATCTCTGGAGTTTGACCCTAAATTCAATCCAAACTGACTCAGAACTCCGTGTAACTACGCATACCAAAACTTGAAACAAAACCGACTTGAAAACCACCCAGGTCGGCCGAGCCTGACCTCTCTGGTCGGCCGACCTGGGCCCCTCCTCTGGCTTCTGGGCCCCAGGTTTGGTCGGTAAGTTTATTTATTAAATAAAAATATTTATGTACAGAAAAATTTGAAAAATATTTAAATTACGTAACTAAATTATTTACAAAGGATAGGTTACCTATGGAAATCTAAGGGTCATATATATGGTAGTCAACTCTAACCTCTTTGAAGTTGTATGTATCAATATAATTGATTTCAATCTTGTCCTCTTCAATGTAGACCTTCAATCTTTGTCCATTTACCATATATTTGTTCCCTTCAAAATCCATAATGGTAACTGCTCCGGCAGGTGATACGTCATGAACAATATAAGGTCCATCCCATTTACTTTGTAATTTTCCTTTTCCAAATAATTTAAACCTTGAATTATAGAGAAGAACCTTATCACCTGGCTTAAACTCCTTCTTAAGAAGTTTCTTGTCAAACCATCTCTTAACCCTTTCCTTATAAATGGTAGCATTATGATAAGCTTGTAACCGTGCTTCATCAAGGGTACTTAATTGAATCCTTCTTTTGACTAAGGCGGCATCTAGATCTAAATTTAATTCCTTAATTGCCCAATAAGCTTTATGCTCCAATTCTACTGGTAAATGACAAGTTTTTCCATAAACTAACTGATAGGGTGTCATTCCAATAGGTGCTTTAAAAGCAGTCCTATAAGCCCAAAGAGCATCATTAAGCTTTTTTGACCAATTTTTGCCTCCTTTAATCACCGTCTTTTTAAGAATTTCTTTTAATTGTTTATTTGATGTCTCGGCTTGGCCATTGGTCTGTGGGTGATAGGCTGTAGAAACTCTATGTTCAATTCCCATCTTTGCCAAATAATCAGTAAAGTCTTTTCCAATAAAATGCGATCCTCCATCAGAGATAATAACTCTAGGTACTCCATATCTTGGAAAGATATTATTCTTAATCATCTCTATGGACTCTTGCGTAGACGCCTTCTTACATGGCAAAGCTTCCACCCACTTTGAGACGTAATCCACAGTCACTAAAATATACTCATATCCATGTGAATTTTCAAATGGTCCCATAAAATCCATTCCCCAAACATCAAATAAATCAATTTGTAGATTGTATGTCAAAGGCATTGAATTTCTAGCTGTTATATTTCCAGTTCTCTGACACTCAGGACAAGAAGCGACAAATTTCCTTGCATCTTCATGCATTCCTGGCCAATAGAATCCACTCGCCCATATCTTAGCCTGGGTTCTGAAATGTCCATGATGCCCCCCATATTCTGCAGCGTGGCACT
Source organism: Paspalum notatum (assembly GCA_022530915.1). Taxonomy (NCBI): domain Eukaryota; kingdom Viridiplantae; phylum Streptophyta; class Magnoliopsida; order Poales; family Poaceae; genus Paspalum; species Paspalum notatum. The sequence goes on from CM039686.1 coordinate 22,220,068, forward strand.
TTCTCAAAATCTCACTTCTCTCATCTGCAGGTACGCATCTTCTGAGGACTCCATCAGATCCAAATCTATATAGGTAGGGTGAATTCCAATAAAATTTCTTGGCTTCGGCAAGGACTTTCCTTTTTGAATTATAGTTGAGATGAGTCAGTGGCTCTCCTCTAATGGCTCTAATTACGTCTAGCATCCAAGAATCCTTATCTATAACCGCATAAAGGGTATCGTCTCTTAACGCATCTTCAATTGGTGGACCTCCTTTACTATGGCTCATTCTAGACAAGTGATCTGCCACTACATTCTCAACTCCCTTCTTGTCTCTGATTTCTACATCGAATTCTTGTAGCATTAGAATCCATCTAATTAAACGAGGTTTAGCATCCTTTTTAGTGAGGAGGTATTTAATAGCAGCATGGTCAGTGTAGACTATAACCTTTGAATTAACAATATAAGATCTAAACTTTTCAAAGGCAAAAACTACTGCTAACAACTCCTTTTCAGTAGTTGCATAATTAACTTGGGCCTCGTTAAGAGTTTTGCTGGTATAATAAATGGCATGTACTTTTCCGTCTTTTCTCTGCCCCAGCACAGCTCCTACTGCATAGTCACTGGCATCACACATGATCTCAAAAGGTAAATTCCAGTCAGGTGGTTGAATGATAGGCGCTCTAACTAGTAATTCCTTAATTTTCCTAAAGGCTACCTCACACTCATCAGTGAACTCAAAAGGAACATCCTTCTGGAGTAGGTAATTCAGTGGCTTAGCTATTTTAGAAAAATCCTTAATAAATCTCCTATAAAAGCCAGCATGTCCGAGAAAGCTTCTGAGAGATCTAATATCTGTAGATGGTGGCAACCTTTCTACAGTCTCTATCTTGGCTTTATCTACTTCAATTCCTTTCTCAGAAATGACGTGTCCCAACACAAGTCCTTTTCTCACCATAAAATGACACTTCTCCCAATTCAACACTAAGTCTACTTCTCCACATCTCTTCAGAACTTTTTCTAGATTCCGTAGACAGTGGTCAAAACTAGTGCCGTGAACTGAGAAATCGTCCATGAAAACCTCCATGATATCTTCAATGAAGTCTGAGAAAATGGCCATCATACACCGTTGAAATGAAGCTGGTGCATTGCATAAACCAAAGGGCATTCTCCTATAGGCAAAGGTTCCATAAGGACAAGTGAAAGTTGTCTTGTGTTGATCGTCTGGATGGATAGGGATTTGAAAGAATCCAGAATAACCATCTAAATAGCAAAAATGGGTATTCTTAGCAAGTCTCTCTAGCATCTCATCTATAAAGGGTAAAGGGAAGTGATCTTTTTTAGTGGCTTTATTAAGCTTCCGGTAATCTATACACATTCTCCAACCAGTGACAGTTCGTTGTGGAATTAATTCATTTTTCTCATTTTTAACTACGGTTAAACCTCCCTTTTTAGGCACACAATGAATAGGGCTAACCCACTCACTAGTTGGTACTGGGTAGATAATTCCGGCGTTTAGCAGCTTGATTACTTCCTTCTTCACTACGGATCTCATTTCGTTACTCAGTCTCCTTTGATTGTCTACCACTGGCTTGTGGCCTTCTTCCATCGGAATCCTATGAGTACAAAATGCTGGGCTAATTCCTTTAAGATCTGCTAGAGAATAACCAATTGCCTTCTTATGTTTCCTTAACACTCCTAGCAATCTTTCCACTTCTTCTGGACTCAGCTGATCACTAACAATTACAGGATAAGTTTTATCTTCTCCTAAAAATTCATACTTAAGTCCTTCGGGCAGTGGTTTGAGCTCCACGTCGGGCGCCTCCTGTGGGTTAGGGTCACCTAGTGGCTCTACAGGAATGTCTTGGGTCTCTTCTTGATTAAGTTCAAGTTGATTAGTGGCAATGGTTGTTTCCTCAGAGAAGAATCCTTTTTCTCCTCCTTCTAATACTAATTTTAACGGCTCTCTAAAAGCGTTAATATAGTTAATACTCTCTATCTCCTCTATATCGGGAGTGAGATTAATAGGCACTTTAGATGCCGGTAGGAAATCAAAGTCATATTTTAATCCATCAATATTAATATTGACCTTTCCTTTATCATTATTAACTACAGCATTAACCAACTTAAGAAAAGGTCTACCAAAAATTATGTTAATATCATTATCGTAGACATTAATTATATAAAAATCAGTTGGTATAATGTTATTAGCAAAGTTAACTTCAACATTTTTAATTAAGCCTACAGGTCTAATTACTTCATTATTAGAAAGTTTAATTTTAACATTAGTAGAAACTAAGTGTGGTTTATCACTCAATTTAGAATAAACTTCATAGCTCATAGTACTTACCTGGGCTTCCATAGAGCAGTGAATATTGTTGAAGTCTTCTTTGTTGATGGAGCAAGAAATACCAGTTGAAGATTCTTCTGGCTCCAGGTAGACGATAATCTCCTCAGTAAGTGATGACTCCGGCTTGACACCAATCACCCGCTTCACTTCAGAGACAAAGTCACTGTCCAGCTCTTCTTCTTGGAATAATTTCTGCAGCACTTCCCTTGTACTTAGATCATCAGAGCTCCTCCTTAGTGGAATTTCTGGTGGAAACAATTCTTCCTCTTCCTCTAAGTCTTCTGGTGGGAGTGGTCCTGCACACTTCAGTGTATCTCCAAAATCCACTGGCATCCAGCTTGTCTTGTCGAATTCTGTCAGTGGTTTTGCACTAGCAAGGCTTCTGTAATTTGAACACTCAGTCTTCACTTGTGGTGCAAAACTCTCGTACTCCTCTTCCTCAGCTGCATAAGACACTGTAGTTCTTTTGACAGGTTGTTGCTCCTTGTAGATAGCATATGTAGGCGCCACAACCACTGGCTCCTGCATAACACTCTCCTTCCTGTCTCTTTCAGCTTTTGAGGTTAAGCAGACATCTGACAAAATCTTCATAGCTTCACTCCACTTCCGAGTCAGCAGTGATCCTCCAGCACAAGTGTTCAGTCGCTCAAAGTCTCTAGTGGTAAGACTATAGTAGAAAATGGACATCATCATCTCTGGAGTGAATCCAATTGGTGGTCCTTGTGTCCTCATTTCTTCCAGTCTGTCCCAAGCTTCATCAATGTCTTCATTTTCTCGTTGCTCGAAGTTCATGATTGCTTTTCTCAATTTGTGCACTCTCAGTGGAGAAAAGAATCTTGTAGTGAACTTCACTTCGAGAATCTTCCAATCACCTTCAGCTTCTATTGATGCAACATGGTACCACTTTCTGGCTCTGTCTTCCAGTGTAAATGGAAAGAGGTTCCACAAGACCCACTCTTCTGGAACTCCGTCTTGATGGAATGTGCGACACACTTGCTTGAGCCTCTCCAGGTGCTTGTACGGGTTCTCATCATCTTCACCACTGAACTGATGTTCGGCAGCAATTCGGATGATTCCTGACTTCAACTCGTAGGATCCTGACTCCGGCATCAGATTTGACTTTTGAAACTTCAAATCTTCCACTCTTGGAGTTAAGTACTCCGCGAGTGTCAGACCCTCACTCATCATAGTCATACCTGAAATATAGACAAAAATACAAAACAAAAGATCTATGACAGCAAAAATTTGCTGTACTTAGACCAAATTAAATCCAAACAAAATAACTAAATTTAAAACTAAATTTAAAATTTCAAAATTTAAAAACTACTCCTAATTTCGATAATAGCAAAATAAATAAATAAAATAGCACACTAATTAAAAAGCAAAATAAGCAAAACTAATTAATCACACAATAAATAAAACTAACTATTAAAACTAGTAGTAACAAAGCTAATAAAAGATTAATAATAACGTAAACGATAATTATCCCCGGCAACGGCGCCAGAAAAGCTTGTTGACGGCACTTAAGCACGCCAAATCCTTATACTGCAAGCGCACAGTATCGCGGTAGCTTTTCCCCAGGATGAGTATCTTGGGTTTGTCAATCCGAGATTAATTATGCTTAAGATGCTATCAACCTAATATTAACTAAATTACTATCTAATTCTAATAGATCTAAATAAGCTTAAATGAAAGATAAAGGCTATCTAATTGCAATCTAATAACGGTTCTAATTATACTCTAAATATACTCTAATCAAGCTCTAATCTATTGCATAAAAGGAATAATCAACGATTAAACTAAACTCGGGATAGATAGGATTTAAACAGGCAAAAGGATCCACAAGAGATATGAGACAAACAACTTAAGAACTAAGAACCACCTTGATAAAGATCTAATCAACAAGCATAGAATAAACATGAATATGAATGTCAAAGATCTACTCGAACCTTTCCCCGGGCTCCACTGTCACTGGTAACCAGGTAATCGACGAACTAGTAAACCCTAACCATCTCTAAGCATGAGCAGATTCAATCTACTGATCAGGTAAAATAGATCTACTAAAAGACATGTGAGACATCTAGATTGTGGCCACAATAACACATGTAGACATGAAGCATTGCAAAGACATGGATCATAAACATGCATAAACAAGAAGCTAAATCTAAAAGACAAACTTTATTGATCAATCATCAAGGTTTTATCAAAGTATATAAGAAGTTCGAGGGATTTACTCAAGATACATCGAAATCCGTGACCCAAAGTCGTCGAGTTGAACTAGACGAAGAAGTCGGCGGAAGATGAGCTCGAGCAGCCCTCGGGAGGACCTGGGTCGGCCGACCAGACCCCCTAGGGGTCGGCCGACCCCCAGGCCTCCTGCCTCCTCTTGCTTTCTCCTTTCGCCGAGATGTCCCTCTCGCCGAGTTGAACGCTTTTGGCCCCCGAACTCTGCCCTAAACTCTCGGTGTACAATGGATTTGTGTCGAACAATGATGCCTCTCCCCTTGGGAGGCCATATATTTATACTCCGGAGAGTCCCCTATACAAGGAATCTAATAGGTCGGTTCTAAAAGTCCTAGTAGGACTTAAACACCTATTTCCATGTGTATACAAGCCTCTAGAAGAGTCCCGGTCGTCCTCCATCTTCCCTTGCTTGGATATGAAGCCATTGTCCTAGTCCTTCCAGAAATAGGATTTCCATATTCTGCAGCCTTTAGTATTTTGACCATAACTCTGTCTTCCGAAGTCCAATAAATGCAAACTCAGACTCTAAATTGTAGAGCTCGAAGAGATCTACAACTTTGGTATTCAAACTTTCTTCATTTGACATCGTTAAGGTCACCGAATTGGGCCCACAAGGTGCTGCTGTCCTGGAATCCGAGAATATCTCGAGTTTTAATTGGAAGTTTGATTGGATTTGTAATAAACCTTCCTTATCTTCATATTATTCATCCTTTATCCTCCGGAACATTCTCCATAATGGGCTTGGGTCTTCTTTTGGACTTTTAGCATAAATCCTTTCTTCGAGAAATCCTCAAATTTATATCAATTATACCTATTTTCCTACAAAAATCAATAATGCACAAAAACAAAGAGCATTCTCGAAAACGGGGTTAATTGTTAGCAAAATAATAATAAATCATATAATTAATTTATGAAACGGCATAAAAACATATGAAATTATAACATAAATTTAGTACTTAAGCCGCGTCAACACCCACGGGAGGGGCTTCCATTCTGAAAGCAATGTTTAGTTTAGGAGTTAGAGAAGGTCTGCTGTATCGGAGTCAGTTGAAAGTACTCGGTAATGTATTTCATTTGCTTATCTTGGGCACTACTTTCCTTTTATTGACAAGTGCAAGTACTTCATGTTTCTACTTTATGCACTTATCTTTCTGCTCTAGTTAGTTACTCGCTTGGTATGTATGCAGTTGTTTAGCACCTTTTTCCTTTTGGGCAGGGGCGTCCCAGGGGGCTGTGCGAGCTGTGCGACCGCACAGGGCCTCCCAAACCTAAGGGCCTCCAAGTTTAATTAAGATTTATACATTAGATATATTATTGCTACTAAAAACTCATCCCAAGGTAGCTATTTGTGCTAAAAATGTGCTGCTTCCATGGTTCCGTAGGGTGAAATCCCAAGCAAGTCCAGCGCCTAAAAATTAGATGTTTTCTACTAAAGATTATATAACACTCGTATAATAATACCTAGACCATAACATATCATTTATAAGGTAATGCCTACCTTGCTGCTCCCTCCATTCCAAGTTGTAAAGGGCTCTAGCCATCTTTTTATCTATCCATGTTCTGAATGCCGATGAATTAGACACATGTTGATGAATCTAGTACATATATATGTCGATGAATCTAATATAGACCTAAAATCCATTATAATTTGGAACAGAGAGAGTATTTTCTTTTTTAATACGGTAATTTAGGCCCTTATGTATTATTTCTGCACGGGGCCACCAAATTCCTAGGAACTCCACTGCTTTTGGGCATACCAAGTTGAGGCCTGAGTTGTGATAAACTAGAATAGATTGATCGTTGTTATGCTTGCCGGTGTTACAATCCAACCTATACGCTAGGCTCTGGTTAGTTCCTCTCCTTTGGCCAAGGATGAACTATTGTTGTTAAAGCTCCGCTTGAACACGTTTGTAGCGTGCCAGCCTATCCATGAAGATTTGCTTGGTAGCCCCACTCGGTGACAGCGTGTGGTGTGCCTGTGTATCCTAGGCCCGTTCGTTCGGTAGGCCCATAGGCGTTAGCCGGGTCTCCTTCGGTGGTCTACTATCTACCCCCTGACCCCTCGAGGCGTCGGAATTTCGCTCGACGCAAGTCATAACTCTGTTGAGATCCTTTCGATCCTTAGCACGGATAGCTCTTGTATGCTAGCAGAGATAGAAGACCGTATAGCAGTCCCTGTCTTGTTGTCCTCCTAGCTTACCTGTTTTCTTGCCAACGGTGCTTGGCTTGTATCCCATGGTGTTTGGTATCAACCTTTCCTAGCTATCGGTTGACTTGAAAGAATAGTAACAACTAGATGAATGATAGTTTGATATCTCTATCTCAATGCTTCCCTGTGGATAAATACGATACCTTGGAATACTCCCGGGTGACAGGCTACAGCGGTCTCTATGCGCTTGCAGAGTAAAATCCGGTAGGCTAAGAACCGCCAACACCCGTTAGGGCGGATCTGTATCACTAGATGTAAGAATGTGATTACCAAACCCTGGGATGGTAATAAAGCACATTTTAGTCCCATTATAGTAATTGGGGCGTTTCAGGTGGTATCATACCCGTAGTTGGCCGTAGGACGTAACCCTAAGGATTAAAAAAAGTTTTGAGTCCAAACTCCATTTGAAAAACACCTCTGCTCCTCATCTTACCCCATTTCAAAACATTTTGGCCCTTTCTTACCCCAAGCGGCCGTCGTCAACCAGTTAAGCTTCTGCCAGAAGGGAATTACGCTTCCCATGCAAGCCAGGACATGTGGACCTAAGGACAGTGCATAGACCAGATGGACGTGATGGGTCGATGTTAGATGAACAAGTGCTCACCTAAGGAAACAACACCATCACAAAGACACCTCGCACAACCCTAAGATATGGGCCCCCTGGTCAAGCATCTGACTCCATGGACGACCAGGGCACGTGCACCAGGAATCGAGGCAAACATGGACATGATTTTTACAGTATGCCCGGTTAACAGTGCAGCACAGTGGACAAACGACCTCTCAGGCAGAGCTGTGCACCAATGATGCAGCGTCAACTAGCCACCCTGTCTGCCACAATGGACGCCAGGCATTGCAGAAGGAAACCCTAAAGGACGTGCCATCTACCTGCTTAAAAGCCCACCCACAGAAATCTTGGACCTCCAAAATAAAGCCGCCATGGCAAAGGAACCTCCAGACCTCCCCGGATGCCCCATGCCCCTTAAAAAGAGGAAGCGCATAGAGCTCTCAGTAGAAATCCCAGTGCGGAGAAGCATACCAATTGTCCTCCAAGAGATTGAAAGCCAGCCAGTCCCACCAAAATCCCCCGCTCCAAAAGAAACCCTAGCACTCGAGCTAGAGTGTTCGGAGCGATTGGTAGAGGAAGAGCTGCCCAAAGGCCCACCTCCAAGCCCGGCCTCCCCAAGCGAACCAACAGCTCCAGCCTCATAAGCAAAAGCAAGGCTAGAACCATCGAGTATCACCTCGCCTTGGGGACTAACGGAAGAAGATGACCCCCTGACTCTAACTCAGTCATCACCAGGAATCATCATCATCAGATCCAGCAAAGGATCCTTTAGTGCAGGATCTTTTTGTGGAGAATTCTCCAGTGAAGAGACCTCTGAAGAAACCACCAACTCCTCATCAGAATAAGCCTCTGAGTTTGGCAAGGAATGAAGCCGCTTGGTCTGAAGTTAGTTGTCCCCAGTGTCCCTCTTACACTTGGGTAGTGAAGTTTTTCCATCACTTTGGTTAGCACCCTTGTAAGAGCAGATTTCGAGTAGTGAAGAAACCATCATCGGCATGTTGCTTTGTTTGTTGTGTGCTGCATGAGTCAAGTAGCTAGGCCGAGTCCTGCGTATTTCGATCAGATGATGAGTAACACCTGTGTCAGCTCCTGTGAAGATGAAAAAGGTTTTCCCGAGCTCCTAAGGGATACCATGATGTACCTCTAGATCCAAGGATACCCAGAGTACTCTAGGGAGCTAATCCCTGAAAGAGAAGGAAGAAAGTGGAGGGTTACCTTGTACATCAGGGATAGTTCCGCCTTCGTTGGATGGAAAGCCATAGTCGTTAGTCATAAGTTCTTAGACGCCTGCCGTGTTGCTGCCCGTGACGCAATCAAGAAGATATGCGCAACCTATCATGGTATGGTGCAACGTTCTCCTATGAGATTCTTTCCACCAATGAACAAAATCGCCCCAGCCTGGCACAAGAGAACTGCAGTCCTAACACAGATCAGAGCATCTGAGGATCCCATCATAGCCTACCTTGCCAAGTATGTAGACACCTTGGATGATTAGTACGATAGGCTGAGCAGCCTATACAACAAGGTGGTAGCCCGAAACCGAGAGCTAGAAGAAAAGTGGTCCCGACACCGGATCAATCTTATGTTCCAGGAGTCAAAGGATAACGCTGAACCAAGCCACGAAGCAAGCCGGAAGAGAAGCATGTTCGACCCTTATGGTCAAACCCTGTAGGAAATGCAACACCCCATGATGGGAGGCATGTCATACCCACCAGCACCACCAATTCATGGCCACCCAGTGAGTGTTCAGCACCGCTTGTTTAGTCAATGGCCGCCCCACGAAGAGAAACCTGAACACCCCACCAACCAGGAAGACCCAGTCAGCATGGCCAAGTTCTTGGCATTCTCGTTGTCAGACAGAGGGCCCAGTTTTCGGCAATAAGGTGAAGCCTCCAGCAGCCAGAAGATCGAGTCGGTCCGGTTCGAGTAAATCACGTTAGAGTGTTCGTCTCCGTGTTTGTAGTGTTTTGCTTGTTGTTCTTGTTTTTAAAATGCTTTTGCCTTGTCGATGTGTGTGCTTTGTTGTTTGGTTTTCGTTAAAGAAGGCATCGTCAGAGCTAAACCTCACCCCTGCTTTTCACCGCCCCACCTTTAAAAGCCCATCTGCCCAAGGAAGGTGTGCCTTCTGAGAGAAGCCACCAAAGGAAAAGTCTCGGTCAAAGGAAAGTATCGACAATGACTGACGAGACTCTGCCCAAGGAACGACATAGTGTAGTCAGAAAGACCGGAGTTAAGATGGCACAGACAAAAGGAAAACAGTAGCCCTGGGAAAATGGATAAAGATTGGAGGAAAAACATCTCATACCACAGTAACACTGCATAGTCCCCCATTGCTCACATTTCTCCCGCTGCCTCTGCCATTCCTCTGCCGCACCCGCCGCATCCAATGCCTAGGGCCCCACCACCCACTCACCTCGGTCGTCGACGGCGCACGCCGCCTACCTCGACTGCCGCCATGGCAGCGCGCCCACACCCTACTGTCGGCCGATACCCAGCCCCTACACCCCGGCGACCACCCACCATCGTGTTACCCCTACCCGCCGTCGGTGGATGCCAGGCCCCGCAGCCACTCACCACCGACCGCCACGTGCTCCACCTCCACCACCCATGTCGCCTCGGCGCACAGCACGCCACACCACAACCACCCACCTGCGCGTTGATAAAACCTTCCTCCCCCCCGAGCTCAGCTCCTCACTCACCTTGCAGAGCCAAACCGCACCCACCTCTCTCCAGCTAAACCAGCAACATATTCCATCACGTTTGGAGATTCCTGGTTGGGACATGTTCTCCTAGGATTCTACACTCTCACCGCTTTCACCATCCCCTTCTGCCTTATCTTCCTTTGGGTAATCCATCGCCCCCTTCCTTCAGAACAGAATCGCCCCAAACCATCTGCCAACTCCACCCCCAGATGATCAACCAAGCCATCATCACACTCCTTCTAATCCAGTGCGCATTACTCTACAAAATCTCAAAAGTTCTTCTCCTACTCGCAAGAAGCGTAGTCCGATACCAGGACCGCCTAAGCCAGATCCTCGCGCACTATCCTCCAAATCCATCCGAGGCATGAACCCAAGGCCCAAAGTTTGCATCCCACTTCACTACATACTCTTTGCCGAAATCGTCCTCCTATGCCTCCTAATCATCCTCCGGTTGATAACCCTCCCACGGGCAGAGCACAAGCTAGAAGATGCTTCCTGCTAGCAAAGCTGTGCCAAGATGAAGAAGCCCAAGATGGGCCAAGAAGCGAGCAAGAAGATAGAAGAAGAGGTGCTTGGGGCAAAAAGAAAAGTAACATGAAGCAGGCCATCATAGATAGTTGTTTCTTCTCCAGCCCGCCCTCCGTCTGTTGATACAACAACAGCAGTTGGAAAACGCAGCCGCTCCCCGCTTCCAGAAGCATGCCTAAACTACTCAAGTAGGTGTTTTCGCCCTATTTAAGTGGGGTAGCCTCCCCTCTGTTACCGCTGGTGTAGGATAATCTAGACCCATGAGGTATGCAGAACCCACGAATACAGACGGTTCGTCCAAATTATACCCCCCATCTAAAGAGCAGAAAGTGCCTCGCTAAATTTTCTGCCGCTCTCTAGAGAACCCCCGCCTGAAGCTGCCAGGCGATGGTTCAACCCTCCAAGTTCATAAGGTGGAAGATACAGGAGTATTCCATTTGTGTGTGGAAAGCTTGCATACTGGCTTCGGCAATAAAGAAACCAGAAATGATGAAATAAAGTCAAGCCGTCCAAGAAGTTGTTGTTGGAGTTCCACCTCCAGAGACAAAGATCAAGCATTTGTTGTAGCAAAAAATTGTTAGCTGAAGTAAAACTATCCCTGTAAAACCCTCTGAGCCGAATCTCGAGGACGAGATTCATCTTAAGTGGGGTAGATCTGTAACACCCCGAAATTTAGCCCCGTAAAATTTTCTTCTAATCTTACCCTAATTCAAAATTATTTTTCAAAAACCTTACTTGTTTGTTGTGTGTGTTTAATGTGAACTCAACAAAAATCCAATATACCCTTCACTAAAACCTCCAAGGTATTCTCCACAAAAGTCTTCCACAAAGTCCCCACAAAACTCTTCCCAAGATTCCTTCCAATTTCCAACACCCAAATTCAGAAAAAGGAGAAATCTCCAATTCCCTTCCCAGGCCAAAACCGGCCCACCTCCTTCTCCCTGCTGGTTCAGCCCAGCCCAAGCCGCCACCTGCCTCCTCCTACTCTCCCTGTCAACTGGGCCCCGCGCCTCCTCCCACCGCCATGCTGGCCCCGCCTGTCAGCTCTGTCTCCTCCCTTTGCCCACCGGGCAATGCCCGCGGAGGCACACCGACAGCCGACCTCGCCGTCTCGCCAGCCGCGCCGCACCCCCCGTCCCCAGACGCACCGCGTCCGGTTCCGCCGCACCTTAACTGCGCTGCACAGCCCGGCCTTGTCGCCGGCCCCACCTCGCCGCTGCACGAGCGGTCACCTCGCCGTCTCGCCAGCCGCAGCATCGTCCCGACCCCACGCCGCTGTCTGCGCCGCGCGACGAGACACGCGCGCCGCGACGCCGCATCCCGGCCTCGGACACACCGCGCCCGGTACCGCCCTGGCCACGCCGCGCCTCCCTATCTCGCGGCTGCCCCAGTCCCGCACGCACCACGCGTCACGACGACGTCGGCCCCGCAGCGCCACCCTCCCCCGGCTATAAAAGCCCCCTCGCCGCCGCTCGTCGCTCACCGCCCCGACGACTCCCTGCTCCATCCGCCACCAAATTCGCCCTCCACCGGCCACTAGAGTTCGATTACTCGGACCATGAGCATCTACTCACCTCCCTCCACCTCCGCCCGGCTCCAATTTTCCCATCCCTCGCCTACACTGGGCTGTCCACGGAAGCTCCGCGCCCGCGGCTGATGGGGACGGAGGTTCCCGATCTTCCGTCAGGTGGAGATAACTAACGATTTGGCAGAGGCACGACACACACGATCCGGCTTCCAATCAACACGATTCGAACCCTGCACACACATCTCCTCTAGTTATCAACCGTGTACACACGATTGACCTCGCCACGAAGGCTTATCCCTGCCTGTGAATCGAAGAATACAAGCAAGAACACGGTAGATGTAAACTCGAATTGCAAATTGAAAGATTAAGCTCACAAGTTGGACAGATTCTGGTCATCAACTTGTTTCGACGATTCCCGTCGACTCAGAGCGTATTTTGGCATAGGACCACCTGGGTTGGAAAGCTTTATCTCCTTAAGCTTTCCGTCGATATGTAGAACGTCCAAAACGGAGCCCGTATGTGGCCTGGGCGTCCGTTTTCGTGAGGCCTGCTCCGACAGTCCGAACCGGACTCGCGAATAAATCGGACTTCAATGTGGATTGGGCTTTGAACTCTATCTTCGTTTGGGCCTTGTTTGTATGCGTATTGGTCATGTTCTCGTCAGCGGCCATGGCTGCCCATGGCCGGCCATGCTCCGCTCCTCCCTCACGAGGAGAACCACCGGAGCCGAACCCCCTCGCCGTCCTCTCCCTCCCGGTGCCCTCGTACCAGAGAACGGTGGCCGGGAGCTCGAGTTGGGCGCGCCTCCGGTGAGCCTTTGCTGCTGCCCACGGCGGCGCATGGCGAGCAGCCGAGCAGCTGCTCTGCTCGAGCCTGCCTAATCTGTCCCTCTGTTAACTTCCTCCCTCTCACTTACAAATGGGCCCAGCCCTTGGATTCCCACGCACGCTAGCAGCCGCCGCCCAGATGCTCTGCTGCCCAAAAACGCGGTTAGTCTACCCACTAATCACGTGAGACTCTAGCTAGCATGTTCAGGTTGTGTACCATTCTTTTTCAAGCCCATCCACTTCCACATCAAATATCTTTTTCATACCAACTCCAATTCAATTGATTCTTTCTTCTAAATTCATCTAAAATCAAGCTCTATGCAACCATGCCAACCATGCCAGTCGTCTGAGTTTCGCCTTTTTCAAAACCCGTCTACAAGTCAGTGCCACATTCGACATTGTAGGCGTAGACCGTTGACACTAGCCTGTAGCTCGGCTCACGAGCAATCCACCAACATTTTCTGTTCCTCCAGAATCCAAAAATACGATTTTATTCTCCAGTTCGTAGATATTCAGATTTTGGAATATTCCAAAAATATTCCTTCTCCTTTTCTTTTTCCAAAAATATATCCTATCTGTTCAAAATTACATACCACCTCCGTTTGAACTCCGATTCTAGCCATTCCTCCGCCTAAATTCTTCTAAAATCAAGCTATATCCATCCGTACACACCACATAATCTTTTCCCCTGGCTGGAAGACGCCGTCATGCCGCCATGACGCCGCCGACGCCCAGTCAGTGCTTCACACTGGTCCCACATAAGTTTGTATACCTGGTGTGATGCCGTTGACCTTTCATTCTCTATCAACTCAGAAGGTTCCTGCCTCAAGTTTTTCTAAGCCTTTGATTTAGATGATGACGATACCGAAAATCATCTAAAAATTCCCGTCACTTGCATATTCAAGCCTTATTCCTTACTTTCTGCCAAATCACTCCACCATCATCATGAGACCGCCATCCCGACGGTTTCATTTCCAACCAGGCCGTCGAGGCCTGCCGCTACCCTGGCGTTTCCAAAATTTCCGCTACCGTAGACGCCAGCGTGGTCGGCAGCTTGCGGCCCAACTCGCTACATCTCGCATACTATCAAAACCAATACCGTTGGTAAGCACTATCAATAAATAGCTCATATCCCTCAACATCCCATTACACCCAAATAATGTTGAGCTCATGTTATGCCTCGATGTGTTGTGCGTTTTCTTGTTTGTGCATGTAGGATATACCGGAGAGTCCGTTCGGCCTGCCCCTCGCGGTGTACTGCGCGACGGTCAGCGCTCCCTACATCTAGCACTTAATGAATCAACCGCTTCAACAAAGCATACGGCAAGCCCACTGGAATCCTTACTTGATGCATAAATTTCCTATGTTTTACAACCACAACCCCTGGCCTGATAATCACTATAAAACTTGCATGTTTTGCTTGCTAAGGAAAACCCCACCGATTATACAGCCACCTGAGCCTAATTTAGATGTAGTGCGCATAGGTGGGATCGCTCACTTAATTATATCTATCATAATCTTGATGTTAAGTTGGGATTATGGTTGTGGAGCTTGATGGGTTTGGGATGAGGATGGGTGTGTGTTTTTGAAATAAAATGGGGAAGAACCCCAGCAAATGTCGTGGAGACGACCAGGTATTGGATGCTCGCGGTGTCGAGCAATGGAAAATGGGAATGGTTCTACCTGCGCTCTGTAAGGACTGCGTTGATTTTCATCTTGCCTAACTCTTTTAGTATAACCACTCGCTCTGTATGAGGCATTGGCTAGGCCCGAGCCAGAGTGGATAGTCTAGTAGCTTCTGTGTTGGCGCACAAGGGGCAAGGGAATGGGTTGTGTGCCGAGGGGGTGTCAAGGGACACCAGGGTGCGGCTCGGAGGCCCGAACCCCTAAAGTATTGCTAGGTGATGAAACAAAGGCAACGACTTAGATTCGGACGCTTATTTAGCGGTAAGCAGTCGCTGAGTCCAACTTGTAGGAATTAGTACAACTCTGACCAGTAGTAAAATCTATTCGAATAGTCTGAGTCCACTGGTATGGATGAGTTACGGCTTGGTTCTTCAATTAGCACTTTTCATAAACTAAAAATGGTGGGAATTGGTTTGGTTTTGGGTTGGGAACAAAGTGGTTTTGGGTGGATGCTAAGCTAAAGGGGTAGAACCCTGTAGAAAGTGTGATGGCTGGAAAGTCATTGTCCATGTGGACCGGCAAGTCCAGTGGCACCCCTTTTTGAGAAAACACTGTTTTCTGAATGACTAAAACTTGTTAGACTAGCTCAAACCCTGCATACAAAATGCCTTTATGCAAAACTTCCTGAGCTCCAGATATGACTTGCACGTAGACATAGCTATATCCCTACTCCTTATGGAGGAAGGTGGGCTTGTTGAGTACGTATGTACTCACCCTTACTTTGTTGATGTTTTTCCAGTGGAGACGATGAAGTCACCATGTATGGAAGCGATAAGGGCTACGACCTACTTCCCAACCGTGACGTGTGGAAGTTTGGGCCTACGTTTTATATTCCGCTGCTTAGATTCAGGGCTGCGCCCCTTTGCTGTCCGACCCGTTAGGGCGGATCTGTATCACTCTAATGTAAGAATGTGATTACCAAACTA
The DNA here is from genome assembly GCA_022530915.1 of Paspalum notatum. NCBI lineage: Eukaryota > Viridiplantae > Streptophyta > Magnoliopsida > Poales > Poaceae > Paspalum > Paspalum notatum. The sequence continues at coordinate 22,235,612 of CM039686.1, forward strand.
TGGAATGGTAATAAAGCACATTTTAGTCCCATTATGGTAATCGGGGCGTTTCACTTGGTTGTCTTTGGGATGTTCTTGTAGATGTAACTGTATTACATGACAAAGGATCAACTTAGAGTGATGCTGGTATTTGCAATTATATGGCGCGGAGGCCATACTCGGCTTGGCTGTCGCCGAAAAAATGAGCGTTGAGGGTGCTTGACCCGTACATGCTGAGTGCTTGGACTCGGTGCAGACTGCTTTGTACCACTCGGCCTATGGATAGAAACGTCGTAAGTGCTCTGAATTCCAGGTGTTGGGCAGCTCCATGCCCTCTGGCCCTAAGACTTCTTTCACGACGTAAGGGCCCTCCCAAGGGGAACTCATTTTCGTCTGCCCTGCTGTGGAGGTCTTGAGCTTGAGGACGAGGTCGCCAACATTGTAGGAACCTGGCTTGACATTCTTGTCGACTAGACCGGGAGGCCGGCTTCTGATCCATACACCATGAAAAATGGTGTGCTGTTGCCGTTGGCCTTGGATGGCTGCATCCTCAGCCCCCAAATTACATAAGGGAGCTCCTTGAGCCATTTTCCCTCGTATGGCTTGAGTTGGTCAAAGATGGCTAGTTTGAGGCCGTGGAGGATCATTCCGTTGGTGCGCTCCACTTGACCATTGGCTCGCGGGTGGTGTACCAAGGCGTAGCGAACCAAAGTCCCTTGCTTTTTGCAGAAATCGGAGAAGTCTCATGCTGCAAAGTTGTTACCCAAGTCCTTGATGATTTCTGACGGCACCCTGAATCTGTGCATGATCTCTTCGATGAACTCTATTGCCTTTGCAGCAGTCAGCTTATTGATCGGCTTATACTCGATCCACTTTGTGAACTTGTCTATAGCCACCAGAACATGGCCGTATCCACCCGTAGCTTTCTTGAAGGGACTGATTATGTCCATCCCCCAACAAGCGAATGGCGAAGAGACTGGAATGTTTTGCAGCTTTGAGGCTAGGAGGTGTTGCATCTTGCTTTACCGTTGGCCAGTAGAATCCGGACCTGAATACCTTGCCCACAAGTGTTTTGGAGGCCACGTGGTTGGCGCATGACCCCGAGTGGATCTCGTTGAGCAGATTGATACCTTCTACGTGAGGGATGCACTTCAATAATACGCCTGATGATGCCGCCCGCTTGTAAAGCTGATCGCCAATCAGAGTGTAGCTTTTGCTCCTTCGGTGTACCCTGTCTCCGGCAGATTTTGGCTCAAGGAGAGTGCCAGATTTGATGAATTCGATCCAGTCGGGCTCGATGACCAAGACCTGCTCATCAGATGATTTGGCTGGTTGAGGAGTTTCTTCACTATCTTCGATCACGGTTGGCTTGTCGAGCACCAGAACAAATATGCCGGGTGGAAAGGAAAGAGTTGACCAGTTGATAAGTCAAAGAAGAAGCAAAAGAAAAAAAAGTACCATGTGGAGGGTGGATATAAGCAGAAAACAACATAGGATAATAAATACCAAAGGACGACAACATTTTTCTTCTATCGATTTTGGACCCTTTACAATACTTTCCAACTTGTGTAGTAGTGCCAATGTGAAAAGTACAGAGGTTTTTTTTGTGAAAAATGGTATGATAAAAACTCAGTTTTATAGTGCAGACATAAGTTATATACATAGATTATATAAGCTTATATCCATACATTGTTTGTTTTTTTCTCGAACACGCAGAAGAGTTGCACATCATTATACTAAGAAGGAAAAATAGGAGTCTAAATGACTCATACAACCCTTAAAGGGCAAAACCCCACACTAGAACCACGCCACACACTAGTTCACGACCAACACCAAGAAAGTGACGTCATGGCCATAAACTACAGAGCCATTAGGCCCCCGCCATACTCCAAAGTTGAGCCGCCTTTTTTATATTGTTCAAAATGCTATCAAAACTAGGTGAGACTCCCTCAAACACACACCTATCTCTATGCTTTTAGAACCACCAAAACCACCAAGGAATTAAAACCCTTGCGAGATTGCCTTGGTATTTGTTGCGAAGCCTGACACCACCTATCCATAAAAATGTTGTCGCTTAAGCCTGGAGCATATTGTTGTAGCCCAACCATCCTTGCAAAAACGCAAGGGGTGAGTAAATGTTGCAAATTCTCCTCTTTTTGGTCACACAATAGACGACGCTTAGGGTGTTCAAGCCCCCGGCGGGCCAACATGTTCGCTGTCCAACCTGTCCGCTCAGGGTTCAACATTGTTTGTAATATATATTTTTTATATAACTTGATTCATAAATTCATATATATTGATAGTATAACTACAAATAAATTGGTACTTGGTATACAATGTAAGTACCTTTGGTAGTAAGTCATCTATAAACATTATTGCATATTTGATGTTACTGTAAATTTGACATAATATGCTAGGAAAAAGTCTACATAACCCCCCAACGTTTGTATGGTTGTCTACTTCACACCTTCAACTTCAAAACCAGATTTTTAACACCCTAAATTATATAAAACCGGTCAAATAACCCCTAGGTGGTTTTGGTGAGTGGTTTTGAGAAACAAAGTCTATATAACCCCCTGACATATACTGGGTAGTCTACATCACCCCTCGATGTAGATTTTTTCTTGGTTTTGATGAAATTCAACACTTCGTACCGATTACAATAATCTAAAGACTTGAGTTGTTTGCGTATTAATATCTGAATCATTTATGTCAAATAGAATAATTAATACTTTGAACAAACAAATTACGTGTACAATTAAATATTACATCCCTAGTACTCAACAAAATTAGTACCATGAAATACTATGGCACTCTCTCCATTCGCATCCACAGTAAATCATGGCGCTAATATTATCGTACATTGGGGATGTAATATTTCAAATTTGTTTATTCAAAGTACTAATTTTACATTTGACAAAATTGATTTAGATCTTAATATGCAAAAACTCAAGTTATTAGATCACTGTAATTGGCACTGAATATTAAATTTCATCAAAACCAAGAAAAAATCTACATCAGGAGGTGAAGTAGACTACCCAGCATATATTAAGGGTTATATAGACTTTGTTTCTCAAAACCACTCATCAAAACCACCCATGGGGTTATTTGACCGGTTTTATATAGTTTAGGGTGTTAAAAATCCGGTTTTGAAGTTGGAGGTGTGAAGTAGACAACCATGCAAAAATTGGGAGGTTATGTAGACTTGTTTCTAACATGCTATATATAAAATCATTTTAAATATGTGTATTATTGTCTAGTTTTGTAAATCTTATTGTAAGGAGTGCGGTGGCACAAACAGAACTAGAAATAAACGTTTCAAAACAAATTTATCACATTCTAAATAGAACACTTAAAGTATATAGCACCACAGCAGCTCACGCCAATGTTTGTGTAACAAAGGTAACTAGATGATACCCCGCGCGTTGCAGCGCGGAAATATTACAGAGTTACAAAATATAAATAAAGTCCTAAATCATGAATACAAAAAGTAAATAAAATTCAAAATTATGAAAGGGTCGCATGCATGAATGAGTATTATAGTCACAAAAGATCAGCGAAAGACATAAATAGAGAGACTTAGTGGATAATGATGTGGCATCTTTCAAATCACAGGAGATAAGAGGAAGGCATAAATAGAGAGACTTAGTGGGTAATGATGTGGCATCTTCTAAATCATAGTGAATGATGATGTGTCTCTTCGGAGAGCAGAGAAATCGGTAGCAGAGGGTGGCTAGTTAGATATAGAAGAAAAATTAATGATCTATCTATTTACGTCTCTTGCTTCTCCCTATCAAGCCTAATAGATCAGCTAGTTAACTCTACTTGCAGTCCTCAGACCGGGGTCACCAGGAGGGGCATCCAAGGGGTGCATCTACTATTCCAACTATCTCTCTTTTTGTCTACAGTGTGCAAACAGTGTTTTGCACCCTAATATGCCATGTCTGGTGACCTTAGTCTCATGGGCATGGGTTGCACGGTGGCGCCGATCGCGACCCATTCGCGGACCAGCATTTCAGAAAGAAGAGCGTTAGATCATTCCCAACCTATTGTCTAAAAGGCTAAAAATCTTGTCTATCCACTGTTTCTTCACTAGTCTAACTATTTCTCTTTCTGCCTTCAGTAGCGTTAGGCAATATTTTACCAATATAGGCAACCTTTTACCAACTCTATTGGGGGTATGCAATAAAAAAAACTCTACTGGGGATAGCCTAAGCTGCGACCCGTCGCGCCATCCGATATCGCAACATCCTTCTCCAACACGCTTCCGCTAGTAAACCAAAAAAAAAAAGGACAAATCACCACATCACGGGGCCATGCACACCAGCAGAAACGTCATTTTCAGGATGACGTCAACAACAAGGTGAGCGAGAAAAAGTCTCTACAATTTCTTTCATTGCATGTTTGTCTCTCATGCTCTCTCATGCGGTGTCCGTTTCTAAATCCGTTTGTACCATTGTGTTTTTTATGACAATGACAAGATCTACAAAATAAGATCAATGTTGCATATATTTGTAGATAACGTCGTCAAGTTGCAAGTTATACAAAAAAAAATGATAGAAAGTTATATAGTAAATCAGAAGCAAGTTATTAATACAAAATCGCCACTGAACTTGCCACTTCATGTTATATATGAGCACACGTTATATAGATTTAGTAGATAGTTAAAATAGAAGCAAGTTATTATTGCTATATGTCGGTTGAAAAAATTATACACTGAACTAGCAGCAAGTTATTAGTATAAAATCACCATTGAAGTTGATACTTATATTGTATAACAAAACTAGTTGAAAGTTATATATCAAATTAATAGTCTAGTAACAAGTAATTGTTATAAAATCCCTACTAAAATCGCCATGTATATTGTACGCAAGTTATATAAAACATAGAAAGATGTTAATATTGTAGCAATTTATCAACTTATGTAAACATACCGTGACAATGTATATAAATAGTTAGATAACATAAATTGATACACATTCTGTATATAAGTTGCTATTTATATTGTACATAAGTTGTCGGTCCCACAAACAACTCCGAAACATATTAAATATAGATCTTATTATATAGATTTCACCTTAAGAAATATAATGGTCCAAACGGATTTAGAAACAGATATTTTATGAGAGAGTAATGTATGTCGGTATAAATAAAAATTAAATGTTATTACATGCATCAGCGTTTGCGCTCTGTTTTTCTATTAGGTTGCAAGCAAGCCGTGTGGACTTTTAAATCCAAAATGTAAAAAAAATGGCCCTCAACGCTTGATACGCAGGCCGCAGCCCGTGGGGTCGCGCCTTACCGCGATCCAAGCGCGCGGTAACTTTTATGTTTCAGAAAGATTTGAGTTGCGTGTTGTGCTCAAGACCACATGCTGCTAGGCGCTAGCAGCCTTGCCAAACAGTCCCCAATGTGTGGCCAAGAATGATAACTGTGGACTCAATGCCCCCATATATTTACATTTTCCTAAATGCTACGGGACGTTGGCGCGCATACCTCCCACGGCCATCCATTAATTATCGTGGTCATCGATCCAACCAAAAATATCTTTGTCGGTCGTATCTCCCTGAGACTTCCGGTCATTTCTCTCTCACACACATTTTCCTCCCAGTCCATTCGCGTCTCTCTCTTCCTCATCCTCGATCCCGTCGCTCCCACTGCAGGCGCCCGTGCTCTACGCCCTGTCGATGACCGCCCGCGCCGTGCGCCTTGCCGACGGCCGCCCGCGCCGCTCCCGGCCGGCAGGCGGCGCCTGTGCTCCCTGCCCTGCCAGCGGCTGTCTGCGCCACACGCCTGACCGGCGGGGCGGGCGCCCGCCGCCTCGTCTCGTGGCCCGTCGCCCGGCCGCTTCGGCGGCCCCGCTCAGGCGGCCCGGGCCCCACACTGCTCCTTATCCAAAGATTAGTACAATCAATTTTGGCATTTTACATTTCAGTTGTAAGCACTTTTGGTGTTTAATGTTTAGTATTTTTCCCAACCTTATCCTCGGGCAGAAACACGTCTTCCTCGTCGCGTCCCCTCACCTCCTCCTCATGAGAAATGGCGAGGACTGCCTGGCGCACATTTGCTCCCCCATCCACTCTTGTGCCTTCCCGGCGTGGATGCCTCCCCGGCCCCACGTCCTCGGAACCAGATCCACCTCCGCAGCATCAACCCGATGTCCCCCGGTGCCGATCTGCCTCCCGGTGTCGATCCGGCGTACCCGGCGCTCATCCACCCCGCACCCCTCCCGGCGTTGGATCCATTTTCCCAGCGCGGACCTCGCCTCCTGTGCGGATGCGCCGCTGCTGTCCTCCTCCGGTACAAGCTGCTTCTCTCTGTGCTCCTCCTATGCCAACGATGGGAATGAGGATCCCCTCTTCGCTGGGCTTGCTGGATCATGGCGCTTAGCATTTTAAAATTGTCTATTAAATATTTTAGGTATCCATTGCAAGCATTATTCGTGGTTGCAAGCATTTTAGGATCATATATATACGTGTGTTGTTTTTATTTGCAGTCAATAGGTTCTGCTTTTCATATTCGTGTAGGTGAATGTATTTTTTATGTCACATGTAGGTAGTTCTGTAAAAACTTTCAAGCATTTTAATCAGTATAGATATGTCTTTTTTTAGTGTGACATCAGCAATTTTTTGTTTCTGGATTGGTTGATTCTGTTTTTTTTGTTTGGGTGCACAATGATTTTGCTTTGTTTCTTTGGATTGAACTGGAGTAATGGACGCGAGGCCGGAACAGAGGTTCGCACGGGAGTGAGGTTTTACCCAAAAAAAAAAACAATGATCACCTTGTTCCTAAAAAGAGGTTCGCGCGGGAGTGAGGTTTTATAAAAAAACAATGATTACCTTTTTCCTTAAAGACGTGTGGTACTGCTGTTGGGACACGTGTCGGGCGAGGAAGGGTGCGCGCGGCGTTAGCACGGTCCATTTCCAATGTGGTACGTTCGTGCTTGTATAATTGCTTAGGTATTCCGTGCGTTTATGTTGGACTTTAATTCAAAACGTCAATATGGTTATACAATATTATTTCAGTTTATATTTTTATAATAATTTAAGCTATGTTTTAATTATATATTCTGCTACAAGTTCATTTTAAACTTTAATAGAAAACTTCGATATAACTATATTATTTGGGCCCACATTTCCTACAATAATAACTTGCTATGTATTCAATGATAGATTGTCATAATGATTGTGCCTCTTTTGATGTTTGTTGGGTAAGAATTGGTTAATCGATTGTCCTTCTGAGGCATTGACGGACGATTAACCTTCGAGAAACGGGCAACAGGGCTTGGACAATTTTAAGTTTTTTTGGGGGGGAACTTGGGACAATTTTAAGTGCATTACAAGGGTCAGGATAGCATATATGCTTCAACCAGGTTGGGCCGAAAGTTCTGCCACAACGCATATGTTGACAAACTCTTTATAAGAAGTTAATAAATTCGTTCCACGAAACATGCACACGCAAAGGACAAGGTGTTTGCGTTGCTAAAGGCTGTTACAGTAAGCAGACCAACAGACTGCGTTAGAAACGCTGTCAACAGCATCGCCAGAATTGAAAACCTTAGGAGTTAGAGAGTAAACCTGGATAAGCTGGTACCTGGAAACTGTACAGTGTCTTTCCAACACAAACAATACTCTAAATATTTCCAACAAAATTAAAACCCGACTAGGATGAACACACTGACTCAGAACACATGACTCAAACAGCTTAATCCAAAAGCACATATCATTCACAAAAGCAGGAGTACCAGACTTGTTGGAAACTGAGTAACTTGAATCCGTTAGCTTAGCATGAACTGCCATTTTACCTCAACAGAATCCGTTAGCTTAGCATGAACTGCCATTTTACCTCAACAAACGGCATGCTTGAGCTGGTCTCAAAACCATGTCCAAGCTCCCCCAGCAGCTTTGTCAAAGATGCGGCAGAGTAATATACAGCTGATAGGCTTCAGTGCAAGGTAACACGCAAAAGATGGCAACAAATCCTTGTGTAAGCAAGAATGGAGATCAATGCTACAGGTAGGTCAGTCAAAATCGTCAGTAATAAACTCCATAGACATAAGTAAGCTTATGTAGTCAGAATTCAGAAAGAAGATCAACTGTTGGTTTTCTTTATTTATTTTCCTAAGAATAGAAGTCAACTTGTGGTTAGGGCTATCTACAGTTGCATACTTGCACATCCAGCCAAGGCTTCTAAAGGATATATAGGCACTCACTTTTCAGCTTCAATGTACCCAAATACAAGCCTACACAAAAAAGTACAAAACAAAAAAGGTAGAAAAGAAGTAACAAGGTGTCTAGCAAGGCAACATAAGTAGCTCGATAATGTTACAAAATATATGGCTACATTTTGTACATATACAGACAAAAGGAGTTAATTCACTCAACCATACTGAACCAGGGCATACTAACCACATGGCATCTTTTCCAGAGTAACAAATAATATGTGCAATTGCCAAAAAGATGCACATTGCTTATGCATAAAAGGAAGAAAACGACAAATGCTACTGGCATCAATGAAAATATTTCAGAATGTGTGGAACTAAACTCAATAATTATGACACTAGAAGATTGTTAAGCCGAAGCACTACTTGCTGAAAGAAGCAATGGATAACATGACAAGGGGCAGTAATTACTGACAATTTGGTAGCAAACGGAAATACTAATGGACCTCCCCATCTTCTCCAAGTTCACCATCTTCCAGCTCATGTGCACCATTTCTTCGGGAACTATCTCGGTCCTTTTTAGGTCTTTTGTGCCGGTTTTCACTATCCGAGTCTGAAGCATGTGTATGCTGCATGAATGAATATGAATATACAATCTTATTACAACCTTAACCATGGTAATATTTGAGGTGATTTATGAATGTTTCAGAAAACAAGCAACTCAATGTAACAATTACATATTGACTGCAGTCATTGTCAGTATTTTAATTCATTTTCAGGGAGTATAATTTAAGTTGTACTCAGATTGAATATGGTGCCATTCCGGGTTTCAAATCCCAGTACAGGCAATATTTCCTGGACACGTCAGTAGCTAGCCATACATCACTTCTTGTAACTTAATTTCAGTTCTTTTCCAAAAAAAAAAAAATCATTCCGCAACGATGAATAGTGTTAAAAGTCCTTACAGGAAGGATAGACTTGAAGGTTTTCAGAATTTCGCATTTGAACCAATGCATAAATAAAGAATACATCACAAAATAGATATGAATATGTGAGCATTCTTCCTAAGCTCTACAGATCTATATTTTCTTCTATCACAGTTATAAGTCCATTGGTTTATCAAAAACTTTTACTTTACGATTCATATCTATGATTTTATATAGATTGACAACAAAAGATTGGCACAACTAAATTCATTACGGAAACTATTTTTATGATATATATATATATATAGCACTTCTAATTAAGATTAATATTAGTTGTAGATATTAACGAAAAAGTTAATAAAAATTTTTGACTTACTGCAAACATAGATTGACATATATTTGTTATGGGAGGGAGTAACAAAAGTTGCACAAAAGATCCTTAGTCTGGCTATGGAAATTTCAACATTAGCCAAACATGATCCTTGTCATGTTTTCCTACCCATGAGACGAATGCACTTAAATAAATGGTACAATTTTTGGAAGTTCAGAAACCAAAAACATATAAACAAACTTTAAAGAACAAACGAGAATCTAACAGGTTTGAAGGACCTTTGAAGCAACACAATAATAAAAATACCATATTTTTGGCATTATCAGCAAGCGATGGTGATCTAACCCTTCTTCCTCAAAACCGTGGAGAAGTTTTGGATTGCTCTACAACTGGTTCCCACTAAAACAATAAAGAAATGGAAAACAGTTCCTTTCAACGACTAAGCTAATGAAGACAAGATGGCCTAGCTTGCTCATTTTGTGGCCTATTCAACCAATTGTACATGTAACTCAAAGTAGGGAACCTAGTGTGCTTTCTAGTTGACTTAATTTATAACAAACTGCATAAACTAATGCGATAAACATTTTGGAGAGATGGAATGATGCTAGTGTTTCCTAGCAGCAATTTTGCAGCAGCAAAATTCCCTTCAAGTCGCATTTAAATAGTCTAATTAACAAAGTTAGCAACAGCAACTGCATCACCATTCACTAAAAAGTCCAGCAATTGAACAATTAAACATCACAAGAACAAGGTAAACATATTTGAAGTCAAATAACACAAATAGAAAACGAAAAACTACAAATTAGTGAAAAAAAATAGAAAAAGAAGATTGTCTTGGAACAGATGCATCAAACTCTGCTTATTGACACTAAACACATTTATTAGCATACGCTAAAGCTGGTGATTTTGTAGACTTAGCACCACATGTTGTATGAACGAATAACAACAAACCAGAGCCACCATATTCCCAATGTTTAGCTTGATTTGCACGGAATATCAAATGTATACCTTCCTAGATTTCTTGCGATCACTGCTATGCCTCCGAGACTTCCTAGCATCATCTTTATCATCCCTTTCAGAGCTTACATCATCTGTGTCATGATGACGCCTCTTATGCTTCTTCTCTTTATCTTTATCTCTTTTCTTATCTTTTGAACCATGGGTCTCCACATCAACGCCATCAATCTCCATTTCATCTCTCCTTGATCGATCCTTCCCTTTTTCCTTTTCTCTCTCCTTCTCCCTGTCTCTTTCTTTTTCTTTGCGTTCTTTCTCCTTCCTTTCTTTCTCTTTCTCTTTCTTCTTTTCTTTCTCTTCACGCTCTTTCTCTCTTTTTGCCTAAGAAGAGAAAAAATGGGGGAAAAAGTGAATAGAAACAACTGAAAAAGATCATATATTGCAACTATTGCAAGTAGTGGATGAAGATTAACATAATACTAATACAAAAAACAAGTAGTTTAGTTGGTTTCATTAAAAAAAATTAATCAGATTTGAATTTTGGTTTTGCACTGCCAAATCATAGTGTAAATGATTAACACAATAGTAATACAATAAACATGTAGTTTTTCTACACAAGCATAGCGTGTAGATGTGTATTGCAGCTTACCAGTTAAAATAAAACAAATAGATTAAAATGATTGTGCTTTTAAATTTAACAACAACTATCAAGGATTGAATGTAGATGATACTCCCTCCATCCCATAAAATAGGGCCTTCATGTATTCGGAAAAGTTGAACTTTTAAACATGTTATATATTTGGATTCGTATTCATAAATACTTTGAAATAATGATAATTTGTATTTATTGGTGACATTTTAAAATAAATGAATGGTCAAAGTTCCACAAAAAAATTACATGCCTTATATATGGGATGGAGGGAGTATGTACAAACATGCAAAGTACAAGTTAGAAGACTTCGTCAAAATTCAGCTCCTGGTTATACAGGTCTCCTGAATTGTAACGGAGCTCTAAACCAAAAGAAGACAATCACACAACATTTCTGGTTAAAGTAGATTGGATCAGACTTTTTTCCCACCTCTATTAAGTAGCACAAGTCAACACATGGTATTTACCATTCCCAGTAAAAACACTAACAAGCTATGAGCAGATATTATAAGAATTAAGAGACATAACAATACAACCATCTACCTTTTCTTCCTCCCTCAAACGTTCTTTCTCTTTTAACCTTTCTTTCAGGTGGACAACACATTCTTCAAAAAGCTCTCTAGCATAAGTCTCACTGTCCAAGGCCCTAATACAACAAATCCAATATTAGAATCACTCATTCAGCAACGACAAGTAGGAAACAAAAAGCTCTTTAGCATAAGTCTCACTGTCCAAGGCCCTAATACAACAAATCCAACATTAGAATCACTCACTCAGCAACTACAAGTAGGGAAATTTGATAGCAGTCCCTATGATGCAGCAGTTCAATCATTCATGACATACTTCTTCACCTCAGAGGCTCAAATCAATATTTTGCAACACAGATTTGTATTATAGAACTTGTAGACATAGTTCACAATAACGGTGTCGATGGTAGCGACCCTCAACTTGGGAATGCCGTCCCCAACCCAGGTACGCGGGGTCAACCACTCAAAAGTAGCGTACCACGTTCCTCAATCCCATCGATCCAGGAAGTTTGTGACTGGACTCCAGCACAATCATTTTCAGCTTGAATCAAGTAGTGTACTTGACACATTAAGTTTACTTATACGAGGACTTGAAATAGTGTGAAAAATAGATGAGATCTATAGTTATATCCAGATGTGAAGTTAGAGAAAGAGGGGGTGCGTAGACATGAGTCGTAGGGGGTGCATATATGGTTCAAATTTGATCTAGTACTTCTACAATTTTTCTGTGGGTGCATATACACCCGCTAATTTATAGGGTGTGATTGAACCACCCAATACTAGATAAGGTGATCCATCATTGTTCGTCCATTGAGTAAGATGACTACATTCCTCATACTAGTACTAATTATTAGCTAGTGATGAATGAGGTGGTGATGGATCAACTCGTTCCATACTACAAACCAAACAAAGTACTGAGTAAGATGGACCATCCATTTCCTCAAACCAAATACCCCATTAGTGTGCCTCCACCTGTGGTTATATCAAAGAATCCAATCCCTATTCAACTTTTTTCCTAAACTTCAAAGACAGACTTTTTCCCAGAAGTTCACATACTCAATTGTATTTTCCACTAAAATGAATCTATCTGGCCTGTTACTCTAAGCAATTGGACAGTTACCACTATTGTTATATTCTCTACTACACTCAGCAAACAGCCAGGACTAAGTAATCTTTTTTTGCTTTCCAATCTACAATGGCAGTACATCAATTAGTTGAGTGTATGTAGGTAGTGTGGTAAACTGTTCTTACAATGCTGAAGGAGGATTGACATTTGCCTGTACCTGAACTCTTGGCTGTCCTCAAATAGCTGCTTAGAATCATCCCAGGTTGAAGTAGCTGATATTTCCTACAATGTTCCCAAGGAACATAATAAATCATGTCAAAAGCATGGTACATCATAATATTCAGCTCAATAATGTCTGCTGATTTATGATTTATCACACCATGTCCACAACACAGGATACTAGACTTAATATGTATATTCTTGCAAGAAAAATATATAAAAACGTCAAACAATGCATTCAACCTTGCACTGGAAATCAAACATTTTCAAATCCACTATGATATTCTTGGAAAGAGATGATATGGCTTATGTACTACAATCAATAGTATATTTATGATGACAACACATTCAGAACAATAAGCTTAACAAAGTGGAAGCCATAAAAATGTGGACCTAAAAGAGCAGAGAACAATTTTTCTTTGGTTTGGGCCAAACTCCAGAACCAAAGGATCTCAGATTAGGACTTTCTAGGAAATATTAAAGCCACTCAAGTGACACTACAGAAAAGCAGCACATATAAGATTTTGCATTTTTAAAGTGCCTACATCCTAGGATTAAAATTCTGAAACCTTTTTGCATTCAACAAATACAGATAGCATTTGCAAGTTTAAACCGATCCACTGGGTATATATCGAAGAGTTAACGATTATCATATAAGAAGCATATCAAGTTAAGCCAATAAGTAACAAGCTATAGCCATTTTATTAGAAGTCACAACACTTATTAGCATAGGGAATGTTACCGTTTACCATACGTATCAGGACACTTGATTAGCATAGGGAATGTTACAGTTTACCATACAGAATGAATCAGAACAATTAATTAGCATAGGACATGTTCGAATTCATTGCCTAAACTGCATAGCAAGGCTAGGAAGGACGCATATTTGATATTTTGTTATCTTGTCCTTCCCTTTGGGGAGGTGAGCAAAGATTCACTTCCTTTTGAATCAGGCTCTCATCCACGGTCAAGTTTTTTGCTGCAGATCCTTTACACAGGCAAGCTAGGTACTTCAGGTGATGAACTGCAATGCCATACTAATTATCATGGTTATCGTGGCACCCTACTGCGGATGCATAGGCAGGCACCTAGGCGACAATTAGGTACTTGACTTTCCTGCTACTGCTCTGTTAAAAAGAAGAAAAGGAAAAAAACAAAGAGAAGAGCAAATGGGCCTCGTCTTCAATTAAATGGAAAAACCAGCAAAGCTAATACAGCAGCCCACTGCCCACCACACCTAAACCCTAATCACCAACCACCGCATGTCCACACCTTTTCACGCGGCCGCTGCCTGCCCACACCACACTGTTTCGCTTCTCTGTCCCCTCCACATTTCTTTTGCCATGTTTCTCTTCTTCGCTTCTCCCTCTCCCTGTTTCTCTAGGCCACAGGATGATGGTTGCCTGCTCCTTGGCTGTGCTGCGCCTGCGCCGCTGCTCCACTCCTACTGCTCTGCTCCACCTGGGGGGAGATGAGAGAGTGCAGGCGGAGGAGGAAGAGAGAGGCTGCAGGGTGCGCACAAGAGGGTGGAGGGGGAGAGCAAGCTGCCACAGGAGGTAGAGAGAGGCTGCAGGGTGCGCACAAGAGGGTGGAGGAGGAGCACGGGGCAGCTGCACGCAGGCGATCAAGCCAATGGAGCCTACCCAGAGGCTGCCCACCAGGCAGGTGCCTATCTGCCTTCAGGCGAACACCCTAGGCGAGCTCCGCCGTCTGCCTGGACCCCTAGGCAATGCTGTGATAACCATGCTAATTACCACCACCGCATGTTAATGCGACATGTAACAAGTAAATGGCACCACGTAGAAATTAAGTTGGCAATCCTTAAGAAAAGTGTTGTAGGATGCAAGACCCCAGGAACACTGCCTGAAACTATATCGTTTTGTCATAGCAATCCTTGCTATTCAGCAAGGCAGGACCATTCAAATGTAGGCAACGGCAACGAAAATAGTGTAACATGCTTACAGTTAGCTGCGGTACCTTGATTGAATACAGAAGATCTGAAAAATTTTCACCCAATCGCTGGCGCTTCTTAGCTTCCTTTTGCTCTTTTTCTCTAAGCCTTTCAATCTGATCATCATAAATAAGCTGCAACAAATCCAGCAGAGTCAATTTTAAATCAACGTATCTAGCAAAAATGCAACACATTTATAGCGTATTTAGGCATCAAACAGAACTTCCTATCGACAAAACACCTTGATGTTTATGGGCGATATTCCTTTAAGTGTATCATCCTCCAGAATAGCGGTTTGGAATTCCTCTAATGTCCATGAGGTTGTCATAGGAATCTAGAAGAAAGATGGTTGCAAAATCATAAATATAGGAACTTTATAGATGCATAGTATTTTCCGCAAGAGACAAAAGGTGGGCATGATTATATAGAAAAAGGAACCTTTCCAGACTTCACCGCTTCTTTGACTTGGGTCCTGTCATCTTGATACTGTGAGAAAAATATAGCAGGAAACCGTAAGTGCACATAAATAAATACAGAGGTATCTTTCTAAATGAAAGTAGAGCTGTAGAACAGATCCTTAATGCTCATCTTGTGCCAACATAACCCCTTATATTTACCATTATTAACATTACTAATTACTAAAGCTTACTGCATCGCATTATATTGTAACGGACACAAAACATTGGGTAAACAGTTACAATGATATATTCAGAATTTAGAAAGTAACCTGTTTTTCAAGTTCCTCGATCACATCATCAAATAGCTCCCTTGGCGTGGAGCCAGAAGTGTTCGAGGCTACTGCCAAGTAACCCTGTGACTCCTTTATCTGTGAATTGATAAAATATAAAGGATCAGGAGTAACATCTTTTTAACACTTTCTCCACCTCTTAAATAAAATCAATATTTCAATAACCTGAACACAGTAATCACGCCACCGGGTTCTTGCAGTAAGGGTGCCATCAGCAACATGTTCTTCCAACATTTTACGAAATCCATCACGATTTTTCCTCTCTTGTCTTCTCGCTTGCTCCTGTATATGTATGCTGGTTCGATTTTCCATCTATAGGGAAAAAATAGTACAACAAGATCCGTGATGAGGAAAGAGAATGTAGTACCTTTTGTATCCGCTTCTGCTCTTCCTCTTCTTTCTCAAGATGTCGTATATACTCCTACAATGCACAAAACTGAATGATTGAACTTGCCACAAAACCAAAAAGTTGGCATAGGGTCAGAAAAATAGTAACTTGAAAAATATCCAAGCGGTCAATCTTTTCAAGACGGGAACAGCGTTCATCATCTTCCAGCCGTTCTTGAACTTTTCTCCACTGAGTAGTTGCCTGCAAGCATGGAAAAAATAGTTGTTCATTTGAGGAGCTCTGGTGAACAGATTGACTATATGAGAAATCAAAGAAATAACCTTGATGAAGTCGCACGATTCTAGAAAAGATCGGTATTCTGCTACATTTCTTTTGTGTTCTTCGGCAGCCTTGGCTTTTTCCTACAGTAGGCTGCTCATTAGATAATGCAGAGACAAAAACAACAAAGCCTTTTAGTCCCAAAGCAGGTTGGGGCAGGCTAGAGTTGAAATCCAACAAGAGCAACAGACAATTGTGATTTGTCATCAATAATCAGTTTCTGGTGGAGAGCATGTGACATTTCTGAAATAAAGTGCCACCAAAAGCCAGCAAGGTGCTTGTAAGCAATCATAACTCTAAATTTTGTCTTAATTGAAGGCTATTGACTGTGGTGTCACCAAAAAGCAAGGAATCGGGTCAAGGTGCAAATAATGTCTATGCTAATACAAGGCCAACCTATCCTAGAATGGAACCGTTCCGTCAAACAAAGGGTGTTAAATAAGGTGCTCAACTACTCATGATAAGTATAAAATACACAAATATCTTCACCATAAAAAATAAAAGTAACCAAAACGGTAATACAGAAATAATCAAGTTACTTGTTTCAAATGAAGACTAGCTGTGATTCCAAGGAAAAAACTTTAATAAACAAAATAAGTAAAGTTTCCATTTCACAATGGAAAAAGTATGTAGACATAAAATCATTGGTAATTTCTGGCAAAGTTTTTGTTTTCAAAACTGTAGTACTAGGACAGAAGAGAGTGAAGCCACAGAACACAAAACCAGGATCAACGAAATGTCAAAGATCAACAGAAAGAACTAGCATAATGAAATAAGTCACAAGGCAAAAGGTTGATATCTAAGAACCTTTTTATGTAGTTCTACAAGATAGTTCTCAAATAAATCTTCACGCTCCCTAGGACGTTCGACACCTTTGAACCTTTCATCATCTTCAAACATAAGTATTGCTTTGCTACATGGTGAACAACAAACAAATATATAAATAAGTGCACCTCCAACAAGAAAGGGAAAAAAAAATCAATACTATGAAACAGAAACTCCAATTATCAGGTGAAATTATGAAAAGCACACAGCAATGGGGCTTAGATCCTACAAATGAAGGAAAAAATGGAATGGCACATGTACCTCCATCTTGTCGATGATGTAAGTTCCTTGCATTCCTGAATTACAAAAAAGCATTCAATGGTATGCTACAGCAATAAAAATGAGAAAATTTGCTATAGCAGAGCTAGCTTACTTCCAGCATTGCAAGAAAATCATCACGTGCTTTCCTCTGTTTCACACGTTTTTCTTCGGCTTCGAACTTTTTTCGTTGGTTCAAGTACTGTAGAAATAAAATCATCAGTCCTGGATCATAGTGTTTTATGTTTACAAGGTACTGGAGAAGTTGACGATACTGCCAATAGGATCTTATACGAAACAAAGACTGACCTCATTGAAAGCTTGCTTTCTCTCTCCAAGAGTTTTCAATGAACCATATCTTTTGTCATTTATGATGACTCTCATAGTCTGGAAATGTTATAACAGTGTTAAACATTTCAGTGGTTGATGTTAGGGAGATTGGTGTTTATACCCCTACTGGCAACTCTAATTGTGTTTTTACCCTCGTTTTTAAAACTTTGTGATTTTACCCGTATGTTTTCAAATGAAGACTCTGTTTACCCCTATTTCTAACCCTATTAGATGCCACTGGACTAAAACATTTGAAACAAATATAAAAACCTTTCGAAGTAGGGGGAATAGACTAGAATGCCCTTTATCCTTTCACCCACAACCCACTGGAGTCCCACCGGTGAAAATCTGGGCGCGGCGTGGCCTAGGCATGGCGTAGCATGGAGAGACCCAATGGCGGCAGCACAGTTCCCTTGGCGCGGCCCTCCAGCAGCGGCGCGAATAGGGGTATTATCCCAAGCCGTTACAAAAAAATGGGGACAAAATCATATGGGCGAGATGGGTTTTTGGCACCGGAAATGATTTTGCTAAGAAAAGTTAACTAAACAGGGGCAAACTCTATCTTCGTTTTGAAAACATAGGGGTAAATTCACAAAGTTAAAAAAAATGAGGGAAAAATCACCATTAGACTCCAAAGTGAGGGTATAAACACCAAAGCCCCTTGATGTTAAGTAGACAAGAGTTCTGTACCTGATCCCATGTCCAATCAGACTCAACATTTACTGACTCGAGCAGGGACTTGAACGCATTTTTTGCTTCCTACAAATAAAAAAAAATTATATGATACATGAATGAGATTGCCACTTCATGGGGAAACATTTTGATTCTTATTTGCTTCCTTTGAGTGATCCTCACCATCTTAGAGGCATAGACTACAGGTTCCTCTTCACTTGTTTTCTCCTGCAGTGGAGTGACATTAATCTTCCCTGCAATTGGCATGGTCTTTTTGGCCTCCTATAGATAAGCATGTGGAAGCAGCATCAACATACAGTTGCAGAGAGGGTGACTAGGTAGCTCAAGTCCACTAACCACCATTAAAAAGCTAAGTGCGAAAACATAACGTCACATACAGAAAAAGGAATGTCCAGCAGTGTTTTCAAATCGCTCGATTAATCACAATTTATCAATTATAATCGACAATCACTCCTAGGCATCAAGTCATGCAACTAATCGTGATTAGTCGTCCTGATCGCTACCCTAGCGTCGATAGGGGCTTCGAGTAAGCCAAAGCGATTAGCTAGCTAACAATAAGGGTGTGTTTGGTTAAAGGGGTGAGGTGGGATGGGTTGGGGTGGTTCCACTTTTTGTGTTGTTTGGATTGGAGGCACGGGGGACAGAATCATCCCTCAGAAGGAATATTCCCTATGGATGCAGGACGAGAATGCCCCCAAAAAAGAATGGGACGACAGCATCCCACATCGCTGTGGCTACTACTCGGCCGAGCACAGCGGCGGTACCGACCCAGCACGCGTCGCGGTGGCAGAGGATGTCGTGGGGCCAGCCCCGCTCGCGGCACGTCCTCTGTTACCACGATACGCCGGCAGGGGGCGTATCCCGTATCGGATATGTATCCGATACGATACACGCAGACACGCCCTCAAAACGTTTCAGCGCCGTGTCCAAGTATCCGACGGCCGATCCGTGATGCAAACCAAATATGATAAAAAACAGCTAAGAGTCAGTTGTGTATTGGGTTGTCTTTGTAGGAGAAATTTGATTATTTGGGACTGTCAAGGCGTGGCTTTGTACAATTGTCATCATCAGTGTGGGCTTTGCTTTATTGCCACCAGCAACATTGCCACCTTGGTTTTTCTGCCATCAACCCCTTTTAATTCATTTTCCATGTCTTTTCTAATTACCTGGGGTGGGAAAGGACATCTTTGCAAACGCGAGGGGGAATGAGGGGCCAAGACATCCTTTCCCACCCCAGGTAATTGGAAAAGAAGAGGAAAATGAATTAAAAGTGGCTGATGGCATGAAAACCAAGGTGGCAATGTTGCTGGTGGCAATAAAGGGAAGCCCACGACGACGATGGCAATTGTGCGAAACACCGTCTTCAGAGTCCCAAACAACCAAATTTCTCACCTCGAGTTGGGTCCATGGGCTGAACTTTCACTACCACCAGGTCAAGAGATATCTAAATATCCAAAGAGGAAGGCTAGATCTTATTACTATTGACTGTCCATAGCTTTCATTACTATTTACATTATATATTGTATAGTACAAATGTACAAATAGCAAATCAATCTTGGTAGGACGACTATACAAACAACTAGGGTCGGCTAGGTTTGACCAATCGAGCCAAATCGATGACTAATCGCTGATCGAGACCTTGTCGACTAGGTTCAATTAGACAATTTAAAAGCATTGGCTATAAGTCTTCTCCTAGCAACAGCAACTACAATATATTCTGTTCTCTTTCATTGTTAATAATATCTATGACATCTAAACTGATTCCCAACCTAACTAAAGATCACAAAATCCAGTTAAGTGTACCATGATAAATGTATATCACGATTGCAAAAGGGAAAAACATACACCATGTGCAGGTGTCTAGTTACCCTATTTCTCATAAATAGGGTATTGCAAATAATTGTAGCAATATAAAAACATCCATCAAAGTTTTCGACAAAAGGCATTTAAAAACATGCTACATAAGGATGCCGACATGGATAGATTGTCACGCATTTGAGAAACTAGCGTAGATGTACGTGCGGTACGCATGCTGTGAACCGTGTCTCAAGGTCATCAAAGTTTTTGACAAAAGGTATTTAAAAACATGCTACATAAGGATGCTGACATGGATAGATTGTCACGCATTTGAGAAACTACCGTAGACGTACGTGCGGTACGCACGCTGTGAACCGTGTCTCAAGGTCTATGTGGTTTGCGTGAAGAGTGGAGGACGTCGAGTAAAAGGAAGAAGATGACCGGTCGGCAATCAAGGAGGTAAAGAGAAATATGAGGAATTATAAAAGAAAAGAGACCCATTTGATTGATGTCCTTCCTTTTTTCATTAATTCTAAGACAGGGAAACTACCTGGTGGGTATGAGTACAAATTACAAAATGAGTAGAGAAAATAAAGAACTAAAGGGTGGAAACATTTTTCTTCTATCAGTTTTTAGGGCCTTTCCAACCCCTTCCAATCTTTTCCAACCTGTACTGTGGGGTCAATGTGAGGGGTTTTGTTGGATGAAAAATGGTATTGCAAAAACTCGCTCGTAGATGGAACAAAAGTTGCAAAGTTAATGACATCGAAAAAGCAACCAGAGACAATGTAACAATATGGAGTCATTGACTTGGGCAACATTAAGCGATGGATCTATAAATGCATCAATTATGAATCACTCGCTAATCTTATGAAATAAAATAGCACATTTAAAGCAACCATACCTCCAAATCTTCAGCGGACGTACCATCTTCTGTTTCAGCAGCAGTGGTTACAGATGAATTTTCATTGTTGTTTCTGCAATGTTCAACAGATAGAGCATATTAACAGTCATTTGAACAGAGTAGCATAAACTACAGGATGAAAAATGGCAAATATCTGTGAAAACCTGCTGCTCCCTGCATCTGTTGCAACCAACAGAACCTCTGTGCTTGTTGTACCAGGAACAGCACCAGAATTTGGACCACCATTTTGCATGCCAACAATTGAACTGGAAGTATTGTCCACAGCACGTGATGGGCCGGCACCAGTAGAAACAGAGTTTGCCAATGCGTCATGTGTGCTGGAAGCAGCTATACCAACTGCAGAAGTAGACTGATTAGCAGGTACAGTAGAAGGTTCGGAGGCAGCAGATCCAACAAGAGCACTAGCAGTTGTTCCTGTTTCACGGTCAGGTAGTTGGTTTGATGCGTTCTCTGCCAATTCGCGTGCAACCTGAAGGAAAAAATAATTTTAGCAATAATGTAATTGTAATTAAACAAATATAGATCTAAAAAAAAGCAAGGAGAAAACCTTTAACTCATCAGGAATAGTCCATTTTGATTGCTTTGTCACTTTGTTGAAATAGTACCTTCAATGTTGTACTGTCAGAATATTGAAAGGAGGAACAGTGACAAGTAACAAAATCTTAGTGGCAATTAATTCCAGTGTGAACTTACTTTCGTCCTTCTGGTGTAGTAAATTCTTTCCATTCAGTCGAGGCATCAGCCCTCTGTTAAATCAACAGAACCATAGAAATGCATTTTAATACAGAAAGGATGCATTCTGCACATTATTTATATTAATGCATGAACTGCTCTCAAGTGAAAAAAAGAAATAAGTGCTTCTCAAAATTTGAAAAGAGAATATAAGGAGATAAAAAGTATAAATGTATATAAACAAGGTAAAAGGGCAAGAAAGGTGCACAAAATTATTTACGGAAATATATTGGGTAACAGCACTTCTTAAAGGAAAGCAAAGCCATGCAAGAATTGTCCTATTATGCTTCGGAATTGTTTGAACTCTTCAAATGTTATAATAGTGAAAGATGGTATCAGCACAAGATGCAGAATCCGTATAGGACTAGTTAAACAGATTAAAATCAATTGATTAAGCTGCAATGGCTATAAGCACACAGCACAACTAACCTCCAAAGGTGTCATTAACTCAACTGGTTTCTCCCAGCTTGATTGCCTTGTCTTCTTATTATAGTAATACCTAGAAAATGAAAGACAGGGAGAGCAAGCCAAATAAGGGAAAAATCAGAGCATGAAATCTTGAGTTACAAGGGTGTGTCATGAAGCTAATAACAGAAAGGAATTCAAAAAATACTAACTTTTTCCCCTCAGTTGCAGTGTGCTCTTGCCAGTCTGAAGAGCTAGATTCAGACGAGTTGACCTTGTCATTCGCAAACTCAGTTACTCCAAGGTGAATGATATAAATCTTATACAGCAACAAAAACAATTGATGCAGCATAGGTCTGATCATACTTACTGAAGGCAAAGTTGGTGGAGCTGACACCTGCTGGTTCCCAGGCTGCGTTAGAGTCGCATGAGGTACACTTTGTCCTGGAGCTGTACCCCAAGGTTGCACTACAGGCGGAATTGATGTTGGCTGATACTGAAATGTAGAACCTAACAGTTAGTAGCTTATCAATAGCCAAGACAAGTATCACATACATGAAAGCAAAATAGTTAACTCGCAAAGAGTGACTAATAGGACTAACTGTATATGATGGGGGCTGCATAGGGGCAACCATGGTTGGCAAATGGCCCCCAGGATACGCAGTTTGTTGCTGTGGCTGCATAGGTGCTGATGACATTGGTCTAGCTGGCTGATATGACATGGGAACCCCTTGTGATGCAGGTGGAACTTGATTTGAGTGAGGCAAATGCTGCCCTGGTTGTGGAAAATGTGGCATTTGCCCTGGCATGCCAATGTTAGCTCCTGGCATAGGTTGGCCAACAGGCCGAAACTGCTGTGCCACTGGTGGCATGAACTGGGGCTGCTGCGAAGGAACCACTGGCCTAAACTGAAATTGGAGAATGAAGAGAAATGTTAGAACATAGCCTACAACAATGAAGGTGGCATATGTGGAAACAAACAAAAAAAAAAAAATATCTGAAATTCCAGTTTACCTGCATAGGCATTGGTGGTCCAAGATTTTGTGGCTGATTGTTGGAACCCATCATGGGAGGCCTGGGAGGCTGCTTGTATAAGACAATAAAGAAGATTACCCCTCTGTACAATGCAGACGGCAAAATGGTATGTACACCATGTGACAGCAGTTACCTGAGGTGGCCCAGAAGGCTGCATATTACTGGCCATCAAACCACCATCAGAACACCGACACAGAAAGTAAGAAGAGTACCTCCAGCAATCACGCTTGTAAACTGTCCAAAGGGATGGAAACACAAAATGTTGTTGAAACATATACTTAACACATGGACAACAAATAAGATAGTATTGGATAAGACATAAGAAATGCCACAACTAACTTAAAACCCCTCCTTACCACGTGGCCGCTATCTACCAATACAACGAGTTTAGTAAACTCTAGGTTTTGTGCACCTTGCTTTCCCTCCCTTGACTCTCCCACTAAGAAGGGTAACGGCATTCGTAGCAGAAAAATGGTAACAACCTCCCTTGATGATCAAAGGAAATCTCCACACCACCCCTTGCTTTTGTTGCTGAATGTATTATAAACATTGGACAGGCACACTCCAACCAGGTTACAGTTCTTACTACTACTGACCAGACGAGTAAACCAAAATATATCCCCACAGTATGGTCACATATTCACCCACCTATGACAAGAAATTCAAGGTCCGAATCGGATTGTGACCCAGATACCCTCGGATTAGCAAGGGGAACCAGGAAATTCTAGGTTTGGGTCCCTCTCCCCTCTATTTGCCAAAGAAAACAAACAAAATGTAGCTCGTGCAGTCGTGCTTCGTTTCTTGCGACCCCAATCTCGCGCCAGAACTCATAGCTAGGAACCCTAGCAGCCATAGCGTGAAACCCTAGCAGCCGCAACGGGCAAGCGAATCAAAACCCTAGAGCTGTGCAGCGGGGTAAGGAGATCAGACGGTACAGGACGTGGGGCACTCACCGACGTGCAGCGGAGTAACGGAGTGAGGCGGGGACGTCGGCGGCGAGTCGCCCGGATGGGGATGGGTTTAGGGCAGAGCGTTGAGTCGGGGGGAGGTGGCAGAGAGCATGAATCGGGGGACTCGGGGCGTGGAGGCGGCAGCCGCTGCCAGGTGAGGGTTAAGAAAGACGATGGAGCCTGGCGCTAATTAATTCCTGCCGCCGTTCGGAGCGAGCCCAGTTTGGTACTAGCGCACGGCTCGGTCCAACTCGATGTATATACAACGTGTGTTTCGTTATGATTGAGTGGTGGGATGATTTGATTATGCATATAGTGCATACCCAGTGATTGATTTAGCGACAGTCTTGCGATTAGCGCCACTATGACCTGTTATGGTGCGCTATCTCTACTTAGGCTCCGCTCGATTCGGCGGTTACCACTCCGCAACGCTAGCACAGTACTGGCTGCTTTTCTACACCCTTCGATCCATTGCATCAAGTGTCCAGATAGTTCCAAACTTTCAATCTACTGTGCACTGTGTCGCGGCGTCCAACCTGCCCAACCGAGCAGTGCCTTAGAACCGTGTTCTATGATAATGCATGTGTACGCTCTGCTGACCTGTTAAATCAAATACTCAAAATGCATATGTATGTATGTATGTATGCACATTCCGCCGTAGACGGTCTTACGTCTCCATGTTTAGAGGCAGCTAAGACGACCCATGTATAGAAAATATTCTCCACAGATTTGGCATATGAATCTATTAAAAACATAAAACTATGAGCATATTTAGTTTTCTCCGCTACTGCCCTACCAGCACCGGCTCGGCCAATCTTTGGTGATAGATTCTGGCGTCTGAATGTGGCTGTGGTTACCCTAGAAATCAACATGCTTTGGCCACACCGCGGCTGGCTGGCCAAATAAAAGCTAACATTCAAACGGTGTTGTTGCCCTAGTCAACGGCCTATGTTTGGTTGGGCTGTCGTGGGCAACTATCCAAACATGACCTAACTCATCCCAATTTGACACCAACACATCCCACTTTGACAATATGAGCCTCATCATAGGTACAACTCAGATCATTGACAAGGTGGCTCAGGTCAATACTAGGAGATCAAATTGACACACAGGTGTTGGGGTAGCTTCACTTCGTCATAACCATTACCGCCTTCTCTCTTTATTTGCATAGTAGGCCTTTGAACTGGCGAGACTGGCGAAGGGACCTCCGATTTCGATCGAAGAAGTGGACTTTGGTGATCATCGATGAAAGGGCCGACGAAGATGGAGACTATAGGGGATGAGAGTCGACCACCCGAAAAGCACCCAGGCGAGTCCAAGCTCGAACTGTCAAAGACCGAAGATCCCCATATGGAGGGCTAATTCGGCAACCGGTGCAGAGAAGCATATGGGACAAAAGAAGGAACTAATCATTTAGGGCCTAGTCTGTAACCTAAAGACCATTTTGCCCCCTGAATATTCGAAGGATATAGTAGTTAATACATTTTTTATGTATTTTCACTATGGAGTAGTTAGGGCGCCTATAAATACCCCTAGGTTTTCAAAAGACACACACACCACATCCATACCCACAATCCCAATTTTCCATCAAGTTTAATATGGTTGTTGAATAAGCGATCCCACCTAAGCGCGGTACTTCTAAGATTGGCTTGGGTGGCTATACTACTAGGTTGCATTAGCAAGCAAAACATGTAGGTTTTAGTTGTTTAATAGGGCAATGGGTTATGTTGTAAAACTAGGTAGTTTATGCATCAAGTGGGGATTCTAGTGGACTTGCCATTGTCGACGCTCTCATTGCAGCAAAGGTCAGAGTTCGGTTCCTCGGGCCCCTAGTCTGCAACATTCACGATGGCTCCTGGGCGTCCTCAGGGATGGTGTTTATGCGCACACAAACAAAAACATACATAAAAAGGCAATCATACATGCTCAAAACGTTTTAGAAGTGATAAAATCAGGTGGAGGGTGATTTTAGAAGAATTTAGGAAGAAGAAAAGTCGAAATCGGATTCGAAATGGGAAAGTTATAGGCTTTTATGATGCAAGGGTGATTCTTAGACTTAAAAGGAGAGTTGGAGGGGCTCCACGGCCTTCGCGGCCCACTGCTTCTCTCGGCCCACCCGCGCAGCGGTGCGGGCATGGGCTAGTTCATTTCACGTGGGGCGACGGGTGATGGCGCGGGGACGACGGCGTTAGCCGGGCCCACGCTCAGTGAGAGGGGAGGGGGAGACAATGTCGGCCAACGATGGTGGTACCGGTTCAACAAGTTGGTTGGACTAGCCGGTGGGGTGGCCGTGCGGCTCACCCGCGGTTTACCGCTGACATGGCGGTTCTGCCGATGAGGATTGGCCAATGAGGTGCAGGTGGAGGTAGTGAACATGGTGGTTGCGATGTAGAGGTGGGTAAGGGTGTGGTTTGGCCAGTCAGCATGAAGCTAGGGTGAGGTGGCTCCGACGCCGTAGCACGGCAGTGTGCCAAGGCACCCTGGGTCGGTTTTTGGCCCGAAAAAAGGAGGAGCGGGTGCGCGATGACGAGGTGAACACAATTCTCACCTCAATTTGGTTAGAGAGGGTGTGGACAGTGGTGGATTCAGCGGCAGGTGTGGAGAGCTTGGTGGTTGGTGTGGCAAGTACACGATGAGGGCGTCTACCCTGGGCACGCTGTAAGGATTGGATGCCCAAGAAGGGGGTAAATTGGGCTAATTTCAAACTCTAATCGAAAATCCTTAGCCTAACGAAGCTACAAATTATTACTACTGTCGGGGTTTGGTCCCGGCAGCCCACCTCAGGGTAGGACCTGCAATGGTTTTGAGATCGAAAGGTGTGGCAAGCAGATCGATAATGGTGTACAGAACGCAGGGACACGTGTTTAGATAGGTTCGGGCCGCTGCAGAGCGTAATACCCTACGTCCTGTATGGGGGTCGGTGAATTGTATTGCTGAGAATGCGAGGGGTTTGAGAGCGTTCCCTCGTAGTCCCTAGCCCCCCTTAGGCCGAGGGGCTAGGGTTACAACAGATCATCCGGAAGGTTACTTGCCGAGAGGTTTTCGGGGCTGTATCCCGAGATTACAGGAAAAATACTCTAACAGATCCCTTCTGCAGCCGCCCGAGTGGTTCACTTGAGCTCCACGCCATCCGCTGCCTTGAGCCTGAAGCCAAACCACACGGCCCACCTGTCAGGGTGACGTAAGCAGTCGTCATGAGGGACCCGGTGGTACATGACTCCCACAAGCCCCTAAACTTCACGATGATTGTGTAGAAATCATCTTGAAGGTTATCGTGGAGTCACGCCGTCAAACATTCTACGGAGACCATCGCAAGATGGACTCTGTATGGAGTAGCCCAAAAGGTTCAGGTCGACTTGAGTTGCAATCGGCCTGAAACTTTCAAAATCCCGTTCCGAGACTGCCTTAAAAAAATTCCAGAAATGCCTTTCTTGACTACTCCCGTAGCCCCCAAGATTCAAAATGTATCGGAGATGCGTCTTAGAGCTTGTTTAGAGTGGTTGATATCTGTCAATATTTTGCCTTGGATCCGAGTGGTTCCGTCCGAGTGCCTCTAACGCGAATCCAAATACTGCCAAGAATCCGAAGGGTCACGCTCACCAGAGAGCTGGAACCGGTGTGAACACCGACACCCATCGGGAAAGTGCCACGTACTCTGCCTGGGATGCGGAACAACGCCCTCCTCCATATCCGTATTGTTCCGAAGTCGAAACGTTGCGCTTCAATGTTATAAAGGGAGGGGATTGGGCCGTCCCTGATCCAGCGCATCGGAGAAAACCTTCTCTTGTTTTTCTGGCCTCCACATCCTCTTCTCACCCC
This sequence comes from Paspalum notatum, assembly GCA_022530915.1. Lineage (NCBI taxonomy): Eukaryota > Viridiplantae > Streptophyta > Magnoliopsida > Poales > Poaceae > Paspalum > Paspalum notatum. The sequence continues at coordinate 22,263,562 of CM039686.1, forward strand.
GTACTCCCAAGCGGTTGCCATGGTCGGGGGCAGAGGCCAGAAGCGTTGGTGCTACGACGATGAGGAGGATGAGATCTGGGCTGGCGACGACGACGAGCCCACCCCAGAGCCCAGTAGTAGCGACAGCGAGCCCGAGTCGTCGGACCGGGACGCGCCGGAAGAGCCGAAGGAGACCGACTCGGAGGGCTATAACACTGAGGAGCGCGCCATTCGCCGGGGCACTGAGCACCTCGGCCTCAGTGGCCCTGATGACAGCAGCGAGGAGGACGCCGAGGAGGACGAGTCGGAAGACGTCAACGACGACGAGGGCGAGGAAGACGACGACGGGGATGCTGGCGCAGGCGACGACGACGGGAACAGTGCTGATGGAGGAGCGGCCGACGCGGGCGGCGGTGACGCGCCTGGCGACGGCGTAGGCAGAGGCGCGGCCGGTGTAGGCGACGGCGGTGCTCTCGGAGACAACGTCGGCGCCGGGGGCGGCAACGAAGACGACGGCGGCAAGGCCGACGTTGAGAGCAACGATGACAGCAACGAGAGCAGCGACAACGGCAGCAACGACAGCACCGATGACGACGACGATGACGGTGGCCCGCATGCGGCGCCACAGAACCTCAAGCGCCGCCGCATCATACAGCCCCCGGGCATTAGGCCCGGCGTGGCCCCCAATGGCCGTGGAGCCTTAGCTGAATAGATCGCTGTAGAACTCGAGGAGTAGGACCTTGCAACCAATATTTATGTACTTAATGAACTTCGTATGTTTGCAATCGAGTGGAACTATCTGTGCCTTCTGTTGACTGTTCTTCATGAGGAAATTCCTTTGCTTCTTGATGTTCGTTTGATGCGTATTTTGCTACTCTTTGGAATAGAGCATCTTCTACACATTCGTTCGATTGATCCGAGTAGTCTGCCCCGTGTCGTTTGTAGTACTGAGTGAGAACTCCTAGTGCTTCCTTTAGCACTATGCTGGCATGACCAAATTCCTGGATCTAGACCGATGTAGATGGAAACCCCCAGAGTACACAATTTGGGGGGCCGAGTCCTTGAGTCTTGGCAAAGCGGGCGACAGCCCCTAAGGCACTCAGTTAGGAGAGCCGAGCCCCTCTGTCCTTGATCGAACGAGCGACAACCCCCAGGGCACTTGGCTGGGAGAACTGAGTCCCTGTAGCGCTGGTCAAACGGATGACTGCCCCCAGGGCACTCAGTTAGGAGAGCCGAGTCCTTGTGTGGTCGGAAGCGAAAAAATGCTCGCCGAGTGGTAGTTTGTTCGAGTGGTTCTCTCGGATCGTTAGCGTCACACTCTACTGCAACTATGAAGTTAACTCCGTTTGTGGTTGTAACGGCGAGTTGCGTGCTTCAAGAGGGGGGAGCTGCGGTTACCGTTTTCCGTGTGCAGTCACCTTCTTCCCCAAATCCGCTAGGGTTTCGCCGCATCTGGCCATCCCCAACTCCCATTCCTTTCTACGCCGCCGAAGTTGATGCATGTGAAATCGAGAGTGCAGAACCGCAATCTGGGGAGCATGGCGCCGAAACGAGATTCCAAGGCCATCATCCCTGGTGGCCAAGGGTCCTCCAGCTCAAGAACACCAGGCGAGCCCCAGGATCCAATGGCTGCGTGGGCCGCCCCCACAGTTGACGACTTTTGCTTAGAGGAACTGCAAGGGATGGGTCTGCTCCCAGCAAAGTCCACCGATCTGTGGGAGACACAGGTAGGGTGCGTGTTCCCCAAGGTAAATCCGCATAACACCCCAGTGTTCACCTGGTACTTCTACCGTGGGCGCAGTCTCCCCATCTGCTCCTTCTTGCGTGGCTTGCTGCAGTATTATCGTCTGGAGCTCCCCAATCTGAACCCGAATTCCATAACGCAATTGGCGGTGTTTGTTCATCTGTGTGAGGGGTATCTGGGCATTCCACCCTATTTCAACCTTTGGCGTTACCTTTATTTCTGCAAGCGTCATACCAGAGATGGGCAGCCTATGTATGTTGGGGGAGTGGGCTTTCAACTGCGGGATAGCATGAAGCAGCAGTATCTGTACCTCCCTCTGCTGACTTCCAACAAATTCTGTCTTCCATCCTTTGCTTGGGGCGCTTGCCGCTGTAGCCCTCCTCGTTGACGGTGTTCTCGGGGCCGCACTTCCAGGGCTGCCTGTCGCCGTCACGGCGCCAATCACGTCGGTCGTTGCCGTCCTGGCGGCGATCGTTGTTGTCGCGGCGGCGATCGCGGCGGCCGTCATCGTCGCGCCTTTGCTTGGGGCCACCCTTGTTGCGGGTGAGGATGTCTTGGATCTCCTCCCGAGCATCGGCGTATTTGTTGGCGATGTTGAATAGCGACTCCACGTTGTCGAGCAGTTTCTGGGCTAGCTTCTCCAGGAGGCGTTCGTCCTGGAGTCCCTCCTTGAAAGCGGTGATGACGGTTTGGTCGGGGACGTCCGCCACCAAGTTCCGGAGCTCGGAGAAGCGTCGGATGTACTCCTTGAGCATCTCTTGGCGCCCTTGTCGTATGCGGGTGTTGACGGTCGTAATCTCACGATATCTACCGTCAATTACCAACCAAATGGAGCAATGTAAGTGAATAAAAATGGACTAACCCTTCTACTAATGAGTTCCACAAGACGTACATGAATATTTGGTTGCAGGTACACATTTACATATAAACATGGATGACACAAGGCAAAGGAAGGAATAAGGAACAAACAGGCCAAATGTTGGTGGCCGCCCGACCAAGTGCCAGGTCGGCCGACCACCTGGCAGGTCAGCCGACCACCTGGCTTGCCGCCCAGCCACCTCACCGAGCCGGTTTTGCCCACTTCCACTCCTGCATGCAAAGAAACACATGTGCAAGTCAATCCAACCATTGTATCAAGCATCCAAAGTATCCAAAGGCTGGAAGTCCACCAAGTCACGGATCCATGACGTCAACAATCCAAGGGAAGAGCAATGTGGCCAATGCAAGGCTGACACGTGGTCGGCCGACCGCCTCTAAGGTCCGCCAACCTACCCTCGGAGGCATTTTACACATGCAACAACCGTCCTAACCGCCAACCACCATGGGGACACAAGATCAAGCCGTTGGAGTGAAAAGGCGGTGGATCGGATGGTCGCCCGACCTCGGGCTAGGTCGACCGACCTCCCCTAGGTCGGCCGACCACCGACCTCGTCTTCCCACCGACCTTTGCCTCCTACTAGTACCCCCTCACATATTGGACTATAAATAGGCTTGTAGAGCTCATTTGTAAAAGTGTGGAGAAGTTGAGAGCCATATTCTGCCTTAGAGAGTTCTTTTCCATATCTTAGTAGTTAGGATAGTCCTGAGAGTTAGAGTGAGTCGAGCTTTGCCTCGGAGTTCTCGGAGATTATTCTGAGTCTGCGGTAAAAGCTCTTGTATCTTTTGTACTCGTATCTTGAATATAATTCAGTTACACTTTACTTTATTTCTATCTCTTGTAAGTGTGGTGTACCCTTTATTTTGCATACTTGCTAGGCTTAGGCTATGGTTATCTTAGTTGGTCAAGTCCTGTTATTCTTGCCGGTCCTATAATCCAACCTGTACGCCAGGCTCTGGTTAGGTCCTCTCCTCTGATCAAGGATGATCTATTATTGCTCAAGCTTTGCTTGAGTACGTTTATAGCGTGCCAGCCTATCCACACGATTTGCTTGGTAGCCCCACTCGGTGACAGCGTGTGGTGTGCCTATGTATCCCAAGCCCGTTCGTTTGGTAGGCCCATAGGCGTTAGCCGGGTCTCCTTCGGTGGTCTACTATCTACCCCTGACCCCTCGAGGCACCGGAATTTCGCTCAACGCGAACCGTGACTTGCTACTTGAGTTTCTTAGTTAACCATAACATAGTCTTTGCAGCCAAATAGAATAGAGTTTTGGAACTTTATCTCACTCGTTGTCCTCCTAGGCAACTATACCTTTCTACGTGTATCTTAGGTAGTTTAATTTACTTCTTTCCACCATACACCGATACGTTTACCAGACTTACCCCTGTCTAGTGACTAGCTGGTATATTTATCTAAGTACGGACCATTCGATTTGAGTTTATCCAACTATACTCTCTAGCCTGCCGCTTCCCTATGGATAAAAATACGATACTCGGAATACTCTAGGTGAAAAGCTACAGCGGTCTCCGTGCGCTTGCGGAGTAAAATCTTTTAAGGCTAAGAGACGCCAATAAGCTTTTCTAGCGCCGTTGCCGGGGAAGCAATAGGCAGAGATATAGTTGATAATCTTGTTTCGAACCCCGTGTCTTTCATAAAAATACCAACTAGTCTTTAGCAGGCTCACTTGTTTCTGTTGTTTATGTTGTGGTTGCAACAGAGAGGTGTATGACCGGTTTCGACATGCCGGAAAACTTTCACAATAATCTAGAGTCACTACTTAGGAGGGTTCGTCCCAAGACCATCCAGGGGCAGATACATGTTCCAAGGGAACTGAACCTTGAAACGACCACGTCAAGTAGTTCTTCGAACACCGACGACATGGCCGCAACTCCTGAGAAGGCCATCCGCGAGTTCTCCATCCCATCCAGCAACAATGTCCCTACGGAACCAGCAGTCAACGCAAGGGAGAACTTTGAACTCAAGCTGGGAGTCATTCACATGGTTCAAGCCATTCCCTTTTGCGGATTAGCAACGTAGGATGCCAACAATCACCTGCAGCAATTCCTGGAAATCTGCAGCACATTTACCATGAAAGGTGCATCCGCTGACGCTGTTAAGTTACGCCTCTTCCCATTTTCACTTGTCCGAATGGCGAGACAATGGTTCTACCTCAACCGTGCAACACTGACAACATGGGATGCATGCTCAAATGCATTCCTCGCCAAGTACTTCCCTCTGGGAAAGACCAACGCGTTGAGAAACAAGATCTCGAGCTTTCAACAGCTCACAGATGAAACGGTGGCGGAGGCCTGGGAAAGATTACAGGAATATATAGCAGCCTGCCCCCACCATGGAATGAAAGAATGGCTGATCATTTAGAGTTTCTTTCATGGGTTAAACCGTACTGCTCAAGAGCACCTAGATGCAGCCGCTGGAGGATCTTTCCTATCCCAATGTGTGAGAGCGGTCAAAAATCTGATTGAGAAGATCGTCACTAACCAGGGATCGAAGGAAGAAAGGTCACACACACGATCCCGTGGAGTCCATTACATCGACAGCACGGACATGCTGGCTGCCAAGATAGACTTGCTTTTAAAGAAGCAGGAAGACAATCCTGAGACCGCACCAGTCCAGACCCTCGACACTCGCATGACTTATGAAGTCTGCGGGAACACAGGGCATTCAGGGAGCAGCTGCCCTAAAATGCGACCGGAAGACGCCAACTTCATTGGTGATTCTAGCAACTTCAACAACGGGAATCGTCCCCAACCAGGCTGGAATTCGCGACCATATATCCCATTCTCCAGACAAGGTAACTCCTCTGGCAATTCACAGCAATTCAATAAGCCTAGCTCGTTTGATCCAAAAGTGTGTATGATAGCATCAGTAAAAAGTTTCATGCAAATGATAGACTTTTTGAATCTATTTCATTACAAATGAAAACTTTTAACAGTGCTATGAAAAATCAATTGAGTTTCAATAAAATGTTAGAAACACAAATAGCTCAGTTGGCTGCCTCTTTGCCTAATGCTAATGCGGGAAAGCTTCCAGGACAACCGGAACCTCATCCCAAAGAGCACATTAATGCTGTCACCACTAGGGGTGGTAAGTCCACTCAGGACCCTCCACATCCTAGTGGTATGTCACGCACTAACCATACAGATATAGAACAGGAGAAGACCACCGAAACAGAAGGGAAGGACGATCCAGAAACCAGCACTGATGCCACAAAGGAGAAGGCACCATCGAAAACTCTTCCACATGAGTTTTATGACACAACGGTGTTGCCCTTCCCTCAGCGCAACAAGAAGGCTGCCGCTGATGAACAATATAGTAAGTTTGTTGAGGTTATTAAGAAGTTATATGTCAATATACCCATGCTAGATGCTACGCAGGTACCGACATATGCAAAGTACTTAAAATATATACTCAACAATAAGAAGCCACTGCCATCAGCGAAAATTGTGCACATAACCGAGGAGTGTAGCGCAGCTATACTCAACCAACCTCCACAGAAGAAGAAGGACCCTGGCAGTCCTACAATTCGATGCTCAACTGGGAACCAAGTCTTCAATCAAGCCTTATGTGATCTCGGAGCAAGGGTCAGTGTCATGCCTAAAATTGTCTTTGACAAACTCAATCACGCGGCACTCGTCCCCACAAGTATGTGCCTGCAACTTGCGGACCAGTCCATCCGACACCCCGCGGGAATCGCCGAGGATGTCCCGGTGAAAATCCAGAACTTCCTTATTTCCGTGGACTTTGTGGTACTGGACATGGAAATTGATGCTAAGACAACGCTCATTCTTGGGCGGCCGTTTCTGAGTACCGCGGAAGCAAGCATTGATGTTGGAGCCGGAGAAGTCCACCTCAACATCAACGGAATGAGGGAGACATTCTCCTTCAAACCAAAAGTGGAGGAGCAGTGCAACCAAGTTATGTTTTTCAAGTGCCAAAAGTATGTGCCGAAGCCACCAGTCTACGACGCTTCCGGGAAAGAGATGGACAATCTCGTAGCATTCATGAAACAGAAGTTAGCCACCGAGGCTGCCATGCGACAATGGGAAGAAGACGAATGGAAAAAGGCGAAAGCCATGAAGGCTAGCCGCAAGAACCAGGAAACAGGAGGCAAAGCTCCTGTTAAGAAGGTCGGCACCCATGAGCCTATAAGTCCCATCAACCAAGGGTGCAACAAGAATCAGCATACCCATGGAGAATCTAGGACAAACACTATGGGGCATGTTGAAAACAAGCATGCCCAGGACCCATTCACGACAAACTCCAAGTGGCTCGCAAAAGTACCACTTACCTCCCCGTATGTACGTCCATGCGACATCCTCAAGGGTGGTAAATGGTTCGCTCCCGCCAAGAGGTAAATCTGGCATTATCATTCGACGGCATATTTATTTTCCGCTAGTTTTAATTTCCCGTTCTCCACTGCATGTTTAAATTTTTTATAATGCATAAGTTTAATTTCATTGCATTCAGTCTCTTTCTCCTTTGCTCTTTGCCCCATTCCTAAGCAAGGCACAAAGTGGAGAGGGACAGCACCTTATGGCCGGCCGACCAGCTTGCTACGGTCGCCCGACCCCCTGTCCCTTGCACAAAGCAGGCACCCAGGGGCCGGCCGACCATGACCACAAGCCGCCGGACCTCCTCCACTCGTCGCCTACTCTTTCTTCCCTACCTCTTTTTTTGCTTTGCACTTTCCTCTTTTGGTGCATGCAAGCTAAAGAGCACTCTCCTTCTTTCTTTCTTTCACGAACCCGAGTGTTTCGACCACCCATGCTGCACTCATAGCCTCACCAAGCACTCGAGAAGCCACCAGGCACACTCCTCATGTCGCCCGACCACAGCCCAGGGCCGGCCGACCTGTAGGGTGGCCGCCCGACCTCCAATCCAGGCAGGCCGACCACCTCTCCCTCCTTTCTTTTCTCTTTTTCCTCTCCCTCACTTTGTGCTTTGCTTCCAACCGAAGCAAGCTCCACCGGTCGCCCGACTAGCTCAAGAGGCTGGTCGACCAAGGCCAACGGCCACCTCCCTCATCTCCCTTTGCTGCACCATCACGCAAGGCCAGCCGACCATGGCATAGGGTCGGCCGACCAACCACACAGGCCGGGCGACCTGCCCGTGAGGTCGCCCGACCCCCTCTGCTGCCCTTTGGCCTATAAAAGGCACCCCCATTCCCTTCTTCGATGCACCAGCAACACACACTGCAAACTCCTCTCTCCCTCTCTTAATTCCCTTGCTTAGTGGTTAATTTAGCTCTCTTGATTAGCCAAAATAATGTCCAAATAAAAATCTAGTTGAGTAAAATCTTTTAAGGCTAAGAGACGCCAACAGTAGGCGAGGTCTCGCACTGTCGCCGGTTGGTGGCAGGTACCACGGAAGTTGGCGATGAACTTTTCACAGAACTGTGGCCAGCTGGAGATGGAGCTGGGTGGTAGGTTCTGGAGCCACCATAGGGCCTCTGGCCCCAGCATGATTGGGACGTAGGCTAGTGCAACGTCAGAGTCGCCATGGGCCGCCTTGACTCCGAGGCGGTAGAGGCAGGCCCACTCTTCTGGGTTCTCCTAGGGGTGGTACCTGTTGATGTTGACGAGCCTAAACGTAGAGGGCCAGGAGACCGCCCTGATCCTAGCGGCGAACGCCTTGACGCCATCGTACTCATAGTTGAATGGCGGGTCATCCCAGAGGGGGTCGTAGCGGCGGTACTCGGCTAGGGCGTTGCTTTTGCCGAGTCGGTCGTCGTCGCCGTTGCCGCCCTGGTATGCTGACGGGGGGAAGGTCGTGCCGTAGTTTTTCTTCCAATCCGTCCGTCTTGCCATCCATCTTTGCCGCGGATGCGGGCTGGTCCGCCACGATAGTGCCCATTGCAGCGATGTATAGCTCCTTGCTGGAGAAGGCCATCGAGGAGGCCGCCTCGTCAAATTCCTCGCCAAGGAATCTATACGCGCCCGCCGCGAGGGCGAAGCGCCGCCCGCTGTCTCCTCTTTGAAGGACGGTGCCGCCCTCGCCCGCGGCGGCGGCTAGGTAGGCTTCTTTCGCCTTGCGACGTCTGTTGCGGTCGTTGTTTTGCCAGATGCATTCGCCTCGATGCCCAGCTGTCTCATTGGTCCTCGAGAGCTCGTCGGCTGAGACGTCCCTGAGGATTCTCGCACGTTGCTCGCGGCGATCTCGCTCGCGCTGCTTGTCGACATTGCGGAGGTGGCGGGCATGGGCCGACGCCTAAGTTTCTCCTTGGAAGGAGGGCGAGTCCAGAGGGACCGACTGCTCTTGCTCGTGTATGTCGGCCATGAACACTTCCCGGGAGGGGTCATGCGCTGGCTGTGTCGTTGCTGGGGGTGGTGCGCCGGCCGTGTTGTTGGTCGAGCCGCTCGATGGTGCACTACGCCACCGGGCGCTTCGTCCGGCTGGGGTTGTGCTGACGACGAGCCCCAGTTGTAGCCCTGTCAGGGGCATAGGTACGTCCTCGGCGTAGAAGACATCGTCGTCGGAGTAGCCGGGCTTGCGCGCGGCTTGCGCGTAGGAGGTGGCTGCGTTGCGCAGGCCGAATGGTAGTGTTGGGGGGGAGGGCCTCCGGTGCTCGGGCCGCGGTGGAGAGGTCCAGGCCTCGGAAGCGGGAATCATACGCCCCCGCCGGGTGACTTTAATCCACCCGAAAGCAGATGATGCTTGAGTTGCAGGTGGCGGGGCCCGCACAGGAGCATGGGATGGGCCCGGCGCGTGTCTCGCCCGAGTTGTCGTGGTCGGGGTTGGCGCGCACCGAGTGGTGGGACTCAGAACAGTTGGGCACCGAGTGGTGGTACTCGGAGCGGGGGGTCGCCGATTAGTCGCAGTCGAGGCCGGGGGGCGCCGAGTTGTCGGACTCCGCGGTGCCCGGCGACCTTCGTTTGTCCGTGCGGGTGGTGGGGCCCGCGTGGTGCGCTGGGAGAGGGCCTGAGTGGCTGCCCGAGCAGCCGGACCTCATGTGGTGGACGGAGTGGCTCGATAGCCTTCTCCAGCAAGGAGCTGTGCATAAGAACGCTCATAAGATTGTGGTATGCATAAGAACGATAGTGCATAAGACTCTCTGTTCGCCACTCGGAGCGCTCATAAGACTCTCTGTTCACCACCCTGACAAGATGGAGTTCAAGCACCATTGTTCTTCGGGCTTCCACAATCTCCTTGGCAAGCTCCTAGAACGCACCTCGATCACTAAGTCCGTCTAGGTGCTGCGGAACACCAAGAGTAACAAGCCTCCGGTCTTCACTTGATCTTGATCCTCACCAAGATAGATGCACACAAACCTTTTGACCTTGATCTTGCTCTCAAAGGTGTGAATATGTGAGTGGCTGATGCAATGATTGAAGACAAATGGCTCTCTAAGACCATCCGTAATGGGATGTGTAAAAGGAGCATGTATAATACAAAACGGCACGGTAGCGTTACTGCAGACAGAGAGAGAGAGGTAGGTAGAATACTGGATGAATAGTTGATAGACATCCACTTTTACTCCACAGTTGGGGATAGCCTAAGTGTACGAAGTTACTGGAGTGTCAAAGAGCACCAAATGGACTAAAGGAACCCATATATATAGCCCTCAAACTGATAGAGCCGTTGCAAAGAGAGGACTGCTGACATAGTGTACTACGGATTGTCCAGTGCATTGCTTTTTCCAACTTCGGACAATCCGGTCCATGTACTTTTCCAATGGTCACTCACTCAATAGGTCACTGTACTATTGTCCGAGGTTTATCCGGTCCTTTAGAGCGGACAATCTGGCCCATTCAAATGTTTGAACCCTGAAAACTAGTCGTTACTGTACGCGGTTATTTTGTCTAGTTTACCCAATTCGAACTGTCCTTTCCATGTAACACCCAAATCTCACGAAATAATGCAGCCTCGGGTTTCTTTGTCCACTAATTTGTCCGGTCCATTAGAAGGTATTGTTCGGTATGTGTAAATCAAGGAACCAACGAAATACCAAGCCTCAGGTTTCTTTGTCCGTAGGTTTGTCCATATTCACTAAAGCGGCCAGTTTGCTCTAGTGGATTTGCATGGCCCTTGGACCGGATAACTTCATCAAAATCTTCAATTGTCCACTCAGTTATTTTGCTCCAAAGCGGACAGTTCCGTCCATGTATCATTTTCTGGTTTTCATTTTTCTTCAAGTATTTTGATCTGTACTTCAATTTTCTTGGACCTTGAGCCTATGTAGTTTGCATCTTTGCTGTTTTTGATGTATTTGGCTTGTGTGTGCATCCAAAACTTGGCATATTTCATGATCAAGTTACTAACCGTTGACCCCCCATAATAGTGTGGACACAAGAAAGCTATAAACCCTAACTAAGCAAGGACCCCCCAACACCATGATCCTTGACTCTAGAAGAGTCCTTAGCCTTCGAGATACGAATGAAAACCAAGTCCGCCTTCTTGAAATTTTACTTTGAAATTGAGGGTCCACATTCATATCCAATGAGCAACCATATAAATGTGAATAATTAAACCTACACTTGATAGCTCATTAGACAACAATTGGGCTTGTCAATCAATCACCGAAACTCACCTTAGGGCCTAGATGCTTACACACACTCTACCGTGGAGGTGAAATGGGAGGGGGAAGGGGCTGGCAGCGGGTGTAGGTGTGGGATTGTTGACGACACTTAAGCATGTCCAACTTTATACTGCAAGCGACAGTATATCAGTGTAACTTTTCCCTAGGATGAGTATCATGGGTTTGTCAATCTGTAGAAACAACTCATTAAGAACAAACTAACAAGAGCTTAAAAGCAAACAAGAGTGTTAGGTGATATCTAATCTACTTCTAATACTACTTCTAATCTACCTCTAATCTATGTCATAATTAGAAAATAAGCAATTAGAACATAACTAGAGCATTGATCAAAAAAGCAATAACCAGAGTCTAATCTAGCTCTAATTGGATCCAAGACAAGCATGATAGGAATATCAAAGAGATTAGAGCAACGAGATAACTAGCAGCTCAAGGTAAATATAAGCATGATCAAGCATGAACTTATAGCATGATTAAACTAAGATTAACGATCAAACCCCCAGATCAAGCTTAACCTTTCTCCTGCCCACTTGTCACATAAGACGAGATATTCGACGAGAAGCTCTCAACAGGCATACATGATTAGAGAACGCGCTTCTAATCACTTCACATAGTCTAATAACATAGCTAATACAGCAAGAACTTTTAATCACCATGATTACAAGATCTAGCTACTCAACTATATCACTAGTAAGCAAGATCAAGAATCAAAGCCACTATAAGAACGTAACCTTCAAGAACATGATCGAACAAACATGTGTCTAGATCATATGAGAATTAGACCAAGATCATGCGAATTAGATCAAGAATATAATAATTAGACAAGATCATTACTTCATTGTTGAATTATATCAAACTTACAATACCTTGCATGATGATACAATTATACCTCTAGAGCTAGGTAATTAGAGTATCATGCAAGGTCTCTAATTACCTCCAAGAATTAGAAAAGCTCTAATTCCTACACTAGAATTCGACCCTCAGCTCTCCTCTAGTTGATGTCCCTCCCTTCTTCTCCTCTATTGGATGATCGACCTCAGGGCATAGCCTCACTATTTATACCCTAGGAGAGGTGTGATAAAAAGAAAACTTCAAACCGACATCAGGAGAGGTTGGTTCGGCCGACCTAGGCCCCCTTGCTCGGCCAAGCCAGGGCTTTCCTCTATCCTCTGCTTTCCATCTTTGAGTATGTCGGTTGTCGATTGATTTAGACACTGATTGCGGGTCATCGTAGCTCTAGATCCTTTGGTAGAAGCCAATATAAGTCGGTTTAGGTCATATCTTCCATACTTGAGAATTCTTCGACTCCTTCCTTGATCTTCTGGTGTATTCTTGCATACATATTTGTTGATAAGGTGGTAACTTGCGTGGCACTCAAATATGTCGTCTAGAACCTTCAGGAAGCATAGGGCTCGGCCGACCTAAGGAAGGTGGGGTCGGCCAACCCTGCCAATTTCCTAGGCTTCCAGCCTTCATCTTTCTCTGGGCTTCTTCTTTCTCAAAATGGATTAATTGTGAATTGCCAAAAAATAGGTCTAAAATTCAACAAAATTAGAGTATAGCACAAGACCAAAACAATATTGCCAAATCCACAATTATCGGTGATAAATGTTATTGAAAGGTATAGTTGACGCTCATTGTCAGGGTTTTAGTCCGGCAGTGCACCATGGGATGCCTCATGTGATGCTTTTAGGGCAGGCGAGTCCGACCGTAGCTCGATGGTTCGTGTGTGACGCGACGAAGAACACAGAGAACACGAATTTATACAGGTTTAGGCCGCGAGATGCGTAATACCCTACGTCCTGTTTGCTGCTTATTATATTGATTGTGAGTATTCAAGGTTACAATGAGCTCTAGGGATTCGGTATGCGAGGGCACGAGGGCGTGTGTCTATATGTGATGATCTGCCTCGTAGAGATCCCTTACCCGCCTTATATAATCCGGCGTGGTTTGGGTTACAAGTCGATTTCCTTCTACAACTCCTAGTCGGTTTAGACTAAAACACGTCACATGAAATCCTCAATCTATACTATTTCCATCTTTGAGTTCGTCAATGCCCGAGAGTTCCATCCGAGAAGTGTGCTTCACGAAGCCTTCCTTGATTACAACTTCCTTGTCTTGACCTCCACGACTTGACATCTTCATAATTGGGCTCGAATTATTCGGTCGGCCCAATAAATCAGCCGATCGATCACCTTGAGCCCTCTAATAGCCCATGACTTGAATCCACAGCATGAGGAGCCAGGGGATATTTACCCCCCACACTCATATCTTATGAAAAACCGTACAAAATCATGCAATTATTTCGTCTTTACAGAGCGCCAACAACCTTTACAGAGCGCCAACAACCTTTACAGAGCACCAACAATATTCCCACTCTTAAACCTTGCTCGTCTTCGAGTAAGTTAAACAAAAAACAATGCTTCCTTATATTCTAAAACAATAAATCAAACTGAAATAAGTGTTGATGCGGTATATGAACGAATATTTGTATCATTTTATATGGTTTTTCTCTGATTTATGCGTAAACTACATCTTTTACTGACAATTATCACCGATTATTGTGGATTTTGCAATATTGTCTTGGAAATATGCTATATATGATTTTTACAGGTTTTTGACCAAATTTCGCGAAATGCACAACAATCTACGTTGAGTGAGAAAAGACCTCTAAGACGACATTCATTGAAGATAATGATCAAGGAAGGCTAGGTTAATTCATACCTCTCCCTGTATTAATCAAGGTTTTCTATTCATAAGCTTCAAGAAGATGTCATGAGCTACTAGAAATTGGAGATAATTATTCAATAAAAATCATCAAATATGTCAAAGACTAGAAGACTTCGTCAACTCTCGGAGAATACCGAAGATTCTAGAAGACCAAGAGTCCGAGAGGCCCCGCATGAACATTACTTAGGCATCAAGCAACGTCCCCGCGAAAGATGGAAACAATTGGACGCAAGAAGAGTCCTGGTCGGCCGACCTGAACCCTCCTAGTCGGCCGACCCCACCTATCCGTACGTCGGTTCGAGGTTTCCTTTCTACCACGTCTTCTCCAGGGTATAAATAGTGACCATAGGCTCCGAAACAAGGCATCCAATTCATTATCAAGGCGACAAGATGCAGAGATGAGGGACAACAACTAGATGAGAGTAGAGGGTCGAGTTTCTAGTCTAGAATTAGAGTTCTTCTAGTTCTTAAAGGTGATTAGAGCCCTTGCATGGTGCTCTAATTACCTAGCTCCAGAGGTTTAATTGTATCATTAAGGGAAGGTATGGCCATGGTTGTAAGTATGATACAATTTATTAATGAAGCATTGTTCTTGTCTAATTATCATGTTTTTATTCTAATTATGCTTGTTCTAGCTCTAATTAACTTTAAGTCTAGATAGTGCCGGCCCTAGGGGGTCCAGCAGTGCCACCGATCTGGGCCCCCGAATCTGCTGGGCCTCACATCAACTACTACCTAGTGCCACTACTTAGCGCTTTGGGCTTCCTTGCGTGTTGAATGTACTAGTTAGTTCTACTAGTTTATTAATCATATACTATATATAGTATTTATATATATAATAATTATTATTATTTAAAGGGCCTCATCTCAAGTATGGATCTGGGTCTCGGAAATCTCAGGACCGCCACTGAGTCTAGATGCATGTTAATTAGAGCATATTATTAAGGGTTATATTCTTCTAGCGTTCTTGATCGTTGATCTAACTTACTAATGATATAGTTGTATATCTAGTTATTTTGATCATGGTGATTAGAGGTTCTAGTTGTGCTAATTATGTTATTAGACTATGCGAAGTAATTAGAAGTGCATTCTCTAATTATGTATGCCTGTTGAGAGTTTCTCGTCGATTACCTGGTTACTAGTGACACTAGAGCCCGGGAAAAGGTTAAACTCGATCTATGGGGTTAGGTTAGATTGACCTTGATTTAATTATGTTATGAAGTTTATGCTTGATCATGCTTGTCTACCTTGAGCTGCTAGTTATCTCGTTGCTCTTATCTATTTGTGGTGCCCATATCATGCATGTCTTGGATCTAATTAGAGCTTGATTAGACTCCAGTTAATACCCTTTAATTGGTGTTCTAGATATGTTCTAATTGCTTATCTTATCTTATAGTATAGTTTATGTGTAGATAAGATATAGTTTAGGCTAGTTTAGAGGTAAATTAGAACCTTACTTTATACCCTTAATTTACTATAAACTACTCTTGTTAATTAGTTTTCAATTAGTTCGTTTCCTAGATTGACAAAATCCATGATACTCATCCTGGGGAAAAGCTACACACGATTGCAGTATAAGGTTTGCCGTGCTTAAGTGCCGTCAACAATAAGCTCTCAACTTCTCTTTTCTTCCCTTTTTTAGACAATGTGGACCAACAATCTTATAATAAATAGATATTCAATTAAACATATCCCATAATAGATAAAGATGAGGAAATCAATTTCATCGATGACAAGCATCCTTCTTTTTCAACAAACCTTTTTTTAAAAAAAGATCAAATTTCAAAAGATCAAACTTATATAAACCAATGAATCACACTCAACTTTCCAGTCAAAATCATAAGATCTGAAGTAGAACTAATCATATATTTGTAAGCTTATATGGAGCTTGGTATGGTTCCTAATCAAAATTTAATTTCAAAGTATTGTCAAACTAAGAAAGGGATCTGCTAGTTTTGCTGAGACTTCTCAAAAAGATCATGGAATATCATAATGTTTGAGATAAGAAGAAAACCTACACTTTTTAGATAGTGGACATGTGCAAATATGAAAAGAATGATCTCAAGGCACAAATGAAGTCCATGCTATCGGAGTGCACATGGTTGGAAAAAATTCCTGGAGTATATTTCAATCTAAAATTCTTGAAAAATATAAGAGATTAATGAGGAGCTTCTATCTTTCTCTTTTCCCCTTTTTCTCTTCCCTTTTTTTATAATTGGCAACCACTTGCCTCTTTTTTTCCTTTTTGCCTCAAAAATCTCTTCTGATTTTATATCCTCAAAACTATAATTTTCCATCCCACTTTTGAATGATACTCAATCCTGAGTATAAATAAGTAATCATAGGGGATGGAATCAAAATATTTTCCTAATACTCCATAGAATCAATAGGTTGTGGTGAAATTGAAAGGATCTTGATGTCGCCTAGAGGGGGGTGAATAGGCTAATCTGAAATTTTACACCACTTAAAACAAATGTCAGCTCCACACCGGATAGTCAGGTGGCTACTACCAGACAGTCCGGTAGAACCGGATAGTCCGGTTCACCACACCGGATAGTCCGGTGACACACAGAGAGCTAGCTCAAATATGTAAATATGTAATAGGATACTTATTGAGCTATGGAGTGTAGTCACAAGGGTTTCTCTGGTGATGCTGAGCTGCTATGCACTGCAAAACTGCACTCACAACAATAACTTGCACAAACAAGTAATAGTAGCGGAAACAAATGTAGATGCAAGTAAAGAACAAACCACAAGCACAAAGCTTGGGTCTCCCAGCATGGGCATATCACACAAGACACAAGATTTACTTTCCGAGGTTCGGGCACACCCGCAAGTGTCCGTACGTCCTCGCTGAGGCGCCCGCCAAGAGCTCGAGTCTTTTCAACTCACGGCCTCTTCCTCCTCAACCATTAAGGCTGAGAGGGTGCTCACTGCAATGCTCCGAAGAGCGGGGTAATCACCTACAAGAAATGTACCACTCTCAAGTAAGTGACCTTCGGGACGCTCTAGCCGTCTAGGAGGAAACCTCCAAGAGTAACAAAAGCGTTTGTCGGAATGCTTGCCAACTGTGCTTAGAAGCTAGGTGCTCACAATGTGTGATGCTCCGGCATCTCAAGTGCTAAATCATCCATCATACATGCAACATTCATCATAATACATCATGCAATGACATGCATTTGAGCCCTAGTTCAAATTTGGTTGAGGTGCAAATTGTTGAAACCTGTTTTCTGCAGATACGTCTCTGTGACTGTGCTCATAACTTTGATTCTATTTAGATTTGGGTAAAACTTATATTGACAAACTTGTAGACAATTTTGTTGTGAACAACTTTGGTAATTGGTGCTTTGACATGCATGAAGGTTTACATAGGGTTTTGGGGCTTTTTCTGTCAGCATGTGAAATCTGTCCAAACCTGACCAGTTTAGTAATTTTAAATTTTCTTGATCTTAAATCCAAAATATTGCAATGCTGGTATTGGGAAAGTTGTAGATCATGAAATTTTGAACAACATTGGTATAAAACTCTTTTGTGAAAGTGTTTAGAAAATAGACTTTTAGAATTTCCAAGCTGGAGGGTTTTGTTGGTCAAACCTTGGTCAGCAGATTCAATTCAAATTTACACCAAATTTTTGAATATAACATGGTATTCAAGTTTATAAGGGAAATGTAGAGGAACAAATTTAGAACATTTCATCCAATTAGAGTTTTGCCAAATTCGATCCCTAAGTGGTCCAAATAAACAAAGTTCAGAAACACATTTATTGGTCAAAGCTGGATTTTTCATTTTCGGGATTTTTCCCTCTCTTCTCTCACACTGACCTGCGGGCCCCACACGCCAGGACCGCGGTTTCCCGCCTGCGAGGATTGGAACGCGGGTCCGGTGGGTCCCACCCTCCACTCGCCTCCATACACCCGGTCCACTGGACCCGAACGCCACCCCGTCCCCGGTCCCACCTGCCAGACTCACCGGGTCTATAGACCCGTTCCACCGCCCGGGCACCGCCTCTCTCCCCCGCTCCGGCTCCTCCACGCTGCGGTCGGCGCCTGCCGCCGGCCGGCCGCGGCCGCGCCCCGCCCGCGCCTGGACGGAGTCCCGACCAGGGCCTCTCTCCTTCGGCCTTAAGCCGGGAGGACACCCTCTCCACTCTCCCCTCTCACTCCCTCGCTCTCTGTTACTTCCTCTGCCTCCCGACGCCGCCGCCATAGCCGCGAGCTCGGGTCGACTCCGCGCCCGCCGTCCCGGCCACCTTCGTCTCCCCAGAGCCCCACGCCGCTCTTCCCCGTCCTCGACTCCACCACCACGCCTAGCTCTAGGCCACCGAAACCGCTCCGACGCCGCGCATTTTGCCGCCGAACCGCCATAGCCGCGAAGCTCGGGCTCAAGCCGCGCCGGCCGTCCCGCTCGACCCTACTCGACCACACCACCACGCCGACACTCCTCAGCCTCCCCTCCGCCGTTTCCCCTAGCTCTAGCCCGCCGGCGTTGCCCCACTGCCGCGCATTCCGCCGCCGGACCTTCACCTCTTCGGGCCACCGTCGCCGGCCTCCTCCGCTCAACCTCCGTCGAATCGAGGTAGGGGGTAAGGTTCCCCACTCCCTCCTCTCTCTCCCCGACCACCGCCGGCGAGCCCGCGGGCCCCGCGCGGCCGGAATCCCGCGCGCGCCGCCGCGACAGTCACCCCCGGCGGGAGGTTGAAGAAAAGAATGTCTTTTACACTTTGGCCCTCGGAGTTTTGGCTTTTTGCGGTTAGATCCAAAGCGCTGTACACTGAGTCTCGCAAATCTTACGGTCTAGTCCCTGAGATCTACGGTTAATTGCGTACAAGCCCCTGGATCTGTGTATTTTTCATTTAAATGAACAATATTTGGGCTGAAACTTCGATAAATCACTAAAAATCGTAGAAAAATCTAAAATGGACAAACTTGGTGTCTATGAACTCCTTGTTAAATGCTTTACACAGTAGGTATGATGTAGTTGTGTGAAAAGACTGTTTTGCCCCTGGTTTAGTGCATGCATGGTGTAGGTAAATAAATGGTAAAAGTGTACCAAATGAACTCCAAAAATTATGAAACTTGGACAGTAGCTTTGTTATGGCATCTAGGTACTGTGTGATTTTTGGTAGCACTAGCATTGACTGTTTAATTACTGTTTTGCCCTTATGCATGTGATTTGTGTATTTAATTAACTTGGACAATGAAGGCTATATAAAATATGCTCAAATATGACTTCTAGTATTTTTCATGTACTCTATATAATATGGGTAGCTCATCAGTAAAGTATGAGTTTGTGCATGTGTGTTTTAGATGCTGAATTGAAAATAATAAAATGCTACTAGTTGAAAAAGAAAATAGGAAAATGTGTATTTAAACTGCTAATAAAATTATGGGAAAAATATAGTAGCGTTATGGAGTAGTTGCTGCATGTGGTAAAGATTTGAGATCGATTTGGAGTTTTCTAACTACATGAACTTATGAGTACATTTTATTCATAAAGGTAGCGTGTCCATTAATTTGCATGTATATGTTTAACTTTAAGAGACAACTTCATTTCATTTGATAGGGACTGTGTACACATATAGAACAATTATTCCCAATAACTTCAAAGATAAAATGTGGTAATGGTTTGTACGATTTTCTTAGTGATGGGCTGTATGATTTCTTAGCAAAGTCGTTAAGTTTTCTTGTTATGGGGTGTGTTTAAACTAAGAGTACCCGAGCCCATTCTTCACAAGCTACTTGATCATGCATTATATTTCATTGACACCTCATGCATACATTCGCAATTCGTTGCACTCATGATTGCACTATGTCATGCATATAACCTGTATCATATGCATATATTTGCATTCTCTTGCACTCACTTGCATTTTATCATGCATATAGACCCCGCGTGCAAGGAGGTACCAATACAGGAGAAACCAGTGATCAAGAAGACGGACAACAGGCTATATCTGGAGCCAGAAGACGAAGTGTCGCTGATTAAATCCGTCCCTGCTTCAAGGGGTTGCCTGGGGCAAAGCCTCACAACCCGGCAAACTAACCTAGTTTAGTTTTGTTGGTTTTCTTAAGATCAATCGAAGGTAGGCAGGACCATACTATACCCAGCAAACATCTTCTGTATTGATGATTAGGCATATGCATCAGGAGTTGTTTGGAACCAACTGCATTAGATATCCTGGCCGCCCTGGCCCTAGAACCTACACCTAGAGTTCGTAGGACGAGTGCCTAGTAATGCTAGGTACGAGTAGACACGGGTGAATGGAGTCACTCGTCGCGTAGGTGATTTCAAAAACTTACAGAAATCTCACTGAGGTAAGTTGTTATATATGCTTCTGATTTAAATGGAGACCGGGCGGAGATTTTATGAGTTACTCATGGTTTATGGTATTGTGCACTGGACTCCGCCCGAGTCGCATAAGGCCCGTTCGCTGTTCGCCTGCTGATCGGCATAACATTGCTAAGGTGCCTATCCGGGATAATGGACCGGTGAAAGTCTTACTTGTGCCATCCGAAGAACAGAGACTTGGTCCTACCATCGGTCCCAGGGGCGCTTGGGGTGTAGACTCGTGGAGGGCTGGACCCGGTGCGGGCACGGGGGCTAAACCTGGGGAATGGCGGGTTGGAATCGAACTTGGGATGGGACAAGTGGAGATGGGGGCTATATGTGGGAACGCGAGGGCTAGTAAGCATATACCCCTGGCATTGTTAGTTGTTCCCGGGAATTAACAAATCGATTCGAATCGCTGATGCTCACCAGGTGTGAGAATGCCAATATCGCACACGGGCAACGTAGTAATAACTGCAACATGCTGTTTATTAAGTCACGCCTTTTTATACAACATGCTTGGATGTGTATGATCCGTCTCACTATTCAGGGTGTCGCCCATCCACTGCTTGGAGGTCGATGGACTTGGGAGATGCTTTGAGGTCGAGGGAGGGCTGACCCGACGTACCGTGGTATCGCTCCTGAGACGGCTACTCCCAAGGGGTTGGATGGAGGCGCTGTGAATCTTGGGACGGGACATGTGTTCATTGATTTACTTCCATGCAAAGGTTTATTTTATGATATAACTGATTCCCATGATTAATGGATAGCAGCTGTCAAAATCCTGCTATCTGATATCAACATGACCTTGTTTAAGAATCAACAGCTAAGGACCCACATGATTAGTAAGCATGCTTTACGTCAGCCGTAATCCCCGTCCATTAAGTCCTACTGAGTAATTAGTACTCAGGGTTTGCCCCCACTTTTGGATTACAGGTACCGACGATAGCTGGACAACTGTGTTGGAGGTGGTAGTACCGGTGGGCTCGGTGCTATTCGCCTTGTCATCTCTTCCTGAAGACTACTTTAGTATATTATTCCGCTGCGAGATGTTTTGAAAACGCTTCTGCTATATTTATATACTCTGAATTCGCTTCCGCTATAATTGAACATGTATTTGATTTCATACAATTGAGTTGTAAATTAAGTCTATTATTTTCTATTTCAACTGCCTGTGATGATGTAATTGTTGTGGCTCCTTCGAGAGTCGGATGTGTTTGATGTCGGTTCCTCGGGAATTGGTGTTATCGAGAGCTCGAAGGACTCTCGACGGACTACCGGGTTTAGTCTGGCCTAAGTGCACTGCGAGCCAGAGGTGGCAGGGTGCTTAGTCTAGATTAAGCAGGGCGGTTCCGCCACAGCTGGTATCAGAGCCGATCAAACACAGACAACAATTATATCATCCAGTTTTGGTTTGCAAAACTATTTTCGGAAACCTTTTCAAGTATTTGAAAAATGAGAGTATACGATAAGCCCATACTAAGGATGTTAGAGTTATCCAGGTGACATCGCTGACATTCTGACCTAGATAGAACTCATATGCATATTCGGTGCTTTGGGAGGCAACTTTTCGGCCATAGCTGTCCCCAGTACTGGAGGAAGCTATTGGGATTTGCGAACGGTTGTGAACCCTGCATTCATGCCCCGTAGTACAAGCTCTTTAAGGGTGGTGGGCATGTTTGAGGCTTTCATACCCACCACACTTATATTCGGTTTTGGGATCCACCTTTTTCTCGACAATCCCCAGTATTGGTGGAAAGTCAGGCTTTGAGGAAAAGGTGCATCGGCCCACCTACGTTGTCCACGCAGCGGTCACGTGTGGATGCCACATTAGGTGGTAATGTATGAGCATGCATTCTTCTGCAGGTACACTGACCACGTGCGAAACTAAGAACGATTAGAGAACGGCTAGTTGCATTAAAGAGAGACGTGCCTATATGTCACCGAATTATCGCTAGCTATATATATAATACATAGGATGTGTGATGTGAGACCGAATAGGACGAATCATGCATCATGTATCTTTTGCTATCATTTTGGGGGATGCTACTAAAAGACAAATGGGATAAATTGCGACCTAACCAAACTTCGTACACATTTCACTCACACAATACAGTTAATTTTATGAAGAGGGGTTCCCCACGATAAACCGAATGACCACGGTCAGAAACAGCACCTGAATGAAATTGTATCCCTCACCCAATTCGTGAGAGATTTGATCTAAGAGTTAGTTACGTACCAAAGGAATAGAAGACTAGTCATTAGAGAATTTCCGTAATTGGACATCCATCCAAATCGATCGTCTTGACAACCATATCGACGATGCTCAGAAGTATTGACCAGCATCTAAGACTGCGCATGAGTTCCCATTAGCAGATTCGTTTATCCAAACCTACAAGATATTTGCTAACACTTTAAGTGCAATCGAGCTATTCTGTTCATTTACATGCTTTCGTGTATTCAGAATATAATTATGGCACTATGATCTTTTTTATCACCGCATCGGTTGCACAAAAAGCTCTTGGACTAAACTCGACTGGCTTTACTTCTGCAGATGGTCACCCCACCAGAGACATCTGCTCTGAGGGCTGCTCATGGAGCACCATCTCCTTCTGAGTTGGCCACTCAGGTCTCTCAGCAACTCATCAACTTGATAGCTCAACAGAAACAACGGCGCGACCCGCAAGAGATCAGCTACACTGACTTTGCGGCGCTACAACCGCCCATCTTCACCACTGCCCCAGATCCATTGGATGCTGATGACTGGCTTCGGATCATCGAGTCCAAGTTCAGTAGGGGTGCAAGTGGTGTGGATAATTATCCGATCCGATCCGATCCGAATCCTAATTATGCAGATACGGAGGAGGAGTTTTTATATCCGTACGGATATGGATAATCCGAATCCGATTTACACGTGGATACGGAGTAGGATATGGTATCACTAAAATCCGACGGATATGGAGTATCCGATATTTGAACACGGATTATCCGATGTTTATAATAGGATAATCCGATTAGTTTACAAGTATATCAGAGTCAATTACGATCAATTCATGCCAAAAATACTATCACTATTATTTTTTTTGTTACTGATATATAAACTATGACCTAAGTAATTATACTTTAGTTTATAAATTATTGATCATTGTAAAAAAAAGCTCTATGTATGCATGTATTATCCGATATTTTTAAATCCGTTTCCGCTCCGACACCGATCCGACTCCGCTCCATTTCTGATATCCTAAAATATCCGTATCCATATCCGAAACCGAATAATATCCGCTCCGCTCCGAATCCGACGAAAGAAATAGGATTAGGATATGAAAAAGGCATTATCCGCTCCGATCCGATCCGTTTGCATCCCTAAAGTTCAGTCTACTGCCTCACCTCAGTGAGCAACAGAAGGCTCGCTTTGCAGCACAGTGTCTGCATGGTCCCTCGGGGGCCTGGTGTGCTTCATTCCTGGCAATGCAACCAGCCGGGCACTAGGTCACGTGGGATGAGTTCCGTGCGGCTTTTCGGGCTCACTACCTCCCGCCTAGTCTCATCGAGCTCAAACAAAGAGAATTTCGTGCACTTCGACAAGGGGACATGTCGGTACTCGAATATGTGCAAACTTTCATCCGCTTGTCCCAGTACTCCCCTGAAGACGTCAACACTGACCCACGGAGGGCTACCCGTCTGTTGGATGGATTCGATCCCACTCTGCTGACTCACTTGGGGCGCAACTACGACAGCTTCAATGAGTTGATGGATGTCGCCATCGACATGGAGCATCGCCTCCGTCGGGCCCATGAGGACCAGCAGAAGAAAAGACTTGCCAGTACACCTCCATCGAGTCCATCTCAGCGGCCACGGGTTGAGCATCAATTCCCACCGCAAATATATTACCTAGAAGAGCTTCCGCTACAAGAACAATGCAGTGGGGCACAACAACCCATGTCATTCTGCAATGCACCACCTTCTCCAACTGTTTCAGTGTCAGCCGCCAAACCAAGCACCAGCTATACCTGCTTCAAATGTGGAAAGGCCGGACATTTCAGTCGCACCTGTCACTCGCACCAAAAGACTTCAGGATCAGTGCCTACGGGCAAAGGGAAGAAATCAGCCCCAAAGATGGGCCAACTGCACTATAGCCGGCTTGAGCAAGTTCCGGAGGATGAACCAGTCTTGGCAGGCACATTTTTTGTCAATGACCACCCTACGGTTGTTTTGTTTGATTCTGGAGCGACTTTTTCATTCATCAGCAAAGCATATGCACTGAAGCATGGGTACAAAATTATAGAGCTGAAACAGAGATATCACATCACAGCTGCCGGGTCATCTATAAGTACCAATCACATAGTGAGGGACTTGTGTCTGCAAGTAGGAAAAGAAAGTTTGTTCATCAGTCCTATAGTACTTCCACAACTAGGGATTGATGTTATTCTTGGTATGGAATGGTTGAAACAACACAACGCCATGATAGATGTTGGGAGTAGAACCGTTCAGTTACGCTCAAGCGGTGGGACCGATGTGATCATTCATGTGCCCCTTCACAAACATGTGTCTCCCACGGTTAATGTTGCCGAAACTCAAACCGAGGCACAAGCACTTGCAAAGATCCCTGTAGCTTGCGAGTATCCGGATGTGTTTCCAGAAGAACTTCCCGGACTACCGCCAGATAGGGATGTAGAGTTCAGAATAGATCTTGTTCCAGGCACGGCACCTGTCTCCAAGAGGCCATATAGAATGGCACCAGATGAACTGAAAGAGCTGAAAACACAACTGCAGGAGCGGTTAGACAAAGGGTTTATCCGACCTAGCTCATCACCTTGGGGCTGTCCCGCCCTCTTTGTTGAAAAGAAAGACCAAGGTGGTAAAAGGTTATGCGTCGATTATCGACCATTGAATGCTGTCACTGTCAAGAACAAATACCCATTGCCACATATTGATATCCTATTTGATCAGCTTGGGGGAGCCACAGTTTTCTCCAAGATTGATCTTAGGTCCGGGTACCATCAAATTAAAGTCTGAGAAGAAGACATACCAAAGACTGCTTTCTCCACGCGTTATGGGCTTTATGAGTATCTTGTCATGTCCTTCGGTTTGACAAATGCACCGGCTTTCTTCATGTACCTGATGAACTCGGTGTTCATGAATGAGCTTGACAAATTCGTGGTAGTATTCATTGATGACATCTTAGTGTATTCCAGGAATGAGAAGGGGCACGAAGAACATTTGCGGATAGTGCTATCTCGCCTTAGAGAACACAAACTTTACGCCAAGTTCAGCAAGTGTGCGTTTTGGCTAAAGGAAGTGGCATTCCTAGGCCATATCTTGTCAGCGAAGGGAGTGGCTGTCGATCCCAGCAAGGTGGAAGATGTGCTGAATTGGAAGCAGCCACAAACTGTGACAGAGATATGGAGTTTTCTTGGTTTAGCGGGGTACTACCGCCGCTTCATCACAGATTTTTCCAAAATTGCAAAGCCTATGACAGCGTTGACCCAGAAAAATGCAAAGTTTGCGTGGAGTCCAAAATGCGAAGAAGCATTTGGAACATTGAAGAAACTTCTAACTTCAGCACCTGTTCTTGCTCAACCAGACATCACCAAGCCGTTTGACGTTTATTGTGATGCCTCTAGTAGCGGCCTCGGTTGTGTTCTGATGCAAGAAGGGAGAGTGATTGCATACGCATCCTGCCAACTGAGAAAACATGAGGTGAACTACCCAACTCACGATCTTGAGCTACTTGCAGTTGTTTATGCACTGAAGAAATGGAGACATTACTTGCTAGGCAACACTTGTCACATTTACACTGACCACAAGAGTCTCAAATACATCTTTACCCAACCTGAATTAAACATGAGGCAAAGACGGTGGTTAGAGTTGATAAAAGATTATGACCTAGAGGTGCATTACCACCCCGGTAAGGCTAATGTAGTAGCAGATGCATTGAGCCGTAAAGCTCATTGCAACTTCATTGAAGCTCGTCCAACAGTAAGAGTGCTATGCTGTGAGATTGGGGACATAGAAATTCCAACAGCGCTAGAAGCAGAACTTTATAACCTTGTCCTTGAACCAACCATCAAGGATCAAATCATAGCAGCACAAAAGCAAGATAAGGGCATGTCACATATTCGAGATGAGATCAATGACAAGAAGAAGGCCTGTTTCAAGCTCGACGAAGAAGGAGTCTTGTGGTTCAAAAATCATTTAGTAGTGCCAAAGGATATGGAGCTGAGAAAGAAAATCCTAGATGAAGCTCACACCTCCATGTTCACCCTACACCCGGGCATCAACAAGATGTACCAAGATTTAAAGCAGAAATTTTGGTGGACCCGTATGAAACGGGAGATCGCCAAGTATGTGTCTGAATGTGACG
The DNA here is from genome assembly GCA_022530915.1 of Paspalum notatum. Taxonomy (NCBI): domain Eukaryota; kingdom Viridiplantae; phylum Streptophyta; class Magnoliopsida; order Poales; family Poaceae; genus Paspalum; species Paspalum notatum. The sequence goes on from CM039686.1 coordinate 22,290,137, forward strand.
TATGCCAAAGAGTGAAAGCTGACCACTTGAAGCCTGCGGGTATGCTTCAGCCCCTAGCAGTTCCCGCCTGGAAGTGGGAGGATATACACATGGACTTCATTGTGGGATTGCCTCACACACAGAAAGGGTATGATTCTATTTGGGTAATTATTGACCGGTTCACAAAATCTGCACATTTCATCCCTGTCAAGACCATCTATCGAGCAAAACAATATGCGGAACTATATATTTCCCGGATTGTATCCTTGCACGGTGTCCCTCTAACCATCACTTCGGACAGAGATTCACTGTTTTTGTCACGCTTCTGGGAGCAATTACAAACTGCTCTTGGAACCAACTTAATTCACAGTTCGGCATACCATCCTCAAACAAGCGGCCAAGTTGAAAGAGTGAATCAGATCCTTGAAGATATGTTGAGGGCATGCGCTTTGACTTATTCCACCAAGTGGAATGAATGTCTCCCCTTGGCAGAGTTTGCTTACAACAACAGCTATCAGAAGAGCATAGATATGGCACCTTTCGAGGCACTATACGGTAGACGGTGTAGAACACCACTCAATTGGTCAGAACCAGGAGAACGTGTCACATTTGGACCTGACTTGGTAACACAAGCAGAAGAACAAGTTAAATTCATTCACGACAATCTAAAGAGGGCACAGTCTAGGCAGAAAAGCTACTCAGATAAGAGGAGAAGACCCTTAGTCTTTGAGAAGGATGATCATGTGTATCTCCGTGTGTCACCCATGAAAGGGGTGCATCGGTTCGGAGTGAAAGGCAAGTTAGCGCCACGATATGTCGGACCGTTCAAGATCACAGAACAATGTGGGCCAGTTGCTTATCGACTGGAGCTACCACCACATCTAGCTGCGGTGCATGACGTGTTTCATGTCTCGCAACTCAAGAAGTGTTTAAGAGTGCCAGAGGAAGTGATTGATACATCCCAAATTCAGATCCAACCAGACCTCACCTATCAAGAGCAACCCATAAAAATCCTCGACCAAAAGCAACGCGCGACACGACGAAGAACCATTAACTTCTACAAAGTGCAATGGAGTAATCACTCCGAGGGAGAGGCAACTTGGGAGCAAGAAGAATTCTTGCGAACAAAGTATCCTGGTTTTTTTCCATCCACTTCAAATTGAGTACGTCACAGTAACTTAAAGTTTCAAACTCATACATAATGCACTTTCTTCTCATTAACTTATCCACCCACATCACATTAGAATCTCGGGACGAGATTTCTTTAAGGGGGGTGGGTTGTGATGCTCCGGCATCTCAAGTGATAAATCATCCATCATACATGCAACATTCATCATAATACATCATGCAATGACATGCATTTGAGCCCTAGTTCAAATTTGGTTGAGGTGCAAATTGTTGAAACCTGTTTTCTGCAGATACGTCTCTGTGACTGTGCTCATAACTTTGATTCTATTTAGATTTGGGTGAAACTTATATTGACAAACTTGTAGACAATTTTGTTGTGAACAACTTTAGTAATTGGTGCTTTGAATGCATGAAGGTTTGCATAGGGTTTTGGGGCTTTTTCTGTCAGCATGTGAAATCTGTCCAAACCTGACCAGTTTAGTAATTTTAAATTTTCTTGATCTTAAATCCAAAATCTTGCAATGCTGGTATTGAGAAAGTTGTAGATCATGAAATTTTGAATAACATTGGTATAAAACTCTTTTGTGAAAGTGTTTAGAAAATAGACTTTTAGAATTTCCAAGCTGGAGGGTTTTGTTGGTCAAACCTTGGTCAGCAGATTCAATTCAAATTTACACCAAATTTTTGAATATAACATGGTATTCAAGTTTATAAGGGAAATGTAGAGGAACAAATTTAGAACATTTCATCCAATTAGAGTTTTGCCAAATTCGATCCCTAAGTGGTCCAAATAAGCAAAGTTCAGAAACACCTTTATTGGTCAAAGCTGGATTTTTCATTTTCGGGATTTTTCCCTCTCTTCTCTCACACTGACCTGCGGGCCCCACACGCCAGGACCGCGGTTTCCCGCCTGCGAGGATTGGAACGCGGGGTCCGGTGGGTCCCACCCTCCACTCGCCTCCATACACCCGGTCCACTGGACCCGAACGCCACCCCGTCCCCGGTCCCACCTGCCAGACTCACCGGGTCTATAGACCCGTTCCACCGCCCGGGCACCGCCTCTCTCCCCCGCTCCGGCTCCTCCACGCGGCGCTCGGCGCCTGCCGCCGGCCGGCCGAGGCCGCACCCCGCCCGCACTTGGACGGAGTCCCGACCAGGGCCCCTCTCCTTCGGCCTTAAGCCGGGAGGACACCCTCTCCACTCTCCCCTCTCACTCCCTCGCTCTCTGTTACTTCCTCTGCCTCCCGACGCCGCCATAGCCGCGAGCTCGGGTCGACTCCGTGCACGCCGTCCCAGCCACCTTCATCTCCCTAGAGCCCCACGCCGCTCTTCCCCGTCCTCGACTCCACCACCACGCCTAGCTCTAGGCCACCGAAACCGCTCCGACGCCGCGCATTTTGCCGCCGAACCGCCATAGCCGCGAAGCTCGGGCTCAAGCCGCGCCGGCCGTCCCGCTCGACTCTACTCCTCCACACCACCACGCCGACACTCCTCAGCCTCCCCTCCGCTGTTTCCCCTAGCTCTAGCCCGCCGGCGTTGCCCCACTGCCGCGCATTTCGCCGCCGGACCTTCACCTCTTCGGGCCACCGTCGCCGGCCTCCTCCGCTCAACCTCCGTCGAATCAAGGTAGGGGGTAAGGTTCCCCACTCCCTCCTCTCTCTCCCCGACCACCGCCGGCGAGCCCGCGGGCCCCGCGCGGCCGGAATCCCGCGCGCGCCGCCGCGACAGTCACCCCCGGCGGGAGGTTGAAGAAAAGAATGTCTTTTACACTTTGGCCCTCGGAGTTTTGGCTTTTTGCGGTTAGATCCAAAGCGCTGTACACTGAGTCTCGCAAATCTTACGGTCTAGTCCCTGAGATCTACGGTTAATTGCGTACAAGCCCCTGGATCTGTGTATTTTTCATTTAAATGAACAATATTTGGGCTGAAACTTCGATAAATCACTAAAAATCGTAGAAAAATCTAAAATGGACAAACTTGGTGTCTATGAACTCCTTGTTAAATGCTTTACACAGTAGGTATGATGTAGTTGTGTGAAAAGACTGTTTTGCCCCTGGTTTAGTGCATGCATGGTGTAGGTAAATAAATGGTAAAAGTGTACCAAATGAACTCCAAAAATTATGAAACTTGGACAGTAGCTTTGTTATGGCATCTAGGTACTGTGTGATTTTTGGTAGCACTAGCATTGACTGTTTAATTACTGTTTTGCCCTTATGCATGTGATTTGTGTATTTAATTAACTTGGACAATGAAGGCTATATAAAATATGCTCAAATATGACTTCTAGTATTTTTCATATACTCTATATAATATGGGTAGCTCATCAGTAAAGTATGAGTTTGTGCATGTGTGTTTTAGATGCTGAATTGAAAATAATAAAATGCTACTAGTTGAAAAAGAAAATAGGAAAATGTGTATTTAAACTGCTAATAAAATTATGGGAAAAATATAGTAGCGTTATGGAGTATGTTGCTGCATGTGGTAAAGATTTGAGATCGATTTGGAATTTTTTAACTACATGAACTTATGAGTACATTTTATTCATAAAGGTAGCGTGTCCATTAATTTGCATGTATATGTTTAACTTTAAGAGACAACTTCATTTCATTTGATAGGGACTGTGTACACATATAGAACAATTATTCCCAATAACTTCAAAGATAAAATGTGGTAATGGTTTGTACGATTTTTTTAGTGATGGGCTGTATGATTTTTTAGCAAAGTCGTTAAGTTTTCTTGTTATGGGGTGTGTTTAAACTAAGAGTACCCGAGCCCATTCTTCACAAGCTACTTGATCATGCATTATATTTCATTGACACCTCATGCATACATTCGCAATTCGTTGCACTCATGATTGCACTATGTCATGCATATAACCTGTATCATATGCATGTATTTGCATTCTATTGCACTCACTTGCATTTTATCATGCATATAGACCCCGCGTGCAAGGAGCTACCAACACAGGAGAAACCAGTGATCAAGAAGACGGACAACAGGCTATATCTGGAGCCAGAAGACGAAGTGTCGCTGATTAAATCCGTCCCTGCTTCAAGGGGTTGCCTGGGGCAAAGCCTCACAACCCGGCAAACTAACCTAGTTTAGTTTGTTGGTTTTCTTAAGATCAATCGAAGGTAGGCAGGACCATACTATACCCAGCAAACATCTTCTGTATTGATGATTAGGCATATGCATCAGGAGTTGTTTGGAACCAACTGCATTAGATATCCTGGCCGCCCTGGCCCTAGAACCTACACCTAGAGTTCGTAGGACGAGTGCCTAGTAATGCTAGGTACGAGTAGACACGGGTGAATGGAGTCACTCGTCGCGTAGGTGATTTCAAAAACTTACAGAAATCTCACTGAGGTAAGTTGTTATATATGCTTCTGATTTAAATGGAGACCGGGCGGAGATTTTATGAGTTACTCATGGTTTATGGTATTGTGCACTGGACTCCGCCCGAGTTCGCCTGCTGATCGGCATAACATTGCTAAGGTGATTATCCGGGATAATGGACCGGTGAAAGTCTTACTTGTGCCATCCGAAGAACAGAGACTTGGTCCTACCATCGGTCCCAGGGGCGCTTGGGGTGTAGACTCGTGGAGGGCTGGACCCGGTGCGGCCGAGGTAACGCTCCACGGGGGCTAAACCTGGGGAATGGCGGGTTGGAATCGAACTTGGGATGGGACAAGTGGAGATGGGGGCTATATGTGGGAACGCGAGGGCTAGTAAGCATATACCCCTGGCATTGTTAGTTGTTCCCGGGAATTAACAAATCGATTCGAATCGCTGATGCTCACCAGGTGTGAGAATGCCAATATCGCACACGGGCAACGTAGTAATAACTGTAACATGCTGTTTATTAAGTCACGCCTTTTTATACAACATGCTTGGATGTGTATGATCCGTCTCACTATTCAGGGTGTCGCCCATCCACTGCTAGGAGGTCGATGGACTTGGGAGATGCTTTGAGGTCGAGGGAGGGCTGACCCGACGTACCGTGGTATCGCTCCTGAGACGGCTACTCCCAAGGGGTTGGATGGAGGCGCTGTGAATCTTGGGACGGGACATGTGTTCATTGATTTACTTCCATGCAAAGGTTTATTTTATGATATAACTGATTCCCATGATTAATGGATAGCAGTTGTCAAAATCCTGCTATCTGATATCAACATGACCTTGTTTAAGAATCAACAGCTAAGGACCCATATGATTAGTAAGCATGCTTTGCGTCAGCCGTAATCCCCGTCCATTAAGTCCTACTGAGTAATTAGTACTCAGGGTTTGCCCCCATTTTTGGATTACAGGTACCGACGATAGCTGGACAACTGTGTTGGAGGTGGTAGTACCGGTGGGCTCGGTGCTATTCGCATTGTCATCTCTTCCTGAAGACTACTTAAGTATATTATTCCGCTGCGAGATGTTTTGAAAACGCTTCTGCTATATTTATATACTCTGAATTCGCTTCCGCTATAATTGAACATGTATTTGATTTCATACAATTGAGTTGTAAATTAAGTCTATTATTTTCTATTTCAACTGCCTGTGATGATGTAATTGTTGTGGCTCCTTCGAGAGTCGGATGTGTTTGATGTCGGTTCCTCGGGAATTGGTGTTATCGAGAGCTCGAAGGACTCTCGACGGACTACCGGGTTTAGTCTGGCCTAAGTGCACTGCGAGCCAGAGGTGGCAGGTGTGCTTAGTCTAGATTAAGCAGGGCGGTTCCGCCACACAATGAAGCTCACTCAATCTTACTTGATCTCTCCCAATTCAATGATATCACGCTTAGTCTCAATCTCACAAAGAGAGTGGTTGGGGAGTGTTTCTTAAGCCTCTGAATGTATATGGACGTTGGAAGGAAGCAGCAACCTCAACAAGTAAGGAGAAAGGGGTATAAATACCCAACTCCCCAGAACTAGCTGTTGGCTCTGTGTTAGAGCCCCAACGGACAGTCCGGTAGGGAGCGACTAGCTGTTGAGGTTTAAACCCCTCTACCGGACAGTTCGGTGAGGGCCACCGGATAGTCCGGTGCAGGACCCCCTGGCCAGAAATAGCAGGCACAAAGTCTGGTCACTAGGTTAAGGCAGGTGTAGGTGTTTGTCTCCATAAGAGGTACACCTAGCTGAGAGTTAAGCACAAGAAAAGATTCAGAGAGCTCTCACACTCAGTGCCAAATTCATCACTGAAGATGAAGTGGCCTGACACTCTCTGAACTAACTAGAGCACATCTTGGTTAGTGACATTCCAAGCTCCGCTTCCCTCTTGATAGTACGACATACCTATACTCAAGATTAAACAGAAATCTAGTTGAAATCCACTTGAGTCTTGTCTTGATGAACAATGCCGTCTTGAGTGATTCCAATCGAGGGATAGCCAAGTTGAGCTTCTTCTAATGAGAGCAATCCCCTTCTGAGCTGAAATAGTTGGACTTCAATAGTGAAAACCTCTTCATTAGGTAGATGGAGCACATTTGCTCATTAACCATTCATTATACTTGATCTTCGTAATAGTTGGCTTGAATATGCAATAGAGATGCTCTGAGATCAGCCAATTTACATTTATGAGCTATTCAAATAATGGTGACATCCATATAGAAGAATTAGGTCCAAGTCACTTTTCACATTATGATAGTCATGAGCCTCAAAGTGCATTAATAATAGAATACCAAAGATAACCAGTACTTGGGCAATGTATTCACTTGAGATATCCATTATAGATCCATTTGTCTTCATACTTATGAATGATGTTGTGATGCCCCAGGCATCTCAAGTGCATGACTAGTATTAATACCTGCATGTTTCATCATGAAGCATCATGCCATAGCATATAAATGGACTACATGATCATACTTGGGTAGGATGCAAATTGATGAACCCTGTTTGTGTTTGTTTGTCTCTATGTTTGTAGTCTTAACTTTGATTCTATTGAGATCTGAGTGAAGCTTGTATTACCAAAATTGTAGATAGGGATGTGGTGAACAACTTTGATAATTAGGGCTTGATCAAATATGGAGGTCTACATGGTGATTAGGGTCATTTTTCACCAACACAGAAAACCAGCTCAAACCTGACCCGATTTGAAATCTCACATTTTCTCTAAGCTACAGCCATTTTTATGCAAAGATCAAATGAAATGAAATATAGGTCTTGAAATTCTAAACAACATTGTCAAAAGGCACTTTGGGGGAAATTGCTTAGAAATAGGACTTTTGCATTCCTCAATCATTAATGGTCCACTGCTCAATTAGGGGGCTGCTAGTTAAATTCAAATTCAAATCATATTTCATTTAGATCTGGGTGTTGAACCTTTCGACAAACTTGTAGAGCTCAAAGAGTACAACATTTTATCCAATTGGTACTTTTTCAAAATCGGGCTCTAAATAGGTTAAAAATGCGAATTTCAGAGAGGGAGAAAACACACTTAGGGTTGCTTTTGTTCTGAGCCTATGACAGGTGGGACCCACCTGTCAGGGCCGCTACCCTGTCCGGGGTGCCGCACGCCGCGTGGCCGCCGGTGTACGGTCACGCCCGCGGCGCCACGGATCGCCCCCATGGCCGCACGTTTTAAAGGGGGAAACGGTCCCCTCTCCACCCTCTTTCGGCCGCCACTCTCCAGTGCCTCTCCCGAGTCCTCTCTCCCCTCCATTTCCACCGCGCGACACCGAGCCGCCATTGACGGCGAGCTCGGAGCTCGAGCTCACGCCGCCGCCTCCCGTTCCCCCGAGCCGAGTGAACCCCACCATCGCAACCGCCACTCTCCCGCGCACCCATAGCCCAAGACCTTATCGCCGTTCCCCTCTCCACCGCGGCGATCGACCTCGGTGCGACGTCCTCGCCACGCCGACGTCGTCTCGGTTCACTGCCGGTTTAACCTCTTCACCGCCTCGCCCGAGCGCTCTCCGTCACCGCCGACCCACCCAGGGTGAGCGCCGCGCTCGCGCGCACCCTCCCCGACCGACCTCGTAGGAGCTCACCGGCGCACGTGCGCCGCGCCGCGCGGCCGTGGGCCGACGCGAGGAGGAAGACGAGGGGGGATTTTTAGATCTACTCCCTCGGTTTTGATGTATTTGCATTTTAATCCATGCGCTATTCACTGAGTCTTGTAGATCTTGCATGCTAGCTCCCATAGATTTGAATTAATCGCAATCTAGGCCCTGGATCTATTGATTTTTGGTTTATTTTTCATATTTTCGGCTGAAACTTTGGAAAATCATATAAAATCGAATAAAAATCCAAAATGGACAAACTCAGTGGCTATGAACTCCTTATAAAATGCTCTACATAGTAGGTATGATGTGGAGCTGTGCTTGTACAGTTTTGTCCTTAGTCTTGTGAGAGCATGTTAAATTAAATAAAATGAAAAAGGAGAACTAGATGAGCTACACTTGAGATAAAATTTGAACAGTAGACATGCATGCACACCTAGACACTGTATGAATTTTGTTAGCTTTATCTTTGTCATTTACTTGCTGTTTTATAATTATCACTATGTTTTCTAGTATTTTGAAGCATGTGACTTGCTTGCCATGAAGAGTATGCTAGATTTGACTTCATAGTATTTTTTCTGTATTCTCCATAGCACGAGTAGATCACTGGTAAATATTGAGGCTGTGCATGTTTAATTTGATCGCTGATTTGAAAATGACAGAGTGCTATTGACTAGAAAATAAAATAGGAAAAAGTGCATTTAAACTGCTAGAAAAATTCTATGGAAATTATGACAGCTTGTGGTTGATGTATAAGTTCCAGAAAGTATTTTTTGTAGAATTTATCATTTCTGTTTTGACTTGCATGTTAAATCCATTAAGATTTTAATATAGAAAATAGATGTCCTGCTAAACTAATGATATTTTACTTGCCAATTTTTGTACATGCTGTTTATGTTTAGTAATGCTCACCGAATAAATTTCAGGACAAAATTCCATTCCTACAAATTATGAAAAATCTGGAAAGTTAAAAGGCTGATGACTTGCTGGAATTTTAGAAAAATAAGTATAACACTGCTAGGGCTAAAATTTTGATAGTAGCTTATCACAACATTGATCTGCATGTCATAAATAATTGAGCTCATTTGGGGCTGTGTAACAGTATGAATCAGAACTGAGAGTTTGGTTATAATGAAATGTAAAACTTGGACACTAGGCCATTATATGGACATGTGGGTGTAGTATACTATTAGCTCCACCTCGATGCTTGTCAAGAACTTCCTGTGATATTATGTATGATGAATTTAACCAAGTGTAGGTGATGGGTTGTACGATTTCTTAATAAGTGTTATGCAATTTCTTAAAATAAGGCTTGCAAGTCTCCTGGATATAATATGAGTTGAAAATGTGGTTACTTCAGTTTTGCATCAAACGATTGTGCACCATATTTATTCTCTTGCACCACTGCATCTCATACCTTTGCACTCATATGCACTATGTCATCGCATATAGATTCTGCGGACGAGGAGCAAGTCGTGCAGGAGCAACCACTGATCGAAGAGCCCGAGGACGAGCAGGAGGACCGGCAGCCGACCACTGACCCCGTCGTCGAGGAGACTAACCCTAACAAAGAAGTTAGGTGTTGACGGCACTTAGCACGCCAAACCTTATACTGCAAGCGACAGTATCGGTGTAGCCTTTCCCTTAGGATGAGTATCTAAGTTTTTGTCAATCCATGGAAAACTAGGTTTAAACTACTATTAATCAAGGATTAATCAATTACTAACTAGCTCTAATAGATCTAAACAAACTTAAAAGAGGATTAAAACTACTCTAATTACACTCTAATCTATACTCTAATACAGGTCTAATTACGGTCTAAAAGAGATCTAAACTAGGTATAAAAGATAGTCTAATTACTGACTAATCTATATCTAAACTAAACTAAGGATGATAAACGATAATCTAATCACAAACTAGATATGAAACTAACTATAGCATAAACTAGATCAAGAACAAGAGATTAATAGATCAAAAGCAAGATCGATGAAGAAGCTACTACGGCTAAGGAATTAGCAAGAGATATGAGATAAACTTCTTATAAACTATGAACTAGCTTGAGCATGGATCTAACGTGAAACATAGAATAAACATGATCATGAATGTCATAGACTTGCTCAAACCTTTTCCCGGGCTCTACTGTCACTGGTAACCAGGTAATCGACGTACTAGCAAACCCAAATCATCTCTAAGCATGAGTAGATTCAATCAACTAATTAAAGTAAAAAGATCTACTAAAAGACATGTGGATATATCAATTCTAGCTAGATCACATGTAGAGATGAAGCATTGCAAAGATATGGATCATATATCATGTATAAACAAAGAACTAATAGCAAATAGACTATTTCATTGATCGAACTCAAGGTTTATCATAGAAAAATAAGAAGAACAGAGAGTTACTCGAGATACATCATGAACTAGAAGCGCATAGTCGTTGAGACGGACTCGACGAAGAACATATTCGAAGATGAACTCGAGATTCCACGGGAACTGGTGAGGTCGGCCGACCCTAGGGGGGTAGGTCGGCCGACCCTAGGGGGTAGGTCGGCCGACCCCCTCTGGTCCTACCTCCTCTCGCCGCCTCCTTTCGCCGAGATCTCCTACTCGCCGAGTTACTTGATCATCGGCCCTAAACCCTAACTTTGGAGCTCTGGTTTACAATGAATTCGATGGAATTGGATGTCTCTCCCTCTAGGGAGGCCATATATTTATACTCCGGAGAGTCTCCTATACATGGAATCTAATAGGTCGGTTCTAAGAGTCCTAAGACATCTAAAACACCTATTTCTATGTATATATATGTATCTTGAAGAGTCCCGGTCGTCCATGAAGCTTCCTTGGTTGGAGAAGAAGTCCTTGTCCTAATCCTTCCTGAAACCAGCTTTCCATATTCTGCAGCCTTTAGTATTTTGACCATAACTCCCTCATCCGAAATCCAAATAATGCAAACTTGGACTTTAAATTGTAGAGCTCGAAGAGATCTACAACTTTGGTATTCAAACTTTCTTCATTTGACGTTTTAAGGTCACCGAATTGGGCCCGCAAGGTGCTGCTATGTTGGAATCCGAGAATATCTCGAGATTTAATTGGGGCTTGGATTGGACTCTTGATAAACCTTCCTTGTCTTCATAATCTTCTTTCTCAAGCAAGCCTTAGCCTCCGGAACCTTCTCCATAATGGGCTTGGGCCTTCTTTTGGATTTCAATTGTCCTTCTTTTATTTATCATCGCACCTCCCTGGACTTGTAGCTTTGATCCATCAACGAGTAACCTTCTCAATTATTGCAATTATCTCTAATTATTTGCTATTTTCCTGCAATATTTAATAATGTCCAAAAACAAAGAGCATTCTAAAAAACGGGGTTATTTGTTAGCAAAATAATACTAAATCATAAGATTATCTTCTGAAAAGGAATAAAATGATGTAAAAATAGAGCATAAATTTAGTACATAACACGCGTCAACATTAGGCAGGACCATACTTCAACCCATCAAATGTTACATGATTTAAATTACGCATATGCACTAGGAGTTGCTTAAAACCCCTTTGCATTAGACTTCCCGGCCGCCCTGGCCCTAGCACCTATACATAGAGTTCATAGGACGAGTATGCCTAGTAATGCTAGGTACGATTAGACACGAGTGAAAGGAGTCACTCGTCGCGCAGGTGATATTTCAAAAGCAGAAAAATCTTATTACGTGGAAGATATCATTATGCTTAAGTTTTAAGTGGAGACCGGGCGGAGATTTTATTCAGTATTTACTTTTCATAATGTCGCACTATGGACTCCGCCCGAGTCGTATAAGGCCCATTTGCTGTCCGCCTGCTGATCGGCATAACATTGCTAAAGTGCTTATCCGGGAAATGGGCCCGGTGAAACCTTACTTGGGCCATCCTGAGAATAGAGACACGTTCCTACCCACTGGTTGAGAGGAAGGTGGCCCGAGAGAGCTTTGTACTCATGACGGGAAGACCGAGATGTCGACAGGCTCGTCATGGGGGCACAACCCGGGGGTCAGGCGGGAGTGAATCGAACTTGGGATGGGACAAGTGGAGAAGGGGGATATATGTGAAGAAAGCCGAGGGTTAGTAAGCATATATCTCTTGGCATAATAGTTATTCTCGGGAATATAAAAATCGATTCGAATCGCTGATGCTCACCAAGTGTGAGAATGCCACATATCATTGACGGGCAACGCAGTAACTACTTGAATACCTTATGTTATACTCATGTTTTCAAATACCACATGCTTGATTATATATATCCTGATGTTTTACTTTTATGCAAAAATTCTATTTTTGGCAATATGAACTAATCAATATGAAAGGGAGTAGCTGTTAAATCATGCTTTCTTATGTACTCATAACATTGCTTAAAATCAATGGCTAAGGACTTACTTTAGTAAGCAAGCATCGCGTCAACCGTAAGCCACATCCATTAAGTCCTACTGAGTAATTAGTACTCAGAGTTTGCCCCCACTTTTGGATTACAGGTATGGAGTTCGTCGTTGTAACACCCTAGTTTAAATTCCAGCATTTTACAATTAAATTGAAGCAATTTATTTTTTTCTAAGGCTCATGTGTTTAGTTTGCATTTAACATGTTTTATTTAAAATAAACGCTTGTATAAAATAAATTATAGACCCAACTTTCTTGTGCATACAGGCTGGTGCATTGTTTCTTGTTTGAATGAATTAAGGATTCAAATTCAAATTTATTTGGATTTTAGAACCATTTCTGTCTCCATTCGAAGGATTTCAGAAAAAAAAAGAAAAAAAAGAGAAGGGGGCAGTCAGGCCGGCCAGGCCGGCTCGGCCCAGCCACCCCGCTCCCTCCCACCTGGGCCAGAAGCCGCTCGGGCCAGCCACCCGGGCTCCCCTTCCTGCCTGGGCCCCGAGCCGGCCCAACCCGCGCCCCCTCCCCCTCAGCGCGCCGTTCGGCCCACCAGGCCGCGGCCGCGCCTCCCTCTCCCCGCGTCTCGCCGACAGGCGGGCCCGCGCCTCGCGCCCGCTGACCACTGGGTCCCATGGGTCAGGCCCGTCTCCCTCCTTCCGCCGGAGATCCCGCGCCTCCGCTCGGCCACGCGGGCGACTGAAGTTGGAAGCTTTCTTCCCAAATCCACGCCCACGTCCCCTTCCTTTAGTGCCCTCCATTTAATCCCGCGGTCGCCGCCCCGGTTTCCCCTTCTTCCTCCCTTCCTTCACTACGCCTTGACGAGCTTTCAAAGCCGCCGGCCACCTCTCTCGTGTACGCAGCGCTCTAGCGCCCTAAACCCCTATAAAACCTGACCCCGAGCTTCACCCCGAGCCCCTTTACCGCCCCTCCACTCCAATTTCACTCCCGTGCCTCGACGCGCCCGCAATCCGCTGCCGGAGTCCCGCCTCGGTAAGCCACTCCGCCGCCCAAATTCCTCATCGGCGAGCCGACTTCGGCCCTCTAGTCGCGAGCACGCCACTCCGAGGCCCCTGTCCGCGAGTGCCGACCATCACCGTCCGCTGCCTTCCGTCGCCAGGCCGAGCCGTCGCTTCCTAGCTTTCATCGACCCCCTGGTGAGCTTCGCCTTGACCCACTCTCTCTCCCGAGCTAGGTCTAGTCCAGCGAAACCGCCCCTAGGCCCGGGCGTGCGCCGCTCCGGCGAGCCGCCGCCGCGCGGGCCGAACCCCACCGTGGGGAATAGTCGCCGCCGGTGCCCCCCTTCTCCCGTTCAACCCTAGCCCTCGGATTTGATCTGGGTGGCCGAGATCATAACATGCCATACCCCTTCGTGAGCCAATCATCGATCGCCACGTTGCCCTCACTTTATCCGACTCAGCCGGGCCCCGCGCGTCAGGCCGCGTGTCACGCCACGCGCGCGCCGCGTAAGCGCCGCGCCAGCGTAAACCCGGTCAGCGGCGGGACTTTCGCAAAAAAGTCCCCGCTTTTCTTTGGAATCAACCCGCGGTCCACCTGCGTTGAAAAGTAATTAGATTTTAGTCCTGTTTTCTTCAGTTTAGCCCCTGGACTTTCTGGTTTTTTAACCCGCAGTCCAAGCCTCAGCGGTTTTGCTTGAAAACCCTCGGCGGCTACGGTTAATTACGGATAGGTCCTCAGTTTTTCAAATCTAGGCCCTGATTTCATTGTTTCTATCACAGTTACGCCCCTAGGAGCCCGTTTTATGCATAACTTTCACGTTTTAACTCCGATTTGAGTGATTCTTGCGCTCACGCGACCGTAAAAATGCGTAGAATGTTTTTAGTACAGTTTTATCTTCTGTTTTTATGATATGATGTATTGTTTCTCACCTTTGGTTAATTGTTTGCATGTATGTATGCGTGGAAATGCTTGTATGTTGCCGTGAACGTGTTTAGACGGTGAGCGGTTTGTTGGTGAAGAAGAGTAGCAGTTTAAGGGTGTTGAGCAGCAGCCTCAAGACCAGTTTGAGCAAGGCAAGTATAATATGGACACAACCCAATAATCATTTAATCACTTCATATGCATGTGTCTAATTTTGTATGCCAATAAGGACTGTACCTAGCCTCTTTTATCGCAATGTTTACCTATGGGAATGCATGTTGGTTAAGTTTTGCTAGTTGCTGCGTGAACTCATGTATCTTTAGTTAATAATTTTGTTAACGGATCTATGCAATCAAATCTTGAGCTTGACCATCTGTGGTTCATGTTCCTTTAAAAATGGCTTTTTAGCAACTTGGTTTAGGGGGCATGAGCATGTGTTTTGCTTATAGCCACTCTCCTTAAGGATCGGTTCGCAAAGCGACAACCTGGGACAACAGTGCTACCATGAGACTGGAATGGGACGGTCTTGGCTAACTAATTAGGTTGCATTGGTTTGGGAGTAACTTACCGACGGAGCAAGAGGGGAGGTGAGCTTCTGTAGCCCTCGCGCTACTTGGGTTGAGTGCGTTTATCTCCCCTTGAGGCTTGCTCCACAGATGCGGACCTTGAAACCTTAGCGGTTACACCTTACCAACGTGATCTTTGTAAAGGCCTCGTAGTGTGCTTGCTAGCCATCTCATCTAAGGTAATGTGGTGGACCACTAGCATAGCCCACGACTCATGGGTAAAGATGTATTACCTCTCGAGAGTGTAAACTGACATGTCAGCCGTGCTCATGGTTATGAGCGGCCCAGATCCTTTATGCAGATTAGTGGTTCTGTTGGGTTTGAAAGTGGTTCTTATGTTAATGTTGTTGAATAATGTTTTTATGCAATATCTTGGGCTTAATGGTTTATCTACTCACCTGTAGTAACTAGTTGTTTAATAAAAACTTGACCAACTAAAAGCTCATGCTTTGTGTCAGCCAACCTTAGAGCCTCATAGTTCATGTTTTGCTTATAGAGTACGAGTTGAAGTACTCACGCTTGTTTCTTTATTTCAACCTACTGTTGGTTGGAACCCAACTGCTGCTCAGTTCAAGAAGACTTCGAGAAGTATGTTCAGCACTTCAATGAGTTCTAGGCGTACCCGTCCCCCAGTCGACGTCCCTGTGGTGGCTCGTTCTGTTTCCGTTTACGCTTCCGCTATGACTCTGGTTTAAAGACATGTTGTCTTATTGTAATAAAGTGATGATATACGCTATGTAAACGTTTTATTTTACCTTTTGCACGTTCTGTGATGTCACTATTGTCATAATATATGTGAGACTCGTTCCTGACACATATGTTATTCCGGTTCCATTGGTTGAGAACTGGGCGTGATAGTCGTTTGTGTCTGCGTAGGCGGGGGTGTCTGCTCTCACAAAGGTTGAGGCACTTTTCTGTGGCTGAAGGACAACATCGGTGGGCTCGATGTTTCCTTAATGTTCTAAGGCTTTTTACTACCATGCTACCTGAACTATGATATTCCGCTGCGAAAAACTTTCATGGACTTGTTTTATCCTATGACTTTATGTTAAGACTGTAATTTAAACTCGAACTGGTTTATAATCCCAATCTATTATTACTCTATTCAACAGCCTGTGATGTTGTATCTGTTGTGGCTCCTTCGAGAGTCGGATGTGTAGGACCGAGACGTGCGACTAGAGTGGGGTGAATAGGAGCACTTGAAAAACTCAAACTCAAACCCCCAAAGTGCGCTCTCACAAAAACACACGCACACCCGATACCGTCTATTGAACAGATACGTATCGGGGACAAACGGAAGCACTTGAATCAACGTCCACAGAAAAGGACGCGAGCCGAGTCAACACACACGCTATACAATCGTGCAGGGTTGCATAGCATGGACAAGCTATCAACCCTAGGACACGAAACCGACTCCTAAACAAAAGCACACAATTCCTAAAACACTACACTAGTCTAGTGTGCAAGGTTGCATAGTATGGAGAAACTATCAACCCTAGGACACACTAGAACCTACACAAAAAACTCTCACTAAAGCACTACCACAAAAAAAACTTCTCAAAGTGCAAAGTTGCATAGACTTGAGAACTACCAACTTTAGGACACTTGAGAACCTAGCTCCCGGAACAAACAAAGCAGGAGAAAGACACACACACAAAACACAACACAAATGAGGAAAAACGACTTGAAACAAGAAACTAAGACCGGACAAAAAATGACCCTAAGACCTGGCAGCAAAATGGACAAGAGAACTGAAAATGCAGCAGCCAAAAAACTGAACCAGAGACCAGACAGTCAGGTTTAGACCTGAGAGCCTGACCGGACAAAACAGCAGGGAAGAAAGAAACTACGCGCCAAAACTGAAGACCGGACAATCCTCTCTAGGGACTTCGGACAAACGACCAGACAAAGGAACCCAACCTACAGCACCTACAATCCCAAGGGCGGACTGTCTGCACTAGGGGGCGGACAGTCTGGCCTACAGCCAAAAAACTCCCCAAGACAGAAAACTAAAAACTGCACGCGAACTCACTAAAAACTCGATCAAAAACGACTCAAATTAAATCCAAAATTCACGAAATTTTGTACAAAGGATCCTCAACATATCCCAAAGCAAATCCCAAAAGATCAACAACAAAAGATCAAAGGAACCATGGTAATTTCAGAACTTGCAAAAGGGAAAAACAAGGAACCGAAAAACGAAAATCGCCAAGATTAACACTTGCTCGTGGCTAGATTGCACTAGCACAAGTCTAGGGAGATGCACCACGTCCTAGCAAGTAAAAATACCGGCAAAAGAAGGATCCCATCCTTGGACAACACAAAACAAGCAAAAATCCAAGAAACAGGACTAAAAACCGAACTAGAAAGAGGGGAAAGGAGAGAGGAACGAAATTGCTGCTCAAGACATGGATTACACAACGAGACAGAGGCAAAATGCCCAAGAACCAAATGCAAGCAAAGAAACATGGCACAATGAGACAACAAAAGAAAACAAAGCATCGGCTCCTCAAGACAGAGACAAAAGGCTCAACGCACAGATGCAAAGAGCATGCTAAAAGCTCAACTCCCTCTGAAATGCATCCTCACAAATGCAAAAATGAATGCAAACCTCCCCCTCAACTAAGTCCCTCCCGAGTCCTCCCCCTATGTCCAATACTTCTCCCCCTTGTTGACAATGGACACATCAAGGGTTCATAGGACTCCCCATGAACTAGACAACTGTTGGTGGTTCCTAGCCTAACAGATTTTACTCCGCAAGCGAATGGAGACCGCTGTAGCTTTCACCCAAGAGTATTCCAAGCTATCGTATTTATCCACAGGGAAGAGTTGAGATAGAGATATTAACTTATCAAACATCTTGTTATTTTACTCTTTCATTCCAAACGGTAAAAGAAAGGATAATGGCACATTGATACACTCCACAAGGATACATAGCTCAACGAGAAGATAGAAGGACAACGAGACGGAGTCTGGTTCCTGATGAGATCTTCCTCAACTAAGGTCAAGCCAAGAGACAAAGCTAGCTCCAACAATGTCACTCTACTAAGGTCGTGACACGACTGAGGTTATGGTTTGGTCTAGACATCTTTACTGCATCGGACATCGCGACTATAGAACCACTGCCAGGCACTAGAGTGCTGAATACCCAGCCGAGAAAGGCGGGTTCTAGGAAGTCCGACTATGAGTCTACAACATGCTATAACACAACTAGTGTGTCAGCCCGGACGATGGGGGTGGAATACTGAGACCTCTAAAGCTGTCACCTAGAGAGGCTACCTGAAGCCTGTGTGTGAAATATGTACGGTACACACGAGGCACCCAGAGCTATGTGGGATTGGCTGCAAACCAAGGTGAACTTCTAGATTAGACACCACGTCTACTTCTAGTTGTTCACACATCCACATGTTGCACAAGTGAATGCATCACAACTGCTACGACTTAACCAACAGCGTGAACAAGGAACCCGCAAGTAAATAGACTAGATTAACCATAACCTCATAAAACAACGCTAACTATAGTCTAACGACACTCCTACACTATGATCATTACCATAGGCAGGAAAGTAAATGCTTGAACTTAAATAAAGAAATATATTAAATAAACTCAAAGTCTTACAGGAAAGGAAAGATACAAGAGACTCATACCAGACTCCTGAAGACGACTCCGGAACAGGCAGAGCCCGACTCTAACTCCTACTAAACATTGAATTAGCGGGGGTAGCGCCACCCAAAAGGGGGCACCTGTGGAGAGAGTACAATGGTGCAAGTGAGAGTAAGGGGGTGCCTCTCTATTTATAGTGGAGGAGGTGCCTTGGAGAGGTGGAGTTGCTTCCTTGATCCTAGGGAATATTCCCTCGCATGCATGGCTGCTTAAGAGTGAAGGAACTTGCATGCGGATGACATGTGGGGCCAGGTGACTACTCTCCAAGCCGGGCAGCTTGCATGTGGGGCCGGGCGGCTTGCATGTGGGGCCGGGTGGCCTACCCCTTGGTCGGTCGGCCCTTGGATCCACCGCCTTCACCTCATCAACGGTCAAGGTTGCCTCCCCAAGGTCGGTAACAGTTATTCATGTTTTGCACGTGCCGGGCGGCCAAGGTAGTTGGTCGGGCGGCCGTTGTGCTTCCTTCTCAGCTGTCCGATTAACCGTCTTAGTGTTGGACGTTGAGGATTGAACGGTGTCGGATTGATGACGTCACTCATTCGTTGTATTCTTGCATGCAAGTGACGTGGCACGGCTTAAGGCAGGACAAAGGGGTCGGGCGACCTGGTGGAGGTCGGCCGACCTGCATGTGGGGCCGGGCCACCTGAGGTGGGGTCGCTCGGCCTGCATGTGGGGCCGAGCGACCTTGGCCCCTTGTCCAATTTACCCCCTGCTCCATATGATGTATATTTCTGTGAAATTTGAGCGTCTTCCTACAAAATAGCCTCAACCACCAAAACTCGTGGAAGATATTAGTTCAAAGTAAATAATGCATAGAACTTTGCTTATTCCCCATTTATTAACCGAGGAATTGGCGGTCGAAATCCGGAAATAACGACCGCCAACCCTCAAAATATGCCATGAGATGCAGAGAGTGTACCAAAAAGAGCTCAGAAGGGATGTAAAGCTAGTGTTCACAAGTTCTAGCATACAGAGCAAGTGAGGGCAAGGAAGCATAGAACAAGCTCAAATGAATCTATCTTACACATATCAAGAGCAAGCTTGTTTTTCAGGGAGTTTTTAAGAGAAAGCATCACCAACATGAATAGCACCTAGTAAGATAAGATAGGCATGAACGACAAGATGCTAGCAATGCATACAATGTGTGCTACTCTCAACCAAAGCATTTACAACTAGCCATAAGCATTTTAGAGACTTGCAAATTTTAGATTTGAACATTTATATTCATAAGCAAGTTCTTTTTGTGCCAAGGGTTATTTACTTGTCTTTTGCCACTTCTTACCAACCAATGCCAAGCCTAGTCTCAAAGAACCATCAGTAGCTTTAGACAAGGTTTTGGTCATACATAGCCTAGTCCAAGTTCATGTCAAAGTGCAGTGACAAGCAGTCTCAAACTAGATCAGTGTGACAAGCAAACCCACCTGGATCTTTCTCAATTTAGCACATAAGACACCACTTGTAAGCATTTTGATTCAGATTTCAATTTAAGCAAGGTGTCATAAAAACTTAGGCATTAACTTAGCAAAGGCATACAACTAGCATATCCAGGTATGAAAAGATAGCATAGCATTCAACATTTCTACACATGCTAGGTAGCCAAATCAAGTGGTGATCATGATTTTTGATTTATAAAGAATAAAATGACTTAGCTCACAACGAGTATTCAATAGACTCAAAAGAGCTTAGCCAACCATGATCAATCAAGCATCTGTACAAACTAGCACAAGCAAGTACTAACTCATCATTCCAAAAGAGCTCTAGTGCTAGTGAAGTGAAAAGCATATGATACAATGCAATGCATGATATGATACAGAATGCAGAAGAAGCAAATAAGAAGAAACGAAAAAGCAAAAAACAAAAGCAAAAACAAATCCTAAGCTAACCCAAAGTTATCCCTGACTAAAAGGGATAACACACTCCAAGTTCACCTCTCAAGCGCACAAAAGCGCTAAACTCTAGGGGCTTGGTAAAGATGTCGGCCAACTAGTTTTGGGTTACTACATGGATCAAGTCTATGTCACCCTTCTCATAGTGATCTCTCAGAAAGTGAAACCTCACGTCTATGTGTTTGGTTCTAGAGTTCAAGACGGGGTTCTTAGCTACAGAGATAGCAGAAGTAGAGTCCACTAGAAGAGAGATCCTCCCAAACCTAAGGCCAAAATCACTAAGGGTGGCTTTCATCCATAAGAGCTGGGAGCAGCAGCTAGCAGCAGCTATATACTCTGCTTCTGTGGTTGACAAGGATACGCTAGCTTGCTTGCGAGAGGACAAAGAGACAAGAGAGGTTCCTAAGAGTTGGCATGTGCCGGAGGTTGACTTGCGATCAATCCGGCAGCCAGCATGGTCAGCATCTGAGAACCCTCTAAGAGAAAGAGAAGAACCCAAGGAATACCAAAGACCAAGCTCAGGAGTGAATTTCAGATACCTGAAAATGCACTTCACCGCTTGACGGTGAGAAGTCCTAGGAGAAGCCTAGTAGCGCGCACAAAGGTAGACCGCGAACTGAATGTCCGGCCTGGTCGCCGTCAGGTATAGAAGTGAGTCGATCATCCCTTGAAATTCCTTCTGGTCCACTACCTCCCCATCTTCATCAGCATCAAGCGCCGTGTTTATACTCATAGGAGTCATCATGGGCTTGGAGTCTCTCATCTCAAACTTCTTGAGTATGTCTCTTGTATACTTGGCTTGATGGACGAAGGTTCCTTCAGGGCCTTGCTTGATCTGCAGCCCGAGGAAGAACTGGAGCTCACCCATAAGACTCATCTCAAATTCCATGCTCATCTGTTTAGTAAAACTAGACACCAAAGTGTGAGATGAACCACCAAAGATTATATCATCAACATATATCTGAACTATCAGGGTGTCACCGCCACGACTCAACAAAAATAAGGTCTTATCTACTGAACCCATCATAAACCCAGACTTGAGCAGGAAACTCTTCAACCTAGCATACCAAGCTCTAGGAGCTTGCTTCAGACCATAAAGGGCTTTTCTCAACTTATACACCCGGTCTGGAAATCTAGCACTCTTAAAGACAGGAGGTTGTCTCACATATACCTCCTCCTCTATGAATCCGTTCAGGAAAGCAGACTTGATATCCATTTGCTGCAGTTTGAAGCCTTTAGAGGCCTCAAAGGCAAGCAAAATCCTAATGGCTTCCAAACGAGCTACAGGGGCAAAGGTCTCTTCATAATCTATCCCCTCCTTCTGACAGAAACCCTGGGCTACCAATCTCGCTTTGTTCCTTACAACGATCCCATTCTCACCCTGTTTGTTCTTGAAAACCCACTTGCTACCTATAGGGCGACAGTTTGGTGGAGGCTCCACTAAATCCCAGACATGGTTTCTCTCAAAATTCTCCAACTCCTCATGCATGGCGTTCACCCAGTTAGGATCAGATAATGCATGTGACACATCCCGGGGTTCAAAAGTAGCAACATATGCAGAGTGGGAGAAAAAGGCTAGAGAAGCAACCGTAGAGCGTGTAACACGCTGGTGAATGTTTCCAATCATCCTGTGTGGAGGGTGATCCTGCTGGACCTGCCGAGATGGAACAATCTCGGAAGTCACCTCCCCTACATCCTCAGTGGGGCCAGCCTCTGCTTGAGCTTGCTGTCGGGGGAGTGAAGAGGAAGCCGTGGACAAGGGTCCTCCTTCATTATCAGAGCTCATAGCAGAGGGGGCAGGAGCTGCAGCCGGTGCAGTGGCTCCTACATCACCAACATTATCTGCACATTCCTCATCTTCAAAGATGGGGGTGCCTTCTTCATCATCACCTAAAAGCTCAAAAGCAGGGGTTGTGTAAGGCATAGTTTCATCAAAAGAAACCTCACAAGTCTCAACAACTTACTTGGTCTCCAAAATCCACATACAAAAAGCCCTAGAACTAGAAACATACCCCAGAAAAATCCCATCCAAACAACGAGACACAAACTTGTCCAAATTCTCCGCCTTCTTAAGCACAAAGCACCTGCAGCCAAACGCTCGCAAGTGCTTGTCGCTGGGCTTCCTACCAAACCGAAGTTCATATGAGGTCTTCCCAAGGAAAGCTCCCAAGAAGATCCGGTTCGCAATGTAACAGGCCGTATTCACTGCCTCAGCCCAAAAGCGTCTCGGAGTCCTGTGCTCATCGAGCATCATCCGTGCCATCTCAATAAGTGTGCGGTTCTTGCGTTCCACAACACCGTTCTGCGGAGGGGTATATGGAGAAGAAAACTGGTGCTCAAGACCTAGGTCACGACAGAAGTTTTCAAAAAGAGAGTTTCTGAATTCTCCGCCTTTGTCACTGCGGATAGCCCTCATGACCTTATGACTCTCGTTTCTCAACCTTAGTACTAGATTCCGAACAAAACCAAACGCCTTATCCTTAAACTCCATGAAAAATACCCACGAGAAGCGCGAAAAGTCATCCACAACTACAAGCACGTACCACTTCCCACTGACCGACGCTACCCGAGTGGGACCTACTGTATCCATATGGAGTAGCTCACCCGGATACGAGGTCATAACCTGAGACACAGGAGTGTGAGAAGCAGCAACCATCTTGCCATGACGACAGGGGTGGCACACTAAGTCCTTCTCAGCTTTCAATTTGGGCAATCCTCGGATTAGGCCCATTGAACTCAACCTAACTAGCAGATCAAAGCTCAAGTGACCAAGTCAACTATGCCACTTCCATATATCAGCAGAAGGACTAGCAACCAAACAACGCGCAGAGCTAGAAACAGATGTGAGGTCGACCCTAAAAACTTAACCAAAAGGCAGCAAAGAGCAAACAAGGGTCTCCTCAGCATCAAGAACGCAGCACGCACCCTTCTTAAAACGAACCTCAAATCCTTCATCGAGAAGTTGCGAAACAGAGACCAAATTGAACCCCAGATTCTGGACAAAAGCAACTTCTCTCAGGGAAAGCTTAGCAGAAAGCGAAACAGAACCAACACCCAACACTTTACTTTGACCTGTCCCCGAATGTGATGCACTCTTTGGTCCTCACGGGATTGAGGCTGGAGAACCACTTGCGGTGCCCTGTCATATGCCTAGAGCAACCGGAATCCATGATCCACACGTCCTCCATGCCCCAATCCTGCAAAGTCAAGTAAAGCGACGGTGAGCAAACAGTCCGGCACTGGGGTTAGTATCAAAACTGCTGTACCAGTACCGAGCCATCTGCTCAAAAGTAGGGTAAGCACAGTCAAAGAAATCACCACGACTGGAGTAAACACGACCCTCAAAGCGTGGCCTCTCAAGCTCTCTCACAAACCCTCGGTCACGGGCCCATAGCCGCGCTGAAAACGACTAGGAGCTCGACCGACAAAGCATCTCTCACCACCAGGAGCACAGGCCTGAAAGCCGCCTTCTCTCTCACCACCAGCAAAATGGTCTCTCATCTCACCGCGGTGGGGAGGATCTTGCCTACCACCATGGTAGAACTGATCCTGGTTCCCCCAACCTCTCTCTTGCCTCTCAACCCGCTTCCTCCTGAAGCAAAACTCCTCTAGGTGGCCATTCCGCTAGCAAAACTCACAGTGGTAGACAGGCCTCCTAGGAACTGGGTTAAGCTGGGACTTGGGCTTAGGTGGTGTGGCCTTGGGTGGCTCAGGCTGCTGGACTGGCTTCTTGCCCTTGGACTTAAGCTCTTCCTCTATAATCTTGTCTAGCTTAGCCTTGGAAGGCTTGGGTGTCCAGTACTGCTTCTTTGGGGCAGCCTTGGGTAGCTCATGGTAAACCCATCAACAGTCTCACCTGGTTGGGTAGGTGCAGTCTTGATCTTAATTGGGGCACTCTTCTCACCCGAGGTGCTGCACTCTCCAAACCCAAAACTACTTATGTCACCCTCAGCTCTCTTGGTGCTCTCTATAATCATCTCTAGTTGGGGTTGCCTCGCATACACCCAACTCAACACCTCTCTCAACCTGCTGTTGTCTTTTTGTAAAGGCAACACTTCCTCCCTTAGATCCTCTAGAACTATAGCCTCGGCAGCACAAGTGTCACAGTCTAACGAGGGTATCACAGGAGTACCTTTCTCCAACTTCTTAATGGTGGCATCCCTAAACCTCCTTGATCGTTCCTCTTGTCCTTCTTGTACGTGATCTCCTCATCACTTGAGCTCGATGAGGATGAAGAGGAAGAAGATCTGCTGCTGCAGAACCCGATCTCGACGAAGAAGGCCTTGTCCCGCTTCCGGTTGTCCTTCTGGTAGCTCTTGAAAGCCTCCCGGAAGTTCTTCTTGCCGAAGGGACGCTTGCCGAAGCTGTGCTTGCTGGAGCGGTGCTTGTCAAAGCTTGGCTTGCAGGAGTGGTACTTGTCGGAGTCGTGGGAGTAGCTCTTGCCCTTCTTGTAGTAGTCGTTCTTGTTGGGACACTCGGCGATGAAGTGGCCGACCTCTCCGCACTCGAAGCACCTGGGCCTTCCTCCCCTCTTCTTGCTCAACCGGTTGTCATAGGCGCGCTGAAAGCGACTTGACACCAGACAAAGCTCATCATCCCCAAGCATCGCCAACTACTCCTCTGTAATAGACATCAAAGCAGAAAACGAGAAGTTGTGTAACAGGGGGTTAGTAGCAGACTCACTAGAGGGGATGGCCAAGGCCAGACTCTTGGAACCTGTACAAGCGAGGGAATCTCTCATCTTGTAATCTACTTCTGTGGCCTTGAGCTTACTATAGAGTGCCTCTACTCCTATCGTATCATACCCTGCCGACTCAATGATTGAGTTCACCTTGATCTCCCAAACTTTTCTATCCAAAGCATACAGCAATTTGACAGCTGCTGATGATCGGTGTATGGGAGCTCAGCGGGGGCAGAGTTGACATGCAACTTGTTAATGATCGACTGAAAGCGACCAAACAAGTTGTCTACTGACTCTCCCGGCTTCTGGACGAAATTCTCATATTCACGCCAGTAAGTCTCCACAAGCCTAGCCCTAATGGTCGCGGTACCCTCATGGTGTGCACTAAGCAGTGACCATATCTCATGCGCCGTCTTGAGGTGACCCACTCTCTCATAATCCATGGGACTAAGCCCAAAAAAGAGAAAGTTAAGAGCCTTGGCATTCGCCTCATGCCGAGCCACGATCTCAGGCGTAGTACGCTCAGCGACTGGAAGCACCACAAAAGTCGTACTCTGAGTAGCATCCCATATGTCCTAACTCTGGCTAACAAGGAACGCCTCCATCCTACCCTTCCAGTAGGGAAAGCCATCGGAGCCAAGGACCGAAATCTTCTCGGAGTAAGTCATCGTCGCTACTGTTTCGTCACCGGTTAAGGTATGAGGAAACCTAACCGGCTCTGATACCACTTGTAGGACTGAGATGTGCGACTAGAGGGGGGTGAATAGGAGCACTTGAAAAACTCAAACTCAAACCCCCCCAAAACTGAAGACTGGACAATCCTATCTAGGAACTTTGGACAAACGACCGGACAAAGGAACCCAACCTACAGCACCTACAATCCCAAGGGCGGACTGTCTGCACTAGGGGGCGGACAGTCTAGCCTACAGCCAAAAAACTCCCCAAGACAGAAAACTAAAAACTACACGCGAACTCACTAAAAACTCGATAAAAAATGACTCAAATTAAATCCAAAATTCACGAAATTTTGTACAAAGGATCCTCAACATATTCCAAAGCAAATCCCAAAAGATCAACAACAAAAGATCAAAGGAACCACGGTAATTTCAGATCTTGCAAAAGGGAAAAACAAGGAACCGAAAAACGAAAATTGCCAAGATTAACACTTGCTCGTGGCTGGATTGCACTAGCACAAAGTCTAGGGAGATGCACCACGTCCTAGCAAGTAAAAATACCGGCAAAAGGAGGATCCCATCCTTGGACAACACAAAACAGGCAAAAATCCAAGAAATGGGACTAAAAACCGAACTGGAAAGAGGGGAAAGGAGGGAGGAACGAAATTGATGCTCAAGACATGGATTACACAATGAGGAAACTTTGATTAATCACGAAATTCTGATTACACAAGTTTCCTAGAGCCTACCTCCCTTCATCCTCCCACTAATGACAAGATTAGACTAAACTAGGCACTCATCCCCTAACTAATCCTCTCTATTTCTTTTCTTTGGACCTTGGCTGCTAGGGTTAGGGAAAGTAGGGTATGTGGCTGCCAAGATGAGCTCCAAGGGAGCCTCTCAAGTCTATTTATACCCTAGGCCCTAAACGACACAATTACACTAAGACCCCTACTCTAAAAATGCCCGGAGGGCGCCAAACCGAAAAGATACAATCGGACGACTACGATGACGGCTTGATCTTCTTCTTCTCCACGCCTCACTTGGATGTGCGCCACGTACCCAGTAGTCCGGAAGCTTTCCCCGGTTTTGAAGTCAGAACCAGAAAACTTTATTCTACGGGCTTCCTGGGCCGGGTCTTGGCCTAATCTTCTATCTTGGCGAGACGGAGTCTAACCCACCAAATCATTTGAACTTGGGTGGCGGTTTTGAGCCGAAGCCGCCAAAGCCTCCCTCGAATGCCTTGGCGCCATGCACTCGGTTGGAGCACCACGGTGGCACCTGGCATCTCCAGTCCATCGGAGTTGCCTCGCGGTCCATCGGAGGGCTTACACCACCGTTGCCGAGCCACCCCTCCGTGTACCGAGTTTCCATGGCCGACCGATGCCGAGACTTGCCTCCGGTCCATTGGAGGGCTTTTGCCTCAGTCCATCGAGGTCTTCGTCATCCTCTACCTCCAGTCCATCGGAGGGCCTCCAGTCCATCGGAGGACTTGTACCGTTGACAATCAATCATCACACCGGGAGAGCAATGAAGCCGGTCCATTGGCTCTCAGGATGTGTATGATGTCGGTTTCTTTGGAATGGTGTTATCGAGAGCCGAAGGACTCTTGACGGACTGCCGAGTTTGGTCCAGCCTAAGTGCACTGCGAGCCGGAGGTGGCAGGTGTGCTTAGTCTGGATTAAGCGGGGCGGTTCCGCCACAAATATTGTTGGCGTTTCTTAGCCTATTAGATAACAATCCGCCCCGCACAGAAACGTTGTTGTAGCTTTTCACCAAAGAGTATTCCAGGGTATCGAAATCCATGAGGAACGTGAAGTAAAATGACAAAGAATAGCTAGGACCGAACAAAAAGGTAAAAGCCAGCAAGTAAAGGATAAACTGGGTAGAGCAGGTTCACTACTTCAATTATATGCACTCAACTCCCTAAACACACTAGTATTCTGCTTGTCAGGATTACTTAGACACTGACCCGACGGAACCACTTTCGGGCACCAGAGTGTTGATAACCCAGACGAGAAAGGCAGGTTCAACAGGAATTCAGCTATATCGTCAATGATACTATCCGGACAACGGGGTCGGGATACACAGGACACAGACCCGCTGTCACCAGGTGGGACTACCAACCAAATCTGCGTGAGATAGAACACCTACCACTTGGCAAAACACCAAGCCTAAACACCACGTCTAAGCAAGGGTTTCACTACTACTATGCAAGCTAAAACAGAGCAGCACGCAAGCACTTACACAACTTAATTGTAAGCATGCACTTGGGTTCCAGTGATTGACAAGGCAAGAAATGACTAAGTATGGAAGTAGAGCAAAGTAAATATAAAGGAAATAAAGAACAAGGAACTTTACTCGAGCCTGGAGTTGAATATCCTTCCTCTGAGAATACAAGCTTGGAGATAGAAAACCAAAGATAATTCTCACTCCTTCACTCTTCTCCTCACTACTCTCCCTTGATACAATGGAACTCACTCTCTTTACAAGCTAAGGGTGGCTTCACCACATTTCCACACACTCCTAATGACCTCCAAGGGGGGTATTTATAGCCTAGGATGAGAGGGAGGTATTTATAGGCAGCTAGGTCGGTAAAGATGTTAAGGTTGGTGGTCGAGCGGCTAGGTGGCAGGCCGGGCGGCTCCGTAGGAGGCCGGGTGGCCCTCCGTTGCACCGTCCTTGATCATCAATGGCTCCAAATCACTCTCCAAGTTGGTGGCGGTTAAACACATGCCGGAAGGCCTCGGATACCAGGCCGGGCGGCCTGGTAAGGGGGTCGGGTGGCTTGGGTTTGCCACTTGTCTTCTGTAGATTGGTTCCCTTAGTGTTGGCGTGGATCGTTGACTTCACCAATCCTTGTGTGGAGGCCTTTCGACTCTTTATTTCACCCAATGCTTGTGTCCATGGTTGAGATGTGATGTGTTTGTGTTTCTTTGCATGCCATGTAGTTGGGGACGTGTTTGGCCACATTGGGAAGCCAGGCGACCTCTTGGTTGGGCCGGGCGGCCTTGTATGTGGCTGGGTGGCCTGTACCTTGGTCGGCCGGCCTTATGGACCAAACCATTGCGAAGAGCTCGTCGAGATAGCCAAAATGGAGTTTTGGTTCACTCAATTCGGAGTCCGGATACAAAAGTTATGGTCGTCGCAAGATTGACATTTGCTGCAGGCCATTTTCAGCACGTCCTTGGTTATATTGAGCTCCTGCATGAAAGCTTGATACACAACTCGTGGAACCGGTTAAATTACATGAAACTAGGGCAAAAATAACTCTTTAACATGATATATTGGTGGTCAAAATGTGATTTAACGACCGCCACAGATATGCATTTAAATCATTGGTTCTCAACATATGAGAACAATTATGCTTGATCACGAGATGTATCCATTATAATTCATTCAACTGCGCTCGATTACAATTAATCAACGTGTGAAAATCTATCAAGTCATCTCTCGCTCGATTACAATTAATCAACGTGTGAAAACCTATCAAGTCATCTCACAAAGAGATTAGACCTTTAATCGCGTTGTCACTCAATCCACCAAAACCATTAAAGAGCTTTGCTGCACTTACACAAATGAAGATACACAAAAAGATAATTTTGGTTTTTGGATGGATATCCAGCGAATTTTACAGCTTTCTCTAATGTTGAGAAAATTACAATGCATGGATAAAAATGCTAGCAAATGAATAGTTACGCAAAATGAATGACCAGCTTTGAAGTCTCACACCCTCGATCAAAATCTTAATCCAACTCATCAAAGATTAAACTTGATCAAACTATGTTTATAAATTTGGCTTTGGTAGGTATGGCTTATATAAGATAACCTTAAGAATTTGATCATATCATTTAATAAAATCAAAATTTTGAAGGAGATAAACTTGATGAATTGAAATCTAATCACGACAAACCATATGGTCTAAATGAATAATCATGTCTATCATATAACTGCTGGTCAAAGTATATTAAATCATGTTTTAAATGAGAGCATATATCAGTCTAATCATTGAATTTAGAATGAAAGAAAACAAAGATAGTACTTTATTTTATTCCATTAAAGGTGATACATGAAGCATGATAATAATTAAACAAAGCCACTCATAAAGAAAAGCACACATAATTATACAAAATAAATAAAGAAAAAGAAATAAAGAAAAATTTCAAGCCGATAAATTCTTCACTGCTGTTGATACCATAAGCGTAGCGTTTCCAAAGTTGCTTCTATGCTCTGAGTATTCTGCTCATACTGATTAGTATTCTCCCTCATTTGATCTACTATCTAATAGTTCTGATGTGCTAAAGTTTCAATCCCATCAAAAGCTTGATATGGCATAGGCTGGGTATTCAGATACTCTTGAGTATGAGGTCTGGTTCTTCTCGGAATAAATGATGGTGGAGGAATCAATACTTGTGGAGTTCGGAATATAGGTGTAGACTGTGGAGTACTGCATATCTGATTGGATTAGGAGTATATACTGGCTAAGACCCACTTGCTCCCTCACCCCATTGCTGCGGTCTTGATTGATGAGAGGAAAAATTCCATTCATCCCATCCAATAGCCGGAGATTGCTGACTTGTTTCTCCTTCCACAAACATAAATCTTTCCAACCAATCATCTCTACCTTGTGCAAATAATGTAAGTCTATGATCTAGAATCATAAACTTGGTTCCTCCAACGTAATAGCCTTTCTCAGCATTTCCAAAAATATATTTACCTTTCCTTAGAGAATTTTCATCAAAAGAAGTAGGTGAAATAGTAAAGACTGGGTTTATCACCAAACCCGAGTAATCATGTACTCTTATTTCTCTGGAAAATCCAATGCTCCACCATAAGCTTGATAGGATTAACAGCCATTGGTTGAAAGAGTGCAACATATAACCACTTTAGCTCATTTTCTTGAACTTTTGTATCATCCAGACATTCAAGAACTCTGAGTGTCATCACTCTATGCATAATCCTAATGATAGGACTAATTATTTTCATCCTCTCCTTCTTTGTAGTAGATGCAATCTTTAACCAAAAATCTTCTAATGTAGTCTTGGGCAAAGAAATATTTTCAGGGGCATTTCTAGCCACTTCGCTTTCACTCTAAATCTCAGATTATTAAGTGAATCTTATGATTGTACCATGTCCATGGTAACCATCATTTCTAGCGCAATATCCTTTTGAAAAAACAGGACTTATTGGAATAAAGCTTTCCCAATCCAAATGACCAAATGCTAATTCCAAACTTGGAAGAAATCCAAGTGCTCTCATGCAATCATAATCAAGATCTAAATTTGTAGTAATTCTGCTACGTCACGTATTTTTTTTTACCAAAAAGACTGTGGGAGAGGTCCCCACTGTAAAAAGGTATTTTATTAAAAGGTAGAGTTTAGGGCACTTACAAACCACCAATCAATACCTTATTTCTTCGGCAGCACTTCGTATATAAAATCCCTCTTCATTAAATTTCCATTGTTCATCTTCGACTTCTATTTCTTTAGGTACTTGAGCTTGAGCTTGAGCTTGAGTTTGAGAACGCATCCTTGCTCTTCTTGCTGGTTCAATCACATCATCAACATCCACGGAGAATCAGGAAGAGCAGGTGCTCATTCCTCCATGAAGAATTTGATCCCGATGTAAACTCTGATCAGATTCAGAACTTCCCATTTCAGAGACAGAGTGTCTCCTAGATGAGACCCTTGATGTAGTATCTTTAGTATCTCGATTAGAATTTCCAGAAGATGAACCTTTAAAGGTCTTCTTAAAGAACTTGGCAGCCTTCTTCATCTTCTCACTCAAGAATATTTCCTCTCAAGAATTTCTCTCTAGACTTTTTCTCAAGAATTCGACTCTTTTTCTTCTTCGAATTTGTCTTCTGGCTTCTACTTGTGTTCTGGTGATGAAACCCAGCCATCCTTCATCTCTTTTTATAGGCCGAGTTGGGTTCTAAAGGGGAGGTGTATCTGGGGCAGGTTCACCATGCCTCGGCCGACCTGAGGTGGGTGGCTCGGCCGAGCCAAGCCTTTCTTGGCTCTGCTGCTCTTCTTCTTTTGCCACATGCTCAATCATTCAGTACCCTTCAATGATGCATTACTCTTTCTGTCATCCTTGTCTCTTACACCAGGAATCTTCAATTTCTTTAATCAATCCTTTCACTTTTGTCTCTTGGATGCTTGCAATCAATTTAACCCTTGTCATACTTTGCCCACATGATCTTGTCTCGTTGGCTGGTGGAATTCAACTTATAAAGAGTATCCAATGTTGCCTAATTGATCAGGTCCCTTAATCTCTCAATTATATTAATTAATCCCTGCATGGTTAGATCAAAGATATCCAATATATATATTCGTTAAACATGATTAAGATAGCATCAAATAATTTTTAACCAAAATATTATTATTTTTATTTCAAAGTCTTAGTAAAGGGAAGATCTTTTTGTGATTTTATAAAACCATTGAGGGTCAAATTGACCGAGTTAATTTTGGATTAAAATAAATAATTCAACTCATGAATTTAATTGAATATACTTATTTTTATTCCTTGTGTGGCTTAGGTATAGGTTCCTAATTTTTTGATATAGATTAAAATAAACAATGGCTACATGAATTGAATTGAATTTTGAATTTAAAATAAACAAAGGATATAGATTAAAATCCTAGAAATCATCTCTCTTTTATTTTTAATCAATGGCTTAAAATCGAATTGATTTCAAAAACCGGCCAAGGCTTCGCAAATTTAAGAATTATAGTACCCATCTAAAGAAAACAAATATATTCTTTTTTTTCTCGGTCAAATTCGAAAAACAAATCAAACACCTGATTATGAGAGTCTTTAATAAATAGTCATAGTATCTATAACAACAGAGTTTACTAATTTAAACTAAATTTAAAAACTCTAATCCTAGATATACCTAGGTTGCCTCCCGCAAAAGCGCTTGTAATTTAAAGTCTGTCAGCCAGACTTAATCACGACAGTCCAATGTCAAGTGTAGACATTGCAGATGAATCTTCTTCTTCAAGCTTCGTCTTCTTCTTCGAGTGCCTTGCACATCTCATATCTTGGACGGAACTTGAATGGTCTCAAATCTCCATTGATGTTGAACCTGATTTCTCCTTTCCCCACATTGATAGTAGCTTGTGCATTTTGGAGGAATGATCTTCCAAGTATCAATGGTGATTTCAAATCCTTTCCCATTTCTAAAATCACAAAATCTACTGGCACAAGATTTTCTCCAATTTAACAGGAACATCTTCAGCTATCCCTTCTGGATATCTCACTGATCGGTCAGCTAGCTCAAGACACATAGATGTAGGCTCTGGTTGTGGTAGCTTCAGCTTATCAAATACTGACTTAGGCATAACACTCACACTAGCTCCAAGATCACAGAGAGCTTTGTCAATATTGAGAGAACCAATAGAGCATGGAATAGTGAGACATCCTGGATCTGCTTTCTTCTCCAAAGGTGCATCCATAATAGCTGCACTATACTCAGTAGTCATCTTCACATAGCCGGACGACATTTACCTCTTGTTAGCTAATATATTCTTGAAGTACTTGGCATAAGTGGGAACTTGTAGTGCATCCAATAATGGCATATGGATATAAAGCTGCTTAATCACTTCTACAAATTTATTAAAATGCTCATCCAGCTTACTTGAACGATTCCTTATCTTTTATGGAAGAAGTCTTGTTTCATCTGTTTCTATTACTGTCACATCTGGTTCTTCCTCTCTTGGTGTCTCTGCATTACTTGAGTTAGCAAGTCTTGTAGGCATTACAGGATCCTTAGTCTCTTTCCCAGATCTGGTAGTAATTGCCCTGAGTGACTCATGAGGCAGTGGTTGTCCAGGCAACTTTCCTTCATTTTTATTTGGAGTTGATCTGCTAACCGAGACATCTGATTTTCCAAAATCTTCATCGTTCCCATCAGTTGCTGATTTGAACTTCCCACTGTAGTGACCTTGCCATCAATATTCTCTAGTACTTTGTCTAAAGCCTTGAAGTTAGAATGTGTATCCTTGTTAATCTTGGCTTGTTCTTCCATGAAATCCTTCAACTGAATGCGTAGAGGAATGTCACTTTGAATAGCTGATCCAACAGTGAATTGTTGTCTATTCTGTCTATCGTTAAGCGGAGTCATCCAACCTTGTTTCCTTTCATAGTCAAGAGCTTTTGCTTCCTCTGGACAACTTTTCTTTGCATGCTTGTACTCTCCACACTCTTCGCATGTCATCATCGCTTCTGTAGACTTCACTTCTTCAGCTTTATCAATTTCCATCTTCTCAAATCTCCTCACCAGTGAATCAATCTATCCACCTAGTATTTTCAGTGTACTCACTTCCACAATACTCTTTGCTGCTCCGGTGGAAAGTGGTGACACCCACGTCGAGGAGGGGGCCGAGGGTAAAAGTGAGGCTGACGGGGCCGAGGACAAGGCACGACGGTGGCGCAGCCGCAAGTGAGTGAAGTGGGCGGCGACTATTGACGTCTCTTAGCATAACAAATTTTATTCCGCAAGCGCACGGAGATTCGCTGTAGCTTTTTCATCCAGAGTATTCTAGGTATCGTAAAAATCCATAGGGAAGAAGGGGCTAATAGATGGAATGATATGTCGAACTTCAAGCTGTACAATATAACTTAGATAAACTTCCACTTTTCTTACACTGGGGGTAAGATAACCAAGATAGTGTATGGTGGGAAGAGTAAACAGGGACCAAAGCAGTAAACAACTAGGTAGTTGCCTGGGAGGACAACGAGTGAGATTAAGATATCCAAACTCTATTTCTTAACTACTGCAGAAAAGTATTCGTGATTGAACTAAGTTAACCAAACACAAATTAGGGTCTTGTGTCGAGCTAAATTCCAGACTACATCGATGAGGCCAGGGGGTAGATAGGAGGCCAACCGAACGGCAACTGGCTAACACCTACGGGCTTACCGAACGACGAGATTGGAATACTGAGACCTCTAAAGCTATCACCTACGGAGGCTACCAACCAGAGCTGCGTGGGTAAGATGGCACGCTAAACTAGAGTTCAAGTGAGAACTCTAAAGTTCTTCCTTGATCAGATGGTGAGAACTAACTTAATCTTAGATCAAAGCCTAAGACAAGCTTATAGCACCGGCAAGTCTAGCAAGATTTAGATAACTTAAGACAACACAAATCTAAACTTTGGTCTAGTATGCAAGAAGGTACACCACACTAGGCAAGTGTAAGAAATAAAGTGAAGTAGAACTCAAAGAATAGATCAATGATATATATATATATAGAAAAATTCCTTTCTACATGTGTTTGTAGGTACACTCGCGTATGTATCCCAATATTTAGGTTGTATCTGGTGAAACGGAAGGTATGTATACGGAGTATGTGATCATAATAGACCATTTGTGGTGGTATATACGTGAGGTATGCGAGTATAACTAAGGTATATGAACATATCCCGTTATATGTACCGATATAAATGTATTATCAAATAAAATAAATCAGGCGTTGTTTTGTAATTTTTTCGCGTGGTGACTTTTCAGGCATCTAGTATGTGAACATAGTCAAACTGATAAATGAGTATGTGGACATACCCTTATTGGTTTATGGAAGGTGAGTGTAACCACATGCACATGTAGATAAAACTCTTCATATATATATACGTATATATATACATATATATATACACACACATATATATACACATATATATACACATAATAATATATATACACATATATATACATAATATATATACATATATATATATATAGGAAAATTCCTTTCTACATGCGCATGTAGCTACACTCGCATACGTATCTCATAATTGAGGGTGTATCTGGCCAAACAGAAGGTATGTACGCGGAGTATGCAATGATACTAGACCATCTGAGGTGGTATGTGCACGAGATATGCGAGTATACCTGAGGTATGTGTACATACCTTATTATATGCACTAATATGAAGGTATTATTATAATATATTAAAAACAGGGGCTATTTTGTAATTTTTCAGGTAATGACATTTGAGATATCTTAAATTAAATATGTGAACATACTCAAATATAAATGAGTACGAGGACATACCCTTCTTGGGTTATTGAACGTGAGTGTAGCTACATGCGCTTGTAGATAAAACTCTTCATATATATATATACACATATATATATGTATACACATATATATGTATATATACATGTATATACTATTTCGCGTCTGCCCAGCCTTCCAGCCCGCAAGTGTAAAAGATTCTTCTACGACAGTAAAGTTTAGGCCGCAATCGTAAAACGTTCCACAGACAGCTTGTTGCTACGAAAGATTTTTGTGCAACCCTAATTTTTCTGGCCGTAATCGTAAAATACGCACCAACACGTAATAGCTCTCTCAATATGCAACTGAGCTGCAACCGTAAACTTATCTCTAAAATGTATGCTGAAATATCACTTCTCCTAACCGTAAACCTATCTCTAAAAAGCGGCGACGGTAACCATGAAATACAACTTCAAACCGTACACACCTTGAAATTCCATTTCCCTTGATCGTAAGTTCTTACACTTTAATTAGATCCATTTCCCTTGATCGTAAATTCTTACACTTTAATTAGATCGTAAAATTCTTGCACCATATGTCCACAAACTCATAACCGTAAATCTTTGTTTCTTTGAACAGTGAAACTATGTCAGCAGAAGAGACAACACCTTGTCACCTAAATTGTAAATGCTTATTTGGGCTATATATAATTGTGTTAATCCATATATACATCAGTTTCGTACGTGATGTCCGTACAAAGTCATATTATTCAAAAATCAGATGGTTTAATCAAATATACAAGACTTTTGCATACATGTCTTTACAATTTGCTAGCATTTCACCAAAGGAAAAAACTCTAAGATGAACGAACATCGATGTTCCTCGGAATTCACCGGCCTAGCAGCTGTTACTCTTGATGTCTTCCTCTATATGTCTTCCTCTATGAGCCTGGTCAGATCCAAGCAAGGAGAAAGAATTAAAAAACACAACTAATCAACAAAAATATCTCAATTAATCATAATAAATTTCAATTGATCTACAATCGTGATGCTCATGTGTCCCTCCATGGATCCTAGCACCATCGAATGGCATGTGAGTAAAAGAAAGTGAGAACAAATGATCTGTGTCTGCTATTTACTACAAATATAATATGGGATCATGGGCCAGATGAATCATGGGAGCAATCATGAGGATTGGGGATCGCATGCAGCAGACCGTTGCTTACCTGCTAATTGCAACGCAGCATTTGGAGTTGTATGTCCAAACGACCCGTACATGGCGGCCGTGAGCACACCATTGCCGGGATGAGGTGCTGAGAAGTAGATGGAGTTCTGTCGGCGTTGCGCCTCTGGAGGCCCTCCACCATAGGAGCGGTGCCACCTGCTGGGGAGAGGGTGCCGCCGCCGCCGTGCCACACCGTCAGGTGGATCTCGCCGCCACCGTTTGGAAGGAAATCTGGATCTGGAAGTGTCTAGGAAGATGAGACAGAGGTGGGAGCGAAATGACTGGTAGTGGATATTATGGTGGATACAGATTTACTATTGCGGCTTGGGAAATTTACAATCGCAACACGAAATACCATTTGCGTTTTCTAGCCCCTGCCTTTGATAGTAATTTTACTACCATGGGGTTTATTACGGTTGCGTGTGGAGGTTGTTTGGTGGGCGCGTTCACAACATTTTACGGTTGCGGACAGGTTACGGGTGGCAGGTAAGTTAACACGTTGAATAGAGCTATTCAACACGTTAGGAGTTGAATAGCGCTACTTATATATATATATATAGGATAGCACCGCGCTGAATAGGTATTTAACGCGTCGGGCATGCCACCCAACTCGCAATAGTAAAACATTATCCCGCGATAGCGAAACTCACCTCCCAACCGTAAAACAACTTGTCTGAAGCTATTTAGCGTACCAGGCAACACACACCGTCCCACAACTGTAATTTTATACTCCTGAAACCGTAAAATCAAGGCGCAAATAAAGGAACTATCCCACAACCGTAAGAAGTTAATCCACAAACGTATGTCTAACTCCTGAAATCGTAAAACCTTTTCCGTAAACTATAAAATCATGTTTCTTTTAATGAAAAAACATTTCGATATACAGCACAAGGAACTGCCAAAGCGTCAAATCTTCATTTTTTAGTACATAACCATTTCTGTTGCATAGCTTTTTTTGACGATTTGGGATCCATGGGAGTAATTTGTATTGAATAACACATCACCATAAAGATGTATGAGAACCACCATACAATCGTACATATTTGATTGGAGATTCTGTTTATATTATCATATAATGCAGTTTTTTACAAATTGGAAAATTTGTACAAAATATATGGGACGAGGGGATCATCAACCCAGCATACAAATCTGGAAGACTTTCCTACGCATTTTCCTCTTTTTGTTAACCTCCATGATGGATGAAAAAGGCTGGGAAATGATTTTCGTCTCTCGGCCTGCATGCAGCACGGGGATGCCAACAGGAAGCAAGACGAACTCCTCTGGAGTGCCACT
The DNA here is from genome assembly GCA_022530915.1 of Paspalum notatum. Lineage (NCBI taxonomy): Eukaryota > Viridiplantae > Streptophyta > Magnoliopsida > Poales > Poaceae > Paspalum > Paspalum notatum. The sequence goes on from CM039686.1 coordinate 22,328,490, forward strand.
AGATGTTTCCACACATTTGTAGATCTTCAAGAGATAAAAATAAACACAAACACAATCTGCACGAATGGGGCAACCACCAAACAGAAAGGGGGAAATTAAATTTTGATACATACCATGGCAATCAATTTGTATCAGAAAGGAGGGGACGAATCAGTGGATCTTCAAGACATTAAAAAATAAAAATATAATAAGCAAGAACAGGAAACTATCGGAGGAAGCAAAAAGTACAATTTTGACATATAACACCATCCGTGCAGCCTCGAGGAAGTGGTGGATGGACCAGAACGAACAGGAAGGGGAGGGGCGTGCGCATCATCTTTCCAGCGGAGCCATGCTGCTGCCTTGCATCTGGTGGAGGGACGATTGGATGAAGATACCCGCCTCATCGCTGAGAACCGCATCTGAAGTGCACTAGACGGTGGTGCAGAGGCGGCCACGAGACCGCACGGGACGGTGGTGCTGCCGCTGGGGTAGATGCTGCCGTGTGGGGACGCCGCCGCCGAGGAAGAGCTGCCGTGGCCGATCTAGATCTCGATACATATATGGAGAGAGAAAGGTGGGAGCGAAATGAGTAGAAGACAATACGGTAGATATTTGTACTGTAGTTTAGAAATTTACGAGTACGGGTTAGGAATTTACAGTTTAGGCTTTTTTTTTTGTCCTCCTCATGTTTTTTTACTACTGCAGGGTTCATTTATGCTTGCGGGTGCTAGCAACCACATAAACCGAATGAAGAGGTTTACTGCCACGGGTGGATTTTACTGTTGCGGATAGTTGGTTCGATTGCCGCGTTGAATAACTATTCTATTCAACGCGTTGGGAGTAGAATAGCGTTAATATATATATATTATAGCCATGCGTTTTTTTTAATTATCGGAAGCCCTATGCACCAACCGGACCACCCCACTCAACCGACCAGGTGGTCCACACGCACCACCCGGTCCACCGAGCCCTGATCCACCTGATCCACCCATCCCTGCCCGATCCCCAATTCCCCATCCCCGTTCACACGCAAAAACCTAACCGCCCGACCTTCCCCGCCGCCTCACACCGCTGCGCCACCCCGCTCGGCCTCCGTGCCCCTTCCCCCTGCTCCAGCGCCTGGTGGTCACCGACGGCGGACGGATCTGGCGAGGAGCCGGCTAGGAGCGGCCAGGCAGCAGGTTTCGGCGAGGAGGCTCCTCCACCCTGCCACACATCGCTCGTACCGTCGCCTGGAGGAGGGCCACTAACGGCGCCTCAGGCCGGACCGCGCTTCCCTAGGTCGGATCTGCGCCGGCCGCGGCTCCTCCTCTTCCTCCTCCGGCTCCGCCATGGCCCAGGCTGCCGTAGCCCAACTAGGCTCCGCCATGTCCGCAGGTCGTCCGAGGTCACGCCACCCGCAGCGCTGGCCGAAGGAGGACGCGATGCCGAGCCAGGTGGAGGCGCCGCCGCTTGGAGGTTGGTGCCAGCCCTCTTCTTCCTCCGGTGGAGATGTTGCCTGGTGGCCGGATTCGAGCAGCTAGCTAGTGGTGGCTATGGACTACCAACTCATGGATGTGTGACTAGCGGCCTGTTACTCGAGAAGCTGGTGTTCGTCTCCATTGCCATTCTTGATTGTTCCTGTCACAAACTGGTTTATGATTTTTTCTGTACCAAAAAATCTAATTATTGAGCTTCTCTTCTTCCTTATGTGCAATTGAGTGCAACTTTTGGTCTGATTGTGATTACGTTAGTACTGGTAATCATACGACTAAATTATGTGTAGATTAGATTAGAAGAAGCAGAAAACCATTGTACTATTTATGCATTTTTTTATTTATATATGCAATCCGTCTACAATTACTAGATGTATATACTTCTCTAAACGTGTACTTATGACTAACATTGTACAATTTATGCTCTTGTATGCCTGTGAGAACTCAACAAATTGCTGTTCCTTTCATGCTTATTCTTGGTATTGCAGTTGTGGATCGTTGCCTGTACGAACAAACTCAATGTGTTCTTCGTGGGTCCGACCGTCATGGCTGCCTCCTCCATATCTGTTGAGCTATGGAGTTTTTCTACACATCGCCATTATTCAGATATGTTGCTGTCCAGGTGCCTATACCGGGCCAAATTGGAAAGGACAATCTGAAATTGTAATTGTGAATTTGTGATTCCTATTTTACGCTACTCACACATAGTTCTTCCCCAGGCCAACCTATGGTGGCTCCTACCAATTGTTTTTAACACAAGCTGGTATTTCTCAATGGCCTCAAAATTAGCCAATTCGGTCTATTTATGTAAGCATTAAGACTACAGAGATGGATGGAATCCTTTTTCCTAGTGGCTGCCGACGTTTTAAACCTCTAATCTTGCTAAAGTATTTACGACCACATTATTTGGTTCTGCAGTGCACATCTAATGTACTGTGGTTTGCCGTGAGATTTATTTGTTGCTGCAACCCATGAGATGATTGATTTCTAAAAGTTTGGTTACTTTGTTAACCATGCCTGTACACTACGGTTCCAACTATGGCGCAGATGTAGGGATTAATTCAATCAGTTAACTTGGGCATATCACAGTTAGCTTATTTCTTGAATTTGTATCGATTCTATGATTATTGTCACTCCTTTTAATTACTGTTGATGTCCAATGTGCTACTGCTTGTAGGAATGGATGTGTGCCAGTGCTTGCACTAACTACAAAGGTTCAAACAAGACTATCTTTGCACTATATGCATACCATTGCAGTATTTATGCCTATCATTGCGCTATTTATGATTACCGTTGCACTATCAGCTAGCATTGAACTGACAGTGAGTTTTTCCTTGAGCTAAGAACATGTAGGCTTCTCTTTCTTTGTTATGGTTGGAATCCTTCATATTTTTGTGCGGCAGCGTGGCAAAGCAATCAATAATTGCTCATGGGAAGAATTTGCTGCTGTGAAATCTGAAAGGAATACCTGTGTTAAACATCTATACAGTTTTTTATGATATGCCGGAACCGTTTTTATGCCTGTATGTTTTGATTTATAAAACTTGTGGTTCAACATGGGTTTATGCTCCATTGCTCATTGCTATTTAATAATGGTGTTGTAGAATTTTTATGACTGCCTATACTAGGGTGAGGTTTTGAGGTGGCTTGATCAATGTGTTGCCTGCTGAATTTGTCTTGAGATTTCATTTGTGTTGATTTTATGATAATTTTCTTCCGATTGTGCGTATGAGTGAACCATATCTTAGGTAGTTTGATAGTGCGCATGAGTAAACTATATGCTAGCTAGTTTGCTATCCATTTTATGCTACTGCTCGTTAGTTTATATGATTGGTCATTTATATTACCTTGTTTTATAATACTTCACTGTGCTTTTATGTTGATTCGAATGTGCCATCCTTTTCAGAACAATGCACCTCCGGGTACCTAGCCAACCCGGAGCCACATATGACTGATACGCAGTTGGAATAGATGAACAATAAAATTTACCAGAGGCAACAGCAACTCCGGCAAGCGATTCAGAATGAGCCTGATGATGATCCCCTCTCCGTTGCCAACGAGCTTTTAATGAACCTCAACCTCTTTAATGAACCTCAACCTCACGGCTCAACACATGGCAAAACGCACCTATCCCAGCGCACTGCATGCCTCCTCCTTGCCCAAATTTGATGTCATATCACAAACTAATGTATGGCTCAACCTAACGCTAATGTGTGTAGAGATGCATGAGATTATACTATGTTCATGATGTGCTTGTAAGCATATGGTTGAGTGATAGGCAGCTGGAAGCCGTAGTAAGGAAAGGGTTCTTCGACATCCTTGCATCTTTGCAAATGAATAGCTCAGGCCAAGACCACTACGCACTACCGGATCACTTGTTATTTACTGGACACAAGCATTTTATGCTAGTTAAATATTATGTAGAATTATACATTAGATGGTTAGGATTATATTTTGGCCAACTGTGCACTAAACAACAAGTGCCTTCTATGATAATCTAGATCCCAAATACTTTCATGACGAAATGTTTACGCTAAGTGCAATAATTTATCTGTGATTTTGTGTTGAACAACTCTTATCACTACCCCATTTATGCTGATTTATACGTGTATCTGTGCTCCAACAAATAATTGTTTGTGAATTGGATGTTCCAACGAAAAATTATCGTAACAAACTAGACACACTAGATCAACTCACATTTTCGTGACAAAGTTTATGAAGGTTTATGCCACGACACATGTCATTTATGCTGATTTTTACATGTAATATTATATTTTTAAATCAATTTTTCTCTGAGAGATTTGAGAAAGAAAACTAGACCAACTCCATATTTCTATGCTCGTCTATGTCTTTATGCTCAAGAACTGCTTCTTTGAGAACTTTCAACGTAAAAACGTAAATTTACGAATTTAAAAAGTTTCAAAAAATATAGTCACAATGGATGTTAAAACGTGTAGAAAAATGTGTGCATTCTATTGGTGAAAACTCTTTGTGAATTGGATGTTTGAATAAAAAATTATCGTATAAAACTAGTGTGATGGAATGAGCTGCATGTATGCATGTGTGCGTCAGTTGGGCGGAATGTGTCAGAGTCGTCGGTTCATTCCGCTACAGAAAACGAAGTTTACGCTCATTTATACACAGTCATACGCTACTTTTACTTACGTTTTACGCTAAACGGGCCCCGATCCAGTCCCCGCTCTCTGACCATGCGCGCTCGCAGACCGCACTCCTGGCTCGGTCCCCTGGCTGGAGCTTCCGATAAGTAATGGAAACCCACGTACCCAGGCCAGCCCACCGGCAGACTGCCTCGCAACTCCGCCCGCGACCCCACGCTGGCACTGTGCCCCGTACCTGCCTGGTCTGCTTCCCACGTTCTATGGCGTTTTGGCTCACATCACTCCGGGCAATTTCTTGTCATAAATTTTCCTTTGCCTCCAGGCTCCGGATGGAACGTACACGTGCACAATCGCAGTTGAAGCTTCATTCGTTGCTTCCGATCAAGCTACCTGTGGACAAACCATTGTGACGGATGCACTGATGCACACATGAACAAGCGTCCATGATTTTTTTTTCTTTTGTTGCATAACAAAAATCAATATCAGTACTTTGTTCGAGCATCCAGGAGCTCTTTTTTTGCGTAATAAAAATCGATATAATTACTTTGTTTTTCTTTTAGATATTAATTCTTCGTAATATTAGTAGTAATAAATCAGCTATAAGTAGTAATAAACCAGCTAGAGATAGCATTGATTAGTTTTAGAAAGACAATAAATAAAAACTTGTTTATAATCGACGGATCAGTCAACTCTTAGATTTTAGTGATGTGTGGTCTACAGTTTATCATAACATGTTCAGATTTATGTGTTAATCATATAACTTATGCGTAATCTTCCATATAGGAAATCTTCATGTAAACACTCTGGAGAAAAAGAAACAAATAAGTGCCCATGTTCTTGTGACAAACAAAATAACAATTTTAACAAATGGAAATAATAAACAAAGTTTGCCCAATCAAATACACACAAGCTGCTATACACCAACGTGCAAGTTTAGAAACACATGCCACCGAGTCAATGTAGGCTGCAGAGTTGCAGAAATGCCATAAACGTCGCATACTCATATGTGTTGTTCATATGGAACGAAGATTCCCATGGTATCTCCATGATTAGTTGATTATGACAATGCATGCTCCTATTAACGCACAATTTTTCATTGGCTCGAACGAACGGGTTTGCCAGGCCTCCAACCCCTGCTACTGCTGTTGAATCTTTAACTACAGGGTGCTGGTATAATCACAGATTATAATTCAGTGCTGAACTCCAGGGTGCCATCATCACACAGATACACATACAGTAATTAACCTGACTTTGGTTTGAAGCAGCATGCATACTAACTTGGGTGAGATATATATTAAAAAATTGGAAAGCACAATGAATGCCTAATTTAGTTATTGAGATAAAAGGTTAACATTTGTGATCAGAATCAATAGGAGACAACTTGAATTTTTTTTATCATTAGACCATAAATAGAAGTAGGCTGACTAAAAAAGTATATAATTACAGGAACACATCATTAGCAAGGTTGAGAAAATAAACATGAGGTACAATGAAATACACAATCAGCGATGGAATTTAAAAAATGGATGAATTAAATTTTAATTACATGAATATAAAAATGGATGCTGAACTATAATAAAGAAATAGGAAACTGTAATTAGCTGCTAAGAATCCAATCTAGTTCAATTGTCCAAAACTAAAGGAAATTTTGGACAAAAGCATTCCATAGACAAGAGCTTTGTGGAGTATAGAATGAATGAAAGTGGATGAGAGAAGGCTGAGGAACAGATGTCATTGATGATACCGAGACCGTTCAGGGAAGGAAGGAATTAACTTGTAGTGGCAGGAAAATAATGACAGAATCTTTGAAAAGGAACAAAAAACGAATGAAATAATCTGTTGAAAAGATGAGAGTGGAGATACAATAAATACCTTGAAGGTGAAGTAACAGGAGCTGATGGCTCAGAATCGTCCTCGGACAGGTATGTTTTACGTTACGATCTGTGGAAGGACAGTAGGTGAAAGGGTTTGCTGAAAAGAATATGTTGATAAAAAAAAGTTGAAAGCAAGACAGAAAAACAGAAATGCTAAGAACTATCTTACAAGACGAACATGAAAGGATTTTAACATAGGGCAGATTCGATAACATTATAATATTTGGCATCAAATGGATGTTCACATCAGATTCGTGGGAACAAGAACTCAGAAAAACAAGCGGATTGATGAAAAATCAGTATATGCACAATTTTATGGCCAAGCTATTAGTTCATATGAGTGGGTTCAGATCACATAAGAGAGGTAGTGAAACTATGAACGACTGAAAATAGCATAAATAATTTTATACATCAGACAGAGACTATGAATACTGGAGGAAGAATCTTTGATCACGAAAAGAATGGCAGTTTAGAAATGGTATTGTATCCTGATCAACTAAAAACAAAAATACTCCAAGCTGATAGATCAGGCAGTAGATGGAATCAAATTGCAAAATGTGTCCGTGTTTGATACCGACAATGCACCACAGGGTGTGTCACGTGATGCTTTTTGGGGTGGCGAGATTGGCGTAGCTCGATGATTCGCGTAGAGATGCAACAAAACACAAAGGTTTATACAAGTTCGGGCCGCGAGATGCGTAATACCCTACGTCCTGTCGGCGGTGAGTTGCATTGATCTGAGTTCTCGAGGTTACAACGAGGGTTTGAAGGTTTGGTAGCTGGTGTGCGATGAGATGATTGATGATCTACGTAGGGGTCCCTCACCCGCCTTATATAGTCCGGCAAGGCTTGGGTTACAAGTAATTTTCCATCTATGAATCCTACTCGGCTTGGAATCCTAAAGAGTACACAGAATCTATGATTATACGCTTCCTTTCCTGAGTCCTGCCGCTTCTGGAATTCAGAGTCCGAACCAACTCCTCCACGCTTTTCCTGAATTGTAGCATCTTGACTTGGTCTTCAATCTCGTCATCCGTTTTCGGGCCCATGAGGCCAGTCGGCACCCTGTACAGGGCCTGCTGTCTCTCCATCGGCCCACGTACCAAATCCACGCCGTGAGGGCCCAGGGGATATTATCCCCCACAAGCCCCCGAGGCTCGAGTTAATTTAGAGATTAATTGACTCGAGACTCCAGAAAATCGTACCGCTCATGAGTTCTTCAACCGAGTCAACACTGTTTCTCATGGTGCACCGCCAGGTGCACCCCATGGGGTAGCCCCCGAGCTTCAAGTTGACTTGAGTATCATTCAGCTTGAAGATCAAAACTTCCTGGCCAGACTTTATAGAATGCAATCCTGAAGCGCCGAGTCAACTTGAGGAATAGCAAATCATCTTATCCAAGTTACCATCCATTCCTAGTTTTCCGAGTTATAGAAAAACCGGCTCAAGCTTCTTGTTTTCTCAGACTTTTAGAAAAAAGAACAATTTTCCCACAAATCCCGCACCCCATGGGGTTAACCCAAAGGGAACGAGCATAGGGTACCAAGGAGTTACCCAAAAAAGACCCCAGGAAACAGGAAACTTCCAAACACACAACAGCCACTGCCCACCCACGCGATAATTGACGCGTGGAGGAAGTCGAAACGACGCAGCCTATTGAATCGTTTTCACAGAGATCGAAGCGAGGTGGCCGTACTATAAGAGCAGAGCCATCACCCGTCTATCCATTACGCCACCACTGAGTACCAGTTTTTCAAGAAAAATCCCCAAGGGCTCCCTACCCTCTCGCTCTCAGCCATGGCCGGAGGAAAGGGGAAGAAGCGCGTGCGCTCACCACCGTCGTCGGAGTATGAGGACTCCAACGACGCACTCTTCGGCGGTGCCTACGACGATGAGGAATCCTCGGAGGACTTCTCTTCTAGCGAGGAAAAGGAAGCCCCCGAGGATACTCTGCCCCAGGAGGACAACTCGGAGCCCAACACCGATGACTCCCAGGGCTACAGCCACAAGGAGCGCGCCAAGCTCCGCGGCCTCCGCCGCGCCGCCCTCCATGAGTCCGACGACGATGACGAGGAGGACTCCGACGACGACGACGACGACGACGATGCCCCCGGCGGCCAAGATGGCCCGGGCAGCCACGATGGTGGCGACAGCGGCCACGGCGGCGAAGACGGCGACCACGACAGCGGTGATAAGGCCGACGCCCCGGCTTCCAAGCGCCGCCGTGTCACTGGGCCTCCGGCCAGGCCCTCCACCGGCGTGTAGGCCACCACCACCACCACCACCACCACCATAGTAGTAGTAGTTAGTAGTAGATTAGGATAATCTTCCCCTATATTTGTAATCCATCTTGATGAAACTATGCTATATAATGAAATTCATCGTATTATCCTTTGCTCTTGAGATCTTCCGTATGTTTGTATCTTTGAGAATGTTACATCCGAGTTAAATGCACTTGAAAATTCTTTGAAGTATAGACGAAATCCTCATATAGCAAAAGAAATCATACGTCGTTTATGCCCAAAGTTCAGGCAAGACTCAACTTGCTAGGTCGAATTAGAAATCCCATTATCCGAGTAATAGAGAACATGAACCTTTTACTTGTGAATACCGACTGAATAACTATGCATAAGAAATCATCCCGACTGAAATGGATGACTTAATCCCAGAGAGATCCGACTGAAAGTTTACCGTCAAGAGATCCGAGTCAACCTTAACGATATCCGCCAATTCCATCGGTCCACGTGAACTGTCACTGACGGCATCAGGGTTGTTTGAGATCTATACCCTGAACCAATTTCATCCATCTGAGAACCGTGCTGCCATTCTTCTCCACTAAGACCGCCGCCATTGTTGTTTGAAATCAAAGTGCCACTGCATCCGCTTCCTCTTGAATCTCCAACCAAACAGAGACATCCACCTCCATGGCTCCCAAGAAGAAAACTTTGAGCGAGCGCGGAAACACCACCGAGGGCCTGCCGCACAACGAGAACCGACAGCTTCCTTCACCATACCAAGCGTACCGCCCATCCACGGTCACTGAGCCCATGTTACAATCATTAGTGGATATGGGCGTCCTCCCTCCAAAGGAAGTTGCAAACTGGAGGGTGTGCGAAAAGAAGGATGACACTGCACCAACTGAGGATACCTACGAGGCAATGGTATTCATGCATTTCTTCATCCGTGGGTTAGGTCTCCCTCTCTGCTCGTTCGCGCGAGGCCTTTTGCAGTTCTATGAAATCAATCTGACCCACCTAAATCCCAATTCAATTCTTCAACTTTTAATTTTCATCCACCTCTGTGAGGAGTTTCTTGGGGCTATCCCGCACTTTGGCTTATGGAAGTATCTGTACCATTGCAAAGCCGGTCTGAGGGATGGAGTGCTACAAGTAACTGGAGGGGCCAGCTTTGAACTGCGGAAGAATTGCAAAGCTATTTATTTGGATATCCCTCTCCTAGATAACAACAGAGGATGGCATTCCGAGTGGTTTTACATTGAAAATCATGGAAATTCTCTCCCTTCGAGGTCTGGGAGACAACCTGACAGTAAGCTGCCCAGCTGGGAAGAAGGCCCAACTGTTGAAGAGCAGGCCGAGGTTGACACACTGCTAGAAGAAATAGCCAATCTGAAGGAAAGAGGCCTCACTGCCCATGCTGTGGTGATAGATTTCGTGTATCACTGCATTCAACCTCTGAAGGATAGGATCTACCCCGCCTATCTGTATGTCGGTGCTAGCGATCCAACTAGAGAGACAGCTCGACCTATGACTGAGGATGATGTTAAGGCCCGAGTGGAGTTGATGCTTAGAGGTGAAGCTCACAACGAGGGTACTCCCAAACCATATTCTGCATGGAATCCAACTCCCACTGTAAGTAACCTTACTATGATTTCCTTGAGTATCCTTGCTTGCAATCGCGTTCTGACTCATTGGGTCACTGCAGAGCAATATATCCAAGTTTTTGTCAGACACTACAACCTCTGGAGCTATCGGACTATCCAAACGACAATCCGAGTTATCCACTGAAGAGATGGAAGCTGTTGTTGCTGTTGCCCATGGTGCATGAAACAATGAAGAGCATACATTCATTGTGATACCACGTATAGGCCAGAGCACCCAAGAGCTCAGTGTGAGAAACATCACCAAAGCAGCCCCTGAGCTAATAGCTGCTCCGAGTGGTATGAGGATACGAGCTGCAACTAGTCAGGGGCGCACCAAGGCGAAAGTGTCTCGTACCGTGGTAACACGTAGACAGAGGACACATAAGAGGGCAATCAAAGATCTGACCAGCTCTCCAGAGTCAGCAGACAAAGCTAAGAAATCCAGATATTCCTCCCATACCACAAAAACTGACGACTCATTATCTGGGGTAAACTGGACAAGCTTAGCTGATGAGGACGAAGAAGAGGAAGAAGAGCAAGCTCAACTGTCTCATCGTGAGAGGCGATCCAAGAAACATCATGATAACACTATATCAACCCCTTCCGCATCCATACTGCCACCCGAGGAGGATGAAATTGATCTGACGGCAGAAGATATGGATCTGGACCAAATTATTAGAGATACGTGCAAACTCCCCTTCACCATATGCTCTGATGAAGATATAGAGTCACTGTCGACATGCTCGAGGGGGAAGCAAGCTGAGACCAGAAGCCCCCGAGTGACAACAGGGCTAGGCTCAAAAAATTTAGATTCTGAAAAACCCGCGGGCCCAACACCAGTCGATATTCCTGATGATGAAACTGCTCATATGAATGAAGCCACTGGAACCGTGCATGAGGTACCAATGCCATCTGAGAACTGGCAACAATCATTAACCGGGGCAGCTCCAAAAGAGAAACAGCAAGAGCCTGCAACTGAGCCATCACCTGAGGCCGCTATACCGCAGGAGCAACTAACTGAGATTGATACAAACGATACTCCCTACCCCACATCTAAAACTCATAAGTCGGCCTCAGAGCAAGACACTAAAGAGCCACAGTATACTGATTAAGTTGAAAGGGGAAAATTAGACTCCCTAGCCACAACTAAGCTAGGAAGCACCCCACCTCCTCCAATTAAGGCAGGTGATAACAGTCACCAACTAGTACCAGCGCCCCCAGGCTCAGGGCTGCTGACAGCTTTCGAGGTATGCGAATTATGCACATATCCTGTATTGACCTTGCTGTTGTCTGAACAACTTGGATTGCTCTCTACAGGCTATGCTGAAGAAGCTCCAAAGTGGAGTGCAGCAGGCCGGCTTGATCCATGAGAAGATTGCTGCACTATCCAGCCTGAAGGTTACTACTCTAAGGCAACAACTGGCTGACTCTGAGGCCACACGAAAAGCTGAAACAACAGGTACGCATGCAACTTTTCCATATTCCAACACCTGAGATCTCAAACTAAATATGAACTTATAGCCAGCTGCTGCTGCTGAGATTGCTCGCCTGAAACAAACGGTTCTGATTCGAGAGTGTTGACGCGGCTTATGAACGAAAATTATACATCATTTTATATTGTTTTTACCTATTATTATGCGTCAACTTTGCCTTTTACTAACAAATAACATAGATTATTGTGGATTTTGCAATATTGTCTTGGAAATTGTCTACTTGTAATTTTTGCAGGTTTTGGGCCAATTTTAAGCAAAATTCATCAAAGTCTACCTCGAGTAAAAAGACCTCTGAATATTATTCAATAATGGAAGAAGAAGCCCAATTAAAGACCCATCAAATGAAGCCCAATTCTAGAAGACTCGACAAGATCTCGGGATACAGAAGAATCTGGAGGGTTTAGAGTCCGAAAAAGACTCCAGGAAGATTTATATGAAGGTTATCCCGAAGTCCGCGAAAGATGGAAAGCAGAGGAGGTCCAGGGACTCCAGGTCGGCCGACCTGGAGCCCTTTGGTCGGCCGACCCCACCCCCTCCCGAAGGCGGTTGAGGTTTCCTTTTCGGCTACGGCATCCTCAGGGTATTTAAAGCGAAGCTGAGCCCCTGGTCGAGGCATCCAATTCATTATCAAGGCGACAAGATGTAGAGAAGAGGGACAACAACTAGATGAGAGCTGAGGGTCGAGTTTCTAGGCTAGAATTAGGGTTCTTCTAATTCCTAGAGGTGATTAGAGGCCTTGCATGGCTCTCTAATTACCTAGCTCCAGAGGTCTAATTGTATCATCAAGGGTAGGTATGGCCATGGTTGTAAGTATGATACAGGTATATTAATGAAGCATTGTTCTTGTCTAATTACCATGTTCTTGTTCTAATTATGCTTGTTCTAGTTCTAATTAGATTTAGATCTAGTTTGCATGTTGATTAGAACATGTCTTTTAAAGGTTATATTCATCTAGTGTTCTTGTTCTTTGATCTTTGATCTAGCTTACTAATGATATAGTTGTATATCTAGTTCTTGTGATCATGGTGATTAGAAGTTCTAGTTGTGCTAATTATGTTATTAGACCATATAAAGTGATTAGGGGTGCATTCTTTAATCATGTGCCTGTTGAAAGCTTCTCGTCGATTACCTGGTTCTAGTGACAGTAGGGCTGGGGAAAGGTTAAGCCAATCTAGGGGGTTAGGTTGATTGATCTAGATCTATTTATGCTATGATGAATATGCTTGATCATGCTTGTTTACCTTGAGCTACTAGTTACTCGTTGTTCTTATCTATTTGTGATGCCCGTTATTATGCTTTGTCTTGGATCCAATTAGAGCTTGATTAGAAGCTAGTTAATACCCCTTAATTAGTGTTCTAGTCTTGTTCTAGTTGTTTATCTTCTATCTTTAACGTAGATTAGATGCAGATTAGATATAGATTAGAGGTAGTTTTAGATCTATACTCTATGCCTTAGTTTACTTTAAACTCTTATTAGTTAGTTCTCAATTAGTTCGTTCCCTGGATTGACAAAACCCATGATACTCATCCTGGGGAAAAGCTACCACGATACTGTCGCTTGCAGTATAAGGTTTGGCGTGCTTAAGTGCCGTCAACAAGCTTTTCTGGCGCCGTTGCCGGGGAACTAATTAATCGAGTTCTAATTAATTTGGGTTTATGTATATATCCAATTTGTCTTTTATTTCTAGTTAGTTTATTGTTTTTCTTGTATATATTTGTTTTGACTAACATTTAAAAAAAAAATTAATGGACCTCGGTCCAATTAAAAAAAAATCTCTCTTTTCCAATCTAGCTCTTAATAGTAGGTGCTAACGCTGTTAGTTGCTTATGATCTATTATTGAGTTTTTCTACAGCTATCACGGAGCAACTCCGATGATAAAGGTATGTCTGCTGTGTCAATTTATTTTTAATACTAATGTTTCTTTGGAGCTTGTTTGTTCTAAGCTACAGATAATGGAAGCGGAGATATGATTAGCCGAGAAGGTTCCGGAGATCAAGGATTGCTTGAGTACAAGGAAGGTGAAGATATGGAAAGCTTATCTCAAGTCCAATCCAAGCTCCAACCAAATCTCGAGCTACTCTCGAAATTCAGGACAGCAGCACCTTGTGGGGCCAATTCGGAGACCTTAACGACGTCAAATGAAGAAAGTCCAATTGACAAAGTTGTAGATCTTTTCGTGCTCTTCACGAAAATGTCCGAATTTGCATTATTTGGATTTCGGATGACAAAGTTATGGTCGAAATACTAAAGGGGTCAGAACAAGGGTGGCTGAATTTCGAGAAAGACAAAAGTGTTCCTCTCCAATATTTGATGGTGCATGCAATGATGGCATTCAAGGAAGAAGGTGAGTTACCATAGTTTCACTTCTTCAAAACTAAGGTAATTTTTATTTTTATCGTAAAATAATTAAAAAGTTTACCTATGTTTAATTAGAGAAGTTTTACAATGATCACTAATAGGTTGTTTGGTTAATTGTTACCCTTCTATTCTTTCTTTTGTTTTGTTTTATCCTTTTGTTAACCTTTGTTCCCTTAATTCTTATCTTGAGAATCATCTAGACTAGGTTCTTTAATCCATAGCTTTGCAATGCTTAATTCCAAGCATGTTTACAGTCCACCATGAAGATGAAATTTCATGTGTTCATGCTCTTTTAGTAGATTTTTTTTACTTTAATCAGTCAATTGAATCTACTCATGCAAAGTGATGGATATGATTTGCTAGTCTATTTTAATTCTCAAGTTTAGGCTTTAAGGTTAGTTTAGAAAAAAATTAAGAGCCAAGGTTTGTGCAAAAGTAGAGGTTGACCGACTGCTTATGTCTCCTTGAAGTGGTTCGGTTAAGGTTTAATTGTTGTGCAAATTGCTTTTGAAATTTTAAACATAAACATGTGCATGTTTCTCATGATTTATTATCTGTGCACAATATTATCTCTGAAATTTTTAAAGTTTCAAAACGTTTGGTCTCTTTACAAAAAGAACCCTGGTTAGAATTTTATCTAAGCCTATTTTTATTTCTTTCAAAATCATCTCTCTATTTTAGCCAAAATCATTAGGAACCTATAACCTTGTTTATCCCATGTTTTGATTTCATGAATCATGTTCATCTATGATTTACATATGCTTTAGTGCTTTGCTATATAATTTCAATTTGAATTATAGTTGTCCTTGATTCATGAATCAAATGTTTGTTTAACCTCAATCAACCTTATGAACATGCATTTATCTCTAATCGTTGCCATGATGCTTTCATTTTATACATGTGTGTGTGCACTATGAGCTAACCATGTAGAGAAATTCACACTTCATTTGAAACAATGAGATCAATGTGGTAAAAGAGTACAAGACAAAGTTCAGTTACAAGGAGCTTCAAAAACATTAGTACATGAACACACAAGCAGAGGATTGTGCACACAAGTGATGCTTTGATCAAGACACGATGAAGCTGCACAATCAAGTTATCAAGCTGCATGGACACTTCGGATTCTTACTCCAAGGACCATGGCTTCACTTCAACGAAGGCAAGTAAGAAGTCTAGCTTTATGACTTTAAATTAAGCGCTTTTTCGGGAGGCAACCCATTTTATTTATTTGTCTATACTGTTAGAGTCTTTATAGAGAAATAGGAAGCATGACACTACCCTTTTATTCTTTAGCTTGTGGCTAGTTAACTTAATTTAGATAATCATCATCATATCATTGCATATTTAGTTTTATTCCTTGCATTTGCATTATCATTGTTTCTCCACACTTGTTTTATTAGTTTTGAAATTTTCATAAGCTTTTTGATGTATGCTTTATAATTATGCTGAAACTCGGCCGAGTTTTCTTCTCGGAAAATTAAGTGTAAACATGGTGTTTAGATTTAATTTGAGACCATCATCATTAAGTTTATTTAAAAGTTTCTTTCTAATCATGTCTTTTGTGGATAAACTTGTTGCATTCTTGCATAAACCACCTTTGCATTTAGATTAGATTTACATACTTGCATTATAATTGGCTTGGTTGTTTATTTAACTTCATGATGAGTGCTTTTCATGTTTATTATGACATCGCTAGAGTGTTGTAATTTAGCAGTTTTATGTAAGCATGGTGCTTAGATTAAATTGTTGATCATCATGATGAAGTTAATTAACCTTGCTAGTTATACATAATTTCATTTGATTAAGTTTATAAGCTTTGCTATGTGCTTTGTTTATCTTATGCTGTTATGAGTTAACAACCTTGATAAAGCATGGTGTTTTAATCTTGGTTATTTAATTTTTGATGGCTATAGAGAGACTTAGCAATCATGTTGTAAACATGGTGTTTAGAACTTGATTTAATCATTGTCTTAGTTTATATGCTTATTTCTTGCATACATTTACAAGTTTAGTTTTTCTTTTCGTTAAGTTTAGCTAGGCCACAAGTTAATAGAAATTAGGAATATTTTTAGATTATGGTAAACTGTTTCTACTCTCGACCGTTACCTCGAGAGTAGTATGTGCATTTGAATTATTTTGCAGGGAGTTATTTAATGAAAAAGAAAATTGAAGGATTATCCGGTAACAAATTTCTAACACCTTCTCTTTTCATTTTTAAATTCTGCAAATATTTACCTATATCTATCAATTCGGTGTTCCCTTTGTGTTTCTCTATATTTGTAGTGTGTTAGTTTAGATTTAAAGTTTGATTTTTAGTTTTATCTTTTATGAGTGATCTTATTTTCTTTATGTTAGTTAGTTTAATCATGATCATGTTGTATCCTTGAAATAAAAATGTTTGTTTGCTTGTAATCTGATGTCTTTTAATTAAGCTAATTTTATACTCTCAATTAATGCATGTTAATTAAATTATGACTTAGCATTTATATAGTAAGTTTGATATTTCATAAAGACCCGCATTTTATTAATATTTGATTTCAAGTTTTTGTCATTATGGATCTCCTTATAATTTTTATTTGAGCTATTAATGTTATAATCAATGATCCTTATGATTATCTTATATAGGCCCTACCTATTAGAGCTTTTATTTGAAAACCATAGCTTGATCAAATTTAATTCTTGGCTGAATTGGATTAAGATTTGAATCTAGGGTCTGAGATTTCAAAGCTGGTCATTCAATTTGCTTATCTTTCATTTGCTAGCCAAATTATCCATGCATTGTAACTCTCTACATTGGAGAAATTACAAAACTCGCTGGATATCCTCCCTAAACCAAATATCGTTTCATTTATCTCCCTTGTCCACAACCTATTGTTTTCTGGAGTTTTCAATCAAAACAAAAAGAGGTGTTTAGACAAGCAAATCCCCAAAATACTATTCAATAAGATACTCAAAAGTGAGTATTATCTAAGAGTGGGGATATTGCTTGTCAAATTTTCATTCAATCTTTGAGGAGGTATTGTCTAAAAAAAAATAACGCGGCTTATGAACGAAAATTATACATCATTTTATATTGTTTTTACCTATTATTATGCGTCAACTTTGCCTTTTACTAACAAATAACATAGATTATTGTGGATTTTGCAATATTGTCTTGGAAATTGTCTACTTGTAATTTTTGCAGGTTTTGGGCCAATTTTAAGCAAAATTCATCAAAGTCTACCTCGAGTAAAAAGACCTCTGAATATTATTCAATAATGGAAGAAGAAGCCCAATTAAAGACCCATCAAATGAAGCCCAATTCTAGAAGACTCGACAAGATCTCGGGATACAGAAGAATCTGGAGGGTTTAGAGTCCGAAAAAGACTCCAGGAAGATTTATATGAAGGTTATCCCGAAGTCCGCGAAAGATGGAAAGCAGAGGAGGTCCAGGGACTCCAGGTCGGCCGACCTGGAGCCCTTTGGTCGGCCGACCCCACCCCCTCCCGAAGGCGGTTGAGGTTTCCTTTTCGGCTACGGCATCCTCAGGGTATTTAAAGCGAAGCTGAGCCCCTGGTCGAGGCATCCAATTCATTATCAAGGCGACAAGATGTAGAGAAGAGGGACAACAACTAGATGAGAGCTGAGGGTCGAGTTTCTAGGCTAGAATTAGGGTTCTTCTAATTCCTAGAGGTGATTAGAGGCCTTGCATGGCTCTCTAATTACCTAGCTCCAGAGGTCTAATTGTATCATCAAGGGTAGGTATGGCCATGGTTGTAAGTATGATACAGGTATATTAATGAAGCATTGTTCTTGTCTAATTACCATGTTCTTGTTCTAATTATGCTTGTTCTAGTTCTAATTAGATTTAGATCTAGTTTGCATGTTGATTAGAACATGTCTTTTAAAGGTTATATTCATCTAGTGTTCTTGTTCTTTGATCTTTGATCTAGCTTACTAATGATATAGTTGTATATCTAGTTCTTGTGATCATGGTGATTAGAAGTTCTAGTTGTGCTAATTATGTTATTAGACCATATAAAGTGATTAGGGGTGCATTCTTTAATCATGTGCCTGTTGAAAGCTTCTCGTCGATTACCTGGTTCTAGTGACAGTAGGGCTGGGGAAAGGTTAAGCCAATCTAGGGGGTTAGGTTGATTGATCTAGATCTATTTATGCTATGATGAATATGCTTGATCATGCTTGTTTACCTTGAGCTACTAGTTACTCGTTGTTCTTATCTATTTGTGATGCCCGTTATTATGCTTTGTCTTGGATCCAATTAGAGCTTGATTAGAAGCTAGTTAATACCCCTTAATTAGTGTTCTAGTCTTGTTCTAGTTGTTTATCTTCTATCTTTAACGTAGATTAGATGCAGATTAGATATAGATTAGAGGTAGTTTTAGATCTATACTCTATGCCTTAGTTTACTTTAAACTCTTATTAGTTAGTTCTCAATTAGTTCGTTCCCTGGATTGACAAAACCCATGATACTCATCCTGGGGAAAAGCTACCACGATACTGTCGCTTGCAGTATAAGGTTTGGCGTGCTTAAGTGCCGTCAACAGAGAGACAGAGCACCGTAACGCCATTGTTGACAGAGATCAAGCCAGAGACCTAGTTGCAGACTTTCGCAGGCAGCTGGATATTGAGAAGAAAATCCATGAGGTAACCCGTCAAGAATCCCAACTAGCCTATTCTTTGCTCACAGAAGCATATGAACTGTATCATTCCACAAGAAAAGATGCGCCAAAGAAATGACGAGTATCAGCAGCTGCAAAAATCGCGAGACGGCTTTGAGAAGTCATTCCGAGAGACTGCCAGTTCCTTGGAGTCCTTGAGGAATAGCCACTCCCTAACACACCAAGCGCTTAAGGACAAAGAAACTAAACTGGCTGAATCCCGAAGTGCCCATGAAAAAATGAAGAAGGTACTAACCTCCACAAGGTCTACACTTAAAGAATCCCAAGACCATGCTGTTCATCAGACTCAAGTATCAGAGGTCTTGAAAAAGAACTATGAAACCAGCAAGAGGAACTGCAACAAGCTGAAAGATGCCTTTGAGAAGGCAAAAGAAGCTGCCTTGATGGCCAATACTGCCTTGACCAAGATCCTGGACATCTGTGTGCCAGAAAAAACTACACCTCGTCCTCTGGGTGATCGTATAACAACTTTTATGGATGATATGAAGTCTAAGATTTCTGAGCGAGTAAAAACCGTTCTTACTCGCACCCTTATGGTCATCAAGAGTTCACAACCTGAGATCGACTTGGCAGGTTTACCAGCGAAGATAGTAAACGAGAACTAGAGTGTAGAGCATGAAGATGAGGCCCGCATGATTGCTGAACTCCTTGTAGGTGGCAATGAGTAGAACAATGAATTCCCCATGTAATATGATCATCTGAATGCTATATGTATTTATTTATCATCTTGTATCGACAACCTTGACTATTTATTCTGCAAAACCAGGTTAATACAGGGAACGAATCAAATTATTCCATACGTACCTGAGAGTTATCCCTGTGCGGAGAAAACAAGCGATGCTATCAGGATCTGAGTTTTGAATTGAATATAAAGAAAAAAAAACAACATGTAACAGGAAAGAACACGAATGCTGTAAGATAGAGTATTATGATGAAACAAAGACATCATAAGATAGAGTATTATGATGAAACAAAGCCGTAGGTCGTCACAACCTAGGCCCTTCTGTCTTTGTTCGGTCGGGGCCCTGAATGCTCCCCCATTATGAGGTCCTGCAAAGGCATGTAGCACCGTGCTGTCGATCATCTGACCTAGGCCGATTGCCTTTGTTTTGTTGGGGCCCTGAGTGCTCCCCTATTATGAGTTCGAAAGAGAGCATGTAACACCGTGCTGTTCGTCGTCTGACCTAGGCCGATTGCTCTCGTGGTTGGGGCTGGAAATATCCCCGTCAAGAGCAAGAGTGGGCATGTAGCACCGTACTGTCGGTTAGCTGACCTAGGTCGATTGCCCGTACATAGCGATTGAGTAGCACGAGTAAAAAGTTGGAAAAGGAATACTGAATACCTTATCTCAAGAGTACATTTATTTATAGAACATGAATGAGGACAGAGTACAAAAGATGATACTGACTGCTAACTCTAAAAGTCATAGAAAAAGAAAGAGGCTATGCGTAGAATCTGCGCAGATGCTCTATATTCCAAGAGTTCCCGACTGGCGTCCCATCCATTTGAGATAGACGATATGATCCTGGACGAGTAACATCTGTCACGATGTATGGGCCTTCCCAAGGAGGAGATAACTTATGCTGTCCCGCAGTTTTGAGCACCCTGCGCGGCACTAGGTCCCCGATTGAGAAGGAACGAGGCCTCGTATATCGATCATGATAACGATGTAAAGTCTGCTGATATCGAGCCGACTGAATAACAGAGTTAAGATGCTCCTCCTCGAACAGGTCGATCTCCTCGAGTCGGGTTGCTTCAGCCTCAGCAATGCTATTAAAAACCAGACGAGGAGCTCCAAATTTGAGGTCAGCAGGTAAGACTGCCTCTGATCCATACACCATGAAGAAAGGCGTGCTCCCTGCGAGAGCTTTGCTAGGTTATGTTCGAAGGCTCCAAACCACATACGGCAATTCGCGTATCCACTTCCCTGCCAGCTTCTTATCTTTATTAAAGATCTTTTTCTTGAGTGCATCCAGTATCATGCCATTGGCCCGCTCGACCTGCCCATTAGCTCTGGGGTGAGCCACCGAGACATATTTGACACGGAGGGACCTTTGTTCACAAAAATCGAAGAATTCGGAGCCTGTGAAGTTAGACCCCAGGTCTGTGATGATAGAATTCATTATTCCAAAGTGAAGGATGATGTCTTGAATAAACTCTACCGCTTTGGTAGATGTTAACGATGCGATGGGCTTGAACTCAATCCATTTAGTGAACTTGTCGATGGCAACCAACACATAAGTATATCTCCCTTGAGCTTTCTTAAACGGCCCAATCATATCCAGCCCCCAGCAGACAAAAGGCCATGAGACTGGTATATTCTGCAACTGCTGTGCTGTAAGGTGATGCTGCTTGGCGAGGAATTGACAAGTTTCGCAATGCTGCACTAACTCGGTAGCATCTTTCTTCGCTGTGGGCCAATAGAAACCAGCCCTGAACGCCTTCCCGAACAATGTGCGTGAGGCGGCATGAATTCCACAGACTCCAGCGTGTATCTCTTTTAACAAACTCAGCCCTGATGAGGTGCTTAGGCATTTCAGCAAAACTCCTGAGGCAGCACACTTGTATAACTCATTATTAATCAGAGTATAGCTGGAGGACCGTCTTCCTATTCGCTCGGCCTCTGCTTTATCCTCTTGAATTTTTTCATTTAGAATGTACTTGATGATGGGGGCCCTCCAGTCAATCGGTGCATCCAGAGTTAAGATATGCCGGTCGGGAGGTACGATCAGCTCGTCTAGCTGAACGGAAAGATGATGAAGCTCTTGGACGAAGATGCCGGAGGGTACCTTGGCACGTGATGAGCCCAGCTTAGACAGGATGTCAGCATCCACGTTGCGATCCCGATCCACATGAATGTACTCGAGGCCCTGAAATCTGCCTTCTATTGCGGACTGCCTCGCAATATTTGTCCATACTTTCTGTGATGCGATCTCATTCCTTGTTGACCTGATTAATGACCACCAAGGAATCTCCATAGGCCATTAGACGCTGGATCCCGAGTGATATGGCGATGCGCAAGCCATGGAGGAGGGCCTCGTATTCAGCTGCGTTGTTGGAAACCGGGAAGAGAATCTGTAATACATACTTGAGTTTTTCCCCTGCTGGCGAGGTGAAGACGACGCTAGCGCCAGCTCCTTCCAGGTTCAACGAGCTGTCGAAATGCATCTTCCAAACTTCCATGACTTCTGGCTTCTCAGGCACTTAATGCTCAGTCCATTCAGAAACGAAATCGACTAGTGCTTGAGTCTTAATTGCAGTACGAGGACGGAATTCAATGTCATGAGCCCCCAATTCACAAGCCCATTTGGCAATACGCCCTGTGGCCTCTCGATTACGCAAGACCTCTCCAATTGGAAACTCCGTAACCACTATGATTTTATGTTCCTCAAAGTAATGGCGTAGTTTGCGTGCGGTAATGAGGAGTGCATATAATAACTTCTGTACTTGAGGATACCTGATTTTGGAGGGACTGAGGACCTCGCTGATGAAGTAGACCGGATGTTGCCTGGGCACCGTGTGCCGCCCATCTGGTCGCTCGACCACGAATGCGGTACTGATCACGTGAGTTGTACAAGAGATGTAAAGGAGCAGATCTTCCGCCGGTGAGTTAGTGGTGGCACGATTAGGAGACTTGAGTACGAGGGGTGACGTTAGGAACTTTTTCAAAGAGTCCAACACTTCCTGAGCCTCTGTAATCCACTGAAACCTGTCGACCTTCTTGAGAAGTTTGTAGAAGGGCAAGCCACGTTCCCCGAACCGTGATATGAATCGGCTCAAGGCTGCCATGCACCCAGTCAGCCTCTGAGCATCTTTCTGCGATCTGGGAGGGTACATGCGCAGAATAGCCTTGATCTTCTTAGGGTTGGCTTCGATTCCTCTGTTGCTGACGACAAAACCGAGTAACTGACCTGTAGGGACGCCAAAGACGCACTTGGTGGGGTTGAGCTTCCACCGGAATTTCCTTAGGCTGTCAAACACCTAGCGCAGATCATCAATGAAGTCTTCCTCATTCTTGGTCTTGATTACGACGTCATCAACGTATGCCTCAACACGTTCACCCCAGTGATCGGCGAGGCAAGTTTGGATTGCTCTTTGGTACGTTGCTCCCGCGTTTTTCAACCCGAAAGACATTGAGGTATAGCAGTAGGCACCGAAAGGAGTGATGAATGCCGTCTTCTCCTGATCTTCGGTTGCTAGGCTGATCTGATGATAGCCCGAGTAACAATCAAGGAAGGAGAGCAAAGCGCCGCCAGCCGTAGAGTCAATGACCTGGTCAATGCGAGGCAACTCGAATGGGTCCTTAGGGCAGTGCTTATTGAGATCGGTATAATCAACACACATCCGCCAGTCCTTTTTATTCTTCTTGAGAACGAGTATAGGATTTGCAAGCCACTCGGGATGCATGACCTCTCTAATAAAACCGGCAGCCTTCAGCCGGGTTAACTCTGCCCTAATGGCCTCTCGCTTTTCTGGAGTAAATCGGCGCAGCCTTTGCTTGATGGGTTTGGCATTGGGGAACACTTTGAGTTGGTGCTCGGCCAATTCCCTCGGGACCCCAGGTATATCTGATGGCTTCCATGCAAACATGTCGTGGTTGGCCCTTAGGAACTGGACGAGCGCGTCTTCCTATTTGGGAAGAAGAAGAGCATTGATGGCGGTCGTCTTGGTCGCGTTCGTCGAGTCGAGGCTTATCTCTTTCGTCGGGACGGCTGGTTGAATTGCCGCGCTAGAGGCCGCCTCTTGAGTCAGAATCTGGAGGTCTTCCTGCGACATGCCGGCTTCGTCCGCCTTGAGCTTCTTCTATGCCGCCATGTGATTCTGCTCTAGGGCCATTTGCATGGCCTCTTGTACGCACTCTGAGGCTCCCTTGAAGTCGACGCTTATGGAGAGAGTGCCACCTGGGGCTGGCATCTTGAGAACGAGGTATGGGTAGTGTGGGATAGCCATGAACTTGGCTAGCCCAGGATGCCTGATAATGGCGTTGTAGACGCAGTTGAAGGTCGGGACTTCAAACCGCAACGTCTCGATGCGAAAGTTCTCTGCTGTGCCAAAAGCGATTGGCAAATAGATATGTCCAAGCGGGTATTCGCCTGCGCCCGGAACAATCCCGAAGAATGGGGTATTCGATCTCTTGAGTTCGCTGAGCAGGATCCCCATCTCTTGCAGAGCTCTGGGGAACACCACGTTGATGCTAGCCCCTCCGTCTATCAGAACTTTTTTGAGTCGGGTGTCTCCGACTATGGGGGTCACCAGCAACGGGTACTTGCTCGGCTCATCGAAGTTGAGCCACTGATCCGCCCGACTGAACGAGATCGACTCATGGGACTAGTCGTATGGTTGCGGCAGCACTGAGGTGGCTGCGTTGATCCGTCGATCCTCCAGCTTCTGCTGGCGCTTGCTTGAGTATGCTACATGCCCTCCTAGGATGAAGTTGACCTCCTGGTTTACGTCAGAGAAGCGTTGATTACCGTCTCCAGCCGGCCGTTGTGGCAGCTGATTTCGTGGTGGAGGAGGCGGCGGAAGAGCTTGCGCCGTCGGGAACTGGCCGCGCATCAGCATGGCTTTGAAGTCGCGGCAGTTCCTAAGGGTATGGCGCATCTCCCTATGTGCGGGGCATGGTTCGTCGAGGTGTTGATCAAGGTTTCGAGCTTGGCCAGGAGGTGGGCCGCGTGGTCGTAGTAGAACTGGAGCCATGGCTTAGACCTTCTCCTGAGGCCTCTTGTCCCAGCGACGATCTTGCCGTGAAGGTTCTTCATGCCTTTCCTGCTTTTCCTTGCCCCGGTCGTCTTGCCGGGGGCAAATGAGGTCGCGAGCTCGTTCGCCCGCCGTGATGTAGCTGTCTGCTTCCTGGAAGAGATGCTCCGAAGTAGTGGGCGCCCTTTCCAGTATGTGCTTGACGAAGACCTGGTCGTTGAAGCCCTGGAGGAAATCGTCAATCGTCGTATCTTCAGATATGTTGGGGATGCGGTTTCTGAGAGCCTGGAACCGTTTGAGATACAATCGCAAGCCCTCCGAATCCTTGCGCCTGATGGCTTTGAGGTCCCACCGTTGCGCCGGTTTCTCGGAGAGTGACTGGAAGTTAGCGATGAATAAGCGACGGAAGTCACCCCAGTCCTCAATGCTGCCACGCCTGAGGTGGCGGAGCCATTGAAGCGCGTCCTGCCCCAACTTGATTGGGACATAGGCCGTCATGAGATCTTCCGAGGCATTGGCCGCTCGGGTCGCGGTAGTGTACACGGCCTGCCAGTTCTGCGGGTCCATCTTCGTCTCGAATTTCTCAACGTTGGAGATTTTGAAGTTGGGTGGCCACTCGACATCTTGAATTCTCCAGCCGAAGGTTGCTATAGCAGCTTCGGCGGTGTTAGCCGGGTTACCGCGGTCCTCCACTGGGCGGTGAGGCGGGGATTGAGGTCGATGATCCCACTCAGTCCTGACTCAAGGGGTGGAGCTGTTTACAGAGACAGCTCCCGAGTGACCCCCTAACGGCTGGAGCACGCTGAGGGGGTCGTAATCTCGGTCGTAGTTCGCGCGCCGGTGTACCTCGACTTGGTGTCTGTGAGCGCGCGACTGTTCGATGCTGTGGCGGGCATCGCGGTTACCGTTGATGACCTGTCGTGCGTCGGCTACCTCCTGCAGCCTGGGCACGAGGTGGTCCGCTGCCCGAGCGAGAACGGTTTTCATGGCCACCCCATCCTCATTGTTGGGGAGGAGCTCGCAGAGCTTGACCAACGCCCCTCCTGCTTGACTCGGAGTCTCCATGACTCCCTCGAACTCCTTCAGAAGGTTGCGTCCAGGAATCGCTGCCAGCCGTTGTCGTTTGGCCTGAGCGGTCTGCCAGTTGCGACGCCGCTGTCGTGTTTGGTTCCTGCGTCAGTGGCTCTGAACTTCCTGCTCTTCCTCACTTTCTCGAGTTTCCTCATCCATTGAGACGGGCAGCGTAGGATCCTTGTTACCCAGGATGTGGCGGCGCCGGATATTACGGATGCGGTTCGCCCTCTCTCGCCTGTGGCGATCTTGTGAGGTTTCGGCGAGAACGGGTTGTTCATCATCTGAGACGACTTCCTCGATTTCGTTCGGCGCACCGCTGATCACGAAGAGCTCAGGGAGGCAGAGGGTGTAGCCGGGAAACGATCCCTCGGACCTGCTGGTGGTCGTGGCCGCCACTCCCACGCTGGAGTTCGAAGCAGGGACTGTGCGCGCCGTGGTCGTCGCGGTAGCCACGACGTTTTCAGAGACCGTAGGAGTATCGATGCTGTAGATCACATGAGGGCGCCCCGCATCACGAGCCCTCTCAGTGTTCACCGGACGACGGCGAGCCTCGCCAGTCGGCGAGGTGCTTCGGCGAACAGACCTTCCCGCCGGCGTGGGATCAATGACGAGTCGTGGGCGTCGTCCCGCCGGCGGCGCGTCGAGCCCACTGTAGATGCGATCGTCCAGAAGAGGCACGGACTGTCTTGAGTCGGGCGCCCCCTACGCACCCTCGTCGTTGTTGAGGGGAGCCGAGGCCGGGCTCACTTCGATGCCGGCAGAGGTGGTGGGACCCGTAGCGGACGTGGGACCCAGAACGAGTATCAACAGGAACTCGCCTCGGGCCCTGTGGAGTGCTGCCTGAGGCGCGAGTCCGCCGCGGATCTCGTGTGGGGTTCCCTGAGGAACTTGGCCTTGGCCCCCGACTAATCCGAGTCCAGATTTGAGTCGGGAAGGTTGAGAGCGCCGTGCGACGGGTCGGGGTTGAAGTGGTGGTCGCCGCAGGTTCTGCTCGGATTGGCGTGGTCGACGTAGATCCAACCCTAAAGGAGACCCTGCGGTCGGCTTGCGCTCCCGAGTCATGGTGACCACGGGGAGCCCGATCTGACTCAGCACGACGGGGAGCCTCATTTTGGCGAGGGGCCGGCGCCTCGCGCCGACGTGCTGGAGCTTGGCGCGGAGTTGGTGGATGCTGACGAGGCGTGGGTCCCTGGTGACGATCCGATGGTGTAGGCCGCTCTGGAGTGGTCGACAGCTGCACGACGATGCGTGGTCGCACTGGCGTGCTATGAAGCTGGTGGAGGTCGCCGCTCCGATCGGCGATGAAGGTGATTGATCCGAACTGGATCATGTCGCCTGGGGTGAAGCCGTTGACGAGATGATTGGCCATGGAGCTAGCTGATGCTAATTTCGCCGCCCCCTACCTGGCGCGCCAACTGTTGGTGTTTGATACCGGCAATGCACCACGGGGTGTGTCACGTGATGCTTTTTTGGGTGGCGAGATTGGCGTAGCTCGATGGTTCGCGTAGAGATGCAACAAAACACAAAGGTTTATACAGGTTCGGGCCGCGAGATGCGTAATACCCTACGTCCTGTCGGCGGCAAGTTGTATTGATCTGAGTTCTCGAGGTTACAACAAGGGTTTGGAGGTTTGGTAGCTGGTGTGCGATGAGATGATTAATTATCTACATAGGGGTCTCTCACCCGCTTTATATAGTCCGGCAAGGCTTGGGTTACAAGTAATTTTCCATCTATGAGTCCTACTCGGCTTGGAATCCTAAAGAGTACACAGAATCTATGATTATACGCTTCCTTTCTTGAGTCCTGCCGCTTCTGGAATACAGAGTCCGAACCAACTCCTCCACGCCTAGAGGTGTCAATGGGGACCCGATACCCGGTTATCTATAGGGAATTCCTCTATTAGGGTTAGGGTATGGGGAGAATTTGTTCTCCATGGGTATAGATATGGGAGGAATTCTTCCCCCATTGGGTATGTGGGTATGGGTTTGGGGAGGCAACATCCGAACCTGATTATCCATGGGGAATGTACCCTAGATAAATTTAATGTGCAACGTGTTTAAATCTAATATATAGTCTATCAAACAAGTTAAAGCATAACCGAGACTCAACAAATAAACCTTAAAACCCTTTGTCTATTTAACCTAACCCTTTCGCACTATTCACCTAATCATCCACCTAGACTATTTACATCTTAAATTCAGCAATAATGTACTACTCTTACATATTTCTTGACAATTTTTTATATGTTCACATATTTTTTTATTGGAGATAGGGTTCCAATGGGGACCCAATACCCGAATGGGGATGGGTATGGGATGAGTTTTATACCCATAATGGGTATGGGTATGGAGATGGGGATGGGGATGGGGATGGCTATAGCCTGATGGGGATGGGTCTGGGGTGCTGAAACCCGGTGGGGAATTCCCCATTGACATCTCTATCCACGCCTTTCCTGAATTGTAGCGTCTTGACTTGGTCTTCAGTCTCTCATCCGTTTTCGGGCCCATGAGGCCAGTCGGCACCCTGTACAGAGCGTGTTGTCTCTACTGGCCCTCCATCGGCCCACGTACCGAATCCACGCCGTGAGGACCCAGGAAATATCTATCCCCAACAAAATATATTAAATTAAAATGAAAAAAAGGAAATGTAACAAGCTGATGGAGAAACTAAAGGCTAATTTTTTAGGTTTCCCCAAACACAGATGTTTAGGTGTATGAACATAAAAATTTTGAAGCTAATAATAAAAAGTGGCAGTAGTTAACTATAAACAGAGCAATGAACACAAAATCAGTCATGTTATCACTATGAACTTAACACCAGCACAGGCAGCATCACCACGAGGAATTGAATATATGATGCTGGAAGAGAAATACCTGGAGAATCAGATACCATAAATAAATTCCTGCATCAGGTGAAATTACCCAGGGGGGTGAAGCAATTGAGTGGACGCAGTGTGGGGGATAGATATTCCTTGGGTCTTCATGGAGCGTATTCTCTGCATGGACCGACGGAGGGCCCGGGCCACGCACAAGAGAAGGACTAAACGTGTACAAAGAAGATAAGAAGAATCTTAGTAGAAAAGTCAACCAATCCTAGTAGGAATAGAATTCTTCGTAACCTAAGCCACGCCGGACTATATAAGGCGGGTTAGGGACCTCTCCAAGACAACTCAACCCACAACTCAACTCATAGCAGATAGATCATCGATCATCTCATCGCATACCAGACGCCCTAGTTTCATTGTAACCTCGAGAGCAATGGCAATATAACTCGCAGCAAACAGGACGTAGGGTATTACACATCTCGTGGTCCGAATCTGTATAGATCATCGTGTTTTGTCGCATCTCTACGCGAACCATTAAGCTACGCCGATTTTGCCACCCCAAAAGCATCACATGACACACCCCGTGGTGCATTGCCGGTATCAAACACCGACAGTTGGCGCGCCAGGTAGAGAGAGGCGACATCGACAACATCGCTCGCTCTATGTCCGTCATCTTCAACTACAAGAGTTCGAGATGGAGTAGATCCGATCTGCAACCCGGGACGACTCAGCTCTAACTCCTTCCCCGACAAACTACATCATCGGACTGCGGAACCGATCTCATCGCCCTCTCAGAAGTCGAGATTGAGTTCGGTATATTCATCATCACGTTGTTGTCATCACCAATGGTCATCCACATCTCATCAGCGCTCGTACAGACTACTCGGCTATCTGATTCTCGTACGGCGCGTTGTCTCGAAGGCTTTTGGAGATTAGCACCGGCCATGTGGAATCCAGAGTCCATCAAGGCGATCTGGATCTGGAATACCAACCCGGCGCGCTGGACATATGTCGTATGCGTCAATTCCGAGGCGAGTTTTTATCCGGGTCGGACTCAGGGATACTACGTGCAAATATGGGACAAGGTTGAATAATCCGCATGAGATCGGAGTCACACTTCTACAGATCGATCAAGATCAGCAGCAGCAATTCATTAGCAGCTCGACGCTATTTCCGAGAGTGCTTCGACCTGGACAGCAGGACTTCAAGCCAACCAGGGTCCAAAGCGAGGCGACACATCATCGGGCCTAAAACTCAAGAAGAAATTTGCTAATTACACACGCGAGGATCCAATACGCAAAGCGCACATTTACGTGCATGATAATCATCGTGAGCATGCATCCTGTTTGTGTGCATGGGCATGCATACTGTTTGCGCGCATGGGCTGCCAGCTCCAAATCCAATATCGCATCGATATGTTCTTAATGGTGATTACGGCATGCACTCAGGGCTATCAATTCTTACTCCAACTCAAACCTAAAGCAAGTTGACAGCGTGTAGAACCATCCTAAACAGCTAAGTGCCCTTCATATTTATTTATGCATTTAATTATGCTAATTATCTCTTCATTTGTCTGACTCACTTGACCTAGTTGCTCAAATGCTATTTGTATTCAAGTACTCTCTTTTCAAACAATATTACTCGCAATATTTTCTGATTATTTTTTTAGGAATATAATTTTTATGCTCCCGTGAACTCTACATCTACAATGCGCTCAAGCAATCGACCAGCACTATTATTGACTATCTCTGATTTCCGCCAGAAAGGCAAGGTGCTATCAACTAACCGCAGTGAGTTATTCAGTCCAAGTGATCTGGGTATTGTTCATATTATTTCTTAGTCATCCGGCTGTGGATCTATTGAATTATCTCTTAATCATCCGGCTATTTGGATCATTGAATTATTTCTGGAATATCCAAGTTATTGGATCAATTGGGTTTTCTATGGAACACTCGGATTATCTATATTATTGTTGGATCACCCGGATTGTCTTTGGATCACTCGGATCATCTCTGGATTATTCATACTAGTTCTGGTCACTCGTCCCGGATCACTTGGCATTGCTCAGATCAACTCTGAATTACTCACATTATTTCTAGATCATTCATATTAATTTCAGCATCATTATTTCTAGGTCGTTCATATTATTTTAAGATCATTATTTCTGAATCATTCATATTATTTTAGAATCACTTGGCTACTCGTATTATTTTATCATCATTATTCCTAGATCAGTCGAGTTAGTTCAGATCACTCAGATTATTTTCGGATTACTTGAGAATTATTTCCCGGCACTTTGTGTCTTTGCATCTCATATTTCGCCGAGTCGAATATTTTCTGTTGCATCTCGTATTTCGCCGAGTCGAATCTTTCCTATTCTATCTCGTATTTTGTCGAGTCAAATCTTTTCTGTTGCATCTCATGTTTCGCCAAGTCAATCCTTTCGGGCGCATCTCGTGTTTTGACAAGTCACAATGTTTTCTAGCAAGATCTATGCATACGACGACGGGCGTCATAAACTCTACATGACCACTGTGACGATGGGGCAGTCGGTCTGGCTAACCGGTGCTACATGCCTTCGCTCATTCAGTAACAGGGTGTCCTCTGTTCCTTCGCACTCTTCGTATAGGGCAATCGGCCTAGGTCGTATGACCGATAGTACGGTGTTACATGCCCACTCCTACTCATGACAGGATACCTCCGGCCCCACCCACGAAAGCAATCGCCCTAGGTCAGACGACCGACAGTACGGTGTTACATGCTTTCGTTCATACTCATATCGGGAGCACTCAGGGCCCCACCAAAACAAAGGCAATCGGCCTAGGTCGGATGACCGATATCACGATGTTACATGCCTTTGCAGACCTCACATCGGAGAGCACCCAGGCCCCAACAAAACAAAGACAATCGGCTTAGATCGGGTGACCGATAGCACAGTGCTTCGTGTCTTTGCAAAACTCATAACAGGGTGCATTATGGCCCTCTGGTGTTACATGCTCTTATGGGGCAGTCGGTCTGGTCCACCGACGCTCAAAGCCTTCGCTATACTCGGAATTCAAATGGGGGGTTCACTCTATCTCCGTTAGCTAAGTTACTTCTATATTTGCACATAAGCCATTTATCCAATTGGTTTGATCTGTCGTTTCAATATTATTTGATTATATTTTCTCTCCGATCAATACTACTCGGGTTATCTCTTGATTATCGTTTCAGGAAAATACTACTCATTGCTTCATCCGATCGGGGGCTGTGCCACCGCGCACCTTGCCGACTCGCTACTTCATCGACTCGGGAGTTGCACCGCCGCGCACCTCGCCGACTCACTACTTCGTTGACTCAGGAGTTGCGCCGCCGCGCACCTCGCTGATTCGCTACTTCGTCGACTCGGGAGTTACGCCACCGCACACCTCGCCGACTCGCTACCTCACCGACTCAGGGTGGCTATGCCACCGACTCACCGACTTAGGGAGGCTTCGCCACCGACTCGCCAACTCTGGGAGGCTATGCCACCAACTCGCCGACTACTTCGTCAGTTTGGGAGCTACGCCGCCGCGCACCTCGCCGACTTACTACTTCGTCGACTCGGGGGGCTGGGCTATTGCCGCCTCGCCGACTCACTGCTTCGTCTACTCGGGGGCTGCGCCGCTGCGCGCCTTACCGACTCATTACTTCGTCTGCTCGGGGGCTGCGCCGTCGCGCACCGCGCCGAGTCACTACTTTGACAACTCGCGGGCTGGGCTGTTGTCCGCCTTGCCGACTCAGTGCTTCGTCGACTCGGGAGTTGCGCCGCCGCGCACCTCGCCGACTCACTACTTCGTCGATTCGGGAGCTGTGCCGCCGCGAACCTCGCCGACTTACTACTTCGTCGGCTCGGGGGGCTGAGTTGTTGCCCGCCTCGCCGACTACTTCATCGACTCGGGGGCTGCGCTGCCGTGTGCCTCACTAACTCACTTCTTCGATGACTTACTACTTCGTCGACTCGGGGCTGCGCCGCTGCGCGCCTCGCCGACTCACTTGGAATTTCTGAAGACCACTCGACTACTTGATCGTCAACCTGATTATGCTAATCAGCTTGAGGCTCGGGGGCTGCATGGGCATAGAGGATGCCACCAGAATTTTTTCGAAGACTACGAGACAAGACATTCAGGAAGCAGAATTTGGATCTTCAATCTGATTGTTTCTCAAGTCAACTTGAACCTCTGGGGCTTGTGGGGGATAGATATCCCCTGGGTCCTCATGGAGCGTATTCTCTACATGGGCTGACAGAGGGCCCGGGCCAGAAGAAGACCGATCGACTTGACGCACAAGACAAGGACTGGACGTGTACAAGAAAGATCTAAGAAGAATCCTACTAGGAAAGGCAACCAATCCTAGTAGAAATAAAATTCCTTGTAACCCAAGCCACGCCGGACTATATAAGGCGGGCTAGGGACCTCTCCTAGACAACTCAACCTACAACTCAACTCATAGCAGATAGTTCATTGATCATCTCATCACATACCAGCCACCAGACGCCCTAGCTTCATTGTAACCTCGAGAGCAAAGGCAATATAACTCGCAGCAAACAAGACGTAGGGTATTACGCATCTCGTGGCCCGAACCTGTATAAACCCTCATGTTTTGTCACATCTCTCAGCGAACCATCGAGCTACGCCAATTTCGCCACCCCCAAAAGCATCACGTGACACACCCCGTGGTGCATTGCCGGTATCAAACACCGACACGCAGCAGCCGGAATAAACAAAAGAATGAATGCTAAGGAGATTTAGATTATCACCTGCAGCCAGCGGCACGCACAGGCCAGTTCTGGTCTGCCGCATGGAGTTGTAGGCTGAGAGGCAAGACAGCTGGATGC
This sequence comes from Paspalum notatum, assembly GCA_022530915.1. Lineage (NCBI taxonomy): Eukaryota > Viridiplantae > Streptophyta > Magnoliopsida > Poales > Poaceae > Paspalum > Paspalum notatum. The sequence continues at coordinate 22,361,805 of CM039686.1, forward strand.
TCAGGTGCCGAGCTGCCGAAAGACCTAGCGCAGCTCCAGTTCCACGGACAAGGCATCGGCGACCGAAGAGATGTCACAGAAGGACCGCCGGCGAGGTGGATGTGGAGCCAGACTGAGTCGTAGATGCTTGGTCCACCGGACGGTGAGGAAGAAGCAGAACCGAGCGGGAAGAGGAGAATGCGACGGAGAAAATCGCCACCGACGAGAAATCTTCAGAGCCGCGGGGGTGGGAACGGAACGGACTAGACTGAGATTTTTTTTGATTGGAACGGACTGAGATTGAGAACGTGGGTGGGATGAGACATGGGATTGCAAGGGCGAGTATGTATATTAGGAGCACTGAGCTTCCAATAAGCAAAGAAAGCCTAGGGCCAACGGCACGTTCCGGGTCCAGCCGCACCACCTGAATTTTCTCACGCCGAACCGCACCCCACAGTCTGGTCCAGTCAATCCATGTCGCAACACCCCTCCCCAGTCCTAACCCTATTCCGTTCGACAATTCCGCCGCCGCCCCAAACCCTGGTCATCCTCGCTCGCTGCCTGCGATCCCGCCGCTGCCGCACTCAATCTGTAACACCCCGAAAATTAGCTTCGAAATTTTTTCTTATAATCTCCCCCCAAATTCAAAATCAATTTACAAAATCTTGTTTGTTTTGAGTGTGATATGAGCTCAACAAAAACCTCCACACATACCAAACATTTTCCACTCCAAAGTACTCTTCACACACCTACCCAAAATCATTTCTAAAATACCCAATTTCAAAATCCAAAGAAAATGAGAAATCCTGAGTGGGCTAACTCCCTTCCTCACCCCCCTTCGGCCCAACACCAACGCAGCCCATCTTCCCTCCCCGCCCTCCTCTCACTGCCACCCGGGCTCCGCCCGCCAGCCTCACCCCCTTCACCCTTCATTCTTCCTCCTCCGGCATGCGCCACGCACGCCGCGACGCCACGCCGTCGTGGCCCCACGCCGGCCCCACCGCGCCACAACCCGGCCCTGCGCCCCGCGCTCACGCTGCACACCGCGACAAACCTCCCTAGCCCCGCCGCACGTTGCCCTGACCCGCCGCCGGCCCCGCCTCCCTCCTAACGCACAAGCTCAGACCCAGACCCGCTGGCTCGGGCGCCAGCCTTGTCGCGCCACCCGGCCCCCACACACCGCACCCCCGCCCCCGGATGCGCCGCGTCCAGTCTCGCCGTGCGCGCATGCCGGCCCCGCCACGCCCCGCACAGGAGACGCCGCGCCGCGAACAGCGCCTCCCTGGCCCCGCATGAAGACGTAAGAGAATTAGGGCAATCACGACTTGGTTATTCACGACAAGTGGATTACAGTATATATAGCCACGCTCTAACCCGGTTTATAGAAACAGTACCCGAGTAGGCAGGCTGAAAAATAGGAGATACATCTCCCGTGATAGCTATCCAACTATACATGATAACTATCCATCTATACTGTCTAACACCCCCCCGCAGTAGGAACTCCAGTGCAGCGGACATTCATACTGGACCGAAACTCCAAGAAGACTGTCGAAGGAAGACCCTTAGTGAAGATATCGGCGAACTGGGAGGACGTTGGGACATGAAGAACACGAACAGCACCGGCGGCCACACGTTCCCGGACAAAGTGGAGGTCAATCTCTCTGCTCCTCTTTCTACTAAAGACTTTGCATTGCTTTGTAGTCAAAAGCCGTACCTATATGCTCCTTTTCCCTTTCTTGGGCATAGAGATAGCAATACATTCATTCTATTTGATTTCTTTTCCATACATGACTTTAGCCATTTGGCTTGGTTTTCCGCTATATGTTTGGTGCGTTGATGTTGCACCGGATTAGTCGAGAGATAGACCGCGCTCACATTATCGCAGTATACAAGAGTAGCACGCTGCAGAGGATGTCCAAGTTCTTGAAGTAACTGGCGAAGCCAAGAAGCCTCAGCGACACCGTTGGCAACGCGCGGTACTCGGCCTCAGCGCTAGAGCGAGAAACAGTCGGCTGACGCTTGCTGGACCAAGAAACGAGGTTGGCACCAAGAAACACCGCGTAACCAGAAGTAGAACGGCGAGTGTCTGGGCAACCAGCCCAGTCAGCATCAGTGTAGACGGTGAGGGAGGAGGGCAGGGCAGTGTGCTCAAGAGACAGCCCAAGATCAGCAGTACCCTGAAGATAGCAAAGAATGCGCTTCACGGCAGTGAGGTGAGGCTCACGGGGATCATGCATGTGAAGGCAAACCTGCTGAACGGCGTATGTGATGTCAGGACGGGTAAATGTCAAATACTGTAGCGCACCAACCAGGCTCCGGAAGGAAGTCGAATCAGCAACAGGATCACCAGAGGAGGGCAGCTTCGACTGCGTGTCGACGGGGGTGGCGCATGACTTGCAGTTAGTCATACCAGCGCGCTCCAGGATCTCAAGTGTGTACTGACGTTGAGAGAGCAGCATGCCGGAAGAAGAGCGAGTCACGGCGATCCCGAGGAAGTGCTGTAGGGGACCGAGATCCTTCATCGGGAAAGACTGCTGCAGGGAAACAATGAGCTGACGAAGAAATCCTGGAGACGAAGCGGTGAGCACTATATCATCCACATAGAGCAGTAAATAAGCGGTGTCAGTGCCCCGTCGGTAGATGAACAACGAGGTGTCTGTCTTGGCTTCAATAAAACCCATAGACTGAAGGTGGGAGGCAAAGCAGCTGTACCAGGCACGGGGCGCCTGCTTGAGTCCGTAGAGGGACTTATTAAGGCGGCACACGTGATCGGGGCATTCCGGATCCACAAAACCAGAGGGTTGAGAGCAATAGACTATTTCGGTGAGGGTGCCATGGAGGAAAGCGTTGTTGACGTCCAGCTGATGAATGGGCCAGTCCATGGAGATGGCCAGGCTCAGAACAGTGCGGATGGTGGCAGGCTTCACAACAGGGCTGAACGTCTCATCGAAATCAACACCAGGTCGTTGGGTGAAACCACGCAGAACCCAGCGAGCTTTGTAACGGTCGAGAGAGCCGTCGGCATGGAATTTGTGCTTAAAAATCCACTTGCCTGAGACGAAGTTGGCGCGAGGAGGGCGCGGGACTAGAGTCCAGGTGTTGTTGGAGATAAGTGCCTGAAACTCATCCTCCATGGCGCGACGCCAAAGCGGATCATCAAGGGCGCGACGGTATGAGCAGGGTACCGCGGAGATCGTGTCGGCTGCAGCGTGGAGAGTCATGCGAGGCTGGAGGAACCCGCTCTTTGCGCGCGTGCGCATACCGTGGGTGTTGACCACGGGAAGAGCAGGGACAGCGCCGGTGGTTGAAGCATTCACCGATGCCGCGCAGGACGTTGATGGTGAGGAGGCGATCGGAGATGGGCTCTCCAAGCTCGACGAGGGAGTCGGCGAGAGTCTTCATCCGGCGGCAGTAGTCGGTGACGGAGAGGGAGCCTTGGCACAAGGTGCGGAACTCGGTGTCGACGAGGACGATCCGCGTCTCGCGGTTGCCGAGGAACTGATGTTCGAGGGCAAGCCACGTCGCGCGGGCCGAAGGAGTGTCGGTGGTGACGATCTCGAAGAGGTCGGAGGAGATGGAGCTGTACAGCCAGGAGAGGACGTGGAGGTCCATCCGGACCCAATGGGGAACGACGGGGAACGCAGCGTCGCAGAGCACGTGGTCAGCGAGCGCGTACTTGCCGAGGACGAGAAGGAGAAGGCGGCGCCACTTGGAGAAGTTCGGCGTCGCGAGGTCGAGGACGACGGGAACCAGGGAGCGGAGGTTGAGGATGCCGAGGGCCTGGGCGTGGAGCGCGGCCACAGGGTCGACGTCGCCGCCGGGGGTGCCAGCGCCGCGTGGAGGCGTGCCGGCGCCGGGCGCGTCGCCGGCGGGAGGGATGTCATCGCCGGAGGCGTCGCTGGCGTCGTCGACTTCGCCGTCCGCGGCGTCGGCGGTTTGGAGGCGCAGCCGAGCGGCGGCGAGAGCCTGCTCGTGGCGGGCGATGTCATCGAGGAGGCGCCGGCGGTCAGCAGCAGAGGAGGCCGCGGCGTCCGCACGGGATTGGAGGGCGGCCGCGCGTCTGGCGGCGCGGCGCTGGGCGGCATCGGCTGTCTCCTGCTGGAGCCGGCGCTCCTCGGCGTCGCGGGCTTCGTCGGCGAGGCGGCGTTGCTCGGCAACAGCGGTAGCGGCGGCTTCGTCGTCGACGGGAGCGAGGGTGGCCATGGCGGCGGCGATTGAGAAGGAAGCGGAAGGTAGGGTAGGTTAGGAACGTAACCCTCTTGATACCATGAAGACGTAAGAGAATTAGGGCAATCACGACTTGGTTATTCACGACAAGTGGATTACAGTATATATAGCCACGCTCTAACCCGGTTTATAGAAACAGTATCCGAGTAGGCAGGCTGAAAAATAGGAGATACATCTCCCGTGATAGCTATCCAACTATACGTGATAACTATCCATCTATCCTGTTTAACACCGCACGCCGCGCCATGTGGACCCCTCGCGCCGCGCCTCCTCGTCACCACCGCGCCACCCCGCTCCGGCTATAAATAGCCCCCGCCGCCACCGTCGTTCCCCGCCCCTCACCACACACACTCGCACCGGCCCGAACCCGCCCCGGGACACCCCGGCGCGGTGCCGCGCCATAGCACCGCCGTGCACTTCCGCGGCGCACTCCACACCTCCACCCAAAATTCCCCTCCTACCGGCCGCTATGGCGCAATTGCTTCCGTAGTGAGCATCTCCCCACCTTCGTCCACCTCTTCCCAGCCACATTCTCCCCTCTCCCTGACTACACGAGGCTGCCCACGGAGCTCCATGGCCGGCGCCCATGGCGCACGTGGCCGGCCCTCCCCTGCATTTTCCCCCACGGGGAGAACCACCGGAGCCAAACCTCCTCGCCACCCTCTCCCTCCAGGTACCCTCGGACCGGAGAATGGTGGCCGGGAGCATGAGATAGGCGTGGCTCCGGCGAGCCCTGTCCGCGGCTCACGGCGGCGCGGGGTGAAAAGAAAAAAACGAGCAGCAGCATCGCTTGCCCGCTATGCCTCTGTTTTGTTCCTGTCCCATGCCTATGATGTGTGGGCCCAGCCCCATCTCCCATCACGTGCGCACGTCAGAAGCTAGCAGCCCAAAAATGCCCAATTCTGCATCATCATTTCACTTTCTCCTATATTTCCTGAATTTGTATTTCATCCGTCCAAACTCCGATTCCATCCATTCTTGTTTCTAAAATCATCAGAATTCCACATCTACCACCTAGATTAATCTCATGATTTTAGGAGTTTCCAGGGCCCGCCTACGAGATAGTGCCACGTGTGACACCGTAGGCGCGGACCGTTGACACCAACACATAGCTCTGCTCGTGACCAATCCATCAATATTTTATGTTCTTTCAGAATCCAAAAACACAATTTTATTCTCCAGTTTTCAAATATTCGGATTTTGAAATATTCCTTTTTCTTTTCTTTTTCTCAATATACAGCCTCCCATAACTTCGAATTTTATATCTCTTTCGATCGAACTCCGTTTCTAACCATTCCTCCTCCTAAATTCTCTAAAATCAGCTATATCCATCTGTACACACCACATAATCTTTTTTCCTAGCCGGAAGACGCCGTCGTACCACTATGACGCCGCTCGACGCCCAGTCAATGCTTTACACTGGTCCCACATAAGTTTGTGTGCCTGGTATGATGTCGTTGACCTTTCATTCTCTGTCAACTCAGAAGGTTCCTGCCTGAAGTTTTTCTAAGCCTTGATTTAGATGACGACGATACCGAAAATCATCTAAAAATCCCCGTGACTTGCATATTCAAGCCTTATTCCTACCTTTCTGCCAAATCACTCCACCATCGTCATGAGACCGCCATCCCGACGGTTTCATTTCCAACCAGGCCGTCGAGGCCTGCCGCTACCATAGTGTTTCTGAAATTTCCGCTACCGTAGACGCTAGCGTGGTCGGCAGCTTGCGGCCCAACTCGCTGCATCTCGCATCCTATCAAAACCAATACCGTTGGTAAGCACTACCAATAAATGGCTCATATCCCCTCCAAACATCTCATTACACCCAAATAATATTGAGCTCATATTATGCCTCGATGTATTATGTGTTTTCTTATTTGTGCAAGTAGGCCTTACCGGAAAGTCCGTTCGGTCTACCCCTCGCAATGCACTACGCGATGGTCAGCACTCCTTACGCCTGGCAATCGACAAATCAACCGCTTCAACAAAGCATACGGCAAGCCCACTGGAATCCCCACTTGATGCATAAAATTCCTATGTTTTGCAACCACAACCCTTGGCCTGATAATCACATAAAAACTTACATGTTTGGCTTGCTAAGGTAACCCCACAAATATACAGCCACCTAAGCCTATTTTAGATATAGTGCGCATAGGTGGGATCGCTCAGTTAATTATATTTATCATAATCTTGATGTTAATTTGGGATTATGGTTATGTAAATTGATAGGTTTGGGAATGAGGATGGATGTGGGTGTGTTTTCGAAATAAAATGGAGAAGAACCCCGGCAACCGACTTTGTCGGAATACGGCTACGCGCCGAAATAGTCATTTAAGGGTAGGGTATGAACGGGTAACTTAGCAATCCGCGGTTACCCAGGTTCCGGTCTTCGTGGAGATGACCGGGTAGGTGGATGCTCGCGGTGTCAAGCAGTGTAAGGTGCTGATGGTTCTACCCGAGCTCTATAAGGACCGCGTTGATTAACATCTTGCCTAACTATTTAGTACAACCACTCACTCTGTATGAAGCATTGGCTAGGCCCGAGCTGGAGTAGATAGCCTAGTAGCTTCTGTGTTGGCGCACAAGGGGTAAGAAAAATGGTTGTGTGCCGAGGGGGTGTCGAGGGACACCAGGGTGCGGCTCGGTGGCCCGAACCTCTAATGTACTGCTAGGCGATGAAACAAAGGCAACGGTTTGGTTTGGAATTCGGGCGCTTATTTGGCCGTAAGTGTCGCTGAGTCCAACTTGTGGAAATTAGTACAACCTCTGATCAGAGTAAAACCTATTCGAATAGTCTGAGTCCACTGGTATGGATGAGTTACGGCTTGGTTCTTTAATTAGCATTTTTCATAAACTAAAAATGGTGGGAATTGGTTTGGTTTTGGGTTGAGAACAAAGTGGTTTTGGATGGATGCTAAGCTACGAGGATAGAACCCTGTGAAAAGTGTGATGGCTGAAAAGTCACTAGGCCATGTGGACCGACAAGTCCAGTGGCACCCCTTTTTGAGAAAAACCCTGTTTTTTGAATGACTAAAATTTATTATGCTAGCTCAAACCCTGCATACAAAATGTTTTCATGCAAAACTTCTTGAGCTCCAGATATGACTTGTATGTGCATATAGCTATACCCCTACTCTTTATGGAGGAAGGTGGGCTTGTTGAGTACGTATGTACTCATCCTTGCTTTGTTAATGTTTTTTCAGAGGAGACGATGAAGTCACCTTGTATGGAAGCGATTAAGGCTACGACCTATTCCCCAACCGTGACGTGTGGAAGTTTGGGTCTACGTATTATATTCTGCTGCTTAGATTCAGGGCTGCGCCCCTTTGCTGTCCGACCCGTTAGGACGGATCTGTATCACTCTGATGTAAGAATGTGATTACCAAACCCTAAAATGGTAATAAAGCACATTTTAGTCCCATTACGAACTGGGGCGTTTCGGAGTCCCCATCCGTCGTCGATCCATTCTCGTCCGCTTCTGGCCACCAATCTCTCACAAAACCTTTTCTCTCTCCCCCTTCTCAGATGCAGTCCACGAGAGGTCATCGATGGGGGAGCATGGGCGGCGGCGCGGCGATGAGCTCTCCCCGTGCAGCCGGGCATCCCTTCCCCACCGCCTTCGGTCACCTCGCGCTGCCCCTCCATGTTCAGATGCTTGAGAAGTGGAATCCTAGCAAGCACGCTAGCCGCGTACTCAACGGTTATGGCGGCCGTCGCCAGATCCGATGGGTTGTTCCCTATCTGCAATCTTCTGCGACCGGCAAGCCATGCCAAACGAGCGTCCTCTGCACTCCCGGCAGTCATTCGAGATCCAGGTACTGACCCAACAATTGGAGCCAGTACAAGTTAGTTCCAAATATTTGTGGTTGTTTCGATCTTGCAGGCAAAAAAATAATTGTTTTTCTCTTGCAGATCAAGATTGAGGGCCATATGAGATTCAAATCCACGTGAATTGAGGAGCCGTGCTGCTACCTCTCTTAGCAGGGTAGGCTATTTTAGATTTTATTTATTTTGGTCAATTCCAATCTGCATTCTCCCAAATCCCAATCTATAGTCCTCCATGGTCAATGCCTCAACAGTGATTGCGGCCTGTAGTCCTCTTCGATTCATCATGCAACCTATTTTTTTTTGGTTGCACGATTGCTGCTTGAGGAAATGCCAATACATTGCGAACTTGTACATTGTATTTTTAATTTATTGTTTCCATTATAAGTTTGCTATGCTATAATTCACATGTTGTCAGTGTCAAGGACTCAAGGTCGCGGTTGATTCTACGGTTAACAAATTATGTTTATGCTTTGTGTGTGCAGGATTGATTTACCCGATGGTTGCCAGCATGTATCTTTGGTCTGTTGGTTAATTTTCTGCTGCTAGGTTTTATGATCTCATTATTCAGTTCTATAGTGCACATTAGGTGTATATATATGGCCGTTTCTTTGCCTTTTTTTTTTTTACTTTTTATAGATTTCGTGAAGATGAATGTGTGTATTGCTTTGATCGATTATATGACTGCACTATTTATGCCTACCATTGCACTGTTTATGCTTGCCGTTGTACTATTTATGCAGCGTGCGTTGCCCAACATGGCGCAACTGCGGATCTAGTTAGTGCGCAGACCTGCGCAATGGCGGCAGAGCAGTATGGTGCAAGCAGTGCCAGATGATGTTCTCCTCTTCCACCTTAGGCTGGTAAACAAAACCCGGACTCGTCATCATTTTGGATGAGGCACAGGCATGTGAGCTCTTTCTCACTCACCTTCCCTGTTTTCTATAATATGATGCGTGATCATTTGTGTCTGTGTATACACATGGGAGATTGAAAGGACTGCGATGTGCAGTGCAGTAATTCAATGCCTCCCACAAATTGAACTTTTTTTTGGATTTTCCTTTGTGGTTGGAGATTAAATTAGAATAGATATCCATTTATACTGATGAAATAGTATCAAGCAGTGTATTTTCCTCTCTCCAATATAAAATTAGCTCGTTTATGTAAAACCGTGTCCCAGTTTATGCACAAAAGCACAAGGTCTAGGTCCAACACTACTGACCACTCAAGATAAAATCCTTGCCAACGTTGCACCGTGAGTACAATGCCATCAATCTCAGCATCTTGAAGGTTTAAATACTGCCTAGTATTAGTATCAAGTAGTATATTTCTATGATAGCTATCACTTTTATTTATTCCATTGAACCAAATGAATTACTTAGATTTATTATTCATGGTGGCAATTTTGTTTTTTTATGCTTTTCCCTAACTGTTTCTATGCCTTTATGCAATTGTTTCCATTAAACCAAAGATCAGACTATTGGGTCACAGTTGTAGATTTTTTCTCTGCTCATGAAATCAGAGTAGGGGACTACAGTAGATTAGTTCAATTGTGAATGTGTGCATATCCTACATTTCGTGCTCTTTGTTTCATTCTATGACTATCACAACTGTTTTTTATGCAGATTTTATGTTGATGGTACTATAAAAATCTGATTAATTAGTTTCCATGGACAGGCATGGAAATGACTATGGTTAGAGATGGCCAGATTGTCAAGGACAGTGATGCTCATGCTGAAGCAATTATGTATGATGGGAATCCTCTATTGTGCAACTCCATCCCCAAGCAGATCCTGTGCAGCGCAGCCATAGTAAGGTGGAGGATTTAAATTTATTTATAAGCCTTCTTTTTTTTATTTTCCTTGCTCGACATGTTACAATAAATATATCTTCTTGGTTGCCAGCACATTTTTCTTAACAATAACAAGTTATCTTAATACCGTTATAATTTACAACTACTCCCTCCGTCCCAAAAAACAAGTCGTTCTGGGTTTGTTCTAAGTCAAATTTCGTAAAGTTTGATCAAATTTATAAAGAAATATATCGTCATTTACAGAACCAAATTGGTACCTAATGAAAATATATGTGATAAGGAATCTAACCATACTCATTTGGTACTATAAATATTTACACTTTTTCGTATAAATTTGGTTAAACTTTAAAAAATTTGACTTAGGACAAACCCAAAATGACTTGTTTTCTGGGACAGAGGGAGTAGTATCCTAATACTCGTGAAGTTATCTCAACACCGTTATAATTTACAACTAGTATCCTAATACTTGTGTCTGCTTGCTGCATCTAGGGGTTTCTACTCCTTTACTAGATGCCATACTGTACAGACTTACGTTCTTGTTTGCATCTCATTAGAGTAGATTCTTGGCATGTAGGGAAAAATTTACTGGCAGCTGGGCTTTCATATCGTAACATTTTGATTTCGTGTTTGCGTCGCAAGGCTAATCTCTATGGTTCCTCCAGGACAACAAAAAGGACCCTTTGCGCTGATCTCCTGTACTACCTCACTTTTCATCGCAAAAACAAGGGTTCTTCAACATCCTTGCATCTTTGCAGACCAAACGCTTAGGCCAAAACCAATGCACAACTAGATCACTTTTTATGCACTCAACAGAAGCATTTTATGCTAGCTAAGATATTATGCAGCATTGTACAATAGATGGTTGGGGTTATATTTTGTCTAACCGTACACTAAGGAGTGCCTTCTATGATAGTCTAATCGGCTAATCCCCATTACTGTCATGACGAAATGACTTTTTATGCTGATTTTTATGTGCATCTATGCTCAATTTCCACGTATGATACGCTCTTTGTTTTTCATTAATTCAAAAAATGCGCTCTTTATGCATGTAATTTATGTATGATTGGCATTATTGGTGCTAACATGGTAGAGATGCTTCTCTTTGGAAGTCGTATTGAATCTATGCATTGAATGTTGTTGTGGATTTGTTTCTAAGCTTAACTACCTGATCTTATCTTGCATCGCTTTATTCTGTAAAAGCATAGAACACCAATACTATCTTGTTTTATGATCTTTCATTGTGATTTATTTCATAAACTTGTCTTTTTATGTTGTTTTGAATGGGTATTTATGCTCAATTATATGCTTCGTTCTGTACACGCGTCGCAGTTGCCGTTCTAGCCCCCCTCGTATCTGAATAAACGCAAATATGCCAAAACTAACTGCTTCTTACACTGCTTTTTGAGTTTTATGATTCCATCGATTGCCGCTAATGCTTGCATGAGATCACCGTGATTTATGCATTTGCCTAAAAGCGTAAATTTACGAATTTTAAAATTTTCAAAAATATAGTAACAATAGATGTCAAAACGTGTAGAAAAATATTAACATTTCAATGGTAAAAACCGTTTATGAATGGAATGTTCGAAAAAAATATCGAAAAAAAACTAGTGTACTGGATTGGACTGCATGCATGCAACTACCCCATATTGTGCGCGTCTTTTGCATCAGATGGTGGATTCTTTGCCTGCCATAATGAAAGCCAAAGTTTACGCTCAGTTATGCACAGTTTTACGCTACTTTTGATTACATTTTACGCTAAACGGAGTCCCGACCCAGCCGCGCGCCACCCACCCATGCGCGCTCGTGGACCGCACCCCTGGCCCGGTTCTTTGGTCTGGTTGGGACTTCCTATAACTAATGGAAGCTCAGGGTTTCCATTGTTTGTGTGTGTCTATATTAGCAGCACTGGGCTCTCTTTAGTTATTTGAAAGCCCTGCCCACTGACCGAACCACTCACCCTGCCGTATGGTCCATGGCAGCACCCGGTCCACCGACCGTTCCCCACCCGGTCGAATCCCCGGATGCCAGCCGAATCCACCTGTCCACCCATCCCCACTCGATCCCCGTCCCCATCGGCACACAAAACCTAACCGCTGCTGCCCCTACCCTCGCCGCCATCTCCGCACTCCACCCAGCCTCCGCTGCCGGCCGCGCCTCCCCCGCCGCCTCATGCCGCTCCGCCACCCCTCCCGTCATCCGCTGCCCCTGTTGTCGCCGCGGGCGAGCGCCCCCCGGGCAGCCGGCCGCCCCTTCCTCTCCGCCTCCTGCCGCCTCGCACTGCCTTGCCTCCCCGCTAGGCATCCATTGCCCCTCGCTCCAGCGCCTACAGAGAACGACAAGGAGAAGGACGATGGGAGGCTGCAGCCAGATCCGGCGAGCGCGCGGCCGCGCCCCGGCGACGCCCGGATCCGGCCAGGCAGCATTCAGATCCGCCCGCGCCGCCTCTTCCTATTCCCGGTGGCTAGGCTTTGCCTCCTCCCTCCAACCACACTGCGTTCCTCTACGGCGACGAGCAACCGACCAGCTCCACCCACCGAGGCTCTCTGAGTCTTCCTCTATGGTGGCTGGAGCACCTCACTAGCTGGCACATCCAAGGTCGACGGCAGAAACAAAGATTCAGATTGGGCCCCTCGTTCCCTCTCTTCGGACCAGGGCCCTCGATCCATCTCCTCAAATCTCCATGATTTGATCTGTACCTCAAAACTCCCCAATCCCGTTAGCGAGACATCTCCTAGCACGGATCTATTGGCTCCTAGCGGTGGGGAGAGGTGCAGTACGACAAAGGCTCCCATCGTTGAGATTGGGCTGTACCCAGTCCCCATCCTCACCCGGTGACCGGCCCTAGGAGATTCGTAAGATATCTCGCTCCCATCCTCAATCAAAGGTGTTCTTGTGTATTTGTGCTGGCACCCACCCGGTTCCACAAGAATCTGCCAATAGAAATTAAATTTCGTTATTTTTCCAATCATAATTCTTTGTTTCACATGGCTGCTTACTTTAGTATCCTGATGCTCGGCTAGGTAGATGGTGCACTAAAATCTCTAGTAACAGCATAATGGGTCTCAGTATTCCAATCCCGTCGTTCGGTAAGCCCGTAGGCGTTAGCCAGTTGTCCTTCGGTTGGTCTCCTATCTACCCCTGGCCTCCTCGATGTAGTCTGGAATTTCGCTCGACGCAAGACCATTGCTCTGCTCAATCTCTTTGACCTTAGTACGGATAGCTCTTGTATGCTAATAGAGATGGAAGACCGAACCTTAGCCCTCGACTCGTTGTCTTCCTAGCTTAAACTTGAGTTGGCGCCAACGGTATTTGGTTTGTATCTCATGGTGTTGGTCTTTTACCTTTTTCTTGTTATCTTTTGGAATGAACAAGTTAGTACTAGCTAAGATGATCAATGAATTTGTATTCTTCTCAGATGTTTTCCTGTGAAAATAATTATGATACCTAAAATGCTTCTGGGTAAAAGCTACAGTGGTCTACGTACCCTTGTGTTAGGCTAAGAACCCCAGCAGCCTGCATCGTCCGTGCCCTAGATAAAAGCAGCTAACCCTAGCTGCCTCCTCCCTCACAGTCTCCTCCCATCACCACTCTCCTATCTAGACAGCCGTCGCCCTTTTCCCACATGCCCTAGCGAGCGCCGCCATCGGCCCGTCGCCCGCGCGCTCCCACGAGCGCCGTCGCCGGCCCATCTTCCGCACGCCCCCAGCGAGCTGCGCTCCCCGTCACTCATGCGGCCCCAGCGAGCGCCGCCGCCATCCCGTCTCACGCGCGGCCCCATCAAAGCCGTCGTCGCTCTGCTCGCCTCTGACTGCCACCTCGTTTGCACCGCGCTAGCTCCCCTTCTCCGTGCCGATGGGATCCTCTCCTCCGCGCCGCGCCGCCCTGATCCACCACGATGCTGGCCGGAGGCTCCTCTGCCACCAGATCCGCCTTCTTCATGAGCCATTGGTGCCCCACTTCGCCTCACCGCCTCCCTGGTGACTCGACCTCGCCATCTACGTCACTGCGAGGCACAATGGCCGGTGCCACTTACGCCTCGCCCCGCTGGATCTAGGTACTCTAGTCACCCTTGTTTCAGATTGTTAATTTCTTACGAACCCTTTGTGCAAGAAGCATGTTTCTTTTTCTATTCTTGTGCATTGAAGAATTGTCCCTGACATCCTTTTTTTTTTTGTCATTTTGGTCTCCGATTTGCTGTGTCCAGCGACAATGAGGTAGGTTTACTCCATGTGTTAGAGTTCCTCAGCGCATCGACAGCGGCATCTCGACGCATTGGCAACAGCAGAGGTGACATGTTTCTCTCTGCTCTAGTCTCCCATTGGCAATAGCAAGTGATACTGCTCACTCATCCTTGTGTGGAAATGCTATAGGTTTACTCCATGTTCATATAACGAAATTAAAATTTAACGCTAACATGTTTAAACGCTATATATTCAACCGATTGCTGCTTTGATATTTGGCTGGGTGTGGAAATGCTACAAAGTAGTAGAATCTAGTTGACTAGCATAGCGTTTTTTTTACCAGGTATCATCGAATTCATATCAGTTGTATGTTATCTTGTGCAATGAATCTTCTATTTCATACTGTACTAAACACATTTACAGTTAGCTAGTGTTTAGGTAAACATACATAACTATTATATGTCTTGATAACTTATCCAAGTTTCTATGCATTGTAAAACTGTAGGAAGAAGAGAGGTGCGTGTGCAGTTTATCATGATGAATGGTAAAGACCATTATTACAGCTTGCAAAGTTCTAGTAAAATATTTTGGTTTGAGAGTCGTAGCTATTTTTCTTACCCAGAGCTGTATGAACTGAGGATTATGTATGCACCAAGTTACTATTTGATGTGTAGATTAATGGATCTATTGGTTATAATTGTTTTTACATTGTGATGAATGATGCATTTGGGCTGTAATTGTGAATCGGGAAACAATTTTTTCCTAATGGGTTTGGACCATTTTATATTTTGATCCATATTTTCCATAATGGAAACTATTCTTTCTTATATGGACCCCAGCAGGTGGATTATGGAAACTATTTTTTCTTACATGGGCCCTAGCAGGTGGATTTACCAGCCCATTTAGCTGCTCTTGAATGGGCCACATCTTGTTTATGATGATTAAATTTGTCACAATTTTGTGCCATATTGACTACCACGTCATCATCCATGTCATCAGCCACGTGTCTCTACCCAACTGTTTGTGACGTTTTTTGTGATGATTTAGTGTCACAAATGTTTGTGACGATAGTTTGATTGTCACCGGACCTATGACGCTTTTTTTGGTTTCATCATAGAAGCCCTTTAGTCACGTACCTTCTATGATGATGTTAATTCGTCACAGAGGCGTCATAGATGGTGATGTGTGACAAAAAAAAAACCTGTTTGTGACATTTTTAGATCGCCATAGAAGCCCAAGCCGTCATCAAGGTGATCAAAACACACATACAAATTGCCTAATTCAAAGTCTTGACAGGGAAGTTATGACCTCTGGAAAGTCGCCTGCCTGGGCAATACAGGACAACCCGATCCCATATACTGAATAGTTCGGTGCAACATTGATTTCGCTCCAAGAAATCCGGATAGTCCGCTCCCATATGCCGGATAGTCCAGTCCAACTCAGTTTTATCTGAAAAGGAGTTTCTAATTGATTCTATGTCGCTTTGGGACGTGTTTGTGCTTGTAAAAGGGGCATGACGATCCCTCCCTATAGCCATGACCGATCGAGGGTATGCAATCGAACCAAATACATCTATTTTATCGTTTTTACCTTTTATCTCTTTGCCCTACTTTTCCAACCTATCCCGTTGTTCTCCCTATGTCTCGACGGCAACTTGGAGGCATTCTAGGTGGCATGTCTATCATAGAGCAACCCTAGATGCCATCCTTCCTAATGGGGCCCCTCCCCAGAGGTTGGCGCTAGTTTACCCCGAGCTCACCGGATTGTCCAGTGCTCATCGCCGAGTTGTTCAACGCTCGTTATCGGACTATCCGGTGCATACCGTCGGACTATCCAGCGACTACTGGTTAATTCCAAAGTGCACGCTCCCTGCATAGAAGAACCTAGGGTTTTGTGGTATTTAGCCAGACTAGTGCCAACATACTTTTTGGCGACTCCACTAGAAAACAAGAAGACGGTCGACTATCATGTTCGATAAGAAGTGTGGCGGAACCGCCCAGCTTAACCCAGACTAAGCACACCTGCCACCTCTGGCTGGCAGTGCACTTAGGCTAGACTAAACCCGGTAGTCCGTCGAGAGTCCTTCGGGCTCTCGATAACACCATTCCCTAGAGGAACCGACATCATACACATCCGACTCTCGATGGAGCCACAACAGTTACAACATCATAGGTAGTTGAATAGATATTACATAGATTTTAGTTACAAACCAGTTCGGAATCAAATAGAGTTCAACGTAGTGTCATACAACAACATAGTTCAAATAGTCCATCGCAGCGGAAATTTTAAAGTTCATGTTTCACAGTAACCAAAAGACTTGCATAAATAGAACGAGCATCGAGCCCACTGATGCCGCTCCTTGCCAGATCATGACCCTTCTCATTCCTGATGAGGACAGCCCACCACCAACACAGGCACAGAAGAGGAACTCCATACCTGTAAGCCAAAAGTAGGGGCAAAACCCTGAGTACTAATTACTCAGTATGATTTAATGTACGGGGCTTACGGCTGACGCAAAGCTTGCTTATTAACATCTGGATCCTTAGCTATTGCTTTTAATCAGGATCAAATTAATAAGTGGAAGCAGGATTTGACAGCTGCTTAGATTAGTTGTCTACAAGCAGGGTTTGACAGCTGCTTGATCTATTGCACCTGAGCAGGATTTATCAGCTGCTCAAGTCATCATACTTGTAGAAGCATTGTGAGTATGACAAGGTATTGCATGAAAGTATATCCAGTAACCCATCATGAGTATGACAAGTATTGCATGAAATAAATCAGGTATATCCAAACATGTAGTATTTCAAAACCATGAATTCATAATACATCATATTCAAGTAGTTTACTACTTTGCCCGTCAATGGTATTGGCATTCTCACACCTGGTGAGTATCAGCGATTCAAATCAATTTTTATATTCCCGGAAATAACTAGAAGCACCAGGATAGCATATGCTTACTAACCCTCGGCGTTCCCACATATGCTTCCCCGATCTCCACTTGTCCCGTCTCAAGTTCGAAACCACTCCCGCCTGATTCCTAGAGCGTGTTATCGCAGGAGCGTTACCACGCAATGGGTCAGCCCTCCTTTGACACCCGCCTCTGCGGCCACCTTCCTCTCAACCAGTAGGTAGGAACGTGTCTCTGTGCTTGAGACGGTACAAGTAAGACTTTCACAGGTCCATTGATCCCGGATAAGCACCCTAGCAATGTTATGCCGACCAATAGGCGAACAACGACCGGCCTTATGCGACTCGGGCTGTCCACCACACATTATTCCAAATCTCATCATTCAAACCCATTTCTCCGTCCGGTCTCCATTTAAAACATAACATAATCATAGCATAATAACAATAACTTCCATAGTGAGACTTCTTCTTTTGAAAAGTAACCCTACGAGACGAGTGGCCCTTATTCACTCGTGTCTACTCGTACCTAGCCATTATAGGCACTCGTCCTACGAACTCTAGGTATAGGTGCTAGGGGCAGGGCGGCCAGGGGATCTAATGCAATTGGTTCCATTCAACTCCTAATGCATATGCGTAATCAACGGTTATTTTATTTGCTGGGAATTGCATGATTCTGCCTACCTTTTTCTTCGCTAGGGTTAATCTCCTCGGCGGCGGGGTCAGCGGTCGGCTGATGGTCCTCCTGCTCTTCTTCGGGTTCTTCGATTAGCGGTTGCTCCTGCACCGTCTTCTCTTCGATCGCGGGATCTATATGAATGAAAGGTGCAGATATAAGTGCACACGAATGCAAATATATGCATTTGATGTAGATGAAATGCAGATGATAGCATGCAGTATATACTTCATGGAAAATGACATGTGTGCAGTAATCAAATCAATATACATGCATATGCTTAGTGTAAACCATGCTCATTTGTGAATTAAATCACGCATCTGAGTTCTAACAGTTCAATAAATCCAATTGAGACCAAACTTTTATGACATACAGATACTTCATACCCAAAGCTACAGCCAAAATTTCAGCCCAATTTGAGTTATAATTATTTTATTAAAAATCCAGCAAGTTCTCAGCCCTTCACATTGTCAGAGTTTTCATAAATTATGGGAATGTTTTCTGAAAGTGAAATATTACCAGTGAGCCAGACTCAGTATGGACTGCATGTACAAAAATTTACAAGCTAAAATGTACATATGAACAGTGTACATATGAACAGTGTACATATGAACAGTGTACAAAAATTTACGGGACATCTATTTTCCATATATTAATCTTGTGCAAATTTAAAATGTACATATGAACAGTGTAAATAGCCCTCTTGAATATACTTTCTGGACTCTATGCATCAACATTAAGCTACCAAATTTTTCAGAGAATTTTCCTAGCCATTTATGACCACTTTTTCTAATTATTATTTCCAACATGTAGCGTTTCATCATTTTCAAATCACCGCTAAAACTTAACATGTAGAGGCTCATATTTTACCAGTGAGATTCATAAGCTATATATAGGATATAAAAAAAATACTAGTGAATCATGTTTATCATACTCTACATAGGCCTTATTTCTAAGCTAATAAATAATGCATAAAGTACATGCAAAATGATAAAACAGTGGATGAACAGTAATATATTGAGTCGCCAAAATTCCCACAGTGTCCAAACATCTTAAGAAAGCTACTGACCAAGTTTTATCATTTTATGATTTCAACTAGACCATGTTTTCTATTTTTCCTTGATTTAAAATGCATACACAATAACAAGGGCAAAACCGTACATGCACACCTCCACATCATACCCACTATGTAGATCTATTTACAAGGAGTATAATGCAACTGAGTTTACCTTTTTACGATTTTTATTTGATTTTATATGATTTTCCAAAGTTTAAGCCGAAATATAGCAAAATAATTAAAACCTCAGATCCAGGGACTGGAACGTAAATAAACATAGATTTCAGGGGCTAGCAAGCAAGACCGCATAGACTCAGTGAACAGCGACTATCGTATCTACTTGAAATGCAAAAACCCCGGGGGCTAACTTGCAAATCCCCCGGGTCATCTCCTTCCTCCCGCGGCGCGCGGCGAGGCGCGCGTGCGCTGGCGAGCTCGGGCTCGCCGGAGCCGCGACGCGGAGCGCGGGAGGTGCGTGCGGGCGCGGCGCGCTACCTTGGGTAGGTCTCGACGGCGGAGGTGGCGTGGACGAGGCGGAAACGGCCGTGAACGGGAGGTGAACCGCGACGGCAACGACGCAAGCTCGACGTCGCTCCGAGGCCGATCTCGGGGGTCGAGGGCAGAGCGGCGACGAGATCTAGTGGAGGAGGTGCGGGGTGGAGTGGCGAATGCGGTGAGGTGGCTCTCGAGGCGAGGGGAGGACGGACGGCGGCGGCGCACGCTCGGGACCTAGCTCGAGCTGGCCAATGGCGGCTCGGTCTTGCGCGGCGAAGTGGAGGCGAGGGAGCTCGGGAGAGGCAGGCGGCGGGTGGAGGCGAAAGAGGGAAGAGAGGCGCGTCGGCCTCGGGTTAAAGGCGCGGCCGAGGGGGTCGATCCGTGGGCGCGCGGCGTTGACCGTACGCCGGCGTCCACGCGGAGTTCACCCGTCCGGACAGGGTGGCGCTACTGACACCCGGGCCCCACCCGTCGTAGACTTAGAGAATGACCATTTTCATTTGTGTTTTTTTCCTCTCGGTAAATCACGTTTTTAACCTATTTAGTGTCCGATTTTGGAAAAGTGTCAATTGGATGAAATGTTGTAATATTCGAGCTCTACAACTTTGTCCAAAGGTTTAACCCCCAAATCGGTTTGCAAATATGATTTAAACTTGAATTTACGTAGCAGCCATAGATGGGGACAGGGAATCTTTATTACTTGGGAAAATCAAAACTCTCATTTCTGGGAATTACCTCCTAAAGCTCCTTTTGACAAGTTTGTTTAGAATTTCAAAACCTACAACTTCTCCAATATGAGCTTTGCATGAAAGTGGCTGTAGGTCAGAGTAAATTTGGGATTTCAAATCAGGACTGATTTGAACTGGTTTTCTGTACTGACATTAAATGACCCTAATCACCTTGTAAATCTCATTATATGACAAGACTCCAATTAGAAAAGTTGTTTATCTCATATAGATCTACAGTTTTGTCAATATGAGCTTCACCCAAAACTCAACAGAATCAAAGATACGACTATAAACATAACATCACACATGAAATAACAAGGTTTTGCACTTTGTAGTTTAAACCAAATTTGTTTCCAATGCACAAACACAGGTTATGCCATGATGCTCAAGGATGAATGCTTCATGTATGATGAGTGATTATGCATTTGAGATGCCGGAGCATCACAAGAAGGCTGACGGAAGTGAAATAACTGCTGAAAACATCATCTTGCCTAATTTTGAAGAGCTTCCTGAAGATGTTCGGCGATAGTACAAGGAGAGGATGAAGATACATGCTGAGGAGGATTTGAAGCGCAAAAAGCAACGTGAAGAAGAAGAACTGAAGCGACTTCTCTCTTGTTACGAGAAGGACCGATGAGGAAAAGTGACTCAACTCAAGGTATACGATTTCTCCCTTCTTGATAGTGCAGTACATGATGCGACATCTAGTTCTATTATTCCTTCAAATCCAGATGCAAGAATTACTAGTGATGTTGATGGTGTTGTTGCTGCTATTATAATAGGTTTGGTGATATGGCTAGTAGTATTTTTGAAATCATTGATAAATGTATACATGCCAAACTAAAGCAAGTTGTCGGCAATGATTTGCATGCCTCTACTTCTAATGTTATTATCGAGCAAGGCGTCACTACTAGCACGATTCCTAATTTATCTAATATGCATATACCTAGAGTTCCTCTTTCTGCTTCACCAATACCTCATATGCAAAGCCGAACAATTATTGGAAATTCGATTAGGAGAGGGGCTTCGACAACTCATGCCACTACTTTAACGCCATATCCTACTGTTGCATATAGTACACCTGCTAGTGCTTTTGGTTTTAGTTCGGCACCACAGATTTCACATACTTTGCCAAACTTTACACCATCTTCATCTCAGACCACTGGGCTCCCGGTTACCAATAAAGTCTCTTTCTGTGAGCAGTGCATCGGCCTTACAATTTTGTAGCTGAAATAGAAAAGGTTCTTAGAGAGTCTTTCAGTTTGGATACTAAAGTTAAAACTAGAACCTTCCAAAAAATCGTACCCTAAACTACAAATACATTTCATATCCCCTAGGGTATAAAATTCCTGATTTTATCAAATTCACTGGTTCAGATAATAGGACCGCATGAGAGCATATAGGTCAATTTCTTATACAATGCGGTGAGGCTAGCAGTAGTGGGATTTGAAGGTTGAGATTGTTTCCTATGTCTCTATCTGGTGCTACGTTTATTTGGTTTACTTCATTGCCTCCCAACTCAATTCATACTTGGCAAGAATTAGAGAAAAAATTCATGATTATTTATTTACTGGTGAAATTTAGTTGCAGTTGTCACAACTTACATCGGTTAAGCAAAAACCAAATGAATATGTCTCTAAGTATATTAAGGAATTTAGGGATACAAGAAACCAATGCTTTGGTTCGGTAATTTCTGATAAGGATTTAGCTAATCTAATTTGTGATGGGTTACTTGATTTTCATAAAGAAAATCTAGAAGGGCATGATTTTAGTGATGTTAACCAAGTATTGTAGAAACCTCTGGTTAATAAAAGCTGAGTGAAGTATAAAAGTACTTTGCCTTGGTCTGGTGAAAGGTCTAACCTCCTATTTATGTGCTTGGTCCTGATTCAAACAATTCAGACGATGAGGACAAGGATGTTTGTGCTACTGAATTTATAAGGATGCCTACTAACAAACAAAGTACTTGTGATTCCCTCAAGCTGATTTCTAAAATCTGGCAAGAAGAGCCGAAAATATTAAACTGTCTCACGCTATGCCACCAACTGATGAGTTGAAGAAGCGGGCATATTGTAAATGGCATAATTCATTTTCTTATACAACAAATGATTGCAATGTTTTTCATCAACAGTTACAAGCTACAATCGATGATAAACATTTGTTTTTCCAATGTATGCAAGTAGATCGGGAACGTTTCTGATTAATACCGTTGACTTGCAAGATACGAAGGTTTTAATTCGGCCTCATCAAGCCAAATCAACTAAAGGGAAGAACATGGTCATCGGTGATGAAAGGTCAGAGCCCCTGAAGAGAACCAACATAAAGCCGATACAAAAGGCAACAAGGCTCAGGGGGCAAGACAAGGCCAAGGTAGAAATCTCTATGTGAGCCGGACTACCCGGTGATTAGCACCAGACTATCCAGCACCCATCGTCGGACTATCTGGTGTCCATCATTGGACTGTCCGGTGGATCCAAAAGACTTAAAGAAGACTCCAAGATAGAGGAGAAGAAAAGGGTGGTTTTTGTAGGGCTCCAGGCTAAGTACAGGAAGGAAGGGGCTGCCAAGAAGAAGGATGAACTAGACAGCGATGCGGCTTTGAAATCTTCACATATGGGTAATGTGCAATCAAGTTCAATGAGTAATTCTTCTGTGGAAGCATGTTATCCTTTAGGGCTGACTTCATCATGCTGGTCTTGGTCATATTTTTATTATTACCCAACTTCTGGTCATGCTAACATGTGGTTGCATCCTTATTTTCAATATCATGTTGCATTTCCTTATTATGGAGCATCATGACGACCGATTAATTGTAATCCTGTCAAAGATGCACATGGTGTTCCTAATGTGCAAGTAAAGGGCAGTAAGCAAGAATCTAAGTGCCTACGACCGAAGGGGTGCCTCTTCGGCTTATCCCACACTCAAAAGAGAAGGCTTCAATGTTTGCGCTAGCAAGGGTCAGTGAATTAGCAAATAGATGCGGTGTCAATGCTTGGTACTAAGCAAGTATGGAGACCCAAGCATGTTATGTCAACATCACCTTGATTTTGTCAAGTTTTTATGGCCGATAAAAGCTTTATTGTCCTTACCATTAAAATGTAGCCGATGTGTTATGTTAATCATCGCCCTTAGGCAATTTTGGTGCAAGAGTATGCTTTTTGGTGTGCAAGCTTACCAAAAGGCAGGGGGTATGTGTTGGGCACAAAAAAATGGCAGGTTAGGGTTAATGGCAGTTTCTCTGCATATTTGGTATGGAATTGTGTTTTACAGGTAAAGTGGGACCATAGTCACAAAGTACCAAGGTCGATAGGGTCGAGGAATGGGGTTGCGGGTCAAGGGCCGACACTTAAAAAAATCATGGTACAGAGGGGTATACCTCGTTGGAATGACGACACAAAATTTGGTACATGACCCAGTAGCATTTGGATCGATGATCCGGGTTGATCCAACAGTCGTGGGTCAAATCTTCAAATGTACGGAGGGAAATCTAGCGGACATCGAACAGAAGAAAACAAAATTGGGCCATATTTCACACATTCTCAGCCTAATATCGAACTAAAGCCCACAGCCCACTCCCTAACCTAACCCTCATCCACTCCCCACGCCATTCTCATGCGAGCAATAGCCTCTCCGCCGCCACTCTCTCACTCTTTCTTCCTCTCCCTTCCTCCGCTGACACCAGGCTGCACGCTGAGCTCCCCGCCTCTTCGCCACCGCCATTTGGAGCTCCGATGCCTACAGGTATGGTGTCTCCACTGTGGCCAGGCTCCGGCGGCTGGCGCGTCATCGCCCCTGTGACCAAGCTCCGGCGGACGGCGCAGCGTTGCCCCTGCGGCCAGGCTCTCCGGCGAACGGCGCGGTGGTGGCAGCACCCCTACGGCTAGGATCCGACAGACGGCAGACGACGCGGCTTCCTCCTTCGTCTACATCTCGTCCCGTCTCCTGCAGTGGGACGACGACCCATGGTGTTTTGGGACGGTGACCCATGTCGACCCCGACACTCGAACTGGATTGACGACCCTGGTACGTGGATCGCAGCTTTGACCCCGAACCCTGTGACCATGTGTGGGACGCGTTGAAGGGTTTTGAGCCTATTTCATTGAAGACACAAATAAGTCCTTGAGACTGTACCAAGATGAAAGCAAATCAGAAGTTTCAATACACTAAGTTGTAGCCCTTGTTGAGATGACCAAAACAGACATGGATCGCCTAATTCAGACTCCGGATGGGGAAGTTAAGACCTCTAGAAAATCGCCTGCCTAAGCAATACTGGACAATCCAATCCAATACGCCGGATAGTCCAATGCAACATGAATTTCGCTCTGAGAATTCTGGATAGTCCAGTTCCATATACCATATAGTCTCATGCAGCTCAGTTTTATCCAAAAAAGAGTTTCCAATTGATTCTAGGTTGATTTGTGACATGTTTTGGCTTGTAAAAGGGTAAAACCATCCTTCTAGGGCATCCAATTGAACCAAATACATCTACTTTATTGTTTTTACCTTTTATCTCTTTGCCTTAATTTTCCAACCTATTTTGATGTTCTTTCTGCGTCTCGACAACGACTTAGAGGCGTTCTAGATGGCCTGTCAATCCTAAAATAACCCTAATCGCCATCCTCTCTGACGGGTTCCTTCCCAGGAGGTCAGCGCTAGTTTACCCCGAGCTCACCGGACTGTCCAACCCTCGTCGCCGAACTGTCCGACGTAACTGTGGCGCATATCGCCGGACTGCCCCGTGTCTAATGGTTGATCCCAAAGCGAGCATAAAAGAACCTAGGGTTGTGGTATTTGGCCGGACTAGTGCCAACACTGGTTAAAAAAAATTGTGTATGTAACGTAAACAATGTTAATATAGCCACAACAATTCAGCTTAAATTTCATTCTAGATGTCAATGAACAAAACTGACAAACAGTCAACCTATCACTATTCATCATGTGACAGTTATTTCTTTTAATCTCAACAACCAAGGTAAATCTCACGCACTACTTAACTTTGTGGACTGAACATGATGATTTAACTTAAAAGAGGGCGCCCAGGACACCAAAACTTAGGTGATGTTTTGATAAGAGAAAGTGGGATATGAAATGAAGGTTAAGATTCTTATCCCTTTTTTTTTTTGGATTTGTGGACTGTGAAATCTGTGAGTACACATCTATATCCCACCCTTAATTCTATTCTATTCCCTATCCCCATTCCAACATCACTGCCCCATTCCAATATCAGTACCAATACAAACAACACCTTAGCTTGTTTGGATTGTGAGATAGGATGGTGGGAGTGGGATAGGCCGACAGTAAAACAAAAGTAGAATAGTTTATCCTATATTTGGATAACAAGATATGGATATATATGTCAGTATATATCCTTGGCTATCTCCAACAAACATCACTATCCACATTCCTCAAATCCCACCGTACTCTGTGTGTCATGTCATAATTTACGGTGCAAAATAGTACCGAAACAATGACATGTTCCCTATTTTGCCAACTCTCCTTAAGAGTTAGCCTTATTCTGCACCATTCTATTTCTATTCCTATCATAACGCCAACCAAAACGTGTTTTCATCAGTGTAGCTTTCGGAGTTTGGGTTCAGCAGTAAATTTGCCTTCTCGCTTCTGTTGGGAATCGTCATCAATGGTTCACAATATGCATCCATCCACAGAAATCAGAAAACGACACCACAGTTCACCCATATACTGCAAAATGGCAATCAAGTCCTGAGCGCAGTGCAACCCAGTCCATTTGTATGGTTTGGATACAACATCCCGGATCTGAGCATTTTATTCATGGGACCCGACTCACACATAATCACACAGCATATGAAGTGAGGATATCTCAAGCAGATCCAAGGAAACGACCCATCCAAGCAGAGAAGCGAGACCAGGCCAGGTCAACACATTCCTGGTTCTCATCAGTCAGACCCATCCCCTTCTTCCTCTTGAGGGCCTCGGGCGAAGTGTTCATGAAGGCGTGTGAACATCCAGGGTACATGTGAACTTCATATGGTACCCCAGAAGATTTGAGCTTCTCCTCCAGGGACTTGGCTGCCTGAAACATCACATGAGAAAGCAGTATTAGATTCTAAGATCCAATATACGTAGAATATGCTCTTCCTGTTGTTATGTTTGTATGAGTAATTATCAAGTAGATTGAGAGCACGTCAGATATAACATGAAGAGATCATGTACAACCATGTTTAGACTTTACCAAGACACACTGAAAAATAGTAGTTACCCAGCAATGCCAGTGAAAGCGTGAACACAAACTTCACTCAGTGGCCTGGCCCAGGCCTGGTTCATACAAGAATGGATATGGCCAGTTCCATATAGCTAGTTGGGGCTATATTCACCCCTCAACCAAGGTGGTTATATGAAGGCTGCCCCAATGAGTTTTCTGCCACGTGATTGTCTCTCAAAGAAATGTTGTGAGTTTTCCCTCATGCAATTGTCTCTGTAAGATGTTAGTTCAGTAACCCCTGCACCTTTTCATTCAGTTCAGTAGCTAGGACAGTTACTTTTAGTTCTTTGTTTTCAGTCAATCAGCTTCAGTTCGTCAGTTAGGGACTTAGATTCAGCTGGCCGAGTTAAGGCTGGTTAGTCGTGTCGTGTCCTATTAGTTAGCAAGTAGTGGAGTCAGTTGCCCCTTGGTGGCTGGTTTGTAGGCACCACTAGGCCATTATGGCATGTAATCAATCAACAAATAGAGAGCAACATAAACTGAAAAGCTGCATCTTCTTGCAGTGTTTCCCCCCAAACAATCTCAGTTCCACGCGCAGCAGCAGTTCGGCCGATTGCTGGTCCACAGGGAACCTCTAGGCCAATTGCACCACCCACGTACAGTGGCCATCGACACTTCCTGCTGCTGGTGGACGACGCCACCCGCTTCATGTGGGTAGTGCTCCTATCAGCCAAGTCCGAGGCAGATGCAGAGATCCAGAGGATCCAAGCCATGGCAAAGAATTAATGTGGGTGGAAGCCAGAGGTCCTAAGGACGAACAATGGTGGAGAGTTCATGGCGGTGGAGTTTGCAGCCCACTGCGCAGAGGAAGATGTCATCCACTACTTTTCAGCACACCCTACAACCTACAGCAAAACGACATGATCGAGTGCCAAAATCTGATGGTCATCGCCACCGCTCGAGCGCTCCTGAAGTAGAGGATGATGCCAGAAGAGTTATGGGGGAGGTTGTGGTCACTGCAGTCCATCTCTTGAACCGCATGCCCATGAAGAGCCTCGTCAGCATAACTCCGTAAAAGGCGTGGCATGGATGGAAGCCAACCACCCAACCGTGCAGCATTTCTGTGTATTTAGGAGTTTGGCCTTCAAGCAAGAGCTCCAGCACTTCACAAGCTCAACGAGTTGCCCTAGAGTGTTCATTGGATACGTAGAGGCGTCCCAAGCCTACTGCACCCTCGATCCAACGACCATGAGGGTGTGCACGGCCTGTGACGTCATCTTTGATGAGTGCTGAGGCTAGGATTGGACGAGCAACGATGGTGGCCTAGTGACAAGCGATTTCTGCGTCGAGTACACCCATGACCCATGTCGACATCAGCAACCGATGGTCCATCTCAACCAAGTACTACTGCAGGATTGCCCACCCTTGCAGCAGCTTCTCCAGCTGCACCATCAACACCAGTGACCAAGGCGCACTCTGCCTCAGGCTCCTCCATGAACATACCTCCACCGCCAACTCTAGAGTTCGTGACGCTTGTTGCCAATGATGAAGAACAACTTGACGCGGCACATAGTGAATCGCCGGTTCGCTACCACACCTATGGCAACATCCTCTGGGATAATGAGCCGGCGCCCGGCTACCCGCAACAGGAACTCGATCTTTTCATTCAGTTCAGTAGCTAGGACAGTTGCTTTCAGTTCTCTGTTTTCAGTCTATTTGCTTCAGTCCATCAGTTAGGGACTTCGATAGTTTCAGCTGGTGGAGACAAGGCTGGTTAGGAAGTAGTGGAGTCGGTTGCTCCTTGGTGGCTGGTTTGTAGGCACCACTAGGCCACGATGGCATGTAATCAATCAATAAATAGAGAGCAACATAAACCAAAAAGCTGCATATTCTTGCAGCACCAGATTACCTCTGTGTTCTTGAGCCCAAGAGTGAGTTTAGAAACAAATCTGATAGTAATGAGCACACATGATGATAGGTTCATCATTATGGCATAGAAGAAGTACATATCCCATCCCATAAAACAAGACATAAAATTTTGGAGTCCTCCCCAAAATATAAGGCGCATAGGCTAATTTACATGCTTCTGGACGCAATTGCCCCCCTGCAATTGAATATTGATTGCATGCAAATTTCTTAGATACTCGTGGGCTGACCGAAAATGGCGGCATGCAGAAAATGCATCCAGTCACGCTAATTACTCTAGCAACCAATCCTCATGTGATGCCTTCCCTTTCTTCCACATGGATGTGAGCTCCTTGCATGCCGTATGTAACGCTTCACTTGCCAGCCATACAAGCAGCGAGCTATAATCACGGCAGCTGTATTAACTGATTCGCTCCTAGGAATCCATGCAGGCCAGATAGGGGGCAAAGTTGGAAGAAAATGGGCTGTGTCCGTGTGCGTTAAAACTCTGCAGAAACTTATACGCCTTACTTATGGGATTGAAGGGGTAAAAGTCTGAAACTTATGGTATGGTGGTGAAGATTGGAATCGGAAATTCCTTGCACCAGCATGGGTCTAGAACAGTAAAGAAATGAAACCTGGTTCACATTGCTCTTTTTGTAGCCATGATCATATCATGCACATGATAAGGTAAGTAGCAAGAATAGTCACAAGAAACAGGGTCAATGGCATCGATCCTCGACCTGGGAACGTTGTCCCCGACCTAGGAGCGCAGGGTTATTTTTGTCCCCGTCATGTAAAAACGCCTCACAAGTAGCATACCATGTTCCTAGGTCCCGTTCCTTGATCCCATCGACACAGGAACTTTGTGACTGTTACATCCACCACATGAAGTATAGAAACTAACCTACCTTCTAAATAAAAAGGAACTTGGATACTTAGTAAAGACAACATTAAGAGCTAAATAGCAGTATCAAAAGGTGAAAATATGCATTGCAAAAAACAATAAAAAATAATCAGAAAGGGAAATCATGGATTTGCCAAATGCCATAGCAACAGAAATAAGTGATTTGTCAAGGATGGCCTTACAGTAACATCCGAAAAACCAACAAAATTATCATGCTCCCCGAAATGAGCCTGTATAGGAGCCTTAGCCTTAGAAGGATCAGCAAGCTCAGAAGATGGTGTCCCATAGAAAGCAACAACAGCATCAACTTCTGGGACAATAACTCCACTTGCAATTGATAAAGCACCTCCCATGCAATATCCAGTAACACCAACCTAGTTGCAGAAAAGATGGAAAAGAAAATTATCCACTAACGAATAATGATTAGGCTGCTTAGTACAATCTGCATTGCTTTCAATAGAAAAAAAAAAAACAAGATGTATATGTACAGTGCTGTGCATGTCAATCAATATAGGACATGGAATGATTATGCTGTATGAATCATACATTTATTCTTGTACTAGTAAGACAGCTATAGCATAAGTCCTGTGTAGGACTGGGGTGCAAATCCTGCTCCCAACTAAGAGCATGTTTGGGAGAGCTCCACTCTACGTTTTCTAGCTCCGTTCCACCTTTGTCAGACCAAACAGGTGCAACTCTATAAACTCCATCTCCAGAAAAAAGGTGGAGCTAGGGGCCAACTCCAAGATTTTCTTGCTCTTGAAGAGTTACAGAAATCTACATTTGCTACCTCCTCATGGAGTTGAAGGGTAATTACCCACCTTGAGATCCATTAGACACCTCATCCATACCGGTTCATAAAAGAAAAAGCCTTTGCGCCATCCGTGGGGCTGGGCGTCGCCGCGCCGGGCTGAGCGCTGGCAGCCCCCTCTACCGCTGTGCGGGGCTGCGTGCGGCCACCGGTGGCCCCTTCCGCTGCCGCCGCGTGGGGCTGCACGCAAGAGTCACCCTCCGCCGTCACGTCATGGCTGTAGGACGGTGGCCCCATCCGCTGCCACGTCCGGGCTGTGCGCCGGCGGCCCCTCTGCAGTTGCGCTGGGCTGCGCGCGGGAGCCGGCGGCCTTTCTCCGCCGCCCCGCGTGGCTGCGCACTTCCACACGCACAAGGCGAGACAAAAGCCACCGTCGAGCAAGTTCCTGTCAGCCCCGGCCTTAGGAACATCACGAGCATCGGCCTCCTATCTCGGCTCTCCAACGACGCCGTAAGCACCATCATCACGAGCTCCAGGTTGACCATGGTGGCGAGCTCCGGGAAGGCCAGTGGCCTAGGAGGAACATGGAGTGCCCCTTGCCTGCGGTGGAGCGGGAGGAGTGGGTACCCCACGGTGCAGTTCATCCGTGAGGATGGATGGGATTGGATCATCAACTACAGGCTGAGCTTCGAGCACATCTTGGATAATGACAGTTACATGACGGCTGGGCTGCTGTGGGACATCATACCCTCCACTGCTGTGTCGGAGTTGTGCATGGGTGCCGGCTTGCTCCGCCGCTGGCAGGGCTGGGCACGGGACTCAGCTGTATAGGAAAATAAACACATAAACAGAGAGCAATAATCAAGGGCACAAATGAACATCCACAATAAAACCATGTTTTTGAGGAGGAGTTACTTCGCAAGCCAAACACTATCTCAACTCATTCTAACTCTAAGGTGAAGCTGTTCTATGGTGGAGTTGGTGGAGTGGAGCTGGATTTATCAGAGCGGAGCTTAGTCTGTTTATTGTGCCTTTTTCATTACAAATTTGAAGTTGTCATTTGTCACGGTGGAGGGTAATTTCTAAATGGAGGGTGGCGTAGATTGTAGTCGTGCGAGGTACAAGGCCAAAGACCAGGAACGCAAGGTATGGCCTTTGGTGCAAGGAGGCAGGAGTGATAGGAAAGTATATTGATCTATTATTTGAAACCCTTGGTTACAATATGGCTATAAATATATATGCCAAGTACAGGACTCCAGTTCATATAGGATTATTACTATTTACTAATTCACCTCCTGATACTAACAGATCTACAGTATCTATTAACAGTCTAACAGACTCCTAACCAATTACTAACTACAGAATCTCTGAATTTTAACCAACATTTTATTCCAATCCACTTCCTAGCACCTCTTATGGTGCCTTGAGTGAGTATATATGTTCACAACATCATTACTCACTAATCGGTAACCCTTCATATGAGTCCTTGCCACAAATAGGCAAACTGCGTGTTGCATTGATCAGGATAACCAAAACCTATTTATCTTATCACAGCATAATAGATTGGTCAATATAATTCCCTACATTTAATTGCCAGTTTTTTTAGTAAATATAATATGTTTTACTAATTTTCCTTGGATTTTATGTGTTTAGCTCTGCATTTAAATTATTTAAATTAAGCAAAAATAATAAAATATATCATAGGTCAACAGGTTGAGTATTCATGCTGGTGCATTGTTTATTTGCTTATGTGGAGCTTATGTGGTTCGGCTGTCTCTTGCGGCTTCTTCATCCCATTCCTCAAATTCAAACTCCTCTCTACGAACCAAACAGTGCCATATTCCTCAAAATAGCTATACCGCTGGAGACAGCCTTAAGGAGCTAATTTGTAGAGTGATAAAAGCCCTAGTTTTAAAAGAGTTTCAAAAGTTCAAAAATAAAAAGGTCCTTAAACCCTCCTTGGAGACCCTTTTCCCTTTTTGGCCCACCAACCGGTGCATTCTCTCTCTCTTTTCCTTTCCTTCCTTCCCCCTCCACCGCTTGGGCCGGACGGAGAGGCCCCAGCTCCAGCTTTCGCCTCGCGCCCACTCGCTTCCTCTACCAAGTCGACCAGCACCGGTACTCCCACTAACAGGTGGGACTCACCTGTCAGTTCCACCTTCAACCTCTCGCCGGATTTCTCTCGCGTCTTCCACCGTCGCGCCATGATTACAGCCTGGAATTCCATTCCGGTATATTCAATCTTCTTTACGCATGGAGTTATCCTTCCATCAAATCCCCAAGTCTTGCCATTTCACCCTCCTTTCCTTCCTTCTTCGCTGCAGTTTATGGTAGAGCACACCCTCTCCACCTCCACCCCACATCCGCGCAAGCCCTCTCCGTCTCTATAAAGTGTGTCCCGATCATCGCCCTCGTCTCCTTTATCGCGCACACGCACCCACACGGCCACACCTCCCACGCTCCACACTATCACCGATTGCTCACCAGAGTTCTTCAAGGTGAGTTGCTCCGCCGTGCACTACCACAACTACTGAACATGCGCTCTCGCCCCAACCATCATCACCCGCGAACATTGGTCGCCGTCACCCACCACCACCCGTCGCCTGCTCTCTCCAGCCAGTCACCGCCCTCCTCAAGCCCTCCTATCTAGATCTAGTAAGGTAGGTCTTCTCCAGTGATGTGCCGCCACAAGTTTTTGTAACAACCAGCCACCCGCACCACTTTTCATCTGCCATCAGATCTCACAGGGCCGGCCATGATTATAACACTGCGTACCCCATTGGCATGCAGTGGAGGGGCGTCACATGCCCCCCCCCCCCCCCCGATTTGGCACGTCAGTAGCTGACATGGCGCCAACATGGGCCACGCACGCACCACGTCAGCACCACATCACCGTTGACTCAGTCAGCCGAGGCGCTTTTCCACAAAATCCTGTGTTCTTCTTTGAAATCAACTTCCAGTCCTGTGTTGTTAAAAAATAATTAGAAATAAGGTCATGTTTTAAATGTTTTAGCCCCTGAGCTTTTGCAAAATAGAACCCACAGTCCAGTACCCTCGGTTTTTACATGTTAGGCCTTGGTAATTAGCTTAATTACATTTAGGTCCTCAGTTTTGTAAAAATAGCCCCTGGAATAAGTTTTTATTCACAGCTATGCACCTGGAATCTTGTTTTATGCAAAACTTTCACGTTTTAAATCCGATTTGAGTGATTCTTGCGCTCAAATGATCGTAGCAGTGAGTAGATTAGTTTTATACTCCCTCCGTCCCAAATTATAGGCCATTTGACTTTTTTGACACCAAGTTGGCCCACTCGGCTTATTCAAAAAATTCCATAATTATCATTTACTTTCATTGTGATTTAATTTAGCATATAATATACTGTAGAGAATTAGGGAAACACCTCTAACCCATTAGGGAGGGGTAACCTTTCATTATATAGCCATAGAAGACTTGTGGTACAAGTAATACAATGGGCCTCTTGGGCTGTACACAAGATGGGCTATACAATCCATTAGGGAGGGAGTACCTATTTTAAGTTCTGTTTTGATGTAATGATGTGTTGTTTCTTATATTTTGTCCATGTTTTGCATGTATGCGTGTATTTGGATGCTTGTATGGTGCTGTGAATGCATATATAGACATTGATCAGTTCGTGAAAGTTGAAGAAACCACCATTTGAAGACTTTGGCCAGCAGCGGCAAGAGCCTTTTGAGGAAGGCGAGTATGACATGAACAGCACCTAATAAACTTTTTTTTTCTCGAATACGCAGGAGAGCTGCGCATCTTTGTATCAAGAAGAAATAAAAGGGGTTAGAAACCCATACAAAGAGAAGTGCCCAGTGGCACTCCCTCACACACCACACGGCCAACTGTTACCGAGCATAACACACCACACACCTACCATGCACAGGGAGCTAGAACACACTCAACCCGGCACAAGCGCTATGAGGTAGGAGACACCCCGCGCCCCGGCTAAACTCCATAACTTCAGCTCATTATCCGCAGCAATCAAAACCGAGCTGATGCTTGGGGAGAGACCGTCGAAAATACAGCGATTGCAGTGAGTCCAAAGCAGCCAGGCTCCTAAGATGATGATTGAATTAAGGCCTTGTCGTGTCTCCCCAGCAACCGTAGCACTAGCGCTGGACCACCATTTAAGGATGAGCAGGAACTCCTTTAAATCATGTCATCTGCATGTGTTACTTCTGTATAACAATAAAGATTGCACAATAGCTACCTTTTACCTTGTAATACCTTGGGATGCATGTTTGTTAAGTTATGCTAGGTGCTGTGCTAACTCATGTTCCTTATGTTAAACAACCTGATTAATGTTATGCAATATGGGCCCTGTTTGGTACAGCTTGTCAGGGAAGCGCTTTTCTGACAAGATGTACAAATAGGCGAATAGCGCTGTCAAAATAAGTGGGTTTGGGGTAGCTGCTTCTTAGTACAAATGGTGTGCTGGAAAAAAGCACGGCCAAGAGAAGCTGGGAAAAAAACGGAAAAAAAACATCTTGTTTGGCTGCTAGTTCCGGCTTATTTTGGCCATAAGCTGAAAAAAAGCTCTACCAAACAGGGCCATGACTTGTTGATCATGGGCTCTCTTTGTGCCGTGTGCTTGAGAGGCTCATGTCCAATTTAAATTTAACTTTTTGCCACATGGTTTAGGGGGCATGAGCAATGTGCTTAGTGGTTTACTTATGGCCACTCTCCATAAGGACCTGTTCTTAAAGCGACTTGGGAGGCTGGGACTCCCATGCAACCACAAGACAGGGATGAGGTGGTCTTGGCTAACTAATTAGGTGGTTCTACTCGATGGTAACTTACTAGTACGGCAAGAGAGGAAAGGCTATGAGATGAGTCTCTGGCTGCCTTGGGTCGTGTGTGGTCTGCTTCACCACTTGGAGGAGGGCTACATCTCTTTTGAGGTCAATGAATCCTTAATGGTTACCTTCCACTAAAACCATCTTTGTAAAGGCCACGTAGTGGGTTTACGAGTCATCTCACCTAAGGCAATGTGATGAACCACTAGGTAACTCACAACTTGTGGGCAAAGTTGTACCACCTCTCGAGAGTGTAAAACTGATATATGAACCGTGCTCATGGTCATGAGCGGCTCAGACCATTTTTGATTAGTGGATCTTAGTTCTGGTTTGAGAAGTTGTTCCTCCTATATAAACTAGATGAATTCCCCGCGCGTTGTCGCAGGAATTTGAGTGACACCCTACGTGTATGCCACAGAAAAGAATTGCATGCATAGAGTCATAGAAAATCGTTGGAAGATATAAATAAAGGACTTAGTGGATGGTGATGTGGCATCCAACTCAACGAGCTTCTAAGATGGCGTGGCTTCATGCATGTCAAGAGAAACTAGCACGAACGCGCCCGTCGAAAGCGGGGGAATGCTCGGCGCTGGGGTTCGACGCAGCGGCAAGCGTTCGGAGAGGCGGAGCATGGTGGCCGCCATGGTTGGGGTTGTACCATAGCGTTGGCGGGGCGCATCGGCCGGTGCTGGGAGCTGCGGGGCGCGGCGACCGTCACGGCTCGGGCACAACCTAGGAAGCCTCGGGTCCGCCCTTAGCAGACGACAGCGGCCAGACCCGGCTAATGCGGCAACTGATATCTTAGCTCGCGCGTGGAGGCGTGGGAGGTGCGACCTGTCCCCGCGGAGCAAGCCGAAGGGGGAGGCAACGGTGGGCTCAGTGACACGCACGGGGAGAGTGCGGCGCCGGAGAAGGAGGGCCGGAGCACCAAGGCCGTGCGTGGAGGCATGGGAGGTGCGTCCTGCCCCCACGAAGGAAGCTCGAGGGGGAGGTCTTCGCGAACCCCTAGGCTCGCGCGTGGACGGGGCGGCGCTAACACGGGTGAAGGAGGCCGGCGCGGGAGGAGAAGGATGAAGGGTCCGGTCTAGCGAGGGTGACGTGTGCAGCGCGCCGAGGCGTGATGGAGGAGAGGCGGCGACAAAGAAACAGCCATGTGGCCGGCAAAGGGAGGCACGATGCCGGGGGCGAGGACAGGCAGGGCCCTGCGGACGCGGGGGCGGGGCGGCTCCGGGAGGCGAAGACGGAAGCTCCCCACGCATGCATGTTGTAGATTCCGTGGGCACACAGGGCGGCATGCGGAGGGGGAGGACCGCATCGGAGAACCTGGGCACGTCGGCGCGCGGAAGGCTCGTCCGCAGTGGGTAGCTGGGGAAGAGACGCGACTGGGTAGGTGCGCGGCGGCAGGGGCAGGCAAGAAGGAAGTAAGCTTCGCCAAGGGACCGTTCCGGAGAAACTAGGGGCGGCACGTGGGTCCGTGTTCGACGCGCCGACACGGGCACCATCAGGGGCGGGGATTGAGAGCGCGGATAGGGGCGAGAGCGGTCCGTGACGGCCAACGGCAGCCATTCAGCCCGCTGCAAGGGCAATGGCCTTCGCGGTGGATCCGTGGACGCGAGGGCGGCCTGTGGGGAGGGCACGCGGGTGGCCATCAGCGAGAGTGGGGCGGCTAGGGCCGGCGAGGCGCGGCGCCCGTTTTGTGTGTCGGGTGGTCTGAGCCGAGAGCGCGACCATAGGTGGGAGCGGGCCGCGCCGGCGTGGCTTGGGCAACGGACGGGAGTGACGCCGTAGACGTGGCCGCGGTCGGCCACTGGCGTTTGGGCGTCGCACGGACAAAAGCGAACGGTCTGTAAAAGGAAGAAGAGAAAGCACGTCTCTGAACTGGGCGCAGAGGAAGGCCAAGGCGTTCACACGGCGTGCGGGCGCAGAGCTGGCATCGCTCTCTGAGCGGGCTTTTCACGCCCGTTGAAGAGTAGTAGTATAGGGTAGTGGGTCCTCCTATTTAGATATAGAAGATGATGACTAACATTCTTATGCAATTACGGTCCGGGTTAATGCTTTCTACTCATCTTAGTAAATAGTTGCTAATAAAAGTATAGGGTAGTGGATTCTCCTATTTAGATATAGAAGATGATGACTAACATTCTTATGCAATTACGGTCTGGGTTAATGCTTTCTACTCATCTTAGTAAATAGTTACTAATAAAATCTTATCATATAAAAAAACCGCAGTCGTGGCAGCTAACCCTAGAGCCTCATAGTTCATGTTATATTTGTTGAGTACAACTTCATGTACTCACGCTTGTTTTATTTCTTTAAATCGTTGTGTCGATGCCCGAGTGTTGATGGACGTCTGGAGGAGTATATCTAGGATTTAGGGGAGTTCTAGGCGTGTCGTCTCCCCGTCGACGTCCATGTGGCGGCTCGAAGTTATCTTTTGTTTTACACTTCCGATATAACTATGTTAAATGTGTGGTCTTATTGTAATAATGGTGATATACGCTTTGTAATTGTTTACCTCTATGCACGTTGAAAACCGGGTGCGACAGTCAACTAATCTTATAATGTTGATGTAAACTCTTCCGAATAACCATTAGGATGTTTTGTTTGTTTCTCATGCACACCCAAGAGGATTACGACGTTTCACAATTTTCAAGACCACAAAACTATCTTAGAAAGTAGAGGGTTCATTTTATGCTACAAGATTATGACCTTTGTACCTTTTATGCATCTAGCTATAAAGCTTGTACATAAGGTAACATAATAGATTTGAGTATCTTTCTAGTATATGGGTAAGTAAATGTTTATCACAAACCTAACACCTTTGGATGGCCAATCCTAAGTGTAGGAATGATTTGATGTTATGAATCTAGTGAATTACACTATATCAGTTGTTAAGTCTTCAAAGAACATGAATAAGAGCACCATATGTTTCCCATTAAGATAAAAAAACATGCTAGGGAGCTGTATAAATTGTAAGAATATTCTTACTCAACAAGAGTGCTGAAGATTGTTGGGAACTTAATATCGCCCAGGAGCTATGATGGTTCTTTCACAAGAAAAGGACCCTAGACTGGTGCTAAGGACAGATTTGCAACATGATACTAGTTGATCAGAACAGTTTCCATGTAAGTTGGAACATATAAAGTTTGATTACAGCAAATGCGAACAGAAAATGACCAAACAAAATGAAGACAATAAAGAAAACTCCAACCTTGGGTGATCCAGTTGATTTGAGCCATTTAACTGAAGCCTGAATATCCTTGACTGCGCCCTGCCAGTCT
This sequence comes from Paspalum notatum, assembly GCA_022530915.1. Lineage (NCBI taxonomy): Eukaryota > Viridiplantae > Streptophyta > Magnoliopsida > Poales > Poaceae > Paspalum > Paspalum notatum. The sequence continues at coordinate 22,399,541 of CM039686.1, forward strand.
AGACCCTCCATCAGATGCTGTGCCTCAGCAACATCCAGAGCAACTTTTCCACGGTACAAACTGAGAAAGAAAAACATCATGTAAAGAAACAAAGTTTCTGGCCAAGTCACAATATTGTAAGCAGGTATTGGTGCATCTTAATAAGCGTCCATTTTATATGCCCAAGTCATAAAATAGATAGAAACAAAAGACATGATCATACTCTGGAATAAGTGCTCTGTATCCTCCACCAAGTTGGGAAATGTGGATCGCATGATTCTTTATCTCATAGTCAACTCCCCACCACTCTTGCAAAACCACAATTCCAGGAGCATTTTCTTTGCCAACAACATGGGCATCAAAAGTCTACAAATAAGGGGTTACCTCTAAATATGAGATAACTGACATCTAGAAACAAAAATAATCTGATATAAAGATAGAAATCATATAGGTAGTGTCGCAGGAAAACCTATACTGCTTAACGATAGATTTTTGTTCACATAGAAAGTGAAAGCATCCTTATCAAGCAACTTTTCTTTTCTCGAAGATGCAGGAGAACCATGTATCATTACATTAAGCAGCAGGAACACAGAATACAACACACATCCTTATCTAGTAACATTTTTACTGTTCAATCTTTGTGGCGACATTAGAGTATTATACATCTACATAGGGAGAAGCAAGCCAGCTGGACATGTCTCCAGAACAAAAATTAAGCTTTGTTACACTATTTACACTCCGAATCATCTAGCTGAAGTCCCACCTCCCTCATTTTCACTATTTACACTCTGATCCATTTTTATACTCTGACCCTTTATCCAGAAAAAAGGTCCTAAGCTATAACTTAAAGAACAAATTATGGTATTATGGAGAATCAATTAAATAAATAAATTTGGGAAAATTATTGCATAGCAAGACTAAAACTGAATATATGAGATGTGACTTCGGCTCTGCTAGACAGGAGGCAGGAGATGTGAGTTTGGAAGGTCAGATGGTGCCCAAGAAGGATACTTTTCGATACTTGGGATTGGGATCGATGCTACAAAGAGACGGGGATGTCGATGAGGATGTTAGCCATAGAATTAAAGCGAGATGGATGAAATGGCGTCAAGCATCCGGTGTCCTCTGTGACAAAAGGATACCACAAAAGCTAAAAGGCAAGTTCTATAGGACGACTGTTAGACCTGCGATGTTGTGTGGTGCAGAATGTTGGCCCACTAAAAGAAGACATTCAACAATTAAGTGTCGCGGAGATGCGTATGTTGCGTTGGATTTGTGGGCATACAAGGATGGATCGAGTGCGGAACGACGAGATACGGGATCGTCTAGGGGTAGCTCCAATTGAAGAAAAGCTTGTGCAACACCGACTAAGATGGTTTGGGCATGTGCAACGAAGACCTCCAGAGGCACCAGTGCATAGCGGCATCATAAGGTGGAACAATGATATGAAGAGAGGTAGGGGCCGACCAAATTCGACCTGGGAGTTCAGAGAGATCTAAAAGATTGGAATATAACAAGAGAGTTAGCCTTAGATAGAGCTGCTTGGAAAGTAGCTATCCACATGCCTGACCCTTGACTAGGCTCTTCCTTGTGCTTCTTTCCAAAATCTTTTATAACTTTGGTTTTCTTGTTTGAAAGCAACCTATTTAAAAAAAAAAAGAAAAACTTTTCACTTTCCAGCGGTTTGGTTTGGGTTTCAACTCTAGCCTACCCCTACTTGCTTGGGATTAAAAGGCTATGTTGTTGTTGTTGTTGTTGTGATTTGCCCTCGTATTTTGAAAACAAAGCGCCTGTTTGCCCTTGCTTTGGATGTTTGTTAGATGCTGCTCCATGAAACAAATTAGAAAAAAAGAAGAAATAATAGAGACCTGTGTGAAAAGACATCAATGCCCTTTATCCCTTTATCCATTCAATCTCATTCCTTTCCCTCTCCCTCACAGACCCCTCTGATTCCTCCTACCACCCCCATCAATCTAGGGTCTGATTCCTCCTACCAACCCCCATCAATCTTGGAGCTGGCGGCCAGGCTTGGCGAGGAGCACATGGGCAGGCGAAGGACTGGGGCAGGAGTTCACCAGCGAGCGGGCATGTGGGCGCGCGCCGCACCCCGTAGCCAGAGAAAGAGTGGTGTATCCAGTGCGGGAAGTTAGCCGGCACACAGGCACGTGTGGCCTTGTGGCATGGCCCTATGGGCTCAGGAGGTGGGAAAGCCCAGGGCATTGGTGAGATGTGTATGGTACCCTGAGGCTCAGCCATGCGCCATGATTTGTCCCAGTGCGCCTCTGCCTTGCGGTGTGATCGGTCTCTTCGCCTATCGCTAGCATCGCAGAGGTCCACTGCCCCTACCTCATGTCCTAATGCCGTCGTTGCTAGGTACTCGCCATGTGTCACCTTGTCGTTGTGTCCACCCCTGCAGCTGTCGGTGTTTGCAGCACCCAATGCAGGTGTGTTTGATGCCCTTTCTACTCCGGCGAGGCCTCTTTGTACAAGGGTCACCATCCCTATTTCCACCACTACTTATGTGTGCTACTGCATTTAGGGCCTGTTTGGATGTTTAGGCCTAAACCAAAGTGACTAAAATTTAGTCCTAAACCTTATTCCCGCCTGTTTGGTTCCAAGGACTAAACCAGGGACTAGACCATTTATTGATGCATAAAAAGACCTCAATACCCTTCTTCTTCCTCACCCTCCTCCTTCCCGCACCTCCTCCCACCGCCGGCAACCTCTCCTCTCCTCCACGCCGACGGGCGACGCGCCGCCGCCTCCCTCTCTTCCCTCCGCCTGCAGCCTCCATCTCCTCGGGGCCAGGCGCGGCGGAGGCCATGGCGGCGGGCGCTAGGCGCGGCGGGGGCCAGGCGCGCGGTGGCCATGGCGGCGGAGGCCATGGCGGCGGGAGGCGGCGGCGCGGGGCGAGCGCCGGCGCGTCGGGGGCGGCGGCGGGAGGGCATGCAGCGGCGGAGGACGGAAGAGAGAAGAGAGAGGACGAGAGAAGAGAGAGTGTGCGGGTGGGGGTGGGGACTAGGGGTAGTGGTAGGGGGGTCCTTCCCCACTTTTTCACCAGTTTAGCACCTCATATGGGACTTCTAGTTTTTGGTAGGCCTAACCCATTTAGTCCCTAGTGTTTGGTTGTTTAGTCCCTTTTACCCTAAACTTCTAGTCAATTTGGTTTAGGCCTAACTTACCAAACAGGCCCTTATTCCTGCGTGCTTGGGCTTGCAATGTCTTGCTAGTTGATTTGTTGGTTGGACATGCAGTAGGTTCTGTGAATTGAAGTGCCTTCTGTTTGTGATCTCCAAGAGATCGACGAAATGTATGGCTGAGTAAACTTTAGCTGGTTTGGTAAGAAGGCAGCTGATTAGGTTGCACAACAGAGGATGGAGTTCTTGTGTTCTCTTCGTAGTTGGTTTCCTGCTATGCTACTTTGCAAATCATATCTTTGTTTATGCTGAATTTTGCCAGTGCCATAAAGCCATAGTGTTGCCTACATGACGTATCAAATATTGTCAAATTTTGCTTAGCTTTCAAGTATATGCAGCTTGTCTCGCATTTTGTTTCTTAACTCCCTTTAAAATCTGACAAAATAATTTCCAAATCTTTATGCCAAAACAGGAGTAAAATCACAAACCACTAGTAAAAAATTGGGCAAATTTGCATGGACATGATGGTCTTTTTAATGAGAATTAACACTGGCTTCGATTTGAAAAGACAAGGGCAAATTCACAGAGTTATAAGATGAGGATAAAATCACCATTCAAAGTGGGGGCATAATTGTCAAAACTACACCAACAGTAATTCTCGTGTAATATCTATATCTATAATGTAAAAGAGCAAGTTTAGAAGATAATCTTTTACACCTAATGTTCACATGTCCAATGGTGTACCCACCCTTAGATAAATTCCCATCATATAAATCTAATGGTCTTGGGGCCATGTTTACATTGTTTCCCCTCACGCGATGTAAAGTTAACTGTAGTATTGAAATTACAGAATGAACAAACATAACATAATCAAATAACGATATTAGCTGACATAAGCATTAGAACCTCCGTCGTAGTTAAGAACAAATTGAATGGCTTGATGGCGTAGTAATTCCCTTTGAGCTATTTTATCCAAATCAAAATCACACGTTTTCTTTTGTAAAGAATAAATATCTGTTTTTTTTTTTGGAAAGAAGAATTGAAGAAAAAACATGGGTCTGTGTCATGTGGGGACACGTCTATACGCGAAGGCGCCGTGCGCGCGACGTGCGCAGGGCCGCAGAAAGGGCAGGGCGCATGGCCCTGAAAGGAAAGAGTGGCTAAGATTTAGAAGGATATGATTGGGTTGTTAGTTTTCTATATTAAGTCCTAAAGTCTAGGAAAGATACGATTGAGTTGTTAGCTTCTATAGTTGAGTCCTAAAGTTAGGAAGGTTTGTTGGTCGAGAACCATATAAGTCCCTGTATCATTCATGGTTGGGAGGAAGAAAGATATTGCCATCCATCTCCTATCTGTCTCTCTCTCTAACCGGCGACCAGGGGGCATAACCCGGTCGACGCAGAAGGACGGCGTGGGGGCATAACCCTGCCGGCCGCCACGGACCGAAGCTACGAACTCCGTAGCAGAGGTCCAGCTACCTTGAGCAGCCAAGCTCTTGACAACCTGGTATCACGATCCAGGGCTTCCTCGACACGCCGCTCGCCATCCCCACCACCAGCCGCCGCACCACCTTCACCACCAGCCGCCGCGCCGCCCTCCCCTGCTACCTCCTCTGCTGCGTCCTGCTCTGCCGAGATGGGAGACTCCGAGGACCTCAAGACCACAGTCGCCTCATTGGCCGCCATCGTGAAGTCGCTGCAGTCCACGGCCGAGGCCAACAGCAAGGCCATCGCCGAGCTGGTGGTCCATCAGAGATCGTCTTCCAGCAGCAGCAAGCAGACCATGGGCGAGACCCCACCGGATCGACCCCCGCGGTTCCAGAAATTGGACTTTCCCCGTTTCGACGGCAAGTCTGATCCGATGCTCTTCCTCAACAAGTGCGACTCCTACTTTCGCCAGCAACGTACCATGGCGGAAGAACGCGTCTGGATGGCCTCGTACCACCTGGAGGACGTCGCCCAACTCTGGTACGACCAGCTCCTGGAGGACGAGAACACGCCGTCCTGGGCACGCTTCAAGGAACTCCTGAATTTGCGGTTTGGACCACCGCTCCGCGCCGCCCCGCTGTTCGAGCTCGCCGAATCGCTTCCAAGCCCTCCTGCCACGCGCGGAGCGCTTGAGGGAGGCGCAGCGCGTCCAGCTCTTCACAGGCGGCCTCCTTCCGCCGCTCAGCCACCTCGTCCGCATCCACAACCCGGAGACGCTCGCCGCGGCCATGAGCTTGGCCCGCCAGGTGGAGCTCATGGAGCTCGATAGGCTGCAGCAGGCTCCGGTCAAGCCTCCCCCTCGGGCGCTGCCGCCGGCACCAGCACCGCGTCCAGCGCCGGCCGCGGGCACGGCCCCACTCGCCCTGCCAGCACCAGCTCTCCCGGCGCTTCCGGCGCCACCATCAGCGCTGCCGGCAGCCCAGGTCCGGGGCGGGGCCAACCAGGCCAAACGTCTCTCGCCTGAGGAGCAGGCGGAGCGACGGCGCCTCGGCCTATGCTACAACTGCAACGAACCCTACGCCAGGGGCCACAACCGCGTTTGCCGTCGGCTCTTCTACATCGACGGTATCGAGCTCGCCGACGACGCACCTGCAGACGACGGGGCCGCGCAGGACGCGCTAGTGTTCTCCCTCCGCGCGGTCGCTGGTATGCCTGTTTGTGACACGATGCAGGTGCTAGTGACGGTGGGCGCGGCGACGTTCACGGCCCTCCTCGACACTGGGTCCACCCACAACTTCATCGCGGAGACGGCAGCACGCCGCACCGGCCTCCAAGCTCACACCGGGCCGCGCCTCACGGCCACTGTGGCCAATGGCGAGCGCATCTCCTGCCCTGGCGTGCTGCGCCATACCCCCATCAACATCGCCGGCGAAGAGTTCTGCGTCGACCTCTACATCATGCCCCTCGCCGGCTACGACCTGGTCCTCGGCACCCAGTGGCTGGTGACCTTGGGCCCGGTCGTCTGGGACTTCACCAAGCGCACCATGTCCTTCACTCGCCAGGGACGGGCGGTGTGCTGGGCGGACGTCACTGCGCGCGGACCTCCCCTCCTGGCGGCCACCACGTCTCCGCGGGCCCTCCTCGATGAACTGCTAGCGGGCTTTGGGGGCATCTTCGCCGAGCCGACTGGCCTGCCCCCGCAGCGCGCCCATGACCACGCCATCACCCTCAAGCCGGGCGCGCTGCCGGTGGCGGTCCGGCCGTACCGGTACCCGGCCGCCCACAAGGATGAATTGGAGCGGCAATGCGCCGCCATGATCAACCAGGGCATCGTCCGGCGCAGCGACTCCGCATTCTCGTCCCCGGTCCTCCTTGTCAAGAAACCGGACGGGTCGTGGCGGTTCTGTGTCGACTACAGGGCGCTCAACGCGCTGACTGTGAAGGACGCCTTTCCCATCCCCGTCGTCGACGAGCTCCTGGACGAGCTTCATGGGGCGTGCTTCTTCACCAAGCTCGACCTGCGCTCGGGCTATCACCAGGTTCGCATGCGACCAAGTGATGTCCACAAGACGGCGTTCCGCACACACGACGGCCTCTACGAGTTCCTGGTCATGGCCTTTGGGCTGTGCAACGCCCCGGCCACGTTCCAGGCGCTAATGAATGATGTTCTCCGGCCATTCTTACGCCGCTTTGTGCTTGTGTTTTTTGACGACATTTTGATTTACAGTCGCACATGGGCTGACCACTTGCGCCACATCCGTGCCGTCTTCAGCGAGCTGCAGCAGCACCAGCTCTTCCTCAAGCGCGCCAAGTGCGCGTTCGCGGCGTCGTCCGTCGCGTACCTCGGCCACGTCGTCTCGGCCGCGGGCGTCGCCATGGATCCGACCAAGGTCGAGGCTGTGCGGGCGTGGCCGCAGCCACGGTCGGTACGCGCGGTGCGCGGCTTCCTCGGCCTCGCCGGCTACTACAGGCGGTTTGTGCACAACTACGGCACAATCGCCGCTCCGCTCACGGCTCTTCTTCGCAAAGACGGGTTCTCCTGGTCCGAGGCGGCCACGGCTGCGTTTACCGCCCTCAAGGACGCGGTGACCTCGGCTCCGGTCCTCGCCATGCCGGACTTCACCAAGCTGTTCGTGGTCGAGTGCGATGCGTCCTCCCACGGCTTTGGGGCTGTGCTGGTCCAAGAGGGCCACCCGATCGCATTCTTCAGCCGGCCGGTGGCGCCCCGGCACCGCGCTCTCGCCGCCTACGAGCGCGAACTGATCGGCCTCGTGCATGCCATCCGACACTGGCGGCCGTACTTGTGGGGGCGCCGCTTCGTCGTCAAAACCGACCACTTCAGCCTCAAGTACCTCCTCGACCAGCGGCTGTCGACCATCCCCCAGCATCATTGGGTCGGCAAGCTGTTGGGCTTCGATTTCTCGGTGGAGTACAAGCCAGGGCATTCTAATGCCGTGGCAGATGCTCTCTCACGCAGGGACACTCCAGATGACGGCGAGGTTATGGTGCTCTCGTCCCCGCGCTTCGACTTCATCGACCGCCTTCGTCAAGCACAGGCCACCGATCCGGCTCTGGTCTCCCTACACGATGAGATCAGGGCGGGCACTAGATCACTGCCGTGGGCGCTGGCCGATGGTCTGGTTCAGTACGGCGGGCGGCTGTACATTCCGCCGTCATCACCGCTGCTGCAGGAGGCGCTCCTGGCTGTCCACGAGGAGGGGCATGAGGGGGTCCAGCGCACGCTGCACCGTCTCCGCCGTGATTTCCACTTCCCCAACATGAAGCGCACCGTACAGGACCTGGTCCGGGCGTGTGCGGTCTGCCAACGCCACAAGTCGGAGCATCTCCTTCCGGCCGGGTTGCTGCTGCCTCTGCCCGTTCCACAAGGCGTGTGGACCGACATCGCTCTCGACTTCGTGGAGGCGCTGCCACGAGTCCGGGGCAAGTCTGTCATCCTCACCGTGGTCGACCGGTTCAGCAAGTATTGCCACTTCATTCCCCTCGCGCACCCGTACTCCGCAGAGAGTGTGGCGCAGGCGTTCTTTGCTGAAATTGTCCGGCTGCACGGCATTCCACAGTCCATCGTCTCCGACCGCGACACCGTGTTCACCTCCAATTTCTGGCGCGAGCTCATGCGCCTGAGTGGCACCAAGCTCCAGATGTCGACGGCCTTCCACCCCCAGTCGGATGGGCAGTCTGAATCCGCTAACCGGGTCATCATTATGTACTTGAGATGTTTGACAGGTGACCGACCCCGCGACTGGCTGCGGTGGCTGCCCTGGGCGGAGTACGTCTTCAACACCGCTTTCCAGTCCTCGCTGCGCGAGACGCCGTTCCGCGTGGTCTATGGGCGTGACCCCCCGTCCATTCGGTCCTACGAGCCGGGCGAGACGCGCGTCACAGCGGTGGCCAAGACTATGGAGGAGCGCGCGGAGTTCCTGGAAGACATTCGCCTTCGCCTGGAGCAGGCTCAGGCTGTGCAGAAGCGCCACTACGACAAGGCCCACCGCTCGGTCCACTTTCAGGTGGGCGACTGGGTTCTCCTTCGTCTGCGACAGCGGCCGGCTGCATCTCTTCCTCAGGCGACGTCTGGCAAGCTGAAGCCCAGGTTCTATGGGCCGTACCAAGTTGTGGAGCTCATCAACAACGTCGCTGTTCGTCTCGCTTTGCCGCCACAAGCTCGGCTGCATGATGTCTTCCATGTCGGCCTCCTGAAGAAGTTTCACGGTGAGCCTCCACGTGAGCCCCCGGCCCTGCCGGCCGTCCGCCATGGCGCCGTCGTTCCTGAGCCGGAGCGCGCTGTAAAGGCACGGATGGCCCGCGGCGTGCGGCAGGTTCTCATACACTGGAAGGGCGCCTCCCCGGCCTCGGCGACTTGGGAAGATGCTGACACTATTCGCAGCAAGTTTCCGCTATTCCAGCTCGAGGACGAGCTGCCTCTCGAGGGGGGGAGAGATGTCATGTGGGGACGCGTCTATACGCGAAGGCGCCGTGCGCGCGACGTGCGCAGGGCCGCAGAAAGGGCAGGGCGCATGGCCCTGAAAGGAAAGAGTGGCTAAGATTTAGAATGATATGATTGGGTTGTTAGTTTTCTATATTAAGTCCTAAAGTCTAGGAAAGATACGATTGAGTTGTTAGCTTCTATAGTTGAGTCCTAAAGTTAGGAAGGTTTGTTGGTCGAGAACCATCTAAGTCCCTGTATCATTCATGGTTGGGAGGAAGAAAGATATTGCCATCCATCTCCTATCTGTCTCTCTCTCTAACCGGCGACCAGGGGGCATAACCCGGTCGACGCAGAAGGACGGCGTGGGGGCATAACCCTGCCGGCTGCCACGGACCGAAGCTACGAACTCCGTAGCAGAGGTCCAGCTACCTTGAGCAGCCAAGCTCTTGACAGTCTGTTTGGGAACAAAGTATTTTTTTATTTCAAGGGGTATTCTCAGTATCATGGTACTTTTGGAGTATAAAAAAACTTTGGTCTGTATAAAAGTTTTCATTGTGGGGACCAGGGAGGGAGTGAGGCAAAAATACTATGTCTCTGGACATATGCTAGAATGTACTGATGTAAAAAAACCCGTAGTTATGTCATGGCACTTGTTACATGGGATTGTAAAACTATGGTTTTAAAAACTTTGTTCCCAAATAGGCCTCATATGCCTTTACAAAAGAAAAGATAAAGAAGAAAGCACAGCAACCAATAAAAGAACGATGGAGAACTAAATTGCAGAGGAAGAGATCAAGGAAGAATAAGAAAATAAACAATGCAAGCAAAACAATAATAAGCAGATGATACGATCATTTCTTGCACTAGGATTGGTAAAATTGGTCGGCCATGCATTAGATAGTCCACGCAGAAACATTACATTCAACTACTACAAAGGAACGGACGGTCATTTGGGCTTCGTAGACGACATCGAACGAAGAAATCCCTGTTACATGGAGTGAAACGAGATTCGAAGAACCCCGAGGAATGGGAGATTGGGAGGGAAACCCTCGTTGGATGGAATTCTTCGCGAAATACAAGCTGTGTTCCAATGAAAGCATGAAGCGTAGGTGGACTAGATGGAGGATGAGCAGCAAAAACCCTGGGAAAGCCCTTGAAGAGACGGAGAAAGGGGAAAGGAGCGAGAGGAGGGTGACGTACGGTGTCCTCACGCTGGATCTGGATCTTCTGGAACGGGGCGGCGGAGGAGTCAGTGGCCATGGCGGAGCGGGGCGGCTTGGGGCGGAGGTAGAGGAGAGGGGAGCGCGAGCGCAACGGGCTGGGGTTGCTGGAGAGGAAGGCGGAGGCGCGTTGGAGCAGGTGCGCTGTGGCCATATCCCTCTCCTGTTGACGCGCCGCACTTTTTTTTGATAGCAACAAACCTGTATTATACCAAACTGTCACAGTACAAAAGACAGCACAAATACAGCATGTACTAGAAGGGTACAGAAGGGACAGCTGTCCACACAAACTTGCACAAAGGACCCTACAACAAACAAAAATTACAAGAACACCCAGAGGGCCTTTGATGTCCATGCAACTCTCTATCCGTTTCCATCGCCGAACTCCACCGATGGTGTGGCCGCCAGAGACGGAGACGAACAGCAAGTAAACCAGGGTCTGGAGCAACTTCATCCCACAAAGGCTTTGACGTGAGCCGCAACAGAAACACACCAAGGAAGCGCATCAGCCGGGGACGCACCCCAAGCTACTCCGACCATGGATGAGCGCCCATCGCCAGCAAACAGCAAGAACCAGGCGCCAATCCACCCACCATACATCCTCCAACCCATCTGCCATCCCCCTGTAAAGCAGCACCAGCACTAGACCAGTACCTGGACGGAGCACCGGTGAGCCAACTCCTACGTCGGAGCCTCCAAGAACCGGACAGAACCTCGCTGCAGCAAGGCAGCCAGCTCCGTCGGACCCCGCCCTCACAGGCCTCTCGCCGGCGCCGGAGATAACGCCGCCGAAACGGGGACAAGACCGAAGAGACTTATTCCACAGCGCCGCCGCCGCCTCCGCCTCGCCGGCGTCGCCAGGACACGCATGCCTAGATAGACTAGGACCTACTGTACATCGCCGGACGAGGAGACGCGAGTCCCCAACACATCCGAGGCCCAGAGGGCCACCGGAGGCGGAGAGGACCGGCGCTCCCGCCGGTAGGACAACGGAATCGCCCTCCCTCGCTCTTGTCAACTGTAGCACCGAGAGAGTTCGAGAGGGAGGGAATAACCGCGTTGACGCGCCGCACTTAATCCAGGATAGTTCCGTAATTTCTTTTTCGGTTGGCAATGGTGGTCAGGTTGGGACAAGGATATCTCTGCTGCCTGTTAAGGCCCTGTTTCGTAGGGCTCCAGCTCTTCTAAAAATAGTTTCGGCTTAGGTTTCTCCAGTGAAACGGTTTTTTTTGGTGGAGCTGAAGCTCTTTTAGAAAAATGTTTGGCAAAACGGCTTCTCAATGACAATAAAGTAATTTAGAGGTTCCGAATACATAGGGTACACAAAAAAAAACCACGTGAAGCCATTTATTTTTAACCCGTTTGGCAGAGTTTTACGAGAAGCCGGTGGAGAAGCCCCCGAAGAAGCCTTGCCAAAGGAGACCTAAGCCTACAGCGTAAAAAGCTACAGCTCCAATCTGTTATGTTTCCTACCGTCCGAGAAAATAGGCGATATGCCGGTTCCCCATCGTTGCCCGCCGCCGCTGGCGCCGCCGCTCCTGCGTCCGTCGCAGCTCCCCCACCATCCTTGACGCCCTCCGTGCTCCCTCTCCTCCCTTGTCCCAACCATCCACCCATCCTCTACGCCATGGCTCCCTTGTCCAATCTTCTGCTCTTGCGTTCGTCACTCCTCCGCTGTATCTGTTCCTTCTGTCGCCCTGCCCTCGATTGACCGCGCCGGAGCGCAGATCGAGGGACCAGTATGGCGCAGAGTCGGCTCCTGCTTCAGATTCGGCTGGAGTGCATGCGCACCGGGCTCCACCTCCCAGCGTCCCATCTGGTGGGCTTGGTCTGCTCCTGGTGCTGGGCGCGGGCTTCCTCCACCAGCACCTAGTCGCTGCAACATTTGCTCACGCACCTGTACCCTTGTGCCTTGGACTAGAAGTCCATGCTCACAAGCTGTTCGTTGGAAGGCCTGCAAGACTTCTTTTTAGGTACGTATCTGTACTCTTGCAGATGTGAACTACGTTCAAGATAAGACTGGATGGGCAGTGGCGCTAGCCCTCAAGGCGCCACGGGCGCCATGAGTCTATTGGTTTGGAACTGCAGAGGTAGTGACAGGAACCTCTGCAGCCCTACTATGTTGCATCTTGCCCGTCTAATCACTTCAACCAAAGCTCAAGTAATTTTCATTTCTAAAACTAGAAAATAGTCTATACATAAGCCTTCTCTTATAAATAAACTTGGTGTCGATGATGCTTTTGTGCTGCCTTCGGTTGGCTTGTCCGGAGTCCTTTGCCTTCTTTGGAAAGGAGACTTCAGTATTTCAGTAGATTCAGCTTCTCTTAACCTCATCCTAGCCACTGCTACATACAAACCCTATGGTATGTCTTTCAATCTAATTTGTATGTATGGTGATCCCAACCATTCTAGGACTGATGAAATTTGGCAAATTGTTCTAAATTTTATTGCAAAAAATCCCCATATGCCGGTCCTGTGTATGGGGGACATGAACAACATCATGAATGTTAGGGAGAAATTAGGTTCTAACCTCGCAAATTGTGCTAGAATTTCTAATTTCTGTGTATGGATTAAAGAGTGTGGCCTGTTTGACTTAGGATATCATGGTCCCGCTTACACGTGGACGAATAAGCGTTTCTCTTCTTACCCAACTTTTGAACGCTTAGACATATGTTTAGCAAATTTAGAATGGGCTGCTACTTTCCCAAATACTATTGTGCATCAATTACCTATGCTTTACAGTGACCACTGCCCCATTTTAATTACTATAGATTCTCCAAGACAGAAGGTCAGAAAACCTTTTCGCTTTGAAAATTGGTGGCTGCAGGAATCAGATTTTCAACAAGTAGCCAAAGCTAGCTGGAATAGGTCAACATGAAAACTACCTATCTTGCTACAGACCTGAAAAAATGGAGAAGGAAGAAATACATCTCTGAACAGCTAACAACCATAGAAAATCAGCTCTCTAATTTGCAGGCACAGACCCCAACCCTACACAATCATAGGAGTCAGTCCTCATCCAACAATACCACTCCATCATGCAAAAGAATGAAGAATACCATCGGCAGAGGGTCAAAAAAAGTTGGGTAACTATGGGTGATAAAACACTACCTTTTTCCAAAAGTGTATTTTTAAAAGAGTTAGGAAAAATACAATTTCCTTCGTTATAACTCAAGATGGGAACTCTTTAACCACAAATGATCAAATTGCTCAATGCTTTAAATCTTATTTCACTAATCTCTTCACTTCACGGCTCAGTGTTTCCCCACAGCATGTCCAGGACTTACAAGAATTATAGGAAACAACACAGCTAAGTGATGCCTTCACAGATTCGATGCCAACAACACAAGAAATATGGAGTATCGTCAAGGATATGAGATCAGATGCTGCCACAGGACCAGATGGGTTCAATGCAGCCTTTTATAAGGCTGCGTGGCCATGGATAGCTCAAGATGTGGTACAGATCATCAACAACTTTTACAGTACAGCGGTGCTGCCACAGGGCCTCAACAAAACCTACATTGCTCTAATCCCAAAAGGTAGGGATGCTAAAACTCCTCAACATTATAGACCCATTTCTCTCCGCAATGTTATATATAAAATCATTTCGTCCAGTCTTGCTAAAAGAATAAAAAATCATCTCCCCTCTTACATCCATGCTTCTCAAGCCGCTTTCATTCCAGGAAGACATATAACTTCTAACATACTTCTGGCCCAAGAAATTACTCATTCTTTTAGTCTGAAAAAGTGGAATCAACAGGCTTTCATGTTGAAAATTGATCTAGCTAAGGCTTTTGATAGAATTGAATGGAGGTTCATCTTAAAAGGTCTCCATAGGAGGGGTTTCTCTGCCCATTTTTGCAGACTTGGTCAAGAATGCCTCTCTACCTCCTCTTTCTCAGTGATTATAAATGGTCAACCTTATTATGATTTTACAGCTCAAAGAGGTATAAGACAAGGGTGCCCTCTATCCCCCTATCTCTTTGTCCTAGCAATAAATGAACTCTCTTTGTCCCTGCAGGAAGCCATGTCTCATGGTCAACTTACGGGTATCACATTAGGGCACAATTGCCCACCCATTCATTATCTTATATTTGCAGACGACCTTATTGTATGTGGACAGACCACTACGGAAGAAGCCAACACTATCAAGCACATCATTGATTCCTTCTGCATCGCCTCAGGACAGATTCCCAATTGGGCAAAATCATCCATCATGTTCAGCAAGCAGGTAACCCATCAGCAGAAAAAACAATGACATAATACATCTGGGCCACCCCCTTCTTCTTACTTATAGAAACAGAACTGCAGCTTATAGTCTTATTCTAAACAAGTTTAGAAGCAAGCTCACTGGCCTAAAAGCTGATACTCTCAGTCATGCAGGAAGACTAGTGTACATTAACTCAGTTCTAACTTCAATTCCAATCTATTACATTAATATTCTTTTCCCCAAAGAATTTTTGGAAAAGATTACCTCCATAATCAAGAACTTCTGGTGGAAAGGAAATCAACAGGTAGGAATGATGAAACCCATATGTTTTAGAGCGTGGGAAGATATTTGTCAACCAAAGCATCTTGGAGGACTAGGCATAAAAAACATCAGCACTGTCAACAAAAGCCTAGTGACTCACTCAGCATGGATGGTGGCTGCTCAAAAAGACTCTTTCCTCTCAAATGTACTAAAAGCCAAATACTATCCCCACACCTCTTTTTTGAAAGCTCCTTCTACAGGCTCCAGGTCAGTTTTTTGGTCCTCAATCCAAGCTGTGAAACCTTACATTAATGCTAATTGCACTTATCAACTCCATGAAGGATCTATTAATATTTGGTCTGAACCTTGGTGTCCCATCTGGGATAGCATTCACTCCCATCTTAACCTGCCCATTGCTGTCACCCCTTTGTCTAATCAAGTTAAAGATCTTTGGAATCCAGCCGATCATTCCTGGAACAATGAGCTTGTAAATCAAATCTTTGACGCTCAGGCAGCCCAGGTAATCATTAATACGCCGGTTGTGAACCATACAGCCAATGACATCCTTATCCGGAAACCAGCAAAAAATGGGCAGTGCTCCACCAAGGAAGCATATAAGATTATATACTCCCCTCCCCCTTCTACTATTAACTTGCAGGGACCAACAGGACTCTCCACTCAAACTCTGGCTCTACTGAATAGAGCATGGAAAGACAAATCCCTCCAACCGAAGCTGAAAACATTTCTTTGGAGATTACTAAGGTATGCTCTAACAACTGCAGAAAGGGTTTCCAAATATTCTCAACATAAAGACGATAAGTGCAAAACTTGTAATCAAACTTAGGAGGACACTCACTTGTTTTTCTCATGTGCCCTTCCGAGAGCCACTTGGTTTTCCGCACAACCGTCTATTAGAACTGATGTTTTACTGCAGATGTACCCCAACCTACAAGAAGCTGTTTGCCTCATTGCAGGACAAAGTGACACAAGTGACCATCTTCAAAGAACTGTTTCCACTCTTTGGTACATCTGGAAAGCAAGAAATGACATGAGGTTTAATAATAAATACTGGATCGCTCAACATATCCATATGCATGTTAGGGCAGATTTAACCAGCCATGACATTTTCTCAAATATTCATCAGAAATTTTATGCAAGGGCCATCAACAATACTCTGCCTATCCCAAATGAAGCTATTCATGTCACTGATACTCACTGTGTTGCTCTAGTAGATGCTTCTTTTCTTTCTCAGCAGGTCAACACAGGAGAATGCGTCTCCGGACTTGGCTTATACCTCAAAGCAAGATTGAATGGTGCAAACATCAGGGTCAAGGTGCAAGCTCAAACCACACACGCGGCAGATCCTATACAGGAGGAGGCGCAAGCCATTCTCCTAGCCCTCCAGGTCACCTCTCTGCTGCAGATCCAAACAACTACCGTCTACTCCGATAATCAAGACCTGGTTGTCATGCTTAACACATGCAACCCAGTCCACAGTGCACCAACTTGGCAACTAAGGCCTCTGCTAGCGGTCATCACTGCAAATCCAAAATTCAGAAGCTGCCGTTACAAAAAGATAAGCAGGTTGCACAATACTACAGCGCACAACCAAGCTAAAAGAGCCAGACAATCTCTCCTTTCTCAGCCTACTGTTACATGTTCAAATGCTTTGCATGAGAATTGTCCAATTGTTGCAGCTTTTCAGTCCCCTGATCTGTATAACGGGGGACAAATTGTAATTCAGCTTGTCAACTGTTGTTAATTTAATAAAGCAGACGTCCTTATAAAAAAAAAGCCTACAGTCAAAAAAAAAAAGCCTATAGCGTAGACGTCGATGCTACACGGACCACACTCCTGCCCCCCTTCCTCCGATACCTAGCGCGCACCGCGCCCCAACCTCACCCCGATCCTCGGTCGCCTCGCTCCCGTGCCCCTCGTCGGAATGGCCTCACCCCGGCCCGCGGTCGCCTGCCCCGCTGCCCCGACGGCGCGAATCCCGCGCCCGAGCGCCACTGCTTGCCCCCTGCGCCGCCGCGCGCCCCTACCCCGCGGCTCGCCGCGGCCGGCTCTGCGCACCTCCTCCACCAGACCGGAGCGTCCTGGCCAGGGGCGGAGGACCTGTTATGGCGCACTGTGGCGCGCGCCATACCTTAATTTGTGTGAAATCTCAACTAAACATGCAAAACAATATGGTGTATTGGTAAGACCTCTTCCCTTACATCGAGGAGGTCCTCTATTCGATCCTTCATGTTTGCTCTTTTTCAGCTGCTTTTATCAATCTCTCAATTTTATATTATTTTCTCTCCATTTCTCCACCTGCTATCATTCTCAATTATTTTTTTACAGTCATTCAATACTATATTATTTTCTCTCCATTTTATCTCCACCATCTTCTGCTATCATTCTCCATTATTTTTCTCTCCACCTTCATGTTCTCCATTGTTTTTTCTCCGTCTTCATTTTCCTTCCCTTTTAACCTAAACTATACCTTAACATAGCATTGCTGTATTAATACTGCTTAGTATTTTTGGGTAGCCAAGCACCAAGTCTAGCCCAACCGCGAACACTAGAAGGGTTTCATAAACATCACACTCTATTTGTAACACATAATGTCACATCCTCTTAAAGAAAACACATAATGTCACATGTTTCATAGCATTCGATCATCGAACACTAGCCATTAAGACCAATCCCCAACGCGATTCGTGCTCTGTTTAAAACATCCAATCAACGTGCCTCACAAGTAAATTGAAAATCTTTCGCCATACCTTGTTTTTCATTCGTCCTCCGCCACTGGTCCCGGCTCCGCTTGCCCTACCACGCAGCAGCCGCCTGGCGCCTGCCCCGCGACTCAACCGGCCTAGCGCATCGGCCGCGTCATCGCCAAGGACCTCAACCCACCCCTAGACCCTTGATCTATCGAATTCCTCCCGTTGATTGTACTAGGCTTGTGCCCGTGGTCCACGCGCTTTGCCCTTGCCCTAACGCCGTGCCACTGTGTGCTGTCCGCCGTGCGCGGACCTCCTTGCTGGCCACGTGTCACACCCGGTTTTTAGGATAAAACCGAATGCAAACCACATGTATGCCAGGATCTGTTTAATCATACATTGGTGACTTTATTGGTAAAAACAGATCATATATCCTTTATTAAGCGTATAACTTATTACAAAATGACCCGAGGGTCTATAAAAAGATTACATCACAACGATCATCTATGAAGCGTAGGAACCATCTTCCACAGGCAGTCGACCGGGGGGCATGCCAGCCTAGAACTCCACACCATCTTTAGGCTCCGATTCTTCTTGTCATATGCCAAGTGGCAGCAAGGAGGGGAGAAGGGGGACAAAGAGAAGGGTGAGTACAAATGGAATTGTACTCCGCAAGTGTAGGTAAAAGATGACATGTAGGCCGAAAACATGGCTTATTTTTGGGTTGAACACGCGCCTAAGATACAACCTAAATTATTCTAAGTCCTTAGCACCTATTTACTAGACGTGAAAGCCACCAACCCAACAATGAACCATCTTGATTCAACCACTGGATCTCATCGATCAACAAACCAACTTGCTCATCCAACCATCTCAACCAACTAATTAGAAGGAGTCTATGGCCTCTCTTGACCGTGAGCACGGCTGATATATCAGTTTTACACTCTCGAGAGGTTGCACACTTTCACCACAGGCAGTGTTTTCCCTTTCCGCCATACACTACCTTTTGGTGTTTGGCCGGGGTCACACAACGAGGTCTCCAAATAACTTTATCCGGCCTGCCTTGCACCCACTAAGGATTCAGCCCCCGTACTCAAGTCCGCAGACCCCAGGGCCCCCCTCTTGTGCCACTCAAACCGCCACGGTGCAATTAAGACCGGAACCGTTAAATCTTGACCAAGCCCATAGCGCATTTAGGTCCCATGGTTGCGCTGTTAAGCCAGGAAGACAAAGCTCCTAAAATACGGTCCTTAAAACCCGAGGCGGAAACTTGCACCAACCCGAAAACATCATATATCAAAACCAAATAACCATCGTACAATTCCTTCCATCCTGCCCGGGTTTTCAACAACAACATATATTACCGAGATTTCACATCTCATGATCCAAGATCACAACATTAACCAGATTGATATTATTATTAAACCCAACCGAAACCAGACTGCAGGGCTAAGCATATCTACCCAAACCAACCAAACCCAGGTTTGAAGGAACGATATCCAGTAAATCCTATCATAGGATTCAAATTTATGACACAACATGCATACTATCTAACTACTCTATAAAAATAAAATAGGTAGTTAAAAATATGATCAAGGACACTTGCCTGATTCCAAACTTCCATTTGCTCAGAGAACCACGATCACCTCACCAACGTAAACAACTGAAATAAAGCATTACATACAAAAGCATAAGAACAGTACACCAAATATATTCAAAATATCTTAAAACATCCTCTAACAGGTAGAGCTCGTCGATACGAATCTGTGAGCGCAAGAATTGCCCAAAACGGACTTGAAACATGAAAGTTATAAGCTTTTGAATATCAGTGGCAAAACTGTAAATGTATAATCGGATTTTGGAAAAGAAAAGGATGAACGCAGCCGAGCTGCAGTTCGTCAGCGGACGGCGGTAGTTCGCCGGAGCTCACTCAATCTCGACCTCCAGAGGGCCGTTTCGAGCGCGGAACGGCTCGGAGGAAAGAGGAGAACCTCACGAACTCGTCCTTGGTATTCTTGACGTCTACGGTGGCTTGAAGAAGCGGCGCGACGGCAGCAAGCAGTGGAGGAGAAAGGAGCTCGCGACGGCAGCACTGCAAGGCACGGGAGAGGGACATGAGGAGCACAGAGCGGTGCGGGTGGAGGAGGGGTCGAGCGAGAGGGCTCCAGAGACGTCTTTTATAGCTCGGGAGAGGGAGAGAGAGGGCCGCAAGAGGAGTAAACGCTGCAGCCGCCATTAACAGCGTGGTGAAGGTGGGGAAGGCGTTTCACTGAGCAACTGAAGAAATTAAGGAAGGGATTAAGTGGAGGAGTGATGTGGGAGGCTCGTGCGCGATTAATTGAAGAGAAACGGTCTCAGATGGTGGAATTCCATCACCAATCGGCGCACGGGAGAGAGGGAGGCGAGCAGGCAGGTGGCTGGAGGTAGAAGGCAGGCCTGACAGGCGGGCCCCGCGTGTCGGTGAGAGATGGGAGGTGGGGGCTGCTGCGCAGAGAGAGAGAGAGAATGAGAGGGAGCGGGCTGGCAGGCTGGTTGGGCCGAAGGTGGTGGGCCTGCGCAGGAGAAAGAGTGGGGGGAAGGGGAGGAGATTCGGCCCAAGGAGATTTTCTCTTTTTTTTTTCAAACCTTTGTTCCAAAACTGTTTTGAATTCATTTTCAAATTCGATTCAAACCACGAATTTCAAATTAATTTTTCACACAAAAACACTATGCATTAAGGCATGAATGCAACAAACATTTTATATCCTATGTCAAATTGAATTTAATTTAGAAAACAATTTGTTTTCGTCATTCAAATGTTTTGCTATTTAATAAATCTTGGTAAACTTTAGAAAATTGGGAAAATTTATTATTATTAGTGTTATTTTTCACACTCCCAAAATAGAAATTTTGGGATGTGACTCCGCGGCGCACTGCCCTTGCCGCTCCCCTCATCGTTCGTGCCTCTGATCTGATCAGGTAGCCCATCAAGTAAATTGCTCTTATCCTATTAGAATAAATTGGACTTTATCCTATGATTTCCTTGGCTTCGATAGCTCATAAATTATGGAGTTCTTCATTCATGTACGAAATCTCTCTATAGTTTCAGTTATTTGCTTTAATATTTCTATCAATTATTGATGTTGTTATGCTTAAAAACTGCCCCTCACTGTTACAGTGATTCGG
The DNA here is from genome assembly GCA_022530915.1 of Paspalum notatum. Taxonomy (NCBI): domain Eukaryota; kingdom Viridiplantae; phylum Streptophyta; class Magnoliopsida; order Poales; family Poaceae; genus Paspalum; species Paspalum notatum. The sequence goes on from CM039686.1 coordinate 22,420,092, forward strand.
TAAATTGCTAAGTTGAGGTAAGCTCTATGCTTCTTGAGCTATCACAATTTTTTGCAAATCATAACAAAAAAGAACCTTCAGCAAGTTTGGTTGGTACCAACTTGAGTGCAATGAAGAACTTGGTGGCCTTCTCAATGTAAGATGTTGGTTGCACATTATTTTTTCTGAACCTGAGTGCATTATTTCATAGGTTTTAGATGTTTTTACCAATGTTTGTTTGTACCTGCAGATCCATTTTCTGCTCTTCTTAGTAGTGGAGTGCCCCTGAACCTGCATTACTGATTGATAGCCACTCTAATGTGCCTATATAATCTACTAGAAGTCAGTCTCAGTTTTCATTATCAAGAACTCACTAATCAGCTTTGTGCTGCCCTCTGAATCTGCTAAAGGCATGCGTGTCTATTTTTTACCTATCATCTCCGCTATAATGCATTTTCAGGACCAGCCTAACATCCTCCTTTCTGACAAACATTCACTAATGTCATTGCGCTTGTTTGTCATGCTTGCTCTGCTCTGCTCTGAATCAGAGTGACCGATAGATGCAGGCACATGTTTGCATAATACACTTTGAACCACAGCTAATGGCAGCAAAAATCTAATTTTAAATGCCAACTACCAATATATGAGATGCAGCAAGCAACAAAAGTAAAAACAGGCCCTGTTATGAAGTAGTAGAGGTGGAGTTACCACTGTAAATTCAAAGGGGGAAAGGAGCAGCATACCAGAGCGTGCAGAAATTTAGAGAAAGGAAGAGCCTGCTGTTTTGTTTTGTTTGGGGGCATTTAGATGAAGAGATGGAGGTGTAAATTTCATATGTAAGATAAGATCCTCACCATTCGTGGAGACAACATCCTGTTCAAGACTGGAGGTAGCAGGGCCTCCCAACGGACGTTGTGCGCTGGCTGCCAGAGATGGAGGATGCTACAGGGGATGCGGCGGATGAAGCGTGCTGAGCTTCTCAGTTTACCTGAAGGATTTCTAGATGTTCGGGTGCCCCCCACATCTTTCACGTGCCTTTTGGGTTGTCAGGCGGTCTGCTGGAGAGACATCTGAATTGATCATGTACTGAAAGGTTGCCTTTTTCTATTCTTTTTGGGACTATGCTACCTCCTTGAACTGTTGTTTAGAATTCATTAACTAGCTTGAGTTACTGACCAGTATATAGCTTTGGAGTCCTTTTGCCGGAGCTGATGATCGGAAGAAGCGACCTGATCCGTCGGACTTCTTTTGTAGCAAGACATGTCCATAAGTAGTGGAGTACTTCCTGTTTAATTCATTTTTACAGTGGTTTATATTTGCTATGATTGTGGAGGCAATCTTTTTCTGTGTACCAAAAGGCCACCTGATTGTCAATGGTTCACCTCTAAATATTCAACTTTCATCTTTTGTAATTTAGCTATCATTGTGAGCAATCCCGCCTTTGGCGATGACAGTATGAACAAACCATCCTCAATCTTTGAAAATAATTACTCGAAGATTTGGGCAGCGCAGTGGAAATAGTTAACTGAATCATAGTGACATACATGGGGTAATGCGGGATCAATTCCTAGAGTTATTTTTATGCTTGCGAAGCTTACTGGCTGGAGTAGGTTTATATTATGTTAAGTTAAATTGATGTTGCTAAGAGCATGCACAATTTATATGTTTTTTGTGCTCTTGTGTTTTTGATCAATTATATATACACTAATGTGGAGTTTTTGGGAGTAAATCACTACGTCACACTCTTAAATGTTGGATCTATGATTGGCGGATAGTGTATGGATTAATGTTATGACCTGTTATACTTGTTGTGAACATTTTTTTTTGACAATGTGATGAATCCGTAAACTTTAGACGTCATGCACAAAACACATATGTATGTACTTATTGTGTTTAGATTTTGGTTGTTTCCGTAGCAACGCACGGGCACAGACCTATTCTTATTGAGGGCTAGTTTGGAAGCTGGGCCATTTCCGCTCAGGAAAAATGAGCCCTCGCTTAGGATTTTTTTGGATTTGCGGATCCCTTTGTACCGGGAGAGATACCCTGTTTCGCACTGCTGTTTGGAGGTTACCTAGATTTGCGTTGTGGAGACGGGGAGGAGAGAAACGCGGAGACAAGAGGGGGATAGTCGTCGAGACAAGGAGGTGGAGTACCTCTGGCGAGCGGAAGGAGAGGCGGAATGGACGGATGTCAGCTCGGGAGATTGCATAGGCGGCGGCTGCCTCGCAAGCAGCAGCACTCGCGGCTCGGACTCGAATGAGGACAAAGATGGGAAAAGCGCCCGGCCTCCCAAGGCTGGGACTGTTTCCGCGTGGATAACGGGCTCTCTTGGGTGAAGTTCTCCGCTCTAACGGGCTGCCAACACATGGTGGATGGCCCCTAAAAAACTCTGCATGAGCTTTTTGCGTGAAGAAAAAGCTGGGAACCCTTTCTCCCTCAAGGCCTGTTCGGTTACCCTGGTTTTGGAGGGGATTTAATCCGTTTAAATTTGAATAGGAAGGGATTAAATCCCCTTCAATCCCCTTGAATTTTTCCCTAACTGAACAATCTCTCACTGTAAGAAGGGGTATTTAACTATCTATCTCTATCTCACTGTAAGTTTGCCGTGTATATACAACACATATGTTTAGTCATAACTTTCTCTATGGCTCACTTTACTTTCAATCGTAACACTAGCTATTTTAATTGCGATATAGCACTATGTGCCAAAACTGTTGGACTTGTTAAGTTGTTAGAATGCCACTCGTTAGCCTAATATCCAACAGAACAAAACTAATTTATGTTGTTTTGTTGGATTTAGTCGTTGATCTTCGAGGTTGCTTTTTACTTTTTATTTTGAGCTGTTGTGATTACCAGCAGATGAAATGGAAGAAATTATTAAATTGCGAAGTTGTAGATAATATTTTATGTGTTTCAAAAAAAAAAAAGCTAAATGCCTTAGCGCTGCTATAGTGCAGGCCTATAGCACGCTACATGAAACACTGTAAATGCCTTGGCCTTGCCCAGCTGATGCAGAGGAGTCTGTTTCTCTATTATGTCCAACTAGTGTAAGGCCGCGGCGTTGCGTGCGCATGCCGTGTGAAACTGCATGCATCCGGTGCTCCTTTGTTTGGGGTCATAATAATTATATGAGGATGAAAGAATCAAACATAGATACAGCATTGCATTAACATATATTAGATCTGTTACAAGCAGAGGTTGTCCACAAGCATACTACAACAGGATAAAGCAATACAAACAACTATGGTAGAGGATGTTAAAAGCATTGCAGGCCAAATGGGGTGCTTGTTCTAGCCTAGGTATGCCATGATGATGATGATGATTCCTTCCATTGGAATCTAAGCTGCATCCTGGTGGGCTACTAATATGGTAATACAGGTGGGTTGGACATATTGGGTGGCTGAGGTGTCTGCCGTAATCAGGCTTTAGTTCATATGCCAGCTTCGATCAGATTCCCGGCCTTCATCGCCATGTAGATCTGTGATTTTAATCAATTGTACGAAACATTGGTATGTATGGTTATATATGGCTGTAAATAGTTGCTGAAGGTTGTAACATGTCATATCCAGGAAAGGAGAGTTCATTGGGATCACGACCACCTTTCTTAGCATCCTTTTCTGTGATGATATGCAAAAATAACACGCTGTCAGATACACGGAAGAGCAAATAGTGCATAAGCAGATGTAGGGAGGTTGGAGGACATTTACTGCGCCATATTTCCCTCCAGGCCTCGTTCACCATCTCTCTGTCCACAATGAATTCTCTCTACAATGGTTTAGTGAAAAGCACAGGCTGGTTTTAGCAAAAAAAGATTTCGTTGAAATTTTTCGTTTGGAAATTTCCCAAAAAGCTAATTATAGGTTCTTCTTTCCATCGCGCAGACCCAACAAAATTCTGGAAGTGAGGTGAGATGCCAACCGTCAAACTTCCCTATTGCTGAGAAGTCAGCAATGTCCTAAAAAACAGAACAATAGTAAAGTTTAAATATACTAAAACAAATGGAGTTTAAATATACCTGGTGAATATCGCAAACACACGTAGCACCCAAACACATCTGACAGTGACATGCTATATGCACTCTATATCGAAAGGAAATTATCATTTTGTTTCCATTCAGAAGGCCTAGATTAACGGTGGAACAAAAAGCATACACATTGCATATGAAGATGGACACCAGACGCACTTAAACTGTCCTTTTTTGTAATCAGTGTTCAATTTAACACACCAAAGCTACTGACTTTTGGGCTTACATAGAGCATCAACTAACTCTATTATTCTACCAAAGGCCAATGTAGTAGTGACCTCATCAGCAATCATAAACTCTATCTCTTGCACTCTCATGCAGAAGCCTGATGGTCTGATCAGCTGCCCTACATGCAGTTACTACTACAGCACAACTCTTAAAAATTGGTTGCAGCAACTGAAGGGGGAATCGGACAAAATGATTTTTGTTTGCAGATAAACGATAGGTAACGGAGGAGAAAGTCTGAGAAACAACTATCAAGCATACCAGATCCTTGGATCTAAAAATACATGTTTGTTTACCAAACTTAGCCTCTAGGCTTTGTATCAGCTTAGAATGTTTTCAGACAGCATTATCACTTTCTCTTTTCAAATGCACCCAGCCCTTGAAGGAAAGAATCACAGAATAGTCATGAAACACAAGGATTAGCTCTTACAGGGCAAAGATAACACTCTCTCTTTTGTCCGAGATAGGTCCTGGAGGAGGAAAAATTTGAGAAACAATCAATCTATAAGCTACCTTTATCAGGGGAAGCACAATTTGCAGCACATCAGAGCTACTTTCTGAGCTAGCTTTTGAGCTTCTGTCCATTACTACATCAAAAACGTTGATTCATTATAGCTTGTAGATCAATGTCAATAAGAGCATAAAAAATGTTAATCCATTCGCAAAATGAATAAAAACCATCGTAAAATAACCATGCTGATATCGATATCATAGAATACCAAGCAAGGCATGAATGAATAATTAGTATAGCAAAGCATGCAGCCATTCTTTCTTTCTTTCTAAATTAGCCCTGGTTCGAGGAAATATGAAGAAACTGGGCACAGGGAAAATATCGATATCAGCATTCCAGGGCCTACTGAGGCTTGAGAGTGCACTGCAGCTGCTACTGTAATAACATGTTATAATTAATGAATTGAGGATTATAATTAACTGCAATACTAACTTCATTTTGGTTTCGACATCCAGCTCAAGTTTTATTTTAATAACAATTCACTCCAAACTATCCTTCACAAACTGGTATGGAAAAACCTGGACTTTTCCCATATGAGCAGCAGCACCGGGCACAAGAAACTCTGAAGCCTCTGGGCTTTGACAAATAAAGATATAATTGTAACGTTGACTCAACTCTTGAAGCTGCAAAATATTTTTGGATTTGGAAGGAAACAATATGCCTTGCAGGCAAAGAATAGTGATGCAAATGGCAAGATCATGTAGTAACCATTTAGTGTCATCCCATCATGTCATCATCCCATATCTTCTGAAAGATCACTATCTTTTTTACCATTCTGTATTAAAAGCGTACCTCAAGAACGGATGGTCATTTCTTAAATTATTACACATCTAAAATGACTATGGTTTGAGTTTGAGGGACAATAATCTTCATTCTATTAGGAATCATCAGTGGCAAAGAAGCACAGGCACACTACAGTATCATTAGACAAGCATGTACATAAACTTGTAAGTCTTAGTTTAATAACTGATGATTACACCTACACCTATTTCAGTCTTTAGAGGCTATAAGGTTACAAACTTACCCATAGATACACAGTTGATGTTCCTCGGCAGCAGCTAATCAGCTATAACATCACAGTTTTTTCCACTGCACAACTCATGTTTGGTTGACAAAGGGCTCATATTCAGATCGGTTAACGCATGAGCTGCAGCCGCAACCTCAAACACCTGTAAAAGCACAAAAGTCATCAGTTTATATCAGCTCATATTCTAGAGAAATACATGTCCTGTCATAGAACATGGAAATTATTGTACTCGAAAGTATCAAGAATTTATAAATGTAGACATGAGCAATCTATTTTGGTTTCCACGTCCAGTGATTCAGCACTCTCAATGTCTATTTTCTAAGAAAGAATATGAATCCAACTTTTTGTATGCCATATCTTTCATCATAGTTTCTTTCTATCAGCAGGAACATTAGATCAGAAGTAAAAAAGGAAAATAGCTTGAAGCATCTGCTGGGAGATCCTGACTAACGCATATATTGTAGGATCTTTTTAGTTAGTGGAAAGAGAATATGTGTGAGATATTTTTGAAATAGAATCAGAAAAGCACAAACCTTCCTAGGAAAAGCCACGCCCTCAAACCCATTCACTAGGTCCAACCCTTCATCAAGAAACTCCCCCCCTCCCCTGAAATCAATCATCGTATCCACCTGAAGTTTTATATTTTTTATTAGACACTAACAAAAATACCCGTGCGTTGGGACGGGTATACCCATCGCACTGTCACACGGTCTACTCTTCCCCCCTCTTATCGAATCTCTCCATCTGTTCTCCCCTGATCTGGAGACTTAGCTTCTCTCCAGCAAGGCGAGGTGATGGCAACGGGATGCTGCCCCCCTCTCATCAAACCTATCCCTTTCTTCACTGATCTCGGGACTTCTATTCTCTCCGGCAAGGCGAGCTGATGGCAACGGGGTGCTACGCGCGACTCTGCGAGGCCCTCTCTCTTCTCCCTGGTGATATCCCTAATTCATATACGTGGTGAATTTCTTGTCCATTGGGCCTCTCTCTTCTCCCCGGTGATCTCCCCGACTGCTTTGCTAAATTTCTTGTTCACTTGTTTGGTGCTGCATGGGTCAATGGCGGTAGATGCGGCCATGGGGTTTGACATACGTTCTTCTCTAGTTCTCTGTAGTATCTTTGCATTTGTGATTACCGGGTTAATCGATCACGCTGTGTTTTGATGAGGTCGTTGAACGCTTTTGTGCCGTCTTATTTGGAGTTTCAACTTGATTTGGCACTATATTATTTTGATTTGATTTGTGTTGTATATCATTGGGCCATGACAGGCTAAACCATTAGGATTATTGGGCTTGTAGCGGTAGATTTGATGCATACATGTATTGTGTTTGTCTGTGATCACCAAAGAGTCCAGGCATGTTCGGCTGTGACCAAAGCATCTGTACAGACTCCTGTATCATGTCAGATTGGAGTCCTGCGTCCGTGTTTGGATACGGAGAGTTGGAGTCTTCATCTTTCTTCCTAGATCTGTTGACCAGCCAAAAGGAACAAATCACGCATTAGAGCTCTAGAAGTTAAATCGGTACAGCAGGTACAAAGCATCCGTGGAAATCAGAAGGGAAAAACAAAAGAAAATCACAGATACATAAGGAGAGCAGAGAACAAACTGGAGCTGCACATTTCATACCTCAGATCTGTTGCAGGGAAGAGACGGTTCATCAAGCCTCAGCACAAGAGGAATCCGACAGGGATGGATTGCAGCACGTCAGCTGGGGGGCTATGGCAGCGATTCAACAGCAGGATCCAGGTTTGGGTAGCCAAGGAACAGCAGCTGCCGTGCCGGCCGTCGTCGTCCTGCAGTGCAGCCTTTGCTGCTGTGTTGCGTGGGTCGTGGTCAGGCTGCGCGGCCGCCGCCCGCTCCGCCATGCCGCTTGGAGGAGGACGAGCAGAGCTGCGGCCACAGGGACAAATCCTGCAGGCGGGCGCGGCCGTGTTGTAACGCTGCCTGGACGAGGACAAGTGGAGAGGCCGCAGCCGCCGAGCCGCTGCCACGCCGGTCCGCCTTAGCACCGCAGATCCACCTCCCCCACTATATGAACGAGCGCCGGCCAGGCCGTGAACTCACACAGGACGAGGACGGCGGGGCCGACGGCGAAACCCTAGGCGGCCGACGACCAAGCAAAAGAGAAGGCGGAGGGAGGCTAGAGGCGCACCTGCGCGAGCCCCGGGAGAGAGAGAGAAGAAGGAGCCCCTGGCAAGCGCGCTTAGGCTATGGTCATCAGAAAGTGCATTTGTACTGTCTACGGTGCGCAATCATTGCTGTTTAACTCTGTGTACAGTGCACAAACAATGTTTTTCACACCTTTTTTCACCCTTTGATGACCATGGTCTTATGGCACCACACCGTCCAACCACCCGTACTGGTGCCACAACGATGAGGATGAAGGGACTGTGGCCAACAGTGCACGAGGACGGAGCAGGTGACCTCCCAGCCAAGCAGCGGCCGCCACGACGCAATGCCCTAGCAGACCGGCGCCTAGGTTGGCACGCGTCGCCACGGCGGAGGCCGAGCCGGGCTCTCCCCAGTGGCGGCCGGCCGGCGAGCCCACGCGGAGCGGCTCCCGGGCGGAGCGGCGCGCCCTGCTCCCGCGCGGAGCGGCTCCCTGCGCGCAGACGGCCGTGTAGCCAATCAGGTATGGCTCGTGTTTGTGTCTTCGGTCTTCACGTTTCATGTCACATATCTTTTCTGCAGGTCGTTCTCACAATATTTGAAACTTCAAATAACAAATACCCTTCATATCCAGCTAACTGCTCTTTCACTCCATGCAACAATCCCAAAACCCTTTTTTAGAGAATCAATACTACTAACTTGATATCACAAAGTACAAACGTATATTTCTCAAGTTCAAAAGCTTGATTAGACCTACACTCTTTTAAGGACTGGTCTATTATGAGGGCTATTTTTGGTATATTTTTTGGTGTTATGTTGAGCCAAAGAAATATTATCAACGTAGTTCCAGGGCTCGAGGTGGTTTGTGAACCACAACCGGTGAAGGAAGCACCAAAGTCAACTTCACACGAGTTCTATGACACCACCATGCTCTTTTTCCCTCAAAAGAAGAAGAAGACGTCAGTCGACGACCAGTTCGGCAAATTTATTGAGGTAATTAAGAAATTACTAGCAATTGGCCCGTGCGTTGCAATGGGAGATAACAAAATTTCAAAGTAGATTTCTTACATGTACATTACTTGATCAGAGATTCAATCTTTCACTCCTCTCCATATTCAAATAGGTAATTTTCCATTATATTTGTTGAATAAGAACATAATTGGAGTCGAAACATATGCATCAAAAGTATTATGATCTATCATATGTCGTAAAAACCTTATTAAAACAAATGAAGCATTATCAGTTTATATTCCAAAATCTGAAATCCCTAGTTTTGGTAAAAAAAAAGTCCCTTCTTCCGCAAACTATCCCCTTGAACTGGAGCACCTAGGGACTCTCAGCTCCTCAACAGCAAGTTCACTGACATTGACTGTCTCATACTCTAAGCAGATGGCAAGTGCATCTAGAGTGGGGTAGTGATAATAATTACTACGTACTTTCTTTAAGATATAACACAACTTAAATGATCTATAAATTGAGACTTTGATCATCTCAAGCTCATTGTTGCTTGATGCAAGCTTCTTGTTGGCTTCTTCAAGACAAGCAATTTTCTTCTCCATTTGATCAAACTTGCCATGATCATAGCTTGTCATTATCTCATTGCACTTGACTTTGAGACTCTTGTTCTCGACCTTTGTCTTGTCAAGCTTAGTGCTCAATTTGCTAAAAGCCTTGTTTTGTTCTTGGACTAAGCTAGCAATTTCATCATAGGAAGGCAAGTCATCATCATCGGAAGAGTCATCAAAGGTTTTTGCCTTGTCTTCCTTGGCAATAAGGCATAGGTGAGATATGGATGAAGAAGTTGGTGAAGCTGGAGTTGGTATAGTGGTGGTGGCTATAGCAAGCCCGACGACAACTTCACCTTCATCATCACTTGAAGTGTCCTCATCGGTCATCCACTCCCCAATATAAGCTTTGCCCTTTTTCTTGAAGAATTTTTTCTTAAATTGCTTGGGGGCCTTCTTCTTGTTATTCTTCTCATCATCACTTGACTCATCACTTGAGTCATTCTTGTACTTTTTTTTTCTTGCTTCTTCTTGGTGGCAACTTGACATTGATATGAGAGATGTCCAAGCTTGCCACACTTGTAGCACTCTGTTTCTTCAAGCTTCTTCTTGGATGGGAAAAACTTTTTCTTGCTTGAGGAGTATTTGATGCCCTTCTTGTCAAGGCGACCCAAGGCACAAGTGATCTTGCGCACAAGTTGGGCCACCTCATCATCGCTATCCTTTTCTTCTTGCTCATCTTCTTCTTGGGTGTCCACCACAATGATTTTCTTGGGGGTGGACTTCTTTTCTTTTGATGAGCTTGCTTTGAGAGCAATGTCCTTCTTCTTGCTTGGAGACTCCGCATCCGGTGTGATGTGCATGTACATTTCATGAGCATTGATATTGCCAAGCACACCGGACGGAGTAGCCTTGGAGGGGTCGATTTGGTGAAGAATCGTGACAATGTGGCCATATTTGTCGACTGGAAAGAGGTCCAATATCTTCCTTGACACATCATCTTCCTTGATTTGAGTCAAACCAGGACCGTTGATCTCCTCTACAAGCACATTCAAGCGAGAATACATTTGATTAGCATTTTCATGTGAAAGCATGTGGAAATCACTTAGTTTCTTGCTAAGAGTGCTATGGCGTTGCTCTCTCTCGCTTAAGGTTCCCTCATGGAGTGCACAAATCTCTTCCCATAGCTTGTGCGCGTCCTTGATAGTTCTCACGCGGTTGAAAACCTCTTTGCACAAGCCACGGAAGAGAACATTACGAGACTTGGCATTCCACTTCTCGTAATTTTGCTCCGACGTTATGGGCTTATCCTTATTCACCACGGCGGTAAAGCCAGTGACGTCCGCGGTATAGAGAAGTGTGTCAATGGCTTCCATGTACGACTCTATACGGACCTTCCAATATGGGAAGTCGTCGCCATTGAACACGGGCGGAGGGCCTTACCCACTAGACATCTTGCTCAAGGCGGTGAAGCCTCAACCAATGAGCACTCGGCTCTGATACCAATTGAAAGGATCAAGATGTCCAAGAGGAAGGGGGTGAATTGGACTTCTAATTTTGAAACTAAAAAATAAATCCTATCGCACATGTCCCAATTCACCCTAGTGCCTAATCAAGTGATCTTAATGAACTACACACACAAAAAGGTTTGCAACCTAGAGCCAAGCATGCAATTCTAGGAAAGTGAAGAGCGGAAAGTAAAGAGAAGACACAAGGATTTTTTTTCTAAGGTTCGGGGCGACACACGGTCTCAACCCCCTACTCCTCGTTTGGCGCCCCTTGCAAGGCTTTGCTCTCGCGGGCTCCTTGTAAGGATCCCGACCTCAAACCTCACAAGGAATGAGGTTGGCAAAGTGGCCTTTGCAAAGGTCAAGCAACCCCTTGATCCGCGGACCAAGTGCTCTCTTCTTGATGTAGCTCTTCCTTGCCCCGCTTCTCCCACAAGCTCCAGGAGCTCGCGGAACGCACGACCGCAGTCGTCTAGGTGATCGCAATCACCAAGAGTAACAAACCTTGGCTTCACTTGATTCAACCCCAAACAAGGAGTTCTCTTCCCTTCAAGTCTCTTGCCCAAAGCTCAAGATTTTGTGTGGAATTGGTGGTGTAGGTGACCTTTGAGTGTATGTGAGTGTTCCTGGGTTGCAAAGTTAGTAAATGAGGGGAGGGGGAGCCTTTAAATAGGATGGAGCTCCAAAACTAGCCGTTGGGAGCTCCAACAGTTTTTCTGCGTATCCACTGGACAGTCTGGTGCGTTGCCACCGGACAGTCCGATGGTATGTAAAATTCAAATCCCCATTTCGCGCCAAGGACCTTAGAGCCACCGGACAGTCCGGTGGTGGGTTTGGCTAAAGCCACTTAGCATCCCCTCACTTGATAACATCTGGTCGAGCACCGGACAGCCCGGTGGGCTATTTTGCTTGGGACAGAAGAAAACAAAGCCCTCCATTTATATCGTCCGGTGGTGGCACCGGATAGTCCGGTGGTGAGCCACCGAACCGGTGGTGGCACCGGATAGTCCGGTGGTGAGCCACCGGACAGTTCGGTGGCTATTAAAGCTCAGCCGAATGACACAACCTTAGCGCTAGGTTTTTGCGCCACCGGACTGACCGGACAGTCCGGTGGTACATAAAAATCTGGTTTTTAGTGCTATTTTCAAACGGAGTTTTTTAAAGTTTTTGGAGGGCTTTCTCTTGACTTATCTTAGAAAAGTGAGTGTGTTTTGGCATGTTTTAGGATGCTTGAGCTTTAGGACCTAGATGCACTCAAAAGTTAGAGAACTCTCGAATTGAAGTGACTCAAGCTACTCACCTTAACCCCTCTTGATAGTATGGCTCGACTAAAACTAGCAAAGAGGAAACTAAGTACCCTTCTTCACCTTTTGGCACTTAGAGCTAGAGAAACACCCGATCATCTTGCTAGCTCGATCAAACCACAAGGTGTCCAAAAGAATTTAAAATCTGAGGGTCTCTTTTAATCAACCAATGAGCTTAATTATTAATATAAAGCCTTCAAAGCATGAACTCATTAGTAAACGACATAAGGTTGCCATTAATCACCGAAACCTCTACCTTTTAGGGCTTGTTTCTCACAAGCAGCACTTCATCCAAGCACACTTCATGAAAAAGGATGAATACGGGAATTTAGTCATGACTTAGTTTGGGCATAACTTTGAACTACCGCTTCCAGCGCCGTAGTACGACCTATACCCTATTAGGAGCCTAAACATGGAGCTCGACATGGAAGCACCACACCAAAGTATTGGAGGTGTCATGACTCGAGGCCAACAACAACGAGTAGAAGAACGCCTACGAGAGGCACGAGGAGAAGAGGCATGTCCATCCTCGGCACATCAAGCTGCCACCCCATCTGAGTACGCTGACTCGGAGCTATCACGGCTCCGTCGGTATGCTCAGCCTGAACCATGGTGGTACCCTACCAGTAGTGGTGGTCAAAGCTCATACCACCCATCGCGGCAGTTCGGTGGAGACCAAGGTCCCTCTGCATCATCTTGATTCCACACTGATAACATGGCCGGCCTCAACTCCACTATGGAGGGAATGAGCTTGGACCAGTACGACCAGAGGTTGTACCAGCAGGTGAACAACATCTACCGCGTACTGAGACGATGGACCAACGACTTCAGGATAATAGCCGAGCGCTCCAGAACCCGAGCCAAATGATTGAAGCCGGCTTCGTCAATGCTCAGGACTTCTACAGCTACTACTACCAAAACTCCTAGCTTCATTGAAGCTTGGGGGATGGTAGACTGACACGAGCATGCTTCTCACGCTCCTGTCTCAGAGTAAGGGCCCCGATTCCCATCCTTGTTCTTTTTCCTGTGCAGCAGCAGCAGTACCAGTCCGACTAGTCCGATGTGTACATGTCGTTCCAGCAACCGTCCGCCAGCAACACCCATCCTACCCGAAAGTAAGCAATAAATAATTCTGTTTAATTATTTGTATTGTTTGTTTTATTTTGATCTAAAAAGTGTCAATAAAATCAACTATCAACTTTGATGTATTACCTTATATGGAAATGATGAATAGTTGCTCTATCATGTCTTGTTTAGTAGTCTATGCAAAAACCATGCTTAGCTTAATTTTGAGCTTGTGTGTATAACATGAGAACCTGATCTTTTACTTAGTGGATGCCATTTGCATAACCTTGTCTAAGTTGTTGTGAGAAATAATATGACTAAGTACTAGGCCAGCTCTGTATTTTCTTAGTAAGATGAACATCTCAGGTTTATTCCTTTGAAAAAAATGAAAATAAAGTTCCTCCATTGGTTTAAAACACCTACCAGAGCCAAATACACTGAATATCGCTGAGCCTAGCTGATTAAGCTGCTTGGTGTTGTTTTGAGCTTTGTCAAATTTTGAGTCTCATTGAATGGAACCATCTCTATCTTGTGAATTGTTGGAGCAAAACGCCACCACCACATATGCATTTACCTACACTGGGAGATCCTAGGGTCTCGTTATATAATGGTGAAGGCATCGCTTCGTATTTTGGATACATGCGCCATGATTCTATGCGCCGTGACGGTTTGGAAAAGGGAGTCTTTGTGGTGTTTCATGTTCGGGTAACTGTGCAGTTAATAATGATACGTGGGCATGGGCCACGAGGTTCATGGAGGGCAGTGTTACTGACAGGATGACACATGGCAGTTTTATTCTCGTGGCATATGCATGTCACTCATTCACACCCATGGGGTGGGGAATTTTTTGGAAAAAATCAATTGACCTAAAGATGAGTTGGGTGAAGCATGTGATGACTCAGAACGTGCAATGGAATTGTTCACTCAGAAGAAATTTTTTGGGTTTCTGGATCTTTGAGCTGATTGTTACTCGAGTCGACTCAAAGCTTGGGGGCTACACCCAATGGGTGCACCTAGTCGGTGCAACCAATATTGAGATACATCGCAGAGTACGTGACTTGTGAGTAGTTTCAAGATTTTGGATCTTCAAGTTGATTGTTACTCAAGTCAATTCGAAGATCGGGGGCTACCCCATGGGGTGCACCTCGGCGGTGCACCCAATGAAGAAAAACATTGATGAAGAGAGATTCTATTGATTCGGATGAATGAGTTGGTGTTGGTGGAATTTCATTATGAAGTTTTGGCCTTCTGTGGAGTCTCGAGCTAATTGCTTTCGGAATTGACTCAAGCCTCGAGGGCTTGTGGGGGATAGATATCCCCTGGGTACCCATGGAGCAGATTCAAGACGTGGTCCATTGGAGGGCCTACAAAGACTGACCGGCTGAAATCATGGGCCACTCGTCTTCCTAGGCCCAAAGATGGCAAAGAGAACTTGGCGATTAAGGCAAAGGGCTCGTGGATGCACGACTCGGATAAGAACTCCGGATTATGCGGGACTCAGAGGAAAGAAAGATACGCTCGCAGATCCTATGTGATCTGTTGTAATCAAAACTGATTAGGAGATTTATAAGAAAACCTGACTTGTAACCCAAGAATCCATCGTATAAGGCGGGTGAGGGACCCCTACTAGGCTCTCCAATCTCTCTCTCGCACCATCGCACACCAAAGCTCTAGCGCCCATTTGTAACCTCACACTTGCAGCAATATAATCTCGCCACGAACAGGACGTAGGGTGTTACGCATCTTGCGCTGTATAAACTTTGTGTCTTGTTGCATCTCGAAGCGAACCATCGAGCTATGCCGATCTTGCCAACCACAAAAGCACCTCGTGACGTATCCTGTGGTGCACTACCGGTACTATTGGACTGTCCGATAGAGGCCACTGGACTATCCGGTGGGGCTTTGACACATAACCAACGACTAGTTTTGACACATAGCCAACGATGGCAATCACGGTTTCCACAAAGACAATACGGACACAATACTACGCGAGCTGGCCCCGCGAATGCATGATTTAAGAAAGCATTTGCTATTTGAGCCCATTCCTTTGAGTGTGCACCATCATTTCTCCATCCGTCATACATTGGCCTTCGATCGTCACCCATTATGCAAAGTTAAAAAATTAATTGTTGTCAACGACCGTGGCTTAGGTGATAGACCCTAATAGGAAAGATGTGTCCTAAACCCACCCAATAATGTAGGTTGTTGCATACGATCTATGACGTGAGATATGGTCGGAACAAAATTTCGGCAGCATAACCCCGCTATTCTCCAAACGCACGCCTGATCATGGTGCGTAGGAGAACAATTGGGGTTATGCAACCGAAATCTCTACTCTAACCATATCTCACGTCATATATAGGTCATATGCAACAACATACATTATTCGGCTGTCCCAAAATATATGCGGGGACAATTCCAAAACTACGCATGTCACAACCAAATGTGGCATGTGTTGTTCCGGAACGGGTGACGCCTAGGCTCGCTATTATTTGACGTACGGATAAGACATAAAATAAGTCACTAATATGATGATGAATCTAAAAAGACATCAAATATACTTAAAGCCTAAGCATATATTCAATATTCAGTTAGTAAAAATAAAATAAGTCATGGCAATTATTGGATGAAACCTACACAATTTAATTACCACACAATTAAGTAGATAAATGCTTATAACCTTATTCGTACTCATCATGTAAACAATTGCTTAATAAAAACTTAAAAACCAAATTAAAACTTAAATTACAACTATAAGCATAATTAAGGCCTAAGCAGTGGTTCAAAGCACAATTAACAATTAATATACAATAGTTGGTCACTAAGTTCGTCGGTCCTCGAAGTCGCACACGAAATTAGTCCTTAACTAACCAACGAAATTATTGACTAACATGCAGCAAACCGACGAATTTAAGCCAATACTGTATATATACTGCTACATAGGGACAACTTATAAAATTTGCTTGTAACCTTGTTCGGTGCTATCGGGAGCGGTGGTGTTCAAGGCAAGGCAGCTAGAGGAGGAGGAGGCACTCCGGCAGGCCGGCGCTTGGCTAGCCCTCCGACCACTCCATGGTGGGGGACGCGTCTCCGCACGGTGGCGATGCTCGGGAAGGCTCCTGCGTCGGCGAAGGGAGGCAGCGGGCCACGGGGAGGCTACTGCGTCGACGAGGGAAGGCAGTGCGGCGGGGGCCGCCGTCCAGCGGGGGCGCGACGCAGTGAGGATCGGGGCGGCGTCGCGGTGTGGTAGTGGCGTGGTGGGGTGGGGAGGCGCCGCAGCGGGGAGCGGCCGAGGTGGCATCGCGGTGGGGCGGCGTTCGGGTCGGGGCATCGTCGCGGTGGGGGGGGGGGGGGCGGCCGGGGCGGCGTTGCGGCTTCGCGGTCGGGGCCGGTCGGGGCGGCGTCGCGGTCGGGGAGCGGAGCGGCCGGGGCGTTTAGGGAGTGGAGCGGCGGCGCGGTGGGCAAGCGGTGGGGCGGCGCGGTGAGCAAGCGGCACGGCGGGGCAGCGGTGGGGCGGCGCGGTGAGCAAGCGGCGCGGCGGGGCAGCGGTGGAGCGGCGCGGCGGGGCGGGGCGGTGGTGGAGCGGCGCGGCGGGGCGGGGCGGTGGGGGAGCTGCACGGCGGGCCGGTTGGGCAAGGTGGCGGTGCAGGCGACCAGAGAGCGAGAGAGACGGAGCGAGTGAGTGAGCCGGCCACATGCACCGATGAACTTAGGTTAAGTTCGTCGGCCTAGGCCAAACCGACGAACTTACTCCAGATAAATTCGTCGGTCGGCCTCTGGCCGATGAACTTAAATTAACCCACGAACTTTCTCGTCTTTCCTGTAGTGACTTGTTGAGGTCGCTGCTTCCCTCCAATGTCCATATTCATTCAGAGATCCCTCTCCACTTGTTGAGGTCGCTGCTTCCCTCCAACGTCCATATTCATTCAGAGACCCAAGAAAACACCTCCCCAACACTCTTTTTGTGAGATTGAGCAAAACTGTGAGATTCTTGAGTTGAGAGAGCAAATTGTGAGATAGTGTAAGCTTGGTAGAGCATCCTAGCTTCTGAGCACAAGTTGGCAAAGCATTTTCGGCTAACACTTTCGTTACTCTTGGAGGTCTCCTCCTAGACGGCCTTAGAGTCCCGAAGGTCACCCGGTCTCCGGGTGGCATAACTCTTGTAGGTGATTACCCTTCTCTTTGGAACATTGCAGTGAGCAAACTTCTCTGCCTTGGTGGTTGAGAAGGGGAGGCCGTGAGTTGAAAAAGACTTGTGCTCTTGGTGGGTGCATCAACGAGGACGTAGGGACACTTGCGGGTGTGACCGAACTTCGGGAATTGAATCTCGTGTCTTGTGTGTTGTACCCCTACTGGGAGACCCAAGCTTTGTACTTGAGATTTGTTCTTTACTTGTATTACATTCTTAGCTTCCGCTTTTATCACTTGCGTGCAAGTTCTTGTGATTGAGTGCAGGTGTGTAGGGTAGAAAAGTTCAATGTCAACGGAGCAACCCAAGGAACAACTCTCCATAGCTCAATAAGTATCTTAGTGCATATTTACATTCTTGAGCTTACTCTCTGTGTGACACATGACTATCCAGTGAGCTACACCGGACTATTCGGTTTTACCGGACTGTCCGGTGGAGTTCACTGAACAATCCTATGTGGGGCTAACAGTTCGTTTTAAGTTGTGAAAATTTCAGTTTAGCCTATTCATCCCGCCTCTATGCGACATCAAAATAGGCCGACTTTATATGCTATAGGAATTTTACCCATGTCCGAGAAAGACTGCAATTATAGATTCACTCCAATCAAATAATCTTATTTTCAATCAAGTTTATAAAAACATCAACAATATTTATGACGTGCCAAATAAGTATAATTCGATTTATAATGAAATATTTTTATATTAAACATACTGAGTGCCATAAATGTTGAAACTATTGTCTATAAATTTAATCAAACTTAAGATACTTTGACTTATCATAAAACTAGAATTGTTTTCTTTTCAAGACAAGGTAGTAAGTAACAATGTGGCTTTCCAATCTGTTAACAGTTTGACAAGTGAAGACATGCATGCCTGCATGCTTGCCAGCCTGCCCACCAGACACAAGCACATCAAACGATATACTGAATCAGGGGGCTATTTAAAAAGTCAGTAGATATCAACATCCAAGAAAAACATCAATCAACATCATAGTTGAACATATTAAATTAAGCCCAATCGAGCTAGCACAACAAAATAGACTCGCTGCGCTAGTGATTTTTCCCCACTTACCTCCCCTGCTTTCACATGTCACATGCACGAAGTGTCACCTTAGATTGAACAATGGTGTAGTGCTATAAAATTGTAACTTGATGGTTAGTGTTTACTTTATTATATTTCTAACGCATTGGAAAAATAATTGGTGGCACACATCGGAAAATCATTGTAAAATTTATTTTTCGGAAAAAAATTATTCCGATCTCTACATAAATTATGTACCTCACTAAAAGAGAGACTCAAGTCTAAAACACACAAAACGTGAAAAGCCTCTCAAGCACACAAAACATTGTTAAGCTTATTTCTGATGCTAAGACTATCCATATTCATACAACTCTAAATTCTAACTCTAAAAAGAATATTTCTGTCTGTTTATCATATTTTTGAAATACAGTTGCCAATCTCCCACGCTCATATATACTTTATACCCCAACTCTATACCAAACCAACCTATTTTTCTATAATATATCCCTACCCCACCACCCCCAACCCCACACGCCTGCTATTCTTCCTCCCACCTCCGCGTCATCTCCCCACGAGCGCGCCTAGCTCCTCCCCACGCCGTGTCACGCTCCGCCCTCCTCTCAGCCACACCCTCCTCTCCTCTACTCCTCCTCTCTGGATCCGTCGCCTCGTCGCCATCCTCGCCTGCTGGCGGCCCTACCTCGACGGGCGCCGCGCCGCCTCCATGCCCGGCGGCGCCGTCCTCCAAGACCGGGTGGGCCTCGTCCGGTGACGGCGTCCTCTGCTACAATCCGCCGCCGCGTCGAGTCGCCACGCAGGGGAGGGATCGGAGCCGCGCCGGCCCTCATCGCCGCGCTGGTCTGCTGGCCGTCTTCCTTAGCTCTTCGTCTTCATCCCAGCCGACCACGGCGTTGTGCCACCTCAGATCCGTGGGCTCGTCTCCCTCGCGTCCGGCGCCGCCTCGGTCCTCCGCGCGTGCCACATGCTGGGGCCGCGCCGCCACGGATCTGGGAGAAGGCAGGGCGACCGTGTATCTCCTCTCCCTGTCCGGCACCACCGCCGCATCCTTACCTCTCCCAGTTTCTCTGATGCTGCCGCCTCTATCTGGGCCATGGCGCGAGGGAGTTCAACCACCGCCACCGTGGATGAGAGAGAGGGCTTTGAGGTGGGACGGTACTGGCTCCAGGTTTGGGGTCGAGGAGAGCCAACTGCACGATGCAATCCAGGATACAGTCTCCCGCTGCACCACCTTCCGACTCTAAATGGCGACTGCATCCGGGATAGCGTCGCCCGCTGCATATAGCCTAATCTATTCAAACTATGTTCCATCTCAACAACAAAAGATGCCATGCCCAAGGACTGTCGAACAGTTTTTTTTTTATAAACAGGGCTATCGAACATTAAGACCGATTCACCAGCGCGCCTATCGGTGCTGCCCAAAGAGCCGTTTGTCTTTGCATGCAAGAGATGGAAGTTGCACGCTGTTTCATGGCACAGTGATTTGCGCGGCCACTGCTGTGCTCAGTCTAACATATCATTGAACGGATGCTGAAAATCGCAAATATCTAAGGAACTACTCCATAGGTTCATAAGACTAAGTCTAGCAGATCCTATGAATGGTCATCCATAGTTAGGAGATGACATTGTATCTACATTGTGGATAAAGTGAAGTTTAAATATACATAGACAATAGAATAGATGATCATCTGGAGTTGGGCAAAATGTACAACACAGTCGATTTTTTCAAAACTTTGATCATTCCTATTATTAAAAAAGTTAATAAATTATTTATTTTGTTGTCATTTGAGTTATTATTAAATATAATTTGAGTATGATTTGAAATTCCACATGTTTAAATAAATGTTTTTAATAAGACCAAAGATTAAAGTTTAAAAAAATTAACAATGTCGTATCTTTGAAACCTGTCACATGTCTATGGAGTCTTTAAAAATAAACATTATGATTCTGTTGTCCTTTGTATTCAACTTGTCTTTCGAAGACAACAAGGTCTCCACACCATGGTTGAAAATAGCGCGCTATGCCAAATAGCGGTAACTTTTTCGAGCCATTGACCGCTATAGCGCCGCTATACCGCAATAGCGTCGCTATAGCCAATAGCGTTTTTTATAAAAAATAGAAAAAAATAGGAATAAACATGAGCACAATTTAAATGAGCAAACGATAAAAGTTGAAGTTGTTGTACACAACACACAACGGCTAGATAACATGAAAGAGAGAAACAAAACGTCCAGATAACATGAAAGAGGTAAACTTACGTAGATTATAGTTAACAAGTTTTATGACAAATAGATAATACCAAAAGCATAAAACAGAGAACACTAAGTGCATAATAGAGAAGACTAAGTGCATAACATAAATATATATGGGTTTCTAGCGGGTGACCAAAGGCTTAAGATTTTAGCCACCACAAAAAACAGAAATAGCGTCGCTATTTTTTACGCTACGCTAAGCTATTTAGCGTCACTATAGCACGCTAAATCGGTTATTGCGGCTATAACGATAAAAATCAACAAAGCGTAGTGTTCGGTCCCGAAACGCTATAATGGCTCTATAGCGACGCTGTAGCGCTCTATTTTAAACCTTGCTCCACACGACCACACCATATATTGCTCTAGCACGCTGACAAGGTCAGGGCCACGTCCACCCAATTAATAAACTAGATGAATTTCCGCACGTTGCTGCAGAAATATGTATGCATAAGGTCACAAAAAATCATTGGAAGATATAAATAGATGACTTAGTGGATAGTGATGTGGGAACTTAGTGGATGGTGATGTGACATGGCTGCATGTTGAAAGAAATAGGTAGTGGGTGTCTTCTATTTAGATATAGAAGATTAGATTTCTTTTTCTACCATTCTATTTAGACACAGAAGATTAGATTTCTTTTTCTACCACGAACCGGTTAGTACCTAGCCAGCTGTCTAGTGGGAAAATTGTATCCTTCCGTTTAATTCTATAGGTCGTTTGGTTTTTTAACGTTGAGTTTGACTGGCTGAAATTATTCAAAAGATTTACAGAAATATAGATAAATAAGACAAGTAAGTCAAATTTGATGTAAAAAATTAAACTTTCTATAAATTGGAACGAAGAGAATATTTTTTAAGCATCCCTTGAATCTTTCAAAAAACAAATTAAGATGGAGTTTGTGAAACCAACTAATTCCAAGCAGTCCTTGTACCTCGCCCGTGTTCATCAACGACACAAGCATACTCCCTTCAAGTTTGAATTAGTTGCCGTTTTAGAAACGTTGTAAGTTAGAATTTTAAAATTTTGGCTATATATAACTTTTACACTATTAAGTCTTGAATCTTCGAAGTCGTATAGATTTGTCTTCACAAGTATTTTTATAAAAATATAACTTTCTTTGAATATTTATTATATTCTAATAAAAATATTGGTCAAACTTGTGTTTTGAAGACTGTGTTAATGTCTAAAACGACAATCAATTCGGACTAGGAGGGAGTACGAATTAATCACATACGTTGAACCGTTTTGTCCTTTTTTACAAACATATTAATATCTGTCACTGTGTGAGAATGGCGGTATAGCATCCCGTGTACAAACTGTGGGTGGACTTGGGTCGCTCCTTAGTCAATGTGCTTACATGGATCCGGCTGCGGCCGCTGGGATTTTTAGTAGGCGGTCGGGCAGCATGCCAGCATCCATTGGATTGGATCCGTGGGCGCAACTTGCACCGGTGTGGGCGGAAACCCCGGACCACGGAAGAGCAATCACGACGTATCCCAACTTCCAAGCGAGCTCACCGCAGTATACCACCGGAGCAATGGCGCGCCAATCCGCGGGCGCGGGACGGAGGAGGCGATCAACTCCGCAGCCTGCACGTAAATGCATCATGCAGTGTGTCCCCCGATCATGTCCTGGTCCAATGGATCGATCGGCGTGCATGCCGCACCGTGGGCCTCGGATCTGCCTGCTCAGCCCAACTAGCTGCAGGAGCAGAGCACAATGTCTGATCGCAGATCTGGACAAGTGACAGCCCTCAATTGTCTGGCCCCAAGCTTTGGCAGAATACTTTATAGTACTGATAAAATGGTTTTTTTTTTCCTTCTAGAAAGGAAAAGAAAAATAGATGCAAGCGCGTTGCCATCAGGCCCCGACCAGGCGATAAATATCAGCTTTTCCGAAGCCTCAGAGCAGATGAGATCATCGATCAGGTTAACATGATCTAGCTGTCAAGTACACCGGGAAATAGTAGTTGTTCTCTGTTTGGTACTGTGGCTGTTGGTACGTAAAGATTATTGAGGTTTGTAAACAGATTACGTACGTTACATCCATCAACAAATATGTTTTGAACAAGATTTGGTCAAGCTTTTTTTTTTAAAACAAACTTCTCGAAATAGATTTTGAGATATGTAAACACACATGTGCTGAGTGCTGGTTTATGTATTAGTAGATATTCGTGATGAATACTCCTATATTACAGTAGCACAAGACTGTACCAGTGGTTAAATGTCCTAGCACTACATGTTTAATTAGGAAATAGTAGTTCCAGGTATTTTTTTTTCAAGTTAAATCATGCATGACGAGAGTAGTTCAAATGCAAAGTCAACATCACTGTTCTACCTTGAATCCTTGATTGGTTGTTTGTCTGGTTGGTTCGATAGCATCGTATTGAAAGCGGGGTCGCCCATTCTATTTTCACTCACATCTCCCCCTAGTAGCTATCCATTTGGTAGATCTATAGGCTTTTATTTCCTTTTTAACTGCCATGTCCGGCCCCATTGCGGAATTGACCCATCTCCAATGAAGTGATCGAGTCAATGACAAGTTGACAACACACGGACACAGGACAATCGGTGCCTGAGAGAAGATGATGATTGAATTGAGACAGCGAACCTACACCCTTGGATCGTGATCAGGCGATCGACGCCGGTGCACAATTTCCTCTCGTGTTCTGGCTTCTATTCCACGGAGACAAATTAATGCTCCATAGACCATTTTGGAGCCAACACCGTCCATCGCTATCGTCCTTCCCCCAGGCCCCTAGGCGGCTAGGCGCCAGCAGCCGCATGCCGTTCATCGGCGGCGTTTATTAATTATTAGTGGTGGCGGTATAAACATTTTCGAACTCGCGGGAATGAAACTTTCAACAATCTCCCACCTATAGTTTACTTCAAATACAGTGTAAGGCCGGCCATAAACTACACAAAATTCAGTATTCGATCAAAATAATTATGGAGTCATATATATACTCACTTTTTTGGCTTAATACTTTAATTCAACCTAGAAATAGATGTAGCAAGACATGGCAATTGAAGCGTGATCATTCAAAGTATGAAAGTACTAGAAGTCCCTTATATGTAATATGCTGAATAAACAAAAAGAGATACGAGGACGTACTCTTTATTGTTATTGTGCAGTGTGTGCGTCTTTGACAGGTTCTTCGTTCTTTTCTAACTTCATTCACAAGAGTCAAGAGATGAATGGGTTGGCAGTCTATATAAAAATTTGCCAGCTCTCGGTATCTCTCAATTTCTCATGTGCAACTAATAACCACATAACTCCAAGAGGTTGCGTTTCGATGGAGGTGAGATAGAGGAAAAAAAAGTAGGACGACGACAAAGGTATATCCGTATGACATAGGAGACAAGTTGGCATTATATCACTTACTTTTTTCTTCCTCTATTTCCATATCCCTCAACCCAAAGAATAGATTAATTGCACCCATTCCGTCTTTTTATTTTCTTTCTTATCCCTTCCTCCATTCCCACTATCCAAACACCTAGTATCAAACATGGGCTTGATATTTTATTAAATTTAGTTAAATCTTTAAATTAATTGCGCTAAATCTAGTTAACCTAAGAGGGAGTGTATGATGAACTAATGTGGGCAGCAGGCTATATAATTGGTAGATAAAAAGAGAGAATGGACTTTGTCTCCAGCCAAAACATAAGCTTAAAAAACCGTATGAGAGAAGGATCGGAGGTGGGCATGTATTAATTCCCGAGCATGTACTAAGAGCTACGAGTTGGACTACTGGAAATAAGGGAGACGGCACATATGAGCAGTGCGGTAGATTATTTTCTTTACAATGCGCGGCGGCCATGATCCCGTGGACGTACGTGTTCCATGACGGAGTGTGCGTGTAAGTGTGAAGCTGATCGATCAGTGATGACGCGACGACCATGAATCGTCGTCGGCACATGCATGCACAGCAGAGCAGTTGGACCGAATTCCTTTCCGTGCATGCTAGGCGACTTCGTATATATTGGCTGGCCGTGCAGTAAAAACTCCCTCGATCACCTGATGGGCACGGCATTTAAGCCGTGCGGTGGCACAGTTTGGAGCGCCTGCCGGCCTGCATGTCAGCCACGCAACGACGACTATAGGCAGCCCAACTGGGAGAAAAAAGAGAAAATCTAAATGTCAACCGGGTGATGGGATCGATTCCCTCACCCGGTTGAACGCCGGCGGAGGAGGCGGAGGGGTGCCGAGGGCGGGGACGGGGCTGCTGCGAGCTCGGCGGCGGCGCGCAGAGGGGCGGTGGGCCCGGCCGCGGCGAGCGCGCGGGGCCCGGCCGGCGGCGAGGGCGGCAGCGGCCGCGGCGTGCGGGGCCTGGCCGACGGCGAGGGCGGCGGCGCGCGGGGCCTAGCCGGCGGCCAGGGCGGGGGCAGGGCCGGCGATGGCCTGGGCGGCGCGTCTGGGTTGGGTAGGGTTACACTGTAATTACACAGTGTATGTATACTGTTACAGCGTATGTACACTTATAATGTCTATGTACACTGTAATTACAATGTAATCCTACCCATCCATGTAAGATTCAATGGCTAAAATTCAGGTGTTGAAATGCATTCCAACATTTGATTGATGTATATACTGACTTGAGAAAAAAAAGATAATAATCTAGCGACAGTCGACAGTCGACACACCACACCAGGCCCTTTAAATCCCCGCCGGCAAGGGCAAAGGCTCCCTCCACTCCTCCACTGCCAGCCAAAACACCCACTGCACGCGTATAGTACGTGCAGGTGCAACACATACGCTGCTGCTGCTGCTGGTGGTGGTGGCACGATGACCACGCCGCCGCTTCATGTCAGGTTCCTCAAGACCACGTACCGGCTCGTCGTCGACAACTTCCTCGCCGTCGTGGCCGTGGCCGCCGCCGTCGCCGTGCTCCAGAGAACGAGCCCCGAGGAGGTCCTCGCGCGCGCGCGGGTGATCCGGCCGGCCCACTGGCTGCTGGCCCTGCTACTGGCCGCCGCCGTCGCCAAGCTGTGGCGCATGGGCCGGCCCAAGGACGTGTACCTGGTGGAGTACGGCTGCTTCCGGCCCAAGCCGTGCTTCCGGGCGCCGTTCGCGACGTGCCGCGAGCACGCGCACCTGATGCCGTACCTGGTGGACGAGGATAGCGTCAGCTTCGCCATCCGGCTGCTCGAGCGCTCGGGGCTCGGCGAGGAGACCTGCGTGCCGGAGGCGTACCACTACATGCCGCCAGACCGCAGCCTGGAGGCCTCCCGCGAGGAGACCGAGCTGGTCATCTTCTCCGCCGTGGACGAGGTGTTCGCGCGGAGCACGCTGAGGCCCGAGGACATCGACGTGCTCATCGTCAACTGCAGCATCTTCACGCCCACGCCGGTGTTCGCCGACATGGTCGTCAACAGGTACGGGCTGCGCCCCGACTTGCAGAACGTCAACCTGTCCGGGATGGGGTGCAGCGCGGGGCTCGTCTCCGTCGGCCTCGCCAAGAACCTGCTGCAGGTGGCGCGCCCCGGCACGCACGTCCTCATCGTCTCCACCGAGATCCTCTCGTCGCAGTACTACGTCGGCACGGAGCGCGCCATGCTGCTGCCCAACTGCCTCTTCCGCATGGGCGCGTCAGCCATGGTCCTGTCCAACTCCCCCGAGCGCGCGCGGTACAGGCTCACCCGCGCCGTGCGCACCGTCACAGCGGCGCGGGACGCCGACTACCGCTGCGTGTTCCAGGAAGAGGACGACAAAGGCATCACGGGGATCCGCCTCTCCAAGGACCTGGCCACCACCGCCGGCCACGCTCTCAAGAGCAACATCGCCGCCTTCGGGCCCCTCGTCCTGCCGGCCTCCGAGCAGCTCCTCGTCGCGCTCTCCTTCCTCAAGCGGAAGCTCCTCAGCGGCCGCGCCAAGGTGAGGCTCTACCGCCCGGACTTCCGCACCGCGTTCGACCACTTCTGCATCCATGCAGGCGGCCGCGCCGTCATCGACGAGGTGCAGCAAGGCCTCGGCCTCTCCGACGACGACGCCGAGGCGTCACGGATGACGCTGCACCGCTTTGGCAACACGTCCAGCAGCTCCGTGTTCTACGAGCTCGCCTACCTCGAGGCCAAGGGAATGATGAACAAGGGTGACCGGGTGTGGATGATCTCCTTCGGCGCCGGCTTCGACTGCAACAGCGTCGCCTGGGAGTGCGTCAAGCCGGCGGCCGACACCGACGGGCCGTGGGTCGACTGTATCCACCGCTACCCGGTGCAGCTCCCGGAGATCGCCAAGGACATCTGATGGTCTGACTACTTCGTGTTCGTGCAGCTAGCTCTAGCTGGCGTATATTTGTACGTACCACTGGTATACGTATACATAGCATTAAAGCACAAGTGCTATGAACAGTATGCGTATGTGATATGTCCCGGATAGGGTCATATAGCTAGGGATCCTTCAAAAACAGCTGGATCGATATGTTATTGATTCAAATGTAGAGCCCAAATTAAGTACGCGGGCGGGCCATGATCTCATTTGTTTGTGTCACAGTCGCATCGCACACCCTAGCCTCGTACAGCAAACACCAATCTGCGTGTGCTGTTAGGTTGGGAACAATTAAACACTGTACCTGATCATACTATCATGTACCTTTCGATATAATTGAAAACCATGCTACACAATACTATTCTAGTGGCAGATAAAGTACTCGTGTAGCAGTGCAAACTGCATGCAAATTCAAGGGATTATTGTCCAGTTATATTACAATCTGATTATTTTCCTTATACAAAGCGCGTAAACCACATGCTCTTCATCCATTAGATTGATTTTTCCAATATATTAAATGAATAAATATAAATAACCATTGCAACATCGTCCTAAAAATATTATTTTAAATTTTACAATGGTTTGAAAAAAACCGTACACAAAAGAAATCTTATGTTTTAAATTTTTTTTTATTGAACCTCTTTTCTAGATTAATAGCCCGGTGAGAAAATGTAAGAGATGCTACAAAAGTACTTATATAACCACAATAGAAATCAAGAAACATTAACAACTGTAAACCTCTTTTTTCTCCAAACCTTTCATTTACATAAAATTTTTAGAACACTCAATGTTTTTTAGATTTTTTTTGAATCAAAACATCTTGACTTTGACCAAACTTGTAAAACAAGTACTAATATTTGCATTACCAAATAAACATTATTTGTTTAACTATAAAATATAGTTTCATAGTGTAAATAGTTTTCTTTCTAAACTTAGTCAAACTTAAGGTATTTGACTTAATAATCTAGAAACACGCTTATTTTGGGACGAAGACTACAAACACTTGTCAGCATGACATGGATATATGCCCTACCATTCATGAAAATAAAACATAGTGCCACACAAATTTAGCCATGCTACACCTTGTAGAAGTTAGGTGTAATTGAACCGATCGGTTTAGTTCCTTGCCTTCCTCAAAAGTTCGGTTATATATGTAACAATGAGGATCGATAGGTTCTAAATATAAGATTTGTTAGTACCGAGCACTTTGGTCTGCTCTTGGTTGAGTTTCGGCTAATAACCAAACTGACTCACCAAATTAAACATAAGAAAATATGGATTAAAATCCACAAAATAGTGCATGTATGCAATCCAAGCCAATCCATCTCTACACACTTGTGCAGAAATCAATACTTGTTTTCGCATCACATCTACACTACAAGAAATCTTATTATAGGTGACATTTCATTTATGTCACAAATCGTGTAAATTATGTCATGTTTCAAAATTTATGATGCTTGTTTGACAAAAATCCTTTACTTGTTCATGTTGGGGAGACTAGCGCCACCGGCTTCAGGTGCATAGTAGATGTCAAGAGGGTGGTCTGAAGGAGAGCTAATGACACTATATGGCCAATGTTGCGTGACTTGGGGAGGGTGGCGGTCATCGCCCACATTGGCCCCAGGGAGAGCATTCACTGCCTCAAACCTTGGGGAGGGTGGCCACCACCACCTACTGAATGAAGTTAGGGGGAAGCTATAGTGCAAGAGATGCCTCTGAATGGAGATGGAATGAGAGGAAGTGATGGAGTGGGATTTGAGGCCAAGGCTGCCAGAGTTGAGGAGAGAGGAATGTCCAAAGAGGAAGTGTTGGCTGGTTAGTTGTAAGGAAAATGGCCTCATGTGCCATATTTCTATGGTTGTGTTTTGGTAATTGATTGACAACCAACACTTGGACTAATGAACTTGTCTAGATGCATATTCTCAGGTATTTAGGTCCAAGTGATGAAGAAGAAGAGAAGCCAGAGGAAACGCCCAAAGGGCCGCCCCAACGGGGGTTTCGCCCTAAAACTTTACAGCCTTGTGAGGATCGGATAGTCCGATCTGAGGGACCGAACTAACCTCCAGACTAAGTTTCTTGAAGGGGTGAAGAAGTTGATGCCTGGCAGTTTATGAAGACCGGATGGTACGGTCACAAAAGGATTCAATGGACCGTACCAATTAACCAGAGGAAGCAGTAGTGGTGACCAAGTTACACTGACCGTCCATGGACCGTACCTAATAACCCATGGGTGCTAGACCTTTGGACTAGAGCTATAATGGTACGGTTTGAACAGACCGTCCTTGGACTGTCCGAAGAAACCTGACGCTATGAAGTTTGAAGCTAAAGAGGACTACAAGGGACCATATGGTACGGTCTCTATAGAGCGCACCAAGCTCCGGACTATTCAACAGCTAGTGCAATGGCTAGTGCAAAAAGTGCACGGTCCGGTCTAGGAAAAATGAGCAGATTGGATAGTACGGTCTTCACTATGTCAGCAGACCGTTGGAGCGATGGCTAGTTTGAGTTTGGGGACTATAAAAGCCACCCCACGTGGCCATTTGAAGGTAGTTGGAGCCACTTAAGTTCAGAGCAAGTGTAGAGGTGTAATGCAAGCATATCCATCATTCCAATCACCGTAGGAGAGCTTAGTGCATCATCCAAGCTAGATAGAGCTTACAGAGAGTGAGATCGCGAGCTCTTCTTGACTGTTGCTTCTGCGAGGGCAATTGGAGAAGCCTTGGTTGCGGTCAAGCCACTTGAACTCATTGCTAGACCCTCCTTCCTTGGTGTGGAGCGGCGGCGACAACATGTACGCGGACGAGGAGACCCTACAAACTCCGTAGTGAAGCATTCGACACCTAGTGACTGAGAGAGGCGGTGGCAGTGGGTAAGCCTTGGTGGCTTGGTGGCACTTAGCCTTTCCTAGTTAGTGACTGAGAGAGGCGGTGTCGTGACCCTTGGTGTGGTGAGCGCAAGACGTGATCCGAAGAGTCTTGGTGCCCGGCTCGGATTATGCCTTTGGTGGCGAGCCCGTGGACGTAGCCCTTAGGGCGTCCCCAACGGGAGGCTTCTAGCTAGCTGGCCTAGAGCTTTTTCCTATGTGGATGAAAGAGAAAGCTAAAAAATCATCTCACTAGCGACGCCCAACTAG
The DNA here is from genome assembly GCA_022530915.1 of Paspalum notatum. Classification (NCBI taxonomy): domain Eukaryota; kingdom Viridiplantae; phylum Streptophyta; class Magnoliopsida; order Poales; family Poaceae; genus Paspalum; species Paspalum notatum. Next base: position 22,450,231 of record CM039686.1, read on the forward strand.
CTAGCCGATTTGTGACTCCCAAGAAGATGCCAGGGGCCGAAGCACATTGACTAGAAAACTAAACGGGAAAAGGTAGCTCCATCTAACAAAGAGGAAATAACATGAAATAAAATAAATCTTATAGGTGGAGCCCACAGAATGACATGGATTAGAAATAGCTAGAAGTTGGCTATATTGTTGGGGACGCCCTTAGTGGCGAACCACATTAAATCCTCATGTCTCCCCGGGAGTTTGCACCCCCTTGCCTTTATCTCTTCACTTACCGCATTTACGTTTCCGCATTTACTTCCTTGTTTGCATTTAGCTTTCCTAGTCAGTTTGATTAGGTCTGGTTCTAGGTTACAAGTCTTTTGGGTAAGTTAGAGAGCGCATAGATAAACTAGCATGTGTAGGACGAAATAGGTGTATCTTATGCACTAGATAGCCATAGGTTTTAGTTGAGCAATTAGCGACCCAATTCACCCCCTCCCCTCTTGGGTCGGATACCCTGGCACGTTCTTTACATTGCTAGGTGCCACCGAGTGGAGTGTGGAGACCAGGGGAGAGATGCATGAAGGTTGGACCGACGCCTAAGAGGGGGGTGAATTAGGATCTCTAAAAACTAGGGCGCCTAAAAACTATAACTACTAAGCAAAACCTATGCAAGATAAATCTAGCTATGTGCACTATGGTTTTGCTAAGTGTTGCTACTTCTACCATGGCCAAGTCTTGCAACCTAGTTCCACCTAGAAGCAAACCTATCAAGCTAGTCTAGGAAAGTAAGCACACAGTTGCAAGAATGTAAATGCGGAAGCTAAAGGATAGGTAGAGAATGCAAACTCCCGATGATGATGTCGGCGATGGCACACGATGGAGACACGGAGATTTTTTCCCAAGGTTCGGGGAGGCCAATGTGCCGTCTCACCCCTACTCCTCATTAGGTGCCCCCGTATGCTTTGCTCTCGCGCAATCCACAAAGGAGTGTGGCCTCGCCCATGCAAGGGTGGGGGATGGCAAAGTGACTTCCGTGGAAGTCATGCAACCCTGGTCGGGTCTCTGGATATCCCCGGTATACACCTACACAAGCCCTTCTCTCATTTAGTCTTGGACTACAGCCTCGCCCACGCAAGGGTAGAAGATTGTTGGGGCTATTGGGGTCTTCCAAGTCCTTCTCGTGGAGCATCCCGTCGTTTCCACTATGGGAAGCTTTTGGCCAAACCGCCGAGGGCCTTCCTCCCTCTCACAAGATGGTGGCGGCCACTCCAGACTCCGGAGGGTCTCGCAAGAGTTACAGTCGCACTTGATACACCAAGGTCGTGCATGCAGGCACGGGAATTGTCAACAAGGCCTAAGCAAAGATGCAATTAAGCTCTAGCTTGCCGGGATATGTCTAGTTTTACTCATATGGTGGTTGGGCTCTCAAAAGTGTGTATGAGGCTCTATGGATGGATCAAGATGGTGCCTCAACACTTGTGTTAGCTCAGGATACTCCAACCACAATACGGAGGCTAGCCATGGGGGTATATATAGGCCAAGCCTCAAAACTAGCCGTTAGGAGGAACTTGATCCGCTCTGTCGCGACCATCAGATCGTCCGATGGTGGGACCATCGGACCGTCCGATGCATGCACCCAATTAGCCGTTGGAGTCGACCGTTGGAGCTTCAGTTGAACGTTGAGACCATCGGACCGTCCAATGCATGTAACGCCCGCGGTCTTGAGTTTGTTGACCGTTCTGTCCAACTCGTCCGATGGACCATCGGACCGTCCGATGTGTTGAAGCGCCGAGACTTGGTTTTCTCCCTCTTTTCTACCCAGATGGTCCGCTGCACCATTGGACCGTCCGATGGTAGGACCATCGGATCGTCTAATGCGTGTAATTCGCACCGGGTCTTGAACCTTCAGCTTCGGGCTTCTTCTTCTCGCCGGACCTCTCGGTGGGGCTTCTCTGGACCTCTCGATGCTCCAAAAAAATCAGCCCGATAAGGTGTTTATTCCCCAAGTTCACCTTTTTGCATCCTAGGACTTAACCAAAAACACTTGTACACAAATATTAGTCCCATGGCACGCGTTGTCACTTCAACCACAAAAATCACATTAGAGAACTAAGCACAAAGCTTAGGCCCATTTTCCTTACAATGCAGTAGGGAGTTAGGGGTAGGGTTGATGCGAGTATACATATGCATGGAGAAGAGGCTAACATGACCGCATCTGCTGTTGGGCTTCCTTGGCTATGCCGTAATATTGGTTATTGTAAACCTAAGACCAAGGCTGATACTGAAATTTTAGTAATTAGTCTGGTCTCAGCCTTGGTTCCTCGATCAGTTTTGGTTGATAATGTTCAAAACTTCATGTTGAAAAAAAAAATCTTAAAGGCTTATTTCTTGTTCAATTCAACCACTTAGTACAACTTATTTAGTTCATACTAGAAAAATTAATCCATCTAGATAGGGGGTTAACAAACAAGCCCTTATAGTTCCTTTCGATCTACGGTGAGAGCAAGGCTAACCTTTTCGATCACAATGGATATTTCAAGAGGGCTGAAACCAAATTTTCAACCAAAATCCATCCAAATCTGAATATTCTAAAAAAATAATTTGAAATTAAAAAACAAAATATGGATTTTTCAATCGAAATTTAGTGTCTTCTGGTCGGAATCCGCTATTTTCCAAACGGAAAATGCTGCTTTCTGACTGGAAATGCTGCAAACAGATGGCAAATTAAATATTTTGATAAAAAATTAATTTGTTTGTATTTTATCGATATTGCAATTTATACTGCATATCAAATATATTCCACACATATTATCCATAACAAATGCATAAAAACATATGTACGTCACATGAAATGACAAATTAAATGCATGAAAACCAAATTTATTAAAATAATACAAGTTCATAGTTAGAATCCACAAGCCATATATAAATTCATATTACACAAATTGCATAATCCATACGAAGTGCAAGCTCAAAATCTAATAAAAATGTCCATATATGTATCATGTAGTATTTTATCACTGTTGGCATGTATGGACAATGGATATCTATTAAGGGTATGTAATTATGTATAGACTTATTTAAAGTGTGGACTTTTATTTCATATGGATCTATACAAATATGGTGTGTAATTCATGTGAGGGACATATGATTTAATGAACTTGAGTGGACAATTGATGGACAGATTTATGTGTAAACTCCAATAAACAAGTTTATATCATCTACTTTTATTACTGTAACCATGTATGGACTTAGACTTCGATTATTAAGGGTTTTTACGGACTTGTTTAAAGTTTGAACTTATGACTCTATATTAATTCGATGTGTAATTCACGCAAGGAATCTATTGTTTATGGAACTTGAATGGATAATTTGGGTTCAAATTACGTATACATATGGATTATGTCTTTCCAATATCATATATCTACACTATAAAAGAGCGAGTTTTCTAAAAATCTTTTTTACCTAAAAAGGCATAGGTATACCCTTTACGCTGGCTCCACTGTGCAGTTTGGAAAATATTAGAAAGGGGTGGAAAGGCCAAAAACCCATAGATACAAAATGTTTTCTCTACCTTCTCTCTTTATTTCTCACATCATTTTATATCCATACCCACGTATTACTTTCCTTATCTTGGTTTTAACAAGAAAGGAATGAGCCAATCAATCGTGTCTCATTCTTTGAATTCTATTTTCCTTTTTCTCCTTCCTATTATCTGCTCGATCATCTCACAACATGTGCGTGTTGCACGTATATCTATGCTAGTATTCAATAATAAAACAGTATTAAGTTTTCTATTTTCACACGGCTAAAAAACATTTGTGGCCGGAAAGCACCAAAATCTGGTTAAAATCTGAAAAATCTAGAAAACATTTTGTAATAGTTTTGAGTTTTTAATCAAAATTTTAAAATATTCTATCAGTTTTGGTTTCTATATACCACTATAAACTAAAATTTTCTCTGAAATTCCGAACTTACCGAGCGGAAAGTTAATTCCTAGGGTGTGAGGGACAACGTTGCCTTCAAGGTAATCCATGGTAGTACACATGTATTTGAGTCACGGCCATTGATAACAAAGCCGCCGATGTCTATTCAGATGCGTTCCTTCCATTCCGATGTCGACAGTCAGCGGTGGTTGGCCACCTAGATTGACTTATAACCTATACTACTAGGATAGATATCTTTAATTAGAGCAGCTCTATCGTACCCCTGTGCATGAAAATTAATGGGAACCAAGAACAGTTGAACGATGCTTTCAGGGTCATCAAGGCTTAATTATATTTAAATTTCCTTTTCCAATGATTCTTTTTTTTTGCGAGGTTCCAATGATTCAATAATATAAGAAAAGACCCAGAGAGTGTTTTGAGTTGACTAGGTTGGCTCTGTTTGCATTATTGTTGCTTCATTTAATACTTTTCTTTTCTCTAGATTTTTTGATAGCAGTTAAGTCTTCTAGTTGGTTGGTTAACAGTTAGGTTCGGCGCTCTGGACAAAACAAACAGTTACCGATAATTCCCAACTCGCAAGAACACAAGTTGTCGTTTTTGTGTGCCCTCTCGACTCACAGTATACTGTACCAGTACACTACTTGGACGCACTCCCTCTGTCCGAAAAAAAATGTTACCGTTTATAAATTCTATGCACGCTTAATCACTTGTTTTATTTAAAAACTTAAATCAAAAATTCAAGTTATATACAAAATATTTAAGATTACAAACATAATCATAAATTTATAAATAATATTTATAAAATTTTTTAAATAAGACGAAATATTAAAGGTAGTATACTGGAATCAACAATGACTTGTACTTTGGGATGAAGTACACCTCAAATTATGCCGCATAGTCCTACCAGCAGGTAAATTATTATTTTCAATAATAGTACTTTCTTTATTGTTTTTTATTCATCATTTCTTAGTGAAAAATAAATTAGACGGCGATAAATATTCGGAAACGAAGATAATAACGCAACACAGATCAAATTCAAACGTACACCTCGAATGCGCTTCGAAATAAAGTCACATCATTCCTAGTCTGTCTTGAGGAAAAAAGGTCAAGTGTCCCCAGTTAATGCGCAACAGTATAGCGACGGTAACATTTAAGGCTGAGAGAGCACAACATTATCTGAATGAAGCGTCCCCAGTTAATGCTGAGAGAGTAACAGTTCAAAAAACAATGATGGCCGTCAATTCAAGGTAGCATCAAGCGCACGCCATTCCGATTGTTAATTAAATTAACGCCACGTATCAAGCTCTTCGATCGCACAAGCATACAGGGAGAGTACCCCGTTGCAGTGCCGACGACGCGTCCCAACTGATCCCCACAGGCAGCTGCCCGCCGCGACCTGGCACCCGTTAATTTTTGCAGCGTTTTTTTTTTTCAAATATGTAGAAGAGCCACGCATCTTTATTATAAAAAGAATATGACATGTACAAGAGCAAACCCTTGTGAAGTCTGCTTGGATGCAAACACGATTACTCCTGTACAAGACAACCAAGGTCCGCAGCCCCTGCACGAACCATGAGCCTAGCTACCTTGTACGCAGAATTAAGGATGAGACATCCGCACACTGGCTCCTAAAGCAACGCTGGTTCCTCTCCTTCTAAAGTTGCCAAGCAACTGGCATGAAGAGGGAGTCGAAACCCATTCTCAAACCTTTGGGCCAAAGCCGCCTCGCCCGGCACCAGAACGAGAAAATGGAGTTCACATCTTGGTTCGCTGGGACAGGCAAGCGCAGGGCTGCCGCTATTGCCGTCAAACACTGGTCGTGAAGCTGCACTCGACAATCAAATGAAGGCATGACTCAGGCTCTGTACCGCAGAGGAAGCAGTGGTCATTGGCGTCCAAACCATGCTGCCGTCTCCTGTCAGCAGTCCAAAGGCGCCCACGGCAGGCCAACCAAATGAAGATTTTAACTCTGAGCGGCGCCCAACACTTCCAGATCCTACAGTGGCCTGGGAACTCCAGAGAGCCCGCATGCAGTACCTTTTGGCATTGTACTCGCCGCTCGACGTCCATCTCCAAATGGTCCTCTCCTCGGCCTCGATCTGCTGGGCACCCTCCAGCATGTCCTAGAGGCACATGTAGTTGATGATGGCGGCCACCGAGAGTCCGCCATCGATATCGCGTACCCAGCGTCTTTGTGGCAAGGCTTCGGCCACCGTCCTTGAGCGCTTGGCCCTAGCCCACACAAAGTTGAAGAGAATCGGCGCAATAGAAGACACCGCACGACAGTTGATCTACCGATCGGTCCAGAGCAAATTGTTCCTGCGGTTGCCTACCACAGTGTAGGTGGAGGCCTCAAAAGGAGCTCTTGTTTCCTTGCGCACCTTGATCGGCAAAGCAGACCAGGCGCGGTCATTTCTCCGTCTTTTGCAACCACAGCCACCTCGTCTGCAATGCCAAGCTGGTGAGCTTGAGGTTCGCCACCCCCCAAACCGCCCAAAGCATTTGGTCGAGCGACCACTGCCCATGACACAGCACATTTGCCCCAATCTAAACTGTCAGCTCTAGCCCAAAAGAACCACCTGCAGATGGCCTCGATCTCCTTGCACGCCTAGTCCGACAGCCTATCAGACATCATGGCATATAGAGGCACGACAGTGAGCACTGCCTTTATCCATATCAAGAGACCGCTTATCGTGAGCAGTGGGCCTAAAGCAGCGGGCAGTCTATTGGCCACCATGTCCACCAGGTTGTGCAGCTGTGTTTTGCTCAGTGCTTGGAGCTCAGCGGAAATCCTAGGTAAGCGATGGGGAAATCCGCCACAGCGCAGCCCAATGCGCTGGCGATCGGCGCTAGCTTATCACCAGAAATGGAGATTGGCGTGATGGAGCACTTGTTGAGGTTAGCCGAGAGCCCCGACGCGACCCCAAAGGAGTGCAGCAACGACCAGAGTGCCAAGGCCTCCAACATCTTTGGCGAAGCAAAAAGGATGACATCGTCGGCATACAGGCTGCAGTGATACTTGACTTGGGAGAGTTCTAGGCGTTTCAGTGCACCAGGCGGTTGAGGCAGTCCACTGCAAGGACGAAGAGCAAAGGGGATAAGAAGTCTCCTTGACAAACACCACGTCGATGCGTAATCTTAGGGATGGGCGAGCCGTTGACTAGCACCTGAGAGGATGCCAAGGAAAGGAGGATTGAGATCCAATCTCGCCATCTTGTGCTAAACCCGAGCGCTGCGAGAACCTCGAGCAGGGAAGCCCAAGATAGAGAATCAAAGGCTTTTGAGATTTCAAGCTTGAATAACATCTTAGGAATTTTCCTCTTCCTGAACAACACCGCCGCGCATTGGACAAATTTGAAGCTATCCAGGATCGATCGCCCTCTAATTAAAGCTGTCTGATTTGGTCAAACAAGGAGCTTCATGCAAGGAGCAAGGCGTGTGGTGAGCACCTTGGACACAAGCTTGCTGAAATTGTGAATCATAGCAAATTAGCAATTGTCCTGTAATCACCCGATGCCGAGGCACCCTGCCGCTTGGGAAAAAGCACGACCAGGCCACTATTAAGGCAGGAGAAGCTTCCATCGTTCATAAGATAGAACACTAAAGGCAGCCATGATAATGATGGTCCAGGAGCTCTTGTAGAAGGCTCCACTAAACCGATCAGGCCCTGGAGGTCTGTCAGTCGGCCATTCCTTGAGTGCAGCCCACACGATCAACCGGCTCGTAACCAAGGGTGTCAAAGCTCAACGAGAACTGCCGGCTCGGTGCAACGCCAAACAACTGCGAGAAGTGGTCGAAGATCACCTGTTCCAACTCCTCCTGGGATGCGGCATTGTGGTCATCGATTATCAGGATGGGAATAAAGGTGTGTTTCTTCCTCCCTATGGCCATGATGTGGAAGTAGCATATGTTCACATCGCCATCGCGTAGTTAGTGAACTCTAGCGCGTTGCCTCGCTATGGTACGTTCCAGGGAAGAGAGCCCAAGGCAACGCCTCTTGAGGGAGGCCCATAGCTGAAGGTCCGTAGCACAGAGTTCACGCGTCTCCTGCGCCCGATCGAGCTTCAAGATGATCCCTCTGGCCGCAAGGAGCTGCTCCCTAATTTTGCCAATCTTCTTGGCCGACCAACTTTGAAGTTCCTTGCACGGGTTTCGGAATAGCTGATTCAAGCGACGAAAAGGATCCGAGACAACCGTTGAGCACTACCAACCTATTTGTATGGCTAGCTCATAGTCCTTAAACTTGGCCCACAATATCTCAAAATGGAACTGCGGCTTTCAAGTGAACCCGGAGTTAGTTTGCAGTAGGATGGGTGCATGATCAGAGGCATGCGAGGCCAGGCCTTGAAGCATAGCATCTGAAAAGAGCTCCTCCCAATCCAAGGAGACCAACGCCCGATCAAGGCGAACCAGCATAGGGAGCTCACGCTCATTACTCCAGGTGAACGCACGGTTGTGTAAGTGCAGGTCGCGCAGCTTGGCCTCGCTGACAACACTTAAAATGCCGCATGTTCCTACGATTAGGCTGCCCACGGCTCTTGTCCACCAGATCCAGGGTGAGGTTGAAGTCGCCTAAAACTACCTAGGCAGGTCCACAAGCATCCCTCGCAGTGGTTAGCTCTTCAATGAAGAGAACCCTCTCGTCATCATCTTGAGGTCCGTAGACCGAAGTCAGCCACTAGGCACCCTCGATTGCCCCGTTGATGCAAGCATTGATCGAAAAACACCCAACCATGATATCGTCTAATATGAGATTGGGTCCTCGGACCGCCACTAGGATGCCGCCACACGTGTTGTTCGCTGGCACAACGGCGAAGCTGATGAAGCTGGTGCCCAGCAGGGAGAAAATGTCGAAGTGGTCCACTACGGCCAGCTTGGTCTCCTGCAAACATACGACATTGGCACGGATGCTATCGACCAAGGTGTGAATGTTGTCTCTTCTAGCCCTCGAGTTCAGGCCTCGCACGTTTGAACACAATATTTTGATGTTTCACATATGGAAGAGTACACAACAGATGAGCGGGATCCACCCGATCAAGCGACAAGGCCGGGCTCTGTGATGCTCCGGCATCTCAAGTGCTTAATCATCCATCATACATGCAACATTCATCATAATACATCATTCAATGACATGCACTTGAACCCTAATTGGAATTTGGTTGAAATGCCACTTGTTAAAAACCTGTTTTCTGCATATATGTCTCTGTGTTTGAGCCCATAACTTTGATTCTATTTAGATTTGGGTGAAACTTATATTGACAAACTCGTAGAAAATTTTGTTGTGAACAACTTTGGTAATTGATGCTTTGACATGCATGAAGGTTTGCATAGGGTTTTGGGGCTTTTTCTGTCAGCATGTGAAATCTGTCCAAACCTGACCAGTTTAGTAATTTTAAATTTTCTTGATCTTAAATCCAAAATCTTGCAATGCTGGTATTGAGAAAGTTGTAGATCATGAAATTTTGAACAACATTGGTATAAAACTCCTTTTGTGAAAGTACCTAGAAAATAGACTTTTAGAATTTACAAGCTAGAGGGTTTTGTTGGTCAAACCGTAGTCAGCAATTTAAATTCAATTTACACCAGAATTTTGAATATAACATGGTATACAAGTTTATAAGAGAAATGTAGAGGAACAAATTTATAACACTTCATCCAATTGGGGTATTTTCAAATTTGGCCTTTAACTCATTCAAAAACGCGAAATACAAACAAGTGTCTCTGCAGGCAAACTGGGGTTTTCCATTTCAGGATTTTTGGAATCCCTTCTGACCCTATGACACGCGGGCCCCACTGGCAGGCCAACCCAGAATTCCGCCCGCGGAATTGGAAATCCGACCGTAGTGGGTCCCACCATCGCGCGCCCCCACGCACCCGGTCCACTGGACCCGAGCTCCACCCCTGGACCCGGTCCCACCCGTCAGCCGCACCCGGTCCATGGACCGTGTCCACGCCGCGACCACCGCCCTCCTCCTCCTCTCCCTCGCGCGCACGCGGCGTCCAGCACCTGCCCACGCCGCGCCGACGCCGGCCGAAGCCGCGCCCCGCGCCCCCACCCGCACCTGGACCGATTCTCGGCCAGGGCCACCTCTCCTTCGGCCTTAAGCCGCAAGGACACTCCCTCTCTGCCCCTCACTCCCTCGCTCTCTGCTCTCCCTCTGCGCACCGAAACCGCCCGCCATTGACGGAAGCTCGGGCTCGAGCTCCCGCCCGCCGCTCCGAGCGTCTCCGCGCCTCCAGACCCCGCCATTACAACCGCCTCCACCTCCCGCGTCCAACGAGCTAAGCCTCGTCGTCTCCCTTCGCCTCTCCGTCCCAAGCGCAGAGTGCTCGCCGCCATCGCTGCCGCGGCGAGGTCACGGCACCCGCCACCTCGGGCCGCCTCCTCCCCGTCCAACGCGCGCCCCGCACGCCCCTCGCCTCCCTCCACCCTCCGGGGTAGATCTCGTCCAACGCCGGCACCCCTAGCACCTTTCCCCGTGCGCCGTTGCCATTGCTCGAGGTCCGAGCTCGACCTCGCCGTGGACGGCTACCCTCCGGCCATTCCCTTGCCTCCACTTCACCACCGACACGATCCCTGCGTCCTCGCGCAGCCGAGGCGCCACCCCGTGGCCCTTCCCCTCACCGGAGCCGCCGGATCCGCACCCGCGCCGCCGTCGGTGCACGCCACCGCGGCCGCCGGTTCACCACCGCCGCCTGCCTCTCCTCTCCACCCCCGGCGACGAGACCTAAGGGGAAAGTCTCCCCGTCGCTGGCGACACCGACCGCCACCAGTCCGGCGCCAAGTCCTAGCCTCTACGCGCCGCGCCGTGAGCGTGAACGCCAGCTCGCCGCGCGCTCAGGCCGTCGGCCGAAGGTAGGAGAAGAGACCCGAACTTTGCACTTTAACCCTCGTTGTTTTTGTATTTCACGGATCCAAACAGAGCACTGTGTGCTGAGTCTCATAAATCTTACGGTCTAGCCCCTGATATCTACGGTTAATTGCGTACAAGTCCCTGGATCTAATGTTTTTCCATTTATTTTCACTTTATTTCGGCTGAAACTTTGAAAAATCATAACAATTAAAATAAAAATCCAAAATGGGCAAACTCAGTGGCTATGGACCCCTTGTGAGTAGCTCTACAGGATAGGTATGATGTGGATGTGTGAAAAGTCTATTTTGCCCCTGATTTAATGCATGCATGGTGTAGGTTAATAAATAGTAAAAATGGACCAAATGAACTCCAAAAATTATGAAACTTGGAAAGTAGCTTTGTTATGGTAATTAGGCACTGTGTGAAATTTTATGGCAGTAGCACTTGTTGTTAAATGACCGATCTACCCCTAGGCCTACGTTTTTATAATAGAAATGTATGGGAAGTACTTAGTCTTATGCAAATCGCTCCAAATGTTATACTAGATTTTTAAGACACTCATTATGCTGCATATAGCTTGCTGGTAAGGTTTGAAGCCTTGCATGTTAAGTTTGAGTGGTGATTTGAAAATGACAAAGTGTCACATGTTTAACTAAATAATAGGAAAAAGTGTATTTAAACTGCTAGGAAAATTTTGGGAAAAATCTAGTAGCCTACTAGTGATGTCTTGATTCCAGAAAGTGATTTTGTGCACCTTATTACTGCTGTTTTGACTTATATGATTTTCATGGTGAAATAAAATATGGAAAAATAGAAGTCCTATTAACTTTGGATTTTGGGCTTGATGATTTTTGCATATGATTTTCATGCCATGAAATACTTGTTGTAGGAATTTCAAGTCCAGAACTCACTCCTATAAATTATGAAAAATCCGAGAAGCTATAGGGCTGATAACTTGCTGGAATTTTAATAAATTAATTATAACTTGGTTGTAGCTGAAATTTTGACAGTAGCGCTATGAAGTATGTTTCTGCATGTGGTAAAAATTTCTAACTACATGAGCTTATGAGTGCGTTTTATTCATAAAGGTAGCGTGTTCCTTAATTTGCCTATATATGTTAACTTCAAGAGACAACTTCATTTCATTTGATGGGGACTGTGTACACATATAAGACACTAACTCCTAATGACTCCAAGGATAAAATGTAGTGAGGGTTTGTACGATTTCTTAGTGATGGGCTGTATGATTTCTTAGCAAAGTCGTTAAGTTTTCTTGTTATGGGGTGTGTTTAAACTAACACTACCCGAACCCATTCTTCACAAGCTGCTTGATCATGCCTTATATTTCATTGACACCTCATGCATACATCTGCCATTCATTGTACTCAAGTTTGCAATGTGCCATGTTTATAACACTGTATCGTAGACATGCATTTGCATTCTCTTGCACTCACTTGCATTTTATCATGCATATAGACCCCGCGTGCAAGGAGCTACCAACACAGGAGAAACCAGTGATCAAGAAAACGGGCGACAGGCAATATCCAGAGCAAGAAGACGGAGGGTCGCTGATTAAATCCGTCCCTGCTTCAAGGGGTTGCCTGGGGCAAAGCCTCACAACCCGGCAAACTAACCTAGTTTAGTTTGTTGGTTTTCTTAAGATCAAGCAAAGGTAGGCAGGACCATACTATACCCAGCAAACATCTTATGTCTTGATGTTTAGGCATATGCATCAGGAGTTGTTTGGAACCAACTGCATTAGATATCCTGGCCGCCCTGGCCCTAGAACCTACACCTAGAGTTCGTAGGACGAGTGCCTAGTAATGCTAGGTACGAGTAGACACGGGTGAATGGAGTCACTCGTCGCGTAGGTGATTTCAAAAACTTACAAAAATCTCACTGAGATAAGTTGTTATACATGCTTCTGATTTAAATGGAGACCGGGCGGAGATTTTATGAGTTACTCATGGTTTATGGTATTGTGCACTGGACTCAGCCCGAGTCGCATAAGGCCCGTTCGCTGTTCGCCTGCTGATCGGCATAACATTGCTAAGGTGCTTATCCGGGATAATGGACCGGTGAAAGTCTTACTTGTGCCATCCGAAGAACAGAGACTTGGTCCTACCATCGGTCCCAGGGGCGCTTGGGGTGTAGACTCATGGAGGGCTGGACCCGGTGCGGCCGAGGTAACGCTCCACGGGGGCTAAACCTAGGGAATGGCGGGTTGGAATTGAACTTGGGATGGGACAAGTGGAGATGGGGGCTATATGTGGGAACGCGAGGGCTAGTAAGCATATACCCCTGGCGTTGTTAGTTGTTCCCGGGAATTAACAAATCGATTCGAATCGCTGATGCTCACCAGGTGTGAGAATGCCAATATCGCACACGGGCAACGTAGTAATAATTGGAACATACTGTTTACAAAGTCACGCTTTTAATACAACATGCTTGGATGTGTATGATCTGTCCCACTATTCAGGGTGTTGCCCATCTACCGGTTGGAGGTCGATGGACTTGGGAGATGCTTTGAGGTCGAGGGAGGGCTGACCCGACGTACCGTGGTATCGCTCCTGAGATGGCTACTCCCAAGGGGTTGGATGGAAGCGCAGTGAATCTTGGGACAGGACATGTTTTCATGTTTTACTTTTCATGCAAGTATTTACCTTATGTTATAAATGAATCTTTATGAATAATGGATAGCAGCTGTCAAATCCTGCTATCTGATATCAACATGACCTTGTTTAAGAATCAACAGCTAAGGATCCACATGATTAGTAAGCATGCTTTGCGTCAGCCGTAAGCCCCGTCCATTAAGTCCTACTGAGTAATTAGTACTCAGGGTTTGCCCCCACTTTTGGATTACAGGTACCGACGATAGCTGGACAACTGTGTTGGAGGTGGTAGTACCGGTGGGCTCGGTGCTATTCGCCTTGTCATCTCTTCCTGAAGACTACTTAAGTATATTATTCCGCTGCGAGATGTTTTGAAAACGCTTCCGCTATATTTATATACTCTGAATTTGCTTCCGCTATATTTGAACATGTATTTGATTTCATACAATTGAGTTGTAAATTAAGTCTATTATTCTCTATTTCAACTGCCTGTGATGATGTAATTGTTGTGGCTCCTTCGAGAGTCGGATGTGTTTGATGTCGGTTCCTCGGGAATTGGTGTTATCGAGAGCTCGAAGGACTCTCGACGGACTACCGGGTTTAGTCTGGCCTAAGTGCACTGCGAGCCAGAGGTGGCAGGTGTGCTTAGTCTAGATTAAGCAGGGCGGTTCCACCACAGGCTCCCCACAAGGTGCCAAGCGACGTACAAGGAAACAACATGGTGATAGCCTCCCTATGGCTTGAGGATAGATCGTCTGAGTAGATTACTTCATAGTCTTGTGATGAGACGGACGGTGTGGATGATGCCTTGATCGGTTCAGAGAGCCCAAGGCGACGCTTAAGGATAGTCTGTCCACGCTTAGCCACCGGCACCCTAGCAAGCCTCTAGGCAGCTTGGCGTTGGCTTCTAAGTGGAAGCACGGAAACCATATCACTTTGGATAGCCCCAGCGACATGCGAGGTGGCAGGCGTATCCAAGAGCTTTACAGTTGGCACCTGAATCCTGGCGATGAAGTTCTGGATCTGCGAAGGCGTGCCGCTATCGGCATGGTCGTTGTTAAGCACCCGCTCTAGCTCATTGGGGCGGGGGCCCCCACAACGCCATCAGCCTTAGACGCGGCGGCCAACGAGCATGTTCCAGAGCGCCCAGCACTGCAAGACCAGGCTAAGGGGGAGAGCCCCTGGTGGCCCAGCAAGGCTCGCGGCCCAAGAACTTCAAACACCGCATCCAAAGTAGTGGGGGAACTCGCACCAAAAGCCAACAAATCAGGGCTACAGCAGCGGTCGCCAGGCACCACCAAGAGAGTCGATTCAAATTGCATCGGAAACCAGTCATCATCCACCTTCTGCGCATCCGGGAGAGAGACAAAGATAGGACAACAGTCTTAGTCGATGAACAAACCAGAAGATGGAAGCTTCCCCACCAGCTTTGGCCTTGTCGCTGCTGCAGATTGGTCTGGTGCTAGGGAGTGGTCACGGGAGGGTGGCAGGTCACTGGCCGTTGGCTCACCGCCGGCCCCACCAGCGGACAACGGCACAGCACAGCCATCGACAATCCCACATGAGCAGCGGAACCTGTGAACGCGAGGACCGCCGCCGCCGCCGGAACACGATCGGACGTCCCGATCACCGCCGTCACTGTCGTCGACACCTAAAAAACCTACAACCCCAAAAATTCTCTCTTCTCACCCGTGCAAGATCATGTAGCAACAAGTGCTACTGACCCTAGGACATGTCGAGGAATGCACTACGGAAGCACTACATAGCACTCGCTCAAACGCCGAAAGATAACAACGCAAAACGAGCCTAGAACTGCCGGAGCAGGAGCCACCGGACAGTCCGATACAAACCCATCGGACAGTCCTATGGCACCACCGGACAGTCCGACACAGAGCCGTCGGATAGTCCGGTGCCACCCACCAGGCGGTAAAGACTGAGGGCTTGACCCTCAAGTCTTCACCCGTCGGACAGTCCGATGCACCACCGTCGGACAGTCCGACGCACTACCGTCGGACAGTCCGATGCATACTGAGCGCCGGGGAGAGGCCAAGCCTCGTTGTCTCCGCCCGGGCAAATCCTAGGCCATCGGACAGTCCAGTGCCTACCCACCGGACAGTCCAGTGGTATGAAACAGGGCAGCCCGAAGAGAGAAAACAACCTGAGAATCCTAAAAAACGAATCAAATCTTGATCAAATGGACTCCAAACTTCACCAAACTTTGCAGGGACTTAGTCTAGGCCATGAAGGAGCAATTCTCAAGAGATCATGGCAAAGCCCTATCAATTCCTCCACGAATTTAACTATTCCCCGGAGTGAAGTCCACTTGCCAAGAACGAAAGAGGAGGGCCTGCTCGTGGATTCCAAGATTGGGCACCAAAACCACAATCAAAACCACATCCTAGCAGTCCAAAACACCGGCAATAGAAAGATCTTGCTCTTGCCCAAAACTAAACACACCAAAAGGCAAGAAAATGAAGATCAAAAGCCAATCAAGAGAGGGTCAAAGAGGAACACACAAGGGGCTGCACGAAATCCATCTATTGAAAGCCTCAAAGAGATCTTAGATCCAGATTACAAGATGAATCACGTTCACCAAGCAGCTACCCTCATCCTACCCACTTTTTGTGGAGGCTAGATCACTCAAACCTCACTAATCCTTGATGCTCTTGCTTGGGAACCTAAAACCTATGGTTTTCTAAGACCTAAGCACCCTTCCACCAGCCAAGAGAGATGGCCTAAGGCAGCCAACTCGTTATTTATACTACATGACTCAATCTATGCTGTTTTGCAAACAGTCCCCTGGGATACAGACTCAATTACACTAAAACGCATGTAGAGGCCAGAAAAGATGCTGGAAACTCAAATGAACGACCACGATGGAGTCCTTGATCTTCTTCCGATCAAAGTAATCTCCCGATGTCCTCCACGTGATCAGTAGCTCATCCCTATGGATAACTACCGGTTTTGGGATACCGGCAACCAGCCCCTGTTTTTTACGGTGGAACCAGGAAACGATCTTAGGCCTCGATTTTGACGCTCAAACCGGAAAACGATTGTTGGGCCTCCACTTGAGTGATTTTATGGCTCACGACACCGTCCCGCACCCTACGGTCACACTTATGGGCCGAGCCTAACTTGGGCCTCCACCCAAGCCGCTTGCCAGTCCACTCCGCAGGGCTTTTGTCACACCAAGTCCACTCTGGCGCTGCCTTTCAGTCCACTCGAGAGGGCTTTTCCCCCAGTCCATCAGCAAGTCTTCGGTGTTGACAAGCTCTTATCGCAGCCAGGTGGAAAGACCAGACTCGGTACACTTGAGTCCATCAATCTTCCCCTTGATGAATGCCTTGCCAACACCCTCACCAACCACCTGAAATCATAAACAAATTAAAGAAAAGTGTAACAAAGAACAACAGAAGAAATAAAAACAAAGAAAATCCACTCAAGTGCCTAAAAGCCAAAGAAAGGTAGAAACGGGAGCACAAGAAGTGAATAAAAGCAAAGCCAAAAGATCGTCCCCCTAAGACAAGGGTAACTGCTCAATGCAGCTGATCAACAAAGCATGACCCCTCAAGAAAGAGGTAGGGCTCAACACAGTCATGCTAGAAGCAAAGGACCAGCTCCTCTAGAAAGAGGCAATTGCTCGACATAGCTGGCCAAAAGAGCATGCTAAAACTCCAACTTTCCCTCGCATTACAGCCCATCTCACAATGCAACAATGCATCTCTCCCCCTAGGGTGGTGCTCCCTTGGAATGCAGCTCTCCCCCTGAAACTCTGACCCCCCTTGTCCAAGGTCTCTCCCCCTTGTCCAAGGTTGGCGAAATCACTCCCGCTTGTTGACAGTGCACACATCAAGGTATCTCTCACCCAAAACATGAAGTGCAAATGTCACAAGTGAACATAATGAGGTCAACATGGATGAAAAGCTTGTAATCACAAGTTCTAGCATACAGAGCATGTGAGGGCAAATGGGGCATGCAAAAAACTCTAATGAACCCATCTTATATAGTTCAAGAATAAAGCATGATTTCAGATTTGATTAAAAGAAAGCATCACCTACATGAATAGCATCTTGCAAGGTAGGCATGAACAACAAAATGCTAACAAAACATACAAGGTGTGCTAATCCTAACCAGAGCATATACAACAAACCTTAAGCAATTTAGAGACTTGCAAATTTCAGATTTGAGCAAGTTTTCAATTCATGCAAAATTTCACTTAAGGGGCAGGGGTTATTTGCATGTCTAACGACTTCTTACCAACCAATGCCAAGCCTAGGCCAACAAAGACCATCAGAAGCTTAAGACAAGGTTTTAGCCATTCACAGCCTAGGCCAAGTTCTTACCAAAGTGCAATAGTGAGCAGTCTCGTGACTAGTTAGTGTGACATTGCAAACCCACCTGGATCTTTTCATTGTAGCTCAAAAGATACCGACTCATTTGACATTTTCATTCAAATTTCAGATTTAAGCAAGGTATCATAAATGCTTAGGCATCAACTAAGCAAAGGTAGACAACTAGCATAACCAAGCATGGAAGATAGCATAAGCATTCACACTCCAACACATGCTAGGTAGCCAAGTCAGGTAGCGATTATGTTTGAGATTTTTAGGAAAACAAAACAACTTAGCTCTCCAAATAGCATACAATAGATCCAAAAGAGCTTAAGCCATCCATGACCAAGCAAGCAACTGTACAAACTAGCACAAGCAAATACTACCAGTTCATACCAAAAGAGCTCAAGGGCTAGTGTATACTACAAATGTACATGATGCAATGCATGAATATGATACAAAATGCATAAAGAAGCAAAAGAAAACCAAAACAAGGAAAACTAAAACAACCTAAAAGCTAACAAAACTCCCCCTTCCATAGGTAAGGCCATAGTCTCTCAAAGTGGCAAACATCCAAAGGATCTGGGAGCAGCAGCTAGCAGTGGCAACATACTCTGCCTCACAAGTGGATGTGGCTACACTAGATTGCTTACTAGAAGACCAGGAGACTAGAGAGATACCCAAAAACTAACAAGTACCAGAAGTAGACTTGCGGTCTATCCGGCACCTAGAGTGATCAGAATCCGAAAAGCCAAGGAGGGAAAGAGAAGAATCCGCAGAGTACCAAAGACCAAACTCTGGGGTGAACTTGATGTACCTCAAGATCCGTTTGATAGCGGTGCGGTGAGACTCCATCGGAGACGCCTGAAACAAGCGCACAGACCTACAGCGAACTGTATATCCGGCCTCGTAGTAGTCAAGTACAGCAGTGACCCGATTATCCCTCAATACACCTTTTGATCAATCTCCTTGCCATCTTCATCAGCGTCCAAAGCAGTAGACGTACTCATCGGAGTCATATGAGGCGAAGCATCTGCCGTCTTGAACTTCCGGAGTAGGTCCCTCGTCTACTTGCTTTGGTGGACGAAAGTACCCTGTGGGGTCTGCCTGATCTGGAGCCGAAAGAAAAACTAAAGTTCTCTCATCATGCTCATCTCGACTCCCTGCTCATCTGCTCAGAAAACTTGCTACACGTAAATCTGAACAATCAAAAAGTCTTTGCCATGCCTAAGTAGAAAAAGAGTCTTGTCCACACTCCACATCTGAAAACTCTGGTCAACTAAGAATTTTTTAAGTCTCTCATACCAAGCCCGGGGAGCTTGCTTCAGGCCATACAAAGCCTTCTGCAACTTAAACACTCAGTTAGGGAATTTGGGATGCTCAAAGCCTGGGGGTTGCCTCACATAGACCTCCTCCTCTATAAACCTATTTAGGAATGCACCCTTCACATCCATCTGAAACAGCTTGAACCCTTTCGAAGCTGCAAAGGCTAAAAGAATGCGAATGGCTTCTAATCTGGCTATAGGGGCAAAGGTCTCTTCATAGTCTATCCCCTCTTTTTGGCAAAAACCTTGAGCAACAAGTCTTGCCTTGTTTCTCACCACAACTCCATCCTCTCCTATTTGTTTTTGAAAACCCATTTGGTTCCTATAGGATTGCAGTGTGGCGGAGGCTCAACTAAAACCCAAATATTGTTCCTTTAAAAATTTTCTAACTCCTCATGCATGGCATTGACCCAGTTTGGATCAGACAAAGCGTGTCCAACATCATGAGGCTCAAAAGAAGCAACAAATGCAGAATGTGCAAAGTGAGCAATAGAAGTAGACTAGATCAACTCGCTCATTCAGGCCACCAATGATGTTCCTTGAAGGGTGATCCTGCTCGACCATCCGAGACGGCTGTGGCTCGGTGGTCACCTCCCCTACGTCCTCAGCGGGCCCTGCTGCATGTACAGGTGGATCGAGTAGAGGTTGCTCCCATGTGGTCGAAGGAGAATGTGCTAGAGCTCCCTCATCGTCCTCTGAAAGTGAAGCAGCAGGTTCTGGAGCTGCAGCCGACGCAATATCACCAGAAACACCAACATCTTCCTCATCATCCTCAAAGATGGTAGTACCTATCTCATCATCACCTGCAAGCACCAATCCAGGGGTTGTGCAAGGCATAGTTTCATCAAAAGTAACTTCACAAGTCTCTACAATCCTACTGGAGTCCAAGAGCCAAACACGGTATGCACGCGAGTGCGTGGCATAACCAAGAAAAACTCCATTAGAACTGTGAGGTTCGAACTTGTCCAAGTTCCTCTTCTTGAGCACAAAGCACCTGCAGCGGAATACCCACAGGTGGCTCACTTTGGTCTGCCACCCAAATCGTAGCTCATACGATGTCTTGTTAAGGACAGCTCGTAGGAAAATACAATTTGACACGTAGCACGCGGTGTTGATTGCCTCGGCCCAAAACTTCCTAGGAGTCCTATGCTCATCGAACATCGTCCTGGCCATTCCAACAAGGGTCCAATTCTTGCGCTCAACCACCTCGTTCTGCTGGGGAACATATGGAGACAAAAACTGGTGTTCAAGACCTTGGATATGGCAAAAGGCTTTGAAACGATCATTCTTGAATTCCGAGCCATTATCACTGCGTAAAGCTCTCATGGCATGTCTTGATTCGTTTCTCAACCTCAAAATTAAGTCATGAACAAACTCAAAAGCCTCATCCTTACTCTCCATAAAATGCACCCAAGATCAACGAGAAAAGCCATCCACGATCACAAGAACGTACCAGTTCCCACCAACAGACCACACCCGAGAAGGTCCTATAGTATCCATGTGGAGCAACTCCCCAGGACGAGCTGCCATCACCTGATTGACAGGTGTATGAGAATCAGCAACCATCTTCCCTTGATGACAAGGATGGCACACAAGATAACGCTCACTCTTCAACTTAGGACAAATCAGAGGAGGGACTGACCATCAAACAACAAGAAGGACCGGAGGAGCTCAAGAAGTCAACACGAAAAACCTTCCCAAAAGGAACAATAGGACAAACCAAAGACTCTTGAGCATCCAAAACATGAGAAAAGCCCTTCTTAAAGCGCACCTCATATCCTACCTCGAGAAGTTGCAAAACAGACAGAAGGTTGTAACCAAGGTTACCAACCAAAGCAACATCCCTCAGGATAAAACTCTCAGAAACTGGAATAGCACCAACACCCTTTACCTTACCTGTGCCTTTATCCTCGAAAATGATATGCTCGTTGGAACTCACTAGGGTGAGACTGGAGAACCATCTGTGATTACCGGTTATGTGGCGCGAACAACCGGAATCCATTAGCCATATGTTCTCCAGGCCTCTGTTCGGCATCAATAGTGGTTCATGGGGTGAGCATATGGTCCGACACTGGGGTTAGTCTGAAAGGAAGTAAACAAGTGTCGAGCCATCTGCTCAAAAGTAGGGTTAGTAAAACCAGAAGCAAACATCCCATTACTCCAATCCCGCAGAGCTTGAAGCTTACGGTTGTCGGTGTTTGATACCGGCAATGCACCACGGGGTGTGTTACGTAGTGCTTTTGGGGTGGCGAAATCGGCGTAGCTCAATGGTTCGCGTGGAGATGCGATAAGACACGAGGGTTTATACAGGTTCAGGCCGCCGGAGCGTAACACCCTATGTCCTGTTTGCCGCGAGTTGTATTGCCTTTGCTCTCGAGGTTACAATGAAAGCTAGGGCGTCTGGTGGCTGGTATGCGATGAGATGCTAGATCATCTACGTAGGGGTCCCTCACCCGCCTTATATAGTCCGGCAAGGCTTGGGTCACAAGTCGGTTTCTATCCATGAGTCCTACTCGATTTAGAATCCTAAAGAGTACATAGAATCTACGATTACATGCTTCCTTTCTTGAGTCTTGCTGCTTCTGAAATCCGGAGTCCAAGCCATCTTCTTCACATTTTTTCTGAATTACAGCGCTTTGACTTGATCTTCAAGCACATCATCCGTCTTCGGGCCCCTGAGACTAGTCGGCGCCTTGTTTGGGAGCCTGCTGTCTCCATTGGGCCCTCCAACGGTCCACATACTGACTCCTCGCCATGAGGGCCCTGGGGATATCTATCCCCCACAAGCCCCTGAGTCTCGAGTTAATTTAGAAATTAATTGACTCGAGACTCTGAAAAGAATAACATACCGCTCATGAATTCCATGCCCGAGTTAACGTTATATTTTTTTTTCTCATGGTGCACCGCCAGGTGCACCCTGTGGGGTAGCCCCCGAGCTTCAAGTTGACTTGATTATCGATTAGCTTGAAGATCCAAAAAATCAGAGAGAAGAGTCAATTTGAGAAATAACTGATCCCCGCATCCGAGTTGCCTTTTCTCACCTAGCCTTTCGAGTCATAGAAAGTCGACCCAAACTTCTGCTTTTTAGATTTTTGGGAAAAAGAATATTTTTCCCAACAAATCCCGCACCCCCTGGGGTAACCCAAAGAGAACGAGCCAAAGACACCGAGGAGTTACCCGTGGACCTCCAAGAAAATAGGAAACCACCAAACACGAAACAGCCTCTGCTTCCCAAGAAATTACTGACGCGTGGAAGAAGTCGAAACGACGCAGCTTCTTGTATCGCGTTCACGGAAAGTGAAGTAGAGTGATCGTGCTATAAAATCAGATCAATATCCCGGCCATCCATTACGCCTCCACTGCAAACACCATCATCCAAAAAACACAAGAACTTTTCACTTCCTTTTCATCATGGCTGGCGGCAAGGGAAAGAAGCGCACGGGTTCCTCCGCGCCTCCCGGCACGAGTACTCCGACTCTGAGGACGCGGTATGGGCCAGGGAGTGTGATGAGGAAGACTCCCCTCTCGAGCGCTCCTCCAGCGAGGAAGAGCAGATCCCTGAGGAGGCGGTGTTGTACGGCAATCCGCCTCCGAAGGAGGATGATGAAGCCGCGGACTCTGACGACTCCTGAGGCTACGACTACAAGGAGCGCGCCAAGCTCTGTAGCCTCCACCACGCCGCTCTCCAAGGCTCCGACGAGGAGGAGGAGGACAGTGAGGAGGAAGAAGAAGAGGATGAAGACGATGACGATGATGATGACAATGACGATGGCGACGATCATGGTGGTGACGACAATGATGGCACGGGCAGCTCCGACGGGGGCGATGACGTCTACGACGGTGGTGACGAGGCTAGCGCCCCGGCATCCAAGTGTCACCACATCACCGGGCCCGCGACCGGGCCATCCACCGGCCAGTAGGCGTGCCACTACCCCATAGTAGCAGTAGCAGTAGATTAGTATAATCCATCTATATATATTCCAATGTAATGAACCATATATATATAGGACACGACTAAACAACGCATATGCGTATCTCCCATTGATGGTGCGCACATGCATGCATGCACCAACTTGAAAAAAAAATCATAACAGGATGCAACCCGTAGGCTAGGCATAATGTAAAAAATCGAAACGGGCATGCATGCATGCAACGCTTGCAAAATCGCAACAGCTGAAAAAGTCACAACGGTTGCGACATTCACAATCCAAAAAGTCACAACGGTTGTGACATTCACAATCCAAAAGTCGCAACGGTTGCAACCTATTTAAGCAACCATGCATGCATGCAGCACTTGCAAAGTCACAACAGCTGCAAAAAAGTCGCAACGGTTGCGACATTCACAATCCAAAAAGTTGCAACGGTTGCGACATTCACAATCCAAAAGTCACAACGGTTGCAACTGGTGAAGCAACCATGCATGCATGCAGCACTTGCAAAGTCACAACAACTGCAAAAAAGTCGCAACGGTTGCGACATTCACAATCCAAAAAATCGCAACGGTTGCGACATTTACAATCCAAAAGTAGCAACACACAGTAGCAAAGTAGCAACAGCAACACGTAGTAATAGACAGCTGCGTGTGCGCACCATGCATAGCCCATGTGCACTCGCACACAATAGAGTTCCTGTATATATATATATATATATATATATATATATATATATATATATATATATATATATATATATATATATATATATATATATATATATATATATATAATGAATCCATCATATTATGCTTTGCTATGATATCTGTTGTGGCGGAACCGCCCAGCTTAATCCTAGCTAAGCACACCTGGCTCCTTTGGCTCGCAGTGCACTTAGGCCGAACTAAACCCGGTAGTCCGTCGAGCTACCCCGGAGGGCACTCGATGTAACCACCCGAGGATGCCAACATCACACACATCTAGCTCTCGATGGAGCCATAACAGACACATCATCACAGGCAATTTAATAGTGAAAATAAGATAAAATTCTTACAAACCAAATATATGTAATCAAATACATGTTCAAAATATAGCGGAAGCGATTTCAAAAACATCTCGTAGCAGAAATAAGATACCTAGTAGTAGTCTTCATGCAGACGAACAAGGGGAGCAGAACCGAGCCCACCGGTACTACCCTCCTCCAACTCAGACGCACACGAAGAACTTCACACCTGTAATCCAAAAGTGGGGGCAAACCCTGAGTACTAATTACTCAGTAGGACTTAATGGAAATGGCTTACGGCTGACGCAAAGCTTGCTTACTAAGAATTGGATCCTTAGCTGTTGATTTTAACTAGGATCAAATTAACAGCGGAAGCAGGATTTGACAGCTGCTTAGATTAGTTGTCTACAAGCAGGGTTTGACAGCTCCTTGATCTATTGCACCCGAGCAGGATTTAACAGCTGCTCAAGTCATCATATTTGTAGAAACATCATGAGTGTGACAAAGTATTGCATGAAAATAAATCCAGTAAATCATTGTGAGTGTGACAAGTATTGCATGAAATAAATCAGGTATATCCAAGCATGTAGTATTTAAAACCATGAATTCATAATACAGCATATTCAAATAGTTTACTACTTTGCCCGTCAGTGGTATTGGCATTCTCACACCTGGTGAGCATCAGCGATTCGAATCGATTTTTATATTCTCAGAAGTACCAGGATGGCATATGCTTACTAACCCCCGGCGTTCCCACATATGCTTCCCCCATCTCCACTTGTCCCGTCTTAAGTTCGATCCACTCCCGCCTGACTCCCGGAGCGCGTTGTCGCAGGAGCGTTACCACGCAATGGGTCAGCCCTCCCTTGACACCCGCCTCCGCGGCCACCTTCCTCTCAACCAGTGGGTAGAAACGTGTCTCTGTGCTTAAGACGTCACAAGTAAGACTTTCACTGGTCCATTATCCTGGATAAGCACCTTAGCAATGTTATGCCGACCAATAGGCGAACAACGACCGGCCTTATGCGACTCGGGAGGAGTCCACCACACATTATTCCGGTTCTCCTCATACAACCCATATCTCCACCCGGTCTCCATTTAAAACATAACATAGCATAATAACAATAACTTCCATAATAAGATTTCTTCTTTTTGAAAAGTAACCCCTACGAGACGAGTGACCTTTATTCACTCGTGTCTACTCGCATCTAGCCATTCTAGGCACTCGTCCTACGAACTCTAGGTATAGGTGCTAGGGCCAGGGCAGCCAGGAATTCTAATACAGTTGGTTTCAATCGACTCCTAATGCATATGCGTAATCAACAATTATCTTATTTGCCAGGAAATAGCATGGTCCTGCCTACCTTTGCTTTAATTTAATAAAACTAACAAACTAAGCTAATGTTAGTTTGCCGGGTTGTGAGGCTTTGCCCCAGGCAACCCCATGATTCCTTGGACAACTCCTCTGTCCAAACACGACTGATGGGCCCTCCAGGTCGTGAGTGGGTCTTAGTTGGTCTTTTAGACCACCGTTGCTTGAAGTGGTTCCACGCACTTGTTCTTTGATCACGTATCTGCAGCAAGCGTTTCTACATGAATGATGTGCATGACGTAATGAATGAGATGCATAAGTATTAAACACATACATGAATAACCATCTCATGGATGGACAGAAAGGTGATCGACAAACTAATAACCAGGAGTGGCTGCATGCATCTAGGACAATCACACACCTAAGAAATCAATCATTCACAAAGCATCATAGAATTGATTACATAATCAAGTACCAAGTTGAGTTGTCTTGTTTCACACTTCATGCAAGCAAACGGTCATTCAATTATATATTTACACGTGTATGGACTGCTAGCAACATCTCACACTTACGAACAGTGGGTAAGTACACAATCCTACAATCTCACTCATACAAGCTAATAATCATATTAGCAACATGTTAACACAGTGAGCCGATAAAACAAGCAGTATTCATTAATAGGATTATTAAGACACATATATGAAATGTGGGGTGTTTATTTTCTTTCAGCAAGTCATACCTATCCTTTAGTGTACATAGAGGAGCACATGATAGATTGCAGATTTCTCCAGTAATCTTGATAACACCCAATATAACCGAGCATCGACCAGCATATAAGTAAACTAGCTATACATAATTTGGTTTAGTTTGAGCTATTGTTATTTGGCTACCTTCAAACCCTATATTCTATTTAGCTTATATTAGATGCAAAGTAAAACAGTGACCATAAATTTTACAAAAATACTTTCTGGAACAAGTATATCACTAGTAAGCTACCAGATTTTACTTAGAATTTTTTAGCCATTTAACCCTACTCTTTCCTATTCTCTTTCCTAGCTAGGAGCACTTTGTCAATTTCAAAACAGTAATCAAATCAAACATGCACAGTCCCATTTTTCACCAGTGAGCTATCCTCACTATGTAGAACATAGGAATAATACTATGGAGTCATGTTTAGCAAGTTTTATATAGCTCTTCAACTCATAATGCTAAAAATGCATAAGTCCTACCCAAAATGGTAAAACTGCTACTAAACAGCAAGTGCTAGGGCTACAAAAATTTACATGCTATCCAAATACCCCAGGGAAGGTTCTGTCCAAATTTCATGGCCTTTGGAGTCCATTTAGTCCATTTTTGTTATTTATTTTCCTTCAACATGCATGCAAGAAAACAGGGGCAAAACAGACATTTCATGCATCCACATCATGACCAATCAATAGATCTACTTGAGTGGAGTCTAACGCAACTGAGTTTGCCTTTTTAGGATTTGTCTATGATTTGTTATGATTTTCCGAAGTTTCAGCCGAAAATAACAAAATAAAATGGAAAAACACTTAGATCCGGGGACCTATGCGTGATTAACCATATACATCAGGGGCTAGCATGGGAGATTCCATTGACTCAATGAATAGCACCAACATCCGCATGCGCAAAAACGAGAAATGGCAGGGGGATTTCTGAGAAAAGGGCTTTCTTCAACCTCCCTCTTCTTCCTCCTTCGGCCGCGCGTGGGGAAGGGGACGACAGCGCTCCGCCAGCGGCGTGGGGGCCCAACTTGGAGCCGAGTCACTGCCGAAACGTGTCCCACCTGAGGGGCGACCGGATCGCCTTGATGTTGTCGTGCGAGGAGCTCGGGGAGGCCGGATTTCGGGCGGTGAACTGAGGTGGCCTGGCATGCACGGGCATGGCGGCGGCGGCTCGATCCGGCGACAGAGCGGCGGGACGGCGGCGACGTCTCACGTGCCGCATGCGCGGCCTTGCAACGAAGGTGGTGGTGAAGGTCTAGGGGTATGAGGAGGCGCCGGAGCGGGGTGTCCACGGGGAGGCCGAGCTTGGTATGATGGCCATGGCGGCGGCGCCGTTGGGGAAGGGCTAGGGCTGATGGGGAGGCTCTAGGCTTTGGGGTTTTGGTGGAGGAGGATGAGGTGAGGCCGAGGTACTACGGGGATTGAGCGAGGGAGGTCCGAGGCGGCCGGCGTTGCAAGCTCGCCACGGGAGCTTCAATGACGATCATGGCTGCGCTCCGCGTGAGTGAGGAGGGCGAGGGCGAAGGGAGAGGCGAGGGTGAGACTGCGGGAGTGAGAGGCGAGTGGTGCACCGGGTCGGCTTCCCATCCAGGTAAAGACGGACGCGGCAGAGGCGAGCCGGGGCGCGGTCAGCGCGTGGCCATGGCGGCCAGGCGGCCAGCGCCGCGTGGGCGAGCGGGAGTGGGGGAGAGGGAGGTGGCTGTGGCGTGGACCGAGTCCGGTGAGCCAATGACACCGACGGGTGGGGCCGGACAGGGAAAGTGAGAAGGGGTCCATTGGACCGGGTTCACGGGAGGCTCAAGCGGTTTCGCGAAACCGGGGGCGGACGGCGGTTTCCATCCGGCCGGAAATGAGGCCCGACAGGTGGGACCCACATGTCATAGGCACAGGGAAAATAAAAGAGAATGGGAAATGGAAAACTCAGGTTTGACTTCATATACTCTCGATTGAATTTGACGTTTTTGAATAATCTAGGGGCCGATTTAGTGAAAACATAAATTACAAGAAACGTTCTAAATTTGACACTCTACAACTTTGTTATAAACTTTTATACTATGTTCTATAGAAAAAGTTGGTTTAAATTTTGATTTGCTTTGCTGACCCAAGTTTGACCAACTCAACCCCTCCGTTTGGAAATTCTAAAACTCCATTTTCTAGTCTGTCTCATACAAAGAGTTTTATGCCGAAGTTGTTCAGAATTTCATGAGCTACAAACTTCTTATATAAAGTTTTGCAAAATTAAGGCTGTAGTTTAAGTAAATTTGAATTTATTAAATAGGCCAGGTTTGGACAGAATTCACAGTTTTACATGAAGAGACCCCAAAACACCATGCAACCTTGATGCATGTCAAAGTACCAATTACCAAAGTTATTCTTAATAGAATCATCTACAAGTTTGGTATATAAAGTCTGGCTGGGATCACCACAGATTTTGAATTACAACCACAAACATTGTTGAAGGTTTGGTAAAACTGCAGCTTCAATTTATGTAGAGTCTTCCTTGTTTCAAACTTTTGAATCCTCAAATGAAGTCCAAACACTTCCACTCTAGGTGCATTTGAAAGGTGATGAGTTTAATTTCACTTCATAGAAAAGAAGATTTTGAAGTTGTATAGTGAAATCAAAAGTAATTGCAGATTCGAATTTGGGATGAGTTGAACTCAGACTTGGGAATTTTTCTAAGTGTAGACTAGCTTGGGAGTGTAGACTAGCTGAATTTTTCTAAGTGTAGACTAGCTTGGGAGTGTAGACTAGCTTGGGGCTGATTTCATGAGGTATTTGGGGTCAAAATTTAAATTAGTTAAAGACAATTTTAAACCAAGCTTAGGGTAACAAAAGTGAAGTTCACAGTATGTAAGACAACTTTGATAATGGAGCTAAGCTTAGTTGCCTAATGAATCTAAAAGTTTTATTATGGTCTAAATTTGGTCATGATCACAATTGGCACCTTTCAATGAACTTCTGGTTTGGTTTGGCCCCGACTTTTAGACCACATAACATATGATTTTAAAGATGGTCGTAATATCAAAGTCGAAGATAACATCCCGAACTAAGACTTTTGTATTTGGTGTTTTGCATAAAAACTTGTGGGTGGTGACTTAAACAACCAAACCACGTAGAGTTTCGTATTCTCCTAGGAAAATTTTGACTTTATGACTTCTTCATCTAGTCTTCGTTACTCTCTAAGCATCATCAAGTCCTAATTCATTATTAACTTGTCTCTAACTGCGTGTTAAGGCTCTTGAGATGCCGAGGGCATCACATCTGTGTGCCCTCATCTTGAAAAACAAACGTCCGAGTCAAACACATCCTCTAAGTACTCAAAGCAAAGTAGAAACCAACAAACGACTGAAGAAATCATATTTCACCATGCCCAGAGGATAGGCAATATATCAATTGTTATTTTGAGTAAAATTCTGTTTCAGAGATTTCATCTTTCAAGTGACAGAGGACGTTTACTTGTGCCAAGGAAACTAACTGAACATCCATCAATCTTAAGTAACAACCTGATTGAAATCGACACCCAATCTAAGAAATACCCGACTTAACCCAAACAAGTAGCATGAAATCCGAGTTAAGATAACAGTGGACACTGTTTCTGTCAACAGTTCGAGGACTTTTGCTAACGGTGTCAGGGTTATTCGAGATCTACCCCGTGAGCTGCTCTCATCCATCTGAGTACTGTGTTATCATTCTACCCCACTGAGTCCGCCG
Organism: Paspalum notatum; assembly: GCA_022530915.1. NCBI lineage: Eukaryota > Viridiplantae > Streptophyta > Magnoliopsida > Poales > Poaceae > Paspalum > Paspalum notatum. The sequence goes on from CM039686.1 coordinate 22,479,980, forward strand.
CCACCATTGCTGAACATAGAGTGCTACCGCTTCCTTCCATTCTTGAACCTCCAAATTGATAGATACGTCCTCGTCGATGGCTCCCAAGAAGAGGACCTTAAGCGAGCGCGGAAACACCACTGAGGGGCTTCCACACAGCGAAGATCGACAGCTACCCTCTCCATATTTGGCCTACCGTCCTTCCACCATCACTGAACCCATTCTAGAATCACTGGTAGCTATGGGCGTCTTGCCACCAGAGGAAGTGGCGAACTGGAGGGTCTGCGAAAAGCAAGATGATGCCGCACCAACTAAAAATACTCACGAGTCAATGGTGGTTGTTCTTTTCTTCATCCGCGGGTTAGGCCTTCCTGTTTGTTCCTTTGTGCGAGGCCTATTACAATTTTACTCTAGCGATTTGACGAATCTGAATCCCAATTTTGTTCTACTCTCGATTTTTATCCATCTCTCCGAAGTATTTCTTGGGATTGTTCCCCATTTCGGTTTGTGGAAATATCTGTACCACTGCAAAGCCGGTCTGAGAGATCGCGTTTTGCAAGTCACTGGAGGAGCCAGCTTCGAGCTTCACAAGAATCGCAAATCTGTCTATTTGGATATCCTACTTCCAGACAATAACAGAGGATGGCATTCCGAGTTGTTTTGCATAGAGAATCATGGGAATTTGCTTCCTGCAAGGTCTAGTAGACAGCCTGTCAACAAGCTAACAAGTTGGGAGGAAGGACCAACTCCTGAAGAACAAGCTGAGGTAGATGTGCTATTGAAGGAAATTGCCAATCTTAAAGAGAATGGCTTAACTGCCCATGCAGTGGTCATAGATTTTGTATATCACTGTATACAACCACTCAAGGATAGGATATACCTTGCATATCTTTATGTTAGAGCAAGTGATCCTACTCGAGAGGTGACCCAAGTCATGACTGAAGATAGTGTCAAGGCCCGAGTTGAATTGATGCTGAGAGGCGAAGCCCATAACGAGGGCACTCCCAGGCCATACTCTGCCTGGCATCCAACTCCAAATGTAAGTGTTGTGACTCTTATTCCTGTGACCACAATTACTTGTAATTAGTTCCTGACATGTAGAGTTGATGTAGAGCAATATAGCCAAGTTTCTATAGGATCCATTGTCTTCTGGTGCTCACGAGCAATCTAAGCGTCGATCCGAGCTGTCTGCAGAAGAAATGGAGGCCGTTGTTGATGTTGCACATGGGGAAGGTAATGACGAAGAACATTCCTTCATAATAATACGGCATGCAACTCAAAATGCCCAAGAGGCGGGAATTAGCAATGTCAACAAAGCAGCCCCCAGGCTTGCAGCCGCCACAAGTGGTGGTAAGACTCGAGCAACAGCTGGTAAGGGGCATACTAAGGCGAGTGCTACTGGCCCCACGGTGCCACGAAAATAGAGAACGAGCAAAACAGCAATTAAGGATGTCACTGAATCCCCTGAGTCAGCAGAAAAAATGAACAAGATATCCAGACATTCCTCACAGACAGCGGCCAAGACTGATGATTCGACAGTCGGGGTCAATTGGAGCCGCTTGATCAATGAGGATGAGGAAGAAGAGGAGGAGGCTCAGCTTCATCATTGCGAAAGATGATCCAAAAAACACCACGACGATGCCACATTGGCCCAGTCTTCCTTCACTCTACCACCAAATGAGGATTAAATAGACCTTACTGCAGAAGACTTAGATTTAGATCAGATTATCAAGGATGCTTGCAGATTTCCATTCACACTACGCACTGATAATGATATAGATCCATTGTCATCATGTTCCAAGGACCAAGGGCCTAAGAAATCAAGCCCCTGAGCATCACCAGAGCTTGAAGATGCATTCCATCGTCCCACCTTTGATCTGGCATCTAGAGACTTGGTGATAGAGGGTGATGCATATACAATGTTGACACATACTCCTGAGGGTGAGACCGAAACTCCGATGGATGAATCAACTGAAGTTGTTGATGAAGGACAAATATCAACCGAGAACTGGCAAGAAGTACTGACTGGGCCTACCCCAGAAGAACCTCAGCACAAAACTGTACTTGAGCCATTGCCCGTGACTGACACCGACCATGAGCAACAAGATGAGGTTATTGCGGAAGATGTTCCTTGGTCAACTTCAAATGTTCTTGACACGATACAAAAAAGAGGCGTTGAAGAACCTGACCACCTCGAAGCGAGCGCAGAACTGCAACATGCAGAAAGAGGGCAACTTGATACTCAAGCTATAGCTGAGCCGAGCAGCACTCAGCCTCCTCAAGTTGAATCAGATGGTGCCAACCGTCAATTGGTGCTAGCAACCCCAAGTTCAGGGTTACTGTCAGCTATTGAGGTGAGCCAATCTTCAACGTCTTACATCACACTCTGTCCTTGTCATTGTCTAAACAGTTCAAATTGTTCTCCGCAGGATATGCTAAAGATGCTACAAGGCGGAATACAACAAGCCAGCATGATTCAGGAGAAGGCTGCTGCGTTGTCCAGCTATGAGGTCGTCACGTTGCGGCAACAGCTAGCCGATTCTGAAGCCGCTCGTAAAGCTGAAACAACAGGTATGTATCCAACCTTTTTGCACCAGTCAATAACTAAGTCCTCGAGCTAATAAATGTTCCTTGACAGCGGCCACTGCCGAGATTACACGTCTGAAACAAGCCACTGTTGTTCGCGAAGCAGAGTACCGCAATGCCATTGCAGATAGGGACCAAGCCCGCGACACGGCAGCCGACCTTCGCAGGCAGCTAGATATCAAGAAGTGAAAATATGAGGTAACTCATCAAGAATCTCAACTAGCATATTCTCTGCTCACAGAAGCATATGAACTGTATCATTTCACAGGAGGAAATTCAGCAAAAGACTGATGGATACCAACAGCTGCAAGCAAAACTCAAAACTGTTTAGGAATCCCGGGACGGATTTGAGAAGTCATTCCGTGATACTGTCAATTCTTTGGAAGCTTTGAGGAACGGTCATTCCCTGACTCGCCAGGCACTTGAAAGCAAAGAGGCTGAATTAGCTAAACTTCAGAATGCTCATGACGACATGAGGAAGGTGCTATCCTCCACAAGGTCTGCACTGAAGGAATCACGCGATGAAGCCGCACAACAAGCTCAAGTACTGGAGTCCTTTAAGAAAAATTATGATACCAACAAGAAGAACTGTAGCAAACTAAAGGACGCCTATGAGAAGGCGAAAGAAGCTGCTCTAGCCGCAAATACAGCTCTAACCAAGGTCTTAGACAAATGTGCGCCAGAGAAGGACACGCCTCGTCCCCTGGGTGACCGAATAGCCACCTTTGTGGATGATGTGAAGGCTAGAACATCTGAACGAGTCCTGGTAGTGATCAAGAAATCACAGCCTGACATAAACTTGATGAGCTTGTCAACAGTGGTGACGAGCGAGACCCAAAGTACTGAGTATGAGAATAAGGCTCGAGTAGTTGCTGAAGCCTTTGTAGATGACATTGAATAGACAATGGTTTCTCCTATAATGCCGTGTACGGAGTATTGTATGGATATATTATGCTCTTAGGTCGGTACCCTAACTACTGTCCTGCAAAAAGGAGTTAGTACATTTACAAATGAAACGAGTAGTCTATGCTTACTTGGAGGTCTTGTCTGCTAGAGAAAAAAGACAATGTTTATGTCGGCAACGCGACTTGAGTTAATATTTGTGACACAGCAGTTAAAGATGAAATGAAAATAAACATGACGATAAAGAGAACATGTGCTGTAAGAAAGAGTAACGTCGAGTTGTTATGAAGTAAAGACATGTAGTATCAAGCTATATGTCATCGAACATAAGCCCGTTGTCTTTGTTTGACTGGGGCCTTGATTGCTTCCCGATATGAGATCCTGCAAAGGCATGTAGCACCGTGCTGTCGGTCTACTGACCTAGGCCGATTGCCTTTGTTTTGTTGGGGCCCTGAGTGCTCCCCTGGCATGAGTACGAACGAGAGCATGTAACACCGTGCTGTCGGTCGTCTGACCAAGGCCGATTGCTCTCGTGGTGGGGCCGGAGTCATCCTCATCAAGAGTAGGAGTGGGCATGTCACACCGTACTGTCAGTCAACTGACCTAGGTCGATTGCCCTTATACAGCGAGTAAATAATGCAAACGAAATAGAAAAAACACAGAATGCTTGTCCCAAAAGTACTTTATTCATAAAGTATAAGGAGTACAACGAAGATAGAATATAGAGAACAACACTAGCCGCTAATTCTAGAGAGTACCAAAAGACTTTAAGCGTAGAATTTGCGCAAATGCTCTATGTTTCAGGAGTTTCCAATTGGTGTCCCGTCCATTTGAGATAGACGGTACGATCCTGGACGAGTGACTTCTGTGACAATGTATGGGCCTTCCCAGGGAGGAGACAACTTATGCTGTCTAGCGGTCTTGAGCACCCTGCGTAGCACCAATTCTCCTATTGAGAAGGAACGAGGCCTCATGTTTCTACCATGATAATGGCATAGAGTCTGTTGGTAGTGAGCTGACTGAATAACAGAGTTCAGGCGTGTTGATGCGGCTTAAGTACGAAAATTATGCATCATTTTATGTGGTTTTTTATTGATTTTATGCGTCAACTATATCTTTTACTAACATTTATCACCAGTAATTGTGGATTTTGCAATATTGTCTTGGAAATATGCTACATGTGATTTTTACAGGTTTTAGACCAATTTTTCGCGAAATTCACCATGATCCACTTCGAGTAAGAAAAGACCGCTAGATGACATGAATTGAAGATGAAGAACAAAGAAGGCTTGGTGAACTCATAACTCCCTCTGTGTTGATCAAGGTTTCCTAATTGGAAGATTCAATGAAGTGTCAAGAGCTACAAGAAAATGAAGATATTTATTCAATAAAGATGTCAAATATGTCAAAGACTAGAAGATTTCATCAAGTCTCGGCCCATTACGAAGATTCCAGAAGGTTTAGAGTTATAAACGCCCCCGACAAGTGTTGCTTGGACATTAAGCAACCACCACGCGAAAGATGGAAGGAAAAAGACGCCAGAAGAGTCCGGGTCGGCCGACCCGAAGTCCTTTGGTCGGCCGACCTCAGGCTTTCCTACGTCGGTTCGAGTTTTCCTTTTTACCACGTCTTCTTTAGGGTATAAATAGCGACCGTAGGCCCTGAGATCGGGCATCCAATTCATTATCAAGGCGCGGAGGCGACGACAAGAGGGACAACAACTAGATGAGAGTAGAGGGTCGAGTTTCTAGTCTAGGATTAGAGTTCTTCTAGAGGTGATTAGAGCCTTGCACGGTGCTCTAATTATCTAGCTCCAGAGGTTTAATTGTGTCGTCAAGAGGTATGGCCATGGTTGTAAGTATGATACAATTTATTAATGAAGCATTGTTCTTGTCTAATTATCACGTTCTTGTTCTAATTATGCTTGTTCTAGCTCTAATTACCTTTAGATCTAGATGCTTGTTGATTAGATCATATCTTTAAAAGGTTAAGTTCATCTAGCGTTCTTGATCGTTGATCTAGCTTACTAGTAATATAATTGTATATCTAGTTCTTGTGATCATGGTGATCAGAGGTTCTAGTTGTGCTAATTATGTTATTAGACCATATAAAGTAATTAGAGGTGCATTCTCTAATTATGTGCCTGTTGAATGTTTCTCGTCGATTACCTGGTTACTAGTGACAGTAGAGCCCGGAAAAAGGTTAAGCCGATCTAGGGGATTAGGTTGATTGATCTTGATTTAATTATGCTACGATGAATATGCTTGAACATGCTTGTCTACCTTGAGCTACTAGTTATCTTGCTACTTTAATCTTGTTGTGGCGCCCTTTATCATGCTTGTTTTGGATCCATTTAGAGCTTGATTAGAATCTAGTTAATACCCTTTGATTAGATTTCTAGTTCTGTTCTAAATGCCTATCTTATATATATTAGTATAGTTTAGCTGTAGATTAGATATAGTTTAGGCTAGTTTAGAGATAGATTAGATTACCTTTTTACCCTTTAGTTTACCATAAATTCTTGTTAATTAGTTCTCAATTAGTTCGTTTTCTGGATTGACAAACCCAAGATACTCATTCTGGGAAAAAGCTACACACGATACTGTCGGTTGCAGTATAAGGTTTGCCGTGCTTAAGTGCCGTCAACAAGCTTTTCTGATGCCGTTGCCGAGGAACTAATTAGTCGAGTCTTAATTAACTTGAGTTTATATATATATATAATTTTGTCTTTTACTATTAATTTTAATAGTTAGTTTGTGTTTGCTAATTGTATGCTAATCTAGTTCTAATTGTGTGCTAATAGTTTTTCTAATTGTTTTCTAATTAGTTAGTGTGTTATAATTTTCTAGTTTGTGTTTAGTCTTCGTGTTCTAATTTTATTCTCTAATTGTTTAGTGTGCTCTAATTATATTTTTATTCTCTAATTGTGTTCTTGTGTTCGTCGTTCGTTCTTATGTTTATTCATAGTTTAGACTTTACTGTCATTAGATTTTTGATTTTGTGTTTTTATTAATTTAGCCTTTTATCTATTATTTTATGGCTTTTAGTTTATTCTACTATATTTACTTTCTTGCGTTTAATTCTATAATTAGTTTGTTTGTTTAGAATAAGTCTAACTCTTTTATTTAAGTTTAATCTTTTATAAACTCTATTAGAATATAGTTTCTCCAATATATATATTGCTTTAACTAACATTACAGAAAAAATGGAACTCGGTCCAATAAAAAAAAATCTTTTCCAACCTAGCTCTTTAATGGTAGGTGCTAACGCTGTTAGTGGCTTATGATCTGTTATTGAGTTTTCTACAGCTATCACGAAGAAATAACTATGGTGTTAAAGGTAAGTCTGCTGTGTCAATTAAGTTTTTTAAAACTAATGTTTTTGGAGCTTGTTTGTTCTAAGCTACAGATAATGGAGGCAAAGATGATTAGCCGAGAAGGTTCCGAAGGCTAAGGATTGCTTGAGTACAAGGAAGACGAAGATACGGAAGGTTTATCTCAAAGCCAATCCAAGTTCCAACCAAATCTCGAGTTACTCTCGGAATTGAGGATAGCAACACCTTGTGGAGCAAATTCGAAGACCTTAACGACGTCAAATGAAGCAAGTCCGAATACCAAAGTTGTAGATCTTTTTGAGCTCTACAAGATAGAGTCCGAATTTGCATTATTTGGACTTCAAATAAGGAAGTTATGATCGAAATACTAAAAGTCCAGAAGATGATGGTGCATGCAATCACGGCGTTCAAAGGAAGAAGATGAAGCCACTATGGAGTCAAGATTTGAACTTCACTTCTTCAAGACTAAGGTAATTCTTGTTTTAATCGTAAATATAATTAAAGTTTACCTATGTTTGATTAGAGATGTTTTATAATGATCATTAAAGTGTTGTTTGGTTGATTGTTATCCCTCTGTCATTTCTTGTGTTTTGTTTTTAGCTTTTAGTGAAACTTTTGTTTTCTTAATCCATACCTTGAGAATCGATTAATAAAGTTTGTCTTTAGACTAGTTTTTTTGATCCATGGCTTTGTAATGCTTCATCTTTACACGTGACCCTCCACATGTCTTTTAGTAGATTTTTTTACTTTAATTAGTTGATTGAATCTACTCATGCTTAGATATGGTTAGGTTTTGCTAGTTCGTCAATTCTCAGGTATTAGTTTAGGGTTAGTTATAAAGAAAAAATTTTGCGAAGCCAAGGTTTGTGCAAAAATAGAAGGGGACCGACCACTAATGCTCCCCTAGTGGTTCGGTCCAGGTTTATTTTATGTGCAAATTGTTGTTAAAATTTTAAACATGAACATGTGAATGTTTATCATGACTTATTATTTGTGCACAATACTGTCTTTGAAAATTTAAAATTTCAAAACGTTTGGTCTCTCTAAAAAAAAGAACCCTTGTTAGAATTTTATCTAAGCCCACTTTTATTTCTTTCAAAATTATCTCTCTAATTTGGCTAAAATAATTAGGAACCCATCGTCTTGTTTATCTCTTGTCTGATTTTATAAATTATGTTTATCTATGAATTATATATGCCTTAGTATTTTGCTATGTGATTTCAATTTGAATTATAGTTGTTTTTTATTCATGAATCAAATGTTTGTCTAAACCCCAATCAACCATGTGACTCTATTTTTTTTATCTCTAATCATTGCCATGATGCTATTATATTATATATATATATACGTGTGCACTATGAGCTAACCATGCAGAGAAATTCACACTTCATTTGAAACAATCAGACCAATGGGTGAAATACTTGAAGACAAATTCATGATGATTGATGCAAGGATTTGATAAGATTTGAACACATCAGAATTTGCAAAAGTTTGGTTGAGTTTCAAATTGAAGAGTGAGTGGACTGAATGGAGGAGGAATTAAAGACATGAATCAAGCCCATGAAGCTTCATGATTAACAATGGTGGACCCAGACAATTTCCACCAAGATCCAAGTCCAAAGGTTGAAGATTGTCGACATCGGGAAAGCTGAGAACAGAAGGCTAAAATGTCATCAACGTGGAGCTCGACCTCAGAGGCAAAGATAGAATATTTTCTTATATTTGGAAAGCCCATGAAGTTCTCTTTCCAACGCAACAAGAATCACTCAATTTGGAGATTTTTACAAGGAGCAATGTGCAAATCATTGAAGGGTGCGCGAGCTGAGTTGAAGTTTGGACAGAACGCAGTGTTTGAGTAAAACGGGCATAACTCTTTCATACGGAATCGGATTTTAATGCATAAGTACTCGTTGGAAAGATAATTTCAGAGACTATCCAATGGATCTATTATTGGAGGCATGTTCTGTTCATGACTAATGAGATATACCACGAAAAAGAAGGTCATGACTAATGAGATATACCACGAAAAAGGAGGTGGCAGCAACAATGGTGATGTCTACTTGAGGAAGATGATGACAACAATGATGAAGAAGAGGATTGTCCACACAAGTGATGCTATGATCAAGACACGATGAAGCTGCACAATCAAATTATCAAGCTGCATAGACACTTCGGATTCTTACTCCAAGGACCATAGCTTCACTTCAACGAAGGTAAGTAAGAAATATAGCTTTATGACTTTAAATTAAGTGATTTTTCAGAAGTAACCTATTTAATTATTCATTTTTAGTGTCTTAAAGTCTTTTAATAGAGAAATGGAAAGCATGGCACCACCCTTTAATTTTTAGCTTGTGGCTAGTTAACTTAATCTAGATAATCATCATCACTTCATATTACGATTTTCACCTTGCATTTGCATTTATCCATTATATTTGTTTTTTTTCTTTTAAGATTAATTAGGCCACAAGTTAAAAAGTCATTGGGAATATTTTTAGATCATGGTAAATTGTTTCTACTCTTGACCGTTACCTCGAGAGTAGTACGTGCATTTAAATTGTTTTGCAAGAATTATTTAATGATAAATAAATTGAAGGAATATCCGGTAACATATTTCTAACACCTTCTCTTTTTTAAATTCTGCAAGTATTTACCAATATCTATCAATTTGGTGTTCTCCTTTGTGTTTCTCTTATTTTTAGTGTGTTAGTTTAGATTTATTATGTGATTAATCCTATAACCATGGTCTATGCTTATTTAATTAATGACAACAATGCTTTCAAGAAAATGATGAAAGTTGCCGCTTTATCTTTATCATGCTTTGGTTTTGATTAGTTAAATTAGCGGGCTCTCATAATACATATTTAATTGAGCTAGCCAGCAAATTTGTGATTGATTATGACTGTTCATAAAGACCCATATGATTTAATTTTTGCAAGGTTTAATCTTTATCATGATCATCTTCTTGTTTATTTTTTTTATAAATTCCAAAATCAACTTTATGAGATTATCTTGCAATAGCCATTCCTACCCGAGCCATATATTTTAAATCTTTAGATTTATCAAATTTGTTTTTCAAATGAGTTGGATCAAGACTGTGATCTAGGGTATGAGACTTAGAAGCTGGTCATTCATTTTCGCCTATCTTTTCTTTGCTAGCCTTTCTATCCATGCATTGTGTCTCTCTACATTGGAGAGAGTACAAACTTCGCTATATCCATCCTTAAGCCAAGATTATCTTTTTGTGTATCATTCTTGACCACAACCTACTATTTTCTGGAGTATTCAAGGGATTAAATACTATTCTTTTTATCGGACAGCTCTATCCTCTAAGTTAAATTGTTTTAGATATATACTCAAGGGCGAGGGTGAGTATTATTCAAGAGTGGGGATGGAGAGCAGCCATATATAGTTTTTTTAGAGAGAAAGATTTTTGAGGGGACAAAAAAAAAAAGAGGGGACCAAGTGGTCGCCATACATATAAAAAGAAAAGAAAAGAAAAGAGTCGCTCCTCAATAATCTCCTAAATATTTATTTTTTTAAAGTGTTTTATATAGTTTTCTTTAGCAATAGTAAGGGATATCCTGTTTATATATACTCCAAAAAATATTCCAACCATGTGCAATCCGATAGCAAGGACTTCATTTGTGCCTTGAGATCATCCACTGACACTTGCACATGTCCACTTTTCTAAATGTGTGTGTTCCATCCTTTCCCTCTTAGCATTATTTTTTCCATGACCTTTTTGACAAGTCTCAGTAAAACCAGCAGATTCCTTTCTTGATTTGACAATATTTTGAAAACAAATTTTGATTAGGATTCATACCAAGCTCCAGATAAGCTTCGACTTTATATATATATTTATATTTAATACCATTTAGATATTGAGAGACTGGAGAGTTGAGTGTGTTTCTTGGCTTTGCAAGAATTTATCTCTTAATGTTTGATTATCTTTTTCAAAAACTTATTGCTAAAATGAGGGGATGTGTCTTTGATAAAATTGAATTCTTGCTAATTCTTTTGTTGTGGGATAAGCTTAGTTGAATATCTTTTCTTTCATAATTTGCTGGTTCAAACTTAAAATTTTTGAAGAGAGCTTGTTAGTTTGATTAATTAAGATTAGGGTATAAAAAAGTTAATGAAAGGCAATGCTGATTCTTGACTTACTCGAGGACGAGCAAGGTTTAAGAATGGGGATGTTGTTGACGCGGCTTAAGTACGAAAATTATGCATCATTTTATGTGTTTTTTCATTGATTTTATGCGTCAACTATATGTTTTACTAACATTTATCACCAATAATTGTGGATTTTGCAATATTGTCTTGGAAATATGCTACATGTGATTTTTACAGGTTTTAGACCAATTTTTCGCGAAATTCACCATGATCCACTTCGAGTAAGAAAAGACCGCTAGATGACATGAATTGAAGATAAAAAACAAGGAAGGCTTGGTGAACTCATAACTCCCTCTTTGTTGATCAAGGTTTCCTAATCGGAAGATTCAATGAAGTGTCAAGAGCTACAAGAAAATGAAGATATTTATTCAATAAAGATGTCAAATATGTCAAAGACTAGAAGATTTCATCAAGTCTCGGCCCATTACGAAGATTCCAGAAGGTTTAGAGTCCTAAACGCCCCCGACAAGTGTTGCTTGGACATTAAGCAACCACCACGCGAAAGATGGAAGGAAAAAGACGCCAGAAGAGTCTGGGTCGGCCGACCCGGAGTCCTCTGGTCGGCCGACCTTAGGCTTTCCTACATCGGTTCGAGTTTTCCTTTTTACCACGTCTTCTCTAGGGTATAAATAGCGACCGTAGGCCCCGAGATCGGGCATCCAATTCATTATCAAAGGCGCGGAAACGATGACAAGAAGGACAACAATTAGATGAGAGTAGAGGGTCGAGTTTCTAGTCTAGGATTAGAGTTCTTCTAGAGGTGATTAGAGCCCTTGCACGGTGCTCTAATTATCTAGCTCCAGAGGTCTAATTGTATCATCAAGAGGTATGGCTATGGTCGTAAGTATGATACAATTTATTAATGAAGCATTGTTCTTGTCTAATTATCACGTTCTTGTTCTAATTATGCTTGTTCTAGCTCTAATTAGCTTTAAATCTAGATGCTTGTTGATTAGATCATGTCTTTAAAAAGTTATGTTCATCTAGCGTTCTTGATCGTTGATCTAGCTTACTAATAATATAATTGTATATCTAGTTCTTGTGATCATAGTGATTAGAGGTTCTAATTGTGCTAATTATGTTATTAGACCATATAAAGTAATTAGAGGTGCATTCTCTAATTATGTGCCTGTTGAAAGTTTCTCGTCGATTACCTGATTACTAGTGACAGTAGAGCTCGGAGAAAGGTTAAGCCGATCTAGAGGTTAGGTTGATTGATCTTGATTTAATTATGCTACGATGAATATGCTTGAACATGCTTGTCTACCTTGAGCTACTAGTTATCTCGCTACTTTAATCTTGTTGTGGCGCCCTTTATCATGCTTGTTTTGGATCCATTAAAGCTTGATTAGAATCTAGTTAATACCCTTTGATTAGATTTCTAGTTCTGTTCTAAATGCCTATCTTATATATATGTTAATATAGCTTAGCTGTAGATTAGATATAGTTTAGGCTAGTTTAGAGATAGATTAGATTACCTTTTTACCCTTTAGTTCATCATAAACTCTTGTTAATTAGTTCTCAATTAGTTCGTTTCCTGGATTGACAAACCCAAGATACTCATCCTGGGAAAAGCTACACACGATACTGTCGCTTGCAGTATAAGGTTTGCCGTGCTTAAGTGCCGTCAACAAGGCGCTCCTCCTCAAGTAAGTAGATCTCCTCGACGTGTGTTGCCTCGGCTTCAGCAATATCCTTGAAAGCCAGTCGTAGGGCTCCAAACTGCTGGTCGGCGGGTAATACCGCCTCCAACCCATAGACCATGAAGAAGGGAGTGTTGCCTGCGAGAGCTTTGCTAGGTTGTGTTCGAAAGCTCCAGACCACGTATGGGAGCTCATGTATCCACTTGCCAGTGAACTTCTCATTTTTGTTGAAGATCTTATTCTTGAGCGCATCTAGAATCATGCCATTAGCTCGCTCAACCTGCCCGTTGGCTCTACGGTGAGACACCGAAACATACTTGATGTGAATGGACCTTTACTCACAGAAATCAAAAAATTCTGAACCCATAAAATTAGACCCCACATCTGTAATAATAGAGTTCATGATCCCAAAGCGAAAGGTGATGTCTTGAACAAACTCCACGGCTTTGGTGGATGTCAAGGAGGCAATGGCCTTATACTCGATCCACTTGGTGAACTTATCAATAGCAACCAACACATGAGTGTATCCACCCTGAGCCTTCTTGAAAGCCCCAATCTTGTCTAGGCCCCAGCAGGCAAAAGGCCATGACACCGGTATATTCTGCAATTGCTGTGCTGGAAGATCACTACAGGAAAATGGTAAATTTTCGTGGGCCAAAAGATTTTCGTGAGCCAGCCCACGAAAAAGATGCCCACGAAAAAGATGCATCTTTTTCGTTGGCCACCAAGGCCCACGAAAAAGATACAACTTTTTCGTAGGCTGGTTCTGAGGCCGACGAAAAAGAAATTTTTTTCGCGGGCCCGTTCCAAGCCGACGAAAAAAGCCGCGCGGCGGGAGGGAGGTACCTGGGTCCACACGATTTTCATCGGCCACGGAGGCCCACGAAAAAGAGGATTCGTGGGCCTCTTACATGCCCGACGAAAATCTTGTGTTTTCCGTGGGCTTCCACCGGCCGACGAAAAACGTCCATGCTATACGCCCTGCCGTTCCCAAACACCCGTTCCCCAAACCTAACGAGTAGATCCGCCAGCTCTCGCCACCCGCCTCCGGCACCCCGCCCGTGCGCCGCACGCCTCCGGCTCCTCGCCCGCTGGCCGCCCGCCTCCCGGTTGCTGCCCGCCTCCGGCGCCCCGCCCGCGCGCCGCACTCCTCTGGATCCTCCCCCCTCGCCGCCCGTCTCCGGCGCCCCGCCTGCGCGCCGCATGCCTCCGGCTCGTCGCCCGCTCGCCGCCCGCCTCCCGGTTGCCGCCCGGCTCCCGCGTCCTGCACGCGCGCCGCCCGCCTCTCGGTCGCCGTCCCGCATGCCTGGGCGCCGCCGCCGACGCCCCAACCGCCGCTCCCCCGACCTGCCGCCGCCGACGCCCAGCGGTCCCTCGATCTCCGGCCGCGCGCCCCTGCTGGCCGGGCGAAGCCGTCCTCGGCCGTTAGGGCGCCGCCGCCGTTCCTGGACGCCGCTGCTGGGCGGCGCCGCCCTTGGCAACGAGCCCCAGCTGCCCGCTGCTGGCCCCGACGCCCCATCCCGGCCGCTGGCCGCCGGCGGCCCCGACTCCCAGGCGCTGCCGCCGGCCTCACCGCCCCCGGCGTCCTGCCCCGGCTCCGCTGCCCCTAGTCATGACCGCCGCCTCGCTGTGCCTATGCCAACCGCTCCCGCAACCCTCACGCTTGACTAAAGGTATAACCATGTCAATTTAACTTTATTGATTGGTATATGGATGGATTGTTTCGTCGGCCGAAAGCGGCCGACAATTTCTAGGTTATTATATTGAATTTTTTCGTCGGCCATGTCCAAAACTGACGAAACGTGATTACAGTTAATGATGCACATGATTACTGATTATTTGTTTATGTCTTACTCAGTTAATGATGCACATGATTCTTCTTATAGTTTATGTCTTCTTACTATTTATGTGGCATATGATTACTGATTATTTGTCTATGGACTTTATGCACTTATTTTTACCGTATGCGCAAACCAGTAGTTAACCCTAGGCGTCACCTGTTCCGGAAGCACGCACATCGCATTTATGGTGGTGTTTGGGCCTAATGAAGCTGGACAATCTATGCATGCATGGATTGTATAGTTTCATTCGGTCCAAACATAGGATTACTTGCGATGTGCGTGGTTCCGGGATTGTCCACGTATTTGGACAGCCGGAGAATGGGCCGGGGGTGACCGCATGTGATTCGTGTACGTGTCCGATGATCCGAATGAGATTTCGACAGCATAACCCAGTTGTTCTCCGTCGCACCAAGAACAGGCGTGCGTTCGGAGAACAGCGGGGTTATGCTGCCGAAATTTCGTTCGGATCATCGGGCACGTCACGAATCGCATGCGGCAACCTCCATTCTCGGGTGGGTTTAGGGCCTTTCCTAGTAGGGTTCTTTGTTGTCACCTAAGCCACGTGTCGCTACTATATATATGATGAATTTTGGTTGGTGGTTTAGCCTTGAGAATGGGGGACAATCGAAAGGCTATGTATGAAGGATGGCGAAAGAATGGGGCAAACACCAGGCAATGGCAGGCAATCGCAGAGGATTTTCTCAAGCAAGCATTCAAGGTGGCAAGAGGTCCTGTCACGCTATGTCCGTGCCTTGACTGTAAGAACAGGTCGTACAAGACCAGACATGTGATAGAGGAACACCTATGTATATTTGGGTTTATGCCTAACTACCTTGTATGGCATAAGCATGGAGAGCAGGCCCACCATCGCATCTTAGAGCCGGCTCAGCAAAACCGTGATGGCATGATGATGGATATGCTGAATGACCTTGCTATGGGGTTTGAGTTTGATCTAGAAGAGGGCAATTAGCCACCGCCAGAGGTGCAAGAATTCTACCGACTGTTTGAAGCCAGTGATGAGAAGCTGCATGATCATACCGAGAAGACTGTGCTTGAGACGGTGTTGAAGCTTATGGCGATAAAATCGAAGCACAACATTTCTAACAGTTGCTTCAATGACATCACCGAACTGGTGTCTGAGGTTATCCCATCTGATCATAAGCTGCCGAAAAACTTATATTTCGCGAAGAAGATTATGGCAGGTCTCGGGATGAAATATGAAAAGATAGATGTCTGTCCTAGCAACTGCATGCTATTTTGGAGGGAGGATGATAAACTGAGCACATGTAGGCACTGTGGGAAGTCTAAGTACATTCAGGTGAAAAATGAGGCGGGGGAGAACGTGGACACAACGGTGCCGGCTAAGCAGTTGTGGTACATGCCCATCATCCCTCGTCTGAAGCGGCTGTTCCTTTCTATGAAAATAGCTAAGAGTATGAGGTGGCACAAAGAACGCAGACGTGGCAGCCAGAGTGAGGATGTAATGGTGCATCCAGCAAACGGCGATGCATGGAAGGCTCTGGACGAGTTTGATCTTGAGTTTGCGAGAGACCCAAGGAGTGTCCGTCTTGGGTTGGCGACGGATGGGTTCACACCTTTCAGTACTTCTGCGAGCCCATACTCTTGCTGGCCAGTTTTCATCATGCCATACAATCTTCCACCTGAGATGGTGCTTAAAGATGAATTCATATTTCTTGCGCTCGTTATTCCAGGACTTGAACATCGAGGGAAGAATCTCAATGTGTAACACCCTAATTTTAATTCCAGTATTTTACAATAAATTTAATATGGTTTATTTAATTTTCTAGGATTTTATATGTTTAGCCATGCATTTAATGACTTATTTCACCTACAATAATTAAAATTAATCATAGGTCAACTTTTGTTGTACATTCATGCTGGTGCATTGCTTTATTTTCCTGTATGGTCTAAGGTTTGAAATTCAAATTTATTAGAATTTTAGACGTTTGTTTTTGACCAAGGTTTTGGAAAATGGAAAAGAAAAGAAAAAAAAGCAAGGGGCCGGCCGGACCAGCCAGGCTGGCAGCCCAGCCAGCCGGCCCGCTCCTCCCTCAGCGCGTCCGCCTGGGCCCAAACAGGCCGGCCCAGCCACGCGCTCCCTCCCCCTCACCCTTCGGCCCAGTAGACCGCCTGGCCCAGCAGCGCCTTTCTCCCCCTTTTCTCTCTGACCCGTGGGACCCGCCCGTCAGGGTCTTCTTCCTCCTCTCCTCTCGCCGCTCGCCGTCTCTTCTCTCTGCGCCATGGCTCCGGTCGCTCCCTGTCTCTGGCCATGGCCCCTCGTCTTGCGCCCGCACGGCCCACCTGCCAGTGCCGTCGCGCCGCCCCGACGCGGACACCGCGTGGACCAAATCATCGCACCGAACGCGATTCGAGTTCGCACCGCCAAGAACCCGAGTCGGGCTCGAATTCACCTCCTGCACCCTAGCTTAGCCCCTATAAAAGGGTTTGCCAGCTCCGCCGCCATCTCTTTTTGTCACCACGCTGGCCTTAGCCCTAGCACTCACCGCGCCACCATCCAATTTCACCCCGAGGCCCCCAAGGTGAGCTAGCCGCCGCCATCTAATTCACCGCCTCCAGAGGGATTTCCGGCTGATTAAACCCCTTGTCGCGTTCACAGGAGTACCCCGAAGCTTGCCCGCCGTTTCATGGACGTCCGGAGCCGCTCACCGGCTCTGCCCACACGCGCCCACCTCCGCCGACCGCCGGTGCCAGTCACCAGCCTTCTGCGTGGCTCGCACGCCACGTACGAGCCCTCGGTGAGGACCTCCAACGTGTCCCTTTCTCCGTGGCCTGATCCCGTTCCGCTCCGCACCTAGCTGTGGCCCCGAGCGCCGTGCTCCGGCGAGCCGCCGCCGCGGAAGGGCGGAGTCCGTCGCCCCGATGGCCGACGCCGACTTGCCTCTGTTTCCCTCCAACCCAAACAGCTAGATCTCGATCCAACGCCCCAGATCCACCGGAGACCGGTCAAAACGCCGGTCAATACCGGTCAACAGCCGACCGCCATGGCACTTTTGCTTAAGAGTCCCTCGGGTTTGTTCAAATTAACCCGCAGTCCACTCCAGTTCAAAAATAATTAGATTTAGGCCCGGTTCTTTACGGTTTAGCCCCTGTCCTTTGGTAAATTTGAACCCGCCGTCCCAGGGCTGGTAATTTAACATGTTAGCCCTCGGCGGTTAAGTTTATTTATGTTTGGGCCCTTGGTTTTCGAAAGTTAGCCCCTGACATTAGTTTTTCTTCGCAGTTGTGCCCCTAGAACCCTGTTTTGGGCATAACCCACGCGACCGTAGCGATGTGTAGAATAATTTTAAATACGTTTTATCTTCTGTTTTTATGTCATGATGTACTGTTTCTTACCTTTTGCATTTGCTTGCTTGCATGTGTGATCATCTGTATGTTTGTTGGTGCCGTGTATCGTGCGTAGACGTTGATCCGCCTGTGGAGTTCGAAGAGCAACCTCCAGAAGGCTCTGAGCAGCAGCAAGGAATAAATTTGGAGGAAGGCAAGTATAACATAAACAACACCTAATAACCTTTTATTTTGCTGCATGTGCATTTTAATTTATATGTCGTAAGGTTTACCTGGCTACTTTTATCCTTTTATATCTACCCTGTGGGATGCATATGGTTAACTTGTGCTTGGTGCTGCGCAAACACATATTTCTTGTTAATTTAATTTTGATTAATGATCCTATGCAATTAATTGTTGGGCTTGACCCTGATCGGTTCATGTCCATTTTAATATGGTTTTTTAGCAACATGGTTTAGGGAGCTTGAGCAATGTGCTCGTGTGCTTTTGCTGGTTCTCTCCCTAAGGACCGAGTCACAAAGCGACCACCTGGGACAACAGTGCTACCACAAGGCTGGAATGGGACAGACTTAGCTGATTAATTAGGTTGTTTTGGTTTGGGAGTAACTTACCTGCGGGGCAAGAGGGGAGGCTAGCATCAGTGGTCGCTGCACTACCTCATGGTTGAGTGTGCTTTACGTTATATGTATGTGCTTCTCCCTTTGGAGGCGGACACCACCGTTGCGACCCTGAAACCTTAGCGGTTACACCTTACTAACGCAGTCTTTGTAAAGACTTCGTAGTGCGCTTGCTAGTCATCTCATCTCCGGTAATCCTAGCGTAGCTCACGACTTGTGGGTAAAGATGTGCAACCTCTCGAGAGTGTAAAACTAACATGTTAGCCGTGCTCACGGTTATGAGCGGCCCAGACCCTTCCCAGTGATTAGTAAAGGACCCTTGGCTGAGGTTCCTTGGTTATGGTTATGGTTTTGATAACTGTTATATCCGTTTAATCTTATTTAATTCTTATGCAATATCTTTTGGGCTAATGGTTTTGTTATTAATTCATAGTAATTAGGCTTTAATAAATGTTTTAAATTAAAAGCTTATGCAGATGTCAGCTAACCATAGAGCCTCATGGTTTATGTTATATTTGTTGGGTATTCTGTACTCACACTTGTTTTCTTTATATTTATTCCTTGTTGGGGGAAAAATCCAACCGCTGCTTAGATGATGGTGGTAATGAAGACTATGTGCAAGACTACGACGAGTATTAGTCGTTTTGTTCACCAGTTGACGTCCCTGTGGCGCCCGTTATATTTATGATTTATGCTTCCGCTATGCTATGTTATACTCTGAGTTAAACATTTGTGTCACAGTGTAATAAATGATATACTTAATGTTGTGCACGTTTTTATTCTATGGCATGTGTTGTGGTATTCTGTAATTTATCATGTATATGCGAGACGTTTCCTGGCGCATATATATGTTGCACGGTTTTGTTCGTTGAAACCGGGCGTGACAAATTTGGTACCAGAGCCGTGTTGACTGTAGGACGAAAACCTAGTTAGACTGGTCGTATTTAAGGACTTCACTTTCCTCTTAACTGCTGACTTTTAAATGCTTTGTCTTTATTTTAGTTTTACTGATTAATTGCTCACATTATGTTCGAAAATTTTTATTTATTCATTCTGTTATATAGAACTTTACTCAAGTATTTCTATCGTTTCTATAGATGTCATCATTAGGGTGCCTTTATATATTAGATCATACCCTTATAATATCTCGTTAGCACGCTTTGTTTTGGTGCGTGAATGCTTGTTATGGTGAACTATGTTTGATTTGGTTCTTTGATTGATTGATAGTCTAGCTGTGATATATGTCCACAGTATAAACAACTATGAAGATTAAATTAATTATATAAATTAATTAATAAAGATTAGATCGTTGGGGGTTATAAATAGCCATCAAGACTTTTCTCTTTACTTTATCGGTCACTATTATTTATCATCCTGGATATGTGCAACAATTGCTTACTGATATTGTTTCAAGTGCTGCCAACAGATGGTAAACACCAGGAATCAGGCTAATGGCAACCCACCGCAGAACCCACCGCCGCTGACAGAAGATCAGTCTTTTCAGCTTTAGATGCAGATGATGGCTACTCTCAACAATGCAGTACAAGCTCTGCAGAATGTTCAAGCCAATCCGCAGCCGCAGCAGAGGGACAGACGTGGAGACTTTATGAAGGGACATCCACCTACTTTCTCCCATTCTGCTGATCCTCTTCAGGCAGATGACTGGCTCCGTGCAGTGGAGCGACAGCTTGACATTGTGCAGTGCAATGATCAAGAGAGGTCCTGTATGCAGCAGGACAGCTTCGAGGTGCTGCTCTAGACTGGTGGGAATCGTACAGACCTCAGGACAGAGAATGTCTCACCTGGGCTCAGTTCCGTGAAAGATTCCGAAGCCACCATGTGCCTGCAGGCATAATGAAGATGAAGAAGAAGGAGTTCCTCTCTCTGAAACAGGGGAACATGTCAGTCACAGAGTACCGTGACAAGTTTCTGCAGCTTGCTCGCTATGCTCCCACAGAAGTTGCAGAAGATGGTGACAAGCAGGAGCACTTCCTGGAGAGTCTTAATGACAACCTCCAGTTACAGGTGATGAACAACACGTTCAATAATTTCAATCACCTGGTGGACCGTGCCTTGCTTACAGAGCAGAAGCGCAAGGAAATTGAAGAGAAGAAAAGAAAGCTCAACCCTGCTTCCTCCAACAGCAACACCCGCCCCCGCTACCAGCAGCAGCAACAGTACCAGCAGCGTCAGCAGCCCTAGCAGCAGCAGTATCAGCAGCAGACAGGTCAGGGTCAGCGTTATCAGAATCAGAACCAACGCCCTACCTACCGAGCTATGCCACAGGGGCAGTCCAACCCACCTGCCTCAAATCAGGCTACGATTCCAGTTGTTCGTAACTGCTATAAGTGTGGCGACAGTGGGCACCTCGCCAACAACTGCCCTCAGAGGGGGCAACAGCAGCAGGGCAGGCAGAACGCCTCACAGCAGCAGCAGGGGTGCCCCAGCCAGCAGAATAAGGCACCACTTCAGGGCAAGGTCAACCATGTGACGGCGGAAACCGCAGCAGATGCTCTAAATGTCGTTCTCGGTACGTTTACAGTCAACGCCAATCCTGCTACTGTACTTTTTAATGCTGGTGCTACACATTCTTTTATTACAAGATCGTATGCTGAACAAAACAACATACCTATAAGTTCTATGAAAAGACCTATGGTAGTTGCATCACCAGATGGGCAGATAAACACCAGTTCTATTTGTTCCAGAGTGGGTATAAAAATAAGGGTGGCAGAGTTCATTGCCAAGTTAATAGTTATTGACTCTATGAGTATTGATATCATCTTGGGCATGGACACTTTGGAGAAGTGGGGTGTCAAAATTGATTGTGCTCAACGGACAGTTCACCTAGCATCATCAGATGGCCAAGAAGTGGGAATCATTGCATCAAGTCCTTCAGGGTATTTGCATCAGATGGAGGTTAGACCTACAGACGGTATTCGGATATTGTGTGATTATCCAGATGTCTTCCCTAATGAATTACCAGGTATGCCGCCTGACAGAGATATTGAGTTTTTAATAGAGCTTTTACCTGGCACTGCACCCATAGCAATGAGGCAATATAGAATGGCACCTATAGAGCATGAGGAGGTTAAAAAGAATATAGATGAATTGCTAGCTAAGGGATATATCCGCCCTAGTTCCTCTCCTTGGGCTTTTCCAGTCTTGCTTGTTGAGAAAAAGGATACCGATATGAAAAGGATGTGTGTGGATTACCGAGCTCTAAATAAAGGCACCATTAAAAACAAGTATCCGCTCCCCCGCATTGATGATTTGTTTGATCAGCTTCAGGGTGCTTGTGTTTTCTCCAAGATTAATTTGAGATCTGGTTATCATCAGTTAAAAATTCGTCCCTTAGATATTCCTAAAACTGCCTTCACCACTAAGTACGGTTTGTATGAGTATACAGTAATGTCCTTCGGCCTCACCAATGCTCCTGCCTATTTTATGCAACTGATGAATTCAGTACTTATGGATTATTTAGACAAGTTTGTGGTGGTTTTTATTGATGACATTCTGATTTATTCTAAGACTGAAGTAGAACATGAGGAGCATTTAAGGTTAGTGCTTCAGAGATTGAGAGAACACAAGTTGTATGCCAAGTTCAGCAAATGTGAATTTTGGATTGATGAAGTTCGTTTCCTTGGTCACGTCGTCTCCAAAGGAGGAATTACAGTAGATCCAAGCAAGGTCAGTACTGTCACGAACTGGAAGGTGCCGGAAATACCAAAAGAGGTTCGTGGATTTCTGGGTTTAGCTGGTTATTATCGGAGATTTATTGAGAATTTTTCAAGAATTGCGAAGCCCATGACTTCCCTACTAGAGAAGGATGCAGAATTTAGATGGACAAATGCACAGCAAGCTGCTTTTGATGAGGTAAAGAAAAGATTGACTATAGCACCTGTATTGACATTGCCTGACCAGTAGAAAAAATTCATAGTTTATTGTGATGCTTCCAGAGATGTTTTGGGATGTGTTCTGAAGCAGGAAGGTAAAGTGATTGCTTACGCTTCACGGCAGTTGCGCAAGCATGAGTTGAATTATCCGACATATGATCTGGAACTTGCAGCAGTAGTGCACGCACTGAAGATTTGGCGTCACTATTTGTACGGGCAGCGTTGTGAAATTTATACTGATCACAAGAGCCTTAAATATATCCTCACACAGAACGAGTTGAATATGCGGCAGCAAAGATGGCTGGAATTAATTAAGGATTATGATATGGAAATTCATTATCATTCTGGCAAGGCTAATGTGGTGGCAGACGCTCTGAGTCGGAAGAGTTATGCTAATATGGCTTTGGGTTTCATGATGCCGTATGAGTTATGTGAAGAGTTTGAAAGATTGAGCCTGGGTTTCCTACATCATACTACAGCCGCAGCGTTTGAGGCAGAGCCGACTTTAGAACAAGAGATTCGGGAGCACCAGAAGGATGATGAGAAATTGTAGAAAATTCGTGAGTTGCTCAAATTAGGAAAGGCACCTCACTTTCGGGAAGATGAACAGGAAACTTTATGGTACAAGAACAGAATATGTGTGCCTAATGTGGACAGCATCAGAAAATTAATTTTGAGTGAGGCTCATGATACGGCTTATTCTATTTATCCCGGCAGCACTAAGATGTATTATGATCTGAAGGAAAGATTTTGGTGGTACGGTATGAAGCGTGCCGTGGCCGAGTATGTAGCTATTTGTGATACATGTCAGCGTGTGAAGGCTGAACATCAGAGACCCGCAGGTTTATTACAGCCATTGAAGGTACCAGAATGGAAGTGGGAAAAAATAACCATGGATTTTATTGTGGGTTTGCCTCGTACTTAGAAAAGTTATAATTCAATATGGGTAGTAGTGGATTGTTTAACCAAGGTAGCTCATTTTATACCAGTTAACACTACTTATTCAGGTGCTAAGTTAGCTGAATTGTACATCTCCAGAATTGTCTGCCTGCACGGCGTGCCTAAGAGAATTATATCTGATCGAGGTTCGCAGTTTACTTCTCGCTTTTGGGAGCAGTTGCATAATTCATTGGACACAAAGCTCAGATTCAGTACAGCTTACCATCCTCAGATAGACGGGCAGACAGAAAGAACTAATCAGATATTTGAGGATATGTTGAGAGCTTGTGCCATACAGTACGGCACTAGTTGGGACAAGTGTTTGCCGTATGCTGAGTTTTCCTATAATAACAGCTATCAAGCCAATCTGAAGAAGTCGCCGTTTGAAGCCTTGTACGGCAAGACGTGCAGAGCGCTGTTGTTCTGGAATCAGATAGGTGAGAAGCAGGTATTTGGATCTGACATAGTACAGTATGCTAAACAGCAATTGCGGATCGTTCAAGAGAATTTGAGAGTTGCCCAGTCCAGGCAGAGAAGTTATGCTGATGTTCGCAGGAGAGATTTATCCTTTAAAGTGGATGATCATGTGTACTTGAAGGTGTCGCCAATGAGAGGTATTCGCAGATTCAACATGAAAGGAAAGCTAGCGCCAAGATACATTGGACCATTTAAAATACTGAAAAAGAAAGGTGAAGTAGCTTACCGCCTGGAATTACCTCCCAGTTTGTTAGGTGTGCATGATGTGTTTCATGTGTCCCAATTAAAGAAGTGTTAGAGAGTGCCCCAAGAGCAAACACCGCTAGAAGGATTGGAGGTACAGGAGGATCTGACTTACACAGAGCATCCAGTGAAAATTTTAGACACATCTGAGAGGAATACTAGAAACAAAAAGATCAAGATGTGCCGTGTGCAGTGTAGTCATCATACAGAGGCAGAGGCAATATGGGAACGAGAGGATGAATTAAAAGCAGCTTACCCCGCTCTCTTTGCTAACTAGCCTATCTGAATCTCGGGGCAAGATTCTTGTTAAGGGGGGTAGGTTTGTAACACCATAATTTTAATTCCAGTATTTTACAATAAATTTAATATGGTTTATTTAATTTTCTAGGATTTTATATGTTTAGCCATGCATTTAATGATTTATTTCACCTACAACAATTAAAATTAATCATAGGTCAACTTTTGTTGTACATTCATGCTGGTGCATTGCTTTATTTTTCTGTATAGTCTAAGGATTGAAATTCAAATTTATTTGAATTTTAGACGTTTGTTTTTGACCAAGGTTTTGGAAAATGGAAAAGAAAAGAAAAAAAAAAGGAAGGGGCCGGCCGGACCAGCCAGGCCGGCAGCCCAGCCAGCCGGCCCGCTCCTCCCTTAGCGCGTCCGCCTGGGCCCAAACAGGCCGGCCCAGCCGCGCGCTCCCTCCCCCTCACCCTTCGGCCCAGTAGACCGCCCGGCCTAGCAGCGCCTTTCTCCCCTTTTTCTCTCTGACCCGCAGGACCCGCCCGTCAGGGTCTTCTTCCTCCTCTCCTCTCGCCGCTCGCCGTCTCTTCTCTCTGCGCCATGGCCTCGGTCGCTCCCTGTCTCTGGCCGTGGCCCCTCGTCTTGCGCCCGCACGGCCCACCTGCCAGTGCCGTCGCGCCGCCCCGACGCGGACACCGCGTGGACCAAATCATCGCACCGAACGCGATTCGAGTTCGCACCGCCAAGAACCCGAGTCGGGCTCGAATTCACCTCCTGCACCCTAGTTTAGCCACTATAAAAGGGTTTGCCGGCTCCGCCGCCATCTCTTTTTGTCACCACGCTGGCCTTAGCCCTAGCACTCACCGCACCACCATCCAATTTCACCCCGAGGCCCCCAAGGTGAGCTAGCCGCCGCCATCTAATTCGCCGCCTCCGGAGGGATTTCCGGCTGATTAAACCCCTTGTCGCGTTCACAGGAGTACCCCGAAGCTCACCCGCCGTTTCTTGAACGTCCGGAGCCGCTCACCGGCTCTGCCCACACGCGCCCACCTCCGCCGACCGCCGGTGCCAGTTGCTAGCCTTCTGCGTGGCTCGCACGCCACGTACGAGCCCTTGGTGAGGACCTCCAACGTGTCCCTTTCTCCGTGGCCTGATCCCGTTCCGCTCCGCACCTAGCTGTGGCCCCGAGCGCCGCGCTCCGGCGAGCCGCCACCGCGGAAGGGCGGACTCCTTTGCCCCGATGGCCGACGCCGACTTGCCTCTGTTTCCCTCCAACCCGAACAGCTAGATCTCGATCCAACGCCCCAGATCCACCGGAGATCGGTCAAAACGCCGGTCAATACCGGTCAACAGCCGACCGCCATGGTACTTTTGCTTAAGAGTCCCTCGGGTTTGTTCAAATTAACCCGCAGTCCACTCCAGTTCAAAAATAATTAGATTTAGGCCCAGTTCTTTACGGTTTAGCCCCTGTGCTTTGGTAAATTTGAACCCGCCGTCCCAGGGCTGGTAGTTTAACATGTTAGCCCTCGGCGGTTAAGTTTATTTACATTTGGGCCCTTGGTTTTCCAAAGTTGGCCCCTGACATTAGTTTTTCTTCGCAGTTGTGCCCCTGGAACCCTGTTTTGGGCATAACTTCACCGTTTTAAATCCGATTTCGGTGATTCTCGCGCCCACGCGACCGTAGCGATGTGTAGAATAATTTGAAATATGTTTTATCTTCTGTTTTTATGCCATGATGTACTGTTTCTTACCTTTTGCATTTGTTTGCTTGCATGTGTGATCATCTGTATGTTTGTTGGTGCCGTGTATCGTGCGTAGACGTTGATCCGCCTGTGGAGTTCGAAGAGCAACCTCCAGAAGCCTCTGAGCAGTAGCAAGGAATAAATTTTGAGGAAGGCAAGTATAACATAAACAACACCTAATAACCTTTTATTTTGCTGCATGTGCATTTTAATTTATATGCCGTAAGGTTTACCTGCTACTTTTATCCTTTTATATCTACACTGTGGGATGCATATGGTTAAGTTGTGCTAGGTGCTGCGCAAACACATATTTCTTGTTAATTTAATTTTGATTAATGATCCTATGCAATTAATTGTTGGGCTTGACCCTGATCGGTTCATGTCCATTTTAATATGGCTTTTTAGCAACATGGTTTAGGGAGCTTGAGCAATGTGCTCGTGTGCTTTTGCTGGTTCTCTCCCTAAGGACTGAGTCACAAAGCGACCACCTGGGACAACAGTGCTACCACAAGGCTGGAATGGGACAGACTTAGCTGATTAATTAGGTTGTTTTGGTTTGGGAGTAACTTACCTGCGGGGCAAGAGGGGAGGCTAGCATCAGTGGTCACTGCACTACCTCATGGTTGAGTGTGCTTTACGTTATATGTATGTGCTTCTCCCTTTGGAGGCGGACACCACCGTTGCGACCCTGAAACCTTAGCGGTTACACCTTACTAACGCAGTCTTTGTAAAGGCTTCGTAGTGCGCTTGCTAGTCATCTCATCTCCGGTAATGTGGTGAATTCCTAGCGTAGCTCACGACTTGTGGGTAAAGATGTGCAACCTCTCGAGAGTGTAAAACTAACATGTTAGCCGTGCTCACGGTTATGAGCGGCCCAGACCCTTCCCAGTGATTAGTAAAGGACCCTTGGCTGAGGTTCCTTGGTTATGGTTATGGTTTTGATAACTGTTATATCCGTTTAATCTTATTTAATTCTTATGCAATATCTTTTGGGCTAATGGTTTTGTTTTTAATTCATAGTAATTAGGCTTTAATAAATGTTTTAAATTAAAAGCTTATGTAGATGTCAGCTAACCATAGAGCCTCATGGTTTATGTTATATTTATTGGGTATTCTGCACTCACACTTGTTTTCTTTATATTTATTCCTTGTTGGGGGGAAAAAAATCCAGCTGCTGCTCAGATGATGGTGGTAATGAAGACTATGTGCAAGATTACGACGAGTATTAGGCGTTTTGTTCACCAGTTGACGTCCCTGTGGCGCCCGTTATATTTATGATTTATGCTTCCGCTATGCTACGTTATACTCTGAGTTAAACACTTGTGTCATTGTGTAATAAATGATATACTTAATGTTGTGCACGTTTTTATTCTATGGCATGTGTTGTGGTATTCTGTAATTTGTCATGTATATGCGAGACGTTTCCTGGCGCATATATATGTTGTACGGTTTTGTTCATTGAAACCGGGCGTGACACAATGTCTTCTTACACCCGTTAATAGAAGAACTCAAACAATTGTGGACAGGGGTGAAGGCGTATGATAGTTATGCTAAGAAAGAATTTAACTTGCGTGCTGCATACCTCTGGTCAGTACATGATCTACCGACCTATGGCAATTTCGCTGGATGGTGTGTGAATGGCCGTCTACAGTGTCCCATATGTATGGATGACTCAGATGCATATAGGCTAAAGCATGGTGGAAAAGTCACTTTCTTTAACTGCACTCGAAGGGAGCTTCCTCCAAGGCACAAGTTAAGGCAGTCGACTACTGCATTTCGAAAGGGTGTTAAAGTCACAAAGCGACCCTCAAAACGTAAGACTGCAAAGGAGATATTGGCATGGCATAGACGTCTGAAGGTTGATCCGGACACCAAAAGGTTTCACGGTTACGGTGACCTCCACAACTGGACTCACATTTCCTTGCTTTGGGAGCTGCCTTATGCTGAGGCTTTGATGTTGCCGCACAATATCGATCTCATGCACCAAGAGCGTAATGTCGCGGAAAGCATCGTAAGCATGTGTTTTGATGTGACAGAAAAATCCAAAGACAATATCAAAGCAAGGAAAGACTTAGCGTTGCTTTGTGATCGTCCCAATCTTGAGGTACGGCTAAATGGGAAAGGAAAGGAGTGCAGACCATGAGCCGAATATTGTCCTAAGCCAGAAGAAAGGAAACAGATATTCGAATGGTTGAAGACCCTGAAATTTCTAGATCACTATGCAGCTAACCTAAAACGGGCGGTAAATGTGAAGACCGGAAAGTTGACTCGACTGAAGAGTCACGATTACCATATGATCATTGAAAGACTCCTACCTGTAATGTTTCGTGGTTATTTCAAAGATGACCTGTGGAGGTTGTTAGCCGAGCTTAGTTACTTCTACATGCACTTATGTGCTAAGACAGTCTCGAAGAGTTTGATGGAGAAGTTTGTGAGGGAAATTCCGGTGCTTGTATGCAAATTGGAAAAAGTGTTTCCTCCTGGTTTCATGAATGTGATGCAGCATCTGTTGATTTACTTGCCCTGGGAAGCATTGGTTGGTGGACCCGTTCAATGCAGGTGGATGTATCCTATAGAAAGGCAACTTAAAAAACTAAGGGCTACTGTACGCAACAAGGCAAGGGTTGAGGGTTGTATCGCTGAGTCGTTTGCTCTTAAAGAGATGTCACACTTCACCAAAAAGTATTTCAACAAAGTAGACGCTGAAAGACACTCCAATCGGGTTTCTGTTACTGATGTGGGACCACAAAGCGACCTTCGGATTTTCAAGAACCAGGGTACAACCAGTGGACCTTCGACTGTACGCCATGTGGAAGAATCAGAGCTGAACTTGTTTTTGTTGTATATGTTTAGCAACATGAAAGAAATGAACAAATATTTTGAGTATGTCATCTTCTAACTTCATTCTGTACTCTTTGATACCTATCTACTGTTATCTCTATCAAATAATCTCGTGCTCTCTGAACATCAAATAACACAGGTTGTTTGAAAAAGAGTATTGGACATCCACTAACCGACCCACCGCCAAGCAATTAGAGAACCTAATGCGCAATGGGCTACGTGGTGGTCCTAATTTCGTGTAGTGGTTCCGCAAGCATGTAATTAGCATCCCATCATCTCTTAGATCATACGTGACCTTAGCTTGCCTCTCTAATAATGATATGCTTTCTTACGCAGTGTCTTACTGATGGAACCATCCACAAAG
Organism: Paspalum notatum; assembly: GCA_022530915.1. NCBI lineage: Eukaryota > Viridiplantae > Streptophyta > Magnoliopsida > Poales > Poaceae > Paspalum > Paspalum notatum. The sequence continues at coordinate 22,509,125 of CM039686.1, forward strand.
ACCTAGACCAGCTGTCTCATGGTCTTGTGAAGGCAAGGAACTACAATCGATATGATGTTTCTGGCTTTCGCTTCAGAACAGCAAAATTAGAGAAGAGCCGTCCATTTGCAGCCACTGTCAATAGCGGAGTTATGACCACCACTTATGATGCTAATGAGAATCTAGTTCACTACTATGGTGTCTTACAAAACATCGTTAAGTATGAATTTGATGGCCCTAAACCACTAAGTGTGGTGTTCTTTGAATGTGATTGGTTTCATCCACATAATGGCACTCGAGTTGACAACTTTGGCATGGTCGAGGTGAAGCATGGTTCCAAGCTTCAAGGCCAAGACAATGTCGTTCTTGCTCATCAAGCGGAGCAGGTTTACTACCTACCATATCCTCATCCTAGCTTGCATGCATGGTGGGTGGCATTTAAAGTTAACCCCCAAGTCTTGCCTCCTGGCGACGAAGGGTAGTACAATGAAGACGATGACCATGATGTGTTCCAAGAAGGAACGTTCGAGAAGGAACGTTCCGATGACGATGATGACAACGATGGATTTCAACAAGACAAAAGGGTTCAAGGTGAAAGGTTTCATGTTACCGATGGGGACGCTCTAGAGCTATTACACGAGGAAGATAGGGACTTAATAGAGGAACCCACACATCAGCGGAAACGGCCCATTACTAGAAATTCAAAAAGAATTAAGGAGATGGCACGACTCAAAAAGCAAGTAAGCATGCAATGAGTCAACGAAGCCGAATCAGATGCTGATGATTTTTGATAAGTATGTATTGTAAGATTTCTTGAATTTAAGACTTTTAGATTATACTTGTTGTTTCTATCATGTGCTTACTTGAATTTAAGATTTTCAGATTATACCTGTTGTTTCTATCATGTGCTTACTTGAATTTAAGATTTTTAGATTATACCTGTTGTTTCTATCATGTGCTTTCTTGAATTTAAGATTTTCAGATTATACTTGTTGCTTCTATCATGTGCTTTCTTGAATTTAAGACTTCTAGATTACACTTGTTGTTTCTATCATGTGTACTAACTTACCTTTTGAATTTTGCAGATGTTCAAGCACAGGAGGAGTAAGACTTCCTCAGCATCTAGCAGTGGTATTTCTCAGGGCACTTCCCAGAGCAGAGAAAGGCAGCAAAAATTTATTGGTTTAATGGATGAGGCAGCTAGGGAGCAGGCGGGTGACGCTGATGCGTCTAGGAAGGACGTGGGAGGGGGTGGTGAGACCAACTTGGAAGGGGGTGGTGAGACCAACTTGGGAGGGAGTGATGATGCGGGAGCTGGAGGTCAGACTGATGAGGAGGAACACGTGGTTGATGTTGATGCTGGGCATACAGCTTCTTCATCAAGAACTAGGTATCCTTGGTATTACTATTTTGCAAAGTTAAAGTTATTTTTGTCTTTCAAGACTTTAATCCGTTTGACTATATGTAGGTTTCAAAAGTGTAATTCAGTTCATGCAAGGCCTGCTGAGAGTGAGAAGCTGCTGATCAAGCCACTTGGAGAGTGGTGAGTCTCATCAATTGATATGTTGTAGGTTTATAATGTTACATCTATTGTTGACCACTTGTATATTTCAACAAATCCTCTTTGTAGGTCGTGGGACGACGTCAAATGGGAAGGTAATAAAGGCCCACGCACCAAGATCAACGGTGTATTGGGTGCCCTCTGTCGCTACTACTACCCGGGCCTCGGCCGGCTACGCGTTGGGCACACTAGGGCCTTAAGAGGGAGGTGTTGGAAGATGGTGTCGAGGGTAGGACTCTACAGGGCGTTGTGTGGGATGAATTTTGGGAAAGTTGCTGTGCATTGTGATTTTCATTGGAACGTGTGCATAATAATTCATCTGAGTTTGTTTTGTTCCATATGCAGTCCCGGTACTCCACGGATGTGGACCAAGACGATCGTGAAGCTATGAAGGGGCTGAAGAAGCACTTTAGCAAATCTGCCGAGAAGGTCATTCATGATTCACTTTATAATGCAAGGATCACGGCTGTCTGCCACTACTATAAATCGGTGAAAGGAGAGAATATGACTAAGAAGAAAGGAGCAAATAGGATATACCTTAAGGAAGAAGAGTACCACAAGACCGAAATTGATTGGCTTGTGAAGGACATAGAAGCTTGGAGGTGGTTGGCCAAGCTGTGGTCCTCACCTGAGTGGATTGCAAAGTCAGAGAGCAAGCAAAGCAACAGAGGGAACGATCCAGGGCACAAGTACGGAGCAGATGGACACTTTGGGGTTCAGTGACGCATGGTAAGCATGTGCCTCAATGCATGGTTGCCATAAGCATATATATTCTTTGAGGTCGTATATGTAATTTTCTTGTCATATGTGTTTGCAGGAGGCTGAGACTGGAACATAACAAAACTTCCTCAATGTATTCCTTCGAGGCCACCGAGGTCCTGATCCGAACAACCCCGATGTTTTGTGCTCCCAGGCGGCCAAGGACAAACTGGTAAGCAATATTACTTGTTATACAAAGTTTGGTTTTGGCAATATCACTTGGTGTGCTCATTGTTGGGTTGTAGTATCGGTATGGGCAAGAAATGGTGAAGCGTCATGGCGAGGGTGTCCAGTGGATGCAGCAGCCTATAGAGGTAGATGCTTTGTATCACAGCGGTGAGGGTAGAAGACATGGCAGGTTTGCTCCCTTGGATTAGTTCCGTTGCTTGTTTGATGCGCCTTTGTGATCCTAGTAACGAGCCTCATATGTGGAATGGTTGTTTGTAGGTACGCCTTTGGCACAGGGGTTGTTGACTACAACTGTTTTGTGTCTCGTGTGGGATCGTCGAGTACGTCTACAGCGACTTCTCGACGATCCAAGGTTGACGATGCACAAGAGAAGGCTCGCAAAGCTCGAGAGAAGGTTCGCCAGGCACGAGAGGAGGCTCGCCAAACCCGCGAGCAGAGCCAACAAGCCTTGGCTTACATGTCTTCATTTATGCAGGTAAATGCATTGGACTGTTGTTGTTTCTATGCAAGGATACGTTTTGTGAATTTAACGCCACTTAATACATTACAGCAACTGACGGCTTCTCTCGGTCCTGACGTGAACATACCACAGTTCTGCCCTCCAGTTTTCACTCCACAGACCGTCCATCAGGTAAATATGCTTAGTCTATTCGTTAAATTTCTCGACTAGTCCAATTCCAAACATATGCTAACTTGATCTCAACATTAGCCACCTCAGGCGTGGCCGCAACCTCAGGGCCCTCCGGCATGGACGCAACCTCAGGGCCCGCAGGGACCTGGAGGGTGACCGGTGTGGCCGCCTACACAGGCCTCACAGATTGGACCGCATGGCTCGCAGATGCCACCATAGGGGTTTCAGCCACCTATGGGGTGGATGCAACCGGGTCCTTTTTGGCCACCCCCGGGTCCCAACTATGGCACTTGGATTTGCCCACTTCTGGCTGCGCAGGTACGAGCACTATACATCGAGCTAATAAATTTGAGTAACGCTATCGGACTCTATATTTGGACATCTGGGTAACGCTAAGTAACTTAAGTACCTTTGAACTCATGACTTGACATTTCAACTTAAATTGAGTCTTGTTCAATATGAAACATGTTATTTCAAATATATTTGGCCAATGTCATCTGTTTCGTTCATTTTGCAGGTATCAGGGTCACGTCCTGGCAATGTGACTCCTGATGCAGAGGTCGACCCCAACGGGTACCTGCGCCAGTCAGTCGGAGGATCTGGAAGCGGCCACAACTCCAACAATCCACAATCGTAAGCTACGGATTGTGTTGGTTATATATGTTTGAGACTTTGAGCAGTGGAGACATTTGGATGTGTTGTTGGTCATGTATGTTGGACTCGACTCTCTGTTTGTGATGGACTGGATTGTATGTTTGTCATGGACTACGTTAAACTATTTGTGCTTGTTTATGTGATGTATATTTGGACTTGTTTATGATGGACTTATGTTTGTGATGGACTTGTTTACGTGAGAGGTTGTGTTTATGATGGACTTGTTTATGGAAAAAATTTCTGTTTCTATGTGCTGTATATTCTGTTTTGTGATGTGCTGTATATTCTGTATATTTTGGTTGCTGGAAATGGGAAAAAGGGGTCTGTTTTGGGGGGGAGCCAGCTTTTTCGTGGGCCAGTGGTGGGGCCGACGAAAAAGCTGGCAGCCTGGAGGACATTTTCGTCGGCCCATAGTGGGCCCACGAAAAAGAGTCTTTTTCGTCGGCCGCCGCGTAGGCCGATGAAAAAGATTTTTCCGTGGGCCAGCGAGCGGGCCCACGAAAAAGGTTTTTCGTCGGCCGCCACGCAGGCCGACGAAAAAGCGTGGGGGCCGATGAAAAAATCCACACTTTTTCGTGGGATTTTTTTTTGTCGGATTTTTTCGTCGTCTGGCCCACGAAAAAGACCCTTTTTCGTGGGTTTTTACTGAAAAAACCTTCTTCCTGTAGTGGATGGTGCTGCTTGGCAAGGTACTGGCAAGCCTCGCAGCGCTGCACTAATTCGGCTGCATCCTTCTTTGTCGTTGGCCAATAGAATCCGGCCCTAAACGCCTTCCCGACCAATGTCCGTGAGGCGGCATGAATTCCACAGACTCCAGCATGTATCTCTTTCAAAAAACTCTGCCCTGACGAGGTATCTAGGTATTTTAGCAGTACTCCTGAAGCGCTATGCTTATATAACTCGTTGTTGATCAAAGTATAGCTGGACGATCGTCTTGCTAGTCGCTCGGCCTCTGCGTTATCATCTGGAGTCTCTTCATTCAAGATGTACCTGATGATAGGGGCCCTCCAATCAGTCGAAATATCGCCCAGAGTTAGAATGTGTCGGTCAGGTGGTACATTCAGCTCTTCTAGCTGAATAGAGGGGTGATGAAGCTCTTGAACGAAAATACCAGGAGGCACTTTGGCTCGTGATGAGCTCAGTTTGGACAAAATATCGGCATCCATGTTGCGGTCCTGATCCACATGAATGTACTCCAAACCTTGGAACCTACCCTCTAGCTTGCGAACTGCTTCACAGTACTTGTCCATATTTTCTGTAGAGCGGTCCCACTCCTTGTTGAGTGATTAATGACCACTAAAGAATCTCCGTAGGCCATCAACCGCTGGATTCCGAGTGATATGGCTATGCGCAAACCATGGAGTAAAGCCTCGTACTTAGCTGCATTATTGGATACCGGGAAAAGAATTTGTAGCACGTACTTGAGTTTTTCCCCCGCTGGTGAGGTGAAGACAACACCAGCGCTGGCTCCTTCTAGTTTCAGCGAGCCATCAAAATACATCTTCCAGACCTCCATAACTTTTGGCTTCTCAGGGACTTGGTGTTCAGTCCACTTGGAGACAAAGTCGACCAGCGCTTGGGTCTTGATGGCAGTACGAGGATGAAACTCCATGTCGTGAGCCCCCAGCTCGCAAGCCCACTTGGCAATACGCATTGTGGCCTCCCGATTGTGCAAGACTTCTCCAATTGGGAACTCAGTAACCACCACGATCTTATGCTTCTCAAAATAATGACACAGTTTGTGTGCGGTAATGAGAACTGCATATAATAATTTTTGAACTTGAGGATACCTGATTTTGGAGGGGCTGAGAACCTCGCTGATGAAGTAGAACGGGTGTTGCCTCGGTACTGCGTGTTGTCCATCTGACCGCTCAACCACCAATGCGGTACTGATCACATGAGTCGTACAGAGATATAGAGGAGCAGATCTTCGGCTGGTGAGTCGGTAGTGGCACGATTTGGAGATTTGAGTACAGGAGGCGTGGTCAAGAATTTTTTCAGAGCTTCCAAAGCTTCCTGAGCCTCCGTGGTCCACTGAAACCGATCTACCTTCTTGAGGAGTTTGTAGAAGGGCATGCCACGTTCGCCGAGTCGTGAGATGAACCGACTCAAGGCCGCCATGCACCCGGTCAACCTTTGAGCATCCTTTTGCGATCTGGGAGGGTGCATTCAGAGTATGGCATTGACCTTTTCGGGGTTAGCTTCGATTCCCCTATTGCTAACAACAAAGCTGAGTAACTAGCCCGCGGGGACACCGAAAACACACTTGGTGGGATTAAGCTTCCACCAGAATTTCCTCAGACTGTCGAACACTTGTTGTAGATCGTCAATGAAATCCTCCGTATTCTTGGTCTTGATTACAACGTTGTCAACGTAGGCTTCGACACGCTTGCCCCCAGTGGTCAGCGAGGCATGTCTGGATCGCTCTTTGGTACGTAGCACCAGCGTTTTTTGACCCGAAGGACATAGAGGTATAATAGTACGCACTGAAAGGCGTGATGAACGCGATTTTCTCCTGATCCTCGATCGCTAGGCTAATCTAGTGGTAGCCCGAGTAACAATTGAGAAAAGAGAGTAAAGCGCAGTCGGCCGTAGAGTCAACGACCTGGTCTATACGAGGCAACCTAAACGGGTCTTTAGGGCAGTGCTTATTGAGATTAGTATAATCAACACACATCTGCCAATCCTTTTTATTCTTTTTGAGAAGAAGTACAGGATTCGCAAGTCACTTGGGATGTATGACTTCTCTAATAAATCGGCAACCTTCAGCTAACTCTGCCCTAATGGCCTCTCGCTTCTCAGGAGTAAATCATCGTAGCCTCTGCTTGATGGGTTTTGCGTTGGGGAACACCTAGAGTTGGTGCTAGGCCAATTCCCTCGGGACCCAAGCATATCCGCAGGCTTCCATGCAAACATGTCGCGATTGGCCCTCAGGAACTAGACGAGCGCTTCTTCCTATTTGGGAGGAAGAAGAGCGTTGACAGCAGTTGTCTTAGACGCGTCCGAGGGATCGAGGCCTATTTCCTTCGTAGGGACCGCCGGTTGTATTGCTGCGCTTGACGCCACTTCTTGGGTCGGGATCTGGAGGTCCTCCTGCGACATGTGAGCTGCATCCGCCTTGAGTTTTTTCTGCGCTGCCATGCTGTTCTGTTCAAGGGTTGTGGCGGAACTGCCCTGCTTAATCCAGACTAAGCACACCTGCCACCTCTGGCTCGCAGTGCACCTAGGCTGAACAAAACTCAGTGTCCGTCGAGAGCCCTTTGACTCTCGATAACACCAAATCCCAAAGGAACCGACATCAAACACATCCGACTCTCGATGGAGCCACAATAGTTACATCATCACAGGCAGTTGAATATTTAAGATAGATAGATTTAGTTTACAATCCAAAGATGAATAGTCAAATGCATGTTCAATGTACAGCGGAAGCGATTGCAATATATATATATATATATATATATATATATATATATATATATATAGCGGAAGGGTTTCAAAACATCTCGCAGCGGAAAATAAAACTCAACTAGTGTTCATGCAGGGATAATCAAGGCGAGTAGCACCGAGCCCACCGGTTCTACCCCGCTTCAAGCGGTTGTCCAGAAGTCATCAGTACCTGTGAGCCAAAAGTGGGGGCAAACCCTGACTACTAATTACTCAGTAGGACTTAATGGAAATGGCTTATGGCTGACGCAAAGCTTGCTTACTAAGAATTTGATCCTTAGCTGTTGATTTTAAACAGGATCAAGTTAACATGTAGAAACAGGATTTGACAGCTGCTTAGTTCATCATGTCAATGATACTAATCATGAGTACATTAATAAGTTGCATGAAAGTAAAGCATGTATATCTAACCATGTAGTATTCAAAACGATGAATTCATAATACAACATATTTAAGTGGATTACTACTTTGCTCGTCAATGGTATTGGCATTCTTACACCTGGTGAGCATCAGCGATTCAAATCGATTTGTTAATTCCCGGGAACAACTAAAAATGCCAGGGGTATATGCTTACTAGCCATCGCGTTCCCACATATAGTCCCCCATCTCCACTTGTCACATCCCAAGTTCGATTCCAACCTCCCATTCCCCAGGTTTAGCCCCCATGGAGCGTTACCACGGCGTACCGGGTCAGCCCTCCACGAGTCAACACCCAAGCGCCCCTGGGTCCGATGGTAGGACCAAGTCTTTATTCTTCGGATGGCACAAGTAAGACTTTCACCGGTCCATTATCCCGGATAAGCACTCTTAGCAATGTTATGCCGACCAATAGGCGAATAACGACCGGCCTTATGCGACTCGAGCGGAGTCCAATGCACAATATAATAAACAGTAAATAACTCATAAAATCTCCGTCCGGTCTCCATTTAAATCATAAGCATAAATAATCACTTACCCAAGTGAGATTTCTGTGATTTTGAAACCATCTACGCGACGAGTGACTCCATTCACCCGTGTCTACTCGCACCTAGCATTTAATAGGCACTCATCTTACGAACTCTAAGTATAGGTGCTAGGGCCAGGGCGGCCAGAAAGTCTAATGCAATTGGTTTCAAGCAACTCCTAATGCAGATACATAATCATCAAACAAGATTGTATTAGCTGGGAAAAATCATGGTCCTACCTACCTTTGAGTATTCTTATGAAAACCAACAAACTAATCTAAGCTAGTTTGTCAGATTGTGAGGCTTTGCCCCAGGCAACCTCTTAAAACAGGGACGGATATAATCAGCGACCCTTCATCTTTAGGTTGAGGAGAAACCAACTCTTGGTGCAATCCGTTGTTCGGCTTCTTGATTAATAGTAGCTCTTGTGTTGATCCTTCTTTCGCAGAATCTATATGCATGATATAATATGCAAGTAAGTGCAAAACAATGCAAATACATGCACATGGTACAGGTTATATGCATGATATAGTGCACCCATGAGTGCAACGAATGTAAATATATGCATGAGGTGCAAATGAAACATAATGCATGTCAAGTAGCTTGTGACGAAATGATTCGAGCATACTTAGTTCAAACACATCCCATATTAAGAAAACTTAACAACTTTACTAATAATTCGTACAAATCGTCACAAAGAAATCATACAAACCATCGCTAAGAAATTCTACAAACCATCGTTAAAAGCTAGTTCAATCCTTCATGCATAAAATGTAGGTGCTATGTATTTCACCACATCTTATCTCTGAAGTTATCATGAATTACTGTCTTATATGCGTACACAGTCCCTATCAAATAAAATAAACGTGTCTCTCAAAAACACCTCCATTGATAATCCTTGGAATCACAAGGCGTACTTGATGGTATGCAGCAAGTAACTTTATATATGCACAAAATGTTGTCACTTGCGGTTAAACATATACACACCAAATAACGGACATGCTACCTTTATGAATAAAATGCACTCATTAGTTCATGTAGTTAAACAACTCAAATTGATCCCAAACTTTTATCACATGCAGAAACATACTACATGATGCTACTGCCAAAATTCCATCTTCAAACAAGTTATAATTATTTTATTAAAATTCTCACAATTTATCAGCCCTATAGCTTTTCAGATTTTTCATAATTTATAGGTGTGAGTTCTGGACTTGAAATTTCTACAACAAGCATTTCATTGCATGAACATCATATACAAAAATCAGCAAGCACAAAATCTATAATTTGATAGGACATCTATTTTCCATATATTTATCTCATGCGAATTAAGATGTACTTATAATCAGTGTTAATAAATTCTTCAAAAATACTTTCTGGACTCCCTATCACACTAGTAGCATACCAGATTTTTCATAGAATTATCTTTGCATCCTAAAGTCACTTGTTCCAATTATCAAGTCTAGAAAGTATCATTTTGTCATTTTCAAAACAGCAGCTAAAACACGCATGCATAACCTCATATTTCACCAGTGAGTTACTCATAATATGTGAAGCACATAAAAAATACCAGAGGTCACATTGAGCATATTTTATGTAGCCTTCATTTTCCAAGTTTAATAAATACACAAAACACATGCAAAAGGGCAAAACTGTAATTTACCAACTAGAGCTAGGGCTATCAAAAATCACACAGTACCTCGATGCCATAACAAAGCTACTGTCCAAGTTTCTTAATTTTAGGAGCTCATTTAGTCAACTTTTACCATTTATTTAGATTAAACATGCATGCACAAGACTAGGGGTAAAATAGACTTTTCATATATCCACGTCATATTCATTCTGTAAATCCTCTCACAAGGAATCCATAGCCACTGAGTTTGTACATTTTGAATTTTTATTTGATTTATTGTGATTTTCTAAAGTTTCAGCCCAAATAATGCATTTTAAAAGGAAAAATCATATATTTCAGGGGCTAGAACGTGAGATGTTCAAGACACATTGCACAACGCTCTGCATCTACACGCGAATCACCGAAACGCTGAGGGTTAAGATGCATAAATGCCATCGTCTTCCTCCTCTCAACAAAGAGGAGGCGCGGCGGCGCTGGGCGCGCTGGCCAGGCGGGGCCCGGCGAGCTCGCCGGCGGCGGCGGGCGAGAGAGAGAAAGGGCTGAGGGTCCTTACCCCCTTACCTTGGTCCACGGGGAGAGACCGCAAGAGGCCAGCGACAAAGCTCACGGACGGCGGAGGTCCGGCGAGGAAATGCGGCCGGTGGAGGGGAATCAGCGACCTAGAGCTCGGGGGTTCGGTGGAGGGGAGGCCTAGGAGAGTCGGCGCAGTGATGTGGAGGCATGAGGGCGAGCGGAGGAGCGGGCGTGAGGCCAGTGGCGGTGAGCAGGACAGAGCGGCAGTCGGAGGAGTTCGGCGGCGTAATGCGCCCCGGTGATTGGGTGGTGGCGGCCTAGACCTAGGGGTTCCGGTGGAGAGGAGCGCGGGGAAGGCCGGTGTAATGGTCTGGAGGCGCGGGGATGGGGTGAGGGGCCTCGGAGCTTAAGCTCCGAGCTCTTGCTAATGGCGGCCGGCGGTGGTGGAAACAGAGAGACCGAGGGCGCACTGGAACGAGTGACGAGAGGCGAGTGAGAGGGGCGTGGCGTCGGGCGGAAGGAGCCGGTCGGCAGCTCGGACTTATGGCCTCGAGCGCGCGTTGGCTGCCACGGCGTACGACCGTACGCCGTCGGCCGCGTGGAGGCGGTGGAGAGGGGGAGAGAGGAAGTGGGGTGGACGGACACGGTCTACGGACCATGTGAGACTGACAGTGGGGCCAGGGCGGGGGAAAAGCAGACGGTCCATGGACCGGGTGCGCGGACGAGTGAGATGGTGGGGCCCACGGCCCGGCGCGTTCCAATTACGCGGGCGGGAATCTGAGAACGGCAGTCAAGTGGGGCCCACCTGTCATTGACTCCGAGAAAAGGGAAAAATCCGAAATTGAGATACCTTGGTTTGACTGCAGAAACCCTTGTTTGTATTTCGCGTTTTTGAATGGGTTAGAGGCCGAATTTGAAGTGGACCCAATTGGATGAAATGTTCTAAATTTGTTCCCCTACCTTTTCCTTATAAACTTTTATACCATGTTATATTCAAAAATACGGTTTAAATTTGAATTTAAACTGCTGACCATTGTTTGACCAACAAAACCCATAGGTTTAGAAATTCTAAAAATCCATTTTCCAGTCACATTCACACAAGGAGTTTTTATACCAATGTCGTTTAGAATTTCAAGATCTATAACTTTCTCATTAAAAGAATTGCAAGACTTTGGCTTTAAGATCAAGCAAATTTGAATTTACTTTACAGGTCAGGTTTTTTATAGATTTCATATGCTGACAGAAAAAGCACCAAAACTCTATGCAAACTTTACTGCATGTCAAAGCACCAATTATCAAAGTGTTCATCATGAAATTGTCTACAAGTTTGGCATATCAAGTTTCTTCAAATGCACTACAGATTCAAAGTTATAGTGACAAAAGTGGAGACCTATTCAGGAAAACTGAATTTAGGTTGGCTCAAATGACTTGGTTTACTTATGCACTCAATATGAAATGTTCATGAGATGATGCACATATGTCAATGATGCAATTTTAATGCACTTGAGATGCCTGAGGCATCACAAGGGCCATCTGGATCGCTTCCTATACGCACTCCGAAGCTCCCTTGAAGTCGGCCCGTATGGAAAGAACGCCCCCTGGAGGTGGCATTTTGAGGACGAGGTACGGGTAGTGCGGGATGGCCATGAACTTGGCGAGCCCAGGACGCCCAATGATGGCGTTATAGACAGGAGGCCGCTTTGATCTGCCGATCTTCCAGCTTCTGCTGGAGCTTGCTCGCGTGGGCTCCATGCCCTCCCAAGATGAAGTTGACCTCCCTGTTGACATCTGGGAAGCGCTAATTATTGCCTCCGTTCTGGCGTTGCAGAGGCTGGTTTCGTGGCGGGGGTGGCGGCGGGGCAGGCTGCGGTACGGGAAGTCGGCCACACGCCAGCATAGCTTTGAAGTCGCGGTAGTTTAGGAGAGTATGTCGCATGTCTTTGTGCGTGGGGCACGGCTCGTCGAGGAGTTGGTCGAGCGTCCGAGCCAGAGCGGGAGGCGGGCCGCGTGGACGTGTTGAGGTGGTGCCATGACGCGGACCTCCTCTCAAGGCCTCCTCTCCTAGCGACGCTCCTGCCACGAGGATTCTTCGTGCTTCTCTTGCTTGCCTTTGCCCCGATCGTCCTGTCGGGGGCGGATGAGGTCACGAGTGCGTTCGTCCACCGTGATGTAGCGATCTGACTCTTGGAAAAGGCGCTTCGAGGTAGTGGGTGCTCTTTCCATTACGTGTTTGACGAACACTTGGTCGTTCGACCCCTGGAGGAAGTCATCAATCACCGTATCCTCAGAGACATCGGGGATGCCATTTCTCAAAGCTTGGAACCGCTTGAGGTACGACCGCAGGCTCTCCGAGTCCTTGCGTCTGATGGTTTTGAGGTCCCATCGCTGTGCTGGTTTGTCGGAGAGTGATTGGAACTTAGCAACAAACAGGCGGCAGAAGTCGCCCTAGTCTTCAATGCAACCCCGCCTAAGGTGGCGAAGCCACTGAAGTGCTTCCTGTCCCAATTTGATCAGGATGTAGGCCGTCATGAGATCTTCGGACGCATTGGCCGCTCGGGCCGCGGTAGTGTACACGGCCAGCCAATTCCGTGGGTCCATCTTTGTTTTGAATTTTTCAATATTTGAGATCTTGAAGTTGGGCGGCCAGTCGACGTCCTGAATCCTCCGACCAAAGGCCGCCACAGCTATTTCAGAGCTGCCAGCTGGGTTGCCGCGGTTCTCATCTGGACGACGTTGCGAGGATTGAGGGCGGAGGTCACCCCTAGCCCTGACTCGGGGTACGGAGCTGTTAACAGAGGAAGCTCCCGAGTGACCTCTGGCAGCCGGAGCACACTGAGGGGGTCCATAGTCCCGGTCGTAATTTGCAGGTCGATTCAACTCGATCTGGTGTCGCTGAGCACGAGATAGCTTGATGTTGAGACGCGCGTCATGGATGTCGTTGATGATCAGCCGCGCGTCGTGGTTCGCTACCCGAGCGAGAACGTTCTTTATAGCCTCCCCATCTTTGTTGTTAGGGAGGAGCTCATAGAGCTTGACCAATGCCCCACCAGCTGGACTCGGAGTTTCCATGACCGCTTTGAACTCTCTTAGAAGATTACGCCCAGGAAGCATGGCCACCCGCCGTCCCCTAGCTTCGCCAACTTTCCGATCATGATGCTGCTGTCGGACTCTATTCCTGCGTCGATGGCTTTGGACTTCTTGTTCGTCCTCACTGTCCCGCGTCACCTCATCCAGCGAGACGGGCAATGTGGGGTCTTTATTGCCCAGGATATGATGATGCCGAATGTTATGGAGGCGGTTTGCTCTCTCCCTCCTGTGGTGATCCTGTGAGGTTTCAACGAGAGCAGGTTGCTCATCGTCTGAGACTTCCTCCTCGATATCGTTCCCTGGACCGTTGATCACGAGGATCTCAGAAAAACAGAGAGTTGAGCTTGGAAGTGAACTCTTGGGGTCATCAGTAAGCATAGTCTCCATCTCCATGCTGGTATTGGAGGCTGAAGCTGTGGCTGTCGGAGTGGCCGCACCGTGGTCAGAGGCCGTAAGAGCCTTGATGTTGTAGATTACGTGGTGACGCCCTGCGTCGCGAGCCTCCCGAGCGATTGTCGAGCGATGAGAGGCTTCATCTGGCTCGGAGGTAGGCGCTGGCACGATGACGGTCTGCAAGCTATGCCAGCAAACGGTTCTCCCCGCCGGAGTAGAGTTGATGACGAGCCCTGGGCGAAGGCCGATCAACGGCACATCGGGCTCGTTGTAGAGGTCATCGTCCGGAAGAGGCAGGGACTGAGTCAGGTCGGGTGTCCCCCGCACACCCTCATCGTTGTTGAGGGGAGCCGAGGCACGGGAGACAAGCCCCTGGTATGTGGCAGTGGAGTTGCGGAGACCGAACGGGGCAAAGGACTCCACTCAAGTCCTTTTGCGGCCCTGGTCAGTCGAAGATGGCCGGGTCTGCTTTGGTGTAGGCGGCGGTGGTGGGACCCGCAGCGGGCAAGGGACCTAGGAGCGGGTATCAACAGGAATTTGTTGCGGGCTCCGTGGAGGGCTGCTTGTGGAGTGGACCCGCCGCGGATCTCGAGAAGGCTCCTTAACGAACATACCCTCGGCCCCCGACTAATCTGAGTCCAGATTTGAGTCGGAGAGGTCGAGAATGTGGTACGTCGAGTCGGCATTGAAGCGGTGGCTGTTGTCGGGGCCGCTTGAGTTGGCGCTGTCGATGCAGATCTAGGCCCGGGGAAGGACCTCCCGTCGGCTCGTACTCCTAAGCCAGAGTGACCTTGGGGAGCACGATCCGACACAACATGTTGTGGGAGCGGGTTCTGGCGATGGGCCGGCGCCTCGTGCCGACGTCCTAGAGCTCGACGCTGAGTCGGTGGAGGTTGATGAGGTGCTGGTTCTTGGCGGCGATCTGGCGGCGTATATCGTCCATCGGGACCTAAAGTAGTTGGTGGTCGCACGACGAAACGCGGTTGCGCCGGCGTGCTGCGAAGCTGGTGGAGCTCTCCGCCCCGGTCGGCGACGAAGGCGATCGACCCAAAGCGGATCATGCTGCCAGGAGCGAAGCCGTTGATGAAGCGATTAGCCATGGAGCTAGCTAATGTCGATCTCGCCCCTACCTGGCGCGCCATCTGTCGGTGTTTGATACCGGCAATGCACCACGGGATGTGTTACGTAGTGCTGTTGGGGTGGCGAAATCGGCGTAGCTCGATGGTTCGCGTGGAGATGCGATAAGACACGAGGGTTTATATAGGTTCGGGCCGCCGGAGCGTAACACCCTACGTCCTGTTTGCCGCGAGTTGTATTGCCTTTGCTCTCGAGGTTACAATGAAAGCTAGGGCGTCTGGTGGCTGGTATGCGATGAGATGCTAGATTATCTGCGTAGGGGTCCCTCACCCGCCTTATATAGTCCGGCAAGGCTTGGGTTACAAGTCGGTTTCTATCTATGAGTCCTACTAGATTTAGAATCCTAAAGAGTACATAGAATCTACGATTACATGCTTCCTTACTTGAGTCCTGCTGCATCTGGAATCCGGAGTCCAAGCCATCTTCTTCACGTCTTTCCTGAATTACAGCGCTTTGACTTGATCTTCAAGCACATCATCCGTCTTCGGGCCCACGAGACCAGTCGGCGCCTTGTTCGGGAGCCTACTATCTCCATGGGCCCTCCAATGGCCCACATATTGAATTCTCGCCATGAGGACCGAGGGGATATCTATCCCCCACAACGATCACCACGACTAGGAAAACGTGGTCTGTCGTAGCTCTCAAAGCCTCGGCTAGGTGGACCAAAGTCGTTCTGCTCATGACCCGATGCCCTGCCAGCAAAGCGTCTACCACCTCCTGAAGCACCACGAGGAAAGTGGTCTCCTCTACCTCCACCTACACGACGTGGCCAACGGTCTCGCCTATCCTCACCCCGAGTCTCAACAGCAGGTCAACCACCTTGGTAGTACCTGTCCTCGTTCCTCATCTCAACCTCATGCCTCTCAGCCCTCAACCTTCGATAGCAAAACTCCACAAGGTGACCCTCCCTATGGTAGTAGTCATACACGTACCTCTTGGGTGGAGCACCCTTAGGTTTGTTTTGGTTCTTGGGCTGGCTTTTTGGCTCTGGAGTGGGCTTAGGAGGAGCATTCCTCTTAGCACCTTGCTTAGAACTCTCAGGAGGTGTGTCGGAGCGTGAGCTCCGGCCGGGTGGCAGAATGCACCCGCCCGATCCTAAGTACTATGAGTAGTTAGGGGGAGCGATCGTTGATAGCTACGTAGTGAAGGCACGATGGAGACACAAGGGTTTAGAGTGGTTCGGGCCGCCGGAGCGTAATACCCTACGTCCACTAGAGGTGTGTTCTTGTATTGGCTTGAGTGTGAAGGAAGTGAAGAAGATCGTGTCTCTCTCTGAGGATCCCCTCTGAGCCTGTCCTCTACGTCTCGCATGCCTCCCCTTTTATAGTCCAAGGGGTGCATGTACATGGTGACCGGGGCCCGACAGGTGGTCCCGGCCTGCTATCTCTACTCCGCAGAGTTCCCTTATGCTGACTTGGCTTCTTGGGTTATCTCCGTTGATATGTCCCATGCTCCGTTGCCGTGATGACCTTTGATCCCTGCGCCTTGTACCTGCATCTGCCGCAGCAGTATGGCGCCGTCCGGGAAGTAGCCCCGCCGGCTGGGTGCAGTCCAGAAATGTCGCCACGCCGCCCTGGCTTGCGCTGCTCGGTCCAATCGCTCGGTCCAATCCGCCGTTGTACCCGGCGGTATGGCTCCAGGGGCAGGAGTGGCAGGCGGCGTGCCGGCGTGATATTACAGGTAGGTTGCGGCGTGCCACAGTGACCCTACCGTAATAGCCTAGGCGTGGCTGACGCGTGCGCGCAGCGCAGCCCATGCCGCGTACGGTGTACTTGTTTATGCGGTTTAATCCCCGATATCCGGCGGGAAGTTGACCGCTACGCCTTGTCATGGTTGCCGCTCCTCGGTAACGCGCGTCCCACAGTATAGTCGCTGTCACCTATCAGCGGCGGTGCCAGCGCCTGTCAGCGGATGTCAGGGCACGCCCGCCTGCCTGCAATGAATGCGGTAGGTGGGCGTGGCCCGTAGCCAGAGGCCCCGCCGCGAGCCCTGGGGACACATGGCGGCCCCGGACCAGGCTGCCGCGGGGGCGGGCACCCTCCGTAGCCCGCACCTTCCTCGCTGGGTGAATGGCACGTGGCTGCTCCGGACCTCCCCGAGCTGGATCGGGTTCGGCTCCCCTCTTGGGGACGTAACGCGCCCTAACTGAGGTCCGGACCTCGCGGGAACAGGTCCGGGACTTCCATATGGACCCGGGGTGCAGTCCGGCCCACAAGTGGTGGGCCCGAACTGCTTGCGAGTGGCTTTGGGCTCTTTCCTTACTGAGACACGTGGCGACACTGGCCGCTCCCTCTGGTTGGCGGGGAGGCCAGGACCGTTGGTCTGCAAAAAGGGGAAAACCCTCTTTGTC
The DNA here is from genome assembly GCA_022530915.1 of Paspalum notatum. Lineage (NCBI taxonomy): Eukaryota > Viridiplantae > Streptophyta > Magnoliopsida > Poales > Poaceae > Paspalum > Paspalum notatum. The sequence goes on from CM039686.1 coordinate 22,526,399, forward strand.
AGGCTGCGTGGAGCCTTGTTAAGGGCAGTACTTAGCTTTTGTCTAGTATAAGCGGGTACCCGGTTTGCTGGGTACTGACAGTGGCCCCTGGGCCCACCTTAGGTGAGCTTGGGAACCTAAGGTGGGTCCATCAGCGCTTATCGTCTGCGCCATCGGGGGCTCCGTGTGGCCTTTGGCCCCGGCCCCCTCGACCCGCACCGGATCACATGGGCGCCTAACGGGCCCCACGATCCGGTCGTGCCAGGTCGTGGGAATTTTCCCGAGCTTCGAGGGGGCAGGCCTGCGCCGGCAGACGAAGCGACGGGCCGCCTGCCCACCTGCGCCGAGTGGCAGTTCGCGTTTTTTCTCACCCGGTTTCTTACCCGCCTGTCGCGGTTAGAGGCCCCTGGGACCCCTTGTCAGAGGCCGGGCGGGTTGCGGGTGCGTCCGTGCGTGTGTGTTTAAAGTATGTGGTGCACCGATGACTCCGTTAAATAGGGTCTTTGACCGGATGCCTGGTACGCTTTTTCAGGCTTCGTCTCCGCTCCCTTAGCAACCGCAGCCACGCCTCGCCTTCTTCACCGCAGAGCTCTTGCCCTCGCTGGTGCCGCGCATCCCCATTGCCTTTCGCTACTCCAATCCATGGCGATGGGTCTCGGTGATCCCGCCAACTGGCAGTCTGAGGAGGACCTCGACATCGTGCGTCGCCTCCTTGGCTGGACGGACGCGACGCGTCGCAACGGGGTTCACGCGGGCTCCCGCCCCCTCCGCGATCTGTGGCCGGGGGAGTTCGTGCTCTTCGTCTCCTACCTCTACTGCGGCCTGGGGGTGCCGATCTCGTCCTTTTTCCTGCTGTTGCTGGAGGGATACAGGCTGCAGCTCCAGCACCTCACCCCCCACTCCATCCTCCAGGCAGCGATCTTCATCCACCTCTGCGAGATGTTCGTGGGGGTGCCGCCCTGTGTGGTGCTCTTTCGCCACTTCTTCTCGCTAAAAGGTTCCGGTAGGAGCGCGAGCGACATCGGCGGCTTCTACTTCGTGCTGAGGGGGTCCGGGAGGTCGTCGATCTACCTTCCCCCTTTTTCCAGCGCCAAGTGGGAGAACTGGCGCAACGACTGGGTGATTGCGAGGGCGGACCCAAACAACCGGCTGAAACTCTCGGAGGGCGGTCCAACCTTGCCCCGCCCGGAATGGGGTGCTTCTGCGGACCTGCCGGGTGACTTCTCCTCCGTGCTAGTGAGGATCACCGAGCTCGTTAATGACGGGCTCACCTCGATGCACGTCCTCGCGGACTTCCTCACGCGGAGACTCGCCCCCTTGCAGCAGCGACCGAGGCGGGCGTGGAGCTACACCGGCCCCAACGACTACAGCCGGATTGCGCGGGGCGAGGTCAACAACCTGACGCCGGGGGAGCTTCCTTGATGTGCCGCGTCGTGGGTGAGGCATTCGCCCCCGAGCAGCTGATTTTGCCCGCTGCCGTCGTGCCGCTCTGCAGTGACCAGGCCCTGCGGACAGCGGTGCTCCGGGACATGCCGACACTCGACGACGCCGGGCTCGCGGCGCGGCAGCTCGGGGGCGACCCCAACCGGGGGATCAACATTGGCGACGCTCCGATCGGGAGCGCCCGCACTGGGGGCTCCACCCCTGTTGGCAAGGGGAAGGAACCCACGGCGATGGCTGGCGGCGAGGAGAGGCGGCGTAGGCTGTCCTGCGGCGACGGGACCTCCGTTTCGGAGCCCGAGCCAAAGCGCCAGCGGACCACGGAGGGGGAAGCTCGTCCGGGCAGTGGGGGCGTCCTTCACCTCCGCCGCGCCCAGGCCAGCAGCGCCAGCAGCACCAGCAGCAGCACCCGCAGCGACGACAGCGGGTGCCGCCGCTACCAAAAATGGGCCAGCAGCAGCAACAGCAGCAGGCGCCGCTACCGCCAAAGCCGGACCAACAGCAACAGTGGCAGCATGCGCCGCCGCCACTCAAGCCGGACCAGTAGCAGCATCGGCAGCAAGTGCTGCCACCGCCAAAGCCGGACCAGCAGCAGCAGCGGCAGCATGCGCCGCCGCCACCCAAGTCGGACCAGCAGTAGCATCGGCAGCAAGTGCCGCCACCGCCAAAGCCGGACCAGCAGCGGCAGCATGCGCCACCGCCACTCAAGCCGGACCAACAGCAGCGACGGCTCCTGGCCTCCCAGGTCGCTAGACGGCGCAGACACCGAGGTAAGCTATTTTGGGTTGGTCAAGCATTTTTGCAGTGTCGCTGTTAGTTCCTCGAATTTTCCCAATCCTCATTTCCTGCCCTGTTTAGGACATCTCGTCCGGTCGGCTCCTCCGCGGCTGCTCCTTCCGCCGGTGCTATCCTACCTAGTGGGTCCGGCAGTCGGGAGGACACGACAGAGGTGTTCGCTCCAGGTGGTCCGACGCCGGGAGCCGCGACGGAGAAGACCGCACCGGGCGGATCGACGCCAGAAGTTGCGACGGGGTCCGGGGCCCCTCGTCCAACCGAGGGCGGCTTGGAAGAGGTCCAGGGTCGGCCGCACCTGCCCTTGCTTGGGGCGCCGGCTCTTCCCCGCGTGCTGCGCCGAGGACTCCAGGCCCTGGAGGACATCAAGGAGGCGTTCCAGCTGGAATGGGCGCAGCTGCAGCAGGAGCGTGAGCGCCTGGCTGGCTGGCAGGCCCGCCTGGGGGAACAGATCCACGCCACGTCCTCTCAGTACTCCTAGGTCCGCGCGGAACTCGCCGCCGCCCGCAGGGACCTCGACGCCGACCGCGAGGCCTATGAGAAGGAGCTACAGCTGTTCGTCGTCCGAGAGCGTGCGGTTGCAATCCAGGAGAAGACGGTCGCTGTGGACGCGGCGAAGCTGAGGCTCGATCGGGCCGAGCTGGAGTCTGAGATGCAGGGAATGGAGCGGCGCAGGAAGGAGATGCTGGAGGTGTCCAAGGCGCAGCTCGCCATCAATAAAAAACTTGACGAGAAGGGGGCGGCGCTTGACCAACGCGAGGCGGCGGTCAAGGCCCTCGAAGAGACCCTTTCTCAGCGCGAGGCTGCTACCAAAGCCCTCGAGGACTCCGCTTCCCAGCGCGAGGTGGCGGCTAGGGCCCTCAAGACGGAGGCCTTCCGCCTGTCTGGTACCCTCAAGGTCCGAGAGGACTGGGTGAAGTCCCGGGAGGCGGAGCTCGACGAGCAGGCGAAGCAGCTCCGAGCAGGGCAAGCTACTTTGGAGCAGCTGAAACGGGAGGCCGCCCAGCAGGCACTGGCGGAGAGTCAGGCGCAGCTGCGCACCGACCTTCGACATTTCGCTCTGGTGCCGCTCAGGTTGAGTCCGATCCAGGTGCCGGAGCCGCCGTCGACCATGGCGGACGCTCTCCCCGTCCTTCACTCTGCTATGGAGCGGCTTCGGCGCTTGGATTCCACGCTTGCGGAGCGCCTTGAAGCCGAGGGTCGCGATCTGCTCCATGCCGTGGCGGAGCACCTGCTGGTCTACTTCCGAAGCCACGACCTCACCATCTCCCTGGATCCGGTTGTCGTTGGTCCGGTGGAAGAAACGGAGGCCGCCGCCCAGGAAAGCGTGTGAGGAGTGGTTGAGATCGTCGCCGCTCGGTTCCAGCGGGCCCCTGCGGACGAGGAGCCGGATGCACCGGGGGCGGGAGTTCCCCCAGCACCATAGAGGCTTTACTTGCCTTTTTTTTTTGTAAGATATTTAGATGGACAACTTATGAAATGAGGGAGGATGGGCGTTGTGACTTATCTGTATGTTGTACCTTCCCTCTTTCCTGTTGCATGCTGGCATGGTTCTGCCTGACCCCTGGCCCCCTGGAAGGTAGGCTCTAGTTTTGAGGCTGGCTACCACCAAGTCAGGAATCGGACCTGCATGCAACTCATGGTAGATGTTAGTAGTAGACCCGCGGGACCCTATTCTGAGTTGACTTTTCTCAACAGATTGTGGTCCGGCATTCCTGGGTGCATGGTTCGTGACCAAGATGCCCGGATGGGGATAGTAGGGTGCACAGGCTTAGGGTGCAGGACCAGGCTAAGGCACTGTACAGCCCCGGACTATCCCTATATCTTTCTCAGGTGCCTTAGGGCTTTACGGGACTGGACCTTGTTGGTCAGGGTCTGGAGAGCTTGCTAATGGCGAGGGTGTGGTTCGGCGTGCTGCACGCTCTGTTCCTGGTACTGGGGAACTTGCGGCGAAGTGGGGAATGTACAGTGCTTAGGGTACGGGACCAGGCTAAGCAGCTGACGACTGCGGGCCACCAAGGCAAGTTCCTTTTCTCGGGAGCTGGCCCCCAGCACGGCGGACCATACCCGAGCGACTAGACAAGGTATTCCTCACCTGCTCTCAAGTCAGATTTTCCCGTTTCAAGCTTTAGGCGATAATAGGGTACCGGGCGGGGGTTAGTGATAACGATATTGATAGAGAGATAAGGAGATAATTGAAATCATCGCAAAGGCAGCAACAGGGGCAATTTCCTTTATTTATAAGGTGAAATCATGTGACGTCAGCCAGAGGCCGGGATTACAAGGGCGGACCTCCACCGCTCTGGACCACAGGGTGGTATTATCTACTTTATAAAGAAAGAAAAAAGCCCTGCTTCTGCCTATGGATAAAACTTACGGAGGTGTTCGATGTTCCATGGGTTTGGCAGCAGAACGCCCTCCTCCGTGGCAAGACGGACGCAACCGAGACGACTTACTTCCGTCACCTTGAAGGGCCCCTCCCAGCTAGGGGAGAGTTTGTTGAGCCCTTCTCGGTTTAGGATGCGTCTCAGGACCAGGTCCCCAGGTTGGAGGACCCTTCCCCGCACGGTCCGTTCATGATAGCGCTTGAGCGCCTGGTTGTACCGTGCGTTCCAGATTGCCGCTTGCCACCGTTGCTCCTCGACTAGGTCGATGTCGTCGCGCCTGTCCTGTTCCTGCAAAGATTCATCAAAAGCTTGGACCCGTAGGGAGCCCAAGAGAATCTCTGGCGGGAGGCATGCTTCGGCCCCGTACACCAGGAAGAACGGGGTTTCCCCGGTCGCTCGGCTGGGTGTGGTCCGGTTTCCCCACAACACACAGGGGAGCTCATCGATCCACTTGGCACCGTGCTTCTTTAAGCAGTCGTAGGTGCGAGTCTTGAGCCCCCTGAGGATTTCCGCATTAGCCCTTTCTACTTGTCCATTGCTCCTGGGGTGTGCTACCGACGCGAAGCATAGCTGGATGCCAACGCCGTCACAGTAACCCTGGAAGACTCGGCTCCTGAACTGGGTCCCGTTGTCCGTTATGATACGGTTAGGGACACCGAACCGGCATACAATGGACTTGAGGAAAGCTGTTGCGGTTCCTTGGGTGATTTTCACCACTCGGGTTACCTCTGGCCATTTTGTGAATTTGTCAATGGCAACATAGAGGTATCGGTACCCACCGACGGCCCTAGGAAATGGTCCCAGGATGTCTACCCCCCATACCGCGAAGGGCCAGGAGGGCGGAATCATCTGCAGCGGCTGAGCTGGTGTGTGTATCTGCTTTGCGTGGAACTGGCACGCTTTACAGGACCTTACCAGCTCGGCTGCATCCTGGAGAGCTGTCAGCCAGTAAAATCCGTGCCGAAAAGGCTTTACCGACCAGCGTACGGGACCCTGAATGATTCCCGCACTCGCCCCAATGGATCTCCGTGAGTAAATCACAGCCCTCTTCCTGGGTTATGCATCGCATGAGGATGCCGTTGGCGCCACGCCGGTAGAGATCCCCTTCTACCAGTGTGTAGCGTTTAGCCAACCGCACTATGCGCTCAGCAGACACATGTTCATCGGGAAGGATTTTGTCCTTCAGGTAGTCCCGGATTTCGGAGATCCATGCATCGGGACTGCCCTGAGCCAGTGGATGTGTCCTTGATGACGTGCCGGGGTCATCAGTCCACACGATCCTTGATGGCCCCCAGAGGTGGAGGACCATCAGGACTGCTAGCTTCGAGGTGCTAGTTCCGCCCCCTTCACCCAGTTCGGCTGGCTGGGCGGTTGGTCTCAGTAGCTGTCTTTCAAAGACGCCATTGGGTACTGGGCCCCGAGTTGATGCTCTCGCGGAGAGGTCATCTGCTACTGAGTTGAGGTCTCTTGGAATGTGTTGCAGCTCCAGGACCTCAAAGTCTTTCTCGAGCTCCCTCACTCGTATGAGGTACGCTGCGAGCTGGGGGTTGTTGCAGCAGCACTCCCCCCGGACCTGTCTGATCACCAGCTGGGAATCTCCTTTGACTAGGAGCTGCTTGATTCCCAGTGATTGGGCGGCCATTAGCCCAAAGATCAAGGCTTCGTATTCTGCCATGTTGTTGGTGGCTTTGAACTCGAAGCGTACTATGTACTTTACTTGATCTCCGTCTGGGTCCACGAGTACCAAACCTGCTCCGGATCCCCTCTCGCGAGCGGACCCATCGAAAAAGAGCGTCCAGTGTGGCTCGGTGAAAACCCGGACAGGCCTGCCTGGCTGTGAAGGACCCGCCTCAGACTGCGGGCCTCCCGACTCAGCGGTAGTGGGTGTCCATTCCGCGATGAAGTCTGCCAGGACCTGGCTCTTGGTAGCGCTGCGGGGCTGGAAGTCGAGTTGGAATTCTGCCAGCTCCGCAGCCCATTTGGCGATACTCCCGATGGCGTTAGAGTTGTGCAGGATCGCTCTTAGCGGGTAAGAGGTCACCATGACAATCTTATGCGCCTGGAAGTAATGGCGCAACTTCCTGAAAGCTATCAGTAACGCATAAGCGAACTTGTGAGTTTCCAGGTACCTGGCCTTTGCCCCGTGGAGGACCTCGCTGACGTAATACACCGGCCTCTGGGTGGTCCGGACCCTTGCGGAGGATCCCGGGCCACCCGCCCTTGTGAAGTCAGCCTCCTGGGCAGCCCGCCCCTCTGCCTTTGGCAGCTCACTACCTTGGCAGGGTAGGGTGTCGGCCGGACCTCCGGTTTCGGAGTCGGTCGTTGTTTCTGCGGTGGACGGACCACCGCCTTCCACTCGGGGGGTCCCGGTCCCTCCCTCGTGGGGGTGCTCTGGTCTCTCAGCGACCAAGACCATGTTGACTACCTCGGATGTTGCTGCGAGGTAGAGATACAGAGTCTCACCAGGCTCTGGCGCCACCAATATGGGCAGTGTGGTGAGATGCTGCTTCAATTCCTGGAAGGCTTGTTCAGCCTCTTCGGTCCATATAAATGGTCCAGACTTCCTCAAAAGCTTGAAGAAGGGCAGGGCTCTTTCAGCTAGCCTTGAGATAAAGCGGCTGAGGGCTGCCAAGGACCCGGTGAGCTTTTGCAGGTCCTTGATGCAGGCAGGTGGCCGCATAGCCTCGATCGCTCTGATTTTGGTTGGGTTTGCCTCAATGCCCCGGTGCGATACCAGGAAACCCAACAGCTTACCAGCTGAGACGCCAAAGACGCATTTCTCGGGGTTCAGCTTCGTGCGCGTTGTGCGCAGCCTGTCGAAAACGAGGGTCAAGTCCTCCAGCAAGGTTGACCCTTCCCTGGTCTTGACAACGATGTCATCGACGTAAACCTCGACTATATTTCTGAGGTCACGGAACGTAAAGTTCATGCCTCGCAGAAATGTGGGTAAAGCATTCCTCAGACCATAAGGCATTACAACGTAACAGTACAGACCATCTACTATTACAAAGGCTGTATGCCTCTTATCCTCTTCGTTCATCCGGATCTGATGGAACCCGGAATACGCATCCAAAAAAGACAAAAGCTCACACCCGGAGGTGGAATCTACTATCTGATCTATGCGCGGAAGGGGATAAGGGTCCGGAGGACACGCCTTATTGAGGCTGGTGTAGTCGATACACATCCGAAGCTTCCCGTTTGCCTTAGGGACAACTACCGGGTTGGCTAGCCACTCGGGGTGATGGACCTCTTCGATGAAGCCCGCGTCTAGAAGCTTCCGGACCTCTTGACGGATGAAGTCCTGACACTCCACTGACTGCCTTCGTGGCTTCTGCCGCACCGGCTTGGCATCCGGGTTGATATTCAGACGGTGCTCAATCACCTCCCTAGGGATCCCAGGCATTTGTGACGGTTCCCAGGCGAACACGTCAACATTTGCTCGGAGGAAGGCAACGAGCGCGTCTTCCTATTTTTCCCCCAGATTCCCCGCGATGCGGGTGGTCTGGGAGGCCTCCGCCCTGATCTGTGCTCAATCACCTCCCTAGGGATCCCGGGCATTTGTGACGGTTCCCAGGCGAACACGTCAACATTTGCTCGGAGGAAGGCAACGAGCGCGTCTTCCTATTTTTCCCCCAGATTCCCCGCGATGCGGGTGGTCCGGGAGGCCTCCGCCCCCATCTAGACGGTCTTGACTGGCACGTCTTCTGGGCTAGCTGGGCGCACCTTGGGCACCTTCGGGTCCTTCGCAGGAGCCTTAATCCCAGAGGCTGAGGGGTCAGCCTCCTCGGGGCCCGCTGCGTCAGCAGCGAGGGCGTGGAGTTTCTCCACGGCGGCGACCGCGGCGAGGCGGTCCCCCGGCACGGTGAGGACACCAGCCGGGGAGGGCATCTTCACGACCAAGTACCCGTAATGGGCTACGGCCATGAAGCGGTAGAGCGCCGGTCTGCCAATGATGGCGTTGAACGGCAGGTTTACATCCGCAACGTCGAACTGGACGCTCTCCATGCGGAAGTTTTCCGGTGTCCCGAAGGTGACCGGGAGGTCGATCTTCCCTTTTGGGTAGACTGACAGCGGGCCTACTCCGGAGAATGGGCACGACGGAGCCAGGCGTGACTCCGGAATCTGCAGCTGCTTGAAAGCTGCGTAGCTGATGATGTTGAGGGCGGCCCCGCCATCGATCAGCACGTGGTAGAGCCGGATATTGGCGACCACCGGCGACGTGATGATCGGCAGCAGGCCGGCCCCGGCCATGTTCTCCGAGCAGTCGGATGGCCCGAAGGAAATGGTGGTGTTCCTCCACTTGAGGTGTGGGGACACCTTAGGGACACTAGGCTTGACCGAGAGGACCTCTCGGCGCAGGTCCTTCACGTCTCGCCGGGAGGAAACCTCCCAGCTCCCGCCGTACATGACGTACAGCTTTTTGCGACGCTCGTTGTCGCTGGAGTCGGAGTCAGAGTTGGCCAGAGCGTAGATGCTCTTGAGCTCCCGCTCCGGGGGCTGATAGCCCATCCCCTTGCCCCCAGCGGTGGCTCCGCCGTCGCTGGTTGCCTTCCTCTTGCCAGGCCGCTGGCGTGGGGGCGAGTCGTCCCTGGGCGGGCGTTCCCGCCGCTCGTTGAGGCGCCGCTGCACGAGTTTCTGTATCTCGCGGCAGTCGGCAGCGCTGTGGCCGCTGTTTTGGTGAACAGGGCATGAGCCGCTGTTGTTCCGCGCCTGTTGCCTCGGGCGCTTGCCGTTGGCGTCACAGCCGCCAGGAGCAGCTGCGGCTACGGGGGCTCCCTCCAAGGACCTCTGAGGGCGTCGGCCCTTCTTCTTCTTCTTGCCACCCTCTCGGGCGGCACCGGCAGAGCCTCCTGCTTAGGCAGCCATATTTTGCTGAGGCGAGTGCCATGCATGGCCCTCAGCGGCTTTGGCGCATTTTTCTGCCAGCGCATACAGCGTGGCGACGTCCTGCACCTGACGGGTCGCTAGCTTCTCCAGCATCTTCTCATCACGAACGCCCTGCCGGAAGGCGGTGATGATGGATGCATCGGAGATGCGGGGAATGGTACCCCGCACCTTGGCGAAGCGTGCGATGAATGCCCGGAGCGGTTCTCCGGGTTCTTGCCACACAGCATGGAGGTGGGCCTCCACGCCGTACTGCTGGCATGCACTGGCGAAGTTCACGATGAACTGCGTGCATAGCTCCTCCTAGGATCGGATTGACCAAGGGGTGAGGTTCATGAGCCAAGTCCGGACTGGCCCAGACAAGGCGACATGAAAGTATGACACCATGACGGCGTCATCTCCACCAGCCGCTGAGATAGCGGTGACGTACACCTGCAGGAATTCCGACGGGTTGGTGGTCCCGTCGTACTTCTCCGGCAAGTGTGGCCGGAATTTCGGTGGCCAACGCGTGGAGCGAAGGCCGTCTGCAAGCGCGGCACAGCCGACTCCAGTCGGTATGACCCCCGGCGGTGTCTGCGCCCCGGCCGGGGTCTGCGCATAACCCGGGGGCCTGGACGCCGCAGCAGCGAACACGGCGTCAAGGTTCTTGCCTTTGACGGCGTTCGGCTGCAACCGTGGTTGCTCCATAGTTGTATGGGTGCCTGCTCGCCGGCGGTTAAGCTCGGCTCGCAGGTCTTTCGTCGGTGCGCTCCTCACTGTGGAAGTCGAGACCCAGCTCTTGACGAGCCGGGGGTGGCCTCAGCTAAGTGGATCAGGCGATCCACGTCGCTGCGCCATTGCGCGAGAGCGCTGGGGGAGGCTGCCGGCCCTGGAGGGTGGTTGAGCAGCTCCCTGGCCGCGGCGAGCGGTCCGCGGGCAGCAGCGCGGTTCGCCGCGGCTTCGTTTGCCGTCACGGCGCTGGCCACCGCAATGTTTGCCGCCACTGCATCTATCGCAGGGCGGCGAGGTGCTCACGGCGTCCGCGCCGTGCCGTCAGAACCGTGGAGGGAGGCGTGCGACCCTGACGAAGCCACCTCCTCCGTCGCGGCTGCACCATCGTGGATGTCGCAGATGCGAACCATCATGACGCGTGGATGTGGCTATCTGACGCTTGTCCCCCTACCTGGCGCGCCAAATGTCGGAGCATGAGCTCCGGCCGAGTGGTAGAATGCACCCGCCCGATCCTAAGTATTATGAGTAGTTAGGGGGAGCGATCGTTGATAGCTACGTAGTGAAGGCACGATGGAGACGCAAGGGTTTAGAGTGGTTCAGGCCACCGGAGCGTAATACCCTACGTCCACTAGAGGTGTGTTCTTGTATTGGCTTGAGTGTGAAGGAAGTGAAGAAGATCGTGTGTCTCTCTCTGAGGATCCCCTCCGAGCCTGTCCTCTACGTCTCGCATGCCTCCCCTTTTATAGTCCAAGGGGTGCATGTACATGGTGACCGGGGCCCGACAGGTGGTCCCGGCCTGCTATCTCTACTCCACAGAGTTCCCTTATGCTGACTTGGCTTCTTGGGTTATCTCCGTTGATATGTCCCGTGCTCCGTTGCTGTGATGACCTTTGATCCCTGCGCCTTGTACCTGCATCTGCCGCAGTAGTATGGCGCCGTCCGGGAAGTAGCCCCGCCGGCCGGGTGCAGTCCGGAAATGTCGCCACGCCGCCCTGGCTTGCACTGGTCGGTCCAATCGCTCGGTCCAATCCGCCGTTCTACCCGGCGGTATGGCTCCAGGGGCAGGAGTGGCAGGCGGCGTGCCGGCGTGACATTACAGGTAGGTTGCGGCGTGCCACAGTGACCCTACCGTAATAGCCTGGGCGTGGCTGACGCGTGCATGCAGCGCAGCCCATGCCGCGTACGGTGTACTTGTTTATGCGGTTTAATCCCCGATATCCGGCGGGAAGTTGACCGCTACGCCTTGTCATGGTTGCCGCTCCTCGGTAACGCGCGTCCCACAGTATAGTCACTGTCGCCTGTCAGCGGTGGTGCCAGCGCCTGTCAGCGGATGTCAGGGCACGCCCGCCTGCCTGCAATGAATGCGGTAGGTGGGCGTGGCCCGCAGCCAGAGGCCCCGCCGCGAGCTCTGGGGACACGTGGCAGCCCCGGACCAGGCAGCCGCGGGGGCGGGCACCCTCCATAGCCCGCAGCTTCCTCGCTGGGTGAATAGCACGTGGCTGCTCCAGACCTCCCTGAGCTGGATCAGGTTCGGCTCCCCTCTTGGGGACGTAACGCGCCCTAACTGAGGTCCGGACCTCGCGGGAACAGGTCCGGGACTTCCATATGGACCCGGGGTGCAGTCCGGCCCACAAGTGGTGGGCCCGAACTGCTTGCGAGTGGCTTTGGGCTCTTTCCTTACTGAGACACGTGGCGACACAGGCCGCTCCCTCTGGTTGGCGGGGAGGCCAGGACCATTGGTCTGCAAAAAGGGGAAAACCCTCTTTGTCAGGCTGCGTGGAGCCTTGTTAAGGGCAGTACTTAGCTTTTGTCCAGTATAAGCGGGTACCCGGTTTGCTGGGTACCGACAAGGTGTGTCTCTCACAGGTAGAGTGTCAAGTGGATTCCTCACAAAGTTGGGCTTAGGAGTCCACACCAGTTTCTTAGGTGGCTCCCTAGGCATGTCAGTCCACACACCATCCTTAGGGTTGTTGGGCTGGAAATTGTGCTTGTTGTGGGTTACAGGAAACTTCTCACTCACAGGTACCCCACTCAAATCACCAATCTTCCCATACAACTGATCAAAATCAGCCTGAGTGTAGTGGAAGCCAACCCCCAACTTGTCACTCAACTTGAAAGAGGAAACGATCATGCCAAGTTGTGGTTCCCTAGCTGAAATCCAACTGAGAATGGTTCTAATATAGGTGTTCTCATCCTCCAACTGAACCTTCTCAATGGCTAACTCATCAAGCAAATCTCCAAGATCTTTACACTTCCTCAAAGCAGCCCTAGTTTCTTCCAACTCCTTTCTAAGTGTAGGACAGGCATCACACTTGGCAAGCAAAGTCGGCCTAGCCTTCAACTCCTCTAGCGTTGCAGTAGTAGAATGAAGCAAATCTACATTACTAGCATGCTTAGCATGGAGATTAGCAATTTCAATAGCTAGAACCTGACAATCAGTGCACTCTATCTCATTGGCTACAGCACAAGCTTCCTTAGCAACAAACAAATCATTCAAAGTACAATCAAGTATAGACTTCAAAGTCTCAAGCTCAGCCTATAGAGTAGCAACCTTAGCATTTGCAGCTCTAAGATCCTTAGCCGCTACTCTAAGCAAACGATCCTGATTTTTCAAAGCAACAAACATAGCATCCTCCTCATTCTCATCATCACTCACCTTGGGCTCGGTGGAGGAACTGTTGCAGACACTAGAGTCCGTGGAGCCAGCTTGATCACCCTTGATCGCCATGGTACAGTACCCGATCTCGTTGTTGACGGTCATTATTGCACTACCAATGACCGTCAACTAACCACAAACATGGAGGAAAACATGCCAAAGCATGGATAAACCTATGCTACTAACACATTTCCACAAGTTGTGTTGAATATTTGATTGTAGGTACAAAGATCAGCAGAAAACAGGTAAATTTGGCTAAGTCACAGGGTCACTGGCCAGTGGGCCAGGTTGCCCGGCTCCAAGCCAGGTTGCCCGGCTCCACCCAAGGCCGCCCAACCTGGCAAAATGGCCAAATCAGCTCATCTTCGACTTGCATGTGCCTAAGTGACGTGTCAACACACTTGTGAAGTCCAAATGCCAAATGCACCATGTCAAGGACCGAAAGGCTTACCACACCACCGATCTAGGACTTGGATTGGTGAAGTCAACGATCCTCGGCACTTCAACCCTGCGGCTAAGGAAGAAACACAAGTGAAGATCAACGGTTGACAAGGAAACACATGCATAACCGCCATAACTGCCATGCAACCGCCATGGGAAGTGAATATCAGCCACAAGATGGAGAAATGCGATGGATCCGACGGTTCCCCGGGCTGCCCGGCTTGGGGTGGAGCCGCCCGGCCCCACCTCAGGCCGCCCGGCCCTACCTCGGCGCCTTCCGGTTGTAACCGCCTCTCCAACTGCCTCACCGACCTTAGAAGCTATAAATACCACCCCTAGGCTTCACTTGTAGAGTGTGGAAGTTGAGTAGCTCATACTATCGTTTAGTCTAGTAGCACTAGGTTAGTCCTGGGAGTTAGAGTTGAGTCTGAGCTTTTGCCTCAGGGATTCTGGAGCCTTCTTCGAGTCTGGTAAAGCTCTTGTATCTTTTCTATATTTTGTACTCGTTACTCCAGTATAATATTTATCATTGATCTATCTTTTGATATACTTTACTTCTTAACGCTTGCCTAGTGTGGTGTACCTTTATTGCACACTAGATCCAAGGCTTAGGTTTGTGTTGTTCTTAAGTTATCTGAATCTTGTTAGACCTGCCGGTGCTATAAGCTTGTCTTAGGCTTTTGATCTATGATTAAGTTAGTTCTCACCCTCTGATCAAGGAAGAGCTTTAGTGTTCAAGTTCTTACTTGAACAGTAGTATAGGATGCCATCTTACCCACGCAGATCTGGTCGGTAGCCTCTCTAGGTGACAGCTCTAGAGGTCTCAGTAATCCACCCCGTCGTTCGGTAAGCCAGTAGGTGTTAGCCAGGTCTCCTTCGGAGGTCTACTATCTATCCCTTGACACCTCGAGGCGCCGGAATTTCGCTCGACGCAAGATCCTAGCTTGTATCCAGTTATCTTAGTTCAACCGCGAATACTCCTCTGCAGCGGTTAAGTCATAGAGTTTGGAAATCTAATCTCACTCGTTGTCCTCCCAGGCAACTACCTAAGTGTTAGGCTTCTTTAGTCCCTGTTTTACTCTTCCCACCATACACTATCTTTATATCTTACCCCCGTTGTAAGTTTAGCTTTTATCTAAGTTATAGTACTGTTTGAAAGTTCGACATTTCATTCCACCTATTCGCCCTTGCTTCCCTACGGATTTTTACAATACTCAGAACACTCTGAGTGAAAAAGCTACAGCGAATCTCCGTGCGCTTGCGGAGTAAAATCTATTACGCTAAGAGACGTCAACAAGCTTTTTCTAGCGCCGTTGCCGGGGAAGCAATTGGCAATAGAAGTTTGATTTATCGAACCTAGATACTTATAACTTGATAACATACCGCTATTTCTTAGCGGGCTTATTTGCCTTTGTCTACTTTATTGTTGGGTGACAGAGAGGTGTATGACCGGTTTTGACCTACCGGCAAACTTTCACAACAATCCGGAGTCGCTGCTCAGAAGGAGAGTCCGTCAGAAGACGATCCACGGGCAGAGGCCTGTGCCAGCTACACTGGAGTTTGGATCCACAAGCACAACCGACACGACACATATGGCTGAGAAGACCATTCGCGAGTTCTCTATCCTATCCAGCAACAACATCCCCACTGGACCCAGTGTGACTCTTGGAGATGGATTCGAGCTCAAGCAAGGTGTCATCAACATGGTCCAAGCTAGCCTATTCTGTGGATTGGCATCGGAGGATGCAAAAAGCCATCTCTAGCAATTCCTGGAGATATGCAGCACTTTCACTATCAAGGGTGCAACCACCGATGCTGTTTGGCTTCGCCTCTTCCCATTCTCACTGATAGGGAAGGCGAAACAGTGGTTCTACCTGAACCGCAACAACTTGACGAACTAGGAGGCATGCTCCAATGCCTTCCTTGCAAAGTACTTCCAGCTGGGGAAGACAATCTCACTGAGGAACCGAATCTCGAGCTTCAAGCAGCTCGCTGATGAGTCCGTGGCGGAAGCATGGGAGAGACTACAAGAGTACATCGCCGCCTGCCCCCACCATGGTATGGAACAGTGGTTGATTATCCAGAATTTCTTCCACGGACTACACCAGTCTGCGCAAGAACACCTCGATGCAGCCGCTGGAGGATCATTCTTGTCCTTGAGCGTTGCCACTGCCCACTCTCTCATTGAGAAGATGGCAAGCAACCAAGGATGGAGAGAGGAGAGAGCGAACAATAAGCCCCGTGGAGTCCACCATATTGACGGCTCCGACATGCTTGCCGCCAAGATGGACCTCCTGCTAAAGAAGCTGGAGGGCGCTCCTGAAGCTGTGCCGGTCCAGGCACTGGATTCTCGCATGACTTGCGAGCATTGCGGGAATACCGGCCACACGGGGAACAGCTACCCCGAAAATGGATCGGAGGACGTTAACTTCATCAACAACAATGGCTTCAGCAACGGGCCTCGTCCTCAACCAGGTTGGAATTCACGGCCCAACTTACCTTTCGCTGGTCAAGGTATGTCTTCTAGCAGTTCTCAGCAGTTAAATAAAAATTCTTTCGATCAAAAAGCTGTGAACGATAGCATTAGTAAAAAGTTCCATGCGAATGATAGAGTTCTTGAATCTTTGTCAAATCAATTGGAAACTTTGAATAGTGCATTGAAGAACCAGCTGAGCTTTAATAAAATGTTAGAAACTCAGATAGCTCAGCTTGCCGCCGCTCTACCTAGTCCTACTTCGGGGAAGCTTCCGGGACAACCCGAGCCACCCCCGAAGGAACATATAAATGCTGTAACTACTAGGGGTGGAAGGTCTACACAAGACCCCCCACATCCTAGAGCTGCAGGAAAAGAACAGGGAAAGCAAGCCGCACCAGAGGAGGAAGATGAGGTGGATCGTGAACCACCACTAGTGAAGGAAGCACCAAAGTCAGCTCTGCACGAGTTCTATGACAGCACAGTGCTCCCTTTTCCTCAAAGGCAAAAGAAGGCCTCGGTCGACGACCAGTTCGGCAAGTTTGTTGAGGTAATCAAGAAATTATATGTCAATATTCCATTGCTAGATGCGATGCAGGTGCCTACGTATGCTAAGTACCTAAAGGACATCCTCAACAACAAAAAGCCGTTGCCATCGACCAAAGTTGTGCACCTCACGGAGGAGTGTAGCGCTGCTATACTCAATCAGCCGCCTGAAAAGAAGAAGGATCCTAGGAACCCCTCCATATCATGCTCAATCGGGACCCAGAATTTTGATCAAGCTCTCTGTGATTTGGGAGCAAGTGTCAGCGTCATGCCAAAGGTAGTCTTTGATAAACTCATGCATGCTACACTTGCCCCTACTGCTATGTGCCCGCAGCTAGCGGATCAATCGATTCGCTACCCCGTCAGGATCGCCGAAGATGTCTCGGTGAAAATCCGAAACTTCGTCATCCCGGTGGATTTCGTGGTGCTAGACATAGAGGTAGACACGAAGACGCCGCTCATAATTGGGCGACCATTCTTAAGCACCGCTGAGGCCAACATTGATGTTGGAGCTGGAGAAGTCTACCTCAACATCAATGGCAGACGGGAGACGTTTGCCTTCAAACCGAAGGTCGAACAGTGCCGACAGGTAAAAACTTTCAAATTTAAGTGTCAGGCACCCCGGGAAACATCAAGAGAGAAGATTGAGCTTTCGCCAAGCAAGCCAAAAATGGACTCTCTCCTCGTAGCCATGGAAAAGCTCCTGTACGATGGAGAAGCCCGCAAGCTTAAAGCTGATCGCAGAGCCGAGTCACTGAGACGTGCCTCACTAGCCCAGCCTCCGACGAAGGACTTAGGAGGCAAAGCTCCTGAGACAAAGGTCACCGCCAAGGCAACGAATACATCTCAAGAATGGCGGAAGAAAGAGGAAACGCCAAAAGCCTAGCCAGAAAAGAAGACTAAAACTCAGAAACAAAAGGCTGCGGCAGCCAAGAAGGTTTGGCGAGCAAAAGTTGCAGCACAGACGGCCACTAAGTTTCCGTCGAGCGCTGACACCGAACCAAAGGTATGACTTGCCCTCGCCAGTAAGTAAACTGGCATTATCCTCCACTGCATATTTAATTCTCCGCGTTATAATTTTCCTATCTTTCATGCATCTATCTTTGAATTTCACCACTGCATGTTTAAATTTCATCAAAATTTTTTTGCTTAAGTTTGCATTTAGTTAGTTCAATTTTGCAAAAAAAATCTTTGGAGCTGCCTGGCCCCACCAGGAGCCGGCCGCCCCCCCCCCCCCCCTTTGCTCTCTCTGCGCTCCACTGCCAGGGGGCACCAGAGCCCGAGCCGCCCGGCCCCTGCACTGAGCCGCACGGCCCCTCTGCACCGCTCATGTCCCTTCACCACCCACCACCCTACACCCTAGGCCACCCAGCCTCCTTCTGGCGCCGCCCGGCTTGGCCTCCAACCGCTCGGCCTGGCCACTGGTCGCCCGGCTTGGTGCTGCCCCCTGCTTGCCTCCTCGCGCGCCTATAAATACAAGTGCATGCATGCACTCCTCCCTCGCACCACTCAGCACGCGAGCAACTCCCTTTCTCCCCCCTAAACACACTCTCTTAAGCACTAGTTAGGTACTTAGTTTAATTCCAGCACTTAGTTGAAATTCTGCCCAATAAAATAAGTGCTATACCCTCGGTTTTTGGACGTTTTGTGGAGGCTCTGCCCCGCAAGGACGACTAACTTTTGGACGACTGACTTCTGGGCGACTAACCGCTAACGCTAATACTTGTGTCTGCTTTGTCCCTTGTGTAGTATATTGTCTATTTTTGCAGGATGTCTTCTTTCTTCAGGAAAGCGAAGAAGGCCCTGAGCAACACAGGGAAGGGACTGCACCTGAAGTTCCCGTCTTCGTCGGACGAGCGCTCTCACTCTCATTCACAAAGCGGAAGCTCCAGGACCCTAGCAGCATCCGACAGGACACCCGCAATGTCCGACAGGATGTCTGTCAGTGGTGCACGCAGCCGCCAGGACCAGGAGCTCTTGAAGGAGTCTCCTCTCAGCAACAACCGCAGCGCCGACTGATGAACCTGTAGGACATCAACATCCAAGGCGATCAGGAAGCCCAGGTGTTACAAGCTCTTTCCACCAAGACCTTTGGGAGGACCAAGTGCTTCGACGCCTTCTTCCTTGTCGAGATAGGTATGTTAGACCCGTTCATTAAAGCATTTGATTATGTAGGTTGGTCGGATTTCGCTAACATTACAGAGGAAGGATCCGTTCTTCTCACACAAGAGTTCCTGATGATTCTCCGCTTGGATAAGCGTACAACAGGTATGTTTATAAATTTCCGCATGTTCAATACTAAATTCTCTATCTACCCGCGGCAGTTTGCCAACCTCCTGGGTTTTCACTCCAACTGTTCGTTGAGTGACCCAGTCGGGTACGATATGAAATCTTTTTGGGTGGAAATATGTGGAGAGTACGGGAAGGGGAAACATAGCACCACCAAAATTCACAATCCCACTCTAAGACTCTTAGCTCGCTAGGTCTCGCTCATCGTCTTTCCAAGAGGCGAGGTTCGTTGTGCACCCAACGAAGACCTCAAGTGCCTCTATGCCATGGTCAAAAAGAAGCGCTATGCTCCGGTCCTCGACGTTGTCCACCACTGGATGGGCATGAGAGCGACCAATACCCCTATAAGCATCACTTCCTTTGTCACCAGGATAGCAGCCAACTTGGGCCTCCTAGAGAATGCCCAGCTTGACTACCTTCCTGATGATACATCACACTATGTGGGGGAGCAGCATTTTATCCAGGCACATTTTATGAGGCGAGACGCCGCAACTGGGAGACTGGTCATGACATGGTTTGGTCATAGCCTTGAGCTGCCGCTTCCAGCACCGCAGTTCGACATGTACACCATCAGGAGCCTAACCATGCAGCTAGATGTGGAGGCACCACGCCAAAGCATCGGCGGCATCATGACCAGAGCCCAGCGGCGGCGAGCGGAGGAGTCACACCACAGAGCCCGAGGAGAGGATAGTGAGGAACCCGTCCATGTCTCCACACCAGCTGAGCCGTCCTGGTATTTTTGCAGTACCGGTGGCGAGAGTTCCTACCAGCCTTCCATAGTACACAATACTACGGAGGCGGTAGTGCGTCACGTGCGCTCAGTCGAGATTTAGGTCACTCTGCTTCAGCCCGGTACCACCCAGATTATATGGCCGACATCAACTCCGCAATGGGGGGATGAACTTAGGCCAGTACGATCAGAGGCTGTATCAGCAGGTAGGTGACATCTACCAACGCATGGAAGCAATGGACCAACGGCTCAAAACCAACACGGAGATGCTCCAGAACCTAAACGAGCAAGCTGGAGCCGGCTTCCTCAATGCTCAGAACTTCTACAACTACTACCAAAACCCCTAGCTTCATTGAAGCTTGGAGGGATGGCAGACCGTTATGAGCATACCTCCTCGCGCCCGTGTCTCCTCAGAGTAAGGTGTCCCCGTCTCTTGTCCTTGTCTCCTTCCATGTGCACCAGCAGTACACCGGTCCAAGCAGCAGCATCACCCGTCCTACCAGTACCAGCAGTACCCCGTCCGACCGAGCAGCAGCATCACCGTCCTACCGAGGTAAGTACTTTCAATAGTGTTTTTATTCATTTTCCTTTTTATTGCTTTATCTAAAAAAAGTGTCAATAAAAACAACTCCCAACTTTGATGCATATATCTTCCATATGGAAATGATGAATAGTTGCTCTATTATGTTCATGCTTAGTTGTTTATGCACGTTCTACACTTAGCTTAATTTCGAGCTTGTGTGTATAAGTTGAAAACTTGATCTTATACTTAGTGGATGCTATTTGCATAACTTTGTCTAAGTTGTTGTGAGAAATGATATGTCTAAGCACTAAGTTTTCTCCACATGTCCCTAAGAAGATAAACATCTCAGGTTTATTCTTTTGAAAAATGAAATAAAGTGCCCCTATCGGTTTTGAACACCTACCAGAGCCAAATACACTGAAATATCTGAGCCTAGCTTGTTTAAGCTACTTAAAGTTGTTTTGAGCTTTGTCAAATTTTGAGTCTCTTAGAATAGAATCATCTCTATCTTAGAATAGAATCATCTCTATCTTGTGAATTGTTGGAGCAAAAATCCACTACCACAAATGCATTTACCTATCCTGGGTATGCATCCATATATCTCGAAAATAATACCCTTAGCCTTACTCCTTCCAATAAAAAAGAGGTAGAGTATGGAGCCAACAAAAATATGAGAAAAAAAAGGCATGCTAGTCAAGCATGGCAAAAATATGAGAAAAAGAAAAGCATGCTAGTCAAGCATGGCAAAAAGAGAGAAAATACAAAAAGGCTTCATATTCATACCTATCAATCAAAAAGGAGAAGGAAAGGAAACAAAGAGATTCATCCATCCACCCACCAAGTAAAACTCCAACAATAAACAAGGCTAGATGATGTAGTACATTTCTTTGGTCCAATCTTTGGTTTTGCAAAACAAACAACTTAAGTAAGCTAAGTTCTTCCATGACCCTGAGCTCCACATAAGCCTTAGTATAGGAAGCTCTTAGCCATGCTCTTGGCTTCAAATGGTGAGGATACACTTTGAGCGATCAAGAGTACCTTTGGGGAAACTTGTTTTCTTTTGAAACATCTTTAAAAACACCTGAGATGTGAGTCCCAAAAGACATGCTTGGATCAGAACCTGCAGCTAAGTTGTTCTTCCTCTCAACCGCCCAAGACATGGTAAGACAAAAAGATGCACCACAGGTATGAGTAAGAGTGATCATGGCATACACTATGGTTCGAGGTAAGAGCATGGGTGTCGTCTGTGCATAACTTCTATCTATGAGCATCGATATTGCAGCAACTCCTAATCCATAACCCATCTTGGCTTTACTCGAGGACGAGCAAAGGTCTAAGCTTGGGGGGTGTTGACGGTCATTATTGCACTACCAATGACCGTCAACTAACCACAAACATGGAGGAAAACATGCCAAAGCATGGATAAACCTATGCTACTGACACATTTCCACAAGTTGTGTTGAATATTTGATTGTAGGTACAAAGATCAGCAGAAACTAGGCAAATTTGGCTAAGTCGCAGGGTCACTGGCCAGTGGGCTAGGTCGCTCGGCTCCAAGCCAGGTTGCCCGGCTCTACCCCAGGCTGCCTGACCTGGCAAAATGGCCAAATCAGCTCATCTTCGACCTGCATGTGCCTAAGTGACGTGTCAACACACTTGTGAAGTCCAAATGCCGAATGCACCACGTCAAGGACCGGAAGGCTTACCACATCACCGATCCAGGACTTGGATTGGTGAAGTCAGCGATCCTCGGCACTTCAATCCTGCGGCTAAGGAAGAAACACAAGTGAAGATCAACGGTTGACAAGGAAACACATGCATAACCGCCATAACTGCCATGCAACCGCCATGGGGAGTGAATATCAGCCACAAGATGGAGAAAGGCGGTGGATCCGACGGTTCCTCGGGCCGCCCGGCTCGGGGTGGAGCCGCCCGGCCCCACCTCAGGCCGCCTGGCCCCACCTCGGCGCCTTCCGGTTGTAACCGCCTCTGCAACTGCCTCACTGACCTTAGAAGCTATAAATACCCCCCTAGGCTTCACTTGTAGAGTGTGGAAGTTGAGTAGCTCATACTATCGTTTAGTCTAGTAGCACTAGGTTAGTCCTGGGAGTTAGAGTTGAGTCTGAGCTTTTGCCTTAGGGATTCCAGAGTCTTCTTCGAGTCTGGTAAAGCTCTTGTATCTTTTCTATCTTTTGTACTCGTTACTCCAGTGTAATATTTATCATTGCTCTATCTTTTGTTATACTTTACTATACTTCTTAACGCTTGCCTAGTGTGGTGTACCTTTATTGCACACTAGATCCAAGGCTTAGGTTTGTGTTGTTCTTAAGTTATCTGAATCTTGTTAGACTTGCCGGTGCTATAAGCTTGTCTTAGGCTTTTGATCTAAGATTTAAGTTAGTTCTCACCCTTCGATCAAGGAAGAGCTTTAGTGTTCAAGTTCTCACTTGAACACTATTATAGCGTGCCATCTTACCCATGCAGATCTAGTCGGTAGCCTCTCTAGGTGACAGCTCTAGAGGTCTCAGTAATCCACCCTGTCGTTCGGTAAGCCCGTAGGCTTTAGCCGAGTCTCCTTCGGAGGTCTATTATCTACCCCTTGACCCCTCGAAGCGCCGGAATTTTGCTCGACACAAGATCCTAGCTTGTATCCAGTTATCTTAGTTCAACCGCAAATACTCCTCTGCAGCGGTTAAGTCGTAGAGTTTGGAAATCTAATCTCACTCGTTGTCCTCCCAGGCAACTACCTAAGTGTTAGGCTTCTTTAGTCCCTATTTTACTCTTCCCACCATACACTATCTTTATATCTTACCCCCGTTGTAAGTTTAGCTGGTATTTTATCTAAATTATAGTACTGTTTGAAAGTTCGACATTTCATTCCACCTATTCGCCCTTTCTTTCCTGTGGATTTTTACGATACTCCGAATACTCTGAGCGAAAAAACTACAGCGAATCTCCATGCGCTTGCAGAGTAAAATCTGTTACGCTAAGAGATGTCAACACTCGTCACCAAAGAAGCAGAGTCCAGCATGCCCGACGATCTTCTTCTGACCATCATCGTTGCTGTCGGAGCCGGAGTCGCTGGAGCTGTCGTCTCAGTCACTCAAGCTGGTGAGGAAAGCACGATCTCGCTCTTGGGCGTGCTTCTGGTACTTCACAAACTTCCTCTTGCTGAAGTACGGCCGCTTCTTCTTGTCGCCCTTGTACTTGCCCTTCTTCTTGTCGGAGGTGTACTCGCCCTTGTACTTGTGATCACCCTTGCCATCGGAGTACTTCTCCTGGGCTCTCCTCTGGGGGCAGTCGGCGATAAAGTGGTCCGTCTTCCCACACTCGTAGCATTGGAGTTTGTCACCTCTTCTGCAGCTCATCCTGTTGGAGTAGAGGCACTGGAACTTGTTGGAGAGTAAACACAGCTGATTATCATCAAGAGCCTCCAGTTCCTCCTCCTTAGCTGAAATCAAACATAAAGCATAGCCAACAGAAGGGTTAACGAGAGCAGCACCGCCACTACTAGGGCCAGACATAAGAGCTAGGGACTTAGGAGTCGGTCCGCTCATTCTGGACTGCGCTTGAGCGTCAACCTTCGAAGCCTTCAACTTGCTACAGCTCGTCTGTGGTGAGAGTCTCATAGCCACTTGACTCGACTATAGACTCCTTCATTTGACAAATACTACGATCTAAGGCAAAGAGTAGCTTGCAAGCTTGCTCATGGTCGTCGTACGGCAAAGCCCCATTTCTTGCATTAGCATGAATCTTGTTGGCAATCGATTGAAACCGACTGAACAAGTCGTCAAGGCTTTCGCCAGGTTGCTAGGAGAAATTCTTATACTCTCGCTTGTAGCTCTCGTAGAGCCTAGCCTTGACCTGACTTGTCCCCTCATGGAAATTTGCAAGGGTAGTCTAGATCTCATGAGGTGTCTTAAGATGACTCACTCTATTGAACTCAGAGCGGCTCAAGGCTGTCAAGAGAAAATTCCTAGCCTTGTTGTTCGCTTCATATTCCCACCGCTGCAGTTGGGTCACATGCTCCTCAAGCACCTCAAAATCAGCACGCTGACAAATATCCTAGACGGACAAATGTTGGCTCTGGAGGAATGCCGACATGCGGATCTTCCAATATGAGTAATCGGAGCCATCGAACCCTGGAATCTTCCCAACGGACTGATCCATGGTCGCCCTTTATGGATCTAGAACCAGTTAAGGTATACAAGACCCTAACTTGGCTCTGATACCAAGTGAGGACCTAAAAAGCGACCTAGACGGGGGGGTGGTGAATAGGTCGACACCTAAAAAACCTACAACCCCAAAACCCCTCTCTTTTCACCTGTGCAAGATCACGTAGCAACAAGTACTACTGACCCTTGGACACATCGAGGAACGCACTACCGAAGCACTACACAACACTCGCTCAAACGCCGAAAGGAAACGACGCAAAACAAGCCTAGAACTGCCGGGAGCAGGAGCCACCGGACAGTCCGGTACAAACCCACCGGACAGTCCAATGGCACCACCGGATAGTCCGACACAGAGCCGTCAGATAGTCCAGTGCCACCCATTGGACGGTAAAGACTGAGGGCTTGACCCTCGAGTCTTCACCCGTTGGGCAGTCTGATGCACCATCGTCGGACAGTCCGACGCGTACTGAGCGCCAGGGAGAGGCCAAGCCTCGTTGTCTCCGCTCTGGCAAACCCTAGGCCACCGGACAGTCCGGTGGTATGAAACAGAGCAGCCCGAGGAGAGAAAACAGTCTGAGAATCCTCAAAAACGAATCAAATATTTAGCAAATGGACTCCAAACTTCATCAAACTTTGTAGGGACTTAGTCTAGGCCGTGGAGGAACAATTCTCAAGAGATCAAGGCAAAGCCCTATGAATTCCTTCACGAATTTAACTATTCCCTAAAGTGAAGTCCACTTGCCAAGAACGAAAGAGGAGGGGCTGCTCGTGGATTCCAAGATTGGGCACCAAAACCACAATCAAAACCACATCCTAGCAGTCCAAAACACCGGCAATAGAAAGATCTTGCTCTTTCCCAAAACCAAACACACCAAAAGGCAAGAAAACGAAGATCAAAAGTCAATCAAGAGAGGGGCAAAGAGGAACACACAAGGGGCTGCACGAAATCCATCTATCGAAAGCCTCAAAGAGGTCTTAGATCCAGATTACAAGATGAATCACGTTCACCAAGCAGCCACCCTCATCCTACCCACTTTTTGTGGAGGCTAGATCACTCAAACCTCACTAATCCTTGATGCTATTGCTTGGGAACCTAAAACCTAGGATTTTCTAAGCCCTAAGCACCCTTTCACCAGCCAAGAGAGATGGCCTAAGGCAGCCAACTCCTTATTTATACTACATGACTCTATCTATGCTGTTTTGCAAACAATCCCCTGGGATACAGACTCAATTACATTAAAAATGCATGTAGAGGCCAGAAAAGACGCTGGAAACTCAGATGAACGGCCACGATGGAGTCCTTGATCTTCTTCGGCTCGAAGTAATCTCCTGATGTACTCCACATGGTCAGTAGCTCATCCCTTTGGATAACTACCAGTTTGGGATACAGGCAACCAGCTCCTGATTTTGACGGTGGAACTAGGAAACGATCTTGGGCCCCGGTTTTGACGCTCGAACCGGGAAACGAATGTTGGGCCTCCACTTGAGTGATTTTACGGCCCACGACACCGTCCCGCACCCTACGGTCACACTTGTGGGCCGAGCCTAACTTGGGCCTCCACCCAAGCCGCCTGCCAGTCCACTCGGCAGGGCTCTTGTCACGCCAAGTCCACTCTGGCGCCGCCTCTCAGTCCACTCGAGAGGGCTTCTCCTCCAGGTCACAGTTAGGAGGTGCTTGCTCGTCCATCAGCAAGTCTTCGGTGTTGACAAGCTATCATCACAGCCAGGATGAAAGACCAGACTCGGTACACTTGAGTCCCTCAGCCCACAGAAGGAGCAGGCTGCGCACGTGACGGATCCGAAGCGGCGTGCGGTAGCCACCGGCCATGGTGTCCTCAGCGCCGCCGACGTTTGCGGCCACCTCTGACGGCCATCTTAGCCTCAGACGGTGGAGCCACAAAGGCCAGCAGCGGTGCGGCCTGAGCCGCCGATGGGCCGCCCTCCCAATCATCCCTCGAACAAAGAAGGGCGTCACGGTAGGTCACTCGCCGAGGGCTGGCTTTGTTCGGTAGGGAATCGTTGTCACACTCTGAGGCCACGTCGGACCAGCGTAGAAGCTTGGGGCAGCCGCTGGACATCGGACTGGGGTAGAAAGGAACCGGATATGGGGAGAGGGCGGCGGGGCACTTACCCAGATCTGACAGCACTGCGGGCGCCGTTGGAGCAGCCGGCAGGGCTTTATCGGATGGCAGACAAGGGGCTGAGGTGGCCGCCGGTGCCATGTTGGTGGCCGACGGGCTGGGGTGGGAGGGGCAACTCGGACCCTCCATCTTTTCCAACGATTCACCGCTACCAAGCACATGTTCGTTGGCGT
Organism: Paspalum notatum; assembly: GCA_022530915.1. NCBI lineage: Eukaryota > Viridiplantae > Streptophyta > Magnoliopsida > Poales > Poaceae > Paspalum > Paspalum notatum. The sequence goes on from CM039686.1 coordinate 22,552,739, forward strand.
GAATGGAACAGCCGTCTAAATTTTAAACTTGACTCTATCTTACACCTACTTTCTTTAAAAAAACATACGTATATCATCATCTACGCGGGGCGCTTCCCCTCCAATGATCTGATATCAAGTGTAAGTGTTACTTATAAAGACTCAAAGTACATATAAATATTAATATTCAACAATAAGTTGTTTCTACTCCCAAACGATTGTTTGGTGCCGAGGGACCTCGCGTCGTTGCCTCTTCTGCCTTTCGATCATTCGAAGGGTTGAACATGAACAGACAACAGACCATTCACATTTCACACGACCAATGTCCACTAGGGTGTTTTATTTGATTTATTTGAGGGGTTATTTCATCCTCGATAGATGATCCATCATGAGTTTGTCCCATGAATTTTAGTAGGATGATTCTTTTTTTTTTTAATTGTACTAATTATTAGCTAGCGTTGAATGAGGTGCGAACCCATAAACCAAATAATAAAAAGAAGGAGCTAGGCAGCTAGCAAGAAAATGATGGATTATTTCATTCCCCTTACAAACATATTATACACCAATTATATATGTAAATGGAATAATTTCTATACTATTAGTATTATTATTAGTATATACTCCATCCATTCACAAATGTTTGACACCCAATCATTTTTATCTAAAGTTTTGACTGTTCATCTTTAAAAAATATTCAGACATGTAAACAGATAAATTATATCCAAAACTACCATTTCTAATAAAACAAATAACAACAAATAAATAATACTTTATTACAATTTTCAATAATACGAGCAATCAAAGTTTTAAAAAAATTAACTGCGTTGTACATTTAGAAACGGAGAGAGAGCACAAATATAAGGTGAGCTATCGTAGACTGGGGCTCGATTGGCCACACGGTCCAACCCACTGAGGGGTTAGGGCTGGCACTGCTTCGACTATTTCTGCTGGAGGAGACACCGCCAATAATTTCTAAATCAAAACATGGCAGAAACTTGCATTTGCATCCAGATTTTCACACACTAGTCCATCAACCCACGCTCTCGTACTGTTTAGAGTTTAAAAGATATAGACTTAATCCTAGAAGTTATAGTTTAATCCATAGTAATATTAGAGGTGATTATTTTAATTAATCTTACATAATCAAATTTTAGATTATATGCAAATTTAAGAATTATTTTGATTTATCATTTATGATGACATATTGGATAATTTATATACAAATTTAGGTCGTATTTTAATTCATGTTTTATAATGCCATGGAGAGTAATTTATATGCAAATTAAGGGGGTTATTTAATTCATATTTTATAATTGCATGGTGTGAAATTTTTATGCAACTTTAGGTGGTTATTTTAATTTGTATTTTATAATATCATGGTGGGTCATTTTTTATGGAAATTTACGGGATTATTTTAATTCATATTTCATGGCATGGTGGGTAATTTTTATATAAATTTTGGGGGTTATTTTATTTCATCTTTCATAATGGCATGGCGGATAATTTTTTAGAAAATATAACAGATATAACAGCTACTATTATTAGATCTACACGATGGACCGCCAATTGTTTCTGATTTTTGCTAGAATTTCTAGGATTTATTTTTTTTCCTAACGCTTCTGGTGAGGGATTAACGTATAGGTCTCAAAAGGAGCCACCAATTAGTAATAATAATCTACACAAGTTTAGAGGGTTATTTTAAATTGTATTTCATAATAGCATGGTGGGTAATTTTTGTATTGAGGGTTATTTTATTTGATCTTTCGTAATGGCATGGTGGGTAATTTTTTTAATGGCTACTACGACTAGATCTATACGATGGACGGTCGGATGTTTCTGATTTGCTTTGAAAATTTCTAGGATTTATCTTTTTTCTTAGCGTTTCGGTGAGGATTAACACGGAGGTCTCAAAACGATCCTCCAATTAGTAATGGTAAGATACCACCAGAGGTATTGTTAGACAATTGATCATGCTGTAAATCACCCCTTTGACCGAAAAGCTTGATAGGATCAGATGGACGAGGAATTTATGTTTAAAATCGAGCGCCAGCATTTGACTGAAGTTTTTTAAAAAAAGAAACACTTCTTTAAAAAAAAAAAAGAGAGATGTTTCGCTAACCAGGTTTTGTGAGGACGATTGGGTGCGTTCTACACCACAAAGGCTGGTAGCAGCGGTACCCTCTAAATTCAATCCTCTAAAAGTGTATTTAGAGGTCCCTCTACAAGTTTACATCCTCTAATTCATTTTCTCCCACAACGGTCTCCTCCAAATTGCATCCCCTATTTTATTTTTCACTTCCTTTTCTTCTCTCTGCTCCTCCGAGAGACCGAGACTGCTGGCAGGCCGCCACTGTTGGCACATCGACGCGCGAGGCCACGCAGGCCCCGTTGCCTGCGGCCAAGCCGACTGCCACCCCGTCACCTGCCGGAGGCTGGGCTGGCCGCCGCAACGTCGCCGCCAGCCCGCCAGCGCCTCGCCGTGCAACACCGGCCGCTGCCCCATGCGCGCTAGGCGGAACGGGCCGCCGCCGCGGGCGCATGCCGCCTCCGGGCCCTGCACCGCCGCGTCGCCCCCGTGTGCAGGACACCTCTCGGCGCTGCTTCGGCGAGCCACCCCGCGTGCCGCCTCTGCAGGCTTCCGGCAGCCGGCCGTGATCCCTCCTCCCCTCCGCCGTTGAGTCTTGTCCGCCCACATGGCACTGCCGGCGTAGTGCGCCCTCGCCGGCACGTGTGGTACCGCTGTCGCCAGCCGTGGCCGCCCGCCGACGATGGACGCCGCCGCGCTGCTGCCCACGTGGTGTGCTGCTCACCAGCAAGGGCCCCCCGTGCCCTCCTCTGCGCGCTGCCGGCGCCACCACACGAGCCGCTGCCGAGCAAGATTCAGTCGCTGCCGCGCCACCTGCTGCTCCCATGACCGGCGCCCGCCGCTCGCTGCATCCCGCTCTGGTGCGCCCTGCACACACCACCTCCTACGCACTGCCGGGTGTCTTGACCACCCCTCCCTCCGCCGGCGTGCTCCGCCGGACGCCCTGCCGGCGCTCCTCGAACCAAGAATGCGACGCAAGCAGGCAACCATGGTTGGAAGGGACGCGAAGGAGAGAAGAAGGAACATGGAGAAGAGAGAAGATGCAAGCGCGCTCAAATCTTGGAGATTTGGGGGAGGTGAGCTCCATCCCGGACTTTACGGGATTGTTTCCAGGCCACCACTTTCTTATCGTATCCACTCGGGCAAGTCAATACTCCAAACAGTAAAGACCACAAGTGGATTTTGGCGGCCACTGATTATTTCACTAAATGGGCAGAGGCCGTACCGATGAAAAACGTCACGTCCCTTGTTGAACACTCAGCTTAATAAAAACCTTTTTTATTGTGGGGATCTCCCCCACGGTCTTTTTGGTCAAAGAAAATGAAAAACGTTACGGCCAGAGATGTGATAAATTTTATCAAAGAACACATCATTTACCGTTTTGGTATATCACAGACCATCACTATAGACCAAGGGACTGTCTTTTTTGGCTGAGGAATTTAAAAATTTTGCCAAAGATATGGACACCACGCTGCTATAGTCATCACCCTACTACGCTCAGGCCAATGGTCAAGCCGAGGTGTCCAAAAAGAACCTCATCAAGCTAATCAAACGAAAGATAGATGAATATCCTAAGCAATGGCATGATCGGCTGGCTGAAGCATTGTGGGCATACCGAATGTCATGCCATGGGGCTACCAAATGTGGCGGAACCGCCCCACTTAATCCAGACTAAGCACACCTGCCACCTCTGACTCACAGTGCACTTAGGCCGGACTAAACTCGGTAGTCCGTCGAGAGTCCTTTGCCTCTCGATAACACCATTCTCAGAGGAACCGACATCAAACACATTCGACTCTCGATGGAGCCACAACAGTTACATCATCATAGGCAATTGAAATAAAGAGTGGATAGACTTAGTTTATAAACCAAATATATGTAGTCAAATACATGTTCAAAATATAGCGGAAGCGATTTCAAAAAACATCTCGCAGCGGAAACAAAATACTTAAATAGTATTCATGTAGAGATGAACAAGACAAGTAGCACCGAACCCACCGGTTCTACCCTCCTCCAAACAGCTGTCCTAATGGCATCAGTACCTACGCTCCAAAAGTGGAGGCAAACCCTGAGTACTAATTACTCAGTAGGACTTAATGGAAATGGCTTACGGCTAACGCAAAGGTTGCTTACTAATCATGTGGATCATTATCCATTAATTTTTAAACAAGGTCATGTTTGACATAAGATAGCAGAATTTGACTGCTGCCACCTTTCATCACAATAGTAACAACATCATAATAATAATGACTTGCATGAATGTAAAACATACATATCCAAGTATGTAGAATTTGAAAACATGAATATAAACATAATATATTCAAGTTGTTACGACGCTGCCCGTGCGCGATATCTGGCATTCTCACACCTGGTGAACATCAACGATTCGAATCGATTTCTAATTCCCAGTAATAACTAAAACTGCCAATAGATATATGCTTACTAGCCATCGCGTTCCACACATATATCCCCCATCTCCACTTGTCCCATCCCAAGTTCGATTCCAACCCGCCATTCCCCAGGTTTAGCCCTTATGGAGCGATACCACGGCGTACCGGGTCAGCCCTCCCATGAGTCAAGCGTCCCCAGGCCCCATGGTAGGACCAAATCTCTATTCTTCGGATGGCACAAATAAGATTTTCACTAGTCCCATGGACTGGATAAACATTCTAGCAATGTTATGCTGATCAGCAGACGAACAGCGGACGGGCCTTATGCGACACGGACGGAGCCCGATAACAACAACACACACCACGAAAAGTAAATTTATGTTCCGCCCAGTCTCCATTTAAATCATAAAAATAAATAAGATCTCCATCATAGTAAGATTTTTTTTATTTGAAAGACACCTACGTGATGAGTGACTACATTCACTCGTGTCTACTCACACCTAGCATTACTAGGCACTCGTCCTACAAACTCTATGTATAGGTGCTAGGGCCAGGGCGGTCGGGGAATCTAATGCAGTTGGTTTCAAACAATTGCTAATGCAAATGCGTAATCATCATTCATATCATATTAGCCGAGAAAAGCATAGTCCTGCCTATCTTTCTTGCTAAAGTTAGGTGCTGCCTCTAGTGTGAAGCGGGGTGCCAGCTGCTGGTCCTCCTGCTGCTGTTTCACTAGCTTTTGGTGCAGGGGCTCGTCATCCGGCTCCTCGATCAGCGGCTGCTCCTGCGTTGGTCCTTCGTTCGCGGGGTCTATATGCATGACATAGTGTAACCATGAGTGCAACAAATGCAAATGCCTGCATGAGGTGCAAGTGAAATATAATTCATATTAAGTAGCATGTGACAAACGGCTTAGCTATTCTCATTTTAAATCCATCCCACAATATGGGAAACTTACAAGCTTTACTAAGAAATCATATAAACCATCGTTAAGAAATAGTACAAACTATCACCGAATCTAGTTTAATTTATCATCCACAATATCACAAAGAACTTGCAGCAAGTAACATGGTGTAGCAAGTAACATCTCACACTTACATGAAATATACCTAGGCTCATTACACAAGTTTATCCATTTATTGAATTAAAGTACTCATGCCAAGTCCATACTGTTATACAGCCCCAAATGCGCTCAAATATTTATGACAGGAAGAACAATACCGTACTAAGCTACTGACAAAATTTCAGCCAAAAAAGAATTATAAATATTTTACTAAAATTCTAACAAAATAACAGCCTTTTAAGATCCCAGATTTTTCATGATTTGTAGGAATGGAATTTGGACATAAATTTTGCACAAACAGCATAACTTTGGATGAATAGTAAGCATAAAAATCAGCAAGCTCAGAATCTATATTTTCATAGGACATCTATTTTCCATATTTTAAATTCATCATGATATTCATATAGAGCAAAACAGTAGCAATAAAATTTACAAAAATACTTTCTGGAACTAAAACATCACCGGCAAGCTCGTAGATTTTCCAAAGAATTTTTCTAACAATTTAGAGCCACTTTTTTCTAATTTTTTTCTAGCTAATAGCATTTTGTTATTTTCAAATCAGTAATCAAACTAAATATGCACAGCCTCATATTTCCCCAGTGATCAAACTCATACCATATAAAGCATATGAAAAATACCAGAGAGTCATTTTGTATTTTACGTAGCTTCCATTTTCCAAGTTAAATAAATACACAAAACACATGCATAATGGCAAAACAGTAATTAACCAACCAATGCTAGGGGTGAAAAACTATCACACAGGTCCTATATATCATGATAAAGTTACTGTCCAACTTTCACAAATTTTGGAGTTCATTTAGATCACTTTTACCATTTCTTTAGTTTTAACATGCATGGGCAAAACTAAGGGTAAAACAGTCAATGCATGCCTCCACGTCATACCCATTCTGTAGATCTATTCACAAGGATCACAATGCAACTGAGTTTACATTTTTAGGATTTTTATTTGATTTATTACGAATTTCCAAAGTTCTCAGCCCAAAATAAATGAAATAAATGGGAAAAACCATATATCGAGGACTTAAACGTGATTAACCGTTACTTTCAGAGGCCAAAATGTAAGGTTTATGAGACTCAGTGTACAGCGCATAGTGTGAACATGAGAAAACAATAAACTCTAGGGGCTAAATTGAAAGCTCATCTTCTTCTTCCTCAGCTCATCTTCAACCTCCAGACAAGGAGGTGAGGATGGCAATGGCGCGTCAAATCCCAACCGTGTCGGGCTCGGGGACTCATCGGCGAAGGTCGGGGAGGGAAAGGAGAAGGCAGGGACCACTCACCCTCTGCCTGTAGCGATGGGGAGAGGCAGGAACGGCGCAGCGATGGCGAGCAGAAGGTGAGGAGGTTTGGCGGCGTGGTGTGGTGTGGTGGAGACGGGACGGCGGCCTAGGACTAGGGGAATCGGTGGAGTAGAGGACAGGGATGGACGGCGTGGTGATGGGGAGGCACGGGGACGGCCGTAACGGCGGGCGCAGCGAGCTCCAAAGCTCGGCAATGGTGGCCGGAGACAGAGAACAGAGAAAAAGAGAGAGAACAGGAGGGAAACGAGTGAGAGGGAGAGAAGGAGCCTCGGCCTCGCCTTTAGGCCTGGCGCGCGGGTAGGCTGGGCAGTGGCGCCGCGCCGTACACCGGCGGCCGTGAGGCAGCCGGGTTCTGTGTGCGGCCAGCGTACCGCCAAGTGGGCCCCACTCGTCATAGACACAGAGAAAGAAAAAATACAATAAACGTTCTAAATTTGTATCTATACAATTCTCTTATAAATTTCATACCACGTTCTATTTAAAAATATGGTTTAAATTTGAATTCAATGAACTGACCAAAATTTGACTAACCAAACCCACTAGTTTAGAAATTCTAAAAGTCCATTTTATGGCCACTTTCACACAAGGAGTTTTATACCAATGTTGTTCAGAATTTTATTGTCTACAACTTTCTTATACAATGTTTTGCATGATCAGGGATGTAGTTTAGTGAAATTTGAGTTTACTAAACAGGTCAAGTTTGAACATAATTCACATGTTGACAGAAAAAGACCCAAAACATCATTCAAATCATTATGCATGTCAACACATGAAATAATAAAGTTGTCAAGCATGAAATTTTCTACAAGTTTGGTATGGAAAGTGTTATCTAATTCACTACAGTATTTAAGTTATAGCGACAAATGTAGAGGCTTATTCAGGAAAAACTGAATTTAATTGATTCAAATGACTTGGTCTACTTATGCACTCAATATGAAATGTTCATGAGGTGATGCAAATGTGCCAACGATGCAAATGTAATGCACTTGAGATGCCAGAGGCATCACAACCCACCCCTCTTAAAGAAATCTCGTCTCAAGATTTTTGACATGATGTGGGTAGATAAGTTAAATGAGAGAAGAGTATATAGTGTATGAATTTGAGTGCAATGGCATTTTCAAAACTGTTACGACATACCCGTTTGAAGTGAATGGAAGAAAACTAGGATATTTTGTTTGCAAGTATTCCTCTTGTTCCCAAGTTGCTTCTTCTTCGGAGTGATTACTCCATTGCACCTTGTAAAAGTTAATAGTCCTTCGTCTTGTCAATCTTTGCTCTTGGTCTAGGATTTTTATGGGGTGTTCTTCATAAGTGAGGTCTGGTTCGATCTGAATTTGAGATGTATCTACCACTTCTTCTAGGACTCGCAAACACTTCTTGAGTTGCGAGACATGAAACACGTCATGAACCGCAGCGAGGTGTGGTGGCAACTTCAGTCGGTAAGCAACTGAGCCACACCTCTCTATGATCTTGAATGGACCAACGTACCTTGGTGCTAGCTTCCCCGTTACTCCAAACCGATGTACCCCCTTCATTGGTGACACCCGAAGGTACACGTGATCGCCCTCTTCAAAGACTAGTGGTTTCCTCCTCTTATCGAAATAGCTCTTCTGTCTGGACTGTGCTCTCTTCATATTACCGTGTATGAATTTTACTTGTTCTTCGGCTTATGCTACCAAGTCAGGACCGAATGTGACACGTTTACCTAGCTCATACCAGTTGAGTGGTGTTCTGCACCTCCTACCATATAGAGCCTCGAAAGAGCCATTTCTAAGCTCTTCTAGTAACTGTTGTTGTAAGCAAACTCTGCTAAGGGAAGACACTAATCCCACTTGGTAGAATAGGTCAAAGCACATGCCCTCAACATGTCTTCTAGGATCTGATTTACTCTTTCAACTTGGCCGCTTGTCTGAGGGTGGTATGCCGAACTGTGAATCTAATTGGTCCCAAGGGAGGTTTGTAGTTGCTCCCAGAAGAGAGACACAAACAGTGAGCCTTGATCCGAAGTGATGGTTTGAGGAACACCATGCAAGAATACAATTCGGGAGATGTATAGTTCATCATATTGCTTTGCCCGATAGGTGGTTTTGACAAAGATGAAATGAGCCGATTTTGTGAATCGATCAATAACCATCCAAATGGAATCGTACCCCTTCTGTGTGCGAGACAAAGCAACAATGAATTCCATATGTATGTCCTCCTATTTCTAAACTGAAACTGCTAATGGTTGAAGCATACCCGCAGATTTTAGGTGATCAGCTTTGACTCTCTTACATACATCGCACTCAGACACATACTTGGCGATCTCCCATTTCATACAGGTCCACCAAAATTTTTGTTTTAGTATTGGTACATTTTATTGCTGTCCGGGTGCATTGTGAATATGGAAGTGTGGGTTTCATCGAGTATTTTCTTCCTCAATTCCATATCCTTAGATACCACTAATCGATTTTTGAACCATAGGACTCACTCTTCATCAAGTTTGAAACAAGCCTTTTTCTTTTCATCTATGCCCTCACGAATATGTGCCATGTCCTTATCTTTCTTTTGTGCTGTAATGATTTGATCTTTTATGGTTGGTTCAATGATGAGATTATAAAGTTCAGCTTGTTGCACTACCGGCATTTCTATTTTTCTAATTTCACAACATAGCACTATCACTATTGGACAAGCCTCAATGAAGTTGCAATGAGCTTTACGGCTCAACGCATCAGCTACCACATTAGTTTTCTCAGGATGACAGTGTATATCCAAATCAGTCCTTTGTCAATTCTAACCAACGATGTTGCCTCATATTTAATTCAGATTCTGTGAATATGTATTTTAAACTCTTGTGATCAGTGTATAAAAATTTGAATATTTTTATTTTTCTTCATCAACCATTTTAAGTCAAGAGATAAAACATACAAAAAAATATAAACACATATATTAAATACTTGAAATGGGTAACAAAGATAATGTAAATCAAAATTTAAAATAAAGATTTTGTTGATACTACTAGAACGAAGTAGATGATTAATAGAGGCCTAGTTCCTTCAACAATGACTGAAGCCAGAAGAGCTCTGCAATGACATTGGCTATGGCTTTGTATTTGGCCTCACTGCTTGATCTCGACATGGTTTGTTGTTTCTTTGAACTTGAGGACACTAGATTTTGCCCCATCATAACAGCAAATCCACTAGTGGAGCGTGGATCTTCATGTGAGCCCAGTCAGCGTCAGAGAAATGAGAATGCATGCAGTGTGTCGTTCACTGAGACACTAATATCTGAATTTTTAGGCCATGATTGACAGTTCCTTTCACATATTATGAGGCCTTCATTTTTGGAGGCCAATTCCTTTCGCTGTTCCCTAATATCTGTCAGTTGGTGACAGAACGAGGCCTCCATTTTTACAACTACTTCAATACCAAGAAAGTAATTCAGTGAACCAAGAACCTTTACTGCAAATTCAGTTCAAGTTCCTGAATGAGCTCGTCAGTTGCTTCAGGAGAGGAACTCACAATGATTATATCATCCACATAAATGGGCATGTACATGGTGATTGATGGTTGCCTTAAAACAAACAGTGAAGCATCTGCTTGTGATGATTTAAACCCAAGGTCTTGCAACTTATCTGTCAACCTGGCTCCTGGAGTGGCATGAACGTGGTGGCTGGCTAGCCTGGGCGTGGCCGCCGCCCTCCTGGCGCCCGGCCGCCGGGGTCCTGGCTGCCTGGCCGCCACCCGCCGAAGAGGGAGAAGCCGAGGGGAGAAGCGCCCAGGCAGCGCAGCCGGCGGCGGGCCGTGGGCAGAGGGCGAGGTGCAAACAGTCCTGGGCGCCATGGATTCGGTCTCCCAGATGTGGGGATTGGGCCGTGGTAAAATTTAGGCCACACCCCAGGGCCCAGGCGATGGCCCGGGTGGCATTTGCCTAATTCCGCCTTTTGCCTGACCACTCATTAAAAGCTAGGATGAAGGATCTTTCGAATGCCTGCTGTCATTTGTCCGTTCGAGTTCGAATGCCTGCTGCCACTTCTTTGTTCATTTCTGTAGCTTGGCTTGGTCAATTTATTCGTCACCGTACACAGCAACAACATTAGTTACCTCGATAGTAACATTATGCGAGCTGTGTTGCTTCAATTCTTTTAGCTGTTCGCTGATTTATTTCTCCGAATTTCTATCAGTTTTGTTCAGAGCAGCTCATCTTGGATTCATATTTTGGCCCTGTTTGGCAACCGGAGCCCCAGCTCCGGCTCCTTAACTCAACTGTTTCCTGTTCAGGTACGCAGCCATTTCTGTTCACGTACGCAGCCAAAAACTGATTTCTACTGCTCCTTCACAACGCAGAGTAGAGTCGGAGGAGCTGCCAAATACTAGCTTCTGCGGTTTTTTCATGACGCAAATGAAAAAAGGCTCCATCTACGGTTGGTGAACAGTTTGCTGCAGTACCCTTAAACAGTCAGGGCCTTTTTATGAAGTGTCTTTGTCAAGCTTCTGTGTTGCAATACATCAAGTCTTCTATCATTCATTTTCTTACGTTTTTTAGCTTCTTTATTTCCTGTTTGATCCGGATTGTTTGCTTGGCAGTTGGCGCTAGGCGTGCCATTGTACCTATTATTTTTCTCCGTTGGTAGTAGACGTAAATGGGTAGCTGTTCATGCCCTTTTTAGTGTTGTGATTGGAAGAATACATGGCTGCAATCTTAGGGTGTGTTTGGTTGAGGGGACGGGAGGGGCCGGGATGGGATGATCATAATTTTAAGATGTTTGGTTGGGGGGACGGCGGGGAACGGGATTATCTCGGGACGCGTTCCTCTTCACGAATCCGGGGACGACGTCATCCCTCCAAATCGAGGGGACGGACACCGTCCCTCTTCGTCTTCGACGCATGAGGACGTCGTCCGCCTCCCTGGCTTCCTCGCCCCTGCCCGCTTCTCTGCATCCCGTCGGCGAGCTCGACCTACCCGCCCCCGTCGAGCTTGCCCCCGCGCTCATCCCCACCAAGCGGCGAGTGGGTCTGGGGCGGCAGCGAGCGGCGTGCAGAGCCGCTGCTGCGGCACGCGGGAGAAGAGGCAGCAGGGCGGCGGCGACGGCATACAAGAGGAGAAGGGGCGGCAGGGTGGCCACCGCCAGGGCCTCCACCACTGCCCAGCCGCACCTCATCGCTGGCGTAGGCGCGCCCTATCTTGCTTCTCAGCCCGTCCTCCACCACCGCCCTGCTACGCCTCGTCGCCGGCACTGGAGGGCCGCGTCCCCGCCGCCCGGCATCCAGCGTTGTGGCCACCCGGCGTTGCGCAAAGGTGGAGCAGAGCGGCGCGAGGCGGCCGCCGGAGCGGCGCGGCCCATCATCGGAGGGGGAGCTGGGGTGGCCCGCCGCCGATGGGGGAGCTAGGGTGCGGGGGTGGCCCGCCGTCGGTGGGGAGCCGATGGACGAGGAAGAAGACACTCAGGGAAGTAGAGGCCGGAGAGGATGACAGGTGGGGTCCATTTGTCATGTGACTTTGATCCCTCTAGCCATGTCCCTCAACTAAACAAACGCAAAAAGAAAAATGGGATGGGATGGATCCATCCTCAAGATCAAGGATGGGATTGTCCCATCCCCCGCTGCCCCAAAACCAAACACTACCTTATTTACTCCCTCCGTCCCAATTTACAGTTCGTTTGACTTTTTTGACATCAAGTTTGACCGGCTCATTTTATTCAAAATGTTTGCGAAAAAAGTAAAAAGATTCAATTCATAGTTAAAGTATATTATATGCTAAACTAAATCAAAATGAAAACAAACGATAATTGTGAAATTTTTTGAATAAGATGAGCCGGTCAAACTTGGTGCCAAAAAAGTCAAACAAACTATAAATTGGGACGGAGGGAGTACATCGTTTACAACTTAGATACATATATAAAAACAAAACTAAAAAACTTATTAATTCTACAATTCTAAACCTTAAGTGGGAGCACTACAGAAAAATGCTTTATAGATATGTTTTTCAGCAACGCTAGCTAAAGCGTCACTGCAAAAAATATAAAGATGTTTTTATACGTTTTTCTGAACGTCTCAAATTGATACGATGTTAGATATGGTTAGAGTGTTGTAAGACACAAAGTGACACTTATTAACATGATATTTAAAACATCTCAATATGACACGTAGTTAGTTATGCTATAAACCACATAGACATGACTTCAATCGTGTCACCAACAAAGCATATGCATGTATATGTTTTTGTACAACTTGAAAATGTCTTAAAGCGACACGAATCATGATGCGCTTTCAACCATCAATAGTATAGAGACACGCTATAAAGCATTTCAGACTAACGTTCGTAGGCACGTAAAGACGTTATTTGCACAGTATTGGAAATTTAAAATTCGTAAAAAGTAAATACAAAAGGAATACATCACTTAAGTACTCATAAGTTATATTGTGGTATAGTGATAGGGAAGCATCATGTGAGGTATGAGTTTGTGTGTTGATTCTTAGTAATTGTGAGTCCTAACTTGCTAGTAGTGATAAATATTTTTAAATATTTTCAATGTTATTTTTAAAAACACACTAAAGCTTTTGAATAAAATGTAACAACATCAATAGAGATGTTTATAAATGTATTTATAAAAGTGTACTAAAGTACATGGCTCGTTTACGTGGAACATCTCTTTATCAACTAGATATGCTTAAATAATCATCTTTACCATCTTTGACACGGTACTTGCAAAGACACTCCTACCGTGCTTTAGAAAATGTCAACATTGATGCAGACACGAAATGAAACGCGGATCCAATGATCCTCCAACCCTTCGCTCGCGAGGAGACCACCGGAGGCGATGAGAAGCGCGGATTTGCCGTCAGATCGGGGTCGCCTCCTTTTTGCCTTCCTCTGTGCTGTAGCACGAGAAAGGGGAATGAAAAAGTTCCCTCTAGAAAATGTCATGGACCTGCATATCAATTGAGCCACTCAATAAGAAGTGGGCCGCCCAACATGGCCAAGGGAAAAGGGAAACACAGTATAAAAGGTGAAGCTGCTTTTTCTAGCAGGGGTAGACGAAGAAATGGCGGCAACGAGCTACTGCTCGAGAGGCAAGTCCGTACAACGACTCATAAGGTGTTGCGCTAGGGTTTCTCACTAGGCTAGGCCGACTCCGTGTTATAGGGTGAATCTATGACATTAACTGATACTTTTGCATACATGTAGAGTATGGTGACATAATCTGTGACGTCCAAATCAATCAACCAATGACGGTGAAGGTTGGACCGACGATTAAGAGGGGGTGAATTAGGATTTCTAAAACTAAGGCTCTCTAAAAACCACAACTACTAAGCAAAACATTTGCAAGATAAAATTAGCTGTGTGAATTAAGATGTTGCTAAGTGTTGCAAACTCTACCATGGCCATGTCTTGGAACCTAATTCCACCTAGAAACTAACCTATCAAGCTATTCTAGGAATGTAAGCACACAATTGCAAAAAAGTTAATGCGAAAGCTAAAAGATAGGATACAGTTATGCAAAATCCCATTGATGATGGTGACCATGGCACAATATGGAGACACGAAGATTTTTACCGAGGTACTGGGAAGACTCGCAAGTCTCCTCCCAGTCCTCGTTTGGTGCCCCCGTAAGGCTTTGCTCTTGCGTAGTACTTAAAAGGAATATGGCCTCGCTCTCGCAAGGGTAGAGGATGGCAAAGTGACCTTCGCAAAGGTCAAGCAACCCAGTTAGGTAAATTCGGATATCCCCAGACCCACTCGAGCATTTCTCTCACGTAGCCCTCGCAAGGACTAAGGCCTCGCCCTCGCAAGGGTCGATGATGGACAAGGCCATTAGGGTCTTCCATGGGCCTTCTGACAGATGTTCTCCGTCATCTCCACTAGGTGAGCTTTTGGCCAAAATGCAGAGGGCTCGCTCCCTCTCACAAGTAAGGTGGCGTCCACTCCACACTCCGGAGGGTCTCGCAAGACTACAAATCGCACACTTACAAAGGTGACATGCACGCAGGCATAGTTAAGACAATAAGGACGCCTAAGCAAACATGTTTGAAAGCTCTAGCTGTGCCGGGATGTGTATATTTAGCTCTAGTGATGGTTGAGCTCTAGAAAAATGTGTCTCAACACTACAATATGCTCAGGAGTCACCAACCATAGAATGGAGGCTGGGTAAGGGGGTATTTATAGCCCAAACCTTAAAACTAGCCACTGGGAGCAGCTGCACTGCGCAGACTGTGACCATTGGACCACCCAATGCTCAAACCATTGAACCATCCGATGGTTCCTTCTAATAGCTGTTGGAGTTGATCATTGGAACTTTAGCTAATCGCTGAAACCATCGGACTGTCCGATGGTGAAACCATCGGATCGTCCGATGCATGTTATGCCCATGGTCTTGAGTTTGCAGAGCCTTCTATCCAAAATGTTCGATGGACCATCGGACCATCCAATGCGTTGAAAGCACTGGGACTTGGTCTTCTCCTTCTCCAATGCTTAGAATGTTTGATGGTTCTATTGGACCGTCTGATGGTCCAACTATCGGACCGTCCAATGTGTGTAATTTGCATTGGGTCTTGAATCTTTGAATTGAGGCTTCTTCTTATCTCCAGACCGTCCGAAGGGACTGCTATGTCATGCACACGCTTCTAACAAGATGGAGTCTTAGGTCTTCTCTTAAGCTCTTTAAGTTCTCCTTTGAGGTGTTTGTACCCAAAGTCCATCTTTTTCACCTTGGGACTTAACCAAAAATACTTGCACATATATTAGTCCTAATATGATACGTGTTGTCACATCAACCATTAGAATTTGTATGGAGCAAACCTTTGCTATAAAGAAAGCTGAAGTGATCCAGGATACAAGGAAGGCCCTTGAAGGTTGGACCATTTTAGCCGAAGGTGTGGAAATTGCCAACATGTAACGAAGGTCCAACCCACATAGGTCAAACTATTGGTCCGACCTTGGAACAACAACTAGTTTAATGGCTAGTTGGTAAGTACAATGGATTGTAAAGTCTGATACACTTTTTAGTAACCTTTTGGCTAAAGACTTGTTGATGTTTGGGGGCTATAAGCCACCCCACCCAGTCGTTTGAAGGTAGTTGGAGCTACTAAATACCAAAATAAACATAGAGAAGTATTCCAAGCATACCATCGACTCCAACCACCATAAGAGTGTTTAGGGCTTAATCCAAGATAGTTTAGAGCTTTTGTGAGAGTGAGCTTGTGAGCTCTTCTTGAGTGTATCTTCTACGTGGGTTATTGGCAAGACTTGGGTTGGGTCTAGCCACATTATAGTCATTGCTATTGAGGGACACAACTGTACCGACTCTGGTATTTTGTCCTAGCTGTGATGAGTGCTTGCCAACAACAAAGACTTGTTGATGGACTAGCGAGCACCTCTTAAGCATGATCTAAAGGAAAGCCCTCTCGAGTGGACTGAGACGCGGCACCAGTGGACTTGGCGTGACAAAATCTTTGCCGAGTGGATTGGCAGGTAGCTCGGGTTGCGGTCCAAGTTAGGCCCGACCCATAAGTGTGACCTTGGACCCAAGGCTGTGTTGTGAGCCGTAAAATCATTCTATAAATAAATCCCATCAAACGTATTCGAGTGCCAAAACCGGTTCCCAAGGTCATTTCCTGGTTCTATCGTCAAAACTAGGGGTTGGCTGCCAGTATCCCAAAATCAATAGTTATCCAAAGGGAAGAACTATTGGACATGTGGAGGACATCAGGAGACTACTTTGAGTTGAAGAAGATCAAGGACTCTATCATGTTCGTCCATCCGAGTTTCACAACGTCTTTTATAGCTCCTACGGACCTTTCTAGTGTAAACGTCCGTATTCTAGTGAAAAACTGCTAGGGTTTTGAGTTTGTAGTGTAAATAAGAGAGGAGGCTTTCATTTCTCTTGCTCTTAGCTTGTGTAGGGTTTTCTTAGACTAGGTTTAGGAAGCCATTTTCGTCCAAGCAAGAGTATAAAGATTAGAGGATCTTAGAGAGATCTAGCCCCATTGTAAGAGGGTAGGAGGTGGGAGGCTGCTTGGAAAACAATTTCCCATCTTGTAATCTGACCTAAGACCACTTTGTGACAACTAATAGATCGATCTCGTGCAGCTCTTGTGAGTTCTTGTCTTCCCCCCTCTCTAGATTAGCTTTTTTATCCTGATTCCTTGGTCTTTTGGTGTGTTTTTGCTTGACCAAGGTCGATTGTGGTTTTGGTGTGCCAAATCACATATCCACAAGCAACCCCTTATTTTTCATTCTTGCCCTTGTTCTTCACCTCTTGGATAGTCAAATCTGTGGAGAATACCAAGGTTTAAGAGGGTGATCTTTGTGGGAAAGTTTCTCCATGGCCTAGAAAAGATCCCCGCAAAGTTTCGTGAGGTTTGGAAATTAGTGGTGCAAGATTTGGTTTGGATCTTGGTGGATTCGTGGGCTGATTTCTATCTGTTTGGGCTGTTTTCAGTACCATGAACTGTCTTACGGTCATTTCAGTCGGCAACAGTGTGATCGAGGCTTGGCCACCTCTGAGGACTTTGCCACTATCGGACCATCCGATCGTGTACCGTCCGACTGTCGCTCGGTGTCCCAAGTGCCCTGCTATCTAGATAGTATGACGGTGCATCGGACAACCTGGTGATCCAACCATCGGATTGTCTAGCGGTCACCACCGGACCATTCAGTGCTCAGTCCCGGCTGTTGTGTTGTCTCGTTTTGCGTTGTTTTCGATCCGATGTTTGAGTGAGTGCTTTTGCATCGCTTTCCTCTACATGTCTTAGGGTTAGTAGCTTATCTTTGCTATGTGACCTTGCACGTTTCAGAAGAGAGGGTTTTGGGGGTTGCAAGTTTTAGGTGTCGACCTATTCACCCCCCTCTATGTCGCCTTTCAGTCCTTTAGTTATATCCTTCAAACTCCATAGTGAAGATCCAGTGCCTTGTGGCCAAAGATACGGTGGTAGTGGGTTGGTGGCCTTGCCTTCGTGGTTTGGTGAAATAAAAAAATCATGATAATAACATTGGTTTCTAGCCACGATTAGTCTTTTGTTGAAAAAAATCCATTGTAGTAGGCATTAATCCTTGTAGTGTCAATACAATAGCAATTTTATTGATCAAAACTCAAGGTTTACCACTATTCCTAGGAAGAACATGAAGATTACTAGATGAAACTCATGAACTAAAAGGCACAAATGGTAAAATTGTTGAGATGAAGAGCCTCTAAGTGCCTGAGCTCGAGACTCCCTAGGAAGTGTCTGGGTCAGTCAACCATTTGGTGTATGGTTGGCCAACCCTAGGCCATCATGTCTCCGCTCACTTTTCTCTTTCTCGGAGTACTCCTCCTTCCCTAAAGTGTAGACCCTTCTGAACACGATGAATTGGGATGCCTCTCCCTCTCAAAAGGTCATGTTTAAATAGTCTAGGATGTTTTATACATGGAAACTACTATGTAGGTTTACGATTTGATCTTCACATCTACGATCTATTTTTCGTATTGTAATGAGCCTTGGTGTGCCCTCCAAGAAATCTTGTGGTTTCCCTTGAAATCAATCTTTCCATATACCACAACTTCAGAATTTTGACCATGTCTCCATCATCTGACCTCCAAATTATGCAAGTGTGGACCCTATAGGATAAAGATTGAAGAGATCTATAACTTAATTATTCAAACTTTCTTCATTTTGTGTCGTTTATATATCTATATTGGCCTCACAAGGTGCTACTATCCAGGATTCATATACGATCTCAAAATTTGAGTTGTTCTTGTTGATTTGGTTTTGAGTTGATTTTATGATAAGCTTTCCATATATTTCATTGCTTCATGCTCAAACAATCATCCTCCATGCAGCTTCTAGAATTTTAATTGTTAATAGGCATTTTCTCCACTTGTTGGATACAAATAAGCTTCATTATTAATCTTATTTCTCCTCGAACTTTAGCATTAAGTCCATGTGCAAACAAGTGCTTCAAGATACATGCATTTTACTTAGTTTCCCTATGATTTCGAATGTTGTTAAACATATGAGACATACTTGAATATGGGTTATTATTAACTATCATGTGGCTTCATCATAAAGTTCATCTCCGAAATTATTTGAAACTACCAATAGAATGAGTCATGAATATCGTTCTTATCTTGCGCTAACACTTCGTCACCATGTTCTTTCCCTGTGTGTACTCTATCGCTAACCATCGCAACACATCTGCACCTACTTTGTGGTGTTGACTGATGCCAATCACTATAGTGTCGTCTGCTTTGTGAATGTACTGTTGTTGTCGCGGAAATCTGGTGCCAACAACTGTGGCCCCCCAATGCGCACTCTATGGAGCCACCACTGCCACTCTTCCATTGCCCTTTCGAATCAGGGATTGCTCAAGATGGGGATTGGAGTTGTGGCACTTGTCGATTGTTCCACACTGAAGCAAGTAAGAGGTGTGGCTTTGTGGAGTTAGTGGTTGCCATACAAAACTCATGGTCACTTGTCAAGGAGGCTCCACTAAATGTGGGGCTTGCAGAGCGGCACTGACTAAAGTCAAACTAGAGCTTCTTTTGTGGTTGTGCATGAAGCGGTTCCAGGACCTTGCAACCATGGATCGAGCACTTGCTTGATGAAGGTGGCTGAAGCAAAGCTGACCGGAGTGGAGGCATCCTAGTGTGCTATCAAACAATGGGAAGAGAGGCATAGGGAAGAGAAATGGTGGCATTTCAACTGGGAAGGTCAGAGTAAGACGTCCAGAGCGGTTCTGATGGGATCAGGTCAAAGCGGCGCTTTGAACGCATCTCGGGTGACGACACATTATTAGGGGTGTGTATCGTCATTGTCGATGTTTAGACACCGGCAGCCCTCCACAGGGGTGGTCCTGCGATGGTTTTGAGATCGGAGGGGATGATAGGAAATCACGAATGGTGTACAGCACACAGGAACACAGTGGTGTAGACAAGTTCGGACAGTGGAATCGCTGAACCCTGCGTCCTGTATGAGGTTTCATGGATGGTATTATCTTGTAATCTTGAGCTTATGTGATGTTTGAAAGGTTCTAGCATTCCCTCAGTGCTCTAGCTCCCCTTATATAGGCCGAGGAGCTAGGGTTACATGGTGCATCCCTATGGGGTATACTGGCATCATTTGTAATATATTACATTCCAAATTTACATGGATAGAATCCTAACAGATCCGAGTCTAGCCGATTAGATGAGATCCTCCTGGGCGCCGCATGTCCTGCTGCCTTGCGCCGCAAGCCGGACCTCTTGGCCCACCTGTCAGGGTGGTCTAATTAGTCGCCATAGGGCACCCATGGATATATGACTCCCACAAGACCCTGAGGTCCATGATGATTTTTGCAGGAATTGTCTAGAAGGTTATCATGGAGTCTGCCCTGTCATCTGAGATGTGGAGGACATCGTGAGATGGACTCCATATGGAGTAGCCCCCAAGCTTCGAGTTGAGAGTAGTAATCAACTTGAAGGTTTGAATTGTACCATCAGAAAATGACCGTTGAAAAGTTTGAAAAAAAAATATTTTCCCTTTACACTCCTGCAGCCCCCAAGCTTCAAGGGGTATGATAATGCATCTTGGAGCTTGCTTATAGTTGTAAAGAATCAACTATGTGTGATACAAATCTTTATTGAGTCCATCGGTGCCCTTTAGAGTGGAGCACCGAGTACTATGTTGTTACTGAGTGCTTGTTGTTGGGTGCACAACCGTGCTTCACTTACAGTGAGATATATCTTTTTCCATAGTGCTCGGTACCACCCGAGCCCCCGAGGTTCAATAGATGTACCATAGTCCCTTCTCTGTCTTCAATTATTGCTCCTTGCGTGTCCTCGTATGAAGATTGTTTGGCCGTGACTAGGGTAAAGCATTTAATGTTGCTGGCCTGATTACTCGATTCAATGTTGCATCAATTGCTCTGCTTTTTTAGGCGTAGTGCCAGCGACTTTACAGGCCTTGATGGCCCCATTGAATAGCATTGTTATAGATGCTCTCCTAACCGTATTCTGCCTAGTGCCGCTTTAAATAGATGCCACTAGTGCCTCTTCTTCCCCATGCAGCACAAGATGAGAGCAAGGATGAGATCCACCATAGCCATGGCCTCGCTTCGAATAGCTTTAATCTTCTGTAGTGCCCAAGACCATTTTGGTCATGAGAATTTCCTAAGTCCCTTCCTCATCAGGTCTAACCTGGTATTCGATCTAGTTATGAGGATTTCCTAAGGAATTTCTCATAATCTCTAGTGCTGGTGATGTGTAGTCCCGTGGTCATTTGCCTCATGTCTTGGAGGTAAGCATCAAGGGTGAACCCTCTAGCTACTGCGTCGTCGCACTCAAACTCAAATGGGGCAAGGTATGGCAGTGGCGTGGTGGCACACATGGCCACAATATTGGTAGCGGCAGGAGCTTTGGCGAGTGCACACACGGGGCGTAGGTAGGGCAGAGCTGACATTGTAGCGCACGGCAGCTAGTGCCCGTCGGTTCGAGGGAGGCTCCGAGGACACAAAGAGAGGGAGGGGCGGCGTCGGCTTAGCCGGGGAAGGAGGAAGTGGGCCGCGGTGGTGTGGGCTGAGGAGGAAGGGGTGGCTGGCGGGCTGTTTGGGGCGGTCCGGAAGAGAGAAAAGAGATGGAAGGGTCCCAAGAGGAGAGGGAAATATTTTGCTTTTTCTTGATTTGAATTACTAGTTGGAATTTGGGAGGATTCATGGGAGATTTGGATATAAGAGTTTGTAGAAGATTTTGAGAAGTATTTGGGAAGAAATTTCCTAGAATGTTTGGAGGATTCATAGAAATTTTATTGAGCTCATATTTGAACATCGATAACAAGCGAGTTTTGGAAATTGATTTCGAACCAGGGAGGAATTTAGAGAAAATTTCTTAGGGTTAATTTTCAGGGAGTTACATAAATGGAGGGTTGCATGTAGGATCCGGCCGAGGAAGAGTGGCGTGTATGAGCTAGAACTTGGAAGAATTAGGATGTCGTGTATGAGTTTGCTTTGGGAGGGCGTGTAGGATCGAGATTACCGACTAGAGGGGGTGAATAGACGGTAACAACTAAAATCAAAGACACTAGGCAAATTTAATTAGAACCACAAAGAGAGTTAAAACTTCTAGCCTATGTTGAGCTAAGTGGGTTTGCAACCTAGGGTGACAAGATAACAATTCAAACTCTAGTAATGTAAAGCACAAAGAAATGCTTGAATGTAAATTAGTAAGAGAAAGCTCACAACACAAGGCACAAGATTTTTTCCGTCGTCTCGGTGACTTGGCGGTCACCCCTAATCCACGTTGAGGTGGATTCAATGAAATCCTACCGCTCCCAACCAAGAATCCACTTGGTCAACCAAGAATCCACTTCGCATACGAGCCGGCTCGGACCAATGAACCTCTCCAAACCTTGGTATCCACTAGAGTTGCTTTTTGCCACTCCGGCGAGGCAAGCACAACGCCTCTCACAATACCACAGCGGCTCCTTCACAATCTTCGTTGAAGAGCTCAACGGGGAATCACCACCAAGCCGTCTAGGAGGCGGCAACCTCCAAGAGTAACAAGCCAATGACCTTGCTTGATGATTTCCCTAGTGCCCCAAAGATCAAACACTCAATGTAATGCACTAGGTGCCCCTTAATCTCACTAGAATGCAATCCCAAGCACTATGAGTGAGAGAGGAGAGGGAAGGCTCAAGAATGCTCAACGAGTGTTCCAAATGGCCAAGAGAGGTGCCCAGCCCCGGGACACCAAGTATATATAGCCCTCCACATGACTCAGCCTCACGAAAAAAACAGTCAGTTCGCGGACTATCCGCAGTACAAACCTCGGACAGTCCGCCATTCAACCCAACGAATATATTTTAAAAAGATGCCTATCAGAGTCACTCAAAAATGAACTGCGGACAGTCCGCCACACAGGGCCCGGACAGTCCGCCGTTCACACACTAGAAACACCAGGGACTCTGCTGCTCTGGGGGCGCCGGGACAAATGACCGGCGGACAATCTGCCCAAAGGACCCGGATAGTCCGCCGTTCAACTGAAAAACACCCAGCAGAAAACTCCAGCACCCTGACCCAAACTCCAGTTAGTACTGCGGACAGTCTGCCCTCCGAGGCCGGACTGTCCGCCGTTGGGGCTCAAAAACCACACAGGAAGCAGACCAAATCTGGGCCAAATTTTACTTTTAACTGCGGACAGTCCGCCTCACAAGGCCGGACAGTCCGCCACTCTGAATTTCAGCCCAGCCAACACTCAGTAAAACGGCCATAACTTTTAGCTCTGATGTGCAAATTAGGCGATCTCGGATTCTATGGAAAGCTTACTCAGAGGGCTACACAACCAAGCTGAAATGCAGTTATCCCTCATGCAAAGTCATCAACTATATAATCAATGAGGCACTAGAGACCCAGTCAAGTAAAGACAATTGACCCCTCTTGATAGTACAGCTATATTAAAGGCTTGGTGGTGATACTATATTAAAGGCTTTAGTATGGGTTGGTATTACCAACAGCTACTAAATGTACGGGTTGGTATTACCAACAACTACTAAATGGTACCCTTTAGTACCGGTTGGTAATACCCCTTTAGTACCGGTTGGTAATACCAACCCGTACTAAAGCCTTTAATATCCAAGAGGTAGGACATTTCCAACTGGTACTAAATCTCTCATCTGTACCGGTTGCATCTTGTTTCCATTCCTATTGTTGGAGCCGAAAGCCATTTCTCCAGTAGTGTGTGAATGAGTCAGCCGAGTGAGGGCAGCGTGGAGAAGAATTCAACTTCTATGCAGCCTAAAGTTTTCTGTTGTAGGACATTCGAAGCATTTGGTGTGCTCATTTAACTAACATATGTGCGATCTATTGTGTTTTCTTGTCTATCAGTAAATGGTAATGCAACTTGTGTATGCCATGTTTTATTGTGCTTCATATGACATGAGGCATGAGTTACAACTATTAGATATGACTAAATAAATTATGTTGGAGAATTCTTGAGTGTTGATAGTTTGGTTAGTTATTGTTGTTGCCACTATAACTGTTTTTGACAACAATGGTCAACGAGTCTGACACTGCTGTTGACGATCGTGACAACGAGGTACTGTACAGGTACCCCCAGAGTAGGAGGATGCGGATTGACATCGGCACTATCGTTGGGACCAACGACTGCAAGGGAGGCGACTGGTTTAGAGAGGTTCGGGCCACCATCTAGGTGTAACACCCTACGGCCTCTTTGAGTATCAATATATGGGTGGAGAACAAGGTTACAACTCAGGACCATGGACTCGGGCTCCTGAGAGAGAGTGTGAGGTTGAGGTGAGAATGAATTGGGGATCTCCCCTCTAGGGAAAACACTTCTCCCTTTTATAGACCAAGGGAGGAAGTTCTCTGTACAGAGTTGGTAGCATGGTGCTACAGTGGTGGTTTCCATAAGCTCTTAACTATGGTATTGTCTTGGAATAGTCTTGCACTGCACCCTGCACATCGAGCCATGTTTCTCAGGGTGCCGCGCTTGGGTCATCATGTCACATATCAGCGCGTATCAAGGGGAACTGTTCCTTTACACGTCATCGGCTCGGCCAGAAGACGTGCGATGTGGGGACATCCCATCCCATTGCATAGGATGGTGATGGGACCTGCACGCCCTATGCGACGTGCAGGGCTGTTTTTGACTCAGCCATCCCCCCTGCATTTAATGGAGCAGGTGGTGGGTTCCTTCGCTAGGAAGGAGCCTTGCCCGGGACATACATGCCAACCCCGGGTGCCTTCTCAGGGTTTGCCATACTGCCAGCGGTGTGCTGGCAACCCCGGGCCCTGCGTATCTTGGCCTGGTCGGGGGTAGCCACACTAGGTATAAGCCCCATGGGGCCAACCCGCAAGGCCCGGCCTGTCTAGTTCCTCCCTGGGGCCACCAAGAGAGGTCCCCCTTAAGTCGATGAGGAGCTATGTATAGTACATGCCCCTAGGGTATGGGACTCCCAGAGCATTAACAACTGCCCTAGTGGGAGATGTGTGTCCAGCTATCTACGATCTATTGAATTTTCTTGTCTATCAGTAAATTGTAATGCAACTTGTGTATGCCATGTTTTATTGTGTTTCTGTTAGCACCAAAATCTAGCCGATATACCAGATGGGCCAGTCGGCTAAACGGGCTAGAAGAGCCGACCCAAGAAAGTACCAATTGCCTGATGGGTTATCGAAGTCGTCTAAGGAACAGGCGATGGCAAGGCCTGTGGGCCATGTATCTTAGCCTAGTTTGAGTCGAGTTGGGACTAGCCCGCCTAAACATATATGTGTTTAGATATAGAAAGTGTTTTAGCAGGAGTCGGACTCGTTGTATAGGTCTTCGGACTATAAATATGTAACTATGTTCTACGTAATAGATCGACAGCATTACGCTCGAAGCAGCTATGTGTCTCCAACTTCTCTCGGCGCATCACCACCCCTAGCAACTAGGGTTTTCAAAGTAATCATCATGCTGCTCTAGTGATTTATTTCGTTAGGGCATTAGGGCGTGAGCCATATGGTGAACCGTGTACTGAAGCATTTTGATGGCACGGTTTGCAGGTTATCCAGACGAATCTCGTGCTAAGCCTAGCTTGGCATGAGATCCGTTAGTTATCTCGACGAATCTCACAGCGAGCCTTGCTCGGCATGAGATCCGCCTTTACCTCTACATGTCTAACGATCTACCTTTGCACCTATGCTTCATGCTATAGATCGGTTCTCGTGCGGCTCGGTCTACGCTACCTCATCGTTTGTTACAATCCACGACATGCCGCTGCAGCGTGTGCACATGACCTGCCGATAGATCAGCGTAGTCCGAGTACCCTATCCATACATGTCTTAACACGTATCTATCTAGTTAGATGGACTTCTTTAGAGGCCTCGGTTAGAAGCCGATTTAGCTCTGCAATCTGTTATATCATGCTTTTAGATAGGGTTTTTATATCTCTTATATGTTGGATGTTTATCTTGGTTGTTTTTATGCTAACACACACAGTTCATGATGGTTGCCCGATGCCCATGCATCGGCCGACTGGAGCACACGACCCCTCGTGTTTGCCGATCCGAGTGATCGGCAGGAATTTAACATTTAGATCTATTATGTACGCTTTTCAGGAAGAACATGAGCCAACCATAACATCCACGCAACCTTTCTGGCTGTAAGGTCATGTCAGGTGGCACGCCCTCACCACCGAAGAACCGTTGATCGGCTTTCCCGCAGAGCCGATCGGAGCCGCACGACCGGGAGATGAGCGCAGCAGCAGCGCGGTCCCCGGCTCCTGTGTGTCCCGCGCTCAGACCGCACCGTCCGTCAGTATCCAAGTGCAACGGTTTCATATATGACATGCAGTATTAGTTACAACTATTAGATATGATATGACTAAATAAATTATGACATGCATGAGTGTTGATAGCTTGGTTATTTATTGTTGTTGCCACTATAACTGTTTTTGACAACAATGGTCGACGAGTCTGACACTACCCTGGTGGCAGATGTGTGTCCAGGCTATCTCGTCTCAAAGTCAAGCCATTCGTTCCGTCTGTGCAGACAACGAGATACACTATTTCATTCATCAACACAAACATCGATCTTCATATGACATGGCATAATAATTAGAAATTGTGGAATGAAAACCTTCACCTAGAATGGTCGTGATAAAACACACCTTCCCGTGACACACTGACACAATACCGGATTTAGAATTAGATTATGGTCTCCCCGGATTTTGGGAGCTGCACCGGGAAGCGGTGGATGCAATCCGCCCACGGCCCGTCGGCATCGGCAGGCGACCTGACGCACTCCAAAGCCACGCTGTTGCACTCGAAGCCGGCGCCGAAAGAGATCATCCAGACGCGGTCTCCCTTGCTCATGCGGCCCCTGGCCTCGATGTAGGCGAGCTCGTACAGCACGGAGCTGCTGGACGTGTTGCCGAACCGGTGCAGCGTCATCCGCGACGCCTCCACCTCGTCGTCGGAGAGGCCGAGGCCGCGCTGCACCTCGTCGATCACCCCACGCCCTCCCGCGTGGATGCAGAAGTGCTCGAACGCGGTGCGGAAGTCCGGGCGGTACAGCCTTGCCCGGCCGCCGCTGTGCAGCAGCCTGCGCTTCAGGAGGGACAGCGCCACGAGGAGCTTCTCGGAAGCAGGCAGCACGTGGGGACCAAAGGCGACGATGTTGCTCTTGAGGGTCTGGCCGGCGGTGGCCACGAGATCCTTGGAGAGACGGATCCCTGTGTTTCCCTGGTCGTCCTCCTCCTGGAACACGCAACGGTAGCTCGCGTCTCGCGCGGCGGCCACGGTGCGCACCATGCGGGAGAGCCGGAACCGGGCGCCTTGACCGGAGTTGGAGAGGATCATGGCGGCGGCGCCCATGCGGAAGAGGCAGTTGGGCAGAAGCATCGACCGGTCCATGCCGACGTAGTACTGCGACGAGAGTATCTCGGTGGACACGATCAGCACGCGCGTGCCCGGCGGCGCCACCTGCAGGATGTTCTTGGCGAGGCCGATCGAGATGAGCGCCGCGCTGCACCCCATCCCGGACAGGTTCACGCTCCGCACGTCGTGACGCAGCTCGTAGCGGCTGATGACCATGTCCGCGAGCACCGGCGTGGGCGTGAAGATGCTGCAGTTGACGATGACCACGTCGATCTCCTCGGGCCTCACCGTGGTCCGCGCGAACACCTCGTCGACGGCGGAGAAGACGACCAGCTCGGCCTCGTCGCGCGAGGCCTCGAGGCTGCGGTCCGGCGGCACGTAGTGGTAGGCGTACGGCACGCAGGTCTCCTCGCCGATCCCCGAGCGCTGGAGCAGCCGCAAGCCCCAGCTGATGTCTTCCTCCTGGACCAGGTAGGGCAGCAGGCGCACGTGCTCCAGGCACGTGGCGAACGGCGCCCGGAAGCACGGCCTGGGCCGGAAGCATCCGTACTCCACCAGGTACACGTCGCGTGGGCGGCGCATGCGCCTCAGCTTGGCGAGGGCAGCCGTCAGGATCGCCGCTGTGAGGACGTGAACTGGCCGCACCACCGCGCGCAGCCGGCCGGCAAGATCGTCGAGGCTGAGCGGCTGTGCTGCCCAGAGCACGGCGGCGGCGAAAGCAACTGCGACGACGGCGTGGAAGTTGTTGACAACGACCTGGTACGATGCCTTGAGGAGGTACTTGGCCTTCGTTGTAGACGAGCCAGGCGCCGCCATTCTGTGCTGTGCTGATGTGTGCGTCAATGGAGACTTGCTTGGACGCATGTGTGCAGTGAGTGTTGAAGAGCTAGATGAAGTAGTACACAGTCGCGTGTGTGTTGATTTAAAGCACGAGCCGACGGCGATCGTTTGTGGGTGGCTGAGCTGCAGGACTTTGAGATTTGAGGCAAGAGGCAATGGCATCATCCCAAATTCAAAAACAAAACTTGAAAAGACGAAAAAGAGAAGGATTCCACCTGCCAGATCGAGATCGTGCATGCATAAATAATAACGTTGAAGCAAATTACTATCAAATGAGAAAAGCTACGAGACAACCAGGTGATGGAAGCGCTTCCATCACCCGGCTTCTCCACCTCTGGCAGCGCAGCCCCCCGCCTCCTTCTCCCCCAGCGGTGCGGCCCCACGCTCCCAGCTCTTCCTCCCCACGGCGGCGCGTGCCCGCACTCCTCCCCTGGCGGCGCGCTCCTAGCTCCTCCTCCCCCGGCGGCGCGGGGCGCGCCCGCCTCCTTCCGCAGCGGCGGCCCTGCGCGGCCACCTCCTCCTTCCCTACGGTGCAGCCCGATGTTCCCACCGGAGCCGGGGCCAGCGACGGAGGCCGGCGGAGAGAGGCGTGTGCGTAGATCTGGCAGTGGGGATGTGCAGAAAAGTTACACTGTAATGATCTGAACTAGATTTAGTTCTTCTAGACAGCCCTTCCACGTTATACTTCTGAACTGAAAGGTTCAAAGGAACATCACTATCCTCTTGGTCACTATGGGCATTTGAAGAACCATAAGTAAGGTCGCCGGACATCCTGAAAGCATGATCAAAATCCAAACTATATCTGCCAAAACATCCAAATTTCTTTACAGTGTATGTACACTGTAATGTAATTAAGTGTAATCTTAGCCATCCATCCAAGATTCAATGATCAATAATTCAGGTGTTGGAAATCATTCCAATACCTGGTTGATGTATGGACATACTCGCCCGCACCTGTAATTGGCTCCAGCAGTGTTAACTGAGCGTAGCTCAGCTGGTTAGGTTCCTTATGGTGGAACCTGTCCACCCGGGTTCAAGTCCTCAACTTGGCACGGATGTTCGCATAATTTAACGGCTTTGTTCTTTTGGTGGTAGGCGATGTCCTCGTCGACAACGAGGCGTCTATAGTAACTTCGTGAATCTCGAGATGATGGTCCAACCCAGTTTCACAGAAGTGCTCACTGCTCATAGAGTAGGGTGTGCGTGTGTGTATTTATAGGGGTGAGCGTACACGTGTGTGAGCGCCTACGTTTTACTGTGTTTCTCAAAAAAATTGCAGTGCCACGGCTGACGTGGCCTCTAGCGTGTGTTGCCCCGGCATAAACGGTAAAATTACTGTACCGCCAGCTTGGACGCTTGTTTGGGCGCGATTAAAAACCCGGGAGTGCATGTTCATGCATACCAGTTTTAATTTATCATCGAAAGCGAGTGCACATCGGACGTACGCCTAGGCCTGGTACACCCTATACACAGGCGGCACAGTGCTTCACGATGGCTGTTCGATCGGCAAGGGCATTTGTTACTTCTGTACTAGCTGCCAGCGTATATCGATCATCTCAGAGTGGCCTCTCCTTTCGTCAGCACTCAGCAGTAGTTGTACATACATTGCATACAGATACAGTACCGTGCAATAATTATTATATTGTCGATCCTTCTTCAGTTTTAGTTCTCGGTACGGCGTAGTTTTTGCATGAGCTAACTTTGGAATCTAAGCATGAAACCCAGGAAGATATAATGACGAATGGATGGATTTTTATTTTGGCCAGGGATGGGTTGAAAGCATTGGTCAGGTATCATTAGACTGGCTTGTGGTGGCAACACTAATAATCGGTCAATTATCATCGCTAACTGGTGCTTGGGCCCCTGCTCAGCGTCCGCCCGGGCGCGCCGCACTGCCGTCACCGCGCGCCGCCTTGCTGTGCGGACGGCCTTGACGCCGCTGGCATCCTTGCCTTCGTCATGCGCAGAAAAGAAGCGGCAACTTGGTAAGTTGCAAGAAGCAGATAAGAGAGAATTGACGAGGGGGAGAGAGAACGAGATGGGACAGATAAATAAAGCCGTAGGAAAGGAGTGGGCGTGGTGCCTGGGCCCACCATGACCGGCTGCTTTCAGTTTGTTTGGCGGGCTACTCTTGTCGTTGAAAATTTCATACGAAATCAATCCGTAGAAGCGGTGGTCAAGGTGCACCGATCAAAAAAACAGCAAGAACGGTGGGTGCTATCCACCGCTTCTGCGTTGAAATTAGCGGGAACGGTGGATGACACCAACCGCTCCTATCAATAAAATAGCAGTAGCGGTTGGTGTCATGCACCGCTTCTGCTAAAAGGCATTTAGTAGGAACGGTGCATGACACCTACCGCTCCTGTTAACTGCTCTCAGCAGGAGCAGTGCATCGTATCGATCGCTCCTACTATTTATAAGAACGGTTGGTTTCATGTACTGTTTTTGTTGAGTTTACAACAGGTACGATGCATCTTATGGGGCCCGCCCAAAGCACAACAGGAGCGGCTCGTTATTAGAACCGTTCCTAATGTGATTTGGGAGACGTTCCTGTAGTAGACTTTGTAATAATGATATATACGATAGAAGTTATCGATTTCGAAAACATCATGCGCTCTCGCGCTAGAGGCAGACCAAACTGTGCTCCATGTGTCCTCGATCGTTTTTTCCTTAACCATTTCCTTTTGCTCGATCTATATAATTTTCTAATAGGGCAACTAATTTTACCAAACACATACCTCATCTAACCATTAACTCATTAATTGCTCGTGCATTTGGTGCCCAAAATATTGGTTGTGCACTGTGGACAAAGGAAAGTTTGAAATATGGACGGTGGAATGGGGCGGACCAGTGATGAAACTAATAGCGGCTAATAGTTTGTAAAAAAGCCTTTACAATAATCCATTCAACCTTTTTCTTCCTTCTAAATATTTCTCATTCTTTTTGGCGCACTTGGTACAGCTCCATCCATGCATTCTCATGGGTACAACTTGGTTCTGCCACTGCTATATGGATCCTACTTTGCATTATTATCTAATAATGTATGAGAACTTACCCTGTGGCACCAGAGACGATATAGGGACACAAAAAGCGGGCGTGGCCCTTGATGGTTGCACTGGGTACGATGGATGCTATGGGACCTGGTGATATTGTCGAACGACCACAGTCAATGACACTTTTAATTTATGCACTACTACCTCTAGCTTTGGTTATAGCAAGGTGAGAAGCCGACTATGGTGGTGGTGGTGGTTGTGCGTGGTTGGGGGAGTAGAGCTTGCACCACATGCTATATAGGCGGTCACGGTCACACTCGGTGATTCGCAAAGGGGAGGCCAGAGGCAAGGGCAGGCAACAAGGCTCTAAGGAGCTAGCTATCCATGCGGGAATCATGACTGGTTATGCTCTTAAGATTTTTCATGCCCGGTTTGTGTGTTTTGGATGATGTGGTGGTAGATTTGGATGTATGTGGGGCCCATCACACGTGTGAGTTGGTAGATTTCTATTTCTATTATTTGGAGATTTGGATGCGTATTATGCAATGGTGAAACATGAGAGCTTTGGGGATTACAAGGATTGTGGATGACTTCTGTGCTTCGTTTTGTTAAAAGGCCATGTTCGAGATATCTTGGCTGACCGTCACTTTATTTGTTCCTTTGGATTCATGTGTCCTCATTAGTCATCACCATCATGCCACAACCACAATCTACAAGACCACAACCTAGTGCCTCCTTTAATCTGCTCACCTACTACAACTGGACAGTGCGTTGCCATTCTTATCGGTAGTTTCATTTTCATTAAATGACGTGCCACAACAACAAAAAAAAAAAGATGATTTTGTATTGATGAGAGTGGAAGAGTGTGTTGTCATTCTCGGTAGAAGTTTTTTTCTCATTATTAAATGGTTTGCTCATTAAATGAATTGGACAGCGTATTTATGAGGAGAGATGGACTTAGAATTAAAATGGGTGCACACTATTTCAACACTATAAAACTCAATGAAACATGCATTTAGAGTGGATCAAAGAGTTTCGTTTCATTGAACTATGTCGAATCACATGTATTATGGATACATTTAATGATGTGGCACTTTGAAAAAAAAATACTGACCGTTGACAATGGCTTAACAAACACATGCATGCAAGTACGCTGATCATAATTACCGTTCTTCCACTAGCTACATTAACCATGAATACACAAGTACTTGCATTAACTAGTACTTCTACGACACATATAATATTGCCACACGTAGTACGTACTAGTTTAATTATTTTGAAGCACCAACGCAATGCAAGGGCTTAATTAGATGGACATCTATCATCACCAGATTGGGAACGCGCGAAATACTGTCTCTCGTACTTTGCCGCATTACATGCCATGATCAGATGTCCTTGGGAACATCCGGGAGCGCCACCGGGTAGCGGTGAATGCAGTCGGCCCATGGCCCGTCGGCGTCGGCCGGCGGCTTGACGCACTCCAAGGCGACGCAGCTGCACTCGAATCCGGCGCCGAAGGAGATCATCCACACGCGGTCGCGCTTCCTCATCCGGCCCTTGGCCTCGATGTACGCCAGCTCGTACAGCACGAGGCTGCTGGACGTGTTCCCGAGCCGGTGCAGCGTCATCCGCGACGCCTCCACGTCCAGGTCCGCCAGGCCGAGGCCGCGCTGCACCTCGTCGATGACGCTTCGGCCGCCGGCGTGGATGCAGAAGTGCTCGAACGCCGTGCGGAAGTCCGGGCGATACAGCCTCACCTTGTCGGAGAAGAAGAAGCTGAAGCGCGAGTTGTTGTGCAGGAGCTTCCGCTTGAGGAAGGACAGCACCACCAGGAGCTGCTCCGAGGCCGGCAGCACCAGCGGGCCGAAGGCGGCGATGTTCCTCTTGAGCGCTTTGCCGGCGGTGGCGGCGAGGTCCTTGGAGAGACGCACGCCCAGGATGCCTCTGTCGTCCTCCTCCTGGAATATGCAGCGGTAGTCGGCGTCCCGTGCGGCGGTCATGGTGCGGACGATGCGGCCGAGCTTGAACCGCGCGCGGTCGGGGGAGTTGGAGAGGATGGTGGCGGCGGCACCCATGCGGAAGAGGCAGTTCGGCAGCAGCATGGCTCGCTCGCTGCCCACGTAGTACTGCGACGAGAGGATCTCCGTGGAGACGGTCAGGACGTGCGTTCCCGGCGGCGCCACCTGGAGGAGGTTCTTTGCGAGGCCCATCGAGATGAGGCCCGCGCCGCAGCCCATCCCGGACAGGTTGAGGCTCTGCACGTCGGCGCGGAGCTTGTACCTGTTGACCACCATGTCGACGAACACCGGCGTGGGCGTGAAGATGCTGCAGTTGACGATGAGCACGTCGATCTCCTCGGGCCTCACGGTGGTCCGGGCGAATACCTCGTCGACGGCGGAGAAGATGACCAGCTCGGTCTCGTCCCGGGCGGCCTGGAGGCTGCGGTCTGGGGGCATGTAGTGGTACGAGTAGGGCAGGCACGTCTCCTCGCCGAGCCCCGAGCGCTCGAGCAGCCGGATGGCGAAGCTGGTGCTCTCCTCGTCCATCAGGTACGGCAGCAGGTGCACGTGCTCCAGGCACGTCGCGAACGGCGCCCGGAAGCACGGCTTGGGCCGGAAGCAGCCGTACTCCACCAGGTACACGTCCCGTGGCCGTCGCAGGCGCATCAGCTTTGCCACGGCAGCCGTCAGGATGGCCACCGTGAGAAAGTGGAACGATCGGAGGCCGTGTCTTATCTGGCCGGCGAGACCATCCATGCTGCTGACCGGGTGCCATGCTTTCCGGAGCACCGCGGCCGCAAATGCCACCGCGACGATGGCCAGGAAATTGTTCACGACGAGCTCATACCAAAGCTTGATGGACTTGGCCATACTTTGAGCGTATATGTCTAGCTGGTGGATCAGCTTTGGGTGTGGATCGGGAGGGAGAGTCTAAGTGTATATAGAGAAATAAAAGTGTGTGTTTGTTTGATTACTATAGTAGTACGTAGTATAAAGAGAGGGAGTTGCATTGGGGGCATATATATGCATAATGCATTGCCGGGCGTATGTTGCATTTCTGGCAGTTGACACGTTACCATAATTTACTTCTCTTTTTTTTTTAGGTGGTGAAGTCGTGAAGAGCAGCGCCATGCACGCACGTTACTGGCCTTAAAGCGCTGCCGTATGTATGGTCGGCGAGGGCCCCGGCCGCCTATATATTCCTTCGACGATTAGGCGTACCACACAGAGTACTGTGCAATCCATGCATGACCACCGTGGCACTACTGTAGTGGTTTATGACAAACGTACGTTGCTGCTGCGTGTCGTGCTAACGTGCTGTATAGGACAGGCACACCCTTCGTTCTTGCACGATGACTGCTCGGCAAAAGCATAACTGCCTTTGTACTCCAACGCTGTATATATCATATGGTTGTGATCCGCGTGCATCGTGTCACTCGAGCTTTGCCATCCGTACCAGGGATTACCTTTCCGACGGAAAACCGGCGGTTTTCCGAAAAATTTCCCGTTTCCGGACGACTACGGAGAGTGGAATTCCGGAATTTTCCAGCGGATTCCGTTTCTAAATTCAAAAATTTAAAAAAATTTATAAAAAGTTTCTAAAAAAATCTGAAAAAAATATGATAAAAAACTAGATGTTTTTCTGAGCCATTAGCACTTGAAATCGTTCAAATCCAAGTTGATTTGGTTGGTTAAATTAACGAATTGGGTTCAGACCCGTTAAGACCCTAAAACCCGTTAACATGAGGGAGCCTTATCCGCTTGGACCACTCCACCGACGCGCCTGGCAGAGCCCACACCGCCGCTTCCCTCTCCCCTGCGCCCTTCCCCTGCGCTCCCTCGACGAACCGCCGCCGCCGCCGCCACATTCCGCCGCGGGGAGGCGGGATTCCGCCCGCAGGCAACGGAATCCCGACCGGAAAGCTTCGGTTTCCCGTTCCCCAACTCCGGTATAGATGGTTGTTGGTATT
Source organism: Paspalum notatum (assembly GCA_022530915.1). Lineage (NCBI taxonomy): Eukaryota > Viridiplantae > Streptophyta > Magnoliopsida > Poales > Poaceae > Paspalum > Paspalum notatum. The sequence continues at coordinate 22,587,689 of CM039686.1, forward strand.
GATTTGTGACATAAGCAGTAGAAAACCTAGGGTTAGTGATGTTGAATGCTATGGATTAGATGAATGTCAATGCTTATTCAAGTTGATCTATGCCGTGAATTTTTATTAAGTAGATGTTAGGTGAACTAAGCCCTACGAGTAAACACTCGATTTATTAACTGGATTAGTTGAATTTTTATTAAGTCGATTTGTTTCTGTGGCCACCACCAGGGACTGTGAACCCGGTTCGATTTATTAACTGGATTAGTTGAATTTTTATTAAGTCGATTTGTTTCTGTGGCCACCACCAGGGACTGTGAACCCGGTTGTTCCACGGCAAATTGCATCTTTGCCTTATATGAAATATAGCGGCATGCTACCACATGGATATCCACTCCCTCTGTCATGTATGGGCGCACATATACCAGGCGCAGACGCACCCGCGACGTGCGCCGCGCGGCTGAGCGCACCGGGCTAGCGCTGCAGGGATCAAGCCCTAGTGGCTAAAGATAGAAACTTAGATTAGTTAGTTATTTTGGTAGTTCCTAGAATCAAGGATAGCCTTCTCTATTTCGGTTGGGCCAATGGCCATATATACTTGTAATCACCCTGGATATTGGGAGGCAAGAAATATATCTCCTATTCTCTCTCCCGCAAGCCTACGGTTGACGGGAATAACCTCACCGGAGAAGACGGCCGACGGCTACGAGCTACGTAGCCGCGGTCCGGCCAGTCAGGGATTCAACGCCCTTGACAATCTGGTATCACGGTCACGTCGGTCCTCTCCCACCCGCTCCACCCAGCCGTCCACTGCCGCCCTACTTCCCAGCCCTCCACCATCGCCGCAAGCTTCCATCGCTTCTGTACCTCCGCCAGCAGCCATGAGCGAGCCCACCATCGCCGATGTGATGGAGATGTTGCGATCCCTCACCACGGAGATGACTTCCATGAAGGCCGACATGGCGGCCATGAAGGAGCAATCGACGTCGGACAGCAGCTCTGGCGGCCGGCCGCTGGGGCCGCGCGATCCTGATCGCCCGTCGCGATTCCAGAAATTGGATTTTCCCCGCTACAATGGCAAGACCGATCCGATGCTCTTCATCAACAAGTGCGAATCCTATTTTACCCAACAACGTACCATGGCGGAGGAGCGCGTGTGGATGGCCTCGTACAATTTGAAGGACGTCGCGCAACACTGGTACATCCAGCTCCAGGAGGACGAGAACGGCACGCCCTCATGGGTGCGCTTCAAGGAGCTCCTGAACTTGCGGTTCGGGCCTCCCCTCCGCTCGGCTCCGCTGTTCGAGCTCGCCGAGTGCCGGCGTACAGGAACCGTGGAGGAATACTCCAATCGCTTCCAGGCCCTCCTCCCTCACGCGGGTCGACTTGCTGAGCCGCAGCGCGTCCAGCTCTTCACCGGCGGGCTCCTGCCGCCCCTCAGTCACGCCGTCCGCATCCACAACCTGGAGATGCTCGCGGCCGCCATGAGCTTGGCGCGCCAGGTGGAGTTGATGGAGCTCGACCGCCAGGCGTAGCCTCCTCCTAGGGCGACCCCACGCGCCCAGCTTCCAGCTCCAGCGCCCCGTCCTGCACTGCCGGCGCCCCAGCAGCCGCTGGCACTCCCGGCCCCTCCGGTGGCCGCACAGCCAGGTCGCGGCGAGGGTAACCCGAGACGCCTCACACCGGACGAGATGGCGGAGCGGCGTCGTCTGGGCCTCTGTTTCAACTGCAACGACAAATATACCCGTGGCCATAACAGGTTCTGCCGGCGCATCTTCTTCCTTGACGGCGTGGAGACGAGGAGGCCGCCGACGATGCGGAGCAGGATGCGGGGGCGCCCTGCTTTTCTCTACAGGCCGTGGCTGGGGTTCCCATGGCGGGCACCATGCAGGTCGCCGTGGCGCTCGGCGCCGCATCCCTCGTCACACTCCTCGACTCTGGCAGTACGCATAACTTCATCTCGGAGGCCGCGGTGCGGCGCTCTGGTCTACCCCTCTGCCCACGCCCCCGCCTCACGGCCTTGGTTGCCAATGGCGAGCGGGTCACCTGCGCCGGCGTCATCCGCGATGCGCCCCTGCTCATCGACGGCGAGTCGTTCCCGGCCGACCTCCACGTCATGCCACTGGCCGGGTACGACGTCGTCCTCGGCACACGCTGGCTCGGCGCATTAGGGCCCATTGTGTGGGACCTCGGCAGCCGGCGCATGTCCTTCCAGCGCCAGGGGCGCACTGTCTCCTGGTCCGGTGTGGCCAGCCCCTTCGGGCCGACCCTGGGGGCCACGACGGAGGCCGGCTCCCTCCTGGAGGCGCTGCTGCTCTCGTTTAGGGGGCTCTTCGCGGATCCCGTCGGCCTACCCCCCAATCGTGCGCACGACCACCGCATCCTTCTCAAGCCTGGCGCCCAGCCGGTGGCCGTCCGTCCCTACAGGTACCCCGTGGCGCACAAAGACGAGCTGGAGCGGCAATGTGCCGCCATGATGGAGCAAGGGATCGTCCGCCGCAGCGACTCGCCGTTCTCGTCGCCCGTCCTCCTCGTCAAGAAGCCCGATGGGTCGTGGCGCTTCTGCGTCGACTACCGGGCGTTGAACGCGCTTACCGTCAAGGACGCTTTCCCAATACCGGTGGTCGACGAGCTTCTCGACGAGCTCCATGGCGCCAAGTTCTTCACCAAGCTGGATCTCCGGTCCGGGTACCACCAGGTGTGCATGCGACCGGAGGACGTGCACAAGACTGCGTTCCGCACCCACGACGGCCTGTACGAGTTCCTGGTGATGGCGTTCGGGCTGTGCAACGCCCCGGTGACGTTCCAGGCCTTGATGAACGACGTGCTCCGCTCGTTCCGGCGTCGCTTCGTCCTGGTATTCTTTGACGACATTCTGATTTATAGCAGGACATGGGCGGATCATCTCCGCCACCTCCGAGCCGTCCTCGAGGAGCTACGCCACCACCAACTCTTCGTCAAGCGCTCCAAGTGCTCGTTTGGCACCTCCTCCGTCGCCTATCTCGGCCATGTCATCTCCGCGGCGGGAGTGGCTATGGACCCGACCAAAGTGCAGGCCATTCACGACTGGCCGGCGCCTCGCTCACCCCGGGCGGTGCGCGGATTCCTCGGCCTCGCCGGGTACTACCGCAAGTTCGTCCACAACTACGGAGCGATTGCCGCACCGCTGTCGGCCTTACTCAAGAAAGAAGGCTTCTCCTGGACAGACGCGGCGGCCGCAGCGTTTTCAGCCCTCAAGACCGCCGTCACGTCCGCACCTATCCTCGCCATGCCCGACTTCACCAAGCTATTCGTCGTCGAGTGCGACGCGTCGACGTTCGGCTTCGGCGCGGTCCTGGTCCAGGAGGGCCACTCGGTCGCCTTCTTCAGCAGGCCCGTGGCGCCGCGCCACCGCTCGCTAGCCGCCTACGAGCGCGAGCTCATCGGCCTAGTCAAGGCGGTATGCTACTGGCGTCCGTATCTCTGGGGGCGACGCTTCGTCGTCAAGACCGACCACTACAGCTTGAAGTACCTCCTCGATCAGCGCCTCGCCATGATCCCTCAGCACCACTGGGTCGGCAAGCTCCTGGGCTTCGACTTCTCAGTGGAGTACCGGTCGGGCGCCGCGAACGTTGTCGCTGACGCCCTCTCCCGTCGCGACACCGACGACGTGGAGGTGTTAGCTATTTCGGCGCCTCGCTTTGACTTCATCGACCGTCTCCGTCACGCCCAGGCCACTGATTCGGCTCTGGTCGCCATCCACAAGGAGATCCGAGCTGGCACCCGCGCCGCCCCCTGGGCGCTGGTGGACGGCATGGTCACCTTCGACGGCCGTCTGTACATCCCCTCGGCGTCACCGCTGCTCCAGGAGATTTTGGCCGCGGTCCACAACGACAGCCATGAGGGCATTCACTGCACCCTCCACAGGCTCCGGCGGGACTTTCATTTTCCCCACATGCGTCATTTGGTGCAGGAATTTGTAAAGGCGTGTGTCACCTGCCAACAGTACAAGTCCGACCACCTCAGGCCGGCCGGTCTGCTGCAGCCACTGCCGGTCCCGTCGGTTGTGTGGGCTGACATCGGCATCGACTTCATCGAGGTGCTGCCCAAGGTGCAGGGCAAGACGGTCATCCTCTCCGTCGTGGATCGTTTCAGCAAGCACTGCCATTTCATCCCCCTGGCGCACCCCTACACCGCTGAGTCCGTGGCTCACGCCTTCTTCACCGACATAGTTCGCCTCCATAGCATTCCGCAGTCCATCGTCTCGGACCGCGATCTTGTGTTTACCTCGGCATTCTGGTAGGAGCTCATGCGGCTCACTGGGACGAAGCTCTACATGTCGTCCGCCTTTCACCCGCAGACGGACGGCCAGACCGAAGCCGCCAATCGGGTTATCATCATGTACTTGCGCTGTTTCACCGGCGACCGTCCCCAGCAGTGGCTCCGTTTGCTGCCTTGGGCAGAGTACACATACAACACCGCCTATCAGTCTTCGCTACGCGAAACTCCGTTTCGTGTGGTCTATGGCCGGGACCCCCCGACCATCCGCTCCAATGAGCCCAGCGAGACCCGTGTCGCGGCGGTCACCCAGGAGATGGAGGAGCGCGCTGCCTTCCTCGATGACGTCCGCTACCGCCTTGAGCAGGCACAAGCGGTCCAGAAGCGCATCTACGACCAGCACCACCGGCCGGTGTCCTTCTAGGTCGGCGATTGGGCTCTCCTTCGCCTCCGCCAGCGGGCAGCAGCATCCCTTCCACGCTCGGCCAAGGGGAAGCTCAAACCACGCTACGTCGGGCCATATCAGGTGACAGAACTCATCAACGAGGTGGCTGTGCGTCTCCAGCTTCCACCCGGCGCTCGCCTTCATGATGTATTCCATGTCGGCGTCCTCAAGAAGTTTGTCGGGATGCCGCCGACCGTCCCACCGCTGCTGCCTCCGCTCGTGCACGGTGCTGTGGTGCCTGCACCGGCCCGGGTGACTCGCGCTCGGTTGGCCCGGGGCGTACGCCAGGTATTGGTTGAATGGCAAGGCGAACCACCTGCGTCGGCTACATGGGAGGATCTCGAAGACTTCCGTGCTCGGTTCCCATCCTTTCAGCTCGAGGACGAGCTGGACTTCGAGGCGGGGAGAGATGTCATGTACGGGCGCACATATACCAGGCGCAGACGCGCCCGCGACGTGCGCCGCGCGGCTGAGCGCGCCGGGCTAGCGCTGCAGGGATCAAGCCCTAGTGGCTAAAGATAGAAACTTAGATTAGTTAGTTATTTTGGTAGTTCCTAGAATCAAGGATAGCCTTCTCTATTTCGGTTGGGCCAATGGCCATATATACTTGTAATCACCCTGGATATTGGGAGGCAAGAAATATATCTCCTATTCTCTCTCTCTCCCGCAAGCCTACGGTTGAGGGGAATAACCTCACCGGAGAAGACGGCCGACGGCTACGAGCTACGTAGCCGCGGTCCGGCCAGTCAGGGATTCAACGCCCTTGACACCCTCCAACTCAGGAGCCTACGTATGTGCAGTTGCCATTGCAACCACACTAACCTCAGTATGTGCAATTTCCATTCCAACCGTTTGGTCGGACGTATGGCTCGTATCCGTATGAGAGACCACCGAGAGAGAGAGATACGAAGAGGAGTGAAGAATGGAGGTACTCATCGTATCATTATTATTTATTTGTATGTTTCGCTTTCTCTACGTATTCCATCCATTTCATACAAAGTTTTAAATGCAGATACTATGCCTTACAACTAGTTTGGACTTTGGATTGACTACGGTCTATGGATGCATTCTCTTGTAGGCTTCATGTGCGCTTTGGACTTCTTTGGATCGACAAGCCCATTCACTGTGGTGTAATAATTGGACTATGGACTTTTGCATTTGGAGTTTGGACTAATTGTAATAATTTTAATGGACTTTGGACCATGTAGGTGTGCACTTTGGACATGAATTATGTGTTAAATGTTGTGTTTCTAATTGTTTGGTGCAGTTTCTTATATTTTATGTACTATAAACTGTCAATGTACACATAAACAGGGGAAACTCTGCCAAAATTTCTAATTTTTACATACGCAAATAAATTTTTCAGCTTTTTCTCATCGTTTTCTTCATTTTCCGGTCAAAATCCACGTAATTCCGTCGGTTTTTCCCGGAATTCTGACCGGAATTCTTCGGAATTCCGTTTTTGAATTTGAAATGCTCTTCCGGTCGGTTTTTGCGGAAAATGGCGGAAAACCGACCGGTTTTCCGTTTCCGGAGCGGTCCGGGATTTGCAAAAAATTCGGAAAGTTAATCCCTGATCCGTACACGTAAAAAAAAATGCAATCATTCATTGGGGCTGGGATAGATGCTCTAAGGCTATGTTCATCAGAGTGCCTATCTAACCCCGTCCATCCACCATTTCAATTACCTCCCTCTCTGTCTACAGTGCAAAACAGTGTTTTGAGCTCTCCTTTTGGGCCCTCTGGTGAGAGCAGCCTTAACGTGCCGCTTCGTCGGTCAGGTTTCACACGGGGTGAAACTACATGAACTAATAAGGGTTTTTCAAGCCGAGAGGATTTATTCACACTTTGCATGCCAATGTTGCTAGCTACTTGTACACCATTTTACGGGTGGCCATACGAGCAGTGGGCGCCATGCTGGTGGAAATCGTGGTCGCGGCAATGGCCGTGGATTGAAGCCATGCTCCGGTGCTCGGTACCAAGTCTTCTACAAAGAAGGGCATACCACGGATCATTGTTGGTATCCTTTGGATAAACACTTTATTCTTGATGATAATGTCAGTGCAGCAAACTCAGTCATATTGGTCAGCTAGTGGACACTTCATCGACTCAGGTACATCGTACCAGCACTTCTTCATGATCATCCAAGCGATGTACATCCACCATGTACCATAGTTTTGGACCCGCATGGCCGCATCTAGGAGAAAGCAAGTCTCCTATCCCGGTAGTCGACCACCATTGAAGACCTCGGATCTGAAGTCAGATTTTTGCAAATCTCCTATCCGCATCTATCATCCATCCTCCACTGAATTTGACGATGAGGACTTTGTCCTGTTATCCCCTAGAGAAGCACAACATGCAGAGACAAGGGATGAGGTGTTGATCGAGACATGTCACCTGAGCAAAACCCTCTCTCTAGACTATTGTTAGTTTGTTACAAAGGCTTAGGTGACCTAGCCTACCAAGCTACTACAAGAGGCATGACAGGATGTAGAAGCAGACAGTTAGAGAAGAGATGACAAAGTTGAGGGCTCGGCAGCTTGCCCTCCAGCAGGAGCTTGCATAAGAGAAAGCATTGTGCACCGGCAGATGGGTCATTGACCATCTCACCCAACGCTTTGATTCTTAGTTTCAGTAGGTATAGTAGGGGATGATGACTATGCTTGGAATGTGAACTAAGACTATGATGTCCTAATTAAGAAGGGTGAAGGGTTTCTAAAAACTAAGAGACAAAAATAATCAAACAAAACATGTGTAAGATATGAAATAAAACCTATGCAATATATGAAATAATGTGCACTACGGTTTTTTCATTTGTAGCTACTTCTACCACAAAGAGACTTGCAACCTAAATTTTAAATTAGAAACTAGCGATTCAACCTAGACTTGAAAAGTAAGCACACGATTGCAAGAATGAAAGTGCAAAATGTAGATGGGGCGATAAAAAGTGCAAAGTCATGTTGATGATGGCAATGTTGAAGACATGGAGAATTGTTTACCAAGGAAAGAAGGCACGGAAGTCTTCCCTCTATCCTTGCTAGAGCACCTCACACCTTTCCCCCGCTCAATCCATGGGATTAAGGTTTTATTCCATGCAAGGATCAAGGATAGAAAGGTGTGTCCACACAAAGACCAAGTTCTCAGTCGGTTAACTTCATGGATATCTTTAGATTTCCTCCATATGCGAGTGGAGACTCTGACCACTATCGTGCTACATGCTTATAGTATTGGTTTGTAACCCCTCTATAGTACTAAATCAACACTAAATCCCTAGAGAATTAGTAGCAGGTGATGTGGTACAAAGGCACCAACTGGTACTAAGGCTTGCCCAGCGTGGCCAGCCAGGATGATCTGAAGCCCACTTTTAACACCAGTTGTGATCACCAGCCGGTATTAAAGTTATGGCAACCACATGTGCGTGCGCACACACTTTTAGCACTGGTTGTGATATACCAACCGGTGTGAAGGTTGGACTGACGCCTAAGAGGGGGGTGAATTAGGATTTCTAAAAACTAAGGCCTCCAAAAACTACAACTACTAAGCAAAACCTATGCGACATAAAACTAGTTATGTGAACTAAGATTTTGCTAAGTGTTGCTAACTCTACTGTGGCCAAGTCCTGCAACCTAGTTCCACCTAGAAACTAACCCATCAAGCTAGTCTAGGAATGAAAGCACACAATTGCAAGAATGTAAATACAGAAGCTAAGAGGATTGGTAGAGTGATGCAAGCTCCCGATAACGATGTTGACGATAGCACACGAATCGAGACATGAAGATTTTTTCCTGAGCTTCGAGGAGACTCTTGTCTCTACCCTCTACTCCCGTTTGGTGCTCCCCCATAAGGCTTTCCACTCACGTAGTCCTGAAAGGAATACGGCCTCGCCCTTGAAAGGGTGGAGGATGGCAAAGTGACCTCCGCAAAGGTCAAGCAACCCGACGGGTGACTCCAGATATCCCCAGTACACACCCACCCGAACCTTTATCACGTGTAATCCTTCATGGACTACTGCCTCATCCTCGCAAGGGTAGAGGATGGACAAGGCCATTGGGGTCTTCCGCGAGCCTTCACACGGATGCTCTGCGCCGTATCCACTAAGGTGAGCTTTTGGCCAAAACATCGAGGGCATCCCTCCCTCTCACAAGTAAGGTGGTGGTCAGTCCACACTCCAGAGGGTCTCGCAAGACTATAAGCCGCACATTATAAAGACAACGTGCATACAGCCATGAGTAAGACAATAAGGCCTAAGCAAAGATGCTTGGAAGCTCTAGCTATGTCGGGATGTGTCTCTTTTGTTCTTGTTATGGTTGTGCTCTAAAATGTGTCTCAACACTACAAATGGGCTTTAGAAATGTGTCTCAACACTACAGTGAGCTAAGGAGTCACCAATCATATAGTGGAGGCTGGGCAAGGGGGTATATATATAGCCCAAGCCTCAAAACTAGTCGTTGGTAACAAGTTGATCCGCAATTTCTGCGACCAGCGGACCATCCGATGGTCGGACCATCGGACCGTCTGATGCGTACTCCCAACTAGCCGTTCGAGTCGACCATTAGAGCTTCAGCTGACTGTTGAGACCATCGGACCGTCCAATGCATGTTACGCCTGAGGTCTTGCGTTTGTTGACAGTTCTGTCCAGTTTGTTCACTGGACCATCGGACCATCTGATGGTGCAACCATCGGAATGTCCTATGCGTTGAAGCGTCGGGACTTGGTCTTCTCCTCTCTTACTGCCTAGATTGTCCGATGTACCATCACACCGTCCGATGCATGTAATTTGCACCGGGTTGAATCTTTAACTTTAGGCTTCTTCTTCTCTCCGGACCGTTCGATGGGACCACCGTGTCATGCACACACTTCTAACTTTAGGGAAGTCTTGGTCTTCTCTTGTGATCTTTTAGACCTTTTTTGATGTGTTTGTTCCCCAAGTTCTCTACCTGCACCCTGGATTTAAACAAAAACACTTGCACACAAATTAGTCCCAATGGTACGTGTTGTCACATCAACCACCAAAATCACATTAGGGAACTAAGCACAAGGCTTAGGGCCCATTTTCCTTACACGGTGCTAAAGTGATGGCACCCATGTGCGTGCGAGTGCCCTTTTAGCACTTGCTATCGTCACCCTGTACTAAATTGATTTACCCTTTTATTTAAATGTGCCATTATTATACATATATATTGATTGCATTACATATATTTACCTAGGTTGGCTATAATATATTAATGGCATTATATATATGTCTATATACAATATAAAATATTTTGTAATTTGTACAAACAATAGAATTTTCTATACACACAAGATAAAATATTTTGTAATTTGTCCATTATCTACTTTCTGCTTATTAATAATCCAACGGGTGATGTAACTCTACTGGTTCGCGCATGATCTCATCATTAATAAATCCTAGCAATTGTTCTAGGATTGCATTGATCCTTTCATGTGGGAGGAGCTAATCCTTCATCTTCAATATCTATAATTTTAAAATATGAGTATACTAAAACAAAGCTTGGAAACAATATAATGAGAAAATATGTTCTGAATGTTGTTAACGTACATTGTAGTCTCTTAAAAGTTATTTGTGGCCTACAAAAGTGTGAACAAACTCATAGACATGGTGTTGACGGTTGTAATCTCACGACATCTACCGTCAATTACCAACCAAATGGAGCTATGCAAATGAATAATTATGGACTAACCCTTCTACTAATGAGTTCCACAAGTTTTGTATCAATATTTGGATACAGGTACCAAAATACACATAAAATAGATGAAAACATGCCAAGGAACGAATATGTGGCACACTGGCCAAAATGGCCAGGTCGGCCGACCTCACCCTAGGTCGGCGGACCAAGGTCAGGCTGGCCCTGGCAAAACCAGGTCGGCCGACCTGGGGGCTAGCCGCCCGACCCAGTGACAGGGTCGGCCGACCCCTGGTCAGGCCGCCGGACCTCCCAAGTCAGCCAAATGCCACATCATTGATCCACATCATGAAGAAAACACAAGTGCACTCAAATCCAACCACAAGACCAAGCATCCAATGTATCCAAAGGCCGAAAATGTACCAAGTCACGGATCCACAACGTCATCAATCCGAGGGAGAAGCAAAGTGGCCAATGTAGGCCTGACACGTGGTCGCCCGATCTCCTACAAGGTCGGCCGACCTATCCTCGGAGGCATTTTCCACGTGCAACAACCGTCCTAACCGCCAACCGCCATGGGGACGCAAGATCAAGCCATTGGAGTGCAAAAGCGGTGGATCGGGTGGTCGCCCGACCTCGGTGTAGGTCGGCCGACCTCCCTCCTAGGTAGGCCAACCACCGACTTCGGCCTCCCACCGACCTAAGCCTCCTACAAATACCCCACTCTCATACGGGACTATAAATAGGCCTGTAGAGCTCATTTGTAAGGGTGTGGAGAAGTTGAGAGCCATATCCTACCTTAGAGAGTGTCATTTTCCACATCTTAGTAGTTAGGATAGTCCTAAGAGTTAGAGTGAGTTGAGCTTTGCCTCGGAGTTCTCGGAGATTCTTCTGAGTCTGCGGTAACAGCTCTTGTATCTTTAGTACTTAATCTTCAATATAATTCAGTTATATTTTACTTTATTTCTATCTCTTGCAAGTGTGGTGTACCCTTTATTTTGAATACTTGCTAGGCTTAGACTTGTGGTTATCTTAGTTAGTCAAGTCCTGTTATTCTTGCCGGTGCTATAATCCAACCTGTACGGCAGGCTCTGGTTAGGTCCTCTCCTCTGATCAAGGATAATCTATTGTTACTCAAGCTTCGCTTGAGTACGTTTATAGCGTGCCAGCCTATCCACGCAGATTTGCTTGGTAGCCCCACTCGGTGACAGCGTGTGGTGTGCCTGTGTAGTCCAGGCCCGTTCGTTCGGTAGGCCCGTAGGCGTTAGCCGGGTCTCCTTCGGTTGTCTACTATCTACCCCCTGACTCCTCAAGGCGCCGGAATTTCGCTCGACGCAAGACCCTGACTTGCTACTTGAGTTTCTTAGTTAACCACGATAGAGTCTTTGCAGCCGAATAGAATAGAGTTTGGGAACTTTATCTCACTCGTTGTCCTCCTAGGCAACTATAAGTTTCTACGTGTATCTTAGGTAGTTTCATTTACTTCTTCCCGCCATACACCTATCCGTTTACCAGACTTAACCCTGTCTAGTGACTAGCTGGTATATTTATTTAAGTACGGTTCAATCGATTTGAGTTTATTCAACTATACTCTCTCGCCTGCCGCTTCCCTGTGGATAAAAATACGATACTCGGAATACTCTGAGTGAAAAGCTACAGCGGTATCCGTGCGCTTGCGGAGTAAAATCTTTTAAGGCTAAGAGACGCCAACAAGCTTTTCTGGCGCCGTTGCCGAGGAAGCAATAGGCAGAGATATAGTTGATAATCTCTTTTCGAACCCCGTGTCTTTAATAAAAAATACCAACTAGTCGTTAGCAGGCTCACTTGTCTCTGTTGTTTATGTTGTGGTTGCAACAGACTGGTGTATGACCGGTTTCGACCTACCGAAAAATTTCCACAATAACCCAGAGGTTCTGCTTAGGAGGGTCCGTTCCAAGACCTTTCACGGGCAGATACCTGTTCCAAGGGAATTGAACCTTGAAACGGCCACGTCAAGTAGTTCCTCGAACACCGACGACATGGCCGTACCTTCCGAGAAAACCATCCGTGAGTTCTCCATCCCATCCAGTAGCAATGTCCCTACGGGCCCGGCCGTCAACGCAGGGGAGAACTTCGAACTCAAGCCGAGGTTCATTCACATGGTTCAAGCCATTCCCTTCTGCGGTTTAGCAACGGAGGACGCCAACAACCACCTGCAGCAATTCCTGGAAATCTGCAGTACATTTACCATGAAAGGTGCGTCCACCGATGCTGTCAAGTTACGCCTCTTCCCATTTTCACTTGTCGGAAAGGCGAAGCAATGGTTCTACCTCAACCGCGCAACACTAACAACGTGGGATGTGTGCTCAAACGCATTCCTCGCTAAGTACTTCCCTCTGGGAAAGACCAACGCATTGAGAAACAAGATCTCGAGCTTTCAACAGCTCGCAGATGAAATGGTGGCGGACGCTTGGGAAAGATTACAGGAATACATAGCAGCCTGCCCCCACCATGGCATGGAAGAATGGCTGATCATTCAGAGTTTCTTTCACGGGTTAAACCGTACTGCTCAAGAGCACCTGGATGCAGCCGCTAGAGGATCCTTCCTATCCCAAAGTGTGAGAGCGGCCAAAAATCTGATTGAGAAGATCGCCACTAATCAGGGATGGAAGGAAGATAGGTCACACCCACGATCCCGTGGAGTCCATCACATCGACAGCACGGACATGCTGGCCGCCAAGATGGACTTGCTTTTAAAGAAGTTAGAAGACAATCCTGAGACCGCACCAGTCTAGGCCCTCGACACTCACATGACTTGTGAAGTCTGCGGGAACACGGGGCATTCAGGGAGCAGCTGCCCTGAAACGCGACCGGAAGACGCCAACTTCATCGGTCATTCTAGCAACTTCAACAACGGGAATCGTCCCCAACCAGGCTGGAACACGCGCCCATATATGCCATTCTCCGGACAAGGTAACTCCTCTGGTAATTCACAACAGTTTAATAAGCCTAGTTCTTTTGATCCTAAAGCTGTGTATGATAGCATTAGTAAAAAGTTTCATGCAAATGATAGACTTTTTGAATCTATTTCCTGCCAAATGGAACCTTTTAACAGTGCTATGAAAAATCAACTGAGTTTCAATAAAATGTTAGAAACACAAATAGCTCAGTTGGCTGCCTCTTTGCCTAATGCTAATGCGGGAAAGCTTCCGAGACAACCGGAACCTCCTCCCAAAGAGCACATCAATGCCGTCACCACTAGGGGTGGTAAGTCTACTCAGGACCCTTCACATCCTAGTGGTGTGTCATGCACTAACCATACAGGCAAGGAACAGGAGAAGACCACCGAAACGGAGGAGAATGATGATCCAGAGACCAGCACTGGTGCCGCGGAGGAGAAGGCACCACCGAGAACGCTCCCACACGAGTTTTATGACTCAACGGTGTTGCCATTCCCTCAGCGCAACAAGAAGGCTGCCGCCGATGAACAATATAGTAAGTTTGTTGAGGTCATTAAGAAATTATATGTCAATATACCTCTGCTAGATGCAATGCAGGTACCGACATATGCAAAGTACTTGAAAGATATACTCAACAATAAGAAACCACTGCCATCAGCGGAAATTGTGCATATGACCGAGGAGTATAGCGCAGCTATACTCAACCAACCTCCACAGAAGAAGAAGGACCCAATTAGTCCGACCATTCCATGCTCAATCGGGAACCAAGTCTTCAATCAAACCTTATGTGATCTTGGAGCAAGCGTCAGTGTTATGCCTAAAATTGTCTTCGACAAACTCAATCACGCAGCACTCGTGCCCACAAGTATGTGCCTTCAACTTGCGGACCAATCTATCCGACACCCCGCGGGAATCGCCGAGGATGTCCCGGTGAAGATCCAGAACTTCCTCATTCCCTTGGATTTTGTGGTATTGGACATGGAGATTGATGCAAAGACACCACTCATTCTTGGGCGGCCGTTTCTGAGCACCGCGGAAGCAAGCATAGATGTTGGGGCCGGAGAAGTCCACCTCAACATAAACGGAATGAGGGAGACATTCTCCTTCAAACCAAAAGTGGAGCAGTGTAGCCAAGTGAAGATCTTCAAGTGCCAAAAGTATGTGCCGAAACCGCCAATCTACGATGCTTCTGGGAAAGAGATGGACAGTCTCGTAGCATTTATGAAACGGAAGTTAACCACCGAGGCTGCCATCCGACAACGAGAGGAAGACGAATGGAAGAAGGCGAGAGCCATGAAGGCTAACCGCAAGAACCAGGAAACAGGAGGCAAAGCTCCTATTAAGAAGGTCGGCACCCATGATTTTACATGACCCATCAACCGAGGGTGCAATAAAAATCAACATATCCATGGAGGCCCTAGGATAAATACTATGGGGCATGTTGACAACGAGCGCGCCCAGGACTCATCCACGACAAATTCCAAGTGGCTCGCAAAGGTACCGCTTACCTCCCCTTACGTACGCTCACACGACATCCCGAAGGACGGTAAATGGTTCGCTCCCGCCAAGAGGTAAACCTGGCATTATCTTCCGACGGCATATTTCTTTCCCGCTAGTTTAAATTCTCATCTTCCACCGCATATTTAAATTTTTGGCGAGGCATAATTTTATCTTTTATTGCATTTAGTTTACACCCTCCATTTTCGAAAAAAAATATAGGGTCGGCCGACCCTACACAGGGCCGACTGACCACCACCTGCAGGTAAGGCAGGGGAGGCATTGGCCCGGGCCGGCCGACCATATGGTCAGGCCGCCCGACCACCTCACTCCTTCTCTCCTCTCTTCCTCTTTTCTTTCTCTTCTCTCCTCTTTCTCTTTTCTTTTCCTTTCTTTACCTTTCTCTTTGTTACTTTGCCTCATCCCTAAGCAAGGTAGATAGAAAGGGGCAGCACCCACTGGCCGCCCGACCAAACAATGAGGCCGGCCGACCTGCACTTACGACCAGCCTGCCATCTCTCTCACTCCTTCTTTCTCCTTTTTCCTTTCTTTCACCCTCCTCTCTTTAGCTTTGCATGCACAGGGGGCATCGGCCAAGGCCGGCCGACCACGGTGGTCAGGCCGCCCGACCGTGCCTGCCCGCCCTCTCCTTTCTTCTTCACTCCATCTCCTTCTCTTCCTCTTTTTCTTTCTCTTAACTCTCAACTTTCCCTTTTCTTCTTTGCTCTTTGCCCATTCCCAAAGCAAGGCATAAGGGGCAGGGTAGCACGCCGGCCGACCCAGGGAAGAGGTCGCCCGACCCCCCTACACCCATCTCCCTGCTTGCTTTTCTCACTCGAGCCGGCCGACCCAGCACTCAAGGCCGACCAACCAAAGCTCCTTCAACCTCTTCTCTAGTTGCTCTCTCACGCAAGGAATAAAGCACTCAGTGCATTGGGCAGGTTGGCCGACCAAGGCCTAGGGCCGGCCGACTCCTACCACAGTCGCCCGACCCACCTTTTCCAAGCCGGCCGACCCAAGCTCCATCTCTCACCTTTCCCTTTGCAGCTCCTCTCCTCTCACTCAAAGCACCGTGCTCAAGTGGTCGCCCGACACCCCCAGAGGCCAGCCGACCACAGTGGTGGCCACCCGACCGGCCTCAACGGTCGCCCGACCGTCCTGCCCCTTTTCTCCCTTTGCTGCATGCTCACGTAAGGTCGCCCGACCACAGGAGAAGGCCGGCCGACCAAGGCCATGGGTCGGCCGACCCCTTCACCTGGCCGTCCGACCCCCTGCTACTCCCATTCCTCTATAAATAGCAGCCCTCACCTCCTTCTCCAATGCACCAAGTAGCAGCAAGCAACTCCTTTCTCTCCCTCTCTTAATCTCTTTGCTTAGTGGTAGTTAGCTCTTGCTTAGCCAAAACAATACCCGAATAAAAATCTAGTTGAGCAAAAATAATCTAGCTACTAGCCCCTCTCTTCGGCAAGACCACGAACGAGTTGTGGTGGTGTCACGCCCCGCAAGGACGACTAACCGCTAACGCTAATTTTATTTTGTCGTCTCGTAGTTTCTGTGGTCAATTTTTGTGCAGGATGAAGCGCGCATTCAAGAGGGCAAGAAGCGCAATCAGCAAGGCAGGACAGCACATACGGTTCCCGACGTCCTCTAGCTCGCAAAACTCGCGGACGGTGTCCGACAGAGGTTCATTGAGTGCTGGGCCGGGAGGAGAAGAAGCTTCATCCTCCGTCAACGGGCCCGTATTGCTGCTGGATTCTTATATCCAAACGCGCAATCAAGACGAGGCCGACTCGCTGAGGGGACTCCACACCAAGCCTATCACCCTCACCAAGTGCTTCGATGAAGTCCTCATGACGAGCACAGGTATGGATGACGAATTCGATGAAATTTTCAGTATGATAGGCTGGGAGAATTTTGCACATGTTAGCGAGGGAGGCTTAGTCCTCCTCACAAAGGAGTTTCTTATGACCCTCCGAGTAGTATCACTGGAGTCTGGCACAACGGTTCACTTCAGACTCTTTAACTCTGAGCATGAACTGACACTCCGTCAGTTCAGCAATGCTCTCGGGTTCTCACCCCGCTGCTCTATAGCAGCCGAACCCATAGGCTTCAATGCAACAGAGTTCTGGAAGGAACTAGCCGGGCCGGACTATAAGGGGAAGAAGAGTATCACGAACATTAAGCACCCCACTATGCAGTTCATGGCCCGCTGGATTACCATCGTAGTCTTGCCCCGCGATGACACACGTTGCGTGACCATAGAGGATTTAAAAATCCTCTATGCCATGTGGCGTAAGCAGAAATATGCACCTGTCACCGCCATGCTCTACCATTGGATGAAACTAGTTTGGGATGAAAATTCCATATCAATCACGTCATTCATGACGAGGATTGCATCTGAATTAGGGGTATTAGCTAATGCCCAGGTGGCATTCTTACCCCCTGACACACCTAACCTAGTCACCGAGAGCCATTTCATCCGGGCACACTTCCGACGCAAGAACCCCAGCACGGACACGTATGTCATGATCTATAAGGGGTACAACTTTGAAGTGCTTCTACCAGCACCTCAGTTCAAAATCTACCACGTGGACACACTCTCTATGCCATTAGAGAGCGTCCCAGAGGAAGAGCCTTTAGAGGAGCCCAGGCACAGTGTAGCAGGAGTCATGACCAGGGCACAAAGGAGGGCAGCCCAAGAACGCTTACAGAAGCAAGCCCAGGATGCGCAGACCGCTGGGACGGGACCTACCTGGTTCCATACCGCGGCTGGCACGTCCTGGCACACCCAGGGACCAGACCCGACATGGAAGCCCCACGAAGGCTCTGGAACACAATGGGGATACGAGCCAAGCGCTGCATTCTCACAGCAGCGAGGAGGAACCTTCTATGGATTTGGGTCAACACTATACGAGGCAGGACCATCTGCCTCTGCACGCTTTGTAGGAGACCCGTTGAGTGCCATCTTTGGGTCCCTGACCATTCAGGACCAGCGCACAACTGGGATGGCCTAGCAGCTTAACCAAGTAGATGAGCGCACTCAGGTCATCCAGCAGACCCAGGACGAATAGTACAACCGCCTTCTCGAAATAGAAGCGATAGCTCAATGCACCTTTGATGAGTCCCAGCGATTCTTCCAGTACTATGGGTACTACCCCGAGTAGCTTCGTTGAAGCTTAGGGGGGACCCGAATCGACAGCTGGGTATGTATGACAGTCCCCCGATTTCTGCACCACTCATGTATCTTTGCTGTGAGAGTTTATTAGTTTGTTTGTTCAAACTAGTTTGTTTAAGTTAGTTTGCTTAATTTTAGTTTGTTTATTTCAGCATATAAAAAAACTCCCATGCTTTAATGATAAGTTCACATGCTAGTTTTATTTTGAAAATGATGAATAGTTGTCCTATCAAGTGAATGATTTAATTCTTGCATGTGACTTATGCTTAGCTTAATTTTGAGTTTGTGAATAAAAGAAGTAAACCAAGGTTCTATCTTGTGGATGCCATTTGTGATAACATGCCTAAGTTGTTGTGAGATGAATGATATGACTTGAATGTGGGATAATTCTCTCATGCTCTTAGTAAGATCAACATCTCAGGTTTTTATTTTAAAAATAACAAAATATAGCTCTCATTCGTCAAAAATACCTACCAGAGCCAAAAATGCTTCAATTAGTTTGAAATTGCTACAAAGAGCTGCTTAGTGATATTTTGAGTTTTGTCAAATTTTGAGTCTCTTTGAGTAGAAATATCACCTTCTGTTGATAGGTGGAGTACAAAAGCAAAAAAAAATGCAAGTGATCTATTCCGAACTTTGCATCCACCAAAATGTCTCCAAATACTTCTCATAATCCCTAGCCTTCAAATCTCAAGGAGTAAGGGAATGGAGCCAAAAAAAAAAGCATGCAAAAGCATGGCAAAAAGAAACATGCATGCAAAAGCACGGCAAAATGAAAAGCATGCAAGTTCAAGCATGGCAAAAATAAAAGCTCCATATCCACTCTAAACATACAAAAGGCTATAAGGGATGAATACTAAGAGAAGGAGGCATACAATACCGCCACCCATACTCCAGTAAGCAATAGAAGAAGTGATATAGTACACTCTTTGATCCAATCTTTGGCTTAGCAAAATAAATATCCTAAGTGTGCCACATTCTCCCTACCCAAAGCTCCACAAAAACCTTAGTGTAGGAAAGTGTTGGCCGAATCCTAGCCCTTGGTAAGGAAACACTTTTGAGCGCCTGAGAGCACCTTGGGGAAGCTAGTTTTGTTTTAAAAATCTTGAAAACTCCTGAGAAAGACATCCAAAAAAGAGCAGGTTAGAAGAACTCCTGTACAATGGTCGTTCCATCTCTCAACCGCCCAAGGCAAGATAAGCAAAAAGATGCACCACAGGTAGTACACAAGGTGAGCTTCAATTATTTCACTTCTCGAAACAAAAACATGAGTATTGAGTCACATATAAGAATTTCTCATCATCTTCGATATTGCAGCAACTCCTGATCTACTCACAGCCTTAGCTTTGCTCGAGGACGAGCAAAAGTTTAAGCTTGGGGGTGTTGACGGTAGTAATCTCACGATATCTACCGTCAATTACCAACCAAATGGAGCTATGCAAGTGAATAATTATGGACTAACCCTTCTACTAATGAGTTCCACAAGTTTTATATCAATATTTGGATGCAGGTACCAAAATGCACATAAAATAGATGAAAACATGCCAAGGATTGAATATGTGGCACACTGGCCAAAGTGGCCAGGTTAGCCGACCTCACCCTAGGTCGGCCGACCAAGGTCAGGCTGGCCCTGGCTCAACCAGGTCGGCTGACCTAGGGGCTGGCCGCCCGACCCAGTGACAGGGTCGGCCGACCCCTGGTCAGACCGCCCGACCTCCCAAGTCAGCCAAATGCCACATCATTGATCCACATCATGAAGAAAACACAAGTGCACTCAAATCCAACCACAAGACCAAGCATCCAATGTATCCAAAGGCCGAAAATGCACCAAGTCACGGATCCACAACATCATCAATCCGAGGGAGAAGCAAAGTGGCCAATGCAGGCCTGACACGTGGTCGCCCGACCTCCTACAAGGTCGGCCGACCTATCGTCGGAGGCATTTTCCACGTGCAACAACCGTCCTAACCGCCAACCGCCATGGGGACGCAAGATCAAGCCATTGGAGTGCAAAGGCGGTGGATCGGGCGGTCGTCCGACCTTGGTGTAGGTCGGCCGACCTCCCTCCTAGGTCGGCCAACCACCGACTTCGGCCTCCTACCGACCTAAGCCTCCTACAAATACCCCCTCTCATATGGGACTATAAATAGGCCTGTAGAGCTCATTTGTAAGGGTGTGGAGAAGTTGAGAGCCATATCCTACCTTTGAGAGTGTCATTTTCCACATCTTAGTAGTTAGGATAGTCTTGAGAGTTAGAGTGAGTCGAGCTTTGCCTCGGAGTTCTCAGAGATTCTTCTGAGTCTGCGGTAATAGCTCTTGTATCTTTAGTACTCAATCTTCATTATAATTCAGTTAATTTTACTTTATTTCTATCTCTTGCAAGTGTGGTGTACCCTTTATTTTGCATACTTGCTAGGCTTAGACTTGTGGTTATCTTAGTTAGTCAAGTCCCGTTATTCTTGCCGGTGCTATAATCCAACCTGTATGCCAGGTTCTGGTTAGGTCCTCTCCTCTGATCAAGGACGATCTATTGTTACTCAAGCTTCGCTTGAGTACGTTTATAGCGTGCCAGCCTATCCACGCAGATTTGCTTGGTAGCCCCACTCGGTGGCAGCGTGTGGTGTGCCTGTGTAGTCCAGTCCCGTTCGTTCGGTAGGCCCGTAGGCGTTAGCCGGATCTCCTTCGGTTGTCTACTATCTACCCCCTGACTCCTCGAGGCGCCGGAATTTCGCTCGACGCAAGACCCTGACTTGCTACTTGAGTTTCTTAGTTAACCACGATAGAGTCTTTGCAGCCAAATAGAATAGAGTTTGGAAACTTTATCTCACTCGTTGTCCTCCCAGGCAACTATACATTTCTACGTGTATCTTAGGTAGTTTCATTTACTTCTTCCCACCATACACCTATCCGTTTACCAGACTTAACCCTGTCTAGTGACTAGCTGGTATATTTATTTAAATACGGTTCAATCGATTTGAGTTTATTCAACTATACTCTCTCGCCTGCCGCTTCCCTGTGGATAAAAATACGATACTCGGAATACTCTGAGTGAAAAGCTATAGCGGTCTTCGTGCGCTTGCGGAGTAAAATCTTTTAAGGCTAAGCGACGCCAACAAGCTTTTCTGAGATAACCACAATAATTGTTGTTAATCTCCTCTCTCAAACAATAGGACAGAAGAGGAAAGTTATGAAAGATAGATCCATATAAACAATTAACATTGTGCAGTTCTCACGTACTGAAAAGTTTGAATGTAGCATAAGTTTTGCCTGGAGTGGAGAGGAGAACCACAGCTACAAGGACTCCTCCTATACTCTGTGCATGAAAAGAATTGTTTTGGTTGAATGGAAGAAATGTTAACTTAAGTAAAGTGGAGTGGCCAAAATTGCCTCTTAAGCAACTTAATGATTTTCTACGTACTCTGCCACTAGCTTCCTCAAGAAGTACATCACAGTGATGGTTTCATTGGTGACTGAGATTATAATTAGTATCCAACGGAAGCCGCACATGTGTATGTATATATAAGTGCAACACTAAGTTATAAAAGGGGTATGTGACAGTAAACACTCACGTAATGCGATAAGGTAAAAGAATGAACTACGTGGAATGTTGGCTCCTGAGCATATATTTTAAGCACTGAAAAGCCAAGCCTCTTCTTTTGATCGATCTGTACATTCCTTGTTCATCAGTTCAGGGTCGATGAAGCCCACACTTGTAATATTCTCTTTTCGACATTTTTGAATCTCCATTCTGGATGGTACAAATAAGTCAGACGACACACATCAAGCCTTTGTTGAGGATACTCAGAAGAATTCATATGTACGGAGAGGTGATAAAAAAAACTTATGTGACTGATTAGAATTATGTCCATGTCATCTTTTCGGTAAACCTCAAGTACATCCTTGAAATCCAACCAAATCATATGATCACGATGGCTGTCGTAATCGTCTTTGATACTCACACCAAAATTTGAGTATGTTTGGATACCATCATTTACCTACATGAAATCGACGCATTTAAGTTGGTAGGGCATTTTCAGGTCAGGCCTAACTAGAGGATGTCAATATTTAAATTCCCATTGCAGCTCAATTTTTTTCGGCTTTTTCTGAGCCTAAAAGTTGCTCCTTTGTAATACTTGTCTCCTTTAGAAACTGTGACATAGAAACATTAATTTGTGATGGCAACTTAGGCTTCCATTTGTTAGGAATGTGCTGGGATATCCGACCTAAGGAGGGAGAGGATGAAATTGGGTCGCTAATCGCTCTTATAAAGCCTAGGATTTCTAGTGCATACGACAAACCTAACATGTCCTATAAATGCTAGTTAAGTCTAAAGTTTATCTATGCACTCTCTAACTTACCCAAAACACTTGCACCCTAATGTCAAACCTAATCAAAGTAACTAGGAAAGCTAAAGACACAAAAGAAAGTAAATGCAGAAATGTAGATGCAGTAAGTAAAGAGATAAGGGAAAGGGGGTGCAAACTCTTAGGGAGATATGAGGATTTAACGTGGTTCACTAGTAAGGGCTACGTCCATAGGCTCGCCACCAAAGGCAATATCCGAGCTAAGCACCAAGCCTCTTCCAATCACCGTTTTGCGCTCGCCAACAAATGGCTCATAGCAAGCAAAGACTAAGGGTCCGATTGGTTGGCTGCATGAGGCTCAGCCAGGGTCTTCGGATGCAAGAAGTAGATGTTTGGTAGCCTGCGTAGCTTTCTCAACCGAGTCCAACAAAGGTAGCTTTCTTAGCCATGCCCAACAAATGCAAAATCACTGTAGCAGCCGGGCTCAACGGCTACGCGAGAAATGGTCGCATCCCCACGTGCAGGCATGGCGGAAATCTAGCTGCCTTTTTTATCTCTTATTTTTGTTATATCTTGTTATTATAATAACTATTTAACAAACCAATTTCATCATTGTATTCTTAATATTTTTACAAACAAAACTAGACTAATTTTACCATATAAATTTATAAAGATTATTATTAGTATTATTTATTTTCATCCCATCTCTGTCCTAATACCTCCGACGAAACACCATCAAACTCCAATTCGCATGAACTCAAACAGGCAACCAAACAAAGACCCCTTGCATAAACTCAGCCTAGCTCAATGTAGCCTGGCTCACTCATACAAACCAGGCTAGAGTCGTGCAACCAACCAATCAGACCCTAAGTGCCACCAAGGATTAGCCACCGCCATCGTCTCTTTTAGTCACAAGGCACCAGATTCTTCACTACGGAGTTTGAAGGGTTTTCTCGGTCCATGCACAAGGTGTCGCCACCGCTCAACATCAATGATGGAGGGTCTAGCAACGAGTACAATGTGACATGACTGCAGCCAAGGCTTCTGATGGAGATGTGCTCGTGAGGAAATTTCTAGGTCGACTCTGAGCTTGATCAGCTCTGGCCATGGCATGAATCGATGCAGAGTCCTATCGGGACTCGACTTAACGGGTCGGGCTCAGATGTTCACAGATGGTCTATGCAGTTGGACCTCAATCAGGATTTAAATACTTGATTCGCAAACAATTAGAGTCATGATGGGCCTTTACGTGGTTAAAGCCTATTAGTGGACGTTATTGTTTCTTCAGACTAAGTTGACATCGTTGTTACGGTTGTGGTTGGTCTATTTGTTGGAATTTTATATGTGGTTTTAACATTATTTATATTGTATTATTAGTTATTCAAATCGTTATGGAATTAGATATGACAGGGAATTATCGATGCGGAATTTCACTTGAGGAATTTGTACTCGGGATGCTAAGAACGTCTGTACTGAAATACAGTAGAAAAATAAATGAGATTAACTTATCTAAATACTGAAATACAGTAGAATAATAAATGAGATTAACTCTACCTTAATACAAGAGCCTGATTTTACGTGCCGGCTTGGAATCGGAACCCGACTCTGTCTCCGTCGCCGCCACCGCTCACGGGAGGTTCCAATCTACTATTCCGCTGCCACCTCCCTACGAAATCCCCATCATTTGACGCCGCCGACGCCAAGCTCCTGCTGTGACATCTTCCAGCGCGCGTGGTGTACCCCAGCTTGTCTCGAGTGCCGTGCCCCCTTGGCCGTATCCTGCTAGTGCTGCTCTTTCACGTGGCTGATCAGAAGTTCGTGGAAGCACCTGGCATCTCAGCTCAACACACGCAAAAGGGTCTTGGCTTGCGCGTGGACGAAGAAGGAAGGACGGGACCTGATATATTTTTATTGTACACGCGAGCCACAGAGCAATTGGCTACGCAGAAGCACATTCCCGAATCAATATTCAATGTCTCGCCGTGTTTCTCTGGTAATCCGAAGCATTACTTGCAATGGCATCGAACAGCGTTTTCTCTGAATTGCTTAGAACCTGTAAGTTAGATGGATCTAATTTCACGGTATGGAAAAAAAATCATGTATTTGCTCAGTGTTGAAAATATTAATTATATTATTGATGTGCCTACACCGAAAGAGCTAGATAAAAATGCCACTGCCGAGCAAAAAGCGGATTATATGGTTGAACGTGAATCTTGGTGTAAGGATAATAAGATGGCTCGCATATTTATGTTGGGGTCTATGACCGTTTCTTTAGCTGCCGAGTATGATGGTGAACAGAATGCTCAGAAATTAATGGGCAGACTAGAAAAACATTTTGGTGATGTATCTCTTGTGAAAGTACTCAGTCTTGTTAATCGTTTTCTCTCGACTAAGATGAGTGATGGTAATTCTGTCAATGAGCATATTAACAAACTCTGCGTTCTTGCAGAGAAATTGAAAATTGCTGGTTATCCTTTCTAAGAAGAAGTGCAGGTTATGGTTGTTCTGAACTCTCTGCCAGATTCATAGGAGCAATTTAAAATATCTTTTTGTCACTCTGAGCATGCATTAAATATGGGGAATTTAAGGTATCATTTGCTTTTGGAGGAAGATAGAAAACTCTCCCAGAGAAAGAATAAAAGGTCAAATAATTCTAAGTTGCACCTTGAAGAGAAAAAATATAATGGAAATAAAAAAGGTTGGCAGAAGTGGAAGGCTAAAAGTGATCTGAGAGACAAGCTGAACTAGAAACGCAACAGAGATGATCGTGGAAATTATAACACATCTCAGAGTAATGAAAACAATACAAAAAAATTTGCTTGCCACAACTATGGCAAGACCGGGCATTTCAGAGCTGATTGCAGGAAGAAAAAGAAGCACAATGAGCAAAAGAAACCGGACAACCAGGATAATCCTAACAGCGACCCTTCAAAGGAAGGTACACATTTTATTTATGTATGCACTGAATCTTTATTTACTACTACTTTTCCAAATAGTTGGGTTGTCGATTCTGGTTCAACTTCACATATTGCTAGAGATCATAAATCTTTTACTTCCATGCAAACAATTCCAAGGGGAAATAGATATGTTTATCTAGGCACTAATGCTAAAGCTGATATATTTGGAATTGAAAATTATGTCCTCAAACTCCCTGGTGGAGGAAAATTATTATTGAAAGATACTTTATATTCACTTAGCATGCGAAGAAATTTAATCTCCGTATCGCAATTGGAATCTATTGGTTATGATATATTATTTGGGAAAGGAAAAGTCAAACTATTACTTGACGGAAAATTAGTGCATCTGGTGTTCGGCATGATGGCCTTTATTTTCTTGATGATTTGCTGAAAGATGGTAACTCTAATTGTTTAGTTGGTGAACATAACTTCATAGTGAGGAATAATAATGAAAAGACTACATGCTCAGAATCTTATTTATGGCATTTACGACTTGGGCACATATCTAAAAACAGAATTAAAAGGCTTATTAATTCTGAAATTTTAAACTTTAAGTGGGAGGATTTTGGTGCTTGTGAGGCATGCATAATGGGTAAGATGACCCGTGCGCCTTTTCCAAAGGCGGAAAGATCTAAGGAGCCTCTTGCTATTGTTCATTCTGATATTTGTGGTGAAATGTCAACTCCCACTAAAGGTCAAAAGGTTTATTTTATTACATTCATTGATGATTATTTTCGATTTGGTTATGTGTATCTTCTTGAACATAAGTTGGAAGGTTTTGATGTTTTCAAGAGATTTAAAACTGAAGTGGAAAATCAGTTGAATAAAACTATTAAAGTTTTAAGAACTGATCGTGGGGGAGAATACACTTCAAGAATATTAAATGACTTCCGTAAAGAGCATGGAATTATTCATCAATACACTATGCCATACACCCCGCAATAAAACGGTGTTGCCGAGCGGAGGAATAGAACTCTTATGGATATGGTTAGATCCATGATGGCTTATTCTGATTTGCCTGTCTTTTTGGGGTGAGGCTTTATATACTGCTGTCTATTTATTAAATCACTCACCATCTAAGGCTGTAACAGTCACACCATATGAGTTGTGGACTAGAAAGAAACCCTCACTTCGTCATTTAGCTGTTTGGGGTTGTAATGCTCACATTAGGGTGCCAAGCCAAAATCGTACTAAGTTGCATCCTAAAAGTACACCAGGAATTTTTATTGGTTATTCTACGGAATCAAAGGAGTATCGATTTTATGATCCTCAAAATGATAAACACTCCTCACCGTGTTAAATGGGCAAGGGTGGAATTATTGGCAAACCCAGATGAATCATAGATGGATACATCTGGAACTAACTATTTTAATGAGGAAAATATAACCCTGGAAGGAAACACAGATCCAACTTCCACTGCTAATATGGTTAGGAGAAGTGGGAGGAATATCAGGCACCATCATATCTTGATGATTATTATGTATTTTTGGGGAAGTGCACTTTAAAGTTTTTGATTTAGAGGAAGATCCAAAGACTTACAAAGATGCAATTAATTGTCCTCAGTCAAAATTATGGATGGAAGCAATGCAGGAAGAATTAAACTCAATGAGGAAGAATAAAATTTGGGAACTTGTCTCTTTACCAAACAACCGCAAGCCCATAGGATGTAAGTGGATTTTTAAAACAAAACTTAATGCATTAGGTCAAGTGAAAAAAAATATAAAGCTAGACTTGTTGCTAAAGGTTTCACGCAAAGGGAAAGTATTGACTTTGTGGAAACTTTTTCTCTAGTTCCAAAGTTTACTTCTATATGTATTATTAGTGCCTTAACGGCTTATTATGATCTTCAACTCCACCAAATGGATGTTAAAACTGCTTTTCTTAATGGCCATTTGGAGGAGGAAATATATATGTTACAGCCGGAAGGATTTGGAGAAAAAGGAAATATGGTTTGCAAATTAAATAGATCAATTTATGGTGTTAAACAAGCTTTACGTCAATGGTATATTCTTTTTGATAATTCTATCACGTCATATGGGTTTTCAATGACGGAAGGTGATCATTGCATATACACTAAAATTATTGGTGGAAATTTTGTGTTACTTTCTTTATATGTTGATGATATTGTTATTGCTTCTAATGATAAAGCAACATTGACGGAAGTTAAAGCTTGGTTGTTCTCTAAATTTGATATGAAAGATATGGGAGAAGCCTCTTATGATTTGAGGGTGCAAATACACAGAGATCAGAACAGACTGCTTCTTGGTTTATGCCAAAAGTCATATCTTCGAAGTGTTTTAAAACGATTTTCTATGGAAAACTGTAAACCGGTTGATGTACTTTTGATAACGGGAACTAAACTCAGTAAGGAATTGTGTCCAAACACTACTGAGAAAAAACAAAGAATGAAGAGTATTCCTTATTTTTTAGCTTTGGGTTGTTTTATGTATGCCATGTTATTTACGCGACCTAACCTTAGCCATGCCATTGGAATTCTGAGTAGATATCAAAAGAATTCTCGAGAAGAGCACTGGAAACAAATTAAAAATGTATTGCGCTATGTCAAAGGAACATTGGATTATTCATTGTGTTTTAACGGTCATAATCTTCAGCTGCAGGGTTATACTGATGCTGATTGGTAAGGGGATCTGGATGACCGAAAATCTACGTCTGGTTATATATTTACTTTGGCAGGAGGTGCTATTTTTTGGTGTAGCAGGAAGCAAAGTTCAGTTGCTCTTTCATCCATGGAAGCTGAATATATTGCTGCGTCTGAAGCAATGAAGGAAGGTGTATGGCTAAGGGAATTTCTTGCATCACTAAAAGTCATGGAAAGTGCATCATTACTTGTCACTATTTTTTGTGATAACATGGCGGCGATCAAAGCCTCCAAAGATCCTAAATTTTATAGTAAAAATAAACATATTGAGGGAAGGTATCATTATATTCGTGATGTTATAAACAGACTTAAGGCTATTCGTTTGATTTATTTGCCTAGTGCTGATATGGTTGCGGATCCACTGACTAAGCCAATTGGTCAAGAATCATTTTCTAAGCATGATAGAGATATGTGGCTTTATATTATTAATTGAGATGTTTCAGCCAAGTGGAAGATGTTGGAATTTTATATGTGGCTTCAATATTATTTATATTGTATTATTAGTTATTCAACTCAATATAGAATTAGATATGACCGGGAATTATTGATGCGGAATTTCGCTCAAGGAATTTGTATTCGATGTGCTGAGGACGTCTGTGCTGGAATACAGTAGACGAATAAATGAGATTAACTCTACTGGAATA
Source organism: Paspalum notatum (assembly GCA_022530915.1). Taxonomy (NCBI): domain Eukaryota; kingdom Viridiplantae; phylum Streptophyta; class Magnoliopsida; order Poales; family Poaceae; genus Paspalum; species Paspalum notatum. The sequence continues at coordinate 22,616,189 of CM039686.1, forward strand.
TTATTATGTACGTACACGTTATACCCGGGTACAGCACAACGGAACAGCTGGGTTTGTTTTGCAGGATCAGCTCTGCAGGCTGTTGACCCACATAATTAGATTGAAATTAAATCTCAAATATACAATCTAATTATGGCACATTACTCACACATATGTGCTTGGGACTATTATATTTTAGACTCATATAACTGATCTATCTGATCGTGGTTGGTGACATGGTTCAAGAGTTATACGGTTTTCCGGAACACAGGTGGAATATTTTACGGCTGAAAGTGGAGTCTATAAATAGGTCCCTACCCTCTAGCCTTATAATGCATTGTGAGCGGCACCACGGATAAGGCAGAGGAATAGAGGATAGACCGTATAGCCTACGAAACCCTACACTGTTGATTCTCCTTCTGTTCTAGACAACTGCACCTCACTTCAAACTGCTGGCGTGCTGATCATGCCATATTACGACCATGCTTCTTTCAACGCCCTGTCTTGTATGCAGCTATGCGATCTATTGGTTCTTTCTCCCATTAAAAGTCAAGACCATGCCATTCTTCACAAGTTTCAGCATATGCCATCCGTGACAATACGCCTAAAAAATTGTATTGATAATAGAGTTTATGGTGCACAAACTTACAACATTATTTTGAGCATCCTCATCAGCATAGTCTTTCCCCTTTTCTTTCCTCGCCAACAGGTAGGCCTTAATTTCAAACACATGGCTTCTTCAGCTTCCTCTCCTGATAAGCAGGCACAAAGTACATAGAAATTTTCAACCACCATTCTTAACAAGTGATTCTAATATCAACAACCTAAAGTCATTGTCATATATTGCTTATTGTGTATTGTTGTTTGTACTAGTGCAAGTTTACCATTAGCTCATGCTTTCAAAATATACACAACATACATAATAGTTTGTTATGTTTAAGAAAAATATTATGGTCTAGTAATCTTATTTCCAAAATTATGTAAGGGTGGTAAATCATATGACATAGCTTACCAAGTTTCTCTGGTATCGGGCCGCAGAAGTGCTGCCTTGGTGATGAGTCCGTAGTTTCTTCTCCTTATGTTCACTGTCCGCTCTTGATCTAGCTAGCTGGCCAATCATTAGTGTTCCACAATGAGGAACTCAAGTGTACCAAGTCTAGTCTTCTGTCCTAACTGTGATGAGCGCTTGTCAACCACCGAAGACTTGCTGATGGACTAGCAGGAACCTCCTAAGTGTGACATGAAGGAAAGCCCTCTCGAGTGTACTGAGAGGTGGCACCAAAGTAGACTTTGGCATGACAAATTTTCTGCCGAGTGGACTAGCAAGTGGCTCATGTTGCGGTCTGAGTTGGGCCGGCCCATAAGTGTGACCTTGGGCCTAGGATGGTGTCATGAGCCGTAAAATCACTCAAGTAGAGAAGCCCAGCAATCGTTTCCTAGATCAAGCATCCCAAGCCCAAGAATGTTTCCTAGTTCCATCGGTAAAACCAAAGGCTGGTTGCCGGTATCGCCAAAACTAGAGTTTTCCAAAAGGAACGGAGTACTGGACATGTGGAGGATATCTGGAGATTTGCTTCGAGGCAAAGAAGATCATGACTCCATCCATCTGAGTAACTAGCGGTCTTTTCTAGCCCCTACGGACATTTTTAGTGTAAGCATCTATATCTTAAGATGTTGCAAAACAGCCAAGTATAGGTCTTGTAGTATATATAAGAGGATGGCTAGTTTAGAAAGTCACCTCTTATGCTTTGGAAGAAGAATTAGAGTTAGCCAAGCTAAGTGCTTCATGAGAGTGTTCTTAGAGTGATCTAAGTACCAAAATTAGAGGGTGGGAGAGGAAGGCAAGCTTGGACTTGATCCATTCAGATCTTGTATGAATTTGAGATCCCTTTGGGCCAGCAATAGAATTGATTTCGTGCTAAGTCTTAAGTTCTTGTGGTCCCTCTTCTCTTTTGGAGTTTGGATGAGATTCTTGGCTTTTGGAGTGTTTTATTTTGCCAAGTGTTGAATCCGTCTTTTGCTGTGTTCTTGCTTGCTCTAATGTGGTTGAATCTATCTGGTCAAATGCTAGAACCCCCCTATGAATCCACGAGCAAGGACTGCTCTTGAGTTTTCCCAAAACCGGTTGAAACTTCTCCGCTTCACGAGATTTGAAATTCTTGAGCAATCCCCTGTCTTTTCAAGTGGATTTTTTGGGATTTGTTTCATATGGCTCCTGGATAGTCTGTGCAAAACCTTACGATGTTTGGAGAAGAATTTTATTGAGTTTTGATCGTCTTTGCCAAGAGGTCGAGGAACTTCGGCGTGCTATACCAGATAGTCTGGCATGCTGTACCGGATAGTCCCATGCAGGGCTATCCGACCTTCTCACCGGATAGTCCGACATGCTATATCGGATACTTCGATGTGTTACCAGACATTTCGGTGCACATTCTCGGACAATCCGGTGTGTGCTCTGAGTTGGCTCCTTCAGGGTATTTTGGCTTGTGTGTTTTGCCTTGACTTTGGTTTGGTGATTTTCTAATGTATGCCCATACTCGAACTTAGTGGTTAATCTAGTGAGACTTGATTGTGAGTCGGTTAGCAGGTTGTTGCTAACACAGTTGTATCCATCCGTATTCGACTATGTCCCGACCCAGGCTCGCACTTGAAATTAAGCTAAGCATTTGTTGGGAAAACGAAAAAACACATGCCAATGCAGACCCTACAGTGACGCGCTGGCATCCCCTTTTTTTACTACCAGTTTTAAACGATGCTCCTGTTTTCCCTCCCAACCTTCCCCTACGTGCCAGCAGCGAGTGGCCAGAAAGAGAGCACCGCGTTAAGAGCCCCGGCCCTTGCGCTGCATTACCTCTTAGAAACTCGTTAAGCTGGTGTTTGCACAACCGCACGCGCGAGAAGCAATGATGGCTCGGCCGTGCCTCCTCCCCTTCTTCCTGGTCGCCGTCGTCGCGGCGGTGCTGTCGTTGTCGTCGGCGCCCAGTGGCGTGCTCGCCAAGTCGAAGCTCGCCAAGAAGAGCGATGACATCGTCAACGGGCCCCTCCTCACGGAGAAGCTCAAGGCAAAGCGGACGCTGATCGTCGGGCCGGACGAGGAGTTCAAGACCGTGCAGTCTGCCGTCGACGCCGTGCCCGCCGGAAACACCGAGTGGGTCATCGTCCACCTCCGCTCCGGCGTGCACAAGGGTAAAGTTGTGATACCGAAGGACAAGCCATTCATCTTCGTCAGGGGCAACGGCAAAGGCCGGACCTCCATCTCCCACGAGTCCGCATCCGCCGACAACGCCGAGTCCGCCGCCTTCTCCGTGAACGCGGACAATGTCATCGTCTTCGGCGTCAGCTTCAGGGTCCGTCCGTTTAATTAGCCGAGCCTGCAGATTTTGCATGCACCACATCTATAGATTTTATTTATTGGACAGTATCCTCTGATCGAGGCTCTGAATCTGACACGCGCGCCACAACGTACGGCTGAGGGCTGACATGCATGTATGCCACAGAACAGCGCACGCGCCGGGCTCGTCAACAACCCGGAGATCCGGTCGGTAGCGGCGATGGTGGCCGGCGACAAGGTGGCCTTCTACCACTGCGCCTTCTACAGCCCCCACCACACTCTCTTCGACAGCACCGGCCGCCACTACTACGAGAGCTGCTACATCCAGGGCAACATCGACTTCATCTTCGGCGGCGGGCAGTCCATGTTCCAGTGCCCGGAGATCTTTGTGAAGCCTGACCGGCGGACGGAGATCAAGGGCTCCATCGCCGCCCAGGACCGCAAGCAGGAGGACGACACCAGCGGCTTCGTCTTCCTCAAGGGCAAGGTGTACGGCGTCGGCGAGGTTTACCTGGGCCGCGTCAGCGCGCCAGAGTCGCGCGTCATCTTCTCCGACACCTACCTCTCCAAGACCATCAACCCAGCCGGGTGGACCAGCATAGGGTACACCGGCAGCACCGAGTAAGTTGCATTATACAGTATATTTGCAGTTTGCAACCATTGATGATGCATGACTGCATGGATGAATATGTGATCGACCATGACATGCATGCGCGAATCAGGAATGTGATGCTCGCGGAGTTCAACTGCACTGGACCGGGTTCTGACACGGCGGATCGCGTACCATGGTCGCGACGCTTCACTATGAACGAGGCGGTCAAGTACCTCACCATCGACTTCATCAACGGCAAGGAGTGGCTGCCGGCGTACTACTACTGATACATCGGAGTCACCCAGCAATTCATTCTTCTTCCATGCATGCTGCTCTCGAGTGTGCCCGTAAAGGATGCTAAACTTTGATTGATTGAGACTAAACGATCCATGTTCATGCCATAGGACCTTGTGTGACAGATTTTATATTGTTAATTCTGTGTCAGTACGTAGTTTGTGCATATAACCCTACTTTGTCTCTCTATAAAGAGTGCACTTCTAGGATTTAAAATGTGCCCTGCAAAAATTGTATTTGCACTGCATGTGCATATAACAAGACTTGGACTTTCACGCAGTCCTAATCTAATAGGCTTGATCTTCGCTTGACAACCTCGGGGCAATTGGATATTTCTCCCCAATCCCTTGTATGCCACAGCACCCACATGCAACAAACATAAGACAGCCAGGGACATGTCATACACACAAGACGACATCCAAGGGAGTGAGATTCTCAATCAATGGCTCTGAGAGAATTAATCCATACAAATGTACTAGAATTTTTAAATTCTCAAGAACTTTCATCATCTCCTCACATACTCGATACATCAGTCAGGACTGTATGGACATGAGTGTAAATCGAAAATTATTTTAGCAGTTTCTCATCTTTTGCTCCACCAACTCAATGCAGCGGTGCAGCACTAGTTGGACTGGATTTAACGAGCACACTATCTGATTTGCTATATCACTATCATCCCTTTCATTTTCAGACTGAATTCTTGCTACGATTGGTCTTAATGGTATCAGCCACTCCGAGCGCACCTTGTGCAATGTCTCTTTCTGGAACAATTTTCCAGAACTTGGTCCTGACCAAAATAGGATGAGAAATGATGATCAAACACACAATTCAAATGTGTTCCATGATTCATTGTGTCACATGCAAATTTCAATCCATTATTCCATTTATCAGGTGACTAAAAACCCAGGCATGCTTGTTATGTTCCGTGGGTGTACAGGAATAGAAAAAACTTGAAACAACTTATTGATCCCACATCCTATTTGGAACTATTGCAGAGGAAGAGGAGCGGGCGAAGGAGCTCAAGCGTGGAGCCGGCAGGGGCCTGGCCAGGAATAAACGGCCGATTCGGCCGCCCATTTCCCCGCGAGGTCACTTTTGCACAATGGGGGCCTGGCTAGGAGGCTGGTCGGGCAACCAAACAGGCCCATGTGCACAGCGCGGGCATGGCTAGGAGGCTGGCTAGGCAACCAAACAGCCCTATGTGTGATGTACTTCCCTTGTGACACAAACTGATAATGGATCACAAATCAAATGCTTTTTCACAATCCAGGTGAGCCCATAGTTTTTAGCTCAAAAACACATAAAGATTCGATCTGGCCCTTTTTGGGACTGATCCTTAAAATTTGTGAGCCATTTACGACCCCAATGTGCAAGGATAAATATAGGAATTAGAACCTACGCCAGACCCAACAGATGGTTTTCCACAAGGTATGAAAAAATTTATAAACTTGCACATGTAATGATTTTGCTAACAAAATTCATAGCATTTGCCCCAATTTAGCATGTGCGTAATATGAAACCAGGATGCTTAATCACAAAGTAAGAAATCTATATTGATGTAAAAACCTGGCAAATTTTAAAGCAAGTTAAAAAATTGCTGAATTAGTTCAAATGTAGTGGTTGCAATGTAGGCATAGTATGATTTTTGAAAAAAACAGGATTCATATCATGGTTGTAACAAATTATCAATATTTGAAGAGAAATTGTTAACCCCAAGTTATTGGATGTTACCTCTTGAATCTATTATCAGAATAAATCTGAGCAAGTTCAGAGCTGATATTACCTGCATACAAACAGGAACATGTGAAATATCACAGCAGATTATTTCTAGGAATACACTGCATGATGCTGTGAAAACTGAGAACATAATTAGCAGAGCAGACAAGTGAAGATTTATAATAAAAGAGATGCCTAATATGAACGACTGAACCTACACCCCGGTAATAAAAGAGTGGCAAACATATAGCACCGGAAAAGCACCTTGCTCTATCACAAGCAAGGAAACAGGGTGACCATGTATAGCAGCAGCATGGTCCTGCCAATCAGGTGCCGCAAATACATAACTAATAAAACTGCAGAATCAACAGTCCAGCACAGTACAAGTCTTTTTTTTTCCCTGTAATTCTTTTTGGGACAAAATGCACTGGCAGAAGCTTTGCATGTTTGCGTTCTTGTCCACTACGGACAAAGATTCTGGTCCTTGCAGTTCTCAAAGAGCATATTTAGCTTCATAACATGGATTCTGTGCACCTAGGGGTGTTCTACACAATGTTTTTCATGCAAAATAAAATATTGTGGCATACATTCCAATGCACTATGAATGGAGTAGAGTACAGAATGCATATGCACTTTGTATTTGCATTGCTCCACTTCACAAGCATGGAAGATAAAATCTCCCTTACTATTTTTGCTTGTGCAATTACAAAACTAAGTAAAATTGCTGATACGAACTCCAGTTACTTAGAATGGTCGATCAAACAGGCCAACCTTGTATCTGCACAGGAGTTTTAGGGTTTGTTTGGATGAGTGGGATCAGATCCTCCAGTTGAAGGATTTCCTAACTCCTTTCTATGCACAAGTAATCATTATTTTAAGCATAACAACAGATCATGAAAAGGAAATGTACCTGTTCACTATGATCAGGAAGGCAAGGATGACCACCTTCTGGAGGCCTCAAAATCAGCTCAACTAACTCAAGCGCACAAGAAGCCCAAGTTGGCAATTCCCCATTACATCCAAATCCATCATGTTCAATACAATCATTGTCAGCTCGACGACTCTCTCTCGAAACTTCCTCCCTCACAATATCTAGGAGAACCGCAGTCTGAATAAGCAGAAGCCAGAATTATATTAGTGAAGTTAAATTACTAAAAAACAAGCTGAAATTTTCAAAGGTAGTGTTTCTGTCATTCTAGCACATTATCCATTAGATCATGGTCAATGGTTAAGAACCACAATGTTCTCGTCATCTTTTTCCTCCAATAGATTACAAGCATTGATAACATGGAGTTACCAAAACATAAAGAATGTACCAATTGAACTTAGTGTCAGAAGACATAAATATTGTCCTTACTAAGGATGGGGATATGCTATTGTTTACAAGCGCTTGTAAGATGTCGAATCTCTGAGATGATGGCACCAATGAAATAACCTGATAAAATTAGTGTTCATAAATAAGTGCAGATATTCAAAAAGAGAAACTAGGCAATATCACATAGAACATAGAGATATTATTCAAATTCAAGCTATCATCATGTTTCCCATATGAACCCTAGCATTATGCTTTTTCTCATTTGTTGCAAAAAATGCACCAAGGTTGAGTAGCAAACAAAAAAAATTTACACACATAGGATAAAGGAATGCAAGGAACTTGCCTTTTTCAAAGCAGCAAAAGCATTTTTCCGCAGCAGTGCCTCAGGGGCAGCCATCATGACATTTTCAATGGCCTATCAATGCCCTTAATATGTTTACACAGTAGAGTAAAAAAATGACCACATTTTTAGACAAGGCAGAATGATACCTGGAGTGTTGCAAAAGTACAAGGAGCATAAGAAGTGAAATCTACATGATTGTTGATGATCTCTTCAACAGCATTTTCACCAGCTAGACTCAGCACTAAGTTTATACCATGGGATTTGATTGTCCATGGGTAACTAATTGAGGATAGGACAAATTTAAGCATGTTAATTGCTTCCCATTTCTTCATATGGTTGCCCTGAACTTCCTTCAGTGCTAATTCTAAATCTTCTCCAGCAAACTTTGACATATCATCAAACATATATGTCCACAAAACTATAAAACAAGTGAAAGATGTAACCAAGGAGCACCTGAACAATACACATGGTGAAAAGAAATTGTTGTACTATAAACTATCATCACACCTGAAAGCGCTGCACCATCCATAGCAAAGGAAAAATACTCCACAAAATCAGCATCTTCCTCTACATCACTTTGCAAACAAATGCATCAGCTGAAAATAAAGCAACTACACACAAATAAATTAACAGAAAAGAAAAATGGAAATAAATTGAATGAGTTACACACCTTTGGACAGTTTATCCATGGCTCCTGTGACATCACTACCAGTTAGTAGGCCAAGATAGGTGAATCCACTAGATTTAAGGAATCTGAAATGCTGAAGAACAACTGAACCGCACACAGAGAGAATATCATGTTCACTTCGTGATATAAGAGCCTGCAAATAAGAGGGGCAGGCATGGCGCCATTATAGAACATATATTATGGAAAGGGAAAGAAAGTGAACTGTAAAGAGAAGTATCATCCCATGAATAACTCCAATTTGCTACTCACTATATTTTGAAGTGAGTATAAGCCAAGAATTGCAAAGAGATCTTCTTTGTTCTTGTTGACCTTTGGCAAACAAAACAATAATGAAGAATCAATCAGAACAAGAAAATGGTAAAAAACGGTTAAATAATTTCCAAGGTTCAACACTTCATAAAAGTGATTTAAATCAACAAACCATTGCTTTGCCCATTTCGTTAATAGCATGGCCAATTTCATGGGCTGCACTGAAGAGATCAACAGCAGCATTTCCATGTTCCTCATCATATTCTGATACAGTAGCACGCATAACTTTAAGGACAGCAGGAAGTGCCACCTTTACTTGCTCGATATGTCGCCTCTGAATTAAAGTAAGAACTGGCCAACATATAATTAGTTGATGCACATTTAGTAACATGGATATGAATATATTAGATAGAAGGTGAGCAACATATACCTAGAGTGTACATCTTAATAGCAAATTGTATGGCTTAAGGCCTTTGTATTCTGATCGCCCTTTTGGGCTTAGGGTATGGCATGGCTGGCAGGCCCAATATGGGCGCCGCCCCCTATGATAGAATAGGTCAGGGACTCGAGTCCTAGTAGGGATAGGACTTTCCTCCTCTAGAGTATATATATGTACATGTACCCTGTTCTATCAATCAATCATTATTCGATTGCCCTACTTTCATTGTATCACGAGACTGGGTTTTACCCTAGTTTTCGCTTCCGCTCCCCTCGGCTGCCCTAGCGCCGCCTCCCTCCTGTGCGCAGGCGCGCCCCATCCCCTTGGCTGCGCCCGACGCCTCCCTAACAGCGCAGGCATGCCCTCACCGGCTGCACCTTGCCGCCGCCTCTCCAGTACCCCTTGTGCGCGTGCGATCTCCGCACAGCAGCCATGCCGGGAACCCCAAAGCCCTCCAACGAACAGTCTGTCACCAGCGGTGACAAGGACCGGCGCGACAAGGAGCGCGACGCCGCCATCGCTGCTGCGGAGCAAGCTGATCGCGAGGCCGACGACGCCGTCAAGGAGCGCGACGACGCCATCATCCGCGCCCGCGACGCGCTCGCGCGGGCTGCACGCGCTCACAAGGCGCTGGCTGGCACGATTGACGACGACAAGGATGACAGCAACAAGGACGACGACGCCAAGGACGACGCCTCCTCCGCCGAGTCGCCACATCCCGATCCTCTAGAGTTCCATGAAGCTGCCGCCCTCCTCAGCCTTCACTCCCAGGCGGTGGCTGTCCAGAACATCAGGGCTCACGTCCCTGTCGTCCTCGATGTTGACTCGGACGACTACACGCGCTGGCGCGAACAGATGCTGCTCACCCAAGGCAAGTTCTCCCTCAGCGACCATGTCCTCCTCAACAAGCTGGCGCCTTCCTCCCCGGACTGGACTCGCATGGATTGCATGGTCAAGTCCTGGATCTACGGCTCCCTCTCCACCAACCTCGCCAACACCGTGATGGAGCGGGCATCTACTGCGCGCTCGGTCCGGCTTGCTGTGGAAACACAATTTCTGGGCAACAAGGAACATCGCACGCTTCTCCTCGACGCCCAGTTCCGTACCTTCGTCCAAGGTGACCTCTCCATCACGGAGTACTGCCAGTCGCTCAAGGGCATGGCTGCTGCCATCGGTGACCTTGGCGAAACGGCCAGCGATCGCACCCTCGTCCTCAACGTCATCCGCAGCCTCAACGAGCGCTTCACCGTCATCGGCGGTCATCTCCGACTCGGCCACCCCTTCCCCATGTTCATTGAAGCCCGCTCCTAGCTTCTTCTTGAAGAGATGACTCCGGCACCGGCCACCGCCCTAGCTACCTCCACCACTTCAGCCGCCTCCTCCCCATAGTAGCCGCCAACCTCTCAAGCTCCCCCTGCATCCACGGCTCCTCCTGCTGTTGGCACCAGCAAGAAGAAACATGGCAAGTGCGGTGGTAAAGGTGGCAACAACGGTCCCGGCAACGGCGAACAAGGCGGCAGCGGCTGTCAGACCCCAGGGCCGGGGCCTTGGCCGTCCATCTACAACCCGTGGACCGGGTCCATCCAGATGTGGCCCGGCCCTGGGCCACCTCTCGCGCTGCTACCTGTAAATCGCCCGGTGGCGTCTCCTCCACATCACCAGGCGTACGTGGCCCAGCAGCAGCAACCATCCCTTGTTGTCGGACCACCAGTGGGCTGGGGCGCCCCATCCTATGGCGCGCCGACCGTCCCGCTCTCCTGGGACCAACAGTCCCTCGCCTCCGCCTTCAACACCGTCTCCTTGCAGCAACCGCAACAGCACGAGTGGTTCTTTGATTCAGGTGCTACCTCCCACATGACTTCTCACCCTAGTACCCCCTCCTACACTACTCCTTCCAATCCCAATTTCGACTCCTCCATTATTGTCGGTAACGGTTCCTTGCTTCCTGTTACAACCTCTGCCTCCTTACCTGGCGATCTTCAACTTTCTAATGTGCTTGTGTCTCCAGATCTCATTAAGAATCTTATTTCTGTTCGCCAATTCACCATTGACAGTAATTGTTCCGTCGAATTTGACCCGTTTGGTTGTTCTGTGAAGGATCTACGGTCTCGGAGGGAAATCATCAGGTGCAATAGCGTTGGACCCTTGTACCCATTCCGTCTTCCTACTGCCGCGCCCAATTCCTGCGTCGCCACGGCTGATGTTGCTACTGCTTCCCTTTGGCACCGTCGCCTTGGTCACCTTGGACGCGAAGCACTTAGTTAGCTCGCTCGGTCGTCACCCATACCACTCTCCGCCGCTACCACATTTGTGTCATGCCTGTCAATTAGGGCGCTATTGTCGGCTGCCGTTCCCTAGTTCTAGTTCCCGTGCAAGTCGTCCATTCGATCTTATACATTGTGACCTTGGGACATCCCCTGTTCTTAGTGTTTCAGGTTATAAATATTATTTGGTCGTTCTCGATGATTGCACGCATTATCTTTGGACTTTTCCCCTACGCCTCAAGTCTGATACTTTTTCCTCCCTTTCTACTTTCTTCCAGTACGCCCTCACCCAGTTCAACACCTCAATTAAGGCCATTCAGTGCGACAACGGGCGTGAGTTTGATCACTCTACATCTCGCACATTTTTCGCCTCTCGCGGTGTCCACCTTCGCATGTCCTGTCCCTACACATCGGCGCAGAACGATCGAGCTGAACGCATGATTCGTTCTGTCAACAATATCATGCGCTCACTCCTCTTCTAGGCCGCCATGCCTCCTTCCTACTGGGTTGAAGCGTTGCACCGAGCTGAACACATGATTCGTTCTGTCAACAATATCATGCGCTCACTCCTCTTCCAGGCCACAATGCCTCCTTCCTACTGGGTTGAAGCGTTGCACATGGCTACCTCTCTTCTCAATGTTCTTCCAACCAAAACCCTTCCTCTTTCTACACTTCATGAAGCTCTATTTGGTGTTCCTCCCTCTTACGACCACCTCCGTGTTTTTGGTTGTCTTTGCTACCCAAACACAGCCTCCACCGCACCCCATAATTGCACCTCGCTCCGTGCGCTGCGTCTTCCTTGGCTTCTCACCTCATCACAAAGGGTATCGCTGTCTTGATCTTGCCTCTAATCGGGTCATTCTTTCTCATCATGTAGTGTTTGATGAGGACAGTTTTCCCTTTGCTGATCATCGCAACGCTTGCACCTCCAGCGACCTTGAGTTTTTGTATTCTCCTGACCAGCAGCTAGGCCACATTGGCACGCTGCCGTTCTTCTCCTCTGCAGGTCCAGCATCTCCCTCGCAGGCAACGCCTGCGGCAGCCGCGGCGTCTCCTGCGCCTAGCGCAGCTCCGCCTGCGCCGGGCACGGTGCCGCCCAACGTGGCATCCTCGGAGGCCACATCACCAGCGACCGTGCCTCGCACGACCACGCTGGCCTCCGCTGCGCCACGCGCAGCCACGTCGCCTGCGACCGTGCCTTGCACGACCACGCCGGCCTTTGCTGCGCCACGCGCCCCCTGCGACCATGCCAAGCACGACCCCGCTGGCCCTCGCTGTGCCACGCGCGGCCTCGTCTTCCACGCCACGCGCGCCACGCGTGGCCACGCCTGAGCCTCGCACGGCCTCACCTGTGGCTGTGGTCGCGCCGCCCCCTACTGTACCCCACGTGCCACCTCGGGGGGGTTGGTTGATCCTCCGCCTCCTAAACGCTACGGCATCATGTACGTGCGTTGCCCGCGCGTCCTCCATGCTCCTGTGATGACACGGCCTGCGTTTCCCACGCCGTCACCAAGCCAGCACCCGACTCCGACGCCTTCCCGACCGCCGCCTCCGCCACCACGACCCATGCAGGGCGCACCCCCGGCGCTGCCTTGCGGTGTCTGGTGCCTCCAGGAGCTCCTCGTGGTTCCCTGCCCATCCCTCCGGTTGTCAACCAACACCGGATGATGACTCGCGGGAAACTGGGATTCCGGCAGCCGGCGCTCTTCCACACGGCGCAATTGTCTCCGGTGCCATCATCCTTCAGGGCTGCCCTCACTGATCCAAATTGGTGGGCCACCATGGAGGACGAGCACGCTGCCCTCCTGCGGAACTCCACTTGGGACCTTGTACCGTGACCTCCTCGCGCTAACGTGGTGTCCGGCAAGTGGATTTTCAAGCACAAGTTCAAGGCCGACGGTTCTTTGGAGCGCTACAAAGCTCGCTGGGTCCTACAGGGTTTCACACAACGACCTGGCATCAATTACACCGACACTTTCAGTCCTGTGGTTAAGCCAGCTACTGTCCGTACAGTTTGTCCCTGGCTCTCTCTCGGCATTGGCCTATTCATCAGTTGGACGTCAGAATGCAATTCTTCATGGGACCCTTTTTGAGACTGTCTACTGTGTTCAGCCCTCTGGGTTTGAGGACCCGACGCATCCAGACTTCGTCTGCCGGCTTAACAAGTCTTTGTATGGGTTGAAGCAGGCGCCTCAAGCTTGGTACAGTCGTTTTGCTACTCATCTGCTCTCCCAGGGATTCGTGGAATCTAAGTCTGACACTTCCTTGTTTATCTACCGGCACGGATCAGATATCGCCTACCTGTTGGTATATGTGGATGATATTGTGCTCACAGCATCGTCTGCTGCTCTCCTTCAAGGGACCATACATGCACTGGAGCAGGAGTTCTCTATGTCAGACCTTGGTTCACTTCATCACTTCCTCGGGATGCATGTACAGCACATTGATGGCGGCCTGTTTCTTTCCCAGCGGCAGTATGTGCTTCATATCTTGTCTCGCGCAGGAATGTCGGATTGCAAGCCGTGTGTTACGCCAGTGGACACCAACCCCAAGCTTTCTGCTACTGAGGGCGCTTGTGTTGATGATGCCACGGATTTTCGCAGTCTTGCTGGTGCCTTGCAGTATCTCACGTTCACCAGGCCAGATATTGCTTACGTTGTACAGCAAGTATGTATGCATATGCATGATCCGCGACAGCCCCACCTTGCAGCATTGAAGCGTATTCTTCGCTACATCCGTGGCACGCTTGATTTGGGTTTACTGCTACGGCCATCGACTTCTTCTGAACTAATCGTCTAGTCTGATGCTGATTGGGCTGGATGTCCGAATACACGTAAGTCTACGTCAGGCTATGCTGTTTTCCTTGGTGACAACCTCATCTCCTGGTCCTCCAAGCACCAAATGACGGTCTCCAGATCCAGTGCCGAGGCAGAGTACCGCGCCGTAGCTAATGCAGTAGCAGAGGCTTCCTGGCTGCGGCAATTGCTTCTAGAACTTCATGCACCCCTGCGCCGCTCCACTCTTGTCTACTGCGACAACATCAGTACAGTTTACATGGCCTCCAACCCCGTACAGCATCAGCGCACGAAGCACATCGAGATTGATCTTCACTTCGTCCGGGAGCGAGTGTCTCTAGGTGAAGTCCGTGTCTTGCACATTCCTACGTCACTTCAGTTTGCGGACATCTTCACCAAAGGGTTACATCGCCAGTGTTCACGGAGTTCAGGACCAGTCTGAACATTCGAGATGTGCTGCCGTTCCGACTGCGGGGGGAGGGGGGTGTAATAGCAAATTGTATGGCTTAAGGCCTTTGTATTTTGATCGCCCTTTTGGGCTTAGGGTATGGCGTGGCTGGCTGGCCCAATATGGGTGCCGCCCCCATGATAGAATAGGTCAGGGACTCGAGTCCTAGTAGGGATAGGACTCTCCTCCTCTAGAGTATCTATATGTACATGTACCCCTGTTCTATCAATCAACCATTATTCGATTGCCCTACTTTCACATCTACTCATAAAGGCTCTATTATAGAATTAAAAATCTCCAACTCCTTTGTGGAACCAAGTTAGGTTGGTATTAAGCTTAAGTCTCAGGCGGCCTAGTTATGGACGAGTACAACAATTAACAAACATTAACAATAGAAATGATGAAATTACTTTAGAAGCCTGTACAAGACAATTGCACACATACCTTCAGCAAGTGCATTGAGTAGAAGAACAAAGCTAGAGGTGCTAGTTGGTAGCTCCATTGATGCATCTAATGCCTGTATTAAGCAAAAACAAAAGATTAAGCAAACAGATAACTAAAAGGATTTGTGAATCGTCTATAAAACAACAACAAAGCTTTTCAGTCCTAAGCAATTTGGGTTAGACTAGAGTTGAAACCCAACAAGTACCAATAAAGGAAGGACAAAAAGGAAATAAAGAGACAAGAAAAACACAAGACTATATTTTCGATGTTACAAATGCTTATATTCTTCTTAAGAATGAATCAGTGCTACAATATTTGCATTACACAAGTATAGGCAAAGGCAACATCAGTTTATAATTAAAGATTCCAAGACTAAACCAGATCTACTTGATGAGAATAAATCATATCAAGCATCTCAAAGACCAAATGGGCATCAGTCATAAACCTTTGGCAATCAATGGACATAAATAAGTAAATCGGGATGAGGAAGGAGCCAGTTATACTACATTATTTCTCTGCCATATTGAACGTTTCAAATTTAGGACCTAAATCAAAATGTTACTGCCACGCAAAATGTAGTCAAAATTTACAAACAGTACTCTAAATGTGGAGGAATTTCCCATCCGTAAATGCAGTCACAACTTGCAAGCATTACCAAGCTCAAGCTTCAAAGTGCAGAGGAACTTTCTGTCAGCATTGCAACATGACAGTTAACAGGCAGAAGTTAGCACACACAAATCAAACTGTTAACAGTCTAACAGACCTCACAGAGGATGGAGAGCATGTCCCTTGGACTACAATTCGTCACGAAGAACTTGAGAATAGCTGAGGCAACGTCCTGGCATCCCCCCTTCTGAGCCCCAAGCTTCGCCACAGGGTAGGGGAGCACAAGCGAGAGCGCATCAATGAGCATCTGGTCAGAATTGAGCATCGAAATCAGCATGCCAACCACCCATCATTCTCCTATAAAAAAATTAAAATCACAAAGAGGAATGCGTCCTGACCTGGTTCGACGATGGGTGCAAGAGGAGCTGGTGCACCTCGCGGAGAAGCTCTTCACAGGCAATGGCCGCCGCCGCAGGGTCGCCGTTGTCACTCACGCCATCGGCCTCGGCACTTACGGCGTCGACGGTGGCGACGGCTTCAAGAATGTCGGAGACGGCGAAGGAGGAGGCTTCCGAAGCATGGGAGTCGCCGATGTCGCAAGCCTGCGCAGCAGAGGCGGTGATAGGGGGAGGGCTTAAAAGGGTCTGGGGGAAGCAGCAGATGGTTCAATAAATTGATTGATGCGGCAGTAAGATGGTGGGTTACCTGAGAGAGGGCGGCTAGGGCTTCGCGGAGGCGGGCGCGGTACGGAGCTGCAGGGGTGTCGCCGGTGGCAGCAGCGGAGGGATCGCCGGCGGCCATGGAGAGCGTGGG
The DNA here is from genome assembly GCA_022530915.1 of Paspalum notatum. Lineage (NCBI taxonomy): Eukaryota > Viridiplantae > Streptophyta > Magnoliopsida > Poales > Poaceae > Paspalum > Paspalum notatum. Next base: position 22,632,505 of record CM039686.1, read on the forward strand.
CGTGCGAGGGGAAGGGACTGTAGGGAACGGAATCGCTTATATGTATCTAAAAAGCCCAAGGCGGCCCACGAACACACTAAAAGCCAACGGAGGCCTAGCGGCCTGCATAGTCCGGCAACGTTCGTTTGTTTGTAGTACCGAGATTATTATATTTTGAGAGTTTTGGCGTTTATACCCTCGTTTTAGAATGTAATAATGATTTTGCCCTCATTTTTTAAACTTTGTGAATTTATCTCTATCTTTTCAAATTGTAGATAGAGTTTGAATCTAACCGTGATTTTGCCCTCACTTTTAAACTTTGTGAATTTATCTCTGTGTTTTCAAATTGAAGATAGAGTTTACCCCTATTTTGGTAACGCTTTTTAACAATATCGATTATAGTGCCAAAACACCATTATGCCCATAAAATTTTGTTTCTATTTTTTTAATGTATCGTTATAATGCCTCTGTTCATGCCGGCGCCGGCGGGTTGCGTCCAGGCAACTATGTCGTCGCCGTCAGGTCTCCCATGCCGGGCCGCTTGCAGGCCACTTCGCGCCTAGGTTTTCACGGGTATGACTCCAGTGAGTTATGGGTGAAAAGATAAAGGGCATTCTAGCCTATTCTCCTATTTAGAAAGGTTTTTATATTTATTTTAAAGGTTTAGTCCAACTACATCTCAAAGGGTTTGAATAAGGGTATGCAGAGTCTTTGTTTTGAAAATATAGGGGTAAAATCACAAAGTTAAGAAGGGTAAAAAATACTGTTGAAATTGCTAGTAGGGGTATAAACACCAATATCCCTATATTTTTACGATGATGATGGAATCATGTACACATGGCTTCTAACATTGTTGTGTCTTGCATGTGGTACAGAAAATAACACAAAATGTATCTATGTATTGTGAGAACCTATTTTCATTCATGGGTCACATTCTCTTGTTAACGTGGCACCGTAGAAAACACAAATATGAAACGTTCAAATTAAGAATGGCCTAACTAATCATCCATAATTAATCATCTACATAGATGATCGTGTGTCATTTCGTAATATTGGTAGCCAATATTTGTTTGATTCAACCATAAAACTAGTTTGGGAGTTTAATATAAAATATTTGGCATATATGTTTTTCCTAAACACAATTGCAGGCATTTAACATTCTACAAAATATTGTACAACAATTTGAGAAAACTAGTTCAACATTTTGCAAAACCTAGCTCGATGTTTTTTATGTAAAATTTTGAAATAATAAACTCAAATTGTTGAAACTATCTCTACTGTAATATTAAACAGAATAAAGTCTTTTGGTCCGTCATTTCACAAATATGACACGTGAAACCGGCCATACACGTGCGACTCCAATTCGACTGCAAAAGCAGCTCACGCGAAAACGGATGCTCCGGTCGCATACGGATTTCGTTTTTTGCGTTCTGTATATCGATGAAAAGCTAAAAATGATAATCTTTTCGAACCAATTGACATCACCGTAAAAATCTCTTGCAGTCAATGGAAATCATCAAAACAGGCCATACACGCGCGACTCCAATTCGGCCTGCAGGAGCAGCCCACGCAAAAACGGACGCTCCGGTCATATACGAACTCTATTTTTAACGTTCTAATATTAAAGAGAATAAGGTTTTTTGGTCCGTCATCTCACAAATATGACACGTGGGATCGGCCATACATGTGCGACTCCAATTCTACTGCAGAAGCAGCCCACTTAAAAACAGATGCTCCGATCGCATACGGATTCCGTTTTCTAGATTCTATACGTCGATGAAAAACTAAAATGATAATCTTTCCAAACTAATTGACAATACCGTAAAAATCTCTTGCAGTCAACGGAAATCATCGAAACAGACCATACACGCGTGACTCCAATTCGGACCGCAGGAACAGCCCACGCGAAAACAGACGCTCCGGTCATATACGAACTCCGTTTTCGACGTTCTATATATTAATGGAAAGCTAAAATAATAATTTTTCTAACCTAACTGACATCACCATAAAATTCACTTGCAGTCAATGGTAATCATCAAAACAATATGATGTGGAATTTATTCACAAATCTGATTCGGACTGCAGGCGGTGCCCACACGAAAATGGACACTCCAGTTGCATATGGACTCCGTTTTCGACGTTTTATGTATCGATGGAAAACTAAAATGATAATACATTACTATAAAATTCATTGGCAATCGATGGAAATCTTCAAAACAATGAGGTGGAATTTATTCGTGAGCACGATTCGGACCATAGTCGGAGTCCACGCAAAAACGGACACCCGAATCAAAAAAAAAAACTCCATTTTACGTTCTATATATATCAAAAGATATTGATAGCACCTTACAACACGCTCGTAATCAATAGAAAATGGTCGAACGAGGCTCGTTCTTATATGTATTTTTTGATCTAAATGTGTTCAAGATCTTTTTTCCTTCCGTTGCAATGCACGGGCATTTTACTGGTAAATCCAAAATGTTTAATTAAATTTTACACCATATATATTGTCTTGACAATTCATGGAGAATCCAAACAAATTTTGGGTGGCATCAATTCAGCTACAAAGCTTATGTTTTTAACTTTTCGTCGATCCATAGAACCTCAAAAAAAAGGCCATGCGGAAACAGACTCACGTATAAATTTGAATTAATTTGGGCCTCTGCAACCTGAAACAGACTCACGTATAAATTTGAATTAATTTGGATTCAGAATAAATTTGTATATCAACTTCGGGGCGGAGAGGGTGGATAAAATCTTCTGGCAGAATAATCAATAATGCGGGTGTGAATAAAGGTAGGTCTCATAATTAGTTGAAACAAATCTGGTGCGATCAAACGGCGTCGACGATTTCTTCGGGCGGGGGCTCTTACTCGACTCGTTTCTCTGGAAAGTATATACCGCCAATACGGGAACAGGCGGAACGAAGGAAGCCGACGTACAAGAGGATCCGATCCGATCGTTCCAGCAACAAACAGCAACAGATGGAGATGACAATCGCAGGCGACGAGTACGACGACGAGGCCGCGCTGGCCGTGTTCGACTTCCACGAGTCCCGAGGCGGCGTCTGCGGCCTGGTCGAGTCCGGCGTCACCAAAGTGCCGCCACTGTTCGTGACGCCCACCGCGCCGATCTCCACGGCAGCCGGGGCGGCCTTCGTCGCCCCAACCGTCGATCTCTTGCTCCCTCGTTCACATGTCGTCGCGCTCGTTGGGGCCGCCGCGCGCTCCTGCGGCCTCTTCCAGGTCACCAACCACGGCATCCCGGCCGTCACCATCGACTCCGCGCTGTCCGCCATCAGGGCTTTCAACGAGCAGCCCTTGGCGGCGCGCTCGGCGTACTACTCTACCTCGCCCACCGGGGCCGCCACCTACGCCACCATCCCCATCCCGCTGCCGAGCGCCGGGCAGCCTGCCAACGCGCCTCTCCTGCCATGGCGCGACTCGCTCAGCCTCCGCCTCCACGACGGCGCCGCCAAGCCCGACCTTGACCACCTCCCCAAAGCGTGCCGGGACGCGCTGCTGGAGTACCATCGGTCCATGACGGGGCTCGGCAAGGAAATTGCCCGTCTGCTGTCGGAAGCGCTCGGCGTGGGGGCCGAGCAGCTGGAGCGGGCGACGCAGCTTCAAGGTGGACTGATGCAGTGCCACTACTACCCGCCGTGCCCTCAACCGGAGCGCGTGCTGGGCAGCCGTCACCACACGGACGGAGATTTGTTCACGGTGCTTGCGCAGGACGGGCTCGGCGGGCTACAGGTGCGGCTCGACGATGACGAGGACGACGATGCTGCCTGGCTGGACGTGGTGCCCGTCACCGGGGCACTTCTTATCAACATCGGGGACGTGCTAAAGGTACGTATACGTACCCAATTTGTGTTCAGTTGCGTTCCTACAGTTGCTTATTAGACTACTAGCTATTGCCTGGATGTGCATGCACTAGTATCATATCATGTGATAATGATGATATACACAGGTGGTTTCGAATGATAACTACACAAAAGCGTGGAGCACAGGGTGGTCATCAAATCCACAAAAGAGGCTAGGGTTTCCATTGCCCTCTTCTTCAAACCTGCGAAGCTTGACGACTCTCATTTCTTCGGCCCTCTCCCGGAGCTTGTGACACAAGAAATGCCTGCACGGTACCGGAGTTTAACCTGGCCAGAGTTGCTTGATTATAGAAAAGAACTTGGTCATGCCAGGACATCAGTTGACAAATTTAAGTTATAATTCTGAATTAATTGTAAGGATCGTCAAGCACCGACATATAAATACATATCTCATATTCTTATAAAGAACATTGCCTATTGTCGTAATTAATTCTTCCTCCCACTGTACCATTGTCCGTTTCCTCTTCTCTTTCTTCTCTCTAGAGCAAACATAACACCGGCCAGATGCACAGCAAAACAATGCTGGACTCAAGGCACTACGCACAACTATAGTAGCTGTCGCACTGTGGTTGACTTGACTCGACCTCGCTAACGGTGTTATGGCCGCGCCCCCGCCACGCGCTCCTTCCTGCATACATCCTGCACCACCACAGGATCCCATCCCTGCCTCTAGGGCATGTTTGGTTTGCTTTGAGGCCGAAGTTGGCCAGCAGGTCAAATTTTATCCATGTTTGACTGTTTTTGAATTTAGAGGAATATTTATCAAAATAACAAATTTTTTGTTTGTACGGACAAAAAAATTTGTTATTTGATCAAATATTTCTCAAAAATCAAATATGGTCAAACGTGACTAAAATTTGGCCTGGCCAACTTTGGCCTCAAACCAATCACGCCCTATGGTCTTGGACCTCAATCATTGAATTGGCATGAACACAAAGAAATTACTTGATTCAGGTAATAACTAGCAAAAATACTCATGCATTGCAACGGTAAATGCATGTTCTCGTGTCCTGGCATGATGAAGAGGTCGTGCCTTTTATCCATTACAATATGTGTTTGTAGGCGTATTTTAGCCATGGTAAGAGAAAGAAACTTTTTAGTCATTTGGAGCATAGATACTTAAGATAGCAGTTTCTTTTGTATTTGACATCCAAATGTAATGCAAGCAGAAATGATAGTACAAATTCAATATTGTCTGTTACACTACAAAACACACTCAAAGTCCATGGTAAGAATAACTTAGTAAGATATGCCAACAAATTAAAGGCATATCTACGACCATCGTTGGGTCTCTACTACTTCTCACCTTCACCTAAAGCCCTAAAAGCCAAATAAACATTGTCTGGTCTTACAACCTGTAATATCACCTGTAGAGAAGGGTGTGAGTAGTGGGAGACTGTAGATCAATGCACCTCCAGAAACTAACCAATGCACACACACAAAAAAAGGGACAAATTCCTCCTCCACGATTTGTTTGGGCCCTACATCATCTTTAGGTGTGTTCATCTGAATTATCTGTTGACAACGTCTCTCAGTCTCTCACGTACTGACTACCAAGTCACAGGATTACCACTCTTTTTTCTCAATCTCTTTTCATATTCAATACAAATTCACCGTCAGAGCGTATTAGTTTAATAAGAAAACAATGGGCCATTGTTACTGATTACTTATAGATACCACATTTTGGGCCAATTACATCCTATTAAGATGAACATCTTGTTGGCATTGAATTATCAAATTCATTAACGCAAAATTGAGCACGTTCTCCTTGCAAGCTACTGGTTCAGATCAAAGGAGATAGGACATCAGGTATTGTTCATTTATTACTCAAGTAAATCAATAAAGAGTATATGTAACCAGAAACAATCAGCAGAAACTGATGGACTAAATAAAAATAATTATTTAGACTACAAATTAACTCTGCATTACATCAGATTTATTTTTTCTAACCACATATAATGCGATGTTAGTGCATGAAATTTCATTGAATGCAAGCTTCGGAAAAATATAATACTCGTTGTAGTATATATGAAGAAGAAATACATACCTTAAAAGTGGCCATGCATTAGGAGTGATTTTATTCGATTCCTTTTGAAAAAACTGTTGTGCCTGTAAGACACCATGTGACACCGTTTGCTAAGTTTCACTGATTTAGATCTCAGATAAAGTAAGTTGCAATGGATCCAAGCTGGGGACATCATTTACAGCTCAGTAGACAACCTAAAGTATTGAAAAAGAAAAATATACATGCATCATTTAAGTAATGCACAAACCGGTTAACATAATGTGTAAATATACATGGAGGTTAGAGCATATATCTTGAAATTAACAGGATTCTATAGCAGTAACCATAATTGAATAATTCACTAACAAGAAAAAAAAAAAACCTAAACCACATATAGTCAGAAGCAAGTGATGAAGCAAGGTCTTGCGTGCCAATTAGAAGTCAGGTTCTGTATAGTAGTAACCTCACCTAAGCCATTTAACAAACAAGTTTTTAGCACATATGATTTATGTCTGATTATTGGTTGTTTAGCTACTGTTTTTCATGGGCCCCGCGTAATGAACTAAGGCCCACCAAAGCTTACAGCACAAAATGCCGGAACTCAAGTTTTTGCCATACATTCCGATCTGGGCGGTAACGTTTAAGATGTTTTTTTCTCACCAAAATTTGTCTTACCAACCTGTTTTTTTGCAAGAACTGGAGCCCTAACAACGAAGTTCAGTTTCCGATTTGGGCCCTAACATTTAAGATGTTTTTTTCTCACCAAAATTTGTCAGCAGAAAGCAGATTCAAATGTTGGATGTGGAAGACCCAAGTACGAATATGTATATGACGAGCCCATCGTAAACGATGATAAACCCAACAGTGAGAAATGTTTCAAAGGATATACCAAAAGCATGTGGCAGTTGATGAAGAAATGAATCTCCAAGCATTGCTCCTGCCTGCAGAAACATTGAAACAAACGTTGATGAAGAAATTGTAATGTACTATTGGCTAGCTCTGAGAGTTTGCAAGGGGTTAAAATGAGTAAGGAAGCTGAGAAAATTGTACAACGATATCTATTTGCTAGCCCGGTTTAGCAAAAATCGTCTAAGAGCTGCGAACTCCACTACTTACCCCCAAACACCGCAGCCGAATCCACAATGGCCTTGGACGGTTTCCCCTGAATTGCAGAACGGGAACAGGGCAGGCAATCAGGACGTACGTACTCAGAAGGGCAATGAAACTATCCTGAGATTGCAGTGGGCCAAGCGAAGGGGGCAACTCACAGAAGATGACCGGGAGGAGGACGAGACAGACAAGTGACGCCACGCTGACCAGCAGCGAGCAACCCATCGCGCACAGCCACACACCTGCTCGATCGAATCGGATCGGATCCAATCTAATCCCCAAATCATTCAATCGCGCGGAGTAAATCACCCGCAGAAATTGTGCCTCCAGCGCTAATAAAAGCAAGAGGGTACGGGAAGAGGTGGCATATACCTAGGCCGTCGAGGAGGAGGAGGAGGCCGTGGAGGAGTGGCCGCGGTGGCTCTGCTGCCGGAGGAGAAGGCCATCACGGAGCAGCCGCGGCGGCCTCGCTGCCAGAGGAGGAGGACGCTGACGAGGTTGTACGGCCCAAGGCTCCTACTCCTCCACCGGCAAGGAGGGTAGCCAGGCGCGGAGGGGCGGAGCGGGCCGTCGCCGGGGTGGAGCCGAGTCGAGCGGAGGCGGCGCGGCCGGCCGGAAGGCGACACGGCGCATGGCGGCTTCTCCTCCACCGGCGAGGAGGGAGGCCAGCCGCCGAGGGGTGCGGCCGCCGGATCCGCGGGGCAGAGGTGGTGGCGCAAGTGACAGGGCGTGGAAGAGGCGGACGGCGGGCGACGCGGGGAGTCGCGGAGGTCGGGCGGGGCCCGCAGCGAGTGGTGGGGAGAAGGCGGCGCGGGGGCCCGGGGCCGGGGGAGGCGAAACGCGAGGGGGAGACGGACGACGGAAAGTGAAGTGGGAAGCACCGCAAATTTTTAAGGAGCAGAGAATCATGTGATAATTATGATTATAGAGACGATAGATGAAAAGGTTATTTTGTTTAACATAATAGTATTGAAAATGTTAATTATATATTTACTACATAACATGACATGTCATGTCTGTAGGCATATTGTAGCATAATGTTAATGTGTCTTGAGTAGGAGAAACAAAAATCCTATCGCACCAGTTCGGTAAACATGATTTAGAATGTAGGTGCAGGCAACGGCGATGGATTATCGACTTAGTGGCTATGCTTTCCGAGAAGTGGTGATGGTGCTACAAAGTTTCCAGTGGGCAAGGTGTTGCCGTGTCGGTGGTTTGTTTTAGCTTGTTTGGTGAAGCGGATTGCCGTTGTGCACCTTAGCGCCTTAGTGTCGTGGTGTGCACTATCGCGTTTGAGTTCCCATTCTAATCGGCTAAATTTGTTTGTCGAGTTGAGTTGTGGCATGTGTTGATGTTCCAACCCAACCGCCCACTGGGTATTGTATGTTATGCCGGTAAACGATGGGCGCCGCGGATTGCCTCCCCCATGATCTCTTCTTGACAGGGATGCGCTGCTATGATGAAGGGTCGAAGGCACGATTTGTCAGCATACGACCATGGCAGATTTGCCTCTAAAACCTTCCCAATGCACATTTATATTTTTGAGCCTTGATTGTTTTATCCTCCTACTGACTTCAATCCTTGTAACTCCCCAATCTTTATTCCTCTGTGCTCCGATGACTTTGTTGATCAGATATTAGTACGTTTATCGAGAGTTTTCTATACGATTTGGTATATATTATATAATGTAGCATCACGTATTATTGTTAGGACGATATGGATTTAGAATAGTATAAGATTATTGAGCTAACGACAGACAAAGAATCTTCCACCGAAGCGACAAACAGACACAACAAAATGTTCGTGCGTTGCAATGGAAGAAAATAAATCTTTAAACACATCTAGATCCGTCCGAAACAGACTCACGAATAAATTACACGTCATATTGTTTTAAAGATTCCCGTTGATTGCAAGCGAATTTTATAGTAGTGTCAGTTGGGTTTGAAAGATTACCATTTTAGCTTTCTATCGAAAATGGAGTCCGTTTTCACATGGGCTGTTCGTGCAGTCTAAATATAGAATGTCAAAAATGAAATCCATATGCGACAGGAGCGTCTGTTTTCTCATGGGCTGCTCTTGCAATCCGAATTAGGATCACGCGTGTTTGGCCATTAGCCATCTGTCATATTTGTGAATAGACATAAACAAAAAACATTTGCAACTCGTGAAAAATAAAAAAGCAGAACTTTATCTCTTCTAGCTTCCACGACCGACTTCGTTCATCCTCTACTTCAGGCTACTGCCGTCAGTTCCAGATCCTAACATCAAGGCAAGCACATCCCGCTTGTTTATTCTTTTGCCTCGTTCTTCATCATCTGCAGGCCCGAGAGAGTTTGATTCCCTTGAGTTCTATATTTTTATTGGATCACCCTTTTGGTATTGGATTTTTTTTGGATTTGAGCAATCGCCTTTTCTTAACCCAGCTCATCCTCTTGCCATGAGCTTGATGAACGAATATTATGTACAAGATTGCCTATAATTGCAATGGCGATGTGGCATTAAATCTGTGTATGTAGATTGATATTTGATCAATGCGATGTATTTTGTGATCTATATCTGGGCCTCGTGAATTTGATCCATATAGGAACATGGGCCTCCATAGCGAGTATTCGTACTCGACTTCGCGAATAGGGAGTCTGAGATGGTGGGTAATGGATCGGGACGCAAGAGGCTAGGTCATTGACGGGTAGGATCCACCTGTCAAGACGGACCAAGAATCTTTATTCTCTTTAATATTAGGTATAGATTAGGGATACAATTTGGAAAGTAGAATCACATGGAGAACATATATTAGAGCTAGATACAATTTGGTACTCCTAGGTAGCATCAGTGATGGGGAAATTTATGCATGTGGTTTCGAACGATAACTACAAAAGCGTGGAGCACACGGTGGTCATAAAATCCACAAAAGATGGGCTAGGGTTTCCATTGCCCTCTATCTTCAAACCTGCCAAGCTTGATGACTCTCGTTTCTTCGGTCCTCTCCCAGAGCTTGTAACAGAAGAAGCGCCTGCACGGTACCGGAGTTTGACCTAGACAGTGTTGCTTGATTATAGAAAAGAACTGGGTCATGCTAGGACATCAGTTCACAAATTCAAGTTATAATTCTGAATTAATTATAAGAATCGTCAACCACCGACATAGGATGCATATCTCATATTCTTGTAAAGAACATTCCCCATTGTTGGTATTAATTATTTGTCCCACTATACCATTATTGTTTGTTTCCTCTACTCTTTCTTTTCCCTAGAGCAAACACCAAAACAATGCAGGACTATTGGCACTCCGCGCAACTACAGTTGTTGTCGCACCGTGGTTGCCTTGGCTCGACCTCGCTAAGGTGTTATAGTCTTGGATCTCAATCACTGAATTGGCATGAAGACAATCTAATTACTTCAATTGCACACCTTGATTCAGGTAATAATTAGGGATACAATTTGGTAGTACAACATACGGGGAACATGTATTAGAGATACAATTTTGGTAGGTAGAATCAGTGATGGGGAAAATACAACATGAGATTAGGAATCGAAAGAGCATAGATTGAGGAAGGAATGAACAACAAAATTTCGAAAGAGGCTTCAGTCTTGTATAGTATGTTCTATCTATTCATCGATGTCTTTTCTTTCCAAATCTCCATTCCCTTTGTAGCTATATACTATGACTTACCAGCTAGCTTACCAACGTTATCACAGGGCCTAACCATGTCATTCCTCACCGTTGAAATGTGGACTGGATTGCCCTCAATCCGTTACACCGAATTTCTATACTCTTATATAGTATTCCCTCCTTCCCAGATTGTAAAAGGTTTTACGTCTATACTGAACTCAGTCATTATTCTATGCATATGTATCTAACATGTGTCTAGATTTATCAACATTTGTATGAATATAGACAAATAAAAAGAGGGCTATAACCCCTTACAATTTAGAACAAAGGGAATAGGTCTAATGAGCAATCAGTACTAATTATTTCCACGAAGTAGCTTGTTAATTTTTTGTTTGAGTTACATGCAAATATTTTATTTTTAGGCATAAAATCTTTTAAAAATTTAGATTTACATGCAAACACTTGATCAAGCAAAAAAAAAAAAAAATCAGTAATGCATGTAACAAATAAATTTGCATTAACTTGTGTATTTTTGTAAAATTCTAAAAATGTTAAGATTTTCTTTTGGACTGTAATCCTTAAGGTTCTAGGACCCAACCCACCCACCCTCCATCTCGTCTCTTTTCTCTCTTGGGCTGAATGTGGTGCATGCAGCCAGCCCAACTGGCCTCCCCCCTCTTTCCCTCCCCCTCTCATCCGCACGTAGGCCAAGACCTAGCTGCGTGGCCCAGCAGCCATAGCCCAACGCCACATGTGCTGATGGGTTTGGCTATGGCCCAGGTGGAAAAGAGGACAAATGGGTTAAGTTGGACATATTATATATGCGTGCAGGAAGATAAGGTTTTCAAGAAGTTGGTGCCATTACCAACAGCATGAACGCTTGTCTCATAGTGCATGAAAGGGAATTGAGTACATTCAATGCAACATTCAACTGTAATCGGATCATTTTGTGTTGCTGAGGATTGTTGATTGATTGTAATTTTTCATGACATTTGTGCAATGGCCTGGGATAGTCCTTATATTAATGATCGCGTGCTAATTTTTCCTTTTGTTGACATGAATTCAAAAAAGATAGAAGCACTCAACTCGGCTACTTGCTGCAAGGTGAGTGCCCCCTTCCCTTTCTGTTACTCTCTATTCCTCCGCTTGTGCTCTTCGCGAGTTGAGATATGGGACTCTAGTCTAGTTTTGTTGAAAATAAAGTCTCCTTTGGCTGTTCTTTTTTTATCTTTAGTCTGCATTGTATTATGTGGATTGGCTCAGCCAGGACCTATTAAATAGCTGTTGGTTTCATTGATTTAAGGTATCTTGTTTATTCAGAGAGAGAAACATCTTGTTGTCAACTATAATTAGGCGAGAAATAGTCTCCCCGTCTCTCTGGTATCATCAGCCATACATCTTGTTTGTGTAGCATTCGACAAGCGCACACACGTCAGCGTGTTCAATCTACAGCGCTGGTAGCTTTAATTATATATGTTGCGGAGCAGTAAGATCGATGTAAGAGGTTTACCTCTAATAACTAGATCTAGTATACATGTTATCTCAAAAGTTTATGTGCCACTACACTCAAAGAGCTACTCATAGGTTAAAAGACCATTTTCTTTAACAAAGATTGCAGATCTGTACGTCTTTCAAAATTTTTGATCGGGCCGAAGGAGGTGGCTGTTGCCAATTGGGGGTGGTTGTTCGGATTTTGGAACATTTCTCATGGGCGTATCCCTGGGCCAGGAATAAAGGAAAGGATGGCCGTGCCCCCCACCCCCACACCACAGCGTGCGGCAACAGCGAGGAAAAGAGGCCGGCGGCGGTGTCGAGCTAGCGGCGCGGCGCGTACGGGGGCACATGGCGATTGCGCCCACCATACCCAATGTGCGTGCCACTACGTGCGTTCGTCCACGCGTACCCCGACGACCCTGCAACTAATAAAGAACAGAGATGCGTCGCGTGTTAGTTCTAGGCGATACAGCATTTGTGTGTCCTCGTTCTCCTTCCCACATTCCCCATGGCCGCCGCCGGCCGTACGTAGAGACAGATGAGGTGAACCGTCGCATCTCGGCCGGACGGAATTGGCTTTGGCAACCACACCGTGGTCTGGTGGACTGGTGGTCCAGTGCGCTTGTGTCTATCCCTGCCGGCCGCTCGTGGTCCGTGGTTGTCGATGGAGGTGTGGGGCGCTAGTACAGAGGTGATGCGCACTGCGCACATGCTCCGCCCCCAGCAAAAGTACCGGCTGGCTCCACCGGAGATTCGCCTTGGTCACCATGCGTGGCAGCCGCGGGTGCGGTGGCGCGCGCGCCCCACGCGCACGGTGTGGCCATCCGCGCGACATCCTCGGCGGCCTCGGTACCGGCGCCGGCCGGCCTGCCGCGGCCACGGGGCCGGCGCGTGGTCAGCGCACCCGTCCGTCGGCGTCGCGTGCATGTCGACACCGTGTTTACATGGGACGGGGAGGCATGCATGGCACCCCGCGGCCTGAGCCTGTGTACCGCGCCGAGGCCGAGACTGGGGATTTTCTCGCCCGAGTGTGCCTGCCTGCCTTTGGTTATCTCTGCCTACTTTGGAGACACGTCGACGGTGACGAGGCCTATCCTTGCCAAGATTACGCCGACTTGGGAGCAGCTAGGGGCAGTGGATGTTGCCATCTTGCACCCCCGAAGCCTCTGGAACATGGGCACCTCGAAAGCGGCTGCGACACATCGCTAGAAGGCATGGATAGATGGGCATGAGCGGCTTTTGCGGTACTATTCGAAATAACAATGTCCGCAAATGAGACTGCTTGCATCCTTACACACACCCTTCACTAAACTGCTATCCAGTTTTCTATAACATAGAATAGATAGTTAATGGTTACCTACAGCCGATTGATCCAACTTACTGTGGGATTAGTAGCTAACTAGACGTGCTTTTTGTACATGTGCCCGCTTCGTCGTGGGATTAGTTGGATCACGCACGCAGGCGGATCGTGCAGCTACTGTGGTAAATTAAAAGTGCCGCTGGCTCGCTGCTCGCATCGCAAAAAGGATTCACTGGCGATCGAGAAGATGACAAGACTTGACAATCTGCACAGGACGCAGGTGAAAAGGCACAGGAATTCACGTGCCCAGACGAGAGGAGGCTGCTCCTTTTTTTTTTTTTTGATAAGAGAGGCTGCTCCCTTTTGGTTGGCGTACGAATCTCCGTGCGCGGCCAAGAGAAAAAACGACGTCTCACAATGTAGAATGGTCCTCCATCGTCCTGTCCCTAGCTGATCTGATCGTCCCTTCCCTTGAGACTGCAATCGCACTGTTCCGGCGGTGAGCCTCGAGCCTTGTGCAACGCTGCATGCGCAGTGAGTAGGTAAGATGTAGCGTAATGCAACAGTAGCTGCATACCGTATGACGTTGATTAGAGTTTGGCACAGATCCTCTGAATTTCCGGCCAGAGAGGACGGCGCCACTGACTAAGCGGATGCTTGAAACTAACTAACGATATCACACGCCTTTATACATATATAAAATCAAGCAGCAAACCCATGAGATTTATCTTTTAAGCACGGCTACATAGAGGTGGTATGAATGGCCTTCAATAATTCAAGACCTAATTGGTGGACATTTTGCTCGTCGGACTCATGACATATATACAGATCAATTGGATGCCTTGCATCTATATATATATATCCGAACAGTTGATGGCCCAAACTAAATATGGATACAGTGTGCCGAGTCTTGGTTGATCTGGCCATGCTATTTTGCACGATGTAACCAACTGCCACACTCATCTCTAACAAAATCCTAGCAAAATCGCTAAAAAGAGTTCGGTGTGAACATGGAGTTTTAATTCCAGTGCTCTACTTTTAACATAGGGCTCTCATATATATCAATATTAAGCCACACTAATCTACATAAAATAGCTACTGAGTCATTCTAAGATTCAAATAAAATCCGTTAAAATTTCAAAGTGTGACCCTTGAGATTTTAGTTCTACTAATAAAATACACGTGAGTCTCACACATGAAAATTAAAAATACGTCATGTAATTATTTGTTTAAAAGTATATAAGTACTATTGGTGTGTTGCTTTTGTTTAGTTAATGTTTTAATTAAAATAAGACGTGTTGTAAACTATATATGTTTTATGCTTCTGCCACATATAATAAAGATTATTAACTATAACATCAATTTTTATATAAAAGGCATTTGTGGTACATTGTTTTCATGTTTTTGCAATATAGACAGAGTAAGTTTGAGACTACCAGGTCTATACGATTGGTTTTTGAAAGATAAAAAAGAGCCCATATAAAACATTGTATACGAGAGTCTAAAAAACACTGCAACCATCCGTTCTGTGGAGAAGCAGTAAGTTTGAGACTCCATTACCAAAAAATATAAAATAAAAAAGGGAGGCCATAAAAAGTAAGAGAAAAATAGAGAGACCGAATAAACAATGCCTATGTATAACCATACGTACTTAGTTACAAAACCTTACAGCAAAACTCTTACAAAACTTGCTTTTTTATAGAGTCGATGATGATAGGTCAGTGTTTGATGTAGGGCAGGCATGTAAGAATACTAAGTATTAATTGGATCAACTAAGATTGGTTTGGACTTAAATGAGTTGGGTTGGACTGGGCATTAGCCATTTTGTATTAGGATAGGATTTGGACATTGTTTTTCTTCTTTTCCCTTGCATTTTAATTATAGTTTGCTCTGTTACCTCTCCAGAGTGCAGGTTAAAATTAGGACCCAACCTACAAGTGTATATATGTGTTTGGTTACGGGATGAAAGATGATGGGATGCGACGATCATCTTTTTGCTAACGTTTGGTTGGAGACCTAGGAGGGATAGGGCCATCCCTGTGGATCGAGCGGACAGGGGTGTCCCTCGTGGAAGCGTGGGCTCATGGTTGTGGCGCAGTGAAGGGCAACACCAAGGCGCAGGGGTGGCCGCAATAGGCTGAGAGGTGCAGGGCGGCTACGCTGTCGCGCGATGGCTTTGAGGCAGGCAGACGGTGCAAGGGCCGTCATGACGGCGCCTGACGCATGTAGGAGGGGCTGTGGCTAGGAGAAATCAAGGCTGACACAACGGCAACAAATCGAGGTGGAGAGGTGGTGGCGTGAGGGGAAGGGGCAGTGGCGGTGGTGCTGAGAGGAAGGTTCAAGGAGGAAGCGAGGCGTGGCCACGTGGGAAAGATGACGTGCGGCTGACAGTTGGGAGTCTTGGAACCCACATCAACAGTGTCTAAGGGCCACCAAACGCCATCCATCACATGCCCCTCCAATCTTTAGAAAAAAAAAAAAAACAGGGATGGACCCATTTGTACCAACCATCCATTTTAAAAATAAAGATAAAACGATCCATCCTAAATTGTCTCTCATCCAAACACATGCTATAACCACGTAGGCACAACTTATCAGCAGTACTACCATGGCTAGATGACAAGAAGCTGATCCTTATAAACAAAACAAGAAGTTAATCATAGAAGAGGAGGGCAAAAGAGAGAGCAGGCACCAGAACAGTCCCCCTACCTATACAGGACTACAGGAGTAGTATATATAAACACTAGTAGCAGTAGTAGAAGTGAAGTGGTGCATCCTTCGTCCTCCTCGATCCTTGTCGTTCTCTCCTCCGCGCCGCGCTGCCTGCTTCCATCAACACCCCTTTGTACCGCCAGCTCGCATCGCACAACCTTCATCTTCGTTCCCAGCCTGAAACCGAAACCCCCGGCCAGCAGCAAACCGGCTCTTCCTCCTTGCGTTCAGTGAGCATCCCGTCCGGCCGTACTGAGCAGAAGAGACCAAGGGCGGCGGAGCCTATCACATATTCACATCATTCCAAGGGTGGCAGTTGCGCAGCGTGGATTTCCAGCGGAGAACGATGTCGAGTTGAGCGATGTGCCGCTAGCTGGTGGCGACGACAGGGGCCGGCCGGGAGGTGAGTTGGATCAGATAGACCTCTACTCTTTCCTGTACACTATACATGCATCCACTTTCAGCTACGAGTACGCCTCTGCTCTGGCCTCTGGGTGGGTGGTGGCCATCAACGCTCTTTTGCATTGTTTGCTGTCAGTTTCTAGAGCAATTATTTTCTCTATATATATGTGACAGAACATGATCTGCTATGTATTGTACTTGTAAGACGCTCAACTTTCAGTAACTCTGCAGTCTGCATATATAGTTTTTGTGTCTCGAGATGCATGCTCTGCTCTATCACCAGCCACCAGCTTATTGGTGGTATATCAGCTCTGTGTGAGAGATGACTTGTTAGCGCGTAAGACGTTTAACTTTCAGTAATCTATATGTATGTTGTCTGCACCTAAAAGAGGAGCAAGTAGGAGAGAGCTAGCAGAGAGCTGTGTTTTCCTAAATACGTCGTACTGTACGTGATTACTGAACGGAACATGTATCACTATATGGGTTACTCATCGAACTCAAAACTTGCATCAGCCATGTTTTCATGTTACAATTTATGCCATGCTACAAAACATATACAGCAATTGATAAATAGCCTGAAAACAGAGTGAGCTATAGCAATTCATTGGTGAAAAAGGAAACAGTCCAAGATAGCCTAGGCTAAAAACAAATGCAAACAGATACTAGAATTTGAAAGAGCTCTCCTCCGTTAAGGTAGAGTAGTAGAACGTCAAACTTATCATCTATATTCAAACTCCACTCTGTTATAGTGTAGCTATAATGTCATTTTCGTACTGTAGACATCCGTATACATGGTCCGCTGAACTTAGTAGTCTAATGATGCAACAAATTAGTGCATTTTGGTAGGATTAATATACTCCATCCGATCGTTTAAGCTTGAGATTCCTGATAGGAGGTGGTACTTCTATTTTGTTATATAAGATGTTGACGGTCCAAACGTCAAGTTTTAACAACTGGAGGTAGTATGCTAATAAGGCAGGGACGATTAAGACGTACGTACGTGATTCCTTTTATATTTCGCGCGGCGATTGCACCATGTTCGGCATGAGAGGTGAGCCTATCTTATAAGTCGAATAATACTGACACATGCATGGTGCTCAAACACTGCATCTCATTCACACAAGCTCAAAAGTAGGTTTTAGGGTTTTTAAGTTCTGTACGCATATGGGTTCCAATTTGCAACCCAGAGACAGGGAGCTAGGAGCCTAGGACACAGCAGACAACACGATGTGTCCTTTTACAGAAAAAAAAACAAATAAATCGTGTCCAATGGCAACATGGGAAGAGGTACGTAAATGTATTCCTGGTGAATGAGAGCGATTGAGCTGGGATGTGCGGACTGCATTTATCCAAATGCACACCGGTGGCTTAGACTAGGTCACCAGTGGGTGGGTATGGATGTAAAAAATACTGTTTGCGTACTGTACACAGAGTGAAAAAACACTGTTTGTACACTGTATACAGTACGAATGCACGTCCTGATGACCATAGTCTTAGCTTTTTCTGAGAACTCATCTTCTGTAGGCACAGCCTTATGTCATCCTACTCAATAAAAATAACAAAAATGTTCCCTTTCTTTCGGGAGAACAGAAGGGGCGAGCCCCTACTTGTTATGTATTATAATTAAAAGAAGAGGAAGGTATAAGAGAAAAGACCAAAGGTAATAGATTATTTTTACGCAAAGGAGTGAAACCAAAATTCTAATGTCAGGGAAACACTGTTGGTTCCCTCTATGCTTAATAGCATATGCAGGGAAACACGGTCAATTCAGAGTTTTTGATCAGGCATGGAGCACCTGAACCTGATCTACAGTAATTTCAAAGAAAATGTTCCTGAGAGAGATAGACTAGCAGCATGTTTACTTGTTTGGTCATATTCATGCAAAAAAGATGCAACAAATTAGTGTACACAACATTAAAAAAAATTAGACAGAACAAATTTAAACTGGTCAATGCATTGGCGCTTTTTGATATGTTTGTAGTTGCATATGTCATGAGTTTATTTAACATAATAAGACAAAGAAGCAGATCTGAAAAATATGCTATGTTGAGCTGATACTATGCTCCAAAGCTAGGTTCATCTACATCAGTGCCAGATCTAGTGAAAGTTTTTGGATGCTGCAGTTACAAACATCCTGCACGTTGATAATAAAATGACAGCGACCTGTTTGGTGGTTATACCAAAAGAGTAGCAACAATTACTAACAAACAAATACAATCAAGATTCTTGATTCAAACACTAACATTCTACCGATCAATTCTTTGTCGGTGCCAGACCTCTTTTTAAATTTTAATTAGGTAGAAAGTAACATTCCACATCACTTAAGGAAGGCTGATGCAAATCTCGATGTGCTTAAGTTGCAGGTCTGATAGGCCCCAGCCCACATGATAGCATAGCAGTCATGCGCTACTAGGATCTCACTTTGTTCTCTTCTTATTGCCTTTATTTTTAATCACTGGTGGGGCTTCCCTTTGCTTAATTTTGCCTCAGTTTCTGACACCTTCTTGCTTCAATCTAACAGGGAAACTCTTACCATCTATGTGTTCTACTGCTCTTAGTCATATTCTGTAGTTTTTGACATCTAATGGAGATATTGCTAGCGTTGGATTATGTGCGCATATCAGCATTTGCTATTTTGCTGTTTTGGGTCATTGTAAAGTTTATCAAACTAAAGAGACATGAGCCACGAAATGGTGTCATGATTTCAGCAGAAAGGAAGGGAGTGACCCTACTCCCATCACGCATAATTGCAGTCTGCAGTGCCTCAATCACGTCAATATATATTGGCTTTGCTGTTCTTGGACTTTGGAAGCGCCAAACAGACTCCTTGGGCTTGATCTTTGCGTCATTGTCATGGTTTTTGGTGACTCTCTTCTCACTCTATTGCAAAAATAAAGGGGCAGGAGTTGTATCAAACTGGCCTCCAGTTCTAACTTCTTGGTGGGTTTTCAACTCCCTGTTAGAATCACTCCTCACTGCATTGCATTTGCTCCAACTCATAAACTCTGCAACTGTGGTTAATTTCATTTCGCTACCCTTCTGCACCATCATATGTCTGTGTCTTGTTGCAATATACATGAGAACTTCTAAAAGAAACCAAGAACTGAACCAACCACTGCTCATCAGAGAAGATAGTGGTGACAGCAGCAGGGACAGGTTCTCCAGCTCTGAGTGGTGGAGTCAGCTTACATTCCAGTGGTTGAACCCCGTCTTTGACAAGGGACACAAGGTGCGGCTCGAGCTCAAACACCTCCCACCTGTTCCCCAGTCAGAGACAGCAGAGCGATCCTATGCGATGCTTCAAGAAACACTGCACAAGCAAAAACCTGAGCCATTGTCACTACAAAGAGCTATCATTTGTGCAGTTTGGACACCTCTAGTCATCAACGCAGTCTTTGCAGGTAATCACTATAATGAAATTGATCAGAAACAGAGCTGCTCTTTTCTTCCAACAGTCTACTAACACAGTGCATGGCTTTATTAACAGGGTTTAACACTTTAGCTTCATATATGGGACCATTCTTGATCACTTACCTAGTGGAGCTTCTCTCCAACAAGAACCCCAACAGAGACCGCGGACATGGATACATACTTGCAAGCCTCTTCTTTATATCAAAGACAATAGAGTCTGTGTCACAACGGCAGTGGTACTTTGGCGCTCGTAGAATTGGATTTCAAGTGCGTCAAGCACTGATGGTATCCATCTACAGGAGATCCCTGCTGATAAAGAATTCACCCACAGGGACAGGAAAAATTGTGAACTTCCTTGATGTCGATGTAGAGAAGATTGGTGAGTTTTTCTCATACATCCATGGAATTTGGTTGCTGCCCTTGCAGGTCTCCCTGGCACTTGTCATCCTGTACCGTAGTCTTGGGATGGCGGCCTCTCTCTCTGCGGTTTTTGTAACAATGTTTGTGATGGTCAGCAACACACCACTTGCTAAGTCGCAGAAGAACCTCAATGTGAAGATCATGGAGGCGAAGGACTCACGCATAAAGGCCACAGCTGAGGCACTGAAAAGCATGAGGATTTTGAAGCTGCACGCATGGGAGACAGCCTATTTGGACAAGCTACTGAAGCTCAGGGATGTGGAGAGGGGGTGTCTCAGAAGGTATCTGTACACATGCTCGGCAATAGCCTTCCTCTTCTGGGCATCACCAACTTTGGTCTCAGTTGTCACCTTTGGCATCTGCATTCTTGTAGATGTTCCATTGTCAGCAGGAACTGTACTATCAGCCCTTGCTACTTTCAGAATCCTTCAAGACCCAATCCACAATCTCCCAGAGCTAGTGTCAATGGTCACGCAAACCAAGGTATCCCTAGCTAGAATTGAGGAGTTTATCAAAGAAGACCACCATGGGAAGCCAAGTAGCTATGGAAATAGAAGTGGCACAGAGAAGCATTCTGTGGCGGGAACTGTGGAGATTGAAGCAGGAGAATATAGTTGGGAAGCTGCTGACAACATCTTGAAGAAGACAAAATTCATACTGAAGATCGGTAGAAAGGTGAATATTATGAAGGGTCAAAAGATTGCAGTGTGTGGACCAGTTGGCTCCGGAAAATCAAGTCTCCTTTGTTCTATCATGGGTGAGATGCCAAGGATCAGCGGTGCAGAAACAACAGTTGTTGGATCAAAGGCATATGTTCCACAGAGTGCATGGATTCAAACCGGTACAATTCAGGACAATGTGCTCTTTGGGAAGGACATGGACAAGGCACTGTATGACGAGGTGCTACAGGGGTGTGCCTTGAATAAAGATGTGGAACTATGGGCTAATGGAGACATGACTGTGGTAGGAGAAAGAGGAATGAACCTAAGTGGGGGGCAGAAGCAAAGGATTCAGCTTGCCAGAGCATTGTACAGTGATGCTGATGTTTACCTATTGGATGATCCCTTTAGTGCTGTTGATGCACACACTGGTGCGCACATCTTCAAGGTATAGCACGGATGGTTATCCTGCATTCCTGCAACAATATATCTTTGTTCATTAGAAGCACATACCCTATGGCAGGAAATTTAGTAGTGTTAAACTTCAATGCAAAAGTAATAATCATACAAAAAAAGTGACTTTCAAATATTCTATCTTGCCGAATCCTTAACTTATTATATGTGATAAATTAGGTTTTCGCATCAATAAGCTATCAAGCACTTGCATCAATTATGTGAATCTTATCATTAATTGCAATTTCAAATTATTAAGATGATTATTAGAATAAAAAAATCTGGTTTGGAAAATGAAAAATAACCTCCCAAATGTTTTTACCAATATAATTGGATAATAATACCATGTTATACATATGTGCAGGAATGCTTAATGCAGCAAATGTCCTCAAAGACCGTGATATATGTGACTCACCAGCTAGAGTTTCTGCGAGATGCAGATCTTGTCTTGGTAAGACAGCTATCTTAACTTGATAAAATTAGGCCAAATCAAATTTCAGTGGAACTTCATTTTACAAGCAATGAAAAGTATATGCCAAGTCCTTTGAAACTAAAGGAACAAAGAAATTTTCACTATTGCTTAACTAAAACTGCTGCCACTCATGCCATATCTATAATAGTGAATAATATGCATATACTGAAGAAAGCTTTTCTAATATATGCTAATGACTCTTATAGGTCATGAAAGATGGTAGAATTGTTCAATCAGGAAAATATGATGATTTAATAGCGGATAAAGATAGCGAATTCTCAAAGCAAATGGATGCACATAACAAGTCCCTTAGCCAGGTCACCCCTGCAAAAGTTCATGGCTTGGCTAGAAACAAGAAACACAAGAAGAAGCAAATGGAACTCACAGAGATAGAGCCAGATCACAATGTGCTAGGAAGGGAGAGTGAGGAAGATCGTGAATCTGGAAGGGTCAAATGGGATATCTACCGCAAGTTTGTTACCTCAGCCTATAGCGGTGCTCTTATTCCTGTAATAATTGCATGCCAAGTCCTTTTCCAGGCACTGCAGATATGTAGCAATTACTGGATTGCATGGTCATCAGAGAGACAAGAACAAGTAAGCAGAGAGATGATGATTGGTATTTTTATTCTGTTATCTGTGGGAAGCTCGGCATTTATATTGGGGAGAGCTTTCGTCTTATCAGCAATTGCAATAGAAACTGCACAGCAACTCTTCTTAGGCATGATTAAGAATATCTTCCGAGCACCAATTAATTTCTTCGATTCCACTCCATCAAGTCGAATCCTAAATAGGGTGAGCACCAGCATACTTCCACTTGGAATTAACATCATGACAAATACTCTCCTTAAAGTTCAGGCTTTCTGTTTTTCAGGCTTCAACAGATCAAAGCACAGTTGACATAGACATTCCATACAGGCTAGCAGGGCTGATATTCGCACTAATTCAGCTCCTCAGTATCATTTTCATTATGTCCCAAATTGCTTGGCCCATATTTTTTTTATTCATAATAATAATTTCCATATCCACTTGCTATCAGGTACATGTTCACACATTGCATATCACATTTGCACATTTAACACAAAAAATGCATCATAAAACTAACTGTAAAATTTCCATAGAGTTATTACATCAGTTCAGCAAGAGAGCTAGCAAGGTTGGTTGGCATTAAAAAGGCTCCGGTTCTCCACCACTTTTCTGAGACTGTATCTGGAGCTGCAACCATTAGGTGCTTTAATCAGGGAGAAAAATTCTTCAGAAAGAGCCTTGCACTGATAGATGACTATTCTTGCATCACTTTCCACAATGCAGCAACAATCGAATGGTTGTGTCTCCGTATCAACTTCCTCTTCAATCTTGTATTCTTTCTGATGCTAGTCATCCTTGTCTCCCTGCCTTGTGATACTATTGACCCAAGTAAGTTTTCCTGTAAAAATCTAATACACTCATACAATGCTTCAACCTGCTCCCATAGTTCCAATAGAAATGACAACCGTTTTGATTTTCTCCTTTAGGCCTTGCAGGGCTTGCTGCAACCTATGGTCTCAATCTTAATGTGTTACAAGCATGGGTAATATGGAACTTGTGCAATGTTGAGAACAAGATGATCTCAGTAGAGAGAATTCTACAATTCTCAAACATACCAAGTGAATCTCCATTAGTGATTGAAGAATACAGACCGATAGAAAGATGGCCATGGTATGGAACAATTCAGATAGATGGTCTCCAAATCAAGTACAATCATGACATGCCCATGGTCCTCAAAGGTATAAGCTGCACATTTCCTGGAGAAAGAAAAATTGGGGTAGTAGGGCGAACTGGGAGTGGAAAGTCTACTCTTATCCAGGCTTTGTTTCGGATTGTTGAGCCCTCTGCAGGACGTATAATCATAGACGGAGTGGACATCTCTTTTTTGGGATTGCATGATTTGCGGTCTAGACTAAGTATTATACCTCAAGAACCAACTCTCTTCCAAGGCACTATCAGATCAAACCTAGATCCTCTACAACAATATACAGATGCTGAAATATGGGAGGTAAACAATACGATTGTGCTAGTAGTAGGCATTTATACACCAATATACTTTTAGTGTCTGTATGATGTTGTGTGCCGTTTGGAAAGTAGTTTAAATCTCGATACTTTATATGTGGATGAAAATGCAGATTCGGTTTAGCTTTCATTTATCAGTTCTAAATTTTTGAGTATTTGCACTTTTGCAGGTTGTGCGTGAATGCTGCCTTGAGGAGATTATAAGAGAAGATAGTAGATTTTTAGAAGCACCAGGTACAGAGGTCTTCCTTGCCATTTATTTGGTCCCTCCATGTTTCCAAATCTATTGATCACCGTACCCCAATTTGTAACTACAATTCATTGTGTAGTTTTTGAAGATGGAGGAAATTGGAGTGGGGGGCAAAGGCAACTTGTCTGCCTGGCCAGAGTATTGCTAATGAAAAGGAAAATACTTGTTTTAGATGAAGCCACAGCTTCAGTTGATACTGCAACTGATAATATTATCCAAAGGACTATAAGGCAAGAAACAAAAAGTTGCACAGTCATAACAATTGCGCATAGGATTCCCACTGTGATCGACAGTGACCTAGTTCTTGTACTCGGTGAAGGTAGAATAACTCAAGGATTTGTTTTCTAATTTTGCTCTAGGTTCTGAGATGATTTTTAAACAAAATTAATCTATATAACAAATACTTTGTTGTCATTTTCTACCACAGGCAGGATACTCGAGTATGATTCTCCAAAAAATCTCCTGAGAGATGAAACATCAGCTTTTTCAAAATTGGTGATGGAGTTTGTGGGAAGGACTGAAGACATTACCCAGCGATGACTTACAAACATCTCAAGGGCTGAACTTCACAAGATAGTGGACAAGGTGGCAGAAAACCTCCCAAATTGGAAAGGTGCACTCATGAACAAGGCTGCCCGGCTGGTCACTGCAAAGGCTGTCTTGTCAGCCCTCAATATTTATCATCTGACTGCCCTTGATCTACCTAAATGGGTTTTCAAGGCAATCGATACGAAGCGCAGAGGTTTTCTTTGGGTCGGAGAAGAGAAAGCTAGTGGTGGAAAATGTTTGGTATCTTGGGATTCAATACAACAGCCTCTACAATATGGTGGGCTGGATGTTCTCAACCTAGAGGTTATGAGTTGGGCACTCCGTGTTCGATGGCTATGGACGGAAAAAACAGATTCTAGCAGACCTTGGAAAGGACTGCCCATTCATGTGCCAAATAATGCCCGAGCTCTCTTTAATATGGCAGTACAAACAATAGTGGGGGATGGGCAAACTGCCTTGTTCTGGGCAGATAGATGGTTGGATGGAAAGACAATCCAAAGAGTTGGCCCCCAACCTCTTTAAAGTCATCCCCAAGAGAATAATCAAGCACCGGACTGTGTTTAAAGCACAGTCAAACAGAGGATGGGTGGCTGACATCAAAGGTGCCCTCACTGTCCAGGTTTTAAGTGAGTACCTTCTGCTATGGGCTTGGTGGATAATTGGCACTTGCAACAAGGGGTTGCTGATCATCACTTATGGAAATTCACTGAGAATGGCTCGTAATCCAACAAATCTGCTTACAATGCTTTCTTTGTGGGAACAGTTCACTTTGCACCATGGAAGAGAGTTTGGAGATCTTGCCCCACCCCCCACCCCGCTCCCAAGTGATTTTTTTATTTGGAAGAACAGGGTGTGGACTGCAGACCGCCTTGCGAAGAGAGGCTTCCTACATCCAGCAACCTGCCCGCTTTGTGACCAGGAGGCAGAATCGATACATCTTCTGGTCTCCTGTGTTTTTGCTAAACAAGTTTGGTTTCTAATCTTGCATGGCCTAGGATTGTCCTTTTTACCTCAACCTGGGGAAGTAACTTCATGGGATGATGGAGCAGTTCTGTAAGCATGGCACCAAAGGGACTAAAGAAGGGCCTCAACACCCTCTTCTTTCTAGTGGTGTGGGAGATTTGGAAGCACTGAAATGCCTGCGTTTTTGACGGGTCACACCGGAAGTTTTGGTGGTTGTTCAAAACATCGCCAATGAAGGCTCGTTGTGGTGTTCGGCTGGAGCCAACGACCTTCGATCCTTGTTAGAGGGGGTGGTGGACAGGTTAGGATTGTCTCTGGCTGGTTTGGTCGAGTGTTTTTCTGTCCTTTTCTGTAATAGGTCCTAGTTCTGCTTGTATTTGTGGTGTAAACCCCCTCTTACTTCCTTCTAATTAATGAAATGATACGCAGATTTTCTGCGTTTTCGAGAAAGAAAAACATCAAGCAATCATTACACATTTGACCTGTGCATATCAGCATCTTTATTTTAGGCTATGTTCACCAGATCTGCATATGGGTAGTAGGTGTGGAGTTCGAATATGTGTAGGAGGATATGTAAGTTGGTGAACTCAGCCTAACAATGTAGAAGTTAGACCAAGTAGACACGAAATTTTGTTTCGTGCTTGACGACTAGACCAGTGGGCATTGGCCTAAAGATAGTTACTTACTAGACTTGATAGCAGAAAGTAACCTTCTTATTAGTACTTTCTTTTCCTACTAGACAGCTTCAGGTGGTGTTTGTTCATATTAAGTAGACAACAGGGTGATATTAGATTGGCACATCTTCTTTGCTACCCACACAGCTGGTTGTGTAGCCACGGTTGTTTGTACATTGAGTCCTTAGTGATTGCACACAAACGTGCAACTGTTTTGAAAGGACAGTAAATCGTACTCTCTCTGTATTTTAAATATAAATCACGGTTGACATTTTCTCAAAATTTCAATCATTCGTCTTATTCAAAAAATTTATGTAAACATACAAAAAATCAAGTCATACTCAAACTCTATATACAATGATAAAACAAGTTACAACAAAATAAATAATAACTTATAATTTTTTAATAAGATGAACGATTGAAATTTTGGAAAAAAATCAACAACAACTTATATTTAAATACGGAAGGAGTAGCATTCTACACTTGGCTCAAACTAGCAAACATTTACGAATTACGAAACACAAATTTATATAACTATTTGAGAAAAATAGCAATTAGAGATGATGATAGTGTGTCCTCGCTCTGTGAGGCAAAAGAGCAAACAGTTGGAGGGCGCTACAGAGGTCCGGCAAAACCGATACCTGTTTTTACTGGGGCTGCTGTTGGGCACACTGGAATAGCTCACGGTCTCGATGGCCAGTTGGCCACCACCCCACCAGTACCACCCGATGACCCGGGGCCACCGCTTAGCCGTGCTTGCACGTGGAACAACCGCTGATGGTGTGATGACTGACGAGGGGCTCGACTCCGCAGTCCGTCCCAACGATTTCGAGCGCTTGATCGACGAGGCCGCCGCCGGCGGTCGCGCGGCTCGGATCAGGGAGAAGACAGCCACGACTGTGACATGAGAATGTGAGTGTTCTCGCTAAGGAGAAAAGATGGAAAAAAGAACGTCAATTTTTATCTTTACTTCGGGGCTGCCGCCGCTGCAATTTTTATTATTTCAACCAAATTAAAATCATCCAAAATTCACTTGGAGTCGACATAAAATTGATCAAACTAATGGCACACAAAAACGGGCGCCCAAATTGTATAATACCTATGTTTTGGACTTTCTATAAATTGACTGAAGGCTAAGAAAATAAAGTTTCTAACCTAACTGACACTACCAAAAATAGCTTGGGGTCACAGGAGACGAATATTTCATTTTTGTCGAATATTTGGTACGTCACACCATGCCATATATGCATTGGCTCTATTCTTGCCTGTTGTGCTTCTCCTTAGATACGATCTAACCAAATCACAATCGTTGTTGTACATCAAAATCAGAAAAACATACATTGCAAAAGTTCAGTGCGAGGCATGACACCATATATCTCAGATATCTTTTTTTTCTAATATAAATATAGATTCCAAACTTGAGAGCTCTTATATTTGTGGACGGAGGATAACAGCAACATGATTAGATAGTGTGTAGACCATACTGGCAAGTATTAATACATTTCCGCCACACGAGTTTAGTTTCCAAAAATCCGACCGTAGGAGCGTAGCCTTGTGAAATTCCCACCAAAATTCAAGAGTAAATTTCTAACAGTTTTCCCCACTATACGTGCAGTCAGCCATGAATACCACTACTATTTTATACTACCTCTCTCTTTCTCAAATGCTTATCGTGGACTAGTTCATTTTTGAAAAGATGTCAGACAAAAAAGTGAGGAAGTATGAAACTTTAATGTACATTACTGTTGTTAACTTCAATATGAACATCGCGTCCATGCCACTCGAGGCAGCAGAATGAGAATCAACATCACACGTATTACATTTAGATGAAGTACAAAGAGCTTAACCCATAAGGAATTATTCTATAATTTTAACAACAGAAAGGCCAAGGATTTCCGTGGCGACAGAAAATTCATGCACTAAGCCAAAAAATCATGAACTCGTTGCTCCCACAGGCCCAGCGACGCAGGAAGAACTGGAGAAGGTTTTTATCCCTCGTATATGGGTACCGGTAGGAAAGGGAATGGAGCCACAGAAGCATAGGCAACTGGGGGGCGTGACTGCACACGAGAATGTTTCCTGTCTTCATTCTTCTGTCTCACTTCATCCTGCAGATCAGGCCCATACAGAACTCCGTTGAGCTCAGTCTTCTCAGTCAGGTTCTGCGGCACTTGCAGATCAGCCCCATACAGAACTCCGTTGAGAACAGTCTTCTCAGTCAGGTTCTGCGACATTTGTTCATTAGGTAGCCGATGTAACAGAAGCCCAGCCATGAAAGCAGGGAGATACAGTAGGCTACCATAGAACATCCTCCTAGCAGTCTTTGGACTTGGTTCCAGCAGAAATGATAGAGCTCCAATGGTAAGGCCTAATGTTAGGAGTGATGCTTCAAGACCGAACCACTCAGATGTGAGCCCCCCTACAAGCATTAATTACATTAGATCTCAAATTTATTAAAAAAATGCACTTAGAAAAAAATGCTAGACATTCATTATGGTTAGTACTTACAGTTGTATGCCAATAACCCCAAAGGCAGCATGTACAAACAATTTCTGAATGATACCCACGCAGTTCTTTTACCCGTAGGATCAGCAAAAGAAAACATACGGTACCTGTATCAAGCAGCCAGTTATCTATATAACCTATATCTATCTATAGCGAAGCCTACTAACAATCATCAATTCTATTTCTCTCGACATGCAAACTATCCACATCATCTATGAGTCCACTAAATTAGAAGCCACATCACTATCCACTCAGACCCATAATGCCTTTTATCGATTTTCTATGGCCAATAGCATCCATGCATGCACCTATTAGTTCATTCGAGTACCAAGCTACAAACTTTTATAGCCATGGATGTAAACATATGAATGGTTGGTCATCTAAAAGTCCATCTCTCCCAACTAATATGAACATGCTACAAAATATGATGTCTATATAAAATAATGTTATTTGCAACCAAAGTAGCATTCCACCTTTAAATTTAGTTTAGAATTCCCACAATAAAATTATAACTTTAAAATTAGTTTAAGGATTCGTGCTGCAACGCACGGGGTATTAACTATTATATATATGTATGTAAAACAAATCATGGCCAGAATTTTCATCTACACTAGTAACGAACTGAAACAAGTGAATTACCCTCCAGCAAGGTAATCATTGCGACATAAGTATGCGAGAGCCATAAAATGGGGTATTTGCCAATAGTACAATGCGGCAGGGAGTATCATAGCATTCAGTGACAATTCAGTTGAAGCTGCTGCCCACCTGAACAGAGGGAAGACACAGTAAATGATCAAATCTTGTAAAAGAAGTAGACCGCTCTATTAAGATCAAATAGGAGCACAAAAGTATATAAAGTAAAGGATAACATCTTGTAAAAGACGTAGACTGCTCTATTAAGATCAAACAGTAGCACAATAGTGTTAAAATACAGTAAAGAATCAAATCTTGTAAAAGACATCGCAGTCTACGTCTATGATATATTCAACTTATCAGAATAATCAGATAGGAGTACAACAATTTATAACGAAGAAAACTCTAAAGCAATAATTGACTAATGTTGAACACACTTGAATGTTTCCAGAAACCTTTTACAAGTTATAATGTTAGTGCATGGATCAGGGATGGTCACATATTAATGAAGGATATGTGCAAAGAGTGCTCATGGTCACAGTTTGTGAATAAATTTTCTAGTCATTCACAGTTTATAAATTGAACTTAATCCAGTCATGATATGCAGCTTGCCTAACAAGAGAAATTGATTCTTAGGAGTTGAGCATTACCAAATGCACTGTACCCATGTGTAGCCCAGTCCACAGTCCAACACTCCAAGCACCCCAGATAAATTAATTCAGTTAGTAGGGACTGTGTTTCATCAATTTACAAATTGGTTTCAAATTCAAATTTTGACTGCTACTGAGAGAATCTTACCTTCTACGCATACTAATGCTTTGAAAGTTTGAATTATGTATGTCCTTTCATGCAGAAAATATGTTTGGTGCCATACATCTACACAGCTACTATAAAATGCACTTGAGAACATCATCATGCCGTGAGCAGTAACATACCCCAGAAGTGGTGGAATGGCACCAACAACTGCTCCAACCCATGTATTAACAGGGTGTATTTGCTTCAATGGAGTATAGACAAATGCATACAGAACAAGATTAGAAGCTGCAAGCCCCGCGGCCAAGCCATTAGCCTGCACAAACCTTGCCATTTTTTTGCATGTTTAGTGTCAGCTTTTTACCAACTTCTGCAGCTGAGTACATTTCAAAAGAAAGTATAATATACATGTATGCAATGAGAAAGTAAGAACCTTCCAGGCCAGCAAAGCTGTTCCTGCAACTCCAACACTTGTAGCCCACATGGCAGCATGTGCAGGACTAATGCGACCAGATGGCAGGGGCCGGCGCATCGTCCTTTTCATTTTAGCATCATTTTTTATCTCAAAGACCTGAAAGTAGGCATGAAATGATCAGAGAGAATACTGAATTGTGTTGGAGCAGCTGAAATACAGCAAGCTCACTGTCTATGGGCACTAATAACCATATCAAGCTGGGCTATCCATATAGCTCCAAATCCAGATATGGTGCAATGTGTGGGAAGGACACATCAAGAAAACTAATATTTGCTGTAGGATAACAAAGAACCAAAGATTTAAATGCATGTTAACATAATACAATGAACATTGATTTAGCACATCATAAAATAAGAAATGTATACCTGGTTGAGAGTATTTGCAGATGCTGCAACCATCATTGTACCAGCACATGTGCAACAAAGTCCAGCAATGTCCACGATATTGCCACTACCAAGCACATACCCAGCACCCGAAGTTGCCACAACAAGAGCACTAAATACCATAAAAAATTGGATCAATGGTTAGATAGAAATCCAAAGATAGGATAAATTAAAATTTCAGTTATCAATTGTAGAGTAGGGGGTCCCAGAAATAAGAGACCAAGTTGAATTTGCAATCACAAGATTGTCTGGACCTGTTCCAGTTTCCAAGTGAGGTGCCATGCTACTATACACTATCTAGAAATATTAGGTGAAACAAACTATTCTTTTACGAGCAAAAAGGTTGTAAAGCTGAAAAAATTGACACCCAATTCATAGCAAGTAAGGATTGAAAATCCCATTGCCTGCCTGTCCACTCCAAATAATCTCACTTAGCAAAATGAAATTAGTTTGTTACAACTGCATGAATGTTAATTTGATACTATGGCTAAAGTTAATCAGGTTGTTTTACGGTAGCTGTTTTTCTATGTAGAGGACAGGCAGATAGGTATTTCTTTCTAGAGAAAAGAACTATTATAATAAGGATATTATTCTGGTTCACTGGTTCAAAAGCACAATGACAAGTGTGCTCCAGTTGAATTTTGAAATACTGTCTCAGTCCAATTTATACACTCACTACTACAAAGGAGAGAACAATCTAATGTTCTAAGGGTTTAGTGGAAAGATGCAAAGAAAGAACATAGCTTAGATTTCGTTTTTGAGAAAATTCTCTATGGACCACCGGAAAACAGCGAATTTCTCTCCATACCATTGGAAAACTCGTGGAGTTGTACGAACCATCGACCTAGTTTTTCAATTCTCTATGTGCCACTCCCGTCAACAGTGCCAATAACGCCAGTTAAATGCAGGGTAGAAATACAATATTGACCCTGCTACCTCTCTTTATCTTCTCTCACCGACACATGGGCCCCACAGTCATCCCCTTCCTTGATCTTTCCCCACCTGAAACTGCGCCCACGCGCGGGGCCACGCTGCCGGCCTTCGCCACGCCGTCACGGCATCACCTGCGGACCTGCCTGCAGCCCGCGGGGTTGCGCTGCCAGCCTCCACCTCGTCGCAGCCCGCATCCCCGCGCTCGAGGCCGCACCCCCGACCTTCGCCTCGCGGTCGCCTGCCTCCACGCCCGCGTGGGGTCGGCCGCGGACAGAGCGCTCCCAAGCGTCGGCGTCGGCCTCTGCGTCAGCCTCAGTCTCACCCTCCAGCCCGGCGCCGTCGAGACTCGAGCCGTATGCGGATGGCAGACGGCGGAAGATGGCGCTTCTGAGCCCCCCGCGCATGCACGGCGCGCTCAGCCGCGGTGGCGGCGGCAAAGTAGGCGTGGAGCTCCAATTTAGACCATAAATCACAAGTCTGAAAAGAACTCATGAGCTAAACAGATTGGAATTGCAACTAAAAAATCATACACATCTCAAATTTCACATATCACACAGTAAACACAGGTCAAATACTAAATTTGTCCATGCTCCATGGCTCCACGAGCTTGGCTCTGCATCCTCCAAATCCACTAACCTTGGTTCCTCTGCCACCCACCAATGCATGGATGGCTGCCAGGGTCGCACAGCACACAGCTATGCATCTTAGGTAGGGGCCAGACGCCACGGCAGAGGCAGCGCGCAGCGTTACCCAACCAGAATGCCAACGGAGGGAGTGGAGGAGGAAGCAAATCTGATGGAGGCTCCGGCCCCGCACGAGGCCGCTCCTCCCGGCCTTCAGCTTTGCCTCGCCGTCGCTCACCACCCGAGGCCACGCCCGCCGCTTGCCTCCACCTGCGCCCGCCTTCGCTGCCTTCGTAGCCTCGCTGCCGGACGCCCAAGGCGCGGCCGCAGACCGCCTCGCAACCTGCCTCCGCGCGGCCGCGCATACCTCATCCCAGAATGGACAGGGGCAGGGGCAGGGGCAGAATGATCATATATGAAAATATGTTACATCTGCCTGCCCTCGGAAGCTAACGGAAACTAACGGAGTGGTGTGTAGGGAACTGAAAAATTTCGGTTGATGGTTTCTATGGCTTCATGAGTTATTCAGTGGTACGGAGAGAAACTCGATGTTTTCCAGTGGATTTTCTCTTCATTTTTCATTTCTGGAATTGAAGATCTGAGGTTAGCTAGTGAAACGTGCATACTCATCAGCAGAAATTATATTTAACATGCATGCTCATCTAGAATTCAACATGAAAGTAATGCCCACCGAAATGTAAAAAAACACATTTTTCTAAAATATTAGCATACTTAGAATACGATTATATTCGATTATGGCTCATATGTTCGCTGAAAAAGACATCGCAATGATTAAGTTTTCACAGACAGCATCAGCCACAGCAGAATTCTCACTTGGCAACCAGTTATATAAAACTAATTGTGCAGAATCTACACGGCATACACATTGATAAGCCCTAGCGTTGTATTTGCAATTGCAAAAGGCTATTAGTTTGCATGAATCAATGTTATTAGCCACAGAAAATTGATGGAAGACATCAATAGAGGGTCATAGTGTCGTAGTGGATGGTGACATGTCTTGTGACTTAATGGGCTCTTGAGGCTTCACAAAATTGTAGAGAAATCTAGTGGTGGAGGCTATATACTTAGGTATAGAAGATATGAATGCCTAGAGATATCTGAAAATGCACGAAATGAAGACCAATTTATATTCGAATTTTATTCCAATAAGCATTACAACAGATCCATATGGGTAAGAGGGGAGCAAAGCGCACACCTGAGGCGGGCTTTGGAGAGCTCCCAGTAGCACCTTCCGTAGTGCCGCAGCGCGTCAGAGACGGATCCAGCCTGCTGCGAAACAGATACAGCCGCCGCCGCCGCCGCTTCTTCCACGACAGTGGTCGCGGCTTCGGTGGACGGGGCGGAAGAGGAGGTACGAGCCGAAGAGATAGGAGCGAGCGACGTGCCCGGGTGGCGGATGGGGTCGGGGAGGAGGCGCGAGCGGAGAGCCCTCACGGCGAAGGCCGCGGTGGCGCCGCCCCTCCACATGGCGACTGGGGGCTGTGGCGGCGATGAAGCCCTGGCTGATGAGAATGGGGAATGGGCATTCAGGGGATATTTAACTTTTTTCCATTAGCGATCGTCTTTACGTGCTAGCAGTGTGGCCGTGAGTTGCTACGGGTGGCAATAACAAATCAGACTGTGTGCATGATTTAGTCAATAGTTCTATGGTTTAAGTCACACCGGTGTTCATAGCCATGGGCTATGGCTATCAATGGCTTCTTTTTTATTTTAATAAATTGGAAATGGAAGGCATTTGTCTCTCCCTTGTCTTGGTTTCTCTTCACAAAATGAACATGTGTACTTAGACCGGTTCTCTTCACAAAAACAAGAGTGGAAAAGCACCACAGACAAGCAATCAATCAATCCTATTTTTCAGAATAGTGTAGACAAATCAATTGGAACAGAAGTAGGACATCTTAAGTCACAACAGAACTTTATATTGGCAAAGAACAAAGTAACAAAACTGATTTTTTTTATTTCTTTTCACTCTTTCTTATATCCACAAAGATCTCTCTGCAAATGCCTTCAATAGCGAAAAAAATAAAATAAGTAGCAAGGTGAGGGAGGGAATTGCAAAATTCCTCGAGGAAGAAGCCTTCCTCCTCACCTCTTTCTTCTCAGAGATTAAGAAGATGGTACTCACTTATTCCTGGCACAATCCTCAGCTTGTTACAATGCTTCACTGGATCCTTTTGTACCACTACTTGTTACCCTGACAAGATCTGAGGTTTAAGATGATGACTGCATAAACTGCATAGCTGCCAATAGATATGTGTACGGTATGTGATCTAATCAGATTGGTGGCATACTTAGCCATCTCCTCTTGGATGCTGGACTGGAAGCCTGGTTGTTGTTGTTGCTGTTGTTACTACTGATGTTGTTTGACTGTGATGATCCTAGGGTTGCATCTTTGCTCCAAAAACTAAAGCATGCCGCATTCAGCATGGCAATCGTGCTCTGTGGTACTAAAAGGCTTCCATTGTTGTGCCCTCTCTTCACCAACGCACAGTCTTGCATTCATAGCATCTAGAAACCATCTTCTAGGAATGGAAGATGCAAGCCACACACTTTAAGAAAATGAGTAAATGCCAATGGTGCATTGATTAGCCCTTTGCACATGTTAAAAGACACTCACCTTATCTATAGGGATTTCTGACGCTGCAAGAGCACTCCCCATACTGAGAACCAATGGACCGGCCTCATTGCTCTCCTGGTGTGATGAGTGATTGTCAACGAGCTCAAGCCCTCCGATGGACTGGAGGTCCTCCGATGGACTGGAGGTAGATGATGAAGATCTCGATGGACTGAGGCAAAAGCCCTCCAATGGACTGGAGGCAATGCTCGGCGTCGGTCGGCCATGGAAGCCCGGTACACGGAGGGGCGGTTCGGCAACGGTGGTGTAAGCCCTCCGATGGACTGTGAGGCGACTCCGATGGACTGGAAAAGCCGGGTGCCACCGTGGTGCTCCAACCCGAGTGCATGGCGCGAAGGCGTGCGAGGGAGGCTTTGGCGGCTTCGGCTCAAAACTGCCACCCAAGCTATTCAAGGCTTGGTGAGTTGGGCCACGACCCGCCAAGATAGAGAAGATGGGCCAAGTCCGGCCCAGACGGAGATTTCCTAAAGTTTCCCGGTTTCTGACTTCAAAACCGGGGGTGCAAAGGTGGATTTGACTACTGGCCACGTGGAGGACATCCGAAGATTGTGTGGAAGCTAAGAAAATGAAGTATTCATCGTGGTCGTCCGTCCCCGATATTTCGGGTTCTTTTCTATTTTAGCCCCTCCGGGCGTTTCTAGTGTTAGGGGGTCTATGTGTAAAATGCCAAAACTGAATCTGTGTATAAATAGCCTAAGAGCTGGTCATTAGAGGGGGTCTTGGCAGCTAGGTTTTTATTTTTTTAGGGTAATTTTCTTCCTCAAGCTTTGAGTTCCAAGTTTAGGAGGGCTAGGGTGAGATCTAGCCTCCAAATCAAGAGGAAAGGTGAGGGTGGTTGTTTGGGATGAAATCCTTCGTTGTAATCTGACCTAAGACCTCTTTTGAGGCTTATAATAAGTGGTTTCGTGCAGCAACTTTGTGTGTTTCTCCTTCCCTTGTTCTCTTTAGTTTTTGGCTTCAATCCTTAGCTTTTTGGGTGTTTGTTTTGGCCAAGGTTGGATCCTTTGTTTTTCTTGTATTTTAGATTTGTAAGGACGTGGAGATTATGTCTTAGAACATCTCAATCCTGAAGGATTGCCACGAGCAAGTTGTTCTCGAGCTTTCCCCTTTCTTGCCCAAATATTCACCTCTTCACGAGATCTGAAATTCCCGCTAATCCCTTGATTTTTTTCAATAGATCTTTTGGGAATAGCTTTAGAATGGAGCTAGATTAGTGTGTGCAAAATTTCGTGAACTTTGGTAAATGTTTGGTCAAGTTTTGGCTTCAGAAATTCAAGTTTCGTGTGGCTGTTTTTCTGTCTGTCAGTAACGTCCGGTGGTTATCTATTTCGTCTGGTGTTTAGTTCAGCCAGCAAATGTGCTCCAAATGACTTAAAATTTTGTGGATCTCTTGTCCTATGAATCATAAAGCTCCCATAAAAATTTTAGAATATTTGGAGGTGTTTTGAGTTGGTTTTCGTATTTTTCTTTGTAGGTTAGTCTGTCTGTTTCTGAGCACCTGACGGTCCGGTGTGCATATCACTGGACGGTCCGGTGAGTGTTGGAGTTTTATTTATTCTTCTTTTGAGCTAAAATTTTGTAGAGTTAGTTCTTGGTCCCTTCTTAAGATGTTTTAAAAATTTCATAATTTTTGGAGTTTATTTGGTTGGGTTTTGATTGAGATCTTTTCAGAGTGTCAGTCTGTGAACACCGGACGGACGGTCCGGTGATCACAACTTGCTCCAATTGGCCTGATTTTTTCTAGAACTGTTCCTTATTGTCTTGTGAAGGTATGGTAATTTTTTAGGGTAGTTTGGAGCTTTGCTTCTAGATTTTTGAGATTTTTCTTTGCAGCTCTATCTGTCTGAAATCTGTAGTTTCCCGAAGTTGGTTACTTTTGCGCTCTTTGTCTTAGCCATTTGAGCGTGTGCTTCCGCTTTGTACTTGGTACGTATCTGTTTAGTGGACGGTACCAAGCACGTATTGTGAGCTAGACACGTATCCTCTCAGAGGACACTGTCTAACTTTGTTGTGGGTGTTGTTTTTGTTTGCACTACGGAGGATTGAGTTTGAGTTTTCAAGTGCTCCTATTCACCTCTCTCTAGTCGCACGTCTCGGTCAACAGCCTGATTCTCAGAAACCGCTAGCGCTGACGCCATAGAAATCTCAGACGGACTGAATGACAGGAATGCAGAGCCTGTAAATCCAAAGGATACAAAGTTTAGTCAGTACAGCCAAACATGTGTCATTGGCAATGCAGGTAAATGAAACGAACAGATAAGCAAGCGACATGGGTAAGGTCAATCAAACCTTTGAGGGTGCCAACTATGATCTCGGTGCAGCGCGAGGCTAGCGCAAAACTCGATAGCCTCCCATCACTAAACTTGTCCAGGAAGTAGCTAATGAAAGTGAACGGGGTCACAGCTTGCATTCTCCATTTAAGGGTGATCAGCACAAAGACCTCCATCGTCCCAATAGTCCTAGTCTCAAGCTCCAACTTCCCATCACAGCAGACCTACCGTACATCAATCACGTTTTAGCAATCTCAGGGACCAATCAGTGAACAATTATTTGGTATCACAATGCTGTAATTTCTCTTTCACCCGAAGATCACTACAAGAAAACTGGACTATTTCCACATGATTTATTGCAACACTATCATTTTTTTCCATTACGGGGGTGCTATTGCAATGATTTTTCACTGTTGCAATAGGCCCCATTCCTTGAAGTGAGGGAGACGATTGTAGCAGCAATGCGAACCCCGGCTTCCGTGTGCCTTGCGCCCTGACCTCACCGCTCACCGGTAAATGGGTGCAACAGGGGGTAGTCGGCCAATCCGGCCTTATTTAGCATCTTCTAGGCTTCAACCTTCTCTAAGGCTTTCTTTCTTTCGAGATGGATTAATCGTGCATTTGCAAAAATAAGCCTTAAAACCTGGAAAAAAAGTACGGTGCGATTTAAAAACAATATTGCAAAATCTACAATTATCGGAGGTATTTGTTAGTAAACAATGACATTGATGCTCATATTCAATGAAAAACCACATAAAATGATGCATTTATTTCGTCGGTATAGAGCGCCAATAGTGGCTTGTTGACTCTAAAACAACCCTAGAGCTCATCCTCCCTAACTGAGTCCCTCCCAGGAGTTTGGATCTAGGTTTACTCTCGAGCTTCCTCCTTGACACCGGACAAACTCATCGAGCCGCTGTTCGGTACGGTCAGGCAGACCTCGCTTGTTTTTGTGCGTGCAAGGCATATGGTTCATTAGTATTTGGTCTAATTTGCGTCTAACATATGTGTAGAGTTTTTGACAAAATATTGTTGGATGACCTGTGTGCATGGGTGGGATTTTGTGCAAGGTTTGCTCCCACCATCGGAGGGGAGTAGCATATGCACGGATTGCGCTGTGGTTTGGATTGCTTAGCCGGTGCCAGGATTTACTCAATCGAATCATTAATATCTGAATTTTTGTTCAAAATTGAATACTCTCTCCGATGTCAAAAATAATAGACGTTCCAGATAGCCAATTTGATCATTGGGTCAGGCTCACCAATACACCAATTTAATGGTTTACCCTTTTTGGTAGTTCAACGGATGGTCGCCCCTCCAACAAGAAAAGGTAGAAATATGGAAACTTCTCTGCCATTTAGATCAGAGAATTTATAGAGGAAATCAGGTTTTAAATTTCTAGAAACCACACGGTTATATAGCCAAAGGGAATACGCCGCGCCTAAAATCATCCCAAGCGCTGCTAACGTGGATACTGTTGACGGTCGTAATCTCACGATATCTACCGTCAATTATCCACCAAATGAAGCAAAGCTTGTGAATAAAATGGACTAACCCTACTACTAATGAGTTCCACCAGTTTTGTATGAATATTTGGATGCAGGCACCAAGGTGCACATAAAACAGCTGAAAACGTGTCAAGGATCAAAGATGAGCACTTTAGGAGAAATGGCTGGGTCGGCCGGCCATGGGTCCTGGCCGCCCGACCACCTACGGGGTCGCCCGACCCAGTGGCAGGGTCGGCCAACCATGCACCCTAGCCGCCCAACCATCCAGGCAAGCCCAATTGCCACATCGGCAAAGAAACACATTGGCAGTCAAATCCGACCACAAAACCAAGCATCCAATACACCCAAGGGCCAAAAGACCGTCGAAACATTGATCGGTGATGTCACAAATCTGTGGGAAGAGCCATACAGCAAATCAGAGCAAGACACGTGGTCTCCCGACCCCATGCATGGTCGGCCGACCACCCAAAGTGACACATTTTGCACGTGCATCAACCGTTCAAACCGCCAACCGAACTGGGGAAGCAGTATCAAGCCGTTGGATGGATAAGTCGGTGGATCGGGCGGTCGCCCGACCATGGGGCTAGGTCAGCCGACCCTCTACATGGTCGACCAAGCACCGCCTTCACCCCCTCACAGACCTCAGCCACCTACAAGTATCCCCCCACTTGTTGGACTATAAATAGGAGCTCATTTGTAAAGGTGTGGAGAAGTTGAGAGCTACATTCTACCTTAGAGAGTCCTATTTCCACATCCTAGCAGTAGAATAGTCCTAGGAGTTAGAGTGAGTCGAGTTTTGCCTCGGAGTTTTCGGAGATCCCTATGAGTCTGTGGTAAAGTTCTTGTATCTTTGTACTCTTTTCATCTCCAGTATAATATAATTACTTTACTTTATTTCTATCTACTGCGAGTGTGGTATACCTTTCTTTGCATACTTGCTAGGCTTAGACTGTGGTTATCTTAGTTAGTCAAGTCATGTTATTCTTGCCGGTGCTATAATCCAACCTGTACGCCGGGTTCTAGTTAGGTCCTCTCTTCTGATCAAGGACGATCTATTGTTGCTCAAGCTTTGCTTGAGTACATTTATAGCATGCCATCCTATCCACGCAGATTTGCTTGGTAGCCCACTCGGTGACAGCGTGTGGTGTGCCTGTGTAGTCTAGGCCCGTTCGTTCGGTAGGCTCATAGGTGATAGCCGGGTTCTCTTTCGGTGGTCTACTATCTACCCCCTGACCCCTCGAGGGCGCTGGAATTTTGCTCGACGCAAGACCTTGGCTTGTTTACTTGAGTTTCTTAGGTAGTGTTTGGTTGGTGGGACGGAGCGGAATGGAACCATTCCATCCCACCAATTCTAGCATTTGGTTGAAAGGCTGAGGAATGGATCCGTTCCAGAAAAGAAAATATTCTCTTTAGATTCGGGACGGGCACGTCCGAAAAAATTCTGGAACGCAACCGTTCCACCTAGAATGTGAGACTGACAGTGGGTCCGAACTCGAAATTTGGGACGGAGCCATTCCATCCCTGAAATCTGAGACAGAACCATTCCATTTCTAGAATCTGGGACAGAACCATTGCATTCCATCCCGCTCTCCAACCAAACGCTACCTTAGTTAACCACGACATAGTCTTTGTAGCCGAATAGAATAGAGTTTGGGAACTTAATCTCTCTCGTTGTCCTCCCAGGCAACTATACCTTTCTACCTGTATCTTAGGTAGTTTATTTTACTTTTCCACCATACACTTATCCTTATCAGACTTACCACTGTCTGGATACTAGTTGGTACATTTATTTAAGTTACGGAACTTTCGATTTAAGTTTATATAATTACACTCTCCCGGCTGCCACTTCCCTGTGGATAAAAATACAATACTCGGAATACTCTAGGCGAAAAGCTACAGCGGTCTCCGTGTGCTTGCAGAGTAAAATCTATTAAGGGTAAGAGACACCAACAAGATTTTCTGGCGTTGTTGCCGGGGAAGCAATAGGCAGAGATTTAATTGATTTTCTCCTTTTGAACCTGTACACTTTATAAATTTACCTCTATTTTTTAGCAGGCTCACTTTGCTCTGTTGTTTTTGTTGTGGTTGCAAAAGAGAGTTGTATGACCGGTTTTGACCTACTGGAAAACTTCCACAATAATCCAGAGTTGCTGCTCAGGAGAGTCTGTCCAAAGATGATCCACGGGCAGAGGCCAGTACCTAGGAAGCTCTACCTTGAACCAGTCACGTCAAGCAGCGCATCAAACTCCGGTGACATGGTTGCGGCTCCTAAGAAGACCATTCGTGAGTTCTCTATCCCGTCCAACAACAATGTCCCTACAAGACCAGCAGTTCAAGTGGGAGAGAATTTCGAGCTCAAACCTGGAGTCATCCATATGGTTCAAGCAATTCCATTCTGCGGACTAGCAACGGAGGATGCCAACAATCATCTGCAGCAATTCCTAGAAATCGGTAGTACCTTCACCATGGAAGGTAAAACCGCCGACGTTGTCAAGTTACGCCTATTCCCATTTTTGCTTGTTGGAAAGACGAAGCAATGGTTCTACCTCAACCGAGCATCACTAGCAACATTGGATGGGTGCTCCAACACATTCCTCGTCAAGTACTTCCCTCTGGGAAAGACCAACGCATTAAGGAACAAGATCTTGAGCTTCCAACAGCTCACAGATGAAACAGTGGTGGAGGGCTGGGCAAGATTACAAGAGTACATCGCGGACTGCCCCCACCATGGAATGGAAGAATGGCTAATCATCCGAAGCTTCTTTCTTGGGTTGAACCGTACTGCTCAAGAGCACTTGGATGCAGCCGCTGGACCAAGAATCTAATCGAGAAAATAACTTCTAACTGGGGATGGAAAGAAGAGAGGTCCAGTACCTGATCCCGTAGAGTCCATCACATTGACAGCACCGACATGCTGGCGGCTAAGATGGACCTGCTCCTAAAGAAGCTAGACAACAGTTCTGAGACCACTCCAGTCCAGGCCTTCGATACTCACATGGCTTGCGAAGTCTGCCGTAACACAGGGCATTCGGGGAACAGCTGCCCCGAAACTTGACCGGAGGATGCCAACTTCATCGGCAACTCTAGCAACTTCAACAACGGGAATCATACTCAATCAGGCTAGAATTCATGACCGTACATCCCATTCTTCAAACAAGGTAACTCCTTAGGCAATTCATAGCATAAGCCTAGCTCGATTGATCAAAAAGTTGTGAATGATAGCATTAGTAAGAAATTTCATGCTAATGATAGGCTTTTTGAGTCTATTTCTCTTCAAAGGAGACTCTTAACAATGCTATGAAAAATCAACTGAGTTTTAATGAGGTGTTGGAAACACAAATAGCTCATTTAGCTGCATCTTTACCTAATGCTAATGCAGAAAAGCTCCCGGGTCAACCGGAAACTCCTCCCAAAGAGCATATCAATGCAGTCACCACTAGGGGTGATAAGTCCACTTAGTACCCTCCACATCCTAGTGGTGCTCCACGCACTAACAATGCAGGTAAAGAATAGGAGAAGGCCAATGACACAGAGGAGAAGGATGAACATGAGGCCAGACCTGAAACAACAGAGGAGAAGGCACCACCAAAAGCTCTTCCACATGAATTCTATGAAACAACGGTGCTACCCTTCCCTCAGCATCACAAGAAGGCTGCCACTGATGAACAATATAGTAAGTTCATTGAGGTCATTAAGAAGCTATATGTCAACATACCCCTGCTAGATGCTATGCTGGTACCGACATACGCCAAATACTTAAAAGATATCCTCAACAACAAGAATCCTTTGCCATCAGCGGAAGTCGATCACAGGACAGAAGAGTGTAGCGCAGCTATACTCAATCAGTCCCACAGAAGAAAAAGGATCCAAGGAGTCCTACCATTCCATGCTCAATTGGGAACCAAATCTTCAACCAAGCCTTATGTGACCTCGAAGCAAGTGTCAGTGTTATGCCCAAAGTCGTCTTTGACAAACTTAACCACGCCGCACTCGCTCCCACCACCATGTGCCTGCAGTTAGCAGATCAATCCATATGTCACCCCGCAGGGATCGCCGAGGACGTTAAGGTGAAGATCCAGAATTTCCTCATCCAAGTGGACTTCGTGGTGTTGGACATGGAAATTGACGCAAAAACACAGCTCATCCTTGGGCGGTCATTCCTGAGCACTGCAGATGCAAGTATTGATGTTGGAGCCAGAAAAGTCCACCTCAACATCAACAGAATGAGGGAGACATTCTCTTTCAAACCGAAGGTGGAGCAATGCAGCCAAGTAAAGGTATTCAAGTGCCAAAAGTATGTACCGAAGCCACCAGTCATTGACGCCTCCGAGAAAGAGATGGACAGTCTCGTGGCATTCATGAAACAAAAGCTCGCACACGAGGCTGCCATCCGACAACATGAAGAACATGAATAGGAAAAGGCAAAAGCAACCAAGGCTAATCCCAAAACCCAGGAAACAGGAGGCAAAGCTCCTCTGCAGAAGGTCGACGCCCATCATTCAACTACGTCAATCACTCAAGGGCACAGTAAAGATCAACACACCCATGATGCAACCCAGACAAATGATCTGGGGCATGTTGAAAATAAGCGTGCCAAAGCTTCATCCACGACAAACTCGAAGCGGCTCGTCACCATCCAGAACGTACGCCCGTGCGACATTCCAAAGGGTGGTAAATGGTGCACCCTCGCCAAAAGGTAAATTTAGCAT
The DNA here is from genome assembly GCA_022530915.1 of Paspalum notatum. Taxonomy (NCBI): domain Eukaryota; kingdom Viridiplantae; phylum Streptophyta; class Magnoliopsida; order Poales; family Poaceae; genus Paspalum; species Paspalum notatum. The sequence continues at coordinate 22,676,349 of CM039686.1, forward strand.
TAGCTCTCTGTTGGCGGTTCTTAGCCTAACAGAGTTTACACCGCAAGCGAACGGAGACCGCTATAGCTTTAACCTAGGAGTATTCCAAGGTATCGTTTTTATCCACAGGGAAGCATTGAGAAAAAACAATGATTCATCAATCATCTAGCTTTATCTATCTAATTCATTCCAAATGATAGGTGGAGATATATGGAAGATAAACAAAAGACAAACACCAAACACCATGAGATACAAGCCAAACACCGTTGGCATGAAAACAGGTTTAGCTAGGAGGACAACGAGTCAAGACTAAGGTTTCGGTCTTCATTCTTTACTAGCATACAAGAGCTATCCGTGCTAAGGTCAAAAGGATTTCAACAGAGGCAATACTTGCGTCGAGTGAAATTCCAGAGTCTCGAGGGTACCAGGGGGTAGATAGTAGGTCCCGAAAGAGAGTCTGCCTATCACCTATGGGCCTACCGAACGAACGGGCCTGGACTACACAGGCACACCACACGCTGTTACCAAGTGGGGCTACCAAGCAAATCTACGTGGCTAGGATGGCACGCTACAAACGTAGTTCATCCTTGGATAAAGGAGAGGAACTAACCAGAGCCTAGCGTCTAAGTCTAGGGTTGAATTGTAGCACCGGCAAGCACGACTAAGAATCCACCAATTCTAACTTGCACAACTCAGGCCATGATGCGATACTCCTAAACTACTGACCACACCATGTAACTAAGTAAAGAAGAAGAAGTGCAATAACTATGAAAGTAAAGCACTAATCATTATCGGGAAAGTAATGCAATAAATATATCAAGAATGTAAATACATTACCGGGGATTCCCGACCGACTCCGACACACGAAACTTGCTCTAACTCCTAACTAAACATTGTTTTCAGAGTGGAGGCACCATCCGAGAGGCACCTCCTAAAGGGAGAAAGAGAATCACATAGTGAATGGTACTAGTTACAAGGTGAGGAAGTGCCTTCTATTTATAGCCTTAAGAGGTGAGGAGTCCATTCCCCTCGCCGTGGTGGGATTATCCTCCAAAACCCCCCTCTTGGGCTGCCATTCGTCCTCCGAGAGGCCCAATTGGTGGCCTGGGTGGCCAGCCCCCTCGCCGTGCAGCCAGCCCACATGGCTGGGCAGCCAGCCCACCAGGTCGGGCGGCTAGCTCACTAGGCCGGGCGTTGATGAACTTGCGATGACTGTAACTTTTGCATTCGGACTCTAAATTGGGCAAATAATATATGCATTGGAATCGTCTTGACGAGCTCTACGCATTGGTGGAGTCCTTGCAGGCATTTGAGATACTTTTTAGTTTGTATTTTCTGATCTTTCTCCACCCTTTATGTGCGAATTCTCTCTTGCTCCAATTGATGTTCTTTTGTATGTGATTTGAGCATCTCCCTGTGATACACCGAAAACCACCAAAATCCGTGGAATTCGTCAGTGTTAGATAAATAATGCACAGAACTTTATATATACCCCATTTATTCACCGAGAGATTGACGGTCGAAATGGTGAAATAACGACCGTCAACACTCTCGACGACGTATTTAATTTTCTGCCAATTTAAATTTCACTCTCCACTGCATGTTTAAAAATTTCTGCATTGCAGGAGTTTAATTTTTTTATTCATTTACTTTATATCTCTCTCTCTCAAACTTTCGAAAAATAATATAATTGTGGCCGGCCAACCACCACATCGGCCGACCGACCGACCCCTCCTCTCCTTTCCCCTTCAAAGCAAAACCTAAAGCTCAAAGGAGAGCGGCTGGCCGACCGCCCATCATGGCCGGCCGACCAGCTACTCCTCTCTTCCTTTGCTTTCACTCTTTTGCTTTCGTCTTTCACAAAACAAAGGTGCAGTAGGGGCAGGCACATGGCCGCCCGACATGCCCAAGTGGTCGGCCGGCCGCTACCCATGCACTTTCGGTGCATGCACCTTCTTTCCTTGCTCTCTCACTCACTAATCAATGCTCTCAAGTGGTCACCCGACCAGAGGCGAAGGCCGGCCGACCCCTCCTCTTTTCTCCTTTCGGAGCGCATAGGCAACTCAGTGGCCGCCTGGCATGCTCAAGTGGTCGGCCGACCACCGTCTTTTCTCCTTCTAGCACTCTCTTGCATGCTCAAGTGGTCGCTCGCCCGCCGAGGCAGTGGTCGCCCGACCTCCATGGACAACTGCCCGACCCCTGCCTGCTGCCCCCCGCCTATAAATACAGCCCTCAACCTCCTTCCTCGAAGCACCAGGCAGCATCACACTTCTCCTCCTCAAAATTCTCTTGTTTAGTGTTTAATTAAGCCTTAGCGCATAGTTAAATAAGGTCCAAAATAAAATCGTGTTAGCCAAATAATTTTGAGCTTTTAGAATAGCTCTCTTTCTCTTGGCAAGCATAAGAATGGGTTGTGGTGGTATCATGCCCCACAAGAACGACTAACCCAATATTATTCTGTCGTCTTGTAGTTCTTGTGTTCATTTTGTGAAGGATGAAGCAAGTATTCAAGAGGGCTAGGAGTGCGATCAGCAAGGCGGGGCAGCACATTTGGTTCCCGACGTCCTCCGGTTCGTAGGGACAGAACTCTCGGATGGTGTCCGATAGGGGCTCCTCAAGTGCTGGACCGGCGGTGGAAGAAGCTACATCGTCAAACACTGGGCTAGTATTGCTGCTGGACTCCCACATCCAGACGCGCAATCAAGACAAAGCCGACCTGCTGAGGCGACTCCACACAAAGCCAATCAACCTCACCAAGTGTTTCGATGAAGTGCTCATGACAAGCACAGGTATATCCGATGAATTTGAAGAAATTTTCAGTATAGTAGGGTGGGAAAATTTTGTGGACTTCTGTGAGGGAGGCATAGCGCTCCTCACCAAGGAGTTTCTAATGACCCTCTGAGTAGTAACACTGCAGTCCAACACGACTGTTCACTTCAGACTTTTCAATACTGAGCATGAACTGACACTTATCAGTTCAGCAATGCTCTCAGGTTCTCACCTCGCTGCTCCATAGCAGCCGAACCCACAGGATTTAATGCACAAGAGTTCTGAAGAGAATTAGCTGGGGTGGACTATAAGGGGAAAAGGAGTATCACACACATAAAGCACCCCACCATGCGTTTCATGGCCTGCTAGATTACCATGATAGTTCTTCCCCGTGATGACACACGTTGTGTGATCGTGGAGGACCTAAAAATCCTCTACGCCATGTGGCGTAAGCAAAAGTATGCACCAGTCATTGACATGCTCTATCATTAGATAAAACTAGTTTGGGATGAAAACTCCATAACAATCACGTCCTTTGTGACGAGGATTGCATCCGAGCTAGGGGTATTAGCAAATGCCCAGGTGGCATTCCTACCCCATACACACCAAACTTACTTATAGAGAGCCATTTTATCCAGGAACACTTCCTGCGCAAGAAACCGAGCACTGAAACCTATGTCATGATTTATAAGGGGGAATGAGTTTGAAGTGCCTCTGCTGGCACCACATTTCAAACTCTACTCCGTGGACACTCTCTCTATGCCAGCAGAGGGACCCTCTATACCATTAGAGGAGCCTCGACACAGTGTTGCAGGAGTCATGACTAGGGCACAGAGGAGAGCAGCACAGGAACGCATGCAAAAGCAAGCAGAGGAGGCACAAGTCGCCGGGACGAGGCCTACATGGTTTCACACCGGTGCATCCTGGCAAACCTAGGGTGAAGACCAAACTTGGCACCCCCAAGAAGGGTTTGTACACACGTCATGGGGGCATGATTCTAGTGCTGCACACTCTCAGCAGCAAATGGGTATGGGTCAACACCTTACGAGGCAGGACCGTCTGCATCAGCACGCTTTGCAGAGGATCCTTTGGGCGCCATCTTTGGAACCTTAACCATCCAGGACCAACGCACAGCTGGGATGGCCCAGCAACTTAACTAGGTTGATGAGCGCACTCAGGTTATCCAGCAAACCCAGGACGAGCAATACAACCGCCTCCTAGAAATAGAAGCAACAGCTCAGCGCAACAGCTCAGCGCACTTCTAGCGATTCTTTCAGTACTACGGGTATTATCCCCAGTAGCTTCATTGAAGCTTGGGGGAACCCAATCGACAGCTGGGTACATACAACAATCCCTTTGCTTTCTGTACCATCCATGCATCTTGCCATAAGAGAGATCACTAGCAATAATCTGTTCAATTTAGTTTGTTTTATTTCAGTTTTACACTACTTTACTTTGTTTCTAAAAAAAATGTATCGTAATAAATAACTCCAATGCTTAAATGATAAATTCACTTGCTAGCTTCATTTTGGAAATGATGAATAGTTGCTCTATCAAGTGAATGGTCTAATTCTTATGACTTATGCTTAGCTTAGTTTTGAGTTTGTGAATAAAAGAAGTAAACCAAGGTTCCATCTTGTGGATGCCAATTGCGATAAAAACCTAAGTTGTTGTAAGATGTTGATATGACTTGAACGTGGGATGTTTCTTTCATGTTCCTGGTAGGATGAACATCTTAGGTTTTTATCTTTGAAAATGACAAAATATAGCTCCTCTCGGTCAAAAATACCAACCAAAGCTAAAAATGCTTCAAATAGTTGAAACTGCTATAAAGAGCTACTTAGAGATATTTTGAGCTTTGTCAAATTTTGAGTCTCATTGAATAGAAATATCACCTTCTGTTGATAGCTGGAGTACAAAAGCACAAATGCAAGTGATCCATTTCAGACTTTGCATACACCAAAAAGTCTCCAAAATACTTTTCATAATCCCTTAGCCTTGAAATCCAAAGGAGTAAGGGTATGGAGCTGAAAAGAGAAGCATGCAAAAGCATGGCAAAAGAAAAAAAAAAGAAATGCATGCAACAGTACGGCAAAATGAAAAGCATGCAAGTTCAAGCATGGCAAAAATAAATAAAAGCTCCATATCCCCTCCACATTCACAAAAAGCTATAAGGGGTGAAAATCAAGAGAAGGAGACATTAAGTGTCACCACTCATACTCTAGTGATCAAATAGAAGAAGTGATAAAGTACACTCTTTGGTCCAATCTTTGACTTAATAAAATAAACATTCTAAGTGTGCCATATTCTCTCCCTACCTAAAGCTCCACAAAGGCCTTAGCATAGGAAGATGTTGGCCAACTCATGGCCCTTGGTGAGGAAACACCTTTGAGCGACTAAGAGTACCTTGGAGAAGCTTCTTTTGTTTTGAAAAATCTTGAAAACACCTAAGAAAAACATCTAAAAAGAACAAGTAAGAAGTACTTCTGCCCTAAAGTCGTTCTATCTCTCAACCGCCTAAGGCAAGGTAAGCAAAAAGATGCACCACAGGTAGTACATAAGGTAAGATTCAATTATTTTACTACTTGAAACAAAAGTTTGAGTATTGAGTCATGTATAAGAATTCCTCTTCGTCTCTGATATTGCAGCAACTCATGATCCACTTTCAGTCTTAGCTTTGCTCGAGGACGAGCAAAAGTCTAAGCTTGGGGGTGTTGACGGTCATAATCTCACGATATCTACCGTCAATTATCCACCAAATGAAGCAAAACATGTGAATAAAATTTTGTATAAATATTTAGATGCAAGCATCAAAATGCACATAAAACAGTTGAAAACGTGTCAAGGATCAAAGATGAGCACTGTAAGAGAAATGGCTGGGTCGGCCGGCCATGGATCTTGGCCGCCCGACCACCTACTGGGTCGCCCGACCCAATAGCAGGGTTGGCCGACCATGCACCCTGGCCGCCCAACCATCCACCAAGCCTATTTGCCACATCATCGATCCAAACCGGCAAAGAAACACAAATCCGACCACAAAACCAAGCATCCAATGTATCTAAGGGCCAAAAGACCATCGAAACATGGATCGATGATGTAGCAAATCCGTGGGAAGAGCCATGCAGCAAATCAGAGCAAGACACGTGGTCGCCCGACCCCATGCATGGTCGGCCAACCACCCAAAGTGGCTCATTTTACACGTGCATCAACCGTTCCAACCCGCCAACCGACGTGGGGAGGCAGTATCAAGCCGTTGGATGGCTAAGTCGGTGGATCGGGCGGTCGCCCGATCATGGGCCTAGGTCGGCCGACCACCGCCTTTGCCCCCTCACCGACCTCAACCACCTACAAGTACCCCCCCTCACTAGCTGGAATATAAATAGGCCCTGAGAGCTCATTTGTAAAGATGTGGAGAAGTTGAGAGCTACATTCTATCTTAGAGAGTCCTATTTCCACATCTCAGAAGTAAGATAGTCATTGGAGTTAGAGTGAATCAAGTTTTCCTTGGAGTTCTCGGAGATCCCTTTGAGTCTGTGGTAAAGTTCTTGTACTTTTGTACTCTTTTTATCTCCAGTATAATATAATTACTTTACTTTATTTCTATCTCCTGCGAGTGTGGTGTACCTTTCTTTGAATACTTGCTAGGCTTAGACTGTAGCTATCTTAGTTAGTCAAGTCCTGTTATTCTTGCCGGTGCTATAATCCAACCTGTACGCCAGGCTCTGGTTAGATCATCTCCTTTGATCAAGGACGATCTATTGTTGCTCAAGCTTTGCTTGAGTACGTATAGCTTGCCATCCTATCCTCGCAGATTTGCTTGGTAGCTCCACTCAGTGACAGCGTGTGGTGTGCCTGTGAAGTCCAGCCCCGTTCGTTCAGTAGGCCTATAGCTGATAGCTGGATTCTCTTTCGATAGTCTATTATCTACCCCCTGACCTCTCGAGGGCGCTAGAATTTCGCTCGAAGCAAGATCCTGGCTTGTTTACTGAGTTCTTTAGTTAACCACGACATAGTTTTTGCAACCGAATAGAATAGACTCTAGGAACTTAATCTCTCTTGTTGTCTTCACAGACAACTATACCTTTTTACGTGTATCTTAGATAGTTTATTTTACTTTTTTACCGTACACCTATCCTTATCAGACTTACCCCTGTCTTGGTACATTTATTTAAATTACGGAACTTTCGATTTGAGTTTAATCAATTATACTCTCTCGCCTACCTCTTTCTCGTGGATAAAAATACGATACTCGAAATACTCTAGGTGAAAAGCTACAGCGGTCTCCGTACGCTTGCGGAGTAAAATCTAATAAGGCCAAGAGACGCCAACATCTACTAAGCTATTTCTTTGAAAAGCTCCTACTAAGATCAGAAATTCCCCGATAAAGCTGCTAGTGCTGGGTCCATCAATTAATATTAGTACACATATTCAAAATATATTAGGTGTATAATATTTTGAAACTAATATTGAACACGAATCTAGTGATGTCAATTTTGAAATATGATTTTAAATATTTGCAAAAAAATTGATGGCTAAAACTAAAATATGTTGACTGCATGTAAACTAAAACATTAAGTATTTTAAAATTGAAGGGAGTACAAAAATCTTGTACCAGATGAATTCCTCACGCGTTGCTGCGGGAATTTGAACGATATCATATATGTACGTCACACAAAAACATTGTATGCAAAGTCATAGAAAATCGATAGATGATATCAATAAAACACTTAGTGGATGGTGAATGGATAGTGACGTGGCATGCAACTTAGTGAGACTTTGAGATAACATTTATGTCAATTTTGAAATATTGAAGAAAAAATTAATGGATAAAACTAAAATATGTTGACTGTTCTATACTATAAAAGAGCGAGTTTTCTAAAAATCTTTTTTACCTACAAAGGCATAGATAAACCCCTCACACTGATCCCGCTGCGCAGTTTGGAAAAGGTTAGAAAATGGTGGAAAGGCCAAAAACCCATAGATGCAAAATGTTTCATCCATTTTCTCTCTTTATTTCTCACCTCATTTTATACCCATACCCACCTGTTACTTTTTTTCTTTTATTTTTAATAAGAAAGGAATGATGCTAATCAATCAGAACTCCTTCCTTTTAATTTAATTTTTTTATTTTTATTGTATGTTTGATTATCTCACAATATGTGCATGTTGCACGTACATCTATGCTAGTGTAAACTAAAACATCAAGTATTTTAAAATTAGAGGGAGTACAAAATATTTTGTACCAGATGAATTCCACGTGCGTTGCTGTCGGAATTTGAGCGATATCATATATGGGGATATATCTGGTGCAATCAAGTTTCCAGTGCAATCACCGTGCAATCTTACTAAGAAATTTTTTAAAAAATTCTGAAAAAAATCATAAATGTACATCTCAGCCTACTCCAGCTATATATAAAAATTCATAGTCAAATTCATCCTACTCTAGCAGTTACGAAAATGATAAATTTAAAGTGCATTTGAACTATTACTGTTTGTCAGAAATTTGTCATTTTCGCAACTGCTAGAATAGGATGAATTTGACCATAAATTTTTATATATAGATGTGGTAGACTGAGATGTACATTCATGATTTTTTTAGAATTTTTTAAATTTTTTAGTAAGATTGCACGGTGATTGTACCGTAAGCTTGATTGCACCGGATATATCCCCTCATATATGTATGTCACGCAACTTAGTGAGACTTTGAGATGACATGACATATTTATGTTTAGAGAAATATGCAATGAGGTGTACCTATTATTTAGATACAGAAGATTAATAGGAGACACTGGTACACCGTGTTATAAAAGTTGCCTGCTCCAGGATCACAACCGTGCTACGAGCATGAATGCCTCATTTCTCTTTTTCTGCTACATGCATCTACTCCTTCATTCAGTACGAACGATCTCTTCTCCCCAAGTCCCAACACCTCTTTGACGTTGACGGACCAACACACGCTTCGCGTTTGCAGCTGCAGTTGCGCGCCCATCGTGAACAACCACCCCTTCGATTCCGTCCATTAATCAAAACTTAAATCAAATCCCCAGCAAAACCCCCCAAAACCAAATCGCTCTCTCGTTCCTCCGGCCGCCCACCCAACGTCCCAACACAGCCGCGGCAAACGCCGCCCATGGGATCGCTGCGGGGCGCGGCGTCCCCCTCTCCGGCGCCGCGCGCGGGCGACCTGGTGACCACGCAGGTCAGCCTGGGAGGCTTCGACGCCACCGTCAAGGCGCGCAATCTCGCCGATTTCCTGGAGTTAGATGCGGGCGCGGGCCTGGTCTGGCGCTGCCGCGTGAAGACCTCCTGGACCCCGCCGGATGCCTACCCTGACTTCCTCCTCCCCGCCAACACCTCTGCCACCGCACAGCCACCGCAGTACGACCGTGTGCCCCCGCACGCCTTCGTCCACTTCGCGCGCCCGGAGGCTGCGCGCCGCGCCGCCGACGCCGCCGGCCGCTCCGAGCTCATCCTCTCCGGGAAGCCCCTCCGCGCCGCCTCCGCGCCGGAGAGCTCCCTCCGGGCCTCCCGCCGCCGGAGCGTCTCGCCATTCCGCTTCCCCGGCTCGCGCCTAGAGGTCGGGGATCTCTCGGCCCCCGACGCCTTCCTCGCCGCCTGGCGGGGCCCTGATTCCGGGCTCGAGTTCTCCGTCGACCCGTTCGATGGGTCCTGCCGCTTCGTCTTCGCCCGCGACACCGCATTCGCGTTCCAGGGGTACCGCGACGTCGCCGTGGTCATGCGCTGCGACGTCAAGCTCGAGTTCCCCGTCCGCGACGTCGCCGAGGTCAGGGTGTTCCGGCTGGACTGCTCGCTGCTGCTCCGGCTGTTCGCCGCGCCCCTCGTCTCCTACCGCACGGCCGATGACGACATCCATGAGTCCGTGCCGTTCGACCTGCTCGACGACGATGACCCGTGGATACGGACCACCGACATCACTCCCAGCGGCGCCATTGGGCGGTGCGGCGTCTATAGGATCACATTCTCGACGCGCTTCTGGCCAAAGATGGACCGTGCGCTGGCGTACATGAGGGAGAGGAGGGTGCCCATCGTCGAGTGCGGTGGCGGCTGGGGACCCAGGAGGGGGCTCACCGTGCGTGATGAGCCTGAGTTTGGGGAGCGAATGCAGGACCCCTTCTTCTGCGTGCAGCACGTGGAGGGGCTCAAGTTCCCCGTCTTGTTCCTCTTGAATGCGCTGGTGCACAAGGGAGTAATAAATCAACATCAGCTCACGCCTGAATTCTTTGGTTTGCTCAAGACAGGGGAGGATGACGTGAATGTGGCTGCCTTGAGGGAATTTTGGGGGGACAAATATCCAGTGTTTGATGCGTGTCGGAGGCTGAAGAACCTGCAGGACAGGGTGGCCAGGAACCACAAACTTCTTTGCAACAAGATCGCAGATGCAAACGCTGAGGTGAGGAGGCTGGTAATCACACCTACCAAGGCTTATTGCCTACCACCAGAAGTGGAGCGTTCTAACCGCGTTATCCGGCATTACCGTGAAGTCGCAGACAGGTTCCTGAGGGTAACTTTTATGGATGAGGGTATGCAGCAACTGAACAGTAATGTGCTCAATTTCTCTGCTGCGCAAATCGTTAAGGATTTGATGTCCAACTCATTCCAGCATAAGACAACAGTGTACAAGCGTGTTAAAACATTTTTGGCAGAAGGTTTCCACATGTGCGGCAGGAAGTACTCATTTCTTGCATTCTCTTCGAACCAGCTGAGGGACAGGTCAGCTTGGTTCTTCGCAGAGGACAGGACGAGAACAGTGGAAAGCATTAGGAAGTGGATGGGGCGGTTCACAAGTAAGAATGTAGCAAAGCATGCTGCTCGAATGGGGCAGTGCTTCTCATCTACATACGCAACGGTGGTGATGCAGGCACATGAGGTCAATGACTGTCTTGAAGATATTGAGCATAATGGGTACATTTTCTCTGATGGAATAGGCAAGATTACGCCGGAACTTGCATTGGAAGTCGTTAAGAAGCTGCAACTGACATATAATCCCCCATCTGCTTACCAGATTAGGTATGGTGGCTTCAAGGGTGTTATAGCTGTCTGGGATGGAGAAAATGATGGGATACGACTTTCCTTGAGGCCAAGCATGAACAAGTTTGAATCTAACCACACTGTGTTAGAGGTGGTCTCATGGACAAAGTTTCAGCCAGGATTCTTAAACCGTCAGATCATTACATTATTGTCCTCCTTGAATGTCCCAGATATTATCTTTTCACAAATGCAGGAAGCCATGCTATCTAATCTCAATAACATTTTGTCGGACACTGATGTTGCTTTTGATGTTGTAACTAACTCTTGTGCTGAGCAAGGAAACACCGCAGCACTAATGCTGAGTGCTGGCATTTCACCTGGAACTGAGCCACACCTGAAATCAATGCTGTTGGCAATAAGGTCCTCACAACTGCTGGGCCTACTGGAGAAAACAAGGATTTTTGTGCCCAAGGGAAGGTGGTTGATGGGTTGCCTTGACGAACTTGGGATTCTTGAGCAAGGACAATGCTTTGTTCGGGCCTCATCTCCATTACTCAATAATTGTCTGGTGAAGCATGGACCAAATTTTTCCTCAGCAAACAAAAATGCGGAGACCATTGTAGGTACTGTTGTAATGGCAAAGAATCCATGCCTTCATCCAGGGGATGTTCGGATCCTTGAAGCTGTTGATGTGCCTGATCTGTATCACCTTGTTGATTGTTTGGTCTTCCCCAAGAAAGGCGAAAGGCCACATGCCAATGAAGCATCTGGGAGTGATCTTGACGGGGATCTCTACTTTGTTACATGGGATGAAAAACTTATACCACCAGGCAAAAGAAGCTGGAACCCTATGGACTACTCTCCAGCTGAAGCAAAACAGCTACCACGCCCAGTATCCCAACATGTAAGTCTAACTATTTTTGGCATTTAGGCATTTCTTCCCTTGAAGTTCTGTGTCTGAATGTATCCCCTTAATATCTGTTCTATGTTTTGATGTATTGTCATTAATAATTTCTTCTCTAAATGTTACATACTGAAACAATCCCTGCTGTAGCAAAATAAAGGTATTTGAGCATAAATAGTCATGGAAATTGTATCATAGTTAAACCCTGAATTAGGGATTCTATTTCTCCCTACTAATTCCATGCACATTAATTGGCATGGAAATACGATTTTTGACCTAGGTCTCTATTTGGTAAGATGTCTGCCATTTGATTACCAGATGACAATAGCTTTCACTACATTTGTTTAGGGACAACCCAATAAGGTACCATCACTTCTTATATACTTTCCTTGACTGTCTCTTGTAATGTCAATAGATCATTGTATAAAATGTATAGAATGCTTTGTGATAAATTTCTCATCTTAATATGAATCATGCAAGAATATCCCATATACTATAACAACTGTTGTAGTTAATGTGCTTTGTACAGAACACGTGTAATCTGCAGAAACTGTGGTCATATCATTCGCCCAAGTGATCTATGTATCTACATTTTCATTTTACAATCTAAGTACACAACGATTATTGATCAAACTTAAAATATTTTTCGTTGCAAAATCACGTGTTTTAACTGGAGGTTGTGCTTGGTGTTTTAGTGTTGCAAGTGGCGACACAAATAGGTTGTAGTGGGGCTTTGTTCCTTGATTTCTATCCCATTTGCTTTGTTTCAAATCTGGATTACTTCAATTAAATTAGTTTTGACTCAGTGACCTTAGATAAAATAAAACTTGCATCCCTAGTGCTTTGTGTGTGTTAGGCAGTCTGGCAGTGGCTAAAGGCTCAACAAATTCTGAAGATTGTAGCCAGCAAGCCTATGCCGTGTACAGCTGGATTTCAATATGATTTGATTCTCAGAGAAATATAGCTATAGAGTGCAATCAGCCAATCATAGGTTGTTACGAGTTGTAGATTAATTCCTTTTTTGCCTCACTTGTGCCAACAACTAAGTTGTTTCCGTTGGTTGAAATTAAAGTTAAGAACTCAAGACCATCAGTACATATAAGGCATAAATACTTATCAGTTCATCATCAGCTAACTCTTTCTCTTTGCTTTTGAAAATTAAAATTTGCACCTATTTGCCAGTTGATCTGATGAATTGAGAAGTATTTACCGAATCAACATTCAAAAATCATGAAGCACATCATTCTTTGACCTGGTTTCTTACAAATTGCTTCGTCCTTGGTTTTGTGATAAATATTGCCTTTTCAATACAATTTTATTAATAAAATCTTGTACTGTGAACAGGATATTGTTGATTTTTTCCTGAAGAATATGGTAAATGAGAAACTGGGTCCAATAAGCAATGCTCATGTTGTTCATGCTGATATGAGCGAGTATGGAGCAATGGATGAGAAGTGCATTCAGTTGGCAGAGCTAGCAGCAACTGCTGTGGACTTCCCCAAGACAGGCAAAATTGTGTCAATGCCACCATCTCTTCGACCAAAATTGTATCCTGACTTCATGGGAAAGGATGATGCCATCTCCTATAAATCAGAGAAGATTCTTGGAAGGCTTTATCGATCAATCCAAGAAGGCTCCAGTGGTGATTTGGTCCCAGAAGAAACTTGCACTTTAAATGATCTGCCTTATGATGCAGATATGGAAGTTCCTGGAGCAGCAGATTTTCTTTCAAGCGCTTGGCAGTGCAAGTACTCATATGAAGCACAACTGAATGCACTGCTCAACCAGTATGGTGTGCGCACTGAAGCGGAGCTTGTGACAGAGCACATATGGTCGCTTCCAAAATACAACAGCAGAAAGCAGGGGGATATAAAGGAGAGGTTGAAGAACGCATACTCTTCCCTGCGCAAGGAGTTCCGGAGTATTTTCGAAAGCATCGAGACAAGCGAGACCAGCATCACTGATGATGAGAAAAATAGAGTGTATGAGATGAAGGCCTCGGCATGGTACCAAGTAACCTACCACCCCAAATGGGTCCAGAGGTTAAGGGAAATGCTCGAGCCTGACTGCGAGGATATGCCAGCAAGGCTTAGCTTTGCATGGATCGCAGTGGACTACCTGGTGCGGATTAAGATAAGGTGCCGTGGAGAAGGGAAATTGGACAGCCGAAGGCCCATCGACATGGTAGCAGCCTACATATCTGGGAGCATGTGAGTTGGCCTGAAGCTCCCTTCAAAACTGAAGCAAGACCACTCTGCCGTTTGCCATGCCATCTGAAGCATGCATCCATTTAGTCACTGTGTTACCGAGTAATTTATCTACAGAAGCCGAACTTGTTTGAACCCGAACTTGTTTGAACTCTGCTAGTACCGTAGATATCAGTATTGGTTCAGTCCGGCGGCTTAATTGCTGCCTACCCCTACTAGTACTACGGTTCATGCCTTACTGTGTTTGGGACTCAGGGTAAGATGGTATCTGCATCCTGAAACCGTTTTGTTGAGTATGTGATTGTGGCCGTAAAGACGCTCGGCGTCCTCATGCCTCCTACCTCGATGCCGACCGGGCAAGTGCCGCGCTCGACCTCCAATGGCTGCTGCCGGAGTGCCGGTGCGCAGTTCAGGGCGAGATCGTCACGTCACGTAGATAGAGCGTACAGACCGTGATAGCATGGCGCACGTAAACTCAATGGCTGGCATGCTCGAGGAGTTACGATGGCCGACGCGGACGACGCTTCCAGATGACCAGTGTTACTAGAGGGGTGGGGGCCGGTATCTGACGGCTTGACGCTCTCTTGCGGCTCCAGAAGATTTTGTAACTTTTTGCATGGATACGGATGTCAACTCTTCAAATATCCAAATGTTCGTACGGAATTGCTACGGGTGAGAGAAAGTCGTCAACGTGGCAGGACATGTTGGCATGCCAGCTTGGCTTCGTCATGCGAAATGACACTCTGCCCCTGCCAAGGAGGAAGGGGAACCCCAATGGGCTGGACTAATTTGACATATCTAATCGCTATAGGGTTTTCTTTACAATATTTCAAAGGCACATCCCTTCATAAATATAGCTTTCGTCATGGGCTTTTTCGCAAAACCATCATCTTCTATACGTGGTTCTCCTGGCCCTTAGACCATCCCAAACGTCATGCCTAAAAGTTTTACCTATCCACTATTCTAACTACCCTTCTCAGTGCTACAGTGTACAGACAATGCATATAGTCATTCCATTGGGGATAGCGACATGTTGGCATGCCAGCTTGGCTTCGTCATGCGAAATGACACTCTGCCTCTGCCAAGGAGGAAGGGGAACCCCAATGGGCTGGACTAATTTGACATATCTAATCGCTATAGGGTTTTCTTTACAATATTTCAAAGGCACATCCCTTCATAAATATAGCTTTCGTCATGGGCTTTTTCGCAAAACCATCATCTTCTATACGTGGTTCTCCTGGCCCTTAGACCATCCCAAACGTCATGCCTAAAAGTTTTACCTATCCACTATTCTAACTACCCTTCTCAGCGCTATAGTGTACAGATAATGCATATAGTCATTCCATTGGGGATAGCCTTACTCCTGTATGGGGCTCAAGAACTACACCTACATGGGGCTCAAGGAAGGCTCCCGGTTTGGTTCCTACTCGTCAGCTGGGGTCAGGTGGAGATCTCTCCGCAATGTAGGGCCACAACAGCTGCGACGTGAAGAGGGCCAAGGGAGGGTGGTGGCGATGGACCCAGCACCGCAGTTACGCCCTCCATATACGGCACCACCCTTTTGCGCAGTGGCGCCGTCTCCATCCCTCTCCATGGTCGCTGCCACCTAGGACGCCGCTGGCCGGGGCTGCTGCGCCACCAAGCGCCGCCCACTACCCAGGACTGCCATGGTCGTCCTGCCATCGTTCAAGGTTGCTCCAAAGTTCTCCTTGGCTCCGATTCTCGCCTATGCTGCATCAGCGCCCTGCTAGCCCTTTCCGCCGTCAGGTCCTCTCACCCCTTCCCCCCTCCCCCCCGGATCCGTCACTGGTCGACCGGCGAGTCGCTAGCTACTCGTCGGCCCTGGAACTTCGACGGCCTCCTGATGCCTCTCTACTGCCGACCTCGCTCACCTAGTTCTACTGGGGTTAGTCGCCGCCACCCTCCCTCAGCCCTCTCCACGTCGCACATGCTAGGCGACATTTGTTGTCGTCGACCCTAGTTGTGATGGCGGCCCACCGGTCCCCTCTCCTCCGTCTGCGCAGCAGCCTGGAGGCTGAGTTGTACAATAGTCAATCATCGACTCGTCGTCATATGCCACTCCTAGGCCGTTGCCTTGGCCGATGGCGGTATTTGTGGTTGTTAGTCTCTCTTTTGATGTTTTGCTTGGATTGTTGGAGTTGCTTTGCTCCCATCTTCTCTGGTCGTTGGTGGGTTGTTTTAAGGAGGCGTTTGCCTCGTTGGTGCCATTTGGTCAGGGAGATGCTTTGCTCCTACTCCCTCTAGGTTCCAAAAGAATGTCGTTTTAGACATCGGCACGGTCTCCCAAACATAAGTTTGACCAATGTTTTTGTTAAAATAAAAATAAATATCATAAAAAATTTATATTTTTATAAAAACATTTGTTAAGACAAATCTATACATATGACTTTCAACATTCAAAACTAAATCATATAAAAGTTATATATAGTCAAAATTTTAAAAGTTTGACTTCTAGCTTTTTTAAAACGACACTTTTTAGGGACCTGGAGAGAGTATCTGCGTGGGTTGTCTCAAAGAGGCATTTATCTCTTTGCGGTCATACTCTCTGTTGTGATTCGTTGGTGAGTTGTTTCAACAAGGCGATTGCTCGTTAGTGCCACTATTGGTCAGGGAGATGCTTTGCTCCTGTATGTGGTCGTTGGTGGGTTGTTTCAAGGAGGCTTTTACCTCATTGGTGCCACCGTTGTCCGTTGGTCAGAGAGATGCTTAATGTATTGCTACTGTATGCCTCTCACAGTTACAGGTCGTAGTGTTCCTAGTCGTGGTGTCTTTCTAATGGATAGTTTTGGAGGACAAACCACCAAACCGTTCTCTAGATGGTTTTAAGGCCCCAATCATCTAGCTTCAAAGTGTCCTCAGCCACAAGCCTTACCTCCAAGTCCTCTGACCCGACCTAGCCCCGACACAACTCCACCGTCTTTGCACACGTGCTCTTACATATCGTCTGCTAGTGACCTAGTGTGGATCACCCACGGCCTGTGTAGGCGTCCAGCCTCCTTTGGCCCCGGCACCGACTGCTCTTCATCGCCGCAGAGTCATATACACGTCTCCTACTTGTGCTCATGCCACTGCATGGTCCATTGGTCCATGAGCACATCCTCTCCAATCTCAAGCCTGCTCGCCGGCGACTACGTTGCCATCCATACAACTACACACCACAGGCCAAGAAATCACATCCCTCGAAGCATGCAGCTTGGTTAGCCTGCTTGACTCACCAAAGATGCCTCCATGTGTCGACAATCACTCAGACACATCAAGGAGCAAGTCACCCTGACTTCTCAAACAAAAATAGCCTGCCAACAACCACAGAGCTTATGTCCTCAGATTATGTGCAGTGGATTGGATAAATGCATTGTTTATACACTGTAGCGACACTGTTCGCAGAGAGGAAGGTAGTTAGAATAGTAGATACACAATGCATTTACACATCTTGCTGCACATAGTCTTAGGTCAACTGGTTGCGTTTACAGAACTCTCTAAAAACAACAAACAGTAATGGCTACGCATTATAGCAGATAGTACCCGTTAGGGAAACTACTTAAGCGAAGATACCTACCGGAGACTACGGGCAGTAAACCGAGTGGGTGACATAATGAATCCTGTCTCTTATGTACAAGACTGCATCCGTCCATAATGTGCTTCCTAACGTTTCTATGACTGATTGGGTGCAGGGGAGGGTTCCTCCGGCTTGTGCTTAACGAACGACTTCTGCTTCTCCAGCGTTGGCATGTACGCCGCAGTGCTCTTCTGCATGGCATCAGCACTAGCCTTGTCGGGCTGGTCCCGTGGGCTCGCCAGTTGCTTCTCAAGCACGTCAAACTTGGCTGTTGCCCATGGGGCAGTGCCCACGTTCCCAGCACTGCTTGGCACATCCTCTGTCAGCGTTGTGATGGCATCTCTAGATGAAAACCATGTATGGCCGCAGGAATCACATTCAAGCTGAAAACCAAAGGAAAATCATATGAGGCAGGTATCTTCAGGTCAGTTCAATTTCTAAAATTCATCCTCCTACAATCGTGTTATCTCAAGTTTGTGTTATCGCAAGTAAGTTCAACAGCACATCAAGCAACCATTACATTAATTAAGTTCAGCAGCATGTAGGCAAACATTTAAGCACTACCACACTACTAATGTTTAAGCTCTTTTTACACCGAACATTCACTCAAGCAGTTTCCAGACAACTTCTGGTGCAGCTAAGCTCAGGGGTGGCAAACTAGTATGGACTCAGAATAAACATGTTATGCCCTTGCTATTGTAGTCCCATAGACACAAAACATAATAAGAATTTCTATTTCTATTAAGAGCCACCAACACTTTCCTCCACCCAAAAATATAAGAATTTCTGAGTTTGTCCTATGTCACATTATTCTATGTTCAACGAATTCTTTAGAGAAGGTTATTAATATAGGATAGTTTGACTTTGAGCAAGGGGCTAAGCAATCCTTACGTTTGGGACAGAGGGAGTCTGTACAAGGACCAAAGTCCAAGTCTTGCCTGAAAGCATCTGAGTTCCTTAATTCTTTGACTCAACCATTATTGTTACTAACAACAGCTCATACATAATGTAAATGGTAGGGATGGATATGGATGTTAAAAAATCCAAATTATCCATATTCGTATCCGGTAAAATGTAAATATGGATATCCATATTCGTATTAGATTTTAATATGTATACTAAATGAATGTATCCAAAACCATTTTTCATTGTTTTTCTCTATCCG
Source organism: Paspalum notatum (assembly GCA_022530915.1). NCBI lineage: Eukaryota > Viridiplantae > Streptophyta > Magnoliopsida > Poales > Poaceae > Paspalum > Paspalum notatum. The sequence continues at coordinate 22,694,939 of CM039686.1, forward strand.
AAAAAATATGGAGTATCCGGTGTGACCTGTATCCGTGAAGAATAGAGTATATGATAAAACCATTAATCTCATTTCTATGACTAATAACTATGACAAATTAAATTAATTCAAATATTACTAATGTTGTGCATGATTTATACTGTATAAAAATTATCTGACAAATAACTACTTATACTAATTTTAATATTTATTGAAACATTTAGTTATTTAATATTAATTTTGTTAGCCATCTTCCTAAACATGTATTATATACTCATGATTAATCTCCAGTCTAATACTTTTGTTCTACTAAACAATCGATAGAAAATGGGTTAATTAGATAGAAGCCATTATAACTTGCCATGTTTTGAAATATGCCATTACAATTTGGAATACAGGAACCAGACCATTGGTATTTTGTATGTGTTTGAGATATGCCATTGTGTACGTATTTGACTCGTTTCGGACCCAACTGCAGTGTATGTAGCTCCGTATTTACAAAACTGCCACTCCCTATTGTTGTGAATAGCACTTGTATTCATTATGAGGCGCTAAGGCCGATATATATACACCAGTACAGGAAGAGAAATATACACATAACCCCCTACAATACAAAGGAAATACAATTATAATACAACTATATCTAACACCCCCCTCAAACTCAGGGTGGATCAAACACACTGAGTTTGGAGAGAGAAAACCGATGCTGATCTCTGGTCTGAGCCTTCGTCAAAAAATCAGCTAACTGTAATTCTGAAGGCACATAGCGAAGAGTAATAACATCATCCTTAACCTGTGCACGCGTATAATATGCATCAACACCAATATGCTTAGTAAGCTCATGCTTCACCGGATCACGAGCAATACTAATAGCACCAGTACTGTCAGTCAAAACAGGAGTCGGTAGAGACACAGAAACACCAAAATCTGCAAGCAACCACCGTAACCAAGTCACCTCTGCCGTCACAAGAGCCATAGCACGCAACTCAGCCTCTGCACTCGAACGAGAAACTGCTTTCTGCTTCTTAGTCTTCCAAGCAATAAGGGAACCACCAAGAAAAACACAATAAGCAGAAAGAGATCGACGATCAGAGGAATCACTAGCCCAAGTAGCATCACAGTAAGCCTGAAGCTGTAAAGAGCTAGAGCGTGGAAAGAATAAACGGCGTGACATAGTCCCACGAAGATAACGTAAGACACGAAGAAGATGACTATAGTGGAGCTGAGTAGGAGCAGAAACAAACTGACTCAGAATATGCACAGAATAAGAAATGTCAGGACGAGTAACACCAAGATAAACAAGGCTACCTACAATGTGACGATAACGAGTAGGATCATCAAGAAGTTCACCATCAGTGGCAGAGAGGTGAAGATTGAGCTCCATAGGAGTCTCCTCAGTCTTGTGATCAGTAAGAGAAGCACGATCAAGAAGACTCTGAATATATTTTTCCTGAGACAGATAAATTCCCTCAGGTGTAGAAGAAATCTCAATCCCAAGAAAATATCGAAGAGAGCCTAGATCGGACATAAGAAACTGCTCACTCAGACGTGCCTTGACAAAGGCAATAAACTGAGGATCATCTCCAGTAATAATCATATCATCAACATAGAGAAGAAGAAGAGTACGACCACGAGAGGAGGTGTGTACAAACAAAGCAGGATCATGAGCACTAGCAGAAAAACCAGCAGCTGTGATCACAGACGCAAAACGCTGAAACCAAGCACGAGGAGCCTGCTTAAGACCATAAAGAGAGCGACGAAGACGACAAACCATACCCTCAGGAACAGAATACCCAGGTGGTGGCTGCATATAAACCTCCTCACGCAACTCACCATTAAGAAAGGCATTCTTGACATCAAGCTGAGAGATGGGCCACTCACGAACAGAGGCCACAGCAAGAAGAGCACGAACAGTGGTCATATGAGCAACAGGAGCAAAAGTCTCATCATAATCACGACCATGTTCCTGCTGAAAACCACGAGCAACGAGACGAGCCTTATAGCGCTCAAGAGATCCATCAGAGCGAGTCTTAACCTTATAGACCCACTTACAGGTGATAGGACGAATATGAGAGGGAGTCGGAACAAGATCCCAGGTGCCCGTGCGCTCAAGAGCAGCTATCTCCTCAGCCATCGCAAGCTGCCATTCAGGATGAAGAATAGCATCACGATAGGAAAGGGGCTCGGAAAGAACAGTGCCGGCAAAACCTTGCCATGTAACACGGCCAAAACCATACCGATCAACAGGCTGACGAGATCGATGACCACGACCAAGAAGCTGCTCAGAGGAAGAAGCAGCAGGTAATGGGTTATCAGAAGAAGGCTCAGAAGTACTACGGCGTGTATAAACCTGGGTCACAGGGGGCTTTGTAGTATAGTCAGGAGGCAAAGAGGAAGACTCCGAAGAAGACTCTACAGGTGGCACCATAGAAGGAGGCACAACGCCGGAAGCAGGCACAGCAGGAGAGGACACCAAGCGAGAAGGAGTATGTGCAATAGCAGTATCAGGGATAAACAAAAAAGATAGAGGATCCACTAAAGATGCTAAAGATGTATCCGAAGAAGGACGAGGATAGAAAGGACGAGACTCATCAAAGACAACATCCCGAGAAATCCTCATACGACGACCAACCGGATCCCAACAACGATATCCCTTATGCTCAGCACTATATCCCAAAAAGACACACTCAACAGACTGTGCAGTCAATTTGGTGCGTTCACGAGGTGCAAGAAGCACATAGCAAACACAACCAAAAAGACGAAGGTCAGAATAATCAGGCGCCGTGCCACAAAGACGCTCAAGTGGAATGCCCCCACGAAGAGCAGAAGAAGGCTGAATATTAATCAAATATGTGGCGGTAGAAACAGCCTCAGCCCAAAAATGAGGAGGAACAGAAGAAGCAAGCATCAAAGCACGAGCCGTCTCAAGGAGATGACGATGCTTGCGTTCAGCAACACCGTTCTGAGCATGAGCGCCAGGGCAAGAAAACTGGGCAAGAGTACCTTGCGCAGAAAGGACCTGACGAAGAGCATCAGAAAGATATTCACCTGCAGAGTCCGCACGAAACACACGAATAGAAGTGTCGAAATGAGTGCGAACCATAGCAGAGAAATTCTTATAGATGGATAAAGCCTCACTACGATTTTTCATAAAGTAAATCCATGTGTGACGAGAAAAATCATCTATAAAAATTATATAATATCTGTGACCCCCTTTGGAAACAAAGGGAGCAGGACCCCATACATCGGAGTGGACCAGATCAAAAGGACGCTTAGACACACTCACTAGAATGATAGGGAAGCTGAATCTGCTTTCCCAGACGACAACCCTGACACTGAGCTAATGACTCACGACCTGAAACCGAACCTAAGAGACCACGACGAATCAAAATAGACAAACGGGAGCCACACAGATGACCCAACCGATGATGCCACTGATCAAAAGACGAAGTGATCGAAACAGCCAAAGCGGAGCCGACGGAACTGGCAGACGCAGCGGAAGGAAGATGAAGCCAGTCCAGCTCCCAAAGACGCTGAGAATCACGACGACGAGGGCCAGTACCAACCAGGTGACCCGTGTGACGATCCTGAACATAGCAAAAGTCAGAATCAAGGAGAACACGACAACCATGATCAGTAAGCTGACCAGCGGACATAAGCTGCATAGTTAGATTAGGAACATACGAGACATTAGGAACATGAAAAGAAGGAGATACAAGAGTGCCCTCCCCAGCCACAGAAAGAGAGGACCCATCAGCAGTATGAACAGTGAGGGAATGTGATGGGGAATGTATAGAAGAAAGAAAAGTACGATCAGGAGTCATATGAAAAGAGGCACCGGAATCGAGAATCCATGTATTAGTACCTGGTGGTCCCTGAGTAGAAGACTGAGAAGCAGCAGCAGAACCTGGTGAGTCAGCCGGAAGAGTCGCAACACTAGCAGTCCCAGACGGTGAAGGGGCAGCAAGGCGACGAAGGAGCATTAGCATCTCCTGGGTAACTGGATCCGTAGAATTCCTCTGAGACGCTCCAGCACTAGTACTGCCAGAAGACTGTGAACTCGGTGGAGTCTGAGAGCGAAGCTGTGCCTTTTTCTTCCGGTAACAGAAAGCCTCGACATGGCCATCCTTCCCACAATAATCACAATGAAGACGACCACCCCCTCCACGTGCAGAAGATGGGGGCACAGGCGCTGGTGACGAAGGAACAGCCGGCCGTGTGGGCGCAGAACGAGCAGCCAGTGCAGACACAGATGGTAGCAATCCAGCAGAACGAAGCCGAATCTCCTCATTACGAACAGCAGCGAGAGCATCAATCAACGAGACAAATGGATGACGAGCAAGAAGCTGTGCACGAAGAGGCTCATACTCATCTCGGAGACGGGTCAAAAGCACATATGTACGCTGAAGCTCAATATCAGACTGCTGTCCCTGACAAAACTCACAAGTACTCGGTGACAAAGGATGACGCAGGGAATCAATCTGACGCCAAATAGCAGACAACTGAGTGTAGAGCTCATCAACAGTAAGGTCACCGTGACATAGCAGCTGCTCCTGACGAATGGCGGCAAAGTAAGCAGAATGACCAGAAGGCTCATAACGATCTCGAAGAAAAGACCACATCTGATGAGACCTATCAAAATCAACAATCTCTGCAGCAAACTGATGCTCCATGCTAGCAGCGAGAATAGAACCTGCACGAGCATCCTCATCTAACCACAACCGATAAGCACTGAACTGATCCGCATATGACTTCTCGAGGGCTGCAAAATCATCCTGAAGCTTCTTCTTATCCTCATCAGTAGCCTGGTCCGGAATTGCAAGAGGCACAGGAGCCACAGGAGCAGGCGGACATGGAAGGTCACCAGTAAGGAACTCCCAGAGGCGCAGACCACGCATATGCCAGCGCATACGAGGAACCCATACACGGTAGTTGGTCCCGTCAAAGAGCAGCGGACATCGGAAGACGGGAACACCACCGGTAGAAGGAGTCGAAGAAGCCATCAGAAACAAACACAGCAGACGTTTTTTTTTTTTTTTTTTTTTTTTTGGAGAACGACTCGGGCAGAACAGGTACGAGAACGAGTCAGACGACAAAACGACTCGAACTCGTACTCAGACCGAGACGCAGAGCCGGGCAATCGGCAGCCGGCGGCGGCGAATCGGCGGCCGGCGGCGGCGGATCAGCGGCCAACGGCGGCGGATCGACGGCAGGCGGCGGCGGAGCGGGCGGGCGGGCGTCCGACGGCGGCGGAGCGGGCGGGCGGGCGTCCGACGGCGGCGGAGCGGGCGGGCGGGCGGCCGACGGCGACGACCCAGGCAGGCGGGCGAGGCCGACGGCGGGCGAGCCGGCAGGCGGGCGAGGCCGACGGTGGGCGAGCCGGCAGGCGGACGAGCCGGCGGCGGATGGACCAGCGGGCGAGCCGGCGGCGGGTGGAGGTCCGGCGGACGGCGGCGGGTGGAGAGCCTGCGAGCAGAGCACCGACGATGGACGAGCCGGCGGCCTGTGAACAGGGGACGAACCGGCGACGAACCGGCGGCAGGGACGAGCCGGCGACGCCGACGAGCGACGAGTGCTTCAAGAACGACGCCAATCTTCAAAGACGAAGAAGATGGCGACGAAAAAAATTGTGGATCGAATAGAGAGAGGAGTAAAAACCTAACCCTAATTTGTGGCTCTGTATACCATGTTATGAATAGCACTTGTATTCATTATGAGGCGCTAAGGCCGATATATATACACCAGTACAGGAAGGGAAATATACACATAACCTCCTACAATACAAAGGAAATACAATTATAATACAACTATATCTAACACCTATCTCTCTATGACGTATGGGTCCCATATGTCAAATCTTTCTTCTCCCTCCCGCCGCTGGCCTGCTGGTCTCTCTCCTCTCCCTCCCCAACGCCGCTGCCACTGCGCCGCGCCCCCACCACTGCGCCACCGCCGCCGACCTCCTCGCGCTGGCGAGCTTCGCCTGCCGCTCATGGAGGACGACGCCGTGGCCCCGGACCTGACCCTCTTCTCCATCCTCATCCACCTCGCCCTCCACGGCGTAGGTGGCCTTGGCGAGTACGACGGCGCGCGGAAGGTGGGGCAGCGGCGGCGGCCATGAGAAGCGCACGCGGGGGAGCCTGCGGAGCAGCAGCCGGCGTCGTGCGCGCGGAGGAGGGCAGCAGCGGCAGACGCACGGAGGGGAGGGGAGGCGAGGCAGCGGGCACAGGAGCGGGCGCAGAGCAGCGGCTAGCGGTGCGCGGGAGGTGGGGCAGCGGCGGCGGACACGCACAGGGTAGGTGAGGGGTGAAGCTAGCGGTGGCGAGAGGAAGAAGAGAGGGAGGAAGAAGAAAGATATGACAGGTGGGACCCGCACGTCATAGAGAGATAGGGAGTGGCAGTTTTACAAATACGGAGCTACATACACTGCCGGTGGGTCCGAAACGAGTCAAATACGTACATAATGGCATATCTCAAACATAGGCAAAATACCAATGGTCTGGTTCCTGTATTCCAAATTATAATGGCAAGTTATAATGGCTTCTATCTAATTAACCCATAAAAAATGGTATTTGTTATTATCAAATCAAATAGATATCTGAATGCCAATCCGGATTTGAGGTATTCGTTTTGTATTTACATCCGATAATATTCATATTCGTATCCGAATTCTAACAAAAAAATGGTAAATAGACATTCACATTCGATTCCATGTGTATCCAGTCCGAATCCATCTATAGCAAAAAAGTCCTATTTATTCTGCAGATCCTTAAAAATGAACATCAAAACATCAAACTCCCAAGGATACAAGAAGACATATTTAACCTGTCACTAAAAACTGAGTTTTTTTGGCACTGCATGATAAAGAATTTAAAAACTTTGACATACTGATATAATCCCTCAACTGCAGCATAATTGCATAAACCCTAGCATTTGTTATTTTGTCTTCCAAAGTCCATCATATGTAAAAATGGTGTAAAAAATGACAACAAAACATGAAATATTTACGGACCTGATAGCGATCTCCATGGCCTGCACGGATAATGTCAGATATGAAGACTTTCTTTTCATTGCATCTTTGGCATCTTGTATCAGTCATCTAATTGAAAAAAAAAAAACACAAACTTAGAAACATAGCATAAATAACACCATATGAAATTCAGTCATTGTAATGATTTTTGTTCTTTTTACCGCTTACGGAGTCAAAAGAATATATGTACCGTCATACCTGCACTTGCCTTGATTCCTCTGGTTCAGATGCTTTCTCCGCTTTAGTCAACCCATCCTGACATGTCGTAAATAATATATATATCAGCACTTAGTGGCAGGGGTTTCGAGGGTGTGATATACAGTATGAAAATGTGAACAAAGAAAACAAATTCACAAAATTATAAAACCATTTTCTCAGAATAGAAGACGCCCTACAGTATATCTAAACTACTGGTAGGGATGAAACTGGGACGGATATTTCCTGAATATCTATTCGCCCAAAGGGAAACAAAGACTAAACGGGACGCCCCATATCTGAAGTGAATATTTAATATTCGATCTGTATCTGCATTTGTATGGCGATGAGATAGATAACAATATCCAGACTATTCGTACCAGAATCCGATCCAAGAGAAGAAATTATCAGTATTTATATCAGTATATATTTGTCTGTATCCGTCCTAGTTTCATCCCTAAGGCCATCCCCAATGGATAGAGTAAAATGGATGTGTATAGTACAAATCGACACTGTAGCGCTACTCAGTTTCATCCCTAAGCCCATCCCCAATGGATAGAGTAAAATGGATGTGTACAGTACAAATCGACATTGTAGCGCTACTGTAGACAAAGAGGAAGGTAGTTGGAATAGTGGAATAGACATCCCTTTTACTCATGCATTGGGGATGGTCTAACTACCGGTATTTTAGCGAACTCAATGCATCACTATTAAATACCATGCATCCAAGAGACAAATAGTGTAGTGTTGCTAAGAGTAACAATTCACAGACAAATAAGTACAGATAGCCACCAAGCAATTTACCCAACTGTCAAGAAGATAATTCTTGACCATGCATCATCAGGGCACGGGCAAGAAGCATGTTTAGGATTAGAAGAGGGAGCTGTGTGCCTTATACATAGGACTATTGGTCTTGAGCCTTTGAAGGCCCGGACAAACACTCCCTCAAAAAGCCGACTGAAATGAAAACCAAGACTAAGGGGATATATCATGTATGGCATTGGCATGATACCGTAGAAGACCAAATGTCCATAAGTTTATAATAACCGCACAAATTTTAAGCATTGGGCCTTTTTTACACAGTAAGATGTTCTAACACACAATGTTTCATGCTGCAATAAGCAGTTCAGCACAAGGATGAAATCATTTTTGGTCAACAAGGTCAAGAAGATAGGATATCTGGATCTTGTAATGACAGAAAAGATACTTGAAATGAAAATCAGACCTTTAATTCATCAGGGGACATGGTTAAAAGAACTGGAGGATCTATCTCCTTGTCCATCAGTCTCCTGCGTAGTTTAGAGATACTCTGTATATCCAAAATAATCACGCAAGTCAAATATTAAAATAACAAAAATGTAAACATACAGAAATGTAATGAAACTATGAAAGAATAACTAGCTTCTCATCCATAAATAGTTGATTATGGAAAAAGTCTAGTATTAACAGCAATATATTTAGGACCACAAAATTGCATCACAAAGAATTATATCTGCTGCCTGCAATGTCTACTGTACTTTCACTTATAGATGGGAGACAGAGAGAGTGCTTTCACTTTATCAGGCACAGCACTGAAATAATGCAGAAGCACCATAGGGTAGGGATGAAAACAAAAAGGGTAATTTCAAGCTATCGGAAATCATATCTCAAATTTTACCGGTTTTTTAGGGTAAACAATAACAGTTAACGATAATCCGGAAACAAAAAATGGTAGAAAAATCCAGAAACGAAAACGATTTTAGCTTCTTCCTATTGTTTTAAAAAAGGTTCCAGATTTGTCCAGTATTTTACCATCGGTGATGAATTTGGTATTTTCCAGAAAAAATATTTATTCTGATTTAATCTTTGGAAAATCATAATAAATCCATTTTAACAAGGACAAATATTTTTCTCGAATAACGCAGGAGAGCTACTCCAAGGTAGAAAAAATAAGTACATCAGGTAGGCTGCAGAAAACCGAACCCGAACACAACACACAAACCACTCTTGGGGCCTCTCAAAAAAGGAAAAAACATGACCAAGACCGCCAAACCTAGCCTGCTGGGGTTAGCAGCCTTGTAAATAGCTTTTGGAGATTAGCAGCTCCAACCACACACAAAAGGAGTCCTTCATTTCCTAATAGACTATAGGCCAGCTGGGGTAAGCAACCTTTTAAATAGCCCAAACACATGTCCATCCTTCCCGCAATGATCAATGAAGACCACCACCACCCCCTCCACGTGCAGGAGACGGCGCAGGCACTGACGAGGGCAAAGACGGTGAAGGAACAACTGGCTGTGAGGGCAAAGAACGAGCAGCAAAAGCACAGATGGTAACAATGCAGCAGTACGAAGCCGAGTCTCATTACGAACATCAGCGAGAGCATCCATCAAGGAGACACATGGATGAGAGCAAGAAGCTAAGCACGAAGAGGCTCATACTCATCATGGAGATGGGTGAGAAAGGCATATGTGCGCTGAAGCTTAATATTTGATTGTTGACCCTGGCAAAACTCACAAATACAAGGTGACAGTGGATGAAGCAATGAATCAATCTGACGCCAGATAGCAGAGAGGTGGGTGTAGAGCTCATCAACAGTAAGATTACCATGACGTATCAACTGCTCTTGACGAATATTAGCAAAATAAGCAGAGTGACCAGTGGGCTCGTAGCGATCACGAAGAAAAGACGACATCCGATGAGACCGATTAAAGTCAACAATCTCTGCAACAAACTGATCCTCCATACTAGCAGTAAGAATGGATCCAACACGAGCATCCACATCCAAAGCACTGTAAGTACTGAACTACTAAACTGAGACTCATAGGATGCCATAAGATCATCAAAATCTGCAAGGAGCTGCTTCTTATCTTCATCAGTTACCTTCTCTGGAGATCACGAAGAAAAGACCACGTCTGTCCCTGCAGCAAACTGATCATACATACTAGCAGCAAGAGTAGACCCAACACGAGCATCCACATCCAAAGCCCTGAAAGTACTGAACTAAGACTCATAGGATGCCATAAGATCATCAAAATCCGCAAGGAGCTGCTTCTTATCTTCATTAGTTGCCTTCTCTGGAATCGTAGGGTGCGCCAGAGCCGTAGGCAAGGCGGACATGTAAGCTCACCACTAAGGAACTCCTAGAGACGTAGACCACGCATGTGCCAGCGCATGCGAGGAACCCAGGCATGGTGGTTGGTCCCATCAAATAGCAGCAGACAACAAAGAATGGAGACACCACCATTAGAGGAAGGCGGCGACATCAGCAACGGGCGACAGGAATGCGCAATAGGGAAAAGCGGCGCAAACAACATTTTTTTTTGCTTTTTTTCTTTCTTTTTTTTACGATAGAATCCAATCGATCTTCACAGGAAGCGTCGATACGACGGAATAAAACCAATCACGACGTCTTCCCGATGACGAAGCAAGGAGACCGAGAGGTGGACCCGTGCATAACCTCTGCACGGCACAAAGGTGGGCGAGCCTCCCAGCGCGACAGGCAGGCAAGCGGCCCTGCGCACCGAGTTGCCCCGCACGCCGAGAGGCCTCGCGCGGCGGCGAGGACGAACGGATGGCGGGCAGGCGTCCCTACGCAGAAAAGCGGGACGAATGAGGGATAGAGAGCCACGGTTGCACAGGGCCTTGCCTCGATTCGATGTGCAAGTCTCATCAATTGGCGCGCTGGAATGGAATGGGTCATGACGCCTCTTTCTCCTGCACGAGCGCCCGCAGGCCGCTTTCCTTTCCCATGCGCAGCGTCGTGAGCCCCCCTCCCCCCAGTTTCTCAAGAGCGGCGTCAGGAGGGGGGGGGGGGCTCTCCCTTCCTGCGCTGCCATTTTCCCCCGCGCGTGCAGAGCTAAGGCGCCCGCCTTAGCGGGATTCGACGCCTAGGTGACGACTTACCGCCCCAGGCGACGCCATACGCTGGACTACCACGGCGACCTTGACGCCTCGATTCAGAAACCGCCCAGACGACTAGGCGACGCCAAGGCAACGTTTTAATAACCATGGTGGAGACACGTAGTCAACGTGGAAGGAACGATTAGGGAGAGGAGAGGAAAACCTAACCCTAATTTTGGCTCTGTATACCATGTTATGAATAGCACTTGTATTCATTATGAGGCCCTTAGGTTGGAATCTTTACCTAATAATAATAAAAGACGGAAGGATTCTGCGGTCCAATCTCACATACTTACATGTGGGCCCCATTCATTTGAAATTTAATTTATTTATGAACCAAAATCGGTTTGCAGGAGTCGTCTACGCGAAAACGGACGCCTAGGATGTATACAAACTCCGTTTTCGACGTTTTATATATCAATGGAAAGATAAAATGATAACCTTTCCAACCCAATTGACATAACTCCAAAAATTGATAGCTGTCAACGGGATCGTCGAAACAATATGACGTGGAATTTATTGACGAGCCCGATTCGGACTGCAGGAGCAATGCACACGAAAACGGACGCCTAGGTCGCATACGGACTCCGTTTTCGACGTTGCACATATTGCCAGAAAGATAAAATCATAACCTTTCCAACCTAATTGACAACACTCTAAAATTCGATCGCAGTCAACAGAAATCAACGAAACAATATGTTGAATTTATTCGCAAGCCCAATTCGGACTGCAGGAGTAGCCCATGCGAAAACGGATGCCTAGGTCGCAAACGGACTCCGTTTTCAATGTTCTATATATCGCTAAAACGATAACCTTTCCAACCCAGTCAACATCACTCCAAAATTCGCTTCCCATTTATATAACCAGAACCTAAGTACCCTTACCTGGCGCGCCAACTGTCAGGGTTTTAGTCCGGCAGTGCACCACAGGATGTCTCACGTGGTACTTTTAGGGCAGGCGAGTCCGACTGTAACTCGATGGTTCGCGGGTAACGCGACAAAGAACATAGAAAACACGAATTTATACAGGTTCTGGCCGCGAGATGCGTAATACCCTACGTCCTGTTTGCTGTTCATTGTATTGATTATGAGTATTCGAGGTTACAATGAGCGCTAGGGCTTCGGTATGCGTGGGTGCGAGGGCGTGCGTGATGATGCAATGAGATTCCTCATGGGGATCCCTTATCCGCCTTATATAATCCAGCGTGGCTGGGGTTACAAGTCGGTTTCCCTCTACAACTCCTAGTCGGTTTAGATTACAACACGTCACATGAAATCCACAATCTATACTATTTCCATCCTTAAGCTCGTCGATACCTGAAAACTCTATCCGAGCAGTGCACTTTACGAAGCCTTCCTTGATTACAACTTCCTTGTCTTGGTCTCCACAACTTCTGAGTTGCTCGGTCGGCCTAGTAACTCGGCTGACCGATCATCTTGAGCTCTCCACTGGCCCATGACTTGAATCCACGCAATGAGTCAAGGGATATTTATCCCCCACATCGCTCGCAGTCAACAAGAATCGTCAAAACAATATGACGTGGAATTTATTCGCGAGCTCGATTTAGACCGCAGGAGGAGCCTACGTGAAAACAGACGCCCAGGTCGCATACGAGCTCTGTTTTCAGTGTTCTATATATCGATGGAAAGCTAAAATTATAAACTTTCCAACCCAAATGATATCACTTCAAAATGTGCTCGTAGTCAATGGGAATCGTTGAAACAATATCATGTGGAATTTATTCTTGAGTCCGATTCGGACTACAGGATGAGCCCACGCGAAAATAGATGCTTAGGTCACATACGGACTCTGTTTTCGACGTTCTACATGTTGCCGGAAAGCTAAAAAAGATAATATTTCTAACCCAACTGACACAACCTTAAATTTCGCTCACAATCAATTAAGAAATTCGAAACACTATGACGTGGAATTTATTCGCGACCCAATTCGAACGGCAGGAGCAGCCCACGCCAAAACAGACGTCCAGGTCGTATACGGACTCCGTTTTCGGCGTTCAATATATTGCCAAAAAAGCTAAAAAGGTGGGCCTGTTTGGCAACACAGTATTTTCATAGTTTTTAGGTAAAACTATGGTATTAGGGAATACCATGATATTTTGGCTAAAAGGTGTTTGGCAACTCTCTGTATTTGAACCATAATATTGTCAATACCATGGTATTTTTGTAGTATTTGAAACTTTGGTCTACACCAAAGTTTTTGCTAGTCACTCCTCTTCGTGTCTTCCTAGCCAAAATACCGTGTTTCCAAACACCTGTTGGATTGGAGTGTTGTAAAAAATACTATGGTTGTGCCATAGCAATCGTTAGACCATGGTATTGAAATACTTTGGTTTTAAATACTATGCTCCCAAACAGGCCCATATCTTTCTAACCCAACTGGCACCACCCTATATTTCACTCGTAGTCATCAGAAAAATTCAAAACAATATTACGTGGAATTTATTCATGAGGCCTATTCTTATATGTATTGATTTAGATGTGTTTAATTAGTTTTTTCTCCCGTTGCAACGCACGGGCATTTTGCTAGTATATACACAAGTACAGGAGGGGATATATACACATAACCCCTATAATACAAAGGAAATACAAAGATATACACATATATCTAACAGTTTAGAGTTGTTTGGAGCTTTTCTTTTCTTACTTCACTCAGTTTATAGTCAGAATTTGTATTAAATCTCGAGAACAGTTAGGATGATCCAATGACCCTGATTTGTATTATTCGTTCAGCCTTCAATTTGCAATGCATCAATGCTTCATTTATTGATAATTTTTACATGAGCGTAGCGTCATGGTGAGGGTTTTATGGAGGTGGAGCACCAGATTTGGAAGCAATGGCTGTTAGAATCCTCTCTGACAACCAGCTCTTCTGGATGTGAAAGAATTTAAGCACATTTGAGCAGGTCAAATTTGCACTCTACCTTTAGCTACAATCAGCAACATGTTTGTGATGTTTGATCTATTTGTAAATATAATTTGAAGGTCCATACAAAGAGAAGGAATAGGCTGACTGCAGAACACCCCAATCGAGTTCATCCAATTTAATAACAGATTGATGTCCAAGAGAGAGAAGATTGAGCAGCAGAACCATGAATTCCTTGTAAATTCTAATTCTGCAGAAGTTCAAGGATTTTTCTGAGCGAGGGGATGCTCATGCATTGGTGCACTTTAGTGAAGAGGATGGAGAATTGCTAGGGACAGGGATACCATGGAGTGCCTTTGGAGAAGCAGTGGGAGTTTTTTTTTTCTCGAATACATAGGAGAACTGTGTATCATTGCATTAAGTAGAGGGAAACACTGAATACAACACACCTGAACCCCGCCCCCCCACCCCACCCACACACACATAACATGAAACAGAGAAACACGCCCACGCGAAAATTCATCAATCAGACAAACACCCAGCCCACTGCAATGGCAACGTTGAAGTGGGCTAATCCCCTTGCCCCTGCCAAGGGCCATAGGTGAGTCTCCACACGGATCTGTGTAAGGACGACCTGAACATTAGGATTGGCTCCATTGAACACAACATAGTTGATGCTTTCACAAGGTCCAAGCAGTCAAGGTAATAACGGAATTCAATCCTTTCCTCAAAACTTTGGGGCCAACTCAGAAATCCTCAATCACCAGCCACCAAACTCCCTATCGGCAGGGATGAGGGTGCTTCAGCCTTGTAGGAGTGCAAGAGTGTCCAGGGAAGTTGATGAAGAAGAGTGGGAGTCTGAATGTGAAAGTGAATCTGCTACTGCCAAGTGCCAAGTTATCTACTCATCTTTGATTTCTTGTGTGTTGTGCCATGAACTAAACTTTTGAGTCTGTGGTCAAGTGTGTGTCTTTGTGACCTATTTTATTTTGGACTATTAAGACTTGTAATGGATTATGTGTGATGTCTGTTGTCTTTATATTTTTATGAATTTACGATTTGAGATTTTTGCATTGTTGTTTTGCTGTTTGCCACATTGGATAGCCATCTACAGAACAGGGACTGTCGAGATAATTTTCTACTCTTGTCTCTTATCTTATTATTGATTTGTTGTTTAAATGTTTTCAGATTGTTACTGGAGTATCTCTTATATAGTTAGGCTATAGATATTTATCGAATGCAACTGTGCAAGAAGCCATGGAGCCAAAACCTTGCTAAAGTGAAGAACAGGTGAGCTGTGTGCAGGATCAGGTATTGACATGTGTCACATACTTAGCCACATGTGAATCTGTTCCCCTAGGAACTCTCTATTGAACTCATCGTTTTGGCCTAAATATCTACTTATGTACTGGTACATATCATCTTGCTTCCAGAGTCGAGTAATAAACACAACTGCTTAATCATATTTTTGATCTACATTTACTCAGCCTAGCATGGTATGCAGAGGGTTAGAGCTTTCTTGAACTTTGGTATTAATACCTATTACTTACAGTATGGGATGTGTCAAGTTATATGGGTAGTTTTTACGTTGTATAGCATGGTTCTTGAAGCGTTGCTAGGGGTGGCAGTGGGTCATGGTACAAATGTTTCTTCACAATCCAAATGATCCCATGATTTTTAGTTAAAAAATGAATAAAAATATGATCCGATCCATTTTAGGCCTGATCCTTAAAATTTCTAGGCAAAATTTGAGGGCCCTTTACCACCCCTAGGCGTCACCTAGTTGTCCGAGCGGAAAAAATTATTCGGGCATCCTCCGTCGCCACGCCATAACAGCAGCAAAAGGAAAGAAGGGGAGGGGAGGAGGGGAAGGAACAAGGAGGAAAAGTTGGCTGCTAGCTCTGGTGTTGATCCGGCGGGCAGGCAGCAGCTTGCTCCGGCATTGATCCGGCGCTGCATCCCTGCTAGCTTTGGAACTGAGGGCTGGAGTTGCGACCTTGCAGGCAGAAGTGGTGGCATGGAAGGGAGAAGAGGAAGTAGGACCAACATAAAAGATTTATGGTGGTACAATTTTAAGAAACAAATGATTGCCAGAACAGCTGCAAGTTATGGATCATTAAAATTTTGCAACAGAATTGACTTCAAAGAAGCCAACATAATTATACAGGTGAGGTTGCCTATTGATAACTTATAGCATATGACAAGCTTTGTATGCGGAGAATTAAAAAAATCTCAAAATAGGCCACTTTTGAACTAACAATTTAGGCTGGCCAAAATATAATGAATAATCTAAACTGAAATATTCTGTGTTTTCATGACACAAAACCATGTCACAAAAGAAGAGCATATGTTGATGTATGCTTGAGTACTTAAGCTGTGCTCCTCACAAACAGACATGATCTGCGCAATACACTATCAAAGTTGGTGGGATGATAAACGCTAAATATCTTAGGTTACTAAACATCTATGATCTAAATGTTCAAATAGAAAACCACAAACTTATAATGCTGAAGGAAGTGACTGACAAAAAAACATTTATACCTTGATGTTAAACCATAGTTGTCGCATTTTTTGGTTATACTTTGTAAAATCCCCTCCAAGAGCTTCATATGCAGATGCTTCTAACCCAACCATTATTGCAACAACAAGATCAGGTGCATATGATTTTTCAGTGTCCTGGTTAAAAAGATATAAAACAATTATTATCAACCACCAAGAGACACATAGAATGAGGGAAGCACATGTAATACCAACTACCCACAAGTCCACGAAATTGCCATGGCATTAATATCATATACAGCTCTGAATCATACCAAAATTGTACTCCAAAGGAGGATCACTTTAACAGGCATCTCAATATGAAAAGAGTTTAAAGCACTCAAATGACAACGAGCAAGTGACTTACAGCAGAACCAACATCCTTTGCAGGTGAACCATTAGTTGAACTTTTGGCAGCAGTTCCAGAATCAACATGAGATAGTCCATTGTCCTCTTTTGATGAAAGTGGAATACTTTCTACCAATTTATCAAGCCATTTATCACGATATTGTTGACCAGTAAGGGCTTTATATCTAACAAGGATAGCATAATTCTTTAGATTATCACTTCCAGGTGTCTCTGCTTTTGCAAACTGCTCAGATTTGCCAACTGGAGGTTCTCTTGTCACATCTATAGGGTTAACAGGTCTCTTACGTGGGCCTCGTTTGTTTGATAAATGATCATTGTTGTCAACAGGTGCCTCTTCAGGTTCAAGATCAGGAAGCTGCCCAATACGGTCTGTTGTTTTCTTAACAAGGAGATCAATCTCTTGTTGCTTGTTATCCTCATAATCCTTGTCTGTTAGGTTCCACAGTTTCTTCTGAACTGCATCGTAGACCTTCTGGACAATAAATCCAGGGTGTTGCTTTCGACTGGGAATCTGCTTGTGCTGAGGAATGAAATGGACAACACATTTGTGCATAACTGACTCTGCAGGGACATCATCGATATGAAAACTGTAAAATAGCTCTCGTGTGTCACGTGCTACCCAGCTTCCACCACCTTTTTTGTCAGCCTCTTCTGGTCTATAAAACCATTGCCCAGTCACATTTAAGCTACCCTCAGTTTCTGTTATATCCTGTCCCAGATGATTAAAAAGAAAATGTGTTACAAAAATGGAAGCTGGGAATATCAAATTTCGCAAATAACCATAGCAAGTCAGTGTATGTATAAAAAAAAAGGACTACAATATTAAATATAAAATTCCAGCTGTACAATGATGAGTGACTTTGGCCTTAAGTTATCACTAGCAAGAACAGGTAATCATTCCAGTCACAAAGCATTAGATAAGGATGAATTTGAACTGCTTGACATAACGGTTATCCCTTTGCATTGATGCCAACATGAAAAATCAAATCCCAAAAAATGCCTAGCACCAAGCACTTGGGCAATGTTCATGAAAAAATGTAAACTAGGAATGATTGTCCAGTTTTCAAGGATCCAAAGCAACATCTTTAACTTACCGGGATGATTAGATTTACAGAGCCATTTGTGGAAAAATAGCAAGGTTGCAGAAGTAAAGCTGGATGCAAATCTAAATTACAGTATGAATGCAGCCAAAACGCAGGCTAAAATACCATGGTATTCTAAAATACCATAATATTGTCTTGAAACTAGAAAAATACTGTGCTCCCAAACAGGGAACTTGATTCCACGTGACTAGTTAGTTAGTGTTCCTAGTAAAAAAGCATTTTATCTCGCTTGTATAAAGGCTCCGTTCACTCAAATTATCATGGAACAGAAGCATCAATAGCTACAAACCATCAAGTCTAGCAAAATAGACTAGGGGACTCTGCAAATGATTCGAGTAAAAAATTCATGAAATTAAATAGAACAACATTTCGCCCCTGATCCGATCAGACCTTGAGGATGGCGACATAGGGCTTCTGCGTGCGGTCTTCAGGTGTTAGCAGCACCGGATCCTCCTGCACAATTAAGCACATAGCAATTACCCACCGGACAGGAAACAATCCGCGCCTAATAAAACCCTAAAACGCCCAATAGAGCAGAAATCGGGAAGCGATAGAGGAAGGAGGATGCGGCTTACCAGCTCGAAAGTGTTGCCCTCGTACTCAAAGGAGGCGTAGTGCTTCTTCTGCTTCTTCCCCTTGCCGGTGACCTTGACCGGGTCCCCGACAGGCACAGCATCCGTGCTCTCCTCGCGGGGCTCCTCCTGCTGCGGCTCCACTTCCTCGGGCTCCTCGTCCTCGCTCTCCGGGTCGCGGCGGCGCTTGGGCCGTCCCCGGCGGCGGCGGGTCTGTGTCTCCGCCTCCTGCTCCCGGCGCTCCTCCTCCTCGGCCCGCCGCATCGCCTCCAGGTCCTTTTCGTCATCCTCCTCCTCCTCGAGCTCCACGTCCTCCTCCTCCTCCTCGTCCGCGGCGACGCCGCGGCGCTGCTGCGACTGCGGCTTCCTGGGGTTCGGGCCCGAGGAGGATGCGCCACCGAATGGCCTGGACTTAATGGGCACGTCGTCGTCGTCGTCGTCCTCCAGGTGCGTAAACCGCCGGCGCCGCCCCATTTCTCCGCTGTAGCCGATTCTGGAGGGTTTGTCGGGGAGAAAAAAGGTAGGTCTGTTTGGTGGTCGGCTCGCCTGATCCAAGCCCGACATGGTCCGGCTAGAGGTGGTTTTCTGGAAAAAATGCCGTGCTTTGCAACGGGCGCACCGGTAAAATTAGATAGCGGGGAAAAAGTACAGATAACCCTGAATGGTCGGATACTTCACCTTAAAAAGAAAAAGTATAGAATATATTCTAAACTATCCAAAAGCATATGGATAATCTCCTGGGGCGACGGTTTTCGACCCTGGTTTGATGACGTGGCGTCCGGTTTTGCTGACGTGGACGGTTGTTTTTGCTTCGCACGTCTACCGTGGCATCGGGCCCACGCGCTAGCCACACCACGGTGGTAGCCACGCGGGCGTACGGCCTCCCGCGTGCCGCCTCGCTCCCGCAGCTCGCCGCCGACTCCCGGAGCTCACAATGGAGGCCCTCGCGGCGTGCTCCTCGCACGCCGCCCTGGCGCAGGAGTCCGGCGCGCCGGTCCTCGCCACCGTCTTCTTCCGGCTGGACCAGTCGCCCAAGGGCGCGTGTCACACCCAGTTTTAGAAACAAAACCAAGTGCTAACCATGTATGTGCCAGGATCAGTTTAACCATATACACAGCATAAACAAAAGTAATAACACAACCAGTACTTTAACTTAAGAGTAATAACCAATATTACAGACCATAATGTCTTTATCGAAATCGAGTAACTTAGCGGAAGCGAAATAACTAAATGACAGCGGAAGATGACCAATGCTCCACAGGCAACTGACGGATGGCACACCAGCCTAGAACTCGTCGTAGTCTTGGAACTCCTGATTAGGATTCATCACCTTTCCCTTCCGGATCTGAGCAGCGGTTGCAATGGATGCAACGTGGTATAAAACAAGCAAGAATGAGTACATAACGCACTCAGCAAGTATTCCGTTTAGGATAAAAGTGGACTGCCTTTATAGTGGACAGGCATAGCAGTTGCTTTTAGTTGGTCAAGTTTTAATTACTATCAATGATTAGCAAAACCCATCCCTTCATTAAAAAGACATTTAAACATATTTAAAAGATAAGCATGAACCATAACCATATCCATCATCATTACCATAATCACCATGAGTCATTCACCTTGAAGCTGAAACTCTAATCTGTGAGGGTCCAGGCCGCTCTTAACCGTGAGCACGGCTGATATATCAGTTTTAAACACTCTCGAGAGGTTGTACATCTTTACCCACAAGTCATGATTCCCATATGCCTAAGGGTGGATCAGACCCCATATATTCATTACCTTGGATGAATCGGCAGGGTTTCATTACAAGACCTTTACAAAGAATTCCTATAGTTATGGCCCACTCGTTACAGGTTACTCCAGTTAACTAAAGATATGAGAGTTCCGTTCCAAAGGGTGACAGTCAAACTGCACCACATTGGCAAAGGGCAAAGTCCCATATCCCCCAGACTCCTCATACGCCATGCTTCAGGAAAGTAAGCCAAAACTCTAGTTCATCTAATTAATCAGTCAAGCCCAGTGCCCATGTGAGTCTTGTGGTTGTACTGTTTTCCTGGGTGGTCGCTCGGCGAACCGATCCTTAGGGTGAGGCCATCGAGCAAACCCACAAAACATGCTCAAATCCCCATGTTGCCAAAATCATATGTTTATCATCAAACTCGTCATTAATTAAACAAGATTAACAACATGAGTAAAGTAAGTTGAGCGGTAGCAATTAATTTACAACATCACAGCCCTCCCATAGGATAAAACATTGACGGAAAAAATAAGTGGCTAGTCATCCTTAGGTTGAGCATTCAAATTAGGCTCTAGATCATGTGATTAAAGTAAATAGGACATAGGTCAAAGAATACTTGCCTTCCTCAGCAAAAACTTGCTCAGGAACTTCCCAAGATGGATTCTCGACAAACTCGGACGGAACGTCGGCTACACGTTGCATTCATACAAGCAATGAGCATTTAATTAACTAAAACAGTACACCAAACATCGTAAACAGAGGTTAAAAAGGTTTTAGAATTAATCTACACTTTATTACGATTCTGTAGGTTCAAGAATCGTCCAAAACGGAGTTAAAACGCAAAAGATATGAATAAAACAAGTTTAAAGGCTTAAAATAAAGAGAATTTGAAACTCCAGGGGCTAAACTGCGAAAACCAGGGGTTTAAAAGAAATAAATTGGACTGCGGGTTGATTTTCCAAAAGCTCAGGGTCTCTCCCGCAAAACTCCACGCTGACCGGGATTGACCAGGACCGCGGGTTGATTATCAAAAAGATCGGGGTCTAAACCGTAAAGCCAGGGACCTAGATCTAATAAATCTGGACCGCGGGTTAAATCCAGGAAAGCTCAGGGACTCTTTAGCAAAATTACGGCGCTGACCGGTATTGACCGGATCGCGGTGCGCTTACAACCGTTGGATCTCGATCGGACGGCAGGGAAAAGATCGGGGACGGTAGGAGAGAGCGGCGGCGGCGGGGTGACCGGCAACGGCCATCGGGCGCGGCGAAGGATCACCGGAGCATCGCGGGCTCGCGGCTCCAGTGGCCTAGGGTTAGAGGAAAAAGGCGCGGGAGCGAGCGGGCGACGGTGCGAAGCTAGCGGAGCAGTCGCGGTGGCGGTGCATCGGCCGAGGGCGGCGGGCGACGGAGCAGGACGTAGAAGGAGCTCCGGCGAGCAATTCCCGCCGGTGTAGGGCGCGGCTAGGGACTAGAGTTAGCTAGGTAGGTTCCTCACCTCGGGGCGAACCTTCGGGTGTAGAAGTGGTCGTCGGTGAGGCGGCAACGGTGGTTGGCGACGTGCGGCGGCGTCCGTGGGCTCTCTGCGTGGACCGACGGCGGTTAGGGCTCGAGCTAGGCCTAGGGCTAAAGCTTTCTGGGGCTACGGACGTCGAGGAGGGCGGCTTTATATAGGGGCGGTGCAGCGGCTTGCAAGAGGGGAAAAGGAAGGCGGCGCGCGAGAAGGAAAGTCCGAGCTCGGACTCTGTCCGTGTCCGCGTTGCGCACGGCGCGGGCGAGGGCAGGGAAGAGAAGGGAAGGCGCGGGCGCGGAAAGGAAGGGCGGAGGCGGCGCGTGAACCTTCGGAGGCTTGGGCGAAGGACGCGGAGGCGCTGGACCGAGACCACGGCGCGGGCGTGGCTTGAGCTCGCCTCCGTCGGGGTCGGACCGAGAAAGGAAAGAGGGAGGAGAGGGATGACAGGTGGGTCCCACCTGTCGGCGACGGGAAGGGAGGGCGCGGCAGGGCTGCTCCCGCGAGCTGGGCTGAGGAGAAGCGCAGGGCGAGTTGGGCCGAGGCGGTGCGCTGGGCCGGTCCGGTGCGGGTGGGTCGGGTGAAGAGGGGAAGGAGGAGAAGAGCTGGGCCGCGGCTCGGGCCGGCGGGAAAAGAAGGAGGAGGGGGAAAGGAAAGGGTGGGGCAGCTGGGCCGCCGCTGGGCCAAAAGAGGGTGTGGGCCGGAAAGAGAGGAAAGAAGGGAAGAAGGAAAAAGGAAATTTTTCCTGGGTTGTTTGAAATTTGAGAAATTTTGGAGAGATGCAAAAGAGTTTAAATTCAAACTTTGAACACTGCAAATCACCCAATAAAAATATGCAAAGACATGAGTGCTCAAACATGTTGTTCCTATGTTTTATTTTAGTTGGTTAATTTGAAAACAAAATAAAATCATGATGTCATGCACATGAACAAATGAATTTAATTATTTATTTTGCAAAGGATTTTCCGGTAACAAAAATTAAGGTGTTACAAACCTACCCCCCTTAAAGAAATCTCGTCCCGAGATTTTAGGATTGGCTAGCAAAGAGTTTCAGGGAATCTACTATAGAGTCATCTTTTGGTACCTGCTTCTCCGGTACCCTTAAATTCTCCTGCCTGGGGTATGCACATCAAAACTTCTAGGTGTTCCTCGGATGGAGTAGTCAAAGTCACCTTCCTCTCTGCACATATATTATTCTATTGAAATTTTGCAACCAATTCATTCCGAAATTGACATCTATTCCACTTGTTTCCAAAGCTATAAGGTCGGCAGGAAATTCTACCCCCCTTAATTTAATTTTGGTACTCGGACAAACACTGCCTATCTTCAGTCTTCCTCCTGGTGAACTTACTAACATGGGACCTTCAATGGTTGCTACTGGTATTTTATGATGGCTCCCATATTGGACAGTAATAAATGAACGCGAGGCACTAGAATCAAAAAGGATCAAGGCAGGGTGCAAAATCTACGAAGAACGTACCTAGCACTCCGTTGAGAGCTCCTTGCATAACCTCGGCTAGCACATAGTTCACTTGTCCATTTGTACTACGCTGCTGGCCAGAAGCCGGAGTGATGGAGCCTCCTCTTGGGATTTGTTGCGGTGTATTTTTCTGCGGGCACTGCTGGGACCAATGACCGGTTCCTCCACACTTGAAACAATTGTTACTTCCTGACTGTACTGGCGTGCCGGCTTTCACAGGAGTGCTAATAGGGGTCTGATGATGCTGCGCTTGATTGTTGGAGTGCTGTACTTGACCATTGCCTTGTTGTCCGGTGCTTTGTGTAGGGTGGTTCTGGTAATAGGTTGATCCAGAGTACTTAGGTCGGGTGTTGCTGCTAGATTGTTGCGCCTTTTTTTTACGCTTCTTCTCTTCCATCTCGCGACGAGTATTTTCCGTCACAATGGCTCGGTCTATTAAATGCTGGCAGTTAGGGAAAGTGTGGTTCATGAGCTGGTACCTGAGTGGATCGACCAAACCTTTGAGGAAACGGTACTGCTTCTTGGGATCGGTATCAACTTCCTCTGGACAGTAGCGGGACAGCTGTAGGAATTTATCCCGATACTCACTGACGGTCATGGTGCCCTGGGTGAGTGCCAGGAACTCTTCTTTCTTCAGTGACATCACACCAGCTGGAACATGATGCGCTCTGAACCTCTCGGTGAACTCCTGCCAGGTAATTGTGTTGGGGTTGTTATGAGCCAAGCGGTACGATTCCCACCATTGTTGAGCGGCACCCCGTAGCTGGTGAGGACCGTAGAGAACTTTCTCCTGGTCGGTGCACTGAGCGACGTCCAGCTCCCGTTCTATTGCGCGGAGCCAGTCTTCTACATCCATAGGATCGGAAGAGTGAGTGAACACAGGTGGGTGTCCTTTCATAAATTCTGCGCGTCCGTCCCGCGGTTGCAGCGGTGGTGACGGGGGTGGTTGCTGTTGCGCCTGGTGCATGGCTGCCACGGCTTGACCGAGAGCTTGTATCACTTGGGTCTGGTTCATGATTAGCTGCTCCATAGTCATCGGCGGTGGTGGATTCGGGAGTCCTTCGTCTCCACGACCTCCTCTACCTCCACGACCACGACCACGACCACGTCCCGTACTCATCTGATTTGGCCAGGTATATCATTAGCACTTATCTCAGATCATTGGTCGCATTCAACATTGGTAACCAAGATAGATAAGATAAAGACCTAATCATAGATAGAGTAAGGCTGTTCCCAAACTAGCTATCTTTTATTAAACATTTTAAACATCCAACCAAAAGACTAAATTGTGGATATTACCCCACAACTTAAGCACTCATTACAAAGAACCAAATCACCCATATGACACCATCACAAGCAAACGTGCACACTGTTAAACGATCTAAGTCTATCCGATCTAACTAAACTAGACGATGCTAATGGACCCTATTACAATGGTAACTCTCCTAAGGATGCCGAATGTAGGTCCTTGTGGTTGGATCATTGTAACGGACCCTCTTCCTTGGTGGGTAGTAGACAGGGTTGAACAATGGCATACTTGGTGTGATTTGAGCGCGCAATCTTGAAATTTCCAGCCTTGCCGTGCACAACTCCTCAGCAAGGGCATTGTAATCGGTGTTGAGCGCAACAAGGTAGTCGACAATAGCTTCAAGGCGCGGGTTCTTCTCTGCGGTAGGAGTAACGATCCACGTGTCGAGTCCTCCAGGCTGACGGCGAGGAAGGTAACGCAGCGTACCATCGGCTAACTGGCTGTGGCAAGAGTAGCATAGGGTCGTCAGGGCTTCCTGCGCTGCATCACTGATGGCGGCTTCATAGTTGTGGCGAAGGGCAGGGGCGTAGCTGAGGGCGATGTCCCGACGTGCTCCATACTCATCCAAAACGCTGATCTGTACTGCCATTGCCCACTCTTCTTGATAGATACGGTGACGATAGCGAGTTCCCACATACGTGACCCATGCGTGGCCAAGTCGGAGCCTCACTAACGCTTCCCGCAACATCCGAGGAAACGGCAGTGGGTAGTCGAACCAACGGTGGACGCTCTCGTTCCAGCGATCTTCATTCTCGTTTTGTTGTTGTTGGGCTTGTCCTCCGTCTTGACCTTGAGCTGCGGCTTGGTCTTCTGGAATAGCAGGTGGCACTTCCGGCTGCACTTCAGGCTCTTCTGACTGTTCCTCATCTGACGAATCTGGCACTAGTTCTTCGGGGTCCCCCTCTTCAGTGTCGTTCAGGTCTTCCCACTCTTGTGGCGGAGGGGATGGTGGGGTTGGTGTTGGCAGCCTGGTCTTGTCAAGTCTACCAATGCGTCCACCAACACGCATGCGAGCTCCACGCTTAAAGCTCGACATCTACAGGCCCACAACGGAAGAAACAGTTCTATTATGGGATAGATAAGTAGATATAGAAAGTCATACTTGAAATAGACAAGCATAGATATCCAAATTAGCATATATTGCAAGTATTTGAAGGGAGAAAGCAAGAAAAGGTAAGTAAAATCCTTAAAAACGACCAGTTCTATTCTAGGCTTGCGTCCTACGGTCAGCACGGCTCTGATACCACTTCTGTCACACCCAGTTTTAGAAACAAAACCAAGTGCTAACCATGTATGTGCCAGGATCAGTTTAACCACATACACAGCATAAACAAAAGTAATAACACAACCAGTACTTTAACTTAAGAGTAATAACCAATATTACAGACCATAATGTCTTTATCGAAATCGAGTAACTTAGCGGAAGCGAAATAACTAAATGACAGCGGAAGATGACCAATGCTCCACAGGCAACTGACGGATGGCACACCAGCCTAGAACTCGTCGTAGTCTTGGAACTCCTGATTAGGATTCATCACCTTTCCCTTCCGGATCTGAGCAGCGGTTGCAATGGATGCAACGTGGTATAAAACAAGCAAGAATGAGTACATAACGCACTCAGCAAGTATTCCGTTTAGGATAAAAGTGGACTGGCTTTATAGTGGACAGGCATAGCAGTTGCTTTTAGTTGGTCAAGTTTTAATTACTATCAATGATTAGCAAAACCCATCCCTTCATTAAAAAGACATTTAAACATATTTAAAAGATAAGCATGAACCATAACCATATCCATCATCATTACCATAATCACCATGAGTCATTCACCTTGAAGCTGAAACTCTAATCTGTGAGGGTCCAGGCCGCTCTTAACCGTGAGCACGGCTGATATATCAGTTTTAAACACTCTCGAGAGGTTGTACATCTTTACCCACAAGTCATGATTCCCATATGCCTAAGGGTGGATCAGACCCCATATATTCATTACCTTGGATGAATCGGCAGGGTTTCATTACGAGACCTTTACAAAGAATTCCTAGAGTTATGGCCCACTCGTTACAGGTTACTCCAGTTAACTAAAGATATGAGAGTTCCGTTCCAAAGGGTGACAGTCAAACTGCACCACATTGGCAAAGGGCAAAGTCCCATATCCCCCAGACCCCTCATACGCCATGTTTCAGGAAAGTAAGCCAAAACTCTAGTTCATCTAATTAATCAGTCAAGCCCAGTGCCCATGTGAGTCTTGTGGTTGTACTGTTTTCCTGGGTGGTCGCTCGGCGAACCGATCCTTAGGGTGAGGCCATCGAGCAAACCCACAAAACATGCTCAAATCCCCATGTTGCCAAAATCATATGTTTATCATCAAACTCGTCATTAATTAAACAAGATTAACAACATGAGTAAAGTAAGTTGAGCGGTAGCAATTAATTTACAACATCACAGCCCTCCCATAGGATAAAACATTGACGGAAAAAATAAGTGGCTAGTCATCCTTAGGTTGAGCATTCAAATTAGGCTCTAGATCATGTGATTAAAGTAAATAGGACATAGGTCAAAGAATACTTGCCTTCCTCAGCAAAAACTTGCTCAGGAACTTCCCAAGATGGATTCTCGATAAACTCGGACGGAACGTCGGCTACACGTTGCATTCATACAAGCAATGAGCATTTAATTAACTAAAACAGTACACCAAACATCGTAAACAGAGGTTAAAAAGGTTTTAGAATTAATCTACACTTTATTACGATTCTGTAGGTTCAAGAATTGTCCAAAACGGAGTTAAAACGCAAAAGATATGAATAAAACAAGTTTAAAGGCTTAAAATAAAGAGAATTTGAAACTCCAGGGGCTAAACTGCGAAAACCAGGGGTTTAAAAGAAATAAATTGGACTGCGGGTTGATTTTCCAAAAGCTCAGGGTCTCTCCCGCAAAACTCCACACTGACCGGGATTGACCAGGACCGCGGGTTGATTATCAAAAAGATCGGGGTCTAAACCGTAAAGCCAGGGACCTAGATCTAATAAATCTGGACCGCGGGTTAAATCCAGGAAAGCTCAGGGACTCTTTCGCAAAATTACGGCGCTGACCGGTATTGACCGGATCGCGGTGCGCTTACAACCGTTGGATCTCGATCGGACGGCAGGGAAAAGATCGGGGACGGTAGGAGAGAGCGGCGGCGGCGGGGTGACCGGCAACAGCCATCGGGCGCGGCGGAGGATCACCGGAGCATCGCGGGCTCGCGGCTCCAGTGGCCTAGGGTTAGAGGAAAAAGGCGCGGGAGCGAGCGGGCGACGGTGCGAAGCTAGCGGAGCAGTCGCGGTGGCGGTGCATCGGCCGAGGGCGGCGGGCGACGGAGCAGGACGTAGAAGGAGCTCCGGCGAGCAATTCCCGCCGGTGTAGGGCGCGGCTAGGGACTAGAGTTGGCTAGGTAGGTTCCTCACCTCGGGGCGAACCTTCGGGTGTAGAAGTGGTCGTCGGTGAGGCGGCAACGGTGGTTGGCGACGTGCGGCGGCGTCCGTGGGCTCTCTGCGTGGACCGACGGCGGTTAGGGCTCGAGCTAGGCCTAGGGCTAAAGCTTTCTGGGGCTACGGACGTCGAGGAGGGCGGCTTTATATAGGGGCGGTGCAGCGGCTTGCAGGAGGGGAAAAGGAAGGCGGCGCGCGAGAAGGAAAGTCCGAGCTCGGACTCTGTCCGTGTCCGCGTTGCGCACGGCGCGGGCGAGGGCAGGGAAGAGAAGGGAAGGCGCGGGCGCTGAAAGGAAGGGCGGAGGCGGCGCGTGAACCTTCGGAGGCTTGGGCGAAGGACGCGGAGGCGCTGGACCGAGACCACGGCGCGGGCGTGGCTTGAGCTCGCCTCCGTCGGGGTCGGACCGAGAAAGGAAAGAGGGAGGAGAGGGATGACAGGCGGGTCCCACCTGTCGGCGACGGGAAGGGAGGGCGCGGCAGGGCTGCTCCCGCGAGCTGGGCTGAGGAGAAGCGCAGGGCGAGTTGGGCCGAGGCGGTGCGCTGGGCCGGTCCGGTGCGGGTGGGTCGGGTGAAGAGGGGAAGGAGGAGAAGAGCTGGGCCGCGGCTCGGGCCGGCGGGAAAAGAAGGAGGAGGGGGAAAGGAAAGGGTGGGGCAGCTGGGCCGCCGCTGGGCCAAAAGAGGGTGTGGGCCGGAAAGAGAGGAAAGAAGGGAAGAAGGAAAAAGGAAATTTTTCCTGGGTTGTTTGAAATTTGAGAAATTTTGGAGAGATGCAAAAGAGTTTAAATTCAAACTTTGAACACTGCAAATCACCCAATAAAAATATGCAAAGACATGAGTGCTCAAACATGTTGTTCCTATGTTTTATTTTAGTTGGTTAATCTGAAAACAAAATAAAATCATGATGTCATGCACATGAACAAATGAATTTAATTATTTATTTTGCAAAGGATTTTCCGGTAACAAAAATTAAGGTGTTACAGCGCGCAGGAGCGGCTGCAGGGCTTCTTCGCCTTCGCCATGTCCCCCATGTTCTACACCTGCGCCACGGCCCCCCGGGTGGACGCAGCGGCGTGGATGACGGAGGGCCTCGGGACCGTTGCAGGCAGCCGCCGACCCAGGGACGCGAGAGGTGGAGAGCGCGCGAGGTGCCGCCGTGGGCAGCCACCAGCCCGGCGATGCGCGAGGTGGAGGGCGCGCGTGCCGCCGCCACGGGCAGCCGCTGTCCCGAGATGCGCGAGCTGGAGGGCGCGTGGGGCGCCGCCGCTCCCGCCGCCCCGTCCTTGTCCAGCCCGCCGACACCAGCAAGCCTCCCAAGGCCGTCTCGCTCTCCGCCGCTAGTCATCCCAAACTGCCGCTCCTGCTCCTGCTCGGGCCTCCGCTGGGGACGAGGAGCGCCGCGGCGGGGGTGGGGATATGGCGGGAGCGGGGGCAGGTCGACGGTGTCCCCGCGGAGGAGGCCATGGGCGGCGCGGCACGGGCATGGCGGAGTGAGAGACGCAAGAGGAGATGCCACGGTGTCAGAAGCTGACGTGCGGGCCCAGGCCATGGTGGAAGGCTGAGCGGGTTCCACCTCACCCAAACCACTGTCCACATCAGCGCTAGGCCCTTCAAAACCGCCCCAGGGGGTTATCTATATGGTTTTGGATAGTTTAGAATGTGTTCTATACTTTTTTTTAAGGGAGTGAAGTATCTGACCCCTAATAGTTCAGGGGGTTATCTATACTTTTTCCGTAGTGTTTGGTTGAGGGGTGGCAGGGGATAGGGCAATCACATCCCTGATTTAGGGACGGGTCCATCACATTCCATTTTTTGTGGTGTTTGTTTGGTTGAGAGACGTGTTCCAAGGGATCAAAGACCTATGACAGCTGGGCCCCGGTTGTCATCCTCTTTAGTGTCTCTTTCTCGGGCAGTCTTCTTCCCCGCGTTCGGCAATGGCGGCGCGATGCCCTGCACCTGGCTCCCTCTCCGGCGACGGGCCGCCTCGCGCGCAGCTCCCGGCGACGAGCCGCTCCACCGCCTCCTCTGGCGGGTGGCGCCGCGTCGCCCGCCTTCACCCCCTGCCTCTCACCGCGACCCTCCTCCTCGGTGATGGCCACGCCGCCCCGCGCGCCACTCTGTCGCCACCTCCAGCGGCGGCCACGGGTAGGCGCGAGCGCAAAGAGGCCGGATCTCCAACTCCTTGCCTTCAAGACTCTTCTTTCTCTTGGTCCCACTCCAACTCCCCGACGGCGCCCCTTGTCCTTCTGCGTGCCGCCGCGGGCCCACTGCTCCTTCTGCACGCTACTGCCCCCTCAACTCCTCATCCACGCTGCCGGGCGACGGCGAGCACGACTGCCGGTGGGCGAGCGCGGGACAGCGAGTGCGACGGACGGACGGTTGGGCGGGGGACGGTGAGCGCGGCTCCACCTCACCTCGAGCGTCGGCCGGCCTTGCTCCGTCTCCTCTCGCGCGTCGGCCGGCCTTGCTCCGTCTCCCCTCGCCGTCGCCGGCCGGGGCCTGGGCGTTATGGCAATTGAGGTCGGGGCCGGGTTCGGCGACGACAGGCGCGGACGCTGCGGTCGGTGATGGCGGGCAGGGATGCTGTGGTCGGCGACGACGCGCGCGGACGCTGCGGTCACTGAAGCGGCGGTCGGCGAGGACAGGTGCGGAGGCGGCAATCGGGGCTGCAGCCGGCGAGGACGGGCGTGGAGGTGGCAGTCAGAGCCGACCACGAGGGGTGCGGTGGCGGGATCCGGTTGGCGCGTCTGCAAGCCTGAGCAATGCGACGACGTAGGCGACGGATCCCACCTCGTCCCCCGTCGTCCCTCCGATTTTGGGGGACGGCGCTGTTCCAGATCTGAGGGCGTTATTCGGTCTGGGACAATCCCGTCCCTTCTCACCCCCAAACCAAACAGCAGAAAAAATGGATCCATCCCATTCCATCCCACCTCATCCCCTCAACCAAACACCACCTTAGTTAGGCACAATATATGGTGCTGAAACCAGTTCAATTGAGAAAATATCTCAGCTTTTCGTCGATACGTACAACGCCTCAAACAGGGTCTATATGTGATATCGTACATAGTGAAATACTAATTTGCGGAGTTTCTAAAAGTTTTTTCATATATTTTTTTGCACTCAATGTATCTCTCCATATTTAGTAGACTTAAAACAAAAATTAATCCTCCGAATAGGCTATGAGAAAATTAATAAACCAAAAAAACAATAAAAAATTAATACACGTGACTTTAGCTGGCTATAATATTATTGACATAAGATTGCAAAACCATATTTATCTTAACCTTTTTCATAAGGATACTATAATGTTAACTTTACAAATCTATAGTAAAACCTCCTTTTGGTTCTAGCATAATAATCACAAAACAAAATTAATTTATTTGTAAATCAAAAGAATGAAACATTATTATTAATCATTATCAACATAGTGTTTTTTAAAACATTAGGATTTATCATAAACTACAAAAGCAGAAGCGTAGACTTAGATTAATTTCAGCCTAGCAATGGCCTATTAGGCTATTATTATTCAGCCTAAAAACACAAAGTAATAAAATGAAAAAGAGGGTCATATCGTACCAGCCTTCCGTGTTGGGCTCCATTCATCGTACTGTATTCAACATACCGTGTTGGGCTAGTATCGCATGGGCCGAAGGTCTGACAACTTGGTTGGACCATGTATGACAGGCCCAGATGCCTTGAACTGGCTCGTTTGTGGCCGTTCGTTTCGATCACACGGTCAGCAATCAGCATGTCTGTGCCTTGCACAAAAGGATGAGGCGAAGAACGCTCCAAACCCTAGCTCCCTTTTCTTTTCCTTCACCGTCCGCAGCCCTCTGTTGTCATTCGTTCTCGATGTATCCCCTGTCCCTGACCAGCTCGAGCGGCAGCGCTGCTTCCGCATCCCAAGCCCAAATACCATTGTGCCTATCCCAGCTCTCAGCCTCTGCTCGACTCAAGCTATGCGATGGGGATGCGGGCCCTGAACAAAAGACAGATATGCGATGGGGATGGCCACGCGGGGAGCAGTGCCGGGCCGCGAGGCCTGCGGAGGAGCCGCGCGTCGTAGGGCCGCTGTCCCGCGCGGGGAGGAGCGCTCGGCCCCCGCGACCGACCGCCCTACCCCCGATACGCGCCGCCGCTCAGATATCCCCCGAAACATTGCGCTGCAAGGTCGCAGCTCCTTCATCGCCATCGGCCGCGGCCGCCTCCTCGTCGCGGCCCCGGCCTCGGCCCTGCTGCCGGCCGCCTCTCCCCCGTTGCGGCCGTGGCATCGCCATGGCTCGCGGCCCTGTCCCCGATGCACGCCGGCCTACCTTCTTTTGACTTGGCGTGTCTACGTTTATATTTATATTCAGCTGGTCCGATTTCGATGTATGTTCTTGCTGTTATCGATTCATGGATTCAGTCTTGTTTGATCGGATGGGTCTCCTGGAGTCAATGTCTTGTTTGTTCTATTG
The DNA here is from genome assembly GCA_022530915.1 of Paspalum notatum. Taxonomy (NCBI): domain Eukaryota; kingdom Viridiplantae; phylum Streptophyta; class Magnoliopsida; order Poales; family Poaceae; genus Paspalum; species Paspalum notatum. Next base: position 22,727,435 of record CM039686.1, read on the forward strand.
GATCTTGTATACTCTTGTCTCTATCGATCTCTCTTCTCTGCTGCTCTCTGATTACGGTGGACCCTGCGGGAAGGCTAAGGGGCTGACAGGCGGGGCCCACATGTAAGGACGGACCGTCGGACCATGAAACCTTATTTGGTTTAATACTAGGTAGAGATTAGTTTGTGTTTGGTGGTACGTAGTCAGGTGACTGGTTTTTGTTTGGTGTCCCTGGTAGCAGGTTGGCCACGCTGCTCTCTCTTCCCTTCCCGCCCACTCCGCCATGCCTGCGCCGCCGACCCAGTCGCTTCTCCGCGCCATCTCTACCGCCGCGCCACCATGCTCGAGCCACCGGGCCGCGCCGCGCCAACCCCTCCACTCCCGACGAGCCGCGCCGCCAGATCTGGCCAGCGACGCCCTCCTTTAGGCGGTCGTGCTCCTCCCGGCGGGCGAGCTCATGCAGTGTGGCGGAACCGCCCAATTTAGTACGGGCTAAGTACACCTGCCACCACTGGCCCACAGTGCACTTAGTCCGAACTAAACTCGGTAGTCCGTCGAGCTACCCAGAAGGGCACTCGATGAAACCATCTCCCAGGGATGCCGACATCACGCACGTTAAGCTCTCGGAAGAGCCACAACAATTACAACAACCCACCATTTCATACAGACATAATTTGATTGAGTACAAATATTTTTGCTCAAAAAGAGAATACATATCGTTACAGAGATGTAACGTGCAGCGGAAAGTAAACATCAAGTATGACCTCGAGCCCACCGGAGTCATCCTTGGTCGTAATTTGATATGCACCTAAAAGAAAAATATCAACAACAAACGGTGAGTTCGTGGGGAACTCGTAGGACTTACCCGTGGGCGGTCTCAGCCCGACACATTTGAGATTTATGCACGGCTTTTTGGTGGACTGACTTCTAACCCGCATAAGCTTACTAGAAGTGGGTCCTTAGCCATTGATTGTTTATTCAAAACATGTTATCGTAAGATAGCAGGATTTTACAACTGCTACCCCCTAGTTATGATTATCAACAGTATCATAGGGGAAAGTCTTGCAGAAAAATAAAACATGAACGTATGCCCCGTCCCAAGATTTATAGAGCCCCCATCGAACTCTTGGGAGTAGCCGTCTCAGGAGCGATGCCCCTGTACGTCGGGTCATCTCTCCCTCGACCTCAAAGCATCTCCCAAATCCATCGACCTCCTCTCAGTGGATGGGCAGCACTATGAATAGTCGGACGGATCATACTTATCCAAGCATGTTGTATATAAAACATGAATATAAGCATAAAGTATTTAAGTGGTTACTACGTTGCCCGTCAGTGATATTTGGCATTCTCACACCTGGTGAGCATCAGCGATTCGAATCGATTTTTAATTCCCGGGAATAACTAAAAATGCCAGAGGCCCATATGCTTACTCACACGACGGCTTTCCCACATATGGTCCCCCGCCTCCACTTGTCCCATCCCAAGTTCGATTCACTCCCGCCTGACCTCCGGGTTGTGCCCCCATGACGAGCCTGCCGGCATCCCGGTCTCCCCGTCATGAGTACCAAGCTCCCCCGGACCACCTTCCTCTCAACCAGTGGGTAGGAACGTGCCCCTTGCTTGAGACGGCACAAGTAAGACTTTCACCGGCCCCATATACCGGATAAGCACTCTAGCAATGTAATGCCAATCAGCAGGCGAACAGCGGACGGGCCTTAATCGACTCGGGCGGAGTCCACCAACACATTATCACAATCTCATCATATCAAACCATATCTCCGCCCGGTCTCAACTTATCATCAAGTCATAACAGATTTCCTTTCGGTTCCAAGGTTTTGTAAAAACATTTGTAGGCCCTATCATCTCGCGAGTGAATACCTTCACTCGTCTTCTACCGTCTAAGCAGGGCTAAGCATAGACTTCGTTTTATCCTTTCTACTTTGGGCATCAAGGATTTATGCATGTGGGGTTTCATAAAATCCCTAAACGTAATGCACAAACAAGAATAGGGTGGTGAGACTCCCTAGATAGGTGAAAATGCCTAAGGGGCCTACCTTCGTTGTTGACAACTTGAACAAACTAAGCTACTGTTAGTTTGTCGGGTTGTGAGGCCTTGCCCCAGGCAACCCCTTGATCCCTTGGACAACTCCCCCTTCCAAACACGACTGATGGGCCCTCCAGGTCGTGAATGGGTCTTAGTTGGTCTTTTGGATCACCGTTGGTTGATGTAGACCTGCGCACTCGTTTCTTTATCACGTATCTGCAATAAGCGTCGCTATATGAATAATATGCATGATGCAATACATGAGATGCATGAGGATTCACACACACAATTAAACGTGTCAAGGATTCGGTCACTTGATGATTTATAACTACTTTTTCGTAATATTCAGTTAAGCAAGCCACGTTTTGTTATTTTTCAAATCACCAATCAAACTTTACATGCACAAACTCATATTTTACCAGTGAGATACTTATACTATCCGAAGTGTATGAAAATACCAAAGATCCATTCTATGCACATTTTGTATAGCCTCCAATTTCTAGGTGGAATAATTGCTCATAACACCGGTATAAGGGCAAAAGAGTAAATAACAGCAAGTCCTAGGGCTACAAGAATTCAGACAGTGCCTAAATATCACACTAAGGCCACTATCCAAGTTTCACAACATTTGGAGTCCATTTGCATCTCTTTTGGTAATTATTTTGCTTTAACATGCATACAACAAAACCAAGGGTATAAATGTCTTTTCACACAACCACATCATACCAATCATGTAGATCTACTCCAGAGGAGTCCAACGCAACTGAGTTTGTCCATTTTGGATTTTTATTTGATTTGTTATGATTTTTCAAAGTTTCAGCCGCTTTATTAATGAAATAAATAGAAAATCATATAGATCAAGGACTTATACGCAATTATCCGTAGACTTTAGGGGCTAGACCGTAAGATTCGTAAGACTCTCTGTACAGCGCATGGACTTAGACAGAATTACACAAAACCGCAGGGGCTAAATCGCAAACTTACCTTTCTTCTTCTTCCTCGGGCCGACGGGCGACGGCGCGCGGCGCGGGGAGAGGCGCGGCTGCGCCGGCGGCGGCGGGGCCGGCCTTGAAGCCGAGCGGGGCCGGGGAGGCGTTCCCGTCCCCGGGCTTCCGTTTCCCCCAGCTCTCGTCACCGGTGGCGGAGAGGAGAGGCGGCGCGGCGACTTGAACCGGCGCGGCGGCGGCGCGCGCGCGGAGACGGCGGCGCGACCCAGCTTCGGCGGCTCGGGCACCGAGAGGCGGCGAGGAAGGGCGCGCGAGGTGCGCGGTGAGGTGGGGAAGCCGGCGGTGGTAGAGTGGAGGCGAGGGGGTGGCCCGAAAGGGGCTCCCCACGGCGGGCCGCGTCGGCGCGCGGTGGCGAGCGGCGGCCGCGCGTGGAGGGGGCGTAGAAGGCGCGGTTGGAGGCCGAGGGTGTGGGGGAAGGGTGGAGGGAGGTGAGGCGGTTGTGATGGCGGGGTTCTAGGGGCGCGGGGAAGGCCCGAGCGGCGGGCACAGCTCGAGCTCCGAGCTCGGCGCCAATGGCGGCCGGCGCGCTGCGAGAGGGGCTAGGGCCGACGGCGGTGGCCTAGAGCTCGCAAAATCGGTGGAGGGGCTCGGGGCGAGCGTGGTGACGGGGTCGACGGGGCGGGAGAGGGCCGGAGGAGGCCGGGGCGCGAGCTCGCCGCGGCTCCCATGGCGGCCGCGCCTCTGCTGCTGCGCGCGAGGGGGGGGGCGAGGGAGAGAGCAGGGAGAGTGTGGAGGAGGGCGCGAACGCGGCCGGGAGGGCGTCCGGGTGAAGAGGGGCGCGTCGCGGCGTGGGGCCGTCGATCCGCGGCGCGGCGCGCTCCCGGTACGCCGGCCGCCCACGCGGCGGGCGTCGTACCGAGGTGGGAGGCGACCCTGACGGGTGGGCCCCACCTGTCGGCGGCAGTAGGGAAAGGAAAATAGAAGAAAAATAAAATGTGTTTTCTCCCCTGCTGAAAACCGCCATTTTGACCAATTCAGAGGCCGAATTTGGAAAAACTCCAATTGAATGAAATGTTCTACTCTTTGAACTCTACAACTTTGTCAATAGGCATGATTTCAAATTCGGTATGGAAATACGAAATTCATTTGAATTTAGCTCTCAAGTTTAATTTGGCATACAGACCAGGGTTGCTTGGAAAATTCAAAACTCTTAATTCTGGGCCTTATCACCCAAGGAGCCTATTGACAATATTGCTTGAAATTTCAAAACCTACAATTTATTCAATTAGGGCCTTGCATGAAAATGGATGTAGGTTAGAGTAAAACTCCATTTTCCAAACTGGACAGATTTAAAGTGTGTTTCCAGGCTGACAAAAATTGGTTCAAAACACCTTTTATAATTCATTTTATGACCAGACTCATTTTGACAAAGTTGTTTCCTAGATCATTTCCTACAACTTTGATAATATGAGTCTTCTCTAAATCACAACATATTTTGAAATACAACATACCCTTGTTTAGGGTTTTGGTAAAATAACAGATTTATCCTAAGTAAAGCTTTTCTTGTTTTCATCTTTTGAAGTATCAAATGAAGTCCAAACACCTCCACAATAGATGCATTTGAAAGGTGATGAGTCCAATTTCATTTATAGAAAGGAATATTCTTAAGTGGTATAGCCAAATCAAAAGAAATTTCAGGATCAATTTGGGGATGGGCTAAAATTTCAGATTTGAGAAATTTTGACTTAGTGGTTTATCTACCAATTCCTCATTACTCTTTTAAGCATGATTTAGTCTTAATTCATCATTAGCTTACGTATAATTGTGTGTACGGCTTCTGAGATGCCAGGGGCATCACAACCCACCCCCCTTAAAGAAATCTCGTCCCGAGATTTGGAGGAAACGGGGTTCTACGGCTCACCGTGAAGTGTAAATGGTTTCGGCGTCGTGATCTGTGTGCTTCTGTCACACACGGTGACTCGTAATCCTTCACCAACTTGCTTTGTTAACTGGCTCGTGAATGGTTAGTGCCTCCTTATCACAAGTTAGTTACAAAGCTTTTGAATACGTCTAAGGTGGTCTTACCCAGGTGCCTGGCAAGTCGTGGATTATATGAGAGCGAATGGTCAAACCACAAAGACGGTGTGGCCAATGCGAAAACGGCCTTGATCTATTTGAATGATGGAACAGGGTTACCCCCTAACTTTGACGTGATGAATATATATAGGTCTTAGAACATTAGAAGCAAGGTGTACACAATCAGAAAAATCGAACCATGAAGGATTTTGCGTCTCCAAGGGTCATCAATGGATGTGTTTTTGAGAGACACATTCATTTCATTCGATAGGGACTGTGTACACATATAGGGTATTGAATCCGAACCTTCCTCGAAGAGTAAGACGTGGTGATACATAGCACATTCTACTCACTGTTTCGGGAAGGATGCCGTGGAAAAAGAATAGGACATATTCACCTAGACAAGGTGATGGCTTGTATGATTTCATAAAATTGATCAAGACTGACCAAGAGAAGTATAGGCATATGATGTGCGCTTACTAACGAAACAATAGCCAGTGTTAGTAAGCTTAACTGAAGATGATTTTCAAAGAAAAACGAGGCAACTTCTTGCAAAGGATGATATGATCAAAGCACTAGCTGAGAACAAAAGCTTAGCGCGGCGGATGGTGCTGAAGTTCCCCTTCAGGAGATAAGGTTCAATATATTTCAGAAAGGAACGTAGGAGAAAGCAGTGGAAACAGAGTTTGGCTGTCTCCACCATTCAGAGAGGGGCAAGTTGGAAAAAGGAATGGAATGACGTAGTAAGACAGTGGGAATGAGATCAAGCATTTCCACACATACAAGATGTTAACGAAGATCAGGGTGAGCGCAGAGAAATCCGAGATTTGGACCAATGGTTGTGAAGGTATCGTGGAGAATAGAATTGCTCATCCCCGTGAAGCATGACCAGCAAGGATAAACAAAGTCAACGAAAAGATGTGGACGAGTGGAGCCATAGATTTGGCTCGTCTCACGGATCGAGAAGAACATGGTTCAACAAGGCAAGAGAAAGGTGTGAACGATAGTGGGGTTAGGGTGGATCTTTCCCCCACGGACCACGAAGGGCAAGGTGAAACAAAGCAATGAAATGATACTAGGTGGCAGTTGAATTTGAGTACTTATTTCCACGAATTAGATGTATAGAGGTCAACGAGGTGTTAGAAGTTGGATGGGGATATTCCACCATTTCGGCGGTGTCATGCCTTGCATGTCTTGATACCAGCGCGCCCCTAGTGGAACCGAGTGACGGCCGTGCACCCAGGACCCTCGGTTCCGTCGCGGCACCATAGACTGCTCGGGTAAACACCTCGTCAAGAGCGGTATTTCCATCCAATCTCCGAGGATATGCTAATAACACAAGGTTATAGAAAGACATAAACAAGGAGTTTTACACGCCATAGCATAATGTTTTCGGAGGTATAACTCATCAGACTTATTTCAATCAGGAACGAGGTAACCACAACAAAAGTGTCATGGATTACAGGGACTGAAGTGCCTGAATGACAAAAGCGTGAGAACTACAAGAGTTTAGAATGCTCCATTGAAAATAGAGTTACATTAGTCATGAGGGTGGGACATATGCCGACTGCAAGGAGCTGGATACATGGGAACTCAAGGGTTATGAGAGTCAACCTCCTCTTATTACAACAGTTTGCGATGACTGCTAGCACACCAACTAGTATCTAGCTAATACTGCCTAAACGTAAGATTGATACGTCCAGGACGAATGCCCGTTTCTTCTTTCAACCAACTTGGTGCAGTGTCGGTCTTCACGTGGGAAACGCCATGAAATAACAATCTGGATTCTCCACCGAGTATGAGAACGTCACCAGATTCGAGGTTGATCTTGGTTGCTTGGTCTTTGTCTCTTGTGTTGCCGAACAAGAACTCGGCGGTGTCTCCTATGGAGATGGATATGAAAGGTAAACCTTTGGTAAGGCTACTCTCTGACTCGTCCTTGTCTTGGTGAAGTCCGAGCTTCCCGGAGTTGGTGTAGTAGTTGACGATGCATATGTCCGGGTTAATTTGAGGAAACTTGCTTGCAGTGGAGTTCGCAGTTTGAGCAATCATCTTGAAAGCATCTGGTATTGTCGGGGCTGGTGCTCCGTCGAATGGACGCGTGGGTCCATATGAGCGTAACGTCGGATCCCAGTTCTTTCCTAGGGACATCATCCATAAGTTCAGCTTGGCACCATTCTTGAAACTTGGCCTGTAAAATCCTCCTGGGCCCTTACCCAGTTGTCGACACATACGAACCATCCCGACCTGATCTTCAGGCTTGACAAATCCTTTTAATAGAACCATCCCAGGTCGCAGGTGTTGAACTGAGGCTGCTTCGGTGGAAGATTTTCCCGCTTTTCCCTTCTTTTGTTCTCGAGGAATCGTTGTTTTAGCTTTTGCGGACTCTTGGTAATTAGGGCATAAGTCGAAGGGCTGCGTCGAGGGTTGCGACATCTGTAGCAGGAAGAATAAGGCTCCCGTCAATTTGATAGTTTCGAAGGCCAAATGTGGTCATAAGGCAATTTGTATTCATGTGCCAATTAAGTTACGTCCCGAACTTCATCTTCTAAACTTCGTACTTGCTACCTAGATGTAAGCTTGGACTTAAAATGGTTGCAAGTTAATGTCCAGAGTATTTTGACGAAGGGTCGTTATAGATCAATTTGTTGGTTGAATTTTTCGCACTACAACTTTTATATATAATACTTGTTTTAAAATGGACATAAGACACGCCCTAAACTGGTACCTCGCTCGTATTTACTTTCAGAGCAAGTAATCTATATATAAGTTGTTTAGAAATTTCTTGTACTACTAGGTTCTTATAATAAGCTTCGGTTGATTTTATTCGTAGTTTGAAATGCATCTTAAAACCACAGACAGGATTCATATGTAAAATGCTACTACCCAACGAGTATACTTATAGATGCAGTAAGAAATCTAGTTATTTTCAAGCAAAAACAAGTAAAGCACATGAGATGAGATGGAATGATGTATGCCCGTCCTATCCGGTCTCACATCACACTTTCTAAGTATACAACTTAGCGATATTCGGTGACATATATGCACGCCTCTCCTTAATGCAACTAGTCGAGTCCTAGTCGTTCTTAGTTTCGCACGTGGTTAGTGTACCTGCAGAAAAATGCATGCTCATACATTACCACATAGTGTGGCATCCACGCGTGACCGCTGCGTGGACAACGTTGGTGGGCCGCTGCACCTTTTCCTCAAAGCCTGACTTTCCACCAGTACTGGGGATTGTCGAGAAAAAGGTGGATCCCAAAACCGAATGTAAGTGTGGTGGGTATGAAAGCCTCAAACATGCCCACCACCCTTAAAGAGCTTTTACTTATACAGCATGAATGCAGAGATTACAACTATCCGCAAAACCCAATAGCTTCCACCAGTACTGGGGATAGCTATGGCCGAATAGTTGCCTCTCAAAGCGCCCAAAATGCATATGAATTCTATCAGTGTCAGAATGTTAGTGATGTCACCTGATATCTCCTAACATCCTTATAATGGGCATATACGCGATATCTCTCATTTTCGCAAATACTCTGAAAAGATTTGGAAAATAGGCTTTTGAAATCAAAACGAAGTTGTTATAATTGTTGCTCGTGCATGATCGGCTCTGATACCAGCTGTGGCGGAACCGCCCAATTTAGTACGGGCTAAGTACACCTGCCACCACTGGCCCACAGTGCACTTAGTCCGAACTAAACTCGGTAGTCCGTCGAGCTACCCAGAAGGGCACTCGATGAAACCATCTCCCAGGGATGCCGACATCACGCACGTTAAGCTCTCGGAAGAGCCACAACAATTACAACAACCCACCATTTCATACAGACATAATTTGATTGAGTACAAATATTTTTGCTCAAAAAGAGAATACATATCGTTACAGAGATGTAACGTGCAGCGGAAAGTAAACATCAAGTATGACCTCGAGCCCACCGGAGTCATCCTTGGTCGTAATTTGATATGCACCTAAAAGAAAAATATCAACAACAAACGGTGAGTTCGTGGGGAACTCGTAGGACTTACCCGTGGGCGGTCTCAGCCCGACACATTTGAGATTTATGCACGGCTTTTTGGTGGACTGACTTCTAACCCGCATAAGCTTACTAGAAGTGGGTCCTTAGCCATTGATTGTTTATTCAAAACATGTTATCGTAAGATAGCAGGATTTTACAACTGCTACCCCCTAGTTATGATTATCAACAGTATCATAGGGGAAAGTCTTGCAGAAAAATAAAACATGAACGTATGCCCCGTCCCAAGATTTATAGAGCCCCCATCGAACTCTTGGGAGTAGCCGTCTCAGGAGCGATGCCCCTGTACGTCGGGTCATCTCTCCCTCGACCTCAAAGCATCTCCCAAATCCATCGACCTCCTCTCAGTGGATGGGCAGCACTATGAATAGTCGGACGGATCATACTTATCCAAGCATGTTGTATATAAAACATGAATATAAGCATAAAGTATTTAAGTGGTTACTACGTTGCCCGTCAGTGATATTTGGCATTCTCACACCTGGTGAGCATCAGCGATTCGAATCGATTTTTAATTCCCGGGAATAACTAAAAATGCCAGAGGCCCATATGCTTACTCACACGACGGCTTTCCCACATATGGTCCCCCGCCTCCACTTGTCCCATCCCAAGTTCGATTCACTCCCGCCTGACCTCCGGGTTGTGCCCCCATGACGAGCCTGCCGGCATCCCGGTCTCCCCGTCATGAGTACCAAGCTCCCCCGGACCACCTTCCTCTCAACCAGTGGGTAGGAACGTGCCCCTTGCTTGAGACGGCACAAGTAAGACTTTCACCGGCCCCATATACCGGATAAGCACTCTAGCAATGTAATGCCAATCAGCAGGCGAACAGCGGACGGGCCTTAATCGACTCGGGCGGAGTCCACCAACACATTATCACAATCTCATCATATCAAACCATATCTCCGCCCGGTCTCAACTTATCATCAAGTCATAACAGATTTCCTTTCGGTTCCAAGGTTTTGTAAAAACATTTGTAGGCCCTATCATCTCGCGAGTGAATACCTTCACTCGTCTTCTACCGTCTAAGCAGGGCTAAGCATAGACTTCGTTTTATCCTTTCTACTTTGGGCATCAAGGATTTATGCATGTGGGGTTTCATAAAATCCCTAAACGTAATGCACAAACAAGAATAGGGTGGTGAGACTCCCTAGATAGGTGAAAATGCCTAAGGGGCCTACCTTCGTTGTTGACAACTTGAACAAACTAAGCTACTGTTAGTTTGTCGGGTTGTGAGGCCTTGCCCCAGGCAACCCCTTGATCCCTTGGACAACTCCCCCTTCCAAACACGACTGATGGGCCCTCCAGGTCGTGAATGGGTCTTAGTTGGTCTTTTGGATCACCGTTGGTTGATGTAGACCCGCGCACTCGTTTCTTTATCACGTATCTGCAATAAGCGTCGCTATATGAATAATATGCATGATGCAATACATGAGATGCATGAGGATTCACACACACAATTAAACGTGTCAAGGATTCGGTCACTTGATGATTTATAACTACTTTTTCGTAATATTCAGTTAAGCAAGCCACGTTTTGTTATTTTTCAAATCACCAATCAAACTTTACATGCACAAACTCATATTTTACCAGTGAGATACTTATACTATCCGAAGTGTATGAAAATACCAAAGATCCATTCTATGCACATTTTGTATAGCCTCCAATTTCTAGGTGGAATAATTGCTCATAACACCGGTATAAGGGCAAAAGAGTAAATAACAGCAAGTCCTAGGGCTACAAGAATTCAGACAGTGCCTAAATATCACACTAAGGCCACTATCCAAGTTTCACAACATTTGGAGTCCATTTGCATCTCTTTTGGTAATTATTTTGCTTTAACATGCATACAACAAAACCAAGGGTATAAATGTCTTTTCACACAACCACATCATACCAATCATGTAGATCTACTCCAGAGGAGTCCAACGCAACTGAGTTTGTCCATTTTGGATTTTTATTTGATTTGTTATGATTTTTCAAAGTTTCAGCCGCTTTATTAATGAAATAAATAGAAAATCATATAGATCAAGGACTTATACGCAATTATCCGTAGACTTTAGGGGCTAGACCGTAAGATTCGTAAGACTCTCTGTACAGCGCATGGACTTAGACAGAATTACACAAAACCGCAGGGGCTAAATCGCAAACTTACCTTTCTTCTTCTTCCTCGGGCCGACGGGCGACGGCGCGCGGCGCGGGGAGAGGCGCGGCTGCGCCGGCGGCGGCGGGGCCGGCCTTGAAGCCGAGCGGGGCCGGGGAGGCGTTCCCGTCCCCGGGCTTCCGTTTCCCCCAGCTCTCGTCACCGGTGGCGGAGAGGAGAGGCGGCGCGGCGACTTGAACCGGCGCGGCGGCGGCGCGCGCGCGGAGACGGCGGCGCGACCCAGCTTCGGCGGCTCGGGCACCGAGAGGCGGCGAGGAAGGGCGCGCGAGGTGCGCGGTGAGGTGGGGAAGCCGGCGGTGGTAGAGTGGAGGCGAGGGGGTGGCCCGAAAGGGGCTCCCCACGGCGGGCCGCGTCGGCGCGCGGTGGCGAGCGGCGGCCGCGCGTGGAGGGGGCGTAGAAGGCGCGGTTGGAGGCCGAGGGTGTGGGGGAAGGGTGGAGGGAGGTGAGGCGGTTGTGATGGCGGGGTTCTAGGGGCGCGGGGAAGGCCCGAGCGGCGGGCACAGCTCGAGCTCCGAGCTCGGCGCCAATGGCGGCCGGCGCGCTGCGAGAGGGGCTAGGGCCGACGGCGGTGGCCTAGAGCTCGCAAAATCGGTGGAGGGGCTCGGGGCGAGCGTGGTGACGGGGTCGACGGGGCGGGAGAGGGCCGGAGGAGGCCGGGGCGCGAGCTCGCCGCGGCTCCCATGGCGGCCGCGCCTCTGCTGCTGCGCGCGAGGGGGGGGGCGAGGGAGAGAGCAGGGAGAGTGTGGAGGAGGGCGCGAACGCGGCCGGGAGGGCGTCCGGGTGAAGAGGGGCGCGTCGCGGCGTGGGGCCATCGATCCGCGGCGCGGCGCGCTCCCGGTACGCCGGCCGCCCACGCGGCGGGCGTCGTACCGAGGTGGGAGGCGACCCTGACGGGTGGGCCCCACCTGTCGGCGGCAGTAGGGAAAGGAAAATAGAAGAAAAATAAAATGTGTTTTCTCCCCTGCTGAAAACCGCCATTTTGACCAATTCAGAGGCCGAATTTGGAAAAACTCCAATTGAACGAAATGTTCTACTCTTTGAACTCTACAACTTTGTCAATAGGCATGATTTCAAATTCGGTATGGAAATACGAAATTCATTTGAATTTAGCTCTCAAGTTTAATTTGGCATACAGACCAGGGTTGCTTGGAAAATTCAAAACTCTTAATTCTGGGCCTTATCACCCAAGGAGCCTATTGACAATATTGCTTGAAATTTCAAAACCTACAATTTATTCAATTAGGGCCTTGCATGAAAATGGATGTAGGTTAGAGTAAAACTCCATTTTCCAAACTGGACAGATTTAAAGTGTGTTTCCAGGCTGACAAAAATTGGTTCAAAACACCTTTTATAATTCATTTTATGACCAGACACATTTTGACAAAGTTGTTTCCTAGATCATTTCCTACAACTTTGATAATATGAGTCTTCTCTAAATCACAACATATTTTGAAATACAACATACCCTTGTTTAGGGTTTTGGTAAAATAACAGATTTATCCTAAGTAAAGCTTTTCTTGTTTTCATCTTTTGAAGTATCAAATGAAGTCCAAACACCTCCACAATAGATGCATTTGAAAGGTGATGAGTCCAATTTCATTTCATAGAAAGGAATATTCTTAAGTGGTATAGCCAAATCAAAAGAAATTTCAGGATCAATTTGGGGATGGGCTAAAATTTCAGATTTGAGAAATTTTGACTTAGTGGTTTATCTACCAATTCCTCATTACTCTTTTAAGCATGATTTAGTCTTAATTCATCATTAGCTTACGTATAATTGTGTGTACGGCTTCTGAGATGCCAGGGGCATCACATGCAGGCAGGTGAGGAGCTTCTCCACCTTTCGCCGGCTTCCTCCATTTCCCTCCGCCGGCCTTCTCCACCTCTCTCCCGGCGTCCTCCACCTCCCTCCGTCGGCCTTCATCACGCGACGGGCGAGGGGCAGGCGAGGGGCCAAGGGAGGCGCACGGGGTCAGAGGAGGCCGGGCCACGGGAGAATCACTGATTCGGTGATCTCCCTGGAGCCACCCTCCAGAGCTCGGAAAGGCCTCGCGGGGACGGGCTAGCTGGCAGGCCGGGGCGACCAAACATGGGCTAAGGCATAGCGTGGCCAGGCTGCGCCCCTAGCGCAGCTGCCAAACAACCCCATATAACCCGGCCAGGGCTAATCAAATTTGAATAGGACAGAATTAAATCTAATTCAATCTCTTTCAAAACCAAGCAACCGAACAGCGCTTTAAAGTATCAAAAACCGGTTAAATAATCTCATTGATTTTTGTGGGTGGTTTTAATGACGTGGCACGCTGAGGTATTCAAATCACCCCTCCAACTATTTCAGTCGGTACATTCAACCTTTTAATAAATTTGTATTTTCTATTTCTCCATATGCAAATTAAGTTTTAAGTTTAAATTTTATAAGGTTATAGGATACATTATAACTCATGCTAAAAATATTTATGGTAATTGTATCATAATTTTTTATTAGTTAGATATTTAATAATAAATTAACTTTGCTAATATAAAATTGTAAAGAAAAATAATCACAAAGATTCACCATTTATTTTTCTAATACAAGTTATGACCCCAACTATCACCCTACAAAATTTAAACTTCAAATTCAAATTGTAGACAAAGAAAAAAATATAAATTTATCAAGGGGTAGAATGTACCAACTGAAATAGTTGAAGGGGTGATTTAAACACATCAGCATACCACGTCATCAAAACCATCCACCAAAACTACTGAGGGGTTATTTGACTGATTTTTTATACTTTAGGGTGCAAAAAATCGGTTTCATAGGTCATGGGTGATATGTTTCATCTTTTATACTTTAGAGGGTTATATAGACTTTTTCTGTTTATCGGAGCGATGTGCTAAAATCCTTCACAAAGACGTTAGAATCCAGAAAGACCAAAGAAGCTCCGGACTTGTGTGACCGTGGTAGGGATCAGTCAGCTGCATATTGCTTCAACCATGGCTTCATCAATTTCGATTCCCTGCAGTGTCACAACATAACCAAAGAAAGACACTTGATCTGTGCAAAAGGTGCACTTCTCAAGTTTCTCATGTGAGCCACTGTATACCAGAATATCATCAAAATATACCACCATAAATTTACCAATAAAAGCACATAAAACTTCATTCATTAGTCGCATGAACATGCTAGGTGCATTAGTGAGACCAAAAGGCATGACTAACCACTCATATAGCCCGAAAGCAGTTTTCCATTCATCTCCTAGCTTCATGCAAATCTGGTGGTAACCGCTACGCAAATCAATCTTGGAGAACTCAATTGAGCCACTTAATTCGTCAAGCATATCATCTAGCTTAGGGATAGGGTGACGATATCTGATTGTAATATTATTTATCTCTCGACAATCTACACACATGCACCAGGACACATCTTTCTTTGGAACTAAAAGCACCGGAATAGCACAAGGACTTAGAGACTCACGCACATAACCTTTGTCCAGCTATTCTTGCACTTGGCGTTGTATCTCTTTGGTTTCTTCCGGGTTGGTCCTATATGGTGCACGATTTGGCAAGGAGGCTCCTGGAATGAGGTCGATATGGTGTTCAATTCCTCGAATTGGTGGCAGCCCCGGTGGCACTTCTGCCGAGAACACATCAGCAAACTCCTGCAAAAGGTTAGTGATAGTAGGAGGCAAAGAAGATGGCCTCTCTTCAAATGAGAATAAGGTTTCTTTGCAAACCAAGGCATAGCAAGCATGATTAATTCCTTTTAGATCAGATTTGGTGGCAAAAAAACAAGATCCTTTTAGTTTAATTTTATTTTTATTACTTTGTGCAGATTTGTTGTTTTTCTTTTTATGCTTGTCAAGTTCAGAAGCTACCATTTGATTTTCACTCTTAGCGGGTTGCTCACATTTTTTTACTACCTCTAGCAATTTCATCTCTCAAAATAGCTTCTTGTGTCATAGGTTTCAAAACAATTTTCTTGTCATGATGCATGAAAGAGTATTGATTGATCCTACCATGATGTAATGAGTCTATATCGTATTGCCATGGTCTACCTAGCAGCATGGAACATGCTTGCATTGACACGACATCACAATCAATAGAATCGTGATATGAACCAATTGCAAATGTGACTCTTACCAACCTTGTTACCTTCTCCTTGCCGTTGCTATTAAGCAACTGGATGTAGTAGGGCTGTTGGTAGTTAGCGCAAGTTTCTCCACCATGTCAGCGCTAGCTAAGTTGTTGCAGCTCCCTCCATCAATGATGACACAACAAGATCGTTAGTTGATCACACACTTGGTCTGAAACAAGGTGTGGCGCTGATTTTGTTCAGCCTATACCATTTGTGTACTTAGTACTCGCTACACGACGAGGCTCTCATAGCATTCAACATGTTCTGCCCCGATGTGCTCTTCATCTAGGTTGGGCACCACATTTCTACCTGCATTGTTAGCCGCCAACAAGGTATATGTATCATCATCTAAGTCACTATATCCACCATCTGGTCGCAAAATAAGCACACGTTTGCTCAGACAGTCCTTGCGCATATTGCCAAATCCCTTGCATTGCAAGCATTGAATGTCACACGTTCGCCCAGATGATACAACTGAGGATGATGTCCTTGTTGGGGTGGCTGCTGCATCCTTTGTAGCATCAGGAGGACCAGGATCCCTATTTGCAAGCATTGAATGTCACAACGCAGCATCCCTATTTGCAACTCCTGAAAATATTCTTCTACAGTTTTGTTCCCTTGCCTTATTTGCTGTAGCTTATGTAATAAATCACGTGCATAGTATGAAGGAACAAATCTAGCCCGCATGACCCGTTTCAAAGCATCCCAGGTTTGTGGAGTATTATTTGGGTTCTGACGGTAATATTTCCTCCATCAAACAGAAGCAATTAGTGAACTCACTAGTGGTAGCCCTCACACGTTTGTTTTCAGGAAAATTATGACAAGCAAATTTTTGGTCTACTGCTAATTCCCAAGTGAGATAGTCATCTGGGTTATATTTACCATCAAAAGGAGGCATGGAGAATTTGATCTTACCCAAGAAATCACCGGTATCACGTACCTCACACCGACGTGGACGATGGCGGTGTGGCTGCCTGTGGTGAAGGTAGGACCGACACCTAAGAGGGGGGTGAATTAGGATTTCTAAAAATAAGGCTCACTAAAACTATAACTACTAATCAAAACCTATGCAAGTAAATCTAGCTATGTGCACTAAGGTTTTGCTAAGTGTTGCTACTTCTACCGTGGCCAAGTCTTGCAACCTAGTTCCACCTAGAAACTAAGTTATCAAGCAAGTCTAGGAATGTAAGCACACAATTGCAAGAAAGTAAATGCGGAAGCTAAAGAGATGGGATAGAGAATGCAAACTCCCGATGACGATGATGGTAGCACACGGTGAAGACACGACGATGTTTTTCCCGAGGTTCGGGGAGGCCAACGTGCCTCTACCCCCTACGTCCTCGTTGGCACTTCACAAAGGGCTTTGCTCTCGCGTAGTCCTCAAAGGAATACGACCTCGCCCTTTGCAAGGGTGGAGGATAGTAAAGTGACTTCCACGGAAGTCAAGCAACCACGGTCGGATCTCTGGATATTCTCGGTACACACCCACCCGAGCCTATCTCTCACGTAGTCCTCCATGGGCTACGGCCTCGCCCACGCAAGGGTAGAGGATGGATACGGCCGTTGGGGTCTTCTGAGTCCTTCTCACGGAGCTACCCGGTGTCTCCACTAAGGGAAGCTTTGGCCAAAATGCCGAGGGCCTTCCTCCCTCTCACAAGGTGGTGGCGGCCACTCCACACTCCGTAGGGTCTCGCAAGACTTACAGCCGCACACACACAAAGGCAAACATGCACGCAGGCACGGGGAATAGACAAGGTGGCCTAAGCAAGGATGCACTAAGCACTAGCTATGCCGGATGTGTCTAGTTTTGCTCTTGTGGTGGTTGGGCTCTCAAATGGTGTTACTACACTTTAAATGGGCATGGAGAATGTGTATCTACACCACCGGACTGTCCGGTGCGTGTAATTTGCCCCTTCTTCAAGTCGACCATTGCTTTGACAATGTGACCGTTGGAGCCACCGGACTGTCTGGTGCGTTGTAACGCTGGATCTTCAACTTGGATTGTCCTCGGTCTATAACGTCCGGCGCGGCACCACCGGACTGTCCGGCGGTGGATCTAGCGCCGGACTCCGCCTCTTCCTTCTCAGCCTATAACGTCCGGTGGTGAGCCACCGGACTGTCCGGTGCATGAATTTGCACCGGGTCTTCAGCCTTCGACTTTTGGGCTTCTTCTTCTCGCCGGTGCACTCGATGGGGCTTCTCCGGACCTCTTGGTGCCCCAAAAAAATCGGCCCGCTGACCGGTCAGCGGGACCGCCAAGTCAGGACCTTAGCTTGCACCTTGATGGCGGCTTGGGACTTCTCTTGTACCTTTTAAGTCCTCATTTGAGGTGTTTATACCCCAAGTCCACCTTTTGCACCCTGGGACTTCATAAAAAACACTTGCACACTAATATTAGTCCCATGGCACACTAATTCAACCACCAAAACCACATATGGAAACTAAGCACAAGGCTTAGGGCCCATTTTCCTTACATGTGGTGCTGAGCATCTGTTTCATCATCTACCTCGGTATCTGCAGCATACTCATCATCTTGCTCACTAGCTGCATGCTTTTCGAAGCCATCAATCTTGTAGTGGTTGTTGCTATCTCTCTCAGTTTGGTCCATCTTTTCAAGCTTGCTAAGGATAGCAACAAGATAGGTTTGTACTTCTGTAATGGACCCCTCCATTGCTGCAAGCTTTGCATTTGTTTCGATTTGAGCTGCCTCTAATGGACCAAGGCATTCGTTTGTCACCCGCACATCCTCTTCAAGTCCTTCAGTGCGTACGTTAACTACGCGTCGAAGGTGTTCAATGATACCCTTGGTCCGTGGAGACAAATGAAGGATGTTATCTATTTCTTTTAACAATTGGAAAAAGAACGAAAAAAATTAAGACCTATCTAACAAGTGTGTGTCACTAGGTGGTGCACTCAACATCCCTCAAACCTGTAACACAAGTTCTTACAAGTCCTTACCAAGCTATTCAGGTGGTGTTGATAGCCAGCAAGAACAGCAACAACCCTGTGATGAGTATTTTTGTTTGTGGAGCTATGGGTAGCTATGAGAATCAAGGTATAGCTGGAACAATGTTAGTCAAGCATGTTGAATAATCACTCAAAGATGGTACTATGCTGGTCCTAGGCCTAACCATGCTAAAGATGCAAGGCTTAGGCACAAACTTAGCCACCGAACAGCTAGAGAACAACACACACAAAGATGAACACAAAACAATAGCTTTTGTCCCTTTTGCTTTGCTCTTTTTTTTGTTCCCCTCTCTTCTTCTTTTCCTCGTCTTTTTTTTCTTTCGTTTCTTTTGTTTTTTGTATTCCAAGGGACTCCAATACCTTAATCAATCATGCAACCATACATTTTTTCTTGCCAAGGGGTTATAGATTTCAGCCGCTGAAAACTAGAGATTTATATAGTGGGGCTGATTGTAACGATGGTGGTAGATCTGCTGTTGGTGATGGATATGGTGGTGGTGGATCTGCTGGTGGTGATGGATATGGTGGTGGTGGATTTGGTGGGTGGCAGAAAATGTGACAAGAACTCGAAACTCTAAGGATTAAGCACTAAGAACCAACAAGTAGACCAAACAATGCAGATGAAAACTCAACAAGCAAGAACTAAGCAAGGAATAGCAAGGCTGAAACTTGGTTTTGGGATTTTAGTTCTATCCTATTTTTTGTTGCTTTTCTGGACTGTAGGTAAAAACTAAAGGTAGGTAAACTCTCACCGATCGACCTGAAGCTCATGATACCACTTGATGTAACAAATGGGTTCCCAATGTTTCGATGAGAGCTGGGGATAACTCGATTTTGGATAGTTGCTATTCTTGCTGTGCCAAGAACAACCTCGAACCTGCAAGCAAATCGAAGAACAAGCAAGAACAAGTAGACAAGCAAACAGCACACAGTCCTTGCCCAAAGGATGAATCTCTCAAACACGAAATGAGGTTCTGAACCGAGTAAAAATGGTGCTCAGCTGAGTCACGAGCTTACAAGGAAGAAGCAGCAGCTTTCTTTCAACAAAACAAAACCTAGGTCTAAATGGTTTCTGCTATTTGTATTTATAGGTGGAAATCACAAGCTGGAGCCTAGAGAAAACCCTAAACGTCCATCCTTAATGGGCCAAAACAAGGCCAAAAACCCATTCGTTGGCTGCTTCCACTAGCAGTCCAAACGAATGTACGAGTCTTATTTTGATGATTCTCATTTGTTCCCTTTGAATCTGATCATGTCATTGGATCCATATGAAAGTAGACGTTGAGATCTTTCCAACAAGTACTTATTTGCTTTCATCACCATTCGGAGTCAAGAGATATGTCAATTTTAATCTGATGCTGTTTGTTGGCCAATTCGGAGGATCCAAAGTAGCATCGAGGTGTTGTTTCCAGGTCAGAATGGATGCTCCGAACTAGTGTCCTGAGCCCCCTTCCTTGTTCAAGTCCGCTCCTTCATTCCTAATCATGATACAATCATCGCAAGATTTTAGTAGCATCCCATCTTGAAAAGAGATCATGTGGTTTGCTAGGAATTACTTAACCTGATAATTAAGTTGGTGAGCTCAAGCACGAGTCATTGGTCCGTTGTATTCATGTTTGATTGTATCATTGGTGGTGATGTCCTCATCACCTTCAAATCTCAAGGATGAAGGATATTGACCAAAGAAAAATGCATGAAAAGCATGACAAAAACAAAGAAAAATGCGTGCAAAAGCATGGCAAAATAAAAAGCATGCAAGTTCAAGTATGGCACAAAGAAATAAAAGCTCCATGTCCCCTGCAAATTCATAAAAGGCTACAAGGGAAGAAAATCTAGAGAAGGAGACACCTTGCTCCACCACACATACTCTAGTGGTCAAATAGAAGATGTGATAAAGTACACTATTTGGTCGAATCTTTGATTAAGCAAAATAAACATTCTAAGTGAGCCACATTTCCTCCACTTAAAGCTCCATAAAAGCCTTAGTGTGGGAAAATGTTGGCCAAAACCATGGCTCCTGGGTAAGAAAACACTTATGAGTGACCGAGAGCACCTTTGGGAAGCTTCCTTTTGTTGGAAAATCTTGAAAACACCTGGGTAGGACATCCAAAAAGAATGGGTTAGAGTTATTCCTGCAATTAAGTCGTTCGATCTCTCAACAGCTCAAGGCGAGGTAAACAAAAAGATGCACCACAGGTATCGTCGGAGTTAAGTTCTGGCAGCCCACCACGGGGTTGGTCCTGCGGGGGTTTTGAGATCGATAGGGTTGACAGGTAGATCGATAATGGTGTACAACATGCATGAACACGATGATTAGACAGGTACATGCCGCTTCGTCGCGTGATACCCTACGTCCTATATGGGGGTTTGCGGATTGTATTGTTGAATATGCGAGGGTTTGAGAGAGTTCACTCGTGGCCCCTAGCTCTCCTTATATAGTCTGGGGAGCTAGGGTTACAATTCGTATCCTCGTAGGATTACTTGCCGAGAGGTTTTGCAGGGTTACATCTCGTAATTACAGGAGAGAATCCTAACAGATCCTATCCGAAGTCGTCCGAGTAGTTTACTTGAGCTTCACGCCTACCGTTGCCGTGGACCGAAAGTCAGACCACCCGGCCCACCGGCCAGGGTGACGTAGTCAGTCGTTATAGGGCACCTAGGGGCATATGACTCCCACAAGCCCCTGAGCTTCATGATGATTTTGCAGAAATCATCCTGAAGGTTACCATGGAGTCCATCCTATCAGCTGTTCTATGGAGGCCATCGCAAGATGGACTCCGTATGGAGTAGCCCCCAAGTTTCAGGTTGACTTGAGTAGCAATCAACTTGAAACTTTAGTCTATTCTGTTCCAAAATTGCCATTAAAACTTGGGAAAAAAGCTTTTCCTGTCCACTCCCACAGCCCCCAAGATCCAAGAAGTATGGAAAATACGTCTTGGAGCTTGATCAGAGTGGTTGATGATGTCCTCTGTGAAGTATCGAATCCCAAACGCACTTGCCGAGTGCCCGAAATCCTACTCCAGAAACTGCCAAGAAT
The DNA here is from genome assembly GCA_022530915.1 of Paspalum notatum. Taxonomy (NCBI): domain Eukaryota; kingdom Viridiplantae; phylum Streptophyta; class Magnoliopsida; order Poales; family Poaceae; genus Paspalum; species Paspalum notatum. Next base: position 22,748,797 of record CM039686.1, read on the forward strand.
ACGAAACATCCACAGAACAACTGATCCCGTGTGAACGTGGTGTCTACCAGATTCACTTTCTCGAAGAGTCACCCGCTAAGTAACTGCCACGTGACTCGGTTTGAAGACGGAACGACGCCTCCACGCAAATCTTCCGCTGGATGGAAACCGAAACATTGCTGCTGCCAATATATAAGTCGGCCCTGAGTCTACCAATGGATCTCACAGCCATTGCTTTCTGTTGACGACACTTAAGCACGGCAAACCTTATACTGCAAGCGAGAGTATCGTATGTAGCTTTTCTCCAGGATGAGTATCATGGGTTTTGTCAATCCAGGAAACAAACTAATTGAGAACTAATTAACTAGAGTTTATGCAAACTATAGGTATAAAAGAGGTTATAATCTAACTCTAAACCAATCCTTAAACTAATCTAAACTAAACATAAAATATACTTATATATATATAGGAAGAGTTTTATCTACATGCGCATGTAGCTACACTCACCTTCAATAAACCAATAAGGGTATGTTCGCATACTCATTTATCAATTTGAGTATGTTCACATGCTTATTTTAAAATACCTCAAATGTCACCACCTGAAAAAATTACAAAACAGCACTTGTTTTTATTATATTTTGATAATATGTCCATATTAGTATATATAACGGGGTATGTCTACATACCTCAGGTATACTCGCATACCTCGTGCACATGCCACCTCGGATGGTCTAGTATCATTACATACTCCGTGTACATACCTTTCGTTTCACCAGATACGCCCTCAATCATGAGATACATATGCGAGTGTAGCTACATGCGCATGTAGAAAGGAATTTTCCTATATATATATAAAAGATAAGCAATTAGAACAGAACTAGAACTCTAATCAAAGGGTATTAACTAGATTCTAATCAAGCTCTAATTGGATCCAAGACATGTAAGATAATAGGCGCCACAACAAGATTAGAGTAGCGAGATAACTAGCAGCTCAAGGTAAACAAGCATGTTCAAGCATATTCATCATAGCATAATTAAATCAAGATCAATCAACCAAACCCCCTAGATCGGCTTAACCTTTTCCCGGGCTCTACTGTGACTAGTAACCAGGTAATCGACGAGAAACTTTCAACAGGCACGTAATTAGAGAACTAGCTTCTAATTACTTTTATGGTCTAATAACATAATTAGCACAACTAGAACATCTAATCACCATGATCTAAAGAACTAGATATGCAACTATATCATTAGTAAGCTAGATCGATGATCAAGAACGCTAGATGAATTTAACCCTTAATAACATGCTCTAATCAACAAGCATCTAGATCTAAAGCTAATTAGAGCTAGAACCAGCATAATTAGAACAAGAACATGATAACTAGACAAGAACAATGCTTCGTTAATAAATTGTATCATACTTACAACCATGATCATACCTTCCCTTGATGATACAATTAGACCTCTGGAGCTAGGTAATTAGAGCACAATGCAAGGGCTCTAATCACCTCTAGGAACTAGAAGAACTCTAATCCTAGACTAGAAACTCGACCCTCTACTCTCCTCTAGTTGTAGTCCCTCTACATCGCGCCTTGATAATGAATTGGAATGAATTGGATGACCTTGGGGGTCGCATGGGGGAATTGTATTTATACCTCATAGGTGCCTTGGGGTGCCCCCACCTTCCTCTTGGTTGAAGTTGGAGTAGGACGCTTGTTTCCCCCGAAATTGGACTTTCCTGTTTTCTGCACCTTTCGTATTTTGACCATATCTCTATCATCCGGACTCCAAATATGGCATACTCGGATATTAAATCATAGAGCTCGAAGAGATCTACAACTATAGTATTCAAACTTTCTCCATTTGACGTCGTTAATGTCTCTGAATTGGGCCCGCAAGGTGCTGCTGTCCTGGAATCCGAGAATATCTCGAGATTTAATTTGAGCTTGGATGGATCTCGAAATATACCTTCCTTATCTTCAATCCTTTCATACCCAAATAATCCTTATCTCCTTTGACTCTTCTGGAAGAGGCGTGGTAGAAAAGAGAACACGAGACAGCGCCTGAAGGGGGGCGGTTGGCCGACTTAGGGGGGTAGGGTCGGCCGACCCAACCTTTCCTTTCGCCCGGTCGTTTCCATCTTTCGCGAAGACGTTGCTTGTCGCCTAAGAAACACTTGTACGGGGCCTCTCGGACTCTTGAGCTTCTGGAATCTTCGGTATGGGCCGAGATTTGATGAAGTCTTCTAGTCTTTGACATATTTGATGATTTTATTGAATAATTATTTCCAATTTCTAGTAGCTCTTGACATCTTCTTGAAGTTTCCGATTAGAAAACCTTGATTAATACAGGGAGAGGCATGAATTAACCAAGCCTTCCTCGATCATCATCTTCAATGAATATCGCTTTAGAGGTCTTTTCTTACTCGACGTAGATCGTTGTGAATTTCGCGAAAAATAGGTCAAAAACCTTTAAAAATCATATATAGCATATTTCCAAGACAATATTGCAAAATCCACAATAATCGATGATAAATGTTAGTAAAAGATATAGTTAACGCTTAAAAACCATGAAAAACTATGTCAAATGATACAAAATATTCGTACATAAGCTGCGTCAACACTTTCCTTTGCCTCTCCTCCTCCTCGCCCTTTAGTCTCCAAAAAGCGAGCACCATGCCGGCGGCAGGGGCCATATGCGTAAGGATTACGACGATTCAGAGGATGAGTATTGTTGACAGTCATTATTGCACTACCAATGACCATCAACTAACCACAAATATGGAGGAAAACATGCCAAAGTATGGATTAACCTTTGCTACTGACATAGTTTCACAAGTTGTGTTGAATATTTGATTGCAGGTGAAAGATCAGTTGAAAACAGGCAAAATATGGCTAAGTCAGGAGGTGCCTGACAAGGGGGCCAGGCCGCCTGGCCCCACCCTAGGCCGCCCGGCCTGACAAAGTGGCCATTTCACTTCATCTTCGACCTGCATGTGCCTAAGTAACGTGTCAACACAGTTGTGAAGTCCAAACGTCAAAACCATCATGCAAAGTACCGGAAGGCCTTCCCACATCATCGATCCAGCACTTGGATTGGTGAAGTCAGCAATCCTCGGCACTTCAATCCTGCGGCTAAGGAAGAAACACAAGTGAGGATCCAATGGCTCAAGGAAAAGCATAAGTTTAACCGTCAACCGATCCTTAACTGCCTTAGGGAGTCAACATGGAGCGTTGGATGCTGGAAGGCGGTGGATCCAAGGGTGCACCAGGCCGTCCGGCCTCCTATCAGGCCGCCCGGCCTGCTACCTAGCCGCCCGGCCACCGACTTAACCACCTTACCGATCTACCTCGAGTATAAATACTCCTCACTCAGTTTTGGGTATAAATAGGTCTCTAGGCCTCACTTGTGAAGTGTGGAAGTTGAGTAACTCATACTATCGCTTAGTCTAGTAGCACTAGGTTAGTCCTGGGAGTTAGAGTTGAGTCTGAGCTTTTGCCTCAGGGATTCCAGAGTCTTCTTCGAGTCTTGGTAAAGCTCTTGTATCTTTCTATCTTTGTACTCTTGTTACTCCAGTATAATATATTTCATTGTTCTATCTTCTGTTATACTTTACTTTACTTCTTAACGCTTGCCTAGTGTGGTGTACCTTTATTGCACACTAGATCCAAGGCTTAGGTTTGTGTTGTTCTTAAGTTATCTGAATCTTGTTAGACTTGCCGGTGCTATAAGCTTGTCTTAGGCTTTTGATCTAAGATTACATTAGTTCTCACCCTCTGATCAAGGAAGAGCTTTAGTGTTCAAGTTCTCACTTGAACACTAGTATAGCGTGCCATCTTACCCACGCAGATCTGGTTGGTAGCCTCTCTAGGTAACAGCTCTAGAGGCCTCAGTATTCCACCTCGTCGTTCGGTAAGCCTGTAGTCGTTAGCCGGGCCTCCTTCGAAGGTCTACTATCTACCCCTTGACCCCTCGAGGCGCCGGAATTTCGCTCGATGCAAGATCCTAGCTTGTTTCCATTTAACTTCGTTCAACCGCGAATACTCCTCTATAGCGGTTAAGTAGTAGAGTTTAGAAATCTAATCTCGCTCATTGTCCTCCCAGATAGCTACCTAAGTGTTAGTCTTCTTTAGTCCCTGTTTTACTCTTCCCACCATACACTATCTTGTTATCTTACCCCCGTTGTAAGATTAGCTGGTGTTTTATCTAAGTAATAGTACTGCTTGAAAGTTTGACATTTCATTCCACCTATTCGCCCTTGCTTCCCTGTGGATTTTTACGATACTCGGAATACTTTGAGTGAAAAAGCTACAGCGAATCTCCGTGCGCTTGCGGAGTAAAATCTGTTATGCTAAGAGACGTCAACAAGTATCTTGGCGATTTCAGCGACGGAGAGCCCACACCCGACCCCAGCAGCAGCGACGACGAGTCTACCTCCGTTGAACCAGCGTTGCTGGAGGAACCGGTGGACCCCAACTCCGTGTGGTATAAATCCAAGGAGCAGGCGATCAAGCGGGGGTTGGACCACCTCGGCCTTGGCGGTCCCGATGACAGTGATGAGGAGGACTCTAAGGAGGAGGCAGAGGAGGAGGAGGAAGACGTCGGCGGCGGCGACCCCATGGGTGGTGACGGCGTAGGCGATGGCGATGATGGCAGCCCCAACGGCGGCGACAGCGGAGGCGATGGCGACGATGGCTTCGACGGCGCAGGCGACGCTAGTGACGGTGGCGGCGGTGGGGACGATGGCACCGATGACGACAATGACGATGACACCGACGGCGATGACGGTGCGAGCGACGATGGCGACAGCGACGATGACGACGATGACGGCAACAATAGCGTTGACGAGGGCAGGCACAACGGTCCTCGGGACCTCAAGCGCCACCGCGTCATGGCGCTAGCCCTTGGGCCAGCCCCCAGACAGTTGAACACTGTCACGCCATTTGCTCAATCGGTAGATGTTGTCATTCATCATGTGTGAATACCTTCCTGTTTGAATCTTGGTTTCATTGTTTCCGACTGCATAGCTGACACTGACATGATTGGATCATCCATTCCTTGAGCGCTTCGATAGAAAATGATATCCTCAATATGCATAGGACAGAATCCTATATAGCCGAGTGGCGTTCCAAGCTCGGTTAGGAGAGTCGAGTAGTCTATAGCACTCAGTTAGGAGGGCCGAGTGCTAATCGTATGAAGTTGATAAACAATTAGCCCTTAGGGTACTCAGTTAGGAGAGCCGAGTCCCTAAAATGCCATAGCGTTGGATGTGATGACAGTGTGGTTGTTAAAAAAAATGAGTAGTCATCTGAGTGCTGGACTCGGAAGAGTGGTCGGAAGGCTGCTTTCGATTGTTGATCCTGCTGAAACAAAGAACTGACACCGTTTTGTAGTTCAGACGGCACAACCTTATTATTGAGGGATAGCGCCGGTTACCCATTACTGTACCTCCGTCTTCTTTCCCCAAATCGCTTAGGGTTACGCTGCTGCAAACCATATCCAACACTTCACCCCTCTACACCGCATGAGTTGATGCGCCTGAAATCGAAGGTCCAGAACCGCAGCCGGTAGGAGATGGCACCCAACAAGAGTTCTAGATCCATCATCCCCGCCGTCCAAGAAGCTTCCGTCTCAACAATGGCGGGTGAGGCCCTGGATCCCAAGATCGCCTGGACTGCGACATCTGTGGAATACTTTCACCTTGAAGAGCTACAGAAGTTCGGGCTGATTCTGGGGAAATCTGCCGGACTATGGAGGACACAAATTGGGTGTGCATTCCCCGAGGTGCTCCCCCACATGACTCCAGTCTTCACATGGTATTTCTACCATGGTCTCGGCCTTCCTATCTACTCATTCCTTCGTGGCTTGCTACACTACAAACCGGTTAGAACTATCGAATCTGAATCCAAATTCCATCATTCAATTGGCCGTTTTTGTGCACCTATGCAAGGGATACTTAGGGATTCCCCCTCATTTTAATCTGTGGCGTTATCTGTACTTCTACAAGCGTAATAGCAAGGATAGCTAGGGACTTTATGTTGGGGGAGCAGGATTCCAGTTGTGCGATAGAATGAAGCAACATCACCTGGATCTTCCCCTGTTAACCTCCAACAAGTTCTGGACTGATAAGTGGTTCCTGATGGAGAATTCAGAAAATTTTATGCCGGCCAACTCTGGGTGCATACCAGTGGGTGAAGAAAGCTGGCAAGAGATGATGCCTAAGGATGAAATGCCCGATGTCCGTGTATTGATGGAGAGTATCACTGATCTAAAGAACAGGGACTGACGGCGATGGGTGTAGCTATTAACTTTGTGTTTCATAGTATTCAACCTATGAAGGATAGGGTACACCCAGCATGTTTCTATCAGGGTACCGATGATCCTACCTGGGAGATCAACAGGCCAGTCACCTAGGAGGAAATCAGTGTGCGAATCAGGAGTTTCTTCACGGGCCGTATAACCAACCATGGTTGTCCCCAGTCATACTCAGTTTATGCTCCTCCAGATCAAGTAAGGGCTTCAACTGTTTTGAATTATATAACTTTGCCATTACCTTGACCGTATGTTCTGAAATGTGGCATCTTTCTGTTGAATGTGAACTCCCAGGGAATCTGCTTCAAGTATCTCTTCGAGCCCCCATATCCTGAAGGCCTAGCTCTGCGAGGAAAACGCTCTCCGTAGACAGATTATAGTGGCCTTAATCCTGAAGGAATATCACTTGGGGAGATGCCGGTCGGCTTCCACATCGACATTGGTGACGACGAACAACCCGGGAAGGAGCCGGTACCTGAGCAGAGTGCTCCAGCCACAGCAGACACGATGAGCTATAAGGATCGGATGCCCAAGAGGGTGTGTGAATTGGGCTAATTTCAAACTCTAATCAAAATCCTTAACCTAGCGACACTACAATTTAGCCCACTTCACCCTCTACACGAAGCTAAACTACTCAATAACGAAAGGAAAACCTACACATGCCAGTTGAAAGAAAAATGACAATGAACTCTACCACTAGCTACACCAATGACCATAAGAACAAGGGAGATTCTAGCCAAGGATAAGAATAAGCATGGTGACTACAAGATGCAATCCATGAAAATACGCAAAGAAACAAGAGCATCAAGTAGAGGAACAAGGGGAAGAGACAACCGGATTTTTTTCCGTGGTGTCGGAGGTTTGGCACCCTCCCCTAGTCCATGTTGCAGCACACCCTAGAGTGTATTGCTGCCTCCCATGCTTGTGGGTGCTCACTAAGAGTCTCCGTTCGCCATCCCGGCAAGGTGGCGCTCAAGCCTTGTACACCTTTGTTCGTCGGGCTTCCACAATCTCCTTGGCAAGCTCCGAGAACGCACCCCGGTCATCAAGTCCGCCTAGGTGCTGCCAATCACCAAGAGTAACAAGCCACTGGTCTTCACTTGATCTTGATTCTCACCAAGATGGATGCACACAAGCCCTTGACCTTGATTTTGCTCTCAAAGTGAATTTGTGAGTGGTTGATGCAAAGAGTTGAAGCACAATGGCTCTTTGAGTGTAAGTAGTAGCTGGAGTGTCAAAGAGCACCAAATGAACCGAAGGAACCCGTATTTATAGCCTCCCCAAGTTAATAGAGCCGTTGGAGAAGAGGGGGCTGACGCAGTGAAGACCGAAAGGTTCGGTCTGCCCAAGAAGTAAGGACCGGACCATACGGTCCATGCACTTTCCAACGGTCACTGATCACTTGCGCCATCATACTTATGTCCGGAGTTTGGTACGGTCTTCACAGACCGGACCATCCGGTCCTTTATAAGCTTTAGTTCCTTGCAAACCCCAATCATCGAGTAATATAGGACGGTCTTCATAGGGTCTTCACAGACCGTCCCTTTTAACTTCCTGTCCGAGGGTTTCACCCCTTCGGATTAAATGGTACGTTCCTTGGACGGTTTTCTCAGACCAGACCATCCGGTCCTTGTATCTTTCTTTTTCTTTGCAAAAGTGTATTCCTCTATTTCTTGGTCCGTGGAATGGTCCGTAAACACTAGGCCGGACCTTTCTGTCCAACTGATTTCCATGGAGTTCAAACCGTGCATGAAAACTGCTTGCAATAACATAGTACGCTTTGCCCATTTTCTTCAGACCGGACCATCCAGTCCATGCATTTTCTGTTGGATTTGATTTTCATCAAGTGCTTTGATGTTCCCTTGAGTTCCTTTGGACCATGTACCTTTGTAGCTTGCATCTTTGATGTATTTGAGACTTTAGGCTTATGTGTGCATCATTAACTTGGTGGTTCACTAGATCAAGCTACTAGCCATTGACCCCCCTTAATAGTGCGGACGCTAAAAAGATAAAAAACCCTATTTAAGCAAGGATCCCTCATTGTGATGCTCCAGCATCTCAAATGCATAATCATTCATCATATGTGCAGCATTCATCATGAAGCATCATACATTGGCATGCATTTGAACCCTAGATCAAACTTGGTTGAAATGCAACTTGTCGAAACCTGTTTTCTGCATATATGTCTCTGTTATTGTGCCCATAACTTTGATCCTATTTAGATTTGGGAGAAACCCATATTGACAAACTTGTAGACAATTTGATGATAAACAACTTTGGTAATTGGTGCTTTGACATGCATTAAGGTTTCAAAGAGTTTTGGGCCTTTTTCTGTCAGCATGTAAATTCTGACCAAACTTCACTTGTTTAGTAATTTCAAATTTTAATTGGCCTACAGCCATAATCTTGCAAAACTCTAGTTCAATAAGTTGTAGATCATGAAATTCTAAACAACATTGTTAAGAAGCACTTTGAGTGAATGTGACCCGAAAATGGACTTTTAGAATTTCTAAATTTATGGGTTCTGTTGGTCAAACATTGATCAGCAGCTTAAATTCAAATTTAAACCATATTTTTGAATATAACATGGTAGGCAAGTTTATAAGACAAATGTAGAGAAACAAATTTAGAACATTTCCTTCAATTGGGTCATTTTCAAATTAGGCCTCTAACCTGTTCAAAAATGTGAAATACAAACAGAGCTTTCTGCGGTCAAAGATGAATTTTCCATTTTCGGGATTTTCCTTTTTCATTGTCTCTATGACAAGTGGGCCCCACTTGTCAGGCCAACTCGGTTTTCCGCCCGAGCCGGACAAAAATCGGACCGGTGGGTCCCACCCCCGCACGTCGCCGTTGTTGGCGGTCGATAAAATCCACTTTCGACCACCAATACTTCATGTTTGAGGGCATATTTTATCAAGGTTTCATGTATTATTAACTAGTTCCACGAGTTGTGTACAAAAGTTGGATGCAGGAGCATATCATGACCAGAATATCGAAAGAATGTACAAAAGACAGGCAATGTGAGAAGGGGAGAGCAAATAGGCATGGGACCATGGCCGCCCGACCCAAACCCGTGGCCGCCCGACCACCTTGAGGGGTCGGCCGGCCACCTATCAGGGTCGCCCGGCCACCTGGTCAGCCCAGTCAGCTCTCAGACCAACTCAGCCAGCTGAGGTGGCCGCCCGACCCTTTACCATGGTCGCCTAGCCACGTCATCAATCTGAACTTTCGACCTGCATGCAAAGAAGCACAAAAGAAGTTAAATGCAACTGTTGGATCAGGAATCCAATGCATCCAAGGGTCAGAAGAACATCATGCAACGGATCGGTGACGTCAGCAATCCAGGGTAGTGGCCGCCCGACCAATGAGAGTGGTCGGCCGACCACCCCACCGACTCATTTTTCATGTGCACCGACTACAGTAACTACCAACCGACTCCAGGAATGCATATCAACCGTTGGATGGTCAAAGGCGACAAGATGAGTGGCCGCCCGACCACCCTTGAAGGTCGGTCGGCCACCCCCCTGGCCGCCCGGATTCCGACCTACCTCCACTACCGACCTAGAGCACCTACAAGTACAGCCCTCGGTCTCCAAGCTATAAATAGCCCCCGGGAGGTCACTTGCAAGGTGTGGTGGATCAAGAGAATACAAGTGTGGTTGTGTAGTTGAGTGTAGAGTATAGTAGTGAAGCCACCCTTGGCATTGTAGAGAGAGCCAAGTTGTATCAAGAGTGAGTAGTGGGTTGTAGAGTGAAGGAGTCGGATTTCTCTTCGGTATTCTATTCCTGAGCTCTCAGTCTCAGAGGGATTATTACTTTATTTCCAGGATTGAGTAAAGTTCCTTGCTCCCTTCTTTATTTATTTCATACTTACTTTATTTACATACTCAGTACTTTGCTCAATAGTTTACGGGTGCCAAGTGTGCTCTGTGTAGTTTAGCTATACAGTTGTGCTTGCTCTCTGACTTCGAACCAGAGCACTAGTAAGCTCGGTAAGCTCGGTTGTGTAGACGTGGTGTCTAGACTAGAGTTTTCCTTGAAAGGTGTCTTGTCCCACGCAGTTTTGGTTGGTAGTCCCACCTGGTGACAGCGGGTGTGTGTCCTGTGTAGTCCAACCCCGTCGTTCGGATAAGTTGTCATCGACGCATAGTTGAGTTCTATAGTACCCGCCTTTCTCGTCTGGGTTATCAGCACTCTGGTGTCCGGAAGTGGTTCTATAGTATCGGTGTCCAAGTAAACCTGCTGAGTAGAATACTAGTTTGTCTAGTAAAGTTAAGTTGTTTTATTTAAAGTAGTGAGCCTCCTTTCCTCTGTCTTTTATCTCTACAATTGCTGGTTTCACTGTTCGTTCCTACCTTTCTACGTTGAGTTACTCCTCGTTCCTCATGGATTTCGATACCTTAGAATACTCTTGGGTGAAAAGCTACAACGTGTTTCCGTGCGCTTGCGGAATTTATTCAGTAGGCTAAGAAACGCCAACAAGCTTTTCTGGCGCCATTGCCGGGGAACGGTAGCTAACTTGACTAGAACCTTAGGATCGTCCATACTCACACTATACTCAACCACCACATATATCCCCACCAAATACCATATATCACCTACCACCATATGGATTCCACGCCTGTCTATCGACTCGCCGCTCCAAAGGGCGATTATTTAGAGCCTCCACCATCATCCACACCAATCACAGCAGATGGCTATCAGCTACATCCCGGCTTGATAGCCATGGTTCGGGATCAATCATTCGGAGGATTGGAATCGGAATGCCCTTACTCACACCTCCGGGAGTTCGAGCAGCTATGCAGCTGTTTGGTCATCTCGGGATGTCTAGTGAGACTCTACGATGGTTACTTTTCCCGTTTTCGCTTACGGGGGATGCAAAAATCTGGTGCAATCAGATGGTCAACAAAGTAGAAGGGAGTTGGGAAGAGCTTAAATCCAGTTTTTGTCCGCGCTTCTTTCCACCGAACAAGGTTGTCGATCTTCGTTGCGAAGTACTCTCATTTCGACAACGAGAGAGAGAATCCTTGGGGCAGCATGGGCACGCTTCAACCGCCTGACATCCTCAGGCCCAGACTTGGCTATTCCCGAGGCAATGCTACTACAACACTTCGTCCGAGGTCTCTCACCTGGTGCTGACCTTTTCCTCGACCTAGCCTCGGGAGGATCATTCTCACACCTAAAGCCATGCGAGGGTCGAAGAATTCTCGACAAAATTCTTGAGAAGGCTTCTGACCTCAGCACTTTAGAAGAACAACCTCCACAGAAGCCACCTTGCCAAAATCCTACTAAAAAGCGACAAATCACACATCAACCCACTCCACCACCACCATCTCCTCGAATCGAAGAAATCCCAGAACCATCGTCACGGCAAACTGAGAGGGTCAGTTTAGCCTTGACGATCCCTCCGTCGACACCTCCGTTCTCTTTCGAGGACGAAATATTCATGGAGTTTGGCAATGCCTCTCGGTTGCCTGAACAAGACCGACGCTTCACCAGGGCCTCTAAACCATCATACATATTACCAGACCACAGAGAACACATGAAAGAGGACCTACTCTGGCTTTCAGCAGCAATCAATCGGGATTGGCTAGAGCAGAGACGCCTGGACACAAAAGCGATCAAATTCTATCCAGATCCCAGTGTCATCCCTGGCCAGGTATCAAGGCTTCAACCGCAAGACATCATATACATCATATACGACCAACGTATTGGAGTGAACATAATTCCTAAGTATGTGATGGACAATCATTTCCCCGTTGAGCCACTATCAAAATCAGCCATCTGTTTGAAATGGACAGATGGCAAATATTTGAAATGCAAAGGTGTGCTCCGGGTAGTACTAACAACCTTGCGGGATACTTAGGTGCTCTTGGACTTCCATGTCTTTGACATCCCCGAGGGATCCACACCATTGATTGCGGTAGGGATCCCAATCGCAGCCCTCACCAGCTCAGATATATACAGAGGGAGATTGCAGCTTCAGTTGGGCAATGAGGACATCAACGTGAACATCGACAGATCACTCAATGCCAAAACAGAGGCGAAGCCAGAGGTTGACCCCATGGAAGAAGTGATGAGCCTTTCACTTGAGGAAATGGGTCAATACAAAAGCCTAGAGGAAGAGGCTATTAGCGACTTCAGTGCGGAAGAGGAGCCGCTCGAGTTTGAAGAACTTGGTGAATCGTTGCGGCCCGAAGCTCCGAAAATTGAGCTGAAACAACTTCCGCCTGGCTTGAAGTACGCCTTCCTCCATGGGAAAGAGGATAAACCGGTGATCATCAGCGACAAGCTGACAGAGAGTGAGAGCCGGCGATTGCTTTCAGTTCTAGAGAAGTATAGCACTGTGCTTAGGTACTCTCTCCAAGACCTGAAGGGAATCAGTCCCAACCTGTGCACACACCGCATACCTATGGAGGTTGACCACAAACCCATACGGGAACCTCAGCGCAGATTGAATAATGCGATGTGAGAAGTAGTAAAGAAGGAAGTGCTCAAACTCCTACACGCGGGTATCATCTACCCCGTACAAGATAGTGAATGGGTCAGCCCCGTACAATTTGTGCCTAAGAAGGGAGGGATGACAGTCATCAAGAACCAGAACAATGAATTAATTCCACAGAGAACTGTCACCGGTTGGCGGATGTGCATTGACTACAGGAAACTGAATACTGCTACCAGAAAGGATCACTTTCCTCTTCCCTTCATCGACGAAATTCTAGAGAGGCTGGCTAATCACTCTTTCTTCTGCTACCTCGAAGGTTACTCTGGCTACCACCAGATTCTGATTCACCCGGAGGACCAGAGTACGACCACTTTCACATGCCCTTACGGAACGTTTGCCTACCGGCGAATGTCGTTCGAGCTGTTTAATGCTCCAGCATCATTCCAGCGGTGCATGATGGCAATCTTCTCCGACTTCATTGAAAATATTATGGAAGTTTTCATGGACAACTTCTCAGTCTATGGCAAGAGCTTTGACCAGTGCCTTGAAAATTTGGAAAAAGTTCTGCAGAGATGCAAAGAGGTCGATCTGGTGTTAAATGGGAAAAATGCCATTTCATGGTCAGAGAAGGTATTATGCTAGGCCATAGAATCTCAGAAAGAGACATTGAGGTAGATCGTGCAAAGATTGAGGTCATTGAACAGCTACCTCCGCCTACAAACATTAAGGCCATCCGAAGCTTCTTAGGCCATGTTGGGTTATACAGGAGATTTATCAAAAATTTCTCCCATATAGCCCGTCCTCTAACTAATTTGCTAGCCAAGGATGCTCCCTTCATGTTTGACAAGGAATGTCTCGAAGCTATTCCCAAGCTCAAAGAAGCACTGGTCACAGCACCCATCATCCAGCCGCCTGATTGGAGTACCACGGGTCATTATCGGTGATGGAGGCGCACACTTCATTGACAAGCGCTTCAGGAAGTGTCTCGCTGACCTCGGTGTGGACCACCGTGTTGCCACCCCCTATCATCCGCAGACAAGTGGCCAAGCTGAGACGCTGAATAAACAAATCAAGAACATATTGCAAAAGACAGTCAAAGCTATGGGAAAAGAATGGGTATCCAAGCTACCCGATGCTCTCTGGGCATATCGCACAGCATACAAGACTCCCATTGGCATGACACCATACCAGATGGTGTACGGCAAGACTTGTCATCTTCCATTGGAATTAGAGTTCAAATCTCACTGGGCGATGAAGAGGTGGAACATAGATCTCCAATCGGCAAGCGTAAGAAGGCAAATTCAACTGGCCGAGCTGGAGGAATGGAAGGAGAAGGCATACCACAGTGCCAAGCTATACAAGGAGTGCACCAAGAGATGGCACGATAAGCGGATCAAGATGAAGACATTCAAACCAGGAGATAAGGTACTACTCTTTAACTCCCGCGTTCGTTTATTTGGTCATGGTAAGCTTAGAAGTAAGTAGGAAGGACCTTTTACGGTCCTTGAAGCCGCCGATCACGGCGCCGTCACCCTCCAGGACGATGACAGGAAGGTTTTCAAGGCGAATGGGCAACGCCTTAAAATCTTTCTTGAGCCCGAAATGCCTACGCTCGAAGAAGTGGACGTCTTCGAGCTGCATGAGGTAGTTTGATCACGCGTCCACGGTCGAGCTCAGACCATAAAAGAAGCCATGTACACTATCCTCTTTTCTCCCTTAAAATTCTATCTAATCTCATCTTATTCTCCAAAATCTCAACAAAACCGTTGTTCTGCACGCATAGTTGGATCCGCAATGCACCATTGGGCCAAACCTCAACTCGCGGCACGCCTGGCCCGAGTTGGGCAGGGTCGCCCGACCATCTTAGGTGGCCGCCCGGCCACTTAGGTGGGTCGGCTGGTCATGGAAAAGAAGCCCTGTGGTTAGGGCTTAGTCGCCTCACTTTGGGCCTAGATGCCCAACCCTAAGGGTGGGTCAGCCGGCCATAGGTGGTGGTCGCCCGATTACCTCCTTTTGCCGTCCGGCCACCGAAAACTCAAATTTTGAGTTGGGAGCGTCAATCCTTTATCTATGGGGCTGTTGAGTGGATAAAGGCATTTTTCTCCGATGTTTTAAGGACGAGGAGTCGTCTTCTCCCCCATCTACACTCTACCTTTATCTCCACTCAGCCATGGCACCTCTCTCCCCTCAGGGCAAGGGCAAGGTTGCCATCTCCATCTCATCCGGCACCACCGCAACCTACAACCCCACTTCCATGGACTCACCGCAACCTCTCCAAGTCATCTTGTTCGAGGAAAGCCTAGAAACATCGGTCCAGGAGTCACCTTGGCCGACGGGGTTCAATCCCCATGGCCGCCCGACCACACCCCATGGCCGTCCGGCCATGGGTGACTCACCCCGGGGCCGCCCGACTACCCGTGACGGCCGTCCCGACTCCCCACGCCGTTCCCATAGCATGGACAAGCCAGGGAGGGCCTTGTCTCCCGCCAGAACCATCGCCAAGAAGGTGGCCCGTCTATCTCCACGTCCCACCATAGGGGCGATCGCCCCCGTGAACTGTGTCAAGAGCCTCTTCCAAGAGAAGGCCGCTGGACCATCCAAAGAGCCGGTCTTTCCTAGCCCGTCCACCCATACCCTCCGTGGGATGAAAACTCCTACGGGTGGGTATGCTAAGGTGTTCATCCCTAGGGTTCCAAAGCCCGACGCCTCCATCGATGAGTCCATTGACTCAACGCCACCACGAAGGACAGTGGAGAGGGTGGCCAGGACGCCTTCAATCAAGGGGCCGCCTGGACAGTTCGAAGACTCCTCGGATGAGGAGAAGGAGGAGGACACGGTGGCATCGTTAAGGGAGGAGCTAGCAGTGCTCAAAGCTAAGTTTCAGAACTTAGAAGAGCGCTGTGCTGAGGGCGAGCTTTGGCGGATGGAGATCGATGATAAGATCAACATCCTTAGGAAGGGACTCTCCGCTAAAGTTCATCGTCTTGTGGATGCAACTGGGCGCCCCAATCTCTATGATCCTCCCGCACCATAGGCGCCCGGTGCATTTAGTTATCATAGGCGCATTTTTTTCATCCAGTCAATTCTTAGGTTGTTTTGAACTCATTCATTAATGTAATAAGCGCCTTATTTTTGTTTCATTCTATAAAGTAGATTTATTTCCCTTCCAATAATGAGTTTGAGTAGAATGGGCAAAGCCATTCGACTCCTTGTCACTAACCCTGCAGAATACACGAACAAAATACGACGTACAGGGTACAACCTCGCTACTCAGAAATTTTCAGGGGAATTGGGCGAAATGCAGTGGCCGCCCGACCACACATAGTGGCCTCCCGGCCACCTATTTTTCACGAAAACACGTCGCGCGGACTTGTCACGTCTCCCCACGGCTCCCTCGACAAAATGCACCAGCACACGGGTCGAACACCTAGAGTTGGGTGGCCGCCTGACCACCTCTATGGGTCGGCCGGCCACCTGTCAGGGTCGTCCGACCCTCTCACATGGTCGCCCGACCATGGTATCGGGCTGGATGGCCCATCAACACGTCAAACCCACGCCAGGAGGTCAGGTATACATGTTACATTCATGTACCTCCATTTTTATTTGTGCTTAACACATGAACTTGATCAAATCATGCTCTACATGTTTATAATGTCACATCTTACTTGTGGTTGCACCATTTTATTTCCTATGCTAGAGTAATCTTGCCTTTGGATACTATCATGATTAGGAACCCACTTGAGTTTCGATTGTGATCCATGTGAGATAAGTTAATTAGAGGGAACTAAAGTAACCTCCCGCATGAGAAAGAGTTTTATTTTGCAAAACAAAATAAGGGCTTCATCTTTGATGATCTCAAGTTCCTGTCCTACCAGTGCCACATATGAAAAGAAAACTTGTATATTCTTGCTACCTTGATTATTTTGAGTCTTATCAAACCTTGTGCCATTATAAGAGTTTGAATCAATTGAGAATTTTTGGCCTTCACACGCACGTTCCATGAAATAAAGTCTCTCAAAAAGGTGTGCAATAAGATGTCAATGATCCCATTCAGTTCTGTTTGAAAAGAAAGAGAGGCATGGAAGTTCGAAAAAAAAAGTGTGAAAGAAAGAAAAGTATGAGAAAAAAATGAAATGAGAAAGAGAAAAGAAAAGAACTCCATGCCCTCTACTCAAACATGGGACTCATATCAAGCACCACAAGAGACAAGATCCGTACACTACACTTGCACTTGGCCAAACCTCATTTGATTATGAATTCTTTCTTGACACTTGATTTGATTCGACAACATAAGAATGATAGGAAAGCCTCATTCTCCCCACTACCTAGAGCTCCACAAAAAGCCTTAGTAGTATAGGAGGTGAGAAATACAAGATGTTGGCAAGGACACCTTATCCTGTGAGTGACCGAGAGTTGGACTTGAGATCAAAAGAGTTGGTATGCCCTACTTTTGAAAAATCTTGAAAACCTCTTTACTCATGTGGCGTGGGAACCTGAAGTTAACTTTGATACTCTTATTCCATGCTTCAACATTCTAAAACCCAAGTGTAGACACCACTGAAATCCTAGGCGAGATGAAATAGTCGGAAGTACTCCTAGTGCTTGCTATAGTGAATGATGATGTTATGCCTTTCCCACTTATGCTTAACTCTACTCTTTGCTCGAGGACGAGCAAAGGTCGAAGTGTGGGGGGGTGTTGGCGGTCGATAAAATCCACTTTCGACCACCAATACTTCATGTTTGAGGGCATATTTTATCAAGGTTTCATGTACTATTAACTGGTTCCACGAGTTGTGTACAAAAGTTGGATGCAGGAGCATATCATGACCAAAATATCGAAAGAATGTACAAAAGACAGGTAATGTGACAAGGGGAGAGCAAATGGGCAAGGGACCATGGCCGCCCGACCCAAACCCGTGGCCGCCCGACCACCTTGAGGGGTTGGCCGGCCACCTATCAGGGTCGCCCGACCACCTGGTTAGCCCAGTCAGCTCTCAGACCAACTCAGCCAGCTGAGGTGGCCGTCCGACCCTTTACCATGGTCGCCCGGCCACGTCATCAATCCGAACTTTCGACCTCCATGCAAAGAAGCACAAAAGAAGTTAAATGCAACTATTGGATCAGGAATCCAATGTATCCAAGGGTCGGAAGAACATCATGCAACAGATCGGTGACGTCAGCAATCCAGGGCAGTGGCCGCCTGACCAATGAGAGTGGTCGGCCGACCACCCCACCGACTCATTTTTCACGTGCACCGACTCCAGTAACTACCAACCGACTCCAGGAATGCATATCAACCGTTGGATGGTCAAAGGCGGCAAGATGAGTGGCCGCCCGACCACCCTTGAAGGTCGGCCGACCACCCCCCTGGCCGCCCGGATACCGACCTACCTCTACTACCGACCTAGAGCACTACAAGTACCCCCCTCAGTCTCCAAGCTATAAATACCCCTCGGGAGGTCACTTGCAAGGTGTGGTGAATCAAGAGAATACAAGTGTGGTTGTGTAGTTGAGTGTAGAGTATAGTAGTGAAGCCACTCTTTGCATTGTAGAGAGAGCCAAGTTGTATCAAGAGTGAGTAGTGAGTTGTAGAGTGAAGGAGTCGGATTTCTCTCCGGTATTCTATTCCTGAGCTCTCAGTCTCAGAGGGATTATTACTCTATTTCTAGGATTGAGTAAAGTTCCTTGCTCCCTTCTTTATTTATTTCATACTTATTTTATTTACATACTCAGTACTTTGCTCAGTAGTTTACGGGTGCCAAGTGTGCTCTGTGTAGTTTAGCTATACAGTTGTGCTTCCTCTCTGACTTCGAACCAGAGCAGTAGTAAGCTCAGTTGTGTAGACGTGGTGTCTAGACTAGAGTTTACCTTGGAAGGTGTCTTGTCCCACGCAGTTTTGGTTAGTAGTCCCACCTGGTGACAGCGGGTGTGTGTCCTGTGTAGTCCAACCCCGTCATTTGGATAAGTTGTCATCGACGCATAGCTGTGTTTTATTGTACCCGCCTTTCTCGTCTAGGTTATCAGCACTCTGGTGCCTGAAAGTGGTTCTATAGCCTCGGTGTTCAAGTAAACCTACAGAGTAGAATACTAGTTTGTCTAGTAAAGTTAAGTTGTTTTATTTAAAGTAGTAAGCCTCCTTTCCTCTATCTTTTATCTCTACAATTGCTGGTTTCACTGTTCGTTCCTACCTTTCTACGTTGAGTTACTCCTCGTTACTCATGGATTTCGATACCCTAGAATACTCTTGGGTGAAAAGCTACAACATGTTTCCGTGCGCTTGCGGAATTTAGTCAGTAGGCTAAGAAACGCCAATAGCCGTGCACCCGGTCCGTGGACCCCCTCCCCTCTACCCCGCCTCGGCCCCATCTGTCAGTGAGACCGGTCTATGGACCAAGTCCGCGCCGCGCCACCGTCTCTTCTTCCTCGCTCCGACGCGCCCACATGGCAGGCGTGTTCTGCCTGCGCCGCGCCGACGCCGGCCTAGGGCCGCGCCCCTGCCCCCACACCTGGACGCCATCCCAGCCTTAAGCCTCCTTCGCCTCGAAGCAACCGGCCGCCCTCAACCCCGTCTCTCCCTCTCACTCACTACACCGAGCGCCCTCTCCCTCGCTTTTCCCTCCCACGCAGAGCACCGCGGCCGCCATTGTTGAGCTCGAAGCTCAAGCCACGCTGGCCGCTCCGCTGCTCCCCGCGCCTCCAGACCACCGCCATCCCGCTCGCCGCCATCTCCCGCGTCCAACGCGCTAGGCCTCGTCGCCTCACTGCCCTCCATCGCCGAGCTCCGTCTGCTGGGCCACCAGGTCCGCCGCGCCGCGCCGCGCCGTCCGTTCACCACCGTCGCTCGCCTCAACCACGCCACCACTGACGACTACATCATCACCAACGCACTCGCCGCTCCCCCGCGCACCTTCTACGCTCGACCTTGACGCCTTCCTCTCCTCCATCACCGGAACCACCTCCGCTCGCCGCGCCGGTTCATCTTTCAAGCACCTCACCGTCGCCGGCCACTTCCTCACATCCCCGAGCCACCACATCACTGCGCCAGGCTTCGCCAGCCACCCCGCCACCTCATACCCTAAGACTAGGCCGCCACCATCCCTCTACTCGGCCGCATTCCACCGCCGAACCTCCGCCGTCTGCGAGCTCCGCCGCGGGCCTCTTCCGCTCATCCTACGTCGAATCAAGGTAGGGGGTAAGTTTCCCCACTCCCTCCTCTCTCTCCTCGACCCCGCCGGCGAGCCTCCGGGCCCGGACGGCCGGAGTTCCGCCGCGCCGCCCCCCCCCGGCGGGAGGTTGAAGAAGAAGGCCATTTTGCGTTTTAGCCCCCGCGCATCGGTGTTTTCCATTTCCTGTCCGAAGCACTGTACGCTGTGTCTTGCACATTTCACAGTCTAGCCCCTGGAGTCTACCGTTAATTGCGTATAGGTCCCGTGGGTCTATAGTTTATCAATTTGGCTGTGAACTTTGAAAAATCATAGAAAATCATAGAAAAATCCAAAATGGACAAACTCAGCGGCTATGTATTCCTTGTGAGAAGAACTACAGAATGAGCATAATGTGAATGTGTGAAAAGTCTGTTTTGCCCCTAGTATAGTGCGTGCATGTAGAGGGTAAATAAGTGGTAACGGTGGACTAAATGAACTCCAAAAATTGTAAAACTTGGATGGTAGCTTTCTTGTGGTATTATAGCACTGTATGAATTTTTGTAGCCCTAGCACTTGCTGTTTAAATTACCTTTGGCCATTATGCATGTAAATTGTGTATTAACTTAACTTAAAAATGGGAGGCTACATAAAAGATGCGTAAAATGGTTCTCTGCGATTTTTCATATGTTGTGGACAGTATGAGTGGCACACTGATGAAATATGAAGTTGTGCATGTAAAGTTTGACTGATAATTTTAAAATAACAAAATATGGCTTGCTTAACTAAATAATAGGAAAAAATGGTTCTAGAATGCAAAATAAATTCTATGAAAAATGTGGTAGTGTGTTGGTTAGGTGTTGATTCCAGAAAGTACTTTTGTAGGACTTGTGGTCACTGATTTATGGTTCACCTGAAATAAGCTAAAGGAAATATATGGAAAATAGATGTCCTATCAAACTATGGATTTTGTACTTGCTAATTTTTGTATATCATGCTCATGCAATAATATGCTTGTTGTAGAAATTTGAAGTCCAGAACCCATTCCTATAAATTATGAAAAATCTGAGAAGCTATAGGGCTGGTAACTTGCTGGAATTTTAATAAATTAATTATAAATTGTTTATGGCTGAAATTTGGACCGTAGGCTCTTGCACTATTGGTATTCATGTCATAAATATTTGAGGTCAATTGGAGTTATCTAAATGCATGAACTTGACTTGAACACTTCAATTCCATAAATAGATAAGCTTACTTAATGAACCTAAGAGCATTTCATGTAAGAGTAATTTTGCATGCTGCTTGCTACGTCATGCTTGCTGTTCTTTGTGATGTCCTGTATGATAGGTCAAACTAGCTTTTGGTGATGGTCTGTACGATTTCTTAGTGATGGTTTATATGATTTCTTAAGTTGTGAGTTGTACGATTGCTTAGTAAAGTGTTAAGTTTCATATTGTGGGATGTATTTAAGCTAAAAATACTTGAGTCATTTCGTCACAAGCTACTTGACATGTATTATGTTCATTTACACCTCATGCATGCACATTTGCATTCGTTGCACTCTTGGTTGCACTATGTCATGCTTATGACCTGTATCATATGCATGTAATTGCATTTCCTTGCACTCACTTGCATATTATGTCATGCATATAGAACTCGCGAATGAAGGGCCGACACAAGAGCAGTTGCTGATCGAACAGCCGGACGAAGAGTCCCTGCACCAAGAGTTGGCTTCTCCCCAACCTGAAGACAGAGGGTCGCTGATTATATCCGTCCCTGTTTTAAGGGGTTGCCTGGGGCAAAGCTTCACAACCCGGCAAACTAACTTAGATTAGTTTGTTGGTTTTCATAAGAATACTCAAAGGTAGGCGGGACCATACTATACCCAGCGAACATTTTATGTCTTAATGATTAGCCATATGCATCAGGAGTTGTTTGGAACCATCTGCATTAGACATCCTGGCCGCCCTAGCCCTAGCTCCTATGAATAGAGTTCGTAGGACGAGTATGCCTAGAAATGCTAGGTATGAGTAGACACGAGTGAGCACTGTCACTCGTCGCGTAGGTGATTTTTTTCAAATCTCAGAAATCTTACTATGATGGAACTTTATTATACTGTTGTTGATATTAAATGGAGACCGGGCGGAGCATAAGTTTACTTTTCGTGGTGTGCGTTATTGTTATTGGGCTCCATCCATGTCGCATAAGGCCCGTCCGCTGTTCGTCTGCTGATTGGCATAACATTGCTAGAGTGCTTATCCAGGACATGGGCCTGGTGAAAGTCTTACTTGTGCCATCCGAAGAACAAAGACAACCTCCTACTGTGATACCTTGGGGCGCTTGTAGTCGAGGGAGGACTGACCCGGTGTGACCGAGGTATCGCTCCTAAGGCGGCACAACCTGGGAACAACGGAAGGTTTGAATTGAACTTGGGATGGGACAAGTGGAGATGGGGGAAGCATATGTGGGAATGCCGGGGGTTAGTAAGCATATGCCATCCTGGTACTT
Source organism: Paspalum notatum (assembly GCA_022530915.1). Classification (NCBI taxonomy): domain Eukaryota; kingdom Viridiplantae; phylum Streptophyta; class Magnoliopsida; order Poales; family Poaceae; genus Paspalum; species Paspalum notatum. Next base: position 22,771,183 of record CM039686.1, read on the forward strand.
CTAGTTATTCCCGAGAATATAAAAATCGATTCGAATCACTGATGCTCATCAGGTGTGAGAGTGCCAAATATCACTGTCGGGCAGCGTAGTAACAATTTAAATACTTCATGCTTATATTCATGTTTTCCAATACAACATGCTTGGATGCGTATGATATACTATTATGCAAGTTACTGATGAGTACTCATGCTTTACTTTCATGCAAGTATTTACTTTATGCTATAAATTATTCTCATGGTTAATGGATAGCAGCAGTCAAATCCTGCTATCTTACGTCAACATGGCCTCGTATAAAATCAATGGCTAAGGATCCACATGATTAGTAAGCAATGCTTTGCGTCAGCCGTAAGCCCTGTCCATTAAGTACTACTGAGTAATTAGTACTCAGGGTTGGCCCCCACTTTTGGATTACAGGTACTGATAACTTCTGGACAACCGCTTGAAGGAGGGTAGAACCGGTGGGCTCGGTGCTACTCGCCTTGTTGATCTTTGCATGAAGACTATTTGAGTTTGTTTCCGCTGCGAGATGTTTTGAAAACGCTTCCGCTACATTATCGAAGTCGCTTCCACTATATTTTGAACTTGTATTTGATTCCATACATGATGGTTTGTAAACTAAGTCTATCCATCATATATTTCAACTGCCTGTGATGATGTAACTATTGTGCCTCCATCGAGAGTCGGATGTGTTTGATGTCGGTTCCTCTGGGATTTGGTGTTATCGAGAGCCCGAAGGACTCTCGATGGACTACCGGGTTTGGTTTAGCCTAAGTGCACTACAAGCCAGAGGTGGGAGGTGCGCTTAGTCTGGATTAAGCAGGGCGGTTCCGCCACACTCATCTCCTTTGATCCTGACTCTAGAAGAGTCCTTAGCCTTCGAGATACAGATGAAAACCACGTCCGCTTCCATGAAATGAACCATTAGAGTTAGGGGTCCTTCACAATATCCAATGAGCAACTATTTTTAATTTTATTAGTAAACCTGCACTCATGAGCTCATTAGGTAACAAATAATCTTGTTAATCAATCACCGAAACTCACCATAGGGTCTAGATGCTTACAATCTCCCCCTTTTTGGTGATTGATGACAAGTAAAAGACAACAAGAGTAGAGATGGTTAATAATTTAAGAACAACGTCAACTACTCAAAACTTATACAAGGAAATTAAGCACATGGAGCTTGAAGGCTCACCTAGAGTGATATAGACATGATACCAAAGTGCATACACAAGTACCAAATGTCATGTCCATCCACAAAAGCCAAAAGATGCAAATATCATACAAACCAAGCAAAAGATCTAATAGCATGTGTGTCCAAAAGCCCACAAAGCAAAAGATAGACCTACCCCTCTACCATGTCACTCCCATCCTATCTCCCCCTTTGTCATCAATGACCAAAGAGGGGAACTAAGCACTCAGAGGAGAAGAAGGCCGGGACGGCTCGGTGTGGAAGAGAGAGGGGTCGTCGTTGTCAGAGCTCTCCATCTCTACAGCTGCCTCGTCAACTGGGTCAGGTGCGGTGCTGGTGGTCTCTATGATAGTAGGCTGCTCCTCTGTACTCTCTGGCTACGTGCTTTGCTCTGTCTCTACTGCCTGCTGTGCCTCTGCCTGCTAAGTGTCTGGCTCAGGTGCCTCTGGTGGCTCCGGTACGTCCTCAGTGCTAGGCTCGGCAGCTGCTGGATCTGGCTGTGTGAGCTTTTCGAGAACAGGCTGCACTGATCGCTGAAGAATCTCATGCCTGGAGGGAATCCCTGTATCAGTCTGGCCGGAGGAGGTAGAAGTAGGAGCAGTGGTGACGACTGGAGCCGGGACCGGTGACTCCAAGGACAGTGTAACTCTCGGCAGAGGTGAGAGCACCGGTCGTAAGTCAGTCCGGAGCAGGTCTAAAAGGGGAAAGGTTCCGGAGTGGAAACTGCAGCTGCCTGAGGAGTGATTTGAGGAGAAGATGCAGCTGTTTGTGGTGGTGCAGGAGTGAGCTGAAGTGGACCTAGAGCTGGGATCACCCGAGTAGGCTCTGGCTGCACTGGTCCTGGTAGACTAGGCTGCCCACGCATCTCAGCTCTCAGGGCTGCTATCTCCTCTCGATACTCTCTCCTCTTGTCCCTGAGCGACGTCCTGATCTCCTCAAGTATAATAGTCTATCGGTCAGTGGACTCTCATTGAAACTGGAGTTGAGCCTCCTAGAGTTGGACGATCTGTGCTGTCTGCTCTTGCTGTGCTCTAGCGGTCTCTACCTGCTACTGAACTAGCATCTGTAGTATGCTGGCAAGAGCGTCTGGCTGAGAGACCTGCTGTGTAGTGACCTGTGCCGGTGGAGCCTGCGGGGCCGGAGGTGGTGAAGGTGAGTGTGGTACTCCTGACCCTCGGGCCTCATGGTCGTGTGCAGCAGCTAGGAAGTACTGAGTCTCCTCCTCCTCCTCATCCTCGAAATCGGAGTTTGAACTGGACGAGAAGAAGAAGTCTAGAACAGCCTCCTCAATCCTGTTAAGCTCCTCGTCCTCAGCCTGCTGCTCTGCTCGCTCCTCCTCTGTGAACCGTTCTCGAACTGCTCGAGCTGCTCTGCCTCCCCTGCAACTGTCGCCTCTCAACGCTGGCCTGTAGTCAGGGAACCTGGTGCGAGAGTCACGGTACAGGCCACGCGTCGGGGCATCTGCCTCTCCAAGCTGACTCGAGAGTCTGCAGATCCAGTGAGCATACGACATTTGCCGCTTAGTCGGCATGCCGTCCACAATCACATCCTCCATCTCAGCAAGCAGAATGTCCACTATGTCAATATCGTGCTCAAGTGTGAGACACGTAAGAAGCCCCTGCTGTAGAGCTGTCAAGCCCTCCTTGTATCCCGCCTTGGGGATCAAGGTTCCTCAGGCACTGTAGCAACAAGTGAAACTCAGGTCTGAGCCTGACAGGTGTCCTAGGAGTATCGGCCGTCAGTGTACCGCGGAACAGGTGGCGAACCATCTCCAGCTCTGGAGTTCTCCCTGGGTACCCCCTGTAGGGTGGTGTCAGTACATCGTAGATGCAAGCGTGAAGTGACACGACTTCTCTACACTCAAAACCCAGTAGCTCTGCTATCCTGTCCGGTGTCAGCCTGTACTAGTTACCATCGAACATAAACTGAACGAAGCTCCTTTGGTACCCAATGTACAGGGTGGCGTAAAAGACTCTGACCCAGTCCTCAATATACACGTGCTACTTGCTGACTAGCTCGTCAAGGCCCCGATACTGTGCAAAGTATGGCCTGAATTCTCTGCCGCTAACTGCCCGAAGTCTAGCAAAATCCAGTGCAGCGTGAGGCATCACCCGGTGACCTTCCCTCAGTGCACTCTCGTAGAGGCTGGCCTGAGCCAGGGTCCAGAACCTCCTGTCAAACCCCTGGTCACGCGGTTGAGGGTAGAACTCATACGTTGTCATATCGTACCTGATGACCTTGATATGCTTGGTAGTCTTGGCCCTCAGGTCGATCAGCTGCAAACCTGCCTCTCCTGTAACTCGATGAGGTCCGGTGTGAGGGGTATCCTGCAGCTCTCCCTCCTCCTCGGACTCAACCTCCCTGCCAAGCTGACCGGCAGACAGAGTAGCACCCCTCACTGCACGAGGACGACCCCCTCGACTCTGTGGTGTGGCTCCACCTCGGGTGCGTGGACCAACTGTGCTCTGGGGTGTAGCTGTCGTTGGCGGCGGTGCTGCAGGGCGTCTCTCTCGGGTGGATCTGCGTGGTCCTCCTATCTGCAGACTGCCCCCTGCTCCCCCTGCCTTGGCTCTCTCTGTAGCCTCTACCACTGCCTGTGCCATCGCTGCCTCTCTCTCTGCTGCAGTCTTCTTCTTCTTCTTCTTCTTCTTCTTCTTCTTCTTCTTCTTCTTCTTCTTCTTCTTCTTCTTCTTCTTCCTCGGCTCTTGTGGAGCTATCTCCTTCCCTTTCCTCTTGTCACCTGCCATCTGTCAAATTCAAACACAAGATAGACAGGAAGAGTACAGATGAGTATACGAGATATCTAGACACAGGAAAGATCCTAAAGCAAAGAAATTGAATTGTAATAGCCTAGCATGTCATGTTGATCGTCAAACCTTAGAAATTTTAGCTAAAATTGCGTGACCATCTCACAATTATAGCCAAACTCCATTGTCCATCCTTAACCAACATGAAAATATAACTCCTCAAGTGTTAAACATGCTAGGTCTATTATGCCCCCCTAAATCCATGCACATTGAAGATAGAACCTTGATTCTAGTGCCAACAACCCTTCAATTTCATCAATCTTAACTCCAATTTCATGAATCTGACGTCAATTTCTCGGATTTTGCCCTAGGGTTGCATAAATTTGGGAAAAAATCAAACCAAACCCTAGGTACAAGAGGGAGAAGAGGAGCTCACCGCCGGAGCAAAGGGACGAGGTCGCAGGCGGCGGACAAGGATGTTGCAGCGCGGGCGAAGGAGCGGCGGCGAAGGTGGAGGTGCGGCGGCGCGGCGCAGCGTGGAGGTGAGGGGCAGCGCGATGGCGACCAGCGGCGCAGCGCGGGCTAAGGGTGGCGGCGTGGCGTCGAGTGATGGTGGTGAGATGCGGCGCGGTGGCGACCAGCGGTGCGGCGTGGAGGTGCGGCGGCGCTCGGGGGCGAGAGAGGTGGGTGGGGAGCGGCGGCGTACGGAAGCAAGTAGAAAAAACGATTGGACGAGTTCATATGAGATGGCCTCACCAGTTAGTAACCCTAGTAGACCGGAAAGTCCGGTCCAAGAAGACCCATACTAAACTTCGTCCAATATAACTTCGTTATTTGGAACAGTGCATACTCCAGTGTCATTTGCATTCGATGAAGATTTACACTGGATGACTGCTGATTTTGGAGAACAACTCAAGAGTGAAGGATCTCTCGAACAAGACCAAAGTACAGGTGAAATGCTACTGAAATGGTTCAAGCCAAATCAGGAAGAGATGCTCAAGACCACTCCATAGAAGAGAAGTGTCAGCATGTTTGAGGAAGAAGAGGACCAGCTACTTGCCTTCAAGTCAACTGAAGCTAGCTCAAGCTTAGTGGAAGTGAAGACGTCAAAGTTACCATCAACATACATTGAAGAATTACTTCCATCAGACAAGCTAGTGGATGAATTTATTACAAGGGAAATGCTGTAGAATTTTCAAGTCAATCCTCACTCAGTGGCAGCTGAAACAATTGAAGAAAGTGAAGATGAGTGGAGAAGGCACTATCTATCAAATTGGAGTCACTCAGCTTGTAGCAGCTCACTCAAGGAAGACTCCAGATACTCAGCTACTTCCCCACTTGTCAACACTGTATGTGCTGCTCAAGATCTCACTCTAGAGAATCAGTATGTGACGAAGCTTGAAGAGACTGATTCAACATCAACCATGCTCAAGACTGAAGATTTAGAAGGACAACTCAGTGGTGAAATTGAAGATCATCAAAGCAATAAGGAATCATTTCAAGATGTTGAGATTCAAATTTCAATTAGACGCCAAGGGATGAGCTCTTTGAAAATTCAAATCCAAGTTACACAAATCTTTCTCAAAATTCTATTCGTTTTGATGAATCATTCAATTTGAATAAGTCAAATCTTGATGCTAATCCTTATTCTGATAATAATCATGTTTATAGGCTAGATTTTCTTGAAAATGAAAATGAGGCTATTAGTTTTAACTTTGATAATTTTATGCCTAATAAACCTGAGTTAGAGAAAAAGCTTAATGCTAAATATATGATGCTTGATATAGTTAATCACAATTTGCTTTGCTTTTGTAATTTAATCATAATTGTGGTTATGGATGCTTATGTTTATCACAAGTTTTGTAAATCCCGATCCTGTCAATATTCTTAAACTTGTGATAATAATTAGTCTAGCTCTAGACTATAAATTAAGCGCTTTTCGGGAGGCAACCCGTTCTTAGTTAGTTTTAGTTTTGTGTGATAGTTAGAAAGCTTAAACACCTTCGTTTGATGACTAATTTGTGGCTAATTACCTAGAAAAAATTGGTTTAGATTGCATTCATATCATATCTCATGTTTAATTTAGATTGCGTTTTTGTATATATCACCCTGTTGCATATAGATTAGGCTTGTATGTTTGCATTATGATTGGCTTGGTTGATTAATTAACTTCATGATGTGTGCTTTCATGTCCATGATAACATTTTGATGGTGTTTTCCTTAGCAATTTTGTGTAAGTATGGTGCTTAGACTAGATTGTTGATCATCATGATGAAGTTCAGTTTAATCCTTGCCAGTTATCTATGATTTCATTGATTAGTTTATAAGCTTTGCAATGCGCTTTGGTTTTCTTGTGCTGCTATGATAATCTTGATAAAACATGGTGTTTTAATCTTGGTTAATTTAAATCTTGATGGCTATAGAGAGACTTAGCAATCATGTTGTAGACGTGGTGTTTAGAACTTGATTTAATCAGTGTCTTTGTTTATATGCTTATCTCATGCATTCATTTACATTTGCACATTCATATAGGTTTTATTAATCCTTGTTTTAACTAGAGTAATTAAGCCACAGGTTAGGAATCATTGTATGTGTTAGATGAAGGTAGATTTTATCTACTTCCCGATTATCACCCCGGGAGTAGAATTGTGCTCTCAAATTGTTTTGTAGGGATAGAGTGTGTTCATGAGGATTGGAGTAACCTTTTGTGATGAAGATGAAGGAGAACGTTGAGGAAAGTGTTTCAAGAATCAACGCATATGCCACCATGGTGCCCAAAGATTGAAGGATGGAGAATTGTCAACGTTTCTGAAACTCAAATCTAAAGCCTGAAGAAGGCATCAAGTTTTTGGTCGACTCTGTGAGATAAGAGCAGAATATTTTCTTATATTTGGTAGCCCCAAGGATTGAAGGATGGAGAATTGTCAACGTTTCTGAAACTCAAATCTAAAGCCTGAAGAAGGCATCAAGTTTTTGGTCGACTCTGTGAGATAAGAGCAGAATATTTTCTTATATTTGGTAGCCCCATCAAGTTAGCTTTCCAACGGATCAAACGGAGCTTCATTTGTAAGTTTCTACAAGGATTTATGGCCAAAACATTGGACGTGACTCGAGCTGTAAACAGTTCTGATAGCAAGAAGTCTCTGGAGTAAAGATGGCATAACTCCTTCATTCGTAATTGGATTTTAGTGCACGAATACTCGTTGGAAAGGTAATTTTCAAGGGTACCCAATAGATGTATTATTGGAGGCACGTTCTGTTCAGAATCAAGGAGATATTCCACGAAGAATAGGAGGTCAGCTACAATGGTGATGACCAGAGGAGGAAGATGATGGCAATAACAAGGAAGAAAGGAGGAGCAATGCTTACATAGAAGACTCATGAGCTAATTCAGAGGATCATAGTCATCTCAAAGGACTCCATGAGTTAGACATTCAAGAAAGTGGTGCAACATTTGAAGATGCCAAGAGAAGCATGAAGATGCGTCAGTTCAGCTACATCAACACTTTCTATATTTAGTGAAGCCACAGATGGGAAGCGTGAAGATTGGTGGACGATAAAACAAGTGAAGTGTGTGAAGATGAGATTGCTTGTACATTAGCAAACAACAAATAAGAAGCCTAGAAGACCATCTAATTTTCGTCCTTCCATGATAAGAGAGATTCGTCTACCCTTCATCAAACGGACGGTAACCCTTTCTTAATCCTCGTCTCTGCATTCGTACTTTACCTACTATTATGCTTTCATTTATCTATTTGATGATTATATCTTATGCTTCGAATGAATAACAATGGGGGATATTGCATTGTTTAAGTGTGGGGAGGTTAATCATCAAATGTGTTTTTGCTTTGTTTATAAAATAAAAATTTTTGTGAATCTTTGTTAGTGTGTGTTTGAAATAAAAATTCTCACTAAATTTAAGTTTGCTCTTTATGATTACTTTAAAGATTAATCTCGTTCTCATTCATAATATGTCTATTGTGGTGCTTAAAGGATTGATTAGTAGTGCATAACCCATGATTTGATTAGAGAGATAATATTTTATAGCTTTGCTTAGCTTCTTTAAGAAAAGATTTAGAGGATTTATTTATATACATATATATATAACTCTAATGATCAAGCGTTCCATCCAAGAGAGAGGATAAATCCTATTATAGCCTAGTTGAAAACATAGTTTATAAGCTGGTTATCTCAAATGAGTTTGGTTAAGGTTAATTCCTTTAGAAAGTTTGATCCTTTGAAAAATTTGGTCATCTATTTTTATCTCTTGATTGCTAGTCTCCACATATATATTTAGTACTAGTTGTTCTACACTAGAGCACTAGTATCTGCTGAATTCCATATCTTTTAAACCCTTTGATCTTTCGACACTTATTACCCACATAGTGAAGTTTTTGCTCTTTTGCTAATCACGAGGGAAAGTTCTATAGTTATCTTGAATTAGCAAATTAAAAGGCGGAGTAAAGGGAATAGAGGGTGAATATATATATTTATAATAAGAGGGACATAGGGGCGGAAAAAAAAGAGAAAAAAAAGGGGTGGCGCCCAAGTTAAATAAAAAACGACCAAGTGGTTGAAGTAGAATTAGGGAAAAAAAAAGGAAAGTAGAATTAGGAAAATTTTGGAAAAGAGAAATAGAGGCTTATTGTTTATCAGTGTAATGAGCAAAATCTTTCACTTTTCCAACCATGTGCAAATTCCGGAAATTATCCCAATCTATTTAATATTGCACATGTCCACTATCTATGTCTTTTTTCTTCTCTCTGTTTATGCATATATATTTTCTTATTTCCGATGACCAAGTTAATTCAAGGTGATTAGATAATCTTTATGGAGATATCTTAGCTGAACAATAAGTGGAGTTAACTTTGCTAAACTTTTACCAAGCTCCTCTTAAACTCTTGTGAGATATGAGAGAGAGTGATTTTATATGATCAATAGGATAGCTACAAAATATGAGTGCCTACATGTGAGCTTGACAAAAAAAGACCGATGTAATTTCTTGATCCATGGAGATTATTTTTCATACAAAACCCCCTCCATTTGATTTTAAAATAAGTCTTGGTTTTGATATGATTCGTTTGATTCCGAAAATTTTTGTGGGGATCTATATATATGAAAGTTGATTAAAATGCCCGTGTTGAGATTGAATTGAATTCTAAACTTGATTAGTTTGAGAAGTAATTGTTTAGAACTAGCTTAAATTTAATTAAGTTTATATTTATTTAAGTTACTAGTTTAAATTTAATTGAGTTTTTGAGAACTTGATTGGTTTTGCTTGAGGACTAGCAAGATCTAAGTGTGGGGATATTGTTGACGCTCGTTATGTACTAAAAATATACTCTATTTTTATATGATTTTATATCTTTTCGAGAGTCAATCTTATCATTTAATTTTGCTTTGCTAAAAAATAACCCTGTTTTCGAAAATGCTATTTGTTTTTTTGCACATTATTAAATATTGCAGAAAAATAGCAAATAATTGGCAAATAATTGCAATAACTGAGAAGGCTACTCGTTGATGGATCAATACTACAAGTCCAGGAAGGTGAGATGATTAATAAAAGGACAATTGAAGCTCAAAAAAAGGCCCAAGCCCATTATGCAGAAGGTTCCGAAAGTCTAGGATTGCTTGAGTATGAAGAATATGAAGATAAGGAAGATTTATCAAGAGTCCAATCCAAGCTCCAATTAAATCACGAGATATTCTCGGATTCTATGACAGCAGCACCTTGCGGGCCCAATTCGGAGACCTTAACGACGTCAAACGAAGAAAGTTTGAATACCAAAGTTGTAGATCTCTTCGAGCTCTACAATTAGAGTCCGAGTGCATTATTTGGACTTCGGATGAGGAAGTTATGGTCGAAATACTAAAGGCCGTAGAATATGGAAAGCTGATTTCGGGAAGGACTAGGACAAGGACTTCTTCTCCAAGCAAGGAAGCTTCATGGACGCCCAAGAACCTTCAAGACTCTTGTATATACATAGAAATAGGTCTATTAGGACTCTTATAACTGACCTATTAGATTCCATGTATAGGTGACTCTCCGGAGTATAAATATATGGCCTCCCTAGAGGGAGAGGCATCCAATTCATTGTAAACCAGCGCTCCAAAGTTAGGGTTTAGGGTCCATCTTCGCAAGACTCGTCGAGAAGGAGATCTTGGCGAAAGGAGGTGGCGAGAGGAGGCAGTAACAGAGGGGGTCGGCCGACCTACCCCCCTAGGGTCGGCCGACCCAACCTGTTCCCGGGGAGTTTCGAGCTCATCTTCTGATAAGTTGTTCGTCTCGCCGAATTCGACAACTATGCGCTTCAAGTTCATGATGTATCTCGAGTAACTCTATGTTCTTTTTATTTTACTATGATAAACCTTGAGTTCAATCAATGAAATAGTCTATTTGCTATAAGTTCTTTGTTTATACATGATCTTTGATGATCAATGTCTTTGCAATGCTTCATTTCTACATGTGACCTGGCCGGGGTTGATTTATCCACAAGTTTTTAGTAGATCTTTTTACTTTAATTAATTGATTGAATCCGCTCATGCTTAGAGATGGTTTGGGTTTGCTAGTTCGTCGATTACCTGGTTACTAGTGACAGTAGAGCCCGGGAAAAGGTTCGAGCAAGTCTATGACATTCATGATCATGTTTATTCTATGTTTCACGTTAGATCCATGCTTAGGGTTGTTCATAGTTTATAAGAAATTTGTCTCATATCTTTTGCTAATTCCTTAGCCGTTTTAGCCTCATAATCAATCTTGCTTTTAATCCTATCAAGTTCTTGTTCTTGATCCAGTATATGCTATAGTCTAGTTTTATATCCAGTTTATGCTCTAATAGTTTATAATCAGAATACCATTTATCATCCTTTAGTTTATTTAGATCTATTAGACCTAGTTAGTAATTGATTAATCCTTGATTAATAGTAGTTTAAACCTAGTTTTCCACGGATTGACAAAACCCTTGATACTCATCTCGGGGAAAGGCTACACCGATACTGTCGCTTGCAGTATAAGGTTTGGCGTGCTTAAGTGCCGTCAATAGTACCGAGGCGATGCGAGTGGTGGAGGTGGGGTGAGGCACATAGCGTCATGTGCTCGAAAGCGGAGTAGGGGTCGGGTGCCAGTTGAAGAGTGGACAACGCGCGGCGATGCGTGGGACATAGCAGGTAGGGCCAGGTGCAGCCAGTGACGGAGCGGGTGCGTGCGCTGCCCAAAGTGGCAGGCGATATCGGTGGAGTGCGCACGCGGTGGCATCGGTGTGCGCATGCAGCAACACAAGCGAGTGGGTGGTGGGGTCGGCGACAGTGCATGCGGTGGGGGTCATGAAAATATGAGAGCAGCAACGACAGTGATCACTGTGGGAAAACTGCTTCGGATGGGGAGACCGTGGGATTGGAGTTTTCCTCCTTCCTTTTCCTGATTCCCAACCTACTATACTATTTTGTCGGGGCTTGTTTGCTGTCACTTTTGGTCATCTTCGTGAATTGCGGATTAGGTCCCTTTAACCACTTGCATGTGCCGCATAGGGCTTTTCCGATGACTTCCTTCGGAAGATTTCTGTCTTTCTAAGCACACAAGTTTTAAGAAAAGAGGGAAAAAGCAGGGATGAGAGTTGGGTCTAACATTTTTTTTACTAAAGCAAACAACCATGCAACAAGGCCGGTCTTAGCTAACAAAGCCAAGGTAGGCCACACACAACAGAAACAGCTGCGAACTAGTACTGACACATGATGTGCGAGACACTAATGTGGCTAGTCGATTTGGATTGGTTTCCATTGCGGATGGCCCGTTATGTAGGACCGAGACGTGCGACTAGAGGGGGGTGAATAGGAGCACTTGAAAACTCAAACTCAAACCCCCACCGTAGTGCAAAACGGAAACAACACCCACAACGAAGCTAGACACCGTCCACTGAGAGGATACGTATCTAGCTCACAACACATGCTTGGTACCGTCCACTGAACAGATACGTACGAAGCACCAAGCGGAAGCATACGCTCAAAAGGCTAAGAAAAAGAGCGCAAAAGGAACCAACTCTAGGAAAAATCTCAAAACCCTAAAAGCAAAGCTCCAAACCACCCCAAGCAATTACCACACCTCCACAAGGCAAAAGGGAACATCTCTAGAAAATTTCAGGCCAATTGGAGCAAGTTGTGATCACCGGACCGTCCGGTGATTGAGCACCGGACCGTCCGGTATTCACAGACTCACACTCCGAAAAGATCTCAATTAAAACCCAACCAAATCAACTCTAAAAATTATAAAATTTTCACTGAAGGTTAAGAAGGGGCCAAGCAACAACTCCACAAATTTTCAGCTCAATTGGACAAGAAATGAAACTCCAACACTCACTGGACCGTCCGATGATATGCACACCGGACCGTCCGGTGCTCAGAAACAGACAGACCAACCTCCAAAGAAAAATACGAAAACCAGGTCAAAACACCTCCAAATATTCTCAAATTTTTATGGGAGCTTTATGATTCACAAGACAAGAGCTCCACATAATTTCAAGTCATTTGGAGCACGTTTGATCGCTGAACTAAACACCGGACGAAATAGACAGCCACCGGACGTTATCTACAGACAGAAAAACAGGCACCCAAAACTTGAGCTTCCAAAGCACAAACTTGACTAAATCTTCTCCAAACTTCACGAAAATTGGCACAGGCTATCCTAACTCCATTCCAAAGCTATTTCCAAAAGATATATGGAAAAAGATCACGGGATTAGCGGGAATTTCAGATCTCGTGAAGAGGTAAATATTTGGGCAAGAAAGGGAAAAGCTCATGAACAACTTGCTTGTGGCAATCCTTCGGGATTGAGATGTTCTAAAACATAATCTCTACGTCCTTGCATGTCTAAAACATAAATAAAACAAAGGATTCAACCTTGGCCAAAGCAAACACCCAAAAAACCAAAGATTGAAGCCAAAAACCAAAGAGAATAAGGGGAGGAGAAGCACACAAAGTTGCTGCACGAAACCACTTCGATTATGAGCCACAAAAGAGGTCTTAGGTCAAATTACAACGAAGGATTTCATCCCAAGCAACCACCCTCACCATCCCTCTTGATTTGGAGGCTAGATCTCACCCTAACCCTCCTAAACTTGGAGCTCAAAGCTTGAGGACGAAAATTACCCTAAGAAAATGAAAACCTAGCTGCCAAGACTGCCTCTAATGACCAGCTCTTAGGCTATTTATACACCGGTTCAGTTTTGGCATTTTTACACATAGACCCCTAACATTAGAAACGCCCGGAGGGGCTAAAACATAAAAGAACCCAAAATATCGGGGACGGACGACCACGATGAAGACTTGATCTTCTTAGCTTCCACGCAATCTTCGGATGTCCTCCACGTGGCCAGTAGTCCAATCCACCTTTGCACCCCCGGTTTTGAAGTCAGAAACCGGAAAACTTTAGGAAGTCTCCGTCTAGGCCGGACTTGGCCCATCTTCTCTATCTTGGCGAGTTGTTCCAAGCCTTGGGTAGCTTGGGTGGCGGTTTTGAGCTGAAGCCGCCAAAGCCTCCCTCGCACGCCTTCGCGCCAAGCACTCGGGTTGGAGCAACACGGTGGCACCCGGCTTCTCTAGTCCATCGGAGTTGCCTCGCGGTCCATCGGAGGGCTTATACCACCTTTGCCGATCCGCCCCTCCATGTACCGAGCTTCCATGGCCGACCGACGCCGAGCATTGCCTCAGGTCCATTGGAGGGCTCTTGCCTCAGTCCATCGAGGTCTTCATCATCTACCTCCAGTCCATCGGAGGGCCTCTAGTCCATCGGAGGGCTTGATCTCGTTGACAATCACTCATCACACCAGGAGAGCAATGAGGCCGGTCCATTGGCTCTCAATCTCCCCCTGATGAGTGCATTGTCAACACCTTCAACCTGTAACCCGAAATAGAACAAAGACAAGAGAAAAGCGTAAAACCGAAAAAGAAAAAAAGAAAGAAGAAAGTTGCTCAAAATGCCCAAGAACCAAATACAAGCAAAGAAATAGGGCACAATGAGACAACAAAAGAAAAAACAAAGCATCGGCTCCTCAAGACAGAGGCAAAAAGCTCAACGCACCGATGCAAAGAGCATACTAAAAGCTCAACTCCCCCTGAAATGCATCCTTACAAATGCAAAATGAGTGCAAAGCTCCCCCTCAACTAAATCTCTTCTAAGTTCTCCCCCTTTTCCATATTTTTAAATTCTCCAATTGGAGGTACACTAATTTCTCCCCCTTGTTGACAATAGACACATCAAGGGTCTGTGAACTCGACTCCCCCTAAACTAGATAACTCCCCCTCAAAATATGCCATGAAATGCAAGGAGTGCAACTGAAAGAGCTCAGAAGGGATGGAAAGCTAGTAATCACAAGTTCTAGCAAGCGAGGGCAAAGAAGCATACAACAAGCTCAAATGAATCTATCTTACACATATCAAGAGCAAGCCTGTTTTTTAGGGAGGTTTTAAGAGAAGGCATCACCGACATGAATAGCACCTAGCAAGATAGGCATGAACAACAAGATGCTAGCAATGCATACAAGGTGTGCTACTCTCAACCAAAGCATTTACAACTAGCCATAAGCATTTTAGAGACTTCAAATTTTAGATTTAAACATTTATAGTCATAAGCAGGTTCTTTTTGTGCCAGGGGTTATTTACTTGTCTTTTTCCACTTCTTACCAACCAATGCCAAGCCTAGGCTCAAAGAACCATCAGAAGTTTAAGACAAGGTTTTGGTCATACACAGCCTAGTCCAAGTTCATGTCAAAGTGCAATGACAAGCAGTCTCAAACTAAATCAGTGTGACAAGCAAACCCACATGGATCTTTCTCAATTTAGCACATAAGACACCACTTGTAAGCATTTGAATTCAGATTTCAATTCAAGCAAGGTGTCATAAAAGCTTAGGCAATAACTTAGCAAAGGCATACAACTAGCATTTCCAGGTATGAAAAGATAGCATAGTATTCAACAATTCTGCACATGCTAGGTAGCCAAATCAAGTGGTGATCATGGTTTTTGATTTGCAAAGAATAAAATGACTTAGCTCACAACTAGTATTCAACAGACTCAAGAGAGCTTAGCCAACCATGATCAAGCAAGCATCTGTACAATCTAGCACAAGCAAGTACTAACTCATCATTCCAAAAGAGCTCTAGTGCTAGTGAAGTGAAAATGCATGTGATACAATGCAATGCATGATATGATACAATATACAAAAGAGACAAAGAGAAATAAAAGCAAGATAAAAGCAAAATCTAAACTATAGAAACTATTCCTTACTAAAAGGAATAGCACACTATCCCTGACTAAAAGGGATAACACACTCTAAGCTCACCTCTCAGATGCGCAAAAGCGTCAAACTCTAGGGGCTTGGTAAAGATATCGGCCAACTGGTTTGCAGATTCTACATGGATTAAGTCTATGTCTCCCTTCTCATAGTGATCTCTCAGAAAGTGAAACCTCACGTCTATGTGTTTGGTTCTAGAGTGCAAGAGGGGGTTCTTAGTTACAAAAATAGCATAAGTAGGGTCAACTAGGAGAGGGATCCTACCAAACCTAAGGCCGAAATCACTAAGGGTGGCTTTCATCCACAACAGCTGGAAACAGCAGCTAGCAGCAGCTATGTACTCTGCTTCTGTGGTAGACAAGGATACACTAGCTTGCTTGCGGGAGGACCAAGAGACAAGAGAGGTTCCTAAGAGTTGGCATGTGCCGGATGTTGACTTGCGATCAATCCGGCAGCCAGCATGGTCAGAATCTCAGAACCCTATAAGAGAAAGAGAAGATTCCGAGAAATACCAAAGGCCAAGCTCAGGAGTGAATTTCAGATATCTGAAAATGCGCTTCACCGCTTGACGGTGAGAAGTCCTAGGAGACGCCTGATAACGCGCACAAAGGCAGACCGTGAACTAAATGTCTGGCCTGATCGCCGTAAGATACAGAAGTGAGCCGACATCCCTTGAAATTCCTTCTGGTCCACCGCCTCCCCATCTTCATCAGCATCAAGTGCCGTGTTCGTACTCATAGGAGTCGTCATGGGCTTGGAGTCATCCCAGGGCTCTAAAGTAGCAACATATGCAGAGTGGGAGAAAAAAGCTAGAGAAATAACCGAAGAGCGTGTGACACGCTGGTAAATGTCTCCAATCATCCTGTGTGGAGGGTGATTCCGCTGGACCTGCTGAGATGGAACAATCTCGGAGGTCACCTCCCCTGCATCCTTAGCGGGGCCAGCCTCTGCATGAGCTTGCTGTCGGGGGAGTGAGGAGGAAGCCGTGGGCAAGGGTCCTCCTTTATCATCTGAGCTCGTAGCAGAGGGGCAGGAGTTGCAGCCGGTGCAGTGGCTCCTGCATCACCAACATCAATCGCACCTTCCTCATCCTCAAAGATGGGAGTGCCTTCTTCATCATTACATGAAAGCTCAAAGACAGGGGTTGTGTAGGGCATAGTTTCATCAAAAGAATCCTCACAAGTCTCAACAACTTGCCTGGCCTCTAAAATCCACACACGAAACGCCCTAGAACTAGAAGCATACCCCAAAAAAATCCCATCCAAACAACGAGACTCAAACTTGTCCAAATGCCCCGCCTTCTTAAGCACAAAGCACCTGCAGCCAAACGCTCGCAAATGCTTGACGCTGGGCTGCCTACCAAACCGAAGTTCATACGAGGTCTTCCCAAGGAAAGCTCGCAAGAAGATCCGGTTCGCAACGTAACAGGCCGTATTCACTGCCTCAGCCCGAAAGCGCCTCGGAGTCCTATGCTCATCGAGCATCATTCGTGCCATCTCAACAAGTGTGCGTTTCTTGCGTTCCACAACACCATTCTGCGGTGGGGTATATGGAGAAGAAAACTGGTGCTCAAGACATAGGTCACGACAGAAGTTTTCGAAATGAGAATTTCTGAATTCTCCGCTATTGTCACTGCGGATAGCCCTCATGGCCTTATGACTCTCGTTTCTCAACCTCAGTACCAGATCCCGAACAAAACCAAACGCCTCATCCTTAAACTTCATGAAAAATACCCACGAAAACCGCAAAAAATCGTCCACAACGACAAACACGTACCACTTCCCACTGACCGACGCTACCCGAGCGGGACCTACTATATCCATATGGAGTAGCTCACCCGGATAGGAGGTCATAACCTGAGACACAGGAGTGTGAGGAGCAACAATCATCTTGCCATGATGACAGGGGTGGCATACTAAGTCCTTCTCAGCTCTCAACATGGGCAATCCTCGGATTAGGCCCAATGAACTCAACCTGACTAGCAGATCAAAGCTCAAGTGACCAAGTCTGCTATGCCACTTCCAAATATCAGTAGAAGGACTAGCAACCAAACAGTGAGCAGGGCTAGAAACAGATGTGAGGTCGACCCTAAAAACTTGACCAAAAGGCAGCAAAGAGCAAACCAGGGTCTCCTCAGCATCAAGAACGCAGCACGCACCCTTCTTAAAACGAACCTCAAATCCTTCATCGAGAAGTTGCGAAATAGAAACCAAATTGAACCCCAGATTCTGGACAAAAGCAACTTCTCTCAGGGAAAGCTTAGCAGAGAGTGAAACAGAACCAACACCCATCACTTTACCTTGACCATTGTCCCCGAATGTGATGTACTCTTTGGTGCTCACGGGGTTGAGGCTGGAGAACCACTTGCGGTGCCCTGTCATGTGCCTAGAGCAACCGGAGTCCATGATCCACACATCCTCCATGCCTCGATCCTGCAAAGTCAAGTAAAGCGACGGTGAGCAAACGGTCCGGCACTGGGATTAGTACCAAAATTGTTGTACTAGTGCCGAGCCATCTGCTCAAAAGTGGGGTAAGCACAGTCAAAGAAATCACCACGACTGGAGTAACCACGACCCTCAAAGCGTGGCCTCTCAAGCTCTCTCACAAACCCTCGGTCACGAGGTCCGTAGCCGCGCTGAAAATGACTAGGAGCTCGACCGACAAAGCGTCTCTCACCACCAGGCGCACGGGGCTGAAGGCCGCCTTCTCTCTCACCACCAGCAAAGCGGTCTCTCTCACCGCGGTGGGAAGGATCTTGCCTACCACCCTGGTAGAACTGATCCTGGTTCCCCCAAGCTCTCTCCTGCCTCTCAATCTGCTTCCTTCTGAAGCAAAACTCCTCTAGGTGGCCATTCCGCTGGCAAAACCCGCAGTGGTAGACAGGCCTCCTAGGAACTGGGTTAGGCTGGGACTTGGGCTTAGGTGGTGTGGCCTTGGGTGGCTCAGGCTGCTGGACTGGCTTCTTGCGCTTGGGCGTAAGCTCTTTCTCAACAATCTTGTCCAGCTTAGCCTTGGAAGGCTTGGGTGTCCAGTACTGCTTCTTTGTGGCAGCCTTGGGTGGCTCATGGTAAACCCCATCAACAGTCTCTCCTGGCTGGGTAGGTGCAGTCTTGATCTTAATTGGGGCACTCTTCTCACCCGAAGTGCTGCACTCTCCAAACCCAGCACCACTCGTCTCATCCTCGGCTCTCTTGGTGCTCTCTATGATCATCTCCAGTTGGGGTTGCCTAGCATATACCCAACGGAGCACCTCTCTCAACCTATTGTTGTCATTCTACAAAGACAACACCTCCTCCCTCAGATCCTCCAGAACTACAGTCTGGGTAGCACAAGTGTAACAGTCTAAGGAGGGAACCACAACATTCTTCAACTTCCTAATGGTGGCATCCCTATCCACCAGCTGCATCCTAAGGGTTAGGCAGTTCTCACAAGTGTTAGTAGGTGCTGAAAGCACCTCAAAGTCAGCTCTCAACTGCTCTAACTCACCTCTCAAAGTAGGACAGACCATGCACACACCCAAAAGCGTAGGTCTAGCCCTAAGCTCCTCAAGCTCCATGAGCTGCCCCTCAAACTTCTCCTTCAGCACAGCTAGCTCTCTAGCTAGACAGGGGCAAGACTCACACTCGAGCTCTCCACTCAAAGTAGGCTCATCCAGTTTGGACTGGAGTTTGCCTAGCTCAGCCTTCAGCTTATCTATCTCCTCTTCCCGCTTGTCATACCTATCTCTTTGGTCACCAAGCTCTGTCATGAAAGACTCGCAGGTAGGGCACTCAATCTCACTAGGTTGGGGTCTCACACTCCTCAACCTCTCATTCTCTTCTAAAGTCTCAGCAAGTTGGGCTTTCAACTTCTGAAGCTTCTTAGCTGCCTTCTCCAGCATCTTATCCTGGGCTTTCAACTCTCGGCTGTTCTGCTCTAGCATCTCAAGGATTTCAGCTTGCTCAGGAGTTACCTCATCATCGGAAGAAGAGTTGCTGCCGTCATCCTTGTTCTCCTTGTCCTCAAGCGCCATGGAGCAAACCGAGCTCCTCTTGTCCTTGTTCTTGCGCCTGGACTTGGTGGAGATGAAGCACAAGCTGGCTGGACCTCCTTGATCGTTCCTCTTGTCCTTCCTGTACGTGATCTCTTCATCACTCGAGCTCGACGAGGACAAAGAGGAAGAAGATCCATTGCTGCAGAACCCGATCTCGGCGAAGAAGGCCTTGTCCCGCTTCCAGTTGTCCTTCTGGTAGCTCTTGAAAGCCTTCCGAAAGTTCTTCTTGCCGAAGAGGCGCTTGCCAGAGCCGTGCTTGCTGGAGCGGTGCTTGTTAAAGCTTGCCTTGCCGGGGTGGTACTTGTCGGAGTCGCGGGAGTAGCTCTTGCCCTTCTTGTAGTAGTCGTTCTTGTTGGGGCACTCGGCGATGAAGTGGTCGACCTCTCCGCACTCGAAGCACTTGGGCTGCTCTCCCCTCTTCTTACTCATCCGGTTGTCATAGGCGCGCTGAAAGCGACTAGACACTAGACACAACTCATCATCCCCAAGTGTCGCTAGCTGCTCCTCTGTAACAGACATGAAAGCAAAAAACGAGAAGTTGTGTAACATGGGGTTAGTGACAGACTCACTAGAGGGGGTAGCCAAGGCCAGACTCTTAGAACCTGTACAAGCGAGGGAGTCCCTCATCTTGTAATCTACCTCGGTGGCCTTGAGCTTACTATAGAGCGCCTCTACTCCAATCGTATCATACCCTGCCGACTCAATGATTGAGTTCACCTTGATCTCCCATATTACACAACTTGGCCAAAGCAAACACCCAAAAAGCCGAAGATTGAAGCAAAAAACCAAAGAGAACAAGGGGAGGAGAAGCACACAAAGTTGCTGCACGAAAGCACTTCGATTATGAGCCTCAAAAGAGGTCTTAGGTCAAATTATAATGATGGATTTCGTCCCAAGCAACCACCCTCACCTTCCCTCTTGATTTGGAGGCTAGATCTCACCCTAACCCTCCTAAACTTAGAGCTCAAAGCTTGAGGACGAAAATTACCCTAAGGAAATGAAAACCTAGCTGCTAAGACTGCCTCTAATGACCAGCTCTTAGGCTATTTATACACCGGTTCAGTTTTGGCATTTTTACACATAGACCCCTAACACTAGAAACGCCCGGAAGGGCTAAAACATAAAAGAACCCGAAATATTGGGGACGGACGACTACGATGAAGACTTGATCTTCTTAGCTTCCACGCAATCTTCGGATGTCCTCCACGTGGCCAGTAGTCCAATCCACCTTTGCACCCCCGGTTTTGAAGTCAGAAACCGGGAAACTTTAGGAAGTCTCCGTCTGGGCCGGACTTGGCCCATCTTCTCTATCTTGGCGAGTTGTGGCCCAACTCACCAAGCCTTGGGTAGCTTGGGTGGTGGTTTTGTGCCGAAGCCGCCAAAGCCTCCCTCGCACGCCTTCACACCATGCACTCGGGTTGGAGCACCACGGTGGCACCCGGCTTCTCCAGTCCATCGGAGTTGCCTCGCGGTCCATTGGAGGGCTTACACCACCGTTGCTGATCCGCCCCTACGTGTACCGAGCTTCCATGGCCGACCGACGCCGAGCATTGCCTCCGGTCCATTGGAGGGCTTTTGCCTCAGTCCATCGAGGTCTTCATCATCTACCTCCAGTCCATCGGAGGGCCTCCAGTCCATCGGAGGGTTTGATCTCGTTGATAATCACTCATCACACCAGGAGAGCAATGAGGCTGGTCCATTGGCTCTCACGTTACTTCTGGCTGAGAGCTGGATTCTTCTCCTAGAAATGAGAGCGTCAAGAATGCACCCATGCTTGCTTTATCCTCTTGGCCATTAGGGTTCCTTGGGTTCCACTCATAGGTCTGCATATGATTGAGCAGAAAGGGCTGAGAATTTCTAGGGTGACTCAGCACTAGTTGGTTGGGAGGGTTTGGACTTTCTGCCACCATGGGGTACCGCATTTCTCCTTGGGGTAGGTAGCGAGGACCGAACATGGCTTTCCTTCTTTCTTCATAGCCGATAGAGGTGTCTATCCATGCTCTCTTATACCCAGCCAATGATCTCTCTATGTCTTGGTGTCAGGCTACCAGCTTGTCATGTAGCTGGCTCAACTGCTCGTATTCGTCATCTAGGGTGAGCAGGGCTATAATGGGGTCTTCAGACTCCTTGATCTCTGTCAAGATTATGGACCTCTTGAGCCAAGCTCGAGCATTTTGGTTTACAGGCAGAATGAATCTCATAGGGGTTTTTTGTACTACCACATGGTAGACTAAGCATAACCTTCAAAACGTGCCACGAGCGGCAATGTGACAGGCTTCTAAGAATCCGACGCCGACAGCTCTGGAGTACCAACCGTCAAGATTGAGGTTCTCTCTGATATACAGGATGACCATCCATCCTTGTTCTCCTCTTTCAAGGAACGCAACCCCACAATATTCTAGGTATCCTAGGATCCTAAGGTACTTCATGGTATCTCTTAGCAGCTTGGGGAAGCCTTTTTCTTCCTGGCAGAAGTCGACACGGGTGACACCTTCCATATGGTCGGGGACGCAAGCTCGATCTAGTACTACAGGAACTAACACGTTGACTATCACACAACAGATAGAGACTCTGCCCATAGGGCAACACTACCACACACACGCGAACTACACGATTCCCTCTTACTAATGTGCTAACCGAAGTGGAGCAAAAACTCCACTACCCAAGCGAGGAGAGCACTGGGCACAACTAACTGCTATACCACGAGGCCTCGCTGCTGAGGGGGTGGAGCTTTCCTCGAAACGCTCTTCACTGGAGTTGACGACGTTGATCTCAAGCGACGACTGGGTTGAGGCCATGGGGTCGTCTTCTCCAAACAGCCACCAAAGTGAGGCAATGCCCGGTGTCTCGATTTTTGCTTCTGTCAATGAAGCTGTTCGGCTTGGTGGTGGGCCTTGGGGTAGTTCTTCTGATGGCGGGGAGGTTGGTGCAGATTCTAGGGATCTTCCTTTACCAGCAACTCTGGGTCAGGTGCTAGAATCTTCCTGAGGGGTTCTGCTAGCTCTGGTGGAGGAACTTGGGAGGGCTCTGATTGGCTTGGATGCTCTGGAGAGGTCCATCTATGATGTCCCCGGCCTTTTTCTTCTTAAAGGGGGTGGGGATGCTAGTGAGAACTGGAGGTTTCTTGTCCACTGCTTGCACTTGAGCGGTTCTGGGCTCTTCTGGCCCTCTTTTAAACACTTTGTTGGTGCAGTCAAGGCTAGTTGCCGGTGTTCCTTCTCGAGCGGGGACACGGTGTTAGGCAGCGATGCCATGCAGCGCTCTTGACACATAGTATTGTCTGAACGGTCACCTCGACTGTGTTGAATGGTCCAGCCTCATTTATGGCAAGGTCAGCGGGAGTCACGTCCATGTTTCCTGGATCCTTGGGGTGCATGTTCTGGCTCATCCTTTCTGTAGTCTTGTTTGAGCACGGCTCTGACAGCAGGTCACTTTACTAGAGCAAGGGAAAGAACGGTCTAAAACTTGGTTTGAAAAGGATCGAGGTGAGGAGCAAAGATATTTTTCAATTAATTTTTCACTCAAAATCATTTTTCCATCCTAAGGGTTACGTCTTACAGCCAACTTATAGCTCTAATACCACCTAAAGCGCCCCACATTCATAATGGGACTAAAATATGCTTTATTATCATTTTCAAGGTATGATAACCACATTCTTACATTAGAGTAGTACAGATCCTACCTAACGGGGTAAACCTAAACACGGCGCAGCCTAAAACACAAAGTAGCAGAATTTAAACATAGACCTAAGCTTTCCCCACGAACACCAGTTGGAGATAGGCCGCAACCCTTTATTCGTCCATGATTATGATAATTTCGTCTTCTCTGTAAACCAACAACAAAGCAAGGGTGAGTACGAAACATAATCCGCAGGCCCACTTTCCTCCATAAGGAATTGGGGTTAACAATAGGTCTACATGCAAGATATATATGGAGCTTGGGGTAAATTTGCAGGAAAGCATTTTCATATGCAGGGCTCATTAGAGGCACTTTCCACAAGTTTTGTCTGGGCGCTCATGGCCAATGAGTCACTTCCCGCTCAAGGGCTCTACCTCCGCAAGTATTCCCTGACCTCAACAAAGGAGAGACATGGGATCCCTGTCGCATTAGTGCTAGCAAACACGCGACATCGCTTTAGTGCCAGCAGACACACGACTTCCACCATTCCCAGTCTCCCGGTGCTCCCAGCCTATGGGTATCGTCTGGTTGTTTACTGTGGGTTCCGGCCCATTGTTGTCGCATACAACAACGAAAGGTTGTACGATAAAAGAGTTAGTTAAGATGAGACTTCCAGTTCACAGGGTAGAAACTCCATAGTGCTTATACGAGCCACTTGTCCGGTCCTCTCTGCGAGGCCGGACCCTAGATAAACCGTAAGAGCGGTATCTGGGCATTCCACCCTTTAACACCTGGCGTAGCCGATCGAGACCGACCGCCGGGGTCTTTCCCCATGTTTTCGCAAATGCACACACCAACCCATCCACAAGCTAAGTTCCAAACAGGTTCAATGTATATAATATTGGGTGAGCGATCCCTCCTAAGCGTGCTACTTCTAGAGGGGTTCAGGTGGCTATCCTACCATGTTTCTATAGCAAGCAAAATATGCAGATTTTATCATTTGAACAGGGTAATGGGTTGTGCATGTAAAAACTGGGTAATTTATGCATCAAGTGGGGATTACAGTGGACTTGTCGTTCACTTTGTTGGGGCTTAACGAGACCTCACCAGCTAGGGACAAGGGTACATCATTCCCCGGATATGTTGTTGCACCATTGCCTGCCGAACATGTTCTACCTCCCACTATCGGGCACGATGGTGTGCCATCCATCTAGCGTGTTCATATAGCATCTGCAGCAAACGTCAGTTGCTTTCTTCAAGTATCATGAACATCCTCGTGAGAGGCGTACCAACCAGGACCTCTGGTATAACCTACGCGCAACAACAGTGAACAAAGCAAACAAGGCATATTATGATCTCAACAAGAGTTTGGTTTGTGATGAGAGAAGGATCTAGTTGTCTAGTAGGTCATACTACCAGTTCTAGCTCCCGTGAGCTATGTTGCTCCACGGTTTGGTGTTGCGCCGCAAGGCGTTCAACTGAGAGTCATTCACACCGCCGGGTTGGATAATGGTCGAGGGAGGGGTACCATGGCAGTGGTTGCGGATGGCCATAGCGAGGATGGTGACACCGGGAATGCGGATATTGCATGGTGGCGAGGGAGGTTTCGGTCGCGCTAGTGGTTAGCCATCATGCACCATAATCGGAATGGGCGGAATGGTCTAAACTCTTGACCAAGAATCTGACCCCATATCCTATCTCTGCCCTATTTCTGCTGTACCGGCGGTGTGAACGGCTCTCAGCACCATGCAACAATGGGGCCTGATAGTCACCCATTTTTGTGATCGGCAGGAGGGCAGATCAGCCCCATCGGAAAAGGTTGCATGTACGGTTTGTTCAATGGATTGAGTGTGGCCCCTCTAAATGAACTGATGTGGGAGCAGTGAAAAGTGGTGGAAAGTCCACGGATTTTTAGAGCTTGATTTATGGAGAATTTAGGCGCAAGAATCGCCTAAATCGGAGATCAAACGATCGGGATATGAAATTCTTTAGAAAAGAAAATCATAAATTGAAAAAGAAAAATGCACCATGGGCTGAAAATTAGTGCACAGCCCACTTCCATTTGGTCTGGCTCAGTCCACGCCCGCCTTCCCGCCCATGGGCCTTCACAGACCGACCCACATGTCAGTCACACCAGGGAGGGGGATGGCGTAGGGACGGCATCACGGTTCGTGGCCATGGCTCGCCGGCGGTTCTCCATCGGTGGCTTGGTTCTGGCGACGAGGTCAGGCCAATGAGGAAGAGGGCGGAAGGGCGAACACGTTGGTGGTGTTGTAGTGATGAGAGTGTGCTGTAAGCAGCTCTAGCGGCGGGTGACCGCATGCCGGTGAGGGAAGGCGGCTACGGCACGACGGCCCTCTAGTGTTCTAGGGTGGCTTCGGCCAGAGAGGGTGGTGGAGGAGGTGCGTGTAAGGACGGCGGAGCTTGGATTCACCTTGATTTGGGAACGGAGTGGCCCGAGGGGGTGGATTTTGGGGTGGAGGGTGGTGGTTGTTGACGCGGCTTATGAACGAAAATTATACATCATTTTATATTGTTTTTACCTATTATTATGCGTCAACTTTGCCTTTTACTAACAAATAACATAGATTATTGTGGATTTTGCAATATTGTCTTGGAAATTGTCTACTTGTAATTTTTGCAGGTTTTGGGCCAATTTTAAGCAAAATTCATCAAAGTCTACCTCGAGTAAAAAGACCTCTGAATATTATTCAATAATGGAAGAAGAAGCCCAATTAAAGACCCATCAAATGAAGCCCAATTCTAGAAGACTCGACAAGATCTCGGGATACAGAAGAATCTGGAAGGTTTAGAGTTCGAAAAGGACTCCACGAAGATTTATATGAAGGTTATCCCGAATCCCGCGAAAGATGGAAACTAGAGGAGGCTGGAAGGGCCTGGGTCGGCCGAACCAGACCCCCCCAAGTCGGCCGACCCCAGGACTCCGTATGTCGGTTTCAGTTTCCTTTTCGGCCACGTCTTCTCCAGGGTATTTAAAGCGAAGCTGAGCCCCTGGTCGAGGCATCCAATTCATTATCAAGGCGACAAGACGACGACTTGAGGGACACAACTAGAGGAGAGCAGAGGGTCGAGTTTCTAGTCTAGGTTTAGATCTTCTTCTAATCTCTAGAGGTGATTAGAGGCCTTGCACGGCTCTCTAATTGTCTAGATCCGGAGGTCTAATTGTATCATCAAGGGAAGGTATGATCATGGTTGTAATTATGATACAGTTAATTAATGAAGTATTGTTCTTGTCTAATTATCATATTCTTGTTCTAATTATGGTTGTTCTAGCTGTAATTAAGTTTATGTCTAGATGCATCTTGATTAGACCATGTCATTAAGGGTGATGTTTATCTAGCGTTCTTGATCTTTGATCTAGTTTACTAGTAATATAGTTTTGTGTCTAGTTCTTGTGATCATGGTGATTAGAAGTGCTAGTTGCTCTAATTATGTTATTAGACCAAATAAAAGTAATTGGAAGTGCATTCTCTAATTACGTGCCTGTTGAAAGTTCTTCGTCGATTACCTGGTTACCAGTGACAGTGGAGCCCGGGGAAAGGTTGAGCCGATCTAGGGGATTAGATTGATTGATCATGATTTAATTATGCTATGATAGATGTGCTTGAACATGCTTATTTGCCTTGATCTACTAGTTATCTCGCTGCTCTAATCTTGTTGTGAAACTTTATCTATCGTATGCTTTGGATCCGATTAGAGCTTGATTAGAACCTAGTTAATACCCTTTGATTAGAGTTCTAATTATGTTTCTAATTGTTTATCTTATATATATAGTTTAGTTTATCTCTTTTACTAGATTAGGCTAAGGATTGGTTTAGTTTAAGGATTGGTTTAGAAGTAGATTAGATATCCTTTTTACCCTAGTTTTCGCATAAACTCTTGTTAATTAGATCACGATTAGTTCGTTCCTTGGATTGACATAAACCTACGATACTCATCATAGGGAAAAGCTACACACGATACTGTCGCTTGCAGTATAAGGTTTGCCATGCTTAAGTGCTGTCAACAAGCTTTTCTGGCGCCGTTGCCGGGGAACTAATTATTAGGGTTCTAGTTAATTAGAGTTTATGTTTGTTGTATGTATTTAGCATTTAAATTCAGTTTTATTTCTTTTATGCATTTAGATTTATTTTCTTTATTTTCTTTTTATTTTAGGCGCAATAATTTTATTTTATTTTTATTTATGTTATTTTTATTTATTACTGTTCTTGCGCCATTTTTTTATTTTATTTATTTTATTTTTTTTATTTTTTCTTTATTTTCTGAATTTAAATTTTGTTTTTAAATTTTTTTTGGATTCAGGACTAGTGTAGTGTAAATTTTGTAGAATTATTTTTGCTTTGTATATATTTTCTGCCACTAACCTGAGCAGGAATGGATGGACCACGATCCAATAAACCATCTAATTATGTGGATGATCCAGAAAAACTGCTGAGAAAGAGCCGAAACTCTGCCAAATTTTCTCGGAAACAAGAGGAAACTCTGCCGAAGATGGAAGACCAAGAGAAGAAGCTTATGGAGCTGTGTGTGCCAACATCAGCAGACTTGAAGATCAGAGACTTGGCACCACCACCCAGAGCATTTGAGATCAGGAGCTCAGTGATCAACATGGTGCAGAATCAACCATTCAGTGGAAAGGAGGACCCAAATCAACACTTGAAGACGTTCTTGCAGATTTGCAACACATTCAACGTTGAAGGAGTCACTAACGACCAGATCAGAGCAAGACTTTTCCCATTCTCTCTGATTGGGAAAGCACACCAGTGGTTGGCGACACTACCAGAGGAGACAGTGAGCAACTGGCAGAGTCTACTACAAGCATTCATCACCAAGTATTTCTCACCAGGGAAGACTCAAGCTTTGCGCAACAGGATCTCAACATTTGTGCAGTACCCCACTGAGACATTCAGTGAAGCTTATGAGAGATTCAACGATTATGTGTCAGCATGCCCTCATCACAATTTTCAGAATTGGGACATAATTCAGAAATTCTATGGAGGACTCAACGCAGTGTGCAGAGGTCAAGTTGATGCATCATCCGGAGGATCAATTCTCAGTCTCACACCCACTGAGACCGAAGCCTTATTTAAGAAGATTGCAGAAAATGGAGCATGGGGAGCAGATAGAGTGACGCCTACCTCACTGGAGCAGCATACTTCCACTGGAACAGCGAAGAGTGTGCTAGAGGTAGACAAGATGGAGATCCTTGGTGGAAAAATCGACTCACTAATGAGGAGGTTCGAGAAGATGGAAAGTGGCAGAGCAGAGGAAGTGAAGTCTACAGATTACATGATGACTTGTGAAGAGTGTGGAGAGTATGGTCACTCAAGTGAGAGGTGTCCGGAGGAAGCTAAGGCTTTGGACTATGCCAGGAAGGAAGGTTGGATTCCCCCGTCCAATTATAGACAAAATAGACAACAACAGTTCACTGCCGGATCAGCTATTCAGAATGTCATTCCTCTGCGGATTCAGCTCAAGGACTTTATGGAAGAGCAAGCTAAAATCAACAAGGATACACACTCAAAATTCAAGGCTGTAGACAAAGTGTTAGAAAGCATTGATGGCAAGATCACTACTGTGGGAAGTTCAAATCAACAGCTCATGGGGATGATGAAGATTTTAGAAAATCAACTATCTCAGTTAGCAGAGCATCTCCCAAACAAAAATGAAGGAAAGTTGCCAGGACAGCCACAGTCTAAAGAGTCACTCAAAGCAGTTACTACCAGATCCGGGAGAGAGATTAGAGACTCAGAGTTGACTACAAAAATTGCCAGTTCAGTGGAAGCAGAGAAAGAGAGTGAAGACGAACCAGAAGTGACAGTAGACGACACAAGAGTGTTACCAGAAAAGTGTAGAGTTCGAGCTAGCAAAACAGATGAGCATTTCAACAAGTTCATTGAAGTGATCAAGCAGCTATATATCCACATGCCACTATTGGATGCACTTCAAGTACCCACTTATGCCAAGTACTTCAAGGATATACTAGCTAACAAGAGGGAAATGCCATCTGAGTGTGTCAAGCTGACGACTGAGTGTAGTGCAGCCATAATGGATGTCCCTTTACAGAAGATGGCAGATCCGGGATGCCCCACCATCCCATGTTCTATTGGTGTACTCAACATTGATAAGGCTTTGTGCGATCTTGGAGCAAGTGTTAGTGTGATGCCGAAGTCAGTGTTCGATAGACTCAAGCTGCCTAAACCAGAGCCTACATCCATGTGTCTGGAGCTAGCAGATCGTTCAGTGAGATATCCAGAAGGAGTAGCTGAGGATGTGCCAGTGAAGATTGGAGATAATATTGTACCAGTTGACTTCGTTATTCTGGAGATGGGAGCAAGCTCGAGATCACCACTGATACTTGGAAGACCTTTCCTAAGGACTGCTCAAGCCACTATTAATGTGGGGAAGGGAGAAATCAAGTTCAACATCAATGGTGAATCAAGTTCATTCAAATTTCGTCCGAAGTTTGAAGTTTGCCAATCAATTGAAGAGGACGGAGCTTGAAGAAGAAGACTTGTCTGCAGTGTCTACACAAGACATTGGACAGTAAAGATTTGAAGTTGGGCTGAAGGACTCATCTCAAGCGCTATTGGGAGGCAACCCAGGTATTTAGAGTTTTTAGTTTAATTTGAGTTAGTTTAAATTGAGTCAAAACTTTATTGTTAAACATTAGTTAAATTAATAAAGTTTGAGTTAGTTTAATTTAAAGTTTTTAGATTTAAATAGGATAAGATAGCTACTCTCACTTACGTAGCTATCTAAATTTTGAAAACCACGAAGACTTTGCCGGTTTAAATTTGGTTCGATTTTATTCGGTTTTTAAATAAAAATTAGAGTAGATATGTTTTTCTAGATTTTATCTATATTGTTTGAATTTCAAAAATCATCTCTCTAATTTTATTCAAAAACTAGGCGTTTAACCTAAGCCACGCTAAAGAATTGAAGTTAGTTTATTCAATTCAATTAATGAATTGAGTGACTATCTTTATTCTAAAATTAAATCGGTTGATTAACCGAACATTTGTTTTTAATAAAAACTTTAAACATAGGTTTAATTTTCAATATGCTAAATAGGGATAATCTTTAATATGAAAATTAATTCTATCTTTTTGTGTGCTGAAATTATTAAACCTACATTAGTAGGGATATTTATATTGCTTATACGCATTAAGGACTAGAATTAGTGAAGATTAACATCAACCAAAATAAAAATTAATTAATTAGGCAACATTGGATCCTCTTTTGATCTTGTAGCAACCAGCCAAGACATAGGAATAGGATAGGATTAAAACTTTTTAGGATAGCCATGATGAAGAAACATCCAAGGGGACAAACTTATGGTTGATTGAAGTTTCTGTCCAAAGCTGCATGCACGACGTTCAACTTGCAGTAGAAGCTATCCAAAAGTATCAGGAATCCAATGGGCATCTTGCAGGAGAAGGAGGAGACCCAGCAGAGCCAGCACAAGGCCAGCTCGGCCGAGCCACACCCCCCCTGGTCGGCTGACCTCAGTAGACCCTTCACCAGATGCACCTCCTCTTTCAGCAGCAGCCTTGCCTATAAATTCCAGACCTTTGTTGATGATCTTCACCACCCAGAAACCATTCCAGAGCCAGTATTTCGAGAGAGAAGAGCAAGAGTAGTAGTTCTTGAGAGTTCTTGAGAGGAAGAGTTTAGAAGATGAAGAAGGCGGCAAGCTTCATCAAGAAGACTTTCAAGGGTTCTTCATCAAGGAGCAGCTCTCAACCCCAAGACGACGATTCATCAAGACTTTCATCAAGGAGACACTCTGTCTCTGAGATGGGGAGTTCCGGTTCTGAGCAGAGTCTCCGTCGGGATCAAGGATTGAGAGGATGTTCTTCTCGCTTCTCTGTTGAAGTAGAAGATGTCATGGAGCCGGTGAGGAGGCCACGCACTCGTTCTCAAAGTCAAGTCCCTCAACCGATGAACATTGATGATGATGATGATGATGAAGAGTGGAAGTATTCTTCAGAAGGATTTTCTCTCCGTTCAGCTATAGAAGAGCAAAGGTACAACAGTTGCAAAGAAAGGATTAGGTCCAATCTTGATTTAGATCATGATTTCATGAAAGTTCTAAACTTTGATTCAAGTATAGAGAAATCATTCCTTAATCTTGGCTGGGGTCCTTTCATTCATATTAGTGCTAGTTATCAGAGTGACTTAGCACTAGAGATTATGACTACTATGGATATAGTTCAGTCTTCTGATGGAATCAGCACTTTAAGGTTTAGACTTAAGGAAAACTGGACTGATATTTCTTTTGGAACTGTTGGAGCTTTATTTGGATTCCACACTAATGCACCAGAAAGTATAGAAGTTGATAATACTACACTAGAGAATTTTTGGTTGCGTATTGCTAGTGGACATTCAAAGGAGAGAATGAAAATTATCAACCCCATCCTTCGCATCATTCATAGATTCATGACAGTAAGAGTTTTGGAAAGGATGGATGACACTAAGGTGCAGATTGCTGAATTGAAATGGCTATATATTGCACTGTGTCAACCTACTTGGACTAATCCCATTAATGCAATGATTAATCATTGGATAGTCCAGAGAAATAGAGCAACCGGATTATTGGGATATGGACATTATCTTACGGTGATTGCCTTCTCACTGATACCCAATTTGGTTTCTAGCCCCGCATACACTGTGCTACCAGCTAGTATAGATGAAAACTCCCTTAAGAAAGGGAAATACATTTTTGGGAATTCATCTACTGGATTTTATGTGGCTAAAACCAAGTTTAGAATCCCAGATAGAAGGTTGTCTCTGTTTATTCAGAATAAAACTGATTGGTTGGAGAAGTTTATGTTTGAGGAAGAACCAAGTCAGCAAACATTATCAGAATGGGACGCTTGGACTACTCCTAATCAACAGTTTCCTAGCAGTCAGTTTGGAGCAGGTTCATCACAAGGGCCAGTCTATCAAGTCAGACCCATTAGCTCTTATGATCCAACCTCTACTCCTGTATTTCAGCCATCAGGGAATATTCCTCCACCTGCAGTTTTTATTCCTAGAAATGCAAGATCCTACGATCCAGATTTCATTGCAGCTCAGCAGATGCCACACAGATCTTATTATGGCATTGAGACAATGACGGCAAGAGATTATGGTATTCTTGATCATGTTCGGGAAAATTTACAGCAGTACGAGCAAAACACTCAGAATATTGAGGAGCAATTATTCAACCTGAGGCTGTGGGACCAGAACAATCAAGGCAATCAAGAGTGAAGCTCTTAGTGGTTTGATTTTCTTTTTCTTTTTTTTTATTATTTTATTTTATTTTTATTTTAATTTCGAATTTATTTTAATTCTATATATTTTGTATAATTATGAGTGTTTAATTCGAGTTAATTTGAGTTTTATTTGAGTCATGTGAGTTAACCATGTATCACCTCCTTTGTTTAATTGAATAAAACTTGTGTTAATTTGTGTTCTAAAGTCTTTTGATTAGACTAAGTTTATGCTCTCAATTTAATGCACTTAAATTTGAATTTTGATTTGCATATATGAGATAGATTTGATATTTCATAAAGACCCATATGATATTAATATTTTGATTTCAGATTTATCATATTGAGTCTCCTTTTAAAAAAAATGATGATTTTATTTTATAAACTTTTATGATCAAAGTTTTTCTTGTGATTATTTTATATAAGCCCTTCCTATTTAGAGCCTTATATTATATAATACACTATAGTTTGATCAAATTTAATTCTTGATTGAATTGAATTAGGGTTTGAATCTAGGGTTTGAGATTTCAAAGCTGGTCATTCATATTTGATTATCTTTTCATTTGCTAGCCTTTTTATCCATGCATTGTATATCTCTACATTGGAGAAAATACAAATTTCGCTGGATATCCCTCCTGAAACCAAAATATCGTCAAAAATATATCTATCCTTACCACAACCTATTTGTTTTCTGGAGTATATCTTAAATTTATTTTTTTCAGCTGGACCCCTGTTCCAAAAAGTTAAAATACTCGAGGATGAGTATTATTCAAGAGTGGGGGAGGAAAGCTTATTTTAAAATTAAAATTTTTATAAAGTTTTTGAGGAGGCAAAGAAAAAAAAAAAAGAGAAGACCAAGTGGTCGAAAATTGAAAAAAAAAAGAGAGAGAAAAGAAAAAAAAGCCAAGTGGCCGCAGTAGAATTAGGAATAAAAATATATATTATATTTATGCCCCTCAAAAATCTTTTATATGAAAGTTGGTGTTTATTCAATATATATACTCCAGAAAATTTTCCAACCATATGCAATCCGATATCAGGGACTTCATTTGTGCCTTGAAATCATTGATTTATTTGCATATGTCCACCATTCTATATAATTTTTCTTTATCTTTTTCATCAATTTATTTTCCATGACCTTTTTGAGAAATCTCAGTAAAACCAGCAGATCCTTTTCCTAGTTTGATAATATATTGAGATTAAATTTTGATTAGGATCCTTACCGAAAACTCCAGATATAAGCCTACACATATATAATATGATTATGAGATAGTTTTTAGCCACATATTGAGTGACTAGAAAGATGAGTGGAGTTTTGGGCTTTATATAATCTTGATCCTTGAAAACTTTGTCGAAATAATAATTTTTGAAAAGAAGGAGATTCATTTGTGATAAAGTTTGATCTCATTTATCATACATTGTGGGATATGCTTACATGAATATCTATCTATTTTTATATTTGTAGATCCAAACACTGAAAAATATTGAGAGTATGAATTTAGTTTGATTATTTGATTTTAGTTCATAAGTTAACTATATTTTAAGTTTTTACTTACTCGAGGACGAGCAAGGTTTAAGAGTGGGGGTATTGTTGACGCGGCTTATGAACGAAAATTATACATCATTTTATATTGTTTTTACCTATTATTATGCGTCAACTTTGCCTTTTACTAACAAATAACATAGATTATTGTGGATTTTGCAATATTGTCTTGGAAATTGTCTACTTGTAATTTTTGCAGGTTTTGGGCCAATTTTAAGCAAAATTCATCAAAGTCTACCTCGAGTAAAAAGACCTCTGAATATTATTCAATAATGGAAGAAGAAGCCCAATTAAAGACCCATCAAATGAAGCCCAATTCTAGAAGACTCGACAAGATCTCGGGATACAGAAGAATCTGGAAGGTTTAGAGTCCGAAAAGGACTCCACGAAGATTTATATGAAGGTTATCCCGAATCCCGCGAAAGATGGAAACTAGAGGAGGCTGGAAGGGCCTGGGTCGGCCGAACCAGACCCCCCCAAGTCGGCCGACCCCAGGACTCCGTATGTCGGTTTCAGTTTCCTTTTCGGCCACGTCTTCTCCAGGGTATTTAAAGCGAAGCTGAGCCCCTGGTCGAGGCATCCAATTCATTATCAAGGCGACAAGACGACGACTTGAGGGACACAACTAGAGGAGAGCAGAGGGTCGAGTTTCTACTCTAGGTTTAGATCTTCTTCTAATCTCTAGAGGTGATTAGAGGCCTTGCACGGCTCTCTAATTGTCTAGATCCGGAGGTCTAATTGTATCATCAAGGGAAGGTATGATCATGGTTGTAATTATGATACAGTTAATTAATGAAGTATTGTTCTTGTCTAATTATCATATTCTTGTTCTAATTATGGTTGTTCTAGCTGTAATTAAGTTTATGTCTAGATGCATCTTGATTAGACCATGTCATTAAGGGTGATGTTTATCTAGCGTTCTTGATCTTTGATCTAGTTTACTAGTAATATAGTTTTGTGTCTAGTTCTTGTGATCATGGTGATTAGAAGTGCTAGTTGCTCTAATTATGTTATTAGACCAAATAAAAGTAATTGGAAGTGCATTCTCTAATTACGTGCCTGTTGAAAGTTCTTCGTCGATTACCTGGTTACCAGTGACAGTGGAGCCCGGGGAAAGGTTGAGCCGATCTAGGGGATTAGATTGATTGATCATGATTTAATTATGCTATGATAGATGTGCTTAAACATGCTTATTTGCCTTGATCTACTAGTTATCTCGCTGCTCTAATCTCGTTGTGAAACTTTATCTATCGTATGCTTTGGATCCGATTAGAGCTTGATTAGAACCTAGTTAATACCCTTTGATTAGAGTTCTAATTATGTTTCTAATTGTTTATCTTATATATATATAGTTTAGTTTATCTCTTTTACTAGATTAGGCTAAGGATTGGTTTAGTTTAAGGATTGGTTTAGAAGTAGATTAGATATCCTTTTTACCCTAGTTTTCGCATAAACTCTTGTTAATTAGATCACGATTAGTTCGTTCCTTGGATTGACATAAACCTACGATACTCATCATAGGGAAAAGGTACACACGATACTGTCGCTTGCAGTATAAGGTTTGCCATGCTTAAGTGCTGTCAACAGTGGTGCATGACGGAGTCTCCTCGGTGGGTCAGCCCACCGTGAGTGCTCCAATGAGGGAGGAGAAAAATGTGAGCGCGTGCGTGTGTGCGCGGACGCGAGCGCAAGCGCGTGCGTGTGTGGCCGAGGGAGGGCGTTGAGGCTCATCAGGGCTTCTTATAGGCACGGCGGCCAGCGGGAAGAGATGGGGGCGGCGTGAGCTAGTGGCGAGGCTGACTCGGCCGAGTTGATGTGGCGATGAGGTGGCATCATGGTGGAGCCGAAAAGGGGCCAGGATGAGGTAGAGGTAGCACAGCATGGTGGCGCCTTCGGGGAGAAGTCGACGCGGGGAAGGCGGGAGGAAGGCGACGGACGAGCGGGGGCTACTGGTTAGCGAGGGATGGCGACCTGACAAGCAGGGCTCCGTCGGTAAAGAGAGAAAGGAGGAAAAGGGGAGGCTGCTGGACCTGTTCTTCGTGGGCTGGGGAAAGGGGAAGTGGAACAGGCCGGCTCGGGCCGAGGGAAACAGAGAGGGGTGGGTTGTGGTCCGAGAGGAAGGGGGAAGGTTTTATCTTTTTCTGATTTTGTATTTTTGAATTGGATTTGGGCAAGGAATTTGAGAAGGATTCTGGTGGAGGGGATTGTAGGAATTTTGAGGGATATTTGGGAAGGAGATAATTGGGATATTTTGCTGAGATTTTGTTGAGCTCATTATGCGCACTCAAACAAACAAGATTTGAAAATCAAATTTTGAATTGGAGGGAGATTTAGAGAAAAATTCTCATGGTCAAATTTTTGGGTGTTACAGTTCCAAGGGTGATTTTTATGCAATGTTCAGTTGTGTACAAAGATCTTGCAGGAATAAGTATCACTGTGCAAAAACTTGCAAAACATGGTGAAATATGGTGTATCAAGAAGAGATAAGTGGAGAGGGGGCTAGACCCAAGCTGCCCGACCAGGAGACCAAGTCAGCCGGCTAGGGACCTAAGCCGCCCAACCTCCATCTTCCTCTGGGACCAAGAGACTGACATCAGGGGCTAAGTCCCAAGTCATCCGACCCATGGGTCAGGGAGCCCAACACATGGGTCAGGCCGCGCTTGTAAACGCCACACTGATCCTACAAGTACCCTCCCACTCACTTGGCTACTATAAATACCCCTTGGTAGTGTGTGTGTGTAGAGTAGTGGTAGAGTAGCACTTAGTGTGAAGTGTATAGTGTTGGAGAAGTGAAGCTCTCCCTTAGCTTGTAGAGAGAGTGCCTCTTGTATTAATGAGAGTAGTGAGGTCAAGAGTGAGGGTGTTGGCGGTCGTCATTTCCTAATTTCGACCACCAATTCCTCGGTGAATAAATGGGGTATGAACAAAGTTCTATGCATTACTTACTTTGAACTAACGAATTCCATGAGTTTTGGTGGTTTTCGGTGTTACACAGGGAGATGCTCAAATTCCATGCAAAGTTACATCATTTGGAGCAAATATAGAGTGGGGACAAAAGGGCTTGAGAATGGACCACAAATAACACTATTATGAAGTATCTCCAATGCCCTCAAGAACCAAACCATTGCAAAGATCTCGTCAAAATAATTGAAATGGAGTTTTGGTTCAATCAATTTGGAGTTCGGAAGCAAAAGATATGGCCGTTACAAGTTTAACCCTGCCGGCTTCATGCGACAGTGGCCGGGCGGTCAGACCCAAGGTTGCGCGACCTAGGACCTGGCCAGCCGGCCAAACAAGGGCCCTAAATGACTCACACTTCATCTTGATCACCCAAGGAAGTTGCTAAGGTCCCATATACACCTAGGGGATCAAGCCCAAGTGAAGATAATGGTCGCAAGACCAACACATGGACTGAAAAGTGACTAAGTGCTGGAAGGGCTGGCTGCCCGGCCTAGTACTCAGGCCTTCCGGCCTCCCACTTGGTCACCCGACCTTCCTACAACATATGCATGCAAAGAAACACAACTTGGACACAAGTCAACCGTCGATCAAAGGAACAAAGGCATGCATGATGGATGGATCCTTGAGACACACTCTCCAACCAGGGGAACATCCAGGTGGCAGCCAGAGACTAAGTCCCAGGCCACCCGGCCTAGGACTTAGGCCTTTCGGCACATGTTCTAACCGAATCAACCGCCACCGCCTCAAAGAAGGAAGATCAAGCCGTCCAAGGCAACGTCGGTGCATCGAAGGGTCGAAAGGCCACAATGCTAGGTCGCCCAGCTTGGAGGGTGAGCCGCCCAGCCTGTAGACTTAGCCATTTCACCGACTTACAGCCTCCTATAAATAGAGGGTCACTCCCCCACGCTCTAAACACGCACCATTGTACTCTCTCCACTCTCTCCCTTGGGGAGGTGCCCCCTTTTGGGTGGCACTACCCCCTCTAGTTTAATGTTTAGTAATAGTTAGAGTCGGGCTCTGCCTGTTTCGGAGTCGTCTTCAGGAGTCTGGTATGAGTCTCTTGTATCTTTCCTTTCCTGTAAGACTTTGAGTTTATTTAATATATTTCTTTATTTAAGTTCAAGCATTTACTTTCCTACCTATGGTAATGATCGTAGTGTAGGAGTGTCGTTAGACTATAGTTAGCGTTGCTCTATGAGGTTATGGTTAATCTAGTCTATTTACTTGCGGGTTCCTTGTTCACGCTGTTGGTTAAGTCGTAGCAGTTGTGATGCATTCACTTATGCAACATGTGGATGTGTGAACAACTAGAAGTAGACGTGGTGTCTAATCTAGAAGTTCACCTTGGTTTGCAGCCAGTCCCACGCAGCTCTAGGTGCCTTGTGTGTACCGTACATATTTCACACACAGGCTTTAGGTAGCCTCTCTAGGTGACAGCTTTAGAGGTCTCAGTATTCCAACCCCGTCATCTGGGTTGACACACTAGTTGTGTTATAGCATGTTGTAGATGCATAGTCAGACTTCCTAGAACCCGCCTTTCTCGGCTGAGTATTCAGCACTCTGGTGCCTGGCAGTGGTTCTATAGTCACTATTTTCGATGCAGTAAAGATGTCTAGACCAAACCATAACCTTAGTCGTGTCACGACCTTAGTAGAGTGACATTGTTGGAGCTAGCTTTGTCTTTTGGCATGACCTTAGTAGAGGAAGATCTCATCAGGAACCAGACTCCGTCTCATTGTCCTTCTATCTTCTCGTTGAGCTATGTATCCTTGTGGAGTGTATCAATGTGCCGTTATCCTTTCTTTTACCGTTTGGAATGAAAGAGCAAAATAACAAGATGTTTGATAAGTTAATATCTCTGTCTCAACGCTTCCCTGTGGATAAATACGATACCTTGGAATACTTCCGGGTGAAAGCTACAGCGGTCTCCGTTCGCTTGTGGAGTAAAATCTATTAGGCTAAGAACTGCCAACAAGCTTTCTGGCACCGTTGCCGGGGAAGCGGCGAGTTAGAATATTAATTTGTTTTTCAACTTGTTGTTGTTACCCTTTTTTCTATCTTTTTGGAAAAAAACAAAAAATGATAAAATTGAAAATCACATGCTTCAATTTGCTCTATCCATGTGAGTAAATCTTTACATGATTTGTTCATGCAACCTTTAATCTGCTAGGGCTAGACATAGTTTGGGCCGGAATCCAATGTGTGCCCGTAGGCCTCTTAAATTGAGCGTGGTGCTTAGGTTAAAGGCCTGCTTTGGTCAATTTGACAATGTTGATTGATGAGCTATGTGTAGGTTTTGGTTGTGAAATGTTTTCTCAAGTTTCCATGGAGACAAAAATCAAGGTCCTAGATAATCTCTTTCCATATGTCATGACCTTAGATTTGAGTAATTTTTGAAGATGGTAATGATCATGGCAATACAACATGGTTTTGTGCTTCTGAGCTTTTGAAACGCCAAAATTTTTTAGCACATTGTGTACAACGGGCCCAGTGTTAATACTCTTTACACATAGGCCCATTGTATATGTTGTCCACTAACGTGTTGTAGGAGGCATTCATCCTCTAAACCCCCCTGAGAGGAAGGACTCAATGGCCAACCTATCATGGTTGATCTCTGTGAGACTTCGACCATGCTCTGCATCCCTTGGGAAGCGAATGTCAGCGGCATGACACAAAAAAGAACACGTAGACATCTCTCATCCCGAGAGGCTGTCCTCACAAGGTCAGGTGACAAAGTCATGTAAAGCATTGGATCACATGAGATATACATCACCCAAGTTATGGAGGAACGCGAATAGAGAGCCTTCCTTAATTCCTTTCTGCCCGGCCAGTTGAGCAACAAGCCAATTAGATGCCAAGCTAAGCTACTCTACCCATCGGATGCGAACACCCATCAACCAGAGGTTGGCGGCAGATGCAAATGGCAATGGAGTCAAATCCAACAACATCCATCTCCGTTCTTCCCCACTCAAACTGTTTGGGAAAGAAAGTCTGCTCAATGTCAGAACTGGATTCAAGATCAACCCTTACTTCAACTACATGGGCTAAGTGAGAAGTCACCGCAGGCCATGGAATAGAAGAAAGGTGGAAACGCAGCCTGCCATGAGATCAATCCATTATGGACACTCTTCTTGAGAAGAGAAGGACCCTTGGTATTCTTCCATTTCACGCGAACAGGAAGGACCACTACATGTGTCACTTTGGGAAAGAATGTCAGCTGAAGGCAAATATGATGTTGGAGCTGGGAGGAACCCAACATCAACTCCAAGGAGACATTCCCCCAAAGGAAGTAGAATACCAGACTAAGTTGCCTAATCAAAAACTCCAGACACCATGTAGAAGGTTCAAGTAGCAGCATCGGAGATATGATGGATAGCCCCTAACATTTGAGAGATGAGGAGGCTATACAAGAGTAGAGAAGGGAGTTCGCCTAACACAGGTGAGCATAACAGAAAGTAAGCAGCATCGTCGTCACCCCAGGGAGCAAGCTAAAGAGTAACGTACAACAGTACAAGCTTGGGGAAGGATTTGACAGGCACCCCCACAAGGTGCTATGGACACATGGGGAGATAGGCCAAGCACAAGCTTCAAGTTTGCATTGAGTTGCAAGATCTAAGCTTGGGGGGAACGCCACACCAGGTATGTACCCCACGCCGAATGTCGTGCTTTTCATGATCATATCTTTTATCCTAGCTGCCATGACACCAAAAACATGTTTGCTTTATTTCTTTTCTAAACTTAATAAAGAAAAACATCGTAAAAATTTGCATAACCAAAAAATACCAAAAATATTTGCTTAAACCATGAATAAAATAACTCCTACCCATAATGCTAGAGTTTTGTTTATACCCTTTGCTTAAAGAAAATGATGAATAGTTGCTCTGTTAATTCCTTGTAAGTGTTTTGTATACAACTTTACACTCTCCAGCAAATTTTGAGCTTATTGGCATAGGTTGTGATCCTTGCTCTAATGTTCCACCTTGTGGGAGCAAGTACTTTCAAACCAAGTCTAGGTTGTTGTGAGAATGTGATATAACCAAAGTTTGAGTTGCGCCAGTCTTGATCTTAGTAAGGTGAATTCTCGGAGTTTTCTTTTCGAAAATAAAACCAAAGCAAGTTCCTTAGTGGTTAGAAATACCTATCCAGAGCCAAATGCTTACAAGATCAAACCTCTACATATGATACTTGAGAGCCAATGGACCGGCCTCATTGCTCTCCTGGTGTGATGAGTGATTGTCAATGAGCTCAAGACCTCCGATGGACTGGAGGCCCTCCGATGGACTGGAGGTAGATGATGAAGACCTCGATGGACTGAGGCAAAAGCCCTCCAATGGACCGGAGGCAATGCTCGGCGTCAGTCGGCCATGGGAGCTCGGTACACGGAGGGGCGGTTCAGCAACGGTGGTGTAAGCCCTCCGATGGACCCTGAGGTGACTCCGATGGACCGGAGAAGCCGGGTACCACCGTGGTGCTCCAACCCGAGTGCATGGCGCGAAGACGTGCGAGGGAGGCTTTGGCGGCTTCGGCTCAAAACCGCCATCGAAGTTCAGATGACTTGGTGGGTTGGGCTCCGACTCACCAAGATAGAAGATTGGGCCAAGACACGGCCCAAGAAGCCCGCAGAATAAAGTTTCCTGATTTCTGACTTCAAAACCGGGGGAAGCTTCCAGACTACTGGCTACGTGGCGTACATCCAAGCAAGGCGTGGAGATGAAGAAGATCAAAGCGTCATCGTAGTCGTCCGATTGTATCTTTTACATTTCAGCCCCTTCTGGGCTTTTTAGAGTAAGGGTCTTAGTGTTAATTGTGTCGTCAGGCCTAGGGCTATAAATACCTAAGTGGCTGGTCATTTAGGTGACTCTCCCATCATTAGAAAACCCTAGGCTTCATTTCCATACAGCCATATGCCTAAGAGAGAAGAGAGAACATTAGGGCTAGGAAGGCTTCATTTCCCCTAGCTAGTGTTCTTCTCACAAGAGGGAAGGATGAAGGGTGGTAGGCTGTAGGAACCTTGTATGAACTAATTTTCCATCTT
Organism: Paspalum notatum; assembly: GCA_022530915.1. Classification (NCBI taxonomy): domain Eukaryota; kingdom Viridiplantae; phylum Streptophyta; class Magnoliopsida; order Poales; family Poaceae; genus Paspalum; species Paspalum notatum. Next base: position 22,812,871 of record CM039686.1, read on the forward strand.
TGATACATCAAGATTCCACTGAATTTTGAGCTCATTTGTGCAGCCCTCTCCTCCTCTCCTTTCTAGTTTGGTTTTTGGGTTCAATCCTTGGCTTTTGGGTGTTTGCTTTGGCCATGGGTGAATCCTTTCTTTTGCCTGTGTTTTGGACTTGCAAGGACGTAGAGATTATGCCCTAGTGCATCACAAACCTGCAGGTTTGCCACGAGCAAGTCGAATTTGAGTTTTCCTCTTTTCTTGCCCAAAGCTTGCCTCTTCACACGATCTGAAATTCCCGCTAATCCCGTAATCATTTTGAGTTGATCTTTTGGGAATAGCTTTGGAATAGTGCTCAGATAGCCTGTGTCAAATTTCGTGAAGATTGGACAAGGTTTGGTCAAGTTTAGGGTTTGGAAAGCTCATTTTTCTACGCCAACCGGACAGCCCGGTTCTGCTACCGGACTATCCGGCGTTGGGTTTCCAGCCCCGCTGCTACCGGACCATCCGGCTCAGTCATCGGACCATCCGGCTCCACCGGACGGTCTGGTGACCGCTACCGAACAGTTCGGCAGCAGCCTGTAAGGTGGCTGTGAGCTTTTTCGTTGAGGTTTTCGCTGTCCGGCTTTTGCTTCGACCTCTCTATTAGTGTTCCTTTTTCCTGCCCATACTGTTAACCTGCTGTGATCCAGTAGGGCGCATTTCGGTGCGTTGAGTGGCGAACGAGACGCTAGTGCGTGAGTCGTTGTTTCGCTCGACTTGCGATCTTGTGATCGTTGAGTCTCGTGCTTCCGCTCGCTTGGTGTGTACCCGTTCTGTGGGCGACACCAAGTGCGGCTAGACACGTTTCCTTTCAGTGGACGGTGTCTAGCGTTTGTTGTGTGTAGTAGCTGTCAGTCTGCAACGGGGGTTCGTGAGTTTGAGTTTTTAAGTGTTCTATTCACCCCTCTCTAGTCGCACGTCTCGGTCCTACAAGTGGTATCAGAGCCGATGAGGTTTCCTATACCTTAACCGGTGACGAAACCGTAGCGACGATGACATACTCCGGGAAGATTCCTGTCCTAGGCTCCAATGGCTATCCCTACTGGAAAGGTAGGATGGAGGCGTTCCTTGTGAGAGCCAATGGATCGGCCTCATTGCTCTCCTGGTGTGATGAGTGATTGTCAACGGCACAAGTCCTCCGATGGACTGGAGGCCCTCCGATGGACTGGAGGTAGAGGAAGACGAAGACCTCGATGGACTGAGGCAAAAGTCCTCCAATGGAACGGAGGCAATGCTCGGCGTCGGTCGGCCATGGAAGCTCGGTACATGGAGGGGCGGTTCGGCAACGGTGGTGTAAGCCCTCCGATGGACCGCGAGGCGACTCCGATGGACTGGAGAAGCCGGGTGCCACTGTGGTGCTCCAACCCGAGTGCATGGCGTGAAGGCGTGCGAGGGAGGCTTTGGAGGCTTCGGCTCAAAACCGCCACCCAAGTTCAAATGACTTGGTGGGTTGGGCTCCGACTCGCCAAGATAGAAGATTGGGCCAAGACCTGGCCCAGGAAGCCCGCAGAATAAAGTTTTCCGGTTTCTGACTTCAAAACCGGGGGAAGCTTCCGGACTACTGGCTACGTGGCGCACATCCAAGCGAGGCGGAGAAACCGAAGATGATCAAGACGTCATCGTAGTCGTCCGATTGTATCTTTTCGGTTTGGCCCCCTCCGGGCATTTTTAGAGTAGGGGTCTTAATGTAATTGTGTCGTTTAGGGCCTAGGGTATAAATAGACTTGAGAGGCTCCCTTGGAGCTTATCTTGGCAGCCACAAACCCTAGGTTTTCCCTAACCCTAGCAGCCATGGTCCAAAGAGAGAAAAGAGAGGAGATTAGCTAGGAGATGAGTGCCTAGTTTAGTCTAATCTTGTCATTAGTGGGAGGATGAAGGGAGGTAGGCTCTAGGAAACTTTTGTAATCTGATTTCATGAATTAATCCAAGGTTTCTTGTTGAGAAATTCCATGTCGTAGAGCAGCAATTTCGTCCCTCCCTCTTTGCCCCCTTTCTAGTCTCGTTTTTTGTCCCGTTTCTTGGATTTTGGCTCGTTTTGTGTTGTCCAAGGATGAGACCTTTCTTTTGCTTGTATTTTGCCTTGCTAGGACGTGGTGCATCTCACTAGCCAAGTGCTAGAATCATTCAACCACGAGCAAGGGCCGTTCTTGACGGTTTTCGGTTTTTCGGAGTCAACTCACCTACCTCACGACATTTGCAATTCCCGTGCATCCCTTGATCTTTTGGAGCTGATCTTTTGGGGTTTGCTAGGGAAGGTCCTTAGGATTGTCCATGCAAATTTTTGTGAAGTTTCGTTGAGATTTGATCCCGTTTTGATCGTTTTTCGTTGAGGTGTCGGGCTGTTTTCTGCGCGCAGTTTTTCGGAGAACTGACAGTACTAATCGTTTGTCCTTAGGTTTGTCCGAACCCTATACTTCGGATTGTCCGATCCCCTTTCCTCGGATTGTCCGGTCTATAGGTTTTTAGGGCTGTTTCAGCCCCTTTCTTTGGGTTTGTCCGGTCAGTTCTTTTGGTTGAGACAGTATTGTCCGGTCTAGTGTATTTAGGGCTGTTTTTGCGTGTTCTTTGCTCCGCTTGCTTTAGGGTTTGTTTTTCTTGGTTTCTTTGTCCGAGTTGTGTCCGATTTGAAGAATCGGATTGTCCGGTCTCCCTCCTTCTTTCGCTATCTCTCTCCCTCGCTCTGTGATTGTCCGGTCCCTTCTTTTACCCAAGACCGGACTGTCCGGTCCCTTGTTTCTCTTTTGTGTTTTGCGTGTTATGTTGTTTGGCCCGCAGGTTTGTCCGGTCTAGGGTTTGTGTTGTCTAGTTTCTTTAGTTTTTGGAAAGTTGTTGTTTGCTTCAAACTTGCTTTGTGTCAACCATTGCATGCCCATACTCTTCACTCACTTTTCTAAGTGAGGCACACTTCGGTGTGTTGAGTGGCTAGTTTGCGATACTTGCAAGCTTTGTAGCTTGTTTCATTTTGTCTGTGCTTTGTTGTGTTTGTCTAGGTGGTGTGTGCTTCCGCTTTGCACCCGATACGTATCTGTTCAGTGGACGGTATTGGTTGTGCGTGTGCTTTTGTGAGAGCGCCCTTTGGGGTTTGAATTTGAGTTTTTCAAGTGCTCCTATTCACCCCCCCTCTAGTCGCACGTCTCGGTCCTACAAGTGGTATCAGAGCCGGTTAGGTTTCCTATACCTTAACCGGTGACGAAACCGTAGTGACGATGACTTACTCCGGGAAAATTCCCGTCCTTGGCTCCGATGGTTATCCCTACTGGAAAGGTAGGATGGAGGCGTTCTTTGTTAGCCAGAGTCAGGACATATGGGATGCTACTCAGAGTATGACTTTTGTGGTGCTTCCAGTCACTGAGCGTACTACGCAGGATATCGTGGCTCAGCATGAGGCGAATGCCAAGGCTGTTAACTTTCTCTTCTCCGGGCTTGGTCCCATGGATTATGAGAGAGTGAGTCACCTTAAGACTGCGCGTGAGATATGGTCACTGCTTAGTGCACACCATGAGGGTACTGCGACAATTAAGGCTAGACTTGTGGAGACTTACCGGCGCGAATATGAGAATTTCGTCCAGAAGCCGGGAGAGTCAGTAGACGACTTGTTTGGTCGTTTTCAGTCGATCATCAACAAGTTGCGTGTTAACTCTGCCCCCGCTGCCCTCCCATATACCGATCATCAGCAGGCTATCAAGTTGTTGTATGCCTTAGACAGAAAAATATGGGAGATCAAGGTGAACTCAATCATTGAGTCGGCAGGGTATGATACGATTGGAGTAGAGGCGCTCTATAGTAAGCTCAAGGCCACCGAGGTAGATTACAAGATGAGGGATTCCCTCGCTTGTACAGGTTCTAAGAGTCTGGCCTTGGCTACCCCCTCTAGTGAGTCTGTCACTAACCCCGTGTTACACAACTTCTCGTTTTCTACTTTGATGTCTGTTACAGAGGAGCAGCTAGCGACACTTGGGGATGACGAGTTGTGTCTGGTGTCTAGTCGCTTTCAGCGTGCCTATGACAACCGGATGAGCAAGAAGAGGGGCGAGCGGCCCAAGTGCTTTGAGTGCGGAGAGGTCGGCCACTTCATCGCCGAATGCCCCAACAAGAACGACTACTACAAGAAGGGCAAGAGCTACTCCCGTGACTCCGACAAGTACCACTCCGGAAAGCCAAGCTTTGACAAGCACCGCTCCAGCAAGCATGGCTCCGGCAAGCGCTCCTTCGGCAAGAAGAACTTCCGGAAGGCTTTCAAGAGCTACCAGAAGGACAACCGGAAGCGGGACAAGGCCTTCTTCGCCGAGATCGGGTTCTGCAGCAGCGGATCTTCTTCCTCTTCGTCCTCGTCGAGCTCAAGCGATGAGGAGATCACGTACAGGAAGGACAAGAGGAACGATCAAGGCGGTCCAGCTGGCTTATGCTTCGTCTCCACCAAGTCCAGGCGGAAGAACAAGGACAAGAGGAGCTCGGTTTGCTCCATGGCGCTTGAGGACAAGGAGAACAAGGATGACGGCAGCAACTCTTCTTCCGATGATGAGGTAACTCCTGAGCAAGCCGAAATCCTTGAGATGCTAGAGCAGAACAGCGGGAACTTAAGGCCAGGATAAGATGCTGGAGAAGGCAGCTAAGAAGCTGCAGAAGTTGAAAGCCCAACTTGCTGAGGCTTTAGAGGAGAATGAGAGGTTGAGGAGTGTGAGACCCCAACCCAGTGAGATTGAGTGTCCTACCTGCGAGTCTTTCATGACGGAGCTTGGTGACCAGAGAGATAGGTATGCCAAGCGGGTAGAGGAGATAGATGAGCTGAAGGCTGAGCTGGGCAAACTCCAGTTCACACTGGATGAGCCTACTTTGAGTGGAGAGCTTGAGTGTGAGTCTTGCCCCTGTCTAGCTAGAGAGCTAGCTGTTCTGAAGGAGAAGTTTGAGGGGCAGCTCATGGAGCTTGAGGAGCTTAGGGCTAAACCTACGCTTTTGGGTGAATGTATGGTCTGTCCTACTTTGAGAGGTGAGTTAGAGCAGTTGAGAGCTGACTTAGAGGTGCTTTCAGCACCTAGTGATACTTGTGAGAACTGCCTAACTCTTAGGATGCAGCTGGTGGATAGGGATGCCACCATTAGAAAGTTGGAGAAAGCTGTTGTGGTTCCCTCCCTAGACTGTGATACCTGTGCTGCCCAAACTGTGATTCTGGAGGATCTGAGGGAGGAGATGTTGTCTTTGCAAGATAACAACAACAGGTTGAGAGAGGTGCTCAGTTGGGTATATGCGAGGCAACCTCAACTAGAGATGATCATAGAGAGCACCAAAAGAGCTGAGGGTGAGACAAGTGGTGTTGGGTTTGGAGAGTGCAGCATTTCGGGTGAGAAGAGTGCCCCAATTAAGGTCAAGACTGCACCTACCCAGCCAGGAGAGACTATTGATGGGGTTTACCATGAGCCACCCAAGGCTGCCCCAAAGAAGCAGTATTGGACACCCAAACCTTCTAAGGCTAAGCTGGACAAGATTGTTGAGGAAGAGCTTAAGCCCAAGGGCAAGAAGCCAGTCCAGCAGCCTGAGCCACCCAAGGCCACACCACCTAAGCCCAAGTCCCAGTCTAATCCAGTTCCTAGGAGGCCTGTCTACCACTGTGAGTTTTGCCAGCGGAATGGCCACCTAGAGGAGTTTTGCTTCAGGAGGAAGCAGGTTGAGAGGCAGGAGAGAGCTTGGGGGAACCAGGATCAGTTCTACCAGGTGGTAGGCAAGATCCTTCCCACCGCGGTGAGATGAGAGACCGCTTTGCCGGTGGTGAGAGAGGAGGCGGCTTTCAGGCTCGTGCTCCTGGTGGTGAGAGACGCTTTACCAGCCGAGCTCCTAGTCGTTTTCAGCGCGGCTATGGACCTCGTGACTGAGGCTTTGAGAGAGCTTTCGAGGGTTCACGCTTTGGAGATCGTGGTTACCCTGATCGTCGTGATGATTTCGTTGATTGTGCTTACCCCACTTTTGAGCAGATGGCCCGGCACTGGTACAGCAGTTTTGGGACTAACCCCAGTGCCGGACCGTTTGCTCACCGTCGCTTTACTTGACTTTGCAGGATCGAGGTATGGAGGACGTGTGGATCATGGACTCCGGTTGCTCTAGGCACATGACAGGGCACCGCAAGTGGTTCTCCAGCCTCAACCCTGTAAGCACCAAGGAGTACATCACATTCGGGGATAATGGTCAAGGTAAAGTGATGGGTGTTGGTTCTGTTTCGCTCTCCGCCAAGCTTTCCCTGAGAGAAGTTGCCTTTGTCCAGAATTTGGGGTTCAATTTGGTTTCTGTTTCGCAACTTCTCGATGAAGGATTTGAGGTTTGTTTTAAGAAAGGTGCGTGCTGCGTTCTTGATGCTGAGGAGACCCTTGTTTGCTCTTTACTACCTTTTGGTCAGGTTTTTAGGGTCGACCTCACATCTGTTTCTGGCCCTGCACGCTGTTTGGTTGCTAGTCCTTCTGCTGATATATGGAAGTGGCATAGGAGACTTGGTCATTTGAGCTTTGATCTGCTAGTCAGGTTAAGTTCAATGGGCCTAATCCGAGGATTGCCCAAATTGAGAGCTGAGAAGGACTTAGTTTGCCACCCCTGTCGTCATGGCAAGATGGTTGCCGCCTCTCACATTCCTGTGTCTCAGGTTATGACCTCCTATCCGGGTGAGCTACTCCATATGGATACAGTAGGTCCCGCTCGGGTAGCGTCAATCAGTGGGAAGTGGTACGTGCTTGTTGTTGTGGACGATTTTTCGCGGTTCTCGTGGGTATTTTTCATGGAGTTTAAGGATGAGGCGTTTGGTTTTGTTCGGGATCTGGTACTGAGGTTGAGAAACGAGAGTCATAAGGCCATGAGGGCTATCCGCAGTGACAATGGTGGAGAATTCAGAAACTCTCGTTTTGAAAACTTCTGTCGTGACCTAGGTCTTGAACACCAGTTTTCTTCTCCATATACCCCTCCGCAGAATGGTGTTGTGGAACGCAAGAACCGCACACTTGTTGAGATGGCACGGACGATGCTCGATGAGCATAGGACTCCAAGGCGCTTTTGGGCTGAGGCAGTGAATACGGCCTGTTACATTGCAAACCGAATCTTCTTGCGAGCTTTCCTTGGGAAGACTTCGTATGAACTTCGGTTTGGTAGGCAGCCCAGCGTCAAGCATTTGCGAGCGTTTGGCTGTAGGTGCTTTGTGCTTAAGAAGGCGGGGCATTTGGACAAGTTTGAGTCTCGTTGTTTGGATGGGATTTTTCTGGGGTATGCTTCTAATTCAAGGGCTTTTCGTGTGTGGATTTTAGAGGCCAAGCAAGTTGTTGAGACTTGTGAGGTTTCTTTTGATGAGACTATGCCCTGCACAACCCCTGCCTTTGAGCTTTCAGGTGATGATGAAGAAGGCACTTCCATTTTTGAGGATGAGGAAGGTGTGGTTAATGATGGTGATGCAGGAGCCACTGCCCCGGCTGCAGCTCCTACCCCCTCTGCTACGAGTTCAGATGATGAAGGAGGACCCCTGCCCACAGTTTCCTCCTCACTCCCCCGACAGCAAGCTCAAGTAGAGGCTGGACCCGCTGAGGACGTAGGGGAGGTGACTTCCGAGATTGTTCCATCTCGGCAAGTTCAGCGGGATCACCCTCCACACAGGATGATTGGAGACATTCACCAGCGTGTCACACGCTCTTCGGTTAACTCTCTAGCCTTTTTCTCCCACTCTGCATACGTTGCTTCTTTTGAGCCCCGGGATGTGTCACATGCATTATCTGATCCTAACTGGGTGAACGCCATGCATGAGGAGTTGGAGAACTTTGAGAGAAACCATGTCTGGGATTTAGTTGAACCTCCACCAAACTGTCGCCCTATAGGTACCAAGTGGGTTTTCAAGAACAAACAGGGTGAGGATGGGATGGTTGTGAGGAACAAAGCGAGATTGGTAGCCCAGGGTTTCTGTCAGAAGGAGGGGATAGATTATGAGGAGACCTTTGCCCCTGTAGCTCGTTTGGAAGCCATTAGGATTTTGCTTGCCTTTGCGGCCTCTTCAAACTGCAGCAAATGGATGTCAAGTCTGCTTTCCTGAACGGGTTCATAGAGGATGAGGTATATGTGAGACAACCTCCTGGCTTTGAGAGTGCTAGATTTCCAGACCGGGTGTATAAGTTGAGGAAAGCCCTTTATGGTCTGAAGCAAGCTCCTAGAGCTTGGTATGCTAGGTTGAAGAGTTTCCTGCTCAAGTCTGGGTTTGTGATGGGTTCAGTAGACAAGACCTTGTTTTTGTTGAGACGTGGCGGTGACACCCTGATAGTTCAGATATATGTTGATGACATAATCTTTGGTGGTTCATCTCACGCTTTGGTGTCTAGTTTTGCTGAACAGATGAGCAGGGAATTTGAGATGAGTCTCATGGGTGAGCTCCAGTTCTTCCTCGGGCTGCAGATCAAGCAAGGCCCTGAAGGAACCTTTGTCCATCAAGCAAAGTACACAAGAGACATACTCAGAAAGTTTGACATGGGAGATTCTAAACCCATGACAACTCCTATGAGTACAAACACGGCACTTGATGCTGATGAAGATGGGGAGGCGGTGGACCAGAAGGAATTTCGAGGGATGATCGGCTCACTTCTGTACCTGACGGCGACCAGGCCGGACATTCAGTTCGCGGTCTGCCTTTGTGCGCGTTACCAGGCGTCTCCTAGGACTTCTCACCATCAAGCGGTGAAGCGCATTTTCAGGTATCTGAAATTCACTCCTGAGCTTGGTCTTTGGTACTCCTCAGGTTCTTCTCTTTTTCTTAGAGGGTTCTCAGATGCTGACCATGCTGGCTGCCGGATTGACCGCAAGTCAACCTCCGGCACATGCCAACTCTTAGGAACGTCTCTTGTCTCTTGGTCCTCCCGCAAGCAAGCTAGTGTATCCTTGTCTACCACAGAAGCAGAGTACATAGCTGCTGCTAGCTGCTGCTCCCAGCTTTTATGGATGAAAGCCACCCTTAGTGATTTCGGCCTTAGGTTTGGAAAAATCCCTCTTCTAGTGGACTCTCTAAGAACCCCGTCTTGCACTCCAGAACCAAACACATAGACGTGAGGTTTCACTTTCTGAGAGATCACTATGAGAAGGGGGACATAGACTTAGTGCATGTAGCTTCTGAAAACCAGTTGGCCGATATCTTTACCAAGCCCCTAGAGTTTGGCGCTTTTGTGCGCTTGAGAGGTGAGCTTGGAGTGTGCTATCCCTTTTAGTCAGGGATAATACGCTATTCCTTTTAGTAAGGAATAGTTTCCATAATCTAGAATTTGCTTTTATCTGGTTTTTATTTCTCTTTGCTTCTTTTGCATGTTGTATCATATCATGCATTGCACTGTATCATATGCATTTTCACTTCACTAGCATTAGAGCTCTTTTGAGATGATGAGTTAGTACTTGCTTGTGCTAGATTGTACAGTTGCATGCTTGATCATGGTTGGCTAAGCTCTCTTGAGTCTGTTGAATACTAGTTGTGAGCTAAGTCATTTTATTCTTTGCAAATCAAAAACCATGATCACCACTTGTTTTGGCTACCTAGCATGTGTAGGATTGTTGAATGCTATGCTATCTTTTCATACCTAGATATGCTAGTTGTATGCCTTTGCTAAGTTAATGCCTAAGCTTTTATGACACCTTGCTTAAATTGAAATCTGAATCAAAATGCTTACAAGTGGTGTCTTATATGATGAATTGAGAAAGATCCAGCTGGGTTTGCTTGTCACACTGATCTAGTTCGAGACAGCTTCCCTTTGCACTTTGGCATGAACTTGGACTAGACTGTGTATGACCAAAAACTTGTCTTAAGCTTCTGATGGTTAGATAACCTAGGCTTGGCATTGGTTGGTAAGAAGTGGCAAAAGACAAGTAAATAACCCCTGGCACAAAAAGAACTTGCTTATGAATACAAATGTCTAAATCTGAAGTTTGCAAGTCTCTAAAATGCTTTTGGCTGGTTGTATATGCTTTGGTTGAGAGTAGCACACCTTGTATGCATTGCTAGCATCTTGCTGTTCATGCCTATTGTGCTAGGTGCTATTCATGTTGGTGATGCTTTCTTTTTATTAACCCTGAAAAACAAGCTTACTCTTGATATGTGTGAGATAGATTCATTTGAGCTTGTTGTATGCTTCCTTGCCCTCACTTGCTCTGTATGCTAGAACTTGTGATTACTAGCTTTACATTCCTTCTGAGCTCTTTCAGTTACACTCCTTGCATTTCATGGCATATTTTGAGGGGGAGTTGTCTAGTTCAGGGGGAGTTGAGTTCAAAGAACCCTTGATGTGTCCATTGTCAACAAGGGGGAGAAATTTGGGGAGAAATTAGTGTACTTCCAAAGGGAGAAGTCTTAAAATATGGACAAAGGGGGAGAACTCATGAGAGTTTTAGTTGAGGGGGAGCTTTGCATTCATTTTGCATTTGTGAGGATGCATTTCAAGGGGAGTTGAGCTTTTAGCATGCTCTTTGCATCGGTGCGTTGAGCCTTTTGCCTCTGTCTTGAGGAGCCGATGTTTTGTTTTTCGTTTTGCTTCAAGCTGCCTTGTGTTTTGCCTTTGTTTGGTTTTTGGCAGCTTGAGCATTTCTTTTCTTTTTCCTTTCTTTTTCAGTTTTACGCTTTGGTTTTGTCTTTGTTCTATTTCAGGTTACATGTTGAAGATGTGTTGACAATGCACTCATCAAGGGGGAGATTGAGAGCCAATGGATCGGCCTCATTGCTCTCCTGGTGTGATGAGTAATTGTCAACGGCACAAGTCCTCCGATGGACTGGAGGCCCTCCGATGGACTGGAGGTAGAGGAAGACGAAGACCTCGATGGACTGAGGCAAAAGTCCTCCAATGGAACGGAGGCAATGCTCGGCGTCGGTCGGCCATGGAAGCTCGGTACATGGAGGGGCGGTTCGGCAACGGTGGTGTAAGCCCTCCGATGGACCGCGAGGCGACTCCGATGGACTGGAGAAGCCGGGTACCACTGTGGTGCTCCAACCCGAGTGCATGGCGTGAAGGCGTGCGAGGGAGGCTTTGGAGGCTTCGGCTCAAAACCGCCACCCAAGTTCAAATGACTTGGTGGGTTGGGCTCCGACTCGCCAAGATAGAAGATTGGGCCAAGACCTGGCCCAGGAAGCCCGCAGAATAAAGTTTTCCGGTTTCTGACTTCAAAACCGGGGGAAGCTTCCGGACTACTGGCTACGTGGCGCACATCCAAGCGAAGCGGAGAAACCGAAGATGATCAAGACGTCATCGTAGTCGTCCGATTGTATCTTTTCGGTTTGGCCCCCTCCGGGCATTTTTAGAGTAGGGGTCTTAATGTAATTGTGTCGTTTAGGGCCTAGGGTATAAATAGACTTGAGAGGCTCCCTTGGAGCTTATCTTGGCAGCCACAAACCCTAGGTTTTCCCTAACCCTAGCAGCCATGGTCCAAAGAGAGAAAAGAGAGGAGATTAGCTAGGAGATGAGTGCCTAGTTTAGTCTAATCTTGTCATTAGTGGGAGGATGAAGGGAGGTAGGCTCTAGGAAACTTTTGTAATCTGATTTCATGAATTAATCCAAGGTTTCTTGTTGAGAAATTCCATGTCGTAGAGCAGCAATTTCGTCCCTCCCTCTTTGCCCCCTTTCTAGTCTCGTTTTTTGTCCCGTTTCTTGGATTTTGGCTCGTTTTGTGTTGTCCAAGGATGAGACCTTTCTTTTGCTTGTATTTTGCCTTGCTAGGACGTGGTGCATCTCACTAGCCAAGTGCTAGAATCATTCAACCACGAGCAAGGGCCGTTCTTGACGGTTTTCGGTTTTTCGGAGTCAACTCACCTACCTCACGACATTTGCAATTCCCGTGCATCCCTTGATCTTTTGGAGCTGATCTTTTGGGGTTTGCTAGGGAAGGTCCTTAGGATTGTCCATGCAAATTTTTGTGAAGTTTCGTTGAGATTTGATCCCGTTTTGATCGTTTTTCGTTGAGGTGTCGGGCTGTTTTCTGCGCGCAGTTTTTCGGAGAACTGACAGTACTAATCGTTTGTCCTTAGGTTTGTCCGAACCCTATACTTCGGATTGTCCGATCCCCTTTCCTCGGATTGTCCGGTCTATAGGTTTTTAGGGCTGTTTCAGCCCCTTTCTTTGGGTTTGTCCGGTCAGTTCTTTTGGTTGAGACAGTATTGTCCGGTCTAGTGTATTTAGGGCTGTTTTTGCGTGTTCTTTGCTCCGCTTGCTTTAGGGTTTGTTTTTCTTGGTTTCTTTGTCCGAGTTGTGTCCGATTTGAAGAATCGGATTGTCCGGTCTCCCTCCTTCTTTCGCTATCTCTCTCCCTCGCTCTGTGATTGTCCGGTCCCTTCTTTTACCCAAGACCGGACTGCCCGGTCCCTTGTTTCTCTTTTGTGTTTTGCGTGTTATGTTGTTTGGCCCGCAGGTTTGTTCGGTCTAGGGTTTGTGTTGTCTAGTTTCTTTAGTTTTTGGAATGTTGTTGTTTGCTTCAAACTTGCTTTGTGTCAACCATTGCATGCCCATACTCTTCACTCACTTTTCTAAGTGAGGCACACTTCGGTGTGTTGAGTGGCTAGTTTGCGATACTTGCAAGCTTTGTAGCTTGTTTCATTTTGTCTGTGCTTTGTTGTGTTTGTCTAGGTGGTGTGTGCTTCCGCTTTGCACCCGATACGTATCTGTTCAGTGGACGGTATTGGTTGTGCGTGTGCTTTTGTGAGAGCGCCCTTTGGGGTTTGAATTTGAGTTTTTCAAGTGCTCCTATTCACCCCCCTCTAGTCGCACGTCTCGGTCCTACACCTTGTTAGCCAGAGTATGGACATATCGGATGCTACTCAGAGTACGACTTTTGTGGTGCTTCCAGTCGCTGAGCGTACTACGCAGGATATCGTGGCTCGGCATGAGGCGAATACCAAGGCTGTTAACTTTCTCTTTTCCGGGCTTGGTCCCGTAGATTATGAGAGAGTGAGTCACCTTAAGACTGCGCGTGAGATATGGTCACTGCTTAGTGCACACCATGAGGGTACTGCAACGAATAAGGCTAGGCTTGTGGAAACTTACCGGCGCGAATATGAAAATTTCGTCCAGAAGCTGGGAGAGTCAGTAGACGACTTGTTTGGTCGCTTTCAGTCGATCATCAACAAGTTGTGTGTCAACTCTGCCCCCGCTGAGCTCCCATACACCGATCCTCAGCAGGCTGTCAAGTTGTTGTATGCTTTGGACAGAAAAGTGTGGGAGATCAAGGTGAACTCAATCATTGAGTCGGCAGGGTATGATACGATAGAAGTAGAGGCACTCTATAGCAAGCTCAAGGCCATAGAAGTAGATTACAAGTTGAGGGATTCTCTTGCTTGTACAGGTTCTAAGAGTCTGGCCTTGGCTACCCCCTCTAGTGAGTCTGTTGCTAACCCCCTTATGCACAACTTCTCGTTTTCTACTTTGATGTCTGTGACAGAGGAGCAGTTGGCATCGCTTGGGGATGAGGAGCTATGTCTAGTGTCTAGTCGCTTTCAGCGCACCTATGACAACCGGATGAGCAAGAAGAGGGGCGAGCGGCCCAAATGCTTCAAGTGCGGAGAGGTCGGCCACTTCATCGCCGAGTGCCCCAACAAGAACGACTACTACAAGAAGGGCAGCTACTCCCGCGACTCCGATACGGCAAGCCCAGCTTTGACAAGCACGGCTTTGGCAAGCTTCCCTTTGGCAAGAAGAATTTCTAGAAGGCTTTCAAGAGCTACCAGAAGGACAACCGGAAGCGGGACAAGGTCTTCTTCGCTGAGATCGGGTTCTGCAGCAGCGGATCTTCTTCCTCTTCGTCCTCGTCGAGCTCAAGCGATGAGGAGATCACGTATAGGAAGGACAAGAGGAACGATCAAGAAGGTCCAGCTGGCTTGTGCTTCGTCTCCACCAAGTCCAGGGGCAAGAACAAGGACAAGAGGAGCTCGGTTTGCTCCATAGCGCTTGAGGACAAGGAGAACAAGGATGATGGCAACAACTCTTCTTCCGATGATGAGGTAACTCCTGAGCAAGCCGAAATCCTTGAGATGTTAGAGCAGAACAGCCGAGAGTTGAAAGCCTAGGATAAGATGCTGGAGAAGGCAGCTAAGAAGCTGTAGAAGTTGAAAGCCCAACTTGCTGAGGCTTTAGAGGAGAATGAGAGGTTGAGGAGTATGAGAGCCCAACCCAGTGTGATTGAGTGCCCTACCTGTGAGTCTTTCATGACGGGGCTTAGTGACCAGAGAGATAGGTATGCCAAGCGGGTAGAGGAGACAGATGAGTTGAAGGCTGAGCTAGGCAAACTCCAGTCCAAACTGGATGAGCCTACTTTGAGTGGAGAGCTCGAGTGTGAGTCTTGCCCCTGTCTAGCTAGAGAGCTAGCTGTGCTGAAGGAGAAGTTTGAGGGGCAGCTCATGGAACTTGAGGAGCTTAGGGCTAGACCTACACTTTTGGGTGCGTGTATGGTCTGTCCTACCTTGAGAGGTGAGTTAGAGCAGTTGAGAGCTAACTTTGAGGTGCTTTCAGCACCTACTGACACTTGTGAGATCTGCCTAACCCTTAGGATGCAACTGGTGGATAGGGATGCCACCATTAGGAAGTTGGAGAAAGCTGTTGTGGTTCCCTTCCTAGACTATGACACTTATACTACCCAGAGTGTGGTTCTGAAGGATCTGAGGGAGGAGATGTTGTCTTTGCAAAATGGAAACAACAGGTTGAGAGATGTGCTCAGTTGGTTATATGCTAGGCAACCCCAAGTAGAGATGATCATAGAGAGCACCAAGAGAGCCGAGGGTGAGACGAGTGGTGTTGGGTTTGGAGAATGCAGCACTTCGGGTAAGAAGAGTGCCCCAGCTAAGATCAAGACTGCACCTATCCAGCCAGGAAAGACTGTTGATGGGGTTTACCATGAACCACCCAAGGCTGCCCCAAAGAAGCAGTACTGGACACCCAAGCCTTCAAAGGCTAAGCTGGACAAGATTGTTAAGGAGGAGCTTACGCCCAAGGGAAAGAAGCCAGACCAGCAGCTTGAGCCACCCAAGGCCACACCACCTAAGCCCAAGTCCCAGCCTAACCCAGTTCCTAGGAGGCCTGTCTACCACTGTGAGTTCTGCCAGCGGAATGGCCACCTAGAGGAGTTTTGCTTTAGGAGGAAGCGGGTTGAGAGGCAGGAGAGAGCTTAGGGGAACCAGGATCAGTTCTACCAGGGTGGTAGGCAAGATCCTCCCCACCGCGGTGAGAGGAGAGACCACTTTGCAGTGGTGAGAGAGGAGGCGGTTTTCAGGCCCGTGCTCCTGGTGGTGAGAGACGCTTTGTTGGTCGAGCTCCTAGTCGTTTTCAGTGCGGCTACGGACCTCATGACCGAGGCTTTGAGACAGCTTTTGAGGGTTCACGCTTTGTAGGTCGTGGTTACCCTAATCGACGTGATGGTTTTGTTGATTGTGCTTACCCTACTTTTGAGCAGATGGCTCGACACTGGTACAATAGTTTTGGTACTAACCCCAGTGCCGGGCCGTTTGCTCACCATCGCTTTACTTGACTTTGCAGGATCGAGGCATGGAGGACGTGTGGATCATGGACTCCAGTTGCTCTAGGCACATGACAGGGCACCGCAAGTGGTTCTCCAGCCTCAACCCCGTGAGCACCAAGGAGTACATAACATTCGGGGACAATGGTCAAGGTAAAGTGTTGGGTGTTGGCTCTGTTTCGCTCTCTGCTAAGCTTTCCCTGAGAGAAGTTGCTTTTGTCCGGAATCTGGGGTTCAATTTGGACTCTGTTTCGCAACTTCTCAATGAAGGTTTTGAGGTTCATTTTAAGAAGGGTGCGTGCCGTGTTCTTGATGATGAGGAGACCCTTGTTTGCTCTTTGCTGCCTTTTGGTCAGGTTTTTAGGGTCGACCTCACATCTATTTCTGGCCCTGCGCGCTGTTTGGTTGCCAGTCCTTCTGTTGATATATGGAAGTGGCATAGGAGACTTGGTCACTTGAGCTTTGATCTTCTAGTCAGGTTGAGTTCAATGGGCCTAATCCGAGGATTGCCCAAGTTCAGAGCTGAGAAAGACTTAGTATGCCACCCCGGTCATCATGGCAAGATGGTTGCTGCTTCTTACATTCCTGTGTCTCAGGTTATGACCTTCTATCTGGGTGAGCCACTCTATATGGATACAGCAGGTCCCGCTCGGGTAGCGTCGGTCAATGGGAAGTGGTATGTGCTTGTCGTTGTGGACGATTTTTCGCGGTTCTCGTGGGTATTTTTCATGGAGTTTAAGGATGAGGCGTTTGGTTTTGTTCGAGATCTGGTACTGAGGTTGAGAAACGAGAGTCATAAGGCCATGAGGGCTATCCGCAGTGACAATGGCGGAGAATTCAGAAAATCTAATTTTGAAAACTTTTGTGCTGACCTAGGTCTTGAGCACCAGTTTTCTTCTCCATATACCCCTCCGCAGAACGGTGTTGTGGAACGCAAGAACCGCACACTTGTTGAGATGGCACGGATGATGCTCAATGAGCATAGGACTCCGAGGCGCTTTTGGGCTGAGGCAGTGAATACGGCCTGTTACATTGCGAACCGGATCTTCTTGCGAGCTTTCCTTGGGAAGACCTCGTATGAACTTCGGTTTGGTAGGTAGCCCAGTGTCAAGCATTTGCGAGCATTTGGCTGTAGGTGCTTTGTGCTTAAGAAGGCGGGGCATCTGGACAAGTTTGAGTCTCGTTGTTTGGATGGGATTTTTCTGGGGTATGCTTCTAGTTCTAGGGCTTTTTGTGTGTGGATTTTAGAAGCCAAGCAAGTTGTTGAGACTTGTGAGGTTTCTTTTGATGAAACTATGCCCTGCACAACCCCTGCCTTTGAGCTTTTAGGTGATGATGAAGAAGGCACCCCCATCTTTGAGGATGAGGAAGGTGCAGTTGATGATGGTGATGCTGGAGCCACTGCACCGGCTGCAGCTCCTGCCCCCTCTGCTACGAGCTCTGATGATGATGGAGGACCCTTGCCTACGGCTTCCTCCTCACTCCCCCGACACAAGCTCATGCAGAGGCTGGACCCGCTAAGGACGCAGGGGAGGTGACCTCCAAGATTGTTCCATCTCGGCAGGTCCAACGAGATCACCCTCTACACAGGATGATTGGAGACATTCACCAGCGTGTTACACGCTCGTCGGTTGCTTCTCTAGCCTTTTTCTCCCACTCTACATATGTTGTTTCTTTTGAGCCCCGGGATGTGTCACATGCATTATCTAATCCTAACTGGGTGAACGCCATGCATGAGGAGTTGTAGAACTTTGAGAGAAACCATATCTGGGATTTAGCTGAACCTCCACCAAACTGTTTCCCTATAGGTACCAAGTGGGTTTTCAAGAACAAACAGGGTGAGGATGGGATGGTTGTGAGGAACAAAGCGAGATTGGTAGCCCAAGGTTTTTGTCAGAAGTAGGGGATAGATTATGAGGAGACCTTTGCCCCTGTAGCTCGTTTGGAAGCCATTAGGATTTTGCTAACCTTTGCAGCCTCTAAAGGCTTCAAACTACAGCAAATGGATGTCAAGTCTGCTTTCCTGAACGGGTTCATAGAGGAGAAGGTATATGTGAGACAACCTCCTGGCTTTGAGAGTGCCAAGTTTCCAGACCGGGTGTATAAGTTGAGGAAAGCCCTTTATGGTCTGAAGCAAGCTCCTAAAGCTTGGTATGCTAGGTTGAAGAGTTTCCTGCTCAAGTCTGGGTTTGTAATGAGTTCAGTAGACAAGACCTTGTTTTTGTTGAGTCGTGGCGGTGACACCCTGATAGTTCAGATATATGTTGATGACATAATCTTTGGTGGTTCATCTCACGCTTTGGTGTCTAGTTTTGCTGAACAGATAAGCATGGAATTTGAGATGAGTCTTATGGGTGAGCTTCAGTTCTTCCTCGGGCTGCAGATCAAGCAAAGTCCTGAAGGAACCTTCGTCCATTAAGCCAAGTATACAAGAGACATACTCAAGAAGTTTGAGATGGGTGACTCCAAGCCCATGACAACTCCTATGAGTACAAACACGGCGCCTGATGCTGATGAAGATGGGGAGGCAGTAGACCAGAAGGAATTTCGAGGGATGATCGGCTCACTTCTGTACCTGACGGCGACCAGGCCGAACATACAGTTCGCGGTCTGCCTTTATGCGCGCTACCAGGCTTCTCCTAGGACCTCTCACCATCAAGCGGTGAAGCACATTTTTAGGTATCTGAAATTCACTCCTAAGCTTGGTGTTTGGTATTCCTCGGGCTCTTTTCTTTCTCTTAGAGGGTTCTCAGACGTTGACCATGCTGGCTGCCGGATTGATCGCAAGTCAACCTCCGGCACATGCCAACTATTAGGAACTTCTCTTGTCTCTTGGTCCTCCCGCAAGCAAGCTAGTGTATCCTTGTCTACCACAGAAGCAGAGTACATTGCTGCTGCTAGCTGCTGCTCCCAGCTCTTGTGGATGAAAGCCACCCTTAGTGATTTCGGCCTTAAGTATGGAAGGATCCCTCTTCTAGTTGACTATACTTCTGCTATCTCTGTAGCTAAGAGCCCCGTCTTGCACTCTAGAACCAAACACATAGACGTGAGGTTTCACTTTCTAAGAGATCACTATGAGAAGGGAGTCATAGACCTAATCCACGTATTATCTGCAAACCAGTTGGCCGATATCTTTACCAAGCCCCTAGAGTTTGACGCTTTTACGCATCTGAGAGGTGAGCTTGGAGTGTGTTATCCCTTTTAGTCAGGGATAGTGTGCTATTCCTTTTGTAAGGAATAGCTTCTGTAGTTTAGTTTTGCTTTTATCTTGCTTTTATTTCTCTTTGTTTCTTTTGCATATTGTATCATATCATGCATTGCACTGTATCATACACATTTTCACTTCACTAGCACTAGAGCTCATTTGGGAATGTTAAGTTAGTACTTGCTTGTGCTAGATTGTACAGATGCATGCTTGATCATGGTTGGCTAAGCTCTCTTGAGTCTGCTGAATACTAATTGTGAGCTAAGTCATTTTATTCTTTGCAAATCAAAAACCATGATCACCACTTGATTTGGGTACCTAGCATGTGTAGGAGTGTTGAATGCTATGCTATCTTTTCATGCCTGGATATGCTAGTTGTATGCCTTTGCTAAATTGATGCCTAAGCTTTTATGACACCTTGCTTAATTTGAAATCTGAATTAATTGCTTATAAGTGGTGTCTTATGTGCTGATTTGAGAAAGATCTAGGTAGGTTTGCTTGTCACACTGATCTAGTTCGAAACAGCTTGAATTTGCACTTTGGCATGAACTTGGACTAGGCTGTGTATGACCAAAACCTTGTCTTAAGCTTTTGATGGTTCTATAACCTAGGCTTGGCATTGGTTGGTAAGAAGTAGCAAAAGACAAGTAAATAACCCCTGGCACAAAAAGAACTTGCTTATGAATACAAATGTCTAAATCTGAAATTTGCAAGTCTTTGAAATGCTTATGGCTAGTTGTATATGCTTTGGTTGAGAGTAACACACCTTGTATGCATTGCTAGCATCTTGGTGTTCATGCCTATCTTGCTAGGTGCTATTCATGTTGGTGATGCTTTCTTTTCGTTAATCCTGAAAAACAAGCTTGCTGTTGATATGTGTAAGATAGATTCATTTGAGCTTGTTATATGCTTTCTTGCCCTCACTTGCTCTGTATGCTAGAACTTGTGATTACTAGCTTTCCATCCCTTCTGAGCTCTTTCAGTTACACTCCTTGCATTTCATGGCATATTTTGAGGGGGAGTTGTCTGGTTCAGGGGAGATTTGTTCAAGGAACCCTTGATGTGTCCATTGTCAACAAGGGGGAGAAATTTGGGGAGAGATTAGTGTACCTCTCCAAGGGAAAGAAATTTAAAAATATGGACAAGAAGGAGAACTCAGGAGAGATTTAGTTGAGGGGGAGCTTTGCACTCATTTTGCATTTGTGAGGATGCATTTCAGGAGGAGTTTGAGCTTTTAGCATGCTCTTTGCATCAGTGCGTTGAGCCTTTTGCCTCTGTCTTGAGGAGCCAATGCTTTGCTTTCTTTTGCTTCAAGCTGCCTTGTGTTTTGCCTTTGCTTAGTTTTGATCAACTGGGTTGCCTAATCCGAGGATTGCTCAAGTTGAGAGCTGAGAAAGACTTAGTATGCCACCCCTGTCGTCATGGCAAGATGGTTGCTGCTTCTCACATTCCTGTGTCTCAGGTTATGACCTTCTATCCGGGTGAGCTACTCTATATGGATACAGCAGGTCCCGCTCAGGTAGCGTCGGTCAATAGGGAGTGGTACGTGCTTGTCGTTGTGGACGATTTTTCGCGGTTCTCGTGGGTATTTTTCATGGAGTTTAAGGATGAGGCATTTGGTTTTGTTCGAGATCTGGTACTGTCAGCCCGATTTCAACGAGCAAAACCGTGCAGCATATATATGCGCCAGGAAACGTCTCGCATATACATGACAAATTACAGAATACCACAGCACATGCCAAAGATAAAAACGTGCATAACATTAAATATATCATTATTACAATGTGACATAAGTGTTTAACTCAGAGTATAACGTAGCGTAGCGGAAGCATAAATCATAAATATAACGGGCGCCACAGGGACGTCAACGGGTGAACGAAACGCCTAATACTCGTCGTAGTCTTGCACATAGTCTTCATTACCACCATCATCTGAGCAGCGGTTGGATTTTTCCCCCCCCCAACGAGGAATAAATATAAAGAAAACAAGTGTGAGTACAGAATACCCAACAAATATAACATAAACCATGAGGCTCTATGGTTAGCTGACATCTGCATAAACTTTTAATTTAAAACATTAATTAAAGCCTAATTACTATGAATTAATAACAAAACCATTAGCCCAAAAGATATTGCATAAGAAATTAATAAGATTAAACAGATATAACAATTATCAAAACCATAACCAAGGAACCTCAGCCAAGGGACCTTTACTAATCACTGGGAAGGGTCTGGCCGCTCATAACCGTGAGCACGGCTAACATGTTAGTTTTACACTCTCGAGAGGTTGTATATCTTTACCCACAAGTCATGAGCTACGCTAGGAGTTCATCACATTACCGGAGATGAGATGACTAGCAAGCGCACTACGAAGCCTTTACAAAGATCACGTTGGTAAGGTGTAACCGCTAAGGTTTCAGGTTCCGCAACCGTGGAGCAAGCCTCAAGGGGAGAAGCACATACATATAACGTAAAGCACACTCAACCCAAGCAGCGCGAGGGCCACAGAAGCTCACCTCCCCTCTTGCCCCGCAGGTAAGTTACTCCCAAACCAAAACAACCTAATTAATCAGCTAAGTCTGTCCCATTCCAGCCTTGTGGTAGCACTGTTGTCCCAGGTGGTCATTTTGTGATTCGGTCCTTAGGGAGAGAACCAGCAAAAGCACATGAGCACATTGCTCAAGCTCGCTAAACCATGTTGCTAAAAAGCCATATTAAAATGGACATGAACCGATCAGGGTCACACCCAACACTTAATTGCATAGGATCATTAATCAAAATTAAATTAACAAGAAATATGTGTTTGCGCAGCACCTAGCACAACTTAACCATATGCATCCCACAGGGTAGATATAACAGGATAAAAGTAGCTAGGTAAACCTTACGGCATATAAATTAAAATGCACATGCAGCGAAATAAAAGGTTATTAGGTGTTGTTTATGTTATACTTGCCTTTCTCAAAATTTATTCCTTGCTGCTGCTCAGAGGCTTCTGGAGGTTGCTCTTCGAACTCGACAGGCAGATCAACGTCTACGCACGATACACGGCACCAACAAACATACAGATGATCACACATGCAAGCAAACAAATGCAAAAGGTAAGAAACAGTACATCATGACATAAAAAAACAGAAGATAAAACATATTTAAAATTATTCTACACATAGCTATGGTCGCGTGGGCGCGAGAATCGCCGAAAACGGATTTAAAACGTGGAAGTTATAGCCTTTTGAATGTGATAGGACTTAACTGTAATTATTTTTCAAAAATCTAGGGCTAGAACACCAAAACAAGGTCCTTCTTTCAACTGAGGTGGACCTCGGGTGGATTTTGGTAAAGGTCGGGGGTTCCTTAACAAAAAGCCGACGGCTGACCGGAATTTGACTCCGGTTGACCGTCCTTGACCGATCATCGACGGCCGTGGGCCATCGGATCTTGATCCTACGGCTTGGAAAGGAAGGGAACAGAGGCAGGTTAGCGACGGCCACCAGGGGCGGTGGCGCTAGGCTGGCCGCGGCGGCCGCTCGCCGGAGCGCGGTGTCCTGGACGTTCCCGTGTGCGGAACGGAGAGAGGGCAGGCCGAGGAGAGGAAGCAGCGCACGGTGGTCCTTACCCCGTGCTCGAATTCGGCGGTGGCTCGGCAAGGGCGGCTCTCCACGGGCAGGGCGGACGGTGGTGGAGGGTGCGTGTGGAGGGCGTCGGTGGGCGGCTCCGGGCTCCCCAAAATCGGCGACGGGGCTTCGCAGGTTCCTGAGACAGAGAGAACGGGGGTCAATTTGGCCGGGAAGCCCTTGACAGTGGCCAAATTTTGGCGGCGGAGGGGAGGCTCACCGTCGGCGTTGGCGAAGGAAATCATCGACGATGGCGGCGCTAGGGCTTACGCGAAGGAGCGGGTGGCCAAAAGAGAGGGCAACGGTGGGTGGAGACCCCTTTTATAGGGCGGCGGTGGAGAATCTTGGCCCGGACTCGACTCAGAGTCGAGCTCGAGCTCGGGTCGCGTTGAGGAGGCGCGGCGCACTGGCAGGCGGGCCTAGGGTTGGACGGCGCGGGTCCACGGCGCAGGGGAAAGCAGTGCCTCGGGTCCACGGAGCAGAGAGGGTGGGGTGGCTTGCTCGGTCGAGGGCCACGAGCGGAGACGGGGAGCGGGCGGATGCGTCGCAGCGAGAGAGAACGAGGGAGTGATGAGGAAGAGAGAGCTGACGGGGCGGGCCCACTTTAAAGGACAAATCCCTCCTACGGACATCAGCATAACTTCTCTGCCTGGACTGAGCAACTCTCAAATTCTCCTAAACAATCCGCAATTGCTGTTCAGCATCCTGTATTATGTCAGGTCCAAATACCTGCTTCTCACCTGTCTGATTCCAGAACAACGGCGTTCTGCACCTCTTGCCGTACAATGCTTCAAACGGCGACTTCTTCAGACTGGCTTGATAGCTGTTATTATAAGAAAACTCAGCATATGGCAAACACTTGTCCCAACTAGTGCCGTACTGTATGGCACAAGCTCTCAACATACCCTCAAGTATCTGATTAGTTCTTTCTGTCTGCCCATCTGTCTAAGGATGGCAAGCTGTACTGAACCTGAGCTTTTTGTCCAATGAATTTTGCAACTGCTCCCAAAAGCGAGAAGTAAACTGCGAACCTCGATCAGATATAATTCTCTTAGGCACGCCGTGCAGGCAGACAATTCTGGAGATGTACAACTCAGCTAACTTAGCACCTGAATAAGTAGTGTTAACTGGTATAAAATGAGCTACCTTGGTTAAACGATCCACTACTACCCATATTGAATTATAACCTTTCTGAGTACGAGGCAAACCCACGATAAAATCCATGGTTATTTCTTCCCACTTTCATTCTGGTACCTTCAACGGCTGTAATAAACCTGCTGGTCTCTGATGTTCTGCCTTCACACGCTGACATGTATCACAAATAGCTATATACTCGGCCACGGCACGCTTCATACCGTACCAGCAAAATCTTTCCTTCAGATCATAGTACATCTTAGTGTTGCCGGGATGAATAGAATAAGCCGTATCATGAGCCCCACTCAAAATTAATTTTCTGATGCTGTCCACATTAGGCACACATATTCTGTTCTTGTACCATAAAGTTTCCTGTTCATCTTCCCGAAAGTGAGGCGCCTTGCCTGATTTGAGCAACTCACGAATTTCCTGCAATTTTTCATCATTCTTCTGGTGCTCTCGAATCTCTTGTTCTAATGTCGGCTCTGCCTCAAATGCTGCGGCTGTAGTGTGATGTAGAAAACCCAAACTCAATCTTTCAAACTCTTCACATAACTCATGCGGCATCATGAAACCCAAAGCCATATTAGCATAACTCTTCCTACTCAGAGCGTCTGCCACCACATTAGCCTTGCCAGGATGATAATGAATTTCCATATCATAATCGTTAATTAATTCCAACCATCTTCGTTGCCGCATATTCAACTCGTTATGTGTGAAGATATATTTGAGACTCTTATGATCAGTATAAATTTCACAACGCTGCCCGTACAGATAGTGACGCCAAATCTTCAGTGCGTGCACTACTGCTGCAAGTTCTAGATCATGTGTCGGATAATTCAACTCATGCTTGCGCAACTGCCGTGAAGCGTAGGCAATCACTTTACCTTCCTGCATCAGAACACATCCCAAACCATCTCTGGAAGCATCACAATAAACTATGAATTTCTTCTGCTGGTCAGGCAATGTTAACACAGGTGCTGTAGTCAATCTTTTCTTCAACTCATCAAAAGCAGCTTGCTGTGCATTTGTCCATCTAAATTCTGCATCCTTCTCTAATAGGGAAGTCATGGGCTTCGCAATTTTTGAAAAATTCTCAATAAATCTCCGATAATAACCAGCTAAACCCAGAAATCCACGAACCTCTTTTGGTATTTCCGGCACCTTCCAGTTCGTGACAGTACTGACCTTGCTTGGATCCACTGCAATTCCTCCTTTGGAGATGACGTGACCAAGAAAACGAACTTCATCAATCCAAAATTCACATTTGCTGAACTTGGCGTACAGCTTGTGTTCCCTCAATCTCTGAAGAACTAACCTTAAATGCTCCTCATGTTCTGCTTCAGTTTTGAAATAAATCAGAATGTCATCAATAAAAACCACCACAAACTTGTCTAAATAATCCATAAATACTGAATTCATCAGTTGCATAAAATAGGCAGGACCATTGGTGAGGCCGAAGGACATTACTGTATACTCATACAAGCCGTACTTAGTGGTGAAGGCAGTTTTAGAAATATCTAAGGGACGAATTTTTAACTGATGATAACCAGATTTCAAATCAATCTTGGAGAAAACACAAGTACCCTGAAGCTGATCAAACAAATCATCAATGCGGGGAAGCGGGTACTTGTTTTTAATGGTGACTTTATTTAGAGTTCGGTAATCCACACACATCCTTTTCACATCAGTATCCTTTTTCTCAACAAGCAAAACTGGAAAAGCCCAAGGAGAGGAACTAGGGCGGATATATCCTTTAGCTAGCAATTCATCTATATTCTTTTTAACCTCCTCATGCTCTATAGGTGCCATTCTATATTGCCTCATTGCTATGGGTGCAGTGCCAGGTAAAAGCTCTATTAAAAACTCAATATCTCTGTCAGGCGGCATACCTGGCAATTCATCAGGGAAGACATCTGGATAATCACACACTATCCGAATGCCGTCTGTAGGTCTAACCTCCATCTGGTGCAAATAACCTGAAGGACTTGATGCGCTGATTCCCACTTCCTGGCCATCTGATGCTGCTAGGTGAACTGTCCATTGAGCACAATCAATTTTGACACCCCACTTCTCCAGAGTGTCCATGCCCAAGATTATATCAATATCCATGGAATCAATAACTAGCAACCCAGTGCGAAACTCTACCCCCCTTATGTTGATACTAACTCTGGTACAGATTGCATTGGTAGTTATCTTTCCCCCCGGTGAATTAATTACCATAGGTCTTTTCATGCAGCTTAAGGGGAGGTTATGTTTTTCAGCAAAAGATCTTGTAATAAAAGAATGCGTAGCACCAGTATCAAAAAGTATTGTAGTAGGGTTGGAGTTGACTGTAAACGTACCAAGCACAACGTTTGGGGCTTCTGCTGCAGTTTCTGCCGTCAGATGATTGACCTTGCCCTGAAGTGGTGCCTTATGCTGCTGGTTGGGGCGTCCCTGCTGCTGCTGCTGTGGGGCGTTCTGTCTGGCCTGCTGTTGCTGCTGTTGCCCCCCCTGAGGGCAGTTGTTGGCGAGGTGCTCATTGTCGCCACACTTGTAGCAGTTACGAACCACGGGAACAGTAGCCTGATTTTGGGCAGGTGGGTTGGACTGCCCCTGTGGCATAGCTCTGTAGGAAGGGCGTTGGTTCTGATTCTGGTAACGCTGTCCCTGACCTGTCTGTTGCTGGTACTGCTGCTGCTGTGGTTGGTGACGCTGCTGCTGGTACTGCTGGGGGTAGCGGGGGCGGGTGTTGCTGTTGGAGGATGCATGGTTGAGCTTTCTTTTCTTCTCATCAATCTCCCTGCGCTTCTGCTCTGTAAGCAAGGCACGATCTACCAAGTGATTGAAATTATTGAACGTGTTGTTCATCAGCTGTAACTGGAGGTTGTCATTAAGACCCTCCAGGAAGTGCTCCTGCTTGTCACCATCTTCTGCAACTTCTGTGGGAGCATATCGAGCAAGCTGCAGAAACTTGTCACGGTACTCTGTGACTGACATGTTCCCCTGTTTCAGAGAGAGGAACTCCTTCTTCTTCATCTTCATTATGCCCGCAGGCACATGGTGACTCCTGAATCTTTCACGGAACTGAGCCCAGGTGAAGCATTCTCTGTCCTGAGGTCTGTACGATTCCCACCAATCTAGAGCAGCACCTCGAAGCTGTCCTGCTGCATACAGGACCCTCTCTTGATCATTGCACTGCGCAATGTCAAGCTGTCGCTCCACTGCACGGAGCCAGTCATCTGCCTGAAGAGGATCAGCAGAATGGGAGAAAGTAGGTGGATGTCCCTTCATAAAGTCTCCACGTCTGTCCCTCTGCTGCGGCTGCGGATTGGCTTGAACATTCTGCAGAGCTTGTACTGCATTATTGAGAGTAGCCATCATCTGTATCTGAAGCTGAAAAGACTGATCTGCTTTCAGCGGCGGTGGGTTCTGCGGTGGGTTCTGCGGTGGGTTGCCATTAGCCTGATTCCTGGTGTTTACCATCTGTTGGCAGCAGTTGAAACAATATCAGTAAGCAATTGTTGCACGTATCCAGGATGATAAATAATGGTGACCGATAAAGTAAAGAGAAAAGAGTAGATGGCTATTTATAACCCCCAACGATCTAATCTTTATTAATTTATATAATTAATTTAATCTTCATAGTTGTCTATACTGTGGACATATAACACACCTAGACTATCAATCAATCAAAGAACCAAATCAAACATAGTTCACCATAACAAGCATTCACGCACCAAAACAAAGCGTGCTAACGAGATATTATAAGGGTATGATCTAATATATAAAGGCACTCTAATGATGACATCTATAGAAACGATAGAAATAATTGAGTAAAGTTCTATATGACAGAATGAATAAATAAAAAATTTTCGAACATAATGTGAGCAATTAATCATTAAAACTAAAATAAAGACAAAGCATTTAAAAGTCAGCAGTTAAGACAAGGAAAGTGAAGTCCTTAAATACGACCAGTCTAACTAGGCTTTCGTTCTACAGTCAACACGGCTTTGGTACCAAATTTGTCACGCCCGGTTTCAACGAATAAAACCGTGCAGCATATATATGCGCCAGGAAACGTCTCGCATATACATGACAAATTACAGAATACCACAGCACATGCCAAAGATAAAAACGTGCATAACATTAAATATATCATTATTACACTGTGACACAAGTGTTTAACTCAGAGTATAACGTAGCATAGCGGAAGCATAAATCATAAATATAACGGGCGCCACAGGGTCGTTAACTGGTGAACGAAACGCCTAATACTCGTCGTAGTCTTGCACATAGTCATCATTACCACCATCATCTGAGCAGCGGTTGGATTTTTCCCCCCCAACGAGGAATAAATATAAAGAAAACAAGTGTGAGTACAGAATACCCAACAAATATAACATAAACCATGAGGCTCTATGGTTAGCTGACATCTGCATAAGCTTTTAATTTAAAACATTAATTAAAGCCTAATTACTATGAATTAATAACAAAACCATTAGCCCAAAAGATATTGCATAAGAAATTAATAAGATTAAACAGATATAACAATTATCAAAACCATAACCAAGGAACCTCAGCCAAGGGTCCTTTACTAATCACTGGAAGGGTCTGGGCCGCTCATAATCACTGGAAGGGTCTGAGCACGGCTAACATGTTAGTTTTACACTCCCGAGAGGTTGTATATCTTTACCCACAAGTCATGAGCTACGCTAGGAGTTCATCACATTACCGGAGATGAGATGACTAGCAAGCGCACTACGAAGCCTTTATAAAGATCACGTTGGTAAGGTGTAACCGCTAAGGTTTCAGGTTCCGCAACCGTGGAGCAAGCCTCAAGGGGAGAAGCACATACATATAACGTAAAGCACACTCAACCCAAGCAGCGCGAGGGCCACAGAAGCTCACCTCCCCTCTTGCCCCGCAGGTAAGTTACTCCCAAACCAAAACAACCTAATTAATCAGCTAAGTCTGTCCCATTCCAGCCTTGTGGTAGCACTGTTGTCCCAGGTGGTCGCTTTGTGATTCGGTCCTTAGGGAGAGGACTAGCAAAAGCACACGAGCACATTGCTCAAGCTCCCTAAACCATGTTGCTAAAAAGCCATATTAAAATGGATATGAACCGATCAGGGTCACGCCTAACAATTAATTGCATAGGATCATTAATCAAAATTAAATTAACAAGAAATATGTGTTTGCGCAGCACCTAGCACAACTTAACCATATGCATCCCACAGGGTAGATATAACAGGATAAAAGTAGCTAGGTAAACCTTACGGCATATAAATTAAAATGCACATGCAGCGAAATAAAAGGTTATTAGGTGTTGTTTATGTTATACTTGCCTTCCTCAAAATTTATTCCTTGCTGCTGCTCAGAGGCTTCTGGAGGTTGCTCTTCGAACTCGACAGGGGGATCAACGTCTACGCACGATACACGGCACCAACAAACATACAGATGATCACACATGCAAGCAAACAAATGCAAAAGGTAAAAAACAGTACATCATGACATAAAAAAACAGAAGATAAAACGTATTTAAAATTATTCTACACATAGCTACGGTCGCGTGGGCGCGAGAATCGCCGAAAACGGATTTAAAACGTGGTAGTTATAGCCTTTTGAATGTGATAGGACTTAACTGTAATTATTTTTCAAAAATCTAGGGCTAGAACACCAAAACAAGGTCCTTCTTTCAACTGAGGTGGACCTCGGGTGGATTTTGATAAAGGTCGGGGATTCCTTAACAAAAAGCCGACGGCTGACCGGAATTTGACTCCGGTTGACCGTCCTTGACCGATCATTGACGGCCGTGGGCCATCGGATCTTGATCCTACGGCTTGGAAAGGAAGGGAACAGAGGCAGGTTAGCGACGGCCACCAGGGGCGGTGGCGCTAGGCTGGCCACGGCGGCCGCTCGCCGGAGCGCGGCGTCCTGGGCGTTCCCGTGTGCGGAACTGAGAGAGGGCAGGCCGAGGAGAGGAAGCAGCGCACGGTGGTCCTTACCCCGTGCTCGAATTCGGCAGTGGCTCGGCAGGGGCGGCTCTCCACGGGCAGGGCGGACGGAGGTGGAGGGTGCGTGTGGAGGGCGTCGGTGGGCGGCTCCGGGCTCCCCAAAACCGGCGACGGGGCTTCGCAGGTTCCTGAGACAGAGAGAACGGGGGTCAATTTGGCCGGGAAGCTCTTGACAGTGGCCAAATTTTGGCGGCGGAGGGAAGGCTCACCGTCGGCGTTGGCGAAGGAAATCGTCGGTGATGGCGGCGCTAGGGCTTACGCGAAGGAGCGGGTGGCCAAAAGAGAGGGCAACGGTGGGTGGAGACCCCTTTTATAGGGCGGCGGTGGAGAATCTTGGCCCGGACTCGACTCAGACTCGAGCTCGAGCTCGGATCGCGTTGAGGAGGCGCGGCGCACTGGCAGGCGGGCCTAGGGTTCGACGGTGCGGGTCCACGGCGTAGGGGAAAGCGGTGCCTCGGGTCCACGGAACAGAGAGGGTGGGGTGGCTTGCTCGGTCAAGGGCCACGAGCGGAGACGGGGAGCGGGCGGATGCCTCGCAGCGAGAGAGAAGGAGGGAGTGACGAGGAAGAGAGAGCTGACGGGGCGGGCCCACTGGCCAGAGAGAGCAAGGAGAGGGAAGGCGGGTGAGGCGGCGCGGTTGGGCCGGTCCGGCTGATTGGGCCCGGTGGTGCGGGGGTGACTGGGCCGAAGAGGGAGGGGTTGGCTGGGCCGGTTCGGCCTGGCCGGCCCCTCTACTCTCTTTTTTTTTCCTTTTCTTTTCTCTTTTCCAAAACCAAGGTGAAAAACAAAATTTAAATATCCAAATATATTTGAATTTCAAACCTTAGACCATACAAGAAATAAAGCAATGCACCAGCATGAATGTACAACAAAAGTTGACCTAGGATAAATTTTAATTATTGTAGATAAAATAAATCATTAAATGCATGGCTAAGCATATAAAATCCTAGAAAATTAAATAAACCATATTTAATTTATTGTAAAATTCTGGAATTAAAATTAGGGTGTTACAGGTACTGAGGTTGAGAAACGAGAGTCATAAGGCCATGAGGGCTATCTGCAGTGACAATGGCGGAGAATTCAGAAACTCTCATTTTGAAAACTTTTGTGTTGACCTTGGTCTTGAGCACCAGTTTTCTTCTCCATATACCGCTCCGCAGAACGGTGTTGTGGAACGCAAGAACCGTACACTTGTTGAGATGGCATGGACGATGCTCGATGAGCACAGGACTCCGAGGCGCTTTTGGGCTGAGGCAGTGAATACGGCCTGTTACATTGCGAACCGGATCTTCTTGCGAGCTTTCCTTGGGAAGACCTCGTATGAAATTCGGTTTGGTATGTAGCCCAGTGTTAAGCATTTGCGAGCATTTGGCTGTAGGTGCTTTGTGCTTAAGAAGGCAGGGCATCTGGACAAGTTTGAGTCTCGTTGTCTGGGTGGAATTTTTCTGGGGTATGCTTCTAGTTCTAGGGCTTTTTGTGTGGATTTTAGAAGCCAAGCAAGTTGTTGAAACTTGTGAGGTTTCTTTTGATGAAACTATGCCCTGCACAACCCCTGCCTTTGAGCTTTCAGGTGATGATGAAGAAGGCACCACCATCTTTGAGGATAAGGAAGGTGCAGTTGATGATGGTGATGCAGGAGCCACTGCACCGGCTGCAGCTCCTGCCACCTCTGCTACGAGCTCTGATGATGATGGAGGACCCTTGCCTACGGCTTCCTCCTCACTCCCCCGACGACAAGCTCATGCAGAGGCTGGACCCGCTGAGGACGCAGGGGAGGCGACCTCCGAGATTGTTCCATCTCGGCAGGTCCAACGAGATCACCCTCTGCACAGGATGATTGGAGACATTCACCAGCGTGTTACACGCTCGTCGGTTGCTTCTCTAGCCTTTTTCTCACACTCTGCATATGTTGCTTCTTTTGAGCTCCGGGATGTGTCACATGCATTATCTGATCCTAACTGGGTGAACACCATGCATGAGGAGTTGTAGAACTTTGAGAGAAACCATATCTGGGATTTAGCTGAACCTTGGACAAGGTTTGGTCAAGTTTAGAGTTTGGAAAGCTTATTTTTCTGCGCCCACCGGACAGCTCGGTTCTGCTACCGGACTATCCGGCATTGGGTTTCCAGCCCCGCTGCTACCGGACCATCCGGCTCAGTCATCGGTCCATCCGGCTCCACCGGACGGTCTGGTGACCGCTACCGAACAGTGCGGCAGCAGCCTGTAAGGTGGCTGTGAGCTTTTTCGTTGAGGTTTTCGCTGTCCGGCTTTTGCTTCGTCCTCTCTATTAGTGTTCCTTTTTCCTGCCCATACTGTTAACCTGCTGTGATCCAGTAGGCCGCATTTCGGTGCGTTGAGTGGCGAACGAGACGCTAGTGCGTGAGTCGTTGTTTCGCTCGACTTGCGATCTTGTGATCGTTGAGTCTTGTGCTTCCGCTCGCTTGGTGTGTACCCGTTCTGTGGGCGACACCAAGTGCGGCTAGACACGTTTCCTTTCAGTGGACGGTGTCTAGCGTTTGTTGTGTGTAGTAGCTGTCAGTCTGCATCGGGGGTTCGTGAGTTTGAGTTTTTAAGTGCTCCTATTCACCCCCCTCTAGTCGCACGTCTCGGTCCTACAAGTGGTATCAGAGCCGATTAGGTTTCCTATACCTTAACCAGTGACGAAACCGTAGCGACGATGACATACTCCAGGAAGATTCCCGTCCTAGGCTCCGATGGCTATCCCTACTGGAAAGGTAGGATGGAGGCGTTCCTTGTTAGCCAGAGTAAGGACATATCGGATGCTACTCAGAGTACGACTTTTGTGGTGCTTCCAGTCGCTGAGCGTACTACGCAGGATATCGTGGCTCGGCATGAGGCGAATGCCAAGGCTGTTAACTTTCCCTTTTCCGGGCTTGGTCCCGTGGATTATGAGAGAGTGAGTCACCTTAAGACTGCGCGTGAGATATGGTCACTGCTTAGTGCACACCATGAGGGTACTGCAACGATTAAGGCTAGGCTTGTGGAGACTTACCGGCGCGAATATGAAAATTTCGTCCAGAAGCCGGGAGAGTCAGTAGACGACTTGTTTGGTCGCTTTCAGTCGGTCATCAACAAGTTGCGTGTCAACTCTGCCCCCCCTGAGCTACCATACACCGATCCTCAGCAGGCTGTCAAGTTGTTGTATGCTTTGGACAGAAAAGTGTCAGAGATCAAGGTGAACTCAATCATTGAGTCGGCAGGGTATGATACGATAGAAGTAGAGGCGCTCTATAGCAAGCTCAAGGCCATAGAAGTAGATTACAAGTTGAGGGATTCCCTTGCTTGTACAGGTTCTAAGAGTCTGGCCTTGGCTACCCCCTCTAGTGAGTCTGTTGCTAACCCCCTTATGCACAACTTCTCATTTTCTACTTTGATGTCTGTGACAGAGGAGCAGTTGGCATCGCTTGGGGATGAGGAGCTATGTCTAGTGTCTAGTCGCTTTCAGCGCACCTATGACAACCGAATGAGCAAGAAGAGGGGCGAGCGGCCCAAATGCTTCGAGTGCGGAGAGGTCGGCCACTTCATCGCCGAGTGCCCCAACAAGAACGACTACTACAAGAAGGGCAGCTACTCCCGCGACTCCGACACGGCTAGCCCAGCTTTGACAAGCACGGCTTTGGCAAGCGTCCCTTTGGCAATAAGAATTTCTAGAAGGCTTTCAAGAGCTACCAGAAGAACAACCGAAAGCGGGACAAGGTCTTCTTCGCTGAGATCGGGTCCTGCAGCAGCGGATCTTCTTCCTCTTCGTCCTCGTCGAGCTCAAGCGATGAGGAGATCACGTATAGGAAGGACAAGAGGAACGATCAAGAAGGTCCAGCTGGCTTGTGCTTCGTCTCCACCAAGTCCAGGGGCAAGAACAAGGACAAGAGGAGCTCGGTTTGCTCCATAGCGCTTGAGGACAAGGAGAACAAGGATGACGGCAGCAACTCTTCTTCCGATGATGAGGTAACTCCTGAGCAAGCCGAAATCCTTGAGATGTTAGAGCAGAACAGCCGAGAGTTGAAAGCCTAGGATAAGATGCTGGAGAAGGCAGCTAAGAAGCTGTAGAAGTTGAAAGCCCAACTTGCTGAGGCTTTAGAGGAGAATGAGAGGTTGAGGAGTATGAGAGCCCAACCCAGTGTGATTGAGTGCCCTACCTGTGAGTCTTTCATGACGGGGCTTAGTGACCAGAGAGATAGGTATGCCAAGCGGGTAGAGGAGACAGATGAGTTGAAGGCTGAGCTAGGCAAACTCCAGTCCAAACTGGATGAGCCTACTTTGAGTGGAGAGCTCGGGTATGAGTCTTGCCCCTGTCTAGCTAGAGAGCTAGCTGTGCTGAAGGAGAAGTTTGAGGGGCAGCTCATGGAACTTGAGGAGCTTAGGGCTAGACCTACACTTTTGGGTGCGTGTATGGTCTGTCCTACCTTGAGAGGTGAGTTAGAGCAGTTGAGAGCTAACTTTGAGGTACTTTCAGCACCTACTGACACTTGTGAGATCTGCCTAACCCTTAGGATGCAGCTGGTGGATAGGGATGCCACCATTAGGAAGTTGGAGAAAGCTGTTGTGGTTCCCTTCCTAGACTATGACACTTATACTACCCAGAGTGTGGTTCTGAAGGATCTGAGGGAGGAGATGTTGTCTTTGCAAAATGGAAACAACAGGTTGAGAGATGTGCTCAGTTGGTTATATGCTAGGCAACCCCAACTAGAGATGATCATAGAGAGCACCAAGAGAGCCGAGGGTGAGACGAGTGGTGTTGGGTTTGGAGAATGCAGCACTTCGGGTAAGAAGAGTGCCCCAGCTAAGATCAAGACTGCACCTATCCAGCCAGGAAAGACTGTTGATAGGGTTTACCATGAACCACTCAAGGCTGCCCCAAAGAAGCAGTACTGGACACCCAAGCCTTCAAAGGCTAAGCTGGACAAGATTGTTAAGGAGGAGCTTACGCCCAAGGGAAAGAAGCGAGACCAGCAGCTTGAGCCACCCAAGGCCACACCACCTAAGCCCAAGTCCCAGCCTAACCCAGTTCCTAGGAGGTCTGTCTACCACTATGAGTTCTGCCAGCGGAATGGCCACCTAGAGGAGTTTTGCTTTAGGAGGAAGCGGGTTGAGAGGCAGGAGAGAGCTTAGGGGAACCAGGATCAGTTCTACCAGGGTGGTAGGCAAGATCCTCCCCACCGCGGTGAGAGGAGAGACCGTTTTGCAGTGGTGAGAGAGGAGGCGGCTTTCAGGCCCGTGCTCCTGGTGGTGAGAGACGCTTTGTTGGTCGAGCTCCTAGTCGTTTTCAGTGCGGCTATGGACCTCATGACCGAGGCTTTGAGACAGCTTTTGAGGGTTCACGCTTTGTAGGTCGTGGTTACCCTAATCGACGTGATGGTTTTGTTGATTGTGCTTACCCTACTTTTGAGCAGATGGCTCGACACTGGTACAATAGTTTTGGTACTAACCCCAGTGCCGGGCCGTTTGCTCACCATCGGTTTACTTGACTTTGCAGGATCGAGGCATGGAGGACGTGTGGATCATAGACTCCGGTTGCTCTAGGCACATGACAGGGCACCGCAAGTGGTTCTCCAGCCTCAACCCCGTGAGCACCAAGGAGTACATAACATTCGGGGACAATGGTCAAGGTAAAGTGTTGGGTGTTGGCTCTGTTTCGCTCTCTGCTAAGCTTTCCCTGAGAGAAGTTGCTTTTGTCCGGAATCTGGGGTTCAATTTGGACTCTGTTTCGCAACTTCTCAATGAAGGTTTTGAGGTTCATTTTAAGAAGGGTGCGTGCCGTGTTCTTGATGATGAGGAGACCCTTGTTTGCTCTTTGCTGCATTTTGGTCAGGTTTTTAGGGTCGACCTCACATCTATTTCTGGCCCTGCGCGCTGTTTGGTTGCCAGTCCTTCTGTTGATATATGGAAGTGGCATAGGAGACTTGGTCACTTGAGCTTTGATCTTCTAGTCAGGTTGAGTTCAATGGGCCTAATCCGAGGATTGCCCAAGTTCAGAGCTGAGAAAGACTTAGTATGCCACCCCGGTCATCATGGCAAGATGGTTGCTGCTTCTTACATTCCTGTGTCTCAGGTTATGACCTTCTATCTGGGTGAGCTACTCTATATGGATACAGCAGGTCCCGCTCGGGTAGCGTCGGTCAATGGGAAGTGGTATGTGCTTGTCGTTGTGGACGATTTTTCGCGGTTCTCGTGGGTATTTTTCATGGAGTTTAAGGATGAGGCGTTTGGTTTTGTTCGAGATCTGGTACTGAGGTTGAGAAACGAGAGTCATAAGGCCATGAGGGCTATCCGCAGTGACAATGGCGGAGAATTCAGAAACTCTAATTTTGAAAACTTTTGTGTTGACCTAGGTCTTGAGCACCAGTTTTCTTCTCCATATACCCCTCCGCAGAACGGTGTTGTGGAACGCAAGAACCGCACACTTGTTGAGATGGCACGGATGATGCTCAATGAGCATAGGACTCCGAGGCGCTTTTGGGCTGAGGCAGTGAATACGGCCTGTTACATTGCGAACCGGATCTTCTTGCGAGCTTTCCTTGGGAAGACCTCGTATGAACTTCGGTTTGGTAGGTAGCCCAGTGTCAAGCATTTGCGAGCATTTGGCTGTAGGTGCTTTGTGCTTAAGAAGGCGGGGCATCTGGACAAGTTTGAGTCTCGTTGTCTGGATGGGATTTTTCTGGGGTATGCTTCTAGTTCTAGGGCTTTTTGTGTGTGGATTTTAGAAGCCAACCAAGTTGTTGAGACTTGTGAGGTTTCTTTTGATGAAACTATGCCCTGCACAACCCCTGCCTTTGAGCTTTTAGGTGATGATGAAGAAGGCACCCCCATCTTTGAGGATGAGGAAGGTGCAGCTGATGATGGTGATGCAGGAGCCACTGCACCGGCTGCAGCTCCTGCCCCCTCTGCTACGAGATCTGATGATGATGGAGGACCCTTGCCTACGGCTTCCTCCTCACTCCCCCGACGACAAGCTCATGCAGAGGCTGGACCCGCTGAGGACGCAGGGGAGGTGACCTCCAAGATTGTTCCATCTCGGCAGATCCAACGAGATCACCCTCTACATAGGATGATTGGAGACATTCACCAGCGTGTTACACGCTCGTCGGTTGCTTCTCTAGCCTTTTTCTCCCACTCTGCATATGTTGTTTCTTTTGAGCCCCGGGATGTGTCACATGCATTATCTGATCCTAACTGGGTGAACGCCATGCATGAGGAGTTGTAGAACTTTGAGAGAAACCATATCTGGGATTTAGCTGAAACTCCACCAAACTATTGCCCTATAGGTACCAAGTGGGTTTTCAAGAACAAACAGGGTGAGGATGGGATGGTTGTGAGGAACAAAGCGAGATTGGTAGCCCAAG
This sequence comes from Paspalum notatum, assembly GCA_022530915.1. Taxonomy (NCBI): domain Eukaryota; kingdom Viridiplantae; phylum Streptophyta; class Magnoliopsida; order Poales; family Poaceae; genus Paspalum; species Paspalum notatum. The sequence continues at coordinate 22,849,672 of CM039686.1, forward strand.
GTTTTTGTCAGAAGTAGGGGATAGATTATGAGGAGACCTTTGCCCCTGTAGCTCGTTTGGAAGCCATTAGGATTTTGCTAACCTTTGCAGCCTCTAAAGGCTTCAAACTACAGCAAATGGATGTCAAGTCTGCTTTCCTGAACGGGTTCATAGAGGAGAAGGTATATGTGAGACAACCTCCTGGCTTTGAGAGTGCCAAGTTTCCAGACCGGGTGTATAAGTTGAGGAAAGCCCTTTATGGTCTGAAGCAAGCTCCTAAAGCTTGGTATGCTAGGTTGAAGAGTTTCCTGCTCAAGTCTGGGTTTGTAATGAGTTCAGTAGACAAGACCTTGTTTTTGTTGAGTCGTGGCGGTGACACCCTGATAGTTCAGATATATGTTGATGACATAATCTTTGGTGGTTCATCTCACGCTTTGGTGTCTAGTTTTGCTGAACAGATAAGCATGGAATTTGAGATGAGTCTTATGGGTGAGCTTCAGTTCTTCCTCGGGCTGCAGATCAAGCAAAGTCCTAAAGGAACCTTCGTCCATTAAGCCAAGTATACAAGAGACATACTCAAGAAGTTTGAGATGGGTGACTCCAAGCCCATGACAACTCCTATGAGTACAAACACGGCGCCTGATGCTGATGAAGATGGGGAGGCAGTGGACCAGAAGGAATTTCGAGGGATGATCGGCTCACTTCTGTACCTGACGGCGACCAGGCCGAACATACAGTTCGCGGTCTGCCTTTATGCGCGCTACCAGGCTTCTCCTAGGACCTCTCACCATCAAGCGGTGAAGCACATTTTTAGGTATCTGAAATTCACTCCTGAGCTTGGTCTTTGGTATTCCTCGGGTTCTTTTCTTTCTCTTAGAGGGTTCTCAGATGTTGACCATGCTGGCTGCCGGATTGATCGCAAGTCAACCTCCGGCACATGCCAACTATTAGGAACTTCTCTTGTCTCTTGGTCCTCCCGCAAGCAAGCTAGTGTATCCTTGTCTACCACAGGAGCAGAGTACATTGCTGCTGCTAGCTGCTGCTCCCAGCTCTTGTGGATGAAAGCCACCCTTAGTGATTTCGGCCTTAAGTATGGAAGGATCCCTCTTCTAGTTGACTATACTTCTGCTATCTCTGTAGCTAAGAACCCCGTCTTGCACTTTAGAACCAAACACATAGACGTGAGGTATCACTTTCTAAGAGATCACTATGAGAAGGGAGTCATAGACCTAATCCACGTATTATCTGCAAACCAGTTGGCCGATATCTTTACTAAGCCCCTAGAGTTTGACGCTTTTACGCATCTGAGAGGTGAGCTTGGAGTGTGTTATCCCTTTTAGTCAGGGATAGTGTGCTATTCCTTTTTGTAAGGAATAGCTTCTGTAGTTTAGTTTTGCTTTTATCTTGCTTTTATTTCTCTTTGTTTCTTTTGCATATTGTATCATATCATGCATTGCACTGTATCATACACATTTTCACTTCACTAGCACTAGAGCTCATTTGGGAATGTTAAGTTAGTACTTGCTTGTGCTAGATTGTACAGATGCATGCTTGATCATGGTTGGCTAAGCTCTCTTGAGTCTGCTGAATACTAATTGTGAGCTAAGTCATTTTATTCTTTGCAAATCAAAAACCATGATCACCACTTGATTTGGGTACCTAGCATGTGTAGGAGTGTTGAATGCTATGCTATCTTTTCATGCCTAGATATGCTAGTTGTATGCCTTTGCTAAATTGATGCCTAAGCTTTTATGACACCTTGCTTAATTTGAAATCTGAATTAATTGCTTATAAGTGGTGTCTTATGTGCTGATTTGAGAAAGATCTAGGTAGGTTTGCTTGTCACACTGATCTAGTTCGAAACAGCTTGCCTTTGCACTTTGGCATGAACTTGGACTAGGCTGTGTATGACCAAAACCTTGTCTTAAGCTTTTGATGGTTCTATAACCTAGGCTTGGCATTGGTTGGTAAGAAGTAGCAAAAGACAAGTACATAACCCCTGGCATAAAAAGAACTTGCTTATGAATACAAATGTCTAAATCTGAAATTTGCAAGTCTTTGAAATGCTTATGGCTAGTTGTATATGCTTTGGTTGAGAGTAGCACACCTGTATGCATTGCTAGCATCTTGGTGTTCATGCCTATCTTGCTAGGTGCTATTCATGTTGGTGATGCTTTCTTTTCGTTAATCCTGAAAAACAAGCTTGCTGTTGATATGTATAAGATAGATTCATTTGAGCTTGTTATATGCTTTCTTGCCCTCACTTGCTCTGTATGCTAGAACTTGTGATTAGTAGCTTTCCATCCCTTCTGAGCTCTTTCAGTTACACTCCTTGCATTTCATTGCATATTTTGAGGGGGAGTTGTCTGGTTCAGGGGGAGATTTGTTCAAGGAACCCTTGATGTGTCCATTGTCAACAAGGGGGAGAAATTTGGGGAGAGATTAGTGTACCTCTCCAAGGGAAAGAAATTTAAAAATATGGACAAGAAGGAGAACTCAGGAGAGATTTAGTTGAGGGGGAGCTTTGCACTCATTTTGCATTTGTGAGGATGCATTTCAGGAGGAGTTTGAGCTTTTAGCATGCTCTTTGCATCAATGCGTTGAGCCTTTTGCCTCTGTCTTGAGGAGCCAATGCTTTGCTTCCTTTTGCTTCAAGCTGCCTTGTGTTTTGCCTTTGCTTAGTTTTGATCAATTGGGTTGCCTAATCCGAGGATTGCCCAAGTTGAGAGGTGAGAAAGACTTAGTATGCCACCCCTGTCGTCATGGCAAGATGGTTGCTGCTTCTCACATTCCTGTGTCTCAGGTTATGACCTTCTATCCGGGTGAGCTACTCTATATGGATACAGCAGGTCCCGCTCAGGTAGCGTCGGTCAATAGGAAGTGGTACGTGCTTGTCGTTGTGGACGATTTTTCGCGGTTCTCGTGGGTATTTTTCATGGAGTTTAAGGATGAGGCATTTGGTTTTGTTCGAGATCTGGTACTGTTAGCCCGGTTTCAACGAGCAAAACCGTGCAGCATATATATGCGCCAGGAAACGTCTCGCATATACATGACAAATTACAGAATACCACAGCACATGCCAAAGATAAAAACGTGCATAACATTAAATATATCATTATTACACTGTGACATAAGTGTTTAACTCAGAGTATAACGTAGCATAGCGGAAGCATAAATCATAAATATAACGGGCGCCACAGGGACATCAACTGGTGAACGAAACGCCTAATACTCGTCGTAGTCTTGCACATAGTCTTGATTACCACCATCATCTGAGCAGCGGTTGGATTTTTCCCCCCCAACGAGGAATAAATATAAAGAAAACAAGTGTGAGTACAGAATACCCAACAAATATAACATAAACCATGAGGCGCTATGGTTAGCTGACATCTACTTAAGCTTTTAATTTAAAACATTAATTAAAGCCTAATTACTATGAATTAATAACAAAACCATTAGCCCAAAAGATATTGCATAAGAAATTAATAAGATTAAACAGATATAACAATTATCAAAACCATAACCAAGGAACCTCAGCCAAGGGTCCTTTACTAATCACTGGGAAGGGTCTGGGCCGCTCATAACCGTGAGCACGGCTAACATGTTAGTTTTACACTCTCGAGAGGTTGTATATCTTTACCCACAAGTCATGAGCTACGCTAGGAGTTCATCACATTACCGGAGATGAGATGACTAGCAAGCGCACTACGAAGCCTTTACAAAGATCACGTTGGTAAGGTGTAACCGCTAAGGTTTCAGGTTCCGCAACCTTGGAGCAAGCCTCAAGGGGAGAAGCACATACATATAACGTAAAGCACACTCAACCCAAGCAGCGCAAGGGCCACAGAAGCTCACCTCCCCTCTTGCCCCGCAGGTAAGTTACTCCCAAACCAAAACAACCTAATTAATCAGCTAAGTCTGTCCCATTCCAGCCTTGTGGTAGCACTGTTGTCCCAGGTGGTCATTTTGTGATTCGGTCCTTAGGGAGAGAACCAGCAAAAGCACACGAGCACATTGCTCAAGCTACCTAAACCATGTTGCTAAAAAGCCATATTAAAATGGACATGAACCGATCAGGGTCACGCCCAACAATTAATTGCATAGGATCATTAATCAAAATTAAATTAACAAGAAATATGTGTTTGCGCAGCACCTAGCACAACCTAACCATATGCATCCCACAGGGTAGATATAACAGGATAAAAGTAGCTAGGTAAACCTTACGGCATATAAATTAAAATGCACATGCAGCGAAATAAAAGGTTATTAGGTGTTGTTTATGTTATACTTGCCTTTCTCAAAATTTATTCCTTGCTGCTGCTCAGAGGCTTCTGGAGGTTGCTCTTCGAACTCGACAGGCGGATCAACGTCTACGCACGATACACGGCACCAACAAACATACAAATGATCACACATGCAAGCAAACAAATGCAAAAGGTAAGAAACAGTACATCATGACATAAAAAAAAACAGAAGATAAAACGTATTTAAAATTATTCTACACATAGCTATGGTCGCGTGGGCGCGAGAATCGCCGAAAACGGATTTAAAACGTGGAAGTTATAGCCTTTTGAATGTGATAGGACTTAACTGTAATTATTTTTCAAAAATCTAGGGCTAGAACACAAAAACCATGTCCTTCTTTCAACTGAGGTGGACCTCGGGTGGATTTTGGTAAAGGTCGGGGGTTCCTTAACAAAAAGCCGACGGCTGACCGGAATTTGACTCCGGTTGACCGTCCTTGACCGATCATCGACGGCCGTGGGCCATCGGATCTTGATCCTACGGCTTGGAAAGGAAGGGAACAGAGGCAGGTTAGCGACGGCCAACAGGGGCGGTGGCGCTAGGCTGGCCGCGGCGGCCGCTCGCCGGAGCGCGGCGTCCTGGGCGTTCCCGTGTGCGGAACGGAGAGAGGGCAGGCCGAGGAGAGGAAGCAGCGCACGGTGGTCCTTACCCCGTGCTCGAATTCGGCGGTGGCTCGGCAGGGGCGGCTCTCCACGGGCAGGGCGGACGGTGGTGGAGGGTGCGTGTGGAGGGCGTCGGTGGGCGGCTCCGGGCTCCCCAAAACCGGCGACGGGGCTTCGCAGGTTCCTGAGATAGAGAGAACGGGGATCAATTTGGCCGGGAAGCCCTTGACAGTGGCCAAATTTTGGCGGCGGAGGGGAGGCTCACCGTCGGCGTTGGCGAAGGAAATCGTCGACGATGGCGGCGCTAGGGCTTACGCGAAGGAGCGGGTGGCCAAAAGAGAGGGCAACGGTGGGTGGAGACCCCTTTTATAGGGCGGCGGTGGAGAATCTTGGCCCGGACTCGACTCAGACTCGAGCTCGAGCTCGGGTTGCGTTGAGGAGGCGCGGCGCACTGGCAGGCGGGCCTAGGGTTGGACGGCGCGGGTCCACGGCGCAGGGGAAAGCAGTGCCTCGAGTCCACGGAGCAGAGAGGGTGGGGTGGCTTGCTCGGTCGAGGGCCACGAGCGGAGACGGGGAGCGGGCGGATGCCTCGCAGCGAGAGAGAAGGAGGGAGTGACGAGGAAGAGAGAGCTGACGGGGCGGGCCCACTAGCCAGAGAGAGCAAGGAGAGGGAAGGCGGGTGAGGCGGCGCGGTTGGGCCGGTCCGGCCGATTGGGCCCGGTGGTGCGGGGCTGACGGGGCCGAAGAGGGAGGGGTTGGCTGGGCTGGTTCGGCCTGGCCGGCCCCTCTGCTCTTTTTTTTTCCTTTTCTTTTCTCTTTTCCAAAACCAAGGTCAAAAACAAAATTTATATCCAAATACATTTGAATTTCAAACCTTAGACCATACAAGAAATAAAGCAATTCACCAGCATGAATGTACAACAAAAGTTGACCTAGGATAAATTTTAATTATTGTAGATAAAATAAATCATTAAATGCATGGCTAAGCATATAAAATCCTAGAAAATTAAATAAACCATATTTAATTTATTGTAAAATTCTGGAATTAAAATTAGGGTGTTACAAACTTACCCCCTTAACAAGAATCTCGCCCTGAGATTCAGATAGGCTAGTTAGCAAAGAGAGCGGGGTTTGCTGCTTTTAATTCATCCTCTCGTTCCAATGTTGCCTCTGCTTCTGTATGATGACTCCATTGCACACGGTACATCTTGATCTTTTTGTTTCTGGTATTCCTCTCAGATGTGTCTAAAATTTTTACTGGATGCTCTGTGCAAGTCAGATCCTCCTGTACCTCCAATCCTTCTAGCGGTGTTTGCTCTTCGGGCACTCTCAAACACTTCTTTAATTGGGACACATGAAACACATCATGCACACCTGATAAACTGGGAGGTAATTCCAGGCGGTAAGCTACTTCACCTTTCTTTTCTAGTATTTTAAATGGTCCAATGTATCTTGGCGCTAGCTTTCCTTTCATGTTGAATCTGCGAATACCTTTCATTGGTGACACCTTCAAGTACACATGGTCATCCACTTTAAAGGACAAATCCCTCCTACGGACATCAGCATAACTTCTCTGCCTGGACTGAGCAACTCTCAAATTCTCCTAAACAATCCGCAATTGCTGTTCAGCATCCTGTATTATGTCAGGTCCAAATACCTGCTTCTCACCTGTCTGATTCCAGAACAACGGCGTTCTGCACCTCTTGCCGTACAATGCTTCAAACGGCGACTTCTTCAGACTGGCTTGATAGCTGTTATTATAAGAAAACTCAGCATATGGCAAACACTTGTCCCAACTAGTGCCGTACTGTATGGCACAAGCTCTCAACATACCCTCAAGTATCTGATTAGTTCTTTCTGTCTGCCCATCTGTCTGAGGATGGCAAGCTGTACTGAACCTGAGCTTTTTGTCCAATGAATTTTGCAACTGTTTCCAAAAGCGAGAAGTAAACTGCAAACCTCGATCAGATATAATTCTCTTAGGCACGCCGTGCAGGCAGACAATTCTGGAGATGTACAACTCAGCTAACTTAGCACCTGAATAAGTAGTGTTAACTGGTATAAAATGAGCTACCTTGGTTAAACGATCCACTACTACCCATATTGAATTATAACCTTTCTGAGTACGAGGCAAACCCACAATAAAATCCATGGTTATTTCTTCCCACTTCCATTCTGGTACCTTCAATGGCTGTAATAAACCTGCAGGTCTCTGATGTTCTGCCTTCACATGCTGACATGTATCACAAATAGCTACATACTCGGCCACGGCACGCTTCATAACGTACCACCAAAATCTTTCCTTCAGATCATAGTACATCTTAGTGTTGCCGGGATGAATAGAATAAGCCGTATCATAAGCCCCACTCAAAATTAATTTTCTGATGCTGTCCATATTAGGCACACATATTCTGTTCTTGTACCATAAAGTTTCGTGTTCATCTTCCTGAAAGTGAGGCGCCTTGCCTGATTTGAGCAACTCACGAATTTCCTGCAATTTTTCATCATTCTTCTGGTGCTCTCGAATCTCTTGTTCTAATGTCGGCTCTGCCTCAAATGCTGCGGCTGTAGTGTGATGTAGAAAACCCAAACTCAATCTTTCAAACTCTTCACATAACTCATGCGGCATCATGAAACCCAAAGCCATATTAGCATAACTCTTCCTACTCAGAGCGTCTGCCACCACATTAGCCTTGCCAGGATGATAATGAATTTCCATATCATAATCGTTAATTAATTCCAACCATCTTCGTTGCCGCATATTCAACTCGTTCTGTGTGAAGATATATTTGAGACTCTTATGATCAGTATAAATTTCACAACGCTGCCCGTACAGATAGTGACGCCAAATCTTCAGTGCGTGCACTACTGCTGCAAGTTCTAGATCATGTGTCGGATAATTCAACTCATGCTTGCGCAACTGCCGTGAAGCGTAGGCAATCACTTTACCTTCCTGCATCAGAACACATCCCAAACCATCTCTGGAAGCATCACAATAAACTATGAATTTCTTCTGCTGGTCAGGCAATGTCAACACAGGTGCTGTAGTTAATCTTTTCTTCAACTCATCAAAAGCAGCTTGCTGTGCATTTGTCCATCTAAATTCTGCATCCTTCTCTAATAGGGAAGTCATGGGCTTCGCAATTCTTGAAAAATTCTCAATAAATCTCCGATAATAACCAGCTAAACCCAGAAATCCACGAACCTCTTTTGGTATTTCCGGCACCTTCCAGTTCGTGACAGTACTGACCTTGCTTGGATCCACTGCAATTCCTCCTTTGGAGATGACGTGACCAAGAAAACGAACTTCATCAATCCAAAATTCACATTTGCTGAACTTGGCGTACAGCTTGTGTTCCCTCAATCTCTGAAGAACTAACCTTAAATGCTCCTCATGTTCTGCTTCAGTTTTGAAATAAATCAGAATGTCATCAATAAAAACCACCACAAACTTGTCTAAATAATCCATAAATACTGAATTCATCAGTTGCATAAAATAGGCAGGAGCATTGGTGAGGCCGAAGGACATTACTGTATACTCATACAAGCCATACTTAGTGGTGAAGGCAGTTTTAGGAATATCTGAGGGACGAATTTTTAACTGATGATAACCAGATTTCAAATCAATCTTGGAGAAAACACAAGTACCCTGAAGCTGATCAAACAAATCATCAATGCGGGGAAGCGGGTACTTGTTTTTAATGGTGACTTTATTTAGAGTTCGGTAATCCACACACATCCTTTTCACATCAGTATCCTTTTTCTCAACAAGCAAAACTGGAAAAGCCCAAGGAGAGGAATTAGGGCGGATATATCCTTTAGCTAGCAATTCATCTATATTCTTTTTAACCTCCTCATGCTCTATAGGTGCCATTCTATATTGCCTCATTGCTATGGGTGCAGTGCCAGGTAAAAGCTCTATTAAAAACTCAATATCTCTGTCAGGCGGCATACCTGGCAATTCATCAGGGAAGACATCTGGATAATCACACACTATCCGAATGCCGTCTGTATGTCTAACCTCCATCTGGTGCAAATAACCTGAAGGACTTGATGCGCTGATTCCCACTTCCTGGCCATCTGATGCTGCTAGGTGAACTGTCCATTGAGCATAATCAATTTTGACACCCCACTTCTCCAAAGTGTCCATGCCCAAGATTATATCAATATCCATGGAATCAATAACTAGCAACCCAGTGCGAAACTCTACCCCCCTTATGTTGATACTAACTCTGGTACAGATTGCGTTGGTAGTTATCTTTCCCCCCGGTGAATTAATTACCATAGGTCTTTTCATGCAGCTTAAGGGGAGGTTATGTTTTTCAGCAAAAGATCTTGTAATAAAAGAATGCGTAGCACCAGTATCAAAAAGTATTGTAGTAGGGTTGGAGTTGACTGTAAACGTACCAAGCACAACGTTTGGGGCTTCTTCTGCAGTTTCTGCCGTCACATGATTGACCTTGCCCTGAAGTGGTGCCTTATGCTGCTGGTTGGGGCGTCCCTGCTGCTGCTGCTGTGGGGCGTTCTGTCTGGCCTGCTGCTGCTGTTGTTGCCCCCCCTGAGGGCAGTTGTTGGCGAGGTGCCCATTGTCGCCACACTTGTAGCAGTTACGAACCACGAGAACAGTAGCCTGATTTTGGGCAGGTGGGTTGGACTGCCCCTGTGGCATAGCTCTGTAGGAAGGGCGTTGGTTCTGATTCTGGTAACGTTGTCCCTGACCTGTCTGTTGCTGGTACTGCTGCTGCTGTGGTTGCTGACGCTGCTGCTGGTACTGCTGGGGGTAGCGGGGGCGGGTGTTGCTGTTGGAGGATGCAGGGTTGAGCTTTCTTTTCTTCTCATCAATCTCCCTGCGCTTCTGCTCTGTAAGCAAGGCACGATCTACCAAGTGATTGAAATTATTGAACGTGTTGTTCATCAGCTGTAACTGGAGGTTGTCATTAAGACCCTCCAGGAAGTGCTCCTGCTTGTCACCATCTTCTGCAACTTCTGTGGGAGCATATCAAGCAAGCTGCAGAAACTTGTCACGGTACTCTGTGACTGACATGTTCCCCTGTTTCAGAGAGAGGAACTCCTTCTTCTTCATCTTCATTATGCCCGCAGGCACATGGTGACTCCTGAATCTTTCACGGAACTGAGCCCAGGTGAAGCATTCTCTGTCCTGAGGTCTGTACGATTCCCACCAATCTAGAGCAGCACCTCGAAGCTGTCCTGCTGCATACAGGACCCTCTCTTGATCATTGCACTGCGCAATGTCAAGCTGTCGCTCCACTGCACGGAGCCAGTCATCTGCCTGAAGAGGATCAGCAGAATGGGAGAAAGTAGGTGGATGTCCCTTCATAAAGTCTCCACGTCTGTCCCTCTGCTGCGGCTGCGGATTGGCTTGAACATTCTGCAGAGCTTGTACTGCATTATTGAGAGTAGCCATCATCTGTATCTGAAGCTGAAAAGACTGATCTGCTGTCAGCGGCGGTGGGTTCTGCGGTGGGTTGCCATTAGCCTGATTCCTGGTGTTTACCATCTGTTGGCAGCAGTTGAAACAATATCAGTAAGCAATTGTTGCACGTATCCAGGATGATAAATAATGGTGACCGATAAAGTAAAGAGAAAAGAGTAGATGGCTATTTATAACCCCCCACGATCTAATCTTTATTAATTTATATAATTAATTTAATCTTCATAGTTGTCTATACTGTGGACATATAACACAGCTAGACTATCAATCAATCAAAGAACCAAATCAAACATAGTTCACCATAACAAGCATTCACGCACCAAAACAAAGCGTGCTAACGAGATATTATAAGGGTATGATCTAATATATAAAGGCACCCTAATGATGACATCTATAGAAACGATAGAAATACTTGAGTAAAGTTCTATATGACAGAATGAATAAATAAAAAATTTTCGAACATAATGTGAGCAATTAATCATTAAAACTAAAATAAAGACAAAGCATTTAAAAGTCAGCAGTTAAGACAAGGAAAGTGAAGTCCTTAAATACGACCAGTCTAACTAGGCTTTCGTTCTACAGTCAACACGGCTTTGGTACCAAATTTGTCACGCCCGGTTTCAACGAATAAAACCGTGCAGCATATATATGCGCCAGGAAACGTCTCGCATATACATGACAAATTACAGAATACCACAGCACATGCCAAAGATAAAAACGTGCATAACATTAAATATATCATTATTACACTGTGACACAAGTGTTTAACTCAGAGTATAACGTAGCATAGCGGAAGCATAAATCATAAATATAACGGGCGCCACAGGGACATCAACTGGTGAACGAAACGCCTAATACTCGTCGTAGTCTTGCACATAATCTTCATTACCACCATCATCTGAGCAGCGGTTGGATTTTTCCCCCCAACGAGGAATAAATATAAAGAAAACAAGTGTGAGTACAGAATACCCAACAAATATAACATAAACCATGAGGCTCTATGGTTAGCTGACATCTGCATAAGCTTTTAATTTAAAACATTAATTAAAGCCTAATTACTATGAATTAATAACAAAACCATTAGCCCAAAAGATATTGCATAAGAAATTAATAAGATTAAACAGATATAACAATTATCAAAACCATAACCAAGGAACCTCAGCCAAGGGTCATTTACTAATCACTGGGAAGGGTCTGGGCCGCTCATAACCGTGAGCACGGCTAACATGTTAGTTTTACACTCTCGAGAGGTTGTATATCTTTACCCACAAGTCATGAGCTACGCTAGGAGTTCATCACATTACCGTAGATGAGATGACTAGCAAGCGCACTACGAAGCCTTTATAAAGATCACGCTGGTAAGGTGTAACCGCTAAGGTTTCAGGTTCCGCAACCGTGGAGCAAGCCTCAAGGGGAGAAGCACATACATATAACGTAAAGCACACTCAACCCAAGCAGCGCGAGGGCCACAGAAGCTCACCTCCCCTCTTGCCTCGCAGGTAAGTTACTCCCAAACCAAAACAACCTAATTAATCAGCTAAGTCTGTCCCATTCCAGCCTTGTGGTAGCACTGTTGTCCCAGGTGGTCGCTTTGTGATTCGGTCCTTAGGGAGAGAACTAGCAAAAGCACACGAGTACATTGCTCAAGCTCCCTAAACCATGTTGCTAAAAAGCCATATTAAAATGGATATGAACCGATCAGGGTCACGCCTAACAATTAATTGCATAGGATCATTAATCAAAATTAAATTAACAAGAAATATGTGTTTGCGCAGCACCTAGCACAACTTAACCATATGCATCCCACAGGGTAGATATAACAGGATAAAAGTAGCTAGGTAAACCTTACGGCATATAAATTAAAATGCACATGCAGCGAAATAAAAGGTTATTAGGTGTTGTTTATGTTATACTTGCTTTCCTCAAAATTTATTCCTTGCTGCTGCTCAGAGGCTTCTGGAGGTTGCTCTTCGAACTCGACAGGGGGATCAACGTCTACGCACGATACACGGCACCAACAAACATACAGATGATCACACATGCAAGCAAACAAATGCAAAAGGTAAAAAACAGTACATCATGACATAAAAAACAGAAGATAAAACGTATTTAAAATTATTCTACACATAGCTACGGTCGCGTGGGCGTGAGAATCGCCGAAAACGGATTTAAAACGTGGTAGTTATAGCCTTTTGAATGTGATAGGACTTAACTGTAATTATTTTTCAAAAATCTAGGGCTAGAACACCAAAACAAGGTCCTTCTTTCAACTGAGGTGGACCTCGGGTGGATTTTGATAAAGGTCGGGGATTCCTTAACAAAAAGCCGATGGCTGACCGGAATTTGACTCCGGTTGACCGTCCTTGACCGATCATTGACGGCCGTGGGCCATCGGATCTTGATCCTACGGCTTGGAAAGGAAGGGAACAGAGGCAGGTTAGCGACGGCCACCAGGGGCGGTGGCGCTAGGCTGGCCACGGCGGCCGCTCGCCGGAGCGTGGCGTCCTGGGCGTTCCCGTGTGCGGAACGGAGAGAGGGCAGGCCGAGGAGAGGAAGCAGCGCACGGTGGTCCTTACCCCGTGCTCGAATTCGGCAGTGGCTCGGCAGGGGCGGCTCTCCACGGGCAGGGCGGACGGAGGTGGAGGGTGCGTGTGGAGGGCGTCGGTGGGCGGCTCCGGGCTCCCCAAAACTGGCGACGGGGCTTCGCAGGTTCCTGAGACATAGAGAATGGGGGTCAATTTGGCCGGGAAGCCGTTGACAGTGGCCAAATTTTGGCGGCGGAGGGAAGGCTCACCGTCGGCGTTGGCGAAGGAAATCGTCGGCGATGGCGGCGCTAGGGCTTACACGAAGGAGCGGGTGGCCAAAAGAGAGGGCAACGGTGGGTGGAGACCCCTTTTATAGGGCGGCGGTGGAGAATCTTGGCCCGGACTCGACTCAGACTCGAGCTCGAGCTCGGGTCGCGTTGAGGAGGCGCGGCGCACTGGCAGGCGGGCCTAGGGTTGGACGGCGCGGGTCCACGGCGTAGGGGAAAGCGGTGCCTCGGGTCCACGGAGCAGAGAGGGTGGGGTGGCTTGCTCGGTCAAGGGCCACGAGCGGAGACGGGGAGCGGGCGGATGCCTCGCAGCGAGAGAGGAGGATGTGACGAGGAAGAGAGAGCTGACGGGGCGGGCCCACTGGCCAGAGAGAGCAAGGAGAGGGAAGGCGGGTGAGGCGGCGCGGTTGGGCCGGTCCGGCCGATTGGGCCCGGTGGTGCGGGGGTGACGGGGCCGAAGAGGGAGGGGTTGGCTGGGCCGGTTCGGCCTGGCCGGCCCCTCTACTCTCTTTTTTTTTCCTTTTCTTTTCTCTTTTCCAAAACCAAGGTGAAAAACAAAATTTAAATATCCAAATACATTTGAATTTCAAACCTTAGACCATACAAGAAATAAAGCAATGCACCAGCATGAATGTACAACAAAAGTTGACCTAGGATAAATTTTAATTATTGTAGATAAAATAAATCATTAAATGCATGGCTAAGCATATAAAATCCTAGAAAATTAAATAAACCATATTTAATTTATTGTAAAATTCTGGAATTAAAATTAGGGTGTTACAGGTACTGAGGTTGAGAAACGAGAGTCATAAGGCCATGAGGGCTATCTGCAGTGACAATGGCGGAGAATTCAGAAACTCTCGTTGTCTGGGTGGAATTTTTCTGGGGTATGCTTCTAGTTCTAGGGCTTTTTGTGTGTGGATTTTAGAAGCCAAGCAAGTTGTTGAAACTTGTGAGGTTTCTTTTGATGAAACTATGCCCTGCACAACCCCTGCCTTTGAGCTTTCAAGTGATGATGAAGAAGGCACCCCCATCTTTGAGGATGAGGAAGCTGCAGTTGATGATGGTGATGCAGGAGCCACTGCACCGGCTGCAGCTCCTGCCCCCTCTGCTACGAGCTCTGATGATGATGGAGGACCCTTGCCTACGGCTTCCTCCTCACTCCCCCGACGACAAGCTCATGCAGAGGCTGGACCCGCTGAGGACGCAGGGGAGGTGACCTCCGAGATTGTTCCATCTCGGCAGGTCCAACGAGATCACCCTCTGCACAGGATGATTGGAGACATTCACCAGCATGTTACACACTCGTCGGTTGCTTCTCTAGCCTTTTTCTCCCACTCTGCATATGGCTTCTTTTGAGCTCCGGGATGTGTCACATGCATTATCTGATCCTAACTGGGTGAACACCATGCATGAGGAGTTGTAGAACTTTGAGAGAAACCATATCTGGGATTTAGCTGAACCTTGGACAAGGTTTGGTCAAGTTTAGAGTTTGGAAAGCTTATTTTTCTGCGCCCACCGGACAGCCCGGTTCTGCTACTGGACTATCCGGCATTGGGTTTCCAGCCCCGCTGCTACCGGACCATCCGGCTCAGTCATCGGTCCATCCGGCTCCACCGGACGGTCTGGTGACCGCTACTGAACAGTGCGGCAGCAGCCTGTAAGGTGGCTGTGAGCTTTTTCGTTGAGGTTTTCGCTATCCGGCTTTTGCTTCGTCCTCTCTATTAGTGTTCCTTTTTCCTGCCCATACTGTTAACCTGCTGTGATCCAGTAGGCCGCATTTCGGTGCGTTGAGTGGCGAACGAGACGCTAGTGCGTGAGTCGTTGTTTCGCTCGACTTGCGATCTTGTGATCGTTGAGTCTCGTGCTTCCGCTCGCTTGGTGTGTACCCGTTCTGTGGGCGACACCAAGTGCGGCTAGACACGTTTCCTTTCAGTGGACGGTGTCTAGCGTTTGTTGTGTGTAGTAGCTGTCAGTCTGCACCGGGGGTTCGTGAGTTTGAGTTTTTAAGTGCTCCTATTCACCCCCCTCTAGTCGCACGTCTCGGTCCTACAAGTGGTATCAGAGCCGATTAGGTTTCCTATACTTTAACCGGTGACGAAACCGTAGCGACGATGACATACTCCAGGAAGATTCCCGTCCTAGGCTCCGATGGCTATCCCTACTGGAAAGGTAGGATGGAGGCATTCCTTGTTAGCCAGAGTAAGGACATATCGGATGCTACTCAGAGTACGACTTTTGTGGTGCTTCCAGTCGCTGAGCGTACTACGCAGGATATCGTGGCTCGGCATGAGGCGAATGCCAAGGCTATTAACTTTCCCTTTTCCGGGCTTGGTCCCGTGGATTATGAGAGAGTGAGTCACCTTAAGACTGCGCGTGAGATATGGTCACTGCTTAGTGCACACCATGAGGGTACTGCAACGATTAAGGCTAGGCTTGTGGAGACTTACCGGCGCGAATATGAAAATTTCGTCCACAAGCCGGGAGAGTCAGTAGACGACTTGTTTGGTCGCTTTCAGTCGATCATCAACAAGTTGGGTGTCAACTCTGCCCCCGCTGAGCTACCATACACCGATCCTCAGCAGGCTGTCAAGTTGTTGTATGCTTTGGACAGAAAAGTGTCGGAGATCAAGTTGAACTCAATCATTGAGTCGGCAGGGTATGATACGATAGAAGTAGAGGCGCTCTATAGCAAGCTCAAGGCCATAGAAGTAGATTACAAGTTGAGGGATTCCCTTGCTTGTACAGGTTCTAAGAGTCTGGCCTTGGCTACCCCCTCTAGTGAGTCTGTTGCTAACCCCCTTATGCACAACTTCTCGTTTTCTGCTTTGATGTCTGTGATAGAGGAGCAGTTGGCATCGCTTGGGGATGAGGAGCTATGTCTAGTGTCTAGTCGCTTTCAGCGCACCTATGACAACCGGATGAGCAAGAAGAGGGGCGAGCGGCCCAAATGCTTCGAGTGCGGAGAGGTCGGCCACTTCATCGCCGAGTGCCCCAACAAGAACGACTACTACAAGAAGGGCAGCTACTCCCGCGACTCCGACACGGCAAGCCCAGCTTTGACAAGCACGGCTTTGGCAAGCGTCCCTTTGGCAAGAAGAATTTCTAGAAGGCTTTCAAGAGCTACCAGAAGGACAACCGGAAGCGGGACAAGGTCTTCTTCGCTGAGATTGGGTTCTGCAGCAGCGGATCTTCTTCCTCTTCGTCCTCGTCGAGCTCAAGCGATGAGGAGATCACGTATAGGAAGGACAAGAGGAATGATCAAGAAGGTCCAGCTGGCTTGTGCTTCGTCTCCACCAAGTCCAGGGGCAAGAACAAGGACAAGAGGAGCTCGGTTTGCTCCATAGCGCTTGAGGACAAGGAGAACAAGGATGACGGCAGCAACTCTTCTTCCGATGATGAGGTAACTCCTGAGCAAGCCAAAATCCTTGAGATGTTAGAGCAGAACAGCCGAGAGTTGAAAGCCTAGGATAAGATGCTGGAGAAGGCAGCTAAGAAGCTGTAGAAGTTGAAAGCCCAACTTGCTGAGGCTTTAGAGGAGAATGAGAGGTTGAGGAGTATGAGAGCCCAACCCAGTGTGATTGAGTGCCCTACCTGTGAGTCTTTCATGACGGGGCTTAGTGACCAGAGAGATAGGTATGCCAAGCGGGTAGAGGAGACAGATGAGTTGAAGGCTGAGCTAGGCAAACTCCAGTCCAAACTGGATGAGCCTACTTTGAGTGGAGAGCTCGAGTGTGAGTCTTGCCCCTGTCTAGCTAGAGAGCTAGCTGTGCTGAAGGAGAAGTTTGAGGGGCAGCTCATGGAACTTGAGGAGCTTAGGGCTAGACCTACACTTTTTGGTGCGTGTATGGTCTGTCCTACCTTGAGAGGTGAGTTAGAGCAGTTGAGAGCTAACTTTGAGGTGCTTTCAGCACCTACTGACACTTGTGAGATCTGCCTAACCCTTAGGATGCAGTTGGTGGATAGGGATGCCACCATTAGGAAGTTGGAGAAAGCTGTTGTGGTTCCCTTCCTAGACTATGACACTTATACTACCCAGAGTGTGGTTCTGAAGGATCTGAGGGAGGAGATGTTGTCTTTGCAAAATGGAAACAACAGGTTGAGAGATGTGCTCAGTTGGTTATAAGCTAGGCAACCCCAACTAGAGATGATCATAGAGAGCACCAAGAGAGCCGAGGGTGAGACGAGTGGTGTTGGGTTTGGAGAATGCAGCACTTCGGGTAAGAAGAGTGCCCCAGCTAAGATCAAGACTGCACCTATCCAGCCAGGAAAGACTGTTGATGGGGTTTACCATGAACCACCCAAGGCTGCCCCAAAGAAGCAGTACTGGACACCCAAGGCTTCAAAGGCTAAGCTGGACAAGATTGTTAAGGAGGAGCTTACGCCCAAGGGAAAGAAGCCAGACCAGCAACTTGAGCCACCCAAGGCCACACCACCTAAGCCCAAGTCCCAGCCTAACCCAGTTCCTAGGAGGCCTGTATACCATTGTGAGTTCTGCCAGCGGAATGGCCACCTAGAGGAGTTTTGCTTTAGGAGGAAGCGGGTTGAGAGGCAGGAAAGAGCTTAGGGGAACCAGGATCAGTTCTACCAGGGTGGTAGGCAAGATCCTCCCCACCGCGGTGAGAGGAGAGACCGCTTTGCAGTGGTGAGAGAGGAGGCGGCTTTCAGGCCCGTGCTCCTGGTGGTGAGAGACGCTTTGTTGGTCGAGCTCCTAGTCGTTTTCAGTGCGGCTATGGACCTCATGACCGAGGCTTTGAGACAGCTTTTGAGGGTTCACGCTTTGTAGGTCGTGGTTACCCTAATCGACGTGATGGTTTTGTTGATTGTGCTTACCCTACTTTTGAGCAGATGGCTCGACACTGGTACAATAGTTTTGGTACTAACCCCAGTGCCGGGCCGTTTGCTCACCATCGCTTTACTTGACTTTTGCAGGATCGAGGCATGGAGGACGTGTGGATCATGGACTCCGGTTGCTCTAGGCACATGACAGGGCACCGCAAGTGGTTCTCCAGCCTCAACCCCGTGAGCACCAAGGAGTACATAACATTCGGGGACAATGGTCAAGGTAAAGTGTTGGGTGTTGGCTCTGTTTCGCTCTCTGCTAAGCTTTCTCTGAGAGAAGTTGCTTTTGTCCGGAATCTGGGGTTCAATTTGGACTCTGTTTCGCAACTTCTCAATGAAGGTTTTGAGGTTCATTTTAAGAAGGGTGCGTGCCGTGTTGTTGATGATGAGGAGACCCTTGTTTGCTCTTTGCTGCCTTTTGGTGAGGTTTTTAGGGTCGACCTCACATCTATTTTTGGCCCTGCGCGCTGTTTGGTTGCCAGTCCTTCTGTTGATATATGGAAGTGGCATAGGAGACTTGGTCACTTGAGCTTTGATCTTCTAGTCAGGTTGAGTTCAATGGGCCTAATCCGAGGATTGCCCAAGTTGAGAGCTGAGAAAGACTTAGTATGCCACCCCGGTCATCATGGCAAGATGGTTGCTGCTTCTTACATTCCTGTGTCTCAGGTTATGACCTTCTATCTGGGTGAGCTACTCTATATGGATACAGCAGGTCCCGCTCGGGTAGCGTCGGTCAATGGGAAGTGGTATGTGCTTGTCGTTGTGGACGATTTTTCGCGGTTCTCATGGGTATTTTTCATGGAGTTTAAGGATGAGGCGTTTGGTTTTGTTCGAGATCTGGTACTGAGGTTGAGAAACGAGAGTCATAAGGCCATGAGGGCTATCCGCAGTGACAATGGCAGAGAATTCAGAAACTCTAATTTTGAAAACTTTTGTGTTGACCTAGGTCTTGAGCACCAGTTTTCTTCTCCATATACCCCTCCGCAGAACGGTGTTATGGAACGCAAGAACCGCACACTTGTTGAGATGGCACGGATGATGCTCAATGAGCATAGGACTCCGAGGCGCTTTTGGGCTGAGGCAGTGAATACGGCCTGTTACATTGCGAACCGGATCTTCTTGCGAGCTTTCCTTGGGAAGACCTCGTATGAACTTCGGTTTGGTAGGTAGCCCAGTGTTAAGCATTTGCGAGCATTTGGCTGTAGGTGCTTTGTGCTTAAGAAGGCGGGGCATCTGGACAAGTTTGAGTCTCGTTGTCTGGATGGGATTTTTCTGGGGTATGCTTCTAGTTCTAGGGCTTTTTGTGTGTGGATTTTAGAAGCCAAGCAAGTTGTTGAGACTTGTGAGGTTTCTTTTGATGAAACTATGCCCTGCACAACCCCTGCCTTTGATCTTTTAGGTGATGATGAAGAAGGCACCCCCATCTTTGAGGATGAGGAAGGTGCAGCTGATGATGGTGATGCAGGAGCCACTGCACCGGCTGCAGCTCCTGCCCCCTCTGCTACGAGCTCTGATGATGATGGAGGACCCTTGCCTATGGCTTCCTCCTCACTCCCCCGACGACAAGCTCATGCAGAGGCTGGACCCGCTGAGGACGCAGGGGAGGTGACCTCCAAGATTGTTCCATCTCGGCAGGTCCAACGAGATCACCCTCTACACAGGATGATTGGAGACATTCACCAGCGTGTTACACGCTCGTCGGTTGCTTCTCTAGCCTTTTTCTCCCACTCTGCATATGTTGTTTCTTTTGAGCCCCGGGATGTGTCACATGCATTATCTGATCCTAACTGGGTGAACGCCATGCATGAGGAGTTGTAGAACTTTGAGAGAAACCATATCTGGGATTTAGCTGAACCTCCACCAAACTGTTGCGCTATAGGTACCAAGTGGGTTTTCAAGAACAAACAGGGTGAGGATGGGATGGTTGTGAGGAACAAAGCGAGATTGGTAGCCCAAGGTTTTTGTCAGAAGTAGGGGATAGATTATGAGGAGACCTTTGCCCCTGTAGCTCGTTTGGAAGCCATTAGGATTTTGCTAACCTTTGCAGCCTCTAAAGGCTTCAAACTACAGCAAATGGATGTCAAGTCTGCTTTCCTGAACGGGTTCATAGAGGAGAAGGTATATGTGAGACAACCTCCTGGCTTTGAGAGTGCCAAGTTTCCAGACCGGGTGTATAAGTTGAGGAAAGCCCTTTATGGTCTGAAGCAAGCTCCTAAAGCTTGGTATGCTAGGTTGAAGAGTTTCCTACTCAAGTCTGGGTTTGTAATGAGTTCAGTAGACAAGACCTTGTTTTTGTTGAGTCGTGGCGGTGACACCCTGATAGTTCAGATATATGTTGATGACATAATCTTTGGTGGTTCATCTCACGCTTTGGTGTCTAGTTTTGCTGAACAGATAAGCATGGAATTTGAGATGAGTCTTATGGGTGAGCTTCAGTTCTTCCTCGGGCAGCAGATCAAGCAAAGTCCTGAAGGAACCTTCGTCCATTAAGCCAAGTATACAAGAGACATACTCAAGAAGTTTGAGATGGGTGACTCCAAGCCCATGACAACTCCTATGAGTACAAACACGGCGCCTGATGCTGATGAAGATGGGGAGGCAGTGGACCAGAAGGAATTTCGAGGGATGATCGGCTCACTTCTGTACCTGACGGCGACCAGGCCGAACATACAGTTCGCGGTCTGCCTTTATGCGCGCTACCAGGCTTCTCCTAGGACCTCTCACCATCAAGCAGTGAAGCACATTTTTAGGTATCTGAAATTCACTCCTGAGCTTGGTCTTTGGTATTCCTCGGGTTCTTTTCATTCTCTTAGAGGGTTCTCAGATGTTGACCATGCTGGCTGCCGGATTGATCGCAAGTCAACCTCCGGCACATGCCAACTATTAGGAACTTCTCTTGTCTCTTGGTCCTCCCGCAAGCAAGCTAGTGTATCCTTGTCTACCACAGAAGCAGAGTACATTGCTGCTGCTAGCTGCTGCTCCCAGCTCTTGTGGATGAAAGCCACCCTTAGTGATTTTGGCCTTAAGTATGGAAGGATCCCTCTTCTAGTTGACTATACTTCTGCTATCTCTGTAGCTAAGAACCCCGTCTTGCACTCTAGAACCAAACACATAGACGTGAGGTTTCACTTTCTAAGAGATCACTATGAGAAGGGAGTCATAGACCTAATCCACGTATTATCTGCAAACCAGTTGGCCGATATCTTTACCAAGCCCCTAGAGTTTGACGCTTTTACGCATCTGAGAGGTGAGCTTGGAGTGTGTTATCCCTTTTAGTCAGGGATAGTGTGCTATTCTTTTTTGTAAGGAATAGCTTCTGTAGTTTAGTTTTGCTTTTATCTTGCTTTTATTTCTCTTTGTTTCTTTTGCATATTGTATCATATCATGCATTGCACTGTATCATACACATTTTCACTTCACTAGCACTAGAGCTCATTTGGGAATGTTAAGTTAGTACTTGCTTGTGCTAGATTGTACAGATGCATGCTTGATCATGGTTGGCTAAGCTCTCTTGAGTCTGCTGAATACTAATTGTGAGCTAAGTCATTTTATTCTTTGCAAATCAAAAACCATGATCACCACTTGATTTGGGTACCTAGCATGTGTAGGAGTGTTGAATGCTATGCTATCTTTTCATGCCTGGATATGCTAGTTGTATGCCTTTGCTAAATTGATGCCTAAGCTTTTATGACACCTTGCTTAATTTGAAATCTGAATTAATTGCTTATAAGTGGTGTCTTATGTGCTGATTTGAGAAAGATCTAGGTGGGTTTGCTTGTCACACTGATCTAGTTCGAAACAGCTTGCCTTTGCACTTTGGCATGAACTTGGACTAGGCTGTGTATGACCAAAACCTTGTCTTAAGCTTTTGATGGTTCTATAACCTAGGCTTGGCATTGGTTGGTAAGAAGTGGCAAAATACAAGTAAATAACCCCTGGCACAAAAAGAACTTGCTTATGAATACAAATGTCTAAATCTGAAATTTGCAAGTCTTTGAAATGCCAAATGTCTAAATCTGAAATTTGCAAGTCTTTGAAATGCTTATGGCTAGTTGTATATGCTTTGGTTGAGAGTAGCACACCTTGTATGCATTGCTAGCATCTTGGTGTTCATGCCTATCTTGCTAGGTGCTATTCATGTTGGTGATGCTTTCTTTTCGTTAATCCTGAAAAACAAGCTTGCTGTTGATATGTGTAAGATAGATTCATTTGAGCTTGTTATATGCTTTCTTGCCCTCACTTGCTCTGTATGCTAGAACTTGTGATTACTAGCTTTCCATCCCTTCTGAACTCTTTCAGTTACACTCCTTGCATTTCATGGCATATTTTGAGGGGGAGTTGTCTGGTTCAGGGGAGATTTGTTCAAGGAACCCTTGATGTGTCCATTGTCAACAAGGGGGAGAAATTTGGGGAGAGATTAGTGTACCTATCCAAGGGAAAGAAATTTAAAAATATGGACAAGAAGGAGAACTCAGGAGAGATTTAGTTGAGGGGGAGCTTTGCACTCATTTTGCATTTGTGAGGATGCATTTCAGGAGGAGTTTGAGCTTTTAGCATGCTCTTTGCATCAGTGCGTTGAGCCTTTTGCCTCTGTCTTGAGGAGCCAATGCTTTGCTTCCTTTTGCTTCAAGCTGCCTTGTGTTTTGCCTTTGCTTAGTTTTGGGCAGCTTGAGCATTTCGTTTCTTTTTCGTTTTTTTTTCGGTTTTACGCTTTTCTTTTGTCTTTGTTCCATTTCAGGTTACAGGTTGAAGGTGTTGACAATGCACTCATCAAGGGGGAGATTGAGAGCCAATGGACCGGCGTCATTGCTCTCCTGGTGTGATGAGTGATTGTCAACGAGCTCAAGACCTCTGATGGACTAGAGGCCCTCCGATGGACTGGAGGTAGACGATGAAGACCTCGATGGACTGAGGCAAAAGCCCTCTAATGGACCGAAGGCAATGCTCGGCGTCGGTTGGCCATGGGAGCTCGGTACACGGAGGGGGTGGTTCGGCAACGGTGGTGTAAGCCCTCCGATGGACCGTGAGGCGACTCCGATGGACTGGAGAAGCTGGGTGCCACCGTGGTGCTCTAACCCGTGTGCATGGCGCGAAGACGTGCGAGGGAGGCTTTGGAGGCTTCAGCTCAAAACCGCCACCCAAGTTCAGATGACTTGGTGGGTTGGTCTTCGACGCGCCAAGATAGAAGATTGGGCCTAGACCCGGTCCAGGAAGCCCGCTGAATAAAGTTTCCCAGTTTCTGACTTCAAAACCGGGAGAAGCTTCTGGACTACTGGCTACGTGGCGTACATCCAAGCGAGGCGTGGAGAAGAAGATCAAAGCATCATCGTAGTCGTCCGATTGTATCTTTTACATTTCAGCCCCTTCCGGGCTTTCTAGAGTAAGGGTCTTAGTGTTAATTGTGTCGTCAGGCCTAGGGCTATAAATACCTAAGTGGCTGGTCATTTAGGTGACTCTCCGACCATTAGAAAACCCTAGGCTTCATTTCCATACAGCCATGTGCCTAAGAGAGAAGAGAGAGCATTAGGGCAAGGATTTGAGTCCCCTAGCTAGTATTCTTCTCACAAGAGGGAAGGATGAAGGGTGGTAGGCTGTAGGAACCTTGTATGAGCTGATTTCCCATCTTCAATACATCAAGATTCCACTGAATTTTGAGCTCATGTGTGCAGCCCTCTCCTCCTCCCATTTCTAGTTTGGTTTTTCGGTTCAATCCTTGGCTTTTGGTGTTTGCTTTGGCCATGGGTGAATCCTTTCTTTTGCCGGTGTTTTGGACTTGCAAGGATGTGGAGATTATGCCCTAGTGCATCACAAACCTGCAGGTTTGCCACGAGCAAGTCGAATTTGAGTTTTCCTCTTTTCTTGCCCAAAGCTTGCCTCTTCATGCGATCTGAAATTCCCGCTAATCCCGTGTTCATTTTGAGTTGATCTTTTGGGAATAGCTTTGGAATAGTGCTTAGATAGCCTGTGTCAAATTTCGTGAAGATTGGACAAGGTTTGGTCAAGTTTAGGGTTTGGAAAGCTCATTTTTCTGCGCCCACCGGACAGTCCGGTTCTGCTACCGGACTCTCCGGCATCACCGGACAGTCCGGCGCAGGCCACCGGACAGTCCGGCGTTGGGTTTCCAGCTCCGCTGCTACCGGACCATCCAGCTCAGTCATCGGACCATCCGGTGGAACCGGACAGTCCGGTGACCGCTACCGGACAGTCTGGCAGCAGCCTGTAAGGTGGCTGTGAGCTTTTTCGTTGAGGTTTTCGCTGCCCGGCTTTTGCTTCGATCTCGCTTTTAGTGTTCCTTGTTGCTGCCCATACTCTTAAACTGCTGTGATCCAGTAGGGCGCATTTCGGTGTGTTGAGTGGCGAACGACACGCTAGTGCGTGAGTCGTTGTTTTGCTCGACTTGCGATCTTGTGATCGTTGAGTCTCATGCTTCCGTTCGCTTGGTGTGTACCCGTTCTGTGGGCGACGCCAAGTGCTGCTAGACACGTTTCCTTTTAGTGGAGGGTGTCTAGCGTTTGTTGTGTGTAGTAGCTGTCAGTCTGCACTGGGGGTTCGTGAGTTTGAGTTTTTAATTGCTCCTATTCACCCCCTCTAGTCGCACATCTCGGTCCTACACTACTTATTGTTGTGTTGAGTTTTGTCAAATTGTGAGTCCTTATGAAGTGGTGACACCTCAAATCCCGATCAATTACCCCTTCATATCCACTCTCATATGCTAGCCTTCTTTTATCTGGTTATGCTTAAATTCACAATGAATTCAAGCATTCACACTCACCAGATATTCTACCATCATACAACCACCATATCCATCATCCACTTACCCATCCACAAATATGTTCTTCCAAATAAATACTCCAGTCATATTCCTCAAATATTCGAAGTTCCCTTGCAAAAGGAGACATGGAGTTATTGAAAAAAAAGAAAAAAAGAAGAAAATGAGAAAAAAGAGTGATAGAAAAAAAAGAAGAGTGATAGCTCCATGTGCTCAAAGGCTTCAAGGTTTCAAACAAGGGGATCCATCAAAAGAAGGAGTATCTTAGCCAAGACCATATTCCCTCACAAACGCAAGTGTTGAGTATGATGGACCCATTTCCATGTACTTTTCCACTTGTGTTCATCTTCTCCACTACCATAAACACCATCCATTCTCTATTGATCGGAATGAGGGGTATCACTAACTTCGCTAGAACCATCTTTTGACTCAACAACATACACAACATAGGTAAGCCTTCTTTTATCCCCACCTTGAGCTCCACATAAGCCTATAGTTTGTAGGGAAAAAGAATGGCCTTAGGCCCTAGTGAGGAATTTCATAACCACCTGAGTGATTCGAGAGTACCATTTAAGGAACTTCGCGCTTTAATTGAAAAATTTTCAAAAACCTCCGAGTATGAACCCCGAAAAGAGATTGCATTGGGTAAGATTCTACTGCGGTTATTCCGTCTCTCAACCGCCAAAGACAAGGTGAGAAGTCAAGAAGCCCCACAGGTATGAATAAAAAGGTTGGGATACACTTGTGCCAGTTAGTTCAATTCATAAATGGTAGAGTGTTCGGTTGTGCACTTAATACTTGCAGGGTTATTGACATTGATGGAACTCCTGATCTGCCGAGCCTAAGTCTTAGCTTTGCTCGAGGACGAGCAAAAGTTCAAGCTTGGGGGCGTGTTGGCGGTCGTCATTTCCTAATTTTGACCACCAATTCCTCGGTGAATAAATGGGGTATGAACAAAGTTGTATGCATTACTTACTTTGAACTAACGAATTCCACGAGTTTTGGTGGTTTTCGGCGTTACACAGGGAGATGCTCAAATTCCATGCAAAGTTACATCATTTGGAGCAAACATAGAGTGGGGACAAAAGGGCTTGAGAATGGACCACAAATAACACTATTATGAAGTATTTCTAATGCCCTCAAGAACCAAACCATTGCAAAGATCTCATCAAAATAATCGAAATGGAGTTTTGGTTCAATCAATTTGGAGTTCGGACACAAAAGATATGGCCGTTACAAGTTCAACTCTACCGGCTTCACACAAGAGTGGCCAGGCGGTCAGACCCTAGGCCGGGCGACCAAGGACCTGACCGGCCGGCCAGACAAGGGCACCAAATGACTCACACTTCATCTTGATCACCTAAGGAAGGTCCCATATACACCTAGGGGATCAAGCCCAAGTGAAGATAATGGTCGGAAGGCCAACATATGGACTGAAAAATGACTAATTGCTGGAAGGGCTGGCTGCCCGGCCTAGTACTCAGGCCGCCTGGCCTAGTACTCAAGCCTTCTGGCCTCCCACTCGGTCAACCGACCTTCCTACAGCATATGCATGCAAAGAAACACAACTTGGACACAAATCAACCGTCGATCAAAGGAACAAAGGCATGCATGATGGATGGATCATTGAGACACATTCTCCAACCAATGGGGAACATCTAGGTGGCAACCAGAGACTAAGTCCCAGGCCGTCCGGCCAAGGACTTAGGCCTTACAGCACGTGTTCTAACCGAATCAACCGCCACTGCCTCAAAGATGGAAGATCAAGCCGTCTAAAGCAACGTCGGTGCATCAAAGGGTCGAAAGGCCACAATGCCAGACCGCCCGGCTTGGAGGGTGAGCCGCCCAGCCTGCAGACTTAGCCATTTCACCGACTTACAACCTCCTATAAATAGAAGGTCACTCCCCCACTCCAACCACGCACCATTGTACTCTCTCCACTCTCTCCCTTGGGGAGGTGCCCCCTTTTGGGTGGCGCTACCCCCTCTAGTTCAATGTTTAGTAGGAGTTAGAGTCGGGCTCTGCCTGTTCCGGAGTCATCTTCAGGAGTCTCGTATGAGTCTCTTGTATCTTTCCTTTCTTGTAAGACTTTGAGTTTATTTAATATATTTCTTTATTTAAGTTCAAGCATTTACTTTCCTGCCTATGGTAATGATCGTAGTGTAGGAGTTTCGTTAGACTATAGTTAGCGTTGCTCTATAAGGTTATGGTTAATCTAGTCTATTTACTTGCGGGTTCCTTGTTCACGCTGTTGGTTAAGTCGTAGCAGTTGTGATGCATTCACTTGTGCAACATGTGGATGTGTGAACAACTAGAAGTAGACGTGCTGTCTAATCTAGAAGTTCACCTTGGTTTGCAGCCAGTCCCACGCAGCTCTGGGTGCCTCGTGTGTACCGTACATATTTCACACACAAGCTTTAGGTAGAATCTCTAGGTGACAGCTTTAGAGGTCTCAGTATTCCACCCCCCGTCGTCCAGGCTGACACAGTAGTTGTGTTATAGCATGTTGTAGACGCATAGTCGGACTTTCTAAAACCCGCCTTTCTCGGCTAGGTATTCAGCACTCTGGTGCCTAGCAGTGGTTCTATAGTCGTGATATCCGATGCAGTAAAGATGTTTAGACCAAACCATAACCTCAGTCATATCACGACCTTAGTAGAGTGACATTGTTAGAGCTAGCTTTGTCTTTTGGCTTGACCTTAGTAGAGGAAGATCTCATCAGGAACCAGACTCCGTCTCATTGTCCTTCTATCTTCTCGTTGAGCTATGTATCCTTGTGGAGTGTATCAATGTGCCGTTATCCTTTCTTTTACCGTTTGGAATGAAAGAGTAAAATAACAAGATGTTTGATAAGTTAATATCTCTATCTCAACGCTTCCCTGTGGATAAATACGATACCTTGGAATACTCCCGGGTGAAAGCTACAGCGGTCTCCGTTCGCTTGCGGAGTAAAATCTGTTAGGCTAAGAACCGCCAACAGAGGGAGTGGGAATTCTCTTCTCTCCCAGACTTGTATTCTCCAAGGAAGGATATTCAATTCTAGGATTGACTAAAGTTCCTAGTCCTCTACCTTTCTTATTTAGTACTTACTTTACTTTCATACTTAGTCTTATACTTGTCTATTTATGGGAACCTTGTGCATGCTTATAGCGTTGGCGATATAGTAGTGCTTGCTTTTTTTGGCTCATTACCAGTTAGCTGTAGAAACTCTAAGTGGCACGATGGTGTTCATACTTAGAGTTTACCTTGGTTGGTCGGCTATCCCATGCAGCTCTGGTTGGTAGACACATTTGGTGACAGCTTTTGTGTTCTCAATATTCCAATCTTGTTCGTTCGGATAGACTCGCTGATGATACAGCCGAATCCTGTAGCGCCCACCTTTCTCGGCTAGGTATTCAACACTCTGGTGCCTAGCAGTGGCTTTGCAGCTTTGGTGTCTATGTTTAGATGACAAGTATAATACTTTGCATGATTAGTATAGTAAGGTGACTTAGCATCTGTTGAGAACCTGCTTCTCTATCTTTTATCCTCTACATTGCTAGCTTCACTAGTTCGGTTGGTTGTGTTGTGTGTTATTATACTCCTCGTTCCTCATGGATACGGTACCCTGAAATACTCTAGGGTGAAAGGCTACAATGGTTTTCCATGCGCTTGTGGAGTAATATCTAATAGGCTAAGGAACGCCAACACTCTCCGTAAGGACATGTTCTTGAAGCGACCATTTGGGACTCCTATGCAACCACAAGACTGGTATAGGGTAGTGTTGGCTCACTAATTAGGTTATTTAACTTACCGCAAGGCAAGAGTGATGTGAACATGTCAAGGATGCATATGACAAAGGCCCAAATCAAGATGAAGACTAAAGCCCAATTGGAGTTGGAGTCCAATTCGTTCTCGAGGCCGGTTCGGACTGGAGGAGTAGGCCTCACGAAAACGGACGCCCAGACCACATACGGGCTCCGTTTTGGACCTTCTACATATTGTTGGAAAGCTAAGAAGATAAGCTTTCCAGCTCAGGAGGTCCCACCTCTAAATTCGTTAGGAGTCAACGGCAATTGTCGACGCAAGGATGTCCAGAATCTGCCCAAGCACGGCAACCCCTGCTTTTGGGCCCGCTAGCCTTGTATGCGCTAGGGTTGCTTGGCCACCCCATTGGCCGCCCCCTACACCTATCTCCTGTATATATTCTGTAGCTGTCATTAGATTAGATTGGTTTTGCTTAAGAGTATTCTGTCATGAACAGTTCGCCATCGTGTATGGTTTGTAAAACCCCACCTTATGCAATATTGAGATTGTGTTCTTCGTGTTCTTACTTGTGTTCTCGATTGCACTTGCAGGGATAAGCCTTCTTGGCGAGGTCAATCGCGCGCATCACGTGGTTGATAACCAACGGAGCGGTGGTGTAGCGATTGCAGGGTTCGAATCGTATCGATTAGAAGCCGGATCGTCAACGTCAAGTCTCCATCAAATCGAGTTATCCATACCTTGCGGAAGATTGGAAACCCCTCAAATCCCCATCAGGTGGTATGAGATCTTCAGGTTTACCATGAGGTATATTATCGTGTATCCCTTAGTTTGAGTGATTTATCTTCATAAAGTCCACAAAAAGACATAAAAATTAGGGTTTGTAGTTCATCTTGTCCTATCACCACGTTTAGCATTTGCATAATTCAATTTCTGAGTCACATCGTTGAATTTGTGTCCATGATCATAGTCTTGTTGCTGGTTTAGATCGCGTTCTTGGTTTAATTTGAGTTTTGTATCTTATCACCGTGTCCGTTTCCATCTTGTCACCCCATGTAGATCGGTTTTGTCTATGTCCATTACGGTATTTTGGTGATATCTCCCACATACCAACTCGGAATTTTGTGTTCTATTACTTTATGGAAAGTTTGTGAAATTCTCTACAACTTTGTCAATTGTGTGATTTCCAGAAAACCTCGATATCAGGGCCTAATATCTGTTAGAATTAAATCTGATTGTGACCCAAAATTTCCTGAGCAGTCTGTATTTCAGGGTCAATATCTTCTTCATCCCTTCTCCAAAAGAAGTGCTCCATATACTGTAAAGAAAAAGAAAAGGCAGAGCTACAACTTTGGTATTCAAAGTTTTTGCATTTGAGGCCGTTAAGAGTGCCTAATCCGCTGTGCAACTCTGAGCAGTAAATTTGTGATTTACAGATGAGAGTTTGGTGTTTGTGGAGTTGTATCTTGTTTTTGTGGCACTTTTGAGATAAAAAAAGAGAAAGAAAAAAGCAAGTGCAAAGAAAAAGAGCCGCAAAAAAAGGAGAAAAAAAAAGAAGTGTTGCTTCCTTTGTCTCCTTTATACTTCGGTGTATCTCTTACTTGCTTAAACTAGTTTTAGGAGAATGTTTAGGCCAGCAACTTTGATAAGTACTTTGGACATTTATTCAATTTTGCTATCTAATTTTGAATTGTGCTACTACTTGTTGCTACTGTAGCCTCCTATAGCTCCACATATATACACTTCTTATCAGTACAGGTAGAAGGTTCTACCTTTACAATCGCTATGCTCACACCCATTGGGGTATCCGCCGGTTGTACCACCTGCTGCATTGGTAAGAACACTTGTAAGAGCTTGGTAAGACGCTTGAGATTGTGTGCTTTTATTCATTGACCATATCCTATTAGATAATAGGGAAATATACATTTGTGTGTTTTCTTATTTTTTTCTAACAATGACAGGTTATACCGCTGCATACGAGAGGACCATAAAGATGTTTGACAACCACACCATTGTTGCTTCCTATTCTCCTATAGGTGATGCTATTCTTAAATATCCATCTACATATGATGGTTTTAATGCTGAGGAGTATATTAAGTGGGAAAGTGAGCTAGATAATATTTTTGCGTAATGTCGTATGTGTGAAAGACGGAAGATAAAAAATGCAGCTAGTTTCTTAAAGAGCAATACTTTAACTTGGTGGAACAATTTACATACTAATGATAAACCTTGCACATGGTCTGATATGAAACTTTTGATGAGAAAACAATTTGATTCGTCATGCCATATTGTCCCTTCTTGTACAACTAACCATTTGCAGGGTAATGTGAGTTCTTTGCCGCAACACATTTTAAGTTCTCAAATGGTGAAAGCGGAGAACAATGAGTCCAACAATTTGTTTCGACTTGTATTTATTTTGAACAAAAGACGTCGTCAGATCATTATTGATGGTGAGACTTGCTGCAACCTTGTTAGTGCTGAGGTGGTTAAGAGACTTTGCTTAACCATAGAACAACATCCATGTCCGTACTATGTCCAATTGCCTAATTCGTGTGGTAAATTTTAGGTAAATAAAATTAGCAAGATCAAATTTTTTCTTGGTAATATCATGATAGTGCTTATTTTGATGTTGTTCCTATGGAAACAACTGCTTTGTTATTTGGTAAACCATGGTTACACAAAAACAATGCATCGTACGATAATGTTAATAATATATATTCGTTCAAATATAATGGTAGAAACATCAAGTTGCTTGATATGAATCCTTCTCAAATTTTAGAAATTGAACTTGCGAGGGAACGAACTAAAAAGATGGATGCTATTAAAAATGATTTAAGTAATTCTAATGAGGCATGCCTTGCTGAAATTAAACGTCATGACACACAACCTTTGCTACTAACCATACACAGGATATGAGAGCAAAGATGAAAGCGCAACTCTTCGAAGGAGAATGAATATGAGTTAGCTTCATTTCCGTTCTTGTCGCAGTGCACTGATCATGTAAATAATGGTAATGGTATGGGTGCTATGATCTCCTAAGGTAAGGAAACATCTGATATGCTAAGTTCAGCCACAATTCATGCTAATATAGAGCAATCAATAGTGGCACCTTTTTCTGATATGCCTTTGTCACAAGATGATTTTATTCATGCTATTACTTGTGATAAAGAAGAGTTGTGTGATGATATTCCTGTTATTTTCTGTGCCACAACATGTGAGTAAGCAAGAATTTGTTGCTCCCAAACCAATTATTTGTGCATAAAATAAATCTTTTCTCTCTATTGCTAGTGTACATGATGAGCTGAAATTATTGAATTCTTTAAATACTTTGGGGTACATTGAATTCGATATTCTTTGCAATCTAAATTATTTAGAGGAGAAACTTTCTTTAAGCGCTGATTTGCCATTGTCTAAATATATATCATGTTGTTGGAAAAAGGGATGTTAGAGTACTAGGAAATTTCTCTGGAAAATTGGGCAGCTTAATGATGGTGTCTAGGTCCGAGAAATCATTTTTGTAGAATTTAGGGTCACTGCTTTGTTGTCCATCAAGTGTAAGCTAAAGAAAATATATGGGAAATAGATGTCCTATCAAAGTATGGATTTTATGCTCACTGATTTTTGTGTAGGTAGTTCATGCTATATACTGCTCACTGAGTAAATTTCATGACCAGCAAACATTCCTACAAATTATGAAAATTCTAGAAAGATAATGGGCTGAAAACTTGTTAGAATTTTAATAAAATAAGCACAGATCTTTTGTGGCTGAAAATTTGGCAGTAGCTTAGTACATTATGGGTCTCCATGTCACAAATAATTGGATTTAATTGGAGCTGTATAACAATGAGAACTTGATATGGGTGCTTTAATTAAATAAAGTAATAAACTTGTATTTTTGGCTTAAGTATATTTCATATAGGAGTGTAATATTGCTTGATACACCTTGTCACTTGCTGCAAGTTTCTTGTGATGTTATAAATGATTAGTTAAACTAGATTAGGTGATAGTTTGTACGATTTTTTAATGATGGTTGTGCGATTTCTTAAGTAGAGCTTGTAAGTTTTCCTTGTTACAGGATAAGTTTTAAAATGAGGATACTAAAGTCTTGTGCCATATTCTACTCACCATGATTATAATTTCTTGCACCCTATGCCTGCATTGCATACCTTTGCACTCACTTGCACTATATCATGCATATAGATCCCACGAACGAAGTGCTGACGCAAGAGCTGCCGCTGATCGAGGAGCCAGACGACCAAGAGCAGGAAGACCAGCCGTGGGAGGAGAACCTGCAGCAGGCCAATGAGGGAGCACCCGAGGAGACTAACTGTAGCGAAGAAGGTAGGCAGAATCATGATTTTCCCAGCTAATATGAATATGATTGATGATTACACATCTGCATTAGGAGTTGTTTGAAACCAATTGCATTAGATTCCTGGCCGCCCTGGCCCTAGCACCTATACATAGAGTCCATAGGATGAGTACCTAGTAATGCTAGGTGCGAGTAGACATGAGTGAATTGAGTCACTCGTCACGTAGGTGATTTCACAATCACAAAAATCTTACTATTGAGGAAATCATTATATATGCTTATGCTTTAAATGGAGACCGGACGGAGCTTTTATGAGTTATTTATTGTTTATGGTATTGTGGATTGGACTCCGCCCGAGTCGTATAAGGTCCGTTCGCTGTTCGTTTGCGATCGGCATAACATTGCTAGAATGCTTATCCGGGACATGGGACCAGTGAAAGGCTTATTTGTGCCATCCGAAGAACTTCCTACCATGGGCCTGGGGCGCTTGACTCATGGGAGGTCTGACCCGGGCATGGTTTTGCTCCTGTGGGGGTTAAACCTGGAGAATGGCGGGTTTGAATCGAACTTGGGATGGGACAAGTGGAGATGGGGACTATATGTGGGAACGCGATGGCTAGTGAGCATATACCCCTGGCATTTTTAGTTTTTCCCAAGAATTAAAAATCGATTCGAATCGCTGATGCTCACCAGGTGTGAGAATGCCAATGTCATTGTCGGGCAACATAGTAACTATCTGAACATGTTACATTGTTATTCATGTTTTCAAATACCACATGCTTGTATTTGTATGCTTACTTTTCTACAAGTTATTATTGTTATGATGGTGTATGCAAATGAGGAACTATAACTTTATGTCAATATCTCACTGCTAAAAATCAATGGCTAAGGATCCAATGTTAGTGTTGACGTCTTTTAGCGTAACAGATTTTACTCCGCAAGCGCACGGAGATTCGCTGTAGCTTTTTCACTCAGAGTATTCCGAGTATCATAAAAATCCACAGGGAAGTAAGGGCGAATAGGTGGAATGAAATGTCGAACTTTCAAGCAGTACTATAACTTAGATAAAACACCAGCTATTCTTACAACGGGGGTAAGATATCAAGATAGTGTATGGTGGGAAGAGTAAAACAGGGACTAAAGAAGCCTAACACTTAGGTAGCTATCTGGAAGGACAACGAGTGAGATTAGATTTCCAAACTCTACTACTTAACCGCTGTAGTGGAATATTCGCGGTTGAACTAAGTTAACTGGAAACAAGCTAGGATCTTGCGTCGAGCGAAATTCCAGCGCCTCGAGGGGTCAAGGGGTAGATAGTAGACCTCCGAAGGAGACCCGGCTAACGCCTACGGGCTTACCGAACGAAGGGGTGGAATACTGAGACCTCTAGAGCTGTCACCTTGAGAGGCTACCAACCAGATCTGCGTGGGTAAGATGGCACGCTATACTAGTGTTCAAGTGAGAACTTGAACACTAAAGCTCTTCCTTGATCAGAGGGTGAGAACTAACTTAATCTTAGATCAAAAGCCTAAGACGAGCTTATAGCACCGGCAAGTCTAATAGGATTCAGATAACTTAAGAACAACACAAACCTAAGCCTTGGATCTAGTGTGCAATAAAGGTACACCACACTAGGCAAGCGTTAAGAAGTAAAGTAAAGTATAACAGAAGATAGAACAATGATATATAATATACTGGAGCAACAAGAGTATAAAGATAGAAAGATACAAGAGCTTTACCAAGACTCGAAGAAGACTCCGGAATCCCTAAGGCAAAAGCTCAGACTCAACTCTAACTCCTAGGACTAACCTAGTGCTACTAGACTAAGCGATAGTACGAGCTACTCAACTTCCACACTTCACAAGTGAGGCCTAGGTGGGTATTTATAGCTTCTAAGGTCGGTGAGGCGGTTAGAGAGGTAGTTAGAGGTCGGGCGGCCTCTGGTGGGGCCGGGTGGCTGCAGGTGGGGCCAGGCGGCTCCACCCCTAGGCCGAGCGGCCCGGGTGGTCATTCGATCTACCGACTTGCTTCATCCAACGCTCCATATTGCTTCCCTAGGTCGGTTGCATGGCGGTTATGGCAGTTATAGTTGTGCTTTTGCCTCAACCATTGATCTCACTTGTTTTTCTTCCTTAGCCACAGGATTGAAGTGCTGAGGATCGCTCACTTTACCAATCCAAGTGCTGGATCGATGATGTGGCAAGGCCTTCCGGTACTTTGCATGTTGCATTCGGCATTTGGACTTCACAACTGTGTTGACACATCACTTAGGCACATGTAGGTCGAAGATGAAGTGAAATGGCCACTTTGTTAGGCCGGGCGGCCTGGGGTGGGGCCAGGCAACCTGGCCCTCCTGTCAGGCATCTCCTGACTTAGCCATATTTTGCCTGTTTTCAACTGATCTTTTACCTACGATCAAATATTCAACACAACTTGTGGAACTATGTTAGTAGCAAGGGTTAATCCATACTTTGGCACGTTTTCCTCCATGTTTGTGGTTAGTTGATGGTCATTGGTAGTGCAATAACGACCGTCAACAGTTAGTAAGCAAGCTTTGCGTCAGCCGTAAACCCTTCCATTAAGTCCTACTGAGTAATTAGTACTCAGGGTTTGCCCCCACTTTTGGAGCGCAGGTATCAAGGACATCTGGACAGTTGCTTGGAGGAGGGTAGTACTCGTGGGCTCGGTGCTGATCACCTCATTCATCTCTGCATGAAGACTACTTGAGTACTTTGTTTCCGCTGCGAGATGCTTTGTTGAAAACGCTTCAGCTATATTTCGAACATGTATTTGACTACTTATATTTGGTTTGTAAACTATGTCTATCTATTCTCTATTTCAACTGTCTGTGATGATGTAACTGTTGTGGCTGCATAAAGAGTTGGATGTGTGTGGTGTCGGTTCCTCTGGATTTTGTGTTATCAAGGGTCGAAGGACTCTTGACGGATTACCGGGTTTAGTTCAGCCTCAGTGCACTGCAAGCCAGAGGTGGTAGGTGTGCTTAGCCTGGATTAAGCAGGTGGTTCCGCCACAGCTGGTATCAGAGCCAATTATACACAGACAACAGTCATATCATTAATTTTTGTTTTACAAACCTATTTTCGAAAACCTCTTTCCAAGTAATTAAAAAAATGAGAGTATACGATATGCCCATGCTAAAGATGTTAGTTTTATTCATGTGACATCGCTAACATTCTGACCTAGATAGAACTCATAAGCATATTTGGTGCTTTGGGAAACAACCTTTTGGCCATAGCTATCCCTAGTACTGGAGGAACGCTATTGGGATTTGCGAATGGTTGTGAACTCTGCATTCATGCTGGGTAGGAAAAGCTCTTTAAGGGTGGTGGGCATGCTTTGGATGCTTTCATCCTCACCACATTTATATTCGGTTTGGGGATCCACTTTCTTCTCGGCAATCTACAGTACCGGTGGAAAGTCAGGCTTTGAGAAAAGGTGCAAAGGCCCACTCAACGTTGTCCACGTAGCGGCCACGTGTGGATGCCACACTAGGTGGTAATGTATGAGGATGCATTCTTTTGCAGGTACACTAACCACGTGCGAAAATTAAGAACGACTAGAGGACGACTAGTTCCATCAGAGAGTGTCGTGCATATGTGTCACCGAAATATCGCTAGATATATAATATATACTTAGGAGGTGTGACGTGAGAATGAATAGGACGAATCATGCATCATGGCATTGCTTCTCTCATCTATATCTTAAGTTTGCTCTTTCTATCAATTGTGTTCTTTAAAAGTCACAAGAGAAATCGAATAAGAATGAAGACCTCACTCCCACGTTCTATCCATCAAATTTGAAACTTTCACATTCCCACTAACTAAAATATATGAAGTTACTTCTCCCAAAAGTTCAATGCATGAGAATCAAGTGAGGATGAAAGTATATAAGAGATAATATAATCTGCTACCATACACATGAGGAAATGATCGCACTTAGTAGCATAGCTCACAATATAAAGCGCTATTAAGTTTAAGCAACTACAAACTTCACGATGAAATGGTGTTGATGCTTTATGTGTAACTTGATGGTTTCATTTTATTACATGCTTCCATATATTTTTGAAATCATCTAAGGTGCTTTGATCTTTTTATCATTGCATCTAAGTTCCACTTAAAGTAGTGAACTAAAATTTCGTCTAAGTTAGCTATAGGTTACTAGTGGGCCAAGGTAATGTGAGACACTTGGTACTTTTAGAACCCTCTAATATACATTTGGAGTGTATCCCATATTCATGTGCAGTCCAAAATGGATGACATGGGCAGAAAATTTGAAACTGCACTTCGAGTCTTGGTTTTAGCTTGCAGTCTGAAAGTGTATACAGCTGCAGCAAAAATTGAGTGTAACTTGAAATTTGGAAGGATCCGGGATGAACTTCGTATACCAACCTTGTTGAGCATTTCTGGGTGCTCAACTTTGATATATAAAGCCTTTTCTGAATGTGCTTTATTTCAAAATTATGGTCAGGTTACTTTGAACCTAAATTCTAAATTTGAAGCAACAACTTGAGGGAGAAATGCAGATTCGACCCAGCTAGTGAAGGATTTGACCTGAGGATTTTATACCAAACTTGTGGTGGGAGATGTGTAGAACGACTTTGCTATATAAAGTTTCTTCTAAAGATGTTTCATTTGTGAGTTATAGTAAAAAATAATTGAATTCAGAATCTGGACAGAAATGACATGAGCTGACAAACAGTGAAATTCGTCCTATTTGCAAAAGATTTAACCAAAAGTTTCTATAACAAAGTTATAGAAAATAGGACATGGAACAACTTTGTTATAGATGTCATGGCACGAAAATGCATAGAATGTGAACAGTTCAGTTTTTAAACTAGTGGTTGTCTCGAGTAGGCTGAAAACCTGGGTGTGGTCAGTAAACTAGAAATTTGCACCATGGTTGTGGCGGAACCGCCGATTTAATCAGAGCTAAGTACACCTGCCACCTCTAGCTCGCAGTGCAATTAGATCGAACCAAACCCGGTAGTCCGTCGAGTTACCCCAAAGGGCACTCGATTAACCATCACCAAGGGATGCCGACATCACACACGTTAAGCTCTCGAAAGAGCCACAACAATTACAACAACCCATCATTTCATACAAACATAGTTTGATCGATTTCAAATACTTTACTCAAAATAATGTACAAATGTAGTGAAGTAAAGCTTCAAAATAATCTTGCAGCGAAAAACATTTGATCTACAGATACATCGCAGCGGAAGAATAGAAATGTCAAGGCATGACACCGAGCCCACCGTGGTCATCCTTGCTCACAAACTGACATGTACCTAAAGAAAAAATATCAACAACAAACGGTGAGTACGTGGGGTACTCGTAGGACTTACCCGAGGGCGGTATCAGCCCGACACATTTGAGAGTATGCAAGGCTTTTTGTGGACTTGACTTCTAACCCGCATAAGCTTACTAAAAGTGAGTCCTTAGTTTCATGTTTCATTCAATGTTAAACCATAAGCCTCCATTTATTCATTTTATCATCATGATCCATACTTCATATATCTCATCATTTCAACATGTATAGCATCATAAAGTAACTTGCAGAAATGTAAACATACAAGTACAATCATGTAATATAAAAATCATGATTAAATAAATAACATATTAAAGTTATTATGACGTTGCCCGTCAGTAATATTGGCATTCTCACACTTGCTGAGCATCAGCGATTCGACTCGATTTGTAATTCCTGGTAATAACTAGAAGTACCAGGGGTATATGCTTACTAGCCATCGCGTTCCCACATATAGCCCCCATCTCCACTTGTTCCATCCCAAGTTCGATTCCAACCCGCCATTCCCTAGGTTTAGCCCCCACAGAGCGATATCACGACGGATCTGCCCTCCGTGAGAGTGAGCGCCCCTAGGGTCCGGCAGGACCAAGTCTCTGTTCTTCGGATGACACAAGTAAGACTTTCACTAGGCTCATTTTCTGGATAAGCACTCTAGCAATGTTATGCCGATCAGCAGGCGAACAGCGGACGGGGTCTTAAACGACTCAGGCGGAGTCCACCAAACCATCCACATCATTTTTCAACATAATATACCCATATCTCCGCCCGGTCTCGATTTTTCCATCATATCATATCATATTGCTTTTGAATTAAATTTTTGTAAAACATTTTGACCCTTACCATCTCATGAGTGTATACCTTCACTCGACTTCTACCGTTTAAGCATGGCTAAGTATAGACTTCGATCTATTCATACTACATAGGATATCAGGGATTTATGCATGTGGGGTTTCATACAACTCCTAAACGTAATGCACAAACAAATATAGGGTGGTAGAACTCCCTAAATAGGTGTAGATGCCTAAGGGGCCTACCTTTGTTGTTGAAAACTTGAACAAACTAATCTAAAGTTAGTTTGCCGGGTTGTGAGGCTTTGCCCCAAGCAACCCCTTGATCACTTGGACAACTCCTCCTTCCAAACACGACTGATGGGCCCTCCAGGTCGTGTTTGGGGCTTAGTTGGTCTTCTGGACCACCGCTGGTTGAAGTAGCTCCACACACTTTGTTCTTGATCACGTATCTGCAGTAAGCGCCACTATATGAATGATATGCATGATGCGATGAATGAGATGCATGAATATCAAGCATACGTGGGAACAATCATTTCCTAGATAGAAAGGTGATTGACAACTATTTAACAAGAAGTGACTGTATGCATCTAGGACAATCATTTAGCTATGCAACCAAGCATTCACATGGCAAGATATACTTTATTACATGATCAAGTATTAAGCTGAGTTACCTCGTTTCACACTACATGCAAGCGAAGTACTAGTCAATCATATATTTATACATGCAATGAATTACTAGTTCAGGAATCACTCTTAGCGCTGATAATTGTAGTTATTTTTTTGACTTAGAGCAGGCATACACTCAAACATTCACATAACATATAAATTTTCATGTATCGAACATCCAGTAACATCACTGTAGTACTGGTGACATAGAAGTGCCTTTATAAGCCTATATTAAGCATACATCTAAACAAGCACATAAACACCTAGCAATTTGTTTACCATAAAAAGAACATGTCAAGTGTAGCAACATGTAGATGAAAGACACACAGGGATAATGCAAGATCAAGGAAACAATATTAACAATTTTACTGAAATGAGTCATTTAACATTAAAAGGGACACTTCACTTCTGGTAAGAGCATAGTACCAAATGACTTGAAATATTTATGACATGTAGAAACTAAGTACACCATGTCACTGGCAAAATTTCAGCTATATTGAAGTTATAATTAATTTATTAAAATTCTAGCAAGTTATCAGCTCTTTATATTTCCAGATTTTTCTTAAATTATGGAAATGGTTTCTGGCCATGAAATTCACCCAGTGAGCATTATTTATCATAAGCAACATGTACAAAAATTAGCAAGTGAAATATCCCTAGTTTGATAGAACATCTATTTTCCATATAGTTACCTAGGTCCATTTTAAATGTATATCAAAACAGTGCTCACAAGCTTCACAAAAGTACTTTTTGGAACCTATATATCATTAGCAAGGTACCAAATTTTCTATAGTAGTATTTATGCACCCTAAAACCACTTTCTCATTTTATTTGGTTAAGCATGTGACATTTTGTCATTTTCAAATCACCATTCAAACTCAACATGCAAAGCCTAAAATTTTACCAGCAAGCTATACATAGCATAAGGTGGTCTAGTACAACTTTTGGAGCAAGTTTCATATGGTAAGTATTCTCCATGCATTTTTATTGCAAAAACTTAAGCCTAGGGGTAGATTAGTCATTTAACAGCAAGTGCTACTGCAAGAAAAATTCACACAGTGCCTAAATATCACACTAAAGCCATTGTCCAAGTTTCATGCCATTTGGAGTTCATTTAGCCCACTTTTGTCATTTATCTAGTTTTAACATGCATGCAACAAACCAAGGGCAAAACAGTACTTTTACATATCCACATCATAACCATTCAATAGATCTATCTAAGAGGAGTCTAATGCAACTGAGTTTGCCTTTTTAGAATTTTTCTTTGATTTGTTATGATTTTCTGAAGTTCCCAGCCGAAATAAATACATCTAAATAGAAAAACATTAGACCGGGGACTAGATCTTGAATAACCATAGCTTTCGGGGTTTAGCAAGCAATTATCCCAAGACTCAGCCACTAGCGCACCAATTCAGCATATATCCAAGGTCATATCTGCAAAAGTCCATAGGCTTGGATTAAAACGTGAGATTTTCGTAGATCCAGGGGGTTACGCGTAAGATTCATAAGACACAATAAACAATGGCAAAAATAGAAGAGTGAGGGAGGGTTTTTCTGCAAAACACCCTTTCTTCTTCCTCCGGCCAAGGCCGAGGGCGCGCGGCGGCTTGGCATCACGGCGCTTGCGCCGGCGTCGTGGAGGCCCGACTTGGAGCCGACGAGGTCCGGGGAGGTGTTCCCGTCCATGGGCTACCTGCCCCCCTTGATCTCGACGCGCGAGGTGGAGTGTACATGTGATGGGGCGGCGGTGAACCGGAGATGCGGTGGCTCGGCGTGGCGTGGCGGCGTAGCTCGGTTTCAGCCGTGGGGTGGCGGATTGAGGGCGGTAAGGGGTGCCTGAGATGCGCGCGAAGATGGCGAGGCCGACAGTGGTGGTCTGGAGCATAGGGAGGGCCTGACCGGGGGCTGTCCACGGCGAGGTCGGGGCGCGGCGCGGCCATGGCGGGTGGCACAGGTGGAGCGGAGGACAGGAGGCGTGGGAGGGGCCGAGGAGCGGCGGGGATGGTAGAGGAGGGCCGCGCGGGTGGGGTAACGGTGGAGGCGTGGAGAGAGAGGGCCGAAAGGGGCCGGGACGCGAGCTTGCGCTCGGGTTCGCCATGGCTCGCCGACGGCGTTCACCCGGGGAAGATGGCGGTGGGGGATGTAAACGACGTCGATTCCTTGGGGATTCGATGGAGGGACTCAAGGCGATGGTGGCTGACGCGACGGGCAGTGGGGAGGCAGCCCGAGGCGGCCGGAATAGCGAGCTCGAGCTCCGCGGCATCAATGGCGGCCGCGGCTCTGCGCGTGGGGAGCGAGCGCAGGGGGAGGGAGAGTGAGGCAGGGAGTGAATGGTGGAGAGCGTGAACGAGGCCGGGACGGCGTCTAGATGAAGCCGAGGCGCGGGCAACGCGGGCAGGGGCGCCACGGCGTCGGCCGTACGCCGATGGCGGCGTGGCGCGCGGGCTCTAGGCAGTGGCCGCGTTCCTGGCGAGTGGGGCCCGCGTGTCATAGACATAGAGGGAAGGAAAAAATCCCAAAATTGAAAAGGGTGGTTTGACTGCAGAATGCTCCGGTTGGATTGCAACGTTTTGGAGACCCTAGAGGCCGAATTTGATCAAACCCAAAATATAAGAACTGTTGTAAATTTTATATTCTACAACTTCCTTATAAACTTGCATACTAGGTTCTGTTGAAGTTTGTGGTTTAAATTTGAATTTAAGTTGCTGACCCAAGTTTGACCGACTGTACCCATCAGATTAGAAATTCTAAAACTCCATTTTCTAGTCTCTCTCATAAAAAGAGATTCATACCAAAGTTGTTCAGAATTTCCTGAGCTACAAACTTCTCATATAAAGTTTTGCAAGATTAAGGCTGTAGTTTGAGTAAATTTGAATTTATTCA
Organism: Paspalum notatum; assembly: GCA_022530915.1. Lineage (NCBI taxonomy): Eukaryota > Viridiplantae > Streptophyta > Magnoliopsida > Poales > Poaceae > Paspalum > Paspalum notatum. Next base: position 22,892,157 of record CM039686.1, read on the forward strand.
ATAGGCCAGGTGTGGACAGAATTTATAGGTTCACGTAAAAGGACCCAAAACACCATCCGAATCACAGTGCATGTCAACACTCCAATTACCAAAGTTGTTCCTAATAGAATTACCTACAAGTTTGGTATATAAAGTCTTGCTTGGATCACCACATATTTTGAATTAGAAACACAAACATTGTTGAAGGTTTGGTAAAACTGCAGCTCTAATTTATGTGGAGTCTTTATTGTTTCAGACTTTTGAATACCCAAATGAAGTCCAATCACTTCCACTCTAGGTGCATTTGGAAGGTGATAAGTTTAATTTCACTTCATAGAAAGGAAGATTTTGAAGTTGTATAGTGAAATCAAAAGTAATTTCAGATCCAAACTTTGGGATGAGCTGAAATTCAGACTTGGGAATTTCCTGTGTAGATTGACTTGGGCTGATTTCAAGAGGCATTTGGGGTCAAAATTTAAAATAGTTAAAGACAGTTTTAAACCACGCTCAGGGTAATACAAGTGAAGTTCATGGTATGTGCGACAACTTTGATAATGGAGCTAAGCTCAGTTGCTTAATGAATCTAAAAGTTTTATTAGGGTCCCAATTTGGTCACGATCACAATTGGCACCTCCCAAAGAACTTCTGGTTTGATTTGGTCTCGACCTTTAAACCTCATAACATATGATTGTAAAGAAGATCATAATATCAAAGTTGGAGGTAACATCCCGCCTAAGACTTTTGTATTTGGTGCTTTGCATAAAAGCTTGTGGTTGGTGACTTAAACAACCAAACCACATAGAGTTTTGTATTCTTCTAGAAAATTTTTCTACTTAGTGCCTTCTCCACCTAGTCCTCATCACTTTCCAAGCATCATTAAGCCCTAATTTATTATTAGCTTGTCTCTAACTGCGTGTTAAGGCTTTTGAGATGCCGGGGGCATCACAATGGTCCCGACCAGTTTGATAAAAATGGTCTATAAGGAAGTTGTAGTAATTTAAATTTTGAATAACTTTTGTGTTCCGAGTTCACTCAAATCAGTGGTCATGACCCCAAATTATCGAGATTCAGAGTGGCTACCTAGCTGCACATTGTAACAACAGTTTGGTGTACAGCCATCTTATATGACTGTCAAAAAATTTTGAGGAGTGGACTAACACTTTACCCGCACTTATATGATCTCGTTTTACATGCTTTCATGTATTTACGTTATCTATGAAGCTATGATCTTTGTATCAGTGCGTCTATTGGCATTAAAGATATTGGACTAAACACCATTGGCCTCATTCCTGCAGATGGTCATCCCACCTGAAACGTCTGACAAGGGGTTGCTCATGGAGCACCACCTCCTCCTAAGTTGGCCACTCTGGTCGCTCAGCAGGGTCAGATCATCAACATGCTGGCTGAAGAGCAACAACGGTGTTATTCGCAAGAGATCAGTTACATTGACTTTGCGGCGCTACAACCGCCGATCTTCACTGTTTCCACCGATCCACTAGATGCTGATGACTGGCTTCGAATCATTGAGTCCAAGTTCAGTCTACCGCCCTGCCTCACTGAGCAACAGAAGGCTCGCTTTGCGGCGTAGTGTCTACATGGTCCCTCAGGGGCCTAGTGTGCTTCTTTCCTTGCAATGCAACCAGTCGAGCACCAGGTCACATGGGACGAGTTCCAAGCGGCTTTTTGGGCTCACTATCTCCCGCCTATCCTCATCGAGCTAAAGCAACGGGAATTTTGTGCAATTCAGCAAGGGAACATGTCAGTACTCGAGTACGTGCAGGCTTTCATCTGCTTGTCCCAGTACTCCCCTGAAGACGTCGACACTGACCCACGTAGGGCTGCCCGTCTGCTGGGTGGGTTCGATCCCACTCTGCTGACTCACTTGGGGCGCCGCTACGACAGCTTCACCAAGTTGGTAGATGCCGCCATCGACATGGAGCATCACCTCCGTCAGGCCCATGAGGACCAACGGAGGAAGAGATTTGCAAGCACACCTCCATCAAGTTCATCTCAGCAGCAACGTGTTCTGCATTGCCCACCGCCGCACATATATTACATCGACCTGCCCTAACAGCAAGAGCAGCACGGTGGAACACAACAACACCCGTCATCCTGCAGTGCACCGCCCCATCCACCTGCTTCAATGACACCCGCCAAACCAAACGCCGGCTACCCCTGCTTCAAGTGTGGGAAGGCTGGACATTTTAATCACAAGTGTCGCACGTGCCAAAAGACTCAAGGGCAAGTGCCTACGGGTGAAGAGAAGGATTCAGCCCCAAAGGTGGGGCAATTGCACTACAATCAACTTGAGCAAGTTCTGGGGGGGTGAACCAGTCTTGGCAGGCACATTTCTTGTCAATGACCACCCTACGGTTGTTTTGTTTGACTCTAGAGCGTCTTTCACTTTCATCAGTAAAGCATATGCACTGAAGCATGGGTATGAAATTATAGAGTTGAAACAAAAATACCACATCACAGTTGCAGGATCATCTATAATTACAAATCACATAGTGAGGGTCTTGCATTTGCAAGCAGGAAAAGAAAGTTTGTTCATCAATTCTCTGGTACTCCCACAACTAGGGATTGATATTATTCTTGGGATGAATTGGCTAAAGCAACACCATGCAAGGATCGATGTTGACAACAGAAAGATTCAGTTACGCTCAAGCGGTGGGATAGACATGTTTATACAAGTGCCACTTCATAAACACGTGTCTCACACGGTTAATGTTGCAGAAGCTCAGCTTGAGGCACAAGCACTTGCAAAGATCCCTGTAGCTTGCGAGTATCCAGATGTGTTTGCAGAAGAGCTTCTTGGATTCCCACCGAATAGGGATGTTGAGTTTTCCATCGAGCTTGTACCTGGCATAGCACCTATCTCTCGAAGGCCATATAGGATGGCACCCAATGAGTTGAAAAAATTGAAAGTGTAGCTACAAGAACAACTTGATAAAGGGTTTATTTGCCCAAGCTCATCACCATGGGGTTGCCCGGCTCTCTTTGTTGAGAAGAAAGACCAAAGTGGTAAGAGGTTATGCGTGGACTATCGACCATTGAATGCTGTCACTATCAAGAACAAGTACCCACTGCCACATATTGATATCCTATTTGATCAGCTTAGGGGAGCCACAGTTTTCTCCAAGATTGATCTTAGGTCTGGGTACCATCAAATTATGATCCGAGAGGTAGACAAACCAAAGACCGCTTTCTCAACGCGGTATGGGCTGAGTGTCTTGTCATGTCCTTCGGGTTGACCAATGCACCTGCTTTCTTCATGTACATGATGAACTCGGTGTTCATGAATGAGCTTGACAAATTCGTGGTAGTATTCATTGATGACATCTTTGTTTATTCTAAGAATGAGAAAGAGCATGAAGAACACTTGCGAATAGTGCTATCGCGGCTTAGAGAACATAAACTCTATGCCAAATTCAGCAAATGTGCTTTTTGGCTAAAGGAAGTGGTATTCCTAGGCCATATCTTGTCAGAGAAGGGAGTGGCTGTTGATCCCAGCAAGGTGGAAGATGTGCTGAATTGGAAACAACCGCAAACTATAACAGAGATACGGAGTTTTCTTGGTTTAGCGGGTTACTACCGCCACTTCATCAAGGATTTCTCAAAAATTGCAAAGCCAATGACAGCATTAACCTAGAAAAATGTGAAGTTTGTGTGGAGCCCAAAATGCGAAGAGGCATTTCAAACGTTGAAGAAATTTCTAACTTCAGCACCTGTTCTTGCTCAACCGGACATCACAAAGCCATTTCATGTGTATTGTGATGCCTCCGGTAGCGGCCTTGGTTGTGTTCTAATGCAAGAAGGTAGAGTGATTGTCTATGTATCCTGCCAATTGAGGAAACATGAGGTGAATTATCCAACTCATGATCTTGAGCTACTAGCAGTTGTTCATGCACTGAAAAAGTAGAGGCATTACTTATTGGGCAACACATGCCACATATACACCGATCACAAGAGTCTAAAATACATATTGACACAACCCAAAATAAATATGAGGCAACGTTGTTGGTAAGAATTGATAAAAGACTATGATTTGGATATACACTATCATTCTGGGAAAGCTAATGTGGTAGCTGATGCGTTGAGCCGTAAAGCTCATTGCAACTTCATTGAGGCTCGTCCGACAGTAAGAGTGCTATGCTGTGAAATTGGGGAAATAGAAACGCCAACAATGCATCGTGCTAAACATTTCAACATCATTGTTGAACCAACTATAAAAGATGAGATCATAGAGGCCCAAAAGAAAGATAAGGGCATGGCACATATTCGTGAGGACATAAATGAAAAGAAGAAGAATTGTTTCAAGCTTGATGAAGAGGGAGTCCTATGGTTCAAAAATCGTTTAGTGGTACCAAAGGACATGGAACTAAGGAAGAAAATCCTAGATGAAGCTCACACCTCCGTGTTTACTATGCACTCGGGTAGCAATAAAATGTATCAAGATCTGAAGCAAAAGTTTTAGTGGACTCGCATGAAACGAGAAATCGCCAAGTATGTGTCTGAGTGTGATGTATGCCAAAGAGTGAAAGCTAATCACGTGAAGCCTGCGGGTATGCTTCAACCACTAAAAGTTCCGGCTTGGAAATGGGAGGATGTACACATGCATTTCATTGTGGGTTTGCCTTGCACCCAGAAGAGATATGATCCCATTTGGGTGATTATTGATCGTCTCACCAAATCGGCACACTTCTTACCTGTCAAAACCCTTTAAACCGCAGCCACATATGCTGAACTATACATCTCACGGATTGTCTCTTTGCACGGTGTTCCACAAACCATCACTTTGTTGACGGTCGTAATCTCACGATATCAACTGTCAATTATCCACCAAATGAAGCTAAGCATGTGAAATATATGGACTAACCCTTGCTACTCATGAGTTCCACAAGATGTACATGAATATTTGGATGCAGGTACCAAAATACACATAAAATGGTTGCAAACATGTCACATATCGAAGATGAGCAGAAATGGCAAAAGTGGGGTGGCCGCCCGACCACTTACCATGGCCGCCTGGCCATGGGTGGTGGCCGCCTGACCACCCTCCAATGAGGTTTTGGGTCCATCACCACATGGAATGGCCCCTTGACCACTTCATGTGCCATGTCATCGATCCAGTGTCAAACAAACACAGAATGGTGAAGATCCAACCATACAAGAGAGCATCCAATGTATCCAAGGGTCACAAAGTGTTGGGACGAGGATTGGTGATGTCAAGGATCCGAGGGAAGCAACATGCAACAAATCGGAGGCAGACACATGGCCGCCCGACCATGTGCCATGGACGACCGACCACCCCTCGACGCATTTTTCACGTGCAACCAACCGTCCTAACTGCCAACCGACGTGGGGGAGCAAGATCAGCCGTTGGATCAACTAAGGCGGTGGATCCCATGGCCGCCCGGCCATGGGGGATAGCCGCCCGGCCACCCACCTAGGTCGGCAGGCCACCGACTTGGTCCTTCCACCGACCTAGTACACATATAAATACCCCCCTCACTTTCTAGGCTACAAATAGACCCCGGGAGCTCATTTGCAACGCGTGGAGTAGAGTTGAGTTGAGAGTTCTATCTAAGAGTGCTTCACTCTTTTCTTAGTAGCTAGGATAGTCCTAGGAGTTAGAGTTGAGTCGAGCTTTGCCTCGGAGTGTCCGGAGTTATCTTCGAGTTTGTGGTAAAACTCTTGTATCTTTTGGATTCAGATGATCTTCAATATAATTTAGTTATATTTTATTTTATTTCTATCTCCTGCAAGTGCGGTGTACCTTTATTTTGCATACTTGCTAGGCTTAGATTGTGTTTCACTTAGTTATTGAAGTCTTGCTATTCTTGTGGGTGCTATAACTCAACCCTAGACTTATACGCTAGGCTCTGGCTAGATCCTCTCCTCTGATCCAGGAAGATCTATCGTTGTTCAAGCGCTTGAACACGTTTATAGTTTGCCATCCTCTCCACGCAGCTTTGCTTGGTAGCCCCACTCGGTGACAGCGTGTGGTGTGCCTATGTAGTCTAGGCCCGTCGTTCGGGAGGCCCGTAGGTGTTAGCCAGACTCTCTTTTGGGACCTACTATCTACCCCCTGGTACCCTCGAGACTCTGGAATTTCGCTCGATGCAAGACCCTGGCTTGTTTACTTGAATAGATTAGTTAGACACGGATAATCTTTGCAGCCGATTAGAATAGAGTTTGGTGACTTTATCTCACTCGTTGTCCTCCCAGGCAACTATACCTTTCTACAGAAAGCTTAGATAGATATCCTCCTCCACCATACACCTATCTTTATCACGTTTACCCTTGTTCAACTACTAGTTGGTATAATTTATCCAAATTTATAGTTCATTCGATTTGAGTTTATTCAATTACACTCTTGTGCCTACCGTTTCCCTGTGGAAATTTACAATACTCGGAATACTCTGAGTGAAAGGCTACAGCGGTCTCCGTGCGCTTGCGGAGTAAAACCTGTAAAGGCTAAGAAACGCCAATAAGCTTTTCTGGCGCCATTGCCGGGGAAGCAAGTGGCCAAGAGATAATTGATACTCCCTCCGTCCTAGAAAACAAGTCATTCTGGGATTGTTCTAAGTCAAACTTTCTAAAGTTTGACCAAATTTATATGAAAAATTATAAACATTTATAACATCAAATGAGGATTGTTAGATTCTTTGTGGCATATATTTTCATTAGGTACCTATTTGGTTTTGTAAATGTTGATACTTTTCTCTATAAATATGGTCAAACTTCACAAAGTTTGACTTAGGACAAATCCAGAATGACTTGTTTTCTGGGACAGAGGGAGTATCTCATTTTGAACCTGTATACTTGATAAGTTTTACCGCTAGTTGTTAAACAGACTCACTTTGCTCTGTTGTCTTGTTGTGGTTGCAACAGAGAGGTGTATGACCAGTTTCGACCTACCGGTAAATTTCCACAACAACCCAGAGTCACTGCTCCGGAAAGTCCGTCGCAAGACTATTCATGGACAAAGACCTGTACCTAGGGAGCTAGAACCAAGTACTTCAATCAGTACTCTACGTTTCACCACCATGGCCGAAAAGACTATCCGTGAGTTCTCCATCCCCTCGAGCAGCAATATCCCCAAGGGACCTGATGTTCAAGTGGGAGAGGATTTTGAGCTCAAACCGGGGGTGATCCATATGGTTCAAGCTATCCCTTTCTACGGACTGGCTACGAAAGATGCCAATAATCATCTGCAGCAATTCTTGGAGATCTGCAATACATTCAACATGAAAGGAGCATCGCCTGACGCCGTCAAGCTTCGTCTCTTTGCCTTCTCTCTTGTTGGGAAAGCAAAACAGTGGTTCTACCTCAACCGAGCAACACTCACAACTTGGAACGCATGTTCCGACACATTCTTGGCAAAGTATTTCCCACTAGGGAAAACCGACACGTTGAGAAACAAGATCTCGAGCTTCCAATAGCTCGCAGATAAAACCGTGGCAGAAGCTTAGGAATGACTACAAGAATACATTGCAGTCTGCCCCCACCACAAAATGCAAGAGTGGCTGATCATTCAGAGTTTCTTTCATGGGCTCAATCGCTCAACTCAAGAACACTTGGATGCAGCCGCTGGAGGATCCTTCCTCTCCTTGAGTATCTCGGCGGCCAAGAATCTCATTGAGAAGATAGCCACCAATCAAGGATGGAGAGAAGAGTATAGTACCCGTTCCCGTGGCGTCCATCAGATCGAGAGCACTGACATGCTCGCCGCAAAGATGGACTTGCTGCTGAAGAAGCTAAACGACGCTCTAGAAGCCGCTCCGGTGCATGCCCTCAACTCTCACATGACTTGCGAAGTCTGTGGGAATACAGGACACTCAGGGCATAGCTGCCCTGACACGCAACCCGAAGATGCGAACTTTATCGGTAACAGTACCAACGGCTTCAACGAGAATCGTCCTTAGCCAGGATGGAATTCACGACCAAATCTCCTTTTCTCTGGCAAGGTAACTCTTCAAGTTCGCAGCAATTTTCTAAGAATAATTATAGTTTTGATCAAAAAGCTGTGAATGATAGCATTAGTAAAAAGTTCCATGCTAATGATAGGATGTTTGAGTCTATATCTTTACAAATGGAAACTTTGAATAGTGCTATGAAAAAACAACTTAGCTTCAATAAAATGCTGGAAACTCAGATAGCTCAGTTGGCTGCTGCTTTACCAAACCCAAATGCGGGCAAGCTGCCTGGCCAACCTAAAGGTCCTCCCAAGGAGCACATAAATGCAGAAACCACTAGGGGTGGAAAGTCCACATAGGACCCCCATCTCCTAGTCATGCAGGTAAAGCGCATGAGAAGACTGCCGAGTCAGAAGGCAAGGTCAGAGATGAAGATACACCTGGCAAGGAGGAAAAACTAGCATCGAAACATCTACCCCATGAGTTCTACGACACAACGGTGCTACCATTTCCTCCGAGAAACAAGAAGGCTGCCGCTGACGAACAATATAGTAAGTTCGTTAAGGTCATTAAAAAATTATATGTCAACATACCCCTGCTAGATGCTATGCAGGTACCGATATATGCCAAGTACTTAAAGGATATCCTCGACAATAAGAAACCCCTACCGTCAACGGAAATTGTGCACTTAACGGAAGAGTGTAGCGCAGCTATACTCAAGAAAAAGGACCCTGGAAGCCCTACCATCTCATGCTCGATTGGTACCCAGCACTTTGATCAAGCATTGTGCGACCTTGGAGCCAGTGTCAGCGTAATGCCAAAGGTCATCTTCGACAAGCTGAATCATGACACACTTGCTCCCACCGCTATGTGTTTACAGCTTGCGGATCAATCCGTCCGTTACCCCGAAGGAGTGGCAGAGAACGTTTCGGTGAGAACCCAGAATTTTCTCATTCCTGTGGACTTCGTGGTGCTGGATATGGAGATTGACTCAAAAACCCCACTCATCCTTGGGCGACCATTTTTTAGCACCGCCAATGCAACAATCGACGTTGGAGCAAGAAAGGTTCACCTGAACATTAACAGAAAGAAGGAAACATTTGCCATCAAACCAAAAGTGGAACAGTGCAACCAGGTGAAGACTTTCAAGTGCCAGGTCAAGAAGGACGAACCCAAGGCCAAGACCGGGACCAATCCATCGAATTCCAAAGAAGACGGTCTCGTGGCAATTATGCTGAAGAAATTGAAAATCGAGACTGAAATTCAACAAATGGAGTATGAGAGGGCAATGCAAAGTAGAAGATCGAGAAGCCAAGAGACGAGGTGCGACATGTGATGCTCTGGCATCTCAACTGCAAAATCATTCATCATACATGCAACATTCATCATAAAGCATCATACATTAGCATGCACTTGAGCCCTAGCTCAAACTTGATTGAAATGAAACTTGTTGAAACCTGTTTTCTGCATATATGTCTCTGTGATTGCGCCCATAACTTTAGTTCTATAGTGATATAGGTGGAACTCATATTGACAAACTTGTACAAAATTTTATGATAAACAACTTTGGTAATTGGTGCTTTGACATGCATTAAGGTTTGCATAGAGTTTTGGGGCTTTTTCTGTCAGCATGTGAAATCTGTCCAAACATAACCAGTTTAGTAATATTAAATTTTCTTGATTTTAACGCCAAAATCTTGCAATGCTTATACTGAGAAAGTTGTAGACCTTGAAATTATGAGCAACATTGGTATAAAACTCTTTGAGTGGAAGTGACAAGAAAATAGACTTTTAGAATTTCTAAACTGGAAGGTTCTGTTGGTCAAACATTGGTCAGCAGCTGAAATTCATGTTTACACCATATTTTTTAATATAACATGGTATACAAGTTTATAAGGGAAATGTAGAGGAATAAATTTAGAACATTTCATCAAATTGGGGTATTTTCAAATTCGGCCTCTAACCTGTTCAAAAACTGAGAATACAAACAGAGCTTCCTGTGGCCAAAGCTGATTTTTCCAATTTCGGTGTTTTTCCTTTTTCATTGTCTCTATGACAAGTGGGCCCCACTTGTCAGACCCTCGGATTCACGCCCGCGGGATTGGAAACCCGGCCGTGGTGGGTCCCACCATCGCGCGCCTCCATGCACCGGTCCACTGGACCCGAGCTCCACCCCTAGCCCCGGCCCCACCTATCAGCGAGACTTGTCTATGGAACAAGTCCACGCCCGCGCCACCGGTTTTCCTCCCCGCTCCGACGCCTCCACGCGGCGGACGGCCTCTGCCGACGGCCGGCCGAGGGCGCCCTGCCCTACCCACACCGGCTTCAAGAGGGCGTCCCCCTCCGCTCTCCTCGCCTCACTCTCCCTCAGCTCACTCTCTTTCTCTCTCTCCACTACCTCTCCACGCCGCCGCCAATGCCGCAAGCTCGGCCGACCCTGCGCCCACCGCTCCGGCCGTTCTTGCGCCGCCACGATACCGTGCTGCGCTTCCCCATCCTCCGCTCCCCCGGTACCCCTAGGCCTATGCCGTCACCTTCCCACCCGCGAGGTGTATTGCCACGCCGAAGGTCTCCACCCGCCATAGCCGCGAGCTCGAAGCTCGAGCTCGGGCCCGTCGTTCCTCGCACCTCCGTGCCTCCACACCACCACGCCGAGCTTCCTCACCCTCCCTTCCACCGATTCACCTAGCTCTAGGCCTCCGGATCCCCACCACCGAGCCGTACCACCTCGCCAGTCATTCGCCTCCTTGGCTCACCGTCGCCGGCCTCCTCCGCTCATCCTCCGTCGAATCAAGGTAGGGGGTAAGGACTGCCGCCCTCTCCTCTCTCTCCTCGACCCCGCCGGCGAGCCCGCGGGCCCCGTGCGGCCGGAATCCCGCGCGCGCCGCCACGCCGGTCACCCTCCCGGCAGGAGGTTGAAGAAAGCCGTGGGGTTTTGCATCTAAGCCCCCGGTGTTCTGAGTTTTCACGTTTAGATCCAAAAGCGCTGTGCATTGAGTCTGGGTAATCTTACGATCTAGCCCCTGGAGGTTACAGTTAATTGCGTTCAAGTCCCGATCTAAAGGTTTTTCCGTTTATTTCAATTATATTGGGCTGTGAACTTTGAAAAATCATAACAATTCAAAGAAAAATCCAAAATGAACAAACTCAGTGGCTATGGACCCCTCTTGAGTAGATCTACAGGATAGGTATGATGTGGATGTGTGAAAAGTCAGTTTTGCCCCTGGGTTAGTGCATGCATGTTGAGGGTAAATAAATGGTAAAAATATACTAAATGAGCTCCTAAAATTATGAAACTTGGCCAGTAGCTGTGGTATGGCATCTTGGTACTATGTGATTTTTGGTAGCCCTAGCATTGGTTGGTAAATTACTGTTTTGCCCCTATGCATGTGTTTTGTGTATTTATTTGACTTGGAAAATGGAAGCTACATAAAGTATGATAAATATGACTCACTAGTATTTTTTTATGTCCTATATAGCTTGTGAATATCACTGGTGAAATATGAGCCTCTGCATGTCAAGTTTTAATGGTGATTTGAAAATGATAAAACGCTACATGTTGGAAATGATAATTAGAAAAAGTGGTCATAAATGGCTAGGAAAATTCCCTGGAAATGTTGATGCATAGAGTCCAGAAAGTATATTCGAGAAGGCTATTTACACTGTTGATATGTACATCTTAAATTCGCACCAGATTAGTATATGGAAAATAGACGTCTTGTCAAACTTGGGAGTTTTATGCACGTGTTAGATTTCCATACCATGTATTTCGTTGAAAGTTTCTGATTAGTTAAGTATGATAGATTATACTAGGCTTGAGTGATGGTTTGTATGATTTCTGAGTGATGGTTTGTATGATTTCTTAGTGATGGTTTGTATGATTTTTTAGTGATGGTTGTATGATTTCTTAGTGATGGATTGTATGATTTCTTAATAAAAAGTTTGCAGGGTTTCCTTTCTTGTGGTATAACTTAGAATGGGAACACTTACGTCTTTTGTCACATTGCTACTCACCATGAATTACCTTTCACCTGCACCATATGCATGTCAATACATTCCTTTGCACTCATGTTGCATTTTATCATGCCTATAGACCCCGCGTGCAAGGAGCTATCAACGCAGGAGAAACCAGTGATCAAGGAACCGGATGACAGGCTATATACGGAGCAAGAAGACGAAGGGTCGCTGATTAAATCCGTCCCTGCTTCAAGGAGTTGCCTGGGGCAAAGCCCCACAACCCGGCAAACTAACTTAGTTTAGTTTGTTGGTTTTCTTAAGAACAATCAAAGGTAGGCAGGACCATGCTATTCCCAGCAAATAAAATAATTGTTGATTACGCATATGCATTAGGAGTTGGTTGAAACCAATTGCATTAGATTGCTTGGCCGCCCTGGCCCTCGCTCCTATATCTAGAGTTCGCAGGACGTGTGCCTAGAACGGGTTAGGTATGAGTAGATACGAGTGAATAAAGGTCACTCGTCCCATAGGGATTGCTTTTCAGAGAAGAAATGTCACTATTATGAATCTTACTTTGATTACGTTATGTTTTAAAATGGAGACCGGGTGGAGATATGGAACTGTTTGATGAGAATTGGAATAATGTGTGGTGGACACCGCCCGAGTCGCATAAGGCCGGTCGTTGTTCGCCTATTGGTCGGCATAGTATTGCTAGGGTGCTTATCCGGGATAATGGACCGGTGAAAGTCTTACTTGTGCCATCCGAAGAACAGAGACAGACTCCTACTGTAACACCTTGGCGAGCTTGTAGTCGAGGGAGGGCTGGACCCAGTACGCCGAGGTAACGCTCCTAAGGCGGCACAACCTGGGATCTACGGAAGGATTGAATCGAACTTGGGATGGGACAAGTGGAGATGGGGAAAGCATATGTGGGAACGCCGGGGGTTAGTAAGCATATGCCATCCTGGTACTTCTAGTTATTCCCGGGAATATAAAAATCGATTCGAATCGCTGATGCTCACCAGGTGTGAGAATGCCAATACCACTAAAGGGCTAAGTAGTAATCCACTTGAATATGTTGTATTATCAATTCATGGTTTTGAATACTACATGCTTGGTTATACATGCCTTACTTTCATGCAACTTATCTTTGTACTCATGATACTCATGATTAGTATTATTGATATGGTAAACTAAACAGCTGTCAAATCTTGCTTCTATATGATAAATCAAGCAGCTGTCAAATCTTGCTTCCACATGTTAACTTGATCATGTTTAAAATCAACAGCTAAGGATCAAATTCTTAGTAAGCCAGCTGCGTCAGCCGTAAGCCATTTCCATTAAGTCCTACTGAGTAATTAGTACTCAGGCTTTGCCCCCACTTTTGGATTACAGGTACTGATGACATCTGGACAACCGTGTGGAAGGTGGTAGTGCCGGTGGGCTCGGTGCTACACGCCTCGTTCGTCTCTTCGTGAAGACTGCTTAAGTATCATGATTCCGCTGCGAGATGTTTTGAAAACGCTTCCGCTATATCTAATTTTGCAAACGCTTCCGCTATATTTGAACATGTATTTGATTTCATATATTTGGTTTGTAAATTAAGTCTATTACTCTCTATTTCAACTGCCTGTGATGATGTAATTGTTGTGGCTCTTTCGAGGGTCGGATGTGTTTGATGTCGGATCCTCTGGGAATGGTGTTATCGAGAGCCCGAGGGACTCTTGACGGACTACCGGGTTTAGTCTGGCCTAAGTGCACTGCGAGCCAGAGGTGGCAGGTGTGCTTAGTCTGGATAAAGCAGGGCGGTTCTGCCACAGCTGGTATCAGAGTCGATCATACACAGACAACAGTTATATCATCAAATTTTGTTTTACAAACTTATCTTCGAAAACCCATCTTCAAGTAATTCAAAAATGAGAGTATACGCTATGCCCGTATAAGGATGTTGGTGTTATACAGGTGACATCACTGACATTCTGACCTAGATTGAACTCATATGCATATTCGGCGCTTTGGGAAGCAACTTTTCGGCCATAGCTGTCCCAAGCACTGGAGGAAGCTATTGGGATTTGCGAACGGTTGTGGGCCCTACATCCGTACTATATAAGTAAAAGCTCTTTAAGGGTGGTGGGCATGTTTGAGGCTTTCATACCCTCCGCACTTACATTCGGTTTTGGGGTCCACCTTTTTCTCGACAATCCCCAGTACTGGTGGAAAGTCAGGCTTTGAGGAAAAGGTGCAGCGGCCCACTAACGTTGTCCACGTAGCGGTCACGCGTGGATGCCACATTAGGTGGTAATGTATGAGCATGCATTTTTCTGCAGGTACACTAACCACGTGCGAAATTAAGAATCACTAGAGAACGACTAGTTGCATTAAAGAGAGACGTGCATATATGTCACCGAATTATCGCTAGTTATATATATAATACATAGGATGTGTGATGTGAGACCGAATAGGACGAATCATGCATCATGTATCTTTTGTTATCATTTTGAGAATATTACTAAAAGACAAATGAAATAAAATCGTGACTTAAACCTACCTTCTGCACGTTTCGCTACATAATCTGTCAACTGTCAGCAACTAATACAATTCGCTAAGTAAAAGCCCCTCCTATGGAGTTTCCCGGAAAAGTGTTTCGTTCGAGAGTTATGACTAAAAACCTTCAGATTCAAAAATCTGCACACTCATACCGAAGAGACACAGTGCATAAGTTTTCCACTAGCGAATACGATTGCCCAAGCCTACAAGATGACGACTAACACTTTATGTGCAATCCAGCTATTCTGTCCACTTACATGCTTTCATGTATTCAGAATATATTTTTGGTGCTAGGACCTTTTATCACCGCATCGATTGCACAAAAGTTCTTGGACTAAACCTGATTGGCTTATTTCTACAGATGGTCACCCCACCAGAGACATCTGCACAGGGGGGCTGCTCATGGAGCACCATCTCCTTCTGAATTGGCCAATCAAGTCGCTCAGCAGCTCATCAACCTGATAGCTCAAGAGCAACGACGGCGTGACCCGCAAGAGATTAGCTATACTGACTTTGCGGCGCTGCAACCGCCAATCTTCACTGCTGCTACAGATCCCCTGGATGCTGATGACTGGCTTCGGATCATTGAGTCCAAGTTCAGTCTACTGCCCCGACTCACTGAGCAACAGAAGGCTCGCTTCGTGGCACAATGTCTACATGGTCCCTCGGGGGCCTGGTGTGCTTCGTTCCTGGCAATGCAACCAGCCGGGCACCAGGTCTCGTGGGATGAGTTTTGTGCGGCTTTTCGGGCTCACTATCTCCCGCCTAGCCTCATCGAGCTCAAGCAATGGGAATTTCGTGCACTTCAACAAGGGGACATGTCGGTACTCGAGTACGTGCAGGCTTTCATCCGCTTGTCCCAGTACTCCCCTGAAGACGTCGAACACCGACCCGCGTAGGGCTGCCCGTCTGTTGGGTGGGTTTGATCCCACTCTGCTGACTCACTTGGGGCGCTGCTATGACAGCTTCACCGAGTTGGTAGACGTCGCCATCGACATGGAGCAACGCCTCCGTCAGGCCCACGAGGATCAGCGGAGGAAAAGACTGGCAAGCACACTTCAGTCGGGTTCATCTCAACGGCCACGGGTCGTACATCGCCCACCGCCATGCATCTGTTACATTGACATGCCCCAGCAGCAAGAACAACACTGTGGGACGCAACACCATACCTTCTCCTGCAGTGTACCGCCTCATCCGCCTGCTTCAGTGCCACCAGCCAAACCAAGTGCCAAATACCCCTGCTACAAGTGCGGAAAGACTGGCCATTTTAGCAAGAATTGTCTTGCCCTTCGGCGAAGCCAGGCACCATTGTTGATTAGAGACAACCCACGCTAGAATAAGAAGAAAGGACCAAAGCGAGACCTAGCCCCAACAGAAGGTCGTGTGCACTATACCCACGTAGATCAGATTCCAGAAGGTGAACCCGTGTTAGCAAGCACCTTTCTTGTCAACGAGCACCCTACCGCGGTTTTGTTTGACTCCGGAGCAACACACACTTTCATCAGCAGGTCATATGCGACCAAACATGGCTATCACATTGATAATATGAAGGCAAAATACCATATCACAGCCCCGGGGTCACCAATTGACACGAATCAGATTGTGAGGCACTTACGCTTATGCATAGGCACAGAAGAATTCTATGTTGATCCTGTGGTACTTCCTAATCAGGAGATTGACATCATATTAGGGATGGATTGGATGAAAGAGCACAATGTCTTGTTAGATATTACTAGCAGGACAGTTCAAATGAAGTCTAGCAAGAGTGGGAAAGTTATGCACATTCATCTGCCAAGTCACAAGCATTCGTCACACACAGTAAATGCCACAGAAGCTCAGTTGATTGAGAAGATACCGGTGGTTTCCGACTTTCCGGATGTGTTTCCGGAAGAGCTTCCGAGACTCCCACCGGACAGAGATGTTGAGTTCGCCATCGAGCTTGTACCTGGCACCGCTCCTGTCTCCAAGAGGCCATATAGAATGGCGCCTGATGAACTGAAGGAACTAAAAACTCAACTGCAAGAGCAATTAGACAAAGGGTTCATTCAGCCCAGCTCATCACCTTGGGGCTGTCCCGCTCTCTTTGTTGAGAAGAAAGACCAAGGTGGTAAGAGGTTATGCGTAGACTATCGACCACTGAATGCTGTTACTTTCAAGAACAAGTACCCACTGCCACACATCAATATCCTATTCGATCAGCTTGGGGGAGCCACAGTTTTCTCCAAGATTGATCTTAGATCTGGGTACCATCAAATTAAGGTCCGAGAGGAAGACATACCAAACACTGCTTTCTCCACGAGGTATGGGCTTTACGAGTATCTTGTCATGTCCTTCGGGTTGACCAATGCACCTGCTTTCTTCATGTACATGATGAACTCGGTGTTCATGAAGGAGCTTGACAAATTCGTGGTAGTATTCATTGATGACATCTTGGTTTATTCCAAGAATGAGAAGGAACACAAAGAGCATTTTGTGAATAGTGCTATCTCAACTTAGAGAATATAAACTCTATGCCAAGTTCAGCAAATGTGCTTTTTGCCTAAAGGAAGTGGCATTCCTAGGCCATATCTTGTTAGCGAAGGGAGTGGCTGTCGATCCCAGCAAGGTGGAAGATGTGCTGAATTGGAAGCAGCCACAAACTGTGACTGAGATACGGAGTTTTCTTGGTTTAGCGGGGTACTACCGCCGCTTCATCAAAGATTTATCTAAAATTGCAAAGCCTATGACAACGTTAACCTAGAAAAATGCAAAGTTCACATGGAGCTCAAAATGCGAAGAGGCATTTGGAACATTGAAGAAACTCCTAACTTCAGCACCTGTTCTTGCTCAACCAGACATCACCAAGCCATTTGACGTGTATTGTGATGCCTCTGGTAGTGGCCTTGGTTGTGTTCTGATGCAAGAAGGGAGAGTGATTGCATATGCATCCTGCCAACTGAGGAAACATGAGTGAATTACCCAACTCATGATCTTGAGCTACTTGCAGTTGTTTATGCGCTAAAGAAATGGAGACATTACTTGTTAGGCAACACCTATCACATCTACACTGACCACAAGAGCCTCAAATACATCTTTATCCAACCTGAATTAAATATGAGGCAAAGACGGTGGTTAGAGTTGATAAAAGATTATGACCTAGAGGTTCATTGCCACCCTGGTAAGGCTAATGTAGTAGCTGATGCATTAAGTTGTCAGGCTCATTGCAACTTCATTGAGGCTCGTCCAACGGTGAGAGTGTTATGTTGTGAGATTGGAGAAATAGAAATGCCAACGGTACTGGAGGCCGAACTTTATAACCTTGTCCTTGAACCAACCTTCAAGGATCAAATCATAGCAGCACAAAAGCAAGATAAGGGCATGGCACATTTTCGAGATGAGATCGATGACAAGAAGAAGGCCTGTTTCAAGCTTGACGAAGGAGTCTTATGGTTCAAAAACCGCTTAGTGGTACCAAAGGACATGGAGCTAAGAAAGAAAATCCTAGATGAAGCTCACACCTCCATGTTCACCCTACACCCGAGCAGCGATATACCAAGATTTGAAGCAAAAGTTTTTGTGGACTCGTATGAAATGAGAAATCGCCAAATATGTATCCGAGTGCGACATGTGTCAAAGAGTGAAAGCTGACCACCTAAAGCCTGCGGGTATGCTTCAACCTCTAGCAGTTCCAGCCTGGAAATGGGAGGACATACATATGGACTTCATTGTAGGTTTGCCTCGCACTCCCAAGGGGTATGATTCCATATGGGTGATCATTGACCGATTCACGAAATCAGCTCACTTCATTCCTGTGAAAACAATTTACCATGCCAAGACCTATGCTGAACTTTATATAGCCAGGATTGTCTCTTTGCACGGTGTTCCTCGAACTATCACTTCGGACAGAGGTTTGCTATTTGTGTCTCGCTTCTGGGAGCAATTGCAAATTGCTCTTGGGACCAATTCAATTCACAGTTCAGCATACCATCCTCAAACAAGCGGCCAAGTTGAAAGAGTGAATCAGATCCTTGAAGATATGTTGAGGGCATGCGCTTTGACTTATTCCACCAAGTGGTATGAATGTCTCCCCTTGGCGGAGTTCGCCTACAACAACAGCTATCAGAAGAGCTTAGATATGGCACCTTTTGAGGCCTTATATGGTAGACGGTGTGGAATGCCACTCAACTGGTCTGAACCAGGTGAGCGTGTCACATTTGGTCCTGACTTGGTAACACAAGCAGAAGAACAAGTTAAGTTCATACACAACAATTTGAAAAGAGCACAGTCTAGGCAGAAGAGCTACTCAGATAAGAGGAGGAGACCTCTAGTCTTTGAGAAGGGTGATCATGTGTACCTCCGGGTGTCACCTATGAAAGGAGTACATCGGTTCAGAGTAAAAGGAAAGCTAGCACCAAGATACATTGGTCCGTTCAAGATCACAGAGCAATGTGGGCTAGTGGCTTACCGATTAGAGCTACCACCGCATCTTGCCGCGGTTCATGACGTGTTTCATGTCTCGCAACTCAAGAAGTGTTTACGAGTGCCAGAGGAAGTGATTGATTCATCTCAGATCCAGATTGAACCTGACCTCACTTATGAAGTGAAGCCCATAAAAATCCTTGACCAAAAGCAAAGGTCAACACGACGAAGAACCATTAACATCTACAAAGTGCAATGGAGTAATAACTCCAAAGAAGAGGCAACATGGGAACAAGAGGAATTTTTACAAACAAAGTATCCTGGTTTTCTTCCATCCACTTCAAATTGAGTACGTCATAGCAGTTTAAAGTTTCAAATTCATACACAATGCACTTTCTTCTCGTTTAACTTACCCACCCACATCACATCAAAATCTCGGGACGAGATTTCTTTAAGGGGGGTGGGTTGTGATGCTCCGGCATCTCAAGTGCATAATCATTCATCATACATGCAACATTCATCATAAAACATCATACATTAGCATGCACTTGAGCCCTAGTTCAAACTTGGTTGAAATGAAACTTGTCGAAACCTGTTTTCTGCATATATGTCTCTGTGATTGCGCCCATAACTTTAGTTCTATAGTGATATAGGTGGAACTCATATTGACAAACTTGTAGACAATTTGATGATAAACAATTTGGTAATTGCTACTTTGACATGCATTAAGGTTTGCATAGAGTTTTGGGGCATTTTCTGTCAGCATGTGAATTCTGTCCAAACATAACCAGTTCAGTAATTTTAATTTTTTTTGATCTTAAAGCCAAAATCTTGCAATGCTTATAGTGAGAAAGTTGTAGACCTTGAAATCATGAGCAATATTGGTATAAAACTCTTTGAGTGAAAGTGAGCAGAAAAAGGGACTTTTAGAATTTCTAAATTGGAAGGTTCTGTTGGTCAAACATTGGTCAGCAGCTTAAATTCAAGTTTACACCAGATTTTTGAATATAACATGGTATACAAGTTTATAAGGGAAATGTAGAGGAACAAATTTAGAACATTTCATCCAATTGGGGTATTTTCAAATTCGGCCTCTATACTGTTCAAAAACTGAGAATACAAACGGAGCTTCCTGTGGTCAAAGCTGATTTTTCCAATTTCGGGGTTTTTCCTTTTTCATTGTCTCTATGACAAGTGGGCCCCACTAGTCAGACCCTCGGATTCCCGCCCGCGGGATTGGAAACCCGGCCGTGGTGGGTCCCACCATCGCGCGCCTCCATGCACCCGGTCCACTGGACCCGAGCTCCACCCCTGGCCCCGGCCCCACTTGTTAGCGAGACTGGTCTATGGAACAAGTCCACGCCCGCGCCACCGGTTTTCCTACCCACTCTGACGCCTCCACGCGGCGGACGGTCTCTGCCGACGGCCGGCCGAGGGCGCCCTGCCCTGCCCTGTCGTGCCCACGCCGGCTTCAAGAGGGCGTCCCCTTCCGCTCTTCTCGCCTCACTTTCCCTCAGCTCACTCTCTTTCTTCCTCTCCACTGCCTCTCCACGCCGCCGCCTTTGCCGCAAGCTCGGCCGACCCTGCGCCCACCGCTCCGGCCGTTCTTGTGCCGCCACGATACCGTGCCGCGCTTCCCCATCCTCCGCTCCCCCGGTAACCCTAGGCCTATGCCGTCACCTCCCCACCCGCGCGGCGCATTGCCACGCCAAAGGTCTCCACCCGCCATAGCCGCGAGCTCGAAGCTCGAACTCGGGCCCACCGTTCCTCGCACCTCCATGCCTCGACACCACCACGCCGAGCTTCCTCACCCTCCCCTCCACCGATTCACCTAGCTCTAGGCCTCCGGATCCCCACCACCGAGCCGTACCACCTCACCGGTCGTTCGCCTCGTCAGCTCACCGTCGCCGGCCTCCTCCGCTCATCCTCCGTCGAATCATGGTAGGGGGCAAGGACCGCCGCCCTCTCCTCTCACTCCTCGACCCCCGCCGGCAAGCCCGTGGGCCCCGCGCGGCTGGAATCCTGCGCGCGCCGCCGCGCCGGTCACCCCCCCGGCAAGAGGTTGAAGAAAGCCATGGGGTTTTGCATCTAAGCCCCCGGTGTTCTGAGTTTTCACGTTTAGATCCAAAAGCGCTGTGCATTGAGTCTGGGTAATCTTACGATCTAGCCCCTGGAGGTTACGGTTAATTGCGTTCAAGTCCCGATCTAAAGGTTTTTCCGTTTATTTCAATTATATTGAGCTGTGAACTTTGAAAAATCATAACAATTCAAAGAAAAATCCAAAATGGACAAACTCAGTGGCTGTGGACCCCTCTTGAGTAGATCTACAGAATAGGTATGATGTTGATGTGTGAAAAGTCGGTTTTGCCCCTGGGTTAGTGCATGCATGTTGAGGGTAAATAAATGGTAAAAATATACTAATGAGCTCCTAAAATTATAAAACTTGGCCAATAGCTTTGTTATGGCATCTAGGTACTGTGTGATTTTTGGTAGCCCTAGCATTGGTTGGTGAATTACTGTTTTGCCCCTATGCATGTGTTTTGTGTATTTATTTGACTTGGAAAATGGAAGCTACATAAAGTATGATAAATATGACTCACTAGTATGTTTCTTATGTCCTATATAGCTTGTGAATATCACTGGTGAAATATGAGCCTCTGCATGTCAAGTTTTAATGGTGATTTGAAAATGATAAAATGCTACATGTTGGAAATGATAATTAGAAAAAGTGGTCATAAATGGCTAGGAAAATTCTCTGGAAAATTTGGTCGCTTAATGTTGATGCATAGAGTCCAGAAAGTATATTCAAGAAGGCTATTTACACTGTTCATATGTACATCTTAAATTCGCACCAGATTAGTATATGGAAAATAGACGTCTTGTCAAACTTGGGAGTTTTAGCTTGTAAATTTTTGTACAAGCAGTTAATGGTAAGTATAGCTCATTGGTAAAATTTCACCTTCAGATACCATTCTTATAGTTTATAAAAATTCTGACAATGTGTAGGACTGAGAACTTGTTGTATTTATAATAAAATAATTACAACTCCAATTGGACTGAAATTTTGGTAGTAGTCTTGGGTATGCAGGATCTGTATGCCATAAAAGTTTGGTTTCATTTGGCTATGTTTTACTGCTGTAACTTAGATTGCTTAGATTAATTCACAAATGAGAATAAATTACCCTAATTGAATGTATATGCACGTGTTAGATTTCCATACCAAGTATTTCGTTGAAAGTTTCTGATTAGTTAAGTATGATAGATTATATTAGGCTTGAGTAATAGTTTGTATGATTTCTGAGTGATGGTTTGTATGATTTCTTAGTGATGGTTGTATGATTTCTTAGTGATGGATTGTATGATTTCTTAATAAAAAGTTTGCAGGGTTTCCTTTCTTGTGGTATAACTTAGATTGGGAACACTTATGTCTTTTGTCACATTGCTACTCACCATAAATTACCTTTGACCTGGACAATTTGCATGTCAATACATTCCTTTGCACTCATGTTACATTTTATCATGCATATAGACCCCGCGTGCAAGGAGCTATCAACGCAGGAGAAACCAGTGATCAAGGAACCGGACGACAGGCTATATACGGAGCAAGAAGACGAACGGTCGCTGATTAAATCCGTCCCTGCTTCAAGGGGTTGCCTGGGGCAAAGCCCCACAACCCGGCAAACTAACTTAGTTTAGTTTGTTGGTTTTCTTAAGAACAATCAAAGGTAGGCAGGACCATGCTATTCCCAGCAAATAAAATAATTGTTGATTACGCATATGCATTAGGAGTTGGTTGAAACCAATTGCATTAGATTCCTTGGCCACCCTGGCCCTAGCTCCTATATCTAGAGTTTGCAGGACGTGTGCCTAGAACGGTTAGTACGAGTAGATACGAGTGCATAAAGGTCACTCGTCTCATAGGGATTGCTTTTTCGAGAAGAAATGTCACTATTATGAATCTTACTTTGATTATGTTATGTTTTAAAATGGAGACCGGGCGGAGATATGGAATTGTTTGATGACAATTGGAATAATGTGTGGTGGACTCCACCCGAGTCGCATAAGGCCGGTCGTTGTTCGCCTATTGGTCGGCATAATATTGCTAGGGTGCTTATCCGGGATAATGGACCGGTGAAAGTCTTACTTATGCCATCCGAAGAACAGAGACAGACTCCTACTGTAACACCTTGGGGAGCTTGTAGTCGTGTGAGGGCTGGACCCGGTACGCCGAGGTAACGCTCCTAAGGCGGCACAACCTGGGATCTACGGAAGGATTGAATCGAACTTGGGATGGGACAAGTGGAGATGGGGAAAGCATATGTGGGAACGTCGGGGTTAGTAAGCATATGCCATCCTGGTACTTCTAGTTATTCCCGAAAATATAAAAATCGATTCGAATCGCTGATGCTCACCAGGTGTGAGAATGCCAATACTATTGATAGGCAAAGTAGTAATCCACTTGAATATGTTGTATTATCAATTCATGGTTTTGAATACTACATGCTTGGTTATACATGCTTTACTTTCATGCAACTTATCTTTGTACTCATGATTAGTATTATTGATATGGTGAACTAAGCAGCTGTCAAATCCTACTTCTATATGATAAATCAAGCAGCTGTCAAATCCTGCTTCCACATGTTAACTTGATCCTGTTTAAAATCAACAGCTAAGAATCAAATTCTTAGTAAGCCAGCTGCGTCAACCGTAAGCCATTTCCATTAAGTCCTACTGAGTAATTAGTACTCAGGGTTTGCCCCCACTTTTGGATTACAGGTACTGATGACATCTGGACAACCGTGTGGAAGGTGGTACGGTAGTGCCGGTGGGCTCGGTGCTACACGCCTCGTTCGTCTCTTCGTGAAGACTGCTTAAGTATCATGATTCCGCTGCGAGATGTTTTGAAAACGCTTCCGCTATATCTAATTTTGCAAACGCTTCCGCTATATTTGAACATGTATTTGATTTCATATATTTGGTTTGTAAATTAAGTCTATTACTCTCTATTTCAACTGCTTGTGTTGATGTAATTGTTGTGGCTTTTTCGAGTGTTGGATGTGTTTGATGTCGGTTCCTCTGGGAATGGTGTTATCGAGAGCCCGAGGGACTACCGGGTTTAGTCTGGCTTAAGTGCATTGCGAGCCAGAGGTGGCAGGTGTGCTTAGTCTGGATAAAGCAGGGCGGTTCCGCCACACGACAGGCCTAGAACTGCACCAGGAGGCAAAGCTCCTAAGAAAAGACACGGTGCTGAAAGCAAATTGACTACGCCAAAGTGGCCAATCGAACTAGCACCCGAGAACAAGGTCGACGCCGAGGATAAATTGACATCAAGGCGGCATAGAAGAAATAGAACACAGTGGAAGGCAGCCCCCAGCTATAGTTTCTATGAAACTCCGAAGGGCAAGACATGGGCTCCCCTCGCCAAAAGGTAAATTGGCACACTACCCATCGACGGCATATTTACTTTCCAGCCAAAGTTTAATTTTTACATCCCACTGCATGTTTAAATTTTTCGCATTTATTTCTTTATTGCATTAGTTTAATTTTTTAAACACTGCATTTTCGAAAAAAAATTAGTGGCCGGCCGGCCTCCGGCCGACCAGGCCACTTCCCCTTTCTTTCTTCTTTTTCTATTCTTTTCCTCACCTTTCACCTTCCTTCACCCTTTGCAAAACAGGCACCAGGAGAGGACACACCCCTATGGTCGGCCTGCCATAGGTGTGGGCCGCCCGGCCATGCCCCCTCTATCTCTTCCTTCCTTTGCCTTTTGCTAATCACCCTCCTCTCTTCCCCTTTTGCTAATCACTTCCCACTCTCTCAAAATGGAGGCAGCACTTCGGCCACTCACCTATGGCTCTTGCACTTTCGGTGCATGCATGCCAAAGCCCTCACTCACGAGCACTCTCTCTTTCTCGCATTCCCACGCAACATGATGACACCCTGGGCCTTGTCCCTGGCCCGCCGACCATGGCCACTGGCCGCCCAGCCACTCTCCTCTCTGCTTTCGGCGCTAGTGCTCTGCCCTCCTTTCTCTCGCGCACAGACCACGGCCGTGCGCCTTTGCCTGCTGGCCGGCCGACCAAGGCCTGTGGCCGCCCGGACACCTCCTGCTCTCTTTCGGCGCACACTAACTCCTTTAGCCTCATCTCTCCCTCTGCTTCGTCCCAGTGCGCCACTCGACACCCCACCATGGCCGCCCGGCCAACTATAGTGGCCGCCCGGACCATCAACTTTCCCCCTTTCGGTGCACTCTCCTCCCTTAGCTCACATGCACGAAAGAGCAAGTGCTCAGCACGGGGACACGGCTGGCCGACCGGGCACCATGGCCGCCCGGCCACCCTGCCCTTCTCCCACGCCTATAAATGCTGCCCTCTGCTTCCTAGCTCAGTGCACCATGCAGCAACACTCTTCTCCCTCTCTAATCTCTCGTTTAGTGCTTAATTAAGCTCTCTAGCTGTTAAAATAATTCCCGAATAAAATTTGGTTAGCCAAATAAAATTCCGGCAATACTTTCTCTCTTTTGTGAAGCAGGATGAGAACGTTTTATGGAGGCTCGGCCCGCAAGGACGCTGTTTTTAGACGACTAACCCGCTAACGCTAATTTTCATTGTCGTCTATCCTTCGGGTATTGTGTATTTTTTGTGTGCCTTGCAGGATGAAGAACGCATTTAAGAAGGCAAAAAAGGCCGTTAGCAAGGCAGGACAACATATCCGCTGGTCATCCTCGAAGAGTGGCTCTGGCTCGGCAAGCCGGCATGCTGCCTCCGAGAGGATGTCTATCAGCACGGAGGAGCCTGAAGAATTCTAGACATCGTCCACCCACCGACCGATACTCATCCTCGAGTCACAGCTCGTTCCGCGTAGTCAAGATGAGGCCAAGACATTAAGGTCTTTAAACCAAAAGACTTATGCCTTGACCAAATGCTTCGACGAGGACCTCCTCGTTGACACTGGCATGCGGGAGGAGTTCAACGAGGTGTTCCATGCCATTGGGTGGAGCGACTTTGCAAAAAATCCCAAAGAGAGGATTCATCCTCCTCACCAAAGAATTCCTCATGACACTCCACACCGACACCCGAAGGGATGGTACGTATGTCTGGTTCCGCCTTTTCAATACTGATTATGAGCTTACTCTGCGCCAATTTAGCAACTTACTTGATTTCTCGCCTCAATCCACTTTGAGTGAGGATCTAGCGGGGTTTAATTCAGCAGAGTTTTGGAAAGAGTTGGTAGGACCAGATGCTCCTAGGAAAAAGAGCATCGCTCACATTAGGCACCCCACTTTGCGGTTTTTAGCCCGCTGGCTCACCATGGTTGTTTTCCCGCGGGATGATACCCGTTGTGTCACAGTAGAGGATGTTAGATGTCTCTATGCCATGTGGAATAAAATAAAATTTGCTCCTACACTTAGCATGGTCCGCCACCGGCAAGGGCTAGCTCAGAGTGGTCATATCATTTCGATCACGTCATTCGTGACAAGGATCGCCAATGGGTTGGGGATGCTAGCAAATGCTACCGTCTCCTTCATGCCAAATGACCCTACGCGAGTAGTCAAAGAGTCACACTTCATCCATGCACACTTTTTTGAGGAAGGACACAAACGGGAAATACATCATGACTTTTAGAGGCTCTGATTTTGAGCTACCGCTCCCAGCACCGTAGTACAAATTATACTCTGTGAGGACACTAACCATGCAGCTAGAGCCCGAGATAGAACCAGGAAGAAACAGTATCTCTGGAGTCATGACTCGCGCCCAACGACGCCGAGCAGAGGAGCAAATCTGCAAGGCCAACAAGGATGCACAGCAGCCAGGAGCCGCACCTGCATGGGCTCATCCTAGCACACCTGCTTGGGAGGCCAACCCACAGGGTTCCTGGCATAGCTCATGGATCTCCATTGTGCCCTCCGCCAACCCGACACCATCATATCACAGCGGAGGTGAGTACTCTTATGGTCATGGTGCAGGTCCATCCCATTCTGCCCACTACACTGGTGGCAAACTCGATGGGAACTTCACCGCCCTTTTTGGGGCGTTAGATCTCCAAGAGCATCGCACCTTGGGGATGATGGACAGCATCACCGACATTCAGCAGCAACAAGGAGTCGACCACAACTTGATCCTGGAGACAAGAGCGACTGTCGACCGCATGCACGAGCAAAACCTTATGTACTACAACTGGAAAGGGTTCTTTCCCGAGTGAGCTTCATTGAAGCTTGGGCGGAAGAACCCAACAGCTAAGGTATGTGTGTTCCATCGTCGCTTTGTTCACCCCTGTACCTTTTTCTCAAACATGCCTAGTTCTATCTGCCTTACCATGAGAGAAGTGCCCGTTGTATCTTTTAATTCTAGTAGTTTTTATTTTACTTTTAAAAAAAAGTGTATCCTAATAAATAACTCCCATGCTTAATTGTTAAATTTACTTGCTATCTTCATTTTCGAAATGATGAATAGTAGCTCTATCAAGTGAATGGTTTAATTCTTGCATGACACCTTATGCTTAGCTTGGTCCTATGTTGGTGAATAAAAAAAGGCAAACCTAAGCTTTACCTTATGGATGCCATTTGTGATAACAAGTCTAAGTTGTTGTGAGATGATGATATGACTTAGCGTGGGATGATTCTTTCAAGTTCCTAGTAAGATGGATATCTTAGGTTTTTATTTTGAAAATAACAAAATAAGCTCCCCATGGTTCAAAAATTCCTACCAGAGCCAAATATGCTTTACATGTTCAAAACCAGCTACAAAGACATACTTAGATATGTTTTGAGCTTTGTCAAATTTTGAGTCTCATTGAGTAGAAATATCATCTTCTGTTGATAGTTGGAGTATAAAATCAAATGCAGGCGATCCATTCCGGACTTTGCATCCACCAAAAGTCTCCAAATACTTCTCATAATCTCATAACCTTCAAATTTCAAGGAGTAAGGGTATGGAGCCAAAAAGAAAAGCATGCAAAAGCATGGCAAAAAGAAAAAAAATGCGTGCAAATGCATGGTAAAATAAAAAGCATGCAAGTTCAAGCATGGCAAAAAAGAAATAAAGGCTCCATATCCCCTCCAAATCTATACAAGGCTATAGGGATGAAAATCTCGAGAAGGAGCCAACTTGTGCCACCACTCATACTCCAATGATCAAACAGAAGAATTGATAAAGTATACTCTTTGGTCCAAACTTTGGCTTAGTAAAATAAACATTCTAAGTGTGCCACGTCTTTCCCTCCTAAAGCTCCACAAAGGCCTTAGTATAGGAGAAATGTTGGCCACAATCATGGCCATTGGTAAGGAAACACTTCTGAGCGATCGAGAGCACCAAGGGGAAGCTTCTTTGTTTTGAAAATCTTGAAAACACTGGAGAAGGACATCCAAAAAGAATGAGTCAGAAGTACTCCCGCAATAAAGTCATTCTATCTCCCAACCGCCCAAGGCAAGGTAAACAAAAAGATGCCCCACAGGTATTGTATATGGTAAGCTTTGATTATTTCACTGCTTGGGGCAAAAGTTTGAGTATCTAGTTGCATATAAGAATTTTCCTTCACTTGGATATTGCAGCAACTCCTGATCCACTTTCAGTAAAGGTCTAAGCTTGGGGGGGTGTTGACGGTCGTAATCTCACGATATCAACCATTAATTATCCACCAAATGAAGCTAAGCATGTGAAATATATGGACTAACCCTTGCTACTAATGAGTTCCACAAGATGTACATGAATATTTGGATGCAGGTACCAAAATACACATAAAATGGTTGCAAGCATGTCACATATCGAAGATGAGCAGAAATGGCAAAAGTGGGGTAGCTGCCCGACCACTTAACATGGCCGCCCGGCCATGGGTGGTGGCCGCCCGACCACCCTCCAACGAGGTTTTGGGTCCACGACCATGTGGAATGGCCCCTTGACCACTTCATGTGCCATGTCATCGATCCGGTGTCAAACAAACACAAAATGGTGAAGATCCAACCATACAAGAGAGCATCAAATGTATCCAAGGGTCACAAAGTGTTGGGACGAGGATTGGTGACGTCAAGGATCCGAGGGAAGCAACATGCAACAAATCGGAGGCAGACACGTGGCCACCTGACCACGTGCCATGGCCGGCCAACCACCCCTCGACGCATTTTTCACGTGCAACCAACCGTCCTAACTGCCAACCGACGTGGGGGAGCAAGATCAGCCATTGGATCAACTAAGGCGGTGTATCCCATGGCCGCCCGGCCATGGGGGGTGGCCGCCCGACCACCCACCTAGGTCGGCAGGCCACCGACTTGGTCCCTCCACTGACCTAGTACACATATAAATACCCCCTCACTTTCTAGGCTATAAATAGACCCCGGGAGCTCATTTGCAAGGCGTGAAGTAGAGTTGAGTTGAGAGTTCTATCTAAGAATGCTTCACTCTTTTCTTAGTAGCTAGGATAGTCCTAGGAGTTAGAGTTGAGTCGAGCTTTGCCTCGGAGTCTCCGGAGTTATCTTTGAGTCTGTGGTAAAACTCTTGTATCTTTTGGATTCAGATTATCTTCAATATAATTCAGTTATATTTTACTTTATTTCTGTCTCCTGCAAGTGTGGTGTACCTTTATTTTGCATACTTGCTAGGCTTAGATTGTGTTTCACTTAGTTATTCAAGTCTTGCTATTCTTGCGGGTGCTATAACTCAACCCTAGACTTAGACGCTAGGCTCTGGCTAGATCCTCTCCTCTGATCCAGGAAGATCTATCGTTGTTCAAGCTTCGTTTGAACACGTTTATAGCTTGCCATCCTCTCCACGCAGCTTTGCTTGGTAGCCCCACTTGGTGACAGCATGTGGTGTGCCTGTGTCGTCTAGGCCCGTCGTTTGGGAGGCCCGTAGGTGTTAGCTAGACTCTCTTTCGGGACCTACTATCTACCCCCTGGTACCCTCAAGACTCTAGAATTTCACTCGATGCAAGACCCTGGCTTGTTTACTTGAATAACTTAGTTAGACACGGATAATCTTTGCAGCCGATTAGAATAGAGTTTGGTGACTTCATCTCACTCGTTGTCCTCCTAGGCAACTATACCTTTCTACAGAAAGCTTAGATAGATATCCTCCTCCACCATACACCTATCTTTGTCACGTTTACCCCTGTTCAACTACTAGTTGGTATAATTTATCCAAGTTTACAGTTCATTCGATTTGAGTTTATTCAATTACACTCTTGAGCCTACCGCTTCCCTGAGGAAATTTACGATATTCGGAATACTCTGAGTGAAAGGCTACAACGGTCTCCGTGCGCTTGCGGAGTAAAACCTGTAAATGCTAAGAGATGCCAACACACTTCAGATAGAGGTTCTCTGTTTGTGTCACACTTTTCGAAACATTTGCAAGCTGCTCTGGGACCACTCTAATTCGGAGTTCAGCATACCATCCACAAACAAGTGGACAAGTAGAGAGAGAGTAAATCAGATCCTAGAAGATATGTTGAGGGCATGCGCTTTGACTTATTCCACCAAGTGGGATGAATGTCTCCCCTTGGCGGAGCTAGCCTACAACAGCAGCTACCAGAAGAGCTTAGAAATGGCTCCTTTCGATTCTCTTTATGGTAGGCGGTGTAGAACACCGCTCAGCTGGTCTGAACTAGGTGTGCGTGTCACATTCATGTAGGACCAATACGTGCGACTAGAGGGGGGGTGAATAGGAGCACTTGAAAAACTCAAACTCAAACCCCCAAAGTGCGCTCTCACGAAAACACACGCACACCCGATACCTTCCACTGAACAGATACGTATCGGGTGGAAAGCGGAAGCACTCGAAATAACGCCCAAAGAAAAGGACATAAAATGAGCAACCAAACTACACCTAAACGAGCAAACACACTACACCCAGACAAACACACACAACACCTAAAACTACACCTCTCTAATGTGCAGAGTTACGTAGCATAGACAAGCTACTAACCCTAGGACACATTGAGAAACCCTAAACTGAAAACACTAATGCAGCATCAAAGCAAGCAAGAACGACAAGGCACAAACAAAACAAGACAAGCTACAAAGCTTGCAAGCGTCGCACACTAGCCACTCAACACACCGAAGCGTGCCTCACTTAAGAACAGTGAGTGAAGAGTATGGGTATGCAGTGGTTGGCACAAAACAAGCTTGAAACAAACCACAACACTCCAAAAAACCAAAGAAACCAAGAAAAACA
Source organism: Paspalum notatum (assembly GCA_022530915.1). Lineage (NCBI taxonomy): Eukaryota > Viridiplantae > Streptophyta > Magnoliopsida > Poales > Poaceae > Paspalum > Paspalum notatum. The sequence continues at coordinate 22,923,124 of CM039686.1, forward strand.
AACCCCAAAGCAAGCGGAGCAAGAAACACGCAAAAACAGCCCTAAATACACTAGACCGGACAATACTGTCTCAACCCAAAGAACTGACCGGACAAACCCAAAGAAAGGGGCTGAAACAGCCCTAAAAACCTATAGACCAGACAATCCGAGGGAAGGAGATCGGACAATCCGAAGTATAGGGTTCAGACAAACCTAAGGACAAACGATTAGTACTGTCAGTTCTCCGAAAAACTGTGCGCAGAAAACAGCCCGACACCTCTACGAAAAACGATCGAAATGGGGTCAAATCTCAACGAAACTTCATGAAAATTTTCATGGACAATCCTAAGGACTTTCCCTAGCAAATCCCAAAAGATCAGCTCCAAAATATCAAGGGATGCACGGGAATTGCAAATCTCGTGAGGTAGGTGAGTTGACAACCGAAAAAAAACTGCACGCAGGCACTCAAAAAACCGAACCAAAACCGGGCCAATTCTCAACGAAAATTCACAAAAATTTGCATGGATGATCCTAAGTACCTTCCCTAGCAAACTCCAAAAGATCCACTTGAAAAGATCAAGAATTGCACGGGAATTTAAGATCTCGTGAGGTTGGTGAGTTGAACCCGAAAAACCTAGAAACGTCAAGAACGGCCCTTGCTCGTGGTTGGATGATTCTAGCACTTGGCTAGTGAGATGCACCACGTCCTAGCAAGGCAAAATACTAGCAAAAGAAAGGTCTCATCCTTGGACAACACAAAACGAGCCAAAATCCAAGAAACGGGACCAAAAACGAAACTAGAAAAAAGGCAAAGAGGGAGGGACGAGATTGCTGCTCAAGACTTGAAATTTCACAACAAAGAACCTTGAATTAACCACGAAATTCAGGTTACAAGAGTTCCCTAGAGCCTACCTCCCTTCATCCTCCCATTAATGACAAGATTAGACTAAACTAGGCACTCATCTCCTAGCTAATCCTCTCTATTTCTTCTCTTTGGACCTTGGCTGCTAGGGTTAGGAAATCCTAGGGTTTGTGGCTGCCAAGATAAGCTCCAAGAGAGCCTCTCAAGTCTATTTATACCCTAGGCCCTAAACGACACAATTACACTAAGACCCCTAGTCTAAAATGCCCGGAGGGGGCTAAACCGAAAAGATACAATCGGACGACTACGATGACGTCTTGATCATCTTCGGTTTCTCCGCCTCGCTTGGATGTGCGCCACGTAGCCAGTAGTCCAGAAGCTTCCCCCGATTTTGAAGTCAGAAACCGGAAAACTTTATTCTGTGGGCTTCCTGGGCCGGGTCTTGGCCCAATCTTCAATCTTGGCGAGTCGGAGCCCAACCCACCAAGTCATCTGAACTTGGGTGGCGATTTTGAGCCGAAGCCGCCAAAGCCTCCCTCGCACGCCTTCGCGCCATGCACTCGGGTTGGAGCACCACGGTGGCACCCGGCTTCTCCAGTCCATCGGAGTTGCCTCGCGGACCATCGGAGGGCTTACACCACCGTCGCCGAACCGCCCCTCCGTGTACCGAGCTTCCATGGCCGACCGACGCCGAGCATTGCCTCCGGTCCATTGGAGGACTTTTGCCTCAGTCCATCGAGGTCTTCGTCTTCCTCTACCTCCGGTCCATCGGAGGACCTCCAGTCCATCGGAGGGCTTGTGCCGTTGACAATCACTCATCACACCAGGAGAGCAATGAGGCCGGTCCATTGGCTCTCAATCTCCCCCTTGATGAGTGCATTGTCAACACCTTCAACCTGTAACCTGAAATGGATCAAAGACAAAAGAAAAGCGTAAAACCGAAAAAGGAACAAAATAAAAGAAATGCTCAAGCTGCCCAAAACCCAACAAAGGCAAAACACAAGGCAACTTGAAGCAAAAGGCTCAACGCACCGATGCAAAGAGCATGCTTAAAAACTCAAACTCCCCCTGAAATGCATCCTCACAAATGCAATATGAATGCAAAGCTCTCCCTCAACTAAATCTCTCCTGAGTTCTCCCCCTTGTCCATATTTTTAAATTTCTTCCCCTTGGAAAAGTACACTAATCTCTCCCCAAATTTCTCCCCCTTGTTGACAATGGACACATCAAGGGTTCCTTGAACTCAACTCCCCCTGAACTAGACAACTCCCCCTCAAAATATGCTATGAAATGCAAGGAGTGTAACTGAAAGAGCTCAGAAGGGATGGAAAGCTAGTAATCACAAGTTCAAGCATACAAAGCAAGTGAGGGCAAGGAAGCATACAACAAGCTCAAATGAATCTATCTTACACATATCAAGAGTAAGCTTGTTTTTCAGGGTAATCGAAAAGAAAGCATCACCGACATGAATAGCACCAAGCAAGATAGGCATGAACAGCAAGATGCTAGCAATGCATACAAGGTGTGCTACTCTCAACCAAAGCATATACAACAGCCATAAGCATTTTAGAGACTTGCAAATTTTAGATTTATACATTTGTATTCATAAGCAAGTTCTTTATGTGCCAGGGGTTATTTACTTGTCTTTTGCGACTTCTTACCAACCAATGCCAAGCCTAGGTTATATAATCATCAGAAGCTTAAGACAAGGTTTTGGTCATACACAGCCTAGTCCAAGTTCATGCCAAAGAGCAAAGGCAAGCTGTCTCGAACTAGATCAGTGTGACAAGCAAACCCACCTGGATCTTTCTCAATTCAGCACATAAAACACCACTTGTAAGCATTTTGATTCAGATTTCAATTTAAGCAATGTGTCATAAAAGCTTAGGCATAATCATAGCAAAGGCATACAACTAGCATATCCAGGTATGAAAAGATAGCATAACATTCAACATTCCTACACAAGCTAGGTAGCCAAATCAAGTGGTGATCATGGTTTTTGATTTACAAAGAATAAAATGACTTAGCTCACAATTAGTATTCAATAGACTCAAGAGAGCTTAGCCAAACATGATCAAGCAAGCACTGTACCATCTAGCACAAGCAAGTACTAATTCTGCATTCCAAAAGAGCTCTAGTACTAGTGAAGTGAAAATGCAAATGATACAATGCGATGCATGATATGATACAATATGCAAAAGAGACAAAGAAAAATAAAAGCAAGATAAAAGCAAATTATAGACTATGGAAGCTATTCCTTACTAAAAGGAATAGCGTATTATCCTTGACTAAAAGGGATAGCACACTCCAAGCTCACCTCTCAAGCGCACAAAAGCGCCAAACCTAGGGGCTTGGTAAAGATATCGGCCAACTGGTTTTCAGATGCTACGTGGACTAAGTCTATGTCCCCCTTCTCATAGTGATCTCTCAGAAAGTGAAACCTCACGTCTATGTGTTTGGTTCTAGAGTGCAAGACGAGGTTCTTAGCTACAGAAATAGCAGAAGTAGAATCAACTAGAAGAGGGATTTTTCTAAACCTAAGACCGAAATCACTAAGGGTGGCTTTCATCCATAAAAGCTGGGAGCAGCAGCTATGTACTCTGCTTCTGTGGTAGACAAGGATACACTAGCTTGCTTGCGGGAGGACCAAGAGACAAGAGAGGTTCCTAAGAGTTGGCATGTGCCGGAGGTTGACTTGCGATCAATCCGGCAGCCAGCATGGTCAGCATCTGAGAACCCTCTAAGACAAAGAGAAGAACCTGAGGAATACCAAAGACCAAGCTCAGGAGTGAATTTCAGATACCTGAAAATGCGCTTCACCGCTTGACGGTGAGAAGTCCTAGGAGAAGCCTGGTAGCGCACACAGAGGCAGACCGCGAACTGAATGTCCAGCCTGGTCGCCGTCAGGTACAGAAGTGAGCCGATCATCCCTCGAAATTCCTTCTAGTCCACCGCTTCCCCATCTTCATCAGCATCAAGCGCCGTGTTTGTACTCATAGGAGTCGTCATGGGCTTGGAGTCACCCATCTCAAACTTCTTGAGTATGTCTCTTGTATATTTGGCTTGATGGACAAATGTTCCTTCAGGGCCTTGCTTGATCTGCAGCCCGAGGAAGAACTGGAGCTCACCCATAAGACTCATCTCAAATTCCCTGCTCATCTGTTCAGCAAAACTAGACACCAAAGCGTGAGATGAACAACCAAAGATTATGTCATCAACATATATCTGAACTATCAGGGTGTCACCTCCACAACCCAACAGAAATAAGGTCTTGTCTACTGAACCCATCACAAACCCAGACTTGAGCAGGAAACTCTTCAACCTAGCATACCAAGCTCTAGGAGCTTGCTTCAGACCATAAAGGGCTTTCCTCAACTTATACACCCGGTCTGGAAATCAAGCACTCTCAAAGCCAGGAGGTTGTCTCACATATACCTCCTCCTCTATGAATCCGTTCAGGTAAGCAGACTTGACATCCATTTGCTGCAGTTTGAAGCCTTTAGAGGCCGCAAAGGCAAGCAAAATCCTAATGGCTTCCAAACAAGCTATAGGGGCAAAGGTTTCCTCATAATCTATCCCCTCCTTCTGACAGAAACCCTGGGCTACCAATCTCGCTTTGTTCCTCACAACCATTCCATCCTCACCCTGTTTGTTCTTGAAAACCCACTTGGTACCTATAGGGCGACAGTTTGGTGGAGGTTCAACTAAATCCCAGACATGGTTTCTCTCAAAGTTCTCCAACTCCTCATGCATGGCGTTCACCCAGTTAGGATCAGATAATGCATGTGACACATCCCGGGGCTCAAAAGAAGCAACATATGCAGAGTGGGAGAAAAAGGCTAGAGAGTTAACCGAAGAGCGTATGACACGATGGTGAATATCTCCAATCATCCTGTGTGGAGGGTGATCCCGCTGGACCTGCCGAGATGGTACAATCTCGGAGGTCACCTCCCCTGCGTCCTCAGCGGGTCCAGCCTCTGCTTGAGCTTGCTGTCGGGGGAGTGAGGAGGAAGACGTGGGCAAGGGTCCTCCTTCATCATCTGAGCTCATAGCAGAGGGGGCAGGAGCTGCAGCCGGTGCAGTGGCTCCTGCATCACCATCATTAACTGCACCTTCCTCATCCTCAAAGATGGGGGTGCCTTCTTCATCATCACCTGAAAGCTCAAAGGCAGGGGTTGTGCAGGGCATAGTTTCATCAAAAGAAACCTCACAAGTCTCAACAACTTGCTTGGCCTCTAAAATCCACACACGAAAAGCCCTAGAACTAGAAGCATACCCTAGAAAAATCCCATCCAAACAACGAGATTCAAACTTGTCCAAATGCCCCGCCTTCTTCAGCACAAAGCACCTACAGCCAAACGCTCACAAATGCTTGACGCTGGGCTGCCTACCAAATCGAAGTTCATACGAGGTCTTCCCTAGGAAAGCTCACAAGAAAATCCGGTTCGCAATGTAACAGGCCGTATTCATTGCCTCAGCCCAAAAGCGCCTCGGAGTCCTATGCTCATCGAGCATCGTCCGTGCCATCTCAACAAGTGTGCGGTTCTTGCGTTCCACAACACCGTTCTGCGGAGGGGTATATGGAGAAGAAAACTGGTGTTCAAGACCTAGGTCATGACAGAAGTTTTCGAAACAAGAGTTTCTGAATTCTCTGCCATTGTCACTGCGGATAGCCCTCATGGCCTTATGACTCTCGTTTCTTAACCTCAGTACCAGATCCCGAACAAAACCAAACGCCTCATCCTTAAACTCCATGAAAAATACCCACGAGAACCGCGAAAAATCGTCCACAACGACAAGCACGTACCACTTCCCACTGACTGACGCTACCCGAGCGGGACCTACTGTATCCATATGGAGTAGCTCACCCGGATAGGAGGTCATAACCTGAGACACAGGAATGTGAGAGGCGGCAACCATCTTGCCATGACGACAGGGGTGGCAAACTAAGTCCTTCTCAGCTCTCAATTTGGGCAATCCTCGGATTAGGCCCATTGAACTTAACCTGACTAGTAGATCAAAGCTCAAGTGACCAAGTCTCCTATGCCACTTCCATATATCAGCAGAAGGACTAGCAACCAAACAGCACGCAGGGCCAGAAACAGATGTGAGGTCGACCTTAAAAACCTGACCAAAAGGTAGCAAAGAGCAAACAAGGGTCTCCTCAGCATCAAGAACGCAGCACGCACCTTTCTTAAAACGAACCTCAAATCCTTCATCGAGAAGTTGCGAAACAGAAACCAAATTGAACCCCAAATTCCGGACAAAGGCAACTTCTCTCAGGGAAAGCTTAGCGGAGAGCGAAACAGAACCAACACCCATCACTTTACCTTGACCATTGTCCCCGAATGTGATGTACTCCTTGGTGCTTACGGGGTTGAGGCTGGAGAACCACTTGCGGTGCCCTGTCATGTGCCTAGAGCAACCGGAGTCCATGATCCACACGTCCTCCATGCCTCGATCCTGCAAAGTAAAGTAAAGCGATGGTGAGCAAACGGTCCGGCACTGGGGTTAGTCCCAAAACTGCTGTACCAGTGCCGAGCCATCTGCTCAAAAGTGGGGTAAGCACAATCAAAGAAATCATCACGACGATCAGGGTAACCACGACCTCCAAAGCGTGAACCCTCGAAAGCTCTCTCAAAGCCTTGGTCATGAGGTCCATAGCCGCACTGAAAACGACTAGGAGCTCGGCCGGTAAAGCGTCTCTCACCACCAGGAGGACGAGCCTGAAAGCCGCCTCCTCTCTCACCACAGGCAAAGCGGTCTCTCATCTCACCGCGGTGGGGAGGATCTTGCCTACCACCCTGGTAGAACTGATCCTGGTTCCCACAAGCTCTCTCCTGCCTCTCAACCCGTTTCCTCCTGAAGCAAAACTCCTCTAGGTGGCCATTCCGCTGGCAAAACTCACAGTGGTAGACAGGCCTCCTAGGAACTGGGTTAGGCTGGGACTTGGGCTTAGGTGGTGTGGCCTTGGGTGGCTCAGGCTGCTGGACTGACTTCTTGCCCTTGGGCTTAAGCTCTTCCTCAACAATCTTGTCCAGCTTAGCCTTAGAAGGCTTGGGTGTCCAGTACTGCTTCTTTGGGGCAGCCTTGGGTGGCTCATGGTAAACCCCATCAACAGTCTCTCCTAGCTGGGTAGGTGCAGTCTTGACCTTAATTGGGGCACTTTTCTCACCCGAAATGCTGCACTCTCCAAACCCAACACCACTTGTCTCACCCTCTGCTCTCTTGGTGCTCTCTATGATCATCTCTAGTTGAGGTTGCCTCGCATATACCCAACTGAGCACCTCTCTCAACCTGTTGTTGTCATTTTGCAAAGACAACATCTCCTCCCTCAGATCCTCCAGAATCACAGTCTGTGCAGCACAGGTATCACGGTCTAGGGAGGGAACTACAACAGCTTTCTTCAACTTCCTAATGGTGGCATCCCAATCCACCAACTGCATTCTAAGGGTTAGGCAGTTCTCACAAGTATCAGTAGGTGCTGAAAGCACCTCAAAGTCAGCTCTCAACTGCTCTAACTCACCTCTCAAGGTAGGACAGACCATACACGCACCCAAAAGCGTAGGTCTAGCCCTAAGCTCCTCAAGCTCCATGAGCTGCCCCTCAAACTTCTCCTTCAGAACAGCTAGCTCTCTAGCTAGACAGGGGCAAGACTCACACTCAAGTTCTCCACTCAAAGTAGGCTCATCCAGTTTGGACTGGAGTTTGCCCAGCTCAGCCTTCAGCTCATCTATCTCCTCTACCCGCTTGGCATACCTATCTCTCTGGTTACCAAGCTCCGTCATGAAGGACTCGCAGGTAGGGCACTCAATCTCACTGGGTTGGGGTCTCACACTCCTCAACCTCTCATTCTCCTCTAAAGCCTCAGCAAGTTGGGCTTTCAACTTCTGCAGCTTCTTAGCTGCCTTCTCCAGCATCTTATCCTGGGCCTTAAGTTCCTGGCTGTTCTGCTCTAGCATCTCAAGGATTTCGGCTTGCTCAGGAGTTACCTCATCATCGGAAGAAGAGTTGCTGCCGTCATCCTTGTTCTCCTTGTCCTCAAGCGCCATGGAGCAAACCGAGCTCCTCTTGTCCTTGTTCTTGCGCCTGCACTTGGTGGAGACGAAGCACAAGCCAGCTGGACCGCCTTGATCGTTCCTCTTGTCCTTCTTGTACGTGATCTCCTCATCGCTTGAGCTCGACGAGGACGAAGAGGAAGAAGATCCGCTGCTGCAGAACCCGATCTCGGCTAAGAAGGCCTTGTCCCGCTTCCGGTTGTCCTTCTAGTAGCTCTTGAAAGCCTTCCGGAAGTTCTTCTTGCCGAAGAAGCGCTTGCCGGAGCCGTGCTTGCTGGAGCGGTGCTTGTCAAAGCTTGGCTTGCCGAAGTGGTACTTGTCGGAGTCACGGGAGTAGCTCTTGCCCTTCTTGTAGTAGTTGTTCTTGTTGGGGCACTCGGCGATGAAGTGGCCGACCTCTCCGCACTCGAAGCATTTGGGCCGCTCGCCCCTCTTCTTGCTCATCTGGTTGTCATAGGCGCGCTGAAAGCGACTAGACACCAGACACAACTCGTCATCCCCAAGTGTCGCTATCTGCTCCTCTGTAACAGACATCAAAGCAGAAAACGAGAAGTTGTGTAATATGGGGTTAGTGACAGATTCACTAGAGGGGGTACCAAGGCCAGACTCTTAGAACCTGTACAAGCAAGGGAATCCCTCATCTTGTAATCTACCTCGGTGGCCTTGAGCTTACTATAGAGCGCCTCTACTCCAATCGTATCATACCCTACCGACTCAATGATTGAGTTCACCTTGATCTCCCATATTTTTCTATCCAAAGCATACAGCAACTTGACAGCCTGCTAATGATCGGTATATGGGAGGGCAGCGGGGGCAGAGTTGACACGCAACTTGTTGATGATCGACTGAAAGCGACCAAACAAGTCGTCTACTGACTCTCCCGGCTTCTGGACGAAATTCTCATATTCGCGCCGGTAAGTCTCCACAAGTCTAGCCTTAATTGTCGCAGTACCCTCATGGTGTGCACTAAGCAGTGACCATATCTCACGCGCAGTCTTAAGGTGACTCACTCTCTCATAATCCATGGGACCAAGCCCGGAGAAGAGAAAGTTAACAGCCTTGGCATTCGCCTCATGCGGAGCCACAATGTCCTACGTAGTACGCTCAGCAACTGGAAGCACCACAAAAGTCGTACTCTGAGTAGCATCCAATATGTCCTGACTTTGGCTAACAAGGAACGCCTCCATCCTACCTTTCCAGTAGGGATAGCCATCGGAGCCAAGGACGAGAATTTTCCCGGAGTAAGTCATCGTCGCTACGGTTTCGTCACCGGTTAAGGTATAGGAAACCTAACCGGCTCTGATACCACTTGTAGGACCGAGACGTGCGACTAGAGGGGGGGTGAATAGGAGCACTTGAAAAACTCAAACTCAAACCCCCAAAGTGCGCTCTCACGAAAACACACGCACACCCGATACCTTCCACTGAACAGATACGTATCGGGTAGAAAGCGGAAGCACTCGAAATAACGCCCAAAGAAAAGGACGTAAAATGAGCAACCAAACTACACCTAAACGAGCAAACACACTACACCCAGACAAACACACACAACACCTAAAACTACACCTCTCTAATGTGCAGAGTTACGTAGCATAGACAAGCTACTAACCCTAGGACACATTGAGAAACCCTAAACTGAAAACACTAATGCAGCATCAAAGCAAGCAAGAACGACAAGGCACAAACAAAACAAGACAAGCTACAAAGCTTGCAAGCGTCGCACACTAGCCACTGAACACACCGAAGCGTGCCTCACTTAAGAACAGTGAGTGAAGAGTATGGGCATGCAGTGGTTGACACAAAACAAGCTTGAAGCAAACCACAACACTCCAAAAAACCAAAGAAACCAAGAAAAACAAACCCCAAAGCAAGCGGAGCAAGAAACACGTAAAAACAGCCCTAAATACACTAGACCGGACAATACTATCTCAACCAAAAGAACTGACCGGACAAACCCAAAGAAAGGGGCTGAAACAGCCCTAAAAACCTATAGACCGGACAATCCGAGGGAAGAGGATCGGACAATCCGAAGTATAGGGTTCGGACAAACCTAAGGACAAACGATTAGTACTGTCAGTTCTCCGAAAAACTGCGCGTAGAAAACAGCCCGACACCTCTACGAAAAACGATCGAAATGGGGTCAAATCTCAACGAAACTTCATGACAATTTGCATGGACAATCCTAAGGACCTTCCCTATCAAATCCCAAAAGATCAGCTCCAAAAGATCAAGGAATGCACGGGAATTGCAAATCTCGTGAGGTAGGTGAGTTGACAACCGAAAAAAAACTGCACGCAGGCACTCCAAAAACCGAACCAAAACCGGGTCAATTCTCAACGAAACTTCACGAAAATTTGCATGGATGATCCTAAGTACCTTCCCTAGCAAACTCCAAAAGATCCACTTGAAAAGATCAAGAGTTGCATGGGAATTTCAGATCTCGTGAGGTTGGTGAGTTGAACCCGAAAAACCTAGAAACGTCAAGAACGGCCCTTGCTCGTGGTTGGATGATTCTAGCACTTGGCTAGTGAGATGCACCACGTCTTAGCAAGGCAAAATACTGGCAAAAGAAAGGTCTCATCCTTGGACAACACAAAACGAGCCAAAATCCAAGAAACGGGACCAAAAACGAAACTAGAAAAGGGGCAAAGAGGGAGGGACGAGATTGCTGCTCAAGACTTGAAATTTCACAACAAAGAACCTTGAATTAACCATGAAATTCAGGTTACAAGAGTTCCCTAGAGCCTACCTCCCTTCATCCTCCCACTAATGACAAGATTAGACTAAACTAGGCACTCATCTCCTAGCTAATCCTCTCTATTTCTTCTCTTTGGACCTTGGCTACTAGGGTTAGGAAATCCTAGGGTTTGTGGCTGCCAAGATAAGCTCCAAGGGAGCCTCTCAAGTCTATTTATACCCTAGGCCCTAAACGACACAATTACACTAAGACCCATAGTCTAAAAATGCCCGGAGGGGGGCCAAACCGAAAAGATACAATCGGACGACTACGATGACGTCTTGATCATCTTCGGTTTCTCCGCCTCGCTTGGATGTGCGCCACGTAGCCAGTAGTCCGGAAGCTTCCGCCGGTTTTGAAGTCAGAAACTGAAAAACTTTATTCTGCGGGCTTCCTGGGCCGGGTCTTGGCCCAATCTTCAATCTTGGCGAGTCGGAGCCGAACCCACCAAGTCATCTGAACTTGGGTGGCGGTTTTGAGCCGAAGCCGCCAAAGCCTCCCTAGCACGCCTTCGCGCCATGCACTCGGGTTGGAGCACCACGGTGGCACCCGGCTTCTCCAGTCCATCGGAGTTGCCTCGCGGTCCATCGGAGGGCTTACACCACCGTCGCCGAACCGCCCCTCCGTGTACCGAGCTTCCATGGCCGACCGACGCCGAGCATTGCCTCCGGTCCATTGGAGGACTTTTGCCTCAGTCCATCGAGGTCTTCGTCTTCCTCTACCTCCAGTCCATCGGAGGGCCTCCAGTCCATCGGAGGACTTGTGCTATTGACAATCACTCATCACACCAGGAGAGCAATGAGGCCGGTCCATTGGCTCTCAATTCGGTCCAGACTTGGTAACACAAGCAGAAGAGCAAGTTAAATTCATACACAACAATCTGAAAAGAGCACAGTCTAGGCAGAAAAGCTACTTAGATAAGAGGAAGAGACCGCTAGTCTTTGAGAAGGATGATCATGTGTATCTCCGGGTGGCACCCATGAAAGGGGTGCATTGGTTCGGAGTAAAAGGGAGGTTAGCACCGCGGTACGTTGGTCCGTTCAAGATCACAGAGCAATGTGGGCCAGTTGCTTACCGGTTAGAGTTGCCACCACACCTAGCTGCGGTTCATGACGTGTTTCATGTCTCGCAACTCAAGAAGTGTTTAAGAGTACCAGAGAAAGTGGTTGATACATCTCAAATTTAGATTGAACCTGACCTCACCTATCAAGAGCAACCCATAAAAATTATTGACCAAAAGCAAAGATCAACACGGCGAAGAACTATCAATATTTACAAGGTGCAATGGAGTAATCACTCCGAAAAAGAGGCAACTTGGTAATAAGAGGAATACCTATGCACTAAATATCCTGACTTTCTTCCATCCACCTCAAATGAGTATGACACAGTTTTAAGTTTTCAAATTTAACTTGAATTCAAACACCATGCACTTTCTTTTTTTTTTCTCATTTAACTTAACCACCCACATCACATCAAAATCTCGGGATGAGATTTATTTAAGGGGGTGGGCTGTGATGCCCCAGTCATCTCAAGTACATTAGATCAGCATCATTGGCTCATTTGCACCATTCCTTGAGCATCTCATTGAATGCATGGATGAACTTGGGTAAAACGAATTGAGTTAAATCAGTTTTTCCTGAATAGACCTCTGAACTTGTCACTATAACTTTAATACTATTGTAAATTAGACAACACTTTCTATACCAAACTTGTGGACAATTTCATGCTTAACAACTTTGGTATTTTGTGTGTTGACATGCATAATGGTTTGGATATAGTTTTGGGTCATATTATGTCAACTTGTCAAACCTGCCTAAATCTGACCTGTCTAGTAAATTCAAATTTCACTTAACTACAGTCATGATCATGCAAAACTTTATATAATAAAGTTGTAGATCATAGAATTATAAACAACATTGGTATAAAACTCCTTGTGTGAAAGTAGCCCTAAAATGTACTTTTAGAATTTCTAAAATGATGGGTTCGGTTGGTCAAACTTTGGTCAGTTCATTGAATTCAAATTCAAACCATATTTTTTAATAAAACATGGTATGAACGTTTATAAGATAATTGTAGAGACAAAAATTTAGAATGTTTCTTGTACTTTGACTTTCTTCCAAATCCGACAAATAGGTCTTCAAATAGGAAAACTTCAGAAACTGGTTTAGTGGGTCAAACAGATCTTTTCTATTTTCGGGCTTTTTCCGTTTTTTCTGTCTATAATGAGTGGGGCCTACTCGTTGGGGCGCCGGCCGCACGCAGAACGCGCTCGCCACGCGGCCGGTGATGTATGGGCAGGACAGACGGTGGCCGTCCGACCGGCCGACCGCGCCTGCCTCTGCCTTTAAGTGGAGGAGCTCTTCATCGGCTCCAATTTCTCCACTTCCACTCGTCTCCTCCTCCACCCGAGAGCAATTTCTCCATTTCCGTCTCCACCGGCGGCCATTGTTGGAGCTCGGAGCTCCAAGTCCGGCGTGCCTCCGGCCCTCCCCACGCCTACCCACCACCGCGCCACTCCTCTCCACCCTTAACTCCACCACATTGCCCCGTTCTAGGCCGCCGAGACCCCCCCACCGCTGCTCAGTCCGCCGCCGAAACTCGCCGCCCGTGAGCTCTGTCGTCGGCTTTCCTCCGGCCATCCCCGTCACTACCAGTAGCAGGGGTGAGATCCCAGTATCCTCCTCTCTCTTCTCGGCCGGCCGGTTCCCGCCCGCGCTGCCGCCGGTTTTCTTCCCAGTCAAAAGGAAGACGAAGACCGGGGATTTTTGCGGTTTATGTGGCGGAACCACCCCACTTAATCTAGACTAAGTACACCTGCCACCTCTGGCTCGCAGCGCACTTGGGCTGGACCAAACTCGGTAGTCCGTCGAGAGTCCTTCGGCTCTCAATAACACCGTTCCAGAGGAACCGACATCATACACATCCGACTCTCGAAGGAGCCACAACAGATACAACATCATAGGCAGGTTAAGAGAGTAATAATATATTAGGATTACAAACCAGTTCGAATTTAAATTACAGTCTTAACATAATGTCATAGGATAAAACAAGTTCCTGAAAGTTTCTCGCAGCGGAATATCATAGTTCACGTAGCATGATAGTCAAAAGCCTTTGGACATTGAGACAACGTCGAGCCCACCGATGTTGCCCTTCAGCCACAGAAAAGTGCCTTAGCCCTGGTGAGAGTAGACACCCCCACCTACGCAGGCACAAAAGATGAACTCCATACCTATAATCCAAAAGTGGGGGCAAACCCTGAGTACTAATTATTCAGTAGGACTTAATGGATGTGGCATACGGCTGACGCGATGCTTGCTTACTAGTCAAGTAAGTCCTTACTTTATGGACGTGGCATATGTAAGAAAGCAGGATTTGACAGCTGCTCTCTTTCATGTGGATTAGTTCATAGTGCCAATAATAGAACTTTTGCATGAAAGTAAAACATCAGGATACATATAATCAAGCATGTGGTATTTGAAAACACGAATATAAGATAAGGTATTCAAATAGTTACTACATTGCCCGTCAATGATATGTGGCATTCTCACACCTAGTGAGCATCAGCGATTCGAATCGATTTTTATATTCCCAGGAATAACTATCATGCCAGGGGTATAAGCTTACTAGCCATCGCGTTCCTACATATAGCCCCCTTCTCCACTTGTCCCATTGTTGGCGGTCGTTATAACCTATTTGGACCACCAATATTTCATGTTCCAAGGGTAAGTTTATGCAAGTTTCATACATATTAACCAGTTCCACGAGTTGTGTACAAAGGTCTTGCAGGAACACATGTCATGGTGCAAAAACATAGAAAACATGGAGAAAACATGTGAACCAGGGAGAAGGGCTGGATATGGGCTAAGGGCCCAGGCCGCCCGACTCAGGCCCAAGACGCCCGGCTCAGGTCCAAGCCGCTCGGCCTGTGTAACTCGCCAAATGCCGCCATCTTCCACCTGCATACAAGAGACAATGTGTCAAATACAACTCCATGGTGCAATCCGAGAGAACCAGTCACCATGCCACGGAAGGCCTTGCCACTTCATCAATCCAGCCCATGGATTGGCTAAGTCAGCAATCCACGGGAGTTCCATCCAATGGCTAAGGAAGACACACAAAAGAATCTAATGGTTGAGGCAAAAGCACACAAGAATAACCGCCAACCGACCTATAACCGCCTTGGAGGAGCAATATGGACCATGGGATGAAGTGAGGCAGTGGATCCAAGGGTTGGCCAGGCCACCCGGCATGGGACCAGGTCGCCTGGCTCCACCCCGAGCCGCCCGGCTTGGCACCCAAGCCGCCCAGCCCCTAACCGTCTTCAACCATCACAACCGCCTTTCTTCATCACTTAGCACTATAAATACCCCCTTAGGCCTCCTTTGTGAGGTATGGATTAGTGGATAAATGTAGTGGTAGAGTGTGTAGTGTGGAGAAGTGAAGCTTTCCCTTAGCTTGTAGAGAGAGTTCCTCTTGTATCAAGGAGAGTAGTGAGTGCAGAGTTCGGGAGTGGGATTTCTCTTCTCTCCCAGGCTTGTATTCTCAGAGGAAGGATATTCAGTTCTAGGATTGAGTAAAGTTCCTTGTCTCTCACCTTTGTTATTTCATTCTTACTTTACTTTCATACTTAGTATTATACTTGTCTGTTTACGGGAACCTTGTGCAAGCTTATAGTGTTGGCTATATAGTAGTGCTTGCTTTTCTGGCTCATTACCAATAAGTAGTAAACTCTCTGAGTGGCAGGACGGTGTTCATACTTAGAGTTTGCCTTGGTTGGTCGGCTATCCCACGCAACTCTGGTTGGTAGACACACTAGGTGACAGCTTTTGTGTTCTCAGTACTCCAATCCCGTTTGTTCGGATAGACTCGCTGACGATATAGCCGAAACCTGTAGCGCCCGCCTTTCTCTGCTGGGTTATCAGCACTCTGGTGCCTGGCAATGGCTCTGCAGCTTTGGTGTCTATGTTTACATGACAAGTATAGTGCTTTGCATGCTTAGTATAGTAAGGTGCTTTAACATCTGTTGAGAACCTGCTTTCCTGTCTTTTATCCTCTACTTGCTAGCTTCGCTAATTTGGCCATTGTGTTGTGTGATAATTATACTCCTCGTTCCTTATGGATTCGATACCCTGGAATACTCTCGGGTGAAAGGCTACAACGCATTTTCCGTGCGCTTGCTGATTTATATCTAATAGGCTAAGGAACACCAACAAGCTTTTCTAGCGCCGTTGCCGGGGAACGGTAGCTATCTTAACACAGAACCAAGGTCATCCTACCTCCCACTATACAACCACTATACCACTATCCCACCATATCACCATACCACCCCATGGATCACATGCCTATCTGCGAGTTATCAGCTCCAAAGGGTGATTTTCTGGAGCCTCCACCATCATCCGCCCCCATCATCACAGATGGCTATCAGCTATGTCCCAGCTTGATAGCCATGGTTCGGGACCAATTCTTTGCAGGATTGGAATCAGAGAGTCCCTACACACACCTCCGAGAGTTCGAGCAGCTTTGCAGCTATATTCCATCTCGGGTATGCCTGCAGAAACCCTCCGATGGTTGCTATTTCCGTTCTCACTGATGGGAGCAGCAAAATCGTGGTACAACCGAGCAGTCGGTGCAGTAGAGGGGAGTTGGGAGAGACTCCAAGTCAAATTCTGTCTGCACTTCTTCCCACAAAATTGAGTCGTTGACCTTCGATCTGCAGTTCTTAACTTTCGTCAAGGAAGCGACGAGACTTTGGCGGTAGCCTGGTCACGTTTCACTAGTCTGGTCGCATCTGGCCCAGATCTGGCGATCCAAGAGTCCATGCCCTTGCAGCACTTTGTCCGAGGCCTTTCACCAGGTGTAGGACTATGTTTGGACTTAGCTTCAAGAGGATCGTTTTCTCACCTATCTGCCCCAAAAGGATGAAGAGTCCTTGATAAAATCCTTGAACTGATGGCAATATAATCGAGAAACCACGCTCACATCCACAAGATCCACCTGAACCTAGCGACCAAGATGAGAGCCAGAACACCCATACCCTATCTCCACAAACTCTCATGATCACAGATGTCCCCGAACCTAGCACGTCACAGGACACTGAGAGGGTCAGTGAATCCGTGACGAATCCTCCGTCGGTTTCCCCATTCTCGTTTGATGACGAGCTACTAACGGGCATTGGGAAAACATCTCGGTTGCCCAAAGAAAGCCAACGCTTCAAAAGGACCTCTCAACCAGCATATCTACTCCGAGAACAAACACATCAAATGAGAGAGGACCTTCTGTGGCTTACTGCTGTGCTGAATCGGGAATGGATAGAAGAGAGACGACTCGACACGAAAATGGTTAGGTTCTACCCAGGACCATCTCTCGTCTCTGGCCATGTATCCGACATGTTCCCACAAGATATCTTGTACGACCCTCGAGTTGGGGTGAACATCATTCCTAAATATGTTGTAGACACCCATTTCCCCACTCTCCCACGATCAAAATCCGACATTCACTTGAAGTGGAACAAGAATGAATCGTTGGAAAATCATGGAGTTATCAGGGTCATACCAGTAACCTTGCGGGACAAGCGGATGTTCTTAGATTTCCACATCTTCGACATACCCGAGGAACCCATGCCACTCATACTGGTTAGGATCCCTATCGCATCCCTGATCAAAACTGCAGTAACTCTAGGGCAGCTACAGCTCCAGTTTGGCAAAGAAGTGTTCGAAGTTGGCATGAGTCGAGCATTGAACACCAAGACGGAAGCTAAGCCAGAGGTTGATCTCCTAGAAGAAGTGATGGGTATTTCACTTGAGGAAGAGGAAGATCAACAAAGCCTAGAGGAAGAGGCTAGCAACTTCAGTCCGGTAGAAGAGCCGCTTGAGTTTGAGAAACTGGGTGAATCCTTGCGGCCCGACACCCCAAAAAATTGAGCTCAAACAGCTACCGCCTAGCCTGAAGTATGCCTTCCTCAACAGGAATCCTGACACACCGGTGATCATCAGCGACAAGCTGATCGAGAATGAGAGCCGGTGATTAATCGCAGTCTTGGAAAAGTACAGATCAGTGCTTGGGTACTCACTCCAAGATCTGAAGGGAATCAGTCCGAACCTGTGCACTCATCGCATCCTGATGGAGATCGAGCACCGGCCTTCACGGGAACCTCAACGAAGACTCAATCAAGCGATGAGAGAGGTAGTCAAGAAGGAGGTGCTTAAACTCGTACATGCGGGTATCATCTACCCAGTGCAAGATAGTGAATGGGTCAGTCCAGTCCAAGTTGTACCAAAGAAAGGAGGAATGACAGTTGTGAAGAACCAAAACAATGAGCTAATTCCTCAGCGCACTGTCACCGGATGGCGTATGTGTATCGACTACAGAAAACTCAATGCAGCTACCCAAAAAGATCACTTCCCCCTTCCTTTCATTGATGAAATGCTTGAGAGACTGGCCAATCACTCCTTCTTCTGCTATCTTGATGGCTGCTCTGGTTATCACCAGATCCCCATTCACTCGGATGACCAGAGTAAGACCACATTCACTTGTCCCTATGGCACTTTTGCCTATCGGCGAATGTCATTTGGGCTATGCAATGCTCCAGCATCATTTCAGCGTTGCATGATGGCCATATTCTCTGACCTTATAGAGAACATAATGGAAGTATTCATGGACGATTTCCTAGTCTATGGCAAGACCTTTGATGGATGTCTTGAGAACTTAGAAAAGGTTCTCCAGAGATGCAAAGAAGTAGACCTTGTCCTAAACTGGGAGAAATGTCACTTTATGGTTGGAGAAGGGATTATGCTAGGACACAAGATTTCAGAGAGAGGCATCGAGGTGGACCATGCAAAAATCAAAGTTATTGAGCAACTCCCACCACCAGCAAATCTCAAGGCACTCCGAAGCTTCCTTGGTCATGCTGGGTTTTATAGGAGATTTATCAAAAACATCTCCTTTATTGCCCGACCACTGTCCAACTTGTTGGCTAAGGATACACCCTTTGTGTTTGACGACGCCTGCCTAGAAGCCTTCCATACACTCAAGAAAGCTCTTGACACATCACCCATCATCCAACCACCAGACTGGAATGCTCCATTTGAGATCATGTGTGATGCCAGCGACTATGCTGTAGGAGCAGTCCTAGGCCAGAGCAAGGATAGAAAACATCATGTCATATCCTATGCTAGCAAGACGCTGACTGGCCCGCAGTTGAACTACTCCACCCCCGAAAAAGAGTTATTGGCCGTTGTCTTTGCAATTGACAAATTCAGATCATACTTGGTAGGAGCCAAGGTCATAATATACACAGACCATACAGCTCTCAAGTACCTCCTCACCAAGAAAAATGCAAAGCCACGACTAATACAGTGGGTCCTGCTACTTCAAGAGTTTGACATTGAAATCAGGGACAAGAAAGGAGTAGAAAATTCAATTGCTAATCATCTCTCAAGAATGCAATTTGAAGAAACATCATCCTTGCCGATTGATGATTATATGAGAGATGACACACTTCTGAAGGTTACGACATCCCAACCATGGTATGCAGATCTGGTCAACTACATGGTCATGGGATACGTACCTAAAGAAGCTGACAAGAGGAAACTGGTCCATGACAGCCGGTTGTATCTCTGGAATGACCCCTACCTGTACAAGCTCTGCGCAGACGGGCTCTTGCGTCGCTGCATTCCCGCTTGTGAAGTCCCCAGATCCTTGACAGATGCCATTCATCTTTCTATGGAGGTCACTATGGAGCCTACCGGACTCATGCAAAGATTTGGCAAAGTGGATTCTACTGGCCAAATATGTACGATGATGCCAAAGAGTTCGTAAGAAGGTGTTCAAGGTGCCAACGACAAGGAAACATAAATCCAAGGGATGCTATGCCACTCACCAGCAATCTTCAACTCGATGTATTTGATGTGTGGGGCATAGACTTCATGGGGCCATTTCGCAAGTGTGGAGACAAAGAGTACATCCTCATCGCAGTGGATTATGTGTCAAAGTGGGTAGAGGCGCTGCCGTGTTCCGCGGCAGATTCAAGACATTCTATTAGAATGTTCTATGACACCATATTTCCTCGATTTGGTACGCCAAGGGTCATTATCAGTGATGGAGGCCCACACTTCATTGACAAAAGATTCAAGAGGTGCCTCGCAGAACTCGGTGTGGACCACCGTGTTGCCACTCCTTACCACTCGCAGACAAGTGGCCAAGCTGAGACATGAAATAAGCAGATCAAAATATCCTGCAAAAAACTGTCGAAGCTATGGGAAAAGATTGGGTATCCAAGCTACCCGATACTCTATGGGCATACCGCACAGCATATAAAACTCCCATTAGCATGACACCATATCAGATGGTGTACGGCAAGACTTGTCACCTGCCAGTAGAACTTGAGTTCAAGTCGCATTGGGCAATAAGGAAGTGGAACATGGATCTCCAATCGGCAGGAGTTTGACGTCAGATCCAACTCGCTGAATTGGAGGAATAGAGGGAGAAGGCCTACCACAGTGCCAAGCTGTACAAAGAGCGAACCAAAAGATGGCACGACAAGCATATCAAGATCAAGACATTCAAACCAGGCGATAATGTATTACTATTTAATTCTCGCGTTTGTTTGTTTGGTCATGGTAAGCTTAGAAGTAAGTGGGAAGGACCCTTTTTGGTCCTTGATGCCGCTGATCACGGTGCTATCACCCTCCAAGACGAAGACGGGAAGGTCTTTAAAGCGAATGGGCAACGCTTAAAAGTCTTCCTAGAGCCCGAAATGCCTCAGCTCGAAGAAGTGGATGTCTACGAGCTGCAAGGAACGGCATGATCACACGTCCACGGTCTAGCGATGACCTTAAACGAGCCATGTACACTACCATGCTCCTCACTTTTCTGTCTTATCTCACCTTGTGCTTGCATACCACCAAAAATCTCAACAAAGAGCTGACACATCACGATGAAAAAGGGTTTCAGTCCACCTAGAAGGGCAAAACCGACTTCTGGTCTACCAAACAAGAGTCGGCGAGGCAGGTGCAAGCCGCTCGACCCCCTGGTGGAGTCGCCCGGCTCCTGGTCAGGCCGTCCGACCTAGTGTCGAGCCGCCCGACCTAGGATGAGGCCGCCCAACCTCAAATTCTGCCGCCCGGCCACCTTGTTTCAAAAAGTTCCGAGTTCAACTGATCCCTTAGCCGCCAGACTCTGTTGAGTGGATGAGATCGAGCTTTCATGACTTAAGGACGAGAGTTTTTCCCTTCCACCACTCTCATTACTCCTATCTCATCTCCACCTCGAAAAACCTAAGTCATGGCCTCTAACAACACCTCTCCCAAGAGCCTTGCCATCACCTCCGGCACTACGGCAACCTATACGCTGCGATCCAACCACGAGATCGACCCATCCATGGTGCTCGACATCACCCCTCTGGCCGCCCGACCTCTACCCCAAGCCGCCCGGCTTGATGCCAGGCCGCTCGGCTTAGAGAGGGGCCGCCCGGCTTCCCCTGCGCGATCACGTAGTGCGGGAAGGCCAGCACAGGGGGTTATCTCCTGTGCGCACCATCGCGAAGAAGACATTCCGGTGTGATTCACCTCGTCCCAACGTCGGGAAGATCACTCCCAAGGCGGTGCCCATCCGGAAACTCTTCTCGGAAGATTTCGTGAAGGATGAGGGCAACGATGAGCCCAAAAGTCTGGGGTCACCATCCTACACTATCCGGGGAGGACCTACTCCCAATGGAGGTGGGGGAAGGTTTTGATCCCAAAGCACAGGGAGAACATCCTTAGGGGGGACGCATCAATTGATGAGTCCATTGACTCTACTCCACCTAGGAGGACCATGAAGAGACCCTCAAGCCCCCTCCTATCCGGGCTCCTCCTGGACGTTTTGAAGAATCAGATAAGGAGGAGGAAGCGAAGGAAGAGACCATTGAGTCTCTCAAGGCGGAGCTCGCAGCCATGAACAAAAGGTTCATCATGCTTGAAGAATGCTGCGCAGAAGGAGAACTTTGGAAGTGGGAGATCAATGATAATAGAAATCCTTAGGAAGGGCTTCTCTTCCAAGTTCCGCCGCATTGCCAATGCCACTGGGCATCCCGACATCTATGATCCACCTATGCCATAGATGCCCATGGCATTAGAATAAATTTTTAGTATAGGCGCCCTTTTTGTTTTCTTAGTGCTTAATTTGTTTTACTTCTTTCTTTGTATGATTTGCGCCTATATTCTTTGTTTCATTTATTTCCAATGATAGTTCAATAAAGTTTCTATTTACCCTACTTTGAATACAAGTGTGGGGGGGGGGAAGGATTACACTTAGCCTCCCCTTCTCTCATCACTAACCCTGCAGAAACAAACAAAGAAACATGATGTACAGGGATAGATCGTGCTGCACACAAAAATTTGGGACGAACCGAGCCGAACCCAAGCCGCCCGGCTCCACCTTGAGCCACCCAGCTTGGCACCCAGGTCGCCTAGCACCTATTTCAGGTCGCCCGACCTGTCACGACGGTGAAAGGTGTACCACACGCAGAATCGGTTTCCTAAAGCACTTCTCCACGCAACATGATCGGTGCAAAGGTCGAAAGACCCACATGTCAGGCCGCCCGGCTCCTGACCAAGTCGCCCAGCCTGCCACCAGGCCGCCTGACTCAGTCTTGGGCTGAGTTGGCAAAATTTCAATTTTGGTCCATATATTCCATTCTATACATGAAACTTGGATAAATTTTACTTTACATGATCATATTGATAGATTATGTCTATGCCCATACAAATTTTACTCCCTATGTTGAAGTAAATTTGCCCATGGATACCTTCTGTTTAGGGACCCGCTTTGATTTAAGTTGTTGATTCATGAGATATAAGTAACATGGATACATAGTAGTAATCCCCCGCTAAGGCAAAGAGCCTTTGTTTTGTTAAAATTTTAAAATGTGATCTACTCCAATGTTCTCAAGTCACATGTCCTACCAGTACCACAAATACAATATGTATCAAAGACATCTTTGAGTGTTTTAAAGTTTGTCAAACCTTGTGCCATCAAATGAGTTAGAATTATTCATGACTTTTGGCTATCACGTACACGTTCATACCACAAAGTTCCAATAAGTTGTGCTATGCCAATGTTCCAATCCCCCCGTTATCAATCATGCAAAAAGAGAGAAAAAGAGGCATGGAATTGAATTGAAAAAAAAGAAAGAAGGAGAAAAGGTGAGAAAGAAAGAAAGACAAAGAAGGAAAATACCATGCCCTCCCTCGCATCAAAAAGCATCAAAAAGGGGAATACCAAAGCACACTTACCAATAACTTTCCGCCACACTTGCACATAGCCAAAATTCTTGATTTGATTCATACTCTTTGATTTGACACTTGCTTTGACTTGGTGATACAAACATGATGAGATAGTCTCACTCTCGTTCAACTCCACCCAAAACTTAGATTAGGAGGAGAGGAAACACAAGGATTCTCATCCTTTGAGTGATTGAGAGGTGACCTTGAGAACAAAAGAGTAGACACTATGTATTTTGAAAAGAGAAAAATCTCTGTTGCTCTTAGCTGGGAGAAAACTGCTGTGATACCTGCAACTTGTTCTCAGTTTCAACATCTCAAAATCTAAGTATAGCCACCATTAAAATCCTGGGTAAGATGAACCAACTTGGGAGTAACTTTTTTACTTGCTGAGGCTACAGTTGTCATATGCCCTCTACACCATGCTTAACTCTTGTTTTGCTCGAGGACGAGCAAAAGTCTAAGTGTGGGGGGTGTTGGCGGTCGTTATAACCTATTTTGACCACCAATATTTCATGTCCCAAGGGTAAGTTTATGCAAGTTTCATACATATTAACTGGTTCCACGAGTTGTGTACAAAGGTCTTGTAGGAACACATGTCATGGTGCAAAAACATAGAAAACATGGAGAAAACATGTGAACCAGGGAGAAGGGCTGGATATGGGCTAAGGGCCCAAGCCGCCCAGCTCAGGCCCAAGCCGCCTGGCCTGTGAAACTCGCCAAATGTCGCCATCTTCCACCTGCATACAAGAGACAACGTGTCAAATATAACTCCATGGTGGAATCCGAGAGAACCAGACACCATGCCACAGAAGGCCTTGCCACTTCATCAATCCAGCCCACGGATTGGCTAAGTCAGCAATCCAGGGGAGTTCCATCCAATGGCTAAGGAAGAAACACAAATGAATCCAATGGTTGAGGCAAAAGCACACAAGAATAAATGCCAACCGATCTATAACCGCCTTGGAGGAGCAATATGGACCATGGGATGAAGTGAGGCGGCAGATCCAAGGGTTGGCTAGGCCGCCCGGCATGGGACCAGGTTGCCCGGCTCCACCCCGAGCCGCCCGGCTAGGCACCCAAGCCGCCCAGCCCCTAACCATCTGCAACCGCCACAACCGCCTTTCTCCATCACTTAGCACTATAAATACCCCCTTAGACCTCCTTTGTGAGGTGTGGATTAGTGGATAAATGTAGTGGTAGAGTGTATAGTGTGGAGAAGTGAAGCTTTCCCTTAGCTTGTAGAGAGAGTTCCTCTTGTATCAAGGAGAGTAGTGAGTGCAGAGTTCGGGAGTGGGATTTCTCTTCTCTCCCAGGCTTGTATTCTCAGAGGAAGGATATTCAGTTCTAGGATTGAGTAAAGTTTGTTGTCTCTCACCATTGTTATTTCATTCTTACTTTACTCTGGTGCCTGGCAGTGGCTCCGCAGCTTTGGTGTCTATGTTTATATGACAAGTATAGTGCTTTGCATGCTTAGTATAGTAAGGTGCTTTAACATCTGTTGAGAACCTGCTTTCCTGTCTTTTATCCTCTACTTGCTAGCTGCACTAGTTTGGCCATTGTGTTGTGTTATTATTATACTCCTCATTCCTCGTGGATTCGATACCTTGGAATACTCTCGGGTGAAAGGCTACAACGCGTTTTCCATGCGCTTGCGAATTTATATCTAATAGGCTAAGGAACGCCAACACCCATCCCAAGTTCGATTCACTCCCGCCTGACCCCCTGGGTTGTGCCCCTATGACGAGCCTGCCGACATGTCGGTCTCCCCGTCATGAGTACAAAGCTCCCCCGGGCCACCTTCCTCTCAACCAGTGGGTAGGAACGTGTCTCTGTTCTCAGGATGGCACAGGTAAGGTTTCACCAGGCCCATTTCCTGGATAAGCACTTTAGCAATGTTATGCCGATCAGCAGGCGAACATTGAATGGGCTTTATACGACTCGGGCGGAGTCCATAGTGCGACATCATGAAAGTAAATACTGAATAAAATCTCCGCCTGGTCTCCATTTAAAACTTGAGCAACAGTAACTTTCATAGTAATGAGATTTTCTGAGGTTTTGAAATCACCTATGCGACGAGTGACTCTTCTCACTCGTGTCTACTCGTACCTAGCATTACTAGGCATACTCGTCCTGCGAACTCTATGTATAGGTGCTAGGGTCAGGACGGCCGGGAAGTCTAATGCAAAGGGTTTCAAGCAACTCCTAATGCATATGCGTAATTTAAATCATGTGACATTTGCTAGGTTGTGGTATGGTCCTGCCTGCCTCCTTCGCTAGGGTTAGTCTCCTCGACGATGGGGTTAGTGGTCGGCGGCCGGTCCTCCTGCTCGTCCTCGGGCTCTTCGATCAGTGGTTGCTCCTGCACGACTTGCTCCTCGTCCGCAGAATCTATATGCAATGACATAGTGCATATGAGTGCAAAGGTATGAGATGCAGACACATGGTGCAAGCGAATGAATATGGTACATGCAAGACTTAAGTAACCACATTTTCAACTCATTTTATACCCACGAGACGTGTAAGCCTTACTTTAAAAAATTGCATAACACCTATTAAGAAATCGTACAACCCATCACCTACACTTAAGTTAAATTCATCATACATAATATCACAGGGGATGGAGCTAATAGTATACCACACCCACATGTCCATACAATTGCCTACTGTCCAAGTTTTACATTTTATTATAGCAAAATCCTCAGTTCTGATTCGTACTGCTACACAGCCCCAAATGAGCTCAATTATTTATGACATGCAGGTCAATGTTGTGATGAGCTACTGCCAAAATTTCAGCCCTAGTAGAGTTATATTTATTTTTTAAAATTCTAGCAAGTTATCAGCCTTTTAAATTTCCAGATTTTTCATAATTTGTAGGAGTGGAATTTTGCCATGAAATTTATGCAATGAGCACTACTAATCATAATCGGCATGTACAAAAATTGGCAAGGAAAATATTTCTCGTTTAGTAGGACATCTATTTTCCATATTAAAATTTTAATGGATCTAACATGCAAGTCAAAACAGCAATGTTAAATTCTACAAAAATACTTTCTGGAACTTATACATCAACCACGAGCTGTCATAATTTCCATAGAATTTTTCTAGCAGTTTAAATGCACTTTTTCCTATTTTATTTTCTAGCTAGTAGCACATTGATATTTTCAAATCAGTGATCAAATTAAACATGCACAGCCTCAAAATTAACCAGTGAGCTACTCATACTATGGAGAATACAGAAAAAATACTATAAAGTCAAATCTAGTATACTTTTCATGGCAAGCAAATCACATGCTTCAAAATACTAGAAAACATGGTGATAATTATAAAACTGCAAGTGAATGGACAAGGCTAGAGCTAACAAAATTCATGCATGTCTACTGTCCAAATTTCATCTCAAGTGTAGCTCATCTAGTTCCTTTTTTCCATTTTAGTTGATTTAACATGCTCTCACAAGACCAAGGGCAAAACTGTACATGCATATCTCCACATCATACCTACTGTATAGAGCATTTCATAAGGAGTTCATAGCCACCAAGTTTGTTCATTTTGGATTTTTATTTGATTTTATATGATTTTTCAAAGTTTCAGCCGAAAATAGGGAAAATAAACCTAAAATCAATAGATCCAGGGGCTAGATTGCGATTATTTTAAATCTAGAGGGGCTAGCATGCAAGATCTACAAGACTCGGTGAATAGCGCGTGGATTAAACTGTAAATACACCAAAGCCGAGGGGCTAGATCTAAAAAGCTTCCCCCTCGTCTTCCTCCTCGTGCCGGCCGCGCGGCGAGCTTCGGCTCACCGGAGCCACGACGTCAGTTGGGGAGGGTGCGCGCGAGCGCAGCTCACCCTGGTGGGTCAGCGGCGACGGAGGAGGACGGACGGCCGCGTGGGAGGCGGTGAACCGACGGTGAACCGGGTCGACGGCGGCGTGGCGAGGACATCGCACCAAGGTCGATCTTCGCGGCGGAGAGGAGAATGACGACGAGATCTTGGGCTACGAGTGCGTGGGAGCGTGGCGGTTGCGGTGGTGGGGTTCTCGTGGCTCGGGAGGCGACGAACGAGGCGGCGCGAGCTCGAGCTCTGAGCTCGCCGTCAATGGCGGCTCAGTGTCGCGCAGTGGAAACGGAGGGGAGAGAGGGCTCGGGAGAGGCAGTGGAGAGCGGCGGCAGAAAGAGGGTGGAAAGGGGGCTGTTTCCCCCTTTAGAAGGTGCGGCCACGGGGGCGATCCGCGGCGTTGCGGGCGTGACCATACGCCGGCGGCCACGCGGCGCGCGGCGCCCCGGACAGGGTGGCGACCCTGACAGGTGGGTCCCACGTGTCATAGGCTTAGAACAAAAACAGCCTAAGTGTGTTTTCTCCCTCGCTGTATTTCGTATTTTTAACCTATTTAGAGCCCAATTTTGAAAAAGTGCCAATTAGATGAAATGTTGTACTCTTTGAGCTCTACGAGTTTGCCAAAAGGTTCAACACCCAGTTCTAAAGGTAAATATAATTTGAATCTGAATTTAACTAGCAGCCCCTAATTTCAAGATCTATATTTCATTCCATTTGAGCTTTGCATGAAACTGGCTGTAGGTTAGAGAAAATTTGAGATTTCAAATGAGGTCAGGTTTGAGCTGGTTTTCTGTATTGATGAAAAATGACCCTAATCACCATGTAGCCCTCCATATTTGATCAAGCCCTAATTATCAAAGTTGTTCACCACATTCCTATCTACAATTTTGGTAATATAAGCTTCACTCAGATCTTAATAGAATCAAAGTTATGACTACAAACATAGAGACAGACAAACACAAACAGGGTTCATCAATTTGCATTCTACCCAAGTATGATCATGTAGTCCATTTATATGCTATAGGATGATGCTTCATGATGCAAAATGCATGTAATAATAATATTTATGCACTTCGATGCTTGGGGCATCACAACCCACCCCTCTTAAAGAAATCTCGTCCTGAGGATTTATGATGTGTTGTGGGTGGAGAGTTCAAATGAGAAGGTAGTGCATGGTGCATGGCTTAAATAAATTCTAAAATTTAAAACAACAATTTCACATACTCGTTTGGAGTGGACTGCAGAAAATCAAGATATTTTGTTTGTAGGTACTCTTCGGTTTCCCATGTTGTTTCTTCTTCGGAGTGGTTACTCCACTGTACTTTGTAAAAATTCACAACTTTTCTTCTAGTCGATCTTTATTTTTAGTCGAGGATTTTTATGGGCTTCTCTTCGTATGCGAGGTCTGGTTCGATCTGGATTTGTGAGGTGTCTACCACTTTTTCTGGCACTCTTAAGCACTTCTTTAGTTGCGAGACATGAAACACGTCATGAACCGCAGCGAGGTGGGAGGGCAACTCGAGACGATAAGCTACTGGCCCACATTGTTCAATGATTTTGAATGGCCCAACGTATCTTGGTGCTAATTTTCCCTTCACACCAAAACAATGCACACCCTTCATTGGCGACACCCGAAGATATACGTGATCGTCCTTTCGAAAGACCAAAGGTCTCCTTCTCCTATCAGAATAGCTCTTCCACTGCAGGAAACCATTGATTTTCGGCGGCCAGAAACCGCCGAAAGTAAGTATTTTCGGCGGTTTTTGGTTTATTTTCGCCGGGACACGGCTACCGAAGCAATATAGCCGAAAATAGGCCTATTTTCAGCGGCGGGAGTGGGCCGCTGAAAATTATCCCAGAGAGGTCTATTTTCGGCGGCAGGAGGACCACTCTATTTTCGGCGGCCAATCCCGACCGCCGAAAATAGGTCTGTACTATTTTCGACGGCCGTGTCTGGCTGCCGAAAATAATTTAGGCCTATTTTCGGCGGTCAGGTCTGGTTGGCCACAGAAAGTTAGCCTTTTCCAGGGCCCAAAATATCCCTAAAAAGTCTATTTTTTCCAGATTTTAACATTACCATTGCATACAAATTTCAGATTACATATCCACAACACATCCATATGTTCAATCTCAATTGCATTCACAAACGACATCCACATTCTCAATTTCTCAACAAACCAAGTCTCAAATAGCATGTCCACATACACAAGTCTCGAGTCTATACTCGATAAGTCTATAACAACCACATCAAATGCGAAATCCACACTAAGTCCATAGATACACAATGCAAGTTCCATACACACAATTCCATCTCTCGCTCATTGTACTCACATGGGTTCTCCAGGGGGGTTGGAGTTGTGGCCGCTACCTCGGGAGGCGAAGAGGTTGTTTACAAAATCACTGATATGTCCAGACTGCTGACAATAGAACAAATGACAGATTTAGCCAAAAATTTTAGATATATGACCACACAGACACAATGAATAATGGTTCAACTGATGAGACGAACCTCTTCTCTAGGTTGTCCTGACACTGACGGAGGAGTCTGGTAAGGATTAGATGCATGGACTTCCGATCCCTATTACATGTAAGCAGAGCTTAGTTAAAACATGATTGGCAATTTTAGCTACTTGAAGTTAGAATATACCAATGCATAGCTAGGTTTGAGCAACTTTCACCTGAACTGCTGGAGAAAAAGGCATCTGAGCAAACATCCCCCACTATGGCGGTGCTGGTGGAGGTCCAACTTCTGGCATGACAAAAGTCATTCCCTGCGCTTGGTACATTGCCTAGGAAATTTTTTTCCATTTTGCATATTAGCACAGGTGCATCTCTCTCTAGCTTCTCCATCATGTCTTTCTTGATCTCTTTAGCATAGAGCTGTCTATAGAAATGGCTTAGCTTAGCTAGCACCGACCAAACTCTATCGGGTAGGTAGCCGCGAAACATCACAGGCACGAGTCTTTCCATGATAATGTGGTAATCATGGGCCTTCAAACTATTCAGCTTCCCGGTCTTCAGATTCATGGCTCGTTTCAACCCTACTGCGTAACCATCTGGGAATTTCAAAATTTTCATCCATTTCAACACTTCTTTCCTCTCTTGTGGTTTAAGACAAAACGGGGCACAAGGTTTTCCTCCACTAGGGGTGACCTCAAGGGTTGGGCGGTTGCAAATCTTTGCCAAGTCCTTTCGGGCCTTTACATTGTCCTTTGTCTTGTCACTGAAATCCATGCACGTGCTTATGACGCTCTCAGCAACATTACGTTCCTGATGCATAACATCAATGTTGTGCGGAAGCATCAAAGCCTTGGCATAGGGAAGGTCTCATATTCTACTGATGTGAGTCCAGTTGTGCTTCGTTCCATACCCTTCATACGCAGTTTTTTCCTTGTTTAGCTTCAGGCTATCGAGCTGATCAAGAATTTTTTGCGGGCTTAGCCTCTTTGGTGGTTCCTCGTAGTAGACGGTGTCTTTCCTAAAGCTATCCTTTTCTCCTCTAAATATATGATCGAAAGGTAACCAGCATCTGTGGCAATCAAAGTAGCAGATCTTCCCACCAAACTCCAGACGAAAACATCTAGTGTCAGCTTGACACACATGTCAAGGTCCCATAAATGCTCCATCCAGCAAAGATACCATACGCCAAGAAATCATGAACTGACCACAGGTACGCAGCCCTAAGGGTGAATTTCTGCTTCAAGAAAATGTCATATGCTTCGACACCGTACCACAGCTGTTTCATCTCTTTGATCAAGGGTTGTAACATCACGTTGAGTTTTATTCTAGGATGTTTCGGCCCCTGTATGATGAGGCAAAGGAACATAAATTCATACTTCATGCACATATCAGGTGGAAGGTTATATAGAACAGCAAATACAGGCCAACAAGAGTAAGAAGCAGCCGATTGACCGAAAGGTGTGAAGCCATCAGTTGCCAAACCGAAGCGACTATTCCTTGCGTCCCTAGCGAACTCTGGGTCAAACTCATCCAAAACCATCCATGCATCTGAATCAGCAGGGTGCGCCATGAACCCTGGCTTGGCACGTGGACCTTCTTTCGGATACCACATGGGTTCACAAGTCTTCTTTGAGAGAAAGAGCCATTTAAAGCGAGGTGTCACAGGGAAGGAACGAAGTTGCTTGTGTGCAACGTCCGTCGTCACCTTTTCGCCATCCTCGTTTATTACCTCAACATATCTCCCTTTTCCACAGATCAAGCACTTTTTCTCGTCCTTATGATCATCATAGAAAAGCATGCAGCAGTCTTTACACGTATCTATCTTCTCATAGCCCATACCGAGAGATTTGGTCAACCTCTTGCACTGATAAATGTCCTTCGGCAATTTATGAGGCTCCGAAAAAGCATCCCCGATCAGTTGCACGAGGTCATTGAAACACTTGTTCGAGAAGAAATACTTGGACTCGATGGCAATGAGCCGAGTCACAAATGCTAGGACTGACATTTTTGTGTGTTCGTGCAGCGGCTCTTCTGAAGCTTGAAAGAGCTTGAAGAACTCCTCAACCTTCTTTGTAGGAGGATCCTTAGAGTTTAGAGCAAACTTCAGCTGCAAAGCTTCTAGCATCTCATCCATCATATCAACGCCCGCTGAACCATCATTCGCTACCCCTTCTGTTTCAACTCTAGTTTCTTTCTCACCGTGGAAGGTCCACGTTTCATAACCAGGCATGAAACCATAGTCAACCAGGTCTTTGACTAATTAACTCTTAGTCACAAATTTTACATTGTTGTGTTGGTTGCATGGACACCTGACCCGATAGTGAGTTGTCAAAGAGAAAGCATGGTCGATAAAAGCCTGTGTCTTCCTCCTTCACTCAGCTGAGTGACCTTTACCCCCACTCTTATCCCAACCATCATACATCCATCAGCGATCGTCGGCCATACTTGAGGCTATAGATTAAAGCATGATGGTAGATGGTAAGCTTATCTTTTTTCAACGTATTGCGGCCCTACATCTATAGGTAATGATATGTCCTAAATCCACACAAGAGTGGCCGACAGAGCGCGGATTTATGATGAGTCTGCGGGGTTTGAACAAAATTTCGGCAGCATAACCCCGCTGTTCTCCTACTGCACGCCCAAATGTGGTGCAGCAGAGAACAACAGGGTTATGCCGTTGAAACTTCGCTCAGACCCCATGACTCATCAAAAATACCACGCTCTATCGGTCACTCCGAGGCTATCCAAAAAAGGGACAATTCCAGACCAGCCACATCTCACGTGCACAACGCACGTGAGACGTTGCCAGTCCGAAACGGGTGACGCATAGGTTCTGTGACTTACGTTTATTAAAGCAAGATAAATGGTAAACATAGCATATGAAAATGATAAGACATAAGTATAACATCAAACATGTATATTGAACTAAGCATATTGAACCATAACAAATCATAAGCATGTTGACAAGATATTGTACTTCTAATCATAAGCATGGTAGCTTAATCATCGAAATCAAAACATATAGCACTTCAATCACAACTTACAACTTTCGGCGGTTAGCCGCCGAAAATTAACTACTTCTAATCATAAGCACGGTAACTTAATCATCATTGAAATCAAAACATGTCGCACTTCAATCACAACTTTCAACTTTCGGCAGTTAGCCGCCGAAAATTAACTACAAACACTATAAAAAAATTGAAAATGGTTTCTTACTTCGAAGAACGGGATGTCACCGTGTGGTCGGGGAGGCCGAGGCTGGGGCGAGTTCAGCCGGACGGGGGGAGGCCTCGGGTGAGCCGGGCCGGCCGGGCTCGGATGCCGCACTGAGGAGGGGCACCAGCTTGGTGGCGCGTGGCCGCAGGGCAGGGGGTAGGGGCGGCAGGGCATCGGGGGCGCGCGTCGGCAGGGCAGGAGGCAGGGGTGGCGCGGCAGGGCAGGGGGTGGCGCGCGGCGGCAGGGCAGGGCAGGCCGCAGGGGCGGCGCGGGTGGCAGCGGCAGGGGGCAGAGGGAGGGCCGCCAGGGCGGCAGGGTGGCGCAGCGGGCCGGCGGGCGTGGGCGGCGGGCGGCGCTGGTGCGGCGGGCCGGCGGGCGGGGGGCGGTGGTCGGTGCCGGCGCGGGGCGGGCGGGGGCGGCGCGGCGGGTCGGCGGGCGGGGTCGGCGGTCGGCGCGGCTGAGCGGGCGAGGGCGCGCAGCGCGGCGAGCGGGGTCGGCGGTCGGCGCGGTGGGGCGGGCTGGGGCGCGCTGCGCGGCGGGCGGCGGCGGTGGCGGCGGCGGCGGCGGCGGTAGTGTGAGGTGGCGGCGGCGTGTGTGTGCGTGTGTGTTGTGTGCGTGCGTGTGTGAGGGGATGGGGTTCGGGCCAGGGAAGAAGGTAGGACCGCCCTTATTTTCGGCGACAAGGAGGTGGCCGCCGAAAATAGCTGTACTTATTTTCGGCGGCCGGCCCTAGCCACCGAAAATAGAGGGGGTTCTGTTGGCCGCCGAAAATAGAGGGCTATTTTCGGCGGCCGGCCCTGACCGCTGAAAGTAGAGGGCTAATTTTCGGCGGTTCATCACAGCCGCCCAAAATAGTAGTATTATTTTCGGCGGCTGTGCGTAGTCACCGAAAATAATTTGGGCTGTCGAAAATGTTCTAGTTTCTTGTAGTGTTCTGCCTTGACTGCGCTTTTTTCAAGTTTTCATGTATGTAGTTCACTTGCTCCTCGGCTTGTGTTACTAAATCTGGACCGAAAGTGGCTCATTCGCCTGGTTCAGACCAGTTAAGAGGTGTTCTGCACCTTCTACCATAAAGAGCCTCGAAAGGAGCCATTTCTAAGCTCTTCTAGTAACTGTTATTGTATGCGAACTCGGCTAATGGAAGACACTCATCCCACTTGGTGGAATAGGTCAAAGCACATGCCCTCAGCATGTTCTCTAGGATTTGATTTACTCTTTCAACTTGACCACTGGTTTGAGGGTGGTATGCTGAACTCCGGATTAAATTGGTCCCGAGAGCATCTTGTAGTTGCTCCCAGAAACGAGATACAAATAGTGAACCTCTGTCTGAAGTGATGGTCTGTGGTACACCATGTAGGGACACAATCCGAGACATGTAAAGCTCAGCATATTTGGCTGCGGTGTAGCAGGTTTTGACGGGCAATAAATGTGCAGACTTGGTCAAACGATTGACGATAACCCAAATGGAGTCATAACCCCTCTGGGTGCGCGGCAGTCCGACAATGAAGTCCATGTGCACATCCTCCTATTTCTAGACCGGAATTGTTAAAGGCTGAAGCATTCCGCAGGCTTTAGGTGGTCTGCTTTTATTCTCTGACATATGTCACACTCGGATACATACTTGGCGATTTCTCGTTTCATACGAGTCCACCAAAATTTCTGCTTCAGGTCCTAGTACATTTTGTTGCTGCCTGGGTGCATGGTAAACATGGAAGTGTGTGCTTCATTGAGCATTTTCTTTCTTAACTCCATGTCCTTAGGCACCACTAAGCGGTGCTTGAACCACAGTACCCCTTGGTCATCAAGTGTGAAACAGGCTTTCTTTTTATCATCTATTTCGTCGCAAATACGGGCCATCCCCGGGTCTTGCCTTTGTGCTGCTATGATCTGTTCTTTTAGTGTAGGCTCAATGATCAAGTTAAAGAGTTCGGCCATCTGTTCGGTAATCACCTCGATCTCATCTATCTCGCAGCATATCACCCTTGTTGTGGGTCGGACGTCAAGCACATGGCAATGAGCCCGATGGCTTAATGCATCTGTCATGACATTCGCTTTGCCTGGATGGTAGTGAATCTCTAGATCATAGTCTTTTATCAATTCTAACCACCGTCGTTGCCTCATATTTAGTTCAGGCTGTGTGAGGATGTATTTGAAACTCTTGTGGTCAGTGTAGATGTGACATGTCTTGCCCAATAGATAGTGTCTCCATATCTTTAACACATGTACAACGGCTGCCAGTTCCAGGTCATGGGTTGGGTAGTTTACTTCATGCTTTCTTAGTTGGCGGGACGCTTAAGCTATCACTCTTCCCTCTTGCATCAGGACACAGCCAAGCCCATTGCCGGAGGCATCACAATATACATCGAACGGCTTAGTGACGTCTGGTTGAGCTAGCACTGGTGCAGAGGTTAGTAACTTCTTCAATGTCTGGAAAGCCTTCTCACAATTCGCACTCCACACGTACTTTGCATTTTTGTTTGTCAGGGAAGTCATGGGTTTGGCGGTTTTGGAGAAATCCTAAAGCGGCGGTAGTAGCCCGCTAAACCGAGGAAACTCCGTATTTCAGTTACTGTTTCAGGTTGCTTCCAATTCAGCACATCCTCTACCTTACTAGGGTCAACTGCTACTCCCTTTTCGGACATAATGTGCCCCAAGAAACTCACTTCTCTCAACCAGAAAGCACACTTGCTGAACTTGGCATAGAGCTTGTGTTCTCTGAGCCGAGCGAGTACTATTCGTAAGTGTTCTGCGTGTTCTTCTTCGTTCTTGGAGTAGATTAGTATGTCATCAATGAATACTACCACAAACTTGTCGGGTTCATTCATGAACACCGAAATCATCATGTACATGAAGAAAGCCAGTACATTTGTTAGTCCAAAAGACATGACCAAATACTCGTGCAAGCCGTATCTGGTGGAAAAAGTTGTCTTGGGTATGTCTTCTTCTCTGATTTTTATTTGATAGTATCCTGACCTTAGATCAATTTTTGAGAAGACCCTAGCCCCCGCTAGTTGGTCAAATAGTATATCAATGTGTGGTAACGGGTATTTATTTTTGACCGTGACCGCATTGAAGGGCCGATAGTCAATACAGAGTCTTTTACCACCTTGGTCCTTCTTCTCAACAAAGAGAGCTGGACAACCCCAAGGTGACGAGCTGGGGTGACTGTATCCCTGAACTCACGTTGCTTTTGTTCCATTAGACTTGCCGGTATGTAGTGCGCCCGGAAAGCCTGACGGAATTCTTGCCAGGTGGGGACGTGGTCTCTCTGCTGTCTGGCAAGGAATGTGGCGTGCCATGCCCCTACTGGCCCTGCAGTAGCTGAGCCGCATACCGAGCCTTTTCCTTCTCAGTCAGCTCCGGCAGGAGTGTGAACTTCGACTCGATGGTGCAGAGCCAGTCATTTTCCCCAAGCGGTTCTGGGCAGGTTGTGAACATAGGAGGGCGCAGTCCCTCGAAGTCTTGGTAGGAGACACCACAGGGTTGGCGCTCCCGTGGCCGCTGTTGACCCTGACCCTGTCGTTCTTCAGCGAGCAGGCGAATCAGCTCTGCCTACTGCACGACCAGGGTAGCTAGCTCTGGCGGTGGCGGGGCCCCCTGCGCTTGTGGTCCCGATCCAGAGCTCTGGCTAGTGCGGGTGTTCACGATCTGTAAGAAGGAGGCTAGCTGTGTTTAGTCGAATAGCTTTTGTGCAACAAATGCGATGATAAAAGAATCATAGCATCTACGATACATTCTGAATACATGGGAACATGTAAATGGTCAGAATAATTCAATTGCACCAAAGGCGTTAGCTCTCCCCTTGCGGTGTGGACAATCTCGCATACTAACGATACATGTGCAGTTCTTAAATGCATCATGGCACTTTCTCTATTCGTAACCTTCTCCCGTATCGCCTTCATGTAGCTGATTTAGATAGTGGTGTATAAGTTGATTTGCTAGCCACATTTTAGCTTCCAGCTTTTAAATAGGGCTAGTGTCGGTCTCAAGCTTTGAACTGCTTCGATTCAGTGCAACATTAGCGGTTGACCCTTTTAGCAAAGTTGTTCTGTGTTTCGTGCTTTACGACTTTGTTATAGGAAGTCTTTGGCAATTCAACTTGTAAGTTGGTCGAATTTCAGCTTTCGTCGGGGTATATCACTTTTGTCCAGATTTCTGGTCCGTACATCTTCTGCTATAACTTTTAAACTAAGCCTTTTCAGGAAAAACTTTATATAGCAAAGTTGTCACACACTTCATCCTCTACAACTTTGGTATATAACTCCTAGTCCAAATCTTCCTCTAAAAGGGTGCAAGGTGTATTTTTCTCTCAGGTGCTGCTGCAGTCCAGAATACATGCCCAGGAAAAATTCGACCATATCTCCTGATCTGAGCACATTTGGAGAACTCTCCAATTGACAAACTTGTGCACCAGAAAGTACCCCACAACTTTGTTATACAATGTAGGAACCAAAACCTCCCATATTTTGCGATACATCCAGTTTTAGCTACAGCTGTATAAAATTCCAGATTGCGAGCTACAATCCAAAACGAGGTGCCAATCCAAACTCATTCATGCGACACATCTCAAATAATTCAAGGACATCGAACTAACTTCAAGAGCCACATAAAAGGTTCGAATGACACTAAAGAGTCTTACTATTACATCATAGGGTGATGGTCGCATCGGCCAACCATCAAATCTCACATGATAAGGTGTCCATCAACTACTCAAATGGCGTACACAAATGAGCTCTCATACCTCACCAATGTTTAGTACATCCATGAATTAAAGCACGGAGCGGAATAATACAAAACATCACTTTCAACGTGCTACTACTACGAACGTAAGTCGTCATCATCCAACTCTCCTCCCCCACACTAGACGACAGAGCAGGCGTCAGACACCGAGGCCTTTCCCTCAATCTCTTCCGGCTCTGTAGTCGTCGCGGGAGGGTCCTGCTCCATAGGAGCCCGCTGCTCATTCTCTGCAAGGCGCTGCTAAAGCACGCCCACCTGAGCCTCCAACTTCTCCACTCGTGCACGTGTCTCTATGAACCTGTCAAAGTAAAAGCGGCTCCGGTCCTCTGCATGGAGGTACATCCCGCGTGCCTCTTGGGCATACTCCATGCACGCAGCATAGGGCCGAGCACCGGGACAGTCCTGGAGCTGCTCGTGGTGACGGTGCCACTCATCATCTATCTCGTCATTGGGGAGGTAGCGCAGGATCGAACGGTCTGCCTCCTCGTCAGAGCTCAGTGAGGTAAGCGCGGTCAACACCGCCTTCTTGTAGGCTTCCTGCTCATTGGCCCCGTAGACCGTGATCGTAACCTAGCCCGTGAAAGAGTCTCATGGAAGGACAACCTAGGCCCAACAATCCCTCTCCTCGTGCACCGTCTGCACAGAGATGAAGGGACAAGGACGACGCCCTATCTCCCTCAAGGCCCTGCACAAGATCTGGGATAGGGACACGCCTCACGGCAACGAGTGTGCAGCAACCCACCCTCCACCACAGGAGGAGTGTGAGTCGCGTCGGGAAGGACGATGATCCTGACTCCTGTGGCCTTATGTGCCATCTGCTTAGTCCTAGCCATCTGTTTTTAATAAGCAAGGCTTCAGATTAGTGACTTTGAATAACTTCATAAAGGAGAGTTTATATAAGTATAACAGTGATAACGTGCAGAAGGTAATTTGAAGTTACGATTTATATCGGTTGTATTCTCAAAAACCCCCCAACAAGAATAAAAACATAATATATGATGCATGATTCGTACTAACCGGTCTCACATCACACACCTTAGGTACATATTGTATAGCTAGCGTTATTTCGGTGACATATATGCACGGCACTCCCTAATGCAACTAGCCGTTCTCTATTCATCTTAATTTCGCAAGTCGTTAGGGCACCTGCAGAAGAATGCATGCTCCTACATAGTGTGGCTTCCACGCGTGACCGCTACGTGGACAACGTAGGGTGGGCCTTTACACCTTCTCTCAAAGCCTGACTTTCCACGAGTACTGGGGATTGTCGAGAGAAAGGTGGATCCCCAAACCAAATGTAAGTGTGGTGGGCACGAAAGCATCCAAAGCATGCCCACCACCCGTAAAGAGCTTTTACTACGGGGCATGAATGCAGGGCTTACAACCATTCGCAAATCCCGATAGCATTCCTCCAGTACTAGGGTCTGCGATGGCTGAAAAGTTGCTTCTCAAAGTTCCAAATATGCATATGAGTTCTATCTAGTTCAGAATGTTAGCGATGTCACTTGGATACACTAACATCGTTATACGGGCATGACGTATACTCTCATTTTTTTTTTGAATTACTTAAAAAGGGGTTTTCGAAAATAGTTTTGTAAACCAAAACTTGATGATATAACTGTTGTCTGTGTATGATCGGCTCTGATACCAGCTGTGGCAGAACCGCCCCGCTTAATCTAGACTAAGTACACCTGCCACCTCTGGCTCGCAGTGCACTTAGGCTGGACCAAACTCGGTAGTCCGTCGAGAGTCATTCGGCTCTCGATAACATCATTCTAGAGGAACCGATATCATACACATCCGACTCTCGAAGGACCCACAACAGATACAACATGACAGACAATTGAAGAGAGTAATAATAGATTAGGATTACAAATCAGTTCGAATTTAAATTACAGTCTTAACATAATGTCATAGGATAAAACAAGTTCATGAAAGTTTCTCGCAGCGGAATATCATAGTTCAGGTAGTATGATAGTCAAAAGCCTTTGAACATTGAGACAACATTGAGCCCACCGATGTTGCCCTTCAGCCACAGAAAAGTGCCTCGGCCCTGGTGAGAGCAGACACCCCTGCCTACGCAAGCACAAACGATGAACTCCATCCCTGTAATCCAAAAGTGGGGGCAAACCCTGATTACTAATTACTCAGTAGGATTTAATGGATGTGGTTTACGGCTAACGCGATGCTTGCTTACTAGTCAAGTAAGTCCTTAGCCATTGATTTTAAACAATGCCATGAATACGTAAGAAAGCAGGATTTAACAGCTGCTCTCTTTCATGTTGATTAGTTCATAGTGCCAATAATAGAACTTTTGCACGAAAGTAAAACATCAGGATATATATAATCAAGCATGTGGTATTTGAAAACATGAATATAAGATAAGGTATTCAAATAGTTACTAAGTTGCCCGTTAATGATATGTGGCATTCTCACACCTGGTGAGCATCAGCGATTCGAATCGATTTTTATATTCCTGGGAATAACTATCATGCCAGGGGTATATGCTTACTAGTCATCGCGTTCCTATATACAGCCTCCTTCTCCACTTGTCCCATCCCAAGTTCGATTCACTCACGCCTGACCTCCGGGTTGTGCCCCCATGACGAGCCTGCCGACGTCTCGGTCTCACTGTCATGAGTAGAAAGCTCCCCTAAGCCAACTTTCTCACAACCAGTGAGTAGAAACGTGTCTCTGTTCTCAGGATAGCACAAAAGGTTTCACTAGGCCCATTTCCCGGATAAGCACTTTAGCAATGTTATGCCGATCCGCAGGCGAACAGCGAACGGGCCTTATACGACTCGGGCGGAGTCCATAGTGCGGCATCATGAAAGTAAATACTGAATAAAATCTCCGCCCGGTCTCCATTTAAAACTTGAGCAACAGTAACTTTCACAGTAATGAGATTTCCTGAGGTTTTGAAATCACCTATGCGACGAATGACTCCTCTCACTCGTGTCTACTCATACCTAGCATTACTCGGCATACTCGTCCTACGAACTCTATGTATAGGTGCTAGGGCCAGGACGGCTAGGAAGTCTAATGCAAAGGGTTTTAAGCAACTCCTAGTGCATATGCGTAATTTAAATTATGTGACATTTGCTGGGTTGTAGTATGGTCCTGCTATCTTCTTCGCTAGGGTTAGTCTCCTCGACGACGGGATCAGTGGTCGGCTGCCGGTCCTCCTGCTCGTCCTCGGGCTCTTCGATCAGTGGTTGCTCCTGCACGACTTGCTCGTCGTCCGCAGAATCCATATGCAATGACACAGTGCATATGAGTGCAAAGGTATGAGATGCAGACACATTGTGCAAGCGAATGAATATGGTACACAATCGTTTGATGCAAGACTCAAGTAACCACATTTTCAACTCATTTTATACCCAGGAGACGTGTAAGCCTTACTTTAAAAAATTGCATAACACCTATTAAGAAATCGTACAACCCATCACCTACACTTAGTTAAATTTATCATACATAATATCACAGGAATTTCTTGACAAACATCGAGGTGGAGCTAATAGTATACCACACCCACATGTCCATACAATGGCCTAGCGTCCAAGTTTTACATTTTATTATAGCAAAATTCTCAGTTCTGATTCATACTACTACACAGCCCCAAATGAGATCAATTATTTATGACATACATGTCAATATTGTGATGAGCTACTGCCAAAATTTCAGCCCTAGTAGAGTTATATTTATTTTTATAAAATTCTAGCAAGTTATCAGCCTTTTAAATTTCTAGAGTTTTCATAATTTGTAGGAGTGGAATTTTGCCATGAAATTTATGCAATGAGCACTACCAATCATAATCGGTATGTACAAAAATTGGCAAGGGAAATATTTCTCGTTTAGTAGAACATCTATTTTCCATATTAAAATTTTAATGGATCTAACATGCAAGTCAAAACAGCAATGTTAAATTCTAAAAAAATACTTTCTGGAACTTATACATCAACCACGAGCTGTCATAATTTCCATAGAATTTTTCTACCAGTTTAAATGCACTTTTTTCTATTTTATTTTCTAGCTACTAGCACATTGACATTTTCAAATCAGTGATCAAATTAAACATGCACAGCCTCAAAATTAACCAGTGAGCTACTCATACTATGGAGAATACAGAAAAAATACTATGAAATCAAATCTAGTATACTTTTCATGGCAAGCAAGTCACATGCTTCAAAATACTAGAAAACATGGTGATAATTATAAAACTGCAAGTGAATGGACAAGTCCAGAGCTAACAAAATTCATACAGTGTTTAGATGTGCATGCATGTCTACTGTTCAAATTTCATCTCAAGTGTAGCTCATCTAGGTCCTTTTTTCCATTTTAGTTGATTTAACATGCTCTCACAAGACCAAGGGCAAAACTGTACATACACATCTCCACATCATACCTTCTGTGTAAATCATTTCATAAGAAGTCTATAGCGACCAAGTTTGTCCAATTTAGATTTTTATTTGATTTCATAAGGAGCACGGTGTCTAGCGTCCAGCACGGCCCTGCTCCAGCGAGCGCCGTCGTCCCCGCTCCGGTCCCTGCTCCACCAGCGCTGGCCGGCCTGGGGTGGCCCCTGCTCCACCGCCGTCCGGTCCGGCGTGGCCCTGCTCCGGCGTCCTGCTTCAATGGCCGCAGCCGTCCCTGTTCCGGTGACCGGCGCAACTCCTGCGCTGACCCCGCTCCAATCGACCGGCGCAGCTCCACGACGTGGCCCTACGATGCGGCTTCCTGCTCCAGCGACCCTGCTCCGGTGCGGCCCCCTGCTCTAGCGGCCCCACGGCGCGGCTCCTTGCTCCAGCAGCGGCCGCCGCCCCTGCTCTGGTCCCGGACTCTGTTTCAACGGCGGCCTGCCCCTGCTCCTCGTCTGCTTGATTTCCCCTACTTCAGTTGTGGACCTGGATTTGGTTATGCTTCAGTTTAAAGATGCAAAGCGGCTGGGTTTTTGTCTGGACATCGCACCATTAGTAGGCTACCATCACCCATCGGCTCTTTTGGCTAAAGAAAAGTCATATGCACATAAGCCGATTTTGGATGCTACTACAAGAACCAGTAAACAACTCTAGTGGTGGGAGGCGGCTTGCCGACAGGTGCAAAGCCAGGGAAAATTGCCACCGGGATTATGGCCGATGTTGAGCTTCTGGGCAGTGGACTGACGGACATCGGAATCGGATATTTTTGCTGAGGTCTTGGCTGGTGAAAAATCGCTTAGTACAAGGAGCTGCAGCCAAATCATAGGCCGATCCCAATGGCCTCACGAAGCTTCACCCCTGCCTGTCGAGCCCAGGCAGAGAGAGCGGCACAGCAGGGCAGCAGCTCGGCATCCTGGCAGCGCAGGCGACGGCGTGAAGCCCAGGCGGCGCGAACTCGGCAGCAGCTCAGTGCCCACATCACGCACGGGCGTCGGCTCAAAGCCTCAGCAGCACGCACGATCGGCGACGCGGCACCCAGACTGCACCAGTGACGAAGGAGTCGATCGGGGCTGACATTGCAGAGCAGGACCCAGGTAAAGATGGAGTCGTGAGCCCAATTCACGATGAAGATTAATCTGTCCGCAAAGTCGGTTCAGACTGGAGGATGGTCCGAACGAAAACGAACTCCTAGGTTGCGTACGAACTCTGTTTTGGACGTGCTGCATATGCGTATGAATGGAAAGCTAAGAAGATAAGTTTTTCAATGCGATAAGAATTTCGTCCAAATAAGCTCATTCTCAGGTGTGCATGCAATTCTCGAGTGTCGAAGAGAGCCGATAGAGACCATCGGCTCCTGATAGGTACAAGGTCAGCAGCGTTTGTATGAGAGAGGCCGGGGCCGGTCCATGTAGTCGGCCGACTGTGAGGCACGTACTTTTCCAGCATATCAGGAGCAGCGCTCTTGCTCGGGGGGCATGGTGACCCACCTCAAGTTTACAAAGCTACTGGTGTCGCGCCGTCAATTGCGCTTGAGGGGCAGGAAGGCTGCCTCGAGAAAATACAATATCGAAGAACGGTCAATGCAATACCATCGGCTACGCACGGAGTATTCGAAGGATACGGGCATTATAAAAACGGCGCAGTACTTACATCGGTGATGATGTTCCGCCATCGGTTTCAAAAAAAAAAAAAAATATATATATATATATATATATATATATATATATATATATATATATATATATATATATATATATATATATATATATATATATATAGGACTGCGAAGCCATCATCACTGCAGCCGGTTGATCCGGTACTTTCACAAGCGACATCATCACCAGCTGCTTCAGCTCATTTGAAGTACGATGAGCATGCTCTCGGAAAATCAGTTTTGCAATAGAAAAAAATCTGAAGCCGTAAGATGTTCAACAGCCGCTTGGATATAATCAGATGGATGAAGCCCGAGATAATTTTTGGGAAAAAGCTGTCCAAGATCTTAGGTAAGTGCTAGAGGAAATTATTTATCAGAGGGATTTGCCATCGGCTCTTTTGGCTAGGGAAAAAAAAAAGAGGGGCATGCACATCAGCCGATATGTATTACTATCGGCTCTTTTTATTGGAGATGCACATATATATATATCAGGCCAATGCATGATTGAGCCCAGCAGCATTGACCGACCATTTATCTTATCGAAGATTACCTGGGTTGAGACATCGGCAAAATTCAGTACAGGGCATCAGATGATGGGATGCGATACGTACATGCACCATCCATATACCTGCATGGATGCTAATCAAGGCATGGAATTAGGAGCGAGCACATCTGTACAGAGCGTCCATGCACACACCCTGCAGGGTGGCTGACGTACAACCAGAAAGGAAGAGCCGATTTACTGCCTGCATGCACACGTTGGCTGTCAGAGACAACACTCACGCATGGATTCATGCATGGGAGCATTACAGAT
Source organism: Paspalum notatum (assembly GCA_022530915.1). Lineage (NCBI taxonomy): Eukaryota > Viridiplantae > Streptophyta > Magnoliopsida > Poales > Poaceae > Paspalum > Paspalum notatum. The sequence goes on from CM039686.1 coordinate 22,967,160, forward strand.
TAATTAGCAGATGAGTTTAGTCAATAACAGACCCGAAGGCGAACACGGTGATGGCCCAGGCAACAAGCAAGGACGCGACGTTGGTGGCAAGGCTGTCGTTAGCACTAGGCGCGGACGCTTGGTGCGAGCAGCATGATTAGCCAATCGTCGATAGGTTCGGCATCGGCTCTTTTATCCTCCGTTCAGCCGATGCACAGCCGTGTCTTTGCAATGCCAACCCCAACGTCCATCACCTTCTCAGCACTACACGACGCCATCTGCAGCGGCGTCTCCAGGCGGACGAAGTCCACCACAGCCGATGACGAAGGGTGATCATGCCAGCTTGTACACGCGCGTGTTGCGCCATATATCTTGGCTGCCGCTATACATGTCCAAATGGACGTGCCGTGCCGGCACGGGCACGCCTCGGCACGGCACGGTGGAGCCGTCGTGCCGGCGCGCGGGCCGCCGGCGCTGCCCAGGCACGGCACGATTGTCCTTAGCCGGGCCGTGCCGTGCCTCGGCACGGCAAGCCCGGAAGTGCGTGCCCGTGCTCGTGTCCAGCAACAAGCAAGCATTCTTTCAACTCCATACAACCGATACAGATCAGATCGAAGCAAAAAACAAGTATTTATGCAGATCCAGAGATACATCAAAGAATATCAAAGATTAAAGAGGGGGATACACCTAAGAACATCAAAGATCAGAGGGAGATACACCAAGAACATCAAAGATCCAGAGCGGGAGCCGCAGGGGCGAGGCGGCGGCTGGCGCGGAGGAGGGCGGCGTGGGGTCGAGGCGGCCGCCGGCGCGGAGGAGGGTGGCGCAGGGCTAAGGCGGCCGCCGGCGCGGATGAGGGCGGCGCGGGGGCGAGGCGGCCGCCGGCGCGGATGAGGGCGGCGCGGGGTCGAGGCGGCCGCCCGCGCGGAGGAGGGCGGCGCGGGGTCAAGGCGGCCGCCCGCGCGGAGGCAGGGGCGAGTGCTGAGGGGAGAGGGCGCACCTGAGGGTGTGGAGGCGGCTGGCGGGGGAGAGATAAAATTAGGGTTAGGGTCACCACGCGCGGCATATATACTATACCCCCTAAAGGAGTTAGCGGGCCATAGTCGGGCCGGCCACATTTAGCGGGCTGGGCCCGTGCCTGCACTGTGGGCCGGCCTGGCCGCCCAAGCACGGCACGGGCCTCGTGCCGGGCCGGCACGGGCACGCTGCCAGCCAGGCCGTGCCGTGCTTGGGCCGTGCCACGCCATGCCGGGCCACGGGCCGCCCGACGGGCCGGCCCGACTTGGACATGTATAGCTGCCGCATGTTGTGCAATGGAGAAGAAGCCGAGACACACGGCCAGCACCAATCGCCGACGTAAGCTAGAGAAGCCCCGCAGTCAGAACAGATATACTAATTAATCACGCCATGCTGTATCATCTTTGGACACTGTTCGCCTAAACGGCCGTTTAGCCCGTTTAAACACCGTTTAAACGCTAAACAGTGGCTCACCGTTTCCGTTTAATTGGCTATTTACACCGTTTAAACTCATTTAAACGGCCGTTTAGCACCAAATAATAGCTAAACAACGGATAACCGACTGTTTACCGTTTACCGTTTAGGCTAACATTGTATTTGGAACAAGCAAGCCGGCTCCAGAAGTCTTATGTACCTACGTGCTGTCAAGATTCATCAGTTCAAGAGAGAGAAACTACAAGGCAGAGGAAGAGCATCACGAAGGTGGCACAGCCGATCTGATTGACTCGGCTGTTTCGGCCCCTGCGCCAGAGCGCACGCCATTTTAGCCAGCCGATCTGGCCACGGCATCGACGCCATCGGCTACTTTGGCACCTGTGCAAGCGTACATCAAGACAGCCGATCAATCCGGCCGTGGGCGCCGGGCACTCCTGCAATGCTATCAACATCGGCTACTTCGTCTCTTCCGCAGGAGCGTCTGCCGCCTCAGCCGATCGATTCAGCCACTGTACTTCTACGACACCATCGTCATCGGCTATTCTGGCTCCCACGACAAAGCGTTCGAAGAACTCCCTAGACTATAATCTGCTGATTCGATTTCAGATTGAGTTCATTATAAGGTCAGTATGTAGTGTTTCCATTATATGCTTCACTTACTGCAGGTTATGGATGTTCGGCTTCCCAACAGCCGATAGTTGTGATAAGATTGTGTTTTGGCAAACACAAACCAGATGAGATTATTGCTATCAGCTCGTCGTGGTTACTTTGCCCAGTAAGACTCAAACCCACAATTCCAGTGTCATGTGCCATATACACTCGCCACTTGCACTAGCTTCCTTGTATGCTTAATAGCTTTTACTTGTACTTCGTGTATATGCTTTGAGGTATGGATGTTGTTGACCATGTGTAGTTAAACTCATTTGAATACGTTGAATATCAAATGCAGAGCATGGTTTTTATTCTTTGAAAATCTAAAACATGGTCACCGCTTTACTTGACTACTAGTATGTGCAGGCTGATTTTGCTTTTGCTATTTTGTACATGCCTGGTAGCTAAGTCTTTTGCTTGGAATCAATTATGCAACTTGAGTCTTAATGCTTACATGATAATATTGTGCTGAATTGAATTACAATTAAAATGATATCCATGTTGTGCTTAAATGAAAAGATTCAGGCGGGTTTGTTTTGTCTCACTGATCTAGTTCGAGACTACTTGCTATTGTACTTTGGCATAAACTTGGACTAGGCTGTGAATGACTAAAACCTTGCTTTAAGCTTCTGATGGTTCGATCTATGGACCTAGGCTTAGCATTGATCGGTAAGAAATAGCACGACAAGCAAATAACCTTTGGCACATAATGAAAAAGGCTTGCCTGAAATTTAAATTCAATATGTTTTACCTGCAAGACCTAGGGGGCATGAGTAATCAAGATTGCTAAAAGATCCTTGTATCAGAAAAGCTCACTTGGGTAGAAACTTGCTAGTTTCTTATCATGCCTTATCGTGCTAGTTGGATGGGCTAAGCGGTGATATTTTTATTTTGAAAATCTTAAAAATGGTTGCTCATGTTCTAATATAGATATATTCTCCTGAGCTTTTCTATGCGGTGTCTTTATGCTAACCCCTCACTGTATGTACATACTAGCACTTGTAAATGCTTTTAGACATACCTGAAAGCTTTCACTTACACATCATGCATGATATAGCATATCTTTTTGGGGGAGGAGATTTTACCTTGCTGTTGGGTTGGCTTGCCTGACTTTTGCCTAACCAAATATGATCTGTCGGCTTTTAGCCGATTCACAGAGTTCTCTGTAGTGCTGGTCTAGCAAGTGATTGTTTTGCAGGTGATCCGTGTAGCTCACACTATTATTCATCTGATGGAGAATCGACTACTTGCTGAATATCTACCTACCTCCAGATGGATGTCTTCATCAACTCCTATCGATCGACAATCATCAAGGAGGAGGCCGGGTTTGTTGATGCTGAGCTGATGAAGCACGAGGGTGATTCCATGAGTCAGCACTATATACAGAACAGGAGGATTAGGATTGGTCTCCAATAACATTAGGACTGGTCAATGAAGGCGTGAGGCCGGTTCAAGCAATCGGCCATTAAAAAAATGATCGCTAACAATTCAAAGCAAAGACCGACAATACTAGTTGACAAATAGCCGATCTATCGGCTCGGGGGGCAAGATCATCAGTAGCATGAGAAGACAATTTGAAGAGATGATGCGTAAGAGAAGTCTGATATATTTGGCCAAACTTGGGGGGCATGTGTTGACGCCATAATTTGACCAAGACTAGTAGGCCAAAATGTCAGAAGAAGCCCATGGTGAAAAGATCCGCTTGGCTAGGCCTATATCGTAAGTTTGGCCAAATATGATGATAATTATATGCCCAAGGCCTAAAACAATATGGGGTTACGAGCCTAATCCACGTCGAAGCCCAGTTTATTCGCGAGGCCGGTTCGGACTACAGATGTAAGCCGCACTAAAACGGGCGCCCAGGCCACATACGGACTTCGTTTTGGACCTTCTACATATGGATAGAAAGCTAAGGAGATAAGCTTTCCAATGCCGCTGGAATCACATTCGGATATGCTCGGAGTTGACGGGAATTGCCAAAATAATAGGACGACCAGAATCTGGCAGGATTTATACGGCATGTTTTGGCTAATATTTAGAAGCTTCATGAGGATCTGGACCGATGGAAGGAAGAGTCCAGATCACGTTATCTTATAATAGAGTCATAGAATTACTATTGAGTTGTAATTTATTTGTTTAGAAAAGAGTTGCCTTGAAGGCCAAGTTTCCGGACTATAAATATGTACCTATGTTCTACGTAATAAATCGACGGCATTACGCTCCAAGCAGCTACGTGTCTCCAACCTCTCTTTCGGCGCATCGCCACCTCTAGCGACTAGAGTTTCAGGTAATCGTCATGCTGCTCTAATGATTTATTTCGTTAGGGCATTAGGGCGTTAGTCGCCTGGCGAATCGTGTACTGAAGCGTTTTTGATGGCACGGTTTGCTAGTTACCATGATGAATCTCGTGTCGAGCCCTGCTCGGTGTGAGATCCATTAGTTATCCCGATGAATCTCATGTGGAGCCTACCTCGGCACAAGATTCATCGCTTATCCAGATGAACCTCGCGACAAGCCTAGCTTGCCGCGGGATCTGTCTTTACCTTTGCATGTTTATCGATCTGTTTATGTACCTGTGCTTCACGTTATAGATCGGTTCACATGTAGCTCGTTGTACGTTACCTAATCGCTTGTTACAATCCACGACATGTCGCCGCATCGTGTGCACTCGACCTGCCGATAGATCAGCGTACATCGAGCACCCTATCTATCTTGTCGTAATATGCATCTGTCTAGTTAGATGGACTTCTTTGGAGGTCCTGTTTAGAAGCCGATTTGGCTATGCAGATCTGTTATATTATGCCTTTAGATAGGTTTTCATATATATATTTTGTCTCCTTGTTCGTGCTTTGTCGCTGAATTAACCTGACAGGAAGTAAGGAGACGATCGGCCTGTATGAGCAGATCTACTTGGAGGAATTAAGCCGATCTCTGCGGTCGGCTAGGATTTTACGCCCGTTTACTTGTCTATGTATCTGCAGAGCGATCCTCTGATCATGCACACGAACGCAAACCTCCTCGGCTGCAAGGTCAAGCCGGGTGGCACGCCCAACCACCACTGCCAATCGATCGGCTAGTCGTTTCAGCCGATCGTGAGCCACAGCAAGGAGAAGAAACCCCTTACGTCCACATACACCTCCCGGCTCTATTGTGTGAAGCTATCCAGGGTGCTTCCTGTCAGTTTTCTGGTGCAACAAATGCTTATCCGGGATATGAGACCGGTGAAAGTCTTACTTGTGCCATCCGAAGAACGGAGACTTGTTTCTACCATGGGCCTTGGGGCGCTTGACTCATGGGAGGGCTGACCCGGGCGTGGTATCGCTCTTGTGGGGGCTAAACCTAGGGAATGGCGGGTTGGAATCGAACTTGGCATGGGACAAGTGGAGATGAAGACTATATGTGGGAACGCGATGGCTAGTAAGCATATACCCCTGGTATTTTTAGTTGTTCCCAGGAATTAAAAATCGATTCGAATCGTTGATGCTCACCAGGTGTGAGAATGTCAGTGTCACTATCGGGCAACGTAGTACCTATCTGAACATGTTACATTATTATTCATGTTTTCAAATACCACATGCTTGTATTTGTATGCTTACTTTTCTGCCACCCGTCTTTTGGAGCGCAGGTAACAAGGACATCTAGACAGTTGCTTGGAGGAGGGTAGTACCCGTGGGCTCGGTGCTGCTCACCTCGTTCATCTTTGCATGAAGACTACTTCAGTACTTTGTTTTCACTGCGAGATGTTTTGTTGAAAACGCTTCCGCTATATTTCGAACATGTATTTGACTACTTATATTTGGTTTGTAAACTAAGTCTATCTATTCTCTATTTCAACTGTCTGTGATAATGTAACTGTTGTGGCTCCATCGAGAATCAGATGTGTGTGATATCGGTTCCTCTGGATTTGGTGTTATCAAGGGTCAAATGACTCTTGACGGACTATCGGGTTTAGTTCAGCCTAAGTGCACTGCGAGCCAGAAGTGGCAGGTGTGCTTAGCCTAGATTAAGCAGGACGGTTCCGCCACAACTGATATATCAGCCATTCTCACGGTCATGAGCTGCCTGGACCCTTGTATCGATTAGTGGTTTTTGGGTCAGTTTTGGAAGTTGGTTTTGATATCATTAATGCTGACTAATGTTTATGCAACATCTAAGGGTAATGGTTTATGTACTCACTTTAGTAAATAGTTGCAAATAAAATTTGACCAACTAAAAGCAATATAGTCATGTCAGCCAATCGTAGAGCCTTATGGTTTGTGTTATACTCGTTGAGTACGTTGTTGAGTACTCACGCTTGTTCCTCTCAATTTCTTTTTATTGGGTGGATACCTAGCCGCTGCTCAGAAGATGAAATCCTAAAGCAATGCAGATGAAGGTTGGAGTTCTAGGCGAGCGCAATTGGTTTCCTCGTGGACAGCTCGAGGATATAGAAATGGTTCCGCTACTCTTTGTTAATGATTTGGTGTATTAATGTAAATTTTGCTTAACGGTATGTAATAAAGCATTGTCTATGATACCACTGTTTTATTGCCTCTATATGTGTGAGATTAGATTATGACACACATAAATTTGCTCTGGTTTTGTCCATCGAAAACTAGGTTGTGACAAGCATACACAATCCCATACAAGGCGTAGGGTACGCAATTTGGCGGCATGAACCTGTCTAAAACGTCGTCTTCATCATTCTGTGTGACCTTCGTGATCTCATTACCGATCTCTCTCGTTCTCAAACCATCACGTGGGATACCCTGTGGTGGGCTGGCGCGGACAGAAGCTACCTTTAAGGATAACATTTTTCCTCTGTATCTCCAATGCTGAGTGATTTTATAAAGAATAACTAAGCCAAAAAAATTAGTGTGGGAGCTAAAAGTATTGTTTGTTATATGTAATGAAACCAATATACAAAATAGCGTGCTATAGAATTTAGCGTCAGATTTTCAATATTAGCGCGTAATAGCGCGCTATAACGTACAATAACGTGCTATTTTGTACTGCAATAGTATTAGCGTCAAGTATGTAGAAACGCTATAGCGGCACTATAGCGCGCTATTAGCACGGTAGTCACTTATTTTTTGATTGCTATCATACTAAAATTGTTTGACGAGTTATTAAGATAGCTACTGGGTTAACTTCATTGCGATCTTTATATCATTGGTTTGGGAACTGGCTAATGGGCATAGGTAGTAAATATAAAAAGATGATATTTGGGGGATTGCGTGTTCTTTGGTTCACAAATGTTATTTATAAACATAATGCTTTTTTTATTTTTAGTTTATTGGTTGCGGTTTTGGCCACAACATGAGGACAGAAGATGATCCGGTGGGGAGTAGGACACTAAAGGTGGTTGCTTGGGATATTCTCACCAGGAATAAATGGAGGAATGATAGTAGAATTAGCCTATAATTTGTTTTTTTTCTTGTACTTGAGTTTCCTTCGTTTTTCTCAATTATTTAGCTAAAAGACCTTGTAATAATTGAGCTATGCGCAAATCGCAGAGGCCGAAGCTTTTACCTATATCTAAAAAAAAGATGTTCGCTGCTTTCTAGTGCAAACTGAACACAAGTATCCGATTAATTCATTCTGCTGATGAGACATTCATGAAACATAAATATGAACCAGCTTCTCCACTATGCCGTTGGAAATTAGAATACCTGATACTCTTGTGCAAAAGAAATTTTGCAGCAGGAAAACCATAAGAGTGGAATATCTGTGAATATTGATTCGAATCACAGCTCTGCTACAAGGGTCTGAAACTATTTATATATACAATTTTCCCTACCATTCGTTTCTGAAAAAACAACAGAAGAAGAACTGGAAAAAAAGTCGAGCCAAAATTGCTTTCTGTCAGTCATGCCAACGGATGAGCATAACCACGCATCGCGAGATGATATAAAGTCTTGATCTCTGCTCCTTGAGGGCCTTACTCAATCCTCTTCTTTGGTTACCAAGCTTCATCCTTAAAACCTGATCAGACACCTTGGACAAAACTCAGAAGGTGTATGTAGTGCTAGTGTGGCTGAGAACACAACTGGTATAACTTTACATAATTTTGCTCTTGGTGTGGGTGACCCTTCGTGGGGTGGGGGTGGGGGTGCTATAAGTTTATATAGGAAGGGTCAGGCACGGGTGGAGATGAATGTTAAGAGAATAAAACATACTATCATACACCCACCTGCATCATGGCAAGACTGGCAACCCACACAGCATGTACCTGAACCATCCGACAACGGATGAAAAACTAACAGCCCAGTGTCCATCTGATCATGTGAGCCTGATTCATCCCATCTTACAATAACCCAGCATTGGCCTTCAGGCATCAGTTTATTGGCAAAAGTCAATTATGATCTCAGATGAGATTGTGGCATGCCCGACAAACCAAGATGGCCCTCCGGTGTGCCTGACGGATCGACAGGCTGACCAGTCTCACCTGACTGCACGCCTGAGAAGTGTACGCATGTGCTGAGATCGAACTACAGCTAAGGTTTTGCCTGGATCTAGCCTTTGGTTGCTGCTAGTGCTCAGGGACATGATGAACAGCTATGTATATCTCTGTCCCCTGCGTGTAATAGTAGCGTAGCATGTAGTGACAAGCTGCGCTTAAAACTTTGCTTGTGACGGCAATTTGAGCTTTGGAGAGGCATATCTGAACAGTGCATAGATTATGCCAAAACCTGGTACTTCGTAATCGGAGCTCTCTCTCTCTCAAAAAAAAAAAAAAAGAGAGGAATGGCCAACATTCCAAGCGTGGCTTTAGGCCATGTCTTCTTGGTTGCCTGTGTTCACTAGTTAATTTTAATTTGGAAAATGCATTGATCTGTAGATTCAAGTTCAAGCAAAACTTAAGTGTTCTCATCGCTTTTTTTATTAATTCTTTCCGACTTTTATTTTGGTTGAAGTTAAGAGTGTAAATTATGAGCATCTCATGAATATAAGTACGCTTTGAAAAGAAGGGAAATGCTGGCGAGTAATAAATTACTTCGTTAGTCAAAGTGACCTCCTATGCTCTTCCAAGTTTCAACATACCTTGCCTGATGAAATGGCAGTGATACTCATTAACATACCTTTATTCTATCTATATAACATATACAAGTGAAGCTCACTGACCTTCGTTAACTCTATTTTTCTCAATATGCAATCTGTCCATATCATCTAAGAGTCCACTAAATTAAATGCATATCATCATCCACTAAAAACCTTTATTGATGTCTTCCATCGATTCTCTGTGACTGATAACATCCATACATGCAACTATTAGTCTAAATATATGAGTATCATCCTAAGATAAACTTGCTATCAATTATATCATCCTAACAATCGTATCGATGTTTATATTATCAAATTTCACTTAAAAAATATTGTAAGAATTTCCGCAGCAATGCACGGGGTACCATCTAGTATATCTATATAGATGGAGACCACTAAAATCATATCTCAATATGTAAGCTATCCACATCATCATCCACTAAAAAGGTATGTCATCATCCACTAGGACACTTTATTAATGTTTTTCGCTGATTTTTTATTGCTAATAACATCCATGCATACAATTATTTGTCCATTCGATCACTTCGCCATAAAATTTCTGCAACATAAATACAGAGGTAATCAATCATTTAAAAGTCAATCTCTCTCAAGTAAGATGAATGAGCTATAAAGTATAATGTGTTTAAAAGAACAGTACATTAAAAAATAATGTGTCACAGATGATCAATCATTCAAAAGTCAATCTCTCTCAAGTAAGATGAAGAAGTTATCAAGTATAATGTGTTCAAAAAATAGTACGTTCAAAAATAATATGTCACAGATAATCAATTATTTAAAAGTCAATCTCTCTCAACTAAGATGAATAAATTATCAAGTATAATGTGTTTGAAAAATAGTACATTAAAAAATAATGTGTTTAAAAAATATTGTCATACCATATGATTAATCATTTAAAAGTCAATCTTTTTAAACTAAGATGAATAAGTTATCAAGTATAATGTGATAAAAAATATTTTCATATAATATACATTAGTGCATTAGTGTAGAAAAGTATATTTCTACTTTTAAAATTGACGAGTCCACTAATTTAGAAATTATGTCACTTTAAAAATTCCCGCAGCCTCCACAACGTGCCGATTAACGTGAGTCCTACTTTCCACATATTATTTATTTTTCTATTAGCCTAATTTTTCTACTAATAAGGATTGTCAAATATATGTTCAAGTCACTCTCCTCTTCGGTTTACTATACGACTATATATTTTTTTCTCTCACACATATATACACAGGTGAACTCATTATGCTTTAGTCATTACAATTCCTTTAGTAGCAAGTTGAAATTACTCCTTACATCTCACATATATTCTATATTAATATCGCTACACTTCTTATAAATGTAAGACTTCGAATTATATGAAGGGCACTTACCTTTCATACCCAAATAATTATGTAATAAGTTTCCTACTAATAACGATCGTCAAATATATGTTCAAATTACTCTTCTCTTCGGTTTACCATACGACTATATATTTTTTCTCATACATATATACAAAGATGAATCCATTATGCTTTAGTCATTGCAATTCATTTAGTAGCAAGTTGAAGTTACTCCCTATATCTCACATACATTCATGTATTAATGTCGCTACATTTTCTAAATGTAACACTTCAAATTATATGAAGGGCACTTGCCTTTCATACCCAAATAATTATGTAATATCCCCATAGACAGAAGGAGATAAAAGGACAGGTAAATGGAGTTCTCTATGCAGCTCTTTGATTCACGTATTTTTGAGAAGTGCATCCGAAGATAATAAGTTGTCATCAATAGAGATGGGTTGCTTATGCCATAATGAAATATTCACTTCATAAATTTTTTAGTAGTTTTAATTGCATAAGTTTATTAGAATTATTGTTAGAGGCCGAGTATTGATAGATATATGGTAGTTCCATTATTTTATTTCCTCTGCCAAATGAACATTTGAATCAATATTATTATTTTTTTCAAAAAAAATATTGAAATCACTTTTTAAATCCCGCAACAACGCGTGGGGAAATCAACTAGTTTACAAGTTTCAACAAGGTTGTTCTCTTCCAAGTATTTATGGAAGAATATCTCACGCAAAGGTTCCTATATTTTGTTTGTTCCCACGTGAAGTCAACATAAATAAATCTTTGAAGAAAATATGGCCACAAAAATGATATGGCATTATGAATTAATCGGCTTCAATCAAGTCATATAAGCAGATGAGGAGAGATTTGGTTTCAGTGTTAGCCTAAATGCTAAATGGTAAACAGTCGGTCACCTACTGTTTAGCCATTATTCGGTGCTAAACGGCCGTTTAAACGAATTTAGGGCCCATTTGGAACGCATGAATTTCACAAGAATTGTGTAGGAATTTCACATGAAACAGTTCAATTTCACAGGAAAAACGCAGAAATGGGAAAATTTCCCGCATTCCAAACGGGGCCTTAAACGGTGTAAATGGCCAATTAAACGAAAATGGTTTTTAAACGGGCTAAACGACCGTTTAGTCGAACAGTGTTTGGTTTACAGAAAAGGTGAAAAAATAGAATAAGTAAGTGACCAAGATAAACGTTCACACGGTGGCTATAATGTTGCATTTCTGGATGTTGCAGATTTTCCATATGTACACGATCGCATTGGCTGACATGGGAGCGACCAGACGATCGGAAGTGGAAACTGAAAAGTCTGACGAGGCAAACGGCACTGGCATCCAAAAGACCAAGAAAATGGTGTCATATATTAATCATGTAACAGACATCTGCATCACACCCATGTAGCAACACATAAGGAAGCCGGAAAGATGAGGGCTGAGGAGGGCGTGTGTCTGTTCTTTACAAGTCTTCAGATGCAGGTAATGGGAAGTCCAAATTGACACCTCAACCATGTACCCTGAATCTGCAAGAGAACGAGCTATCTACAGTCGAAAGACGCAGCCACCGTTGATTCGTATGTTATGTTTTTTATTTGGCAAAGAAGAAGGCAGGTAATAGTAGCTAGCTCAAGCTGCCAGGCAGGAGACATCTTAAAGAGGCATCCATAACCATAAAGGCATTGTGGTGTCATCCATTGCTTCTTCTTCTCTCTATTCATTGATGTGGCATTCCACACTGATGTAATTGTACATTGACACACACACTGGACACCGAGGATCACCAGAGTGAAAGTCAATCCAAGCTCTACCACCTCTATTCCACTGCACTATTATATTGGCCTTGGCCCTCTATGTACAGCATCCGGCAGCATTCTGGCGGACAGTTGACTAGCCCAAAACTTTGGTCTTTGGCACACCACCAAGTACCACCACACCAGCATGCAGGAAGACGAGAGATCCATCGATGGATCCATGCGGTTGGATTGGATGAAGCTTCCCCATGGCACGGACGGATGGATCAGTCGTGCCATCGTAGGAGCATGACGACGCAGCGCTGGATGATGTAGAGCCTTGCCCTCTGCTCCTTGAGGGCCTTGCCGAACCCCCTCTGCCTCCTCTGGCCTCCGACAAGCTTCATCTTGCGATCAACTACAAATGGCGATGCTTTTGCCAGCGGCTGGAGCTCTTAATCTCTAGCTGGGTTGGCTGTTGGCTCAAGGCCTCAAGCCGCAATGGATGATGAAGTATTGAATCAGCACTCCAATGACCGCCGTATATATAGCAGAAGGCGGAGGAAGAAGAGTTGCAATAATGCAAGCGGGCCACATGGGGTTGTGCAACAGCAGGCAAGCGGGGTTGGGTGCCAGTGAGACGGCCAGCGCGGCGAGATTCCGTCTGTCCCCCGGCTGCCCGTGCCCTGCCTTCTGCGGCTGCCGGGGACCGCACCGCACCGCACGCCGGGGGTGGTTCGGCCGTCGTGCGCGGCGAGCCCAGAGCAGCGGTGTCGGCCACGCCCGTGGGCTCCCCCGCTGTTTGGCTATGGAAAATGTGTCGGGGGCGGGACCGCGGCCGCGCGGGGACGCGCCTGGAGCACCTCTCGTGCGTGCGCCGCATGCGTCGCTGCCACGCCCTCCCGTGCGTCTGACTCGTCGCCGTGCGTGCGCCGCCACGTTGATTCTGGGCTCTCTGTTCCCTGATAATGAATGGAGGTTTCAGCTGTCCCCTCGTTAAAATTTAGTTTCCGTCGTATCAGATTTTATACACGAGTTAGAAATATTAAATTTATAATAATTATAAAACTAATTACACAGACGAAGAGTAAACGGCAAGACGAATTTATTAAGTCTAATTAATATATGATTAGCAAATGTGAGGCTACAAAAATCTTTCATTAATCATGAATTAATTAGGCTAATAAATTTATCTCGACGATTACTCCTCGACCGTGTAATTAGTTTTCTAAATAAACCGTATTTAATATTTTTAACTAGTATCTAAACATTTTACGTGTTTACGTGACATGGGATAAATTTAAACTTCAAATTCAATCTGTAGATGGACGTCATGAACTCGTATTTAATATTTCTGACCAGCACCAACACTCCAGACTTGTTAGGACCATCAATCAAGTTTAGACCAAGGTCACCAGAGGATGGATATGGGTGTGAAAAATACTGTTTGCGCACCGTAGACAGTACGGATGTACTATCTGGTGACCTTGGTCTTAGGAGACGTTTGTAACACCCTAATTTTACTTTCAGAATTTTATAATAAATTTAATATGCTTTATTTAATTTTCTAGGGTTTTATACGCTTAGCTTTGCTTTTAATGATTTATTTATCTCAAGTAATTAAAATGAATCATAGAGCAATCATATTTGTGCATTCATGCTGGTGCATAATTTTATTTGTTTGTATGCTAATTCATAGTTTTGGCTTCGTTTTCAAAAGGAGAAAGGAGAAAAAAACAAGAAGAAATGCATAAAGGCAAAGCAGTCCAATCGGCCTACCTATCGGCCCATCCTCCATCTTCAGCCCTCGGCCTAGCTTGCGGCGCAGCTCCGCCACTAGGGCGAGCCGGCCCAACCGCGCCCCCTTCTCTCTTACTGCCTTGTGGACCCGTACCCCTGAGCCACCAACGAGTGGGGCCGCTGAAAGGAATGTGCCGGGGTATCCGACCTAAGAGGGGAAGGGGGTGAATTGGGTCGCTAATCGCTCAACTAAAACCTAGCTTATCTAGTGCATAAAGATAAACCTATCGTGTCCTACACATGCTAGTTAAGTCTAAGGTTTATCTATGCGCTCTCTAACTTTTCCAAAAGACTAGCAACCAAGAACCAAACCTAATCAAACTAATTAGGAAAGACAAAGGGACACAAGCAAAATATGCGGAAACGTAAATACAGTAAGTAAAGATATAAGACAAGGGGATGCAAACTCACAGGGAGACGCGGAGATTTAACATGGTTCATGTAAGGTTACAGGGTAGGCTACCATAGCATAAAAACGATTTTTTCTACCGCGTACAACACAGGAACTCGTACAAGCAGCCGGGTGCCGAATGAACACAGTTGAGTGCCGAGTCAAGCGCGCCGAGTCGATGCGGTGAAGAAGAGCTGATGCCGAGTCAACCAGTCGATCTCGATCAAGTTCAGTCAGCCGCCGTTGACCAGTCGGTTGATCAGCGTAGCAGTCGTAGCAACGCCTCTATGGTATCCACACGTACGGCAAGGCGATGCCGAGTTCTGGCGTGCTAACACCACGAACTTGGCAGTGGATCTTGAAAGATTGGACTAGGGCATAGCTAGGGTTTAGGGGTTTCGCAGAAACCTTTTCTGCGATGGCTCACGCAATGCAACGATACGATGAGCCGTGCCCTCTCATGCATATATAGTCACACTAATGGGCCAAGACTTCGTAAAGGCCCATCAGGATTCTATTGCTTGCGGATCAAGTATTCGAGTCCTAATGGCGGTCCAACTGCGCGTACTATACGCGAACGTCCGAGTCAGACCCGTAGGTCGAGTCCCGATCGAACTCAACATAGGCTTTTGCCAGAGCCGATATGACTAGAAGTCGGTCCAGGATGTTGCCGCATGGGCACATCTCCATCAATCTCCCACTTGCCCGTAGGGGCAATATCCTGGTGACACCGTCCCTTAAGTGTGTGACCCTGTACGTTCACATGCAGTCGGCCATGGCGAAAAACCCTTTCTCAAGCCAATCGATCAATAGCGGCACCTAGCAGCATATGTTGACCCCCGAAAGCACAATGATCATATCAATCGAACCTTGATATACAACTCGTCCTATATCCTTTTGCCACGCGACGCCAGTCTGACCCAAGGCGAGATTTGTGCCACCCTTGTTTAATAGTCGGACTTATTTCACTCGTCAATGGTGGATTATTGGACTAACCATTAGTCCAAATGCGATTAACCATTAATCACATAGCATGGCCATGCATTTTCTAATCCAGCCACCTCGAGGGGCCTAGAGGCAATCTCTCTCGTTATGTGAGAGGGGCAAATTCCATCTTGATCCACTCACATCGCACCCATATTTCGTAATGTACCCGAAAGTTACTTTTATAACTACCCAGTTACGGTGTAGCATTTGGTAACCCCTAAGTACACCACTACGCACAATGAGAATCAATGGTGATCTCAGGTCAAAGGATTTAGTGGGTATATCATTCGAGAGCGCTTGATAACACATTTAAGCATAACAATCCCAGCAACGTCTCGGAGTGAGTCAGATCTGACACAATGTTCACTAACATCTGTCCACATCATTGATTCAGTATCCCATACCCATGATCTGCGAAACATGATCGTCAATCAGTCCATGTGCTA
Source organism: Paspalum notatum (assembly GCA_022530915.1). NCBI lineage: Eukaryota > Viridiplantae > Streptophyta > Magnoliopsida > Poales > Poaceae > Paspalum > Paspalum notatum. Next base: position 22,982,979 of record CM039686.1, read on the forward strand.
GTCCTTGAATCATTATCGTCCCAAATAAAGATTACAGGCTAGGGACCATTTAGAACATTGAGTTTAAAAAAGAGTCTCACGAACGAGTCACGCACTCGTTGATCCATTGCTTATAGCAGCATGTTCAAGGAACAAATGAATAACATTTATTCGAAATAAAACATAAGAAATTCTCATCCCACGTACACTAGTGTCAACTCAAGTATCCAATACCCATTGCTTTCATGTGTGCCTCAAACTTGGGTTGTGGGAGAGGCTTCGTTAACGGATCAGCTACATTTAGATCCATGTGCACTTTACATATCTTCATATCACCACTATCGACTATCTCTCTAATCAGGTGATATCGCCTGAGTATATGTTTGGATTTTTGGTGTGACCTAGGTTCCTTAGCTTGTGCAATGGCACCCATATTATCACAGTAAAGGTCTAAAGGGGACGAAGCACTCGGAACAACAGCTAACTTAGAAACAAACTTTCTGATCCAAACTACCTCCTTTGCAGCTTCCAAAGCTGCAATATACTCGGCTTCTGTTGCTTAGTCGGCTACAGTATGTTGCTTGGAACTCTTCCAACTAACCGCTCCACCATTGAGGTAGAACACGAATCCAGCTTGCGATCTACTGTCGTCTTTGTCTGTTTGGAAACTAGCATCGGTATAACCCTTTACAACGAGCTCTTCCTTACCTCCAAACACTAGGAACACATCCTTAGTCCTTCTCAAGTACTTAAGGATATTCTTTACAGCAATCTAGTGACCTTCACCTGGACTCGATTGGTATCTACTCGTGACACTCAGAGCAAAGGAGACATCAGGGCGTGTACATATCATGGCATAGATGATGGATCCAATTGCGGAGGCATACGGGATCTGACTTATCCTCTTTTGCTCATCATTTGTCGAAGGACACTGAGTCTTGCTCAAGATTGTGCCAAGTGACATGGGTAAGAAACCTTTCTTGGAATCATGCATGTTGAACCGTTTCAACACCTTGTCAATATATGTACTTGGCTTAATCTAATTAAGCGCTTCGATCTATCTCTATAGATTTTTATGCCCAAAATGTAAGCTGCTTCGCCCAAGTCCTTCATCGAGAAACTCTTCACAGGTTCGAACATAGGAATGTCATTTCCGATCAACAATATGTCATCTACATATAAGACCAGAAAGACTAGTGCGCTCCCACTGACCTTCTTGTATACACAAGGTTCTTCTATATTCTTGATGAAACCAAACCCTTTGACCACTTCATCAAAACGTAGATTCCAACTCCGAGATGCTTTCTTGAGTCCATAAACGGACTTCAAAAGCTTGCATACCTTTCCCAGCATTATTTGGATCGACAAAACCTTCAGGCTGTGTCATATACACATCCTCACTTAGGTTTCCGTTAAGGAAAGCCGTTTTGACATCCATTTGTCACACCTCATAGTCATGATATGCGGCAATTGCTTGGAGGATCTGGATAGACTTTAGCATAGCTACGCGCGAAAATGTTTCATCATAATCAACACCTTGAATCTGACGAAACCTTTTTGCCACAAGCCGTGCCTTATAGATGTGAAAATTTCCATCAACGTCTATCTTTTTCTTAAAAACCCACTTACACTCAATAGGTCGCACCTCATCAAGCGGCTCAACCAAGTTCCAAACTTGATTGTCAGCCATGGATTTTAACTTGGATCGCATGGCCTCTAGCCATTTCTTAGAGTCGGGTCCCATCACAGCTTCTTTGTAAGTCGTGGGCTCATCGTTGTCCAACAACAATACATCATATCGACCCATGGTGAGGAACATGTATCGGTCGGGTGCATGACGTGGCCTCTGTGACCTACGCGGGGCTAATGGCGTTTCAACAGAGTGCTCAACATTTGACTCATCCTGTTGGAAATCAGTCAGATCAGAACCATTAACTAGTGTTTCTCGAACCTCTTCGAGTTGCACCTGGTTCCGACTGGGCAACAAACACTTTTGCATCCTCCTGGTTATAAAAATAATATCCTTTGGTTTCCCTAGGATAGCCCACAAAGTAGCATTTGTCCGACTTAGGATGAAGCTTGTCAGACATCAAACGCTTGACATAAGCTTCACAACCCCAAATCTTAAGGACAGACAGTTTGGGACTCTTCCCAGTCCATATCTCATATGCTGTCTTCTCCACAGACTTCGATGGAACGCGGTTCAGTGTAAACGCAGCAGCTTCTAAAGCATAAGCCCAGAAAGACAATGGAAGATCAGTTTGACTCATCATCGACCTAACCATGTCCAACAATGTTCGGTTCCTCCTCTCGGACACCCCATTCCACTGTGGCATCACGGGTGGAGTCAGCTGTGGAACAATTCCATAACTACTCAGATGATCATTAAACTCATGGCTCAGATATTCTCCACCACGATCCGATCACAGGAATTTTATCGTCTTGCCCGAGTGATTCTGCACTTCATTCTGATACTGTTTCAACATTTCAAATGACTTGGAATTATGTTGCATTAAGTAGATATAGCCATACCTACCAAAGTCATCAGTAAAAGTAATGCAATACTGAAAACTATCTCTGGCTACAGAGCTCATTGGACCGCATATATCAGTATGTACAAGGGCCAATAACTCGGACCCTTCTCATCTTGACCAGTGAAGGGTGCCTTTGTCATCTTGCCAAGTAAACAAGACTCACATGTCTCAAATGATTCATAATCAAATGAGTCGAGCAATCCATCTTTATGGAGCTTCTTTACACGTTTCTTGTTAATATGGCCAAGGCGACAATGCCAGATATAGGTAGGATTCAAATCACTCGGTTTGAGTCGTTTAGCATTAATGTTAAGAATCGGCGCATCCTCAAGATTAAGAACGTACAATCCATTCACTAATGGACAACGCGCATAGAGCATGTTATTCAAATAAACTGAACAACACTTGTTCTTTGTTATTATCTCATAACCACCATCCTCCTCCAAACATGAAGATGAGATAATGTTTCTGCTCAATGCTGGAATAAAATAACAATTATTCAACTCCAACATTAATCCTGAAGGAAGAGACAAGCGATATGCGCCGACTGCCAACACAGCAATCTTTGCTCCATTGCCAACACGCACATCCAGCTCACCTCTCGCAAAACTTCTAGTCTGATTTAGCCCCCGCAACGATTTGCAGATATGAATCATTGATCCAGTATCAAATAACCATAATCCACTAGAAGAAGTTGCAAGATTAATTTCGATAACATTAATACCTGAAGCGGAAGTCTCACTTCCCTTCTTCTTCTTCTCTTCCAAGTACTTTGGGCAGTTCCTTGACCAATGTCCACTATCACCACAGTGGAAACACTTGTCCGAGGGAGAGGGACCAGCCATAGGCTTGGCATCCGACTTAGGCTTTTGGATACTATCCTCAGCCTTGCCTTTGCCTTTTGCCCTTGCGCTTCCTCTTCTTGCTATCCCTTTGGATCATCATCACATGACTTGCGGTTTTCTTGATGCTTTCCTTGGCAGTTTTAAGCATCCTATGCAACTTGGTTAGAGTCTTATCCAAGCTGTTCATATGATAATTCATGATGAACGGCTCGAAACTAGGGGCAGAGATTGGAGGATCACATCCGTCGCAAGCTCTGGCTCAAGCTCAATACCAAGTCTGTCGAGTGCCTCAATGTGACCAATCATCTTGATCACATGAGGCCTGACTGGACTCCCCTCAGCTAGCTTACTACCAAACAAAGCCTTTGAGGTATTATACCTCTTGACCCTTGCCTAGCTCTCAAACATGCCACGGAGCCCTTCAATCATATTGAAGGCATCCGAGTCCTCATATTGTTTCTGAAGCTGAGGAGACATAGTGTCAAGCATGTGACAGCTGACATCGAGTGAGTAGTTGCAGTGCTTCTCATGAGCCCTGCGTTCAGCAGCGGTAGCACCATTCGCATGATCCTCAGGATAGGGCTGCTCCAGAACATATTCCTTTCTCTCTTGTTTGAGAACAATTCTCAAGTTTCGATACCAGTTTGTAAATTTGTTCCGGACAACTTTTCTTTATCAAGAATTGATCGCAAATTAAAACCAGAATTCAGAGCGGGATTAGCAGCCATGATCAACTACAACAGGAAGTAAATATGCAAAGATTCAGTACATTGTTTTATGTAGACCTTTCATTAAAACAATTTTAATAAAAGATGCTCCCACTATATGTTTGCAATCGTATTCCCTTACACGACACATAGTGGACAATACCCGCGTTTATCTAAGTTCTAGTGAGCTTTGGCTAGAAACTTAGCGAAACCGATAGACAACCATTGTCAATCACATCCTATGTGACTCTTGCTTGTTGGGCAACATCCCATGTCGTAACATCCAACACCATGCCCAAGGCCCAAATCCGATTTGATAGCCTCGTCAAGCAAACCAACCCCATACGCGCGGATGTCCAACATCCACCCTATTTGATTAAGATAGCTGATGGCACCCTGCTTTGGCAGGCACACCAAACCATGATGGAAATCCTTATAGGTGTAGCGGTTGGAAGGGCATCAAGCATTCTTGAATTTTTCCAAGGGAATCTATTCTAACACATCTAATGCAAGAAAGAACAGGTGTGTGATAACAAAAACCATGGGCTACAGATCCAATCTATGAGAACTTATCGGGTTGATCCAATCAAGCCGAGTCAAAGTTTCATCCATGTACATCGTACCGACTCATCCAATGAGCCAGTGGCGATGGCCAATAACAGATCCAATCTGTTACCATCAATCCATCCCATGAATTGACGCATAGAGCCTATAACAGATCCAATCTGTTATCATGGAGCCGTAGTAGATCCAATCTACCACGGTAATAGATCCAATCTATTACATCAATCTAGATCATAAAGCTACGTACGATCGGCTCTGATACCACTGTAGGGTTACGGGGTAGGCTACCATAGCATTAAAACGATTTTCTTCTACCACGTACAACACAGGAACTCGTACAAGCAAGAGATCATAGGTCGTTACCACTAGACACGCAGTGCAGCAGAAGACGAGCCGGAGCAGCCGGGTGCCGAGTGAGCGCAGCCAAGTGCCGAGTCAAGCGCGCCGAGTCGATGCGGTGAAGAAGAGCCAATGCCGAGTCAACCAGCTGATCTTGATCAAGTTCAGTCGGCCGCCCTTGGCCAGTCGGTTGATCAGTGTAGCAGTCATAGCAACGCGTCTACGGTATCCGCACGTACGGGAAGGCGACGCCGAGTTCTGGCGTGCTAGCACCACAAACTTGGCGGTGGATCTTGAGAAATTGGACTGGGCATAGCTAGGGTTTCGCAAAAACCATTTCTCCAATGGCTCATGCAATGCAACGATACGATGAGCCGTGCCCTCTCATGCATATATATAGTCACACTAATGGGCCAAGACCTCGTAAAGGCCCATCAGTATTCTATTGCTTGCGGATCAAGTATCCGAGTCCTAATGGCGGTCCAACTGCGCATACCATACGCGAACGTCCGAGTTAGACCCGTAGGTCGAGTCCCGATCGAACTCAACATCGGCTCTTGCCAGAGCCGATATGACTCGGAGTCGGTCCGGGATGTTGCCGCACGGGCACATCTCCATCAGTTCACCACAAAAGGCTACGTCCACGGGCTCGCCACCAAAGGCAATATCCGAGCCAAGCACCAAGACTCTCCTGATCACCGTCTTGCGCTCGCCATACAAGGCTCACGGCAAGCAGGCTAAGTGCCACCAAGCCACCAAGGCTTAGCACCATGGTCTCTCTCGGTCACAAGGCGCCGGATTCTTCATTACGGAGTTTGGAGGGTCTCCTCGTCCCCGCACAAGTTGTCGTTGTCGCTCCACAACAAGAAGGAGGGTCTAGCAACGAGCACAATGCTTGCCGCAGCAAGACATCTCTTGATCTCTCAATCCTCGCAAGAGTTAAGACTAAACAAGCACTAATCTCTAACTAAGAGTGCACTAATGCCTTTGATATGGTCAATTAGCACTATGGTGGCTTGGAGATGATCTTCAAGTGTTCTTCAACTCATCTATGCTTCAGGTGTCTCCTGCAAGCTCAAATGACCCCATGGATGGGGTATAAATAGGCCCAAAGACCAAAACTAGCCGTTGGCCAACGGTCACAAAATTCGCTGTATAGACCGGATGGTCCGTCCTTAGACAAATAATTGGACCGGATCATTTTTGGCTGGGCAGATACACTTTCGTATTTTGGTCATAACTCTTTGCTCTGAACTTCGATTTCGATGATCTTGCACTTTTTGGAAAGCTTGTGAGGAGTTCTACAATGTTGTGTAAAAGCCCATTTGATTGGATTTGTAGATTGATACAGAATTTGATGTTTTTTCAGCCTCTATCATGTGAGGACCGGATTGTCCGCTCTATGTATTTCAGCAGATTGGGTCTTTGTATTTTGGGCATAACTTTTCACTCCGAACTCCGATTTTGATAATCTTGGACTTTCCGAAATGCTTTTTAAGTGCTCTACAAAGTTATGGAAAAATCCATCTTTCTTCATCATCATACTTGTACAGAATTTGTGTTGTTTCTTCTCTTTATAATTCAACCTTGAAACCTAAAACACTATAATCATAAGCTTGGCAACCTTGTTAGTCCTAGTGGATTGAGTTGTCATCAAATCAACAAAAAACTTTGTGAAACAAGGAATGAGACCATTTTCGCTACAATCTCACCCTTTTTGGTGATTGATGACAATACAACCAAAGCAAGCAAGATAAACGCAAGAAATGATACCAAATGTAAATAAGCATGAGTTATAATCAACTTAGCTTGCTTGGATGGATATTTCAATGCTCAACTTCATTTGCCACCAGCATATAATTCAATTAATGCTTCCGGCTTTATATCCTCATAAGGGATTTAAGCGCAAATTGAGCACTGAGTTTGGTACCTTTAGTTCATAGGATCATGGATTTTACAATTCTCCCCCATATTTGAACTAGTACCTCCCCCTATCACCTTGCCTTCTTGTTTTCATCTCATCTTCCCTTTCCCAATGGTCTTCATATTTCTCCTCCTTGGTGCTTGACCTTTTCTCCCCGTTTTGATATGCAATCCTTGCATGGCATAACTTTTCTCCCCGTTTTGATATTTCTCCCCGTTTCTCTCTTCCCCCTGTGATATGCAATGCTTGCTTGGAGACTTCTCTCCCTCATATGTTATGCATCTTGCTTGCATGGGATTTCTCTCCCCCTTTGTCATCAAGCACCTAAAAGACCTAAACACAACTACTAGCAAAGAAAAGCATTAGTAGCAACGGAATTTTACTAGTGAGGCCATTTTACCTTTTGCTAGCTCTCCTCCTTCGGATGTAGATACCAATTGATGCAATCACTTGTAGTGACCATCTCTCCCTCTTTGTCATGGAATTGTTGCCTTGTGTTAACAAGATATCAAATGTGACTTATGGCATAATTGTAGGGGATAGACTCCAATTGAAAATGAAACTTATCGGAGGTAGAGCCCGGTGACTACAACAAATAGCACTTGAAAGCATGTTAGTCACAAAAACACAAGTTATAGAGTTGCTCCCCCTAAATATGTGCAATAGTGTCTGAATCACTTAACCAAGTGTATGCACTTGTAATTCACAACATGGAGGGGTCAACATCTACAACTTGAAAACATGACACCAAATAAAGGGATACCAAGAATAGGTAATTGTTACCACTTGTAGCCCTTTTTCTCTTGCAAAGCATGTGCCATGATCTAAATGGTGCATTCCACACACCACAAGTTAAGCTCATGTAAGTTGCTTCAAGAATAGACGGTTAGCACAAGCAACAAACGAAAAGTAGACCTAGGAAAGCACAATACTAGATACTAATTGTAATAAATAAATATGCTCATGCAATTCTAGAGAGGCATTTGATCTACAATGATGCATGCGATGTTTTCCTTGTTCTTTACCTCATATGTAGGGGAGGGGAATTTGGGTCTCTAATTTTTGATCCCATACTTGGCTCCAATCCAATTGCATGATGCATCCCTACTTATGCACCCCAAAACTTGCCAAATCTCCAAATTCCCCGAGCCAATCTCTTCTCCTAAGTCTTTGGGACCTAAATCTTTTGGGAGCCTTCCATGGTTTGAATTAATTCCTTTGGCACCCAAATAGGCCGGTTCCATCCTTGGTTCCTCTACCCCATGGTATGAGCCACCACCTTACCATTCTTCTTCTTCTCAAGTATGTAGTGGTTGCTCTTTTGCCTTGCCTTGTAGGTGGGCTTGGTGTACACTAGTGAGGCCTTCAATTTTGGAGAGTTCTTGTTCACCATTGCCTCCTTCTTGCCCTTAGTATTGCTCTTGCCCTTGTTCTTGTTCTTTCTCTTGCTCTTTTGTTGGGCCCTTTTCCCCTTGCATTGATAGGACTTGTGGCCTTCTTTGTGACACTTGAAGCAAGTCACGGTTTCTCCCTTCTAAAGCTTCTTCACGCCCTTGGAGGGGTTATCTTGAGGAGGTTGGACTTGTTCTTGTGCCACTTTTCCTTTGAGGCGCCTACATCTGCCCTTAGCCTTTCCACCTCTTGTTTGAGCTCTTCATTTTCACTAGCAATGAGGTCATCTAATGTTTCTACAACCACATTCTCATTGCAAGGAGTTAGATCACAAGAGGTAGACGCATCTACCTTGACAATAGGGATTGCACAAGGAATGGCACAAGGAATAGATACATCCAATGAGTTTGTGAGAGACTCATATTTTAGTTCAAGGCCCTCAAATTGCTTCTTGAGCTCCCCATGCTCCTTGTCTAACAAATTGAATTTGCTAAGCAAGTTCTCATATCTTGAGACAAAGAAGGCATAGAGCTATTCAATAGCTTTGAGGGCCTTTATTTCTTCCTTTTGTTTGAGCATATAATCTTGTTGTTCTTTAATTAAGCTCATTATCTCACAAATCTCATTGGGCTCATCATCGAAGGAGGAGTCATCACTTACATCGCTATTACCTTTGGCCATGAGGCATATGTGTGAGGATCGGGTGGTGAAGGGATTGCTTGATTCATCACTTGAACTCCCTTTGCCACCCTTCTTCTCCTTGATGATGGCGGGGCAAGCTTGATGCCTTCTTTGCTTGCTCTTGTTCTTCTTGCCCGCTGTTGGCGATTCTTAGCCTACCGGATTTTACTCCGCAAGCGCATGGAGACCGCTGTAGCCTTTCACCCGGGAGTATTCCAAGGTATCGTATTTATCCATAGGGAAGCATTGAGATAGAGATATTATAATATCATTCATCCAGCTGTTACTACTCTTTCACGTCAACCGATAGCTAGGAAAGGTTGACACCAAACACCATGGGATACAAGCCAAGCACCGTTGGCAAGAAAACAGGTAAAGCTAGGAGGACAACGAGACAGGGACTGCTATACGGTCTCCGTTCTTGCACTTGTCAATAAAAGGAAAGTAATGCTCAGGATAAGCAAATGAAATACATTACCGAGTACTTTCGACTGACTTCGATACATCAGACCTTCTCTAACTCCTAAACTAAACACTGCTTTCAGAATGGAAGCTCCTCCCGTGGAGAGCCTCCTAGAGGGAGAAAGAGAGTGCACACCCGTGTGTTGGCCTTTCGACGTTGGATTCGACTTGGGCTTGTTCCACCTTGTGTATTTGGGCTCTTGGTGACTTCCTTGGATGAATAAGATGAAGTATGAGGAATTTTGGGAGAGTAGGTGGTCGGCTGGCCATGCCTTTGGTCGCCCGACCAAGGTTATGGTCGCTCGGCCATCTCTCACAGCCCATGTTGTCAACTTTGCAACGGCCATAACTTCAGCGTCCGGACTCCAAATTGAGTGAACCAAAACTCCATTTTGGTTGTTTTGACGAGCTCTTTGCAATGGCTTGGTCCATGAGGCATTTGAGATACCTCATAATGATGTTATTTCCCATTCATTCTCAAGCCCTTTTATGTGATGGTTCTCTCTTGTTCCATATGATGTTCTTTTGCACGGAATGTGAGCTTCTCCCTGTGATACATCAAAAACCACCAAAACTCATGGAATTCGTCAGTGTTAGGTAAATAATACATGGAACTTTATGTATACCCCATTCATTCATTGAGGGATTGACGGTCGAAATAGGGAAATAACGACCGTCAACACCCCCCCCCAAGCTTGAACTTTTGCTCATCCTCGAGCAAAGCTAAGACTTAGGCTCGGCGGATCCGGAGTTGCATCAATGTCAATGTCCTGCAAGAATTAAGTGCACAACCCAACATTCTACCTTTATGTTCGAACAAACTGGCATAAGTGTACCCCCAACCTTTTTATCTATACCTGTTGGGCTTCTGGCTTTCTTACCTTGTCTTTGGTGGTTGAGAGATGGAACAATCTTAGCAGAGTGTCACCGAACTCTATCTCCTTTCTGGTTTCATGCTCGGAGGGTTTTGAAAATTTGAAAAGAAAGAACCAAGTTCCTCAAATGGTACCCTCGATCACTCAAGTGGTTGTATAATCCTCACCAGGCCATTGGCCAAACTTTTCCCTATCGACTAAAAAGCTTATGTGGAGCTCAAGGTAGGGATAAAGTTAGCTTACCTATGTCATGTATATTGCAAAGTCAAAGATTCGTCCTAGCGAAGTTTATGATACTTCTCATCCCGATCAAAAGAGAATGTGTTTGTTTTGTGGATGGATATGTGTTGACGGCACTTAAGCACGCCAAATCCTTATACTGCAAGCGCACAGTATCGCAGTAGCTTTTCCCCAGGATGAGTATCTTGGGTTTGTCAATCCGAGATTAATTATGCTTAAGATGCTATCAACCTAATATTAACTAAATTACTATCTAATTCTAATAGATCTAAATAAGCTTAAATGAAAGATAAAGGCTATCTAATTGCAATCTAATAACGGTTCTAATTATACTCTAAATATACTCTAATCAAGCTCTAATCTATTGCATAAAAGGAATAATCAACGATTAAACTAAACTCGGGATAGATAGGATTTAAACAGGCAAAAGGATCCACAAGAGATATGAGACAAACAACTTAAGAACTAAGAACCACCTTGATAAAGATCTAATCAACAAGCATAGAATAAACATGAATATGAATGTCAAAGATCTACTCGAACCTTTCCCCGGGCTCCACTGTCACTGGTAACCAGGTAATCGACGAACTAGTAAACCCTAACCATCTCTAAGCATGAGCAGATTCAATCTACTGATCAGGTAAAATAGATCTACTAAAAGACATGTGAGACATCTAGATTGTGGCCACAATAACACATGTAGACATGAAGCATTGCAAAGACATGGATCATAAACATGCATAAACAAGAAGCTAAATCTAAAAGACAAACTTTATTGATCAATCATCAAGGTTTTATCAAAGTATATAAGAAGTTCGAGGGATTTACTCAAGATACATCGAAATCCGTGACCCAAAGTCGTCGAGTTGAACTAGACGAAGAAGTCGGCGGAAGATGAGCTCGAGCAGCCCTCGGGAGGACCTGGGTCGGCCGACCAGACCCCCTAGGGGTCGGCCGACCCCCAGGCCTCCTGCCTCCTCTTGCTTGCTCCTTTCGCCGAGATGTCCCTCTCGCCGAGTTGAACGCTTTTGGCCCCCGAACTCTGCCCTAAACTCTCGGTGTACAATGGATTTGTGTCGAACAATGATGCCTCTCCCCTTGGGAGGCCATATATTTATACTCCGGAGAGTCCCCTATACAAGGAATCTAATAGGTCGGTTCTAAAAGTCCTAGTAGGACTTAAACACCTATTTCCATGTGTATACAAGCCTCTAGAAGAGTCCCGGTCGTCCTCCATCTTCCCTTGCTTGGATATGAAGCCATTGTCCTAGTCCTTCCAGAAATAGGATTTCCATATTCTGCAGCCTTTAGTATTTTGACCATAACTCTGTCTTCCGAAGTCCAATAAATGCAAACTCAGACTCTAAATTGTAGAGCTCGAAGAGATCTACAACTTTGGTATTCAAACTTTCTTCATTTGACATCGTTAAGGTCACCGAATTGGGCCCACAAGGTGCTGCTGTCCTGGAATCCGAGAATATCTCGAGTTTTAATTGGAAGTTTGATTGGATTTGTAATAAACCTTCCTTATCTTCATATTATTCATCCTTTATCCTCCGGAACATTCTCCATAATGGGCTTGGGTCTTCTTTTGGACTTTTAGCATAAATCCTTTCTTCGAGAAATCCTCAAATTTATATCAATTATACCTATTTTCCTGCAAAAATCAATAATGCACAAAAACAAAGAGCATTCTCGAAAACGGGGTTAATTGTTAGCAAAATAATAATAAATCATATAATTAATTTATGAAACGGCATAAAAACATATGAAATTATAACATAAATTTAGTACTTAAGCCGCGTCAACAATATCCCCACACTTAGATCATGCTAGTCCTCGAGCATAAGATCGATAAATCTTAAAATAAACTCTCAACTAAATTTATGTTAATTCTAAACAAATACTTCTTAAAATAACTTTACTTTAGAAATCACTCAAATCATAACATGGGAATATTTATTTAACTTTCATGCATATAGATCCCCACAAGATTTAACGAAATCAAATGAATCATAACTATGCCAAAGTCTCCTTTCAGAATATAAAAAGAGGTTTTTCAATATAATTTTAGAAAAAACAAAATCTCTTCAAATGATCAAGAAATCACTAATCCCTTTAAATCAAGCTCTCAACAAGGCACTCATTATAAATGGCTATCCTATAAAAGATTTACTCTCTCTTCCTCACAGGAAAATATATGGAGCTTGGTAAAGGCTTAGCAAAGTTAAACATTTTATTGTTCAAATAAGTTATCTTTCTAAAGCTCAATCAATCAACTTTAAACAATTTTGGTCATCGAGAATAAAGAAAATAATATATATATATATAGACAAAGAAAAAGAAGATATAGATAGTGGACATGTGCATGTATATAATGAAAATTGGAATAAATTCCAGAACTTTTGCACATGGTTGGAAAAAGCGAAAGTCTTTGCTCATTAATTTTATAACAATAACTCAAGGCTTTCAAAGAGACTAATTTAAATGTATATATAAATTTCTCCCCCTTTCTCCTTTTTCCTAATTCTACCTCTCTTTTCCTTTCTTTCTTTTATTTATTTCGGCCACTTGGCCATTATTTTCTCCCTCTTTTTTTTTCTTTTTTTTTCTTTTTTTTTTATTGACCACTTGGTCTATTATTTTTTTTTTACTATAACCTCTACTCCTTTTTCATCTCAAAAGTCCCCTTTTTAATTTAATTTTAATTAATGAGCAAAAACCTCACTTAAATAGGTAAAGGTAAACAAAATGAGATGATAAAAAGGTTTATAGGATAAAGATATTGCTTATTATTTCTAAGCAATTGGAATATAGTAAGGCTAGCAAAGATGAAAAAATCGATGACCAAAAATTATTTAAAGTGATCAAAATTACTAAAGAAATCAAACTTAATCAAACTCACATGAAATAACTTGCTTATAAACTGGCTTTCATAAACTAAGCTCTAATAGGTATTAAAAACTCTCTCTTGATTTAAGGGATGTAAAACTTGATCAAATAAAGATAAATTTAATAAAAAGATTTTTTTTTATAAGTCCTCTAATCTTTTTCTTAATTGAAAACTTTGGCAAAGCTATAAAACACAATCTTCCAACAAAACATGGGTTATGCATTATTAATTATTTTAGTAATTCCCACATTACTCAAATCATGACAACTTAAGCAAAATTAATTATCAAAGTAAATGCATAGAATAAACTTAAATAAAACGAGACAAAATTAATAATAATAATAATACTTTATTAATAATAATAACGCCATCCTGTCAACTCACACCTTAGTAAGTAATAAAATATAAAAGACAATAATAATAATAATAATGATAATAATAATAATAAAAGGGCGTTATTATTTCAAACGCTTTATTAATCTAACGGGGAAGACACATCCCCACACTTAGCTAATGCTAAGTGTCCTAGTCATCTCTGGAGTTCGACCCTAAATTCAATCCAAACTGACTCAGAACTCCGTGTAACTACGCATACCAAAACTTGAAACAAAACCGACTTGAAAACCACCCAGGTCGGCCGAGCCTGACCTCTCTGGTCGGCCGACCTGGGCCCCTCCTCTGGCTTCTGGGCCCCAGGTTTGGTCGGTAAGTTTATTTATTAAATAAAAATATTTATGTACAGAAAAATTTGAAAAATATTTAAATTACGTAACTAAATTATTTACAAAGGATAGGTTACCTATGGAAATCTAAGGGTCATATATATGGTAGTCAACTCTAACCTCTTTGAAGTTGTATGTATCAATATAATTGATTTCAATCTTGTCCTCTTCAATGTAGACCTTCAATCTTTGTCCATTTACCATATATTTGTTCCCTTCAAAATCCATAATGGTAACTGCTCCGGCAGGTGATACGTCATGAACAATATAAGGTCCATCCCATTTACTTTGTAATTTTCCTTTTCCAAATAATTTAAACCTTGAATTATAGAGAAGAACCTTATCACCTGGCTTAAACTCCTTCTTAAGAAGTTTCTTGTCAAACCATCTCTTAACCCTTTCCTTATAAATGGTAGCATTATGATAAGCTTGTAACCGTGCTTCATCAAGGGTACTTAATTGAATCCTTCTTTTGACTAAGGCGGCATCTAGATCTAAATTTAATTCCTTAATTGCCCAATAAGCTTTATGCTCCAATTCTACTGGTAAATGACAAGTTTTTCCATAAACTAACTGATAGGGTGTCATTCCAATAGGTGCTTTAAAAGCAGTCCTATAAGCCCAAAGAGCATCATTAAGCCTTTTTGACCAATTTTTGCCTCCTTTAATCACCGTCTTTTTAAGAATTTCTTTTAATTGTTTATTTGATGTCTCGGCTTGGCCATTGGTCTGTGGGTGATAGGCTGTAGAAACTCTATGTTCAATTCCCATCTTTGCCAAATAATCAGTAAAGTCTTTTCCAATAAAATGCGATCCTCCATCAGAGATAATAACTCTAGGTACTCCATATCTTGGAAAGATATTATTCTTAATCATCTCTATGGACTCTTGCGTAGACGCCTTCTTACATGGCAAAGCTTCCACCCACTTTGAGACGTAATCCACAGTTACTAAAATATACTCATATCCATGTGAATTTTCAAATGGTCCCATAAAATCCATTCCCCAAACATCAAATAAATCAATTTGTAGATTGTATGTCAAAGGCATTGAATTTCTAGCTGTTATATTTCCAGTTCTCTGACACTCAGGACAAGAAGCGACAAATTTCCTTGCATCTTCATGCATTCCTGGCCAATAGAATCCACTCGCCCATATCTTAGCCTGGGTTCTGAAATGTCCATGATGCCCCCCATATTCTGCAGCGTGGCACTTTCTCAAAATCTCACTTCTCTCATCTGCAGGTACGCATCTTCTGAGGACTCCATCAGATCCAAATCTATATAGGTAGGGTGAATTCCAATAAAATTTCTTGGCTTCGGCAAGGACTTTCCTTTTTGAATTATAGTTGAGATGAGTCAGTGGCTCTCCTCTAATGGCTCTAATTACGTCTAGCATCCAAGAATCCTTATCTATAACCGCATAAAGGGTATCGTCTCTTAACGCATCTTCAATTGGTGGACCTCCTTTACTATGGCTCATTCTAGACAAGTGATCTGCCACTACATTCTCAACTCCCTTCTTGTCTCTGATTTCTACATCGAATTCTTGTAGCATTAGAATCCATCTAATTAAACGAGGTTTAGCATCCTTTTTAGTGAGGAGGTATTTAATAGCAGCATGGTCAGTGTAGACTATAACCTTTGAATTAACAATATAAGATCTAAACTTTTCAAAGGCAAAAACTACTGCTAACAACTCCTTTTCAGTAGTTGCATAATTAACTTGGGCCTCGTTAAGAGTTTTGCTGGTATAATAAATGGCATGTACTTTTCCGTCTTTTCTCTGCCCCAGCACAGCTCCTACTGCATAGTCACTGGCATCACACATGATCTCAAAAGGTAAATTCCAGTCAGGTGGTTGAATGATAGGCGCTCTAACTAGTAATTCCTTAATTTTCCTAAAGGCTACCTCACACTCATCAGTGAACTCAAAAGGAACATCCTTCTGGAGTAGGTAATTCAGTGGCTTAGCTATTTTAGAAAAATCCTTAATAAATCTCCTATAAAAGCCAGCATGTCCGAGAAAGCTTCTGAGAGATCTAATATCTGTAGGTGGTGGCAACCTTTCTACAGTCTCTATCTTGGCTTTATCTACTTCAATTCCTTTCTCAGAAATGACGTGTCCCAACACAAGTCCTTTTCTCACCATAAAATGACACTTCTCCCAATTCAACACTAAGTCTACTTCTCCACATCTCTTCAGAACTTTTTCTAGATTCCGTAGACAGTGGTCAAAACTAGTGCCGTGAACTGAGAAATCGTCCATGAAAACCTCCATGATATCTTCAATG
This sequence comes from Paspalum notatum, assembly GCA_022530915.1. Classification (NCBI taxonomy): domain Eukaryota; kingdom Viridiplantae; phylum Streptophyta; class Magnoliopsida; order Poales; family Poaceae; genus Paspalum; species Paspalum notatum. The sequence continues at coordinate 22,999,429 of CM039686.1, forward strand.
AAGTCTGAGAAAATGGCCATCATACACCGTTGAAATGAAGCTGGTGCATTGCATAAACCAAAGGGCATTCTCCTATAGGCAAAGGTTCCATAAGGACAAGTGAAAGTTGTCTTGTGTTGATCGTCTGGATGGATAGGGATTTGAAAGAATCCAGAATAACCATCTAAATAGCAAAAATGGGTATTCTTAGCAAGTCTCTCTAGCATCTCATCTATAAAGGGTAAAGGGAAGTGATCTTTTTTAGTGGCTTTATTAAGCTTCCGGTAATCTATACACATTCTCCAACCAGTGACAGTTCGTTGTGGAATTAATTCATTTTTCTCATTTTTAACTACGGTTAAACCTCCCTTTTTAGGCACACAATGAACAGGGCTAACCCACTCACTAGTTGGTACTGGGTAGATAATTCCGGCGTTTAGCAGCTTGATTACTTCCTTCTTCACTACGGATCTCATTTCGTTACTCAGTCTCCTTTGATTGTCTACCACTGGCTTGTGGCCTTCTTCTATCGGAATCCTATGAGTACAAAATGCTGGGCTAATTCCTTTAAGATCTGCTAGAGAATAACCAATTGCCTTCTTATGTTTCCTTAACACTCCTAGCAATCTTTCCACTTCTTCTGGACTCAGCTGATCACTAACAATTACAGGATAAGTTTTATCTTCTCCTAAAAATTCATACTTAAGTCCTTCGGGCAGTGGTTTGAGCTCCACGTCGGGCGCCTCCTGTGGGTTAGGGTCACCTAGTGGCTCTACAGGAATGTCTTGGGTCTCTTCTTGATTAAGTTCAAGTTGATTAGTGGCAATGGTTGTTTCCTCAGAGAAGAATCCTTTTTCTCCTCCTTCTAATACTAATTTTAACGGCTCTCTAAAAGCGTTAATATAGTTAATACTCTCTATCTCCTCTATATCGGGAGTGAGATTAATAGGCACTTTAGATGCCGGTAGGAAATCAAAGTCATATTTTAATCCATCAATATTAATATTGACCTTTCCTTTATCATTATTAACTACAGCATTAACCAACTTAAGAAAAGGTCTACCAAAAATTATGTTAATATCATTATCGTAGACATTAATTATATAAAAATCAGTTGGTATAATGTTATTAGCAAAGTTAACTTCAACATTTTTAATTAAGCCTACAGGTCTAATTACTTCATTATTAGAAAGTTTAATTTTAACATTAGTAGAAACTAAGTGTGGTTTATCACTCAATTTAGAATAAACTTCATAGCTCATAGTACTTACCTGGGCTTCCATAGAGCAGTGAATATTGTTGAAGTCTTCTTTGTTGATGGAGCAAGAAATACCAGTTGAAGATTCTTCTGGCTCCAGGTAGACGATAATCTCCTCAGTAAGTGATGACTCCGGCTTGACACCAATCACCTGCTTCACTTCAGAGACAAAGTCACTGTCCAGCTCTTCTTCTTGGAATAATTTCTGCAGCACTTCCCTTGTACTTAGATCATCAGAGCTCCTCCTTAGTGGAATTTCTGGTGGAAACAATTCTTCCTCTTCCTCTAAGTCTTCTGGTGGGAGTGGTCCTGCACACTTCAGTGTATCTCCAAAATCCACTGGCATCCAGCTTGTCTTGTCGAATTCTGTCAGTGGTTTTGCACTAGCAAGGCTTCTGTAATTTGAACACTCAGTCTTCACTTGTGGTGCAAAACTCTCGTACTCCTCTTCCTCAGCTGCATAAGACACTGTAGTTCTTTTGACAGGTTGTTGCTCCTTGTAGATAGCATATGTAGGCGCCACAACCACTGGCTCCTGCATAACACTCTCCTTCCTGTCTCTTTCAGCTTTTGAGGTTAAGCAGACATCTGACAAAATCTTCATAGCTTCACTCCACTTCCGAGTCAGCAGTGATCCTCCAGCACAAGTGTTCAGTCGCTCAAAGTCTCTAGTGGTAAGACTATAGTAGAAAATGGACATCATCATCTCTGGAGTGAATCCAATTGGTGGTCCTTGTGTCCTCATTTCTTCCAGTCTGTCCCAAGCTTCATCAATGTCTTCATTTTCTCGTTGCTCGAAGTTCATGATTGCTTTTCTCAATTTGTGCACTCTCAGTGGAGAAAAGAATCTTGTAGTGAACTTCACTTCGAGAATCTTCCAATCACCTTCAGCTTCTATTGATGCAACATGGTACCACTTTCTGGCTCTGTCTTCTAGTGTAAATGGAAAGAGGTTCCACAAGACCCACTCTTCTGGAACTCCGTCTTGATGGAATGTGCGACACACTTGCTTGAGCCTCTCCAGGTGCTTGTACGGGTTCTCATCATCTTCACCACTGAACTGATGTTCGGCAGCAATTCGGATGATTCCTGACTTCAACTCGTAGGATCCTGACTCCGGCATCAGATTTGACTTTTGAAACTTCAAATCTTCCACTCTTGGAGTTAAGTACTCCGCGAGTGTCAGACCCTCACTCATCATAGTCATACCTGAAATATAGACAAAAATACAAAACAAAAGATCTATGACAGCAAAAATTTGCTGTACTTAGACCAAATTAAATCCAAACAAAATAACTAAATTTAAAACTAAATTTAAAATTTCAAAATTTAAAAACTACTCCTAATTTCGATAATAGCAAAATAAATAAATAAAATAGCACACTAATTAAAAAGCAAAATAAGCAAAACTAATTAATCACACAATAAATAAAACTAACTATTAAAACTAGTAGTAACAAAGCTAATAAAAGATTAATAATAACGTAAACGATAATTATCCCCGGCAACGGCGCCAGAAAAGCTTGTTGACGGCACTTAAGCACGCCAAATCCTTATACTGCAAGCGCACAGTATCGCAGTAGCTTTTCCCCAGGATGAGTATCTTGGGTTTGTCAATCCGAGATTAATTATGCTTAAGATGCTATCAACCTAATATTAACTAAATTACTATCTAATTCTAATAGATCTAAATAAGCTTAAATGAAAGATAAAGGCTATCTAATTGCAATCTAATAACGGTTCTAATTATACTCTAAATATACTCTAATCAAGCTCTAATCTATTGCATAAAAGGAATAATCAACGATTAAACTAAACTCGGGATAGATAGGATTTAAACAGGCAAAAGGATCCACAAGAGATATGAGACAAACAACTTAAGAACTAAGAACCACCTTGATAAAGATCTAATCAACAAGCATAGAATAAACATGAATATGAATGTCAAAGATCTACTCGAACCTTTCCCCGGGCTCCACTGTCACTGGTAACCAGGTAATCGACGAACTAGTAAACCCTAACCATCTCTAAGCATGAGCAGATTCAATCTACTGATCAGGTAAAATAGATCTACTAAAAGACATGTGAGACATCTAGATTGTGGCCACAATAACACATGTAGACATGAAGCATTGCAAAGACATGGATCATAAACATGCATAAACAAGAAGCTAAATCTAAAAGACAAACTTTATTGATCAATCATCAAGGTTTTATCAAAGTATATAAGAAGTTCGAGGGATTTACTCAAGATACATCGAAATCCGTGACCCAAAGTCGTCGAGTTGAACTAGACGAAGAAGTCGGCGGAAGATGAGCTCGAGCAGCCCTCGGGAGGACCTGGGTCGGCCGACCAGACCCCCTAGGGGTCGGCCGACCCCCAGGCCTCCTGCCTCCTCTTGCTTGCTCCTTTCGCCGAGATGTCCCTCTCGCCGAGTTGAACGCTTTTGGCCCCCGAACTCTGCCCTAAACTCTCGGTGTACAATGGATTTGTGTCGAACAATGATGCCTCTCCCCTTGGGAGGCCATATATTTATACTCCGGAGAGTCCCCTATACAAGGAATCTAATAGGTCGGTTCTAAAAGTCCTAGTAGGACTTAAACACCTATTTCCATGTGTATACAAGCCTCTAGAAGAGTCCCGGTCGTCCTCCATCTTCCCTTGCTTGGATATGAAGCCATTGTCCTAGTCCTTCCAGAAATAGGATTTCCATATTCTGCAGCCTTTAGTATTTTGACCATAACTCTGTCTTCCGAAGTCCAATAAATGCAAACTCAGACTCTAAATTGTAGAGCTCGAAGAGATCTACAACTTTGGTATTCAAACTTTCTTCATTTGACATCGTTAAGGTCACCGAATTGGGCCCACAAGGTGCTGCTGTCCTGGAATCCGAGAATATCTCGAGTTTTAATTGGAAGTTTGATTGGATTTGTAATAAACCTTCCTTATCTTCATATTATTCATCCTTTATCCTCCGGAACATTCTCCATAATGGGCTTGGGTCTTCTTTTGGACTTTTAGCATAAATCCTTTCTTCGAGAAATCCTCAAATTTATATCAATTATACCTATTTTCCTGCAAAAATCAATAATGCACAAAAACAAAGAGCATTCTCGAAAACGGGGTTAATTGTTAGCAAAATAATAATAAATCATATAATTAATTTATGAAACGGCATAAAAACATATGAAATTATAACATAAATTTAGTACTTAAGCCGCGTCAACAATATGGTCTATGGATCAAAACTCCTTATTTGATGAATCCCCTTTTGAAACTTTGAAGCTTTTTGAGTACATGGAGCTATCATTCTCTTTTTCTCTCTTTTTTTCTCTCACACACTTTTTTTTCTTTTCTCTCTCTTTTTTTCCGATACCTCCATGTCTCCTTCTTGTATGAGAACTTTGGGGATATTGCTGGAATATTACTGGAGTATTTATTTGGAGACCATATTTGTGGACAGGTAAGTGGATGATGGATATGGTGGAGAAATATCTGGTGTAAGAGGATGCTTGAATCCAGTGTAGATTTAAGTATGACCAGATGAAGAAAGGCTAGCAAATGGATGTGGATGTGAGGGATTTTGAATAGGATTTGAAGTGCCACTGCCTCATAAGAACTCAAAATTTGACAAAACTCAACACAACAATAGGTAGCATATGTAGAGGTTTAACATGTATAGTATTTGGCTCTGGATAGGTATTTAAACCATTGAGGATCTCTCTCATTTTAATTTTCAAAAAGAAAACTCCGAGAGTTCACCTTACTAGGATCAAGATGGGTTAAACTCATACTATGACTATATCACATCTCACAACAACTTATACTTAGTTTGAAAGCACTTGCTCCCACAAGGTTAAATATTAAAGGTAGGATCACGATAAAAGCCAAAAAGTTCAAATTTCAGAAGAGTGTCAAGTTGTATACGAAATACTTACAAGAAATCAACAGAGCAACTATTCATCATTTGCTTTAAGCAAGGGTATAAACAAGGTTGTAGCATTAAAGGAGTTAGTTTATTCATGGTAAAAAGCAAATCTTTTTGTAGTTTTTGAATTATGCAAATTTTTATAAGTGTTTTCTTTTAAAGAAGCAAAATTTTTTTTTTGGTGAAATGGCAATTTTTAGGATTAAGATTAACATATTTAAATAGATACAAAGCATTCGGGGTACTCACCGGGTGATCTTCCCTCAAGCTTAGTTCTTGCAAGTGATTGCCAAGAAACTGAGCTTCAAAATTACCTGGCATTGCCTCCCGCAAGCTTGCTTGTTCCCTGGGTGACGACGATGCTGCTTGTGTTGCTCACCTATGTTAGGCGAATTCGCTTCTCTCTCTACCCTTGTTTTGCCTCCTCTATTTCTAGAATGTCTGTTTGAGCACTTTTTTTTCAATGCTGCTGTTTGGACCATCTGCAAAGTGTTGGGAGCTTGGATTTATCTGATCTGATGGTACTACTCTCGTGGATGAATGTCTCTTATTGGATCTCCCGCTCCAACATCATATTTCTGCCTTTAGCCTAACATTCTTCCAAAGTGACACCGTTTCGGTCACGGCCAGCCGTTTATTCCCAAACAGACTGCGTGGAATGATAGAGGTGGATGTTTGTTGGAGTTGACTCCTTTGCATCCTTGGTAGTTTGCCACCAATCTTCGGGAGATGGCTATTCGCCATGTTTGTGATTGTTGTGCTGACTCAGGTTGCGCCATGTTTGTGATGTCGTAGGTGGCTCATTGGCGCATTCACTCATGAGTAGAGTAGATCAACCTGACCTCCTGTAAACTGCTTTGTCTTGTTGTGTGTCCGGCCAGGGGAAGGGAATTAAGGAATGCTCACTCGTAGCGTTCCTCCACACTTGGGTGATGTCACTACATGGATCTTATGCTAGTTGCAACCTTGTACTATAGTGACATCTGGTCTTGTGGTGTTCAAGAAGTACTCTCGGGATGAGAGATGGCCTTTATGTTTGCTTCCCAAGTGACGCAGAGCATGGTCAATGTCTTGCAGTGATCAACCACTGTTGTAGGTTGAATATCGAAGTCCTTCCTCTCAGGGGTTGGGTTGGATGATGGATCTTTGGCCCATCTTCCCCCAAGCTTGATTCTTGTGTTGTCATGAAACAAACCTTCAGTTGAAGTTTTCATGTTCCGCTTTGACCTTTGTTTAGATTTCAGTGGAAGGCATTGTCCAATCATGGCGCGACGAGATACTCAAGATCGAGAGTGGATGCGTGATGGCATTTTCGTTCCTCCTTTATGATCTCCGGAAACCTCCTTCAACTTTTGCCTGCATGTTAGGGTTCGACATGTGCACTTGTCTACCTAACAAGACTATCCCTTGGTTGGGCAGAGTAGATGGCTAGCTTAACTGCTCAGGATAAGCTAGCCTATGATAGCACTGTTGGAAGATCTTATGGTCGCTGGATCTTAGCAAGAAAGTTTGGTTTCAAGTGCTACCATGATAGCACTACTAGAAGATCCTAACACGATGAAAGTTTTGTTCCAAGAGCTATCGCTAACAGGCATTCAATTTAAAACAACCTCTAAAAAAAGAATGTTGAAAATAGACGTTAGAGGGGGTTACCTTCATTGATGCTGGAAGTATCGATGCTAAAAATCCCATCTCGGCAAATAGTAGGTACATTGGGTTCTCGCTCCATGGTTGGTTAATGGAATGTATTGTAGCGGATATTCAATAAGTGCTGCTTCGTTGACTTGAAAATTTTGGTTGTTTCTCTTGAAGCTTGTCAAATGCCAGACAATTTTCTCCCCCAAGCTTGATTTCTGCACTAAATGCTGATTCCAAACTTGCTCCCTATCATGCTCTTATTGGGCTTGATACTTGTCGATCATGACATGTGCCGCCAGTCGCTGTCTGCCTTTGTGCCACACAGCCATCGACTACAGTCATGACATCGACGTTCTCACCATGCTTATGGTCATTGATTTCGTGTTTGCCTTTGTGGTGCTTAAGACGGAGCTTTGCCTGTGATCAGAGGTGTCTATGCCGACCGAATTTGGGATCTACACCACAATGCCATGGGTACGCAATTCTCCCGTGGGGCAGTAGACCAGTGGCCTACTAGCTATGCAAGTTCAAGCATGGATGATAGCATATTGTGTTATAGAATTTCAAGTGTACCTTAACATGATGCTATCATTTCCCAAAAAGGGCAAGAGGTTGAGCACGAGAATGTCGGCCATGGGGCTTATATCCTCGCGTGGGGAATGAATGCCTCCTGCAACAAGTTAGTGTACAACATATACAAGGGTCCAATATGTGTGGAGAGTATTAACCACCGGGCCCATTGTTAAATAGTGCTAGTAAAATATTTCAATCAAAACATAGTACAAACCATGTTGCTAAACCATGACTTTCATCTCACCAACTTTACTCAAAATCCTCGGTTTTAAAATAAAACGGGTGCATTTTGAAACATCACCGGGATTTTTGTGTCTCCATGAAACTTGAGAGACCCTGCTAGCTCAAGGATTGCGGTTCATGAACTAGCATGGAACATCACTACCAAAGTCTACACATAGCTCATTTATCCCGACACATCGTTTGATAAAAAGAGGCTAATCCAACCTAAGCACCACGCTTAATTTGAAAATTAGCCTCTGGGCACACAATGGCCCAAGGTATGCTTTCACGGAAAACTTTGGGCAGCATGAACAAGCATGATCAAGATTTACTCAACGGATAGAGCAAAACTGAAGAGAAGGTTTTCTATTTTTCTATTTTTTTGAATTTTCAGATAAAAAGAAAGAGCAATAACAAAAGGATGAATAACAGAATAATATTCTAACTCGGCGTTTCCCCGGAACGGCGCCAGAAAAGCTTGTTGGCGGTTCTTAGCCTACCGGATTTTACTCCACAAGCGCACGAAGACCGCTGTAGCCTTTCACCCGGGACTATTCCAAGGTATCGTATTTATCCATAGGGAAGCATTGAGATAGAGATATTAAACTATCAATCATCCAGCTGTTACTACTCTTTCACGTCAACCGATAGCTAGGAAAGGTTGATAACAAACACCATGGGATACAAGCCAAGCACCGTTGGCAAGAAAACAGGTAAAGCTAGGAGGACAACGAGACAGGGACTGCTATATGGTCTTATATCTCTGCTAGCGTACAAGAGCTATCCGTGCTAAGGGTCGAAAGGATTTCAATAGAGTTATGACTTGCGTCGAGCAAAATTCCGGCGCCTCGAGGGGTTAGGGGGTAGATAGTAGACCACCGAAGGAGACCCGGCTAACACCTATGGGCCTACCGAACGAACGGGCCTGGGATACACAGGCACACCACACGCTGTCACCGAGTGGGGATACCAAGCAAATCTGCGTGGATAGGCTCGCACGCTACAAATGTGTTCAAGTGGAGCTTGAACAATAGTTCATACTTGGCCAAAGGAGAGGAACTAACCAGAGCCTAGCGTATAGGTTGGATTGTAACACCGGCAAGCATAACAACGATCAATCTATTCTAATTTAGCACAACTCAGGCCTCAACTTGGTATGCCCAAAAAGCAAAAAGGTGCTTAACAGCTGCATACATACCAAGCGAGTAACTAACTAGAGCAGAAAGATAAGTGCATAAAGTAGAAACATGAAGTACTTGCACTTGTCAATAAAAGGAAAGTAGTGTTCAAGATAAGCAAATGAAATACATTACCGAGTACTTTCGATTGACTCCGATACAGCAGACCTTCTCTAACTCCTAAACTAAACACTGCTTTCAGAATGGAAGCCCCTCCCATGGGGAGCCTCCTAGAGGGAGAAAGAGAGTTCACATGGTGTGAAATGGTACCTTTTTGGAGTGGGGGAGTGCCCCTCTACTTATAGCAGTCACAAGGTCGGTGGGGGAGCGAAGGTGGTTGGTCGGGCGGCCACGTGGACAGTCGGTCGGCCATCACGGAGGTCGGCTGACCAAGCCCATGGTCGGCCGACCATACCCCAAGGTCGGCCAATCATCCGATGCACCGCCTCACTTCTCCAACGCCTAGGATGCTTTCTGGAAGTCGGTTTCCGTTGATACACGTGTTGAACACGTCCGGGCGTCCAACGTGGTGACCGTGCAAGCCAAGTAATGGGCCGGGCGGCCATTTGAGGTGGTCGGCCGGCCAAGCCTAGGGTCAGCCGACCAAGCCCAAGGTCGGCCGGCCTAGCCCAAGGTCGGCCGACCATCATTTCAGCCTTTCAGCAGTTCCTCGGCCCGTGTGGTGGCTTTTCGACGTTGGATTCGACTTGGGCTTGTTCCACCTTGTGTATTTTGGCTCTTGGTGACTTTCTTGGATGAATAAGATGAAGTATGAGGCATTTTGGGAGAGTAGGTGGTCGGCCGGCCATTCCTTTGGTCGCCCGACCAAGGTCATGGTCGTCCGACCATCTCTCACAGCCCATGTTGTCAACTTTGCGATGGCCATAACTTTAGCGTCCGGACTCCAAATTGAGTGAACCAAAACTCCATTTTGATTGTTTCGACAAGCTCTTTGCAATGGCTTGGTCCATGAGGGCATTTGAGATACTTCATAATGATGTCATTTCCCATTCATTCTCAAGCCCTTTTATGTGATGATTCTCTCTTGCTCCATATGATGTTCTTTTGCACAGAATGTGAGGTTCTCCCTGTGATACATCGAAAACCACCAAAACTCGTGGAATTCATCAGTGTTAGGTAAATAATGCATGGAACTTTATGTATACCCCATTTATTCACCGAGGGATTGACGGTAGAAATAGGGAAATAACGACCATCAACACCCGCCATCCTGAACACTCCTACCGCATCTTTTCTTATGCAGGTTTCATAACCTAGTATGTCGAGTTTCCACACATACTTGGCCATCTTTGTATGGTATAAGCGTACAGCCCTTGATGTTTCTTCATCCTTACTTGAGCTTGAGCTTGAGGCTTCATCATCATCCTCATCCTCCTCTTCTTCTTCACTTGAGCTTTGCTCTTACCGCGGTTGATGCTTGCATGTGTGCTTGACGGCAAGGCTATTTTGGCTTGAAGTGGAGGTGGACTCTTGCTTGATTATCCCCATGGAGTACTCATGGGCCACAATAGTATTGATTACTTGGTTGGGTGTTTTGTTGTCCATGTCTTCCTTGAGCAAGACGGTCTTGATGATATTATAGTCGGGCTTGCGAAGGCAATGAATGATCTTGCGGTTCACCTCTCCATTTGTCACTTGCTTGAGACCTAGATTATTGATTTCATTCACAAGAGTGTTCAAGCGTGAGAACATATCATGAGCACTATCATTATCAAGTTGCTTAAAGCTAGTAAACTCATCGGCGAGAACATATCCGCCGAGCCCTCAGGATTCTCGACAATTTGCTTCCATAGCTCCTAAGCATTAGGAGAGGCAAACACACGGTTGAACACATCATCAAAAAGAGTGGACAACAGAGTTGATTTTGCAATCGCATCAAATTGTCTCTCGCGAGCAGAGTTGCTCACCTTCCACCGAGGAAAGCCCTTCCCATCGAAAAATGGAGCCCTATAGGTACTCATCCCTTCCCCGAACATAGAAACTCACTTGGCGGTGAAGCCAACGGCACTCCTACTAGCTATCTCACAAATTTGCAATTGAATTGGCTATTCTCGCAAGAGATGTGAGCCCTAGCTCTGATACCCATTGAAAGGAATGTGCCGGGGTATCCGACCCAAGAGGGGGAGGGGTGAATTGGGTCGCTAATCGCTCAACTAAACCTAGGGCTATCTAGTGCATAAAGGTAAACCTATCGCGTCCTACACATGCGAGTTAAGTCTAAGGTTTATCTATGCGCTCTTTAACTTACCCAAAAGACTTGCAACCGAGAGCCAAACCTAATCAAACTAACTAGGAAAGCTAAAGGCACACAAGCAAAACATGCGGAAATGTAAATACGGTAAGTAAAGAGATAAGGGCAAGGGGATGCAAACTCCTAAGGAGACGCGGGTATTTAATGTGGTTCACCACAAAGGGCAACGTCCACAGGCTCGCCACCAAAGGCAATATCCGAGCCAAGCACCAAGACTCTCCCGATCATCGTCTTGCGCTCGCCACACAAGGCTCACAGCAAGCAAAGGCTAAGTGACACCAAGCCACCAAGGCTTAGCCACTGCTACGGTCTCTCTCGGTCACAAGGAGCTGGATTCTTCACTACGGAGTTTGAAGGGTCTCCTCGTCCCCGCACAAATTGTTGTTGTCGCTCCACACCAACAAGGAGGGTCTAGCAATGTGCACAATGCTTGCCGCAGCAAGACATCTCTTAATCTCTCAACCCTCGCAAGAGCTAAGACTAAACAAGCACTAACCTCTCACTAAGAGTGCGCTAATGCCTTTGATATGGTCAATTAGCACTATGGTGGCTTGGAGATGATCTTCAAGTGTTCTTCAACTCATCTATGCTTCAGGTGTCTCCAGAAAGCTCAAATGACCCCATGGATGGGGTATAAATAGGCCCAAAGACCAAAACTAGCCGTTGGCCAACGGTCACAAATTCGCTGTATAGACCGGATGGTCTGTCCTTAGAGAAATGAATGGCCCGGACCATTTTTGGCTGGGCAGATACACATTCGTATTTTGGTCATAACTCTTTGCTCCGAACTCTGATTTCGATGATCTTGGACTTTTTGAAAAGCTTGTGAGGAGTTCTACAATGTTGTGTAAAAGCCCATTTGATTGGATTTGTAGATTGATATAGAATTTGATGTGTTCTTCAGCCTGTATCATGTGAGGACCGGATTGTCCGCTCTATGTATTTCAGCAGATTGGGTCTTTGTATTTTGGGCATAACTTTTCACTCCGAACTCCGATCTTGGACTTTCCGGAAAGCTTGTTAAGAGCTCTACAAAGTTTAGAAAAATCCATCTTTCTTCATCATCATACTTGTACAGAATTTATGTTGTTTCTTCTCTTTATAATTCAACCTTGAAACCTAAAACACTGTAATCACAATCTTGGCTACCTTGTTAGTCCTAGTGGCTTTAGTTGTCATCAAATAACCAAAACACTTTGTGAAATATGTCATGAGGCCATTTTCGCTACAGCCGCCCCATCAGGTCCTTACCCTATGTGATGCTCAAGCATCTCAAGTGTATGATTATCATTCATACATGTGTCATTCATCATAAAGCATCATACCATGACATATGTTGAACTACATGATCACACTTGATAGAAATACAACTTTTGAACTCAGTTTTCTGTAGGACCGAGATGTGTGACTAGAGGGGGATTGAATAGGAGCACTTGAAAAACTCAAACTCAAACCCCCAAGGTGCGCTATCACAAAACACGCACACCCGATACCATCTACTGAACAAATACGTATCAGGAGGCAAGCGGAAGCTCTCGAATCAACGTCCAAGGAAAAGAACGGAACTCGAGCCGAATCACACAGTCCAAAAAGGATCATACGACCCGGTCTGGAAGATCGGACAACAGACCAGACTAACTTAGCCAAGGGAAGGAAGGAGCCTGGCAAGCCACAACAGACCATACCATATGGTCCACAATAGACCGTACCATACGGTCTGGCAGACCAGGTGACTTACCAGACCGAACTACTAGAGAAGAACCCCGCGCGGTGGCTGAGCCCTGATTTCTCCGCTACACAGATCGGATGGTATAGTTGTACAGATCATACCACATACCACAAGGTACGGTTTATACAACACCACTGGCCCGAGACAGAACCGAAGAAACCACTCGAGATCCACAAAAACTCGATTCAAGACCGGGTCAAACCTTAACCAAACTCCACAAAATTTTGCACAGGCTATCCTGGAACCATCCCAAAGCAAACCCCTTAGACGGGGCGACCCTCTTTCCCCGTTGCTTTTTGTCCTTGCTGCTGAATTGCTCCAATATGTCATCAACCAGGCCCATCAATTGGGGATTCTTGCACTCCCAATTCCATAGCATGGAGGGTCTTTTCTGATAATGCAATATGCAGATGATACCCTCCTAGTGATGCAGGCCGATGCAAGGCAACTCTTCTACCTGAAGGCATTGCTAAATTCTTTCTCAGCTTCAACTGGACTGAAAGTTAACTTTGGTAAATCCTCGCTGGTGCCTATCAATGTTTCTCAAGACAAGATGCTTGTGCTTTCAAATACCTTTGGTTGTCAAATAGGCTCTTTGCCTTTTACTTATCTTGGTTTGCCTCTAGGCACAACCAAGCCAAGGATTGCAGATTTCTCCCCACTCATTGATAAGATTGAAAGAAGGCTTTCAGCTTGCTCAGTTTATCTATCTTGCTCAGGGCGTTTGGAAATGGTCAATTCGGTTATCACCCCCACAGTCACATATGCTATGTCTACTTTCAAACTTCATGTAGGCCTAATTGAGAACATTGATAGAGCTTGTAAGCAATGTTTGTGGCGAGGCAATGATCCAAGAACTAGGGGTGGTAACCTAGCAGCCTGGCCTATTGTTCTAAAACCAAAGTTTAAAGGAGGGCTTGGCATTATTGACTTGAAAATTCAAAATGATGGTCTTCTCCTCAAATAGCTACACAAGTTTTTCTCCAGGAAAGAGGTGCCCTGGGTGCAACTATTGTGGGATACTTATTATCAAGCGAGGATTCCTCATTCAGGGAGAGCAGTGGGCTCGTTCTGGTGGAGGGATGTTTTGAAGCTCTACCCACAGTATAAGGAGCTGACTGAATGCAAAGTGGGAAATGGTTCTTCCATTTTATTTTGGGATGATGTTTGGCTACAAGCACCTATCAAGGAGTTATGCCCTGTTCTCCACTAATTTGCTTTAGACCCTGCAAGTTCCATTATGAAGATACAGCAAGCACCAGACTTGGCTAGTATTTTTTCTCTCCCTCTTTCAGTACAAGCATATGATGAGTTCCAATTCCTGCAATCCATCCTGGCAGATATAGAGCCAAATGATCAGATTCATGACATCTGGGCTCTGAAATTAGGTCAGGAGGTGCTTTCAGTATCTACTTACTACAAATCGCAGTTTGAGGCAACTCTGTCACCCCAGCTTTTCAAAAGCCTATGGAAAAGTAAATGCACACCAAGAACAAAATTTTTCTTTTGGTTACTCCTGGTAGACATGCTTAATACCAGGAACATGCTATTTTGGAGGCATCTCTTACAGCAGCATGAAACTGACCGTCCATTGTGCAACAGTCATCAGGAAGAGACGATTGACCACCTCTTTTTTGATTGCTCCTTTGAGCGGCAATGTTGGTTGAAATTACACATTGTATGGGTGGACAATCCAGATGTGCAAGCTCGTGTTCAGCAGACTCTCCAGGTTTCTCAATTGGCGTGTTTCCTAAAAGTCATCGTAATAGCAATGTGGGAAATCTGGAAGATGAGAAATAGAAAGGTGTTTGATAATCAAAATGCGTCAGTGAGTCTTTGGATTTTAAAATTCAAAGCAGAAGTTTCCTTGCAGAGTGAGCGGCTCAAGGATTCGCTTAAACATGTTGTTTTTTCATGGCTACAAACTTTGTAATTTTTCACTGTTTCCTAGCTACTCCCTTCTCCTGTAGTATGCTTCTGGGGCTTTTGTTTTTTTCCTTTTGGTGGTTGTGAGTTTGCTATGTAACTATCCCTTGTTGGACACTCAGTTTAATAAAAACCTTTTTTATCCCCACAGTCTTTTTGGTCAAAAAAATTAAGAAATCGTACAAACCATCACCTTGTCCAATCTATCTGGGTCCTCGTGTACATTTCTTGCCGCCATGAGCAGGATGTGCTATGCTTCACCACCTCTTTTCTTTGAGGATGTTCTGACTTATTGTCTCATATGTGTATGTAGTCCCTGTCAAATGACATGAATGTGTCTCTTAAAAACATATCCATTGATAACCCTTTGAATCCCAAGATTCTTCATGGTTCGATTTTTTTTTCGATTGTGTACACTTTACTTCTATTGTTCTAAGACTCATATATTTATCACGTTTCTAAATCTTGGTGTCAAAGTCAAGGAGTAACCCTATTCTATTGTTCGAATCAATCGCTATCGCTTTCGCACTGTGGCCACACCTTCGTTGTGGTTTATTCATTCGCTCTCATATAAAACACAACTTGGCGAGTACCTTAGAAAGGCCACCATGGACCAATTAAAAGAAGTTTTGTAACTACCTTGTATTAAAGAGGCACTAACCATTCACAAGCCAGTTAACAAAGCTAATAGATGAAGAATTAAGTGTTACCATGTGACACTAGAAACACATGAACAGTGTGCCAAAAACCATTCACATTAGGCAGCAAGCCGTAAGACTCCGCTTCCTCCAAATCTCGGGACGACATTTCTTTAAGGGGGTGGGTTGTGATGCCCCCAGCATCTCAAAAGCGTTAACACGCAATTAGAGACAAGCTAATAATGAATTAGGACTTAATGATGCTTGGAAAGTAATGAGGACTAAGTGGAGAAGTCACTAAGTCAAAGTTTTTCTAGGAGAATGCAAAACTCTACGCGGCTTGATTGTTTAAGTCACCACCCACAAGCTTTTTTGCAAAACACCAAATACAGAAGTCTTAGTTCGGGATGTTACCTTCAACTTTGATATTATGACCATCTTTAAAATCATATGTTATGAGGTTTAGAAGTCGAGACCAAATCAAACCAGAAATTCTTTGGAAGGTGCCAATTGTGATCGTGACCAAATTTGGACCCTAATAGAACTTTTAGATTCATTAAGAAACTGTGCTTAGCTCCATTATCAAAGTTGTCATACATACCATGAACTTCACTTTTGTTACCCTGAGCGTGGTTTAAAACTGTCTTTAACTATTTTAAATTTTGACCCCAAATACCTCAAGAAATCAGTCCCAAGCTAGTCTACACTTAGAAACATTCCCAAGTCTGAATTTCAGCTCATCCCAAATTTGAATCTGAAATTACTTTTGATTTCACCATACAACTTCAAAATCTTCCTTTCTATGAAATGAAATTAAACTTATCACCTTTCAAATGCACCTAGAGTGGAAGTGTTTGGACTCCATTTGAGTATCCAAAAGTTCAAAACAAGAAAGACTCTACATAAATGGAAGCTGCACCATTACCAAACCTTCAATAATGTTTGTGCTTGTAATTCAAAATCTGTGGTGATCCAAGCTAGACTTTATATACCAAACTTGTAGATAATTCTATTAGGAACAACTTTGGTAATTGGAGTGTTGACATGCACTATGATTTGGATGGTGTTTTGGGTCTTTTCATGTAAACCTGTGAATTCTGTCCAAACCTAGCCTATTTAATAAATTCAAATTTACTTAAACTACAGCTATAATCTTGCAAAACTTTATATGAGAAGTTTGTAGCTCATGAAATTCTGAACAACATTGGTATAAAACTCTTTGTAGGTAGGTGGCCATAAAGTGGACTTTAAGAATTTTTATTCTGGTGAGTTTAGTTGGTCAAACTGAGGTCATCCACTTGAATTCAAATTTTCACCAAATATTTCAATAGAACCTTGTATAAAAGTTAATAAAAGAGTTGTAGATCACAAAGTTTAGAGCACTTCTTGTAATTTGAGTTCCACCTGATTCGTCCTCTAGAATGTTCAAAACCGTGAAATACAAACAAGGGTCCTAGCAGTCAAACTAGTGTTTTCCTTTTTCCCTCCATTTTCGGAATTTCCATTCTTCTCTTGGGCCTATGACACCCGGGCCCCATAAGTCAGCCTGGCCTTGGATCCCCTTCGGCCGACGCTATGCCCAGAACGCGGACGCCACGTGGCCGGCGACGGCCGGGCGAGGCCGCGGTGCCTCGTCCTCCGCTTGACGCCTCGGCTCCTTCCCATGGACGCGAAGCCATCCTCCTGCACTCGCCTCCTCCATTCGCCCTCACTCGCTTGCCCGCCACCCTGCCTCTGCTGCGCCTCCGGCTCGCGCGACCAGAGCACGTCCGCCATGGGCGACCCGAGCTCAGGCTCGTGCCACCGTTGCTCCGGGCCTCCTCCCACCCTCCAAACATGTGCACTAGCATCGAATCCTCCTCCGCACCACTTTCCCCTAGCTCTAGCGGCACATCAGCCGCCCTAGCGCACCTACGTGTGCATGGACGCCATGGCCGCCGCCATGGCCGAGCTCGGCTCGAGCTCGCCCCGCTTGCCCTCCACTTCTCCTTCCGCCCCATCAACGCGAGAAGCGCGACCACCTCAACCTCCTCGACCACCCTGGCAAGCAATTGGGCACCCCCATCACCCTAGCGCCTACCTCCACACGCGGCCGCCATGAACATCGCCGTGACCGCTCGACCGCACCGTGGAGGAACCCCTCCGGGCCATCCCCGTGCCCTAACGTCACCTCCGTTGGGTTCCTCTCGTCCTCGCGCAGCCGTGAGGCCCAACCTCGGCCCCTCCTGTGCCTCCAGCGCTCTGCTCAACTTGTGCCACTCGCCTTGGCCGCGCCGCGCCACAGCCTCACCATGGACGGCTACCCTCCGGCACCTCCCGCGCCTCCACTTCAACCCCTCCGGCTTCGCCACTTCACCGCGCGTCCCACGGGCTCCTCAGTCGCGCCGTTCCTCCACTCCCCGCGCCGGAATCGACCCGCACCGCCGCGACCTCACCGCGGGTGCACGCTCCGGTTCACTGTCACCGCACCGCCTCTCCTCTCCCTCACCGGCGACGAGATCTGGGGGAAATGGAAGCCTGCGGCGGGGAACACATCACCGGACCGCCTTGGCTCCAAGTCTTGCCCCCACGTCGCCGGCGGAGCGCTGCCTTACCCCCTGCGGCGTGCGGCGTTCGCCCTGTCCAGAGGTAGAAGAAAGAAGGTGACACTTTGCATTAAAGCCCCTCCAGTTTCTACATACTATTTGACTATTCATTGTGTCTTGCAAAACTTGCAGGTCAGACCCTAGATCTACTAGCGGTTCACATTTTAACCCGAGCCTTGCAGTTTTGCAGATCTAGCCCTATGCTTTGTGGAATTAGCATATACTGTTGACTGAGTCTAGGTCTATTTGCTTGCTAGCCCCTGAAAGCTAGGGTTATTCACGTTCTAGTCCTCAGGTCTATTGTTTTTCTATTTAAATGCATTTATTTCGGCTGGGAACTTCGGAAAATCATAACAAATCAAAGAAAAATCCTAAAAAGGCAAACTCAGTTGCATTAGACTCCTCTTGAATAGATCTATTGAATGGTTATGATGTGGAAGTGTAAAAGGACTGTTTTGCCCTTGGTTTGTTGCATGCATGTTAAACTAAGATAAATGCCAAAAGTAATGTAAATGAACTTCAAAAATGGTGAAACTTGGACAGTAGCTTTTACATGATATTTAGGCTCTACTGTGATTTTTGCAACCCTAGCTTACACTGTTTAATTATTGTTTTACCCCTATGTGGCCATTTAGTGTATTTTTAGAATATGAAAATGCATGCTACATAAAAATTTGTCTACTAGAAGAGGGATCCTTCCAAAACTCAGCCCAAAGTCGCTAAGGGTGACTTTCATCCAATGTAGCTAGGAACAGCAGCTAGCAGCAACTATGTATTCTGCTTCGGTGGTAGGCAAGGATACACTAGCTGTGATGCTCCGGCATCTCAAGTGCATAATCACTCATCATACATGAAGCATTCATCTTGAACATTATGGCATAACATGTGTGGGTGCATTGGAAACAAGTTTGGTTTATATTGCATAGTGAATAACCCTGTCATTTCATGTGTGATGCTATGTTTGTAGTCCTATCTTTGAATCTGTTGAGATCTGGATGAAGTTCATATTGACAAAACTGTAGAGACACATGAGATAAACAACTTTGCTAATTGGGGTCTTGTCATATAAAGAGGTTTACAAAGTGATTAGGGTCATTTAATGACAGTACAGAAAACCAGTTTAAATTGGGGCTGATTTGAAATTATAAGTTTACTCTGACCTACAGCCACTTTCATGCAAAGCTCAAATTAGAGAAGTTGTAGGTAATGATCTAGGGAACAACTTTTTCAATTGGGATCTGGTTATAAAATGAATTCTAGTTAATGATTTGAACCATTTTCTGTCAGCCTAGAAACACAGTTTAAATCTGACCAGTTGGTAAATTTGGTTTTTCTCGAACTTAAAGTAATTTTCATGTCAAACCCAAATGGAATGAAATATAGATGACTAAATTATAAACAAACTTGTCAATGGGAGTTTTAGAAGTTAAAACACAGAAATAGGAGTTTTTCACTTCACAAGAAATAGAGGTACTCTGCCCCCATCTAGAGCTGTCAGCTAAATTCAAATGGAATTCATATTTCCAGACCGAATTTGAGTTGGAGCCTTTTGACAAACTTGTAGAACTGGAAGAGGCCAACATTTCATCCAATTACCACCTCTCCTAAATCGGACTCTAAGTAGGCTAAAAATGCGATTGAATCGAAGGGAAGAAACACAAAAACTGGGAAGGACACTGGGTGGCCACGGTGTCGCGGCCGGTGAACGCCGCGCGTTCACCGACGTACGGCCCGTTCGCCTCACCCACGGATCGCCCTCCCTCGGCCGCGCCTTTAACCCGAGGCCGACGCGCCTTTCTCCTCTCTTTTGCCTCCACTCGTCGCCTGCCTCTCCCGAGCCCTCTCGCCTCCACTTCGCCGCGCGAGACCGAGCCGCCATTGACGAGCTCGAGTTCGGTCCCGAGCGCACGCCGCCGCCGTCCGTCCTCCCTTCGCCTCAAGGTCTACCTCACCGCACTCGCCACTCCACCCCGCCCCTTCTCCACTAGACCTCGTCGCCTCTCTCACTCCCCACCGCCAGATCGAGAAGCGACCGACGCGGGCCGCCATTTCCGGCAAAGCTCGGTGCGAGCTCGCGCCGGCCGTCTCCGTCCACCCCACGCCCCTAGACCCCCGCCATTGCCTTCGCCTCGCTCCCGCGCACCCGAAACCCTAGATCTCGTCGACGTTCCGCTTCTAACCGCGAAGATCGACCTCGGCGCGACGTCCTCGCCGCGCCGCCGTCACCGCCGTTCACGCTCCCTTGCCGCCTCGTCCTCGCCCCGCCGCCGACGACTTCTACCGGAGGTAGTAGCCCTTGCTCAGGGACACCGCCCGCGCCCCGCGTCGCGGCCCCGGCGAGGCTCGCCGGCGCGCGCCGCCGCCGCGCCGTGACGCGCGGCGGGAGGAAGACGACGGGGGGGGGGGGCGATTTTTGAATCTACCCCCCCGGGTTTTGTGTTTTTGCAATATTAAACCGAGCGCTATTCACTGAGTCTCTGCATTCTTACATGCTAGCCCCTGAGATCTAGGGTTATTTCTGTTTTAGTCCCTAGATCTATGTTTTTCCATTTCTTTTTCCTATATTTCGGCTGAAACTTTGGAAATTCATATAAAATCGAATAAAAATTGTAAAAAGGTAAACTCAGTTGCGTTATACTCCTTGTAAATAGATCTACACAGTAGGTATGATGTGGAGGTGTGAATGTATGGTTTTACCCCTGTTTTTGAATATGCATGATAAATCAATGAAAAATAGGAAACATGGTCTAGATGGAATACAAAGGTGATGAAACTCGGTCAGTAGCCTTATTAGGGTGTTTTGATACTGTGGTAGTTTTTGGTAGCTCAATATACTACTGTTTATTCTCTGTTTTACCATTTTGCATGTATTTTATGCTTAAATTGATAGTTTGGGAATGTGGTCCATGCAAAATATGTTAAATATGACTCCCTGGTATTTTTCTTAGGTTCTATATAGTGTGTAAACACCACTAGTAAAATATGAGCTCCTGCATGTGTAGTTTTGGTGGTGATTTGAAAATGACAAATCTTGACTTGGAGAAATAGATAAAAGGAAAAATGAGGTCTAATGTGCAAGATAAATTCTAGCAAAATTCTAGTAGCATATGGGAGTGCTGTAGAGTCCAGAAAGTATATGCTAGGGGGCTATTCTCACTGTTTATATGTACATCTTAATTTGCACTAGTTTTATATATGAGAAATAGATGTCCTGTCAAAACTTGGGAGTTTTGGCTTGTAAATTTTTGTACATACAGTTCATACTAAGTATAGCTCACTGGTAAAATTTTATCTCCAGAAATCATTCCAATAAATTATAAAAATTCTGACAAGGTGTAGGGCTAAAAATTTGCTGGAATTTTAATAAAATAATTATAACTCCAATTGGGCTGAAATTTTGACAGCAACCTTGGGTATGAAGTATCTGCATGTCATAAAAGTTTGGTCTCATTTGGGTTAGTGGAACTGCTAGAACTCAGATGCATGATTTAATTCACAAATGTGCATGGCTTACACTAAGTATATGCATGTGTCTAGTTTTAACTACTATGCACATGTCGTTTTCCATGAAGTATATGCTGCATACTGACATCTGCACTTCATCTACATCAAATACATACATCTGCATTCATATGCGCTCATGTCTGTACCTCTCATGCATATAGATCCCGCGATCGAAGAAGAGACGATGCAGGAGCAACCCCTAGTCGAGGAGCCCGAAGAGGAACAAGAGGACCCACAGCCGACCGCTGACCCCACTGCTGAGGAGACTAACCCTAACGAGGAAGAAGGTAGGCAGGATCATACAATTCCCAGCAAATAAAATATCTGTTGATTACGCATATGCATTAGGTGTTGTATGGAACCAATTGCATCCCCTGGCCGCCCTGGCCCTAGCACCTATACCTAGAGCTCGTAGGACGAGTGCCTAGAATGGCTTGGTACGAGTAGACACGAGTGAATAAAGGTCACTCGTCGCGTAGGTGTTACTTTTCAAAAAGAAAAGTCTCACTATGAAAGCTATTACTATCATGCTATGATTATGTTATGTTTTAAATGGAGACCGGGCGGAGATATGGGTATGAATGTTGAGAATTGAGATAATGTGTGGTGGACTCCGCCCGAGTCGCATAAGGCCGGTCGTTGTTCGCCTATTGGTCGGCATAACATTGCTAGAGTGCTTATCCGGAATCCATGGGCCGGTGAAAGTCTTACTTGTGACTTCTCAAGCAAGGGGCATGTTCCTACCCACTGGTTGAGAGGAAGGTGGCCGCGGAGGCGGGTGTCAAAGGAGGGCAGAACCCGACGTAACCGAGGTACCGCTCCTGCGACAACGAGCTCCGGGAGTCAGGCGGGAGTGGTCATCAAACTTGAGACGGGACAGGTGGAGATGGGGGAAGCATATGTGGAACGCTGGGAGTTAGTAAGCATATGCCATCCTGGTGCTTCTAGTTATTCCTGGGAATATAAAAATCGATTCGAATCGCTGATGCTCACCAGGTGTGAGAATGCCAATACCACTGACGGGCAAAGTAGTAATCTATATGAAAAAGCTGTATTAAGAATTCATGGTTTTTGACAACTACATGCTCGGATCTGCCTGATGTATTTTTGTGCAATACTTGTCACATCCATAATACATGCTTTACTTTCCTGCCATGCTATGCCATATCCAATATGTTCCTACAATTATGATGACTCGAGCAGCTGTTAAATCCTGCTCGGGTTCGATAATTTAAGCAGCTGTCAAATCCTGCTTCCACTGATTAAATTGATCCTGTATAAAAGAAATGGCTAAGGATTCAGATGCTAGTAAGCAAGCTTTGCGTCAGCCGTAACCCTCATCCATTAAGTCCTACTGAGTAATTAGTACTCAGGGTTTTGCCCCCACTTTTGGCTTACAGGTACGGAGTTCCTCTTCTGTGCCTGTGTTGGTGGAGGGTCGTGTTCCCATCAGGAATGAGGAAAGTCATGATGTGGCAAGGAGCGGCATCAGTGGGCTCGATGCTCGTTCTTTTATGCAAGTGTTTTGAGTACCATGAAACTTGAACTTTAAATTTTCCGCTGCGAGAGACTATTTGAACCATGTTGTTGTATGATGTTATGTTGAACTCTATTTGATTTCGAACTTGGTTTGTAACTAAAGTCTATGTAATATCTATTCAACTGCCTGTGATTTTGTAACAGTTGTGACTCCATCGAGGGTCGGATGTGCATGACGTCTGTTCCTCTGGGAAATGGTGTTATCGAGAGCCCGCAGGACTCTCGACGGACTACCGGGTTTAGTCTAGCCTAAGTGCACTGCGAGCCAGAGGTGGCAGGTGTGCTTAGTCTGGATTAAGCAGGGCGGTTCCGCCACACTAGCTTGCATGCGAGAGGACCAAGAGACAAGAGAAGTTCCTAAGAATTGGCAAGTACCGGAAGTTGATTTGCGATCAATCCGGCAGCCAACATGGTCAGCATCTGATAACCCTCTTGGAGAAAGAGAAGATCCCGAGGAATACCAAAGACCAAGTTCAGGAGTGAACTTTAGATACCTGAATATGCGCTTCACTGCTTGCCGGTGAGATGTTCTAGGAAAGGCTTGGTAGCGCGCACAAAGGCAAACCGCGAATTGAATGTCCGGTCTGGTCGCCGTCAGGTACAGAAGTGAGTCGATCATTCCTCAAAATTCCTTCTGGTCCACCGCCTCCCCATCTTCATCAGCATCAAGTGTCATGTTTGTACTCATTGGAGTTGTCATGGGTTTTGAGTCACCCATGTCAAACTTCTTGAGGATGTCTCTTGTGTATTTGGCTTGATGGATGAAAGTTCCTTCAGGACCTTGCTTGATCTGTAGCCCAAGGAAAAACTAGAGCTCACCCATGAGACTTATCTCGAACTTACTGCTCATCTATTTAGCAAACTTAGAAACCAAAGCGTGAGATGAACCACTAAAGATGATGTCATCAACATATATCTGAACTATCAGGGTGTCACCACGATGACTCAATTAAAACAAGGTCTTGTCTACTAAACCCATCACAAACCCAGACTTGAGCAGGAAACTCTTCAATCTAGCATACCAAGCTCTTGGAGCTTGCTTCAGACCATACACCGCTTTTCTCAACTTATACATCTGGTTTGGAAACTTGGCACTCTCAAAGCCAGGAGGTTGTCTCACATATACCTCCTCCTCTATGTAACCATTTAGGAAAGCTGACATGACATCCATCTGTTGCAGTTTGAAGCCTTTAGAGGCCGCAAAGGCAAGCAGAATTCTGATGGCTTCTAAACAGCCTACAGGAGCAAAGGTTTCCTCATAGTGTATCCCCTCCTTCTGACAGAATCCCTAGGCTACCAATCTCGCTTTATTCCTCACAACCATCCTGTGATGCCCCAGGCATCTCAAGTGCATAATCATCTTTCATACATGAAGCATGCATCATAAAGCACATAATCATAGTCTATGTTTGAGCATCATGAACAAACTTGATATAAATGCAAGTTTCCAAACCCTGTTTTTGTATGTGTTGTCTCTATGTTTGCAGTCATAACTTCAATCCCATTGAGTTCTGGGTGAAGCTTATATTACCAAAAGTGTAGGTAGGGATGTGGTGAAAAACTTTGTTAATTGGAGTTTGAACATATATTGAGGTTTACATGGTGATTAGAGTCATTTTCTACCAACACAGAAAACCAGTTCAAAACTGACCTGTTTAGTAATCTTCAAGTTTCTCTAGCCTATAGCCATTTTTATGCAATGCTCAAATTGGATAAGTTTTAGGTCTTGAAATTCTAAGAAGTTGTTCCAAAAGACACTTTGGGTGAAAATGCTCTGAAATAGGATTTTTAAATTTCACAAGCAATAAAGGTCCACAGTCCAACTATGGGGCTGCTGGTTAAATTCAAATTCAAATCATATTTCCACTTAGATCTGGGTGTTGAATCTTTTGACAAACTTATAGAGTTCCAAGGGAACAACATTTCATCCAATTGGCATTTTTCTAAAATCTGAATCTAAATAGGTTAAAAATGCAAATTACAGAGGGCGAGAAAACACACTTGGGGCCGTTTTTGTTTGGTGACAGGTGGGGCCCACGTGTCGGGGGCGACACCCTGTTGCGGCCGACGACCGCCGCGTGGACGCCAGCGTACGGTTGTTGACGCGGCTTATGAACGAAAATTATACATCATTTTATATTGTTTTTACCTATTATTATGCGTCAACTTTGCCTTTTACTAACAAATAACATAGATTATTGTGGATTTTGCAATATTGTCTTGGAAATTGTCTACTTGTAATTTTTGCAGGTTTTGGGCCAATTTTAAGCAAAATTCATCAAAGTCTACCTCGAGTAAAAAGACCTCTGAATATTATTCAATAATGGAAGAAGAAGCCCAATTAAAGACCCATCAAATGAAGCCCAATTCTAGAAGACTCGACAAGATCTCGGGATACAGAAGAATCTGGAAGGTTTAGAGTCTGAAAAGGACTCCACGAAGATTTATATGAAGGTTATCTCGAAGCCCGCAAAAGATGGAAAGAAACGGTTGCAAGAAGAGTCCGGGTCGGCCGACCCTGGGCCCTTTGGTCGGCCGACCCCACCCCCTCCCGAAGGCGGTTGAAGTTTCCTTTTCGGCTACGGCATCCTCAGGGTATTTAAAGCGAAGCTGAGCCCCTGGTCGAGGCATCCAATTCATTATCAAGGCGACAAGACGACGACTTGAGGGACACAACTAGAGGAGAGCAGAGGGTCGAGTTTCTAGTCTAGGTTTAGATCTTCTTCTAATCTCTAGAGGTGATTAGAGGCCTTGCACGGCTCTCTAATTGTCTAGATCCGGAGGTCTAATTGTATCATCAAGGGAAGGTATGATCATGGTTGTAATTATGATACAGTTAATTAATGAAGTATTGTTCTTGTCTAATTATCATATTCTTGTTCTAATTATGGTTGTTCTAGCTGTAATTAAGTTTATGACTAGATGCATCTTGATTAGACCATGTCATTAAGGGTGATGTTTATCTAGCGTTCTTGATCTTTGATCTAGTTTACTAGTAATATAGTTTTGTGTCTAGTTCTTGTGATCATGGTGATTAGAAGTGCTAGTTGCTCTAATTATGTTATTAGACCAAATAAAAGTAATTGGAAGTGCATTCTCTAATTACGTGCCTGTTGAAAGTTCTTCGTCGATTACCTGGTTACCAGTGACAGTGGAGCCCGGGGAAAGGTTGAGCCGATCTAGGGGATTAGATTGATTGATCATGATTTAATTATGCTATGATAGATGTGCTTGAACATGCTTATTTGCCTTGATCTACTAGTTATCTCGCTGCTCTAATCTCGTTGTGAAACTTTATCTATCGTATGCTTTGGATCCGATTAGAGCTTGATTAGAACCTAGTTAATACCCTTTGATTAGAGTTCTAATTATGTTTCTAATTGTTTATCTTATATATATATAGTTTAGTTTATCTCTTTTACTAGATTAGGCTAAGGATTGGTTTAGTTTAAGGATTGGTTTAGAAATAGATTAGATATCCTTTTTACCCTAGTTTTCGCATAAACTCTTGTTAATTAGATCACGATTAGTTCGTTCCTTGGATTGACATAAACCTACGATACTCATCATAGGGAAAAGCTACACACGATACTGTCGCTTGCAGTATAAGGTTTGCCATGCTTAAGTGCTGTCAACAAGCTTTTCTGGCGCCGTTGCCGGGGAACTAATTATTAGGGTTCTAGTTAATTAGAGTTTATGTTTGTTGTATGTATTTAGCATTTAAATTCAGTTTTATTTCTTTTATGCATTTAGATTTATTTTCTTTATTTTCTTTTTATTTTAGGCGTAATAATTTTATTTTATTTTTATTTATTTTATTTTTATTTTATTTATTACTGTTCTTGCGCCATTTTCTTTATTTTATTTTATTTTTTTTTATTTTATTTATTTTCTGAATTTTAAATTTTGTTTTTTTTAAATTTTTGGATTTAGGACTAGTTTAGTGTAAATTTTGTAGAATTATTTTTGCTTTGTATATATTTTCTGCCACTAACCTGAGCAGGAATGGATGGACCACGATCCAATAAACCATCTAATTATGTGGATAATCCAGAAAAACTGCTGAGAAAGAGCCGAAACTCTGCCAAATTTTCTCGGAAACAAGAGGAAACTCTGCCGAAGATGGAAGACCAAGAGAAGAAGCTTATGGAGCTGTGTGTGCCAACATCAGCAGACTTGAAGATCAGAGATTTGGCACCACCACCCAGAGCATTTGAGATCAGGAGCTCAGTGATCAACATGGTGCAGAATCAACCATTCAGTGGAAAGGAGGACCCAAATCAACACTTGAAGACGTTCTTGCAGATTTGCAACACATTCAACGTTGAAGGAGTCACTGACGACCAGATCAGAGCAAGACTTTTCCCATTCTCTCTGATTGGGAAAGCACACCAGTGGTTGGCGACACTACCAGAGGAGACAGTGAGCAACAAAGCATTCATCGCCAAGTATTTCTCACCAGGGAAGACTCAAGCTTTGCGCAACAGGATCTCAACATTTGTGCAGTACCCCACTGAGACATTCAGTGAAGCTTATGAGAGATTCAACGATTATGTGTCAGCATGCCCTCATCACAATTTTCAGAATTGGGACATAATTCAGAAATTCTATGGAGGACTCAACGCAGTGTGCAGAGGTCAAGTTGATGCATCATCCGGAGGATCAATTCTCAGTCTCACACCCACTGAGACCGAAGCCTTATTCAAGAAGATTGCAGAGAATGGAGCATGGGGAGCAGATAGAGTGACGCCTACCTCACTGGAGCAGCATACTTCCACTGGAACAGCGAAGAGTGTGCTGGAGGTAGACAAGATGGAGATCCTTGGTGGAAAAATCGACTCACTAATGAGGAGGTTCGAGAAGATGGAAAGTGGCAGAGCAGAGGAAGTGAAGTCTACAGATTACATGATGACTTGTGAAGAGTGTGGAGAGTATGGTCACTCAAGTGAGAGGTGTCCGGAGGAAGCTAAGGCTTTGGACTATGCCAGGAAGGAAGGTTGGATTCCCCCGTCCAATTATAGACAAAATAGACAACAACAGTTCACTGCCGGATCAGCTATTCAGAATGTCATTCCTCTGCGGATTCAGCTCAAGGACTTTATGGAAGAGCAAGCTAAAATCAACAAGGACACACACTCAAAATTCAAGGCTGTAGACAAAGTGTTAGAAAGCATTGATGGCAAGATCACTACTGTGGGAAGTTCAAATCGACAGCTCATGGGGATGATGAAGATTTTAGAAAATCAACTATCTCAGCTAGCAGAGCATCTCCCAAACAAAAATGAAGGAAAGTTGCCAGGACAGCCACAGTCTAAAGAGTCACTCAAAGCAGTTACTACCAGATCCGGGAGAGAGACTAGAGACCCAGAGTTGACTACAAAAATTGCCAGTTCAGTGGAAGCAGAGAAAGAGAGTGAAGACGAACCAGAAGTGACAGTAGACGACACAAGAGTGTTACCAGAAAAGTGTAGAGTTCGAGCTAGCAAGACGGATGAGCATTTCAACAAGTTCATTGAAGTGATCAAGCAGCTATATATCCACATGCCACTATTGGATGCACTTCAAGTACCCACTTATGCCAAGTACTTCAAGGATATACTAGCTAACAAGAGGGAAATGCCATCTGAGTGTGTCAAGCTGACGACTGAGTGTAGTGCAGCCATAATGGATGTCCCTTTACAGAAGATGGCAGATCCGGGATGCCCCACCATCCCATGTTCTATTGGTGTACTCAACATTGATAAGGCTTTGTGCGATCTTGGAGCAAGTGTTAGTGTGATGCCGAAGTCAGTGTTCGATAGACTCAAGCTGCCTAAACCAGAGCCTACATCCATGTGTCTGGAGCTAGCAGATCGTTCAGTGAGATATCCAGAAGGAGTAGCTGAGGATGTGCCAGTGAAGATTGGAGATAATATTGTACCAGTTGACTTCGTTATTCTGGAAATGGGAGCAAGCTCGAGATCACCACTGATACTTGGAAGACCTTTCCTAAGGACTGCTCAAGCCACTATTAATGTGGGGAAGGGAGAAATCAAGTTCAACATCAATGGTGAATCAAGTTCATTCAAATTTCGTCCGAAGTTTGAAGTTTGCCAATCAATTGAAGAGGACGGAGCTTGAAGAAGAAGACTCGTCTGCAGTGCCTACACAAGACATTGGACAGTAAAGATTTGAAGTTGGGCTGAAGGACTCATCTCAAGCGCTATTGGGAGGCAACCCAGGTATTTAGAGTTTTTAGTTTAATTTGAGTTAGTTTAAATTGAGTCAAAACTTTATTGTTAAACATTAGTTAAATTAATAAAGTTTGAGTTAGTTTAATTTAAAGTTTTTAGATTTAAATAGGATAAGATAGCTACTCTCACTTACGTAGCTATCTAAATTTTGAAAACCACGAAGACTTTGTCGGTTTAAATTTGGTTCGATTTTATTCGGTTTTTAAATAAAAATTAGAGTAGATATGTTTTTCTAGATTTTATCTATATTGTTTGAATTTCAAAAATCATCTCTCTAATTTTATTCAAAAACTAGGCGTTTAACCTAAGCCACGCTAAAGAATTGAAGTTAGTTTATTCAATTCAATTAATGAATTGAGTGACTATCTTTATTCTGAAATTAAATCGGTTGATTAACCGAACATTTATTTTTAATAAAAACTTTAAACATAGGTTTAATTTTCAATATGCTAAATAGGGATAATCTTTAATATGAAAATTAATTCTATCTTTTTGTGTGCTGAAATTATTAAACCTACATTAGTAGGGATATTTATATTGCTTATACGCATTAAGGACTAGAATTAGTGAAGATTAACATCAACCAAATAAAAATTAATTAATTAGGCGACATTGGATCCTCTTTTGATCTTGTAGCAACCAGCCAAGACATAGGAATAGGATAGGATTAAAACTTTTTAGGATAGCCATGATGAAGAAACATCCAAGGGGACAAACTTATGGTTGATTGAAGTTTCTGTCCAAAGCTGCATGCACGACGTTCAACTTGCAGTAGAAGCTATCCAAAAGTATCAGGAATCCAATGGGCATCTTGCATGAGAAGGAGGAGACCCAGTAGAGCCAGCACAAGGCCAGCTCGGCCGAGCCACCCCCCCCTGGTCGGCCGACCCCAGTAGGTCCTTCACCAGATGCACCTCCCCTTTCAGCAGAAGCCTTGCCTATAAATTTCAGACCTTTGTTGATGATCTTCACCACCCAGAAACCATTCCAGAGCCAGTATTTCGAGAGAGAAGAGCAAGAGTAGTAGTTCTTGAGAGTTCTTGAGAGGAAGAGTTTAGAAGATGAAGAAGGCGGCAAGCTTCATCAAGAAGACTTTCAAGGGTTCTTCATCAAGGAGCAGCTCTCAACCCCAAGACGACGATTCATCAAGACTTTCATCAAGGAGACACTCTGTCTCTGAGATGGGGAGTTCCGGTTCTGAGCAGAGTCTCCGTCGGGATCAAGGATTGAGAGGATGTTCTTCTCGCTTCTCTGTTGAAGTAGAAGATGTCATGGAGCCGGTGAGGAGGCCACGCACTCGTTCTCAAAGTCAAGTCCCTCAACCGATGAACATTGATGATGATGATGATGATGAAGAGTGGAAGTATTCTTCAGAAGGATTTTCTCTCCGTTCAGCTATAGAAGAGCAAAGGTACAACAGTTGCAAAGAAAGGATTAGGTCCAATCTTGATTTAGATCATGATTTCATGAAAGTTCTAAACTTTGATTCAAGTATAGAGAAATCATTCCTTAATCTTGGCTGGGGTCCTTTCATTCATATTAGTGCTAGTTATCAGAGTGACTTAGCACTAGAGATTATGACTACTATGGATATAGTTCAGTCTTCTGATGGAATCAGCACTTTAAGGTTTAGACTTAAGGAAAACTGGACTGATATTTCTTTTGGAACTGTTGGAGCTTTATTTGGATTCCACACTAATGCACCAGAAAGTATAGAAGTTGATAATACTACACTAGAGAATTTTTGGTTGCGTATTGCTAGTGGACATTCAAAGGAGAGAATGAAAATTATCAACCCCATCCTTCGCATCATTCATAGATTCATGACAGTAAGAGTTTTGGAAAGGATGGATGACACTAAGGTGCAGATTGCTGAATTGAAATGGCTATATATTGCACTATGTCAACCTACTTGGACTAATCCCATTAATGCAATGATTAATCATTGGATAGTCCAGAGAAATAGAGCAACCGGATTATTGGGATATGGACATTATCTTACGGTGATTGCCTTCTCACTGATACCCAATTTGGTTTCTAGCCCCGCATACACTGTGCTACCAGCTAGTATAGATGAAAACTCCCTTAAGAAAGGGAAATACATTTTTGGGAATTCATCTACTGGATTTTATGTGGCTAAAACCAAGTTTAGAATCCCAGATAGAAGGTTGTCTCTGTTTATTCAGAATAAAACTGATTGGTTGGAGAAGTTTATGTTTGAGGAAGAACCAAGTCAGCAAACATCATCAGAATGGGACGCTTGGACTACTCCTAATCAACAGTTTCCTAGCAGTCAGTTTGGAGCAGGTTCATCACAAGGGCCAGTCTATCAAGTCAGACCCATTAGCTCTTATGATCCAACCTCTACTCCTGTATTTCAGCCATCAGGGAATATTCCTCCACCTGCAGTTTTTATTCCTAGAAATGCAAGATCCTACGATCCAGATTTCATTGCAGCTCAGCAGATGCCACACAGATCTTATTATGGCATTGAGACAATGACGGCAAGAAATTATGGTATTCTTGATCATGTTCGGGAAAATTTACAGCAGTACGAGCAAAACACTCAGAATATTGAGGAGCAATTATTCAACCTGAGGCTGTGGGACCAGAACAATCAAGGCAATCAAGAGTGAAGCTCTTAGTGGTTTGATTTTCTTTTTTTTTTATTTTTATTTTAATTTCGAATTTATTTTAATTTCTCTTATTTTATATATTTTGTATAATTATGAGTGTTTAATTCGAGTTAATTTGAGTTTTATTTGAGTCATGTGAGTTAACCATGTATCACCTCCTTTGTTTAATTGAATAAAACTTGTGTTAATTTGTGTTCTAAAGTCTTTTGATTAGACTAAGTTTATGCTCTCAATTTAATGCATTTAAATTTGAATTTTGATTTGCATATATGAGATAGATTTGATATTTCATAAAGACCCATATGATATTAATATTTTGATTTCAGATTTATCATATTGAGTCTTTTTTTTTAAAAAAAAATGATGATTTTATTTTATAAACTTTTATGATCAAAGTTTTTCTTGTGATTATTTTATATAAGCCCTTCCTATTTAGAGCCTTATATTATATAATACACTATAGTTTGATCAAATTTAATTCTTGATTGAATTGAATTAGGATTTGAATCTAGGGTTTGAGATTTCAAAGCTGGTCATTCATATTTGATTATCTTTTCATTTGCTAGCCTTTTTATCCATGCATTGTATATCTCTACATTGGAGAAAATACAAATTTCGCTGGATATCCCTCCTGAAACCAAAATATCGTCAAAAATATATCTATCCTTACCACAACCTATTTGTTTTCTGGAGTATATCTTAAGTTTATTTTCAGCTGGACCCCTGTTCCAAAAAGTTAAAATACTCGAGGATGAGTATTATTCAAGAGTGGGGGAGGAAAGCTTATTTTAAAATTAAAATTTTTATAAAGTTTTTGAGGAGGCAAAGTAATTAAGTAATAAAAAAAAAGAGAAAAAAAAAAAAAGAAGACCAAGTGGTCGAAAATTGAAAAAAAAAGAGAGAGAAAAGAAAAAAGGCCAAGTGGCCGCAGTAGAATTAGGAATAAAAATATATATTATATTTATGCCCCTCAAAAATCTTTTATATGAGAGTTGGTGTTTATTCAATATATATACTCCAGAAAATTTTCCAACCATATGCAATCCGATATCAGGGACTTCATTTGTGCCTTGAAATCATTGATTTATTTGCATATGTCCACCATTCTATATAATTTTTCTTTATCTTTTTCATCAATTTATTTTCCATGACCTTTTTGAGAAATCTCAGTAAATCCAGCAGATCCTTTTTCTAGTTTGATAATATATTGAGATTAAATTTTGATTAGGATCCTTACCGAAAACTCCAGATATAAGCCTACACATATATAATATGATTATGAGATAGTTTTTAGCCACATATTGAGTGACTAGAAAGATGAGTGGAGTTTTGGGCTTTATATAATCTTGATCCTTGAAAACTTTGTCGAAATAATAATTTTTGAAAAGAAGGAGATTCATTTGTGATAAAGTTTGATCTCATTTATCATACATTGTGGGATATGCTTACATGAATATCTATCTATTTTTATATTTGTAGATCCAAACACTGAAAAATATTGAGAGTATGAATTTAGTTTGATTATTTGATTTTAGTTCATAAGTTAACCATATTTTAAGTTTTTACTTACTCGAGGACGAGCAAGGTTTAAGAGTGGGGGTATTGTTGACGCGGCTTATGAACGAAAATTATACATCATTTTATATTGTTTTTACCTATTATTATGCGTCAACTTTGCCTTTTACTAACAAATAACATAGATTATTGTGGATTTTGCAATATTGTCTTGGAAATTGTCTACTTGTAATTTTTGCAGGTTTTGGGCCAATTTTAAGCAAAATTCATCAAAGTCTACCTCGAGTAAAAAGATCTCTGAATATTATTCAATAATGGAAGAAGAAGCCCAATTAAAGACCCATCAAATGAAGCCCAATTCTAGAAGACTCGACAAGATCTCGGGATACAGAAGAATCTGGAAGGTTTAGAGTCTGAAAAGGACTCCACGAAGATTTATATGAAGGTTATCTCGAAGCCCGCAAAAGATGGAAAGAAACGGTTGCAAGAAGAGTCCGGGTCGGCCGACCCTGGGCCCTTTGGTCGGCCGACCCCACCCCCTCCCGAAGGCGGTTGAAGTTTCCTTTTCGGCTACGGCATCCTCAGGGTATTTAAAGCGAAGCTGAGCCCCTGGTCGAGGCATCCAATTCATTATCAAGGCGACAAGACGACGACTTGAGGGACACAACTAGAGGAGAGCAGAGGGTCGAGTTTCTAGTCTAGGTTTAGATCTTCTTCTAATCTCTAGAGGTGATTAGAGGCCTTGCACGGCTCTCTAATTGTCTAGATCCGGAGGTCTAATTGTATCATCAAGGGAAGGTATGATCATGGTTGTAATTATGATACAGTTAATTAATGAAGTATTGTTCTTGTCTAATTATCATATTCTTGTTCTAATTATGGTTGTTCTAGCTGTAATTAAGTTTATGACTAGATGCATCTTGATTAGACCATGTCATTAAGGGTGATGTTTATCTAGCGTTCTTGATCTTTGATCTAGTTTACTAGTAATATAGTTTTGTGTCTAGTTCTTGTGATCATGGTGATTAGAAGTGCTAGTTGCTCTAATTATGTTATTAGACCAAATAAAAGTAATTGGAAGTGCATTCTCTAATTACGTGCCTGTTGAAAGTTCTTCGT
This sequence comes from Paspalum notatum, assembly GCA_022530915.1. Taxonomy (NCBI): domain Eukaryota; kingdom Viridiplantae; phylum Streptophyta; class Magnoliopsida; order Poales; family Poaceae; genus Paspalum; species Paspalum notatum. The sequence continues at coordinate 23,033,902 of CM039686.1, forward strand.
CGATTACCTGGTTACCAGTGACAGTGGAGCCCGGGGAAAGGTTGAGCCGATCTAGGGGATTAGATTGATTGATCATGATTTAATTATGCTATGATAGATGTGCTTGAACATGCTTATTTGCCTTGATCTACTAGTTATCTCGCTGCTCTAATCTCGTTGTGAAACTTTATCTATCGTATGCTTTGGATCCGATTAGAGCTTGATTAGAACCTAGTTAATACCCTTTGATTAGAGTTCTAATTATGTTTCTAATTGTTTATCTTATATATATATAGTTTAGTTTATCTCTTTTACTAGATTAGGCTAAGGATTGGTTTAGTTTAAGGATTGGTTTAGAAATAGATTAGATATCCTTTTTACCCTAGTTTTCGCATAAACTCTTGTTAATTAGATCACGATTAGTTCGTTCCTTGGATTGACATAAACCTACGATACTCATCATAGGGAAAAGCTACACACGATACTGTCGCTTGCAGTATAAGGTTTGCCATGCTTAAGTGCTGTCAACAACGGTCACGCCATGAAGCCATGGAACGCTCCGCCGGTTGCGGCAATAATTCGAGGACGCTCCCCTCTGCTCACCTCTTCCGACCTCCTCACCGCTCTGCCTCTCCCGACGCCGCCCTCGCTCACCCAAACCCGAGCCACCATTGCCGGCCCGAGCTAGGTCTCGAGCTCGCGCTGCCGCCGTCCGTCCACCCCGCGCCACGAGAACACCCCCCATTACCACCGCCGCTCCACCGCGCATCTCCTCCGCTTGACCTCGTCGCCGCTCCGCCCTCCTACGTCGAGATCGACCCCGGTTCGACGTCGGGTTCACACTAATGCCGCCGGAGTTCACCGTCGGTTCATCGCCTCCCACGCCGCCGCCCGTCCTCCTCCGTCGCCACTGACTACCTCAGGTTAAAGCCCCTACTTGCGCGCACCCTCCGTGTGATGCCCCCGTCATCTCAAAAGCCTTAACACGCAGTTAGAGACAAGCTAATAATGAATTAGGACTTAATGATGCTCGAAAAGTAATGAGGACTAAGTGGAGAAGTCACTAAGTCAAAGTTTTTCTATGAGAATGCAAAACTCTACGTGGCTTGATTGTTAAGTCACCACCCACAAGCTTTTATGCAAAACACCAAATACAAGTCTTAGTTCGGGATGTTACTTTCAACTTTGATATTATGACCATCTTTAAAATCATATGTTATGAGGCTTAAAAGTCGAGACCAAATCAAACCGGAAATTCTTTGGAAGGTGCCAATTGTGATCGTGACCAAATTTGGACCCTAATAAAACTTTTAGATTCATTAAGCAACTGAGCTTAGCTCCATTATCAAAGTTGTCGTACATACCGTGAACTTCACTTTTGTTACCCTGAGCGTGCTTTGAAAATGTCTTTAACTATTTTAAATTTTGAGCCCAAATACCTCAAGAAATCAGCCCCAAGCTAGTCTAAGAAAAATTCCCGTCTGAATTTCAGCTCATCCCAAATTTGAATCTGAAATTACTTTTGATTTCACCATACAACTTCAAAATCTTCCTTTCTATGAAGTGAAATTAAAATTATCACCTTTCAAATGCACCTAGAGTGGAAGTGTTTAGATGAGTATCCAAAACTTCAAAACAAGAAAGACTACATAAATGGAAGCTGCAGCTTTACCAAACCTTCAATAATGTTTGTGCTTGTAATTCAAAATCTGTGGTGATCCAAGCTAGAATTTATATAACAAACTTGTAGATAATTCCATTAGGAACAACTTTGGTAATTGGAGTGTTGACATGCACTATGATTTGGATGGTGTTTTGGGTCTTTTCATGTAAACCTGTGAATTCCGTCCAAACCTAGCCTATTTAATAAATTCAAATTTACTTAAACTACAGCCGTAATCTTGCAAAACTTTATATGAGAAGTTTGTAGCTCATGAAATTATGAACAACATTGGTATAAAACTCTTTGTAGGTAAGTGGCCATAAAGTGGACTTTAAGAATTTTTATTTTGGTGAGTTTAGTTGGTCAAACTGAGGTCATCCACTTGAATTCAAATTTTCACCAAATATTTAAATAGAACCTTGTATAAAAGTTTATAAGACAGTTGTAGATCACAAAGTTTAGAGCACTTCTTGTGATTTGAGTTCCACCTAATTCGGCCTCTAGAATGTTCAAAAATGTGAAATACAAACAAGGGTCCTAGCAGTCAAACAGGTGTTTTCCTTTTTCCCTCCATTTTTGGAATTTCCATTCTTCTCATGTGCCTATGACACCCGGGCCCCACAGGTCAGCCTGGCCTTGGATCCCCTTCGGCCGACACCGCGCCCAGAATGCGGACGCCACGCGGCCGGCGACGGCCGGACGAGGCCGCGGTGCCTCGGCCTCCGCTTGATGCCCCGGCTCCTTCACCAGGACGCGAAGCCGCCCTCCTGCACTCGCCTCCTCCATTCGCCCTCACTCCCTTGCCCGCCACCCTGCCTCTGCTGCGCCTCCGGCTCACGCGACCAGAGCACGTCCGCCATGGGTGACCCGAGCTCAGGCTCGCGCCACCGCCGCTCCGGGCCTCCTCCCACCCTCCAAATCACCAGCATCGAGTCCTCCTCCGCACCACTTTTCCCTAGCTCTAGTGGCACATCAGCCGCCCTAGCGCCTCTGCGTGTGCATGCATGCCAGGGCCGCTGCCATGGCCGAGCTCGGCTTGAGCTCGCGCCGCGCGCCCTCCACTTCTCCTTCCGCCTCATCAACGAGAGAAGCGCGACCACCTCAACCTCCTCGACCACCCTGGCATGCAATTGGGGCACCCCCATCGCCCTAGCGCCTACCTCCACGCGCGGCCACCATGAACACTGCCGTGACGACTCGTCCGCACCGTGGAGGACCCCCTCCGGGCCATCCCCGTGCCTTAACTCCAACCTCCGTTGGGTTCCTCTCATCCTCGCGCAGCCGTGAGGTCCGACCTCGGCCCCTCCCGCGCCTCCTGTCCTCCGCTCCACTTGCGTCACCCGCCATGGCCGCGCCGCGCCACGGCCTCGCCATGGACGGCTACCCCACCTCCCGTACCTCCACTTCAACCCCTCTGGCTTCGCCACTTCACCGCGCGTCCCACAGGCTGCTCAGTCGCGCCGTTCCTCCACTCCCTGCACCAGAATCGACCCGCACCGCCGCGACCTCACCGCGGGTGCACCCTCCGATTCACCGCCACCGCACCGCCTCTCCTCTTCCTTACCGGCGACGAGATATGGGGGAAATGGAAGCCCGCGGCGGGGAACACATCACCGGACCGCCTCGGCTCCAAGTCTTGCCCCCACGTCGCCAGTGGAGCGCCACCTTACCCCCTGCGGCGCACGGCGTTCGCCCTGTCCAGAGGTAGAAGAAAGAAGGCGACACTTTGCATTAAAGCCCTTCCAGTTTCTACATACTATTTGACTATTCATTGTGTCTTGCAAAACTTGCAGGTCAGACCCTAGATCTACTGGCGGTTCACATTTTAACCCGAGCCTTGCAGTTTTGCAGATCTAGCCCTATGCTTTGTGGAATTAGCATTTACTGTTGACTGATTCTAGGTCTATTTGCTTGCTAGCCCCTGAAAGCTAGGGTTATTCACGTTCTAGTCCTCGGGTCGATTGTTTTTCTATTTAAATGCATTTATTTCGGCTGGGAACTTCGGAAAATCATAACAAATCAAAGGAAAATCCTAAAAAGGCAAACTCAGTTGCATTAGACTCCTCTTGAATAGATCTACTGAATGGTTATGATGTGGAAGTGTAAAAGGACTGTTTTGCCCTTGGTTTGTTGCATGCATGTTAAACTAAGATAAATGCCAAAAGTAATGTAAATGAACTTCAAAAATGGTGAAACTTGGACAGTAGCTTTTACATGATATTTAGGCTCTACTGTGATTTTTCCAACCCTAGCTTACACTGTTTAATTACTGTTTTACCCCTATGTGGCCATTTAGTGTATTTTTAGAATATGAAAATGCATGCTACATAAAAATTTGTCTAGAAAAGTACGTAGAAATTATAGTGCACTCATTTGGTCCAGTGCAGTCTAGAAATAAAGTCCCATGTGTCTTCCTTGTTGTTTGCTATGTGTTTTGAAAATAAGAAATGCTTTGCTACTGTAATCAATAAAAATAGAAAAGTGTTGTTTAATGCAATACGAAAATGTCACCAAAATTTCTGTAGCTAGGTTACTGTGTAATTATGCTCTTGTGCTTCATTCATGTGTTTTGGTTGCTAACTCATGAGGGATTTACAAGTAGTTATTTAATAGAGTCAATAGTGGAGAAACTAGAAAGGGGACGCTAATAGACTCAAATGAATTTGTAATTTCTCCTATGTGCTCTACATGGAATGTTGTATTTGCTGTCACCTTTTACATTAGTTTATGAATGTGATAACTGGGCAACTAAGTACTAGCTAAAATAACTAATATGCCCCTTCTTAGTTAAGGTAACAATAACATACTTACCATGATTGTAGGACCGAGACGTGCGACTAGAGGAGGATAAATAGGAGCACTTGAAAATCTCAAACTCAAGCCCCCCAAAGTGCGTTCTCACAAAACACACGCACACCTGATACCGTCCACAGAACAGATACGTATCGGGTGGAAAGCGAAAGCACTCGAATTAACGCCCAGCGAAACGGACATAAGACGAGCAACCAAACTACACCTAAACGAACAGACACACCACTTAAAACTACACCTCTCTAATGTGCAGAGTTGCGTAGCATAGACAAGCTACCAACCCAGGACACACTGAGGAACCCTAAATGAGAAAACATTAAAGCACGCAACAAAACAAGCGAAAACAACAAGGCACAAACAAAAAGGCAACTAGGAACACGGACTGGCCAAAACAAAACAAGACAAGCTACAAAGCTTGCAAGTGTCGCACACTAGCCACTCAACACACCGAAGCGTGCCTCACTTAAGATCAGTGAGTGAAGAGTATGGGCATGCAGTGGTTGACACAAGACAAGTTTGAAGCAAACAACAACACTCCAAAGACCAAAGAAACAAAGGAGAAAGGACCAAGAAAGAAGAGGAGGAACTAACACAAGAAAACAGCCTAAAAATGTACAGACCGTACTATCCGAACCCCCCCCCCCAAAGGCCTAGACCGTACCAAGTTAAGAGGAGGTTGAAAACAGTCCAGAAACACTACAGATCGGACTATCCGGTCTCTACACACCGTCCTAATTAACTCCAGACCATCCTATTAAACTCAGCAGAAAACTGCACTCAAAAAACAGCCCGACACTCTTTCAAAAAATCGATTGAAATGGGGTCAAATCTCAACGAAACTTCACGAAAATTTGCATGGATAATCCTAAGGACCTTCCCTAGCAAATCTCAAAAGATCAGCTCCAAAAGATCAAGATATACACGGGAATTGCAAATCTCGTGAGGTAGGTGAGTTGACTCCGAAAAACCGAGAAATGGGAAGAACGGCCCTTGCTCGTGGTTCAATGATTCTAGCACATGGCTAGTGAGATTCACTACATCATAGCAAGGCAAAATACCAGCAAAAGAAAGATCTCAACCTTGGATAAATCGAAACACACCAAAATCCAAAGATTGGAACCAAAAACGAACTAGAACGGGGAGGGGGAAAGGAGGACGAAAATGAGCTGCTCAAGACAAGGATTTCTCAAGGAGTAATCTTGGATTGAATCATGAAATCAAGTCTTACACGACCCCCTAGAGCCTACCTCCCATCATCCTCCCACTAATGACAAGATTTGACTAAACTAGGCACTCATCTCCTAGCTAATCTCCTCTCTTTTCTGTCTTTGGACCTTGGCTGCTAGGGTTAAGGAAACTAGGGTATGGTAGCTGCCAAGATGATCTCCAAGAGAGCCTCTCAAGTCTATTTATACTCTAGGCCCTCAATGACACAATTACACTAAGACCCCTACTCTAAAAATGCCCGGAGGGGGCCAAACCGAAAAGATACAATCGGATGACTACGATGACGGCTTGATCTTCTTCTTCTCCACACCTCGCTTGGATGTGCGCCACGTAGCCAGTAGTCCGGAAGCTTCCCCCGGTTTTGAAGTCAGAAACCGGGAAACTTTATTCTGCGGGCTTCCTAGGCCGTGTCTTGGCCCAATCTTCTATCTTGGCGAGTCGGAGCCCAACCCACCAAGTCATTTGAACTTGTGTGGCGGTTTTGAGCCGAAGCCGCCAAAGCCTCCCTCGCACGCCTTCGCGCCATGCACATGGGTTGGAGCACCACGGTGGCACCTGGCTTCTCCAGTCCATCGGAGTTGCCTCGCGGTCCATCGGAGGGCTTACACCACCGTTGCTGAACCGCCCCTCTGTGTACCGAGCTTCCATGGCCAACCGACGCCGAGCATTGCCTCCGGTCCATTGGAGGGCATTTGCCTCAGTCCATCGAGGTCTTCATCATCTACCTCCAGTCCATCGGAGGGCCAACAGTCCATCGGAGGGCTTGAGCTCATTGACAATCTCTCATCACACCAGGAGAGCAATGAGGCCGGTCCATTGCCTCTCAATGATTAGCCATTATAAGAGTCTAAGCTTGACACCATGCTTGGTAAACCATGTGTGTACCAAATGAACTAAAGACGACACTAAGACACTTTCTTTATGAGCAAATAACTTGACTAGTGCAAAGGGGATTGTTTAAATGCATATTTACTTTGGATGCACGAAAGTGCTACTATCAATATGCTAGGAGTGATGCTTCAAACTAGTAACGCCTTACATGTATAAATATATGCTTGTTTTATGCTTTACTTGCATAAGGTGTGATAAAGGACATTCATATTGATACTTAATCATGTATTAATTCCATGAGTTGCATTAAGAATATCTTATTGCATTCTTACTCTAGGTCCATAAAGGTACTTCTATGTCACCAGTACTACAGTGATGTTACTAGATGTTTAATACATAAAAATTTATATGTGTTATGTGATTGTTTGAGTGTATGCCTGCTCTAGGTCGAGAAAAATACTACAATTACCTGTGCTAAGAATAATGTCTTGAACTAGTAATCCATTGCATGTGTAAATATATGATTGACTAGTACTTCGCTTGCATGTAGTGTGAAATGAGGCAACTCAACTTAATACTTGATCATGTAATAAATTATATCTTGCCATGTGAATGTTTGATTGCATAGCTGAATGATTGTCCTAGATGCAAACGGTCACTTCTTGTTAAATAGTTGTCAATCACCTTTCTATCCATGAAATGATTGATCACACGTATGCTTGATATTCATGCATCTCATTCCTTGCATCATGCATATCATTCATATAGCGGCGCTCATTGCAGATACGTGATCAAGACGCAAGTGCGTGGAGCTACATCAAGCAACGATGGTCTAGAAGACCAACTATGCCCCAAGCATGACCTGGAGTGCCCAGCAGTCGTGTTTGGAAGGAAGAGTTGTCCAAGTGATCAAGGGGTTGTCTGGGCCAAAGCCTCACAACCCAGCAAACTAACTTTAGATTAGTTTGTTCAAGTTTTCAACAACAAAGGTAGGCCCTTAGGCATTTACACCTACTTAGAGAGTCTCACCACCCTCTACTTGAATATGCATTGTGTTCAGGAGTTGTTTGAAACCCCACCTGCATAAATACCTAATATCCTAAGTAGAATGGATAGGTCGAAGTCTATGCTTAACCATGCTTAGACGGTAGAAGTCGAGTGAAGATATTCGCTCGCGAGATGATAGGACTCAAAAATGTTTTACAAAAATCTCAAATTCAAAAGTAATATGATATGATATGATGGAAAGATGAGACCGGGCGGTGCATAAGTTTACTTTTGTGGTGTGCGTTGTCGTTGTATCCGGCTCCGCCCGTGTCACATAAGGCCCGTTCGCTGTTTGCCTGCTGATCGGCGTAACATTGCTAAAGTGCTTATCCAGGAAATGGGCCCGGTGAAACCTTACTTGTGCCATATGAAGAACAGAGACACGTTCCTACCCACTGGTAGAGAGGAAGGTGGCCCGGGGGAGCTTTGTACTCATGGCGGGGAGACCGAGATGTCGGCAGGCTCGTCATGGGGGAACAACCCGGGGATCAGGCGGGAGTGAATCGAACTTGGGATGGGACAAGTGGAGAAGGGGCTATACGTGGGAACGCGATGGCTAGTAAGCATATACCCTTGGCATGATAGTTATTCCCGGAAATATAAAAATTGATTTGAATCGCTGATGCTCACCAGGTGTGAGAATGCCACATATCGCACACGGACAACGTAGTAATAACTTTAACATATTGTTTATTTAATCATGCTATATATATTACATGCTTGTACTTGTATGTTTACATTTCTGCAAGTTACTTAATGATGCTATATATATATATATGTAGAAATGATGAGATATATGAAGTATGGATCATGATAATAATATGAATAAATGGAGGCTTATGGTTTAACCTAAAATGAAATCTGAAAGTAAGGACTCACTTTTAGTAAGCTTATGCGGGTTAGAAGTCAAGTCCACAAAAAGCCTTGCATACTCTCAAATGTGTCAGGCTGATACCGCCCTCGGATAAGTCCTACGAGTACCCCACGTACTCATCGTTTGTTGTTGATATTTTTCTTTAGGTACATGTCAGTTTGTGAGCAAGGATGACCACTGTGGGCTCGGTGTCATGCCTTGACGTTTCTTTTCTTCCGCTGCAATATATCTGTATATCATATATTTTTCAGCTGCAAGATTATTTGGAAGCTTTACTTCACTACATTTGTACATTATTTTGAGCAAAGTATTTGTAACCGATCGAACTATGTTTGTATGAAATGACGGGTTGTTGTAATTATTGTGGGTCTTTCGAGAGCTTAACGTGTGTGATGTCGGCATTCCTGTGTGATGGTTACATCGAGTTCCCCTTCTGGGTAGCTCGACGGACTACCGGGTTTGGTTCGGTCTAGGTGCACTGCGAGCCAGAGGTGGATGGTGTATTTAGCCTGAATTAAATCGGCAGTTCCGCCACACTCCGCGCCCCATGTCGCGTCTCCGGCGAGCTGCTCGCCGGCGCGAGGACGGAGAAGGGGGCGGGTCTTTTTAGATCTGCCCCCTCGGTTTTCTTCTTTTTATAGTTTAGTCCGAGCGCTGTTGGTTGAGTCTTGTAGGTCTTGCATGCAAGCCCCTGTAAATTAGGTTTAATTATGATCTAGCCCCTGGATCTATTATTTTTCCATTTTCTTTTGTTATTTTCGGCTGAAACTTTGAAAAATCATATAAAATTAAATAAAAATCCAAAATGGACAAACTCAGTGGCTATGAACTCCTTGTGACTAGAGCTATAGAGAGGGTATGATGTGGAGTTGTGCATGTACAGTTTTGCCCCTGGTTTTGTATGAACATGTTAAATCAACATAAATGCAAAAAAGTGGTCTAAATGAAGTCCTAAAATGGTGGAACTTGGTCAGTAGCTATCTTAGAGTAGTATGGCAATGTGTAAATTTTTATGGCTCTAACTCAGAAAGGGAAATCACAGTTTGGCCTTTATATGTGATAAATATGCATTTTAGCAACTTGAAAAGTGGGGACTATACAATTTATGCTTAATATAGCTCACTGGTATTTTTTGTGTGTCTTACATAGCATAAGGAACTCACTGCAAAAATATGAGCACCAGCATGTTAGGTTTAAGAGGTCATTTGAAAATGACAAACCTTGTCTTGGTGAGTTAAATAAATGGAAAAATGGATTCTAGAGTGCAAGATAAATTCTAGTAAAATTCTGGTAGCTACTAGGGGAAGTTTAGTTTCCAGAAAGTATTTTCTTGCTACTGTTTTGCTAGGCATGAATATTGTGATGAATTAAAATATGGAAAATAGATGTCCTGAGAATACATGGCTTCTGGGTTTACTGATTGCTGTGCTTAATACTCATGCTAAGTTGAGCAATCTGTGAAAAATTCATACCCAAATACCATTCCTACAAATTATGAAAAATCTAGGAATTTAAAAGGCTAATAACTTGCTGGAATTTTAGAAAAATAAATATAACTCGGCTAGGGCTGAAATTTTGGCAGTGGCCTATCACAACATTGACCTACATGTCATAAATAATTGAGCTCATTTGAGATTGTGTAGCAATATGAATCAGACCCGAGAATTTTGGTGCAATAAAAAGTAAAACTTGGAGACCAGGCCTATGTATAGTCATGTGTGTGTAAGATACTATTAGTTTCACCATGATGCTTGTTGAAAGTTCATATGATGTTATGTGTGATGGAATAAACTAAGTTTAGGTGATGGTTTGTACGATTTCTTAATAATGACTGTGTAATTTCTTAAAGTAGGGCTTGCAAATCTCCTGGTTATAATATGAGTTGAAAATGACAGTATTTGGGTTTGGCATCAAACGTTGTGCACCATGTTTATTCTTCTTGCACCTTATATCTGCATTTTCATACCTTTGCACTCATGTGCAATATGTCATCGCATATAGATTCTGCGAACGAGGTATATGTGGGAAGGTGGCCCGAGGGAGCTTTGTACTCATGGTGAGGAGACCGAGATGTCGGCAGGCTCACCATGGGGGCACAACCCGGGGGTCAGGCGGGAGCGAATCGAACTTGGGATGGGACAAGTGGAGATGGGGGCTATATGTGGGAACGTGATGGCTAGTAAGCATATACCCCTGGCATGATAGTTGTTCCCGGGAATATAAAAATCGATTCGAATCGCTGATGCTCACCAGGTGTGAGAATGCTACATATCGCACACGGGCAACGTAGTAACTACTTGAATATCTTATGTTTATACTGATGTATTCAAATACCACATGCTTGATTATATATCCTAATGTTTTACATTCATGCAAGTTCTATTAGTGACAATATGGGCCAATCAAGATGAAAGAGGGCGGCTGTCAAATCCTGCCTTCTTACGCAAGCATGATATTGTTTAAAATCAATGGCTATGGACGTACATGACTAGTAAGCAAGCATCGCGACAGCCGTAAGCTATTTCCATTAAGTTCTACTAAGTAATTAGTACTCAGGGTTTGCCCCCACTCTTGGATTACAGGTATGGAGTTCATCGTTTGTGCCTGCGTAGGCGGAGGTGTCTGTTCCCACCAGGACTGATGACTTCCTTGCGTGGCTGTGAGACAGCATCGGTGGGCTCGATGTTGTTTTGAAGTTTCTAAGCTTTTGTTGACCATGAACCTTGAACTTTGATTTCCGCTGCGAGATACTTTCGAAAACTTATTCTACCGGATGACTTTATGTTGAGACTTGTATTTTAAATTCGAACCCAGTTTGTAATATCCTAAATTCTATTATTACTTCTATATTCAACTGCCTGTGATGATGTAATTACTGTGGCTCCTTCGAGAGTCTGATGTGTATGATGTCGGTTCCTCTGTATGGGTGCTATCGAGAGCCCGAAGGACTCTCGACGGACTACCGAGTTTGGTCTAGCCTAAGTGCACTGCAAGCCAATGGTGGCAGGTGTGCTTAGTCTGGATTAAGCAGGGCGGTTCCGCCACAGCTGGTATCAAAACCGATCGTACACAAACAGCAATTATATCATGTAGTTTTGTTTTGCAAAACTACTTTCGAAAGCCCTTTTCAAGTAATTCCAAAATGAGAGTATGCGATATGCCCATACTAAGGATGTTAGTGATATCCAGGTGACATCGCTAACATACTGATCTAGATAGAACTCATATTCATATTCGGTGCTTTGGGAAGCAACCTTTCGGCCATAGCTATCCCCAGTACTGGAGGAGCGCTATTGGGATTTGCGGATGGTTGTGAACCCTGCATTCATGCTGGGTTGGAAAAACTCTTTAAGGGCGGTGGGCATGCTTTGGATGCTTTCATGCCCACCACACTTACATTCGGTTTGGAGATCCACCATTCTCTCGACAATCCCCAGTACTGGTGGAAAGTCAGGCTTTGAGAGAAGGTGCAAAGGCCCACCCTACGTTGTCCACGCAGCGGTCACACGTGGATGCCACACTAGGTGGTAATGTATGTGCATGCATTCTTCTGTAGGTACCCTAACTACGTGCGAACTAAAGACGAATAGAGGACGGCTAGTTGCATTAGGGAGTGCCGTGTATATATGTCACCGAGTGGATGATAGCTATATATGATATTCTAGGATGTGTGATGTAAGGCCGGTTAGTACGAATCATGCATCATATATTATGTTTTAATTCTTGTTGGGGAAAATATGAGAATACAAATGGGATAAATCGTAACTTCAAATTACCTTCTGCACGTTATCACTATTATACTTATATAAATTTTCCTTTATGAAGTTATTCTAAATCACTAATTTGAAGCCTTGCTTATTAAAAACAGATGGCCAGGAAAAAGCAAACCACGCATAAGGCTACCAGCGTGAGGGGACTCTGCAGGCAGGAGGGGCAGAGGACTGCTCCCTTTCCTGATGTGACTCACACTCCTCCCGTGGTGGCGGGTGGCTTGCTCCACACACGCTGCAGAGAGGACTGCACCCTTTCCCAGATCCTGTGCAGAGCTATGAGGGAGCTGAGGTGCCGTCCTTGCCCCTTCATCTCTGTGCAGACTACACACGAGGTGGGGAATTGCTGGGCCCAGGTCGTTCTTCCCCGAGGTCACTTCACGGGGCAGACCACGATCACCACCTACGGGGCCAATGAGGAAGAGGCCTATCAGAAGGCGGTTATGGCAGCATTAGTGAACCTAAGCTCCACCGAGGAAGCAGGCCCTACGATCCTGCGTTTCCTCCCCACTGATGAGATGGACGACAAGTGGATCCGTCGTCATGAGATCCTGGAGAGCAGGGCTGACACTAGGCCCTATGCTGCGTGCATGCAGTTTGCTCGAGATGTGCAGTGGATGTACCTCCGTGCAGAAGACTGCAGCCGCTACTACTACGACCAGAGCGCAGATGCACGAGCATGAGTGGAGGAGCTGGAGGGACAGCTGGCTGCTCGTGTGGCTCAGGACGAGCAGCTCCAGACTGCTCTCGCGCAGGCTCAGGCACAGGTGGAGGAGCTGCAGCAACGCCTCATGGGGTATGAGCCGCAGCTGCACCCGGTGGTGATATCCTCTGAGCCGGAGGAGATGGAGGAGGAGCCCTCAGTGCCGGATGCCCACTCTGCGCCTTAGAGTACTTGGGGGACCTCGTGCAGAGAGAAGGGGAGCGTTTATGTAGTGGCACGTTGAAAGCGATGTTTTGTAATATTCCGCTCTGTGCTTTTAATTCATGGTTTTACTAAACATTGGTGAGGATGCGAGAACTCATTTGTGTACGCCATTTGAGTAGTTGATGGACACCTTATCATGTGCTATTCGATGGTGGGTCAATGCGACCATCACCCTATGATGTAATAGTAAGACTTTTATTAGTTTCCGAACATTCTGAATGGTATTTGAAGTATATTCTATGACCCTGGGAATTTTGAGGGACGTGCATGGGAAAAATCTGGGATAGCACTTTGATTTTAGTTGCAGCTCGCAATCTGGAATTTGATTATATCTCAAAATCTGGGAGGTTTTGAGCCTAGGATTGTATTCCAAAGTTGTAGAGTGCTTATTGGAGCACAACTTTGTCAATTGGAGCTTCTTCTGGAAGTGCTTAGTTTCGGAGTTACGGTCAAAAACGTGTCGGTTCAGAAACCTAGACAGATTTGTCATGCATTGCCAAATGGGAGAATTTGACCAATTTGCAAATAGAATAACCAAAAACTTTGTATAACGAAGTCATAGAGCACAAAACATAGAACAACTTTGTAAACAGGGCCAAAGGCTAATAATGCCCTGAATCGAAGCAGTTCGAAGTTTAAAACTGACACTGTCCCTGTTTAAAGTTGGAAACCAAAATGCGGCTAGCGAATCAACTTATACACCACTGCCCAAATCAGCGATATGAAGGCAATGCTGGGGAAAGTTAGAATAGAAAAAGTGCCATGGTGCATTTAAAAAGCTGCACATGTATCGTTAGTATGCGCGATTGTCCACACCTACAAGGGGAGAGCTAACCCCTTCTGTGCAATTAAATTATTCTGATCGTTTATATGTTTTAATGTATTCAGAATGTATCATAGATGCTATGATTCTTTTATCGTTGCATCTGTTGCACAAAAGTTTTTTGACTAAACACAGCTAGCCTCCTTCTTGCAGATGGTGAACACCCACACTGGCCAGAGCTCTGGATAGGGACCACAAGCGCAGGGGGCCCCGCCACCGCAAGAGCTAGCCACCCTGGTCGTGCAGCAGGCAGAGTTGATTCGCCTGCTCGCGGAAGAATGGCAAGGTCAGGGTCAACAACAGCCATAGGAGCACCGACCCCGCGGTGTCTCCTACCAAGACTTTGAGGGACTGCGCCCTCCTATCTTCACGACCAGTCCGGAACCGCTTGCTGCGGACGACTGGCTCCGCACCATCGAGTCGAAGTTCACATTTCTGCCGGAGCTGACTGAGCAGGAGAAGCTCGGTATGCGGCTCAGCTTCTGCAGGCGCCAGCGGGGGGCATGGCACGCCACGTTCCTCGCCGGGCAAGATAGAGATCACGTACCTAAGTGGCAGGAGTTTAGCCAGGCTTTTCGGGCTCACTATATCCCGGCGAGCCTGATGGAACAGAAGCAGCGCGAGTTCAGGGAGTTCAAGCAAGGCAACAGAACGGTGATGCAGTACGTTCAATCCTTCATCCACCTATCACAATACTCACCTGAGGATGTGGCAGACGATCCTCGCCGAGCGGCCAGGCTCTTACACGGCTTTGATCCCACCCTCCAGACACACCTGGGGCGCCGCTATGAGAGTTTCACCGACTTGGTGGACACAACGCTTGATATGGAGAGTCGCCTCCGTATCGCCAACGAGGATCAGAAACGCAAAAGTTAGGCCAACAGTGCACCTGCTAGCTCCTTACAGAAGCCGAGGGCCAACTGCCAGCAACCCCAGCGGTTTTATCCAGCAACCTCGTTTTGTGGTCCGGCCAAATCAACCGGGTTTGATCCATAGGGCGCCACAGCAACAACCGCAGTATCCATCATACCGCGCTCCAGTGCAACTCGCTGCACCCTGTGCTCCAGCTGTTCTAGGGGCCGGGAACCCTTGCTTCAATTGCGGAAGGCCCGGGCACTTCAGCCGGGACTGTCGCGCTCCTCGCAGGATTCACGGCCCGAACCCTGCGGGTGGCAGCCAGCAAAGAAAGCCTAAGGGGCCCGCGCAGAAGACGGGGTGTGTCCATTACATCCACATGGAACAGATACCAACCGGGGAACCAGTGCTCGCGGGTACGTTCACAGTCAACAGTCAGCCAACCGTCGTGTTATTTGATTCAGGGGCCACTCATACTTTCATCAGCAAATCCTATGCACTGAAACATGGGATAGAAATGTCTAAGATAAAAGAGAATTACCATATCACAGCTCCGGGTTCCCCCGTAGATACAAGTCTAGTGGTTAGACAATTAAAGTTGTGTATCGACACAGAAAGTTACACCCTCAACCCTGTGGTGCTGCCACACCAAGGGATTGATATCATATTAGGCATGAACTGGATGACAGAGAACAACGCAGTGCTGGATATTGGCAGCAGGACAGTGCAGATAAGGTCTAGCATTAGTGGGAAGGTTTTAAGGGTACATATGCCAAATCAAAAGCACATTGAACCCATGGTCTATACAACCGAACTCACAAAAATCAAAAGGATACCAGTAGCTCGTGATTTTCCAGACGTGTTTTCGGAGGAACTTCCTGGTCTTCCACCGGATAGAGATGTGGAGTTTAGAATTGAACTCGTACCAGGAACAGCACCTATCTCTAACAGGCCGTACTGAATGGCACCCGACGAACTAAAAGAACTGAAAACACAGCTACAAGAACAGCTAGACAAGGGGTTCATTCGTCCCAGCTCTATGTTGATTATCGACCATTGAACGCAGTCACAGTTAAGAATAAATATCCATTGCTTCACATTGACATCCTGTTCGATTAGCTAGCTAGGCTAGGGTCTTCTCAAAAATCGATCTAAGGTCTGGATACTATCAAATAAAAATCAGGGAGGAAGATATCCCAAAAACAGCCTTCTCCACCAGATACGGCTTGTACGAGTATTTGGTCATGTCCTTTGGACTAACCAATGCACCGACTTTCTTTATGTATATGATGAACTCGGTGTTCATGAATGAGCTCGACAAGTTTGTGGTAGTATTCATCGACGATATACTAATCTACTCCAAGAATGAAAAAGAACATGAAGAACATCTATGAAAGTACTCACTCGACTTAGAGAACACAAGCTCTACGCTAAGTTCAGCAAGTGTGCCTTCTGGTTGAAAGAAGTAAGCTTCCTGGGGCACATTCTGTCCGAAAAGGGAGTAGCAGTTGACCCTAGCAAAGTGGAGGATGTGTTAAATTGGAAGCAACCGAAAATAGTGACTGAGATCCGAAGTTTCCTCGGTTTAGCGGGCTACTACCGCCGCTTTATCAAGGATTTCTCCAAAACCACAAAGCCAATGACTTCCTTGACGAAGGAAAATGCAAAATACGTGTGGAGTCTGAATTGTGAGGAAGCTTTCCAGACACAAAAGAATTTGCTAACCTCTGCACCAATACTAGCACAACCGGATGTCACTAAGCCGTTCGATGTGTATTGTGATGCCTCCGGCAATGGGCTAGGCTGTGTCCTAATGCAGGAGGGAAGAGTGATAGCTTATGCCTCCCGCCAACTAAGAAAACATGAAGTGAACTACCCAACCCATGACATGGAACTGGCAGCCATCGTGCACGCGTTGAAAATATGGAGACATTACCTATTAGGCAACACTTGTCACATCTATACTGATCACAAGAGTCCCAAGTACATCCTCACACAGCTTGAACTGAATATGAGGCAGCGACGGTGGTTAGAGTTAATAAAAGATTATGACCTGGAGATCCACTACCATCCGGGCAAAGCGAATGTCGTGGCAGATGCGCTAAGCCATCAGGCTCATTGCCATGTGCTTGAGGTCCGACCCACGGCTAGGGTGATATGCTGCGAGATAGATGAAATCGAGGTGATCCCCGAACAGATGGCCAAACTTTTTAACCTGATCATTGAACCTACATTAAAAGAACAAATCATAGCAGCACAGAAGCAAGACCAGGGAATGACCCGTATTCGCGAGGAAATAGATGATAAAAAGAAAGCATGTTTCACACTTGATGACCAAGGTGTACTATGGTTCAAAAAACGCTTAGTGGTGCCTAAGGACATGGAGTTGAGAAAGAAAATACTCGACGAAGCACACGCTTCCATGTTCACCATACACCCAGGCAGCAACAAAATGTACCAAGACCTGAAGCAGAAATTCTGGTGGACTCGTATGAAACGAGAGATCGCCAAGTATGTGTCCGAGTGTGACGTGTGCCAAAGAATAAAAGCTGATCACTTAAAACCTGCGGGTATGCTTCAGCCATTAGCAATCCCAGCCTGGAAATGGGAAGATGTTCACATGGACTTCATTGTGGGACTGCCCCACACACAGAAGAGGTATGATTCCATATGGGTAGTTATTGATCGACTCACGAAGTCTGCGCATTTCATTCCTGTCAAAACCACCTATCGGGCAAAGCAGTATGCTGAGTTATACATTTCCCGGATTGTGTCCTTACACGGTGTTCCTTGGACCATCACGTCGGATGGAGGCTCACTGTTTGTGTCCCGCTTCTGGGAGCAATTGCAAGCTGCTCTCGGAACCAACTTAGTTCACAGTTCAGCCTACCACCCTCAAACCAGTGGCCAAGTTGAAAGGGTCAATTAGATCCTAGAAGACATGCTGAGGGCTTGTGTGCTAACCTACTCTATCAAGTGGGATGACTGTCTCCCCTTAGCGGAGTTTGCCTACAACAACAGTTACTAGAAGAGCTTAGAAATAGCTCCTTTCGAGGCTCTTTATGGAAGACGATGCCGAACACCACTTAACTGGTCCGAACCAGGTGAGAGGGTCACATTCGGCCCAGACCTAGTGACGCAAGCCGAGAAGCAAGTGAAATTCGTACACGAAAAACCTGAAACAAGCACAATCTAGACAGAAAAGCTACTCTGATAGAAGAAGAAGGCCATTAGTGTTCGAAAAGGGCGATCACGTGTACCTTCGAGTGTCACCGATGAAAGGAGTATATCGGTTTGGGGTGAAAGGGAAATTGGCACCAAGGTATGTGGGTCTATTCCAGATCATCAAGAGATTGGGCCAGTAGCCTATCGACTAGAGTTACCACCACACCTAGCTGCGGTGCATGACCTGTTTCATGTCTTGCAACTAAAGAAATGCTTGAAAGTGCCAGAGGAAGTGGTCGATACGCCTCAAATTCAGGTTGAACCAGACCTCACATACAAAGAGAGGCCCATAAAAATCATTGACCAAAAGCAAAGATCAACAAGAAGGAGAACAATAAATTTTTACAAAGTGCAATGGAGTAATCACTCCGAAGAAGAGGTAACTTGGGAACAAGAAGAATACTTGCAAACTAAATATCTGGGTTTTCTTCCAATCACTTCAAATGAGTATGTCTTATCAGTTTTAAATTCTATTTCTGTTTGAAACATACGCAATGCACTACCTTCTCATTTAACCTCTCCACCCACATCACATCAACAATCTCGGGACTAGATTTCTTTAAGGGGGGTTGGTTGTGATGCCCCAGGCATCTCAAGTGCATAATCATCTTTCATATATGAAGCATGCATCATAAAGCACATAATCATAGTCTATGTTTGAGCATCATGAACAAACTTGATATACATGCAAGTTTCCAAACCCTGTTTTTGTATGTGTTGTCTCTATGTTTGCAGTCATAACTTCAATCCCATTGAGTTCTGGGTGAAGCTTATATTACTAAAAGTGTAGGTAGGGATGTGGTGAACAACTTTGTTAATTGGGGTTTGAACATATATTGAGGTTTACATGGTGATTAGAGTCATTTTCTACCAACACAGGAAACCAGTTCAAAACTGACCTGTTTAGTAATCTTCAATTTTTCTCTAGCCTTCAGCCATTTTTATACAATGCTCAAATTGGATAAGTTGTAGGTCTTGCAATTCTAAGAAGTAGTTCCAAAAGGCACTTTGAGTGAAAATGCTCTGAAATAGGATTTTTAAATTTCACAAGCTATAAAGGTCCACTGTCCAACTATGGGGCTGCCAAATCATATTTCCACTTAGATATGGGTGTTCAACCTTTAGACAAACTTGTAGAGCTCAAAGAGTGCAACATTTCGTCCAATTGGCATTATTCCAAAATTGGACTCTAAATAGGTTAAAAATGCAAATTACAGAGGGCGAGAAAACACACTTGGGGCTGTTTTTGTTTGGGGCCTATGACAGGTGGGGCCCGCGCTGTCGCGGCCGACGACCGCCGCGTGGACGCCGGCGTACGGTCACGCCGCGAAGCCACGGATCGCTCCGCCAGCCGCGGCAATAAGTCGAGGACGCTCCCCTCTGCCTCTTCCGACCCCCTCGCTGCTCTGCCTCTCCCGACACCGCCCTCGCTCACCCAAACCCGAGCCGCCATTGCCGGCCCGAGCTAGGTCTCGAGCTCGCGCCGCCGCCGTCCGTCCACCCCGCGCCACGAGAACACCCCCCATTACCACCGCCGCTCCACTGCCCATCTCCTCCGCTTGACCTCGTCACCGCTCCGCTCTCCTACGTCGAGGTCGACCCTGGTTCGACATCGGGTTCACGCCGACGCCCACCGGAGTTTACCGACGTTCATCGCCTCCCACGCTGCCGCCCGTCCTCCTCCGTCGCCACCGACTACCTTAGGCTAAAGCCCCCACTCGCGCGCACCCTCTGCGCCCCGTGTCGTGGCTCCGACGAGACCAGGCTCGCCGGCTCGCGCGCGCCTCGTCGCGCGGCCCTCGGCCGGCGCGAGGAGGAAGAAGGGGGCAGGTCTTTTCAGATCTACCCCCTCGGTTTTCTTCTTTTTACAGTTTAGTCCGAGCGCTGTTGGTTGAGTCTTCCTGTAGATCTTGCATGCTAGCCCCTGAAAGTTAGGTTTAATATAATCTAGCCCCTGGATCTATTGTTTTTCCATTTTCTTTTGTTATTTTCGGCTGAAACTTTGGAAAATCATATAAAATCAAATAAAAATCTAAAATGGACAAACTCAGTGGCTATAAACTCCTTGTAACTAGAGCTACAGAGAGGGTATGATGTGGAGTTGTGCATGTGCAGTTTTGCCCCTAGTTTTGTATAAACATGTTAAATCAACATAAATGCAAAAAGTGGTCTAAATGAAGTCCTAAAATGGTGGAACTTGGTCAGTAGATATCTTAGAGTAGTATGGCAATGTGTAAATTTTTATGGCTCTAACTTAGAAAGGGAAATCACAGTTTGGCCTTTATATGTGATAAATATGCATTTTAGCAACTTGAAAAGTGGGGACTATAAAATTTATGCTTAATATAGCTCACTGGTATTTTTTTGTGTCTTACATAGCAAAAGGAACTCACTGCAAAAATATGAGCCCCAGCATGTTAGGTTGAAGAGGTGATTTAAAAATGACAAACCTTGTCTTAGTGAGCAAAATAAATGGAAAAATGGGTTCTAGAGTGCAAGATAAATTCTAGTAAAATTTTAGTAGCTACATGGGGAAGTCTAGTTTCCAGAAAGTATTTTTGTGAATTTTTTTGCTACTGTTATGCTAGGCATGAATATTGTGATGAATTAAAATATAGAAAATAGATGCCCTGAGAATACATGGCTTCTGGGATTACTGATTTTTGTGCTTAATACTCATTCTAAGTTGAGAAATCTGTGAAAAATTCATACCCAAATACCATTCCTACAAATTATGAAAAATCTGGGAATTTAAAAGGATGATAACTTGCTAGAATTTTAGAAAAATAAATATAACTCTGCTAGGGATGAAATTTTGGCAGTGGCCTATCACAACATTGACCTACATGTCATAAATAATTGAGCTCATTTGAGATTGTGTAGTAGTATGAATCAGACCCGAGAATTTTGGTGTAATAAAAAGTAAAATTTAGAGACTAGGCCTATGTATAGTCATGTGTGTGTAAGATACTATTGGTGCCACCATGATGCTTGTTGAAAGTTCCTATGATGTTATGTGTGATGGAATAAACTAAGTTTAGGTAATGGTTTGTACGATTTCTTAATAATGACTGTGTAATTTCTTAAAGTAGGGCTTGCAAATCTCCTGGTTATAATATGAGTTGAAAATGAGGGTACTTGGGTTTGATATCAAATGTTGTGCACCATGTTTATTCTTCTTACACCTTATATCTGCATTTTCATACCTTTGCACTCATATGCACAATGTCATCGCATATAGATTATGCAAACGAGGTACCGACCCAGGAGCTGCCCCTAATCGAAGAGCCCGATAACCAGGACACGGAGGAGCAGCAACAGGAGGGCCCACCTCAGACCACTGACTTAGCATCCGAGGAAACTAACCCCAATGAAAAAGGTAGGCAGGACCATACTTCAACCCAGCAAATGTTATATGATTTAAATTACGCATATGCATTAGGAGTTGCTTGAAACCCTTTTGCATTAGACTTCCTGGCTGCCTTGGCCCTAGCACCTATACATAGAGTCCGTAGGACGAGTATGCCTAGTAATGCTAGGTATGAGTAGACACGAGTGAAAGGAGTCACTCGTTACGTAGGTGATATTTCAAAAATCAGAAAAATCCCGCTATGGTGGAAGATTATTATTATGCTCAAGTTTTAAGTGGAGACCGGGCGGAGATTTTATTTAGTATTTACTTTTCATGATGTCGCACTATGGACTCCGCCCGAGTCGTATAAGGCCCATCCGCTGTTCGCCTGCTGATCGGCATAACATCGCTAGAGTGCTTATCCTGAGAACAGAGACACGTTCCTACCTACTGGTTGAGAGGAAGGTGGCCCGGGGAAGCTTTGTACTCATGGTGGGGAGACCGAAATGTCGGCAGGCTCACCATGGGTGCACAACCCAGGGGTCAGGCGGGAGTGAATCGAACTTGGGATGGGACAAGTGGAGATGGGGCTGTATATGGGAACGTGATGGCTAGTAAGCATATACCCCTAGTATGATAGTTGTTTCCGGGAATATAAAAATCGATTCGAATCGCTGATGCTCACCAGGTGTGAGAGTGCCACATATCGCACACGGGCAACGTAGTAACTATTTGAATAACTTATGTTTATACTCATGTTTTCAAATACCACATGCTTGATTATATATCCTGATGTTTTACTTTCATGCAAGTTCTATTAGTGACAATATGGGCCAATCAAGATGAAAGAGGGCAGCTGTCAAATCCTGCCTTCTTATGCAATCATGATATTGTTTAAAATCAATGGCTAAGGACTTACATGACTAGTAAGTAAGCATCGCGTTAGCCGTAAGCCATTTCTATTAAGTCCTACTGAGTAATTAGTACTCAGGGTTTGCCCCCACTCTTGGATTACATGTATGGTTGTTTAAAATCAATGGCTAAGGACTTACATGACTAGTAAGTAAGCATCGCGTCAGCCGTAAGCCATTTCTATTAAGTCCTACTGAGTAATTAGTACTCAGGGTTTGCCCCCACTCTTGGATTATAGGTATGGAGTTCGTCGTTTGTGCCTGCGTAGGCGGAGGTGTCTGTTCCCACGAGGAGTGATGACTTCCTTGCGTGACTGTGAGACAGCATCGGTGGGCTCGATGTTGTTTCGAAGTTTCCAGGCTTTTGTTTACCTTGAACCATGTACTTTGATTTCCGCTGCGAGATACTTTCGAAAACTTATTCTACCGGATGACTTTATGTTGAGACTTGTATTTTAAATTCGAACCCAGTTTGTAATATCCTAAATTCTATTATTACTTCTATATTCAATTATCTATGATGATGTAATTGCTGTGGTTCATTCGAGAGTGTAATGTGTATGATGTCGGTTCCTCTGGATGGGTGTTATCGAGAGCCCGAAGGACTCTCGACGGACTACCGAGTTTGGTCTAGCCTAAGTGCACTGCGAGCCAACGGTGGCAGGTGTGCTTAGTCTGGATTAAGCAGAGCGGTTCCACCACACATCCTATTCTCACCCTGTTTGTTTTTGAAAACCCACTTGGGACCTATAGGGCGGCAGTTTGGTGGAGGTTCAACTAAATCCTAGACATGGCTTCTCTCAAGGTTCTCCAACTCCTCATGCATGGCGTTCACCCAGTTATGATCAGATAATGCATGTGACACATCCCGAGGCTCAAAAGGAGCAACAAATGCATAGTGGGAGAAGAAGGCTAGAGAGTTAACCAATGAGCGTGTGACACGCTGATGTATGTCTCCAATCATCCTGTGTGGAGGGTGATCTCGTTGGACTTGCCAAGATGGAACAATCTCGGAGGTCACCTCCCCTGCGTCCTCAACAGGGCCACCATCTGCTCGAGCTTGACTCTCTGCATGGAGAAACGAGGTACGTTCATAAATTTTCGCCTGTTCAATACTGAATTTTCTGTCTTCCCGCAGAAGTTCGCCGAGCTTTTGGGCTTCCACCCCAACTGTTCATTGACTGACCCGGCAAGGTATGATATGAAATCTTTTTGGGTAGAAATATGCAGGGAGTATGGGAAGGGGAAACACAGCACCACCAAAATTCACAACCCCACTCTGAGACTCTTAGCGCGCTAGGTCTCGCTCATAGTCTTCCCGAGAGGTGAGGTTCGTTGTGCACCCAACGAAGACCTCAAATGCCTCTATGGCATGGTTAAGAAGAAGCACTATGCTCCGGTCCTCGACATTGTCCGTCATTGGATGGGCATGAGAGCGACCAACACCCCCATAAGCATCACCTCCTTTGTCACTAGGATTGCGACCAACCTGGGCCTCCTAGAGAATGCCTAGCTTGAGTACCTTCCCGATGACACATCACACTATGTAGGGGAGCAGCACTTCATCCAGGCACATTTCATGAAGCGAGACGCCGAAATGAATGGGCAACTAGTCATGACATGGTTTGGGCACAATCTTGAGCTGCCGCTTCCAGCACCGCAGTTCGACATGTACACTGTTAGAAGCCAAACCATGCAGCTCGATGTGGAGGCACCACGCCGATGCTAAATACCCCCCTAGAGCTCACTTGTGAAGTGTGGAAGTTGAGTAGTTCATAGTATCACTTAGTCTAGTAGCACTAGGTTAGTCCTAGGAGTTAGAGTTGAGTCTGAGCTTTTGCTTCAGGGATTCTGGAGTCTTCTTCGAGTCTTGGTAAAGCTCTTGTATCTTTCTATCTTTGTACTCTTGTTACTCCAGTATAATATATATCATTGTTCTATCTTCTGTTATACTTTACTTTACTTCTTAACGCTTGCCTAGTGTGGTGTACCTTTATTGCACCCTAGATCCAAGGCTTAGGTTTGTGTTGTTCTTAAGTTATCTGAATCATGTTAGACTTGCTGGTGCTATAAGCTTGTCTTAGGCTTTTGATCTAAGATTAAGTTAGTTCTTACCCTCTGATCAAGGAAGAGCTTTGCCATCTTACCCACGCAGATCTGGTTGGTAGCCTCTCTAGGTGATAGCTCTAGAGGTCTCAGTATTCCACCCCGTCGTTCGGTAAGCCCGTAGGCATTAGCCGGGTCTCCTTCGGAGGTCTACTTTCTACCCCTTGACCCCTCGAGGCACCGGAATTTCGCTCGACGCAAGATCCTAACTTGTTTCCAGTTAACTTAGTTCAACCGCGAATACTCCTCTGCAGCAGTTAAGTAGTAGAGTTTGGAAATCTAATCTCACTCGTTGTCCTCCCAAATAGCTACCTAAGTGTTTGGCTTCTTTAGTCCATGTTTTACTCTTCCCACTATACACTATCTTGTTATCTTACCCCCGTTGTAAGATTAGCTGGTGTTTTATCTAAGTTATAGTACTGCTTGAAAGTTTGACATTTCATTTCACATATTCGCCCTTGCTTCCCTTTGGATTTTTACGATACTCGGAATACTCTGAGTGAAAAAAGCTACAGCGAATCTCCGTGCGCTTGCGGAGTAAAATCTGTTACGCTAAGAGACGTCAACACCCGCGGGATAGAGAGATAGGGAAGGGGGGTGAGCGCGGGATGGCCAGCTGGGCTGGTTTGCTCGGTCGAGCTGGGCCTGGAGCAGGCCGAAAGAGGGAAGAGGGGGCGCTGGACCGGTTGGGTAGCCGACCTAGTTGCCTTGCCCTTTTCTCTTTTTTTTTCTTTTCTATTTCAATTTCTCCTTTCTTCTCTATTAAAAAAAACAAACTATGATGAATTCCAGTCCTTAAGGCATACAACAGATTAAAATATGCACCAGCATGAATGCACAAACATATTGACTCTATGATTAATTTTAATTATTGGAGATAAAATAAATCATTAAGCAAGGCTAAGCATATAAAATCCTAGAAATTAAGTAAAACATATTGAGTTTATTATAAAAAATTGCCTAATGTAAAATTAGGGTGTCACACCCATACTCGCTATTTATACTCTGGCGAAGACGTGGCCGAAAGGAAATCGAAAACAAACATAGGAATAGGTGGGGTCGGCCCACCAGGCGGCCCAAAGTCAGCCAACCTCAGCCCTTCCTTCGGCCGTTACCTTGCATCTTTTGCGGGGACATTGCTTGTTGCCTAAGAAATATATTTGCGAGGGTTCTCAGACTCTTGGGGTTTTGGAATCTTCGGTATTGGCCAAGATATGTCAAAATCTTCTAGTTTTGGATAGATATGAAATGTCTTGGCACCTTCTATGTAGATTTCTTCTAGTTGCTTCCCTTCCCAGCATAGCATTGATGTCTTCTAGAAGTTCCCCGAATAAGAAGCCTTGGTTAATACAGAAGGGGGGAATGAATCAACCAAGTCTTTCTTGTTTATCATCTTCTAGAATACCATCTTAGAGGTCTTTTCTCACTCAAAGTAGATTACGATGAATTTTACGAAAAATAGCTCAAAAACCTGCAAAAATTAACTATACCAAAATTTCAAGACAATGTTGCAAAATCCACGATAATCGGTGACAATTGTTAGTAAAAGTTATGATTGACGCTAAAAATCAGTGGAAACCACATAAAATAATACAAACTATTAGTCAAAATCTTGCATCAACAACATCCCTACTCTTAAACCTTACTCGTTCTCGAATAAGTCAAGAATCAGCGTTGCCCTACATTAACTATTTCATACCTTAATCTTAACCAATCAAATTAACAAGCTCTCTCGAAATTTTAGTATGAACCAGCAAATCATGAAAGTAAAGATATTCAACTAAGCTCATTCCACAACAAAAGAATTAGCAAGAGTTCAAATTTATCAATGACACATCTTCTCATTTTAGCAATAAGTTTTTAAAAAAGATAATCAAACATTAAGAGATAAATGCTTGCAAAGCCAAAGAAACACACTCAACTCTCTAGTCTCTCAGTATCTAAATGGTATTAAATAAATATATATAAAAGGTGGAAGCTTGTCTGGAGCTTGGTATGGATCCTAATCAAAAACTTGTTTTCAAAATATTGTCAAACCAACAAAGAAATCTGCTGGTTTTATTGAGACTTGTCAAAAAGGTCATGCAATAAACATAATGTTGTGAGGGAAAGGATGGAACACACACATTTAGAAGAGTGGACATATGTAAGTGTCAATGGATGATCTCAAGGCACAAATGAAGTCCTTGCTATCGGATTGCACATGGTCAGAAAATTTACTAGAGTATATATAAACAGGATAACCCTCACTAATACTAAAAAGAACTTAAAATAACGGTAGATTATTGAGGAGCTTTCTTTTTTTTCTCTTTTTTTATATGGTGACCACGTGGTCTTTTTTTTTAATTTTATTTTTCTCTTTTTTTTCTTTTGCCCCTTCAAAAAAACTTTCTATATATGAAAAAACACTATATATGGCAGCTCTCCATCCCCACTCTTGAATAATACTCGCCCTCACCCTCGAGTATATATCTCTAAAACAATTTAACTTAGAGGATAGAGCTATCTAATAAAATAAATTTTAACCCTTTTATACTCCAAAAATAAAAATAGGTTGTGATCAAAGAGGATACACAAAAAGATAATCTTAGTTTAAGGATGGATATCCAGTGAAGTTTTAATCTCTCCAATGTAGAGAGACACAATGCATGGATAGAAAATGCTAGCAAAGAAAAGATACGCAAATGAATGACCAACTTCTAAGTCTCATACCATAGAAAACAATTTTGATCCAACTCATTTGAAAAACAAATCTGATAAGCCTGAGGTTTAAAAAAAAAATGGCTCTGGTAGGAATGACTGTTGCAAGATAACCTCATAAAGTTGATCATGGCATTTATAAGCAATAAAAATAATCAAGGAGTGATCATGATAAAGATTAAACCTTGCAAAAATTAAATCAGATGGGTCTTTATGAACAATCATAATCAATCACAAATTTGCTGGTTGGTTCAATCAAACTTGTTTTATGAGAGCCCACTAATTTGACTAATCAAAACCAAAGCATGATAAAGATAAAGCGGCAACTTTCATCATTTTCTTTAATTAATTAAGCATAGACCATGGTTGTAGCATTAAATACACTATAAATCTAAACTAACACACTAAAAACAAGAGAAACACAAAGGGAACACCAAATTGATAGATATAGCTAATAATTGCATAATTCAATATGAAAAGATAAGGTGTTTAGAAATATGTTACCGGAGATTCCTTCAGTTTTCTTATCATTAAATAATTTCCTGCAAAACAATTGAAGTGCACATTCTACTCTCGAGGTAACGGTCAAGAGTAGAAGCAATTTACCAATATCTAAAAATGTTCTCAATGACTTTTAACTTGTGGCCCAGTTAATATTAATAAAAGAGAAACAAAAACCTAATGGGTGTATGCAAGTGTGTAATTATGCAAGAGATAAGCATATAAACAAAGACAATGATTAAATCAAGTTCTAAACACCATGTTTACAACATGATTGCTAAGCCTCTTCATAGCCATAAAAATTAATAAACCAAAGTTAAAACACCATGTTTTCTCATGGTTATTAACTTATAAAAGCACAAGAAATACAAAGCACGTTGCAAAGCTTATAAACTAATCAAATGAATAACTAGCAAGGTTAATAAACTTCATCATGATGATCAACAATCTAGTCTAAGCACCATGCTTACACAACACTGCTAAGGAAAACACCATCAAAATGTTATCATGAATATGAAAGCACTCATAATGAAGCTAATTAATCAACCAAGCCAATCATAATGCAAACATTCAATCTAATCTAAATGTAATAGAGTGGTTTATGCAAAATTCAAGGTGGAAAACATAATTTGAAGTGATGTGATGGTGATTATCTAAAAAAAAAATACAAAGATTGGACTAAATTAACTAGCCACAAGCTAAAAATTCAAATGCTAGTGTTATGCTTCCCATTTCTCTATTAAAAGACTCTAACACTCTTAGCAATAAAAACAAATGATTAAACGAGTTGCCTCCTGAAAAAAACGCTTTATTTAAAATCATAGAGCTCGACTTCTCACTTACCTCCGTTGAAGTGAAGCCATGGTCCTTGGAGTAAGAATCCAAAGTGTCCATGCAGCTTGATAACTTGATTATGCAGGTTCATCGTGTCTTGATCATAGCATCACTTGTGTGCACAATCCTCTGCTTGTGTGTTAATATATGAATGTCTTTGAAACTCCTTGCAACTGAACTTGATCAAGAAAATCAAGCACTGCCCAAGCTTTCTTCATCATTGCTGCCATCATCTTCCTCAAATAGACATCACCATTGTTGTTGCCACCTCATTCTTCGTGGTATATCTCATTGGTTTCGAACAGAATACCTGAAATAATAGATCCATTCGATAGCCTCTGAAATTATCTTTCCAACGAGTACTTATGCGTTAAAATCTGATTTCATATGAAGGAGTTATGCCTATTTTACTCAAGCATTGCGTTCTGTCCAGATTTCAACTCACCTCGCGCAGCCTTCAATAATATGCACATTGCTCTTTGTAGAAATCTCCAAATTGAGTGATTCTTGTTGCATTGGAAAGAGGAATTCATGGGCTTTCCAAAAATAAGAAAATATTCTGTCTTTGCCTCTTGAGGTCGAGCTCCATGTTGATGACATCTTCAGCTTTCTATTTCCAACTCTCCAGATGTTGAAAATCTTCAACCTTTTGGACTTGGGTCTTTGTGGAAATTGTCTGAATCCACCATTATTGATCTTGAAGCTTCAATTCTTTCCTTAACTCTTGACGTGATCCAAGTTCTTTTATATGAAGCACCATTGTTGAGCTCTCTGTGCTATCCAAATGTTAATGATGGCTTCAAATCTTCTTTCTATATCCATGGATCACCATCATCTTCTTCCTCACTCTCAGCCAACTTGTTCATTATGGCTGCCGGTGTAGCCATTGATGTGCTTCTCCAACATGTGAGAGTGAAGTATTGAATTCCTTCACCATTCAATCCACTCACTCTTCAATTTGAAACCCAATCAAACTTTTTCAAATTCTAATGATGTCTTCAAATCTTTGTCAAATCTTATCGATCATCATAAATTTATCTTGTACTCTTTCACGACATTGATCTCATTGTTTCAAAAGAAGCGTGAATTTCTCTGCATGGTTAGCTCATAGTACACACAGATATATATAATATAATAGCATCATGGTATTAATTAGAGATAAATGTATAGTCACATGGTTGATTGGGGTTCAAACAAACATTTGATTCATGAATCAAAGACATTATAACTCAAATGTAATTACTTAGCAAAGTACTAAATTCATAGAAAAACTTGATTCATAAAATCAAACAAGGGATAAACAAGATGATGGGTTACTAATGATTTTGGCCAAATTAGAGAGACGATTTTGAAAGAAATAAAATAAAAGTGGGCCTAGATAAAATTCTAACAAGGGATCTTTTTGTAGAGAGACCAAACATTTTGAAATTTCATATTTTCAAATATAAAATTGTGCACATATACAAAGTCATGAGAAACATACACATGTTCATGTTTAAAATTTGAAAAGCAATTTGTACAAAAATTAAACCTGGGTAAAACCACTTTAGAGGATGAGAAGTGGTTAACCCCCTCTACTTTTACACAAACCTTGGCTCTCAATTTTTTATATAAACACAAAGTTAACGTACTAGTATGGATTAGGTGAACAAAGGTTTCATGAAAAATGAAAAACAAAACACGAGAAGGGATAGGATCACAATCAACCAAACAACATTTTAATTATCATTATTAAACATTGCTCTAATCAAACATCAGACATTCTTTAATTATGTTTATGATTCAAACGAGAATTACCTTAATAACGAA
The DNA here is from genome assembly GCA_022530915.1 of Paspalum notatum. NCBI lineage: Eukaryota > Viridiplantae > Streptophyta > Magnoliopsida > Poales > Poaceae > Paspalum > Paspalum notatum. The sequence continues at coordinate 23,064,148 of CM039686.1, forward strand.
GAAGTGAAGTTCAAATCTCATTGACTCCATAGTGGCTTCACCTTTTTTCTTAAAATACCATGATTGCATGCACCATCAAGTGTAGGAGAGGAATGCTTCTTGTATTTCTCGAAATTCAGCTTCCCTTGTTCTGCACCTTGTGTAATTCGACCATAAATTCCTCATCCGACCATAATTCGACTCTATATTGTAGAGCTCGAAAAGATCTACAACTTTGGTATTCAGGCTTCCTTCATTTGACGTCGTTAATATCTTCGAATTGGCCCCACAAGGTGCAGCTGTCCTGAATTCTAAGAGTATCTCGAAATTTGGTTGGAGCTTGGATTGGTGTTGAGATAAACATTGCTTGTCTTCATCTTTCTTGTACTTAAGCAATCCTTAGATTTCAGAACCTTCTTGGCTAATCATCTTTGCCTCCATTATTTGTAGCTTAGAACAAACAAGCTCCAAAGAGCATTAGTCTTAAAAATTAATTGACACAGTAGACATACCTTTATCATCATGGTTACTTCTTCATAACATCTGTAGAAAAACTCAATAATGGATCATATGCCACTAACAGCGTTAGCACCTACCATTAAATAGCTAGGTTTGGAAAGATTGTTTTTTATTGTACCGACATCCATTTTTCCTGCTAATGATAGTGAAAGAAATACATACAAGAGAGATATTCACATGAAATTAAGAAATAAGTTATATGAATGAATTCATATGAACTAGATGAAGGGAATCATATTCACAGATAATGATTAGAGAAAAAGATTATAAACAAGATATATACACAAAGAATTAAATCAAAAGAAACTATACACAAGAATAGGTATGAACAGATATGAACAAATTAATATTTATATAAGCTCAAGCTAGTTTAAACTCGATTAATCATTTCCCCGGCAACGGTGCTAGAAAAGCTTGTTGACGGCACTTAAGCACGCCAAACTTTATACTGCAAGTGACAGTATCGTGGTAGTTTTTCCCTAGGATGAGTATCATGGGTTTTGTCAATCCATGGAAACAATTAATAGAGAATTAACTAACAAGAGCTTAAGGTAAACTAAGCAATTAGATGATATCTAAACTATGTCTAATCTACGTCTAATCTGTATCTAATCTATAACTAAACCAGTCAAATTTAAATGATAAGCAATTAGAACTCAACTAAAACAATGATCAAAAGGGTATTAACCAGAGTCTAATCTAGCTCTAATTGGATCCAAGACAAGCATGATTAGGCACATCAAAGAGACTGGAGCAACGAGATAACTAAGAGCTCAGGTAAATACAAGCACGATCAAGCATGTACTTCATAGCATGATTCAACCAAGATTAACGATCAAAACCCCCTAGATCAAGCTTAACCTTTTCCTCCAACCACTTGTCACATAAGTCAGGGTAATCGATGAGAAGCTCTCAACAGGCATACATGATTAGAGAACTGGCTTCTAATCACTTCGCATAGTCTAATAACATAATTATCATAGCAAGAACCTCTAGCACCATGATCACAAGAACTAGCTATACAACTATATTACTAGTAAGCAAGATCGATAATCAAGATCGCTAGAAGAACATAACACTTAAGAACATGATTAAATTAACATGCATCTAGACCTAAAGTTAATTAGAGCAAGAACATACATAATTAGACCAAGAATATGATAATTAGACAAGATCAATGCTTCATTAATAAATTGTATCATACTTACAATCATCGCCATACCTTCCCTTGATGATACAATTAGACCTCTGGAGCTAGGTAATTAGAGCACCATGCAAGGCCTCTAATCACCTCTACATATTAGAAGAACTCTAATCCTAGCCTAAAATCTCGACCCTCAGCTCTCCTCTAAATGTCCCTCTTCTCTACATCCTATCGCCTTGATAATGAATTGCATGCCCGACCTAGGGGCCCATACTCGCTAGGTAATTATACCCTAGAGAAGACGTGGCCGAAAGGAGATTGAAAACCGACATAGGAATAGGTGGGGTCGGCCGACCAGGAGGCCCAAAGTCGGCCGACCTCAGCCCTTCCTTCGGCCGTTACCTTCCATTTTTTGTGGGGACATTGCTTGTTGTCTAAGAAATATATTTGCGAGGATTCTCGGACTCTTGGGGTTTTGGAATCTTCAGTATTGGCAAAGATATGTCGAAATCTTCTAGTTTTGGATAGACATGATGTGTCTTGGCACCTTCTATGTAGATTTCTTCTAGTAGCTTCCCTTCCCAGTGTAGCATATGATGTCTTCTAGAAGTTCCCCGAATAAGAAGCCTTGATTAATACAGAAGGGGGGCGTGAATCAACCAAGCCTTCCTTGTTTATCACCTTCTAGAATACCATCTTAGAGGTATTTTCTCACTCAAGGTAGATTACGATGAATTTTACAAAAAATAGCTCAAAAACTTGCAAAAATTAAGTATAGCAAAATTCCAATACAATGTTGCAAAATCCACAATAATCGGTGATAATTGTTAGTAAAAGATATGATTGACGCTAAAAATCAGTGGAAAACCACATAAAATAATACAAAATATTAGTCAAAATCTTGCGTCAATAAAAGGCGATCATGGCAGCCCTAGTTCACCTGAGGTCCACGGAGGCGGGTCTTTCGGTCCTACGTTTTCTCCCCACCGAGGAGATCGATGACGAGTAGATTCATCGTCATGAGATCCTAGAGAGCAGGGCTGACATGAGGCCCTATGCTGCGTGCAAGCAGTTTGCTCGTGACGCGCGACGGATGTACCTCCGTGCAGAGGATCGCAGCCGCTACTACTACGACCATAGCACGGATGCACGAGCACGAGTGGAGGAGCTGGAGGGGCAGCTAGCCGCTCGCGTGGCACAGGACGAGCAGCACCAGACTGCTCTCGCTCAGGCCCAGGCACAGGTGGAGGAGCTGCAACAGCGCCTCGTGGGGTATGAACCATAGCTGCACCCGTTATGATATCCTCTGAGCCGATGGAGATGGAAGAGGAGGTCCAGATGTCTAACTCCCACTCTGCGGTCCAGAGTGGTTGAGAGTTCGTGATGATGAGTAGAAGCTTTTGTGAGGTAGCACGCTGAAAGCGATGTTTTGTATAATTCCGCTCCGTGCGCGTATTTGTGGTTGTACTAAACATTGGTGAGGTCGTGAGACCTCATTCGTGTACGCCATATATGTAGATGATAGACACAACCCATTGTGCTATTTGGGTGGTCCGCCGATGAAACCACCACCATGATGTAATCGTAAGATGCTTAGTTGCTTTCGAACCTTTTAAATTTGCACTTAGAAGTTTGCCTTGAGTTATGTTGCAGCCACAATCTGCAATTTGCGTACAGCTGCAACTAAACTTGAGGATACCTTGAAATCTGGGAGAATTTGGGTCTGGAGTTGAATACCAAAGATGTAGAGTACTCGCTGGTGCATCATAATGTCAATTTGAGCTTCTTCTATACAAGCTTGGTTCAGGAGTTAGAGTCAAATTTGCATGAGCTTGCAATCTGGATTGGAGCAGCACCAAGAGGGAAAATAAACTTTGCACACCCATAGTGGTGGATTTGAACTGGGAGTCATATACCACAGTTGCAGGGGATGATGAGTGCAACAACTTTGCTATACAAAATTTTCTCCGAAAGTGCTTAGTTTTAGAGCTACAGCCGAAACCGTTCGGGTTCAGGAATCTGGACAGAATTGACCCGCGCAGTTAAACACTGAAATTTGACCACTTTACAAAAAGAATTGGTAGAAGATTTAAATAACAAAGCTGAAGAGTACAAAATTTTGAACAACTTTTCTAAGAGGGTCAAAACCTAAAAATGCACTGAATTGAAGCAGTTTGTAATTTAAAACAGACACTAACCCTGTTTAAGCTGGAAATCGGTGTGCGGGTAGTAAAACGACTTTGGTGTCACTGTCTAAAGCTGCCATGTGAAAGTGATGCATAGGAAGGTTGTGGAGGACTAAGTTTTGAACGCCTCTTGTAATTAGACCTTCGTCTAAATTGGACAGCTCGACACCTGTCCCGACGGAGATTGGAAGTGCCACTGTGCATTTAAAAACTGCACACGTATCTTTAGTATGTGCGATTGTTCCCACCTACAAGAGGATGGCTAACACTTTATGTGCAATTGAATTGTTCTGTACACTTATATGCTTTCATGTATTCAGAATGTATCTTAGATGCTATGGTTCTTTTATCGTCGCATCTGTTGCACAAAAGCTATTCGACTAAACACAGCTAGCCTCCTTCTTGCAGATGGTGAACACCCGCACTGGCCAGAGCTCTGGATCGGGACCACAACCATAGGGTGCCCCACCACCACCATATCTAGCCACTATGGTCGTGCAGCAGGCGGAGCTGATTCGCTTGCTCGTGGAAGAGCGATAGGGCCAGGGACAACAACAGCCACGGGAGCGCCATCCCCGCAGTGTCTCCTACCAAGACTTCGAGGGACTGCGCCCTCCTATCTTCACGACCTGCCCGGAACCACTTGCTGCAGATGATTGGATCCGCACCATCGAGTCAAAGTTCACGCTTCTGCCAGAGCTGACTGAGCAAGAGAAGGCTCAGTATGCTGCTCAGCTACTGCAGGGGCCAGCGGGGCTGTGGCACGCCACGTTCCTCGCCAGACAGGAGAGGGATCACGTACCCACATGACTGGAGTTCCGCTAGACTTTTTGAGCTCACTATATCCCGGCGAGCCTGGTGGAACAAAAGGCAGGGCAATAAGACCGTAATGCAATACGTCTAGTCCTTCATCCACCTCTCACAGTACGCACCCGAGGACGTTGCCGACGATCCCCGCCGAGCGGCCAGGCTCTTAAACGGCTTTGACCCCACCCTCCAGACACACCTGGGGCGCCGTTATGAGAGTTTCATTGACTTGGTGGACACAGCGCTTGACATGGAGAATCGCCTCCGTGTCGCCAACGATGACCAGAAGCGCAAACGTCAGGCCAACAGTCCACCTACTAGCTCTTCACAGAAACCGAGGGCCAACTACCAGCAACCACAGTGGTTCTTCCAACAGCCTCGCTTTGTGGTCCGGCCCAATCAACCGGGATGGATCCACAGGGCGCCACAGCGGCCGCAACAGTATCCCTCATACAGAGCTCCAGCTCAACTCCCTGCACCCCGTGCTCCAATCACTCTAGGGGCCGGAAACCCTTGCTTCAATTGTGGCAAGATCGGGCACTTTGTCAAGGATTGCAGGGCACCTTGCAGAATTCAGGGTCCTACCCTTGCAGGAGGCAGTCAACAAGTCAAGCAGAGAGGGTCTGCGCCTCGCAAGGGTCACGTGCACTACGTACACATGGAGCAGATTCCCACGGAGAGCCGGTTCTCGCTGGTACGTTCATGCTCAATGGCCATCCCACTGTGGTATTATTCGATTCAGGGGCCTCTCATACATTTATTAGCCAGTCATATACGTCAAGACATGGGGTAAAAACTTCTTGCATAAAAGAAAAATACAGCATCTCTGCACCCAGAAATCCCATTAATACGAATCTGATAGTGAAGAGGCTATCCTTGAACATAGGAGGCGAAGAATTCATTATCAGTCCTGTGGTGCTACCACACCAAGGGATTGACATTATTTTAGGGATGAACTGGATGACAGAGAACAACATAGTCCTGGACATTGGCAGCAGGACAGTACAGATAAGGTGTAGCACCAGTGGGAAGATTATAAGGGTACACATGCCAAATCAAAAACACATCGAGCCCACAGTAAATTCGGCTGAACTCACCAAAATCAAAAAGATACCGATAGTATATGATTTTCCAGACATGTTTCTGGAGGAACTACCTGGTCTTCCACCGGATAGAGATGTGGAGTTTAGTATTGAACTTGTCCCATGAATGGCACCTATCCCTAAGAGGTCGTACAGAATGGCACCAGACGAATTAAAAGAATTGAAAACACAACTACAAGAGCAGCTGGACAAGGGGTTCATTCGTCCCAGCTCATCACCTTGGGGTTGTCCGGCTCTCTTTGTTGAGAAAAAGGACCAAGGTGGCAAAAGGCTCTGTGTTGAATATCGACCGTTGAACACAGTCACGGTCAAGAATAAATACCCATTGCCCCACATTGACATCCTGTTCGATCGGCTAGCTGGAGCTAGGGTGTTCTCAAAAATCGATATAAGGTCCCGATATCAATAAAAATCAGGGAGGAAGACATACCCAAGACAGCCTTCTCCACCAGATACGGCTTATACGAGTATTTGGTCATGTCCTTTGGACTAACCAATGCACCGGCTTTCTTCATGTACATGATGAATTCAATGTTCGTGAATGAACTCGACAAGTTTGTGGTAGTATTCATTAACGATATATTAATCTACTCCAAGAATGAGAAAGAACACGAAGAGCACCTACGAATAGTACTCACTCGACTCAGAGAACACAAGCTCTATGCTAATAAGTTCAGCAAGTGTGCTTTCTGGTTGAAGGAAGTAAGCTTCTTAGGGCACATTCTATCCGAGAAGGGAGTAGCAGTCGATCCTAGCAAAGTAAAGGATGTGTTAAATTGGAAGCAACCTGAAACAGTAACTGAGATTCGGAGTTTCCTCGGTTTAGCGGGCTACTACCGCTGCTTTATCAAGGATTTCGCCAAGACCGCGAAGCCTATGACGTCCTTGACGAAGAAAAATGCAAAATATGTGTGGAGTCCGAATTGTGAGGAAGCCTTCCAGACTTTAAAGAAATCGCTAACCTCTGCACTAGTGCTAGCACAACCAGATGTCACTAAGCCATTCAATGTGTATTGTGATGCCTCTGGCAATGGGCTTGGTTGTGTCCTGATGCAAGAGGGAAGAGTGATTGCTTATGCATCCCGCCAGCTAAGGAAACATGAAGTAAACTACCCAACCCATGATCTGGAGCTAGCGGCAGTTGTACTCGCACTGAAGATATGGAGACACTATCTACTAGGCAACACTTGTCACATCTAAACTGACCACAAGAGTCTAAAGTACATCCTCACACAACCTGAATTGAATATGAGACAATGACGGTGGTTAGAATTGATAAAGGACTATGACCTGGAGATCCACTACCATCCAGGCAAAGCGAATGTTGTGGCAGATGCACTAAGCCGTCGGGCTCATAGCCATGTGATTGAAGTCGGACCCACGGCAAGAGTGATATGATGCGAGATAGATGAGATCGAGGTGATCACCGAGCAGATGGTTGAACTTTATAACCTGATCATTGAACCTACACTAAAAAAACAAATCATAGCAGCACAGAAGCAAGACCAGGGTATGACACACATTCACGAAGAAATAGATGATAAAAAGAAAGCCTGTTTCACACTCGATGACCAAGGTGTACTATGGTTCAAAAACCGCCTAGTGGTACCTAAATGTTGACGCGGCTTATGTACGAATATTTTGTATCATTTTATATGGTTTTCCACTGTTTTTATGTGTCAACTATATCTTTTACTAACAATTATCACCGATTATTTTGAATTTTGCAATATTATCTTGGAAATATGCTATATGTGATTTTTACAGGTTTTTGACCAATTTTCGTGAAATTCACAACGATCTATGTTGAGTGAGAAAAGAACTCTGAGATGACATTCATTGAAGATGATGAACAAGGAAGGCTTGGTTAATTCATGCTCCCCTCTGTGTTGATTAAGGCTTTCTAATCAGAAACTTCGTGAAGACATCAAGTGCTACAAGACTATGGAAGAACATGCAGGAAAAGTACTTCAATTATATCCAAAATTCGAAGACTTCGTCAACTCTCAGAGAATACCAAAGATTCCAGAACCTCAAGAGTCCGAGAACCCTCGTACATGCATTTCTTAGGAGTCAAGTAATGACCCCGCGAAAGATGGAAACAAACGGGCAGAGGGAGAGTCCGGGTCGGCCGACCCAGACCCCCCCAAGTCGGCCGACCGGGTCCCTTCCGATGCTGTCTCAAGTTCCCCTTTCTACCACGCCTCTTCCAGAAGATTCCAAAGAGATAAGGATTGCTTTGGTGCGAAGGAATTGAAGATAAGGAAGGTATATTACGAGATCCATCAAAACTCAAATTAAATCTCGAGATATTCTCGGATTTCTGGATAGCAGCACCTTGTGTGCCCAATTTGGAGACCTAAACGACGTCAAATGAAGGAAGTTTGAGTACCAAAGTTGTATATCTCTTCGAGCTCTACAATTTAAAGTCTGAATTTGCTTTATTTGGAGTCTGGATGACAGAGATATGGTCAAAATATGAGAGATGCAGAAAACAGAAAAGTCCGATTTCGAGGGAAATAAGAGTCCAACTCCAAGTAGAAGGAAGGTGGAGGGCGCCCCAAGGCACCTCTGGAGTATAAATACAAATCCCCATGAGACCCCCAAGGCCATCCAATTTATTCCAATTCATTATCAAGGTGACACGATGTAGAGGGACCACAACTAGAGGAGAGCTGAGGGTCGAGTTTCTAGTCTAGGATTAGAGTTCTTCTAGTTCGTAGAGGTGATTAGAGACCCTGTGCGGTGCTCTAATTACATAGCTCCAGAGGTCTAATTGTATCATCAAGAGCTACCGCCATGGTTGTAAGTATGATACAATTTTTTTAATGAAGCATTGTTCTTGTCTAATTATCATGTTCTTGTTCTAATTATGTTTGTTCTAGCTCTAATTAGCTTTAGATCTAGATGCTTGTTGATTAGATCATATCTTTAAGGGTTATATTCTTCTAGCGTTCTTGATCATTGATCTAGCATACTAATGATATAATTGCATATCTAATTCTTATGATCTTGGTGATTAGAGGTTCTAGTTGTGCTAATTATGTTATTAGACCATAAAAGTAATTAGAAGCTAGTTCTCTGATTATGTGCCTGTTGAAAGTTTCTCGTCGATTACCTGGTTACTAGTGACAGTAGAGCCCGGGGAAAGGTTAAGCCGATCTAGGGGGTTAGGTTGATTGATTTTGATTTAATTATGCTATGATGAATATGTTTGAACATGCTTGTCTACCTTGAGCTACTAGTTATCTCGTTGCTTTTACCTAATTGTGGCACCCATATCATGCATGTCTTGGATCCGATTAGAGCTTAATTGGATTCTAGTTAATACCCCTTAATTTGTGTTGTAGTTCTGTTCTAATTGCTTATCTTATAGTATTAGTATAGTTTAGACGTAGATTAGATATAGTTTAGGGTTAGTTTAGAGGTAGATTAGAGCCTAGTTTTATACCCTTGGTTTACCATAAACTCTTGTTAATTAGTTCTCAATTAGTTCGTTTCCTGGATTGACAAACCCCATGATACTCATCCTGGGGAAAAACTAGACACGATACTATTGCTTGCAGTATAAAGTTTGCCGTGCTTAAGTGCCGTCAACAAGTTTTTCTGCCGCCGTTGCCGTGGAATTAATTTTGTCTTTTACTACTAGTTTTAATAGATAGTTTGTGTTTGCTAATTGTGTGCTAATCTAGTTCTAATTGTGTGCTAATAGTTTTTTCTAATCGTCTTCCAATTAGTTAATGTGTTATAATTTTCTAGTTTGTGTTTAAATCTTTGTGTTTTAATCTTAGTCTCTATTTACTTAGTATGATCTAGTTATATTCTTATTCTCTAATTGTATTCTTGTGTTTGTCATTCATTCTTATGTTTATTAATAGTTTAGACTAATCCAGCAACTTTGTTGTTATTAGATTTTTCTTTTTGTGTTTTTCTTAATTAGCCTTTATCTATTATTTTGTGTTTTTTATTTTATTTTAATTTATTCTACTTTATTTACTTTCTTGCATTTAATTTTATAATTAGATAGTTTTGTTTAGAATAAGTTTAGCTCTTTTATTAAGTTTAATCTTTTATAAACTCTATTAGAATATAGTTTCTCTTTGTATATTTTCTTTGACTAACTTTACAGGGAAAATTGGCTTTGGTCCAATAAAAAAGAGCTAGGTTTGAACTCTTTAATAGTAGGTGCTAACGCTGTTAGTGGCCTATGATCCGTTATTGAGTTTTTCTATAGGTATCACGAAGGAGTAATTATGGTATTAAAGGTATGTCTGTTGTGTCAATTAATTTTTAAGACTAATGTTCTTTGGAGCTTGTTTGTTCTAAGCTACAGATAATGGAAGCAAAGATGGTTAGCCGAGAAGGTTCTGGAGGCTAAGGATTGCTTGAATACAAGAAAGATAAAGATACCGAAGGTTTATCTCAAGACCAATCCAAGTTCCAACTACATCTCGAGATACTCTCGGAATTTAGGACAGCAACACCTTGTGGGACCAATTCGAAGACCATAACGACGTCAAATGAGGAAAGTCCGAATAACACAGTTGTAGATCGTTTCGAGCTCTACAAGATAGAGCTCGAATTTGCATTATTTGGACTTCATATGAGGAAGTTATGGTCAAAATACTAAAGGGACAAAGCAAGGGAAGCTGAATTTTGAGAAAAACAAGAAGTATTCTTCTCCAACACTTGATGGTGCACGTAATTATGGTATTCCAAGGAAGAAGATGAAGCCACCATAGAGTCAAGATTTGAACTTCACTTTTTCAAAATTAAGATAATTCTTGGTTTAATCATAAATATAATTAAAGTTTACCTATGTTTGATTAGAGATGTTTCATAATGATCATTAAAATGTTGTTTGGTTGGTTGTTATCCTTCTATCATTTCTTATATTTTGTTTTTCGTTTTTTGTGAAACCTTTATTCCCTTAATCCATACCTTGAGAATCATTTAGACTAGATTTTTTTTTATACATGACCTTTGATGCATAGCTTTGCAATGCTTAATTCCAACATGTTGACTGACCGAAGTTAAAGATCTACCATGTTCTTTTAGTAGATCTTTTTATTTTAATTTGTTGATTGAATCTACTCATGCATAGAGATGATTAAGGTTTGCTAGTTGGTCGATTCTCAAGTTTAAGGTTGGATTTAAATAAAAAACTAAGAGCCAAGATTTGTGCAAAAGTAGAAGGGGACCGACCGCTTATTCCTCCGTAAGTGATTCGATACATGTTTAATATTTGTGCAAATTGCTTTTGAAATTTTAAACATGAACATGTGTATGTTTATCATGACTTATTATTTGTGCACAATATTATCTTTGAAATTTTAAAATTTCAAAACGTTTGATCTCTCTAAAAAATAATCCTTGTTAGAAATTTATCTAAGCCTAATTTTATATTATTTCTTTCAAAATCATCTCTCTAATTTGGCCAAAATCATTAGAAACCCATCGTCTTGTTTATCTTTTGTTTGATTTTATGAATCACGTTTATCTAGGAAATATATATTCCTTAGTATTTTACTATGTGATTTCAATTTAAATTATAGTTGTCTTTGATTCATGAATCAAATGTTTATTTAAACCAATCAACCATGTGACTCTACTTTTATCTCTAATCATTGTCATGATGCCATTGTATTATATATATGTGCACTATGAGCTAACCATGTAGAAAAATTCACACTTCATTTGAAACAATGAGACCAATGCATGAAAGAGTACAAGACAAATTCATGATGACTGATATAAGGATTTGGCAAAGATTTAAAGACATCATCAGAATTTGCAAAAGTTTGATTGAGTTTCAAGTTGAAGAGTGAGTGGACTGAATGGAGGAGGAATTGAAGACAAGAATCAAGCCTATGAAGCTTCAAGATCAACAATGGTAGACTCATCAACATGGAGCTCGACCTCAAGAGGCAAATACAGAATATTTTCTTATATTTGGAAAGCCCATGAAGTCCTCTTTCGAACGCAACAAGAATCACTCAATTTGGAGATTTCTACAAGGAGCAATGTGCAAAACATTGAAAGCTGCGCGAACTAAATTGAAGTGTGGACAGAAAGCAGTCCTTGAATAAAACGGGTATAACTCCTTCATACGGAATCAGATTTTAATGCATAAGTACTCGTCGGAAAGATAATTTCAGAGGCTATCCAATGGATCTATTGTTTGAGGTATATTCTGCTCGAGACCAATGAGATATACCACGAATAATAAGGTAGCAGCAACAATGGTGATGTCTACTTGAGAAAAATGATGGCAACAACAATGAAGAAGGCTTGGGCAATGCTTCCATTGAATTTTCATAATCAATTTCAGTTGCAAGGAGCTTCAAATACATTGGCATATGAACACACAAGCAGAGGATTATCACACAAGTGATGCTATGATCATGACACGATGAAGCTGCACAATCAAGTTATCAAGCTGCGTGGACACTTCAGATTCTTACTCTAAATTAAGCGTTTCACTTCAACAGAGGTAAGTAATAAGTCTAGCTTTATGACTCGAAATTAAGCGCTTTTTAGGAGGCAACCCGTTTAATTATTTGTTAAGAGTCTTAGAGTCTTTTAATAGAGAAATGGGAAGCATGACACCACCATTTGAATCTTTACCTTGTGGCTAGTTAACTTAATCTAACCTTTATTTTACTTAACACCATCATATTTTTTTAATTTATGTTTTTCACCTTGCATTTGTATTTTCATTTATTTCTTCACGCTTGCTACGTTAGTATTGAATTTTTCATAAACTTCACGATGGAAGACTTATATTTATGTTGATTCTCGGCAGAGTTTTCTTGTTGGTAAATTAAGTGTAAACATGGTGTTTAGATTTAATTTGATACCATCATCATTAGGTTTAATTGAAATTTTTTTGCTAATCATATCTCTTGTGGATAAGTTTTTTCACCTTTGTTATGTTAACGTGTTTGATTTTCTAAACTAATTAGAGTGCTTTGTTTCTTAGTGTTTAATATTACGTGTAAATTCTTTTCAATTTAGTTTCTATCTTTTATGTTACTAATTTCATACATAAACCACCATTTTATATTAAGATTAAATTGCATGTTTATAATTGGCTTGGTTGCTAATTAACTTCATTATGTATGTTTTCATATTTTCATGTTTATGATAACATGTCGACAATGTTTTCCTTAACAATTTTATGTAAGCATGGTGCTTGGATTAAATTGTTGATCATCATGATGGAGTTAATTAACCTTGCTAGTTTTCCATAATTTCATTTGATTAGTTTATAAGTGTGCTTCGTTTTTCTTGTGCTTTTAAGAGTTAATGACTTTGATAAAACATGGTGTTTTAATCTTGGTTAATTAAAATTTTGATGGCTATGGAGAGACTTAGCAATAATGTTGTAAACATAGTATTTAGAACTTGATTTAATCATTGTCTTTGTTTATATGCTTATCTCTTGCATAATTACACACTCATACACCTATTAGGTTTTTGTTTTTTCTTAATATTGACTACGCCACAAGTTAAAAGTCAATGGGGATATTATTAGATTATGGTAAAGTGCTTCTACTCCTGACTGTTACCTCAAGAGTAGTATGTGCACTTTAAATATTTTTGCAAAAAATTATTTAAGGACGAGGAAATTGAAGAAATATCCGGTAACATATTTCTAATACTTTCTCTTTTCATTTTGAATTCTTCATTTATTTACCTATATCTATCAATTTGGTGTTCCCTTTGTGTTTCTCTTGTTTTTAGTACGTTGGTTTAGATTTAAAGTGTGATTAATACTATAACCATGGTCTATTCCTAATTAATTAATGAAAAAAATGCTTTCAAGAAAATGATGAAAGTTGCCGCTTTATCTTTATCATGCTTTGGTTTTGGTTAGTTAAATTAACAGGCTCTCATAATACATGTTTAAATGAACTAGCTAGTGTTGACGTCTCTTAGCGTAACAGATTTTACTCCGTAAGCGCACGGAGATTCGCTGTACCTTTTTCACTCAGAGTATTCCGAGTATCGTAAAAATCCACAGGGAATCAAGGGCGAATAGGTGGAATGAAATGTCGAACTTTCAAGCAGTACTATAACTTAGATAAAACACCAGCTATTCTTACAAAGGGGGTAAGATAACAAGGTAATGTATGGTGGGAAGAGTAAAACAGGGACTAAAAAAGCCTAACACTTAGGTAGCTATCTGGGAGGACAACGAGTGAGATTAGATTTCCAAACCCTACTACTTAACCGTTGCAGAGGAGTATTCGCGGTTGAACTAAGTTAACTCGAAACAAGCTAGGATCTTGCGTCGAGCGAAATTCCGGCGCCTCGAGGGGTCAAGGGGTAGATAGTAGACCTCCGAAGGAGACCCGGCTAACGCCTACGGGCTTACCAAACGACGAGGTGGAATACTGAGACCTCTAGAGCTGTCACCTAGAGAGGCTACCAACCAGATCTGCGTGGATAATATGGCACGCTATATTAGTGTTCAAGTGAGAGCTCTTCCTTGATCAGAGGGTGAGAACTAACTTAATCTTAGATCAAAAGCCTAAGACAAGCTTATAGCACCGACAAGTCTAACAGGATTCAGATAACTTAGGAACAACACAAACCTAAGCCTTGGATCTAGTGTGCAATAAAGGTACACTAAACTAGGCAATCGTTAAGAAGTAAAGTAAAATATAACAGAAGATAGAACAATGAAATATATTATACTGGAGTAACAAGAGTACAAAGATAGAAAGATACAAGAGATTTACCAAGACTCGAAGAAGACTCCGGAATCCCTAAGGCAAAAGCTCAGACTCAACTCTAACTCCTAGGACTAACCTAGTGCTACTACACTAAGCGATAGTATGAACTACTCAACTTCCACACTTCACAAGTGAGGCCTAGGGGGGTATTTATATCTTCTAAGGTCGGTGAGGCGGTTGGAGAGGTAGTTAGAGGCCGGGCGACCTCTGGTGGGGCCGAGAGGCTCCACTGTAGGACCGAGACGTGCGACTAGAGGGGGAGAATAGGAGCACATGAAAACTCAAACTCAAAACCCCCAAAAAACGTCCTCACAAAACACGCACACCGATACCGTCCACTGAACAGATACGTGTTAGGATCGGAAAACAACCTAAACCCTCTCTTCTCACAACGTGCAAGATCACATAGCAAAGAAGTGCTACTGATCCTAGGATACGTTGAGAAAAGCCTAGCGGAAGCACTCGAATCAACACCCAAAGGACGGATGCAAAACGAGCAAAACAGCCCCGAAAAACTACTCACCGGACGTTTCACCGGACGTTATAAAACGTCCTGTGCTCACAGACAGATGAACCTCCAAAGAAACAAACAAAAACCTGGTCAAAACACCTCGAAATATTCTAAAATAATAATGGGAGCTTTATGATTCACAGCACAAGAGCTCCACAAAATTTCAGCTCATTTAGAGCATGTTTGACCACTAAACTAATCACCGGACCGAACACCGGACGTTTTAAAACGTCCTGTGTTCACGGACAGAAAAACTGCCAAAAAAACAAACAAAAACCTGGTCAAAACACCTCGAAATATTATGAAATTTATATGGGTGCTTTATGATTCACAGTACAAGAGCTCCACAAAATTTCAGCTCATTTGGAGCATGTTTGACCACTAAACTAATCACCGGACCGAACACCGGACGTTTTAAAACGTCCTGTGTTCACAGACAGAAAAACAGCCCTCCGACTCACCGAAAACTCGATCGAAACCGGGTCAAATCTCAACGAAACTTCACAAAAATTTGCATGGATAATCCTAAAGACCATCCCTAGCAAATCCCAAAAGATCAGCTACAAAAGATCAAGGATTGCCCGGGAATTGCAGATCTCGTGAGTTAGGTGAGTTGACACTGAAAAACCGAGAAATGGAAAGAACGGCCCTTGCTCGTGATTCAATGATTTTAGCACTTGGCTAGTGAGATTCACCACATCATAGCAAGACAAAATACTAGCAAAAGAAAGATTCCAACTTTGGACAAACCGAACACACCAAAATCCAAGAATTGGAACCAAAAACAAACTGGAACGGAGAGGGAAAAGGGAAGGACGAAAATTGCTGCTCACTCCATGGGATTCACAAGGAAAGAAATTTGGATTAATCACGAAATTCAGGTTACACAAAATCCCTAGAGCCTATCTCCCATCATCCTCGCACTAATGACAAGATTTGACTAAACTAGGCACTCATCTCCTAGCAAATCTCCTCTCTTTTTTCTCTTTGGACCTTGGCTGCTAGGATTAGAGAAACTAGGGTATGGTGGCTGCCAAGATGAGCTCCAAGGGAGCCTCTCAAGTCTATTTATACCCTAGGCCCTAAACGACACAATTACATTAAGACCCCGACCCTAAAAATGCTCGGAGGGGGCCAAACTGAAAAGATACAATCGGACGACTACGATGACAGTTTGATCTTCTTCTTCTCCACGCCTCGCTTGGATGTGCGCCACGTAGCCAGTAGTCCGGAAGCTTCCCCCGGTTTTGAAATCAGAAACCGGGAAACTTTATTCTGCGGGCTTCCTGGGCCGGGTCTTGGTCCAATCTTCTATCTTGGCGAGTCGGAGCCCAACCCACCAAGTCACTAGAACTTGGGTGGCGGTTTTGAACCGAAGCCGCCAAAGCCTCTCTCGCACGCCTTCGCGCCATGCACTCGGATTGGAGCACCACGGTGACACCCGGCTTCTCCAGTCCATCGGAGTTGCCTCGCGGTCCATCGGAGGGCTTACACAACCGTTGCCGAACCGCCCCTCCGTGTACCGAGCTTCCATGGCCAACCGACGCCGAGCATTGCCTCCAGTCCATTGGAGGGCTTTTGCCTCAGTCCATCGAGGTCTTCATCATCTACCTCCAGTCCATCGGAGGGCTTGAGCTCGTTGACAATCACTCATCACACCAGGAGAGCAATAAGGCCGGTCCATTGGCTCTCAATCTCCCCCTTGATGAGTGCATTGTCAACACCTCTCCAACCTGTAACCTGAAATAGAATAAAGACAAAAGAAAAGCGTAAAACCAAAAAAGAAAGGAAAAATAAAGAAATGCTCAAGCTGCCCAAAATCAAACAAAGGCAAAATACAAGGAAGCTTGAAGCAAAAAGAAATCAAAGCATCGGCTCCTCAAGACAGAGGCAAAAGGCTCAACGCACCGATGCAAAGAGCATGCTAAAAGCTCAACTTCCCCTGAAATGTATCCTCACAAGTGCAAAAAAAATGCAAAGGTCCCCCTCAACTAAATCTCTCCCGAAGTCCTTCTTCTGTATCCAATACTCCACAATTTCTCTCCCTTGTTGACAATGTACACATCAAGAGTTCCTAGGACTCCCCCTGAACTAGACAACTCTCCCTCAAAATATGCCATGAAATACAAGGAGTGTAACTGAAAGAGCTCAAACGGGATGGAAAGCTAGTAATCACAAGTTCTAGCATACAGAGCAAGTGAGGGCAAGGAAGCATGCAATAAGCTCAAATGAATCTATCTTACACATATCAGGAGCTAGTATGTTTTTCAGGGTAGTTTTTTTTAAAACATCACCAACATGAATAGCACATAGCAAGATAGGCATGAACAACAAGATGCTAGCAATGCATACAACGTGTGCTACTCTCAACCAAAGCATATACAACTAACCATAAGTATTTTAGAGACTTGCAAATTTCAGATTTAAACATTTGTATTCATAAGCAAGTTCTTTTTGTGCCAGGGGTTATTTAGTTGTCTTTTGCCACTTCTTACCAACCAATGCCAAGCCTAGGCTCAAAGAACCATCAGAAGCTTAAGACAAGGTTTTGGTCATACACAGCCTAGTCCAAGTTCATGTCAAAGTGCAATGACAAGCAGTCTCAAACTAGATCAGTGTGACAAGCAAACCCACCTGGATCTTTCTCAATTTAGCACATAAGATACCACTTATAGGCATTTTGATTCAGATTTCAATTTAAGCAAGGTGTCATAAAGGCTTAGGCATTAACTTAGCAAAGGCATACAACTAGCATATCCAGGTATGAAAAGATAGCATAGTATTCAACAATCCTACACATGCTAGGTATCTAAATCAAGTGGTGATCATGATTTTCGATTTGCAAAGAATAAAATGACTTTGCTCATAACTAGTGTTCAACAGACTCAAGAGAGCTTAGCCAACCATGATCAAGCAAGCACTGTACAGTCTAGCACAAGCAAGTACTAACTCAATCATACCAAAAGAGCTTTGGTGCTAGTGAAGTGAAGATGCATATGATACAGTGCAATGCATGATATGATACAGAATGCAAAAGAAACAAAGAGAAATAGAAGCAAAATAAAAGCAAAATCTAAACTACAGAGGCTATTCCTTTCTAAAAGGAATAGCACACTATCCCTGACTAAAAGGGATAGCACACTCCAAGCTCACCTCTCAAGTGCGCAAAAGCGCTCAACTCTAGGGGCTCGGTAAAGATATCGGCCAACTAGTTCTCGGTTGCTACATGGATCAAGTCTATGTCACCCTTCTCATAGTGATCTCTCAGAAAGTAAAACCTCACGTCTATGTGTTTGGTTCTAGAGTGCAAGACAGGGTTCTTAGCTTCAGAAATAGCAGAAGTAGAGTCAACTAGAAGAGGGATTTTTCCAAACCTAAGGCCGAAATCACTAAGGGTGGCTTTCATCCATAAAAGCTGGGAGCAGCAGCTATGTATTCTACTTCTGTGGTAAACAAGGATACACTAGCTTGCTTGCAAGAGGACCAAGAGACAAGAGAGGTTCCTAAGAGTTGGCATGTGCTGGAGGTTGACTTGCGATCAATCCGGCAGCCAGCATGGTCAGCATCTGAGAACCCTCTAAGAGAAAGAGAAGAACCCGAGGAGTACCAGAGACCAAGCGCAGGAGTGAATTTCAGATACCTGAAAATGTGCTTCACCGCTTGACGGTGAGAAGTCCTAGGAGAAACCTGGTAGCGCGCACAAAGGCAAACCGCGAACTGAATGTCCGGCCTGGTCGCCGTCAGGTACAGAAGTGAGCCGATCATCCCTTCTGGTCCACCGCCTCCCCATCTTCATCAGCATCAAGCGCCGTGTTTGTACTCATTGGAGTTGTCATAGGCTTTGAGTCACCCATGTCAAACTTCTTCAAGATGTACTTGGTGTACTTGGCTTGATGGACGAAGGTTCCTTCAAGGCCTTGCTTGATCTGCAGACCGAGGAAGAACTGGAGCTCACCCATGAGACTCATCTCAAATTCCCTGCTCATCTGTTCAGCAAAACTAGACACCAAAGCGTGAGATGAACCACCAAAGATTATGTCATCAACATATATCTGAACTAACAGGGTGTCACCGCCACGACTCAACAGAAACAAGGTCTTGTCTACTGAACCCATCACAAAACCAGACTTGAGCAAGAAACTCTTCAACTAGCATACCAAGGTCTTGGAGCTTGCTTTAGACCATAAAGGGCTTTCCTCAATTTATACACCCGGTCTGGAAATCTAGCCCTCTCAAAGTTAGGAGGTTGTCTCACATATACCTCCTCCTCTATGAACTCGTTCAGAAAAGCAGACTTGACATCCATTTGCTGCAGTTTGAAGCCTTTAGAGGCCGCAAAGGCAAGCAAAATCCTAATGGCTTCCAAACGAGATACAGGGGCAAAGGTCTCCTCATAATCTATCCCCTCCTTCTGACAGAAACCCTGGGCTACCAATCTCGCTTTGTTCCTCACAACCATCCCATCCTCACCCTGTTTGTTCTTGAAAACCCATTTGGTACCTATAGGGCGATAGTTTGGTGGAGGTTCAACTAAGTCCCAAACATGGTTTCTCTCAAAATTCTCCTACTCCTAATGCATGGCATTCACCCAGTTAGGATCAGATAATGCATGTGACACATCCTAGGGCTCAAAAGAAGCAACATATGCAGAGTGGGAGAAAAAGGCTAGAGAAGCAACCGAAGAGCGTGTGACATGCTGGTGAATGTCTCCAATCATCCTGTGGAGGGTGATCCCGCTGGACCTGCCGAGATGGAACAATCTCGGAGGTCACCTCCCCTGCGTCCTCAGCGGGTACAGCCTCTGTATGAGCTTGTCATCGGGGGAATGAGGAGGAAGCCATAGGCAAGGGTCCTACATCATCATCAGAGCTCGTAGCAGAGGGGGCAGGAGCTGCAGCCGGTGCAGAGGCTCCTACATCACCAACATCAATCGCACCTTCCTCATCCTCAAAAATGGGGTGCCTTCTTCGTCATCACCTGAAAGCTCAAAGGCAGGGATTGTGCAGGGCATAGTTTCATCAAAAGAAACCTCACAAGTCTCAACAACATGCTTGGGCTCCAAAATCCACACACGAAAAGCCCTAGAACTAGAAGCATACCCTAGAAAAATTCCATCCAGACAACGAGACTCAAACTTGTCCAGATGCCCTGCCTTCTTAAGCACAAAGCACCTGCAGCCAAACGCTCGCAAATGCTTGACGCTGGGCTGTCTACCAAACCGAAGTTCATATGAGGTCTTTCCAAGGAAGGCTCGCAAGAAGATCTAGTTCGCAATGTAACAGGCCGTATTCACTGCCTCAGCCCAAAAGCGCCTCGGAGTCCTATGCTCATCGAGCATCATCCGTGCCATCTCAACAAGTATGCGGTTCTTGCGTTCCACAACACCGTTCTACGGTGGGGTATATGGAGAAGAAAACTGGTGCTCAAGACCTAGGTCACGACTGAAGTTTTCAAAACGAGAATTTCTAAATTCTCCGCCATTGTCACTGCGGATAGCCCTCATGGCCTTATGACTCTCGTTTCTCAACCTTAGTACCAGATCCCGAACAAAACCAAACGCCTCATCTTTAAACTCCATGAAAAATACCCACGAGAACCGCGAAAAGTCATCCACAACGACAAGCACGTACCACTTTACACTGACCGACGCTACCCGAGCGGGACCTACTGTATCCATATAGAGTAGATCACCTAGATAGGAGGTCATAACCTGAGACACAGCAATGTGAGAAGCGGCAACCATCTTGCCATGACGACAAGGGTGGCATACTAAGTCCTTCTCAGCTCTCAACTTGGGCAATCCTCGGATTAGGCCCATTGAACTCAACCTGACTAGCAGATCAAAGCTCAAGTGACCAAGCCTCCTATGCCACTTCCAAATATCAGCAGAAGGACTAGCAACCAAACAGCGAGTAGGGCCAGAAACAGATGTGAGGTCGACCCTAAAAACCTGACCAAAAGGCAGCAAAGAGCAAACAAGGGTCTCCTCAGCATTAAGAACGCAGCACGCACCCTTCTTAAAACAAACCTCAAATCCTTCATCGAGAATTTGCGAAACAGAGACCAAATTGAACCCCAGATTCCGAACAAAAGCAACTTCTCTCAGGGAAAGCTTAGTAGAGAGCGAAACAGAACCAACACCCATCACTTTACCTTGACCATTGTCCCCGAATGTGATGTACTCCTTGGTGCTCACGGGGTTGAGGCTGGAGAACCACTTGCGGTGTCCTATCATGTGCCTAGAGCAACCGGAGTCCATGATCCACACGTCCTCCATGCCTCGATCCTGTAAAGTCAAATAAAGCGACAGTGAGCAAATGGTCCGGCACTAGGGTTAGTACCAAAACTGCTGTACCAGTGCCGAGCCATCTGCTCAAAAGTGGGGTAAGAACAATCAAAGAAATCACCACGACTGGAGTAACCATGACCCTCAAAGCGTGGCCTCTCAAACTTTCTCACAAACCCTTGGTCACGAGGTCCGTAGCCGCACTGAAAACGACTAGGAGCTCGGCCGGTAAAGCGACTCTCACCACCTGGAGCATGGGCCTGAAAGCCGCCTCCTCTCTCACCACCAGCAAAGCGGGATCTTGCCTACCACCCTGGTAGAACTGATCCTGGTTCCCCCAAGCTCTTTCCTGCCTCTCAACCCGCTTCCTCCTGAAGCAAAACTCCTCTAGGTGGCCATACTGCTGGCAGAACTCACAGTGGTAGACAAGCCTCCTAGGAACTGGGGTAGGCTGGGACTTGGGCTTAGGTGGTGTTTCCTTGGGTGGCTCAGGCTGCTGGACTGGCTTCTTCCCCTTGGGCTTAAGCACTTCCTCAACAATCTTGTCCAGCTTAGCCTTGGAAGGCTTGGGTGTCTAGTACTGCTTCTTCGGGGCAGCCTTGGGTGGCTCATGGTAAACCCCATCTACAGTCTCTTCTGGCTGTGTAGGTGCAGTCTTGACCTTAACTGGGGCACTCTTCTCACCCAGAGTGCTGCACTCTCCAAACCCAACACCACTCGTCTCACCCTCGGCTCTCTTGGTGCTCTCTATGATCATCTCCAGTTGGAGTTGCCTAGCATATACCCAACTGAGCACCTCTCTCAACCTGTTGTTGTCATTCTGCAAAGACAACACCTCCTCCCTCAGATCCTCCAGGACTACAGTCTGGGTAGAACAAGTATCACAGTCTAGGGAGGGAACCACAACAGCTTTCTCCAACTTCCTAATGGTGGCATCCTTATCCACTAGTTGCATCCTAAGGGTTAGGCAGTTCTCACAAGTGTCAGTAGGTGCTGAAAGCACCTCAAAGTCAGCTCTCAACTGCTCTAACTCACCTCTCAAAGTAGGACAGACCATACACGCACCCAAAAGTGTAGGTCTAGCCCTAAGGTCCTCATGCTCCATGTGCTGCCCCTCAAACTTCTCCTTCAGAACAGCTAGCTTTTTAGCTAGACAGGGGCAAGACTCACACTCGAGCTCTCCACTCAAAGTAGGCTCATTCAGTTTGTACTGGAGTTTTCCTAGCTCAGCCTTCAGCTCATCTATCTCCTCTACCCACTTGGCATACATATCCCTCTGCTCACCGTTGACGGTCGTAATCTCACGATATCTACCATCAATTACCAACCAAATGGTGCTATGCAAGTGAATAAATATGGACTAACCCATCTACTAATGAGTTCCACAAGTTTTGTACGAATATTTGGATGCAGGTACCAAAATGCACATAAAATAAATGAAAACATGTCAAGGATCAAAAGATGGAAACCACTGGTCAAGGTGGCCAGGTCGGCCGACCAGGGCAAAGCTTGCCCTGGCTCAACCAGGTCGGCCGACCAGAGGGCTGGCCGCCCGACCCAGTGACAGGGTCGGCCGACCCCTGGTCAGGCCGCCCGACCTCCCAAGTCAGCCAATTGCCACATCATTGATCCACATCATGAAGAAAACACAAGTGCACTCAAATCCAACCGCAAGACCAAGCATCCAATGTATCCAAAGGCCAAAAATGCACCAAGTCACGGATCCTCAACGTCATCAATCCAAGGGAAGAGCAAAGTGGCCAATGCAGGCCTGACACGTGGTCGCCCGACCTCCTACAAGGTCGGCTGACCTACCCTCTGAGGCATTTTACATGTGCAACAACCGTCCTAACCGCCAACCGCCATGGGGAAGCAAGATCAAGCCGTTGGAGTGCAAAGGCGGTGGATCGGGTGGTCGCCTGACCTCGGAGTAGGTCAACCGACCTCCTCCCTAGGTCGGCCGGCCACCGACTTCGGCCTCCCACCGACCTAAGCCTCCTACAAATACCTCCTTCTCATATGGGACTATAAGTAGGCCTGTAGAGCTCATTTGTAAAGGTGTGGAGAAGTTGAGAGCCATATCCTACTTTAGAGAGTGTCATTTTCCACATCTTAGTAGTTAGGATAGTCCTGGGAGTTAGAGTGAGTCGAGCTTTGCCTCAGAGTTCTCAGAGATTCTTCTGAGTCTGCGGTAACTGCTCTTGTATCTTTAGTACTCAATCTTCAATACAATTCAGTTATATTTTACTTTATTTCTATCTCTTGCAAGTGTGGTGTACCCTTTATTTTGCATACTTGCTAGGCTTAGACTTGTGGTTATCTTAGTTAGTCAAGTCCCGTTATTCTTGCCGGTGCTATAATCCAACCTGTACGCCAGGCTCTGGTTAGGTCCTCTCCTCTGATCAAGGACGACCTATTGTTACTCAAGCTTCGCTTGAGTACGTTTATAGCGTGCCAGCCTATCCATGCAGATTTGCTTGGTAGCCCCACTCGGTGACAGCGTGTGGTGCGCCTGTGTAGTCTAGGCCCGTTCGTTCGTTAGGACCGTAGGCGTTAGCCGGGTCTCCTTCGGTTGTCTACTATCTACCCCCTGACTCCTCAAGGCGCTGGAATTTCGCTCGACGCAAGACCCTGACTTGCTACTTGAGTTTCTTAGTTAACCACGATAGAGTCTTTGCAGCCGAATAGAATAGAGTTTGGGAACTTTATCTCACTCATTGTCCTCCTAGGCAACTATACCTTTCTACGTGTATCTTAGGTAGTTCAATTTACTTCTTCCCACCATACACCTATCCGTTTACCAGACTCAACCCTGTCTAGTGACTAGCTGGTATATTTATTTAAGTACGGTTCATTCGATTTGAGTTTATTCAACTATACTCTCTCGCCTGCCGCTTCCCTGTGGATAAAAATACGATACTCGGAATACTCTGAGTGAAAAGCTACAGTGGTCTCCGTGCGCTTGCAGAGTAAAATCTTATAAGGCTAAGAGACGCCAACAAGCTTTTCTGGCGCCGTTGCCGGGGAAGCAATAGGCAGAGATATAGTTGATAATCTCTTTTCGAACCTCGTGTCTTTAATAAAAATACCAACTAGTCGTTAGCAGGCTCACTTGTCTCTTTGTTTATGTTGTGGTTGCAACAGAGAGGTGTATGACCGGTTTCGACCTACCAAAAAATTTCCACAATAATCCAGAGATTCTGCTTAGGAGGGTCCGTTCCAAGACCTTTCACGGGCAGATACCTGTTCCAAGGAAATTGAACCTTGAAACGGCCACGTCAAGTAGTTCCTCGAACACCGACGACATGGCCGTACCTTCCGAGAAGACCATCCGTGAGTTCTCCATCCCATCCAGTAGCAATGTCCCTACGGGACCGGCCGTCAACGCAGGGGAGAACTTCGAACTTAAACCGGGAGTCATTCACATGGTTCAAGCCATTCCCTTCTGCGGTTTAGCAATGGAGAATGCCAACAACCACCTGCAGCAATTCCTGGAAATCTGCAGCACATTTACCATGACGTCCGCCGATGCTGTCAAGTTACGCCTCTTCCCATTTTCACTTGTCGAAAAGGCGAAGCAATGGTTCTACCTCAACCGCGCAACACTAACAACGTGGGATGCATGCTCAAACGCATTCCTCGCCAAGTACTTCCCTTTGGGAAAGACCAACGCGTTGAGAAACAAGATCTCGAGCTTTCAACAGCTCGCAGATGAAACAGTGGCGGAGGCCTGGAAAGGATTACAAGAGTATATAGCAGCCTGCCCCCAACATGGCATGGAAGAATGGCTGATCATTCAGAGTTTCTTTCACGGGTTAAACCGTACTGCTCAAGAGCACCTAGATGCAGCCGCTGGAGGATCTTTCCTATCCCAAAGTGTGAGAGCGGCCAAAAATCTGATTGAGAAGATCGCCACTAACCAGGGATGGAAGGAAGATAGGTCACACCCACGATCCTGTGGAGTCCATCACATCGACAGCACGGACATGCTGGCCGCCAAGATGGACCTGCTTGTAAAGAAGCTAGAAGACAATCCTGAGGCCGCACCAGTCCAGGCCCTCGACACTCGCATGACTTGTGAAGTTTGCGGAAACACGGGGCATTCAAGGAGCAGCTGCCCTGAAACGCGACCGGAAGACGCCAACTTCATCGGTCATTCTAGTAACTTCAACAACGGGAATCGTCCCCAACCAGGCTGGAATTCACGCCCATATATGCCATTCTCCGGACAAGGTAACTCCTCAGGTAACTCACATCAGTTCAATAAGCCTAGTTCTTTTGATCCTAAAGCTGTGTATGATAGCATTAGTAAAAAGTTTCATGCAAATGATAGACTTTTTGAAGCTATTTCCCTACAATTGGAAACTTTTAACAGTGCTATGAAAAATCAACTGAGTTTTAATAAGATGTTAGATACACAAATAGCTCAGTTGGCTGCCTCTTTGCCTAATGCTAATGCGGGAAAACTTCTGGAACAACCGGAACCTCCTCCCAAAGAGCACATCAATGCCGTCACCACTAGGGGTGATGTGGCGGAACCGCCCTGCTTAATCCAGACTAAGCACACCTGCCACCTCTGGCTCACAGTGCACTTAGGCCAGACTAAACCCGGTAGTCCGTCGAGCTACCCAAAGGGCACTCGATGTAACCATCGTCCGAGGATACCGACATCACACACATTCAGCCCTCAAAAGAGCCACAACAGATTACATCATTACAGGCAGTTGAAGTAGAGAATAAGTAGACTTAGTTTACAAACCGAAGATAAATAGTCAAACACATGTTCAAATATAGCTGAAGCGATGTCAAAATATACATGTATAGATACATATAGCGGAAGCGTTCAAAACATCTCACAGCGGAAATAAAACTCAACTAGTCTTCAAGTAGAGATAAACAAGGCGAGTAGCACCGAGCCCACCGGTTCTACCACCTCCAACACAATTATCCAGCTGTCCTCAATACCTGTAATCCAAAAGTGGGGGCAAACCCTGAGTTCTAATTACTCAGTAGGACTTAATGGACGGGGCTTACGGCTGACGCAAAGCATGCTTACTAATCATGTGGATCCTTAGCTGTTTATTATTAAACAAAGTCATGTTGACATAAGCTAGCAGGATTTGACAGCTGCTATCCATTAATCATGAAGATCATTTATACCATAAAGTAAGTATTTGTATGAAAGTAACACATGAGAACCCATCAGAAACTTGCATAATAGTATGTCAAACACATGTCCCGTCCCAAGATTCATAGTGCCTCCATCTAACCCCTGGGAGTAGCCATCTCAGGAGCGCTACCACGGTACGTCGGGTCAACCCTCACTCGACTTCAAAGCACCTCCCAAGTCCATCGTCCTCCTACCAGTGGATGGGCAACACCATGAATAGTGGAACGGGTCATCACATCCAAGCATGTTGTATTGAAAAGCGTGATTAAATAAACAACATGTTACAGTTATTGCTACATTGCCCGTCAGTGATATTTGGCACTCTCACACCTGGTGAGCATCAGCGATTCGAATCGATTTCAAATTCCCGGGAATAACTAAAAATGCCAAGGGATATATGCTTACTAGCCATCGCGTTCCTCACATATACCCCCCATCTGCACCTGTCCCGTCCCAAGATTCACAGCGCCCCTACCTAACCCTTGGAAGTAGCCGTCTCAGAAGCGATACCACAATACGTCGGGTCAGCGGTCAGCCCTCCCTCGACTTCCACGCACCTCCCAAGTCCATCGGCCCCCTATTAGTGGATGGGCAGCACCATGAATAGTAGGACGGGGCCGGTAAGACTTTCACCGGTCCCACGACCCGGATAAGCACTTTAGTAATGTTGAGCCAATCAGTAGGCGAACAGACGAACGGGCCTTAAACGACTCGGGCGGAATCCACCACACATATTCCAATTCTCATCGTACATTTCCATATCTCCGCCCGGTCTCCATTTAAAACATAACATAATCAAAGTAAGATTCATAATAGTGAGATTTCTTGTAACTTTTGAAAAATCACCTACGCGACGAGTGACTCCATTCACTCGTGTCTACTCGTACCTAGCAACTCGTCCTACGAACTCTAACATATAGGTGCTTGGGCCAGGGCGGCCAAGAAGTCTAATGCAATTGGTTCCAAACAACTCCTAATGTAGATGCGTAAGCATTCATCAAGTATATTTGCTGGGTAAAGCATGGTCCTGCCTACCTTTGATTCACTTTAGTAAAACCAACAAACTAAGCTACTGTTAGTTTGCCGGGTTGTGAGGCTTTGCCCCAGGCAACCCCTTGATCTCTTGGACAACTCCTCCGTCCAAACACGACTGATGGGCCCTCCAGGTCGTGAGGGGGCCTTAGTTGGTCTTTTGGATCACCATTGGTTGAAGTAGTTCCACGCGTTCGTTTCTTGATCACGTATCTGTAATGAGCACCACTATATGATTGACATGCGGGATAATGCAAGGAATGAGATGCATGAATACGAAGCACACGTATGAATAACCATTTCATGAACAAGCAAAAAGTTGATTGATAAACTACTTAAACAAGGAGTACCTTTATGAACTGATAATAAGCATACCCCATCACATGCCTAACTAGTAAGTTG
The DNA here is from genome assembly GCA_022530915.1 of Paspalum notatum. NCBI lineage: Eukaryota > Viridiplantae > Streptophyta > Magnoliopsida > Poales > Poaceae > Paspalum > Paspalum notatum. Next base: position 23,092,028 of record CM039686.1, read on the forward strand.
TTCATCGGAAAGCAACCATGTTGGGTACCAAGTGGATGAAAACCACACAGGGATGATGCAAGGTTAAAACATTATTAGGTGTTTTGTTTGAATGAGTTATTTAACATGAAAAGACCACTTCATGCACATATAGGGGAACATTCACTAATGATATCACACATTTTGTTGATCTAATGGATTAAAGCTCTATATCAATCTTAAGTGTTTTACACAGCAAATGAGTTCATTTCTAAATCAAGTGTGGCATAAACAACAGTAGATAGCTTGCAGCTAGAAATCAACTCACATGCACAATGATATCAATAGCAAACAACACCTACTCTTATAATTAAATAACATATGCCTACTTTATGAATAAAAAGCATTTCTTGTGTTCATGCAGCTAGACAACTCCAATTGAGCTCAGATTTGTAGGACATCTAGATTTACACTTCATTATGCTACTGTCAAAATTTCAGCCATAAAGGAGTTATAAATGAATTATGAAAATTCTAGCAAGTTATCAGCCCTATAGCTTCTCAGATTTTTCATAAATTATAGGAATGGTTTCCGAAGGTGAAATTTTACCAGTGAGCTATACTCAGCATGGACTGCATGTATAAAAATTACAAGTTAAATTTCCCAAGTTTGACAGGACATCTATTTCCCATATCTTAAACCTATGTGAATTCAAGATGTACACATGAACAGTATAAATAGCCCTCTAGAATATATTTTCTGGACTCTATGCATCAACATTAAGCTACCAAATTTTCCAGAGAATTTCCCTAGCCATTTATGACCACTTTTTCTAATTATCATTTCCAACATGTATCATTTTGTCATTTTCAAATCACCAATTAACTTTACATGCACAACTTCATATTTCACCAGTTGGCTACTTATACTACCCAAAGTATATGAAAAATGCTAGAGAGTTAATTTGAGTACATTCCATGTAGCCTCCCATTTCTAAGTTGAATAAATGCACATAACACATGTATAATGGTAAAAGGGTAATAAACAGTAAGTGCTAGGCTACAAAAATTCACATAGTGCTATAATGCCACAACAAAGCTACTGTCCAAGTTTCATGCCATTTGGTGTTCATTTAGTCTACTTTTGACTTTTATCCTAATTAATCATGCATACAACAAACCAAGGGCAAAACAGGCATTTCACACTTCCACGTCATACCAATCATGTAGATCTACTCAAGAGGAGTCTAACGCAACTGAGTTTGTCCATTTTGGATTTTTCTGTGATTTGTTATGAATTTCCAAAGTTCATAGTCAATTTAAATGCTTTTAAATAGAAAATCATCAGAGCTAAGGACCTAAATATAATTAACCATAGATTCCAGGGGGGTAGCGTGTAAGATATACAAGACTAAATGAATAGCAGTTACTTTGAGCGTGTATAAATGAGAAACTGTAGGGGGTTTCGGGTAAAACTACCCTTTCTTCTTCCTCAGGCCGGGAGAATGACGCGCGACTCAGTTTCTCAACTGCAGGGGGGAAGTGGGGGAAGAGACGCGGATGCACCGGCGGCGGTGATGCGGCACTTGGGGCCGACGGGGTCGGGGAAGGCGTTCCCGTCCAAGGGGACTCGATTCCCCCAGACCTCGTCGCGGGAGGGGGGTCCGTAGAGGAGGAACGGCGGTGGTGAACCGAAGCCGCGGGAGCTCGGCGTGGCGTGGCGGCGCGGCGTCAGTCCGTCGACTCCGGCAATGGGAAGGGATGAGGACAGGCGTGAGAGCTCCACGGAGAGATGGCGCACGCGGCGGTGGTGATGTGGAGGCGCGGGGAAGGCCCTAGGGTGGTGCTCCACGGCAAGCCCGTGGGTAGCGCGGGTGCACGCGGGCGGTGCTCGTGGGGAGAGGTGGAGGAGGCGATGGCGGGGGACTAGAGCTTGGGGGCACGGTGAGGCGAGCGTGGGGCACGAGGTGGACAGAGGGAAGGCAGCCCGAGACGACCGGCGTAGCGAGTTAGCCGTGAGCTTGGCCATGGCGTGGCCACGGCGTGCGCGCGTGGGGAGAGGGCTAGGGCCGATGGCGGCGGCCTAGGATTTGGGGTTTCGGTGGAGGGACTCGAGGCGACTGCGGTGGGGATGGTGGCTGGACGAATGGCGGTCTGCAGAGACGACGGTGCGAGCTCACCAAAGCTCGGCCATGGAGGCTCGGGCGCGTCCCGCGTTCTACGCGAGAGAGCGGGAGGAGCGGGGAGAAATGGAGGGCGAGAGAACGAAGGGAGCCGGCTTTGCGTTTAGGTGAGGAAGGCGCGGCCGAGGGTCGTTCCGCGGGTGCGGGACGGTGACCGTACGCCGCCGGCCGCGTGGCGGGCGCCGGCTCGGCGTCCGCGCGGCGCACCGGTCGTGGGCCCACCTGCCAGTGACCGGAGAAGGGGTGGAAAATATGAAATTTGAAAAATGTGTTTCCTATGTCCCTGTAAATCGCGTATTTGACATACTTAGATACCGAATTTGACAAAGCCCCAATTGGACAAAATGTTCCACTCTTCAAGCTCTACATCTTTGTCAAAAGGTTCTATACCAGATTCTAAGTGTAAATATGATTTATCCATGAATTTATATAGCAGCCTTTAATTTGGACAGGGAACCTTTATTATTTGGGAATTTCAAAACTCATATTTCTGGTCATTACTTCCCAAAGTACCTCTTGACAACATTGTTTAGAAATTCATAACCTATAACTTCTTCAATTTGATCTTTGCATGAAAATGGCTGTAGGTCATAGAAACATTGAGATTACTAAACAAGGCTGATTTGGACTGGTTTTCTATGCAGGTAGAGAATGACCATAAACTCCTTTTAAAACTCAATATATGACCAAACCCCAATTAACAAAGTTGTTCTCCAGTACTTTATCTCCAAGTTTGATAATGTAAAGTTGGCCCGAATCCCAACAGATTTTGAATTATAGATACAAATATGTTCCAAGGTGTGGTAAAACAGAAGTTTCACTTTGTGTAGAGGCTTTCTTGTTTCCCACTTTTGAAGCATCAAATGAAGTCCAATCACTTCCACAATAGGTGCTTTTGAAAGGTGATAAGTTCAATTTCATTTTATAGAAAGGGAGAATTTGAAGTTGTATAGTGAAATCAAAAGTAATTTCAGAATCAACTTGGGGAAAAACTGAAAATCCATACTTGGGAAATTTCTTAGTGTGGGCTGATTTTGGTTAATTTCCAAGAGAATTGTGGTGAAGTTTAAAACAGGTTAGAGACATTTTTAAACCATGTTCAGTGTAGCAAAAGGATAGTCCATAACATGTACAACAACTTTGACAACGGAGTTGAGCTCGGGTACTTAATGAATTTGAAAGTTTTATTAGGGCTCAAGTTTGGTCTCGATCACACTTGTTACCCTCGGGAGAAACGTTAGTTGGATTTGGTTTGATCTTTTTAAACCTCTTGTCTTTAGATTTTTGAACATGATCAAATAGAAAGGTCCAAGGTTACTTTCTTATCCGAGGTTTTGCATTTGGTGATGAGCTCAAAAGCGTGTGAGTATTGACTTACCCAACCACGAAAGGTGTGGTCTTGCATCCTGTATAGAAAATTTTCGGCTTAGTGACTTCTCCACATATTTCTCATTAGTCTCTATGCATGATTAAGTCTTAATCCATCATTAGCTTGTCTCTAGCTGCGTGTTAAGGCTCTTGAGATGCCAGGGGCATCAGAACCCACCCCCTTAAAGAAATCTCGTCCCGAGATTTGGAGGAAGCGGGGTCTTACGGCTTACTGCGAACTGCAAATGGTTTTGGCATCGTTGATTGTGTGCTTCTGTCATACATGGTAACACTTAATCCTTCATCATTTGCTTTGTTAACTGGCTCATGAATGGTTAGTGCCTCTTTAACACAAGGTAGTTACAAAGCTTTTGAATGCGTCTAAGGTGGTCCTTCCCAGGTGCTCGGCAAGTCGTGTTTTATATGAGGGCGAATGAACAAACCGCAAGGACGGTGTGGTCAATGCGAAAACAGCAGTGATTTATTCGAATAATGGAACAGGGTTACTCCCTGACTTTGACACAAAGGCTTAGAAATGTGATAAATATACAAGTCCTAGAACATTAGAAGCAAAGTGTACGAAATCGGAAGACCGAACCATGAAGGATCTTGTAATTTAAAGGGTTATCGATGGATGTGTTTTTGAGACACATTCGTTTCATTTGATAGGGACTGTGTACACATATAAGACATTAAATTCGAACATTCTCCAAAGAGTAAGATGGGGTGATACATAACACATTCTACTCATTGTTTCAAGAAAGATGCCATGGAAAGAGAATAGGACATATTCACCTAGACAAGGTGATGATTTTTATGATTTCATAGACTTGACCAAGACTGACCAAGAAAAGTATAGGCAGAGGGCTTGTGCTTACTAACAGATCACTTATTCAAGGTTAGTGAGCCCAACTTTGAAGATAATTTCAAGGAAGAATAAAGCAACTCTTGAAAAGGACAATACGATGAAAGCATTAGCCAAGAACAAAAGCCTAGTGCAGTGGATGATGCTTGTGGCGGAACCGCCGATTTAATACGGGCTAAGTACACCTGCCACCATTAGCTTACAATGTACTTAGACCGTACTAAACCCGGTCGTCCGTCGAGAGGCCTTCGGCTCTCGATTTGCACCAAATCCCAGATGAACCGACATCACACACATCCGACTCACGATGGAGCCACAACAGTTACATCATCACAGGCATTTGAATAGATAGTAATAAGACTTTAAGTTACAAACCAGGTTCTGAATAAAATAGGTTCAACATAGGTCCATAATAACATAGAGTTCGAAATAGTGTCTCGCAGCGGAAATTAAAGATCACTGTTCATGATAAACAAAAGACTTGCAGTAGGAGAGTGACATCATGCCCACTGATGTCACCCCATTGCCAGAACATGACTCGGCTCACTCCTGGTGGTAACAAGCTCCTCTACCCACGCAGGCACAAAAGAGGAACTCCATACCTGAAAACCAAATGTTGGGGGCAAACCCTGAGTACTAATTACTCAGAGGACTTAATGGCAAGGCTTACGGCTGACGCAAAGCTTGCTTACTATCATTGGATCCTTAGCCTTTGATTCTTAGCTCAAAAGTTTATTTACGGATAGTGGGATTTAACAGCCACTACCCTTGTGAAAGAAAGAGATAATCATTTGCAAGTACATAGCTATCATCATTATGAAATATCTGAGTCTCAAATAATAATCAACCACTTGATATCCAAAACCATGAATCATATTGCAGAATATTAAGGTTATTACTACGTTGCCCGTCAGTGATATTTGGCATTCTCACACCTGGTGAGCATCAGCGATTCGAATCGATTTTAATTCCCGGGAATAACTAAAAATGCCAGGGGCCCATATGCTTACTCACACGACGGCTTTCCCACATATAGTCCCCCTCCTCCACCTGTCCCATCCCAAGTTCGATTCACTCCCACCTGACTCCCGGGTTGTGCCCCCATGACGAGCCTGCCGACATCTCGGACTCCCCGCCATGAGTACCAAGCTCCCCCGGGCCACCTTCCTCTCAACCAGTGGGTAGGAACGTGTTTCTGTTCTCCGGATGGCACAAGTAAGGTTTCACCGGCCCCATTAACCGGGTAAGCACTTTAGCAATGGTATGCCAACCAGCAGGCGAACAGCGGACGGGCCTTAAACGACTCGGGCGGAGCCATTACACCGCAACAACACACACCTCGAAAAGTAAAGCTTAATCTCCGCCCGGTCTCCACTTACTCATCAACATCATAGACTATCATGGCAGAACTGCCAGTGTTCCATTTCTTTTTCAAAGTCACCCTACGCGACGAGTGACCATTCACTCGTGTCTACTCGAGCCTAGCATTTCTAGGCAACTCGTCCTACGTACCTAATATAGGTGCTAGGGCCAGGACAGCCAGTGGTTCTAATGCAATAAGGCTCCAAACAATACCTAATGCATATGCGTAATCATAAATCATAATTTGCGAGGAGAATGTAGGGCCTGCCTACCTTCCTCGCTAGGGTTAGCTTCCTCGGCGGTGAAGTCAGGTGCGGCCTGCGGGTACTCTTCTTGCTGCAGCTCGGGTTCCGGGTCTTCTGGCTCCTCGATCACCGGAATCTCCTGCTCCTCGGGCGCGGGGTCTATATGCATGCCAAGTGTATGCAATGAGCGTACAGAATGCACGGAGACAATGCAAATGTCACAAAAGCGTGACAATGGGCTAACTTCTTTTCACCCAACGTATCATGCATTCACCCCTACTATAAAAGGAAACCCCTTTACTTCTAAGCATACACTTAGACCCTAGGCATAACAGAAAGAAGAGCAGTTCATAACATGACCATGTATTAATAGGACATAACGAAATGCTTGCTAACCATTTTATTACTACCAGATAACCCCTTTTATTTATTTAAAAAGGGTGACTGAGTTTAAATAGCTACCCTACACCAATTGACTTCAAAAATTTTACAGTGTACTGTTCTCAGGTACAGGAGCTTGCCATAACAATTTCAGCTTAAAGGACCAATAATGAATTTATAAAAATTTCAGAAAGTTATTAGCCCTAACTCTTCTCAGATTTATTATAAATTATCCGTACATGACCCGACCAAGAAATTTCACCAGGGAGCTAACTATGCTATATAGAACTTAGGAAAAAATATATATGACTCATTTTATGCACTTTTTATGTAGCAACATTTTCCCAGTCACATTTAAATGGTAAAAAGCAAAACACATATAACTTGATTAACGCTAGGGTGCTAAACATAGTACTCAGGACCTAACTACCCTGTTATAGCCACTGTCAAGGCCTCAAGTTCATTAGAGTTCATTAGATATACTTTTTCCTATTTACAACATAGAACATGCATGTGCAAAAATTGTGAACAAAAGTTGACATGCACAGATCCATATCATATCCATTGCATAGATCATTTTACTGTGGTTCCAGAACAATAAGATTTTCCTTTTTAGGATTTTTATTCGATTTTATACGATTTATCAAAGTTTCAGCCGAAATAAATCCATTTTAAATGAAAATTACTCAGATCCAGGGGCTATTGCATAATTATCCTATAGATCCGAGGGCCTAGACGTAAGATCTACAAGACTCGGTAAACAGGCGGGAGGACCGGCTTGGAAATAGGGGAAAATCCGGGGGCTAGCTCGCAAAAGCGCCCCCGGTCGTCTCCCTCCCCGCGCCAGGCGCGGTCGCGCAACGCGCGCGCGGCGCGCTCGCGCGCGCCGGCGAGCTCGGGCTCGCTGGAGCCGCGATGCGGGGTCGAGGGGACGCGGGGCGGGGCGGCGCTCACCGTGGGCGTGAAGTGGACGGCGGAGGCGGCTCGGGTCGGCGGGGAACGGCGACGAACGGCGGCGGCGACTTGAAGCTCCCGGCGCGACGCGACGTCGAGCCGCGGCTTGATCTCCTCGCCGGGGGCTCGGGCGGCGACGAGGGTTGGCGGAGGCGAGGCGGCGCGACGAGGCGGTTGTGGCGGGGATGGTGTCGGGGGCTGGGAAGGGCGGAGGGCGGCGGCGCGAGCTCGGGTTCGAGCTCGCCGCCGGCTATGGCGGTCGCGGCGAAAAAGGCTCGGGGCGGGCGGAGAGAGGCAGAGGAGCGGGGGCGTTAGGGTTTTGGGGGCGCGGGGCTCCTCCCCTTTTAGGGGCCGGGCGTCGGGCAGCGCGGGCAGGGCGGAGGGGCGCGGGCGGTGGCCGGACGGCCGCGGCGGTGCCCGTCGGCCGCGTGGTCGCCGTCGTACGCGGGAGGACGACGCGCCGCGCGGCGCGGACCGCGTCCATGAGCCGCGAGCCGCTGACGGGTGGGGCCAAGCCGCGAGACGGAGAGATGGGCGCGGTGGACTGGGTCTACGGGGCGAGGGCCGAATTGGCGCGGGCCGGCCCAATTCGGACGCCGCGGGCGGGAACCCGACAGGTGGGACCCACCTGTCATAGAGAGAGGGAAAAAAGAAAATCCAAAAATGGAAAAACCCCCTTTGACTGCTGAGACACATCTTTTCTATTTGCGTTTTTGAGCATCTTAGAGGCCGATTTAGATGAAACTCAAAATACAATAAGTGTTCAAAATTTTGTAAGCTACAACTTTGTTATAAACTTTGACCCCCAGTTCTATGGTCGAGTTTGGTCTAAATTTGAATTTGAGTTGCGGCCTCAGGTTTGACCAGCAGGATGCGTCATCTTAGAAATTCTAAAAATCCCTTTTCTAGCCATTTACACCTCATGTGCCTTTTGGGAAAGTTGTGTAGAATTTTATGGTCTACATTTGGTTCAATGGGAGTATTTCATGAAAGTGGCTGTAGGTTTGTACAAACTTGGGTTTTCAAAACCAGGCTGGTTTGGGTTGGTTATTTGGGCTGACAGAAAAAGGTTCAAAACATTAATTTGAATTTATTTTTTGCCCAAACTCAATTTGAAAAATTTGTTCATTAGATCCTTATCTACAACTTTGGTAATATGAGCTTCCCCCACAACCCAACAGAATTCAAACTACAAGCCTAGCATTGTCCATGCTTACTGAAAAAAATCCCACATTATGACCAAATCCCTCTAACCATGATTATGCCATGATGCTTATGATGCATGATAGTGTACAATTTACTTAATTTAGGTACTTGAGATGCTGGAGCATCACAACCCACCCCCCTTAAGGAAATCTCGTCCCGAGATTTTGATGTGTTGTGGGTGGAGAGTTTATAGAGATGAGAAGGTGCAGTGCACTTAAAAAAAAAGACTGGTATTTAAAGGTTTTAAGCAAGTCGAAACATACTCGTTCGAGGTGGACGGAAGGAAACCCGGATACTTGGTTTGCAGGTACTCCTCCGTCTCCCACGTGGCCTCTTCTTCGGTGTGCTCACTCCATTGCACCTTATACATGGTGACCGTGCTACGTCGAGTCGATCGTTGCTTTTGGTCCAGGACTTTCACCGGTCTGGCCTCATAAGTGAGGTCCGGTTCAATCTGAACTTGGGATGTGTCGATCTCTTCCTCTGGCACTCGCAGGCACTTCTTAAGTTGTGACAAGTGAAAGATATCATGGACTGCCGCGAGGCGTGGTGGTAGCTCTAACCGGTAAGCCACGGGTCCACATTTCTCGGAAATCTTGAATGGCCCAACGTACCGCGGTGCTAGCTTCCCTTTTACCCCAAACCGGTGCACACCTTTCATCGGCGATACCCGAAGATACACGTGATCACCCTCTTTAAACGCTAGCGGTCTCCTCCTTCTATCTGAGTAACTTTTTTGCCTTGACTGTGCCCTTTTTAGGTTCTCCTGTATAAACCTCACTTGCTCTTCGGCTTGTGTTACCAAATCGGGCCCGAAGGTGACTCGCTCTCCAGGTTCTGACCAGTTCAGAGGTGTTCTGCACCTCCTCCCATACAGAGCCTCGAAAGGAGCCATCTCCAAGCTCTTTTGGTAGCTGTTGTTATATGCAAACTCTGCTAGGGGCAAACACTCATCCCACTTGGTGGAATAGGTTAAGACACAGGCCCGAAGCATGTCTTCTAGGATCTGATTTACTCTTTCTACTTGACCACTAGTCTGAGGGTGGTACGCTGAGCTGTGGATCAACTTTGTGCCTAGAGACTTCTGTAGCTGCTCCCAGAAACGAGACACAAAGACTGAGCCTCGATCCGAGGTAATGGTCACAGGAACACCGTGTAGGGATACTATTCGTGCAATGTATAACTCAGCATAGGTGGCTGCAGTGTAGGAGGTCTTGACCGGTATGAAGTGCGCTGACTTAGTGAAACGGTCAATGATCACCCATATGGAGTCGTACCCTTTCTGAGTGCGTGGCAACCCTACCACAAAATCCATGTGTATGTCTTCCCACTTCCAAGCCGGGATGTTCAAGGGGTGAAGCATACCGGCTGGCTTTAGGTGATCTGCTTTTACTCTCTTGCACACGTGACATTCTGACACATATTTGGCGATTTCCCGCTTCATGCGGGTCCACCAAAACCTTTGTTTTAAGTCCTGGTACATTTTATTGCTGCCTGGATGCATGGCCAGTACGGATTTGTGAGCTTCTTCTAATATTTTCTTCCTCAACTCCATATCTTTAGGGAATACTAAGCGGTTTTTGAACCATAGGACCCCTTGGTTATCTAAGGTGAAGCAATCCCTCTTTGCCTCAGCAATACCCTCACGTATGTGAGCCATGCCCGGGTCGTGTTTTTGTGCTTCAACGATCAGATCTCTTAGTGTTGGCTCAATGCTGATGTTATATAGTTCGACTAAGAATTCAACCGGCATCTCAATCTCATTCATCTCCCAACATATCACCCGAGCCGTGGGTCGGACCTCAATCACATTGCAATGAGCCCGACGGCTTAGTGCATCCGCCACTACATTCGCTTTCCCCGGGTGGTAATGAATCTCTAGGTCATAATCTTTTATCAATTCTAACCACCGACGCTGCCTCATGTTCAGTTCGGGCTGTGTGAAGATATATTTGAGGCTCTTGTGGTCAGTGTATATGTGACAGGTATTGCCCAGCAGATAGTGTCTCCATATCTTCAGGGCATGCACGACTGCTGCAAGTTCCAGATCGTGAGTCAGGTAGTTGGTTTCATGTTTTCTTAGTTGGCGGGAGGCGTACGCAATTACTCTCCCTTCTTGCATTAGGACACAACCGAGGCCCTGACCGGAGGCGTCACAATACACATCGAAGGGCTTGGTGACGTCCGGTTGGGCTAGTACTGGTGCAGTTGTTAACAGTTTCTTCAATTCTCGGAACCCCTCCTCACACTTCGGACCCCATGTGAATCTTGCATTTTTCTTTGTTAGGGAGGTCATTGGCTTAGCAATTTTGGAGAAGTCCTTGATGAAGCGGCGGTAGTAGCCCGCTAAACCAAGGAAACTCCTGATCTCGGTTACGGTTTCAGGCTGCTTCCAATTCAGGACATCTCTCACTTTGCTAGGATCAACTGCTACCCCCTTCTCTGATAAGACATGCCCCAGAAAACCCACTTCCTTAAGCCAGAACGCACACTTGCTGAACTTGTAATAGAGCTTATGTTCTCTTAGCCGAGTGAGTACTACCCGCAAATGTTCTTCGTGTTCTTTTTCATTTTTGGAGTAGATTAATATATCATCAATGAATACCACGACGAACTTGTCTAGCTCGTTCATGAACACCGAGTTCATCATGTACATGAAGAAGGCCGGTGCGTTGGTTAACCCAAAGGACATGACCAGATATTCATACAAGCCATATCTGGTCGAGAAAGCAGTTTTTGGTATGTCTTCTTCTCTGATTTTTATCTGATAATAGCCCGATCTTAAGTCAATTTTTGAGAAGACTTTGGCCCCAGCTAACTGATCGAACAGGATGTCAATGTGTGGAATTGGATATTTATTTTTGACTGTGACTGCATTTAGCGGCCTGTAGTCCACACAGAGCCTTTTACCTCCCTGATCTTTCTTCTCTACGAAGAGGGCCGGACAACCCCAAGGTGACGAACTTGGCCGAATGAAACCCTTATCTAGTTGCTCTTGGAGTTGTATTTTTAGCTCCTTTAGTTCATCCGGTGCCATTCTGTATGGCCTTTTTGAGACAGGGGCTGTACCAGGGATGAGGTCAATGCAGAACTCTATGTCCCTATCCGGAGGCAGACCCGGCAGTTCTTCCGGAAATACGTCCGGGAAGTCACATACTACCGGAATCTTTTTGATTTCATCGAGTTCAGTTGCATTTACTGTGGCCACCATGTGTTTCATGTCTGGCATGTGTACCCGTATAACCTTGCCGCTGACCCTAGACCTTAACTGTATTGTCCTATTGCCAATATCTAGGACGGCGTTGTTTTCGGTCATCCAATTCATTCCCAAGATAACATCAATCCCCTGGTGTGGCAGCACCACGGGGTTGATGATAAATGTCTCGGCTCCTATTTCCAGCTTTAAGTGCCTGACCCCTAGACTGGTATCAATAGGAGACCCTGGGGCAGTGATGTGGTAGTTTTCCCTCAACTTGTGCATTTTTATTTCATGCTTCCGTGCATATGCTTTGCTAATAAAGGTATGCGTAGCCCCCGAATCAAATAGCACGACGGTCGGATGACCGTTGATCATGAACGTACCAGCGAGCACCGGCACACCGGCGGGAATCTGCTCCAGGTGGATGTAGTGCACCCGACCCGTCTTCTGTGCCGGCCCCTTCTGCTTGCCCTGCTGGGTGCCGCCTGCTGGATTCGGGCCTTGAATTTTGCGGGGTGCCCTGCAATCCCGACTGAAGTGCCCCACCTTGCCACAGTTAAAGTAAGGGTTTCCAGGTCCCGGGAGAGCGAGGACACGTGTCGCGGGGGCCGGAGCTTGTGTGCCAGCGGTGAGCCTCTGCTGCTGCTGTGGCTGCTGCTGCTGTGGCACCCGGTGAACCCAGCCCGGCTGATTGGGCCGGACCGTGAAACGGGGCTGCTGATAGTACTGCTGTGAGGGCCTATAGGCTGACTTTTGCTTCTGGGAGGATCTAGCAGCAGATGTGTTGGCTTGGCGCTTGCGCCTCTGATCTTCATTAGCGACCCGCAGGCGATTCTCCATATCAAGCGCGGTGTCCACCAAGTCGGTGAAGCTCTGGTAGCGACGCCCCAAGTGTGTCTGGAGAGTGGGGTCAAGGCCGTTCAAGAGCCTAGCTGCTCGGCGGGGGTCATCTGCCACGTCTTCTGGTGCATACTGTGAAAGGTGAATGAAAGACTGCACATATTGCATCACAGTCTTATTGCCTTGCTTAAGCTCCCGAAATTCCCGCTTCTTCTGCTCCATCAAGCTGTCCGGGATATAGTGAGCCCGAAAAGCCTGGGTAAACTCCTCCCAGGTGGGCTCATGCCCAGCCCGCTGCATTTCGAGGAACGTGGCATGCCACGCGCCTGCTGGTCCTTGCAGCAACTGCCCGGCAAACCGCGCCTTCTGTTGCTCGGTCAATTCCGGAAGGAGTGTGAACTTGGACCTAATTGTGCGGAGCCAATCATCCGCGTCCAGAGGTTCAGGACACTTCGTGAAGACGGGGGGTCGCAGCTCCTCGAAGTCCCTGTAGGAGATGCCTCGGTTCCTGGGTTCCCGCGGCTGCAGCTGGCCACGGCCCTGGCGTTCCTCAGCGAGCAGGCGGATCAGCTCGGCCTGCTGCACGACCAGGGTGGCCAACTCCGGTGGGGGTGGAGCGCCATTCGCATGTGGCTCTGAACCCGAGTGCTGCCCATTGCGAGTGTTCACCATCTGCAAGAGGAAGGTCAACCGGGTTTTAAACTCACAATACCTATTTGCAATGTGACGCGCTGATAAAATCATAGCATCACGGACAGCACTGTAAATACATGAAATCATGCAACATGACATCAACCTACTCCAGCCATTTAAGAACGTACGATAGATTTCGAGTGAGATTTAAAAGTTCGAAAACTACTTAAGGTCTTATCATTACATAGTGGGATGGTGGTTTCATCGACCAACCATCGAGTCACACATCAAGTGGCGTCCCATATTACATAAATGGGGTACCCGTATGAGCTCTCACCTCACAAATGTTTAGGTACAACCATAAGTAAGCACGGAGCGCGGTGAAACAAAATATTGCTATCAACGTGCTAGCTACGCGCCACATACTACTACTCCACTAAGACACCCTCTAAGCCTCAGAGTGACCGGTAGTCGCGGCGCCCTCGTCCTGCTCCATCTCCTGAGGCTCGGAGGACTCCCCGTCCTGGGATCCCTCGCACTGCGCGAGGCGCTGCTGGAGCACCGACACCTGCGCCTCCAACTCCTCACGGCGAGCCTGAGCGTCCCTGTGCCTGGCGGCGAAGAACTGGTTGCGGTCCTTCTCCTGAATGTACAGCCCGTACACCTCGCGGGCGTAGTCCACGCACGCGATCTGGGGGCGCGAGGCACCCCGTGCCCGAAGGTCGTCGCGGCGGTCCTGCCACGGGTCGTCGTCCAGTCCGAGGGTAGGGAGGAAATGCAGCACCGTGTCACCCGCCTCCCCCTCAGAGCTCAGTACTGCAAGGGCTGTCATGAGAGCACCCTTGCGAGCGTCCTCCCCACTGACTCCGCGGGAAATGATCGTGCGGAAGCTACCGTTTGCCGTGGTGAGGACCACCTTGGCCTCACAGACTCCCGGCTCGTGGATCAGCTGCGTGGAGATGAACGGGCAGGGGCGACGTCCCAACTCACGCATGGCCCTGCACAGGATCAGGGACATGGGACAGTCCTCCCGGCAACGCTCATGGACCCATCCACCCTCGGCAACCGGCGGGGTGTGGGTCATAGGGGGCAAAGGGCGCCCTCCGGTGGCCTTGTGCGCGGTCTGCTTCGTCCTCACCATCTGTTTGGCATAAAAAGGAGATGTCTTAGTTTTATAAGGGAGTGGATTTTAAAATCATGATCAAGACGGATCGGAGGAAACGTGTAGAGTGGTGTCTTAAAATTTCGAGTTCATGCAATACTCATATTTTTAGCAGCAAATCCCATTTGACAGAAAAGAAAATCATGATGCATGATTCGTCCTTATCGATCTCACATCGCACACCCTATTTAGTATTACTAGCGATAATTCGGTGACATATATGCACGGCTCTCTCTAATGCAACTAGGCGTTCACTATCGTTCTTAATATCGCACGTAGTCAGTGTACCTGCAGAAAAATGCATGCTTTCAACATTACCACTCTAAACCTAGAAGTGGCATCCACGCAATTTGCGCCGCGTGGACAACGCATCTGTACGGTCCTCTGCTAGACCGGGCTGGCACCCACGCAAGCAAATTAAATCATGCTGCGTCACAACAGGAGAATGGTCACAAACACACCAAAGGTGACCACCCCCCTTAAAATTTCTAGCCTACCAGCATGAATGCAGAGTTCACAACAATCCGAAAAACCCGATAGCATTCCTCCTGTACTGGGGACAGCTATGGCCGAAAAGTTGTTTCTCAAAGCGCCGAATGTGCATATGAGGTCTATCTAGGTCAGAATGTCAGTGATGTCACCTGGATAACACTAACATCCTTAATACGGGCATATCGTATACTCTCTTTTACAAATTACTTGAAAAGGGCTTTCAAAAATAGTTTTGTAAACTAAATCTTGATGATATAACTGTTGCCTGTGTATGATCGGCTCTGATACCAGCTGTGGCGGAACCGCCGATTTAATACGGGCTAAGTACACCTGCCACCATTAGCTTACAATGTACTTAGACCGTACTAAACCCGGTCGTCCGTCGAGAGGCCTTCGGCTCTCGATTTGCACCAAATCCCAGATGAACCGACATCACACACATCCGACTCACGATGGAGCCACAACAGTTACATCATCACAGGCATTTGAATAGATAGTAATAAGACTTTAAGTTACAAACCAGGTTCTGAATAAAATAGGTTCAACATAGGTCCATAATAACATAGAGTTCGAAATAGTGTCTCGCAGCGGAAATTAAAGATCACTGTTCATGATAAACAAAAGACTTGAAGTAGGAGAGTGACATCATGCCCACTGATGTCACCCCATTGCCAGAACATGACTCGGCTCACTCCTGGTGGTAACAAGCTCCTCCACCCACGCAGGCACAAAAGAGGAACTCCATACCTGAAAACCAAATGTTGGGGGCAAACCCTGAGTACTAATTACTCAGAGGACTTAATGGCAAGGCTTACGGCTGACGCAAAGCTTGCTTACTATCATTGGATCCTTAGCCTTTGATTCTTAGCTCAAAAGTTTATTTACGGATAGTGGGATTTAACAGCCACTACCCTTGTGAAAGAAAGAGATAATCATTTGCAAGTACATAGCTATCATCATTATGAAATATCTGAGTCTCAAATAATAATCAACCACTTGATATCCAAAACCATGAATCATATTGCAGAATATTAAGGTTATTACTACGTTGCCCGTCAGTGATATTTGGCATTCTCACACCTGGTGAGCATCAGCGATTCGAATCGATTTTAATTCCCAGGAATAACTAAAAATGCCAGGGGCCCATATGCTTACTCACACGACGGCTTTCCCACATATAGTCCCCCTCCTCCACCTGTCCCATCCCAAGTTCGATTCACTCCCACCTGACTCCCGGGTTGTGCCCCCATGACGAGCCTGCCGACATCTCGGACTCCCCGCCATGAGTACCAAGCTCCCCCGGGCCACCTTCCTCTCAACCAGTGGGTAGGAACGTGTTTCTGTTCTCCGGATGGCACAAGTAAGGTTTCACCGGCCCCATTAACCGGGTAAGCACTTTAGCAATGGTATGCCAACCAGGAGGCGAACAGCGGACGGGCCTTAAACGACTCGGGCGGAGCCATTACACCGCAACAACACACACCTCGAAAAGTAAAGCTTAATCTCCGCCCGGTCTCCACTTACTCATCAACATCATAGACTATCATGGCAGAACTGCCAGTGTTCCATTTCTTTTTCAAAGTCACCCTACGCGACGAGTGACCATTCACTCGTGTCTACTCGAGCCTAGCATTTCTAGGCAACTCGTCCTACGTACCTAATATAGGTGCTAGGGCCAGGACGGCCAGTGGTTCTAATGCAATAAGGCTCCAAACAATACCTAATTCATATGCGTAATCATAAATCATAATTTGCGAGGAGAATGTAGGGCCTGCCTACCTTCCTCGCTAGGGTTAGCTTCCTCGGCGGTGAAGTCAGGTGCGGCCTGCGGGTACTCTTCTTGCTGCAGCTCGGGTTCCGGGTCTTCTGGCTCCTCGATCACCGGAATCTCCTGCTCCTCGGGCGCGGGGTCTATATGCATGCCAAGTGTATGCAATGAGCGTACAGAATGCACGGAGACAATGCAAATGTCACAAAAGCGTGACAATGGGCTAACTTCTTTTCACCCAACGTATCATGCATTCACCCCTACTATAAAAGGAAACCCCTTTACTTCTAAGCATACACTTAGACCCTAGGCATAACAGAAAGAAGAGCAGTTCATAACATGACCATGTATTAATAGGACATAACGAAATGCTTGCTAACCATTTTATTACTACCAGATAACCCCTTTTATTTATTTAAAAAGGGTGACTGAGTTTAAATAGCTACCCTACACCAATTGACTTCAAAAATTTTACAGTGTACTGTTCTCAGGTACAGGAGCTTGCCATAACAATTTCAGCTTAAAGGACCAATAATGAATTTATAAAAATTTCAGAAAGTTATTAGCCCTAACTCTTCTCAGATTTATTATAAATTATCCGTACATGACCCGACCAAGAAATTTCACCAGGGAGCTAACTATGCTATATAGAACTTAGAAAAAAATATATATGACTCATTTTATGCACTTTTTATGTAGCAACATTTTCCCAGTCACATTTAAATGGTAAAAAGCAAAACACATATAACTTGATTAACGCTAGGGTGCTAAACATAGTACTCAGGACCTAACTACCCTGTTATAGCCACTGTCAAGGCCTCAAGTTCATTAGAGTTCATTAGATATACTTTTTCCTATTTACAACATAGAACATGCATGTGCAAAAATTGTGAACAAAAGTTGACATGCACAGATCCATATCATATCCATTGCATAGATCATTTTACTGTGGTTCCAGAACAACAAGATTTTCCTTTTTAGGATTTTTATTCGATTTTATACGATTTATCAAAGTTTCAGCCAAAATAAATCCATTTTAAATGAAAATTATTCAGATCCAGGGGCTATTGCATAATTATCCTATAGATCCGAGGGCCTAGACGTAAGATCTACAAGACTCGGTAAACAGGCGGGAGGACCGGCTTGGAAATAGGGGAAAATCCGGGGGCTAGCTCGCAAAAGCGCCCCCGGTCGTCTCCCTCCCCGCGCCAGGCGCGGTCGCGCGACGCGCGCGCGGCGCGCTCGCGCGCGCCGGCGAGCTCGGGCTCGCCGGAGCCGCGACGCGGGGTCGAGGGGAAGCGGGGCGGGGCGGCGCTCACCGTGGGCGTGAAGTGGACGGCGGAGGTGGCTCGGGTCGGCGGGGAACGGCGACGAACGGCGGCGGCGACTTGAAGCTCCCGGCGCGACGCGACGTCGAGCCGCGGCTTGATCTCCTCGCCGGGGGCTCGGGCGGCGACGAGGGTTGGCGGAGGCGAGGCGGCGCGACGAGGCGGTTGTGGCGGGGATGGTGTCGGGGGCTGGGAAGGGCGGAGGGCGGCGGCGCGAGCTCGGGTTCGAGCTCGCCGCCGGCTATGGCGGTCGCGGCGAAAAAGGCTCGGGGCGGGCGGAGAGAGGCAGAGGAGCGGGGGCGTTAGGGTTTTGGGGGCGCGGGGCTCCTCCCCTTTTAGGGGCCGGGCGTCGGGCAGCGCGGGCAGGGCGGAGGGGCGCGGGCGGTGGCCGGACGGCCGCGGCGGTGCCCGTCGGCCGCGTGGTCGCCGTCGTACGCGGGAGGACGACGCGCCGCGCGGCGCGGACCGCGTCCATGAGCCGCGAGCCGCTGACGGGTGGGGCCAAGCCGCGAGACGGAGAGATGGGCGCGGTGGACTGGGTCTACGGGGCGAGGGCCGAATTGGCGCGGGCCGGCCCAATTCGGACGCCGCGGGCGGGAACCCGACAGGTGGGACCCACCTGTCATAGAGAGAGGGAAAAAAGAAAATCCAAAAATGGAAAAACCCCCTTTGACTGCTGAGACACATCTTTTCTATTTGCGTTTTTGAGCATCTTAGAGGCCGATTTAGATGAAACTCAAAATACAATAAGTGTTCAAAATTTTGTAAGCTACAACTTTGTTATAAACTTTGACCCCCAGTTCTATGGTCGAGTTTGGTCTAAATTTGAATTTGAGTTGCTGCCTCAGGTTTAACCAGCAGGATGCGTCATCTTAGAAATTCTAAAAATCCCTTTTCTAGCCATTTACACCTCATGTGCCTTTTGGGAAAGTTGTGTAGAATTTTATGGTCTACATTTGGTTCAATGGGAGTATTTCATGAAAGTGGCTGTAGGTTTGTACAAACTTGGGTTTTCAAAACCAGGCTGGTTTGGGTTGGTTATTTGGGCTGACAGAAAAAGGTTCAAAACATTAATTTGAATTTATTTTTTGCCCAAACTCAATTTGAAAATTTTGTTCATTAGATCCTTATCTACAACTTTGGTAATATGAGCTTCCCCCACAACCCAACAGAATTCAAACTACAAGCCTAGCATTGTCCATGCTTACTGAAAAAAATCCCACATTATGACCAAATCCCTCTAACCATGATTATGCCATGATGCTTATGATGCATGATAGTGTACAATTTACTTAATTTAGGTACTTGAGATGCTGGAGCATCACAATGCTGAAGCTTACCTTTAGGAGATAAGATTCAATATATACGAAGGAAGAAAACATAAGATAGAGTGATGGAAACAGAGTTGATTGTTTCCCACAAACCAAGAGAGGCAATATTGGAAGAAGGCAATGGAATGATGTAGCAAAACAGTGGAAATGGAACCAAGCATTCCCACAGATACGGACGTTAAAGCTGATCTAGGTAAGCATAGAGGAGTCCGAGACTAGGACCAATGGTTGTAATCGTACCATGGAGATTAGAATTGATCATCCCCATGAAGCACGACTAGCAAGGATAAACAAGGTCAACGAAAAGATGTGGACGAGTGGAACCATAGAGTCGATCCGTCTCCACTGATCGAGAAAAACATGATTCAACAAGGCGAGGCAAAGGTGTGAACGATACCGGGATTGAGAGGGATTTTTCCCCACAGATCAAGAAAGGCAAGGTGAAATAAAGCAAAGAAACGATACAAGGTGGCAGTGGAAATTGAGTAAATTATTTCCACGAATTAGATGTATAGAGGTCAACACGGTGTTAGGAGTTGGATAGGAATGTTCCACAATTGCAGCGGTGTCATGCCTTTGCATGTCATGATACCAGCGCGCCCCTAGTGGAACCGAGTGACGGCCGTACACACGGGACCCTAGGTTCCATCGCGGCACCATAGACTGCTCGGGTAAACATCCCGTCAAGAGCGGTATTTCCATCCAACCTCAGGGGATATGCGAACACACGGTTATAGAAAGTCACAAGGAGTCTTACATGCCATAGCACAATGTTTTTGAAGGTATAATTTATCGGATTTATTTGAATCGGAAAACAGGGTAATAACAACTAAAGTGTCATGGATTACAAAGAATGAAATGCCTGAATGACAAGAGCATGAAGCGTGAGAACTACAAGAGTTTGAAATGCTCCATTGAAAACAGAGATACAATAAACATGAGGGTTGGACACATGCCGACTGCAAGGAGCTAGATACATGGGAAACTCAAGAGTTATGAGAGTCAACCTCCTCTCATTACAAAAGTCTGCGATGACTGCTAGCACACCAACTCGTATCTAGCTAATACTGCCTAAAAGTAAGATTGATAAGTCCAGGACGAAGGCCCGTTTCTTCTTTCAACCAACTTGGTGCAGTGTTGGTCTTCACGTGGGAAATGCCATGAAATAATAGTCTTGATTCTCCACCGAGTATGAGAACGTCACCAGATTCGAGGTTGATCTTGATCGCTTGGTCCTTGTCTCTCGTGTCGCCGAACAAGAACTCGGCGGTGTTTCCTATGGAGATGGATATGGAAGGTAAACCTCGGGTAAGGCTACTCTCTGAGTCGTCCTTGTCTTGGTGAAGTTCGAGCTTCCCGGAGTTGGTGTAGTAGTTGACGATGCATATGTCAGGGTTAATCTGAGGAAACTCACTGGCAGTGGAGTTTGCAGCTTGAGCAATCATCTTGAAAGCGTCTGGTATTGTCGGGGCTTGTGCTCCATCGAATGGACGTGTGGGTCCATATGAGCGTGCTGTCGGATCCCAGTTCTTTCCCAGAGACATCATCCATAAATTCAGCTTGGCACCATTCTTGAGGCTTGGCCTGTAAGATCCTCCTGGGCCCTTACCCAGTTGTCGACACATACGTACCATCTCGATTTGATCTTCAGGCTTGACAAATCCTTTCAATAGAACCATCCCGGGTCGCAGATGTTGAACTGAGGCTGCCTCAGTGGAAGACTCTCCCGCTTTTCTCTTCTTAGGATCTCGAGGTACTATTGTTTTAGCTTTCGTGGACTCCTGGTAATTAGGGCATAAGTCGAAGGGCTGCGTTGAAGGCTGCGACATCTGTAGCAGGAAGAATAAGGTCTGTGTCAATACAAGAATCTGAAAATCTTGGTATGGTCATAGTGCGATCGTACTTCCTGGCTCGAGAAAGTGTAATGAAAATGATCCTATCATCACGTGTAACACAACTTTTTATCGCTCCCTTTCTGATGTGAACAGGTTGCGGTTAGCTTTTTGGAAGGAACCCAAAAGTGGATCTCGAGCATTCGTATTCGGAGTTTTTACTAAATTCCTTTTGGTCAATTTTCTATTCAAAGGTCTCAAACTTCAAGTTACCAGATTTTTGGCATAATGGTCCCGATGTGGAGTTCTGACTTAAGGTGACTGTGAGTTACCTTTACAAACACCTTTGAATCAAAACCTAAGAGGAACAATTATTTGTTTCGTGGTTCTCTACAGCTTTGTTATAGAAAGTTTCCAGTAAAAGCGTTTGTATTAATGTAGAGGTACAACTTCGGCAAATGTCATAATTTCACGTCTTATAAGCACCTTATTCAACATTTCAACTTGTTCTTTTCGGATTTCCGTTCACATACCATCATTAGCATCATGCATGCAATTCTCATGTTAACTTGTTATTCCTAACAACCATGCGTACGATAACATATGTATCTAGTCATTTTCAATCCCACACATAGCAAAGCACATGAGATGAGATGAATGATGCATGATTCGTCTTATCCGGTCTCACTTCACACATCCTATGTATTTTATATATAGCTAGCGATATTTCGGTGACATATATGCACGTCTCTCTTTAATGCAACTAGTCGTTCTTAATATTCGCACGTGGTTAGTGTACCTACAGAAGAATGCATGCTCATACATTACCACCTAGTGTGGCATCCACGCGTGACCGCTGCGTGGACAACGTTGAGTGGGCCTTTGCACCTTTTCTCAAAGCCTGACTTTCCACCAGTACTGGGGATTGTCGAGAAGAAGGTGGATCCCAAAACCAAATGTAAGTGTGGTGGGTATGAAAGCCTCAAACATGCCCACCACCCTTAAAGTGCTTTTACTTATACAGCATGAATGCAGGGTTTACAACCGTTCGCAAATCCCAATAGCTTCCACCAGTACTGGGGATAGCTATGGCCGAAGAGTTGCTTCCCAAAGGACCGAATATGCATATGAGTTCTATCTAGGTCAGAATGTCAGCGATGTCACCTGGATAACACTAACATCCTTATACGGGCATAGCGTATACTCTCATTTTTGAATTACTTGAAAAAGGGCTTTCGAAAATAGTTTTGTAAACCAAAACTTGATGATATAACTGTTGTCTGTGTATGATCGGCTCTGATACCAGCTGTGGCGGAACCGCCCTACTTAATCCAGACTAAGCACACCTGCCACCTCTGGCTCGCAGTGCACTTAGGCCAGACTAAACCCGGTAGTCCGTCAAGCTACCCAAAGGGCACTCGATGTAACCATCGCCCGAGGATACCGACATCACACACATTCAGCCCTCGAAAGAGCCACAACAAATTACATCATCATAGGCAGTTGAAGTAGAGAATAAGTAGACTTAGTTTACAAACCGAAGATAAATAGTCAAACACATGTTCAAATATAGCGGAAGCGATGTCAAAATATACATGTATAGATACATATAGCGGAAGCGTTCAAAACATCTCACAGCGGAAATAAAACTCAACTAGTCTTCAAGTAGAGATAAACAAGGCGAGTAGCACCGAGCCCACCGGTTCTACCACCTCCAACACAGTTATCCAGCTGTCATCAGTACCTGTAATCCAAAAGTTGGGCCAAACCCTGAGTACTAATTACTCAGTAGGACTTAATGGACGGGGCTTACGGCTTACGCAAAGCATGCTTACTAATCATGTGGATCCTTAGCTGTTGATTATTAAACAAAGTCATGTTGACATAAGCTAGCAGGATTTGACAGTTGCTATCCATTAATCATGAAGATCATTTATACCATAAAGTAAGTACTTGTATGAAAGTAACACATGAGAACCCATCAGAAACTTGCATAATAGTATGTCAAACACATGTCCCATCCCAAGATTCATAGTGCCTCCATCTAACCCCTGGGAGTAGCCATCTCAGGAGCGCTACCACGGTACGTCGGGTCAGCCCTCCCTCGACATCAAAGCACCTCCCAAGTCCATCGTCCTCCTACCAGTGGATGGGCAGCACCATGAATAGTGGAATGGGTCATCACATCCAAGCATGTTGTATTGAAAAGCGTGATTAAATAAACAACATGTTACAGTTATTACTACGTTGCCCGTCAGTGATATTTGGCACTCTCACACCTGGTGAGCATCCGCGATTCGAATCGATTTCTAATTCCCGGGAATAACTAAAAATGCCAAGGGATATATGCTTACTAGCCATCGCGTTCCTCACATATACCCCCCATCTCCACCTGTCCCGTCCCAAGATTCACAGCGCCCCCACCTAACCCTTGGAAGTAGCTGTCTCAGGAGCGATACCACAATACGTCGGGTCAGCCCTCCCTCGACTTCCAAGCACCTCCCAAGTCCATCGACCCCCTATTAGTGGATGGGCAGCACCATGAATAGTAGGACAGGGCCGGTAAGACTTTCACCGGTCCCACGACCCGGATAAGCACTTTAGCAATGTTGAGCCAATCAGTAAGCGAACAAACGAACGGGCCTTAAACGACTCGGGCGGAGTCCACCACACATATTCCAATTCTCATCGTACATTTCTATATCTCCGCCCGGTCTCCATTTAAAACATAACGTAATCAAAGTAAGATTCATAATAGTGAGATTTCTTGTAACTTTTGAAAAATCACCTACGCGACGAGTGACTCCATTCACTCGTGTCTACTCGTACCTAGCAACTCTAGGCAACTCGTCCTACAAACTCTAACATATAGGTGCTAGGGCCAGGGTGGCCAAGGAGTCTAATGCAATTGGTTCCAAACAACTCCTAATGCAGATGCGTAAGCATTCATCAAGTATATTTCTGGGCAAAGCATGGTCCTGCCTACCTTTGATTCACTTTAGTAAAACCAACAAACTAAGCTACTGTTAGTTTGCCGGGTTGTGAGGCTTTGGCCCAGGCAACCCTTTGATCCCTTGGACAACTCCTCCGTCCAAACACGACTGATGGGCCCTCTAGGTCGTGAGTGGGCCTTAGTTGGTCTTTTGGATCACCGTTGGTTGAAGTAGTTCCACGCGTTCGTTTCTTGATCACGTATCTGTAATGAGCGC
Source organism: Paspalum notatum (assembly GCA_022530915.1). Lineage (NCBI taxonomy): Eukaryota > Viridiplantae > Streptophyta > Magnoliopsida > Poales > Poaceae > Paspalum > Paspalum notatum. The sequence goes on from CM039686.1 coordinate 23,116,343, forward strand.
CACTATATGATTGACATGCGGGATGATGCAAGGAATGAGATGCATGAATACGAAGCACACGTATGAATAACCATTTCATGAACAAGCAAAAAGGTGATTGATAAACTACTTAAACAAGGAGTACCTTTATAAACTGATAATAAGCATACTCCATCACATGCCTAACTAGTAAGTTGTTCATCGGAAAGCAACCATGTTGGGTACCAAGTGGATGAAAACCACACAAGGATGATGCAAGGTTAAAACATTATTAGGTGTTTTGTTTGGAATGAGTTATTTAACATGAAAAGACCACTTCATGCACACATAGGGGAACATTCACTAATGATATCACACATTTTGTTGATCTAATAGATTAAGGCTCTATATCATCTTAAGTGTTTTACACAGCAAATGAGTTCATTTCTAAATCAAGTGTGGCATAAACAACAGTAGATAGCTTGCAGCTAGAAATCAACCCACATGCACAATGATATCAATAGCAAACAACACCTACTCTTATAATTAAATAACACATGCCTACTTTATGAATAAAAAGCATTTCTTGTGTTCATACAGCTAGACAACTCCAATTGAGCTCAAATTTTTGGGACATCTAGATTTACACTTCATTATGCTACTGTCAAAATTTCAGCCATAAAGGAGTTATAAATGAATTATGAAAATTCTAGCAAGTTATCAGCCCTATAGCTTCTCAGATTTTTCATAAATTATAAGAATTGTTTCCGAAGGTGAAATTTTACCAGTGAGCTATACTCAGCATGGAATGCATGTATAAAAATTTACAAGTTAAAACTCCCAAGTTTGACAGGACATCTATTTCTCATATCTTAATACTATGTGAATACAAGATGTACATATGAACAGTATAAATAGCCCTCTAGAATATATTTTCTGGACTCTATGCATCAACATGAAGCTACCAAATTTTCCAGAGAATTTCCCTAGCCATTTATGACCACTTTTTCTAATTATCATTTCCAACATGTATCATTTTGTCATTTTCAAATCACCAATTAAACTTTACATGCACAACTTCATATTTCACCAGTTGGCTACTTATACTACCCAAAGTATATGAAAAATGCTAGAGAGTTAATTTGAGTACATTCCATGTAGCCTCCCATTTCTAAGTTGAATAAATGCACATAACACATGTATAATGGTAAAAGGGTAATAAACAGTAAGTGCTAGGGCTACAAAAATTCACATAGTGCTGTAATGCCATAAGAAAATTACTATCCAAGTTTCATGCCATTTGGTATTCATTTAGTCTACTTTTGACTTTTATCCTAATTAATCATGCATGCAACAAACCAAGGGCAAAACAGGCATATTTCACACTTCCATGTCATTCCAATCATGTAGATCTACTCAAGAGGAGTCTAACGCAACTGAGTTTGTCCATTTTGGATTTTTTTTGTGATTTGTTATGAATTTCCAAAGTTCATAGTCAATTTAAATGCATTTAAATAGAAAATCATCAGAGCTAAGGACCTAAATATAATTAACCATAGATTCAAGGGGGTAGCGTGTAAGATATACAAGACTTAATGAATAGCAGTTGCTTTGAGCGTGTAAAAATGAGAAACTGCAGGGGGTTTCGGGTAAAACTACCCTTTCATCTTCCTCGGGCCGACGGAGAACGACGCGCGACGAGGGGGAAAGAGACGAGGCTGCGCCGGCGGCGGTGATGCGGCACTTGGGGCCGATGGGGTCGGGGAAGGCGTTCCCGTCCAAGGGGACTCGATTTCCCCAGACCTCGTCGCGGGAGGGGGTCCGTAGAGGAGGAACGGCGGTGGTGAACCGAAGCAGCGGGAGCTCGGCGTGGCGCGGCGGCGCGGCGTCGGTCCGTCGACTCCAGCGACGGGAGGAGACGAGGACGGGTGTGAAAGCTCCGCGGAGAGATGGCGCACGCGGCGGTGGTGATGTGGAGGCGCGGGGATGGCCCTAGGGTGGTGCTCCACGGCGAGCCCGTGGGTGGCGCGGGTGCACGCGGGCGGCGCTCCTAGGGAGAGGTGGAGGAGGCGATGGCGGGGGACTAGAGCTTGGGGGCGAGGTGGAGGATGGCAAGGCGAGTGTGGGGTGCGAGGTGGACAGAGGGGAGGCAGCCCGAGGCGACCGGCGTACCGAGTTCGCCGTGGGCTAGGCCAAGGCGCGGCCACGGCGTGCGCGTGTGGGGAGAGGGCTAGGGCCGATGGCAGCAGCCTAGGATTTGGGGTTTCAGTGAAGGGACTCGAGGCGACTGCGGTGGGGGTGGTGGCTGGGCGAATGGCGGTCTGCAGAGACGATGGCGCGAGCTCACCAAAGCTCGGTCATGGAGGCTCGGGCGCGTCCCGCGTTGTGCGCGAGAGAGCGGGAGGAGCGGGGAGAAATGGAGGGCGAGAGAACGAAGGGAGCCGGCTTTGCATCCAGGTGAGGAAGGCGCGGCCGAGGGTCGATCCGCGGGTGCGGGGCGGTGACCGTATGCCGCCGGCCGCGTGGCGGGCGCCGGCTCGGCGTCCGCGCGGCGCACCGGTCGCGGGCCCACCTGCCAGTGACCGGAGAAGGGGTAGAAAATGTGAAATTTGAAAAATGTGTTTCCTATGTCCCTGTAAATCGCGTATTTGACATACTTACCGAATTTGACAAAGCCCCACGAAATGTTCCACTCTTCAAGCTCTACATCTTTGTCAAAAGGTTCTATACCAGATTCTAAGTGTAAATATGATTTATCCATGAATTTATATAGCAGCCTTTAATTTGGACAGGGAACCTTTATTATTTGGGAATTTCAAAACTCATATTTCTGGTCAGTTCCTCCCAAAGTTCCTCTTGACAACATTGTTTATAATTTCATAACCTATAACTTCTTCAATTTTATATTTGCATGAAAATGGCTGTAGGTCATAGAAACATTGAGATTACTAAACAAGGCTGATTTGGACTGGTTTTCTGTGCAGGTAGAGAATGACCATAAACTCCTTTTAAAACTCAATATATGACCAAACCCCAATTAACAAAGTTGTTCTCTAGTACTTTATCTCCAAGTTTGATAATGTAAAGTTGGCCTGAATCCCAACAGATTTTGAATTATATACACAAATATGTTCGAAGGTGTGGTAAAACAGAAGTTTCACTTTGTGTAGAGGCTTTCTTGTTTCCCACTTTTGAAGCATCAAATGAAGTCCAATCACTTCCACAATAGGTGCTTTTGAAAGGTGGTAAGTTCAATTCCATTTTATAGAAAGGGAGAATTTGAAGTTGTATAGTGAAATCAAAAGTAATTTCAGAATCAATTTGGGGAAAAGCTGAAAATCCATACTTCGGAAATTTCTGTGTGGGCTGATTTTGGTTAATTTCCAAGAGAATTGTGGTGAAGTTTAAAATAGGTTAGAGACATTTTTAAACCATGTTCAGTGTACAAAAGGATAGTCCATAACATGTACAACAACTTTGACTACGGAGTTGAGCTCGGGTACTTGATGAATTTGAAAGTTTTATTAGGGCTCAAGTTTGGTCTCGATCACACTTGTTACCCTCGGGAGAAACGTTAGTTGGATTTGGTTTGATCTTTTTAAACCTCTTGTCTTTAGATTTTTGAACATGATCAAACAGAAAGGTCCAGGGTTACTTTCTTATCTGAGGTTTTGCATTTGGTGATGAGCTCAAAAGCGTGTGAGTGTTGACTTACCCAACCACGAAAGGTGTGGTCTTGCATCCTGTATAGAAAATTTTTGGCTTAGTGACTTCTCCACATATTTCTCATTAGTCTCTACGCATGATTAAGTCTTAATCCATCATTAGCTTGTCTCTAACTGCGTGTTAAGGCTCTTGAGATGCCAGGGGCATCACAGGTGGTAAGTCCACTCAGGACCCTCCACATCCTAGTGGTGCGTCACACACTAACCATATAGGCAAGGAACAGGAGAAGACCACCAAAACGGAGGAGAATGATGATCCAGAGATCAGCACTGGTGCCGCGAAGGAGAAGGCACCACCGAAAACTCTCCCACACAAGTTTTGTGACTCAACAGTGTTGCCATTCCCTCAGCGCAACAAGAAGGCTGCCGCCGATGAACAATATAGTAAGTTTGTTGAGGTCATTAAGAAATTATATGTCAATATACTTCTGCTAGATGCAATGCAGGTACTGACATATGCAAAGTACTTGAAAGATATACTCAACAATAAGAAACCACTGCCATCAGCGGAAATTGTGCATATGACCGAGGAGTGTAGCACAGCTATACTCAACTAACCTCCACAGAAAAAGAAGGGCCCTGGTAGTCCTACTATTCCATGCTCAATCGGGAACCAAGTCTTCAATCAAGCCTTATGTGATCTCGGAGCAAGCGTCAGCGTTATGCCAAAAATTTTCTTCGACAAACTCAATCACACGGCACTCGTGCCCACAAGCATGTGCCTGCAACTTGTGGAACAATCTATCCGACACCCCGCAGGAATCGCCGAGGATGTCCCGGTGAAGATCCAGAACTTCCTCATTCCCATGGATTTTGTAGTATTGGATATGGAGATTAATGCCAAGACACTGCTTATTCTTGGGCGGCCGTTTCTGAGCACCGCGGAAGCAACCATAGATGTTGGGGCCAGAGAAGTCCACCTCAACATAAACGGAATGAGGGAGACATTCTCCTTCAGACCAAAAGTGGAGCAGTGTAGCCAAGTGAAGATCTTCAAGTGCCAAAAGTATGTGCCGAAGCCGCCAATCTACGATGCTTCCGGGAAAGAGATGGACAGTCTCGTAGCATTTATGAAACGGAAGTTAGCCACCGAGGCTGCCATCCGACAACGAAAGGAAGACGAATGGAAACAGGAAGAACCAGGAAACAGGAGGCAAAGCTCCTGTTAAGAAGGTCGGCACCCATGATTTTACAAGACCCACCAACCGAGGGTGCAATAAAAATCAACATACCCATGAAGGCCCTAGGACAAATACTATGGGGCATGTTGACAACGAGCGTGCCCAAGACTCATCCACGACAAATTCCAAGTGGCTCGAAAAGGTACCGCTTACCTCCCTGTACGTACGCTCACGCGATATCCCGAATGACGGTAAATGGTTCGCTCCCGCCAAGAGGTAAAATTGGCATTATCTTTCGATGGCATATTTATTTCTCGCTAGTTTAAATTCTCATCTTTCCACTGCATATTTAATTTTAGCAATGCACTGTTTTTATCCTTCTTTGCATTTAGTTTATAACCCTCATTATCGAAAAAAAAATATAGGGTCGGCCGACCCTACACAGGGCCGGCCGACCACCACCTGTAGGTAAGGCAGGGGCGGCATTGGCCAGGGCCGGCCGACCATATGGTCAGGCCGCCCAACCAGCCTGCCCCCCTCTCTTCCCATTTTTCCTCCTTTCTCTCTTTTCCTTTGCTTTCTCTTTCTCTTTTATAACTTCCTAAGCAAGGCACAAGTGGAGAGGGGCACTGCCGGTGGTCGCCCGACCAGCCTACACGGTCGCCCGACCTTCGCTCTTCTCTTCCTCAGCATCCTCTTTGCGCACACAAAACAACAGGGTCGGCCGACCCATTGACAAGGTCGCCCGACCCCTGCTTTTTCCCTCCAGAGCACAAGTAGCAAGTCCACCGGTCGCCCGACCACGGGTGCAGTAGTCGTTCTTGTTGGGGCATTCGGCGATAAAGTGGCCGACCTCTCCGCACTCAAAGCATTTAGGCCGCTCGCCCCTCTTCTTGCTCATCCGGTTGTCATAGGCGTGCTAAAAGCGACTAGACACCAGACATAGCTCATTATCCCCAAGTGTCGCCAACTGCTCCTCTGTAACAGACATCAAAGCAGAAAACGAGAAGTTGTGTAACAGGGGGTTAGCAACAGACTCACTAGAGGGAGTAGCCAAGGCCAGACTCTTAGAACCTGTACAAGCAAGGGAATTCCTCAACTTGTAATCTACTTCTGTGGCCTTGAGCTTACTATAGAGCGCCTCTACTCCTATCGTATCATACCCTGCCGACTCAATGATTGAGTTCACCTTGATCTCCCACACTTTTCTGTCCAAAGCATACAGCAACCTGATAGCCTGCTGATGATCAGTGTATAGGAGCTCAGCGGGGGCAGAGTTGACACGCAACTTGTTGATGATCGACTGAAAGCGACCAAACAAGCCGTCTACTGACTCTCCCGGCTTCTGGATGAAATTTTCATATTCGCGCCGGTAAGTCTCCATAAGCCTAGCCTTAATTGTCGCAGTACCCTCATGGTGTGCACTAAGCAGTGACCATATCTCACGTGCAGTCTTAAGGTGGCTCACTCTCTCATAATCCACGGGACCAAGCCCGGAAAAGAGAAAGTTAACAGCCTTGGCATTTGCGACTGGAAGCACCACAAAAGTCGTACTATGAGTAGCATCCCATATGTCCTGACTCTGGCTAACAAGGAACACCTCCATCCTACCTTTCCAGTAGGGATAGCCATCGGAGCCAAGGACAGGAATTGTCCCGGAGTAAGTCATCGTCGCTATGGTTTCGTCACCGGTTAAGATATAGGAAACCTAACCGGCTTTGATACCACTTGTAGGACCGAGACGTGCGACTAGAGGGAGGGAATAGGAGCACTTGAAAACTCAAACTCAAAACCCCCAAAAAACGTCCTCACAAAACACGCACACCGATACAGTCCACTGAACAGATACGTATCGGTGTTAGGACCGGAAAGCAACCTAAACCCTCTCTTCTCACACCGTGCAAGATCACATAGCAAAGAAGTGCTACTGACCCTAGGACACATTGAGAAAAGCCTAGCAGAAGCACTCGAATCAACACCCAAAAGAACGGATGAAAAACGAGAAAACAGTCCCGAAAAACTACTCACCGGACGTTTCACCGGACGTTATAAAACATCCTGTGCTCACAGACAGACGAATCTCCAAAGAAACAAACAAAAACTAGGTCAAAACACCTCGAAATATTCTGAAATTTTTATAGGAACTTTATGATTCATAGTACAAGAGCTCCACAAAATTTCAGCTCATTTGGAGCATGTTTGACCACTAAACTAATCACCGGACCGAACAACGGATGTTTTAAAACGTCCTGTGTTCACAGACAGAAAAACTGACAAAGAAACAAACAAAATCCTGGTCAAAACACCTCGAAATATTCTGTAATTTTTATGGGAGCTTTATGATTCACAGTACAAGAGCTCCACAAAATTTCAGCTCATTTGGAGCATGTTTGACCACTAAACTAATCACCGGACCGAACACCGGACGTTTTAAAACGTTCTGTGTTCACAGACAGAAAAACAGCCCTCCGGCTGACCGAAAACTCAATCGAAACTGGGTCAAATCTCAACGAAACTTCACGAAAATTTGCATGGATAATCCTAAGGACCTTCCCTAGCAAATCCCAAAATATGAGCTCCAAAAGATCAAGGATTGCCCAGGAATTGCAGATCTCGTGAGGTAGGTGAGTTGACACCGAAAAACCGAGAAATGGGAAAAACGGCCCTTGCTCGTGGTTCAATGATTCTAGCACTTGGCTAGTGAGATTCACCACATTGTAGCAAGGCAAAATACCAGCAAAAGAAAGATTCCAACCTTGGACAAACCGAACACACCAAAATCCAAGGATTGGAACCAAAAACAAATTAGAACGGGGAGGGAAAAGGGAAGGACGAAAATTGCTGCTCACTCTATGGGATTCACAAGGAAGGAAATATGGATTAATCACAAAATTCAGGCTATACAAAATTCCTAGAGCCTACCTCCCATCATCCTCCCACTAATGACAAGATTTGACTAAACTAGGCACTCATCTCCTAGCAAATCTCCTCTCTTTTCTCTCTTTGGACCTTGGCTACTAGGATTTGGGAAACTAGGGTATGGTGGCTGCCAAGATGAGCTCCAAGGGAGCCTCTCAAGTCTATTTATACCCTAGGCCCTAAACGACACAATTACATTAAGACCCCTACTCTAAAAATGCCCGGAGGGGGCCAAACCGAAAAGATACAATCGGACGACTACGATGATGGTTTGATCTTCTTCTTCTCCACGCCTCGCTTGGATGTGCGCCACGTAGCCAGTAGTCTGGAAGCTTCCCCCGGTTTTGAAGTCAGAAACCGGAAAACTTTATTCTGCGGGCTTCCTAGGCCGGGTCTTGGCCCAATCTTCTATCTTGGCGAGTCGGAGCCCAACCCACCAAGTCACTTGAACTTGGGTGGCGGTTTTGAGTCGAAGCCGCCAAAGCCTCCCTCGCACGCCTTCGCGCCATGCACTCGGATTGAAGCACCATGGTGGCACCCGGCTTCTTCAGTCCATCGGAGTTGCCTCGCGGTCCATCGGAGGGCTTACACAACCGTTGCCGAACCGCCCCTCCGTGTACCGAGCTTCCATGGCCGACAGATGCCGAGCATTGCCTCCGATCCATTGGAGGGCTTTTGCCTCAGTCCATCGAGGTCTTCATCATCTACCTCCAGTCCATCGGAGGGCCTCCAGTGTGATGCCCCTGGCATCTCAAGAGCCATAACACGCAGTTAGAGACAAGCTAACGATGGATTAAGACTTAATCATGCTTACATAAGTAACAAGAGATATGTGGAGGAGCCACTAAATCAAAATTTTCTACACAAGGTACAAGACCACACATTTCGTGGTTGAATAAGTCAACACTCACATGCTTTTGAGCTCAACATCAAATGCCAAACCTCGGATAAGAAAGTAACCCTAGACCTTTCTATTTGACAATGTCCAAAAAATCTAAAGACAAGAGGTTTAAAAGATCAAACCAAATCCAGTTAAAGTTTCTTCCGAGGGTAGCAAGTGTGATCGAGACCAAACTTGAGCCCTAATAAAACTTTCAAATTCATTAAGCACCCTCGCTTAAGCTTTATATCAAACTTGTGGTGCAGGTCATATACTACGCTTTTGTTACCCTGAAAATGGGTTGGAAATGTCATTAACTAATTATAAATGGCACCACAATTCTCTTGGAAATAACCAAAATCAGCCCACACTTAGAAATTTCCCAAGTCTGGATTTTCAGCTTTTCTCAAACTTAAATCTGAAATTACTTTTGATTTCACTATACAACTTCAAATTCTCCCTTTCTATGAAATAAAATTCAACTTATCATCTTTCAAATGCACCTATTGTGAAAGTGATTGGACTTCATTTGATACTCCAAAAGTTGGAAACAAGAAAGTCTGTACACAAAGTGAAATTTCTGTTTTAATAAACCTTGGAACATATTTGTGTCTATAATTCAAAATCTGTTGGGATTCAGGCCAACTTTATATTATCAAACTTGGAGATAAAGTGCTAGAGAACAACTTTGTTAATTGGGGTTTGAGCATATATTGAGTTTTAAAAGGAGTTTAGGGTCACTTTGTACCAACACAGAAAACCAGTCCAAGTCTGACCTGTTTAGTAATCTCAATGTTTCTATGACCTACAGCCATTTTCATGCAAAGATCAAATTGAATAAGTTGTAGGTTATCAAATTATAAACAATGTTGTCAAGGGTAACTTTGGGAGGTAATGACCAGAAATATGAGTTTTGAAATTCCCAAGTAATAAAGGTTCCCTGTCCAAATTAAGGGTTGCTATATAAATTCATGAATAAGTCATATTTCCACTTAGAATCTGTCAATTTTCCTTTTGACAAAGATGTGGATTTCAGAGAGTAGAACATTTCATTCGATTGGTACTTTTTCAAATTCGGCTTCAAAAGTGGTCAAATAGACGATTTGCAGCAGGGCAGAAAACCAGTCAAATCGGATTTTTCCTTTTCTCCATTTTTCTCCCCCTCTGTCTCACTGACAGCGGGCCCCGCGATCCGCGGGGATGGCCGTTGCCCAGCCCATGGCGGTCACGCGGCCGCGACGCACCGGCAGTGGCGTGCGGCGCCTGCGATGCCGTCCCGGCCTCCGCCCAACTGGCCCTTCTCTTCACCTAGACGGGGACGCGACCTCATTCTCCCTCGCCCTCAGACCCTCGCCCACCTCTCTGCCTCCGCTGCGTGTCCGGCTCGCGCGACCGGAGCAAGCCACCATGGCCATCGAGCTCAGAGCTCACTACGCCGCCTCCTCTAAGCCCCCATCCGCTTCGCCTACATGAGGACTCATCTCCCCGTTACACCCTCCGCGTTTCCCCCAAGACATTGACATCAATTTCCACCTCTATAGCCACCTTCCCCGCAAGAACGCCGTCGTCGAGTTCACGGTGAACACCGAGCGCGAACTCGCATCCCGGTCGCCTCCGCCCCTCTCCCTCCAAACCATCGCCGGCATCACGCTCGCGCGACCTCCCTCCACCAAATCTCCAGGCCCTTGTTCCCCCGCCATCGCCTCCTCGACCCTCTTCCACGTGACGCCGAGCGCCGCCCCGGCGTCCAACTCGACCCCGCCGTGGAGACCACCTTTCGGGCCATTCCCACGCCTCCACTTCGCCTCCGCCGGGTTCGCCTCGTCCCCACGCAGCTCGAGCGCCCTTTGGCCCCGCCATTCGTCGCCTCGACAGCCGGATCGACCCCGAACCGCCGCGCCATCGCAGCTCCGGTGCACCGCCGCTGTCCCGCCTCTACAGTCCACTCCGCACGACTAGGCCAAGGGGTACGGGTTCGCCGTGGTCGGGAACGCCCTCGGCCACCCTCTCGGCTCCAAGACCGGCCCCACCGCCGCCGGCGCAGCCGCACCATTTTTCCCCCGTCGCGCGCTGTCGTCCGCCAGACCGAGGAAGAAGAAGAAGGGTAGATTCGCATAAATCCCCCTGCGCTTTTGTCTATTTCGTTTCAAGATTCAATGCGCTGTTCACTGAGTCTGTGCTTATTTCCTCGCAGGCCCCTGAAATCTATGGTTAATTACGTTCTAGCCCTTAGATCTAATGTTTTTCATTTAAATGCGTTTAATTGAGCGGTGAACTTTGGAAAATCATATAAAATCACAGAAAAATCCAAAATGGACAAACTCAGTTGCGTTAGACTCTCCTTGAATAGATCTACATGACTGGTATGATCTGGAAGTGTGAAATATCTGTTTTACCCTTGGTTTGTTGCATGCATGATTAATTAGGATAAAAGTCAAAAGTGGACTAAATGGACTCCGAATGCTATGAAACTTAGAAAGTAGCTTTCTTGCGGCATTGTAGCACTATGTAAATTTTTGTAGCCCTAGCACTTGCTGTTTAATTACCTTTTACCATTATACCTGTGTTATGTGCAATTATTTAACTTAGAAATGGGAGGCTGCATAGAATATGCTCAAATTGACTCTCTAGCATTTTTCCTATACCTTGAGTAGTATAAGTGTTTCATTGGTAAAATATGAACCCCTGCGTGTTAAGTTTTAATAGTGATATGAAAATGATAAAATGCTACATGTTAGAAAAGATAATTAGGAAAAGTGGTTATAAATGGCTAGGAAAATTCTCTGGAAAATTTGGTAGCCTAAGGTTGATGCAGAGAGTCCAGAAAGTATATGCTAGCGGGCTATTCACACTGTTCATATGCACATCTTAAATTTACCTAAGATTAATATATGGAAAATAGATGTCCTGTCAAACTTGGGAGTTTTAACTTGTAAATTTTTGTACATGCAGTCCATGCTAAGTATAGCTCACTGATAAAATTTCACCTTCGGACACCATTCCTATAATTTATGAAAAATCTGAGGAGCTATAGAGCTGATAACTTACTAGAATCTTCATAATTAATTGATAACTCCTTTATAGCTGAAATTTCGACAGTAGCATAATATAGTGTAAATCTAGATGTCCCAAAAATATGAGCTTAATTGGAGTTGTCTAACTACATGAACACAAGTAATGCTTTTTATTCATAAGGTAGGCATGTGTTAAGTAATTATAAGAGTATGTGTTGTTTGCTATTAATATCATTATGCATGTGGGTTGATTTCTAGCCGCACGCTATCTACTATTGTCTATGCCACACTTGATTGAGAGATGAACTCATTTGCTGAGTAAAATACTCAAAGTAAATATAGGACCTTAATCCATTAGATAAATAAAATGTGTCATATCATTAGTGGATATTCCCCTATGTGTGCACGAAATAGTCTTGTCATGATTAAAAAAACTCATTCCAAGCAAAACACTTAATAATGTTTTAACTTTGCATCATCCTTGTGTGGTTTTCATCCACATAGTACCCAACATGTCTTCTTTACGATAAATAACTTACTAGTTAGACATATGATTGGGTATACTTCTTAACAGTTCATGAAGGTACTACTGTTACTAATGCTAGGAGAATGATGTAGTAGTCCACTATATGTGTAATCATATACTGGTGTGATGTTTTGCTTACACGTGAAATTATGAAGAACCAGTTAAATTGATAACTTGCTCATGTACCAATTCATGTGTTGCACTGTTTATAATTAACTGCAGGACCGTATGCTAGGTTTATACCCACAAAAGTAATCTTGTTTGAGTAGTCTATTGTTCACCTTTCTGCCTAACCACGAAATAGTTTTCTAAGTATGTGCTTGTCATTCATGCATCCCATTCACTGCATCGTGCATGTCAATCATATAGTGGCGCTCATTACAGATACGTGATCAAGAAACGAGCGCGTGGAACTACTTCAACCAACGGTGATCCAAAAGACCAACTAAGACCCACTCACGACCTGGAGGGCCCATCAACCGTGTTTGGACGGAGGAGTTGTCCAAGGGATCAAGGGGTTGCCTGGGGCAAAGCCTCACAACCTAGCAAAATAACATTAGCATAGTTTGTTGGCTTTATTAAAGTGAATCAAAGGTAGGCCGGACCATGCTTTACCTAGCAAATGATTTTGTTGAATGCTTACGCATCTGCATTAGGAGTTGTTTGGAACCCATTTGCATTAGACTCCTTGGCCGCCCTGGCCCTAGCACCTACAATAGAGTGCGTAGGACGAGTATGCCTAGTAATGCTAGGTACGAGTAGACACGAGTGAATGGAGTCACTCGTCGCGTAGGTGATTTTTCAAAAGTCACAAGAACTATTACTATGATGAAAGCTATGAGGATGCTCATGGTTTTAACTCGAGACCGGGCGGAGATATGGTTATATGAGAAAAATGATGATGATGATATGGATGGTATGGTGGACTCCGCCCGAGTCACATAAGGCCGGTCGTTGTTCGCTTGGGATCGGTATAACATTGGTAGGGTGCTTATCCGGGATCAATGGACCGGTGAAAGTCTTACTTGTGACGTCTCAAGCAAGGGGCACGTTCCTACCCACTGGTTGAGAAGAAGGTGGCCGCGGAGGCGGGTGTCAAAGGAGGGCAGAACCCGACGTAACCGAGGTAACGCTCCTGCGACAACGCGCTCCGGGAGTCAGGCGGGAGTGGTCATCGAACTTGAGACGGGACAAGTGGAGATGGGGGAAGCATATGTGAGAACGCTAGGAGTTAGTAAGCATATGCCATCCTGGTGCTTCTAGTTATTCTAGGGAATATAAAAATCGATTCGAATCGCTGATGCTCACCAGGTGTGAGAATGCCAGTATCACTGCCGGACAATGTAGTAATTCACTTGAATATGTTGTATTATGATTTCATGGTTTTGAATACTACATGCTTGGTTTACATGCTTTACTTTCACGCAACTTATTATGGTACTCATGAATAGCATCTACTGACATGATGAGCTAAGTAGTTGTCAAATCCTACTCCATATGATGAATCAAGCAGCTGTCACATCCTGCTCCCACATGTTAACTTGATCCTGTTTAAAATCAAGAGCTAAGGATCAAATTCTTAGTAAGCAAGCTTTGTGTCAGCCGTAAACCACTTCCATTAAGTCCTATTGAGTAATTAGTACTTAGGGTTTGCCCCCACTTTTGGCTTACAGGTACTAAGACTGTTGGACAATCGTTGAAGGAGGGTAGAACCGGTGGGCTCGGTGCTACTCGCCTTGGTTACCTCTGCATGAAGACTAGTTGGGTTTTATTTCCGCTGTGAGATGTTTTGTAACGCTTCCGCTATACATGTATGTTTTGAAGTCGCTTCCACTATATTTGAACATGTATTTGACTAATTATCTTTGGTTTGTAAACTAAGTCTATTTATTCTCTACTTCAACTGCCTATGATGATGTAATCTGTTGTGGCTCTTTCGAGGGCTGAACGTGTGTGATGTCGGTATCCTTGGGCGATGGTTACATCGAGTGCCCTTTGGGTAGCTTGACGGACTACCGGGTTTAGTCTGGCCTAAGTGCACTGCGAGCCAGAGGTGGCAGGTATGCTTAGTCTAGATTAAGCAGGGCGGTTCCGCCACATCCAGTCCATCGGAGGGCTTGAGCTCGTTGACAATCACTCATCACACCTGGAGAGCAATGAGGCCGGTCCATTGGCTCTCATCCACCCCTAGGCCGGGCGGCCCGGGTGATCGTCCGATCCACCGACTTGCTTCATCTAACGCTCCATATTTCTTCCCTAGGTAGGTTGCATGGCGGTTATGGCGGTTATTGTTGTGCTTTTGCCTCACCCATTGATCTCACTTGTGTTTCTTCCTTAGCCGCAGGATTGAAGTGCCGAGGATCGCTGACTTCACCAATCCAAGTGCTGGATCGATGATGTGGCAAGGCCTTCCGGTACTTTGCATGATGGTTTCGGCGTTTGGACTTCACAACTGTGTTGACACGTCACTTAGGCACTACAGGTCGAAGATGAAGTGAAATGGCCACTTTGTTAGGCTGGGCGGCCTGGGGTGGGGCCGAGCGGCTTGGCCCTCTTGTCAGGCACCTCCTGACTTAGCCATATTTTGCCTGTTTTCAACTGATCTTTCACCTGCCATCAAATATTCAACACAACTTGTGGAACTTTGTTAGTAGCAAAGGTTAATCCATACTTTGGCATGTTTTCCTCCATATTTGTGGTTAGTTGATGGTCATTGGTAGTGCAATAACAACTATCCACACCCCCCAAGCTTAGACCTTTGCTCGTCCTCGAGTAAAGCCAAGATGGGTTATGGATCAGGAGTTGCTGCAATATCGATGCTCTTAAATAGGAGTTATGCACAGACGACACCCATGCTTTTACCTCGAACCATAGTGTATGTAATGATCACTCTTACTCATACCAGTGGTGCATCTTTTTGTCTTACCATGTCTTGGGCGGTTGAGAGGAAGAACGACTTAGCTGCAGGTTCTGCTCCAAGCATGTCTTTTTGGATTCCCATCTCAGGTGTTTTTAAAGATTTTTCAAAAGAAAACAAGTTTCCCCAAAGGTACTCTTGATCGCTCAAAGTGTATCCTCACCATTTGAAGCCAAGAGCATGGCTAAGAACTTCCTATACTAAGGCTTATGTGGAGCTCAGGGTCATGGAAGAACTTAGCTTACTTAAGTTGTTTGTTTTGCAAAGCCAAAGATTGGACCAAAGAAATGTACTACATCATCTAGCCTTGTTCATTGTTGGAGCTTTATTTGGTGGATGGATGGATGAATCTCCTTGTTTCCTTTCCTTCTCCTTTTTGATTGATAGGTATGAATATAGAGCCTTTTTGTATTTTTCTCTCTTTTTGTCATGCTTGACTAGCATGCTTTTCTTTTTCTCATACTTTTGCCATGCTTGACTAGCATGCTTTTCTTTTTCTCATATTTTTGTTGGCTCCATACTCTACCTCTTTTTGATTGGAAGGAATAAGGCTAAGGGTATTATTTTGGAGATATATGGATGCATACCCAGGATAGGTAAATGCATTTGTGGTGGTGGATTTTTGCTCCAACGATTCACAAGATAGAGATGATTCCATTCTAAAAGACTCAAAATTTGACAAAGCTCAAAACAACTTTAAGTAGCTTAATGTTGGACGTCGATAAAACCCACTTCGACCACCAACATTTCATGTTTTAGAGTATGCTTTACCAAGTTTTCACTAATCTCTAACTAGTTCCACGAGTTGTGCATAAAGATTGTATGCAGGAGCTTTACACATTCAAAACCATATGAAAATGAACAAATGAAGACAATGTGGCAAGAAGGGGAGCAAAGGGCCAGAGACCCTGGCCGGCCGACCACCATCCTAGGTCGGCCGACCAGGGTGTGGTCACCCGACCTGGTCGGCCGAGCAAAGGCCACCAGCAGCCCCAGGGGCCAGGTCGGCCGACCACAGACCCAGGTCGGCCGACCACCCCTAGGTCACCCGACCCTAGCAGCCCAACAGGCAGGTTAGGGTCTAGGTCGCCCGACCTAGGTGTAGGACCGAGACGTGCGACTAGAGGGGGGTGAATAGGAGCACTTGAAAAACTCAAACTCAAACCCCCCAAAGTGCACTCTCACGAAAACACACGCACACCCGATACCGTCCACTAAACAGATACGTATCGGGTGGAAAGCGAAAGCACTCGAATTAACGCCCAACGAAACGGACGTAAGACGAGCAACCAAACTACTCTTAAAAGAATAAACACAACACCTAAAACTACACCTTTCTAATGTGCAGAGTTGCGTAGCATAGACAAGCTACCAACCCTAGGACACATTGAGAAACCCTAAACGGAAAAACACTAAAGCACGCAACAAAACAAGCGAACACAACAAAGCACAAACAAAACAAGACAAGCTACAAAGCTTGCAAGTGTCGCATACTAGCCACTCAACACACCGAAGCGTGCCCCACTTAAGATCAGTGAGTGAAGAGTATGGGCATGCAGTGGTTGACACAAAACAAGTTTGAAGCAAACAACAACACTCCAAAAACCAAAGAAACCAAGAAAAACAAACCCCAAGACAAGCGGAGCAAGAAACTCGCAAAAACAGCCCCAAAAAGGCTAGACCGGACAGTCCTCTCTCCACCAAAAGGCCTGACCGGACAAACACAAAGAAGGGGGAAGAAACAGCCCAAAAACACAACAGACCGGACAGTCCGAGGTCTATAGACCGAACAGTCCGAAGTCCCTACTTCGGACAAACCTAAGGACAATTGATTTGTCCTGTCAGTTCTCCAAAAAACTGCAAAGAAAAACAGCCCGACACCTCATCAAAAAAACGATCGAAACGGGGTCAAATCTCAACGAAACTTCACAAAAATTTTTGCTATGTGAGTTGACACCGAAAACTCGAAATCCGACAAGAACGGCTCTTGCTCGTGGTTTGATGATTCTAGCACTTAGCTAGTGAAATTTACCACATCATAGCAAGGCAAAATACCAGCAAAAGAAAGATCCCAACCTTGGACAAACCGAAACACACCAAAATCCAAGGATTGGGACCAAAAACGAACTAGAACGGGGAGGGAAAAAGGAGGACGAAATTGAGCTGCTCAAGACATGGATTACACAACGAGGAAACTTCGATTAATCATGAAATTCAGGTTACACAAGTTTCCTAGAGCCTACCTTCCGTCATCCTCCCACTAATGACAAGATTTGACTAAACTAGGCACTCATCTCCTAGCTAATCTCCTCTCTTTTCTCTCTTTGGACCTTGGCTGCTAGGGTTAGGGAAAACCTAGGGTTTGTGCTGCCAAGATAAGCTCCAAGGGAGCCTCTCAAGTCTATTTGTACCCTAGGCCCTGAATGACACAATTACACTAAGACCCCTACTCTAAAAATACCCGGAGGGGGCCAAACTGAAAAGATACAATCGGACGACTACGATGATGGCTTGATCTTCTTCTTCTCCACGCCTCGCTTGGATGTGCGCCACGTAGCCAGTAGTCCGAAAACTTCTTCTGGTTTCGAAGTCAGAAACCGGGAAACTTTATTTTGCGGGCTTCTTGGGCTGGGTCTTGGCCCAATCTTCTATCTTGGCCAGTCGGAGCCCAACCCACCAAGTCATTTGAACTTGGGTGGCGGTTTTGAGCCGAAGCCGCCAAAGCCTCCCTCGCACGTCTTCGCGCCATGCACTCGGGTTGGAGCACCATGGTGGCACCCGGCTTCTCTAGTCCATCGGATTCGCCTCGTGGTCCATCGGAGGGCTTACACCACCGTTGCCGAACCGCCCCTCTGTGTACCGAGCTTCCATGGCCGACCGACGCCGAGCATTGCCTCTGGTCCATTGGAGGGCTTTTGCCTCAGTCCATCGACGTCTTCGTCATCCTCTACCTCCAGTCCATCGGAGGACTTGTACCGTTGACAATCACTCATCACACCAGGAGAGCAATGAAGCCAGTCCATTGGCTCTCAATCTCCCCCTTGATGAGTGCATTGTCAACACATCTCCAACCTGTAACCTGAAATGGAACAAAGACAAAAGAAAAGCGTAAAACCGAAAAAGAAAAGAAAAGAAAGAGAAATGCTCAAGCTGCTCAAAACCAAACAAAGGCAAAACACAGGGCAGCTTGAAGCAAAAAGAAAACAAAGCATCGGCTTCTCAAGACAGAGGCAAAAGGCTCAACGCACCGATGCAAAGAGTGTGCTAAAAGCTCAACTCCCCCTAAAATGCATCCTCACAAATGCAAAATGAATGCAAAACTCTCCCTCAACTAAATCTCTCCTGAGTTCTTCCCCTTGTTGCCATGAAATGCAAGGAGTGTAACTGAAAGAGTTTAGAAGGGATGGAAAGCTAGTAATTACAAGTTCTAGCATACAGAGCAAGTGAGCGCAAGAAAGCATGCAACAAGCTCAAATGAAACTATCTTACACATATCAGGAGCTAGCATGTTTTTCAGGGTAGTTTAAAAGAAAGCATCACCAACAGGAATAGTACCTAGCAAGATAGGCATGAACAGCAAGATGCTAGCAATGCATACAAGGTGTGCTACTGTCAACCAAAGCATATACAACAAACCATAAGCATTTCAGAGACTTGCATATTTCAGATTTAATCGCTTGTATTACATGAGCAAGTTCCATAGTGTGCCAAGGGTTATTTACTTGTCTTTTGCCACTTCTTACCAACCAATGCCAAGCCTAGGTTCAAAGAACCATCAGAAGCTAAAGACAAGTTTTTTGTCATGCACAGCCTAGTTCAAGTTCATGCCAAAGTGCAAAGGCAAGCTGTCTCGAACTAGATCAGTGTGACAAGCAAACCCATCTGGATTTTTTCATTTTAGCACAAGACTCCACTTGTGAACATTTAATTCAGATTTCAGATTAAGCAAGGTGTCATGAAAGCCTAGGCATTAATTTAGCAAAGGCATACAACTAGCATATCCAGGCATGAAAAGATAGCATAGCATTCAACAATCCTACACAAGCTAGGTAGCTAAATCAAATGGTGATCATGGTTATTGATTTGCAAAGAATAAAATGACTTAGCTCACAACTAGTATTCAACAGCTCAAGAGAGCTTAGCCAACCATGATCAAGCATGCATCTGTACAATCTAGCACAAGCAAATATAACTCATCATTCCAAAAGAGCTCTAGTGCTAGTGTAGAGAAAATGCATATGATAGAATGCAATGCATGATATGATACAATATGCAAAAGAAATAAAGAGAAATAAAAACAAGATAAAAGCAAAAACTAAACTACACAAGCTATTCTTTACTAAAAGGAATAGCACACTATCCCTGACCAAAAGGGATAGCACACTCCAAACCTCTCAAGCGCATAAAAGCGTCAAACTCTAGGGGCTTGGTAAAGATATCGGCCAACTGGTTTGCAGATACCACATGAACTAAGTCTATGTCCCCCTTCTTATAGTGATCTCTCAGAAAGTGAAACCTCACATCTATGTGTTTGGTTCTAGAGTAAAAGACAGGGTTCTTAGCTACAGAGATAGCAGAAGTAGAATCAACTAGAAGAGGGATTTTTCCAAACCTAAGGCCAAAATCACTAAGGGTGGCTTTCATCCATAAGAGCTGGGAGCAGCAGCAACATACTCTACTTCAGTGGTGGAAAGAGCTACACTAGCTTGCTTGCGGGAGGACCAAGAGACAAGAGAGGTTCGTAAGAGTTGGCATGTGCCGGAGGTTGACTTGCGATCAATCCGGCAGCCAGCATGGTCAGCATCTGAGAACCCTCTAAGAGAAAGAGAAGAACCCGAGGAATACCAAAGACTAAGCTCAGGTGTGAATTTTAGATACCTGAAAATGCGCTTCACAGCTTGACGGAGAGGAGCCCTAGGAGAAGCATGGTAGCGCACACAGAGGTAGACCGCGAACTGAATGTCCGGCCTGGTCGCCGTCAGATACAGAAGTGAGCCGATCATCCCTCGAAATTCCTTCTAGTAAACCGCCTCCCCATCTTCATTAGCATCAAGCGCCGTGTTTGTACTCATAGGAGTTGTCATGGGTTTAGAGTCACCCATGTTAAACTTCTTGAGTATGTCCCTTGTGTACTTGGCTTGATGGACGAAGGTACCCTCAAGGCCTTGCTTGATCTGCAGCCCGAGGAAGAACTGGAGCTCACCCATAAGACACATCTCAAATTCCCTGCTCATCTGTTCAGCAAAACTAGACACCAAAGCGTGAGATGAACCACCAAAAATTATGTCATCAACATATATCTGAACTATCAGGGTGTCACCGCCACGACTCAACAAAAACAAGGTCTTGTCTACTGAACTTATCACAAACCCAGACTTGAGCAGGAAACTCTTCAACCTAGCATACGAAGCTCTATGACCTTGCTTCAGACCATAAAGGGCTTTCCTCAACTTATACACCCGTTCTGGAAATCTAGCACTCTCAAAGCCAGGAGGTTGTCTCACATATACCTCCTCCTCTATAAACCCGTTCAGGAAAGCAGACTTGACATCCATTTGGTGCAGTTTGAAGCCTTTAGACGCCGCAAAGGCAACCAAAATTCTAATGGATTCCAAACGAGCTACAGGGGCAAAGGTCTCCTCATAGTCTATCCCCTCCTTCTGACAAAAACCCTAGGCTACCAATCTCGCTTTGTTCCTCACAACCATCCTATTCTCACCCTGTTTGTTCTTGAAAATCCACTTGGTACCTATAGGGCGACAGTTTGGTGGAGGCTCCACTAAATCCCAGACATGCTTTGTCTCAAAATTCTCCAACTCCTCATGCATGGCGTTCACCCAGTTAGGATCAGATAATGCACGTGACACTTCTCGGGGCTCAAAAGTAGCAACATATGCAGAGTGGGAGAAAAAAGCTAGAGAGTTAACCGACGAGCGTGTAACACGCTGGTGAATGTCTCTAATCGTCCTGTGTGGAGGGTGATCCCACTGGACCTGCTCAGATGGAACAATCTCGGAAGTCACCTCCCCTGCGTCCTCTGCGGAGCCAGCCTCTGCTTGAGCTTGCTATCGGGGGAGTGAGGAGGAAGCCATAGGCAAGGGTCCTCCATCATCATCAGAGCTCGTAGCAGAGGGGGCAGGAGCTGCAGCCGGTGCAGTGGCTCCTGCATCACCAACATCGTCCGCACCTTCCTCATCCTCAAAGATGGGGGTGCCTTCTTCATCATCACTTGAAAGCTCAAAGGCAGGGGTTGTGCAGGGCATAGTTTCATCAAAAGAAACCTCACAAGTCTCAACAACTTGCTTGGCCTCCAAAATCCACACACGAAATGCCCTAGAAATAGAAGCATACCCTATAAAAATCCCATCCAAACAATGAGACTCAAACTTGTCCAAATGCCCCGCCTTCTTAAGCACAAAGCACCTGCAGCCAAACGCTCACAAATGCTTGACGCTGGGCTGCCTACCAAACCAAAGTTCATATGAGGTCTTCCCAAGGAAAGCTCGCAATAAGATCCGGTTCGCAATGTAACAGGCCGTATTCACTGCCTCAGCCCAAAAGCGCCTTGGAGTCCTGTGCTCATCGAGCTTCATCCGTGCCATCTCAACGAGTGTGCGGTTCTTGCATTCCACAACACCGTTCTGCGGTGGGGTATATGGAGAAGAAAACTGGTGCTCAAGACCTAGGTCACGACAGTGGTTTTCGAACCGAGAGTTTCTGAATTCTCCGCCTGTCACTGCGGATAGCCCTCATGGCATTATGACTCTCGTTTCTCAACCTCAGTACTAGATCCTGAACAAAACCAAATGCCTCATCCTTAAACTCCATGAAAAATACCCACGAGAACCGCGAAAAGTCGTCCACAACGACAAGCACGTACCACTTCCCACTGACCGACGCTACCTGAGCGGGACCTACTGTATCCATATGGAGTAGCTCACCCGGATAGGAGGTCATAACCTGAGAAACAGGAGTGTGAGAAGCGGCAACCATCTTGCCATGACGACAGGGGTGGCACACTAAGTCCTTCTCAGCTTTCAATTTGGGCAATCCTCGGATTAGGCCCATTGAACTCAACCTGACTAGCAGATCAAAGCTCAAGTGACCAAGTCTCCTATGCCACTTCCATATATCAGCAGAAGGACTAGCAACCAAACAACGCGTAGGGCCAGAAACAGAAGTGAGGTCGACCCTAAAAACTGACCCAAAGGCAGCAAAGAGCAAACAAGGTTCTCCTCAGCATCAAGAACGCGGCACGCACCCTTCTTAAAACGAACCTCAAATCCTTCATCGAGAACTTCCGAAACAGAGACCAAATTGAACCCCAGATTCCGGACAAAAGCAACTTCTCTCAGGGAAAGCTTATCAGAGAGCGAAACAGAGCCAACACCCAACACTTTACCTTGACCATTGTCCCCGAATGTGATGTACTCCTTGGTGCTCACGGGGTTGAGGCTGGAGAACCACTTGCGGTGCCCTATCATGTGCCTAGAGCAACCAGAGTCCATGATCCACACGTCCTCCATGCCTCGATCCTGCAAAGTCAAGTAAAGCGACGGTGAGCAAATGGTCCGGCACTGGGGTTAGTACCAAAACTACTGTACCAGTGCCGAGCCATCTGCTCAAAAGTGGGGTAAGCACAATCAAAGAAATCATCACGACGATCAGGGTAACCATGACCTCCAAAGCGTGAACCCTCGAAAGCTCTCTCAAAGCCTCGGTCACGAGGTCCATAGCCGCGCTTGAAAGCCGCCTCCACGCTCACTACTAGCAAAGCGATCTCTCATCTCACCGCGGTGGGGAGGATCTTGCCTACCACCCCAGTAGAACTGATCCTGGTTCCCCCCAAGCTCTCTCCTGCCTCTCAACCCGCTTCTTCCTGAAGCAAAACTCCTCTAGGTGGCCATTCCGCTGGCAGAACTCACAGTGGTACACAGGCCTCCTAGGAACTGGGTTAGGTTGGGACTTGGGCTTAGGTGGTGTGGCCTTGGGTGGCTCAGGCTGCTGGACTAGCTTCTTGCCCTTGGGCTTAAGCTCTTCCTCAACAATCTTGCTCAGCTCAGCCTGAGAAGGCTTGGGTGTCCAGTACTGCTTCTTTGGGGCAGCCTTGGGTGGCTCATGGTAAACCCCATCAACAATCTCTTCTGGCTGGGTAGGTGCAGTCTTGATCCTAATTAGGGCACTCTTCTCACCCGAGGTACTGCACTCCCTAAACCCACAACCTCTCATGTCACCCTCGGCTCTCTTGGTGCTCTCTATAATCATCTCTAGTTGGGGTTGCCTCAGCACCTCTCTCAACCTGCTGTTGTCATTTTGCAAAGACAACACCTCCTCCCTCAGATCCTCCAGAACTACAGTCTAGGCAGCACAAGTGTCACAGTCTAGAGAGGGTATCACAGGTGTCACAGTCTAGTGAGGGTATCACAGATTCTCTAACTTTTTAATGGTGGCATCCCTATCCACCAACTGCATCCTGAGGGTCAGGCAGTTCTTACACGTGTCAATAGGTGCTGAAAGCACCTCAAAGTCAGCTCTCAACTGCTCTAACTCACCTCTCAAAGTAGGATAGACCATACACGCACCTAAAAGCATAGGTCTAGCCCTAAGCTCCTCAAGTTCCATGAGCTGCCCCTCAAACTTCTCCTTCAGCACAGCTAACTCACTAGCTAAATGGGGGCAAGATTCACACTCGAGCTCTCCACTCAAAGTAGGCTCATCCAGCTTGGACTGGAGTTTGCCTACCTCCATTTTCAGCCCATCTATCTCCTCTACCCGCTTGGCATACCTATCTCTCTGGTCACCAAGCTCCGTCATGAAAGACTCGCAGGTAGGGCACTCGAGCTCACTGGGTTGGGGTCTCACACTGCTCAACCTCTCATTCTCCTCAAAGCCTTAGCAAGTTGGGCTTTCAACTTCTACAACTTCTTAGCTTCCTTCTTCAGCATCTTATCCTGGGCTTTCAACTCTCGGCTATTCTGCTCTAGTATCTCAAGGATTTCGGCTTGCTCAGGAGTTACCTCATCATCGGAAGAAGAGTTGCTGCCGTCATCCTTGTTTTCCTTGTCCTCAAGCGCCATAGAGCAAACCGAGCTCCTCTTGTCCTTGTTCCTGCGCATGGACTTGGTGGAGACGAAGCACAAGCCAACTGGACCTCCTTGATCGTTCCTCTTGTCCTTCCTGTACATGATCTCCTCATCACTTGAGCTCGATGAGGGCGAAGAGGAAGAAGATCCGCTGCTGCAGAACCTGATCTCGGCGAAGAAGGCCTTGTCCCACTTCCGGTTGTCCTTCTGGTAGCTCTTGAAAGCCTTTCGGAAGTTTTTCTTGCTCGAGCAGTGCTTGCCAAATCTGGGCTTGCCGGAGTGGTACTTGTCGGAGTCGCGGGAGTAGCTCTTGCCCTTCCTGTAGTAGTCGTTCTTGTTGGGGCACTCGGCGATGAAGTGTCCGACCTCTCCGCACTCGAAGCACTTGGGCCTCTCGCCCCTCTTCTTGCTCATCCGGTTGTCATAGGCGCGCTAAAAGCGACTAGACACCAGACATTTCTCCTCATCCCCAAGCGACGCCAACTGCTCCTCTGTCACAGACATCAAAGCAGAAAACGAGAAGTTGTGCATAAGAGGGTTAGCAACAGACTCACTAGAGGGGGTAGCCAAGGCCAGACTCTTAGAACCTGTACAAGCAAGGGAATTCCTCAACTTGTAATCTACTTCTGTGGCCTTGAGTTTACTATAGAGCGCCTCTACTCCGATCGTATCATACCCTGCCGACTCAATGATTGAGTTCACCTTGATCTCACACACTTTTCTGTCCAAAGCATACAGCAACCTGATAGCCTGCTGATGATCGGTGTATACGAGCTCTGCGGGGGCAGAGTTGACACGCAACTTGTTGTTGATCGACTGAAAGTGACCAAACAAGTCGTCTACTGACTCTCCGGGCTTCTGGATGAAATTTTCATATTCGCGCCAGTAAGTCTCCACAAGCTTAGCCTTAATCATCGCAGTACCCTAATGGTGTGCACTAAGCAGTGACCATATCTCACGCGCCGTCTTAAGGTGACTCACTATCTCATAATCCACAGGACCAAGCCCGGAAAAGAGAAAGTTAACAGCCTTGGCATTCGCCTCATGCCGAGCCACAATATCTTTTTTGAAAAAGCTTTATCCGCCCCGCGCGAGAGAGTTGAACAAATAGCATAGCCTCTGGGATGTTGGCCCTAGTGAAGGGGACCTCTTCTAGTACGCTCAGCAACTAGAAGCACCACAAAAGTCCTACTCTGAGTAGCATCCCATATGTTCTGACTCTGGCTAACAAGGAATGCCTCCATCCTACCCTTCCAGTAGGGATAGCCATTGGAGCCAAAAACGGGAATCTTCCCAGAGTAAGTCATAGTCGCTACGGTTTCTTCACCGGTTAAGGTATGGGAAACCTAACCAGCTCTGATACCACTTGTAGGACCGAGACGTGCGACTAGAGGGGGGTGAATTGGAGCACTTGAAAAACTCAAACTCAAACCCCCCAAAGTGCGCTCACACGAAAACACATGCACACCCGATGCCGTCCACTGAACAGATACGTATCGGGTGTAAAGCGAAAGCACTCAAATTAACGCCCAACGAAACGGACATAAGACGAGCAACCAAACTACTCCTAAAAGAACAAACACAACACCTAAAACTACACCTTTCTAATGTGCAGAGTTGCGTAGCATAGACAACCTACCAACCCTAGGACACATTGAGAAACCCTAAACGGAAAAACACTAAAGCACGCAACAAAACAAGCGAACACAACAAAGCACAAACAAAACAAGACAAGCTACAAAGCTTGCAAGTGTCGCATACTAGCCACTCAACACACCGAAGTGTGCCTCACTTAAGATCAGTGAGTGAAGAGTATGGGCATGCAGTGGTTGACACAAAACAAGTTTGAAGCAAACAACAACACTCCAAAAACCAAAGAAACCAAGAAAAACAAACCCCAAGACAAGCGGAGCAAGAAACTCACAAAAACAGCCCCAAAAAAGCTAGACCAGACAATCCTCTCTCCACCAAAAGGCATGATCGGACAAACGCAAAGAAGGGGGGAGAAACAGCCCAAAAACACAACAGTCCGGATAGTCTGAGGTCTATAGACCGGACAGTCCGAAGTCCCTACTTCGGACAAACCTAAGGACAATTGATTTGTCCTGTCAGTTCTCCAAAAAACTGCGCAGAAAAACAGCCCGACACCTCATCGAAAAAACGATCGAAACGGGGTCAAATCTCAACGAAACTTTACAAAAATTTGCATGGACAATCCTAAGGACCTTCCTTAGCAAACCCCAAAAGATCTACTTGACAAGATCAAGGGTTGCACGGGAATTGCAAATCTCGTGAGGTAGGTGAGTTGACACCGAAAACTCAAAATCCGACAAGAACGGCCCTTGCTCGTGGTTTGATGATTCTAGCACTTAGCTAGAGATTTACCACATCATAGCAAGGCAAAATACCAGCAAAAGAAAGATCCCAACCTTGGACAAACCGAAACACACCAAAATCCAAGGATTAGAACCAAAAACAAACTAGAACGGGGAGGGGAAAAGGAGGATAAAATTGAGCTGCTCAAGACATGGATTACACAACGAGGAAACTTCGATTAATCATGAAATTCAGGTTACACAAGTTTCCTAGAGCCTACCTTCCGTCATCCTCCCACTAATGACAAGATTTGACTAAACTAGGCACTCATCTCCTAGCTAATCTCCTCTCTTTTCTCTCTTTGGACCTTGGCTGCTAGGGTTAGGGAAAACCTAGGGTTTGTGCTGCCAAGATAAGCTCCAAGGGAGCCTCTCAAGTCTATTTATACCCTAGGCCCTAAACGACACAATTACACTAAGACCCCTACTCTAAAAATGTCCTGAGGGGGCCAAACCGAAAAGATACAATCGGATGACTACGATGATGGCTTGATCTTCTTCTTCTCCACGCCTTGCTTGGATGTGCGCCACGTAGCTAGTAGTCCGGAAACTTCCCCTGGTTTTGAAGCCAGAAATTGGGAAACTTTATTTTGCGGGCTTCTTGGGCCGGGTCTTGGCCCAATCTTCTATCTTGGCGAGTCGGAGCCCAACCCACCAAGTCATTTGAACTCGGGTGGCGGTTTTGAGCCGAAGCCGCCAAAGCCTCCCTCGCACGTCATCGCGCCATGCACTCGGGTTGGAGCACCACGGTGGCACCCGGCTTCTCCAGTCCATCAGATTTGCCTCGCGGTCCATCAGAGGGCTTACACCACCGTTGCCGAACCACCCCTCCATGTACCGAGCTTCCATGGCCGACCGACGCTGAGCATTGCCTTCGGTCCATTGGAGGGCTTTTGCCTCAGTCCATCGAGATCTTCGTCATCCTCTACCTCTAGTCCATCGGAGGGCCTCCAGTCCTTCGGAGGACTTGTACCGTTGACAATCACTCATCACACCAAGAGAGCAATGAAGCTGGTCCATTGGCTCTCACTAGGCCCAGGTCGCCCGACCTTGCCACAATGCCAATCTTGACCTACATTCAAAGAAACACAAAACATGTTAAATGCAATCGTTGGATCAAGAATCCAATGCATCCCAAGGCCGAAAGGACATCGTACAAGGGATTGATGACGTTAGCAATCCGAGGAAAAGAATATGCAGCCAATCGGAGGCCGCCCGACCTTATCCCAAGGTCGGGCGACCTAGCACTGACCTCGTTTTGCACGTGCCTCAACTGCCACAACCGCCAACCGACATTCGGAGCATATCACAGCCGATGGATCAAGGAAGGCGGTGCAGCGGAGGGTCGGCCGACCCCCGGGAGGGTCGGCTGACCTGCCCCCAGGGTCGGCCGACCTACCCCCTGTTCACGTCTCTTAGCGTAACAGATTTTACTCCGCAAGCGCACGGAGATTCGCTGTAGCTTTTTCACTCAGAGTATTCTGAGTATCGTAAAAATCCACAGGGAAGCAAGGGCGAATAGGTGGAATGAAATGTTGAACTTTCAAGCAGTACTATAACTTAGATAAAACACCAGCTATTCTTACAACGGGGGTAAGATAACAAGGTAGTGTATGGTGGGAAGAGTAAAACAGGGATTAAATAAGCCTAACACTTAGGTAGCTATCTGGGAGGACAACGAGTGAGATTAGATTTCCAAACTCTACTACTTAACCGCTGCAGAGGAGTATTCGTGGTTGAACTAAGTTAACTGGAAACAAGCTAGGATCTTGCGTCGAGCGAAATTCAGGCGCCTCGAGGGGTCAAGGGGTAGATAGTAGACCTCCGAAGGAGACCCGGCTAACGCCTACGGGCTTACCGAACGACGGGGTGGAATACTGAGACCACTAGAGCTGTCACTTAGAGAGGCTACCAACCAGATCTGCGTGGGTAAGATGGCACGCTATACTAGTGTTCAATTGAGAACTTGAACACTAAAGCTCTTCCTTGATCAAAGGGTGAGAACTAACTTAATCTTAGATCAAAAGCCTAAGACAAGCTTATAGCACCGGCAAGTCTAACAGGATTCAGATAACTTAAGAACAACACAAACCTAAGCCTTGGATGTAGTGTGCAATAAAGGTACACCACACTAGGCAAGCGTTAAGAAGTAAAGTAAAGTATAACAGAAGATAGAACAATGAAATATATTATACTGGAGTAACAAGAGTACAAAGATAGAAAGATACAAGAGCTTTACCAAGACTCAAAGAAGACTTTGGAATCCCTGAGGCAAAAGCTTAGAGTCGACTCTAACTCCCAGGACTAACCTAGTGCTACTAGACTAAACGATAGTATGAACTACTCAACTTCCACACTTCACAAATGAGAGCTCGGGGGTATTTATAGCCACCAAGTGAGTGGGGGTACTTATAGGGTCGGTATGGCGGTTAAAGGGACAGGTGTCAGGTCGGGCGGCCTGGTAGGGGGTCGGGCGGCCCCACCTCAGGCCGGGCGGCCTGGCCAACCGTCGGATCCGCCACCATTCTTCATCTTGTGGTCCATCTTGACTCCCCAAGTCGGTTGCATGGTGGTTAAGGCGGTTATCCTTGTGTTTTCTCCCGAGCCATTGGATCTCACTTGTGTTTCTTCCTTAGCCGCAAGATTGAAGTGCCGAGGATCGCTGACTTCACCCATCCAAGTGTTGGATCGGTGATGTGGCAAGCCTTCCGGTCACTATAGGAAAGCAGATAAAATTCGTGGGCCAAAAACCCACGAATTTAGGGCAAAACCCACGAACTTAGCCTAAGTTCGTGGGCCAACCGATGAACTTATCCGTCGTTTTTAACTCCACGAATTTATACGGATAAGTTCATGGGCCCCCACGAACTTAGGTTAAGTTCGTCGGTTTTGGCCTGGCCGACGAACTTAACTGCGGCCGTCGGTTAAGTTCGTCGGCCCCATGCAGGCCGACGAACTTAACTGGGCTCCAAGTTAAGTTCGTCGGTCCCTGGTGGCCGACAAACTTAGACCATGGCCCTCGGTTAAGTTCGTCGGCCCATGATGGCCGACGAACTTATTTTATTTTTTTATATTACCTCTACCCGAGGGCCTGTCCTGCAACAGAAAATTCCAGAATAATTGAAATAAAATCCAGAACATCACAGGCAGTTTATATCACAATCCATCACAATAAACCATATCACAATCCATCGGTATTCATCACAAAGTCGAAAGTCCATATTATCCATCACACAGTCGAAAGTCCATATTATTACAAAGTCCGATACATGCATGCGACGTCCATATTACAAAGACCATATCTCACATGCGCAAAGTCCGAGACATACAAACCTAAGGTTCATCAATTGGTTGGTTCGAGTTTTGGCCACTACCTCCTGCGCCGCCGGACTGGTTTAGGAAGGCATCCACTTCGTCAGGATTTTGTGACGGCGCTCGGGAAGTAGAACCCTGCAAGTGTATATCAAGTTGACTATAAATTGCAAAGTTTATGCACATTTGACAAATAGAGCAAACTAAAGCTAAAATTGACTTAAAATGGCATACTTAGTCTCTATTTGACTTAAAAAGATAAAGTTAGCATGAAATTGACCAATATCTGTCTATATGTCAAACTTAACCCAAATTTGGCGAGAATGGCATATTTAACCTAAATTTGAGTTCAAGTGGCAGAATTAACCTAAATTTGGACTATGTCTGCATATGAGTCAAACTTAACTAAA
Organism: Paspalum notatum; assembly: GCA_022530915.1. Lineage (NCBI taxonomy): Eukaryota > Viridiplantae > Streptophyta > Magnoliopsida > Poales > Poaceae > Paspalum > Paspalum notatum. The sequence goes on from CM039686.1 coordinate 23,146,583, forward strand.
TTTTCCTAAATTTAGACTATATCTGCATATGAGCCAAATTTGGATGATATGGATATGTTTACGTACCGGTGGTGTATTAGGGCGGCTGGCTAGCGGGGTAGAACATCGGCTGCTGCCCACGATACATCATCATCGGTTGACCAGGGTACACCCACTAAGGAGGCGGCTGTGACTGTTTGTATAGCATGACACATATTACTTAGATTGAACATGCATGCTTTACTTCCTAAGTAATGAGAAAAATGAAAACACTATGCCCTGGCTTGCATCTCCAAAGGGCGGTCCTTGGGTAGGATAGATCTATTGTTGAGGCTGGGATCCCTACAACTCAAACAAATAGATATGACATATATATTTAAGAACTCAAAATAGGTCGGTTATGTCATAGTAACTCAAATTGCGAACTATGTACCTGGCCAGATGGTATTATCTAGTTATAAGGCTGAGAACCCTGAGCATCTCCAAGTGGTGATCCTTGGCTGGTAGGAGTGGTCACGAAGTAGTTAGGTGGCACCTGCAAACCATGTATATCAATAGATTAGTGGGTTGAGAGGCACTAATTGGTACAAGCAGAGTTTACCTATGGTGAGAGTTGAGGAGGTCGAAACTCTGGAGCATTGGATCCAATCCATCCCTGAGCATCTCCAAGTGGTGGTCCTTGGTTGTTAGGACCGCTGAAGTAGGTAGGTGGCTCCTACAAAACATGTATATCAATAGATTAGTTGGTTCAAAGGCACTAATTCATGCAACCAGAGTTTACCTGTGGAGAAGGCTGTGGAGGTCGAAACTCTGGAACTGCTCCGCCAAGCTTCTGAGACAAGGCCTGTTAAGATTTATTACTTAGATCACAAGGACATGTAAAATTCTATAGCAACAACTACAGATATGAATGAGTTATAGTTCGTACCGCAAGATAATTCATCATGTAATCATTGTTTTGTCGAAGTTGGCGAGTTTCCACTCGAAGTCTACGATTTTCCTCCTGTTGAGCTTGGTGAGCTTCTTCCTGGGCTCTCGACTGCTGGCGAGAAGAGCTCCGTTGTCTTGACCTTGGCGGCCTTGGAATACGATCGTACTCCAAGGAACCATCACCCAACCCCCACCTATGAACATTAGTTTGCAATGATTCTACAACTAGTGACAAAAGACAGTGAAATATATGGCTTGCAATGATCGTACGGCCTTGCAATGATTCATCATGTCCTTTTTTTAGGCTTACATACCTGCCATGGTGTAACCCACCGCCAGCGTGGTATATGGCTTCAATGTCTGGTGCCGCCTCTCTCCAATTAAACTCCGACCCATGGCGTTCAAGTACAGTCTCTTTGTACTTCGCCTGCAAAACAGTCTTTAGTACCCTAGTCTCTTTAGTGTATATGCAGTTATCAATCGATGTTTACAAGATTTAATATACTTACAAGCTTCTCGGTTGCCTGCTCATCGCACAAAACCTCTGGATTCTCCGGATCTGGGCCTTTGTGCCCCTCAATCCAGACGTCCACAAAGCTTGGCTTAGTGCCCAATTTAGCCTCCTACAATGCAAAGTTAGTGACATTGAATTATATCAAAGTTAGTGACATTGACTTATATCAAATTTTAAGGTGATAACATGCATACATACCATGCGTTGTTCTTTGCTGACGAACCCATCAGCCCCGAACCTTTGCATCCCTGGTTTTCTGGTTCGGTTGCCTCGATTCCTATTAGATGTCCCCTGAAAGTCAGTTCCTGCCCAATGTTGGCACATCCACCTCCAAGCTTCAGGATCCTTCATGATCCAATCAATCTCTCCTTGAACCAACTCTTCTGCCTCAAGGTGCATTTTCTTCAGTTCTGCTGTCTTTTTCACATTTATATTCTTGACCCTCTTATGGTAATTCACGATCGCCTGGATACGAGCAATGCTGAAGGAGTCTCTGACGACCTTGGTGGCTGCCCTTTTGAACACATGTTTCGCCATTTTCTCCTCTTCATAGTCGCCATCGCCATCCAAGCGGTATCGCTTCTGCGTTATGACATGACGTCAAGTCATAGTTTGCAAGCATAATTTGCATAAACAATCGAATTGTTAGTCTAAGCCAACTCACCCAAAAACCTTTCCACACAGCGCCCTGACAGGTGCCTCCACCCTCACCCTAGCCATCTCCATCCACATGCTGCTTGAGCCCCCAATGCTCCCACTTGTGGGCTGCTACTCGATCCCCGTTGGGCAGTGTGACCATGCCAGGGTAGTAGAAGCGGTAGTAGGCACCCAATGCCGAGTTAACTGGCGTACGGTGGCCCACCCCTGTCCAACCTACCTCTCTCAAACTCTTGCAATCAAAGACATTAAATCAAATTAGTATGTACATATATAACAAGAAATTAGTATTACCTAAATACATGACATCAATCAGTACTGTCTCCTATGGGCACTATCACCGACCTATTCGCAGGGTTACATCGCACTCAGATGGAGACGATCTTTCGAAACCTAGCATGTAACAAAGAATTTATAGATTAGATCACATAACACTTGCATAGTACACGTAGAAGTCGAATACGAGACAACTAGTATGAATCATACCTAATTGTGCCACCTGACGAAGACGGCCCGCCAAACTCTACTCCATCACTCATTGGGTCAGCTGCCTGCGATGCAGCCACCTCCGCATCTGCTCGAGCCTCCTCCTCCGCTTGCTCCTCCGCCTGCTGCTCGTCCTCCGCCTGCTCCTCCGCCTGCTGCTCCTCCTCCGCAGCCTCCTCCTGCTCCACAGCCTGCTCCTCCATACACCCAAGTAGTTGTCGCTGCCGCTCCCTACTCGTCACAGTCCCTTGAAAAATGCTCCCAACCGAGGACGATCCTCCATCAGAACCCTTACTCCTTGACTTTGACTTAGAAAAAACTTTCTTCGCATGTTTCAACATCTGTACAAATTAAATAGAGTTTGTCAGTACAAGAAAGCATAAATGGATAACATTATGAAATAACATAAATGGAAATAACATAAATGGATAACATTATGAAATAACATAAATCGATATACATTATACTTATTAAAATCCCTCGGCATCATCCACTGCGTCTTGGACTCGATCCCCGTTGGACGTTCTTGAATCTCTTTAATCCTTAGAGACCTTCTACGTTTTCTATTGGAAGGACCTGGCTCTTCATCTAATAGCTCCATGACATCTGCACCTAATTGATTGAGGCCTGCCTCATCAGATATTGGAAAGTCTTCTCCTACATCTTCTTCTTGATACACATCAGCAACATTATCTCCTGTATTGCTTTCGAGCTCATTGACATCATCGGGAGGATATAATTGAGGATTAACTTTACATGCAACCCACCAAGCCTTCATACTACGGTGTGGATATGTCATGTAGTACACTTGCTACACCTGATGTGCAAGCACAATGTTACTATACTGTCCTTGAAGCCGGGAGTTGTGCTTCACCTACACCATCCCGAATTTATCTACGCGTGTGCCATTGCGTGGATCAAACCATAAACTATCGAAGAAGACCACCTTGAGTATTTTCGGGCCTTCAAAGGTGTACTCAATTATGTTTTGGATCACACCGTAGTATTCAAGAGCGTCCCCATTTGCATCCTCCGCTATAGTGACTACTCCACTGTTGCAAGTGGCTGCAAGTGGACGGCTCGCTTCTAATTTTGCTGTTCGGAAACGAAATCCATTGATATCGTACCGACTGAAGTTCTTAGCGGCCACATCACCATTTGATAGTTGACGTAGATCTTCTGGTATTTAGTTTTCGGGCTTCATGCACTACATGTAAGGCATATGAATCATTATTACGTGTAGTTCGATGGGAGTCAAGATCTTATAAGAGATGGGAGTTGGAAATTACTTCTTGGTAAAACCACTAAACGAAGCATGGCGCTTGTTTTGACCCATTAAGATGGAGGTTATCGAGTTGCTTCTGTGTAGGTTGTCTAGAGGATTTCCAATATTCATTCTGGAACACCCTGCATCATTTGTTAGCTATGTTATAATACATACTACACATGTAAAGTATGTGGAAATCCTAAAACATTGACATCATCACTTACGCAAAAAATGGCTGCACTTCTTCCATGTTGGTGAACATATACAACAGTGTCGAGTTGCGCTCGGCATAGTCAACGTGTCGATGACTTGAAGCCCCAACACTTTTACCATTCCATTTGAACATCTCTAGCTCGCTATTGGGTGCTTCAGAGGCGGTATGGTACCGCATCGAAGGCGCATTCACCTTATGTTTGTCCGCAAAATACATGCTTGAGAAGTTGCTTATCTCTTTAATTGCAAATAACTCAGCGATGCAAGCCTCTACCCTTGCCTTGTTGCGTACCATTGCCCTAAGCTTTTTCAATTCTCTTTCTGCAGGATACATCCACCTGAATTGGACAGGCCCTGCAACCAACGCCTCCCATGACAAATGCACTAGCAGATGCTGCATCACATTGAAGAAACCGGGTGGGAAAACTTTTTCCATTTTGCATACAAGAACCGGAATTCCCTTCTCTAATTCACGCATCAACTTCTTTGATATCACCTTTGCACATAACTGCCTGTAGAAGTAACTAAGTTCTGCGAACAGTTTCCACAACTCATCATCAAAATAACCACGGAACATTACTGGTAAAAGCCTCTCCATGAGAATATGATAATCATGGCTTTTTAATCCATTGAGCTTACCAGTGCTGACATTTACTGCCCGTTTTATGTTGGCTGCATATCGATCAGGAAACTTCAAGGTTTGCAACCACTTCAATATCTGTTTCCTATCTTCCAGCTTGAGACAGTATGGAGCTCGTGGCCTACTCTCCTTTCCATTTGAATTAATTTGGATCTCTAGCCAAGGCCTATCACATATCTCAGCTAAGTCTTTTCTAGCCTTCACATTGTCTTTTGTTTTATCGGTGTCGAAACACATACTTATGATGCTTTCCACAACATTACGCTCCTGGTGCATCACATCGATGTTGTAAGGTAGCATCAATGCCTTTGCATAAGGAAGCTCCCAAAGGCAAGACTTATGAGTCCAGTTGTGCTCTTCACCGTAACCCAAGAACCCGCCCTGATTGTCATCTATGAGCTCATCAAGCCATTCCACTATCTGTTCTCCTTTCAATCGCTTTGAAGGTCGTCGTTTCATAATGGCCGTGCCCTTTCGAAAAGAAACTGTATCATATCTGTACTCATGCCGAGATAGCAGCTCACGTCGATGGCAATCATAGAAAGATACTTTGCCACCATGTTTTAGAATGAACGCATCAGTGTCTCCCATACATATGGGACAACACAAGCGGCCATGGACACACCATCCAGCCCAAATGCCATATGTCAGCAAATCATGGAATGAAAACAGATATACGGCACGTAACGTAAATTTTTTGTTAGCAACAACATCATATGCCTCCACCCCTATCCATAACTCCTGCAGTTCTTCGATCAACGGTTCCAGGAAGACATTGAGATTCTTCCCTGGATGTTTAGGACCTAGAATAACCATGGCAAGGAACAGAAACCCCTCTTTCATGTACAAATGAGGAGGCAGATTGTATGGCACGATGAAAACGGGCCAACACGAGTATGGAGCAGCACCGATACTAAAAGGAGTGAAACCGTCCATCGCCAACCCAAAGCGAATACTCCTAGGGTCACTTGCAAATTCTGGATCAAAGCGGTCCAAGGCATGCCACGCCTCGCCATCTCTAGGGTGTGACATGATATCATCATCACCCTCACGTGGTGCCTCCTTCGCCCACCTCATAGGTTGTGTTGACTCTTGAGACAGGTACAACCGTTTGAACCTTTTACCAACGGGCATGCGACGGAGTTGTTTAACCGGAACCGTTGTAGTCACCGATTCTCCCTCCTCATTTAACACCTCGACATATCTCGACTTACCACAACGTTTGCAATGACTCAACTTTTCATCACCATTCTTCCTGAACAACATGCAGTTATTTTCACACGCGTCGGTCCTGCCGTAGCTCATTCCGAGACCCTTCAACATCTTTTTGGCCTGGTACATGTCCTTTGGCATCTTATGGTTCGGCGGAAGAATATCATCTATCAGCTTGACTATGAAGTTGTAGCATTCATTCGAAAAGTTGAACTTGGCCTTCCCAGACATAAGACGTGTCATCGCCTCCAACACGGTAACTTTAGTCGATTCATGCAGCACCTCTTCAGCTGCGGCGAGCAGCCTATAGAATTCTTCCACCTCCTTCGATAGAGTTCTCGCATCAGCGTCAGGACCATGACCAACATCAAATTGCCTACCAAGGTCATTCAGCATCTCATGCATCCTGTCATGATTGTTGTTGCTGTTGCTACTGTTGTTGTTGTTATCTCTCTCAATGGGCCGCTCTGTGCCTTCTCCATGCTTGCTCCACACCATATAGTCCTGCATGAACCCATGGTTACAAAGGTGTTCTTGTACTTGATCCTTACGATGGTAATCACGGTTTCCACAGGAACTACATGGACACAACACTACACGAGCTGGCCCCGCGAATGCATGATTCAAGAAAGCATTTGCTATCTGAGCCCATTCCTTTGAGTGTGCACCATCACTTCTCCATCCGTCATACATCGCCCTTCGATCGTCACCCTTTATGCAAAGCTAAAAAAGTAACCGTTGTCAACGAACGCAGCTTAGGTGACTGTTGAGACCCTAGTAGGAAAGGTGTGTCCTAAACCCACCCAATAATGTAAGTTGTTGCATACGACCTATAACGTGAGGTATGGTTGGAGTGGAAATTTCGGCAGCATAACCCCGCTGTTCTCCAAACGCACGCCTGATCATGTTGCGTTGGAGAACAACTGGGGTTATGCAACCGAAATTTCCATTCCAACCATATCTCACGCCATATATAGGTCATATGCAACAACTTACATTATTGGGCTGTCCCAAAATATACGCGGGGACAATTCCGGAACCGCGCATGTCACAACCAAATGTGACATGCGTTGTTCCGGAACGGGTGACGCCTAGGCTCGCTATTGTTTGACGTACGAATAAGACATAAAACGAATCACTGATATGATGAAGAAACAAAAAGATGGTAAATATACTTATTCATACTCATTATATAAACAATTGGCAGTAAATAAATGCACATAACATTATCCAACTCATTATACAAACAATTGCTTAACAAAAACTGCCAAACCAAATTAAAACATATCTTGCAACTATAAGCATAATTAAGCCCTAAGCATGCAATAATTTCATCATTAAGCCCTAATCATGCAACAATTTCATCATTAAGCCCTAAGCATGCAACAATTTCATCGGTTCTCCAAGTGACTCACGAACTTATCCCTAAATAACCCACGAAATTATTGAGTAACATGCATCAAACCGACGAATTTAAGCCAGTACTATATATATCACCTTCGCGCACCGTCGGAGAAGTTGAGGGGCGAGGCAGCAGTGTAGCCGGGGACCAGGGCCGTGGGGCTCCGGTGTATGGGGGCGACGCCGGCCTCCCGAGGAGCAAGGCGTGGAGGCGTCGGGGACAGTGGCCGCCCGTGGAGCCTTCCTGAGGCCGGGACGGTGGCCGGCGGCATTGGGGACGGGGGCGCGGACTGCGGCGCCCGGACAGGACTGCAGACCGGACTGCGGACGGTGGCGCCCAGACGGCGGACTACGATGGCCCGGACGACGGACTGCGCCGGCGAGGGACGGGGGCGCAGGGATGGGGGAGCGGGGGACGGTGGCGGTGAGACGGCGGCGCGTGGGACGTGGGCGCCCGGGACGGGGCGCCGGGACGGCGGCGGCGCCCGGATGGCGGACTGCGGCGGCGAGGGACGGGGGCGCAGGGACGGGGGAGCGGGAGACGGTGCCGGCCGGACGGCGGTGCGGGGGACGGCGCCGGCCGGCAAGGCGGTGCGGGGGGACGGCGGCGCAGGGGACGGCGGCGCCCGGGACGGCGGCGCGCGGTGGGCGGCGGCGCGGGAGGAAGACGGCGACGCGGGAGGACGGCGCGGCGGCGTAGGAGGACGGCGCCGCCGCGGGAGGACGGCGGCGTGGGAGGACGGCGCTGCCGCGGGAGGACGGCGCGGGGTCGACGAGGGGCGGCGGCGGGCGAGTTGGGGAGAGGGCGGCGATGTGGGGAGCGGCCGGCGGCGCGAGGACGAGCGGAGCGGTCGGCCGCGCGGGAGGACGGCGGCGGCGCGGTGGAGAGCGGCCGGCGGCGCGAGGATAAGCGGAGCGGGCGGCGGCGCGGGAGGACGTCGGCGGCGCGGTGGAGCGCGGGCGGCGGCGCGGTGGAGAGCGGGCGGCGGCGCTGTGGAGAGCGGTCGAAGGGATGCGGTGGAGGGTGGGATTGGGAGAGAGAGGCCGGCCCGATTCAAACCTAGAGACGATTAAGTTCGTCGGCCGGGATGGCGGCCGGCGAACTTACTCGCCCCGTGTGCGTTCGTCGGCTCTTAGCGTCAGCTCCTAGTGGGCCGACGAACTTAATAAGTTTGTCAGTTCAGAAATAACCGACGAACTTAAGCCCTATAAGTTTTGGTCTCTCTTAGGCCGACGAATTTATATAAACCCACGAACTTTCTCTGCTTTCCTGTAGTGGGTACTTGACGTGTTGGTTTCGGCATTTGGACTTCACAGCTATGTTGACACGTCACTTATGCACTTGCAGGTCGAAGATGAAGTGAAATGGCCACTTTGTCAGGTCGGGTAGCCTGGGGTGGAGCCGGGCGGCCTGGCCCACTTGTCAGGCACCTCCTGACTTAGCCATATTTTGCCTGTTTTCAGCTGATCTTTCACCTACAATCAAATATTCAACACAACTTGTGGAACTCTGTTAGTAGCAAGGGTTAATCCATATTTTGGTATATTTTTCTCCATGTTTGTGGTTAGTTGATGGTCATTGGTAGTGCAATAATGACCGTCAACACCCCCAGGTCGGCCGACCACCGACCTATGCCCAAACCGACCTTGCACACCTACAAATACCCCCCTCGGCCATCCAAGCTATAAATACCCTTGGGAGGTCATTTGCAAGGTGTGGTGGATCAATATAACACTAGTATGGTTGTGTAGTTGAGTGTAGAGTATATTAGTGAAGCCACCCTTGGCATTGTAGAGAGAGCCAAGTTGTATCAAGAGTGAGTAGTGAGTTGTAGAGTGAAGGAGTCAGAATTCTCTTTGGTCTTCTATTCCCAAGCTCTTATTCTTAGAGGAATTATTACTCTATTTCCAGGATTCAGTAAAGTTCCTTGCTCCCTTCTTTATTTATTTCATACTTACTTTATTTACATACTCAGTGCTTTGCGCAGTAGTTTACGGGTGCCAAGTGTGCTCTATGTAGTTTAGCTATACAGTTGTGCTTGCTCTCAGGCTTCGAACCTGTGTAGTAGTAAACTCGGTTGTGTAGACGTGGTGTCTAGACTAGAGTTTACCTTGGAAGGTGTCTTGTCCCACGCAGCTTTGGTGGTAGGTCCGCTTGGTGATAGCGAGCGTGTACCCTGTGTACTCCACCCCATCGTTCGGATAAGTAGTCATCGACGCATAGCTGAGTTCTGTAGTGCCCGCCTTTATCGTCTGGGTTATCAGCACTCTGGTGCCCGGAAGTGGTTCTATAGGCTTAGTGTCCAAGTAAACCTGCTGAGTAGAACACTAGTTTGTTTAGTAAAGTTAAGTTCTATGCGCTTGCTGGTTTTACTGTTCGGTTCTACTAGTTCTACGTTGAGTTACTCCTCGTTCCTCGTGGACTTCGATACCTTGGAATACTCTTGGGTGAAAAGCTACAACGTGTTTCTATTCGCTTGCGGATCTATATCAGTAGGCCAAGAAACGCCAACACTTAAACAAGCTAGGCTCAGATATTTCAGTGTATTTGGTTCTGGTAGGTAGTCAAAACCGATGGGGGAACTTCATTTTATTTTGCAAAAGAATAAACCTGAGATGTTTCTCTTACTAGGGACATGTGGAGAAAACCTAGTGCTTAGCCATATCATTTCTCACAACAACTTAGACATAGTTATGCAAATGGCATCCACTAAGTACAAGATCAAGTTTTCAACTTATACACACGAGCTCAAAATTAAGCTAAGTGTAGAACGTGCATAAACAACTAAGTATGAACATAATAGAGCAATTATTCATCATTTACATATGAAAGATATATGCAACAAAGTTGGGAGTTGCTTTTATTGATACTTTTTTTTAGATAGAGCAATAAATAGGGAAATACATAAGTACATTATTTAATGTACTTACCTTCGGTTGGACGGTTGATGCTGCTGCTCGCTCGGACAGGGTAGTGTGGCGGAACCGCCCCGCTTAATCTAGACAAAGCACACCTGCCACCTCTGGCTTGCAGTGCACTTAGGCCAGACTTAAATTGGTAGTCCGTCGAGAGTACTTCGGCTCTCGATAACACCATTCCCAGAGGAACCGACATCAAACACATCCGACTCTCGATGGAGCCACAACAGTTACATCATCATAGGTAGTTGAAATTAAGATAGTTAGACATAGTTTACAAACCAAGCATATGTGGTCAAATACATGTTCAACATATAGCGGAAGCGATCGCAAAAAATATATATATATAGCGGAAGCATTTTCAAAACATCTCGCAGCGGAAACAAACTCAAATAGTCTTCATGCAGAGATAAACAAGGCGAGTAGCACCGAGCCCACCGGTTCTACCCTCCTTCAAGCGGTTGTTCAAAAGTCATCAGTACCTGTGAGGCAAAAGTGGGAGAAAACCCTAAGTACTAATTACTCAGTAGGACTTAATAGAAGGGTTTACGGCTGATGCAAAGCTTGCTTGCTAACATTTGATCCTTAGCCATTGATTTTAACAATGAGATATTGACATAAAGTAACATTTCCTCATTTGCATATACCAACATAACAAGAATAACTTGCAGGAAAGTAAACATACAAATACAAGCATGTGGTATTTGAAAACATGAATAATAATGACATGTTTAGATATCTGGCATTCTCACACCTGGTGAGTATTAGCGATTCGAATCGATTTTTAATTCTCGGGAATAACTAAAAATGCCAGGTGATATATGCTTACTAGCCATCGCGTTCCACACATATATCCCCCATCTCCACTTGTCCCATCCCAAGTTCAATTCAATCTTTCTGTGTTTCCCAGGTTGTGCTGCCTTAGGAGCGATACCTCGGCGTACCGGGTCAGCCCTCCCTTGACTACAAGGTCCCCAAGGTGTAACAGTAGAAATCTGTCTCTGTTCTTCGGATGGCACAAGTAAGCCTTTCATCGGTCCATTATCCCGGATAAGCACTCTAGCAATGTTATGCCGATCAGCAGGCGAGCAGCGGACGGGCCTTATGCGACTCAGGCGGAGTCCAATGCACAATACCATAATAATAAATAACTCATAAAATCTCCACTCGGTCTCCATTTAAAACATAAGCATATATAATGATTTCCACATTTGTAAAATTTTTGTGATTGAAATCACCTACCCGACGAGTGACTCCATTCACTCGTGTCTACTCGCACCTAGCATTACTAAGCACTCGTCCTACGAACTCTATGTATAGGTGCTAGGGCCAGGGCGGCCAAGAAAACTAATGCAAATGGTTTCAAACAACTCCTAATGCAGATGCGTAATCATCAATCATAATCGTATTAGCTGGGAAGAGCATGGTCCTGCCTACCTTGATTGATAATGTCAGTAGTTAGGTCTCCAATGGCCTCCAGGAAATAGTCATACACCGTGGCTTCTCAATGTGTTGACGATCGGGTGCGTCGTCCTTCAACTCCTGGATCATTGGTTGCAACTTCGTTGGTCCTTCGTTCGCGGGGTCTATATGCATGATATAATGCCATCATGAGTGCAACGAATGCATGCATGAGATGCAAGTGAAACATAATGCATGGTCAAGTAACTTGTGACGAAATGACTCAAGTATTCTTAGTTTAAATACATCCCATAATAAGAAACTTAACCACTTTACTAAGAAATCGTACAACCCATTGTTAAGAAATCGTACAAACCATCACTAAAAAATCGTACAACCCATCGTTAAGAAATCGTACAAACCATCACCAAGAAATCGTACAAACTATCACCAAAAGCTAGTTCGACCTATTTTGCATGGTATCCCAAAGAGTCTAGCAACAAGTGACATGGAGTATCAAGCCACATACATATTCACATGATATGCCCTTAGGTTGATTATATAGCTTTAACAGTTGTTGGTTTAACGTGCTCATCCTAAGATCCTACTATAATACCACTCCAAATGAACTCATACATTTATGACTGGAAGCTTAACATGGTACAAAGCTACCGCCTAAATTTCAGCAGCAAAAGAGTTTTAATTATTTTACTAAAATTCTAACAATATATCAGCCTTTTATGTTTCTAGATTTTTCATAATTTGCAGGATTGGAATTTAGACATGCAATTTATGCAGCGAGCACTATTTGATATCAATAGCATGAACAAAAATTTGCAAGTGAAATACCCTTAGTTGAACAGGATATCTATTTTCTATATATTTATCTTATGCAAATTAAGATGTACTTATAAACAGTGTTAATAAATTCTCCAAAAATACTTTCTGTACTCCCTATCATACTACTAGTACTAGTATACCAGATTTTTCATAGAATAATATTTGCATCCTAAAGTCACTTTCTCATTTTATTTAGTTAAGCATGTAATATTTTGTTATTTTCAAATCACTATTCAAACTCAACATACAAAGCCTCAAACTTTACCAGTGAGCTACTCATACTATATAAAATACATGAAAAATACCAGAGGTCATGTTTGAGCATATTTCATGTAGCTTCCAATTTCCAAGTTAAATAAACAAACAAAACACATGCAAAATGGCAAAACAGTAATTTACCAACCAATGCTAGGGCTACCAAAAATCTCATAGTACCTAGATGCCATAACAAAGCTACTATCCAAGTTTCATAATTTTTAGAGTTCATTTACATCCCTTTTTCTATTTAACATGGATTAACAGGCATGCACACAAGCAGGGGCAAAACAGACATTCCACACATCCACATCATACTCATTCTGTGTAGATCTACTCATAAAGAATCCATAGCCACTAAGTTTGCCTATTTTGGATTTTTATTTGATTTATAGTGATTTTTTAAAGTTTCAGCCCAAATAATGCATTTTAAATGGAAAAACTATAGACCAAGGGACTAATCCGTGATTATTTCAAAACATCCAGGGCTAGCACGCAAACAAACTCAGACCCAGTGAACAGCGCGTGAGAAACTCCTAAAGCACGGGGTTAGATCTGCAAAAATGCAAAGGCTCGGGTTAAAATGTGAAACCTTAATAGATCTAGGGGTGTGTTTACAGTTTATACAAGACACAACAAATAGTGGTGAAATAAGCAATAAACGGAGGGTCTTTTCTGCAAAAAGGCGACCCTTCTTCTACCTTCGGCCGGTGGCGGACCGCGTGCGGTGGCGGGTTTCGGCCGGGCTACGCCGGTGCGTGGGGGCACGAACTTGGAGCCGACGGGGTCTGGGGACGTGTTCCCGACAATGGGCTACCCCTCGGGGTAGACCTCGGTGCCGGAGACGGCGCGTACGCGTGGTGCGGGGGCATGAACCGAGACGGCGACGGCACGAGGGTGCGCGACGGCGCGGCTCGATTCCAGTCAGGGTAGGGCACTATAGAGGTCGCCGTCGGGTGTAGGAGCTGCGCGGCGGCGCGACGGTCCCGAGGGTTGATTCGTGGAGGCGAGGGGAGGGCTGGGAGGTGGCCTCCCACGGTGAGGGCCGGTGGCATCACCCATGGAGAGGGCAAGGAAGGCAGTGGGAGGCTCCGAGGCTTGGCGGGGAAGGTGGAAGGAGGCGCGGGTCGCCCGAGGCGCGCTTCGGCGGGGCGGGAGGCAGCCCAAGGCGGCGGTAGTGCGAGCTCACCGCGGGAGCTCCAATGGCGGCGGTGGCGTTGCTCGGTTGGAGGAGAGGTGTAGGGGAAACGGGCGAGGCGTAGAGCAAGTGGAGTGGGAGGCGGATGCACTCCGCCGGGTTGGCATCCAGGTTAAAGCCCTAGGCGCGACCTCGGCCTTGGCTGGACACGGCGCGGCGCGGCTAGAACGCGGCCGCCGCGTGGGCACGAGCGAGCGGGGGAAGGAAGGAGGTGGCGCGGCGTGGACATGGTCCGTAGACTGGGCGATGCTGACAGGTGGGGTCAGAGAGAGAGGGGGACGGTGCAATGGACCGGGTGTACAAAGCAACAGAAAAGTGGGACCCGCAGCTGCCGCCGTCTCCCGCCCGGAAACGAGGACCCGATAGGTGGGGCCCACACGTCATTGAGACAAAAAGGGAATTCAAAATCCGAAAATGAAAAAGCCCAGTTTGACCAAGGAACATGTTTCTGAACTTCGCCTTTTGACCACCTTAGGGGCCGAATTTGGCAAAACTCCTATTGGATGAAATGTTTTAAGTTTGTTTCTCTACATTTGTCTTATAAACTTGCATACCATATTGTATTAAAAAATATGGTTTAAATTTGAATTTAAACTGCTCACCCATGTTTGACCAACAAAACCCGCCCGTTTAGAAACTCTAAAAGTCTATTTTCTAGTCACATTCACTCAAAGAGTTTTATACCAATTTGTTCAGAATTTCAAGATCTACAACTTTGTCAATAAAAGCATTGCAAGATTGTAGCTTTAAGATCAAGAAAATTTGAATTTACTCTACAGGTCAAGTTTGGACAGATTTCATAAATTGACATAAAATGGCCTTAAACCATACCCAAACCATTATGCATGTTAACACACAAAATACCAAAGTTGTCAGCATGAAATTGTCTACAAGTTTGGTAAATCAAGTTTCTTCAAATTCACAACAGATTCAAAGTTATAGTGACAAAGGTTGAGTCCTATTCAGGAAAAACTGGATTTAATTGATCCAAATGACTTGATCTACTTATGCACTCAACATGAAATGTCCATGCGAGGATGTAAATATGTCAAAGATGCAAATGTAATGCACTTGAGATGCCTGGGGCATCACAACCCACCCCCCTTAAAGAAATCTCGTCCCGAGATTTTTGATGTGATGTGGGTGGATAAGTTAAATGAGGAGGGAGTGCATTGTGTATGAGTTTAAATGCGAATCTGAAAATTTTTAAAACTGCTATGACATACTCGTTTGTAGTGGATGGAAGAAAACCAGGATATTTAGTTTGCAAAAATTCCTCTTGTTCCCATGTTGCTTCTTCTTCGGAGTGATTACTCCATTGCACTTTGTAAAAGTTAATAGCTCTTCGTCTTATTGATCGTTGCTTTTGGTCAAGGATTTTTTATGGGCCGCTCTTGATAAGTGAGGTCAGGTTCAATCTGAATTTGAGACGTATCAACCACTTCTTTCGGCACTCGCAGACACTTCTTGAGTTGCGAGACATGAAACACGTCATGGACCGCAGCAAGGTGCGGTGGTAACTCTAACCTGCTACTGGCCCACATCTTTCTGTGATCTTGAATGGACCAACGTACCGCGTGGTGCTAACTTGCCTTTTACTCCAAACCGATGCACCCCTTTCATAGGTGACACCTGGAGATACACATGATCACCCTTCTCAAAGACTAGTGGTCTCCTCCTCTTATCTGAGTAGCTCTTCTGTCTAGACTGTGCTCTCTTTAGATTGCTGTGTATGAATTTTACTTGCTCTTCGGCTTGTGTTACCAAATCAGGACCGAATGTGACACGTTCACCTAGTTTGGACCAGTTGAGTAGGGTTCTGCACCGTCTACCATATAGGGCCTCAAAAGGAGCCATTTCCAAGCTCTTCTGGTAGCTGTTGTTGTAGGCGAACTCCCTTGTGCTGTTGTTGTAGGCGAACTCCGCCAAGGGGAGACATTCATCCCACTTGGTGGAATAAGTCAAACCACGTGCCCTCAACATGTCTTCTAGAATCTGGTTCACTCTTTCAACTTGTCCACTAGTTTGGGGATGGTATGTTGAACTTCGAATTAAGTTGGTTCCAAGAGCAGTTTGCAATTGCTCCCAGAAGCGAGACACAAATAGTGAGCCTCTATCTGAAGTGATGGTTTAAGGAACACCTTGTAAGGACACGATCCGGGAAATGTATAGTTCGGCATATTGCTTCGCCCGATAGGTGGTTTTCACAGGGATGAAATGAGCAGATTTTGTGAATCGATCAATAACCACCCAAATGGAATTGTATCCTTTCTGTGTGCGAGGAAAACCCACAATGAAGTCCATATGTATGTCCTCCCATTTCCAGGCTGGAAATGCTAACGGTTGAAGTATACCCGTAGGTTTTAGGTGATCAGCTTTAATTCTCTGACACACATCGCACTCAGACACATATTTGGCGATCTCCCGTTTCATACGGGTCCACCAAAATTTTTGCTTTAAGTCTTGGTACATCTTATTGCTGCCCGGGTGCATGGTGAACATGGAAGTGTGGGCTTCATCAAGTATTTTTTCCTCAACTCCATGTCCTTAGGTACCACTAAGCGATCTTTGAACCACAATACTCCCTCTTCATCGAGCTTGAAACAAGCATTCTTCTTTTCATTGATCCCATCTCGAATATGTGCCATGCCCTTATCTTTCTTTTGTGCTGCAATGATTTGATCCTTTATGGCTGGCTCAATGACAAGACTATAAAGTTCAGCTTCCAGCAACGTTGGCATTTCTATTTCCCCAATCTCACAACATAGCACTCTCACTGTTGGATGAGCCTCAATGAAGTTGCAATGAGCATTGCGGCTTAACGCATCTGCTACCACATTTGCTTTGCCAGGATGGTAATGAATCTCTAGATCATAATCTTTTATCAACTCTAACCACCGTCGTTGCCTCATATTTAATTCAGGTTGTGTGAGGATATACTTGAGACTCTTGTGGTCAGTGTAGATGTGACAAGTATTGCCTAGTAGATAGTGTCTCCATATCTTCAGTGCGTGTACAACTGCTGCTAGCTCAAGATCATGTGTTGGGTAGTTGGCTTCATGTTTTCTCAGTTGGCGCGAGGCGTAGGCAATTACTCTCCCTTCTTGCATTAGGACACAGCCAAGCCCATTGCCGGAGGCATCACAATATACATCAAATGGTTTAGTGACGTCCGGTTGTGCTAGCACTGGTGCAGATGTTAACAATTTCTTCAGCATTTGAAAGGCTTCCTCACAATTCGAACTCCACACATACTTCGTATTCTTCATTGTTAGTGAGGTCATCGGCTTCGCAGTCTTGGAGAAATCCCTAATAAAGCACGGTAGTAGCCCGCTAAACCAAGGAAACTCCGAATCTCAGTCACTGTCTTGGGTCGCTTCCAATTCAGAACATCCTTTACCTCTAGGATCAACTGCTACTTCCTTCTCAGACATAATGTGACCCAAGAAACTCACTTCCTTCAGCCAAAATGCACATTTACTAAACTTGGCATAGAGCCTGTGCTCTCTAAGACGATTGAGTACTATCCGCAAGTGCTCCTCGTGTTCCTTCTCACTTTTTGAATAGATCAATATGTCATCAATGAACACCACTACAAACTTATCAAGTTCATTCATGAACACTAAGTTCATCATGTACATGAAGAAAGCTAGTGCATTGGTTAACCCAAAGGACATGACCAAATACTCATACAAGCCATATCTGGTCGAGAAAGCTGTCTTGGGTATATCTTCCAGATTTCAAGTTATCCTCAGTTTTTGCATAGCTCAAAAAAATTTCAGACTGCAAGTTGGGGTCAAACTTGAAGTATAGTACCAAATTTGTGGCCCTTGTCATTCACTTTCAGATCACACCTAATTACGAAATACGTCTTCAGGTGCATATCTAAAAGGTTCTAACGTCACTCAATGTTAGTGTCCTGACAACTCATATGACGCCACCCATTCTCCTGAACCGTGGGCATGTGAACCGGCTCGAGGATAGGGCGGCTTCTGACTGTGCACGTTTGGGTTGTTCTCAGCCACCTGTTTCCATACGAGAGGCTTTTAATTAGCGAATTGTATTAGTTGCATACAATTGAGAGATTATGTAGGGAAACATGCAGAAGGTATGCTTAAGTCGCGATTTATTCCATTTGTCTTTTAGTAATATCCCCAGAATGATAACAAAAGATACATGATGCATGATTCGTCCTATTCGGTCTCACATCACACATCCTATGTATTTTATATATAGCTAGTGATAATTCGGTGACATATATGCACGTGTCTCCTTAATGCAACTAGTCGTTCTCTAGCCGTTCTTAATTTCGCACGTGGTTAGTGTACCTGCAGAAGAATGCATGCTCATACATTACCACCTAATGTGTCATCCACGCGTGACCGCTACGTGGACAATGTTGAGTGGGCCTTTGCACCTTCTCTCAAAGCCTGACTTTCCACCAGTACTGGGATTGTCGAGAAGAAGATGGATCCCAAAACCAAATGTAAGTGTGGTGGGCAAGAAAGCTCCAAAGCATGCCCACCACCCTTAAAGAGCTTTTACTATTGGGCATGAATACAGGGCTTACAACCATTTGCAAATCCCGATAGCTTCCACCAGTACTGGGGTTAGCTATGGCCGAAAAGTTGCTTCCCAAAGCTCCGAATATGCATATGAGTTCTATCTAGTTTAGAATGCTAGCGATATCACCTGGATAACACTAACATCCTTAATATGGGCATATTGTATACTCTCATTTTTGAATTACTTGAAAAGGGGTTTCCGAAAATAGTTTGCAAAACAAAACATGATGATATGACTGTTGTCTGTGCATGATCGGCTCTGATACCAGCTGTGGCAGAACCACCCCGCTTAATCCAGACTAAGCACACCTGCCACCTCTGACTCGCAGAGCACTTAGGCCAGACTAAACTCGATAGTCCGTCGAAAGTATTTCGGCTCTCGATAACACCATTCCTAGAGCAACCGACATCAAACACATCCGACTCTCGATGGAGCCACAACAGTTACATCGTCACAGGCAGTTGAAATATAAGATAGTTAGACATAGTTTACAAACCAAGCATATGTGGTCAAATACATGTTCAACTTATAGCGGAAGCGATCGCAAAAAAAAAAAATATATATATATATATATATAGCGGAAGCATTTTCAAAACATCTCGCATCGGAAACAAACTCTAATAGACTTCATGCAGAGATAAACAAGACGAGTAGCATCGAGCCCACTGGTTCTACCCTCCTTCAAGCGGTTGTCCAGAAGTCATCAGTACCTGTGAGCCAAAAGTGGGAGCAAACCCTGAGTACTAATTACTCAGTAGGACTTAATAGAAGGGATTACGGCTGATGCAAAGCTTGCTTACTAACATTTTATCCTTAGCCATTGATTTTAACAATGAGATATTGACATAAAGTAACATTTCCTCATTTGCATATACTAACATAACAATAATAACTTGTAGGAAAGTATGCATACAAATACAAGCATGTGGTATTTGAAAACTTGAATAATAATGTAACATGTTCACATAGTTACTACGTTATCCGTGTGCGATATCTGGCATTCTCACACCTGGTGAGTATCAGCGATTCGAATCGATTTTTAATTCCCAGGAATAACAAAAAATGCCAGGTGATATATGCTTACTAGCCATCGCGTTCCACACATATATCCCCCATCTCCACTTGTCCCATCCCAAGTTCGATTCAATCCTTCTGTGGTTCCTAGGTTGGGCCGCCTTAGGAGCGATACCTCGGCGTACCGGGTCAGCCCTCCCTCAACTACAAGCTCCCCAAGGTGTAATAGTAGGAATCTGTCTCTGTTCTTCGGATGGCACGAGTAAGCCTTTTATGAGTCCATTATTCCGGATAAGCACTCTAGCAATGTTATGCCGATCAGCAGGCAAACAACGGACGGGCCTTGTGCGACTCGAGCGGAATCCAATGCACAATACCATAACAATAAATAACTCATAAAATCTTCGCCCGGTCTCCATTTAAAACATAAGCATATATAATGATTTCCACATTTGTAAAATTTTTGTGATTGAAATCACCTACGTGACGAGTGACTCCATTCACTCATGTCTACTCGCGCCTAGCATTACTAGGCTCTCGTACTACGGACTCTATGTATAGGTGCTTGTAACACCCTGAATTATTAATCCTCCAAAAATCCTACAAAGGCCTTACCCAAAAATCCCAAAATCAGAAATCAAAAAGGAAAAGAAAATAGAAAAAGAGAAATGGGCCAACTCCCTTCCTCCCATGGCCCAATTGGCCTTTTTCCCTCGGCCCAAGCCACTCCTCCCTCCCCCCTCCCCGCCTGGGCCGAGCAAGCCCATCTCCCGGCCTGCTCGCTGAGCGGCCCGCGCGGCTCCCCCTCCCTCTCCCTCTCACGCCGACGCACGGGCCCCACCCGTCAGGTCCGTCCTCCTCCTCGGACCGTTGGGCACGGCTCGCCGGCGCACGGCGGCAGCAGAGCTCGCCGTCCCTCCCCGACTCCCACCCGTCCTTGCCGCCACCATAACTACCTCTTTCGGACCTCCCCACGCGGCGGCGTGCCCGCGTCGCCCGCCCCCGGCCTTGCTGTCCCGGCCTTACCCTGAACCCCTCCCCCCTCCCACGGCGAGAGCGCGCCGTCGATGGCCCCTACCGGAACCACCCCAACCCCGGCCGCCTATATGAACCCTGCCTACCTCAACGCACCACACCCCGCCTCCATAACACACCACACTAACGGGCTGCCTGGGGGAGACTCCGGCGCGGCCTCGCCCACGCACCACCACCATCACCCCACCTGCCCAAATTCCCCCTCTACGCGTCGCCGTCCTCCAAATTGAGGTGAGCAACGCTCTCCCCACATCGCCGCGCACCTCCCCCACCCCACCTCGGCCCGAATCCACCCGGGAGCAGCCCCGCGTGGTGCCGCGCCGCCCGCCTCCCCCTGACCCCCCCGCCGGCGTACGTTGCTAGGGCAACCGCGCACCTCTCTTACCCGAGGAGCAGCGTCACGAGGTCCGCTCAAAGACCTGCACCTTACCGCTCTAGCCTCGTCGCTGAAACCGCCACACCGGCGGGGAACCACCGGAGAGCCGCCGCTCCTTTCCGCCGAGCCGAGCCGGACCGCCGTCTCCACCCACCGACGCCGTCACCACCGCCCCCTCTCTGACGCGCGGGCCCGGCCGCGACGCCGTCGCCCCGCGCCGTCTCCCCCCCCCCCCCACCGCGATACTGGGCCGGCCCAGTATCGCGTGCGCTGCCGGCCGAGCCCCCTGAGGCTGTGGGCCGCGTGTGGGATTTAGGCCTGTTAAGGCTTTTTCCTTTTCCAAAAAGTTTAAATCTACCCCCTACACACAAACCTCCATATTTCATCCATTCTAACTCCGTTTGGGATGATTCTTCTTTCTAAATTTATCTAAATTCACCCTCTACCCAATCCTACCCTTCTCAAGATGTGTTGAGCATGAATGATTGTATTTATTGTATGTTTTGTTTGTGAGCGCTAGACACCGTTCCGGAGGAAACCCAGGAACCGGAGACGACCATTGCGGAACCGGAGCTCGAGGAACCTAGCACCGACTTCCACTGCGATGAGGACCTAGACGACGGCAAGTCCACTGGAATCCTCACTTGATGCATAAATTTCCTAGTAGTGCAAACTACACTTTTTGGCTAGTTCAACCAAATAGAACCTGCATTGTTTTTGCTTGCTAAGGTAAACTATCTCAGATTATTCCCCAAACCTATTTAGAAGTAGCGCACATAGGAGGGATCACTCACTCAACTATATCTATCTAAAACTTGAGGGGTTAAGGTTGAGGCAACTTATTGGGACGGATAAAACCGGGTGCGGGTGCTTTTAAAATAAATGGGGAAGAAACTCGACAAACGACCCACGGGTCGGGATAAGCCACCTAAGGGCAGGATATGAACGGTAACTTAGCAACCCGCGGTTACCCAGGTCTCGGGAGTTGTGGAGATAACCGGGTAGATGCATGCTCGCGGTATCGAGCAATGGAAAGTGGAAATGGTTCTACCTGCGCCCTGAAAGACCGAGTTGATCTACATCTTGCCTAACTCTCTCAGTACAACCACTCGCTCTGTATGAGGCATTGGCTAGGCCCAAGCCGGAGTGGATAGCCTAGTAGCTTCTGTGCTGGCGCACAAGGGGTTAGGGAGGGGGTTGGGAGCCACGGGAGTACCGCGGGGTACTGGAGTGGCTAGGTGGCCCGAATCTCTAAAGTACTGCTAGGTGATAAAAAAAGGCAATGGCTTGGTTTGGAATTCGGGCGCTTATGACGATAAGTAGCCGCTGAGTCCAACTTGTGGGTATTAGTGCAACTCTGGCTAGTAGTAAAATCTATTCGAATAGTCGGCGTCCACTGGTATGGATGAGTTACGGCTTGGTATTTCAATTAGCAAGTTTTCCATAAAATTGGATAGGTATGGGTTGGGAAAGCTTGGTTTGAGCTGTGGTTTTGTGGTCTATGGATGGAAAAAGTCACATGATGGGCTGCTTGGATCAGTGGATCCGGTGGCCACCCTCTCGGATAAAAACCCCAATTTTCATAAAGCTAAAACTTGACCACTAAAATGAACCTTGCATTAATTCCTCGCAAAAACACTTGAGCCCCAGATATATCCTTGCATGTAGATATAGTCAATCCCCCAAACTCTATAGGAGGAAGGTGGGCTTGCGGAGTACGTATGTACTCACCCTTTCTATGTCGATGTTTTTCCAGATAGCTCCGACGAACTGTTCGAGCTACTCTTCGGCTAGGTCACGGTCCTGCTTCCCAACTAGCCTATGGCATTGGGGCTCGAAGGATTAGCTTCCGCTGTACCTTAATTTTCATGCAATATTTATGTAATGGTTTGTAATCGTTAAGTCTGGACTCTGTACTACTTGAAATAAATGTGTTGCTAGACCCTGGGACTAGCATTTGTATCACATTTGAGTTTCCAAGAAATTGGGGACGCTTCAAGTGGTATCAGAGCCATAGGTTGGCCGTAGGACGTGACCCTAAGTTCCTTTAGGTTTTACAAGGCCAAACTTTTTCCTTTTAGTAAGGATATGCTTATCCCTTACCTTTCTTTTCACACCGCTCTTTCCTCTTGTTCCAGATGGCTCCATTTCGGACGCATGACGGACAAGTTAAGACCGGGTTTGTGAAGATCCTTAGCAAGTGCACCCAGGATCTTGGCATTCGGGAAGAACCCAGCTACGAAACAGTGGAGCATCGCAATGAGGATTCCTTGCGATGCACAGTGACTGTTCGCATAGGCCCTAGCAAGTATCATTCTGGTTTCAGTGTCACCACCCTTGGTCATATCACCAGTTCCACCCAGTAGACAGCCGCCCGCGACGCCCTTCGCCGCCTGTTCACTGTCACAACCCAGTTCTCAACCAACGGAACCAGGACAACATATATGCTCCAGGATCAAGTCTAGCATATATTATGACAAAAGTAATAACACAGCACATGTTCAAAGAGTTATTACAACGATAAATAGTAGAGTACCACTTTATTACACCAAGACCACCGGTCTTGTCAACTCAAAGATAGCGGAAGCGGGAAACAACACTAGGGAGCCGCCACAGGGACGTCGACTGGTGAACGATGAGCCTAAAACTCGTCGAAGTCTTGAAGGTACTCCTCCATGTCTCCGTTGACTGAGCAGCAGTTGGATATGACCCACAACAGGAGAAAGTACAAAGAAAACAAGTGTGAGTACACCAACATGTACTCAACAAGCATAACACGAACTATGAGGCTCTAAGGTTGGCTGACTCGACTGCATTAGCTTTTAGTTGGTAAAATTTTATTTAAAGCTATTTACTAAGTAATGAGTTGAGAAACCGTTACCCAAAATTATTGCATAAGAAATTAATCCATATTCAGATACAAGATTTAACTCCCCAAACCAAAAACAGGTAACCACTAATCATTATGAGGTTCTGGGCCGCTCTTGACCGTGAGCACGGCTGACATGTCAGTTGTACACTCTCGAGAGGTTGCGCACTTTCACCACCAAGCCGTGAGTCTACGCTAGGAGCTCACCACATTCCCTTTGATGAGGTGACTAGCAAACCCACTACGAGCCTTTCCAAAGATCACGATGGTAAGAAGTAACCGCTAAGGTTTCAGGGTCGCATCGGTGGGGCCCGCCTCCAAAGGGAGAAGCACACAGCACACTCAACCATGAGGTAGCGCAGGGACCACAAACACTAACCTCCCCTCTTGCCCCGCAGGTAAGTTACTCCCGACCAAAACAACCTAATTACTGAGCCGCGTCCGTCCCATTCCAGAACTTGGGGTTGCGCTGTTATCCCAGGTGGCCGCTCTATGAACAGGTCCTTACGGAGAGTGGCTGGCAAAGCACAAAGCACATGCACAAGCCCCCTAGCCCAAGTTGCTAAAAAGCAAGTTTTAACAGAGGCAAGACCACTCAAGCACACAGCACAGAGGGTCAGGCTCACAAATATGTTGCATAGACATAACTAAACAATATTTAAAACTGTAAGGACGTGTGTTCGCGCAGCACCTAGCACAAACTACCCAAATGCAACCCGACAGGTACAAATATTGGATAAAAGTAGCTAGGACAACCTTAGGGCAAACAAAATATCACATGCAAATGCAATTAATAAAGATGATAGGTGGTGTTCATGTTACACTTGCCTTCCTCGTAGGGGTCTTGCTGCTGCTGCTCAAAAGCTTCAGGGACCTGGTCACCAACTTCCTCGGACGGATCAACGTCTACTTAACGTCCACGGCAAACCCAGCAACACAAGCACACATACATGCAAACCAAACATACATCTATAAGAAAACGGTACACCATTACATGAAAACAGTACTGGAACAATAGCGTAAAATTAATCTACACACTGCTACGGTCGCGTGAGCGCAAGAATCGCTCAAAACGGAGTTAAGACGTGAAAGTTATGCATAAATTAAGGTTCCAGGGGCATAACTGTGATAAAACAGTCAACCCAGGGGCTACTTTCTCAAAACCGAGGGCTTAACTGCGAAAACCTAAAGTCTCCGAGGGTTTTCTAGCAAAAACGCAGAGCTCTGGACGGCGGGTTCGAAAACCCGAAAACTCAGGGGCTAAAAAGGATAAAACAGGACCTAAATCTAATTATTCTATAACTGCGCTGGACCGCGGGTTGATTCCCGAGAAATCCAGGGGCTCTTTAGCAAAAGGCACGGCGCTGACCCGGTTCTGACAGAGTTTGACCGGTCACTGGCGCATGTGGGCGGTTGGATCTGGATCCGACGGCTGAGGGTGAGAGCGGCCGTATGCAGTGGTGACCATGCCCATGGCGCTCGTGTCGCGCGACGCGGCGCGGCGTGCGGCGGCGGTACGGCTCGGGGACGGCGCTAGGCACGGCTAGGGTTATCCCAGAAGGTCTAGGGTGCGGCGGCGAGCTCACCTAGGGGTCGGAGACGGCGGGAGCGGGTCGGTGGTGGCCGGACGAGGTGCGGCGGCGACGGTCGGGGCACGACGTGCACTGGCGGCGTCGAGAGGACGTTCGGTCTTCGCGGAGTGGCGGGACGACACGGCTCCGGGCTCCGAAAGAGGTCGTCACAGCTCCGGTGAGTTCCTGCGAAGGGAGAGGAGGGGGGAATTAGGGCCGGGGTTGGTGCGGCGACGTCGAATTTGGGCGAGGGAGAGCTCACCGATGCGGGCTCCAATGGCGGACTGTGAGCTCGTGTGGGCACGGGAGCGCAATTGCTTCGGAGTGCGGAGAGAAGGGTGCGCGAGGGGTCTCGGGGCGGGATTTTATGGAGGTTTGGAGGCCGAGCGCATGGGGGGCACGAGCGGGCGCTCCGGTGTGGTCTCGGCGTCATGTGCGCCCGGATGGAAAGAAGGGAGGGAGCAAGGAAACCGAGCGAAACTTGTGGGATTTAGAGCGGGGCGCGTTTAAGGAAGGGAGCGTGGGCTCGGATTCGGGGGAGGAAGCTTCGTCGGGTTTCTCGGCCGAGCGGGAGCGAGCGGGATGAGGCGGAGGCAGGCGCGCCATCAGCGGCGGAAGGAAGGAGGAGGAGCTGACGGGCGGGGCCCGCTGGTCAGCGAGAGAGGCGCGGGAGTGGGGCGCGGGGTGGACTCGGCCCAGGTGGGAAGGAGGGGGGCGCGCGCGCGGGGGTGGGCTGGCTGCTGGGCCATTCGGCCCGGCTGGCCGGCCTGCTCCTTCTTTCCTTTTTTTTTTTTCTTTTTAAATTCAAAACATTTTCAAAGATTTATTTGAAGGGGTATAATAGCTCTAAAAATTCCCAATAAATTGGGAATAAATCCTTAACACATTCAAGCAATAAAATATGCACCAGCATGTATGCACAACCATGTTTGCTCTATAGTTAATTTTATTTAACTAAGGCAAAATAAATCATTATAATGCAAACTAAACATAAAAAATCCTAGGAAAATAAATAAAGCCTGGGTAAATTATATTAAATTTCCTGAAAATAAAATTAGGGTGTTACAAACCTACCCCCCTTAACAAGAATCTCGTCCCGAGATTCACATAGGTTGGCTAGCAAAGAGATTAGGGTAAGCTGCTCTCATCTCTTCTTCTCTTTCCCAAGTAGCCTCCGCTTCTGTGTGATGCTTCCACTGCACTCTGCACATTTTGATCCTCTTGTTCCTGGTAACTCTTTCTGCTGTATCAAGAATCTTCACTGGATGCTCTGTGTATGTTAGGTCTTCCTGTACATCTAGGCCCTCCAGGGGTGCCTCTTCTTCCGGTACCCTCAAACACTTCTTCAGCTGAGAGACATGGAATACATCATGTACTCCCGTAAGACTGGGTGGCAACTCCAACTTATAAGCTACCACTCCTTTCTTCTCAAGCACCTTGAATGGTCCAATATACCTGGGAGCTAACTTTCCCTTGATGTTGAATCTGCGAATGCCCCTCATCGGTGACACTTTCAGGTACACAAAGTCATTGACTTCAAATGTCAAGTCTCTACGCCTCTTGTCTGCATAGCTTTTCTGCCTAGACTGGGCAACTCTCAGATTTTCCCGTACAATCTTCACTTGCTCTTCGGCATCTTTGATTATATCAGGTCCAAAGACTTGTTTCTCTCCAGTCTGATTCCAGAACAATGGGGTCCTGCACTTTCTGCCATACAAAGCCTCAAACGGGGACTGCTTCAAGCTGGCTTGGTAGCTATTGTTGTAAGAGAACTCTGCATAGGGTAGCATCTTATCCCAACCAGAGCCATACTGGATAGCACAAGCTCTTAACATATCTTCTAGTACCTGATTGGTCCTCTCTGTCTGACCATCCGTCTGTGGGTGATAAGCTGTACTGAACCGAAGTTTGGTGTCCAACGAATCATGTAACTGCTCCCAGAAACGAGATGTGAACTGCGAACCTCTGTCAGATATTATCCTCTTGGGCACACCATGTAAACAGACTATCCTTGAGATGTACAGTTCTGCCAATTTCGCACCAGGGTATGTGGTCCTCACCGGGATGAAGTGAGCCACCTTAGTCAGATAGTCTACTACTACCCAGATAGAGTCATGTCCTCTCTGAGTCTTCGGCAAGCCTACAATGAAATCCATGCTTATCTGTTCCCATTTCCATTCTGGAATCTTTAACGGCTGCAACAGTCCTGCAGGTCTCTGATGCTCTGCCTTGACTCGCTGACAGGTATCACAAACTGCAACATATTCAGCCACTGATCGCTTCATACCGTACCACCAGAATCTCTCCTTCAGATCATAGTACATCTTGGTACTCCCCGGGTGGATGGAATAAGCAGTGTCATGGGCCTCACTAAGTATTAACTTCCTTATGCTGTCCACTGCTGGCACACAGATTCTGTTCCTGTACCATAAGGTTCCTTGCTCATCTTCATGGAAATGGGGCGCTTTGCCAATCTTAAGTAGTGCACGAATCTCCTGGATCTTGGCATCAGTCGCCTGGTGTTTTCTGATCTCTTGTTCTAATGTCGGTTCAGCTTCAAAGGTTGACATGGTAGTGTGATGCAAGAATCCCAAGCTTAGACTCTCAAATTCCTTGCATAACTCAGGTGGCATTTGAAAAGCAACGGCCATATTCACATAACTCTTTCTGCTCAGGGCATCTGCAACCACATTAGCCTTCCCGGGATGGTAGTGAATCTCCATGTCATAATCCTTGATCAGTTCCAACCACCTTCTCTGTCTCATATTCAGCTCATTCTGGGTGAAGATGTATTTTAGGCTTTTGTGATCGGTGTAGAACTCACATTTAGTCCCAAACAGATAGTGCCTCCAAATCTTCAAAGCATGAACCACAGCTGCCAATTCCAAGTCATGAGTAGGGTAGTTCACCTCATGTTTCCTTAACTGCCGAGAAGCATAGGCGATAACTTTTCCCTCCTGCATCAGAACACAGCCCAAACCTTCTTTCGATGCATCGCAGTACACTGTGAACTTCTTTGCAGGATCAGGCAAAACTAGGATTGGTGCCGTTGTGAGACGCTTCTTCAATTCATCAAACGCTTTCTGTCTTGCCTCTGTCCACTTGAATGTTGCATCCTTCTCAAGCAGTGAGGTCATGGGTTTTGCGACTTTAGAGAAGTTCTCTATGTATCTCCGATAATATCCCGCTAAACCCAAGAACCCACGGATTTCTCTTGGAGTTCGAGGAATTTCCCAATTGACCACCGCACTAACTTTACGGGGATCCACTGCAATTCCTCCCTTGGAAACTATGTGGCCCAGGAAAGGTACTTCGTCAATCCAGAACTCACATTTGCTCAGCTTGGCATACAACCGATGTTCCCTCAATCTTTGCAACACCAACCTCAAGTGTTCTTCATGTTCTGCCTCTGTCTTGGAATAGACCAGAATGTCGTCGATGAAGATAATCACGAATTTGTCCAAGTAATCCATAAACACAGAGTTCATCAACTGCATAAAGTAGGCTGGAGCGTTAGTTAGGCCAAAGGACATCACTGTGTACTCAAACAACCCATACTTGGTAGTGAAGGCTGTCTTGGGAATATCTGAGGGTCGGATCTTCAACTGATGGTAACCAGACCTCAGATCAATCTTGGAGAACACACAAGCACCTTGAAGTTGGTCGAATAAATCATCAATCCGGGGAAGAGGGTACTTATTCTTGACAGTCACCTTATTCAAGGCCCGGTAATCCACACACATCCTTTTATCCTTGGTATCCTTCTTTTCTACAAGCAAGACGGGGGAAGCCCAAGGAGAGGTGCTAGGTTGTATAAAACCCTTTTCTAGTAGCTCATCTATATTCTTTTTAACTTCCTCATGTTCTACAGGTGGCATTCTATACTGCCTTGAGGCAATTGGTGCCGTACCAGGTAAAAGCTCTATCAGAAACTCAACATGCCGGTCAGGAGGCATACCTGGTAATTCATTAGGGAAAACATCTGGATAGCTCTGCACCACCCTTAAACCATCAGTAGGTTTGGCTTCAAGTTGATGCAGTAATCCAGAAGGACTTGATGCACTAACCCTTACTTCTTGGCCACTCGGGGTTGCTAGATGAACTGTCCGTTGGGCGCAATCAATCTTAACACCCCACTTAACCAAGGTTTCCATACCCAGAATGACATCAATTCCCACTGATTCTATCACCATTAGATTGGCACTGAACTCTACCCCCCTTATTTTAATACTAACTCTGGGGCAAACTATGTTGGTTCTTAACTCCCCTCCTGGTGAGGTGACCGACATAGATCTTTTTAGTGTGCTGGTGTGCAGATTATGTTGATCAACATATGCTTTGGTGATAAATGAATGCGTAGCACCAGTATCAAATAACACTGTAGCAGGCTTGGAATTGACTAAGAACGTACCGATGACAACGTTTGGAGCTTCAGCGGCAGCCTCGGCCGTCACATGGTTCACCTTGCCCTGCCACGGGGCCTTGTTCTGCTGAACAGGGCGCCCCTGTTGCTGCTGAGGAGCGAACTTCTGACCCTGCTGGTTGGAGAGTGGCTTCTGGGGGCAGACATTGGCGTAGTGCCCTGGATCTCCACACTTGTAGCAGTTGCGCCCAGGGGGTGGAGTGGCATTCTGATTACCCGCGGAAGGAGTGGGGACTCCCTGACGCGGAGCTTGAGGAGCCGGACGGAACTGCTGATTTGGATACCGTTGTCCTTGAGCTCCCTGTTGAGGGCGTTGCTGGTATCCTTGCTGGGGAGGCTGATAGCGAGGGCGAGTGTTGCTATTGGAAGCCCCCGGAGTCATCTTCCTCTTCCTCTCCTCCATCTCCTTCCTCTTGCGCTCGGTGATGAGAGCTCGGTCCACCAGATGGTTGAAGTTGTTGAAGTTGAGGTTCATCAGGGAGTACTGGAGGTGGTCATTGAGTCCTTCCATGAACAGCTCCTGTTTATCCCCATCTTCTGCTACTTCAGCAGTGGCATAACGGGCAAGATGAAGGAATTTGTCACGATATTCAGTGACGGACATGTTCCCCTGCTTGAGTGAGAGGAATTCCTTCTTCTTTAACTTCATCAGGCCGGCAGGTACGTGATGGCTTCTGAACCTCTCACGGAACTGTTCCCAAGTGAAGGCCTCTCTATCTTGCTGCCTGTATGACTCCCACCAGTCTAATGCAGCACCCCTCAACTGCCCTGAGGCATACAGCACTTTCTCCCTGTCATTGCATTGAGCGATCTCCAGCTGTCGCTCAATGGCCCTGACCCAGTCATCCGCTTGCAGTGGATCGGAGGCATGGGAGAAGGTTGGTGGATGACCCTTCATGAAATCCCCACGCTTATCACGTGGCTGAGGGGGTGGAGGAGCAGGGTTGGCTTGAGCTTGCTGCAATGCTTGAACTGCAGTGTTCATTGTGGCTAGCATCTGCATCTGGAGCTGGAAGAACTGATCTCCAGTCAATTGCGGTGGGTTGGGCAGAGGCTGGCCACCGTTCTGGTTGGCACCGTTGGTGTTGTTGTTCCTGGTGGTAACCATCTGTTTGAAGTAGAGAGATTATAAGCGAGAGATAGACAAGAGATGCATGGAAGAAAAGGGTACAGATAAAGTAGAGAGAGCAATAGAGTAGATGTCTTTAACCCAACGAACTAACTTTATTTTATTACTCATAGCATTAACTAGTTCATGCTGTAGACAAATCCCCACAGCTGGACAGCACACAACCAAAGATCCAACTCAAACATGGTTCAAAATAACAAACAACCAGCCAACACTTTAACTTAAGTTCCACACGACCAACTCAACACGACAACTTAAACAAACGTGCTAACGCGATACATGAGGAAGACTAGTCATCCCGAGGGAGTATCCTGGTGGCACCACCTAACTCTCCTGTGCCAGGCCTCCGGCGAGGTGGAGTCTGAGCTGGATCCACCACTGGCACCTGGGGCGGTGGACCTGCCACTCGATCCAGCTGCGCCTGAAGGTGGAACACCTCACCGTTCCGGTGATGGAGCTCCTCGGACACCCTGACGTAGGCAGTGATCAGGGCTGACACATACCGGACCAGCTTCAACAGCTGCCGGTTGTCCTCGCCCCGGATGGACGCGATCGCGTGCTCAGTATCCCCGGACTGCCGGCGGGGAAAGTAGCGGTACTGAGTCTGGCAGAGCGGAGTGTGGTAGTGCTGGCAGAGGACCCCAAGAGCCTGCTGAGCAGCATCCTCCATGGCCATCTCCATGGTCTCGTGCTCCGCGATGCTGTAGTGCCGGCGCAGCACGGTGTGTCCCCCATGGTTGGGGTTGGGCTCCAGGATCTGCGCACCGGCGGACCAGAGGGTGGTGTGGTCCGGGCGCGCTCGCTGCCGGACCTGGTAGACGACCTCATGGGTAGTGTAACCCAGGTCGTAGAGGCAGTCGCGGAGTAGCCCCGGGAACTCCAAGTCAGCACCGTGGTGTGGGTGCGTCAGGTCGACCCAGGCGTCAACCTCCCGCTGGCCACCCTCGTCGGAAGGGACAGCCACACGGAACGGCCACTCGGGTGCGGCAGGCGGTGGCGGTGGGGGTGCCGGTGAAGCTGCAGGTGCCGCTGGAGAAGGTGGTGGTGTCGGCGCACGCGGGGAAGGAGGTGTCGGTGTCGGCAGGCGTGGCGATGGAGCCTCTCCCCGTACATCACCATCGCCGTCTGAGTCGAGGTAGTAAACTACCTCCACTGGATCCTCCTCCTCCTCCTCCTCCTCAGGGTCAGTGTCTGCCGGAAGCAGACCATTCCCCTCAAAGGGGTGTGGCGCCTGGTCCATGGGGGCGTACTCGAAGGGCGGTGGTGGCAACGGCTCGGGCAGCTCCGGTGACAGAGGCTCGAGCTGCTGTGGTGGACGAGGTACTGGGGTACGCCGTGGGGTCGGTGGTGCAACACGGCGAAGGCGGCCCCCGGTACTCTTGCGGGCGGTCTGCTTGCTGCGTGCCATGACCTATAAGGAGGATGGAGTAAGATGGAGATCAGTTCTATATGATTGAATGAATAAAGCAAAAAGTGATAATTTAACATAGGGTGAACATATAGTTTGATAGCAAAATAAAATTTTCATAAAACAGCAAGAGGGCAAAGGGGAAAAAGGTCCTTATTTACGTCTGTTTCTAACTAGGCTTTCGTCCTACAGTCAACACGGCTCTGATACCACTTTGTCACAACCCAGTTCTCAACCAACGGAACCAGGACAACATATATGCTCCAGGATCAAGTCTAGCATATATTATGACAAAAGTAATAACACAGCACATGTTCAAAGAGTTATTACAACGATAAATAGTAGAGTACCACTTTATTACACCAAGACCACCGGTCTTGTCAACTCAAAGATAGCGGAAGCGGGAAACAACACTAGGGAGCCGCCACAGGGACGTCGACTGGTGAACGATGAGCCTAAAACTCGTCGAAGTCTTGAAGGTACTCCTCCATGTCTCCGTTGACTGAGCAGCAGTTGGATATGACCCACAACAGGAGAAAGTACAAAGAAAACAAGTGTGAGTACACCAACATGTACTCAACAAGCATAACACGAACTATGAGGCTCTAAGGTTGGCTGACTCGACTGCATTAGCTTTTAGTTGGTAAAATTTTATTTAAAGCTATTTACTAAGTAATGAGTTGAGAAACCGTTACCCAAAATTATTGCATAAGAAATTAATCCATATTCAGATACAAGATTTAACTCCCCAAACCAAAAACAGGTAACCACTAATCATTATGAGGTTCTGGGCCGCTCTTGACCGTGAGCACGGCTGACATGTCAGTTGTACACTCTCGAGAGGTTGCGCACTTTCACCACCAAGCCGTGAGTCTACGCTAGGAGCTCACCACATTCCCTTTGATGAGGTGACTAGCAAACCCACTACGAGCCTTTCCAAAGATCACGATGGTAAGAAGTAACCGCTAAGGTTTCAGGGTCGCATCGGTGGGGCCCGCCTCCAAAGGGAGAAGCACACAGCACACTCAACCATGAGGTAGCGCAGGGACCACAAACACTAACCTCCCCTCTTGCCCCGCAGGTAAGTTACTCCCGACCAAAACAACCTAATTACTGAGCCGCGTCCGTCCCATTCCAGAACTTGGGGTTGCGCTGTTATCCCAGGTGGCCGCTCTATGAACAGGTCCTTACGGAGAGTGGCTGGCAAAGCACAAAGCACATGCACAAGCCCCCTAGCCCAAGTTGCTAAAAAGCAAGTTTTAACAGAGGCAAGACCACTCAAGCACACAGCACAGAGGGTCAGGCTCACAAATATGTTGCATAGACATAACTAAACAATATTTAAAACTGTAAGGACGTGTGTTCGCGCAGCACCTAGCACAAACTACCCAAATGCAACCCGACAGGTACAAATATTGGATAAAAGTAGCTAGGACAACCTTAGGGCAAACAAAATATCACATGCAAATGCAATTAATAAAGATGATAGGTGGTGTTCATGTTACACTTGCCTTCCTCGTAGGGGTCTTGCTGCTGCTGCTCAAAAGCTTCAGGGACCTGGTCACCAACTTCCTCGGACGGATCAACGTCTACTTAACGTCCACGGCAAACCCAGCAACACAAGCACACATACATGCAAACCAAACATACATCTATAAGAAAACGGTACACCATTACATGAAAACAGTACTGGAACAATAGCGTAAAATTAATCTACACACTGCTACGGTCGCGTGAGCGCAAGAATCGCTCAAAACGGAGTTAAGACGTGAAAGTTATGCATAAATTAAGGTTCCAGGGGCATAACTGTGATAAAACAGTCAACCCAGGGGCTACTTTCTCAAAACCGAGGGCTTAACTGCGAAAACCTAAAGTCTCCGAGGGTTTTCTAGCAAAAACGCAGAGCTCTGGACGGCGGGTTCGAAAACCCGAAAACTCAGGGGCTAAAAAGGATAAAACAGGACCTAAATCTAATTATTCTATAACTGCGCTGGACCGCGGGTTGATTCCCGAGAAATCCAGGGGCTCTTTAGCAAAAGGCACGGCGCTGACCCGGTTCTGACAGAGTTTGACCGGTCACTGGCGCATGTGGGCGGTTGGATCTGGATCCGACGGCTGAGGGTGAGAGCGGCCGTATGCAGTGGTGACCATGCCCATGGCGCTCGTGTCGCGCGACGCGGCGCGGCGTGCGGCGGCGGTACGGCTCGGGGACGGCGCTAGGCACGGCTAGGGTTATCCCAGAAGGTCTAGGGTGCGGCGGCGAGCTCACCTAGGGGTCGGAGACGGCGGGAGCGGGTCGGTGGTGGCCGGACGAGGTGCGGCGGCGATGGTCGGGGCACGACGTGCACTGGCGGCGTCGAGAGGACGTTCGGTCTTCGCGGAGTGGCGGGACGACACGGCTCCGGGCTCCGAAAGAGGTCGTCACAGCTCCGGTGAGTTCCTGCGAAGGGAGAGGAGGGGGGAATTAGGGCCGGGGTTGGTGCGGCGACGTCGAATTTGGGCGAGGGAGAGCTCACCGATGCGGGCTCCAATGGCGGACTGTGAGTTCGTGTGGGCACGGGAGCGCAATTGCTTCGGAGTGCGGAGAGAAGGGTGCGCGAGGGGTCTCGGGGCGGGATTTTATGGAGGTTTGGAGGCCGAGCGCATGGGGGGCACGAGCGGGCGCTCCGGTGTGGTCTCGGCGTCATGTGCGCCCGGATGGAAAGAAGGGAGGGAGCAAGGAAACCGAGCGAAACTTGTGGGATTTAGAGCGGGGCGCGTTAAAGGAAGGGAGCGTGGGCTCGGATTCGGGGGAGGAAGCTTCGTCGGGTTTCTCGGCCGAGCGGGAGCGAGCGGGATGAGGCGGAGGCAGGCGCGCCATCAGCGGCGGAAGGAAGGAGGAGGAGCTGACGGGCGGGGCCCGCTGGTCAGCGAGAGAGGCGCGGGAGTGGGGCGCGGGGTGGACTCGGCCCAGGTGGGAAGGAGGGGGGCGCGCGCGCGGGGGTGGGCTGGCTGCTGGGCCATTCGGCCCGGCTGGCCGGCCTGCTCCTTCTTTCCTTTTTTTTTTTCTTTTTAAATTCAAAACATTTTCAAAGATTTATTTGAAGGGGTATAATAGCTCTAAAAATTCCCAATAAATTGGGAATAAATCCTTAACACATTCAAGCAATAAAATATGCACCAGCATGTATGCACAACCATGTTTGCTCTATAGTTAATTTTATTTAACTAAGGCAAAATAAATCATTATAATGCAAACTAAACATAAAAAATCCTAGGAAAATAAATAAAGCCTGGGTAAATTATATTAAATTTCCTGAAAATAAAATTAGGGTGTTACATTCACCCTCTATGAACAAGAGATCGGACAAACCTATCTCCGTTTCTTCCCACCAGAAAACAAAGCCTCTCCCACATGGCAGCAGCGTATCCACAACCTAAACGAGGCCAAGTTATACAGAAAAGCCCCTGCAGTCCGCCACCTGACCAACTACCTATCCACCTTAGACCAACATTTCTCCAGAGTCAACTTCGAGC
The DNA here is from genome assembly GCA_022530915.1 of Paspalum notatum. Lineage (NCBI taxonomy): Eukaryota > Viridiplantae > Streptophyta > Magnoliopsida > Poales > Poaceae > Paspalum > Paspalum notatum. Next base: position 23,182,402 of record CM039686.1, read on the forward strand.
TTTTCTTTAGCAACCGCCAGATGCTATCAGGTGCAGCCCAAGTCAGGAAGCTTAAAAAGGAAAATGCAGTGCTAAAGAAGCAATTCGGTGCCCTCAGGCGACAGCAGGTAGCCCTTAAGGAGCGTGAGCGTGCGGCTTGGGACACAATACGCCATATGCGAGCGAAGCTGACTGAACAAGGGAGGACGATGCGCGAAGCGGCAGATAAGGAGAAAGGAAAGCAGGTAGACCAAAGCAGTACGAGGGATGCCGTCATTGAGTGCGACTGGAGTGATTTTCCACCAATTGAGGAGGCTTTCTGTGGCCTCGGCTCAGAGACAGACCCCCGTGTTCTGTTGGAGTTCCCACCAGAAGCTGACCTCACTCCCCTCCTGGACAAGTTGCTTGCTGAGTTAGAGTAGTGTTACCTTTAGAGTAGAAGTCACCCTCATGTAAAAGCTTTTCAAGCTTTCTATGTATCGTGTAGACTGTTGTTTGAATAAAGTATGCTTGTGTGAAAATTGTGTGCTAATAAACAAAGGGCATCGCACTGCAACTTTAAGTCTAAAATCCTACCCCCCCTTTCCTTTCAGATGGCCTCCCATAACTCCTGCAACGCACTGCCCGCCCAGCCAGAGGGACAAGGCGAAAGCAACCATGTTAGTAGGGATGGTTCCCCATCCCGTTCACCTCGCCCACCTTCACCTCCACCCCCACCACCAAACCCTTTCCAAGAGTTAGCCCAAGCCATAATGACCCATGCTCAGAACATGAGGAACACCTCTCCTAGACCCCCACAAGACAAACCACTGAACAAGATGGGAGAATTTCTAAGGCTCAAACCCCCATCCTTCCCCGGATCCCAAGACCCCATGGAAGCTGAGGATTGGGTGAGGACCATCGAGAGGAAGTTGGAGCTACTCAACTACGATGAGCAAATCAAGGTCGTCCTCGCCACTCACCAACTTTCTGGCACTGCCCTAGCATGGTGGGAAATTGTCAAGGCTGCCCACAAGGATGGGATTACCTGGAAGGAATTCACTAAAGCCTTCCGTCAGCACCATGTGCCAGAGGCAACCAAGGACCTCAAGGCAGAGGAGTTTAGGCACCTAACCCAAGGAAACTCCACGGTGTCAAAGTATATCCAGAAGTTCATAGAGCTATCCCGCTACGCTCCAGAAGAGGTGGACTCCGACGAGAAGAAGAGAAAAGCATTCATAAAAGGACTGAACCCAGAAGTTGCAACCTTGGCATACACCTGTGGCGCTCCTGACTTTGCCTCCCTAATTGGCCACACCATCAGGCTTGAGAAATTCAAACAGGAAGAGAAAAACCATCTTAAGAAGAAGTTCATGGAGTTCAAGACCCAGCGTCAGGAACGCCGCCAGAAGAACTTTTTAGGCCAAGTGACCCAGGGCTTCTACGGTGCGACCTCCAAAAGCACTGTCTCAGCTACATCTCGTTTCGGCCCCGGCCAGAGCAACTCTCAGAGTAACCCTCGTGGTAATGGCATGACCTGCTACAACTGTGGTGACCCCGGCCATTTCATCGCCCATTGCCCCCATCCCAACCGTGGCAGGTCAGCTACCTCGAGCTTCTCCAACTCCGTGAATGGACCCAGGCAGCCTGCCGCCACTGGAAATGCTCCGGCCGCCAGCGCTCAGTCATCCAGGCCGCCTCAACTGTTTGGCAACAAGGCTCGTGTCAACCATGTTGATGCAAAGGAAGCACAACAAGCCGCAGGAGTAGCCCTCGGTGTGTTCCTAGTAAACTCAGTCATGGCAACTGTGCTGTTTGATTCCGGTGCATCACACTCCTTCATATCAGCCTCATTTGTGGAGAAAAACATAATCCCCACCACGCCACTGCAAAGGCCACTTCAAACCCGAACACTAGGAGTAGATATTACCTGCCGACTTGGGTGTAAGGGAGTCCAAATTATTCTAAGTGGGGTAGCCTTTATGGCAGACTTAGTGTTGACCTCCCAGGGGATAGACGTCATCCTAGGGATGGACTGGTTAAGTGGTCATGCCGGCGTTATACGTTGCGCTAATAAGACTGTTAAATTGATTGGCCCAGATGGTACTAAGGTGATTTGTAGTACCGAAAAGACCACCCGGGACCCTATGAATTTCCATATAGAGGCCACGACATTAGAAGACGTACCCATAGCCCGAGAATATCTTGATGTCTTTCCGGAGGACTTGCCTGGCATGCCCCCGGACCAGGACATAGAGTTTGCCATAGACCTCTACCCGGGAACAGCCCCAATAGCCAAGAGACCCTACCGGATGGCACCCGCAGAGCTGGCAGAATTAAAAGAGCAACTCAAGGAGTTACAGCAGAAAGGATTCATCCGACCAAGTTCGTCGCCCTGGGGAGCACCGGTACTCTTTGTCACCAAAAAGGATGGTAGCCTAAGGATGTGTGTGGACTACCGGTCCCTGAATGCAGTGACTATCAAAAATAAGTACCCACTTCCCTAGATTGATGACCTATTCGATCAGCTCAAAGGGGCGAAATACTTCTCCAAGATAGACCTAAGGTCAGGATACCATCAGCTCAAGATTCGGGAAGGCGATATATACAAGACAGCCTTTGTCACCCGATATGGGCAGTATGAGTTCACCGTCATGTCTTTTGGATTGACTAATGCCCCGGCATATTTCATGAACTTGATGAACAAGGTATTTATGGACGGATTGGATAAGTACGTGGTCGTATTCATTGACGACATACTTATTTACTCCAAGGATAAGGAAGATCACGAGCACCATCTCCGAACAGTGCTAGAAAGATTAAGGAGCCACAAGCTATATGCAAAGTTTAGCAAGTGTGAATTCTGGCTAGAAAAGATTGCCTTCCTAGGACATATTATCACGGCTGAAGGAGTTTCAGTAGACCCCGAAAAGGTGCAAGCCGTAATGGAGTGGCAACAACCCATCAATGCAAGCGAAATCAGAAGCTTCATTGGATTGGCAGGGTACTATCGCCGATTCATAGAGGGGTTTGCCAAGATAGCCAGACCAATGTCATCACTACTTCAAAAGGATAAGAAGTTTGAATGGACAGAAGCTTGTGAGAGGAGTTTCTAGAAACTAAAGGAGAAATTGACTACCGCCCCAGTACTCGCACTACCAGACATCCATCGGGACTTCATCATCTACTGTGACGCGTCACGACAAGGATTGGGGTGTGTGCTCATGCAAGACAACAAGGTTATTGCCTATGCCTCTCGGCAACTCCGGACTCATGAACGGAATTACCCCACGCATGATCTGGAACTGGCCGCAGTGGTGCATGCCCTGAAAACTTGGAGACACTACTTGATAGGCAACAGGTGTGAGCTATACACCGACCATAAAAGTCTTAAATACGTCTTCACCCAGCCCGACCTAAATCTACGGCAAAGGAGGTGGTTGGAATTAATCAAGGATTACGACTTGGATATACATTACCATCCTGGTAAGGCCAATGTCGTAGCAGATGCCCTTAGCCGGAAGGCCTACAGCAAGGAGTTGATTCCAACCAATGAGCAATTAAAGCAAGAGATTGCAGAGCTAAATATGCACATTTTACACGAACCTAGGGAGAAGGTTCTGACCCTACGACCCACTCTAGTGGAACAGATCAAGAAAGACCAAGCAACTGATAAGGAAGCCTAGAAAGTCATCCAGCACATCGGGGTGGATGGAACTACCCCCTTCAATCTCCAAAAGGATAACATTCTATGGTACAAGGGCCGGCTGTATGTGCCCAAGGAAGGGAAGGCAAGGGAAACCATCATGAGGGAAGCACATGATTCGGCTTACTCATTACATCCCGGGGCCAACAAAATGTACAAAGGCTTAAGCCAAAATTTTTGGTGGAAAGGGATGAAGGCAGACGTGGCCAACCACGTAGCACAATGTGATGTTTGTCAGCAAGTTAAGGCAGACCACCAGAAGCCCGCCAGATTGCTACAACCGCTACCTATTCCCACATGGAAATGGGATGAAGTAGGCATGGATTTCGTGACTGGCCTACCAAAGACCAAGAAGGGCCATGATGCAATATGGGTCATAGTGGATAGACTCACCAAGACTGCCCATTTCATACCAGTCAAGACCACTTATGGCGGAGCCAAGCTAGCCCAGCTATATATTGAGAATGTAGTGAGACTACACGGGGTACCCAGCAGAATTGTGTCAGATAGAGGCACCCAGTTTACCTCCAAATTTTGGAAGAGTTTGCACGAAGCCCTAGGCACCTACCTAGATTTTAGCTCGGCCTACCACCCTCAGACTGATGGACAGACAGAAAGGGTAAACCAGGTCATGGAAGATATGTTGAGAGCTCGTGTGCTCACTTATGGTAAGGATTGGGAATCTAGCCTGCCCTATGCAGAGTTCTCATACAACAATGGGTACCAAGCCAGCCTAGGGATGGCACCCTTCGAAGCCCTTTACGGAAGGAAATGTAGAACCCCACTAATATGGGCAGAAGACAAGGAACAAGTCCCCACCGGACCAGCCCTCCTCAAGGAAGCCGAGGAAAAGATAGCAGAAATTAAAGAGAGGCTCAAGATTGCCCAGACCAGACAGAAAAGTTACGCCGATAGAAGGAGGCGAGAGCTTAGTTTTGAGGTTGGAGACCTAGTATACCTGAAGGTGTCACCAATCCGAGGCACTCGAAGATACATAGGGCCCTACAAGATTGAGGAACGAATCAGAGAAGTGGCCTACAAGTTGCAGCTACCAGAGTCAATGTCAGACATCCACAATGTCTTCCACGTGTCCCAACTCAAGAAATGTTTAAAAGAGCCGGCAAGACAAGTGGAGCTAAAAACCCTGGAACTACAGCCGGATTTAAAATACAAAGAAATACCCATTAAAATTTTGGACACAGGTGTCAAGAAAACCCATAGGTAAGACATCAAGATCTGCCGGGTGTTATGGAGCCGTCACGATGAAGAGGAGTCGACGTGGGAGAGAGAAGATGCCCTAAGGGAAGAACAGCCTCACCTCTTCGAAACCCAATCGAATCTCGGGGACGAGATTCCTTCTAAGTGGGGTAGGTTTGTAACACCCTGAATTATTAATCCTCCAAAAATCCTACAAAGGCCATAACCAAAAATCCCAAAATCAAAAATCAAAAAGGAAAAGAAAATAGAAAAAGAGAAATGAGCCAACTCCCTTCCTCCCTTGGCCCAACCGGCCTTTTTCCCTCGGCCCAACCCGCTCCTCCCTCCCCCTCCCCGCCTGGGCCGAGCAAGCCCATCTCCCGGCCAGCTCGCCGTGCGGCCCGCGCGGCTCCCCCTCCCTCTCCCTCTCAAGCCGGCGCGCGGGCCCTACCCGTCAGGTCCGTCCTCCTCCTCGGACCGTTGGGCACGGCACGCCGGCGCACGGCGGCAGCAGAGCTCGCCGTCCCACCCCGACCGCCACCTGTCCTTGCCGCCGCCATAACTACCTCTTCCGGACCTCCCCACACGGCGGCGTGCCCGCGTCGCCCGCCCCCGGCCTTGCCGTCCCGGCCTTACCCCGACCCCCCTCCACGGCGAGAGCGCGCCATCGATAGCCCCTACCGGAACCACCCCAATCCCGGCCGCCTATATAAACCCTGCCCACCTCAACGCACCACACCCCGCCTCCACAACACACCACACCGACGGGCTGCCTGGGGAGACTCCGGCACGGCCTCGCCCACGCACCACCACCGTCACCCCACCTGCCCAAATTCCCCCTCTACGCGTCGCCATCCTCCAAATTGAGGTGAGCAACGCTCTCCCCACATCGCCGCGCACCTCCCCCACCCCACCTCGGCCCGAATCCGCCCGGGAGCAGCCCCGGCGCGGTGCCGCGCCGCCCGCCTCCCCCTGACCCCCCGCCGGCATACGTTGCTAGGGCAACCACACACCTCTCTTACCCGGGGAGCAGTGTCACGAGGTCCGCCTCGATGACCTGCACCTCACCGCTCTGGCCTCGTCGCCGGAACCGCCTCACCGGCGGGGAACGGCCGGCGAGCCACCGCTCCTTTCCGCCGGGCCGGTTCGCCCGAGCCGAGCCGGACCGCCGTCTCCACCCGCCGACGCCGTCACCACCGCCCCCTCTCTGACGCGCGGGCCCGGCCGCGACGCCGTCGCCCCGCGCCATCTCCCCCCCGCTGCGATAATGGGCCGGCCCAGTATCGCGCGTGCGCGCCGCGGGCCGGGCCCCCTGAGGCTGTGGGCCATGCGTGGGATTTAGGCCTGTTAAGGCTTTTTCCTTTTCCAAAACTTTAAATCTACCCCCTACACACAAACCTCCATATTTCATCCATTCCAACTCCGTTTAGGATGATTCTTCTTTCTAAATTTATCTAAATTCACCCTCTACCCAATCCTACCCTTCTCAAGATTGTTGAGCATGAATGATTTTATTTATTGTATGTTTTGTTTGTGAGCGCTAGACGCCGTTCCGGAGGAAACCCAGGAACCAGAGACGACCGTTGCGGAACCGGAGCCCGAGGAACCTAGCACCGACTTCCACTGCGATGAGGACCTAGACGACGGCAAGTCCACTGGAATCCTCACTTGATGCATAAATTTCCTAGTAGTGCAAACTAAACTTTTTGGCCAGTTCAACCAAATAGAACCTGCATTGTTTTTTCTTGCTAAGGTAAACTATCTCAGATTATTCCCCAAACCTATTTAGAAGTAGCGCACATAGGAGGGATCGCTCACTCAACTATATCTATCTAAAACTTGAGGGGTTAAGGTTGAGGCAACTTGTTGGGACGGATAAAAGCGGGTGCGAGTGCTTTTAAAATAAACGGGGAAGAACCCCGGCAAACGACCCACGGGTCGGGATAAGCCACCTAAGGGCAGGGTATGAACGGTAACTTAGCAACCCGCGGTTACCCAGGTCCCGGGAGTCGTGGAGATAACCGGGTAGATGGATGCTCGTGGTGTCGAGCAATGGAAAGTGGAAATGGTTCTACCTGCGCCCTGAAGGACCGAGTTGATCTACATCTTGCCTAACTCTCTCAGTACAACCACTCGCTCTGTATGAGGCATTGGCTAGGCCCGAGCCGGAGTGGATAGCCTAGTAGCTTCTGTGCTGGCGCACAAGGGGTTAGGGAAGGGGTTGGGAGCCACGGGAGTACCGCGGGGTACTGGAGTGGCTAGGTGGCCCGAACCTCTAAAGTACTGCTAGGTGATGAAACAAAAGCAACGGCTTGGTTTGGAATTCGGGTGCTTATGACGATAAGTAGCCGCTGAGTCCAACTCGTGGGTATTAGTGCAACTCTGGCCAGTAGTAAAATCTATTCGAATAGTCCGCGTCCACTGGTATGGATGAGTTACGGCTTGGTATTTCAATTAGCGAGTTTTCCATAAAACTGGATAGGTATGGGTTGGGAAAGCTTGGTTTGAGCTGTGGTTATGTGGTCTATGGATATGGAAAAAGTCACATGATGGGCTGCTTGGATCAGTGGATCCGGTGGCCACCCTCTCAGATAAAAACCCTGATTTTCACAAAGCTAAAACTTGACCACTAAAATGAACCTTGCATTAATTCCTCGCAAAAACACTTGAGCCCCAGATATATCCTTGCATGTAGATATAGTCAATCCCCCAAACTCAAAAGGAGGAAGGTGGGCTTACGGAGTACGTATGTACTCACCCTTGCTATGTTGATGTTTTTCCAGATAGCTCCGACGAACTGTTCGAACTGTTCGAGCCTATGGCATTGGGGCCCGAAGGATTAGCTTCCACTGTACCTTAATTTTCATGCAATATTTATGTAATGGTTTGTAATCGTTAAGTCTGGACTCTGTACTACTTGAAATAAATGTGTTGCTAGACCATGGGACTAGCATTTGTATCACATTTGAGTTTCAAGAAATTGGGGACGCTTCAGTGCTAGGGCTAGGGCGGCCAGGGAAACTAATGCAAATGGTTTCAAACAATTCCTAATGCAGATGCGTAATCATCAATCATAATCGTATTAGCTGGGAAGAGCATGGTCCTGCCTACCTTGATTGATAATGTCAGTAGTTAGGTCTCCAATGGCCTCCAGGAAGTAGTCGTACACCGTGGCTTCTCAATGTGTTGACGATCGGGTGTGTCGTCCTTCAACTCCTGGATCACTGGTTGCAACTTCGTGGGTCCTTCGTTCGCGGGGTCTATATGCATGATATAATGCTATCATGAGTGCAACAAATGCATGCATGAGATGCAAGTGAAACATAATGCATGGTCAAGTAGTTTGTGACGAAATGACTCAAGTATTCTTAGTTTAAATACATCCCATAATAAGAAACTTAACCACTTTGCTAAGAAATCGTACAACCCATCATTAAGAAATCGTACAAACCATCATTAAGAAATCTTACAACTCATCATTAAGAAATCGTACAAACCATCAACAAGAAATCGTACAAACTATCACCAAAAGTTAGTTTGACCTATTTCGCATGGTATCCCAAAGAGTCTAGCAACAAGTGACATGCAGTATCAAGCCACGTACATATTCACATGATATGCCCTTAGGTTGATTATATAGGTTTAACAATTGTTGGTTTAACGTGCTCATACTAAGATCCTACTGTAATACCACTCCAAATGAACTCATACATTTATGACAGGAAGCTTAACATGGTACAAAGCTACTGCCTAAATTTCAGCAGCAAAAGAGTTTTAATTATTTTACTAAAATTCTATCAATATATCAGCCTTTTATCTTTCTAGATTTTTCATAATTTGTAGGATTGGAATTTAGATATGCAATTTATGCAGTGAGCACTATTTGATATCAATAGCATGTACAAAAATTTGCAAGTGAAATACCCTTAGTTGAACGGGACATCTATTTTCTATATATTTATCTTATGCAAATTAAGATGTACTTATAAACAGTGTTAATAAATTCTCTAAAAATGCTTTCTGGACTCCCTATCATACTACTAGCATACCAGATTTTTCGTAGAATTATCTTTGCGTCCTAAAGTCACTTTCTCATTTTATTTAGTTAAGCATGTGACATTTTGTCATTTTTAAATTACTATTCAAACTCAACAGGCAAAGCCTCAAACTTTACCAGTGAGCTACTCATACTATATAAAATACATGAAAAATACCAGAGGTCATGTTTAAGCATATTTCATTTAGCTTCCATTTTCCAAGTTAAATAAACACACAAAACACATGCAAAATGGCAAAACAGTAATTTACCAACCAATGCTAGGGCTACCAAATATCCCATAGTACCTAGATGCCATAGCAAAGCTACTATCCAAGTTTCATAATTTTTGGAGTTAATTTACATCCCTTTTTCTATTTAACATGGATTAACAGGCATGCACACAAGCAAGGGCAAAACAGACTTTCCACACATCCATATCATACTCATTCTGTAGATCTACTCACAAGGAATCCATAGCCACTGAGTTTGTCCATTTTGGATTTTTATTTGATTTACAGTGATTTTCTAAAGTTTTAGCCCAAATAATGCATTTTAAATGGAAAAACTATAGACCCAGGGACTAATCCGTGATTATTTCAAAACATCCAGGGCTAGCACGCAAATAAACTCAGACCCAGTGAACAACGCATGAGAAACTCCTAAAGCACGGGGTTAGATCTGCAAAAATGCAAAGGCTCGGGTTAAAATGTGAAACCCTAAAAGATCTAGGGGTGTGTTTACAGTTTATACAAGACACAACAAACAGTGGTGAAATAAGCAATAAATGGAGGGACTTTTCTGCAAAAAGATGACCCTTCTTCTACCTTCAGCCGGTGGCGGACCGCGTGCGGTGGCGGGTTTCGGCCGGGCTACGCTAGCGCTTGGGGGTACGAACTTGGAGCCGACGGGGTCCGGGGACGTGTTCCCGGCGATGGGCTACCCCTGGGGGTAGACCTCGTCGCCGGAGGCGGCGCGTACGCGGGGTGCGGGGGCGTGAACCGGGACGGCGACGGCGCGAGGGTGCGCGGCGGCGCGGCTCGATTCCGATCGGGGTAGGGCAATATAGAGGTCGCCGTCAAGCGTGGGAGCTGCGCGGCGGCGCGATGGTCCCGGGGGTTGATTCGTGGAGGTGAGGGGAGGGCTGGGAGGTGGCCACCCACGGTGAGGGCCGGTGGCAATGGCGGCCGCGGTGGCGTCACCCGTGGAGAGGGCAAGGGAGGCAGTGGGAGGCTCCGAGGCTTGGCGGGGAAGGTGGAGGGAGGCGCGGGTCGCGCGAGGCGCGCTTCGGCGGGGCGGGAGGCAGCCCGAGGCGGCGGTAGTGCGAGCACGCTGCGGGAGCTCCAATGGCGGCGGTGGTTCTGCTCGGTTGGAGGAGAGGTGGAGGGGAAACGGGCGAGGTGCAGAGCAAGTGCAGTGGGAGGCGGATGCACTCCGCCGGGTTGGCGTCCAGGTTAAAGCCCTGGGCGCGACCTCGGCCTCGGCCGGCCACGGCACGGTGCGGGCAGAACGCGGCTGCCGCATGGGCGTGAGTGAGCGGGGGAAGGAAGGAGGTGGCACGGCGTGGACGTGGTCCGTAGACCGGGCGACGCTGACAGGTGGGGCCGAGGAGAGAGAGAGGGGGGACGGTGCAATGGACCGGGTGTACAAAGCGACGAAAAAGTGGGACCTGCAGCTGCCGCCATCTCCCGGCCGGATACGAGGACCCGACAGGTGGGGCCCACACGTCATTGAGACAAAAAGGGAATTCAAAATCCGAAAATGAAAAAGCCCAGTTTGACCAAGGAACATGTTTCTGAACTTCGCCTATTTGACCAACTTAGGTACCGAATTTGGCAAAACTCCAATTGGATGAAATGTTCTAAATTTGTTTCTCTACATTTATCTTATAAACTTGCATACCATGTTGTATTCAAAAATATGGTTCAAGTTTGAATTTAAACTGCTGACCCATGTTTGACCAACAAAACCCTCCCGTTTAGAAATTCTAAAAGTCTATTTTATAGTCACATTCACTCCAAGAGTTCTATACCAATGTTGTTCAAAATTGCAAGATCTACTACTTTCTCAATAAAAACATTGCAAGATTTTGGATTTAAGATCAAGAAAATTGGAATTTACTCTAAAGGTCAAGTTTGGACAGATTTCAAAAATTGACATAAAATGGCCTTAAACCATACCCAAACCATTATTCATGTTAACACACAAAATACCAAAGTTGTCAGCATGAAATTGTCTACAAGTTTGGTATATCAAGTTTCTTCAAATTCACAACAGATTCAAAGTTATAGTGACAAAGGTAGAGGCCTGTTCAGGAAAAACTGGATTTAATTGATCCAAATGACTTGATCTACTTATGCCCTCAACATGAAATATTCATGCGAGGATGTAAATATGTCAAAGATGTAAATGTAATGAACTTGAGATGCCTGGGGCATCACAGGTACTGCTGGTACTGGTAGGACGGGTGATGCTGCTGGATGGGTACTTGTCACACCCCAAAATTTCTGATTTTGGGACGTGAATAGATAACAATGAATAAAATGAAGGATTTTTTATATTCTAAAATTTTCGAACTTATAAGTTTGTTGGATTAAAAGAATGGTATGCTTTTAAGAAAAATTCAAATAAAATTTGTTTGTTTGTTGCATTCATGCCAAAGTGCATAAGTGTTTATGTGTGTAAAATGAGGTTTCAAGTATTTCAAAAAAAACCGGCTAGGTTTCGAGTCTATCTCAATCCATATCTCTAAAATCCTAATCCTTTTCCTCTTTGCCAACTCACGTTGAATCTCATAAGTTTCACCGACTCAAAACCCTAATCCAGTCACGTTGACCCTTCTCCATACCAAGCCAATTATTTCTATTGATCCAAGTCAAATTCTGAAAACCCTAAATGATTGCACTCGGACTTCACTATTTTTTTCCCTCTTTCGTAGATCTTCGACACCTCATCCTCAAGTTTACCTGTTCATCATTTCTTTCCATTGACATCATTCTCTATTGTATAACTCAGTGTCATTCTCAAGCTCATGTCCCATTGATGTTATCTTCCCTTTCTCTTTCCATAGACCCGAGAAATTCCTAATTCGGATCCAACCGTCAAATTTTGTTCTTTTTTTTTTCTTGCGTGCATGACAAGCACAAGACCCATGCCCATATCACTAATTGGTCAAGGCCCGACATTCCTCTCATTTTAACCTTGGATCAAGGCCTGGAATTCTTTCTTTTATTTCCCCTTCTGTCCATAGCTTGGGCCAGTCTTAAGCAAGCCCAAAACAGCCCAAACTAACCCTAATCCTTCTCTCCCTAGCTGCCCCTCCTCTCCTGGTCGCCCCTCCCCTCCCTTGGCCGCCCTTCCCCTTCCTCCTCACGAGAAAACAGAAGGAGGGAGCAGCCATGGCCACCCCTCTCCCCCATGGCTGCCCCTCTCATCCCTACACTCCGCCCCCCACCACCGAAACATGAAAAGGAGTGCTCTTATCACAAGAAAGATGATCCCCTACTGCGTTCTTCAATCCATGCCCTCAAGGATGCCATGGAGGTTGCCTCCTTGCTGCTGCCCTTGCTGTCCATGGTGTGGAGACCAAGGAGGGCACCCCCCGACAATCCCCAACGCTAAGGCAAGGCTGCAGCCCTACGGGATCGTGTGCGTAGCAGCATCACCGCCTTGATGTCGCCCTTGTCACCTCTTCCACCATCAAACCCTAGGTGATGATGCCCCACATATGTTCCTCTATGTTTCCTTATTTCCCGCTGCAATTCGTAGGCTGTAGATTGATGTCCATCAAGTTCTGGCAAGGTTTACCCATGTGACGTCTCGCTGCAGTCATGGACAGCCATGTTGCCCTAGTTGGCACGGGTGTTTCCCATCATTCCAATGATCTAATGGTCATGCCCTTCAAGTAGATCTTGTATCTTGTCCTTGAATACATACCCGTAAAACAGTTTGGCCATCGGAGCCATGAAGACCAGCTTTTCGGTGGTTGATGTGTCCGCTATTGCTGCTGTCCAAAACAGCCGTGTTACTGCCCTTGGTTCAAGTTTGCTGGTGATCCAGTAGTCTAATGGTCGAGGCCTTCTACTGAGACGTACCTAATATCCTTGTACACACCTCCATAAAATGGTTTGTCCATAGATGTACTGATGTGATAGTTACGGCTGTCACCGTGCTCGCTGTCACTGCAGTCCAGACAGCAGCACTGCTGCCGTTTAGGTGCCAATTTTCTCAATGATCCACGAGTCCAATCAGCAAGCCCTTTGACTGAGACATGTCTTATATCCTTAATCATGCTCCTGTAAACTGGCTTGACCATTGGTGCAGCAATGAGAAAGTTATGGCTGTCGCTGTGCTCGCTGTTGCTGTTGTCTTGGCAGCAGCACTGTTGCCCCTTTGATGCGCACTTTCCCAACTATCCAGCAGTCCAATTGCCGATCCCTTGCACCAATACATGCCTTGTAATCCCAAACACCTCCTTGTATTTTTTCTTTTGGCATATGACCCCTAGAGTTCATGGTTTCATCGGCCTTCATGCTCAGTGCCACTGCTATCCAAATCGACAAGTATACCTCTTTTGCACAAGCTTTCTCCATCAAACCAGATTGGTTATGGGCAATCCCTTTGGTTTGAATGTATGTTACATACCTGCACACAACCTCACAAAGTGGTGCAATGATTGGTGCTGGTCGCACAGGTTTGCGGTGTTTTTAGTGCTTGTTGCCCAGCTGTCCGCAGATTTCAGCATGCACGCCGGTTAACAAATCCATGTTCCCCGATGATCCAACAATGCTCTTGATGTATCCTTTGGTAAAAGTGTGTTGCCAAGAACCCTCTACACTATACTGAAATATCACCATCATACTCATGCATGAAGAATCCATTTGACACCTCCACCGACAACCACTCTGCTGATCCGTTGTCCCATGGAATGTTTCAGCAAGTCTACCCGCTACCACCATCTCAGTCATGGCATGTTTTACTCTAGAAGTACAACCTCCTTACCAAAGTCTTTCTGCAAGTATTTGTCCCTTAACCCATGACCATCTTGTTACCCTCATCGGTCATTCGACAAATGTCAAACTCATCACAAACTCTTAGTATGATGTTTTCCATACACTACCAAATCCTTTTGTTCCAACTTTCATATCCTTCATCATGAGTCTATCCTTTTCTAACCATCCTTATCTTCTTGTTAATCGTTTGTTCTAGTTGTTGCGCTCTCATGTCAGTAGTAACGACTAGCGTTCTTTTTATGTTCTTTATCAAATTATTTATTTCTATGGTGTATTGTTCTTAGTTCCCCTTTGTTTGTTGTTTCAGTTGTTTGCGCTGAGGATCAATCTGTGTGAACAGCAGTAAGAGTACTTTGAGGAAGGAAAGTATAACGTGAACACAACGTAATAACCATTTAATCACTTCATATGCATGTGTCTAATTTTGAATGCCAATAAGGACTGTACCTAGCCTCTTTCATCGATATGTTTACCTATGGGATTCATGTTGGTTAAGTTTTGCTAGTTGCTGCGTGAACACATGTTACTTTTGTTAATAATATTGTTAATGGATCTATGCAATATAATTGTTGAGCTTGACCCTCTGTGCTGTGTGCTTGAGTGGTTCATGTCTCTTTAAAAATGGCTTTTTAGCAACTTGGTTTAGGGGGCATGAGCATGTGCTTAGTGGTTTGCTCATAGCCGCTCTCTGTAAGGACCGGTTCGCAAAGTGACAACCTGGGACAACCGTGCTACCATGAGACTAGTATGGGACGGTCTTAGCTGATTAATTAGATCATTTTGGTTTGAAGTAACTTACCTGCGGGGCAAGAGGGGGAGTAAGCTTTTGTGGTCGCTGCACTACCTTAGGTTGAGTGTGCTGAGTGCTTCTCCCTTTGAGAGGCGGACACCACAATTGCGGCGCTTGATTCCTTACGGTTACTTTTTACCAACGTGATCTTTGTAAAGGCTTCGTAGTGTTGCTTGCTAGTCATCTCATCTAAGGCAATGTGATGAACTCCTAGCGTAGCACACGACTTGTGGGTAAAGATGTACAACCTCTCGAGAGTGTAAAACTGACATGTCAGCCGTGCTCACGGTTATGTGCGGCCCAGATCCTTTATGCAGATTAGTGGTTCCTGGTTGGGTTTGGAAGTTGGTTCTTATGTTAACGATGTTGTTTAATCTTTTATGCAATATCTTGGGTTTAATGATTCATCTACTCACTTGCAGTAATTAATTGTTTAATAAAACTTGACCCACTAAAAGCTCATGCTTTGTGTCAGCCAACCTTAGAGCCTCATGGTTCATGTTATGCTTGTTGAGTACGAGTTGAAGTACTCACGCTTGTTCCTTTACTTTTATCCTTGTTGGGGGAAAAATTCCAACCGCTGCTCAGAAGATGAAGGCCTAAAGGAGTACAATTGAAGGTTCATGGAGTTCTAGGTGAGCGACCCCTAGTTTGCTTCCCTGTGGATGGCTCGGAGTTTTAGTTATGTTTCCACTACTCTATGTTAAAGACTTGATTTCTCTATGTAATTTTTGTTTAAACGATATGTAATAAAACATTGTCTATGATATCACTGCTAAGTGTCTCTATATGTGTGAGATTAGATCCTGGCACACATATGGGTTTGCTCTGGTTTTGTCCGTTGAAACCAGGGTGTGACAGTACTGTTGCTTGGTCGGACAGGTACTGCTGCTGCACAAAAAAGGAGATAGATATACAACACTCACCTATTGTGGCAATAACTTACAGGACTTGCAACAATGTTGTTTCTGTTGCAATAAAGGTGAAACTATTGCATCGCCACGTTTTCATTGCAAATGCGATTACCTTTTGCAACAGAAGATGCAGTAATCGCAACAATAAATTTCTGCTGCAATGTATCTAATTTATCGCTACACTTTAAATTCTCGTTGCAATAAGACCCTTCTTTTGCAACACGTTGTAATATTATAGCCACAAATGTTAATTGGTGGCAATAAAGTGAGAGAATTGCCACACATTTTAAAAAACGTGGCAATAGCACCCCCGTAATGCAACAAAAATGATGGTGTTGCAATAAATCGTGTGGAAATAGCTCAGATTTCTTGTAGTGCATGCCAGTACAGCCAGTGAGCAACAAATGTTTCTAGTGTGGCAGAACTGGTCACTTCTCCAAGCACTGCCCGCAGAGGAACATGCCACAACAGACGCCAGATCAAGCCCCAAGTGAAGGCACCACCACTCCGGTGTCTGGACAGCAGCGTAATGTTAATGGCCAAGTGAATTATGCGGCTACAGAAGCTATACAGGAGGCTCTGTGCTAGGTACGTTCCTAGTAAATTCGCATCCTGCCTCAATTCTTTTTTATTTTGGAGCATCGCATTCATTTGTTACTGCCCAATACAAAAATAAATGACATACCAGTAGCAACCATGGAACGTCCCATGCTAGTAAGTTCACTGGGTGGAGAGATGATGGTAGACACTATGTGTCCCATGGTCAAAATTAATTTAAGGAGGTAGATTTTCCAGCCAAGCTTATAATTTTGGAGTCAAGTAGGATAGATGTCATCCTGGGTATAAATTGGCTGCAAAGACACAACGGAATAATCATGTGTGCCGAGAGGAAATTAATTTTAACTACACCAGCTGGAGAATGCACGGAGGTTCTAATTCTAGTGCCACAATCAGGAGTTTATGCTATGGATGCTACAGACCTGGAGAGCATCAGAGTCGTGTCAGAATTTCTCGACGTCTTTTCAGATTCACTGCCAGGTATGCCGTCTGAACGTGACATTGAGTTTTCTATAGAGCTTCTGGCCTAGAACTACACCTATTTATAAGAAAGCATATAGAATAGCTGGTGTTGAACTGCTTGAGGTTAAGAAACAAATAGACGAACTGTTGAAAAAGGGGTTTATTCGCAAGAGCACTTCACCTTGGGCTTCGCCAGTATTACTTACTGAAAAGAAAGATGGTTCACTGAGGATGTGTGTCGACTATAGAGGTCTTAATGCCGTTACAGTAAAGAATAAATATCTTTTACCTAGAATTGAAGATTTATTTAATCAGCTCAAGGGTGCCTGTGTTTTTTCTAAAATTGATTTGGGTCTGGTTATCATCAGTTAAGGATTAAGCCTTCAGATATACCTATACTGTTATGTCCTTTGGTCTAACAAATGCTCTAGCCTTTCTTCATGTATATGATGAATGGTGTGTTCATGGAGTATCTTGATAGATTCGTTGTGGTGTTCATCGATGATATTCTGGTTAATTCCAAGACGAAAGCCGAACATGAGGAGCATTTGAGGCTTGTGTTGCACAAACTCTTGGAGCACAAGTTGTATGCTAAATTCAGCGAGTGCAACTTCTGGATAGAGGAGGTTCAATTTCTTGGTCATGTTATATCTAATTGAGGGATTGTTGTTGAACAGAACAAGGTGGCAGCAGTACAAAATTGGGCGGTGCCTAAAGATACCAAGGCGATCAGAAGTTTTCTCAGATTGGCCGGATATTATCGACGCTTCATTGAATTTTTTTCTAAAATTGCTAAACCAATGACAGCCATAATAGAAAAGAAAGCCAAGTTCGAGTGGACGCCAGACTGTCAGGAAGCATTTGAGGAGTTGATAACGAGGTAGACAACAGCACCTGTGTTGACTTTTCCTGATATGCACAAGCCATTCTTAGTTTATTGTGATGCTTCACGGCTAGGCCTGGGATGCGTACTCATGCAGGAAGGTAAAGTTATCGCATACGCATCAAGACAGCTCAGGGATCATGAAAAAAATTATCCAACTCATGATTTGGAGTTAGCCGCAGTGGCGCACGCATTAATAATTTGGAGGCATTATTTATTCGGGCAGTGGTGTGATATCTATACTGACCACAAGAGCTTAAAATACATCTTTACCTAGACTGAGTTGAATATGAGACAAAGACGGTGGTTGGAATTAATTAAGGACTATGATCTGGAAATACATTACCATCCTGATAAGGCGAACGTAGTGATAGACGCATTGAGCACGAAAAGCCAAATTAATTTGTTGTAGACTAGGGAACTACCTGATCAGTTAGCAATAGAGTTTAACAAACTCAGTTTGGGTTTCCTGGCATCACAATGGAAATTGAACCTACACTGGAGCAGGACATCAGAAAAGGGCAGCTTGAGGATGAAAAGATCAAAAACATAAAAGAGTTGATCAAGCTGGACAAAGCACCTGGATTTAGGATACACGCCGAGGGTACTGTATGGCACGGGGATAGGATCTGTGTCCCCAATATTAAGTCTGTATGGGAGTTGATCCTAAAAGAGGCACATGAAACAGCCTACTCTATACATCCGGGAAGTGAGAAAATGTAAGATTTAAAACAGAAATTTTGATGGTACGGTATGAAACATGAAGTGGCCGAATATGTAGCTTTGTGTGATATTTGCCGAAGGGTGAAAGCCGAACATCAAAAGCCATCCGGATTATTAGAGCCGCTCAAAATTAATTCTAGAGTGGAAGTGGGAGGAAATTGGTATGGATTTTATTGTCGGCCTGCCACGTACTCAAAGTAGATTTGATTCAATATAGGTTGTGGTAGACAGGTTTACAAAAGTTGCTCATTTTATTCCTATCAAGACCACTTATACAGAAGCTAAATTAGCCGAGCTGTATATGTCTAGGATCGTATATTTGCATGGGGTACATAAGAAAATTGTGTCTGGCCGTGGAACTCAATTTACGTCTCACTTTTGGAACCATTTGCATGAGTCTATGGATACCAAATCAAATTTCAGTTCGGCGTACCATCCGCAGACCGATGGCCAGACTGAGAGAACTAACCAAATTTTAGAGGATATGTTGAGAGTCTGTGCGCTGCAGTACGAAACTAGTTGGGATAAGAGTTTGCCGTATGCGGAATTTTCCTACAACAAAAGTTATCAGGCTAGTGTTAAAATGACACCTTTCCAAACTTTGTATGCCAGACAATGTAGAATGCCGTTACAATGGGATCAACCTGTGAGAAGCAATTTTCCGGTCCAAAATTTATAGAAGATGTTGAACGACAAGTGCAAATAGTAAAGGAAAATTTGATGATTGCTCAAACTAGACAAAAGAGTTATGCAGACCATCGCCAGAGAAATTTGTAGTTTGCCATAGGAGATTATGTGTATTTGAAAGTATCATCTATTCGTGGCCTACGCCGATTTAAGGTGAAAGGAAAATTAGCGCCGCGGTGTATCGGCCCTTTTAAAATAGTTGACAGAAAGGGAGAAGATGCATACCAGTTGGAACTGCCGGACAGGTTAGCAGGTGTACATGATGTGTTTCACGTGTCCCAACTGAAAAAGTGTTTACGGGTACCAGAAGAACAGTTGCAGATGGATGATCTTAATGTGCAAGATGATTTGATTTACACGGAATATCCGGTTCAGATTTTAGAAACGGCAGAGAGGGTTACCAGAAAAAAGGTGATAAAAATGTGCAAGGTTAAATGGAGTCATCACTCGGCAGAAGAGGCTACATGGAACGAGAGGATGATCTTAGAACAGATTATCGGAAACTCTTTGCTAGCCAATCCTAAAATCTTTGGACAAGATTTTTTTAAGGTGGTAGGTCTGTAACACCCTAAATTTTGGTACATGAAAATCTTTTGCCAACTAATTTAATTCACTTAGAATTTGGTTGTTTATGCATGACGCCATGACTATTTATGCATTTTCTAATTGAATTAGGTAAAAATTAATCATAGGATTAATTTGGTTGATGCATACATGCTGCTGCATATTATTTTTGGGTGATTTGTGGTGATTCATATCTGAATTTAAATTCTTTTAGAACTCTCTTAAAATATTTCTCCTCCAAAGAAGTTGGGTTAGTCACTTTTTTTTTCTTCTTTTCCCTCTTCTTTTCTTTTCCTTTTCCTGGCCCAGCGTAGCAGCAGCATGGCCTGCTCTCTCTCGCTTTTGCGTTGGCCTAGCCCAGCAGCAGCAGCCCAGTAGCAGCCTGAGCCGTTCCAGCCCCTCATTGTCACTGCCAACAGGAGCCACTCGCCATCTCCTTCCCGTTTGTTTCCCCTGCGATTTCCTTTGCCCAGTTCGCGCACGGAAAAATCTCCACCGGGGACGCAAGTCCGAACTGGGACGGACTCTCCCTGCGCCGCGCCATCTCTTGTTCCCCTCCGCAATTCTCGGACTGCACCCCTATAAAGGATGCCAACACCAACATCCGTGCCTACCGAACTCCAAACCCAAACAGCCGCCCTGCGCCCTGCACTCGCACGCCGTCTGTCGAGTTTGTCACCGAAATTCTGCCCCAATAGGCAACCACCGTCGATGAGGATTCACTTCTGAGTTTTGCCGCAAGGTAGGACGCCTAACCGTTCAATCCTGGCCTCTGTTTCGTTTCCGTTCGCCAGATTATGCTCACCACGCCATCCTCGGTTTGTACAGAGCGTCGATGTTTGCCGTCGTCGCCCTTCCGTCTACTCAATCTATATTTGTAGCTTCGCCGTGAGGTGAGGAAGCCTACCAGCTCGTTCTTGTCTGCTATCATGCTTCGCATCGTCAGTAATTTCTCGCCGGTCTTCGCGCCGCCGCATTGCCTCATTGCCGGCCACCGTCAGTGCTTGTGTGGCCATCGCGATGTCCCTATCTGCTCCGCCGCGTCGCCTACTTACTCCCACGCCTCGCCTCGCTTGCCCTAGCCCACCGGAACCGCGGACACGCGGAGCTCTGGCGAAGCTCCACCACGCCACAGAGCCGCCGCCGGCCAAGCCTGTCGTCGTCTCTCTCTTTCTCCTTGATTTGTTCCCTGCCGTACAGATCAAATCCAACGGCTGCCGAGGGTCGCGATCTGAAGTCAAATACCGGTCCACTATAAAGCCAATCCATTTTTATCCTAAACGGAATACTTGCTGGGTACGGGATGTACTTACTCTTGCTTGTTTTATACTACGTTGCATCCATTGCATCCGCTACTCAGATCCAGAAAGTAGTGGTGGTGATCCCCATCAGGAGTTCCAAGACTACGACGAGTTCTAGACTGGTGTGCCACCCGTCAGTCACCTGTAGAGCATTGGTCGTCTTCCGCTGTCGTTTAGTTATTCGTTTCGTTAAGTTATTCAGTTGTTCGTTAAAGACATTAATGGTCTGTAATACTCGTTATACTCTTAAGTTAAAGTACTGGTTGTGATATTACTTCTGTTTTTGTTGTGTATGTGGTTGAACTGATCCTAGCACATACATGGTTAGCACTTGGTTTTGTTTCTAAAACCGAGTGTGACAAGCTCCACTGAAAGACAATTTGGCAGCAATTCTGATGATTCCTGGCTTCAACTCGTAGGATTTAGCTTCTAGCTTCACGTTTGATTCTTGTGGCTTCAGATCTTCAAATGTTGGAGTAGATCTAGAATCCATCAACTTTAAGTTCCATAGATCTTCTCGGATCGTTGTCATATCTAACACAAAAACATAAAAAAAACACAAAAACAAAAATCTAATGACAGCAAAGTTTGTTGGGTTAGTTTAGACACCAGAACGAGGATGAACACAACAACAAGATTAGAGCACACTAAACAATTAGAAACTAAGATTAGAGAATACTAAACAATTAGAGAATAAGATTAGAACACAAAGACTAAACACAAACTATATTAGAACACACTAACTAATTATAACACAATTAGAAAACTATTAGCACTCAACTAGAGCAAGACTATCACACAATTAGAACTAAATTAGCACACAATTAGCAAACTCAAACTAACTATCAAAACTAGTAGTAAAAGGCTAATACAAGATTTATAATAGCTTAAACGATAGTTTTCCCCAGCAACGGCGCCAGAAAAGCTTGTTGATGGTATTTAAGCACGCCAAACCTTATACTGCAAGCGACAATATCGGTGTAGCATTTTCCTAAGATGAGTATCAAGGATTTTGTCAATCCGTGGAAAACTAGATTTAAACTACTATTAATCAAGAATTAAACAATTACTAACTAGCTCTAATAGATCTAATAAGCTAAAAAATGATAAACGATATTCTAATCACAAACTAAATATAAAACTAACTATAGCATAAACTGGATCAAGAACCAGAGCTTAATAAGATCAAACTAAGCAAGATCGATTATGAAGCTAATACGGCTAAGGGATTAGCAAGAGATACGAGACAAACTTCTTATAAACTATGAACCACCCTGAGCATGGATCAACGTGAAACATAGAATAAACATGATCATGAATGTCAAAGTCTTACTCGAACCTTTCTCTAGCTCTACTGTCACTAGCAACCAGGTAATCGATGAACTAGTAAACCCTAACCATGCATGAGCAGATTCAATCAACCAATCAAGGTAAAAAGATCTACTAAAAGACATGTTGATATATCAACCAGGCCTGATCATATGTAGAGATGAAGCATTGCAAAGACATGGATCATACATCATGTATAAACAAAGAACTAATTGCACCAAGACAATTTCATTGATAGAACTCAATGTTTATCATAGTAAAATAAGAAGAACAGAGAGTTAATCGAGATTCATCACGAACTTAAAGCACATAGTTGTTGACTTCGACAAGACGAACAACATATCAGAAGATGAACTCGAAACTCCCTAGAAACAGGTGAGGTCGGCCGACCCTACCGTATCTTGTTTGGAACTCTTCCAATTAACCGCTCCACCATTGAGGCAGAATATGAATCCAACTTGCGATCTACTGTCGTCTTTGTCTGTTTGGAAACCAGCATCGGTGTAACCCTTTACAATGAGCTCTTCCTCACCTCCAAACACTAGGAACACATCCTTAATCCTTCTCAAGTACTTAAGGATATTCTTTACAGCAATCTAGTGACCTTCACCTGGACATGATTGGTATCTGCTCGTAACACTTAGAGCGAAGGAGACATCTAGGTGAGTACATATCATGGCATCATGATGGATCCGATTGTGGAGGCATACGGAATCTCGCTCATCCTCTTTTGCTCATCAATAGTCGAAGGACACTAAGTCTTGCTCAAGATCATGCCAGGTGACATGGACAAGAAACCTTTCTTGGAATCATGCATGTTGACCGTTTCAACACCTTCTCAATATATGTACTTTGGCTTAATCCAATTAAGCGCGTAGATCTATCTCTATAGATCTTTATACCCAAGATGTAAGCTTGTTCTTCTAAGTCCATCGTCGAGAAACTTAACGAGTCCTTCACAGCTTCCAACATAGAAATGTCATTTCCAATCAACAATATGTCATTTACATATAAGACCAAAAAGACGAGTGCGCTCCCACTGACCTTCTTGTATACACAAGGTTCTTCTACGTTCTTGATGAAACTAAACCATTTGACCAAATCATCAAAACTTAGATTCCAACTCCGAGATACTTGCTTGAGTCCATAGACTTCAAAAGCTTGCAAACCTTCCCAGCATTCATTCTGTGGATCGACAAGACCTTCAAGTTCTGTTATGTACACATCCTCTCTTAGGATTCCATTAAGCAAAGCCGTTTTGACATCCATTTGCCACACCTCATAGTCAAGATGTGCGGCAATCGCTAGGAGGATCCAGATAGACTTTGGCATAGCTACTGGCGAAAATGTTTCATCATAATCAACACTTTGAATTTGACAAAACCCTTTTGCCACGAGCCGAGCCTTATAGATGCGAACATTTCCATCAACGTCTATCTTTTTCTTGAAACCCTACTTACACTCGATAGGTCACACCTCATCAAGTGGCTCAACCAAGTTCCAAACTTGATTGTTAACCATGGATTTCAACTCGGATAGCATGGCCTCCAACCATTTCTCAGAGTTAGGTCCCATCACAGCTTCTTTGTAAGTCTTGGGCTCATCATTGTCTAACAACAATACATCATGCCGACCCATGGTGAGGAACATGTAGCGGTCGGGTGCACGATGTGCTTTTCGTGACCTACGCGAGGCTAATGGTGTGTCAATAGAATGCTTAACGCTTGACTCATCCTATTGGAAATCAGTCGGATTAGAACCATTCTCTAGTGTTTCTCGAACCTCTTCGAGTTGCACCTGGTTCTGACTGGTTCCATCTTTCAAGAGAACTCTTTCTCCAAAAAGACATCATTCCGAGCAACAAACACTTTTGCTTCCTCTCGGTTATAGAAACAATATCCTTTGATTTCCCTAAGATAGCCCACAAAATAGCATTTGTCCGACTTAGGATAAAGCTTATGAGACGTCAAACGTTTGAAATAAGCCTTGCAACCCCATATCTTAAGGAAAGATAATCTGTGACTCTTCCTAGTCTATATATCATATGGTGTCTTCTCCACTAACTTCGATGGAACGCGGTTCAGTGTAAACGCAATAGTTTCTAGAGCGTAACCCCAAAAGGATAATGGGAGATCAGTCTGACTCATCATCAACCTCACCATGTCCAACAAGGTTCGGTTCCTCCTCTCAAACACACCATTCCACTGTGGTGTTCCAGGTGAAGTCAGTTGTGGAATAATTTCACAACTTGTCAGATGATCATTGAACTCTTGGCTCATATATTCTCCACCACGATCCGATCGTAGGAATTTTATCATCTTGCTCGAGTGGTTCTGTACCTCATTCTGATACTATTTGAACCTTTCAAATGACTCAAATTTATGTCTCATCAAGTAGATATAGCCATACCTACTAAAGTCATTAGTCAAAGTAATGAAATACTGAAAACCGCCTCTAGCTACTGAGCTCATTGGACTGCATACATCACTATGTACAAGGGCCAGTAACTCGGACGCCTCTCACCTTGACCAGTAAAAGGTGTCTTTGTAATTTTGCCAAGTAAACAAGATTTATATGTCTCAAATGATTCATAATCAAATGAGTCGATTAGTCCATCTTTATGGAGTTTCTCTACACGTTTCTTGTTAATATGGCCAAGGCGACAATGCCAAATATAAGCAGGATTCAAACCACTCGGCATGAGTTGTTTAGCATTAATGTTAGAAATCGGCTCATCCTCATGATCAAGAACATACAATCCATTCACTAATGGACAATGTGCATAAACATGTTATTCAAATAAATAGAACAACACTTGTTCTTTATTATTATCTCATAATCACCATCCTCCTCTAAACATGAAGAGGAGATATTGTTTTTGCTCAATGCTGGAATAAAATAGAAATTATTTAACTCCATTACTAATCCAAAAGGAAGCGACAAGTGATATGTGCCAACTGCCAACACAACAACCTTTGCTCCATTGCCGACGTGCACGTCCAACTCACCTCTCGCAAAACTTCTAGTCTGTTTAAGTCCCTACAACGATTTGCAGGTATGAATCATCGACCCGGTATCAAATACCCATGATTCATTAGAAGAAGTTGCAAGAATAATTTTAATAACATTAATACCTGAAGCGGAAGTCTCACTTCCCTTCTTGTTCTTCTTCTTTTCTAGGTACTTCTGGCAGTTTCTCGACCAATGCCCACTGTCACCACAGTGAAAGCACTTGTCCGAGGGAGAGGGACCAGCCTTAGGCTTAGCATCCGACCTCGGCTTTTGGATCCTATCATCAGCCTTGCCTTTGCGCTTCCTTTTCTTGCTATCCCGTTGAACCATCATCACATGGGTTGAGGTTTTCTTGATGCTATCCTCGGCAGTTTTAAGCATTCCATGCAACTCGATCAGAGTCTTATCCAAGCTATTCATATGAAAGTTCATGATTAACGACTCAAAACTAGGAGGCAGAGATTGGAGGATCACATCCGTCACAAGCTCGAAGCTCAAAACCAAGTTTGTGGAGGGCCTCAATGTGACCAATCATCTTGATCACATGAGGGCTAACTGGACTCCCTTCAGCTAGCTTACTACCAAATAAGGCCTTTGAGGTGTTATACCTCTCAACCCTTGCCTAGTTATCAAACATGCCACTGAGCCCTTCAATCATATTATAGGCCTCCGATTCCTCATATTGCTTCTGAAGCTCAGGGGACATAGTGGCAAGCATGAGACAGTCAACATCAAGTGAGTCACTGCAGTGCTTCTCATAAGCCATGCGGTCAGCTGCACTAGCATTTTCCTTAGGCTTCAGGATAGGGTTCCTCCAAAACATATTCCTTTCTCTCTTGCTTGAGAACAATTCTCAAGTTTCGATACCAATTAGTAAAGTTTGTTCCAAACAACTTCTCTTTATCAAGAATAGATCGCAAATTAAAGCCAGAACTTGAAGCGGGATTACCAGCCATGATCAACTACAACAGGAAGTAAATATGCAAAGATTCAGCACAATGTTTTATGTAGATCTTTCATTAAACAATTTAACAAAAGATACTCCCACTATATGTTTGCAATCGTATTCCCTTTCACGACATATAGTGGATGAGATCCACATTTATCTAAGCCTCTGGTGAGCTTTGGCATCACTTCTCAAAACTTAGCGAAACCGGTAGACAACCATTGTCAATCACATCCTATGTGACTCTCGTTTGTTAGGCGACATCCCATGTCAAGACATCCAACATCATGCCCAAGGCCCAAATCCCATTTGATAGCCTTGTCAAGCAAACCAATCCCATACGCGTGGATGTCCAACATCCACCCTATCTGATTAAGATAATTGAAGGCACCCTGCTTTGGCAAACCCACCAAACAACAATCGAAATCCTTATAGGTGTAGCGATTGGAAGGGCATCAAGAACTTCTTGAATTTTTCTAAGGGAATCTATTCTAATATATCTAAGGCAAGAAAGAATAGGCATGTGATAACAAAAATATGGACCATAGATCTAATCTACAACAACTTATCAGGTTGATCCAATCAAGCCGAGTGCAAGTTTCATCCATGTACTTCGCATCAGCTCATCCAATGAACCAGTGCGAATAGCCTATAATAGATCCAATCTGTTACTATCAATCCATCCGATGAATCGATGCATAAAGCATATAATAGATCCAATCTGTTATCATGGAGCCATAGTAGATCCAATTTACTACAGTAATAGATCCAATCTATTACATCGATCTATCGCAAAAAGCTACGTACGATCGGTTCTGATACCCTGTAGGGTTACAGGATAGGTTACCGTAGCATGAAAACGATTTTCTACTACCGTGTAAATACAGGAACTCGTACAAACAAGAGATCATAGATCGTTACCACTAGACGCGCAATGCAGCAGAAAATGAGTCAAAGCAACCGAATGGCGAGTCGATGCAGTCGGGTCCCGAGTCATGCGCACTGAGTCGATGCGGTGAAGAAGAGCCGATGCCGACTCACCCAGCCGATCTCGATCAAGAATCACTTGGCCGCCCTCAAAACCAATCGGTTGATCAGCGTAGCAGTCACAGCAACGCCTCTACGATATCCACACATGCGGGAAGGTGAGACCAAGTTCTGGCATGCTAGCACCACGAACTTGGCGAACGATCTTGAGAGATTGGACTAAGGCACAACTAGGGTTTCACAGAAACTGATGGCTCACATCCACGACCGGTTTCCTAAGCCGTGCCCCCTCATGCATATATATAGTCTCCACTAATGGGCCTGACAACGTAAAGGCCTATCAGGATTTTAATTGATTGCGGATCAAGTATTCGAGTCCTGATTGGAGTTTAACTGTGCATACCATATGCGAGCTTCCAAGTCAAACCCGATAGGTTGAGTCACGATCGGACTCAGCATCGACTCATGACAGAGCCGATACGACTCGGAGTTGGACCTGGAAATTGTTGCGCCAGGGACATCTCCATCAACCACTCCCAGTTGCATGCATTGAAATCTAGTGTGCACACTACCGAATGGTTTAGTGTGTACAAAGCAACTAGAGCACTGAGCCAGGCTTGAATGCACCAGACGGTCCAATGGTCGTACTACCAGACGGTCAACAGTAGCAAAGGATGGTCCGGTGTGACTGTAAGGAAAATGGGGCCTAAGCCTTTTGCTTAGTTCTCTAATGAGATTTTGGTGGTTGAAATGACAACATGTACCTAAGGCTAATTTGTGTGCAAGTGTCTTTGTTTAAGTTGTGGAGTGGCCGTCACCTTACTTGTGAAAGGGAGGGAGGCCCTCTGTGGTTTGACCAAAGCTCACCCAGTGGAGATGGCCGTGAGCATATGTAAGAGGCCTGCGGAAGACCCCAACTTAGCATGGGTGTGCCGGGGATATCCAGAGTTTCCCGACCGTGGTTACTTGACCTTTGCGTGGGTCAACTTGACAATCACTATTGTTGTGCAGATAGAGGTCGTAGTCCTTGCATGGACTACATGAGAGAACGGCCTTGCGAGGGGTGCCAAATGAGGAGTATAGGGAGGCTTCCGCTCCTTCCCAAGACCTCAGGAAAAAAAATCTCCATGTCTCCATCTTGTGCCATCGTCGCCATTGTTAATGAGAGTTTGCAATCACTGTACTCATCTCATTAGCTTCCACATTTACATTATTGAAATTGTGTGCTTACATTCGTAGACTAGCTTGATAGGTTAGTTTTCTAAGTGAAACTAGGTTGCAAGACTTGGCCACGATAGACACTTAGCAAAACCTTAGGGCCCATATCTTGTTTATCTTGCTTAGGTTTTGATAAGTTGGGTTCAGAGAACCTTAGTTTTTGGAATCCTAATTCAGCCTCCTCTTATGACGTCAGCTCATGGTCCAAGTGACTCAAGGTTGAGAGACCATCCAAACACATAGTAACACACCGGACGGTCCAACGTACACACCGGACGGTCCAGTGCATACAAAGACCCTGAGAAGTGACCGGACCTCGTGATCTTCTCCCACTCGCTGCAACACGCACCGGACGGTGTGACGTGTACACCACCGGATAGTCTAGTGTGTACTAAAATTGTAGATTAGTCTGGGTGAAGGAAAAGAGCCCACGAATCCATAAAACTTGATCCAAAATTGCACCAATGAACTCCAAACCTCACGAAACTTTGTGTGGATCTTGTCAGGCCATGGAAAAACTTTTCCCAAGAGATCACCACAAAAACCTCACCTCAGGATTCTCCATGGATTCAACTATCCTAGAGCAATAACAAGAATACGGGGCTGCTCGTGGATCCAAGGATTTGGCATAAGAAAAACACAATCCAACCATGTCCTTGTAGTCCAAACATATCACCAAAAGAAGGTTCCAACCTTGGCCAAATCGAAACACACCTAGACTAAATCCCATAATTGATTGCCCAAATTTTTTTTTCTCGAACACGCAGGAGAGCTGCGTATCATTATATTAAAGAAGAAAGAGGGGGTAAGACCCTGAGTACAAACTCACACACACACACCCACTTAGACTAGTTACAGGCGTGCCCGTTGAAAATACTAAAAAAGCGACCAAACGACCAAAAGCAGCTATCTAATCGCCAGGCTCAACTGGTGTCAAAAGGGAGATCCCTCAAGCACCAGCCATCACCCAGAGCTGAGCCTCCTCACCAGCTAGGATCAAAGCCCTCTCCAGATTGGGTGCCGCCCCTTCGAAGATGCAAAGATTTCGGTGTTTCCACAAACTCCAAGCCCCAAGAATCACAAGAGAATTGAAACCTTTTTGCAAACCAGCAGGGACTCTACCGCTCCCTCTTTCCCACCAGTCGTCAAAGCTTTCAGATTGCAACGGAGACAAGCTTTGGAGGCCAAAAGGCCTGAGGAAACTGAGCCAAAAATCTCTTGCAAACACACAGTTGCTTAAGAGGTGATCAATGGTTTCCTCCTCCTGGTCATAGTGGGGGCAACTAGGAGGATGCGGTAGATTTCTCCGAGCTAGCCGATCCGCAGTCCAACACCTCCTATGGACTACTAACCAGATGAAAAACTTGCACTTGTTAGGAGCCCAAGAAAGCCAAATACGTTCCCAGGGTCTAAAAACCGTCGATCCCTGGAAAAAATTCTCATAGGCCGATTTGCTAGAGTATTGTCTAGAGGGAGATAACTTCCAACGGTGGGTGTCCTGAACGCCAGACTGCAGCACCACCTCGGACAGCAGATCCCAAAGCTTTAGATACTCAGCAAGCACGGCAACAGATAAGGTTCCCTGGATGTCTTGAGCCCAGTCATGGTTTGCCAGAGCATCACATACTGTACGTCTAGGGATGAAAGTGGGACGGATATTTCCCGACTATCCGTCCGTCCGAAGGGTTCAAACAGCATTCGGATAGCAAATTCGGAAATTCGGATACCTTAATCGGATAACGGATACGGATATCGGATAGTCTGTCGGATATCGGATACGGATACGGGGTGTTCTATATCCGTCGGATATCAGATATCCGATCGGATATCTATCCGGATATCCGACCTATTATCCGTCTAGACCGGACAACACGAAAACGGGCACCAAAGTCGCATACGGACTCCGTTTTGGACGTTCTATATATCGATGGAAAGCTAAGAATATCATCTTTCCAATAGAACTAATTTCAGTTGATGTTCTAAGGTTATTTGTGTATTATTAATTATTTTCTACAGTAAATCATAAAAAGGATATTAAATGTTAAAAATATTGCAGCATTGTCTAAAAAATACAAATAAGTTGCCAAGACCAATAAACATACAATAATAAAATAACCTAAAGTCTCTATATGGAAACAATAAAGTAAAATATTGGTTAGGTCGAAACTTGGATGATTAGGATGACATCACGTGTAACCTAAACTACGAATGGAAGCCATATCAAAAAAACACCGGTATCCTGTGGAGTTTCTTCTCCAAAATTTTTTAAGGATGCTATGTAGACATAAGTTAACCCTCCGCCAAATATCATGAATTTCTGAGTCTATTTGTGTATTATTAATTTTTTCCACAGTAAATCATGAAAATGCAATTAAATTCATAAAATATTACAGTGTTGTCTGAAAATTACAAATATTTCACCTACACCAATAAACATGCAATAAAAAGCTAACCTCAAGCCCCCACATGGAAATAATAAATTAAACTATGGGTCACGTTGAAACTTGAATAACTAAGTGACTTCACGTGTAACCTAAATTACGAGTGTAAGCCATATGAAAGAAACACCGACACCCTTTAGAGTTTTTTTCCAAACTTTTTTGAGGATGCTATATGGATATAAGTTTCCACTCCGCCAAATATCATGAATTTCTGAGTCTATTTGTTTATTATTAATTCTTTCCGCAGTAAATCATGAAAATGCAAGTAAATTCATAAAATATTACAATGTTGTTTGAAAATTGCAAATAATTTACCTAGACCAATAAACATGCTATATAAACATAACTTCAAGCCCCCATATGAAAATGATAATGTGAACTATGGGTAATGTTGAATCTTGGATGATTAGGGTGACTTCACGTCTAACCTAAACTACGAGTGTAAGCCATACGAAAGAAACACCGACACTCTTTGGAGTTTCTTATCCAAACTTTTTTGAGGATGCTATATGGACATAAGTTGCCCCTCCGCCAAATATCATGAATTTCTGAGTCTATTTGTGTATTATTAATTTCTTTTCGAGTTAAATCATGAAAATGCAATTAAATTCATAAAATGTTACAGTGTTGTTTGAAAATTGCAAATAATTTACCTAGACCAATAAGCTTGCAATACAAAGCTAACCTCAAGCCCCCACATAGAAATAATAAATTGAACTATGGGTCATGTTGAAACTTAAATAAATAGGTGATTTCCCTGTAACCTAAATTACGAGTGTAAACCATATGAAAGAAACACCGACACCCTTTAACGTTTTTTGTCTAAACTTTTTTGAGGATGCTATGTGGACATAAGTTGCCCCTTCGCCAAATATCTTGAATTTCTAATGCAATTAAATTCATAAAATATTACAGTGTTGTCTGAAAATTGCAAATAATTCACCTAGACCAATAAACATGCAATAAAAAAGCTAACCTCAAGTTCCCAAATGGAAATAATAAATTGAACTATGGGTCATGTTGAAACTTGAATAACTAGGGTGACTTCACGTGTAACCTAAATTATAAGTGTAAGCCATATGAAAGAAACACCGACACCCTTAAGAGATTTTTGTCCAAACTTATTTGAGAATGCTATATGGACATAAGTTGCCACTCTGCCAAATATCATGAATTTCTGAGTCTATTTGTTTATTATTAATTTCTTTACGCAGTAAATTATGAAAATGCAATTAAATTCATAAAATATTACAGTGTTATCTGAAAATTGCAAATAATTTATCTAGACCAATAAACATGCTACATAAACATAACTTCAAGCCCTCATATGAAAATGATAAAGTGAACTATGGGTAATGTTGAATCTTGGATGATTAGGGTGACTTCACGTGAACCTAAACTACGAGTGTAAGCCATACGAAAGAAACACCGACACTCTGAAGTTTCTTGTCCAAACTTTTTTGTGGATTCTATGTGGACATAAGTTGCCCCTCCGCCAAATATTATGAATTTCTTAGTCTATTTGTGTATTATTAATTTCTTTCCGCAGTCATGAAAATGCAATTAAATTCATAAAATATTATAGTGTTGTCTGAAAATTGCAAATAATTTACCTAGACCAATAAGCTTGCAATACGAAGCTAACCTCAAGCTCCCACATGGAAATAATAAATTGAACTATGAGTCATGTTGAAACTTAAATAACTGGGTGACTTCACATGTAACCTGAACTACGAGTGGAAGCTATATGAAAAAAACACCGACACACTTTGGAGTTTGTTATCCAAAGTTTTTTAAGGATGCTACGTGGACATATTTTGCCCTCCACCAAATATCATAAATTTCTGAGTCTATTTGTGTATTATTAATTTCTTTCCACAGTAAATCATCAAAATGCAATTAAATTCATAAAATACTACACGATTTAGCACAATTTGGTAGTATTTTTTACTCAACAAACATTTAAATGATCATAACGTACACGATATATGTGGATGTTGTTTTTACTTGATATCCGAAAGAATTTTCGTATTCGACGCTATTTGTATCCGGTTCATTACATATCCGATCCGCAACAATCCGCGCCCATTAACCGAGATATCCGCATCCGCATCTGTATCTGACAAAAATTTGTCCGAGTCCGTATCCGAAAAAAAAAATATGGGATCGAGTACGAGATTCCCGATATCCGTCTGTATCCGATCCGGTTTCATGGCTATGTACGTCGGTTAGCTCTTCTGGAAGGCACTATAGCAAAAAGCTTTGGGATCAGGTCTTCCAAACACTGTCCCTGCAGCCACCGATCTTTCCAGAATAGGGTGTGTTCTCCATCACCTACAGTAGTTTCCACAGCCATAGAAAAGAAGGCATGTACTGAGTGGTGCATCTTGATTGGGAATAGAGCCCAAGGTTTGTCTGGATCTGTTTTCTTGAGCCACAGCCATCTCAATTTTAAAGCCCAACCAAGAGTTTGCAAATTCGAGATTCCCAGACCACCAAGTTCCTTGGGCCGTTGCACTTTGTCCCAAGCAATCAGGCAATGGCCACCTTTCGCTTCCTTTCGCCCTCTCCACAAGAAAGCTCTCCGGATTTTATCAATTGCTTTAATAGCCCAAGGTGGGAGATCAATAGCCATGGTGAGGTAAACCAGCATTGCTGTCAGGACAAATTGAACCTGAACCACTCTGCCAGCCCTTGTCATTAGATCTGCCTTCCACCCAGGTAGTTGATCTGCAATTCTATCAATTATGGGTTGAATTTGCGCCCTTGTCAATTTTTTCAGAGAAAGTGGCAGTCCTAGGTACTTGCAAGGGAACTCTTGTATTTCACAAGACAGATTGTCCTAGATCACTCCCAGATCATCCTCGGTACAGCGGATTGGAAAGGCACTGCTTTTCTGCACATTTGTTCTCAGTCCAGACGCATCCCCAAAAAGGTTGAGAATATCAAGAACTATTCTAATATCCTGTGCTGCAGGTCGAATGAACAGAACCACGTCATCCGCGTAGAGGGAAATCCGGTGGTGAAGCGCTCTTGAAGACAGCGGCTGCAGGACTCCTTCTACTGAGGCCTGAGAGACCATAAAGCCGAGGATATCCATCACTAGGATGAAAAGCATCGGTGACAGGGGATCACCTTGCCGAAGTCCCCTCCGATGTCTGATCGACTCTCCCGGTATGCCATTAAGCAGCACCCGTGTGGATGAGGTTGATAGCAGCCCACTGATTATGTCACACCACACCGGGCCAAAGCCTAATTTCC
This sequence comes from Paspalum notatum, assembly GCA_022530915.1. NCBI lineage: Eukaryota > Viridiplantae > Streptophyta > Magnoliopsida > Poales > Poaceae > Paspalum > Paspalum notatum. The sequence continues at coordinate 23,216,387 of CM039686.1, forward strand.
GGAGAACTTCCAGAAGAAAAGGCCATGAAACTGAATCGAAAGCTTTGGAAATGTCCAATTTTAAGAGCAATCGAGGCTGCTTCTGCTGATAGAAGAGTCTTGCAGTATGCTGAACCAACATGAAGTTGTCCTGAATAAAGCGTCCCTTGATGAAAGCACATTGATTTGGGGAAACCAGCTGGTTGAGGTGCTTCGCCAAGCGATTTGCCAAAATCTTGGTGACTAATTTAGCAAAGCTATGCACCAAGCTAATTGGCCTAAAGTCTTTGACGCAGGTTGCATCAGCTTGCTTAGGCAGGAGAGTAATATATGCACTGTTCAGCAACCAAAAATTCCTAAATCTCCTGCTCCAAACTGCTGAAATCGCGGCCATGATATCCACCTTGATGATCTGCCAGCACGATTTGTAAAATCTCCCTGTAAAGCCATCCGGACTTGGATCCCTAGTCAACAAGATTACAAGATGGATTCATGACCGAGGAAGCAAAGCAAGGGTTTTGAGGAGCAAAGCATCTCTCCTCAAAGCATCTCTCCAAAGCAGCACACCAGCGAGAATGACCACAAAGAGTAAGTCTCCTTGAAACAACCTACCGACGACCAGAGCAGAAGGGAGCAAAGCAACTCCCTAACTAACAGTAGCACTAACACCCGGAGCATAGCATCATCTGGTAAAACCACAACGACGACCACAATCTAGGAAGCAAAGTATCTACCTCGAAACAAAACGACCACACAGGGAGAGTTCTCAGGTCAAGCAAGAGCCAAGGTGCGACGATCAGCAACACAGATGGACCCGTGATACCACCATAGAAACACTCAAAGCATATCCAAGCAGTTCTATGGCTGATTTAAACTAGTAGCTCGGCTTCAGCGTGCACCTGGATGGAAGGCGGTACCATCCATCCATGATGGAAATAACCGATATCAAGATCATGCGATACAAGTTGACAATGTTCACGGCCACTCCTGTGATGCCCCCAAAACCCACGAGCAATGCAAGCAACACAATGTGTGATCCTCTGCTCCGTGAAACAGTATCAAGACTACCTGTTTGTTGGTCCTATATAATCTAGGTTAAATAAGTTTAAGTGGAAACAAACACCCTAGATTATTATAACGTATACTACTTTAGGAAAGCTTATTTCAGCTTATTTCTAATCAATTTATTACAATACCCATATTAGAGATATTTATCCTACAGGTATTAACTTATATAATCCACCATAAATAAGCTAGATTATATAATCTTACCAAGAATCAAATAGAGCTTGCGGCTCCGTTCTTTACAGATGTCGCACTTGTACAGGGCAGGCAGGACGTGGCATCACTAGCACCATAGGATCAAAATATCAAGGGCCTAGAATCATCCATGGGCTATCGGTTTCACACGCGTACCACCGTGCATAGCTAAAAAGAACGGTGCCTGCCCCAGCTAACGATGTATCTTGTGTGATTTACGATCTATCACTGACATTTTACAACTCTGGTCAGGATAGTTCACTCAAGACGGCTAAATTTTAGAGCAAACATTCTGCAGGAATCACAGAACCAGCAAACTCCTATGTTCAAAAAGAGTTCATGGTACCCGTGACATGTCAGCAAAAATATATCATGTATCAGGCTCCAGTGTGCTTTCCAGTTACCCAGAATAGAAAAAAACTGAGCATCGCTGCTTTGGAGGAAACGACCCTGCTGATACCCCGTGGCGATTGAGAGCTGGCACCGTTCAGCTACCAAGTCTGCAACTTTAATCTAACAAAGTACCTGCAAAGAAAAACAAAGTTTAGGCCTCCTTTGGAACGTAGGATTTAAAAATCGTGGGAACAGGAAAAACATAGGAATTGAGTTGCCATGTTCCTCCAATCATATGGGAATTGAAAACACATGATATTCTTTGGTAGCAACACATGATAAACATATATGAACTTGTTTCTCGAAGGAAACCTTCCAAGAGGTCTTACCTCTTGCTTATTTTTCCTATGAAATTGAACCATAGGAACACAGTCCTATGAAATTGAACCCATCATAGTTTCTCCATCTGATCCCTAATTCATATAAGGTATAGCTCGTACCTCGTCGTGGCCACTTGATTCCTTCTTTTTATTTATTTATTATTATTTAAAGAATTGGCTTATCTTTTGACTCAATTCTTCTCTTCTCCATAGCATTTGAAAAATACAAAAGGCTTAGCATCTATATCAAGATATGTACTCCAAGGATGCTATCCTCCCCCATTGTAATACTACAAGAAAAAGTTTATGTATGTACTAGTGCCTAAACAACCATGTTTGGTGTTTAAAACTGTCCAAATTCTTGCACAGATATTGGAATAAAGTTATCGTATACATTGATGAAGATACCTGTGCACGCAGCAGGTGCGCTTTAAAATGTCCTTTTCGATGAATGGCCGTCTGGTTCCACGATGTCATACAGGCAAAGTTCTCAACAGCCAAATAGCACTAGTCCAGTGTGGGCCTTCCATAAGAACAATCCGTTTCAACAGAGGCACTGCTCCAGCAGCAATTATTGCAGGATGATTCTCTGGATCCATGCTCAGATTATACAAGATAGCTAATGTAGCTTCCAATGCATCTCCGTCACCCTCTTCAAGAATTTTTACCAGAGGAAATATGCCTCCATTATCAGCCACTGCTCTTGTGTATTCCAGCACACCACTAGATATTATCTTCTTTAGCTCTATTACAACAGTTCTTTTATTTTCGAAAGAATATGATGTCATCATTAGATCAACTAGCCTTGGAATAGTCTGATAGATGGTTATCTCCATATCTATGCTACTGACATCATGGCCAGCTGATAATCCAGCCCTTGATTCTAATTTAACAATGCATGCTGCAAGCCAATCCTTTGACTGAAGAGGAAAACTGGATTTGAGCATTCTTCTTAGGAGAGAAGTAAATTTATCACTGTTTATGCTCCGAACAAAAATATCAAAGTTCAATAACTTTGTGAGTAACCTCACAGCTGCAGACACAACCTGACTGACTTCTTCAATGCCTATTCTAGGAAGGTTATCAAGGTTTTCAGAGTCAGCTCTGGTCCCTGTAGACAGCGGAAATAAATAAAATTACATAGATGTAGTATTACATCACTTTGAGATTTCCCTCATAATGACAGCAAATTTTGGTGTATCGTAATGTTACTAAATAGCCAAGGGGTCTCTAGCTGAATTGGTTAGCTGAATTAGTTAAAAAAATCCCCTCATCTGTCCCATGCCAAAGCATAGGCCTAAAGAGTAAAGACCGGCCTAGGTCGTCTCACACGGGCTACGGTGCCACTGTGGGAAGGTCTTCTTAACAAAAATGCCAGGGGCTGTCTTACCCCCCACAGGTGGAGTAATGCTACTAAATAATAATTTTTATTGAAGGCCAACAGAAACCGCTTCACCTACATCATTCTTTGCTAAGATTGTGCTACAATTGCCAAGCACATTTACATCATAACTTGCAATGCCCTGTTACATGCTAACCTTTTCCAGCATACTAATGAAGTGCATGGAAACCACCACCAAACCAGACCATCATGCCGAAGCCAAAAAAACAAAAATGTCGATGTCCATGGACCGAAAATGAAACTATCACAACATTGCATGGTTGATGTGAAAACAAATCTCATTTACTAGTACCTAGGATTTTATACAAATGAAAGAAGCCTCTACAAATCGTGTTTTATGGCAGTTCATTTCCCTTGTTGATTACTACACCAATAGGTTATTTCACACTTTGAATGGAAAAAATCAATCCAAAACTAAATAATATTTTTTTATTGAAGACCAATAGAAACCACTTCACCCACATCATTGTTTGCTAAAATTGTGCTACAAGTTCCATGCACATTTACATCATAACTTGGAATGCCGTGTTGCATTCTAACCTTTACCAGCATACTAATGAAGTGCATGCAAACAACCACCAAACCAGACCATCATACCAAAGCTAAAAAACAATGAAGTCGATGTTCATGGACCGAAAATGAAACTATCGCAACATTGCAAGGTTGGTGTGAAAACAAATCTACAAATCTCAGTTACTGTTTAATACCTGAGATTTTATTATCCATATGCAAGAAGCCTCTACAAATCATGTTTTATGGCAGTTCATTTCATATTTGATTACTACACCGATAGGTTATTTCGCACTTCGAATTGAAAAAATCAGTCCAAAATTGGTAAAAAATCATGTCACTGTACTACCATAAAGGCATACTAGGTCTTATTGAACAATACTTCAACATAACGAATCCAGGCAAAAAGCTAATGTATACAAGAATATATCTCTACTGATGCAAAACTGAATCAAGTAATATACCATGAATAACCCCAATTTCAAGAATGGCTTCAATTACTGAACCAGTGCAAGCAGCAGTCATTGCAGTGGCATGTTGCTCCGAAGATGCTAAATGCTCCAGTACACAACAGACTTTCGCTTGCAGACTTGGGGATGCCTCCTTCAGAACTTTAGTTAAAAGTGAGATGGCCTCAAAACCCAAGATCAGTTCACTGCAAACATGAGAAGCATCACATTGCTGTATTATTATTCCAAAAGGTACAAAACATTGATGCCCAACACTATTCCTTTTTCATACTTTCCGCAAAGTAATAATCAAAACCAACACAAAGTTCAAACTTTCACCTCAACTGAAAAGACAATGTTAGACTAACACAATACCCTCTAATATTCAAGACCAGATTGAATAACCACAAATTATGGATTTATGTGAAGCCTCCAGTAATCAAAACCAAATTAAATAACTGTGAATTATGGTTTTACAAGGCCTCCAGTAATCAAAACCAGATCGAAATAGCAACAAATGATGGTTTCTATCTGGTGATGATATTTGTATGAACAATATAAAAGTCAACAAGACATTAAATAGGCAATCTTACACCAATCTGTATTATGTGTGCGTAAAGCTGAAAGAACTTGTTTAAAAAGGGAGAACTGAAGATTTTATATGAACTTATATAAAGTAAATAAAAAAGACAGTGTAGCCACAAGGCTGTGATGAACCTGGCCATATCTTGGTTTACAAATGTATGGGAAATTTCACTGTTTCCACTAGCTTTATCACCATGAATACGCCTATCAGCGCTCGTTGCATCCTCACAAGTATAGCTCTCTGTCTAACAAACTTAGAGCATTAGACTGCAGCGTTTCAATATGCACTATAAATACCAATGTTGTGCAAAGAAGCCTAACTCACCTCAGCAACTACGTTGATCGCCATGTCAAACATTCGAGAAAGTACATAAATTATCTGTGTTGAACTATAAAGTTAGAACCCTAGCCATGACAATGTTATGCTAAAAAGTAAAACAACTCATGCTGGAGGCTTGAAGCCCAAAACCTTCTCAAGTTGTTCAACTGGGGTAGTTGGATCCTTTACTGCATTTACAAGCAGTTCAAGTCCACCTTCTGCTTTGATTTTCTGACAGATTGTGGCACTACAAAAGGATAGTGAGGAACATATGATAGTGAAAACGAATCTAACAGCTAAATAAAAACAAGCTAAACATGGTTGAGTAGCGCCCCTACTATATATATATCCAATATTAATATACCATATATGAAACAGATCATGCACTGTTGTTTGTCACAACATTACAGATAGGTAGACTATTATCCATTTTGTCTGCTAGCCTGAGCAGAGACTGGCATGATGCATTTAAATAAGATAAAATCTGACTATTAATCCAAATGAAGTTTGTGGGTCCATATGGATCCAAAAATTCTGAACATCTTTCAGAACGAGCACACCAGTGATCAGACTATCAATATCCAAACAAATAGATCTTTATCTATAAAATAGCCAAATGAATAAATGCACACAGATAGCAATGTTTCTGCAGGTTCTGGATTGATACATCAATATAACGTGAAACTCAGGAAGATGGTTCATAATTTAATAATAACATAAGTACTGAGAGATTAAGGGTGATCGACTTCCTTGGGTGATGAGTGATAGTCAACATGTGTGTTTGTGACCCTTTGCTCGTGATGTGCAGGTATACGGGCATGGCGGTGGTCAGCGGCAAGGAGTGCCGTGTGAGGCCGCTAGTGTCCAATCCGGGAGTCCAAGAAGTGGAAGGCCATGCAAGGGAGGCGACAACATGTGGTCGTGGTGTGGCTCATGGACCAGGTAGGTCGGAGGTGGCATCGAAGATCCCTCAAAATCATCGAGGTGGACAGTTTGGTAGTTTGGGCCTCAAAAATATCGAAGATGGTGTCGCTAGCGTGTGCCTGCCCTTGGAGGTGCCAAGGGGCTTGGGCTTTGGACATGGCCTGGCATCAAAGATGGTTTGGTGGTTTTTCTCAAAACCGCCGTCTATTCTGTTCGCAGATTCCCCCAAAAGCTGTGGGAAGTTTCCCAGTTTCCACTTCAAAACCGTGGGCGGCAAGGGTCGGACTACTGGCCATGCGGAGGACATTGGGTGAAGACTTGGAAGCCAAGAAGATAGGACTACGTCATGACCATCCGATTGAGTTTCATGTATCTTTCGATTCAGCCCCCTAAGGGCATTCTAGTAAAGTCTTTGTTTAGGCCAGGGACTTATAAATAGCTAGATGGCTGGTCATTAGGACTTGTCTCTCCCACTTAGAAACACTAGGCTTGGCATTTTCCTTGCAGCCAAGAGCTTAGAGAGAAAGGAGAGCCCTAGACTTAGGATTTGAGCACCGAAAGTCTAGTTCACTTGAGAGGGTGGATGAAGGGCGGTAGGCTGTAGGGAACACTTGTAACCTTCCATTTCCAGATAAATAGAGCTAAATTCCTCTGCAATTTCGTGGCATGTGTGCAGCCCTCCTTCCCTCCCTCTCCCTTCCAGTTTGGATTTTGGATAAAACTCAGTCGTTTGGTGATTTTGTGTTGCCTACGAGTTAATCCTATCTTTGCTGTGTTTTTGGCTTGCTATAAAATGGTGGATTGATCTAGCCTAGTGCTAAACTCCCTTGAATCCACGAGCAAGTTGAATCTAATGATTTTCTCAAAATAGGTTGCGAGATCTGAAATTCCCAAGCAATACATGATCGTTTTATGTGGATCTTTTTGTATTAGCTTAGTGATGGAGTAGTGATAGTGCCTACAAAATTTCACGGAGTTTGGACTTGATTTGACTAGGTTTTGATCGGAGTTTGCACACATTTCCGGGCTGTCTAGTTTTCTGTAGAATATGTCCCTCTTTCAACCACCGGATGGTCCGGTGGTCAAACCTTCGAATTTTGAGATGAAATTTGGTGTTCTCCTGAGTATCATAAAGCTCCCATATAAATTTCAGAATTTTTGGAGGTGTTTTGACCAAGTTTTGGCATTTATTTTGTGGGGAAGGTCTGTCTGTTTCTGAGCACCGGATGGTCCGGTGCGTGTTGGAATTTCTTTTATTCTCCAAATGAACTGAAAATTTGTGGAGTTGTTCCTTAACCCCTTATCAACCTCTAGTAAAAAATTCATAATTTTTGGAGAGGATTTTGTAGGGTTTTGGATCAATCCTTTTCGGGGTGAGTCAGCACAGGACGGTCCAGTGCTCAATCACTGGACGGTCAGGTGGTCAGAAGTTGCTCCAATTGTTCTGAAATTTTTAGGAGCTGTTCCCTGGTGGTGTGCTATTTTTTTTTTTTTGGGGGGGGGAGGGGTGATTTTTGGAGCTCCCTTTAAGGTTGTTAGCAATTTTCTTTGCAACCCTGTCAAGTTGAAATGTTTCCCTGAGGGCTCATTTTGCGTCCTTTCTCTCCGGCTTTTGAGCGAGTGCTTCCGCTGAGCCCTTCCAAGCTAAGTCCTAAGGAGAGTAGCTTGTCTTTGCTACGTCTTTCCCTCATAGCTAGAAGAGAGGGTTTCTCGGGGTTGAATTTTTGAGAGGCTCCTATTCACACCCCCCTCCCCCCTCTAGTCGCCTTTTCGGTCCTTCAAGTTCACAAACTATAGTGTAGTAAGTGTACTTCATGATTGAAGAGGCTTTGGAGTGGACGCAAGTTTTGGTGGACTGGAAAGTCCAAAAGGTCAAGGGAAGGGAATAGAGTTGCTAATGATTTAGCACAGCTAGCTAGACGTAACACCCACTCAACAGTGTGGTTGGGGCAAACGCCTACGTGCGTTGTAGACCTCATAAACCTTGATTGTAAAACATGTCTGTCTAGTTAATGCAATCCCCTTTGACCCGCAAAAAAAGTTCACAAACTATGTATTACAATGTTACAAGTGACAGCACACAAAACAGAGCTATAATATCTAGATTTATTCTAAACAATATTAAGTGACACTATTACAAAAGGGAAGACAATATACCTGACACTTAATTTTTCCAATGCATAAGCAGCAGCTTCTCTAACAGGTACATTACTGTGCCTCAGCAACTGAAGTAGAGGTTTAACTGCCCCAGCTTCCTTGAATGAGGAACGCAGATGTTCATTCACTGATGCATCGCCTATCGCTCTAGCAGCCTTCTTAATTGCAGAGCCATCTTCAAGACCAAGGATTAAAACTAGCCGTGCAACACCATCCACCCATGGCAAAATGGTATAGAGGTCATTCTTCTCAGGTCCAGATTGCTCATTTCCTTCATCATCCAACTCAATAGCTCCAACACGTGCTAGAAATTGCTGATTAGAACGCCCTATCATAGCATTAATTTTTGCTTCGTCCGGTTTTCTATGCTTCACATTGACGCTCAAGCCAAGGAGCAGTTCAGTAGCACCATATTTTGAGGGCTGGGAACTCCGTTTAATCTCAGAGCCATCAGGAAAAGAGGGCCATGAATGAGGGAGAGGTTTAAAAGCTTTATATGCAGCTGAACCAACCAAAGGAACCCGAACTAGACCCTCTTCTATTATAAGGCTGTGGTAATAGTCATCGCAGGCTAGCTGTATCAATGAACTTCTAGCTTCCTTTCTAATAATCTTATAGTCATCTTCTTTCGTTTGCAAAAGATGAACCTAAAAAACAAAATGAATATCAGGAAGCATATAACAAGTGAAACAGAAGCCGACAGTTGATCTAACAGCATGACTTAAGATTTACAACATTTCATAATAGGGACCTATATATTTAGATATTGCTAAAGTTCTAAGCAATATATCACCAGTACAAATCATGGTGTTGTGATCGCTATGAGAAGCTCAATTGCGAAAAAAAGATTGATTATACATGTGGCATTTACAGTATAAAATCATTAGCATGAGTAATATTGAATTCAACATCAAATCAACACATACTAAATCCAATTCTGGAAAGGTGAGCACATTCAACTTACCAATTTTGGAACCACACCTGCTTCAACCAGTGCCCCATGATTAGAGGGATTTAAAGCTAAATTTGATATGATACCACCAGCAGCCTCTTTGAACTTTATATCTTCTTCATCTAGGTAGCTAACAATCTTTATTAGGACATCACTCCTCAGAATTTTGTATCTCCAGTTTTCGTCAATAGAAAAATTCCAAATAGTACACAGGCACTGCTCCATTATCTGCAAGGACAATAGTACTTTTACATTAGGAGATAATTTCACTGGCAGTCGTTGCACTTGTTCTGAAGTTTCATCCAGGTCCCGTTACTTGCAAACTGCACATCCGCGTACACAAACACAAGTTTCTGGGTCAACTTCAGGACAAGTTCGATGACAGTCAGTGAAATTATCTCTTACATTAGGCTGGTGTCACCAGCTCATGTATCCCACTGCCTAAATTTCAAACTCCACTCTGTCTACAGTGCGTTTTGCACGTCCATATCCACGCTCTAGTGACATCAGCCTTAGGTAATTATGTATTCTTCCTACTGTAGCCTGATTAACAACTTATGCCATACACAGTATGATTCAGTTATACCATCTTACAGCCAACATGGCAAGGAGAAAAAGATATTGGAGTGGTGGTGATTGAATTTGTAGTTACCTCTGGGGTTATCGTAGATTTACACAGAAGACTAATGATTGCTTCCATTGCTCCACTTTCAACAGCCATTTTCCTGTATATTTGAACTGACGTTATGTTACATAGAAGACCTGCAGCTGCTTCACAGGCATGAGTGGACTCTGACTTCAGGAGGCTAATGATGAGGACAATGCAACCAGGGAATTGCATTATCTCATCAATGCTCTTCCGTCCACCAAGGGAGTATTGATAGAGTGTACAAACAGCATGCTCCCTATCACGAGCATCATTGTCCAAGCCAAGCAATCGAACAAAGAGACCAATATATGCAGATCTAGAACTCATAGCGCCAGCAGAGTGATCAACATCCTAACAAAATCAGACAATGTATTGAGATGATAACAATAAAAAACGAAATTGCACTTCAAGAAAGTTCATGCTTAACTTTAAAAGTTCAGACCATTTAAATGAGCTACCAAAATGTCCTAACAAACATGAGCTTTTAAAATTGAGAAGTTCAAATGAGCACTAATTTAACAAGTTTGTTAGTTGCACTTCAACACATTCAGAAAATAGCTAGAGGATCACCATTTCTTGCTCAAATGGAGCTATGAAAAGCAGTTACTGTCAACATATCTATACCTAATAATAAAAGATGGAGTGATTCTACGGTCCAATATCACATACCTTACACGTGGACCCCCTTCATCTCAAATTTAATTTATTCGCGTCCCATGTTCGGACTACAAGAGCAGCCCACGTGAAAACGGATGCTCACGTCGCATACGGACTCCGTTTTTGACGTTCTATATATCGATGCAAAGATAAATAGACAATCTTTCCAACTCAAATGACACCACCGTAAAATTATCTGGCAGTCAACGGGAATCACCAAAATAACATGATGTGGAATTTATCCACGAGTCTGATTCGTACTGCAGGAGGAGCCCACGCGAACGTACTGCAGGAGAAGCCCACTCGAGTGCTCAAGTAGCATACTGATTTTGTTTTGACGTTCTATATATCGATGAAAAGCTAAAATGATAAATTTTCCAACCCAACTAACACCACTCTAGAATTCGTTCGCAGTCAACGAGAATCATCAAAACAGATACAGAATTTATTCGCGAGCTCAATTTGGATTGCAGAAACAGCCCACACGAAAACGGACGCACAGGTCACATACGCACTCCGTTTTTAACATTCTATATATTGCCTGAAAGCTAAAAAGATAATCTTCCTAACCCAACTGATACCACCCTAAATTTCACTCAGACACAACAGAAAGAGTCAAAACAATATGACATGTAATTTATTCGCAAGGCCTATTTTTATATATATATTGATCTAGAGGTGCTTAAGGATTTTTTTTTCCCGTTACAACGCACGGACATTTTTGCTAGTATTAATATAAAGTCAATGGATACGTCTCTGGCATGGACAGACCGAACCGACCCTCTACCAGAATTGAATAAATTTCCCCACCAACGGTCGCATTCCCAAAAATGCATTCAGAACGGAACCAAGAATGCAGATATGAAGCATCATGGGCATTAGAATTCAGAATAGGCAAACGTGAAGTCCTTTTATCCAAGGACACTGAGCCGGTTAAATTCTTGTTCCAGTTTGTCGGAATGAAGTAGTTTTTTTTTTTACTTATTCTACTTATCAATTATTGCGTGGAGATGGGTGATTGGGCATTAGAGGTAGTTCCCGGGCCAAAATGGCGAAATTATGCGAGTTGGAATATGAGCAAACACCTTGAGGGCATGTGAAGAAAGCCGCAGGAACTTACCTGCCGTGAAGGACTGTCGCCGGAGGCGAACGCGCCAACAAGGAGGATGCGGCGCGAGCGGCCGGCGCCACACGACGCCATGGCAGGGGTAGCAAGGAGGAGACGGTGGCGGCGGAGGTGGAAGCGACGGCCAATGAGGTGGTTGCGCGGCAGATGGGAGAGGGCGGGGGATGCGGCGGTAATCACCGGCAGCATGGCTACAGAGAGTTCGAGAAACTGAGCTAAGCTCCGCGGCGTCGTGGTGGGCGAATCGGAGAGAGCGGATAGGATTCCGAGGGCCTTGCAAGGGGTGTTTGATACTCCACCTAAATTTTACCTCCCATCGCATCAGATGTTCAGACGCAAGTTAAAGTATTAAATATAGTCTAATTATAAAACTAATTATAGAGGACTAAACGGCGAGACGAATTTATTAAACCCGTTTAGTCCTCGTCTATGTAATTAGTTTTTTAATTAAATTATATTTAATACCTTTAACCAGTATCCGAATATCCGATGTGACACGGGCCAAAGTTTAGTCTCTGGATCTAAATACCCCATAAGGTTGCTCTCACTAGAGGGCCTATCCTACCCCGTCCATCCACTATTCCAACTACATTCCTCTCTGTCTACAACGTAAAACAGTGTTTTGGACATTCCAAATGAACACTCTGGTGAAAGCCGCCTAAATCAATACAATATGACTGACTAGGACCTTCTAAAATAATGTACCAAAATTTGTGGCCTACGAAATAATAAATTTCATTTCTCGTTCGTATACTTAGGGTGTCAAATAAAGCCTGCGAATAAAAAATTTTATTATTTGACCAAACACTCCATTCGTATTCAAATACAGGTACTTTTTTTTAATTTCAATCCTTCATCTTATTAAAAGAAATTATGTAAACATATAAGGAAACAATTCATACTGAAACTTTTTTAAAATGATAAAACACCACAAAAAGTAAATAATAAATTGTAAACTTTTAAATAAGACGAGCAATTGAAGTTTTGAAAGAAAAAAGTCAACCGCAGTTTATATTTAAATATGGAGGAAATATTTCTTTAGATTGAAGTGTGGCCTCGAACCAATGAGGCCAAAAATTTTTGGCATAGTCAATTCTTAAAAAAAATGGACCCTACGCTTTGTGTTTAGTTTCCAAATGTGATTTTGGTGGACGTGACAACACATGCCATTGGGACTAATTTGTGTGAGAATATTTTTCTAAGTCCCAATGTGCACGTAGAAGATTTGAGGAACAACCACCTTAAAGGAGAACCAACAAATTCAGGACCGCGAGCGATTTGTACGCACCAGATGGAGCACCGGACAGTCCTGTGGTACCACCAGACGTTCTGGACAGCAAGGTCACAAACTCAGGACTGTGAGCAATTTGCACGCACCGGACGATCCTATGGTACCACCGGACGTTCTAGATAGAAAGGTTGCAAACTCAAGACCGCGAGTGATTTGTACCCACCGAACGGTCCGGTGCTCACATCGTCAAATGAACATTCCAGCAGTCAACTCCTACGGCTAGCCAACTACACGCATCGGACCGTCCGATGATCGCGCAAAATAGTGAAGAAAGCTTACGACGGCTAGTTTTGAGGCTTGGGCTATAAATACCCCTTGCCTGGCCTCCACATTGTGGTTGGAGACTCCTAAGCTAACACAAGTGTTGAGGCACCTATTTGATCCATCCAAAGAACCAAATACATACATTTGAGAGCCCAACAACCACAAGAGCTAATAGACACATCCGCTAATGGACACATCCTGGCATAGTTAGAGCTTCATTGAATCTTTCCTTAGGCCTATTTGTCTTTATTTGTGCCTGCGTGCATGTCCTTGGTGTATCAAGTGCAGTAGTAAGTCCTGTGAGACACTTCGAAGTGTGGAGTGGTCGCCCCCATCTTGTGGAACGGAGGAAGGCCCTTGGCGGTTTGGCCAAAAGCTTCCCATAGTGGAGACGACGGAGTAGCTCCGTGAAAAGGCCCGCAAAAGACCCCAGCAGCCTTATCCATTCTCTACCCTTGTGTGGGCGAGGCCGTAGTCTGTGGAAGACTACGCGAGAGATAGACTCGGGTGGGCGTGTACCGGGATATCAAGGGACCCGATTGGGTGGCTTGACCTCAACGGAGTGTCACTTTTCCATCCTCTACCCTTGCGAGGGCGAGGCCGTATTCTTTTGAGAATTACGCGAGAACAAAGCCCTCTGTGGAGCGCCAACGAGGAGTAGGAGGTAGAGACCGTGAGTCTCCACGAACCTCGAAAGAAAAATCTCTATGTCTTCATTCGTGTGCCATCATCGACATCGTCTACGAGAGTTTGCATATCTCTACCCATCTCTTTAGCTTCTGTTTTTACATTCTTACAATTGTGTGCTTACTTTTCTAGACTAGCTTTAATAGGTTAGTTTCTAGGTCGAACTAGGTTGCAAGACTTGGCCATGGTAGAGTTAGCAACACTTAGCAAAACCTTAATGCGTATAGTTAGTTTTATCTTGCATAGATTCTGCTTAGTAGTTATAGGTTTTAGTGAGTCTTAGTTTTTGAAATCCCAATTCACCCTTCACTTAGGTGTTGGTCCAACCTTCAATTGGTATCAGATCCTGGCCGCTCAATCAAGTCCATGTTATTGTCATGAGAGCTCACAACTCATATTTGGACTTTTGTCTTCACCGCCGGATTGAATACTTGAGACGTCTTAGAGTAGGAGGATGAGTATCGGTAGCGCTCCTCACTTTGATGGCATGAACTATCCCTATTGGTGTGTTAGAATGGCTACAGATGTGTTAAAATAAGACGGTTCAATTTTGTATTTTAAGACGCTAATGAAATGTTTAAATATCAAGGAGTCGCAAAAGAGGCGGCTCTTTTAAGTCGGTTGTCAACCGTCTTAAATGAAATTATATAAGACGGTTTTTAGTGTACAACAGTCTTAAAAAGGCTAGTATTTAAGTCATTTCACTCGATAAGCTGTCTTGAATTATATTTTGTTTAAGACACTTCATCCGAATAACCGTCGAGAAAATATATATTATAAGTCACAGGATCTTTATCAAACCGTCTCAAATTTTGAGAATAATAGATGCTTTTTAGACTCATATTAGATACATCTCACACTTTGAGAACCATCTTAGTTAGATTCAAGTAGAGAAATATTAATAATTTGAAAGCAAAACACGTATATATATAATAAGATTAGTACCATTTAACATCTCATAAATAATCCCAACTAGACCATTCATCCATACATAAGCGTAAACAAAATTCAAAATACAATATTAGTTCAAACACTAGGTTGACAACTGTTTACGTCAACATTTTGCCTAAAGTACGCACATAGGACTCCCAGTCTCCATGAGAAGCTTGTTCTTCCACACATGACGGGCTGCATCCATCTTTTTTGTAGGAAGAAAATAGAGAAAACAATGTCTATCACCTCTGTCATGAAGAAATCGAGCAGTCGTTCTCGTACATTTGCTATCTCCTCAGGCAACAATGGATTGGTGTCAAAAACCAATGCGATCCATCAAGAATACAAACCAGATAAAGTTTTGTAAACGCCATATTGTATAGGTTTGAGTAGAGTAAAACCTAGATATTAACTATGTCTTATGCCAATATACAGGGAACAGTTACTCCTACAAGTAGTTGAACTAGGACACTAACATATCTAAAATGGAGGTAGTAAGAAAATACCTGATTGGCAAGCAAAGTATAATCGCAGTGTTTCAAAAAACAACATATACATGATAGAGCATAAAAATAGTTGATCTCGATATTTGTACCAATAACATGAGCAGATTACTGATAACTTACAAAATTCCCCATAATCTCCTTTGACACTTATTAGCTTACTAAGGTTGAAAACTGTGATATGCAGGAATTTATAGAAATATTTATGACACTCACAAAATTAACATATGAATTCTGAAGAAATAGAGCCACAAAGAGAGTATAACGAAGCTTCTTTTCTATTGTTGTGGCCTTTCAGAAGCTCTGGAATTATCATTGACTCATACTAGTTTTTAAATTGTATGCACGTATAATTAAAGCAACGAGATACTCCATCAGGCAACTACTACCAACAATTGGCTGCATATATAATTATGAATTAATTGAATTCCAATGGTTATAGTTTGAAGAATAAAAACCTAAACAACATCATTCCATCCACTAATCCAATGAAGGCTAATTCAAGGGTAAAAACTGATCCAAAATTAGAGGATTGAATATTGCTTCAAAACCATCTTACCGTATCCACTCTAAAAACTTTGGTAATGTACCTTGTTCCTGCAACAAGAAGTGGTGAGCGGCTGCTAGCAGGACTGGCAATCAGGAGGACAACGAGGTCGACGAGCAGGGTCCGGCAACAAGGAGTGGAACCCGACTGCTAGGCTTGTCAATTCTGAGGAGGACGATGTGTAGAAGAATGTTTTCGAGGGGTGAATCGTGGATGCGGAGGGAGGGCCAGGGGAGGCTACGGACTTACTGTGATGATGAGGGAGGAGGCAGCTGCAGATCCGATGAGGCGTTCTCGGGGAGCTAGGGAGCCTAAAGGCAGCGGCTTCAAGGAGGAGGTTATGGAAAGCAGATTCAATTCGCTAGGTATTTTCCCGTGATTGATCTGAGAACGGAGGGATTGGCAAGAGGATTATTCATAAATAGAAAATCTCCCGAGCTTTGCTATCCTCAGCATATAAAACAATATTGTTTCAGCAATGTGAAAAATAAACTGTTAGCAGAGTGGTAATTGATTTGCTTCTCATAGTTCAAACCCAATAGCTGCAATTTTTTTTCTTTTTTGAACTCAATTTTTTTCAGACATAAACTGAAAGCATGACCTAATTTTATATGGATCCAAGGTAAATGACACTAAGAATTCTTAAATAATATTTTCATTAAGTCTCTAATCATTCTATATCTATTCTAACATAAGCACAATCCTCGCTCACAACCATATTATTTGCTCCATGTGACCTGTTGGTCATTTTCTCTGATTTGGTGACACGCCACTGTTTTCTGATTTGGTGAAACCCGATCTGAAACGAACTCAATATTTACTACGCTTTATTTTACAAAACGCCTTATATGAATACTCAAATTATGATGGTTTCATATATAGAAGTGTCTTTTCCGCTGACGAACATTTAAGACAGTTCTTACACACAAGATGACTTATCTAGTTACCTTAAAAGCTACGGTTTATAATAATGAACCGTCTTAAACTAATATAAGTCATTTATTACCATGCTACCGTCTTAAAACACTTTTCTATATAAGACGGTTATCCAAAAAATTGTCTTACTTTACTTGGCACCGCGTGATACAAGATGCTTCTATAAAATGTACTGGTATCCGTCTTAAAAAGTGCGTCTTATATTAGCAAATTTGTAGTAGTGTTATCTAAAGGTCATAGGGTTGGATGTTTGGCGAGTGACGAAGAAAGGAACGAAACCCCTCTCTCAACTTGAAAAACCAACAAAAGCCGATGAGAAAGAAATTCAGTTCAATGCCATTGGTCACAACGCTTTGTTCGAGTCTTTGAGCATTGATGTCTTAATAGAGTATACAGCCTCTCGAGCGCTCATGAGATTTGGCAACGCTTCAAGCACTCCATGATAGAACTAGTGACATCATGGAGCAAAAGCTTGGCTTGGTTAGAAGTGCTTTAAATTCCTTTACTATGCTTCCTAATGAATTGGCTAATGACATTTACTCACGCCTAAATGTTATTGTCAATGAGTTCAATTCAATAGGTGACACCAACCTAAGTGATGATGATATTGCAAGGAAGATCGTCGATGTGCTTCCAGGAGACAAATATACAAGCATTATCACATATCTTCTTCACCAAGACATGAGCAACATGACGCCCACCATGGTTCTTGGCAAAGGTCATAGCTTTTAAATAGTACCAAGGGATTGGCCAAGACACCTCTTCATCCAAGTCATTTGCACTCACCATTCATGGTGAAAAGAAGAAGATGAAGAAGGGCAAGAGCAAGAAAGAGACAAGCTCAAACTCAAGTGAAGAAGAAGAAGATAGTTATGAAGATGATCAACCTCAAGGCTCCTCCTCCGATGATGAAGAAATTGTAATGTTGATCAAGAGGATGGAAAAGGCATTGAAGAAGCTCAACTCCAAGGGCGTCCCCATCACCATTGAGGATATTGAGCACAATCGCCAAAGAAAGAAGGAAAGAAAAGGTGGTTGTTTTGGATGTCGCGAGAAAGGTCATTTCATTTACTCATGTCCCAACATTGTAGGACCGAGACATGAGACTAGAGGGGGGGGTGAACAGGAGCACTTAAAAACTCAAACTCACAACCTCCTGGTGCAAACTACTACACTTCACAAACAAACGCTAGACACTGTCCACTGAAAGGAAATGTGTCTAGCAAGCACTTGGTGTCACCCACTGAATGGGAACACACCAAGCGAGCGGAAGTACAAGACTAAACGACCACAAGATCGCCAGTCAAGTGAAGCAACGTCTCTCGCAAAAGAGAATCCCACGTAGCCACTCCGCACCTAAATGCGTCTCCGTGATAAACAGAGAGCGATGAGTATGGGCCAGTGGTGAGAATCACTCGGGCAAGGACGAAGCAAAGACTGAACGGCAAAAACTCCAACAAAAACCGACTGCACAGCCACATGCCGGATAGTCCGGTGCGCTTCACCGGACAATCCGGTAGAGACCGGATAGTCCGGTGACCAGCACCGGATAGTCTGGTAAGCTGGGTCGAGGGCCCGAGCCGGATTGTCCGGTGCACGCCGTCGGACTGTCCGGTGGAGGACCGGATAGTCCGGTGGTTGCATCGGATTGTCCGGTAAAACCCTGAAACTTGAGTTCCCAAACCTAAATCCTGACCAGACCTTGTCCAATCTTCGCAAAAATTGACACAGGCTATCTGAGCACTATTCCAAAGCTATTCCCAAAAGATCCATGGAAAAAGATCAAGGGATTAGTGGGAATTTCAGATCTCGTGAAGAGGCAAGCTTTGGGCAAGAAAAGGGGAAAACTCAAATTCGACATGCTCTTGGCAAACCTGCAGGTTTGAGATGATCTAAGTCATAATCTCCACGTCCTTGCAAGTCCAAAACACCAAAAGAAGTGGGGAAAACTCGTAGGCAAAGCAAAGCACCAAAAGCCTTTGATAAATCACCCAAAAACCAAACTAGAGAAGAGAAAGTGAGAGGGCTGCACACAAGCACTCCAATATCAGAGGAATATTGCTGGATTAATCATGAAATTGAGTGCATACAAAGGTTCCTACAGCCTACCACCCTTCATCCTCCCTCTTGATGTGAAGAACCCTAGCTAGGTGACTCAAATCCTAGCCTAAAGCTCTCCTTTCTCTCTTTGGCACTTGGCTGTATGGAAACTAAGAATAGGGTTTTCTAATGGTGGAAGAGTCACCTAGATGACCAACCAATAGGCTATTTATACCCCAGGCCTAATGACACCATTTAACACTAAGACCCTTACTTTAGAATGTCCGGAAGGGGCTGAAATGAAAATGATACAATCGGACGACTACGATGACGCTTTGATCTTCTTCTTCTCCACGCCTCGCTTGGATGTACGCCACGTAGCCAGTAGTCCGGAAGCTTCCCCCGGTTTTGAAGTCAGAAACCGGGAAACTTTATTCTGCGGGCTTCTTGGGCCGAGTCTTGGCCCAATCTTCTAACATGGCGAGTCGGAGCCCAACCCACCAAGTCTTTTGAACTTGGGTGGCGGTTTTGAGCCGAAGCCGCCAAAGCCTTCCTCGCACGTCGTCGTGCCATGCACTCGGGTTGGAGCACCACGGTGGCACCCGGCTTCTCCAGTCCATTGGAGTCGCCTCGCGGTCCATCGGAGGGCTTACACCACCGTTGCCGAACCGCCCCTCCGTGTACCGAGCTTCCATGGCTGACTGACGCCGAGACTTGCCTCCAATCCATCGGAGGGCTTTTGCCTTAGTCCATCGAGGTCTTCATTATCCTCTACCTCCAGTCCATTAGAGGGCTTGAGCTCGTTGACAATCACTCATCACACCAGGAGAGCAATGAGGCCGGTCCATTGGCTCTCAATCAACACCTTCAACCTGTAACCTGAAATAGAATGTCACGCCCAGTTCTCAACCAACGGAACTGGAACAACATATATGTGCCAGGAACGTGTCTCACATATATCATGACAATAGTGACATCACAGAACGTGCATAAACGATAAATAAAACGTTTACATAGAGTATAACATCACTTTATTACAATAAGACAACATGTCTTTAAACCAGAGTCATAGCGAAAGCGTAAACGAAGATAAACGAGCCGCCACAGGGACGTCGACTAGTGGACGGGTACGCCTAGAACTCATTGAAGTCCTGAACATACTCTTCGAGGTCTTTTGGAGCTGAGCAGCGGTTGGGTTCCAGCCAACAGTAGGTTTAAAGTAAAGCAAGCGTGAGTATTTCATACTCAACAAGCATAACATGAACTATGAGGCATCTAGGGTTGGCCGACACTTAGCATGAGCTTTTAGTTGGTCAAGTTTTATTAAGCGACTAATTACTACAGGTGAGTTGATAAACCATTAACCCAAGGTATAGCATAAAAGATTTAAACAACAACATTAACATTAGAACCAACTTCCAAACCCAACTAGGAACCACTAATCTGCATAAAAGATCTGCGCCGCTCATAACCGTGAGCACGGCTGACATGTCAGTTTTACACTCTGGAGAGGTTGTACATCTTTACCCACAAGCCGTGTACTACGCTAGGAGTTCATCACATTGCCTGAGATGAGATGACTAGCAAGCACACTACGAAGCCTTTACAAAGATCACGTTGGTAAAAAGTAACCGCAAGGAATTAAGCGCCGCAATTGTGGTGTCCGCCTCACAAAGGGAGAAGCACACAGCACACTCAACCTAAGGTAGTGCAGCGACCACAACCGCTTACTCCCCCTCTTGCCCCGCAGGTAAGTTACTTCAAACCAAAACGATCTAATTAATCAGCTAAGACCGTCCCATTCCAGTCTCATGGTAGCACGGTTGTCCCAGGTTGTCGCTTTGCGAACCGGTCCTTATGGAGAGCGGCTATGAGCAAACCACTAAGCACATGCTCATGCCCTCTAAACCAAGTTGCTGAAAAGCCATTTTTAAAGAGACATGAACCACTCAAGCACACAGCACAGAGGGTCACGCTCCGAGATAAAAATTGCATAGATCCATTAACAAGATTATTAACAAAAGTAACATGCGTTCGCGCAGCAACTAGCAAAACTTAACCAACATGCATCCCATAGGTGAACATAGAAATAGAAGAGGCTAGGTACAGTCCTTATTGGCATACAAGTTTAGACACATGCAAATGAACTGATTAAATGGTTATTAGGTTGTCCAGTTATACTTGCCTTGCTCAAACTGGTCTTGAGGCTGCTGCTCAACACCCTCAAACTGCTGCTCTTCTTCACCAACAAACTGCTCACCGTCTAAACACGTACACGGCAACATACAAGCATTTCCACGCATACATACATGCAAACAATTAACAAAAGGTGAGAAACAGTACATCATATCATAAAAACAGAAGATAAAACTGTATTAAAAACATTCTACGCATTACCACGATCGCGTGAGCGCAAGAATCACTCAAATCGGAGTTAAAACGCGAAAGTTATGCATAAAACGGGCTCCTAGGGGCATAACTGTGATAAAAACATTGAAACCAGGGGCTAGATTTGAAAAACCGAGGACTTATACGTAAATAACTATAGCCGCCGAGGGTTTCCAGGCAAAACCGCCGGGTCCTGGACCGCGGGTTCAAAAACCGGAAAGCCCGGGGGCCAAACCGAAGAAAACATGACCTAAATCTAATTATTTTTCAAAGCCGGTGGACCGCGAGTTGATTCTAGAGAAACGCGGAGACTTTTCTGCGAAAGTTCCGTACTGACCGGGTCTACGCCGATGCGGCGCTGACGTGGCGCGCGCGTGGCGCGACACGTCGGCCTGGCGGGTGGGTCCCCGCTGTCGGGTTTAAGTGGCGCTACGTGGCGTTCCACGATTGGCTCGCGAAGGGGTACGCCACGTTCTAATCTTGGCCGCCCATGAAAGATCCGACGGTCAAGAGAGAAAGGACACCGGGCGCCGGCGGCGACCATTCTCCAGGGCGGAGGTCGCGCCCTACGGCGGCGGGCTCGCCGGACGAGCGTGCGCCGGGGCCTAGGGTGGGTCTGGTGCCCCTAGATCTAGCTCGGGAGCGAGATAGGGCCGTGGCGAAGCTTACCAGGGGCTCGTGGATGCCGGGGATTGGACGGGGGGTCGTGGTGACGGAGAACGGCGGTCGAAGTTAGATGGCGCTCGTGGACAGGGCGTTGGCGTCGCGTTCCCGCGTCCAAAACCCGCTGGTAGACTCCGCGAAGCTCCTGCGAACGTCAAGGCGGGGATTAGAAGGCCGGAAAAGACTTGCCGGCGAAGAATTTGGTGGCGGAGCGACTCACCCAAGGCGGAGCTCCGGCGGCGGATGGCGGGCTCGACGAGGCACTAGAGTGGAATTGCTTTGGGGGTGTAGCAAATGGAACCCAAGGCGACACTCGGGGATGGGTTCTATAGGACTCTAGGTAGCCGAGGGCGACGGGCGCGGTGTTGGGGCGGAAGGCCGGGGCGCTCATCACTGCGCAATGAAGAGAGAGGGAGGGGAAAGGGGAAACCGGGGCGGATTGTGGGGGATTGAGTGCGGGGCGAGCAAGGAAGGAGAGCGGGCGCGGATTCGGGGAGGGATCCCCTCGGGTAGCCGTTGTGGCCGAGCGAGGATGAGAGAGGGGTGTGCGCGGAATCACCGGCGAGAGGAAGGGGATGGGTATGATAGGTGGGGCTCGGCAGTCAGTGGGAGAGGGGCGCGGCCGAGTGGGCTGGCCTTTCGGCCCGCACGGGAAAGGGAGGCGGGGTTGGCTGGGCCGAGCGGCCATCTGGCCCAGGCGGGAAGGAGTGGGGGCGGGGTTGGCCGGGCCAAGCCGGTCGGCTTGGGCCGACCGCTTGGCTTGGCCCCCTTTCCTTTTTTTTTCCTTTTTCTTTTCTGTTTTTGAATTCTTTTGAATGGAGATAGAAATGGTTCTAAAATTCAAATGAAATTTGAATTTGAATCCTTAATTCCAACAATCAAGAAACATTGCACCAGCATGTATGCACAAGAAAGTTAGGCCTATGATTAATTTTATACAAGTATTTATTTTGAATAAAACCTGTTAAATGCAAACTAAACATATGAGCCTTAGGAAAATAAATAAATTACTTGAATTTAATTGTAAAATGCTGGAATTTAAACTAGGGTGTTACAAACCTACCCCCCTTAACAGGAATCTCGCCCCGAGATTCTTATAGGTGGCTAGCAAAGAGACCAGGGTAAGTTGCTCTCAACTTTTCCTCTCTTTCCCAAGTTGCCTTATCCTCCGAGTGATGTTTCCACTGCACTCTGCATATCTTGATCCTCCTATTTCGGGTAACCCTTTCAGATATTTCAAGAATCTTCACCGGGTGTTCGGTATATGTCAAATCCTCCTGCACATCCAGACCTTCCAGTGGTGCTTGTTCTTCCGGCACCCTCAAACACTTCTTTAGTTGGGACACATGGAACACATTGTGTATGCCAGATAGGTTTGATGGCAACTCCAACTTATAAGCCACTTCGCCTTTCCTTTCCACTATCTTGAATGGACCGATGTATATTGGTGCCAGCTTCCCTTTCATATTAAACCTCCGGATACCTCTCATTGGTGACACCTTCAAATACATAAAGTCATCAACCTTAAAGGTCAAGTCCCTGCGTCGCACATCTGCATAGCTCTTCTGTCTGGACTGAGCAACTCTCAAGTTCTCACGTACCATCTTGATCTACTGTTCAGCATCCCTGATAAGGTCGGGTCCGAACACTTGCTTCTCTCCTGTTTGGTTCCAAAATAGCGGTGTCCTGCACCTTCTGCCATGCAATGCCTCAAATGGCGACTTCTTCAAACTAGCTTGATAGCTGTTGTTATAAGAGAACTCGGCGTAAGGCAGACTCTTATCCCAACTGGTTCCGTATTGTATAGCACATGCCCTCAACATGTCCTCTAGAATCTGGTTTGTTCTTTCTGTCTGTCCATCTGTCTGTGGGTGATATGCTGTACTGAACCGAAGTTTGGAATCCAATGAGTCATGCAACTGCTCCCAAAAACGAGATGTGAACTGTGAACCTCTATCAGATATGATCCGCTTAGGCACACCATGCAAGCAAACGATTCTGGAGATGTACAACTCTGCTAACTTTGCACCCGAATAGGTAGTGTTCACCGGAATGAAATGAGCAACCTTGGTCAACCGATCAACAACTACCCAGATCGAGTTGTAACCTTTCTGAGTTCTGGGTAACCCCACAATGAAATCCATGCTTATTTCCTCCCATTTCCACTCTGGAATCTTCAAGGGTTGCAACAAACCTGCAGGTCTCTGATGTTCAGCTTTCACACGCTGACAAGTTGTAGGACCGAGATGTGCGACTAGAGGGGGGGTGAATAGGAGCACTTGAAAAACTCAAATTCAAACCCCAAAGGGCGCTCTCACAAAAGCACACGCACAACCAATACCATCCACTGAACAGATACGTATTGGGTGCAAAGCGGAAGCACACACCACCTAGACAAACACAACAAAGCACAGACAAAATGAAACAAGCTACAAAGCTTGCAAGTATCGCAAACTAGCCACTCAACACACCGAAGTGTGCCTCACTTAGAAAAGTGAGTGAAGAGTGTGGGCATGCAATGGTTGACACAAAGCAAGTTTGAAGCAAACAACAACACTCCAAAAACTAAAGAAACTAGACAACACAAACCCTAGACCGGACAAACCTGCGGGCCAAACAACATAACACGCAAAACACAAAAGAGAAACAAGGGACCGGACAGTCCGGTCTTGGGTAAAAGAAGGGACCGGACAATCACAGAGCGAGGGAGAGAGATAGCGAAAGAAGGAGGGAGACCGGACAATCCTATTCTTCAAATCGGACACAACTCGGACAAAGAAACCAAGAAAAACAAACCCTAAAGCAAGCGGAGCAAAGAACACGCAAAAACAGCCCTAAATACACTAGACCGGACAATACTGTCTCAACCAAAAGAACTGACCGGACAAACCCAAAGAAAGGGGCTGAAACAGCCCTAAAAACCTATAGACCGGACAATCCGAGGAAAGGGGATCAGACAATCCGAAGTATAGGGTTCGGACAAACCTAAGGACAAACGATTAGTACTGTCAGTTCTCCGAAAAACTGCGCGCAGAAAACAGCCCGACACCTCAACGAAAAACGATCAAAACGGGATCAAATCTCAACGAAACTTCACAAAAATTTGCATGGACAATCCTAAGGACCTTCCCTAGCAAACCCCAAAAGATCAGCTCCAAAAGATCAAGGGATGCACGGGAATTGCAAATCTCGTGAGGTAGGTGAGTTGACTCCGAAAAACCGAAAACCGTCAAGAACGGCCCTTGCCCGTGGTTGGATGATTCTAGCACTTGGCTAGTGAGATGCACCACGTCCTAGCAAGGCAAAATACAAGCAAAAGAAAGGTCTCATCCTTGGACAACACAAAACGAGCCAAAATCCAAGAAACGGGACAAAAAACGAGACTAGAAAGGGGGCAAAGAGGGAGGGACGAAATTGCTGCTCTAGGACATGGAATTTCTCAACAAGAAACCTTGGATTAATTCATGAAATCAGATTACAAAAGTTCCCTAGAGCCTACCTCCCTTCATCCTCCCACTAATGACAAGATTAGACTAAACTAGGCACTCATCTCCTAGCTAATCTCCTCTCTTTTCTCTCTTTGGACCATGGCTGCTAGGGTTAGGGAAAACCTAGGGTTTGTGGCTACCAAGATCAGCTCCAAGGGAGCCTCTCAAGTCTATTTATACCCTAGGCCCTAAACGACACAATTACATTAAGACCCCTACTCTAAAAATGCCCGGAGGGGGCCAAAACGAAAAGATACAATCGGACGACTACAATGACGTCTTGATCATCTTCGGTTTCTCCGCCTCGCTTGGATGTGCGTCACGTAGCCAGTAGTCCGGAAGCTTCCCCCGGTTTTGAAGTCAGAAACCGGGAAACTTTATTCTGTGGGCTTCCTGGGCCGGGTCTTGGCCCAATCTTCAATCTTGGTGAGTCGGAGCCCAACCCACCAAGTCATCTGAACTTGGGTGGCGGTTTTGAGCCGAAGCCGCCAAAGCCTCCCTCGCACGCCTTCGCGCCATGCACTCGGGTTGGAGCACCACAGTGGCACCCGGCTTCTCCAGTCCATCGGAATCGCCTCGCGGTCCATCGGAGGGCTTACATCACCGTTGCCGAACCGTCCCACCGTGTACCGAGCTCCCATGGCCGACCGACGCCGAGACTTGCCTCCGGTCCTTTGGAGGGCTTTTGCCTCAGTCCATCGAGGTCTTCATCTCCTCTACCTCCAGTCCATCGGAGGGCCTCCAGTCCATCGGAGGACTTGTACCGTTGACAATCACTCATCACACCAGGAGAGCAATGAGGCCGATCCATTGGCTCTCAATCTCCCCCTTGATGAGTGCATTGTCAACACATCTTCAACCTGTAACCTGAAATAGAACAAAGACAAAACCAAAGCGTAAAACTGAAAAAGAAAGGAAAAAGAAAAGAAATGCTCAAGCTGCCAAAAACCAAACAAAGGCAAAACACAAGTCAGGGGCCAAAACGAAAAGATACAATCGGACGACTACAATGACGTCTTGATCATCTTCGGTTTCTCCGCCTCGCTTGGATGTGCGTCACGTAGCCAGTAGTCCGGAAGCTTCCCCCGGTTTTGAAGTCAGAAACCGGGAAACTTTATTCTGCGGGCTTCCTAGGCCGGGTCTTGGCCCAATCTTCAATCTTGGTGAGTCGGAGCCCAACCCACCAAGTCATCTGAACTTGGGTGGCGGTTTTGAGCCGAAGCCGCCAAAGCCTCCCTCGCACGCCTTCGCGCCATGCACTCGGGTTGGAGCACCACAGTGGCACCCGGCTTCCCCAGTCCATCGGAGTCGCCTCGCGGTCCATCGGAGGGCTTACATCACCGTTGCCGAACCGTCCCTCCGTGTACCGAGCTCCCATGGCCGACCGACGCCGAGACTTGCCTCCGGTCCTTTGGAGGGCTTTTGCCTCAGTCCATCGAGGTCTTCATCTCCTCTACCTCCAGTCCATCGGAGGGCCTCCAGTCCATCGGAGGACTTGTACCGTTGACAATCACTCATCACACCAGGAGAGCAATGAGGCCGATCCATTGGCTCTCAATCTCCCCCTTGATGAGTGCATTGTCAACACATCTTCAACCTGTAACCTGAAATAGAACAAAGACAAAACCAAAGCGTAAAACTGAAAAAGAAAGGAAAAAGAAAAGAAATGCTCAAGCTGCCAAAAACCAAACAAAGGCAAAACACAAGTCAGCTTGAAGCAAAACGAAAAACAAAACATCGGCTCCTCAAGACAGAGGCAAAAGGCTCAACGCACCGATGCAAAGAGCATGCTAAAAGCTCAACTCCCCTTGAAATGCATCCTCACAAATACAAAATGAATGCAAAGCTCCCCCTCAACTAAAACTCTCCTGAGTTCTCCCCTTTGTCCATATTTTAAGACTTCTCCCTTTGGAAGTACACTAATTTCTCCCCAAATTTCTCCCCCTTGTTGACAATGGACACATCAAGGGTTCTTTGAACTCAACTCCTCCTGAACTAGACAACTCCCCCTCAAAATATGCCATGAAATGCAAGGAGTGTAACTGAAAGAGCTCAGAAGGAATGTAAAGCTAGTAATCACAAGTTCTAGCATACAGAGCAAGAGAGGGCAAGGAAGCATACAACAAGCTCAAATGAATCTATCTCACACATATCAAGAGTAAGCTTGTTTTTCAGGGTTAATAAAAAGAAAGCATCACCAACATGAATAGCACCTAGCACAATAGGCATGAACAGCAAGATGCTAGCAATGCATACAAGGTGTGCTACTCTCAACCAAAGCATATACAACCAGCCAAAAGCATTTTAGAGACTTGCAAACTTCAGATTTAGACATTTGTATTCATAAGCAAGTTCTTTTTGTGCCAGGGGTTATTTACTTGTCTTTTGCCACTTCTTACCAACCAATGCCAAGCCTAGGTTATCTAACCATCAGAAGCTTAAGACAAGTTTTTGGTCATACACAGTCTAGTCCAAGTTCATGCCAAAGTGCAAAGGCAAGCTGTCTCGAACTAGATCAGTGTGACAAGCAAACCCACCTGGATCTTTCTCAATTCATCATATAAGACACCACTTGTAAGCATTTTGATTCAGATTTCAATTTAAGCAAGGTGTCATAAAAGCTTAGGCATTAACTTAGCAAAGGCATACAACTAGCATATCCAGGTATGAGAAGATAGCATAGCATTCAACAATCCTACACATGCTAGGTAGCCAAAACAAGTGGTGATCATGGTTTTTGATTTGCAAAGAATAAAATGACTTAGCTCACAACTAGTATTCAACAGACTCAAGAGAGCTTAGCCAACCATGATCAAGCATGCAACTGTACAATCTAGCACAAGCAAGTACTAACTCATCATCTCAAAAGAGCTCTAATGCTAGTGAAGTGAAAATGCATATGATACAGTGCAATGCATGATATGATACAACATGCAAAAGAAGCAAAGAGAAATAAAAGCCAGATAAAAGCAAATTCTAGATTATGGAAGAAGGAATAGCGTATTATCCCTGACTAAAAGGGATAGCACACTCCAAGCTCACCTCTCAAGCGCACAAAAGCGCCAAACTCTAGGGGCTTGGTAAAGATATCGGCCAACTGGTTTTCAGAAGCTACATGCACTAAGTCTATGTCCCCCTTCTCATAGTGATCTCTCAGAAAGTGAAACCTCACGTCTATGTGTTTGGTTCTGGAGTGCAAGACGGGGTTCTTAGCTACAGAAATAGCAGACGTAGAGTCCACTAGAAGAGGGATTTTTCCAAACTTAAGGCCGAAATCACTAAGGGTGGCTTTCATCCATAAAAGCTAGGAGCAGCAGCTAGCAGCAGCTATGTACTCTGCTTCTGTGGTAGACAAGGATACACTAGCTTGCTTGCGGGATGACCAAGAGACAAGAGAGGTTCCTAAGAGTTGGCATGTGCCGGAGGTTGACTTGCGGTCAATCCGGCAGCCAGCATGGTCAGCATCTGAGAATCCTCTAAGAAAAAGAGAAGAACCTGAGGAGTACCAAAGACCAAGCTCAGGAGTGAATTTCAGATACCTGAAAATGCGCTTCACCGCTTGACGGTGAGAAGTCCTAGGAGACGCCTGGTAACGCGCACAAAGGCAGACCGCGAACTGAATGTCCGGCCTGGTCGCCGTCAGGTACAGAAGTGAGCCGATCATCCCTCGAAATTCCTTCTGGTCCACCGCCTCCCCATCTTCATCAGCATCAAGTGCCGTGTTTGTACTCATAGGAGTTGTCATGGGTTTAGAATCCCCCATGTCAAACTTCTTGAGTATGTCTCTTGTGTACTTTGCTTGATGGACAAAGGTTCCTTCAGGGCCTTGCTTGATCTGCAGCCCGAGGAAGAACTGGAGCTCACCCATGAGACTCATCTCAAATTCCCTGCTCATCTGTTCAGCAAAACTAGACACCAAAGCGTGAGATGAACCACCAAAGATTATGTCATCAACATATATCTGAACTATCAGGGTGTCACCGCCACGTCTCAACAAAAACAAGGTCTTGTCTACTGAACCCATCACAAACCCAGACTTGAGCAGGAAACTCTTCAACCTAGCATACCAAGCTCTAGGAGCTTGCTTCAGACCATAAAGGGCTTTCCTCAACTTATACACCCGGTCTGGAAATCTAGCACTCTCAAAGCCAGGAGGTTGTCTCACATATACCTCCTCCTCTATGAACCCGTTCAGGAAAGCAGACTTGACATCCATTTGCTGCAGTTTGAAGCCTTTAGAGGCCGCAAAGGCAAGCAAAATCCTAATGGCTTTCAAACGAGCTACAGGGGCAAAGGTCTCCTCATAATCTATCCCCTCCTTCTGACAGAAACCCTGGGCTACCAATCTCGCTTTGTTCCTCACAACCATCCCATCCTTACCCTGTTTGTTCTTGAAAACCCACTTGGTACCTATAGGGCGACAGTTTGGTGGAGGTTCAACTAAATCCCAGACATGGTTTCTCTCAAAGTTCTCCAACTCCTCATGCATGGCGTTCACCCAGTTAGGATCAGATAATGCATGTGACACATCCCGGGGCTCAAAAGAAGCAACGTATGCAGAGTGGGAGAAAAAGGCTAGAGAGTTAACCGAAGAGCGTGTGACACGCTGGTGAATGTCTCCAATCATCCTGTGTGGAGGGTGATCCCGCTGGACTTGCCGAGATGGAACAATCTCGGAAGTCACCTCCCCTACGTCCTCAGCGGGTCCAGCCTCTGCTTGAGCTTGCTGTCGGGGGAGTGAGGAGGAAACTATGGGCAGGGGTCCTCCTTCATCATCTGAACTCGTAGCAGAGGGGGTAGGAGCTGCAGCCGGTGCAGTGGCTCCTGCATCACCATCATTAACCACACCTTCCTCATCCTCAAAAATGGAAGTGCCTTCTTCATCATCACCTGAAAGCTCAAAGGCAGGGGTTGTGCAGGGCATAGTCTCATCAAAAGAAACCTCACAAGTCTCAACAACTTGCTTGGCCTCTAAAATCCACACACGAAAAGCCCTAGAATTAGAAGCATACCCCAGAAAAATCCCATCCAAACAACGAGACTCAAACTTGTCCAAATGCCCCGCCTTCTTAAGCACAAAGCACCTGCAGCCAAACGCTCGCAAATGCTTGATGCTGGGCTGCCTACCAAACCGAAGTTCATACGAGGTCTTCCCAAGGAAAGCTCGCAAGAAGATTCGGTTTGCAATGTAACAGGCCGTATTCACTGCCTCAGCCCAAAAGCGCCTTGGAGTCCTATGCTCATCGAGCATCGTCCGTGCCATCTCAACAAGTGTGCGGTTCTTGCGTTCCACAACACCATTCTGCGGAGGGGTATATGGAGAAGAAAACTGGTGTTCAAGACCTAGGTCACGACAGAAGTTTTCAAAACGAGAGTTTCTGAATTCTCCGCCATTGTCACTGCGGATAGCCCTCATGGCCTTATGACTCTCGTTTCTCAACCTCAGTACCAGATCCCGAACAAAACCAAACGCCTCATCCTTAAACTCCATGAAAAATACCCACGAGAACCGCGAAAAATCGTCCACAACGACAAGCACGTACCACTTCCCACTGATTGACGCTACCCGAGCGGGACCTACTGTATCCATATGGAGTAGCTCACCCGGATAGGAGGTCATAACCTGAGACATAGGAATGTGAGAGGCGGCAACCATCTTGCCATGACGACAGGGGTGGCAAACTAAGTCCTTCTCAGCTCTCAATTTGGGCAATCCTCGGATTAGGCCCATTGAACTTAACCTGACTAGCAGATCAAAGCTCAAATGACCAAGTCTCCTATGCCACTTCCATATATCAATAGAAGGACTAGCAACCAAACAGCGCGCAGGGCCAGAAACAGATGTGAGGTCGACCCTAAAAACCTGACCAAAAGGTAGCAAAGAGCAAACAAGGGTCTCCTCAGCATCAAGAACGCAGCACGCACCTTTCTTAAAACGAACCTCAAATCCTTCATCGAGAAGTTGCGAAACAGAAACCAAATTGAACCCCAAATTCCGGACAAAGGCAACTTCTCTCAGGGAAAGCTTGGCGGAGAGCGAAACAGAACCAACACCCATCACTTTACCTTGACCATTATCCCCGAATGTGATGTACTCCTTGGTGCTTACAGGGTTGAGGCTGGAGAACCACTTGCGGTGCCCTGTCATGTGCCTAGAGCAACCGGAGTCCATGATCCACACGTCCTCCATACCTCGATCCTGCAAAGTCAAGTAAAGCGACGGTGAGCAAACGGTCCGGCACTGGGGTTAGTCCCAAAACTGCTGTACCAGTGCCGAGCCATCTGCTCAAAAGTGGGGTAAGCACAATCAAAGAAATCATCACGACGATCAGGGTAACCACGATCTCCAAAGCATGAACCCTCGAAAGCTCTCTCAAAGCCTCGGTCACGAGGTCCATAGCCGCGCTGAAAACAACTAGGAGCTCGGCTGGTAAAGCGTCTCTCACTACCAGGAGCACGAGCCTGAAAGCCGCCTCCTCTCTCACCATCGGCAAAGCGGTCTCTCATCTCACCGCGGTGGGGAGGATCTTGCCTACCACCCTGGTAGAACTGATCCTGGTTCCCCCAAGCTCTCTCCTGCCTCTCAACCCGCTTCCTCCTGAAGCAAAACTCCTCTAGGTGGCCATTCCGCTGGCAAAACTCACAGTGGTAGACAGGCCTCCTAGGAACTGGGTTAGGCTGGGACTTGGGCTTAGGTGGTGTGGCCTTGGGTGGCTCAGGCTGCTGGACTGGCTTCTTGCCCTTGGGCTTAAGCTCTTCCTCAACAATCTTGTCCAGCTTAGCCTTAGAAGGTTTGGGTGTCCAATACTGCTTCTTTGGGGCAGCCTTGGGTGGCTCATGGTAAACCCCATCAACAGTCTCTCCTGGCTG
Organism: Paspalum notatum; assembly: GCA_022530915.1. NCBI lineage: Eukaryota > Viridiplantae > Streptophyta > Magnoliopsida > Poales > Poaceae > Paspalum > Paspalum notatum. The sequence goes on from CM039686.1 coordinate 23,248,679, forward strand.
GGTAGGTGCAGTCTTGACCTTAATTGGGGCACTCTTCTCACCCGAAATGCTGCACTCTCCAAACCCAACACCACTTGTCTCACCCTCAGCTCTTTTGGTGCTCTCTATGATCATCTCTAGTTGAGGTTGCCTCGCATATACCCAACTGAGCACCTCTCTCAACCTGTTGTTGTTATCTTGCAAAGACAACATCTCCTCCCTCAGATCCTCCAGAATCACAGTCTGGGCAGCACAGGTATCACAGTCTAGGGAGGGAACCACAACAGCTTTCTCCAACTTCCTAATGGTGGCATCCCTATCCACCAGCTGCATCCTAAGAGTTAGGCAGTTCTCACAAGTATCACTAGGTGCTGAAAGCACCTCTAAGTCAGCTCTCAACTGCTCTAACTCACCTCTCAAAGTAGGACAGACCATACATTCACCCAAAAGCGTAGGTCTAGCCCTAAGCTCCTCAAGCTCCATGAGCTGCCCCTCAAACTTCTCCTTCAGAACAGCTAGCTCTCTAGCTAGACAGGGGCAAGACTCACACTCAAGCTCTCCACTCAAAGTAGGCTCATCCAGTGTGGACTGGAGTTTGCCCAGCTCAGCCTTCAGCTCATCTATCTCCTCTACCCGCTTGGCATACCTATCTCTCTGGTCACCAAGCTCCGTCATGAAAGACTCGCAGGTAGGGCACTCAATCTCACTGGGTTGGGGTCTCACACTCCTCAACCTCTCATTCTCCTCTAAAGCCTCAGCAAGTTGGGCTTTCAACTTCTGCAGCTTCTTAGCTGCCTTCTCCAGCATCTTATCCTGGGCCTTAAGTTCCCGGCTGTTCTGCTCTAGCATCTCAAGGATTTCGGCTTGCTCAGGAGTTACCTCATCATCGGAAGAAGAGTTGCTGCCGTCATCCTTGTTCTCCTTGTCCTCAAGCGCCATGGAGCAAACCGAGCTCCTCTTGTCCTTGTTCTTCCGCCTGGACTTGGTGGAGACGAAGCATAAGCCAGCTGGACCGCCTTGATCGTTCCTCTTGTCCTTCCTGTACGTGATCTCCTCATCGCTTGAGCTCGACGAGGACGAAGAGGAAGAACATCCGCTGCTGCAGAACCCGATCTCGGCGAAGAAGGCCTTGTCCCGCTTCCGGTTGTCCTCCTGGTAGCTCTTGAAAGCCTTCCGGAAGTTCTTCTTGCCGAAGGAGCGCTTGCCGGAGCCATGCTTGCTGGAGCGGTGCTTGTCAAAGCTTGGCTTGCCGGAGTGGTACTTGTCGGAGTCGCGGGAGTAGCTCTTGCCCTTCTTGTAGTAGTCGTTCTTGTTGGGGCATTCGGCGATGAAGTGGCCGACCTCTCCGCACTCAAAGCACTTGGGCCGCTCGCCCCTCTTCTTGCTCATCCGGTTGTCATAGGCACGCTGAAAGCGACTAGACACCAGACACAACTCGTCATCCCCAAGTGTCGCTAGCTGCTCCTCTGTAACAGACATCAAAGCAGAAAACGAGAAGTTGTGTAACACGGGGTTAGTGACAGACTCACTAGAGGGGGTAGCCAAGGCCAGACTCTTAGAACCTGTACAAGCGAGGGAATCCCTCATCTTGTAATCTACCTCGGTGGCCTTGAGCTTACTATAGAGCACCTCTACTCCAATCGTATCATACCCTGCCGACTCAATGATTGAGTTCACCTTGATCTCCCATATTTTTCTGTCTAAGGCATACAACAACTTGACAGCCTGCTGATGATCGGTATATGGGAGGGCAGCGGGGGCAGAGTTAACACGCAACTTGTTGATGATCGACTGAAAACGACCAAACAAGTCGTCTACTAACTCTCCCGGCTTCTGGACGAAATTCTCATATTCGCGCCGGTAAGTCTCCACAAGTCTAGCCTTAATTGTCGCAGTACCCTCATGGTGTGCACTAAGCAGTGACCATATCTCATGTGCAGTCTTAAGGTGACTCACTCTCTCATAATCCATGGGACCAAGCCCGGAGAAGAGAAAGTTAACAGCCTTGGCATTCGCCTCATGCTGAGCCACGATATCTTGCGTAGTACGCTCAGCGACTGGAAGCACCACAAAAGTCGTACTCTGAGTAGCATCCCATATGTCCTGACTCTGGCTAACAAGGAACGCCTCCATCCTACCTTTCCAGTAGGGATAACCATCGGAGCCAAGGACGGGAATTTTCCCGGAGTAAGTAATCGTCACTACGGTTTCGTCACCGGTTAAGGTATAGGAAACCTAACCGGCTCTGATACCATTTGTAGGACCGAGACGTGCGACTAGAGGGGGGGGTGAATAGGAGCACTTGAAAAACTCAAATTCAAACCCCAAAGGGCGCTCTCACAAAAGCACACGCACAACCAATACCATCCACTGAACAGATACGTATCGGGTGCAAAGCGGAAGCACACACCACCTAGACAAACACAACAAAGCACAGACAAAATGAAACAAGCTACAAAGCTTGCAAGTATCGCAAACTAGCCACTCAACACACCGAAGTGTGCCGCACTTAGAAAAGTGAGTGAAGAGTATGGGCATGCAATGGTTGACACAAAGCAAGTTTGAAGCAAACAACAACACTCCAAAAACTAAAGAAACTAGACAACACAAACCCTAGACCGGACAAACCTGCGGGCCAAACAACATAACACGCAAAACACAAAAGAGAAACAAGGGACCGGACAGTCCGGTCTTGGGTAAAAGAAGGGACCGGACAATCACAGAGCGAGGGAGAGAGATAGCGAAAGAAGGAGGGAGACCGGACAATCCGATTCTTCAAATCGGACACAACTCGGACAAAGAAACCAAGAAAAACAAACCCTAAAGCAAGCGGAGCAAAGAACACGCAAAAACAGCCCTAAATACACTAGACCGGACAATACTGTCTCAACCAAAAGAACTGACCGGACAAACTCAAAGAAAGGGGCTGAAACAGCCCTAAAAACCTATAGACCGGACAATCCGAGGAAAGGGGATCGGACAATCCGAAGTATAGGGTTCGGACAAACCTAAGGACAAACGATTAGTACTGTCAGTTCTCCGAAAAACTGCGCGCAGAAAACAGCCCGACACCTCAACGAAAAACGATCAAAACGGGATCAAATCTCAACGAAACTTCACAAAAATTTGCATGGACAATCCTAAGGACCTTCCCTAGCAAACCCCAAAAGATCAGCTCCAAAAGATCAAGGGATGCACGGGAATTGCAAATCTCGTGAGTTAGGTGAGTTGACTCCGAAAAACCGAAAACCGTCAAGAACGGCCCTTGCTCGTGGTTGGATGATTCTAGCACTTGGCTAGTGAGATGTACCACGTCCTAGCAAGGCAAAATACAAGCAAAAGAAAGGTCTCATCCTTGGACAACACAAAACGAGCCAAAATCCAAGAAACGGGACAAAAAACGAGACTAGAAAGGGGGCAAAGAGGGAGGGACGAAATTGCTGCTCTAGGACATGGAATTTCTCAACAAGAAACCTTGGATTAATTCATGAAATCAGATTACAAAAGTTGCCTAGAGCCTACCTCCCTTCATCCTCCCACTAATGACAAGATTAGACTAAACTAGGCACTCATCTCCTAGCTAATCTCCTCTCTTTTCTCTCTTTGGACCATGGCTGCTAGGGTTAGGGAAAACCTAGGGTTTGTGGCTACCAAGATCAGCTCCAAGGGAGCCTCTCAAGTCTATTTATACCCTAGGCCCTAAACGACACAATTACATTAAGACCCCTACTCTAAAAATGCCCGGAGGGGGCCAAAACGAAAAGATACAATCAGACGACTACAATGACGTCTTGATCATCTTCGGTTTCTCCGCCTCGCTTGGATGTGCGTCACGTAGCCAGTAGTCCGGAAGCTTCCCCCGGTTTTGAAGTCAGAAACCGGGAAACTTTATTCTGCGGGCTTCCTGGGCCGAGTCTTGGCCCAATCTTCAATCTTGGTGAGTCGGAGCCCAACCCACCAAGTCATCTGAACTTGGGTGGCAGTTTTGAGCCGAAGCCGCCAAAGCCTCCCTCGCATGCCTTCGCGCCATGCACTCGGGTTGGAGCACCACAGTGGCACCCGGCTTCTCCAGTCCATCGGAGTCGCCTCGCGGTCCATCGGAGGGCTTACATCACCGTTGCCGAACCGCCCCTCCGTGTACCGAGCTCCCATGGCCGACCGACGCCGAGACTTGCCTCCGGTCCTTTGGAGGGCTTTTGCCTCAGTCCATCGAGGTCTTCATCTCCTCTACCTCCAGTCCATCGGAGGGCCTCCAGTCCATCGGAGGACTTGTACCGTTGACAATCACTCATCACACCAGGAGAGCAATGAGGCCGATCCATTGGCTCTCACAAGTGTCACATACTGCAACATATTCTGCCACTGCTCTCTTCATTCCATACCACCAGAACCTTTCCTTTAAGTTATGATACATCTTTGTACTGCCCGGGTGAATTGAGTAAGCGGTGTCGTGAGCCTCACTGAGTATTAACTTCTTGATACTGTCCACATCTGGAACGCAGATCTGGTTCTTGTACCATACAGTACCCTGTTCATCTTCACGAAAGTGTGGCGCCTTGCCCAACTTGATCTGTTCCCGGATCTCCTGAATTTTCTCGTCCATTTCCTGATGTTTCCTTATCTCTTGCTCAAGCAGTAGATTACCTCACCGGAGACGGACCCGCTGCTGGAAACATCTTCCAGGAGGTCGTGGACGGACGTCGGGTAGTGGCCCGCCATGGCCACGAGGGTTGATTGACGAGGCGTCTCGCCCTCGTGGACTGCGGTGCGCGCCTTGGGGCGACGCTTGAGCGCAGCAGTGCGTCGCTTATGCCTCCGCTTATCTGCCTTGGTCCCGGCAGGCGCGAGGCGTGTGGGTCCTTCCGTCCTCGCTGCGAGGGGCGAGTCTGGGCGGTGCCTTGGAGCGCCGTCATGGACGGCAGCGGTGGGTTCCTATGCAGCTGGGTCACCACATTCGCGAGTGCATAGAGCACTTGATCGTGATCCTCGCTGGAGGAGGTCGAGCGGAGGAGCGCGTTGGCGCAGTCGGCGAACGCCTCCACGTTGAGATCGGCGGGCGTCGACCGCACAGCTTCTCTCATCATCGTGTCGCGCGGAGCGTCCACGATTTGGAGGTCACTCATGCCCTGAGTGAGGGCGTCGATGGATGGGGTAGGGTCGACGAGGCGGAGCTCGTCGGCGGTGGCGGCAACGAAGGTGAAAGCGCCGAAGGTGATGCGACCCCCGGGCGCGAGGACCTTGTCGCCGTCGAAGGTGGATGATGATGCCATCGGAGCGGTGATGTCGCTTGGGCGCGCTGAAGATCCCCTACCCGGCGCGCCAACTGTCGTGGTTCCGGGAACCGGGTTGACACAAGCAGTAGATTTGTTGTTCGGTGGGGGATGACAGCGCGGACTCGCTCCGAATGGTGAGCCGGTAGACTCGAAGGTTTATACTGGTTTGGGATGAAACCCTACGTCCAGTGGAGTGTGTCTCTTGGATTATGAGATGTGTGGGGGTGTTAAAGTGAGCGCGAGCGCAGTGAGGAGGAGTCTCCCTGTTGCTCGGCCCTTACACTCTTGGTGTGGTATACGTTGCCTCGCGCTCACAGGAGGCGAGGGCCACAGCCGTCCGGCAGGCGAGCGTGTTGACCATGCGCCTCGACAGCGTTTCGGCCAAGGCGTCCTTGCTGCGCGCTGAGGCGGGGAGCCTCCGTCGAGAGACGGAGCAGCTTCGAGCGGAGCGTACCGCCGCCGTGAACGACTCCCTGGCGTTGCGCCGGGAGCTCTCAGTCGCGACGCGGCGGGCTACTAAGGCGGAGCAGGGCCTGCTTGAGGCGTCGAGCTCGCTCGAGCGGTCGCGCACGGAGCTTTCTGCCCAGGCCTCCGTCATTGCCGGTGAGCAGTGTTCTGGGGCGGTTTCTTGATTTCGCCTGAGGGCGGTTTGTGATTCTATCGTGCCTTTTCTTTTCAGAGCTGCGAGGGGACCTCCAGAGCCTTCGGGAGGCGGTTGGCTCGGCGTGTGCCTGTCTTTTGCCGCCGTCGTCCGCGCCGCTGCGGAGCAGGTAGCGGGGCTTCGGGAGCACATCGAGCGCGTCGTGCGGCAAGCCGCCTATTTTGGGAGCAGCCTGTCCTTTGCACAGGCGGTTTCCCACTTTGGGGAGCTCCGTCCAGTGCTCGCGCCGATCGTGGAGGGGTTTGCCGCTGGGGTCGCCGATGAGGAGGTGGAGAGGATTGAAGACGAAGTCCGCCCCCATGCCCTGATGGTCTCGAGCCACGTTGATCCGCCGACCCTCCTGCGAAACCCCTTGGCCGATTAGTTTTTGTTATGAATTCGAACAATATGTCTGTAATGAACTTCTTGTCGCTACTGGTGAGCGACGGACCTTTTACTTAACCCCGTGCCTTTGCCCTTTTTGTCTCAGAAAACTCGCACGTGTTTTTTACCGTTGCGATCGTGCGCCTTGCCTTGGGCTGCCATGGCCGCGGTCGCTGGGACCTTTGAGGCGTAAGTGGGCCTTCGGGGCGCACGTGCCTTTTTACCGTTGTGATCGTGTGCCTTGCCCTGGGCTGCCATGGCCGCGGTCGCTGGGACCTTTGATGCGTAGGCGGGCCTTCGGGGGGCCGATCTGGGCTCGGAAAATTTTCAGAGGGAAGGTCGGGCGACGGGGCTTTAAAAGAAAAAGGTACTGAGTTGAGGGGATGGTCGGGCAGCTAGGCTGGCCTTCCCTTTTTGGCGAGGGCGAGGAAAAATGTGTACGGGTAGTACGTTCCCAGCCCCTGAGTAAAACAAGGTGACTTTGCTCGGTCACTTTGTTTTACTGGTGCGCGAGTAAAGAAACAAACGAAACAGTTAGGGTAGAGTTTCCTTATCTTTCAACATCCCGCGTGCGGGTGAAGGGGTCGCCTCCGTCCGCGTTGCTCTTGCCATGGCCCTCGCGCGCCTCACGCTGGCCTATCTTGGGGGCCATCCGTCGTGGCGATCCTGGGGGCCCGTCTCATCTCCTCTGTTTTGCCCGGTTACCCGAGTGCGCCTCTGGTACCGCTCTTTTTACTGGTTCGAGGCACGTCGTGGTCATGGCAGCGCCGGACGCAGCGCAGCGCCGGACGCAGGCGCATGGTATCTTTGCGTATTTTTTGTTTCGAGTAGTCGCGTCGTCTGCAACGGGTCAGGGCATCGGATGCCTCTGCGCCCCTTGGCAGGGCCGTCGTGTCTCCAGAGCGAGGCAGAGGCGCGGCGGGCCCCGGTGGTGTCTGTTGGGCCCTCTACCGGGGGCTCGTGAAGCCGGCCGGGGCGCTCGCCCGCTACCTGTCGTGACTATAAATAGGGAAGGATCCCTTCCAAGGAAAGCATCTGAAATCGGACAGCCGTAGCCTCTCGAGTCCCCCACAAACCATGGGGTTCGCTTGTTCCATGGAAGAGCGACTTTCCTTCCTTTGTAGTGAGCGGGGTTACCCAGGTTCAAGGTTCTTGCCCCAGGCGGGGAAAGCTGACCTTAGGATAGCATGGTCTTCCTCATGCTTCCTGCGTCTTTGGCTATGAGTGTCTTCGTATGCGCGTCGGGTTTTGGCTATGAGTGGCTTCATATATGCCACTTGTGCCCAGAACGCCTTCCGGTGACCTCGTGCCCATGCTCCCCTTGCGCGGGCAGGCGTTCCACCTGTGCGCCCCTTGCGCGGGCAGGCGTTCCACTCCAAGTCCTCTCGGGAGAGGCTTTGGTGGTTGCCTAGGTGAGGTTGTCCAGGAGGATCCGACGCCGAACGGTGGTGCGGGGGTTTCGCCCTGCCACCGCCTGGTGGGCCACACGTCCTGCCGTCGGTGGGAGCCGGAGCTGAGAAGTTGCCGGCGCGACGGTGGTGAGGGGGGCGACTATCAAAGTCTTGCCCTCCGCTCAGCACGCTCTTGGTGGCTTTCCGGCCGCCCTCTCCTTGGTTCGGGTGCGTTGTTGGGTGCCTCACCCCCACGTTGAGCTCCCAAAAGAGGATGCTCATTGGTGGCGGCAGGCCCTCTGTGGTGGAGCGTCGAGGAGGGTTCCCGCCTTCTTCGACGCTCGCCGCACGGCGAAAACACCGACAAGGAAGGGGTGAAGGTTCTTGTTGAGTGGGAAGGTTCTTGAGCGGGGAGATTCGTGACCTTCTCTGCTGCAGAGGCATCAAGAACCTGGCCCCAACAAGAGCCAACGTCCGGGGGCCGTCTTTGCTGGCGCAAGACGCGCACGGCCCTTTTCCAACTCTGGCCCCAAGGGGCGGGGCCCAGAGCTCCCTTTGATCCAAATATTGATGTAATGAAAGTTTATGAATCAGAAGAATGAATAGCTCCCATACTTGTTTTGTGATTTTGATTTTCATCAATTTTTTGCTTCCTGTGGAGGCTCCGGAGCAACGCCTGGACTCCAGCGAGTTGATCTTTTGGGTCGGGCGGTATGTCTGCCTAGTTCGCTCACTCCTGGCCCCCGAGTTGGGCAAGGCGACCGATGGGTTGGCTTGGCCAACTTGTCATGTGGAGGAGCGAATAGTAATCTAAGGATAAAATCTCCTTAGGTTTTCAATGTTCCACGCGTTGGTGAAGATGTTACCGTCGGAGTCTTTGAGTTTGTAAGAGCCTGGACGCAGGACCTTGGCGATGATGTAAGGCCCCTCCCACGGCGGGGTGAGCTTGTGTTTGCCTCTGGTGTCCATGACCCTCCTTAGTACTAGGTCACCAACGTTGAGGGACCTGCCGCGGACCTGACGGTCGTGATAGCATCGCAGGTCCTGTTGGTATCTGGCCAACGTGACGACTATTGCCTCTCTTGCCTCATCCAGGAGATCGTTGGCGAGTTCGGCGTCCGTCGTTTGCCGCTCGCTGTCGTATGCTCGGACCCTAGGGGACCCATATTCGAGCTTCGTGGGGAGTACGGCTTCGGCGCCGTATGCTAGGAAGAAGGGGGTGCATCCAGTGGCTCTAGACGGGGTCGTACGTAGGCTCCAGAGGACGGCGGGAAGCTCGGCCGCCCATTTTCCGCCGAACTTTTTCAATCTATCGAAGATTCTGGGCTTGAGCCCTTGTAAGATCATGCCGTTGGCTCGCTCAACTTGGCCGTTGGTCCGTGGGTGCGCCACGGCGGCCCACTCGACCTTGATGTTGAACTGGTCGCAGAACTGGAGGAAGTCATGACCCTTGAATTGGACTCCGTTGTCGGTTATAATGGAGTTTGGTACTCCAAACCTATAAACGATGTCACGAAAGAAGGAAGCGGCATTCGCCGCCGTGAGCAGCGTGATGGGTTTAGCTTCTATCCACTTGGTGAACTTGTCGATAGCGACGAATAAGTGGGTGAAGCCTCTGGGAGCTTTCTTAAAGGGTCCAACCATGTCCAAGCCCCAGACCGCAAAGGGCCACGTGATGGGGATAGTTTGGAGTGCCTACGCGGGCGTGTGAATCTGCCTGGCAAAGAATTGGCATCCTTTGCAGGTTCGCACGACTTGCTCGGCGTCAGCCATGGCCGTTGGCCAGTAGAAACCTTGCCGAAAAGCCTTTCCTACCAGTGCCCTTGGGGCGGCGTGGTGTCCGCAGATGCCTCCATGGATTTCGACCAGGATCTGCTTTCCCTCATCAGTGGGGATGCACCTCTGTTTGATCCCGGAGGCGCTCTTTTTGTAGAGCTCCCCGCTAACGATAACGAAGGACTTTGCTCTGCGGGCCACGTGTCTGGCCTCGGTCGCGTCCTCGGGTAGGCTCCCGTCGGTGAGTCGGCTCATGATGGGGAGACGCCAGTCAGGGCCCCCGATTACAGCTACCAGCCCCCGAGCCTGTGTGGCAGGGTCGGGGGGATTTGCCGGTGGTCCCTCGTCCGACGATTCGGTCGTGACGGAAGGTTTATAAAGGTCGGAGGCAAAGACACCGTCTGGAACGGGCTCCCGACCGGACGCTATGGTTGAGAGTCGGTCGGCTTCCTCGTTGAAGCGTTGGTAGTTGTGCTCTAGCTCGAAGCCTTTAAACCTTTCTTCCAGCTTGCGTACCTCTTTATAGTAGGCACACATCCTGGGGTCGCGAGGCTCGGCCGCTTTCATGACCTGGTCGACCACGAGCTTTGAGTCTCCTCGCACAAGGAGGCGCCTCGCCCCCACTTCTGCTGCTATACGGAGCCCGTTTACCAGGGCCTCGTATTCGGCCATGTTGTTAGTGGACGGGAAGTGGAGGCGTGTGGCGTACCGTAGCCTATGTCCCTGTGGGGAAATGAGGACAATGCCTGCCCCGCTGCCGGTCTTGAGATAGGATCCGTCGAAGTACATGATCCAGTACTCCGGATCCTCGACTGGCGGTGGTTCTTGTGCTTCGGTCCATTCGGCGACGAAGTCCGCCAGGGCTTACGATTTGATTGCAGTTCTTGGCAGGTAGGTAATGTCGAGCCCGTTGAGCTCTAGAGCCCATTTCGCGATGCGTCCTGTCGTGTCATGGTTACGGACGATCTCGCCCAAAGGGGCGGTGGAGACGACCGTCACAGGGTGTCGGTCGAAGTAATGGATAAGCTTCCTCTTGGCGATGAGCACCGCATAGAGGAGCTTCTGTACTTGCGGGTACCGAGCCTTGGACTCGCTTAAAACCTCGCTGATGAAGTAGACCGGCCTCTGTACTTTGAGCGCTCGGCTTCTTCTGCTCGCTCGTTTCTCTTCTGAGAGAATCTCCGGATGTAGTCCCGGAGACTTTCTCCGGGCTTCTGGGTGCAGCTCTTGAGGTCCCAGGAGCTCCCGGGGCGTTTGTACGTCCCCTGGAAGTTTCCTACAAAGACCTTCTTGAGGCCTTCCCAATCGTGGATGGTGTCGTCGGGCAAGTGCTCGAGCCATGCTCGGGGCGCGTCCCCGAGGTGGATGGGGAGATACTGGATGATCAGAGTATCATCCCTAATCCCTGCTAGCCGGCAGGCGAGTCGATAGTCCGCGAGCCATACGGCCGGGTTTGTGGACCCGTCATACCTGGTGAGGTTGGTGGGTGCGCGTACCCGTGAGGGGAACTGCGCCTCGCGGATCGCGTTCCCGAAAGCGCGCGGCCCCGGTCCAATTGGACCGGATCCATATTCGAGTCTTGCGTCCGGGGTGCGCGAGTGCGCGATGTTGTCCCTCTCCCTTCGGTGGGCATTGAGGGTGTCGCGAGCATCGCGCTTGTCGCCCAGGCGATCCTTGACGGGTCTCGCGGACGCTCACGCCCCATTGCCCTTTGTGGTTGCCGTCTGTGTGGCGCGGGCAGCCGTATCCGCTGATGGCTGATTCGCCAACTCGGCCTGTTGCACCGCTGCCCTTTGCACGAGGCTGCGAAGGTTTTGGAGCGTGGCCTTGGCGGCAGGCTCGCTGGGCTCCGGGATTGCCTGGAGCATCATGGCGGCGGCGGCGATGTTTTGGTCGGGGCGCGGGAAGTATGGCGTCCCGTTGCTCCCTTGGAGGAGCTGGTTGTAAACATGGTACCCGCGGGGACCTTCGCCCCTATGCAGGCGCCGCCCTACCTCGTTGTGGAGCTCCTCGAGTCTATGTTCGAGGTCGTCGATCTCCTTCTCATTTTGGCGAAGCTCGATTTCGCGCGTGAGGGCGCGCGCCTGTCGTTCACGTTGGTACTCCACCTCTTGGCTGGGGGTCCTTTGACCTTCAGCATCTCCGCCTAGGGGAGGGGTTGCCACGAGGCATGCCCTTCCTATCGCGGCGGGGTGGTTTTCGTCCGAGCCGGAGACGGACCCGCTGCTGGAAACATCTTCCAAGAGGTCGTGGACGGACGTCGGGTAGTGGCCCGCCATGGCCACGAGGGTTGATTGACGAGGCGTCTCGCCCTCGTGGACTGCGGTGCGCGCCTTGGGGCGACGCCTGAGCGCAGCGGTGCATCGCTTATGCCTCCGCTTATCTGCCTTGGTCCCGGCAGGCGCGAGGCGTGTGGGTCCTTCCGTCCTCGCTGCGAGGGGCGAGTCCGGGGCGGTGCCTTGGTGCGCCGTCATGGACGGCAGCGGTGGGTTCCCATGCAGTTGGGTCACCACATTTGCGAGTGCATAGAGCACTTGATCGCGATTCTCACTGGAGGAGGTCGAGCGGAGGAGCGCGTTGGCACAGTCGGCGAACGCCTCCATGTTGAGATCGGCGGGCGTCGACCGCATAGCTTCTCTCATCATCGTGTCGCGCGGAGCGTCCACGATTTGGAGGTCACTCATGCCCTGAGTGAGGGCGTCGATGAATGGGGTAGGGTCAACGAGGCGAAGCTCGCCGGCGGTGGCGGCAACGAAGGTGAAAGCGCCGAAGGTGATGCGACTCCCGGGCGCGAGGACCTTGTCGCCGTCGGAGGTGGATGATGATGCCATCGGAGCGGTGATGTCACTTGGGCGCGCTGAAGATCCCCTACCTGGCGCACCAACTGTCGTGGTTCCGGGAACCGGGGTGACACAAGCAGTAGATTTGTTGTTCGGTGGGGGATGACAGCAAGGACTACGAATGGTGAGCCGGTAGACTCGGAGGTTTATACTGGTTCGGGATGAAACCCTACGTCCCGTGGAGTGTGTCTCTTGGATTATGAGATGTGTGGGGGTGTTACAGTGAGCGCGAGCGCAGTGAGGAGGAGTCTCCCTGTTGCTCGGCCCTTACGCTCTTTGTGTGGTATATGTTTTTCTTCCCCCACTCGTGAGCGCCTCCCCTCCTTTTATAGTTCAAAGGGGGAGGTTACAGTATCAGGGAGAAAGAAGAAGGGAAAAATAGATACAGAGAGGAGGGAAGGGACCCTGACACGTGGGTCCCTTTATTACAAGAGTCCTGCCAGAAGTCCGTGCATCCTGGAGCGCTCTTGTCACGTGCGGTGAGGTCGTCTGTCCGGGATCCTGTAGCTAACCCGTGCCCGGGGTTCGGTGTACCTGCGAACGCTCTTGTTCTCACGGGGTCAAAGGGTCGTATAGAAGTGGTGTTCCGTCCCGTCCGTCCTGGCTTCCTTTCTTTAGCTCCTAGCGTCAGACGGGCGTGACGATAGACGGCGGATTATCCGGCCACGGAACGTCCCTGCCGAGTTGTTCCATTTGTCCGTAACGGCGCCGCGTGCACCGTCGTGTCCCAGCGGGGGGCGGAGTTCGATCGGTCGCCTTCTGACTTGTAGGGCGGTACGGGGCGGGGCTCGGTGGCCCTGACCCTTGCGCTTGTCTGGTCGCGCTGGTCTCGCCAGGCCTTGCCAGGTGTCCCCCTTTATAGGGTTAAACACAGCCCGGTGTCACTCCCCTAGCCCTGTCGTAGCGGGGTGTTCCAGACGTGTGGCGTCAGGCGGTTGATGGCTCGTCCTGCCGCAATGAGCATGCGCGCGGGCGTGCGCTCGGCAATCGGTGGCAGTGTATGGTCGTCACATCGCAGCAGACGTGAGAGCAGGAGGGCAGCGTGATGTCCCATTAGTGGACTTTCCGCTGCCCGGTCGCGGGACGCACGCCGGCTGGTCCCACCGTCGGTCACGGCATAGGTCGGGGCTCTCCGCCTCGCCCGAGCCCTGTTCTGAGGGTCGGCCGCCTTGCAGGAAGGTCGGCCGCCTCCGCCCCGTACGAGCGTACGGGGCGAGGGTCGGGTTGGCTCGCTCCCCCGGTCGCCGTTCGTTTGGTTAGGGCCATGGGCCTTCGATCTGGGCCTGTGCAGGCCTTTCACGGGCTTCTTTCCTTGGGGTTTTGTTCTCTCCCCCGTCAGGTAGGCTCTGCTTCAAAAGTTACTACTGTGGTGTGATGCACGAATCCCAAGTTCAAACTCTCAAATTCTGCACATAGCTCATGGGGCATCTGGAAAGCAACTGCCATGTTAACATAACTCTTTCTGGTTAAAGCATCTGCTACCACATTGGCTTTCCCTAGATGGTAATGTATCTCCAGGTCATAATCTTTGATCAACTCCAACCATCTCCGCTGCCTCATATTCAGCTCATTCTGCGTGAAAATATATTTAAGACTCTTATGATTGGTGTATATCTCACACCGATTCCCAAATAAATAATGCCTCCAGATTTTCAGAGCATGCACAACAGCTGCTAACTCCAGATCATGAGTGGGATAATTGACCTCATGCTTTCTTAACTGGCGTGAAGCATAAGCAATCACCTTACCCTCCTGCATCAGCACACAACCCAAACCTTCCTTAGAGGCATCACAGTACACGGTGAAGCTCTTGGTTAAGTCTGGTAGAGTAAGCACTGGGGCTGTGGTGAGTCTCTTCTTTAATTCATCAAGTGCAGCTTGCCTCTCCTTAGTCCAAATAAATGGAACACCCTTCTCGAGCAATGATGTCATTGGTTTTGCAATCCTGGAGAAACTTTCAATAAACCTTCTGTAATATCCTGCTAGACCAAAAAATCCACGAACTTCTTTCACAACTTCTGGCACCTTCCAATCCATGACACTGCTGATCTTACTAGGGTCCACCATGATTCCACCTTTTGAGACTATATGCACCAAGAAAGGCACTTGATCAAGCCAAAACTCACACTTGCTCAACTTTGCATACAATTTATGTTCTCTCAGCTTCTGCAAAACTAATCTCAAGTGTTCTTCATGTTCTTCTTCCGTCTTGGAATAGATCAATATATCATCAATGAACACCACAACAAACTTGTCAAGATACTCCATAAACACCTTGTTCATAAGATTCATGAAGTAAGCAGGAGCATTTGTCAAACTAAAAGACATCACGGTGTACTCATATAACCCGAATCTGGTAATGAAAGCAGTTTTTGGAATATCCAAAGGGCGAATCTTCATTTGATGATAACCTGACCTCAAATCAATTTTTGAGAACACACAAGCACCTTGCAACTGATCAAACAAATCATCTATTCGAGGTAAGGGGTATTTATTTTTGATGGAGACATCATTCAAAGCCCTATAATCCACACACATCCTTCTTGACCCATCCTTCTTATCAACAAACAGAACCGAAAAGGCCCAAGGTGAAGAACTAGGCCGTATAAACCCCTTTCCTAACAACTCATCTATGTTTTCTTTTATTAACTCTTGTTCTTTGGGGCCACTCTATATTGCCTTTTGGCTATTTGTGCTGTACCAGGTAAGAGTTCTATTAAAAATTCAACATCTCGGTCAGGTGGCATACCTGGCAGCTCATCTGGAAAGACATCTGGAAACTCACGAACCACTCTAATCCTATCCGTGGGTTTAACCTCCATTTGATGCAGGTAACCAGAAGGACTTGTTGCACTGATTTCTACCCCCTGACCATCTGAAGCTGTAAGGTGAACAGTTTGTCTGGCACAATCTATCTTGACACCCCACTTATTAAGAGTTTCCATACCCAGAATGACATCAATGTCCACTAAGTCCATTGCTATCAGCTTAGTGTAAAACTCTACCCCCCTTATGACTATGCTAACCCTGGAGCATATCAAGTTGGTATTTATCTTTCCCCCAGGTGATGAGATTACCATGGGCCTTTTCATGGGGCTTATATCTATATTGTGTTTCTCAGCATATGCCTTTGAAATGAAAGAGTGAGTTGCACCAGTATCAAAAAGTATTGATGCAGGGTGCTTTTTAACAAGGAACATACCAAGCACGATGTTAGGAGCTTCTGATGCGGTCTCAGCAGTCACATGGTTCACCCTCCCTTGCCATGGCGCCTTGGCTTGCTGATTGGGGCGCCCTTGCTGCTGCTGCAGAGGATTCTGCCTCTGGCCCTGCTGACCCGGTTGGTTCACTGGCGTCTTCTGGGGGCAGACATTGGCATAATGCCTTGTACCTCCACACTTGTAGCAGTTCCTGCCTGAGGGAACCTGTGCCTGGTTCGTTGGGGTAGGGTTGGACTACACCTGGCGCTGAGCTTGGTAAGCAGGACGATTAGGCTGAGTCTGATAACGCTGCCCCTAGCCAACCTGTTGACCCTGGGTGCGCTGCTGCTGCGGATACCCCTGCTGCTGAGAACCCTGACCCTGGGGATAGCGAGGACGGGTGTTGCTGCCTGAGGACGAGCTGTTGAATTTCCTCTTCCTCTTTTCTATGTCCTGGCGCTTCCTCTCAGTGAAAAGCGCCCTATCCACCAATTGATGAAAGCTGGGGAAGGTGTGATTCATCAACTGATATTGGAGCTCATCATTTAAGCCCTCCAGGAAGTATTCTTGCTTCTCCCTGTCCTCTGCCACCTCTGCAGTGGCATACCTGGCTAACTGAAGGAACTTATCCCTATACTCAGTCACAGACATGTTGCCCTGCTTCAGGGAAAGGAACTCCTTTTTCTTCATCTTCATCAGCCCTGCAGGCACATGGTGGTTGCAAAAGTTCTCCCTGAACTGTGCCCAGGTGAAAGCTTCCCTATCCTGGACTCTATAAGACTCCCACCAGTCCAGTGCTGCACCCCTCAACTGTCCAGAACCATACAGGACCCTTTCTCTATCATTGCACTGTGCTATATCTAACTGGCGTTCCACAGCACGAAGCCAGTCATCAGCCTGTAGTGGCTCTGTGGCATGAGAGAAAGTGGGAGGGTGGCCCTTCAGAAAATCTCCACGCCTATCTCTAGGTGGCGGGGGTGGTGGCTGAGCTTGAGCCTGCTGGAGAACGTGCACAGCGTTGGTCATTGTCGCCATCATCTGCATCTGGAGGTTATAGAACTGCTCCGGTGTCAGTGGTGGAGGGTTGGGTAGCGGGTTGCCACCCCCCTGGTTACCCTGGTTAGCATTTCCACCAACAGCGTTGCGCCTTGTGTTAACCATCTGTTTGTAACAGAGACACCGTAAGCTCATAGCCATCATATGGGTGCACAAGCAGTAGCGGCTAAAGATAAAGTAGTAGGAGCAATAGAGTGGATATAGTGTTTAACCCCACGAACTAACTTATAACATTAACTTGTTCATGCTGGGACAAATCCCCACAGCTGGATAACACACAACCAAAGATCCAAATCAAACATGGTTCAAAATACAAACATCCAGACATCACAACTTAACTCAAGTTCAACACAACCAACTTAACACGACGACTTATTCAAACGTGCTAACGCGATACATGAGGACGGCTAGTCATCCCGAGGGAGTATCCTAGTGGCACCACCCAACTCTCCCGTGCCAGGCCTCCTGCGAGGTGGAGTCTGAGCTGGGTCCACCACTGGCACCTGGGGTGGTGGCCCCGCCATTCGGTCCAGCTGAGCCTGAAGGTGGAACACCTCACCGTTCCGGTGATGGAGCTCCTCAGACACCCGGACGTAGGCAGTGATCAGGGCTGACACATACCGGACCAGCTTCAACAGCTGCCGGTTGTCCTCACCCCGGATGGACGCTATCTCGTGCTCTGTCTCCCCGGACTGCCGACGGGGAAAGTAGCGGTACTGGGTCTGGCAGAGTGGGGTGTGGTAGTGCTGGCAGAGAACCCCAAGAGCCTGCTGAGCAGCGTCCTCCATGGCCATCTCCATAGTCTCGTGCTCCGCGATGCTGTAGTGCCGGCGCAGCACGGTGTGTCCCCCATGGTTGGGGTTAGGCTCCTGGACCTGCACCCCGGCAGACCAGAGGGTGGTGTGGTCCGGGCGCGCTCGATGCCGGACCTGGTAGACGACCTCGTGGGTAGTGTAACCCAGGTCGTAGAGGCAGTCGCGGAGTAGCCCTGGGAACTCCAGGTGAGCACCGTGGTATGGGTGCGTCAGGTCGACCCAGGCGTCAACCTCCCGCTGGCCCCCATCGTCGGAAGGGACGGCCACACGGAACGGCCACTCGGGTGCGGCAGGTGGTGGCGGTGGAGGTGCCGGTGAAGCTGCAGGTGCCGCTGGAGAAGGTGGTGGTGTCGGCGCACGCGGGGAAGGAGGTGTCGGTGTCGGCAGGCGTGGCGATGGAGCCTCCTCTCGCGCATCACCGTCGTCGTCGGAGTCGAGGTAGTAAACTACCTCCACTAGGTCCTCCTCCTCCTTCTCCTCAGGGTCAGTGTATGCCGAAAGCAGACCATTCCCCTCAAAGGGGTGTGGCGCCTGGTCCATGGGAGTGTACTCAAAGGGTGGTGGTGGCAACGGCTCGGGCAGCTCCGGTGACGGAGGCTCGATCTGCTGTGATGGACGAGGTACTGGGGTACGCCGTGGGGTCGGTGGTGCAACACGGCGAAGGCGGCCCCCGGTACTCTTGCGGGCGGTCAGCTTGTTACGTGCCATGACCTATAAGGAGGATGGAGTAAGATGGAGATCAGTTCTATATGATTGAATGAATAAAGCAAAAGGTAATAATTTAACATAGAGTGAACATATAATTTGATAGCGAAAATAAAATTTTCGTAAAACTGCAAGAGGGAAAAAGGGGAATGAGGTCCTTATTTACGTCCGTTTCTAACTAGGCTTCCGTCCTACAGTCAACACGGCTCTGATACCACTTTGTCACGTCCAGTTCTCAACCAACGGAACCGGAACAACATAAATGTGCCAGGAACGTGTCTCACATATATCATGACAATAATGACATCACAGAACGTGCATAAACGATAAATAAAACGTTTACATAGAGTATAACATCACTTTATTACAATAAGACAACATGTCTTTAAACCAGATTCATAGCGGAAGCGTAAACGAAGATAAACGAGCCGCCACAGGGACGTCGACTGGTGGACGGGTACGCCTAGAACTCGTTGAAGTCCTGAACATACTCTTCGAGGTCTTCTGGAGCTGAGCAGCAGTTGGGTTCCAGCCAACAGTAGGTTTAAAGTAAAGCAAGCGTGAGTATTTCATTCTCAACAAGCATAACATGAACTATGAGGCATCTAGGGTTGGCCGACACTTAGCATGAGCTTTTAGTTGGTCAAGTTTTATTAAGCGACTAATTACTACAGGTGAGTTGATAAACCATTAACCCAAGGTATAGCACAAAAGATTTAAACAACAACATTAACATTAGAACCAACTTCCAAACCCAACTAGGAACCACTAATCTGCATAAAGGATCTGGGCCGCTCATAACCGTGAGCACGGCTGACATGTCAGTTTTACACTCTTGAGAGGTTGTACATCTTTACCCACAAGCCGTGTACTACGCTAGGAGTTCATCACATTGCCTGAGATGAGATGACTAGCAAGCACACTATGAAACCTTTACAAAGATCACGTTGGTAAAAAGTAACCGCAAGGAATTAAGCGCCGCAATTGTGGTGTCCGCCTCACAAAGGGAGAAGCACACAGCACACTCAACCTAAGGTAGTGCAGCGACCACAACCGCTTACTCCCCCTCTTGCCCCGCAGGTAAGTTACTTCAAACCAAAACGATCTAATTAATCAGCTAAGACCGTCCCATTCCAGTCTCATGGTAGCACGGTTGTCCTAGGTTGTCGCTTTGCGAACCGGTCCTTATGGAGAGCGGCTATGAGCAAACCACTAAGCACATGCTCATGCCCTCTAAACCAAGTTGCTGAAAAGCCATTTTTAAAGAGACATGAATCACTCATGCACACAGCACAGAGGGTCACGCTCCGAGATAAAAATTGCATAGATCCATTAACAAGATTATTAACAAAAGTAACATGCGTTCGCGCAGCAACTAGCAAAACTTAACCAACATGCATCCCTTAGGTGAACATAGAAATAGAAGAGGCTAGGTACAGTCCTTATTGGCATACAAGTTTAGATACATGCAAATGAACTGATTAAATGGTTATTAGGTTGTCCAGGTTATACTTGCCTTGCTCAAACTGGTCTTGAGGCTGCTGCTCAACACCCTCAAACTGCTGCTCTTCTTCACCAACAAACTGCTCACCGTCTAAACACGTACACGGCAACATACAAGCATTTCCACGCATACATACATGCAAACAATTAACAAAAGGTGAGAAACAGTACATCATATCATAAAAACAGAAGATAAAACTGTATTGAAAACATTCTATGCATTACCACGATCGCGTGAGCGCAAGAATCAGTCAAATCGGAGTTAAAACGAGAAAGTTATGCATAAAACGGGCTCCTAGGGGCATAACTGTGATAAAAACATTGAAACCAGGGGCTAGATTTGAAAAACCGAGGACTTATACGTAAATAACTATAGCCGCCGAGGGTTTCCAGGCAAAACCGCCGGGTCCTGGACCGCGGGTTCAAAAACCGGAAAGCCCAGGGGCCAAACCGAAGAAAACAGGACCTAAATCTAATTATTTTTCAAAGCCGGTGGACCGCGGGTTGATTCCAGAGAAACGCGGGGACTTTTCTGCGAAAGTTCCGCGCTGACTGGGTCTACGCCGACGCGGTGCTGACGCGGCGCGCGCGTGGTGCGACACGTCGGCTTGGCGGGTGGGTCCCCGCTGTCGGGTTTAAGTGGCGCTACGTGGCGTTCCACGATTGGCTCGCGAAGGGGTACGCCACGTTCTAATCTTGGCCACCCGTGAAAGATCCGACGGTCAGGAGAGAAAGGACACCGGGCGCCGGCGGCGACCATTCTCCAGGGCGGAGGTCACGCCCTACGGCGGTGGGTTCGCCGGACGAGCATGCGCCGAGGCCTAGGGTGGGTCTGGTGCCCCTAGATCTAGCTCGGGAGCGAGATAGGGCCGTGGCGAAGCTCACCAGGGGCTCGTGGATGCCGGGGATTGGACGGGGGGTCGTGGCGATGGAGAACGGCGGTCGAAGTTGGACGGCGCTCGTGGACAGGGCGTTGGCGTCGCGTTCCCGCGTCCAAAACCCGCTGGTAGACTCCGCGAAGCTCCTGCGAACGTCAAGGCGGGGATTAGAAGGCCGGAAAAGACTTGCCGACGAAGAATTTGGTGGCGGAGCGACTCACCCAAGGCGGAGCTCCGGCGGCGGATGGCGGGCTCGACGAGGCACTAGAGTGGAATTGCTTTGGGGGTGTAGCAAATGGAACCCAAGGCGACGCTCGGGGATGGGTTTTATAGGACTCTAGGTAGCCGAGGGCGACGGGCGCGGTGTTGGGGCGGAAGGCCGGGGCGCTCATCACTGTGCAATGAAGAGAGAGGGAGGGGAAAGGGGAAACCGGGGCGGATTGTGGGGGATTGAGTGCGGGGCGAGCAAGGAAGGAGAGCGGGGCACGGATTTGGGGAGGGATCCCCTCGGGTAGCCGTTGTGGCCGAGCGAGGATGAGAGAGGGGTGTGCGCGGAATCACCGGCAAGAGGAAGGGGATGGGTATGACAGGTGGGGCCCGGCAGTCAGTGGGAGAGGGGCGCGGCCGAGTGGGCCGGCCTTTCGGCCCGCGCGGGAAAGGGAGGCGGGGTTGGCTGGGCCGAGCGGCCATCCGGCCCAGGCGGGAAGGAGTGGGGGCGGGGTTGGCCGGGCCGAGCCGGTCGGCTTAGGCCGGCCGCTTGGCTTGGCCCCCTTTCTTTTTTTTTCCTTTTTCTTTTCTGTTTTTGAATTCTTTTGAATGGAGATAGAAATGGTTCTAAAATTCAAATGAAATTTGAATTTGAATCCTTAATTCCAACAATCAAGAAACAATGCACCAGCATGTATGCACAAGAAAGTTAGGCCTATGATTAATTTTATACAAGTATTTATTTTGAATAAAACCTGTTAAATGCAAACTAAACATATGAGCCTTAGAAAAATAAATAAATTACTTGAATTTAATTGTAAAATGCTGGAATTTAAACTAGGGTGTTACGTAGAACAAAGACAAGACAAAAGCGTAAAACCGAAAAAGAAAGAAAGAAAGAAGAAAGTTTCTCAAAATGCCCAAGAACCAGATACAAGCAAAGAAACAGGGCACAATGAGACAACAAAACAAAACAAAGCATCCGCTACTCAAGATAGAGGCAAAGGGCTCAACGCACCGATGCAAAGAGCATGCTAAAAGCTCAACTCCCCCTGAAATGCATTCTTACAAATGCAAAAATGAATGCAAAGCTCCCTCTCAACTAAGTCTCTCCTGAGCCCTCCCCCTTTGTCCAATACTTCTCCTCCTTGTTGACAATGGACACATCAAGGGTTCATAGGACTCCCCCTGAACTAGACAACTCTCCCTCAAAATATGCCATGAGATGCAGAGAGTGTACCAGAAAGAGCTCAGAAGGGATGGAAAGCTAGTATTCACAAGTTCTAGCATACAGAGCAAGTGAGGGCAAGGAAGCATGCAACAAGCTCAAATGAATCTACCTTACACAGATTAGGAGCAAGCATCACCAACATGAATAGCACTTAGCAAGATAGGCATGAACAGCAAGATGCTAGCATTGCATACAAGGTGTGCTACTCTCAACCAAAGTATACACAACAAGCCATAAGCATTATTAGACTTGCATATTTTAGATTTAACCACTTATATTACATGAACAGGTTCCATATTGTGCCAAGGGTTATTTACTTGTCTTTTGCCACTTCTTACCAACCAATGCCAAGCCTAGGTTCAAACAACCATCAGAAGCTTAAGACAAGGTGTTGGTCATACACAGTTTAGTCCAAGTTCGTGCCAAAGTGCAATGGCAAGCAATCTCGAACTAAGTCAGTGTGATAAGCAAACCCACCTGGATCTTTTCATTTCAGCACAAGACACCACTTTTAAACATTTAACTCAGATTTCAAATTAAGCAAGGTGTCATAAAAGCTTAGGCATTAATTTAGCAAAGGCATACAACTAGCATATCCAGGTATGAAAAGATAGCATAGCATTCAATACTCCTACACATGCTAGGCAGCCAAGTCATGTGGTGATCATGTTTTTGGATTTTTAGGAAATAAAAGGGCTTAGCCCAGAATTAGTATTCAACAGACTCAAGTGAGCTTAGCCAACCATGATCAAGCAAGCATCTGTACAACGTAGCACAAGCAAATACTAACTCATCATTCTGAAAGAGCTCTAGTGCTAGTGAAGTGAAAATGCATATGATATAATGCAATGCATGATATGGTACAGAATGCAAAAGAAGCAAAGACGAAACAAAAACAAAAGCAAATAAAGAGCAAATCCTAAACTACTAAAGCTATCCCTGACTAAAAGGGATAACACACTCCAAGCTCACTTCTCAAGCGCACAAAAGCGCTAAACTCTATGGGCTTGGTAAAGATATCGGCCAACTGGTTTTGGGTTACTACATGGACTAAGTCAATATCACCCTTCTCATAGTGATCTCTCAGAAAGTGAAACCTCACGTCTATGTGTTTGGTTCTAGAGTGCAAGATGGGGTTCTTAGCTACAGAGATAGCAGAGGTAGAGTCCACTAGAAGAGGGATCCTCCCAAATCTAAGGCCAAAATCACTAAGGGTGGCTTTCATCCATAAGAGCTGGGAGCAGCAGCTAGTAGCAGCTATATACTTTGCTTCTGTGGTAGACAAGGATACACTAGCTTGCTTGCGAGAGGACCAAGAGATAAGAAAGGTTCCTAAGAGTTGGCATGTGCCGGAGGTTGACTTGCGGTCAATCCGGCAGCCAGCATGGTCAGCATCTAAGAACTCTCTAAGAGAAAGAGAAAAACCCGAGGAGTACCAAAGACCAAGCTCAGGAGTGTACTTAAGATACCTGAAAATGCGCTTCACCGCTTGACGGTTAGATGTCCTGGGAGAAGCCTAATAATGCGCACAAAGGCAAACCGCGAACTTAATGTCCGGTCTGGTCGCCGTCAGGTACAGAAGTGAGTCAATCATCCCTCGAAATTCCTTCTGGTCCACCGCCTCCCCATCTTCATCCGCATCAACTGCCGTGTTTGTACTCATAGGAGTTGTCATGGGTTTAGAGTCACCCACATCAAACTTCTTAAGTATGTCCCATGTGTACTTGGCTTGCTGGACAAAGGTACCCTCAGGGCCTTGCTTGATCTACAGCCCGAGGAAAAACTGAAGCTCAGCCATGAGACTCATCTCAAATTCCCTGCTCATCTGTTCAGCAAAACTAGACACCAAAGCGTGAGATGAACCACCAAAGATTATGTCATCAACATATATCTGAACTATCAGAGTGTCACCACCACGACTCAACAAAAACAAGGTCTTGTCTGCTGAACCCATCACAAACCTAGACTTGAGCAGGAAACTCTTCAATCTAGCATACCAAGCTCTTGGAGCTTGCTTCAGACCATAAAGGGCTTTCCTCAACTTATACACCTAGTCTGGAAGCTTAGCACTCTCAAAGCTAGGAGGTTGTCTCACATAAACCTCATCCTCTATAAACCCAATTAGGAAGGCTGACTTGACATCCATCTGCTACAGTTGGAAGCCTTTGGAGGCAGCAAAAACAAGCAGAATCCTAATGGCTTCCAAACGAGCTATAGGGGCAATGGTCTCCTCATAATCTATCCCCTCCTTCTGATAGAAATCCTAGGCTACCAATCTCGCTTTGTTCCTCACAACCATCCCATTCTCACTCTGTTTGTTTTTGAAAACCCACTTGGTACCTATAGGGCGACAGTTTGGTAGAGGCTCAACTAAGTCCCAGACATGGTTTCTCTCAAAGTTCTCCAACTCCTCATGCATGGAGTTCACCCAGTTAGGATCAGATAATGCATGTGACACATCTCGGGGCTCAAAAGAAGCAACATATGCAGAGTGGGAGAAAAAGGCTAGAGAGTTAACCGAAGAGCGTGTGACACACTGGTGAAGATCTCCAATGATCCTGTGTGGAGGGTGATCCCGCTGGACCTGCCGAGATGGAATAATCTCGGAGGTCACCTCCCCTGTGTCCTCAGCGGGGCCAGCCTATGCTTGAGCTTGCTGTCAGGGGAGTGAGGAGAAAGGCGTGGGCAAGGGTCCTCCTTCATCATCAGAGCTCGTAGCAGAGGGGGCAGGAGCTGCAGCCGATGCAGTGGCTCCTGCATCACCAACATTATCTGCACCTTCCTCATCTTCAAAGATGGGGGTGCCTTCTTCATCATCACCTGAAAGCTCAAGGGAAGGGGTTGTGCAGGGCATAGTTTCATCAAAAGAAACCTCACAAGTCTCAACAACTTGCTTGGCCTCCAAAATCCACACACGAAAAGCCCTAGAACTAGAAGCATACCCCAGAAAAATCCCATCCAAACAACGAGACTCAAACTTGTCCAAATGCCCCGCCTTCTTGAGCACAAAACACCTGCAGCCAAATGCTCGCAAATGCTTGACGCTGGGCTGCCTACCAAACCGAAGTTCATACGAGGTCTTCCCAGGGAAAGCTCGCAAGAAGATCCGGTTCGCAATGTAACAGGCCGTATTCACTGCCTCAGCCCAAAAACGCCTCGGAGTCCTATGCTCATCGAGCAACGTCCGTACCATCTCAACGAGTGTGCGGTTCTTGCGTTCCACAACACCGTTCTGCGGTGGGGTATATGGAGAAGAAAACTGGTGCTCTAGGCCAAGGTCACGACAGAAGTTTTTGAACCGAGAGTTTCTGAATTCTCCGCCATTGTCACTGCGAATAGCCCTCATGGCCATATGACTCTCGTTTCTCAACCTCAATACCAGATCCCGAACAAAACCAAACGCCTCATCCTTAAACTCCATGAAAAATACCCACGAGAACCGCGAAAAATCATCCACAACGACAAGCACGTACCACTTCCCACCAACCGACGCTACCCGAGCGGGACCTACTGTATCCATATGGAATAGCTCACCCGGATATGAGGTCATAACCTGAGACACAGGAGTGTGAGAAGCGGCAACCATCTTGCCATGACGACAAGGGTGGCACACTAAGTCCTTCTCAGCTTTTAATTTGGGCAATCCACGGATTAGGCCCATTGAACTCAACCTGACTAGTAGATCAAAGTTCAAGTGACCAAGTCTCCTATGCCACTTCCATATATCAGCAGAAGGACTAGCAACCAAACAATGCGCAGGCAGAAACAGATGTGAGATCGACCCTAAAAACCTAACCAAAAGGCAGCATAGAGCAAACAAGGGTTTCCTCAGCATCCAGAATGCGGCACGCACCCTTCTTAAAACGAACCTCAAATCCTTCATCGAAAAGTTGCAAAACAGAGACCAAATTGAACCCCAGATTCTGGACAAAAGCAACTTCTCTCAGGGAAAGCTTAGTAGAGAGCGAAACAGAACCAATACCCAACACTTTACCTTGACCATTGTCCCCGAAAGTGATGTAATCCTTGGTGCTCACGGACCCAAAAGCGTAGGTCTAGCCCTAAGCTCCTCAAGCTCCTTGAGCTGCCGCTCAAACTTATCCTTCAGCACAGCTAGCTCTCTAGCTAAACAGGGGCAAGACTCACACTCAAGCTCTCCACTCAAAGTAGGCTGATCCAGCTTGGACTGGAGTTTGCCTAACTCAACTTTCAACCCATCTATCTCCTCTACTCGCTTGGCATACCTATCTCTCTGGTTACCAAGCTCCGTCATGAAAGACTCGCAGGTAGGGCACTGAAACTCACTGGGTTGGGGTCTCACACTCCTCAACCTCTCATTCTCCTCTAAAGCCTCAGCAAGTTGGGCTTTCAACTTCTGCAGCTTCTTAGCTACCTTCTCCAGCATCTTATCCTGGGCTTTTAGCTCTCGGCTATTTTGCTCTAGCATCTCAAGGATTTTGGCTTGCTCAGGAGTTACCTCATCATCGGAAGAAGAGTTGCTGCCGTCATCCTTATTCTCCTTGTCCTCAAGCGCCATGGAGCAAACTGAGCTCCTCTTGAACTTGTGCTTGCACTTGGACTTGGTGGAGACAAAGCATAAGCCAGCTGGACCTCCTTGATCGTTCCTCTTGTCCTTCTTGTACGTGATCTCCTCATCACTTGAGCTCGACGAGGATGAAGAGGAAGAAGATTTGCTGCTGCAGAACCCGATCTCGGCGAAGAACGCCTTGTCCCGCTTTCGGTTGTCCTTCTGGTAGCCGACCTCTCCGCACTCGAAGCACTTGTGTAGGACCGAGACGTGCGACTAGAGGGGGGTGAATAGGAGCACTTAAAAACTCAAACTCACGAACCCCTGGTGCAAACTGACAATTACTTGACACAACAAGCACTAGACACCGTCCACTGAAAGGAAACGTGTCTAGCAGCACTTGGTGTCGCCCACTGAATAGGAACACACCAAGCGAGCGGAAGCACAAGACTCAACGATCACAAGACTGCAAATCAAGCGAAACAACGACTCATGCATGAGTGTTTCGCCCGCCACTCAACGCACCGAAATGCGTCTCACTGGTTCACAGCAAGTTAAGAGTATGGGCAGCGGCAAGGA
The DNA here is from genome assembly GCA_022530915.1 of Paspalum notatum. Lineage (NCBI taxonomy): Eukaryota > Viridiplantae > Streptophyta > Magnoliopsida > Poales > Poaceae > Paspalum > Paspalum notatum. The sequence continues at coordinate 23,275,664 of CM039686.1, forward strand.
ACACTAAAGGCGAGGTCGAAGCAAAGAGCCGGACAGCGAAAACCCTAATGAAAAAGCTCACAGCCACCTACAGGCGTCTGCCAGACTATCCGGAGTCCTTCACCGGATGGTCCGGTAACAGGACCGGATGGTCCGGTAGCAGCCGGGCTGAAATCCCAACTCCAGACTGTCCGGTGGCCTGCGACGGACTATCCGGTGGAGGCGGATAGTCCGGTGACAGCGCCGGACTGTCCGGTGGGAGGCTAGAACTTGAGCTTTCCAACCCTAAATCTGACCAAACCTTGTCCAATCTTCATGAAATTTGACACAGGCTATCTGAGCACTATTCCAAAGCTATTCCCAAAAGATCAACTCAAAATGATCACAGTATTAGCGGGAATTTCAGATCTCGTGAAGAGGCAAGCCTTGGGGAAGAAAAGGGGAAACTCAAATTCAACTTGCTCGTGGCAAACCTGCAGGTTTGTGATGCACTAGGGCATAATCTCCACGTCCTTGCAAGTCCTAAACACCGGCAAAAGAAGGAATTCACCCATGGCCAAAGCAAACACCTCAAAAGCCAAGGATTGAACCCAAAAACCAAATTAGAGAAGGGGAAGGGAGAGGGCTGCACACATGCACTTCAATTTCAGAGGAATATTGCTGGATTAAACACGAAATTAAGTGCATACAAAGTTTCTACAGCCTACCACCCTTCATCCTCCCTCTTGATATGAAGAACACTAGCTCGGGGACTCAAATCCTAACCATAATGCTCTTCTTTCTCTCTTTGGCACTAGGCTTAATAGAAACAAAGCCAAGGGTTTTCTAATGGTAGGACAGTCACCTAAATGACCAGCCACTTAGGTATTTATAGCCCTAGGTCTAACGACACATTTAACACTAAGACCCTTACTCTAGAATGCCCAAAAGGGGCTGAAATGAAAAAGATACAATCGGACGACTACGATGACGCTTTGATCTTCTTCTTCTCCACGCCTCGCTTGGATGTACGCCACGTAGCCAGTAGTCCGGAAGCTTCCCCCGGTTTTGAAGTCAGAAACTGGAAAACTTTATTCTGCAGGCTTCCTGGGCCGGGTCTTGGCCCAATCTTCTATCTTGGTGAGTCGGAGCCCAACCCACCAAGTCATGTGAACTTGGGTGGCGGTTTTGAGCCGAAGCCGCCAAAGCCTCCCTCGCACGTCTTCGCGCCATGCACTCGGGTTGGAGCACCATGGTGGCACCCGGCTTCTCCAGTCCATCGGAGTCGACTCGCGGTCCATCGGAGGGCTTACACCACCGTTGCCGATCCGCCCCTCCGTGTACTGAGCTCCCATGGCCGACCGACGCCGAGCATTGCCTCCGGTCCATTGGAGGGCTTTTGCCTCAGTCCATCGAGGTCTTCATCATCTACCTCCAGTCCATCGGAGGACCTCCATGTGATGCTCCAGCATCTCAAGTGCATAATCATTCTTCATATGTGCAGCATTCATCAAAGAACATCATACATTGACATGCATTTAAACCCTAGTTTAAATTTGGTTGAAATACAACTTGTCGAAACCTGTTTTCTGCATATATGTCTCGGTGTTTGTGTCCATAACTTTGATTCTGTTTAGATTTGAGTGAAACTCATATTGACAAACTTGTAGATAATTTAATGATAAACAACTTTGGTAATTGGTGCTTTGACATGCATGAAGGTTTGCATAGAGTTTTGGGGCTTTTCCTGTCAGCATGTGAATTCTGTCCAAACTTGACTTGTTTAGTAATTTCAAATTTTAATTGGTCTACAGCCATAATCTTGCAAAACTCCAATTGAATAAGTTGTAGATCATGAAATTCTAAACAATATTGGCATAAAACTCCTTGGGTGAATGTGGTTAGAAAATAGACTTTTAGAATTTCTAAACTGGAAGGTTTTGTTGGTGAAACCTTGGTCAGAAGCTTAAATTCAAATTTAAACCATATTTTTGAATATAACATGGTATACAAGTTTATAAAGGCAATGTAGAGAAACAAATTTAGAACATTTCATCCAATTGGGGTATTTTCAAATTTGGCCTCTAACCTGTTCAAAAACACAAAATACAAACACGTGTTCCTGCAGTCAAAGCTGATTTTTCATTTTCGGGAATTTCCTTTTCTCTCTGTCTCACTGACACGCGGGTCCCACACGCCAGACCGCCGTCAGATTCCCGCCCCCGGATTGGAAACCCAGACCGGTGGTTCCCACCCCACACGTTGCCCAGTGCACCCGGTCCAATGGACCTCTCTCTCTTTCCCGCCCCGACCCCACCTGTCATTGACTCCCGGTCCACGGACCGTGTCCACGCCGCGCCACCTCCTTCCTTCACCCTCTCCCCAACGCGCACGCGGCGCGCGGAGTCTGCGCGCGCCCCGCCATGGCTGCCAGTGCGCCGGCCGCACCCCGCGCCCCCGCCTCCACACTTGGACGGGTTCCCGGCCGAGGCCACCCTGTTCCTTCGGCCTTAAGCAGCAGTGAGCACCCTCTCACCCTCGCCCGATCTCTCTGCCCTCTCGCCCTCTCTCTGCGCTCGCCTTTCACACGTAGAGCGCCACCGCCATTGCCGAGAGCTAGAGCTCGAGCCGCGCCGGCCACTCCTCGAGCCTCCACGCCTCCAGACCAACGCCACTTCACTCGCCTCCACCTCCCGCGTCCTCGAGCCTCGTCGCCTCCATCCGCCTCTTCCTCCAGAAGCGCAGCACGCCCGCCGCCATTGCCGCCGCGGCAAGCTCACAGCACCCGCCGCCGCAAGTCGCCTCTCGCCCCACCGAAGAGCGCCTTGCGCTCGCCTCCCCGTCCTCCACCGCCTCCGCACAGTTTCGCCCTTCACCATCGGCTCTGCAGCCTTCCCCGCGAGCGCACCCCCACGGCCACCATCGCCGCCGGCCCCTCGTCGTGGACGGCTACCTTCGGGCCCTCCCCTCGCCTCCACAATACCGCCACCGGACTCGCCACCCAATCGCGGAGCTCTCACGCCCATCCTAGACCCCTCCTCAAGCCTGAGTCGCCGGAAATCTAGCCGTGCCGCCACCTCCGTCGCGCCGCTGTCTCCCCAGTTCATCGCCGCCGCCCCGCGTCTACAAGCCTCCTCACGTGACGAGATCAAAGGGGAAAGACTCCCCGTCGACGGGAGCATCTCCGGCGACCTCATCGGCCTCAAGCCGAGGCCTACACACGCCGGCGCACGCGCGAACGACGTCGGCCGCGCGCGCCCTCTCCTCTGTCAAGAGGTAGAAGAAGAAGAAGGGAGTTTTGCAGAAAACCCCCTGACCTTCCTCCCTTTTCGTTTCTCTGTTATGTACTATGCACTGAGTCTATGCAATATTCCTTGCAGGCCCCTGGAGCCTATCGTTAATTAGGTATAAGTCCTTGGTCAGGGATATTTGTGTTTTAAAAGCATTTTTCTTGATTTTGAACTTTGGAAAATCATATAAAATCATAGAAAAATCCAAAATGGACAAACTTAATGGCTATGGATTCTTTGAGAGTAGATCTACACGATAGGTATGATGTGGAAGTGTAAATGGTCTGTTTCGCCCTTGTTTAAATTGCATGTATGTGAGGGTAAATAAATGGCAAAAGTGGACTATGAACTCCAAAAATTATGAAACTTGGACAGTAGCTTCCTTATGGCATTATGGCACTATGTGATTTTTGGTAGCCCTAGCATTGGCTGTTTAATTACTGTTTTGCCCTTATACATGTGTTTTGTGTATTTAATTAATTTGGGAAATGAAGGCTACATAAAATATGCTCAAATATGACCTTTGGTATTTTTTCTGTACTCTATATAGTATGAGTAGCTCGCTGGTGAAGTAGGAAGTTGTGCATGTATGTTTAAGCTGCTGTTTTGAAATTGACAAAATGATACTTGCTAGGCTTGATAGTTGGAAAAAGTGACTTTAGGATGCAAAGATAATTCTATGAAAAATCTGGTATGCTACTAGTATGATAGGGAGTCCAGAAGGTATTTTTGCAGAGTTTATTAACACTGTTTATAAGAACATCTTAAATTGCATAAGTTAAATATATGGAAAATAGATGTTCTTTTAAACTAAGGATATTTCTTTTGCAAATTTTTGTAGATGCTACTGATGTCAACTGGTGCTCACTGCATAAATTGCATGTCTAAATTCTATTCCTATAAATTATGAATAAAATTTGAGAAGCTATAGAGACTGTGTACACATATAAAACAATAATTCCTAATAACTTCGAAGATAAAATGTGGTGATGGGTTGTACGATTTCTTAGTGATGGGTTGTATGTTTTCATAGCAAAGTTGTTAAGTTTCCTAGTATGGGGTGTAATTGGACTAAGCATGCTTGAGTCATCTCGTATCTGGCTACTTGACATGCCTTGTGTTTCATTTGCACCTCATGCATACACTTGCATTCGTTGCACTCATGGTCACACCATGTCATACATATAACCTGTACCATATGCATGTATTTGCATTCTCTTGCACTCTCTTGCATATTATACCATGCATATAGATTCCGCGAAAGAAGGATCAACACAAGAGCCACTATTGATCGAGAAGCCGTAGAACGGATTGCACCAGGAGTTGGTTCTTCCCCAACCTGAAGACGAAGGGTCGCTGATTACATCCGTACCTGTTTCAAGGGGTTGCCTGGGGCAAAGCCTCACAACCCGGCAAACTAACTTACATTAGTTTGTTGGTTTTCACAAGAATACTCAAAGGCAGGCAGGACCATGCTTTACCCAGCAAATGTATTATGATGAATGCTTACGCATCTGCATTAGGAATTGTTTGGAACCAATTGCATTAGACTCCTTGGCCGCCCTGGCCCTAGCACCTACATATTAGAGTTCGTAGGACGAGTTGCCTAGGATTGCTAGGTACGAGTAGACACGAGTGAATGGAGTCACTCGTCGCGTAGGTGTTTTCAAAACAGAAATCTTATGGAAGATTATTATATGCTATGTTTGAAATAGAGATCGGGCGGAGTTATGAGAATATTATGAAAAATGATGTGGCAAGGTATGGTGGACTCCACCCGAGTCATTTAAGGCCCGTCCGTTGTTCGCCTATTGGTCGGCATAACATTGCTAATGTGCTTATTCGGGATAATGGACCGGTGAAAGTCTTACTTGTGCCATCCGAAGAACAGAGACTTGTTCCTACCATGGAACTGGGGGCACTTATCTCATGGGAGGGCTGGACCCGGGAGGCCATGGTAACGCTCCATGGGGGCTAAACCCGGGGAACTGGCGGGTTGGAATCGAACTTGGGATGGGACAAGTGGAGATGGGGGCTATATGTGGGAATGCGATGGCTAGTAAGCATATACCCCTGGCATTTTTAGTTATTCCCAGGAATTAACAAATCGATTCGAATCGCTGATGCTCACCAGGTGTGAGAATGCCAATGCCTTTGACGTCCAAACGTAGTAACTACTTGAATACTTACTGTTTGTTAATACATGCTTTCAAATTCCAACATGCTTGTATTGTATGCTTTACATTTATGCAAGATATATCATGGATGCTATGATGAAAAGATATGAAATGATGGTTTTTGATACATGATACATGATGGGGTCGGCAGCTGTTAAATCCTGCTACACATGGTAAATGTGATGTTTATTAAAATCAACGGCTAAGGACCCACATGTTAGTAAGCTAGCTTTGCGTCTGCCGTATGCCAATTCCATTAAGTCCTACTGAGTAATTAGTACTCAGGGTTTGCCCCCACTTTTGGCTTACAGGTACTGAAGACCTTTGGACAATCGCTTGAAGGAGGGTAGAACCGATGGGCTCGGTGCTACTCACCTTGTTTATCTCTACATGAAGACTATTTGAGTTGTTTCTGCTGCGAGACAATTTGAAAATGCTTCCGCTACATATGTATATTTTGAAATCGCTTCCGCTATAATTGAACATGTATTTGATTATTTATCTTCAGTTCGTAAACTGAGTCTACCTATTCTCTACTTCAACTGCCTGTGATGATGTAACTGTTGTGGCTCTTTCGAGGGCTGAATGTGTGTAATGTCGGTATCCTCGGGTGATGGTTACATCGAGTGCCCTCTGGGTAGCTCGACGGACTATCGGGTTTAGTCTAGCCTAGGTGCACTGCGAGCCAAAGGTGGCAGGTGTGCTTAGTCTGGATTAAGCAGGGTGGTTCTGCCACACTCCAGTCCATCGGAGGTCTCGAGCTCGTTGACAATCACTCATCACACTGTTGACAGCACTTAAGCATGGCAAACCTTATACTGCAAGCGACAGTATCGTGTGTAGCTTTTCCCTATGATGAGTATCGTAGGTTTATGTCAATCCAAGGAACGAACTAATCGTGATCTAATTAACAAGAGTTTATGCGAAAACTAGGGTAAAAAGGATATCTAATCTACTTCTAAACCAATCCTTAAACTAAACCAATCCTTAGCCTAATCTAGTAAAAGAGATAAACTAAACTATATATATATAAGATAAACAATTAGAAACATAATTAGAACTCTAATCAAAGGGTATTAACTAGGTTCTAATCAAGCTCTAATCGGATCCAAAGCATACGATAGATAAAGTTTCACAACGAGATTAGAGCAGCGAGATAACTAGTAGATCAAGGCAAATAAGCATGTTCAAGCACATCTATCATAGCATAATTAAATCATGATCAATCAATCTAATCCCCTAGATCGGCTCAACCTTTCCCCGGGCTCCACTGTCACTGGTAACCAGGTAATCGACGAAGAACTTTCAACAGGCACGTAATTAGAGAATGCACTTCCAATTACTTTTATTTGGTCTAATAACATAATTAGAGCAACTAGCACTTCTAATCACCATGATCACAAGAACTAGACACAAAACTATATTACTAGTAAACTAGATCAAAGATCAAGAACGCTAGATAAACATCACCCTTAATGACATGGTCTAATCAAGATGCATCTAGACATAAACTTAATTACAGCTAGAACAACCATAATTAGAACAAGAATATGATAATTAGACAAGAACAATACTTCATTAATTAACTGTATCATAATTACAACCATGATCATACCTTCCCTTGATGATACAATTAGACCTCCGGATCTAGACAATTAGAGAGCCGTGCAAGGCCTCTAATCACCTCTAGAGATTAGAAGAAGATCTAAACCTAGACTAGAAACTCGACCCTCTGCTCTCCTCTAGTTGTGTCCCTCAAGTCGTCGTCTTGTCGCCTTGATAATGAATTGGATGCCTCGACCAGGGGCTCAGCTTCGCTTTAAATACCCTGGAGAAGACGTGGCCGAAAAGGAAACTGAAACCGACATACGGAGTCCTGGGGTCGGCCGACTTGGGGGGGTATGGCTCGGCCGACCCAGGCCCTTCCAGCCTCCTCTAGTTTCCATCTTTCGCGGGCTTCGGGATAACCTTCATATAAATCTTCGTGGAGTCCTTTTCGGACTCTAAACCTTCCAGATTCTTCTGTATCCCGAGATCTTGTCGAGTCTTCTAGAATTGGGCTTCATTTGATGGGTCTTTAATTGGGCTTCTTCTTCCATTATTGAATAATATTCAGAGGTCTTTTTACTCGAGGTAGACTTTGATGAATTTTGCTTAAAATTGGCCCAAAACCTGCAAAAATTACAAGTAGACAATTTCCAAGACAATATTGCAAAATCCACAATAATCTATGTTATTTGTTAGTAAAAGGCAAAGTTGACGCATAATAATAGATAAAAACAATATAAAATGATGTATAATTTTCGTTCATAAGCCGCGTCAACAACACCCCCACTCTTAAACCTTGCTCGTCCTCGAGTAAGTAAAAACTTAAAATATAGTTAACTTATGAACTAAAATCAAATAATCAAACTAAATTCATACTCTCAATATTTTTCAGTGTTTGGATCTACAAATATAAAAATAGATAGATATTCATGTAAGCATATCCCACAATGTATGATAAATGAGATCAAACTTTATCACAAATGAATCTCCTTCTTTTCAAAAATTATTATTTCGACAAAGTTTTCAAGGATCAAGATTATATAAAGCCCAAAACTCCACTCATCTTTCTAGTCACTCAATATGTGGCTAAAAACTATCTCATAATCATATTATATATGTGTAGGCTTATATCTGGAGTTTTCGGTAAGGATCCTAATCAAAATTTAATCTCAATATATTATCAAACTAGGAAAAGGATCTGCTGGTTTTACTGAGATTTCTCAAAAAGGTCATGGAAAATAAATTGATGAAAAAGATAAAGAAAAATTATATAGAATGGTGGACATATGCAAATAAATCAATGATTTCAAGGCACAAATGAAGTCCCTGATATCGGATTGCATATGGTTGGAAAATTTTCTGGAGTA